>JBAIAC010000023.1:250000-5250000 GCA_037349315.1 Chelydra serpentina
CATTAAATCGGCAGTGTGAGTCCACAGTATCGGGGCAAGCGTCGACATTCCAAGCGGTGCACTGTGGGTAGGTATCTCACAGTTCCCGCAGTACCCACTGCCCATTTGAATTATGGGTCGAGCTCCCGATGCCTCATGGGACAAGAAATTTTTAGTGGGTGGTTATGGGTACATGTCGTCATTCAACCGTCACTCCCCCCCTCCCTCCGGGAAAGCAACGGTAGACAATGATTTTGCACCCTTTTCCCTGGATTGAAAGCGCGGACGCCATAGCGCGGCAAGCATGGAGCCCGGTGAGATCATCGCAGCAGTTATGGCCGTTGTCAGCACCTCGTGCATTATCGTGCACTTTATCCAGAACCGGAACTTAAGAAATCAGGAGAGTTGACAGCGCGGTGACGAGAGTGACGAGGACATGGACACAGAACTCTCTCCGAGAACGGGACCCCGCAAATTAGACATCCTGGTGGCAATGGGGCAGGCTCATGCCATGGAACGCCGATTCTGGGCCCAGGAAACGAGCACAGACTGGTGGGACCGCATACTGCTGCAGGTCTGGGATGAAACCCAGTGGCTGCGAAACTTTTGCATGCGTAAGGGCACTTTCCTGGAACTTTGTGACTTGCTGTCCCCTGCCCTGAAGCGCCAGGACACCAGGATGCGAGCAGCCCTGACAGTTGAGAAGCAAGTGGCGATAGCCCTCTGGAAGCTTGCAATGCCTGACAGCTACCGGTCAGTCACGAATCAATTTGGAGTGGGCAAGTCTACCGTGGGGGTTGCTGTGATGCAAGTAGCCCATGCAATCGCTGAGCTGCTGCTATCAAAGGTAGTGACCCTGGGAAACGTGCAGGTGATAGTAGATGGCTTCGCTGCAATGGGATTCCCTAACTGTGGTGGGGCTATAGACGGAACTCACATCCCTATCTTGGGACCGGACCACCAGGGCAGCCAGTACATTAACCGAAAGGGCTACTTTTCAATGGTGCTACAAGCACTGGTGGATCACAAGGGACGTTTCACCAACATCAACGTTGGATGGCCAGGAAAGGTTCATGACGCTCGCGTCTTCAGGAACTCTGGTCTGTTTAGACGGCTGCAGGAAGGTATTTACTTCCCAGACTAGAAAATAACAGTTGGGGATGTGGAGATGCCTATAGTGATCCTTGGGGACCCAGCCTACCCACTAATGCCCTGGCTCATGAAGCCATACACGGGCGCCCTGGAGAGTAGTAAGGAGCTGTTCAACTACAGGCAGAGCAAGTGCAGAATGGTGGTGAAGTGCGCATTTGGACGGTTGAAAGGGCGCTGGTGAAGCTTACTGACTCGCTCAGATCTCAGCGAAACCAATATACCCATTGTTATTGCTGCTTGCTGTGTGCTCCACAATCTCTGTGAGAGTAAGAAGGAGACGTTTATGGCGGGGTGGGAGGTTGAAGCAAATCGCCTGGCCTCAGCTTACGCACAGCCAGACACCAGGGCAATTAGAAGAGCACAGCAGGACGCAGTGCGCATCAGGGAAGCTTTGAAAGCTAGCTTCCAGAATGACCAGGATAACCAGTGACTCTTATGTTTGTTTCTCCTTGATGAGAACCTGCCCCCGTTTGTTTACTCTGTTTATATTGCCTATTCTCTCTAATTACTAACCCCCGTCCAACCCCCGTCAGGGTTCCCTCCCCACTCTAAACTCTAGGGTAAAGACGTGGGGACCCGCATGAAGAGCTCCTAAGCTTATTTCTACCAGCTTAGGTTAAAACCCCCAAGGTACAAAATTCCCTGCATCCTGAGAAATGCTTCTCTCACTGCCACCATCAAGTGTTTTAAACAGGAATCCAGGAAAGGAACCACTTGAAGTTCCCCTTCCCCGCAAAATACCCTCTCAAGCCCGTACACCCCCTTTCCTGGGAAGCTTGAGAACAATCTCCTAATCAATTGGTTACACAGTGATCTAAAAACCCACCCCCTGGGTTTTAAAACCATAGAAAACAGTCAGCTTCTTAAAAGAAGGATTTTATTAAAACAAAGAAGGTAAAATCATCTCTGTAAAATCAGGATGGTAACTATTTTACAGGGTACTCAATTTCCAAACTCAGAGGGATTCCCTCTCTGGGCAAAACCTTAAAGTTACTGAAAAAACAGGAATAACCCCTCCCTCTAACAGGGAAAGCTCACCAAGCAAAACAAACAGAAACCTACTCGCAATGCTGACTAAACTTACTTTAGAAAAGTGAGATTTGGTGAGAAGATGACTGGTTGAGGAGATTGATTTTCTGCAGGTACTTCTTGTTTCCCAAGATCACTCTGTCTCAGACAAAGAGCCACACACACCTTCCCCCCTCCCAAGATTTGAAAGTATCTTGTCCCCTTATTGGTCAGATGCCAGCCAGGTCAGGTGTCAGTCTGGCTACCTGCATTTCTTAACCCTTTATTGGTAAGAGGATTTTATAGCACTGCATCCGACCCTCTCCCCCTTCCCTTTATATTTATGACACCCCCTTCCAGCGCACCTTGCTTTGAAAGGAAATAAAGGAACCATTGTTTCACAAACAACAATTTTTTTATTCAAGATTTGGGAAGAAAGGGAGAGAACTGGGACGGTGGCCAGGGTGGGGTGCGGGCGGAGGGGTGGAGGAAGGAGGGAAGGAAAGGCCATTTCAAAACTTGTTGAATGACAGCCTTCTGCTGCTTGAGCAATCCGCCGGGGTGGAGTGGTTGTTCGCATGTAGCCTTCCCCCCCGAGTTTTGGGGACTATGGGTGAGGACGCTATGGGACTTGGGAAGGGGTGAGGGCGGTTACAGATGTGTTGCAGCAGCGGTCTGTCATCCTGCTTCCATTCCTGCAGCACATCCACCAGACGCCGGAGCGTGTCGGTTTGCTCCCGCAGTAGCCCAAGCATCGCCTCAGTCACCCTCTGGTCTTCCTGCCGCCACCTCTCAGCTCGAGTGCTGCCCGCTTGCTTGTAATGGGAAATTGTCTCCCTCCACAGATTCTGCTGAGCTACTTCAGTGCGGGAGCACTGCATTAGCTCAGAGAACATCTCGTCGCGTGTGCGTTTCTTTCTCCGCCTTATCTGCGACAGCCTTTGGGAGGGAGATGCCGGGGGGAAGCCTAGGAACAGTTGCAGCTGTGGGATGAAAAAAAAGGGAGTGAATTTTTTGAAAAGATACATTTTACAGAACAATGCATATACTCTTTCGCGGTGAACAACACCATTCACAGTACCTACCAAATATACTTTCAGTACAAGGTCGCATTTTGCATCTTTATATTGAGTGCCTGGGGCTTTGGTGTACAGATCACACACACAGGGCTGGGCAACGGAATTCGGCTAGCAGGCGGCCATGGTAAGCCATAGACTTTCGACTTCGGAAACCTTAATTAACAGCAGCTTCCTCCTTTCACGCTCAAAGCCCAGTAACTCAAAACAAAGTAACTCCAGCCATCCCATTCTCTGGGATGCTAGCTTTCGCCGTCACCCCACAGCGTGGGTGGTATCAGGGAAGATCCCTGCTAGCTGGACGCCAACTGCCCAGCCTGATCGGTCCCACTCCCCGCCCCCACAGCGTGGCTGGTATCAGGGAAGATCCCTGCTAGCCGGACGCCAACTGCCCAGCGTGAAGGGTCCCCCACCCCCACCGCGTGGCTGGAAACTGTGGGGAGGATTTCTTTTCAGGAACAGGCAAACAGCCCGGTAGAAACAGCCACCTCTGACTGTCCCCGTAATTAAATTCCCGTATTTCAAACAGGTCACCATGAATAATATCACTCTGATGAGGATAACACAGACAGAGAAAGAACGGATGTTGCTTGAATGCCAGCAAACACCGGGGCCGTATGCTGCCAGTCTTTGCCATAAAATGATACCAGAGTACTTGCTACTGGCCTGGCGTGGTAAAGTTTCCTACCATGGAGGACGCAATAAGGCTGCTCTCCCCAGAAACCTTCTGCAAAGGCTTTTAGAGTACCTCCAGGAAAGCTTCATGGAGATGTCCCTGGAGGATTTCCGCTCCATCCCCAGACACGTTAACAGACTTTTCCGGTAGCTCCACTGGCCAAAAATGCATCCCAAGTCCTCAGGGCAAAGTAACCATTAAAAACCAATTGCTTTACAACCATGTTTTTTCAATTCAAAATATACACTCACCTGATGTGCCTTCTCCGGCTTCATGGTCCGGGGTACCGCCTTGGGAGGGTTGGGAGGGGATCTCTGTCAGGGTGAGGAAAAGTTCCTGGCTTTTGGGAAAATCACCCTGCAGAGCGCTGTCGACTACCTTGTCCTCATCATCTCCCTCATCATCTTCCCCGTCCGCAAAAACATCAGAGGAAGCGAGTGATGAGAATACCCCATCCTCAGAGTCCCCGGACAGGGGTGGGGTAGTGGTGGCGGCCCCCCCTAGGATGGCATGCAGTGCAGCGTAGAAGTGGCATGTCTGGGGATCTGACCCGGAGCGTCCGTTTGACTCTTTGGTCTTCTGGTACGCTTGTCTCAGCTCCTTAATTTTAACCCAGCACTGCGTTGCATCCCTGCTGTATCCTCTGTCCGTCATGGCCTTGGCGATTTTTTCATAGATTTTTGCATTCCGTCTTTTCGATCGTAGCTCTGCTAGCATGGATTCATCTCCCCAGACTGCTATCAGATCTAACACCTCCCGTTCTGTCCATGCTGGAGCCCTCTTTCTATTATGGGATTGCATGGTCACCTCTGCTGAAGAGCTCTGCATCGTTACCTGTGCTGATGAGCTCGCCATGATGGCCAAACAGGAAATGAAATTCAAACTGGCCAAACAGGAAATGAAATTCAAATGCTCCCGGGGCTTTTCCTGTGTACCTGGCCAGAGCATCCGAGCTGGGACTGCTGTCCAGAGAGGTCGCAGTGGTGCACTGTGGGATTACTCCCGGAGCTATTAGCGTCGAATTCCGTCCACACTAACCCTAATTCGACACGGCAATATCGATTTTAACGCTAATCCCCTCATCGGGGAGGAGTACAGAAATCGATTTTAAGAGCCCTTTATGTTGAAATAAATGGCATCATTGTGTGGACGGGTGCAGGGTTAATTCGATTTAACGCTGCTAAATTCGATATAAACTCTTAGTGTAGCCCAGGCCTCAGAGGAGTGGGAGGCCATTATTATTGTAGCACACTGTAGCCCTAATCATGGACCAGGAGCCCACTGGGCCAAGTGCTGTACAAACAAGGGGGGGGGAGGGATAGCTCAGTGGTTTGAGCATTGGCCTGCTAAACCCAGGATTGTGAGTTCAATCCTTGAAGGGGCCATTTAGGGATCTGGGGCAAAAATTGGGGATTGGTCCTGCTTTGAGCAGGGGGTTGGACTAGATGACCTCCTAAGGTCCCTTCCAACCCTGAGATTCTATGATATTCTATGATTCTAACACAGAACGAAAGGATAGTCCCTACCCCAGAGTGACATACAGGGGAGTACAAAGAAACAATGAGACGACAATAGTCAGCATAATTGGTGCACCAGCACCTTAACTACTCTGTCTTCCCACGGTTTCCAAGGATATGGAAGGGAAAAGTGTGAGCTACCACCAGCCTCCTTTATGATCCTGTTGAATGACAGATAATCCTGTTCCTGTCTGTCTATACAACCCTGTGTTGTGGTTTGTCCATGGCTTCCTACCATAAACATGCAGTGTCTGGCAGTCGGCAGTGTTGTGATAATTGAGTCTATAATTTTACCCTGTTTGTGAGTGCAATTGTGAAGTATATGAAAGATCATAAAATGTTACAATACTTCCTATTCACATTTATTATAAGTCAAGTTGCTTTCAATAATGAACATTACAAGCAGGTGCAAGAGAACCAGACAGACAAAGTTAGTTCCAAAAAAAAAAAAAAGCCACATTAATATAATTCAAGGACTATGTTGAAATAATGCCTGGTAAAAACAGAAGATGGGGAATCAGAAATTAATGAACCAAAATTGGTGTGCTGAATATTAGGCATAACTGGTGGACAAAATAATGAGGGGATGGGCTATTCCAGCCACCATTTCCTTTGTGAGTCCTTAAAGAGAAAGACTGCAGGGGGGGAGGGGGGGGGGGAGACGGACGACTACAGAACAGATGAAGGCTACTGGAGCGAGCTTCACCATTGCCTGGGACCCTGAGCATTCTTCATCCTAATCCTGAGAGAGCATGACCAGAAAGGCCAGAGAGACCAGACCACCTGTGATGAAATGGGACCAGACTTTAATAACAACAGTTCACTTATCCCAACTAACTTCTTTTCCCCAAAAGGGCAGTTATTACTATTTTTGAAATCATCTAGGAGACTGCCAAACAAGGGAGTTTTCCTTTTAAAAACTCTCTCCAGCTGAAGGGAAAGGGAGCAAGAAAGGTTAAAATGAAAACCTTACTTAATGCTTCACATTTCAAATGCTTTAACTGTTTTTCTTTTCTGTATCTTTAATAAATGTTTTAAAAGATTTTTGATGGTGTATTTCACATGGTACGAAACAGGCTGAGGTCTCTGTATACAGAACCCCAGACCTTGCTTAATACTGTTTAATGTTGGACAGGAACTGGATTATGTTACTATCTGTGCCCCATTTATTCTATCTAAATTAACACAACAGAAGCCACTCCAGCATAGAGCGGTGACCCATGCCATCTCCTCTGTACTTCATTCTAGCTTCTTTTCTGTGCCCTGGTCTATACTACAGTAACTCCTCACTTAACGTTGGAGTTATGTTCCTGAAAAATGAGACTTTGAGCAAAACGATGTTAAACAAATCCAATTCCTCCATAAGAATTAATGTAAATGAGGGGGTTAGGTTCCAGGGAAATTTTTTTCACCAAACAAAAGATTATTATTTGGGCGGCGGAGACTGTGGGATAGCTACCCTCAGTGCACTGCTCTGTAAATTGATGCTAGCCATGGTAGTGAGGACGCACTTCGCCGACTTAATGCACTTAGTGTGGACACACAGAATCGACTGTATAAAATCTCTTCCAAAAAATCGACTTTTATAAAATTGACCTAATTTCGCAGTGTAGACATACCCTATCAGAGCTCTTTATTGCATGACAGTTGTGAGAATTTTTTTTTTTTAATTAGTTTATTTCTCTTCCAACATCAGCCATCCATTCTCACCTAGCCAGGTCCATACTAGAAAGGCTTTGCCTGTATACCTATAGCTGCAAACCCTCCCAGTGGAGACGCAGTTTATAGCAGCCAAAAAGTGTTTTTGGTGGGAGAGCTGATACTGGTTCTCCCAGCGAAACGAGCTCGATATAACTATGCCTGCACTAGGGGGGAATCACGAAGGCTATGTCTACATCAGAGGTTCTCAAATTGTGGTCCGTGGCCCAGCTCCATTTAGGTGGTCCACGGATATTTCTTTCTAAGGTGCATGCCTGGGCAGCCGCACACCTAATTAGTGGAGCCACATAGGTGTGGCTCCACTAATTAGGAGCCTGGACCCTAGAGAAGACGTACATGTACGGTGAGGTGGTGGCCTTGAGGGCAATAGGGGGTAGGTGGGAGGGGGCAGTAGGGTGAGAAGAGGGTAGGGTGACCAGAGAGCAAGTATAAAAAATCGGGACGGAGGTGCGGGGTAATAGAAGCCCATGTAAGAAAAAGACCCAAAAATCAGGACTGTCCCTATAAAATCGGGACATCTGGTCACCCTAGAAGAGGGGGTGGGGGGAATTTGGGACATGCAGGGCTGCGGCAGGCAGATAAAGAGTCAACTTTCCCCGCTCGAGGACCACAGCTGCCGTGGCAAGAGCCCCCCGCGACAGAGAGACCCCCCCCCCTTTCTTCCCAGCTCGGGGGCTGCTGCGACGGGGCCCACCCCTCGCATCAGAAAGGTAAGAATACTGATATTAAAATGTAAGTTGTGCGCGGTTCCGTAACGGGCGAAATCTCTATGCATTGCAAACACCCGCCCCGTTTCTCTGTTGCTTTCGGCGCCACCCCCAAGATGGCGGCGACCGTCCGCTCTTTGTGCCACCTTCAAGATGGCGACGCGGTGAGAGACCGTCTATCGGTACCGCCTCTAAAATGGCGGCCTGGAAGGGCCCCCACTTTGCCGTTTTGCGCCGAGGTGTCCAGCTTGTTCGCCGGATAGCGATTGCGACTTACCCGCAGAGAGCTCAGTGAAGGCGCCGCCTGTGCTGGCAGAGCCTGCGATGTCCGCTAGGGCCCTGACTGCACGCGGGAGGGGGTTGCTTGCCGGGCCGCCCGGCGGCGGCGAGGCAGCCGACAACGGCTTTACGGCGCGACGCGGAGCGCTCAGGCCCCCGGTGATGTGCGGCTCGGGAGAATGGCGCCGGCGGGGAGCGGCCGAGCGGGCCCGTGGCTGTGGCCAGGCTAGGGAGTGGTGGTGAGCGGCCCCCGCCTGTCAGAACCAGCCGGGGAGCAGGGGCCTGCTGCTCCTGGCCCGTCCCCAGCCCCCTACCGAGTCTGTCACTGCCCGCTCCCCCCGCCCTGCTGCCGGGTGCCCTCTGCCCCGCCCGGGCTGTGCGCCCCGCTCCCCATAACCTGTCCCCGGGTGCCCCGTCTCCCCGCCCTGCTGGTAGCTGACCACTTCCATACCCCCCGCCGCTGCCCCCCTCCGACTGTGCGCCGCGCTCTGCTGCTACCCCCCTCCCCCAGTCAGTGTGTCCTGCCCTTACTCAACCCCGCAGTCTGCATTTCTCTGCTGTGCCCCTGCCCGAGTGTATTTCCCTGCTCCCGCCCCACTACAGTGCCCCTGGTCCGGTCTGCGTCTCTCTCTGCCCGTGCGCCCTTCTTCTGGCCTCCACAAACCACGAGGTTCTGAGCACTGGGAAGTCGCAAGGCTCTGCCGGCGAGGGTATTTGTGGCGGGAGTAACTTGCTTAGCCTGGTGCCGCTCAGCTCAGTATAAAACCGGGGCGCTGGGGCCGGTGCTGGTGAGATGACTTCTGGGCTCAGAGCTGCGAGTTTCCCCACGTGGAAACGTCACATTGCAGAGGAGCTGAGGCGCCGGGACCGGCTGCAGAGACAGGCCTTTGAAGAGATCATCCTCCAGTGTAAGTGTGTGTAACGAACCCCAGTTTTTCTCTGCAACCTCAGTAGCATGCTTCTAAACCATAGCAGTGTTGGTGCCCTCTGCATCCCACAGTTCCCAAAGTTGTTAACTTTATAAGCACCTGAAAATGGGGATATAATTGAAAGTGTTGGGCAACGTTAACCATGATTGGTACTGTTGCACTGTATACAATGAAAGACCACTGACGCTTTAAAAACTCCTACACCCCAATCTGGATCTATGCTGGTTATGTGATAAGTATGTACCTCATGAATCTTCTAACTGATACTTTCAGTCCCCCATAACCAAGCCTGACCCCAGATGTACAGTACCTCCCTTCTTAACTTGTGTAAATTTGATTTTAAACATTAACTTTAATAAAATTTTCACATTTAATATGAGAGACAAGCTGGTTTCAATTCAGTCCGTTTGCACTGTGAATGGTGTGAGAAGTATCTTTTCATCTTTTAAGGTACTTCCTCTAGGGCATTGTTTAGATATTTGTTGGAGTGTTGCCTATACTGACTTTTAGTTGGGAGTGTTAAGTCTCTAGTGTTGGTCTTGTCCAATATAGTTGGCTTTTCACTTTGAGCTTGTTTTTTGGCCATTTCTTTTACCTGTGGTTGCAACATGAGCAAATAGAAGCAAATGGCTGCTCCGCAACTGTTGTGCTACCTTGCTAACCCTAACGTGTTACTTTTTTTTCCTGTAGTGTAAAATAGTCTTCTAGGGCTGTATTACAAATATTAGAGGGTTGGTTGTGTTCTACAGGCTGCGCTTTGGTTGCCTTTGCCTAGGATGAGTTCAAGGATGGATTCTTCAAACCCATATTCCTATGAGCAGCCCCACATATATCAGTAGCAGTACATTTGAGTAAGGACTACTTCTGAATAAAACTGCAGAATTGGTCCCTACTGTCTCTGTTTCTGAGAGGTTATCTAAGCTTGAGTAGGAATAAAACCACTGACTAACAAAGTCAAAATAGGGTGTGTGTATCACAGTGTGACATAGTGTCATATGATGAGTTGGTGTAGGAATAACTACAAGATCCTGAAAGCTTATAAATGGAGAAAGCTGGTTTTGCTCCTCACTTGTTTTTTAATTGCACTTTCTTGCCCTGTTAGATAACAAGCTGCTAGAGAAGACTGATCTCCATGCCGTGCTGGCTGATAAGCTGCAAGCAGAAAAGTATGACTTGCAAAGCAGACATGAGATCAGGTACTTGGAATTCTTTTTCAATCAGGATTGGGAGATGAACATTTCAATCAGCTGTCTCTCGTACACTAAAACGTCATGCATATACATCCAGTCTCTATAGGTTACTACAGTAACTTGGAACCAAATATTCCAATAGCTCCTGATAAACCTAGATTAGATTGTAGACCACTTCACTACAAGGTCTTGCCGTTGTTACCCAGTTTAAGTCCATTCTTGTTGAAAACTGTCTTACAAATAGATTTTCAGACAGAATGATTTATTTGATCCTTTGTAGTAGCCTCTGTATTTGATATGGCCTAAATTGGACTATTATGCTATTGGACCTATTTGCTCCATAACTCTCATACTACTCCTCATTGTTGTCTTACAATACTACTTCAGTCAGTGACTTTGTCCAATTTCATAAGCACTGTAGGGAAAGACCAGGTCTGTACTTAAGGTAGAGGTTTTCAAACTTGGTGGCTTCATGGTCTCATGAGTCATGAAGACTTCCTTAGGGAGAAAAATGAAGTGGTAGAGTGCATTCTCTTCTCCCCTCACCTCTCCCACACACCCCACCCCATCCTGTGCCGGAAAAAAAAAGCCAGGTGGCCATTAGCTTCAGAAAGTTTTATTGCTGTAGGAAAAACCCAGATATAGTTCCCTGCATTTACAGCATGTGAACAGTAACAGGTCAGGACTGATATTATTGCAATTAGGGCACAATAGTAGACTTCAATATTCATGACCATTATAAAGTTGATGTATATGAATTACTTCACCCACCAATGAAGTGCAGCTACCTCTAGAGTGGAAAACATGTTGTATAAAACCACTGTATACTGTTGAGGATAGGAAATGAATAATATTGTGTCCTACATAAACTGCAAGTGAAACATTCAGCAAGTAGAATGTAATTAGTTGAAACAGAATTTGGCTGGCATACCACAGGCAAAACATTAAGTAACTAGAGTGTAATTACTTGTTAGAAATTGGCCAGCACACAGGCTGATACCCTTTGGTGATATTTAAGGTTGTACAAGATTGTATTTAGTGATATTCTTTGGTGATATTTAAGATTGTACAAGTATCTGCTCTGGCAAAAGCTATGTTTGTGGGGATTGTAACAGGCTGCCCTGCCATCTGAAATAGATTCTTAGTTGTGCCATTGATAGCCAACTTTCATTTGTGGGAGGCTATGCCCAACTGAAGAATAGTGCAAGAGCAAAGACCGGGGTGGGGAAGGACTACAGTATATATAAACAAAGCCTTAAAAGTAAAATCCTAAGCCTTACTCTGGAAGTGCCCTCAGTATACTCTTGTATATGTTGATAGGGAGTGAATCCCACAACCATGGGTCTCTGAGAGACTGTCTTTACCTGCCCTAAAGGCTTGGGTGGGGAATGGCTGGTTCCACCTGAACTGACTTCCATAGCCATGGTAAGTCATAGGATAACAGATGTTCCCTCAGGAACTTTTTACACTGCCTTTGGACATGCAGATGCCTGGTAATACATTGCTGGCTATTACCATATTGGGCCACTGGGTCAGTGCTACCTGGGTAGGAAGAATAAGTTATCAACATCACTTCCTAAAAACCTAGGCCTCCTGTTCTATTGGTGACCTGGTTTGAGCCTACTTAGCTTGTGAGATCTGATGTAAGAACAGCTCAAAGTGGTATGGTTGCAGACAAAATAGAAATATTTGTTATCGTATAAACTAAAGTGAGAGAGGGAAGTTTGAGATGACCACTTACTAGTGTCCCTCTCGCATTCATTTCCCTTCAGAACACTAATCTGTCACTCCTTTCTTTTTTTATGGTCTTCAGAGCAGATTAGCTAGGTCGTCCCATCTCTCCCCTCTCTTTCCTCCCCTGAGTACCAAACATAGGATGATTACACAAACAGATACTGCACGTTTCCTTCTTATACTGCTTAGGGTTACTAGTATGTCTATTTTTTTCTGATTTTTATTGTTTTAGAAAAACTGTGGTTTGGTTTTTTTAACTTCTGAAAAAGTTGTTGATTTGCTTGAATTATATCTTTTAAAAATTGACCTCCATGTTCCTGTGTGAGAGCTTCCAAAAAGCATAGGAGATTTTGGTTATTGTGATGGGTAGCGTATTGTTTATATTCGTTTCTACTGGCTCCAACCTGATCAGGACCCCCCACTGTGCTGTGCAAACAGAATAGGACAGTGCCAGTCCCCAAGGAGCTTACAACTTCCATAGAGAAGATAGACAAAGTGTGAGAGAAGAAACAGAGGCCTTGGCTACACTTGTACTTTATACCGCAATAAAGCCACCTAGAGCGCTCTACCTTACTCCCCGTCCACACTGGCAAGGCACGTAGAGCGCTCTGACTCCGCGGCTGGAGCGCTCCTGATACTTCATCTCCCGGAGAAGAATAACGCTTGATGCGCTCCCGCTGGAGCGCTGCAGCACCAGTGTGGACACCTAATGTGCTCTGATTGGCCTCCAGAAACGTCCCATAATCCCCTTAAATCAAGTGGCCTCTCTTCTCTTTGTTGTGAAATCGGCTGAGGAATGCGGAAGTGCCGTTTCAAAGCTCCCTTTCAAACAGCCGGCTGCTTATCTGCAACAGTAAATGTTTGCTGGGGCGGGGGGAGGAGAAGAGGTCTGAACTTGCAAGACAACGAGCTGACACACTCTCAGCACTCCAGAAAAACCCCTCCCTCTCTCTCCCACCACATACACACAACACACTTCTGTCACACTCCACCCCACCCCCTGCATTTGAAAAGCACGTTGCAGCCACTTGAACGCTGGGATGGCTGCCCATAATGCACCGCTTCCAATGGCACTGCAAGTGCCGCAAATGTGGCCACACCACTGCTCTTGCAGCTGTCAGTGTGGACAGACTGCAGCACTTTGCCTAGTGAGCTCTTCAAAGGCTGGTTTAACTCAAAGCGCTCTACATCTGCAAGTGTAGCCATAGCGGGCAAATGACTGCCCAAGATGTTACAACAGATCAGTAGCAGATCAGGGAATAGAACTCAGGTCCCCTGATTCTCAGTCCATTGCCCTATCACCTGGAATATCCTGCCTTCTGAAGAACTCTAGGCTCAATCACCTCCCTCTACAACCCACTTTAAATGCACCCAAACTTGCAGTTTTTGCAGTCTTTGGTGTATTATATAAAAAACCTTATCTTGCTTCTGTTTTAACCTAAAACCAATAACTGGGTCTAAGTTCTATTTTGTAGGTGATAAGAGAGTGAACTCAGTCCCTGGAAAATCAAGGAACCCTTCCAAACTACATAAAATTGTGCTGTGAGGAGAGAGTGTTATGGAACTACTTTTCAGTCTGTTTTTATAGACTAGTCTGTTAATGGGGAGGATAGGGCCCATAAGTAGCCATGGCAACTTGTAAATTAAAAATAATGCAATTAGTAACTGACAACATTGGGTTTACTGCGTGTTGTAAGACTTGTGTTCATCCTAGGCTAGGACTCAACTTGTGTAGCATCTTTATGCACTTCCCCAAATCCTCTGAAGAAAAATTAAATGTTTATAAAGTAACAATCAGAACAGGAGAGAAATTGAAAAAGTACCATGTACAGGAAAGGGCTAAATTCTTTTCATCTAAGACTTGGGAAGAGGCAAAAAGATGGAGGTAAGATATTCTAGATATAAGAAGCTGTAAAAGAAAAAACATTCTCACAAAGAGATGAGTATTGGAGGAGACAAGGGCTAAATGAACTAAGGCTGGTCTACACTAACCCCCCGTGTCGAACTAAGATATGCAACTTCAGCTACGTTAATAACGTAGCTGAAGTCGAAGTATCTTAGTTCGATCTTCAAAGCACTTACCGTGGGTCCACCCACAGCGGGCAGACTCCCCCGTCGACAGCGCTTACTCCTCACGGCGAGCAGGAGTATCGTTGTCAACGTCGCGCACTTCCAGGATCGATTTATCGCATCTAGACAAGACACGATAAATCGATCTCAGAAGATCGATTACGCGCTGCCGAAGCAGCGGGTAAGTATAGACGTACCCTAAGGAAGTGAGGAGAGGAAGGTTTTGTTGTATAACCTCAAATGCATGTGGGAGTCAGTGGAATTCTTGGAATATAAAGATGATGTCAGAAGGCAGGCAGCAGCAACACTGCGTGTCCTGTAGTGGGGAAATCAAGTTTAGGGAGGTGCAAGAAGAGATGAAGGCATTGATGAAGGGTAGTCGGGGAAGTGGTGTCAGGAGGTGATGGTATATCTGAAGGCATACAGTTGAGAGAGGAAAAAGTAGAATTACATGACAGGGATGGGTACAACAACATGACAGGAAGAGATGATTTCTAGGTCAGGAATGAATTCCTCCACCCCCAGCCCCATTAAAGACAAAGAAACAAAAAAACTTTAAGAAATAAACTGAAAGTCTGAGCTGAGGATTATGGAGTAGTACTGGAGTACTCTTGTCCAAAAGAACAACTTCTGTCCTTAAGACCTGTAGTTGAAGCGAGTTAAGTCACATGTTTGCTCACTTGAGGAGAGCTGAGTGTGTCCCTACTTCTAGGATGCAAAGACCTCAAGTATTTTTTATACTGTAGACTTCTTGACAGGGTGTTTCAAGAGGGTTATTGAAGGATGCGTTTAAATGATGTTTTAAATGTCATGCTTGACTAGGTCTGGCTATTTTAATGGGGGGATAATGGGATGTATAGACAGACTATGAAGAATTTACAAATATGCATGAGACTTCCTTTCGTAAGAAATTTCAATAGAGGGTGGTTGCCTGGAGGATTTTAACTCTGCCTTAATGTTTGAATGTAGTTATGCCAATTTGAAATGGCAGGAGATGCTGTTATGAGGCTAACTAGGCAGAGGCTCACAAGCAATCAACTTCTAGCTTGTGAAATCTCTCCTTTAAAATTCCAGTCCAGGGCATGATGGCACAAGGAATGAAGCTCAATTGCAGGAAATGGCCCAGCTGAGGATCAAACATCAAGAGGAGCTGACAGAACTGCATAAGAAGCGTGGCGAGGTTAGAAAGTCCTCTTTCATGTATTTTGTGGCCCTTTGTGAGTGTGGTGTCTGTGCAGTAATTGTCTAAAGATATTGGATTCTGATCTTTTTTCATTATCTTTGCTATTGTCAAATTTAAACTTCTGATAGGTTTGTTATCCCTTGACGTTTCTCAGTTGCAGCCTGTTCATGGGATTGACTTGTAGTATTAATTGCTATAGTTCAAAGAATTTGCTTTTCCTGCATAAGTGAATCTTCTGGTTGCTACTTTATTTCAGTGCTTTTTGTGATATTTGAAAAAAGTGAAGATTTCTTCCTCATATGTACCCTTAACATTTGTTGTGACTGTGTCCAAAGGAGCCTTTCTGTCTGACAGAGCTGAGATACTAAGGGATAGTAACAGCGATGACTACTACTCCTAAGTAGTAGACTTCCCAGTCTGATACTGTCTGTTATTACTGTGTCCAGAACTGTTTGCAATCTTTGAAGAAGAGGAAGTTCTGAAAGATGCACACATTACTTATAAAGTTGGGCTGACGCATTCTGACTAGGAGCCAATGAATGGCTGGTGTACAGGTGGCATCCCTGCATTTTTTTGTAATTTTTTTTCTCTCCCTAGTTGGCCCAGTCAGTGATTGATTTGAATAACCAAATGCAGCAGAAAGACAGAGAGATGCAGATGAATGAAGCAAAGTGAGTAGGAGCAATTTCTTCTATGTGATATAGAGCATGAGATCCACATTTTTGGTCAGGTTATTGTTTTGTATTACAGTAGTGTCTAGGAGCCCCAGCCATGGACCAGGACCCTGCTGTGCTAGGCACAGTACAAACACAGACCAAAAAGATGGTCTCTACCCCAAGGAGTGTTTTTCATTGTGTTACTTACGCTGTTGCTCTTCCAGGATTGCAGAATACATACAAAAGATCTCTGAGCTGGAAACAGAATGCCAGGAACTGCGCAGCAAGCTGCAAGAACTTGAGCGAGCCAATCAAACACTGAAGGATGAGTATGATGCTCTCCAGATCACCTTCACTGCCCTAGAAGAGAAACTGAGGAAAACTACTGAAGACAACCAAGAGCTGGTCACACGTTGGATGGCAGAGAAGGCTCAGGAAGCTAATCGGCTCAATGCAGAGAATGAGAAGGACTCGAGGTGAGATGTTAACCATATATTTGGTAAAATAAGTGTGGTTTGAGTATGCCAGCCCTAGAAGGACCATTGTCTCCTAGAGTCTTCTGTCTACTCTGAAAACCTAGATATTCAAGGCAGAAAAGATTCTGGAACTTCATGTTCATCCTGTGGGGTGAACAAAGGAAAGTATATTCTCCAGGGCTTTGTCTAATTGTAAATGACTAAAGTAATGACTTTTCCACTATTTCCTCAGGAAACTATTCTAGTCTAACAGATCAAACAGTTGGAATCTGTTTTCTGATTTTACCACGGTTGTATCACACGTGGTTACTCCTAGTTTTACCCCTTTGTACTAACCTAAACAATTTCTTCATTTTCTGTATCCTGTTAACTTAGTTGCTATTTGACCAAGCGATGCATTAACTTGAATCAGTTCCTCATAACTTTTGGTTAACAGCCATGCATGCAGTCTTCAAAGTGTGCTCTTTCCAAATGCAGCTTACATACTTGCCTCCTTGGCATGTGATGCCTGTGTGTTAGCACCATATAATCTCACTAGATTTCTTTGCTGACATCATTATAAGGTTGTGCTTATATAAAGAACTTTGTTTTTTCCCCTCCAGGAGGCGACAAGCCAAGTTGCAGAAAGAGCTAGCAGAAGCTGCCAAGGAACCGTTGCCAGTTGAACAGTAAGTAACCCTAATTTCAGGCAGTAGAGGTGTGCCAAAACTGAGGTCTGGGAAATAAATCTGTCATGTTTCTCCTGTCCGGTGTGAAAGGTGTCTCCTCTTCTCTTCTCATCACCATGCATGAATGTATTTTTATTAGGGCTGTCAAGCAATTAAACAAATTAATCGCGTGATTAAACAATAATAGAATACCATTTATTTAAATATTTTGGATGTTTTCTACGTTTTCAAATATATTGAATACAGATTATAATACAGAATACAAAGTGTACAATGCTCACTTTATATTTATTTTTTTACAAATATTTGCACTGTAAAAACAAAAGAAATAGTATTTTTCAATTCACCTAATACAAGTACTGCAATGCAATCTCTTTATCATGAAAGTTGAACTTAGAAATGTAGAATTTATGTACAAAAAATAACTGCATTCAAAAATAAAACAATGTAAAACTGTAGAGCCTACATGTCCACTCAGTCCTACTTCAGCCAATCACTCAGACAAACAAGGTTGGTTACAATTTGCAGAAAATAATGCTGCCTGCTTCTTGTTTACAATGTCACCTAAAAGTGAGAACAGGCATTCAAATGGCACTATTGTAGCTGGCGTCCCAAGAAATTTACATGCCAGATGCGCTAAAGATTCATATGTGTCCCTTCATGCTTCAACCACCATTCCAGAGGACATGCATTCATGCTGATGATGGGTTCTGCTCGATAACGATCCAAAGCAGAGCGGATCGACGCATGTTCTTTTTCATCATCTGAGTCAGATACCACCAGCAGAAGGTTGATTTTCTTTTATGGTATTTCGGGTTCTGTAGTTTCCGCATCTGAGTGTTTCTCTTTTAAGACATCTCAAAACATGCTCCATGCCTCATCTCTCTCAGATTTTGGACATCACTTCAGATTCTTAAACCTTGGGTCGAGTGTTGTAGCTATTTTTAGAAATCTCACATTGGTACCGTCTTTGCATTTTGTCAATCTGCAGTGAAAGTGTTCTTAAAACAAACATGTGCTGGGTCATCATCCGAGACTGCTATAACATAAAATATATGGCATAATGTGGGTAAAACAGAACAGGAGACATACAGTTCTCCCCCAAGGAGTTCAGTCACAAATTTAATTAACATAGGTTAATTAACATATATATTTTTTAATGATCATCATCATCATTTTTTTTAATGATCATCATTAGCATGGAAGCATGTCCTCGATAACAAAGCATGTCCTGCATGTACCTTCCAACGCCAGCTACAAAAGTGCCATGTGAATGCCTGTTCTCACTTTCAGGTGACGTTGTAAATAAGAAGCAGGCAGCAGTATCTCCTGTCAATGTAAACAAACTTGTTTGTCTTAGCGATTGGCTGAACAAGAAGTAGGACTGAGTGGACTTGTAGGCTCTACAGTTTTAGTTGTTTTGTTTTTGAGTGCAGTTATGTAACAAAAAAAAAATCTACATTTGTAAGTTACACTTTCACGATAAAGAGATTGCACTACAGTACTTGTATGAGGTGAATTGAAAAATACTATTTCTTTTGTTTAATTTTTACAGTGCAAATATTTGTAATAAAAATAATATAAAATGAACACTGTACACTTTGTATTCTGTGTAATAGAAATAAATATATTTGAGCATGTGGAAAAACATCAATAATATTTAATAAATTTCAGTGGGTATTCTATTTAACTGAGATTAATCATGATTACTTTTTTTTAATCGCGGTTAACTTTTTTGAGTTAATCGCGTGAGTTAAGTGTGATTAATCGACAGCCCTAATTTTTAGAGAGATTTAGGGTAATTGACATTTTTATCTTCAGTAATTGTGATAGAGGAGTGTTAAAACTTGAAAAGTCAATTTAAAATCAGAACTGTGCAGTAGATTTCCTTATTTATATGTTTGTAGAATGAGGAACTCTTCTGTGACTAAGAATATCAACTCAAGTTTGAAAGTCCCAAAACAGGTTCATTCAGTGAATTTGAACTTGTATCTCAACAATTTCTGTGATGCGGTCCCTTTGGCAGTTCTCTTGATCCAGGAGTGAGGACCACTGGAGACACTTATGTTTGGAAAAAGTTGGGACTACATGCAACAGTATAATAGGGTTTCATGTGAGAGCAGAGATTGTAGAGATTGGAAAAATAGTATTAATTACTTCCATGCTGGAATGGATTTATGCCTAGATTCTGCTTTGCTTGCTCACTTACTGCCTTAAGTATGAAGTGCCCATACCTCTAAGTTACCAACTAGGTAATATACAGTTTAACTATAAACCAATATGGGAACCGGAGAGGGTATATATGGGGGGAATATTCGTTCACTTTGTTGCTGAATAGAGTTGCTGCCTTTGGGGTTTGGCAAAGGGAGTTGATTACAATGGGCTTTATTTGGCTGATTCAAAAGGAGCCATGTTCCCATACTTCTCCAGGGATGATGATATTGAAGTGCTTGTGGATGAAACTTCTGACCCGGCTGAAGAGACTTCCCCAGTGCGAGCTGTCAGCCGGACATCCAGGTATGTAGACTGATATTCCTGTACCTTTTTTAAGGTGCCTTTTGAAATGTCCGTATAACCTAAGAAGAATGGGTAGCAGTTAATGAAAACTGTTGAAAAGCTACTTAACTCCCTTCCCACCTGGACTTAACACACACATTTCTTGCTACAACACAGCAGCAAGGGTGGGTAGAGTTATATGAACAACCCCTAATTGCAAGAATAGGGGTCAATGAGTGATTGACAAGTCTAAACAGAGTTTCAGATTGCTTAAACCCAATGAAGAAAGTCCTTTCTCAAAGTTTTATAAGGTCCTTAACCTCACCCCCAATAATATATTCCAAGCTGTTATTAATGGTGACCTGCATGTGCTGCTACTCCCGTGGGGTCTTCCCTTCTGAGCTTGGGCCTGAAAGGGAAAGTGTCTTTTCCCAGATACCTGGTGTTGTGAACTGTATTTATTGATCTTCATTTGAACAATCTGTTCATAAGGCTTAAACCTGTCCTCCCCTCCTCTTTAGTAAGCGACTGTCCCAGCCAGCTGGAGGCCTTCTGGACTCTATCACTAATATTTTTGGGTAGGTTAGAACACCTTCACCTTTTCTTGTTTATATATTGGTTTCAACATACACCAAAATTTCAGTGATGTAAGGAATATGGATGTCATAATGTCAGCCTTTCTTCTAGTTTCTGCTTTTTTTTCTTTTTTGTTCTCCTCAACTTCCTGTTTCTTCCATCTTGCCGTATGGTGACCTCTGACCTTTCCCTCCAGTCTGTCTGAGTCTTCCCTTTTGGGACATCACTCTTCTGATGCTGCCAGGTGAAAACATTATCCACTCTTAGTCCAGCATGTGAATATATGACACTGAAGTAACATGGAACCCAGCTTCACTACCCTGAATTAAGCTTCAGATGTTCATAACACTGGCTAGAAACTTTCCAGTTAGCGATTCAGGCAATCCTTCTGAGTGGAGCAGTATGTGGTTTTGGTTCTTTTTATTGACGGTGCTGTAGTCAGAACCTCATTAGCTGGGGTCTCTTCCCCAGTGACTGTGCTGTAGTCAGACCCTCTAAGTGGAGTCCTGCATTAGGTGGAAAGTCTTTCTTTAAGACAGTGTTGGAATCTGGGTTTTCAAATGGGGTACTCCACTGGCTTGGGATCTTCTCACAGCCACAGTAGTGCAGTCTGAACTAGACACAATGGTGGGGTTGCAGTCTGTGCCTCTAAACTCATTGTGATGTTTACATTGTTTGACTCCTTAGTACAAGAAAAGATGACTGCTCAGACATTAGGCTGGCAGTGAATATGATAGTGTGGGAGCAAACTAAGGTTAAGCTAGGTAAGAGAAGGTGCAGGCATGAACTGATGCATACTGCCATGTGAGAGAATACAATGTAATCTGATAAAATGTAGTCTTGCAAGGAGTGGGGGGGGATGAAGTAAGGATTTTGGCCCATCTCTCATCCACCCCACAGTGATAGTCGGGCTCATCCAGGTCTGTGCCTGCCACCTTGAGAGGAACTGCGTCCACTCTTCTATTTAACGTATTTTTCTTTGTGTCCCATCGCAGGAGGCGCTCTCTGTCCTCATTTCCTGCTCCCCAGGAAAATGTAGATGTGCATCCAGGTTCCAGTAAAGAAGTGAGAGTGCCCACTACTGCAGTGTATGTTTTTGTAAGTATATCCAGGAACTACAAGTTTCTTCACTCTTCCTGCCTAAGAGGAGGAGAATTTGACCTTTGAGTGGCAAATGCTATCTGGAATAATATGGCTCTGCTTGTTTAAACTTCTCCAGGTAATGTTTAAAATCTAGAAGATGACTCATAAATTGGTAAGGCAGCTAGGTCCATTTAATCCATATTGACTTTACTCTCAGCCTAGATATCCACCTAAAACAAAAATTCACTCAGGTGCATGCATCCTTCACGCTTTTAATGTTGCTTCTTTTGTGGTCATAGTTAAGTTAATGTACGTCTTGCTGAGGTCAATGATGACTAGTAAAAGGTCTGAGTGCACAAGAGAATTGCACTCCCATTACCCTTTCAGCTCCCAACAGTCTCTCTTTGTCCCATCGTGCTATAGCAGTGCTGTGATTGGGGGAAAGGCTGCTGACAATGAAGGATAAGTTCAGTGCCTGTTATCCACAGTGTAAGGAAGCATGGCCCTGAATGTCATCCAACAGAACCAATTAAGGAGTTTAGGGTGTTGGGGTGTCTTGATTTGTGGTGTGTGTGATCTCAAGTTTTCAAGCTGAGACCTCTTGTATATGTTAGGGAATGGTGAGGCCATTTTTGAGTCTGAGTCTGTGCAAGGCAACTCTACATTATTCATTTTATAGGTGGAAAATATTGGAGCAAACTTTTGTGAACCAGTCACTTTGAATGCTCATGTAATAGAGATGGCTGATGCATGGCTAAAGAAATCCCACAGATTTCCTATACCTATCTAGTACCTGGGTAATTCACTTGAGTTTTTGTAGTATTCTGATTTATTTAATATAGGCTTTGCTCATTTTATTTAGTATGGGCCTTCTGCATATGAAAGATGGTCACATTTGGGCTAGATCACAATTGCGTGCAGCCTACCCTTCAGCAAGCTCTCTATGGTGCTACAGACTGACAGTTCTGTTTGGTGCTGATGTCATTTGGGGTGGCTGTGATTTTTTTTTGTGCTCACCCTCTCCTAAGGATGCACATGATGGAGAAGTAAACGCAGTGCAATTCAGTCCTGCTTCCCGGTTACTAGCAACAGGAGGCATGGATCGGAGAGTTAAACTCTGGGAAGTCTTTGGAGGTAAGCTTCTGCGCCAAGTTATTGTGTGAAGAGACATAGGCCATAAAGAATACTTTGTGTCTTGTACCAAATTTAGAATCCCATACAGTTGGCTCATGCAAAATGGATTTTCTCCTAAAGTTTTTGACTTAGTTTCTGGTGTTTTTAAGTTGAGCATGCTGTTCTGCAGTTCCAGACAAACACTATACAAGTGTGAAGCAGTTTTGTTAAATCAGCCAAAATACTACTCGGAACTGGGGAGTAAAGCCAGGCTCAGGCAAAATGCTCAAAAGCCAGTGACACTATATAATTAGTTTTTGTGTTGCTGTGGTAATAGTTCCATTTGGCCAACACACTGAGACAAACACAGAAGTTCAAATTCTTCCCCCTATTTATATCCAATCCATTGCTTAATTGTTTCTTTCTGCATACAGATAGGTGCGAGCTGAAAAGTTCTCTCTCTGGCAGTAACGCAGGGATTACGAGTATCGAATTTGACAGTGCTGTGAGTATTTGTGTAATACCCATTGTCTGTGTTTGGGGAGAAATTAATTGCAGTAGCTTCTGCTCGGCTACCAGTTTCACCCATATGGTTTGAAATACATCCCCAAAGAAGCAAGTGAAAATATTTGCAGGAATACCTGACAAACATTTTAAAATATAGTACAAAACTTTTGTATTCAGTTGGCTGAACTCTACTTTCAAAGGGACACTTCAGTGAATTAAGCTTAAACCAAATTAAGGCCACTGTTTTATGATTAGGGGTATGTCTACACTATAGCAGCACTGCTGCAGCGCTTCAGCATGGACAGATGCTACAGCAGAGGTGGGAAAACTGCAGCTCGCGGGCCACATCCTGTCCACGGGACCCGGCCCTTGAGCTCCCAGCCAGGGAGGCTAGCCCCCGGCCCCTCTCCCCCCCACCTCCCACCGTGCCGCCAGCACTCTGGGTGGCGGGTCTGCAAGCTCCTGCCAGGCAGCGTGGCTGCGAGAGTCGCCGGCCTGCCCCAGTGCTCTAGACTATGCAGTGGCATGATTGGCTCCGGCCGGGCAGCACAGCTGCCAGTCCTGGTGCTCTGAGCGGCATGGTAAGGAGGGCAGGGAGGGGGGGAAGCAGGAGGTCCCTGGGGGCAGTCGGGACAGGGAGCAGGGGGCGGTTGGATGGGGCGGAGGTTCTGTGGGGTGGGGCAGTCAGGGGACGGGGATTAGGGGGGGTTAGATGGGTGGAGGGCTCTGAGGGGGGCAGTCGGAGGTGGGAAGAAGAATGGGGGCGGGGGGCCAGGCTGTTTGGGGAGTCACAGCCTTCCCTACCCGGCCCTCCATACAGTTTCGGAACCCCGATGTGGCCCTTGGGCCAAAAAGTTTTCCCACCCTTGCACTACAGCAACGGGAGGGGTTCTCCCATTGCTGTACTTAATCCACCTCCCCGGGAGGCAGTAGCTAAGTCAATGGAAGGATTGTTCTGTCTACACTGGAGGTTAGATCATCATAGCTTCGTCTTGAAGTGTTGATTTTTCACACCCCTTAGAATCATAGCTATGCCAATGTAAATTCCCAGTGTAGATCAGCCCTAGGAATATCCACATGTGTTTAATGCAGTTTAATTTATCCACTTCAAATTCACATCTGTAGGTAATTTGGATTAATTTTCCCGAGTGATTTTCCCCTCTTCCCCGCCCCACCCCCACCCCATAGACAAGCCCTAAAACTCTGATCTGCACTTCACTTTTCGGAAGATAACAAAATCCAGTCATCTGGGCTATTGGGAATTTGAAAATGAGCTAGGTCTTAACCCAACTATGAATTTCCACTGCTGCCTTATTAGCTCCTTGAAACTATTAGAGTTGTATGTATCTGCTCCTGTTTTATGCATTGAGAAATTTTTATAACTCGTTGGTGAGGATTAGATGCCTCACTGAGGTCTGTGATGAATAGTAAAAGGTCTGACTGCCTGAAGGATTACACTTCCATCACCCTTTCAACTCCCAGCAATTTCTCACCCATCATACCCCAGCAATGCTGTGACTGGGGGAGTGTTTGCTGACAAATTGTGATGTGTTCAGTTCATGTTCCCTAGAGCGTCACAGGCACAATTCTGATCTGCATTCAACAGAACCAGTCAAAGGAGTATGGGGTTTTGGAGGTGCATATCTGGGTACATGATCTCAAACTTTCTTGCTGAGACCTCTTTCACTGTGTATGAACTGAGGCCAAGTTTGAAGCCATCTTTACAGCTTAGCATTTCTGTGCTTTCGCATTACTGATACACCTCCAAAAACATCGTACGTTGGTCTTCACCAGTTCACCCCCTCCCCCCCGCCCACCTCCAGGCCAGGGGTGGGCAAACTAGATCCGGCCCGCGGACTTGCCCCCCGTGGCGCCGCGAGCCCCACACCACTCCCTGAAGTGTCCGGCACCATGTCCCTGCGGCCCGGGGGAGCGGGGGGGTGTGACGGACAGAGGGCTCTGTGCGTTGCCTTCACTTCCATGCACTGCCCTCTGCAGCTCCCATTGGCTGGGAATGGGGAACTGCGGCCAATGGGAGCTTTGGGGGAGGCTTTTTGGCAATTTTAAGGAAATTGACTTAAATCCCTCCTGTTTCCACAGGGATCTTATCTCTTAGCAGCTTCAAATGACTTTGCCAGCAGAATTTGGACTGTAGATGACTATCGGTTACGGGTGAGTCTCCTGCAGAAGGCAAGCAATGTGTAGGCTGTTTCTGCCCAGTATTCCCATTTATGTTCTTACGAAGGACACTGGAAAATTGTGGATTCCACTGTTTTAGGATCTTGCCAAAGTTTTTTTTTGCTCTCTTGCAAAACATTAATTGAATTTTTATCCCTTTTTAATTGAAAAGAGCCTTTACAGTATAACCTGACGTGCAACACTGGCCTCTGCACATAGCCTCACAGAAACCTCTCCAGATAAATAGCAACCAAATATATGAACTTTCCTTCCTTCCTTCCTCTGCACATAGGAAGTATTAACTTTAGAACCATTTAAATGTTAAGACACAGCAGTCTTAAGGACCCAAAAGCTGTAGCGTGGTTCAGGGATTTAGTTAAAATACGCATCTATTCTAGGAAATAGAACTATGTTAACTGTGTAGGGGCCAGCCTAGGTCCCTGGCTCAATTGTTGGGGTAGACAAGCCCTGAAGCACTAGTCTCTAATCAGGATACTTAACAAAAGACTAATCTCTTGCTCATGTTCTTCCTCCACCTCTTCAGAGTGGACTCTTTTTGGCCCTTGTCCAAGGAAGGACATGCCTGTGATCTCAATAGGCTGAAAAGAGGTCTCTTCCCTTAACAGAGGAAACTTTCCAAGAGGCTTCAGTTATTCCCGCTCCTGGACGTGATCCTTGTTCTTGAATTTTTATTTTAGGAATCAAGTATCAGAGGGGTAGCCGTGTTAGTCTGGATCTGTAGAAGCAACAAAGGGTCCTGTGGCACCTTATAGACTAACAGAGGTATTGAAGCATAAGCTTTCGTGGGTGAATACCCACTTCTTCAGATGCAAGCAGTGGAATTCCTTCTATTTTAGGAATATTTCACCAAGCATTATTTGGCACGCAGACTCTAACCCAAGATATGTTTAGTTGCTGTGAGTACGCAACAGCTTGTAAATCTGGCATGAAGCATTTTGGAATAGCCAGGCCTGTTCCCTTTCTGCCACAGAAGATCTGCAATCATTTCTGCACTGGTTAGCCTCCCACGCTCTTCAGGCATTAGAAGTGAACTTGAATCTCTCTCTTTGCCCCGTGTTGCTTTATTTGATCTGTTGCATGAATGATATTTTAGCTCTGTAGATCTTCGGCATTTCACATATTGTTCTAAAGTACACCTACAATGTAATTCACTTGATTGCTTTTAATATGAAGATACTTATCTCCAGAATGTTAGATCTTGTATGGGAAACCTTCCAGAATGTGTCAAAATCTTGCAGCTTTATATTGGCCCAAAAATCCTACCATCAGTTAGAAACAAAGGTGTATAACAGTTTGATAGATCATCATTAAGAATACGATTCTGTCATGGATTTCATGACTTTCTGGGAACTCTGTGACTACTTCTGCGCCAGGACTGGAGCAGCTGTCAATCCCGGGGCTGCTGGCACAGCTGGCTGGTGACCAGCACAGTGGCTGGGGTTGAGTCAACCCCTGTGGGGCTGGAGCAGCTGCAAGCCCCGACAGTACTCTGTTTGTTGTGTTCTCCCCCCCCACCCCCAAACCAATTATTTGTAGTAAAAGTCAGGCACAGGTGGTTGGCTTCTGTGAATTTTTGTTTACTGCCCATGATCTGTTCCTGACTTTTACTAAAAATACCCGTGACAGAATCTTAACCTTAATCATTATTAACTTTGTGTGAAAAGTCCCCGTGCAAAACTCCCCTCAGTCTTCACAAGATCTTCCTGCAATTTTCCAGTGTCCCTGATGACTTCTGGCTTTGGGTCAATACCATCACTGCTCACTGAGCTAATACAGTACATTGAATTCCTTGTCTGAATGGGTTTGGTGCATGGATTTATCATTCCTTGCATGTGCATTGAGGGCAGTTGGGTTGATTTAATATTAAATCCTGCATCAAACTACCTATTTATAAACAAGTATTCACTTGTTAATGACAGTAATGGAATATTCTCCAAGGCTATAAAGATCCTCTCTATCCATAAAATTGTGGTATCCAGAGATTAACTGTCATGTTGCAACCATTGAGACAATCCATGACCTTTGGGTTTTCGTGCTGTGCAATAATTTTTCAGTTCCACACTCTGCTCCCATTTCATTTCCATTTTTTAAATCTTCTGGTGGTTCTGTAGTCCATGTAGCAGTGTGCAAGTCAGAAGTTGAGTGACTAACAGTAGATGATTTGATTTTGGGGAAGGATTGCTCTCTGATCATTTTCCCTGTTCCCGGCAGCCTAGTCCCTCATGCTACCTTAGTTCTATGATGGGCAAAAAAGTATCTAATAACTTGTACTTCATGTTCCAACGGGCCCTGACTGCAGTTGGCATCAGACAGAAACAGTCATGGAAATCTGCTGATGGGAGCAATTCTGGAATCTCGGGAGATCTCAGGCTTTCAACCTGAGACTTCAGAGTTAACACTAGATCCCTTTTTCCCTTTGACAGAAAGTCAGCTTCTGTAATCTGGAGACACCATCATTCCAACTCTTACTATACTTTAGTCCATCCGCTGGTCTCTCCTTTAAGACTGGTGTAGTTACCATCCTTCCAGCCGAGGTTACTAGGGGAGGTAGAAAAGAGTCATAGATTTCAAAAGAACTACTCCTTAACTAGCGAAAGGAGTTGCAATTAAGGGAAAGAGTGTCTCCCACCCAGAGGCCGAGTATACTGCCTCTGCAGTACTCTCGACACTTGCTGACTCACGGAGAAGCAGACTGGGAATCAAAGCTACATTCTGTTTAATCTGAATGGAAAGGTGGGCTTTTTTTTTGTGACGCATGCCTCTAGTCACACGTTAGACTAAGGTGGGAGGAGTTGAATCAAAGGCTTTGTCCCTATTAAGTTGCTAAATGGCAAGGTCAGAGCCATGAGGACAGGAAGCAATTGTAGCTGAAACTGCTCATTTACACCATGTAAATCTTCTCTCCCCAGCACACACTGACAGGCCACAGTGGGAAGGTTTTGTCAGCCAAGTTCTTGCTGGATAATGCACGCATCGTGTCAGGGAGTCATGACCGGACCCTCAAGCTCTGGGACCTGCGCAGCAAAGTTTGTAAGGAAACCATTTCCACCCCAGCACCAACTCCCTTCTGTCTTTCGCACACCTCTTATTCTCTTTAGTGGATGTAAATGAAAGTTTTACTTCAGCTTAATTGTTTTATTCTCTTAGTGTCCAAAAAGCAGAAAATTGCAGCCATTCTGCTTTTTGATGATATTCTGATCTTTGGTATTGCAAGCTAAGCAGGGTCAGGCCTGACTGTTACCTGGATGGGAAACCTAAGAAAAGACCATATGCTACAGTGAAAAGCATTACTGATTGAGTGGGCAACTGCACTCTAGACC
This sequence comes from Chelydra serpentina, assembly GCA_037349315.1. NCBI lineage: Eukaryota > Metazoa > Chordata > Testudines > Chelydridae > Chelydra > Chelydra serpentina. The sequence continues at coordinate 278,314 of JBAIAC010000023.1, forward strand.
CTCTTGTCCATCAGACTGTAGAGTAGGTTCCTTATTCTTCTGTAGAAACTTGAAGGCAGGTCAGACCTTATAACCTTGGGCTGGGCTTAAGTCCCCTCTTGAAAACCCTACCCACAGTTTCCTGCTTCCAAGTGAAGCAAATGGCAGGATTCAGTTTTTCATAGCAGAAACATTTGTCTTAAAATATTTTCCTGGTTTCTATAGTACAACTTGGCACAGAGACAGCCTTTCTCTCCCCAGTCTCCTACACCCTTGTTTGTGTATAAAGGGGAGCATGTCCTGTTGCTCATCTGTGACTTGTTTGACTAATTATGAAGTGGTGGTAAAACAATGTCCTTGTACAGTTGTAGGGATGTTGGGCATGGTAGTCAAGTGGTTCAGAGGAATAATGTGCTGTTGGGGATTTTGGATCCTCAGTAATCTGTTTCTTTTAAGACGGGGCTCACCTGTCCCCACCCCACCCCCTATGACCCCAAACTCCTCCCGGGGCAGTAGTTTCAATGCAGCTACAGAATTTTGATGTTTGCTGTTGAGTGACTTTTAAATACTGCTATCAACTTGTACAGCACAATGGGAATGGGACTGTGTTGTTAATGACTTCTTCCCTTCCCCCTTCCCCCCCCCCCCCCCCCCCAGGTATAAAAACAGTATTTGCAGGATCAAGCTGCAATGATATAGTGTGCACAGAGCAGTGTGTGATGAGTGGACATTTTGACAAGAAGATTCGCTTCTGGGACATCAGGTAAAGTTATCCTCTGACACGGGTTAGATTCTCTAGCAATTATTTAATGCTAAAGAACATAAAATGAATCTGCGAATTGTGACCCTCCCATTCTTTGAGTTCTCCATTGCTTGGAATATTTATTACAGGAATATGAGGAAGTCACCAAGGATAAATAACCTTTTTGCACATGATAGAACTGCTATTTTGGTCTCTGAGCTGTGGTAGCATGTTGTTATATACTGACGACAGATTAGTTTTAAGTATCCCTAGTTGGTTCTGAAGGAAGTTCTGAACAGTCCTTGGTTAGGGACAAATATCCACAATGTGAGACGTTAGTTGGGAAATAAGAAAAATGTGGAAGTGGATAATGAACAAATAGTGGATACCTATTCACCTATCCCCATGCATCAGGGCAAGTCTAGGGATACAGATTTTGATGCTCATGTGACAGGATCTACTCCTGAGGGAATTCTGCACTTAAAAAATAAAAATTCTGCATATTTTATTTGTCAATTAATAAATGTGAAGGCTCCAGCATGGCAGTGGGAAGCACAGGCACTAGCTGCATGGAGCTGAGAGATCACTCTGCTCTGGGAGCCCAAAATGACGTGCCTGCACTGCTGGGGAGGGGCACTTGACCCCCTCTTGCTGTTTCCTTTTGCTTCCCCATAAGAGTCATTTTTCTGTGGGGAAGCAAAGAAATCTGCGAGAGACGGAAATTCTGGTTGCACACAGTGGCGCAGTGTTCCTCCAGGAGTAAGGATCCTTGATACCCAGTTACCCATATTGTTTTCTATCTTCAGGACTGAGAGCATAGTGCAGGAGTTGGAACTGTTTGGGAGGATCACAGCTTTAGACCTGAACCCAGAGAGAACAGAGCTCTTGACCTGTTCCCGAGATGATCTGCTGAAAATCATTGATTTGCGAGTCAATGCTGTCAAACAGACTTTCAGGTGAGTGTGATCCCAGTAAGGTATGTGGCAGGTGACTGGATTCTGTGGCATAATTGTAACTTTGGTGTTGTCCTTGTCCTTTGTGAATGAAATCTTCCAATTAGTCCTTCAATGGGGAGGTGAAAGCCTTTGGAGCCATGTCTCTGATGATGTAGTTTGCACATTATCCATGGTTTGACAACAAAGATCTATTTTGTCAAGATTCTACCTCTTTGAAGGAGACAGCTTGTCCCCCTCACTGGGGAGAAAAGTCCTACAAATTAGGTTGGAAAGAGAGAGGTGACTTGTGTTAAACAGAATGTAGAATTTATCCCAGTCAATGCAATAATCTTCATTTAGTCCTTGAGGAGGAGCTATCTTTCCCAAGATTCATATTAGAAGAACGTAACAACTACCTGATTCCAACTTGTTTCAGTGCCCAGGGATTCAAATGCGGATCTGACTGGACCAGAGTCGTGTTCAGGTAAGAGGTCAAACTGGGGAGACTGAGTGGAGTTTGGGTTGGGAGTGGGGGCCAGCTATTTGGTTTACTGCAAATTCTGCAGTGACATTTGAGGGCAAAGTTCCAAACCAACATACGCTGTCAAGCTAATTACCAGTCAGCGGCATGCATTGATTGCTTCTTGATCACTTGTGCTACAACCAAGCATTAGGGTAGCCATTAACACTAGTCATGAGACAAAAGGGGACAAAAGGCAGTCAGCAAAACTCTTTTCAGACTTGGGTATCTACAATTAGACACCAAAAGAGCTCACCATTTGTAAAAATCAGGAAAAAGGGAACAGGCAGTGTTCCAAATAGTTTGCACACACCCTATATTAAAACAAAGTTAATGTTGGAAAGTCAAGCCTTGAAAAGCAAGAAAATGTCAGAATTAAGGTTGTCCATGGAGCCTCAATTTGACCCCAGTGCATATTTATTATATCTTATTACAGCCTCCTTCCACCTTGGGCTTGTCATCCAATCTGTCTCCTCCTCTTCCTTCCCACCCCCTCCTAAGCCCCATGTGCCAGTCTCCTGGCTCAGATAGTTCTTGGGTCTCCCTTCTGCTTTTGAGTTGGGCTACTTCCTCCTCCATACTGCCTGGACACCAGCAGCAAGGGCATTGAGAGCAAAAGAGGGATAGTCACCTGGCTGTCAGTTCTGGTGCCCAATGTCATAGTAGCCGGGAATAGCAGTTGCAGGGAATTCCTGTTCAGCCCCCTGTGACCCTGGGCTGGAACATTCCATTATAGATGGAATCTTCAGAGAATTTAGCTGGCAAGTTCTAACAAGTATCTACTGAGCGTCTGTGAACTGCAGTTTTTCAGAGGCTTTAATTTGTCCGAATCGGGGTAGCTTTTCATGGGAACAAGAAAAGGCACATTGCTGAAACCAGGGTGACAACCTCTCCCCTAGACTATATGTTCTTATTCCAAAGAGTGCAGGTGATAGAGCTTCTCCATGAAATGTTGTAAGAATTGTTTTAATATGGAAACAACTTTTTTTTTTAATATCCTTCTGAAACGATTGAACCATTTTTGCTGAAATTCAAGTAAAAATAGTCAGTCTCGGACAACTGACAAGGAAAACTTCAGACTAAATGGTTAATGTTTGGCAAAGTTATAAGTAAATGAAAACAGGGTCTTTTAACAGGAATTGTTGGGGAACCTTAAGTATAGAAGGTGCTACCAGTTCTGCTGATTTTAAAAAACAAAAAAAAACATTTAGGATTTTTAAATATGACTGACAGGGATTAAATATAAAACTAAAATAGAAAGGTTAAGATCTAATGGAACAGGTAAGGGTTTAAGGGTTAAATACTTAAAGCAATGAAAGAAGCTAGGGCTAAATTTAGTGTGTATAGACATGGCTTATCCTAACCATTTTGCTTAGGTTTAGGCTTCAACTTTCCCCACCGCCTTTTTTTTTTTTTTTTTTTTTCCCTTGTAGATTACAAGCATTTGTGGGGAGGAACTGTTTTATATGTTTAAGGTGCCTATCACAAAGGAGCCCTTGGCTGCTATTATGATGGACTTTTTTAGGTGCCTAATGTTAGGAATCAAATAGAATAATATACCTAGCTTATATAGCACATCTTATTCATTGATCTCAAAGTGCTTTACAAATGAGGTAAGCATCGTTATCCCCATCTGAGGCACAGAGGTGAAGTGACTTGCCACGGTCACCCTTTTGCCCTAAGTAGATGTCACAAAAACGAACGTCTATCTTTAAATGCCAGCCACCCAGCTGTTACATGATCACGTGATCTGGAAACTTCTTGATCTTGCGAATCAGTGTGAATAAGAGCTGGTGAAACTTTAATATTTGCTAGTGCAGACCACTAATGTCAATTTGCTTGTTTTGGAAACTCTAGAGATTAACGTGGGGACAAAAGCTGCTAACTTCAAAATATTTTTTTTTCTCTTCTGCACCTAATGTGTGTTTCAATAGCCCTGATGGTAGCTATGTGGCAGGTGGTTCAGCTGATGGGGTCCTGTACATCTGGAATGTGCTCACTGGGAAAGTGGAGAGAACTCTCGCAAAGCATCACAGGTGAGACTGGAAGCTTGCGGACTAAACTGGTGCAGGGTCTGAGCTACGGCTGACATAGGAGATGTGGGATTGCAAATGCAGAGTTCCATTCTCATACCAGTGTGCATGGGATATTTATATGCCGCTTCTCTGTGGATTCATGGCAATAACCAATAAAGTGGGAATTAAGGCTATGAAATTTGTGCCTTGTTGTCGGATTGCTTATTCACAATCAGGGCATTAAGTATAATATACTCTGAATATCCCTGGGAGGCTGTTACAAATGCAGGTATCATAGATAAGATCTGAGAATGAATGAGCTTTGGAAATTATGGAGTTTAATTCCTCCTGTCCTAAATGCTGCTGTGAAATTAGAATCTCTTCTAAATTGACACCTGGTTTCCTTTCAGCTCCTCTATCAATGCAGTGGCATGGTCACCAGCCGGTGCCCATGTGGTCAGTGTGGACAAAGGAAACAAGGCTGTCCTGTGGTCTGAATTTTGACTGGAAGGAGATGAAAGACAGTTTCAAATGTCTCTCACTGGGAGGATGCTGGTCCAGGGCTGGACAGAATGGAGGCCCAAGCCTAGATTCATTCTTCATGCATTTGGGCTTCACTTCTCAGAGGAGAGCTCTAATGAGGCAATCAAGGACAAGGAGCTGGAGGCGGAGCCCTTTACTGCCTATAAGCAGGCTGCTGGCCCTCAGGCTCAGCAAAGGGTCAGCTGATTTGGATGGCAAATTCTATTAGTCATGCCTTGACATGCAGTATCTATGCACTGAATGGAGCTGAAGGTACTAGCCAGATTCCCTCACCGGACAGCTGTGCCAAAAACCCTATTGTACAAATGTATGTACAGCACTTCTGACTTGGAAGTGTTGGAAAGAAGTTTACCATGTATTCTGACCTAATGCATGTCCCGTTTCCTGTGTTCTGTTCCCATGGAGTAGCTTAGGCATGGGGTGAGGGCATTCTGAAACATGGACAGGGTGGGTCCTAGTCAGTCTATAAAGTGATGGAACAGCTGTAAACTAATTTAAACGTTTCTGTTGCTCTGGCAGTTCTGCCCCCTCTGGTGTTGGCTGAGTTTGGAGCTTTTCCAATTCTGACATGATCTCTCTGGCAGTTTGTAATCTGAGAACTCCCTGCATCATTTTGATCTGTATTTCAGGGAACTGTCCATTCTTCAGGGATGATGCATCTTTGTTAAAGCTCCCTCCAATAGCTCCTATAGCAGAAGTACTAAAAAGTGGGGAAAAGAGGATTTTAATTCAAACCACTATATTTCCAGTTTTGTTGGTGTGGGGGGAAGGGAGAGAAAAAGTGTAACATCTGCAGTGGGAGTGGTGGTGCTGCTGTGATGAGGAATGTATCTATACCAAGACTTCCAGTACCAGAAAATAAATGTATAGTCTCTTCTGCTGTCCATCCAGCCTTCTCTACTGGAGGCTGTTGGGGAAGCAGTGGGATTCAATCTGAATGCAATGCTCTGGTGCTGGCGATCCTAGGCCACTTGCCCCCTTTCTGAGCACATGTGCAATATTCTCCTTTGTGCTTGAGTCCTTCCTGTGCCATCGAACAGGGTTTACACCCTGTATCCTCGGACATCTAAATATGTGAGGTGGTTGGAGGAAAACTAACTGTGATGTTTTGTAACTTTTATCCAGCCAAACTTTTCCACCTCAGACGGTCCTGAAGACAAGCCACCAGCGTTCTGTCACCTTTTTATTTGCACTTTATTTTGCTTCCTTCCTGAGCTTGTTTTCTAAGGAAGTGTTTTGACGGGTTAGGAAAGAGGGTTGTTCCTAGGACAGAGGTCTCTCTCTAACCCAGCCTTTCATTCGGACAACTTCTGCAGAGGGGAGTTGAGAGTATACAGGGCAAATCTTTTTATTTATTCAGCTGCCCACCAGAACTTGATTGTAAATAAACCTGTGTTCTGCTTTTAAAACCCACAATGTTTCTCCTCGTTTGTTTGTGTTTCTTCTTGCCCTGAAAGAAAGGGAAACCAATATCAAGTTTCTTCTCTCCCCTCTTTGACATTTCAATGGACTAATGTTAGGTGTGGGTCTGGTAGTGGTGGGGTATTTGACAGCATAGGCACCGACTCATAGGTGCTCTGGGCCTCAAGCACCCATGGGGAAGAAAATAGGGGGTGTTCAGCGACCACCAGTCACAGCTGTTGGGTGGGACATCGAGGGGCATGGAGGGGGGGTGGGAAGAGGTGGAGCGAGGGGAGGCCTCGGGGAAGGGGGTGAGACCTTGGGGCAGAGCAGAGGTGGAGGACCCACTGGGGAAAAAAAGTCAGCGCCCGTGCTTGACACATCTCCAGTGGGTATCCATTGTCCTAGAGCCAAATTTATCTTGTCTCCTATCAAGAATGTGGTCATGAAACTGAAGTTAAAGGAGCCAGTGTCACATTGTTTAAAGCTTCTAGCATTGGGGACTGTGGCCCACGTTTTGAGGCTTGAAAGGTTGATGTATACTTGGTGTGGGATGAATTATTGAATTCAAGAACTCCCCATCAATTACTAGTTTCTCAGACACTTTCTGCCGCGAAATGTCTGTTCCTCCCTTATTGCTTGGACTGTTACATTGCCTCTGTCTCCCAGCACGGTCTTAAAAATGTGGATAAAGACTGTCTGTACTGGGGTGGCCAACCTGTGGCTCCGAAGCCACATGAGGCTCTTCAGAAGGTAATATGTGGCTCCTTGTATAGGCACCGACTCTAGGACTGGAGCTACAGGTGCCAACTTTCCAAAGTGTCAGGGGGTGCTCACTGCTCAATCCCTGGCTCTGCCACAGGCCCTGCCCCCACTCCACCCCTTCCCGCCCCTGAGCCTGCCATGCCCTCTCTCCTCTTCCTACCCCCCAGAGCCTCCTGCACGCCACGAAACAGCTGATCATAAGGGAGGGGGAGGCGCTGATCCGTGAGGCTGCCGGTGGGTGGGAGCCTCTGGGAGCAGGGGCGGGGAGCTGACGGTGGGCTGTTGACATATTACTGTGGCTCTTCGGCAATGTACACTGGTAAATTCTGGCTCCTTATCAGGCTCAGGTTGGCCGCCCCTGGTCTATATACTGAACACTAAAGTAACTCCCTGTGCCAACACTGGAGTAATGGAGCAAAGCCTTCACCTCCTTTGGTTATATTGGACAAACTACTTGTACAGTTAAGAAGCTTCCTTGGCCAATCACCTCCTGTTGTGGTGTGGAAAGAAACTCAGCTGATGGTCCTTACTCCCAAAGGCAGAGGAAAGATGACAAAAACAGAGTTGCAGTTCTACTCCCAATTAAGGTAAAAGCACCTTTGGATTTTAAAGCCACATTTTTCTTTCAGTCTGTTGTCCGTTCCCTGAAGCTTCCTGCAGTAAAGTGTGCATCTCCAGGTCCCTCTAAGAGGGCACCTTCCCAGTGCCCTGCTGACTTCAGGGGTATTGCAGATAAAGCAGAACACTAAGTGATGAGTCAGTGGGATGAAAGATTACCAGGGGATTAACTCTACCCTAATAAGAACTGTGCAGGCTGTGGTGGGGAGGATCAGGAAGGGTTTAAGATGTTATAATTTAAATTGGCATATTTGTATTTTTCTACAACATAAACAGTAATCTGGGTTTGAGGTTCTGATGCCGTTTTGCTTGTTGGATACTACTAAGCAAATTAACATTGAACCCATATAAAAATGAGAGGTAAGAATAGGTCAAAACATCTAAAATTCTAAAAATATACATAGTTGTTTATGAGAAAGGTATGTATCTAAATCAAGTGACCAACTCCACTCTTCTGCATTCTCCCATGTGTGCAAGTCCCATTTAATTAGTTGAGGTTGTAACTCTGCTTTCTGTGTAGTGTGCACTCACTTATCTTCCAAACAACTGCTATTTCCAAAGACAAGCTAAGAATTCTGGTCCAGTGAAGCAGACATGACAGAGACAGCGACTGCTAATAGTCTCTCACGTGTCAGCTATACTTTCAGTTAACACTCAGGAACAGATAATTTGCCCTTGCTTTTCATTTTAGGGGGATCCTTAATGGATTTTTCACCATTCTTATTACGGTGGCTTTAAAGAGCAGGATGTAGTGGGGTCTACTTTGCTTTCTTGGAGAAATTTGTCATCTTCCAATTCAGACTCTGAAGACCAGGGAGGAGTCATTTCACATTCCTCTGAGAAGGCAGCTGCAGCTTTCTGGAGTCCTTTTGGAGGCTTAATGTCCTTACTCTTGCCTCCCTATTTGGGAGTCTGGTGAGTCTGTGTCCAAGGGGAAACTGACTATGGACCCAGTCGGGAAAGGAAAAATGTATATGAAAAATGTTGATCTGCCATCAACAAAGAACAGCTCCCCTATCCTGTATCCCATTGCTGTAATGCCATGCTAGAAGAGGCAGCGTCTTCAGCAGAATTAACTGGGAGCAGGAAGGCGAAGAGAATCTTGGGTGGCAGAGTTGCTGGAAAGGGGGGGAAATTGGGTCCTCCTGTCACCAGGATTAGTCGATACCTCTGCTTGCCTTGCCTTTATCATCCTCTATAGCAAGTAGAGGAGCTAGACGGGGTACTGTAGGATTCTTGTTCTGCCTCCTTGCCAAGGGGGAATGACTGAGCTCCACGGTGCTGTCTTCCCCAAGAGCCTTGTGGTGGAGGCAGCGGAGGAGAAGGGGAGAGAGCAAAGTGAAGTACGTGCTGGGGAGAGTTGCCTGGTTCTTTGTTCTAGGTGAGAGGGTCTTCCCAGAGGTTCTGACTGCAGACTGGTGTTGCACTCCACCTGAAATGAACCCACCGGCTCTGAGAAACACTGCAGGAACAGAGCTACCAGCAAAGTCCACTCGTCCCCATCTGGCATTTCTTCTGGTTGAATAGGTTTTTCTGGAGGGTAGTTGCCTCCGCAGATTGAGTGAAATATGTCTGCTCTGGCAAGGGCAAAGCTTTAAACAGAAACGAATAGCAGAATAGCTGCAAGCCACACACCATGCCACTGGAAATAAATAGCCAGCTCTGCCTTCCTGGCACAGTTATGGGAGATTGTCTTCCTGGAATAGCTCTCTGCTCTCTTCAGACATGTACGCTCCTAGAAGTAAGGGGAAGGGTGGAACCACCTCAGAGCTGTTCCTAAAATGTTCATCATTGCAGTAGTGCTCACAGGCCTCATTCAGCATCAGGGCCTTGTGCTAGCTACTCCACAAAAGTAAATGAAGGCCCTATCTCTGTTGTGAAGTGCTGGTGATCATTTCCCCACCCCTAGTGCTGACCAGGGAAGCTCTCAACAAGAGTAGCTTGCTCCCAGCCTGTTCTGTGACAGGGGAGTGCTAGACCTGGGGGAACATCTGGTCTCTACCCTATAAATGTTTACTCAACTAAAAATGGAATTGAGGGGTGCAAGCATTTTTACTTTCCCCAAATATTCTTGTCAAGTTCTTATGGACAGGAGGGGTGGGATTTTTCAAAAGCATCAAAAGGATTTAGTGGCACGGTCCCATGTAAACCTCTTGGGCACGTGTGAAAATACCACCTATGGATGTTTGTAGCAGCTACTAACTCTAAGCAAATGTGGGTGAATATTCACAAACTTTGACCTTTTGAGTGCTTACTGGAACCCTGATTGCAAGAGTTTAATTCAGTTGGTGAATGGAAAGAATGCCAGGGGATCTCTCCAGTGAAAACTAACATGTCCCACCAAAGTATCAAACACAGCTGTTTTTGAAATGTTCACAAGCCATGAATTACCCACAAATTGTGTGAACAAAATCAAATTGAAATTCAAGAAAAGCAAAAGCTATTTTCAGTCCATTCATGAGCACAAAGAAACTAAATTGGTCAAATTGCTCGTCTCTATTGTACATCTTTAAACATATATTGAGTATGTGAAATTTCCTCTTTATAAACTAATTGAAGAAAACAGTGGGCGGGCAACCAACATAAACTATTGTACAATGTGCCCGAGGGATGTTAATGGCACAACAATAGATAAGCTTGGTGTTAACTCTACAGTTCATCGATTGTGAAAATAACGTATCTATTGATAATGTACTTGCAACTCTTATAATAGCCTGTATTTATAGAGATTTGTTCTAATGCTTGCAAGTTCAAGGTCTCACAAATAGTTCTTTGTTTAGCTCCTTATTAGGCTGCATGATTTGCAGCCCCAATAGAAAAAGAGATGGAGAAAGAGCTTTAGAATAAAGCTGCTTTCCATAACCCTTCTGCTCCATATAAATCTGTACTGTCTTTACACCTGATGAATCTGGTAGGATGGCACTGTAGACTCTTAAAGATCTGGGGTCCCTTAAGTAATACCCAGCACTGCTGACCTAGCCGATCTATTCTTAATCCAGGTACAATATTTGCTGCTTGAAGGGGATTAGTTCTTGAAAATGTGGGCAGTAAGAACTAGAAACCCATTTTCAATTCGGGCTACAAACTGCCCTCCTTTTTCACCAGCAAGCTAGTGAGTCACTCCCACAGACAGGGAAGATCTGTAGGACCTGTCTGCCTGGAAAATTCACCTTTGTTCAGTGGTTTAGGAGTTATCATTTTATTGCTCTGGGAACTTTCTCCGCTGGTGGCTGCTGTGGAATTTGGAGCACTGCAAGGTATTTAAAGATACTGCTATTTCTTTTCCTAGTTTCCTCTTTCTCAAATCCTCTGGCTCACATGTTCCACCAAGGAATTCAATACTGGTCTTGGAAAAGCTGCTCCCACTTTGGCAAAGGGGGGAAATGCTTTAATTTTTTTCTCTTTAATCCTGGCTTTCCAAAATACTTCCTTCAATGAACTGATTCCAAAGTTGAAGTGAAGGACCAGCTTTTTCTAGGAGGGAGTCAGAAACTAATTTCTGAGTGTCTGTGTTGTGTAAGTTCCTAATAAATGTCATGCCATATTGTAAAGATTCATAGGGTAACATAAGAAGCAGAAGTGGTTGAAAAATAGATTAAATCTGCAAGCATTTTCATTGTCTTCTGTAATGCCCAGTTTAATTTTCAAAAGGATTTTTTTAAACTGAACTTTTTGAGAAGTTGAAAGGTTTACATTTTTAAAATAAATAATCCTATCATGTGACTAAGATGATAAATCAAAATAAGCAATACCAAAAAAGGGAAACTGAACCCAACCATGCACCCACAGAACAATCAAAAGGCTAAATAGTTTTGCTTTGAATTTTCTAACAAACTTTTTAAAAATGGAAACTTTGCAATTTTCTCTCCCTAATGTTTTTTTTGTTTGTTTTGTTTTAAATCCAGTCTGGGTTAAAAGGTCAAATTTAAAAAAAAAAAATCTGATCAGGTGTTTGGCCTGCTTCTGCTTGTGCTTATTTATCTTACTCTCCACACATGCACCCCAAGCCATCTGTGTGAGAATTTAGCTTCATATCTCCCATTGGTAGCTTGAAAATTGAACTTTGCATTAACTTTGGAAGCTTAAATGAAGAGGGAAAGGGTAAAATGAAAGGGAAACCATCCCCCAGCACCAGAGTTGACTTGAGTTTTCAGAGGGAATAGTCTGTTTTAATGCACTACATTGGTCGGTTAAGATTTTGAATCCTATTCAACATAACAATAATCTCATTCATCATCTCTTCTTGACACCTGTCCACGGATCTCTTGCTGCAGGAAGGTTTTGTTCTTTCCCAGTCTCTCACCCATCCGTGGAAATGAGCTCTGCTGAGTCTCATAAGGTGGCTACTCTTTCCTCAATTTCTCTGAAGAACACCAGTCCCCCTCAATCACATGTTGTCTACAAGAAGATGTCCCGTGATAAGGCTGTAAGTAGCTGAGTAATTGACATACATACCCACCAGTTTGAGCCATGGGTGGACAGGGCCACTGCCTCGCTTACCTGGAGATTTATTTATGGGACACTTGTCTTCACCCCACTTCTTTTGAAAATAATTTGATTTATACTCAACACCACGCCCTAGTGATTGGCCATGTTACAGAATTGATAAAGTGGACTACTTGCATGTTAACATAATGGCCAATTTTACATAGAATGGCAATGCCTCTCCCCACCACCTCACTGGACGTGTCTTTGTTAGCTGCCCAGATATCTAAATCAAGGCTGACTCACCGTCTTTCCAATTTGAGGCAAAAGTCCTTCACTGTACCGCTCCTGTTCTGCAGACACAAGGAATTGTGTGGTGCTTTTGGAGTTCGGTCCTGCAACATACTGAGCCCTCTACCCCGATCCAGTTAAATACTGAAGCTCATGTAGTCCTGATGATTTCAATGGGAACTACTCATGTGCTTAAAAAAGTTAAGCATATGCTTAAGTTATTTTGCTCAATTGGGCTAGAGTGCTCAGCTCTTGGCACGATTGATGCCCTGGCTGGTCTTGCCCCATCTGCATTGCCTCCTTCCTACAGGTGACTATCTACCTGGGAAAACGAGACTTCATTGACCACATAGATGGCGTGGAACCTGTAGGTAAGTCCAGACACAAGCTCTTTTTATAGTTTGGTTTTTTTTACTTAATAAACCCCAATTATTTTTTCCCCCATACTGCTTAACATTTACTATTTTCTATTTCTTCTGTCTAGATGGTGTCTTGTTAGTGGATCCCGAGATCGTCAAGGGGAAGAAGGGTTTGATGTTTTAAATGATTTCAGAGTTTGCTAGCTCTTCAGTGATTTCTCACTGCAAAGCAAGGATCTCTTCTGCTTTCAGGGCTCTAGTTCAGGGGTCTCCAAACTTTAGGAGACGAGGGCCACGTTAGATTTTTTTGTAGGGAGACAAGGGCCCCCCGCTGCCAAAAAGCCGCCATGGAGGGCAGCAGCCTCTGAGCTGCCGCTGAAAAGCCACCGACACGGTGGCAGCTCCCGAGGCGGGCGGCAGCCTCTGAGCTGCTGCCGAAGTGCCGCCGACGCGGCAGCATGGAGGGCCGGACAAATTGAAGCTGCGGCCCGGATGCGGCCCGCAGGCCATAGTTTGGAGACCTCTGCTCTAGTTGGCTTATGCAAAATTAACCCCATCCTGGTGAGACAACCTCCGGTAGTTGGACATGCCGTTTGAATATGGTCCAAGACTTCAGTCTCGTTACAAAACAAACTTAAGATCTTTGCTATATTATGAATTGGAGCCAGGGCAGCGGGGAGGGGGTGGCGGGGGAGAGACACACAAGTGTTGTAACTGTCTTCCTGGACTCCGTAATTGTAACACAGATGGTCTCTAAATCTCAGAATCTCTGAATTGGCTGCTCACTGAATGTGTAAGCTACTGTGTATGTTCTTTCCAGTGTATGTGACTCTGACCTGTGCTTTTCGGTATGGCCAAGAAGACATTGATGTGATGGGTCTGACCTTCCGAAAGGATCTTTTTTTCTCTAGGATACAGTTGTACCCACCAGTGGAGAAATGGGAATCTCTCTCCCAGTTGCAGGAATGTCTGATGAAGAAGCTGGGGAACAATGCTTACCCTTTTGTTTTAACAGTAAGTGCCTCATATGAGCTTCTGACCCACTTCTCCTTGACCCTTATTATCCTGCCTGTCAGCACTCCATGATAATCTGAAGAGGAGATTAATAATTAATCCAATGTTACCTAAAACTCTAACCTTGAGTCAGAGGTTAGATGGCAACCATTATTTACCACCCCAAGTGTGCTAGGGATTTAACAAACTGGAGGGGTCCTGACTGCGCACAAAAAAAAATGCTTATAAAGGGAACCATAATGACTTTATGACAATAAAAGCCCTTAATGTTTCCACCTCTGTCTCTCGCTCCCCTGTGCCAGAATATCTGCTTATACTACTGCCTTGTGTACTCATGAGGCTGTGTCTATGCCTTGAGTTATGGAACTGATTTGCAAAAAACCGTACGTTTTGCTGGAATAATTATTAAAATGAGTTAATACAGTTATTGCTTATACAGTATTTGGGAAGCACTCAAAAGCCCAGCTGGGTTTAGTGGTCCCATTATGCTGGGCATTGTATAAGCACAGATCAGAGACAGCCCCCAAGGTCTTACAGTCTAAAGACACGCATGGCCAAGAATAGGGGATGTGGATACAACACAGAAGCAAATGAATCTGGTGGCAAGTTGGCCCTGCTTTATTAGTTACAATTATTGCAAATATTTTACTGGGGTGGGATATGAGAGAGGGTAAGGAAAGAAGGGAAGTGACCGCTTGATACCTGCGTGACTATGGGCAGCGGGCTGGATTTTGTATGTTCTGCAGCAGACATGCATCTTGAGGGGTATGAAAGAAGGTAAGGAAGTGGCTGTACGGATTTTAGTGGGGAGCTTTTCCTGTGCATAAGGGGCAGCATATGAAAAAGCATGAGATGTTCAAAGAAGTTGGCTGGTGGAGGAAAAGGCTGGGAATGCTTGGAGAGGGAGGGCAAGGGTTGGCAGTGTGATAGGTTTCTAGTTCCATGAAGTGGGGTCAGACTGAGTTATGAAGAAATTATAAGAAGTTTGAATTTGATGTGGAGGTAAGTCAGAGGCAGACCTCAGAGGACTGACGTGGTCAGAGTAACTAGCCAAGAAGGCAGTCTTAGCAGCAGCATTCTGAATAGAGTTGAGGGGAGCAGAGAAGGGAGCAGAGAATCCATGCCAGAAAGGAGAAGGCTGCAGTAGTCAGGATGTGAAGTGATGTGGGCTTCGACAAGAGTTTTGGCTGTGTGGACAAGAGAAGGGGCTGGAGTTTGGAGATGCTGTGTGGAGAAAGCAGTCGGATATAGAAACAGCCTGAATGTTGCTCCGGTGAGAGAGCAGAGTCGAAGGTGACACCCAGGTTACAGGCCTCAGTGACAGTTAGATACTTAACCTGGCTGCTACCACTTCTGTGGCCATTTTTCAGGATGCCCTACTCCTTCCCTATGCCTAGTCTGTCGGCACCTCTACCCCAGCCCTTATCCTCCCACCTGCTATCTCCCAAGACACCGTTGCTAGCCTGCTCCCAAGCTTCTTCTTGCATGTCTGGCCCAGAGACTCTGTGAAGTCCCCTAGAACGTCGCTGTGCAAATCTTCTACCAGCCTGTCTAGGTGCTTATACTGGCGTCTGTCACTGTATCATCAGAACATCTTAGATACCACTTTGATAGGTGCTATAGAAAACACTAACATGAGTAGATCTGCAGCCCATATGTCTGCTTCCTCTTCCTACCCCAGAGACATCCCATCCCCTTCACTCTGCCTTAGCGACCATAGTATCTAGTGGGATCCAGATTTAGAATCTGCCATATACTGATACTGTAGCAAATAGGATTTCAATTGACTCTGCAAAGTCTAGGCTTGAGACATGTCTACTAACCATTCAAATACAAAATGGAGACCTCCCCAAGCTCAGACTGTTGGGATTTCTAGAGTGGTGCACGTGGTAGAACTCCACAAGTGGCTCTTCCAGGCCATGTTGTTCCAGCGTGGCAGAGCTGGAGCCTTTCATCACAAGCTCACATCCTGCCCAGGCCAGAAGCGACTGAGCACTCTTACTCTCTGCTGGCTGTTCTAGTGATCTCAGTCCAGTTTCCCGTGGACAGATGTCCTCAAACACTATCCTTGACCTCGATAGTTCAGTCTCTGTGCCCATGTGACCCTTACGTGAATCTACTATCTTTCACTCACTCCTCTGAAAGGGAAGCAGAGTGATCCCCTGGGTAGGGCACTGGACTGGAGGTTCTAATCCCGGGGCTCTGCTACCAACTTGTTGTCTGACTTTGGGCAGTCATTTCCCTCTCTGGTCCTTTGTTTCTCCTCCCATCCTTTGTCTTATCTATTTAAATTGGAAGTCCCTGCCCCAAGGAGCTTACATGTGTGCAGTGCCTAGAACAATGGAGCCTCTCTCTCAGCTGGGCTCTCTAGGGAATTGGAATACAAATAACAATGTCAGTGGTCCCTCCTGTGCCTGGTTGGGGCACTTGGGCAGGGTAGTGTGGGGACGCTTGCCTTGATGCTGCCCAGGCTGGTCTTTTATGGATAACTAACGGGCTGGGCTGTCTCAGGCTGTCACTCATGCACCTTTCACGAGCGCTGTATCATTTTAGGAGCAATGGAGTTGGGGATCTGGATAATTTTTCTGGTTTTTTTTCTCCTCAGTTTCCAGACTATCTGCCCTGTTCAGTCTCCCTGCAACCAGCCCCTCATGATGTCGGGAAGGTGAGACCAACAGAGTTTCATATATTCAGTACTTCTACTGGGGAAGGAATTCACAGGAAAGAGCAAGAGATGCATATCTGGTTCAAATATTTTGAGAGCAAGAACTAGGTAACACAGAAGTTAATGTACTTTCCATCACTGGAGATTTGGCATAGTGCCATCTTGTGAACCACCCAACAGGAAATAAGCTAGAGAGTGGGATGGAGTCAGAGGCATTTTGAGTATCCAGTCTCATATAGTAACAGATAAATAGCAGCATAACAGTTGGGGGGAAAAGCATTTCACTGAAACCTGTAGAAGCGACAAAGGGTCCTGTGGCAACTTATAGACTAACAGATGTATTGGAGCATAAGCTTTCGTGGGTGAATACCCACTTCCTCGGATTTGATGAAGTGGGTATTCACCCACGAAAGCTTATGCTCCAATACGTCTGTGTGTCTATAAGGTGCCACAGGACTCTTTGTCATGTCTACAGATCCAGACTAACATGGCTACCCCTCTGATACTTGTCACTGAAACCTGAGACTCCATTTCCTTCAGAATACTACAGGAGATGTGGGTTGGCCACAAATGAAATAAGTGTGGTAATGTCAGACAAGCTTGTATTAAATATTCACTCACATCTCACACACTCACATAGACTCATAGACTTTAAGGTCAGAAGGGACCATTATGATCATCTAGTCTGACCTCCTGCACAATGCAGGCCACAGAATCTCACCCACCCACTCCTGGAATAATCCTCTCACCTATGTCTCAGCTATTGAAGTCCTCAAATCATGGTTTAAAGACTTCAAGATGCAGAGAATCCTCCAGTAAGTGACCTGTGCCCCATGCTGCAGAGGAAGGCGAAAAACCTCCAGGGCCTCTGCCGATCTGCCCTGGAGGAAAATTCCTTCCCGACCCCAAATATGGCGATCAGCTGAACCCTGAGCATGTGGCAAGACTCACCAGCCAGACACCCAGGAAAAAAGTTCTCTGTAGTAACTTCTAACATCCCATAATTGACCATTGGTCCTATTTACCACTGATGGCAATTAATTGACCTTTGACTAAGATCATGTTATCCCATCAAACCATCCCCTCCATAAACGTATCTAGTTTAATCTTGAAGCCAGATAGGTCTTTTGCCCCCACTGCTTCCCTTGGAAGGCTGTTCCAGAACTTCACTCCTCTGATGGTTAGAAACCTTCGTCTAATTTCAAGTCTAAACTTCCTGATGGCCAGTTTATATCACATCACACACACACACTCAAGTGTTTGAAACCTAATGCCTTTTTTTTAGGCCAAGTGCCAAGATCTCCCATTAATTTAAAACATATGTGGAAGAAACTTGTGTTACATGTTTGGGTAAAAAAAAAACCCCGTTAAGAGTAACTAGGTAACAAGAGATGTTACTCAGGATAATGCATTTTAAAATATTGGATACTTGTCCAAACAACTAGACTGGACTTATGAAAAAGTGATGCAGAAGGTGTTGGGCAGACACTGGAGGTCACAGGGATACATTGTTTGTCTGCTTAACAATAAAAATATTTTAGCAAAAGGTTTCACAGATCTTTAAAGAGAGAACTAAATGGGACTTGGCCACGTGTACCTTAGAAGAAGTGTCCAATATGCACATGATCGTGCAGGGACAACAGTCAGCTCTGTCTGATTGCAAAGAGTTATTCTTAGACTCCAGGTGGCGAAAAAGGAAGGTTCAATCTGTGAAGGAATTCCACATTTCCGGTGAGGATGATAGGCACACAGACCAACACAGGACAGGCTGGCTAATCTTTAAGAAACATGGGGCATGTTGCTCAGAGTGCGTCTATAGCACTTGCCTCACAAGGAAACATAATAGGCTTGGAGGTGTCAGTTGTCAAGTTCAGGAAGAAGATTTTCCAAACCCTGGGTATTACACCTGCAGAGTCCCTTGTATAGGAAGGCTGCTAACCACTTAACAAATTTCACAGCTTCCCTCTCTCTCTCTCTCTCTCTCTGACAGTGCTGCGGGGTGGACTTTGAGGTGAAAGCTTTCTGTACAGAGAACGTGGAAGAGCGAATTCCCAAAAGGTAACAGAATGTGTGTGGAATCAGGACAGTCTCTTGGAGCTTGTTCAGCTCTGCTCCAGGTATCGGTGTTCAGATCCTTCCATCGGAAACATTCCGAAAGGGATGTGAATGCAGGTGAACAACCACTCCAGTGAAGTAGGAGGTTCTGCTCTGTGTAACTGCAGTTCTGCTTGCTGCTCCTCAGGAACTTTGTGCGCCTATTGATCCGTAAAGTACAGTATGCCCCAGAAGAACCAGGACCCCAACCTCAAGCTGAGACCACCTGGCAGTTTTTCATGTCCAGCAAGCCACTGCACCTGAGAGCACGACTGAGTAAAGAGGTGAGCAGTCTGCCCCAGAGAGCACCATCTACTCATTGCCCAGAAGCAAATACCTGCTTCGCTGCCCCAAGACCCCCTCCCTGAGATTTTTGTGCCTGGATTCAGTTTGTTCTAACTTGCCCTAACATTCAAGTGCTCTGACACCATTTCTCGCAGTAGCTGCTGTCAGCAGTAGCCGGGAATGGAGTGCGTGAGCTCCTTCATTGGTGCTCTGCTACACAATTCAATAGTGACTGACTACTGATGTCAGTGGACAGACTCCCGTTGGCTTCAGTGGGCTTTGGGTCAGGCCGTAGGAGCGGAGGCTGTATGTACCTGGAGTAGTTGATGCCCCCATCAATCCACAGGGGTTTCTATTGCAAATGGCTGGGACTAGAATTGTATTTTTTAGATTGTACAAGCCCTCCTGCTAGGTATGTGCCATGTGCAGAGCCCATCTGACTCTTCCAGGTGTTTTACCATGGCGAGCCCATTCCTGTCACTGTCACCGTGACCAACAATACAGAGAAAACGGTGAAGAAGATCAGAGTGCTGGGTACGTTTTAACTGTTGTCCTTAATCCCATGGGGGCTACGCAGGGTGGGGTTTGTGTTTCATCCTGTCATCAGAGCTGGAACCTATTAGTGTCCCTCACTTAAACAGACCAGGGGTCACCCTGCTCCATCCCATCGCCCTGTCAGTGTCCCTATGCTGCTCCATTGCCTCTGCTGCCCTTCAGGAAATGGGACTCTCCAGAGCTGTCACCCTGTCCCTCCATAGCCCTCTGCTAGGAATTGTGGCTATGACAGCTCTAGATGTGCCCTTTCAAAGTGCATGGTTTTGCACTGCTTTTCGGCCCATCACTGTTACAAGCGAAATGACAGCTGGCAAGAGAGTTCTCGTTATGGGAGACTGCCCGTCTTAGAGCACTGAAGGGGTTTTCCCCCCTTCTCCCTGAGGAAGGTCAAGGGCAGGGTGTTGGGGTTCAGTTCCAGTACTGCTTGGCTTTAACTTGTGTTATGGTAACACCTAAAGGCCACAACTAATATTAAAACCCCATTGTATTAGGCCATCTACGAACACCTAGTGAGAGAGAGAGAGAGAGAGTAGGAGGGGAAACAAAGGCACAAGGAGGACAAATGACTTTCCCAGGGCCAGGCAACGGGTCAGTGGCAGAGCTGGCAGTAGAAAGCAGGTCTCCAGAGTCCCAGTCCAGTGCTTTAAATCATGCTGCCTCCTGTGTGGGAAGGTGATGGGCTTAAATATGTGAGATGCAGAGGTTGAGTGAGCAGCAGGACACTTGGTTGTTGCCAACGGGGAATTATCATTGAATGTGGTTATTTCTAGTGAGGTTCTGTAGGGATCAGTTCTGGACCTGGCACTGTTCAATGTTTTTATCAGTGATCTGGAAGTAGATATAACATCACTGCTGATAAAATTTGCAGACGATACACAGGGTGGCAGAATGGTAAATGCAGACAGGGCAGTCCTACAGAGTGACTTGGTAAACTGGGCCATCTTTTGATGGCTTCAGGACCCTGTGCCTTTCTGGAAGATGTGTTTTAGTCAAACACACATTATTTAACTCAATATGGGGGTAACTGGGTAAAATTCTAGAGCTTGTGTTATACGGGAGGTCTGTGAATTGTATGGGCCCTACCTGCTGACCCTGTTTGTTCCTTCTTGAGAAGGGCAGTCATTTACATTGTTTATAGGCTGTGTCTGTATCATTTATTCTGTCCCCTCACTCCTGTTTTTGTTCTTTCTCTCTCAGTGGAGCAAGTTGCCAATGTCGTTTTGTACTCGAGTGACTATTACACGAAGGCGGTAGCAATGGAGGAGGTGCAGTGAGTATCTGATTGTCCTGCTTTCCCTTCCCTACCCTACTCGGTACCCTTTTAAGTACCTTCTTTCACTGGAAATTAAAGGCTCCCAGCTATAGTCTGGAGCTAGTTTCCTGGTGCAGCCCTGCCCTGCCACCCCTCAAACTAAGGGGACGCTGACAGAGGTAAGCTATCATGTTTTTGATGATCAACTCCATTCTCTCTCTCTCTCTCTCTCTCTCCACCCCATGACCCAGATGAAAACAGTTCACTTGCTACACTGAGAATTCTCTTCCCAGCTGTAATTTCGTTTGAAACAATGGAAAAGACATGAGATGGGGGTCTCCTCTCCCACCCTGCCAGGGACTGCCCCAGCCCTCCACTCAGGGATTTGAAAGGCGGGATATTCAAATGCATAAGAACAGCCATACTGGGTCAGACCAATGGTCCATCTAGCCCAGTATCCTGTCTTCTGACAGTGGCCAATGCCAGGTGCTTCAGAGGGAATGAACAGAACAGGTAATCATCAAGTGACCAATCCCCAGCTTCTGGCAAACAGAAGCGAGGGACAACTCAGAGCATGGGGTTGCATCCCTGCCCATCCTGGCTAATAGCTATTGATGGACTTATCCTCCAGGAACTTCTCTTGTTCTTTTTTGAACCCTATTATAGTTTTGGCCTTCAAAACATCTCCTGGGAACGAGTTCCATAGGTTGACTGTGATAAGACCATAAATCCATCCCATCCATCTTTAAAGGAGTTTCGAAATGATGACTTGTAATTGTCACCCCAGGCTATGGCTGGCTTACAGAGCACTCTTCTGAGAGTCACAACAGCTATGCCACATCCTGCCCTGAAACTGCCAGACAACCCCATTCAAGGGGACTATTTTATTTTATTTTATTAAATTAGTTATAGGCTTTGAAACCGTGGGGGCACATCCCCAAAATAGAGCCTTCAGAATTGAGTGTCAGGTCAATGAAACACATCTCTTAAAATAGCAGTCTGTATACATTTACCCAGTTTTCAATGTGTAGTTAAGATCACAGTAGCTGTGTAGCTATTACTAGTGAGTGAGACTTTATTAGACCAACAATTGAGTAATAACATACTAGCCTGAGCTAACCAGAAAACAGTCCCTTCTAGTGGTGGGTGAGTTTCCAGGAAAACAGGACTTGATTCTACCTTTGGTTATGAATACAGTCCCAGAAAGGGCAGAAATGTGCCCACAGCTGCTACGTATATCGAGCTGTACCTTTGTTTTCGATTCCGTATCTATTATTTGTATATTTATTGTTTTAAAAAAAAAACCACCATGTTTCTGTCTTCTACATAATTTTAAAATTCCCAAACCTAACGATCTGCACCAGGTTCATCAGTGTATCCTTGCCAGATAGCCCACATAAAGTAACCAACTAGATCCTGGCGCACAGCCTGCTGACCTACCTAAATGCCAGTTCTTGGCCTGCTGCCCACTCATCAAGTGCTTGATGGGGAAAAAATGAGCTTTGCAATCCTGAGTTAGTGCTCCACTCTACACAAAACAGACTAACACATGAATCGTATGATGCTCCATGCTGTAAGCCTAAATGGTCTACTAGTAATGTAGAAGGGGCTGGTACCAAGGGGGTAGAGGGCTGAGTAATTAAAGAGAAAAGCAGAGTAGTTGCCTTGAGTGACTTATCGTTTTGATCTGAGATTAAGTACTGTAACTTATTTTGCTGATATTCCAGTCACACTGGGAGCTTGTTTGTGGTTACTTGACATGATTGTGAGAATTAAGAAACTCACTTTACTTTGCTTATCCAATAGGTGATGGCCTACATGGGGAGCGGTAGAAGGATCTCTAGTCTAGCTGAAAACCCACGGCAGAGAGTCTGAGTCTGGATCAGCTGACTCAGACTAGTGCTACAGGGCTAAAAATAGCAGCATAGACAATCCAACTCGTACTGGAGCCTGGGATATGAACCCATCCCCCTTGCTAGGTTCCAGCGCAAGTGGGAATGACTACATTACTATTTTTAGCCCCATAGCGCAAATCTGAGAGACCAAGTCAGTTGACCCAGACTCATACTGAGACTCACTGCTGCAGGGTTTTGGTAGGTTTTGTTTTTGTAGTGTAGATGTACCCACTGTTCCACAAGTTGCAATGGCTGGAAGTGGAAGCTAAACAAATTCAGGCTAGAAATAAAGATGCTAAATTTTAACAGTGAGGGTAACTAACCTTTGGAACAACTTAGCAAGGAGGGTGGAGGATCCTCCTTCACCTGAAGTCTTTAAATCAAAATTGGATGTGTTTCTAAAAGATATTGGGTAGTGCAACTAGAAATCAAGGGCTTGAAAATTAATTGGATGAAATTGAATTTCCTTTGTGTGGCAGGAGATTAGACTAGATCACAGTAGTCCCTTCTGGCCTTAATATGTGAAAACGAGTTACATGATTATGGTATTGAAACCACTTGCTCCATTTTCAGGAATGCTTTGAAGTTTGCTTTGGTAGTATGGACAGGGCCTGGCCTGAAATGTTGGATTTTCTGCTCTTGGTTGTAGATCAAGCCAGACATAGCTTTGTTTTTAAGGCATTTTTTCCCCCTGGAAAGTACTGGGCAGTTGGTGCCTGGCTCTGCAATCTGTTCTGAAATTTCCATAACCAGATTTGTACTTAAACTGAATGTGTTTCTCTTTCTCTCTCTCTCTTTTTCTCCCTTCTTCCCTCCCCCTCATCCAAAATCCACTCTAAGGGAGAAAGTGCAGCCAAATAGTACCATCACCAAAACATTGATACTTCTGCCCTTGCTGGCAAATAACCGTGAGAAACGGGGCATAGCACTGGATGGAAAGTTAAAGGATGAAGACACCAACTTGGCTTCCAGTACCACGTGAGTCCTATTCTGAAGGGTACCAACTGATAGAGGGTACCAAAGAGGAAGGGAGGGTAGAGAGAGAATATCCTATAATATCACATTAAGTTTTGTATATAGGTCGAGTTGGAGTAGAGACTTGTATTCATTCAGGCTGGGATCTGTTTCACCTTGGAATGTCCCCCAGGATATATTTCCAGGTGTGGAAGGATATCGGCTGTCCCAAGGTCTCTCTCAATATGTTTAATACCCAAGAATGGGATGTGCTCACTTGTCTGCTTGACTCTAGCCATCTGCTGATAGTGCACTGTGTAGTTCCCACTCTGTTTTTTCTTTTTCTTTCCTGTAGTATTAAGGATGGGATAGACAAGACAGTACTGGGGATTCTGGTTGCCTACAAGGTGAAGGTGAAGCTCATTGTCTCAGGGTAAGGGCAATGCACTTGGTATCTAGAGATGGAAATATATAGAATATTTATATATAGAATAGAGATGGAAAATGTGCCCATTTTTGTAGAGGAATATCCTGTACAGTCCATAGTTAGGAGAAAGAGGGTGCAGTTTAGAACATGCTGACTTGAGGTTGGAAGCCTCTAGGCAATGCCATCTCACTTGGCCAGCCCTAAATTCTCCCCAGTCTGTAAGGGGAGCACCTTCCTCAGATGCTAGATACTCCTTCAGCTCAATTCTGAGTGTAGCCTCCTCTCTGATTTTGAAAATGTGTTTGTTTTTTTATGCTGTAAGAGTGCAAATAAAGCTTCAATCAAAAATGTATCTCCAAGTCCTCACTTGCCTACTGCACAAGGTTGAGATGCACCCCCTTGGGCCCAAACATGCTGTAGTCCAGACCTTCTACCCACTGAGCTTACTGGGAAATGCTGGTGTTATCCCCCACTACTTGGTTCCATGGGGGAAGTTCAGCTTTCTGATATCACTGGCAATATGGAAGGGGACAAGAATAACTCTCAGCTGGTGGGAAGTGTTGATTTGCACTTGCATTCAACATCACCGGATTCTCTGTGTCTCTATCCTGTTATAATCTAAAACAGGGTCAATGGTTTGGCTTGTACTTGTGATAAAATAACTGTTGCCTTGCGTGGTCTCCTGGCTTGTGTTTTGATCCATGCTGTGGATTTAGGGGCAGCTGTGAATGGAGCCATGTGAACATTTGCTGTTTGAGGTTCAGAACCCCCTTCCCTCTGTCCACAGGATGGATTTGACAAAGTAACACTTATAAATAAGTATCACCTAATCTGATTCTTTACAGTCTGATTTCTTATTCTTGCTTGCTTAATTCTTTGAAGCAGGGATGTTTATATTTGAGCATTGCATTGTGCAGAAGAGCGAAAAGTCATGGGTTGTGTGGGGAAAGGACCAGTGGGAATTGAATTCAGTGGAGATGCTGCTATTAACTCAGTGGTTCATAAACTCATCAAACTACTAAAGATCTGATGGACAACTCTCCTCCCAGCCTCCCATTCCAAATCCCACCACCCCTTTCCTATAGCTACTACAGCACTTGATTATACAAAATAATAATAATAAAAAAAAATACCGAGACCGTGTTAAGGGGATGAGGAAAATGAACTCACTGTAATATAATGGGATGAGGCTTCCTCGTGGTGCCCACTCGACTATTTGTGTGTGCTTTTTCTTTTGATAGGATTTTATGTTAATATGGAATCTTTCTTCCATGCCTGCAGCCCTTACTGCTCTAATTTCTCTAGCTCTCTTTGATTCACTCATGTGTTTGTTACCCCAAATTTTGGTGTCCTCTGCGGAATTGATCATAGCTGAATTTACACAGAAGAAACACCCAGCAAAGATAGACATTAAGTAACAATGTAGGGTACGGAGATGGGCTTTGGGTTTCTCTAATTTTATTGGCCTAAAGAACCTCTTGAAAGCCTTAGGATCCTGGACTTTGCTCCAGTGAGCAGGAAATATCTGTGTGGAAGCCTGGCAGATGGGCCACCTGAAAGTGCTCTAGAACATCAGAGCCCCACTGTCTGAGAGCCATTGTGCTAGATGACTGAAGAGAGAATAGGGCATGGGTGGTTAGCTGGAGGCTTTGTCCTGTTTGGATGTATTCATGGAGCAAAGGGCACATTACAAGCACTTTTTGTTTTTCTGTTTACCTAGCATGCTGGGAGATCTCACCTCCAGGTAAAGCTGCTATGTTTTCTGCCTTTCCAAACCACACAATTATGACCATGACACTTTGCCTTCTATCTCCCCTCCCACCCCCCACCCCCCCATAAATTAAAAACCCCTTAACCTGTTAGGTCAAAGGACTCTGAATACTCCAGTGTGATAAAGACGTCAATGCTTTAGTTATGTGCATGGTCTCTAGAAAGGAGCAAAACAAGTAACTTAGGACTAAGTGCAGGCCTTGTGCTAGAACCGATGGTAGAGGACAGCAATGGCTGCAGTTGGATTTTGAGTGAGCAAATCTGAACTTGGTGGTTTTGTTTTTTGTGGGGATGGGGAGCTTTGAATTTAGCTGAGTTTTAGGGATGGGTGGAACTGGACTTCACATCTAGTAGACACGGGTAGATCGTACCGGAGAGATGTAGGCTTGACTGGAACAGGAGTTAATGGGCATGTAGGTATGATGCATTCTCTTCTCTCCCCAAAAGTGAAGTCAGCACAGAGCTGCCATTCCGTCTCATGCACCCCAAGCCTGAGGAACCGAACATAAGAGGTCAGTAACACCACATTCCCTGCTTTCACTACTTACACCATGAGTCGCAGTCTCTTGCATATTATGATGCTCGCTATGAATGCCTTGATTCCTGCTACAGGGGAAACCTCAAAATAACATCAGAACAGCCATACTGGGTCAGACCAATGGTCCATCTAGCCCAGTATCCTGTCTTCTGACATTGGCCAGTGCTTATGGGGGGAATGAACAGAACAGGTCTGTTAATGAGTGATCCAATCTCTGTTGTCCAGTCCCAGCTTCTAGCAGTCAGAGGTTTAGGGACACCTAGAGCATGGGGTTATGTCCGTCACTATCTTGGCTAATAGCTATTGATGGACCTACCGTCTGTAAACTTATCTAATTCTTTTTTGAACCCAGTTATGCTTTTGGCTTCACAACATTCCCAGGCAACAAGTTCCACAGGTTGACTGTGCATTGGGTGAAGAAATACTTCCTTGTTTGTTTTTAAACCTGCTGCCTTTAATTTCATTGGGTGATCCCTGGTTCTTGTGTCAAGGGATGGGGTAAATAACACGTCCCTATTGACTTTCTCCACATCAGTCATGATTTTATAGACCTCTATCGTATTAAACCCCTCCTCCCCCAGCAGAAGAATCTCCTCCCAAGCAGGGAAGAGACCTGAACTGAGTTTGCTGTGCTAGATAACCTCAAAATATATATAATGGGCAGGTGGGTGCTGAGGTAATATTATGTTAAACTCTATCCCCCTCCCCCATTTCCTGCACTTGAGCTTTACCTTTTTGCTGCAGCACAGGTCAGAGTTCTGTCTCTTCCAAAATGTTCAGAAAGCATTACACAGAGTTAAACCTCAGGGCTATTGTATGTAAAACCTTGAATATAGTTAACAGTTCCTAGTCAGCTTCAAAAAGAGAAAGTATCATACAGTTGCTTAGTAATCAAATACTTAACACACACACAATTTGTAAATAACATTTGGAATACTTATGAATAACTTTTAAACAAAAGCTATCAGACAGTAAAGCCCTAGCGTTTTGATATCTGCTGTTGAAAAGTGCTGTATAATAGCTTAGATATTAGACAAACTTATCCACTTCGTTACTTTTACACATTGAAATGCAAAAATTCAATATTTACATAACACTTACAATTCTCTGCACACACAGGGCCGGCGCTACCATTAGGCGACCCTAGGCGGTCGCCTAGGGCGCCAGGATTTGGGGGGCCACCTTTCAGGTTCCTCAGCGGCCGCCGGTGGGAGAGGCTGCCACTGAAATGCCGCCGAGATCCCCGGCAGCCGAAGAAGCTGCTGCCAAGGACCCTGGCAGCACTTTGGCGGCAACTTCTTCGGCCGCTGGGGATCTCGGCGGCAGCCTCTCCCATCACTGCCTAGGGCAGCAAAAAAGCTGGCGCAGCCCCTGTGCGCACACACACATCCCCTCTGATTTTCTTTCAGAGATGATTTCTCAGGCTTTATAGTATGGCCATAATATGTAGTGTGTGTCACCTGGACTCTTCAGAGCTTGAGAAGAATGGCAGTCTGCTTTCCAAATGCGTCACAGCCTTGTCAGCAAACAAGTCTGGGATTCTTATAGCTAGCAGCATTCCAGGCCTTGGATTAATAGTTGACTGGTTTCAGTTGCTGGTAAAACAGTAGCCTGTAACCAGAGTGGTACAAGCCCTCAAAGCAGACACCAGCTCTTGGTCAATCAGCTACTGAGTCTGCAGGGCTGTCTTCAACTCCTGTATTTATAACCTTTCCCCCATGAGCTCTGATTGGCTCAGCTCTCAGGTGGTGCATATGTGAGGAACCTGCAAAACTGCTTGTCCTAAATGGAACCTTTCTATACCACTTCATAAACAGGTACTGAGCCTATCTAATAACTGACACACCTTATTGCTGGATGTTTCTAGGCCCTTCTAGCTGAGTTGCCCTGCCATCTGCACGTGTGCAGAGACAGTATTCAAAGAAAAATCCCTTGCTACTCTACTGTTTCTCTCCCTGTCTTTGGGCACGCAAAATAAATAACTAAATGCCCAAAGCTAAAGCATGGGGTTACATGCAATCGTGTTGTGTCCAAGAACATAGGCATTGCTCTTGGGGATGGAGTGAGAACTACAGGACAAGTTTAGCAAAGAGGTAACGAACGCCAAGTCAAATGAGCAAACCAATCCTGATGTACCGAAAGGAAAGGGTCAGAGGGGACAAAAGAGAAGGGTTCTGTAGAGATGGGCATTTTGTCCTAAACTGTAACCCCCACTTGAAAGGGACAGCCATCAATCCTGTCTTCTTTAATCTGCTTTGAATTAGAGGCGGATACTGGTACCAAGAGAGAGAAACAACAGACATCAGGGCACAGACTAAAAGTCCTATCCATGTTAATTTTGCCCTTGTTAGGAAGTGAAACTCAGTTCCAGCTAACATGGCTCTGGATGAGGTGTAATGTTTTCATAGAGCTGTTCAAGGCTGGGTAGTGACCTGGTCTCAGAATAGTGATCTAATTTTTAACAACATATTTGTATCAAAGCCATGCCCAGCCAAGGCAGCCAGCATGCTGTGAACTGAAGGAGTTTCTAAAACTGTTTCTCATACTAGATTTCCCTTTTGAGGGGAATCTTTTAAACTGCATGATAGAGAAGGAAAAAATGCCACAACAAATTCATAGGCAGAACTATAACTAGTGAGACACCTAGTGGCCATAAAGTATATGGCAGGATATAATAAATAAGACGGGAGCTCAATATTATAACTCCATGATAAGAAGTTGAGCCATCAAAACAAAAAACTAAAGCATTTGGACTAAATGCTTGCTCCATAGCAGTGTTAAGGAGACACATGGCTCCACAAAGATATGAGAAACACAAAACTCCAGGCTTCGCACATTGACTTTGGGGGAGGGAATGAGTAACAAACGGGTTGTTTCTCCTCAAGCAAACGGATTAAAGAAGACAGTGTTGCCAACTGTTGTGACTTTCTCATCATGAGTGTTGTCATGTTTTGGCATCTTTCTTAAAAGCCTCAATGGCTGGAATTAAGAGCGCATGAGAATCTCACCTTTCATTTACAATATTTCTAACTCTCATGGCTGTAGAGAAAAGCTTGAAAATATTAGTGAGTATAACCTGAGGGCTCAAAGCAGGAGGCAAATCAAAAGAACCCAAAATCTCATGGATTTTTTTTTAATTGCATGATTTTTTGTGTGTGGCCTGGTGTAATTTTTATTTTTTTATTTGTTTTTAATGCTTGCTGTCAGCAAAGCCCTCTTCTACTTCCCCACACTTCAGGCAGATAATTTTGGCAGAAGAATGTAGAGTATCAGGAGAAATAGAGGGCAGGCAGATATTATATCTAAATAGACGCAGAATGCTTCAAATTAAGACCACTTCTACGTTTTCAAGAAGTTGGCACATACACTCTCTCAATGCATGTGTGTATAAAATATAAAAATAGGGCACCTTCACACACATGTGGAGGGGGCGGGGGGAGGCATTATAAGGGACATTGTGCCAACCTTGTATTTGTAATAAACTTGCTAATTTTGGAAAATGTCCATTGCTGATCATCTTTTAAATAGAATATCATAGAGGTTTTTAAACTAAAGATTTCTTTACAGAAATCAGAACTGTTTTTTTCTTCTCCCCTCTTGATGTTTATAAGGATCTTTCCAGCAAGGGAGAAACTGGTTAACTGTGCAGAGGAAACAGTGGAAATGACTGGAGATCTTCAAGGGTAACATTTTTCAAGTGCCTAAGTGATTAAGGAGTCAAAGTCTCACTGAAAATCCATGGGATTTTTCAGCTCCAAAGTCATGTAGGGCAAAATTTTTGAAAATGCCTGAGTCCCATTGTCTTGGGAGACCCTGAGTCATTTTTGAAAGCAAAACAAAGCTCCTAAATCATCTAGGTACTTTTGAAAACTTTAGCCAAATGGCTATCAAATGCACAGTGTAAATAAACAGGGTTGTGGGGGGGGGGGGAACACTTACTAACTTTTCAGTTCTAGTGACTTCAGTAGATATATTTTCAGATATAATGGGGGTTGGGTTTTTTTAGTTCACTGTGTTTCTTTTACTTTTTCCCCAAACACATTTCCACAACGAAGGGTTTGTCTTCACTGTAGTGTTGGGTCAAGATATAACTTGTGTTACCCCTAACCCGCTTCCTGTCCACAAATACATCTGTAGCTCAAGTTATAGTGTGCTTTAAACTCAAGCTAGCTGGCCTATCTGGGTGTGGGTTGAAGTTTGAGTGAGTGCTGCTGATGTTCAAGCTAATAATGCAGTGACCAGCTACAGGCTCCAGCTACTGTTTGCACAACTTTTCAGATGCTAATCCAATTGCTTTGTGTAGCTTGCCTGTCCTTTTGGAATGTGGCCACTCTTACTTGAGCTAGGCTAACTTGACTGTACTAATTCAGGCTAGGTGTTGCAGTGAAGATGAGCCCTAAGTGTAACAAACAGTGAGCACATCTGTATGTATACCCTGGCTAACATTGGGAAGCAAATCTGATTTGTTACAAAATAGCACTCTAGATGGACTTGAACTCCTGTGGACTCAGATACTTGGGACTAGTTTATCCGACTGGGGGAGAGTAATACTTTATCCTACTGTGCATGAGCTTTGGGCCTGATCCCAGCAAAGATACTTCCTTCTTGATACCTAATTGTTATTCCTGTAATTCAAATAGAATGGTAACTGAAGATTACAGGTTTGATTGATGCTGACAGCTGTGGTATCTGTTTGTAGCTGCAGTTCATTACATAAGCATATGTGTGCACATGCCCGCATGTTCAAACACTCAGCAACCTAACAATGGAAGTAGGCCTGGTGCCTCTATGGGAATACACTAATGCCAGAGCCATGAGGTCTTCCTCTTACTTCAGTCCAGTCTCGGCCTTAAAAAGAATATATATCGGAAATTCAGGATTGCAAAACATTCCTCTCAAACACTCCTCCGCCACATCCTCTTACCAAAGAAGCAGCCCATATATCATTTGCTAAATCACAGTAATCTCTAACAGTTCATTTTTAGGTTATCATACAGATGAAAATAGCAGATTTCTTATAACTTAATAACAGGACAGACTTGCCAGTAATTGTGTGGGGAACCCTAAAAGCAGTTAATTGGGGAAAGAAATGCCTTTACTTCAAAAAGGAAAACACACAATGAACAAAATAAAATCCCTTTGAAACCTGCATAGTAGATTTAGAAACACAACATGAGTGTGTTTTAGGGTCCCAAAATAGAGAATAAAACCTACCAAATTAAGATGGTAAACTGAAAATCTTTCCAGATCCTGCAGTTTCTGGCTTCCTGTGTTATCTCTAATCACTATTCCTGCTAGTGATTTCATGCTTTTGATTTGTGATAGTGATTCCACCAGTTTTTCACTGAACTCTGAGAAAAAAGATGTGCTTCGTTAGTTCCAAATTAAATGTTATTTCATTAAGTGGATCAAAAGTTAATTGCAGAGACTGAGCTGCAGCAAACAGTGTTTAGGGAACGTAGAAGCACCAGGAGATAGACCAATTCTTTTAGCTGATTGTGCAACCTCTAAGAGGGATAGCTCAAGGCGTTTATGTGTGGGGACTTTGAGATCAGTTGTCATCCTCATCTTTTCTGTTCCCTTCATTATTGCTGATGAGCTAAAAGTTACCAATTTGTCTGTTGTGCCTCCCTACTTTGCTGTCTCTTTTTGGGGGGTGGGATGCAGTTGAGAAACAGGAAGGAGATCACCTTATAAAGCCAAAAATATAGTGGGATTAAAATGCCAGGGAAGAAAACCATATTAAGATGCCCTCAGTGGGCTGGGCTAAACTAATTCCACCTCTGTTTCCCCATCACCACCCAAAAAATCCACCCAGAATTATACAGGGTCAGAGTAAATAGAATGTATCCAGTATCAGCATGTTTTCTTGTGCAGGGATGAATTGAGCCTAGGGAATCTCAAACGGACAGGCAAAATGTGAAGCAGAGGAAGCAATCGAGGATTCGGTCTCTTTTCTCTCACCACATTTTCTACTGGTCCATGCTGACACAGCTCCATTGAAATAAATGGAGCTGTGCTGAGCTGCATGAGCAGATTTTGCTCCTTAAATGTGTTTATAAATGATCTTCAAAGCACTTGTTACAGTGTTGTTTTACATGCGGAAGTGGAGGGCTATTGCTAACTCTTGTCTCCTTTTTTTATTTCTATGCCTGGGGGATGGACAGGAACTGATTACTACCTTTCCTTTCTCAGATTTCTGTAGTCTCAGTGCCTTAGATTTCTCATACAATGTGTACACATTGGTTGCATCTCTTTAAACCTTACTTCATACCTGTAATACACTTAGCTACATTGTAACTTTCAAAAATTATGAACATTTTTGAAGACTTAAAAATACACTTGAAAAAAAATATAGGTAAACATGCTCCGCCACCTCCCCCCAAAAGCTAGGAGAGGATAAAATCAGGCTTATAATAGAAATTACCATCTGTCCCAATTTTAATTCTGTAGATTCACTGCTCTGATTGCATAATGCAAGCTTATAGAAAACTTTCCACACCATGTGATGAAATACTATTTTATGTCCTGCAAGACAGCCCCCACTGCCCCAAATCTGAAAGGCCAAGTTGTATGTATTTAGACATTGGATAGTTGCAAGAAATTGCATCGCCTTGTTCAGGCTCTTGAGAACTTTAGCTAGATGACGATTGTACATGAACTATGAGGCAGAGAGAGATGTTGCATC
This sequence comes from Chelydra serpentina, assembly GCA_037349315.1. Taxonomy (NCBI): domain Eukaryota; kingdom Metazoa; phylum Chordata; order Testudines; family Chelydridae; genus Chelydra; species Chelydra serpentina. The sequence goes on from JBAIAC010000023.1 coordinate 311,044, forward strand.
GGGGCAAGAATCTGGCCCAAGGCCTGCTAGAGAGTGTTGGCCTTTAGCTAATGAGCCTGTGGGAAGCAAAGGCTGCTATAAGCTAAAATTAGTATAATTGCGTCTTTCGGTGCATAATCTTACCCTGCACCGTGTCATGGACGTTATGGTGCTGCATATAGCACAGTACCTACCTATGTAACTCGTCTCCTGACAAACTCTAAATCTGACTAAAACAGTACGTGTTTTCCCCTGCCCAGTATATAAAATTGACTGCGTACTGCAGTTGTGGATACCACTAAGCTTCGCCCACATCAGTGATGTCATTGTTTCCTTAGTAACTATCATACTTCAAATGGGAGAAAAGGCAAAAGACTGTATTTAAAGAAAAAAATTAAACACCATTGATTCAAAAGCAAAATGGTGTGTGATGGCAGTTCTAAAAGTATTGCTCTAAATATTAAATTTCCAACTCATTTCAATTGCGCGTGGACCATTGGGTGAGATTCATACATCCCAGATTTCTTAATGGAGTCAATGAGTACAGCAAATTATCCTCTGAGTATGAAATACAAACACAGACCCATGCTTTAAAAAAGGATCCACTAATTTTAGGCGGTTCTGTTTATGGTGCTGGGTCTGATGCACTTTAAAGGCCTGGTTTTCAGAAGTGCTGAGAATCATCCATTCATTGACTTCAGCTGGAGTTGTGGGTGTTTAACACCACTGGGAGTCTAGAGCTTGATGTCCTGAGTTTGGCACCAAGTTACTAAGACATCCAGGCTAGGTCTTCATTACCCGCCGGCTAGGAGGACTCCGGTACTCCAGCTTGCGAGAGGCGCAACCGGAGTCGACGGGGGAGTGGCAGCAGTCGACTCCCCGGCGTGAGGACAGCCAGGTAAATCGATCTAAGATACGCTGACTTCAGCTACGCTATTCGTGTAACTGAAGTTGCGTATCTTAGATCTACCCGTCTCCCCCGCCCCCGCTAGTGTAGACCAGGGCCCAGAAACACTGGCCACTTCTGGCCAGTCTGGCCTAGCTGGCTGCAATTAGGTTCAGGGGAAGGATGGGTGATGCAGCTGTCACTGGGTGAGCTAAAGTGACCAAAAAAGCAGACCCAACCCACCCGCCTCCCCCTCCACCACCACAACACAGTACACTCTGCTTAATCACTGCTTTATGGAGAGACCTCCAAGGGCACCAAGTTAGCCAAAGGGAAGCGAGCGGCAATGAATGCTGCCTCACTGGGAAAGCGTAGGCTAAAATCCCATTATGTGAATGCATTCAGCTAGTGCCAAAGGGTTAAGTGTAAGATTTAAGCAAGTGTAAAATTCTGAGCTCTGCTCTCTAAAAATAAAAGCTGCCAAATAAAGAAAAGAGCTGAAATGTGGTCCCTACCACTTTCTGTCTTCTGTTCAGCTTTTGATTTAATTGACTTAATGCTTATTAACGGCTTCTTCCCCGTTCAGGCTGGCTACTTAAATAAGAGTGACAGACCAATTAAGAGGAACACCATGTCACAAAGCAGTATCACCTCTGCTTGGTGCTAATAGGTGAGCACACAGATGCTTTTCGCAGCAGTTGTTCCTAGCAAACCAGTGTGGAAAGTTCTTTTTTAGCTCCTTATCCCCTTTGATGTCTGAGCTCTGCTGATGGAATATGTTTCCACTAAGAGTGTTAGTTCCATATTATTCTGTTTCAAGTAATTATACCAGAATAAAGTCTCTCTTTCCAGACCGAGGGCAGGTCTACACTATGGGGCACAGTTGATCTAAGTTACACAATTCCAGCTATGTGAGTATCTTAGGTTGACTTTTTGCGGTGTCTACACCGTGCTGGGTCGATGCCTAACGACTTACCTTATGCTTCTCATGCTGGTGGAGTACTGGAGTCGACGGGAGAGCGAGCAGCGGTCGATTTAGCAGGTCTTTGGCCCCCGGTGGATCGATCGCCGCACATCGATCCCCCGGTAAATGGAGACAAGCCTTTAGTGTCCACGTGGGGAGTTATACCAGTACAGCCATAGCTATGGTATAATTACTCTGCTGTAGCTATGCCAGTCAGTTTCCATATGTAAATAGGCCCTAAAATGATTTAATTTTGCTTCATCTGGGCACCATTATTTTATGCACTGATAGACTTTGACATAAGGCTTTTCTGGGTTGCTCCTCAAGCTCCAGGAAAAACCACCACTTCCTAAACCAGTTATCTTTTTGTCTCTTCTTATTTTGTGAGATTCCTGTTCAGCTTTAGAGGAAACTCTATTCTAACCCTCTGCTGTGTCTCCTCTTTCTTCTTTTATGCGTGCTGGTAATTACAGGGATGGAGAGGTATGAAGCTTCTTTTTAATATTGTCCCACTGGTCATTCTAGCTCCTGGTGAATTAACACATCTGAAATTCCCCTAGTCTTGTCCAGAAACGTAATGTAGAATGAGCAGGATGAGACTGGTTACAAAGGCTAATTCTAGTAGTCTGTACAGGCCTTCCCGTTTCCAAGTTGTCCAGCTGGAGATGATGCTATTCAGCAGGGAAGGACATGTTACAGTATTTAGTAAACTTCCATGGCTACTATCCTGACTGGTGTAGAAAACAGCTGCTGGCTGTTGTCCTAGCTGGCTCAACAGGGCTGGGCTGTAGGCATGTGATCCAGAGCCCATCGAAGTCAATGGAAAGACACCCATTGATTTCAGGAGGCTTTGGTTTAGGACTTAAGGCACCACTGGTGAAGTCAGAGGGCACTGCACGTAAGGGGAAGAGAGAAGTGATGATGAAGGGCTCCAAGTGGAAAACTGAGCTCAGTATGAAGGGGGTATGCAGTTTTGAAAGGCCTGTCTTTCCTTCATTTCAGTGCCCAGGATGAAGACCTGGTATTTGAGGAGTTTTCTCGTCAACAGCTGCAAGATTTGGATGAAGATGAGAACAAGGCTGTTTCTCCAAATGAGTGATTGCGAGAACAGGCTTCTGGAGGAGATACGGGGTCTGATGGTAGTTATAAACACGTTAGGATGTAGTTTTTTGTTTGTATTAAACTGCCAGGGCTTGCTGTTGTAATGTGATATCTCTAGGTGCGCTGTCAGCAGCAGGGATTGAACTCTGGAGCAGTAGATCTAAAAGTATGATCCTCTCCTGCCTGGACTAAAAGACCTGGCTTTGTTAGCCAAAGAATGTAGCAGACTCAAACCTCTGTGGTTCAGCCACTAGTGGTGAACAGAGAGGATAATGAGTCAATGTTTATTTACGATGCTACCAAATAAAAAGGTTAGATGTGCCCTAAAGCGTGAGTGTTTGTATTCTTCCAAACTTTGGATTTTTTTTAAATACTGTCTATTGTTTCTCTGCATGTTCTCATTATCCATATAACTGTCTAAACTTTTCTTGAATTTTGCTGAGCTCTTGACCTCAGTGATACCTTGAGGCAATGAGTTCCACTGGCTAACTGCTTTATGAATATGTAGAAAAATCCTTTTTGGTTCTAAATATGGTGCCTGTTAATTTAATCAAATGTCACTGGACCAAGGGGACTTGCCTCATTAAGAGTTTGAGGGCTGGGGCCACCGAACCCCAGTTACTAAGAAACCCCAGTTACATTAGCAGGGGTTACCTGATTCCCCTGTAAAGAGCAGCACAAAGAAGCCAGGCTGCTAGTCCTGCACAGGGAAAGTGAGTTTGTTCCCAGGAAGGATAGAGTGGCAGATAGAAGCTGCTGGAGTGAGTAGGCGTCAGCAGAGAAACCTTGGGAATGAGACACAGGCATGGATATGGACTTGAGAACTTTATGCTGAATGTTTTGTAAATTTAACAAACCAGAACCTGAGAAGGGCTATGAAGGGACAAAAGGGTTTGTGATTTACTGAAAAAGCCCCTTGAAGGGGGAAACTGAGGTAAGGGGCCATCCCAGAGGCTAGGTGGGAGGTGCTTGGGAGACCACCCAATGACAGGCCCTCATTTAATTTTTTATTCCACCATGTCCTGCATGGTGATATCAAATTCACTAATATGAATCTGTGCTTCCCACTCCAGGCATGGGAAGATGCGATTAAGCATTTTCTTATCTGGGTCTTAGTTCAGCTAACAGGAGAGGACCCTGTGGAACAGCAGTGGAAACAGGGACACAGAGGCTGTTGAAGTCCTTTTCCTCATCAATGGGCAGTATTTTCCATGAAAGGCAGTTCTGAGTACGTGTCATTCTCAACCTGATCCAAATACACTGTGCAGGCTGGATGAGGTCAAAGCTGCTCTCTTCCTGGGTTTGGCTTTCTATGGTAATGATAACAGAACATAAACCTCCACCTCAGCTTTCTGCCCAAGCCAGGCTGTTCCTAGGGCTTCCTGCGTGGCCTCCTTACATCTTCCCTTAGTTCCTTGAGCAGAGGCTGCTGCCATCGCTCATCTGGATTCTGGTGGAGTTAACAAGCCCATTTATCACAATAGCTCACAAAAGATCTGAGCAGCTTTGTGCAGGGGTTCTAATGCTCCCTAACAGGCTGGGTTAAAAAGAAGAGCCCGGGTACTCCCTCCACCCCTTTCAAAGTAGGTCCACACTACATGCATCTTCTGGTGGCATGTAGCTCACATCTACATGTAGCTCTCTAGCACGGGTATAAATAGCAGTGTAGCTGTGAGGCGTGGCTCAGGGGAGTAAAGACATGCCTGAAGAGTAGAGGGGTGTGAGTTTGTACTATATATGCTCTCTGCTTGCCCAAGCCAGGCCTCCCCATCTGCACTGCTATTAGCCGTGTCGCATCCCGCTGCCTCCCTGCTGCAAGAGACTCCCCTCCCCCCAGGACAAGACTTCCCAATGGGGGAAAGGCTCTGACAGTGGGGAAAAGCTGAAACCTTTCCCTGCTGCTTTCCCCCTGCTGTTCCCTGATATGTGCCGCTACACACCGCAGAGTGGGCACAGCCTGCTTTTCACTGTGGCATGTAGCTACACTTACCTTGCGCGCTGCCACCAGCGGTATGCAGTGTAGATGTAGCTTGAGAGAGAACTATCTGGTTTGTCATTGCTGAGACTTACATTTCTGTGCTTCAGTTAAGACACCAAAACCAGTCATGTCTAGGCTATGTCATACCCCAACCATATTAATGCACCTGTGTAACACTGCAGTTTAATTTATTTTACTCCATTGTCACAATTGTGTTTATTTTTATCAAAGTTGGTGTGACGGGTTCCCCCCCAGGGTGCCACCTGGAACTGGGGTACCACTGAGCCCTCTGAGCCACCAGGCTGGGCTCCCTCTGACCCTGTGCTGCTATGACATGCTGCAGATCTACTCCTGGTCTTACACTTCCACCAGCATTTACACAGTCAGGGATATGCCCAGCTGCAGTTACATGCAGGCTCGCTGATGGGGGGAGGGATAGCTCAGTGGTTTGAGCATTGGCCTGCTAAACCCAGGGTTGTGAGTTTAATCCTTGAGGGGGCCATTTAGGGATCTGGGGCAAAAATTTAGGGATCTGGGGGGATTGGTCCTGCTTTGAGCAGGGGGTTGGACTAGATGACCTCCTAAGGTCCCATCCAACCCTGATATTCTATGATCAGCCACTGCATGTGAACCAGTAATAGGCTACACCCAAAATAACCACCAGCCTAGGACCCCAGAGTGGTACCATCCTACCCTGGTCCAAACCCCAACCAGTATGAATTTATTATCCAGTTCACCTCCCCCTCAGGGTGAAGAGCAAATGCAACAGCCCCTCTGAGCTAAGATTCCCCCGCACTTCACTCCAAACTCACTGGTTTAGATTAAAACATAAAACAAATGTATTAACTACAAAAGACAGATTATAAATGATAGCAAACAGATCAAAGCAGATTACCTAGTAAATAAACAAAAATGCAAACTCAGTCTAACACACTAGTTCAGTGGTTCTCAACCTATTTATCACTGTGGGCTGCATATGCAGCTGTGTGTGTTATGTGGGCCGCATCCACGCAATATATATGCCGCTTGTATATGTATATATACACATATATGCTTAGGATGTCACATGGGCTTCACATGGGTGCTGATTGGGCCAGAAGTGGCACACCGGCTGCAGGCTGAGAACCACTGCACTAGTTATATTGAATATGAACTAGCAGTTTCTCCTTCTGAGAAATGGTATAAGCAAGCTGCAGATTCTTAAGGCACAACCTACACTTGTTTTGTAGCTTGGAATCTCCAGGTGTTTCATACACAGGCTAGAAATCTCTTTAGCCTGGGTCCAGCACTTCCCCCAGTTCAGTCTTTGTTCCTCAGGTGTTTCTAGAAATCTTCTTGTGTGGGGAGTGAAGAATCACAGATGATGTCACTCCCTGCCTTATATAACTTTAGCATATGGCAGGAACCCTTTGTTTCAAAACTTGGTTCCCAGACCGCTTTGTGGAAAAACACTGACATCCCAAGATGGAATCGAGAATCATGTGGCCTGGTCACATGTCCTTGTAGACTCAGCAGCCATTACTTACAGGCTAGCTGTAGTGTTCTTGGGAAGGCTCACCAGGTGGGAGATAAGCTTCTCATTGCCCTGAATAGGCCCTTCCCAACCATCTATCTAGACTGAAAGCATCTTTTCTACTGAGCATTATTCAGGTGTAACTACATTTGAAGTACAGATATATAGTCAGTATTTATAACTTCAGATACAAAAATGATACATGCATACAAATTAGGATAATCATATTCAGCAAATCATAACTTTTCCAATGATACCTTACATGATCCATCTCGCATAATATGCATCTTAATTATGCCATGATCCTATAATAATATCACTATGAAGAATATGGGGTGCAGTGTCACAGTTGGGTCAAATGGAGGCGTGATCAATATCCTTTTCTAAGTATTGCATGTTTTGCTACATTAGTGCCCATTTTTTGTTGTTCACTGGTAGATTTAATTCCTCTACTGATTTCAACACGGATCTTTGGAGAGGGTCAGATTTTTGTATTCAGAACTGTGGAAAGGCCTTTGTATATATTCCTCTAGTACAGCATTTCTCAAACTGGGGTCTGCAGATCCCATACTCCAGGGGGTCTGCCGGCCCTGCTGATCAACTCCTCCCTCTCCCTCCCCATGCCTCCGCACGCCAGGGAACAGCTTCAGGGGCTATGACAGAGCTGAGCTTTTTGTATATCTGGCCTGCAAGGTGTCCTGAGCTTCCTCACAAAATCGTCTACTGCAGACAGCTTCTGAAAGTTCAATGTAGTAATAAGGCACAGCGCTGTGAATGAGGCAGGGATGGACCTGAACAAAACAATTATTAGTAAGGCTAAAATTTAGTCACCGGTATGTTGGGTAAAAGTCACGGACAAGTCATGGGCAATAAATAAAAACTCACAGCCCGTGACCTGTCCATGACCTTTACCAAAAAATACCTGAGACTAAATCTCTACTTCTAGAGCCTGCTGCTCCGGGGGGCCCCTGCTGAGGGGGGCCCCTGCTCCAGTGCTGGGGGTTGACTGCCCCCTGGCTGCTGCTTCCGGGGACTGCTCTCCGGACGGCCTCTGGGCCGCCGTTTCAGCCGCCCTAGGACGGCTGCCGCTCCGGCGTTTCTGAGGGCTCCCCCAGGACCTCTGCTTGTGTGCTACATGGAACCAGCCACACCGGCCGCTGTTCCAGTGGTCCCTGGAGCACTGGCCGGTGTGGCTGGCCCTGGGGCAGCCCCTGGGACCGCTGCTTGAAGCTCCCAAGGGGCCTCCTCCAGGACCGCTGTTTGGGTGGTCCCCTGGACCAGCCGTGCTGGCTGCTGCTTACACAGTCCCTGGAGCCAGCTGCCCCAGGCCTCCCGAACAGCAGCTGGCCTCAGGTCGCTCCAGCAGTGGCCGGAATGGCTGGCCATGGGGTGCCCGAGCAGCTGGCCCTGGGGAAGTCACAGAGAAACTTCCGCAACCTCCGTGAAAGAATCGCAGCCTTAATGATTAGTATCTGTTTTTTCAGGTTGGCCTAGAAAAATATTTTAAGACTTTCAGCAACTTACTTTGTACTAGCACTTTTAACTCTCTTACAGGGAGGAAGGAGAATTCAGCCTTTTCAATCTGCTCATTAGCTCCCAGCAAGTGAAGTTGAACTTTCTTGTCCCGTGACCAAAAGATGCTGACCTTTGTCTTTAGTTTTGGCATGATTAGCCTTTTATCTTTCATGCATTCTGGTTCTGAGGTTACACTGTCTTCTGAGAAATCAAACATTTAGACCGCTAGTCAGATGTTTACAGCTGTAATAGAATAATCCAATTGTCTTTGATCTAGTTGGATTTTCATTCTAGTTTCTCAGCTGATGCCCTCTGCTCTTTTTGAATTAGCAAAAATTCCCTCATGAGAAGTTTTTAAAAACAGGGTTGACAAATTCCTGTCAGGGACATGGTCAAGGTTTACTTGGTCCTGCTATAGTATAGGGGGCTGGACTTGATGGCTTCTTGAGGTACCTCCTAGCCTTACATTTCTATGATTGTCAGGGTTCTTGATGATTTTCTGTCATTTCCAGTGGCTCTTTTCAGAGGCTTTCTGTGGTACATTTTTGATGCAACAAAAATGAGATATGAGTGACAGGAACCTAAAATGAAGTTAATACACTTTTTTTTTAATGAACCTTGTTAACTGACCATTTACAGAAGAGATTCCCACGACTCTCTATTACTATATAGACACTATGATAGCTTTAAAGTTTCCTAATGCAAGTGTATATGAAGCTGCCTGCTTTCAACATAGATTCCATAAACTGTTAAAGAGCCAGGAAAACTTAGCAGATTTAAGGAACCAATTTTACCCGGGTGACAAGTGGTTTTTTCCTCTATCTCATCTCCTTCACATGGAAGTCCTGAATGGAAGTCTGGAAAAACCTTTAGTTAATACACCAGCCAGCCATGCATTGTATAGGCAGGCTTTCCTGAGGCTTCTTGGGAGATTGCTGGAGAGTGTTTCAGTGCTGGCTTTTCTAATGCTAACAGCACAACTGAAGGATGGTGTGTGGAAAGACTGAGTCAGAAAAGCATAGCTTTAGATTGAAAAATACAATGTAATTTTTGTCAGGAACCTGCTGTCACCCTGAGTAGATGGGAGAGAGGAAAAGCAAACTGGTTGCTATTCATTAGTAGTGTCTGATTAAAAGGATGCTGATGTCAGAGCTGAAGGGAGGGCAGGAGACTAAGAGGTTGCAAAATAAAGCATGTGGAAAGCAGTAGCGTAGCTGCGGGGGAGCAGGGGGAGCAGCCGCTCCCCCTGTGAGGAGAAGCGGTGCTAAGGCTGCGGGGAGCCTCCCTTTAAAGCACACCCCTTCCAGCCCCGCTGCCGGAGCTGAGCTGAGCTGAGCTGGGGCGGGGGGGGGGGGGGGCGCTTTAAAAGGCCGGCGGCTCCTGCCGCTGCGGGGAGCCGCAGGCCCTTTAAAACGCCCTCAGCCCCGGTGCTGGAGCCGGGCTCGGGAGGGGATTTAAAAGGCCCGGGGGCTCCGCAGCGGCTGGAGCCCCGGGCCCTTTAAAGCGCCGCTGGGTGAGTACAGGGGGAGCGGGGAGGTGCCTTTGTATAGCGCCGCTGCTCCCCCTGTGCTCTAAACCTGGTTACGCCACTGGTGGAAAGTACCTATGGCAGGTTGCTTCTACCGTTGCTACCGTGACAGAAAAGAAGAAACAGTTGTTAACCTGTGTTGTTGTGCCTAGAAATTCAGTTAGATTGCAGTGGAAGAGTTTAGGAGTGGAAATGGCTGCAAGGGAATGACAGAGGTGGGTGACAATCTTACTTATTTTTCAGTTAAAATGTGCCTGGCTACAGGCAAAAGCCTGAATAGATGAGCACTTCATCCTTCCCTGACGGACAACACTTTGATGCATTGGACTAAGAGGAGAAACACATTCTATAGGCAAGAGTGTATTGAGCGTGCTGTGTCTCCTCCCTCTCCTGGGAGACTGAACTCTAGACTGAGGACTGTTAGTATGCATGCACCAGCTGATCTCAATAGTTAGAATGGTGCAGAAGCAGAGAGAAGCTTTCTAAAGCCCAGACACAACCCCTCTAGGGCTCTATAGGTCAAAGTCAACCCTTTGAGCTGTACGTAGGAGAAAATCAGTCAATGCTGCTAGCACAGCACACATGTAATCAACACAATGAGCAGTCTACCCTAGCTGAAGCTTAATTGCTTGTTGTTAATTGCTGATGATGTGCATGGTGCTTTATGGAAACAGATAAAGAGTTGTTCCAAGGGAATCTTCAAACATACCCCCATAGAGAATATAGTGTGATACTCCATTCTTGAGGGCACACAGGAATGGAGGGTTTGGGCAAGGCTTTGGCCTACGTGAGTAAACACTTCTGGTTAGGTTTCAGTGTAGTAGCCGTGTTAGTCTGTGTCAGCAAAAAGAAAATAAGAAAGAAATACTTGTGGCACCTTAGAGACTAACAAATTTATTTCAGCATAAGCTTTATGGTTACTGCAGCTACCTGGAAACCAGAGGCAATTCTGGCATACCTTGGTGACAAATGTCATGTTCATTCATTAACAAGCAAGAACTGATCTCTTCTTTGTCATATTCTCTAGAGATTGCTGCTCCCTCAACCCCAGCACTTCCTCACCCTTACGTGAAATTATCTTCACTCAATTCACTTTCCTCTAGAAGAGGTGGGAATGAAGAGACCCAATTGCTATCTCTGGCTCTGCGACTGACCTGCTGTGTGACCTTCTTAGGCAAGTCACTTCACCTTTCTGTGCCTCTGTCTCCCCTCCGACACTTTGCTCGTCTTGTCTGTTTAGACTGTAAGCCTTTCAGGGGACGGACGATCTTTTACTCTGTGTCTGAACACAATGGAGCCCTATTCTCAGTTGGGGCCTCTAGGTGTTACTGTATGATAAATATTAATTTATGCCCCGTCTTAGTCACATGCTGTGTAAGCAAAAGTACCACTCTAGCTCAGTCTGATGAAGGAGCTGAGTAGTATCAATACACTACTTGTGTTGAAGACTACACAGTCTTGCAAGAGAGAGGCAAGCTCCTTGCAGAAACCTACACACAAGATAGCATCTCACACATCAGTCAAGTAACTGTATTGTCCAGTCTACCTGTGGAATTTCACAAACGAAAGAACAAAGCCAGCATAACTGTTCTACTTACTTCCCTCCCCCCCACCCCACCCCAATAAAACCCTGCAGATTATCAAAAATCCTGAATAATCTCATTTGATTGTTTAATTTCCCCCCACAGTCATTAATGCAGCCAAGTTACAAAGCCAATCTCTTTTAGGCAGCGGTAATTCTTTGTTCCAGTACATTATTAATAAGGCTGATTAAAAAATGCTGAAAGCCTGATGCCCCATTATTTTGAGCAAAACCTTGTTTTGTAATAATGTGTATTTAAATTTAATATTTTAAAACCATCCAGAACCCAGCCCAGGTTACTCGCCCACCTTTGACTATATTGGAAATATATATAGTCAAATTAGTGAAAAATCATGCAGGAGTCTTGTTCAATAGGATACAAAGATTGTGACCTTGTTATGGGGAAAAAAAACCCCTAAAGGTCAGCAGTTTTGTCTCAAGTTAGGGGTGAGACAAATGTATGCCCCTATTCATTAAGCATGCCCTGACAATAGAGCATAGCCTAATGAATGTCCTTTGATGTCTGTTCAAGTTTTGAGTAGATGAGCGAGGGGCTGAGATGGCAGGGCTGAGCTTGCTCTCTCAATTTCTCTTGGCAACTGCTGACAACCCAGTGCTTTATTCCCAATCAGTGCTCGTATATAGACGCTTGTAGATCCTGCATTGGAACTGGAAAGAGTAAAGCCTCCCTGGCCACCACTAGCTGGTCGAAGCTGTAGGGAGGGTGAGAAATGTAGAAGCAGAAATGCAAATCTTAGTGGGAGAATATGCTGTTTATTGGGTTAGTGAGTCACAACACTGCCAACCTGATCAGCTCTGGAAGCAACAGATCCAGTAGCGTAGCCGGGGGGGAGCAGGGGGAGCGGCTGCTCCCCCTGTGAAGAGAAGCGGCACTAAGGCACCGCCCGAGCCCCGCTGCAGGAGCGGGGCTCGGGGGCGCTTTAAAAGGCCCGCGGCTCCTGCTGCTGTGGGAGCCACGGGCCCTTTAAAGCACACCCCCAGCCCCGCTGCCGGACCCGGGCTGGGGGGGGGCGGCGCTTTAAAAGGCCGGCGGCTCCCACCGCTGCGGGGAGCTGCCGGCCCTTTAAAGCGCCCCTCCCCACAGCCCCGCTGCCGGACCTGGGCTGGGGGGGGGGCGCTTTAAGAGGCCAGCAGCTCCCGCCGCTGCGGGGAGCCGCCGGCCCTTTAAAGCGCCCCGCTGCCAGAGCTGGGCTGGTGGGGGGCGCTTTAAAAGGCTGGCGGCTCCTGCCGCTGTGGGGAGCTGCGGGCCTTTTAAAGTGCCCAGTCCCGCTGCTGGAGCCGGGCTCAGGCGGGGATTTAAAAGGCCCGGGGGCTCCGCAGCGGCTGGAGCCCCGGGCCCTTTAAAGCGCTGCCGGGGTGAGTACAGGGGGAGCGGCGCCTTTTTATAGTGCCGCCGCTCCCCCTGTGCTCTAAACCTGGCTACGCCACTGAACAGATCTCAAGGCAATTTCTTGCTGCATGAGCCAACCTGTCTTTTTCTTCTTCAATTCCCATATGTCAGCACAATGGCAACAGTGGGGCCAAATGAAGGCTTTCCACCACTTTCTACCTTGTACCTGCTTCACAGCTTCATTCATCTTTCTGTTCTGTCATTCCAAACCACTGATGGGACCTTACTGGCCTTCCCTTACAGCTATCCTTTGTCTAAAAAGTATTGTTCTCTATAAAGTGCCTAAACCTGGTTCTACTTTCTATTGTGTAGTGTTTCCAACTCATATGATTTTAGTGTAAGTTGCACGCTATTTGGTGATTTTCGTAGCACCTCAGTTCCTAGAATCCTCTGAGTAGGTAAAAATCTTTCATTAAAAAAAATATTCTAGCCCCCATGCTTATGGAGAAAAGCTTGAAAACCAGAAAGCCAATAAAACCCCCATATTATTTTTAAAAATATCTCATGAGCTTTAAGCCAATCGTATGTTAGGACCTGACTCATGAGTTTTGACTACTTAAGGCTGGCAATAGATACCAGGATCGTGGACTCCAGAAGTTCAAAACCCATTAATTAGACCCCAACATGAGGTTTTAAAAGATACTGTGCTTTTTGATCTGGTATGATTTTCTGACCTTCCCCTGCCCACCCATGTGCTTGTGACTGTTAGTGTTGCCCACTTTCTCAAATGTAAAGACTGTGATGATTCTGGGCCTCGCAGAGTCTCCTCTTCCCTTCGCAGGCTGGGGGAGGGGGTTGCAGCTCCAGGGCTCCTCATCCGCCTCTGCCCCTTCCTAGGCCTAGTGTTGCAGGGACGGAGGGAGCAGATTGACCCTCTTACCAACTCTCCTGATTTCTTCTTCCTGCATCAGGGGATTTCAACCACCCCCTCCCACCTCCTGAGCAGCTTCGGCCCTCTCCTGGACTTCAGCCCTGCTGGGGGAGGGAACTCCCTGATTGGCTGTCTGCCTCCCTGTCCTGCCTCCTGGGGAAGAGCGGCCAATCAGAGCTGTAGCAGAGGGCAGGGTGAGGGACCCTGCTGCATCCCCCTAGGCCTGGGGAGGTGGGTGAAGAGACCGAGGAAGAGCAGAGGGGAGGTTGGGGAGATGAATTGAGGGACTGGGGGACAATGGGAGGTGAACTGAGGGGGCCAGTTGGATGGGAATGGCCTCTCCCTTTTACACGCATATGGCATCTGCAGAGCAACATTCTATAGCTGCAGTTGTAGGTCCGTAAACCATTTCAAGGCCTCCTCTCTGACACTGTGGATCAATGTTTCCTCTACTTTTTGACAGGGCGTGTGCGGAAAAAAATTTCTTCTGTGCAAATTGTTGTGCTTCTGTGCAAATTGTTGTGCACGCGGTGTTTCACCGTGCGCGCAGGGGTTTAGGATCTGTGTGCGCGCGCACACGCACACAGCTTAGAGAGAACAGTGCTGTGGATATCGTCCAGTTTGCCTTTGAATCCATATTTGGGGCATTGTGTTATAATGTGTTTGATGGTTTGGATGGTCACACCACAGTCCCATGAAGGGGAGTCTTTGATGTTCCACTTGTGCATCAAGTAGCAGCATCTTCCATACTTCGTTGGATGTGCTTCAGTGTGGTCCAAAGTCAGCGTGGCAGGTGAAAACTGGGCCAGCACCTTGTTGGCTCAATAATAATATGCTTATTTGGAATGGTAGGTGAGATCCAGACACTTTGCCATTCCCTGGTCAGATCTAGAGACATGAGGTGGTCAAGTATGGTCGATGGTGGTTTTTGCAATTTCAGGCATTGTTGGGGTTTGTTAGCCATAGCCTGCCAGATGGGAAGTGCTGGGTAGTCTTCAAACCATTGAAGATCTCATGCTCTGGCTACATCTTGATGGATAGCTTGAGGTTTGATGTTTGCTAAAGCCACGGCAGAGGTGTTGATTTTGAAGTTCCCATGATGATTTGCATGGTCTAATTCAGCTGCCCATCCACAAGTTGGATCTGGAACCTTCTTGCCCATACCAGTGCACAGTGATGCCAGGAGGGCTTTTCCAATTCTGGGTCTCTACACTCATAGTTGTGGAGTAGCTCTCATCTCTCTACAGTCCATCAAGGAGGCCCTGGGATGGTCTTCGTGCGATGGAGGTTGGGAATGCAGTGAAAGGGTCAAAAGTCTTCAGCACTGGGGGAACCTGGGAGATTGTATTGTCCACAGTCATAGTGAAAGTGGCTCAGGCCAGTATGGTGCTGGTTTTGACTAGAGAACTGGGATGTGAATGCCACTGTGGGTCAGTACTGTCTGTGCTGGTGTTGGGGAATTCATCGAGGATGGTCCGCTATGCGGCTATTGGTGTGTCCCTCTCATCAGCAGAGATGAAGGTCGGGGCAGGAGCTGCACAGAGGGAGCTGGGGGCTGAACTGAGGAGGGCAAAGGGGGCTGAATGGAGGGGCTGGGGGTGAGAGCTCCTGGAGGGGTCCAGATTCCCTTCAGCCAATGTGTGTGGGGTCAGTGCTGATGCGGGGGCGTTGAGCCCTCAGGAGACAGACCAGGGCCACCACAGAACCTTACCCGGCGCGAGCACACGCGCTGGGCCTGCGCCCTTCTCGCAGACCGGGATGGGGGCACGTGTCTCCCGGCTGGACCTTGCGGCGCCACCTCTGCCCGCCAGGGGGCGCGTCACAGAGACGTTCGCGCCGGCCGCTAGGGGGCGCCGGGCGGCCGCGCTCCTCAGCCTGCAGCATGGCGGCGGCGGGCGCCTCGCGGCCCCAGGCCGGGGTCGCTGCTGCTGCCGCCGCCGCGGCGGAGGAGTCGTCGGACAGCGAGCCGGAGCAGGAGCCGGGCTCCCCGCACAAGCTCATCCGCAAGGTCTCCACGTCCGGCCAGATCCGCCAGAAGGTGCGTGTGGCGGGGCGGGGGGCCCGCGGGCCGGGCCTCGGGCTGCAGCCGCGCTGGGCCGGCTCTGCCGCGAGAGGCCAGCGCCCGGAGCCCGCCCTCGGCACTGCCCCGTGCCCCCCATCCCCCTGGGTCAGACTGTGCCCCTCCACTCGCATAGCCCCCGGTCAGACTGTGCCCCGACTCCTACAACCCCATGTCAGACTGTGCCCCCCATCAGACTGTGCCCCTCCACTCGCATAGCCCCCGGTCAGACTGTGCCCCGACTCCTACAACCCCATGTCAGACTGTGCCCCCCATCAGACTGTGCCCCTCCACTCCCATAGCCCCCGGTCAGACTGTGTCCCGACTCCTACAACCCCATGTCAGACTGTGCCCCCCATCAGACTGTGCCCCTCCACTCCCATAGCCCCCGGTCAGACTGTGTCCCCCATATCTACCAGTCAGACTGTGCCCCAACTCCTACAACCCCATGTCAGACTGTGCCCCCCATCAGACTGTGCCCTTCCACTCCCATAGCCCCCGGTCAGACTGTGCCCCGACTCCTACAACCCCATGTCAGACTGTCCCCCCCATCAGACTGTGCCCCTCCACTCCCATAGCCCCCGGTCAGACTGTGTCCCCCATATCTACCAGTCAGACTGTGCCCCAACTCCTACAACCCCATGTCAGACTGTGCCCCCCCATCAGACTGTGCCCCTCCACTCCCATAGCCCCCGGTCAGACTGTGTCCCCCATATCTACCAGTCAGACTGTGCCCCGACTCCTACAACCCCATGTCAGACTGCCCCCCATCAGACTGTGCCCCCCTCGCATGCCCCGTCAGACTGTGCCCCCCATCAGATTGTGCCCCTCATCCCGTCAGACTGCCCCAACTCCTACAATCCCATGTCAGACTGTGCCTCCCGTCAGACTGTACCCCCCCCACTCCCATGCCTTCAGTCCGACTATGACCCCCATCAGACAGTTCCCCACCACCAGTCCCATACTCATTGTCAAACTGTGCCCTGTACTCCCCATACTCATGGTCCCAGACAGACTCTTCCACATCCAGGTTCCCTAGCCAGACTGTGCCCCTCACTTCTCATATGCCCCATCAGACTGTCACTCCCAACCCCCATCTGCTCCCGGTCAGACTGTGTCCCCCCATCCCTCCACTCCAGCCCCCTCCCGTTTAGACTGTACTCTTCCTCCCTCCATTCCCCCTCCTATCCCCATCTTGTTATAGTTCCTTGGTCAGGCTGCATCCCCTCATCTCGTGGTGGTGGTTGTGAGGGTGCTACGCTGTCATTAGGCTCAGTGGCAGCATTTTGCCCACTTTAGAAGAACTCTCATTGTACCCCTGCTATGGTGCCACCCCAAGGTAGAAGACATGGGGGGCCCCTTTAGGTCAGGGATAAGAATAGTCCTAGGGGAGTGCTAATTCTTGTGTTGCAGCTCTTTGGCTTCTCCCTATAGCTTTGTGAAATCCTCTATGTTCCTTGGGGTTTTACATCTTGTTTTACTGCCTAGAAATAGCAGGTCAAACATCCTTTCACCCCTACTGTTATCTCCAGAGGGTCAGCACAGTACTGACTGGGATGCTGGAGGCTTGTTTGTGGTGCAGGTTTTTTTTTCATGGGGCTGGAGAGCTGCTGTGTCTTGTCAGAGCCATCTCATAAATAGTCTTCATGTACACCCAGTTATGGTGATGACTGCCCCTGACATTATTGCCATCTTCTCACATGTGGGCATTCTCATCATTCTACTCAATATCATTACACTGGTCCCAGTTCTGAGCTTCTCCTCTTCCAGTGAAGGATAGTTATTTGTGAGGGCTATTTAATCATCATTTCAGCACATATGCTGGAGTCTGATGCTGGAGACCCTGTGTCACTTCTTGATTTAAAACCATTGAGACCAGTGGTACTCTTCCCAGTGTTGGGGAGATAGTTCTTTAGCTGTGACAATACAGGAGGAAGTTTACCAAACAGCAAAACCCTGAGCATTCTGAACAGATTCCAGCCATGCTCTGCAAACAGGTGGTTAGATTTCAGTTGTCAGTCTATTTTAAAGATCAAGGATTTTCTAGATCCTCTACTACACCTGAAGGGTTGGATGTTAGAAATTCTTCCCACAGAAGGCCGGATGAGCCCTGCATTCTCTTAATAGTGCCTGCAGCTGGAATCCCCTGTGGATAGGGAGGAAGGATGCAGCTGTCACACTACTGGATATGGCTTTAGTATCTGTGCATTGTGGCAAGTAATAAAAACAAGGACAAAGCCTTTTACAATACTAGAATGGGAACCTTCCCCTCCCTAACTGCAGGGCATTTGAGATACCAAAGTTATAGGTGCCTTAGATTTGTGGCAGTTCAAATAAAACTGAACTCTTCCCTACATCCCTACTTAATCACTTGCCATGTTTTACATCATTTCCTACGTCAGTGTGGCTGGAAAAAGCCTAAACCAGCTACTTGTGCTATGTGAACATAAACATGTTAAGAACAAGGATTATAAACAGAAATTGTCTATAGTAATTAAGCCTCCCTTATTTTAATCTGCAGAAGACCTTTAGCTGCTAAACAATGTCAAGTTCTCCAAGCAACCCGAAATATTACAGCATTAAGGATTGCTTCATTCTGCTGCTTTCCCTCATTTTATTTCATCATTTCTGCTTCATCCACTTCCCTTCTACATGCTGTGTCAGGATGTCCCAAGGAAGGGGGAGAAGAGCCAGACAAGACTGGTGTGTGGGGAGCCACGCTTGTGGCTAGATTTATGAAAAAGTCAGGCAGCCTGGAGATAAGGAGCTTTTTTTTTTTTTTTTTACAAAGATAGACTTAAATTTTCCACTGGGCATTTTTAGTTATTGAATAACGTAGGGCAGGCTACCATAAGGTTCAGGAGTTCAGTACATCTCACAAAATGACAGATGAATGCTTTCAATGCACCCTGAGGATGTATATCTCTGCTAACCACACCTTTAGCTGCAGCTGCCTCAAGGCTGTTCCTACAGTTGATTATACAGCTAAATCATCTGAGGAGTTTATTGGGTTGTGGCCGGTAGGGGGCCTCTTCACCATAACATTGCAAGTGTGAAGCTTTTACAACTAAGCCTGCCAGTCAGTTACTCTGCATTTACTTGTTCATTACAGTAAATCTCAAATATTCCAGATACATTTTGTTTCCTGTACTGCTGCCATCTGCAAGATCGTTTTCCTCTTTCTTCAGATTAAAAAGGACTTTTGACTTATAGGTGTATAAACTTTCATTTCAACTCTTTCCAAACCTGCATGATGATTAAGTGCTCTTGACTGAAATATACACCCCTAGCCATAGCAAGTGTTGTTGGTTAATTTAATGGGGTGTTGGTTGTGATTTTTAGTCTCAAATGCCAGGCTTGAAATAGACACATACTAGCTAGAAGCCATGAGAGAAAGCCACTCTGAAGCGTACAAGCATAGTAAATTGGTGAGAGAATCAATGCTGTCTTTCCCTCCTGCAGCTGCTGGAAATAAAAATAGGTCTAGAAGCAGGAGCCTTGTCTTCGCTAGCCATTGCTGACATAGGTTCACTGAAACCTTTAGTAGTACCAGTAAAAAATAAAATAATCCTAGGTTGTCTCTACACTGCCACTTTCAGCGCTAAAACTTTTGTCATTAAGGGGTGTGAAAAAACACACCCCTGAGCGACAAAAGTTTTAGCCTGAAAAGAGCAGTATAGACCGCGCTCTATCGCTGGGAGCCGCGCGATAAACTCCCACCACTCGTTCGAGGTGGGTTTTTTTTTATTGTCGGAAGAGCTCTCCCCTGGTGATAAAGTGTGTCTACACTGCCCACGTCACAGTGCTGCCTCAGCCGCGCTTTAACGTGGTCAGTGTAGACATACCCCTAGTGCACAGGGCTTAACAGTAACAGAAGCAGCACAAACCTTATATTCCGCTGCTTCTAAGGGCATGGCTACACTTGTGAGTTAGAGCGCATTAAAGCAGCCCCGGGTGCCCTAATTCATGACACATCCACACTGGCAAGGCACGTAGAGCGCCTGGACTCCGCAGCTGGAGCACTCATGGTAACCCACCTCAAGGAGAAGTATAATGCTTGATGCGCCCCGGCTGGAGCGCTGCAACGCCATTGTGGACGCCCTGGTTTATTAATGCTCTCAGATCGGCCTCCAGAAGTGTCCCACAATGCCTGTTCTAGCCACTCTGGTCATCACTTTGAACTCTACTGCCCTGCCCTTAGGTGACCAACCATCAGATCCACCCTTTAAATTCTCTGGGAATTTTGAAAATCCCCTTCCTGTTTGCTCAGCAAGGCGTAGAGTGCTCTCAGTGAATATTTCCAGGTGACCATGCCTCCACGAGCCAGGCGATCCCCAGTATGGAGCAATGGCGAGGTGCTGGACCTCATCAGTGTTTGGGGGGGACGAAGCTGTCAAGTTCCAGCTGCGCTCCAGCTGTACGAATTATGATACCTTCGGGCAGATATCAAGGGCCATGATGGAAAGGGGCCATGACCGGGTCGCACTGCAGTGCAGGGTTAAAGTGAAGGAGCTGCAGAATGCCTACCGCAAAGCAAACCGTGAGGCAAACCGCCGCTCAGGTGCTGCCCCTGCGTCCTGCCGTTTCTACAAAGAGCTGGACGCGATACTTGGGGGCGACCCCACCTCCACTCTGAAGACCACCATAGACAGTTCAGAGCTCAGTTCAACAAGGCAGGAGGAGGAGGAAACTGGAAGCGAGGGTGCTGAGAAGGAGGAGTACAGCCTGGCATCCCTAGATGCATGCAGACAGGAGCTGCTCTCAAGTCAGGAGGAAGGTAGCCAGTCGCAGCGGCTGGTGCTTGGTGAAGAACAAACACCAGAGGAGGTGCCCGGTAAGTGGCTTTTATTTTGGGAAGGAAGTTGTTCGTTGCGGGCTCTTGGGGTGAGGATGGTTAGGGCTGCATGCATGCCTAGATGCAGAATAGGGCATTCATGTACTCTCTCACATTGCGGTAATTGGACTCAGTGATCTCTTCAAAAGTCTCATGCAGAAGCTGGGCAATCCGCTTGTGCAGGTTCCTTGGCAGAGCTACTGTGCTCCTTGTCCCAGTAAGGCTAACACGTCCACGCCACTGTGCCGTGACGGGCGGGGGGACCATTGTTGCACACAGGCAAGCTGCATATGGGCCAGGGCGGAAGCCACATTGTAGTAGAAGACCCTCCCTTGCTTCCCTTATCACCCTCAGCAGCGAAATATCTTCCAGGACGAACTCCTGTGGAAAATGTGGGGAAGTGTTCAGTGTAGGGGCTCCCTGCAGCTGTTGGCTCTCCCCAAGGCACAGAACCCCAGAGGACAGTACTGCCGTGAAACTATCAGTCCCCTTTTCCCCTGTGCTTACTCACCATTTTGGGGCTCTTGTGGGTTCTGTGTGCTTGCTTTGGGACGGGCAATTTCTGCTATTGTGTAGATTGTACTTGTGTACTTTAAGTACGGCCGAATCATTGCTCTGTCTGGTGTGAACAATGCTGCCTCTCTTAAGTGTTGCATTTTGGCTTTACAGATGCAGCCTTGAGATCTCAGCTGTCCTTGTTATCAACGGCCGAAAGACTCCAAAGAGTTAGGAAGCGGCCACTTAGAAGCAAAGAAGACATGCTGCATGAAGTAATGCAGCAGTCCCGTCATGAAAATCAAAAAGTTCGGGAGTGTCGGGAGAGCGAAAGGCGGGTCTGCCAGCAGACGGCACCAAAGCATGGAGTGGCTGCTAAGCATTATGGAGCGCCAAGCAGACTCGATACAGGCGCTTGTAGCAATGCAGGCGGAGCAGCTCTGCAGCCCCTCCCTCCCCCCCGTAGCTCTTGTCCCAAACTCTTTCTCTTGTGCCCCCATGTCACCTCCAACCCACTTTCCCCAACATCCTGGTTCTATCGCCACCAGCTGCCTCCAACACTTGTAGCTTCACCACCCAGCCCTGCAAACTACGACCCTCACCCACTGCACTCAACCCCTATCACCATGCATTATAGCCAGCCTGAAGTGCCGCACTCATTGCACAGCACTCCAGACAGGAAGGCTGAGTATGAGAACAGGACATACGCAAATCTGTGATTGTACCGTTCCCCACCCCCCCCCTTGCCCTTTCTGTTTCCCAAGCAGTTGTGTTTCTTTTCAATAAATGAATTTTCTTTTCAATAAATGGATTTTATGGCTTTGAAAACATTCTTTATTGTTGTATTAAGTAAAAGATACCTTAGCCCAAGAAAGCAACAGGCACTGCAAGTCAGTGTAACAAACACAGATTCCTACTAACATTGGAACCACTGCACTTCACACACATTATTGGTGGCTTTCAGCCTCAAATTGCTCCCTCAAGGCATCCCTAATCCTTGCAGCCCCATGCTGGGCCCCTCTAATAACCCTGCTCTCTGACTGTTCAAATTCAGCCTCCACGTGTTGAAGCTCCTAGGTCCATGCCTGAGTGAATCTTTCACCCTTCCCTTCACAAATGTTATGGAGGGTACAGCACGCGGATATAACCGTGGGGATGTTGTCATGGGCCAGGTCCGGCTTCCCATACAGACAGTGCCCGTGGCCCTTTAAATGGCCAAAAGCACACTCCACTGTCATTCTGCACCGACTCAGCCTGTTGTTGAACCTCCTTGCTGCTGTCAAGGCTCCCTGTGTAGGGTTTCATGAGCAACGGCATTAAAGGGTAAGCGGGGTGTCCAAGGATCAATGGGCATTTCGACTTCCCCTACGGTGATCTTCTGGTCATAGAATCATAGAATCTCAGGGTTGGAAGGGACCTTAGGAAGTCATCTAGTCCAACCCCCTGCTCAAAGCAGGACCAATCCCCAATTTTTGCCCCATATCCCCAAATGGCCCCCTCAAGGATTGAACTCACAACCCTGGGTTTAGCAGGCCAATGCTCAAACCACTGAGCTATCCCTCCCCCCAGGGAAGAAAGTCCTGGCTTGCAGTTTTCTGAACAGGCCTGTGTTCCGAAAGGTGTGTGTCATGCACCTTTCTGGCCCAGCCTGCGTTAATGTCAATGAAACGCCCATGGTGATCCACAAGCGCCTGGAGATCCATAGAGAAATACCCCTTCTGATTAACGTACTCGGAGGCTAGGTGGGCTGGTGCCAGAATTGGAATATGCGTCCCATCTATTGCCCCTCTGCAGTTAGGGAAACCCATTTGTGCAAAGCCAGCCACAATGTCCTGCACATTACCCAGAGTCACGGTTCTTCTGAGCAGGATGCGATTAATGGCCCTGCAAACTTGCATCAACACGATTCCAACGGTCGACTTTCCCACTCCAAACTGGTTAGTGACTGGAGTTTCCAGTTTCCAGATTGCAATAGCCACCCACTTCTCCACCATCAGGGCAGCTCTCAATGTTGTGTCCTTGCGCTGCAGGGTGGGGGCAAGCTCATCACACAGTCCCATGAAAGTGGCTTTTCTCATCCAAAAGTTCTTCAGCCACTGCTCGTCATCCCAGACTTGCATGACGATGTGATCCCACCAGTCAGTGCTTGTTTCCCAAGCACAAAAGCGGCGTTCCACTGCAGTGAGCATGTCTGTGAATGCCACAAGCAATCTCGTGTCATATGCGTTATGCGAGTCGACATCATCGTCGGACTCCTCACTGTCAGTTTGTAGCTTAAGGAGTAACTCGACTGCAATTCGTGACGTGGTGGTGAGACTCATCAGCATATTCCTCAGCAGTTCAGGATCCATTCCCGCAGACCAAAATGGAAGACAGCGCGCGCAGTACAAAAAACGTTGACAGATGGTACCAAATGTGGACGGACGCACAGGGATTGCTGGGATGCGAAGCGATGCATCACGGGGCATTGGGACAGGACCCAGAATGCCCCCCCCCCGCCCGCCCCCTTCCCACAAGCCACAGCACCAGAATGGGAAGAGGTGCTCTGTGGGATAGCTGTCCACAATGCACCACTCCCAATGTCGCTGCAAGTGCTGCAAATGGGGCCACACCAGTGCGCTTGCAGCTGACAGTGTGAACACACTGCAGCGCTTTCCCTACTGCACTCTCCGAGGGCTGGTTTAACTCACAGCACTCTACATCTGCAAGTGTAGCCATGCCCTAAGGCACTCTCCAAAGAACAGAGAAGCGGGGGGGGGGGGGGGGGTGTTGGAGAGAGACTTCCTTCTCTTCACCTTTGTATGAGTTTTCAGAGCAGCTGGAGGAAACTGACAAGATGTTGATAAGTTTCTCTGCTTCAGTGTATGATGGACAGCAGTGAAAGTGACCAAAAGAAGGTCATTTTAACTCCACTACTGTCACCCAGTGGGCAGAGGAAGATTCTTATTAACTTCTGGCAAGCACATTTTTCAAGCTTTCTTCAATTGAGATAAGACATGGGGAAATGAAGCAGTTTACCAGTTTAATACAGGTATCATGTGAATAAGAAATAACACATTTCAGCAAAGTTCAGTGTAAAAGAAATAACTAACCTTCTGGGGGATTGTGTGTTTGAAGAGTTTGTTATTTAGCTCACTTACTGTTGTGTTTTTCTCCACTGCAGTGGTGTAGAGCACCTCTCAATACATTTGCCTTGTGGCCACCTACCAATAGGACTAGAAGAAAATGTTATAGAGGCATTTCATGTCAGAAACTGGAGTGGCTTCATGCCACAATCTAGGTAGGGACCTAGGAACCATATATCTAAAACAGCACATGTTTGTTATGAAGAATTTAGAGTGGGATTAATACTACAGTAAAACTAGTTCATCTTTTCTCAGTCCTTGCAACCTAAACCAGACAGCCTGAGAACAAATTTCTAAGAATGGGGAGCCAATAACCTACATGGATAACAGCACAGGTCAGGTCAATGGATCACTCAGCACTGAGGAAGGAGAACAGAGCTCTTAGTACCTGGTTAATTGGTGTTACTATATCTGTGTCCTTTAAATCAAGCGTACATTCGCTATTACCCATGCCCTCCACCCGTTAGTTTGTTCATGTCCTTTAAGCTTCATCTGTACTGATGACTTTGGGGAAGCATATCACTAATGCATTGCCATTGGCACAAGCAATGAGAACTTACTTTACTGCTGGAGATCTTTGAATGCTGTGTGAGAGCAACAGCTGTTACTTCCTTTAAAACGAAAAACAAAAACCCACACACAACACTTGCAGCTTTTCTCATTCTTTCTAACTGTATTTCAGGTTCCAGGAACTAGAGAGCCAACATTAAACCTTTGTATAGTTTGAGGACAAAGATTTACTTAGACCACATTTCTGAAAAGTATATTTTGAAATAAATATTCCCTCAAATAAAAGTAGAGACAGTGTACTAAACACCTGCCTGTAGCTAATAATAAAAATCTAGTTTTTAAAAGAAGCTACCTCAGCCAGTTGCAGTTTCCTTTTTACCAAAGCCTACAATTAGCAGCTATTAACATTTTGCGCTGGGAGAATACCAGATTATAAATCAAAATCGTAAAAGCTTAACCCTAGATCAGTGGTCCCCAACCTTTCTGTGTCCAAGAGCACATTCATGCCTTCAGAAGAGTGTGGCGGGCAGCGACACTTCTCGGCGGCATTTTGGTGGCAACACTTCTCCGGTGGCTGAAATCCTTGGCGGCAGCTTCTCCGCCGAAAGCGCTCCTCAGCGGCATTTTGGTGGCGATGCTTCTCCGCTCATTGGTGGCATTTCGGTGGCAGGTTCTCCGGCGGATGCGCTCCTCTCCTCTTCGTTCCTTGGTGCCAGCCCTGACGGCGGGCACACATAAATGCCCTGGTGGGCACCATGGCGCCCGCGGGCACCACGTTGGGGACCACTGCCCTAGATCATCAGTTTAGAAAAGTTAGTAGCAAGTCATTTAATAGAGCTGGGTTAATTTTCTTTCTCTAGTTACAAATCCAACTTGATTATTTCTAAAATAGAAGGTTCTGCACCAGGTATCTAAAAAAAAAAAAAAAAATAGAAGTGAGATAATGGATTTTTGTATTCCCTGTTTCTCTGGAAGTTTAGGCTCCATATACACTACATAGTATAATAGCAGCCACAGAAGTTTCAGAATGAAATGAAATTCAAGCAAAACATACTCCTCTTGATCCTTGCTTTATAAAGATCTTTTTAGTTTCAACTTTATTTACTTAAAATATTTTAACTAGCTTTTCATATTAAATTATTAGTTGCTTTTTTTCTCCCTGGGAGATTGATGGTTCTTGTTTCACTATAAGAGTTTACCTAGAAGCTTTTGCAGAAGAATCCTCTGAGGATTTCAGCTTGTGTGTATGCTCTAATGGCTAATTATAATAATTGATTAACCCATTGGTTTCAGATGGAATCAGTTTAGTCTCCCTGCAGTTTCACTGGTGAAACTTAATGAACTGCATCTGAAACCAGTTGGCTTAAAAACCAAACCAAACAAAAAAGCTCTCTTATCTCTCTCTCACTGTGGTATCTGAGCCACAGTCTTTATGCATTAATCCTCACAACAGCCTTGCAGGTCATGGAATTATTCCTATTTTACAGATGGGAAACTGAGGCACAAGGGACTTGCCCAACATCATGTCGTATGGAGGTGGCAGTGCTAGGAATTGAACTGGGGTCTCTCAAGTCCAAATGTAGTGCCCTGATCACAGGCCACCTTCCTCTCATATTGTTCACTTGCTATTTCTTAGAAAAACTGCAGGAATGAGGTTTGGGTGGCCGGGAAGAGTCCATTGCTTTTAAAATTGCTATCTCATGAGGAAGGTCCATCTGCATGCTGCTGTTTTTGAAATCTACAGGTCTTATTTTAAAAAATGTCTCAGTGATCAATATTTCGGGGTCCCTGGCTAAACCAATGTTGTGTTCTTCTGCTGGTACTGTGGCTGCAAGTTAATAAATCACAGTTCCAAGAGCTATGTCGATTTCCCTTGAAGTTGCTGTTGCAGAGATCAAGGTGTTTTGAGATGATCAGAGGTATTTTGAGCATTCTGAATGGGCATTACAAACAGTGGAAAAAATTTTACAAAATGTTAAAAGGCAACTTGAAAGTAAATGAGAACAAATGGACTTGAAAGCACAAATTGTCTGATACATAAATACTGAATAGTATTTGATAAAATCAGTTGTTAAAAAATAACTGAGATCAAAAATTTACAAGATCCTTTCTGTCTGAATTACACCTTACTCATGGATGTAGTCCCATTGCAGTCAATAGGACTACTATGTAGAGTAAAATGAGCAGGATTTGGCCCTAAGTCTATCAGCTACTGAAGAAGGCTGCAGCAACATTAAAGAAACCCTGGTGTGCTGTGAGGATATTACACTAGTCTCCTTGCCCCTCCAGATACTTATTGAGGGGACTCAGAACTCTAGTCTCCCTCCCTCCTTGAAATACGACTCTTTTGTCTTTCCTCTAGTCTAGTAGTTCTCAACTTTTTCACATCACCATACCAGGACTTGCCCACTGACCCTTCCTGCCCACTTGGCCAAGACAGCCCCTCCCACTCCTCTCTCATTTAGCAGAAGGGGAATCGCTGGATGGTTGTGGTTTTGAGGTTAAGAGCCCCTGCTCTGTTCCTGGATGTGCTTTCCTCTTGTGTGTTCATTATTCCTGTATCAGAGGGAGCATGGCATGTTCCTGGGATCAATGCACTACTCATTCTAAAAGCAGGCAGAATGAGAGGAGTGACAGGCAGGCCTGGTGGAAAAAAGCATTCTTGGGCAATAATTTGACTCGCCTCTGATGAGTGCATTTTTTTGAGTCCTAGTAATGCAATCATGTTTTAGTGCTGGAGCT
Organism: Chelydra serpentina; assembly: GCA_037349315.1. Classification (NCBI taxonomy): domain Eukaryota; kingdom Metazoa; phylum Chordata; order Testudines; family Chelydridae; genus Chelydra; species Chelydra serpentina. Next base: position 338,137 of record JBAIAC010000023.1, read on the forward strand.
TTCCAGATTTGGTGCTGTAGGAGAACTAAGGTAATGTTGCCGGGTTGCAGTATAATAGAGGCAATGCAATTGTGTGTTAGTACTGGAGGTTCTTAGATGCTTTGATAGTCATGTTCCAGAGCTGAAGTTTTCATGAGAGAGAATGCATTTTGTTACTGTGCTGCAGTGTTGTAGAGGTAATGAAGTTCTTGCAGCCTATAACATAAGGAATGTATTAGCATGTTATATGTATAGTGTAAGATGGTCGAAGATACAATATATCTCATGTTTGATCTGTCTACATAGCTCACATTAAAGGATTAGGACCCTTTTAAATCTCTCTTCTATACACTAGTGTTCAGATAACATTTAAGCTGCTGTCTTTGGCTTTAGACATGTCTCTACGTGGATTTGAGCTCTTATCTTTCAGCTTTGCAGTAGCTGTTGGGTTGATCTGAACTTTATGTACATTTATCCTCTGATAAATGTGTTTTGGAAAGATGCTTGGAGCCTGTGGGAAGGTATAAAAGGGTTTAAGCAGTAGCACTACCAGGAGTTGTTCAGCTACTAACTCATCCTGTGTCAGGCTGTGGTGATGTGCTTTTTATTCTCTCTGTTGTAAGAGGCTGACCAGAGTATTCATCTATTTTAAGGGCTTTGCTGGAAGGTTTCTCACTGGGCTTGTCTTCTGAGGGAGCTGAGTGATGTGTTGGCATGTAAGGTTTCCTTTTCCATACAGATGCAACATTTCCCATATTTCCTGACTGTTAGTCTATTCCCACCTGATTTAAGAGCTCTTTCCCTCTGTGTCGGTGGGAGAGTGTCTTCCGCCAATGTAGCGCTGTCCACACCAGCGCTTTTGTCGATGAAACTTTTGTCAGTTAGGTGGGGGTTTGTTGTTTTTTTCACACCTCTGACGGACAAAAATGTTAGTGTAGACAAAGCCTGAGGGCTTGTCTTCACTACCCGCCAGATGGGCGGGTAGCAATCGATCTTTTGGGGATCGATTTTTCGCGTCTCATTTAGACGCGATTAATCGATCCCCGAAAGCGCTCCCCGTCGGCTCCGGAAATCCACCTCATCGAAAGGTGGAAGCGGAGTCGATGGGGGAGCGGCAGCGATCGACTCGCCGCCGTCCTCATGGCCAGGTAAGTCGATTATGATACGCCGACTTCAGCTACGTTATTCACGTAGCTGAAGCTGCATATCGTAGATCGACCCCCTCCCCCCCAGTGTAGCCCTGGGCTAAGTGACTTGTTCAAGAGGTACAAGATGGGTGAGATAATAGCTTATTGGACCAACTTGTGTTGGTGAGAGAGACAAGCTTTCGAGCTGCACAGAGCTCTTTTAAGGTCTGGGAATAGCACTCTGAGTGTGAAAGCTAAATGCAAGGTGAAACGGATTGTTTAGCATAAGTAGTTGGCACATATTGTAAGGGACCATTCAAGGTAGAGTGACCTGTTAACACCTGTGCCTTCATAGGATAAAACAAAAAGATGGGTTAGTGGGTTACAGATTGTTGTAATAAGCATGGGTGGGGGAAGGGGGGGAGGAGTGGACACCCCCTTCAGGGAGGCTGGCCTCGCCCCTGAGCCCCCCCCCCATCCCCCATGGCTGGAAAAGCCCCGGGTCCACTGAAAACTCAAGCCCCGCCTCCCCACTGCTGGAGGATCCCGGTGCTGGCCCCAGCCGTGCCAGCTCGAGCAGCCCCAGACCGGCCTAAGCTACCCAAGTCTCCCCAGGATGGCCCCAGCAGCCCGAGCTGCCCCGGCCCGGCCCCAGCAGCCCCGACCCCTGGGCCAGCCCGAACAGCCCCAGGCTGGCCCAAGACCGCCGACTGGAGAATGGGAAAGGTGGCACACCTCTTCCAGCCACCCAGTGGAAGAACACTGAGCTTTTTATATGTGCCACACAGGTTCTGGGGTGGCTGAGGAGGCAGTATCTGCTACTCAGTTTCCTGGGTTTATCAGTAATCTCTCTGGAGTCCAGGGATATTGCTGATGAGCCCAGGAAGCTGAATAGCAGATACCGCTGCCCCGGAATCTACATAGTGCGTAATAATAAGTAAAAACCCGCAACCTGGCATCCTGCAGAAGTGGCTGAGCCAGGGAAAGCTTAGCCTTCCCTTCCCATTATACTCACCACCTCTGGTAATAAGCTACATTTCAGTATAAGAACTGGGAACAGAGCTGAGGAGTCCTAACTGATGGCAAGTCTACAGTACAAAATTAAGTTGACCTAAGTTACGTCAATTTACAGCCACCACAGAAATTATTTGGGGTCCCTGTCTAAACCAATGTTCTGTTCTTCTGCTGGTACTGTGGCTGCAAGTTAATAAATCACAGTTCCAGAGCTATGTCGCTCTTTGTGTCGGCGGTGCATATGCTCACCAGCAGCGCTTGCACCGATTTAACTATCAGTGTGGGGCATTGTGGGACGGCATCTGAAAGGCAGCAACAGTCAATGTAAGCAACATAGTGTCCACACTGAGGCTATGGCTACACTTGCAGATGTACAGCGCTGTGGGTTAAACCCGTCTTCGTTCAGCTGATAGGGAAAACGCTGCAGTCTGTCCACACTGGCAGCTGCCAGCGCACTGTCGTGGCCACATTTGCAGCACTTGCTGCGGCATTGGGAGCGATGCATTATGGGCAGGTATCCCACAGAACATTTCTTCCCATTCTGGCGCCGTGGGTTGTGGGAAGGGGGCGTGGGGTGCGGTGCATTCTGGGTCCTGTCCCAACCCCCTGTGATGCATCGCTTCACATCCCAGCAATCCCTGTGTTTCCGTCCACATTTGGCGCCATCTTTCAACGGTTTCTTTGCAGCGCGATCTGTGTAGCGCGATCTGTGTTCCGTTTCGGTCCGCAGGAAATGGACCCTGAACTGTTGAGGAAAATGCTGATGAGTCTCACCAGCACGTCACGTTTGGCAGTCAAGCTATTCCTTAAGATCCAAACTGACAGCGAGGAGTCCGACGATGATATCGAGTCACATAACGTGTACGACACGAACTTGCTTGTGGCATTCACGGACATGCTGTGCACCATGGAACGCCGTTTTGGGCTTGGGAAACCAGCAAAGAGTGGTTGGATCACATCGTCATGCAAGTCTGGGATGACGAGCAGTGGGTACAGAACTTTCGGATGAGAAAAGCCACTTTCATGGGACTGTGTGAGGAGCTCGCCCCCGCCCTGCAGCACAGGGACACGAGAATGAGAGCTGTCCTGACGGTGGAGAAGCGGGTGGCTATTGCAGTCTGGAAGCTTGCAACTCCTGACTGCTATCGATCGGTAGCGAACCACTTTGGAGTGGGAAAGTCGGCCGTTGGAATCGTCTTGATGCAAGTTTCAAGGCCATTAATCGCATCCTGCTCAGAAGAACCGTGAGTCCAGGTAACGTGCAGGGCATTGTGGCTGGCTTTGAACAAATGGGTTTCCCTAACTGTGGAGGGGCGATAGAAGGGACGCATATTCCTATTCTGGCACCACCCCACCTAGCCTGCGAGTACATTAATCGGAAGGGGTATTATTCCATGGTTCTCCAGGCGCTTGTGAATCACCGTGGGCGTTTCATTGACATTAACACAGGCTGACCCAGAAAGGTGCATGACGCACGCATCTTTCGGAACACTGCCCTGTTCCGGAAGATGCAGGCCGGGACTTTTTTCCCAGACCGGAAGATCACGGTAGGGGAAATCGAAATGCCCATTCTGATCCTTGGAGACCACGCTTACCGTTTAATGCCATCACTCATGAAACTACACAGGGAGCCTTGACACCAGCAAGGAACGGTTCAACTATAGGCTGAGCCGGTGCTTGTGGAGTGTGCTTTTGGCCATTTGAAGGGCCGCTGGTGATCTCTATATGGGAAGCTGGACTTGGCCGAACACAGCCTCTCCGCGGTTATATTCGTCTGCTGTACCCTCCTTAATATTTGTGAAGGGAAGGGTGAAATGTTCACTCAGGCATGGACCTCCGAGGTTCAACACCTGGAGGCTGAATTTGCACAGCCAGAGAACAGGGCTATTAGAGGGGCCCAGCGTGGGCTGCAAGGATTAGGGATACTTTGAGGGAGCAATTTGAGGCTGAAAACCACCAGTAATGTCTGCTGCCCTGCACGGCCCTGAAGTGAAGTGGTTCCAATGTTATTAGGAATCTGTCTTTGCTAAGATGATTTGTGTTTGCTAAGCTGACTTGCGTTGCCTGTTTCTTTCCTGGGCTAAGGTATCTTTTACTTTATGCAATAATAAAGACTGTTTTCAAATCCAAAGAATCCATTTATTTAACAGAAAATACATGTATTAAAAAGAAACACAACTGCTTTTGAAACAGAAAGGATAAGGGGGTGGTGGGTGGTGTGGGGAACGGTTCAATCACAGATTATAGTATGTCCTGCTCTCATACTCAGCCTTTCTGTCTGGAGTTCCGTGCAGTAAGTGCTGCACTTCAGGATGTCTATAATTCGGGATGGGGGTTGAGTGCAGTGGGTAAGGGTCATAGTTTCCAGTGCTGGGTGGTGAAGCTACAGGTGTTGGAGGCAGCTGGTGTGGGCGATAAGAACCTGGATGTTGGGGGAAGTGGGCAGGAGGTGACATGGGGGCACAAGGCAAAGAGTTTTGGGACAATGGCTGCAGGGGGGGACGGGCGCGGTAGTGCTCCGCCTGCATGGCGACAAGCGCCTGGATAGAGTCCACTTGGCGCTCCATGATGCTAATCAGCCGATCCGTGCTTTGCTGCCGGAGCTGCGTGCTTTGCCGCCAGTGCAATGCGTTTTCCTGGCGGATCCTGCTTTCGCTCTCCCTCCACTCCTGAGCTTTTTGATTCTCTTTAAGAGATTCTCATAGCTTCTTGCAGCATGTCTTCTTTGCTTCTAAGTGGCTGCTTCCTAACTCTTTGGAGTCTTTCGGCCATTGATAAGACGGACGGCTGAGATCTTGAGGTTGCATCTGTGAAGGCAAAATGCAACACTTAACAGCAGAAGCATTGTTTTATGCCAGACAGAGCAATGATTCCCCCATACTTAAGGAGGGCGCACACAGTCTACGCAACAGCACAATTTTCCCGTCCCAAACAGAGCGCACAGAACCCACGGGAGCCCCAAATGGTGAGTAAGCACAGGGTCAAGGGGGACTGATTGTTTCACGGATGTACTGTCCTGCGGGTTTCTGTGCCTTGGGGAGAGCCAGCAGCTGCAGGGGGCACCTACACTGAACACTGTCCCCACCTTTTCCACAGGAGTTCATCCTGGAAGATATCTCGCTGTTGAGGGTGACCGGGGAAGCAAGGGAGGGTCTTCTACTGCAATGCGGCTTCTGCCCTGGCCCATATGCAGCTTGCCTGTGTGCAGCAATGGTCCCCTTGTGGCACAGTGGCGCGGACACGTTAGCCTGACTGGGACAAGGACCACGGCAGCTCTCCCAATAAACCTGCTCAAGCGCATTGCCCATGCTCTGGATTAGACTTTTGAAGAGATTACAGTGGCTGATTACCGCGATGTGATTGACCATATCAATGCGCTATTCCGCATCTAGGCATGCATGCAGCCCTTACCCTCCTCGCCCAGAGAGCCCGTACTGAAAAAACTCCTTCCCGAAAAAAAAGCCACTTACTGCGAACCTGCTCTTCTCTTTCTCCTCCACCACGTACCGGCCGCTGCGACTGGCTCCCTTCCTCCTGGCTCAAGAAGAGCTCCTGGCTGCATGCCTCCTGGGATTCAGGGGTGTCTCCCCCCATCCCCAGCACTCTCAGTCCTGCTTTCTTCCATCCCCTCCTCCTCCTCCTCCTCCTCTCCGTCCTCCTCCTCCCGCTCTCCCGTGCCCATGGTGGTGCTCGGAATGGAGGTGGGGTCACCCCCAAGTATCGCGTCCAGCTCTTTGTAGAATCGGCAGGTTGTGGGGGGAGCACCCGAGCGGCCGTTTGCCTCGTGGGCTTTGCGGTAGGCACTCCGCAGCTCCTTCACTTTTTTCCTGCACTGTAGTGCGTCCCGGTCATGGCCCCTTTCCATCATGGCCCTTGATATCTGCCCAAAAGTATCGAAATTCCTCCGGCTGGAGCGCAGCTGGGACTGGACAGCTTCCTCCCCCGCAAACACTGATGAGGTCCAGCACCTTGCCATTGCTTCACACTGGGGCTCGCTTGGCACGTGGAAGCATGGTTACCTGGACAGATGCGCTGAGAGCACTCCACACCTGGCTGAGCAAACAGGAAGGGGATATTTAAAATTGCAAGGGAATTTAAAGGGTGGGACTGACGGTTGGTCACCTGATGGCAGGGCAGTAGAGTTCGAACTGATGACCAGAGTGGCTAGCACAGGCATTGTGGGATACTTCCGAATGCTTCTGGAGGCCAATCAGAGCGCATTGGGTGGCCACACTGGAGCCACAGCACACCAGTGGCAGCACAACAAACTTTATTCCTCTCGGGGAGGTGGAGTACCAGCAGCGCTGTACCTGCGGAGACACAGCACTGTAAGTGCCTTGCAAGTGTAGACGGTGAGTGAGGTACAGCGCTGTGGGCAGTTTTATTGCGCTGTAACTCGTGAGTGTAGCCAAGGCCTGAGACTGAGTTGATCTAATACATCGACTGAAGCACTGTGCTCGAGGAGGTGAAGTTATTAATTCAGTGTAGTGGGCAAGCTACATCGGTGGGAGCTGCATTTTAGCATAGACAGAGTTAGGTCGATGTAAGCTGCTTTATGTCGACCTAACTCTGTAATGTAGATCAGTGTTCCGTTTAATTTTTTAAGTGTATGTGGAATGAATTTTGTTATGTGCACCAATATGGAGGTGATGTGTGGTGGGGGTAGGGCCGAGGGGTTTGGAGTGTGGGAGAGAGCTCAGGGCTGGGGTGCGCGTGGAGGGGTGAGGGCTCTGGGGTAGGGCCAGGGATGAGGGGATTGGGGTGCAGGAAGGGGCTCGGGTTATGATGTGGGGGGATGAGGGCTCTGGCTGGGGGTGCAGGCTGTGGGTCGGGGCCAGGGATGAGGGGATTGGGGTATGGGAGGGAGCTCAGGGCTAGGGCAGAAGGTTGGGGTGTAGGGGGGTGCGGGCTCTGGCTGGGGGTGTGGGCTCTGGAGTGGGGATGAGGGGTGCGTGAGGGGGCTCAGGGCTGGGGCAGAGGGTTGGTGTGTGGGCTCTGGGGTGGGGCTGGGAATGAGGGGTTTGGGGTGCAGGCTGCCCTGGGGCTGCAGTGGGGAGAGAGAACTCTCCCAGCTCTCTCTCACCGCAGCAGCTCAGGGCCGGGTGAGAGGTGCCTCTCCCCAGCCGCGGCAGCTCTGGCTGGGCTGGGCCAGGCCGGGAAAGTGGCGCCTCTCCCTGGCTGCGGCAGCTCCGGCAAGGCTGGGTGAGGCCGGGGCACCTCTTCCCCTCTGCACAGCCCTTGATAGCCTGCCATGCGGCCATGCAGCTCAGAGGAACTTAGGTGTAGACCAGGGCTCAGTGTCCCTGCTTTAACCATTTGATCACATTTCTTTCTACTTTACTAATTTTCCGTATGTGTGTTTAAGTGCCCAAAGCAGTATCTTTGATCATTTCTTTCATTTACCAGGTAAGTAAGGCTCATTTGTCTGAGGTACAACAAAGGCTAGTCTCTAGTTCTGCGTTATATCATCTGATTTTAATAATAGATTACATACTTTGGTTAGCAGCTCAGCCATCTCATGTTAATTTCTTGAAAACTCTTGGCTGGATACAATCCAGTCCTAGTGGCAACAGCAATGAGACGATTGGAGAGGGGAGCTGGCAGAGGTAGTCAAATTGCTAGTAATCTGACAGCATTTTTCTTGACAAAATATTTGACTCATGCAGTGCATATTCGTTAGCTTAATGATTGGCTGAACCATAACTCTTGTTTTCAGATGTAAAGGTGTCAAGCTTCCTAAAAACTCAAAGCAAGTGAAGTCACACCTTTATAGAACATGTCTACACTAGGAATTTTGTGAAAAAATACCATCCCTATTGGTACAGCTGAACTGGTGGGAACTTTTTAGTGAAATTCTCTAGTGTTGTCAAAGTTGACAAGAGATCAAAGAAACCTTGCTCAAGGGGTTTCAGTTCTCATTCATCTTTTAATTATTATTATTTTTATTTATTTACTTGTTGTTTAGCACCAGCACCATGGTTAAAGTTGTACAGTACATAAAAATAAATGCAGTCCATGCCCTGAAGCTCTTACATTCTAAAGACAGACACATGGAATATGCAGAAAAGTCCAGGTGTTGGGAGTACTTATTTGGGTTGTGGGATCTTCTAGCTGTCTAATCACATCCTTCAACATTATATGTGAGGATAAACTGTCAGTCTGTTGCAGGAACATTCTTACATTGCCGTCAACTAAATAACCAGGGCTTACTTGATAAAACTAACAGAAAATCAGGGTAAATTAAATATGAGGGAATACTCTGCCCTTCACACTTTATAGGCAGCCTGTGGAATCCTGCCACAAGATGCCAGAGAGCCAGATATTATAGCTGGACTGAAAATAGAACCCAAATAATCTTATGACCAATGTAGTTATTCCTCAGAGGATACAAGTATGAAATTGCATTTTGCTTCAGAGCATCAGCTGATCACCACAGTGGCCTGGAAGGATTCCCTACAATGTACAGCACTGAACAATAGGCTACATTCTTTTTCCCCCCCCTACCTTACTCGGAAACAGTTGGTTACTAACTACAGTTGTCTGATCAGTGTAGATCAGTTGTTCTCAACCAAGGGTATGTGTACCCCTGGGTGTACGCAGAGTTCTTCCAGGGGGTACATCAACTCATCTAGATACTTGCCTAATTCAGTGGTTCTCAACCTATTTACTATTGTGGGCTGCATATGTGGCTCACAATGTCAAATCCAGTACTACCTCTATGGCCCTGAGGATGTCACATAGGCCGCAGCTCTGCTGACAAGTGGCTCACAGGCTGCAGGTTGAGAATCACTGCTATAGATCCTTAGTTAACAAGCTTTTTAAAAAGTTCTGGTGTATTTGTGATGGGGGAAAGAAATAATTGCCCCAACTTCTTAAGGCACGTCTACACTACAGACTTAACTGACCTAATATAGATTGACTTTACAGCCACTGCAGTAATTACTGCAGTTTTTCATGTCCACACTACCCTCCTTCTGTCGGTGGTGCATGTCCTCACCAGGGGTGCTTCCACCAACTTAAGAAGAGCAGTGTGAGGGGCTGAGATCCTGGACTCTCAGCTCAGAGCTCCTGGGAGCCCAGCTCAGGCTCTCAGCTCCACTCCTGCTGGGAACCTGGGTACTACTTCCAGGGCTCTCAGCTCCACACGGAGCTCCATACCGGGAGCACAGCTGGCTCCCTTCCTCCCTTCCCCCTGGGAGCCTGGCAGCCATCCAGGCTCTGGGAGTGGGGAGCCGGGGGGGGGAGGGGGCGGGGGCAGGCTCTAGCTGGAATCCCCTACCCACCCTGGGGTAACAGCCCGAGCTGTGAGGTGGATGCGGGGTTCACAACAGAGAGCCTACCAGCCTTTCTTGTCAGTCTCACATCTTCAGCACTTAGTTGTTAAATTGACAAGAATGACAGTGAACAGCCAATGTAAGTAACGCGTCTGCACGCACATTGTGTTGCCCTAACTACACTGACATAAAGCCTTTTGTGGAGGTGGAGTTATTATGTCGCTGTAGCAGGGCACTTAGGTTGGCAGGAGCAAGGCTGTAGTGTGGACACTGACACAATTAGGTCAATGTAAGCTGCCTTACATCGACCTAACTGTAGCATAGACCAGGTGTTAGTTTATCTTCATTAAATGTCATCTTGCTGATAGGGTGTGGCCCTCTCTCCAGCAAACTTTACTCACTGGCATTCCACTGTCAGTGGAGAGGGACTGTAAAATGAAAACAGTACAAAAAAACCAGCAGTCTGAAAAGTTTTATAAAGTCGTCTTGATCTTATCGCCAGCCCTTTCCGCCCAAACCCACCAAACTTTTTACTGAGCTGTCTGTTTGGCTATAAATAGAACAGCAGCTCTCATGCAGAGATGGGCAGCGCTAAACCAGAGGCTCATTCTCTCCCGAGCCCTGTGTGTGAGAAAGAGCAAGAACCGTGTGGGGTTCTCACTGGCCTTTCATGTCTGAGTTATGTAGCGCTGAGGTTTTCTGTAGTTAGAGACTAGAGAGTGACATAAACTGCTTCTTACGGGAGGGGCGAGGTGACCACTCTGTAGGGTATTTTTTCTTTTTTTAAAAAGAGCTTGATTTAAAGGAGGAGATGGAGGAGTGCACATCTCTTGCAGAGGTGAGTGATGCCTGTGGAGGTGAGGAAGCACCCTGATCAGGTTGGGGGCGGGATGTGAGCAGCAGTACAGAAGGTAGAAGGAGTGAGCGGAACAAAATGGGGATTGTGAGAAAAAGCAGAGATGCTGTTCTGTTTCAAACTAAGTTGTACTTTGACTACGGGCTGGGGAAGAATTCAAGCCAGCCAGGAAGCTGCGGGCTAAGCCTGGAAGGGTCAGATTCTGGCTGCTCCCAAAGCAGGTGTGTCTTAGAACAAGGAGCACTGGAAGAAGACCTTGAAATAACCCACTTGGTGTGTTCTGGTATCTGTTGGCATCCTTTAAGCAGGCCTCCTGCTTGAGTACTGACCTTGAATCTGTGGGATTTGCTTCTAGGGATCCTTTAAATGATTTGTCTCATTCTCTCCCAGACACCAAACTCAGAGCCTGGCATTGTTTGGTATCTGTTCCTTCCTCCCCTCCCCCAGGAATAGAAAAGATTATTCCTTATTTCTGTCAGAATCCCAAGAATCTCTCCCCTCCCCCCATCTTTCCATGCTTGCATCACCTGGTCACTGCCGTGCCGTATGTCCGTTCCCCCGCCCCAGTTCCCTCCCCCCCCATACTTCTGACCAAGATGGACTGCAGAGGACTTTTGGCAAAGTCTGTCAGATGCTGCCCCCTTATGTGTCTATCTTAGGTATTTATATGGCTCCCAATATCTGAGCACCTTCCCATATTTAATGTATTTATCCTCACAACACACCTGTGAGGCAGGGCAGTGCTATTATCCTTTTTTTACAGGTGGGGAACAGCGAGACTAAGTTACTTGCCCAAGGTCACACAGGGAGCTGTGGTGGGGCAGGGGATTAAATCCAGGTCTCGAAAGTCCCAGGCTAGCACCCTACTCACTAGACCACCCTTCCTCCTAAGCATCTAAAGATGGGAGTGATTCTAGCTACTCCCTCTCCTAGGGATGTCCAGCCCCTCTTGCAATGGGGGGTCAGACCAGGGTCATTAACTGAACACAGATTTCCTGCACAGCACTGCATAGCACCACCTCTAGGCCAGCCCTCCGGTCTTGTTTCTGAGCTTCTCTGCAGTGAACTGAGCTGATGAGGAGCCGCAGCATTCAGACTGCCATGAGATTTTGAATAGTCCTGGTCTTTCTAATCTTGTGTATTCCTCCGGCATGTATTGCCATTGTGACATGTGGAAAATGGATTTCCAGAATGCCTTTCAGCACCCCTTTTTTAGGGAGCGTGGCGCTGAGAGGGAAGAGGAGGGCCTTCGTCATTAGTTAGGGCTTTGTCTTTAGTTTTATAATTTTTGATTACTTTTAGTGCTCAAGAAAACACATATTCTGGTCTTGCTGACTGGAATGAGGTTAGGCACTGTCAGTGAATCAGCTAGTGTCTCAACCAATAGCTGAGTTTGTTAGGGTGGGGTTGTTGAGGGGAAAGAGCACTCGTGGCCAGGCCTCAGCCTTGCGGAGGTACTTGGGCCTACAAGCTAGCATCTCCTGGTTTGTATATAGTGGAGAATGGGCCTGTGGCAGAGTGGAGTTATTCTTGCCTGTAAATTCACCAGCTCGACATGGAAGCGCTGCGGCGGTACAGGCTGGGGTGGGGATTTAGATGGGCTTAGCGGTAGAGACACCTCTTCAACCTCAAATAGAGATGATGGGGAGGTATTGATGAGCTCATTGGCAAGAAACCACCCTTCTCCTCTCCTTCCGGTGGCAGAAGGGCACTATTGAGGAGCACAGTGGTTGGGCTGGATGTATGGAGGAGCCCACTCTTGTCCCACAGGGTTTTCATTGAGAGTATTAAGAGCAGTGTGCTGCCACCCACCCCATTATCACTGTCTAGTTTGAGGTTAGCTTGACCCAATGCTATGGAGGCGTGTACTGGGTCATACTGACGTTTCTTGTACTCAGCACTCTTTTTCCAAGGGCTTTTTGAGGAAACTTTGGCTTTGAGTTTGGCAAAGGCCAGTTTGCAGAAAGTATTAAAATCTGCAACTGTTTCAGAAAGCAGGGGCCCACATTACAGCTTTACACGGCAGATTAAGCACTTTAAAAAGCAACTGTAGTGCCCTTGTAAGGATTTGTAAAAAAGCATTAAATCCTTGGAGCTATTCAAGAGTATTTTTCCACCAGCTCTCTGATGGATTTCACATGGGTGTAGTAGCTTGTCAGCAACTATGCAGTGAGGGTAAGGTTTGTGTCTTAATTGAAACTCATCAGTTGACCTGACTCTCTTAGAGCCTGTGTTTCATTGAGATCCCTAGTATGTTGACTGGTGTGGTCATTTTCCTAGCCTGCAGTTAGAGAATAACCTGTCATACAAGGTTACCAAAGCATTTGTTCTTTGTCTCTTAATCGGGTGTTATGAGATAGGACTCGGTCACTGACAGATTTGGGTTACTGGGGGCTACCTATGTTTCCCTTGGAGGAGAGGAAAGTGTCCTGGAGCACTGAGACCCCGCACTATGGCTGTTGCTGTTCCGAAGCACTGGCAGCATGTATGCACTGCCAGTAAGATAATGTTGAAATCTTTGTGCTAAATTTTTTGCTTTTTCTATTTTAAAGATAGAACCTGGAGGTTATTTTAATGTAGCTCTTGCTATCCAGGATCTTCCCTTTGCTGGAATAACAGATGTATTTGTTGATATAAGATGAAATGAATGTGGACTAAATATATCTGTGTAGCCTTCATATGCATACTATGTGAATGAGTGTATGGGGTGTGTCTATGCTCGTGTGTCATTCTAGCTATGAAGCAATGAAAAAAACCCAGAGCAGTGTGCGTAGAGAGTTTTGGCAATTCAGCCCTGGGAAATGGCAGCCAGCCAGAGAGCACTGAGGCAGTGCCAAGAATATCTGAAAAATGCCAAATGCTGAAACTGGAGACTTTTCCTGCCTTGCTGTTGCTTCTCTCTTTACCCCATATGCCTGCAGATTACCTCCTGTGCTAGTTAAATGCTGATGGCCTCACATGGCAGGAATGGACAGGCCTGGTGTAACCACGTGTGTGTTTTCATAGTCACTCTAAGATCACAGGATTCTGATTGGACATGACTGGAGTGTGACCCCAGCGAGTATGACTATTATACATGCTGCATCACAGTTACACCTAGAGAAGATCACCTGAACAGATCTAGGATCTGTATCCTTGTGAAATCATAACATCATAGTGTCAGGGCTTGAATGCCACCCCAGGATGTGCTACTTTTTCTGTTACAGTCCAAAACGTTGATAAAATCACCTGCTCAGTTGAATGAATTTGTGAAGTGTTCCAGCAGAGGGTGCTAAGAATATTGATATAAATCTGAGTAGTCCTCTTGTAGTGTGTATTGGAGAGGGTTGTATGTAAATAAAATTTCACCCTGTATTTTCTTGGCTTCTAGACTGTCATAAAAGAGGGGATGCTGATGAAACAGACCAACTCATTCCAGCGCTGGAAGAGGCGATATTTCAAACTGCGAGGACGAACGCTCTACTATGCAAAAACTGCAAAGGTGAGGTGCTGAGTGTGCACCTGAGCCAGAGGAAAGGGCTGCTGGGAGGATGGAGGTGTGTGGGTGTATGTGAGCTGTGAGCCCTCGATCCAGGAGAGAGCAGCGACCCTTGAGGTGTCTGTCCGTAGGCTTTATCACAGCAGAAGCCTTCATTTACTCAGCTGCACAGCTTGAAATACCGTGCTCCTTTGTGTTTTAAACGCAATGGATTTATGGAAATCCAGCAATGATGCTGTGTGTCAGACCTACCTCTCCATACTCTATAGTTGGGATTGAGCTCAAACCCAATAGGAACTGAAGTAGGAGGGAGAAAATGTGGATGAAGGGAAGACCTGGGAAACCTAGAATTTGCCATATCAGTGACCTAGAGCTCTGTGTAAGCTCGAAAGTTTGTCGCTCTCTGCAACAGAAGTTGGTCCAATAAAAGATATTACCTCACCCACCTTGTCACTCACCATGTCAGTATCTTGACTGACCGTGGCTACCTTTTAGGGCTGTTAATCTTACTCCTTTCATAAGTACTACATTTACAGCAACAACAACAAAATGTAGCTATGCCATGAAAGTGATCCCTGAGCATTTACTGAGAAGGGAGGCTGTGGCAAATGTGGGCACTGGTGCATTCATAGAACTATTCTTGTGAGTCCCATTTCATACTGTCAGCCCCAGTCCCTTTCAACCCAGATCCCTGCTGGAGCGTACGGGGCTGACATTTATATAGGAATCCCATTGGGGATGTTTCTTACACACCTGATTCACTGTTCTGTTTTTTTGTTTTTTTTCCCTCAGTCGATAATTTTTGATGAGGTTGATCTGACAGATGCCAGTGTGGCAGAATCTAGCACTAAGAATGTCAACAACAGCTTCACGGTAGGATTTATCAGACCACTTTCATCCTCCCTCCATTTCTCCCCCTTCTCCTCACTTTCTAAACCTGAAGATTCTGCCTGGTTTGAAAAGCTCTCAGCCCCATTCATGGCCCCACACTGGGGGAAGTCTAACAGTGCTGTTCAGCCATTGTTGAAAGGGCAGCTGCTGTACTAACCAAGCCATAAGAAGATGCTTGACGGTGGTACATGGTTTGGTGTGTGGCAGAGAGATTCCATTATTACCTGCTGAGGGTTTCAGTGCTTTCTACGTTATGGTACACACAAACTGAATGTTCCTGTTTAATGCAAGTGTATGATGAGTGCAACATTATGGCTAGATTTTTGTGCTGAAAAGTCAAGAAATATAAATGTATGTTCCCCACAGCAATTGTAAGTTATCCCCCTCCATACATGAAATATTTTGGATGACTGGATATGCTGTTAAATCTATGCCTTTAAAGATACACTCTTGTTAAACACACGTTTATTGGGCTTCTCTAATACTGTTCATTTATATAGCAGGACAGCATAATTCCCTCTGTGGCAGGAATTATGGGTGAAGTTCTGTGGCATGTGCTTTGCAGGAGGTCAGATTAAATGAACATAGTGGTCCTTTCTGGCCTTAGAATGTGTGAATCTATACATGTGTCATGGCCAAATTACAAATTGTAGCTATAAACCCCTAGGGAGAGGAGGAACTAAAAGGGATCCTACAGCGTTCACAAAGAGTTGCATACTGATGTGTATAGTGGGAGCAGAGGAAGATAAGAGATAGTTAAGGTAAGGTTGCAGGACTGGGGCTAGTTCTGTGTATGCCTTTGACAGAGGATCCTGGCAATAGGTAATAGCCTTATCCCAAGTTGTAGCCCTTTGATCAGATGGATCTGGATAAAGTGGCTATGGCATAAACCCTAGAATCTGGTTAAATTCCAGCATTTTCTCATATAAGGCATCTTCCAGTCGGGTACTCAAAGGCTAAGAGAAGGCCTTGCTGAGAGTGAGTATCCAGGGTCCAGTGATTTCTATACAGGACAGGGAATCAGGAACCCTTGAGTTCTAATCCCAGCACTGACACTTATTCTCCCTGTGGCTGTGGGAAAGCACCAGTGCCTTCCCCGTCTATAAATCAAAATCATTTTACAGGCAAAAACTCTAGTGAGGATTATTTACAATGTGTACAGTGCTCGGGTAATGCAAGCGTTGTAGAAGTGCTAACGTTGTTACTGTATTAGTTGTGGTAATTTGGGAACATCTCTCATTTCTGCCAGGGGCAATGGATGTATTGTGGGGAGGCAGAGGGAATCATCATGTTGCTTATACAACTTTCTGCATCTGAGCACAACCGTGAAGTAGGAATCACTTCCAGGACAGTGGCACCAGGCCATGCTACTCCCCTGTCTTTCCTAGGGGCTGAGGGAACAGGAGAATTAGCTTGATTCTCAGGAAATAGCAAATGGTGCTCAGTCTCTCTGGCTCATGTATCATGGATGCTCAGGTAGTCTGTAGGAAAATATCTGGCCTCTGTGGCTTTCTGTCTGTTCTATCTATCGAGATTCATACATGGGTTTGACTGTGGTCCACCCTGAGCTATAAAAACTACTCTGCTAATCAAAAGGTTGGGTAGTTGTTTGGTCTGCCACATCAATGCAGTCATTGCTTTGCATTCCTCAGAGCCCTACAATTTTCTCCAGTTCTGTTTGTGAGTGCTCTCTGATTTCCCTCTGCATCTTCCCATCTCGCTTCCCCTCCCAAATGCAGAGTTTTTTGATCCATTTTAAAAGTGCACTTACGAGAGGACTTTTTCCCAGTTTTTCAAAGCAAAGAGGTTCACTAACACGTGTTGGTTTAGATCCGAGATATTAAACATCTAGTGTTATCTAACAAAGGCAGTTAAGGGAAGTGGGAGAGTGAAAAAATAAGCTCTCTAGCAGTTGTCCTTGCATTTCAGAGGTTCCATTTGTCTTCACTGCTCTCTTTCTTTAATGGAAAGTTTAATTTCTGACCTGGCAAAGACTGGCCCTTCTCTGAGAAAAAGCAGCTCCAATGTCCAAGCAGTTGTGCTGCTTAATGGGTAAATACTGCTCTTCAAGTTCAGAGTAGCAGTTGACTTAGTTCAGGAGATGGGTCCAACTTCCAGTTAGTATTGCCTCTGCTCCTAAATCTACTGACCATGTCACTTGCCCTTAATACTAAAAAGGTTACTATCTTCCTGGATTTAGGCAGGGTGACCTGTTTCTTTACACTACATCTGGTCTCCAAGCTGGCCAGAGCTCAGCACCCTACTCTGTCCTCCTGACTTACAAAGAGTGGTACAGTTAGAGGCACTAAAAAGTGGATCAGCTGTATGAGAGCTGCATGAACAACACTCTTTGATAGGAGGAAGCATGGGAGCTAAGGAAGGAGATGGCAAGCAGGGAGGAGATTGCAAAAAACACAGGGCAGGAGTGACTGGAGTAGGAGGAGAAGTTGGGGAAGAGGTTGTGAGGAAAGAGGGGACAGAACACTGGGAGGAAGGGAGACAAAGCAAGGAGTAAAAGAAGCAAGAAAGAGGGTGGAAGGAGTGATTGATACCTGGTGTGAAGAGAAGCCACAGGATCAGGAGAGATCAGGCAGTCAGGAGAAGTACCTGAAGATTAAGGGCTTTGTCTACACCATCATTTAATTTACAGCAAGCTGGGTTGTGAAACTACCCCCACACTAGCTTGACACTGTCTGTGTGGACCCTGCTGCAGTGCATTCACAGTTTGCTAATTCGCTTTAATCTAGTCAGTTTTGAAATGGGACTAGATCAAAGTGAACTAACAAACTGTTAATGCACTGCAGCAGGGTCCACAAGGACAGTTAGTCCATGGCAGGCTAGTCTGGTGTAGATTTACATCCCAGCTGGCTGCGAACTAAATGTTCATATAGACAAGCCCTAAGATAACTAACACAACAGATCTTGGTTCCATTTTGGGAGGAGAGTGGCTTGATTTGGTTTTAGCCCAAAGAAAAGGTAGCACCCGTAACTCAGGGAAATGGGTAGAAAAAGGGAAGATGTTTTTAAATGCTGGGAATTGTAAGATGATATGTTTGGAGAGAGGCAACGAGAACAAAGAATGCTTGTGTGAATGGATTTGGTTTAGATGAGGCAGAGATGATGGTTAGAAACACAATGCAGGTAGGATCACAATGCTCAGCAACAGCCCAGGGCCAACAGGGTGATCTGTTGCATAAATAAAGGAATAAAATTCAGCTATAAAGATACTAATAAGTCATTTATGTAAGATATTGGTAATATCTGGCAGCTGATTTCTTTGCTGTGTAAAGGTAGCTAAAAGGGAGAAATACAAGGATTTAGAGCAAGGAAAGGGTATAATGTGATTTTATTTATTTACTTATCTTATTTAGATTTCTTTAGTGTACGTCTCCCAAGTTTGAACTGGAGATAGGAGTTAGGATGCCTATTCAAAAACACTCCGATCCCAGATTTGGCTGCGGAGCCATGTGGTGTGATGGGAGCAGTTAACAAATGCTTTTTAAAGGAAAGCCCAGGACTGAAATAAAAAAATCTATTGTGTATTTCCCGAAGAGTAAAATGTACCTGCCATAACAGGGGACGGACTAGATGGGCCATTGGATTTTTCCAGCCACAAATCCTGTGTCACTCAGCCAACAGCCCTGGAACTGGTTTTCCAGTTGTTTCTAGCAGACATTCTTCTCTGGGATCTGTCTAGACTTTCACCCAACTTATGCTTCTAGTGACCTTTACGCAGATTTCAACATCAATTCATCATCTCAGTTTACTCAGAGCCTAGCGATTGTGCAGGAGAAAGTTCCCAGATGTCAGCTGTGGCAGGCAGTGCAGTGTGTGTGTGTGGAGAGCCTTAGTGGTTTGATCCCCCTGTATTGATACTGTCCTGAAAGCTGCTGTTTGGAGCTGATGCACAGACACAGCACACAGCGGGGCTGCCAGTAGCCTTCCTCTTGACCCCGCCTCTGCTGTTAAAGTCTGCTTTGTTGAAGAGGTGGAGCTTGAACTCCTGGACGCCTCCATAAACTCGTCTCCACCCCCTCTCTGTTGGGACGCACCTCTCAGCTCTGGCATAAGACAGGAAACGGCATATTATTACACTCAGCGCCTGCCTCCCGGCTTCACTGTCAGCAGAAGCAAATCTGTCCCAGCTCCTCCTTAAGCACACAGCTAATCAGCTTGTGGTGGAGAGTGGAACAGAGCTCCAAGAGAGTGGCTGCAATAAGGAATAATCCTATTAATTTTATGTCAAACAATCAATCTTGTTTGTTCTGAGATGAAGGAGACATGGTCAGGACCCTCTAGTTTAGAAAAGGATTGAATATGGGTCTTCAGCTTTAAGACCAGAAGAGTGAACAGGGTTTGCTGGACTGGGCATCAACAAAAACAGCACCTGCTCCTGAACAACTGCCCACCAGGAATTCAGATTCTTTGGAGTAAGTGTACTTCAGGCTCTCTGGATTGTAAAGTGAATTATACTCTCCTCTTCTGTGCTGATGCATGTGTAAAAGTTATATAGAACTGGAATGGGTGTGCAAAAGTGAGTTGTTGCCTATGGTGCAGTTGGAAGTACATTTTGTAACTATTTTGTAACTGATGAGTCCCCTGAACCAGGATCACAGGACGAGAAGAAGCATGATAACTCAGGTTAGAGGAATACCTTACTCCAGTGGAGTATTCTCATCTTCTCTCATTGGTATGGGGAAAAGGGACAGGTTGCTGTAGATTTCAGGAAGACGTGTATGGAATTGCTTGCACTCACGAATGCGAGCATGAGAGCATGTTGTCATTTCTTGTGAGGGGGAGGGTACATAGGACATTGTCCTTCTCCAGTCATTCCTCTCTGGAAGCATGTGAGATAGTAACAAGAGGCAAATGCGGCTATCTTCTTGCTATTTTACACTATCTTCATCAGGCAAGTAAGATGACAGCACCTGCCTGGTGAAGTGGGATGGAAATGGGTTTTTCCCTGGAAGTGAATGTGTCTGCTGTACTGTCCCACAGTAACCTGCACTCTGCCGCTGGAGAGTAGCTGGTGTTAATGTTTTCGCTGAAGAAGCTTGCCCTTGAATGAAGGACTACTCAGAACTGTTGCAGGTAGCTATCAGGCTGGGAGTCAGCTCACAATTTGTTGGCTCATTAGCTGGGTATCTGTAAGGCACTGCTGGAACAAGAGGAATCAGGATCAAAGGTTACTTGAGCTGGTTTGAAATGTAAGCACCAAGGAAGAACATGTTACTTGTTTTCATCAGGAGAAGAAATATAGGAACTTCTGTTGGAAGCTCTTTGCAAGAAGTCAGACTTAGCCCTTGAGACCAGGGTCAGATGTGAGTGTGTCAGGGTAGAGCAGAGAATTCCTTGTGTTCTGCAACTTCCCTGGACTCCCCAAGATGTCAGATCCTACTTCAATCTCTCCCTACATAGACAGGGTCATGGATAATGTGCTTCTGGGAATAACCAGTCTTGTTGTATGTGGGAGGGAATCTCCCGCCCCCAATTCCTCAGCACACAGACAAGCTTAGGACAGTATGCTTCAGGAAGTAAGCTGGCTCTTCGGGGTAATGGGGATGAAGGCACAGAGCAGGGGAGGAGAGTTTCCCCATTCCAATACATACTCCATAACATACACAGTCACATGCTTCAGGAAGCCACCAAACTTAGTGGGGAGGTTGCCCTCAACTCCACCACTCTGTACACAAACGGTGTGCGTCAGGGGTGTATTGGGCTCTTGGAGGGTGGGCATTTGAAAGGGACCAGCTGCATATTCTCACAAACAGAGGGAAAGATTCCCCCATTTTCTCTCTGTCAAAGTATCTTCTATAAACAGGACAAGGTCACAATGCAGTTTGAGTAACCAGGTTCCTGGGTGGATTGTTGTCATTCCCACTCTTGCATGCATACACAATTTAAAAAATTGTACATACTCTGCTGATACATTTAATATCTATAGTAATATTGGTTACTTTCAGATTTTCCTCTCTATCAGAGTTATAAGAACTAAAAATAAGGCTGCAGACTAGAACTGCTGTCTTCATTTTAACTAACGAGAGTGTCACTGCTTTCCCCCTCATTCAGTGCAGGCCTGTCCCCAGTTCCTATTATATTTGCTCCAGTTTCTAAATATTCTATTGCTTTAGTTATTTGCACACCAGTCCTCAGTAAAAAAAAAAATTCTGCTGGAGACAGGCTCTTGGTAAACAGACATTTCTGACTTAATGCTAGCCTATGAAAAGAATTTTTTAGAAATCCTTTTCCTGTCTAGGATTCCAGGACTTTTAATCTGGTCTCTTGCTGGAACTGGTTGTTAGTTAGTCTGCTCACACAGGACATGCAGAAGTAGAGAGAAGCCATCTAAAGGAGGTCTTATGGGGCATTGCTTCAAATACAGAGGAAAGAGCTGAATGGTCCTATAAGAAGTTGCACTGTTGAGATTGGTGATTCTTCTTTAGATTACAAGAGCACCCAAAAATGTGCTAGATGTTTCTCAGACAGATGAAGATGCTGTTTGGAAGAGGTGAAATGTGACTACACATCTCTGACAGAGGGGGCAGGATAGATAGGGAGTTGTAAAGTGAAGGAGAAAGGTTTGAGAATGTTTATTTGTAAAGGGATTTTATTCCCCTACAAGGAAGTTGATTGGTATGGAATTAACACCTGTTCCTGCCCTTGTGCCCGAACACTAGCAGCTTTTGTTTTCTACTTTGTTTGCTCTTTGGTAACCTTAGTGCATTATATCCTGTGTTTAATCTACCTTCCTGAGTGAGTTTACTAACTCTCTGCCTATCCCTGAAGAGCAGGAAAACGTAAGAAGATTCTGGGGGACACTAGAAGCCATTTTAGAACATGGCAGATGTCATTTTGAACTGGAGTTGCAGTAGAAGAAAAGGGCTTTTTGTGCAGATGCACACTCTTGAAGCCTTGTCTACAACCAGGAAAAGGACCTGCTGCTGACAGTTATCAGCAAAGGATCTCCTCTCGTTCCCCGCTCTACTGATGTTCAAAATGGTTTAAGGGCTATTGTAGACAGAACAAAACCATCCTGAACACCATTGCGCTAAGTGTGGTAAGCCACTCGGTTTGTCATGCTTTCAGTAATGATGCTGAAAACAGTGTACTTCCTTTTGTGCTAGCAGCTAACCTGTTTTCAACACTACTTAAGTGAGGGGCTGTTGGGAGCTATTGCTAACAGTAAGCTGTCAGCAACAGATCATTTTCCTACTGTAGGCACGGTCTTGTCTTGCTCAGTTGTAGATTTTATTATCTGTGACAGGTATTACACCACCAAGACAGCAGCTGTAACAATGGGGAGCATTGACTTGTCCCTCAGTTCATGATTATTTGCTTCTCGGTGAATGACTTGGAAGCTTTCTCTGAAATGTCTTTAACTTCCCAATGCACCTTTATTTCAGAATTGTGTAGTTCCATTTGGGAACACTTTTTCTGGAAGGACTTTGTCCTGTGGAAGTACAAAGAGAAGAAAGGGCCTTTTCCCAGTGCTATATGGAATAAGTGAGTAGGCAGAGATTTTCACCATATGAACTGACTGACTTTTATACCTGCTGACCAGTGATAAGGACCTTTCGACACACTTCCTTTCTGATTATAGGAGTCCTGGAATCTACCCTTGTCTGTGCTCATTCTGCTGACTGCCAGGAAGAGGAATGCCTCTTGTTTAGGAACAGAGCTTCCAGAGACATATAGGAATGTGACCCTGGGATGAAAGATGGTCATTTTCCCAGAGAATGCTCTGTCTTGTCAGCTTTCCCACTCCAGAATCAGGGAAGAAGATGAGACATCAAGATGTAGAATAAACAAAAATTAAACTTTATCTGGGGACATATTGTACCAACAAATACTATCAAAGGCAGGGGGCTAGTGCATTTATTGCATGTAGGCCTAACAGATCTGGTATATGTCATAAGAGAAACAAATCTAGTTAATTGAATCTAGTTCCAAACAGTGCAACACAGTGTATTATATTTATCCCTCTGTGGGCTGGTCTAGCCTGAAATCTGCCCATTCAGAGTTAAGTCTAACAGCTGTGTAGAATCATAGAAAATTAGGGTTGGAAGAGACCTCAGGAGGTCATCTAGTCCAACCCCCTACTCAAAGCAGAACCAACACCAACTAAATCATCCCAGCCAGGGCTTTGTCAAGCCGGGCCTTCAAAACCTCTAAGTCCAGGATCAAAGTACCAAGAGTGCCGCAGGTTAGGATTCAGGTACCTAGGGAGAGCAGCTATACAAAAAAATCTTATTGCTCAGGCTCTAGCAGGTTCCTTAAAATATTAACTCATCTTTTATCAGATGGAAATGAAAGGTAGTTTCCATAGGTGGAAACTATCCGATTGTCAGGAAAAGCTGTTTTCACTATAAAAATAACTACATTTCTCTGTGATAGTGGTGAGTTCTGTCTGGGATGAAGAATGTTCAGTGTGGCATCTGGCATTGAGGGGAGAGGTATGGCAGAATTAGGCTGTGAATGCTATTTGGGAATATTCCCAAACATAGGTAGTTTTATAAAGCTCTAATTCACTGAACTCTCTTGGAGCGCAGCAATGGATCATCAGGGTTTGGGTGCATTGGCAGAGCTGTGTGAAGGGTTCACTGTAAAGCAGGACAGAGGCGCATTGATAGAGATGTGTGGAGGAAGCCATGCTTCAATCCCTCATCTTCTGAAGCATGAAAATTCAACAGAATTTACCTCTTGCTTCCCAAAAGAGAGAGTCTTGCCTAAATCGTGTCATGTTGTTATCCCAGCCCATAGAATTGTGATCTCAGCCTCCAAATTCAGTTGTCTAATTGACATTAATGAGATACACTGTGACCATTTGGGGGAGCTGTATATGTTCATCTTACGAATTGTGGCTGATTTTATGAAATTGCTGTATCATTGAATAGCTCAGTGGATGTGGCGTCAGCCCTGTGTCATCAGGAGTGGTGGCATGTTCCAGGCCAGGGACAAGAATAGCTCCCATTCAGATGGGAGCACATTAGGACAATTGGATGGCCACACCCTAGGTGAAAACAATTGTCTCCAGTTTCTTTGCAGGGGGCTGGGGTTTGAAGCAGAGGATTTTCCCAAGAAAGGGGAAACAATTAAACTTGGCATTAGTGCTAGCCTTTAAAAATCACAGAGGCTGAGAGAGAGGAACAAAGGGAGTGTGCTTGTGTAGCACAGGAATCCTTTTTGGACTGCAGGACCAGCCAAGGAAGAAGGAAGCTGGCTGCTGTGGGATGGGAGAGGAGAGTGAGATGAACACACTGCATGATTCAAAGGAGAAGCCATGGGAAGGAGTGAGGATCCTGGGCATCCTAGGTAAAGGTGACCGAATCCCAAAGAGTGCTTGAGGGATGAGAAGAATGAGGCAGGGAAGGTTGTTAGATGTGTTGTTTTATTTGGATCTGTAGATTTCTTGTGCTATCTTGTCACTATTGAGGTACCCTGGGGGTATAAAGCAGCTGGACCTCGAGGTCCCATTTCTGTGAAGGAGTGATGTAGTCTGTGCCCGGGGAGTGTGCCAGAGAGGCCAAAGAAAGAGACAGTGCAGGGCACTTGCTCAGAACAAGGGAAGCTTAAGAGCGCACAGGTCCAATTCTGAAGTACCCAAACACAGCAGCCTGCTGAGTGTTACCAGGGCTGTGACACATGCTCCTAATCTGAAGTGTAAATTGCTAATGCAAGGCTGAAGTTAATGCTTCTGCTCCCTTTTTCATTGCCTGCTCTATGAATTAACATATTCATTAAAGGAACAGGAGTTGCCTTAGCCATGCTTAGTCCACTAATACCTTGGCTTAGCAGCATATCAAGCAGAGAATCTGCCATACACCAGGGTACTCTTTATAGTCAGTCCCATCAATACTGTGCAGAATGAGATTTAGCAGCAGCATGCTTGAAATATGTTAGTCCTCATGAGTTATTGGTCTTGCTGGTAAACATAACTAGCTGTTTTTAGGTTTGTCGTTATTCACTTTACAACTGTAGCTGTTCCAGGAGCTGTAGCTGATAAGTGGCTGGGCCACTGTAATATTAGAATCATAGAATATTAGGGTTGGAAGAGACCTCAGGAGGCCAACTAGTCCAATCCCCTGCTCAAAGCAGGACCAACACCAACTAAATCATCCCAGCCAGGGCTTTGTCAAGCCGGGCCTTAAAAACCTCTAAGGATGGAGATTCCACCACCTCCCTAGGTAACCCATTCCAGTGCTTCACCATCCTCCTAGTGAAATAGTGTTCCCTAATATCCAACCTAGACCTCCCCCACTGCAACTTGATACCATTGCTTCTTGTTTGGTCATCTGCCACCACTGTGAACAGCCTAGCTCCATCCTCTTTGGAACCCCCCCCTTCAGGTAGTTGAAGGCTGCTATCAAGTCCCCCCTCACTCTTCTCTTCTGCAGACTAAATAACCCCAGTTCCCTCAGCCTCTCCTCGTAAGTCATGTGCCCCAGCCCCCTAATCATTTTTGTTGCCCTCCGTTGGACTCTGCAATTTGTCCACATCCCTTCTGTAGTGGGGGGACCAAAACTGGACACAATACTCTCGGTGTGGCCTCACCAGTGCCGAATAGAGGGGAATAATCACTTCCCTCGATCTGCTGGCAATGCTCCTACTAATACAGCCCAATATGCCGTTGGCCTTCTTGGCAACAAGGGCACACTGCTGAGTCATATCCAGCTTTTCATCCACTGTAATCAGCAGGTCCTTTTCTGCAGAACTGCTGCTTTGCCAGTCGGTCCCCAGCCCATAGCGGTGCATGGGATTCTTCCTTCCTAAGTGCAGGACTCTGCACTTGTCCTTGTTGAACCTCATCAGATTTCTTTTGGCCCAATCCTCCAATTTGTCTAGGTCACTCTGGACCCTATCCTTATCCTCCAGCGTATCTACCTCTCCCCCCAGCTTAATGTCATCTGCAAACTTGCTGAGGGTACAATTCATCCCATCATCCAGATCGTTAATAAAGATGTTGAACAAAACCGGCTTGATACCGGCTGCCAACTAGACATTGAGCTGTTGATCACTACCCATTGAGCCTGACAATCTAACCCGCTTTCTATCCACCTTATAGTCCATTCATCCAATCCATACCTCTTTAACTTGCTGGCAAGAATACTGTGGGAGACCATATCAAAAGCTTTGCTAAAGTCAAGATATATATCATCCACTGCTTTCCCCATATCCACAGAGCCAGTTATCTCATCATAGAAGGCAATCAGGTTGGTCAGGCATGACTTGCCCTTGGTGAATCCATGTTGACTGTTCCTGATCACCTTCCTCTCCTCCAAGTGCTTCAAAATGGATTCTTTGATGACCTGCTGCATGATTTTGCCGGGGACTGAAGTGAGGCTGACTGGTCTGTAATTCCCCGGGTTCTCTTTTTTCCCTTTTTAAAATATGGGCACTATATTTGCCTTTTCCCAATCATCCGGGACCTATCCACATCCCTTCATTGAATGTCAGGGGTATGTGAGTAAGACAGCATGGCCCACTATACAAAACAAAGACACTAGTTGCCTCCTGTGCATGGACATTCACCTGAGCTGTGCTGTCGCCGATCAAGTGAAGATCTTTACCTGTATCAGCATAGCTTCCTTGCTCACCTCCTCACCTTTTATATTTTTTCTGGCTGCTGGTTCTCGATCCTCCAAGCAATGAGGAATTCTGCTCTCCCTTTGCACATTAAACCACTGGCTGTTTTGAATATGTTAGGAGCTCTTGGGGGATTCAGGGTTCATAAAATTGTGTGCAGGGCTGTGTGTTTGAACAGGATGTGAACAAAAGGAAGCAGCCAAAATTATCAGGTCCTGTCATACGCCCACTCTTGGCTACCTTCAACAGTATATCGCACCAGGACAGCTATATTTAGCAGAATCATTTCAAGTTCCTCTATCACTCCTTTTGTGTCTTTCTCCAATCAGCTCTCTCATTGGGCCAGAGTGCTAACTTGTTTTTCTGTCTCAAGTGTTCACTGAGCTCACCAGATCCACTCTGATAAAGCAGAATCATACTTTGTTTGGCCAAAGCTGCCACTTCAGCTCTGAGAAGTTTCTGGGCAGCCAGGAAATACTGGGAAAGGACCCGAATGAAGAAGTCAATGGGTAAGGACTCCTTTGAGGGAAGCAAGGTGAGAGAATGAAGATTAGGCTTCACTGTCACTGCTGGGAGGAAGAAGGGAAGTGGCTCAGTATAAGAAAACACAAAAAGGTTGAAATGTAGTAGGATTTCTTTTTACATTTTCATCTAAAGCAGGGAATCCCTATTGGGTTAGCTTTCTAATCTGGAGGTTCACAGCTGTTCACTGGGGACTGACATCCAGGGGAGTCCAGTCTGTTTTTTAACGTGAAATTTGAGATTTTCCTCACTTGGCTCCATCATTTGCCAGCTGGCCTGTCTTGGGGGGGAGGGATAGCTCAGTGGTTTGAGCACTGGCCTGCTAAATCCAGGGTTGTGAGTTCAATCCTTGAGGGGGCCATTTAGGGATCTGGGGCAAAAATTGGGGATTGGTCCTGCTTTGAGCAGGGGGTTGGACTAGATGACCTTCTAAGATCCCTTCCAACCCTGATATTCTATGATTCAGTTGAGTTGAGTTGAGTTAAACTGGTGATAACTTTGGACAGAGCAGTATCATGGTGACCTAACTGGTATCAGCCAGAAGGGAGATGGCAGACCTGGCTGGAGGATGGAGTTCTTGGTGAAAAGGTGCAGGAGATGATGCTGAGTCCTTGAGAAGTGTTAGGGTCGTGTCAGCATCTATGGGTATGGGCTCAGAGCTCGAGCCTGAGTGCCTACACTGCTGTTTTAGTGCCATAGCATGAGCCCAAGTCTGTACCCAGGTTCTGAGATTTGCTGATGATGATTTTCAAACCCAGTGTAGACATACCATTTGGCACTGGCTTCGGTCAATGATTTTGACTAGGATGGCTAGAAGAACAGATTTTCTGTGTTGGGATTGAGATGCCTCAGCTGGAAGTGTTTGCAAAGACTCACTGGAGAATCTGTGAATCTTCTTGATTGCACAGGGGTAGTTGACTGAACTGCCATGATTCCAACAAGCGGCACACTTACTGGGGTTTCCATGGACGGTGTGCTGACGTTCTCTGTGGTATTGGTAAACTACATTGACTCCTGCCTGAAG
Organism: Chelydra serpentina; assembly: GCA_037349315.1. Taxonomy (NCBI): domain Eukaryota; kingdom Metazoa; phylum Chordata; order Testudines; family Chelydridae; genus Chelydra; species Chelydra serpentina. The sequence continues at coordinate 365,885 of JBAIAC010000023.1, forward strand.
TGAATAAGAGTTTCTCTACCTCCAATATCCTTAAGCCTTTTCTGTCATTCCCATTCATTCTGATGACTCCAGAATGGAGAGAATGAATGGCACATTCCTTGCCACTGCTGATTAACTCTGATGCCATGGTACCTTGGACCTTAACAGGCAATTGCTTTATGCACCAGCAGTGTTGTTATAGACTGTGTTCTAATGCTTGCTAAGGGAGATGAATCTAGGCGTTCAGTTCCCATTTTAGAGACCAAACCTGAGATTCATATGCCAGAAAGCTCCATAGCACTCAGGGTCTAAAAAGCAACTGCATCAGTTTTTGGCATTCCCTTTTTAGGAAGAGCAAGCCGGTTTAATTTACGTAATAGTTCACATCATGATAAACCTTTGAGACACTTTAGGGTCTGACTACTCAGAGATCTGCCAACCCCAAAATAGGCCAAAAAACACAAGGGTTATTAATAATCTCAGGATTCTGTTTTTGTTCGTTCTGTCTTCTGATTTTTTTAAAAACTGTCGGGGGAAGCAATCCCCTGCCTCATTCAAAGTGAATCAGTCCCTTGTTTTTGTGCTATCCCATTATATGAGAACAAGAGGTCACTGGATGACATTACTGCTTGATAAATTTAGAACAAATAAAAGGAAGTGCTACTCACATACTGCGGCATCATCCTGTGGAATTTGCTGTTCCAGGGTGTTAGTCAAAAACTGGAACTGGAACTTAAAAAAATAGTCGGACCATTAACATTTATAGCCATGTCTGCCGAGAGAGGGGTAACCAAATCTCATGCGTCATTGTGTCAGCTGATCACTGCCATGGTGAGAAATGAATGTATGCGATTCTCTGATTAGAAAGGTGCATTTTTTTTGGTGGAGAGCCACTGCCGCCTTTTGAAGAATCAGAAATTAGCCACTTCTGGCAGCAGGATATCAGGCTGGATAATCAGCAGTCTGATGCAGAATGGCACATTGTATGTCTTCTCTCCCTTTCCCTCTCCCCTCCTCCCCCCCAGTAACCAGGAGGGGAGAGGCCTTTACCCTCCCTTCAGTGTGTTGCAGGGGAGGGGGAGAGGCTGCTTTACACTTAACATTTAGGACATGGCTACGGCACTCAAGGGTGTGAAAAATCCACACCCCTGAACACCACAGCTCTGCAGCCGTGTCGCCCCAGTGTAGATGCAGTTAGGTCAATGGAAGTATTTTGTCAACCTAGCTACCTTTGCTTGACGGGGTGGAGTTACTACAGTGGCAGAAGAACCCCTGCCATTGCTATTGTGTGTCTGCACTACGGCGGTTACAGTGTCATAGCTGTGGTGCCGTAGCTATGTCACTGTAATCCCCGTAGTGTAGACAAGCCGTGTGTGCATCTGGCAAAGAGGAGGAGAGAATGAGTTAGTGAGTTTCAGGTTTCAATGTAGTAGCCGTGTTAGTCTGTGTCAGCAAAAAGAAAATAAGAAAGAAATACTTGTGGCACCTTAGAGACTAACAAATTTATTTCAGCATAAGCTTTCGTGGACTACAGTCCGCTTCGTCCATGCAGCCGACAAAGCAGACTATAGTCCACGAAAGCTTATGCTGAAATAAATTTGTTAATCTCTAAGGTGCCACAAGTATTTCTTTCTTATTTTCTTTTTGAGTTTCAGGTTGAAATTTCAAGCTGAAACGTGCACATACAAACTTTTGAGGATGGGGCCTTCCTCCCACTTGGGTTCTTGGACCCTTTTTCCCCACACACACTACTCTCCTCTTTTCACTCTCCTCAGTGGGGACAGTTTTTCCATCAAGTTCAGTGCTCCCTGTTCCACCAAGAGCAGTCCTGTGATTTGCCTGCTCCCCCCGCCTGAGTGTTAGTGTATGTCTACACTATAAGTGCTACAATGGGGCTGCTGTGATGGAAGGAGGTTTTCCGTCACTGTAGTAAATCCACCCCTTGAGAAGAGGAAGCTAGGTCGAGGGAAGAATTCTTCCAGCAACCTGACAGTGTCTACAGCTGAACTACGTCTCTTATGCGTGTGAATTTTTCACATCCCAAGTGACATAGCTAGATTGACCTAAGTTTTAGGTGTAGACCAAGTGTTAGTAGGATGATCATTCAGGATTCTGCTGTACCAGGCAATATAAGAGCAATTAGGTGCCTAATGAGTGGTATATGCCTTCCTGTAAGGTATCTGGCATTAGCCACAATGGGTATGTCTACACTACAAAATTAGGTCTTTTTTATAGAAGTCGATTTTTCGGAAGAGATTTTCCGAAATACAGTTGATTGTGTGTGTCCACACTAAGCGCATTAAGTCGGCGGAGTGCATCCTCACTACTGTGGCTAGCATCGACTTACAGAGCGGTGCACTGTGGGTAGCTATCCCGCAGTTCCCGCAGTCTCCGCCGCCCATTGGAATTCTGGGTTAAGCTCTCAATGCCTGATGGCACAAAAACATTGTCACGGGTGGTTTTGGGTACATATCGTCAGTCGCCCCTTCCTCTGTGAAAGCAACGACAGACAATCGTTTCATGCCTTTTTTCCTGGGTTACCTGTGAAGACGCCATACCACGGCAAGCATGGAGCCCACTCAGCTCACCATCACCGCTGCAGCTTCTGGGTGCTTTCGCAGCAGACGGTGCAGTAGGACTGGTAGCCGTCCTCGTCGGACATGTAACTTGGCCAGGGGTTCTGGGAATGTCTTTCTTGCCCGGCTCCTAAGAATCTCCAGGGCATGGTGTACGGCTTCCGCTGCAACTCTGCTCTCCTGCGAACTGGAGGCTTCTGCCTCAGGCTGCTCTCCCAGCCGGCAGCACTGCGTGATCGCACCTACCCCAGCCTACCCCTTGCTCCCATGGCTCATGAAGCCTGGACAGTAGTAAGGAGCAGTTCAACTATAGGCCGATCAAGTGCAGAATGGTGTTAGAATGTGCCTTTGGACATTTAAAAGCTCGCTGGTGCTGTTGGTCAGACCTCAGCGCAATCAACATTCCCATTGTTATTGCTGCTTGCTGTGTGCTCCATAATATTTGTGAGAGTAAGGGGGAGATGTTTATGGCGGGGTGGGAGGTTGAGGCAAATCGCCTGGTGTCTGATTTTGAGCAGCCAGACACCAGGGCGATGAGAAGAGCACAGCAAGGTGCACTGCGCATCAGAGAGGCTTTGAAAACCAGTTTCATGACTGGCCAGGCTACGGTGTGACAGTTGTGTGTGTTTCTCCTTGATGCAAACCCGCCCCCTTTGTTGATTTTAATTCGCTGTAAGCCAACCACCCTCCCTCCTTCGAAATAAAGTAACTATTGTTTTGAAACCATGCATTCTTTCTTTATCAATTAAAAAAAAAGAGAGAGAACGGACAAGGTAGCCAGGGTGGGGTGGGGTAGGAGGGAAGGACAAGGCCACATTGCTTATTGTAGCCACACTAAAAATCAGACTGTTTGAATGACAGCCTTCTGTTGCTTGGGCCATCCTCTGGAGTGAAGTGGCTGGGTACCCGGAGCCTCCCCCGTGCGTTCTTGGGCGTCTGGATGAGGAGGCTATGGAACATGGGGAGGAGGGTAGGCAGTTATACAGTGGATGCAGCGGGGTTCTGTGCTCTAGTTGGCTTTCCTGCATCTCCAACAGACACTTCATTGTGTCCATTTTCTCCCCCATTAGCCTCAGCATCGCATCCTGCCTCCGCTCTTCGCGCTCACTTAATTCTTTCCTGGCCTCTGCCACTGAATGCCTCCATGCATTAAGCTGTGTCCTATCAGTGCGGGAGGACTGCATGAGCTCCGAAAACATGTCATCGCAAGTGCGTTTTTTTCGCCTTCTAATCTGCAATAACCTCAGGGACGGAGAATGATAGGGTTTTTTCTACTATTCTGAGGGAACACAATTCTGGGCTTGTCTGATCTCCTTAATTTTCACGCTGCACTGTTGTGCGTCCCTGTTGTAGCCTCTGTCTGCCATGCCCTTGGAGATTTTGGCATATATATTGGCATTACGTCTTTTGGAATGGAGTTCTGACAGCACAGATTCCTCTCCCCAGACAGCAGTCAGATCCAGTACCTCCCATTCGGTCCATGCTGGAGCTCTTTTGCTATTCTGGGACTGCATGGTCACCTGTGCTGATGAGCTCGCCACGCTGGCCAAACAGGAAATGAAATTCAAAAGTCCCTGGGGCTTTTCTTGTGTACCTTACTAGTGCATCTGAGTTGAAAGTGCTGTCCAGAGCGGTCTGGGATAGCTCTGGACTCCAGGATATCTCCCGGAGGCCAATACCGTCGAATTGTGTCCACGCTATCCCAAATTCGACCCAGCGAGGTCGATTTTAGCGCTAATCCCCTCGTTGAGGAGGAGCACTGAAATCGATTTTAAGAGCCCTTTAAGTTGACAAAAATGGCTTCGTCGTGTGGACGGGTGCAGGATTAAATCGACCTAATGCTGCTAAATTCGACCTAAGCTAGTAGTGTAGACCAGGGCTATGAGAGACAGGTTACATATAAAACTAGATGAACTGTTGGCCTATTCGGGGAAATACCTCTGTTGTGTTTTCTGGGTTCCTATTTGTCACCATTATTGTTTAAATATAGTCTTGTTCACTATTTCACAGCTGATAGTTATATCAAAACTAGGTCTTCATACTCCTTTTACAGGAATTATTAGACAAAACTGCTACAGTTAAAATCTCTAACAGAGTTTTACAAAAATCTTGAATATCATCTGATTTCTAATTAAACTGGAAGTTGGCTTTGAGATTCTTGGTTTGGAATCGTTTTAGATTCATTCTGTCAGTTCCCATCTCTGATGACATCAAGAATCTCAAGATAAATGTTTCTCTAGAGCTGTTACTAAGTTGGGAATTTTGCTGTCTGAAACCTATTTACAACTTTGTCCTCACTTCTGGGCTTGTAGTTGTGTGCCAGACTTCTAGTTTCAGATCAGTGATTTCTTGCCTAGCAGAATAAGGTGTGAAAATACCTTTAATTAATTAAGTAGTTAATTAATTAATGTAGCATCTAGAAATCCAGGTCATGGACCAGGACCCCATGTTGCTAGGTGCTGTACAAACACAGAACAAAAGGCAGTCTCTGCTACAAAGAGCTTACAATCTTTTCACCCATTTTTTTGTCTCCTAGCACGTAAACTTCTCTGGACACAAATCTGTCCCAATGCTAGATTTGGGCATTTTATCATGACTGCATTATATGACTTTAGAATCTAACATTATTCATTGGACCAGTTTTCTGTGGAGATGCAGGAAGTTTGAGACCCCAGAACTGAACCTTTACCAAAAGCAAAAACAACGAGGAGTCCGATGACATCTTAAAGACTAACAGATTTATTTGGGCATAAGCTTTCGTGGGTAAAAAACCCACTTCTTCAGATGCATGGAGTGAAAATTACAGATACAGGCATAAATATATATCGGCACATGAAGAGAAGGGAGTTATCTTACAAGTGGAGAACCAATGTTGAAGACCAATTTAGTCAGGGTGGATGTAGTCCACTACCAGTAATTGATGAGGAGGTGTCAATACCAAGAGATGGAAAATTGCTTTTGTAGTGAGCCAGCCACTCCCAGTCCAGTCCCTATTCAAGCCCAAATTGATGGTGTTAAATTTGCAAATGAATTGTAGCTCAGCAGTTTCTCTTTGAAGTCAGTTTTTGAAGTTTCTTTGTTGAAGTATGGCTACATTTAAATCTGTTATTGAGTGTCCAGGGAGATTGAAGTGTTCTCCTACTGGCTTTTGTATGCTACCATTCCTGATGTCTGATTTGTGTCTATTTATCCTTTTACGTAGAGACTGTCCAGTTTGGCCAATGTACATGACAGAGGGGCATTGCTGACACATGATGGCATATATCACATTAGTAGATGTGCAAGTGAATGAGCCTCTGATGGTGTGGTTGGGTCCTGTGATGGTGTCGCTAGAGTAGATATGGGGACAGAGAAGGCAACGGGGTTTATTACAGGGATTGGTTCCTGGGTTAGTGTTTCTATGGTGTGGTGTGTAGTTGCTGGTGAGTATTTGCTTCAGGTGGGGGGGGGGGGGGGGGGAGCTGTTTGTTACCAAAAGCAGCTTTAATGCTTCTGGGCCAATATTTCAGAATCTTGTTCTTTTAAGAGGATACAAAAAAACTGATACTAGATATTTTGAAGATACTGGCTAGATTTCATGATTCTAAGGAAAGGAAGGAATAAAAGCAGCAGAATAAGGACAATGGATTTCAAAAAAAAGGTAGGGTCCCATGGGAAGAAAATCTAAGGGAAAAAGGAGTTCAGGAGAACTGGCAGTTTCTCAAAGAGACAGTATTAAAGGCAAAACTGTAAACTATCCCGATGCAAAGGAAAGGTAGACAGAATAGTGAGAGGCCAATATGGGACATAAAAGGCAATAAGAAGAGGTTCTTCAAATACATTAGGAGCAAGAGAAAGATGATGGAAAGTGTAGGTCCTCTGCTTAGCGGGAAAGGAGAGCTAATAACGGATGACACCAAGAAGGGTGAGGTGTTTAAATGCCTATTTTGCTGCAATCTTCGCTAAGTAGATTAACTGTGACCAGATACTCAACACAATGAATATTAAGAACAAGGGGGAAGGAACAGGTTAAAGAATATTTAGGTAAACTAGATGTATTCAAATCAGCAGGGCCTGATCAAGTTCATCCTAGGTTACATAAGGAACCAGCTGAATCACTCATGAAACTTTTAGCAATTATCTTTGTGAACTTATAAAGGAGGGTGAAGTCCCAGAGGAATACACTGGGCATGTGTAGTCTTGAGAAAAGAAGACTGAGGTGGACCTGATAAGTCTTCAAATACGTTAAGGGCTGTTATAAAGAGGATGGTGATCAGTTGTTTTCCACGCCCACCTCGGAAGGTAGGACAAGAAGTAATCTGTAGCAAGAGACATTTAGGTTAGATATTGGGAAAACTATCTAACTGTAAGGGTAGTTAAGCTCTGGAATAGGCTTCCAAGGGAGGTTGTGAAATTCCCACCGCTGGAGGTTTTTAAGAACAAGTTGGACAAACACCTGGCAGGGATGATTTATGTTTACTTTGGTCTTGCCTCAGAGCAAGGGGCTGGACTTGATGGCCTCTCAAGGTCCCTTCCAGCCCAACATTTCTGTGATTTTACTTTTTTTTTTAAATTAAAAAAGGAAAGGAACGTCTAAGTATTGCACTCCTCCATTATGGGTGACTCTACCAGTCATGTCCTTACTTTCCACTTGTTTGAAAGGATGTTCATGGCAGTAAGGCTGCAAGTTTAATGTATGTAGAGTCAATATTTTATTTTTTTACAGTGGCCCCAGAAGTGTGCAGGGTGCTTTACAGAATAAACAGGAAATAAGGTCCCTGCCCTGAAATCTGGTAGTTGTAAAGTGACAGAGGGACATTTTAGCATCTCTGTATCTTCTTCGACAGTGGTGGAGAATACCTGTTCAGCTACTCTTGTGTCCATGTTCAGTCTTGCATATTTTATATGCGTGGTCTTTTATAAAGTACACACTGCTTCTAACAGCAGTCTGGAAATGGCAGCCAGTATTTCTGTAGTCTTAGGGTGTGTCTTCACAGCACAGTTAGCTCAAGTTGTAACTCATTTGTTACCTCTAACTTGACTACCATCCACATCCAAAACTGTCTAGCTCGATGTAAGTGGTGTTTTAGGCTCAAGCTAACTAGCCTGTGAGGAATGTTGGGGCAGGAGGTAGGTGCAGGAGCAGATTTGGGGTTTGTGGGGCCATGGGCCAGAGCAAGTGGGGGGGCCCTCCCTACCCCTTCTGCCTGCAGTCCCCCCTGCGGCCACCCCCACCAGCACTCCTGCCGGAGAGTAGGGTCAGGTTGTGGCATGGGGGCTTGCCCTGCCCTGCCCACCTGGTGCTCTTGCTCCCAGGCAGGAGTGCCAAGCGGGTTGGGGCATGGGGGCGCCTATTTTTCTGGGGGCCTCCCAATTGTCTGGGGCCCCTGGGCATGGGCCCCGTCAGACAATGGCTAATTTGCCACTGGGTAGATGGGCTGTAGCTTCAGCTAGTAATGCAGTGAGGATGCAACAACTCAAGTTACAACTCCCCAGCAGCTAGTCAAAACACTGTGTAACTCAAATGTTTTGAAGTGTGGTTGCTCTCAGTCAGGCTTGACTAGCTGAAGTGCACCATGAACAGTGCTGTGAAGACACCCTCAAAAAGGTTTGAAGAATTTCTCTTAACAGTTACCTACCTATGGCAGGGTTCACTGTGGAGAATGGCCTAGGCTCCAGTTGAGGGCAAGAAGGAAGGCTCCATTGGCTTTCCATTCTAGAGTCATCCTTAGCAGACTGGGGCAATTACAAGAAAACAAGGAGCCATGGAAGGATTTGTCTTTAAAAATGTGTGAATAGGTATGATGCTTAATTCTGTTTATTACTTACCTGTTGTGCAGGTCAGGCCATTTGGGGTCTGTCTACACTGCAGCTGGGAGTGAGCCTCCTAGCCCGGGTAGAGAGACTCCTGCTAGCAGTGTGGACCTTGCAGCTCAGGCTGAAGCTTGGGCTCTCAGCCCACCCGACCCCCTTGGCTCGAGAGCCTGAACTGCAGTCCAAACCACAGTAGCCACGCTGCCATGCTCCCCGCTGCAGTGTAGACATCCCCTGGGTTTAAGATGGAGTATTACATGCTGTGTCTCTGCCGCAAGAGGCCTCTCCTTATTTTAAATGTGCATTCTGCCCCATTTGATTTGAATTAAATGTGGCCCAACTGTTCCTTGTTAATTACTGATGCCACTTTTGTTTGGGCAAAGTCTGGGTAGGGCTAGGTGTATGCTGCACTCTATAAAAGGGGTGCTTTTTCTGAAGAGCTTGAAAAGAAAATAATGTTTCTAGGTGAATATCATTTGCCAACAGTTACATATGCATTTTCCAGTGTTTGATCTCCTATTGCGATAATTAATGTATGGCATAAAGAGGAAGTTTAATTTTAAACTGGAATTTGGCTGTGGAAAACGGATAGGTTGACAGGCATGTTTATTGTTTTTTAATTCATCTCATGAGCCATAATGGAAGAGATAGGAAGTGAGTGGAATAGGAGGCTATCTTGGATCAGAAATATTTAGGAGAGATTTATTTTCCCATTAATATTGATTAGGGAGAGATTTACATTTGAGGTGGATCACAATAATTCTTTGATTTTTATGCTGGCTGGAGCTGCAAGGGCCTTGTGAAACTGATACAGTCCTAGTCAGTTTCATTCAGCTGCTTCAGATAGCAAAACATTATTTGCAGAAGAAGCAGAGTTCCACATGTCAGTCATTCTCTGCTGTGGATAGAAGTGGTTTTTTAGGATGTAGAATAGGGAAAAACAAACAAGAAGTTAGATTCAATGTGTGTGTGTCTATGGAAGCTGTTAACGTTAATTTAACTGGGATCTTGTTAATTAAGTTTAGTACAAAATGATAGTGGAACAACTCCTTACATCAAGGTACTTTAAAATCAAGATTCACTTTAAACTAGGGCTCTGTTCTAACAAATACTTAAGCATTGCTTTAACTTATGTGAGTAGTCCCGTTCACATCAGTGGGACTTTCTATGTGAATAAAGTTAAACCAGTGTTCAAGTATTTGCAAGATCAGGGTGTAAGTGAACAGATCAGATGGGGTGGGGCATAGGGATAGAGACATACACACAGGGGAGAGTGCTAGAAGAATGACAAACCAAGGTGGAAGAGCTGCACTGGTGGTTATGGGGCAGGGCATTTTAGTTTGTAACTGATTTGGGGACTAGGTGGCTGTGTAGAGAACAGGCTCAGCCCCTAAAGAAGGAAGACTCTTTTATTTTTCTCTTGTGACCCCTTCTGGCTGGCTGAAGGAGTGTTGACAGGTTAGAAAGAGAGCCACTTTTTCTTTTTTTTTGCCCTGAAGGAAGGTTCTGCTGCTATGTGTTAAGGTGAGGGGAAGAATCACGTATGGGGCCCCCAAAGAATCTCTTTCCCTCCACCAAAATAGGAAATGGGACATAAAGAAAAAGGGAGAAGAGTGAAAAAAGTAGAGTGGAGAGGGGGGAAATGCCAAGAACTAAAAAGAGAGGGAGTGGGAGGAAAGAAATGAGTGAAATCTAAAGGGCAGAGGAGATTGCTTTAATATGGGAGGAGAAATATTTGTGTTTCCTCTAGCTCTTAATCTGCTTAATTTTGGGAGGAAATCCTTCTGCCCCATTTGAAAACAAGGCTGGAGTTCTCCTTACGGGCAAATTAACCCCGGTTCTCAATTATATCTAGTTGTATTCCTATCCAGGCGCCATGTTATTTAATTGTTTAATTTCACAGCACTAAAAAAATTAACATTTTTAATATGCACGTTTGAAAATATGGAGCCACTCTTGGTCAGTCTTTATTGAAATCACTAACCCTGGCCTGGGCCCCCTTAAGGGTTTCTTCTGGACCAGGTCTTATTAACCATTCCACTCTCTTAACAAGAGTGTTCTTGCAGAAATTAAATCTAAGATTTCACATTCTCTATACAGAGGGTCTGTGCTTAAATGTGACTGTTATTTCTTCCTCCAGTAATGATTTTATCCATTTTCAGGGATATACAGTATTAGGTTTTTCAGAATATGACTGTCTAGAAGATTTTGCTATTAAACATGGATAAAGCAGCAGCAAATGTGCTAGATTCACTGAACTTTTCCAGCTAAATCTTTCTCTCCCATGCTGCTTTAGACACAGATGCTATTGTTAAAAGTCTCTAGGGCACATTTTAGGCCTATATTGAATTACAGTTTTTTAGGTTTGTTATGGAGTAATGTTAAAGTTGAGAGTAGCCCACAATTATCAGCCTGTGTTTGACATGCACACATACCTTATCTTAACCCAAACAAAACCATTCTGTCAGGTGTGATCTTAGAATTTTTATGGAAAGTTTGAGGTAAATCAAATCAGGCTTTCTGGAGATAAGAGGGTTAAACAATATGATGATCTCAATTTTGGAATATCCTAATTTTTAAATGTATTTTCACTTTTCCCAACTCCAAAATGAGTTGATTAATCTATAATCTGTTGGTTTTCGCAAGAATTTACATTTGGGAGGGCTGTTGTCAGAATGATTATTAAGAACAATTTCTGCATACATTATGAGCATTGCAGAGTTTTGTGACCAAGTGGGGATTTTCCCTTGTTATGTTATATGTGAGCTATGTAAGTCTTACTGTTGAGCCTATGTGAGTTTTACTGTTTTGCATGAATACTGTGTGTGTCTCGGTTTCCCTGTGGTGGTGGGAATAAGGGTGTGTGACTTTGGCTGAGACCCTCTGGGGCAGGTGAGGTTGCTCCAGCTTTCTGCACATAAGCTATGGCAGGAGTGTCGGAGGTCAGATTGATACCTGGGCAATCTGCTTGGGGAAGTGAAAGAGGGGAAGTCCAGGGTGTCTGGCCCGGGACTCCCCAAGATGGACTTGGCTGAAAGTCACTAATTTCTGTGCTAGCAAGCTGTGTTCTACGCTGTGTTCCTGTCAACTAATAAGCCCTTCTGTTCTACATGCTGGCTGAGAGTCACTGCTGACTCTGGAGTTGGGGTGCAGGGCCCTCTGACTTCCCCAGGAGCCCCGCCCAGGCGGACTCGCTGTGGGACACGCACGGTGTGGAAAGGGATGCTGAATGCTCTGAGGTCAGATCCAGGAAGGTCAAAACTGTGTAAGCTTCTTGCCCTTGTGACAGTATGCTCAGAGAGAGGAGGCATGCTACACCAGAGTCCTGACTGACTTCATATGAAGTAGTTCCAGAGCTTTGGCCTGGTGACTCTGTGACAAGTTTATAAACTCCATGTGGCCGCAAAGCAGGTGGTCATGATGGAGGAAGCAGCAGGAGAGAAACCACATGAAGTGGAGGGCCTGGAACAGATTATCAATAAGAGTCAGACAGTCATGTTGCTTTGCAATTTTCACAGTCACTGATGTGATGAAAGTGTGCATTGTTGTAGAATAGGATCGTATCCTGGTTTTGAGGTTTTTTTCCCCCTTTAAGTAATTGAGAGTTACAGCCTTCATTCCAGTGTACCACATATTTTGCATAGGAATGTTAACTGGTAGAAGTCTCGTTGCCATGTATACAAAATAAAATAGAAATTGGTTTAATATTGTTCAAATTAATATGAAAAATTCCATCAAATGTTAATTTTTTTAAAAAACCTCTTGCAATATCCATGCAGTTAATATGTTGACATTGCTGTTGTATGATTGATTTCTGTATTGTGCTGTTCTTCGGATGACTCTCCAGTGCTTTTCTCAAACTCTAGTTATTAATGAACTCAGGAGTCAGAATAGGAACAAAAAACTCTTCAGCTCTGTAAAAGAGAGCTTTGGCCTCAGAGGCAAGCAATACCATTAAAGTGTCATTGATCTTTGCTCAGAGATACATAGCTGCTTGCTGACGCTGTCCTCAGAAGCAGTTTAATTTCATGTGATAAAGGTTGTTCTTATTCCATGTTCCCTGCTCTCTGTTCTTCCTGTCTTCCTGACAGCCGTGGGACTCACTGTAGTGATTTCTCTGTCTTGTCAGGTTATCACCCCGTGTCGGAAACTCATCCTCTGTGCGGATAACAGAAAAGAGATGGAAGATTGGATTGCAGCACTGAAGACTATACAGAACCGTGAGCATTTTGAGGTAATAGAAGAATCCTCTTATTTACTAGCTGCATTTTGTGCAGTTCCTCCCAAATAGCATCTGTTTACAGGCTTGACCCAGTGCCCATTAATGGGAGTCCTTTCATTGTCTTCAGTGGGCATTGGATCAGATCTTATATACCACGGGTCAGCAACCTTTCAGAAGTGGTGTGCCAAATCTTCATTTATTCACTCTAATTTAAGGTTTCGTGGGCCAGTAATACATTTTAACGTTTTTAGAAGGTCTCTTTCTATAAGTCTATAATATATAACTAAACTATTGTTGTATGTAAAGTAAATAAGGTTTTTAAAATGTTTAAGAAGCTGCATTTAAAATTAAATTAAAATGAAGAGCCCCCCAGACCGGTGACCAGGACCCGGGCAGCATGTGCCGCCTTTGGCACACGTGCTATAGGTTGCCTACCCCTGTTATACACGAAACCTCTAAACTGCTGCCTGTGTACAACTCCCTCTTACAGTGACTTTTGTACTCTGTACACTCCCCTGTTGGTGAGTGTTAGAACACTTACCACCGGATAGGTAGGTACAGAACACATACCTCGCATCCCTTGTCTTCAACTGTTTGGTGTCAGCCTATTACCATTGCCCTGACTTGTCACACCTGCTCAGGATTCAGCCTACTGCAACTGCAGTATATCCAGGTGCTTGGTCTGTAGCAACCTAACTCCTTGTCCTTCTGTGCGCTTAGCCTGCCTAGTGTGTTAACTGCACAAAGCCTCCCCCCCCCCCCCCCCCCCCCGGGAAAGATTGTGCTATTTTTGCCTTTTCTGTCTGTTATGTTTGAGTTTCTCTCTTAGGAAAACTCTCACCCTCCACCTTAGGGTTTACTGTACTGTATTTATTTTAAGTCTACGCAGTACAGTATGGACCATTTCTCAGGGATGCATAACTGGTACGCCTGCTCACATGCTCGGCCAACGTACTGCAACGTGTGCCGGGAGGCATTATCTGGAGTCACGTCGCATGGACTCTCATGTGAAGGTAAAAGCACTTTATTGTCTCTCACTTGGCATATTGCCATGGTAACTCACTACTGTATTTCAAAGATCGTTTAAAACAATGGAACTGTTGTTTACTGTCTACAGAATGGGCTAGAAGAAAAGTGACACCCAACACTCAGAAAGCTACAGAATATGTAAGAATGGAACTCTTATGGGCTTGATCCTACATTCCTTTTGCTCTCAGATTCCTGTTGGCTTCTTGGGGAATTTGCTGGGTGCATAACGAATGCAGGATCTGATCCTGAGAGGGTTGTAGGAAGATGACAGTGTGTGTAGTTTTAATGCTGGTTCTTATGTTGTTGGATCTGGTAATGGTGTGGTGAAGCACTTATTTTTGATCTGCCAAAATCATTGCTATAGAATATTAGAATTTTCCAAATCTGAAGTGTGAAAGTATCCGTTTTTGAAGAATCAAATTGAAAGTGTATTTTTTATTATTCACAGCAGCAAGTGCATGTAAGTGTTTGAATCTCAGGAGGTTAATCTTGCTCAGCTTTGGCATAGGAGACATCACAGCTTCTTGTGGCTCGTACTTCTAGTGTGGAGAAGATTACACCCATGATTTGTAAAGGGATGCAGGCATATTTTACTGTACATATCATGTCATATTTAACAAGGGGATAATTAACTCATGTACAATCCAGCAGTGAAAATTAGGAGCAGGAGTTAGCAGCTAGAGCAAAATAGAGTTTTTTAACCAACTCAGTGCATTCAGCTCTGATAGTTTTGCCATTGCTAATGAGGCAGAGGGTGCTCTCTTTCGGAGCAGACATTTGAAGCTCTGTGTTTCACTGCTCAGTCAGCCTTTATGTTCATACTGTCACATCATGTGTTCAGTGGCAGGATTAATTTATTTTTCTTCCTCTTTAGTATGCAAGTTTAAAGCTCACAAGCGGTGCGCTGTCCGGGCAACCAACAACTGCAAATGGACGACACTGGCGTCTATTGGGAAGGATATAATTGAAGATGAAGATGGGGTATGTATTGGCCTAGACCGTGTCCCCTCTGGGTTGGAATAGCTGGAACTATGGAGTCTACTTTGCATATGTCCCTCCATACATGCTGCTTTTGAGACATCAGGTGAAATGACTGGAAGCAGTTGAAGCCTTCTCTCCCCAAGTCCTGATGTGGAAAAATTAGATGGAACTGCATGGCCTGGGGCTGGCAAATACTCTGTACAATTAACTGTCCTGTGGAAGTAACCGACTCTGTCTTTAAATGCAAATGGTATGTAAAGCCACTTGGTGTCAGAAAGTGATGTTCGTTATGAAAGCGCCTTCCGTTATTATTCATGTGTTATATTGATAGGATTCCCTGATGGCCAGAGACAGCTGTAGTTGTGGACCATCAGAACATGGTGCTTTGAGGTTGAGTAGTTAAGGGTGAGGTTCCCTATGTCTCAGTCTTGGGAAAGGAAGGATGGTTAGGACTTAGGAGACCTGGATTCAAGTTCCTGCTCCACCACAGACTTCCTTTGTGACTTTGGGCAAAGTCACTTAGCCTATCTGTGCCTCAGTCCCATGTAAGTACTTAAGATAGATAAATAGGTGTTTCCTAGAGAGCATTCTTGAAGGCCTCAAGCATCACATCTGTGCGTGTCTCATTGCTACACCATGTCTTGTATTCTTAGAGTGGTAGTCTGGAATCTCACAGTGGTCCCTCTGTGCTTGGTTTGCAGATTTCAATGCCACACCAGTGGCTGGAAGGAAACCTCCCTGTGAGTGCCAAATGCATGGTGTGTGATAAAACATGTGGCAGCGTTCTGCGCTTACAAGACTGGCGCTGCCTCTGGTGCAAAGCCATGGTGAGCTGAATGAACGTGGTGTACCTTTGTGATAGTGTCAGCTCCTCACGGCTCGGTGTACACGTGGCTGTGTGCTCTGTTACCGCCGTTTGTGTGAAGCGACAGTTCAGCCCAAGCTCTCATTCAAATGTATCCATGTTCTTCTCCATGTCATAGGTGGCCTACAAAGGGTAAGAAGTAAGGCTTGTGCCTAGTTGCTTCACTGGGATGTATATATAAGGCCTGAAAAGATTTTTCACACCAAAAATACTCTGGGATTTTGTTTTCTGCCTGTGCGTTCCCTTAGAAATACCTGGATTGTCA
The DNA here is from genome assembly GCA_037349315.1 of Chelydra serpentina. Classification (NCBI taxonomy): domain Eukaryota; kingdom Metazoa; phylum Chordata; order Testudines; family Chelydridae; genus Chelydra; species Chelydra serpentina. The sequence goes on from JBAIAC010000023.1 coordinate 381,595, forward strand.
TGTCTATCCATCGTCCTTTTACCAGAGGTCTTTTGTGAAAGAATCTAAAGTGTATAGGGTGCATCCTTGGCCCTTAGCTGCAGTGGATGGAGATGATGAATCTTTAACAAACCACTGTTTATAGCTGAGTAGGTATTAACAGAAACAAACAATAAAGCAGGGAGTTTTAAACCACTTCAATAAAAACCATTTCCCCTCCCACTTCAACGGGTTTCACTTGCTTAATATCTATGACATCATAAATCCTGCTAGTTTTCCAGTTGGCTATAGGGGTATTAAGGAAAAAAGGCAGTACATGAATTTCTCATGTTAAAAATAAACAACAACAGAAATTAAAATCAAAATAACCCTTATGCCGGGCCTTCTCTGTACATCAGAAAGGAGCAAAAAGGTCACTTGCCTAATTTCTGTTTACCTGTGCAGGGCACTTTATCACTCTCCTTTCTTTCTTATTTTACCCCACACCATGTCAGTTGCACCCACACTGTGTATTCACCCTACTTCCTCCCGTCTCTCTGCTTTTCCATTCTCTGTTCCCTCTTACACTGCTCCTTTTTCTTTCCCAACTTTTCATTTTATACCTACTTTCTGTGTTCCCACTTGGGCCAAAATGTTGAAAATTGGGTGCCCGAAGTGAGACTTCTAAATCCAGATTTAGGCACCTAACTGAGTGGCCTGATTTCCAAAAATGTTGAGCGCCCAGCTGTTCCCACTGAGGTGTGTGAATTTATACTAGGGATTATAGAATCATAGAATATAAGGGTTGGAAGGGACCTTAGGAGGTCATCTAGTCCAACCCCCTGCTCAAAGCAGGCCCAATTCCCAATTTTTGCCCCAGATCCCTAAATGGCCCCCTCAAGGATTGAACTCACAACCCTGGGTTTAGCAGGCCAATGCTCAAACCACTGAGCTATCCCTTGCCCCTGTGGGTCCCAACCTTGTTATCATGTTATCTGAGAGCCAAGTGCCCATCTCAAAAGGAAAGGGAGCGTGTATAAACAGGAAGGGCGGAGAAAAGTTAACAGAAGAGATGAATGAACTGTGTGGGGTGTATCTACACTGCAGCTAGGAGTGATCTGCTTAGCCCAGGTAGACAGACTCTCATTATCAGAGCTCAAGATGGGGTGCTAAAAATAGCTCTGTGGACATTGCGCTCCTGCAGAGACTTGGACTAGCCAAAAGAGCTCAAACCCAAGGGATCAGTGCGCTTGAAAGCCCAAACTGCAACATCCACAGTGCTAATTTTAGCACACTAGCTGAAGCCCTGCTAGCATGAGTCTTGCTCGCAGCTGCAGGGTAGACATACCCTTGGGTTTGTCTGCTCAGGACCCTCAGGAAAGTTAAGACAGTTAACTAAAGTTGTGAAGTTAATATGCATAAGTGAAAATGCTTTAAACCTGTGTTTAATGTAGTTTATGAATTAAGGCAACTTTACTTCTGAATGAGTGTCCACATGGTTTCATGCACTTTAATTTATGTACATTAACTTCACACCTGTAGTTAAGTTGCCTAAGTCCTCATGTAGACAAGCCTTTAGACCACTTTCTTTAAAATATCTTTGGTCACTTCATGCTGTTGATTCCCATTTCTTTGGATTGCCCCCCCTCCTCCCCTCCCCTTTCCTGGCTGTTCAAGTCCTTTTTTCAAAGTTGGATGGGTTTCTGCATTGTGGAACAGGACCTAGAAAGAGCTGGCTGAATACAGTTTTATTATTTCAGGTACACACAACCTGTAAAGACTTGTTACCAACTAAGTGCCCCCTCGGCCTCTGTAAAGTATCTGTCATCCCTCCCACGGCTCTGAACAGCATTGATTCAGATGGTAAGTATCCACTAATATCTTCCCCTCTCTCTTTCAGTTACAGGCCTTTCAACGAGATATTTTTACTCCAAGGCCCTGAACTGAATTCTGCTAAAATTTCAAGTAAATCCCAAACTGGATGTTTTGACTGAAGCATGGGAATGAATAATCTCATCAGCATTGAGTTTCTTGGGCTGTTTATTTTGATATTGATTCAGTTTATTTGCTATTGGCCCCAGAGTTTGCTGCAGCTGTTGGTTGTTCATACTGCAAAATGCAATTTGGGGGAGGTGGAGAAGCTGGCAATTTGAGCATCTGGCTAGAAGAACTGCAACATTTGACCTCATGATTGGCGGAAGGTGGTTCATGCTGGATTCAGTGCTGTGTCCATTTGGCATTTACTCTGCATATGTCAGCACCTCAGAGAAAGTATTAACGTCTTCATCCCTGTGCTTGGAGAGCATTACTGCTGAGTGTGAGATTGTTTCTTTATTTCTCCCTCCCCTACTGCAGCTTCACCTTTTCTGTGTTCCTTCTTCCCACTCAGGGTTCTGGAAAGCCACTTGCCCCCCATCCTGCACAAGCCCCTTGCTGGTCTTTGTCAACTCAAAAAGTGGAGACAACCAGGGTGTAAAATTCCTAAGAAGATTCAAACAGCTGCTGAATCCGGCACAGGTCTTTGACCTTATGAATGGAGGACCTCACCTTGGGTAGGGAAATATTCTCTGGATGAGCAGATTCCTTTTAAATACCAAAAATACAACGATTGACTCTTTGATTTGAAATCTTTCTCTCTCGCTCTCCCCTCCCTCCCCCCCACTGAAAAAAAAAAATCTAACAAGGGTACTATTCCTCAGAGAGAACTGTATATATGCAGAGTGTGGAGGGGCTTTCTCTAGCTGTTTTTGAGTTATTGATCAGCCAAAACCAGATCTTAATGCTGAAACGTGTAATTTCCATTCTCCAATAACTGCAAAACAGCTGAAGGATTTCCCTGAGATTCCAGAAACTCCCCTCTGGGATGAGACCAAACATGGAAAGCTTCAGCCCCAAAAAGCAAGTTATGTGAAGACAGGCTTCTAAGAGCCATCCTGATCTAACTATTGCTATTGCGTTTGCTAAGATGAGAAATGGGATATTGTAGATGGCACTAGGATGCTGTCAAAGTGAGCTGTATAGAAATAGCTGCAAATAAAAATGACATCCATGGAATAAACTTTGACCTCCACCCTGACCACTACGTCATTGCTCCTGGGCTGTTTCTAACATCTCAAGCCTCGTTCACATGGGAAAATGCCTTTTTAATGAAAAAAAGCCCATCACATGTGTTTCCTTTTCTATTCCCCCAATATGGCTTGAATAAAAGCAGGAATTTCAAACCATACTGAGTTGGGGGTCCGAGATCAGGCAGCATCCACTCCTGGACCATGACCATTTAAAAATCTAATAGCTCGTGAACTATTGTAGCTACCATAGACATTTTGTTCATCTTAGCAGGTTGCAAGATATTGGACCTGAAAACTGAAGCACCCTGATTGATGGAAAAGTTATATTAGATCATTTTTAGAGGGTTATAAAATTAAATAGTACTAGTTATTTCCTCTCTCTGCCTGTATGGTTGGATTTATGGTACTAAGGCACTTGTTTTCAAAGGGGAGGGATATGAAAAATAGTACCTAATAATTTTCTCAAAATTTTAAAATTGCTTTTTTGTACAAAAAGAAAGTGGCAACAACAAAATAAATGATGATGTGCTATAATGTTGATTGAGTAATTTCAAACTCATGCCAATCAAACCGTGCACCACAACATCCCATCATCGATGACAGCTTTTTCTCAACGCAGCGGTGATTGCTTACAGTAATATGGTTTTTCTGTAGTGCCGTAGAAAATTTATTTAGTACAGGCAATACCCTTGGAGGCCTTACCGTAAGAACCACAGACAGCTTTTAAAAAAGGTTGATTTTTAGGCCTAATATTCTGAACAGTGTCCATACTAGCCCAGATGAATGGGAAAGTTGCACTTTTCTTGGTGGTGAGTTGTTTTCCTGGTTGCAAAGCAGACAAGGCAGCAGAGCAATGATTTATAGACTACCTTTGTGACAGAATTGTGAGGTTTAATCTCCTGTTCCTGAACACGTGCATGTACTGAATCCCCATTCTTGCAGTTTTACTTTAATTGGCATGGCTCTAAATATGGAGGCATTGAATTCAGAACAATCCAAGTCATGACAAATAACCTAACTGCATACAGAACACCAAAAACCTGCAAACAGGAATTAATTCAGCAGATTATCAGCCACCAAATATTTGTTTCCTCTACTGTTGAGAGTAAAGTAGGCTGATGCAGAAGTGGAGTGCCCTGGTATAGATTCTCCATTTTGTACAGTGCATAGATATGAACATTGCACATAGCTGTATTTATACTTCCTTTTTACAATGAAGAATTCAAATTCACCTGAAATCTAGAAGTGACTTGTGTTCATTGAAAAAACAGCCTAGTCAAGGCTACCCAGCAAAATTTGTAACCCAGATTGAAATAGCTAATCGCTCCTGTTTCTTTAGTAGCACATTATTCTTCGCATTTGTGTTTTTTTTTCTCTCCTGTAGTTTACGTTTATTCCAGAAATTTGACACTTTCCGGATTCTAGTTTGTGGTGGGGATGGAAGTGTTGGATGGGTTCTGTCCGAAATTGACAGCCTCAATCTTCACAAACAGGTACCTTCCCACAGGGCTTGTCCGTGTGTAAGAATGAAGAACAGACTACCACGGGTGAAGAGGACTCTGATCAGATAGAAATACAGTTGTGCCAGGAGTGAAGCAAAAAAAACTTCCCATAGCTGGTGTTCCTGCAGTAACTTCTGCTGAATGGGGCCGGGTATTGCACTAACAGTGACACCCCTCACAGTCAGTGCTCCTACACAGTTCCCTCCTGTGACAGCCAGGTATTGGAGTAGCTCTGAGCATTCGCTAGGTCTGTGCTCCTACACCATTCCCTACATAGATTTCTGCCGGGAGAGAGCTGGGACTAGCTCCCAAAAGGCCAGCGCTCCTACTCCAGTCCCTCTAATAATTCTAGGAGAGGGTGTGAGTCCCTTTGGTATCAGAGTCCAGGAATAGGTAAATACTTTCCCGAAGTGAGTGTTATGTGTGCTGTGCTAATTCTGGAGATTTTTCTCCTGGAGATCCCTGTGCCATTCCGTTAGGAAAGGCAACAGCACCACCTGGTGTAAAATGAGAACATTGAGCTCTGTCCAGCTGTTGAAAGGTTTTCTTTGTAGTGAATAGGTCAGGAGTATCATTGGAATGTACTCCCCTCTCGATTCACAGCTTTTTCTGGTTGTGGTCAGCCCTAGCTGGCATCCTCTTTATCTTATAACTAGTTTTCTCTCAGGGATTGATCTAGGTTTGGAATCAGTGAGGTTCTTCTCAGTGTTATTTTTGGAAGGGTGTGGCTTATGTTTTCTCTTTTGGATATCCATATTGGTCTTCTTTTCTCCTGGTGCAGTGCCAGTTGGGAGTGCTGCCCCTGGGTACAGGAAATGACCTGGCCCGGGTGCTAGGCTGGGGATCTGCATGTGACGACGACACTCAGCTACCACAGATCCTGGAGAAGCTGGAGAGGGCCAGTACCAAAATGCTGGACAGGTGAGTGTCAGCCCAACCACAACATCCACATCTCTGACTCAAGTTCTACCACCGGACTGTGTGCTAAGCTCTGTTCTGAGACATCAGCCTCCCAGGACAGTCGTACAGTTCCTGACTCTTATCTGCCTGAATTACTGACTAATTTCACCAATGGTTCCCCATTATACTCCTGCCCCCAGTTGTTATCAGGGCAAGGCATTCTTACATTGCTTATTACCCCTACAGAATAATCACACCAAGGAGATATTGTGCAATATAGAAGTGACTAGTAACACCTGGCAGGAGAGAGGCCTCCCCTTACTGCCCAGAGTTACACATGCATCAATGATGCTTGTAAAATGAGTTTGGTTGTTTCAGCCTAGTCCCAAACCACTACACAGTTTGGTATGGATTATCAGGAGATCTAAGGCTGCAATAAACTCACAGTAGTTAAATATGGCAAGGATGTTATGTCATTTTGTACATCCGCTTCCCTATCCTGCGGTATAGTTTTGAGCATTCTGTCATGTCTAGAAGTTGAGTGGTGGAGTTTGATAGCATAGTGAAATTGACAAGGTCCACAATCTCTGTACTCCAGAAATCTTCTCAGTGTAATTTAGCTGTTACAGTCTGTGATTTTGCCATCAGGTATTCACTCAGGATTTGAAATAGCTATTTCATGTCTGAATCAAAAAGTAAAACTGAAAGCTGAAGTGAACATCTATACTGCTAGTGTTTATTTCTAGATCAAGCTGACACTTAAAAAATATATATGCAGCAGCCGTTGAGAGCTGTGCCATGGAAATTCTCATAGCAAAACCTGCAGTTTTTTTCTGTTAGAGAAGGTGGAGGTAGCAAATACGGAATACTAGGGACATGGGGATGGAAAGGGATGTTTGTTTGGAGGGTATCACTCCTTCCCTTCCCCCAGTTCAAACCCCTTTACAGGTGACATGCTGTGACACTAAGCACCCCTGTATGTGACGCATGCATCTATAGGAATGTGATCTTTTTTTAATTCTTAATGCGCATATGCATTGCCTTTCATTCAGGTCATATAAAGAGCCCTTTCATTGTGTCTTAGTCCCCAGTTGTTTGTATTTCTCATGGCGAGGAGACCATCAACTTGGTAGTAATAGTTGCAGTGGTTTCATTTCAATAGGTGGAGCATCATGGTGTATGAAACCAAACTCCCTCGTCAGTCATCGACTTCCACAGTCACTGAAGATTTCAATGAGGATTCTGAGGTATTTAGCCACCTGCAAAGGGCTGAAGACTGGGAGGGGATTCAGCCGCGGATGGGCTCAAACCAGACAAGGGAGCGGGCTATGGAGAAGAGAATTTAAATGAAATGGGCTTGGGCTCTACATCAGAGGGGTGACCTGCTGTAGAGAAGGATGGGAATTGGGCTGCTGAAAGCAATAGACTCCTAAGGAGGCATGATAGGAGATAGGGTGCTGCAGAAATGGGGACACTTCTGTATTAGGCAAGTGAAGGGCTGTAGAGGAAGACAGGTTGGGTTGGAAGTTATATTGGCTTTTTCGTACACTGCCATACAAGGCGGAATGCTGTAGGAGCTGCTGAAAACTGCACAGTGTTCTCAGAAGTAATAAAAAACAGTGTTTTCCATTCCCAAGTGGATGGTCCTGAGTCCCAACTCTGTGCCACATTGACAAGCTGGTAGAAATTCGTTTCCTGATCAGACACTGGTCTCGTGTGACTAACTGTGATCTGTACCATAGAGCTCTCAGAGGTAACCCAAAGAAAGCAGAGTGAATTAGAAATCATGGCCCTGCACCTTAGGGTGCACTATGGGAAGCCCAAGTATAACACAGCATATGGTAACCCTGGCCGTTGGCCTAGGTGCACCATGGGAACAGTAATCTAACAGCTTGTTTCTGGCTGTCGCCAGGTGCAGAAGATTCTCCTCTATGAAGACTCTGTGGCTGCTCATTTGTCCAAAATCTTGACTTCTGACCAACACTCCGTGGTCATCTCCTCAGCCAAGTGAGTATGTCCAGGCGAGCCCATTGCAGGGGACCAAGGGGGAAAAGTCACGCTGAGAATGGTGGGCAAACCTGTGAATGACTGTCTTCTTTGCCTAGGGTGCTTTGTGAGACAGTGAAGGATTTTGTGGCTCGAGTAGGGAAGGCCTACGAGAAAGCGACTGAAAGCTCGGAGGAGTCGGAGGTCATGGCCAGGAAGGTATGTTGGGAAAAGAGCACTTCAGATATAGAAAGGAATGGGAGAAAACCACTCTGCTGTCAGAGAGACCCAGCTGGCGCACGTACAGCAGCAATCCAACAGGCAGGGGGCTGGCCAGTTCCACTGGTATGGTTGTGCACAAACCTTCTGCTTTAACCTGCAGTGCTCTGTCCTGAAGGAGAAGCTGGACTCCCTTTTGAAGACATTAAATGATGAATCTCAAGCCTCTTCGTCTCTGTCAAACCCACCTCCCACCATTGCAGAAGAGACAGAAGATGGTGATGGATCTGGCAGTGCTTGTGATCCTTCTAGTGACCACTCCATGGGATCATCATGCACTGCCCGTCCCCAGATATTCCGGCCTAGAGAGCAGCTAATGTTGAGAGCCAACAGCCTGAAAAAAGCCATTCGTCAGATTATAGAGCATGCAGAAAAAGGTAAGAGGTGTGGAATCCTGCCTGCAGTTCATTGTCTGTTCTTGGGACATGTACATTGCCTTTCCTCCAGGGAGGAGCAGGATTCATGATTTAACAGCAACATTCCTGATCTATATGACAATCTTCCAGTAAGCCTGTATGCATTTTTCCCCATACAAAGAAAGGTTCCTATGGGATTGACCTTCCACCCCTAGGCCACCAGTTAGAAAATCTTTGCGATCATATGGCTGTTCAGTGCTATTCTCAGTCTGGCCCCTGTTAAAGGGCCCACATCAAATGCATATAGTAAGAGTCCTAGCCTCTCTGTCTTCATATCGCACTGTAGGACCCACCTCTTCAGTAAAGAACCAGAACAGAACCAAACCTGATAGCTGGGCACCTCCTCCATCTCTTCGGACTTAGCATTTCACCCTCTGGTGGTGGTGGGGACTGGGGTAAATCAGCCCCGCCTGACAGAGTTTGTTTTCCCCCTCAGGGTTTATTTATCAGTATTGCCACGGCAGGCCTCGGGGCTGGCCCAAAGAGCGCTTCTCCACTGAATAAAAGAAACACATTCGCAACACAAAATTAAAGGGGGATACCTTTCCTTGTCCCCTCTCTGCGGGTTGGGAGGTGGTGTGCTGTTGTTGGCTTCAGGGTGCCAGTCCTCCTAAACAGGCAGTCAGGTTGGTTGTTTTCCCCCATGGGGGGAGAGCAGCCTCTCACCCTGGAGAAGCCTTTCTCCCTGCTGCCACTGGCCCTGCAACAGCTTGTCTCCCCCTCTGCCGCCCCCCAGAGGTTTTGAAAAGTCGCAGGCAGCCCTTAATTGGATCCATGTGTCCCTAGTTGACCTGAGGTAACCTCTATTCAGCTTGTAGGGAAGGGCCTTTATCATTCATGGGCTAGCCGCTAATATACCTGACTTCCATTGTTCTCTTACAGCTGTCCAGCCTGACTTGGTCGCACAGCACACTCCAAGGTAGAAGGCAAGAATTAAACCAAAGAGTAGAATGACAAATTGGCTGGCTTGCTGTTTTCTGCAACCCATGTACAATGTGTAAATACTCCCAGGGGAGGTGCTTTAGAAATACTTTAGATAGATTGCATCCAAAACCTAACATCATGGTTGGCTTTTAATTGGCACCTGGACTGACTGTTTCATACTCATTAGGCTCACTGTGTGCTCACTGGCCCTTTGTGGCCCAGCTCCAGAGGGACATGCCAGCTTCTATGCCTGTGACCCATTCCCCTCTCCCTGCCTCCCCTCAGCTCCAAGTTCCAGTCCCTTCGAAAGTGTCAAGCAGGAAATCCTGGTTGAACTGAGAAGGAAGTATATATTGGTGTATTACAGAACAGAAGGAAAGCGTAAAAGTCAGAGATTTAAAGTCTCTGCACACCTAAATGAGTACAACTGTAAGCAACCTTAGACCTGGCACTAAGCCTGAAGTTGCAAATCATTGAAATATTACCTGGATTTACAGCAGTGTAATAGTCTAAGTGATCTCTGGCCTTTTTCAGAGAAACAAGAACTGATGCGGAGAGGTATATGTCTCTCACCCCTATCCTCTTGGCTCTGGGAGTAAATAACAGTTGGTATACCATCCAGAGGAGGTTTTGATTTCTCTGAATAATACATTATCATTTGATTTCACCATCCCTTGAACAAACGAGTTCCATTGCCTTTTGTGAACATATTTGATTAAGTCCTCTGTGCCGTTTCGTTTCCAAACACGCACATTTAATTCCTTCCTTCCTTTTTATTGGTTTATGCCCAAACCCTCTCTTTTCTCCACGATACCAATGTTGGTGGCCATTTGAAATGACATATTTTATTGTCACTGTCTGGGCTGAGCAAACAGAAATCTGACATGCACATCAGTTAGCGTCTTTCTGTTTGGCTAGCAATTCCGGGGAACACCTCATGCAAATAAAGGCAGGTCCTTTACTTGTAGCATAGCTCAAATGAGACATAGATCCTTAGGAAGTATAAATACAGTTATGGCAAGTGTTAAAGTTGGGCAAATTTTTTCACAGCCCATCAAAGCTCTCTTGATGGTGGTCTCAGCAGAGAGACCAAGAAATGAGTGGGCCTGGAGACTGAAGTACCCTCACCCCAACAGCTGACTCCTCCAGGTCAGAGCTGAGTCATGTTAAACTGTGTGGGAAAGTCTACATTGTCGCTGCCATTCATTGATAGATGAATTCAGCACCGTCAGAGCCCTCATCCTACTGTCATTTAAGTCAGAGAGAGATTTGTCATTAACATCAATGGGAGCTGAATCAGGCTCATAATTTGGTATCTTTCATGAAAACTAATGTGTTTTGGGTTTTTTTTAAGTAAGGAGTTCTGTGGATCTCCCCATTCAAGACCCTGGGGCAACGCTTTGGACTAGTTCTGGTGTGGGAATATAATTTTGGGGCAGTATTGTATTTCCTTGCTGTGTGCCAGCCTGCCCCCTTCCCTCTGTACTCTCATGAAAGAGCTGTAAGACACATGTCTGATTTCTCTCTCTGTCCAGCTGTTGATGAGCAGAACGCCCAGACACAGGAGCAGGAGGGCTTCATCCTGGGGCTTTCCACCTCTGAGGAGGGAAAGGAGCTGAGGAACGAGGATAAAACCTCCCTGCAGCCATCCCACAGTGGCAACTATGGAGTTCCCAAAGGGAGGAGTCATCGGAAAGGTACTAGCCACCGGCGGGCAGCCCAGGTTCCTGCATTTGGACAAGCACTAGGGTTCCCTTTTCCATAGGAGCTTTAGAATATTTCTGTGCCCATCCCTTCTTGGAACCTGTTTTCCTCCAGTGTGAGGTTGGCGATAGTTCTGTAACCTCAGCTCAGAGACCTCACATCTTCTCCATGCTCAGATCCCTTTGCCAAACAGTCTCCTTCCTGCTCAAAGAGGAACCTCTCTCAGATCTCTGAGGGTTTGGTCATGATCTTAGTGTGCAGTTTGTAAGACCCAGGAGCTTCATTAGACTTATTCTGACAGCAGCAGCCAGTCTTCTCAGTGCTGTCAGCTTGCCGTGCTCTCAGGTGTCGTCCACTCCACTCGCCCTCTTACATTTTCTTATTGGACCCCTGCCTTCCTGCACAGATACTAGAGCAAGGAACCAGCTTGTAATCACTGTTAAGTGAGAAAATTGTAAGAGAGCCCTATTCACGCCAAATACATTCAGAACTGAACTGGGTCTGTGTACTAGCCAATACCCATCATCTGTTTTCTTCTTCAACTGAAGCCAGACCTCTCTCATCTCCATTCCTAGTATTAGTTCAAGGTATTTCTGTGCCTCACTGTTGGTACCAAGTGTTTGTGTGTCTGTCTGTTGCACTTGGGCCAAACTTTTTTTGTCTCTTCATGACTCTGGTTCCGTCTCTTTACGTAACTGTGCTTTCTATTGTCTGGAATGTGTTGATGTTGAGTGACTGATAATTTTACCTTCTGTCCCCTGTTCCTTACTGCTTATACAGTGCAGGTGTGTGCTTGTTTGAGCAATACACAATGTTTGTCAATTGCAGTGTTTTGTGTTGTATTTTGTAGTGTCCAAATCTCCTTGTGAAAGGCTAATAAACAAAGGAAGTTTGTCGCTGGGCAGCTCTGCATCTCTTCCTCCCCAGACAGGAAACCGGGACAACCTGCCAATGCTCAACACAAAGATCCTCTACTCGAGTGAGTGTCTCACCCACCCCTTCCCATTCAAGCAGCCTGCTGAGCTGGGGTGACAACAGCATAGCCTCAGCTCTCCAGCTGAGGGCATGAAATGGTTGTCTGATATCCGTTCTCATAGATAAATCGTTGCCAGAGCCAACTTGGAGAGTAATCTGTTTGCAGGTAACTTTCCAACGGGCTTGAATAGTGAAGATGTTGGGAAAAGATTAGAATCACCCCCAGCTGAGACCGAGACACAGATTTAATGGCTGCAGTGCAGAGATAGGATTTAGGTCTTGATGACTGAACAAAGGTAATGACCTCATACGCTTAACAGGAGGTTGATGCAATGGGTAAATAAGTGTAAAATTCTCAATACAGTGCTGGAGAGGCCCGAGAGTGAAGGGTGGTCCTTCCAAGTCAAGGCCAAAGTCACTGGCAGTACTGTCAGTCTCCCTTGTTCCCATCTCAGAGATCCTGCAGCTGTTTCTATCCCTTGGTGTTCTTAGCAGGTCACTCACCGATAACTTTAGCACCACAAATCCCGACTTGTTTGTTTACATTGGTTTGTTCTTGTCCAGAAAGAGTCGGGGTCACTTTCTCCCTGACTAAATCTGGCATGTTTTTGTTGCTAGCTGATAATGTGGGGAGCAAGATGCAGCAGCTCCTGAACAGAGTGGTGTGCAGCCTTGAACCCCACTTCTGTCCCCTCAGTCTAGTCAGGCAGAGACCCGGCCGTGCTCCTTGCCCCAGCAGCAGGAGAGAGCTATTGCAGTAAGATCGCTTCTGTCCCCTCTTCCCCAGGCACGGCCCCTACCACACCCAAACCAGCAGAGAGACGTATGCACTCTCTTCCCACCTCCTTTACAGCTCGATTGCTGACTGCGTCTTGCTGAAGGGTAGAAGAATGCTCTGGAGCCCTCCTTGGTGCTGGGGACTATACAAACGGAGACACATGGCCTTTTTCCTTTTAAAAAAAAAGAAAAGGCAAAAGTGGATTCCCCACCATAAAGGGGTGTGTGTGGAATCTCCTTTTTCCAGAAAGAGCCAAAAAATGAAGACAGCCCTTTTCTGGCGCATTGTCATGTTTTGATCCCAATAGAAGAATTAACACCTATGTTTGGACCTAGTGCTGGTTAGGGTTGAGCCCTGAGACTAGTACTTGTCATATGTCTGATTTTATTGTTTTTCCAGTTGGGGTATATGTCTCTCACCCCTATCCTCTTGGCTCTGGGAGTAAATAACAGTTCTTTGCCCAGTGTTAACATGCCCTGGCCTCCATATTTAATAAACTCCACGAGATGCCCTACATACTATTCCCTCTTTATTTTCTCCCCCAGATATTCGTGCTGGTATGTCTGGTTCTCTGCCTGGGAGTTCGGTCATCAGCCGTTTGTTGATCAGTGCAGATCCCTTTAACTCAGAGCCAGAAAACCGGTGAGTATGCAGAGGAGCTAGACGGGAATGAATGGTTCCAGATGAACCTCAGCGTCAATACATTGTGGTGAGGGAAGAGGGTTGGTTTTGAGAGTTAATTGGGGACGTAGGCGGCGCCGGGATGAAGAGATGTGTAAATCAGCCCTCCCATGCTGGATGTCAGTTATCAAGGTGTATGGGCATGAGGAATCAATGCAGAAGATATGGGGCTTCTAGTGAGAGAATCTAACCAAGGCCAGTCTCCTCCCAGGACCTGTGGATGTGAGGGAGTGTCTCCTTCTCCCAGTTAGTGTGATATGGGCAAGGTCCAGCTAGCTGTTCAAAAAGCTAGACCTGAATTCTCCAATAAGGCTCCTTAGATTCTGCAGCAATCTATAAATTCTTCTTCGAGTGATTGCTCATGTGTATTCCACAGTAGGTGTGCGTGCTCGCCATGTGCACCAGTGCCGGAAAGTTTTTCCCTTAGCAGTACCTGTAGGGGGAGCGCTCCCCCCTGCACCCCTGGGATGGTGCTGCTCTGGCGCCCTATAAGAGGTGCCACGCGCTCCCCTACCCTCAGTTCCTTCTTGCTGCCAGTGAAGGTGTGTCGGAACTTCGCAGCTCCAGCTTCGCTGCAGCTCATCCCTAGCATTTCTATCTGGTACCTGTAGTTAGCCAGTTTCTCAAGTTAGTTCAGTCAGTTAGAGTGCCCAGGCCGGGGCATGCCCCGAGCCCAGGGTTTTAAGTCATGCGACACTTGCAGGCGGTCTATGCCCTGGAGTGATCTGCACACAGACTGTTTACGCTGTTTGGGTGAAACCCACATCAGTGACCGCTGCAAAATCTGCAGATCCTTCAGGCCCCGGACGAAGCGCGAGCGAAATATTTGTCTCCGGGCTATCCTTATGGAGTCGGCGCTGTCCCCACCCCAGTGCATTGCTCCAAGTCGGCCCCGGGCACCATGACGTCGGCACACAGTGTGTCCAGACTGCTCTTTATGAAGTTTCTTATAGGGTAGTCAAATCAGCTCTCACTAGAGTACAGAAGATCCTGATGGCCTTCTCCTCTTCTTTCAACCATCTGTGTGTCAGGAGATGTGGGTAACTTTAACAAAAATTGTTTTCTTTAACTTGACAGAGAGTGTTACACAGAGAAGTGTGTCATGAATAATTATTTTGGAATTGGATTGGATGCAAAGATCTCTCTGGACTTCAACAACAAACGTGATGAGCACCCAGAGAAGTGCAGGTAGGTCAGTTCTTTGGGAGGCAGAGTTTGGTCTTTGCGGTCTATAGTGATTGCATCAGAAGTAATTACAGTTTATAATCTACTATGGCACCTTGAAGCTGATCATCTGAAACCAGCATGAGTAGTTTCACCTTGATTACTTCCTAATTCAAGACATTGTAGATAACATGGGAGATCCAAGTGGCTAGCTCTGATATGGATTGGATGCAGTGGCTCAGGCATTTACTTCATGACCTCACTAGCAGCCATTCTCATGTGACTGCTTTTTAGCTAGGAAAGAATTGTGTCCCAACTCCAAATGCCATGGAACTCCATTCTAAGCCCGCACCCTGCCCTGTAAATCAGGCCTACAGTTCTATGGTCTTCAGGATAGCTGCATAGAGACAGGGTCCTTCAAACAACCTGCGGATAATGGGTTTTCTCTGTCCTGAGCAATATTCAGCAACACCCTTAGCTCAGTGATGTGTGTGACTGGTTTGCATCTCCCTCTTGGGAGCATCTGCACATATTTCTGACAGCTCATGTTAGTGGATCATCCCTAATTTCTGTTTCATTTTTTTCAAGGGCAGCCTCTTTTCAGAATACAAGGGCTGGCAATTTCCAATGCTTCTTTCTTCTGAAAGAAGAGGACTCCTGTTTTAGGGGGTTGGGAGGTATCATTGAAATAATCTTTTTTCGCAATCAGACAGTAAATGACAGTGCCGCCTGCTGACAGTTGTATCTCTTGTACCTTTGTTTGCCCCTCTAAGAAGTCGTACTAAAAACATGATGTGGTATGGAGTGCTCGGGACCAAGGAGCTGCTACACAGAACATACAAGAACTTGGAGCAAAAAGTCTTGCTGGAGGTGAGAAAGAAAATGCTCTTACGTGGTTAAATGTCTCCTCCCATCCCAGTCAACTTTTAATTTTTCGCTTCTGATTTGGGACATTTATTTTAGCATTTATCAGTCTTTAACTGAACACATGAAGCCCTTTCAGCATCTCTGTCGGTCACCTTGAATCTGACCCAGCCTGTTGATTCCAGAGGAACATTTCCATTTTCAGTCCTTGGGATTTCTCACCCCCCATTCCGCTGCACTATTAACACATGTCAACCCTTAGCCTGATGAAAGTAGCCTCTGCTGATACTAGAAAGATATTCCCATTCTCCACACATGGAGGCTTTGCTTGTGATAGAAAATTACATCGTTTTAGAAAACGTTGACTAACGCTGTTGAGCAAAGACCCTCAACATAGGACAAGAGCTGTTGTGTTTAACATTGTATCTCTTGTAAACACCACTGTCCTTATCTACTCTGATTGTCTAACGTCGTATTAGTTAAGATATGTTCTTCGGGGGTCAGATTGGGGAAGAAAATGGTGATATTCTTCCAGGCTTCCCCCACCACATTAGCTCCATCCATATGAGTTGTCAAAATGCAACACCACTCACAGCAAATTGTGCAGATGTTCAAAGTGAGATCGCAGTGTCATTGGCTCCACCAGGCTCTCTCAGCTGGACCAAACCCCCTCACTTGGGGCTTAAATGTGCCCATGAGCTCTGCTACATTTCTAGGACGTGGCTCGTGCTTGACTGGGGGAAAAAGGGGTGGTGTCTCCCAAACAGTACTTGCTTGTGTCACCAGAATGAAACAGACTCATGGGAAATTGTGCCCCTCCCTCTTCTTTCTTACATGAGGAATGAAGTAATTAATGTTGCCATTTAAACTGTCATCAATAGGCATCGAGAGTTAACATCTCAATGAGATGAATGGGGCTCTTCATCACTCCAAGAGCTGCTATTCCTCTCTGCATCAAGTACTCTTGGCTCACATTGTTGAGTGTTTTTTTGCCACCATACCAGCTGGAGACTTGCTTTCTCTTTTTAAATAAAAGCTGAGATTCTGGAGAGCCAGCCAGTCACTCAGAGAAGTGCCGGGACAGCATATGGGCATGTACTTGTGTAGACAAGGCCAGTAGTCCTGGGAACTCATCCAGTTATGCAGGCAGTGTGGTTCAATGCCAGCCCAGCGAGTGTGCCCTCGACAGTATCTGGACAATGTTCTGCTCTCTTCAGCAGTCTGCCTAGTGATGACTGAGTAATCTGGAGAGGCTTTAAAATTGCTGCCTGCTAACATCAGCACAGCCGTAAATGTGACATTATCTTCTGTTCTGTGCAGTGTGATGGGCGTCCGATCCCTTTGCCCAGTCTTCAGGGGATCGCTGTACTCAACATTCCCAGCTATGCTGGAGGCACCAACTTCTGGGGAGGCACCAAAGAAGATGATGTGAGTATTCCTTGAAGGTCGCAAATGGGAACTCGACAGATTTCTTCTGGATTTACTGTTGAATGCACCATTAGCACCCAAGACCTGATGATTGGAACAAGAGCATGTCTGGCTGAGGTTTCTCTGTGAAATGTGTGGCTACCCAAAAATCAAACTTCAGCAGCTTGTCAGCCACAGGGGTTCAGACGAGCTAGATCCTATTCCAGTCCTTCTGACTGTCATGAAACACGATAGATGAGCTCTAGGATGCCCCCCGTTCCTCCCCATTCAAAAGTCCTGCTCTAAAGCCAATTTAAGCTAAGGGCAGTCTTTCCACAAACTTCAATGGGCTTAGTATGAGGCTCCAAAATTTTGACCTCAAATAATGGAGATAATCAAGTCCTGTAAGAACAATGTTGTGTAGAGGCTTGTGTGTCATCACTGCAGAAATGATCCTTTAGATGCTTTTGGAAGCCCATTGGGATTACTGAGGCTACTTTTTCTCCTTCCTGGATCACTTCAGAATCCACATTGTAGCCTCATTGTTAATTATATAGCGAATAAACAACAAAAGAGAGAGCCACAAACCTCCATCCATGGGAGGGAAGGAAGCTCTTCTAACACAGAGAAATATGTGAATTGAATTCTCTCTCCCCTTGTGTCTGCTTAGACATTTACAGCACCCTCTTTTGATGACAAGATCTTGGAGGTGGTAGCCGTGTTTGGTAGCATGCAGATGGCAGTGTCACGAGTGATTAATCTACAGCATCACCGGATTGCACAGGTATCTGTTGCTTTTGTGAGCTCCTTGGCCAACCTTACGCCTCCCCCACCCAGAACACTTGGTTTGAAGGCTGTGATGTGTTTCTGCTTGCTGTCAGTCCCAACAGAGCAGAGAATGCAAAGCTTGTGGCTCTTAGACTCCCCTAGTCCTGATGTGGGCGCCTGCAGGGATCAGGGCTAGTAGCTTAGGGTGGTATCGAGCATGGAGTGGTTTTCCACTGTTCGCTGTGATCTGGATAGATTGTGGCAGTTGAAACACTGACTAGCACAGCAATCCATCAGATAACCCAAGGCATGATGTACCAGAGGCCAGGGCCCCAAGGGAGTTTGCCCTGCACAGGAAGAACTGTGTGTCTGAATCAGGTAATCCAGCCCCACCAGCAGCAATTAGAACAAGGCTGTCGGACACAGGAAACATTTTGAGAGGAAATGTATACAACACCTCTTTTGGTAACTTTTATTTTGGGACCTATTTAATGCATTCATTTCTCGCAGTGTCGGACAGTGAAGATAGCAATCCTGGGAGATGAGGGAGTGCCTGTACAAGTGGACGGAGAAGCCTGGATTCAACCCCCTGGTTATATTTGGATTGTTCATAAGAACAGGGCACAGACGCTAACTAGAGACAGGGTAAGAGTAACCCTGCAGTACAGTACATGTACAAGAGAGACATTCTTTAACACCATATATACCCCAGAGAGGAATGCAATAACCTGACAGACTGTAGAGAGAGACATACATATCAGGTGTGCAGTGCGCGCGCGCACACACACACACGCGAATATTGATAAGTTTGCAAAATCAAGCATTCAGAAAACAGGAAATGCTAGAATTAAGGTTGTCCACCTTACCTTGGCCCCCTGGTGTGTATGCATGCTGTCTTTAATGACATGATCACATACTATTTTTTCCACAGGACCCCTGCCTCATTCTGTGCACTGGATGGATGAGACTCAATTAATGAAGAGCTATTCGATGTTTTGTTTTCTTCTCGTTGTTCAGTGTGTGGTTCCAGGCCTTATTGGCCAAGCGAAGAGAGGTCCTACATTCAACTGAATGGCATTTCTCTGTCTGTAACATGATAATATTTGAGTGCTGCCACCCGATCAATTCCAAAATTTGGGGGAATGTTCTAGGCATCATTGTCCAGAACCCCAGTGATTTGGAGGAAAACTGGAAGGAGGAAATGTGAGCACACGGAGCCCGTGGCATCTGGTTAGCAGACTCGGCAGTTTCAGCCAGCTCTGACATTGACTATAGACCATTGAGACCAGCCATTGACACCTTCCATCGTAACAATATTCCCCATGTGAGATCTGCCCATTCTCCCAATAGGGGTTAACATTTTGACCTCCTGAATGTCTTGTATCCCTAACAAAAAGAAAAGATATAAGAATGAGGGAAATGGGGGGGCACATAGAGGCCCTAGGCTGTGGGAGAATGGGGGACCCTAGTATGGGGGAAGAGACAATGGAGGGGACAAACAGAACCCCTGGCTGGGAGGAGAATGGGGGATCCCCTGGTATGGGGGGCACACAGCCCATGACATGGTGGGGAAGGGTGTGTTGGGAGAACCAAGGAATGACAGCACACAAAACCAATGGGATGGGGGAAGGAGGAATGGGTTGCACAGAGCCCCTGGCATGGGAAGACAGTGGGGGACAATGGTAAGGGAGAAGGGGACAGTGAAGAAATGGGGGGGCACACAGAACCCCTGTGGTGGAATGGGGGGCACATAGAGCCCCAGCATGTGACAGATAGGGGGTGCACAGAGCCCCTGGCATTATGGGGGGGAGAATGGGGGATTATGATATGGGGGAGGGAAACATAGGGGACACACAAAGCCCCTGGCATACGGGGGGGAAAAGCGGTTGCAGAGAGTCCCTTAAATAGAGGGAGAGGGGAGAGTGGCAAACGGGGAGGCTCTGGGGGGAGTGGAGGGGTGCCTGGAGTCCCTGGTGTCTGTGTTGAGCTTGGCCTACAGCAGCAACAAAGTGGGTGACCCTCTAGTTCACTGCACACTACTCACACCCTGTTCTGAAGAGAGAAGTGTTAATTTCCTCATGGGCATTTCTATGGTGCGCATCTCTTGAGTGCTCACGAACATTAATCATTCTATCTTAGCACCCCCTCAAGGTGAGAGGGTCTCATCCCTGTTTTACAGCTGGGAGCGCAGGCATGGAGAGAGTACGGTCAAAAGTGTCCACTCATTTTGGGTGCCCAATTTGAGACACCTAGGGCCTGATTTTTCTTCAGGCTGCTTAACATTTCTAGCACTTTCTATGCTCAAAGACCTGTTCCCACTGGCTTCAGTTGCAGCTCTGAGTGCTCAACCTTTCTTCAAAGCAGACTCCAAGGTACCAAGTTGGCCACTCAGAAAGTGAGGAGAACAGTTAGTGGTCATCTGTGAAAAGTTTTGTTTAAGTGAGTTGCCCAGCATCAGCTAAGAACTCGGTGGCAAAGATGAGGCTAGAATCCAGTTCTCCAGAGTGACATTCAGCTGCCTTAACTGTGAAACTGTCCTTTCTCTTCCTGCAGTCCCCTGTTTCATTCTGTACACACCTTCCAACTTCTGCAACAAATGAAGCAGGGGGCCTACAGACAAGTCTTCTTTTCTACACAACCCTGCGTCATCCCCAGAGCAGGCCCATCCAGTGCACTGAATGAAGCAGAGAAATAGTCCTTTGGAAAATTAGTATGTGATCATGTAATTAAAGGCTGTATCGTGCATATACACAAGGGAGGGCAAACGAAGGTGGCACAGGCAACCTTAATTCTAACTTTTGAGTGCTTGACTTTTCATGTTCTTTTAACGTAGTTTTTTGTGTGGTATTTCCTGTTGTTGTTTTTTAAAAAGCAAACTGGAAAAACAGTTCTAGTATTTGACACCTACATGGGTCATCAGCAGGGTTGGAAACTTCAGATTCATCACCTAGCCTTCTGCCATTTGAGCTAACAGAGTAACTGATAGCAATAGTAGGTTGTCATCCTCTGTATGGACATGAGAAGGGGATGGACAGACACTTTGGTAGTGGGTTTCACAGATATTAGTTGACAGCAGAGAAACGGTGAGACTCAATCTTGGGTTCCATTCCAGGCTCTGGATGGGAGTGTACTCTGGTGGGCCCTGACTCTGCCCATTCCCATGAGCTTGATCCCTTCTGCCCCATCCCCTCCAACCTGTCCCAGACCTGTCTCTTCCCCAGTCCCATCCTCCTCCCTAGCCCCCCTCAATACCCTACCCCCTGAGGTCATGTTCTAGCCCCACATTTTTAGCCTTTTTCCATGCTGCCTTGCCAGCAAGGGTGGGATCACTCCCTGCTCTCCATTCTGATACCTGGCCCCAGGGAAAGCCCTCCTCAGCCCCAAGTTGGAATATGCCCAGTGAGGATGGAATCGTCAAAGACTTCACCTGTCAAGCTCTAGCAAGTTTCTACTGAGTATGTGCGAACTGCAATTTTTCAAAGGCTTATAACTTGGCCAGATCTGTGTGGATTTTCATGGGGAAAGCCAAATGCCCGTTCCTGACATAAAGGCCACCCCTTGCCAAATTTCAAGTCTCTGCTCCAAAGCATGAGGATGCTAAAGCTTCTCCAAGAAAAGGTGACCACAAAACAATGCATTTTCCCCTAAACTCATTCTCAAGAACATCTGAACTGTTTGGACTGAAATTTTCTAACACAGGAAAAAAAGTAATGAGCCTGAGTCAAACGTCCAGCATGGGAAATTTCAGCCCAAATGTTTGTCACATTTGTAAGCAACTGAAAACAGGAGGGTCTTATAACGGGGAGTGTCAAGCAACCTTCATAATTGGTGGTGCTGCCAGCCCTGCCTGTAATACAGGTACACACAGGCCCTGTGGGAAGGCTGATGGAGTAAACATTGAAATACTTACTCTGGGAGATTTGCAAGGTAGTTTTGTGTGCATTTTCCTTGTTTGTAGGCATTTGAGAGCACCCTAAAGTCCTGGGAAGATAAACAGAAGTGTGAGTTGCCCCGGCCCTCCTCTTTCTCCCTGCACCCAGAGATCATGTCTGAAGAAGAGTCCACCCAGATTAACCAGTTTGGTCAAGCGGCAGGAGCTCTGATTCATAGGTGAGACCCGCTTCACTTTTCCTGGGGCTCACAGCCCTACTCTGGCATCTTGTTCCTCTGGGCTCATGAGGCCCCCTCCTGGCTTCTGAGTGTGGTGCTCGTTGTCACACTCCCTTTTCTTCCAGAGCTGTCTGTCTTGTCTGATAACCTGCAGTGCTGTCTGTATCCCTGGGAATAGCCTAGAGCAGGGGTCAGCAACCTATGGCACGCGTGCCAAAGATGGCACACGAGCCGATTTTTAATGGCACGCTGCTGCCTGCCAGGTCCCAGCCGCCGGCCCCACTCAGCCCGCTGCTGAGCCCAGGCTGCCCCGACCCGCTCTTCTCTACCCCCTCCCCCCCTGCGGGGGAAGGGTGAAAAAGCTTGGTCCTGCCGGCTGCTCCCCCTCCCCGCCTCTTCCCTCAGCATGCTGAGTTCCTGCCCCTCCTCCTCTCCCTCCCTGCCGCCGATCAGCTGAGGGCCCTTGCGAGGGAGGGGGAGAAGCGGAGCCGCAGCGCACTCGCTGCTCCCGGGAGGAGGCAGAGAAGAGATGGGGACGGGGCCTTGGGGAAGGGGGTGGAATCAGGGCATATCCCCTCCAGCCCCCTGCCATGAGCCGCTCTGGGCAGGGGGCTGGGAGCACCCCCATGACCCTAGCCCACACCCCCAGCCCCCTGCCCTGACCCCTACACCCCCCCCACACACACAGCCCTCTGTCCTGACCCCTACACCCCACACACACACCCCAGCCTCCTGCCCTGACCCCTGCACCCTCCTCTCACACACACAGCCCTCTGCCCTGACCCCTGCACCCCCCATGACCCCAGCCCTGACTCTAGCACCCCACACACATACCCAGCCCCTTGCCCTGACCCCTACACCCCCCCCCACACACACAGCCCTCTGCCCTGACCCCTACACCCCCCATGACCCCAGCCCTGACTCCAGCACCCCACACACATACCCAGCCCCCCCATGCCCTAACTCCTGCACCCTCCTCACATGCCCCCAGCCCTCTGCCCTGACTCCTGCACCCCCCTACACATACCCAGCCACCCCATGCCCTGACTCTTGCACTCTCCACATTCCCACCCCCACCCCTCACACCAAACAGGAGCTCCTGCACCCGTGCCCCCCCCCACACACACACACATTCCCACCTGCACCCCTCGCACCAAGTGGGAGCTGCCCAGGTAAGCACTCCACACCCAAACCTCCTGCCCCAACCCTGAGCCCCCTCCCTCATTCTAGCTCCTGCCAGACCCTACACCCCAACCCCCAGCCTGCTCCTTCACCCCCAGCCCTGAGCTCAGTGCACTCCCACCCTCAGCTCAGTGCAGAGAGAGAGGAAGACAATGGGCTAACCAGGGAGAAGGTAGGTACCCACTCTATGTTGGCAGGGCCGGGATCCCAGACAGGCAGTGGGCTGAGCGGGACCGGCAACCGGGACCCTGCCTGCCAGGAGCCAACAGACGGAACCCCAGACCGGCAGACGGAACCCCACTGCCGGTCTGGGGTCCCAGCCACCGGCCCCGCTCAGCCTGCTGCCGGTCTGGGGTTCTGGCTGCCGGCCCCTTGCCAGCCGGGGTCCTGGCTGCAGGCCCTGATCAGCCTGCTGCCGGCCTAGGTGAACGGAACCCCAGGCTGGCAGCAGGCTGAGCGGGCCGGCGGTGTAAGATCAGCATTTTAATTTAATTTTAAATGAAGCTTCTTAAACATTTTGAAAACCTTGTTTACTTTACATACGACAATAGTTTAGTTATATAATATATAGACTTATAGCGAGAGACCTTCTAAAAACGTTTAAATGTATTACTGGCACACGAAACCTTAAATTAAAGTGAATAAATGGAGACTCGGCACACCACTTCTGAAAGGTTGCCGACCCCTGGCCTAGAGCAATGTATAATTTAATCTGCTCACTGCACTACTGCAGCTGCACCAGAATTTAAATCTACAAAGTGAAGTTTTTTCAGTCACTGTGGACCAAATTCAGTCCTGGCACAAGCAAGCACAGCTCCCTTTGTTGCTTCTTTCAGGCTGAGGTTAATTTTATATTTTTAAAAAACATGGGGACTTAGGTTCATCTGTTGTTCTAGCCATAGATGTTGCCAGTGAATTTGTCAGAAATGAAACAGCTGCTTCTCAGGGAGGAAGCCAGACTTGCTGGGGACCTTTAACCCATAGCCACAGCAGAGATTGGTGAAAGAGGACTTTCACACCAATACACACACTTGCACTCTTTTCGCAGGTGTCCTGCTCACTGATATTAGCATTTAGGAGAAAATGCACAGAGCGGAACACCGCAGAAGTCTTCTGTGAACTACCATGTGCATAGCTGCTGCTAAAATCACACCCTACGTGTAGTATAGGGCCATATTTTAAACTCTAGCCTTGAGTTGTGCTTTGCAAAAAAGAATGTGCACACGTGGAGTTGTGTGCACATGCCCTGCATTTGTGTAAATAATTGCATGTGTGTATTCATTTTCAGGCACTATTTAGTGCCAAAGTGCATAAATTAGTGTATTCTTTCAAAAATCCCTTTAGACATACAAGTACAGGTATTGCAATCAGCTCAGTTGTCCTAGGGCTGCTCTTCCTTGCTTGTGGTCTGGTAAAACGTGCCAGGGTTAGACTTGTGCTACTTTTCCTAAGATCATATAAAAGGAATGCCTCATTTGCCTTGCCCTATCCATGGCAGATCACCCGGATGGGAACTGATCTGCCAGAGGTCAGATCACCTGCACGAGCACTGCCATGCTGCTATGTCCATAGCCTCAGCACTCAGAATGGCATTGGAATAGAAAAGAATGAGGATCAGCTGACATGGTCTGTGTTTCTGTCCCCAGCATTCGGGAAATAGCCCAGTCCTATCAAGACATGGAACAGGAACTTGCTCATGCAGTCAATGCCAGCTCCAAATCTATGGACAAAGTATACGCCAAATCCAAATCGACAGAGGTACTGCTAGGCAGTTTGTTTCTTAAGCTTTGCCGCAATTTTGTTACTGTTTTCTGCTAGGTTCTTTTTCACTTCTCTGAGACTCCTTTCCCTCTAGCCATTTGACTGCTGTGTTTTCTGGCCCTTACATGTTTGTTGTTGCCACAGGGTCTGAACTGCAGCCTGGTTGTAGAGATGGTGAATAACGTTAAAGCCCTGCATAGTGAGACAGAGCTTCTGCTGGCTGGCAAGATGGCACTGGTAAGGAGGGCTAAACAGGAGGGAAGGGCTTGGAGGTAGTTTCCCTCATTCTGTTCTCTTACTGTGGCCATGGCTCGAAGACAAGATCTTGATGGCCTCTCGACTCCTTTGGCTTTGTAACAAGTCAGTGCAAACTTTACCAGTGGGATTTAAACAAATTGTGCCGTCCATTGCCTCCATCGTTTGGTAATGTTACGCATTATGCAACAAGATCAGGCTGGTTAGCTCTGAGCTCTGGTTCCTTGAGAGGGAGAAAACTTAATATGGTCTAGAAAGGAATGTCTTGATATGTGGTTTCTTTAAAAATATCCTGAAGGAGATAACATGCTCTGCATTCCACCTTGTGGTTCTGAATGCTGTTTGCCTTTGGTTCTGTCTCTGATGCAGCAGCTGGATCCTCCACAGAAGGAGCAGCTCCTAGCAGCCCTGACAGACATGGACCTTCAGCTGAGGAAGCTAGCAGACATACCTTGGCTATGGCAACTCATGGAGCCCAGTGATGAAGAGGTAATAACTCTCAAACACAGGAGCAAAACAGTTTCTCTAGGTGCTGTCCTCGTTAGTTAGCTCTGCTCATCTTGCTTTAGTGACCTCCTGTGGGTAGGTCACAGGTGTGAGACAGAATCAGTTCAGGAGAAAACTCCATGAAGTTACTGCCAGAGGTCCCTGAGTTGACATGGAACTGACCATTTTTCTTCCCCCTCCTTACCATGAGATTGGAATCTCTTTCCTCTCTATAAGTGCTGTGAGCTGAACTAGGTGCTAGGTTCATTCAGATGGTATGGATTTGAGACATAAGTTTCATTGATTTCCCTGTGTGTTTCTGCAGAACCAGATGCTGGATTATTCCAAACGCAGCCGCAGTGGCAAATTTCGGCTGGTGACCAAGTTTAAAAAGGAGAAAAACAACAAGAATAAGGAGACTCGTAGCAGCATGGGACTGCCTGGTACCAACTGGCTGTGTATTCACTCTGTGTGCCCCTGCATCTCCTGTTTCTGCACACACACTCTGCCCCTCCTCTGCCTGTGTCTCCATTTTGTGTCTTCCTCTCTCCTCTGTTTTCCCTTTCATGTACTTTTACTCACACGTTACACTCACATTCTTTTTCACTTAGCAAAGTAGCTTTTTTGCTGTGCTCTCTCTCTCTGAACCATAACACCCTGCACTGAGCAGATATTCCCAAAGACTAACTGACGGCACCCTCCAAAGAGGTTTACCAAGACTTGGACTGTTTTCTGGAATGTTTTGGGAGGGCTGCGGGAGTGGACTTGAGGGTCTTAGGCTTTTAGCAACCAAAATGACTGTGGGGCCCAAGTCTGCATAACTCCAATCCTCCCACTGCTGATGCTCCCTGATGTGGTTAATGATGTTTCTCTCATTGATTCGCCCCCAGGGTTTAATCAAGTCTCATGTCTAATTGGCTGGGGATCCTGCATCACCACTGGTGCACCCTGAGCTCTAATCATATTGGTCAGTATGATAAAAACTGGCCCATGAAATCAACAAATTGACTGGTATCAGCACACTTTCTCTCCAATTGGGTTAGTTGATTTTTGGTTTATATTCTACCTATGAAGACTCTCTGCCACTAAAATTAGGGAGTACTACCTGTCCTCTCCCATGGAATTGTGGGTCCTGTCACTCTTTCCTCCATGACATCTCTCTCCGCTGGGATTGTGGGGACTTTTCTTTCTCTTATTTAGAGACTAATCCAGAAGCTGGAGGTCCCGCTGTGTTCACTGCCAGTCCTCCCTCCCGCATCGGAGGGAGATTTTACCATCTTGTCTATAAAGCACTTGATGAGCCATCATTGTAAAGAGACCTATGTAATGTAAGTGCCAATATGCACTGTTTACTCTAAAAGAACAATAGAAAATTAACCTGGGCCTGATTCTCTCCTAAACATTTTGCATGGCTCTGTTTTGTTTTTTAAACTGAGAGAAATTGAGTTTCTTATTAGACCTGATGGTAAAGTTTCAGTCGCAGCAAGCTAGTGACTGGACATGAACATAAACAGACTCCCATGGTTCATTGCGTCTAGTGTCTTCTTAAGAGAATGGCTCTGATTTTAATCTGACCTCCTTCTTTGTTTGAGATTGTAGCTCCTGTTGTCAGTCCTCCTCTCCCTCATTTGGGGTTGTGGTCCTGCTTGACGTTCTCCCTTGGCTTTCCTTTTGGTTTTGGATACTGTCGGTGTTCTTTCTCACTCTCTCTGTCCTCTGGGCTTCTGGGTACTCAATGCACTCCTGCTTTTCCATCTCCGACAGTTCACCTCTGGGGAACGGAGGAGGTTGCGGCCTGGCTTGAGCATCTCAGTCTTTGTGAGTATAAGGATATCTTCATCCGGCATGACGTCCGGGGCTCTGAGCTCCTGCATCTCGAACGGAGGGACCTCAAGGTACTTTCATGATCAGCTCATCAGAAATAGCCAGCTGCATCTGCATGGCCTTCTGTGCTGAATGTGCTTGGAAATGGCCTGCATACCATCCGTTCCCCGTGGCTTTGGCTAGATGAATGGGTTCATCATGGCCTCAGTTTACTCTCTTCTCAGGTCACCTAATTAAAATGCATAGTAGGAAGCTCACATAAATAGTCAGCCGTTAGCCCATAGGCCAACAGTCCAACTCTTTCCCAGTTTACTAAAGTTGTGGTCCAATCCAACACCCAAACTAGTCATTGTTGTCGAGAATCTTTATTTTGGAGCACTGTGGAGCAGAAGGATTTCAGTGGTCAGCTCACTCCCACCCCTTTACAGAATCAATCATGATTTGGGCTAGTTAGAGTTGAGTGTGTGGCTATATTTGAGGGCCTGCAGATCATTGCAGTTGCTTTTAAAAAGAAACAACCATAGTCTTAGATGAGAAAGTTGGACAGAGACTTGTTATTTATACTGCTTGTTGAATAGCCAGTTATATCCTTAGAGAAGGGAAAACAGTACCACAGACCCACTCTGCAAAACTTCACAGCGCTCCTCCCATCATCAGGAGAAGCGTTTTCTGGGAAGGGAAGTTATGAAGATCTGTGACTGATATGTGACTTGCATGTGATACAAGAGTATTTAAATTGTGGCCAGTGAGTTATGTGTGTAGTGAATGAATGTCCATAGTATTTTAATTTGTGACTTGCCTTGTGCTCTGTGTGTACAGTGATTAATGTGATATATGAGTGATAATATGACTCCTGTGCATGATCTCTAACTATTTTCTGTGACTTCTGTGCATGGTATCTGAGTGTTCCTATAGTTATTCTGTGTGATCTGTGCCTAGTTGTGTTCTTTACTCATGTGTTTTGTGGCTGGCTGCTGACTTTGTTCCCTGGGATATATATATATATATAGTCCTTTCTGCACATGGTTTGATCTCCTGGCTAGCCATGTACTTTGCATCTGCGGCTGGCCACATGGTTTGCAGTTGTATCTAGTCACTGCTTTGTTCCGGTTCTCTGATTGTTGGTTACTTTGTCTTGCTCTGGTTGGCATTCAGTGCTTGGTTTAAGAATTCATATGACTGTAAAGTTTGTAATCTCTCTATATGGTTTCCTTCTGTTTTTCATGATCGGCTGATTAGTTTGTAACTGTTGATTGGCTGTCTAGCTTTTTTTTCTGTGATCTAAGATGTGTTTTCCTCTTTTCTTCCAGGACCTGGGAGTGACCAAAGTGGGTCACATGAAGAGGATATTACACGGGATCAAGGAGCTGAGCCGGAATACTCTTGTCAGCGAGGTTTAGCCTCTGTTTTCACAGCCTGTGTCTACCATTCCCCCTAACTTCTGCACAGCATTCACCTCCCAGAGCAGCTATGCTCAAAACTGTCGCTGTTCAGAGTTCATATCAGCCAGTAATGGTGCTACCTTTTTTCATATGGGGTACAGTTGCATCCAGCAAGAGGCACCTTATCTGCTGAGCGGGGTAGAGCCTCCCAGAAGAGTACTCATCAGCCATTTGAAGAACCCTGTCCTTAGACATGGAAAGTCTTAGTTCTGGTGACAATGCAGGACAACTGACAATTGCAACACAGCTACCTTTAGTGTGTGATTTCATCGTATTGGAATTATTCAGGGCAAAAGATGTATTGGCCAGTCATAGTCTTTTCAGATCCGAGACTTTCCCACTGATCTGTATGTGACAGCTGTATCTGATATTGCTCAAATAGGGCAAAGCTTGTCCTTTAGGCCTATTGGAGCCCCCTTCTGGATACATCCTTCAATTGCATGTGACCTGCAAGAGAAGCTCAAAGCCAGTGCAAGTCTGCCCTTGCAGTGATTCTCTCTGTGTCACTTATGCCTTGCAACAAACAATGCATGTGGTTACAGCCTTTTGCACCAGCCTACAGTCTCACCCTAGGCCTGTGTCTGTCATTCTTCTTCAGCCAATGATGGTAGTGCAGCCAAATTCACAGCCATTGCACTTAGGTGAAAATTCCAGCCAGTCACAGAGGACATTCTCTGGCTAGCCCCTTATCCCTTGACGATAGAGCAAAAATAGTACAGGCAGTTCACTTATTAAATCACCCATTCAGTATTCATCTTTAGGAGACGGGGGGTGGGGCGGAGAGGAAGAGCCACTCAGGGCAGGAGGGGTAAATTAGCGAAACGGGATACAGAAATAATTTGACCTACCTTGTTAGGGGAGCAGCATGTCAGGCACCAGATTGGAGCCGGTTAGGAACGGCTTCTTTTCAGGTCAGTGCCACTTCCATGGCCACAAGTGAATGGACACTAACAATAGACCTGTGGCTTTAATTTATATCCAAAGGCAAAAAACACTCCCCTCTCTTGAAGGATACAAAGCTATCATTGAAACTTGCATCTTTTCCCCCATTTAAGTCTTTGTGCTTACTGTTCCCTCTCCAGTCTCTCTCAAGCTGCCTTGTTCCCTCACAACAGTGCTGGTGGATGCCAAAGGAAACAGGGTCACTTACTCTTCATGGTACTGTACCTGCTACTAAGAGAGCATGTGCCTTGGAACATTGAGGGATTTTGTAGAAGCATCTGGGGTTAGTGTTACATGGCAGAGGAGTATCATGTTGAAAAGTGATGCCCCTTTGGCAACTAGCTTCTGATGCCAGCACGTGGAAGATGGGAAAATCAGCACTTCTGAATCAGAGGTTCTAGACTGCTTCCAGATTCCTGTTTTATTGACTAGCCTCCATCAAGTGACTGGCGAAGCCCAAAGCCCAGCAGACCTAGTTCAGTTGATGTGATTATCATTGGGGAGAGGGCTTGCTGGCAGTTAGCATCAAAAAGCTGGAAAAAGGGGAGGACTTTTTCGTTACATCTCTTGTATGTGTTTATTTTTTTAAATGAGTGACACTTGGCTTCCCGTGGGCAGGGAAATGAGCACATATACCGTGGCACACAATTTAATTTCTGAGGGCAACTTTTTTTTCCTGTTCTTCATAAGGCTTTTGTTAAAACTGCCTTAGCTCCGTATAGTTAACTGAACCTGCAGTGTCAGACATGTTTTATGTGATGGGAGACTATGGGCCAATTTCAGCCCTCGTGCCAACTCCTTTGAATTCAGGAGAATTATCCCAAGGGTTATTTGGGCCTTGAGTGTACGGGCTTGTTTTCTTTCCAGTTCTTGTCTCCCTACACAACTTCCTTTCGAACAGAGGACATCGGCGTTTGCTTATGCAAAGTGGAGAGAAGGCTATGCCTGCTTGATTCTAATAGCAAAACACCTGATATAAACCATTGTAGGGAGGGAGCAGAGAGAGGAAATTTTGCAGCCCTGCTCCCAGAGTTTTTCCCTCCTCACTCTTCACTAGCATCCCTTTCCATGGTGATTTTTTTTTCTTATTAGTACAAAGCCCTCTTGCTGCATTGGATCCCCTAATGTATTGTACAAGTAAGACTCAGAGACAATTTTATTTCCCACAGTTCTCTTCCAGCTGTTTTCATTTGCTTGTTTGGACGCTGATCAAGGCCTGTGTGAGTGTTAGGAAAACCCACTGGTAAGCGGAGCCGTGGAACATAATGAAGAGTATTGCTGCATTTTTTCATTCTTACTGATGATAACCAAGTAGCACCCACTTCATGGTATCTACAAGAGTGTGTGTGTGTTGGTAGCAGTGTATACACAGGTAGGAGAACACCTCAGGGAAGAGATGTACCATGTGATAATTCTGGAGGAAGATGCAGCAAGGAAAGAGGGGATTTCTCTCTTTTTGCTCAGATTGTGAAAGAACCACAATTCTTGCTGATTATGCTTCTTCGTCTCATGGTTAGAGGAACAATGTGTGCTTACCATGCTTGCATTACTTAGTTCTGGATGGATTCCGTTCTTGCCTCAATAGGAACAGTTCCTCTGCATTTTTTTTCCCCTAATCAAACTGATAGTGAGATCCTAGCAGGTCCCCTCCTGTTCAAACGTATTCCTTAGAACTACAACTTATCCTAGGAGGACTGAAGGTCACTGGTGCATTTGCTTTTTTAGGCAATGTATCCATTTAGTCAAGGAGTTAAACTCTGCACTCTTTATTTCCCTCTGTATATCCCAATATATTTCTTTTCTTTGGTGAATTTTCCGAATACGCTTATAGGAGTGTCACTCTCCATTGCATTAGCTATCCTCTAGCAGCATTCCATGGGGATGGGGAGACACGTTCTGCCTCCTTTTAAGAGTTAGAGAATGGGATCTTATATTTAACTCAAGTGCCTTTGGCTGTGCATGAGGTACATATCTAAAGAGAGGGTGTACCACAGTTCCACTGGGAGTAATGCCATCTCTCTATAGCTCAGGCCCTGGGCCTAAAATGGGAGCACTGGTGTCAAACATCAATGAAAGATGTCTCCATGGGCTGGGTGGTCAGACTGAGGTTCTAGCCTACTTATTCGGAATTGTCCCTCTGGTATCTGATAAGCTTTTCTGTAGGAGAGAAAATTGCTTGGACAACTCAGGAAAACAGACTGAAAAAAATGTCACTGCCACTTTGCCAGAAACAAAACTCTCCTGCCCTGTCAAGCAAAACACCTACTTGGGAGAAGTTAGAACATCACAGGTCTCTTGTACAAGTTCAGTCTTTTAATTAAAATGCTACTAGTGTCAAGGCCTCAGGTCACCTTCTGTCTCATCACTCCACTCTCCTGGCAATGATTTGGGAGGAGAGGAGCAGTGTTTTACTGTGGCAGATTGGGCATGTGGTTTCTGTTACCAATAATGGAAGTTCAGTGCCTCGTTTACCAGGCATTGCAGTGAAAATTTACTCCTTGGTGGCAGATTCTGCCCTGTCACCCTCTTCAGCCCCATTCAATTCTTGAGGTTGCATGCAGTATGAGTTAGCACAAGATTTGCCCACTAGCTGATCAGGAATGTGCTAGTGTGGGCCTCCTGGGGGAAGGAAAGGTTTTTATTTATAACATGGTCTTACCTGTTTTGCTGGAGTTCCTTTACAGTGCTTAGACTATAAGCATTTGACCAAGAGCAGTATGTGCCAGCTGTTCAGTGTAGGTGGAGTGTGTTATTTATTCTGTTTAGTTCTATGGAGACTTGTACTCTGTCAGACCATGAAGACTTGGTCAGTATACATTTCAGTAGAGAGATCCCATCTCTAGAAAAGCGCCTCTGCAGCTAGGAACCTCACAGACTGTACAGAGCCGCTTAGTCCCATAATTTCTTGGACTGCTTCCGACTCTTATTCAAAGCTTATTTTGTTATTTTAGTATTATTTAAAGATGCATATATGAGCTGTGTGATAAAGTGAAAAACTGTTTACACAAAAAAATTTTGTATCTTCAGAAATATGTGTACTGTAAAAAAGAAAGATGAAAAATAATATTGTTTATAAGGCTGTCAGCAGTAATCGCTTGTCTGTATCGCTGCCCACCAACTGTTATTCCTCAGGGGTGTCCACACCGTTCCTGTGATCCTGTCAAAAGCATAGGGAAGCACCTGGATTCCTGTACAGTCTTGGAAAGAAGGTTTTGTGCCTTAAGAATGGGACCTGCTCCCCTCCTATTTATTATCGTAATTTATACAGTGATTGCCATGGAAACGCCTCTTGTATTTTATGTACATAATTTGCTGTTGATTGTTGTAAATAAGTTGTTCTTGTATATAAAGCAAACCTGTTTCTGATCTTCCGGAATAGAATTCCTCTGTTATTATCTTCATCATGCAAGTGGACTACAAAGTCCACTTGCCTCTTTCCCAACAAGAAGCTCTGCTTTGGGACGATGATTTTATCCTGAATAGCATCAAAAGCTCAGAGGTTCAAAGCTGCTTCTGGGGTGGGGTGGGGTGGGGTGGGGGGGAGTGTGGGAGTGATTATCAAGGAAGTGAAGAGATCATAGCTCTGGTGTACATTAATTTATAGCTGTTCCTCATCAATTGGCTTAATCAATGTGTGCAGGAGGAAGTATTTATTTGAACTTTATTAGACAAGTTTCTATAGCAGGAAGTGTAAAGAGGAAAAAATATTTCAAATGCGTTGGTTCTAACACTGCAAATGCTACTGCATAGTCTCTGTGGGTACAAGACTAGGGTGACCAGATGTCCCAATTTTATAGGGACAGTCCCAATATTTGGGGCTTTTTCTTATATAGGTGCCAATTAACCCCCACCCCCTGTCCCGGTTTTACACACTTGCTATCTGGTCACCCTATATAAGACCCACTGCTAGAATGGGCATAGACCCCTTGGGGATTTGAGAGGAATTTAGGTCCCCTTTCCCTTTCAAGTGCCAGCTGTATTTTTTAGTGACTAAGAGAAATTCCAATACCTTCCTAAACATGAGAGGTTATTCCCCTCCTGTGATCTAGCATAGCTCTGCATCACATTTTTCGAATTCTGAGCTGCTGTTGTAACTTCAGGCTCCTGGATTATCAGCTTGTTAGGGACACAGTTTCTAGACTCAGGAGATAAGTGAAAATGTATTTGTAAAGCAAGTAACATACTCTTTTTCCAGGAAATGTAGAAGTCAGTTGCAATCAAAAGTACACAGTGAATCTGTAAACTTCAAACCTAAAAGTTTAGAGGGATTTACGTGAGAAATGCCGTAGGCCACACTAACTCCATTCTCCTTCCTACTGTGTAATAAGATAACGATCAATGTGTTTGTAAGACTAAGAACCTTGCAACAAGTTATTCCTGACCTCAGGGCACAGTTCTTACAGTTTAACAACATTTCAAAGTAAGTGGAAACTCAGTAATATTTGTTGGAATAAATTATGAATATTTTCAGAGAGAAAACAGAGCTTCACATGCAAAAATTACAGAATGAAAGTTGCTGGAGCCCTTCCACTGAAAAGGAGGAATATTTTTAATGCATTGGGGATGTTAGAAATCCTAGCAGTTGTGTAGCCCTTGTGATAAATAGAAATGGTTAACCACCACATTACATTATATTCCATAAACTAACCCCCAAAGTCTTAACAACAGGGAAGAAAACAAAGATTTTAATATAAATATGCACCCACTTACCCCCAGATCAGAATAGCATCCTAAGAGCCGTTCTCGTCAGTGGAATAGCACCACTTACCCCAGGTCTGAGTCTAGGTCACTGTGCAGTAAATAGTGCTATAGAAAGAGCTATCAACAAAGAAACACCAGCAGGGACGAACCAGATGAGTTACCACTTAGCTAGACCATTAAGAGAAACACATTTTTAGGTTAGTTCATCTCTTACTTTGGATTGCAGAAGCTTCATATCCAAATCTCTGCCATGTGCAGCTGTGGTCATATCGGGCATACTGGGCCACTTTCAGCACTGCTCTGTCTCCACTGACATGGCTGAACATGGCCCAGCGGATGTCTTCAGTGTGAACTGGCGAAGGCTCTTAATGTGCTGAAGCAACAATGGGTTTTCTGTCATTCAAGCATGTCTACCCACCTCTCCTCATCCCACACACCTTCTCTCTCACTTGGTGTGAAAAATGGAGAGAGGGGAAGCCCTGGAGAACCTTCTTCACCCTGCAGTGCTGGCAGCATTGGAAGCAAACTGGTTTAGAGGGCACCAGAAGTGACTGAGGGAAGGGAAGTGGCTCCCCACATCCCAGCACTCAGAAGGCTGCTCGTCTATGAGAAAGGCATCTGCTGTGGGCAGTGTCTGCTGGCATATTGCACAGCCAGGCACCCATGTCTTAGGGGGAGCTCCAGTAGAAAGGCTTGAGGCCCTCATTCCCAAGTGGGCAGATGGAGGCAGTGCTGATAACTGGGTGGTTACATTAGTGAGTTGGCATGGTGTATTTTCCCCATTGTAAGTATACATTGCATTTCTCTAGCAGCTTCCAATGGAGGAGTTCGAAAGTTTTATAAACTTCCCAAGCAGCCTGCAAGGTAGGTAACTATTACTATCCCCACAGCGAGTGGGCAGATGGAGACATTTGTACATGGGTGTGACTGGGTGCACTACTCACCACTGGACAGCACCTCCTCGCTGTTCTGGGGATTAGCTCTGTGAGGCCAACACCCATTCTTCGAGTGATTGCTCATGTGTATTCCACAGTAGGTGTGCGTGCTCGCCACGTGCACCAGTGCTGGAAGTTTTTCCCTTAGCAGTACCCATAGGGGGAGCGCTGCTGCGACCCCTGGAATGGTGCCTCTATAGTGCGCTATAAGGGGAGCCACGCTCTCCTCCCACCCTCAGTTCCTTCTTGCCGCCAGTGAGGGTGCGTCGGAACTTCTTGCTCCAGCTTTGCTTTGCTGCAGCTCGTCCCAGAACTCGTTAGTAGTATCTGTCTTAGTTCCAGGGCCGGCTCCAGGCACCAGCTTTCCAAGCTGGTGCTTGGGCCGGCATTGAGAATGGCGCGGCAGTCCCGCGGCGGCAATTTGGCGGCAGGTCCGCCGCATTTCCCGCCGCTGAATTGCCACCGCAGGACTCGGACTGCCGTCCCATTCTCACCCACCGTGGTGGTAATTCGGCGGCGACTGCTTGGGGCGGCAAAATTGTTAGAGCCCCCCCCCCCCCTAGTTATTTCCTCCAATTTCAGTTTAATTAGTTAGAGTTCGGGCCGGGGCATACCCCATGCCTCAGCGTTTAAATCATGCTACTCCTGTTGGCATTTGATGCCCAGAAGTGACCCACACGCCAATTGTCTCCGCTGCTTGGGCGAATCCTACATAAGTGACCGCTGCAGAATCTGCAGGTCCTTCAAGCCCAGAACCAAAAAAGACATTAGACTTCGGGCCCTTCCCATGGAGTCGGCACTGGCTCCGACCCCAGTGCGCCAAGCGGATTCGGCACTGGGCACCTCGTCTTCGGTGTGCAGCGATCCCCCGGCACCCTCCAGCGACTTGGCACCACTCCCCATCAAAGAAACAGAGAAAGGTACCGTCTTCTCAGTGGCATCAAGAGAAAGAAAGGGGAGAGGCTAGACCCACGTTGGGCAGCCCAAGTTCTCTCCAGAGCTCCAGAGCTCCAACTTTTGTCGAGCGGAGCAGCCCAGTCGTGTCTCCGGGTGCCCGGATGCCCTTGATGCCAAAGGCCCTCCAGGCAGCCCGAGACATTATGACTCTGCAGGTGCCCGGGGCACCACCGGCACCCGGGCCCCGTTCTAGAGGCAAGCTGCCTCTGAGCTCCAGGCAGTCGAGCCCGACCTGACGCAGATCCCAGTCAGGGGACCGCTCTGGGACCTACTCACCACTCAACGTCCTGTCTGGACACAGTCTCCAGCCTCCGCTTTCGTTGCCCACTAGGTTGTCTGGTCGGGTGCCGTCGGATCGGAGTTCCAGACCCCGCTCCACGCAGAGCAGAGAGTATCAATGGGACAGGCACAGGCGCCATAAAAGCTCCCCTTCTAGTCGGCGCTACCGTAGCCGCTCCTGGTGCGGCCGCTGTCACCGTTC
Organism: Chelydra serpentina; assembly: GCA_037349315.1. Lineage (NCBI taxonomy): Eukaryota > Metazoa > Chordata > Testudines > Chelydridae > Chelydra > Chelydra serpentina. Next base: position 418,045 of record JBAIAC010000023.1, read on the forward strand.
GCGCTCCAGCTCCCTCTCCTCGAGGCACCGTGCCCACGACTCCCTGCGGGGATCACCAGCTCCACGTCATCGCAGACCCAGGCGTTGCAGCGTCTCGAGAAGCAGTAGCTCGAGGCGGCACCGTTCCTCAACGTCAGAGTCCCGGTCCCCGAGGCAGGTGTCACCCTAGGCACCATAGATCGTACCGCTCCCATGGTACCAACAGGTCGCTGTTAACACCAACCTCGGCCCACACGTGGCCCCCATGTCCCAACCCGACCAGCTGGTGCTGCCGGTGCCGCAGCACGGTCAATGGCAAGGGCCCCCATGGCATGGACAGTGGTGCCAGTGGACCCCTTGGCCCCCCGTGCATGCCCAACCAAGGGCTCGCTTGGTGGCAGGGGCGTCGGAGGCTCCCTCCGCCACACTATCCAGGCCTCCAAGGGATAAATTGGCGGATCATGGATCCTTGGCACCACATGCGGAGTCCAACCAAGGGGTGGATCCCGCAGCACCAGCCGATGTGCAGAGCTCCGTACTGGCATCCTCCCCCGCGCCGGATGACACCTCTCTCTGCACCGCAGGAGGACTTCAGGGCTCACCAGGAGCTGCTGAAGCAAATAGCGTCGAGCCTCCAACTCTACTACTCCAACTGCTGTCTGGGCTTTCCACGGAGGCACAGTCTGTGATGCCGGATCTTCCATTTGATGGCAAGGACCTGTTCGCGGAACAAACAGACGTGAGACTCCATGGCATGAAGGACTCATGTACTACCCTTGGGCTCTACGTCCCGCCGGCCAAGGAGAAGCCTAAACCACAGGCTCCCGCCCCGTCTCCCCAGTCAAGATATGAGCCCACCTATAAGAGGTCCAAGACACAAAAGAGGCGACCTCAGAGGCAGTCCCGCTCTGCCCCGCAGTCTGGGCCCTGCAGGGGCAGACAGCAGCGCAAGAGACAGTTTTGACTGGTTGCAGGAGAGTACCCAGGTGCCTTCCGAGGAGACCCTCCTACCAATAAAGTTTGCCTTCAGCAACCGCTTGTTCCTTGAGGAATGGTCCCGTATAACATCGGACCGTTGGGTCCTCAACACCATTTCCCAGGGCTACACGCTCCAATTTGTGTCACCCCTGCCCTCCCACCCCCCTCCCTGGAACGGCAGGGGAGACCCGTCGTATGTACACCTGCTACAGCAGGAGGTGAGTCAGCTCCTCAGCTTGGGAGCTGTGGAGAAAGTTCCAAGGGAGTTCCGGGGAAAGGGGTTCTACTCCCGTTACTTCCTTATCCCGAAGGCGAAGGGGGGGTCTCAGGCCTATCCTGGATCTGCGAGACCTCAATCAGTTCATGGCCAAATGCCGGTTCCGCATGATCTCCCTGGTACGGATCATACCCTCGCTGGACGCTGGCGATTGGTATGCAGCCCTGGACCTTCAGGACTTCCATATCCATATATTTGAGGGGCACAGACGTTTCCTTCGTTTCCTGGTGGGACAGGACCACTACCAGTTTACGGTCCTCCCATTTGGCCTGTCCACTGCACCCAGGGTATTCACAAAGTGTATGGCGGTCGTGGCGGCCTACTTCAGACTCCGAGGGGTCCAGATATTCCCCTACCTCGACAACTGGCTGCTCAAGGGCAGCTCGTGGTCGCAGGTACAGGACCATCTGGAGCTGCTCTTGGCTACGTGTGCCAACCAGGGCCTTCTAATAAACGAGGCCAAGTCGACATTGGTTCCGGTGCAGTGCATAGAATTCATAGGTACCCTCCTGGATGCCTCCAAGGCCACAGCCTCCCTTCCCCCGGACAGATTCCAGACCCTCAAGGGACTCATAGCCTCAGTCACGGAGTTCCCCGTGACCACGGACAGGGCATGCCTGCAACTCCTGGGCCACATGGCGGCGTGCACGTACCTGGTCCGCCACGCCATACTTTGGATGAGGCCCCTCCAGCTCTGGCTGGCCTCAGAGTTCTCCCAGGCCTGGGACAGGCTGGACAAAGTCCTCACGGTACCAGCGCCGGTGATCGCCTCGCTACAATGGTGGTCCTGCCTGGTCAATATGCTCCCGTCACTAGACCTAGTGTCAGATACGTCGGACTTCGGCTGGGGGGCCCACATAGGGAACTCACAGACCCAAGGGATGTGGTCGGCCTCGGAGCTGTCCCATCACATAATTGTCAGGGAACTCAGGGCAATACACTTAGCCTGTGTGGCGTTCAGCTCACAACTGCACGGCAGGGTGGTCAGAGTACTCACGGACAACACCGCCGCGATGTTTTACATCAACAGGCAAGGCGGAACAAGGTGCACTTGTTAATATCTATCAGCAGCTACAGCCTTGGATAGGTGTTTTGTAGAACAAATATCCATGAATCAACTGAGTGCTAAGCTGGGACTGGAGGGCCATATGACCAACTTACTCCCTGCACAGCATCTAAATGCTCCTTTTCTGGTATGAACATAAATGCTAGAATCAAAGCCATGACATGCTGGAGTTCTCAGCCACAAGAGAATGAACGATTTCTGTCCGGCCTCCCTACTAGGTACATTCTCTGAAGAGGCAGTTGTAGGATCCTGTGGACATGCCGCTCTGCTCCCATATGAGCTGTACCAGCACTTGGCTTGTAAAAGTCACCTGTGAGGGGAAATTTTTTTTGTGCCTTTTGCTTGATCATGGGTAAAGAAGCCCTGGGAGGGTTGTGGGGTTTGTTGTACATTGCAAATTCAGGTCTTATTTATGAGTACTGGACTGGGACTCACGAGAGCTAGGTTCTACTCCTGCTCTGCCTTGGCCTGCTGGGTGACCTTAGGCACGTCCCTCTGCCTCAGTTTCCCCATCTGTAAAATGGGGGTAATGATATTGACATCTCTTGTAAAACACTTCGAGATATGCTGATGGAAAGTGCTAAATAAGAACAAGCCATTATTGTTATTACCCTGTATCTCCTAAGACTAGATGACTACTGTGACGGGTTGGGGCCACAGAGACCTGCTTGGTGCTGCCACCTGGTGTGCCAAGGCTACTTCTGCCCCTGCTTCCAGGCCTTTTCCAGCTTGGGACTCCCGAATCCTGTCTGTTTTGAGCCAGATTCCACTGATCTGCTGCAAACACAGACCCAGGTCCGAACCAAGTCCACTCACCACTGTAAGGCCCCTGGAAGCGCTCTTGCCTTTGACACCCAGCTGCTCAACTCCAAGGAGGTTCAAACCCTTAATAAATCCGTTTTACCCTGTATAAAGCTTATTCAGGGTAAACTCATAAATAGTTCGTCTTCCATTTCAAAGATAGAAAGATATGCACAGCTGTTTGCCTTCCCAGGTAACAACTCAACTCCAGGAAACTTAATGAGTAAAAAGTGATTTTAATAAGTACAGCAAGTAGGATTTAAGTGATGTCAAGTAATGACAGACAGAGCAAAGTGAATTACTGAATAAAATAAAATAGAACACGCAGTTCTATGTCTAATCACCCTGTGTACAGATAAACCCCTCCCTAGGTCCAGTAAACAGGCTATCTTCCTTCTAGCCTGGGTCCAGCAATCACTCACCCCCCTAATGTCTTTGTCCTTTGTTCAGTCTCTTTCAGGTGTCCTTGGGGGGTGGAGAGCTTCTTTCTTTAGCCAGCTGAAAACCAAATGGAAGGGTCTCCCCCGGGCTTCTATAGTCTTTGTCCCCTCCCTGTGTAACATCCTGTTACCATGGAGTTTTGGGATCACATGGGCAAGTCACCTGCCCATGCACCCTTCGGCAACCAGCCTAACCAGTTGCATTCCAGACCCGGCCCCGATGTGGATTGGGGTCTGCAACTTCTTTTGTCTGTTAAGTGCTCGTACTTAACAGGCACATTCTTTGCACATTCTTTTCTCCAAACATGATCCCATGCACTTACAAAGGCTATGTACAAAACCAGCAAATATAAAACCAATCGTCATAACTCCAACCACAACAATGATACATGCATATAAACAGGAGGAATAAATTCAGTAGGTCATAACTTTCACAGAGATATGTTACATGGTACATGTAGCATAAAACATATTCTAGTTACATATATACATTTATAAGCATCTCCCCATACAGTTTTATGGGGTACACTGTCACAACTACAACACAGGATACCAAGAAGAATCATACAAGTGAAACCTGATTAATTGAGGGGGAAAGGGATTCTTAGATTGTTGAACATTTTTTATTTTTTATTTAACTCAAGTACCTGAGAAACACTGGACAGAAAAGATGTCTTTGGTAAAGACTGAGCACCCTACCCCTCCCATAAAGGACTGAGAGAGCTTTTGAGCCACATTTTGAGAACTCTCAGGAGTCCTCCAGAAAAACCAGGGAAGACCAGACTTGATATTCTTAGTGCAAAAGCACAGAAAGAAAAGGCAGTGTAAAGGAAAATAAACTTTCAGCTCTCTTTATCCAATAAAAAGAAGCAACAGAGTCCAAACCCATCATTTGCCTTTGCAGATCAGCTTTGTGAGGGGATGGCTTTGAGCTGAGAAATCTTATGATCCATAATCCTTTTCACTTTACAGGATTGTTTTCCTCCGTGATGTCTATTTTTAATGCCTTTATCTATTTGTAATGTCCTCTGAATGTGATCTCTTGCTACAGTATTATTTAATTTTTGCTGTGGATCCTCTCTTTCCTGTCAGTCTGCCAAAGATCCATATCTTTATTCCCCTTTATCTTCCTCTCATCCTCAGAGTTCAAACTTTAGTTAACCATCCTTCTGACCAAGAGGGACCAGAAAATAGTCCCCTAGGAGCCCACCTACATCATTTCTTATGACTCAAGCCATTCTCTGGCCCTTGAGCTGGAGCAGTGTTGCCTACTCATCATGATTTTATCACAGATCGTGAAATATTTGGTGTTTTTTCTTAAATCTCCAGCTCCTGGGGTCACGTGATTACCAATCAAATGCAGGTTTCCTACACGGTAACACAGAGCACTGCCTATAGGCAATTAGTCCAGCTCCATGTAATATATTACTATTTGCTGAGTGGACAAACCTGATACAGTAGTTAAAGTAATACGATAGTATCATTTATAAGCCCCTGTTTTCATTTGCTCTTAACTTTCTGGCCCCACCCCAAATCCTCCATGTTTAGTCTCAGCTGAAAGTTTTTGTTTTTTGAATGGAAACTTTGAGGAAAAACTTCGCTGTGACAGTTGAAAAAAATAACTTTTTCAACTTTTAACTGCCACAGTGTTTTTCACACAACTCCAAAAATGGCTGACCCATGAACCTTGGCATGCAAAGAGTGTTTGTTCTGGAGAATGCCCATGACCAGGTTCAGAAAAATTGGGTAAATAACAGTTATAAGCCATTGAAAAATCACTTCTGAGCATCTTCAGTGGCCATCAAATGAATTTATTTTTTGGGACCCAGTGAAGTCCCACCTCTTTCTGACGTGGCACTGACATGGTCTCTGATCACAGACCCAGTAGAATGGGCTGCTGTGGGGACAATTAGCATGGCCAGTCCCACTCAGCATGCTGCAGACCCCTAGAAAAGCTGCCTTAAGGTGACCTGCAAAGGGTGGACATGGGGGGAATTGTTTTGTGTCCTCTTTTAGGTCGCTAGGATTCATGAAGAGGCCTGAAAGGTTTTTCTGATTTATTTATGTATTTATTTAACATTAGAATTTCCAATCTTTTCTGCCCTGGACCAATCTTCTGGCTGGAGAATTGGTTTTATTTTGGGGGGAGGGGAGGGAAAGGTATTGCTGCGCAGACTGTTTAGAGGGGATCCATAAGGCATTTTCGAAACATGGGCTTATGTCCCGTTTTGCTGCTTTATGACACACACAAGTAGGTTTTTTTAAAAAAATGCAAACCCTAAATCATAGAACTTTTTAGTGTCTGCCCCCGCACACCATTTTTTTCCTTATGTTAGAAATAACAGGAATGTCAATCTGCTCTTCTCTGGTTGTACCCAAGGAAGGCTCGGAGAGGCTTACTATGAGCGCTAGGGCCTTAGGTTCTAGGGACGAGGGTGTTTGTCCCAAATGTTAATTAGCCATTGGAATGAAATAAGAAAACCCAAGAGTTTTAACCAGTCAGACTAAAAATCCCTTTCCCTCACTCCTGGTTTGGCTGGTGTTACTGTTTCACAAGGTCTGCAGCTGTAATGGGCTCCTGCAATCCAGACTGCACCTGACTTTCTAACGTAAAGCAGAAAAAAAATCTTACTATCCCCTCCCCTCCCCCAAAAATAAAACCAACCAACCAACCAACCAAAACCCTCCAAAGAAACGAACTCTTTCAAGTCACCTTTATACATTAGAAAGAAGGAAAAAAGTGCAAGCAACCCCTATTTATTAATCCACCAGTCACCACTAAGGATGGCTTCCAGCCGCACCAAATGATTAAAACTCAGTTACTTTGCATCATTCCGGCACTTTCATAGGAGACTATGGTGATTGTGCACCCAGATCCTACTGAAATTAAAAGAGATTTGGGCCTCTAATCTTCTTTGAAAAATCCCACCCAAAGTGTTCCCCCCACTTCCCAGGTCATGCTTTACATGACCGTTTAAGCAGGCTGTCTTCTGGCTTTGCGCTATCAATGGACAGGTATAGTCAAAATTCAAACAGCAGAAATACTGAATTCAACATCATAAACCTAGGTACCAAAAAGACAGTCAGTTGGAGAGGTGTTCACACAAAATAAGTTGTGTTAGAAGTAAAAAGGTCTATTTTCCAACTATTAGATTAATTAAATGCAAAACCAAAAAACCCTACGGTCATGCAACAGTACATGTAGTATATGCAGCTGGCATGTTTTTTTTGTAAGGTAATGCAGCTACCTTGATTTTTACCATGCTTCTCTCTTCCAACAAAGAGCCACCCAACATCTGGGTAATGTAGTCCAACAGGTACTTGATATACTGTTATTTTTTGTTTGTATTATTGTACCACCTAGAAGTCCCAGTCATGGACCAGAACCCATCGTGCCAGATGCTGCAAAAATGAACAAAAAGACAATCAAGTATTAGAACTGTCACTACAAGCAGGGCCCAAAATGTTTTAAATGCTGACCCAGCGCCCATTGAAATTAATCAGTCTTTCCATTGACTTCAGAGGAGTCAGATCAGGCAATTGCATGTATTACCGTGTCCCATTAGGGACAGCAGAAATTTTGAAAAATCAGGGAATGCAAAGGTTAAGGTTCCGACCGCAGGGTTAACTCAGCCCCTTGCCGAGTATGTGTTGTCCCTGTTGGTTTTGTGCAGCTATTGTTTCATGTTAAATATATCCCATAAAATGGAAATTACAGTCAAACACTGTAAGCTTCCTTTAATGCCTCTAATGGTACTAACCATCCTGGCTATCTTTGCACCCTCTTTCTTGAGTCCTATGCTGACTAGACTTGCCACCTGACCAGGTTTTCCCAGGGTTGTCCCTTTTTGGAGGTAGCTGTCCCATCAATCTGTAAGGGTGGTCAGTACACACTGCTGCCTGTCCAGTGTTATTGGCTCAGGCTCATCCCAGATGTCCCATATTTCTGCATCTCAGAGGTGGCACCCTAATGGCATCCTGGTTTTAGGTAGAGAAGGGCTCAGCTGAAAACTTTGGCCCCGTATCCTGCAGTCAGATCTACACAGATGGACCCTTAAACCTGCCTGGAGTCCCAGTGAAGTCAGTGTAGCTCTGCCCAGGTGCAAAGGTCTGCCGCATGGATCCAATTGCAGGGCCAGGGTCTTTGTATCCCGATCTGAATCACCCCAAATACCAGGAGGATGTTTGGAGTTGAGATTTGGGGTCAGACCCACTCTGATTTTAGGGATTCCTCCACCCCTTCTTGAGTCAGCAGAGTCTGCTTTCCCTTTGGTGGTCCCTGGGGACTGGAAGCTCCTCCCCCACTGTAGCCATCAGCCCCTTCCTCCCCACTTTTGAGCCACAGCTGAACACGGACCGTTTTCAGAGGATTTTATTATTACAGCTATTGGTGCGACCACATTTGGAATCGTTTCGCTTCCCTTTTTGCATACTTAGGATCTCTCCACTGTTTTATAATGCAGATTTTATTAGAATGATAAAATACGACAGCGGGACAAACATGTAGAGTTACATGGAGTTTTCCTGGTCCCAGAGGGAAGATCAATCTCTCAAATTACCTAACCTAAATCAGAATAAAAATTATAATTTTTGGTCCTCCTGAAATAACATTTAAAAAAAACCAGGGGTAAGGGTGTATTATTGTGGTTCTGATTGTGTGTGTATTTTGTAATATATTTATTATGGAATTATAGCAAAGATCTCCCTCCTGATCACATCAGTGAGGGTGAAGTGGGGAGGATGATGTGTTATTTAATCACAGAATGGGAGTTCCTAGGGGTGGTTCTGGCACGGGAATCTATGCATTCAGAGCTCTTCCTCCCAGGATGGCAGAAGTGCATGTTACAGCATTCTAGTGACTCCATATGGCTTTAAGGAGTCGGCGTTAGCCTCCTCAGCTCAAAAGGTGGTCCCATTGCAGAGTGGGGGCTGTCCATGCAAGAAGAAAGTGGGAGAATACTGACACACTTGCCCCCATGTAGAATAATACCGGGAACAGGACCCACCCAGTGTGGAGAAGGCAGTGGATCCTTATCTGCAGGCTTTAGGATTCACCAAGAAGTAGGTTTCTCAGTTCTTCCATGGTTGCATTTACCACAATCAGCTTCAAGTGGATCTTACCTGTCAGTGGCAAAAAATAAAGCAACAGGAAGCCCAGACGTGAACAGCTCAGACCCCCAGAGAGGCCGTTTTACTTGTGCTCCTTGGAGCAGGGAATTGTCCCAGGAGCTGTACCCTGTTTGTTGACTGACTGAAAGTAAGGCCGTGTGAGATGAGTAAATATTTGAAGTTAGGGATTAACTAGCCTCCACCAGGGCTCATGGCAGAAGAGTAGAGAGCTGTGATTCAAACTGGTCGATCAGTAAGTGCTTCCGAAGTATTATACCCTGCTCGATTTAAGAGGGAGGCTTGTTTGGCAAATCCTGAATCTGGGGAGGGAAGAGGAGAGAGAGGACGTATGTGGGGAGGCTGACGATGGAACGAAGGGAACTAGTGGAACCATTAGGATGGACTTTAACTATCCACTGCTTTTGATTTGCACTCTGGCTGAGGAGCAAGTTGGCCTTTCAGAGGGGCTCTGGCTACCTGGAAAACAAAGGAGAGAACAGTCTGACCTGCTGCCTAGCTAGAAATTCCTCCAGCTCGGGGAGTGTATTGGGCCCCGCCGGGGTGTGCGCTTTCATTCCTCCCTTTTAATCCCCTAGGTGTGCCGTTCTGCACTATGTGGAGGCTCTGTACTCTTTGGGTGTTGGTGGCTGCCTGCTCTGTGCACCGTGGACATGGGGCCTCAGGTAAGTTCCACTCAGAGTTTCTCCCTGTGCTAGTCTCCTTTGGTGCTATCCTGGTGCAGCTACCACTGTGGTATCCATGGGGAGAGCACTGTTGCAGACTGGCCACTGCATTGCTGCCATCATGTCTAATCCTGCCCAGAGCAGGCTGAGATTACGTGGCAGTTAAAACCCTGAGTCCGGCATACGCTGCTCTCCCCACCACTGGCTGTGGGGGAGCTGCCCCAGGGACAGTGCAGCGGCCCAGTGATTGGTAGCGCTGACAGAACAGCTATCCTAGTGCAAGGAGCCCTCACAGGGTCAGATAAGGCTCATCCTGCTGATAAAGGTAATGTCCTTCTGTGAGGGAACCCTGTCGGATTTCAGCCAGAGCCCTACTTCAGACCCTTCCCATTCAAAGGCAAAACCAGACAAGAACCACAAACCTAACACTGCATGAAACTTCACACAGAGAGGACACCCCATGTAGACACACCAGTGTATGGCCCATGGAAAGCCATGTGAGAACATGGAGGAGTCATGCCTGCTGCCTCTATAATACAGGTATAGGCTATGTCTACACAGCAACCAGATGTGCGTGACTGGCCCAGGCCAGCTGATTGGGGTTCATGGGCTTGGGCTGTGGGGCTGTTTCATTGCTCCAGGACCCTGTGAAGTGGGAGGGAGCTCCAGCCCAAGCCTGGAAGTCTACACAGCAATGAAACAGCCCTGCAGCCCAACCCCCGCAAGTCTGAATCAGCTGGCACAGGCCAGCTGCTGGTTTTTCTCTGCTTTGTAAACATACCCATGTTGACCAGTGTGTTTTCACCTCCTGGCAGGTTAGTAAGCACAGCCCCACTCCATCCCCACGTACTATGCAAGACACACCCACCCAGCAATACATGGCTGCTAAGACCCTACTGGGAGGGTAACAAAGCTGCTGCCTCCGCTGCATCTCTCAGACTCCTGCAAAAGAACGAACAGAAAAGGGACCTTAGCACTATCACACAGATGTACAAGCCTACCACCTACCTGCCAGCTTAACTTCCCAGGCCTCTCCGTACCCAGCTCTCTCCCCATGTGCCCCACGTGCCTTGTGACCCTGACTGTCTAAGTAAGAGGAGGTGGGAGGGATGGCTTGGCTTCATGGTCCGGTAGTATTTCCTGCCTCTGAAACCAGGCTTAGATCACTCCTATCTCAGCTTCTTACTAAAGAAACAAGGCAGGGGAGGTCATATCTGTTACTGGACCTTTGGTTGGTGAGGAAGAGAAGCTTTCGAGCTACACAGAGCTCTTCTTCATGCTATTGTCTTCAGGACCCGAAGAAGAGCTCCCTGTAGCTCGAAAGCATGTCTCTTTCGCCATCAGAAGTTGGTCCAATAAAAGACATGGACTCACCCGCCTTGTCTCTCCGACCAACACTGCGACCACAACACTCAGTCAGCTTCTTACTGTGAGGCAAATACAAAAAAGAATTGTTTAGTTGAAACAAGCAAGCAAACCGACTGCAACAAAACGTCAACTAGGAATAGACCCCAGGTCTCTTGCCTCCTGGAGACCCTCCAGCCAAAGGAAGCTGTGCTTCTTGCAATATGCTCCAGGCCACCAGAGTCAGTTGGACATTGCTCCGGCATGGCATCTACAAAGGGTGGGTGCAGCACTGCTCCTCACTGCACATTCGCAGCGATTTGTGCAGGAGTGAACCCTCTTGAAACATCCACTGGAACAAGCCAGACCTGTGAACGAGGGAAAATGGAGGGGTACCAGCCCCAGGGAGCTGTGCCAGGCGTTGTGGGATGGGTGTAACAGGCTGAAGGCCCTGCTATACTTGTAAGGCAGTACTGTGCATTGACATGGAGCAGAACTATACCCAAAACAGGCTAATTAGTGCGACTGCACAGCACTTGCTAATTACACCGCGCAGTCCCAGTGGTTCCATTACCAATGATTCAGTTCTCTAATGGAAATGCAGCCTCTGTGTCTCAACCCAGACACACCATGGGCCTGGCCGTCAGTCTGTTCTTGAATATTTCTACCCCAGCCCTCTTCCCACTGCCCAACTGAACGTGTCCTCTGAGAAGTACCACACCAGGGCCAATGTTCTCAGGAAACTTCACGGATTCTATGTCCCTCTGTTTTTTTGGGTGTCCAGCTTCAGACCTCCTGTGCCTGACTTTTAGAGGTGCTCCTGTGCTCTTGGGCACCTCTAAAAATCAGGCAGAAGGTGTCTAAGCTGGAGATAATAAATAAGTGACTATCTCTGAAAGGGGCTGCAAACTAAGATTTGGTGCCATGCATGAGCCCCGTGTTGGTTCTCCTCTCTCGGCTTCAAGTATTTTACAGCAGCAAAGATGCAAACCAAATCCTGAAAATCCAGAAGCGGGCAAACTCTTTTCTGGAGGAGCTCAAGCCAGGCTCTGTGGAGCGAGAATGTAATGAGGAGCAGTGTGACCTGGAGGAGGCCCATGAGATATTTGAAACCAGGGAAGCAACTGTAAGTCATTCCCCTAAAGCTGGATGTGAGAATGAATGAACAAGTGAAACATTGATTTTGGGAACATATTCACGTCAGGAGCATAATGAGAGCTTCCCTTAAATATCCCTCCTCTCTCTTAGGGCCAGAGCCCCTGCTTGTGTGATTTACACCAGCGCAGGATCTAGCCCTTAGTCTCTCTTTATTCTTCGCGGTTCTGGCTGTAAAAACCAAAGCCAACCCTGTCTCCCCTGCGTGTGCTGGCAGGTCTCGCCTGGCCACTGCAGCCTTTTCCTGTCTGTCTCCTGCCTCCTGCCTCAGCTCTCCCGCAGCCAGCCTTTCCTAAAGCCATATTCCTCTCCCATGCCAGCCCCAAGCACAGAGCCCCTTTGCCCCTGCTTGACTCCCTCCATTGGCTTCTTGTCTATTACCACAGCACATTCAGGCTCCTCCTCCCCCCCCCCCAGGAGGCCTTTGGAATCTTGCCCCACCGACATCTCGCTATTTACTGTCACTTCCCTCTGAACTTTTCCTCTTTGCCCATTCCCGGCTTCTACGGGTCACCTGGCAGCCTCTGCCAGGCGCCATCTCCTCTTTCAAATCCCTCCTGCCAGCCCCCTTTTATTTAAATCACTTTCTCCTTCCATGTGCTCCTCCTTCATGTGCTATTCACCTCATCCAGGGTTCAGCGTATTGTCTTGCTACTATGGTAAGCTCTCTGGGGCAGAGACTGCCTCTGGCCATGCAAATGCATGGCAGCTAGCACGGTGAGGCCCACATCTCAGTGTCCCAGTGAGTTTTATTGGCAATAACGCAAGGGGGACTGTATGGTAACAACATGCGGCCATTACCAAAGTGGGTGGGATTCGAGCCAATCACCTAGATTAGAAGAAAAGGTTTCACTGTCTGGTGAATGGTCTGTCTTTTTGCCTGGCTGGGCACTGCTTGTAACTGTACACCAGAAATACAGGGAACTTACCCTGTCAGCAGTTGCCTAGTGCCAGCAAAGAAGCTGATGCAGATTGAGGGGCACAGCTGGGCCCATCACTGAGACGGCTGGGTCCTCCCAGACCCACCAGGATCAACCCCTCTGGATCAGCAGAATCAAATACGCACCTAGGACCAGCCAGCACCAATGTCCCTGAGCTCTTAGCAGCATGTAAGATATGTGCGCTGGGATGGGGGGTTGGCTGCTGGAGGTTGGGGCGGTGCCTGGGAAAAAGGCTGGTTGAGATTGGTGTGGTAGTGTATTGAGCTGGTGAGTGGTTGGGGGCAGGTGGGGAGATGTGATGAGTGGAGGAGGGGGATCTCCCCTGTGTTTTCAGCATCAATCCTAGCCTCCCACCCAGCCAGGTAATTGATTCTTATTACTGCTGTGGCAAAGAGAAGGACACTACAGCTGTTAGCTGGAGACCTGAATTCTGCTGCCCCATGGCAGAGAGACAGTTAAAGTTCATTCATTTGAAGAGTCTGCTTCCAGCCCTAACCCCGTTTTTATTTCTCCACAGCTAAACTTTTGGACTAAGTATGTTGGTAAGTAAGGAAAATTTTCCAATTCCCCCCCCCCACACACACACACACACACACTCTGTGCAGTGGGCACCTCTGCATCCTTGCTGCCATGTACTATATATTAGTTCTCTCTACATCATTCGTTCCAGCTTTTACGCGTTTGCAAAGTCTGTGTTCTCATAGACTGTAGGGGCAGATTCCAAACACCTCTATGCCTATTTCCATATCCTCTCCTAGAGCCAAGCTGCTGGTCAAAGTTGATGGGGGATCATTCCTAATCCCGGTGATTACTGTAGACCTCCCTGATGCACACAAAGGATGAACTCCAAAGGATGAACTCTCTAGTTCTAAGAAAACCAACCAATGCCCCACTGCACTGAGTGCCTGCCTGCCCTCCCTCCTGCCCCCAGCACACATGCCCTACAGCTGTAACTCAGAACCCATCACATTGTCCTTGTGCCTTGGAGAGCCTCTGGAGTGACATATACAACAGGCACAAAAAAAGCACCATAAAGATATTGAGCTCACAAAGCCCAGTTGCCGAGCTGATGTGGGTGATTGGGACTGAAGAGGTCAGATGTAGTTAATCTCTGGCCTGTGAGAGATGGTAGGGTTTATGATCTGGGTTTCCCTGCATGTGTATTTCAGATGGAGATCAGTGTTTATCCAATCCTTGTTTCAATGGGACCTGTCTGGACAATATTGGACGATTTAACTGCATTTGCAACCAAGGCTGGGAGGGACGCCTTTGCCAACATGGTAACGCTGGCTTCAATCCACTATTTTAATATTAGAAATAAAACTGGGGAGAAGGGGCAGGGAGTACCTCTGCCTGTATAGGGAAACCAACACTTACATCATTGCAGAACCTGTCTGCTTCTGATGCTGTTTCTCTCTATTTCATGGCCTGCCAGTGGATTGTTTGTTGTTTTCTAAAGTAGCATAAAGCTGATCTGTAATCATGGGAGAGGTCTAAGTCTCTCACCAGTGAAAATATTCCTGTAAAACAGGGTCTGCCACAACTGCTAAAGCTGTCAGCAAAACAAGAAAGGGTGGATTTTGTTTGCAAGATAGGGAAAAAACGCCACAATCCAATGCAGAGATGAGCAAATTCTGAGCTGGACTATTGCAGCCTGAACTTGGAGGCTGGATCGTTTTAAAAGCTGTTTTTCTTCCCCGGAGAACTGCTGACCAGTGTATGCAGTAGACTCATGCTCAGTGGCAAGGAAGAGAATTATCAGACCTTCAGTCTACTTCCCCCTGGCACACTCCTTGGTATCATGCCCCTGGCCTCTCCCCTAGCATTCCCAGTGGCCAGCCCCATTCTCAGTCTGCCACTCGAACTCCACAAAGTCAGAAGCAGAAGCTGGAATCCCAAATTCATCAACTGCTGCTCCCTCAAATCAAGGCACTGGACAATTCCCTCTCACAGTGCACCTATTCCAGTTTCAAAGGGGACCATCAAGTCCCGCCCAGCCCTTACCATCAGGTGACTCCTAGACCTTCTAACCTCGCATCTCTTTTCCCCTTCCCTGTTTCCCAGAGGCTAACTACACCGACTGCTCCACTTACAATGGGGGATGTGAACATTTCTGTCATGAGGATCCGAAGCAGACCCAGCGCCGCTATTGCAGCTGTGCCTCGGGGTATCAGCTGATGGACGACCATTCCAAGTGCGAGCCCGTTGGTAAGAAGGCAGGGTGGGGTGGGAGGACATCCACAATTCCAATTGTATACAGTGTTCTTCAAGCAAGAAAATGGGGGGCACACTTCTTTTTTGAAATGTGAGAACCATATGCAGCACAGTTTCTAATACTTCCAATGCATCTATCCCATGCAGAGTGATTCTCTGCTTGGGATTTTTCCACTTCTTCTTCAAGTGATGGTCCCTATTGCATTCCACCGAGGGTTATACGCATGCACCATGCGTCCAGCGCTGGAGATTTGGAAAGTAGTAGTGTCCGTTGGTCCGCCCGTGCCCCCTTGCTCTGCCTTGTGGTTTCGTTGGAGGCAATAAAGGGCGGGAAGTACTGTCCATGCCCTCAGTTCCTTCTCACCACCGCATGGTCCGAGTCAGAGCCTCTCCTGTTCCCTCATCTCTTGTGATGCACTTTCTAAAACACAGAAAAAAGACTGTTTTATGCTTCTATATGCTCAGTATTCTTGTTTTGCAGTAGGTTAGTGATAGTTTTCAGGATTTTTATGGATTTTGGGAGGCCGTTGGATGGGCATGTCACACATTTCTTATCTCAAAAACTGGCTGATAGTAGTGTGATCCAAAGGGGGGCTTGAGCTTTGACCTCCATGCTGCTCACACTCCTCTCCTCCCTGTGGGTGAACGTAAACATCGAAAAATAGATTTTGTATCCTACAGAGGCTCTAGAATTCATTGGGGCTTGCATCAGTGCAGTCTCGTCACACACCTACCTACCAGAGGAAAGGTTCCAGACCCACAAGAACTGATTACCAAGGTGGTCTCTGGTCCTTCTGTTCCATCCAGGACTTGCCTTTCCCTTCTTGGTGGCCTGCATGTATATTACTGCCTTCGCTCATCTTCGCTTTCACTGCCTGCAGCTGTGACTCCAGAAGGACCTATACTCCCATGCACCATACCATAGACTTCCTACTGAAGGTTCCCAGGGGTTCTTTCCTCTCTCCAGTGGTGGAAGGACCCTGGTCAGGTCTGCACCGGGATGCCCTTCCTCCTGTTCTCCCCAAGTACGACGATCATCACAGGCGCGTCACTCATTGGATGGGGCGCCCACATGGGTGAGCACATGATACAGGGGACTTGGAGTGCTTGGGAATCCCGGATGCACATTTAACGTCCTGGAACTTGGGGCAATGCAGAGAGCATGTCGCACATTTCTCTCATCCATTCACTCCCATAATGTTCTCATCATGTCAGACGACACCACGTCAGACAGCACCACCGCCCTTTACTACATCAAGAAACAAGGGGTACGAGATCGTCAGCACTCTGTCAGCTGTTCATCTTTGGGATTGGTGTGTTACCCACAAGACACTGTTGTCGGAAGCATATCTTCCCAGGACTCAGAATGTAATTGCAGACTCTCTCAGCAGGAAATTTATGGCTGACCACGAATGGGACTTCCATGACACCATGGCCACAGACATTTTTAACCACTGGGGGACTCTGACCAGGGACCTCTTCACCTCCCATACCAACAGGAAATGCACCCGGGGGCAGGGGGCCACCTCGGCACCCTTTACCAAGACAATGTCCTAGTCATCTGCTGGTTGGATCAGATCAATTATGCCTTTCCTCCCCTACTGCTCCTGCTGCATGTCCTACACAAGATCCGACAGGAGAGAGCAATGGTCATTCTGATCGCCTCATTCTGGCCTCAACAATTTTGGTTTCTCCTCCTTCTCCACATGTCAGAGCGTCCCCCATTTCCACTGCCAGCTTTCCCGGGACTCCTTGCACAACATGGCTGCAGGATCAGGCATCCCAATCTGCAGACACTTCGCCTACGAGCTTGGTTTTTGGATGGGCATTTTCACTAGCGCGAGAATGTTTGTCTGCAGTACAAGACATTCTCTCGTGTAGCAAAAAAGAGTCCATGAGGTGGTCCTATAGAGCCAAGTGGAAGCATTTCACTTCATGGGCCCAGCAGAGGGGTCTTTCCCCTGAGAATGTAGGCATCCCTCTTCTTCTGAACTACCTCCTGTCCCTGAAGGCATCAGGACTCACTCTCAACTCCATCAAGGTGCATGTAGCCGCTATCAGTGCCCCTCCCCCACCCCCGTCTTTATCACCTCAGACAAAACCAACTCTCCCCTCGACTACCAGGATTTGGAAGGGCTTCCTCCAGACTTATCCGCCCGTTCACCCCATTGCTCCCCAATGGGACTTCAACCTTTGATGTCCTCTGGGTGTTGAAGAAATCACCATTTGAACCTATGGCTTCCTGCTCCCTGTCGCGCCTTTCCATGAAGGTTGCCTTTCTGGTAGCTATTACTTCCACAAGAAGGGTAGCCAAACTGGGGTCCATGATGGACTCTCCCTTTACCACATTCCATAAGGACAAGGTTTCCCTGCGCTTGCATCCCAAGTTTCTGCCAAAGGTTGTATCCTACTTTCATCTCAACCATCACATACACTTACCTGCTTTCTTCCCGAAGCCTCACACCTCAATGGAGGAATGGCACCTTCACTCCCTCAACATCCGCAGAGCCCCGGCCTTCTACTTGCAGAGGACAAGATCATTCAGGACGTCCCCTAGACTGTTTATCGCTCTAACAGACGAGACTAAGGGGCAAGTGATCTCCACTCTGAGGATCTCTAAGTGGGTTTTGGGGTGCATTACTCTCTGCTATCAGTTATTGGGACTGTCTCCACCCCTTGGGGCATGAGCCCACTCCACGAGAGCACAAGCATCGACTACGGCCGTGCTTCGTGACATACCACTTACAGACATATGTAGGGGGGCCATGTGGAGTTCAGTTCATATCTTCTCTGCCTATTATACCTTAGTGTGACATTGCGACAGATGCCTTGTTCGGCATGCCTGTTCTCCATTCCGTGGTTCCATTATCTTCTTCCACTGTCCTCCTGACTAGGTACTGCTTGTTAATCACCCTCAGTGGAATACAATAGAGACCATTACTCGAAGAAGGAGAGGAAGTTACTTACCTGTAACTGGAGGTTCTTCGAGATGTGTGGTCCCTAGCTATATTTCAACCCCACCCACCTTCCCCACTGCTGCGGATCTGTTCAATTTGCGGTGGAGAAGGAATCAAGGGCACGGTCCGTCCATCCCACCCTTTATCGCCTCAGACAAAACCATAAGGTAGAGCAAGAGCACATGCATAGACCAACGGATACTACTGCTTTCAAAATCTCTGGCTCTGGACACATGGCGCATGTGTATAACCCTCAGTGGTACATAGATAGGGACCACACATCTTGAAGAACCTCCAGTTACAGGAAAATAACCTCCTTTTATTGGAATTAGAAATCAATCATGTATCTCTGTGTTAGGAACTCCTCACATAGTCAAACTCCTCCAGAGGATCAGGGAATTTCCCCCACAGTGAAACAATGAGGGAATGTAGAGAAACCATTGAGAGCATCTCACAGAAGTAAGGAGACAGGGTGAGGGTTTTTTGGAACAGTAGTGAGTTGGAGAGTTTCTTGTTGAATAAGCTGACAGTGATTGTATTGAATTGTCTGGATTTTGCTGGTTGACCTCCTTGATTTATCTCGTGTAGTGAAGTTCCCCTGCGGAAGGGTGAAGGCAGATCGCATGGAGCTCAAATCAGGTGTTCAAATTCGACTCATTGCAGGGAAAATGGGGAAAAAAGGAGACAGCCCCTGGCAGGTGAGGAATAAAAAATCTTTCCTGGTGGAGCTTTCAGTCTATACCCAAAACTGCTTCATATGCACACTAAAGCACTTAGGTCACAAATGATGGCAGCTACCACAAGCTAAGCTTCCCCTTATTTTAGACTTTCCAAGGCCAAATCACAAGTTGGAGAGCTGAAGCAAATGTAACTTTTCTTGTATTTTGTTAGCCTTACCACTCTTTGCCAAGCTGTATTTGTTCTTGCTAAACATTCCAATGCAAGCAGCATCATGATGTACCTGCCTGTGGTGTCCCACCAAACTAGGGACGGCCACTTCTTGAACGTATTGAATGCCTCCTGCAGCACACTCTGGCTATGACAGTACCATCATGGTAGAGTCTGAACGAAATCTTTGTTATTTTAGGACAGCTTTGTTTTTATAAATGTAAAACAAGCCTCACCAGGCATCGGTTAGAGTTACAGGGCATGCCTTAGTCTAACAGAACATACCAGAGCTTTACAGAGGATGCTGGGGGCTCGCAGAGGAAGGATCCACCGTATGGACCCTACCAGGATGTTAGAGAAAGTGCTTTTCTGCCAGCCCAAGTCTCATGTATACTAAGATCCCTTTACATCACTGTGGCAGCATAAAGAGCTCTTAGCTCAAGCAAGAGACAGTTTAACCTGACAACCACCATGTGCCTGAAGTGAGTAAAACATCTTGGGCAGATTTTCATTTATGCTAAGAGTCTCCAAAACTCAGAAGGACCTGAATGCTTCCAACTGCTGCTCCGCAGCATCTCCTGAGCAGTGAGCCCAGCCAGTGAGAAACATGAAAACTGATATAGATGGAACACTCAAACCCAAACCTTCATTCCACATGGACTGTAAATATCTTGTTGGGATGCTTCTGTCACCGAGCGAGAAGCTTTGACCTTGGCTAATGTCACGTGCTGTGGTACCTGAAGCTGCAGTGTAGACTGCTGTATGGAGAAGGAATATACCATATCTTGCGTGTCTGAGCTGCATCCTGTGGTGCCATACTTCTCTATTTCTTTGTTTCAGACCATGCTGCTAGATGGCAGGGGAAAGTTTAAGTGCGGAGGTGTTCTCATCCATCCCTCCTGGGTTCTAACGGCAGCACACTGCGTTGAGGAGCAAGGGAGGTTCAAAGTAAGACTTGGTATGGAAAAAGGACCAGCTCCTGTGCTATCCTCTTTTAATATATTACATTCTAATTCAGGATCCTGAGGCTTGTCCTTTCGGGAGAAGGATGCCAGATTATAGAGAGAGCATGTCATTCTGCATATAGAACTGGGTTGGCTAGGCAGTACCTACCTGAGATTTAAAAAATATGGTAATAAACCCATCTGATTTCATTTGAGCAGCTAAGAGCCTGGCTATGAACTAAGTGGGCTGATACATTGTGAGCACTCCTGCTTATCTTGGAAGTGAAGTAAAGAGGAAATAAAGTTCCCACACTGTAATCTGGGAACTGAGATGGGGGATCCCACACTCTGGAGCTTGGATTGTGTTTCTACTCCCAAACTCTTTGTGCTTGCACACCACCAGTGGGGCGGTGGGCCTGCACTCAGTGCCCCAGGGTTAATGAGAATGTTGCTCTTTAGGAACCATCTCTAGGGCCTTGGCTACACTTGCAAGTTACAACGCAATAAAGCCTCCCAGAGCGATGTACCTCACTCACTGTCTACACTGGCAAGGCACGTACAGCACTGTATCTCCGTGGCTACAGCGCTGCTGGTATTCCATGTCCCCGAGAGGAATAACCGCTGTTGCGTAGTGACTGAGACACTGTTGTTGCAATGTATTCATTGGAGTACGCACTGACTGACCTCCTGAAGCTCCCTTTGTTTTGAAACGGCACTTCCGGGAGGTTGGAGTTCAGGTCTCTGTTCTGAGGTCTGCTTAGCAAAAAAACAAACACAGCTACTGCTTAGTTTGAATGAGTAAGAGGCAGGCAGGGGAGTGCCGGCAACAAACTGTTAGCTTGAAGAGAGAGGCGGTGCGGGGGAGGTTTGGGCTCCGAGCAGCTGCTTATCTGCTCTAAAAAATAAAAGCCCCTGCTGTTTGCTTTCAATGAGTGAGAGAGAGGCGGTGGAGGTGGGGGGGTGTAAACTTAGGAGATAATGAGCTGACACTCTGTGGATACCCCAAAAACCCACTCTCTCTCTCTCTCTTCACACGCTACCTGTCACACTCCACCTCACCCCCCACACACACATTTGAAAAGCACGTTGCAGCCACTTGAATGCTGGGATAGCTGCCCATAATGCACTGCTCCCAATACAGCTGCAAATGCCTCAAATGTAGCCACGTTAGTGCGCTGGCAGCTGCCAGTGTGGACAGACTGCAGCGCTTTCCCTACTCAGCTGTACGAAGGCGGGTTTAACTCACAGCGCTGTACAGCTGCAAGTGTAGCCTTAGCCTAGATTCCTGAGCCCAAATCTGGAATAGGCCACGAGTACTAGACGTGCAGAGGAGTCTTAATCTAGAGCCAGCTGGGCATGCATCCACCTTGCAAAACTACACAACAGGGTGGCGTTCTTGGACATCTCCGCTCAGGAGAAGGGTGGATTTGAAGTAGTCAGGGTGCTGCAGACTGAAGGCACAGGCAGATCGGTGTGGAGTGCCATGTACAGTACATCTCCATAGCCAGCACTGCTAGCCCTGCACATATACGAAGTATATGAAGCATGGGAAAATGTCCACCAAATTTACCCCTGAATTATTAAACAAAAACTACCACAAGCATTATTCCCTTCACATTCAAATAGAACCCCTTTGGAGGAGCATTTTCTACCTATCTGCTCTGACAGCAAAGGAATAATACAGCCTCTGCCTCAGCTGCTTAGTCAGTGAAAATACTTTTTAAGTGTGGTACAGAAGATACAGGTATGAAGTATCCCACTAAGGGAATCAAGGGTACCACTGCCCCGAAATCTGAGATGCCAGCATGGGCATTCATACCACTATGAGCAACTTTTCTGACCCACCACTCTGATCATGTCTTTGAGCCCCTTCACTGGCTTTCTTGTCTCCATTGCATCAAATGCAATCTTCTTGTCCTTTCCTTTAAGGCACTTCACAGTTTGGGCCCTCCCTGCTCATCTGCTGTTGTATCTCATTGTGTTGCCCCTAGCTGCCTCCACTCTGTGCCAGCAGTGCAAAACGCTAGCACCAGTCTGTACACTTCTCTCACAAGCCCCTTCACTCTGTCTTCCATGTAGCCCTTTAGGTATGGAACTGTCCTCCTGGAATTGTCATAAAGTCACTACCCTGGGGTGATAACGTTTCAAGTGGCCAATGGGTGTGCAGCACAGTGACAATTGTAAAGTCTTAGGTGGTCATGGATTTCTTACAATACAGATCCCAGCTTCTAGGATGTACTAGTCCAGAAAGTCAGTCCGTAATGGCTTTTACGTCAGGGAGTTCAACCAATCAGCCACTAACCACATGTCAAAGAACTTGTACAAGTGTATTGCTTTTGCTGTGCTATAGGCATGTTCCCCCCAACTTTTATGCTGGGTCCTGCGAAAGGACCCCCCAAGCACTTCTCTCCAGCTCTACAATTGCCATTAGTGTAAATGGGGGGGGGGAGTTAGGTTCCAGGGAAATTTTGAGGAGTTACTATACTTTATAGGCAAATCAAAAGATGATATCCCTGCCCTGTGGAAAAAGGAGTGGGAGGCCAGTATAAGTATAACCCTGTTAAGATGGAACAGGGTCACTTGAGCAAACTCATATTTTAAGAAAACCGGAACAAATCTGAGCGCTCAATGTATTTTAGTCCTAATGTGGTTTGATGCAGGGGGTGGGGCTGGAGATCCAGGAGCCCAGTAACATCTCTCATCTCTTTCCTCATTGCTCTTGCAGGGAAATACCATCGTCTGCGGAATGAGGAAACAGAGCAAACCATTGTGGTTGACAAGCTAGTGAGCCATGAAAACTACAGCAAGGAGACCTCCGATAATGACATAGCCATGCTGCATCTGGCTCAGCCCATGATTTTCAACAAATTTGTGCTCCCTGTTTGTCTTCCCACCAAGAAGCTGGCAGAGCAGGAGCTGACAGCGAATGGGAAGCAGATGGTGGTGACTGGTTGGGGGAGCAAAAGTGATGTCACTTCAAATTACTCTGCTGTTCTCAGTTACATCGAAATCCCCATGGTCCCACGGAATGAGTGTGCCCAAGCTATGAGGCATGACATCTCTGAGAACATGCTATGTGCAGGGATTATTGGAGACCAGCAGGATGCCTGTGGTGGGGACAGCGGAGGCCCCATGATCACTAAGTTCAAGAACACTTGGTTCCTAGTGGGACTGGTTAGCTGGGGAGAAGGTTGTGGGAAACTGGAGAAGTTTGGAGTCTACACCAAAGTCAGCCAATACCTGGAGTGGATCCACCAGCAAATTAAAACAATGGACATCTCATCTAAGGGCTGATTCTCATTAAGAGGAATTGGGACCACTGTGGCCATATGCTAGTGACAATACACAGTACAATGTGCTGTCATGTCTTCTGGTATTAAAGCTAGAGTATATAAAGCAAGAATATGATAACTGTGTGTACTCTTTTCCTTGATATTTTCCCCATCTTAGGTAGTTATTTGTTTATTTGTAGAGACAATAGTTGTGACTCAGGGCCTCAGTGTGCTAAATATTATACAAGTACGTGACAAAAAGATGGGACCTGACCCAAAGAGCTTGCAATCCAAGTATGAGATGAAATATATGATGTTATGCACCAGCCTATAATTGACTTATCCAGTCACCTGAGCTGTCTGGGAGCTGAGGTGCAAGGCTGAGAATTTTTCTCCGTATGAGTTGAACAGTCCAGATGAACATAACAGTAGTTCACATTAAAGCAGTATAAGACTATGGTGTTCAAAGCAGCATAGGGAAATTGGGGAACTGACTCCTATTAGGCTGGGCACCTAACCCCCTTGGGTTAGTTTTGAAAATCCTAAATGTTATATTCCTAAAGTGTTTTCTTAAAATTAAAGTTTAAGTGGGAGTTTGGTTTTTTCATATGCCAGGTTAAGGGGAAATTATTTCCGTTTTAAAAGGCAAGATTTAAAGAGGTACTTTCTCACTAGGGAAACAGTAAAAGAAATCTTAGATAACTCTGTCATAGTTAACCCAGGTTACTGTTTCAGCCTTACGTGGCACATTTACTAGTTTTTCACAATTTTCAGCTTGCTCCCTCACAGTCAATCTAGTCTTTCAACTCAGTGCTGCCATCATAACATTGCTGCATCCATTCGCTTATCCATGTCTTCTCCCAGTGTTCACACTTCGGGAGCTAAGTGAAACTTCCCCTCAGACTCAGTTACTTGCACATTCAGGCCACGATGCTGCTCCCATCTAAGCCAATTTTGCTGTTTACTCTAAAAGGAGCAGGAAGAGCTTTAATTCCAAACTTTTACAACCCATCCAGATGAATGATGCACATGTGGTTCCCTTGTCTTGCAATTATTGGACAAAACCACATGTATTTTGTTAATACCCCTTAGTTGGTGTAGAGCTTGCTACCAGTTGTGTTACTTTATTTACAGATCTGTGTAATCAGTAAGAGTCACAAGATCGACTGATAGTCAAACTAAAATTAAACATAATCACATTTTGTAGGCTGTGCCTTCGTCCCTAAACCTGGTAAAATAAATGTTACTGCAGAGAGTAAAGATGAGCCATCAAGAAATCAAACAATTCAGGCACTGTGGTAAATGATGATAGCATCTCACCCACCCTTCCCAGCTTGGATCAGGGAATCTGGTGATCCAATTGTAACAGACATGTGCAAATACTTGTAAGAAATCTAATCCTCATTCAGCAATGCACTTTTTTTAATGCATGTAAGTAGTCACATTGATTTCAGTGGGACTGCTCACATGCTTAAAGTTAAGCATGTGCTTAAATGCTTACCTTAAGCAGGTCCAGTGGAACGCTAGGAAAGGGCAAGTGCTTGGTGCTGTCCTTGGGTTCCTCTGAAACACACTCGTTCTCTTCACAGTGTGTTTTGTTGGGACTAGAATTAAGGCAGAGGGAATAACAAAGGATTAATGCAGGATTATGTTTCTTGATAGGAAAGCATTTGCAAGAAATTGAACCCCAGGGACTTTGCACCTGAGAGTATTGGAGCTGCTACCTACTGAGCTAGAAGGAAGGATCTGCCTTGTCTATTGTCAAAGCTTCTAAGCCAAAGTTCCAACTAAAGGCAGCAAACATGAATAGCCATAGTTATCACAGGGCAACATTTGCCTTCCAGCAAATGGCTCCTCTGAATCCCTCTGCTCACACACAAATCTGAGGGTCACCTATTGCAGCAGATATTTACAGAGCTGAAACATTCATGGATGATTCAAACCAGGTGATACCAATGCACCGCCAAAAGATGGGATTTAAGAAGCCCTCCCACAAAAGCATAAATGATACAACCAAAACCCTCCCCAAGAAGCACGCTGCAGGGAAACAGCCTTTAGTGCAGGATTTAAAGATGGAACAAAACATTTTTGCTTTAGAGTGCAAGTTGGCTCCATGGACTCAAAAGGGCTTCGCTTCCTCTGTCAATATTTGTGATAGGTTAATGATCAACCTCTAGGCCCCCATCTCTGTCTTTGGTGTTCATCCAAATATTACTTCTAGTGCCCTAAAACGGTAAGTGTTTATAATTACAGCGCTTTCCAAATGCGAATGTATTCTGGGCCCTGGCTTTTAGAAGGGGCTGTCGGTGTCCCAAAGCAGTCTGCACTGACCCGCTCGCAAGGTTCCCATGCGTTTGAAGACTGTGTGAAGAAATCCCGTTGTTCCCTCTCAGAACCCTTACTGGCAGGTGTGTGTTGCTGTCCTGTGGGCTTGCATTGGCAGGTGGCTCGCTGTGTAAAAGTCTAGCATTTGGATCTCACTTGACAAGCTCATTAGGAGCTCAACAGCAGCTATGAGACACCAGGCTCGATTAGCCGATGTGTAAGCCAGATCTGGGTGTGAGGTTCTCCATAGACTTTAAACAGGGCTGTCAGAACTGGTTTCTGCTCAGTTTGGGCCTGATCCAAAGCCCATTGAAGTCAATCTGTATCTTTCCATGGACTTGGCTCAGGCTCTTTATCCTCTGCAAATTTTCTGGGCTCTGGCAGTCTGCACACTTTGCCTTGTGAGTGGAGCATTTGGCTTCCTATTACAATGTGCATCATCAGTCACTTGGAGAGAGAATACAAATGGAGTCAGATGAATAACACTAACAAAACCTAGTTTTTCTCCACATTGCCTCCTCCTTTTTTCCCTTGAGTCCATTTTCCCTCTCTCTCTCTTTCACTGTGTGCTGCTCTCTGCTTGTTTTTGTCCAGGATCTGTCTATTTCATTCTCCTTTTCTCCCGGCAGGTGACCATCTGTAAACCAGAGGATTCTGCATGGCCACAAAAATGGCTAGAGGTTCCTTACTTGTGACATTTCTCTTACTAATGTGTTCCATCTACAGCAGCTGGTCAGTTTCATTTTCAGGTAGGAACTTCTGAACTACATTTTAACTTCACTTTCTCATACCGAGAGCCTGCATTTAAAATTACACTGCACCCATTTTCTGAGCACAGCATCTTGAAGGTTCAGCTGGCGAGAGGCACTTCTTGAAATGCACAGGAGAAATATAAGAATTCATTCATAGTTATTAATGAATTCACCATATCTGGGCTTCCTACTAGAGGCCCAGTAACCTTCTTGTGATGCTGGAATTATGGGATCCAATGAGTTATGCACAGAGGGCCGTGTTCTCAGACTTGGGTGACCAAAGTTAGGCACCTAAATCTGTGTTTTAGGAATCTATGGTGATGTAATACTACTAATTTGCTCTTCTGTAGTGCTTTTCCTATGTAGCCCTCAAAGCGCTTCACAAAGGCTGGCATCATTAACCCCGTTTTGTAGAGCTGTAATGAGAAATGAAATGACTTGCCAAAATACACAGGTCAGCTTGGAACAGAACTCAGGTCTCCTGACTCTCAGCCCAGTGCACTATCCTCTGGACCCCACAGTGCCTCCTGACGAAGGACCCAATCCTGCAACTGGAATGGCAAAGGAAACAAAAAGTCTCATGCATCTGATTGCAGGATCAGGGTGTATGCCAGCAGGGCCGGCTCTAGGCACCAGCAAAACAAGCAGGTGCTTGGGGCGGCACATTTCTAGGGGCGGCATTCTGGCGCCAGCCATGCCGCCCCTAGAAATGTGCCCCCGCCGCCCCAGCTCACCTCCGCTCTGCGCCGCTGCCGCTCGGCTTCTCCCCCTCCCTCCCAGGCTAGTTGCGTGTGAAAGCCTGGGAAGGAGGAGGAGAAGCCGAGTGGCGGCGGCGCAGAGCAGAGGTGAGCTGGGGTGGGGAGCAGTTCCTGTTCCTCTACCCCCGTTACTTCCTGTGTCCCCCTCACCCTAGCTCACCTCCGCTCCGCCTGCTCCCCTGAAGGCACTGCTGCTTTGCTTCTCGCCCCTCCCTCTAAGGCAAGGGAGTGGGGAGAAGTGGAGCAGCGGCATGTTCATGGGAGCAGGCGGAGTGGAGGTGAGCTAGGGCGGCGGGTTGCAGAGGGGGCCACAGGAAGCAATGGGGTGGGGGAAATGAAGCACGTGCGGGGGAGGAGGTGGGACTGGGGATTTGGGGAAGGGGTTGGGAATGGGCGGAGTTGAGGAGGGGCCGGGGTTGGGGGGGCAAGAAAAAATGCAGGGGCGGCCAAAATATTTTTTGCTTGGGGCAGCAGAAATCCTAGAGCCGGCCCTGTGTGTCAGCATTTAAGTTCTTCAAATTGTATTTAAGTGGCTCACTTCAGGCAGCTAGGTTGAAAATTTAGCCCAGAGAGACTCCCATCTGAGACAAGCTTTGGACAGCTCCTCCTGGCTCGGTGAGCGGGAAGTAGTGAAGCTGCTGACAGGGCCGGCTCCAGGCACCAGACGGCAAAGCATGTGCCTGGGGCAGCGCCCTGTAAGGGGCGGCAGTCCGGAGATTCTGGGGCGGCCGTTTGGCTTTTTTTGCTTCGGCACTTCGGTGGTGACCATTTTTGTTTTGTTTTGTGTTTTGCTTCGGCACTTCGGCGGCGGCCATTTTTTTAGCTTCTGCACTTCGGCTGGGGTGTTTTTGATTTTTTTTTTTTTTTTTTTAAAGCTGGAGCCGGCCCTGGCTGCTGATTACGATTCCTATGGTTTGGGGGGTTTCTTTTAAGATGAGCTAATAATAACAATCTAATTTCTTTCATTGGGTTCCAGGATCTCAGGGCTAGTAATTTACCAACTCAGGAATTGCATTATTGTCTCACACAGCAGAGGTGCAGTGATACGATTGCTTAATATAGGAGACTGAAAACTGCTTAACAACCTCTGATATTGGTCCCCCATTTCGCCAGGCCACTGTTCAACAGGAGAGTGACAACAGTCCCTGTGAAATTCAGAAATGCCAAACCAAACATTTGACATGCAATCGACAGTCTCTACAGAATGTTTTAGCCAAAATGGGAAGAGAGTGATGTCACTGCCCAAGCAAAGGATAGGTGGGGAACTTTTCACAATGCTGCATGAAGCCAAGTGGTAGCAGTTTTCTTTTAAGGTGTTACCTATAGGCACTGATGGTCTCACAAAGGTGATTGTAAGCAGTAGCTAAGCAGGTGGAGGTGACTTATTGTAGACTTTCCTCCACTGCTATGTTCTATCAGAAACTTTTTTTTTTTTTGTCCAACGTTGCTTTACACTGGAAGAAATGTTCTGCCAAAAAGCATTATAACGGGAAGATGGGTATGCTTTATTGAGATATATATTCAGGGTGTTCTCTTTCATTTCTACTGAGTTTTTCTTGTCCTGGGTTTTGCCTTCATCTCTGAGGTGACACAACAGAGGGACTGAACATTCTGTTTTTGTATCTTGAACATAAAATATTTAGATACGTTTTATTTACTTCATTTAGACACAGTAAGTCCTTGATTAACTGAGACCTGCCTAACACTATGCCTGGTCATTAGCACAAACAAATGAACTTTAACTCAACCTCATGAATCTTGAGGCTGGCTCCTTTTAAATGAAGTATTATTTTAATCCACTGAAATACTATTCAGCTGATCACCGCCTAGAGGAATATTGACTCTTTGTTGGGGCATAGACAAATTGAGTAAAGTTGTCCTTAAGTCTGTTTTGATTTTTTGAAAGTGTCTCCTCCACTGTGTTATTTAGCCAAGTTAAAACATAAATTATTCATTTCTATCCTAAAGATGAAGCTTTAGCTTCCTGTGACAGCATTAATGGGCGTATCCAATTTTGTTTTCATAGTGTTTATGAGAAAAGAAGAAGCACACCAGCTGCTGAAGGTCCGTAAACGCTCTAACCAGTTCCTGGAGGAGATTCACCCAGGGAACTTGGAGCGAGAATGCATCGAGGAAACATGCTCCTTCGAGGAGGCAAAGGAGATTTTCCAATCGCAGGAGAAAACAGTGAGGCATTTCACTTCAGAAAAAGCGTTGAGCATTAGCTGATCAGTTGGGAGATACAAGGAAGCGTTCTCACCCAGGAGTTCCATTGATATGATTACGGCTCCGTGTTTGTCACGGAGGTCACAGAAGTCACGGATTCCGTGACTTTCCTCAACCTCCATGACTTCTGCAGCGGCCGGTGTGGCTGACCCCAGGGCCGCCCAAGCAGCCGGTTCTGGGGCCAGCTGCTCAGGGGGCCCCGGGGACAGCTACACCAGCCGCTGCTGGAGCGGCTCCACAGCAGCTGCTCAGGCGGCCCCCCCAGCCAGACACCCTGAAGCCGCTGCTGGAGTGGCTCTGGGGCCAGCTGGTGCTTGGGCAGCTCCGGGCAGCTGGCCCCAGGGAATGGCCAAGCAGTGGCCGGTGTGGCCGGCCCCAGGGGCTGCCTGAGCAGCAGTCCTTGGGGCAGCCATTGTCCACAGCCCCTGGCAGAGGTCCTGGGTGGCCAGAGCAGCTGTTTCTCCAGACCCCAGCAGCTGGTGCTGCTGGCCCTGCCCCCGCCCCTTGGCAGCGGCCCTGGGGTGCCCCCCCAGGTACTCCCCAGCAGCAGCCCCTGTAAGCTGTAGTCAGGGGTATTTATAGTATGTCATAGACAGGTCACAGGCCATGAATTAAAATGCCCATGACTAAATCATTAAAATTACCTATGACTAAATCGTTACCTTAGATTTGATTAAGGCCCTATCAAATTCATGGTCCATTTTGGTCAATTTCACAGTCTTAGGATTTTAAAACTCATAAATTTCATGATTTCAGCTATTTTAAATCTGAAATGTCATAGTGTTGTAATTTGTCCTGACACATAAAGGAGTTGGGAGTGGGGATTGCAAGGTTATTGTGTGTGTGTGTGTGGGGGGGGGGGTTATTGTGTGTGTGTGTTGTGGTACTGCTACCCTTACTTCTGTGCTGCTGCTTGCGGCAGCGCTGTCTTCAGAGCTGGGCAGCTGGAGAGTGTCGGCTGCTCCTGGAGCGGCTCTGCAGCCAGCCGATTGGGCGGCCCCCCAGCCAGACGCCAGCAGCAGCGCAGAAGTAAGGATGGTGTGGTATGGTGTTGCCACCTTTACTTCTGTGCTGCTGCCAGCAGAGCTGGGCCCTCAGTCAGCAGCCGCCACTCTCCGGCTGCCCAGCTCTGAAGGCAGCAGTGCAGAAATAAGAGTGGCATGGCATGGTATTGCCACCCTTACTTCTGCACCGCTCCTAGTGGGATGCTGCCTTCAAAGCTGGGCGCCCGGCCAACAGCCGCCAATCTCCGGCTACCCAGCTTTGAAGGCAGCGCAAAAGTAAGGGTGGC
Source organism: Chelydra serpentina (assembly GCA_037349315.1). Taxonomy (NCBI): domain Eukaryota; kingdom Metazoa; phylum Chordata; order Testudines; family Chelydridae; genus Chelydra; species Chelydra serpentina. The sequence continues at coordinate 448,445 of JBAIAC010000023.1, forward strand.
AATACCATGACCCCCCCCCCTAAAATAACCTTGTGACCCCCCTGCAACTCCCTTTTGGGTCAGGACCCCCAATTTGAGAAACACTGGTCTCCCCCATGAAATCTGTGTAGTAGAGGGTAACAGCACACAAAAGACCAGATTTCACGGTGGGAGACCAGATTTCATGGTCCATGACATGTTTTTCATGGCCATGAATTTGGTAGAGCCCTACATAAGATAAACCACAAGACCAAAGGCCACCAGAATGCTAATGGTAGAAAAAAAATGATAATTATTAATAGCTAATTCCAAAAATGTAATTGAGCATAAAACAAGCAACCCAGAAATTATGTAACCTTAACAAGAGAGCACAGACAGGTTATGACGTCCTATTCCTCCATTTCTAAGGAACATGAGTTTTTACTCCAGGTTTCAGATGAATTGCAAAGCATCAAATAAGGTGCCAAGAAAGCTGGTTGAATAATTCAGTGCTACTGAAGCATGCCATGAAGGAAATCAAGATTTTCAAAGGCAACGGGTGATTTTTTGGATGTCCCACTTGAGACACGTTGAAGGACGATTCTCAGTGGGTGGATGTGGAGCACTGCCAGGACATTGGGTACCTTTAAAGTGCCTGAAGTTGGGTACCCAAAACTACTATTCAACTTTGAAAATCTTGGCCACTGACTTTGCTGATTCTGAAGATCCCACTAGCTTATTTCAGATGTGGGGGGTTGGGGAGCCCTCACCACCCCAGATATAGGAAATAATATAAAGGAGGTACAGGCTCTATCAAGACCAGAGATGGGAAAGATTAGCACTTAACAAAGAGAAGTACAATTATCAACAACCAGCTGATTGGGTGGTTACCTGTTAAACTCTTGAATAGAATTTTATTTGAGAGCCCCAGATGATAAATTAAGAAGCTAGAAGATCAGAATTTTCAGTCTTTGAACACAGGAATTAGGACTCTCGGCTACTGACAAGTTAAAAAGGGAAAATCTTTGGGGAAATCCTTATGCCTTTCTATGTGGTATTTTCCAAAGCAAAAGCAAGAAAAATCATCTGCCACTCGCTACCTGGTTCACTACTAGTTTAACCAGTTAGCTGTCACTTTGGCCTGGTGGTTAACTGGCTAGAGAAAAAGGCACTCTCAGCAGCTAAGAGTGAATCCACAGCCACAATATAGATTAGTTAAGGAAAAATGCTACAGTGACCATTATTTCCTATTTCCTATAGTCAGTAGGTAATGTGTCTTGCCCTATTAACTAATGTTTTCCTCTCTTGTGATTATTTCTTGCAGATGGAGTTTTGGTTTGCTTACAAAGGTAGGAGCAGGGGAGAGTTTTTATCTGTTTCTTATGCTGCTGTTGACAGAAGACCCAGACAGAATGCGTGTCGGCTTCCTCGTGCCAGGCCTTTGCTAAGTCATGGAACCGCACATGACAAGGTAGCACAATGTGCGTCTCTTCTTCCAAACAGATTTAAATCCCTGCAAAGAGAATCCCTGTAAGAACAGTGGCATCTGCAAACAGAAACACTACGATTATTTCTGTATCTGTCCCCCACTGTTCGGAGGAAAGCAGTGTGAAATAGGTGAGTGGGGAAATGCACACAGGCATTCTCTTGAAGAAAGGATGAAGGGTGAAATGCACCCTAGGCACTTGTGCTGGCTATCTGCGCAGGGCTGAATTTCACCTATAAAGAAGACATTAATATTAACTCCATTGGTCTGATTGATACACAGCTCCTCCGGTGCCCTAATACCACAGAAACATATGCTGTGATCACAGAGCTGCATGCACTGGGGCTCCATTATCTTAGTAATCAGCTTCATCAAATGTATCAGACACACTAGCCAAAGCTCAGTGTATAATACAAACATGGAGAAGCCACATGTGCTAAGTCCATGTTACGTGAACCATTCTAGAACAAAATGGTGGCACTATTGTCTTTTAAAAAAAACCAAAACTTCTGATTCCTTCCCCTCTGAAACACCATCTACAGTCTGCAAGAAAGAACACGGCAGGAAATTACTGCCCAGAATAACTAGAAGTGGGAACTAAGAAAAATTACGAGTGACTCTTTCTTTGTCTATAATGATCTCCCCAGTGAAGTTTCATTCACTTACGTTTGCCAAATGCATCTCATCTCATTACAGAGACGTTGCTATTATTTATTATCTTTTCAAGTGCACTGTCATAAACATAGAGATAAGGGCAACTGTACTGAATTGCTTTACCTGTAATGGGTTAGGAACCTCAAATAACCTGGTTGGCACCTGACCAGAAGGACCAATAAGGAAAGCAGATACTTTTAAATCGGGGGGGGGGGGGTGTTTGTTTGTGCTCGCTTTGTTTTGTTCCCTCTCTCGACAGAGAGAGAAGCCAAGCAGGGACAACATCTCCTGAAAACATACCTGGAATAATCCATCTAAAAATTACAGAAATTGTAAGTGAGGCAAGGAAATGCGTTAAGTTATGTTTTATTTTAGCTTGTAAATTTTCCCTATGCTAAGAGGTCGTTTTATTCCCATTTTTTGTAACTGTGAAGCTGAGTCCAGAGGGGAGTCCTCTGTGTTTTAAATCTTTTTATTACCCTGTAAAGTTACCTTCCATCCTGATTTTGCAGGTGTGATTCTTTTACTTTTTTATTTATAATAAAGTTCTTCTTTTAAGAACCTGATTGATTTTAGTGTCCTAAAGATAAAGGATCTGGTCTGTACTTACATTAAAGGCAATTGATTGGTATATTATTCTCAAGCCTCCCCAGGAAAGGGGGTGAAGGGGTTTGGGGGAAATATTTTGGGGAAATAGGGACTCCAAGTGACCCTTTCCTGAATTTTTGTGTAAATTACTTGGTCGTGGCAGCAGCAATACCGTCCAAGGACAAGGAAAGAAATTTGTGCCTTGGGGAAGTTTTTATCTTAAACTGGTAGAATATAAGCTTGGGGGGGTCTTTCACGTGAGTCCCCACATCTGTACCCCAGAGTTCAGAGTGGGGAGGGAACCCTGACAATCCCACCACTGCCACCACAGTTACAAAAAATGAGAATAAAACTACCTCTTAGCATAGGGGAAATTTACAAGCTATGTACCCCGCCCCTCCCTGCAAGCAGTAGATCTAATAGCATAGAACTGTATTTCTTCTCTGCCGTTGGCTCCATTTGTTTGTTACAGCCCTGATGCTGAGAAGCTGATGTGCTACTGGGCCCTTTCCTAACAATAAGTGAAGTGATTCAATGTCTTTCCCCTGCAGAGAAGCTTGAATGCTGGTACAAGAACGGTGGCTGCTGGCAGTATTGCCAAGACACGGCACACTCCCTTCATGTGGTGTGCTCCTGTGCGGAGGGTTATGCCCTGGGTGATGACGGAAAGAGGTGTACGCATTCAGGTAATGGCTCCGGTTTACAGCCACTGCCCTCCCCTCTTCATTGGGTTGACCACTTGCCCTTGGACAGTCACATGCACCAGTGATTCTATGGGAAAAACTGGTTGCTGTGATGTAGAATTGAAGTATACTCGTTTACCAATGGAAACACCAGCAAGCCTGGAAAATCTGGCTTTTTCTCCAATTCCACTCCCTTTACTGAAGGCAAACCTTGATCTCAAAGCCCAAATATCCCTCTAGGACTTTCAGGCTCTGCCAACATTATCTCTGCAGGGAGGAATTCCTGGGCAAAGGAAAAGGAGATGATTCCACACTGTGCCATGTGGTGCAGGGAGTACACCGCTGACTCAGTGACCAGATGGGGAGCTTGGGGAGGTGCCAGACACAGCCACTCACAGTACAATGAGTAAAAGCACTTGGCATGCGTAACAGGGTTTCTAGAGCCTAGGCATCAGTGGAGGCAATGTGTTTGCTCTATCAGGAGTTGATACCCATTGTACGCCTCTTCACTTGCATTTGGATGATGGGAAGGATCAATGGGTGGTCAGTGGTTCATTTTCAGACAGCTGGAGAGAAGCAGAATTAGTTTAGGGATTAAAATTTGACACTTAAACCCAAAGGCTGTTTTTCTTATTTTTCAGCTCAGTTTCCCTGTGGGCTGATTAAAAGATCCATGCGTGCTTTGGAGGAAGTTGCCCCTGGGCTCAATGGTATGGCTGAGGGGGGAGCCCCCGGGCTCAACAGGAAGGTGAAGAGGGGTACCCCCGGGCTCAATGAGTTGGCAGAGGGGGGCGCCGCTCCCGGGCTCAGTGAGTCAGCAAAGGGGGAGGCCCCCAGGCTCAATGGGTCAGCGGAGGGGGGTGCCGTCCCCAGGCTCAATGAGTCAGCAGAGGGGGGTGCCCCCAGGCTCAATGAGTCAGCAGAGAGGGGCGCCGCCCCCAGGCTCAATGAGTCAGCGAAGGGGGAGGCCCCCAGGCTCAATGCGTCAGTGGAGGGTGGCACCCCTGGGCTCAATCAGATGACAAAGGGGGGCACCCCAAAACTCAATGAAACAGCGGAGGGGGGCACCCCTGGCCTCAGCGGGATGGTGGAGGGGGGTACCCCCAGGCTCAATGGGTCAATGGAGGGGGAGGCCCCCAGGCTTAATGGGTCGGTGGAGGGGGGCACCCCTGAACGCAATGCGTCGGCAGAGGGGCAGAATGTACATGATGGCCTCAATCAGACCGAAGCTGTAGGAAACCTGACAGATGAAGGTCTACGCAGCTGGACAAATGTCTACCAAACTGCAGAGCATGATGATACCAGGATCACTGGGGGATCTTTCTGCCATCGTGGCCACTGTCCCTGGCAGGTAACATTTCTCTTGCTTAGTGAGTCATGAACACCGCATCTCCTTCCCTTATCACTGCTCAGTCTGTGCCACAGCCAGGACCTCATCAAGGTGTTGCCAAGTATCCCTGTTCAGGGCCAAACAGAACCACGTAGATACTCAGTGTATCTCTGCAGCTTCTTTTTTGGTGGCCCACACTGTAGTTACAGTAACTCCTCACTTAATATTGTACACAGCAATGAATGACTGTGAAGCTTGGTTGAGGAGGTGGAGTAAGAGAGTGGAATATTTCCCAGGGAAAGCCTTGCTGCTAAATGATGAACTAGCACTCGGCTGAGCCCTCAAGAGTTAATAGCTGTTGTTAATGTAGCCTCACACTCTACAAGGCAGCATGGACTGAGGCAGGAGGGAGGAAACACAATAGATGCAGGGCAGTAGCTGCAAACACTTCCCTGCAAAAACTGAACATCATGATGAGCCCTCGCTATCCAGCTGGAGCGCACCACTCCCTCCTCCTGACAGCACATGCACGGCTGCACAGGTGCTGACTTTCCAAAGTGTTGGGGGTTGCGTGCATGAGTGAGAGAGAGAGGTGTGCATTGCCCCTTTAAGTATGCTGACCTCACTTCAAGTTGCCCTTTTAAGCAGATCAGACAGGAAGCAACAGCTTCCAGCAAGCTCCCTCTGTTCTGTCCCCTAGCCCTGTCCCGCTTCTCTGCTTTGTGGAGAGGGGGTACAGGGGGGCAGGAGCAGGGGGACATCCTGATAGCAGCACCCCTCTCCCCCCTTCCCCCAGCAAGCAGGAAGCTCCCGGGAGCAGCTCCAAGGCAGAGGGCAGGAGCAGCTCGGCAGCGGGGGAGGGACAGCTGAACTGCTGCAGGGCAGCTGCCGAGCCACATACCTTACAGGGAATTTAGGGGAGCCGGTTCTAATCCCCACAAGGAGGGGCTGCTCGTCCTGAGAGTCCTGCAAGCACTGGACAAAGCAGGCAGCTGCCAAACAACGTTATAAGGGAGCATTGCGCATCTTTAAACGAGCTTGTTCCCTAATAGATCAGCAACGTAACAATGTTAACCAGGACAACCGTTGAGTGAGGAGTTACTGTACTTCATTCATTGGTGTACATGGGATCCTAAATACAGTCTATCTTATAGCTCCTCCTCCTGCAGTACAGTCAACCAATCGTCCTCAGTCTCCAACATCCCCTTCACCTTAGTTTACTTACTTACCCAATGGTCAGTGGCAAATATTTTCATGAATAACTGTTAAGATTTTAACTTCTGCATCGTCTGCTTGGTATGTGGTTGTGTTTCTGCTCCATGCATCCTGCCTGATAGGATCATGGTTTCGAATACCATCTCTCGTCAGCAGAAAAGGCACTTACTCTTTAGATACTGAGCTTTTCACAGACCTTTATATTCACTCATGATGCTTCTCTTTATTGCATTTTCCTATCTTATAACAGCATGTGGCAGTTAACCCAGGGAACAAGACTCCTAAGCCTTTCCTATCCATTGTGATTTTGGCCATATTTGTAATTAAAATGAGTTGGCCTTCTCCATATTTGTTCTTCATCTGTATTTTTTATTTTACGTGTTCACTGCTTCTAGAACTTTCAGGTGTTTTTGGCAAGGTGACAATGTCATCTGAAGTTTTTCTGGATCCCTTATTATTTTCAGAGCAATAGATTAGTCAAGCGAGTTTCCCTTTGAAGTTGTCTGGCGATACATTACAGATAAGATGAAGCGTTTCATTTAGTATTTCCTTGTCTACCTCTCTACTGCCAACCTTATCTCTTCACCCACTTTGTCAAACTGAAATACCTCTCGATTAGTTAGATACATGTGATTTAACATACTTCCTTCTACTCTCATCTAAGGGCTTCCTCCAGCTCCCAACAAACATTGACTTCAGTAGGAGTCTCATATGGGCTTAAGGTTGCCTAACTCTCTTAGGCTCCTTTGAAAATTCCAGCAAAATAAAGTCATATATGATGGCTCATTGATCCATGAGTGAAAAGTTACATCTAAATCAATGCGGGAAGTCCAGAAATGTTTTACTGTCTTCATTAGTTGATGGCTAAAGGTTTTTTTTCTGCTATTTACACTCAATTGACTGCTCTATATTTAGTGAGCTGCAACTTATTTTCCTTCTTCTGAATGCACACCATTGTTGTAGTGGGCTATCTTTACAATATTGTACCTTTGCTTTCTTTTGACCCCTTTGTGAATAATTTCCCTCCTGGGTCTAATACAGAATCCAAAGTAGTGCCATCCCTTGCATCCCTTGTGTTTACATTTTACTTTATATTTTAACAGTACAATAACTGGGCCTGAGTCTCGGCTCATTTACACAGATGTAACTCCAATGACTTGTGTGACATTACTCCTATTCCAAAGCACTGTAAAAGAGTTCAAAATCAGGGCTAAAATTCATAAGCATCAAGCTCACAAAAGTCATGAAATACCAAAAATTCAGGTTTAATGCTCATCTTGTTCACATATAGCTATGCCTTTAACTTGTAGTACCGCTTTATTTTATAGCTTGTTCCCTTTTTTATTTCTTTACGATACTATATTTAAAAAGAGCATGAAAGTTTGTTGTTTTCCCCCCAAAAAAGTCATTTCTTCCCCATCGCCTCTTTAATTTTAACTTTAAAAATATGAGGAATATCAAGTCTGGTTTCCCTTAGCTTTGGTGAAGGACTTATTAGCAATTTCAGGGAATGTGTGTTTTGATCTTTCTCTGCCCTTTTAATTAGAGGGTTTATGGTGTTGAGTCTTTAGCAAAGCCAGCACTCCATTCAGGGTAGACAACACCTGAACATCTAATATTAAAAAGAGGGGCCTGGGGAGATATCCACCTCCTTCCCCCCACACGCACTTTTACCCTTTACAGGTCACCGTTAAGTCCAGTATCATTTTTCCGTGCCCCTTTTTTTTGTGTGGTTTTGCACAACTTTATAAAGCTGGAGACCTGTGAGATGCTGGCTCAGAGGCCCCAAATCCCACTGACCTAAAATTGTGGGTGCTCAGGATCAGTTCCTCTTCATTATTTCTAATACTTCTGTTTCTTGTCTTGCCCCTTAATTTTCGCTCTTCTTGTGCAGCTTCATATACCGCATTTTTTAAACTAGGCACTGTTTGGATATCAGCCTTTTGGCACTGACCTTGCTTTCTTTTGTTCTAGCATCTCCCAAAGCTTTGCAACCAGTACTGGAGCTCACATTAGGTTTGTTTTCCCTACAAGACTGACATCTCCACTTTGGTTATTGCCTTCGGCTTGAATTTTTATCCTGGTCTGGTGATTATTCTGCTCTGTTCTTACAATCTTATCACTTTCCATAATTACACTTCCACATCTACCCTAGTGACATCACACTGATTAATTCTGAACACCTGTGTAGTATTTGGGATTTAGCCCTATTTGTTTTCATCCTCTATATCATAAAGTTAGTAGTATTTTCTAGGGAATTACTACAGTACATTGAAATAAGTCCTGTTGAATGTGTGCTTGCTCTTGTTTTTTCACTGTAGGTATTTATCCGAAATAGCAGAGGTTATGGTTTCTGTGGAGGGAGTTTAATCAGCAGCCGCTGGGTGGTCACTGCTGCCCACTGCCTTGATATTGTTAAGCCACACCATGTTACTTTAGGTGAGTGAACTTGCAAATGGAAAAGTCTCTATGCTCCCGGAGACACTATGAAAGCGTGAGTCTGCTCTGAAAAGTGACTAGCAAGGCATCGGGGGTGTTCCAGTTCCTTGACTCTCACTGCTCAGTTTTTAAATAGAAAGAGTTTTTTTCTAACTCCCAGCCCTGCAAACGCAGGCTCTGCTGTGATCATGGTAATAGAACTGGCTAGCATAGAGTTACCATGTGTTCGTATTTTCCCAGACATGTCCGGCTTTTTGGTTCTTAAATCACTGTCCGGGAGGAATTTCCAAAAAGTAGGACATGGCCGGGAAAATACGGATGTATGGTAACCCTAGAGTTACCTGCAGGACCTGTCTGGGATGCTTGCCCGGCCCTGGCTAATGTGTAACTCGCTTCCCCCCGCTGTGCGAGGCGGCACAGCGGCTTTCATGGGCTCCGGCTGGCTGGGAAATGATGTCTGCAGCCAGCTCTGCACCCCCTGCCCTGCCCACAGCCATCCCCGCACCCCCTGCCTCCAGCTAGCCCTGCCCCACGTCCACTGGTGCCCTGCAGTTCCCAGGGCAGTAACCCTGCACACCTGCTTCAATGAGGGGGGCAGGGAGCAGCTGGGACCCACAAATGTGCACACCCTAAGGTGACCAGACAGCAAGTGTGCAAATACCACCCCGCCCTCCCGTGGAGTGTCCTCTTTTTTGAATGTTCAAATATGGTAACCGTAGGCTAGCAGGAGCTGAGTTACTTTCAGCTTCAGGTTTCCGCAGATAGCTGACAGGGCAAGCCTGTGGTTAACAGAGTCACTGAGAACAAAACAAACCTCAGCCCACGTTTGGCTGTTCGTAGGGTTTCCTGCAGGCCCTTCTCATAGACTCATAGACTTTAAGGTCAGAAGGGACCATTATGATCATCTAGTCTGACCTCCTGCACAATGCAGGCCACAGAATCTCACCCACCCACTCCTGGAATAAGCCTCTCACCTATGTCTCAGCTATCGAAGTCCTCAAATCATGGTTTAAAGACTTCTAGTGTGTGCACCTACTTCCCTCTGAGCAGAACATGCTAGTTTCTCTTATGATCTATCATGGTGAAAGTAACAAGTCACATCCGCCTCACTGACTCAGCAGAACTTACTTAGCAACTGTATGCAGGATTCTAATTCCCTTTAGCAGGAATGGGGGAACTGGATGATGAGGAAGAAAATAGTCTGTAGTTGAGGCACTGGACTGGGACAAGTGAGACTTGGGTTTAATTCCCAAAGACTTCTTGGGCAAGTCACTTAATCCAGTGGTTCTCAAACTGTGGGTCGGGACCCCAAAGTGGGTTACGACCCTGTTTTAATGGGGTTGCCAGGGCTGGCTTAGATTTGCTGGGGCCCGGGGCTGAAGCCCACCACCTGGGGCCAAAGCCGAAGCCCAAGGGTGCTGGGGCTCAGGTTACAGGTCCCCGGCCTGGGACTGGAGCCCTTGGGCTTTGGCTTTGCACTCCTCTCACCCAGGGCAGAGGGGGCTCGGGCAGGCTCAGGCTTCAGTCCACCCTCCTGGAGTCACGTAGTAATTTTTGCTGTTAAAAGGGGGTCACAGTGCAATGAAGTTTGAGATCCCCTGACAATCTATGCTGTGCCTCAATTCTTCCTTTATAAAATGAGGATAGTACTTCCCTCCCTTACAGTGTGTTCTATGGATAAATCCACTACTGGTTGTATTAGGAGCCATGAACATTTCTAATTAGAAGAGCCCCGTATCCCTATAAAGAGTCAAGCCACCATACTAAGGCGACTGAGTTTTTCTTCCCTCTTGAATAGGAGTAATATTTTTTTGGAGAGGAAATACCTGCAGCACTGGTAACTTTAATCAGTATCCTCTTCTCTTAATCTATCTATACACATGTAGCCATAAAATAAGATGTGAAATTTCAAAGGACCCGTGACTTTCATTATCTACTTTGAGCAGGCTTGTGTCTCCATGCAAATTAACAAAAGGTCCAGTGTTCATTCTAATAAACCAGCTAGTTCTAGTTCCAACTAGCTTTGATCCTGTTGTTAAATTGTGGTGGGTGTTTTAAAATGCATCTAAATTCTTCATGAGCATGGTCGTGCAGCCCCAATAAACTCTCACACTAAACAGTTCCCCCCCCCCCGCCAGCAACCTTCTGCTGTGCATAGATTGTGTCATGCCAAATTATAAAGTAGTAGCAGTGCTGGCTTTAGACTGTAACCTCCATGTTTAGGTTCATGGGTGTTGTAAGCTCTTCTGATTTAATTTGGGACGTTAAAGCATTAATCTACTACCCTAGCTGCTTCCCCCATGACACTCTTACAGAAGCGATTTAGAATTCTTTAACATCTTTGTTTTCAATTGCAGGAGACTTTGACAAACACCAGAGAGAAGTGAAAGAACAAAAGATTGAAGTGCAACAGAGCTGGACACATCCACACTATGACTCAGATAACTATAATGGTGACATTGCTTTGCTCTACTTGAGCAGCAATGTTGTATTTAATGAGTATGTACTCCCCATTTGCCTTCCCAACCCTAACCTGGCAACCTTGTTAACTGCAGAAGGGACTAGGGGGATGGTGAGTGGATGGGGTTCAACACATCACAGGGGTCCTGGAACACGCTTCCTCATGAAAGTCAAGCTGCCCGTAGTAAGCATGGAAACATGTAGGCAGTCAACAGCGAAGCTCATTACTGATAACATGTTCTGTGCAGGCTATGCTGCCAAAGCCCAGGATGCCTGTAAAGGAGACAGTGGAGGCCCCTTTGCTGTCTCTTACCACAACACTTGGTACCTGCTAGGGATAGTCAGTTGGGGTGAGGGCTGTGCTGAAGAAGGGAAATATGGTGCATATACGCGGGTAGCCAACTATGTACCATGGATAAAGGAGGTTGTTGAAAATCTAGCTGATGCAGGAGGATTTTTACCTTCATTCTAATAAGAACCATTTCTAAAACATCAGAAATGCTACCAGTAATAAAACTGGAATTTTTACAATAGTTTTAACTTTAAAAAGGTAGCTTATTCAATATGGAGCTAAATATAGTCTTATTCAGTATTTCTTGTTCTGCTAATAAATGTAATACAGTATTTGCTGCTCCTGAGATTTTTGTAATACAAACCACTCCATTAGAAACGTTGAAAATGGAGCGTTAAGGGATTTTTTTCATCTTTATTTTGCCTCGGAAGAAAATAACGTTGCTCTCCAGCTATTCCACTCAATGTGAAAGTACATTAACTGTTAAAAGAATCAGGACCGTTCACTATGTTGACAGTGGTGTACCTGAGTTAATCACTTTATAGTATGATTGTTATCTACAATGTGGAGGCTTCAGAATTCATCAAGTTATCTAATGAGAAGACTGAGTTGGAGTCTGAGTGAAGGAAACATGTTAATATAATTTGTTAGCTTTATGGTAATCAGGAAAATAAAGTGAAAAACTTTAAATATCCATTTTATTCTAAAGAAAGTTGAAACTTTATGTAGCAGCAGCAGCAGCATTCAAAGGCATGGACATTTAACCCAGTAAGAAGGGAGAGGAACAAATAGAATAGTAACTAGTGGAAAACTTAGAATGCCCAGTAGCAGCAATTATTCAAACTAACCCCCCACAGTAAAGCAGGTTTAATCATCTTACTGCTCATGTGATGTCCTTTGATTTTTTTTGCAAGGCATTTAAGCACATTAGACTCTAAACTACTATCCAGCAGCTGGGGCAGTAGTTACCTACCATGAAGCCAGCTTTCACTGGTGGTATTTCCCTTTTACACATTCTAGCAAAAAAGATGTAAGAAAGAAAGGGAAAAAAGTATCACTAGCCCCATGGAGAAAGGCACTCCAGCCCTATACAAGGACTCATTCTATGATTCTACAGGGTTTAACATTCTAGTTAGATGATTGTTTGCAGCAGCTGATGCAAGAATAGTGGGTTTCTGAGTTAGTGTGATAGACTGGTGAGAGCAGGAGATGGGGTAAAAAAATTAGACAAGAGCTCTCTTATTGTGAAAACGTACATGCTGTACACAATTGATTTTGCTGTCAGACATAAAATAGTAATGAACAAACTTGGAAAACCCAGTAATACTATGAGAAACAACTTTTCTAACAGTCTAAAAGCCAAAGGGGGGTAGGGGGAAAGAGGACCAAGCCTCAAGTCAGCCATCCCTCTGCAGGAGTTTGGCTTTCGGGGTTTCATTAAAAAAATTAAGAATGTCACAGCCTTCCACATAAAAATACAGGTGAAGCAAAACATTACTTTAGAATAAGATTGCAGAATTAACTATCTCCTCTCACCCAGCAGGAATGTTACCACAGTAGATTGAAGAACTTCACACTGCTGTGTGCTTAGGTTCAAATATCATCAAACAGCACCCTTGTGCAGTATTTGGAGGTGATGGAGAAGAATTCCTTTCCACTTACATTTTTTTAAGGCCTCATAAGACTAAACATTAAAATTTACTATTAAGTTACAAAAATAATAGGAGTCCAAATTTATAAAATCTGTGTCCCTTCACCCTCACAGCATTTAACCTCTAATTGTCACTGCTCAGGGGGAGAATTAAGTGCAACTTTAAGGATTATTTAATTCCCATCAACTTGAAAGGGAAAGTCTGCTCATTTTCTATTGCAGGAAAGATACTCTTGGAGCAGTTGATAAGTGGCAGTACGTACAAGGTAGAGCTACAGCACAATCTGCAATTTTAAATTTCAACCCTCCCCCGTGTGGGGAGTAGCAGACTGCTTTATTCAACCATGAAGCAAATAGCCCTAAAGTACTGGAAAAAACTCAAGCGTCAATGATGCAGGGGGAAATCTTGTGTGTTAGAACTTCCTTTTTCAACTGCTAAGGGCCAAATTTAGCTCTCATATAAACAGTGCAACTTCATGGGTTTCCATAGAGTTGCACTTATGTAGCAGAAATGGAATTTAGCTGCATCTTTTTTCAAGGAATTCTTAAACTAAATCAATTCTCAGCATACTGTAAGGATGTAGCTGAACAAACACTGTACCTTAACAGAAAGCCATGCAAGTCAATGCAACTGTCTACACCCCATGTTCAAATAATATTAGGCTCTAGATCAGAGTCCATGGGTTTGCTTCTCTGCGTCATTGTCAGTTACCTGCTACTTCTCACATTAGACCTTTATTTATTATGACCGTGGTCCAAGCTCAGTTTCAGAGGGAACAAACTTGAAGGGGAAACATCCAGTTGCCTGGAGGCCTCTTTTTTTCCAGAAGCCACAGCATGCTAAGTGCTTTCAACATACAGAAGGCAACAGAACTCCTGCCTCAAGGAACTCACTGTATATCCACTCTGATTGTAAAGAGATTTTATGTGCTTACTTGGAAAGATCACTGTTTTCTCCCTGAACTCCAAACTCTTGCAGGGACCAGAATCCTCTCTCTCTCTCAGCCCCAGTTTTGCAGACACCAAGAACAGTTTCAGAGAGAGGTACACAATTCCACTCTAGTCTTTTTGCAGCAAAGAGGAATGATCATGTAGGGGTTTCATGGGCCATTTAGTAAAGAAAATATCCAGCACTCTAGAGTCAGGCTGCCTGAGCACTCTTGATATCCTAAAGATTCACCCTTACAGCTCAGTTTTTAAGACAGCAAAAGTAATTGAACTAAGGACAATTTTCTTTAGTTAAGATGACATTGTACTTCACAGTACTGCTCACCAACTGCACCCATTTGCTCTGTCATTCACTCTTAAAGATTTTGCCGTGATCTTTTATCAGTGACGACTAGTGATTTTTAAATGTTGTGCAATCTTAGGTCAACCAATCATTTTAGTCACTGGAAGTTTCAGCTCTAGAAAGCCTCAATTTGTAGACATGCACACAAGTCTTATCTTCTTGGGGTCTATACCATGAGATGAAAAATTACTAGTGGGAGACAGCCACTGTTTAAGGTGTTTTGACATCAAAGCTGACACCTGCAGCTCTCCAAAGGCAGAATGGGTAATTAAAATAAAATCACTGGCACAAAGGAAAAAATGGAAGAGCCAGATGGTATGAACAGAATTCACAAAGTGAATGCTTGTTCCTAAATATTATTTACTGCCTTGTGCTGGATGTCCCCTCACCCCACCCCTTTGACCAAACAGACACCCCCCAAAAAACAGAAGGATATTTTATTGTCTAAAGCGGGCAGCAGTACAACAAGTATTTGATCTGTACAAAGGACACAACAGAACAAATTTAAATACAGTCAGGAGGAAAAAGTCCCAGGATTCACAATCCTCAGACAACATTTTATATCAGAAGCTGAACAAACAATTTAAAGATACACTAAAAAAAACAATTTGTTAAAAAATTTCAAGGTCTCCAAAGAGTCTATGGGTGCAGATCTCTCAGCCGAGATCAAGGAGTATTCTGTGAAGGGTCACAATGGCATCTTATTGCCTTCAATGCTGATTTTCACTGCGTGGGCTGATCTGCTTTTTTTCCTGATATCTGTGAACTTCCGCATCTGTTTGTCTAGTCGACTTACCCCTTTCTTAGAGGTGCCTTGGTACTAAAAAAAACAACAAAAAACTTTAATTACCACTGGAAAAAACAGAAGAAAGCCCAGAGATGCAAGAAAGATGAAGCATGCATTGTTAAGTCTTCCAGCACCTGTTGCCCTGCAATGAGGGTTCTGATAAAGTTCCAGAAAAATGCCAACAGGTTTTTTGGGACAGAAGAATCCCAGAAGTATATGCACTACACACACACACACACACACAGCACACAATAAAAACTTTCAGAATAAGGAAAGTAAAGTGGCCATTTCATTGTCCACATGCTAGCTAAATGCACAATTTAGAATAGTTCTTAGAAACTGCATTAAACACAATCTAGTGCAGGGGTTTCTCAACAAAATGTTAGGTGGCCTCAGAGTGCGGCCACCAACTCTTGCTGGTGGTCGCTCTGATAATTTTTCCTGAAATACGTAATTAACTTTATGAAAAAACAAATAAATACGCACATACACATGTCCAAATCATTGTAATTTATTTATGTAGGGTTTTTTTGCAGACTCAATAATAAAAATAATGTACAGTTGTCCCTATTCCTTACTGGACCTAAACAGAATAAAAACACAAATAAAGTGCTTTGCCTGTTTTGCCTGTTTTTTTCTTTTCTTTTTTACATTAAAGACTTGCTAGCTAGTAAATCTGCTTTTGTGAAAAGTGATATTTGTTAATATCACTTTTCACAGCAGGCTTACTCATCCCCAGCAAGGTGGAGGACAAATTAAATCCTGGATGGGGAGGTAGGTAAGGAGGCAGGAGGGCCTGGGGGGACTGGATGTGGGGTAGAGGAGACAGTGGGGGTCAGGGCGATGTGGGGGTGAGTCCGGGCTTGGGGTCCTGCTGCACAAGTGGGGGCTGGATGAGGCAGTGGGAGTTAGGGGCAATGTGGGGGTGGGATGGGGGTAAGCCTGAGGCCAGAGCCCGAAGCCCTGCAGCTGGAGGACAGAGCCTGCTGCCCACCCACCACCCCAGGGCTGAAGCCCAAAGCCCAAGCCCCACAGCCCCCCAGGAAGGTGGGGAACTCACACTGGTCACCTGGCTCCTAGTGTTTGTGGCTCCAGAAGGGGGCAGGGACCAACACCTGCTGGCGACCCTGGGGGAGGGTCTGCTGCTTTGCCCCCCACCAACCAGGAGGCTGTGGCCGCAAGAAAAGCCCCTTGTGGCCGCATTTGAGAAACGCTGATCTAGTGCCAGAAGTACATTTCATCACAGCTTCATAAACTGCAGGTTTCCTGGTGGTGGCTGATGTGAGGACATGACCGCACTTGGTGATGTTAATTGGTCAACTGAAAGTGATTCTACAGGTCACTGTAATAGGCGGCAACAAGACTGGAGAATACTGGGAAATGTAAGTGGAAAGGAGAAAAACTGACCACAAAGTATTACTATTACAGGTGTGCTTGCATTTCATTTCTGTATTTTGACTATTTGCAACCGGAAGGCTGGGATGCAGCAGCAGGTAAGTTATTTTGCATAGACATACTGTAAAGGCTCTGTAGAACAGTACAACAGACAGACAGCAAAGCCCTTTCAGTCAATAAGCAATATTTCCTGGAAAGGATGAGTATTCAGAATGGATTAACACAACGTACAGTAATAATAAATTAGGGAGACTTAGGAAAGGAAAAGGGTTTGGGAGATCTGATAGAAACATCTCTTCAGAAGCTCAACTTTTACTCGTAGGGAATCCAAATGCTACCCAGTCCATAATCAGGTTCAGACTATTAGTAGGGTAGCAGCTCTCCAACACCTGGATCCAGACAGACATTCTATCCACAATACAGAGAGAAAACAGATTCCTGACTAGAATTACATGCAGGGCTTTTTTGCTTTTTCATTTATTTTCTACAATAATTTTTTAAAAAGTGAAATATGAAGCTCAAGAGTGGCAGGGATATTCCAGCATTATTTGCACTATCCTTTCTAGTCACCAATTCCTGCCATCCCTGCTCAAAGAACTGGAATATGGAAACTAAGTTATCAAAAGAAATTCTGGTTAATATTTACTGGTTGTTCTCTCGCCACCTCAGATTTTCAGCAGAGGATCAGTCTTCCCCCAGTCCTCAGAAGACTCTTTTGCCTTATACTGTCACTTACTCCTTAAGGCCTTGCAACACAAATAACTTCCAAGGCCAAAAAGGGTTGAAGGGTTTCTTCTTTTAGATCTTGTTCATACTACTAAAAGCTCAGCTACAGAGGTTATTATGGAGTGACAATGAGGTACTAAATTGAGGGCTAAGAATGCTAGTTCTGTGTCATTTCCTAGGCAACTGTTTAAATTAAACTGGAGGCCCTAATTAAAACATGAACATGTTTTACAATGTTACACCTGCTCATCTCAGATTACTTAAAGGTGGCTTCCTTTTTACTTAGATGCATACCAAAGGTATTTTTGTGGGCAGGTATTTTAAATAATACCTGCCATCAGGGCATGTGGAAGCTGTAGTGGCAGGATCATGGCAGAAGTTATGTGCTACATCAGATTATTTTCTGCATCATTTTGCACAATTGTAGGTCACAGTACAGACATTACAGAAATTAAAAGAGACGAGCTTCCTATGTGCAGGTTAGTGAATCCACACTACTTCCATTGGATGTGCAGACTGCCAACGGAAGCACATGCACTGTTCATACCTCCCTTAAAAGATACCTCTAAAACTTGGGGAAGGCAGTGTCAGGGCTAAAGGGGCATCCTGTTGCCTTCAATGCTGAATTTGATGGCCCGATGTACTTTGCTGAGTCGTTTCTGTTCAGCAAATCGTCTCTTGTGCTTTTCCAAGCGACTAATACCTTTTTTAACAGTCCCGGGCTAGAAACAACATCTCAATTAATGAAAGGAAGGAAAAATTATGACAGCAGAATGTAATGATCTCGTCTGCCTCTTACATTTGATTTGCCATATGAAGATACTGACATCTCTATGAATTAACCTGTACAAGATAAATGGATGAACCAAGGTGGAATGCATGGGCCTCATTTAGTGGTAGAATGTTAATACTTACCAAGTGTTTGATTCGTCATAGCTCTGGGAAAGCCAAAAGGAAGGCCGTGATACTAAAACTTGGAAGGGGTAAGAGGAGTTATAGTAAGAGACTTCTTTGACTCCAAGATGGTATAGAGCAATGGGTTTGCAGTCAGAGCCTTAACCTTGATATAAATAGCTTCTTCTTCTGTGTCAGTTATTGATTTTCATTTGATGTTATATGAGATAAGGAACCATTTAATAGGATTTAGAGAGTCCACCTATGAGCAGGACTTATGGTACCTTAGACTACAATAGACGTAACAGTAAAGTGGTGCACAAGGGCCAATGGCACCAGAAATAATATAGTAGTGATTAAAGGATCAACTGATTCTCAGTCTTAACCACAGAGTTTCTAGATATAGGATCAGCGTAAGAGACTAATTTCTTCCCTTTGCTCTGTGGCTTACCCTGGAAGATTCCATTTCCACATTCCACTTGGGTCTGACCACATAATCCTTGTTGGAGGGCATTGGAACCCTGGCGCGAGCACAAAATCCAGGATCACCAGGTCTAAGAGCTCTGGGGGAAACAAAAGAAAGTATGTATGTTAAACAGATCACACTCACACAGAGAGATATACAATCAATACAATGCCTTCAATTAGCCGTATTTTCTGTCACCTTTGAAAACACAAAGTACCACCCCTTCAAGCATCTGCATTTCCATTACAAACAGAAAACAAACAGCTGCAGTGAAGAGCCTACAGACAGTCTTGTCATGATTGCTAGGATGCTGGGGGGGGGGGGGGGGGAGAGACTTACTTTTCTTCTCCTGTTAACACCTTCTCCAGGTCTCTGCGAGGGGTCTGACCGCCAGAGCTGTACAGAAAAAGCAGAATGTTACAGCTGTAGACAATACAGCGTTTCCTCCACAGGATAAAGACCACCTATCACAGCAGCCTCTCCCCCAAGTATTCAAAATATTTGATGTTGCTCTGGAGCTGCATCTATGAACTACACAATAAAATAAAAACCCACCACATTAAAATAAAATCCACCAGCTCAAACAGAACACAAAGAAACCTAAAGAAGTGCTACAAGGGAAAACCCCATAACTCCTGGGCAAATTCACTCCAAATAAAAAGGGACCAAGTCTATTTAAAAAAAGGCTTCACAGATACAAAAAATATGCAGAACAAAGGAGGAGGCCAAAACCATAAACAAGAGTAAGTGCAAAAACAAGTGGTGGCTTGTGACTTAGGCTGACCCAACTGCCAGATGATGACAAAGCGAGAAGCAATTACTCAACTTCTTAGAGCCAAGATTATGAATAGCAATATTTACCAATATTAAGTCTTTCAACTATATCCTCTGGCATGCTGGCACTCAGTCCAGATCATAGGGAGCAGGCATAACTAACACCACTGCTACTCTCTAGGAACCGGAGCAACTACCTGGGTGAATTTCAAGTAAAGAGTGCTATAGTAGCACATTACAGGAATTAATCTGCATGGGATTCCTGGTTGTGATCACACATGGGGCTGCACGCTGAGACAGCAGTCAGGAGGGCTCCAAATTTAGAAAGGAAAACCTCTGTTCATTATTCAGTGTAGAAAATCTTGCAACACATTTTAAATTACACAAGGGTAAAGACAACAGCAATCTACTAAGGGAAAAGGATTGCTTAGAGGAAGCCTGCAGTGTAAGCAATCTCCTAACACTTTATTAGCAAATTATCTGATCTACCATATTGGTCAGGTTTCCTAAACAGTCTCAGATTCACAACATTCTTTGTTTGTCCATATTTGCAACTCCTACCTGCTCAATCGCCTTCGCTGAGGCATCTGTTCCAAATCCCTCTGCTCCCTTTCCTCCCTTGTCATTCCTTTGTAGTTTGAGGTAAGGCCAAAGATGGGTCGAGACCATTCATCTGTAAAAAGAAACATTTCAATGCAGAAACAATATCACTGGGCACATACGTTTTACTTGCAGGGAACTTCAATGGGTCTAAATGCATCTTGCAACAGCTTAAGGCAAGAGTTTGTGCTGCTTATCTTTTTAACTAATAGGGTTTTAACCACTTTTAGTGTCTCATATATGTCAGAACAAGATGACTTCTAAAACCCAACCTATTGGATTATAAAGTAAGTTCTTGCCCATCTATACAGGTTTGGAAGAAGCATTTAGTGTCATGAGTGTCAAGGAATTACAACACATCATAACAGATGTGGTTTCAGATAATTAAGGCTAAGATTTTGTCACGGATATTTTTAGGTCATGGGCAATAAAGAAAAATTCATGGAAACCATGACCTGTCCCTGACTTACTAAAAATATCCATGATAATATGGGAAGGGGCTGGCAGCTGCGAGGTGGCTGGGAGCTGTGGGGGTCCCCCTGCCCTGCCAGCCAGGAAGCTGCAGGGGTCCCCCTGCCCAGGGAGCTGTGTGGGTCCCCCACTGTCCATGGTGGCTTGGAGCTTGGGGACCCGCTGCCTCAGGTGGCGGGGGTGCCTCACAGCTCCTTGCCACTGCAGAAGGTGGCGAGACCCCGCAGCTCCCAGCTGCCGGGGCTGAAATCCGTGACTTCCACAACCGCCGTGGCAAAATCATAGCCTTAAAGATAATGTATACCTGTTCTGCTCCGTACAGACTATAACTTTCAGTCCTTCAGTTTTTATAATAAAAACAAAACTAAACGTAACACAATGTCTTGTTAGAGATTTGAACATGTAAAGCAATGTTACACATATCAATCGACAATCATGTAGATTCTCTTATATCACCAGTTCAATTTGCTCTACATAGAACAGAAAATCAGTGTGTGGAAGAAACAGAGGTTAAACGCTAAAATGAGACCTCCGTGAGCAGACATGGTGTTGTAGGGGGGAGGTTTACATACTGATTAGCTTCCCTGCCATGTCCTTGTTGGGTCTTGACTCCTTGGGGTGCTTGTAGAGGTACATCACAGCTCGCCCAATTCCACTGTGCTTCAGGGTCTCTTGGCTCACACTAGGCAGCTGGAGGACAGAAAAATACTCAGTATTGGAATTGGAACTGCGGTGTACCTCTAAACAATTAAAAGTTCTTGTTCTTATTTCTCTAGACATTTGGCATGTTAACTTATTCTGACAATTTTTCTTACAAATATTAACTTTGTTTCTTAAATATAAAGTGGTCTAAAGTTCCTAAAAGAAAATACGCTTTTGCTTATATTAGTTACCTATGTTAAGTGCCCACGATCACATTAATCTGGCTCTGACAAAAAGATCTCTCTGTGGGTTGTTTCTTTCAGTTTTACAGCCAGGGATTAGCATAATTACTTGTTTAATAGAGTAAACAAGGGAAAAATTAAAAACAGCGATCAGGATTAAAGAATTGAAGTTTCCTAGTTGCCCTCATGCCAAGCTTTGTTCAGCCAGACAACATTTATATGGAGATAAAGCATCTTAAAGCAAACATTTGTTTCAGAGTTTGCTCCTCCCTATGCCTCACCGCTATGGTCAATTGATAGCAGCATCCATACTGCATCTCACTATGACCTGCACATGCCATTTCCTGAAATGTACATTCTGGGTTAAAAGTTCATAAAGGCTCATCACTAAGGCTGCGAGTCTGTCACGGAGGTCAGGGAAGTGCAGCAGCCGGTGCGGCTGGCCTGGGGCTCACCTGAGCTGCTCAGGCCAGGCCAGCTGCACCAATCGCTGCTAGGGCAGTCTCGGGCTACTGCGCCCAGGCGCCCACCACCCTAGCAGCAACAGGAGTTTGGGTGTGGGAGGGCTCAGGGCTGAGGCACGGGAGGGAGTGAGGGCTTGGGGTGGCGCTTACCTCGGGGGGCTCCCCAAAAGCAGTGACATGTCCCTCCCTCAGCTTCTAGGTGGAGGTGCGGCCAGCCAGGCGACTTTGCGTGCTGCCCCCACATGCAGGCACTGCCCCCACAGCTCCCATTGGCCGCGGTTCCCCACCAATGGAAGCTGTGGAGCGGGTGCACGGGGCAGGGACAGTGCATGGAACCCTCCTGGCAATGCCTCTGCCTAGGGGCTGCAGGGACATGCTGGCCACTTCCGGGAGCCCCACGGTACCGGGTAGGGAGCTTGCCAGCCCCCGCTCCCCACAGCTCCAGCAGCAGCGGGGGTCCCAGGCCGCCCCCTGCCCCCGAGCACCCATGTTTTAGTCAGGGGTATATAGTACAAGTCATGGACAGGTCACGGGCCATGAATTTTTGTTTACTGACCTGTCCATAACTTTTACTAAAAATACCCGTGACTAAAACATAGCCTTACTCATCACTAACGAACAGATTCAGCGTGCAGGATGCAAGTAAGACCAAGGCAAACAGCTAGGCACTAGCTTCTAACCTCTTGCAGGATCTTCAAGAGCTCCTCACGTATCTTTAGTGCTGGTAGACTCCGATCTGGAAGAGGGGAAAGCCACTCTTTGATAGCCGACATCACACCACTGTCAATGAAAGTTTCCTTAAGGTCCTGTCTGGAAAGTTTAGAATAAAGGAAGGTCAGAGTTTCAGGAACAGTTATGGCCCACTTCAGAGAACTGGTGAATGCGAGTTCTAAAAAACACCTACTCCTCTTGCTGCACTGACACAGCTGCTTACAAGACTTTGGCCTTGCTCTTGGTTTCTCCACACCAGACATTACTCTATAGTGGCTCCTGAATACAGGGAAAGTGACCCCTTCAATCTCCTCTTACTCCAAAACTTATGACATAAGCCAGTGGTTCTCAACCAGGGGCCTGGGACCCATTGGGCGGGCCGGGCCGCGAGCTAGTTTCAGGGGGTCCACCAAGCAAGGCTGGCATTAGACTTACTGGGGGCCAGTGCAGAAAGAGGAAGCCCCGCCATATGGGGCTGAAGGCCAGGGTCCTGAGCCCTGCCACCCGGGGCTGACACTGAAGCCTGAGTAAGTAAGATTTGCAGGGCCCCCTGTGGCGTGTGGTACATGGCAACTGCCCTAATTGCTACTGCCTAACGCTGGCCCTGGCTTTGATTTCTTTCAACTGTTTTTCTGCATATAAAAGCTATCAAGCATCTCAGCATAGATTAAATAGGGGAAAACCAGGCAGCCATTACTTCACAGCATGTAGTTTCTATACATTGTATCCTCAGCATGGCAACACATTTTAACTCATTTCAAGATAAGGGATTATTTTGTAAAAAAAAATATCTTTCTGAGAAGCCACCTAAACTCCAGCACGTTGTAGCTAGAACGGAAAGGAATTGGGGTTTTTTTAGCACACACTCAGCATCACCAGAGGGTTAATATATGGAGCCTTCCCAGTATTCCCCAGGAGAGTAAGTAATGGGGAGAATCAAACACTTACTTTTTAAGGTGCATAACTACAGTTGGTAACAAAGTTAGCTTTTTTAGTGCTGGTTTCTTCTGTGTATTCAGCTGTCTATCTTCCTGTGGGGAGTTCATGAAGAGAAAATTTCAAAATAAGTCATTCAAAAGAAGAGTAGAGTAGCAATAAACCCCAACTCGTCCGACATTCATAGCAAAATGATTTGTCTTAGCCATTCTACTGCAAGAGATCTGGGAAACGATATTAACCCGTGAAGGAGGACAATTCACTAATTGAGATGTACCCAAACCCAAGTGTGGAGCAACTCTTGCCTTCCTGTGGCCCTAAACCTGCTTTAAAGAAAGATTTCTCTAAGGAGTCTCAAACTTAGTCAGTCAACATTTTCCTTAAAAGATAATAAATGTGAAAGGGGAAATTCTGAGTAAAATGAATCACTTTTTCTGCTTCGGTTCTATTGTAATTCCAGAACCTAATTTAGAGTTTAACATGTTCTGCACATTACACATGGGTAGCCAATCTATAGAGCTATTTAATAAAAGACACAAAAAGTCCTACTCAAATAATACATTAGTTATATAAAATGTAAGTATCAAGGCCACAGAAAACATCAGACAACACATGCGTTCTATGTAAATGCATGCAAAGAGCTAATTTAACCTAGAAGTTTTGGGAAAAGCACAACACATTATATTACTAATTTACCACCACCCAGACATGTGCTTGGGTACTTCAAAAAACAAATAGAAAGATGTGATAGTATTATCAAAAGCTTTGATCCTAAAAAGACTTGTGGCAAGGGCCTGACTTCACACATGCAAAGAAATCCCATTACAGTCAACAGACCTGTGCCTTGGTCACTTCATGTTGACCAAAAAAAACAAACAAAAAACAGGAGTACTTGTGAGATCTTAGAGACTAATTTATTTTAGCATAAGCTTTCCTAGGCTATCGCCCACTTCATCAGATGCATAGAATGGAACACACATAAGTAAGATGTGTGTGTGTGTGTGTGTGTCTGTGCGTATACACACAGACACACAGACAGAAAACTTGGAAGCTGTCATACCAATTCTAAGAGGCTATTTAATTAGATGAGCTCTTATCAGCAGGAGGGAAAAAAAACAAAAAACCTTTTGTAGTGATAATCAAGAAGGCCTATATCAGACAGTTGACAAGAAGGTTGTGAGGATACTTAACTATAGGGAAATAGATTCAATGAGTGTAATGACCCAGCCATTCCCAGTCTCTGTTTAACCCTAGGTTGATGGTATTCAATTTGCAAATTAATTCAAGTTTAGCAGCTTCTCATTGGAGTCTGTTTTTGAAGTTTTTCTGTTTTAAAATTGTCACCTTCAAGTCTGTTATTGAGTGACCAGGGAGCTTGAAGTGTTCTCCTACTGATTTTTGAATGTTATGATTCCTGATGTCAGATTTGTGTCCATTTATTCTTTTGCGTAGAGACTGTCCAGTTTGTCCAATGTACATGGCAGAGGGGCATTGCTGGCATATGATGGCATGATGCCACAAGGTGCCACAAGTACTTCTGTTCTTTTTGCTGACACAGACTAAGGGCTAGTCTACACTTACCCGCAGCGTCGGAGGTGTCGGATCGATCTTCTGGGTTCGATTTATCGCGTCTTGTCTAGACGCGATAAATCGAACAAGGAAGTGCTCCCCCGTCGACGCCGGTAATCCTGCTCTGCGAACGGAGCAGGCGGAGTCGACGGGGGAGCTGCGCGCCGCCGTGTGGACCAGGGGTAAGTACTTTAAAGTTCGAAATAAGATACTTCGACTTCAGCTACGTTATTCACGTAGCTGAAGTTGCGTATCTTACTTCGAACTTGTGGGCTAGTGTAGACCAGCCCTAACACGGCTGCTACTCTGAAACCTATTTCCCCATAGTTAAGTATCCTCACACCTTCTTGTCAACTGTCTGATATAGGCCTTCTTGATTATCACTACAAAAGGTTTTTTGTTTTTTTTCCCCTCCTGCTGATAATAGCTCATCTAATTAAATAGCCTCTTAGAATTGGTATGACAGCTTCCAAGTTTTCTGTGTGAATATATACATCTTACTTCTGTGTGTTCCATTCCATGCATCCGATGAAGTGGGTGATAGCCTACGAAAGCTTATGCTGAAATAAATTCATTAGTCTAAGGTGCCACAAGTACTCCTTTTTGTTTCTTTTTTTTAAGGATATAGACTAACACAGCTGCTACTCTGAAACCTGTCATGTTGACTAGTACAACAACTTCTTTTCCCACCTCCTACTCTCAAGACTATCCAACATGCTGGAATTGAAAATCTTTCTTCTTTCCAGAGTTCCAACCTTATCACTCCATTTGAGACACTTCACTGGCATCTTGTCCTTACCATCTAGGCTCTACACAGCTTTTTTCTACATTTCATTTCTCATCTCCCGTACTTTTCCCTCTCACGTCTGCACCTCCTGTTTCTTTCAGTCTCACTTTCCAAATGTGATTCACTGCCTTTTCAGGCATCTTGTAAGCCTGGAAAAGTCTCCTCCTTCTCATGCTTCAAACAACTTAATTCCTTCCCTAAAACTTCTTTGGTTACCTTTACAACCTCTACACTACATACTCTCCCTACAGTATGACCTTACATAGATACTCAGAGCCAAAAAAGACAACAAAAATACACTAAATATGCATAATCTGCTTTCCTTGAGAAAGGATGCTTTGCCATCAGTTGTTCCTTTCCCATAATTCTGTTGTCTTGCCATCATGTACCATTGTGTGCTATTAGCAATGCTGTAGGCAATCTAAAGAATGTTTCAATCCCAAGAAGCTTGTCTAGAAGAGCAAACACACAAATGATGCTATATATTCAAGTAATGTTATAATAAAATTAACATCAATTGAAACTTGAGAAATACATTCTGAGTATCCAAGGTAGCGGGCATAAAAAAAACAGGTAATACATAAAACTCTAGAGACAACTGATTTAACAAAGCTAAACAATGTTTAGTGGTTAGACCATAAGCACCAGTTTTATTCTAATTTTCAACAGCAGAAAACTTTGAAATTCAGATAAGCAAAAGGATTCTTTGATGCAATAGTAAAGTATTTGGATATTTGAAACTTTCAGCTGTACGCAGCGTACTACTGAACATAAGATTGCCTCTTATATTATGCTGAAAGCAATTACTTTCCCAGTGAGCAGAAAGGGAATCTAACCAATATTCCTGGCACATGAGAAAACTCACCTCTGCAGCTTCATTCATCTTAACAATCATAGCACTGACTACATCATCTGCATCACTAATAAATGTCCCACCATCACGGTTTCGTCTGCGCTTGCCACTCATGCTCTTCTTCCTTTGTAGCATCATCTCAAAATCTGACATGAAGTCCATACTGAAATGCAGGAAAAGAGTTTACTGAAAGTTTAATTAGGAGCCTTCCCCTTTCTTTTCTTTCTTCGCAGGTAATAGTTTTTTGCACACTTTTATAATGCAATCCATCGTAGGAGCTCCAAGTGCTCTATAAACACTAAACAAGCCTCATTACATCCTTGTGAAGTAGACAATATCCCTACTAGACAGTGTGAAAAACTGGCAGAGAAAGAGGCTAAGTGATTTCTAAGGTCTCTCAGAAATCTTTGTCAAAACTGGACTAGCTTTGTTCTTCTGAAATACAGTTTTCCACTAAGCTTATGCATATTTCTCTCTCAAATTCCCAAGGAAAGGAGATATTATAAAAATTGTACTGTATTCTATGGGTTTGTGAACTTGATGAGGTTACATTTAGCAGGGGTTCTCACAGGATGGGTAAACAAAGATTGTGAGTGGTAAGCCATCCAACATCGACAAAATCTATAGTAAAAACCTTATGATCATTGAAACAACCAAAGAACATACACGTACAAAGTCCAGAGTTCAAATCTGCTAAGATTACAAGTGAAAGTAGGAATCTTAACCCAGCCCCTACCACACATTTGTGTCAGCCTTCCCAAGACACTTCACAGCTTTATTGGCCACTTTTGATCAGAAGATGCCCAGGACTGGACTAACGTAAGTGGTATAGAACTGGATTCCTGTGAATTGTGGAAAGGCTACGCTGGAGAGAGGCGTGTAGTAGATCCTTATCCTATACACTGGTTTATAGTCAGGAAATAAATCCCATTTTGCTCACCTGCCCATAGCAGCAGTATGAAACTGACAAGGATCCATTTCACTCTGCTGTACTTGTAGGGGAAAGGCTCTATGCTGAAGCAGCTGCAACACAGATGTGGTGCTCTGTTACTAGAGGAGCAATATGCAAAAGCATAGGAAGGAAGAGGAAACATACTGATTGTATCTCCTTCAACATCTCATCACCTGCACTAGTAGAATATCATACCTATGCCTCCAATTTTCCTACATGTAGCATTTCACCAGTGGGCAATCAAAAACTGAGAATGAACTGATTAGATGTCAATTTCACTCAGCTTCTGACGGGGAATTATCCTCCTCAGGAACAGCACAGGTAGTTTGTTATGGGCTCAGAAGTCATTGACAAAACCAGGTTAGAAAGGGAAAAGAAAGAGGAGCTGATTTGGAGGCCTAGTGGCAGAACATGTTACTTGAATATGGTCCCTTGCCTTTCTAAGCCAGCGGGCAGCCCACTCAGCCTCGGAGGATCCCTGTCACATGAAATCACGTGTTGGATGGTGGGAAGGGGAATATATAGTTGTCTGAGAGAAAATAAAATTAACCCCTTGCCATGTCTACACATGAACTTACTGTTTCCCTCTTTTGATGTTGTCATCAGAGTCTGAATCATCTACTGTCTCTTTCATCTCTGCCTCGGCTTTCTCTTCTTCCAAATCCTCCTGGTTAAAACCCTGGTGGTAAAGACAGTGCAAGCCAATGTGGGGAGTTATTTTTGTATATTTACTCACATCTTCTCAATTTACACAATACATGCACTCTCTTTTTACTGTTCTCTTCTTCCTGCTATTCTCTAAACCCAGACCAACACTTTTCTCATCTACAACAAGGATTCTTACACAGACAGTACTCTCCAAACGGCAAGGACTGCCAAGGCCATCTAATTCATGAACTGCCTCAATGAATCTGACACAGACTCAGGGCTTGTCTACACATGAAAGTTATTCTGGAATAAGCTAAAGTGTGAATTTAAAGTGGAACAGCTGTTCTGGATTAACACTACATACAGACAAGCTTCTAAAACAATAGTTAGCTACAATGCTGGCCAATGCTGTCTCATTGTTTCCTTGTGCTCCCCCATTGGTCTATCTGTATCCACCTGATGACTCTTGGCTTACACTTAAGATTGTAAACTCCTTCGGGCAAGAACTGTATTTTTGTTCTATTTATTCAGCACCTAGCACAATGGGGTCCTGGTCCAAGACTGGGGCTCCTAAAATATAAATTAATAATAATAAAACTGAATCAGATCCATTGTCCAGGGGTTTACATACTTACTGTAAATTCCTCCTCCTCTTCATCACCAGACTCACCAAATATATCTGCAATTAGGTTCCTGCAAAAGTAATAGTAATGTACTTATATTCTCCATTCCTAACAGATAACCCAAGAATATGACAATGACTAGAACAATGTTTGCTGGGCAATTACTAATGTAATTGTGGGAATATCTGAAACATATAAAAGAACTAATGTGATCTTCCTGTGGACATTCATACTGTTATTGGGACTCATCCCTTTTCATTTGAGGCAAACCTCACTGTTCATTACCCTATAGGAATTCACATTTAGAAAGGAACTTACTTACTCTTGTTCATTTCCTGATTCACTGTCACTCCCAAAAAGATCCTTCTCTTCTTTTTTCTTTCCAGTGCTATCCTTGCTCTCCTCCTCTTCCTCACTATCTGATGCGACAGCATTCTTCTTTCTTTTGTCAGATTTCTCAGATGCATCGCTATCAGATTCTTCCACATCTGAGATGATGCGCCCTTTCTTTGCAGCTTCTAACACACAGGAACATATTACAGGACACATAATGACTAAGTTAGCTCAATGACAAATGAGCTACATACTTCCCTCCCAACTAGCTACCTTGTGGCAAGAAAAACTACCAGACAACGGAGAGAAATGGAAACTGCCCAACTCTTTTTTGACAGCAATCTCTTAGCCAAGATTTTTTGTGCAGAAACAGTGGAATTCTTAACCATGTCACTGATACTAATTTTTAAAACATAACCTTCATTAAAAATGATGTATACACTCCTGCATGTCTTCTCTAAAGGGAGGTTGTCATCTTGAAATCTAGCCAATTCAATAAAGTGATTTTAGATGCTACACTTAACCTAGAGCCCTCCTGACAATTTTTGTAGTTTTATCATCATTTTCCTATTTTCAAAATTTTGTTTCTCTCTCCTGTTGTGTGAAAAAACCACACAAAGAGGAGGAAACTATCTATACAAGGATAACAGTGAAAGTGACTTTATTCAAAGTGCTGTCAAATGCATGGAGTGAACACATTGCAAAAAACCCAACAACTTTTATCTAATCTCTTATAATTCTACTAAACTTGTCTTATTTATAAATTAGAAATAAAAATTAAGAGAACAGTACAATTTTTAGCAAACATTCCTTTTGAGAGCAGTTATCTAAAAACTGCTTGGTGGAGTTTCATATTTATTGTCTCTCATTTAATCAAATGTGAAAACAGAAAATTGTTTCCTTGAAAATTAAGTATTCTGCAAGTCTTGAACACTCAGTTTGGAGTCTAGAAGTCAAGTTGGATTCTCTCTCGCTCATGTAACACCAACAATAAAAATTCTGTAACAGGAATTTAATGAATAGTTCTCCTGTTGAAGCACAAGCCATTGTGGAATCTACCTCATTCTCCTACAGCTGTAACAACTCGGCAGGGGGTAATATAAGTTAATTTGCCGGGCAATTACTAATGCAACTGTGGGAATATCTGAAACATATATAAGAACTGCCGTTTATTCTGTGGACATTCACACTGGTATTGGGACTCATCTCTTTTCATTTGAGACAAACCTCACTAGTCAACTACCATATGGGAAACTCACATTTACCAAGGTACTTACTCTTGTTCATTCCCTGATTCACTCCCAAATAGATAGCAGTAAAAACTTGTTTTAGGCAATAATTAAATACAACTCTAAATACATAGAGGGAGCAGACTGCTTTGGTAAGAAGGTGCTGTTTTTACAAAGCCACTTTTCAGGATAGAATCATTCTTGAAGAAAGTGTATGAAAAAATATCAGTTGGGATACTGCTTAGTGGTTCATAGATTAGCAGGCTACATACATCAAGAAAAAGAGTTGCTGCCACCTAGCAATTGCTCCTACATAGAACAGGGTTTCAAGAGAGACCAGTCTGAAGACAGGACACTGTCAACCCCAGGAAGTTAGCTACATCCAATTCCTATGGGAAAAATGGACACCGAAAATAAATATTCAAAAGACATCTGAGTAAGTTCACACAACAACAATAGTAGGCTGAACGTCTCTTATCTGGGGATCTCGAGCAATGAAGTATAGTTAATAAAGAGGTGGGAAAAGAAAACGTGATAGAATGACCTTTCCCAGCAAATGGTTCGGAAGCATTTAGTGTATACCCTCCCTCTCCAAGATATGTAGCCACAACTTATCAGTTATTAGTTTAAATTATTATTTAAACCAAAATTTGATCCTTGGAGAAAGAGCTAGTTATCCATTGTTTCTCATTTGGTTCTGATGGAAGTAAGTTAATATTTTCTTACGTGTTTTCTCATCATCCTCGCTGTCAGAAAAGACTGCTGCTTTCCTCTTGGCTCCCTTGTCCTCATCTCTCTCCTCGTCTTCATCGCTATCTGTTATTTTCCGTCTCTTAGGACCTTCCTCCTCACTGTCAGATGCATGAAATCCTTCTCCTGCCTGCTCGCTATCCGAATGCCGAGAGTCATTCTGCATTGCCTCTTTTCCATTCCCTCCATCACTGTCATCAGACTCTATTTTTTGTTTGAGTCTGGGAACATCTTCTGTCTCAGAGTCACTTGCAGGATGTTTCTGAGGCTCTTCGTTCTCAGAGTCACTAGCGTGAACTTTTTGGGGCTCCTCATTTTCAGAGTCGCTGGCTGCATGTTTCGGGGGCTCCTCATTTTCGGAATCGCTGGCTGCATGTTTCGGGGGCTCCTCATTTTCGGAATCGCTGGCTGCATGTTTCGGGGGCTCCTCATTTTCGGAATCGCTGGCTACATGTTTCGGGGGCTCCTCATTTTCAGAATCGCTGGCTGCATGTTTCGGGGGCTCCTCATTTTCAGAATCGCTGGCTGCATGTTTCGGGGGCTCCTCATTTTCAGAATCGCTGGCTGCATGTTTCGGGGGCTCCTCATTTTCAGAATCGCTGGCTGCATGTTTCGGGGGCTCCTCATTTTCGGAATCGCTGGCTGCATGTTTTGGGGGCTCCTCATTTTCAGAGTCACTGACTGCATGTTTTGAGAGCTCCTCATTTTCAGAGTCACTAGCTACATGTTTTGGGGGTTCCTCATTTTCAGAGTCACTAGCATGATCATTCTGATGTTCCTCATTTTCCGACTCACTATTCAGATTCTTATGGGGATCCTCATTTTCAGAATCACTATTGTGAACTTTTTGAGGTTCTTCATTTTCAGAGTCACTCGCATGGTGATTTAAGGCATCCTCATTTTCAGAGTCACTTATATGATGAATTGGATGGTCCTCAATATCAGAATCACTGTCTTTGTCCCCATGAGCCTCTTCATTTTCTGAATCACTGGCATTGTGATTTAGAGGGTCCTCATTTTCAGAATCACTATCTTTTTGCCTTAGGGTGTCTTCATTTTCAGAGTCTGTCACGTGATGGCCTCTAGTTTGGCCATCATCTTCTCCATCACTTTGTTCATTCTGGAAAAGAAAAACAATCCCAGACAAACTGTAAGTTAAGAAGCACTGCAACACAAAGAATAACCTTCCATTTGCTTAAGTGTGGCAACCTGAAAATATTTTAAACACAGAAATAAACAGACTATTATACCACAGCGCTCCACCATCAAATGATTCAAAGTGATGAAAACATTAAAAGAAGATCCTCATGAGAATTCTGTCCACTTTACTGTTCAATAATCTATTTAGGCCAAGATTTACAAAAATAGTGACTTTGAATACCAAGCCTGAGACACCTTAAGGGGCCTGATTGTCAGAGGAGGCACACACAGTACTTTCAGAAATTCAGGCTCCTAAGGTGTTTCAGTTTGGACTCCCAAATACTGAGCCATCCAAAATCACTAATCACCTTTGAAAATCTTGGCCTTAAGATTGTAAACTCCCAAAGAAGGGGTTGTGTTGTTTGTATGGAATATATTCCATACTAAAATAACATGTACAGTTACTGTTATTCTTTATATTATAACATTGCAAAGGGGGAAAAATGGGTTTGTGCCTTGTTCTTTAGGCCTAGTCTATACTACGGGGGGGAGATCAATCTAAGTTACGCAACTTCAGCTACGTGAATAACGTAGCTGAAGTAGACGTACTTAGATCTATTTACCGCGGGGTCCACACTACACGATGTCGACTGGGGACACTCTCCTGTTGACTCCCCTTGCGCTTCTGCCCTTTCAATGAAGTAGTGAGCTAACAATATGTCTCCTCAGATACCCAGGAGATCACTTAGCAAAAAACAAAGAAGACCTAAGCTGACATTACTGATACTTAAGAAGTAAAACAAGCCATTTTTAAACCAATCTTATCAGGTCTTTTGTATGTCACAAATAAATGAAAAATGTCACAAGCCCAATCTTCAAAAACCACCATTATCATCCATTCCTTCAGAGACTTTTCAGACTTCCATTCCCTAGATATTATCCAATTCAATAGTTCAGCATATCAAACCTCCAAGGCCAGAATAGGCCTGTCTCCCTCCCAAACAGAGAATATATAGCACAGTGAAAATAACTCAGTTGTTCTTTCTACAGCACTGATTCAAGTGGGACATCTCCACTTCTCACTAAGTTTTTTTCTCTTGCCTAGTCTTAACTTTTTCTTCCTTAGCTTGAGGCTCCATGCTCTACCATCTTTGCAAAATTACTAACTTCTTTCTTTTGTTTATTTACCATGAACACATTTATAGACATATCTCCCCCCACATCTTCACTTGGCCATAAGTTTAACTCCCTTGGGAAGCTGCATTCCTTATTCACCTATTTCTTCTATATGCTTTTTCCCCACAATTGAGAATGGCATAAAATATTTCAGATGCGTTTACGCCAGAGCTAAACTGAAGAGCACTGTTAATTTCCAGTTTTACTTAAAATTCTCTCATGTACATACACTTGAAATTTGATCATGATTTTAGCAACTGCTGTTTCCAGAATCATGATAGCTATAAAAGCAATGTTGTTTACTATTCAGTCTTAGATCCCAGATTTCAAGTGATGCATTTATCTCTAACTAGCAGTCAAAAGATATTACCTGCTAAATTCCATCACAGCTGCAGACACAAGGAAGCAGCAAGATAGTATCAGAACTACATCATCTTATAGCATGCATGTGACCAAATTTATCTTCAAAATGTTACTTGTGTAAAATCTCTCAGCAGCACCACAAAAGCAAGCTAACATTTTCTCTCTTTTTCGGTTCTCTCTCCCTGTAACATTGGAGGTCATTTGAATCTCATGATGATGATGTTAGTATTCTAAGTAGTTCCCATTTTCTATGTTTATAAGAAACTACAATGCCACAATTAGATAATACATTAATTTTAAGAAAAAAATTAAAACAAAAATTCATCATAAAGGTAGAAAAAAATCCTCCAGCAGCATGGAACCAGTAGTTCTGCTTGACCACAGTACTAACCATCTCCCACAAGTCACTGCAGATTCCCTCTGGAACTAGCTAATCATAATATTGATTCTTTTCCCCTCCACTGTAAGGTATCTCTTAAGTAATGTACTAGGAACATGTCAAGTACATCTACAGATTTTTGCTGCATTTGGCGTGCTTTCTCTCAACACATTATTGAAGAGGGAGTTACGATCAAGAAGAAAGCTGCAGCTGAGGAAGAGAAAGGTCAAGAATGCCTGTGGCAGTCAGCGCTGTAATCAAGAATGTCAGGGTGGAATCTACAGAGTGAATGCTGGTCAGTGCTGTAGGTGGGGAGGATTAGAGGAACTTTTGATCACCTTCTGGTAGAAGAGTCTTGTACCTTCTCACCAACCCTCAAGTTATTTTTTTAAAATTTAATTTCATTGAACTGTACATCATGAAACTAGGAATCATTCATGATGCCATCAATAGCATGAGATTTTGCTAGGAAGGGAAACAGCATCAGAGGTACAAATATTAATGTTTAAGTCCTTTATCTTACAACCTGCCAGGGCTGGAAACTCTTTGGGGGATATGTAATGAGAAAGTAAAACAATCTGATCCCTGGGTCAATAGCGTTGGCTGCAGGCTATTGGTTTATCTTTCAGAATACACTAGAAAGATCTTGGTATTCATATTAGTTGGTAAGAAATCAAAGCAGAACAATCACACAGAGACATTAATAGCATATCTTAGAAATCACACTGCAATAGCAAATCATAGCAATTCCAGCAGCATTAATGCTGCTTCCATAGGAAGCAACATATCCCTCTAAGTCTGTGACAGACTGACAGTAAGTCAGGTCATTCCTGAGAATGAAGAGGAGCTAACATCCTATTTAGCCTGTATAATGTTTGGTGCAGGAATTGTCTTTAATTTTGTTTGTTGAGTGCCCAGCAACATGGGGCCTCATTCAATCCTGATTAAGGCCTCTGGGCCCTACCTTACTACAAATAAATAATAGGTGCTCTAAAGACCTGTTTCAGAGAATACAATAGAAACACACAGGTAACTATATGGGCTGAAAAGTGTTTATGAATAAAAGAGTTTATGAAAGTCTGTCTTGGAGTACATAGTTTATATATGTAACATTAAGAATGTGACTTTGTAGAGATGATATTTTAGTTAAATGACTAAATATGATAAACTAGAAAATGAAGCAAGAAAGAAGCTTGGGATCTACGCCTTGTGAGACAATCACTTATTTTACTAGTTCGTCTCTAAAAATTTGTTCAGAAGAAATTATGCAACACATATGCATTTAATATCAGAAGTTTTCTATTTTTCTTTTCCAAATACTTAGTTCAAAGAAAAGATCAGACAATGTCAATGATAGGTAGGTCTCAGATAGTTGTCCCCCACCCTATTTTTTGCTCTAATTCATTTGCTTTCTTTTCTTCCTTCTCTTTATCTATGAACTTTTTACTTGAGATGTCCTTAATTATCTTTTTTTAGCTGAAAGAATTCAACAGGAGCAGACTTTGGTACAGTACAATGTAACAAATGCATTAAATCAAATTTACAGTTTTAACCCTCTATGTAAAATATTAACAGATTAGTAAATAAGTTATTGGATCAATGCATAAAGTTAAGTTAGCCACCCAGTATGATCCCATGAATTATTACACCAAAGTTTATATAATCAAATGGTGATCAGGCAATTAATTTTGCTTTAAAAATCCAAGATAAAAAAGAAAATGTTTTCCATAAAATCCTAGAACCCCAATTCTGCAACTGAATATGCAGAGATGGATCCTTATACCCACAGGGCCCCATTGCAGTCAGTAGGCTCCATATGGGCCTGGTCATAGGATCTGGCCCCTAAATCCTACTAACACTGTAAATTTGATTTAATATGCATTACTGTACTAAAATTGTGTGTTATCTAATTCTATTTAGCTAAAACAGAATGGATAAGGACATAAAAGAAAACATTTATAGATAAAGTGGGATGGGGGAAGGAAAACCAGGAAAGAATTGTAGGAAGAAAACCCCCCCCACATACCTGAGACCCACAAACCTAAGACCTACATAAATAAATCCTCAAGAGCCCTCTTTTCTTTAAGTTAAGAACCTGGAAAAGAAATTTGAAAATTTAAAAAAAGTTTAAAAAGTTAGTTTAAAAAAAATCTAATTGAATTCTAATTTAGAGACGAAATAGTAATTAAAAAGACTTATCTGATTAGGCTTTCTCAAAGGTTTTATTACCCTTGAATGTCATTCTTCCCATATTTTCCTATGGATGAAGAAAATAAGAGGACATAAGAAAACAAATTCAGAAAGGAGAATATGGTGAATCACTGAAAGTCATTCCTTTGGGGGGGGGGGGGGGTTCTAGTGTGTTATAATTTAAACTACATCTGTAATTTTGATTTGTAGGAAACCTGGAAAGTACTGTACCTTAAGACTTGGCATGCAAAATTAACACTTTTTAAAATATATTTGTTGTTTTTAAGATTACCCAAATATCTTTAAAAACTAGCGTTAGGAGTCTTCTTTGAAATTAACTGGACTGATTATTTTATCCATTTTCAAATACAGAGGAGTCTTCAGGCAAGCCAGAGTGTTCAGACCCGTTACATCAGTGTCACCAACCGGTCGATCCTAGAGGATCTCCCTGTCGATCACAATCTCCGGTGGCGCAGCATGGCTGCCGCTAAGGAAGACTCCCTGCCTACCCCAGCCCCAGGCTGCTCCCGGAAGCCTGCACAGCCCTGCAGCCCCAGGGGGCGGAGGGGGGTAGGAGGGGCAGGGGTTTCCCTTTGCATGCTGCTCCTGCCTGCAAGCACCACCCCAACTCCTATTGGCCAGGAGAGCCGCGGAGGCAGTGCTTGTAGAGAGGGGCAGCGCACGGAGCCACACCACTCCCCTTCCCTCCCACCCAGGGGCCACAGGGGCATGTTGGCCCTTTCGGGAGCAAAGAGGGGCCAAGATAGACAGGGAGTCTGCCTTCACCTTGCTGCGCCCACCACCAACCGGGAGCTGCCGGAGGTAATGCTGCCTGGCGGGAGGCTGCACCCCATCCCCCATCCCTGAGCTTCCTCCCAGAGCCAGCACCCCATACCCCCTCCTGCACTCCAACCCCCTAACCCAGCTCTGCCCCCCCTCTCAGAGCCAGCACCCTGTACCCCCTCCTGCAGCCCCAGCCCGGAACCCACTCCTGCACCCAAACTCCCTCCAAGTCTCCATACCCTGCACCCTCTCCTGAACCCCAACCCACTGTCCCAGGCTCAGCCCAGAGCCCCCTCCCACACTGCGAACCCCTCAGTCTCAGCCCACAGCCTGCACCCCCTCCTCAACCCCTGCTCCAGCCTGGTGAAAGTGAGTGAGGGTGGGGGAGAGCGACAGAAAGAGGGGGGGATGATGTGAGCGGGGTGGGGCTTTGGGGAAGGGGCAGGGTAGATCCGGGGTTGCCCTTAGATTCCAAAAGTGATCTTGGGCGTAAAAAGGTTGGAGACCCCTGCCTTACATACCCTTTACATACTGTCATGCGCATGTACAACAAGGTCAGTTAAGAGTGATGACAGCTCCCTAATGTTAGTATTCTCAGGTTTTTAATAGCAGTGGATATGTGAAAAAATTCTGTCTATCAATGCAAAGGACAGTCTGAAAGCAATTGCTTCGGTATTTAAACCAGATCTCAAAATGACCATAAATACAGTATATAACACTAATGCCCCACAAGAATATACAAGAGTTTGAATGGATTAACTCAACCCTCATACATCAGATGAAATGCTAATGGCCCCAAGGCACCAATGTTACCTTCCCTGATCAGACCGGCAATTCGTTTGTTTTGTAATTCCTGTCATATTCTGATACTATTCATTCCCTAAAACACTACCTGATCTCCATCC
This sequence comes from Chelydra serpentina, assembly GCA_037349315.1. NCBI lineage: Eukaryota > Metazoa > Chordata > Testudines > Chelydridae > Chelydra > Chelydra serpentina. The sequence goes on from JBAIAC010000023.1 coordinate 486,280, forward strand.
TGCACCTACTGAAGCCATCCCTCTGAAACCCTATCATCTCACTTATGCTAAGAAAATTGCTCCTACACAGGGCCACCCCTCAAGCTTCCCCACTCCCACAGAAGACAACTCTGATCACCTCCACTGACCATCTCTGATCTGGCTTCTTCTATTGCAAGCACTGACTTTTTTTCCATACAGGGCATTCTAAATTTAAAATTTGAACTTAAGTAAATTTAAAAAATTATATTTAATGTTGTTAATAAAAAACACTTTGTTCTATTTTCTCTTTCCAACATTTGGGATTTGAATAAAATATAGTACACAAATAGCTCTTCTGCGAGAACAAAATAGGCTTGCATGCTAAGCTACATAAAACAGTGTATCACGTTAAGTATTTAAACCAGGGGTTGGCAACCTTTCAGAAGTGGTGTGCCGAGTCTTCATTTATTCACTCTAATTTAAAGTTTCGCGTGCCATTAATACATTTTAACGTTTTTAGAAGGTCTCTTTCTATAAGTCTATAATATATAACTAAACTATTGTTGTATATAAAGTAAATAACGTTTTAAAAATGTTTAAGAAGCTTCATTTTAAATTAAATTAAAACGCAGAGCCCCCCAGACCGTGGCCAGGACCCGGGCAGTGTGAGTGCCACTGAAAAATCAGCTTGCGTGCCACCTTTGGCACGCGTGCCATAGGTTGCCTATCCCTGATTTAAACAGTTTGTAACGCATAATACACGTCCTGAGACATCCATGTCATGTAGTGTCAACCTGGAACACAGAACCAACATACACAAGAAAGTTACTGTACACAACCAGATATCCAAATTGTAATTAAGGAATTTCACAATGAGTGTGAACAGGGCCTTCTCCACATCATTGACTAGGAAAAGACAGAATTTCATAGGCCCAAATTATACCATCTCATGATGGACGCCATAGGAAGGTGAGAAAACTTTGCAAAGAAATCCTTGTTGAGATTCCTTCATAAATGTCCTGTCAGGTGGAGGGGAAGAGGTGGGGAAATCCTCTGCAGCCCATGGAAAACTCTCTCTTTAATTTGGTAGATCCCATGGGATGTGCATGAAAGTGCTGTATCCCTGCATCAGTTCTGACAGTGCTTCCCTCTCCACATCCCACTCCCAAACTCCAGTCATAGTAGTACATTGAGTCTACCTCATCCCACTCCTGAGCCAGCCTGACTCTACCCCCTTTCCCAATAGGGATTCCAGACCACATGAGGAGCCATCCATACCATGAACTGCAAGGAGAAGAAGAGAGGCACCTGTACTCTTCCCACATGGATGAGCTTTTTGACACAGAAAAACATCACCACACCCCCAAAATAGTGCAGATGTATTTTCCCCACGCCCCTTCTGTAACTTAATTGACCAGGAGGGTTGATGTTTGTGTTCTGGGATTTTTTTCCAAGAAAATTTACTCCTGTACTGACAAACTTCAGCATAAACACGCAAAATTTTATGCTAAGCTACAAATCCCTGAAAAATAGCATTTAACATTTCAAATATATTTGAAATTATTTGCAGCTATGTTAATGAGTTGCAATGTCTGTAAGGATATTTCTAAAGCATCTTTGCAAAACTATCATGAAACTTTTACTCCTAGGTGAATTCTGCACCACTGCACGCGTTCAGAATTCATGTCCTCCACAGATTTCTTTGCTTCTCTGCAGAAAATGACAGGGAAACAAAGGGAAGCTACAAGAGTGGTCACAAGCCTCTCACCAGCAGTGCAGGCAGATTGTTTTGGGCGCCCAGAGCAGCCAGTGGAGATATAAATCACTGCCTGAAGGGAAAGTGGAGGGGAGGGGAACGGACAGACACGTGCTGGAGATGCCCTACCCTGCGCCAGGCTCAGCTGCTAGTCCCGGCTGGGTTGGGAGAGGGCAAGACTTTCTCTTCCCCTGCAAGGAGCGGCCAGGGACGGTCACACCCACCCCCAGAAACCTTCCCGGCTGCAGGAAGTTCTGCACCCCCACTCCTCGCTTCCTGCTCGCATCCCTCCTCAGCCGGAGGAGGAGGGGGTCACTATATGGGGAGCTGCTACCCTGTCTGCCCAACCCCAGTGCATCCAGATTCCCTCATACCCAGACCCCCTGCCGAGCCTCAGTCACCCGCATCCAGAACTCCCCCACTGAGCCCCACCCTCCCTGCATCTGGACCACCACCCCTACACCCAGGCCACCCTCTGCTGAGCCCCTCCCCTCGAACCTCCACCCTGCACCTGGATCACCCCAACGAGGCCCCTGCACCCAGACCTCCACCCCAGAAAGCCCACTCCCCCAGCACCAGGACCCCAATGCATTCCCCCACAGCCAGACCATCTCGTTGAGCCCCAACCACCTTCACCTGAACCTCCTGCAGAGTCCCATTCCACCTGCACCCAGAACCCCCCACCAAACACCTGTGCATCCAGACGCCTCACCACGCCGCCTGCACCCGTATTGCCCCATACAGAACTCTCGCGCTCCACACCTGGATTCCCCCCCACACTAAGTGCCTCCAGACTTGGAGCCTGCTGGGCTAAGCCTGCTTGCCCCACACCTTGATTGGGAGCCAGGGCTGGGCGTGCGTGTGAGACTGTCCCTCTTCCTTACTATCTTGGTGCACCTGGTGTGGAGGGGCAGGGCCTGAGGGTGTTCCTGGGGTAGGCCTGGCCCTTGGCACTGAGGCTGCATCCAACCCTGACACAGTGCAAGTCCGTATCCCAGGGAGGGGCGGGGCTGCAAGGTGCTCTCCCACCTCTGCGCAGCCAGTGGCTTGTGCTCCCCACTGCCATGCTGGAGCCTCCACATTTATTTATTGACAAATAAAATAAGCAGAATTTTGCAGAATTTTAAAATACCGTGGCCAGTTTTGTTTATTTATTTATTGGTGCAGAATTCCCTCAGGAGTAAACGTTACTAGCTCAAGCACAAAATCTATTCTTTTATCATGATAAGAAAACTATTATCCTACTCACTTGCCAAAAAATTACATCCCCAGGCTCTCTAGGCAAGTACATTTTGCGAGACTACTCTAAGGGTCTGGTTTAAGGAACCCAATATAAAATTAATCTCCATTAAGAGTAAGGCTCTCTCTCATTTAAACTCAGGCTACAGAAAGACATGCTTTTACTTGATCAAAACAAATATTTTACTGGTACCTCTGAATGATGCCCTAAGCTTTCATTGTCTGATCCAGAATGCTGATCATTTACATCATCTTCAACATCAGACCCTGAATCTCGCTCATCTTGTACTGGGGTGGCTCCACCATCATCTGCACCAAATTAAAAAAAAAAGAAAGTAAGATTCAATAACATCTTTCAATATCTGTAAAATATGAGCTTTTTGACATTTCTGCAAATCAGAGAGCCAATAGGCATGACTCTCAACCAGAACTTCCAGTTCCAGAATTAAAACAATAGACACTGTTAAAAGACATCAGCAAGTAGAGGATTTCAGAGCATAAAACCAAAAGCTACAGCACACTACCAGTTAAATGACAAAAGAATAAAGTTTGCTGCTTTTATAGCAGCTCCTTTATCGGTTGCGATTTCCATCATAAGAACATAAGAAAGGCCGTACTGGGTCAGACCAAAGGTCCATCCAGCCCAGTACCCTGTCTACTGACAGTGGCCAATGCCAGGTGACCCGGAGTGAGTGGACCCAACAGATAATGATCAAGTGATCTCTCTCCTGACATCCATCACCCCCCTCTGACAAACAGAGGCCAAGGACACCATTTCTTACCCATTCTGGCTAATAGCCATTAATGGACTTAACCTCCATGAATTTATCCAGTTCTCTTTTAAACCCTGTTATAGTCCTAGCCTTCACAGCCTCCTCAGGCAAGGAGTTCCACAGGTTGACTGTGCGAAGAAGAACTTCCTTTTATTTGTTTTATCTACATTCTTAAAATGAATCACTTTAGATTAGCTCCAGAACAAAAATTTATCAGGAAAATTTGAGGTAGAGGCAAATCTGCCACTGTGATCCTCACTACTCTTAGAGACACAGGCCATAGAAACTTACAGTATAACAATGTGACCAACAGGCTCATATGATCATCAAAAATACTAGATGTATCATAAAATCAATCACTTCATATTCAATCACACTTAAGTAGACCTCTCACAGACCTAATTATGTTAATTATCTGCATGCTTTAGGGCTTGTCTGCATAGTTTTTGTACTACTATAGCAACTTCTGTTTAGAAACAGATGTAGTTAAAATGGTAAAACTCCCATGACCAGGGCACAATCAGCCCATTCGACAGTTGCAGCCCATGTGACATCCTCAGGGCCATCCAGATAGTATATATATTGTGTGGATGCGGCCCACATAATATGCAGCCGACAATGGTAAATAGGTTGAGAACCACTGCCCTAGACTAACCACAGTTATACTATATACACCAGTAGCTGCAGACACACTAGAGAATTGTACCATACAAGAACTGCACAAAAGTGGCAGTAGTCAAGTCCTCATGCCAAAAAGGGTGCTTTCTTCCATCATATCAGCACAACTGAATTACTTTAACACAATTTCAGTCACCTTAATACTCATTAATATGCAGGCTAACACATTTGAAAGCGAGTTAGCTGGTTGTGCTGTATCCTAGGGAGGAGTCTAGGACACTACACAGCCACCTAAAAAACTTTCAAACATGATGGCTACATCTTAGGTCCTGTCTACATTAGGAAAAAGGTGTCTTTTTAAAATGCAATAGTTAACATATTTTAAGAGTCTAGTGCAGATAGGACAAGCTGCAGTAGCGGCGCCAGGGTTTTTGCCGCCCTAGGCGGCAGCGCTCCTCCGGCAGCAGCTCCTCTGAAGCTGCGTTCTCGGCGGCCTTTCAGCGGCCGCTTTTCTTGCCGCTGAATCGCCGCTGGGAAATGAGTCGCCGCCAAAATGCCACCCCCCCCAAATCCTGCCGCCCTAGGCGACCCTGACAAGCTGTAGTTTTAACAAGTATTGATTCACCTCAAACAGCTAACACATGGTAGAACTACAACTTGCCCTGACTGCACTAGGATTTTAAAACATATTAGCTATCTTTTAGAAGTACCCCCGTTTTTCCCTGGCAGACATGCCATTAATGAGAATCAAGAGGAATTTTTAACTGTGTGAAAATAACCTGACCGAGCTGACATTTGAAAACCATACTTTTTTGCTCACCAAACAAGGACCTTAAATCATTTGAGCTGATCATGCTGTAGCCTGTTAGGCTGTATCTAGACTAAGATTTGAGATGTTAGCGAACAATGCTAATTACTAAGTTTTAAAAATCTATTGTGGACAAGGCATAAGCTAAATTAGTTGAGTTAAAATCTAGTACCTAGCATGTGTTAAAATGTGCTAATGTCAATATTAAATCCTAGCTTAGGCAATACCTCTTGCTAGCTCAACTGGGTTAACCTGGAAGATGACATCCTCAACAACCTAGACAATCTATAATAATTCACCAGCCAGTGTGATGTTGGCATCATTTTGAGGCTAAGATATCTCTGAAGACAGTTGTGAAGGTTCTATCAGATAAGTCAGAAACATCTACGTGTAATAAACAAATGGGATACTTTGTTTGGAAAGAACTTTTATTTGTGGGGCGGGGGAAGAAAGCTTAATGACCTGATTCTGCGATCCTCAGCTTCCATAACTCCTCCTGATTTAAAAATGGTAGGTGATAGTAATGAGCACTTTACATGGTAATCGCTTCGGTTTTTGATAGCATCTCTCAACCACATGCTTAATTTGTCTCACCCATATTGGTCAAGCCTGTCCATTTCCAAACGGTACAAAATAATCTGTCACAACTCAGCCTGTCACCCACGCACCTCGGCCCAAAACAGACCTGTTGCCGCCCAGCCCAACACCCAGGCACCGCCTACCAAAGACAGCCCCGTTGGCCTCCATCCAGCCTTTCACCCAGGCCCTCCCGGCCAGGACAGCCCCCATCAGCAGCCAGGACAGCCCCCCAGCTCGCTGCCCCCAGAAGAGCCCCCCCCCATCGGCCTCCAGCCTGTCTCCCCCCAGCCGCCACCCCCCTCGGAGCCAGCCTGTCCCCGAGGCAGAGCCACGAGCGCACTCTGAGGACATGCCGTCCCGTACCCGCCGCTCCTCTCTCCCTGGCCCAGGAGACCCCGCGCGAGGCCCACAGACAGGCGGTCGGAGGGGCCTGGCCGCGCTGCCCGGGAAAGGAGATGAGAATCTCTCCCCTGAAGGAGCTGCCCCGGGGCCAGCAGCTGCCAGCCCAACCCTCCAGCCCTCAAAACGGTGCCTCCCGCCCCGCACCTGACTGGTCCCCGCCGTAGTACTCCGCCTCCATCGCGGGCCTCCAGCCCCCGCCTCCCTCTCAGGGCTCGCAGGCTGCTGGTGGAGGGGGCGGGGCAGGGCCCCGACTCCGCGGCCTGGTACCGGGGACCTGCCGCTCCGACCCCTGCGCCGCCTACAATCAAATCTCCGGTGTTTCCTGCTGCCGCGGGCCCAAAATGGCGCCTCCCCCGCACCCTCACAGACAGGTCGCGCGCATGCGTTGCGCAGGCCAGTGGGGGTCAGAGGGCAACGCACCACGCTCCTCTCGCGAGAGGTCACGCACAGAGCAGTCTCGCGGGGCTTTGCAGGCGCGCGCGCGCTGCCTATTGCTAGCTGAGTCCGGCGATGGAGGTGTCCGCCCGCTCGCCCTGTCAGGACCAACTCGGCGGGAGGGGGGAGCCGGGCTAGAGCCGCCTTCATCCGCCCCTTGAGCCTCGGCCTGGCGGAGACCGCGGCGCCCCCAGGGAACGGGCAGGGCCCGTAACAGCGAGCCTGGCACCTCCTGCGTGTGACACGGAGCGGCCCCAGACTAACCCTGAACGCTCCCATCCGCCGCGTTTGTCGCTATGAACGAATACATCGTTCTGTGCCCCGCCCCAGATCGCCCCCATCCCAGTGCCGTGTTTCTCAACCCGGGGTACTCAGCGCAGCTAGAGATTTGCCTGCTGTAAAACCAGGCTGCATAAAAAACACTAGGGAAGTCAGTACAAACTAAAATTTCAGACAATGACCTACCTGTTTGTACTGCTCTCTATACTATATGCTGAAATGTACGCACAAGAGTTATATTCTAATCGATTTTTGATAATTATATGAGCAAAAGAAAACGTCAGCAAAGTCTCAGTATTAGCGTGCTGTGACACTTCTGTATCCTTATGTCTGATTTTGTAAGCAAGTAGTTTTGAAGTGAGGTGAAACTTGGGGGTACACAAGACAAATCAGACTCCTGAAAGGGATACAGTAGTCTGGAAAGGGTGAGAGCCACTCCCTTGTTGAACTAATGGCTGCTAATATGGATAAGTAACTGGCGTTTGAATATGTATAAATGGCAAAATACCTCTCAGGTCATCCCAACTGATGCACCTATGCAGCCCTTACTTCCGAACAGGAAACAGCAGAAGAGTAATTAATATGCATTCTTCCATCCGAAACACCATATCCAAAGTGTGCCCAGGCTTGTAAGTGGGACCATCCAGTGATTTTTACAGCAGCCCTGAAAATCTAAAGCAAAGCAAAAGAATCACCATGTGGGTGGGTGGTGGAAACCCAAGCACTATAGGCATTGATGACCTCACTTTCACGATAGCAGGGGTTCTCAAACTGGGGACCCCTCAGGGGTCTATTACATGGGGGTTGCGAGCTGTCAGCCTCCACTCCAAACCCTGCTTTGCATCCAGCTTTTATATGGTGTTAAATATATTTAAAAAGTGTTTTTAATTTATAAGGGGGGGTCGCTCTCAGAGGATTGCTACTTGAAAGGGTTAACCAGTACAAAAGTTTGAGAACCACTGCACTATAGTATGGAATCTAATTAGCGCAGCAAGGGCCTCTGCAGTGGAGCAGGTTGACAGGAACATCAACACCAATCCTATCCTATCATTGTCCCAGGCCTCACACATCAGACGGAGACGCTCAGTTTGAAATAGATTTAAGGTTAGATGCACTCTGCCAGCCACACTTGGGTTACACTCTGGCTCTCAGCAGCCTTGGTTATACTGCAGGGTGGCCCCAAAACACTGCCAGTCCTGGATTTTCCTCAGAAATGTATGTCTTGTACCACCCAGCCCTCTCCAAGAAAGTATAGAATGTTTTAAGTCCATTATTCCTTAAATGGAATAATATGCCAGTTTATTATCTCAAATAGTTATTCAGACACTTTAAACTCACTGGATTAGAGAAAACAGTAAAACAGGTTTATTATCTACAAAGAGAGATTTGAAGTAAGTAGAAGCAATGAGATTATAGAAATAGTTTCAAGAAAAATGAAGATAAAAGATAAAATGTTTACTAATGTCTAACAAACTATATCGGATTCAAGCAAAGTTTCTCACCACATGCTTTCAGCAGTTTTACTGACCAGACCAAACCCTGTAGGTTAGGACCCCTCCTCCAGAGTCCAACGAATGCTTCCTTTGTCACTTCAGGTGCAGAGCATGTGATGGGCAGAGAGAGGTCCCTTGGGGTGTTTGTCCCTCCTTTTTATAGTTTCAGTCTCCCTCTTGGAAAACATTTCCAGCTGGGCACTAGGAGACAAAGAGTCTATGCAGACAGATGTTCCCTGCTGGCTTTTTCTCACCCCTTTGAGCTTTCTTTGTTTCCATCCCTGCTTAATGACTCTGTTTACTGCTTAAATCCAAATTAAGACAAAAACAAAAGAATGTGTGCGGGACAGACCTGCTGACTTTTGCCTACGCAGAGCTGTGGGGTTTGGAACATGTGATGATAACATCATACAGGGAAATCTTATAACTTTGCATATAATGTTGCCACACATATTTTACCAGGACAATACTGACCAGCAAATTATGAGTTTTCAGTGATGCCTTACAAGACATGTCTTGTACAAAAATTATTACAATAGCGTGTAGGGTGTGAACAGAGGCATATGTTTTGTCACAGCCCCCTAGGAAACCTGTCATACAATGAGATGAGATTTCCTCTCCACTGGACAATGCTCTGGAAGCATATACTATGGAGCTGGGCATTATGGACATGCCTAAAGGAACAGATGAATGTCAGCTGTAGATTATGTGTAGTTGGTGCATTTATATCCACGAACATCCTTTGAGTTGAAGGGATGAATGTCTCTCAGGATACATCCTGCTCCTGCTGCCATACCACAGCTTGCCAGCTGTTGTGCTACTCTCTGATTGGCTAGTCAACAGCTGTCCCTCCCTGCCCTTTGCAAAGAGCCACATGGACTTCTTCCTTCTCTCTGAGCAGTCTGCACAGCTGCAGAAAAAGGTCACCTCCAATGAGTACGTCACAACACTGCGTAGTTGTACGTCAATTCCAATAAGATATTAACTGTGTTACAGCTCTGTGTGTATAGTATTTGCATGCCTATTTGTGTGTGCATGCATGTTTGTGCCTCACAAGCTAGAGCTTGCCCCTCAATTGCCCATAATATATGCTTCTAATGCTCTGTTGGCTGCATTCCAACGAGAAGGATGGAGAGACACTCAGACCATAATGGGATTGCACGGCAGGGGAGCATGACCTGCCTTCTAACAGCCAGAGTGAGAAGCCCCACATTGTGTGAGTGGAGGAGTGCAATACCACAGATCCAAAAGCCTCCTGGATCTGCTTTTCAGCCCAATGGCATGAAGTGGCTGAAGTGAAATAAACCTTCGCTAAGAGACAGGATGCTCAAGAAAATCAGGGGATGTATTTGAAAGTCCTTTGCTGGTATGTACTTTTCTTATTCAGTCAGCTTTTAGTCTTTACAATGTGCCTTTAGAATTAACTACAGACATCAGTGATTTACAGCTACAAATCTGCTTAGGTAAAGGGAGGAGGTTAATGGGCAGTTACCAAAGGCTCAGGTTTCTGGATAAACAGTAAGTGTTTAGTTGTTATATCCAGAGCCGCAGCTCTTCAGAAACCCCAGAAATGTGATTGGGACTAACATAAACCTGTGCTCAGCATCTGGGATTCTGTGATATGGAAATGCTGAGGCCTGTGTGATTTATCCAAAGACAGAGAGGAAATGACAGCACTAGTGCCATATGCTATTTAAACCTTCTGATCCAGAGAGAAATCTAAGTAGGGAACTGTTGGGAAGAAACAGTTTCATCAATGGATGTCCCTACTACTAAATATCTATCTTCTTACTATATGTTCCATTCTATGCATCTGATGAAGTGGACTGTAGCCCACGAAAGCTTATGCCCAAATAAATGTGTTAGTCTCTAAAGGTGCCACAAGTACTCCTGTTCTCCAGAGTGGTAGGATTATTGTCACCTGGGTTACGCATATTTTAACTTGTCACATTTCTGACCCATTTATTCCTCAATATTGACCAAAACTATAAAAATAATTACCATGTCTCTACTTAACTTTGTCACCACAAATAACATCTATAAATGTGTCTGAGTACTGCAGAGTCCCATAACCATCAATGTGCTGAGCAATTAACATGTCCACTCACAGCAGGGCGGTCCTAGACAAATTCCTCTTGCCTCTCCACATCTGTTTACTAATCTGTGTGCAATCTCCCAAACTACAGCTTTCACACCCACTCACAGACACTTGGGGCTAGTCTACACTTACCCGCTGCGTCGGAGGCGTCGGATCGATCTTCTGGGTTCGATTTATCGCGTCGTGTCTAGATGCGATAAATCGAACCAGGAAGTGCTCCCCCATCGACGTTGGTAATCCTGCTCTGCGAACGGAGCAGGCGGAGTCGACGGGGGAGCCTGCGCGCCGCCGTGTGGACCAGGGGTAAGTACTTTTAAGTTCGAAATAAGATACTTCGACTTCAGCTACGTTATTCACGTAGCTGAAGTCGCGTATCTTACTTCGAACTTGGGGGCTAGTGTAGACCAGCCCTTATACTGCAGTGTCCCTTAGCAAGCAGCCCTCCCGCCACAATCCATGCTTTACAAAGCCCCTTGTAGGTGCTTCTCCTGGGTATGTCTGCACTTGAGCAGTCTGGCCTATGTTTTTTGTGATCCCTTTGTACTATGCTTGCTGTGCTAATCCACGGTGGTGCTGCTTCACACTTTCAGTATGTACTTCAGATTTATGATGACAACAACACTTCCTACAAGCATGCAGTTTGTTTTCATAGGATCAATCAATCTTGCATGGGCGGCGGGTAGCACAAGCAGAGGAAGGCTATGCCTCCCCAAACAGCCTTGTGTGGCCCTGCCCACGCTCTGCTCTGAAGCCCCTTCCTCTGCCTGCTTCAAGTTCTCTTCTTGTTCTTCTGTGGCCCAGAGGCTGGGGCAGGCAGGCTGGGGCCAGTGTGCGCAAGGCCTGGGGCCATGCCTTGCTGTCCGTCCATCTGCCCAGCAATGAGGGTGCTCCGGCCCCACTGCCCGCCCAGCGCTCCAGGGCTGGGGGCACTCTGGCCACACCACCTGCCCGGTGCTCTGGGGCCACTCCAGCCATGCCATCTGCCCGGCGCTTGGGCCACTCTGGCCATGCCACATGCTCTGGGGCTGGGGCCGTGCTGCTCATCTGCCAGGGGCATGTGGGGGGGTTGGAGGCCACGCGGTGGGGTGCTTCAGACAAGGGGAGGGATGGGGCCTTCGGCAGAGGGGGAAGGGCTGGGTACTAAAACCCAAACATAACAGAATGGATGGGATTTTATCACAAGATATGAACCTGCAATGCTCCAAATGTTTCTTGCTGTGGTTCTTTGAAAGATTGCACCTACAGTATATGTATTTGAATGTGGAACTACAGTAAAAGCCACCAAAGTGCATATATCATACAGCAAGGTCTTTTTGTTTTTATTATTTCCTCCTCCCTCCCCCCCATAAAGCAACTGAAATGCATCAGGGAAACAAGAAAATAGAATAAAAGATATGAATATAGACTCAGACTTTAAGGTTAGAAGGGACCATTATGATCATCTAGTCTGACCTCCTGCACAATGCAGGCCACAGAATCTCACCCACCCACTCCTGCAATAATCCTCTCACCTATGTCTCAGCTATTGAAGTCCTCAAATCATGGTTTAAAGACTTCAAGATGCAGAGAATCCTCCAGCAAGTGATCTGTGCCCCATGCTGCAGAGGAAGGCGAAAAACCTCCAGGGTCTCTGCCAATCTGCCCTGGAGGAAAATTCCTTCCCAACCCCAAATATGGCGATCAGCTGAACCCTGAGCATGTGGGCAAGACTAATCAGCCAGACAGATTACAGTAGATACAATATATTACAATAGAGCTGTTACTGATGCTTAGTAATTCCAGAAAGTTATAAGAAGGGTATACAGAATAGTCAACAGCAAGAAAAGCCACGGAATAGTTAATCCACTACATACAATGTTCTAGGCGATACACTCACATCTGTAGGACAACTGAATCTTTAGTGCTCATCCATGCTGTTTTTTGTATTCATCACTCATGTACAAAATTTGATCACATTTATATAGCAGGTGGCCATTTGGCTTTTACAGTCAGGATAGATGCTGCTCAGTAACAAACTTCAGTAACAATCCCCCTCAGAACTCCAGTTTGTTACCTGGGTAGCAGTTTATGCAGCTTTCAAGCTAGTGAAACAACACATTCTTATATGACACTTTATATGTGCAAGTTCATTCTGGAGTGGGTCTCTAAATTGGTATTGAAGTAGCTGTGGTGGATGCTAGAAAGAATATGGCAAGTTATTTGACTAGGTCCAATGGCATGAGACTAAGAGCTAAGCCAATTTGAATCTGGTCAAAAGACATAGTACCTCAAATTACATGAAACCAGATCCTCAGCTGGTTTACATCAGCATGGCTGCTTAGAGCTACTCTAATGTATGTGGGCTAATAATAGTCCCCAAGGGTCCTTTATGCTGGCTGGGGATCACCAGAACACAGGCTGATCCAATATAGTGCAACTGCCTATTTAGGGCAGCTCTGTGGTCCCTTAGTGCTTCAGCAGCGCTGCAAAGGATTTTTTTCCACCAAGGCTAGGATCTGGCCTGTAGAATTTACTAAAGACAAAATGCAACACTTCAGAGCTCATCTCTTGATGAATAAATAAGTTGCAGAATTGTCCTGATGTAACCAACCTAAAGTAAAAGTGTTAGTTCTTCCAACTCTTTCCAGGTGTGTTTGTGCCATAATGGCCCTGCATGAGGTTCCTGTAGAAGACATGCAATGCAGAACTCTTAGTACAGCATCTCTCATTCCTGACTGTCCCATTGCAGCTGCTCGCTAGGTACTCCCTCTGTAGAATTCACTTTGTTTCAATATATTTTCTGCACAGAACATGGAAAATGTAAATTGCTCAGACTAATTTACCACCCCATTCTCATTCCCTATTGACTGTAAACCCAATGTCTGGCATCAATTGCTTTGGAACTTTGCCAGCAGATGATGGCAGACAGAAATGCTAGTACTTTAGCAGTTCCCTGTTTAAAGAGAAAATTTTAATAGTGTATCGTTAGAGAGGCATCAGCATATTGATGTACAGGGCAGACTCATCACCGTGAGATTGTACAGTCCTTACTAGAGTAATCACAACTGTCCTAACTCTTCTTGCATTTGCAACATCGTGGCAAATGACAATGCTTATAATATTAACCTGGCAACTAGAGGCAGCTGCTGAAACATCCTGACTCGTAGGTTCTTGCTTTGGCTGGAGAAATCCTGAATCTGTCTCCAAAATTGCTCATGTCTCAGACACATCCCTTTTTCCTTCTCAGCTGGCATGCCTGGTGCTGGAATAGTAACAGGACTCCCTGGAGTGCAGCGCTGAGTATAAATTGCAAAGCCCAGATGCACCCAAACTCCAGTGGGAGGTGCCGACATGAAGGTGCCCCCCCCCCCCATTCTGATCAAGGATAGTCACTCTTTAGTTGAAGCCTTGCATCCCTTACTCCCATGTTCCTCGCCCCAGCACAAGATGCCTCAGCATAATTAGGAGACTGAGGCTTGTTTTCCATCCTAGGATGTTTGTGCTCAAGGGAGCAGATAAGGGACCCCACTGGGGAACAAATGACCTCAGAGGAAGAGGACAGGCAGCCCCAGCCAGCAGGAGAATCTCTCCTCTGCCTGCCACTAAGAGAGGTATTGAGGAAGAGATACCTGCTACCCCACCTGGATCCAGTGGGAGAAGCAGCCCTCTTGACCCCTCTTTCTCTAGTGAGGGAGGTCGGGGGATGGATGGAGACCCACTCAACAGTATCTCACGCTCAGTATGAGAAGAGAGGAGATGCTGAGTTCTAACAGTAACTTCTCCATTTCCTCCACTGGCCACACAGAATACAGCAGGCAGCAATAAAGCAGCCAGTGTAGCGTAGTGCCTTGCTATTTCCCTCCAGCCTTAACATGGCGCACACAGCCACCATGCTGCAGCTGTGGAGCGGGGCAAGAGAAGCAGGTGTCATGGTCAGTGTAATCAGCATATGGCTTCATAAGCCAGGGAAGCTGTGAGTAGGTAGGCTGGGCCTCAGAGAGTCCCAGTGGGGCTGGAGGAGACCCCATTAAGGGAGGGAGAATGTGCCATTCTGTTCACATCAGGAAAAAGAAGTTCTTAAATTCTGATATCCATTTTGCCTGGCTCCCCAACATAAACATCAACGATCTGGCTTTGGCAATACACATGGGCTTGCGTTGTAATAGTGCTAGCCTTTGTGGTGCACATACTCTGTGGACTGATGGGGGGGGGGGGCACAGAATGGGCATGTGGGTATCAGCTGTAACACCAGCATAGTTCAGGCAACAACTGTTCAAACCATCTGTGACCTAAAAGACATTTTGCACGTTGATCAGGCTTCCCCTGCGGTATTTTACATGTCTACATGCACCTCAACCTCGCCAGCCCTCCCTGTCTGCCCAACCGCAAATGTATGTCCCCTGACCAGCAAGGTTTTCTAGTTTCCACAGTCATTTGCGACTCTTCTCCATGATGAGCCACGCTTTCCCCTTGGTTGTCTTGTGTTTCCAGTGCTACGGGGAGCTTCCCACAGAGCTGGAAAAGGTCTTCTCCTAATGAAGTGTTACAGCCGTAGCTCCTCATCTCATGTCTCCAGCACAACCCTGTACCACCAGTCATTGGTTGTAGGTCAGACACAAAAGTCTGAAGTTGGTATAAACTGGTGCAGAGCAGGGCCTGGAACAGTTTCTACCTGCGGAATGATTGGTTTGTCTGAGCATCTCTCCAGCAGGTGCAGCAAAAAACAACCCATGGATGTTGTTCTTGGTCTGCGGTAGCCCCCTGTCTGTGCTGGAATGTCCTCCACTGTCACCTCTGACCCCAGCAGCCATTTGCAAAAGTGGGCATCACTGTCCAGGAGGCAATGCATTGGAGAGAAGCTTAGCTGTCCCCCAGTTTATGGGAAAGGGAGGGTGCATTGGCATTACTACCAGAATACTCTGTGTGGCCAATATAGATGGCTCCATCTTTCACTCCAGCCTCTGGCTAGCAGGAATCCAATTAATGTTAAGTCCAGCCCTCTCCAGCTTCTGAAAGCAGGAGCAGGACCATTAGCGTGTTTTCTGTCTCTTCCCTCCTCCTACCCCACAGCCTCTTGGCTGCTGTCAGGGTTCCCTCCCCACTCTAAACTCTAGGGTAAAGACGTGGGGACCCGCATTCAGAGCCCCTAAGCCTATTTTTACCAGCTTAGGGTAAACCCCCCCAAGGTACAAAATTCCCTGCACCCCGAGAAATGCTTCTTGCTGCCACCATCAAATGTCTAACAGGAATCCAGGAAAGGAATCACTTGAACTTCCCTCCCCCCCAAAATGCCCCCTCAAGCCGTACACCCCCTTTCCTGGGGAAGCTTGAGAACAATCTCCCAACCAATTGGTTACACAGTGATCTAAAAACCCACCCCCTGGGTTTTAACACTATAGAAAACAGTCAACTTCTTAAAAGAAGGATTTTATTAAAAATAAAGAAGGTAAAATCAGGATGGTAACTATTTCACAGGGCACTATATTTCCAAACTCAGAGAGATTTCCCCCTCTGGACAAAACCTTAACGTTACAGAAAACCATGAATACCTCCCCCCCCCCCTTGCCCTTTCTAACACAGAGAATACACCAAGCAAAATAAACAGAAATCTATACGCTATGCTATCTAAACTTACTTCAGAAAAGGGAGGTTTGATTTTCTGTAGGTTCCTTCTGTCTTCCAAGATCACTCTCTCTCAGACAAAGACACTCACTAAAACCTTCCCCCCTCCCAAAGTTTGAAAGTATCTTGTCCCCTTATTGGTCAGAGCCCAGCCAGGTCAGGTGTCAGTCTGGCTACCTGCATTTCTTAACCCTTTACTGGAAAGAGGATTTTATAGCACTGCATCAGACCCTCTCCCCCTTCCCTTCATATTTATGACAGCTGCTGTGAAGAAAAGTAGAAATAAGGGGGAGACCACAGAGCAGAGCTCCTCACTCCTCTGCTGGAATTAGGAGAGCTCCCTCTTCTGCTCCAGCTGCTACGGTGAGAGTTTTCCTCTCATTTCAAGCTATTTAACCAGTAGATGTGTGTCTGCTACTCTACCCCGTCCCAGTTTCTTGGGTGCCGTGATTTGGCAAGGAGGGGAGTCTCTCCTCTACTCAACATTTCCCCCACTTCTTGGCTCCTGAGATGTGGGTTGACTCTGCTGCTCCTATCCCCTGACTCCATTTTGGGTCCTTTTCATCTATGAATAGCTCCAGCGCCTGTCTCTGCTGCTGCTCTGAGCAGTCCCAAGCAAAAGGCCTGATTCATATCACTTTTCAGAACCTTGCGGGCAGCACTAATAGCACCAGTGAAAACCAACAAGGCGCTGCTCGCTTTCCACTGTGCTGCAGCTTGGCAAAATGATGAGCAGCAACAATGGCACTGTTACTGTCTGCAGCCTCAGGAAGGCAGCACAGAGGAAGTTGATGCCTTCTTTCTCCCATGCCCCCATTTACTGGGGAAAGCGCCCCACTAATCAGGGGAGGTGGCTGAGTGGATTTTTTAAGCCCTGCATTTTTGATAACCAAAGTCCGTCCCTGAAAAATATTTTTTAAATTCAAAGGGGATTCTCCTTTCATTCACACTTGTGTAAATCCAGAGTATTGTCCGTTGTGGTCATATAGATTTACACTGGTTTGAGAGGACAGAATAAGACCCTGAGTCTTTAAGGTGTATCTGTTCTGGGTAGCTGTCCTCCTTGTGGCTGGATAGGCTGGAGCTCCTAAAGGCTGGATTATGCTCAATGGCAATCTTTGTCCTCCTGCATGCCGGAACTCCATCTCTCTTCTGGCCAAGCCTCAGAAACTAGACACTTGACTTCCTTGCTCCTACTCTGGGGCTTTCTCCTCTTGTCACCAGAAGAGGAGGTATAGTAATGCCTACAGGGAATCCAGTCCCTTGCAAAGAAGTACCACTGAGGAGTATCAGTGGGGAAGAATGCCTGGAAGATGAACCTGAGATCTTTCCCTCCCCCAGTTTGTATTCTACACCCTCCTGAACTCCATCCCCAGTCCCTCACAAAGCCAAAGAACTGCCTAACCCCTTAATACACTCTTCTTCCCTCAGGCACTAATGAATTCTGGGTGGAAATCAAAATGCCCCTTTTTGCATCTTGATTATGGATAATGACAGCCTGGAAGGATTATTTTTCAGCCAGGTCTTGACTTCTGCATTGTTGCTGGAGGGCTCCTTGGCAGACTGGGGCGGTAGTGAGATGACATTTAATGAGACAAGAGATTGAAAACTGAGCAATCAAGAGGGCTCGGACTTTGAATCAAACTGTTCACATTTCGGGGAGGGACTGGAAGGAGGTTAACACCTATCTAAACACCTGAATCCAGGGCCACTAAATCTTTCACAGGGAGACTTGTTCTCCCAGGTGTTTATCAGGCATTTGACTACATTGATGTTTAACAAAACAAGAGTGTTTTAAATAAACTGACTAAAAATCCCTTCCCCTTTACCAGGCTGCACAGGCATAAGCCTCAGTTGCTCCGTCACAGTGGCTGGCAGGGGATGTCTTGAGTTTATTTTCCATTCTTGAGCTCTGTGGCCTATGAAGCAGGAGAATCAGGCTCAAAGCCTTTCCCTTTGGAATGCCTTTCAGGAATCTGACAGGAGCCACATGCTGTGGAGAGGCTAAAGTTTAAGGCTCAGGCAAGCATTACGAATGAGAGCGATTGACCTCACCACTGCCTGGAATCCCTGATGTGGAAATGGAATAAAATGCTGAACTGGGGAGCAAAGTCCCATAATAAATGACTGTGAAAGGCACTTCAGTTACTTCCTCCTTTTTGCCATGGAGGGCTGACACCCAGGGCAGGATTCTCAATGGCTCCACCACCAACTTCATCTCCCTTTTCTTTCCCACTCTGCTGTCCGTGAGAGAGGAAACGCAGCAGCATCAGGCAGACAGCAAAACCTTCTGTGTGAACAGGTAACCTCCCATCCTTTTGGGCACCATTCAGGCTCTGATTTAGAGGGTTAGCTTGCTCAGGTGAGAAGATCAGCAAAGACAGGCACTGCAAAAAGAAATACAAGCAAGGAGCGGGGAGGGCATTTGCTACGAATACTGGGTAAAAGAAGAAATTTTACTCTTGAATTTGAATCTGAAATCCATAAAAACTAAGGGGCTTCCCAAGAAAATTCCTGATGAGACTTGAAGAGAGAAAGATTAGATCATAACTAGACGCTGCTGAAGAGGCAGTTTTTGAGGTGGAGTGGGGAAAGATTTCTCTGCGGGTAGGGAGTGGAAGTAGTTGCAGGAAGCGCAACTGAAAGATGGACAGAGGGAGCCTATTCAAACCAAGAAATAAAAGGGAAGGAGAATAACTGTTGCACTTGTTTCCAAGATCTTGAGTTCCTGATAGTGCTGAATAAGCTAGGGTGTTATGATGTTACAGATCAGTTGGGGACCAGGACTGGATTTCTACAACTGGTAGCTGCAAGCTGTCATTTACTGAAGTTTATATTCATATTTTTCTGGATTCATGAGTTCTGCAGATTTGATAATAGTTATGAACCTCTAGCAAATCAGTATTAGTGTTGCAATAGTGATGGTATAGTTCAGGATGAGATTCCTCTTTGCACTCTGATTTCAGTTATGACATTTTAAAATCTTTTGAGCTGAAATGCACATTCTAGACTTTGAACTATAACCTACTTATTGGAAAAGTTGCATAAATATAATAGTTAAGATAGACAAACATATTGTTGGGGAAGAGGAAGTATTTTTCAGCTATTAAGGATATTTTCAGACTTTTTTGGCATTTTAAAAAAGGAGCTTTCTAAACTTCAGACTTAGCATGTATTGAATGATGACACGTGATCTGAATTGTTCGGAGGATTAAATGTACTTTTGAAATAATAAAGGCGTAGCCTTTAGACATCATTTGCGGAGCAGGCCATTATTTTCTTTTACTTCACAAAATGCTTCCAAGTACAGTTTTCCAAATATCTGTAAATGTAGATTGTACCGATGTGTAGCTAAGGTCTCAATTCTGCAACCACATACACACATCCTTAACTAGATGCACTGTGAATAGCCCTTGGAAGTAACTGGGGCTATTTGCTGTGTGCAGAGTTAAGCATGCACTTGAGGGGGTGCTTTACAGCATCCACAGACCACATGGCTTAGCCCTGCACAGGCATCCCCGTGTGGCCTATTGCTTTATATCAGGGGTGGCCAACCTGAGCCTGAGAAGGAGCCAGAATTTACCAATGTACATTGCCAGAGAGCCACAGTAATACGTCAGCAGCCCCCCCATCAGCCGCGCCGATCAGCACCTCTCCCTCCCTGCACCTCCCGATCAGCTGTTTTGTGGCGTGCAGGAGGCTCTGGGGGGGGGGGGGGGGGAAGGGGAGGAGCGAGGGCATAGCAGGCTCAGGGGAGAGCACGGGAAGGGGTGGAGTGGGGGCAGGGCCTGTGGCAGAGCCTGTGGCAGAGCCAGGGGTTGAGCAGTGAGCAGCCCCTGGCACACTGGAAAGTTGGCACCTGTAGCTCCAGCCCTGGAGTCGGTGCCTATACAAGGAGCCACGTATTAACTTCTGAAGAACCGCATGTGGCTCTGGAGCCACAGGTTGGTCACCCCTGCTTTATATGGTAGCTTTTATTGTCTCCAGCTATCTTACTCCATAAAGGGGCTTAATTGCTCCTTCCATTTATCTGGAAAGAAAGGTGGTTAGCACGCCCATTGGCTTAACCAGGCCTGAGATTGATGGCAGCCATTAACACCTTCTAGCATAATACTGTTAAAGGAATAGTAGTGAGTTGCTTGAAAGAAGGTGGTGGCACCTATCCTGATTTCTGTCATGGTAAAGGATCACAAAGCTTTCTTTTAACACTGAACAAGATTTATATTAGAATAACCAATTTGGAAAAACCAAAATAAAAAAGTATCATCCCTAAAGCTACATTCTCTCTGCTTCACTATAGAGTTTCTGCTAGAATCTCCCCTAACATCCTCCCATCTGGCTTCCTGCTACAGATGTAAGAGGAACAGGTCACGTCCTCACACTTTCATTTGATTTCTTTTTTAAAGTTAAATAGGTTTGGACTTGCTTCTCACTTGGATGATGGGCTCCGTGAGGGGAGGGTGACCAGGTGTCCCAATTATAGGGACAGTCCCGAAATCTGGGGTTTTGTCTTGTATAGGAGCCAATTACCTTCCACCACCTGTCCTGATTTTTTCACATTTGCTATCTGGGCACCCTATTTGAGGATACCTCATGCTTTAGTCTTGTTGCACTCTCCACTTGATCCTCCAGCAGCACCTCTTGATTTGAGCAGCTCCCTCAGTTTTACTGGTTTTGGTCACATGATTAAAAACAAATCTCTTGACTTAGTGTGGTTTCCAGAGACAGGGAGTCTCATCTAGTTGGAGGTGATGGGAGCTGGAAGGTTGGCATTCCTTCTGAGGCATGATGATGTTGTGTGGTGCTGGTGCATTCATTGCCTGTGCAGCACAGTGGCTGTGCGATTGGTGGAGGAGCAGGGGGTAGGTATCAATGACATATGTTTTCATTTCCTTGCTTTTGAGATTTGTGTCAATGATGTTGAGTGTAAAGCAACCTTTAGCTGATACACAGCATAGTAGTGTTGTATGCATATGTCCTTTGGGCTAGGTTCCATAAGAACTTTAACGTTTGCATTTTATGACTGGTTTGAAATGGTGATCTTAATGTTGTATTAACATAATTAAAAGAAAATGGTGATTAAGACACTAATCTCTAGTAATTTCATTAGAAGTTTCCACAATGTCTTAGTCAAAAGTTTATGGAACCCCCACAATAACACAGTTAAAGTCACAAACTTGTGTAACTACTTAATAGCATAGAATAGATAAGTAGCCTCAATATTAGGCTTATCATTACTGTCATAAATATAAACCTAGGCTCCAATATGGTGAGTAGCACCTTATTCCATGACTTCACTGGGGCTACTCCTGGAATACAACGCCATTCAGCAAATGTAGAATTATCAGACTCTGGTCCTTAATGATATTTTGTATTGCATATGTGCAAAACTGACCTTCCAGCATGGTTCATTTTTTGCTTAAACTTTCTAGAAAGATACATTTTGTGGAGCTAAGACCAAGCCAAAGAGCACACATTTTCCAATAGCACTGAGAAAGTGAAGTTTTAAGTGAACTGTATGAACATAATCTTAACTATGCCATAGCATGTACAACCACACAAATGGGTTTTCTTTTGTTTCAGTTGAGGATGTTACAGGTAGGAAGTTTTGGAGTAGTTTGGGGTGAGCTACAGAGATCAGTTTTTGGTCCTGTGTTGTTTACTCATTCTGTTAATGATTTACTTGAGGTGTGCCATCAAATCAATATTTACCTGAATATAAATGATGCTGTATTTCCTGATTGAGCTTTAGCTAAGCAGGAAGTTCACAAATCCTTTTGAGATGTATAGAAGAGTGGACTGTCCACTAGCATGTCCCCTTGTAGCAGCTTTTTCCTCTCCTGCAGCCCCTGCTGGTGGTCAATCTGGTTCTCCTCTTCTCATGACTTGGCCCTCCAGCCAGATCACTTTAAAGCAGGGGTTCTCAAACTTTCGTACTAGTGACCCCGTTCAGATAGCAAGCCTCTGAATGTGACACCCCCCCCTTATAAATTTGTGACAGGGCTCGGACTCACCCGGCGGCGCCTCCTGCTGGTGTCTTCTGGGAATTAGCTCGTCCAGCCTCTGGAACGCCCTCTGCTGGCCGGGGATCCGGCTGCCCACTCTCTGGCCCGTGTCCCTCCCAGGACCCGGTGCCCCTTTAACTGGGGTACTGCCCTCGCAGCAATGCCCCTAGATCTGGGTCTCCCCTCCCCAGGGGAACCCCCAACCCACTATCCCCACCTTGCCTCAGTCATAGGCTACTGCCAGTCACCAGCTAGCCCCCACGCCCTGGGGCAGACTGCAGTATAAGCCACTCATCACAGGCAAAGGGGGTTTGGACCTGCTGCCTCAGCCTACCCGTGGGATGCCCCTGCAACCCCAGTACCTAGTGGGGCCTAGCCCTAGGCCACAGCCTGGGGTTTTCTCAGGCCGGAGCTCCCCCACTCCTCTAGCCTTCCCCAGCCCTGCTCCACCCTAGGTACCTGGTCAGGTCCCTGCAGCCAAGCCATTCCCTCTCTAAAGACAGAGAGAGAGTGTCTGTTTGCTCCAGGCCCACTGCCCTCTTATAAGGGCCAGCTGAGCCTTAATAGGGGCGTGGCCCCAGCTGAGCCTACCTTCCCACTCAGCCTGGGTCTGCTTGCTTCAGAAGCAGCCTTCTCCTGGGCTTTTCAGCCCCTCAGGTCAGGAGCGGGGTTCTACCCCGCTACAAAATTAAAAACACTTTTTAATATATTTCACACCATTATAAATGCTGGTGGTGAAGCAGGGTTTGGGGTGGAGGCTGACAGCTCATGACCCCCCATGTAATAACCTCATGACCCCCTGCGGGGTCCTGATCCCCCATTTGAGAACCCCTGCTTTAAAGCCTCTCCCTGTCCAGGGTATCAACATCCCAAACAGATGGTGTCCCACACAACGTTGGTCATCCAGACATCTTCCACCCCTCCTGGGCTCCTCTTCCGTTTCCTCCTCTCTCAGAGTAACAGCCCTAAGGCCTCTCCCTGGAGTCTTGTAACCAAACTTAAAAAGCAAAACAGAAAATGCAACGAAAGAAATTTCTGCCCTCTCCCTTAGGCAGAAACTTTTAATCCATCCCGGGTCCTCCCCATCCCTCTGCAGAACGCTGACTCTCAAGAGTTATCTCCCTCTAGTCTCGCCTCTACTCTGGATCCTCCACTCCTATCTACCCCTGAAGTTATCCGACTGTCAGTTAGCCTTCTCTCAGGCTGACTCCAGGCATCTCCTTCACGCCTGCTATCATCTCCCATCAGGGCATATCCCAGAGTGTAAACCTCCCTCCTGAAGCACCTCTTTAGTTGAATGCCTCCCTGGGTTTCGTCCCTGAAAGCCCAGGTCCTGCCCTTTTGTCAGGGCTCATGGCCAGAGCATACTCCAACCTGGTAGCTTCTCTGTATCTTCCAGGTTCCGCTCAGAGCAGGTCTGCAGAATTCTTTCCCTCTCTCACTTCAGCCACCTTCTAACCTGAGCTTCCTCTTTTTTTTTTTTTTTTTTTTTTTTTTTAAATAGAAACCACCCTGCTCCTCCTGAGCTGGGCTTCATCTTTAATTAGGCCTGCCCCATACTCCAGGTGCAATCAGGTGTGTTAATTGGCCTCTCAGGCCCACATTAACCCCTATAATCACCTGGATAGGGTAAACAACCCCTCACAGGATGATGTCCTGAGACAGCTTTTTTCAATAATTCATAATAGCAGCAAAAATGGAATATAGTATTTTGGTTCTAAATTCAGATGTTTCCAAATGGGAGAAAATATATTGCAAATATTTCATTAGTATAATAAACCCTGAAACAAAACATCTTCTTTCTCAGGGTGTCCTGGAACAACCAGAAAGAGGCACCACTGGGGTAGGGGAGCTCCTGTGGGTGGATTGAAAGGAGGTGAGAGAGAGTGTGGTCTTTCACACAGACACACAATGGTGAGAATGTGGGAGCGAGGCTGGGGTTGGTGGATATTGTAGCCTGCTCTGGAGGTCCCTTGTAGCTAGGGCTTAAATTCTCAAAGATTATTTCCCAGAGCCCACCCCCCCGCACCCTCCATTCGGGGGTCCGGGCTTTAGCCCTACAGAGGAAGTATGGGCACCGGGGCTCAGGGCTTCAGCCCTGCAGGAAGTGCTGGGCCTCTCACAGGTTGGAAAATATTTACCAGAGTTCTGCTTTGCTGGGCTCCAGCTGAATTTAAGCCCTGCCTTGTAGCAGTGGAACCCCTTCAGTGTCTACCTGGGGGTTTGGGCAACACAGAGCTGGGAATATGACGACCTGAGGATTGAATTCCCGCCCTGCTCCAAATAAAGCCCATACATATAGGGCCAAATGTCCCCTCCCTGGGGTTTAGCTTCACTGGTAACTTGACTAATGAAAACAGAATATCCACCTCAACTCCAGCCTGCCGGATCCTAGGGCCTCCCTGTAATTTCTCCTCCCTCCCTCTGACCCAGAGGGTCAAGCTTCTCTCCCTTTCTACTCTACCAGCGGTAACAAGCTGTGCCCGCTGTGATGAGTCCGCAGAATTTACTTACCAGACAGCTTTACTCAAGGGGTAGCTCCTGTTAATAGGGCTAATTTGTTGATAGGGCTAACAAAAAAAGCACCCCCAATCTCTGTGTGTGGTTGTCGATCTTGCCACCCTGTTCCAGTGGGCTTGGGTCCTGTTGTGGTGAGCTGGGGGAGACTAAGCAAAAGAAAGCCCTTATTAAGCTTAGGTCAAGGCAAGATGGACTCCTCAGGTACACAGAGCATCAGCTGGCAGGGACTTTGCTCTTTGGCTTATGCTGTTTAGTATAAGATCAGTGACTAATAATACCACCCATGACCAAGTGATGGATGACATCCCTGACTTTGCATACGTAACTGTGTCAGCTGGTCCCTGGCTGCTCCCTCCCCTTTGTTTGCTGAGTCATCTTCGCAAACCAGATAATCTGTCCACCAAACGACTGTCAATGATGTTCATTGTGGTTTTTTTATATGATTTGTGTAATGGAGGCTTGGGATCGAACTCTACCCATATCCCTAATTTCTGACGTAATGTAAGGAATGGAGAGTCTGCGCTGCATTAAGTTTTAGTTCCTCCAGCAACACAGACATCTGATCTTGGGCCTTAGAAGTTGAAAAGCCTTCCAGCTCATCTGCTAAACGGATGTATTTGGCCTCTGTAAGTCAGCGCAATTATCTTATGAATGATCTTAGAGATCCCAGATCGTATTAAAATGTGGTTTTGGGTGTATTTTCTATAAATGGTCCCAAACTAAAACACTCAAACTCTGGAAAACTTCAAACCTGGTTCTAGCATCAGACTTTGCAGCCCAGTTCCAGCTCAAACAGTTTCTGAAAAGATTTGCCCATGATTTCCCTGTGCATATTGAAAGGACACTGGACTAAATCTCAGTGTAGCAGGTAAGGCAACCCACAAATCATGTTTATCCCTGAAATTGCTGCAAGAATCCAGTTGCAGGGAAAGGTGTATGCATTTGTGCTTATGTAGTCTGTGGTTCTTTGGTTGCCCTAGGTATCATGGCCTAAATAATATCATTTACGTTAAAGCAAAGGGAGCAGATTCAGTAGGGCCTGCACACTCAACAAACCAGGCAGTTCTTTGGACTCTTGTCACCAACACAGTCCTCTCAACTGTGGGCTCAATGCTTTTGTTTGTTTCCTGGGGGATTCTCCACTTTGCAACTGGAACCTTCATACACTCTTCATTTTCCCTCCTCCACAATCCTCAAAGCCCTTCACTGCAGCCACAGCTGAGGAAGGCTGTATATGGATCTCTGCTTTTATATGTGTGTTGCGCCAGACCTAGAGGGCAGACTGCATTGGGCAGCTTAGCAAAGTAGAAAATAAATCTGGGTCACTGGGCTGACCACTCACAGGAATTGAGCCACTAGGTCACTGGACCAACTGAATGCAAATAACGGTATTGTTCAAGTGATGTCTTGTTATTGGGGGTTAAATTTAAGCTTGAGTCTCTGCCAATAAACTTTTTTGGCATTAGCTTAAGAGAATTCTGTTTAAAAAAACAAAGCAACAACATTCCACAGTGTTGCCTTCTGTGTTAGTCCACCTCTTGGGCTATGTGGTAGAACTCAGGGTAGCCTGCAAGTCAATCTGTGCATTGCACTGTGTTGAGGATTCTTGCCTTCAGGGACGTGGTTTATATTATTTCCACATTTTGTGTATACTTTTAATGATCACTTTTCCTTTATTTAATCCTATGCAGAATCATAAAGATATTATGGTTTTGGTTTTTAAGCAGAGTCCTGCCTGTGCCCCACTTTTGGCAGTGTTTTGATTTGTTCTTACCCCTGAGGCCTCCTGTAGTCTAACTCTGTTCTTCTCTTTGTGAACACAGGCTGTATCTGGGACTGTGAGGCAGGATGGTGGTTCTCAGAAAGGTAAGTCAGATGCTTTGCTCTGGTGTACTGGTTAGTCTAGAGCAGTGGTTCTCAACCAGGGGTATGTGTACCCCTGAGGGTACGCAGAGGTATTCCAGGGGATACATCAACTCATCTAGATATTTGCCTAGTTTCTAGTGAAGTCAGTGCAAACTAAAATTCCATGCAGACAATGACTTGTTTATACTGCTCTATATACCATACACTGAAATGCAAGTACAATATTTATATTCCAGTTGATTTATTTCATAATTATATGGTAAAAATGAGAAAGTCAGCAATGTCTCAGTAATAGTGTGCTGTGACACTTCTGTATCCTTATATCTGATTTTGTAAGCACGTAGTTTTTAAGTGAAGTGAAAGTTGGAGGTATGCAAGATAGATCAGACTCCTTAAAGGGGTACAGTAGTCTGGAAAGGTTGAGAGCCACTGGTCTAGGGGGCGGGTGCTGCAGAAAGATGAAAATAAGTCCCTGGGAACTTAACACATTTCACTTCAGAAGTAAAAGCAACAGAGAGCCAATATAAACTAAGCATCATACAACATCTTCCCAAACAAAATGTTACGAAGAGACAACTGGTTCTGTTTACTGGGCACCATGGTTATTTTGGGCAAGCTTGCAGTACCCTTGCTCATACTGAGTTGGTGCCTTACACCACAAGCAGTTCCACTGAAACCAGTGCGACTCCTTGAGAGGTAAGGTTCCCTTCACCGCAAGTAAGGGTTCTCTTTGCAGATGATATTCTCCATTGGCAGCATTTATTGCAATAGCGCTTTACAACTCTTTGCCTTTTAATGTAAACCAATAACATATTTTAAGAGGGGAAAAAACCAACAAGGTTTGAATTAAATAGTCAGCCACTCCATATAGTAAGTGTTATGGAACCGACTTGGAATAATACACAACAGAGCCAGCTCCTCAACAGGTGTAGCTCCATTGAAGTGGATGGAGCTATGCCAGTTTACCCAGTAGCGTAACTAGGGGGGGAGCAGGGGGAGCAGCGCTCCCCCTGAGCACATTTTCCAAAAGTGGTGCCTTTTTAATTTTTGAAAGGGTGGAGACAGAGTAGACGGAGGTGGAGCGACAAAATAACACCGCTGGCCCCACCAAGAGCCCGCTGCTGGCCTGGGTTCTTTCACCCAGGCTGGCAGCGGGCTGAGACCCCACGGCTGGCAGGAGCCCGCAGGGGGAATCCCAGAGCGGGGCGGGCTGAGCGACTCAGCCAGCTGACGCTCTGGGATTCCTTCCTCCCCCACCCCCCCGCGGGCTCCTGCCAGCAGGGGTCCCGCCACTGGCCCCACCAAGAGCCCGCTGCTGGCCTGGGTGAAAGAAGCCAGGCTGGCAGGAGCCAGGAGTATGTAATTAGGTAATTAGTAATTTGATATGTCGGGTCGGGTGGCGCCTTTTTTTATGTGTTCGCTCCCCCTGGTGTTAGAACCTACGCCACTGAGTTTACCCCAGCGGAGAATCTGGCCTATAGTCTTTATTCTACTTGCACCCAAGTTTTAACCATTGGCATAAAACCGGTTATGCCAGATGTGGCTGACCCTGTGTGGACACACAGGATAGTGGAGAGGAAAGTGCAAAGGATCCCTCTCTACCTTGCAAGAGGCTGCCGTGATCTTGGTCTTTGCATTCTGTGGACGCAAGGACTGGGGGAGTGTTAGCACCGCCAGCAGTGCAAGATACTCCAAAGGGGTTGTAGTGCAGGATGGAGGGGTTGGTCATGCCTGGCAAACAGCAGCCAGTGCTGTCTGGAGCATTAGCTATACCTCTCTAAATGAAGTGTAGCAGCCATCTCGGAGTATGCTTCCCTCCTGTGGCACCATAGGCATTCTGCCTGCCTGTTTGCTCTGTAGACAGAATACTGACTGGAGCTGCCCCAGATGTGGTCCTTCATTGATGCCAAAGTAGGAGTTTTGCCTGAATAAGGAGTGCAGGATTTGTCCCTAGGGAAGGAGCTGATAAATGTACTGTTTCCATGTACAGATTATTCAACTGATCGTTGAGGGAATGTACAATTAGAATTTACTATCAAAAATCTCTGAAAATTACCAAGATATCTAGTCAACCCATCGGCGTTATCGTGTCTGAAGATGCCCTCCTACCACTTTTCCAATACTGCTTTGTCTTTGAATGTTTTTAAGTAGCAGAAATAATAATAACTGCACATACAGACTGTATCTCATTTGAGCAGGGATTTGGAGCAATCAAATTTTTGAATTGCTCCACTCCGCTCCAGCTCCAGGCATAAACCTACTGCTCCAGGCTCCAGCTCCGGGCTCCGCTCCAAAACCCTACATTTGAGAATCTCAAAGCACTTTGTGGACAGTCGCTGAGCCTCAGAACTTCTCTGTGACATAATGTAGTTAGATAAGCAGTGTCATTGTTATAACTTCTGTGCCATTTCTGCTTATAAAATGGCTATCCCAAATGACTTGTCCAAAGTCACATAGCAGGTCAGTAGCAGAGCTAGGATTAGAACCCAGGAGTCCTGACTCCCTAACCTGCTTTAACCACTAGATGATGCTTCCTCCAGGCAATAGGCACTGGGCCAGTTAAGCACAGTAACAGAAATCCCACAGTTATTAAAACCAGGAGATATATGGCTAAGAGTTAGTTGGAGGCCAGATGTAAAGCAGTACTTAACAGTAGCAATTCCTTCTCGCCAGGGTGATCACGTGTGGCTGGAATCCTTGTCCAACAGTGAATACAGTGTCCCTATTGGGGCAGTTGTGAAGATCTCTGACTCAGGACAGATCTTGGTGGAGGATGATGAAGGCAAGGTAGGCTACATTATAACTTCCTCAGCAGAACATACTTAAGTTTTATGTAACATAGTGAAGAACAAGAGATGGGCCTGAACCAAGCCACAGATCTAAATATTCCTGAACGATATGGAGTTCTAGGGTGAAATTCAGATCCCATTTAAGTCAACTGGGCCAGGATTTCACCCCTGGAATCTACACCTGGATACAGAACTGACTGTTGTGGCTAGCCTCTTTCATTATAATGGGCCAAATCAAAATTCTGGATATCCAAACGCCCTCTAACTTTAGTGGAGTTCAGAATCTGATCTGAATGTCATGATTCAGGGCCAGTCTAGTGTGTGGCCCATCAGAGCACTACACAACTGCAAGAATCAGGCAGTAGTACTTGCCAGAGGCAAGACACAGGACTTGATGAGTCAATGGTCTGGTCCTATCTCCAAGCCTGTATTTCTGTGAGGCTATAGTCTCCGTGTAATCCACAGCGGCTGAATTTGCCACAGAGCGTACTTCTTGTCCCATATTTGCTGGAGAATTGTGCTCCAGCATCTAAGTTCTCATTCCATTTCTAGCCCTCATGATTGTGCAGAGAACACTGAGAATAAGAACCGAGCGCAAACTCTGCACTTGCAGCTGGCTTGAAAGGATAGCTCTGGGAGGTGTGAATGGCTCCATTCATCTCAAGGGATTGTTAACTCTCAAACATAAAGATGACATTTTAAATGTCATACTGTTAACTATTTCACTGCTGATCTTTTAAAAAAATCATAAACATCCAATGCCTGTGCTTATCCCACAATCCCAAGCTTCTTCCCTTCCCTTTCTGATACTCAAAGCCCAGCTGTCCCCATCCCAGCTCCCAAACCTCAGGCTTCCCCTCAACAGTTTCTACAATGCCATTATGCTTTGTCAATACCCAAATCTGCAGCAAAACTGAAAATGTGGGGACAGCATAAAATCACTAACTGAATTTAATATCAAAATATGGGCTACTGAACGGATTGTTTTATTCCTTTCCATATTTCAATTAAAAGCTTCCATATTTTTAATTTAAGTGTAGCTGCCACAGAAATTCCACTGGAGCATAACAGAATCCAGGGCTGGCTCACCTAGGTCCAACTTGCCACAGGATCTTGACTATATTCCCCACCTGTAATGTCCTATCCTGATTCAATCATTGCATGCTGGGTCTTAGTCTCAGTGGAATGCACCTGTGCATTAAAGATAAAGCTGCTGCAATCTGCTCTGTGTTATGCCAGTTAAACCCACACTGTGCTAGTGTGAGTTACACTCGGGTT
Source organism: Chelydra serpentina (assembly GCA_037349315.1). Classification (NCBI taxonomy): domain Eukaryota; kingdom Metazoa; phylum Chordata; order Testudines; family Chelydridae; genus Chelydra; species Chelydra serpentina. Next base: position 516,780 of record JBAIAC010000023.1, read on the forward strand.
CCCTCCATGGCAACATGGCTCCCTCCTTTGGATGCCCCTGAGCTAATGTACAAACTCCCAGATGATTAATTAAAAGCTGTTGTGTTGTTCTATTTAAGGAACACTGGATCACTGCCCGGAACATCAATGCTGTGCGTCCCATGCATCCCACCTCTGCACAAGGGGTGGAAGACATGATACGTCTCGGGGACCTGAATGAAGCAGGCATAGTGCGCAACCTCCTCATCCGCCATCAGGAGCACAAAATCTATGTGAGTGCCAAGGCGAATGGGCAAATCTCAGTCAAGAATAAGAAACAAAAAACAGCACACTTCTGTCAGGGGGACTAATGTGTCAGCTAAGGAGCAGCCTCTGACACGCGGCAGCCTAGTTTTCTTTGCCAAATACTTGGCTGAGAGAGCCTTAGTGTCTCAGCAGTTCTGAAATTCTCCCTTTTCTTCTCTCATAACTGGTCTCATCCTTGCACCTTATCTGCAAGGTCAAGAGCTGACACCAGACTCTGAAATCACGAAGTGACTCGACAGTGAGATGCACAGACAGCGAGAGAGCTGCCTTTTAGTTTTCTGCCTAAAGTGAAAGTTACCAGTGGTGACTCTGTCTGTCAATCCAGACATTAAGACAGATATCAGGTCTGTGGTACAGCATGCAGTTAGGGAATCAACATACACTCTGCTATGCTAATTTCAACGATTCACCTGCAGATATAACAAACTATTAGTCGAATCAGATGCTCAGTTTGTTATTGTTGGCAATGGTATGATCTGGCTTGTCTTTAGGTTCAGTTTGATCTTTATTTAATCGTGATGCAATAAAATACATTGAGAGGAATGTTGGTCTTGTGGTTAAGGCATTGCCTTAGGACTCAGGAGATGTGGTTTAATTTTCTGGCTTTGCCACAGACTTCATGTGTGACCCTGGGCAACTTAACCCACTTAATTTCTCTGTGCCTTACTTCCCCATCTATAAAACAAGGATATTGGTACTTAGTTTCTCCCACACTTTGCTCTGCTTGTCTGTTTGGATTGTAAACTTTACAGGGCAGGGGCTGTCTTACAACATGTTTATACAATGCCCAGCATAATCACGCCCTGATTTTAATAGGTGCTACACTACTATAGCAAATATAACAATGTAAATAAAGTAACAGATGAGACACCCATTACAATAATAAACTCTGGTAGTCATATTTTGAGGCTCTTGTATATAATCATCTTGCATTTATATACTGTAGTGCCTTTCATCCAAATGGATCCCATTTGGCACTTTATAAACTTTACCAAATGACACTATACACACACACACACTTCAGGGATAGGCAAAATAACTGGGGTATGTACACACACACCAGTTATTTTGCCTACCCCTGAAGTGCAGCCACACCTGGGGTAGAATACAACAGCTGTTTAACATCACTCAGCAACATTTCACAACAGTTAATGCTAAGAAGTGAAAAATACCATATCTGATTGAGCTAATAGAGATTTTAGCCACAGTGTAATTAACTGAGCTGGAATTTGGCCAGGCGATCATGGTTAGTATCTCTTCTTTTGCAAAAAGCACCAATGGGATCCTTAATGGACCAGTATTGGTCAGGAACACAGCATTGTGTCTCATCTGAATGACCCTATGTCCGGTAGCATAGTGCCCAGTTCAATGCTGATTCAGAGGGAAGAGTGCAATCTACTGAGTCATCAACCCACAACTTTCTGCAGCACCAGGGGTTTTGCCTAAGAGATCCTTATCCTTTCCCAAACCTGCTTAGCTTATGAGCTCTGATGAGGGTGGCCAGGGTGGCTATGGCTGTGTTCCGCTGTGTCTGGATTTGATGTTACAGGTAACTCTCTCCTCTTTCAGACCTACACAGGCTCTATCTTGGTCGCAGTGAATCCGTACCAGGTGTTGCCACTCTACACAGTGGAACAGATCCAACTCTACAGTAACAAGCGAATTGGGGAGCTACCGCCCCATGTCTTTGCCATCGCAGACAACTGTTATTTCAATATGAAGAGGAATAAGAGAGACCAGTGCTGTGTTATCAGGTAACTGGATGAGTGGGTGGGACTAGTGGTGGTAGGTTTACCACCAGGATTGGACAGAGAAGGGTTCCCAAAGTGTTTGGAGAGGTGACAATCTCTTCAGTCCCTTGAGGAGACATAGATAACACCAAGGAAAATGAGAAGAGAACGTTTGCTTTTTTGCTGTGTCATTTTCAGTTAGGACTCAGAAATATTTAGTCCTGAATGTGCATTTATGTATCCATGTGACCATATAATTTCCCCCTGTATATTTGTGCTGTGATTTTTGTACTTGGACCCTTACTGGAAATATTTAGCAAGAAAAAGGGATCAAGAGACTGCTCCCTTGCACATGTTTATATTTCCAAAACCCATCATTCCCCCCCACCCCAAGCCCTCTGAGTGCAGCAGGACATTCTACACAAATAGTCTCTTTATAAATAGATGGAAAATGGGAAGCATGAGTACATTGTCCGTAGCAGGGAAGGTACCTTTTTTACCTTTGGAAGGCAGCCATTATGTTTGAAGATTAAATTTAACTTTCTGAAAGCAGAGATTGTCTCTGAGAAGGTTAATCTCCCCTCTTAAAACAAGACAAAAGAAATGTTATCTTTATCCTACAAAGATATTTCCTGTACTTGTTTTCTGTTCATATTTTGTGCAAGGAGCTGGATAATCTCAATGCAATGATGTCTCTTGCTAGCAGAGAAGATACTGGGAACAAGAAGTTAACATACTAAAGCCAGCACAGATAGTACAATAAGGTACTAAAGATGAAAGGCCAAATTTTCCTTCTCCTTCACATTGGGGCCAATCCACTGGCATCAGAGGATTTGCACTTGTGTAACTGATGGAACAGTTTAGCCCTTAACATTTTAGTACAAAGAATAGCTTCACTTCAGTGAATGAGATGGTGAAAGGTAAGCCTCTCACTCCCTACATGAGACTCAGGACAGTCCCATAGTATGGAGAAGATCCGTGAATTCTTACCCTGGTCTGCCATTTTTTCCACTGTAGCAGAGAAAAAGAAACCGAGACACTGATTTACCACATTTATGTTTTGGATTCCAGTGGAGAATCTGGAGCCGGGAAGACTGAAAGCACTAAGCTGATACTGCAGTTTTTAGCTGCTATCAGTGGCCAGCATTCCTGGATTGAGCAGCAGATTCTGGAGGCCAACCCCATTCTGGAAGGTAGGCTATGTAGCCAAGATGCCTGATTCACCATAACACCCATGATTTTGATGGATTTATGCCAGCATAAAGCTAGAATAATGCAGTATTGTAATGTCTCAGGGCCTTTGAAGCTGCATATCAGCTGAACTCCTTAAAGCCTCAATTGTTGACCAAGGAATCTACAAGGAATTTTGGCAAAGTCTGCAGAGAGTTTTCCCCAAAATCTGTGTGGTTCATCTGAGATTTTGTCCCAGATCAGCAGAGTTTTTGACTCAACCTTATTCCTACATGTTTAAACTAGATATTCTAAGACACAAGGAGAGTCATTCAACATTTTTAAGAAGCTCGATCTATTGGTCTTATCCAAGAGAATATTAAGAGGTGACTTGATCATGATGTATAAGTACCTACACGGGGAAAAGTTTTCAGATAAGTCTTCAATCTAGCAGACACAGGCATAACAAGATCCAGCCATTGGCTAGAAACTTAAGCTACGTAAATTCAAGCTAGGAATAAGGTGCACATTTTTAACAATGAGGGTAATTAACCATTGGAACAGGTTATTTGGAGTGATGGGTTCTCCATCAATGTCTTTAAAATCAAGATTGGGTGTCTTTTCAAGGTATATGTTCTAGCTCAACCACAGGATATGGGCTTGATGAAGGGTGTAATGCAATGACCTGTGTTATGCAGGAAGTCAGGCTAGATGATCAGAATGTTCCCTTCTGCTTTTAAAATATGTGAATAAATAGGATTTATGGAGTGAGCTGCTCATGTTAGTTAAATTTTATAGAAACTCTATTCTATGCCTATTACCGCTAGTCCTCTGCTTTGTAGATGAGAACTCTGTAAATGTTACTCACCTGCATTTTTAGGACAGGTGCCAAGTGTCTCAATTACCTGAGTTATTGGGAGGGGAGGGATAGCTCAGTGGTTTGAGCATTGGCCTGCTAAACCCAGGGTTGTGAGTTCAATCCTTGAGGGGGCCATTTAGGGATTTGGGGCAAAAATTGGGGATTGGTCCTGCTTTGAGCAGGGGCAGGACTGGGCCCTAATTCCGCCTTTCCTCATTTTTGTCCAAGTCACAGAGCAAAGCGGCTCAGCTCCTAGATGGACTAGATGACCTCCTAAGGTCCTTCCAACCCTGATATTCTGTGATTGAAAGGCAGTCTAATGATGGGCCTGGCTGCTCTGTGGCATTTCAGTGCCATGTGAGATGGCTAGTTTGCCTGCTCAACCCCTGTGTCTATCTCTGCAGACAAAAAAAAAAAAAAAAAAGGCTTGCATGGGCTCCTAAGTGAATCCTGTATAGCGTTCTCAGATCAGGGAGAGTCTCCACAGGGATGAGGTCAGGGATTGCTTCTCTACGGAGGCACAAAAGTTTCTGCGGGTGTGGGGCACTGAATTGGGAACCTGTGGCAAGATTTTGATGGTTGGGAAGGACTTATTCAAGGTGTGGCAGGCTTGGTGTCAGGGTAGGGCTAGTCTAAGCAATTGCGGGAGAGTTTTGGGAACAGGAAGGGACTGTGCTGGAGAAAGATGGGGGAGTTATGGTGAGGGGTAGGCATGCACTTGCACTAGTCTGTAAGAAGGTGTTTGGCTGAGGGAGATTGTATCTTCCCACAGGATATTCCATCAGCTGTGCAGCCTCCCCGCTTCCCATTCAGAGAGATCTGGTGTCCCCTCCCTACCTACATGAGAAATTTAGGGCCCATTTGCTTTCATGCACAGCTGTCTGCCTCTCTATTCAGCTGAGTGTAGGATGGAGTCTGGGGCCTGTCATTTCCAGTGTGAGTCAGATCACACGGCACTGGAATCTGGCGCTCATCAGGTGAAATGCCAGCAGCAAGACCAGGTAGTCTGAAAGTGACGTTGGCATGCCCTAAGCGGGAGTAAACCCAGTGTCTGTCCCTGTCCTACACTTCCTCCCCCCACCAGCCTTTGGAAACGCCAAGACAATTCGAAACGACAACTCAAGCCGCTTTGGGAAATACATTGACATCCACTTCAACCGAAGCAGCGTGATTGAAGGAGCCCGGATAGAGCAGTTCCTTCTGGAGAAATCCCGTGTTTGTCGGCAGGTAAGGGCTCATCTGGGAGTCAGTGCTAATTCTGCTCCTGTTTTATGACACCGCACTGACAGGCCTGTCCCCTGGGGTACTTCTCTCATTCCAGGCTCCGGAGGAGAGGAACTATCACATATTTTACTGCATGTTAATGGGGATGAATCCTGAGCAGAAGAAGATGTTGAACTTGGGCACTGCTTCAGAGTATACCTACCTCACCATGGTAAGGTGCACCTCCCTCTGCTTCCATCGCCTTGAGCACGGGGTTCGTCATGCTGGGCTGCTCTCACATGTCACAGCAAAAGCAAGTGCAAGAGGGCTGGTTCTCATGTAGAAATGGCCATGCCTAGAGTGAAAGAAGAATTAACATTAAGGATGTTGTGGGCTCAGCTACTGTGTCCTCTAAGCTTTTATTGTACTGTATCCGCCACTGGGTGCAACCTATGGCCGTAGAAGCTATCCTTCAAGAGCAGCCTTAAGAAAGATCAATAGCATCTTCAATTGGCTCCTCAGTGCCGGCCTTTGCACTGCAGTCCAGTTTCGGGTGACTGCCTTTGGTCTCTCAGCAGGGAGAACACAAGGCCTGGATGTATTTCTTAGAGAAAAGGAATTAACAGGTACAAAATGTTCCTTTATTTCACAGCTGAAACAACACCAGTAGTCATGGTCCTTATCTGTAGTGGGCCTTGCAGAAATAACTCAGTAACGTGGTTCTCTCTCTAATCTGGGCTAGCTAACATAAACTTCCCAGTCTGCGTTTATGTTTTCCAGAGAGTTTCCCCTGTTGGCTGTGGGGATTCATCTCGGGGGAGACCGCTGAAAGTACCAAGCGGTTTAACAGCACCACCATCATTGACTTTCAGTGGGATTTGTGCTTCTAAGCAGTTTTGGAAATCCCACCCCTAGTCTGGCCAAGTTCTTCACGCTAAAAACATGAGCTGAGCCGCTTTGCTCTGTGACTTGGACAAAAACGAGGAAAGGCGAAATTAGGGCCCAGTCCTGCCCCTGCTGAAGCCAGCAGGATTCATGCCACAAACTTCAGTGGGAGCAGGGTTGGCAAAAAACAAAACTACTTAAGATAGTGGAGGCTTTTGTAACCGTTAAAGGATAGGAAGAGTCTCACTAGCTAGGACATGCCTGCAGCTCCTCTGGGTCATTCACATGCACTACTGCCATGGGCTCAAATGATGCTGCCCCTAAAGGAAAGTGCCTCTGTGTGACATTGGCCCATGGAGTGGGAGCGGATTCCCCAGCTCGTTAATTACAGGAATGGAATGACTGAGGACAAAGAGATAACGCGGTCAATGCTTATTACTGCAGTTCAAGCACTGTGTATTCCACGAAGGGCTGAAGTCCTTTTAGCTCAGTGATGAGTGCAATAAAATACTTAGATAGGCAGATTAGATCCAGGGGAAATGCTCCCATGGTTTTTGTTGTGCTCAGCTATTGGTGCAAATAGCTATTCTTAGTGCTATAAATAGAGAAGCACATAAGGACACTTCACTCTTCCTGCTGCCACAGTACTGCATTGCCCAGGACTCACTGACCCAACAGACATACCCTACACTATGGCCCAGCCCCAAATGAGTTATTTATATGGAAGGTAGCAAAGGGCAGAGCGCTGAGCTGTGCCAGGCAGACTTTTGCTGAAGACCTTTCTCGTGTTGTTTTTGGCTCGTGCCGCTCAGTGTTTTGTGCTAGATTGTAGTGTTCTGATTTTGCAATGGTATTTTCTACCACTGTCCCAACCTTACCTGTCTTTTATTTCTCAAACTGGGGGTTACTCCTCCTGACTAGTGCCAGGGGATGCTTGTACAGCGCAGAGGAGAGCTACCGCAGGGGCAGGGAAAGACACGTGACCTCAGATCTGCCCTAAGAAACACAGCAAATGTATCCCATGGTGACAGACAGAGCAGTGGGTGGACTGCTGAAAGTTACGTCTGCTCTTTCTCTGCTCCAGAGCAGCCTTTAATGTAGCTGGGTGTTGAAGCAGCCCCTGGCCTAAGCTTCTCTCTCCTTTTCCCATATTACTCAACTCAGCCATGGAAGCATGTGCTGTTTGACCTCAGAGACCCACTAATGGACGCTTCATCCCACTACTGACAGAACGGTGTGTAGCCAAGTGTTTGACTACACTCACGGTTCACTCATAAAAGTGTTCAGGAAAGCCAAATGCATTGTCTAAAGACAACGCAGCACAACATGAAAAGGAAACATCTATTCTATACCCTTCTTCCGGGAAACCATTCTTATCCCACAGCATGTTCACCTTACACAGTAGGTATGGTTCAAAGAGCCATCCTCAAACCTGCTTCTGTTTATATTGTGCGTGTGTGCCAGCTAACAGCCCCCTCTATTCACTTTAAGTCTAACCCAGGGGTTGGCAACCTTTCAGAACCTTTCCGAGTCTTCATTTATTCACTCTAATTTAAGGTTTCGCGTGCCAGTAATACATTTTAACGTTTTTAGGTCTCTTTCTATAAGTCTTTAATATATAACTAGACTATTGTTGTATGTAAAGTAAATAAGGTTTTTAAAATGTTTAAGAAGCTTTATTTAAAATTAAATTAAAATGCAGAGCCCCCCAGACCGGTGACCAGGACCCAGGCAGTGTGAGTGCCACTGAAAATCAGCTCGCGTGCCACCTTTGGCACCCATGCCATAGGTTGCCTACCCCTGGTCTAGCCCATTAATTAGCTAGATTTGTCCTTGGTAGTTTCCTATGTTCTAATGCCAAAGCTGACTTCAGCTTTGCAAAGTGGTGTGCGAGGCTTGACATGGGTGAACAGAACTGTGGGAAAAGCATTCAATTAACATAACTTCTCCTACCACCCATGTACATAATGTATGTTATATTAATATCATGCACATCATACCTATTCATGTGGTGTATACTATTCCTAACAGATGCATATTGGCTAACACCACTCCAAGCAATGTGTTACCTTCTTTTGAGTGGGGGCGAAGAAAGAAACTACAGGAACTCCTCACTTAACGTTGTAGTTATGTTCCTGAAAAATGCAATTTTAAGCACAATGATGTTAAGCAAATCCAATTTCCCCATAAGAATTAATGTAAATGGAGGGGGGGTTAAGTTTCAGGGAAATTTTTTTTCACCAGACAAAAGACTATATTATATTATATATATATATGTAATATATATTATATTAAATATAGAATATAAACTTATACCGAGTATGTGTGCGGAGGGAGCTTCCTGGTCTCAGCTTGCTGATCTAATTAACAAGGCAGTGTACTTAAAGGGGAAATGAGCATCATCTCTCTCTCTCACACACACACATACAGTGTGTGTCTCTGTCTGCCCTCCCTCCTTTCCTGCTGCCTTGTAGAGTGTGAGAGTTAACCCTTGAGGGCTCAGTCAATTGCTAGTTCATCATTTAGCAGTAAGGCATTCCTGTTACTAAATATATATATACACAGCAATGATGATTGTGAAGCTTGGTTGAGGTGGTGAAGTCAGGGTGGGATATTTCCCAAGGAATGCCTTATTGCTAAATGATGAACTAGCAATTGACTGAGCCCTCAAGGGTTAACCCTCACACTCTACAAGGCAGCAGGAAAGGAGGGAGGGCAGACAGAGACACACACTGTATGTGTGTGTGTGAGAGAGAGAGATGATGCTCATTTCCCCTTTAAGTACACTGCCTTGTTAATTAGATCAGCAAGCTGAGACCAGGAAGCTCCCTCCGGGACTGTTGTGTGTCCCCACTGCTCTATGGACGATGGGGTAAGCAGGGTGCAGGGGGGAGGGGGACACACAGCAAGCAGGAGGCTCAGGGAGCAGCTCCAAGACAGAGGGCAGGAGCAGCACACAGCAGTGGGGGAGGGACAGCTGAACTGCCGGCAATTGATAGCCTGCTGAGCAGCTACTGCACAGGGAACTTAGGGAAGCGGGGAGCTGCTAGGGGGGCTGCCGGTCCACCCTGGTTCCAAGCCCCCACCAGCTAGCTGCAAGAGGCTGCTCTTCCTACAAGCAGTGGACAAAGCAGGCGGCTGCCAAACGACGTTATAAGGGAGCATTGCACAACTTTAAACAAGCATGTTCTCTAATTGATCGGCAACGTAACAACAAAACAATGTTAACCAGGACGACTTTAAGTGAGGAGTTCCTGTACCATGGAAAAGGGAAATTAAAAAATAAAATAAAATACAAGAGTTTGTATCTTGGGTCTGTAACGAGCAGACAAGGGGCAGTTCTGTTATATATGTTTTGTTCTGCAGCCTAGAGGCTGCTATGCTAGGTCTGTATTAATACCCAGATGGTTTCCCTGTGCCCATGAATGTGCTGTCATGCAGGGTGACTGCACTTCTTGTGACGGCCGTAATGATGCAAAGGAATATGCTCACATCCGCTCTGCTATGAAGATCCTCATGTTCTCAGATTCTGAGCACTGGGACATCAGCAAGCTGCTGGCTGCTATTCTGCACCTGGGGAACATCGAGTTTGAAGGTACACCCAGCACTGCTTGCAGCTAGGTCTTCCGTTCTTCTCAGTGTTTAATGTCTGTGGGTCACTATCTGCCTTCTTGTCTAAGGGCCAGCTCATGGCTGTCTGCCAAACAGGTGTGGATGGCGAGTGGGGGTGTTGGAAGGGCAGCAGCTGCAGACAATAGAAGTACTGGTGGGTGAGCCAACTGAAATCTGTTCTGAGAGGTGACCCTATTAATATTCTCACTGTGAGACAAGGTTGCCAGGCCATAAAGAGGTCCCCTCACACACAGTGAGCCATTAAATAACACTGTGCCCTGGCACGAATGGTAATGAAAAGGACTCTGTGTGCTAGGGGGAAGGGAGAGGCTGAGGGCACGTCTTCACTGGCAATGTTAAAGCACTGCTGCAGCAGCGCCTTAACATGGCTTGTGTAGTCACGGCAGAGCTCTGCGCTCTGAAAAGCCGCCTCCACAAGGGGTGTAGCTACCAGCTCTGGGAGCGCGGCTTCCAGCACTGGTGCACTGTCTACACTGGCACTTTACAGCACTGAAACTTGCAGGGCTCAGGGGGGTGTTTTTTCACACCCCTGAGCGAGAAAGTTGCAGCGCTGTAGAGTGCCAGTGTACACAAGGCCTGAGTCAGAGTTATTGTGGAAACTCAGAATTCTCTGGGTTGGGTTTGATTCAAATTGCAGCCTTAGCATTGCATTGAATGCATTCTGTAGGTCACTCTCATGTCCTCTGTTCAGTGGATCTGATTAATCTCTTAGCTTGGGAGCTTCTCAAGGCAGTGACTTTCTCACTGGGGCCAGGTCTACACTACAGACTGCCGACAGAGCTATGCTGGTCAGCGGTATGGATTAACTATACTGCTAACACTCTGCTGGTGTGGACATGGCCTGTGTTTCTGTACAGTGCTCCGCCCGAGATCCTGCTCCTGGCTTTGGATAGTACAGTAATACAAACAGTAACAATACAGCCATGCACCATAGTGGTAGTGACTTGTACTGTGTGTGTATACTGAGCTTTGCGGTTTCCTCTTCCCAGCTGCTGTCTATGATAACTTGGACTGCTCTGATGTGCTGGATTCTTCACACTTTTCTGTAGCAACCAAACTGCTTGAGGTACTGGATTCTCGTCTTCTCTCACTAGCTCTCTGGTTTGTTCTCCCTTCTGGGAGGGTGGATTGTTGGCACATGTGCTTCTGTGGAGGGGTTGTTTATGGTGTTTTCCTTTTGTGCTGTGTCCCCTTGTCACTGCTAATGCTCACAGTGATGCCCCTCCAGACTCAGGGATCTTTCCCTATATAGGCCCCAGGAACAGCTATTTTTTCTGTGACAGTGGGCCACAGTGCCAGTCAGACAGCCTGTCTCTGCTTTCCTCACTTCTGTCTTACACTCCTTTTCCTGAGTCAGACTCCTCCCGTCTTTGCCAGGTCTGCTTTATCTACATCGAATGACGCAGCTGCAATGATTATTCCTACAGGTGGACTCTGGAGAACTGCAAAACAGCCTTACAAACCACTCGATCATCATCCGAGGAGAGAGCGTGTCCATGCCCCTGAGCGTTGCCCAGGCTGCTGATGGGAGAGACGCCTTTGTGAAGGTAAAGGAGTTCACCTCCTCCAAGTGTGCATTGCATTGATGCTTTTCAGAGAGCGGGAATGCTTTCAGAGCTGTGTCTACTGGCTGTCTCAGGGCCTGGTTCTGCAAACACTTATCACTGGGCCCTAGATCTTGCTACACTGAGTGTGCATGTTGGCTTCATTCAGCACAGCAAGCATTAGGCCCAGTAGGGTTTGCATTATTGGGCCCTTACCTCCTTTTTAACTCTTCCACAGGGGATCTATGGCCACCTCTTTTTGTGGATAGTAAATAAGGTCAATGCTGCAATTTTCAACCCACCTTCTCAGGATTCTAAAAGTTTGCGCAGGTCCATTGGGCTTCTGGACATCTTTGGTTTTGAAAACTTTAACACCAACAGGTAGGATGTTCCAGATTCATTTCCATCAGGGAAGGTGACAAATAGCAGACATAAAGGTAGGGAACAAATGAATTAATTTGCTCATTCATTGTCGTCTTCGCGCTCAAAGTAAAGATGGTGTTTGCTTCCATGACTGAATTTTCCTAGCGATGATCATGATGCACATCCCTGTGCTGACTTTTCCTGCCACACAGATGCCATTACCTCTGCTGAGCTATGTTGCACAGTGCAGGGGTTCTCCAACTTCATCATAGCATGGACCATATCTTAATGGAGATCATGTTGTGGACACCTCAGGTTCCTATTTCCTGCATGCTTTCATAGAATCATAGAATATCAGGGTTGGAAGGGACCTTAGTAGGTCATCTAGTCCAACCCCCTGCTCAAAGCAGGACCAATCCCCAATTTTTGCCGCAGATCCCCAAATGGCCCCCTCAAGGATTGAACTCACAACCCTGGTTTTAGCAGGCCAATGCTCAAACCACTGAGCTATCCCTCCCCCAAGTCCTCTTTTCCTCTTTCCCAGTCTTCTCCTGTACATGATTTCAGGCTACTTGATTTCCCTGCTCCTGTGGACATGCTGCCCAGATGCCTCTTCCTCCCTGACATAATGACCATTGTCTCTTTCCCATCTCTCCTGGATATTCCTCTCCCACCGTGGCTTCAGGCCCCAAGGGCGGCTTCTGTTTCCTCTTAGGTAGTAGTGGCCCCAATGGAGGCAGCTAGATTCGCTCTTCCTCCTTGTGTCCAGCTCCTTCTATGGGCACTGAGGCTCTTTGGTAGGGAACCAGCAGGACACAAGGAGGAGAGCCAGCACCATACAACCAGCCAGCTTTCCACAGACCATCAGCAAATGCTGTGCAGACCATGAACCACTGGTGGTCTGCATATTAATGTACCAACGATGATACACCTGGGATAAAGCCCAGGGAGCATGTGATCAGAATCACATTTCTGTATGCTACCTTTAATGGAATATGTGATAAATCTGGTTATATTATGATGGTGCCTAATAATCAATAATAAATAATACAATTTATTATTCCCAAAGATCACAATCCAGATCAGGGCCTCATGGTGTGCAGACACACCAGCACACAAAATCCTTGCCCCCAAGTATTTACAAGACCAGATGCAAGATGCGCGAGTGACAAACAAAAGGAGAGAAGGTGGCAGAGAGGACAAGAGTAAGAGGAATCCGATCACACACCTATACAGGCTAGCTAAGCACATACAGGCTAGCTAGGCACACATCCAGGAAGCTCCTAAGGGTCTGTGTAAAAACAAAACATAAAATGAAACAATCTGTCCTGCCAGCTGCACACTATGTGAAGAAGGAGTCCATTGCACATGGGTTGTTGGGCCTGGTGATATGTGCCCAGATAGAACAACATACACCAGGGGTGTTTGTTAACAGTGTGAAATGGTATCACCTAAACTATAACAGTGTTCCCTGTATTGAATATAGAGTGTCAGATAATACTGTCCAGTGATAGTGATGGTACCAGGTAACATGGAGATGACCGTGGGTCCCCATGCTGTTCCCCTGCAGCTTTGAGCAGTTCTGTATTAACTTTGCCAACGAGCACCTTCAGCAGTTCTTTGTGCGCCATGTCTTCAAGCTGGAGCAGGAGGAATACCTTGCGGAGCACATCTCCTGGAGCCACATTGACTTCACAGACAACCACCAGGCTTTGGAAGTGATCGCACTCAAACCCATGAACATTGTCTCCCTCATTGATGAGGAAAGCAAGTTCCCTAAGGTGAGAGCCTTATTCTGTCTGGTCTCTTGGCTTCACACAGAGGGCAGCTGCCTAGGAAGCTCTTCTGGAGGGACTGTAAGCTGGTAAGACCCAGTGAGAGTCATCTCCCCACAGAAGTCCCTTCACTACCATTAGTGTCCTCTCCAGTTGCAACCCAAAGGGGAAAGTCCATGAGATGAAAACTCTTGTGCACACTGTAGATGGTTCCCTGGTTGACTGTGTGCCAGACAGTGCTTACAGCTGGGAGGAGTTGCTGCTCCGGAATTCTTCAGGACCAGAATCATTTGTGGCCCTTATAGACTCATAGATTCCAAGGCCAGAAGAGATCACTGTGATCATCTAGTCTGTCCTCCTGTATAGCACAGGCCATAGAACTTCCCCGAAATAATTCCTAGAGAAGATCTTTTAGAAAAATATCCAAACTTGATTTTAAAATTGTCATTACAATACAATTGAGAATCCATGACAACGCTTGGTAAATTGTTCCAATGGTAAATTGCCTTAATTGTTAAAATGTATGCCTTATTTCCAGTCTGAATTTGTCTAGCTTCAACTTCCAGCCATTGGGTCATGTTATACCTTTCTCTGCTAGATTGAAAAGCCCATTATTAAATATTTGTTCCCCAGATAGACACTTACAGACTTTACTTACACTTATGCTTACTCTACTCTACACTTACACACTCTAACCTTTTCTTTGTTAAAATAAATAGATTGAGCTCTTTGAGTCTATCATTATACGGCATGTTTTCTAATCCTTTAATCATTCTCGTGGCTCTTCTCTAAACCCTCTCCAATTTATCAACATCCTTCTTGAATTGTGAACACTAGAGCTGGACACAGTATTCCAGCAGCAGTCACCCCAGGGCCTAATATAGAGGTAAAATAACCTCTGTATTCCTCAGGATTCCTCTGTTTATGCATCCCAGGGTCACCTTAATTCTTTCAGCCACAGCATCACACTGGGAGCTCATGTTTGGCTGATTATCCACCACAATCCCCAAAGCTTTTTCAGAGTCATTGCTTCCCAGGATAGAGAGTCCCCCATTCTCTAAGTATGGCCTACATTCTTATTTCTAGGGGTATGCATTTACATTTAGCTGAATAAAAAGCACATTGTTTGTTGCACCCAGTTTACTAAGCGATCAAGATCACTCTGAATCAGTGACCTGTCCTTTTCATTATTTACCACTCCCCCAATTTTTGTATCATCTGCAAACTTTATCAGTGATGATTTTATGCTTTCTTTCAGGTCACTACATTAAACAGTGTAGGGCCAAGAACCAATCCATGCGGGACCCCACTGGAAACTCACCCGCTCAATGACAATTCCCCATTTACAATTACATTTTGAGACTTATCAGTTACACAGTTTTTAATCCATTTAATGTGTGCCAGGTTAATTTTATATCGTTCTAGTTTTTTAATCAACATGTCGTGCCTTATAGAAATCTAAGTATATTATGTCAATCCTTTTACCTTTATCAACCAAATCTGTAATCTCATCAAAAAAGAAATCAAGTTAATCTGACAGGATCTATTTTCCATAAACCCATGTTGATTTGCATTATTTATCTTACCGTCCTTAAATTCTTTAATAATCGAGTCCTATATCAGCTGCTCCATTATCTTGCTTGGGATTGCAGTCAGGCTGACCAGCCTATAATTACCCAGGTCATTCCATTTACCCTTTTAAAAAATTGTTACATTAGCTTTCTTCCAGTCTTCTGGTTCCTCAGTTCTCCAAAACTTATTGTAAATCAACATTAACAGTCCAGCAAACTCTTCAACCAAATCTTCTAAAACTCTTGGATGCAAGTTATCTGGACCAGATTTTTAAAATGTTTAACTGTAGTAGCTTCTGTTTAACATCCTCCAGAGATGCTAGTGGAATTGGAAGAGTGTTATAATCACCACAGTATGAGATTATAGCATCTGTTTCCTCCCCAAATACAGAACAGAAATATTTATTGAACACTTCTGCCTTTTCTGTATTATTATTGATAATTCTACTATTTCCACCTAGTAATGGATCAATACCATTGTCGGTATTCTTAAAAGACTACTTCTTATTGTCATTAATGCTGCTGGCCATAGGTTCCTCATTGTGTCTCTTTGCTTCCCTTATCAATTTTCTACAAGTCCTAATTTCTGATTTATATTCATTACTATTAACATCCCCTTCCTTCCATTTGTTATAATATAACAAATATATGCATCTGTCTTCACTTCCACTCTAAACCAAGTTATTTTTTTAACCAACACAGTCTTCACCCTCAGTTTTGGCTTTCTGGGCATCTAGTAAGGTATTGTTAAAAGATGCAGCTGTGCCAGGTGGTAAGAGCACAGAGGCTGGAGAGCATTCCCCCATGCTCTCTGCATGTTCCAAGAATGGGATAATCACAACTGCGGTCCATGCACCCAGAAGAGCAAAGGATTTGCTCCCTCTTTATTATTCCAAGGGCCCATGGCACTTCAAAGAGCACAGCCCTGCCCATTCTGCATGCTGTCTGCCACCCGAAGGAGGAGGAAGCTGTTGACGGCATCCCCTTAACAACAGCATTATCCTGGTGGTTTTTTTCCCCCTCACTGATGAATTGTAATGAAAACGATATGCTTAATGACAAGCACCCAACTGACTGCCAGCCAACTAGACTCATCTGTTGAGCTTCCCAGATGATTGGCTATGCAGGGCAGAATCCTATCTGTAACTTCCAGAGTTGCACAAGGGCCGGGGGAAGGAGAGTGGTGCCAGCCTCATGGAGGGCCTCTGTGCCACTGAGCCCGTGCTAGGCAGGAAGGCTAAAAGAGGCCAGGGGAACATGCTCTCAAGCAACTCTTGCTGCCTTTTGCAGTTTTGGGGACCCCCTAGCAGCTGCAGGTGACCTCAGTGGAGTCAGCGGGAGTGATTCCCTGGCCCCAAAGTAGCAGGACACATTCACTGGTGCTGTGAAGTGCCAGTGGATACTCTAGTTAGGCCCTGTCTTTGTATTTGAGAGTGCTAGGATGATGCCTTGCCCAACTGGTGAATCCAGCTCCTAACAACACTTTCCCTCCCTCCCACTCCAGTGCAATCACCCAGTGCAGGTCCAGATTTAACCCTTTGTTATCTCAGAGCACTATTTTTTTTTTGCTCACACTGTAGAGGCCAGTGCTTGCAGAGAGAATCTGGTTCACCCCTGCCTCTTGGTTGTGTTTGTTCCTAGGGCACTGACGCCACTCTGCTAAACAAAATCAATTCCCATCATGCCAAAAGCAAAGTCTACATCCCCCCGAGGAGCATCCATGACCCCAAATTTGGTATCAACCACTTTGCTGGGACTGTCTACTACCAGTCGAAAGGTGAGAACACTTCTCTGTACAAGCACGGTCCTCCTCAGAAGCAAAGAGAGGAGAGCGCCTCTCCCCTGAGGCAGCTGCACTGTGGGTCATTGTCCTCTCCATGGTGCTAGATTACACACAGCCTCCAGCTTGCCAAGCAGAAGTAATGAAGGCAAGAGGATTCATTTAACAGCTGCAAGTTACTGTAAATTAGGTTTATTTTTGAGTGGCAGCCTGAGACCAGAGCCAGCACAGATTATGAGGTTATTTTATTTCTGACCCACAGGTTTCCTGGAGAAGAATCGTGATATGCTCAGCTCCAACATAATGCAATTGGTTTACTCTTCCAAAAACAAATTCCTGAGGCAGATCTTCCAGGTGGAAACAACCGTGGCTACCCTAGGCCGTGGGAGCATAAAACATCTCAGAGCTGAGCATACCCTCAAGGTTGGCTTTCTTCCACTTGATTAAAAAAAAATCTGGAGCATGCTTGATTATCTTCAGCCTTCTGAATGGTCTTACATTCTGTCTGCAAACTCTTCTGTCTTTCCCTTGAGCAATTTGTGCACTGGTAGAACAGATTGCGTGATCAACTGGAGTCCTGAGTTATTGCCATAAACTGCTGTGATGCCAACCCAAAACTCAGAGTAACAGGGGGCCTTAGGACTTCCTTTCCCTGAATGGCCCATGCAGAGGCTACATTCAGGCTCGCATCGAAGCATTTGAGCTATACTTCTTTTTCAACATGCTCAGACAGCAAATTGACAAGTCTATATTGAGTCTGCCTCAGCTGTGCCAGGCTTTCTGTCTGAAGGTAGATGCCAGCTGCAACCATCTAAGCGTGCACATGTTCATCACTATAGTATTTGGGTGCCTGTGTGTGTGAGAGAGAGAGTAGGTCTGAGTGGAGGTGGTATGGAGAAAATCATGTCTAAAAGTGTGCATTGTAAGCCCAGAAGCTCCTTTTAATTGAAGCAAGGCGTGACCAGGAGGCACCATGGTAGAGTGAATACAACTCTATGAGCAGGCAGACAACTGGCAATTAATTAAAAAATTCTCCATCTGAAGTCCCAGGGTAGCTTGGTGGGAACCTCAGAACTTCATGTGGGATCATTTAAGAGTATCATAGGAAGTGATCTGGGAGTGGAACATTGTTCAGTTCAGGCATTGTGTATGGGATTATTCAGATAGCCAGTCCAGAATAAAATATGAGTCCTGTGAACTACAGCCTAGGAGCCCTGTCCCAGATACTGCTGTATTGGATAGCAAGGTTGTAATGGGGTGCACTCACCTCTCGCGAGCACCCCTGGTCACTGTGTGTTTTTTCTCGATTTTCTTCACTCGTGGTGCCCCGTCGGCTTCTGCACTTATCAGGCAGGTCTTCGAGGACTCAGACCTTTGGCCGAGTCTCTCACAGTCCATGTGCAAAACCAAACAAATCCCTTCTGGGGTACACAATCCAAACTGTCCCCCATGTCCTGCACCCTCCCTGGGCTCAGTCTTTAACCAGCCCAACAGGGCCCATCACGGTACCCTCGCTTGGTTCAGCTAGGTTGCAAGGCTCCTACTCTGGAATTGAGCAGTGAGTGCCCTGAGGGCTTTTTCCCTGGGGTCACCTTGCCTCTACTTGAGTCCTCAGTGACCCCAGCTTTCCTGCTGAACCAACCCTCTTGGACTCAGTTCGCTGACCACAGCTCCCCACTGAGTCAGTCCCAGTGCAGCCCTCTTCCCTGGGATGCCACAGCTCTAATTCCCTTCCTTAGGGCACAGCCACTTACTAACTAGCAATAAATAAATTACAATGATTTGGACGTGTATATGTGCATTTTTAGTTGTTTTTCCTAAAGCTAATATAGTATTTTAGGGAAAAGTGTAGGAGCGGTCACCAGCAAGAGTTGGTGGCCGCACTCTGAGGCCACCAAAACATTTGTCCGGAAAACCCCTGAACTAATCTGTCCAGCCCCTGCGGCCAGCCAGGAGCACCTCTTGCTCTCCTAGGCCCTGCCAGCAGGCTGAATTCACTCTGTAATGGCCCTATAGCTCCTTTTATATGAGCCTGCTGGGCCCTGATAGGCTGCTTCTTGCAGCCTCTTTCCTGATTGGCTGCTACCCACGTAGCCTCTCTAGGCAACTTGGAGGACCCTCTCTATTGCCCTTTTCTGGGGTGGGATGTGACAGAGCCACAAGGCTTCAAGCAGGGCCTACTCCACCCCATCACAAAGATATTCCCCCAAGTAAGAGACTGAGTAGTCTATGTACGTGGCACTCTTATCACAGTGCAGCCTACAAAAAGGGCATGGCTGAGCAGATTGCGATCTGATCACGGCCTTTCCCCCACTGCACAGTGCTCCTTGGATGGCTCTGAGGGAGCTCATGTCTGCGCCTTCCAAAAGGCAATGTAAGCCACTCCTCATCACACTCCCCACACACCCCTAGAGGTTGGCTGCTTGCCTCTGGCCACTGACACTAACTTAGCTCTGCCTCATTGCCCAGGTGCAGTGTGCGAGTCTTTAAAATTCACGATTGCAAAGTTACCTTAGCGACATCTGTATCTAAGGGTGTAAAAATGAGGCAGTATTTTATTGTATGAAGTGAGAAGCAACGAGTGATTACCAATGTACCCAGTAAGTGTGGGGGACGACGGAGTTCAATTTACATGCTTCCCCTTAACTGTCACATTTCTTGACTTTAGAGTGTTTAAGCAACCTTCAGAGTTGCCTGAAGATATTTTGTCTTTTACCTTTCATATAAGGTAGGTTTCCCGCCTGGGGTGGATAGCAAATCATCCTCCTAGCTTGCTGTAACGCTTATCTATCTGTTCCCCTGGCTCTGTTTCCTGAGTCTGTCCTTTGCTGTCCTTCAGTCTCTGTCCCGCTGTGGCTTTCTGCAATCCAGAGCATTGCCTGCCTCTGGTCAGGTAAACTGCTTGGGGGAAGATGGAAGTGAACAGTGGAATAAGCAGCAAAGGGCAAGCTGGAGTGGTGTCTGTGTAGAGAATAACCTTGTGATTAAGAATTGGGTTTATTTGCACTGCTCTAGTGGTTTCTTGTCTCCTCAATAAACCTGTGTTATTTGAAACTTTTTCTTTGGAGCATGCATGGGAAATGCAATGGCTCATCTGTGAGGAAAGAGATGTTTTTCCAGTGGGGATGTGTGGCTCAATTCAAAGCCCATTTATGGGAGTGGAAAGACTCCCATTAACTTCCGTGGGCTTTGTATCAGGCCCATACTTGGGAGCCTGGGAACTGAAAGCTGTAGAGAGGAATGGTGGGTGAAAGGCTCCATGGAACTTTGCTGGCCTGAGTTGTCAGAACTGCTCCTTGAGATCACTGGGAGAGAAACCACAATCCTATTCCTGGCAACAACATCCTCAATTGTGTATCCACGTGAGACCATCAGGATACAGGTGTCAGATCTCTCTGTGGCCATCTTACTGACTTATTGAGGTGGAAGATGGGCTGCTAAAATGTGGGAATATCCAATGTTAATTAGGCTCATGTCGTTATTTTAGCTATTCTGATCAGATGCCTACTAGCTTTAAGTGGATAATCTGTGTTGTAGCTGCTCTAAGACAGTGGTTTTCAAACTGTGGGTCGCGACCCAGTACTGGATTGCAGAATGTAAGGCACTTGGTCGCGGCGGCTCTGGTCAGCACCACCGACCAGGCCATTAAAAGTCCCATCAGCGATGCTGCCCGGCTAAGGCAGGCTAGTCCCTACCTGTTCCGACACCGTGCTGCGCCCCAGAAGTGGCCAGCAGCAGGTCTGGCTTCTAGGCGGGGGCAGTGGGGGAGGGAGCATAGGGCTCCGCGTGCTGCCCCTGCTTTGAGCACCAGCTCCGCACTCCCATTGGCCGGGGGCGGTGTCTGCGGGCGAGAGCCGCCCGCCTCCACCTATGAGCCGGACCTGCTGCTGGCCGCTTCCAGGGCGCAGCATGGTCCGCGGTGCCAGGGCAGGCAGGAAGCCTACTTTAGCACCGCTGCTGACCGGGAGTCGCCCAAGGTAAGCCCGTGCCCCAACCCTGTGTCCCAATTCCCTGCCCCAGCCTGAGCCCCCCAAACTTGGAGCCCCTTCCTTCACCCCAAACCCCTCATCCCTGGCCCCATCCCAGAGCCTGCACCCCCATCCCAGAGCCTTGACCCCCTCCCACATCCCAACCCTCTGCCCCATCCCAGAGCCCCCTTCCACACCCTGAACCCCTCATTCCCAGCCCCACCCCACAGCCCTCACCCCCACACCCTCAGCTCCTCCCACACCCCAAACCCCTCATTCTGAGCTCCGGTGGGTCATGGGCATCAACAATTTTCTTCAACTGGGTCTCCAGAAAAAAAAGTTTGAAAACTACTGCTCTACCGCACTCTGAGGAAATATTTTCCAAAGGTACATGTGTTTGGCCACAGGAGGGCAGTGTTAACCCATAGGTAAAACTGCGGAAGTGCTCAATGTTAGGTGTTCAGTGTGAATGTTGAGCGAGGAATGACGATCAGAATGGATTTGCAAAGTGTAATAGCAACATGGGCCAATGGAGTCTGTGGTTCCCCTGTGTCAAAGAAACCTTGTGTCACACTGTTATTAGCTCCTTGCTCTGAAGAAGCCCTGTACTAAAACAAACAAACAAAAACACAAATTGCAATGGAACCCTGCTGTAGGTTGGAATCTTAACCTCTGAGGATAGGACAAGAAGCAATGGGCTTAAATTGCAGCACGGGTTTAGGTTGGACATTAGGAAAAACTTCCTGTCAGAGTGGTTAAGCCCTAGAATAAATTGCCTAGGGAGGTGGTGGAATCTCCATCATTGGGGGGTTTTAAGAGCAGGTTGGATAAAGACCTGTCAGGGATGGTCTAATACTTAGTCCTGCCTTGAGTGCAGGGGACTGGACTAGATGACCTCTCAAGGTCCCTTCCAGTTCTATGATTCTATGATTTGCACAGAGTGTCACTGTAATAGAATGTGCAGTTTAAACACAATGGAAAGCTGAGATTAACTCCTACTACAATGCTCTGTGTAACAAAGACTGGAAAATTCTGCTCCCACTTAGGCAGGTGAAAACTGGCAGTAACTAAAATAAAGGTGCATTTCCACTGGAGTTGCACCAGTGGAACAGAGAGAGCAGAATTCGGCACAGTTGCTATAAGCATAAGAACTCTGTATTTATGACCATATGCAGATCAGCTCTTAACTTTTCACTATGTATTCTGCGTATTTGTACCGTTTCACTATTTACAATAGCAATAATGACCTTGGAGCTAGACTTCTGTGGCTAATGGCTGGCTGGGAAGCGGTGGGCCCTCAGCCTGGCCAGCTGGGCATGAACTGCCAGGTAATGCCTAGCCTGGAGGTCGGTATTGCTTATGTACATGCTGTTTCCTATCAAGTTCACAAGCACACACATATTAATTACCATTGCAATAATAACCTGGTACATGCCAAGACAGGTCCTATAATATACCCAGAACTTGTCCACAGAGAAGGATCCTTGCCCTGGGTATACATAATGGGTAGGACTTTGCCACTCCCATGCACACTGAGCAGCACTTTACTCATGTTAGTAATCCCAGTGAGCGCCGGGGGGTTACTGGCACGGGAAAGTACAGCGCAGAGTAAGGATGGCAGATCTGGCCCCTAGTGGGTACAGAAACAGAAATTAGGGGACTGTCAGAAAATGTGTTTCTCTTTCCAGAGAACGCAGCGACGTTATTAGTGGGAACCAAAGGAGATAAGAATCATGTATGTGTTTATTCTCTCCAGGGCTCGGATACCAAACGCCTGTCTACATTAGGTGGTCAATTCAAACAGTCTCTGGAGCAGCTGATGAAAATCCTGGGGAGCTGCCAGCCGTACTTTATTCGCTGTATCAAACCCAACGACTACAAGAAGCCTTTGGTAATACTTCAAAAATACTAGATCAACATCTTACCTGCAGTAACATTTGTGTTTAGGGGGAAAGTGACTTAGCAGAAATCCTCAGTTGCTGCATAACATCTTGTATTTCCACCTTAATTAAGAATAGCTGAAGTTCCAAGGTGGCTGTAATAAAAAAGGCAATAGTATAGAGTGGCTTTAATTTTAAAGGGCCCTTGCAAAAGGTTTTGGAGTGATGTATTGCAAAACCAGGAATGAGGAATATACTGAAACGGGTTATAAAAGCCTCCCTTGAACCTGCAAAACAGAGAATTGGGAGGGTTTTAACTAACAACAAATAGGGAAAGGGAAAAAAATATAACTATGGGGCCAACAGTGAACATACTGAAGGACAAAGGTGTTGGTGTTTAAAGTGGAGAAGGGCCATCTGAGCAGTGTCACAAGGGAAGAGGGAAGGTCTTCCAGTTAAGACACTGGACTGGGACTCAGGAGATGAAGACTTGGTTCTGCCCCAGACTCCCTGTGCGACCTTGGGCAAGTAACTTCATCTGTCCATGCCTCAGTTCCCTTGTTTGAATTGGGAACAATAGCACTGCCCTACCTCAGCTGGTGTGCTAAGAGGATAAAAGAGTCAACAGAGGGGAAGTGCTCAGAGATTGCAGTGATGTGGGCTATAGAAGAATCTAGATCAAATGGAATTACCTGCCAAGCTAGGAAGCGATGATGGGATCGTCCTTACCAGAACCTCCCAACCAGCCAAAGGACAAACACGTTCTCGGGATTTGCACTCACAATCTTGCATCTTTTCGAAAACCTACATCAACCTGCTGTGGGCAAGTAGGGCCTGGCCCAAAGCCCACGGAGGTCAGTGAGAGTCTTCCTAAGGACTTCAGTGGGCTTTGGACCAAGCCTCTAGGGACCAGTGTTTGCAGATGTAAATTCAGGGGGTGGATTGAGCTCCTTTGACAAATGTGTGCCCACTTTAGTTTTGGAATCAAAGGGCCAACTCCTCAGCTGCTGTAAATCAGTACTGCTCCACTGAAGTCAATGGAGTGATGTCAACGTGTACCAGCTGAGAATCTGGCCCAGAGACAGAAATACTAATTTGAAAAAAAAAATTGGCCATGTGTTGACTCACATGCTGGCTGCACTGTGGTCACCTGAATGGAGCACATCATTTTGGATAGGCTGAGTCTTCTCTTGCAAACTGCTGTGTGCTTTAATTCCCATTGACTTCAGCGGGCATTAAGGGTGCTCAGAACCTCATGGGAGGTGCTCAGTGCCTGGCCGAATTGAGCCCATAGAGTGGTCTAATCATATCAGACCTGATCCAACTCCCTTTTAAAGTTTGTGGGAAGACCCCCTTGCTTCAGTGGGAGATAGACTGGGTCCTCACCTCCAACAGGGAACAGGGCTCAGGTTGCAACGAAACAATAGTGGAACGACTTTTCCCATACTGCCGTGCAGACCAAGGCTCTGACCCTGCCAACTTACGCCCGTGCTTACCTGTTAGTACGTGACTAGTCCCACGAAGGACACTGAGACGACTTCCTGCTTAAAGTGGGTCAGCCAGGGCAGGATCAGATCCTATGGCGTAACTGATGTCACTTGGAGGGGTATATCCCTGTCTTTCATCCAGTAGCCCTGAAAAGTAACGGTTGCTGTTCACCTCTCAGCCAGCATATGTCCCACCACAGCAAACGTAGTCACAAGTAAGCATGCCAGTGCCAGTGGTATGTTTCTATTTTCTCAGTCTATGTGTGATTTGAACAGAACAACAACTACAGAGGACTGAAGAAAAAAACAAACCTGTCCACCCTCAACTGTTCAAAGTAGCTGGCAAGTATCTCTTCATTGGTACCTGATGGTCTGTTCTTATTTACAGCAGGCAAGGATTCTGAGATCCTGTCCCTTATCTGCCCACTGGGGCTGGCTGTCATTATTCAGGATGTGAGGAAGTTCACTTCTTAAAGTAACCTCTTTATAGCCCTGATCTTAACACTTTGCAGTTCATGAAATCCTGCCCTTCCCCTCCCTTAGTCTCTGCAGCTTGTAGGAAAGGCCTTTTAAGGGGTTACACTTTCCAAAGTGACATTTTAAAAACAAACTATGCACAAAAACTATAGCACTAGACCACACTGCGTGAGGCCTGAGGCTCCAGGGTCTTACTGCTTGTGTTGTCACTGACACTTGTGCAAAGGAAGAGTACAACCCTACTGGGCTGATTCGGTAGCATTTGACAGTCACTTGTAGAGGTGTCAGTGACTACACAGGTGGAAGTCTGAGGTGAATTGGGCCTGGTTTGTGTCATCTTGGTTTCTTTCAGCCCTTGTGCTTGCAGTGGGGATGATAAACACTCTTGGTGGAAGTTTCAGGGATGTCCAGATTTTACATTTGCTTGCTCAGATTGGGTCTTGCCTTCATAATTACCCACTTCATACACCTATCTGGCACTCTGAATGCCAAGGGATGGGATGTCCTGTGTACATGCTCACCTTTGAGCACTGGGCCCATAGTATGAAGGAATACTTTAAGGTGTGGATTTTTAAAGGACCTTACCCTAACCTCTAATTTTGTTCTTTTGATAAAATGCAGGCACAATTTTGTAGGTTTCTGATCTGTAGATATATAGCTGGTTTGTGGGATCAGTTAGGAAGTCAGACCCCTAAGTGTCACAAATTGTTCCTGCAGTTATTTGCTACCTACAAAAGCATACCCACAATTTCTCATGGGTCTAAAAGTACAGATCTGGAATTGGAAATGGCCTTTAAAAATCAGACCCAAAGTAAATAGATCATTTCTGCTGCTGGCATGTGCAAATATGCAGCTCCATGGAAGTCCCTTTCTTACATCAGCAATGAATTTGGTGTATTGACTTATATAAAAAATGGCAATTAAAAAAGAGAGTAGTATCTCATTTTGAAACCATCCTGGTATCTGCAGGACAGAGTCAGCAGATGCTTGCTAAGGACTGTTACATGAACAATTTGGTTCTGTGATAAGTTTCTTCATGTGTCTGTCCTTTCAGTTGTTCGATCGGGAGCTGTGTATCCGACAGCTGCGCTATTCGGGAATGATGGAAACCATTCGGATTAGGAAGGCTGGCTACCCGATTCGCTACAGCTTTGCAGAGTTCTTTGAGAGATACAGAGTCCTGCTGCCACTGTCTGCTCGAGAACAGGTGTGTCCACAGGAACTTGATTAATGCTAACTGGACTTTTCCTGATGGGGCACTGAGGGTAATATACTCTCAGTTAGGCTTTAAGCCTAAAATGGTCTCAGCACACGCTCACATGTACTGGATCACATGGCTAACCAGGGTTTAAATGCTTCTATTCTTCATGTTCTCTTTAGCTCATGCTTTTAGATCCAGAGGTCCTGGGTTCAATTCCTGAAAACATCCCAACCAAGCACATCATTCCAGATCTAAAGCACTTTCAGTCTCCTCACCCTCATTTCTGAGATCTCGCTGCGCTGAGAAATTAACATGCCCCTGGCTTTGGATACCGGGACTTCTCAGAACAAACACTAACATTACTCCAGCTCTCAGTCCTGGAGCCGTTTAAACCCGGTCCATTTCTACTCTTGGCACTTTCAATCCTGAGGCCTCTCAGACCTCGTAAATTTTGGTTCTTCATGCTTTGAAATGCCAGGGCCATAGATGGTTAGAAATACAGAAGTTGCAGGATCTAAACAAGCCCCAATCAGTGACAATGATTTTCCCCCCATCAGCTTCAGGATGATGCTCGTCGGTGCTGCATTTACATTTCTGAGACAGTTCTAGGAAAAGATGAAGACTGGAAAATTGGAAGAACCAAGATTTTCCTCAAAGTAAGTAATAAAGGCCATTTGCTACCTCTTAAGGTAAAAAAAAAAGAATTGTGGGTGCCTCATAGGAAAGCTTGAATTCCCAGTTAAGGAGAACTAAGTCAGCAATGCTGAGTTCTAATGGGAATGCTATTCTTCTCTCCGAGTCCGGCTCTTTGGCCCTTTATGCAATGTAGCTCAGCAGGTATTGCTAGTGCCACCAAATGGCTCGTCCCATAAGCAACTGATTCACTCCCATTTCCCATTCGCGCAGTGGAACAGCGCATTTCACTTCATAACTCCCTGCTCAGGCCCTGAGGGTACAGAGCATGTTATAGTGTGGGCGTACTGTATGCCTGCAAATGGCTACAAGCAAGCATAGTGTGGCCAGGTGCTGCATAAACTTCCTCCTCCAGCTCCGAGAATGCACATTAATGCCAACTCGCAGCACGCCTGCAAGTTCTGGGCCTCTTCAGCACAGATGCTGCCCTTTGTGTCAAGTTTCTGGTGGTTCTGTGTTGAAACAGTTAAATCAATGTATATTTGTGACCTCTTTTTAACAGGATTATCATGATATGATATTGGAGGTGCAGCGAGACAAGGCGCTCACTGAAAAGGCCATCCTGATCCAGAAGGTGCTGAGAGGATTCAAGGACAGGTGAGTGCTTTTAAAGAGCATGAGCATTCGTAGCTGTATAAATTCTCACAGACTATTCTCCTCCTTGGGGTGCAGTATAACATAAATAAAGCACTGACTATATCAATCCGGAGCTTTCATTGGCCTTAAATTAGACTCCTCTGGCACTCAGATAATATACTGATGGGGCCATATAAATAGATAGGCAAAGATTTTATTCATAGATTTGCTATGTTTTCTGTTTCATAGAACCATAGAATCTCAGGGTTGGAAGGGACCTCAGGAGGTCATCTAGTCCAACCCCCTGCTCAAAGCAGGACCAACTCCAACTAAATCATCCCAGCCAGGGCTTTGTCAAGCCTGACCTTAAAAACCTCTAAGGAAAGAGGTTTTTAAGGAACCTCTAAGGAAGGAGGTCTTCCGAAGAAGTGGGTATTGACCCACGAAAGCTTATGCTTCAATACCTCTGTTAGTCTATAAGGTGCCACAGGACCCTTTGTCGCTTCTGCAGATCCAGACTAACACGGCTACCCCTCTGATACTTAAGGAAGGAGATTCCACCACCTCCCAAGGTAACCCATTCCAGTTCTTCACCACCCTACTAGTGAAAAAGTTTTTCCTAATATCCAACCTAAACCTCCCCCTCTGCAACTTGAGACCATTACTCCTTGTTCTGTCATCTTCTACCACTGAGAACAGTCTAGATCCATCCTCTTTGGAACCCCCTTTCAGGTAGTTGAAAGCAGCTATCAAATCCCCCCTCATTCTTCTCTTCTGCAGGCTAAACAATCTCAGTTCCCTCAGCCTCTCCTCATAAGTCATGTGCTCCAGCCCCCTAATAATTTTTGTTGCCCTCCGCTGTACTCTTTCCAATTTATCCACATCCTTCTTGTAGTGTGGGGCCCAAAACTGGACACAGTACTCCAGATGAGGCCTCACCAGTGCCGAATAGAGGGGAATGATCACATCCCTCGATCTGCTGGAAATGCCCCTACTTATACAACCCAAAATGCCATTAGCCTTCTTGGCAACAAGGGCACACTGTTGACTCATATTCAGCTTTTCGTCCACTGTAACCCCTAGGTCCTTTTCTGCAGAACTGCTGCCCAGCCATTCGGTCCCTAGTCTGTAGCAGTGCATGGGATTCTTCCATCCTAAGTGCAGGACTCTGCACTTGTCCTTGTTGAACCTCATCATATTTCTTTTTGGCCCAATGCTCTAATTTGTCTAGGTCCCTCTGTATCCTATCCCTACCCTCCAGCGTATCAACCACTCCTCCCAGTTTAGTGTCATCTGCAAACTTGCTAAGGGTGCAGTCCACACCGTCCTCCAGATCGTTAATGAAGATATTGAACAAAACCAGCCCCAGCACCGACCCTTGGG
The DNA here is from genome assembly GCA_037349315.1 of Chelydra serpentina. Lineage (NCBI taxonomy): Eukaryota > Metazoa > Chordata > Testudines > Chelydridae > Chelydra > Chelydra serpentina. Next base: position 545,243 of record JBAIAC010000023.1, read on the forward strand.
GCGCTCCACTTGATACCGGCTGCCAACTAGACATGGAGCCATTGATCACTACCCGTTGAGCCCGACCATTTAGTCAGTTTTCTATCCACCTTACCGTCCATTCATCCAGCCCATACTTCTTTAACTTGCTGGCAAGAACACTGTGGGAGACTGTATCAAAAGCTTTGCTAAAGTCAAGAAATAGCACATCCACTGCTTTCCCCTCATCCACAGAGCCAGTTATCTCATCATAGAAGGCAATTAGGTTAGTCAGGCATGACTTGCCCTTGGTGAATCCATGTTGACTGTTCCTGATCACTTTCCTCTCCTTTAAGTGGTTCAGAATTTATTCCAAATTGTTTCATTTGATCTCAGTGCCTTACAAAATCCAGTGGTGCTGTACATGGCACACTGCATGGACATGAAAGAATGATCAATAAATCCAGCTGGAAGGAGGATTTGCATTTATCAATTTCTAAATAAACAATGAGCTTAGTCTCAGTGCATCAAATCCCACTGCAGTCAGTGTCCTCTTTTAATCTGCAGAATGACCCTATTCAGTTTTTCCCCCTGCCAGTGTAGGATTGTTCCCTGTAGTTATGGTTCCTAATGTTTTGTCCAGTTCAGTTTAAAAAGTCAATGTATGTTGAGTTTACTTACACACTAGCACACAGCCATCCTCAGCTGCTCAGATTCCTTAAAGGTTTGAGTTATCACTTAATCTAACTCTGGCCAATCAAAGTGTGTTTTAGGGAAAAGTTCTAACTGTGTTCGGGAATATGTCTGTCAGTGAATGTGCAATATGGGTGTCATTAGGGTGACCAGACAGCAAGTGTGAAAAATTGGGACAAGGGGTGGGGAGTAACAGGAGCCTATATAAGAAAAAGACCCAAAAATCGGGACTGTCCCTATAAAATCGGGACATCTGGTCACCCTAGGTGTCATCCACCCTGCATTTACTGGGAGAGCTATCACTGTAGGAAGTTTGCAAAACTCATCTGAATAAGCAAACATTATCAGTTATAACTCGAGTTCTAAGCATATGGTGATCAGATGCGTAGGGTTAACTTAGCTAGGTCTGATTTCTGGAAACTGGACCACGTTTTCAGCTGTCACATCTCCAATGCATTCCACGGAGCTACTCCAGCAAACAGGGCCAGTGCAAGGAAGTTTTGCGCCCTAGGTGAAACTTCCTTACACCAGCCCTGCATGCCTCCCTGGCTTAACACCCTCCCCTCCTCCCCCCCGCCCCCCGCGGCAGCCAGCTCCCCCCCACCCCCCTCCTCACAGCTCCCCACCCCCCCCACAGCGGTGGCTAAGCCCCCCCACGGGCCGCAGCGGCAGGCTCGGCCCCCCGCCCACTCATGGAGGCAGGCTCGGCCCCCTGCTCGCAGGCCGTGGCAGCAGGAGGCTTGGCCCCCTGCCCGCGGGGACAGGAGACTCGGCCACCCGCCCGCCCGCAGGGACAGGAGGCTCGGCACCAGGGGGGCAGGAGACTTGGCTGCCCGCCTGCCCGCGGCAGCAGGAGGCTCGGCCGGCTGCCCGCGGGCCGCGGGGGCAGGAGGCTTGACCCCCTGCCTGCCCGCGGCAGCAGGCTCGGCTACCCGCCCGCGGCGGCCCTCCATCCCACCCCTACCCCCCCGCGGCGGCAAGGCCCCGCCTGCGGCAGCTCGCCTGCAGCAGCTCACCTCCACCAGCAGCAGCAGCTCCTCGGTGGCGTTTCAGCGGCCGCCAAATCGCCGCCGGGAGTCTCCACCCCACAAATCCTGGCGCCCTAGGCGACCACCTAGGATCGCCTAGTGGGAGCGCCGGCCCTGCCAGCAAAGCATGTGGCCTGGAGTTACTGCTGAGAACATTACTGGAGCATCATGGGTCAATCAATAGGGATTACTGGTACTTTACCTAGACTCTCCTCCTCTCCATTAGCAAGTGGATACAGAGTGCATGTGACAGGATTTTGGATATCTTGTCTAATTCACTCTGCTGCTTCACTTGCGCTGAGAGCTGAGAAGCAGGGTGAATCTCTGACTGGTGCTATGCAAGGGGTCAGGCTAGATGATCAGACTGGTCTCTCCTGGGCTGACCATCTGTGAGCACGGGGTGCAGGAGGGCAGGATGTTGTGACTGAGAGGGGCTAAATATGGGCTAAGAGGGGAGAGCCACCACTTCATTCCTGCCCCTGGCCCTGGCCTGTTGTATAAGATATGGCAGGACTGCCGAGCAGAGTAACCTATTTCTTCACCCATCTGCTTTTAGGAAGCAGTTTCTAAAACAGAGGCAGGCTGCTGTGAAGCTGCAGGCAGCATGGAGGGGTTATTACGGCAGGAAGAATTTCCGACTGGTAAGCAAGGGGGGGATCTGGCCTTGAGGGAGTGTGAATACTGTGCTGCATGTGGCGGGAGTTCAGAGCAGCTGCTCAGCAATGAGAGGGAATGGGCAGAGGGGTGGTGTATGGAGAAGAGGGGTTAAGCCCAGCAGGCGGGTCTGGCGCACCTTAACCCTTGTTGAACCCAAGACACACCCCCTTATTAGTAAAGCAGTTACCCCTGCCCAGTCCCAGGAAGGCCATTTTCTTCCATTCAGTTCTCTTCAGTCCTGTTCGCTCCTTCCCTCCCCTCCGTTTCCTGGGATTAATGTCATTCCCTACATTCAATAGGCCATGGAGGGGGAATCTTCCAAACCCACTTTAAAGAGCACTGCACTGGCAGGAAATAAAGCATTCACTCCTGTGGTAATTTCCAGTAGCTGTGTCGGTTGTCCTGAGTCTCTGTCCAGGGTAGCTACAGAACTTGTTATCCTCTATCCAACCCAACACAGTCCTGGCCTCGTTTGCATAAAGCCTAATCACGTCAGCTCATTTTTCTCCACCTGCTGCAGGTCCTGCTGGGCTTTGAGCGCCTGCAGGCCCTCTTCCGGAGCCAGCGACTTGCTAAGGAGTACGAAACAGCCCGGGCCAGTGTGATTAAGTTTCAGGCCGTGTGCCGAGGTTACCTGATGCGTCAGAAGACAGCAGAGCAGATGAAGGCTGTGTGCGTTATACAGGCATATGCCAGGGGTATGTTTGCTCGTAGGAGTCTCCAGAGGATGAAGAGAGCGGTATGTATGCACAGTCAGTCATCTTTGAAACATGACGTTGCTTCTAGGATGCTCTGATAAGCATGGGGAGCAGCAAGCTCCTATAGGTAGCCAGTTTCCATAGTGATAACTGTTTTCCCAGACGAGTTCTTAAGGCATAGAGTTGAGTGTAGGATGTTCTCTTTGGTGTAGAATCCTAGAGTTAGCATGATGATGGTTCTCCAGGGTCTTGACAGGTATGAGAGCAGGGTCTTTAACATACAGATCTCATGTATGTCTGTCGTCTGTCCTTATTAAATTAGGGGATTTGCAGATGTGGGACAAAATCACTTGGAGAAATTGCAAAAAAATAAAATGCATTTTGTTTTAAAAACCAAAGAGAGTTCAGGAATATTTCTGTGTGGGAGGCATGGAGGGAGGATAAAAATATCTTATATGATAATATGTTCTAGTAACTTCTGAAAAGGTAAATCAGTTTCTATAACAGTTCCTGATATGGTCTCTTATGGAAATCAGATTGTATTGCATTCTGTAATGAGATATACACTTCCATGGACAAAACCCCTTATTTATTATTCATATTTCAATAGCATCTAGGCACCCAGTCATGGGCCAGGTCCTCATTGTGCTAGGCACTGTTCAAACACAACAAAGATTGTCTGCCTGTCTCTGTCTATGGCTTTTCTAACATGCCTATTATCAAATGTCATATACATAGATAGGAGATGGCCTTTGACCCCACTCTCCTCCAATTCCTTCATTCAGACACTGCTACTTACCAAGGGCCAAATGCATACCTAGAGGGAAAGATTTTGGGTTCTCTTCTTCTCTCACTTATTCCCAAGCAAGATCATCAGGACAACCCCTCCCCCACACCCTTCCTGGAGAAAGTGTTCAGGCTTAGAGTGGACTCAAAGTCACTGCACTTTCTCTTACTGTCAGGGACATCCTTACAAAAATGTGTAAAGGGGGAGGGGTGGCCAAATCCCCCTTCAGTACTTGCCTCTTGCAGAGGACAGCAAGATCCCTTGTTGAGGAGCCCCGGTTAACCTCCTGGGCATTTCTTTCATTTGAAGATCTGCCGTTTTTCAAACTAGAGAATTCCAAAGGCAAAAGTTCTCCTCTGAAATAGTTTCTTACATCCAAATGGTGCTAGTTTCTATGGGCCCTGTTGCCAAAGACAGCCAATCTACAGCTGAGCAGCCACTGAGGGCTATTACTAAACTCTTGGTCTGGCAGCCACCCCTGCTTCCCAGGTGATGGCAGAATGTAGCCAGAAAAGCAGGGTGGAGATGGTCACAGAGTTCCCTGCAGCACCAGCATAGACTAGAAGCCAGAAGGCTATGCTTAGAAGAGGAGAAGCGCCTCATCCAAATTGTCGGGCCAATGAGAGCAAAGCAAGAAGCCATGAAGCTAGAAAAGGTAGGAGTCAGGATTTAGAGGGATGAATGCAGAGTTCTCGTGTGTGCTCACAGACACCCCACTCCACCCAACACACATGCGTGGACTTGCTTAACTCTCCACACACACACATATGCACTGGGCTGCATTTTCAAAAAGTAACAACATGCAGGTACAGTTGTGACCCCGCTTGTGTATGCAAAGTAAGAACTGTGCAAGCAAGTCAGACATGCTTATCTGCCTGCACATTTCCCCAGATTGCTCATGCCAGTCTATCTACAGCAATGTACTGGCACATTTGCCCATATTGCCCATGCCAATGCGTTACCAAATATTTAAAGTCATTCTCTTCTCTTAAGAGTTTGGGATGCTGTACTTTCCCTGTAGCAGTTATTGACACCACTGCCCCTTGCAGTTGCATTGTTTTTAGGCTAAGATTTAAAACAAAACTAATTAATGAGCACCGACAGGCTCCTGGTCCATACTACTTTAGACTTTCCGTTTTTGGAATCTTGGACTTAGTTTCTTATCTCATCAGCTATTACACATCAGTAAGTGAAGGAGAACTGACTTTCAGATATTTTCTTTGGTAATGTCCCATAATCCATCTAATATAATCTGTTGGTCATTTGGGATCTGAAACTATTTCCCCCCCTACAAAAGCTTTGCTGTTTACAGGAACAGGTGGAAACATAGGAAGCTGTGGACTTTGTGGCCTTCTACAACTGCAAAAACAAAAGTGACTTTTTGTGAAGTTGGAAAAGAGAAAAATTTGGGCCCAATTCTGATTTCATTTACCCCAGTATTAGATTGGTGTGAATCATTGACTCCTGAATTATCCCAATGTGAGTGGGATCAGAGTCAGACCACTGTTAGTTTTGGCTTTATGCCCCACTTCCAGCATGTACTTTAATTAATTATTTTTTATATCTTAGGCTGTGTCGATCCTGGATGTAGCTCACTAGTGCAGATGCATCACTCCGGTGTGACTCAGCAGTACAAGCACCATTTTGCACTGTGTCTACATTGGGAGTTTGCACTGGTCGAGCTACATCTATGTAGTTACATCAGTGTAAAAGTCCCTAGTCTAGATAAGCCTTTAGTTCTAGCTAAACATGCTTCTAGTTAATCTTAATGTGTCTTTTGTGTGTTTAAAGGAGCACCTGGCTATCCTGGACATGGAGGAGGAGGAGGAGAAGCAAAGGAAACACAATGCTCTCTCCAACAAACCACCACTTTATGATGCTATCAGCGATCAGGAAATGGTGGATAAAGTGTTTGGTTTTCTGCCTACTGTGATTGCAGGCCAAGAAGGGCAAGCTCCTCTGGGATTCGAGGTAAAGAGCAGCAAAGACATGATGGGCCAGATTCATACCTGGTGTAATGTCCTTGACTTTGCTGACGTTGCACCAAGGATAAATTTGGCTCAACCAGCTTCCATAAGGTAAAAATGTGAGCACTGAAAGAGACCAGAAGAGAAGAGCTAAGTGGATCCACCCTCTTGAGTCAAATGATCTCATGCACTTGGCATCCTGGGGAAGCTCATTAGTAGCTCAATTAGCATAAGATTCTGTCTCATACAGGGCTTGAGAGCTCTGTGCCTCCTGAGGTCACATAACGCCAGTTCCTTTCCTCTGGCAGACCCTAGAAAACCCATGCCAGCCTCTTCATTCTGTATCAGTCTCTTTTGTTCTGCTTCCAGGGCCCATTTCTCTGTCTGTAATTTTCTTGTTAGTCTTTTACAGTACATGCGTGCATTTCTTGTGGATTTAGTAGCTTTCTGTTTGAAAATGAGAGTGAGGTAGAGAGTGGTCCTGATATATAGAACTGTGTAGCCTGTATGATAGCATCAGTTAGTGTTTTATCTGGGGACAGATCTTGTTTTACACACAGTACTTAGATCGTGGGGAGGATGTTCCAGTAATGGCCAGCATATTATCCATGCTCAGTGAGACATGCCTTGGAGCCTCTCCAGTTTGATAATTTGTCGCTTTGGAAAGGAATGTAATTTGGCAGGACATGGGAGCTGTCAGGTCCAGGGGGAAGTTGCGAAGGATACTTCCAGCCACACCAAGGAAAGCTAAGGCCTGGTCTACACTAGAAAATTCGGTTGGTTTAACTACATCGGTCTCGGGTGTGAAAAATCCACACCCCTGAGAGGTGTCGTTAAGGCAACCTAAATCCCCTTTTAGACAGCCTTCTCATGACCTAGCTACCACCTCTCGGGGAGGTGGATTAGCTATGCCAAGGGAGAACCCCTCCTACTGGCAAAGGTGATGTCTATACTGAGGTGCTAGAGTGGCGCAGCTATGCCACTGTAGTGTGTTAAGTGCAGGCAAGCCCTAAGTCCTACTTAGCAGGCATAGGACTCTCTCCCCAGCATTTTGTTGACAAATCTGCTTGTTGCTGGGAGTCCGGACCGTGCTTTGAAGTCCCTACTTCTGCAGCATTGTTGAGGTTAGATCCAGTCTTCTGCTGAGCATCCTCTGCCTCAAGAAAGCCAATTTAATCTCTGCAAGAGGAAACATCAGGAGGACTTGAGGAAGTGCAGTCACTTGGGAGGGCTTAATGCTGGGAGGTCCGTCTTCCAACATGCTTTCTTAGCATCCCCTCCCTTGGGCTCCTTGGGGTTAGCTCTGCCAGGACCCATCAGTTCCCAAGTACCCCAGTCAGCTGATTGCCCAGGATAAAGTAATTTGTGGTCATTGCCATTCATTTCAGAGGATGAGGCTCCCAGGTTTCTGATGAGTGATGGAAGACTCCAGTATTAGCTGCACCAACTGTCTTAGGTCACCAGTCTGAATGAAGCATGCTTGGGGTAGTACGGGGTACACTGTTTTGGAGATACCTCAAGTGCTTTAACTTCATGACATTAAGAACTGTAGGGTTCTGAAATCTTCAGTGCTGAACCATGTAGGACACTGCATCAAGGCTGAGTCTCTAGCACTGCAGGAGTACAGGGAACAGAGGAAAGACTTCGGAGTTGCAGAAGGGGTCTGTGCTCCCAGTGGAATGGAGTGGGAGGAGGCAGGTGGATTAGAATGAGCAGATAAATCTCTAGGTTAGTGTAGAGTGAGGGCTAGCAGGAATGATAGGATAATGAGATAGAGCCTGGCTTTCCCAATGAGCAGACACCATAGTGTTCCCGGGCCAGCTGGGATCCCAGGCTGAATGCACTTAGTGACGGTTAAATCTCTAAGAGCAGGACCAGCACAGCTCCCAGTGCCTACTGCTGGCTGATGGAGGTAGCACTGATATTAGCTGAGAGCCACCTGCCTGGGACCCCAAGGGCTCTTTCTGGCAAGCCGGGAGGCAGAAAATAACTATACAGGACATGAGGAGAAAGGAAATGGGCTCTTGTCTGTGTTCTGTGCAGGACCTGGAAGCAAAGGCAGGCAAGCTGGACGAGGTAGACCTGGACATGATTCCCATGAGCATGGAGCTGGAAGAGGAAGTCGATGACCTGGCAGAGTACACGTTTCCAAAGTTTGCAGCCACTTACTTCCAAGGATCCTCTACACACACGCACATCCGGAGGCCGCTGCGTCACCCGCTGCTCTACCATGATGAGAAAGATGATATCCTGGTACCATGTTCCTTCCTTGCAGTGCCCCTGCCTGCCTTCCCTCTCCTCCAACAGGCCTGTCGTTCCCTGACCAGGGGCTACGGGCAGGGGAAACTCTAGAGCCAGAGATACTCCTGAGCACTACAATGGAACTAGTAATTTCCATGTTCCCTCGAGGCTGCTCACCTGCGAGTCTTTGCTTCCTGCTGGCAGGTGCTGCCCAAAGCCCAGTGCTGGCTGCACAGGAGAGATCCCTGCCACTCAGTCAGTCAGCTGACACAAGGTGCTTCTCCACCTTTATTCTACCAAGGAAAAGACTCTGGGGTGGCCCCAGCCACTCCTGTTCAGGGTGGCGGTGTGGAAGAAGGGACTTTAGGCTTGCCCTTCGCCCAGCTGCTGTTGGGGCTTCTGGTTTTTTAGATGAAGTTGAGGGAGACAGGAGGTCCAGCCTTCCCATCAGGACTGCCCTTAGGCCAATTCCACCGATTCCCTGGAATCGGGCTCTGCTCCGGCATTTAAAAAAATTTTTTTTTGCTCAGCCAATCGTGTCTGGAGGTTTTTCGTGTTTTTTTCCATTATTGACGTGGGGCCCCGCACCCGCTAAAGCCGGCCCTGCTTCCCCTCATCCTGCTGTTGCTGCTCCTGCTAAGGGATGAGGAGTTCTGGGATTCCCTTGCTTAGCACAGGGCAGCCTTAGAAAACCAAGGTCCCTGTCCTGCAAGAGATTTAATGTCACTCCCTTGCAGGTTTGGGTCCTAAGGGCTCTTGGGAAAGCTGAATGCTGGCTGCAAGTCACTGAGTAAGTTCAGACTCTGGCTCAGCTAATGTTTCTGTACCACTCGCCAGCCCCATCCTGCACCCTCTCCAATATTCAAAAAACTGCCTCACAACAGCAGCTGTCTGAGGGCTTTAGCAATAATACAGCTGGTCTAAGGGTTTGTCTACACTTAAACGCTGCAGCAGCACCGCTGTAGCACTTCAGTGAAGACACTACCTACTCTGACGGGAGGGGTTCTCCTGAGAGGTGGGAGGTAGGTCAATAGGAGAACTGTGTCCACCGGGGGTTAGGTTGGTTTAACTGCATCGCTCAGGGGACTTCCTAACATTCCTGCCAGAGCCACCTGAAGCTTCACATGCCGTCCTTTCTGCATTGGGGATACATTAATATTGCTCATATATGACATGAGGATCTATGGAAACTTCCCATGTGAATGATATGGAGCACAGGATTTTACCTGCCTGAATAGTGGGTGGGGGAAGCGAGAAGTCCTACCCGTAAGTGCTTGTGTGGCTCTCTCTGAGCAGTGGGGAGCCTGGAGTTCTCCATATTTGCCTGACTCTGCATTGGTCTCCTGCCTTTCAGGCTTCCTTGGCCGTGTGGAATATCATCCTACGGTTCATGGGCGAACTCCCAGAGCCAGCAATGTTTGCTAAGAACACCAACAGCAAGAGCAGCTCTGTGATGACCCAAATCTATGACACGCTTGGCAAGAAAAGCCAGGTCCAGCTAATGGGCAACAACACTCCAGAACTGGTAAGAGAGAGAAGCCTTTATTCCAGACTCTTCCCTCTGCTATTGTGCTCCTGTTACGAGTGGTGAGAGACACAAAGGAACACTTGAAGGCTTGAGCACTCCTGCATTTAACACATACTAGCTTTCTCTGCAGAAAGCCAGCCTCGCTGGAGGAAACTGCAGTCAGTTCTGGCAGCCAACCCGTATGCATTATGGGCCAGATTTTCAAACATTCAGCATCCTCACTGTGATGTGGAGGGCCAGGTTTTCAAAAGAACTTTGCACCCAATGGACTGAACACTGTGTTTAAAGAGACCATTTAGAGTACCTATTGTAAGGTTTTCTATAGAAGTGGTTCTTAACCTATCCAGACTACAGTATCCCCTTCAGGAGTCTGATTTGTCTCACATACCCCAAGTTTCACCTCACTTAAAAACTACTTGTTTACAAAAATCAGACATAAAAATACAGAAGTGTCACAGCACACTGTTACTGAAAAATTGCTGACTTTCTCATTTTTACCATATAATTATAAAATAAATAAACTGCAATATAATATTGTACTTACATTTCAGTGTATAGTATATAGAGCAGTGTAAACAAGCCATTGTATGAAATTTTAGTTTGTACTGACTTTGCTAGTGCTTTTTATGTAGCCTGTTGTAAAATTAAGCAAATATCTAGATGAGTTGATGTACCCCCTGGAAGACCTCTCTGTACCCGCAGGGATAAGCATACCCCTGGTTCAGAACCACTGTTCTATAGCACACATCAGAGTAGTGTCTAAGCAGTTAGATGAACCTTTGGTGACCTACAAGTGATGGAAGTAAGGGCTGTTGGCCGTAACTTCCTCTTTGCGTTCCTGTAGGATCCTGACTTGTGCCTTTAATTATGGCTAAGCGAAATCATGCCCAAGGAGACCAATAAGGGGTCTGTCAATGGGTAGGCTTACTGCTGGTGCATCCTGTTGTGGCACAGCAGGCTCTCCTCAGCTGGTGACCCTCTCTTCTCACCACTCAGCCCTCGGGTTGGGTCAGATATGGTCCCATATCTGGGTTGGGTCAGATATGGTCCCATCCCTTTTGGGGTAAACTCAGTCCTGAGTGTCTACAACCCAGCAGCTTCATGCCAGGTTTTCAGCCTGACTACAAACTTGAGTCCTTTCCATTCTTTATCTCCAGGGCCTCCCCGCATTACCTTTGTCAGGGGGCTGGTTGGGGAACCGAGGCTCTACTGTGGGCTCCAGCCCTGGGACCCTGTAATAAACATCAGGTCTGCCTATTCAGACTCACTGCTTCCTGCCTGGGCCGCTTTCTCCCACAGCCTGCCTCTAGGCCATTCTACCAACCACTCCTCTGCAGATCCCAAAAGGAAAAGCCCCATAGTTGTGAGGAACAAGGTATATGTAAGAATCCCTTGCCTGGCCTACCTGTCCCTAGGGAGGCTCTGATGCATAGCAGAGTCAGTCACCTTCCAGCCCCAGCCAGGCCTTCCTTCAGCCAATCCTGGGATAGGCTCTGGCCCCACCAGGCCTTCTTTCAAGGACTTAGCACAAGAGGCCCTCTTCTCTTCCCAGCCAGCTCCTGAATGACCTGGGCTATTCCTTTTAACTCCTCCCTCCAGGCTTGGCACTGCTCCCAGGTGAAGTGGGACAGGGCTAACTGAGCCCACATGCTCTCATTAACTCCTTCCCACCTAGTGTGGGTTTTGTACACCCTATCCCAGGGTGAAAGAGGGTCTTGCATTTAACATAGTCCTTGGAAGCCTCCCCTAGGGGAATGGAGCAAATGGGAGGTTGTGACCTGGTTGGGGAGTGAATCCGGGACTGGCTGTGCTCACAGAGAACTAGAGTTGATGATGCAGACACCCTGTAATGTAAAACATCCTGATTTTTGCCTTGTAACTAGTTCAGAGTTCATCAGGGTGGCAGAGTCCTGATGAAGACACAGTCTACGTCCATTGTTCAATACCCAGTTTAAAATACTGTGAAGAAGATGGTGGAGGCTCATGGGATTTCAAAAGTGTCACGCCCTGGCATAACTGTTCTACTTTTGAAGTTAATGGTAAAACTCCCAATGGGAGCAGAGTTAAGCCAATGCTGACCACTTCTGAAAATCACACCCTGAATGGCTGCTCCTAAGAATGTTACCTGGATTTTTCAGACTGAGCCATTGTACCTGAATTCCTGTGTGTGAACAGTTAACTGAGTTGCTGAAGAACTATTTCGCTCACAAGATACTAATACTTTTCAAAAACACATAGGCCCAGTAGTGCAGAAAGAATGAAACACAATAGTCCAGGTCCTCAGCTGACACAAATCACTGTAGCTCCACTGAAGTCAACTGACACCAGCTAAGATTCTGGCTCAGTATTTCTATAACACATTGTCAGAAAGCTGTCACTCCAAAGGCCCTGACACTGGAGAGAAGGTGCTTTGGTTGATGATTCCCTTCACATAGTTCAGCATTTTTTCCCCTGCTTGCCATTCCTTAATTCACTGATCTCTACTGCGCTTTGGGCATTGAACTAGTTTTCTGTCATGACCGTGTCTATTTTAGGGAGACTACAGAAGGGATAACAGAGTCTCCAAGGGGATCTCCTCCCTGAAGCTGAAACGTTCCTCGAAGCTGACAGGAAAGGTAAGAGGCAGACTCCGATGTAGCTTTCCCCACGTATCTTTGCCAGGCCTCCTGCCTCCCCATGATGACAGGCTCTACCCTGGGCTAAGAACTCTCTCCCCAGGCAGCTCCAGGTCCAGCCGTTCCCTGTATATGGAACTCCTGCTCTGCCACTTGCCACTGAGGTGATTCATGTCGTGACAGGTCCCCTTCCTCCAGCCCTGCCAGCCCTTCCTGCTCCTGTTGAAGAGCAGCTCTTCTGCACAATGAGCCCCGCATTATTGACAGCTGTATTATATAGGTTCCCTAAAGGCCTTGCTCAGGGCCCCATTATGCTAGGCGCTGCACAGATACAGTGAGTGTTCTGCCTTCAACGGCTTACAGTCCTCCCCTGCCTCCTCTCAGGCAATTCCTCCAGAGCAGAGACTGCGCAGCCTTTTCCACTCAGTGAGGAAAATCTTTCCCTCTCATGCACCTTTGAACAATCCCAGGCCCTATTGTGCTTACACAGGGTGGTTCAAATTCAGATTTTCTCCAGTCCTTTTCTGAAGGACAATGCCTCCCCCAGTTCTCTCTCACAGACGTCTTAGCCTCTTCTAATCCTTCCAGGCTGAGCTTTCTACCCTTCCAGAGCAAGGACAGGCCTTTCTTGCACCAGGACATTGAACTAGAGCTGGTTGAAAAATGACAAATGTCATAAAAATATCCAAATTGTTTCTATTTTGCAGGGTTTAAAACGAACCCGTACCCATTTTTCACCACTTTTCTACTTGAAATTTGCATTGATGGTGTTAACTGAAAATTGCCATTTACTAGTTTTCAGTAAATAGAAAAAAAAATGGATGTTTGATAGAAAATGTGATGAAAAGCTTCACACAAAAAAATAAATGTAGAAAACCAAAGTTATTTGCACTATTTGTCATTGTTTGTGAAAAGACCATTTTTTCGAGGATTTTTTTTTTTTTTTTAATTTCAACCAACTTTACTGTTAACCCAGTTTGGAAGGGAAGGACACCACCCCCACCCCCAGACACACACAGTTTGGTATGAGTAATGCAAAGTCCTGTGTTCTATTTTCCCATTTCCAGTGTTCAGGCTTCAGATGAGAAGGTGATGCTAGTGTTTCATTTTATTTATTTAGACAAACTACTCTTCGAAAGAGAATGACTACTGACAGCAGTCCTTAGGCCAGTCACAATGTATGAACAGCTCTACTGGGCACATACATAGTGTAGCGCATTGGCTTTAGGTGCATGAATGAGGAAAGGAGGCTGCTTGCTGGTGCATGGTTCACTGAAAGGATAAGGGACCTACTACTAACACCAGCTAGAGGAGTTCTGCTTTGGCACTAGAGGGAAAGGCTTGTGCGGTTGAAAATGAAGGAGCAGCTTTCTACTTCTGGCTCTTCAGATATGTTCTTTAATAACTGTCTCAGTTGATGCAGAACATAGATCCTTTATATCTATCTAGATGTTTACAGAATACTCATCACTATGGGATATGAGTGCAACAGGGACTTCATGCTATTGCACAGCAGAGCCAACGGTCACAGTAAAGCTAAGTAGAACCAGCTAGTTGGTGAGGGTAATGCTGCAGCAATCCATATTTTGGGTTAATTTACATCGAAATGATGATGCTCTGGTCAGCTCTCAGCTATCACTGGGTTATGCTGGGAATGTTTTAGTTGTAGAGATACAGTAGAGGCATCTATTCCTGGACCCAGTTGGAACTGACTCGTACAAAAGAAAAGCTCCTGAGAATTCTGCCTTTCTGTTTCAGGTGGTGAGCCAGCTGAACAGTAGGGAGGAGCTAATCCAGGAGCAGAGCACAATCTTGGATAGACCTATGTCCAACCTTGAAAAAGTGCACTTCATTATCGGCAATGCAATCCTGCGCCCTGCCATCAGGTACGGAACCTGCCATCAGGTACTGTCATCAAAGGCCAGCCACCCACAGCTACAAAACCATCCAGAGCTCTCTTTCCAAATCCCGCTATCAACTCCCATTAACTGAGGAGTTGGGGCTCATTTCATCTCTGGGGAAGTCTGTCTAGATTCCAGACTAACCAGCTACTGCCAAGAGGTTCTCTGACCACTGTCTGCTGGAACCACCTTCCTCCCTGCCTGTCCTCCCATTTTTGATGGGATCAGTGTCCATCTTACTGGTTCTCTCCCCTATATCGACCTCTGTCGCTGAACATCTCAGGGGTATGCAGTAGGGCCCGCTTTTGTGCTGTAGCCTGCCAAAAGCTCAAATGTCTGATGCTACACCACGTTTAGAAAATCTGACCTAAGAGGAAAAGTTGAAAGAATTGGGCATGTTTAGTCTAGAGAAGGGGGGGACATGCCAAGAGTTTCAAATATGTAAATAGTTGTTATAAAGAGGACTCCGATCAATTGTTCTCCATGTCTACCAAGAATAGACCAAGTAGTAATTGGCTTAATTAGCATCAAAGGGGATTTAAATTAGATGTCAGGAAAAACATTCTAACTCTAAAGGGTAGTTAAATATTGGAATAGGCTTCCAAGGTAGATTGTGGAATCCCCATCACTGGAGGCGTAAGAACACGTTAGACAAACAGCTGCCAGGGATGGCCTAGGTTTACTTGGTCCTGCCTCAGCGCAGGAGGCTGGACTAGATGACCACACGAGGTCCTTTCCACCCCTACATTTCTATGTTTTTTATTCTTCTTCGCCCTTACTTGGGCTGGGCTGTCTACCTGATTCTTTGACTTCAATCGACATACTCCTGGGACAGATCTTCAGCTGGTATAAATTATCTTCAATGGAGCTATTACAGTTTATGCTAGCTGAAAATTGGCCCCAATGTCCTTGTTTCATACGCTTCCTGCCCATTCTCCCAGTGGTTGGGAAGACCTCCTCTGCCTGTGTTGTGTGTCCACGTTTCTGCCAGGGGTACTAAGTTATTTTAAGAGACATTTTTAATGGTGCTTCGCTTTTCCCCACTGGAATGTTCTTTAGTGCTTTTTGCCCATGCTTCCACTATGCTCTTGCTAGCTTGCGTTTTCACAGGTTGCACACTGCCACACTAGTTAACTCCAACATTAGCTGTGATTTCTCTGAAGGCTTCTTATTTAAAATCCCAACTACTAGACTCTCTCTCTTGTGCTCTTTCATGGTGCCAAAGTGACAACTATCCTGCTTGTTTATATAAAGCCATTCTAAAATCGTCTATGCTTTCCCTGGGTCTCTGTCCATGGTGGTCAAAGCCTGCACATTCATGCCTGACATTTCTGTAGACAATGGAGTGCTTGCCCCCTGGGAGCTGGACGGAAACTCCCAAACTCATTTCACATAAGCCACCACAGAGCTGTCCAATGGTAACAGCCTTTGGTCACAGCCAGACTGGACAGGACATACAACATCCATGGGGATAAGGCACTGTAGGGTTAACTTCCTTGCGCAGGAGGCACTGGGCTGAGATTCAGAACATCCTGTCTTCCTGTGTGACTTGAGCAAGTCAATCACTCTCTCTGTGCCTGAGATCCCCACCTGTGAGATTGGATGATGATACAGTAATAGTTCCTACCGCCGAGATATCGGGGGACTGGATTCCTGAATGAGGGGGAGGTTCCTCCTGAGCACCGTGGAAAAGATACTAAATAAAATATACTGAGCTGACACAGGTAATTTTAAAGGGCTGAAATGGTCAGTCTGAATGCGGCAGGGATCCATTGAGCCACAGTTTGACGGCACAAAGCCCATCATTCTCTTTGACAGTGTGATCAGCATGTGTCTTGTTACAGAGATGAGATTTACTGCCAGATCTGCAAGCAGCTCTCTGAAAACAGCAACAAGAGCAGTCGAGCTCGAGGCTGGATTCTCCTCTCACTTTGCCTGGGCTGTTTCCCTCCCTCAGACACGTTTGTGAAGGTATCATGCCCTCATTTCCTGGACCAGGTCTGGGGGCTTGTTTGTTGTTGTATTTGGCTACAATATGTAGAATTAACTGTTTGGTTCCCATAGCCAGTGGTGGTAGGGTGAAGGCAGAAACTCCCCCACATCATTACTCCCGTGGGCAAATCAATACATGAATCTCTGGTACTGTACCCTTCATCCTCCCTCAGACCTAAATACATGAGCCAGAGACTCAGCTGCTGCATTGACTTCAGTGCTCTGACTTCATTTGAGTTACTCCAGGTTGCTTCAGAAGCGCTATGCCAGTTTACACCTGCTGAGGATCTGGCCCATACTGTACATGTTACAGGCACTTGTAATGCGACGGGAGGGGAATAGTTAAGAGTAAAGATCAGTAGCAACTCCCTCACCACAGATTACTCTGCAAGTGTTCCTCCCCTCTCTCTCTGCAAAGCCAAGGACCCAGCCCAAACGGAATATATGGGGCATGGACAAGATGCATGCATCCCTGCTGTCATTCCATTGATGTCAGTGGGGCCTGATTCTGATCTCACCCACACCACTTTCACAGTGGTGTAATTCTACTGCCTACTCCAATGGCGTTATTAGTGATTTAGGGGAGAGATCCAAATCAGGCCCAGGGATGAATTCAACGCAACAGGCCTGATTCTGATCTCATGCTGGTGCAACATAAGAGTAGCTCATTTGAAGTTAAATAAGTAAGTGAGATTGAGTCAGGCCTACTGTCTCCAAAAGTTTCTTTACAGCCCATAGTCGATTACAGTGGAGTCTATTTTAGCATCCTGACCCTTGCAAGGATTGGTCCTTGATCCTTCAGAGGAAGATGAAAACACTGTAATACCCCTGGCTAGTTGTTCCGGGCTGCATGTTGGAACGGAAATAGTGCCTTTCCTGATTTACAGGGATATGAGCACTCTGCCCCCTGAAGCATGAGGTTCACAAGAGGCTTCTAGACTGACCTGTGGATTCAGATAACAGGCCAAATTGCACAGAATCGCAGTAACTGCTCATGCAAACATGGATGCTTAATTGCACATGGACCTCAGGACGCTGGCAAACAGTATGATTGCATAGACAAAGGATTCCCTTGGTATCATGCAGTCACCAGGCAGGCATGTGCATTTGCAATAATAATTCCAATCATAAATATAGTGAGCAATTGGCACAAATCTTACTCCTGTTGAGGGTTTAGCTCTGCATATACTACAGATACTTCTAATGCAAAATTCCTTGAACTTCAGTGAATTGATAGGCTAATGTGAGCTCTGCAGGAGTTGAAGATTAATTTCTCCATAGAAATCTTAATGGATGACTATGTAGTATGATTAGAAAATGCCAAGAAAACCAGTGCAATGCATTGGCAAGTTGGTTTGGGAACAGCTATTATAGGATCAGGCTGATCTGATCTACTGGCCCTCGTGAGTCCCCAGTTCTTTAGCAACATCTGCGTTTCCTAACTGTCTCTTATGTTTTGTACATCCAGTACCTGCTGAATTTCATCCGCAGTGGGCCCACAGGCTACGCGCCGTATTGTGCTGAACGGCTGAAGCGCACCTATACCAATGGAGCGCGGGCTGAACCTCCCAGCTGGCTGGAACTACAGGTAGTTTCTCTCATCAACAGGTTCTCAGTTACATATCTGTGTGTTCATGTTGAATGGTATTTACTTGTCTTCACTGGCCGGTCTTTCCAAGTCCAGGAACTGCAAGACAGTAAACCTGCTCTGGCTATGTTGTTAGACATGCCCAGCTGTAGTCACTCCTTGCCAGGTGGACTAGCAAAATCAGGACTTTGTCGTAATGCATCAAATCCATAAGACGGGTGACCAGTTGTGTGCTGCTGCATTTGCTGTCCTTTTGATGAAGCTGCAAGTTGTGTGTGGAGCTGGTTTTTATTCTCTTTTCCTTTGTATGGGCCCTGCAGACTGAGGCTAGGCCTACACTAAAACGTTAGGTCGACCCAACTACATTGCTCAGGGGTGTGAAAAGTCCTCAAATCCAAGAATTCTTCTGTCAAACTAGGTACCGCCTCTTGGTGAGATGGAGTAACTATAGCAAGGGGAGAGCCTCTCCCATCGCTGTAGTGAGCATCTACACTAATGCACTACAGCAGCATTTCTAGTGAAGACGTAACCTCACTTAATGAGCTGAGATCTCAAATGTGATTGTGACCATGGCATAAAGTTGATGCACAAAGAGCTCTTAAATCTAAATGACTCCTCCATTCTCCTTGGGAAAGTGGGCTCTGCCTCTGATTCTTCTCATTCACTTAACTCTGGCTAACAGGCAACAAAGCAGAAGAAACCCATTGTATTTAATGTCACCTTGATGAATGGCCAAAGCGTCACGGTCCCTGCAGATTCAGCCTCCATTGCCAAAGAGATCTGCCAGTTGGTAGCTGATAAAATGAAGCTGAAGGACACGTTTGGTTTTTCACTCTACATTGCTGTGTATGACAAGGTAAAGTACTGAAATCCATCCTGAAATCCTCAAACTCCTCCCCAGGAATGGCCTCTAATAACCCTCCAGAAGCTCCTCCCCAGGGAATGACCTCGAATAGTCCTCCACAAACTCCATGCTGGGAATCCACTCTAATATCTTTCCCGCCTGGCTGAGGACTCCCTTACAGCGCTGGTTCTACTCTCCTTGCTTTTTGTCCCTTCCAGCTGCTGACAGTTCCCCTCCATCTGCCCTGCTCAGGCATTCTTGTTTTCCATCATAGATATTCGCCTCTCACTACTGTCAGTACTTCTCAGCCCTACACAGGGGAGAGTCCTAGGAGCTGCTGATGCATTTTGCCATCAGTGGCGCTTAACACAAACCTTGGAACAGTTGCCTGCGGTCCCCGTGAGGCACAGCCCTGTAATTCACATGCTGTCATTCTGCATATCCTTTCCCACTATATTGTTATGCTAATTAAGTACTGATTTAGAGCAGCGTGTGATCTGGGTGCTCAGAGTTGGGCTCTAAACTCAATGGGCTGAACTCAGAAGTGACACCATTGTGTAAAATATACCACCAATGCAAGTGCAGTGCAGGTAAGTGGGTGTATGCTAAACCCTGAGGGGGCAGAGGTGCATGGCTGTAGCAGGAAAAGCAAATAGGTGGGTGTATGATAAAGCAGTCCTACTCCTGGACCCCCATACCTTTACCTTCCTGGTTGTTTTTCCAGACACCACCCTGCCCTTTCATGCCCAGGTGTATAAGTTACACCCACTTACCAGTGTGTAACTTGCCCAGTCCCATCCAGGACCCCTCTGAACCAGCCAACCATATGAACCAGATGTGTCTGGGACCTCTTCGTTTTTAGCAGACAGGGGCGTTCTAGTCTATTGTCACTCACTAAATTACAAATCAGGCCTTTCCCTGAAGCAGATTATCCCTCTGCTCTTAGGTCTGGTCACTGGGTAGCGGCCGGGATCATGTCATGGACGCCATTTCCCAGTGCGAGCAGCTGGTGAAGGAGCAGGGTGCCCATGAACGCAACACCCCATGGCGCCTCTACTTCCGGAAAGAGATCTTCACTCCCTGGCACAACTCGAAGGAAGATCCAGTCAGCACGGAGCTCATTTACCACCAGATCATTCGCGGGATCCGGTTCGGAGAATACCGCTGTGAGAAGGTGGGGTTCCTGACTGTCCTTTGTGCGGGGGCTGTAGGACATAGGAGCTTCCAAAGGGGATAAGCAGAGGAGGGCAGGCTGATGGAGGTGTGTCCAACCACCTTCTCAGTGGGCACTCTTCCAAATGACAGTGCCAGCAGCTCTGCCAGAGTATGACATAAGGTAAGCTGCATCTGCCAGCTCACGCTGGATGCTACACACATGCCCTGAAGTGCTGCTTGGGTTCTATTTTAATATTGACTTGATGGTCCTGCTTGGCACTGTGACCTCATCCTAGGTCATCTCTCTTCCTGCTATATTGCTGGCTACAGCAGCCACGCTGAGAGCAGAAAAATGACTGTTGCTATACTGACTCCAGACCGTGTAGTGTTGGATAATAATAATACCCAGCTCTTGCATAGCATGTCTCATTAGTGGATCTCAAAGGGTGGTAGGACTCAGCTATGACTTTCCAGGCTTCATTTAACCAGCTGAATTGTTGCAGGAGGAGGATTTGGTGGAGGTAGGAGCAAAATATTGCTACATTCAGTTTGGGGACTCCATCCACAATGAGCTGGTCCAGAAGCTACTCCAGGACTTCATCCCAGCCAGGCTGCTGAAGTCAAAGCCCCAGGAGAAGTGGGTGAGCCTCATAACGTACGCACATGCCAAGGTACGGACCTCACATAACACCATGAATTGATCTTGAGCCTCCAAGACCCCATGTTAAGCTCCAGCTTCTACTTCTTTAATTAATTAATTCCATTTATAACATGCCCATTGGTGTGAGGTGTCCCAAGGAGCAGTAGTGAGAGGAGCGCTGGCTGGTGCCTGGAGATTTGTCAGAGAGCAGTAAGAAGCATCTCCATGCATGTGCCCTGCATGGTCTGTTAGGGAGGAGCAGGAAGAGGGGCCACACTATCTCCCCTGGGAGCAGAAAGAGGCAGTACAGTTTATTTCCGCAGCCACTCAGTGGGTTTCTTAAAGAGTCATCACTAGCTGCTGCTGTGGCGATTGATTCAGGGCAGACACGGCATGGGATGGTTGTTGTTTATGCATATTATGCTCCCTGTTCTATTGGCGAGATGGGTTATACTGATTAATTGTATTCGTATTTCTATGGCACCCAGTGTGTGTTAAACCCTTAACAGACAACTAAGGAGATGAGATCCCAGTCCAGGGAGCTTCGAATCCAAATAGCTGCCTGTGCCGTTAGCTGTGTGTGAATGGGACAGCTCGGGTCCATGGAGACTGCCTGTGGTTTGACTTTTTGCAGGTGAAATTGGGCCCAATCCTGCAAAGTGCTCAACTCCCTAAGAAATCCAGGGAGTTGAGGGCTCTCTGCACCTTGCAGGGGTGGTCCTGCTCCTTGTGTGTCTTTGGATGTTACACTTGGGTATGTGTACCCTGGATCTGCATACAAGAAGTCATGGCCTTGTTTTTGTGTTGTAGGCCCCATACACACAGGACCGGCTTTCCCCTCAGAGCGTGAAGGAGCAGCTAGTGGATTTTGCCCGTTTTCAGTGGCCTTTGCTCTTTTCTAGGTTCTTTGAAGTCACCAGATTTTCAGGTAACAACAGCAGTGAGTGGGCAAGGGGATGGGAGCTGGATAAAGAGAGGAGAAGGGCTGAACATTATCTATAATGAGCTATTGTTTTTGCCTTTCCAGGGCCCAGTCTGCCCAAGAATCACTTCATAGTAGCCATTAACTGGAAAGGGATCTGCTTCCTAGATGAGTCAGAAAAGCATCTCCTCGATCTGTCCTTCCCAGAAATCACGGGAATACACACCAACAGGTTAGTCACCTGGACTGGCAAGATCCAGAGAAAACAGCTGCCTCTTAGCCTAGACTCAGCCAAGGGCTCTCCATGGAGGATGGAGATCCTCTTCCCCACGCTCCCCAAGAAAGGTGGTTGTTCTGGGTCTGGGTCAGCATCCATCCTTGGAACACGTCCAGAGAGTTTCTGAATTAATGAACTTCCCCAGTCAGTCCAGGGAAAGATCATCCTTCCAGGTCAGGAATGAAGTGCATTAGTGTGAGGGAAGCCTTACATTGAATTAATTCACTGCTCACTCCAGGAGACGGATGCTCCTCAGTGCCTAGAATGAGGTAACTTTATGATGACAAATGGGGTAGCTGAACCAACATGTGGTGCTATCAAGAGAGAGTGAGCCAGAGTTTCACTCACCTACTTCCGAGAAGTCGAGTCAGGAGCTCCTAACTCCTGTTAGTGCTAATGCATGCTCAGAAGTTCCTGCCCCTGTGCGGAGGCTTTACAAAAAAATAATTAATGGAGATATGCCAATCTCCTAGAACTGGAATGACCTTGAAAGATCATCGAGTCCAGTCCCCTGCCTTCACTAGCAGGACCAAGTACTGTCCCCTGACAGATTTTTTTGCCCCAGATCCCTAAATGGCCCCCTCAAGGATTGAACTCACAACCCTGGGTTTAGCAGGCCAATGCTCAAACCACTGAGCTATCCTTCCCCCCAAAGTGTTGTGGCAGTGGTGGGATTTGCCTGCCTTGAGCTGCAGATAGAGGGCTGTGTATGGATGTAGTACAAAGGTGATACAAGGTTTGCAGATGTTCCAGTAACGAACCACTCTGGATCCACAGGGCAGTGAAGTCTTTTGGGCAGAGCTGCACTCTCATCACGCTGCGGGCAGAGGAGTTTGTCCTGACATCTGTCCACAGCGTTGTCATCGCAGAGTTGGTGGTCCTGTTTCTGGAAGGACTGAAGAAGAGGTCCCAGTATGCTGTGGCCATGCAGGAGAGCAAGCAGCAAGGTTAGTCTGACAACCCTTCTCTTGGGCAGGGAGAAGTCTTGTGAGAACCCCCAGTAAGCACTAAAAGAGAAGCAGGAAAGCTCAGGGAGACAGAAACTTTACTCCATAGGCGGCAGCAGCGGGAGAGGCTGCCGCCGAAATGCCGCCGAGGTCCCGGGCGGCCAAACAAGCTGACACCGAAGTGCCACCGGGGTTCTTGGCGGCAGCTTCTTCGGCCGCCAGGGTTCTCGGCCGCCGGGGATCTCGGTGGCTTTTCGGCAGCAGCATCTCCTGCTGCGGTCGCCAAGGGACCTGAAATGCCACCCCCCAAATCCTGGCACCCTAGGCGACTGCCTAGGGTCGCCTAATGGTAGCGCCGGCCCTGCCAGGAAGAGCCAGTAATGAACACCACAATGAGCCAGCGTGGTTCAGGCCTCCCTGAAATCAACAAATCAACCTTCCTTCCCCCTTTACTGCTGTTGTTTGCTCCTTCTTGGACACTGCATAGTCCAAGAACTCCACCTGCCACATTCACTTAATTCTCATTCGTGAGCTCTTTTCCCTGCATCACTGCCAGTCCCAGGGACCTGTTCTGCTCTCATCACAATCAATGTAAGTTGCTATTGACCTCAGTGGGAGCAGGCGCAGGCTGCCAGAGGATGTGTCAGTGACTGCTCCAAAAAGTGCTATTGTATGATCAGCCATTGTTACACAAATTGCTTCCTACTGGTAACTGAGCCCAGGTCTTACAAATTCATTTTACTTGTCTTTATGTTTGAAATCCCCTGCATTTTCTTCTGACATTATAGAGCCGGAATAGGATACTATAGCTCTCTTTGTTTCCAGGGGACCCTGCCATTCTGCCCTTCAAGAAGGGGGACTTGCTGATTCTGACCCAGGACAAAGGACTGGAAGCAAATCATGGTGACTGGGCCTATGCTCAAAATGAAAGGACTGCCAAGACAGGGATTGTGTCTTTAGAAGCAATCTATATCATCCCTTCCATTGCAAAACCGTCTAGCCAAGTGCTGGTAAGGAGCATGTGATAGAACGGTCTCCAGGCCTTGCAGACCCAGGGTTGAATGACATGACTACTGAATGCGACTGTACATTGGAATATGAGTGGTCCTCCCAACTTAGACCAGGTTGATGCCTTTCATAGGAACAACAAATGAGTCAGAATTAAATGCAGAAACAAAGACAAAACAAACAAAACCCTCAGTCCAACAGTGAGGATGAGATTTCAGTTGCACAAAAGGAATAAGATTCCAGATGATGGCACATACAGCAGCCGTAACTCCATGCCCTCTGTGCTTTGTATTAATTTATATAGTGTGACAAAGTTCCTCCTCTACCTCGGTGGGTCCTGCGCTTATTGGCGGATTCTGCTTGCCTCCGAGATCTTCCCCTCTAGTAGAATCCACAGTCCAGGTTAACTCCTCCTGTGTCTGATCAGGAGTTGGGAGTTTTGGGGGGAACCCGGGCCCGCCCTCTACTCCGGGTTCCAGCCCAGGGCCCTGTGGATTGCAGCTGTTTAGAGTGCCTCCTGGAACAACTGCACGACAGCTACAGCTCTCTGGGCTACTTCCCCATGGACTCCTCCCAACACCTTCTTTATCCTCCTCACTACAGGATCTTCCAGCAGTATGTCTTCTCACTCTCAGCTCCTAGTGCCTCTTGCTCCCAGCTCCTCACACGCAACCTCCTTCCACAGCTCCTGACATCCCCCCCTCACTGACTCACTGGGAGGCTTTTAACTAGTTTCAGCCAGCCCCTGATTGGCTGCAGGTGTCTCAATCAACCTCCCTGCCTTCTGGAAAGTTCTTAATTGGCCCCACGTGTCTTGATTAACCTGGAGTAACTGCCATAAGGTATCAGAGATTTGTTTAGCCTGGGGCTAACATACTGGTTCCTTACCACTTTCCTATAGCCCTCTGGCCTTGCCCCGTCACAATAGTTAATGGTAATGCCTGGATGTGTGTGCAGTTGAATTCCCAAACTTTTGTGCTGAACATTGGATTAATACCATGATTTAGGATATTTTATTTCTGCCTTTTATAAAAAAACAAAACAAACCCCAAAGCCCCAGCGCATTTTTCGGAACTATTTGTTGCAAATACAGTCACTGGTTTTACTTAGCTGATGGGTCCCATCTTGCTGCAGGTTGGCTGATTGGAAATACAGGGCTACAAACAGATGGGAGCCGCTCCCATCTCAGAACGATGTGTTAAAGGAACCTAACAAGTGCCCAGCTCAAGTTTCACCCTAATCGTCATCTTCCCAGTGATTGTCTATCCCAGTTTTAGAGAGTTTCTATATTTTGTACTGTACAAGTGGATTAAATGAGACTGTTATGGGACACACTTAATGCTAGGGAACCCCCTCCTGGCTGCTCTGGGGATTAGTTCCTCCCAGCACCCCCTTCTGCTGCTCGTTCACGTGCCCTGCTGCCTCTCTCTGCAACTCAGGGTGCTCTTTCTTCATGGCATGCTCTTTGTGGCTTGGCCCTCCGGCTAGGTTAATATGGGCCTCCCCTTCCAGGATAGCAAACTCCTATTGGACAACTGTCCCAGTGAGGCTTTGTTCCACTGCCCAGTCTGTGCCACTTCCCCTGTGGCTGGTAGGGGAACCCAGGGACCCTATGCCTAGCGACTGTGGCCTGCTTTTTCCAAGATCCTGTTGCTATGTTCCTGGACTCCTGCCTACATCTTCTGGCTTCCCCCTTTCTGGATTTACCAACCCAAACTCCTTCCTCTCAGGAAGTAACTGCAGACTACTTAATTCCGTAGCCTCAAACACACCTCCCTTCTCCGAGGCAGGGAGGAAGTAAGCGCAGACTACTTCCCCTGAAGCCCCTTTCTGCTCCCCATTTCCTGGCTTTATACCAGTCCCACCTGTTCCTTCTCAGCTGGGCTCCATCATCAATCAGCCTTTCAATCCCTGGCTCCTCACCAGATGCAGCCTATCAGCTTAATTAACCTAATTTAACCTGCTCTGGCTTGTGCAGGGGAGGACTCCCCATCCCAGGGATCTACTGACAAAAAGGAGGTGGATTTCTAATGAATGCTGTGCTGGCATTAGTCAAGACTGACTCCAGTGCTTGCTGTCTGTGTTTGTGTCTGCGTAAGAATGTAACTCGGCCGCTTTCTTGAGCCTCTGCAGATTACCAACACTATTGCAGCAGAGAATAATTGAGCGTGGTGTACAATGCCATTTGTGTGTATCCAATGACAATAACGTCAAACCGTTTGCGCAGAGCCCTGTAATAGTGCGAAGTCTCTGTGTATTTCCAGAGCTTGCTGATGATGTCACCCGATCAGAGGAGGTTGGCATCACTGAATTCCCGCACGGAGGAGGCAGAGGAAGAGGAAGTGAAAGTGAAGCCCTACACACTTGAGGAGTTTTCCTATGAGTACTTCAGGTAAAGCTCCCTGTACCTGGTGAGACTGCTCCGAGCAGGACTCTGGAAAAAGGGTTCATGTCTGGCTGAATGAAACAAACCCTTTAACCCTACCATGGAGGTAACAGGGATTCCATGGCGGAACACACCTCTGAGCTATGTTTCCTCTTACTTACTTGTAATGAAGCTGACCGTGGAGTGACTCCCACTGGGTGGAGATTCTGACCCAGGAACTCCTAGTGTCTCCTATCTGCAGGGTTGCAATGGCCAGACTAGGATGGTCTGAACTGTAACTCTCTTCCGTCCACACAGCACAGTTTCTAGCTCCAGGATTTGCCATGTAACTAACACAGAACTGGGACATGCAGTCTCCTCTCGGGTCCCAGCAGAAAGAGGAAAAACAGTTTTTCAAACCTCTGATGTCTTTTGTACTTTCCTTCTGCTGATATCTACAAGGATGTGCGGTCACAGTCCATTCCCAGGCCCTGGCAGCCCCATCTACAGTACTAGCTCACCATTCTGGCATAGAACATGGTCACAGATTAGTCTTCACAGTGCTGGCTTCCTGTTTAATGTTACTACTGATCTAACAGGTCAGAGTGAACTATTTCTGTTTCCATTCAGGGTTCCTGAAAAGGAGTCCATCAGTAAGGCTGTCCTCCACAAATCTCGCGGGCGCAGCCAGCTGTGGGCACTCTCCAAGGAACCCCTAAAGCAGCCCTTACTGAAGAAGGTGTGTGCAGATCCAGAACTTCGGGACCTTGCTTGCCAGGCGTTCATTGATATCCTTTCATCTTCCCCCTCAGCTGGGCGGAGCTGTGTTACTGGCAGGACAATAGAAAAGCTGCCAGCAGTGATCCATGTCTTCTGTCACACTTCCTTTAGTCTCGTATCTCAGCCATTGTGAATGGGGGGTAGCTATGTAGAGCACATGGGGTTAAGAGAGTGCTATCTTTCCCGCAAAGGGAAAAACTGTTCTACTCTGCTCAAGGGCTTGAGGGAGCTGCTGCTAGAATGCACATACAGTTTGCCAACAATTAAGTAATTCCGGTTAGGAAGAGTGTGGCTTCCTGCATGATTCCAGAACTTCTGAACTGTTGGGTGTCGTCCTTCGCGGGTCAGGCAGCTAAAGCCATAGGAGTCATGCAGCTGAGATGGCTGTGCTTGTGGAGAAAGTACAAGGAACAGAACAGGGTTCGTCTCACCAATACACACCAGGAATCTCCCAAGAATCCCTGTGGAATAATCCCAGGAGAGGCATTCTGGTACAGAGGGTGACAAATCCATGCAGTTGTTAATAGTGTCTGTAAAAGTAGGCACAGCTCCTAGCTTGGTGGTGGCTATGCTGGGAAGAGAAGGGGTAGGTTCCAGTGGGCAGCACAGCCAGGGGATATGACTGGGCCTCATCTATTGCTTGACTGGCAATGAAGCAACACCCAGCACCATGGCCAGGATTTTCCCCAAGTCTCTGCTGATTATGTGTCCTTCCCATGTGGACAGTCCTTAACTGTGCCTTCACCCATCATGAAGTTCATGGGGGACTACCCCTCAAAACAGGCACGGTCCTCCGTGGAGCTCACTGACCAGATATTTGTGGCAGCCATCCAGGAGGAGGTGCTGCGGGATGAGATCTATTGTCAGATCATGAAACAGCTGACCGAGAACAGCAACAGGTACCAGGCTCGTGTGCGTCTGGCCCCATCCTCCAGTACATGAAGGGTGACTCCAAGCCAAGATCTGGGGAGCTGCTGTGCTACAGCGAGCTGGAATTCCTGCAGCAGCTGTAGTGGGAGGCAACATCTGCAGGAGCAGCAGGTGCAGCACCCTATAAGAAGGGTGCGATGGGCACCCTCCCCTCTCAGCACTATTGGCTGGTGCTGGTGGGGAGCAGGTGTGACTGTGGCCCCATCCCTTCTCGAGATGCTAGCACTGCAGGTTTACTCCCTAGGGGACTGTGGCTGTCTGTGCAGGGGAGCGAGGGGGGAGCCTCTTCCCCTCAGTGCTGGCTATGTAGCTCTGAATGGAGATACAGTCCTATAGGTAGGTTTTGTGTGCCTTTATAACCGTTATATTAGGGGATAGGTTGTCCCCCTCCACCTTCCAATCCAACCCCCCACCAAGTTTAGCTTCCCTGCTGTAAGGGTCACGTTAGCACACGATTGTCACTAGATCTTCTGTTGGCTTCCCCTCATTCTGATTGTTATGTATTACTTTACAGCGCCTTGCAGAATAAATGGATGGCACAGGGTCCCTGCCCCCAGAGCTTGCAGTGGAGTCTCAGACAGGACTCGGGGCAACAAGACAGCAGAGTGGGGCAAGGTGGGAAGGATGGGTCACAGCAGTAAGGTTATGTCATGCTGACTGGCTTCACGGAGTCAGGACAGAAACGGGTCCTAAAGGAGTGAGGGGGTTTGAATGAGGAGAGGTCTCCCAGTCCAGGGAGGACATTCCATGTGCAGGGAGCTGCGGGAAACAAGGTATGGAGAAGTCTGTGCAACAAAGCAGCAAGAGATGCACTGAGTCTGGCATCGTTAGCAGAGCAGGGTGAGCAGAGGCAACACACCTGGGGCCAGACTGTCAAGAGAGCTCAGCTCCCATTTAGGCATCCGAGTTAGTGGTTAGGTTTTCCAAAGAGATCTACATGGTGAGCTGCTGAGGGCGGAGCAGGTTTGAGAACAAGGCCCCATGAGATGTGAAAGCAGCCCCCAAGCATAAGACCCAGCAGCTTCCTGTCCCAGAGAAAGTGGCTCAGGAGGCTGTTGTGTAAAACAAATCAACAAGATTAATACATGTGAGAGCAGCACGTTCTGTTACATCCCTTGTCTGGCAGGGAGAGACTCTTACTGCTACGGTTTCCTCTAGTAGCAATCATCGATAATGGGTCAGAATCACACTCCAGTGTGATAAGTGGAATGTACGAACATAGGCAAAAATAACCATTTCAGAACAAACATATACACAGCATGCACTAGAGATGGTTTGCCATACTGGGGCAGGGATTTGCTTACACCTCATTGTCATGTAAATAGCTTGTAAATGTAAACTGTTTCTAGATTAATATTTGGTCTCACAGTTGTAGACGGTGACATTCCATGGATCACAGCCAGTACCTCAGTGTTATTGTGGTTTCTAGAACTGCAGGCTATCAAGACAACAAATTACACCTACCATCACAGACCCCGCACCATGGCAGTCCACCCAGGTGGGCTGGGCACATCTCCCTTCAGAGCTCATTGGTGCCACTTTGAACATTGTTCATAAGGATTTACAAATTACACAAGACATAATGATCAAACCAGATCACTTTGGAAGGGAGCAAGGCAGCATGATCTAGTGGTTAGAGGACAAAACGAGCGGACAGGAGTTCTAGGTTCTCTTCTTGACTGCATCTCGCTTGCTATGTGACACTGAACAAGTCTCTGAATCAAGTTGTGCCTCAGTTTCCGCGTCTTTAAAATTGTAGTTAGTTACCTATTTCTCAGGGGTGTCATATGGCTCAATCTCATAGAAAGGATTGCTATACAATTATTTCACCAACAAAGAGGGTTTGCCAGCCTCCAGTATTGCATCAGTGCACCAATCAGAATTGAATCTTCCATCTGGGCATGTGCTTTACCATGATGGTGCTGCAAGTGGAATGGTGGTGTACTTTGCATATAAATAGCTGTATAATGGTGTAGGAGTGTGTGGCTGTCCCTCCCCGTCAATCTCGGAAGAAGGCCACACCCCCTCACTCTCAGGTCACTCTCTAGGCAAGGATTATTGGGGGATTAGCAGTCTCTAAGGCTCTGGCCCTCTAGGCAGGGCCAAGTGGCAGGTAGTCCAGGGCTCTGGCTGCAGGCAGGGCACAGTGCCACACAGCCCAGGGGCTCATGCAGATGGCAGACAAATGCAGGCCTCTTGGCCTAAGTTGGGGAGGCTGCCACCCCAGGGGTGGGGTTGCAGAGGGTAGGGGAACCCCAGCCCACCCTACTCCACCGGGTCCCAGCCTAGGGTCCTAACAGTGGCGGTCAGTGGGGATCCTACCACAGCACGCTGACCAGTACTTAGGCAACACCACAACCAGAGTACAGTCTGGTGTCCCTGAGCTACTTCCTACACTCCCCTCGTGCTGTACCTGTGTCCTGGGGTTGTCCTCAGTCTCCCTGGAATACACTGCTAACGGCACTCCCAGCAACTCCTCCGCATCCCTGGCATCAGGCAGCTCCTCCGGGTCCTTGGTGCTGTTGAGGTCTCCCAGGCTCGAGCCCCAGCAGCAGGCGAGAGGCATCCATCTCCTCCAGTGGCTGCAGCCCAACTGAGCTAGAGAGCCCGCCCTTTATACTTCCTGTCCCGCCCCTCTGCTTCTGGTGGGGCAGTTGTGGGTGTCCTGACTCCATCCATGAGGGAATGGGCAGGGTTCCCTCCTTGTCAATCTCAAAGGCCACGCTCTCTCACTACAAATGGTATTAATGCAGGTTTTCTAATCATGATACCTGTGCAGTTCCTCCTTCATTCCACCACTTTAGCCCTACTGATTATCCACTGTGTCACTGGGGTGGAAATAAGCAGTCCCTAAAAAGTGCCTATTTGAGCATATTTTCATTGGAACTGCAAGGGAAACAAATGTTGTATCCTTCCCAGACTGGTGCACTATGGACGAAATTCTGCCCTCATTTACAGGGGTGTAAATTCAGAAACACCCATTACTGAAGATACTCCTGATTTATACTGGTGTAGCTGTGATCAAAATCTGGCCCTCAGAAAAGTGACTGTGTAAAAGAGTCAGATCTGCTTCCTTCACTGACCAAACTGGCTCATGACTCTTAGTAGTGCAGAGCCATCACCGTGACTGGAGCTGGAATCTGTTCTGCTTCTGGCCTCATCAACAGAGTTCCAGCTGCAGAACCATTATTACTGGTGATGCTGCACAAGCCACAAGACCCCAGAGTGACTGACTGACAGTTTGCAGGGCTGGAGATTAGATATACGTGAACTGCGCAAATGTGATTGAGTCACTGGGCGATGATAATTATGGACCCCCACCATGCCATTTATACTGTTCCTTTTCAGAGTAGAATTGTATGTTCAGAAAAATCAACTGCAAGGCGAATGCCTGCAGAGGTGCTGGAACAATTTGTGGAGTGTGGGTGCTGAGAACCATTGAACCAAACTGTAAATCCTGTCTATACTAGAAACCACTTCAAGCCAGGGGGTGCTGCAGCACCCCTAGTTCCAGCACCTATGCATGCTTGTATTATCGGCAATGGGGCGAAGATGAATGCAAATCTGCTACAAAAAATACTTAACATGGTCCAAATAAATGTGAGTTGGGAGCACTCCATGAACATGAGCACCCAACGGCTTTGCAGGAGAAGGCCCCAGGGATTCAGCTGCCACAATAGTCTTGAAGCTGGCGCTCATTATTATTCATGAGATTTGCAACTGTCATGAATAAGTCATCAGCCTGGATTTAGCATGAGCTTCTCTGCCATTGTACAGCAACAGCCTGCTGGGTTCTGCATGCAGGCTCTGGTGATTTGCTCCTCTCACTGGGAGTGACACAGTGCTCTATTGTGGGGCCATATTTCTACACAGGGCTTCTCTGCTCTGTAGCTATTGCATGGTGGAGGAGGATCCATCAGGCACTAGCTCTGCTGTTTTGTGTTTGCAGGTACAGTGTGAACAGTGGCTGGCAGTTACTCTGGCTCTGCACCGGCCTATTCCCTCCCAGCAAATCACTGCTGAAACATGCTCAGAAGTTCATCGAGACTCGGCAGAAAGAGACCCTTGCTCTGGACTGCAGCCGGAGAATTCAGAGGGTAATGAGGTAAAGAATTACCAACCACAAGAGTTCAAAAATCATGAGTCAGGCCCCCAAATGTCCTGAGATGGGGTTAAAAATAATAAGAGGTTGGGGGTTTTTTTTAAATGACAATTTTGGGTTTTTTCTTTGCCTTCTGAATTCAGAGCCATTAGGGAGCACTCCGGTCACATTCACAACCATGAGGGCTAGACACTTTTAAGTGGAAGCTGAGATTCTCACAGAATCACATGACTCCAGGAGCTGGGGCTTTATGAAAAAACACCAAATATTGTGAAAATTCTGATAAAACTGCAAGAGTGGACAACACTGAGATCCCCTTTTAGGATTCCCCACATCATACAGGAATCACCAGGTTTCTCTTTCCCCTTCAGCTGGAAATGAGGGTGTGTTTTGATTCTGTAGTATCCGGACAGTAAATTCAGTGTATGCCCCCTCCTCCTTTGCAGGTAAAATGTTGGGTTAAATTCACTATGCTGAGACTCCAGCGAAGCTGATGGAGTCACACAGTGTGTGAACCAGAACTGTGCTGAGAAGAACAGCAACATCTGAGTGGGGCCCCTGGCAGCATACATCCCGCTCAGTAGAGACGCCAGATGCACCAGTATCTTGCACCCTGCCTGTCATCTACACCAATGCAATTCTCACTCTCACGGGGTTGTGTTACAGTTACACCCATTCTGCACTGGTCTGAGTGACATGGGGCAGAGCAATGGGGTATCAGGCTCATAATACCTCTGGTGTACTGAGGGGGCAGGGTGCTTAGTGTACAGCAGGTACAGAAATGCTGCTCTGCAGCCAAAAGCTGATGCATTGTGAGGGGGACGCAGGGCTATGATCATGCCCTGCTTCACCCTGACATGCCCCCTTCTTTAGCAGGAGCATTGTTGTCAGCATTGGTCTGCTTCCCTTAGCGCCCCAGAGCACTAGCAACCCAGTGGGGGCTGCCGTGTGTGCATGCATCTGTCCTCTCCTTCTCAGCCCCTTGGAAAAACCACAGGAGCTGAGAGCAAAGCCCACATACAGCAAGCAGGAGGGATTGAAATCCTCGTTTGGTTGGTATCATGAACGTGACGAGGGCCTGTCACAGAAACTGAAGTGGCTAGTGGGATCACGTGAGCTGAGGGGGAGGGTCTCACTGGTTTCCTCCAGAGCTACTCTGAGTTACTTGACCTGTCTCTGCAGCGAGCTGGTGCTGTGGCATCAGTGTCAATCAGATCTGTAGCTTGACATGTCTGTATTCCATGTTATATGAACACATGTAAGTTTAATTGTCACGCTGTCTGGAGCGACTCATGACTGTGAGTGCCTACCTGAGGGCAGACTGTCAAAAGCAGGGCAGACACTCCAATCTGATGTGATGTTCTATAATTAGATTACACCAAGCCAGTAACAAATGTGACCTCCTGGGTCACTATAACAGTCTTACCATGGAGTCACAGACAGGCCCCTGAGACTCTCCAGTCTATCTTCCCACCCAGACAAATTTGACTTAGTGATGAATGGTCACTTACACTCAAAAAATCACACCATATTCAGGTTGCTTCCAGTCCCAAGAGACCAGTCACTCACCTCAGATCAACTGGTACCTAGATCCTACACCAAAGAGAACGCCTGTAGCCAATCCTGTAATAAACTAGCTAAAGGGTTATTAACTAGGAAAAAGAAATGAGTTATTTACAGGTTAAAGCAAGCAAACATATACACACCAATGAGTTACTGTCTAAATCCTAAGAGGGCCGGAGTTGTAACCTGGCAATTCAAAGTATCTTTCAGGGTGGACCCAAGACACAGCCCTTGGGGAGCTCTGGTTTCAGTTTAGAGTTTCTGGCCCTGTCAGAATTCAAACGGCAAAAAAGATGGAAAATTTTCCTGTGACTTTATTTCCTTCATTCATCTTCCAAGTCCACAGGATGAGCTTCCGTGCATGTAGCATTTTCCAGGTGCAATAGGGCCATTAACCAGTCCTTTGTATTGCATGCTCCTGGATATCCCATCTGATTTCGACAGTCCTTCTAGCTGGGCAGGGAGGAGAAAGGGGTTCACAAGCTCAGAGCAAATATTTTCAAAGTTATAACACATTTCCTTATAGCACAGACTACTGACATTGCAAGTGAGATTAATGCATGCAGCAACTTACAAGCATTTCATAGAGTCTGAACACTAACTACATTCTTATAAGACTAATACCTACTTTGAGCAAAACTAACATATAGGTGAACGAGTCTGGTCTCCAGCTAAGAGTTTGTTACTTCTTAGCGAATGGCTGCAGCCTGGGCAAGAGCTGGCGCCTGGCCTGTCAGTATCACAGCCAGCCAGGGCCGGCTCCAGGCACCAGATGAGAGAGCACGTGCCTGGGGCGGCAACTTGTAAGGGGCGGCATTCCGGGGATTCCGCCCTCCCGTGATTTTTTTTTTTTTTTTGCTTCGGCAGTCCAGCGGCCTTTTTTTTTTTTGCTTGGGGCGGCCAAAAAGCTAGAGCCAGCCCTGCAGACAGCTTCCCCCTTTCCCAACTGGTGTGAGCTCCTTACACGCTCCAGCCCCAGTTCATCCTGACCCTGGTTGTTACAGCTGTTTGTTCCAAAGAGACTTTCTTCCCGACAGTTTCTCCCTTCCAGCTCATCTTCCCCCTGTCTCTAGGAGTGGGCCCCGTGTCTAGTCCCTTCCCCCTGCCTTCCCTGGCCCAGACACGATTGGAATGCTAACTTGGCTGCTTTGCCTGCTCTCAGAGGGTGGCATTGTACAATTAGGGGAAACGCCACTGCAAAGTGAATTTGCCTTTAAATTGCCTGACCAACACTAAGGCAGGAAAGCTATTCATTGCCTTGTCTTCTGAAGGGACTGAAAGTCTCCTGCCTCCTCCCAGAGTGTGCCGTCCTTCCACGGGGCACTGCTCAGCTAGATGGAGTTCCTTTAGCTGAAAAAGGCAGCTTTTTATTAAATGAAGACGGCCTCCATTAAGTTGCCCAGAGAGTTGGAAGGGGGGTACTAGAGCATGTATGTTTCAGGGGCTGTTTCTTCTCCTGATGTTAAAGATGGCCAGACACTTCCACCCTCCCCCATGGCCTGTCTGCTCTGTCAGTGCTGATTCTTCTCCCACCAGCTCACAGGGAAGGTGGGCTTCCCAAGAGTCCCCTAAACTCTGGGGAGTGGGAGCCAAGCTGGGCTTCTGGGACTATCTCTGGTCCTCTAGGGCAGCATCTTCATGCCATGGCTCCTGGGTGGGGAAAATCAGCGCCAGCATCCCAGCAGGTGTTCAGGGTACCTTTCCTCCCCACCTTGGGTTACCATACATCCAGGTTTTCCCAGACATTGCCTCTTGTTTGATCCTCCACACTCTGTCCGGCGGATTTTTCAAATAAGAGGTAATATCCGGGTGTTTTGCGAAGCAGACATGGTAGCTCAGAAAGAGCCGCGATTGGTCCGCTTCCTGAT
Source organism: Chelydra serpentina (assembly GCA_037349315.1). Classification (NCBI taxonomy): domain Eukaryota; kingdom Metazoa; phylum Chordata; order Testudines; family Chelydridae; genus Chelydra; species Chelydra serpentina. Next base: position 580,297 of record JBAIAC010000023.1, read on the forward strand.
TGATCCCTCCCCTTCATCCGCAACTGAGTGGTCCCTCGCAGCTGCAAGATCCCATCCACCCAGGCTCCAGCTCTCAGCAGGGAGGTGCTAATTGATGGCTGGTGCTGCATCCCTGGGTCTGTGGCAGCTGCCCTGCCACCGTGACAGGTAGTGATACTTCCTCCCCCACCTCGAGAGAGGCCCCAGATATCCCCAGTACTCACACAACCCCTCCAGCACTTCCCCAGGTACCCCTCCCAGTACTCACACATACTCCTCCAGCACCCCCCCCCCCTCCTGCTCCAGCAGTGTCCTCTTTTGGGGACTCTGAACCCATGGTACCTTTTCCCCATCTCTTAGGTCCCTAGGGAGGGGAGATTTCCTAGATCAGGATGCAGGGAGAAGGGGCCCTTGTAGCCCAGACCAATGTTGCTGCTGCTGCTCCTCTTCCTCCTCCTCCTCCTCCTGCTGCTGCTATCTGACCCTAAGCCAGGAGAGAATGACTGAATCCTGCTGAGCTGAATGGGGTCAGATGGCTGGCTCGTATCAACAGCCATGCTGTTAAGCAAATGTTAGGGAGGGGAAAACCAAACCTATCTGAAATTCACATTTTACTAAATTAGAAGAAATTAGGTTTTAAAAACACCAAAATAACTCCATATGCTGGGTCAGAGGCCAGGCCAAATTCTTCTCTTAGTCACTGTGGGTCCCCACATCCCATGCCTCCCCGTTGATCTGGCTGGCCACGGCAAGCCTGGTCTGCCCCACTTCTCCCCACTACCTGAGCTACCCCACAAAGTGCAGGAAATAGAGAAAATAGTAGCACCCTAAAATAATGGGCTAGCTTTGACCCTCCTGTGCCTCTGTGGAGGTCTGGACTGTCAGACCCAGCTCCCCAGTAGCTCTACCTGCAGTGTGGCTGTGTAAAACTGGCATCGTGGAATACACTTCCACACCAACCCTGCTCAGTTGACAGGTAAAAACATAATGCTTCTAACAGCCCTTCCAAGCTGGGGGCTTGCTGGCACCTGCATCATCAGCTGTATTAAAGATTCTGCATTGGAATCTCAGTTAAAATTCTGTTGACGATGCATGAAGCAGAATAGAATCTAGCTCCCTCACCATTATCTCGCAAACAGGGGGAAAAAATCACATTAGCCATTAAAGACAGGAGCTAGGATGTGAATACACACAAATGCCATTTTTATCTAACCACTTTGCAAAGTAGAATAGCTTTTTAATGGATGCTCCAATCAACCCGCACATCCTTGCTCTGTTAATATATTTAACATGATTTAGGGCCAGAGGTGCAGTGGGAACCTCTCCTTTCCCAAAGCCAGAGAGCTGGGGTCTCTGCTTCAGTTTAATCTCACTGTGCAGATCCCCAGGGGGATGGATGAGTGAATGCCCAGCTCTGAAGTGCCTTGGGTTGTTGTTTTCCAGGAGCGGCTCTCGGAAGTGGGCTCCCCATAACGTGGAGGTGGAGGCCATTCAGCAGAACATCACCAAGATCTCACACGAGGTTTACTTCCCTAACAATACAGAGAAGGTGAGAACTCCCTCTTTCTCCCACCCTTAACTTATTTGATTCATGTAGGGCCACATTTCAATGGTACTGGTACTGCTCTGTGCAGAACGGTGGCTGAATCGGACTCTTTGTTTGCTTCATAAGATCCATCTAGACCAGTGGTGGGCAACCTGCAGCCCACGGACCACACGCAGCCCGTCAGGGTCATCCGCTGGCGGGTCGCGCGCTAGTTTGTTTACATTGACCGTCTGCAGGAACGGCCGCCCGCAGCTCCCGTTGGCCGGGAACATGAACTGCGGCCACTGGGAGTTGTGGGAGCCATGCCTGTGGACAGTCAATGTAAACAAATTGTCTTACGGCCTGCCCGCGGGCCGCAGGTTGCCCACCACTGACCTAGACCCACAGAGAGTTCTGAATTAGCAGTGCAGCTGAGTCCGTTGGCTCTAAGCACCCCTTTCTTCCCAGTCACATTCCATCAGAGCCTCTGTTATGTTTTAGGTGTTCGAGGTGGGAACAAACACCAGAATCCGGAACCTGTGTCAGACCATTGCCTCTAAACTGCAGCTGAGCTCCTGGGAAGGATTCAGCCTCTTTGTTAAGATCGCAGACAAGGTAACTCTGCTCAAATGCACTAGGATGGAGAGTGGCAGGGAAGCCTCCCTGAGGCAGCCGCCTTGGCTGCCAGGAGCCAGGGCCACATTTAATGTCAAATGAGGGAGCAGATTATTACTACTTTCCCTTTTACTTTGGAAACATGAGCTGCAGAGACAAGAACTTCCAGGGCATAATGTTGCATCTTAATTCACAATTAATCTTAATCAACAGTTTCATTAATGACTTGGATAATGGAGTGGAGAGTATGCTTATAAAATTTGCAGATGACACCCAGCTGGGAAGGGTTGTAAGTGCTTTGGAGGATGGGATTAGAATTCACAATGATATTGACAAATTAGAGAATTGGTCTGAAATCAACAAGATGAAATTCAATAAAGCCACTTTTGGGCTGGACCACTGACTGTGGGATTCTTCAATGATTCCCATCTCCAGCATTTTCCTGACTTCCGCTTTTATTTCCTCCCTTTTGGATGCTGGCACCCCCTAGGGCCTCAAAGTTACTCTGGCCCCAGGGTTCGTGATGATGTGGTGATGTTGTGCGACCCGGCTTTGTCGAGAATACATCTTGATATTGGGCGATCATTTCAGTTACCTCTTTCTTCTGGGCTGTCATTAGACGGGGAGACACCCTCACCCGTTCAGGGTTTTTGTTCCCTGGGTGCAGGTCTTCTCGAACCACTGTGCACGCCTCTCAGGCATGCCAGGGTTTCAGAAGGTTGACGTGGTATATCTGCTCTAGTTTTCGATGTCCCAGTTGTCGCACCTTGTAATTTACTTCCCCTATGGGTTCGACTATTTCGTAGGGCCCTTGCCACTGGGCCAACAGCTTACTTTCAGCTGTGGGTACTAGTACCATTACTCGGTCACCGGGTTGAAACTGACGAACCTTGGCTTGACGGTTGTAGTAGGTTCTCTGGGCCTCTTGGGCCTTTTCTAGGTGCTCCCTCACTATGGGAGTGACCCGGGCTATCCAGTCCCTCATCCGTAGCACGTGCTCTATTACGTTCTTCCCCTCACTGGGTTCCTCCTCCCAAATTTCCTTGGCTATGTCCAGGATGCCTCGGGGGTTGCGTCCATACAACAGCTCAAAGGGGGAGAATCCAGTGGAAGCTTGGGAGACCTCACGGATGGCGAACATGAGGCATGGTAGTAGGTTGTCCCAATCTTTCCCATCCTTGCTTACCACCTTTCTTATCATGGCCTTGAGGGTCCGGTTAAATCTTTCCACCAGACCATCGGTTTGTGGATGGTAAACCGAGGTCCGCAGGGTCTGGACATGGAGCAGGGAAAACAGCACCTTCATCAACTTGGACATGAATGGCGTTCCCTGGCCTGTGAGGATTTCTTTCGGTAGCCCTACCCAGGTGAAGATTGCCACTAATTCCTTGGCAATGCTCTTGGAGGCTGTATTTCATAAGGGGACAGCTTCTGGGTACCTGGTTGCATAGTCTAGGATGACAAGCACATACTGGTGGCCTCAGGTCGTTTTCTCTAGCAGCCCCACGAGATCCATGGCGATCCGCTCAAATGGAACTTCGATGATCGGCAGGGGTACCAAAGGAGCTCTTAGATGTGGACGAGGGCTGTGCAATTGACATTCGGGGCAGGAGGCACAGTACCGCCGGACGTCTTCATGTATCCCCGGCCAGAAGAACCTGCGTAAGATTCGCACCTGGGTTTTCTCCACTCCCAGGTACCCTCCAAAAAGGTGGCTGTGAGTGAGGCTTAATATTGCCTTCTGGTGTTTCCGGGGTACTAGGAGCTGGTGTACCTCTTTCTCCTGCATTTGCATTTGCATAGGAGATTCCTCTTGATCACAAAATAAGGCCCTGGCCCCCGGGCCTTTCCCTCTATAGGTACCCCATCTATCTCAGCCACCTCCTTCCTGGCGTTCTCGTACTTTGAGTCTTCCACCTGGTCCCATCCAAAAGTCTCTCTCCCGGGGCTTATCAACCCGAACTCTGAGGGATCTGTCTCTGCCCTCTCAGCTGGCTCCATGAGGTTGGAGTTGGAACCAGTCTCTGACCCCTCCGCCGTCTCAGGGCCCTCCTCTTCGGTTGCCTGTGTACGTCTGCCTACACAGGTGGCTCTCTGTCTTTGTATCAAGATTCAGGTACCCAAGGCCTTGGCCGCCCTTCTTTCTCTCTTGGTCTTTCTGCCTTTCCCCAGGACAGGGAATAGTTCCTGAGACATTTCCGTAAAAACGGGAGGTGACATTCTGCCGTGGAAGCTTCCCGAAGTTTGGGGAGCTCCCCTCCCTCTAATCCCTCTGGTGGGAGCAAGTTTCCAAACCCGGGTAAATCTCTACCTATGAGCACGGGGTATGGAAGGTTTGGGACTACCCCTGCTTTCACCCCGGTGACATTTCCCTGAACTTCTGAGCGTGGTGTATGAGGTAGAATAGTTGGGACCTCGGAGATTTGTTCTCCATGTATTTCCACTCCTGGAACCTCTGGGCCCGTACCACTGCTGTCACCCCTGATCATGCTAGGATCTCTGCCCTCAGCTGGGAATAGTCAGTGACGTCCTCGGTGGGCAGGTCAAAGTAGGCCTTCTGGGCTTCTCCACACAAAAAAGGGGCAAGAATGCTGGCCCACTGCTCCTGGGGCCACGCCTCACGCTGAGCAGTCCTTTCGAATGAGAGGAGATATGCCTCTATGTCATCCTCTGCCATCATCTTTGGCAGACAACTGGTGGCCCTCAGGGTTCACGTCCCATCGGACCCCCAGGCCTGGGTGGTGAGGATCTTCAGCTGGTCCACTACCTCGCGCAGAAGGGCTCAGTCTTGGGTCGCCTGAGTCATTAATAATTGTTTTTTTCCTGCTGTAGCCTCATGGACTCCTGTTGTGCCATCGCCTGAGCCCAGATTGCCTCCTGCTGGGCCACCGTGGCTTGCACAAGTGCTCTCACCACCTCCTCCATTGTGGTACAAACAAAAACCCCAAACCAAAAACCCCAGTGCATTTTTTTTAAAAAAACCTCTTTGTTCTGCTACACTGTGAACAACCATGATCCCACGTCTCACACCAGTTGTGACAGAGCTCCGACCTTGTCCCCTTGGGTCCCGCGCTTCCAGGAGGTTTATGCTAGCCTCAGAAGCTCACTGCGACCCTACGCGTAGCCCTTCTCTCTCTAGGGCCAGGGTTATAGTCTACTGAGCCCTTTTCATCATAACCAGCAAGGAGGTTGATGAGAGAACTCCCACAGTCTCTGTTGTCCCTATGGGCTTATTCCATAATAGTTTAGCCTCTTGTCCTTACAGGGGCCTGCCTTCCCCTCCCAGGAGGTGTTTCTGTAGTGGCGGGTTGGGGGGAACCCGGGCCCGCCCTCTACTCTGGGTTCCAGCCCAGGGACCCTAATGGCAGCAGCTGTTGGCAGTCGACTTTTCACTGCCAGAGTTGCTACATTTCCCTGGGCCACTTCCCCACAGCTCTCCCACCTCTCTCTTCTTCACCCTTGCCTTAGGGCTCCCTTACCAATGGCTTGAGGGTGTCTTCATTACCCAGTCCTTCAGCCTCACTTCCTCTCCTCTGGCTCCCTGGCTCTTCTCGGCCTGACTGGAATGAGCCCTTTTATAGTATCAGAAAGGCCTTAATTAGAGTCAGGTGTTCACATTAGCTTAATAGCCTCACCTGACTCTTTGCAGGTTAATTGGAGTCATGTGTCGACCCTAGCCTGGAGCAGCCCCTGCTCTGGTCAGTCAGGGAACAGAAAACTGCTAATCCAATGGCCAATATATCTGCCTTTTACTACTCTGCTGTACTCAACTGGCCTGGGTCTAACACAGTACATTTCTTGGGTAGTGACTCTTCTTAGATGCTCCTGGAGTACAGCATCAAACTCAGCCATCGGCTCCACAATTTTAAGGAAGTTTCCATTGTTTGGCACATACAGCTGATCTGAAGTGCCACACAGTGCTAGGTTTTGGGTAGCAAGCATTTTCACAATGGCAATGAGCCTTTTCAGAACATTTTGCCAGTAAAGAGACTCTGATGCAATCTTCTCTTGATGCTGATCATCTATGGTGGCCTTTAACCTTAGTCTCATCTCAAGTTCTTTCCACCTATGGAATGCTCTCTGGTGATTTGCTGCCTTCTCATGGCATACCAGATTTCTAGCCAGATTTTTCCAGTCCTTTGTTCCTATAGAACCCAATGTGGCTGGAACATTAGACTGGAAGAGTTTGCAACAAAAACAATATGCAGCACTCTGGGTTTTTGAGTACATAAGCCATGGCCTCTCCACTGTCACAACTGGGGATTTCACGCCAGGAATGTGGTGGATGGAAACTTCTATTTTCATTGTCTTTGGGAAACATGAAGTTTTTCACGTGCTGTGGCCCATGCAGTACAAGGAAGTCCCTCAGACTACTGCTCAAGTGGGTCCACAGTCCTGGATCATCTAGACTTAAGGAACTAAACTCAGCAGCAGCTGTTTCTTGCACCTCCACCACACTCTTCTCTGATCTACACTTTTCTTCAGGAATGTGCATTGTTACGTCCATTTGAGATGGAGATATGGATGCTGCAGTAGCTGTCAGGTCACCGGACTCTGACTAACTGGAAGATCAGGCATCTCCTCACCACTCACATCCTCACTGGGGCCGGAAGGCTCACATCTCAGAAGAGCTCCTTCCTTCTTAGATAGAAAAGCTTCCTTTGCTTTCTTTCTTTTTCTGAATGCTGCCCCAGAGGGGCGTTTTCTTCTTTCACTCATGACTGCTGTTCTGTGCCAGCTATAGTGGCTCTCAACACTCAATTGAAGGGGACAAATAAGCAGGCTGGTAGCAGGGCCTAAGTGAGGGAAGATATCTGCGTCTTAAGGGCATAACTGGCTCCTACTACTTCAGTTGACTGCCTGTTCTCCTCAAGTGGGTTCAGGGAAGCAGCAGGAAATAGGAAGCTCCCTGAGAAGCCAGTGTTAATCAGTCCAGGCTCCTGGGGGTGCTAGAGAAGTACATAAGAGGCTCCTCCTCCTCTCTCTCCCTGCAGCTCCTGCTGCTTTCTGTTATTCCCTCTCACCTTTTCTCCTGCCTGCCTGTTATGTCTCTTGCGCCCTCCTTCCTCCAGCACAGCACTCCACCATCTCTGTGCATCTAGAGCAGAGAGAACACATATGCACCAGCAGCAGACACAATTTTCTACACTCTGGGTCCTAGTGGCGCCTCCGCCATAGTCTGGCACCTGAGGCAGCCGCCTCAGTTCACTTCATGGTAAGACCAGCCCTGGAGATTTAGGTTAGATATTAGGAAAAACTCTCTAACTATAGGGATAGTTAAGCACTAGAATAGGTTTCCAAGGCAGATTGTGGAATCCCCCCATCACTGGAGGTTTAAGAACATGTTGGACAAACACCTATCAAGGATGGTCTAGGTTTACTTGGTCCTGTCACAACACAGGGGGCTGGCCTTGAAGGCCTTCCGATGTCCCTTCCAGCCCTATGTTTCCATGACTCTATGAAGGTGCATGGTGGCTTGGGACCTGTGGGTAACATTCCTATGTGAAGATGAGTAGTTGGGGACAGCCGGGGAGAATATTGAGGGCCACACTTGGCCCTTAGTGATCTTTCCCCTCCCGCTACAGGAATGGTGGCCAAGGAGCAGCCTTACTGCAAACTGCTGGGTTCAGATCCTTTCCATGCTTAGGTTCGCACCCTGCGAGGTGTTGGTCTGCAACTCCAGTTGGCTTCCATTGTGATGGTGGGTGCTCAATAACTCCCTTGAATTAGCTCATCCCCCAAAAGCCCCTCTGGCTCAAGCTGAAGCCAGGCTGTTGGCGCTGGCAGTCCAGCAGGTGTTCTCTCTTTCTGGTGCCAGTTGATCTTTGTGCGCCAGGAGGTATAGATAGTCTGCAAAGCGCTCAGCTCCAGGAGAGAGGAGCCCTGTCTCTGTCAATATTGCAGCAGCGGGAGCTGGCTGAGAACAGGGTAGGCAGCTTCTATCTGTGTTAAGGGCAAGCAGCCAGGGAGGAGGGAAGAAAAGAATGGTAAAGTAAAACTCCAGGGAGGGAAGGACACTTCCATAGCCTTCCCCCTACTCTCCCCCAAATCTCTCCTCTCATTTTCCTTTGCTTCTGATCCTTCCCCTCCATGTCTGTGCTCTCACTGTCTGTACTGTTGGCAGGGACAGTTCAGGCCATACTGATCTTCAGTGTCTCTGGGTGATGCAATTTCCTTCCTCCCATTGCGCTGCATCTTGCAGGTGATCAGTCAGAATGAAGCCGACTACTTCTTTGACTCCTTACGGCAGGTCACTGACTGGACTCGGAAGAACAAGCCTGGGAAAGATGGTAAGGGAAGGGATCTACTCTTGGTGGCTGTGTTAATCTGTAGCAGAGCAGTGGGTGCAAAGCAGGATCTATTCATCCTTTGTGAACATCTGACTGGTGGGCTGGTAAAACCCATTTCTGCCGTGGTGTTCGTGTGCACCGTTGGCGTCGCTTGCCATGGTACTAGGAACCAGCTGACCCATGGCGGCCAGGACAGGGCAGTTAAAGACACTGGAACGGGTCTGTGTGTGGGTAGCTATGGCTGATGTTGATACCTTTGAGTTTCTGCATCTGTAACATGCTGACTCGTGGATCTTGATGATTGCAAGTCACAGTCTGAGACTCGTGCATTGCCAGACCTGATGTCACCAGGTGCATGCACCAAATATTACACAGGCTCTCAATACAATTCAGTTCCTTCCTTCATAAGTAGCTTGTTACATGGATTATTCTGGCAGCCAGTTTAATATCTGAGCCCATGTTATTTTGTATTTAGGGAAAGCATTTATGGGGTTAAATCTGATTATAATTCTCCCCCTCCCCCACCTAAGATTGTAGTTCTAAATTTGGGTTGAACGCAAATTCCACCCACTTTTCTTGCTAAGTTCTCCAAAGAACAAGGGTCAAAATTGCCAAATGTGGCCACTGACTCTCAGTTGGTCATTTGGAGACACCTGGGGTCCCGCTGTCTGAAGCACTGAGCAGCCAAGCCTGTCGATTTGGAGTTAGCAGGAGATGTGCCTGCTAGCACATCAGGCCAGAGGGGTCAAATACAGGCACCTAAAATCAGCATCTCCTCTTGCAAAGGCAGCTGCCAGTGAATGCTTGGCAGGAGAGGTGGCAGGAATTGCTCACTGTGATGGGCTAGGATCTTGGCATAATACACACAGCCAGGGAGCTCTGCTGTTTCTTGATGCTCCACAAAGCGGTATGCACATGGGACCGTCATTCCCTTCCCTCCATCGCATCAGCTCGCTCCCATTGTAAACCTACAGCGACTGACTGCAACAATAGCGCAGGCTTCATCTGCCAGTATCTTTAACGTTATTTCTAAAAGTACAGGAGACCTGAGCCATGTGGACTCCTCAGAACTGGCCCCAGGGGACAGAAGCATCGACCCAAAAGGGCTACAAATCCTGAGGATGATGTGGGGAGCACTGACAATGTTGTTCCTGTAGGGGTTGCTGTGGCTGTGACTTACCAGGTGTACTTCATGAGGAAGCTGTGGCTGACTGTAACTCCTGGGAAAGACCTGAAGGCTGACTCCATCTTTCATTACCACCAGGTAACTCTGTCTCTAGGGAATGGCCAGTAAGGGAACTCATGTCATGCAGTGTGATCAGGGCGATACAGTGGAGAAACCGATCCTGCCAGAGTATTTATTTCTCCAGCTCAGACAGGGCAGCCACCATCATAGCTCCAGGGGTGCCCATGGATTTTAAAACACATAATAATCAATTTGGCACCTTCAATATAAAGTTACCCTTCAGGGCTGGCCTTTTTCTGGGGGCTTGATCTGCGAGGCCAGCATCTCCATTTCACAGTCTCTGCCTGGCCTGGCCTGTATTGGCTCCAGACCGTTCTGCACAGATTCACTGTTTGTGCCTTCCAGGAGCTGCCCAAGTATCTGCGAGGATATCACAAGTGCTCCAAAGAGGAAGCTGTCCAGATAGCAGGGCTGATTTATAAGGTCCGTTTTGACAAGGACCGATCGCAGCAGGCAGCCATCCCCAAGATGCTGAAGGAGTTGGTGCCAGACAATCTGATCCGAGCGATGGCTCTGGAGGAGTGGAAGAAGGTAAAAACCCAACACGTGCTTGAGGCAGCCAGCTGGTCCTGCTCCTCACGCTGCTGCGGCTACTCTTACACACCCAGCTCGCAGAGAGCTAGCACGAAGACAGCTCCTCAAGCTGGGAGTCAGGCCGCCAGCTCAAAGTGCAGCCAGACCTTCTGTTCCTGTTTATAGACAGATTTTGCATCCTCTCTAAAATAATCCTCTGACATGTGCCTGTATCCCCAGAGCTGCTGAACTGCGCAGTCCTCTCAGAGACCACCCCAGACCTCTCCATGGCTGGATGGATAGACAGACGGGGACACAGTTAGGAAATGTCATTGGATTTGAGGGTTAACTTCATCCACATCAAAGCTGGTTCACATAATCAGCCTTTCCTGGGTAGCCAGTTATCATGTAGCCAGAGGCAGTATACACACCTCTGCGCAGTTCATAACAAACAGGACAAAGACCCCTCTTCCCCACCAGGCAGAGAGAAGGGTTGGACAGATGCTTGGCAGGGAATCAGAGGGTGTATGCATTGACAGGAGGTGCCAAGGCACAGCTTGTCCTACACATTTGTATAGGACAGGTGAAACTTGCTCGTGAAGGGAACAGTTCCCCTGTGTTTGACTCCCACCCCGACTCAGTCATCCCTTCTGGGGCACCTGCTTCTGCAGGGTCTCATCCAGCCCCCTGGAGAGAGGACAGACAGGAGCTGCTAGGAGCTCCCCCTCCCCTTACCTACATGAGCTTCACTTTCTTTGCCACAGGCCCAGGGGAGGAGGAGAGCTAGGAGCCCTGGTGGAGTTTTCCACTGTGCTGCTTGGAGGCCCAGGTGGGGAAGCTGCTGGGCCAGGTGACCTTCACTCAGGCTCCCTCGGGCCTGGTGGGGAGCTGCTGGTCTGGGAGGATCTTCAGTTCCCATTGCTGGAGTTCAGGGCAGGAACCTGTGTAAGGGGAGCTGCTGGGAGATTTCCACCTTCCTTCCTCATAGCAGCTGCAGGAGACTCCGGGGCTCCCCCCTTCCTGCAGGCATAGGTGCCCCTTGCTGCCTTGGGGTGATGTGGCCACATGACTGATCCTGCAGTGTGATGGGTGAGTGCATGTCTGCAGGACAAACCCTGGGTGGGGGAAAGCCTGTCCCCACTCTCACTCACGGGGGTGCACGTATCCCTTTTCTCTACAGAATATCATCGGCGCCTACAGCAAACACGAGGGCAAAACGGTGGATGAGGCCAAGGTTGCCTTCTTGAAGCTGATCCACCGGTGGCCCACGTTTGGGTCAGCCTTCTTCGAAGTGAAGGTGTGTCTAGGCAACTTCTCATTCCGCGTGCACTAATGGTTCTGCCAGGGGAGCACCAGGTGGGGTGCTGTCATCTGCCAAATGGGAAGCTATTCCAGCCCCCACCCCTCCTGCCGCCTACGAGAGAGGGGGAGAGACTGTGGGAACACATTAGTGAGGGAAAGCAAAATTCATTTCCTTCCACGTGGTGAGGCTCGTGGTCCCTGCCCCCTTGTGGGAGCGAGTCAGTGGTCTAGTTCCAGCTCCTGGGGGAGCTCTGGCTCATGAGACTCCTCCGTCCTGTTCACCACTCTCCTTGCTCCAGTAAAAGATAATTGTCACAGGGGGCCATGGTGGCACAGGGAGAGGTGCCCCCTCAGGTATCCAGGGCCACTCCCCATGGGGGTGCTTGAACTGAACTCTTGTGTTTGGTAGGAACCAGTGCAGAGAGGAGCACAGGGGGATGTGTTCGGTGACCAGGGTTGGCTGCTGCATTATATTCTTTGGAGCCCCTTGATCATGTAGGTGCCTCCCTAACCTGAATGCAGTGTTCTGGGTCCTGCTGCCCTCAACCTAATGCAGCCAGATGCCATCTACTCCTTTCCTCCCCAGCAGCAGTGCACACTACTAACCTTTTCATGCCGCAGCCCCCTCCAATGTCCCATCATCCCCCACAGCTTGGCTCTCAACACATTTTGGTTTGTGCAGTGCCAGGAAGGGTGCGCCGCAAACCCTACTGCCTGATAGCCCAGAGCTAGCAAACTACATCTGCCTTTAAACAGCGGTTGTGCAAGTCTTCAGTATGGTCTTAGACTAGTCTCCCTTGGCAGCGGTTACATGGCACTTTCTGAGCTTGTTGCCTCAGTGTTAATTTGATAGAGAAAGTAAACAACATTGGGGAAAGTTGAATGTCGCTCTGCAATTAATAGGAATCTTCATTCACCTCCCCACAAACACACTCTTATTTTGTTCCTGATCAACAGCAAACCTCCGAGCCAAATTTCCCAGACATCATTCTGATTGCAGTCAACAAGCAAGGAGTCTCGCTAATACACCCCAAGACCAAGGTAAGAATCATTTCTCCAGTGTCTGGGGGACGCTGCAGTCTGGCTCCCTGGGAAATGCAGGCTACCTCAGCTTGGCAGCTCTAACGAGGGATCCCCTCACTGGCTGGGCCCATTCAGGAACAAGGGACAGGACCTTCAACCTGGATCTTAGGAGGAGACAATCAGAGCCCCTATCCATTTGTTCTGGGAAACTGAAGGATGGGTAGTGCCCCAAATCACCGCTTGGGATTAGAGCTGCTGTTCCAAAATAACTCAGGCAATTGCTACAAGCAGTCTCTGCCCGGGAAAGGAAAGACCTGATGGCAACTGTAAAGGGGAGTGGTGGCAAGAAGGATATGTGACGAGGAAGGAGCAATCCCCAGCTGAAGGAGTATGCCCAAGTGAATGGAGCGCATGGTAGGGAACTAGCTTTAGGGAATTAGTGGCAGGAAAGCTGAGTTGTCTACAGGACAGCAGATATCTAGGATGGAGAGAGACAGGAAATCAGACTGTAGGCCTGTCAGTGTAGTTAGCTCTGTCAAGCCTGCAGAACAGGGCCATGTCTACACTGCAATAGAAGACCTGTGGCTGGCCCCGCTCAGGTGATTTGGGCTGCAAGGCTATAAAATTGCATTGTAGATGCTTGGGCTGGAGCAAAGGCTCGAAGCCCCCCACGTAGGGGAAGGGTCCCAGAGCCTGGGCTGCACCCCAAGCCCAAACATCTTCACCACAACTTTGTAGCCCCACAGCTTGAGGCCAATTCAGCTGACCTGGACCAGCTGCAGTGTAAACATACCCTATACATTCTTATTGTGAATGTCACCATGTTGCTTTTTACAAAAAATAAAGCCACTGGTATATCCAATGGCTTAATGGCTACTAACATAAGCAGCAGCATGGGATGGGAAAGGCTAACTGTGAACAACTGCCTTCCAGAAACCCAAATCCTCAGGGATCAGCTGCTCTGTGCAGGCAGGAAGGATTATGCTGTGTGGGGCATGAGCTGAATTCAAGAGCTGTGTGACAGTCCCTAACAGAAGGCACTAGGAGATGAGAGGATACACTTGCCTTACTGGAGTGCTTTTTCTAACCCGGCACGATCTGTTTTCCTTCCCAACTGTTGCACTGTTTGGTTATTTATGTCTCTTTCTGCCTGCAGGACATCTTAATAGTTTACCCCTTTAATAAAATCTCCAACTGGAGCAGTGGCAGCACATACTTCCACATGACCATTGGGAACCTGGTGCGGGGAAGCCGGATTCTGTGCGAGACATCTCTGGTGAGGAGCCTCACTGTCCCTTACGTGTTCTCCTCCTCAGTTTTCCCTTTCTTCTTCTGTCTATAAGCATCACAGATACCTGGGGTAAGGATGCTGCTGTACATGAAAACAGCCAGATAACAAAGTATACACTGTAACAGGGTCACCTTCGTTCTGCCTCTGTCTCAGTCCATAAATTACAGAGTCCCGTTTGCTGGTTCAACACCCTGGGCAGTTTATTTACAGTTGCATTCCACCATCTTCACAGGACACCGAAGACCTTTCCCAAGCACAGGAGAGCTCTCACTCTTCCTGTGCTCGTCCTTCCTGTGCCTATTTGTGGGCTCTTGGCTAATGGCTTAATTGGCCTTTCTCCTCTGCCCCGCCCACAAATGAGACACAGCCTTGCATAGTCAGCTCCAATCTGCTTTTCCTGATTGGGGCTGCGTGATCCCTAGCACTCTGTCACAAGCACACTGCTTCCTGCCATGACTGGCTTTAGGATCCATGGAAGTGACAACGGCTCTCTTCCCACAGTAACTGTTCTTCCAGCTTTACTGACAAACTGTCTCACAGGTCAGAAGCAGATTGGTGCTCTATGGCACCAGCTGGAGTGGAGGAGTGAATGATGGGTTGAAGCCAAAGTGAAGGAAAAAAAGTAATACTTGCCCCCGTTCTGCCAGCAAACCAAGCTTCCCCTCCCTGAGACTCCACTCACCTAGATCTTTGTAATACCATTACAGCTCCGTGCTTTTCACAAATACAAAATAAAATGACAATCAACGTATAAAAAAACCCTCCTCCTGCCGTGGCGGCTCCTGTCCCAGGCGCTGGGCCAAGCTCCCCACTCCAGGCATTGTGACCTGATGCACGGAGTTGCAGCGCTGCTCAGGTTTGGCCTAGTCAAGCCTCCATTGTGGTCGAAGAGGGCAGCTGGGTCATATTTGAGTGAGTGGTGTTGTGACCCCTCCCCAGGGGCTCCTCGCCCTCCTGGTGAAAGTGTCATAACAAAAATCCTGAAAGTGATTTATTAAAAAAAATTATCAATAAAAAGAATTTCATGGGGTTCTAAATATGATCTTCCTTTTCTGGCATGCTTTGATCAGCTGCAAAATGGTTAGCAGTGCTGAGACCTGTCATTAGATTTCAGAGTCAATGATCCACTTAAATGAATGGGGCAGTCCCATTTCTCCCAGAAGTCTTGTTTCAGGCTGTCTGCAAGTCTCGGGTAAGCATGACTGCATTGGTTTATAAGGGCTCGTACTGTTAAGGTTACCTTTACAAGTCACTAGTTTGCATATGAAAGCTGAGATTCTGAAACACAAGATGGCAGCCCACAGTGTAAAACATTGGTTTGCTGAACCACTACAAACCAACCGTGTTTGATCACTAGACCAGGGACCACATGGCTTCCAGCAGTGTAGGCAGCACTGCTTTCAATAGCGCTACTGTGGTACCTGAGGACACCCCAGCGGGAGCCATGGAAAAGAATTATCTAAACAATGTTAGGAACTGGGAGAGGAGGTACAGAGGGCACACAGCTTGGGGAATAACTCATGTTGCCAGCTCGAACCTTCTAGAGTTCTTTTCAAGAGACTAGGTTAAAGTTTCTCTCTCCTGCAGGGTTACAAAATGGATGACCTGTTGACATCTTATGTACAGCTGCTAATGAATGCTGTGAACAAGCAGAGGAATCCCCGCCTCCCTGCCTGAGGGTAGAAGCCTGCGATTCATACCTGTGCCAAACAGACTCCATTTCATATCCCAGACCAAAACCCATTTTAACACTGGTCCTGCCAATTAATCCTCTGATCACACCCGTTCTTCAGAAACCACGCTGGTGAAGTACTGTCACAGGGGAAGCACGAATGAGCACACATTTTAAACTGTCCTGGCCTAGACCCAATGGACAAATTCAGTATGGTTTATAAACGTTGCAGCATTTTCCTGGATTTCAACCTGGGCACGACCCCCAATCAATACATGAAAAAGCAGTCTGAAAACCTCTTCGGATCTACTATGGTGTCCTCCATTCTGACAGGGACATGCCCCTCCAATTCCTTCCTCCTAGCAACATAAGGGCACATCATTCCGTATACTCCCACCAACTGCATAAGCTTCCTGAGTCTCTGGCAAAGAGGGAGATAATGTTACCTTTTCAACACAACGGATACGTTCCAAGAATAGAGGAAATGCCAAAGCATTTCAGCAAAGCATTCAATGGTAGGAAAACAGAGAGAAATTCTTCAAAAAGTGAGATTCTTCAGTCTTCTAGCATTAGAAGACTTGCTGCCAGTCACAGTAACTGCCATCCTATTCTGCTATAATGGGAGAAACTGCATCGCTCCTGGACAGTTCAGGCTGGTAAGCCATAGTGGGCTTTGCAGAAAGGCAGAATCGCTTCTGCTATAACATGGTTATTGTCTGCTGTTTTGTTGCCTTAGATAAGTTGTGAGCTAGTGCACTTCCTTTTGTGTCCCCTTTGGTAACTACACCTGGGTGTTCCCCAGCCTTCCTTTCTCAACAGCAGAGTGCTCCCCAATATGCATGAACACACACTGATTCGGGCTGTTATTAAGGACTGATTCTGCACCCTTACACTGACATAGCTCCATCTAGAAATACTACTCAATGTGAGTCAGGGTTGCACAGGATTGATCCTATAACACACAGACCTCTTTTGAAAGAGTCATTTTCCTGCTCTATAGAAGTGCTCCTAGCATGGAGTTATGTAGACATTCTTTCAGGAGACAGAATGCCAATTGGTTAATTTTATTGGTTTTCATTTCTCTTGATCTTTCTCTGACTTCCTGTTTGGCAGACAGCTTGAATGGTAAAGCCTGATTCAGTTTGTTCATCACATGCGCCTCCATAGACACAACTCCTGTCAGCAAGAGAGAACTTTCTCACAAGAACTGCTCAGAGTTCAAAAAGCCTGGAAGGTAACCTTGCCCCTACACTACTTTCTAGTACTAGAAGAGCAAATACTTGTCCTTCCCAAATCAGAGGAGCCCTCCTGTGACCACAGTGGCATGTGGTGCTTTTAGTGCATTTACACCAAGTTCCTTGAGGCATGGTTTGACAGTGCTGGAAAAGCAGTGCTGTTGAATCTCTCATTCTAGTTTGCCAATGTATGGACAATGGGCTTCATTGTCCCCTGGACATGTGCGTGCAACACAGCCATTAATGGGAGGATTGTACATGCACTGCAGAGAGAATAGGGCCTCAATATCTCTATGCATTTAAATGAGTGCCACACTTTTCAGAATAGTTGATCTTTTTGCAACCAGTCAGATATTCCCAATGCAATGTCCATTGCCAGCAATGGATACTTTGAGACTACCAATGTCAAGGTGTTAATGCTGGCATCATATTTTTTAATTCAATTTAATTAGATATAGTATCTGAGAAATGTTTTATACATTGACTCCATACTGAAATCTTTGCAGCCAAACTATTCAGTTTCCCGTTTTTAAATAAACTGTTGCAGATCAGCGATGACGACGTGGTTTCTTTCTTCCACAAGTCTGGTGAGTGCTCTCCCACCCTTAGTATAACCTGAAAACCTCTCCAATAGTGTATATTACCTCTGCATTACTACAGCATATCATTCACCACTGACATCCAGAGTCCAACCTAGCTACATGGCATCAGTCAGACACAACAGCAGTGCCTCCATTACATTAGAGCATTGATGAATACATCACACTTTAACCAGCACTCATCGAAAATGTTTCAGCAAAACATTGTTGTCATAGACTCACCCTCCTGGAGCAACTCCTCATGGCAAGACTCAGCACTGCAGCCCCTCTACCTCTCCTTCCTCCTCCAGCCTTTGGTGCTCTGTGTGGTGACTTGGTCCTCCGGCCAGGTCACACCAAGAGTCCCACACCCTTCTTGGGTAACAACATCCCAACTCAAAACACAGAGGAATGAAAATCCTGGGCTCAGTCTTCTGCAGATTCTTTGCTTATCTCCCAGGCTCTGCAGAGTTCTTCACTCAATTACTGAGCAAGGCCTCCCAGGGCTTTCTCCCCAGTAGGGTGACCAGACGTCCCGATAAAATCGGCACCGTCCCGAGTTTTCTTCTTTTGTCCTGCATCCTGACCAATGCATGGTCGGGACGCCATTTTTTTTTCTTTTTGCTCAACAAGTTCGGCGGCGTCCCGATTTCCGGGTCCTCGCATCTGGTCACCCTACTCCCCGGAGGCCCAGCTTCTCCCGAGCCGTTAATTCTCAGGCCTTTTTTCCTGGAGTCTCTCTCTGCTCCCAGACCTGCTGTAGGAGTCTCCTTCTCTCCAACTGCCCTCTCCCTTCAGGGACAATCCCAGGCTAGATACCTCCTGCAGGTCCCTCTGTGGTTCCTTTCCCAGAGAGGAAGTTCCAAACTCCTCCCTCCTGGATCTCCTCCCCCTATTGCTCTGCACTCCATTCTTTATAGGAACCACCCAGCCTCGTTCTCCCCAGCTTGGTCTAATCCTTAATTACCTGTCTCCCCTTTAGGTGCCACAGAACATGCTAATTGTCCCTGCCAATGTGGGGTTTATAATACCATCACAATTCTGAAATAGGACTGTGGCTAATCCTTGGAGTTACTGAGTGATTCACCCTGGGTCACATCAGAGGTGTAGATCCAAAGGACTCAGATGTTACTGTACAGTACACATATACAACAGTTTTTATATTTTAATCTTTAGTGTGACGATTTAAAATGTATTGCAGTTAACTTTATTACAAGAACATACATAACAGGTGCAGATTATACTATTTTAGTCCAGCAGTCACAGATTTTGGTTAGACATCACAAACTCAGAAGTACTTAAAACAAGAAATCTGCAGTCTACAGAATACAATAGGGAGTGGGCTTGTCCCTTTAGTATTAATAACTTTCTTCATTCATTCTATATAATCCTTAGCACTAGAGTGCTTTACAAACTAAGAACTAAACACCTCTTAGAACAACGGCTTTAGTCACAGGTTTATCTGCGAATCAATGCCTCCTCTGCTATATGTTTCAAATGAACATTTAAGCTCTTCAGTCCCAGAAGTCTGCATCACCCAATACAAAACATTTGGCATTGGAAACTCCGAGCATTGAAGGTTAAACAATTTTTGCTAATGCTGTGTGGATCACTGTGAGGGTAAGGACCAGGACCCAAACCCTAGAGAAAACATATAGCAGTTTGTTTTGTATTAAGGAAGGATATTAAGGAAGTGATTAATATTCCCCTTGAATATGAGTAAGCGGCACATATCGCAGTTGCTAAAAG
This sequence comes from Chelydra serpentina, assembly GCA_037349315.1. NCBI lineage: Eukaryota > Metazoa > Chordata > Testudines > Chelydridae > Chelydra > Chelydra serpentina. The sequence goes on from JBAIAC010000023.1 coordinate 599,315, forward strand.
CATTGCCATCTTCAAGTGTAGTCAGTGAACATTAGTGATTTATTTTAAATATGTATATAAATATAGATTTAAAACTGTGAAAGTATACAATGGACAGCAGCTTTCGGTAAGTAATACAAGTTTAGCCTTTTGAACTAAATTCATCCTTGATATAACACCACTGAGGATAATGGAGTGACAGCAAGAATGAATTTGACTTTCTGAATTTAGAGCAAAGGAAAACGCACACATCATAGTCTTAAATTTCTTTCTATGAAAGAGAGTCTCTCCTGACTCCAGCATTATGAAGAACACACAGGTACTGGCAAATCCATCACACCAAAAGACCCTGCCTTAAAGAAGTCCACAGATCCCATCACATCTACTTTATATCCTATGCCATTTACTTTTCCAAAGGTGGAATCTGGGGGAAGATGAATGTTTCCAAGCTGTTCTGTAGTCATTTCCCATGATTGCTCAATCTCTCAAATCTGATATTGTAACTCTGTAGACAACCATGTGCTCTACAAAGCAGGACTTTGGTGAAATATTTGTCAGATTAATAGTTAAAAAGAGACACTTTAAGACACTTGATTATCCATATATTATAAAGCTCAGGGTCTATGGGTGTCTTTTCCTTTAAGTAAAAGTAGTAGCAAGGCCTGGCCTAATCTACTGAATTTCAAATATTAGAGAGGAAATAAGAGTCCTCACTGCATCTCTTCTCATAGTACAAAGATATTCACAGTCATCTTGACATGCACATTTTTAACCATGTATTTGCATTTTCCATTGCTAAACTCAAGAGTGGCCTCTGCAGGAAACACAGCTGACAAGATTTGAGCTGGTCTGGAAGACAACTAATGTCCATGAAGTACTCAATTTTTGCATATTCACAAGCACATATGATCCCATCTTCCCAGGAAATGTTCTTGAACTAGGACTGGTGAATCAGCTGCCCAGATTCAGCATTGAGCTCCTTCCTGTGACCAAGGGTATGGGGAAAGGAGCTGCATGCTCCAGGCTAGGAAGAATCAGCATAATGAATTGTGAATGCTCATGGGCCTGAAGTGCCTGTGCTTTAGTCCTTCAACCAAATTCTAGAAAGAATAAGCATAGTGGACTGGTCCCAGCAGTGGCCACTTAAGATTGCCTTCAGTTGTGCAGTTCCTTGTGCCCATACCTGAAGGATGGGCCAATGGCTAGAGAAGAACAAGAGCTGTCCTCAAGTGCTATTAAACTGTGACAAAAGTAATACTGTCTAGGTTATTGTGCAGATTGATAGTCACGGTGGAAGATAGACAAGCTCTCTAATTAGATCAGAGAGTCCATCCCTTCGCAAGTGCTATAGCGGAGGCAGTGCACAGACGGTGTTAAAATAGTTATGATAGCTTACTACAGCAGAAAGTAAAGCAGCCAAAGGCAGTTGGTATTAGGAAAGCAGGAGTCTTGCGCAGGGAGTCCTTTCTACACTAGCCTTTTCCCCTAACATTTCTCACCATTACTATCTCTGGTGCAGCTTCACTGGTGGTAGCAACAGCAAGTAGAGCAGCCACCAGCATTTTAGCCACTAGGTTGTGTGAGTTTGCTCTAAGCAGGGTTAGACAACGGGGGATATGTCTTCCCTGCAGCATTAACCCAGCTCCCATCCACAAACAAAAACCTCTCGCCCAAGTGTGGTGTTGCTTGACACCCGGGCTCACTGGCCCAGCTGTGGGTATAGGCTAAAGCTTATTGAGCTGGTAACCTACCCACTCTGCAGCAAGGACACAGGCTGAATCACTGAAGTGTTGATAGTCCTCCAATGCCTTCCCACAATTCCCCTCCTGTACCCAGCACAGACAAGTTCTCGCATTATTCACTGGGAAAGAATCACAAAGCGGTTCAGCTTACTGCAGTGCTAAGAACCATGGGGTATCATGTGCCTCTGGAAGTCCTAACATCTCAGACAGGTGACTGCAGCACCACTGAGTACATAGTAACTTGGGTAGGGCTCTGCAGTATGGCCTCTTACACCTGAGCTAGGCTAAGCCAGGCATCAGTCACCCAAGTTAATTCTGCAGTGAAGACATGCCCAACATGGTTAAAATACTAGAAGCTGTTTAGTGCCCTGTCTACACGACAGCATCCACTGGTGCTACCACCAACGAAGTTGCATCGGTGATAGCAAAGGTGCAAAATTGTAGCATGGACACAGCTAGTGTCTTACAACAAGATTTATAGGTATGAGTCTGAAGGCTCTTTTGGTTCACTCGAAGGGTCCTAGAGCCCAGGCTCCAGCCCAAGCCCAGAAGTCTACACTGCAATTAAACAGCCCCACAGCCCAGGCCCCATTAACCCAAGATGGCTGGTACAGGCCAACCATAGGTTTTTAATTGCAGTGTAGACATACACCGAGTGTCATGGAAACTGAGCTGAGAAGGTAGTCTTTCCATTCAAACAAAGGGAAAAGGCTTGGCTCAGACTGAAGTGTTTAACAGTTACCAGATCTGCCATCTGGGTTTTGTTATGCAAAAGAGTAAGCACACCTCCAGTCATATTGCAGGTACTGTAGAGGGTAATGGCAGGTGTGTCAGTGGGTAGGGTATTATGTCACATTGGGCAATTCCAAGCCCTGGGAATCAGAGATCTAATGGAGAACTGGCAAGTAAACACTGAATATTAGTTCCTGGCATCCCCTGCCTTCACCCTCGTACTACGTACCCCCCTTCAATTGTAAGGGAATTGAATACAGTTTGAGAAGTATCAAACTGACAGCCCCAGAGATTGAAATCCTCTATGCATCAACCAGGACAACTGTAGTGCAACTTCTGTGCACTGCCCAACACTATACTTCCACTCTGGCCTAGAGTGAGGTGAGTAGGTAGCGTAGACTGTGCCCATTCACTCCTTGCTTTGCCTAGAGAAAATGTCAACAAGGGTGTCAAGAAGGGCGACTGCTGCAGCAGTTTTTGTGATGTGGATATTTGTTCACTGGGAATCTAGACACAGACCAGCTCATTTTGGACATACCCAAACAGTTATCAGATGGTGGTAATTTTGAGCCACATTCAGAACAATGTCCTTTAGGTGAAAAGCTCTGCGTACAAGGCACTTAAGGAATCCTCGATACTTATAACTGGTGTTGAACAATCTGCATGTTTCACCATCTGATATTTAAACCACTGTTCTTTCCAAATTCCTCAGGCTACAGGAGAGAGAACTTCAGCTCAATGTAGGGTGACCAGACAGCGGGGGGGGGAGGAATAGCTCAGTGGTTTGAGCATTGGCCTGCTAAACCCAGGGTTGTGAGTTCAATCCTTGAGGGGGGCCATTTAGGGATCTGGGGCAAAAATTGGGGATTGGTCCTGCTTTGAGCAGGGGGCTGGACTAGATGACCTCCTAAGGTCCCTTCCAACCCTGATATTCTATGATTCTAAGTGTGAAAAATCGGGACAGGGGATGGGGGGTAATAGGAGCCTATATAAGAAAAAGACCCAAAAATCGGGACTGTCCCTATAAAATCGGGACATCTGGTCACCCTAGCTCAATGTAGAAACAATGAAGGACAGAAAAACAATGGTGTACATCTGATCAATAGCAGAATAATGCCAGTTAACTACCATACCCATTGCTCTGCCCTACCCCCTCAGCAGAGGCCAAACTCCCCATGCTGTCAGTGTTAATTTGCAACTGCCTGAGTAAAGGGACAGAGTGAAAGCTGCAGTAACAAAAGCTGGAGGAGGTACTATTTGTCTGTGGTTTGTTTCAGACATTCTTAACAGCTCCCTTTGTGATCAGTAGCTGCTGCAAGTTGCAGTCTGTGAGGATAAGAGTGCAGACAGCAGAATGATAGACCTGTTTAAGCAGAGTTTAAATCCACAGCTTTGGGATGCGATTTCTTGGAGGCCAACTCAGACAGCTTTTTCAGACGTTTCTTCAGCTCCAGAGGAAATTTCTCATAGCATTTCTTGCACACGGGCTTCATGTCAAACTCCACAAACTTGTTCCTTTCAAAGAAACACTGAGCTATTAAAAACAGCACTTGCAAATCTACATTCCTGGCTTGATGTTCAGTAATCAAGTATGTGTGTGTCTGTGTGAGTGTGGTGTCTTGCTTTCTACTGCACATATAAAAACCCTCATTTCAACACACAGATGCCAGTCTTGCCAGGTATGTTCACACATCAGAATTTAATGCCCACGTGCAGTAGTGTTCATGCCAAGTTAGGTGCCCGACTGTGTGAACACAGATACATATGGACTGATGACTGGAGATCAGGTCCACGTTTACCAATAATGAAATGCTCAGCCATGGAACACTTTGTGATTGGCTCTTAGCAACACTTCTGCTTGGCTGCTTTCCAAAACTTGGGGGCAGCAGCTTTGCATTGGCAACAGGAAAACATTTTGATTCTTCACACTCCTCCCCTCTGTGCTGCCAAGTGCACCTCAGCCTGCTATGAATGCCCCTTGCTAGCTAGTACCAGGATGGAAGCACATTAATTTTCCCTGTACATACATATCCACAGTGCTTTTCTTCTGTTGCAACTTAATGGCTTTCCTATGCTTGCAATTTCATAGAAATCATAGAATCATAGAACTGGAAGGGACCTCGAGAGGTCATCTAGTCCAGCCCCCTGCACTGAAGGCAGGACTAAGTATTATCTAGACCATCCCTGACAGGTGTTTGTCCAACCTGCTCTTAAAAATCCCCAGTGATGGAGATTCCACAACCTCCCTAGGCAATTTATTCCAGGGCTTAACCACTCTGACAGTTAGGAAGTTTTTCCTAATGTCCAACCTAAACCGCCCTTACTGCAATTTAAGCCCATTGCTTCTTGTCCTATCCTCAGAGGTTAAGAAGAACAATTTTTCTCCCTCCTCCTTGTAACAACCTTTTATGTACTTGAAAACTGTTATCATATCCCCCCTAAGTCCTCTCTTCTTCAGACTAAACAAACCCAATTTTTTCAATCTTCCCTCGTATGTCATGTTTCTAGACCTTTAATCATTTTTGTTGCTCTTCTCTGAACCTTCTCCAGTTTGTCCACATCTTTCCTGACATGTGGCGCCCAGAACTGGACACAATACTCCACTTGAGGCCTAATCAGCGCGGAGTACAGCGGAAGAATTACTTCTCATGTCTTGCTTACAATACTCCTGCTAATACATCCCAGAGGGATGTTCGCTTTTTTTGCAACAGTGTTACACTGTTGACTCATATTTAGCTTGTGATCCACTACGACCCCCAGATCCCTTTCTGCAGTACTCCTTCCTAGGCAGTCATTTTGTATGTGTGCAACTGATTGTTCCTTCCTAAGTGGAGTATTTTGCATTTGTCCTTATTGAATTTTATCCTATTTACTTCAGACCATTTCTCCAGTTTGTCCAGATCATTTTGAATTTTAATCCTATCCTCCAAAGCACTTGCAACCCCTCCCAGCTTGGTATCGTCTGCAGACTTTATGAGTGTACTCTCTATGCCATTATCTAAATCACTGATGAAGATATTGAACAGAAGCGGACCCAGAACCGATCCTTCCGGGACCCCACTCATTATGCCCTTCCAGAATGAGTGAGAACCACTGATAACTACTCTCTGAGAATGATTTTCCAACCAGTTATGCACCCACCTTATAGTAGCTCCATCTAGGTTGTATTTCCCTAGTTTGTTTATGAGATGGCCATGTGAGACAGTATCAAAAGCCTTACTAAAGTCAAGATATACCACATCTACTGCTTCCCCCCTATCCATAAGGCTTGTTACCCTGTCAAAGAAAGCTATCAGATTGGCTTGACATGATTTGTTCTTAACAAATCCATGCTGACTGTTATTTATCACCTTATTATCTTCTAGGTGTTTGCAAATTGATTGCTTAATTATTTGCTCCATTATCTTTCCGGGTACAGAAGTTAAGATGACTGGTCTGTAATTCCCCAGGTTATCCTTATTTCCCTTTTTATAGATGGGCACTATATTTGCCCTTTTCCAGTCTTCTGGAATCTCTCCCATCTTCCATGACTTTTCAAAGATAATTGCTAATGGCTCTGATATCTCCTCAGTCAGCTCCTTGAGTATTCTAGGATTCATTTCATCAGGCCCTGGGGATTCGAAGACATTTAACTTATCTAAGTAATGTTTTACTTGTTCTTTTCCTATTTTAGATTCTCATCCTACCTCATTTTCACTGGCATTCACTACTTTAGACGTCCAATCGCCACCAACCTTCTTGGTGAAAACCGAAACAAAGAAGTCATTATGCACCTCTGCCATTTCCACATTTTCTGTTATTGTCTTTTCCCCCTCATTGAGTAATGGGCCTACTCTGTCCTTGGTCTTCCTCTTGTTTCTAATGTATTTGTAGACTGTTTTCTTGTTTCCTTTTATGTTCCTAGCTTGTTTTGTACCTTGGCTTTTCTAATTTTGTCCCTACATACTTGTGTTATTTGTTTATATTCATCTCTGTAATTTGACCGAGTTTCCACTTTTTGGAGGACTCTTTTTTGAGTTTAAAATCATTGAAGATCTCCTAGTTAAGCCAGGGTGGTCTCTTGCCATACTTCCTATCTTTCCTATGTAGTGGGATAGTTTGCTCTTGTGCCCTTAATAATGTCTCTTTGAAAAACTGCCAACTGTCTTCAGTTGTTTTTCCCCTTAGACTTGCTTCCCATGATATTTTACCTATCAACTCCCTGAGTTTGCTAAAGTCTGCCTTCTTGAAATCCATTGTCTTTATTGTGCTGTTCTCCCTTTTACCATTCCTTAGAATCATGAACTCTACCATTTCATGATCACTTTCACCCAAGTTGCCTTCCACCTTCAAATTCTCAACCAGTTCTTCCCTATTTGTCAAAATCAAATCTAGAACAGCCTCCCCGCTAGTAGCTTTCTCCACCTTCTGAAATAAAAAAATTGTCTCCAATACATTCCAAGAACTTGTTGGATAATCTGTTAGATAATCTGTGCCCTGCTGCGTTATTTGGCTCCTTTACTACCCCACTCAGTTGCATGAGTGTCTCTCACAAGGGAGATAAGGACTCAAGCAGCCATGAACTTCAGTGGGTCACAATCAGACAGCAATCTAGCTATCACAAATGGTGATTGCAGCAGAATCAGGCCACTGCATTCATTTGGTTGGCAAAAATCAAGAAGTGAAATTTCACTAGCAGAGTCAGTGTCCCAGACACTCGAGTCACGTTTAGTCTAGAGCCCACTCAGTCTGAGACTTGCCAATTCCTTATCCCCCAATAGCCTCATATTCCCAGACTTCCTGCCATTCAGCTTCCACCAAGTTTACTGTGATTAATGTTGCTCCATTAAGCAGCAGCAAGGGGAGTTCACTGCAATGTGGCCCACCCCCAGGAATGTGCCCAGCCTCCATTAATCCAGGGAAGGGAAGGCAGTCTCTGAGATAGGCACATGACAAACTAATTTTCTAGATGTTTGAACTAACTTTGCCACTGTGTGTCCTAAGTCCCAGTTCTTACAGGTGACCTGTACTATTGTCTTAAAGCATGGCCTATACGTAGTATGCTTTTAACGCCTCAAACATTAAACACTCTGCTGAGTGGGTACCTCTGGAATCATGCTGGCTGGTGTGACAGCCTGGTATGTCCAATGCTGCATGTCAGTTACCAGACAGCCTAGCTGGAGAGTGGAACTGGGGGCTCAGGGCAGTGTCATTTTATTATGGAGTGAGATTTTGATAAGCGTTTTTATCAGTATAAAAGAGTAAAGAATTTAAAAACACTTTCCAAAACCCACATTCTATAATGAAAACACCATTTCCTCGAACCCCTAAGGGTCAGCTCCTTGATAACTGAGGCATGTTGGGCCATCACAGCAGAGCTTGGGTGATCTCAGAGGCCCTGAAACTAGGAAAGGGGCATTTAAAGTTAGTTTGTATTCATTGTCCCTGTGCCACTTACTATTTGGGGCATTTAGCACACAACTCTTTGAAAATGGGCTCCCGTTACCTTTTAATAGGCTACCTTTCTAGGGGAAAGCTGTACGTATTGCAGGAGAGGATGCTACTCCACAGCTGCAGGGTGCCAGCACCATTCCCCCAGGCTGCTGAAAGAGTTATTCTAGGTCTGCAAGTATCTACTTACTTCAGTGTGAGCTTGATGTTGCAGGTGGAGCAGGAGAAGCAGTTCACACACCATGCCTTGTTGAGAGCTGATACCACTGCGCAAAATAAGAGCAAACAACCAGATTATCTAGTCTCAGAGTCCTATCCCAATTCACTGAGCCCAGGTGTAAAAAGAAACACTGGAGCCTTGCAACTGCAGGATTGCAACAGCTGCACTGACAAACAGAACGGGAGAGTGACCCAAAACAAGGAGAGAACAAATCTTACCGTCCCCCTCAATCACGTGGCTGCAGTTGTAGCAGACATCTCCGAAGAGCTGCATGCAGAAGGAATAAAATGGGAATTTATTTTACTGACTATGAAGGAGTCTGCCCATGCTCCCCAAATTAGACAGCTGGTGCAAACATCAAACTCCTGATGGATGCAGCAGCACCCTACAATTCATTTACATCTCCTGAATAGCTTCTCCTACACTTGCCCATAGGTCTATGGTCATTCAGAACTGGTATCCTCAAATCTTAGAAGTTTTTTTATTGATGCCTCATATTCTTGGTACCATTATAACATGATCTGTATGCCTGGGAATTTGGGAGACAATGTCAATAGATCACAACACTGATCCAAGATAAATATCTCCTGATCATAGACCATAAACACTGAGGCAAAAGCAAGAGTGCTATTTTAAAAGCAGTTGATATTTAGCCTTTAACAACTCTACAAAGGAAATGTAGTATTTTGTCTGATGGAAACTGGTGTAGAGTCATGGCTGCTCATTGTATCTTTATGATAATGTTACCTTTATATCAGCTTACAGGACATATCTTTTCTGTACTTTAGCCAACTAGATGCCGTGGCATTGTTTTTAAACAATTATAAAGAGGCTGGCTTCACATGGGTTATAGAATGTTTGCTGTGTTGTTATGGCTGTGTTGCTCCCAGGATACAAGAGACAAGGTTTGTGAGGTTATACCTTGTATTGGACCAACTGCTCTCAGTGAAAGCTCTGCAGCGCTCAAAGGCTTGTCTCACCAACAGAAGTTGGTCCAATAGAAGATATCACCTCACCCACCTTGTCTCTCAGAAATTTTAAGTGCGATCCAGGGACAGCAATTTTTTCTTTCAACAGGGAAGATCCCTGTCTCCATTACACTTTAATTCTCTAATCACTGCCACTTTCCTAGAATTATACATGTCAACACACATCTGCCACGGAAAACATTTTTTCTTTTTCAATTAGCTTCCCTGTGACGCACTAGGACTGTAGTTAAGGTTTCCCTGAGTACTGTGTGGGTGCCTCAGTTTCCCCCATGTGGTGCTTGAGTATCTAGGTGGTGGGACAACGGTGCATGATTGTTACAAAGCCCTAGAAGGCAGAGGCCTGGACACAGAGAATGGCCCTGTCTGCTGGCAACAGATGGCCCGGCCCCTCCCCCGGCAAAGGTGAGAGCTGAAGGTGTGAGAACAAAGGGATCAGGTGACCTCCTGGCCCGGGAAGCAGACAAAGGCGGAGGAGGGGCTAGAGAGTTGGAGTTTGAAAACTGGCCGGGGAAGAGACGAGCGAGGCAGACAGGGTCTGGCCTCCCTGCCCCGGTTGGAGCTGTGGGGCGAAATGCAGGGAGCCCCAGGCTGGGGTCTAAGCTCCCTGCCCCCCGGAAGGACCCGACTGAGGGGTCCTGGACGTACTGACAAGCTCTGGTTGGGCTGTGTCCCTGGCATCTCTAATAAACCTTCTGTTCTACTGACTGGCTGAGACTCCCAGTGAATCCGGGGAAGAGGGGTGCAGGGCCGGACTCCCCTATACTCTGTGACAACTGGTGGCAGCGGTGGGATGATCTGCACCCCGTGAACGGCGCTTCCTGCAGTAAGTAACTGGGGAGCAGTAGAACGAAGGGGTGCTAACGAGGACCAGGCGTGCTGAAGGCTCACGGAGGAGCGGTTTCGGGGAGCGGAGGAGCTACGCTTAACCCCTGGGAGTGTGTGTCCAGCGAGAAGGACTGTGCAATGAGGGGGTCCCCCTGGGGGCTACAGTGAGCAGTCCCAGGGGCGGAGGAGCCTGCGGCTTGGCCCTGGGAGAGAGAAGGAATTTTGCAGTGACAGGGTTCCCCTGGGGGTGCCGTGAGTGGACCCAGGGGCGCAGGAGCTGCAGCTCGACCCTGGCAAAGAGGCGGTGACCTGGAGAAGGGCTGGCACACTTGGGGTTCTTCCTGGAAACCGTGGGGAGCTAAGAGCACACAGGCCTGCGAGTCCACAGCAAACTTGGGAGCAGTGAAGTGATGGCGTATCGCCTTCTCCTTAAGAAGAGCATTGTAACCCTGTGCAAAAAGAGAGGGATACCCATTGGAAAGCTCACTAAAGCCCAGTTAATCACGCGGCTGGAGGAAGATGACCATTCCAGGGAGCCGATTCCGGACCCCAGTGGGGCTACAGCAGGATCTGGGAGCAGCTGGAGTGATAGCCTGGCATCCCCAAGAGTCTGGTCCCCAACCAGACGGGGGTCTTCACGATCGGGTTCCCCAGCAGGGGATCGGAGACGGATGGGACTGGAGCTGAGTCCGAGAGAGCAAGAGGACGGTGAGAGACAGCAAGAGCCCGAGAAAGACCTACAGAAGAAGCAGCAGCGTGAACTTTCGGTGGTGGAATGGAGAGGCATAGGGGACTGGCCAGGGGTAAGTGGGGACAGATCCCGGGGTGCCAGCTCCGCAGGGAACCTCGATCCTAAATTGCTGCCCCTGGTTAAGGAGGGTGGGGATGTGGAGGCCCACCTCACTGCCTTGGAGCAGACTGGTGATTGGAACCAGGGAGACCCTGCGGAAAAGCCCCGGGATTTAACTCCCTTGCTGGGTCCCAAGGCTATAAACTCCACCAGCCAGAAGGGTGGGATGGTGGACGGATTTCCACTCCTGGCCCTGGACTCAAGCCCTATGGACCCCCAGTGGAAGCGGAAGCTGATGGTCAATGGAGAGACATTCGGGGGGTGGCAAGACCCCGGGACAGAGAGAATTGTGGCCCCACAGGGACAGCCAGGGCAGCGCTGAGCCCGGGGGGAGCAGAGACCCCAGCTGAGTGGGGGAACACACAGGCAGGGCAGGACGGCTGCCAACCAGGCTTGCCTGGTCCAGAGGTGCTGCCGGGAAGTGATTCCACGGCAGGGAGGGAGCCACCAGGGACAGGGCTCAGTGGGGCAGTGACCCCAGGCCTGGCCAGTGAGCTGCAGAGGGATCCTGCTTTGGAGAAGCTAAGGGAACTTGCTGGCCACAGCGCTGCAAACCCCCTTGGGGAAGACTGCAGAGACAGATCCCTGTGGGAGAAGGGATTCCTGTGCCGGGAATGGGCTTCCCAAGGGGAAGTGGAACTGCGGGGAATCAGGAGGCAGCCGGTGGGGCACCCGAAGTATCATCACCGGCTATTGTACCTGGTCCAGGGTAAGGGAGAAGATCCCTGGAGGTCCCTGCCCATCAGGGAGGAACCTTTCCAGAAGGTGGCTATGAATGGGGTGGGCCCCCTCAGCAGGGCAACCCAGTCGGGGAAGAAGTACATTCGGGTGGTGGTAGATTTTGCCACCCGCTACCCCGAGGCGGTACCCTTATCCTCCATTGAAGCAGACACCGTGGCGGATGCGCTGCTGACCATTTTCAGCCGAGTGGGGTTCCCCAAGGAAGTCCTGACAGACCAAGGGTCCAACTTCATGTCGGCCCTGCTCCGGTGCTTGTGGGAGAAATGTGGGGTCCGGCACAGTTGGGCCTCAGCATATCATCCCCAGTGCAATGGGCTGGTGGAGAGAGTTCAGGGGACCATGAGGCTGATGCTGAAGACTTGCATCAATCAGCATCCACAGGACTGGGACAAGGACCTGCCCCACCGATGGCACAAGGAAGTGCCCCAGGAATCACCAGGGGGCTTCCCTTTCAAGCTGTGGTATGGGAGGAGAGTAAGGGGACCCCTAGAACGGGTAAGGGACAATTGGGAGGAGAATGGGGAAGACCCCCTGATGGATCTCTCCCCTGAGATGGGAGCCCATCCTTCCATCAGGTGTCCCCCAGTCAGAGTAACTGGGAAAAGAGCCCAGAACCTGGAGAGAGAGGCCAAGGACAGGCTGGCTTTAGAGGTGAACCAGTCATTCAACAGCCCAGGGCTGGCCAAGGTGGAGGCGATCAGAGTTTGGCCTGTTCCCCAGACCAAGAAACAGGTCCAGGCCTTTAGCGGGATGGTGGGATACTACCAGAGGTTTGTACCCCCCTTTAGCTCCCTAGCTGCCCCCATCACAGAGCTAGGTAAGAAGGGGAAGCCAGACGAGGCAGTCTGGACCGAGCAGGGCCAGAGGACTCTCTGTGCGCTGAAGGAGGCTCTAATCCAGGGCCCAATAGATCGAGTAAACCCAGACCGGGCCAAGCCCTGTACAGTGTTCACCGAAGCCTCAGACACAGGGCTGGGCGCGGTGCTGATGCAGGCCTATGCGAAGGGGGAGAGATACCCCATCGGGTATCTGAGCAAGGAGCGGCTGCCCTGGAGGCAGAATGGTCAGGCCATAGAGAAGGAATGCCTGGCCATGGGGCAGGCCCTTAAGAAGCAGCAGCCGGATCTATTTGGGTGGCGCTTTACGGGGTATGGTCACCATTCCGCCCCAACGTGGCTGCATCCAGGAAAAGGGGCCGATGCCGAGCGGCTGGTGACAGAGACACGTGGTCAGAGAGGGGACCAGATCAAGAGGGAGGCTCTTAACCAAGAGAGCCCGAACTACAGCCCTCCAGACTGGAGCGCTGGGAAAAGACCTGATCTCAGCTTGAACCCCAGGGGTTTTGGGATGGGAAGAGGGCACGGGCCGCATAAACCTTCCCACATGCGGCCTGCGGGTGCCATCAAGCCCACCCAACCTAAGGGAGCCCGTGGAACTGGAACGGCCTGGTGTGACCAGGTTCGAACTTCCCCGGGTCACTGGCTAAAGTGACCCCGCTCAATTCGGTCTCGGAGGGGGGAGAGATGTGACGCACTAGGACTGTAGTTAAGGTTTCCCTGAGTACTGTGTGGGTGCCTCAGTTTCCCCTATGTGGTGCTTGAGTATCTAGGTGGTGGGACAACGGTGCATGATTGTTACAAAGCCCTAGAAGGCAGAGGCCTGGACACAGAGAATGGCCCTGTCTGCTGGCAACAGATGGCCCGGCCCCTCCCCCGGCAAAGGTGAGAGCTGAAGGTGTGAGAACAAAGGGATCAGGTGACCTCCTGGCCCGGGAAGCAGACAAAGGCGGAGGAGGGGCTAGAGAGTTGGAGTTTGAAAACTGGCCGGGGAAGAGACGAGCGAGGCAGACAGGGTCTGGCCTCCCTGCCCCGGTTGGAGCTGTGGGGCGAAATGCAGGGAGCCCCAGGCTGGGGTCTAAGCTCCCTGCCCCCCGGAAGGACCCGACTGAGGGGTCCTGGACGTACTGACAAGCTCTGGTTGGGCTGTGTCCCTGGCATCTCTAATAAACCTTCTGTTCTACTGACTGGCTGAGACTCCCAGTGAATCCGGGGAAGAGGGGTGCAGGGCCGGACTCCCCTATACTCTGTGACATTCCCCACCACCAGAGATTACTGATATTTCTTAACAACTCACTCCAGATAACAATGCATTTCTGGTTATATGGTGCATGGGGAAAATGCTGTGCTTATTTCCCAAATTTCTCTAGGGAGCATTCTTTCTTCCCAGCTCTTCAGCCGAGAGAGGTGCCAGCTGAATGGGTGTAGGACAGCAGTGCTTACCTGGTTGTAGTGAGTCTCGCAGTAAGCCAGTCCTTTTTTCTCATAGTGGCGATGCCCCAGAAATGGCTTCTCACATTTGGCACAAACAAAATGCTGCAAAAGAAAATGGTATTCAGTGTCGGTGGAAGGGCCTCCACAGCTAGAAGACATGCATGGACGTTGCCCCGGAGATAATCCAGTAGTTTGCACAAGAGTTTCAGATCTTTATACAAACACAGACAAGAAAACCCTGCAAGAACCTTGTGGGATGGTGATAGTGGGACACTATGACAATCTAAATGACAGTCAGAGGAACAATGTCACAGCAGGGTTAGAAGACAGTGGCAAACACACCTCCACTCTGGCTACACAACAGATTCTACCACTACTGTCATCTGTTGAGCTGCACTGTACAAAAAAAATTGCTTCCAAGATTTGGAAGGTGAGATGTATGACTCAAGAACCTCTTAATGCCAACTGGCAAAGTGATGCAGAGGGGTTACAGGACTCTCCTGATTTTGGTAGGTACATTCTGGTTCAAAGAATGTCTCGTGAGGTCTCAAATAAAAGCTGGTGCCATGCTGGTTATCAATATTGTGGTGAAATGTGTGTACAGATACTATGTAAGGAGTTACACACACATACACACACATACACACACACACTAAATATGTTCTTAAAGTCTGTGTGGGAGAGTTGGACACCATCAAAGGGGAAAAACAAGTTTTCTGTCAGACAAGAGATGTTTATTCATCTCTCTGTTTACATCTAAATTGAATATTGTCTCATTCACTACTGGTCACTTATTGCCAGTCAGAACTAAATACAATGAAAGATTGTGCAGAATTCAGAGAAAGTCTACCCGGAAGAGAAAAGCAGTGGTGCTTAGGAGATGCGGGGAGGGAAACCTATCTAGAGATATACATCAAAGGTTTGCTCCATATATTTGGGAGGCAAAGAAGACATCCTGGCACCCTTCACTAAGGGAGTAAAAGGACAGTGCTTCTGCTTCATGAAGAAGATTCTTGGTTGAAAATGCTGAAGAGAATTTTGGGTGAGAGAAGCTTCTTTAGACAAGACAGTAACTTGTTAGTTAAGGTTAGTCTTTAGAAAGCATGTTATGATTTTGTTTTACACAACCATTTGTTTCCTATATTCTCTACTTCTTTGATAATATATTTATAGTGAAAACAAGAATATGTTTATCTAAGTGATGTGGTATTAAGCAAAGTGCTGGCTCTGAGCTGAATCTTACATGCTGGTGTGTATTGTTCCTTTGGGAAAGGCAGACCTGCTAATTCTGTGAGTGTCCCATGGATAAGGAACTGGATACTACAGGGACTCAGGAGTTGGTGTGTGCCTATGGCTACCTGTACAGTGAGAATGAGGACTGGAAGGTAGTGCTTGTGGTACTGGAGGCTGGTGGTTTCAGGGAGCTGATCCACCACAGGCAGACTCAAGCGTGCTTCACGCTGAGGGCAGCTGATGGTGAGGTGCCTCACAACCTGGGTACCCCTAGGAAGTATCACAGTGATGCTACAGTTTGTTACTTGGAGCTGGAGGGAAGGACATAGAGAGGATGTACATAACTTCAGTGGTAAATGCTATTTTGCAGGCCCCAGAATCTTTGCAATGTAATGCAGAAATTTTAAAATAATTTTCCTGAGAGTAAATTAAACAATGATATTGTTACTGTGCAAAAGATGAAGTGCTGCATTCACAACTTTAGTGCATGTGACTTACCCAGGTAAAGCTCACCCCAGGTGAATATAGTCTGAATTCGGCCTAAACAGGAATGGTGGGAATTTCTAATGTTCACCATAACAGCCTCCAACTTGCATTAGGCCTCTGGCAATATGCATTCCACAGGCAACTTCACAATGATCTCACCTCAACATGCCATTGCTTCCCCAGAGCATTGACCACCCGTCCTTCGATAGGCCTGCGACAGGCTCCACAGATTGGGATACCCATCTTGTCGTGGCAGGGCAGGCAATAGAGTTCCCCTTTCAGCTCCCTGGCCTCAGCAGTCAGCTCCTTCCTGAAAACAACACAAACAAGTGTTCTTGAAGCAACAACACTGACCCAAGAACCAGCCAACAGCTGTTTCATGATTAAACCTGACACTTACATGAGCTGTGGAAGAGTGAACTTCAAAGCTAACTTCCATGCTTTGGCCCCCCCACCCCCCATCTACACTATAAACACAGGCATCCTGAATTATGCTTGTGAAACATGGCTGTGGTCAAACCACTTTATAACATGGTGGTTATCTAATAGGTCTTTCTGTCCACAAATGCAAGGCTAAATCACATTTGGTCACAACCATGTTTAAACAAGGTTATTTTTGTACTGTAAACAGGACCTTTGAGAGTGGCTCATTTCCAGGAACTGTTCTCAAGCCCAGTAGACAATGGTGCCCAGTAAGCAATGCATGAAGGAAGGAGAACCCTATGTAGCTGAACAGAAGAACTCCAATTCTTCTATCCTTTTGATTCCAACTCTTTTAATCTTTCACATACAGAACTTCTTGTCTGCCAGACAACTTAAAGGCTGCAAAGTACAGCTGTGATTACAGAGTCCAGAAAGAGACTGAACTGTTGTCCATACAATGCATTTCCCTGGTTTGTTGATGGAAGCTGGGAGAGGAGAACATACCCACAGTGGGTGCAGTTGAAGTGATCTGGATGGTAGGAGTCATTCCTGAACATCAGAGGCTGCTCATCGATTATCAGGTGGCACTTCTGACAGATATACTTGCCTAGCCCCTTGGCTTTCTCCCGATTATGGCAAGGCCTACACAGGTGCCTGGGTGAGAATTGGAAAGAAAGGGCAGCATTAGTAGTCTTTCTAGAAGAGAGCTGTGCTCTGCACATTTTTGATTAGGGTTACTGGTTTCTGTAACCTTCTCCCAAAGACAGCAGCCACTGTTCTAACCTCACTGCTCTAGAGGATGGAAGTTAAACATCATCTAATGGTGCTAGTGCTCACCAAACCCTGAGGTAGCCTTGTAACTCCACCTGCCCCATTCAGATATAGTTAGGTATTTCCTAGGCCTCCTTACGTGGCATTTCTTCTCTTCACTACAGGCGTCAACAGTAGACAGTTTAGCTGTCTGTAATTGCAAGTGTGCACTCAGCTTACAAACTCAATGGAGACGGCATGTGGGCCTGAATCACTATGCATGAAGCATCTGCTTTTGTACGTAGCAATAAAGACACTCATAGGTGTGTATACCAGAGTAGCTAAGAAGTGTCTTCTCAACACAGCGGAGAGCTTGTGTGCACATATGTATGTAAGTATGTCCCTACAAATCTATAAATGTATTTGTGTTGACATAAATCTATGCACACAATCCTCTTGACTGCTCTGTTGAAGGGAGTTCACTCTCAGTGCTCCTCTTGAAGGTACATTGCTACAGTGCCTCCACCATGGTTGGATCCATTAGTCCTCACAAACCAGGACAAACCAGAGAGCCTTTGAATCATAGCCCTTCTACCCAAAAGTTCCCTATTAAGTTTAAGACAAACAAGGGAGTCTGCAGCTCTGTGTCTTTAGTTTAGTTCACCCATCGGCTGTCCTCCCAGCATTAGTGTTGTTTACTGGGTGCGGAGGTTTGGCTAAATTGAACACATAGCAAGCAAAGGGGGAATAATCTATGCCTGTTTTCTCACCATTGTTCAGCCTGATGAAAGCAGGTTCCCCCTCACTACAGTCACACATACATCCTTGGTTAAGATTTAAAGGTAGTCTCCCAAACAGCCCATCAACTACAGTGAAAAACGGTAAAGGAAAGATGGTGTCGTGGCTAATGCAACAAACTGACTAGGAGTCAGAAGATTGGGTTCTATTCCAGGCTCTCTCTCGGATTTCCTGTGGGACTTTGGACAAGTCACTTAACCTTAGGTTTCCCATCTGTATAATGGGGCTAAGAATACTTCCCTGTAGCACAGGGGTGTTGTGTGGCCTCAAACATTTATGATCCTCGGATGGAAAGCACCTGCATAAGCTGAAAGTATGATTATTATTTTCTCACTTTTTAAATCCTCTCTTCTGTAATAGTCTCTTTCCAGGGCTGGAACCACTGTCCTCCCCGACGGAGCCACAGTCCCCACAAAAAGCAGACAGCGCCCATTATAAGAGAGCATGCAGCTGTGCTCATCCCTGGATAAAGGCATCAATTTTATTCAGCACTGTCAAATGGGGACTAATTATACAGGGCAGGACACTGGGACCCTGCAGCAAGTGTTCTGAAAAAGACCCCTCTCATTCAACTGAATAAGGGGCCTTCAACCCTTTACACTGATAAACCATTATCAACCCCTCCCCATTCACAAACCCTCTCTGCTGTCCCATAGACCCTCCTCTATTGCAAGCAAAGTGAAGTCTTGGAATCGCAGAGCTGTTGCCATAGCAGCCGCCCCTCTCACCCCCACTCCCACCATTATGGAATTATCCCATTCTCAAGTGTCCTGTTGTGTCTATTAATACCAGACTCCCCCCCTGCACAATACCCCTTTCCACCCCTCTAAAATAATCACAGAACTCCAAAGAGTCAGTGTAAAAGACTCAGGGGTTCAGAGAGACTTTAATAAGCAGGACAAACACTGAAATATTCAAAAATGTAACAGCAGCAGCGGCAGTTCCCCCCTTCCAAGGCTTCAGCTGGAATGAAAACGGCCTTTCATTGCAAGTGTGCCATCTCCTCTCCTCTGTTGTGTGAGCTGATAATGCACTATCAGAGCTAGCAGGACTCTATATAGAGGGGCTCTCTCTTCCACCCTCACTAAGTCTGAAACGGTCTGCTCCTTCTGAATCATCAACGGCTTTCAGTTTTGACGCTTCCCCTTGATTCGCTGGCATCAGAAGGAGCTCCCAGAGATCTACTCTAGAAGGACTTTACCCTCCACCCATAGGACTGCGCCGTCAAGAGGTAAGAGAACTGGCTTTGGCTGGTAGAATAACGGAGGCACTTTCCTGGTGGCTTTATGCTGTCGTAGCTGAGTCAGTGAGGGTGATGGGAGATGTACAGAGGAGCTAATACACATAGTGTATGAGTTGTTAAACAAATAGAGTCTACAAAGGATTTCATTATAAATTAAAATAGCTTTCCAAACGTCTCCATTTTCAGCCATTAGTACAGATAGGCATACACCACAAACATCACCCTATTACATTATTATTTTCCCATGGGCAACAGAGTATTCTCAGCCAGAGGGGAGTCAGCTCTGGAGGGAGTTTCATCCAGTGTTAAACGATTTTCTGGGAAAGATGAAAGATCTTCCTGCTTGACAAAGCATTTCCACTATCATCAGCACTGATCATTTAAAACAAAACAGCTCATTCCCCAGGCAGAACTACCTTTAATCACAAGAATGAGAGAAGAGCAGAAAACTGTGAAGTCCACCAGAGACCTCATCATGCGCTTCTAGCTGGGAAGCACTTAGATTGTAGCAAAAACCAAGCTAGCTGGATTTCTTATTTAGGATGAGCTAGAAAGTTTTGCTTATTCTTCATCAAGCCTTTTATTAACAAATAGGTAGAGCACCTGTTGGAACAGTAATATGGGCGTATAAACTATTATAACTATCCAAATGAGTATCAATGTAGTGTGGATGTGGGAGAGAGGGAGGGCCATAAAATATGGCTATATGCACATATTGAAATGACTAACTACATCCCTGCTTACAAATCAGCTATGGGAGGCTTAGAATAATGGCTAACCCCAGAATAGAGCTCTATTCAGCAATCTGTAAATCACTAAATACACACACTACCCCAGCAGCGCAAGTCAAGTGGAATTCTGGGCTTGGGAACCAGACAATTAAAGAATTATTCTGCATACAGATTCAGAACCTCTTGCGTTGTAGACCAAACCGCAGATACTAGATCATTTTGAAAAGGAGATATGATTTCTAATTAGCTTCAAGCAAAAGCATTTGTACATGCTACAGTGACAAGTTTACTAGAGATTACAGAGTTATTCTACTGTGTACCACAATAGAGCAAAAATAAAGTAAACAAAAAGCCTAATCCATAAATTTGCACATTTATTTTGAATCAGATTTTTTTTTAAAAAGAAGAATTTGCTAAACCTTCTTCATGTGTTATTGCCAGAGGCACAGAGTAAAGCCATCACTGGGTTTTCCACAGCTCTAGTGTTTGTGCTATAAACACTTAAAGCTGCACATTTTTGAAAGTAGCATTTCAATTCTCAAAGCCAGTACAGCAATTAATTCTAGTGATACATAAACTAGACATCACCATTAATGGCTACAAAAATTACAGTATGTTAAAACAGCGCGAGTTAAAACTCTCGGAAGATCATTTGAGTTTAGAGCCTAACTGAAAGGGTTTTGTAAAAAGAGCCATTTATTTTCTCCACACCTTCTGACAAAAGAAAAGAAAGAAAGAAAGAAAGAAGCCCTCACAGGGTAACATATATAACAGCAGCTTCCCCCCATAACGATACTGACTTTTGACAGACAAGAACATATGTGAGCTAGATCCATCAACATTTAATCAACTCCTGCAGCCCCAATCCCCAAGATGTTTCTCCTCCCAGTGACTACCCTACTGGACTTCTTGATATTCCTCACTTAACCCCCTGCAGTCCTGTGGTGAAATCCTGGCCCCACTGAAGTGAAAAGAAGTTTTGCTATTGACTTCAACAGAGCTGGGATTTTCATAATTGGTGTCTTTGCCATTTTGTGTCAGATACTGACAGAAAACTGAGCTCAAACCCCAAAGATCATAGCTCAATGCACCACAGGAAGTCAGTTCTAACAGAATCTGATCACCACAGAGAAATTTAAGAACATGATAAAATGCATGTCACTCCGAGTCCCTTAATGTTGGGGCTGCAGATGGGGAGCAAACTGTTCCCCAGAGGAAGATTCCACCAAAGAGCTGGCCTACAGCAAATGAAATCCCTGTCTGGACTGTAGGATGACCCGACGCCAGCCTTTTAGACTCGTATCCACCTGCTGTTTCATTTTTAATCGGGTGTTATAACTGAATATAAAACTAATGGCTAACCACAGTCTAATCTAACTCTTGCTATACTGGATCATGCCTCCTTACATATTGTTTGTGGATGGAATTATTTAAATAAATGGAGTGGCAGAACAAAAAGTGTAAATTCAACGAGTCACGCAATGAGTATTAATATGGATGTGCCCTGTCTTTCTAAGAGCCATTAAAGGGTTTCCTCCTCCTTTAGTGTAAAACAGAAAAAATACAAAAAATTCCCTCTGATAAGGATAACAAATCTTTTAGCTTCCAATACCACTTTAATGTAGGGACTAAACTCACAAGGTCTTTTCCAAAGACACTAGGACCCAGAATTTCAAAGAGACAAGTAACACCAGCAAAGACGCACACACTCCACAAACACTGTCTTTGCATGTGCACACCTGTGAAGCATGTACACAAAGAGGAAAGTCTCATAAGAACATAAGAACAGCCATACTGGGTCAGACCAAAGCTCCATCTAGCCCAGTATCCTGTCTTCTGACATTGGCCAATGCCAGGTGCCCCAGAGGAAATGAACAGAACAGGTAATCATCAAGTGATCCATCCCCTGTCACTCATTCCCAGCTTCTGGCAAACAGAGGCTAGGGGTAGGTCTACACTTACCGGCTGGATCGGAGGCGTCGGATCGATGTTCTGGGTTCGATTTATCGCGTCTTGTCTAGACGCGATAAATCGAACCAGGAAGTGCTCCCCCGTTGACGCTGGTAATCCAGCTCGACGAACGGAGTAGGCGGCATAGGCGCCGACTCCGTGGGTGCTCCGGTGCTGGAGCACCCACGGAGAAAAATTGGTGGGTGCTCCGCACCCACCGGCAACTCCCCGCCCGCCCTGGACCCGCGGCAAACTTACCGGGCACCGGGAGACGTTGCGGGGCCCCGCCCCCGATGCTGGGCAACGTTGCGTCGGCGTCGGGGCCCCGCAACGTCGCCCAGCGTCGGGGGCGGGGCCCCGCCCCCGACGCCGGGTGACAGCACCCACGGGTGGGGCCGGAAGTCAGCCCCTGTGGTAGGCGGAGTCGACAGGGGAGCCTGCGCGCCGCGTGTGGACCCCGGGTAAGTACGTTTTCATTCGAACTAAGATAGTTCGACTTCAGCTACGTTATTCACGTAGCTGAAGTTGCGTATCTTAGTTCGAATTGGGGGGTTAGTGTAGACCAGCCCTTTGACACCATCCCTGCGCATCCTGGCTAATAGCCATTGATGGACCTATCCTCCATTAATTTATCTAGTTCTTTTTTGAACTCTATTATAGTCTTGGCCTTTACAACATCCTCTGGCAAAGAGTTCCACAGGTTGACTGTGCGTTGTGTGAAGAAATACTTTCTTTTGTTTGTTTTAAACTTGCTGCCTATTCATTTAATTTGGTGACCCCCTAGTTCTTGTGTTATGAGGAGTAAATAACACTTCCTTATTTATTTTCTCCACACCAGTCATGATTTTATAGACCTCAATCGTATCCCCCCCTTAGTCATCTCTTTTCCAAGCTGAAAAGTCCCAGTCTTATTAATCTCTCCTCATACGAAAGTTGTTCCATACCCCTCATAATTTTTGTTGCCAATATATCTTTTTTAAGATGGGGCGAGCACATCTGCACGCAGGATTCAAGATGTGGGTGTACCATGGGTTTATATAAAGGCAATATGATATTTTCTGTCTTATTATCTATCCCTTTCTTAATGATCCCTTTTCTCCACCTCCTTTCTTTAAGGGGGGTGGGATAGCTCAGTGGTTTGAGCATTGGCCTGCTAAACCCAGGGTTGTGAGTTCAATCCTTGAGGGGGCCATTTAGGGATCTGGGGAAAAAATCTATCAGGGGACAGTACTTGGTCCCTTGGTGAAGGCAGGGGACTGGACTTGATGACCTTTCAAGGTCCTTCCAGTTCTATGAGATAGGTATATCTCCATATATTTATGATGCCCAACATTTTGTTCCCTTTTTTGACTGCCGCTGCACATTCATAGAATCATAGAATATCAGGTTGGAAGGGACCTTAGGAGGTCATCTAGTCCAACCCCCTGCTCAAAGCAGGACCAATCCCCAATTTTTGCCCCAGATCCCTAAATGGCCCCCTCAAGGATTGAATTTACAACCCTGGGTTTAGCAGGCCAATGCTCAAACCACTGAGCTATCCCTCCTCCCAACCACTGAGTGGATGTTTTCAGAGAACTATCCACAATGACTCCAAGATCTCTTTCTTGAGTGGTAACAGCTAATTTAGACCCCATCATTTTATATGTATAGTTGGGATTATATTTTCCAATGTGCATTACTTTGCATTTATTAACAAGTCTCCATTTTGCACGTGTAAATGTGGGGCAAATATGCATGCCCACTGTTACAGAATGTGCTGTGCATTGAAAAACGTGGCCCATGGAACAGTGTTCCGTTCAAGCACGGATGCAGGCTGCCCTCATACTCTCATTTTTATTCTTTCAGTAATAAACAGGAACAAGCACACAGCTGTTTGGCACACAGAGGATCCTGCATTCCTAAATCTCAAAACTTCACAGCTCAGCTACACAGCATTTCAACACAGAGAAAGAGGGACCCACTGTGGACAGATGGGAGAATTTCTATTTCTTAATTCTATCCATTCTCACTTCTGTTGATCTTCATCCTTCTTGTCTGTCAACCAGCTTGGCAGTGGAAGAAGTCTGGTTCAGAGTACGCCCACTTCTAGCCACCTATCTAAAAGACCGGTGTTTTCTTGGGATTCTGTTTCCAGTGTCTGTGTTACTGGATTATTCTTCACCAGAAATTTCATCTCTTAAATGTTCCTGAGCAATAATCATAGCTCTGAGGGAAGGTGGGGCATTACCCTCTGCTGCAGTCACTAGTCTACAGCTGTATAATTTCAGGATGCAGCAAGGTTTTTGCCAGAGGCATCTTCGAGAACATCAGCAAAACATCTCAATGGTTTGCTAACTAGGATAAGGGGGAACTGGCTGATCAGAAAGGAGGAAGCATCTATTTACATATCTTTAGAAGCGACAAAGAGTCCTGTGGCACCTTATAGACTAACAGACGTATTGGAGCATAAGCTTTCGTGGGTGACCCACCTCATCGGATGCATCAGGTGCCACAGGACTCTTTGTCGCTTCTACAGATCCAGACTAACATGGCTACCCCCCTCTGATACTTTACATATCTTCATTAACAGCAATGATGTGAAAGTAAAGACAGACAGGGGTTGCCTGGACAAAAGCCAGACTCCTACATCAAACTGACATTCTGCTTGATTTGTGCGATCATTACTTACGGAAAACATTCTTCTTTTCCAGATGCTTTTCAGACCCAGTTCCACTTCCCACTGCCTCTCTAGTCTCCAATACATCCCAGACCACTCCTGCTCCCCTTGTGGGCTTCCTTCCCTGACTAATATTTCCTCCATCTATCCCAGCACCCTCTCCCGCCTACTTCTTCAGCTTCCTTTACTGCTTCCCTTTATACAAATATACTATAGCATCTGTACTACTTATAGGCACTGACTTCTGCTCGCACCGGTGGGCGCTCAACCCACCTCTGCCCCCGGCCCAGCCCCAACTCCACCTCTGCCCCGCCCCCATTCCAACTCATTCCCCAAACTCCCCACCCAACTCCGCCCCCTCCCTGCCCCTATTCTGACTCCTTCCCCAAATCCCCGCCCCGGCCCCACCTCCTTCCCTGAGCATGCCACGTTCCCGCTCCTCCCCCCTCCCTCCTGGAGCTTGCTACGCTGTCAAACAGCTGTTTGGTGGCGGCAAGCGCTGGGAGGTAGGCGGAGGAGCGGGGACGCGGTGTGCTCAGGGGCGGAGGCGGAGCCAGAAGTGAGTGGAATGGGGGTGGGGAGGGGATCTTGGCTGCTGGTGGGTGCAGAGAACCCACTAATTTTTCCCCGTGGGTGCTCCAGCCCCGGAGCACCCACAGAGTTGGTGCTTATGGTACTACTGGTCAAATACCACAACAGCCATTGCATTAAGCACTCTCAGAATCTGGACGCGTATAACAGAATACTAGAGCCTTTTATTTTTACATAAAAGGAGGGAAACCAGATACTTGATCCCCATTTTAAGCAAACAAGTAGGAATAATCAAGTTTTGCATAAGTCCTCAACTAACTAAGTGCAAGAGTTTAATGTGGTTTTGGTAAAATGTGGCAGGTACGAATAGGTTCCCCTATCAAAGAAAAACCTACAGGGGTTGATGCCATGATCCCTGGGATTGGTGAGGAGGAAGAAAATTCCCAAAAGTTTTCTCTCCGTTTCCAACAGATCATTTGATTGCGCACGTGGGTTAACATGCAGGTGGTTTGAACACAGATTTTTGGGATCTGCCAGAGTCCAAGGCTGGCACAGAGCTCCTGTACCTCCATGATGCCCCTTAGTCTCAAGTGAATCTCCCCCATAACCCAGTTAATACAGCAGCAGGTGAGTCACGCTGACATTCACTTTGCCCCTTTGCTGGCTGCTGCCCTGTATGTCCCAAAATACATTAGCTTACATTTTCAAGAGTAACTAGTGATCTTTGAGGTATCAACTTGGGCTCACAAGGAGTTTCCATGTAGTGGATCAGGGCATCAACCCCTGCAGGTTTTCCTTTGGTAGGGGAACCATTCCACTGCCTTCACTGTGTCCCAGTGAAGCACCCTCAGTGGGCCCCATGGACAAAGGGATGGTGCTGCAGACACATTTGAGGACCCTCCCCTCCACACATCCCTCAGGGACAGTGGGAGATGTACAATAGACTCTACTCCATGCACAGATGTAATTGAAGGAGGGATCCAGCTCACAGTTTTGTCATTTTATAGACTGGGGAGCCGGTGAGGGAAATAATATAAAAGACTCAAAGCCAGAGTAAGAGTTACAGATTCGAATTCAAGATCTGTTGCATATCATAGAAAAGCTCTGGCTAAGTGTCCATGAAAGTCTGGTCATTTTGCACTGCTGCTGTGGGCAGCAGTGAGAGTGAGAAGAATAAGGTTAATTTCACTATGTTGCTGGTTGAGAAAGCTACAGGGTCAGTTGCAGCAGATATAGTTACTGGAGCTTTCAAGGAAGAGAAACACGCAGCAACTGAAAAAGGAGCAGAGTAGCAGAAAAACGAAAATAAGAAAGAAAAACTTGTAGCACCTTAGAGACTAACAAATTTATTTCAGCATAAGCTTTCGTGGGTTAATACCCACTTCATCGGATGCATGGAATGAAATACACTGTAGACAGATATTTATACAGTCAGAGAAACATGATAAGGTCGAGGTGTATAGACCAATCTTAAGAGGCTAATTAGTTGAGAGGAACCATAACAGCAGGGGAAGAAAAAACTTTTGAAGTGATAAACAAGATGGTCACACAGGTGTGAATGAGGATCGTTAACTTAAGGGAAATAGATTCAATTAACATAATGGCCGAGCCATTCCAAATCTCGATTTAATCCGGAGGCAACGCAATCTAGTTTGCATATCAATTCGAGTTCAATAGTTTCTCTTTGAAGTCTGCTTTTGGAGTTAATCTGTCGCAACACTGCTATCCTCAAGTCTGTCACTGAGTGATTAGGGAGGTTGAAGTGTTCTCCTACTGGTTTTTGAATGTTATGATTCCTGATGTCAGATTTATGTCCATTTATTCTTTTGCGTAGAGACTGTCCGGTTTGGCCAATGTACATGGCAGAGGGGCATTGCTGGCACATGATGGCATATATCACATTGGTAGATGTGCAGGTGAATGAGCCCCTGATGGCGTGGCGGATGTGATTAGGCCCTGTGATGGTATCACTTGAATCGATATGTTGACAGAGTTGGCATCGGGCTTTGTTGCAAGGATAGGTTCCTGGGTTGGTGTTTTTGTTGTATGGTGTGTGGTTGCTGGTGAGTATTTGCTTCAGGTTGGGGGGCTGTCTGTAAGCAAGGATTGGTCTGTCCTCCAAGATCTGTGAGAGTGAGGGATCATCTTTTAGGATAGGTTGTAGATCTTTGATGATGCGCTGGAGAGGTTTTAGTTGGGGGCTAAAGGTGACGGCTAGTGGTGTTCTGTTATTTTCTTTTTTGGGCCTGTCTTGTAGTAGGTGACTCCTGGGTACTCTTTTGGCCCTGTCAATCTGTTTTTTCACTTCAGCAGGTGGGTATTGTAGTTGTAAGAATGCTTGATAGAGATCTTGTAGGTGTTTGTCTCTGTCTGAGGGATTGGAGCAAATGTGGTTGTATCTTAGAGCTCGGCTGTAAACAATGGATCGTGTGGTGTGTCCAGGATGGAAGCTGGAAGCATGTAGGTAAGTATAGCGGTCAGTAGGTTTCCGGTATAGGGTGGTGTTAATGTGACCATCACTTATTAGCACAGTGGTGTCTAGGAAATGGACCGCTTGTGTGGACTGGTCTAGGCTGAGGTTGATGGTGGGATGGAAATTGTTGAAATCATGGTGGAATTCCTCAAGGGCTTCTTTTCCATGGGTCCAAATGATGAAGATATCATCAATGTAGCGCAAGTAGAGTAGGGGTGTTAGGCGACGAGAACTGAGGAAGCGTTGTTCTAAGTCAGCCATAAAAATGTTGGCATACTGTGGGACCATACGGGTACCCATAGCAGTCCCACTGACTTGAAGGTAAATATTGTCCCCAAATGTGAAATAGTTGTGGGTGAGGACAAAATCACAAAGTTCGGCCACCAGGTTAGCCGTGGTAGTATCGGGGATACTGTTCCTGACAGCTTGTAGTCCATCATTGTGTGGAATGTTAGTGTAGAGGGCTTCTACATCCATAGTGGCCAGGATGGTGTTGTCTGGAAGATCACCGATGGATTGTAGTTTCCTCAGGAAGTCAGTGGTGTTGCGAAGATAGCTGGGAGTGCTGGTAGCATAGGGCCTGAGGAGAGAGTCTACATAGCCAGACAATCCTGCTGTTAGGGTGCCAATGCCTGAGATGATGGGGCGTCCAGGATTACCAGGTTTATGGATCTTGGGTAGCAGATAGAATGTGCCTGGTCGGGGTTCTAGGCACGTGTCTGTACAAATTTGTTCTTGTGCTTTTCCAGGGAGTTTCTGGAGCAGATGGTGCAGTTTCTTTTGGTACTCCTCAGTGGGGTCAGAGGATAAAGGCCTGTAGACTGTGGAGTTACAGAGCTGCCTGACAGCTTCTTGTTCATATTCCAACTTATTCATGATGACGACAGCTCCTCCTTTGTCAGCCTTTTTGATTATGATGTTAGGGTTGTCCCTGAGGCTGTTGATGGCATTGTGTTCTGCACGGCTGAGGTTATGGGGCAAGTGATTTTGCTTTTCTACAATTTCAGCTCGAGCACGGCGACGGAAGCAGTCTATGTAGAAGTCCAATTTGTTGTTTCGACCTTCAGGAGGAGTCCACGCAGAATCCTTCTTTTTGTAGTTTTGGTAGGAAGGATTCTGTGGCTTAGTATGTTGTATAGAGGTCTGTTGGAAAAATTCTTTGAGTCGGAGACGTCGAAAGTAGGAGAGTAGCAGAGAAATTCCCCTGGTAATAGCCAGGCAGCTAGGGAAGTCCAGTGCTTTTTCCCAAAGCTAGTCAATAGTGTCACACTATCTGAATCCATTGAGGCAGAAGCCACTGAATTGTTTGGAAAAACTTTCTTCTGAATCCCAGCCCAGTAACAAAACCAACTTTGAATTTTCTGCTTAAATATATATATATATATATATATATATATATATATATATATATATATATATATATATATATATATATATATATATTAATTTCTGGCACCTGTTCCAAGGAACCATGCACCTAGAGACATTTCTTTCCCCTCCCCATTCTATTCAGCAATAAGCCAGATACTCTCAGAGGGGTTTTTTTTAAACAGATGATACCTATGTCTCCAGTGAAGTTTCTGTATAAGGAGCTGTAACTGTGGTCCCAAGGCTGCCATGCTGAGATTGCTCAATTAGGGCAAATTGTAAAGAAGAGCAAACAATCTCCAAAACTGGTGGTTATTCCAATACTTAGCTCCACCAAGCCAGCAACAAAACAGCTTCTATAATACCTTACTGGTTACCCAGAAGCCAAAACCATAGTTCCCTTAAAACAACCCAGCCTTGGGCTTTCTCTCAGACAGCCAAGTCAAATATGTTGAGGATTACTGAAAATCTTGTTCATCATATAAAAAGTTCTACCAGTCCCAAAGGATCAGTCACATTATCTCCAAGGTCAATGAATATTTCAGATCTTACCCAAATACATCCTTACAGCCAATTATTATTAACTGAACTATGATATATTAAAAAAAAAAGAGAGTATTGGTTAAAAGATCATTATACATACAGGTATGAATAGAGTTCTTCGGTCAGTTTTATAGTACAGATGGTGAGCTTAGAGTTGCAAAGCGTCCTTTCCAGAATCAATTCATTAGGTTATAGTCCAATGTCCATATCCAGTATCAGGGCTATCCAGAATGGCACCAGAGACCACAGTCTTGCGACTCAAACGCCCCGACAAAGCTTAAGCAGGTCTGAGGTCCTAAGAGTTTTTTTAGAGATTTTTGCAACCTCTCGACAGCACACAGTCCTTGGGTGAACAATAGGCTTTTGAAGTAACCTTCTATTTCCCAAGCATTACCACTAATTAATTAGTACAAGATATTTATCTATTAAGCAGTTCATAGACAATTTACTACAAACTTCAAAGAGAAGTATAGACAATGAAATTACTACACCCAAGTTTCATTTAAATGTTAATATTCCCTTTTGATCTCTGAATCAATAGACAGGATTAATCTGTTTACATGGTTAACATCTAACAAGATATAAGTAAACACATACAATTAGTACTACCTCTAATTCTCTAACAATTACAGGTTTGCATTTCAAAGCTCTAGTCTATTTAACATGGCTATGTTAGCTATTGCTAAGGAACAGCCCTAATTACCATTTATATACTTCTCTAATATGTCTTTAAAGGTTCAATTTGGGTAATTTAGTCTGCAAGTTGCTTAACCCTTTCTGGCCTTGTGTCACAGGAGCTCTTTAAATCCTAGGACAAGTAGTACCAATATTTTGGCACCATGTCAACAATGAGTTGAGCCATGCCAAAAATGAGTCGCTCTCGCGTGTATAGTGCCTATTTCCACTTTTCTGTTAACCTGGTACATGGGTATTTATCACTTACTAAATCTCAGAACATCTTGGTGATAAATATACAGCCAGTTGATTGCATTAAATCATTTTCTTCAATTGACAGGAAAGGTCTGGAAAGCCCAATTGAGAGGGAGGGATTTATAATTTTAAAGTAGGTCAGACTCTGAGTTTATAAAAATTGGGCGGTGTCCTTTTAAGTACTTCTCTCGGCAAGCAGGAGACATGTTGACTGATTTTGCATGCTGCCTCACCATTACCAAGGTTCTTTGTAAGATCTGTTTTCTTGATTTTTTCAGGTCCCAGGTTGGTGCCCCAGAGCTGTAGTGAGGAATGAATGGTCCAGCGGATCCCTCAAGCCTACTCCTGAACTCCTCCCTGGAAACTTCAGAACAATGTGGCAAAGAGACCCATACAGAGAACATGCTTTTTGCCACTTTTTATCTCCTGGATTTCATCCTGGCTTTTGTTGGCAATACCCTAGCTCTTTGGCTCTTCATTCGGGACCAAAAGTCAGGCACTCCAGCCAATATTTTCCTGATGCATCTTGCTGTGGCTGACCTGTTTTTTGTGCTGGTTCTACCCACTCGGCTGGTGTATCACTTTTCTGGTAATCACTGGCCATTTGGCGAGATCCCTTGCAGACTCATTGGCTTCCTTTTCTATCTCAACATGTATGCCAGTATTTACTTCCTCATGTGCATCAGCGTTGACCGCTTCCTAGCCATCGTGCACCCTGTGAAGTCCATCAAACTCCGCAGGTCACTCTATGCCCACTTGGCATGTGCCTTTCTTTGGGTTATAGTTGCTGTTGCAATGGCACCTCTGTTGGTCAGTGTGCAGACAGCCGAGATGAACAACACGACTGTCTGCCTACAGCTCTACAGAGAGAAGGCATCACGCCATGCTCTCGTGTCGTTGGCAGTGGCATTCACTTTTCCATTTGTTACTACAGTGACCTGCTACTTATTGATTATCCGTAGCCTGAGGAGTGGGAACAGAGTTGAGAAGCACCTGAAGGAAAAAGCCATCAAGATGATCATCGTTGTCCTAATGATCTTTCTGGTCTGCTTTGTACCCTATCACATCAATCGCTACATTTACATTCTCCATTATGATGGCACCAAGACTTCCTGTGAAACCCAGCGAGTCCTGGCACTCAGTAACCGCATCACTTCCTGCCTCACCAGCCTGAATGGCGCTCTTGACCCAGTGATGTATTTCTTTGTGGCTGAGAAGTTCCGTGAGGCCTTGTGCAGCTTGTTTTGTGGCAAAAGAGCTGCAATGATGCCTCCAAATTATGAGGGGAAAACAAATGAGAGCTCACTAAGTGCTAAATCTGAATTGTGAGCAAGTGATCATATTTGCTGTCACTTCTGGGCACAACACAGCCAAGAGACTCTCTAGAGAGTAAAGGCAAGTGATCCCAAGGACAAATATGTTATCCCCAGAGTCAGTATCATTCTTGCAATATCAAGGAGGAGAGTTCAGTTATTCTATGCAGCTACAACCAGCAAGGGCTCATCTCTGCCAGAAGACAGATTTTAATCTCAGTAAACCACAAGACATCTGAACATGAATGCAACAGCAGCAGCATCTGTTGCCCACTCCTGAAGCTGAGGCCTGAATATTTTGGGATGGAGGAAGGAAACAAGAATTTAATCAAAGCATGATTTCTTCATCTAAGAGTTTTATACTCAAGGCTCATTCAAGCAAATATTGGCCACCCTGAGAAACAGAACAACTGGAATTCAAGGACTAAGATTCAGTGGGTGATTGCCCCCTGCCCAAAACGCACACCTATGTTGTGCCAGCCAGAGGGATTCAGTCCTGGGGTATCAGAGGAGAATAGTAGTGTCTCTAGATCTATTGTGAATGTTTGTAGAGAGTTGGGGAGATATGGTATGCCTGTTGAAGAGGGGGAAGGGAAACCCTGTGGCTGGAATAAATGGGAGACATCCTGATTCCCCAGGGATGTCAAGTTATTGTCACCACAGACCTCTTGTCTATGCCCAGGATTTGGGCATGAGCAGTAAACATCATGTTAATATTTCAACCTGTCCTTGGGTTTGCGGGCGAAGGCCCCAGGAGCTGTCTTCAGTTACAGGCAGCATTTTCTGAACTAGCCTTGGGGTGTAGTCCTGTTTGAATTATGAGTCACCTTAACAATCTCAGGCTAAAATAAAAGGGAATGGAAAGAAGTTTCATGAAAAATCAGTAAAGGGAATATCTTCCATTGGTTTATAAATGGTGAACCCTAAAACTCTGAATCCCCGTAAAAATATTAGCCAAGAAGATGAAAAGTAGATGTGCTGAAAGTGCGAAACCCAGCCTGCTTGGGAAAAGCCTTATAGCTCTTTAGAGTATTTTATAATTATTTACATTCTGTCTCATGTGTTTTATTTGGTCTGAAAAACATTTAATTTGCTACATATGATCACTAACCTAGTTTAGCTTAACTACCCTGACTGATAAATGCTGCACCCAATGGAACACATCTGGGTATTAAAACAAGCAAGGGAGGTAGGAGAAATCCCATGGTATAAAAGGAGAAGAGCAGAAGAATCCATTATGTTCACTAGGAACCTTGCTAAGCCAATCATATTTGCCTCTGAAGTGCTTAGATACGGCAGTGATGAGCACTATAGAAATCCATATGATAGATCAATCTTATTTACATATTCTACCCAGGCCATTGGGAAGGAGCTCTCTATGTCTCCAAGAGTTTAGATCCTAAATTATGAAATCAAACAGCTTTTTATCTTGGATAAGTTTCTGGAATCCTGACTGCTTTCCCAGCCGGTACCTAGCACTGCTCAAAGGCACTGGCCAATCAGAGACACAAGCCAAGAAGCCAAAGGGAAAATCCATTAACCATAATTCTGGAAGCCTAGAGACTGGTGTTATATAGAGGATTACTTGAAAGGGAAGTAATTATGGAAGGTTCCCTGGTGGAGAGGGTGAAGCAAATAATCCTTTTCCCATGTTGATCACATCAGCGAGTAGAAACATCAACTCAATGACTCTCCCAACCCCTGCTGGACAGAGGTATAACAGTCTGAAGTTAATCCACTGTGCTTCAGAATTCAAAGCTATCTGCCAAACTGTCTGTCTCTCTTCTTACCGGGATGTGCTTTTGTACAAGTTTCCTGTCCTGTTTGGATTATTTTTGTCATTAATTTTTTTTAAACAAAACTTTTTGGACTTGTTTATACCTGTTATACATATATAAAATAAATACGTAGTTTCAAAGGACCAGTGAGGAGATGGTCTTTATATTAACAGAGGCTCTCCCTCAGTCTCTCATTATGCCCAGGGTTCTCACTCAATCAGCAAATAGCCTGGGCAGACATCCCCCTTTATCTCTCATATATAGGCCAGCATCATCCCTGGAATCCTTTCCCTTTCCATCCAGCCTCCTGCCCATTCGCCCAACTCTATCCACAATCTACTGGCATTCTGCCTTCAGGCCCCTCCTCTACCCATATTTAGTTGGATAGTCAGTGTCCTGTCTATTGCCCTTTCTCTACCCATCTCTCACTTTCCAACCATTCAGTCCTACTCTGGGTTTATTCTGTCCCTTTCCATTTTTCACCTGCCACTGTGTTTTGTTTTATTGCGCTAACAGACCTCCTGCTCCCACATCCACAATGTACCGGGCAAAGCCCCTGTGGCTCTGATCTCTCTTACCTGCCAGCATTTTTTACGAAGCCTAGGTCGGCAAGTGCCACATCACAGAGCTCACAACGGAAGCATTCTGGGTGCCAATTATTATTCATTGCCTTGATCACACGTCCAATAATGAACTCACCTTGGAAAGAAAAACACAACCCTTAGATGCAAACAGAACCAAATTTCAGCAAAAATCTCTCCCCCACATCCACCACTATTCCTTTTCAATGCCACAAGGCCCAGTATATTCTGACTTGCTGAAAATACCACTTCCTCCCACAAGAGTACCAGAAGCACATCTTCATTCCTAATCACTGCCAGAGTAATTCTCTGTTCCTGTCCACAGAGCCTGATGCTTAGGATGACCCTGGGGTTAAAATTTTCATCCCCAGTGATCCTCTGCCCCATGACTTCTACTCAGGGAAGAGAAGAGACTAGATAGTTTTGCACATGGAGATCTTACCACATTGCCCACAGCAGGGTGCAAACAGCATCTGGAAATCATGCTCACAATACTTTCGACCCTCAAACTGTTAAAGAAACAAAGGAGAGAAAATCCTTAGTGAATCACAAACTGTCCACTGTAAAAATTCAGACTCTATTATTAGAGTTTGCAGTGGCAAACTTGTAACGGTTGAGCAAATGTTTCCATTTGCAACCCATTCTTCAGTTGCTTGTCATTGCCTTGAAAAAAATCCTTCAAAGGTGACACTTTCCATACTTTGTCTCAGCCCCATGGAGAATTTTCTTGGACA
This sequence comes from Chelydra serpentina, assembly GCA_037349315.1. Classification (NCBI taxonomy): domain Eukaryota; kingdom Metazoa; phylum Chordata; order Testudines; family Chelydridae; genus Chelydra; species Chelydra serpentina. Next base: position 633,614 of record JBAIAC010000023.1, read on the forward strand.
ATGGAGCCAAATCAATGCAGGTATGTTTAATGTGGGCAGAGGTGGAGGGGAAAGCAAAACCAAACACACACACAAAACTCCACTGTTCCTATAATTAGCTTTTCTTGTCCTTTTCTTCTGGGTTCAACATACCTCAAAAGAGCTCAAACTTGACAAGATTATTGTCCGCACGGAAAATGAAAAAGAGCTTAGCATTTTAAAAATTAGCTAGTTTTCAAATTACATATTTGTACATGTGCTATAGAAACTTTTACAGCCAATTTTCAGACAAGTTCACTAATTTTGGTTACCCAACTTGAGAAATCTTGTGCCAAATTTTCAGAAGACCCAAGAACCCACTCATGCCCTATTCCCATATGCAACGCTGAGCACATTTTTTTTCTTTTCTCCCCTTCTCCCACCCCACACTTTTCTTTAAAAAAAGAAAAGAAAATTAAATACAGAAAATTAAGTTAGTGCAGTATTAGGGGTGAGAAACTGAACATACAACGATCAGGAATTCAGAAGTGAAGATTCTGACAGAAACGTTAAGCCCCAGCTTTTCTTCTACCATTTAGGTATTTAAGTACCTTTCCTAATTTGTGCTTGCAAGTTAGGTACTTATCCATCTCTTTGCTAGTATTTATGCCTAAAACTTTATCTGAACAAAACACAAGACAATTTTAATATGTGTGAAACTGAGATCCATCTGAAAACTTGGCCCTAAAAGGATGCTTTCAGGTCAAATGTGGCCAAAAATTTTGACTTTATAAAACGTGCTTTTTAATAAACAGGATGTGCATTCAATGTGGTCAAGTTAACATTGATATAGGAATCTTGCGTTATGAATTTCCCAACTTCTGCATGTATGTTTTTTAATTTAGTTTTATACTCTAAATATGTATTTTTCTGTTCCACTGCATCCTAATTTTGCTTAATTTATGTTTAGGCGGGATGAGGGGAAAATGACTTTGTAACACAACTCTGGATTTGTCAGTCAAGTCAATAAAGCTTAATAACTAATAAAGCTTAGGATCAAAAGAAATGGAAATCAGTAAGATTAGGGAACTGAATTTCTGCATCCCCACAAAGTCTCCCCTTTACTGGTCAACTGGCCAGTCAGATTTCCCAAGGAGGAAGACAGCAGTACATTTAAACATAAAGCAAGTTTAGAGTGTGATCATTTCAAGGTTAAGAGACATAGAAGCCTATGGGGAAGGAAAAGGCTGAGGGGACTGCTGACAGCACAGGTCCCATCTGAGCTAATATGGAGACCCATGAAGCAATCTGACTGGGCCCCTCACTGGAAAGAGAAGATTCTGTGGACAATCTCCCACATCATCTGCCCCACCAACTTGGAGGAAAGAGCCAGGGGAAGAGGTGGGAGAGGAATGAGTAACAAGTGTTTGTGCAGAACTGAAGGAATAATGTACAGTGATTTCCTGACAACATGAGGATGTGGGAACCTGAAATGTATCTTAGTGGTCACATGACAATGGTAAAGATCACAGCGTCACTTTTCTCACACCCTGAACAAGCAGCTATATTAAAATAAGGAAAATGGTAATATCCTACACCTACAATGCTTCTTCCTATCCCAGACCCTCCTGCCTGGCTTCCTGCTATGGTTTTAAAGAAAAAGTTCCTGTATGCTCACATCAGCCAGGGTCACAAAATAGAAAGAGAAGATTGAAGGGGAAGGTTGAAAAAGAGAAGATTGAAAAAATTGGGTTTGTTTAGTCTGAAGAAGAGAAGACTGAAGGGGGACAAGATAACCGTTTTCAAGTATATAAAAGGTTATTGCAAGAAGGAGGGAGAAAAAACTATTCTTCTTAACCTCTGAGGATAGGACAAGAAGCAATGGGCTTAAATTGCAGCAAGGGCAGTTTAGGTTGGACATTAGGAAAAATTTCCTGTCAGAGTGGTTAAGCACTAGAATAAATTGCCTAGGGAGGTTGTGGAATCTCCATCATTGGGGATTTTTAAGAGCAGGTGGACAAACACCTGTCAGGGATGGTCTAGATAATACTTAGTCCCACCTTGAGTGCAGGGGACTGAACTAGATGACCTCTTTAGGTCCCTTCCAGTTCTATGATTCTATGATCTCATATCTGCAGGGAATTACAGTTATCTTCATTAATCTCCCAGTCAGCACAGAGCATGTCACACTCCCATGTCATGTGGCACTGGATCATGAGCATTTCACCTTCACCTGACGAGATAGCCCCTCAGTCCCCTCACTCCCCCTCACTCCAGTGACTTAGAGGCCCCTGCTGCTTCAGATTTAGCAGTACTGTCTGACCCAGCCCGCTGAGAGGGCCTGGCTAGTTACACTGGAAAGGAAAAGGCAGACAGAAACACTGATAGCAGGCAAAGAATGACACTTGAAGCTTTATCCTGTCAGATGTTGAGTGCTCTCAGTTTTCACAGAGTCCACTGAGAGCCACAGATACTCAGCATCTCCCAGGATCGGGTTTTTAAAGGGGGAAGTCAAGAAACTTTCTATAGCTTCACGTAGGCAGTAACCTCACCTCATAGAAGAGTCCATCTGGGAACTGTCGGAAACACTGAGCACAGACAAAGCAGTTCTCATGATAGAGCTCCCCATTGCTGTTCACGATCCTCTCCGAGGGATCAAAGCGAGCCTGACAGCGCTCACACACTGCATTTGCGAGGGCATCAGACATATTACTGAGGGGGAAATAAAGGTCAGAGTCAGAACATGGGCAATGTCACAGTCAAATGAATATGCATACATCACACAAGTAACATTACAGTCCCCAACATCAGGGAGTTTCTTCTTGTTTTTCATCCCTTTTTGCACGAATAAGTACAATGAAAATAATGCAGCATGCAAGGGAATGGAATCAACAAGTTATTCAGAATCAACATCTGTAAATATTTGTTTACATCCGACACAGGTGGAGGTGACAGCCACATAGTAATTTGCAGAACTATATGATGGATTCATTTATCTTACACCTTTGACCACCTTGCCTGCCCTCTGTCCACAAATCCCCCTCCTACCTACTTATTCCAGACATCCTCCATTAAAACACAAAATAAATAAAAACTCCCACAGAGAAATGTTTTCTCCTTTTCTCCTCAAATGTATAGCTGCCTCACCCCCTTTCAACAAACATCATACTTGCCTGAGGCCTAGGATGGGAAAGCATGAGTCCAGGTGTTCTATGTATTAAAATGTCATAGCTTTAAAGTCCTATCTCTCATGTCCCTGCAGGGCTAGGAATGGCAACTTCAAAAAATGGGAAAGATTCCCAGTTTCCTAATGGGATCAGCTTTCTTTTAAAATCTGGAATATCCACAGAGTATCTGAATTTAGAATGGTAACATTTTTAGGTATAGTAAAGCTATTTTTATATATTTTTAGATGTTTTTGTTGATCCCTCTGAGCCCTGCATGATTGGAGTGATGGAAGCATTCCAGGTTGATGCATATGAAAAACAAACCCAAATAATATTTTTAAGACACTCAAACATTTATAAAATAGCCTTCCTGTAGCATATGTTGTATATACAGAATACTTGAGGGGGTGGTATAAAAGGTTTAATCAACCCTTGCATATGGCCTGCATACATTTTGTCTTCCTTTTCTTTCACTTTGTTTGTAATGTTAGTTCATCTTTTATTTTATGCATAGCATGAAGTAAAGACCACAGTGGTGGCTGTTCTGTCTTTCCCTAAAGGAAGGTGTCAATATCTGTGCTGCAGTAGACAGCTAGATTTCTTTTGTTAACATTATTCTAGGTCATCTTGTTTTCTGTAAATATTTATTGAAAACAAGAAATCAATAAGTGTATTCAAGTAGTGGCAGCTTCTCTTTCCTCTGACCAGTCAGAGGTGCCAGCAGAAAAAACAGACATGGAAGACAGAAGCCTGATTCGCCAATGACTTGCGTCTTATATAGTCATTTACAGTCCAGCAAAGTGAATATAAAATGGTTGTAAAATGTATCAAACTAGAATTCCCCACTCTCATTGGTGAAAACACTTTACATCCATTTTGCACAGGTATAAACCAAAGGAGAACGAGGCCCATTGATTAGATCAGAATCAATGGTACTAATTTACAGACATTAAAATTGATTTTGTTTCCTCCCTGCAATACAAATGGGCCTTTACACTTAGAATCTCACCAAAATTATGAATAGACAGGAAATCCTGTAACCTTGTGGCCCACAACTCATGGTTTACAGAAACTCCAGACATTTTCCCAAACCCTGCTGTGGCAGCACAGAAACAGTCAATGTCAGTGTTTGTAGCAAAACCCAGAGACCATCCTTGGGATCTGATCAGTTCTGTTTTCAATCACAGCTTTGCTTCATCTAAATCACAGGCCAGGAAGGTTCATAGTGGCAGGATTTTATACAATAATTCCACCACTGAACACTCACTCAAATCAACCTGGAAAAAATAAAAAAAACACTTGGCCCCTGGGTTCAGAGACTTGATCTAGACAATATGCGCCGGGGGAGGGGGGGAACAGCAAGGAGGAGGATAAACAATAAAAAAGGGAGACAGTATTCTAAGTGTAAAACTGAATTACTGCTCCTCTCATTCATCTTCTGTATTATGGGAAGAGACTAGAGGGGTGGGGAGAAATGACAGCTTCTATGACTAGAGAGATAAGGTGGGTGAGATAATATCAAATCTCAAGAAGAGGTCTGTGTAGCTCGAAAGTTCTCTCTTTTACCAACAGAAGTTGGCCCAATAAAAGATATTACTCTACCTCACTCACCTTGTCTCTCTAATATCCTGGGACCAACACGGCTAACACTCTAAGCTTTATGACTAGGGTGACCAGATAGCAAATATGAAAAATCAAGACAGAGTGTGGGGGGTAATAGGTGCCTATATAAGAAAAAGCCCCCAATATTGGGACTGTCCCTATAAAATTGGGACTTCTGGTCACCCTATTTATGACCATCAGAGATCCATGTATGATATGATACTCCCTATGTGCCCAACATTAAGCACAATGAAGCATGTTTCTGGTTTTCCTTCGTTACAAACTTTAAGTTATTAATAAAATCTGCTACTTACATTTTCGTTTTAAATTTATTTTAGTTGCTCTCTCAGAAAGAGCATGGCTCCCCACCACCTTTCACTGACATTATAGTGGGTCCTATTGCCCCAGTACTGCAAGAATGGAACTGGTTGGCATTAGACAACTGTGTTCTGAGCCCTCAGCTTGCAATCTGCAGTCATATTCCTGCAGTGAGTAAAATGCAGATGATTTAGCCAGGTCTAGAGGGATAATTCCTACTAAGAACTAAGAACTATTTGTCAAGAGAGGTTTTAGGAAAAAGTCACATGGGAGTGTCAGCAAAAAAAAGATAATGGAAATTTGGGGTCTAATCTTTGAACCTCTCATTCATGAAAGCAGGACTGGTAAAGGCCCTTATTCGGGCAAGTAGGTTTGAGGACTGTAGAATTACAAACTGCCTTCAGTAAAAAAAAGCCTCATAACCCTGTAGGAAATTAGAGCTCCCACTAAGAGTCAAATGGTCTGTTCTTTTGTGTTGCTACATTATTGTCCCCAACCTCTTTATTTAGCCTGAAATGCAAGCTTGAATTGCAGCTCAGGATTTAACTTGCAGCTGTCAAAGAAATTCATTCAGCTCACCCACTCACAAAAATGAGAAAATGTCAAAAGTTATGGGATTTATTTTTATACACACAACACCCATGACTCTTAGTGCAAAAGAGCAACTGTAGATACCATTAAAGCCCAAACCCTGTAAGACCATTCCAGATGTCCCAACATCCCTGTTACTGCATTAGATTGTGAGGAGCGGCAAAGAGGGTGATTAACAGCTAAACTAGGTAATATAGTCTAAACACTTCTGGGATTTGGAAGAGAAAAAAAGTTAACTGATAAAAGTATTTAAGTTTAAAGAAACTGGCAACTGCAAACAAGATTTCCTTGAAAATTATAAGCACGAGGACTGTGCAGATGTCATCATACTGGCCCAAGAGGTGCAAATATACAAATGATCTGTTCCTTAAAGATTAAACACAATAGGACCTAGTAATCTAGAAAAAAAAAAGTAAGTAAATGTCTGTATACAAAATTACATACTACATACACACCAAAATATATACCACACAAATATACCATATGTCCAGCTCAGTGGCCTATTGGTAATGCTGTGTGCTGCCATGCAGGGAGTCTATGCTCAGTTGTTAGTCCCAAACTCTTACTAATAGGGTGGGAGTACCATAAAGCCACTGTATTCTACGCACGCACACACCCCAGAGGGAAGAAAAGGGAAGAAGTACCTTACATCTTTCCAATGCAACTCCTCCAGCCAGCTAGAACCAATATTAATGGAAGTCTCTCTTCCAGTCTTGCTGGCTAGGACGTTGGCTATGATTAGGCTTGACAGAAATTTTATATATTATATTATAATTTCAACAGATAATGTCAATGTTTATTTTTAAATATTTTTATTTTTATTGATTTAAATGTTTACCACTGTGCAAAATTATGGGGTTTAAGTCCTTTTCTCAATTTTTATCAATTTAAATTTTCACAGTTGTGGGAAATTGTGGGGAGGGGTCAACAATAGTAATTTAAATTACAATAGATGCTCAGATTCAAAAAGTTAAAGCTTTATAACTATTAAAACACAAATTGTCAACATCACATAGAAAAATATACATAGTAAATATCCTTGATAAATATCCTCAAATTCTACTAAATTCTCATACAGTATTTTTACTTTATCTATTGGTAAATTTATATTATTATTGATGGACTTTTTTGTCCATTTGTGTGTAAAATGAAATTGACATTTACTGATATTTACCAATAAAAATCAAATCCTTCCAACCCTAGCTATAATACAGGTCTCAGAACTGGAAGGGAGACGAAGCAGAGAAAATGTAAGTGGTGATGGTAAAAATCCTTATAATTCCTGCAGAGAGAGAGAAAAAGGACAATCCCTGTGCCAATGAGAGGCAACAAACAAACAAAAAGTATGTAACCAGGAAAATAAAACTACTACAAAAAGTACAAAGAACTATACATAGTTTTACATAAGGCCAAACAAATATTCTCTACGGAGATCATCTGAAAAGTTATCGGTTTTAAAGAATGCGAAACTATGTGTAAGTTCCACATGTTACAGAAAAACTTTCAGCTGATTCCACGTTAAGGACCTCTGTTCCATTTTGGCAGTCGTGCCAGGGAATAAATGAATGAGTAAAATGGCAGATGGAAATCTAGAGATCAGTTCCTAAAGCCATCCTGCATTCCAAGTATAATTTTCCTAATGCAGAGAAGAGCTCAGCTGGTCAAGCACATACAGTCTAAAGCCTACTCCTCTTCTCTTTCCTGCCCCACTCCACCCCTCTGGGAGGCAATTAATTTGCAGCTGCTTGGTGAGCTCCCTTAGCCATTGAGGCCCCACCTACACTACACTTACAATGAGGGGTGCCTATTGATAACATGATTGTTCCATGCCTCAGTTACAACACAGCTGAAATCTGTAGGGATTCCTGAGTATATTATACATCACAGCTGTGTTGCAACCAGGTCAGAAGACAACTGTATCATAAATGGGTTCCCTGATTTGTATCTGTAAGAGAGAGAGGGCTTAATAACAATGGATCTTGCATAATCCTGGGTTGAGTTCTATACTCTTTAGCTCTTCACTCCTGACACTTCTTTCAGTTTTACTTAAGACATTTATTCCTTTGATCTCAAAAGAAAAAAAAAGGATTTAGTCTCACTTTTAACTTTAAACCAATCTCATAACAGCCACAAGATGCTAAAATACAAGTCTTTTTCACCGAGTATACCCTCAAACCAGAAAAGCTACATTTATTCCAAGCAATTCACTAATTTACTGTGTTGTACTCAGATATCAAACACAGATGTCCCCACTGTTTAAATAAGCTTGTAACACAAAGACAGGAAAGACAATTAAAACAAAGTAAATGACAAAACATCCTGAACTTCCAGCACTGTGACCAAAAATGGCACAACAATGAGAGAGCAGAGCAGCACATCAGCAATGAATTTTCCAGTCTTTCACCAGTTTGCGTTGTAACCTTTACTGATTCCATTTTTAAAATGCAGACATTTCATGGGAGCATGCTATGTACCATTCCAATCACGAGTAGGTTTCTCAGATAAATACACAAATACTCAAACTTTTTTAGAAGTATGTTCTGCTGGACACTAGCACTGCTCTAAACTCTAGTAAAACCTGAACATACTTTATGTGAAGTGAAAATTACAGGCAGTAGCTACAGGAGACATACAAGCTAAATCACTATCAGATTTAGAAATATTTTATAGAGTCAGCAAATTGGGCTTCTCTCACTCCAGAAGAAGAGTCTGGGACTTCACACTATGAGAAGACTGTTAAAAAAACAACAAAAAACAGTTGCGAGACTTTTCTGCTGCTCCTTCCTCTTTTCAAACATCTCCACCAAAAACCTCAGCAATGATGCAGAGTTGGTGACCCTGAGTCAAGAAAGGGAGCAAGGTAAATAGCTGCCACTGCAAAGAAAGTACAAAGGACAACCTCAAGTGAATGGAGTAGTGGGAGACAGTATGCAGAATATGGATGCAAAAACGAGGAAGATAAGGTTAGTGAAAGATAAGTTGCAACATTTCTGACAAGACAACCAGTTTTATTCCCCTGCTTTTGAAAACTCCTGCAATGGAATGAGTGTTGTTATAGCATCACTCTCATGGTACTAGGGTACATGAGAGACATGGCTCAGCTGCAAATCCAAGAGGGATTTCTGTCACAAAACAGCACATTGCAGAAACTGAGTTTTGAAATAATGACTAGAGGTTTGGGATTTGATTTGATTTGATAGGGGAGGGGGGTAACAAGAGTCCTGACGTATTGTCATGGGACAAAACATTTTGCTTCACATCAGTCATTTCCCACCACTAAAGGTAGATGAATTTGCTTCAGTAGTGAAGAAGGTTAATCTTCACCCTTTCTGCACTTGTCTGAAGAGTCGCTTTAACTTGCTGATGGGCTGAATATCCAACAAGTGTTGAAAAAAGAGTGTGAGAAGGAGATACTAAGATGCCAGAGTGATGGATACTACAAGAATCTGGAGAGAGAGGCACCACCCATACATTACAGAATTTTACAAAAAAAAATTCCCCACTAGTTCTGCTCCACCAGTGGGAGCATTGGGTAGACAAGGCTCTGGAAGGTTCCATATTTACACCATCATGTCAGTTAAAGTTGTAAGGCAATAAAAAGTCAGAGAAGTAGGAAGCCGTCTTGTCTTCACTAAAATTCTCACTGGTTCAGCTGAATCAGTGGTAGCACGGATAGGGAAGATTTTTTATGGCATTAGTTAGTGTAGACAAGGACACAGAAATTTGTACTGGGATACTGCTAGACTATGACTCACATTAACAGAATAACACAAAGAAAATAAAGAGGAAATATCTCACTACTAAAAATCTCCCAACTCCCCTTAACATTTTTCCCCAAATCCTTATTTTCCAAAGTGATTTTTATCTGAAATGAAGCCAATGTGGTAACCAACAAAGGTACTCTTTCTTTGAAAGATACACTACCAGCTTGTGCAATTTTTGTAACAAGTAACTGTGACGGGTTAAATCACAGAGACCCCCTTGGGACTGTCACCTGATGTGCTGAGCCTACCTCTGAGCCTGTTTTCTCTGCCCGTTTGGGCCTCCAGAACCCTGCCTTGTCGAGCCAGACACAACAGTCTGTTCTAACACAGACCCAGAGTCTGAACCACACGCCCCAAAGCTGCAGACTTAACTGAAAACAGCTTAAGAAGTGCTCCTGTCTCCAGCACCCACACACCCAGCTCCCAATGGGATCCAAACCCCAAATAATCCATTTTACTCTGTATAAAACTTATACAGGGTTAACTCAAATTGTCCACCCTCTATAACACTGATAGAGAGATATGCACAGCTGTTTGCTCCCCCAGGTATTAATTACTTACTCTGGATTAATTAATAAGCAAAAGTGATTTTATTAAATATAAAAAGTAGAATTTGAGTGGTTCCAAGTAATAACAGACAGAACAAAGTAAGTTACCAAGCAAAATAAAACAAAACACGCAAGTCTAAGCCTAATACATTAAGAAACTGATTACAGATGAAATCTCACCCCCAGAGATGTTCCAATAAGCTTCTTTCACAGACTGGACTCCTTCCTAGTCTGGGTCCAGCAATCACGCATACCCCCGTAGTTACTGTCCTTTGTTCCAGTTTCTTTCAGGCATCTCTTGGGGATGGAGAGGCCATCTCTTGAGCCAGCTGAAGACAAAATGGACGGGCTTCCAGGGCCTTTTATATTCTCTCTCTTGTTAGCGGCAACCCTTTGTTCTTCTGTGCAAAATCACAGCAACAGGATGGCATTTGTAGGCACCTGGGCAAGTCACATGCCCATGAATGATTCAGCTTTTTGCGGGCCATCGCCATTGTTTAAATGTTAGTTTGAACATTCCCAGGAAAGCTCAGATGTGGATTGGCGTCTCCCAAAGTCCATTGTCAGTTAAATGTTTCTTGATTGGGCATTTACTGAGAATAGTCCTTTCTCAAGAAGCTGATCAAATGCTTCACTGAGGCTACTTAGAATCAAACACATTGAGATACAAGTACATAGCCAATATTCATAACTTCAAATACAAAAATGATACACACATACAGACTGCATAATCATAACCAGCAAACTACAACCATAGACACTCCACTTGACCTCCTCTATACAAGACCTGTTGCAACCATAGGACCCTGGTTGCAAAAATGATCTATAGATCACAGTTCATGTCAATAACGTCACAGTAACATTTAAGATTACTGGAATTGAGAGTACAGAAAAATATTTCTTTGTTCAACATGTATACTACACACACATTTGACAGTCCTGTATGTGTAGTTTTATTTTCCCCCAGCATAGTTAGCTTCCTCTTTTGCTTGAGTAGGATTTTCACACAGCAACTAGAGAGAACAAACACATTTAAATTCTCTTCTTTTTTTTTTGTATTTTTAAAACACTATTAGATTTCAAGTTGACTGTGCTTCTTTTAACATACCTGGCTCTCTCCCCTCCCTTCTGGCCTAACACCCAAATGGAACTGCACACATATACTTATTCCTTCCCCTTAACCAGTGATCCATGTTCAGTATGTCACTCCATCCCGATGGATAAAAATGAAGCAAGATGTTCAGTGCAGTTCACAGCCATAACATGACAAATTAACAAGGGAGTCCAGGGTCTCTGGTTATCCCTTTGTCTGGCTGCTACAGTTGTTAGTTATGTGAGGGGGCCAGAGGTTCAATACAGCAAAATTCCACTCCTCCTTTACACATTCCAGCAGGCTACAGGGAACACAATATCTGCATGGTTATCCCAAAGGAGAACTGCCACCACACAGCCTTTTAAGAGACACATTGCAACTATGGATGTGTCTTGGATTTCACACAGGGGTATCCTAGGCACATATAGCAGGTACTCAGTGTTCCTCTTCTACCCCTTTCTCAACACAGCAACATGCTTGGTGAATTTTCTGAAATGGCTTTAATTTACAGTATTCCCCTTAAACCAAGGAAGTACCTTTACAGTCATCTTAAATAAATTTCATTTAACAGATTATATTTCTCATCTTCACTACGTATAACTAAAATACCCTCTTTATGTTTAAAATGATTGTTTTTCCCGTTTCCATTTGGTAAATACTAATTCCTCCAACACACATACATTCTCTCTCCCCACTCAAATCTTTTGAAAGGACCTTATGACCATAGCTATGTTAGTTTAGTAGATTCTATAACATATATTAAAAAAAGTCATGCCCAAATATGCCTGTCATTCACCATCATCAACTGACATCAGCACAGCCTTGGGATTGTCATCATTTGCCTGAAGAAGGAGCACTAAATATTGGGGCTTTTTATATTTTGGGGAAGGAAACCACAAAAAGTATCCTTCAAAAAAGAATTCTCAGCAAGCAACCCGTAAACTTAAAAACAAAGCCATTTACAGCCCAGAAAGCAATTTCCCCCCACAGATTATAATTAAGGCTGCGTGTCTGTCATGGAGGTCATGGAATCCGTGACTTTCTGTGACTTCCATGACTTCTACAGTGCCCGCAGCAGCAGTTTGGGTGTGTGGGAGGGGGCTCAGGGCTGGGGCAAGGGGTTGGGGTGTGGGACAGCACTTACCCTGGGGGGGGGGGGGGGGACTCCCCAGAAGTGGCCGGCATGTCCCTGCAGCTCCTAGAAAAAGGGGCCAGGGGGCTCAGCGTGCTGCCCGTGCCCACAGGCGTCGCCTCTGCACCTTCCATTGGCTGTGGTTCCCGGCCAATGGGAGCTGTGGAGCCGGCACTTGTGATGGGAGCAGCACGTGGAGCCCCCCTGGTCACCCCTCCTCCTAGGAGCTGCAGGGACATGTCGTTCAGAGCACTGTAAAGTATATGGGGCTCAATCTCCTTGTCAAACAAAGTCTTTTGGGGGAGGGAGCACTCTTGGCCACTGCTGCTATCTGGGCATCCAAAACAAGACAATGAAATCAAAGTTCCTCAATTATAAACCTTACTTACAAATGGTAAACATACTTCACCCCCTTCAACCTAATGGGATATCAACTCCGACACTTGCTATGTATGGTGTTTTTTCCTATCAACCAACATAACTGCAGTTATGTCTGTATGGAGCTTCAGAGATCAAGCTCCTAGGCCTTGTCTACACTAAAGGGAAAAGTCGATCTAAGCTACGCAATTTAAGTTACGTGAACAGCTATGTCAAATCGACATAACTTAGATCTACTTACCGCGAGGTCCACACTACGCAACATCGACAGGAGACACTCTCCCATTGACTCCCCTTACTCTTCTTAATCAGGTGGAGTACAGGAGTCGATGGGAGAGCGATCGGCGGTCGATTTAGCAAGTCTTCACTAGACCCGCTAAATCGACCACCGATGCATCGATCGCCACAGCGTTGATCCTCTGGTAAGTGTAGACAAGCCCCTAGTGAAGCTCCATTCTTGACAGAGAATGGGAAAGACAAGTGACCAAAGCCTCTGGGTTTAAGTGGTATCAGCATGTCAATGGTACTGCAGCCCAAACCATCTCGCTATCTCCAGTAGTGTCCTCACATATACATTTTACATTTAACAGGCATGACGACAAAACCCAGCAATACTTCAAATGATAAAGTTCTCGTGCAGATAAGCAATCTCCAAATACCAATCTCTTAATAAAATTGTCAGCTGTATTTTGATGTAATGACATACGAGGCAGAATAAAATCTATCTTGTTCTCCTATACCTGTATTAGCTTTGTACTGCTGACACTTGTTACAATTTTTGCCTCTTGTAAAGCTATATTAATATAGGGAAAAGATATAGAGTAAAAATGATACTATTTTAAAGTTTTGGGGTTTTTTAAACCATAAAAGTCAGGGCTTGAAAAATGTATTATTGCACATCTACTTGTCCAAAGACCAACCCTACTAGCCCCAGTGAAAAATACTTAGGCCTTCATCTAAACCACTCTAGCCATAACCCCTGCAATTTACAGGAATAACATTTGTGTACTGTATTTATCTGTAACTTGTTACATTATGAAAATATATTAACTTGCAAAACGACTATCTTCTTACCCTTTCTGGCTTCAATTCACATTCTCTTTTATTTTCTATCACAGATCATGGTGTGTTTTTTCCTGCATTGTTTCAGTGTCTGTTTCCTTTTCACCTTCTTCCCAACCAACCCCTTACATCCTTTTCCCTCTCCTTTTCTGTACACTGTAATCTCTATCTCCTACATTGTTCCCCCCACATCTCTCTTTCAGTATCCTGCTTCTCTTTTCTAACTTATCCTATCAGGCTCTCTCCCTCTTACTTGCACACTCACCCCATCCACATCCTAATCACAGATACACACACTCACTCACCCCCACTCCTTTGAATATAAAGCTTGAAAAATTCACCAGATACTTAACAGACAGAGGGCTAAAAGGGGGGACTAAACTAAGATGAAGGACCCAGCTTTCCAAGATGAGAAGCCAGGCCACTAACGAACAACTGGGAAACAGATGGTACTAATATTGCTAGCAGGGTGCTGTCGCTGGATTCTACTTGAGGCTCCATTTTATTCTTCACCACCTAGTAAGCGTCTGATAAATTTGAAGACTCAAACCACCTCTGGCTGCTGAAGCAGAGAATTCTCTCTCTTGCATACCACTGCCCTCTTCCCCAACCCAATAGCTCCTGTGTCAACCTCTGCTGCTCCTCAGAGCTCTCCCAAGCGGAACCTAAATAAAATTGACCTAATTCTTGTCAGTTTGACTAATACCACAGGGTTCTCATTAATATCTGTGAAAACTGACGGCTGTCCTCAGTTTTTACTCTGCAGAATAAGAAACCTCTGGGTGGAAGCACAAATACTGGAGTCATCTGGCTGCAGGCTACAGTTCGCAGAGCCTTAGTTTACCCTTCTTAATTTTTCTTTACAAACTGGCAACCTAGAAGATTAACTCTCTCTTTGAATGAAAGCTTAGATTCGGCAGAAGTCAAAGAGCTCATCCCGGAAAGCTGGAAAACTGCAAAGTTATTTACAATATGTAAAATCAACTGCCTTGTTCTTAACAATATATGTGGAGAAATGTGCCTGAAATCAAACAATGCTAAAACTTTTTGAGCATTTCAAACAACTAGAGAATTTTACACTAGGTCCTTGTTCTAGCACAGTGCCTAAAACCCTCACTATTAGCAAGACCAGAAGCATTGTTGGGTCTGAAGATCCCTGTACGTTGCTTCAAATGGGAAAGGTTCGCCATTGTTGCTTTCCTGTTATTGTTACAAACTGAAAGCCTCCGTGCCAAGGAAACCTTTTCCTTCATAAACTATCCGGAAATAAAAATACACTAATCTGAGCCTGTCTGCAGACACCGCCTGCTTCAAAAGAAATGTATGGAGCCTTAAGAAACATTCCAACAATCCCATTCCCTTTGTCTCAAGAGACCTACCCAGGTATCCCAGCTGTTGCCCGTGTCTCGTCTTTCAGCAGTGACCCTGTGCCACTCAGCCGATCCTGCCGGCGTTGGTAAAGCTTAGAGGATGCCAGTCCCCGAAGTCTCATGCCAGCCATAGCACCAAATGCCACTGTGAAGGGGAGTGCAGAAAGACAACTGGAGAGAACAAAAGCACTGAAATTTCAGTGAGTCACTTTCCTTCTGGGAGTTTCGCTTAGTTCTCAGAAGTGCTAAATCAGGATAGACAGAATCCTGCCCAAGTGCTGCTTCTTACACATCATCTGCCATTCTGTTACAATTCTAACAAACCAGATTCTTTCTTTCCTGTATCCCACTGGTATGACCCACTGAAGCCAGTGGGTAGGATCAGCACCAGAGATTAATTCTGTGTCAGATTTGCACACTGAATCTACACATGCTCCATTTTCCAAGAGATGAATTTAAAAATCTCATTCTTCAAGTAACTCATCCACTTAAACCAATAAAGCTCCTCAGTCAAACCAGAACAGAACAACAGTAGAAATGCAAAAGAGGTCAGTGATCTCCGAGCAAAGAACTCAGTCCTTTACTGCAGACTAATATCAGATCCTGGCTACACTAAGTTGGTCCCCTGCAAGATGGTGCATCATACAATATGAGGTATGTATGATGTTGCAATCAGCAGAACCCTTCACTCCATGTTGATAAAGCATACCCCCAACAGCGAAAACATGAAGATTCTTGCTCTCCAGATACGCTGCAGTCTGCAAGAGTTGCATTCCGTGCAAGATCAGGAAGCTGAGAAAAATAACATATTTTACATTCCAGCCTCCAGAGCACTCACTCTGCTGGGAACTGAGCAGGGTTTCAGCCAGGCGCCCACCCTTTACACCACTCCTGCCTCCCACCCTCTAGAGGAAGAGAGGATCACATTACACAAATGGGTCTAAAAAAAAAAAAAAACCAAGCAAAAAAAAATTTCTGAGACTACAAAAGTCAATTCCTTAAAGGAACAAAAGAAAGGAATAGAGGATGACAGGAACGTCTAGGCTAGAATATCATCACATCAGAAGAAGCACAGGCCAAGAAAACCAATCCAAGGGCCATTATAATCTATGGTTTATTTATTTTACAATAAATTATGAAGGCAAAAACGGGATTTTCAAGGCAGTAAAGAAATATTACATACATCATATCTACAGTCTGGCAAGCTCTAGAAATAATATAATGAGAGGAATGATTTGCACAACTGTTTAACAGGGAGTGACCAATAGTGGTCCCTTCTGACATTAAAATTTATGAGAGAAGTAGTTTATACTGGAATCCAAAAAAACAGGCAGAGATGAAGAACATCATAGTTTCGAAGAGAAGAAAGCAGCAGCATCCTCACTGTATGTTCCATTCTAAGCATCTGATGAAGTGAGCTGTAGCCTATGAAAGCTTATGCTCAAATAAATTTGTTAGTCTCTAAGGTGCCACAAGTACTCCTCGTTCTTTTTGTGGATACAGACTAACACGGCTGCTACTCTAAAACCTTTCCTCAAGTGTTTCAGACTGCCTGCACCTACAGGTGACCTGCAAACAAATTTTTTTTTAATTGCACTTGTGCTTTTTTTATATTATTTTACTTTTTTATGGTGTATAATGAGGACCTGATTTTTTTTAATGTTCAAAATGGTGTTTTCTGCTTGCTTTTAACTTTAGAAATATCAGGTATGCAAGCTCTGATCTTCCCTGGTATTGCGGAGGGATCTCCTAGGAACAGCTTGGAGGATGTATATAATTACAGCTCTTACCTTTAATTGAGGGTGAAAATGTCAAATAATTAACAAGTGTGTTCTTTTTTCAAAATGTTAAAACCCACTTAACTTTAAGACTAATCAACATGTTTTAGAACAGTCTGACTAAAAACCCTTCCACTCTCAAATGCTCAGCTTTCACACTGTCACTATTTCTCTGGCACACCAGTCATCACAGTCTTTCACATTAGACAAGACCTGAACATCTAATGTAAAAAACAAATGGCGGGGGGGTGGAAGCTTTCAAAATGAACCAAACTATTATTTAATTATTATTTTTTTAACAAAAGCTTTGGGGCTCTCTTTATACCTCACAGGCTAAAAAGGGCCCCAGCCCAGTTCTCCACCACCCCCACATCTGCAGGTCACCTTCAAGAGACAGGACTGATGTCAAAACCTTATTAACAAATCACTGTCTGAGACTAAACTAAAAAGAAGGCTGCCACACTTCTCTTAGGCATAGATGAGTAGCTCCCAAGAGAAGCAGCTCAATGATTGTCCGATAAATCTCTAAGGACTTTCCAGTGAGTTAAAATTTACTCAGCTAGCCTCAGAGGGCAGGTTTAGATAGAAAGATAAAAATAAGATTACATTAAAAATGCTTTTTTCAACCCAGAAGACCAAGAGTGGTTGTTCATAATTCAGACAAACAAGCTCTGCATTAGTGCTCTTGTTTGCAGTCACAACTCTTCTTGTAATTACTGAGGCTTGCTCTACACTACTAACTTATGTTAGTATAACTATGTTGCTCAGGGGTGTGGAAAATCCATACCCCTGAGCAATGTAGTTAAACTGATATAACCCCCAGGATAGACAGTGCTATGTCAAGGTGAGGGCTTCTCCCGTTGACATAGCTTCCACCTCTTGGGTAGGTAGAGTACCTACATCAATGGGAGCAGCTCTTCCATCTGCATAGGTAACATCTTCACTGCTTCTGCAGCGCTATAAGTGTAGACAAGCCCTGCCATTTGCACTCCATCTTCCCCATCACACTCCAACTCATTTTACTTACAATTACATCATAAAGAGAATCACCATTAAAAAAATCACATGCACGGTAATATCTCCCTTTCCTTGTTAATTAAAAAGCCTGTGGACAGATGCTGGCCTACTGAAATACTTTCATGGAAATTAATATACTCCCTGCTTCTTACCTTAACTGGATTAGGGAGAATCAATGAGCATATCTGTAAATGCAGCTGCTCTTCTTTTTGTTGACTGCAGGAAGTACAGAGGAGTATCCAAATCCCAATTGGGCCCAAGTAAAATGATGACAAAGATAATGTACTAATACTTATTATACTAATAACACAGACGCATGCACTAAGGACCTTTTCTTAGACCTTGTCTACAGTTGAAAAAATGTGTACATGTTTTTCTGTATTGATGCAGTTTCAATAACAAAAGCTGTACTATAAAGAGAACACGGGCATTTTTACCTGTATGTTTCCTAACCTAAAACCACAGTACTAAAAACAAGAGACAAACCTATTTTCCAGTCTGTTTACTTTACGCATTTGACAGCACTTGGATTATTGTCAGTGTCACTGTTTCTCCTTTTGTTGGAGTGCTTCACTGTTTCTCTTTCACACAGCATCCAGGGAGGAAAAAAGAATTAATATAAGAGGGGAAAGTGATTGAGAAACCATAAACATTATAAGGGAATACAGGGGTAAGAAGAGTACCTGAAACCATTTAACTCTTTTTTTTTTAAACTGACCAGATTTCTTGTCTATGGTGTCCCTTTAAAGACAACCTTCATCAGGCAAATGATATTCTTTGCTTTTGCTAGCCCTTTCAGAGGTTGCTTAAAACGTACTTCATTATACTTTATATGTACATAGCATATTTCACCCGAGATTCTCAAATTGCTGTACAAGTTTTAATTATGAGATTTCATGTTGCTTTAAACAAACTAAACTATAAAGAAAACAGGTTTTTCCAATCTCTCTCTGTTCTAGTATCTTGGGATGTTACTTGTAACAGTAACTGGTATTTTTGGCCAGAACATTTTTAAATTGACCGTATCCTTTTAAACTCCAGATTTTTAAATTGACCGTATCTTTTTAAACTTCACACTGTTCACAGATCGGAATTTGGGAACAAATCTGACAGCCACTGATTAACTAAATGACTCCACTTCTCAGTGCTGTGGTTTAGTAATCTATAAATTGATATAGCAACTAATTATAATTATACTCATTTTACAGATTAGTAAACCAAGGCAATGAGAAGTGGAGTCATTTAGTTAATCAGTGGCAGTCAAGATTACTATTCACATATTCCAATTTACCCACCCCAGTTATCTTTTTTCCTCTCATGACCCCAAATCCCAAAAATCATTTGCATTCTCTGTTTCAGCGCAGACCCTCCCACACTGTAATAAAGAATAAATGTAATATTTAAAAATGCATTGTTCAATATACAACCAAACCAGTCATTTACATTTGATACTTTCACATTAAAAACCACACATTTATATTACTGCAACATGTAAGAGGTCCTATCATAAACCAGGACTCTACTGTGCTAGGCACTGTACAAACAGAGACTGTCCCTGCCCCAAAGAGATTACAGTTTAAGTAAAAGTACCATGTATACATTCTTATTGTCATTTTAATTATTTGGACATTCCCCTCATGCTACCCCATGGGCATGGGGTAATTAAATAAACCTAATTACTGCAGCTAATTACATGCAGAAAGTTATCTTCACCACTACAAGGGCTAGAACCATTTTTAAAATGACAATTCAGTTACTGTTTTTTCCCTTGGCAATGCCTTCTTTTCTATATGTCTTAGGTATTGATATAGCACCAATAATCATGGAACCTAGACAGCAGGTTCTTTTGTACCCTCTTATTTGTGTTCTTTATCCCTATCTTTCTTTCCACTGTGTCAGCACTACCTCTTTCTCAGTCTGTTTAATTTCCTCTTTCTTCCAGTGTCACAGAACAAAGTCATCCATTTTTTAAACCAAAAAGCCATTTATGGTATTTTCCTAGCTCCAGATGTGTCCACACTGATCAGTACTATGCAGAAACTCAGTTTTGGAACAGCTCATCTTGTTCTACAGTACTGGAATCCCAACAGCTCCAGAACTGAAAAAGATTGTAACTTGTCATTACTGTATATTCCAAAAAGACTAACTATTATTTTGCAAATGTCATACAACACTTTGCCTTCATTAGTAATGCAGTGTAGAGCAGAGGTTCTCAACCTGGGGGCAGAACATGGAATGTATTCTGGGTGTGTATGAGAAACTTTGGGATAAAAAAACAAACAAAAAGCTTACTGCACACATTCAGAGCTGGGCAGCTGGATCTCTGAAGGCAGCTACCCAGTTCTGAAGGCAGCACCGCCACCAGCTGCAGAGAAATAGGGGGACAACACCATACCATGCCACCCTTACTTCTGCGCTGCTGCTGGTGGCAGCACTGCCTTCAGAGGTGAGCACCTGACCAGCAGCCACCGCTCTCCACTCTGCCTTCCGAGCTGGGCAGCCAGAGAGCAGCAGCTGCTGGCTGGGCACCCGGGCGGGGGGACTACTACAGACACAAACAAGTGGGGGCACGATCAAATACGTTTGAAACCGCTAGTCTAGAGCCGGGGCTGTGAAGTTGGTTGCTGGAGGTTGGAAGTCTTTCTATAGAATCTAAGGGCCCAATCCTACCAGGCACTGTGCTCACCTAGGACTCAATAATGCAAGGAGATGAGCAGACCTACTGACCTCTCACATGTTTAAAGTTAAGCTTATTCACTTCACTGGACTGGAGCCAGAGTGCTCAGCACATTGCAGGATCAAGTCCCAACTTCATTATTCTTTTACTGAGAAAAAAACCCAGTTAACACAGAACCATAATAAATATTTGTCTTTGAGAATTCCCACAAGAGAATGAGAAATTGTTCTATGGCAGAGGGAGCAATGGAAGCCGTAAAGTTATACATTTTCATAACAGACAAGTTTTCCAGGTTAATTTGTTTTTCAAAACATTAAACAATAGGGCACTCACATGTCTGCGCATTTCACTATTTGGAGGTTCATGCCAAAACCCACTCTATATAAGAAATTAGCAATTTGTATTATCTTTGAGAGGGGAAGAAGTTAAAAATCCTACATTATTTTAGGGAGCTACACACATTACAGTAGCTTGTGTACTCTGGAATGTTCCACAAAGCCTTATGTTCTATGTCACATCATGGCACTGAAAACAATGTTGATGCCTTAAAAGGCAGGGCTCTGAATATACACAAGACAATGGGACAAAAGGGCTTAATTAATTTATTACCATGATCACTGGATTTGGCAAACTGGATTGGATGGGCCGGGCCACCTAGAGCAGGGGGTCTCAGGACAAATTTTTTGGTGGCCTCAGAATGCGGCCACCAACGCTTGCTGGTAGCCACTCTCACACTTTTCCCAAAAATACTTAATTAGCTTTAGGAAAAACAAATAAATATGCACATATACACATCCAAATCATTGTAATTTATTTATTGCTAGTTAGTAAGTCTGTCGTGAAAAGTGATTTTAATAAAGTATCACTTTTCACAGCAGACTTACTCAGCCCCGCCAAGCCTTGGACAAATTAAGCCCCGAATGGGGGGGGGGCTGTCAGGGGAGGCAGCGGGGGTCAGGGGCAATGGGGGTTGGTGGGTGGGGGGCTAGGGGAGGCAGTGTGGGGGCTGGAGCCTGAAGCCCCACGGCCAGAGCCTGGGGCCTGCCACCACACAGCCAGAGGCCAGACTTCGAGCCTGAAGTCCCTCGGCCAGAACCTGCTGCCCCACCACCCCAGAGCTGAGGCCCAAAGCCTGAGCCCCACTGCCCCGGGAAGGTGGGGAATTCACTGGCTGCCTGCTCCTCCAGTGTTGTACCCCAGGTGTCTCCAGAAGGGGGCAGAGCCCAATCCCTGCTGGCAGTCCCAGCAATCAACATCAAGGCAGTGCATTCAAGAGCAACAAGGAGGGGGAGGTGCCACTATTTTGCCACCAACCCCCACTTCATCACAGCCCAGGAGGCTGTGGCTGCAAGAAAACCCCCTGGTGGCTGCATTTGAAAAACACTGAAGAGTATAGGTCAGTGGTCCCCAACCTTTTTGTGGCCAAGAGCACCTTTCTGTGGCCCACCAGTTTGGTGGGCAGCGACGATTCTTGGTGGCATTCCAGCGGAGAGGCTGCCGCTGGAAAAGCGCCTTGGCGGCATTCCGGCGGCAGCTTCTACTCCGGAATGCTGCCGAGGAGCGCCTTGGCAGCATTCCGGCGGCAGCCTCTCCACCCTGACGGTGGGCGCACATAAATGCCCTGGTGGGCGCCATGTCGCCCGCGGGCACCACGTTGGGGACCACTGGTATAGGTTGTGGGTTCTAACCCACGAAAGTTTAGGCTGAAATAAATTTGTTAGTCTCTAAGGTGCCACAAGTATTTATTTCTTTCTTATTTTCTTTTTACTGAAGAGTATGGCACTCTCCAAGTAACCCAAAAAAGAAACCCAGAGTTTTTTCAAATAGCACAAAGTAACTTCCCTTGCCCCTAAACTTGAATGACCCTTGCCTCATGTGGAACATCATTTTAAACATTATCACACACCTAAATGACACAATCAGCTTGCTTCATAGTCTAAATTCTTCCCAGATTTACCTCCTCTCTCTCCAACCCCATTCAAGAACTGAACAGATGCTCACCAACAATGACAGAATTTCTAGCATTTTGAGCTTAATCCTCTCCTAAGGATGTGGAATGTATACACAACATGTCTGTGGTATATTCACATGTTACAAGAGCCAACACTGAACCCATGAGGTAGTAGCAGCTGAGGTTCTGATAAAAAACAAATCTCATTCTGTAACAGACTGGAGGAGCTAATATATATGCACCAAATACACCCGCCGCATCTGTCTATCATCATCCAATATACAAACGATGAACATTTACCCACATTTTAGATATGAGCATGTGATAATTATTCACTATATTATTCTTTCCAGTATCTCCACAATGGGCTAGGAACTGTACAAATCACAGAAGACACAGTCCAAGTTTACACTCATGGCTTTCTCTATTCTTTGTTCTTAAAAAATAAATTCCCCAGACTCTCTTAACTGTTCTTAGCTGTGAAAAGAAGTGATGCTTAAAAACCACTGCAATATAGTAGGGCTGCGGACAGTAGGATTCAGTAGGAGAGAATTCCCATAATGCACCATTTTAGAAGTTCATACTCAGATTTCATGATTTTCACCTTCAAAACACTTTACAAACATCAGTTAACTCTCACAATACTCCTTTAAAGTAAATTCTTCATTTTACAGAGGAGACAATGCAGAAGACCGGCTACATAACTTGCCTAAATCCTCCCAAAATGCTAGAGCTGGGATTAGAACTACCCAGGGCTTAGGTTCTCATCTCATTTACACTAGTACAAATTTGCAGTAACTCTACTGAGTCACTGGTATCAAACTGGTGAAAGTGAGAGGGGAACTGGGCTCAAGATGTTCATCTGTCAGTTCTGTGTTCAGAACACCTACCTCCAAGCCTGGGGGCCAACTGGGCAGGGCCAGCTGCTCAGACTCAGAGCAGAAGGGATCGCAGATGGCAGCATTTTATTGGAGGAAAGGGAATTATGTGTATAAATAAGTAACAACTGTGAATTACGTAACTGCAATTCAATCTCAAGCTTCATAAACTGTGAGAGCAAAGCTCCAGTCACCAGAGCCCCACCCTGGAATTAAAGCTAGCTTTAGCTGAGACACTAGGGAGGTACTGCACACTTTCTGTCTCTTGCCCAGCTCTCCCGAATCCTGCACTTCTGATCCTTGCCTCATTCCTCTCCTCCTACCCCTGCCCTCTTGCCCCACCCCCGGGGCCTAGGTAAGATCTCTGGTCCCATGAGCCACAGTGCAGGGCGCATGTATTGTCTTCTCCCGTCTCTGAAGAAGGCGCTCACCGAATGACACTCACAAGACTCCAAACGGGGCAGCCGTTTGCAAGAGGACAGAGAGGCGCTGGGCTCCTCCACCCCTGAGTTTGGCCCCTCAGCACCAAGCGCAGCCCTTGTACAGCCCTCGGGTGCGCGCAGGCTGCGCTGCCCGGGTCCTGCCTGCCCGGCAGCCAAAGCCCCCCCTGGCCGTCCCAGCCCCCGGGACACAGCCCAGCTCCTCGCGGGGCCGCTCGCAACGCGTTTACACAGGTGTAGCGCCGCTGCCTTCAGCGCAGCTACTTCGGAGTGACCCTGAGGGCAGGGCGGGAAGTCGGGGCTCGCTGGGCCGCTGAGGGGGGCGGCGAGGCAGGGCGCCCTTTGGCCCCTTCCCCCGGAGGGCGGCCCCGCGGGGAGCAGCGGGCGGCGGGTCCCAGGCCCGGTCGCAGAGCCCCAGCCAGGCCGAGCCCCGCACCCGGCTCTCCTGCCGCCCTCGGGTCCGCCCGGGGCGACTGACCCCATCCCGGGGGGAGCGCCCCGCTCTCCGTTACCTGCCCGTCATGGCGCCTCCTGGCCTGGCCCGGCCCGGGCTCCCAGGGGCTCGGACGGGACCCAGCGCCGGACACCGGACAGAGAACGAGCGATCGCCAGCGGCCAGCCCTGGAGAGAAACCCCGCCCCGGCCGGCAGCGGCCTCCCTCTGCCCCTCCTGTAGCCCCCTGTGGGCGGGAGCCGCCGCCGCCCCGC
The DNA here is from genome assembly GCA_037349315.1 of Chelydra serpentina. NCBI lineage: Eukaryota > Metazoa > Chordata > Testudines > Chelydridae > Chelydra > Chelydra serpentina. The sequence continues at coordinate 658,045 of JBAIAC010000023.1, forward strand.
TGGCTCCGGGCAGCGCCCCCAGCCCCGCACATACATTTCCTAGAAAGGGAATGAAACGAGAAATGATGAAACGGCAGGGACTGGACCCGCCTCCGCCACGGGAGAACGGAGACACCGTCCACGAACCAAACCAGCCCCAGGGATCAACTCCCACCTCCCGGGAGACACCGTCCAGGAACCAAACCAGCCCCAGGGATCAACTCCCACCCCCCGGGAGACACCGTCCAGGAACCAAACCACCCCCAGGGATCAACCCCCAACCCCCGGGAGACACCATCCAGGAACCAAATCACCCCCAGGGATCAACCCCCGGGAGACACCGTCCAGGAACCAAACCAGCCCCAGGGATCAACTCCCACCTCCCGGGAGACACCTCCAGGAACCAGTCCACACACACCCCAGGAAAAAGGGGAGACACCCCCCGGAACCAATCCACACACCCACCCACCCAGGAAGAAGTGGAGACACCCACCAGGAACTAGCCTGCCCCCGAGGATCACCCCCCCCCCCCGGCCCTCTAGAGAAAAGAGGAGACACACTCCAAGAACCAGCCCACCCCCTGGGATCAACACCCCCCTCCAGAAGAAGGGGAGACACCCCCCCAGAAATCAGCCCACCCCCAGGGATCAACCCCCCTGCCCAGGAGACACCCCCAGGAACCAGCCCACACCCTGGAATCAACCCCTCCACAGGGAGAAGGGGGGACACCCCAGGAACCAGGCCCCCCCGGGATCCACACCCCGCAGGGATTGACATCCCTAGGAACCAGCCCTCCCCCAGGGATCAACCCCCACCCTGGGGAGAAGGGGAAGTACCCACCAAAGATGAACCTACCCCCAGGGATCGACACCCCTCCAGGGATCAACCCCCTTGGGGTGGGGGAGACATTCCTCTAGGGGAGAAGTGAGATACACCCAGGAATCAAACTCCACTCCTGTGAAGGGAGAAGTAGACACAGACACACTTCCAGGATCAGACCCTCCCCCATGAGGGGAGAAACTGGGAACACAAAAACACAGCCAGCCCCAGGGATCAAACTGCTCCCCCAGTCCCCCTCAGTGAGGGGAGAGGTGAGGAGAGTTCTCTCACCAGTCCCTGGGGCAGGGGAACAGCAGCTCCCAGAGCCAATTCCATGCAGGCCTGATCAAAGCTCCCTGCCCAGGGGGAAATATAGGTCACATCTCTGGGGGTCTTCCCACATGCACCCCAGGATGCTAAGCACAGAATCACAGTTCCCAAACTGTGCTCCATGCGCATCATCTCCACTGAGTGGCCGAAGATCTCTTCCTGGGGTCCATGCATAGAAGGGGTTTGAGAACCTAGCAGTAGGAGATTGATGAGGAGATTCTGTGAGGGGATTTTGCCCTTCCAGAACTAAAAAGTTGGAAAACAGGTGGAGTCCATCAGCTGTCATAATCCCAGCTTCTCTCCTCCAAGAAGTAACCCGTTTCCCAAAGTCAACTGATGCTGTACAAAGAGAATTGCTATGCTGACATGAGTAATGACAGAGGCTCCCCTCCAAAGTTGCAAGTTACTTGCAGGTCTCCTGACTCCCTCTGGCAACTTTGAGAATCTAACTGTGTGGAGAATGCTGATTTGACAGCATTTTACACTCACTTTCCATAGGTGTGACTCCACACACTATTTTCCCCAGGAATTGAAATTAGAGGGCGTGTTCGAATTTACAGGGTGGGTTGGAAAATTACTAAATTGTCAACGTTGCATGTAACTAGTTGACCACTGGGAGGAGGGATGGGGGAGTTTAGAGGGGTGTAAGGAAATCAGGTCCACAAGATAAAGAGGAGGCTGAGGGCATGTCTACACTACAAAATTATGTCGACCTAAGTAATGTTGGCATACAGCTGGAGCAGTAATTAAATCACTTTTACATGTCCACACTACGCTCCTTGTGTCGGCGGTGCACATTCTCACTAGCAGCACTTGCATTGATGGAGAGAACAGTGCACCGTGGATACCTATTTCACTGTGCAACTCACCACCATCTAGTGCAGGATGTTTTGGCAAGGTTTTGCAATGCCTCATGGGGCTGAAATGAGTCGCAAAGGGGTGACTGGGAACATTATTTCAACGTCCCATAATGCAATGTTCTTCATTCATAATTTTATCTGTATTCCATAACATTTTGCACCTCTTTTCCAAATACCTGCAAACCCGTGCATCACTCCTCGCTGTCCGCCATCTGTGTCAGAAGCATGGATCCTGCACAGCTCTGATCTACTCTGATGAACGTTGTGAGCACAGGGCACTTGATCGTGCAGTATTTTTGTGGAGCCACGGGAACATGACAATTCCTTAGAGACTAGACTGCTGTGGGACATAAAAAGATACAATTCAAAGTTGTTGCCATTCATGGAGTAGCTGGAGATGGTGGAGCACTGGATCTGGACCCAAGAAACAAGCATTGACTGGTGGAACCACATTATTATGCAGGTATGGGATGACGAGCAGTGGCTGTCGAACTTTCGGATGTACAAGGCCACATTTCTGGATGTGTGTGCGGAGCTCACCCCAGCCCTCCAGTGCAGTGACACAAAAATGACAGCTGCACTGACAGTGGAGAAGTGAGTGTCAATCGCTCTGTGGAAACTTGCAATGCCAGATTCCCAACTCATCAGTCAGAAATCAATTTGGAGTTGGGAAATCCACATAGGAGCTGTTGTGATGCAAGTGTGGAGTGCCATTAATCACATCCTGTTATGTAGGACTGTGACTCTGGGCAATGTGCATGACATAGTGGATGTTTTGCAGCAATGGTGTTCCCAAACTGCGGTGGGGCAATAGATGGCACGCATATCCCTATTTTAGCACCAAACCACCTTCCCACAGTGTACATCAGCAGAAAGGGCTACTTTTCTATGGTCATACAAGCACTGGTGCATCACCATGGAGGACACTTTACTGACATCAATGTGGGCTGGTCAGGAAAGGCACATGACACGCATATCTTCATATGTTCAGAAATCTGCAAGCAGAGATTTTCTTTCCAGGGTGGTGGATTACCATTGGGGACATTGAAATGTCAATAGTGATCCTGGGAGACCCAGCCTACCCAGAGCTGGATTTACAGTAAAACACAGGGTGTCCTGGCATGGGGCCCCCCCAACGACAAGGGGTCCCAGGGACAGGCAGTTGTGGGGACAGAAACCTGGTCCTTTCAGCTGCTGGGGCTCCTTCTGCAGGCTCCGCAACCAAGTAAGCCCCAGGTAAGTGCTCCACACCCCAACCTCCTGCCCCAACCCTGAGCCCCCTCATATAATTCCTAACTCCTAACCAGACCCTGCACCCTAACCTGCTCCTGCACCCTAACTTCCTCCCAGACCCTGCACCCCCAGCCCTGACTCCTGCACCCCCCTCACACACACCCAGCCCCCTGCCCTCCCTGACTCCTGCACACCCTCACACACTACCAGCCCTGACTCCTGCACCCCCCTCACACACACCCAGCCCCCTGCCTCCCTGCCTCCTGCACCCCCTCACACACACCCAGCCCCCTGCCCTCCCTGACTCCTGCACACCCTCACACACTACCAGCCCTGACTCCTGCACCTCTCTCTCACACCCAGCCCCCTGCCTTGCCTGACTTTTGTACCCCCACACACACCATCCCCCTGACCACCCTGACTTCTGCACACACACCCCACATCCCCACCTGCACCCCTCACACCAAATGGGGAGCTGCCCCGGGTAAACGCTCCACACTCCAACCCCCTGCCTCAGCTCTGAGCCCCTCCTGCACCCTAACTCCAGGCCAGACTCTGCACTCCAACCCCCAGCCTGCTCCTGCACCCTAACTTCCAGATCCTGCACCCCCAGCCCTGAGCCCCCTCCCGCATCCTAAGTCCTGGCCAGACCCCACACCCAAATGTTTTATTACATTTTTTTTTTATAAAGCGCTCTTATCCAAAGCCCTTTACAATAGTTAGCTAATGGTACAAACAATATTTGGAAAGATCATTAAGTGGTCTGCCGAGACCCTCAACGATTTTCAAATGGTCTGTGGAAAAATAAATTAGACTACAAAAACAATCAAGGTACCTCACTTTATTTTGTTTTACTTTCTATTAACTTATAGGAGGATGAAAAAAAAAGAAAAACGGGCAGGGGGAGATAAGAGAGAATGTTCTTTTTCTTGGCTGGGTCCCAAGGAGGGGCCCAAAAATGAAGCTGAGCACAGGGCCCCACTAACTCTAAATCCACCACTGAGCCTACCCCTTACTCCCATGGCTCACAAAGCCATACACCGGACACCTCAACAGCACCAAGGAGCACTTCAACTACAGGCTCAACAGATGCAGAATGATAGTTGAATGTGCTTTTGGCTGTTTGAAAGGTCACTGGTGCTCTCTATTCAAAAGATTGGACCTCAGTGAAAAAAATATCCCAACGGTTATAGCTGCCTGCTGTGTCCTGCATAATATCTGTGAAGCAAAGGGGGAAGAGTTTCTGTTGGGGTGGAGGTGGACCAGCTGTCTGCTGATTTTGAGCAGCTAGATACTAGGGCTATAAGAAGAGCTCAATGCAGGGCTATTTGGCTCAGGGTGGCTTTGAAAGACCATTTCAATAGTGAGCCACAGTGATGTGTGTTGCTGTAGTGTGCTTTACCTGGCATTGCTCTTTTGCACTCTGGTATGAACCTTGTAATGAGTGCTGTGTGTGTAGTAATATAACACTGCAAATGCACCATTGCTGTTATCTGTGAATAGTGTCAGCCCCAGCCTGCATATTTTGCAAACTATTAAAGATGAATTAAATTTCCAGAAATGGACTTTGATTCCAAAGCATGCAGATAGACACACCTATAACTGAATAAAACATAATAAATTAAGGGAAAAGAACTTTTGAAGGGGAAAGAACAGTCATTTTGATTTCAGACACGTACACCAAACGTGTCTTTAACAGCTCAGTGTAGGTACAGCTGTGATTGTCTGTACTCTCCCCTGGGGTGGAGTGGTAGGGGTCATGCAGCCACCCACGATGCCTTGTGCAATGTGGCAGGGAGGGGGATGTAGGGAAGTCCCGGAATGCAGTTCTCTATGGGCTGCAGAGGGAAGCGAGCATGGGACTTTTGAACTTGAAGGTCAACAAGAGACTGCAGCAGATCTGTTTGCTGCTTGAGAAGCGCTAGCATCTCTTGCAGTACGTCCCCCTCCTTTTGCTGCAGCTTTCTCCACTCCACTCTATCCCTGCCAATGCTGTCCACAAGGATGATCCTCCAAGCCCTGTGGCTTGATATCCAAAGCAGCAGAGGCTTGCAGGATCTCTTGGAACTTGTCATCCTTCTCCTCCTCATCTGGCTGAGTTGCTCTGCTGGTGTGGATGGAGACCCTCAAGGCCACATTTCCAGTTGCAAAAGATACATTGTTGCTACCACTGTTATATAATTGCAATGAATCTGGTACGAAGTGTAATATATGGCCAGAAAGGGTTAAGCAGCTTGCAGGCTAACTAACCCAGAGCCAACCTGTAGAGACATGTTAGAAATGGTAATTAGGGCCATTCAATGCTAGATAGGCTAGAACTTTGAAATGCAAACCTATATTGTTAGAAGTTAGAAGTGATATTAATTGTGTACTCATAAATGTTAACCATGTAAACAGACAGTTCCTGTCTGTCACTGTAACTATTAATTCAGAGATCAAAAGGGAATATTAACATTTAGATAAATCTTGAGTGAAATAATGTCATTGTCTATGTCTCTTTGAAGTTTGTGATAGACTGCCTAATGGATAAATTGCCCTATGTTAATTTATATAACTAATTACTGGTGGTGCTTAGGAAACAGAAGGTTACATCAAAAGCCTATTGTTTATTCAGGACTGTATGGTCAAGTGGATGCTAGAACACTATAAAAATCCTTGTGTTCTGATCCTGTCATCTCAGATCTGCTTGAAGCTTCATACAGGGGAAGCTGAGATCCCAGTCCTAAGCTGGAATGCCCTGGAATGATATTGGACATTGGACTATAACCTATGGACTAAATTCTAAAAGAACTCTTTGCAACTACAAAGCTAACCATCTCTGCTATGAATCTGAACCTCGAAAATTGAACTCATGTCTGTATGTATATTGATATTTTAACCTATACTCTTTCTTTCCTTTTTTAATAAATTTTAGTTTAGTTAATAAGAATTGGATGTAAGCATGTTTTTGGGTAAGATCTGGAATATTCATTAACCTGGGAGGTAATGTGTCTGATCCTTTGGGATTGGCAGAACTTTTTTACATGATGAATAAGATTTTCATTAATCTTCATCATATTTGACTTGAGTGTCTAAGTGGAGGCCTGAGGCTGGGTACTTTAAAGGAACTGTGTTATTGACTTCTGAGTAACCAGTGAGGTAATAAGATGTTTTATTCTGGCTTGGTAAATCTAAGGGTACGTCTATACTTACGCGTCTGGTCGGAGGCGCGCGATCGATGTTCTGGGTTCGATTTATCGCGTCTTGTCAAGACGCGATAAATCGAACCAGGAAGTGCTTCGTCGTCGACGCTGGTAATCCAGCTCGACGAACGGAGTAGGCGGAGTCGATGGGGGAGCCTGCGTGCCACGTCTGGACCCCGGGTAAGTGCTTTTTCATTCGAACTAAGGTACTTCGACTTCAGCTACGTTATTCACGTAGCTGAAGTTGCGTACCTTAGTTCGACAGGGGGGGTTAGTGTAGACCTGGGCTAAGTATTGGAATATCCACCAGCTTTAGGGATTGTCTGCCCCATTCTTTGCAGTTCACCCTAATTGAGTGACCTCAGCTGGCTCCCCTGGGAATCCGGTCACAGGACCTGACCGCGCTTAAAGTGGTCTGAAAAAAAGTGTGGTGGTCTGTAATTTTCTACAGAAATGTAAGTGACATATCTGCCTGTCCCCCAATCAATTCTGTCCCCACATGTTTTGTCCCCCCAAGCCACACCTCTACGCCTTCTGTGGCTCTTCATCTACCTCTTCCAGGCCTCTGGGCTACAGTGGGGTCCCCTCTCCCCTTCCATATTGGCAGGGGACAGCTCCAGGGGCTGCTTATCCCCTTCCCAGGCCAGGTGTTGCAAGGAGCAAAAGAGATGTCCCATTGCTCACAAGTGGGGAGGAGGAAACAGAGGAGCTGCCCTGAATTGCTGGGCTCTTTCTGTTCCCCCCATCCTGTAAGAATGGTATTGGCTGTTCAGAGAGGTGGGGGAGAGCTGGGACTGGTTTATACAGCAGCTCTGATTGGCTGCTCTACTTATACAGCAGCTCTGATTGACTGCTCTATTTCCAGAGGGTAAGTGGGTGAGCCAGCCCACAAGAGGTGTTTTCCCCATGCACAGCTGAAATGTGTGCCCTCAGTGCCTGGCTGGCTCTGTAGACATTTTATGTCCTGGGTCTGTGACCCGGATCACTTTAAGCACTGGGAACTGAGATACAGAGAGGCTAAGTAACTTAGAAGTCTGTGGCAGAGCAGTGAGTTGAGTTTAAATCTCCCAAGTCCTAGGCTAATGCCCTAACGTCTAATGCCTTGGATCATCCTTCCTCTTGTCTAATAAGTCTCTTGTTCTCATACAGGCTGGGCTGAATTACATCCATCTCAAGTACTGCCCCCCACCCTGTCCAATACAGGACCCTTAAATACATATGCACGTTCCAATTCCACCCTAAATAATGGCGCTTTGCAGATCAATGACAACCTCCAGCCTTTTCCCAGCTGCTGAAATCTTGCACTGTGACCCCTCCCAGCCACCAAGCTCCCTTAGCAACTCCATGAGAAGCACCCTAACCTAACTCCCCTTTCAGTTGCTGAAGCCTTCTCAACCTGCAACAGGCACCCGCACTCCATTCTCTTAGCTGTCAAAGCCTCCCACCCCCCTAAGACAAGCACCCACCCAGCCCCATCTATGAAATTCCCCTTCCCTCCCTCAACAAGTGCCCTAATCCACCTCCTGTATATTACCTGTACCTCATCCTGATACACCTAGCTTCTACTGCATTCCATCGCTCACTCCAGCTGTCAAATCTACCTCCCCACCCTGTTAAAAGTCACCCACAGTTACTCTCCTGCAAATCCCCAATTGCTAATCTGTCTCAATCTGACACCCCCTCAACTGCCACATCCTTATCACATACATCCCTGAAAAGGACCTATGTCAGCTTCTTGCCCAATCCTCTATTACCACTGGCCAAACCTCTTTCTCAATACTCTACCAAGCACCCAAAGCTCCCCACCCATCTGTAAAACCATCCAGTTCTCAGAACAAACTTGTGCTGGGCTATCCCCATATAGAGCATTTCTCCCCTGCAGTTAGCAGCCATTAGCCAATGGAATGAGTATCTTTGAAGGTGTTAGAAAAATGACAGAAAACAAGTCTGTAAGTTTTGTGCATTTGGCTGAAGTCCCCCACAGAGAGGACCGAGATGACTTTTTGCAGCTCCTATCCTGCAGTCCGTATTTCTGCTTCTCTTAACCAAGTCTTTACCTCCTGCTAGAAGCTCCTCAACTAGAGAAACATCAATTGCTCCTAGTCAAATTGGCCCAAGCAACAGGAGCTAGGATGGCTCTAGGCATAGACTTTCGTCGGCGCCGGTGGGTGCTCCCGCCCCCATTCCACCCCTTCCCCAAATCCCCACCCCCACCTCCTCCCCATGGCACCTTCTTTTCCCCTCCACCCGCCCCACCAGGCTTGCAAGCCTGGGAGGGACGGGAAATGCAGCGCTCCCACCGGCAGCTCCCCGCCAGCCCCCCCACATCCAGCTCACCTCAGCTTCCGGGTTCCGCTTCCGGAGGCGTGCCTGCGAAGCCGCTTTCTTTACTTTTTTTAGTTCACAGGCAGGCCTGCCGCCCGTCAGCTGTGCGGTGGGCGGCAAGTGGGGGGCGGGGGGGAGTGCCGCGGCGGCAGCGGCGCCTCGGGGGACGGGTATGGGGAGGAGGCGGAAAGCCCGGCTCCGCCTCCTCCCCATACCTGCCCCCCGCTTGCCACCCACCACACAGCTGACAGGTGGCAGGCCTGCCTGTGAACTAAAAAAAGTTAAAAAAGCAGCTTCGCGGGCACGCCTCCGGAAGCGGAACCCGGAAGCAGAGGTTAGCTGGGTGCGGGGGGGCTGGCGGTGAGCTGTCAATGGGTGCGCAGCACCCACCAATTTTTCCCCATGGGTGCTCCAGCCCCGGACCACCCACGGAGTCAGCGCTTATGGCTCTAGGCTCCAGTCAGCACAGGTTTAATAAGGCATTTTACCTTTTCTGGTATTCTGTACAGTGATAAGTTTCCCTAATTTGCCTTGCCTGAGTCTGGATGGGGAAATTGAAGTGCCAGAAACTGGTGATGTGCTCAAATGTGGGGAAACTGAACCTCGCAGCCCCTAAATGGACCTATAAAGATGTGAAGACAAAAACCCCAAACTACAACATAATTGTATTTATATTATATTTGTCTTTCCTTCTCTCAGCCTGTTTTATCACTCATTATGTTGCTTCTAAACTTAGATTTTAAGCAACACAGGACAGTGACTATGCCTTTTACTTGTTCCGTAAAATGCCATCACTGTGAGGACATTGTATTAATAAAAAATCAAAATGAATAATAAACTATAATTAAGCCTACGGTTTAGTCAGGGAGATCACAGCAGTCACAGATTCTGTGACTTTACCAGACCGCTGTGACTTCTTGGGGTTCAGCTGTCAACAGCTGAAGTTGGGGCTGGGACTGGAGCTGAGGCTGCAGCTGGGGCTGGAGTGAGGGCTATGCTCCCCTGTTGCGCGTTGGGGGCTGCAACCGGGGCTGAGTGCCCCTGCCCTGTGGCTTCCACCAGGGGCTGCAGCCGGGGCTGTGCACCCCCACCCCGTGTTGGGGGCTGCAACCGGGGCTGAGCGCCCCTGCCCTGCAGCTTCTGCTGGGGGCTGAAGGGGGGGTCATGCACCTCTGCCCCACAGTGGGGGCTGCAGCTGGGCCGTGCGACCCTGCCCCGCGGTGGGGGTTGCAGCCGGAGCCCTGCCCCCCTGCCCCAGGGGTTGTACGGTTATATTTAGTAAAAGTCATATACAGATCAGGGGCTCCCTGAATTTTTGTTTGTTGCCTGTGACTTGTCCATGACTTTTACTAAAAAATAATCGTGACAAAATCTTAGCCTTAACTATAATGAATTTTGGAGATGCAGTACTGTACAACCCTCCATTCAGGTAGTTACTTGTGATTCAGCCGTTTGCTGTACATTAGTTTCCAACATGACCAGATATCGTGTGAATGGAGGATAGAGAAAAGAAGGGTTGCCACGATAAAAATTAGGATTGTGAATGTTTTTGAAATAAACCTTCCTCTTTATAGATTTATATATAAAAAAAATCCTTACAACACATTGCAAAATAACACAGTACAAACTATGTGCCTGATTCTGTAATTGAATGTGTGGAGGGGGACTCCTGCATCTTTGAAGAGCCCTGATTTAATTCCATGGGGCTTCACAGATGTGCCCATGCATATCCCACTGCAGGATTTGTCTTCAACAGCATCCAGAAAACAAGACAAATACTAGAATATGCAATCTGGTATAGATAATATTATCCTGTTAGCAAAGTCACATGCTCACAGCAGTTGTCAATGGAAAACTATTACTAGTTAAATGTGATCTACAAAGAGGAAAAAGGGCATGTAGCTCTGTTTGTTTCTTTATCACACAAAGAAAAGGCCTCATGTTTTAAACACTTGTTGTTTTTTTTTAATATTACAAATTCAGGTCTTACCTACCATTGATGAGTCTACAGTGACTAGAAAACTAAGAAAATTAAGAAGAGCTGTAAAGCGATTAAAAAAATTAATCGTGATTAATCGCGCTGTTAAACAACAATAGAATACCATGTATTTTAAATGTTTGGAGGAGTTTACTACATTTTCAAATATATTAATTTCAATCAGCATGGAAGCATGTCCTCTGGAATGGAAAAATGCACAAAGCATGGAAGGGGCATAGGAATGTTTAGCATATCGGTCATGTAAATACCTTGCAACATCAGCTTCAAAAGTGCCCATGTGAACGCCTGTTCTTACTTTCAGGCGACATGTAAATAAGAAGCAGGCAGCAGTATCTCCTGCCAATCTAAACAAACTTGTTTGTGACTGATTGGCTGAAGTAGGACTGAGAGCACTTATAGGCTTTAAAGTTTTACATTGTTTTATTTGTGAAGACAGTTTGTTTCTACAGAAATTCTATATTTGTAAATTGCATCCCATTTGTTTTGCATCCAAAGAAGTGGGTATTCACCCACGAAAGCTTATGCTCCAATACCTCTGTTAGTCTATAAGGTGTCACAGGACCCTTTGTCGCTTCTACAGATCCAGACTAACACGGCTACCCCTCTGATACATTTGTAAGTTAAACTTTCACGATAAAGAGATTTCACTACAGTACTTGTCTGAGGTGAATTAAAAAATACAATGTTTTTGTTTTTTATAGTGCAAATGTTTGTAATCAACAATAAATATAAAGTAAGCACCAGGGCTGGCTCCAGACACCAGCGTTCCAAGCAGGTGCGTGGGGCGGTAACCTGGAAGGGGCGGCAGTCTGTGTGCTGTGAGGGCGGCACGCGCCACCCGTGGTGGCGGCAGTTTTCTTGAGCCTCCTCTGGCAGTGGTAATTTGGCGGCAGCTCCCAGGTCTTATCTTCAGCCGCCCGTGGCAGCAATTCGGCGCGCTGCTTGGGGCGGCAGAAATGGTAGAGCCGGCCCTGGTGAGCACTGTGCACTTTGTATTCTGTGTTTAATGGAAATCAATATTGAAAATGTAGAAAAACACCCACAAATATTTATTACATTTCAATTGGTATTCTATTGTTATAAGTGCAATTAAATCACAATTTTGTTTAGTTAATCATGTGAGTTAACTGCAATTAATTGACAGCCCTAAAATTAAGATATCATAAGAAACAAGTGACTGAAATTTGATTACTTGCAAAGGGAAGAGATTTTCAGATGGTTTAAAACTCTTTTTTATCTTCTTTGCCAAGAACTAATGAACATTTGAGGGAAAGGATAACTTAATTAAAGTTAAACACATCATCCCTTCAAGTAAATTGTTGGCACTCACAATAAACATCTCTGAGATTAGGGTGACCAGTCAGCAAGTGTGAAAAAATCAGGACAGGGGGTGGGGTAATAGGAGGCTATATAAGAAAAAGACCCCCAAAATGGGACTGTCCCTATAAAATCAGGACATCTGCTCACCCTATCTGAGATTCCCAAAAAACCTTACAGCAAAATCCCTGAAGAGCAGACATACCAAACACAACACAAGCATAAATAATATTAAAACAAAAACTCTTACAAGCCTCCTTGATACATCAAAAATATATGTAAAAGAACAAACTTAATATAAAACTTTGCAAGTTATAATTAAAATCCCCCTTTTTCATGTGGCTAATAAACACCCCAGCTGTGCCAGTGGCAGCCCGTGATCCCTGAGCTGTTGCACCAGCTCCATAACGACAACCCTCTTAACGCTTTTAGCGGCACGCTGACTGAGGTGCGCTGAAACGGGGGCGGGGGCTGGCAGGTCGACACACGCGAGACTCAGCTCTGAGAACTGCCTCCCTCCCCTAGGTCTACGCCCTTTCGTGACGCTAGGACAAGGCACGTAACGAGCCGTGTCATGTGACAACGTAACCTCCCCGCCGGTCGAACGCTATGAAAACTCCCAGTAACCCGGATGTGGCTGCGCTTCATTGAGAGCAGCGAAGAGCAACATGTTCCATTGGCTCTGGCGTTCACATCCGGGTCCTTCCCCGCCTGTTGCTGCCCTCCCCCTCCCCCTCCAAGATGGCGGAGCTGAACCGGCAGTTGCAGGAGTACCTCTCTCAGTCTAAGGCCGGCAGCGGCCCCGGCCCAGCGATCCCGAGCTCCTCGCGGGCGACGCCGGATGCAGCCGACGCCGGAGGGGGGACGTGGCTGGGCCGGCTGAGCCCCTTCTTCGCAGGCCGCTCCTCCTCCTCGTCCCCGGCTGCCGGCTCGTGGCCCTGGGCGGCCGAGCCGGACCCCTGGCTGCCGGGGCTGTCGCGCTGGCAGCGGCTGTTGGGGAGCGGGCTGTGCCTGTTGCTAGCCGCGCTCTGCTTCGGCCTGGCCGCGCTCTACGCGCCGCTGCTGCTGCTCCGCGCCCGCAAGTTCGCGCTGCTCTGGTCGCTGGGCTCGGCCTTCGCGCTGGGCGCCGCCGGCTTCCTGCGGGGGCCGAGCCGCCTCCTGAGGGAGCCCAGCCGCGGCTCCGTGCTCTACGTCGGCGCCCTGGCCGGCACCCTCTACGCCGCGCTCGGCCTGCGCAGCACGCTGCTCACCGCGCTCGGGGCCGCCGCCCAACTCGCCGCCATCGCCGGCTGCCTGCTCGCCCTGCTGCCCGGGGGCCCCGCCGGCCTGCGCTACCTCGGCGGCCTCCTGGGCGGCTTCGTGCGCCGCCGCGTCTCCAAAACCCTGCCTGTGTGAGGGGCGGGGCGGCGTGCGCCGAGCAGGCCCAGATTGGGGAGGGGGGAACGGGAGAACTGCGTACCCCATCCCCAGGGTGGATCTTTACTGCTGTCCCATGAGGCGATCGCCCATCCCGGCTGCCCTGCAGGGCGGATGCGGAGGACATCGCTCCCTGGCTGGGCAACAGCCTTTCTGAATACAGGGCCTCGGCCACAGGTCCTCAGCACCCCGGCCTCCTAGTGCGGCACGCATGGCTGCCACCGCGGGACATGCGGCTCCGAGTCCGTAGTGGGGCCTGGGTGTCCTGATGCTCGGGGGCAGTGGATGACTGAGCGACAAAGCCAGTGCGGTTCTCTCTCCCCCCATCCTGGTCCTATTGAAGGCAAGTTCTTCCTGCACAACCGGTGCGCTGTGGTGAGGGAGAAGGCACCTGGGAGCTGCGCTTTGTGCATGCGCCTCCTGAGGATGGGGACCTGTACAAAGACACTTGGCTGTAAGTGGGCAGAAGCTACTTGGGAAAGTTCAGGAAAAACGACTCAAACTTGACAGTTAATGTGGACAACCGGTGTGAAACCGAACAAAGGAGGGAAGACTTTTGCTTCTCTAAGGACCAGTATTGGAGCTGTGGAACAATTTTTCTCTCTACCTAGGAACAGTGCAACTAAAATCCTAAAGCTGCAACTGTGACTATATGTTGTTGTGTAACATTTTTTGTACCATCATTCCTAGTCCTATCTCAGTATAGACTGCCTTATCAGTGCAAAATGAGCTTTGTAGCAGTATCCTGGAGTCCGTGTCCTGTTCTGGGTGGTAGGATGACAAGTTTACCAGATTCCTACATCAAGTGTAGGATCACGTGGCTGATACAGGCCCCTTCAAAGTGTGAGAGAGAATACAGAGCCAAGCGTATTGTCGATACTAAACTCTACCCATAGTATAATGCTTTGTTATACTCCTAAGCCTTGCAGGATTCACTCCAGCTTGGGATGTGCTGATGCCAGGTGCCTCATCGGAAAATCTGTTGTGTATAGATATCCATGAAACTTCAAAGAAAGTTGGGTGTATATATAGAGCTCCTGGTTTTGGAGTTTTTCAAATGTTTATTTTTAGCAATTTGAATTCTATGTAGATGTCCAACAATTTGTGGTGGGAGCTAGACTTTCTTTGTATATACTGTAATGAGTAATCTCTTTATTTTCCCTAGTGTGCTTTAATGTAATACTATTTCAGATAGCACTACTTAAATTGCACTAAGGAACCTTTTATGCCCCCCAGTAGGATCTGTGTGGGCCTATTAATACACAACATATGTACTTTAGAAATCACACCTGTAGTCTGCATTACTGCTGTGTTGACCAGCCCTTAAGCACACGTTAACCATATCCAGTATTGATTGGATATATACTGACTTTTTTTGTAGCAGAGGTTTTATTGTTTAAAACCTAAAATCAGAAGCCCTAGGTATATATTACCACAAATGTTGTTTCATGACATCTTTAGAATTGTAATCTGATTGAGTCAAAATGTAGTGATCAACTGTAATTGCAGCAATCTTTGACTAGTTTATATGATCCAGTGAACGTTGAGATAGCCATTACCTTTAACTGCCTTTTTAAAAAAAAAGGCAACCAGTAACCTTCCAAATATTGAAAACATCCTTTAACAAGTAGTATTCATAGAGGTTGTGGATCTCAGTCGTATCCTTTGACAAGCAAGGGCATACCTCTTATGTAGGGAATCATGAAAAAAGTGAAAGCATATCATAGAGATCATTTAGTTCTTGGCAGTAAGACTGCCAGAATGGTGCTACATACAGTAGCTTTTGCCTCCAGAGCTGCAGGGTCAGTTCCTGAAGTCCTTGCTCAGGCAAACTCCCTAGCCCATTGGTTCTTGGCGTTGGGCAGCTAGTGCTTATTTAGCAGTGATGCTTGTAGCCTGACCTTGAGAAATAGATTGGCGAGTAGAGGCTGGGCATATTGCAAAAAACATACTTGAGTATACTTATTGGATGCTACTTAGGAAGAGATGATCTTAATCTACTTATTTAATATTTGCACAAACTAAAGTAAATGAATGCTTAACTTTATAAATATTGTACATAATTTGCTATTTTAATAAAATATATTTTTATACCAAAAGTGTGTTTAATCTAGACACCAGCAGGTCTAATTTTGTTTTTGTAAACAGCAGCACTGAATTGGTTTTCCTGTTTACTTTCATGGCTTCATTTGGATTTATATCAGATTAACCTAGGTTTAGTTTAGAAGCAGTCTCATGCTAAAGTTCTTGGATGAGATTAATTTTTTTAAAAAGTAGACTAAAACATGTAGGGTAAAAGCCTAGTGAATCTCTCATACAGGTCTGTTAAAGGGTCTTATAGGGAAGATGACAGAATCCTCCCACTACCCAAGGCTGGCAACAAGAACCTCCAACCACTAATCTACTCCACAGGCTACAGTTGTATCTGCACTTTTGTAACAAGGACAGTAGATCTGCACAGATCCATTGGGTCACAGCAGAGCATGGTTCTATAAGGAATTGAGGGTGGCCTAATTCTGCCTCTTGGACATTTTCTTCCCCTCCTCCCCCCAAAAGCAGCAGAGCTCTTATGGCTCTTTTGCATTATGGACTTAAAGATATTACCCTAAAGTTAAGAGCTTTTCTGTACCAATTGTGGTCATATCCACATGGCTTGTCTTGAGAGCTCAAAGCTTTACTTTAGAACATAAGTTTTGGTCCTCTTAATTAAATAAAGGCTTGAAATTATTTTTAACCTCATTTCTAGTGTGTTTTCCTGTTGTTGGGCTCAGATGTGTGGAGTGAGCATTCCAGCCCTTAACTAATGATAGAAACTCAGAAGCCCCTCTTTTCTTCCAGCTGTTTGAATTACAATATTTATCTTCCCCATTATTACATCCTAACACAACTAGGATCTGCCTTGACCTACAGAAATTAATTTGCACAGATAAACTAGAACCTTCATCAGAAGTCCCTATATAAAAATGTAAGCTTTTCTTTCATGTAAGATGGCACTAGCTTGTGTCAAGACTGGCTCAGAAGAGTCTGCTGAACTGTTCTGTGCATATTTCCTTAGGGCCACTTCTCTCTTCAGCCATAATATAATAAACTTTATAAGCTGACTACTTTAAACATTCTGGGGCATTTCTTATATCACTATATCTGCAATAAAACAATTAGGCAGTGTTCCTATTCACTACCATGTGACTCAGTCCAAACTGTTCTGTACCATAGAAGCATATATCTGAAGACTACAGCTGCTGAGTGAGCAGGAATGTGAAGATTCTCCTTTATCCATGCTTTGGTCTGTTTAAAAAGAGTTCCTACACACATCTCAAATCTTTCTTACACATAATCCAATTAGACCATGGTAGATGGCTTGGCAAAATAAGTGGATGAAGGAGTGGCTGTGACAGCTCACACTCACATAGCAAGGATCAATTTACTCTTTCCTTATGATTCCTTAAACAAGCTCCCTCAGCCCTACACTTGCTTTTCCTTAATGTACTATTTACCCTAGATGGAACTGTTGAGGAAGGGGCTTGTGAAATTTTTTTTTACTAATGGTATTTTAATCATCCTTTTCATATTTGCACTATCAGCCACCTCCCACACTTGATCTTGTTTCTTAGTGCTACAGGGTGGGAAGCTTGATTTCCAGGAAGAGGCTCTCTCTAGGTAATAATTTCTTAAATGAGGTTTAGGGTACTTAAGGAGCTATCTTAGAAATACTTGACATCCTGGTGGATAAAGCCAGATAATCTCATATGTTATGGTGATAACTGAAACACCATAATTAGTAAACAACTTTATTATGAAATGCAAATAATTAACTGGAATAAACAAATTGTAATGTTGCAATAGCACTAAATAAAATCCTGTGGAGAATACTTAAAAAAAATTATTTAAAAGCAGGGTGGCTCAATGGTTTGCCCTTTCTAAATGTTCAGGATGCACCAGCTTGTAGTTTAGTGGCCATTCCTCATTTCTCTGCGGTGTGTTGTGTACTACAGTACTGTAAAAAATTAAATACATCCCTGTTAATCAAGCTGCTGAATTTCTATCACTTATGGTATAAAACTAACACCATGGGGAACAAAGGACAGGTCCTTTTCCAAGACTTGAAACAATGAGGGTTAACAGGACCAGATGAAGATTGAATATGCAAACTGGATTAGGACTCTTGCTCATATGATCTATAGTTCAAAAGAAGCTTTTCACAGCATTCCACATACGTCCTTTTAAGGAAGGTAGGAGAGAGAGCATTGGTGTGGTTTTGATTGTTTGTGTATGTATGCATGCACTGGACTCAACTTCATCACAACAGATATTTAATAGTACATGAATGTTGCTAAAGGTGTAAAAATAAAAATTCTCAAAACATAAACCCCAAACTGATTGTATTAAGGCATTAGGAACTGTACTGTAGAGACTTCCAGAGCTAGTCCTATGGTGCCTGTACTTGACACATGGAAATTCTATGGAAGAGAGGGGGTTTTGTGGTTTCATTGAGAGTGTAAAGATAAAGAATCACACACTGCACTGATTTTTTTTGTTAATTTTTGCGCAAATTACATTCTGTATTCATACAAAAACAACTTTTTTCTGACAAACTGTACATATAGAAACAAGTTTCCATCTGGATGTGAACTGAAATCTGTGGAGGTGCTCCATGTCTCACAACACTAAAAAAAATTCCAGCTTTTATCTTTACAAAACAATGCAGGTAAAAGGTGAGGAGAAAGAGGTGGAGAGGATGAAATAGAAAGCCAGCTACCATGTTGCTGCTAGCAGCAGTCACTTGATCTTAGGAAAAGATCCTTGTTAGGAACTAATGCACATTCAGTTATCCCAGTTAAGAGTCCAGATTTGTGGAGTTGCAGGAGTACTTTCTCGAGTCCACAATAGGTGTCTATTTAAATACTGTCCAATAAGGAGTGGGTATCATCCAGTCATAGCCTATCGGCCCCTTCCACCACCCCTGGATGCTCCTCGCCTTGCCTGGCCAGAGTTCATGTTACTTCCTCTTCCCCAATTAGTTCCACTCCTCCCTCCTCTGGAAGGGTTATTGCCTCCTGCAGGGCCTCCAAAACCTTCATCTCTGTGGAATCCATCATGATGATCTCCCTCCAAAGAGCTAGACCTCCCAGACTTTGGCACTCTCTGTGAAGGTCCTGTGCTTCCTCGTCCTAAAAGAGAACATTAATTTTTGATTTTATAGTTTACCCATCCCTCTCAGGCTTTTGAGGCTTTTGATACAATCCCTCACTGATTATACCGAATGTGAAATCTGACATACTGGTCTCCAATTTTACATCTCTTCTCTCAGCACATAATTTTTCCTACCACATACAGATTTCATATCAATATGACAGTCCTTGAGAAGGACAGATAACAAGGCAAATCCTCTGGAGCTAAGGTACTGCCGCACCTCATTGATCAGCAAGGACCTTGTTAAATAAGAGAACATAGGGAAATGGAGTGCACAGGCTCATAAGCACTTGAGAGACACTGAATACAGTATTTAAATCCAGATTCTCTCACTTGGCAGCAGTCTTATTTTGGACCTGTTTTGCATACTTCTCATTCTAAATAGGGTGTTGCCTAAACCCAGTATCAGTGTTAGATAAATTTATCCTCAAACGACCTTCCCACCACAAGACTGATGGCAGCAGGGCCTGCTTTTGAAAAGGCATTACTCAAATTTTCTTTATCAAACTAAACCTTAGCTCTGCTTTAGCACCTTGGCCTGCATCAGGAATTCTGCAGAAGTGCACTCTGTGAAAACAGTATAAAACTATATGAAGTTCTCAGTACCAGTTAGTTACCCCTTACCTTTGCCTCTCTCCTCAGGAGGTGCACCTGGAGCTTCCATTTCTCTGTGATCAGATGTCCCCGGTCCATCATGCCAGGGACGTTTGCGTGGTGGAAGTGAGGCCATGTCCATACCCTGAAGTGAGGAAGAACGCTCTCGGCTGGCAGGAGACTGTACATCATGAGGAGGGTGATCCGGACGTGAACCTGATCATGAAGAGAAATGAATAAGTCATGAGTAACATGCAACTGATGGGCACAAGGAATCTAAAAGGGCACAAGGAATCTTCCTCTGTGTAAAAAGATACCAAAATAAATGTATTTGCTTTTTCTACATTCTTTAGCAATTGCACTCATGGCAAAGACATCTATCTCACTGCCCTTGTTCAGAAAACACTCTGAAAAGTTAAGAACTGGCTCGTATCTGCTCTTTAAGGTGCACATATATACCTCTGTTCAATATTTCTAAAGATACCCATGAAATAAATATATAATTAACAGACAAATAACTGCATCTTTATAGATGAATGAATGTATGAGTAGAAGGAAAGATAGGCATGTGCTGTCACAGAATGCCAGACTAGTTGCAATTTTGTATTTGTGGCAGAAAGACCAGGTGGTAGGAAACATGAGATATGAATTGAGCACATAAACTGAATTTAAACAAATGAGGGAATCAGGTTGAAAAGGAAGATTCTAAGGGCATGTCTTCACTAGCAATGTCAAAGTGTTGGCTGTGTAGTTGTGGCACAGCACTGGGAGAAAGCTCCCACAGCGCTATAAAACCCCCCCACCTCCACGAGGGGAGTAGGTACCAGTCCTGGGAGCACGGCTCCCAGCACTGTAGCACTGTCTACACTGGCACTTTACAGCGCTGAAACTTGCAGTGCTCAGGGGGATGTTTTTTCACACCCCTGAGTGAGAAAGTTGTAGAGCTGTAAAGTGGCAGTGTAGACAAGGCCTAAGGCAGAAGAGGCAGTGGACAGGCTTAAAATATTCCTTTCGAAAGAAAACACCCTCAAATTTTAAAGAGGCAAAAATCAAGCATTGGTCAAGTCAGGTCAGAACGCTCCAGAATGCCATTTTGGCACTTTTTTTGGGAGCTGGAATGATGTTCCAGTACTTCAGATAGTTGTAAAGTAAACTAATAATTATTCAGACTAAAAATATTGGAAAATGACCACTAAAGCATGTGATGTTGTGGCTTGTCAAAATCATGCGTTCTGGCACTTCTTTTGTTAGGATTTGAGCACTGAAATCCAGTTGTGCAACTTTTCCTTCACTTGACATTTGTATCATGATTTTTCCATTACTTTTCTATGAAGTTCCAATTGGAAGTTTCACGCTCATCATGAATCCCCATTCATATTGGTTTGTTTATCAACACTACTACCAAATCTGAAGCCAATAAACGGTCAACAATAATTGCAGCTGATAAACATTATCCAGTGGATAGGGAAGATACTCCCAGTGATCCAGCTTCAGAAAAAGATTATCCTAGTATTAATATATGCCCAAAACATATGATCTGATAAAAAGACAAATGCACCAGCCATTCTATAACTGAATGAGGTCTAAAAGGATGATTGTGACAGGCAATATGGAATGGGCTCTATTGTACTTCAAACTAAACTCAAAACTCAAGGGACAGAGGGAGGCCAAGTTCAGTCTTTGATGGGACAGCTGCATATAGAGTCCATTACATGTTGAACAACTTAGGAACACAGAAAAAGTAGCATCATGTTGCTAATGGGGAAGGACAGAAGGAGAATGATCAGCAGAACTGCAGAATGAGAGATGATAGAACTGTTCTGTGAATTCCTGGTTTAAGTAACAGCTACATAAGAGTAGTTACCAGCCATTTTCTAAAGATAGTGTCTAAAGATTTCCATCACTGGAAATGACGATTGGATGTTTTTCCAGTTCAAACAAATTAATTAAAGATAATTCTACAGCCTGTTATACCGAAAGTCAGACTAGTCAATCACAATGGTAATACTCCAGTTTTCACCTGGTTCTCTGTTTCCATCCCAGGATTCTGGTTTCCGCCCTCCTTCAAAGCGGGGAAACTCATCTGGAGTGGGAAGTAGACCCTTTCGGCCTCCTGCAAAGTAAGAAACATAGGACATGAGACACTGTACTCATTAACTATATTAACAACTTCTGTGCTATCGTCACTGACTTTCACATGGGTTTCAGTTTGGAAGAACGTTCACTTACCTCTCGGAGTACCTCGACCTCGCCCCCGACCACCATGGTCTCTTCCTCTTGAGTTTTCATCTGATGAGTTAAAATTGTCTTCTGGCCCAAAGTCTTCCGGACCAGGAAAACTATCCCTTCCCCTGGGTCCCCGCCCCTCATGTCTTGAGGGTGCTCCTCTTCTAAAGCTGCAAGAAAGAACACGATACAAACGCGGTTTTTATGCAGAATTTAATCAGTAATGAACTAAAGGGTCATTTTCAATTTAATAATTAAACTTGTGTCTGAAATGTTTACCTACTATTGTTACAACACCTACAATTATTAGCACTGGAAGAGATTAGTGGGGAAAAAACTTCTTGTTTACTTTGTGCTTATTCATTTTCATTGTTTCCCCTCTTCAATTTCCTCCTGTTGTTTGTTCAGTCTTTCACAAAGGAACAAGGGAGAGAAAAACACTGACTAGACTTCAGGTAGACAGTGTCCATTTAATGAAAAGTGAAAGGTTAGGGAGTGATGGTGGGTGTGGGTAAGGAGAGTTTCAAGTTCAGGGCCAATTTTTTTTTTTTCAAACTGGGATAAGTGAAATTCCTCAAAATGTGATGTGCTGGCACTTGCATTTTTTGTAAAAGCCATTTCCTTAGAAATGAAACCAAAAATAAAAATACAAATAACAAGAGAGTCATTCCATGGCTAGATAGAAGCATTTTAATTCCTGAATCTTACTCAATTTGGTTTCTTTTGCTGGCATAAAAATTATCTTATATTTATACAGCACCTTTTATCCCGAAAGGTCTCTGTAAGATTTACAAATTTAGCAACTGATTCTGGAGTGCAGCCACCTCTGTGGTGATGGCAACTGTACGTGCATAGCAACATACTGCAACATGAAGAACAGTTTATTCAGTTGAAATACTGGGGGATTTAGTCTGGCAGAATATAGTTATCCAAAATCATTTTGGTCAGGGCAGTGAAGTAACACTTCCTCGTAAGACGTACCAGGGGATCTTTAATGACCTGATTTGATCAGGACCTTAGTTTACATCTTATCTTAAAGAAGCACAGTCACCATGCTGAGATATTAATTCAGAATTTCTTCAGAGAGAAGAGTGTCTCCTACTGCACCACTTCTTGTAGCATCTAGAGTCTTGTCTAGACACTAGATAATTTTGCAAAAACAACGAGGAGTCTTTGTGGCACCTTAGAGACTAACAAATTTATTTGAGCATAAGCTTTCGTGGGCTATAACCCACTTCATCAGATGCCTGGAGTGAAAATTTTGGTATTTACAGCTCCTGCAATGTATGTAAAACACTGTGTCCTTGCACAAAGGTGTTTGTAATGTTTCACACGTTCTAAGTACAATTCCAATAGAGTGCACCAGCTCAGTTTGTTGTAACTGTTTCAGTGCACATCAGCTCAGAATAGCTTCTGTACCAGCATAAATGAAAAGTTTAGGTGGTGCAGCTACTCTAGGTTCAATTAGCGCTCACAATGCAGTTCCACAATACTGGCCACCCTGCTGTGACGGCTCTGACAACTCAGACCATTGTCTCTGCCCACTTGTTAACACCCTTCCACCCCACCCCAATTCCATACCAGCCAAACTGCAGCAGAGGTGGTACTCAGACTGTCTTGGCTTTGTGCAACATCCCCTTCCCCCACCTCATTAAAGACACAGTGCATCCTATTACAAGCAAAGCTTTAAATACTTTTATTTAGGATTTTAACAACAGTAACCTTATAATTACAAATTTAAATATTTGTAACAGTAGTCATAATACAATACAATATTTTTTAACTTGGTGATACATTTTTTTTAAATTAACACAATAGATCTCCACCTGCTGGAAAAGACAAACACAATACAGAGATGAGGAAGCTGTGCCTGGATAGGTACAGCAGTGGTTGAAGGGAGTGCTGTGCATGGACAATGAACCATTTTACAGTAATTTAGATTATTAGGGCAGACAAACTTAACAGTTTCAGGAACAAATGGTTCCATAACACTTAGCAATATTATTTAACCTTGGAACAGCACAGTTCTCTAATGTAGACCAATCCTACGTGTTCTTTAGAGGGTCTCCCATTTAAATACTGACTAGGTTGTCTGAAGCTGTTTAGCTTGTGAGATCTTATGATCACAAGACAAGGTCCTATGACAGCCAGGATCAATGCCTTACTTTCTGTTTTTCAAGCAATTTAATGGCCAAATAATTAAGTTTGGAGTTCTATCATCACTATGCTGGACACAGTAATAGCCCTTAATTTGGGCTCATAAATACCCTTTTTCAAATCACAGTCACATATGAAACCCTGACTGGTGTAGGGCTCAGTTTCTGTTTGACAAGTCTCAAATCTTCTGTCATGAGACACAGGAACTTAACTTACAGAACTACACACTGTGCAGAATAACAGGAAAAAAAATAGGCAGGTCTCTGCAGCAGAAGCATCATGTTGATGTGCACAAGTGGAGTAGGAACAGGACAGGGATGAAAGGACAGGAAATCAGAGAGAGAGATAAACACATACATACCACTCATACATAATCAAACCAGTTATGGTGTTTAAACTCAAAACTAAATGGAATGAGTGGTTTGGAATTCTTGGGATCACCCCATAAAATCTCCAGTATTTAATGTCTATTTCACCCCTTCACTTGCTCAAATAATTTGTTTGCTGATCGTAATACTTCTTATAGTTCTATGATGATTGTCTCTAACAAATCTACCTGTAAAACTATTCTCTTATTTTGATGCCTGGTACTGTGACAATAGAATCTTTCCCACTTCAAAGGTCAAACTTACAAGTCTGCAGTTTCCTGGACTCTTCTCTTGAGGCCTTTTTAAAATCAGAATGACACATTAGCTTCTTCCCAGTCCCCTGACCCTTACTTCCAACAAAGCGTTAAAAAACCCCAGCTACAACGTTTAATTTAGTCTGCCGTCTCTTTCAGAATTCTGTGATTCAGACCATTCAGCTCTGGAGTTCTGTTTTTAGTTATTCTAATTTATCTTTAAAGGTGTTCAGAGGTTACCTTTGTTTAGTTACTGTTCATTTCTTTTCATACTTCGCACACAATAGGAAGATACATCTTACAAGTTAGGTAGCAAGTAGCTAAAAGGAGAGCTGTATAGGTGTAAAGTAAAAGGAATCTAAGAAAATTATTTAAAAAGCCAACTAAAAGAAAGGATTGTACATTATGTGAAGAAAACAATTTTTTACAAATATATATATGTGTATATATACATATGCAGTAAGTTAATGAGAGGTTTAAATCCTGGAAGCCAAATTCTCCTCTCAGTTACACTAATGTAAATGTGGAGTAACTTCAATGTCAGTGAACTTCACAGATGTTTAAGGAGTTGCTCCATATTTAGTGATTATCCAGAAGCAAAACTTTTCCCTTTGATGTTTACTCAGGGCAACTTGGTGAGTGATGAGATGACTATTGCTAGGAAACTAGATTATTTCTGTTTGTGTTTTTCATCTGGTAGTGAGAAAGAAATATGCCAGAAAGCGAAATAAGACTCCTAAGAGCAAAAACATGAGAAAATAGTCTTGACAGTTCAACAGAGGGCGTATCCATGCCCCTTGTACTTGATAGTAGGTTCACTGTTTCTGCTCCCTAACTGTATATTACATCTCATTCAGATATACTCTATACTCATGCTGTAGTTTGTGATTGAAGGCAAAGTATCAATCTCCATATCTAGTGTTCAAAAGTTTGTCGCTTTAGTGTGGAAATCTCTGACTTTCCAGTTTCCTGTTCACTCTTGTCAATATGATCTCAAATCTTCAGCCTGCATCACCCGATCTTCTCTACAGATTTCCTCCCTTCTCTTTACTTACTGTATACAGGCACTGAAGCTGTTGTGTGCAATGACCTTTTTCAAGTTCTCTTCTATTACTGAATGATTTTATGGACTCTATACTCGGATACATTAGAGTTTTCATTTCCTTATTGGTTTCCAGTTTATAAATCTGAAATAGATAGACTCCTTATGAAAAGGAAACCAGGGAGGAAGATCCCCTCCAGTTACCTTTACCCAAAAGCACTGAATGAACTTGTTCTTACCTTTCATCTCGTCTTCCCCGGAATCTTGCATCCTCAGGTTCTCGTGGATATCTCTCATCAGAGGGTCTCCGTCCTTCCCAAGGCCCAGGAGGGCCACGATTTGGGCCCCCTCCCTCAAAGTCCCTGTGATCAGGGGGAAAGGGAGGCCCTGGGCCACCTCGTCTCCATTTCTCATCTTGTAGCAGTGGGCCGCCTCGCCCCTCAAATTCACGCAACCGGTGGCCAAATCGCTTGTCTGGATGAAAATCATCTGGTCGATCAAAGTCATCATGAAAATCTGGGTGAGGTCCTCGTCTATCAGGCAGGCCCCTGTTGTCCCTACCATCACCCCACTCCTGGCCACCTCGGAATGGCCCTCTCTCAGGACCATGATCTGGACCACCACTGTTTTGGTCATGCCTTCTTTCTGAGAGAGGGCCCATGTGATGGTTTGGTGGGCCACGGTTGTCACCTGAAGTGAAAGACACAGCAGATTTCTGTGATGTTTTATAAAAACATTCCAGGGAACTTTCTGGTTTTTACAATTCTATGAAAACATACATTAAAACACTAAGTCATTTGTTGGGAGGTTTTCCACCATATTCTTGCCAGAGTCCTGAGCATAACGCCCATGTGCACCTACCCCACACACAGTGTTAGGGCCTCATACATCAAGAGACACCTCACTGGATGTGACTCTCTTTGGAGGGTTACTTAAGATGTTTAGTTACCTTTATTAGGGCCAGGTCCTTGGTTGTGAGGGGCGAGACGGCCTTGTCCTCCCTGCTGCCCCAGTCCTGGTATCAATGGTGGGGGACCTGGGTTCTGTCCTTCCTGCAAAACACAACAGGCCATGTGGTTTCCATGTATCATACACAATATTAACTCTCAAAATTACAGCAAGAGGGCAGTAACAAATATGATAAATGTTACATACAGGGGACATCTTCATATATGTCCAAATGCTAAATACAGAAACTTTAATGAATCTTGTAACCATTTGATTCTAATATCTAATATTTTCAAGTAATCAAATGGGACTACTTGTGAAGAAAAGTGTGCTACTCAATGTGAATAACGGGGTGTGGATGGGGTGAATAATGAGTGAGAATGTATATACAGAATTTATACCTTCTATTGGCTTGAAAGCAAATTTAAAACTGAAATTTTCTTTAAGCTGACATAAAAACATGTTCCAGATTCAAAGTATTCAACCATTTTAAGCAGTAACAGTGTATTTACATTAAAATGTATTAACAAAACATCACTGACAGTGTTGTAATAATTGAAAGTGTCATCACTGTTATTTATGCATAATAGTTTAATGTATAACACAGACCAGGACACACCAACTCAAAGAGGCACCAGACCCTGGCAGAACAGATGCAAAACCTACAGATATATTTCTGCTGCTACAATGATCAATATCCTCCACAACACACCTTTCAAGATCCATGGGTCCTACACATGCCTATATCACAACATGTGGTGTACCTCATCCAGTACATAAAATGCCTAACAACAATTATGTGGGTGAAACCAGACAATCACTATGCTCTCGAATAAACTTACACATAAAAATAAGACAAGACAAAAACACCTTACTACCCGAGGGTGAACACTTTTCACAAAGCGATCACCTCACAACTGACGCCTCAGTCCTCATCATCAAAGAAAACCCACACAATACCTTCCAAAGACGAGCCTAGGAACTTAAATTCATAACTCTGCTAGACACCGAAAATCATGAACTCAACAGATACACAGGTTTTATGAAAAAAGAACAGGATTACTTGTGGCACCTTCGAGACTAACAAATGTATGTTAGCATAAGCTTTCGTGGGCTACAGTCCCACTTCATTGGATGCATAGAATGGAACATACAGTAAGAAGATATTTATACATTCAGAGAAACATGAAAAGGTGGAAGTACCCATACCAACTGTAAGAGGCTAATTAATTAAGAGGAACTATTATCAGCAGGGGGAAAAAAACTTTTGAAGTGATAATCAAGATGGCCTATTTCAGACAGTTGACACACAGGTGTGAGGATAATTAACATGGGGAAATAGATTAAATTAACGTAATGACCGAGCCACTCCCAGTCTCTGTTCAAACCTAAGTTAATGGTATCTAGTTTGCATATTAATTCAAGTTCAGCAGCTTCTTGTTGGAGTCTGTTTTTGAAGCTTTTCTGTTGCAAAAACAGATATTTCTGTTCAAAAACAGACTCCAACGAGAAGCTGCTGAACTTGAATTATTATGCAAACTAGATACCATTAACTTAGGTTTGAACAGAGACTGGGAGTAGCTCGGTCATTACGTTAATTGAATCTATTCCCCCTAGTTAACTATCCTCACACCTGTGTCAACTGTCTGAAATGGGCCATCTTGATTATCACTTCAAAAGTTTTTTTCCCCTGCTGATAATAGTTCCTCTTAATTAATTAGCCTCTTACAGTTGGTATGGTTACTTCCACCTTTTCATGTTTCTCTGAATGTATAAATATCTTCTTACTGTATGTTCCATTCTATGCATCCGATGAAGTGGGACTGTAGCCCACGAAAGCTTATGCTAAAATAAATGTGTTAGTCTCTAGGGCTAAGGCTACACTTGCAGCTGTACAGCGCTGTGAGTTAAACCCGCCTTCGTACAGCTGAGTAGGGAAAGCGCTGCAGTCTGTCCACACTGGCAGCTGCCAGCGCACTGTCATGGCCACATTTGAGGCATTTGCAGCTGTATTGGGAGCGGTGCATTATGGGCAGCTATCCCAGCGTTCAAGTGGCTGCAACATGCTTTTCAAATGGGGTGAGGGGATGAGGTGGAGTGTGACAGGTAGCGTGTGGAGAGAGAGAGAGAGTGGGTTTTTGGGGTATCCACAGACTGTCAGCTCATTATCTCCTAAGTTTACACCCTCCCACCTCCCCCGCCTCTCTCTCACTCATTGAAAGCAAACAGCAGGGGCTTTTTTTTTTTTTAAGAGCAGATAAGCAGCTGCTCGGAGCCCAACCCTCCCCCGCACCGCCTCTCTCTTCAAGCTAACGTTTGTTGTCGGCACTCCCCTGCCTGCCTCTTACTCATTCAAAGCAAACAGTAGCTGTGTTTGTTTTTTTGATAAGCAGCCCCCAGAATGGAGACCTGAACTCCAACCCGGAAGTGCCATTTCAAAACAAAGGGAGCTTCCGGAGGTCAGTCAGTCCGTACTCCAATGACTACATTGCAACAACAGTGTCTCAGTCACTACGCAACAGCGGTTATTCCTCTCGGGGACATGGAATACCAGCAGCGCTATAGCCACGGAGATACAGTGCTGTACGTGTCTTGCCAGTGTAGACAGTGAGTGAGGTACATCGCTCTGGGAGGCTTTATTGCGCTGTAACTTGCAAGTGTAGCCAAGGCCTAAGGTGCCACAAATACTCCTGTTCTTTTTGCTGACACAGACTAACAGGACTGCTACTCTGAAAGGTTTTATGGCTCATTAAAACAATCTGTAACTGACTAACCCTCCTTTGTCCTATGACTGCAGAGGTGTTAATTGCCCACTTCATGTTAACTGGTCTCCTGAAATGTGTTATGCTTAATTTATCTCATCTCATATTGAGCTGTGATACTCTGGTTACCTTTTCCGGATCTGAAAAAGAGCTCTGGGAAGCTTGAAAGTTTCTCTTCCACTCACAGAATTTGGTTCAATAAAAGCTACTACCTCACCCACATTGTGTCTCTCATATCCTGGGACCAACATGGCTACATTAACACAGCAAACAATGTATAACATTAACATTTCTGAACTTCTCAGTGCTTAATTATGCAATGTTAACAATTTTTGGTATTTATTCATACACAAACACACATGACTCTGCTTATTAGCAACCCCTCAGAGGACAGCAAAAGATTACCATTATTCAACAGTTGCTAATAAGCAAAAGTCAGGTTTGCGGGTTGCAGGTTGCGGGGTTGCATCCAGAGATGGAAGTGCTGGGATATGCTGATACTGGGCCCCAGGATATTCTGCGGGCAGGGCTGCAGTGAGAGGGGGGCTGCTGCCCAGATAATGGAGCTTTCCATGGAGAGTGGGGATGCTGGGGGTCCACGGGGCTATACAGTACCTCTTCCTATGCTCTCCAGGCTGTGTCTTGGTCTGACATCTGGGACACGGGCTTGACTTGTCACAGACGTACATACACACTTTTCTTTTTAATTAACAGTTATATTTACACACTCTGGATTTGATCCAGCGTTGGTGGAAAAACTCACATTAAATTTCAATGGGCACTGGATCAGGCCCTCTATTTGCATTTTTTTTTCCTGCAAACCAGCAAAGCTTCAAAGCCCTGGAGACTGACTCCTTTATTGGTTTTACCTCCACTCCTACATATACATAAAGAAGTACATGTGACCTGTCTGTGGCCATAAATTTGTGGCCATAAAAATATCAGGTCACAGACTGTGAAATCTGGTCTCCGGTCGCAGAGCGGTGGCTGCTGGCTAGGTGCCCAGCTCTGAAAGCAGCACAGCCGCCAGCAGCAGCACAGAAGTAAGGGTGGCAATACCATGCAGCCACTGCTCTCCCATTTTCCAGCTTTAGACAGCGCTGCCGCCAGCAGCAGCGGAGAAGTAAGGGTGGCAATAATGCAACCACTAATAGGCCTGTGACCCTCTTTTGGGTTAGGGCCCGCAGTTTGAGAAACGCTGTGCAGAAATCACACATTTTTCATGGGTTGGTCACAGCATAAATAGCAAATTTCACAGATGTGTTACACATATGCAAAATTTGCTATTTATGATCAACCCGTGAAAAATGTGTGATTTCTCTACAATTTAAGTAGACCCCCTAACAATAAATCATAGGGGAATTCAGGAACAGGCACAGTATTTCAGACGACTCAACTTTTTTTTTAAACTGAGCAGTAAATCCATGCCAGTTTAACATTTAAAAAGAAGCTCTTTAGTCATATGAAGACAAGTAAAAATCAACAAAAAAGGCTTGTGAAAAACATTTCTCAGAAATGGCTAGATGGAAGTTTACAAAACTTTTCCTCAAAAAATTCACCTGTATGGCTGAAAATAGGCATGAGAAATTTGCTTAATTCAACTTTTCTGAATTCTTTTCTTGGAGGTTCCCTGTTTTCAAGAGTTCAGTGTGGGGACTCTTCATTAGATAACGGATTTATTTTGAAGTTAAATATTTTCTTGCCAGACATTAATTCTACATCAGTATTAGTAATCCTTCTTTCTCTATCTTTATTATTGCTGTTTCAAGCTATGTAACTGTTTTCATTAACTCATAGGTACTGGTGCTTCATTATTTTTCAACTGCACTTACCCTTCGGAAACCCACCTCTTGCTACTGAGGGTTCATACTGTGTAACTATAATACTCAGCATATCCTTCCTACATTCCTTACACTTTCAGCATTATGCTGACTCAGACATACCTGACTGAATGGGACACGAGGCCCATCACCAAGCAGAGGGGTTTTCTGCTGCTGGAAAGGTAGTGGGCCCTGGGGAGGATGTGACCCCCTTGAAGGATTCTGCTGTCCCGGAGGTCCCGACGGTCCTTGCATACTTCCTTGAGGCCCCACTAAAGAGTTCTTTGGAGGTCCCTGCTGTCCTTGTGCACCTGGCGGCCCACGTAATTCCTGTGGAGGTCCTAACATTGAACCTTGAGGTGGGGGTCCCTGTAGGCCCCTCATCTCCTGGGGACCATGTCCGAGTAAACCACCCTGCATGTGAGGTCCTCTCATTTCTTGCGGATGACCCATCATCATCCCTTGTGGAGAAGGTCCCTGATTATCACGGGGCCCTGGTGGACCCTGCATCCCTCTTGGATTAAGTCCCATCAAAGGCCCTTGAGATATAGGGCCCTGCATCCCTTGAGATCCTGGACCTCCTTGCATTCCATGAGGAAGAGGTGGCCCTTGCATTCCTCTTGGACCAGGTGGCCCCTGCATTCCTTGGCCACCAGGGGGACCTTGAGGACCTAAGTGACCTTGTGGCCCTAAATGAGTCTGAGATCCAGGTGGACCTTGTGGTCCTAAGTGACCTTGTGGGCCAGAATTACCCTGTGGACCCGGTGGCCCTTGAGGCCCCATGGGCCCATGAGGTCCAGGATGTCTCTGCATTCCTTGATGCCCATGTAGATCCTGAGGCCTTGGCAGTCCTTGTGGAGGTCCCTGGGGACCCGCAGGTCCTTGTGGTCCCATGAAGCCTTGTGGACCTCCAGATCCTTGATGTAATGGAGGACCTTGGGGTCCCATTTGTCCCTGGGGTCCTCCAGGTCTGAACTGTCCCTGTGGACCAGGGGGTCCCATTTGAGGCATATTCATTGGCATCTGCTGAGGTGGAATGGGCTGCTGAAATCCTTGAGGCATCTGCGACATTGGGCCTTGTCCTGGGAAAGGCTGGGGTCCATGCAGTGGGCCTCCTGGAGGTGGTGCCTGCTGCTGGACTTGCTCAGCTTGCTTTTGTGCAAGTCTCTCAATCTTCAGTTGCTGTCAGAGAACAAATACACATTTAAGCAGGCTGCCCATACATGTATGTAGAACTACTGGAAAGCAGACAATAATTTCACTCTTGGGAACAAAGGAACTCTGAACAAAGCTTTAACACTTTTAACCTGACTGATAAATAGAGATACAATTAAAAAGAATGAGAACTCAACAGGATAAAGTTAACTGAAATGCTGCCAACTCATCATCAGTGTCACAATAAGACAACCTCGTAGTTTGGTGGTCAGGTTCAGTATTTACTTGCCCTTATTTAAATTTTCAATTTATTCCAGCAATGCTTTTAAGTATATTCACCACTAAAGTGCTACTTTAATAATTTTTAATGAAGTGCACCATATATTTCACGTAACTTTTGCTTTCTTCTCTACAGTGATTAACTCTGCTTTTCACCACTTCCTCTTTTTGTCTTTTACCCAAGCACACTCACTCAGTTGGTATTTGCTTCAGTTTAACTTTCCTTACATACCTCCAAGAGCTGTGGGTTGGTGTACTGAAGTGCTGCCATTTCCTGCTCGATCTCTGCCTGTGTTTTCTTTTTCTCCTCCAGTTTAATATCCTCCTTTCTGTCATTCATCAGCTCAGGTGGAGCAGGGATAGGGACCTTATTCTGCATCCAAGCCTATATGGGAAGTGAAGATATAAAATCAAAATACTTACTATTTTAGGTAGTAACCTGGGATTGGAGGGATTTAGCCAAATATTTTATTCTCAAGTGCTCATGAATTGGAACAGGTCTGGTGTATTATTCTGCACTGGATACTGATCTATAGAAGCTAGAATTTGGAATGTTGTATCAGGTACAGGCTATTGATTGTTGGGCTAAAATCAGTTTAGTCTGATGTATCATTGTGTATCATGTACTGACCTGTTGAAACTGTGCTGGGATTGGTTTCGCATAGGGCACTTTTTTCTGTGGCACTTTCTTTTGGTCCTTTTGCATCACCTCCTCCATTCCCCAGTCCAGCCCTGGGATCGTCATCTCAATTTCATTTGACTCATCTTTCCCTTGAATGCGAGGAGAAACAGCACAGTCAGCATATAAAGGAGGATGAAGAAATTTTGTTAGTTTTCTGAGTCTCTACTTAAACAAGGGGACCAGGAAACCCTGTTCATTTCCCTCTTAACATTAAAAACATGCACTAAACAGAATGTCAGAGAAGTTCAATGTGAAAAATACATAGCTGTTTAGTGCATTTCACTTTCTTTCTCCTCAGGCCCCTATGACAGATGAGAAGTATGAGAAAGAGCCAACCAGTAGCTGAATAGCTTATGAAAATGAGTCTGCATGCATCATTTCTCCCTCTTACCCATCTGCTCTTGTTCCATGGCTAGTTTCAGTTGCTCAGGTATTCCCATGCCAGGAATCACTGCAAGGCTGTTGGGTTCAAGATCATCTAGAGGTGGAAAACAAATAGATTGATTTCAGCAAGGATTTTAGATCAGTAATGTCTTTCCTGGAAGTTGTCTTATTATTTGGTACAATTTTTGCATCCAGTTCGATTCCCTGCATATTTCACAGATGCTGGGGCACACTTTGTCTCCCTCATGAACTGCAAGATAGTAAAATATGACCTAGAAATTCAGAGATGGAAAACCACCCAAAAGACTACAACAAATGTCCTTTCAGCAAAGCTGCTTCTGTGAAAGAGACTGGGGAAAGAAACATGCTTTCCAATACAATTCCCTGTTGTACTTTAATAAATATAGATAAAAGGAAAAAATAATGGGAAATTTTGATCTAAAAAAATTCTGGGACACAATGTAATCAATTATCTGAATGAAAAAGACAAACCCATGGGACAGGAGGGGAGATGGGCAACCATGAAAGACTTGACATTGCCAAGAAAAAGCCTTAAGATAAAGGCATTTTGAGTCCAGTTCAATAATTTAAAAGGTTTTCCTGTGCTCTGTAGCTCAGGATTGTGGGAGATCTTGAAGTCACATGCTGAAGTTTTCAGGAGGCAGAACAAACTGGGGATTTTCCCAGAGGGAGAGCCAAACCTCCTTCCTGTGATTGACAGAGCTGGTCCTACCTCCTGGAGCTGCAGAACAAAAGAAAACTCAATTGTTGGAATGGGGACCTAGATATAATGGAGAATGAGAGATTATCCCACTAAAAAAAATCCTCATCTACCCAGTCACCAATGCTATTATATTTCATCATGTCACACAGAAAATGGATTAGAACTGTAGCTAAGTGCTCTGGGCTTGCTCCTGACACCAACCCTCCATTCTTCTGAACTGATGGCAATAGCCTTACCATATTCCACGCCATCCTCTGACATTCCTGGCAGCAGGTTCAGATTGTAACGATCTCTCATTTTATCTCCAGGCCGATTTCGAGTCCAGAATTTGCTGTCAAAATACAATAAGAGTGTGATATGAAAGTGTTGGGAAATTCATTATTTTTAGTTGCCATATTCTCTCTTCATACTTTTGCATTTTATCACAATATCTTGATTATTTAGATTTTCAAGGCGTTATTCATCAGGCTCCTATTTGGACCTAAACATCAGGTATGATTAAAAAGTTACTCAATCTCACACTACAATATGTTCAAAAACACTCAACTCTCTGTATTGACAGACTGGACACAAGACTGCCATACTCCCAGTCCTCTTCAATAGCCCTTGCTATTCTTAGCAGGTACTGATTGGCTATCGTTCTTGTGACATGCATTTCTGTGCAGATTCACTCCACTTATAAAATATAACTGTTGCACCATTTATAGTGTTTCCATCCTAGACGATTCAAAGCACATCACAAAGTATATGCTTAGAGCACCCCTGAGGGATGGAGGTTGACATCTGATTAGCACAAGACTAGTGGATGGGGCAAGTGTTGAGGAAGCCTTAAGAAGAAATATTTTCTGTCAAAGACAACAGAAAAACCTCTTAAAAGTTTCATATGATATTTTTGTGACCATGGAGATCTGGTAGGACCTCAAATTTTAAAGTTTTCTCCAATTGGAATGAGGGGCTAGACCAGGAGTAGGCAACCTATGGCACGGGTGCCCAACGGCACGCGAGCTGATTTTCAGTCGCACTCACACTACCTGGTCCTGGCCACACTACCTGGTCTGGGGGGCTTTCCATTTTAATTTAATTTTAAGTGAAGCTTCTTAAACATTTTAAAACCCTTATTTACTTTACATACAACAATAGTTTAGTTATATATTAAAGACTTATAGAAAGAGACCTTCTAAAAATATTAAAATGTATTACTGGCACATGAAACCTTAAATTAGAGTGAATAACTGAAGACTCGGCACACCACTTCTGAAAGGTTGCCGACCCCTGGGCTAGACTTTAATTCCACCCTATGCTGTAAAAAGGTCAGAGCTTTTCCAAACAGAACACCTTAGTCTCTCTGCATCTTTGCTTTCTTAACTGGTTCAATAGCAGGAACAATCCCAATCTATCTCAGGCTTTTCCCCAGTTTTTAAACTGTGTGTGCCCCTGAAATCTTTGTTTAAATACATGAAAATACCTGGTATGGTCATTTGAGCCTGAGCAGAGAATGTGTCCAAGAGGATGCCAAGCCAGACTCCAGATCATTCCCTCATGGGCCATTTCCATTCCGCCAACCTCTTTCTCCACTCTGAAACATCACACAGAAGAATATCCTACTACAAACCCAGTATGAGGGATTTTAAAAATATATATATTTATTTTGCTACTCAGTTGCTCATGGCTTTCTATACTATGCTCATTTTAGGCCTCAGTTATTTTTCACTCATTTAGATATGCTGTTTTGGGACTCTCAGTGGAGCAATGTCAAATACTTTAAAAAAAAAAAATACTTGTTTTGAAAAACATATTTACAGCATCACCAGCAGATGCTTTAGGATAGGCTGGGAATTTCATCCCTTTCATTACCACCTTCATTAGACTGAAATGGAAACTCTTCTATAAGGATTAGTATCTGTACAAGACTAATTACATCTTTACAAACAGATTTTCACACAAATGCATCTCTGTGGAAAAATGAAAAGTAGAAATATATCCCCAAACCACCATGTTCAGGCACTCAAAGATATACATAAGGCAAGGCTGCATCATATACGCACATATAACAACAGATATTCAAGTGGTGACAATATAAATTATGTTTACTATGATGATATCTAACACTGCGTGAACTAAATTTCTCCATGTTGATGAAAAAGGTACTTACCCAACATGCCAGAACAACAAAGAGCCATCGGAACCTCCACTGGCAAAAAGCCCTTCATGAACAGGATGCCAGGCCACAGCTGAAATGCAAAAATTCACAATCAGGAATCTCTAGTGAATGTTAAACTGTACCTCAAAGCCTTGAAAATGTGTGTCTTTAATCCCAATTCACTCATAACAACGGTAGTATGAAATGGAGTTCATTCTGACCTGTGGCCTCTTTTTTGTGACCCCTGAAGACTTGGAGCTCTTCTTTCAGGTTTCGGATGTCAAAGAGCTTGCAGAGGTGGTCACGAGATGCTGTAAGCAGCCAATTCCCATTCAGGTTCAACTTTACCTCCATCACTGTGTTTTTATGAGCGTGTCTGGAAATAGAGGTAGAAAAAGATTAACTTGCTAGAAGTCAGACAGCCCCAATAGAATAACCTATGTGGTTCTATACAGAGGGCCTGGGTCTAAGTTTTAAGGTTGGCCTTTTGCTCCCTGTACATACATGACCTGGAGGTACACACAGAGACGTGTTTCTTATTACTCGATGATAATGACTTCTGCTGGTTTATCAGGCATAAGTTTAACTAGGTACCAGCAGTATCTCAGGAGAACTCTGGTGACATGAGGCTTGTGAACAAGTGGAAAGACAACTTACACAAGGAAAGGATAAACAAGGTCTTCAGATCAAATTATGTCTACCCTCTAGATTTCCTGACCCGACTAGATGGCCTGCCCCTATCACAACTGTTAC
The DNA here is from genome assembly GCA_037349315.1 of Chelydra serpentina. NCBI lineage: Eukaryota > Metazoa > Chordata > Testudines > Chelydridae > Chelydra > Chelydra serpentina. The sequence continues at coordinate 694,983 of JBAIAC010000023.1, forward strand.
GTATGGTTGAAGAGACCTGGTCCTAGAGGGGGGCAACTGAAAACAGAATAAAATAATCATGAGTCCAAGCAGTTTTGCCCCTTCTGACCTGAGCACAACCTCAGGTCATAACTTACAGCGTGGCAAGGCTCTGGCCAGTTTTTGGATCCCAAAACTTGATAGGCTGTTGGCTGTCTTTGCTTCCTGATACAACCAATCCCTTTGTTGGATGCCAGTCAACACACTTCACATCTGCCCCATGCCCTGTTGGGAATACAAAGTTGCTCATTTAGGGATTTCAGAGAAAACTGAACATTTCATGAAATAGTTTATGTAATTTGTGAACTAAAATCCTGTCTAGCCCAAAATGGGATGAAAAAACACTACAGAGCATGGCATGATCTTAACTCCATAATGCTATTTAAAAATAGCACTGTCATTAGTTTTCTGTATTGCATTAGACTCTTTCTTACAAATCACTTGAAATAGTTTCCTTCTCAGCTTTCAAGGTCTTTATTAGAAAACACAAAGCAGATTCCACTTATTTAATAACTGAAGTTTCAACTGGGCATATTTTTAGCCTTTGGTCCTAAACCATTGTGTAATGTTATGTTAAACATCTCAGAAGTGGTGATGTAGTGGTAACGCAAAGTACATGGTTACATATTACTTTGCTTTTGCAACTTTTTTAGGAATAAAGGCCCTATATGAATGTAAGCTATCGATTAACACCCACTACTGAAGTAGTATTGCAGCCCCTACAGAAAATGATAATAGGCAAAAGAAATTAGACCAGATGACTGATTGAGAAACCAAATTAACAAGTTAAAAAAAATCATCTTAAAGTCCTTTATACCAGCCCCGATAACAAATTCACATTTTCCTAGCACCAAATGAAGACAGGAAAAAAGAAAAATATATGCCATCACTTCTCTATAATTAGATTGGCTGACCTTGCTCATTTAGAGAATCTGTATTGCTTAGGAAATATATTAACTCTTAAAATCAGACAAGAAAAAGTTCTCAACTGTTATTCACAGGAATATGGTGAGGTGTCTGGGTTGGAATATAGGAATTTGGACAAAAAAAATAAAAAGGAAAGAATTATAATTTTTTTCTACAATCTCTCTCTATGGCATTTCCACTAAGTGGGCTGGCAACAGTAATGTTCAATACCAGGAGAGAGAGAGCATCTGGGTAGTTAGGGAAAAAGTGAGCATGTGCTTTCTGAAGGCAGCTAGCCTAGTATGAACTTTCTGATTTCTGACTGAATGAGCAGAGAAAATTTTCTTGACTCAAGAGGAATGGGGAAACCACCTTGGGGAGGAAATAGGGAACAGCTTTAATCACTATCTTGTCCAGACAAGGAACACTGTAGCAAAGAGCCTGACCCTCCTCCCTCACTCTCCCAGCAGACTGAACTGACTGTACAATTTATAGGACCATAAGCAAGAGCACTGTCCTCAAGCTGCCAGAGCTGAGAATCTGGTCAGAAGTTGCCCCTGTGGTGATGGTTTCCCTCCCCACCTGATTCTGCTGGGAGAGGCAAATGAGGCAACATCTCTTTGAATATTTTAATATCTAGGTCTTAGGTCCCAGGTGAACTGCATTCTAAACAAGGGCTTAACTGGAATAGCCCACTCTGTCACAACCCAGAAGACCCACACTATATTGTAGCCAAAAGGGGCCACGCCACCCAGACAGATGTGTGCCCTATGTAACTGAGGCAACTCAGGGTGACCCTTGGTGGACATTCTCATTCTTCAACCACCAGAATAAAAGAGGACTTCAGCTCCAGAGGCAAGGTTAGGCTGGACAGAGAAAACTTGGACCGATGTAATGACTGCTGAATAGTTAATGCTGGGGAGATCATGTATTGTATGAAAACATGCTCACAGCAATGAGTTTAAATACACCATCACAGAACCCAGAAAATGCATAAACATGCAGGCTAGCTCCAAATTTCACTAGAGTTGGGTTGGCCTCTCTTGTTCTTAAAATAACCAGACTGAGTGAAGTAGGAGTACTGAAAAGAGACAAAGGACTATTTTCTCTTTGATCAGTAGGGCTTGGGATCCTGAAATCTGGATATGTGACTAATACATTCAGGCTTTTCTTTGAAGATTTCATATGTGTTAGGCCATTTTCAAAAAAATTTCCCTCAAAAGACAAAGGCAGCTTTAGATGCAAGATCATCAGCTCAAGCTCATAACCACAACACCTGGAAGGTGGTAACAGATATGGCCATACTGTGGGGAAAAACTTGGATAACATCACAAATAAGTCTTAAAGGGGAAAAAAAAAAAAAAAAAAAAGAAAGAAAAAAAAGAGGCTACTTGACAGAAGGAGCAAGCCTCAATATCTTCCTTAGATGCCAGTTTCTGTAACCAGCTTACCAAAATCCTGGCCATATAAGCCATGTAGCACAGAGAACCCAAAACACTCTAGTATGCTACTCTAATATGAGTAGCTTGTCCTGCCAATTCAACAGGCACTGGGCAGTGGCCCTCAAGAAAAAATGGCTTTGGAGTATCAAAGGAAAGACAGAATCTTAGGGACGAAGAGAATCACATCAGACTTGTCCCTTGAGAGGGCATAAAGCCACTTGAAGGATCTAAGGGATTGCAATTTCTTGTTAGGAGCAGTCTAGGAACACGTCCTAGACCAGAGCAATAACTGGGAAAAACTTGAGTGTCCTTTTTATGGCTAGTCAAAATAGCCCCCACCTCCCTACCTTCAGGAGCGTAATCTTTTAGAGACTCAGTGCAGGTTACTTGCTTGGTTAGCAAAGTCAGACTTTGGAGGAATCCAACTAGCTGTTGGAAGGGATCCCCCCATTCGCTCTTAGCTACAACTTTCCCAGGATTGGCACCAATGAATGTGAGGAGAAAAAATAAACTCTTTGCTATGACAGCCATATATTTGTAACTAGCTAATCTTGAGAGATGAGGAGGATTGGGGGGGGGGGGGGGGGAAAGGGAAGAAGAGTTTTTAAAAGAAAAATGTAAAAGCTAAAAATCTAGCTTAATTACTCAGAAGAGTAGCATGCAAGCAGTAAAACAACTGATCAGGGTCATTGAGACAGACTCCTTTACAGGGAATAAGGGCATACCTTGCTGTTTTCCTCAGTCTGCTGATAGGGAGATTTATGTCCTATTGTCTGTGCTAACATAGAGGGTTGTGGAACAAAAATGTGGTGTTGTTTTTTTTTAAAACACTGATAGTCCAGTGGTTAGGGTACTGGCCTAGGACTGGGGGAGACCTGGGTTCACGTTCCTGCTCTGCCACAGACTGCCTATGAGATCTTGGGTAAGTCACTTATCCTCTCTGTGTCAGTCCCCCATCTGTAAAAAAAATGGGGATTATAGTGCTTTCCTTCACAACACCCCTGTGAGGTACAGTTTACATTAGAGTGTGAAGCACTAAGATACTATAAGTATCTATGACAGACAGACCTTGTGAAGGATTTTAGACTTAGTTAGCCTGTTCAAATTCTTGCATGGTGAGGTTCAGTATGTTATGGGAAAGATGGATACTTTCAGACTTAAATTGCCTTCCCCGCCCCCCCACCCCAAATGTTGACACATATAATAGAGAACATTAACAAACATACGCTCCTTCAAAAAGAAAAATACATAATTAATGTGGTAGAAGTGTTGCAAAATTTAATATTCATATACTTAAATTTACATAGCAAAAGGAGAAAATATATGCAAAAATGATCTGAAAATTGCTAAAGGGAGAATAAAACACTTTGTATAATCTAAACACACTTAAAATTATGAATTAGTGTGGGAACACGAAATAGTCTAAAACCTGTTTTACATGGGCAAAAATCTGACAGATACAGCTTGTTCAAATTTTATATATATATTTTTTTTGTGAAAAATATTGAGCATCGGTCAATCCCTAAAGAAGCCTAGATGCAAAGCAGTTATTTCTATAAGAATTCTTTCTACACGTGAAATAAAGGCCTGATCCATAACTTATAGCTGATTGAAGTAAAGGCCCTAGATGTGTCCAGTTAAAACATTGGATTATTAAACATGCTTCCACCCAATACACTTTCAGGATTGTGTTTTTAAAAGGAGAAAACTGCAACAAACTATAACTAGATAGGCTTAACTGCAGTAGTGTCTGATTGGCCAAATACAGCATGTCACCAATGTGAAGAATTGTATAGTCTCAAATTATTGAAAATGTAATGTTTTCTCCTACCCCTTTTTGTCATTTTCCCCCCCAGAGATGACTTATTGGATATTATACCAACAAATGGAGTATTACCCATCTTTTTATAACTATTTATAATATGCCTATATATTATGTATTACTTTATATAGGTTATAAATGTGAAATATATGTATATTGCCTTCAGTTCATTACTGTGACCAATTGTTTGCTATTCCCCCCCCCCCTTGCAAATTACAAACTTTAAAAAAGGCATTTAAAAGTGTTTCACACTTAAGGAGAGCTTTATGCATATGACTTTTGCACATATTTCTATTTCCCGCCCCCATACACACACTTTAGTTCAATTTTTAAAAAATTATATATATACACACGAGTGAATGTTTTCCTGAAGCATCTTATTTTATTGCTTATAACTAATCATCATAATCAAAATACATGCAATATTGCATATATATTGTAAATATTGAACACTCAATTTCACAACATTTCAGTACTGTCATAACTGAACAAATTTGTCACAAGACAGTACAATTTATTTTACACTTTAAAGGAAGTTTTGGATTTTGTTTTTTCTTTAAATGGTAACTCTGCAAAAGCTCAATCTTGCAAGGTACCGAGTGTCCTCCGTTCCCATTGAAATTAGTGATAGTTGCGGCCTCTCGTTCAGCACCTTGCAGCCTGTATCCCCAAGAGAACTAAATCTTTTAGAAGAAAATGAACACACACACACACACACACACAGTATAATGTCATCACCTCACGCTTAATTTACTAATAGTCTCCATAGTGTTAGGAGCACTATAGTGCTGGAGGAGCTGAATTCTAAGATGATTTACTGTACCAACATCACACTTGTTAGAGGTGTTCGGGATACTATTCTTTGTAACCTGGAGATTACTCCTTAATTTATTAGCCCAGCACTGTCAAGTAAGAGTATGGGTTTTGGTTCCAAGAGAATGCACCTCATATCTATCAAAAACTCTGTGTATTTCTATTCTGAACGGACATTTATTGTTTGGTAACATTGATTGATGTTACCAAATCAGTGAGGGGTGAGAATCTTTTAATTCCAGGAATTAAAAAAAGTTGTGTTCTCTCTCTCTATTGCACCCATCATGTTCTATGAATGACCCTCCTCTAGGGAAGTGTCTCTGTGCTTCCCTCCATTTTCAGCTCTTCACTTCCCTCTATTCAAAGGCTCCAAATTGCAGAAACCTTTCTTCTTCAGCCATTCAGCACAGTTTCTTTTAAAGTCTGGAAGGAGGTGCATAGACAGCAACAGGAAATACCCCTTTTCCATCTTGAATGGGTTAAGAATATTGCCTCCAAAGCATCTCCAGATCTTGCCAACCTGATAAAGGATTTTTTTATTATTTTTTTTTTTATTTGCCCATGGCATCCTTCCCTGGATGTGAGCTCTATACACTTGTGTACACAAATCCTGATGTCCGGGCAGTCTGCTAGAGGATTTATTTGTCAATGATGAATGTTTCTTTGTATCATCACTATTTTAACATATCAATGTCACTTTCCCGAGGCTAGCTTTGGTCTATACTTCTACTACAAATACCATTTTTCAGGGATTTACAATTGTGGTAAGTTTTCTTTCCAGGTTGAAAGCTGTTACACAGGATGGGATTTTTTTCCAGAAATTGTGTATTTTTGAGCTATGAAATATTGATAAAAAATGTTAATGAACGTTAGTGAAACATGTCTATCTCGATAGTAGGGATGTTGCCCTGACCCCAGACTACTGGAGAGGATGATCTAATCATGATAAAGGTGAGAAACAAAACAGCTTAAACATTCAGTGTTTCTGTAATTCAGTTTAGAATTTGCACATCCTATTCCCAAGTGCTGATGCCCTGTACAAAAATCCTAACAGCGGCATATAGCATTCTATTGTCATGGAAGTTGCACTAGCCTTTTGATCATCATAACACTTTGGTTCTATTACAGGAGTTAAACAGTCCTGCAAATCTTTTTAATATTCTGTACATCTCAGAGATGACTTCCCCTTCAGCAGCACAGAAATTTAAGTTTATGGCTGTGCGGATGTGAGATTTAAGATTTGTGAAGACTATGATGAGAGTCTTTGCATATCATATATGGTTATCAGCAATGGAACAGTCACTGGGACACTTTTTTCAAACTGGAATAATAAACCACTCAAATATTTGGCAAGGTTTTCTATAATACTTTCTATACATATATGACTGGAGTGAAAAAAGAAAACCCACATATAGTCATGGAACAATGAGTCCCTTAGTAATGGGCAGGATTGAGCTCTAAGTAGGGTTCAACCCTGCCAATTGCTGTCCAGTCTCCAACAAAACACTTAAACATGTTCTTAACCATAATGGGACTACTCACATATTTAATGTTAAGTGGGTACGTAAGTGGTTTACAAGATTGTAGCCTTTACAGAGGTACATAATTCAATGCCAGTGCTATCCTGCTTTGAACAGAGACAAAGAAGTTACCAGAGATTTAAAATATCTACCATTTCAGATATGTGCCATCATCCACAGAAACTCGGTTTTCTAAAGTGATGCTCTAGAGCAGTGCTTCAATGGAGGTGAAGATCTTTTTTTCCAGTAAGAGGAAAAGTTAATAGGAAGAAATGAATGCGTTAAGCATTGAATATTTTAGAGCTTGATGAAAATTCTTCTGTTCAATTTTAGCACCTGCCATAGAAGATAAAGGCACACCTATCATTTCACTTTAGACACAGGTGCTTTTCCATCTATCCATAGCTTATCCTTGATGCTCATTACTCCCACTGGCCTAATATGGGGACAGATTAGAATGTGGTGAGATTCTGATGCTCTAGCACAGGGGTTCTCAGGACAAATTTTTTGGTGGCCTTAGAGTGCAGCCACCAATTCTTGTTGGTGGCTGCTTTCACACTTTTCCCTAAAATACTTAATTAGCCTTAGGAAAAACTAATAAATATGCACATCCAAATCATTGTAATTTATTTATTGCTAATAGTAAGTCTGTTGTGAAACTTGATATTAACTAACATGTAAATTCACTTTTCACAGCAGACTTACTCAGCCCTGCCAAGCCTGGGGACAAATTAAGCCCTGGATGGGGGCATTAGGGGAGGTAGCGGGGGCCAAGGGCAATGGTGGTTGGTGGGTGGGGGGCTAGGGAAGTTCGTAGGGGGCTAGAGCCTGAAGCCCCATGACCAGAGCCTGGGGCCTGCCACCACACAGCCAGAGTCCAGAGCTGGAGCCCAAAGTCCCTCGGTCAGAACCTGCTGCCCCACCACCCCAGAACTAAGCCCAAAGCCTGAGCCCCACTGCCCCAGGAAGGTGAGGAATTCACTGGCTGCCTGCTCCTCCAGTGTTGTACCCCAGGTGTCTCCAGACCGGGGGAGGGGAGCGGGGGGAAGAGCCCAACCCCTGCTGGCAGTCTCAGCAATCAACATCAAGGCAGTGCATCCAGGATCAACAGGAAGGGGGAGGGGCCACTATTTTGCCACCCACCCCCACTCAGCCCAGGAGGCTGTGGGCGCAAGAAAAGCCCGTGGTGGCCGCATTTGAGAAACGCTGTGTCTAGAATATATATTGTAAAACTACATCTGTGAATAAACAGTTAAGCTGGACAACAGACAGTGTAACAGAAGTAGAGAAATAATGGAAATTTCATTAGTAAGACATGGAATAATTGTTTTCAACGTAACAAAAATGGTACATCAATAATGTCATATGCATGTTTCAGTATTTCTAATTAAAAATATAATTAAGTCATACATTCAGAATGATCACCAATACTCATAACTCAATGTGTCAATAGTATCAATTTATGACAAGAAATATATTTACATTTATGTCCATTGTCCTTTTACAGTGTAGAATTTCCTGATATCCTACTGTAATTTAACCACTTCTTAGTCAAAACTGATGCACTAAACTAATGTCCTACTGCACAATTCAGTTACATTACCATGCCTTGTAAAGAATAGCATGATACAGGGTGCACAAGATGACACAGGAGAGGCAGTCAATTCCTATAATGGAATTGTGCACAGTATTTCCTATTCATAACCAGCAAACAAAAAGGAAGCTCAGCTCCAGTTCCAATGAAATGCCACTGAAGTAGAGAAGCCAGGCCAGAGGGAAAAAAAGATATAGTTTAAACGTGTTTGTGAAAATGGCATCTTCTTATTCAACCTATCTGCTTCTTGGGTGTTTTCCAGAAATGCCTGCTTGCTTTAATAACAGTAGTAAAAACTTGTCTGTGTCAACACTACAGAGTCAATATATTTATGGAAGAGCAAGATGGATTCTATTCAGTTCTATCGCAATTATCTTCAAAAATTCTGATTGCAGAATCTGTTACTAATTATCAGTACTAACTAGGTCCTGACAAAAAGGAAGTTAAACAGCTATTGGGGACCACAAAATGTGAGGTTAAGTACTCATGGCTAAGCACACTTCCCTGATACAGGTTACTGTTAGCCAATGTACCTTTAAAGCAGCAACACGCTCACTGTTTATTGAAGAGAAAATGTTTATTTACAACAGTAATTTACATGAAAAGGTAAAATAAGAAGTAAACATTATACAAGAAACATATTAAATAAACAACAGATATAAGGTATATAAATCCTCACGCATCAGGACATAAGCCAGACACCACCTGACAGGAATTAAGAAGCAGCTTTCCCTATAGGGAAATTATTCCATAATTGTCTATTATGAGTCTGCTTACAGCTTCCTCGGAAACATCTGATACTGGCCACTGTCATAGGACCTAATCTAGCATGCACTAACATCAACAAGGGTTTACTGTTCTTAGTGGATGCTGGATCAGGCCTACAGACAGGACATTACACAAGATGGACCACTGGTCTGATCAGGTATAAAACTTCTATGTTCTTCCACAACTCATTTCCAAGAAATTATATAACAAAAGATAAGAGGTCTTTTTAAGATAGAAGGATGTATAATTTGAAAGACATAGAAAGAATAGTAACTATCAATCAATAGTAGGGCCCTATGATTTCCAAGGTTTTGTGGTTTCATAATAAGGTGCAGAATCAAGCTGTGGACCAGGATTTGGCTAATTTTTTAAAAAAGTGAACATTCAAAGCTTCTATATTACAAAAAATTGGTTTCCAGTCCTTGTGGTTCCAAAGCAAACCTTCCAAATGTAAATCAAATGTAAAATAAATTAATGCCCACTCCGAGTCTGCACAAAGCCTGAAAAAACAGCTATAAGAGATATTAACTGACTCCACTAATCTCAATGGAATGTCAAAAAGAAATCCTATATTTTATAATCAATATTTCACTGTGGTTCCTCAACATAGCAGGAGCACCCCTTTTATACATTATAAATAAAAAATCAGTAAATGGCCAAAATGTTAAAAAAATGGGTACCTAAAGTTAAGCTCCTATACCCATATTTAAGCACTTATATGAGTGACTTGATTATAAAAAGGACTGATCATCCAACAACTCTCATCAAATAGGTGCTTACATATGAATTTAGGATCTTAACTTTAGGCACCTATTTTTAAAAATGTTAGTCAATGTCCTCATCTATCACCACTGGTTATCAAAACTTCCTGCTTTCTGATCCAACAGCTTCAGCAAAGCAGTTGTGCATTATTACAAAATTGTGTAGCAATGAAAAACATGCAAAAATAGAGATTTGTATTCAATGTAATACAAAAATAAATAAATGTAATGCATATTGCAGACAGTACTATGTAGGTTTAAAACAAAACAAAACTGTTTTTGAATTTACTTGAAGCTGCCATAGAATTTAGTGTGACTCGACCAGAGAAATGAAGGGAGGAAGGGTGAAGAGGAGAGAAATCAGAGGGCTTGCTGTAGAATTTAGGACCAGCTTGCCAGAGAGCACAAGAATTTAGGATCGACTCCTTTAGACCAGTGATATTAGCTATGAAGTGGTGATCCTTCCTAGTTTCAGTGGACTAAAGAACACCTCCATCCATGAAAACCACAGAAGTCAGATTCACCATCAAACATGGTCATTTTCAATAATTCCCTTCCCTTTAGCCTCTGCAATAATATTCATTAAGGTTATGGTGATGGTTGGTGGCAGTTTTGAGTGATCTGTGAACTCTAATTACCTGTATTACTCACTAAGCAATGTGCTGAATAAGCAGCTATTACTCTGACCAGGCTGAAGTTAGCTATCAACCCAGAGAACAGCTTTCTTGGACCACAGCAGAAGATACCACATAAGAATAGTGTTTGACTCATGGATTGCACAAGATACTCTCTCACCCAAGTCAATCCAGAATATTTAACAGGACCATCCTCTATGAAGGACCATCCAGACAGCTTGATTCTTCCTCACTTGGGCTAAGAAGTTTCAAACAAATTCTCTGGTTCAGAATGGACTATAGACTTCTACTTTTCTCACTTATCTTTCACTGGGATAAAAGGAGGTATCATCTTGATCATCCAGTCCACTTTCCCAGAAACAAAAGCAAATCTTGTAGACTAGGGAGGTCCAACTTGGAGAAAGTATCCCAGGGTGGAAAACCACCATCAGTTAGATCAGATGAGTAATCAGGATGGGATCCAATGCAGTTCACAGTAAATGGAGCCCTTGTGATTGTAAAGATAACTCACAATATTAACCAAATGTAAATAAATGCACTGACGTCTGCCTGAATCTGCAGACAGCATGAAACAACTGTCTTTTATTGTTCTCAATGGGGTATCAACACTGAAGCATAGATCATTTAAACTTTAAACTTTGTTAACTATTTCACTACTGATCAAACCACATTAGAAAGAAGAGGTTAATCATATTATGAGGATCTATAGAATCAACTGAGAGTGGTATATGAGCCCCATCAAATGGGAATCAAGCTGAGAGAGCCTAGTGGATCTCTGCTGGGAATATCAACCTTACCTGAGGAACCCAGCAAAGCACAAAAGGACATATTCTGAACATCTGTGTAATCTACAGGAAAAGGCATCTCAAGTGGGCAGCTTGCCTCCCACAACTCAACCCAGTTGGGGCTAACAAAAATCTAATCCTCAGCACTCCCAAATATTAGATATCAGCAGGAGAAGCCATTTGGGGATTGGTAGGATATTTTAATCTAGAACTAGTTTTTTTGATTTCCAGATATTAGAAAGCCACAGCCAAAGGCCCACATACAGAAAGCTAGTCTGCCCCTCTCACAGATCCTCAAATGTATTTTAAAGACTTTTTACTTCCTCCTGACTATGACTCCTTTAGACATTCAGTCCTTTAAGGTGGCTGGCCTTCCTGGTAGTTATTGAATCTGGTGGGACTGGAGAACTTTGATCCCTGATTGATAGTCACCTTTCATCGTCCAGAAGATCAAGGCACTCCTCTAGACAATTCCCAGATTCTCCCCAAAAGAAGTCTTCCACTTCTGTAGCATCCAATAAATTTATCCTCCCTCCATCATCATCCTCTGTTAAGGAGAGAGCTTTCCAGAGGCTGAGACATTCTTAGGTGTTATAGAGAATATGACCTAACAGTGGAGAGGGGCAGGCTTCTAGCTCTCCCATTGCTCAGTGGATCTAGGCTAACCCCTTCAGATCTGAAGACACATACAGTGCTATAGCTACTGGGCCAGAAGGGAAAGAGCTACTGTAGCAGACTTCTGCTACACTGCAACATGGAAGTCATTATATAATTTTCTAAGAACTACAGTTCAGACATAACAGCTGCAACAGCCTTTGGACATTAACTCCTTAGCACAAGTAGTTCAAGTATTCCCCCTTTTTTGTCCATATTGTCATGAGTGCTGATTCATGTAGGCCACAGATCTGGAATGAATGACCCAAAATAGGGTATGTACCCCTAATTACATATAGAGTTTGTGCTCATCACATACGACAATCTGTAGTCCTCCTTGACCTAATATTGCTGGACCCTTCGTTCTTTGGGTTTCATATCATCAAATGTATATAATTCTTATTCTTTGATTATTTTTTTCTCACTATATTTTTAGTATAATGATTCAGATAGATAAGTAAGAATTTGACTGGAACATTCGCACTAAAGTGCACATGGGATCTTCTCTCATCGGGGAAGAAAAGTTTTGAAATGAATGGCCTGTCTACCTGTTCAAAGTGGAAAAAAAAAAAATCAGCCCCATCAGTCTAGTTTGTCATTACTGACTAAGATTAAGCCAGTTGTTATGCAGAGATTCCCTTCTTCCTGACCTAAGAAACTGCAAAAACCATTTTCTTTGACAGCCAATATACATTTTGCTTTCTGTCTAAACAATTCCATTGAAATTGTAAGTTCAAAAAGAGGAGTCTAAGGAGGGAAAAACCACAACAGTCGTTTCTTTTAGAATAAACACTGCATGAACATTCATCCTTCACAGTAAGGTAGGGGGAAGAAACAAAAAACAAAAGTAATGCAGTTTGGCTATCACAGACTGCAGGAAAGGACCCATGTGTCACTATCAACCTCAGCCATAATGGCTCAGACAAGTGGCTCATTAAAAAGCATTGGAGACTTGAGCCAAAATATGATGGAAATTATAGTTGAGATCACCTAATCATGGTAATGTGGTAAACATTGAAGGCAAAGTAAGAAAGAAACAGAATCATGGAGATAAGTGGATGGTTGAAAAAGGTGGCACATTATACTCACTATCCAATGTGGCTAGAATAAGTAGTACTGGCTTAAAATGCAGCAGGGATAATACTCATTCTCCTAAGAAAAATTAAGCAGTAGAAAAAGTTATCAAGAACAGAGTTTGGGGCAACCATTGCAGCAGATATTGAAGATTATTATATGTATTTATCTGCCAGAGATGGTATAAAAATAATTAAATACGTTGTACAACAGCATAATGGGGAGGGATATATTGACTGTTTATAACCAAATTATTCTATGTTTAAGAGAATGTGGTAGTGTGGAGTGGTGGGTGGGTTTTTGTGTGTGTTTTGTTTGGTTTATTGATGTAAAGAAGTTTAAATGGCAAAATGTAGGACATGAAGTGTAATGTATTTTGTAACAGAAATATTGAAATGTATAGTCTCTCTCCATGACTCAGTCTGTACTTGAACACAGATGCTGGTTTTGAAATACATTGGTATAGTTACTGCACGCTATGGCATCACGTGATTGTATTGTATGTAGTGATTTTTGGAGTGCTGATGGCGTGGAGGTTTTCAAGAAAGGTTCCCGAGAGTCCGTTCCAGTTGTGGCTCTGCATCTGATGCTTGTTTGCAGGGATCAGAATTAGAATTTAAATTAGAACACGTATGAAAGATTTATGCCTAGAGGTAGAAAATGGGTTTTAATCCCATTGCCATATAGGAAATGCCTGGAAAAACATCCTGGATGTCATTACATATATCTAGATATATCACCAGAATTATACCTTCTAACATTTGAAATAGAAGTTGCTGCAGTTAAAGTCTGTTCAGAGAGTAAACTCCTGTTGTGGAGTCATAGGAATATGTTCCCACCAAAAATGTTTAATTATACTCATAAGCAGATTCCTGAATCTAGAAAGCATATTTTAAAAATTCAGAACAAACAAACAAAACAAAAACACCTTTAGACAATCTGATACTCTTAATAAAATAAATAGATACAACTAAGGACATGGAGGAGGAGACACTCTCCAATAAGATACATTGAACTACTCAAAAAGTGTGTGAAAAATCGGAAGAGGGCCCTGAGCACCTTGGCAATGCTCTTAACATTTGCCAACCAAGGAGCAGAAATCCCCAGGCTGCACTCAAACTCTGATCTTACCCATGGCACTAAGACACAAGAGCATGTGAGCCATTAGGCCAATACAAAAACCTAAACCAACCCCAAAAAATACACTTATCAGAGGAAATTAAAGCTTTTTTTTGGGGTGTGTGTGAAGGGGGGCTTGGAGCAGTTTATTATTGTCTTCAATTGTGGTGTTCTGTTACATACGCCGGAGCCTAACCCTTGTTAACCAAAAAAAAGTCAATGGCAGCTTTGAGTGTATAATGCTGGCGTAAGGCCCCGAAAGAGAATTCTACCATGCCTGTAACTACTCAGGGTTCTCATTTCGCCTATCAATTCTTCTTAGGCTACGTCTACACTACCCGCCCGATTCGGCGGGTAGCTATTGATGTTCTGAGATCGATTTATCACATCTCATCTAGACGTGATAAATCGATCCCAGAGCCGCTCCCCGTCGACACCAGAACTCCAGCTCGGCGAGTGGAGGAAGCGCTGTCGACGGGGGAGCCTGCCTGCTGCCGTGTGGATCAGGGTAAGTACTTTTAAAAATCGATCTAAGATATTCGACTTCAGCTACGTTATTCACGTAGCTGAAGTTGTGTATCTTAGATCGATCCCCCCCCCCCCCCCCAGTGTAGACCAGCCCTTAGAGAACCATTTCCCTCCTATATAGCTACTTCTCTGAGACCATGATTACAAGAACTTTTTCCTGCACGAGGAACTGATGTTTTATTTCATTTCATACATAAACCAATGAACTACCCTCCTATGCTAACCCTATAATGCCCCTTTTAAAAATATAGTTCCTTTATAATTGTTTATAATGTAAAACATGTGTTCCACGCCACCCACCAACCCTATAACTTGACATGTAGTCCTACATCTCTGTTGTCTGTTACCTCCCGCAACATCCCACTGTCATATTTAGTTTTGGTTTGAAACAGTGGCCTCATGCATCAGTGCACCACCTTCAAGATCTGAGGAGAGTTAGTATAATTTAAAACAGTAATCCAAGTGAACCTATCAGGCAAATTAAGCTCCTTGGACAGTCTACCACTTAAGTAGAGCAGCATATTGTGAATGAATTAGTAGCTTCTCCAATGTGTAGATTACTGAACATCTATTTAAGCTTATCCCACCCTACAGTTGTTACATAATTAATTTAGTCACAAATTTTCTCAAATAAGATATAAGACTGAATAAGGAAAAACTAATGAACTACAAAAATATCTAACTGATCTGAGGCAGCTTTGTAACAAACTTGATTGGTATGGCAAACTTGTATTCACTGAATACTGTATTTTACTTCTTTGTAATTGTGAATCGCTATATAAATTAGCATGATCACATAAATATAACAAAGCACTAACATTCATTGTGTTGAGGTGATGCAGCAAGAAGGTACCTGAAGGACATGGGGGAATATTCAATTTTTTCTCCACTGTGAAAAGTATTAGTCGCGCATCAAAAACATAAAAATAGATTTTAAAAGGATTCCCATCTCAGAAATCCATAGTCATGACAATGTGCTGCCAATGAACTGAAACTGTGCTGAAATTTTTGTTAAGGGAATCAGATAGAGTAGCAAAAAAGACAGTATATTTGAGGGATTGTATAGCCACAAATAGGAAAATAAGTAACTAAAATAAAGAGGCAGGGGTACATAAATAAAAATTGAATGGGGAAAAAGTCCTGTCTTGAAACTAAAGCTGCAGACCTGAAATCTGCTTCAGATAAAAACACTTTACAGATACAGGTCATCTAAAGATTTCAGAAAAAGTGCATTAACTCTAGGCAGAGAAAATTGTTATTGTTTTCTCTTGTAGGAATCTGTCCTTCAGTGTTATTCTGAAAAATCAAATAGCTAATGTACTGATTCTATGAATGGAAGAAGAGGTAGCTGAGCATCATTCCCACTTCTGAAGACTATCATCATTATGGATGCTCAACTCTAATCCAAATTAAAGTATGACCAGAAAAAGGTTGACTCTTATGGAAGAAAGTAACAGCACCTGTGTGTTAGCAAGGCAGTAACAGGAAAATCATAAATATGCACCTCTGTTCCTCGGGCAAATCACAAGAGGAGCTAAAAAATCATTTGCCATCCAACTCAAAAATATTACATTATTAATATATTAAAATATAAATAGTATAGCTTTAAGTTTACATTTTAAATTGTCTAAAGATTTTAATTCATAGAGGCTACCCTGTAACTGGTATTTTAACCTTTAAAAAAACAAACCCAAAAACCTTGAGATGTTATAGGCCCCTTTCAATATCTTTTATTTTAAAGTGTCAGTTAAAATAGTTATTGCTTTCATACACAAAATACACCTTCATGAGATTATTCCACGCCCATGGACTACTTATAGAATTCCCATTACATAATAATAATTTATCTGATGTGAGTGGGCTGTGCTACAAATGACACTGACTTGTGTCATGGAGAATATCAATGCACATAAGACCGAGGTTTAAGGAAGTTATATAGTAAAGCTGAGAAATATTTAATTTTCAGAGTAACAGTCCCTCTCTATAGGAGCCTGAGCAGCATGGTCATGCATATGCTCTATCAATACACTAGTTTCTCCAGAGATAGTACATCCTAAAGCCTTGACTGTGCCTCTACATTAGCAAGACTGTGCAAGAGAACACAACAGATTTTAAGTGCTACTACATAGTTTCTGCAGTATTGTGCATCATGGATAATGGCTACGCACCTTGCAAGCACAGGCAACACACTGGAATTTACTCCTGCTTTATCCCATGCAGAGTCAAGGTTATGCGATGTATGCAAACATTAAAAACAGAGAAAAACTTTAAAAAAAAAGAAAAGAAAGTGAGTTATCTAACATACAGTTTTATGGTGAATGGCTCCTGGAAAAGAGATAAGCAAGAAAAAAATCGCAAGAGGAGTGGTCTAAGAGACTGGTAATGAAATACACATGGCCTTTCATCACTTGAGGCCACTGGTCCAGATTGGTAGTGACCAGAAGTAGTTACTATCTGATATCTGCTCAACTGAAAAATATGTGAATTGGTTGTTCCAGCAGAGTCACACGCATGGTTAGCTGCAAGAACTGGCACCACGGCTGGGATTATCAACAAAGCACCGTGGACTACCTTGGCATGAAGCCTGAACTCTCTTTTCACTCCTAGGTATGTTCCCTTCCCCTTCTAAGTCAGGACTGAAGAGTATGGTCACGGTGGTGACAGAAAATTTGTATTATGTTGCTCCTCCCCAATAAAGCATTTCCATTTCTAAGGCTAACAATCTGGCACTATACACAATATTAAATTCTCTTGATAAAATTTAAAAATCAAGGAAAAACTGCTTATTTTCAAACCAGTTACCTTACCATTTTTGTTTAAAAAGATGCAAGACGTCTCCTCCCTTTAAAGTGTGTATGTAACAATTATTACTGTTAAAAACAATTCGCTGCACTCTGACAGTACAAAAAAAATCTTACAGCAAGAAGGCATTGTATATACAAGTTATTCATTACAAATACTGCTGTTTGTATTCTATTGGAACAAAATTATTCATTTGGCCAATAAAACTTACTTCAAAACATGGGTTAAAAACACTTATGATTTTATGGTGAATAAACAGTTTAGACAATCCTCACCCCCAAAATAATTAAGTGTTATAACTTGTCGGACGTTCCACTGATCTTCAGGTGAGAGGGGACAAAGTTCTGTAGAGACTTTACAGCTAGTGCAAAGCCAGTCTCAAGGGCCTCAAAGAAACTTAATTAGTTCTGTCCCAGCCTCCCCATCTAGTCATAAGAAACCGACATCTTCAAGATGAAGCTGTATTCTGCACCCTGACAACTGTTGGTAGGCCAGAAAAGCTTTTACTATTCTTTGAAGTAAGGAGCCAGGCCCATTAGGTAAGGTAAATAGAATGAAAGAGCTGGGGAGGAAGTATATAATAGAAGAAAAAAGGTTTGGTACATCCTCCACCCTTCTGTCTAGCCATAAAGAAAGTGAGGGTGTTAGCTCTGGACCTGCTTGTCACACCTCTGGGAATTGAGACTCAAGTTCAGAATTCATGATCTAGGAGTGTATGTTCAATAACAGTGTAAACCAGTTGGGCAAAGCCAGACTGGTCCATCTAAACTTAGAAGGAAATGAGGATAAGGAGAGAGGGGACTACCCAGTGTATGGGATTGTTTGTATGAACACGTAATTATGTCACATATTCTATTCAAAGTGTGCGCGCTCTGGAGCATTGCCACAGCATGCAATTTTAGGATTCTACAATTTGAAAGTAAGTGGCGGTGAGGGGTCAATAAGATGACCATCAGATCTGCTGAGTGTTTCCAGTGCCAATATAAAGGCTCAATGGCTAACACACATCCTTCTATTGTTATGGTGCTATCAGCGGGAGCTTAGCAGATATGGTAGTCTTTCCACTAGACCTTCCCATCCTGTTTATGTGACATTTTGCATGTTCTGAGGAGTAGAAGAGACTCTTCCACACTTTAGATGCATGCCTTGATTAGATCACATTCAAATCAAATGACTGTATGTTAAAATAATCCACGAGTGCACTACCCCTCTCCCAAGAACTCCACCAAGAGCTCCCCAATCTCTCACATAAGCACCCCCAGTGTCTGGTGGAAGTATGTATTTCCTCCAGACATTGATATGGTTATCATAAAAAGAACCAAAACACGTGTTCCTGCTGTTCCATACCATACTGTTCCATCCTTACTTCTGCGCTGCCTTCAGAGCTGGGCAGCTGGAGAGCAGCGGCTTTTGGCAGGGGTGTTCACGTTGTTTGTGGCACGAGAAGACTTTTAAAAAACTTGCTCCCCTCCCCCCACAATTTCCACTCCCACCTGCTCCTGCATGGTTTGACGACTTTTTATCCCTCTCCTGCTGTTGTGACAGTGGGTCCTGTGGAACCCACAGGATCCAAGTCCTGCTGCAGGGCTCTAGAGCCTGTTGTAAAGCTAGGGAAATGAGACGAGTTAACATAACCCTAGAAGACCTATGCGTATCCCCAGGGGTACACATACCCCTGGTTGAGAACTACTGGTCTAAACAGATCTAATGTATAAGAAAAAGCTGGTTTTGAAGCTACAGAAATTAAATGTAGCATTCAAAAGTCAGGGTTCAGTGTAAAAGTCATGTGCCCATTACACACAAGAGAAAGTTACTTATCTATCATTCTTTTTTGAAAATATTATACAGAATAGCAATTCTCCTGTCTGAAGCTGACAGAGCAACAGAAGCCAAGAACTTCTCTTGCTTTAAGGTTTATTGGCATTATGAGGCACTGGCAGTCAACAGGGCTTTGGCACCCTCAAATACTGACTAATCACCAGTGCCTCAGCTTCTTCTAGAACCTTCCAAGTCAGGGCCTGAATTACATAGGGAACAAAAGCTCCCTTAAAAAGCAGATGATAAAAACAGGGAAAAAGTTAACATTTTCCAAATATGTAATACAAGAAGCATCTCAAAATAATAGTTAAAAACATATCCCCAAATTGTAGGGCAAATGGGTGGATGAGTATTAATCCTGTATGATACCTACAAAGAATCACTACAAGTAATTTCCTCATCACTGAAGAGAACACATAGGATTCCCAACACCCTGGAAGGCCTTGTCTACACTAGAAAGTTGTACCACTTTAACTACGCCGATGTAGTTAAAGCTGTATAACCCCCTAATGTAGATTCAGTTATGCAAGCACAGCTATTCCCATATGGGCAGGAGAATAATTATACTGTCATATGGTCACCTTTATATTGGAATAGCTGTGTCCATACTAGGGCTTTTTACTGGTATAACTATTTTGGTTTTAACCCCCTCTGCCCCCGCTAACTGAAATAGTTATACTAGTAAAACGCTCAAGTGTAGACTAAGCAAAGTCAATGCTACAGACTACTGCGGCACAGCTGTCAGTCAAGGGCATGAACAGGTATGATCTCTAACCTGCCAGCACAGCTACGTTGAAGTCCCTAGACAGTTATACCAGCAAAACTGTACTTTTGCCAGTATAAGCTACAACTGCACTAGGCATGCTTTACCAGTATAGTATACTGGTATAATCAGCAGAGCACTCCTAGTACAGACCTGGCGTAGGCCTTAATGTGTATCAATATAAAGGTTCTTTATACCTGCAAAGCTATTCTCATATAGGAAGGCAGAAGACCTAAGTCATTTATATATCAGTATAAACTGCATCCACACTAGGGGTTGTACAATTATTTTAGTTAAAAACACACACATACATACACACCCTTAACTGAATCAGTTACAATAAAACGTTCATGCATAGGCCAGGCCTCAAAAGTTTGAGGAACATACCAAAATAAGGTCCTACAGGATTAGAAACAGTAGGTTTGTGTACTTGCTAAGGGAGAAATACCCCCTCTCCAACAGGAATCCAGCACTTTCTTCTAGTTATGGAGAGGACATTACACTTTATATTTGTGACAATTTAATATAGAAGAAAACTATTACAGTCCGTTTTGGAGGTTTTTATGGCTCTCTCTGGAGTCTTGTACAGAAAAACTCATGGTGACTAAGATACCAGGGCTTTACAGGTGGAGACACAAAATAATAGCCCCAATAAACTTTTAAAATCTCTCAAACATTGGTTTTAAAAATTTCCCCCCCATCTGTAACATAATATACACAAAATATATTGTTTGACAGTAAAGTTTTATCAACACTTATTTTGGATGATCTCCTTAACTCATTCATAGCTTTACTAGTCATGAGCGAGCCATGAAGCCAACTCAAACTCATGCAAATAAGACCTCAGACATAATTATGTATGCCACATTATATATACTACACATACACAAAATAGATCATGCCTTCAGAAATAAGATACAAGGTTATTCTATCTCCACCTCATAAAGGTGTGTCCTCCAGCAAAAAAACAATTTTAAAAAGAACTGGCAAAATTATGAGATATTCTAAACAAGAATAAAACTTGGTATCTGGAAAAGTTTTGGCATCCCCTACTTTGGAAATAGGTTTCTACTAATTGGCTAACTAAGTTATCATGCTTTGTAAAGATATGAGTGATAACTATGCAGCTGCCAAGCGTACATCTTGGAGCTGAAAAAGACCTGAAGCTGGCTATTAGAGATAGCTGAGCAGCCAGAGATTCAATAGGCAACTATTTACCATAACAACTCTGGATATTCTTGTTACAAATGTCTAATTGTTAAAAGAGTCTTTGTAGGTTCTTGGCTTCAGCAATATCTTACAGCAATGAATTCCAGACTAATTGTGTCCTGTGTTGTGGAAAAAAAATAAAAACTAAGAGAAATTCTATCCCTTCAACTGAACCAAGTTTATTCTTATTCTTCTGTCACAAAACAGGGAGATCAGAAGCTCTGACTCCAACCTTTCTTTACTTTTAACATGGTCCCTCTTAATTTGTCCCTTCTCTAAAGAGAACAATTCCAATTTCTCTTCAAATAAGAGATTCTATGCCCAATAATTCTTGTTACTTGTTTCAGAACTCCCTCTACCTAATCCTACAACTTCCTTTTTGAGATGGAGTGATCCACTACTGCATACAGTATTCCATGGGGGAAAACCATGGATATATATAATGGCATTTGCTGTGTTATTCTCCATCCCATTCCTTATGCATTTTAACATCTTGTTTTCTTTGGTTGTGTGTATGTGTTTGGTTTTTTTTTAATTGCAGCTGTGTATTGAGCAGAGCTCTTCATCAAGCTGGTCACAAAGTGATGCCAAGGTCCTTTTCCCGAGCAGATATAGTTAATATAGAAAGGTTGACTCCAGTGTATTGCAGATATGTAGGAATTAACCAGATCAGAACAGTGACTGATCTAGTCCAGATTTCTGTTTCTTACAATGGCAAATACCAGATGCTTCAGAGGAAAGTGCAAGAAACCCCAAAAGGGGACAATTACTGAATAATCTCCACGTAGGGAAGGTTTCTTTGTACTCCCTGCTGTTAAAGGTTGGCTCATGTACTGAAGCATTAGGGTTTTATTTCCCTTCCAAACTTGGTAGATTTTTAAAATCCTGAATTCTTGGCCCCAATGACAGACTGTGGAATCCACTGACTCAAATAAATTATGAGTATTTCTACAAGTTTTAAATTTTCTGTCTTTCAATTTCGCTGAATGTCCCCTTGCTCTTGTATTATGGAAAAATTTAACTAAAAGTGCCCAGTCTAACTCCTTTACACTATTTGTTACTTAATATATATTTATCATGCTCCTTTTTTATCTCCTCTAGTCTACACTAAACACTCGCAATCTTTTCATTCTTTGTACAGACGTTTTTCCATATCTTTAATCATTACCACCACTTAGTTCTGAATTTGATCCTTTTCTGCTTTATTTTTATTTATTTATAGATATGGTAACCAGAACTGAACATGGTATTCCAGGTGAGAGCTACCACTGATATATAGTTACAAATGTATGCTGTACTTCCATAGGAGCCAAATGCCTACAGCCACCATGTTTACCTGCAGACATCTGTGTCAAGAGCATTGGGCTCACAACAGTGGGTGCCCTCTATTAGAAGCCACCTAGATCAGATGCTGGGCCTGTTCAGTGCCTTCATGTGTGATCTTTCATATCTCCTGGCATTTTCTGAAGAAGAGTCTTCCATGGTGTTCCTTTTCTCCACAGCTCTACCCCACCTTTACTCATGGAAGCCTGGAAGTTCACAACTAGAGCTGTTTGGAGGGTTTTTGACTAAAATGCTTTTTTCTATTAAAAACA
Organism: Chelydra serpentina; assembly: GCA_037349315.1. Lineage (NCBI taxonomy): Eukaryota > Metazoa > Chordata > Testudines > Chelydridae > Chelydra > Chelydra serpentina. The sequence continues at coordinate 717,609 of JBAIAC010000023.1, forward strand.
GTTACCTACCTCTCGTAACTTCTTGTTCTTCGAGATGTGTTGCCCATATCCATTCCAACTTGTGTGTGCAAGAGCCCTGAGCTCAGCCATCGGAGAATTTCCCCCTATGGGTATCCGTCGACTCAGCTCTGGCGCCCCCTGGTGTTGCAGTCATAAAGCCGGGATAAGGGGCCCCGTCAAGCTTCTACTCAGTTTCTCCTTACCGACCACTCCGAGAGTGAGGCCGGTGGGTGGGTTTAGGAATGGACACGCGCAATTCATCTCAAAGAACAGTTATGAGAAGTAGGTAACTATTTTTTCTTCTTCGAGTGCTTGCACATATCCATTCCAACTTAGGTGACTCGCAAGCAGTAATAACGGAGGTGGGCTCAAAGCTCAAGGACAAGCCGCCTGTAGAACCACTCGGCCAAAGCAGGCGTCATCTCTGGCCTGCTGCGTGATAACAGTGCGTGGAGAACGTGTGCTCCGATGACCAGGTCACTGATCCACATATGTCCTGTACTGAAGAGGCTTGGGCCCTTGTAGAGTGGACAGTAAGTTTTGGCAATGGTGGAACGGCCACGATGTTGTAGCATGCTCATATGCAAGAAGTGATCCAGGACGAAACCCTCTGGGCAGAGATGGGAAGCCCTTTCATTCTGTCCGCTATTGCTACAAAGAGCTGTGGTCATCTACGGAACGGTCTGGTCCTTTCAATATAAAAGGTCAAAGCCTATCTGATGTCCAAGGAATGTAGGTGCTGCTCCTCCCTAGTTGCATGAGGTTTAGGGTAAAAGACTGGCAGAAAGATTGGTTGGCTGCAGTGGAATACAACCTTTGGAAGGAATTTAGGGTGCGGCCGAAGCTGTACCTTGTCCTTAAAGAAAACTGTATAGGGTAGCTCTGCCATAAGGACTCAGTTAAGAAACCCTTCTGGCCAAAGTAATCGCCATGAGAAAGGCTGTTTTCCACAAAAGATGCAGGAATGACCACATTGCCATTGGTTCAAACGGCAGTCCCATCATTTTTGAGAAGACAAGGTTCATATCCCATGGGGGAAGCAGTTCCCTCACTTGAGGGAATGCCCTCTCCAGACCTTTGAGGAAACGAACTACCATTTCATGTGAGAACACTGACCTACTATCAATCTTAGGGTGGAATACTGAGATGGCTGCCAGGTGGACCTAAATGGATGAAATGGCTAAGCCCTGTTCTTTCAAAGATAGGAGGTAGTCCAAGAGGAGTTTAATTGAAGACTGCATCGGCAGAACCTCATGATGAGATGACCAGAGGAAAAAATGTTTCTACTTTGCATTGTAAATTGACCTCATGGAAGCCTTCCTGCTGCACAGGAGAATTTTCCGGACCTGCTCTGAACAAAGCCTGCTCATTGGGATTCAGCCACGAAGATACCATGCCGTAAGATGGAGAGAGCTGAGGTTCAGGTGGAGCAACCAACCGTCCTGCGAGAGTAGATCTGGGTACAACAGAAGCTCGATCGGGGTCTCGCAAGAGAGGCGAACGAGTGAGGTGTACCAATGTTGCCTGGGCCACCCTGTGCTATCAGGATAACTAGAGCTCTGTCCTGCTTGATCTTTGTCAACACCTTGTGCACCAGCAGAATGGGTCGAAGGTGTAGAGCAGGCAACGCAACAGATCAGCAGAAGTGCGTCTGTCACTGAGCCTGGCCTGTGGCCCCTCAGAGAGAAGAACTGCTGGCTCTTTCTGTAGGAACACATGGCAAAGAGATCTATGTGGGGAAAACCCCACCTGCAGAAAGTGCTTATCGTGACATCCAAATGCAGGGATCACTCACGGTGAGTGCAGAAGGATCTGCTGAAGTGGTCCACAAGCTTATTCTGCACCCCCAGTAGAAATGAAGCCTTGATTGTAATCGAATTTGCAATGCAGAACTCCCATAGACGAACCACTTCCCGACACTGAGGGGAAGAACGGGCTCCCCCTATCTGTTGATACAGTACATGGCGGACGTATTATCCGTGAGGACTGATGTTGTCGTGTTTGCAATATGGGGCAGAAATGCTTGGCATGCAAGATGCACTGCTCTGAGCTCTCTGACATTGGAGCGCTAGTTCCTCCAAGAATCAGGCCTTTGAGTCTTGAGTGCCCCCAGGTGGGCTCCCCAACCCAGCACTGAAGCATCAGAGACCATGTGGGCAAATGGTTGAGGCTTTGTGAAAGGAATCCCTTCGCAATGTCAGGGCAATGTCTGATCTTACTTGCTCTCGAGACTTACCCTTGATTAATCAGTCATTGAGATACAGGAATATGTGGACTCTTCTTCTTAGAAAGGCCGCTACCATTGACATACATTTGGTAAAGACTCTCAGGGATGTCAAAAGGCCAAATGGGCCTCAAACCGATACTGCCCTTGGTTCACCATGAATCTCAAATATTTTCTGTGGCCATGGAAAATTGATATATGAAAGTATGCATCCTTTAAATCGAGGGCGGCACACCAATCCCCTGGATCCAGACACGGGATAATGGACCCCAAGGAGACCATGCAAAATCCTAACTTCTTGAGAAATCGGTTGAGACGGCGCAGGTCTAGGATGGGCCTGAAACTTCCCTTGGCCTTGGGTATTAGAAAATGAGAGTAGAACCCTCTTCCCTTTAGATGACGTGGAACCTCTTCCACACCCAATACTGAAAAGGGACAACTTCCTGCTGTAGCAGAAGCTTGTGAGAAGAGTCCTTGAAGAGGAACAGGGAAGGGAGGGTAGGGGGGGAAGGAGGGTGATGGGAGGGAGGGGTGGAGGTGAACAGGAGGGTGTATCTGACCTCCACTGTGTTTAAGACCCAGTGGTCAGAAGTAACCAGTTTCCGGGCCTCAAGGAAATGGGAAAGAGAATTGAAAAAAAATAGGGTTAACTGGATCGCGTGAGAGCAGAATTGGTATGCTGTCCTCCACAAACCCATCAAAACGAATGCTCTGAGGCACCTGAATGACAAGGGGCCAGTTGAGAGGGTCCCACCGAGGAGGAGGAAGGTGGATGTGGCCTTCGCCCTGAGCTTCTATTCCTTTGTCTCCTCTGGTTACATCTCTGGTGAGAACAGAAATGGCCAAACTGCTGAGGCCTATATGGTCTCCTGGGCTGATTCTGGGACTGCAAACCCAGGGACTTCAGAGTTGCTTTGGTGGTCATTAACACCGAGGAGCCTAGCGTCAGTTTGTCCCCCCAAAAAAGCGAGGGCCTTTCGAACAGTAGGTCTTGCACCACTTGCTGGACCTCTTGTGGGAACCCTGACCTTGTGCATAGTGACTGCTGTGGCTATAGATCTGGATGCTCGGTCCACGGCGTCAAGGGCTGCCTGTAAGGAGGCTCTGGTAATTGTCCTGCCCACCTCCACCAGGCCTGAGAACTCCTGCTGGTTCTCCTCGGGAAGCCTATCCTTAAACTTGGTCATCTCTTCCCAAATGTTATAGTCATAGAGACTCAGCAATGCCTGCTGGTTCTCTATGCACAGATGGAGTCCTCCTGTAGCATAAGTTTTCCTCCCCATAAGGTCCATCTTTTTTGGCTCCTTTGGCTTTGGAGTTGACCCCGTGTTGCCTTGACGGTCCTCCTTGTTAGCAACCACTACGACGACAGACCCAGGCAGGGGATGGAAAAATAAAGACTCTCATCCCTTAGCCGGCACAAAGTACTTTCTCTCGGTTCTCTTAGCCATAGGAGGGATGGATGCTGGGTTTTGCAAGAGGATCTTTATTGGGCCCATAATGGAGCTGTGCAAGGGGAGGGCGACCCTTGCTGGGGCTGTGACTGTAAGAATGTCCAAGAAGCCATCAGATAGCTGGCTAACGACCTCTGCTTGGAGACCCAAGTTAGATCCCACCCACTTAAGTAAGTCTTGATCGGCTATCAGGTCATCCTGGGGAGAAGATCCTGTAAGGATTAGTTTGTCTTCTAGTGAGGACGAGGAGGAGGCATGAGCTGCTGTCTCAGCATCCAGGGGAATCTCCTCCTGGCCAGCTTGCAATTGCTGAGCAGTACCGGTACCCGCTTTGGTACTGTGACGTGTTTCGGATTCGGTACCGGGTCCAGCGTCAACGGCAAGGTTCGTCTCCAGAATCTCTCGGTGCGTCCCCAGCATTGCCCTCATCTCCGACATCACCGAATAGGAGCGCCTGGAGCTGGTGCCATGACCTGGAGGAAACCCCCACGGGTTCCAAAAGGGCCACTGGAATGATGCTGCTCCCCCGACATCAGAGATGGATGCAGGGATTGATCATGGTGCCGGTGCTTTGAGATGTCAGACCCCAAATCTGAACCCAAAGATGAGGAAGAGCTAAATGATTGAGGTGACCACGGCCTTGCTGATCCTCCTGGTGCCAGGAACCGGTGCTGTGGGGACATCTCCAGTGAGGTAATAAATGGAGGCTTTCCCCAGAAGCCGGTCTTGAGAATGGTCTGAAAGTGGTGGGTTCAGAACTGCTAGATGGCGCTGCTTCAGGTGCCTTAGGGGGCCTTGGTACCGGCAGAATTATCAAGTCTTTAGCGGCAGAATACGCCTCTGGGTCGATGGTGCCGCAGTCTTCTGTTTGGTGCTGGGGGGGGGGGGGCAGGGGGACACGCCTCACCCCTGGGTGTTTGCGGTGCCGGCGCTGGTGGTATTGCTGGAGGCTGCTGAGGCGCCAGTGAGGGAGAGTGGCCCTGCATGGGTCTCGCTCTATTCCTATCTGCCCGCTCGGTGCTGGGGAACTAGTCTTCTTCTAATGTCGTCTTCTGTGCCTCTTCCTGGGCACAAGTGAGGAAGAGTGGTGCTGCAAGCTCTTAGGGGCGAGCGGTGCACTCTGTATGGACGCGGATGTACTCAGTGCTGGTTGGCATAGGAAGAGCACTGCTTAAACCCTGGCGACCGAGGCATGCCCCGGTACCGAGAAGAGATGGATCCCCATTCCTGACGCAGAGAGGAGTCCTAGTTACTACTCTAAACTATCTACACTTAAACACACTATGCGAACTAATAAAAACTATTTACAGAATTCTCAGTTAGGAAACCTCAAACACACTTTGCCAAGGCAAAGGGGGGGAAGCTCCAACAGCTGCCACAGGCGGTAAGAAGGAAATGAGGAGTAGAGGCTCGCCGGGGGCCCTTTATACCAGCACTATGAGCATGCGACACCAGGGGATGCCAGAGCCGATGGATACCACTAAGGGAAATATCGCCAATGGCTGTGCTCAGAGTGCTCGCACACCTAAGCTGGAATGCACATCAAAATGTCAACCCCCTTGATCCCACAAAAGCTTTGAGAGGTGCACTGGTCGGGGAGATCCAGAAGTCAGTGCTGTCACAGTAACTGACACTGACTGCACAGAGACCACAGGCTTGGGTCGGTTCAATGCCAACATCAAATATCAAGATTGGCATCAAGTACAAAATAGATTAGGACACACTCAGGTTCTTCCATCAGCAACAAAAGCTCTGACCTAAGTGACAAAGATGGTACCAGTATCTTTGAGCAAAGACAGTTGAACTTGAAATGATTCAAGCACAGATGCAAATACACACTGTTGCCATCTAGGGTCATCCAGATCGCTTCCTGTGACTGTGCATGAGTGGACTATGTGAAAGCTTTGATGCAAAGCTGTCTGAAGTGAAGTAGTGCGTCAAAAGATGGCTGGTTTTAACTTATCACCTCCTGCACATGGCACTCTGGTAGCTTCATTCAACAAGAAGTTGGAGACCAGGAACATGACTTAATATGTTGAAACCCTGACACGAGGCAAGTTCAAGCTGTTGAACATCACAGACCACTTCACGGCAGCCAGGTTAGTGGGGTTGATGGATCCGAACAGTCGCTGGGTCTATATAGATGGTTGAGACCAACACTAAGTACCATTTCTTTCTCACCTTAGGCTTTCACTTTGAGGATATATCTTAAGCACTCTGGGCCATCTTCAAGGATTGCTCTAGTGGACACTTATAGGAGACACTTTAGATGTTTCTGCCATTGTTTACGTGCCCATACATGCGTCTCACTCAGAAAATAATGCTCTTCTAAGAACACAATGCAGCCCTTATGTCTGTCCACGAGGGACACTTTATGCTACATGTGCATTTCTTGAATTTGCTGAGCTTCCTTCCTTCCTATTGAGACAAAGACGACAACAAACTTGAAAGAGAAAGAGCTATAAAAGTAAAATAAAATAAAATAGCTGCAGCAATGAAGACAGCTTTGACACAAGTAGTCAATGAAGTAATTCATGTCATGTCACATAATGAGATATTGAATGCTAAAAGTTTGAAAAGCAAGACTCATACTGTTCCAACTGCTAAAGCATTCAAAGCATCTCAGAGAAGCTTAGCGCAAATCTCAAAAGGGGAATGTCCTGCAAAGCTAAAATGAAGCATCAAATGTATGTAAATCAAAACACTGTGCCTAGGCCCATCAAAAACTGGCTCAACTGAGCACAGAAGCATACTATTACCAAATTGATAGTTCAAACAAAAGCAGGAAAAAATACACCATCGTCCCAGTGTGTCAGGGCCAACTAGACCAAACACCACTAACAGTTTTTTTAAGTATTAAATTTTATTGGGACTGAGTATACACTTCTGTTCAAACCAAGCAGAATCAGCAGAGATGGAGCATGAATGGTGATCTGATGCATAGCTCCGACAAAGAGCTCTTTAGCTGACCAAGGTCAAGAAAAATCTAATAAGGAAAGTTCTAGAAGGACCTGAGTCAATCCCAATTCATCAGCAAGTGAGAGGGTGGGGCGGGGGTGAAAATGGATATTTGCTCAGTTATCAGCGACTCAGAAGGATAAAAATCATAAAGCTCAAATTCCCAGCCCCTCTCATGCTGGAAACACAAGCGTCAAAAGTAGGATTCCTGTAAAGTTGGCATTTTTGAAGAAATATATAAAAATATTATTTAAACACCTCTGCAGAATACTGTGTGGGTAAATTTTAAAAGTTACCATGAGAATCTTAACTTTCCATTTCTAATCCTGTTTAAATATGTAACCTTCATGTGATTTTTATAGTTAATTTATACCAAAAGCTATATTTATTCACCTACTTTTCCCAACAGGATTGGGAATCATGTCATCAACCAAGTTTTATATCTTTATACTACTGGGGTTTTGGGGGGGGGGGGGGGGGGGAGGAGGAGGAGTGTCCTGGAGTTTTCTTGTACTTCTCAAAAGGAACGAACTGCTTATGAATATTTTATGCTATAAAGTAGCCTGGACGTATCACACAGGAGCTAAAGATCCAAAAGTGAATATATATTATAAAGAAAAATTACAGCATATAATTTTCATACTGAAAGACTCCGGGTATTTTAGTACTTAAATTTTAAACAAAAGGACTTTCCCTCCTATGAATTACCAAATTAATGCTGAATAATTAAAACAAAAGATTTATTAAAGGATAGTCATGTCTTCCAAACAGGGTCAATCATAAGACTTAAGTGACATGTGTAATAACCTTTTTGTCCACAGATCCAATTAGGGTTGCCAACTCCCCAGGAATTAAAAGATTAATCTTTAATTAAAGACTGTCATGTGATGAAACCTCCAGGAATATGTCCAATCAAAATTGGCAATGTAAGCCACATTTGGCCTAAAGATTGACACTTTGGCCCAGCACAGGATTGAAAGATCGAAGAATCAGGCTTTACTGTAACTATGCTCCGATGTGTTGTGCATTAAACATCTGCTGGAACACTGGGCAGGCCTATCCTTATATAGCTTAAATGACAACTGGATAATACTTTGAGTTAAGAAAAAAAAACAACAACAACACAGGTGTAAATAAACTTAAGTATCAGAGGGGTAGCCGTGTTCGTCACTTCTACAGATCCAGACTAAGAGTTCTGTGTCACCTTATAGACTAACAAACGTCTTGGAGCATAAGCTTTCATGGATAAATGCATACATGCATCTGACGAATGGGTATTCACCCACGAAAGCTTATGCTCCAAGACGTCTGTTAGTCTATAAGGTGCCACAGGACTCTGTCGCTTAAACTTAAGTAGATACTATTTAAATTTTACATAGTGCAGCATAACAAGGATACATGGAATGATAGAATTGAAGGCATTTCAGCTATTCAGTTCCTTTACGACATAATCTACCATTGTCAATCCCAGAGCCTGTGAAAATCTATATAGCAGCCATCTGAACAGTGTCTATAGAAACAGAGCAATGCTAGAGAAAATGTTTAGATAATGTTTCCAGAGAAGACTCCCCCTGAACTAGGTCAATCCTTCAAAGAAATTCCAGACATTTTAAAATGGAACTATATAGGGTATGTCTACACTACGAAATTAGGTCGATTTTATAGAAGTCAATTTTTCGGAAGAGATTTTATACAGTCGATTGTGTGTGCCCACTCTAAAGCGCATTAAGTCGGCGGAGTGCGTCCTCACTACCGTGGCTAGCATCGATAGTGGTGCACTATGGGTAGCTATCCCACAGTTCCTGCAGTCTCCACCGCCCACTGGAATTCCAGGGTAAGCTCCCAATGCTTGATGGGGCAAAAACATTGTCACGGGTGGTTTTGGGTACGTGCTGTCAGTCGCCCCTCCATCCGTGAAAGCAACGGCAGACAATCGTTTCACGCTTTTCATGGATTACCCATGCAGATGCATACCACGGCAAGCATCGAGCCCGCTCAGCTCACCGTCACAGCTCCTGGGTGCCTTTGCAGCAGACAGTGCAGTAGGACTGCTAGCGGTCCTCGTCCAGTGTACGGCTCCAGGGCAACTCTGCTCTCCTGAAACTCTGCAGCAGATGGTGCAGTAGGACTGGTAGCTGTCCTCGTCGGACATGTAGCTTGGCCGGGGGTTCTGGGAACGTCTTCCTTGCCCGGCTCCTAGGAACCTCCAGGGCATAGTGTACAGCTTCCGCTGCAACTCTGCTCTTCTGTGAGCTGGAGGCTTCCACCTCAGGCTGCTCTCCCAGCCGGCAGCACTGCGCGGTCGCACCTACCCCAGCCTACCCGTTGCTCCCATGGCTCTGGGACAGTCGTAAGGAGCAGTTCAACTATAGGCTGAGCAAGTGCAGAATGGTGGTAGACTGTGACTTTGGATGTTTAAAAGCTCGCTGGCGCTGTTGGTCAGACCTCAGCGCAACCAACATTCCCATTGTTATTGCTGCTTGCTGTGTGCTCCATAATATCTGTGAGAGTAAGGGGGAGATGTTTATGGTGGGGTGGGAGGTTGAGACAAATTGCCTGACGTCCGATTTTGAGCAGCCAGACACCAGGGCGATTAGAAGAGCACAGCAAGGCACGCTGCGCATCAGAGAGGCTTTGAAAACCAGTTTCATGACTGGCCAGGCTACAGTGTGACAGGTGTCTGTGTTTCTCCTTGATGCAAACCCGCCCCTTTGTAGATTTTAATTCCCTGTAAGCCAACGACCCTCCCCACTTCGAAATAAAGTAACTATTGTTTTGAAATCATGCATTCTTTCTTTATCAATTAGAAAAAGAAAAAAGAAAGATAACTGACAAGGTAGCCTGAGTGGGGTGGGGGGGAAGTGGGGGGAGGAGGGAAGGACAAGGCCACATTGCTCATTGTAGCCACGCTAAAAATCAAACTGTTTGAATGACAGCCTTCTGTTGCTTGGGCCATCCTCTGAAGTGGAGTGGCTGGGTGTCCGGAGCCTCCCCACCCGCCGCGTTCTTTGGTGTCTGGGTGAGGAGGCGATGGAACATGGGGAGGAGGGTAGGCGGTTATACAGTGGATGCAGCGGGGGTCTGCGCTCTTGTTGGCTTTCCTGCAGCTCCAACAGACGCTTGCTTCATCATGTCCATTTGCTCCCCCATTAGCTTCAGCATCATGTCCTGCCTCCGCTTTTCGCATTAACTTAATTCTTTCCTGGCCTCTGCCACTGAATGCCTCCATGCATTAAGCTGTGCCCTATCAGTGCGGAAGGACTGCATGAATTCGGAAAACATGTCATCGCGAGTGCGTTTTTTTCGCCTTCTAATCTGTGATAACCTCAGGGACAGAGATGATCGGGGGAGCATAGAAACATTCTACACTATACGATTCTGGGGGGGTGGGGGGGGATTACGATCCTGGGCTTGATTAAGCTCCTTAATTTTCACACGGCACTGTTGTGTGTTCCGGTTGTAGCCTCTGTCCATCATGCCCTTGGAGATTTTGGCATCTATATTGGCATTACGTCTTTTGGAATGGAGTTCTGACAGCATGGATTCCTCTCCCCATACAGCAATCAGATCCAGTACTTCCCGTTTGGTCCACGCTGGAGCTCTTTTGCGATTCTGGGACTGCATGGTCACCTGTGCTGATCAGCTTGCCACACTGGCCAAACAGGAAACGAAATTCAAAAGTTCCCAGGGCTTTTCCTGTCTACCTGACTAGTGCATCCGAGTTGAAAGTGCTGTCCAGAGCAGTCACAATGGAGCACTCTGGGATAGCTCCCGGAGGCCAATACCATCGAATTGCGTCCACACTACCCCAAATTCGACCCAGTGAGGTCGATATTAGCGTTAATCCCCTTGTCGGGGAGGAGTACAGAAATTGATTTTAAGAGCCCTTTAAGTAGACAAAACAGGTTTTGTTGTGTGAACAGGTGCAGGGTTAAATCGACCTAATGCTGTTAAATTCAACCTGAACTCGTAGTGTAGAGCAGGGCATAGAAAGTTTCCAAAAGGTGTAAGATTAAAAACAAACTCATTCCAGAAAATCTGTTAGAATGCTGAATTTGATCTTCAGTTGGAATAGTAACCTGGAAGCCAAAGCCACATCATTATCACAACAGCTATCAGTATTTGGGAGCAGAATTTACATACAGGATATAGGGTAACATACTTTCCAGTCCCCTCACTGTGTTTCCCTTTTGTGTGTTGCTGAAAGAGGATTAAAGGACTGTTTCAAATAAAAATATTTTGAAAGGAAAGAAACGTAAGACTTTAGGGTAGCTTATACAGTAGTCACTACAAAAATGAGCAATTAAAAAATTAAAAACAAAAGCATTTAAGAACTAAGAATCTTGTTCCGTATTGGCAGGTGAATTGGGTGTTGAGAGGAGACACTGTGAGCAAGAGTCAGAATGCATTGTTGTAAAATCAAATCAGTCTCCCTAAAATAGAATTTAAGTTTAGAAGCTCCTTCACTGGAGGTTTTCAAAAAGAGGACAGATAGACATGTCTTGGATGGTTTAGACACAACAAATCCTGCATCTTGGCAGAAGGGTAGTTTAGATGACCCTTGCAGTCCTCTTCTAACCCTATGATTGTACGTTGATCCTTGTTTTTGTGATAATTAGCAGAATATCTGTATTGGCTAGCAATTCAACGGGGCTGGACTGATTATTTTATTAAAACTACAGGAGAGTTCTCTGGCTTACCTTCTGAACCAAAATGCTACAAAGATGGGTCACAAAAGCAGTGGAAATATATTTTTATAGAACAAGCCAGTAAAGCCACCAGAACTTCAAGATCCTATCTCAGTACCAAAACCAGCTGAGGTTGCAAATAAACAGCCGCACAAGAACACCTGCACTCTAGAGCAGAGGTCCTCAAACTGTGGGGTGCCCCTTACTAGGGGGGCAAGAAGAAAATTCAGGGAGGGCACAGCTTGGGCCTGGGCCATCCCACATGGGAGGTGGAGAGGGAGCACCACCCAGCTCCACTCCTGGCCCAGCTGCTGGCCCATGCCTGGGGCCCAGGCTGCTGCCCCTGCGCTCGGACTCCAGCTATGGACCCAGTCTCGGCTCCCTTACCCCGTCCCCCCTTCCAGAGCTGTGGCTCCGCTTCCCAGTTGTTCAAAATTTCCACTTAATTGTAGGAGCTGAACCACCAATTAAGTCTGTCCAAATTCCAAAAAGGGCATACTGAGGGCTTGTCTACACTTACAGCGGTGCAGCTAGACCGTTGCAGTGCTTAGTGAAGACACTACCTATGCCAACAGGAGAGTTTCCATCAGCGTAGATATTCTACCTCCCCAAGAGGCATTAGCTATGTTAATGGGAGAAGCCCGCCCATCGACATAGCACTGTCTACACCGGGGGTTAGGCTGATATAACTAGGTCACTCAGGGCTGTGGGTTTTCCAACACTCATAAGATAGGTAAGTACTTTTATTATGTAGCAGAATCACAGAGGAGTAAACTGAAGCACACAGATGTTAAGCTACATAGCTACATAGCAAGTCAGTGCAGAACTAGGAACAAAACTCAAGAATCATCGTTCCCAACCCCATCTCAATTACTAGACTGCATTTCCTCCAAAAGCCAATAAGGAATGCTTATTTTCCTTGTCAGGGAAATAAAACCAACCACATAATGAAAGAAAGTCTTTCAGAAATTAAAACTAAAGAAGGATTAAAAACTTAGAATTAAGCTTCAAGAGATTTTACAACCCAAAGCAGATCCAGAATATACTGAACTGGAAAAAAATGAGTTCTTCAGAGTTGTTTCAATAGGACTACTTATGAAATGTGGTGTTACTCAACAAAAGGGCAGCAGACCCAGCCTCTTACTGTTTCCAAACTTGAGAGCATATGAAAACATTACTAAATCACTATTGCATTGAGTTCCAGTACACACACGTGCAACCCATTTTTTTTTGGTATGGGATGGGAGCTCCTGGATTACTTTCTGTCTGTCTGGGAAATTCAACTTCTCTCCCAGTCAAAGCACAGGCAGTAAAGATATGAGCAAAAGGCATTTCCTTATAGTAATTTATATAATTGGAAGAAACCATAGTGACTTATAAACTCTGAATAATAATACTAGAACAGAGTTTAAAAGAAACTACGGTGGCTTATAATCATTTACTATATGAAAAAGCCTGTGGCTAATAACTTGCCTTGGCAGGGAGAAAAATTGAATTTATCGTTCTATTTCGTAGACTGATACGGGAGAGAAATCCAAGAATACCCATCCCCTTTTCAACTTTCCCTATCAATCCCTACATAACTGGCCTTCTGCACAAGACAGCTTTGCTGCACTCGTCCCTTTCAGAGGACTTATTTTAAAACCAGGTAACCTCAAAAATCCTTGGAATACATCAGTAGCCGGGGACAATGGTACCTGGAATGTGAACGTTCACCTCTCCCAAACAGCTATCCATAAACACTGGGAGACTAAATGGGAGACTAAATATACCCAGAATGATAATCAGAAGCTCTTGCTCCAAGACAATTAGACAATATTAACACAAGAGGTTAGGTGTGCCAGGAGTCTCTGAAAGCAGACAAATTCGTTACTGCAAATTTTATGGTGATATGCGTACAAGATTCACCAAGACCTGGCATAACAAAACACTATGAAAGCTTTTTTTAAAAGAAAATTAGGAAAGCACAACATAGTAAGTCTGCATTTCTGCTATGAACACAATGCTCTTGAATCTTTGTTAAAGTATTGCAATACTTTTTCATGACTCTCACCACTTCTGGGAAGGGTACCCAACAGATTTGCAACTTTAGAAGGAGCTGGATATTTCCTACACATTACAGTACTGCATTTCAACTGCTATCAAAAAGTTTTAATATGAAAAAGGAGTTAAGTGTAGTGAACATGATTAAAAGTACATTTAAAAAAACTAAGTTTTAAATGAGAATTGCTGTTCTGTTTGGATGGTGAATTCTGATGAACCTTGTTACTAAGATAAGCTTTGGAATACATTTGCAGAGTATGTATGAAGTGCATATATACATTTCTCAGGCCAACACTAATGGGACTACTTACATCAAAAATAGTGAGACCCAAGCAGAACACAACTTAGAATCAAACACAGCAAGGTGGCTCAATTTTTAATATAGTACAAAGGCAAAACTCTCAATATATTGTCTTTTTCATTCTGGATATGGATTATAGCTCTGAAAGCTTTAGACCAGTGGAAAAGCTTTATTTTTCTTGTCTGCTTGTGGCTTTAAGGATAAAAAGATTAGTGTTCAAAACAAAGGATTGCATCCCCCAGTGCACAATTCATCCAATTCTGGATAGCAGTCTTTGGGCATTCCTGATAGGTTTTAGGTCAATTGCATTTTAGGCGTCTTTCTCAAGAGTCCCTGTAACTGTATAATCTTGTTTAAAGCAAACTAGAATAAGAAGTTGATGAAAGTACTCAAAGCTACTGCTTGTATTCATTATTTACACTACTATGGTATGTTCTGGCAATGTAAGTGCAAAGCCCAGCAATAGCCACCCAGAATATTCTGAGTCTTCTTTGGATCAAAGACCAGTAATTTAACTGGCCAACATATTTAGTAATAGAGCTGGACTTAAGCTCTTTCCAATGTTTGCAACTTACAATTTCTTCCTGTTATATTTCATAACTAATAACTATGTATTTTTGCCCACTAGATACAATGGGCCAAATCTCTCTCTCAAGTACAATTCCACTGATTTCAATAGGTAAAAAAAAGGAAGAAAATTTGGCCCAATATGAACTTTAATATTACTATCAATTGTGTTATATACGAAGGGTCTCTATTTCAGGTAGACCATTATAATATAACTAATATATTTAAGAAAAATTGTGTATCCTAACCTATGATTTCTGTTCATACTGCTGTGTGCAATTTAGAATGGCATGTTTACTGCAAACGGGATTTAAACTCCTTCCTTGCCCCATTAGCTTGAGCCCAACATCCTGGGATTCAAGACCTCTCAGTAAAGTCAATAGCTACCTACCTTAGTCTCCTAGAAAATAAAATGACACCAGAAGTTTATTGCAACTGTTTTATGTATAAACAAGGGCTTGACTCCAATCCAGTCTACTTTAACTTCCTACTTGATCCTGTCATGTTTTCATATTGACAAATTTGTAACATCACAATTATTACTAAGGTGTAATGCTGTTTGTATCACTGTTATTATTTCAAGTTCTTTACAACATGAAAGTTTCCTTCTTATCAGTGACCTACAAAGCCGGGGGCGGGGGGGGGGGGGGGGGGGAGCTTTTGTCCTTTTTACTTCTTTATGATGTAGATTAGAATATAAGCTTGAAACAATTTTTTTAGAACCCAAATGAGTTTTGAATGTTAACAAATAACTTAAGTCTTGTCTGCCCTGAAAGACTACAGTAACTGAAGAAATGGCAAGACAATGACATCAAAAGAATGAAAGCTGAGCAACGGAGAGGCTAAAAGGATAGAGTCAGGCTTTTTTCTTTTAATTCATTCCTTTTTACAACTTTGCCTTATTTTGCTTTAACAGGTCACTCTAACGTCTATATTTGTGTTTTTCCATTTGGCAAATGCTAATTGCCCCCCATGTTTCTTATGAAACCAAAATAATAATGATTCTTTGACTACCTTCAATGATGACACAACATCTTTCTCTGGAATTCCTCAACCCCCCATCTCCTTCTCTCTCTCCTCCCCTACCGCAACTGAAGGTCAGTCAGCACCACTCCCAACTTGGCTAGAATTAGTCCCAAAGAGCAACGTCAAGCATTTCCTCCCCTAATGGAGATGAACAAACTTGGTCACTTCTACAGTAAGCAAAAGCATTAAGTCAATGGAGAATCATCATCTTATACCAGAGATGAGCCTGACTCTGCTGCACTCTCTGGCCCTGCTAATCTAGAAGCAAACTAGAAATGTGCTGCAGCAGCATGGTTGTGCAAGATCCTCAGGCTGGTTTTGAAATAGTTTGATTAGCTTGCTGCGGAAGAATCAGCAGGAAGAACTTGTTATTGACATTTGGCCTCTCAGAGAATGGATTTTTTATGTACACTGACAATGAAGTGTTGGGAGTCTTCTATTTTTTATAAACAGATATTCAAAAACTGAAGGATAATGTAAAATTTTAGGAATCAAATTTTTGGCCTAAACTACATCAGAGCATCCCCTTAATTGTGTTGAACTTAAACGGCATTAGTATTAATCAGAATACTTGGAATGGTTTGTGTGAGAACAGGAAGTATATCATTCTTGATCAAATAGCATATACAGACATAACTGGACAGGTCAAAGTGCGAGAGGTGTATTGATATCAGTTAGTCTTAATGAAATACAGCCCACTGCAACTTTACTTGCTGAAAACTTTTAAGTGAATACAAATCTTTTAAGACAACCATCATGGTAGGGGATGCGTATGTTCTAAAATCTGTACTTGATTGAAAATTTTCCAGGCAATCATTCTAAATAATACTTAAAAACTTCAATATGTGGGAAGAAGATAAAGGAAGGTTTGTAGCAAGAAAGCCCATATTACATCCCTCTCTACTGAGGACATGTAACAGGCTCTCATATAGTTCCTTTAATCAGCTATACAGCACAGGGCACCAAAAAATCCAGCTTGCACTCCTGAATGAAGAGATCACATTTTCCACCACTTTTAGAAAGGTTTTTTTGTTCCGTAAGCGGAAGTAAAGGTTCTCAGAAGAATCCATGTGCTCTATTATGTCAGGTGGTGAAGATCTGGCAATATTGATGATTTACATAAAGTTGGTAAAAAAGGAGTGTATTGTACATACACTACATGGACAGTGACGGTACAAGTCCTATTCTCTTTATACAACTATTTTGCTATATATAAATATGATGGATTTCACACTGACAATTTTATAGTGTATTTAAAAATGAAACTATATACAGAATGTACACAATCCAATATAGTACAAGTATTATTATATACTGGCCTGAAATTCTTAAGTCATTTGTTCCCTTGGCCTAAGAGACCTCCATGCAGAAGAACACAGATGATAGGGAAGTAGTAGTGAAGTTAATGCAAGACCTACACATGGGACTGAACTCTGCACTGATGCAATCGCTCCTCTCTTATACAATCCAACTGAATAGTTAATGTGATTGCATGGAATATACATCAGTACAGAATTTGATCCTTTGCACAGCAGACCGTACAATGGTCCTCAACCTGATTGGTGCCTCTAGGGATAACTGTAATACCAACAATACCTAGAAATCCATTTGTCAACTCCTGAAAGGAACAGAAACTCCTGCAGTGATGTTTCTGATGGGAAAAATCATGAAAGCAAAACTATATTGAAATGCTAGGCTTCAACAGTAGTGAGGTTCAAAGGGATAATAGAACAGTAAAAATTAGAATAGAGAGCCCAAGAGAAGCAGGGAATATTCTCTTCCAAGTGTGATATATAAGGCTTTTAAAATCTCTGCATTGGCAAATGTCAAATGAGTTCAGGCCAAGAGTTCCAGTGTTTTGTTAAAGTCATCTTCCTTGCAGACTGTCTGCAGGCCAACATCCCATTCATATCTCGTGACATGACAGCAGTGTTAATATAGCCCTTAATGATATTTCATCCTGTTACATCTACTATATCGTACTGGTTCAATATATGAACATTAGCAGATGAACTTGGAAAATTAAGTGGCATCTTCAGAAAGAAAGGAGTAGTTTATATAGGCTATTGCTACTAAACAAGGTTGCAGAAAAAGAGGTAGAAAGCTCCTGAACTGTATCTAATGGAAAAAAGATTCAGAAGCGTCCTCTCACAGACACTACTACTGAACTGAGAATCCAAGACATTTAACATGCGCAGTGTGTGGTGTGATCAAAATTTAGCGTTTTTTGTTCACCTAAATGTTATGTTCCACACAGATAAATAGTAACTGACTTGCTTTAGAATAAATTAGAGTCAAATGAGTGTTTTCAAAGTTACTTCCCTGAAAAACAGCACACTCTGCATGACAATGTGTGTACTGTGGAGCAAATGTTGTCACAGTTACTAAGCACTGATGAAAGATTGGGAATATATTTGCTTTCCTAACAGCTGCTTCTGCCAATACCAGGATTAGGAAAGCATCTTTATACCCAACTCCAAAATCTAAAGTTTAAACAGGCGGTAAAACATGGGTAATGTAAATCTGAAAAGCTGTCTGGACACCAGGAGATATCAAAAACAGTGGCCAACTGAAATATCTGTTTTCCTGGTGGTATTATCTGTTTGGAGGATTTAAGGTAGGGATGTCATACGAAAAATGGAGACAAGCTGATATTTCTGTATTGTGAACACTTAATTACAAAAAGGTTTTCCCCCTCTTGAAATATCCCAATCAGTACTATTTGCACACATACCTCGAAGAATTCTCTCCTCATGGCAACGTAGAAAGTCCCAGATTCTAACAGTGCCGTCGTCAGAGCATGTAGCAAATTTATTATCCGTGGGTGAGAAACTGTTACATGAAGACACACAGCAGGGGAAAGAAGTCAGCATTTAACAGAATATCTATGCTTCTCAGACAGGGCAAAATTAAACTGTAAGGTGTTATACATTGAAAGAGGCATTTTAACATAAGGGCCACTAATTAAACATAGTGTCTGCCATTTGACACATTTCCATCAGAAGACTTTGAATTTAGTTTAGGATTTACTTCTGCATTTCGATCCCGTCAGTCAAGTGGGAAAATCCAGAATTTATATTTAGCACTATCCTACCTATGACTGTACACAGCAGCACCTTCTCTGTGAGACCAGCAGCAACATGAAACTGACTTAATAGCAACTGCAGCCCTAGACTTTCATGCTGTTGATAGTGGTAAAGCGACACTGTGCAGAAGCACGGGGGAAAGCACTAAGAATAAATTTCCTCTTCAGCCACAGGTGCCTTGAAGCAAGACAAGCAAAAATAAGGGAAGATGGGGAATAGGAAGAGGCTACTGCTACTAGCAGTTGAACTGGTTGCTGAAAAATTCTTATATAAAACATGTTCCACACATATGAAAAGGAACAGAGGGAAGATTTTCCCTTCTGTGAAATGAAGTTAGAATTCTACAACCATTGAAGATGCTTCCAAATTTATCAATATTGCTTGATGAAAGCCACTGGGGAAAATGTGGAGTTATTTAGCCACGTGATTAAGGTCAGACCATCTCCAGCAACTGACAGGCAGCCACTTCCTTTCTGGTGCAGCAAAAGACCAAGGAAGAGTCTCTGTTCAGTTAATTCAACAGCAATCCTCTTGAAATCCTGGCTCTTTATGATCAGAAAGGGGCTTACTGTTGGAGAAATTCAGTGTATGGACATGATACACTAAACCAATAACTGCATCCAATGTACGCATGTCTTGTAAATCAAACTCTGTCAAGAAATCCTGAATCTTATCAGAGGGGAAAAGGGTGACCTCAATAGAAAGTGTTTCTGTGGCAGTGAACCTCTTACCACCAAGGGGCAGTACCCCAATCTGAAAAAAACCACTGCTTTAGATTTATTTTGGGTCTGCAGCTCCTCTTCAGGTTTACTGTAAAAAACATTTCTTCTGTTTACATATCTTACTAAAAGATTCATCCATATTTACTTTAGAAACATCTTTCATATACATCTTACTGAGAAAAGATCACTTAAAACTCAATTTTTATATAAAATATACATTTGCACAACTGAGGCATAAACACTGAATCAGAAAAACGTCCTACAATCTTCTTTTCAATGGTCTGCTTACAGCTTAAGAACCCATTCAATGTTAACAGACTTCTGGATGTGGCAATCTGTGTGGGTCTTCAGTATTAGTGGAAACCTTGGCCTCACCAAGCCAAGCAGTTCTTCACTTTATTTAGCTTTTTTTATTATTATTATTTTGTGAGAACTATGCAGGTGTTTTGTTTCTGAAGGTTTTATATTTTATTCAGTTAGATTATTAAAGACTGAATTCTTTATTTGGAATGAAATTGTTGTCTTACACAGTCCGTATAAAAAGGAATAACTGATACACATCGTCACCATATATAAATGAAAAGAATACCAGTGCAAAATGCGGCAGACAAATACATCTCTAACATATTGCAGAGGCAGATACTGGGACAATATTATTTCAGAAAGTTGCCAGCAAAACGGTGAGAATGTGGAAACAAAAGAAAATATTGTGTTTACTTGGTGCATGACGTTTCCCAGAATCTGACAGAACCCATGCATCTCTGCACCCAGAATACACTTAGAGAACATTCTAATTATGGAAATAGGTACTACAGAAAATGGTATATTGTGTATAAACCTGGCCTCTCTAATCGCCTCCTTATGTGCCTGGAACATCTTGACGTTGTTCATGTTGGACTGCCAGTATTTCACATATCCCCCGTGGTCTGCTGTCAGCATCCACATATCATTGTGTGACCAAGTCATGGCCCTTACAGGGCTGTCGTGAGCCTGAGGAGTCAAAAATAAAACTTCTAACAAATATGTTCAAATGTTACCTAACCCACATGAACACAAAAGTCAGTCAGAACATGTACATTTAACATTTATGACAAGGGAATAAAAGAAATGGAGAATATTTAGATCTGCAAGTTCCTCAGGGAGAGACTATTTTATGCATCTTGCACAGTGCAGTGCACAATTTACTTGTGAAGAGCTAGATACTTGCACTGTGTCTCCAATACTTAAAACATAATAAAGCCTCACCATATTCCCTTGAAAACAAGTCTAAAATATCATCTCTATAGTTCAGATGGGGAGATGCAGCTCGAAACATTAAACAAATTGCCCAAGATCACAACAGGAGTCAGGGACTACGCAGGATAAGTATTCAGGTGTTCCTAGTTCTCAGGACTGAACTCAGTCCACTAGCCCATGATTAGTAGGTGGAGATGCACGAGTACAATATTCTTTACAATCTCAGAGAAAGATGCAGAGAGCTTGCTGGATGCAGTTACCTGTAATATTGTTTCAAAATTGAAAGTCAATCCATTCCACAAGGTGAACTCTCCACTAGAAGCCCCAGTGACCAAGCGCCTCCCTTCAGGAGTCCACTGCAAGAGAAAAACTAAATTAGATTGTGTAGACAGTGCCCAGCCACCTCTCTTGTATCCTTCAGCATTGTTAAAATACAAGTCCCTGCATGAGATTCTAAAGCATTTGGATTTATAAAGTGACTCTCTACTGGAAGGTAGGAAGAAAAAAAAAAAAAGATGGTTGTCATAGGATACAGGGCTTTTCATCTCTTGCTTACCAGTTCAAATCCAGCCCAAAACACTAGTAACCAAGAGTTATCAGAAGGTGGCTGTCCAGTTACCTATGTGAAATGAATTTGATGGCTTCAATCCAGTTCTAGTGAACAGGTGTCCTCATCAAACATGCCACTACTACTAGAATCCTAGCACCCTTGCAGGCAAGCTAGTAGATTGCAAAGATTGAACGGGCATGGTGAGGAACTACCCTCTTCCTTCAAATTGGTTCCCTCAGGACAATGTTGAGACATTGGTACAAAAAAAGTTTTGAGACAATTAGACTGAAGATGAAATACATACAAGCCAACCAGTGAATAAATTGATTAAATTATCCCAGAATCATTCCTAGGATCCTCTGTGAAAAAGGTGAGGCATGTCAGTCCAGGTTTTGAAAAAGCCTTGGGGTGCCCAAGACCTGGAATCCTGCATGATGGTTTTACTTAGAAACATTTCTAGTTTTATTATCTTGCCATTCTAATTTTATTATAGACAAATATTTTTCTAAAAGAAAATAAGAAAGAAATACTTGTGGCACCTTAGAGACTAACAAATTTATTTCAGCATAAGCAGTCCACGAAAGCTTATGCTGAAATAAATCTGTTAGTCTCTAAGGTGCCACAAGTATTTCTTTCTTATTTTCTTTTTGCTGACACAGACTAACACGGCTACTACACTGAAATATTTTTCAGTTAACTAATCAAGCCTGGGAACAAATCTTCTAGCCCAGGCCAACATAATACTCACCCTGACAACAAACACTGGGCATTTTACTTTATTGGTAGACGTCCTAACAAATTTTGTTGTTACAGCATTCATAGGGTTATTCAGCATTCCTATAGGAGGGACCAGCTGTAAGTGAGGAAAGAAAAGAGTTTTAGCAACAATGTTTCAACCTGCATCTTGGGAAAGAAGCAAGAAAAAGCAGAGACCCAGAAGGCTCATTCCTGGAAAAACAAGCGTTTGACTGTAGGAATGAATCAATTAAATACAGGAGACCCTCGCTAGAACGCGCGTCTACATAGCGCAAATTTGGTAATGAATCCCAAAATAAATCACTTTAATTGGACTCCATGGTAATGCTCTCCCCCGCTATAATGCGGTTTCTGCGTTAACGCGGTACCGCACATGGATCCCAAACCCTGTGTTCTAGCGAGGGTCCGGTGTATGTTCAGAGCTTGAGATCAGCAGATACTACTTTCATCATCTCAGGAAAACACAAACACACATACACACACACTCTCTCTCTCTCTCTCTCAAATGCAACTAACCTTTCAATACCTTAACTTTAACAATTTCACTGCACTAGAACAGGATTGAAAGAGTCCATTAACCTTCAGGCTCTCTTCTTGGGACAAAAAGGTTCCTTTAGTGCAGGGGAACATAGCATGAAGATACCCTGTAAGTCTTAGTCACCTCTCAAGGGCAAATAGAGAACAAACAGAGGCAGAGTCCTTCTACTTTTTAGGTAGAAGATTTAGAGTCTACAATAAGAGCTTCAGGAGCATATATAAAAATTTGTACTTACATCATTATAATATCCTGCATCAGGCTGAATTGCCCGCATATCTCGCTGGTCTCTCTGCCATACTCTATTCTGGAAAGAAGAAAATAGCTCCTGGTTATTATTATTGCTGTATTCCAGAGTTATTGAACAAAAAGTAGGAAGAATTATACAGATTGCATATTTGGAAGTTTCAGTATGCACTGCCTAAGTTTCAGAACAAATCCAGTACAAAATTTTGGGCTTCAGGAAACTAGTAGATTTTACATTACATAAGATGGAGGATAGAGGGTAAATTATAAGAAACATGTAAAGTCAGAAGAATGATTAATTTATAATACAACAGTGTCCAAAAGTGTGATTGGGGCCCATTGATTTCCATGTATTTATTCACTGAAAGTAAATGTTCTACGTAAAAATACTAGGAAAGCAGTGGTCCTGTGTTTAATGTTTTGCACTACTACAAGAGACACATAAGCCTGGTCTCTTGGTTTCTAGGTCAGAAAGAAATGCATACTCTTGCTCATCCTCTTTAAGAGCTTTGGCTCTGCAGTGACCCCCTCTACCTAATATAAGAGATGTATTGATGGCCATTAAACTAAAGCGAATTCCATCTAGTAGTACTTGCATAGAAAGGATATTTCTGTGGTCAGAGCACCAAGAGTAAACAGTGTAGTCAAAGGGATGGAGTTTGAAAGGCCAGAAGACAAAAAAATTCACTTCCAATATATATGGTATTCTATATTGCCAATCATAACAGTCTTAAATTATTAGTATCAGAGGGGTAGCCGTGTTAGTCTGGATTTGTAGAAGCGACAAAGGGTCCTGTGGCACCTTATAGACTAACAGAGGTATTGGAGCATAAGCTTTCGTGGGTGAATACCCACTTCTTTGGACGCAAGCAGTGGAAAAATTATTAGACATGACATGATTCACAGCTTGGAAAATTTAAGACTAGCACCCTACTTTAACTTGATATTGTGGGTTCAATCAAGTTTTGACTGTGAATCAAAGTTTAAGCTAGAATTTTTAGATAAATATTTTTGGCATGTAATTTCCTGACTGGGTGACTATGATGTGATAAAAACATGAAAGCCCATGCCACATCAATTAAAATTTCAGATCAGTTAAATATGGAGATAGTTTGAGCCTGGAACCTAAACTTTTGATGGCATTGGATTCAAAACCTGGCTCTAAATGTTGCTAGGTGGGCACAGGAACCGCTTTTTCAATATATATACTTGTACATTTTAAAACATATACCAACATAGCTATATAAGCAAGGGGTGTGAAAATCACATAACCCCTACTTATACAGCAATGCTGACAAAACTCCTGGCATAGACACAACTATGCTGACAAATGAGGCTTCTGTCAGCATAGCTAACATCATTTTGGGAGGTGGTTTCCTATACCAGCAGAAAAATTCCTTATATTGGTGTATGGCTGCATCTATATGAAACGGTTATGCCAGCATAAGATCTGTGGTGTAGACAGTGTCACAGTTACTGAAAAGACTGTTTTTAAAAATACTTAAATACAAATTTGAACTAAAACAAGTGCGTGCAAAGTTTCAGGTTAAAAAAAAACAACCCTTAATTTCTCCAGAAGTAAAAAGTGATACTGGACTACCAATGTGATGATTTTCTGTTTACCTCAGAGTCAGTTCTTATTAATTATGTGAGCTATCAAAAGCAGCTCACTGGAACACTGCTATAAACTCATTTGTTCATTCTTGAGATATTTTAAATATTACACTTTACCATATCTTGAAATTGGTAACAGCCACATCTATTTCCTTTTTGTTGTCAAACTATTACAACTGTGGGTTGGCTACAATGGAACGGACACATACAGTTCATTATAATGCTGTCTTTATAATTTGGCAGTTGAGGTTCTGCCAGCATTCCCATTATATATTTAGGGATTCACAATTTTCTCATAACATATTTCCTCAGAATTAATACTTGAACATGGCACACAAGATCTCACCCTGGAAAAAACATTTATAAAGAAACTTAAAAGACCAAGGGCTTGTCTACACTGGCAAGTTTCTGCGCAGTAAAGCAAAGTTTTTGTGCTCAAACTGCAGATGTGTACACTGCCAAGCCACTTTGTGCACAAAAACTCCTCAGTTGCAGCGATGCAAAAAAACTACCTCTACAAGAGTCGCAAGGCTATTTGCACAGAGGCTCCAGTGCTCTATCACCAGTGTAGACACTTAATTGCTTTCTGCACTGTAATTGGCCTCCAGAGCTGTCCCATAATGCCTCAAGTGACCGCTCTGCTCATTGTTTTGAACTCGGCTGCCCTGGAGACATACGCCCAAACCCTTTCAAAGCATCGTTTCTGACAGCCATTGTGTGCTGTGCTGATCTGGGCCACAAAGCAACCAGGGAGGGAGGCGGGGGCTGATGTCGGGGTTTGCACCTCCCACAGGACTGGTTGTTTCCTGCTGTTGTCTGAACTTACAAGACAGCATACTGACACACTCTGTCCCCCAAAAAACCCACTCTCTCTCTCCTTCCCCCCTCCATACATACACACTCCCTGTCACCCACTCTTTCCCACCCCCACCTTCAGTTGAAAAGTAGCTGTCAATGTAGTAGGATGCCCATGGAACAATGGGATTGGGAAACCTGGGTCATATGACACTGTGCCTGCCCCATCAGGCATTGCAAACCCTTCCCAAAGCACCCTGCAGCCAGTTGCACAGTGGGATAGCTACTACAATGCACTGCTGTCTTTGCCGTTGCAAGTGCAGCTAATGCGGATGCAGTTCAGCGCCACAAGGAGCACAGTATGGACACGCAACAGCAGTTTATTTCCAGCATTTTAATAAAAGTGGTATAACTTGTGGTGCAGAAACAAGTATACTTGTTCCACAGTATGTGGGTCAAAGTAGTCCCAGTCATTAGGACTGCACAAGGCGGTTCAAAGACTTGTGGTATGAGTAGCATATATAAGTTTTCTTCATTCAAGGACGCAGCTGAATAGAAAATGGCAATTACTTTTCTGTTGCCCAATATGAACACTCAATCTTTTTTTATTTATTATTTCTTCCCACAAAGAAAAAGCCGAAAGTTGACAAAGAATGATCATATGAATCTTAACATAATTAACGTACAAATTTAGGTCAGCTTGAATGTCAAAACAAATAAGATGCAATTTTTTTATTCAGAAGGAGCAACATCTATCCACGCTTCACTGAATCTGTACATTTCTGAAAGAACATGGTCAATTATACATAATCCCCAATTACCCAAACTACTCTGAACATACCTGAAATTTGAATAACAGAGTTTGAGAAAACACTATTCAGACTTTGGTACAGTAGACTAACTAGACTTACCTCCAAATATTTAATTACAGAGGGATTGTAGTCTATGGTTTTCCGGTTCACAGCTTTTCTCATCCGTTTCCCATCAAAGGTGAGCTGCTGCATTGCCTGCTGCTGTGCAAAATCAGGTCTCTTGTAGAACAGCTGCCGAGGTGCCTGGTGCTGGAACCTCGGCATATGGAAAAACCGGGGTGGGGAGCCAATTTCTGTGGCCATGGCGATCTTGTTTCTAAAACACTAAAAGAGGTAAAATATTAGGGAAATGCTGTAATTAAGATATGTTTCTGCTAAAAAAGTGTTAAAAAATAAGAAGTGTATCTGGAAATCATTTTACTTCCTCGTGTAAACATGGTATATGAAAGTCTGCAAATCTGTTCTCTGAAAAGAGACAAATAGGCACTTTCTATTCTTGCTTTGCCTCTCAGCAAGTACCTAACTCAAATCTGTAAATTGCAACTTTCAACTTCATTCAGTAAGGTATGGTTTGCATCTAAGGCAGAGAGGAATTTTCTGCCAAGACCATTCACCGCACCAAGCACTGTCTATGCAGCAGCTCGAAGCATGTTTCCCAGTGCAGATAGACATATGCTAGTTCAAGCAGACCTAGCGCATCTGTCTACCCACACAGGGAAACATGATTCCAGCTGCTATATAGACATACACCAAATTAGGATTCATTGCAGTTTAGAAATAGACAAACCACAGAAAAAAGTATGCTCCTAAACAATCAAGACCAGAATAACTTGCCGAGACCAAAGTCTTATATTTGCTGTTAAAGAGAAAATATAAACCAAATTGTTGTACGTTTAGAGTCTTGAAATTGCCTAGCTGGAGAAAGTTAGTTTTAATTTCCTGATATTTCTAAGCAGTCTTAAAAGCAATACAAATTAAATACAATACAAATACAAAAACAAATTAAATAACATTACAGAAGTCCCTTGAGACAGGAGGAAAATCCTGTTTTTAAAACACAAGTATTGTGGATCCATTCCATAGTGAACTTTTTTTTTTTAAAGTCCCGTCATGATCGAGATATTTAACGTTTAAGATTTGAGACACAGCTGGGGGGAGACACTTAGATTCAGAAATAGGATTATGCCACGATTAAGTCTGCTGCTGTGCTAGTAAAAGCACAGCAACTCACTTTTGAAAATACACTACAATGCCACATCAAATTTTCAGTTTAGAAGGGAGATTTTTGAATTGCCAGCCCTACCAATTTACCCTGGGTTCTGAAAAACCAATCTAGATTATTTACTTTCATACACGAGTAGAAAACATGCTACAAGATCAAATTCTGCTTTCAACCACATAAATTATGCAAATACAGTTGCACATCTTAGGGTATTATCTTAAAACAGGATTTTATGCAGATATAAACAGACATCAGAGTTTGGCTTACAATATCTTTTATCACCACTGATGATGCCTGTGTAGGAAAAACAGCTCATCGTCAAGCTACAAGGCAGACAGATTAACAGTGAAAAGTAAATAAGGTTTTTAAAATCCTCAGTTTTAATAATTGTTTTACAGTATGATTTAAATTAAAGTGTTCCGATAAAGTCTGAAGAGAAAGCTGCCACAGGAGTACAGAAAGAAATAACATTTCAACTGCCAGATTTAAATTTCACACGGTAAGTTTTGAACTCCACTAAATGAAAAAAAAAGTCTTCATATTTTACAAACAAACCTGAAGTTTGATAAGATTTACGCTTCATGTGTATAGGAAGATATCAAGATGTTGACAGTTTAAGTTTTTAAAATGTCTAGTTCTTAACCACTGGGATTCTTGAAACTTAAAAACATCTCTTTATGAAGTCTCCCTGACACATACATTTTCCATTATGGTATGAACATACTAAAAATTATGTTAGGATTTCTCCCAGGTAAAGGATGACTGCTAGCACTGATCTTGCATCTTCAAAGAAAACCAAACAAGTTTTGGGGAAAGAAGGATGCTCAAGTAGCCAAATACCCAAGAACTTTATTTAAAAAAAGGTAAATTTGGGACCTACTAACCTTTACTGTGACCAACAACTTTAAGATACCTCACGGACAATGTGTTGAAACCTAAAACCTTGCAAACATATAACTGATTTATAGTTAGACGACAATTCTGTTGATGTACAAGAATATTTTAAAATATTCATATGGAATAGAACCTAACAGTCTTTGCAAGTTTAAGTAGTATAAAGCAGCATGCTTATTTCTACAATTAGATTAAGCAGACATGACTGAATATGTACGGGGACCAAAGGCATTGAATAAGAACGTTCATTTTTAGAATTATATCAGAAGAAAACTGCATTTTGTGTTACAACACTTCACTGAAAGCAAAAGAACAACTGCAGCATTGGCTACGTAGGTTCACTTGGGAATGGGTGGGAAATCAAATACAAGCTTCTGCAGCATAACAAAATAGAGGACTCTTCAAAATCCAGGCATTGTATCTAAGGTATCTAATAGACAGTCTATCGGATACCACTAACAGCTTGGATGTAGATGGAAAAGTCCAAATCCAAAGTAACATGCTCAAAACCCACCTTTAACTATTTTGAGACAAGAGAAAGGAGATGCTAAAACATCCTCATCCAATCCCCCAAATATTGCCCTAACATCTTCTGACAACACAGAAGGGAACAGAATAAACTAACTTAAGGTAGATCAGCTCGCTCTTTCAGATTTTACATCTCTTAAACTGAGTTAACAGTACAAATTTCAAAGATCAGATTTTTATTAATATCTCCAAGTACATCACCACCACACCACAAGTTTAGAAAATGTATGGCAATTCATGTGCATATTGAAAAACAAGTTAATTTTTTAAAAAGCAGGCGGATTTAATACAAGTTGTCATTTTCTATACAGCTCTGAAGATAGTTGAATAGATGTCACAGTACAGAAAAGGAAAAATTGAAAGAATTTCAGTGTAATATAAAATATTTTCCAGATCTCTAACATTCTCACCATAATGAACAGAATTCAAATACAAAGAAGTCATATACTTTTACTCCCCAGTAGTCAAAGCAAAACTGAACTCCCAAGCTACAATCACAAGAAAGTGGAAATAAGGTCCATACACCTCTGGGACCGCCAAAATATATTTGTCAGAAACACGCAACTTTGAATGGGGGTGGGGGGAACTGCAATGTATACTTTGATAAAACCCATCCTGTTTGCAGAAACACTCCCAACTTTATTCAGAATAAACAGCAGCAATGAGAAAGCAGTTACAAAATGTGGCTAAACATAAAATATGAGATATGAAATGGATCACAGCTTGCATTAGACATTCCTAAAACCAGCATGAGTGTATGGCTTTTATCAATGTTGCTGTAACACACAAACATCAGGCTAAGACTAAACTGTACTACATCTAGAAAGATGTAATTTTGGTATGTACACCTAATTCCCTCCTTGCCTCCACCCTCCTTCTCATATCTTGGGCACCTAATCTCAGTGTTACCTTTACCTTTTTACTACTATATCTAGTCTTTTATTAATTGTATGTCTTCTTCCTTTTTTATATTCCAAAAACTGTTTCTTCACTCTCCTAACTATTAAAAACATTATCCACGCCTTTGTTATCTTTCATCTTAATTACGGGAATCTTTTCACCTGTATAGCTACACGTGCTTTACAGGTTTGCAAAAATATTTCATTACTTATTTTTGTATAAAACTAGCTGCTATTCATGAACCTATTCATCTACAATATACCAAATACTTTCAATATGGTATTAAATGGGTAAAAACAATGTATCTCTACTTAACTTCTTTACATGTATAGGTATTTTACACATAAATACAAAAAAATTTCAGAAAAGGAACTGAAAGTTTCTTTTTCTCAGTTCAGTGGTCAGATCATGAAACAATAGTCCCTCTGGAGAATCCAGTTCAAAGTGATCTAGAACATTACCTCTTTTAGAGAGAAACACTGGTCACCTAATTTTCAGTCAGCATTTTACTAATCTTTTGCTAGGAGATGGGAATCCCTTGGTGTCAAAGAGTAATTCAGAACAAAACTCTCACCTGTTACCACCAGGACAGCTACAAGAGAAGTAGAGCTTTGTTTGCCTTTGTTAAAATATTCTGTCAACCTTTTCTTTAACACCTCTAGCAGTCCATACTTCAGAGTAGGGACATGAAATATGGCAGGGGATGGCCCTTCCATCAGGGATGTGCTTTTTGCTGCCTTTATGAAAAAACATCCTAATTTGAACATAAGCCTTTGAAAAGCTGTAGTTCACACACACTCAGTTGAGATTTTACACCTAAAAATCTTCAAAGATTCTGCCCTCACCAAGCAAGATCAAGCTTTTCACAGCTCCTAATGTAGACCAGACTACACATGAGCTATCTCCACAACACTACTGAGTGTGCTCCAGCCCAGGGGAACAGGGTCAAAACTGGCTTTTCACCCCGTAATGAGTGCTCCAGAACAGAAGGCCTGTCTCTCCTGGGCTTTTGATGTCTCTTCACCACCACCACTCCCAAAGCTACAAAGGGTCCTGTGGCACCTTATAGACTAACAGAGGTATTGGAGCATAAGCTTTCGTGGGTGAATACCCACTTCTTCGGATGCAAACAGCGTATTCACCCACGAAAGCTTATGCTCCAATACCTCTGTTAGTCTATAAGGTGCCACAGGACCCTTTGTCGCTTCTACAAATCCAGACTAACACGGCTACCCCTCTGATACTCCCAAAGCTGTGACACCCAGGCAGCAGGAAAGAGAAAGCTGTCAGATTTGAAGGCAAAGGGGAGGAAAAGTAGTATATTGGTACAAGGAGTTTGGTGACACAGAAATTGGGAGGGGGCAGGAAGAGGAACTTTGGCTAGGAGACTGGGAACTGGGTGGGAGGGTAGGAGTGGGTGAGCAAGAAGACTGGGAGCTAGTTAGGGAAACATGAGGGGACTGGGTGTCAGTTGGCTGGAGGAAAGGGGAAACACCAGATTGGACAAGGAGACTGGGACTAGGAGCCAGTGGAAGGAGAATAGACACAGATCAGACAAAGCTAGAGTGCAGGGGAAGAACTGGGACTGATTGGGCAAAGCAACTGGGACAATCAGCCAAGGAGAGGGTGGTGAGAAAGATGAAAATTAGATGAGAAGCCCAGGGAGGGAGCTAGCAGGGAAAGACACACTGGATGAGGAACCCAGAGGGAAAGACTAGGACTGGCTGGGCAAGGAGATTAGGACTGACTAGGTGAGACTGGGACTAGGACAAGAGCCAGGGGTGAGAAGAGACATGTCTGGGACAGGTTGGAAAGGATGGAGTCAAGCTTGGGGGAAAGGGCAGAATAGTCTGTGTCTGCAAGAGCACATTCCCTGAGAGCCTGGAATGGAACCCAAGATGCCCAACCATCATCATCCCTCTGCTCTCAGCAAATATCTGTGAAGCCCATTTGCAAAAGGTCTCTCTCATCGACCCTCTAGAGCTGGCACAAGGAGGACGACACCACCACCACTATCAGTTGCTCCACTGGCTCATCTGGCACACTTCTGTGCTGGGGATCTAAAAGTTCCAACCCTGCTGTGCTGACCTGTGTAGGTGTCAATATGATGCCACCCAATGGAATTTTTTTGTTTGCTTTTTAAAAAACTAGAAAAATTAATGTAGCTTTTCATTGAAAAATAGCATGTGATTACATTATTAAATACTGTATCATAATGCACACACACACAAAGGGATCAAATTAAGGTTGCACTATTTTGGCCAAAACTACTAATCCTAATTAATTAATAAATTAAACTAAACCAAAATAATCCACTCAAACAGACCTAAGAGTGTTCACACAGCCTCCTTTTGCAACAAATTGGCTAAATAATTTTTTTAAATCACACCTTACATTAAATTATTTGAACTTTCTCATGCAGACAAACCCTAACTCTTGAAAAAGACGTCCCTGTTTACCTACCTCTCGTAACTGTTGTTCTTTGAGATGTGTTGCTCATATCCATTCCAATTAAGTGTGCGCATGATGCATGCACAGCAGCCGGAAAAATTTTCCCTTAGCAATACCCGTCGGGTTGGTTTAGGTGCCCCTTGGAGTCACACCTTCATGGTGCCGAATATAGGGCCCTGCCGCCACTTCAGTTCCTTCTTGCCGGTTTTCTCCGACAGAGGGGTAGGCGGGTGGGTATTGGAATGGACATGAGCAACACCTCGAAGAGCAACAGTTTATGAGAGGTAGGTAACCGTTTTTTCTTCGAGTGATTGCTCATGTCAATTCCAATTAGGTGATCACCAAGCCTAAATATTGGAGGCGGGATCAGAGTGCAAAAGGTTTGATGACTGTAGCACCACTCTGCCAAAGGCTGCATCATCTCTAGCCTGCTGAGTAATGTGAGGTAAAAGTGTGGATTGAGGACCACGTTGCTGCTCTGCAGATTTCCTGGGTCGGAACCTGGGCCAGGAATGCCGCTGACGATGCCTGTGCCCTCGTGGACTGTGCTGTAAGGGGAGGGGCAGGTATTTTCGCCAGATCGTAGCATGACCGGATAAAGGACACAATCCATGACAAAATTCTTTGGGAGGAGACTGGAAGCCCTTTCATTCTGTCTGCTACTGCGACAAACAGCTGAATAGTGGCATCGTCCATTCGATATAGAAGGCTAACGCCCGGCCAACATACAACGAGTGAAGTTTTTGCTCCCTGCTGCTTGCGTGCGGCTTGGG
Organism: Chelydra serpentina; assembly: GCA_037349315.1. Classification (NCBI taxonomy): domain Eukaryota; kingdom Metazoa; phylum Chordata; order Testudines; family Chelydridae; genus Chelydra; species Chelydra serpentina. The sequence goes on from JBAIAC010000023.1 coordinate 749,990, forward strand.
ATAGAAAATTGGAAGAAAGATATCCTGGTTAACATTAAACTGTGAGAGAACCTTAGGAAGAAAAGCCAGATGCAGTCTAAGCTGAACCTCGTCCTTCTAGAACACCATGTAAGGAGGCTCAGATGTTAGAGCCTTGAGCTCAGACATCCTCCTGGCCAAAGTCATCGCTACCAGGAATGAGTGTCCCCATTAGCCTGGAAAGGACCAGGTCAAGGTTGCAGGCTGGGATCAGTTGTCATATGTGCGAGTACAGTCTGTCGAGACCTTTAAGAAAACTACCTACTATCGGGTTGGCAAAGACCAACCGGCCCTCCACGCCTGGAAGGAAGACTGAAATGGCAGCCAAGTGGACCTTTATTAAAGATACAGAAAGCCCGTGCCGCTTTAGGTGGAGGAGGTAGTCCAATATCATGGGTATGGACGAGGGTGTTGGAGACAGGAGATGTTGTGAAGACCAAATTGTGAATCTTTTCCATTTGGCTAGGTAGGTAGCCCTAGTGGAGGGGTTCCTACTTCCAAGGAGGACTTACCTGACTGGACCCGAACAAGCCAGCTCCAATGGGTGTAGCTATGGAGCTTTCACGCCATGAGGTGAAGTGAGTCGAGGTTCGGGTGCTGGAGTTGGCCGTGATCCTGAGTTATCAAGTCCGGGAGCAGCTGGCAAAGTGATCGGGTTTTCCACGGATATTTGCAGGAGAGACGTGTACCAGTGCTGATGGGGCCAGGCAGTCTGTGGCTACCAGTATCACCGAAGCTTCATTTCTCCGAACTTTGAGTAGCACCTTGTGGACAAGTGGTAAGGAACACAGCCGTGATGGAGCCCGGGCTGTGATTCCAGAAGGAGCAGAACTGCTGGCACTGCCTGTTGTGTCATGTGGCGAACAAGTCTATCTGGGGAATTCCCCACGTCTGGAAGATGGTGTTCATGACATCCAGGCAAATGGACCACTCCCGGCTGTCAAAAGACCTGCTGAGATGGTCCGACAGGGAGATAAGAAGCCTCCAGGTGTATTGAGCGGGCTATGCAAAAGTCCCACAGTTTGAGGGCTTCCTGGCACAGGGGAGAGGAGCGTGTTCCCCCGTGTCTGTTTATATAAAACATTGCTGTTGTATTGTCCGTCATGACCGATACACACCACCTTTCCAAGTGAGCTTGGAATCTGGCATGCCAGATGGACTGCCCTCAGCTCTCCAACGTTGATTGTAAAGTGAAAGCCCCGCTTGGGACCCGAGGTCCTGAGTCCTGAGCTCCCCTAGGTGTGCACCGCTGCCCATCGCTGATGCGCTCATCACAAGAGAAAGGGATGGCTGTGGCCTTATGAAGGGAACACCCACACACACCACTTGTGGGTCAAGCCACCACAGGAGGGACGCGAGAACTGGCAGAGGTAGAGTGACAATCTTGTCTAGATTGTCCCAAATAGGTCAATACACCGAGGCTAGCCATGCCTGAAGAGGCCGGACTCCCAGTCTGGCGTGCTATACTACATAGGTACAAGCGGCCATGTGGCCAAACAGCTTTAGGCAACTCCTTGCTGTGGTGGTAGGGAACTGCCCGAGACCTTGTATGATGTTGCACAGGGTCTGGAAACGCAAGTCTGAGAGGTACGCCCTTGCCTGTGTTGAGTCCAACACCGCCCCTATGAACTCTATCTTCTGAACGAGGGATAGGGTTGACTTCTGTACATTCAATAGAAGGCCCAGGTCTTTGAAAGTAGTTCTTATGAGGCTCACATGAATCTCCACTTGTGCCTTGGAGTGGCCCTTGATTAGCCAGTCGTTGAGGTACGGAAACACCTGCACCTGCCATTTGCGCAAGAACGCAGCCACAACTGCCATGCACTTGGTAAACACTTGAGGAGCTGCTGACAGGCCGAACAGAAGGGCTGTGAACTTATGCTGATTGTGGTTCACCAAGAACCTGAGGTACCTTCTGTGGGACAGCGTTATTGAAATATGAAAGTATGTATCCTTCAAGTCAAGGGTGGCATACCAGTCCCCCAGATCCAAGGAAGGGATAATGAAGGCCAAAGAGACCATGCGGAACTTCAGCTTCTTTATGAACTTGTTGAAGTCTCACAGATCTAGGATGGGCCTGAGACCCACCTCTGGCTTTCAGTATTAGGAAATACTAGGAATAGAACCCCTGGCCCTTCAGTTCCTGAGGGACCTCTTCCATTGCCCCCACCATTAGGAGCATGTGCACCTCCTGCATGAGAAATTGTTTGTGAGAAGGGTCCCTGAAAAGGGATGCAGAAGGGGGAGGGAGGTGAACTGGAACGAATATCCCTTTTCTACCATGCAAAGTACCCAGTGATCTGATGTGATTCGGGCTCACACAGGGTAAAAATGGGATAGTTGTCATGAGAAGGTAAGGAAGGATGGATCAAGAGTCCAGACTGGTGCATTGCCCCTGTGGACACCTTCAAAAGTTCTGCTTTTGGCCTGAGGACTGTGTCATCTGCATAGAGCCCTGGGCTAACGAGGGGGGAGGCCTCCTTCTATTGTTCCTGTTACGCCTCCTCGAAAACTCATGCTTGTTCTGCTGGTGGTAGAAAAGAGGCGGGGGTTGCAGCTTAAAGTGCTTCCACTGCATAATGAGAGCATGCAGGCCAAGGGACTTCTTTGCCTCCCATTTTTTAGGGGATAGGCCCTGGTGTCCTTGAAGCTCCCGGTCATTCGCCGACACAACAACTAGGGAGTCAGGTGGGGGCTGGGAAGTATAAAAATGTTCAAACCCCTTTGAGGGAACAAAATATTTCTGTTCAGTCCTCTTCACCGTCTGTGGTAAGGAGGCGGGGGGTCTGCCACAGCATCTTGGTGGTCTCCTGAATAGTTTTTATAAGTGGTAGGGCAATGCAAGAGGGACCAGAGTCTCAGTAACTTCTTCAACCTGGATCCTCAGGTACTGGGCCACTCTGCCCAGCAGCTGCTGGAGTACCCTACTGTCCTCCAGCACAGGGGCTGTGGAAGTTCCTGCCACTGCCTCCTCAGGCGAGGATGAGGCCCTAGTCGGGAGCGGGTCCTGCTCTCTGCCCTTGGGGGTGATGCGGTGCCGGGTCTTCATGTGCTACGACTGGTGTGGCAGCCGGTGCAGCTGGTCCTGCACCGAGGTGCCATAGACACATAGGATGCCGAGGTCACCAACCTCCGTGAATAGGACCCTTGGCTTTGGCCCTGGCTCTGAAGGAATGCCCAGGGAGTCCAGAAAAGCCACTGGGCTGGAGCCTGCCACAGCCCAGGCTATGGCACTAGATGGAGCTGCTGTCTCTCTCTATTTGACCGGGACCGTCAACTATGCCTGCTTCACCTCGAACTCCAGTATTCTGCATCCGACTCGGAGGACTCACTGTAGGATGACCATTGAGGGCAGTGCCGGGAACTTGGGGACCGGTGCGGCTTCCCTGTCCATCTGTTGGCGGAGGGTACTGGCAACCGGTGCGAGGGAATGTCAATCAGCGCAGTACCATTGCCAACTTGCTTCTGGACAGCACCAAAGATCTTGCAGGCGCCACTGAGACAGAGCTCGATGTCCTATCACGCCCAGGAGGGAAGGGCGGTGCCGTGAAGGCGATGAGCTCTCTGGCTGCCTCAAACATCTCCGGCGTGGAAGGCATCTCCAACTGCTCGCGACCTCCCTGGAGAGGAGAGTGTCGGAGGCCCAGATTCGACTGGTCCTGTGGCGGAGCAGGAATTCAGTGGAGCCCTAACAGGCAGTGCCATGGTTACGTGGCCCGACATGGGTCTCATGGCACCAGATTCCTTCTGTCCTGGTCTAGGTGTGGAGGAGTGCCCCATCAGGTCTTTTCTTCTTGTGGGCCCCAGGGACTGGGAACGGTGCCGCCCATTGCCCTGTAGGGAGCACCTATGCGGGGAACTTTGCCGGTGGTGAGTGTCTCTGTCAGAGTCCTTCCTCAGTGCAGACCCATTCTGCAACGGTGCTGGAGCACTACGCACCAATGCCGAGGTGCTCAGCGTTGGCTCGGCTGACCCCAGGTCTGAGTGGGGACAGAGGCCAGCTTCCATCAGAAGCATCTTGAGGCAAGGATCCTTCTTCTTCTGAGTCGTGGGGCGAAATCCTCGGCACATTTTGCAGTGGTCCTTTTGGTAAGCTTCCCCCAACAGGACATGGGGGGGCAGGGGGAGAGAGAGATCCACTCCTGGGCATAGACTTACCACACACTGCGCAGGGTTTAAACTCCGGGGACCAAGGAATGCCCTGGTATCGGTGGAGAAGAGGGGGAGGGGAGTACCCCCAGATGAAATTCTCTATAGATCCAATCAAATTAACTACTAAACTACTACTATTAACTATTTACAGAAGAAGTCTGCCAAGAGACAGAGAAGGCTTGCCAAAGCAAGCCAAAAAACCGAGATTTCGGGCTAACCATCACAGGCGGTAAGAAGGAACTCAGGTGGCGGTGGGCTGGCAGGGCCCCATATTTGGTGTCATGGAAGCACGACTCCAGGGGGTGCCTGAACTGACCTGACAGGTACTGCTAAGGGAAAATCTTTCTAGCTGCTGTGCACGTGGCGCTCCCAACTAAGTGTTGTCATCACTGACAGATTAAACTGCCTTGTTTGCCTACTAATCACCTGTTTAAATTTCACTTCTATTATAAATACTTGGGATGGTACTCTGCTTTTGCCAAATAGAAAATTATGGTAGAGCAAGAGGCTGCACTGCAGGAGCACAACAGCCCAGTTACTCAGCTGAGCCCTAAAGTCCCTGTTTTCTTCCACTTCTGCAGAACTTGTAGTGACCTAGACATATGCCCTTTCAGTTGGTCTTTTATCTGCCATTGGGAGGGAAGGGAGAAGACAGGATCTAAAAGAACCCCCCAACCTTGCTGGGCTGTGTACTGTTTCTTTAAATCTGTTGCAGGAAACCAGACAGTAGAGGCTGGAGAAGGTTTTAGGCAGAAGCTCTACAGTAAAGCATAGAAAGTAGAATTACTAACTATTTGTATTGCAGTAACGCCTAGGAGCCTCAAGTCATGGAACAGGACATAACTGTGCTAGGCACTGTTCACACAGAACAAGACAACCGTCTCGGCCCCAAAGAGGTTACACTCAAAGTATAAGAGGACAATACTCTTAAGGATACTATTTTCTTTATGATAAAAAAATAAGGTTTTTTAAATCCTCAGTTTTAATAATTTGTTTATAAAATAAATTGCATGCAGTTTTTTAAAAAAGCAACATTTTCTGTGATTCTTCACGTCAAGACAGACAGTGGTCCTTGAAACTGAAAACAGTTTACACTTTTACTGTGACTTTTAACTACATTCTGGATGGAGGATCTATTTCCAGTTTATAAGGAGGAGTCCCTTTTAAATGTTTCCCTTACCCCATCCTTGCTTCTACAGCCAGGTCTATGCTAGAAACTTTTGCTGGTACAGTAATATCTGTTACAGGTGTGATTTTTGTTACACCATTTAAATTATTACAAGTGAACACTAGGATAATTAAGAAACTAACACACAATCTTGGAACCGCTAGCAATTATCTTTGAGAACTCATGGAAGATGGGTGAGATCCCAGAGGACTGGAGAAGGGCGAAGTTCATATCTTTAAAAAGGGCAAAAGAGGACCCAAGGAATTATAGAGCAGTCAGGCTCATTTCAATAACTGGAAAGATACTGAAACAAATTGTTAAACAATCAAGTTGTAATCACCTAGAAGATTATATGGTTATAAGTAATAGCCAATATGAATTTGTCAAGAACAAGTCATGCCAAACCAACATAACTTCCTTCTTTGAGAGGATTAGTGGTCTAGTGGATAGTGGGGAAGCTGTAGACCCGATACATCTTGATTTTAACAAAGCTTCTGACAAAGTCCAAAACATCATCATAAGCAAACGAGGGAAATGTAGCCTAGATGAAGTTAGTATAAGATGGGTGCACAACTGGTTGGGGGGAAAAAAAACCACCACACTCAGAGTAGCTATAAGAGGCTCTCTGTCAAACGGAGGATATATCGCACGCGCGGGGGGGGGGGGGGGGGGGGAGATGCATGCTGTTCAATATTTTCATTAATGACAGATAATAGAATGGAGTATGCTAATAAAATTTGCAAATGACACTAAATTGGAAGGAGTTACAAGCACTTTGGAGGACAGGATCAGAATTTAAAACAACCTTGACAAAATTGAAGAAATGGTCTGAATTTAACAGATGAAATTCAATAAAGTCAATGGCAAAGTACTACACTTAGGAAGGAAAAAAATCAAAAGGCACAACTACAAAATGAGGAAAGGCAGTAATACTGCTGAAAAGAATCTGGATCACAAATTAAATATGAGTCAACAATGTGATGCAGTTGTGAAAAAGGTTAACATTCTGGGATATATTAAAAGGAATAGTGTATGTAAGACACCCAGCACTGGTGAGGCCTCAGCTGGAGTACTGGTATCCAGTTCTGGATGCCACTTTAAGAAAGATGTGGAAAAATTGGAGAGAGAGTCAAGAGGAAAGCAACAAAAATGATGAAAAGGTTTAGAAAACCTGACCTATGAGGAAAGGTTAAGAGACTGGGCATGTTTAGTTCTGAGAAAAACAAGAGTGAGGGGTGGAACCTTGTAACAGTCTTCACATAAAAGTTAAAAAGAGCTATTATAAAGGAGATTGTGATCAATTGTTCTCCATGTTCATGGAAGGTATGACAAAAGACAGTTACCTTTTCCGTTACTGGTGTTCTTCGAAATGTTGCTCATGTCCATTCAACTTAAGTGTGTGCACTTGTCACATGCACCGGTGTCGTAAGTTTTTTCCTCTGCAGTATCCGTAGGGGACCGGCTCCGGAGCCCCCTGGAGTGGCGCACACATGCCGCAGTATATAGGGTGCCGTCGGTTCCCCCTATCCTCAGTTCCCTCTTGCCAGAAACTCCAACAGTTGTGAAGGAGAGCAGGTTGTAGAATGGACATGAGCAACACATCTCTAAGAACACCAGCTACGGAAATGTCAAATGTCTTTTCTTCTTCAAGTGCTTGCTCATATCCATTCAACTTAAGCGACTCCCAAGCAGTACCCCTCAGAGGTCGGTAGGAGTTCACGGACGTGTAGATTGCAACACAGCTCTGCCGAACCTAGTATCGTCCCTGGCCTGCTGAGTGATGGCATAGTGGGCTGTGAACGTGTGCACCGAGAACCATGACACAACTCGACAGATGTCCCGGATCGGGAAGTGTGCCAGGAAGACCGCTGAAGATGCCTGCTTTTTGGTCAAGTGGGCTCTGACGATCTGTGGCAGGGGGGACTCCCGCCAACTCATAGCAGGTCCGAATACAAGAGGTGATCCAGTTAGAAATCCTCTGCGTGGAGGCCCTTCATCCTGACCACTGTAGAGATGAAAAGCTGAGTCGACTTACGGAAAGGCGTTGTCTTATCTAGGTAGAAAGCCAGGGCCATTCTTAGGTCCAAGGGTGAAGGAGCCTCTCTCTTCACTAGTCTCATGGAGGTTTAGGGCAGAAGACCAGAAGGAAGATGTCCTGGTTCATGTGGAAAGTAGAAACCACCTTGGGAAGGAAGGCCGGGTGAGGACGGAGCTGGACACTGTACTTATAGAAGACCATGTACAGTGGTTCTGAAGTCAGGGTTCGCAGCTCGGAGACTTGCTTCGTCGACATCACCGCCACCAGGAAAGTTACCTTCCATGACAGGTGAGACAAGGAGCATGAGGCCAAAGGCTCAAAGGGCAGGCCCATGAGCCTGGACAGAACCAAGTTGAGATCTCACTGAGGAGCTGGGGACCAGACTTGACGAAAGAGTCTCTCGAGGCCTCTGAGGAACCTGAACATCATATCATGGAACAATACTGTCTGTCCCAATATTGGTGGATGAAAGATCAAAAGGCCGCCAGATGTACCCTGATAGAGGAATGCGCCAGGCTCTGGTTCCTCCAATGAAGCAGGTAGTTTAAGATCAACTGCACCGAAGAATGTGAAGGTGAGATGCCCCATTCAGCAGCCCAACGGGAGAACCTCGTCCACATTGCCAGGTAGGTGTGCTTAGTTGAGGGCTTTCTACTCTCAAAGAGGACCTTCTGGACCCCTTCCGAACAGGCCCATTCAACTGGGTTCAACCACGCAACATCCACACTGTGCGGTGGAGGGACACGAGGTTGGGGTGCAAGAATCGGCAGTGATCCTGTGACAGCAAGTCTAGTTGGTTTGGCAGGGGCCAAGAAAGGATCACTGACAAGCTTGATAGTGTCCCGAACCAGTGCTGGCGAGGTCACGCTGGGGCCATCATGATAACCTGAGCCTTGTCTCTCTTGATTTTTGCTAGGAATTTGCTGATTAGCGAAATAGGAGGGAACGCATACATCATGCTTTCTACCCACAGCAAGAGAAAGGCGTTGGAGAGGAAGCCCTTGCCCAGACCCCATCTGGAGCAAAACCTGTGGCACCTCCTGTTCTGCCTGGTGGCGAACAAATCCACTTGGGGAGTTCCTCACCTATGGAAGATCATGCCAGCTACCTTCAGGTGGAGCACCCACTCATGGTGAGAGAAGTGTCTGTTTACATGATCTGCTAGCACCCAGAAGGTGACACACTTCTAAATAGATTCTGTGATCGATGCAGCAGTCCCAGATACGGAGTGCCTCCTGGCAGAGGGCCAAGGATCGCACTCCCCCTTGTCTGTTGATATAGAACATCAAGGTTGTGTTGTCCGTCAGGACTCTGACCACTCTGCCTGACAGGTGAGGTAGGACGACTGCGAATGCTCTGCAGACTGCCCTGAGCTCTTTGATGTTTATGTGTAGCGTCAATTTCTCTGGTGACCACATACCTTGGGTCTGGAGGGAGTCAAGGTGCGCCCCCCAGCCTAGGTCCAAGGCATCCGAAACCAATTAGACTGGGTGAGGAGTGCTGACAAAGGGAACTCCTTCCAGGACTTTGCCGGGGTCGGTCCACCATTGCAGCGAGGTAAGTACCATCTCAGGGATGGTGAAGACCTTTTGGGATTAAAAAGTAGCAGGAATAGAACCCCTTGTTCCTGTACTCTGGAGGAACGATCTCCACCGCACCTAGCTGCAGTAACCCCTCTCTACCTCCTGCGCGAGGAGACTCTCGTGAGAAAGGTCCCTGAAGAGAGATGGAACAGGGGAGTGGGAAGGAAGGGTAGAAAGTAACTGGAGGGTGTAATCCCACACCACCATACTGAGGACCCATCAGTCCAATGTTATAGATGCCCACGCAGGGAGGAAAGGAGAAAGGCGGTTGGCAAAAATAAGGGAGGGAGGATCCTGGGAAGAATACGGTATGTCACCCTCGGACGTACCCTCAAAACAGGTGCTTGCCCGCCTGCGTATTGCAGGTCGAGCTCGACTGAGAGGCCTGTGAAGGCTGTTGGCTAGGACGTCACTTGTAGCCTCTGGATTTCTTATGGGGAGGCTCCTGGCAGGGGGTGGCTCCCGTGGCACTGAGGCTGCTGCGGCTTAAACTGCTTGCAGGCAGGGCCGGAAACATACAGGCCCAGCGTTTTAAGGGTCGTGCAGGAGTCCTATAGGCCACGGAGCTTATTGCATCAACTGCTGAGCCTCTGTGGACAACCCAGAGAGGAGCAGCCAGGATGCCCAGCGCATGGCGACAGTAGAGGCCATGGTTCGGGCGGCAGTGTCCGCCGCATCCGATGCCGCCTGGAGTGTCGCCTTGGCTGCAGTCACGCCCTCCTCCATAATAGCCTGTCACTCCTTCCTAGAAGCCTCAGGAAGAGAGCCCTCGAACTTGGCCATGGCTTTCCACATGTTAAAATCATAGCGTCCCAGGAGGGCCTGATGGTTGGCCACTCACAACTGGAGGCTAGAGGATGAATAAACCTTACGCCCAAACAAGTCTAGCGTCTTGGAGTCTTTGTTCTTAAGGGTAGTCCCAGGTTGACGATAATCGCTCCCTGTGGTTAACCGCTTCTACCACTAGGAAGTTGGCAGCAGAGTGGGTATACAGGTACTCGTGGCCTTTGGTTGGCACAAAGTACTTGCGCTCAGCCCTTGGAGATGGGTGGCAGGGAGGAGGGAGTTTGCCCCAGGGCATTAGTGATTTTAGAGACCCCCATCCTGAAGGGGCAGAGCCACCCTGGCCGGTGCTGTGGAGAAGACGACATCGAAGAGAGAGTCCAAAGGATCCTCTAGCTTCTCCGCCTGAAGACCCAGGTTGGCAGCGACCCCCTTCAGTAGTTCCTGGTGCGCTTTAGCATCGTCCGGAGGAACCGGGGGAGGAGCCCCCATTATAGCCTCGTCTGGCAACAAGGAAGATACCGGTGCTGTAGGGTCCTCCACAACCACTGATAGCCCAGTGGCTTGTTCCCCTGCTCCCTCTTGGACCTGCGGGATCCTCACGCCTCCAAAGGTCTGTGCCCAGTGGCCGGCGAGCTGTGCCTCGAGCCTCTCTGCCCATGCCCAAGGTCTGAGGACCAAATGGTGCTGCGCTGCGTCTGCCTTTTGCGGTCAGATGCATAGCGGCTATGGGAGAGCGAATACTGGCGGGACATCCCCCGCAACAGGGAACGGTGCCGCTGAGGTGGGGACTGAAGTGGTCTGAACACGGGTTTACCCAGTGACCGGAGAACCGCAGGAGCCAGTGTGGACGGCACCGGGAGGGACATGACCTCCTGAGCTGCCTGCACAGCCTCTGGTGTGGATGGCACCCAGAGCTGACGGAGGCCTCTGCCGCTATCCGGGGTAGCTGGTGGGGAGTGGGTTGGGCTACATCGCTTCACCAGAGCTTGGGCCCAAGATCCCGACACGGGTGAAGAGTTGCCCGGCATGGGACCTTGCTCACACCCAGTCTTATCCTTTCCCTTACAAGAGGCTGGAGACCAGCCTCATCCCACCTTGTTGGGATTCTTGGTTGGAGCCACAGATGGGGACCGGTGCCGGCCAGTGGACTGTCCTGGTGGGGCGCTGAGTACTGAGGTCACGGTACTCGGCGCTGAGTCGGAGCATTGCTCCAGTGCCGGGGTGAGGGCCCACTCCATAAGGAATGCTCTTAAATGAATATCACATACCTTCTTAGTCCTTGGCTTGAAGGACTTGCAAATTTTGCTCTTCACTAATGTGTCCTTCGCCCAAGCAATGCAGATAACTGCTGTGTGGATCACTAACAGGCCTGGACCTCGTGCAGCGATCACAGTGCTTAAAGCCTGGGAACAGGGCATGCCCCGTCCCGAGGCAAAGTCCCGTTTGGGACCTACAAAGTCTCTAACTATAGCTAAGGGATTTATAAACACTATATACAGTATAATACAGGAAATAATTAGTTCTTACGAACAAGCAGCAACAGAACAAGCTGAAGCAGCAACAGTTTCAGTACCGTCACTGGCGGCAAGGGGGATGAGAGGGGAGGAAACTAGCGGCACCTGTATACCGCAACATATGCACGCCACTTCAGGGGGTGCCGGAGCCGGTCCCCTACAGATACTGCTGAGGGAAAAACTTCCGGCACTGGTGCATGTGGCAAACACACAACCTAAATAGAATGGACATGATGAGCAAGCACTCAAAGTAGTAGTAATTGGCTTGCAGCAAGGTAGATTTAGTTTAGATAATTCTAACTATAACAATAGTTAAGCACTGGAAAAGGCTTTTAAGGGAGATGTAAAGTCCCAGTCATTGTCTAACTTGTTCTTAAAAACTCCAAACCACCTGTCAGGATGATCTAGGGCAGGGGTCTCAAACATGCGGCCCGTGGAGTTATTTCCTGCGGCCCGCCATAAGCGCCAACTCCACTGGCAGCAAGCTCCAAACATTACTGAGTGTTTATATTTTATAAAACCCTCTTTGCATTATAGTTTTTAAGAAGGTAATACATTGACTTTTAATAGAATACTATATTTACTCTTCATTTTGACTATACTTTTGTATCATTGTATGAAAAGGTTTCAGTGATGCGGCCCTCAGGCCAATTTACTAGCTCTCATGTGGCGCTCGTGGTAATCTGAGTTTGAGATCCCTGATTAGGGTATATTTGATCCTGTCTGAGCACGAGGACTGGACTAGAAGACTGCTTGAGGTCTCTTACAGCCCTACATCTTTATGATTCTATATCAACAAAAGCTTGAGTGTAGCAACAGTTACTGTTTTTTCCAGATTAATTTTGTTTGGGCAACCATTTTTAAACTATACAGGCAAAAGCACTCTAGAGTAGAAAGGCTTAAGTTTATTGGGTTGTTCCCATTTTTAAATCTTTTTTTTCTCTCTTCCCCCCCCCCCCCCCCCCCCCATCTCTGGAAAAAGTGTTTGCTTATGGGCAATTTTACCTCATTTCGTTTGGAGGCTAAGATCCATTCTTCCCTGCTTTTTCACATTTTCATACTGGGGAAAGAACCTTTCCTGCATCTCATTCTCTAAATCTCCTGGCTGGGGAATCTTGTTTCTCCCCTCCATGGAATGGGGATATGAGCCTCTCTCAAGGTTTAGACTTGTGCTTTCAGCCACATTTGGAATTTTTCATACTTTAGAAAAGTCAAGAGATCAGAAAGATAAATGAATGTCCTTTTTTGCACACCATTTTCTCTGATTTAGGTAGAAAACAAGTTCGCCTGACCCGGTGAAGTTCTCAGACGAAATGCCACGGTCAAATTTATAAAAATGTGTCTCTCTCTTTTTTTTTTTTTTAAAAAAACATGAAAATCCCAGGTGGGTTTCACAGAAAAAGGCTTTTTCAATTATGCAAATATGACATCCCTAGTAACTGGCAATACCAATATTTTAAACTCTCAGCAACAGTTATTCTGCAGATAGTTTCTCATACTAAAAAAGGAAATTAAATTCTTAGTTAAGGCTTTTTTCCCCTTGAACTTCAGCACCAATTCACTTTACTTCTCCCCTGCACCGTTTGCTGAAAGGACCCAGCTCTACCAATACTAGTGTCTTTCAGAGAGTGCACTCTATTTTCAACAAGCACTGCTTAAAAAAAAGCCCTGAAATATGCCAAATATAAATTTAGCACTAGAGTCCCCACAATGCTTTCTGAAAATACAATGAAAACAGTTTTGTCCACTCTAAATGCTTATGTCATTTTCAATACCTGTTCAGAGGCTGACACCCATTGTCAGCAACAGTTCAGTTCCCTAAGGTCTGAGAACTTTATACCGCTCAGCTGGCCTTTCTTTGTAAGGAACAGATTAGAAGTAATTCCCCACAGCATAAGAAATATTTTTGCTTCTTTTTGAGAGCAAGTGAAGAGTTGCTCTTCACAAGTGAAGATTTCTCCATCACTTGTTTTAAATTAAGAGTGAGTCTTTCTAAATATATATGTTCTTACTCAACCACAAGTTATGCATTTCATGCAGGAATAAGTGACAGAAATTACCTGGTCTGTGTTACGCAGAAAGTCAAACTAGATGATGATAGATTTTGATTTTTAAGGCTAGAGTCTATGACCTATCTTGGCATTAAAGTACTTAGCAGAATTCACCCTATCCTTACAAAACTGAATGTTTGATGTTAGTCACATGTAAGATATAAAAAGTTTACCTGCAGATCCATAAATAATAATGATCAAAATGGGAGTTGCCCAAATTAATCCTGTCTGTGGGAGCATCCTGTTGTGTGATCACAAAGAAAGACCTTACAAGTAGAAATGAAAAAATAAAGGTTGGTGTAGATACCTTATCTGAGAATTTAGTATTGACAATCTCAATCTTATCTTTGCATGAACAAAGATTTTTTTTGCAATAGTAAACTAGATAATAGAAGATTACTTTTAAGAAAAACAATCAAGACTGTATTCAGAGAATTTACTAATCCAATATGATCTCCAAATGTATAATCTCTGAAACCGGTGTTTATATTATTTATAGTGCATTACATATACACATACAAAGCTTTCAATTTATCTTCAATGGTTGTAAGACAGTGGATGTGTGAAGTAATAAAGAAAAAACACTTTGCAGCTTCAGCACGTTGTCATTTTATTCTGAGGCATATAGGTCTCTACATCCTTTAGTCCAGGGGTCTCAAACACGCGGCCCACGAGCCGCTTGCGGCCCGCGGAGCTCTTCCGTGCGGCCCGCCAAGCTCCCGGCGCCCCCCCGCCCCTCTACCTACCCTGTGGCGCCGCGAGCAGCTGCATAAGGTGCCCTGCGCAGCTGCATGCTGCTCCAGCCCCTACTCCGTCCCAGCCCTGCCTCTTCTCCCCCCCTCCAGCCCCGCCCCCACTCCCCTGAAGACCTGCAGCCAGGCTGGACCTACTCACCACATGGTAAATGGAGCGACCCCGCCCCAGCCTGCTCCGTTCCCCCAGCTCCCAGGCTTCTGGGGAGGGGGGAACTGCCCCGCAGCACTTGCTGGCAGCCAGGCTGCCAGCCGGGGGAATGGAGCAGGCTGGGACCGGGTCACTTTCTGCAGGAAGTGGCCAGCCTCCCCACCCCCCCACCCAGGAGGCCTGGGCCCAGCCACCCCCACCCAGCAGCCTGGGGCCACCCGCCCCCATGCCCCTCCGTGAAGGCCTGGGGCCAGCCACCCCCGTGCCCCTCCGTGAAGGCCTGGGGCCAGCCACCCCCGTGCCCCTCCGTGAAGGCCTGGGCGCCCCCCCCCACCCCCCGAGGGGGAGGGGGGGCTGCATAAGGCACCAAAATAGCTAGGGATGGCTCTGCCCACACCCCTCCCACACCCCAACTCCCTGCACTGAGCCCCCTGCCACACCCCTCACCCCTCCTGCACCTCACACCCCAATTCCCTGCCCTGAGCCCCCTGCACACCTCCTGCACTCTCTGTCCTGAGCCGCCTGCCACACCCTTCACCCTGACCCCCACACCCCTCCTGCACCCCCGGGGGAAGGGAGGTGGCAGAGTTGGGATGAGGACTTCGGGGAAGGGGTTGGAATGGGGGCAGGGAAGGGGAGGGAAGAGGTGGGGCAGGGCCTCATGGAAGGGGTGGAGTGGGGGCGGGTCCCGGGGTGGGTGTCTGAGATGCGGCCCTCGGGCCAATGCCCTAGTCCTCATGCGGCCCTCGTGGTCATTTGAGTTTGAGACCCCTGCTTTAGTCGAAGCAACTAGCACGAGTCATACACCTCCATTAGAATTGTAAAATGTATTCCCTTATTTAAAATATTCATTAAGACTGAACTACCCTCCTCGTACTCAAGACATTTTCATGAACTTCTGTCATGTGCCTCTGAATTTCCTGCCCCAACATTGCCAATGACTAGAATGTGGGCAGAAATAGACATTCCCTTAATATTATCGTTTGTTTTCTTCCCAATTTCACCAATAATAAAAAATCCAGATATGGATACTCCAAAAATATAGAGCTGGGGCTCTCAAACTTCATTGCACTGTGATCCCCTTCTGGCAACAAAAATTACGACTGAAGCCAAAGCCCACCTGAGCCCCGCTGCCGGGGGGGGACGACGGGGACAAAGCCAAAGGGTCTCTGCCTCAGGTGGGGGGGGGGGGAGAAGGGGAGGGCACCAAAGTCAAACCCCAAGGGCTTCAGCCTGAGGGGGGGGGGGGGGAGGGGAACCTGAGCCTTGCCACCCAGGGATGAAGCCCTCAGGCTTCGGCTTTGACCCCAGGTGCCCGCGGGGCTCAGGTTTCAGCCCCAGCAAATCTAATGTCAGCCCTGGCGAACCCATTAAAACAGAGTGGCAACCCACTCTGGGGTCCTGACCCACAGTTTGAGAACCTCTGACAGAGTATGAAAGCAGGAAATGCTTTCTATAACTGACTCATCCACAGCCAGAGGAAGCTACAATCTTTCGTTGCACCCTAGCAGAGTGAGCCAGACGTGGTGGAATAGATGGAAATAAGTGGTGTTACAGATACTGCAGTGACATGCAATTTCTTTGGGGACCATATTGTATTAAAATCCATGAAAGATTAATGTATGATTTTTTTTTACTCCATGGGGTAGGCTTTCCACAGCTAGGAACTAATAAGAGTGGGAGGTGATTAAGGTGAATCACCGAGACTAAACAACTTTAGAGAAGTACCATGCCCAGAGTGGTTCACATATACTGGTTCAGGCTAGGTTTTCCATAGAGTAGGAAACAAAGAAAAGGCTTTTGATGTGAAAAGATGACCCTGAACTGACCCGTGGCCCTCTTTCTGATCCAGCAAACAGACAGGACCTTCTGTCCAAGGGGCAACCCCAATCCTTCCAGAAGGGTTGGGAGAACTTTGACCTCCTAGAGCCCCATGACTGATGGGTGACTTCTGCATGTATAGGAATTTTTATTGGTGTGGTTTCTGCTGTTTTTGTTTTGTTTCTGCTGTTTTTGTTTTGTTTTTTTCTGTAATGCTTTTACCTTAAGAATAAATGTTCTTGCTGAGAAAGAGCTATGTGGTAACTTGTGACTGCTAGCAATACACTGTTCAGAACCCTCAGAGAGTAAGCAACACACAAGAGCTCACCGTTAGGCAGACTGGCTTGCTCTGGTATTATAATGTAAGGCATTGAGCTGTGCAGCCTTAAATCCCCAGTCACAAGGGAGTGGAACAAGGGCCCCTGCCCAGAGACAGGTGACAGCTAAAGACCTGAGACCTGGCTGGGAACTCCTGGAAAGGACCGCTGAAGGTACTCCTCCTCCGTTAATCTGAAACTGTGACAAGTGGAAAGGAAATGGATACGCTAAAATGGCAGTAGAACGGGACAGTGCCCCGGTGAGAACTGTGCCTAATTAAAAACAAAACGCAGAACCACCAATCTGAGCAGGGCAAATGAACGTTGACTAGGTAGTCCAACAGAGTTTGCTAAATAAAATGACCAACAATTCAAGGAGACAATGAGTACTTTATAGATTCAGAACATGTATGCTTAATGAAGAGTGCAAGGGTCAAAACCACATTCCATAAGACAAACACAGCCAGAAGCTTCTAAACTCTAAGGATCTGTCTAACACAGCAAAGAAAAACCCATGGCTGGCCTGTGCCAGCCAACTTGGGCTCATGGGGCTCTGGGTTTGGGGCTGTTTCACTGCTATGTACACATCCAGGCTCATGCCTGAGCTCTGGGACACTCCCACCCTGCAGGGTCTTAGAGCCTGAGCTCCAATCTGAACTCAGATGTCTACACAGGAGTGAAACAGCCCTGCAGCCTAAGTCACACAGGCCAGCCATGGGTGGTTCTGTGCTGTGTAGACACACCCTAAAAGGCTACAACAAAATCCCTGCAGTTTTGCTCCTATGAAACTTAGGATAGCTCAACTCTGCCAGAGTTCAGGTGCTCTGCAGGAGCATAGCTTCAGTCCTACTTCAAGGAGGTGAAATTCCTGGCCCTTAATCCAAGCCTCTCTTCTGTGCTTCTGCATACCTCCACAAGCAACCCAGCACTTGTTAAATGTTCTGCAGTCATCATTAGCTATTTTTAAACAAAGAAATTCCAAGACAAAAATAAATTTAGAAGTGAAAAACAAACAGTAACAAAATAAAGATGTATGCAGTTTTTAAAACTCCAGTTAGAAAGTTATTCTGAAGAACATGGAAAATAGCTATTACTTTTATGAATAGTATGATTTGATTACCTGAGGTCCAAAGCTTAACTCCTGCAGGAGCTCATTGCCCTTCTGCAGGAAGGCAGACGACAGTTTTAGATAACTCAAATCACCGCTACTTCACTGACAATACAGGTGTCAAAGCCTTTAAAGTTTTGCTCCTAACTGTGCTGGACCCAATACCCCTGCCTTGGGACAGGGAGGGAGCCAACAGGCTGAAAACCTTCAATAAAGAACTCTAGAGGAGATGAAAATTTAGCTTGAGCTCATTGGAGGGCATGGGATGTCAGGGAACTGTTAAAGAATGGAAGACTGACAGAGAGACAAACCCGTGGGTCTTAAAACAGCTAAGCCTCCCTAAGGTTGGGGGGGGGGGGGGGACGGGGGGGGACGGGGACGTCTAAGCTTTGGGAAAGCTATACGTGTGTAGTCTTTTTGTTGTTTTAACATTTACTCTGAATGTTACAGTCATATAGATTAATTTTGTTTTGAAAAAGCTGTTGAATCATTGCATTTATCTACGGATCATGTAGGGTGACCAGACAGCAAATGTGAAAAATCAGGACAGGGGGTGGGGGGTAATAGGAGCCTATATAAGAAAAAGACCCCAAAATCAGGACTGTCCCTATAAAATCGGGACATCTGGTCACCCTAGGATCATGGCTCTCAAAGGGAAGTCTTTTGCAGGTGCCACACCCAGGTGGACCAACTGAGGAATCATGATTTGTAAAGAGGGGTGCTGTAGCCTGGAGTCCTGGTCCATAAGCAGGAAAACTGGAGGATTCCACCCTGAGGAGTAAAGAATCAGGGCCTTTCACTTGAAAGGGTCCACTCAGCTAAGACAAAAGGCTGGTCAAAAGTGAAGCTAATCCTGTAACCGTGAATTATAAATTTAAGTTTTAATTTATTATTTTTTAAAATCTAGAATACAGAAATCCACAGTTAAGGTGCTTCAAACAAACTTAACTCTACCCCTACTGCCCCACGTAACTCATGCTGTACAGACAAGATTAGTCACTGCAGATATGTGCAACCCACATCAATATAGACTCAGGTCCAGGGGAGCACAGAACCCACCAGATGGTCTCACCCTGCCCTGCGGCACCTGACCTAGGCTCCACCAGGAATAGGCAAATGGTTCTGCTCCCATAAGCTGACTCCCATCTGGGAGTTTTTGTTGCCTCGCACAAACCACAGAGCCCAGAGATGGCCCCATTCTGAGCCTCTGGAAAGTAAGGCGGATTCAGAGATGGTTTGCTGGCTGCCCTCCAAAGCATCTAATTGTGATACTAAGATGCTTGCCAGATTCCAGTTACACCTTCCCACAAGATGCGCAGAGCAGTGGACAAATAAGATGTAGAGCTAAGGCTGATCTTAATTGTGTTTTCATGCTTTCAAATGTGTTTAAATTAGGTAAATTACAAGTTAATTTTTCTAACATTTGGGCTGTTAAAACTATAATGTTCTTTAAGGTATTCCTCTCCATTTCTAATACTTTCCCCTAGATCTTGACTTTTGCTTGTTGTCAAAGACTGTATTTCACTTGTACCACAAATCCTGTTTTACCTATAAGGGCAGGTTGCAATACCATGACAATCAATCCAAACTGGATGAAATAATTCCATGTTTCCATAGCAGGCTGGGTCACTGTGACACCCCACCCTGGGGCCATCTCTGTCTTCAAAACAAAGTTTAGGGCTGACCTTGGAACCACCTTATCGAGAGTGGAGAATGAAAGGCAAGGTGCTTGATGGAAGAGGCCACACAAGCTTGCTAACCCTGCAAATAGATATGATGACCAAAAGGAATAAAGATTTTACAGTTAGAAAATTCAAAAACACTTCTCTTAGTAGTTCAAAATTGATTAGTAAGAATTTGCAATACTAGAGTGAGGTGTCATTCGTCCAATTAATTTTTTTTAAGAACTGGAAGGACCTTGAAAGGTCATCGAGTCCAGTCCCCTGCCTTCACTAGCAGGACCAAGTACAGATTTTTGCCCCAGATCCCTAAATGGCCCCCACAAGGATTGAACTCACAACCCTGGGTTTAGCAGGCCAATGCTCAAACCACTGAGCTATCCCTCCCCCCAGATTAGGGCCCCTGAAACAACGCTGATTTCAGAAAAAGGGCTGTCATAGTTGAAGCAGCAGTCTAGAACCAGAAGGGAAAGGATCCAAGTATTGAAACTTGCACTTTCAAGAAGAACAAAGCTTAAATTTATGAAAACCATCTAGTAGGAAAGTACATAATGTCTTTTGTGCACGGACAGTCATGGTTTTGTCATTAACCTTTCACAGCACAAACATCAAAGTCCACCAAAGCCTCTGTAAACCTTTGACTGGTTGGAAGTTTCCTGGATTTGAGAAAAAAATCAACCAGCACAAGAGTAATCATGATTTAGGTTCCATGAGAAACTACCTTAATGAAACTGATATGCTGACTGTTGAAATAGTTCCCATTCACCCGAATCCTGAATGTGGGAATAAGAGCCCTTCCATATCACCATATGAGCTGTACTGCAATGCTGAAGTGCTGGGGATATGCTTAAGCTAGACGTATCATAGAATCATAGATCCCATTCTCCTGCTCTGATAGACACCCAACTGCAGCGAGAGGGAGAAAATGGCATGTCATCCTAGGAAAAGGAGCCCTCAGAGCAAACTTGATGAAGAAAATCTCTACCTGAGCACAGAGGCAGAAGCCTGGGGCGATACATCAGTGCAGTTCACCAGGCCTGCCTGTGAAAAGTGCTGATAAAGAAGTCTGCTCTACCAAGAAAATCCACAAGAGAAACCTGTTGCCTGAAGCAGACCAAAAGCAGGAAAAAAACAGTACAGATGATTCACACAATAGAGAAGGAACTAGAATCATGCATTCAAACCTCTTCGGTTGACCAACACTTCAGCATGATTCAGAGACACTTAGGATCTTACCCCACACTATGAAACAGAATCTGTTGTACCATGATATAGTTAAACATATGTTGCAATAAAGTCCTTCAACAGAGCTGTTATTGTCTGTTGACTGAGAGACATTCAAGACTCAGGCCTTGGCTACACTTGCAGATGTACAGCGCTGTGAGTTAAACCCGTCTTCGTACAGCTGAGTAGGGAAAGCGCTGTAGCCTATCCACACTGGCAGCTGCCAGCACACTAACATGGCTACGTTTGAGGCATTTGCAGCTGTATTGGGAGCGGTGCATTATGGGCATTCAAGTGGCTGCAACGTGCTTTTCAAATGCGGGGGTGAGGTGGAGTGTGACAGGGAGCATGTGGGGAGAGAGAGTGGGTTTTTGGGGTATCCACAGAGTGTCAGCTCATTATCTCCTAAGTTTACACACCTCCACATCCCCTGCCTCTCTCTCAATCACTGAAAGCAAGCAGCAGGGGCTTTTTGTTTGTTTTTAAAGAGCAAATAAAAGACAACTCGGAGAAACGGAGCCCTCCTCCTTCCCCCCTTCTTTCTCTTCCCCCCCGCCATCTCTCTCCAAGCTAACTTTGCTGCCGGCACTCCTAACGGAGCCGCCCTGCCTGCAAACAGTAGCTGTGTTTGCTTTTTTTGTAAAGCAGCTCCAGAACGGAGCTCTGAACTCCAGCCCGGAAGTGCTGTTTCAAAACAAAGGGAGCTTCCTTCCGGAGGTCAGTTAGTGCGTCCTACCCAACTACATTCCAGCAACAGCGTAGCAGCCACTACGCAATAGCTGTTATTCCTCTCGGAGAGGAGAAGTACCAGCAGCGCTGTACCTGCGGAGCTGCAGCGCTGTACGTGCCTTGCAAGTGTAGACAGTGAGTTACAGCGCTGAAGGCAGTTTTATTGCGCTGTAACTCGTGAGTGTAGCCAAGGCCTTAACACTAAATGCTTTTGGGCTATTCCACTGGGGGGAGACATCTACAATTCTAATAATTCATTTTTTTACTACTTCAGTTTAAGATGTTTCTTTCAGGAGGGGGAAAAAATATTCCAAGTTCATCAACCGCCAGATGGTGGGAATTTTATACATTTTGCTTTAGACATAAAAAGGCAGAGTCTGAAGTAAACCTTTGAAATCAAACTGCAGTATGATACTTTTCACATTTAAAAAATGCTACCCTTACAATAATTTATAATAGGCCAAACCATATCCATTCTGCCATACTAGCTTCAGTTATATTTAGCCCCACAGCAATATTTTAAAAGCCTGTTTTTGTCTTAAATCTCTGCATTACTAGTTTGCAGCACTGTGGAAAAAAGGTGTTTAAAAATAGACAGAAGTTCAATGATTACATGAAGGTTTCAAAAACACAACCTTTACAAGACTCTTGACTTTGTTAAGTAGTAATTAATGTCTAAAGAGGGTTTTTTCTATAATCCCATCTTTAACAAATCTTGTACAAATGTTTTTCCTTACAGAAGACTCCAGCACCCTCTTTTAGAAAATATGCAGCAGGAGTCTGCAGAGAAAGACTTCACATTGTAGTGAAAAAATCCATCCATCAAATTTACAAACTGATTACAATCTGGGGAGTAATGCAGCTACTCAACCTGTATACAGATAGCTGTACTATTAGTTTTCACATCGCTGTCAAAATTAACTGGCAATTTCCCCCCAAACAGATGTCAAGCCTTATGAGTAGTGAAGTTAGCAAGTACACCCACAGAACAGTTTCACATTAATATTAGCAGTCTTTATTTAAAAGATAATGTCACCACACAGGCTTCCAAAAAGATACCCTCATCTTCCCACAGAACACACACAGTAACCTGCAATTCAATGTCAGCAAATATTAAGCAGAAGTAGTCTATTTACATAAGGAGGGCAGCTGATCAGAAGACCAAATTCACTGTACCAACTCGGAAAAATAAACTGTTTCACTTACAAGCAGCATATTTGTTTTTTCCCCCTATAAAATACTCTACACTACATTTTAATATCTGCTTGGGATTTTAGGACCTAGTTTTGCTAACCACAATGTGGTGCCATGCCACCAAGTAAAATTAGCTGAAACTGACATTTTTCTCCATAAGCTTTGGCAGGAAGTGAATACACTTACCCCTGAGAAAAATACTCCCAAACATAAATTCTTGATAGAAGCAACGGACTAGCTAAATATATTACAGTTTGAATGCTCTCAAAGTTTCAAACAGCTCCATATTTGACCAGAAATGGTAAAAAAAACAATAGTCCACTGGGAAAGTCTAATGTACAGACATCTATGGATCTCGCTCATCAACTTTCTTGTGAGTAGCGTTTGGTTGGTTAATCCTAGGGATCTATTTGCTTTATACACCCATAAGATCTCTGAAATAGATCGTGTTTCCATTCTGAAGTGGTACATTGGTTGATTCCAAATGTTTGTTTTCATTCAAACCAGGTGGCGTAAACCTCCTAATTTCTTCTTTTTATTTAATACTAAAAATCAGGACAAGGATGTAACCTTAATGGAGAGCGTGCTATTTCCAACATTGCAGTTTAGACACACTTCATGTTCGGAGCAATGGATGATACAGTCCTCCTCAAAGGAAAGATTCAACTTCTGGGTTATATCTGGGTAGTGGGTTTTTGTTTTTTCTGCTGTGAATAAATGCAATAGCTTTAATTAAATGGCTCAGAAATCCTCAATCTTCTGAAATCAAAGTTAAATTAAGTAGTTTTATAGCTGTAGCTACAGAAATTCTCAAATTGGCCAAAGTTCCAGGGTCCAGGTCATGCCCTCTCTGCCAATGACTAAAAGATCTGGTTCTGCCTCCTGAGCTGGATACAGGCTGAAGATCCACTTTAAAGAATCCTTATACTTACTTGCTCAGAAACATTTGTCATGTGGTTTTAATGGCCTTGGGAAATCTAGAGAACAATTTAAGATGATGTGGCCTCAAGTCTGATTTCCCTAAGAGAAGAAACAATCTTCACTAATCCCAAGATGTTTCTCCATATGCTAAGTGTTACTGATGCAAAAATGGACAAGCACCACAGACTTCAAAATCAATACTGAGGCTTGCTTTGTGTGTGTCTGTGGATGCATCTACACTAGTATTTTCGTTGGAAATTTCCCTTGCACTATTACGTGTGCAGCTCAGCAAAGGTAGGAGAACTAGTGTAGGCAGGCTCACACTTTCTACTCCTACGTCATCTAATGCTATTCTAATAAATTCTAGAACAGGGGTAGGCAACCTATGGCACGGGTGCCAAAGGTGGCACATGAGCTGATTTTCAGTGGCACTCACACTACCTGGTCTGGGGGGGGGGGGGCGGTGTCTTTCCATTTTAATTTAATTTTAAAGTGAAGCTTCTTAAACATTTTTAAAACCTTATTTACTTTACATACAACAATAGTTTAAGCTATATATTAAAGACTTATAGAGAGAGACCTTCTAAAAACGTTAAAATGTATTACTGGCATGCGAAACCTTAAATTAGAGTGAATAAATGAAGACTCCGCACACCACTTCTGAAAGGTTGCCCATCACTGTTCTATAAGAGATAATAGTAAAAACATTTGAGCCCACCTAGTATGCTAGAAGTGCTACCACCATTCCTATTATCGATAAAGCTGCACTACTGGTAGTGCAAAAACTGCTAGTGTGTGAACCAGGTTTTGTGGGATAATCACTAGTAAGATTAGTGTTTCACTGTTTTTTTATCCCTTGACACTATCTCTAGCTCCCATATGAAGGGAATGTTGTAGAGGAGGAAATTAATTACAGCACATTGGTGAACTTATTAAAGCTCTGACATATGTTGGTTAATCATAAAGCAATGCTGGTTAACTCCAGGACCAAATGCATTGTCTTCATCGTCAAAAGATATTGCAGGAATATGTGATCAGGGTGCCCATACTGAAGGACCAGAATTAAGACCTTCAATCATCATCCATGTCTGGTGAGTGAGGAGGTAAAAGGGTACACTAATCATCTCATTTTCAAGGCATAAGGTATATTCCAATCATATCATTACAAATTATGGTTTTTAAATTAAAGATACCATACAACTTTGAGTGTCCTTCAACATGCATTTAGATAGTGAACTACATCCCATGTGTTCTAAGCTAGTCAGACTGGACTTCCTAGGGGTAATGTACGGGACCTTTTAGAGAAAGCAGGACAAGTTATAGACATAGTGAAATAGTGTCAGACACGACTAAGAACTGTTTTGAAGATGTAATATATTCTTAATTTATGAATATTTAGCTAAAGATAAAACTTGTAGTTTTTGGACTTGTATTCTGGCTCAAATTACTTCTAGATCTTAGCCCATAGTTGGGCTAAACTAGATTTCCTTTGGCACAACTTGATGAGAAAGATGTAGATAATCTTCCTCACTAGAACTGGGTGCTGCATTAATCCAGGATAGAATGAACTGCTGCTGAGGTCCAAGAAACATGCGTTGACAAATGAGTTTCCAAGCTCCAAGTGATTATGTTTCTAAACAGCACTTTTTCTGGCAATTCTGGGCCTGAAGTTTGTTCTAATAGCAATGCTGGCACCTTTGGATAAAACATTTGCTTTTTAAACACCCAACCTAGAAACTGTTAATGCTTCTCAAAAGAGGAGTATTGTAATGCTTACATAAAATAAGTTCACTGGTCCATACTATGGTTGCCACACTAAATCCTTGTGTACATCAGTACTGGGATTTAAACAACTTACAAATTTAGACTGATACATAAAAGGATATTTCTGGGAAAGCATAATTTTTGTGAGCATCTGACAGTACATAAGAAATCTTCAAGATCACTTCTTGTTGTTCAAAGTCACAATTTACTGGTAGGCAAGTAATTATTGGTGTAACGACAACCAAAAAAAAAGACAGACAGACCAAGATAAACTCTCAGAAAATTAAACAAAAGCCTACTTGTCACACTGGAAAACTTGAGCAATTATTTTGTGCAATTGTAAGACTGGAGCAAAGGAAATAGAAAGAATGCATTGCTGTTTTACTGAATGCTAAATTCAAAACCCAAATTTTATTTACAAACATGTTCCATAAATACACTCATGGACAACCACCATATCTTCGAGGATTCTAGAATCAAAAGCTTCTTCTTCTAGACTTCCCACAGGGATAAGAAGCTATATTGTTGTTAAATTATAAGTAACATTCGTAAGAATACATAATTTTGTATACTCCATACTGCTCAGTGACTAGACTTAAACTTTATTAAACGATATCAAAGGATACAAAATGTATTAGGCTAATTTAGGTAGGTGGCAGAAACACTTAAAGTAACACCTTATACTTCACTGAAATCATATAGTGGAAGCCCAAGTTCACAAATGTCTTGTGTAATCAACCCCCTCTCAAACCTTTGTAAGATCAGGAGTTCAATAGAGGATTTTCCCCAAATATAGGAAAACAGTTTCCCTAAGCAATGACAGTTTAATAGTAGAAGGGAGGTAACCACCACCAGGGAGCTTCAATCCTGACAACTTTAAGATCTCTCCAGGCTTGAAGTCCTATAACATCCTTCTTTCCTACTTTCAATCAGCCTGCCTTGGAGATGTCAGCAAGCCATGTCTCTGAAAGCTCTGCTTCTGTCAGTAACCCTAAGGGACAGAGTTTGCCGTCAGTTAAGTATAAGTTTCTTAACTGCAAGCTCACTAAATCAGTGACAGACTGTACTAACATTTCACAACATGCATGCTGTGATGGAGCATATTTACAAGCCTGATTCTTTAAATCAGACCCTTAAAAGAATAATACAGACTCCACACCTATTCAATCTTCGGCCTTACTTTTCAAGCCTCTGTGAGGATCTCTTCTTTCTGTATCATTTGCCGTCCTCATTTAAGACGTTTTGGAAAACAACTTTCAAGAAAAGTCTCATACAAATTAGGTGTCCAATCCCAAGGGATTCGGACCACCGAAATTCCCACTCTTGGGACTTCCAGGGTACTTCTCAAGAGCCGATCACACAGCTCAGTGTTTAGTATGGATGCTTCTTCATTCCTCACCTTTATAACTATGACCACTTCTGTTTAA
Source organism: Chelydra serpentina (assembly GCA_037349315.1). NCBI lineage: Eukaryota > Metazoa > Chordata > Testudines > Chelydridae > Chelydra > Chelydra serpentina. Next base: position 776,387 of record JBAIAC010000023.1, read on the forward strand.
TGAAGTAATGATTTTGAAAGCAAGGCAAGGGCAGTCAATGTTTAGGGAGAACTGGAACCAGACTGGGACTGTGAAGAGCACAAAAAGCTATTCATAAATAATTAAATAAGATTTAACTTAATCACCTTAAAAAAACTGCAACAATTACTTTTAACATGGTTAAATATGTACTAAACAGTGGTTCTCAACCAGGGATCCTTGGGGGGGCTGCGAGCAGTTTTCAGGGGGTCATCAAGCAGGGCCAGCATTACACTTGCTGGGACCTAGGGTAGAAAGCTGAACCCCACCACCCAGGGCTGAAGCCAAAGCCTGAGCAATATAACTTTGCAGGAGCCCAGGCAATTGCCCTTCTTGCTAACTCCTAACACCAGCTCTGGCTTTTATACGCAGAAAACCAGTTATTGTGGCACAGGTAGGCTGTGGAGTTTTTAACAGTACGTTGGGGAGGGGGTCCTCAGAAAGAAAAAGTTTGAGAACCCCTGTAATAAAATGTACTAAGAGACATGTTATATATTAACTAAGTCCATAATTAACTGTATCACAGCTATTATACTAATACTTCCCTGCAGATGCTCCAGTCCGATTTGTTTTAAGCAAAACTGTTAAATTAACCAAAAATTCTATTGTTTTTTAAATTTAGTTCACAAACATAGGAAAGAAGTTCCCTATAGTCTAGTCCACCCCAAACTGTGACGAAAGCAGATTCCTCTGTTTAAAAAAATAATTTAAAAAAAACTATTTAGAAAGCATTTTAAAAGTTAGTAATTTATTCCTTATAGTGAAATGTACTAATGAGAATATTACATTTAGTTTTCCTTTAGAGAACCACAATGAATCCATGACAAAATACTGACAAGCTCTTACAAATATATTATGGGTGAGGTAGTATCTTTTATTGGACCAACTTCTGTTAGTGAAAGAGAAAGACTTTCAAGCCATACAGAGCTCTTCTTCAAGTCTGGAAAAGGCATTCCCATTTAACAACAGTGCAAGGTGCAACAGATTGTTTAGCATAAATACTTAGCACATATTACAGGCATGGCCAAACTGTGGCTCCTGAGCTGCATGCGGCTCTTTTACTGTTAAAGTGCAGCTCCTGGAGCCCCCCACGTACCCTCCCCCACATTCTCCACCTACAACACTGGGCCAGGGGGAGCATCGGAGAAGAAGCCCTGCACCCTAGTAGGCACCGCCCCGTGGGGCAGGTTGTGCATGTCTTGTGGCTCTTGAACTTCTGAAGATTATTGTATGTGGCTCAGAGGGTCTGTAAGTTTGGCCACTCCTGACATATTGTAAGGGGCCATTCAAGGTAGAGTAGCTCATTAACGCCTTTGCACTCATAGGACAAAAAGAGGGAGTTAGTGGGTTACAGTTCCACTTTGCATTTTGCTGTGACAAAAGTTGGTACAATAAAATGTATGGTCTCACCCACCTTGTCTCTCTAATATCCTTGGACCAACAAGGCTACAACTGCACTGCATACTAATGTATTATTAAATTTTGGAGCACACTTCTCCAAAACAAATTGAATGAAAAAATATGTTCGGATTTAGTAACAGCACTGTATGGAAGGTTTATATCTGAATTAGAAAATGAAATGGAAGAAGAAAAGTAAATTCTCCATCTGTATTGGGAAAATATAGGTAGAGGTGGCTTGTTACAGTATATACAAAATCAGAAACAGACAAGAGTGGGAAGATATAATTTTATTTTGGGGGGAAAGATCAAGAAAACTACTATTTTATATATCTGTGAATAAAATATTTTAATAAAATTATTTGACTCAAGTCCTGTGTGTACTACAATTGAAACCATTTCAGGGATAACATTTCTCTTTGCAGCTAACAGAATAGTTTAATCACATCTAAAAACCTCTTGTCCACACATTATTTAAAAAAAACTGTGGTAGAACTACCTGCCCAACTATAAAAATTCTTAGAATTGGACTATTGCTGAAACGTTCCCAAAGTCTCCCCTGTATCTTCCCTTTGTGATCTCAATAAGATTCCATGGGAACATTCAGTCCTCAAATCTGCATTGATAAAGTTTGAGAAGTTCTTTAAGAACATATATTTAAGAGGTTTCTCAACATTAACGTACTAAATTGAGAGTTATTTTGTTTTATTCAAATTATTACTGTATTTCCCTCATTTTCCCCACTTGGCAGATTACAAGACATTTTAATGGACAAGCGTCTGAAACATAGTGTAATCTGGTTTTATTTTTAAGTTACATGTTTTTTCCAACATGAAGATATACAGCCTTAAATTAAAATATTGTAAGTATTCTGGCTGCGCTTTTCAAAGGAGCCTATAAGAGTTAGGCAAAGGTGGGCACCCTGCTCTCTCAGGTTACTTTGAAAATCCCAGTCTGAGTGCAAGGCCTGGTCTATATCCAAAATTTAGGTTGATCTAGCTATATCACTCAGCAGTGTGAAAAATTCTTACACCAGAGAGACAGCTGAGCTATCCTGAGCCCAGGTATAGACACCACTAGGTCGACAGAAGAATTATTCCGTTAATTTAGCTACCGCCTCTCAAAGGGGTGGATTAACTACAGCAACAGGAAAAACCCCTTCTGTCACTGTAGCAAGTGTCTATGCTATGGTGCTATAGCAGCTCATCTGCAGCGCTGTAGCATCAATAGTGTAGACATACACTGAGAGTCACTAGATTATATAATTTCCTATATAGGCCAGAGTATATTTGTAGTCAGTTTCCATTGTGGACGTGCAGACTTCCTTCAGACCCATACTGCTTCTATTTAAGCAGTTTGCTACACAGAGACAATATAGGGAAAGCAGGTAAATTGACTGGCTTGTAACAGCTGGGATAAAATTCCACCAACCAAGGGGAGGAGGCAGCCCAGAAGCACACCCTCTATTACATGGGTTTATCAATTCTGTTCTGATGTTGGACTCTCAGGCTGTCAAACCCTTGCAGCTGCACAGGAACAGACCAAATGGCGAACGATTGCTACGGCCGACTGTTCGGCTAAGCATTGAAGAAGTTAACTGACCACTATTTGTATTGTTCGTTTTAAAGCGTAAAACAAGTCTTCTGTAAGCTGTAGTACAACTTTGCATTTACATAGGGCTTTAAAAACTTTAATCATAACCATCTGAGCTAGATATGGTATTATACCCATCTGAGAAAAGGGACAGTCACTTAAGGACATACAGTGAGTCAATAGTAGCAAACCCAGGATTGAAACTCGGGGGTCCCAGATGTACTTGAAAATGAACGAAGATTTTCAGATCAGTAGGTTACAGGTGGCATGCAAAGGACAAAAATATTAGGCTGGTGACAGGTTTTGCTTCTCATACGAATATAGGCCTGAAATATATGTCCCATTCCTTGCTTCCCCTCCTTCCCCAAAAAGGTGCGTGTTTCTGCTATAACATTAGACATTCGGGTTTCATCTCACCCCACCACAACCCTCAATCTATCAATATGCATCTCTGTGCTGTAATTTCAGATCACAAATGCAAAAACGCTGCATACAGCAATTTATGTTAAAGAACGTCTGATATTAGCAATGGTAAAGTTAAACAACATATGAGAATCTAGTCAGCAGGAAAGGAGATATGCTGCACACACATGCTATGTCCCCATGTAATACACTACAAGTTTCACAACTGGACTACAACTGCAAACAGATTAGGATGTGGAATGTAGGTTGAACCAGAATTGGCATTCAATTAAATTTTGAATAGTTTTATAAGCCCCGGAATAAGACTAGGATAAAGTTGGATTTCAGGCTAATGAGTCCTTGCCAACACTGGTGACTCTTCAGATATAATGAATACATATCAAAAAAACAAAGTACATAAAAAGTTTTCAGGACAGTAAAATAAACCAATTTTGTTTGTGATCCAACCCTTAAGCACTCGTTAGGGTAGTGAAGAGGGGGGAAACTTGAAGTAATGTTAAAACTGTGCAAAAGGTTAAAATCTTACCTGCTCTACCAATCAGTTAGATTAAAACTGAACATTGTTAAAGTCTAATTTCATTGCTGATGTTTACTTTTTGCACTAACCTTGGACAATGAAAATAAACTAGCAGGTTTCACTTGCCAGTTTTCATGTACTAGCACAATGCTTCAGTATCGGGACTTAAAAAACTGCAAGGGAGATTTTAAATCTCAACAAAACCTGATTTTTGTACATTTCATGAACATATTCAATATTTCTAACATTACTCAGCTTTGTAAAAAACTCTTATAACTTGCAAGTATAAATTTTAAATTCCTGCACTAAAAAGTGACTGACTCACATAATTAAAATTTTAAAGATACATTGTAAGTACTCTATTGTCCAATTTATTTTAGCTTCCAGCATTTAAAAACAGAGTTTTGAAAATTTACCAGATATACAAAAGACCACTAAACCAAACCACTGTGAGAGAACTCAAATTAACACTCAGTATACCATTAGTTCACAGTGGTATTTATTAGAAAACAAACAAAAGTTTATATATTTGAATACAAGATCAATTAATAAAATGCAGGATTAATCTTGCAACTGTTTTTTTAATAAAGACTGTTGTGAAATGATAAATAGCAAGGATTAACTTTAGATATTTGCAACACATTCTCATACAAGTGTGTGTTTAAATTGTTTGACAGTATCTAACAAGTTGTTGATCAGTAAACTCACTTAAAGATGACATGTGGTCCGTCCACAGGTTAATAAGGCTAAGTGTTCATATGGCAGGGATTCAGAAATTATTTGTCAGAAGGGTTAAAAGACACTTAAATTTTTAATGTAATCTGTCCAATAAAGAAATACAATCTAGTAGGATTGAAGATGAAAAACTATTCACACTCTTGAATCTCTCTCCTCAAAGAGTTATTTAGTATTTAGTCAGAAAGTATTTTCCAGCATCAAAACTTCAGCTTTGGAAAACAGGAATGGTAGATAGACCCTGGTCTGCTTCAGCTCTCCCTATTGTTAGAAAAATACCCTCCAGGAGCATACTTTTGATTAGGAAATTAATTCAGGGTTTGGTTAAATACAGAAAAGTAGGGTGTAGGACTACTTACCTACATTAGACTTTGTAATACAGTCTAATATGGTCAGATGAGAGATGGTATACAAATACAGAGTAGTGTCACTTACAAGGAATGTAGGGATACTTAACCATAGCAAGAAGGAGTCACATCAAGCCGTAAATTAGATATCAAAATAGAAATACCATCTAATTCCTGAAGAAACAAAACTTTAGGGTTTTCTATCTAAAATGGGGAGTTCTGTTTTTCCTGGGTCAAGTTTTTTTGCTATGCAAAAAATAAGTCTGCACCTGTAAAACCACGGGGATGGACCATATTGCAATTGAGTCTAATGTACTCTGCAAAATAAACTTATAACAAGCCCCAGCTTGTTCCATTTATGCCATATAGCCGAGGCCAAACAGCACAGATGACACTCAACAGGCATGGGGGTCTCCTAACCCAAAGGCAGCAGGAGGAAAAAAAAGGTGAAGCACAAACTCCTGTCCGGGGTCGATGGGGCCACCCGCCCGCCTTCCCCCACGAGCTCGCGTGCTACTTCCAGCCCCCACCACCAGCCGGCTCTCCAGGAGCCCGCTCCAGACCCTGGGGTTCCCGTAGCCTAAGGGCCCCAAACCCAAGTCCCCACTGACCTCTCCACGCTCTCGTTCCCCACCTCCGGAGCTGCTCCTCCCTCCCCCACCCGACCCAGGCACTAGGCCCCCTTCTCCCCGGCTCACGGCCTGAAAATGGCGGAGGAGCCACACCGCCCGGCCGCACTACACCGCCTAAAGCGGCCCTTCACTTAGCTGCACTCACCGTCCGACCGTTCTCTTATCCCCGCCACCGGACCCCGCTGCCGCGCCGCTCTCCACACTCCCGCTGGCCCGGAAGCCGCTGCCTCACGAGCCCCCACCGCGACCGCCCGCCATCTTTTCCCCTCCAACGACCGGGGCGGTGCACGCGCTCTACGTCAGTACGCTCCAAGGCGCCGAGGAGGACCCGGCCGAGGACAGGGACGCAGCGGCGGCCAGGACCGCCTCTGCGCAAGCGCAAGCGAAGCCCGGCCATGCATGGTGCGGGTGCGTACACGACATGGACAGAGGGGCAAGTGGGGCGCATGCGTAGAGTGAAATAGCGTGGACTACGCTCTAATCCAGGGGTTCTTAAACTTCCTTGCACTGAGATCCATTTCTGACAACAAAAATTACTATAGGGCTGCAGGAGGGGGGACTGAAGCCTGAATCTGCCCCAATCCTGCCTAGGGTCACCAGACAGCAAATGTGAAAAATCGGGATGGGGGTGGAGGTAATAGGAGCCTATATAAGAAAACGATCCAAAAATCAGGACATCTGGTCACCCTAATTCTGCCAAGGTGGGTAGGGTGGACAAATCCAAAGCGCTCTGCGACTTCAGCCTCAAGCAGGGGGAATGTAACTTGACCCCCCTCTGACTGAAGCCCTCAGGCTTCAGCTTTGGTCCCAGGCCGCGAACAAGTATAAGGCAGCCCTTGTGATAGGGTGACCAGACAGCAAGTGTGAAAAATCAGGATGGTGGTGGTGGGGTAATAGGAGCCTATTTAAGAAAAATACCCCAAAATTGGGACTGTCCCTATAAAACAGAGACATCTGGTCACCCTACCTGGTGATCTCTTTAAAATGGGGTTAGCACTCACTTTGGGGGTCACCATCCAGTTTGAAAACTGCTGAAATCTGTCCCTGCACGTGGGAGTCCTGGCTCGGAAGGAACTGCCTCCCCCCTCACCTGCTGGTGCTCTCTGATAGGGCAGGCGCTTCCACTAGGCGACCCTAGGCGGTTGCCTAGGGCAGCAGGATTTGGGGGGGCGGCATTTTGGCAGCGACTCATTTCCCGGTGGCGATTCGGCAGCAAGAAAAGCAGCCGCCGAAACGCAGAGAACGCAGCTTCTGAGGAGCTGCCGCCGATTATGGCAGAGGAGCACTGCCGCCTAGGGCAGCAAAAACCCTGGCGCCGCTACTGCTCTCGGACTGGTGTGAGGAGGGGGGAACCACCTGAATTTAAAAATACTACTGAGCAGCTAGGAGAGAGCTGACTAGGTTGGGGAAGGGTAGTAACCAGCAGCTTGAGATCATATCAAGAGACTTCCACAGCCATGGAATATAAATCCTAAATTAACATCCCTCTCCCCCATCCACCAGTGCAAACATGCAATCCAAACATTTCAGCCTTCAGTGAATGAAACTGATCATAATGAACGAACTTGACTTCACATTGATTTCCATTGTCCTAGCCAAGGCAGATGCTAAAAGTAAAAAAGGCCAAAAGATAAAATATAAACCGGAGTTTTAGAATTGTCAGTTTTAATATCTAAGGCATTATTAGTAACAGCTAAGAATGCAATAGTTTAAAATAAGACGATTTGTAAAGTATTCATTTTAAGATGTAAGTAGCTATGGGAAGCAGTATATATAGGTTTGAGGACCAGCAAAGAGAGTCCCCTTTCACATCCTGGGATTTTTGGCAACGTAACCTTTTTGTTTCTATTTTTACTTTCCCTACTGCATGGTTGCTTTGGCTGTTTAAGTTTAACTGTATTGAGCAATTTTTTAACTCCTGATAAATGCAGAAACACTTATCTGCCAAACAGATCAGCAGCAGCGTAGAATAGCAGCTCAGCGAGCGACACTGGGAGGTAAAAATATTACACAGAAATTAACAAATCATAAGTCCATCTCTAGTCCAGTATCTGGTGCCTCATACTGTCCAGAAATGCATAAGACTATTCATATAGATGTATAATTATTTTAGATATGTTACTAAGATCCTGACTGGTTACAGGAACTTGTGGAAACAAGCTCTACAGCTTGTATATAAAAAGCTATTCATTTTATCATTTAAAAACATACTGCCTTTCAGTTTCACTGGATGTCCCTTTGTTCTTGTATTATGAGAAATGGTAAACAAAAAAGAGCACTATTTACCTTTTCTATAATATTACTTTCTATGCCTCCAGCATGTCCCTTATGTCCCCTCTTTGACAATAATATGGGACAGTTTTAATATTTCTACAGATGAGCAGCTTTCCATGCCTCTTGTCATTGTTGTTCCTTGTCTCTAAATCCCCTCTATTTCTCCTATATCTTTTTTGAGAAAAGGTGAACAAAACAGTATTCCAGATGAGGGCACTACCAGGGGCGGCTCCAGGCACCAGCGCAGCAAGCGCGTGCCTGGGGCGGCAAGCTGCTGGGGGCGGCGCTCCTCCCCGCCGGCTGGGGGAGCAGGGCCATGGGCATGCCACCGTCCCCGCGGTGCTCCTCCGGCCGGGGGAGAGCAGAGACATGCTGCCGCCCTCCCCGCAGCGCTCCTCCGGCCGGGGGAGAGCGGAGACATGCCGCCGCCCTCCCCGTGGCGCTCCTCCGGCCGGGGGACAGCGGAGACATGCCGCCACCCTCCCCACAGCGCTCCTCCAGCCGGGGGACAGCGGAGACATGCCGCCGCCCTCCCCGCAGCGCTCCTCTGGCCGGCCAGGAGAGAGCTGGGCATGCTGCTGCCCTCCCCGCCGGCACCCGGAGCTGGGCTGCGGGCATGGTGCGTTTTCCGCCCCGGCCCCAGCGGGGCCACGGGCATGCCGCGCTCCCCGCCAAACCGGGCAGCGGGGCCGCAGGCATACCACCCTCCCTGCCGGCGCCCCGGATGGGGCAGCTGGGCAGCGGGCATGCCGCGCTCCCGGCTGGGGGAAAGGGGCGGCCGGTGGCTTTTTTTGCCTGGGGCGGCAAAAAAGCCAGAGCCGGCCCTGGGCACTACATTGATTTCTATAATGGCATATTTGAAGTACAGTAGAACCTCAGAGTTATGAACAAACTAGTCAACCACACCTCATTTGGAATCGAAAATACGCAATCAAGCAGCAGCAGAGACAAAAAAAAGTACAGTAGCAATGTGTTAAATGTAAACTACTAAAAAATAAAGGAAAAGCAGCATTTTTCTTCAGCATAATAAAGTTTTAAAGCTGTCGTAAGTCAATGTTCAGTTGTAAACTTTTGAAAGAACAACCATAACATTTTGTTCAGAGTAACAAACAACTTCCATTCCCGAGGTGTTTGTAACTCTGAGGTTTTACTATACTATATTTTTCCCCTTCTTGACAATCAACTCTACACTGAGCAGACATTTTTAATGAGCTGTCCACATAAGTGGGCCAGTTTTTTTCTCTAGCAGTTACAGATTATTTAGGAACTAGTAATATATTTGAGTAATTCAAATTATTCTTTCCATGGTGCAATTAATTTATCTTTTCATCTGGCTAATTTAAGGGGTAACAAAACTTCTACAATAAAATAGCGCAGAATAATTTTCATATTTTGAGAACACACTTACTATACAGTATTAGCAACCCCTTTATTACATGTCCAGTAGTTCAGTTCTATCATACAATAGCAGTTCACAGAGGTTTTATTGGTCAAAGAGGCCTTCTTCCCACCATCTTGTCTGTTTTATTGCTTCTTATCTTCTTTGAAAAGTGGTAGCTGTAATTTATTATGGATTTCAATATTTGGTAGTTATCAGTCTATTAGCAGAGGACGATATAAGCCTTGTGGGATCAAGTCCAGCTCACTAAAGCTGTTAGATTTATTCTCTAAAGCCTCCCATCTTATTTTTAAATATCAAGAGACAACTATCACACCTAATCATACAAATTTAAAAGAAACCAAGTCAAAGAAGCCAAATAATCTAGCTAGTGCTTCCTTAACACCAAAAGTAATGAGGCTAGGAGGTAAGGGTTCTGATATGAAGTTCTTATTAAGACACCTAAATTTGTTTTTTAAAGATCAGTATTTTCATTTAGTTGAGGCAGTCACAGAAGTCTCCTGTGAGGCAGAGTATAAAAGACTTGTTTGATGACAGCTGGAGACTGAATCTAAGATTGAAATGAGGTGGATGTAGCTAATAAAATATGGGACCTCACTCCTGTGTTACCTTTTCTTATAATTCTGACCCAATTAAAGTTACTGTGGTTAATCAGAAAGGTATGTTTGGTTTATTAGATTCCAGGAGACAATGATATTAAAAGAAGTAAGTTATGTTACTGCTCCTGAGTCAATAGGTGTCACTCAAGGTAACTCAGGCAGCTATTATAAAGCAGCATGATCTTTCAACACTATGGATTTGGATGTCAAGTTTCCAATCATAGCCTAATAAGAGTGTCATTATTTCTCTCCCTCCCAAAATATGTGTATACAATTCTACTCATTTATATTCATTTGTAGTAATAATCACAACTGATGTTTGAATCAAGAATACTATCTTCCTTCCTCTCTCCCCAGAGACTATTCCCTCCTTTCAGGTCAAAGTGTTTCTCAATAGGATTTAAATAATTAAGGTTGGAGTGAATCAGATAATATTTACAAAGTATAGGAACAGAATAAGAAACATCACATTTTAATTCAAACTGAACAATGACACACTCCTGAAGGGAAAAAAAACATTATCTTGAACAAACATTTCAAAAGACACTCAGAATCTTCTTAGCCCTGATTCTACAAACTACTAGGATTTCCAACAACCAACGGGAACAAAATTTCTCCATCTTAGGTAACTGGAGTCCATAAGAAAGAAGAATCACACCTACGCTTATTCTAGGCCCTGTAACCAAAAACACTTTGAAGATTCCCCTGGCAGGGACAGGGAGTTGGGGGAAACAGGTACTGAAACCACCTAGACAGGAGTTTCCAAGATTCCATGGCTCTCACCACAAATGAGTCTTTGTCAAGTTTACAATATTCAACAAGTCAAAGAGTGGTCCCCAGTTTAAACGTGTCTGTGTGGGACCCAAGGCTGAAGTACTGTGCAACAAGAACTCTCTTTTACTCTGTCCTGGAGCCAGCTAGACTGGTCTGGTGTGCACAGAAACATTTGAAATTCTCTGATCTTTCTTTCCATAATAAGGGCTGGTAATTAGCCCTAGTACTGGAAGCTTCGTTTGGTCTGAATGTCATCAAGAATCTGCTGTAGCTCCTCATCTTCAAAACGGCCCTCTAGGCTGCAAGATAAGAACAGTAATGATAGTAACAAGCCTCTTCCCTGTGCTTTCATTTTTAATATCCAGAATTCCCTCATGTTTCTACACTAGTGCCTCAGACATTTTTGGTACCATCTGGCATTGCACCATTTATCCCAAATCTCTGCTTCCTCCTGTGTTATAATACACAGACAACTCTGAAGCCCCATGTTATAGCTCTCATGTGCCTCCACACTGAATTATGCAAATCAGATACCTTCCTCCCTCCACCTTTTCACTGATCAGTTTCAGGACATGACATTAAAAGGGTACCACACCCAGGAATGGGCAGGGCCAGGCCTAAACACAGTTATCTGATTGGCATCATGTAGAATTGTACCTTTTAGGCCAGCCTACTGTGGCTGTGAAACACTGGATACAAAGGGGAAACAACAGGTCAGCTCAATTTTCCCCTTATTCCTGCATCATAGAACCCATAAATCATAAAACCCGGGACATAAATTCTCACCTGGGAATCAAAGCCTTGGCCTCCTCAGCTGTCTCAGGACACAGATTGGCCAAACATGCCAATTCAAATTTATGGAGCTTTTTCTGGAGCAACAAACTGCAGAAAGAGAAGATGGTGAGAATATAGGAAAAATGGAATAAAAAAAGCAGAGGAAAGGAAAATAATGTAAAAGAAACTGAACTGATGACATGGTGCTGACAGATCTGTGAACAAGGAATGGGGATGAGAAAAAGGGAAGCATAAGTTGTATTTATTTTATTATTAATACAACCCCATTATTGCTAGTAACAACAACAAAATCACACACAATAACCCCAGAAGCCCCCCCCCACCCCCCGCCAAAAAAAGGGCTAGAAAAGTCCTTTCCATCTACCACAATCTGCTGTCATATAAATATTTATATCAAACATCACTGGAGGCCCTACCTGGGGCCTCTTGTTACCCACTCTACTACAGGGGTCCTCAACCTGGGGGTCATGACCCTTCAGGGGGTCACAAGGTTATTGCACACGGGTTCACGAGCTGTCAGCCTCCACCCTCAAATCCCGCTTCGCCTCCGGCATTTATAATAGTGTTAAATATAAAAAAATTTGTTTTTAATTTATAAGGGGGGGGGTTGCACTCAGAGGCTTGCTTTGTGAAAGGGGTCACCAATGCAAAAAAGTTTGAGAACCACTGCTCTAACAGAACCTCACCAAGTCCCTCACTTCCCCAGAAAAACATGACTGAAATCTCTAGAGCAGCAGTTCTCAACCTGTGGGCTGCATGGGGCCCAACTAGCACACAGATGCAGCCAGCTGTGTGCAAAAAATAATTTCAAAATTTGCCACACTGGTCAGGCAGGGGGCGAGGCTGGCTGAGGGGGAGAGAGAGTAAGGCAGGCTGCAGGAGCGCTCCTGCCAGCAGAGGGCTGCTGAGTGCCGCAGGGAGCGGGAGAGTGGGTCTGTGGATAGGTTTGGGGTGGGGGGCCTCTGGGCAGTGTGGGGCGCTGAGATCTAGAGTTTTGCTTGGGTGCTATAGCACTCACAGGCTTTACGTGGGGCTCCGCTGCAGGGGTCAGGTCTGGCTGCTCGGTCCCATGCGGGGGGTCCAGGTCCAGCTATAGGCCACCCGGCCCTGCGCAGCCGGGGTCCCGGGCTCCGGCCGCTTAGCCCCACGCAGTGGGGTTTCAGGATCAGGCTTTGGCTTTGCAGGGGGGTGTCCTGCAGTCCAACCGCCCGTGTGGGGGTCGGTCATCTGGCTCTGCTGCAGGATCCAGCTGCTCGGTCCCATGCGGGGGTCCGGGCTCCCTGGCCCAACACCCAGGGCTCTGCTTTTGGCCCCGCTCTGAGCAGGGGTGCTAGGCATAGGGGATTGTTGAGAGGTTGGGGAAGCTGTGGTTCTCAGCCTGTGGCGAGAACCACTGCTCTAGAGCAACCCTGCTCCTGGGAATAACCATAACTACCACGTTTCAACTTCATAATACAGCACACACGACATACTAAATTCCCCAATAAAATCATCTTTCCTTGACTCTCCCACTCACCTACGGACGCTGGCAATGGTCTCCCGGTTTTTGAAGCGGCTGAAGCGAGCCGTGTAGTTCAGAGTTTTCATGAAGACTTCCGAGAGCTCCTGCTCATCCTCAGCACTCTCATTCTGTTGTTTACGATGCTCAAGAAGCATGTGCACTTCTGAATTTAGAAGCGTCTCAGCAGTTTCAAATTCTGCATGCAAACGAGTATCAGTGTGAGAGAGGGATAAGTACATCAACAAAGAAGCCAATTTCTATATGCTTTGTTTCATGCTTGGATATAGCTTTGGGGAGAAGGAAAATGAACCATAGATACAGCTTTGACTGTGAAAATCCTGTACTCCATGACCTGGAAGCCGTTCCTAATGAGAATATAACTATAATTCCTCCAAGGCCACACAACTGGATTTACAATACTGTACTGAGTAGCACTCCAGTTATTTTTAACTTTCTGATCATACACACTAAAATTACCCGCCCTATCTTTTGAGCTATTCATATTTTTGTAATTAATATTACTCACTTGACAAAAGGTCCACAATAAAGGCAAATGTTAAAGGGGTAAAACTGAAAAGGCTTCTTAAAAATTGGATTTGTATCTTGCTTTAAAATAAGCTTGTTTTACTACTTGTTTTTTATCTTAGAAAAATCAGGAATGGCAAGTGTGATTGTCTGCAGTTTTGCTGGAGAGCTTCTGAGAGGTCTTAGGGATGTTTACTGCTAGCACCTTACTTAAAGCAGGAGGATGCTGAATGTTTAACAAAGGCATCCTTTATTAGAAATGGTATTTAGTCATTGAAATTAAATAGCCATTAATAAAAACAAAGTTTTAAACAGTCTGTCTAAAAATCTTTTCCCCTCTCCATAGATCAACTTCTCTTTCTCAGCTCTTGGTCTGTAATCACTAGTTCGCTTGTCATTAAGAGTGACTACCAGAATAAACAGGGCATGAATTTCTAATGCTAAAAAGCAAGTAGATTGCAAATATTTCAGGTCTCCATTTACATCAGAAAAGCAAAAAAGAGCATAAACCCAATGTTTTCCCTTTTGAGGACACGTTTAAGGAACAAATATAGCTATTCAAACATTAGTATCTTTTTCAGATTCAGAATATTGTCAACAGAACCCACTGGGCAATTGTAATCCCTGTTTCAAACTTAAACAGTTGGTTTCCAAAACAAAAAAATAATAATAATTTGAAAATATTCTCACAGGCAGCAATACCTTTGTGTCATGGACCAAAGAGAAGAAAAACTAGAGTTCCTCACATTAAACCCAGGGATCATTTAATTGTGCCAGCTTGATACAGATCAGGGTTTTTTACATAAAACTCTTTGGAGGTATAGAGACTGTCTCTTTGTCCTGTATTTGCACAGCACGGTACAAACAATAACAATAGTAATACTCCTCTATACACTGAAAAGCATTATATAATGTCATTTAAACAACACTTCAAAGATGTACTCGTTCCGCTGGAATCGGATGGCCTGCTAGAACAATGATGATTGAGCTACTGTCACGGCTGTCAGAGACTCCATAATTTTTTCTTTTTGAAATTATCCTGACTTTTGATATATGGGGATTTATAATGACAAACAGCTCGGGAAATGTGACTGAGCTCCCAAATTAAACTCTGGGCCACGAGGCGGCCAAAACTCTGCAGCCAGATAAAGAATTAGACCAGGAGCGTCATGTTTGGAGCTTTAATTCCCCAGGCCAGGCACCGCACAGGTTCAAACCCCAATTTACAGCCGGATTGTATTGACACGGTTGGCTGCAGCAAAGTGGCCCCCGATTTCCAGACTCTTCTTTCAGCCCGGGAACTGTTCCTTTTATTTACAGGGAAACAGATACAGGAATGCGGGGAGGTAACCTGGGGTACAAGCTGGAGAAGGCCACGTTTTTCCCTTGCGCCCCTTCCCCCCGCTCGGTGGAGTCTCCCCGGACCCTCCATGCGCCCCCCAGCTCCCGAGAAGGAGAATCTCCCTCTCCTGCTCTCCGCTTGTCCCCCGCAGCTCCCGGGCTCTCCCCGCGGACCGAACTCTGTCCCCCGGCCCCGCGCACCTTTGGGGAAGACGAGCTGCGAGGCGTCCTCCTCCACGTCCGCGACCCGGGCCTCGCTGCCTCCGGCCGCCATCGCTTCAGCCGGCACCGGCTCCCCCTCCGGAAGCGAAGGCTGCCGCGAGCCCCCGCCCTCCTCCTGCCTCGCGGCTGCGCGGCCAGGCCCCGCTATTCCGAAGCTCCCGTCAGGGGGCGTCGACGGGCGGAGCGGCCGCAGCCTGCGGAGGAAACCAGCGCCTCCCTCCCCCACTTCCCCCAGGCCGGGCTGAGGGCGCCTAGGCCCCAAGCTGGGTCCAGGGCAAAAAGGCCCCTCGCCCTGTGTGGTGTGACCTAGCCCCAGCCGCCATCTGCTGGGTGCTAAGCACTGGGCTGGTCCAGAGCCCGGACAGAACTAACTCCTTGCGAGTAGGGCTAGCTGCCTGGCGCTGGACACTGCAGCATGAACTCCACTAGGAACCAGGCCTTGGCGCAACCCCATCTGCAAGACATCAACATCTCACCCCCGGACGGACCCGCTTCCCCCAGCTCACCGCAGAGAGGACATTTCATGTTAGGGTGACCAGACAGAAAATGTGAAAAATCCGGACGGGGGGGGGGGGGAATATGAGCCTATAGAAGAAAAAGACTCAAAAATCAGGACTGTCCCTATAAAATCGGGACATCTGGTCACCCTATTTAATGTTGGCCTCAGAACGCAGCAGGGAGCCCCTGTGATCTTGTGTGGTAACCACCAAGGATGCAAAGGGATCATTCTCCTCCCTCGACGAGAGGCTGCATTGACTAGTAGCTCTCTCATCCAGTAGGACTACTCCATATAAGCAACTAACCAACTCAGAGACAGATCTACCCAACTGGTGCTTCTTTCTGCAGTTACATAGCTTATGGGGCAGAAATAACAGAATGAACCAAAGACAGCCTCTCAAAAAAGCAAATCCCCACTACTTTTCTTGACATAGTTTGGTTCAGTTGCATAGGAAAACGTCTTGCAATGAATTTGCTGGGAAATGGACCCACCACCCTTCTTGGTTGGTAAAAGGCACCAGTGAATCGATTAGCTCACTTTTGACCAAGGTGAGAGGAAATGCTTTCAGTGACCCTGACATATGCATTTGTCTGAGCCTGTGGCTCCGGCTATGTTGATAACAGTGCTCTACAGCCAAAATGCTTCTGAAATGAATGTAGTCAAACTTTACTAATTCTAGGTCACTGAGAACGAAAATGATGCTTAAAATTGTTGATTGGCTCTAGTTTTCAAGACATGCTATTGGGTCAGTATATACGACCCTTGACATGAGAATGGCGGAGGATAAGTGAGTTATAAAGGGAAGGGATCTCAATTTCAACCGGAAATGACTAAAATACATCCTTGACTGGATCTATGAATAAATCTATGACTGGGTTTGGACAGTACTTGCTTTTTAGGCAAAACAATGAATGATGCAATCTGAAGCTGGTATTGCGTCATACATGATAGGAATTGCATCATGTTATTCCTAGAAGTCATGGATGATGCAATCATAACAAAGCTTACATCACTCTGCTGAACAAATTGCCCTACGTCAGCTTTAGAAATCATACAGTGTCGTGCTCTCTTATTTGTCAGTGTTTGATTTTGCAAAGGGAGACATTTCTGTTTAGCCAAAGTGAGCAGAGATGCCTCGTACTTGTGTGAACAGTGCAGATAACTTCTGCTATGTTTGTGGTGAAGTGACTTTTGCATCACAAAAGCGCAGTATAACCAGTATGGTTAAGAAAGCCTATCACCTTTATTTTGGCTGCAAAATTGGAGATCAGGACAAGAGGTGGGCCCCACACATATGCTGCAACACGTGTGCAACAAATCTTCGCCAGTGGTTGAACAGGAAAAGGAAATCTATGCCTTTTGCAGTGCCAATGATTTGGAGAGCGCCAACAGATCATACCAGCAATTGTTACTTCTGCATGGTGCCTCCAGTTGGGCAAGGTGCATCAAAGAAGAAAAAGTGGACTGTGCATTATCCAAACATTCCATCAGCTATACGCCCAGTACCCCACGGAGAAGGACTGCCGGTTCCTGATGCACCAGAATCATTCTCAGTTGAGTCAGACGAGGAAGAGGATGAAACTTCTGGTCCTGAACCATCAATGTCACAGGACCCACATTTTCTCCCATCCTCCTCCTCTGAACCACACCTCATAACACAAGGTGAACTGAATGACCTTGTCAGGGATTTGGAACTACCCAAGAGTAAGGCAGAGCTTTTGGGCTCCAGACTACAGCAGTGGAATCTCCTGGCAGGTGATGTTAGGGTTTCCATGTTCTGTGACCGTCAAAAGGATCTTGTCCCATTCTTCTTCATGGAAGGTGATCTTGTAGCCTGCAACAGCATCGATGGTGTGATGGCAGCCCTCAACATCGTTCACGATCCAGATGAGTGGAGACTATTCATCGAAGACAAGTCTTAAAGCTGTTTTACTGCATAATGGAAATGTTTTGCCATCAATTCCAGTTGGTCATGCAGTCCATATGAAGGAAACCTATGACAACATGAAACAACTTTTGAGGTGCATAAATTATGACCAACATCAGTGGCAGCTCTGTGGCGATTTGAAGGTTGTTGCTCTCTTGCTTGGTCTGCAGACTGGATACACAAAGTACTGCTGTTTTCTCTGCGAATGGGATAGTCGTGCAAGAGATTCCCACTACATCAAGAAAGATTGGCCACTCCAACAGTCATTGGAGCCTGGGAGGAAAAGTGTTCAGCATCCACCACTTGTTGAATCAAGGAAGATTTTGTTACCACCCTTACACATCAAGCTGGGTCTGATGAAGAACTTTGTCAAGGCCATTGACAAAACACAAGCAGCTTTCAAGTACCTCCATGGAAAATTTCCAAGGTTAAGTGAAGCTAAGATAAAGGAAGGTGTCTTTGTTGGTCCTCAGATTTGTGAACTTCTTCGAGATGATGCATTTGACCATGCACTGCGTGGCAAGGAAAAAAATGCATGGAAAGCCTTCCAGTTAGTGGCAATAAATTTTCTCGGAAACAACAAGGCAGACAACTACAGGTTGTTGGTGAAAAACCTCAAGGCATACAAAGGCCTTGGTTGCAACATGTCACTAAAGATATATTTTTTGCACTCTCATCTAGATTTTTTTCCACCGAACTGCGGAGCAGTGAGCGACGAGCACGGCGAGCGATTTCACCAGGACATTGCAACAATGGAGAAACGCTATCAGGGCAAATGGAGCCCATCAATGCTTGCAGACTATTGCTGGACAGTGACAAGAGATGCTCCATTTAATGAATACAAGAGGCAAGCCAAGAAGCGCCGAGTAGACACTGAATAGGACTAAACTATGTACATAATAGTTTTTTGCCTTTTGTTTCATAATACATTTTATTTATATAACCCCTTTGCTGATTTTTAAAGTGTTACATAAACAGGACAGGTGAAACAGTATCATGTAAAGCAACCATAAACACATGAAAAGACCTAGGTTTACAATTTATGATTAAAACTATACTATCTACACAATATACATAGACATAAAATGTAAAAACTTAAATATCTTAGAAACAGTAGCCAGTTGTTTTAATTGTCATATTTGAATTCAGCACATCAAAATACATTCTAAATAGCACATTTCATCTCTGAAGCAGACGACTTCTCAAAAATTGTAGACCAGTGTCTAACCACCTGTTGCTTAATTCTAATATCTCCTTCCAGGGCAAGACTATTGAGAAGATGCTGGGGAGCCAGTTGTAGCATCATTTGGTATCTACCAATATTTTAGACTATTTCCAGTTATGTCAGACCTGGATATAGTATGTAGATATTTTTAGTAGTGGTTATATTATCTTACATCTGTACTCATAGACCACATTGCACATATCAATAGTCTCTGGCAGTTGGTTGCGAGATGGTCTTAGGGTTGTCAACCCTCCGGTGTTGTCCTGAAGTCTCCAGGAATTAAAGATGTTCCTGTGATGAAATCTCCAGGAATACGTCCAACCAAAATTGGCAACCGTAGCCTGTCGCTCCATTTGATGGTGAAATTCTCAGGGACTAGGAGGCAAGATATTCTCAATGGTGGGTCTTAGATTTTGGGACTCTCGAACATCAGAAATCAGGTTGATACAGAGACTGGGTACTAGTAAATTGTATTGCAAGACAGTCTTACCACAAGTCTTCCTCCAATGCCAGAACTATAGAGTGACCCAGCTACATTCTAGAGGAAAACAAATATTTTAAGAAATCCCACTATGAACAGCAGCTTTAATAGGGGAGCAAAAAAGAATTTAAGATTTTTCATGCAAAGAATTTTCATGCAACTTTTACTAGACCGTACAGTGATACGTGCATTAGTAAGATATCTAGCTGTATTTCTGACAAATACAAATACTTAATAGTGATCGAAAGATGGAAAAAGTTAGACAAACATCCATCAGGGATGGTCTGGATATATTTAATTCTGCCTCTGTGTGGGGAAATGAACAAAATGACCTGTTGAGGTCCCTTCTAGCCCTATGTTTCTATGACAGCAAACAGAATGGCTTTTCACCAAGCATAATCCCAGAGAGTTTCTAAACGGATTTGCACATTGTATGCACTATAAAGGATTTTACTCCTGGGGAAATTCTGCGCCACTGCACATGCACAGAATTTATGTCTCCCGCACATTTCTTTGCTTCCCTGCAGAAAAATGACTTTCTGACAGGGAAGCAAACGTAAGCCATAAGAGCGGTCATGAGTAGGGGACAGAACATGAAGAATTTCGTATCCAAGTAAAGCTAGAGGAAGAATTTTAAGAAGGTAAAATGTAACTACCCAAGTTGGAATTTAGCTAGTTTACTGTGATTAATACCCCACATTTTGTGGGGAAGTGCCTTGGGATGTTAAATTACCAGAAGTAGTCAGGACCTTGATTTTAAGTTTCCTCAAAAAACAGAATCTGTATACACAATGTCCCCTATTCCATGCTATGCCAGTTCAATGCTGACTCGGAAGAGTGCCACCAAGAGATAACTAACAACTTCCTGGCACAGTTTCCTGGAGCCCTTCCATTTAAGTACCTACCCAGCCTAATCCTGTTTAGCTTGCAAGATCTGATGAGATTGCTGCCCATGCTGGTATGATTTCATATGATCATAACACAACCTTAAAAAAAAAAGAATGAGTTGCTGTTATTTCTAAAGAATCAGAAAATGTAACTGTTCACCTGTATAAAAATGTGCTGCTTCCTACAGAATAGTAAGAGCAAAGTATTTAAAACTTGCAAAAGGGTAGGCTGTAAAGTTACGCATGGACCAACTCTAAATGTTTAAAGCATGCCATCTGGATAAATGAATGAGGTGGAGAAACTGATTGGAAACTAGTTCAGATTGCTAAACAGTACAAGTAGAAAGACATTCAGAAAGATTGAATTAAAACATTTAAGGGAACATCTGGCAAATTAGACAATCTCCATTAAGTTTACAACGAAACAAGGAAAGAATCAATGCCAGTTTGATCAGGGAAGCTTTTAGAATGCACTTGGAATCATGGCGACTTCTCAAATAACCTATCTGCCAAGAGCACCAATCTTCTCAGAACAGTAGGTAGCTCATGTAGTTATGAATTTTGCATGGTTCTTGTCTGTGTCCTCTCCACTAAGCTATGTGGAAAAACAATTAACAGAAAGCCAGACACTTGTAAAGGTTTCTAGCTACAGCTGAGGAGGCTATAATGATAAGAACAAAGTGATAAGAATAGTCTCAAGAGGAGCTTGCCTTTTTATTCTTGTATTTTTGTAGGCTCTAATAAATATATTTCAAAATTATATCAGTAAGTGTTGTTCATCCTGTGAAGCAAATCAAAACTGATTCAACAAAAGAAGGCAGGTGGCTCATCTTTAACATGTGCTATTCAAGGGAAAAAATACCAGTTACTAACAGTGGGTCTTATGAATGGATTTAAAAATATTTATAGCAAAGAGATGATGGTTAGAAAGAATGTCAGATAAAAGTGAGATTTCATATTCATTTGGAGGTCATATGCTAAAATAGAAACATATTCAAGGAAGTTAAAGAACTTAACAAATATAATTTACCAGTGGACCCACTGTTCCTACTGTTGGGATTTTGAGTGGGGAAAAAAACCCAGCTGATACTGACCACTTTCAGAGACAGGATATTGAACTAATGTATATGGACCACTGGTCTGATCCAATATGGGCAATTCCTAGCTTCCTAATGTTTGAAACAAATTAGTAACCTACTTAGTAGCAACTAGCTGTGCTACCACATCTCATTGGAAGAAAAAAGGATCATCCAGTAGTATCTTGGCTTAATACAATTTGGGAAATGTTGGCGACAGGAAAACTCCCTAATCAAAATAAACCAATATACAGAAATTATTTTGAGAAGTGGTTTCCTTTTGTTGAATTCATAGGTAAAAATCTCACCACTCTAGAAGTCAAGCCCAAAGTTACTTGGTTTTTGTTCAGTAATTAGTGACAAATAGCAATTACTATGATCTTGTCTAGTAAATGCCATTTGGTATTGTTATTGTTATGAAAACATTACCTTCTTTTAAAAGCAAAAATAACTTTGAGTGAAAAATAAGAGGATTACAATATCTAATTCTTAAAGATCTCTTTTTATCAGGTCAGCAACATTTTAGTAGGGCTTTTGGTAGTCGCACATGACAGTCTCATAAGCAAACTAGGGAAAGATGGTCTAGATTAAATTACTATAAAGTAGGTATGCAACTAGTTGAAAAAAGACACTCAGAGTAGTTATCAACAGTTATCTGGCAAACTGAGAGGACGTATCTAGTGAGGTCCCAAGGGTCTTTTCTGGGTCTAGTGCTGTTTAATATTTTAATTAATGACTTAAATAATGGAGTAGAGAATGTCTATAAAATTTCTGGATGATGCCAAGCTGGATGGGGTTGCAAGCACTTTGGAGGACAAGATTAGAATTTAAAATCATCTTGATAAATTGGAGAATTGGTCAACAAGATAAAATTCAGTAAAGACAATGTAAAGTACTATACTTAAGAGGGAAAAATTAAATGTTCAGTTACAAATCAGGGAATTACTGGCTAGATGGTAGTATTACTGAAAAGGATCTGGAGGTTATAGTGAATATTGAATACGAGTCAAATGTGATGCAGTTGCTGAAAAGGCTAATATTCTGGGGTGTATTAACAGAAGTGTTGTATGAAAAAAGACACAGGAGGTAATTGTCCCACTCTATTCAGCACATGTGAGGCCTCAGCTAGAGTACTATGTCCAGTGCTGGACACCACACTGTAGGAAAGATATAGACCATTTGGAGAGTTCAGAGGAAAGCAACAAAAATGATAAAAGGTTTAGAAAACCTGAAACTAAAAAAACTGGCATGTTTAGTCTTGGGAAAAGGAGACTGAGGGGGCTCTAATAGCTAATAACGGGCTTCAAATATGGTAAGAGTTATTTTAAAGAGAATGGTGATCACTTGTTCTCCAGAAAGACCAGAAAATTAGAGAGAAAAGGGGAGCAAGGAAGCACCAGATAGCCACAGATAGCATGGCCCTGAGAAAAAGCTAATAGCTTTGAGTTCACTTGTTGACTTGAAAGACGGCTTGGAGCTGAAAGCAAAAACCATCTCCTGTTTGATTCCTCCTGTGTTCAAGGAAACAGGACTGTGTACATTCTTTGTAAATAAGGATTGCATCAAAAAAATACTTGAGTGATAAATTTCTCCTTTTAACAGAAACAACCCCCAGGGCCCCACATTTTGGGTAACAGCTCATTAAAAAAAAAAAAGGTGTAAATGCTTTTCTGGATACTAACACCTAGCTCATTTTCATTTGCAGATTTCACAGCATTTTATAAGAGTTAACCACAACTACCACTACACTCTCACTTGACTGATCTCCCACCATTAGGATGGGTGAGCCCTTAAGCTGCTGGTAAATTAATGCTGCTAGGTTGAGGGTTCATTACACTTGCCCCAATTTCTCAGCTAGTTGCATAGTTGAGTAGCTTCACAAACTAGACTGTCCCAGCCCTGCCTGGCTGTTCCACTGGAGCCTGTGTGGGTGCCTGTTATTAAGACCAGAGCCGGGAGAGAGCAGGAAAATAGATTGGACTGTAAGGGCTTGCTCGGGTTGCATCTGGGGATCAGAGGCTTATTTCACAATATCGAGCAGCAATAAAGCAAAGTGGAGAGGGAAATGGTTCCATGTATGCCACTAACTTCACACCTTGGGGGAAAAGCCGGAAAAAGTGATTCTTATGTCATCTTGATACTGGATGTGGAACAAAGGATCAGATTTTAGGCCTGGCTTGACATGGGTAATTAGACATGGCCTTATTTCTTAGAAGACAGGATGAGAGAGGTAACTGGATTAGTAGGCTGGAAACAGAACATCTGTACTAGCTAAAATTAGGGGGAACACATAGGGAGCCATTTACAATGGGCTGGATAACAATGTATAAAACAAGTCCAGAACGTAAAGATAAAGAGTAAGTCATACATGGACAGTGTGTGGACAGTGTGTGTTGTACAGGGATTGGTTCTTACAAAGTAAACAAGCCAATCCCAAAATACAATGTATAGTAAATGCAATGTAATATGTTAATGTATTGTGACGGGGCAAGGCCAGATGGCTATAGGAAAGTGATGAGGAACTAGTATGTTAGCCCCAGACTAAATAAATCCCTGTTACCTTGTTAACCAAATGGCAGTTGCTGCAGGTTAATCAAGACACCTGGGGCCAATTAAGATCTTTCTAGAAAAAAGCAGTGAGGATGGCTAGATTGATTGGGACACCTGAAACCAATCAAGGACTGGCTGGAACTAGTTAAAAGCCTCCGTTAGTCAGTGAGGGGGGGATGTCAGGAGCTGTGGAAGGAGGTTGCGTGTGAGGAGCTGGGAGCAAGAGGCACTAGGAGCTGAGAGTGAGAAGGCATACTGCTGGAAGATCCTGTGGTGAGGATAAAGAAGGTATTGGGAGGAGTCCATGGGGAAGTAGCCCAGGGAGTTGTAGCTGTCGTGCAGTTGTTCCAGGAGGCACTCTAAACAGCTGCAGTCCACAGGGCCCTGGGCTGGAACCCGGAGTAGAGGGTGGGCCCGGGTTCCCCCCAAAACTCCCAACTCCTGATCAGACACACGAGGAGTTAACCTGGACTGTGGGTTCTACCAGAGGGGAAGATCTCTGAAGCAAGCAAAAATCCGCCAATAAGCACAGGACCCACCAAGATAGAGGAGGAACTTTGTCACAGTATATAAAAGGAAGCTTGCTATGTAACTTTGGATATGTGATGTGCCTTATACCACCCTCTATGCTTGAGCCTAATCAACTTAAATGTAGTTTAATTGTATTCCAATAAAGAAACCTCAGAGACAAGTTTGAAGCTGAGCTGAATTTTTGGGAACCAAGTGAATAAAGTCTCAGAGGCTACTGAGTGGATGTCTCAAAAGCTACTCAACATACTAGTGCTGTGACTTGCTGCTCATCTGGAGCAGGTAAAGTGCACATCCCTTAGTGTGAACATTGAAATGGCATTGGATGGGATTATGGGTTTAAATATGAAGTAATTAATACCATGCTGGAGAAGAAGGTTAAATCGAAGAGTGGACTCTATGGACTCCCCAGAGAAGTATTAGGGGGAGACTGGGATCGGATGAAAAAGGAACTCTAGAGTGTGGCACTAGATAGGCAAAAAAATAAAATAAAATAAAAATGCTTGTCAGAGCACAGCAGAGGGCTGTTGAATGCCTCTGACATTTAAAAAAATGTGGGACCCATTGGCAGCCATGGAAAAAAAATAATATCTTTTTTTTTACCCTACGCAAAGAAAGCTCAAATCAAGGCACTAGATTCACAAGGATTATTTCTGGTGGCTAAAACTTTACAAACAATGTGCCAACTTAAGAAATAAAAGTAAAAAGCATAAAAAAAACAAATACAAGTTGTAGAAAAAAAGCTAAATGAAAAAAATTCCTAAAATGTCAGAAAGAAAACAATGTTTGTTACCTATTTGCATAAATCCAAAGTCAAAAGCAACCGTCCTTCATGGACTGTATTTAACGTAGGACAGCTTTGCAGATAAAGTGTATTGAGTTAAAAAATAAGTGCAAAAACCATAAATAAGTTTAATGCCACCAAAAGGATTTGCCTGAGAAATGCATCACTTTAAAACAAAAGTTTAAAAAAAGCATTTGCACAAATGAACACAGCAGAGTTTGGAGGTAAACAGTTGGGGGTTGTGGAAATGTTAAAATTAAAGTGTTCAAGAAGAGGAATGCTTGGTTTAATAATGAAACTCACTTATGGCAGTATAATAATAAAACACTTAATAATAAAACAAATGATGCAAAGGGAAGGTCTGGTGGTGACAACTTTCACCATTAAGTGCTTCATCCCCCGAGAAGCCATTAAAGACCTTTTTGAGAAAAATGGTCTTTCCCAAGAAATGTGTTTGTAAATAATCAATTGTTCTGGCTGCTGCAGGCAACGTAACAATCTAATTTAAATTACTGAACTATAAACAGTTTAATCAAAATCACTAAAAATTACATAGGGATTTCTATAAGACTTAATTGCTTTCGACTATACTAGTAAAAACGTAACCTGGGTATTGGTATTAAAAAAATAATTAAAAACAACACAATGGGCATTGATCAGCTCAAACAACAAATTGTATAAAAAAAAAAAAAAAAAAAAAAAAAAGAGGAAAACATGCCTGGTAAGTTACAAAGGAAATACACTTTTTTTTTTCCTGTTTTGGACAGGCAGTAACAGTCAGCTTCCTAAAGCCTGAAATAGCTGAAACACAAAAGAAAAGCAAGGGAGTGAAAACAACAGTAAAACAAGAGGTTGTTAGAACACAGCACTTATTATAGCCCAGGCCAAAACAAATTCTTGCCTGTAAAAAAAAACTTACTCAAAGCTTAAATATGCAAATAAAAATTTGAGTTTAAAATGTAAACAACTTAAGTACCATCTGCTCATAACTTATAATTTACAGAAGGAAAACTTCAGAAATGTAAAACTATTTTAGGAAAGAAAGAGATTAACAGGCTCTGCTGGCAAGGCTAAGTGAAACAAGTTTAAAATATGTATTTGGTCTCTCTTTTAGGGTGACCAGATGTCCCGTTTTTATAGGGACAGTCCCTTTTTCTGGACTTTTTCTTATATAGGTGCCTATTACCCCCCCACATATGGTCCCATTTTTCACAGTTGCTATCTGGTCACCCTACTCTTAACAAACAGTTCACAACATAGCAAGGGACTGCAGAATGTAAAACACACTTATTTTAAAAGAAATGTTTAAAAGGATGTGCAAAATGAATTAGCTTTTAAAAAATTCCACTAAAAATCTATCATTCAAGGCTGCAAAGCTGACAGACACTTTGGGCAGCAGCCAACACCTCCTGACACATTTAACTTTATTAATTAACCCTTCAAGTCTCTCAATGCTTTTCAAAGTTTAACCATTTTTTTGTAAATTAAGCAATACATGTTAAACTTAAATTAATAAATAAAAATAAGGTGGCCCAAACTAAAATAGTGGAAACCCCCCGAAATCCCTTTTTGAATAATAAAGCAGCAGCTGAAAAAGCTGCCAAAAAAACCCCAAACCCACAAGAACAGTGCACCTCCAGAGCTACACCAAAAATATGTCCACAAACAAGCAATGTTATAAATACTATGCTTTACGATGGCTCCAAGTAATCATACAGTCACTTTGATGGGGATATATATGTAAGGGGACTGTTATCCCCTTACTAACATTCAGAGCTCTCAGGGGCAACGGGGAGAGGCCAATGCTCCAGGTCAGCTCTGATTGACAGGGCGGGCAGGCGAATCAGGGAGTCAGGAGGTCAGGGTGAATCCCGTCCTCCGTGTGAGCTGAAGTTGCCTGAGTCAGAGTGAGTGGGGCCGAGCTGAGGAGAGGGCAGAGGCCAGAGTTGAGCTGGGCCAGATCTGGAGGGGCCAGATAAGCAGCCCAGAGACACAGACCTGCCCTGGGAGCAGAGGTGCAGCCCCAAAGCCAGAGCACAGCCCAGAGACACAGACCTGCCCTGGGAGCAGAGGTGCAGCCCAGGGAGACAGACCTGCCCTGGGAGCAGAGGTGCAGCCCAGAGACACAGACCTGCCCTGCGGGGGAGAAGCTGTAGCAGCCAGAACCAGAGGGGCCAGGGCAGCAGCCCAGGGAGCTGGAGGCAGAGCAGCAGCAGCAGCAGCCGTGCAGAGGCAGAGGAGCTGGAGCTGAGGCAGAGCAGTGGAGCTGGGGCTGGAGCAGTCCGGAGCCGGGTGCGGTGAGCAGCTGGGGAGAGCGAGGGGGACCCTGGGCAGTAGGCCCAGCACAGGGAGACACCTCAGCCAAGAGACCCTGCAGGCCAGACTTGCAGGGGGATCTAAACCCCGACAGGGTGGGGGCGACGCTGGGGAGAAGGGTCCTGCCACCCAGAGCCTGCGAGCGTGTGGCCACCGCCGGAGCAAGTGTCCAAGCCACAGCATCCCTGCAGCACAGCCAGGGCCTGAGAAGGAGCCTGGGACTTGCACAGGAACAGACTGAACTGCCCTGACATTTCAAGGACACTGTTGTGATGTTCCCTGCCACAGAGCGGGGTGATGTGTTTTCATTAACCTTTCCCATTTCTCCTTATTCCTGTTACAAATTAATTGTTAATTAAATAATTTGCATTTGTTTTGAATTGTATGCAGTGATCAGTGGGTCAGGGAAGCATCCTGTACAGAGAGAGTACCCCGGAGTGGGGACACCCTAGCCCCTGACCTAGGTGACCACAGCAAGGTTGGGGGTCGAGCCCCCCAGGAATCCTGGGCCCAGCCTTGTTGGGGTTACGAGGACTCTGCCAGACAGGAGAGTACAAGGGGAGTCCTCGAGGGCAGGGAGGCCTCTGGGGTAAAGGAGGTGGGAGCAAGGACTGAGATCCTTCCGCTAGCCCATTTCACCGGGGTAGTGCAGAGACGAGGAAAGTTCCCCACAATAGCGGGACTATTCCCCCGCTTACATATAGAAACTCTAAGTACAAAACACAATTCCAATAGTTAATATAATGAATGAAAAGTAAAAGTTAAGTTGTAAAAAGTGTGTATTCCTATGGAACGTGCAGTGTGTACAGTTTAAAAAGGTAACAAATGTAAATAAAACATGCTACTTAATTAAAATTCTATAAGGACTCCAAAGAAAAGTTTTCTTTTTCAAACAGCTGTGTGCTTTAAAAGCAAAAACCAACCCAGCACAAATAAATAAATCAGTAAATATAAAAAGTAAAGCTATTAATCCTATTAAAAAGTGCCATCCAAATTCTGTTTTAACAATTAAATGTGAATAAAAGCTACTTTAAATGGTTCAGTGGCCATTCAAAAAACCTGACAAAACCGTCAATCATTAAAATCCTTATCCAAAAGTTCTGTTTAATTGTAGTGTAAAATAAATGTTACTAATAAAATTATAGAGTAAAGTTTTGTAAATAAAAAAAGGTTAAAATATCCTAAACTAAAACAAGTCCAAATAGTTTAGGGTTAAAATGTATTAAACATTGTACACAAATATTCAATTAATTGTGTCAGTGTTATGAAATTTTATCAGTCTACAGATACCTAAAAAATATTGCCCACTAAAATTTGGTAAAATATAGTTAGTTTTTAAGAAACTTTCTAGACAAAAATGCTACTTTAAAATGCACAAAAATGCCAAGATGAGGGGCAACTAAATTGAAAAAAGTGTATAGAATTAGCACAAAAAATTGAAGAGTTTAAAATTAGTATGTTACTCTAAAACCAAGCTGACACAAAAATGCTGTTAAAACATACCCAAGCATTTCAGTAAAAAAAAAGCAAAAGTACAGCATACATTAAATAAGTAAAACCAAAACATAATTAATAGAACTTTAAATGTATATAATATACATAGTTGTAATTGCTTTTTAAAGGTACTATATAGTATTAAGTCAGTACGGTCTAATACTATGTATTGTATGTAAATGATACATGCTGTACAATGTAAAAGCAGCCTTGAGTTATATGAAGCAAGAAAACGTGCCCTCTTTTATCACCACAGAAAAGATTGCATCTGGAGATGACAGGTTTATTTCACAATATCCAGCAGCAATAAAGGAAAATGGAGAGAAATGCTGCATGCATGCCATTTATCACATTGGGAAGAGCCTTAGGTGAAAAGCTGGACAAAGTGATTCTTACGTCAACTTGATACTTGACATGGAACAAAGGATCCAATAAGGATGCATAGCACATAAAATACATGATGAATGTCAACCTATTCCAACTCCTTTGTAAACAGGAAGGATATTGAGCTCATCTTAATGTATTCTTAGCTTATTTTTTCTTTATATTTAAGTTTGACTCAGAAGGTGACTTTACACAAACACACATAATAATATAATGAAGGCCTCATGAATGCCATAATTTCATGACTGCAGAATTTACCCTTAGAGGCAGCTGGAAATTTTGGCCACAGAAATTTCATCCCCTGGAAATTCACTCTCTAGCTTTTCTGTCTTTAGCACCTAGTTGGAACATTTTGCTAAAAGCAATATTTTCCCTAGTTGCATTTTCCTCCTCCACAAGAAGTCCAGTTCAGTGTACATGCTCCTGGCAAGTGCCAACATTGAATCTTGAAGAATGGGAGCTTCTCGGGCAGTTTTATTTGATTAGGACAAAACAGCTATAACCATTCCCACCTAGACCTCTCCCCTTTCACCTACTCTCACTCTTGCACTTCTTCTCACTGCTGCCCCCGAGCACATAGAAAATGGAAATACATAATTAATACTATTATATAGTCCCTGGATCCTGACTTAAGCAACCACTTGAGTGGCTGTTCAACAGAAAAGGTCTAATAAAGGTGGAGAATAATTATTTTCAGTCTCAATGGGGATTTTTTAGGGTCATCTGAAGACGGGAAGTTGCATAATAGAAGTAGTCTCTAGTTTCACTAATTCCATTTTTAAAACAACACTTGCAGCAGCTTGAGATGCATACACAAATTCAGAATTTCCATCATGCCAAAAAATTCAGCATTTGTGTACTGCTGAAGTCATGAGGCCTTTGCACAGAATACACGGGAATTTAAGAATAAGCCTTTGTTCTCTCAGATATCTATTTAACTATAATTCCATAAATTAGTTCTGCTGCCAACTACAGGAATATGGCCTTTTCTCTGTAATTTAGTTGTATGTCATTCTTAATGTGAAACATTCATGTGACTTTTTTTTTTTAAACTTCCTCATACATCTCATGTTGCTTTCTTCCTTCACAGCTGGCTGTTTGATAATCTGTTTCCTCTCAGACATCTCATTACCTGCTTCCAAAAACCAGACTGGAAATTCAAGTTCATTAGTAGACCTAGTAGTCATGTTCAGCTTTCAAGGTGAGATATCATCTTATTCTACCTCAAGATTCAGAGAGAGAGAGAGAGAGAGAGAGAGAAAAGATGAGACAGAACAAAAAGAGTCTTTATCCATTATGATTTATTCACTACAATACTTCATTAGAGGATAGAGTTCAATGATTTACACTCAGAAGTTATATAGCTAGGAGGCAACCAAGTGTAATACAAATAATTGGTCTGACATCTCTGCACTGAATGTCAAAAGAAGTCTCCTTGCTTTAAGGAAATAAAATTAAATTAACCAAAAAAATGAAACATGTAGGTTCCAGAATACAAACAAAAAACAGCACTAAGTCTGTGAAGATTGCAGATGTTAACGTATTATGAAATACAGGTAAATCCTGTGCCAAAGTTAAAATGAACTTTCAGGATTTCTTAGACTTTTTTGTTCTTATAAACTGTAGCTATATGTGATATTTTGACCATAAAACTTTTCAGACTGAAATGGCCTCTATAGAGATTGGATGTTTAACGTTATGAAAAAGAAAAGTTTAAGAACCTCACAGTGGAAACATTCCAACACTGACAACTCCAGTGATCAAAGACATTCTCCTGAAGTTACTGTAAAACAAGACAATGCATAATTGCAGCAAGGTAATTTCCCAGTGATGGTTATCATGAGAATAAACCCTTCTGGACCAAAAGGCATTCAGCTAAGGATGAGCCAAATCCAAACCAGCTGACTATTGCAGGGACCCTCCAAAGAGCAGATTTTACCTGCTATCCAGCTGAATGCTACAGCAAGTGAAGGGAACCCTTCAGAGACGATCTTTAATCCTAGTGGTCACCATTTATTTTGGTTGCCCACTTCTTGTTAGGCAACTGAAAGGCCATATGTTTTATTTCAGACTTCTCATCCTTATGCATACCTGCCATCTAATGATCCAGAAATAAGATTATTTCCTGAAAACCACTGTCCCTGCCTGAGATTTTTCTGAGATGATGTGACTACTGGGATGCTTTTCAATTGATTTCTAACTGGACCCCACTTGGGACTGATTCTGAGGGTGCCCAGTTCTCAGACAGCAGACTGGTGTTTCTTGGGTCTGCTTGCTCTTCCACTCACAGCACCAAGACAAGACACAGTCCATCTTTAACAGAGGCATTTTTATTTATAGATTGGGTGGGGGGAATGGAAGTGGGAGGGGTAAAGCTTCCCCACTCCAGAGCCATTCAACCCACTTCCATCTAATGCAACCAGGTCACTCAGTCCTAAAGTTCTGTTCTTAAAATGGCAGCTAACCCACCCCCCTCCTCTATTAAAATTCAATCCAATCCAGAGAACACAATGCACTGTCAAAGACACAGATCAGGGCAAACATTTGAAAAAAAC
Source organism: Chelydra serpentina (assembly GCA_037349315.1). Classification (NCBI taxonomy): domain Eukaryota; kingdom Metazoa; phylum Chordata; order Testudines; family Chelydridae; genus Chelydra; species Chelydra serpentina. The sequence continues at coordinate 808,186 of JBAIAC010000023.1, forward strand.
TATAGAGTTGTGTAGCCTGGCACTATATGCCTGCATGACCTGTCTCGCTAGTGTGCCCAGGGGTGAAAAGCCTGGCACTATATACCTGCATGATCAGTCTCACTGAGCATGCTGAGGGGTGAAGTTTTAGCACCAATTGTTTTGCTTTTTTAAATCTTTAAAAATCAAATTCTAACATAGAACACTTGAACAGTAATGAGTGTAGCCCTATGTATCAGTACTGATTGACGGCGGAGGTGAATGGTATGTCCAGATCAGACCCTGCTCCCTCCCCCATCAGTTCACGGCACCTAGGAGAGTAATTACAAATCACTCTAGTTTGTAACAAGACTGATTTATTCTCAGCAGCAGGAAATCGTGAAACAATCCCTTCATCTTCAAACTTGTTTCATCTACATCACAAGGGAAATGTGGCAATTCATAAGAATGACCCAGTACAGAACCAAGGCTGGGACGATATTGCACAGATATCCAAAATAGGACTCCCTCCTTTTCCTCACATCTACATTCCCCCAAGAGCAGCACAACATGACACTGACAAGCAAAACTGCAGGGTTTTGTTCACTTCTTCAGAGGAATTAGAAGGAACAGCATACTCAGTTTTGAGGTTTCTTACAGACCCACTTCCCACACAAGGAGAGAACTTGTGTAAATTTCTGGCTGGGAATATCAGACTGTTTAAAAAGCCAGCATTACCACACCTATTTTAGAAGATATATGCAATCAAATATCCATTAGTCCATTATGCTCTTAATCTGTGTTTTCTTTGACCATCCTTGCCTATTACCAAGATATTTGTAAGAAGCTTGTATAATCATTTTACAGCCCCTGCTGATTAACTTAGAGGTGCCATAATCCAGTATTCAGGACATCATTCAGTGACTTGGGTAGGATGAGTATGCAGACTACATAAGAAGATACTTCCATGTAGTAGCAAATATCTTGTGTAATCAGCAGTGATGGGTGAGGAAATACAAAATACACAGGAGTTTAATAGGGTTTGGGTAAAACTGATATTTTAAAAAAAATTGCTTGGTGTGGCAATGACTAAATTGGGTTAGACAATGACTTACAAGGCTAACCTACATAGCTTTACTCTGTAGACCTGCCTTGAACTGGAACATCAACAACTCTCATATCAGATCAATAGTCACCCTAGAGAAAGTGGCTGTCCTGTTGAAAAGAATGTCTCGGAGAGTGTTTGCTTGACTTAAAACAACTTTCAGGCACTAGATTCATTTGTATGACTGCAATCAATGCCCTGCAAGAGCCCCCTCCCATTCCCCAATCCATCGTAGGCTCCACCACCAGTGTCTAAAGCAGTAAGGAAGCCTAGTTGTAACTGAGAGGAGATCTTCCAGGCAGACTCAAGTACCTCACCATTTCTGTTCAATAGCAGGCTACGTCATAAAACACTGTTTAAACCAGCAAACTGAATATGAACCAGAAGAGGGCTGGAGAATTCAACTGACAGTGGAATCTGATAATTAAAGCCTTCTGGGGTTTGTTTAAGCAATGGTTTCATTTGTAATACCATCCAAAGGGTGTTCACATCTTTAAATGGTTTCCATCCAGCAGGAGGGGGTGCTATCCAGATGTTCAACCCTCCCCTTAACATGATGTCCACCTGTGTTGTTTGGGGACTGTAATCAGCTCTTGATACACAACAAATACCAGAGATTAAAAAAAATTTAAAACAACCTAAAAATGTTTTGTTGGACTCCGTTGCCCAGACTGCCAGAGGAACGCTCCTACTTGATCTGGGGGGCTTTCATAATTAATAATTCAAGTTTCCAGAGCGTAGGACATACAAGGATAGAGCAATGTGAAGTGGCACTTTCACTCCCAGAGGTCTTCTGCACCTCACTGCCATTCCTAGTCATGGAGCCCCAATCCAACTAAACCCCCATTTTGAGGGAAGGCTGAGATAAGGCTTGGGCCCCTGAAGTTCTGTCACACTCACATCATTCCCCCCAGGTCAGCTGGAAGGCAGACTTGGCAACGGAAGCTAGCATCATAAAATGGTGCAGTAATAGAAGTAACTGGACCAAGAAGAAGAGGCATCTGCCCCAATGATGTCATAGCCGTTGGTGGCAACTGGGGGGCGGGACTGGTCATGCAGCCGTGTGTCAGGAGTAATGATTGTAGAGGGGCGGGGCATGAAGAGTGCCATTCTGGAAACAATGCTGACGGGAAGCCATATATTCTGCATAACTGATTGTCACCTTCTCACTGCGGTACCTGGAAGGAAACAGGAAATAACAGGCAGTAACTACAGTACAATATTCATCAGCAAAAATATCAAGTGTGTACTTATATCTTAATTTATATAGCATCACAACAGTTGAACAACCTCACACAGAGCAAGATGGGCTCCGTGCCTGAAAAAATGTAAGTTGTGAGATTAGAGTGAAAGGCTGAAGAAGTGCTTTGTGTCTCTATCCATCCATCCTATAAGCAGTGCCCAATATTTTTCAAACTTGGGTGCCTAAAATCAGGTACCTAAACAAATATTTAGACAGGTGATCAACATAACCAGATTTCCAACAGTGAAACCTCTCAGATGTCAATGAGTATTCAGCACCTTTGAGAATCAGGCCACTTTGATGCAGGTGCCTAAATATGAATTTAGGTACCTAACTTAAGGCATCCAAGCTTGTAAGTTTTGGCTCAGGATTCAAGAGGACACAAGTGACCTGTGCTAGGTTAGCACGAAAGACTGACAAAGATATTTGTTGCCTATAAACAGTATTCTGTTTATATCAGACCCATGCAAGTCCTTCTAGAAAGCTCACTTTTCCACACACATTAGGTGTGTTTTAGCATCACATATTTCAACATCAGAGCCTGACTTGAGACAATCATAGTTAACAGCATTTCAGGAAGTGGTAGTCTGGGACACTGGCAACAAGCTGCCAGTTTGCATTTGTTATGCATGTCCGCTTTGAGAAAAGGTGTGAGTTGTTTGCCATAAGCAGAGGAGTTAAACTTTTAGGGAAACAGTAGAATGTATTTTCAAGTGTTATTCACCCCCGGTGTGAATTTAATTTTTAATATACTTGAAACATTTATTAAATGACTAATGAAGCTTCAAAGTAAAGGAGGGTTTCCTGAAAAGTGTACATAGCTACTCTGTGTTCCACCATCAGAATCCAAAAAATCTGAGGGTCCATTTTGGGAAACTTGTGAATTTCTACAACAGATCAGGGTTTGCTTCCATGCACAGCATTTTACATATGTACACAACAGCTGAAGGCAAGTCCATATTATCCCTGGTTTTTAAGAATCTTCATCCCATCCCTTCCTCTGTTACTATACCACATTTCCACTTCCTTGCTCTAGGGATGAGGGATGACATGATAAATGATGCTGTTACAAGACAAGAAGCAGAAGTCCTCATTTTTCCTCCTAGCAGACAGAAAGGGAATAGAACCAACAGTGCAGTTGGAGCATGGATAGGTGGGCAATTCTGAAAACCAGCCAACTTTAAGGCTGGTTCCACTTTAAAAGAGCTTTACCTTCCCTCACATCACTAACTGAGTAATATATGGACTAAGAGGGATCCATTGAAGAGAAGCATCTACCTTATGTTAAGCTTACGGAGTTCTACTTCTTTTAATCTTTCACCTTGACAAATGTCAAGTAAATTTAGAGGTGGTAAAGTTTCATTTGGAATTTGCTCACTTGGAGGTGCCCAGCTCCATAACGTCTGCATGAACGGAACATGTTACACTGTGTTGCAATATAAGCTCTCTACCTCATGTATAACATTTGCAATGCTGGCCTTCAACCTACACCTCTCATCTGAATATAGCATATCAATATTGGTATCAAAGGCAAGCGGAAGACGGATTGTTTTTCAAACCAATCATATACTATCTGATTAAGTTAAAATTACAAAGCTTACCTGGTGAGTTTAATTGTTTTCCTAAAGTCATTGGTAATCGGAGCCTTAAATCCACCTTTTCTGAGCAAGGAGTCTATGGTCTGGATCTGATCCCAGTCTGTTGAGAAGTAACAGCAAGGGGGATTATTATTTTAGTATACAGCCACATTGCAAAGAAAAGGGAGAGACAAACAGGGCTGTAGAAAACCAGAAAAACCAGTGCTGACAAAAAACAGAACATATAGCAGGTTACAGACTGAGCCTTATAAACACACTGAGTGAGTTGGACATGCATGGTCTCATACTTGCACACTTATCTACACACACTCCAACCCTTCTAAAATCCTTGGGGAACTGTAACTCCTGAAATATAGCAGCTTAGTGTTTTTCTGGGAAGGTCTCCGCCCTGCTACTGCTGCTTGGACCGCACCCATTTCTCCATGTACCACTCAAGTTTAGTTGTCTAAATCTTAAAATGATACCTAGCTCTTATAGAGTCGAATTTGGACCAGCTTGATGGTCTAGTGACAACACAGTTCACTGCTGTGTGAGAGATCAGAATTAAAATTCCTACCTTGGTCTTTTGCCCCAGGGCCAGCAGGATGTGACAACTCAACTCTGCAATGTGGAGGAAAGGAGGCAATATTTTGTGCAGTTACAATGGTGGCCATTGCTAGTTGAGTGGGAATTGTGCTCAAAGGGTGCCTGGCTCCTGCCCTCATCTAGAGGAAGCTACATTAGCAAGAATGAAGAGGAAAGGGTCTCTCCTGTTGGAGTGCTGGTGCTGTGTGGCCTGCAGATATCCTTGGTGGTGGAAGAAACATGAAAGAGGAAACATGCAATGCTAAATAAAGCTGATAGGTCCAAACTTCAAGATCCTCCACTATTTAAGTCCGGGATCCTTTTCACCCTAAAGGACTCAATTGTGTGTGTACATGGGAGGGGGAAGAAGGGCCAGATGAAAGCCAGACAGCAGTGGTATGGAGTGTCTATTAGCCACATGATGTGTGGTGTGTTGGTGGCTCTAGTGGAAGGCCTTTCACAGCTATTGAAATCTAGACCCACAATCTTTAACTTTAAATATGCCAGTTCTGTGACAAGATAAACTGCCATATATGGCAGCCATCTGAAACCCACCTTGTTCCTTAGCAACCTCAGGTAAGTACGTGGCTGTACGTTTGACACCTTTCTCATTGATGAACTCTATTCTGATCCCATGGATCCCAACCTACAAATGGAAATGAAAAGCCAAGTGAGAGGTATTTGCTGGGATTGAATCCCTGACTGACTTATCTTCATCAAAGCACAATGCATCACTGTGCCAGTCTGGCCACATTCCTGCCATAGTAAAGGACCTTCTCTCTCTCCCAGGCTAGCCTAACCAAACGCTTCCCAAGAAGGGCAGATGGGCAAATGGCCCCCTGCCTTTTCTTCCAGGCCAGCACACAGTGGCGTAGCCAGGTTTAGAGCACAGGGGGAGCGGAGCTAAAAAAAGGCGCTGGGAGCAAAAAGCGTCGGGAGCAAAAAAAGGCGTTGGAAGCAAAAAAAAATGCTCTGCTTTGGCTGCAGCGTAGGAGCAAAAGGCGTTGGGAGCAAAAAAAGGCGCCGGGAGCAAAAAAAATGCTCCGCTCTGGCTGCAGCGTAGGCGCAAAAGAGCACAAAAAAGGCGCCGCTTCTGCTCAGTGAGGGAGCTGCCAGCACAACTGTGTACTGCCAGCACAACCAGTCTTCCTGCCTCCTCTCCTGGGCCAAACTAGGCCACAGACTTTTAACAGGGCAAAGAGCTTCCCATCTCCTCTCCTGGGCCAGGCAGGCCATGAGTTCCTGTAGAGGGAGAGTCACACCAGCAGACTACACCCACAAGCCACAAACTTTGGCATGTACCCCTTCTTTATTTCTTCTTATAAAATGAATGCATTTCCATGTCCTGTCTCCCTAGCGTTCTGGCACCAATTGTCTCCTTAGGACCTAAACTATATCCTCCTCTAATCCCCAATATCCTCATATTCTACCAAATTGTCTCTAGATTCCCATAAAATCAGCCACATCCTCACCTCCTTTAACCCCCCAATCAGATCCCTTCCCAACCACAACAGGACTATTCGTCCACCACTTAACTGATCTCTTTCCTGTCTCCTCTTGTTTTCCATCCCCAGTTCCTCTGAGCCCAGTTATAACATCCATACACCCTTGTAATGAAGGAGACACATTACCATGTACTAACCCGAACCCGAATGGAACGAGAGAGTGATGCAGAGTTCCAAATGCACCTGTTCTCACCTCCCAGTCCAGGTAGTCACTGGCATCCTCAAAGTTAGTGAGGAGGGAGACAGAGCAGAAAAGTTTAGGCAGCTCCTCACGAGTCAGGGGGGGAAATCGGCTGTCCTTAAGTGCACTACAGAGGGACAGAAACACATGGCCTAAAACCAGACACTGCATCAACATTTCAGAGACACACAGCGTCATTACATTTAAAACCTGCCTGAGATTACAGAAAACAGTTTCTCCAGTCACAAGAGGTGGAGGACATTGAAAGTAATCCTACCCTGTTATCTTCATATTATGTATCCAAAGACCTCAACATGGTTCACTAGAAGATACAACAGAGCCACTCTGGATTTGTAAAGAAATAGTCGCTTTGGCAAGAGAATTGAAACTGAATTAACCACCAAAACGTGCAGGCTGTGGGCACATTCAGCATGTAAATAAGTTTGAAATTACCTTTAAAAAAATTAAGAGGTCAAGCAAAATCCAGATGTCACAGATAACAGAAGACTCAGCTGTTGCAGAGATGGTCCATAAGGTCCCTGGTATGTCACGTTTTTTCAACTATCGTGCAGTTCTGAACGTTTCTTTTATTATGAAATGTATAAAATTATACAGATTTATAAATCTAATAAAGTTTCTCTGATGCGTTGAATCCTCTTTAAAAACAGAGGTCTTTAGCAAGTTAGGCTGGTCTCAGAATAACTTCATTTTCAGTGTTATTACCTGGTTAATGTGTATTCCCTGAGTCCTGAATGAAGATTCATGGCTGAGAAGGTTCCAATGCAGCCACGAAGCCGCTTGTCTCGCCCCGTCTTCCATGTCACAAAAAGCGGACTGAAAAGGCAAAACACACACACACTAGCCTCAAAGAATCCCAGCCTTGGGGGAGACCAGCAAAGTGTGAAAAAGCAAGTGTGTGGTAACTCTGATAAGCACCAGTGTGCCATCTGTTACCCAGTAATTTTTTGTTAAAGGCATTCCCCCCCTCCCACCTTTTCACACTACAGCTCAGTATCTATTACCTTTGACCAGCAGAGTTGCTTAACCCCATAAATTGCCTCTCTGTGCAAGTCTCTGAATTCCTGGTATTGTCCACTAGTTTATACGCAAATCCACAACAAAATTAACATAGATGAAACAAACACATACATTTATAGCGTGCCTTTAAAACTGAAGGATGCCAAAGCACTGCACAAAAAGCACACACTTAGGTTTGTGAAAAAAGCTTTTCTTCAGGAAAGAAAAAACAAACCTACATTTTTCTGGGTTATGTCCAAGTTCTGACATCTGGGTCAATTCCCCAGGGCTAGGAAAGTTTTTATTCACTACTCCTTTTGCCTATGCTTCATTTGATTTATATTTATGGAGATTCTCTCCTGCTGAACAGACATTCCTGACTGAGCAAAACCAAAATACATCATCCCACCCTCTTACACAGTTTTATTGCAATTTTTCACACCCTTCTCCCCCAATAATTTACATGAACATATTTGCAGGGTTTTTTTGGGGGTGGGTGGGAGGGGCGGTGGGTTGATTGGTATGAGAAACAGTAGGCTCTAATTTCAGTCTGTGAATTAAATTAACTCCTAACTTTTTTAGAACAGGAAAGTGATGAGATTGTCAAGGTTTTCATTATATCTTTCTTGTTTCTCAGTAGGCCCAGATGGAAAGCCTGGAGAGGAACAGGAATGGGTGGAGTCATTGGTGGCTGGAGAGGAGGCTGGAGAGGAGTTTGTGATTAGTGGGTGGAATAGTCTCATTAGCTGTTGGAGAAGGGAGAGAGTTTGTGAAGGGCTGAGAGGAGGTATAAAGTCATGAACTGTTAAGGGGTTTGCTAGAATCTATAAACTTCTAGAAAGTTGGGCAGGGCATCTGATAATGTGGAGCTACACATAAAGCTGGGTAGCTAACCTTATTTTTCCAGGCTTCACAGTACTGAATTCAATCGTTGGTCACTTTTAATTCTAACCAGAATAAATGAGAAAGGCGTTAAACTAATGCTTCAAAACAAGTGATTAGTTGATACCAAACATCAGTGTATTTTCTCAGATTGAGTATGTCTAAAGATGAAAAGTGGTGGAAGAGAAGCAAGAGTATGGACTGAAGTAATGAAAGCAATTTTTCTAAAGAAAAATCTAAACACTGTCAAGAGTTGTGAATGAATAAAGTTAAAAAGGATTCATTCTCATCTCAAAAAAAAAAAAAATGTAGAAAATTGGGTTTTTTTTAATTTTTCAAAAGGTGCCATTGGAAGAAACTTTGTCTACTGAATTGGAAGAGCAGAATCCTGATGAATTTGTTGATCCTCCGAGTGAGACATTTTCAGTTACCAAAACCACCATGATATTTTGCTTGCGGAACAAAAATAAATGAAAATGTGAGCACTTCTCAAGTGCAGTCATGTAAACTTCCAATGTATGGGTGTTTAGAATACTATTTAAAATCCAATGAGGAAAACGACACCCAATAACATCCCTGAGCAAAAATGGAATTACCATATTGGATCAGAGAAGTCACCATTAGTTCTGTATCCTGCCACTGACAGTGGCCAGTACCAGATACAATTCCAGAAGAAGGAACAAGAAAGACTCAAGTGGCAATTGTGGAATAATCTGCCCAAATAGGAAGTTGAAAAATTCTTCCACAACCATTAGGAACCTGATGGTTGGTTGAATGCAAAGAAACACAGGATTGATGGTTTGAGCAATGCTTGGTGGAACTCTCAGGAGAATGCATCTCTACATTTTCATCCAGCTCCTGCATACTGAAACTGGCAACGAACACGTGGAAAAACATAATACACATTTCACATAACAGACTCTATAGAGAGGTACTAAACTCACAAAAAGATGTTTCCGAGGAACTTAGACTACAGGCTAATGACCTTACTGCCAAGACTTGGTGGAAATTTGGCTTGATATAGTAAATACTGGATCCACACAAGGACAAATTAAAAAATAAACAAATCAGAAACGCTCTGGAACCCTTCCTTTACTTAGCTAACATGACACTGATCCCAAATAGAAAGGTAACAGGCTGAGCCTAGAAAAAGAAGGAGAGGCTGAAACATGGCTGCTGGAACATAATCCTGAGTTAGTTCCTTCTTTTCTAGGACTTTAACTGAAGATTCATATTTCTACCCCAAAATCTATGTTTTCAATGAACTGCGTTGCTTTTTTGCATCAATATGATGGAAGTATAATCACAGAGGGCAGGATAGTTGAATTCAGAATGGTGTCAATTTTTAGAAGACCAGCACACCTGATGCTGTACAGCCAGCATCAATTGTGCATGTTTTAGCACACAGGGGTCTCAAACTCAAATTACCACGAGGGCCGCATGAGGACTAGTGCATTGGCCAGAGGGCCGAATCACTGACCCCGCCCCCTCGCTGCCCCCGGCCCTGCCCCCACTCCACCCCTTCCATTAGGCCCCATCCCTTCTCCGCCTCCTCCCCTGTGTGCGTGGCTTCCTGCTCCTCCCCCCTCCCTCCCAGGAACTGTGAAGCCGCCAGACAGCTGTTCTGGCGGCGGGAACTGCCTGGGGGTAAAAATAGAGCCTTGGAGCAGCGCGGAGGGAACGGGGATCTCAGCGGCCACAGAACATAACTGAGGGGAGGGGTGGGGGTGAGGGGAGTTGGCGGCCATAGGACGTAACTGGGAGGGGGGGCAGGGGAAGCCCGGCAGCCCGTCTCTTCTCCCCCCCTCCTCCCCTGTGTGTGCACATCCCACTCCTCCCGCCCCCCCTCCCTCCCAGAAACCGCAAAGCCGCCAGACAGCTGTTCTGGCGGCGGGAACTGCCTGGGGGTAAAAATAGAACCTTGGAGCAGCGCGGAGGGAACGGGGATCTTAGCGGCCACAGAACATAACTGGGGGGGTGGGGGGCGGGGGTAAGGGGAGTTGGCGGCCATAGGACGTAACTGGGAGGGGGGCGGGGGGAGGAGCGGGAAGCCACGCACACAGGGGAGGAGGGGGGGAGAAGAGGCGGGCCACCGGGCTTTCCCCGCCCCACCTCCCAGTTACGTCCTATGGTCGCCAACTCCCCTCACCCCCGCCCCTCACCCCCGTTACGTTCTGTGGCCACTAAGATCCCCGTTCCCTCCGCGCTGCTCCAAGGTTCTATTTTTACCCCCAGGCAGTTCCCACCGCCCGAACAGCTGTCTGGTGGCTTCACAGTTCCTGGGAGGGAGGGGGGAGGAGTAGGAAGCGCGCACACAGGGGAGGGGGGGGGGGGGGAAGATGAGATAGGCCACCGGGCTCCCCCTGCCCCCGCTCCCAGTTACGTCCTATGGCCGCCAACTCCCCTCACCCCTGCCCCCACCCAGTTACATTCTGTGGCCGCCAACTCCCCTCACACCCCAGTTAACTTCTGTGGCCGCTAAGATCCCCGTTCCCTCCGCGCTGCTCCAGGATTCTATTTTTACCCCCAGGCAGTTCCCGCCGCCAGAACAGCTGTCTGACGGAGCTCCCACCCTGCTCCCCTGTGTGCGCGCTTCCCGCTCCTCCCCCCTAGAAACCGCCAGACAGCTGTTCTGGCAGCGGAACTTCAGAACGTAACTCGCGGGGGGGGGGGGGGGGGGGCGCGGGGCCCACATGTTTGAGACCCCTGTTTTAGCACATTCACATTGCTTTGTTCAAAACGTCTTAAAATAATGTTGAAAAAGGATATAATTTGGTAAAAGTATCCTAGTACCAGAGGACAGAAAAAATATAGCTAGGCTTCGCTAATTAGTAAAATAGCAACTTGAATATGGTATTCTTGTTGTTTTCCTACTTCTAGAATTATGAGCTTTTTCATTTTATAACAAGGGGATCTACCTTTACCATTTGTCTAGCATACCTGTCTGTCTACCTGACCTGGTCACTATTAGTGCATACCTTTGTCTCCCTTGTCTATACCTCTTAATTATAAGTTAACAGAGTGAAAACGACACCACTGCAAATTACTTCTGTATTTTTAGTCTAATTGCTTTGAGCACTTGACACTACTTGGTTTTATATAATCTATTACACTTCTGGCTCATTCCCCAGCATGGCAACATCATATGCCCATGCTCTTCCTAAGGGCCTGAGAGAGAGTGTTTGCTACTAGCAGCAAAACTAAAGAAGGAACAGCAAGCACTTGCACCGAGTAAGGGAAAGGAGGAGATAGGCCCACAGATGTGATGTTTTGCTCTCTTTAGGACCTTTATAAGCATCACCTTAGGAACAGAAAAACCCTTATTAAAAAAGAGCAATTTTAAAAACTCAAGATTTACTATCAAAAACTTGATTTAAAATTAGTCAGCTTTAACTCTAAACTGCTCTGATAGATTGTGTGTGAAAGAGGTTATACAAAATAAAGTTGTATTATTGACTTGGGAATAGACAAAACAATACAGCTCATCTTCCTGTTCCAAGCAGCAAGCAACAAACAGCGAGCAGATGAATATATCCTTTTCTAAAGGAAACCCTGTGATCCCAGGGAATGACAAGGACCCATTCAGCTGGAAATATTTAGATTTGGATATTACCAGCAACTATTTTATAGTCTAGCGTAGACCATTTCTCTGCTCAAATGTATTTATAATACTAGATAACACAGCCTGCAGTAGTGTACAGTATGCAGCCAGAATCCTCATGTGATGACAATTGCACAGATACACAACCTATGTCATGTGGATGCCACATATTGATAACTGAATGGGGGTGGAGGCATCCAGTCTATTTAATAAGTCTATAACAAGCTTAGCTATTGACAAAGGTGGATGTACTTTTACATAAATTTTACATTAATGTAAATTCATTAAAACATTAAAAATTAAAGCAATTTATTTTTAACCACTTTTGGTGGTAGCTCATCTGTGCCACAACCCCTCTTTAAGGAGTCCAACAAGGTTCAATTCTCAGCCCACTGTTCTTTTCTATCTGCTTCTTTGACATCTTTGGCACCTGTAGTGTCTTGTCATCCATGCTCTCTGCTTGCCTTGACTAAGTAAACTTGGGGGTTCCTCTCAACTCCCTTAGCTAAACCTCACAGATGGAAATGCTTGAGGAGTATCCTCATAGAACTAATCCATCTCCTGTCTTTTTCTCCCAGACACCTTCTTTGTTCATAGCCTTGGTGTCATCCCTGAACCAGGACTCTCCATCTCTTCTATAGATGCATATGTGCCTAACACCATCTCCACAACACTGCCCATTTACATCATTGCTTTGATTCCTCCAAATCTTCGTTATCTCACTTTGACCATTGCAACTCTCTTGCCCATCCTCTCACACATGCAAAGAATCACCATTGTCTCACCCATATCCTCAACCAACTTCAACAGGCTCATCCTTTATTTCAGGATGGACCCCTTGTTTTCAATAACCTTCTGCTGACTTGCTTCAACCTACCTCTGACACAATCTATTCTCCTACCAAGCAGCAGTCTCATCCCTTCACAAAATCAGCACAATAGGCATGAAGGTTGGTTTCACTGCAGTACCTGCCACATGATGTTGGCTCCCTACCTCACCCTCAAACTTACCATCTTATTTTAAATGTCTTCTGAAAAGCTCCATACCATTTCTGTTTCTCTTACTCTATTTTAACCCTTTTGTACAGTTTGCATGAAAGGCATTATACAAGTTAAAGCTGCATTGTGTTATAATGAGGGTGATTACTGTATAATTAAGTTCTTTCAGTGAGGAATCAAATCATAGTAGAGGAAAGTTGGGATGCTTTATCATAAACTGGGATTGTACATTGGGGGGGAGGGATAGCTCAGTGGTTTGAGCATTGGCCTGCTAAACCCAGGGTTGTGAGTTCAATCCTTGAGGGGGCCATCTGGGGCAAAAATTGGGGATTGGTCCTGCTTTGAGCAGGGGATTGGACTAGATGACCTACTAAGGTCGCTTCCAACCCTGATATTCTATGATTCTATGATCTTGGAAAGGGATATATTGCATTGCCTAGCCCATTAGATAGGGAGCTGAAGCTTCTGGGTAAGCCTATTGCTCTTCCCACAGAGAGTTTCCAAGCTTAAAATTTGCCCTCTTTTAGTATGACAAATAGAAATGTCATTCCCAAAATGCCTACTCATGTCCAACAACAAATCAGATGCGAGTTTTACTCCCTGCTTATGATCAATCTTTTTGGTTTTGATTTTAGATCATCCTACAAGCAGCACAATACCTCCCTTGTGTTCCTGAACACTAGTTTGCCTGTTTTCCAACGATCCCTTCTCCCTCCCCAACAAGTCAGAGCACTGAATGCTGGACTGTCATGTTTCTTCCTGCACATATGGGTTTACTCACTAGGGATCATTGGTAAATCGAGGAAGTCGTGGCTGAGGGAAACCATAGAGATGACAGTAGAGTACGTCAAAGCAGTAGCAGCACATCTCCGCTGTCACTACAAGGTTCTTGGTACTGTTGGCAGTTCCATTAGCACGAGAAAGTGGGCTCAGAGCTCCTGAAGTGGGATTCATTCGAGTAATTGGGGAATTTGCAGGGCCCAAAGTTAAGTCAGATATGTTCTCCCTTCCATTGCTCCCATCTGCATGCTGGTGGTTCTGAAGAGGACCCGAACTTGAGCCTGGCACAGTTGTAGCCTGATTCCCGTGACTGTGTGTTCCACTCCCAGACAATTTGGGTTTCTTTACCCCACAACAGCCTGCTGCCAACTTGGGCTCAAGTGGAGGAACACAGCGTCTTTTTCCCATCCTGATTCAGCACTTGCTGCCTGGAGCACTGCAGAACCCTGGCAAAAAAAAGTAATATAAAAGATTGTTACACTAGGTAAAAAAGCAAGAGAGTCTTCCTCTCCCCTATTAAGATATCAGACAGGGTCATTTCAGGAGGGGAAATGGCAGAGAAACACACAGATACAAAACGACACCCAATTCATTGTACAGAGAGTGATTGTTTCATTGCAAAGTGAAAATGTATATAAGCCACTAACTCCACCTGATCACACTAATAACCTGATTGGTGGGGTTTACTGTATATTTAAAAATAAAAGTAGGAAAATCAATACAAGAAAAATCATTTGGCCTCCAAGCAGGAAGGGAAATAGAAAAAAAGTGCTGGGACTCTACTCACATCCCACACGGACATCACTCCCTTGGGGCTCATTCTTTCACCTACTGGCTACTGCCTCTCCCTTAATGGCTGTTAGCCCTTCATGTGGTGGGTTTCCCCTCCCCCACTCTCCTAAAGGATGTGGTCCACAGATCTTTTCTCGCAAGTCTCTTGAGAGCAAGGTTGTTGGCTTTCCTCCCCTTGATTCAACTCAGGCCTGGTCAATATATGTCAGGAAGAAAAGGAAGTTGCCACCATAAACTGCTGTTTTATAAAAAGAAGCCATTACTGCAGACTCCAGCACAGCCACACCAGGACTAGAACCACCAGCTGAAGGAAGCTGGTAGTGTTTCCACACATCAAGTGCCAGCAATACAGACTCAAAACAGGGCTCATGGATAGGAAAGACTGTAGATGGATATGTACCAGGGTAGGGAGTAGCTTTAAGCACAGTGTATACCCAGCATAAAAGACGGAAACTGACTACCAGCCATGGGGGAGGAGGTAGAATTTACCATGGTCACAAGATGTAGAGAGGAAAAACTGAGTGCAGGTTTATGCACCCTGGGAAGGGGCAGATTGAATGTAGGCACAGAGATTTGGGCACCTGTGCAAGAGGGTCAGAAAATGATTGAAGGTCAGCATGCACAAGGGTGAGGACTGAGTGTGGAGGGGTAAGAATCTATGTAGATAAGTACATGGTCCCATCATCATAATATCCAAGCATATCAAATTTTAATGCGTTTATCTTCACAACAACCCTGTGAAGTAGGGCAGTATCAGCCCCAGTTTTCATAATAGGGAACTAAGGCACGGAGAGTCTAAGTGATTTACCCAAGGTCACAAAGGAAGTGTAGCAGAGCCAGAATCAAACCCAGGTCTCTGTTTGACAGGCCAATGTTTTGACTACTGAACCATTCTTCCAACTTGCAAATATTCAAGTGGTGGGTGAAATGAGAGCACACACAGGCTGGGAGGAAAAGAACCAATTTTGTACATAGCTGGTTAGACTGTTTTTGTAGGGAAATTCCCTTTCCTACAACCAAGAGTAATTTAAGCTCTAAGGAGTTACTTTAGCTGCCACAGGACTGTTGTGCGATCCCAAAATGGAACATGATTGGTTCGGGATGTTCGTGAGTGTTTCTCTCTCTCTCTACTACTTCCATTTAAAATGTTTAGGAACATCAGGACATTTAAAACAGAAGGGATAGAGAACAGGAAACTACAGCATAAGGAACAATTCTTCAGTGGCTTCAGGGGATAGATAGGTGACTTAATTCTTCCCTCTCTCTTCCTTCATGCCCAAATACAAATGAAAAATATTAGATGGAAATTTGACAAAATGATCTCTGAAATAATTGTTTAAATTTCATATACTTAGACTTCAGTGTTAACAGCTGTTGAGATGAACCCATCTGCAATATTGCTGTATTGCCTTCATGAAAACGGTGCAGTTGTTCACTGTTTTTGCAAACAACTTTTTTTTTTTTAAATAAAAATTTAAGCTCTGAGCATGAATCATTACACACAGAGAGAAATGGCATGGAAGGGAGGTCTTCCATGTTCTCATCTCTTCAGAGGCTCTGTATCAGGTAGAACCATCCTACTAGCAACAGAGAGCTGCACACATCAATGACTGACTCCTGCATTGGCCAAAGTGCATCACTTATGAGCTACTAATGACTCCTTCTACTCATCCTATACCCCAACCTTCACAACAGCCAACCTTCAGTTCAATCAAGGTGTTACTACTACAAAGATCAAACTTGAGCTCATTTTTGTTACTATAGGACTATAATTCACTATATGGCAACAGAAACAAGGGCTCCAATCAGTAAAGATGGTCATTTTTGTAGTCACATTCTTGGGTCTTATGAACAAGTGCTGTGATTTATTTTCCATTTTGATATATATATATATATATATGGCAAGAGATATGGTTTGACATGCTTTAAACAAAGTAAAGTGAATGAGTTTAATGTTCATGAAACTAAGGTACTAAATTGCACAGGTATGTGATGTGCCATCTTTCCCATACAACCATGCCAGTACACCTCCGTCCTGACCTGCAACAGCCCAATATCGTAGTCCGAGTTTGGTTTTGAGCAGTGACGACTCATCCTCCCCAATTGCTTTGTGAACAAATGAAGACTAGAGTTACACCAAGATTATTTTCATTTGTGACCTAATCTAGGATTTGACTGAGTAGAGATAAAGGCACTAGCTTTCTTCAAAGCAGGAGCTGCCTTTTAATGTGTTTGTAAGGCACACAGGAGCCTCAATCTGGACACTAGTGTAACACACATGAACCAAGTCACACCACATAGCTCTCACTTTATCACTCTTAAATTCACCACATACATACCCTGCCCCATTCACACATTAGACTACATCTTTTGAGAGGAGCAGCAAGACTAACAGTGCATGCTCAAGAAATATTTGTTTCAGAGATTGGACACTAGAATCTTGAGGTTTCCAGCCATTTAAACAATTTATCCCTTAAAAGCATAACACTTGGTCATCCTGCCACAATGTTAGTTTATGATGCAGAGTTGACAAAAAATGAAAGCCCTTTCAGTTTATTCGGGAAGGTAACTTTAGCACCCTGGGGTGTTGGCAGATTGTTTTTCTCTGAGCTACGAATATAGGTTAGTGCAAAGAAATAGGAGCTTACTATCTTGTTGTATTAGCATGAGATCATACTTACTGAAAGCAGAAAACTTGTATTGCCAAGAGAGCAGCAGCGTGTGGGGGAAGCTACTTTATATCAGGAATGAATTCTCTTTTCTCAGGTCCCATTCCTATTCCCCAAATCTGAAAGGGAGGATTCCAGGGATTGTGTTACAGATGAGGCTGAAGTTATAAAATTGTCATTACATGAAGACAAGAATTGTACAAAAGGATTTATGGAAGCTAGAGACTGGAGAAGAGACCACTCCTAACCACCAGGCCTAGACAATATATGGGAAGAGGTGGCTCAAGTGAAGCAGCTAACAAAGGCTGGGTATCTATCAATCATCACGTTCCCTGGACCTCTTGCATATGCTGCTGTCTGGGTAGAATATAAACTCATGCAGAAGTCAGCATGTAATAGCCAGATACTTTAGTGGAGACACTGTTTTTGATACAATATCAGACAGTGCTTCACCTTAGTTAAACTCTGCCCTGGACCAGGAACTGCCTCCCCACCCCTCAGGAAATGGCAAGACAGAGACAGAGCAACCAGGTGCTTTCAATAAACTCCAATTATTCTAAATACCCCAAGACATAAAACATGAGGAATCTGCAAGGACTGGCAGGGGTGGGGTGGAAATGGGGCAGGTGACAGGGTGCACCTGCACATGCAGTGAGACAGGCAGGAGGAACTGGTCAGGGAGAAGCTGGGGGGAGGGAAAGAGATGACCGGGCAAGTGGGGAGGAAGCAGGAGGTGTGAGGGTTTAGGTGGCTGGAGATGACCAGTTAAGTGGGGAGGGAGATAACCAGGCAGGGGATGATAGGGCAGCAGGTGATCAGTTAGGAGGGCAAGAAGCGGCCAGTAGGGCCTAAGGGGAGGAAGGTGACAGGGCAGGTGATGGGGCAAGAGATGACCAGATGGGGGAAAGAGCAAGAGGTGAGCGGGCAGGGGCAGGAGATGTAAGGACAGGGGAAAAGAAGGTGACAAGGCAGGAGGTGACCAGGAGGGGGGAAAGGAGGAGACAGAGCAAGAGGTGACCAGGCAGGGGCAGGAGATGTAAGGGCAGGGGGGAAAAAGGAGATAAGGCAGCAAGTGACAGTGGGGTGGAATGGGGGAAAGAGATGATAGGGCAGCAAGTGACGAGGGGGAAGGAGGCAGGGGAGGCAGGAAGTGGCCAGCGGGGGCTGGGGGAGAAGGTGACTGGGCAGGTGACAGGCCAGGAGGTGAACGGGGCGGGGGCAGCGAGGCTGCTTCTCGCCAACAGGCGGCGCCCGAGGCCGCTAAACTTTCCGGGACGGGGGCGCGCGGGGCTGTACAGAGCCACCCCCGTCCCGGCTGAGGGCGGGGATTTAACCTCCACCGCCCCGCGCGCAGGGAGGGGGCCCGGCTCCCCCGAGCGCAGAGGCCGCGGTGGGTGGATGGGGGCCTGGCCCGGGACTTTCCCACCTTCTCCTCCGGCCCCGGCGCCGGACGCGGCTTCTCTGCCGTCTCAGCCTAGCCGCCGCCGCTGCCTCCCCTCCGCCTCCTCCTCCCGCTTCATGGAGCCATGGGCTGGGCAGGGGCTCCCCGGAGAAGCGGGCCCGGCGGGGCGGGGGGGGCCGCACAGCGAAGCCGGGACGAGGAATCCCCCAAGCCGCCGTGCAGAGAGACTGGAGGACTGGAAGGGAGCGAGGCAGCACCCGGGTCCTCCCCTATCCCAGAAGCCTCCTTCCTGACAGTGAGGTAATAGGGGAAGAATGTGCACAGTCCGCCAGCCTCCCATCGGCCCCGCGGCCTTGGCCCGACCATAGAGAAGAAGGGATAGTCTTCCACAAAGAAACCATAGATGCCAAATACTTCCGCTTCAGATCATGTGACCCCCCCAACCAGTGGCCACGCCCTTATCACGTGGGAAAACCGCACGTGACTCTTAACACGAATGGGTTAAAATGGCTCTTCCTCTCCCCCCCATTGCGTGCGAACAGTTGGCTTGGGCCATTGGCTGATGGAAGGGCCTGACTCACGCGGTGTGAGTTCTGCTCTCTCATTGGATAACGGATACGGTTGGAGGAGCGCGCGCGCTTGGGGTGGGTGGTGGTGTCTGCTCCGTGTTGTATAGGCGGGCGGCTCAGATTCCGCTGTGGGGGCGGGGGTGAGGCCAGGCCGGGCTTCACGCGACAGTCCCGACTCTCGTGTGGACGAGGCTGTTCCGCAGATCGGCGCCCTCAGCTAGTGGCTCGTGTCTCTGGCGGGGGGCTGGAGCCGGCTCGTTCCGGGGCTCGCTCGGCTACACTGACCGCTTCTGACTGGCTGAGCTGAGGCCAGCGCCAGCCCTGGCGTCGGGGCCGGTACACCAGAGCGGGCATCTCGGAGCGAGCCGTGCCCGCGCGGGGCGGGTTGGTGCCTCTTAATGGCGGCTGGCAGCGGCACAGCAGCGACTGGTGACTGTGCAGCTATCTTGGCGCTCCCTTATCCCTGCTGGTTTTACCACTTGGCCATTGGACACACCACACCATTACATTGTCCTTGCTTTGGGGCCTGTTCCCTATGTTGATAAGAACGGCGATACTGGGTCAGCCCAAAGGTCCATCTAGCCCAGTATCCTGTCCTCTGACAGTTGCCAGGTGCCCCAGAGGGAATGAACAGAACAGATCGCCAAGTGATCCATCCCCTGGTGTCCATGCCTAGCTTCTGGCAAACAAAGGCTAGGGACACACTCCCTGCCCATCCTGGCTAAGAACCATTGATGGACCTGTCCTCCATGAATGTATTGAGTTATTTTTTGAACCCTGTTAGTCTTGGCCTTCACAACATCCTTTGGCATTGGCAAGGAGTTCCACAGGTTGTGCATGCATTGTGTGAAGAAATATTTTTGTTTTAAACATGCTGCCTATTAATTTCATTTGGTGATCCCTAGTTTGTGTGTGTTGAAAAGGCGTAAATAACACTTCCTTATTTCCTTTTGCCACACAGGTCATGATTTTATAGACCTCTATCATATACCCCTTATTTATTTCTCTTCCCAGCTGAAAAGTCCCAGTCTTATTAATCACTCATACGGAAGCCAGTCCATACCCCTTACCATTTTTGTTGCCCTTTTCTGAACCTTTTCCAATTCCACTTAGCTGCAATTAATCAACAGCCCTAGTTTTGAGTTTTCTTAATGAAACAGCTAACTCACATGATTAACTAAAAAAATTGTGATTAAAAAAAAATCGTGATTAATGGCACTGTTAAACAATAGATTACCAATTGAAATTTATTAAATATTTTTGGATTTTTTCTACATTTTCAAATATATTGATTTCAATTACAACAATACAAAGTGTACAGTGCCCACTTTATATTTATTAGAAATATTTGCACTGTAAAAGATTAGTATTTTTCAATTCACCTCATACAAGTACTGAAGTGCAATCTCTCATGAAAGTGCAATTTACAAATTAGGGTTTTTTTGTTACATAACTGCACTCAAACAAAAATGTAAAATTTTAGAGCCTACAAGTCCAATCAATCCTACTTCTTGTTCAGGCAATGGCTAAGAGAAACAAGTTTGTTTACGTTTACAGGAGATAATGCTGCCTGCTTCTTGTTTACAATGTCACTGGAAAGCGAGAACAGGCATTTGCATGGCACTGTTGTAGCTGGCATTGCAAGATATTTACATGCCAGATGAGTTAAAGATTCATATGCCTCTTCATACTTTGGCCATCGTTCCAGAGGACAGGATTCCAGGCTGATGACGCTCGTTAAAAAAATAATGCATTAATTACATTTGACTGAACTCCTTGGGGTAGAATTGTATGTCTCCTGTTCTGTTTTATGTGCATTCTGCCATATATTTCATGTTATAGCAGTCTCAGCTGATGACCCAGCACATGGTGTTCGTTTTAAGAACACTTTCACTGCAAATTTGATGAAATGCGAAAAAGGTAGCAATGTGAGATTTCTATTGACAGCTAGAGCACTCAACCCAAGGTTTAAGAATCTGAAGTGCCTTCCAAAATCTGACCAGGATGGGGTGTGGAGCATGCTTTAAGAAGTCTTAAAAGAACAACACTCTGATGCAGAAACTACAGAATCCAAGCTACCAAAAAAGAAAATCAACCTTCTGCTGGTGGCATCTGACTCAGATGATGAAAATGAACATGCGTCGTCGGTCCGCTCTGCTTTGGATTGTTATCGAGCAGAACCCATCATAAGCATGGACATGCATCCTCTGGAATGGTGGTTGAAGCATTAAGGGACATAAATCTTTAGCACATCTGGCATCTAAATATCTTGCGACACCAGCTACAACAGTGTCATGCGAACGCCTGTTCTCACTTTCAGGTGACATTGTAAACAAGAGGCAGGCAGCATTATCTTCTGCAAATATAAACAAACTTGTTTGTCTGAGCGATTGGCTGAACAAGAAGTAGGACTGATTGGACTTGTAGGCTCTAAAGTTTTACACTATTTTATTTCTGAATGCAGGGTTTTTTTATACATAATTCCTCATTTGGAAGTTTGACTTTCATGATAAAGAGATTGCACTACAGTACATATTAGGTGAACTGAAAAATACTATTTTGTTTTTTACAGTGCAAATATTTATAATGCAAATAAATATAAAACGAGCATGGTACACTTTGTATTCTGTGTTGTAGTTGAAATCAATATATTTGAAAATGTAGAAAACACCCCAAAATATTTAAATAAATGGTATTCTATTATTGTTTAACAGCATGATTAATCGCGATTATTTTTTAAATTGCTTGACAGCCCTACTCATCAATTTTTTTTAGAAATCTGAATAAAAAGTTTAATAGCACAGATATACTGACCCCCCTCATCTCTGAAGACTGGTTAATGTGGGAAGTGTGGGGTTAGATATTGATAAGTGGGGTGCATCACACTTACAGGTTGAGGTTGTAGGGCATGAAAGCTAGAGCAGTGGTTCTCAAAGCCGGTTCACCGCTTGTTCAGGAAAAGCCCTGGGCGAGCCGGGCCGGTTTGTGTACGTGCCACGTCCGCAGGTTCGGCCGATCGTGGCTCCCCCTGGCCGCAGTTCCCCACTCCAGGCCAGTGGGGGCTGCTGGAAGGGTGGCCAGCACATCCCTCGGCCTGTGCCGCTTCCTGCAGCCCCCATTGGCCTGAAGCGGCGAACTGTGGCCAGTGGGAGCCGCGATCAGCTGAACCTGGCCCGCCCGGGGCTTTCCCTGAGCAAGCGGCTGACTGGCTTTGAGAACCACTGATCTGGAGTACTTTGAATATAAGGCACTTCCTATGAAGTATAATGGTGGCAAACATTAGGTTTTGGTATAGGAGAGATGGGAGCATAAAATGGCAAATCAAAAAATAAATCCTAGTTCCAGTTGGTGATGTTGGGAAAAATCTTTTAATCTCTGCATTCTTTCACGTCACAGCAGTGTTGTAAAGAATGAGTGTAAGGTGTAGAATAGGCCTGCACAACATGTGGCCCGCGTGGCCTCACTGTGCGGCCCGCGGGTGGGGTGAGTAGGCAAGGGTTGCAGCTGTCTGGAGGTGCCTGCCTTCCACGCCTTCCTCATTCACATCTCATTCATTCAACAGGGCCCTTGAATACAAAGTGGGGGGAAGATCTTATTCTACTTCTAGCAAAAAGACATTTTTCTTTTACCTTAATTATACTACCTTAGGGGCCCGCTATAACATATTACCAAGGTTCAATACAAAGTCATATAAAAGTTATACAAAAATGCATAATGCAGAGATTTATCTACAACTCCATTGATTGACTGTTGTGTGCAGTAATATAGTGACCGGGGGGGCGGGGTGTGTGTGTGAAGAGGGGTATGATGGTGGAGCCGAGCGGGGAGCGGGTGGGTCCTATTTTGCTGCTGTGATCTGGCCACCCTATGCACGCTGTTTCTTTCCCCCTCTACAGGCTTCCACACCCCAGTGCTGGGGAAGGAGGGGTTGTTTCCGCAGGGTGGGTGGCGCTGGGGGGGGGGGGGGGGTGTTTCCATGGGGCTGGGTGGGTTCGGCCCTCAGCTGTTTTCTTTGGAGTAATATGGCCCTCGCCGCTTTACGAGTTATGCAGGCCTGGTGTAGAAGATTGGGAATTGCATGGTAGAAATAAAGAATGCATGGCCTTGCCCTTTCACCCCAGAGAGTTCGACAATATACAGTCCAGAAGCATTTTGGAATTTAAAAAATAGTAACACTGAAACACACCCAAAACCAAACTTAATTTAGGAACTCCCAAGCATTTGAAGGAGAAATGGGGCTGTTGATTTCACAGTAATTTGTTAGCAAGAGTTACTAGTGTTCCCTCTGAAGGAAAGCGAAGGTCTCAAGCTACAGAAGCTTTAAGTCAGGTGAGATGAATTGACAAAGCTGTATAGGGAAATCTTACAATGCTGGCAGAGCCAGTAATTCTTGTGCATTACACTTTCCAGCACTCCAGATCTTGCCCAATATGTTAAAAATCTACTTACATTTCTTCAGGTTACCAGAAGGGGTAGTGTATCCAGAGAGGAGACAAAATGCTGTGAAGAGGACTGCCACTGTTTCAAGCAACAACAAATAAATGGTCTGAGCCCAGGCTTTATCCCAGTACGTCCCACATGCCCAAATTCAAAGAGCTAAGTCCAGATGCATCCTCCAACAAGTGCGCAAATCAGTGGCTGGTGTAAATTGGTATAGCTTTGTTGAAGACAATGGAGTGCCACCATTTTGCAGTAGCTGAAGGTCTGGCCCAAGATTGATGCAGAGAAAAGTTAGATACATTTGTCAAGTTACAGGTAAACAAAATGTCAGAACTCTTTTTAAAAATAATTTGAGCACAAATGGCCCTTATCTGCTCCTTGTTACTGCCTAAAAACAGTGGTTTCCTCAGCACTAAAAAGACTTGGAAGTTGCCTGTATTTCATTTCAGTGTTTAAGGAATTTCAGACTTCCATCCAAAAAATGACAGTCTTGTATATAAATGGATATATAGTATCAATCCCAATAATTACAGAAACCATTTATGCTTAGATGATAATGTAATCCTTTCAGCTAGGACATCAAGAATAGCTTTTTGGAATAAAACAGCAAAGCATCTAAGAGCGAGACCTATAAAGCCATACATAATGTTCATGTAAAAACCATTTCTGATCATGACAAATGATTTGGTCAGAAAGCTATTTACTGCTGAAGGTTGGCAGTTATCAGCCTGAAAGGGGGAATTTAAGCTTGTTCCTGGGGTAGATAAAATTGAGTATTTCTAACCTGTAAAACCTAGGCTCAGCTGAGCAGATTCATTCTTCATGGAGTCTATATTACTTTATGTCAAACAGTGTTTTGACAACATTATGTGCATAGATAGCCCTTTCCTGAACCACAAGCAACAAAACAGATAAGTGAAAGTGATTTGATCCCACAGCTCGCCTTCTACATTTTGTAGTATGAAAAATTAGTTCCTTTAGTTCTTTGCACAATTAAATGTTTACAAGCCTGTAAGTACATATTTTAAAAGTTTTTCAATGGCATTTTCATTCTCTCCCCCCCAACCCCCCAAAAGTTAAGTTCCCACACCACAATTTAAGTTGTTCCATATTAGCCAAAATTACTGTAACATTATCAGAAATGCATTATGGAGATGTATATGTTTTTTTTAAATAAAACAAGAGTCAAATCAGAATCAGATTGTTGTCTTGGAAGATGGATCTGAAATATGGTGACTATGAAAGAAGCAGCATGTTCACCTTGTTATGAGTTTTATTCATATTCAGTGCTTCCAATCTCTTTATGCTACAGAATAAAATAGCAGCTTTTTTGGACTAATTTCAGATGGTCAGAAAAGTACATTGAGTGTCCAGTGACCATTAGCCACCTGAAGATTAGGACTCCAAATGAAAACTAAATTAATTCCTAAAACAAGGTGCTGTCATGAAAGTTTGTGTGTACTATTTATACTTACTCAGAATTAATAACTTCATTAGTGGACTAGTTTGGCAACCCTTATGGAAACTCAGGATAAAACTGAAATCCACACTTGCACCTATATAGGCTGAAACCCCAATGAACTATCTTTCCTGACAGCAGCAGAAGAGGTAGATTTCTTTTTCCAAATCCAGCTCCTCTTTCCTGCAATGTCTTTCAGAGAATGAGTTTATTTGACAGCTTATGGGTTGTGTATTTTCTATAGCATAAAAATATACAAACAGCTCAGGTACAAAAGTCTCCAAGTCCTTTATTAAGGTTTTCAGGATGTATGTGGTACATACAATTAACAGCATCACACCAGCTACAAGAAGTACTGTGTTGGAAGAGAAGGACTTCAAAACGAGTTTCCGAAAGCACCAACATGGACACACACAACAGATACTACAAAATCACTTTGAAACAGTTCTTTGTCAAAAAAAAATTTTTTTTTTTTAAAGAAGCTAGGACTTCAGAACCAGGAGATTCTAAATGTGGCAGATCTAGTGCAATGGCACTGGTTTAAGAAGGCTACTTCAGACACTGGAAAGTCAGAAAAACTGAAGGGGTGGGGGAGGTAACTGGAAGTGGTGTCATTTTCAATGGTTTGAAAAGCTCCTGGCAATCTGAGCCAATACTTACAGATCAAATTCTTGAGGTCTCCTGCAGGAATCCATGGACAAACCTGTAAGTTACCTCTAAACTCTAAAATGAAAAGGGGACTGTCCATCACACACTGCATTACAAGTACCAATTAGTAGGCACTGACACGTCAGGAGGGTTAAACAAATGTGACTTCAAAGAGTTTAAAAGGGATGAGCCTGACTGAAAAATCTTTGTTCATTATGACAGATTCAGGCCAATCCCTCCAGGTCACTGGGCTCCACACATCCATCTGTGTTCTCTAGAACTCATCCTTTTTAGTCAGATGCTCTACTTAAAAATAAACCCAAACTAAAAAAGACTGAACAACTCCATTTTGTACACGTTCTCCATTTCCAGAGTCCTTATTCTTCTGGCTCTAGACCTTCTCCTTTCGCTTTAATTTGGACACTTTTTTGACAGTTCCATTCTTGTTTAAGAGCTTCAGAACACGCTCCTTGTGATCCAAGACCTTCAGCATGGAGTCTCGGGCCTCACTGATCTGATCCATCACAAGTTTACACCTCTGCATATTCCCCTGAAATACACACACCACTGTCATTAAGAGCAGAACTCTCTGTCATTTCCAAGTCTGTCTGTAAGTCACCTTTGAATAATCACACTTGAAATACACTAACATTTTTCCCCCCTTGGTAGTTCTTACTAACTACACCATAGGCAGCAATAGAGGAGTTTGTAATTAAGGGTAAAGTAGATATACTGAGCCATCAACTTTTACCTGTATCAGTTCATTTATTCGATGTAAGTCGTCATCAGTTGCTGCCTTTTTCTTGGGGATTATCCCTTCCTGCAGGGAGGTGAGGCGCTCATACACATCATGCTCCAGGTTAGTCTAGAAGACATGAGACCGTAGTGAGAATACCCATCACTGGAATGCACAACATTCCTCCATATTAAGAAAATTATACACTAACAAGTGAGGCTATTCTGCTCCTCCCTCAGCTACTCATGTTGCTTATTCATGAGATGGAGCCTTTGATGTAGAGTGGTGCTATTCTTCGTACTAACATCCTATAAAAGGATTGCTCCATTTCTGAATGAGCATGGATCCTAACCAGTGCTATCTGGAATGCAGAGATGCACTCTGACCCTTGCCTCTGAGACAGATGCTTTGAAGAATTCAGAGGAGTACAAATTGCATCCCCACATCTGAATCCAGAGCAGCCCTGATCCTTCTGAAATGCAGAGCTGATTATTTCCCTCAATACTATTCTGGGAATGCAGAGGTTTGGGGGAGTTTGATGCTAGAATGCAGAGCACCTACCTCACCCCCAACCCAAAAGAGAAACATCCAAGAATGTGGAGCAGTGCTGCCTCCTCCTATCAGCAGCACCATCCCAAACAGACACGTCTTCAGACCTGTGCATCAGAGGGAGGGAGTAGCCAGTTTTGAGCATTTGAACAGAATGCATCAGCTCTTATGTCTGAATCCAAACCTCCACCACTCTGAAGTTTCTGAACCACACAAAACACATTCCTGACAACTGGTGAGCATATGGCCGGCTCCTTACAGACCCAACTCCTACTTTCCCCATGTTGTAGGAAGCTCAACTGGTAAGCCCCATGCACTTACCAACTGCAGTAACTGTGCTGCGCAGAGATGGACTTTCCAACCTTGCGCACGGCAGGATACTCCTTTCTGATTGGCAATCTCCTGCAGCATAGCCTTCTTCTCTTCTAAAACCAAAGAACACAAACCTGATGTGTCTAACGTAGGAACAAAGGACAGTTATGATACTGTAAGATTTTTTTTTCCCTCCACATGCTCCAATAAGAACTGAACACAAGTCAGTTGGTCAGGACAGCAATATCCACTCATGTACCAGATATCTGAAGGTTTCACACACATGTGGAGGTAGGGGCAGCAGAGCAAGGGGGGGGGGGGGCGGGGGCGTGATGGGACATTGTGTGGAGGCTGTTCTATGTTTCTGCCTCTACAATATTTCCTCTGTACCTGCGGAGGAGAAGACAGGGCAGCCCAGCCCTGTTCCTCCTCTGGTCCAACTCCCTTAGCACTGGGGAGGGGGGGGGGCTGGAGGCGGGGCTGGAGCGGGGAAGGGGCAGAGTCATGTAATTCTGAGGCTGGGGTGAGGGCTGTTTTCCCTTCAGGGCAGGAGCCCGTTGTGTAAAAGCAGCAGTCGGGAGGGAGCTGGGCAGGCAGCTGCTCTGGGTGCCGGCCCAGACTGAGCTGCTTCCTCAACCTGCCATCTATCCCCAAGGCCAAGATGAGTGCCTACCCCACCACCTTTCCTCACTCCTGCCGCTGTCTGAGTCCCTATGTGCCCCAGGCTCCTCAGAGCACACCCCAAGGCCCAAACCTCAGTCCACCCATTCAAAGCAAACTTCTCCCGCCACCCTGTGGAGGGGCTGCACGTCTGGACAGACATACAGAGAGAAAAAAATCAGTGTTGATTTTTCCTGTCTTGAAACTACAGATCTCAAAGACCTCTGTGTGGAGACTGAAGGTTTGTTTCGCACCTATCCATAGGTACAAGTCTGCTCCTCTTATGGATGTGCTTATACAGCAGCTACAAGCATAATCAGATATACACAGGCCTCAAAATCCCTTGGATAGTCAGTCTCTAGTTCCCTAAGTTTAGAGAGAGATGCTAAAAACCGAAACATTGGTCAGTTGACAAGTCTAGTTATTCTGAAGCCAGTAGCACGGTAGTTTTGCTTTAATTCTACATGTTTATTTGCTGATCAGCAAAGTGTGCATGTCAGAGTGCTGCAGAGTACACCTACTTTAGCACATTTTCAGTAGTAGGTTGCTCCTGTTGCTGATAGAACATACTGTTCAACAGACACATGCAAAAACAGTTTTCTATCATTTGTAATATTACTCCTGAGGGCACCCTGCGTCAAAAAATTAAAAATTCTGTGCACAATATTTTTAAATCCTGCAAATTTTATTTGTCAAATAAATGTGGAGGCTCCAGCATGGCATTGGGGAGCACAAGCCACTGGCTGCACAGAGGTAGGAGATCACTGTGTAGATCCCCCCAGGACATGGACTCAGTGGTGAGGCTGCATCCAACCCTGACACAATGCAAGGACTGGGCCTGCCCCGGAAACACCCTAGGGCCCTGCCCCTCCATGCCAGGTGCACCAGGTGTGGGCAGGAAGGCTCAACAAGGCATGATTCAAGTGTGGAGGGCTTAGTGTGGGCGGATCCAGGTGTGGGTTGAAAGGGTTCTGTGTGGGGCAATCTGGGTACAGGAGGCTCAGTGGGGGATCCGGGCGCGGGGGGATCTAGATGCACAGTGGCTTGTTGGGGGGTTCTGGGTGCAACAGTAATGGAACTCTGCAGGGGAGTCCAGGTGAAGGTGGTTGGGGCTCAGCAGCAGGGGGTGTGGATATGGGGGGGGAGGGGTTCGGAAGGGTGGGGATCTTGGTGCAGGTGGCTCGTTGGGGTGGTCCAGGTGCAGGGGGAGTGAGGCTTGTCGGGGAGGTTCTGGGTGCGGGGCGGAGTGGTGGTGAAGCTCAGAGTGAGGGTCTGGATGCATGGGGGTTGGGCGGATGGGGGATCAGCTCCCTGTACAGTGATCCCTCCCTCTTCAGCTGAGGTGCGATGGGTGCAGGAAGCAGGGGGGAGGAGAGTTTGCAGAGCTTCCTACAGCCAGGGGAGAAATCTGGCGTGGGTCTGACTCGGTCCTGGATGCCATGCAGGGGAAGAGGAAGTCCCGTCCACCACAGCCCAGCTGGGACTAGGAGCTGAGCCAGGCGCAGGGTAGGAGCCATCAGCTCGGTCTTCCCCAGGCCCTCCTCCTACCCCACAGTGATTTACCTCTCTGCCCGCTGGGTAGGGTCACATGACTGCTCTCGTGGATTCCCTTTGCTTCCCCGTCAGAAAGTCATTGTTCTGTGGGGAAGCAAAGAAATCTGTGGGGACATACATCCTGCGCATGCGCAGTGGCACAGAATTTCCCCAGAAGTATAATATGCTGGTTACTCTTGGCGTGTATTACTTCTCTCTGGTGGGTGGAAGGTCAGGCCTGTTTAAGTGTGACTGTCTCCCTCTACTGTCAGGAGGTCTAACAAGAGATAGCATCATTGCTAGCTAGTAGAAGTTTTCTTTTAGCTCACACGATGAACATATCTTGCCACGCTACAGTTACTTAACTCCTTTGACTATATGACTAAAACCACTCATAAGACAACTGTTCACAGCATTATGTATGGGCAATAGGAAATCCCGTAAAAAGTAAACTGACCTTTCACTCTGACATCACTGTATCTCTGGAAGTGGTGATAGGCAGCTTTCCAGGGGTTGCGATAGTGACGGAGCAACGTGATAGGGGGTCTTGGACGCACAGGGACGTACCTGACACCGTCTTCATCTAAGAAAGAGCCAAGAGAAACAATTGTGACCTGTTCAAGAATGTCTGCAGTTTCAACTAGAAGAGACTGACATAATTCAGTGATTTAAGCAGAAGACCAGGAAGCAGCTCAGATGCCAATTCCCTCTCTGGGACTGAATGAGTCACTTAACATTTTACAGGTGGTGAAGCTGAGATGGAGCCTGTGAGAAACAGACATTTTGAAAAGCACAATGGAAGGGCTAACTATTAATTCGTAGCTTGGGTTTCTTGTTTAATGGAAGTCTCATTATTGTAGAGGCAGGGAATAAAGGATGCTAATTTGAGGAAAAGAGAAGGAAGAGAAGAGCAGATATTTGAGCAGAGAAAGCAGTTACCATCAGAGATGCTATTACCTATATACTCTTTTGGAGGAGACTTGCGCTTCTCTGCTTTCACCAGCAGACTTTTGGCAGTGGATTTCTCATCATCAGTGCTATTAGTCTCCATCATGTCTCCTTCCTCTGTGGAGATTACATGCTGCTGCTTCCGGGGCTTTTTCCTTGGGGAGGCACCAGGTGGCAAGTCATTCGGGGGCATGGAAAGGTTGTTGGCCAGCAATGCAAGAGACGGAGACATGGTATTTGTAGTCAACGGAGGAACTGCTAAGATAGAAACAGGAAGATAAATGTTTAAGAGCCTGACAACCACAAAGAGAGAGCAACTTTATGTCAGCTAGTGTGAAAGTGACACGCTAATACTGTCTAAGTGCCGTCACAGTGATACCTATCCTGAAAACAATTTAATTTCCCTGGGGGGAAAAAGGGGTAATAGAACAGAACATATTAGCTGTCCAAGGAAAAGGAACTTAAACATTTGTATGGAGAAGGAGGAAATCTATGCTTAAGGGTTTTTATATCAGTTTTGTATGACTGAAGTCGGATTTTACTGCTCTGCTGTTACCTCAGTCTCGCCTCCGGACATATGGGATAGCCAAACAATTGTACAAGAAAATCCAAGGAACCAGGCTCAACTTTTAAACGGAAGGGGTTCAGTGGCCACTCTGAAAACTCTTACATTTAAGATGGACAGTTCATCGTCACTGGCATTACAATGCCCTCCCTTGCTATGACTAAAACTGATCTCAAACCCATTTATCTAGAAAGATTCCTTGCTTAGGAATCAACAGGAACCTCATTTTCCACTCCAGTTGTCACTGGGACACCAGCCCATCAGAACTTCATAACCATTCATGTCACTGAAAACAAGATTCAAACAAATTTGTAGACTCTGGACTTACACTGAAATAAAACAGGAACAAGAGAATCTTTAGGAATTATTTAAAATTACTGACAGCAACCCTATGATTGGCATGCTGTATCACTATCCAAGGGAGTTTCAGGTTGGCTTTGGTGAAGCCCTTACCATCACTCCCCAAAAGAGAAGTGACTGCAGTTACTTTAATCAGAAGCCTACCTGAGACTGGTCGCATTATGTCCATAGGTTCCACTTCTTCTTTGATTTTTATCTCTGGTGCTGGGGGTCCCAATACTGTCGAGAGGGCCCCACTCATAGTTGATGGAGGTGGAGGAGCAGCTATAATTGTGGTAGAAGTGGCTGGAGCAACTGAAACTGCTCCTGGAATGGTTGACAGAGGTGCTGTTGGCTGAGAAGGTGGACTAGCTGCTGCAATAATTGTTGGAATGGCAGATGAAGGCTGCTGAGAGGTAGGTGGGACTGCAATGGTGGGCTGCTCGCTGGTTTGATTGGACACTGCCTCCATAGACACAGTGACTGGAGCAGCCATAGAGACATGGATTTCTGGTTTAGGCTTGGCACTAAAACATAAAAACTAGTGTTAGTTTAATCCACTCAACATCTTAAGTGCTGCTGCCATGACTTTCTACCGCAGACAAAGCCTATAAAGTTAATGAACTGGGCTTTGGAGCTAGCTCCTTCAGAAAACCCATTTTTTTCTGCCCCGGTACATGATGTTTACCTCATTAATGTGGAATACTTTGTGGAATGTTTACCTCAAAATGTTCATCCCTAACTCAGTGACATCCAGATAGTTTATACTGATCTCACAAGTGATCAGGAGATTGATTTCTTGTGCTGTTTCACCAAGAGCGCTTTCTTAGAAGTAAGATAAGGTCCATCTAGCCCAGTATCCTGTCTTCTGACAGTGGCCAATGCCAGGTGCCCCAGAGGGAATGAACAGAACAGGTAGTCATCAAGTGATCCACCCCCTGTCGCCCATTCCCAGCTTCTGGCAAACAGAGGCTAGAGACACCATCCCTGCCCATCCTGGCTAATAGCTATTGATATATATTGAGCAATCTCATGACTAGGTCCAAATTAAAAAAAATAAATCTACAGCAGGGGAGGCAATGGAAAGAGGTGATGACACACATTCTTCTCTGATCTGGATCATGAAATTGGCAATGC
The DNA here is from genome assembly GCA_037349315.1 of Chelydra serpentina. NCBI lineage: Eukaryota > Metazoa > Chordata > Testudines > Chelydridae > Chelydra > Chelydra serpentina. Next base: position 840,376 of record JBAIAC010000023.1, read on the forward strand.
GGTTCTATCTGAACTCTCTGCAGCATTCATTTCTAGGCATTGTGAACTACGAGCTCTAGGACCTTTGCTTTACTTTTAGACAGAATGCCAGGAATTTTTGTTGTTGTGCATTATCAATGGTGATTGCTGAGCCTGTCTTCTATAAGCATAATGATACCAACACTAGTCAGCTCCCTTCAGCAGGGAGCTAACAGATACTTAATTGGCTAGCCAAATGGAAAGCATTTTAATATCTGTGAAGAATGAATTTTCTATTCATCAAACCCAAACAGAAATATTGTGAAGCCCTTCCTTTTAAATAAACATTTGATGAAGCAATCCATGTTAAAATAATTAACTCGCAGTGCTCTAAAATGGTAAATGTAATAAGATACTGATCTGATAATGAGATCTTTTAAGGGATTAGGATCTTCTGCAAGCACCAGAACAATTACAGTAGTTAAAAATACAACTCTGGTGTAATACAATCATTCCTTTAAGTTTCTATTTTACTTCACACTGAATTTGTGTCATATTTACACGACATCTTTTACACACCCTTCTCTACTTAAAATAAATTCCATTGGCTTTGATCCATTATACAGGAGGTGCTGTCATGCAAAGTTTGCTGTTTGAAATCCTTACCCAGCAGGTCTGGGTGATCCAGATGTGCTTCGCATAGAGCTCTCCACGCGGGTGCTAGCTACTTCAGAAGGCTGAGGGGGGATCAGACTTTTCCGGACTGCCAGTCTGGAAGACACAGATAAGCTTGGAACTGCTGTCGCTCAGGTACTTTGCCCTTAGAAACCTGAACGCCAACAAAGGCGGAAGAAAGATTGTATCTCTTGCTGCCACAAGTGGAATAGGTCTGTGCTAGTTGCATTGCACTCCTAAGGTGGTGATGGATTAGTAAACTTATGATCAGATAAACGAACAGGATTTGCTTCTAGTATTTCTTCAAACAAGGCTTCATATTTTATTTCCCCGAAAGGGTACGTCCAAGCTATCAGTCTCCTCTCACCCAATTTGAGGACTTCTCCACAGAGAGCCAAGGATCCTCACCAATTTTACTTGCAGCTTGTCCACCATGGCTGTGTTGAGGCCACCAGCATCTACCAGCACTGGGGTGCCAGCCATTCTTCCATTACTGTCCCAAGGCTCAGCAAACCACCCTGACCTGACAGGGCTATCATCTATGAGCTTACGAAGCAGAATCCTGCAGGCTGAATGTGCATTTATCACAGGGCAGCATAATGCTATATTGGTCAGCTAGTGAGGCTGGCAAACACAAGAGTCTATCACTATAAAATACTTGAATATTCCCATAAGGTTTAATTCTGAGACTATCCAATCCCTGCAAAAAAACTACAGACCATTCTAGGAAGCAATAGACCTTTAAATGTCACCTACATAGAAAGAGAAAATTGGGCTACTGTCCCCCTATTTTTGTTTATGATTTATATATTTAAAAAGCGTGAAGTTTCTCTGTTTTATAAAAAGATAAGAATGGCCATACTGGGTCAGACCAATGGTCCACCTAGCCCAGTATCCTGTCTTCCAACAGTAGCCAATGCCAGGTGCTTCAGAGGGAATGAACAGAACAGGTAATCACCAAGTGATCCATCCCCCGTCACCCATTCCCAGCTTCTGGAAAACAGAGGTTAGGGACACTTCAAGAGTATGGTTTTGCATCCCTGCCCATCCTGGCTAAAAACCACTGATGGACCTATCCTCAGAGTTACAAACTGACCAGTCAACCACACACCTCATTTGGAACCAGAAATATGCAATCAGGCAGCAGCAGAGACACCCCCCCGCCCCCAAAAGAAAAAAACAAATACAGTACAGTACTATGTTAAACGTAAACTACTACAAAATAAAGGGAAAGCAGCATTTTTCTTCTGCATAGTAAAGTTTCAAAGCTGTATTAAGTCAATGTTCAGTTGTAAATTTTGGAAAGAACAACCATAATGTTTTGTCCAGAATTATGAACATTTCAGAGTTACGAACAACCTCTATTCCCAAGGTGTTTGCAACTTTGAGGTTCTACTGTACTTCCTTTTGTTTGTTTTAAACCTGCTGCCTATTAATTTTATTTGGTGACCCTTAGTTTTTGTGTTATGAGAAGGAGTAAATAACACTTCCTTATTTATCTTGTCCACACTATTCATAATTTTATAGACCTCTATCATATCCCTCTTTAGTCGTCTCTTTTCCAAGCTGAAAAGTCCCAATATTAATAATCTCTCCTCATGTTGAAGCTGTTTTATACCCCTAATAAATGTTGTTGTCCTTTTCTGTACCTATTCCAATTCCAATACATCTTTTTTGAGATGGCGCGACTAGATCTGCATGCAGTATTCAAGATGTGGGCGTACCAGGGATTTATATAGAGATAATACGATATTTTTCTGTCTTATCTATCCCTTTCCTAATGATTTCCAACATTCTGTTAGTTTTTTTGACTGTCGCTGCACACTGAGTGGATGTTTTCAGAGAACTATCCATAATGACTCCAAGATCTTTCTTGAGTGGTAACAGCTAATCTAAACCTCATCATTTTATATGTATAGTTAGGATTAAGTTTTCCAATGTCCATTACTTTGCATTTGACCTTAAATATCGAGTATGCCAAGTCTAGTCTTGGAGGACTCATTGGAAGTCTCAAAAGTTGAAGGCAAAATTTTTAGCCCTTAATTGGCATGAATGAGTTATTGAATCTAAGAGTTCTTGCCCTACCTATTTATTCAAGTATTTGAATTAAGCAGGAGTTTTAAACAGTCTAAGTTAAAGCTATGTTCCTCTCTTTGCTAATCAGGTTTCACTTTCATGTCATTTGTGTGTTCTAATCTTACTCCTTCTCCAGTCGTCCATAAAGTGTCCCAGGAAGAACAGGGCAGACAAAACCTGAATTTCTAATTTAAATTTTTTTATTTTTTTTTTAAACGTGAAGCAGAAAGAAAGTGGCTCAAATATTTTGTTTCCCCTTGCAGGTCACATTTAAGAGCTGGAGTCAAATTGTCCTATCCATCCCATTAGTGACAACAGAATATGACTCAGTCATCTGCTCTAAAACAGGATGGACAAAAATGCAACCTGGATGAAGTGTGTATTTTAAAGAGATAGGCATCTTACTTGCATCTGCACTGGTTAAATTTTCCACTCTCACTGAAGCACAGATGTTTCTTCTACTTGGACTAGACGATTGGTGCCCAATCTTATTACACAGGAGGGCCCCATCAACCTAAGCACAAACTGTGTGCGGGCCAAACAGATTCTACATATTTTAAAAAGATTTAAAGTCACCTGTATTGACTTATATTTTAAAGTTCAGCTTGTTTTGTATGTATTTAGATAGACAATACTGTAGATAGAAACAACCTATTTACACACTGTGTAAACTAAAATGATGTGAACATGACGACAAAACGCTAATGATTCGGTCATTATTATATTGTATTGAAGCATGCTGCGGGTCTTATGAAATGCTCTGGTGGGCCGTGTACGGCCTGCAGGTTGGGCACCCCTGGACTAGCCCGAGCAGAAGAGCAATTACATGCCAAATCAAGTCCTACTCACCCATCTGTGGCTGGTTTTTTCCGGAGGATGCTTGGGCGTGGGGATGAGCCCTGGGCTGGTGCACTGGCGCTGGCACTCTGGCTGTGAGTTTGTACCACTGTGGTCGCTGCTGGAGCTGCATTGAATGTGTTGCTAATAGGATTGGCCACAATGGTGGCTCCATCTGCCAAGACCACTGCTGGGAAGGACAAAAGGGACATGAAAGTAAATGAGAGAGAGACAGAACAGAACAAAGAGAAGATGGGGAAAGTAGCAGTTATTAAAAGAAACACTTGATGAGAAAGTAGGTATTCGTATACTTGCTCCCCAAGATTTCTTCTAGTTTTGAAGTGTAGTGCTATACAAAGCAATTTAATAACAACCTTCTCTAGGGGAGATGGAAGGCATCACCTGCCTAACAACTGTTGCTAGGTAAGACTAGCATTCCAAGAGAAATGGAAGGGGCAGAGCTTGCCAGGGAAGAATGTATCACTATATGCATAAGAATTGCATGTCTTTGGCAATGCCTATTACTTGTAAATAAGGCACTGTCTCATAGTGCTGTGTCCTAACCTTCTGCCAGGTGTGTTTGGCCATCTCAGCTCACCATTGATTCAGGATATTTAGATAGGTGAGAAGTAGATACTGGACAACATTTACTTGCCAGCATGCTCTGGGAGGGGCTAGAATGGTCTCTGAGATGCTAGATGCCTTTTCCTCAGAAAGTCTTCAGGATAGCTGGATTGATGTTTTTCCTCACATGAGGGATTTTCCTGCGGTAGTCCAGTTGGTGATGGTATTTTGCAGTCACTTTTCAAAGTGTGACTGTAATGGGTTTCATGACTTGGGCAATTTATAGGCAACATATCCTACCTGTGAGAACAGCTAGCCATTCCTGAGAAGAATCATCCACGTGCAGAGGTTTGTCAAGTTCTTCAGCTGTAGTGGCACTTCCAGCTTTAGTCATAACATCGTCAGACCAACACTAACTTAAAAAACCAAATCACTAAAATCTACTTGCAACCAGATCATGTAGTTTTGGCTTGTAAATAATGGAACAAAAACAAATCTACTGAGAGAGTGCATACTAGTGTATTTAATGTCTGTTATTGTATTACCACTGTAGCTTTATAAAAAGGTTTGTACTATATAAATACTATTTCTCATCAGGGTGTGGCTTCCCAGAGAGCTAGACTAGCTAAAATACTTCAGTTAATCAAGAAGCTGGAGGTGAATTCAAGGCTCAGTTGTTCCCTTGAACTAAGCCCATACATAGTTGGCTAGTTGGCTGAAGTTACCTGAAGTCTTTGTTTCTGTTTGTGGTTGCTGAGCATTGATTGGTGCAGGCTGGAGTCCCTGTGTGCCAATTGGTGCAGCTGGGTGGAGTCCCTGTGTTCCAATTGGTGCTGGCTGGATTCCCTGTGCACTGATAGGTGCTGGCTGGATCCCCTGTGCATTGATAGGTGCTGGCTGGATCCCCTGGATGTGACGGGCATGAGATGCATCTACAGTCATCAGCTGCATGGGATTGAGGTGCACAGTGGAGGCCACTCCTACACCAGTCTGAGCTGTGATGGCAGAGTTGGGGGCCTGAGCTGAAACTGAGAACAGTAACATGGACATTGATTATTTCCACCCCAATGGACTACTTCATTTTCCTATGGTGCATAAAGAGGGGTTCTAAACACTATTTGGATTTTTTATTTAAATGGAGCAATTTGCTGAACAGTCTGCAGTCCCCTTGCTACTGCTGAAGATAACAGAATTTGAATAAGATTTTTCCTGTCACAAACTAATTCTCCAGACTGCTGAGAGCCATAACAAATTCAGATGCCTTAATTTTGCATTTACAATGTCTGTCTGTTGCTACAAGTTATTATAACTTAATTGCAACACCAATTAGAAGGTGGGATACAACAGGAAGAAGGGAACAAAGCCTGTGTTTTTGAAAGAATACTGTCAAGTTGTTCTTTAACTCACAAGTTTAAAAATTAGCCATTGGAATCCTGCAACTGAAGTCTGTATACTACCCCTGACAGGTTGGTCTCTACTTTGCCACTGAAATATTATTTAAGAGTCCTTTGAGTATCAAGATACAAAATGTTTTCATTTTTTGAAAAAAGGAAAGAACAGCACTGAAGCATTTATTTTAAAAAGACAGGCTTGCAAACTAGTAACCATAGGTCAAGTTTTGAGCCCACTAATGTGAATTAAAAAAGGAAAATATGTGATAGTTTACAAAAGAAGAGAGAGTAGAATCCAAGTGTGGAAAGCTTTTAAAATATGGCTTAGTTTAAATTTTCTCTAATCCTAAATACTTTACAACTGGGTGAACTGGTTTGTTCTTAAGCCCAACCCATTATCCAACACCCATAATGCAGTGGAAGTTAACCGTTATGCAGAATGGTGCTCCAAAATATAAGCTTTCTTTTTAAAAGGAGATATATATTTCTAGCCCTCATGATTGCGACGTTAACCATGATGACAAGAACTGACATAGTGTTGTATTTTTGAGTCCGTAGCCACTTGAATCAATAGTCAGATGTGAACTGCCCCATTCTCCCCAATGAAATGTTAACTCTGAAGCCTAAACCCTAATTTATACAGTTAACTTTCACTACTGATCATTTCATGAAAAAGAGCCACTTATGTACTTATCTCACCACTCTAAAATGCTTCCTCAAGGTGCCAAACACCCTAATTGTCCCCTACCCTGCTGCAAAGGCCTCCAGATTCTCACCTTGCACCTCACCTTCAATGATGCATTTATGTATTGTTAACAATACATAAATGCAACAGCACATTGAAAACTGGAAGTGGGGGGGGGGGGGGGCAGTGGACAGCAAATCGAACGTAATATCACAAACACAGGGGGCTACTGTACTGAGTTTAGTGACATCTTAGGCCAGAACAACTCCCAGTTATGGGGACCCACAACTTCATCAGCAAAACTGTGTATGTATGTAAGGTAAAAGGAGTAGGAATATTACAAAATTAAATTGGCTTATCAGAACATGGAGGAGGAGACACGCATCAAGGAGGTTTGGGTCTGGATAAACACCCAAACTTGTTTAGCAGAATCTCTGTGAACCAGTACTCTGAACTGCACTGAACACTTCTACCAGTCAGGCCTGGCATACTCTTATTGTTGCTCCAAGACTGCTCTAAAAGTCACTTGCATGGCAATTCCTTACCAGGGTATTGGCGAATGGTGGACACAGAGCTGGTGATGGGGGTGTACGTGTGTGCAGCCAAAGGGTAGGCAGAAGGCGGGTATGTTGGTAAGAAGTACTGGAATTGGACTGGCACCGACTGCCTACAGATGTGAAGATACAGCAAGTGTCAGACAAATCATTACAACTTGCACCCACCTCTACAACCCCAGTGCTCAGACCACCCTCTAATCTTTGCAACCTCCCTCAGCAAGAGTATCAACTAGCCCCGACTATTCTAGAGATCCCTTTCAGCTAGCTAAATTCAGAAACCTCAAACCCCCTTAAGTGTTAGCTATCACGTCAATTCATGCATATGATAAGCCTCTAGCAGAGAAGCAGCCACGCACTCTACTTAAAGAATTCTTTCCCACCTACCTGTTGTCACTTCTTGTTTCCATGGCAACTGGGTTTGGAGATGCTCGGTGTCCAGATATGGGAATGAGATTACTCCTCTCTGCTGTATAATCAGATTGGATCCGAGGAGAAGTGTGCGTGATTTGCTGAGGAACCACCTTAGCTGCATAATGAAAAACAAGTAGCCAATTAACAGCCAAAATGAAGAAGAGAGCAGATGCAGAAAAGGAGAGTGAAATCCAGATGATTAAACTTTCTTCTCCTCAGTGAAAATGAACAAATCTTTTTATTTCACTAACAGGGCAGAATCAGAGAAAGAATGGAAACTCTTATTCATTTGTAATGTGTGCCCGTTGGGCTCTAAGTGCACATATAAAATACATAATATCAAATTACGTGACCTCAATCCCTGAATAATCTTAATTCTCCATGATCAGCCATTTTTTCCCTTGCCAATAGCTTGAGTGGACAGATCTTCTGGGACCAAACCATATGGTGGAAAAGGAGAAAAGGACAGAAGTTTTAATGAGAGCAAGCAAAACCCAGGAGGATCATGGAACTCTCCAGTTGCAACTGGTGAATGGAAACCATGCTTCCTTCCCGGGTCTTACAGGAAGATTTTAAAGAAAACTACAACCTCCTCCACAGATAAGTGGTTGAAGACACATACAGCTCACTGGAATACATTCAAAGGCAAATTCAATGTGGCCAAAGTTTAGACCTTTATTGTTTGTAGAGTCTGAAAGTTGGGATGCAGGGTGTGGAACAGGCAGGTGAAGATGCAGAAAATTTGGTACTTGGTCTTTGCTGATAATATTTTTGCTAATCACTGGCTTTGTTTACAGGTTCTGGAGTTCAGTCTTTGGTAAGGTACACTGACCACAAAGGCAAACCAAAGATTTTACACTTGATATTGGAGTTTCTGCTAGTCAGAAGTTGAGTTTGCCTCCAGCCATGGTAGAGGTTCCCTAGAGACAAAGCATACCTCGTTTACCGTTCTCCATTTCTGCACAGAGAAACAAGTGATTGTATTTCAGTAGGGATTTCATGAAAAAAACGGCTAACAGAAATAAAGCCACAGACCTGCCAGTGCTCTAGTTTTACAACAGTTCCTTTATGAAACAAAACACCTAACTCAGGATAGTTTTCTAACCTGAAAGTTAGCAACACTACCTTTAGTCAGCAGCAACAATTTTAAGAGCTTCTGAGCAACACTGTTGGAAACAGATGTCTCAGCCATGTTCCACATCTAGGTGGTAAGACGGTGAGTGAGGAGACAAACTGGATTAACTGTCCTACTCTCAAAACATACAGTCAGATGTGACTAGGCTCCAGCTAAAACGTCTAGCAATAGTGACGGAAAACTTACTCCTTCGTTGAGGAAGACACATTTATAACCCTTAGTAGGTATATCCTCAATACATTATACTACATGGTAGGAAGTTCCAGGAGGCTCAAGTTTGTCTGAAATAAAGACTCATGTGAAGAGGCCAATAGTTAACTAGACTAACCAAGTGCATTCAGAATTCTCCCTGCATCATTTCAAAATATATGAGGGCTCATCAAATCTACTTGTTTGCCTCTCCCATCTTGGATTGATTTTTTTGTTATTTCTCTTGTTTAATGTGCTAGTAACACATAGATGCCCCAGACCGTCCTGGATGCATGTGTAAAGAGATGTCAGCTGAATACACTCATTCCATCAAAAGCTGAAATCACTCACCAACTGGGATGTTTGAGGTGGTCACAGCAGTGGCATGGGAAGAGTGGGAGGGCATTGTCATGGTGACAATTGTACTTGTAGGAGCTTGAGTATGAGACACAGAACCTGAAAGACAGAGAGTGACACTAGAGATTTCTATGCAGCTACATCACCCTAATATCCATATCCTAAACACAGAGAGAGAACTAGAGAACAAGCACTAGGAACTTTCTCCAAACATTCCCTCCCCCTCGTACTACCGCCTTTCCCCCCAACAAAAACGGTTCACATCCTAACTAGAGACAGGATCACTGATGACTATTTGCAGAACGAAGATGCTCTGCCACCCTTTGTCACCTTTCAACATCATGGAGAAGTGATGCTCCTACTACTGAGCTGTGAATACTCACCAGCGGTGGTTGCTGAGGCAATAGTATTGGTTGCCAAAATGGGTGCCACTGTTGCTGCCGCCACCGGAGTACCAGTACTAAAAATGGTTTTCTAGAGAAAAGAAAGCTTCACGTCAAGAGAAATGTACAGATACATTTTATTTGCTTTAAAATCATATTGCAGCTATTCCTAAGAGAACAGGACACCAGGTTTCTAGCCTAACTTTGAACCCTGTTCATCACTTACTCTGGGTCATCAAGATGTTGTGGTTCAAAGTAAGAAAAAAATATGGGATAAGGCTGTAAAAAACAATTGTGGGCCACGATTTTATCCCGACACACCCCCTTTCGCCCCACAGCTGACCACCCACACACACCCCTGCCCCTTGCCCATACACCACTTGCACTGAGCAGTCCAAAACCAGAAAGGTGAACAACTGTGTCCATAACTTTTGACCCAAAAAGATCACAACTTTCTCAAAGCCTGAACTGTGGAAGAAACTACACTGATCTCATCTCATGGGATTTACCTGAGCCATGGTGTGGAGTTGCTGTTTTGGTGTTCCTATGGCTGGGTGAGAAGGCAGCGTGATCCGAGTTGCCGTGTCCCGTGGCTGCGCAGGGCGCTGAATACTAATAGCTGCAGATGGTGGGTGCTGCTGGATAGACAGAGTGGGCCGACTGGGAAAAGAAAGAGAGGACGTTCAGAGAAGTAACCTTTATTTAGTATCCAGACAGTTAAACAAGGCATACTGGCTCCCCACATACTGGCAAGTAGAGACATCAGACTCCACTTGTCTTCTCTTTGAGGGCTACACTACTATTGAATCCATGTTAACACAGTGATAGAATTTGCAGAAGTGCCTGCTGTATAATTCTTATTCTGCATCTTCCACAGGTAGAAACACACAGATTCCTCAGTAACTAGAGATACCAATATGAGCAAAACAAGCTAATTTCAATTTCTACCTCCCCTCTCCCGAGACATTTTGACTACTCCAAACACTCATATGCCATTTTCTACAGCAACTTCTGCTAGAAGAGGATGGGACTGAATTAGCCAGGTGCTGCCCTGGCAGAGCAGTAAACCCATTTCCTTGGGAAACAAATTGATCAAAGAGCTCCTGTTTAGCATTTTTTCTCTCTTGGAACAGAAAACAATATTTAACATTTACAGTGTTTTTCCTTCACAGAGCTGCAAGCATTTCACACAGATGGGTAAGCATTATTTTCCTTGTCTTACAGATGAACGCACTCAGACAAAAGTTAAGTGATGAGTCTAAAGTCACACAGCAAGTCACTGGCAGAGCAGAGGAAAGAACCCATGTCTCCTGACTCACTCATGTGCTGTATCAATTGGACCTCAGCAGAGAAATCTCTTCAACTCCTATATAGTATTTCTGACATTCACAGGGCTATCAGCCTCCTCTACTCCCCTTCATGCTGACATTCTACGTGAATGTCAGGAATCTTGGGGCTCCTTAAGACATTTTTCTTATGTGTTTACCTCAGGGTTGATTCCGTAGCATGTGCTGCTGTTGTTGTAATAACTGGAGACTGAGCTCTTGTGGCGGAGACTGTTGCTATTACAGCAGGAGAGATAGTGCTCGACGTCGTCACAGGAGGACGAGACTGTAAAGACAGCAGAATAATAAAAGTAAGTCACAATGATGCAATTGAGAAAGTAACTGGGAAATACTTTGATAAAGCCAAATTTCCTAGATCTCAGTATAAAATACTGGCACTTGGAGATGTTCCCAGTCTATAAAACTCTTTTGTGAACTCCTAAGAAGCTCTGGCCTGGTTTTCAGAGCAGAAGCATCACAGGTAGTTGATGATCAAAAGCAGTTAAAAGACCAGATATGTATGGAAACTGTTCCAATGATTCAGAGCTTTTATAATGCTATTAGAAAATACGTATTTTATTTTGATGCATTCCATTCATGATTACCAAACATAATCTATACTATACACAGTCATGCAAATGTGGCTACATTTGGACATAACTATAAAAATATGGACAACATTATGTGGAATCAAGCATCCACATGAGCACGCACTCCCTCACCATCTCATTTTAAATATATATGATTCCTGGTCCAGTATTTAGCTTATATCACCCCGATCAACCTGATTTAAAGTAACAGTACAAACTCAAGCCAGGCCTTTTTGAATTTAAATAAAGTTTTCAAGCATATTCTAAATGAGGACTCCTCCAGAGTTTAATCAGTTTGTAGACAGTTTAAAGGTCTGTAATCTCCAGCTAATAGTTAGCCTACAAAAAAAGGCTGCATGATGCTGCCAATGCCAGCTTCATAAGGCTGCGGTGTCTAAGTAACAAAAACAGAAGGGATGGTTGACAATGCCAACAGCACAGTAAATAAAGGCTGCTAATGTTATGTTCTGGGTGGATTCCCCCTAAAAGTCAGAAAGATCTCGGAATGAACAGTAATAGAGTGTCTGCAATACAGCATGATTGCCACTTGCCTGGATTGGTTGATGAATGATGTGCTGAACAGCTGGCTGAGCTGTAGCCGCATTTGGCAACTGTGAAGCTGGCCTCAGAACTGTGGTTACTTTAGAGCTGGACATCACAGCAGCCGCTGCCGCACCTGAGGAACAAATCACGTGTGTTATTCCAAAACATATCAAAATGATTACCAATATACAGAGAGGCATGTAAAACTAAGACGGTCATAGAGGAGTTTTTAAACTAAGGGCTGGGAGAAAGCCGACAGGTGTGGAGGAGCTCATGGTTCGAACAGAGACATCCTTTAGTGGATTTATTAAAGGGGATTCTCTAGTAAAGAGGAGAGGACAGAAGTTGATAAACTACAAACAGGAACTGAAGAGAAACAGTCAAATGAAAAAGAGTCCCATTCATTTACATCACTTGAAGGCAGACAACTAAATATTGACACATTTTATAAGTGCTTGTATACAGATACTAGAAATCTAAATACTAAGATGGGTGAACTTGAGTGACTGGTATTAAATGAGGATATTGATATAACTGGCATCACAGAAACTTGGTGAAACAATGATAATCAATAGGACACAGTAATACCCAGGGTATTATACAGGAATATCATTATACATTATAATATACAGGAAAGACAGAGTAGGTTGTACTACTGGGGGAGGGCACTACATGTGAAAGAAAGCATAGAGTCAAATATAATAAAATTGTTAAACAAATCACACTGTACCATAGAGTCTCTATGGACAGAAATTGCATGCTTGAATAGCAAGAGCATAGCACAAGAATACACTACCGACCACCTGAACAAGATGATGACAGTGATTGTGAAATGCTCAGGGAGATTAGAGAGGCAACAAAAAACTCAAAAATAATGGGGGATTTCAGCTATCCCCATACTGACTGGGTACATGTCACGTCACAACAAGATACAGAGATACAATTTCTAGACACCATTAATGACTGCTTCTTGGAACAGCTAGATCTGGAACCCACAAGGAGAGAGGCAATTCTTGATTTTGTCCTAAGTGGCAAGAAGTGATTATAACTAAACCGCCCAGTAATAGCAACCATAATATACATTTAAGGGAAAGGGGACGACACCAAAGAACCCCACCCCAGGAGCATTTAACTTCAAAAAGGGGAACTACATAAAAATGAGAAAGCTAGTTAAACAAAAATAAAAGGAACAGTTACAAACAAACAGTCATGCCTGTAAGCTGCATGGAAACTTTAAAAACACAACAGAGGCTCAAACTATGTATATACCCCAAATAAAAAAAACAGTAAGAGGAGAGGGAAAAAAGTCACCATGGCTAAACAGAGTAAAAGAGGCGGTTAGAGACAAAAAGACATCCTTTAAAAATTGGATGTCAAATCCTATTGAAGAAAATAGAAAGCAGCATAAACTCTGGCAAGTAAAATTAAAATTTCTAGTTAGGCAGACTGAAAAGGAATTTGAAGAGCAACTAGCAGACTAGAAGACACAAAAACCAACAGCAACAAATTTATTTCAAGTACATCAGAAGCAGGAAACCTGCCAATCAGTGGGGCCACTGGACAATCGAAGCGCTAAAAAAGGACACAAGGAAGACAAGGCCATTGAGGAGAAGCTAAATGAATTCCTTGCATCGATTTTCACTGCAGAGGACGTGAGGGAGATTCCCACATCTGAGCCCTTCTTTTTAGGTAATAAATCTGAGAACTGTCCAAGATGAAGGTGTCAATAGATGAGGTTTTGGAACAACAAATTGATACATTAAAAAGTAGTAAGTCACCAGGACCAGATGGTATTCACCCAAGAGTTCTGAAGGAACTCAGATATGAAATTGCAGAACTACTAATTGTGGTATGTAACCTATTGATTAAATCAGCCTCTGTACCAGATGACTGGACGATAGCCAATGTAATGCCGATTTAAAAAAAAAAAGACTCCAGAGGCAATCACAGGCCGGTGAGTGAAATTTCAGTACCAGGCAAACTGGTTGAAGCTATAGTAAAGAACAGAATTAGCAGACATGTAGATTAACACAATTTGTTAGGGAAGAGTCAACCCGGCTTTTGTAAAGGCAAATCATACCTCACCAATCTATTAGAATTATTTGACAGGGGTCAACAACATGAGGATCAGGGCGATCCAGTGGACAGAATATACTTGGACTTTCAGAAAGCCTTTGACAAGGTTCCTCACCAAAAGCTCTTAAGCAAAGTAAGCAGACATGGGATAAGAGTGAAGGTTCTCTCATGGATCACTAACTGGTTAAAAGACAGGAAACAAAGGATAGGAATAAATGGTCAGTTTTCAAAGTGGAGAGAGGTGAAACAGCAGAATTCACCATGGATTTGTACTGGGACCTGTGCTGTTCAACATATTCATAAATGATCTGGAAAACGGGGTAAACAGTAAGGTGGCAAAGTTTGCAGACGATATAAAATTACTCAAGATAGTAAAGTCCACAGCTGATTTCTAAGAGTTTACAAAGGGATCTCACAAAACTGGGTGACTGGACAACAAAATGGCAGATGAAATTAAATGCAGATAAATGCACAATAATGCACCCTGGAAAACATAATCCCAACTATACACACAAAACGATGGTGTCGAAATTAGCTTTTACGACTCAAGAAAGATCTTGGAGTCATTGTGGATAGTTCTCTGAAAACATTTGCTCAATATACAGCAGCAGTCAAAAAAGCTAACAGAATGTTAGGAAACATTAGGAAACAGAGATAATGAGACAGAAAATATCATAATACCACTATATAAATCCATAGTACACCCACACCTTGAATACTGTATGCAGTTTTGGTCGCCCGATCTCAAAAAAGATGTATTAGAATTAGAAAAAATACAGAGAAGGGTAACAAAAATGATTAGAAGTATGGAATAGCTTCCATATGAGGAGAGATTAAAAACTCTGGGACTGTTCATCTTAGAAAAGAGATGACTAAGGGGGGATATGATAGAGGTCTATAGAATGGTATGGAGAAAGTAAAAAAGAAAGTGTTTTTATTTCTTCAAAAAACACAAGAACCAAGAGTGACAATTAAATTAATAGGCAGCAGGTTTAAACAAACATAAGGAAGTACTTCTTCACATAACACAGTCAATCTGTGGAACTCATTGCTGGGGATGCTGTGAAAGCCAAAACGAAAACTGATTAAAAAAAATAATTAGATAAGTTCATGGAGGATAGGCCCGTCAATGGTAATTAGCCAAGACGGTCAGGGTGCAACTTTGTGCTCTGGGTGTGCCCAAGCCTCTGACTGCCAGAAGCTGGGTATAGATGACAGGGAATGGATCACTTGATAACTGCCCTGTTCTGGAGCATCTGGCACCAGCCACTGTCGGAAATCAGGATACTGGGCTAGATGGACCACTCGTCTGAGCCACTATGGCCGCTATTATGTTCTTATTTTATACTTCTAGTTTTCATTCTAGTGATGCAACTTCAAAATTAGGGCTAACAATAATGATACTCAAGGGATACAGAAAGGATTTGTTGACCTTTATTGCTAATTCCAAAAAAAACCCCAATCTGCTTTGTTGGACCTTTTCCAATTTCTTACATTTAATAATGTTATTTCATGAATCTGAACTTTTTCAGTTCCAAACTATTGAAATAAGTGAGTAGAAGTAACTGAAATAGCCTACATATTAGATGAATGTGTAAAAAGTGGTGTAGCAATTGTGGTAATCTATCTGCATCTGCTGAAGTACAGAGGAAAGATGTATGCACAATAAATGGAAGCTATTTTTAAAAACATCACAGCAAAATGCATGGTATCAGATCAGTAATCTGTCTACTATTTGCTGTGCCAAAATGATCAGACATCTATGGTGTGAAAAAATTGCTTTTCTGATTCTAGTTATCACCCAAAACATCAAGCATTTCAACAGCAATTTTAGCTCATAGAAAAATCAACTGTTTGTGTTTGCAAGAGAATCACAAACATAATGATTCACTCCAAATAGTATGCAGTCAAATAATTTGATGGGAAACATACAATTTCTGCAGATTTCGCTCAATATTACCTAGAGTGAGTAATTTAATAGGAAGAAAATATGAACAAGACGTTGGAAACAGACTGAAAATAAAATAATATTAAGTGAAAATACAAAGAGCAATTTATGTTAAAGTGGGTTCTCCACAAGGCTCAAATAGACACAAATTAAATGCTCAAAAAATGATGACAAAAATGGGTACATGCAAATTCTTCCATATGGGCTGTAAAAGACTGCAAATACAGCTACACACTCTTTCCCAAATACTTTGGTGAAGTACAGTTTTTCACATGCAACATGTTGCATGCACAAATATAGGACCACTGAAAGTGCAGCATTCCCAGAGTGCATGCCCTTTAGAGCTGTATACCTGTTTGTGAATGAAAATCACTATTAAGAGTATAGAGCAATATTTTTTAAAAATTAGCTTAAAGTAAGTTTTAGATTTCTTTCTTGAGCAACTGCATAATATTGTGATCTAAACATACCGATGGTCCATGCAAGTACAGAGGACAGGGAGATAGAAACAAAACTTTGGTAGGTGTTTTTTTGTATCAATCTGATTTTACCTAAGACTGGAAGCCCAATTCATAGACCTTAAGGATAAGCTTGCTATCAGAAGCCTGACAGACTTAAATTATCCCTCAAATAGCAATCATGCTAGCTGACCTGGTCTCTCCTCTTAAAGTGACTGATGTTATGCTTTACAAGCTACAGAAAGAGAGGCTGAAACCACAACAGCCAAAATCATGGGAGAAGAGACAAAAGCCTGCACAGCTAGAACAAACAGTTATCTCAGACACAAGTCTGAATGTGCACCACTCAATACAGTAATACACCTTACTACAGAATAGGAATGATATTGTGGCAGATGGATAGGAGACAGACTGCAAGGCATAGTAAGCAAACAGGAGCGAGCAGTGAATAAGTGGTGACATTTTGCACAATAGACCTACCTAAACTAGGCCATGTTTTCTAAAGTACCCCACTGTTTTGCCAGCACAGTGTTCAAATAGAAGAGGTGCTGGTGGCTGCCAGCATATTAAGCACCATTACGTACACCAAGTATCAGAGGGGTAGCCGTGTTAGTCTGGATCTGTAGAAGCGACAAAGAGTCCTGTGGCACCTTATAGACTAACAGACGTATTGGAGCATAAGCTTTCGTGGGTGAATACCCACTTCTTCAGATGCATGCGTACACCTGCACTAAGCAGTTTTAGAAAACATAACACTTAAAATGCCAGCAGCTACCTGGAGCCCTGTCTACACTAGCATTCTTATCGCTGGAGTGATATCCGCATTAACAATAGTGGGAAATTTTAAGGGAAAAAAGAAACTAGCGTAGATACAGCCTTCCTGAGCAAGTGTGAAAAAGAGCCATTTTTACAGCTTGTGTTGACTTTACCTCGGGGTAAGTGAGAAGCTCCAATGTGTAAAGGGGGGCCAGGAGCACTACTTCGGATGATAGACATCTGAACATTTGTTGCCATGATATGGTGCAAGTTACCGGAATGTCCCTGCAGGAAAAGAAGAGGATTCCATGAGAAATGTTGCCCAGAGAGAAAGATCACATTCGCAGGTAATTGCCGAAGTTAAAACATTAAAGGCAGCAACACATTTAACAGTTTTGTGGAAATACACCAGTATGCAGAGGCATTACAAATGAGAGGGGGGTACAGACGAACATTTCTGCAGGATGAAGCTGCAGCCTCCTTCCATTTTCAATGGAAACTCTCAAACGCACATCTACTCAGGCAAGTATGTGTCAGTTACCAATTTCTCTTTCGCTCCAAGTCACTGTCCCATTTCAATTGGACAGGTGGCATTTCTGCATCGAGTGATCTCTTTAGACAGTTCATATCACCCCATTCAGCAGAATTAATAGAAATATGGGAGACTGGGAAGAACTGAAACATATTAAATTAACTCCCCATATTTCACTTATAACTGCCTTTCCAGGCATATTTAGGAAGGTCACCTAAAAAGCAATAATTGGTATGAATCCTTAGTAGGTAGAAACACCTACCCCAAAAATTCATGAATAGTACTTGCTAACCAGTTACAAATAAAGTTTAGTAGGTATCACACTTCTGTTACATTATGGTTCATAAACTACTTTATGTTAACCTAAAGGTATTTCACTTGCTAGAGCTGAGTATTGGTTTTGGCAAATGAGCTTTGAAACGCAAGAATCAGGAGCATGCTTTGGCGTTAATTCTTGACAGGCATCACACCAAAGCCTTGCCCATGCTCAGAGCTTTCAGAAGTTCTCCACTATTGGTCTGGTGTGGGACAGCACTAGTGGGGCTACAAAACGCAGGACTAGTGTAAACCAGCTGCTTACCAATACATCAACTGGACTTGCTCTGAGTAGAGCTAGACAACAAGATGATTAAAAAACCAAACAGCATCCGTTTATACTAGCATGTCTGTTGGTAAAGCAGCAATAGTGGGAGAGTTTAAGAAAATGCTCATTATTTCAGTCTGCTAGAGGGTCAGTATGCTACCACCTTATATGTTCTGTCAAATGGAGTCTCAAAACTAAAACTAGTAGCTTTCTAAAAGAGTAAAATGATAGCTTCACCTTTGCAGAAGAAGGGATTTTGCTTTGTTCTGAAGAATGAGCCTAAATCAGCAGATTTCTACAGATTTATCTGGCCCCAGCTTATCAGATGGACCAATGGAGATGCAATGGTCATCTGTCTAGGGCAGCGGTGGGCAACCTGTGGCCCGTCAGGGTAATCTGCTGGCAGGCCGCCAGACAGTTTGTTTACATTTGCACGGCCATCCATAGCTCTGTGGCTGCAGTTCGCCGTTCCCGGCCAATGGGAGCTGCGGGAAGTGGTGTGAGCCGCAGGGACATGCTGGGTGCTGCTTCTCGCAACTCCCATTGGCCGGGAATGGCGAACCATGGCCATTGGGAGCTGCGGGCGGCCATGCAAATGTAAACAAACTTGCAGCCCGCCAGCAGATTACCCTGATGGGCCGGGCACGGCCCGCAGACTGCCCAACACTGGCCTAGGGTTTTAATGGGGTGGGGCCCTATGGCCCTTGTTTCATCTCCCTATTCAGCTGCATTTTTCTTGTACATTGCTGGGGATGTCTGCTCCCATCTCCACACTCTCTTGGTGGTTACTAATACTTTGGGGAGCAATGATGGAATAGTTCATCCCCCTCTCAAGGTCTCTCTGCTCTACTGATGGTTTCTGGACAGAGGAATTTACAACCAACATCCTACTTTAGTAAATAGCAAGGGAGGGAAAAAGGAAACCTGTTGTCCACTGATTGTTGCCACAGGAATAGCTGAGGCTTGTGGGATACTGTTTTCCATGGTTACAGTAACCTGCCCAGGAACCTTGGTGGGAGCTGACATTGTAGAGGGTGGAGCAGGAGCAATGGGCCGGCTGGGCATGGTGGGCTTCATAGGAGGCTGCAAGAAACAAGAAAAAGAGTAACAATTCAATACACGGAAGTAGAGATCTCTCCTCAAAAATCACAGCCTGGTGAGGTTTGCATCAATAGTGCTAACAGGATGTGTTTGTTTTGGGGGGAAGGGAAGATGCATGGGTCCCTTTCAGCTGAGAGAAACTGGAAGAAGCACCTCTTTTGGCTAGGGTGGTGTCTCCTTGTGGATATTACTTAGCACAACAGAACCCCAATCATATCTAGATACTCTGGGAGATACCACAGAACAAACAAACATCACAAATACAGATGAAAAGCCAAACAATAAAGACATTAATATCCTGATTTACATTTTAAAAAACTTTCATCTCCCTTTTCTCTTCTCTGCCTTTAGATTTTCTGCACAATTCCTCTTCTGCCAATTAGATCTTAGATCATGTTTAGTTAAGGCTTAGATGGAAAAAGAGAAAATGGCTGTAATCAACCCTTTGCTCAAGTTACAACCATCCCTTACAAAGGTCTCCTTCTTGTGTCTTCTTAACCCCATCCTCACAGAAAGGATTCTGCCAGCTGTAGGAATTGCCTAGTTTGTGCGTGATTCTCCATAACTTCATTTTAATGCTCTATTTATATGCACGAGTATATCATTGACATTCTTTCCTCCCTCTTCCAGGAATGAATGGGGGGGCGGGTTGTAAAATTGATTTAGACCATCCTTAATCTAAGAAATAAAGCAAGTGGAAAGGCCACAAAATGTTGCCTAGGGGCTGCAAGGTTCCCAATCTGCCATCTCGAGTAGGGGCACCACACCGAAGAGGCACATATTCACAGAAGAAGAGCACAGGAAAGAGCTGAATAAATAAATAAAGCAATTTATAGAAAAGAACATTTTAGTCAATAGGAGGTAAATGAAATACAACTGAAATTAGCCTAGAGCTTGTTTGACTGCACCAGGAAAGTATTAACTCCTCTAGTGGCTTATTTTCATTATCAACTCAATCATGAGCCACCTCATTACCTTCATAAGTCCCTCTGAAAAGGAAAGTGGCACTGCTGGAGTCAAATGTGCCGGCGGAGCTGTCACTGTAACCGCAGCACCAGATTGGACTGTATGGTGCTGTGCCAACATCTGAACCTGTGGGTATGGCCGAACAACCACTGGTTCCTGTTTCTCTTCACGAGACTGTAGAGAGCCACCAGGGCCCATGTGCTCTCTGGGAGCAACTTCTGACTCTCGATTAGATTCATCACTCACTGCTGAGGAAAGAAAAAAGGAAAATAAGTAAGAGGATAACAATGGGTAAGAAGTATGCACTCTTGCCCACAAGCCCAGAAATGGAATGTCAAATGCATACATACAAAGGCGGTTTGTTTAAAACCTCCTGAACAAGAGGTATTCACTACTCCTGGTATGAAAAACCTGCTCGAAAAACAAAAGTCTCCAGAATGTCATCAATCCTCCTGCAAAGCATGCTCTGCATTCCTCTTAGAGCCCTAAGGATTATCCCCACACATCATGGTCTAACCCAAGTCACTCACAAGGCACAATCATCCTTCTTAAAATAAACTTCTAATGGTTATTTCTCTTTAAAGTGAATAATTAAATTTAAATGAACAAAATAAGCTGATCAAGATCATCAGGCAAATGACTCAGGCCTCATGACACGGATTCAATTTATTTTTTTATTAAAGACTTCACTAAATGCAAGATTGTCCAACCACTTCATCTAATTAAAAATAAGAATAAAGTGTCAAAGGAAAAAACTCCAACAATCAAAACACAAAGCTGCCACAATGACAGTAATAATTAGACTAAAATAGGAAATCAGACAGAAATTCCATCTCATAAATTCATAAGAGCACAGAAAGCTCAGCTGTAAACTGTATTTAAACACTAGTTATTATTAGGCAATCAAAACCTATGTAGAATTTGTTTTATACTTACTGCACAACTCTCAGAATCTCCTACCATAATTATGCATTTGAATACTAAAAACATACTTCCTTCCATCTTACTCTATAAGATCACATTGACTTACTGCTGGAGGCATCAGTAATGTGGCAACTCTCACTACTCAGGCCCTGATCCTGCAATGAGCTCCAGATCGGGGCAGGCATCTGGTAGCACAGACCTCATTGCAGAATTGGGACCTAGGACATCAAACACCAGTCAAGAGTTATGGAGATAATGAAACAGTAACAGGTATTTCAAAAGTGGGTTTGAAAACTATCGGACATATAGTCTCATTTAGCAAATAATTAAAGGAACATTGACAAATCAATTGTTTTTTTTAAATCCACTTTCTGACAGTGTCCCTTTAATACATCAGCTAATCATACAATTCTATTTATAGGTGATCATGGTCCATATTTACTTCTGTATGGTTTGCTCTGAAGCCGCTCCCTAGTGTTCCCACCTACCTGTGATTTCTTTGCAGTTCTCCCCTCCCCAACGGAGAGCCCAACTAGTATGTTCTACACCAACTATACTTTACTTTTTAGATAATTTCTAAACAGGGGCTTGTGGTCAGAATGATTTTGCTAACACTGTTTATCTAAGGCAACGTGCACATTCCCAGCCCACACTGATCCAGTATGACATGTGGGGTGTGAAAGAAGAGCCTCTTACAATTCTTCAAATTAATGCACCTAATTATATCAGAGTTTGAGTCATGTCTATCCTTGATGTGTATAAATATCCACAATCATCTCAATAAAATTCTGCAGAGCATGCAGAAAATTGTCTCAAAATTCCTCGGAATGAAGCTGCTTGATAGGAAGAATGAAACTCCAATAACTATCTTACTTGTGGTGGTTGGGTTTATCAGCCCTGTAGATCCACTGGTGGAAATTGGGGGTGGAGCTTGTCCTAGTCCTACAGGAGGGGCTCCAGAACGAGGAAACTGCTGAGAACTCATTCCCACCTGCACAACGTGAGGAATATTTTAAAGCAACATAATCCTACAATAGGTTCCACGAACGATGCTAGCGCTGACACTGATGAGATTTGATCCCTCCCATGTCATCCAGGGTCTGAGGTGACAATTTGTAACATGGCCCCATAGAAGAATGATCATGAATTTTAATGAAAAAAAAAATCTGGTTTGAAAGCAGTCACGTTCTCGCTTGGGAATAGAAGCCCGACAGCGGTGCACATCGGTGGCCGACGCTCCCACAGTCTGATCCCCGGGAGCGCGGAGTTCAGCTGGGTTGTGGATGAGAGAGACCAGCCTCGGGAGGGCGCGGGGATGTTTCTCAGAGGGGCACGCCCCGGGAGACCTGGGCAGCGCTCTATACACAGCACAGCAAGTGAGGCCGCGGGACTGTGCGGCAGCAGCTCGGAACATCTGCATTACTCAGACCCCAGCTCTGAGAAGGGGAACCCCCAGGGACCCCCCGGCCTGCAGCGGGGACCAGCCCATCACACCAGGGACCCCCATAAACCGGTTATTCGCGCCTCCGCTGATTGGATGGAGTAGAGCAAACGAAATCACTAGTCCTGCGCCAATCCACGGTGACGCTGGGCCATGAGCCAATTACACGCAGATCAACGCTAGTGACCTCAACCAATCGGGAGCCCGTCCTACTGATGACCTCACGGGAGAGCTAGCCAATGGGATACGAACCTAGGGCCAATAGGGAGCAATTCTCCACGCCAGATTCCGCCCCCTATTGCTGTGAGGGACGCGCAGAGCCCGGATGTTCACAAGCAATAAAGCGCAGCGGCCACCAACAAGCCATTCGCACCCGCGGGTCAGCTTGAAACAAACGCGGGTAGCCCCCCCCCCCCCCCCCCCCCGCTAACACCCCCGGGGAAGCAATTCTTGGCCCCCGAGAAACTGCCGCCGGGCCCCCTTTCCTCCTTCCAGCTTCCCGCGATCCTCTCCCGCCGGGTCCGCTCCGGTCGCCCGGGGTCCGGCTCCGAAACCCCTTTTCGGCTGCTCGGCCGAGCCGCGCGCGGAGCTGTCCCTGAGCTGGCCTACCTGCTGCCCCGCGCGCCGTGGGGCCGCGCGCAACCGCTTGCGGACCCGTTTCTCCCGCTGACACCGATGCTCAGACTCAAGCGCTCCTTCCACCGCCGCAGCCACTCTCCGCCTGATTGGTTCCGATTGGTCCCGCCCACAGCGGCGTTATCCCGCCCTGTATGCGCAGGGATAGGCTGGGACGGCGTAGCCGAAGGGGCTTCTGGGAAACGTAGTTCAAACCGAGGAGGTAGCAGAGGCAATCCTGCTAGAATGTGGAAAAAGGCGGGGCCTGATTTTGCGCAGTGATTGGCCAAGACAGTGGCGACGCTAGGCCCTGACGGAAATATAATTTGGGTCCAGGGTGGTAATGAGGTAATCTCGCGAGATGTGCGTTGCGTGGAGGCGGAGGGAGCCTGTCCCTGAGCCTTCTTGAGAGTTGCAGACCTGTGCCCGGCGCTGGGGCTTCGGGTCGAGCCTTTGCGGTGGTTCGCCCGGGTTCCCCTAGCTGCACAAGACCCCTTTGGCTGGCACAGCCTCATACCTGAAGCGCGCTCTTATTTTGCCCGGCAGGTACCAAGCTGTAAGCAGCTGCTCAGTTATTTTTCATAATTTTATTAATATGTGTAAACGTTTATATAAACAAAATTAGCATTTCAATAAAACAATCACCTCTGCATAATCCCTAATTCGCTCATACAAACCCGTTAGGACTCAACAGAGAAATGTGAACTACTAGCATGTATAAGAAAAGGCTGTGGGAATGGGAACTTGTTAGGCTGGGTTTGGAAGAGATGGGGATGTAAATAAGGACCCAAGGATCAGAGGGGTAGCCATGTTAGTCTGGATCTGTAGTAGCGACAAAGGGTCCTGTGGCACCTTATAGACTAACTGAGGCATTGAAGCATAAGCTTTCATGGGTGAATACCCACTTTTTCGGATGCAAGCAGTGGAAATGTCCAGAGGCAGATATAAATGATCGGCCTCTGGACATTTCCACTGCTTGCATCCGAAGAAGTAGGTATTCACCCACGAAAGCTTATGCTTCAATACCTGTTAGTCTATAGGGTCCTGTGGCACCTTTTGTCGCTTCTATAGATAAGGACCTTAGCTCGTTTCAGCAGTAGACCTCAAAATGTCCTTATGCCCATTTTACAGATGAGGAAATTGAGGCACAGAGATGAAATAACTTGTCCAAGGTCATTCAGCAGTCCAGTGGCAGAGAGGAATAGAGCCCAGGTCTCCTGAGTCTCAGCCCAGTAATATGGGGGTAGTGGGGGAGTGTCTGGAAGGTTGAGGGGCTTAAATGGTTTGTTTTTTCAGAGATTGGGATGGGAACCAGGCTGGGGTTTTGAGGGACAGAGGTGGCTGATCTTGTGGTGGGAAGGTTGGCAGCATTGTCTCTCTGGCCCTGCAGAGTGACGGTTATTTAGAATACATTTTAGTGACAACATAGGTACTTCTACTACCAATTCTGTGGTGCCACTGAGGATGTTGATTGTTGGTTTGGGGTTTTTTCCCTAAGCTACTGAGCCTCTATCAGGCTGGGTGGATTTTGGGTCCATGACCACTATTTGCTGGATAGCTAGTGAGTCCTCAGCAATAACAGCCTGGACAGTAACACTGGCACCGGGGCCCAATATATCCTGTGTGGTTGCTATTTAGGACTTCTGTTACTCTTGATGTATTTGATTTGAGCATGGGCAAGTTGGGCTTTAGCCTGTTCTGTTGCAATGTCTGCTTAGGTTTAGCCTTACTGGTATGGACTTTTACCTGCATACAGTCCTGCTCACTTCTATCTGGGCCTGGATAATATCCTTTCCGGCCTCATGTTTCTGCTAATGCATTTGAAAAACACTAAAAGGCTCTTCAGTTTCTGGGATCTGGCATCTCCCTCCTCCTTGTTTGAAAATCTCCCCATTTATTATTAATGAATAAAAAGGATTTACTGGAGGAGCACAGTTCATTTGTATTTGATTTTTAAACACACAGTTCTGATTTCCTTGGCTTGCACTCCAAATACCAATAAGCTAAATTTTCCCATTACCTGCAACAGGTAGTTTATAGGAATACATAATAACACAGATCTCAAAAGCCTGATAATCCCACACCTAGTTCTGCTGTTACACAAACAGTCTGCTGCCGTTATCCCCCGAGCTCTGAGGCTTCAAAGTTATGTGGGTGTCAATTCCCACCTAGGAGCAAACTTTTATTAGCTTTACTGCCCATCTTTAGATACCTAGTGCCTGATATTCAGAAATGCTGAGCAACCGGGGCTCCCATGAAGTTCCTATACAGTTGTGGGGGGGGGGGGGCACACCTCAGCAAAGAAGGCTGTGCTGTCCTATAGGGGTATAAAACTAGGCACCCAAACTAGGCAGCGGAACTGAGGGGGCTGCTACTGGTCACACGCTGAGCTCAATTAACGGGGGGGAGGGGGAAGCCCCCCTGATTTTGGGGTGGGAGGCATTTCCAGGCAGAGTACAACGTGTCTCTCCCCAAGGGAGCAGTTTTCCTGAACATTACTAGGCTCCTTCCCTCCCTCATGGTCTGGACTCCCGTGCCGTCGCTGGCTCTCAGGCTGGGAGGACCAGCGGTAAATTACCCACCCTAAAACAACCGCCTCCCCTTGGCCACAGTCAAGATGGCTGTCGGGCGATGCTCTAGCCGCTTTCTGGTGGTGCTTTCTTCCTCTCTATGGCAGTCGGTCCTCCATGTGGCCGGCCTCAGGGCGGAAGCGGAAGCAGGCTGCCCGGAAGGAACCTACCCGGAGGAGCAGCGGCGGCTGGAGCCGGAAGGGAGCGTGGCGGCTCCTCACAGGTGTAATAACCGCAGGAGCTCGTGGCCTCGGGACGTTCGCACAGCAGGTGCCTTAAGCAGCGCGCGCCCCCTCTTTGGAGTGCGGGTCACGCACGGGGCCGAGCGGCCCCTCGGCGCCCACAGAGCTGGCCGGTCCGTGCCCCTCGCGCGGGGGCTGGGCTAGGCTGTCCCTGCCCATACGGGATGGGGGGGGAGGGTGATGAACAGGGGGAGCCTGTTGTTTCCGGGGGGTGGAGAGGGGATCCAGCTTTGTCGCGGGGAGGGAGGCCCTAGGCAGTGTCTGTGGCAGGGCAAGTCTCTGGGGGAGGGTGATGTTTGGCAGGTCACAGCTCTTGTGTCCCTGCAGCCCTTCTGCATGGACTGGAGTTGTGGGGGCAGGCTTTGCCCAGACAGGCGGGGTGGGCTTCGCCCTGGTTGACACCCCGCAGGTTCTCGCTGACCATCTTGTGTGTTGTTTGCCATTTGTTGTGCTTGCCGTTGTTCATCTTGGCATCAGTAGGGCTGGCCAGCACAGAGTCTGGCACAAGGACTGTGCTGTAATGGGAGAGCGTTACCTGCTGTGCAAGCCGTGTCTGTTTGCATATACAGGATGTGAAGTGCTACGTGATACTAGCGTGACTTGGAGCTCAGGGCGTTGCAGTAAGTCATGCATTGCGTTACATCACAGTTCATTTCTGTTTGAACAAATTGTCAACAGTGTAGAAAACACGTTAGGGGAGGGAGCAGTGCTGCACCACAGCAGCCCTTGACGCTACTGTTAGGATACATGAATTAGAGAGCATGCTTTCCTGTAATGACAGTCTTGTACAGTGACACTGTGTTAACATGGTTACAGGCTTTTAGCTTCAGTGGAAATATATTAGTTTCCAAACCATGCTAATGCTGTCCTGTTTTTTATTCACATATCTGAAACAATTTGGGGGAGATTTTCAAAGGCACACTGGGGAGTTGAGCAATCTAACTCCAACTGAAAGTCAATTGGAGTTAGGCATCTCCCTCCTCTTTTTGTATGAATATCTCCCCCTTTATTATTAATGAAGAAATATGATTTACGGGAGGAACACAGTTCATTTATATTTGATTTTAAAATGCACTATGTGGAAACAAATTTGGGTACTAGACTAGGAGTCAGAACATCTGGGTCCTAATTCCAACACAGTCAGTGGCTCATTGTGTGACTTTGCACAGGTCACTTAACCTTTGTTTCAATATCTATAAAATGGAGATGATATACTTACTTTTGTAAAGTTCTTTAGGGTCTAGAGCTTCAAAATGCTAGGTTGTTTGTTAGAAGGTATTAAAGCAAATAATTTGTGTTCAAATTAATGGTTCTAGGCAGATACCTTATTTATTAGGTTGGTGGTTTCACCAGTGCCTTTGGAGCTTACACAAAAACAGTCACTGAAGTGAGTATCCAGATCTCCATTTCTACTGGATTTAATGAGGGGCTGTGATAATGGATGTCCAATGCAGAAAAGAAACCTGGGTTTGTGTTGTCCTGACTTAACTGTGAAAAGGCTTAGTAGCAGTTATGAGGGAGGCTGATGGTTTCTAGCCTGTTTTTCCCCATCAACTGTGTCTCAGAATACATGGAATTTAGCTACAAGTTATGGCGAAAGTGTACAGTACCAAATACATGATATCTATTTAAACTATTAGCTATTAGTGATTGTGACACACTTGTATTTGGAAACCCTTATTTTGCAACTTTTGTTATGTCAGTTTATTCTGGTTCTTTTTATAGGATGCCTCTTGCAGCTATCTCCCAGCTTTTGCTATTCTTGCAGAGTGTTCAGGAGTAGGTCATAACACCAACAGCCTATGGCATATCTGTTATCACCCCAATATTTCTAAGCTCCAGAATGAGGGTTTGAGAGGAATCTGTTCACCTGCTGACATCCTGCCAGATCCATGCTTAAGAACATGGACTTCACAGGGACAAACTCTTCTGTGCCAGGTTCTGCCTCACAGACAGTTCATATTTGACCTGTATATATTGCTTTTCATTACCACAGATTCTAAAACAGACTACAAATAACAGCCCATTTTACCAGTGTTCTTATTCACATAAATAAAGGTTTCCCAAACTGGGTCCTATATAGACGTATAGTATCAATGATCTTTGGTCCAAAATAGTTGGAATTTGGTGACCTTTGAGCCATGTTGCAAAAGACATCTGTTTGATGTGTTTTTTGGAGAAGATTGAGGTTGTGCTTCCTACATGAAGGTGTGGAAAGGAGTCTTTGCAAGGGGCGGGTTGAGCTCTTGCTGAATTGATTTAAATGCTACTGAGGCTTAATTTGCATTGTCAATGTTTTAGGGTTCCCAGAGCCTTGAATACAGGTGTCTCATTAGTTATTCTAAATAAATACCTCTGTCCCTTCTTTTGGTCTTTGAGTTGCTGTCCAGGGGGAGGGGCCTTTTGCCATTAGCCTTTCCCTGGAATGTAATCCTGTGATTCTCCAATTTCTAGACAGATTCCAGAGTATAGTGCGTAGGTTCACAGACCTCTGTAACTTGACAGGACCTTTGGGTATGGGGTATCTGCTTGCTTCTTTCTCTAAGGAGGAAATTGAATTTCCAGTACAGTTCAGAAGCTTTATTATAAACAATCTATTTATATAATAGAGTAAGAAGATTTTAAAATGAAACAAACACCTACTTTGTTGTGTCTGAGGTCAGCCTATTCTCCTTTCAGTTATCTCACAGAGACCATGACAAGTTCTGTGTGTCTCGGTCATTCATGCTGTTACTATATTCAGGGAGCTCAGCCATTGACCAGAATAATCCATGTATTGTCTTAATTATTATTAGCCATGTACTGCATCTCCACAGCAGGAGTTGTTTTGTCCATGACAGATTATTTTGGCATGGCAGGAGACACTCACTAGACAGGACACAGTTCATTTTTCTGTTGCATATCAAAACTATAATAAGAGATCTGCCCCATCTTTGAGGGATAGGGAGGTTTATTTCAAGAACATGAGGGCAGGCCTCTACCTGACCAAAAAACAAATGGCCTGATGTCTTTAATTGTACATGAGCAGCAGATGAAACCTTAAAAGACAAGGTTCTACTCAAAAGATTCCCACACAAACTTCACAGAACTAAAATTGACTTTGGAAGGAAGAGTTAACCTGAGTGAGATTTTAAGCGTTGTTTCCACAGAGTCATCACTGGAATTAGATCTGTTTTACAGTACGCTGCAACAATATGCAATAGTTTGGGATAGGAAGGGCCCATCGTGTGAGACATTGAGCATCCTTAGCTTCTGTTAAAGTCCATGAAAGTAGGGGGTTAGACAACAGTGTTGACTGTTTACAGTGTGGGAGGAGAAAGCCCAAAGTGAAGTGCTGAGGCAATCTCTCGTGCTGCCAACTTGGCTACTTTCCAGGGGCAACATATACAGTGATTATGCAGTTGAGCTGGACACATTTATTCTAAGGGTTTTATTTCTTTTAACTTACTTCATTATGTGATCCTTAACTTTGGTTAAGAGCAGAGGGAGGGTAGTTATTAGTGGAATGTTAGAATCATATCAGGGTTGGAAGGGACCTTAGGAGGTCATCTAGTCCAACCCCCTGCTCAAAGCAGGACCAATCCCCAATTTTTGCCCCAGATCCCTAAATGGCCCCCTCAAGGATTGAACTCACAACCCTGGGTTTAGCAGGCCAGTGCTCAAACCACTGAGCTATCCCTCCTCCCTGGAAAAAAAGTGACTTTAAAGGAGCAGAATGAGCTGGTTTGGCATAGTGGAAAAGAAAAGCTGTTACTGGCAAACAGCAGCATGAAAAAGATGCAGAAATTACATTCTGAGAGGTGGGTGGAGTGTAATGTGCCCAGAGTTATGGGTAGGCACGTTTTAATTAAAACAAAATTAAGTTTTGCAAAAGGAGGAGAGGAGTGAGAGCCAAGATGTAAGCAGAAGGGGTGGCCCCATGTAGTGTTTAGTAAATGAGACCAAGGAGTTTGAACTTCGGAGGAATGAGACAGAAAGCTAATGGAAGAATTTGAAACTTGAGGTGAGGCTCAGTCATCATGGGAAAGAAAGTTAACATTAGCTGCAACATGGTGAATGGATGAGGCAGAAGAGAGGATATAATGGCATAATTTCCGTGGCACATGTCTTGTAAACTACAGCACAGCCTTCCAGTTTATTTGTCCATAGGGCCCTCATCCTTAAGTCAGCCTCTAGAGAGAATTGAGGGCTCTTGACTCCTTGGAAAGAGTATCCCTGAGTGAAGGGACCCACTGAATCCAACTGAACCTACAGGGCCTTCTATGTAATCTTATCTGGCTCCCATCACCCTAGAGTCTGACTTTGGTCAGGACACTAGCAATAAATCTCTACAGTTATGAAATGGGTATAGGATTTTTGATAACCATAGTCAGGAACTTAGTCTCACACCTGATTTAAATTTGACCAGTTTGTAGTATGCCTTTTTTTGGGCACACCGTACGTGAGGAGAGGTCTCTGGCAGCAAAAATGTAGAGCTGATACAGGACTCAGAATTAGAGGGTGGGTAATATAATTAATGCCAATCAGCGTGGGTTTATGGAAGATAGATCCTGTCAAACGATTTTTTGTGCTTTTGATGAGATTTCAACTGGTTGATAAAGGTAATATGTTTGTAATATACCTAGACTCCCATAAGGTATTTTACTTGGCATACAAAACAATATGGTATACAGTAAATGGATTAAAAAATGGCTGATAGGTCTCCAAATGTAATTGTAAATGGGAATCATCATGAAACAGGTCTGTTTCTAGTGGGGTCCTGCAGGGATCGTTACTTGGCCCTATGCTATTTGACATTTCTTCCAGCTCACGGTGAACAAACATATCACTAAAAAGAACAGGATTTACTTGTGGCACCTTAGAGACTAACAAATTTATTTCATCATAAGCTTTCGTGGGCTAGAACCCACTTCATCAGACGCATGGAATGGAACACACAGTAAGCAGATATTTATACATTCAGAGAAACATGAAAAGGTGGAAGTACCTATACCAACTTTAAGAGGCTAATTAATTAAGAGGAACTATATCAGCGGGGGGAAAAAACTTTTGAAGTGATAATCAAGATGGCCCATTGCGGACAGTTGACACAAAGGTGTGAGTGAGGATAGTTAACTAAGGGAAATAGATTCAATTAACATAATGACCAAGCCATTCCCAGTCTCTGTTCAAACCTAAGTTGATGGTATCTAGTTTGCATATTAATTCAAGTTCAACAGCTTCTCGTTGAAGTCTGTTTTTGAAGCTTTTCTGTTGCAAAATTGCCGCCTTTAAGTCTGTCACTGAGTGATTAGAGAGACTTAAAGATGGCAATTTTGGTAGTCTCTAGGGTGCCACAAGCAATCCTGTTCTTTTTGCTGACACAGACTAACACAGCTGCTACTCTGAAACCAAACATATCACTGATGAAGTTTGTAGATTACACACATGTGGGAGTGGCAAATAACGAAGGACAGGTCTGAGAGCATTTTGGATTTCTTGGTATTCTGGATGCAAACAATCAATGTATTTTAATATGGCCAAATGTAAATGTATATGGGTAGGAACAAAGAATGTAGCTCTTACAGGATGGGGGACTCTATCCTGGGAAATAGAGACTCTGAAAAAGACTTGGAATCCATGTCCAGATGAATATCCACCACAATCCCCCAGTGAGACACTGTGGCCAGAAGGGCTAATGCAGTCCTTGGATGCATAAACAGGAATCTTGAGTAGGGTGGGGAAGTTAACTTGAGTTTGTATTTGGCACTGGTGTGACAACTACTGGAGTATTGTGTCCAGTTGTGCTGTCCACAGTTAAAGAAGGATTTTAAATTGGAGCGGGTTCAAAGAGCCACAAGAAAGATTAAAGGATTGGAAAACATACCTTATGGTGACAGTCTCAAGCGAAACAGACAGCTTCTTAACAAAGAGGGTTAAAGGGTGAACTGATCAGTGTCTAAGAATCTACATGGGGAAAGAGAAATTTGATAATTGTCTCTTTGATCTAGCAGACAGTAGTCTAACAAAATCCAATGGTTTGAAGTTGAAGCTAGACAAAATTTACACTGGAAATAAGTTTCTAACAGTGAGGATAATTAGCTATTGGAACAATTTACCAAGAGTTGTGGTGGATTTGCCATCATTGACAATTTTTAAATCAAGAGTGGAAGTTTTTCTAAAACATATGCTGTAGTTCAGCAGTTCTCAACCAGGGGTCTGAGGCCCCCTGGGGAGCCGTGAGCAGGTTTCAGGCGGTCCACCAAGCAGGCCCAGCAAGAGACTCACTGGAGCCCAGGGCAGAAAGCCAAAGCCCCACTGCCCCGAGCCCCACCAACCGGGCCTCAAGCTGAAGCCTGAGCAGCTGAGCTTCACAGGCCCCGCTGTGGCGTGGACCCTGGGCAGTTGCCCAGCTTGCTACCACCTAATGTCAGCCTGGCTTTTACATGCAGATAAACAGTTGTTGTGGCACATGTGGGTCATGGAGTTTTTATAGCATGTTAGGGGGGGCCTCAGAAAGAAAAAGATTGAGAACCGCTGCTGTAATTCAAACAGCAATTATTTTGGGGAAGTTCAGTGGCCTATATTATGCAGGAGGTCAGACTAGATGATAACAGTGGTCTCTTCTGACCTTCAAATCTAGGAATAAATGCAAAAAAAAAAAAAAAAAATTATCCTGCCCTTGTGTTCCCATGGTTTTAGTCTTGGCTTTAGCTGAGGCATCTAATCTTACAATCCTTGTCTCCTAATATTGTTAGGTTCTTGGATTTTAAGCCCCGGAAGGACTATTATGATCATCTAGTCTGACTTCCTGCACAGGCCATTCAATTTCAAATAGAACCTGGAGTTACATTTTAGGTAGACTAGGACTCTGTACACCCCTGCCCTCCCCAACATTATAAATTGAATGTTTCAGAGATAAACTTTCTTGATTTTTTTTTTTCCCCCTCTAGGCATTTTCTATAAAATGGGAATTTTTATTGCTCTTCTTGGAATCTGGTTCAGCTCTTCTCTAGCAAAGGCAGATTCTAAAGCAGTGACAACGTCCCTGACTACGAAGTGGTTGTCAACCCCTTTGTTATTGGAAGCAAGGTAAGCATGCAGGCTGTTAGTTTTCATTCACAAATCTGAAATTTAGAAGAGTAAAAACGCTAGCTTGTGGGCTAAATCTCACACACAATATAGAAAGTCCTAGAAGACTATTAAATGGTATTTGTCAGCATACCTTAGCAACTAGATGTAAGCACTAATGTGTTGTGTCTAAATCTGTTTACTCGGTCCCCCGCACCCCCCAGTATTGTGGACTTGATGCACAGTTCTGCTCTCATGTCCCATTTTTCCTGTGCCTATGTTAACAGGCTGGTATATGGTAGAGGGGAGCAACATTAATACCCCTAACCTCATCACTCCCACTGCTGATCTTCTAGGTAGATTATCCCTGCACTGTTTCCCACTTCATCATTAGAGGGCTCCAGCCAGTTGGGGCAGCCTGCTTGTCAGCACTTCTGACTTCTGGGCTCTTGCCAGCTGTAGCATTCAGCCTCATAAATGTGTCCAGAAAGCACCTGCCTCCTCATCTGAGCAGTGAAGGTATGCCATGTATTCTCATGTAGTTCTGATTTGAAAATATGCTGGTACACCTATCCAGTCTCTACTGTAAATGAATTAAAGGTGTCGTACATTATGTGCTGAATGATTGACAAGAGGTTGAGTTTCATTCAAATGCATTTTGATATCAAAAAGATGAAGGAAATAGTGCAGGGATGTCAGTTTAGAAGAATTTGTGAAGGGAAGAGAGAGACCGACACCCACCCATTCACTGACCATAAGCACCACAAACAGCAAGCTCAATCTTGGTTCAAGCCATCAGTGCTGTTTAAAGTCCTTATAACCAAACTTTGCAAATTAAACATGATCACTGAATTTTTTGGAGGGGGGGGGGAAGGGGTAAGTACTCTCACACACTTGATAGACACTCTTTTGGATAAGTTCTGTGTCATGAATCAACACTTGGTCAGAGCATTACACACCTGTGCTAATGTATTTCTTCCCCCTGCCCCCAAGGGTTTTATTTATAAACACTATTTATAAAGCCCACATGTAGGGGGGGCCCTGTCAAGCCCCCGGAGGATTCTATGGTAAAATTCCCTTGGACAGAAGTAGGATTGTATCCTGTATGTGTAATGATGTTTGCATAGGCTCAGGTCCTTCAAGCACTTAATACATGTTTAACTTTACTTACATGAGTAGCCCAGTTGTTGTCTGCATAAAGTTAAGTGCCTAAGTGTTTGCAGGTTTGGGGTATTAATAACGTGGCCTGGAAAAAAGATTGATAGTGTAAGATACAACAAAGACTTTTAAATAAGTCACCAAGAACAAAAAAATAGATTTGTGTTAAAAAAGAATTGTGGTGCAATACGTTTTTAAAAACCTGTTCACTTTTATAATGGTTTATTTAAATAATATTTTGAATAGGAACTTTAAAGAAACATTATGTAGTCAGTTTTTAATACACATTTATCACCAGGGTATCTGTGGACATAAAAGTCCTTATAACATTTAGGAATGCCTAACTGTTTAAAAAGAAATATGCCAGGAGTATAGTGCTCCTGAGAAATTCTCCAGTAACAAATCAATTTGCCCATCAAAACAGGAAAACATTTTTAAGCAAGGAAACAAATTATTAATTTAAAGTGTTTTAAAGAGCTGTTTAAAACACTGCGGGTGGAGAGAGCCTTGAAATTAGGAGAAATACCATGACACAGGCATTTAAGGAAACAAGATTAAGTGTAGGTGACACAGAAAGGATGGTACAGTATGTTCCTACCTCCGTCCATATCAAGCTGAGACTAAGCCCTTCAAAGTCTAAACAAAATGAGGTTATGGAGAAAGTCCCAATGGTAAAGTAGGTATTAAATATTCTTGATACTAAAAAAAAAACCCTGTGCCGCTACAGTTGTGCCGCTAAAAGGCATGCAGTGTAGCCGCTATTTGGCAGCAGGAGAGAGCTCTCCTGCCAACAAAAAAACTTCCATCCCCAATGAGTGGCGGTAGCTTTGTCTGTAGGAGAGAGCTCTCTCCTGCTGACAAAGTGCTGTTTACACTGGCGCTTTTCATCGACAAAAGTTTTGTCGTTCACGGGTGTGTGTGCTCTTTCCACAGCCCTGAACAGGAAGAGTTTTTTGTCATTCAGGTTCCAGTGTAGACAAAGCTTTAGAAAGCATGTCCATGTAGAGAGACATCTCAAAAGGTACAGATGAGCCTGAACCATGTGATGTGGCTGCATGACAACACTTATACAAAAGACCACGTTTGCACCAGGTCTACAATAGGAAATTAGGTCAGTATAACTATGTTGGAAAAATCCACACCCCTGAGTAATGCAGTTAAACCAACTAACCCTGGGTGTAGACAGCGCTATGTTGACGGGAGGACTTCTCCCGTTGACATAGTTCCTGCCTCTCATAGAGATGAAGTACCTACGCTGACAGGAGAAGCCCTCCTGTCAGCATCCGTAGTGTCTTCACCAAAGCGCTACAGTAGCAGTGTTTTAAGCATAGGCCTCCCCTTGAGATAAGAGATTAAGTGGGAAACAGACAAAACCAAAAATAAATATTTCAAACACTAATGAACACCTTCAGGATAAGTGATCATTATATCTTAAATGCAAAGCCTGCTCATCAAATACTTACCTGCAGTGAGCTATGGAGTGAGGGAATAATAAGTGCTTTACAAGCATCCTCTACACCAGTGGTTCTCAGCCTTTTAAGAATACTGTACCCCTTTCAAGAGTCTGATTGGTCTTGCATACCCCAAGCTTCACCTCACTTAAAAACTACTTGCTTAGAAAATCAGACATAAATACACAGTGTCACAGGACAGTATTAATGAAAAAATGCTGACTCTCACTTCTTATAATTATAAAATCGATTGGACTATAAATATTGTATTTACATTTCAGTGTGATATTTGAACCTGTTTTTCACTTGTGAGTCTTGTCTGAAGCCCACGCCCCAGGTAGCGGGCTGAAGAGTGTATCTTAGCTTCACGGGGTCCCCTGTGACATGGGGCCCTGGGCATTTGCCCTGCTTGCCACCTCCTAATGCTGACGCTGCACTTGCAGTCCCCCTAAACCCATTCTGTGACCAGTTGAGAACCACTGATCTAGATGAGTTGAGTGCATACCCCTAGTTGAGAACCACTGCTCTACACAATTATATCAATCAGCCTTACTTACAGTATTCCTGCTATTTCTAGCTTCCTTCCTAGTAATGATGTTAGTTTTTCTTATATTGGCAGACATATGCTAGGGATTAAATGTGCTGTAAAAGCTAACAATTTCATAAAGCACTGTAATTTGAGATAAACTTCATAAAGCAAGTTCTCTTGAAGATTTCCCACCCTCTCTGTTCAGTGAATTTTTAGCAGAAGAAGGTCAAGAGAAATTCTGGACTTTTGTCGAGACCAGTCAAGATATTAGATCATCAGATCATGGTGGTAAGATTCTGTAAACCGTTTTCCTTGCTTCATATTAATCAGCATAGATGAAAAGTAAGCAAAATGTTTTATAATGTATGCAATCACAGAAAAATGGAACAAACTCTATCGATATGATTTAGATTGTGATGGGAACTGTGACCTGAACAGGGCAATCAAACAGCCAGTTGATTAAAGCCAATCTATGTGTGTTAAAACTGATTTGTCAGGTTGTCCTTTTGTGTTTATTGGGAAAAGTCATTTTGTAAATAGTAAGTATTTGGTAACTTTTAACTATATTCTCACACTCCTTATGTTTAGGCCCTGATCCTGCAGTTGCATCTAAAGTTATATGGAACTCAGTGCAGATCTAACTGTAGAACTGGGCTCTAAAAAAAGACAGGAGTAATGCTTCATATTGTTTAGTGAGATTGGCCCTTCTTATTTCAGGTTTTAACTACATAATGGTCCCATGCACTTTTCATAGTATAGATTATTGTGAAAACCCATGATTTACAGTTAAATGGCCCTCTTCTGCAATAGTCTCACATGGAGGTTAATTGCTTGTGCTCTGGCTTTGCAGGTACTAATTATTCCTCTTACCATGCAATGCTGAAAGCAGCATGCCAGAATTTGTCACCGCTGCAGCAGAACTTGTTGAAGTTTTCCCTGTCTTTACGTTCCTACTCTGCTACGATTCAAGCCTTTCAGCAGGTTAGTACAAAGCAATGGAAGCCATCCAATGACTGTTTCATAGGATTCAGGAAGGAAGTAGCTACTTCAGCTACCTACAGATATTTAAGTTTGTGGCTCAGATAATAAAAGTGATGAAGTAGTTTGACACTTGTTTTCAAGCTAGTAAAGGCCTCCATTCTGTGTCATAGTCAAACCCTAGCTTGTTTTGAAAAAACAAAAACTTACTTTTGAAGTATACATGTAATTAAACCACTTTAAATATTTTGATGTGGAATTAATGGAGAGCTGAAGAGGGGAAGAAGGGGTTTGTACCTTGTTTAGCTTATTTCAGATGGCTTAACTTTTAAAAAAAAATTTGCTGCTTACTTTTACTTTGGAAATATTAATGTAAATCTTCACTGTTTTGCCAGAAGTCTCCCTGCAAGGTTTCAAAGATACATCTTACAATACTCACATCATTAATATTCTCATGTATATAGAAATATATTTTTATCACAACACAAACTTAACTGTGACCCAGGTTTTTTGTTTTTCTTTTGATTTTGGATCTAATTCCTTTTTAAATATTTGGGCTTTGTAAGTAATGGGGTAGATAAGTGTATAGTTGCCTCTTAGCAACCTTAATCAAAGAGTTGTTCTATTTGTGTACTTAATCAGGTTTCACTTCCATGGCCTCTGTGACATCATAAACTTACTAGTTTTTCAGTAGTTCTGTTGTGGGATTCTAAAGATATTATCCCATGCATGTGGAACTGGAGTCAACAGAATCCTTAAATGGAAATTGTATTCTTTGCACCTTTATTTTACAGATGTTGTACATTTTATAGTTTGTTATAAAATATGCACCATTCTGTAAAGTACTTTATTTTAGTAATGGCAGACTTATGTTCCTTTCTGTGGAGGTTTTCCTTTTCATCTTGAATGATTTGATCATGTTTAGAGAGAGTGAATTTTTGGTGCTTAATTATAAGGAATTTCCTGGTATGTATAGTGTTCTGTGTAGTTACATATGTAAAATAAAACAATTTTGAAGTTGGGGGAAAAAAGCCCTATCACTGTAAATACCCTCTGCAAACCATATCATTCGTGAAATTTAAGTGTTAAATGTTTTTGCTTTACTTTATTTATTTTTTGCTTGTTTAGCATAGCGGTGTCCAATAGAAATTCGATGCTAGCCACACTTGTGATTTTGAATTTTTCTTATTAGCCACATTATAAAAAAAGCCACATGCATTAGCCACAATTCAATAACCTATTAGCCATATGTGGCTAGTGGCGAACGTATTGGACTCCACTAGTTTAGCAGGTAGCTTTTAATTACATTAGTACTGGGAGTTGTACATCACCTTGAGCTCCTTGATTGGGAGCCCAGTATTATTATTGCCTAAAAGTCCTATTTTCAGTTTCATTTTGTAATTTAATGTAGTGATTTCTATTATCTTTGTTCCAAGAAAATTTTACAAACTATATTGTAACACAGATATTTTAATACAGATAGCAGCAGACGAACCTCCACCAGTGGGTTGTAACTCATTTTTTGCTGTGCATGGGAAGAAGACTTGTGAATTTGACACCCTTGAAATCCTTTTACAAACAGCTTCAGAAAGGTAGTCGTTTAGCCCAAACTGTAACTTTGTTAGATGTAAGGTGGGGAAATGTTATTGAATTCCTACTTTCTACATACTCTGTTTCCAGGCTATATTTGTCCTTTCTTAGGCAGAGTAGAAAACACATATTTCAAATTTATTCTTTGGTGTCAAGCTAGTCAGGAATAATTCTCTTATCCTTCTCACTCTCAAAAATTGTACCATAAGTAATGATGTTCTAAAAGGAAATCACAGAAGTGGAAAAGGTCTGTAGAAGGGCAGCAGTAATTCTTAGAAATGTGGAAAAATGTCCATGTAAAGAGTTTAAAAAAGATCAAGGCAACTTAAAGAGAAGAGATGAGGAAGAGCGTAATAAAGAGATAAAAGTTAATGAATGGTTAAGAAGAGGTCAGTCCGATGCTCCTGTGTCTCTTTTCTTAAAATAAGAGAGTGAAGGGAAACCCATCAAAAATAAAAGGCCACACATCTAAAACTGATAGTTCCTCTCTCCACTCCTCTAAAACGCATTTGTCACCAAGCTATTTCTGGTGGGCCAGGATGATGTGAACACCACAGAAAAAGTGGGAGTGGAGGGAGGAGGTATTGGGGGTAGGGAGGGGAGGGATAGAGCTAGAAAAAGTGTAGTAGTAATGCACTGTTTTATCCTCATCTACACTGAAAGCTTTTAGTGCTATTTCCCCATAGTTCTCTTACCTCTAAAGCAAGTCCAGTTTTCTAGGGAGGTAGGCCGCAGTTGGTGCCTCATTCTTCCTAAACACAGAATTGTTATCCCAATGTGTTTACCCCTTTTCTGAAGTTGTTTCCCCCACTAGGTATTCTTCCTTTCTCCCCCTCCTCTCATTTTCTTGAGAGCTGCTTCATTCATCTTTCTCCTTGGAATGAGCCTGGGCCTGGTTTATATAAGGCCAGACCCCTCCCACTCCAGCAGCCTCTGAGAGGCCTGCTTAATTGGAGTCAGCTGCTTGCCCACTCCCTCACTCCCATGTGACAGTTCACTGTTTCACAACATTAGTAAGCTTTGGAATTTGCTGCTGGTAAACATTTTGGATATTATTGGTGGTAAACATTTTAGGATTAAAAACAGTAATTAGGCATTAATATGAATAATGAGAAGAGCCACAGTTAAATTCATGAGGGACACTACAACTTTTATTCTCATTAGAGGACCAGAATTTGGGTATAATAAACAGAGGATTCTTTATTTGGATTGCTGGACAGAAGTTGTCTTAAGAGGAACATGGTTGGACTGCACAATATTACTACACAGCATCTGCATGAATGTTGCTCCAAATTAATCAGTTGTGGAGTAGATTGTTGACAGTAAAAAAATGTATGAGATAATGTTTTGGACAAAAACTGCCCGAGGTTAGGCAGAAATTTCTCCCAGGTAATCCCAACTGCATAACTGTCCATTACGAGGGTTTATGTCTTCCTCTGCACTATGGTGCTGATCCCTGTTGGAGGAAGGATAATGGAGTAGATGCACACCAGTGGTCAGATCTGTGTAGTATGAGGACAAACACAAAGAGCCATGCTTTAAGCAGCAACTAGAGAACTCCCTTGACAGAAAGTTCCCATGTTTACTAAGCCCTCCGCTGCAACCTGTCTCTGCTAACTGTGGAGGACCATGAACTCTCCAACCACTCCAAAATCTGGATGTGGTTCCTGTGTTCTTAGGACATTGATGTGTTAGTATAATAAGACACTAATCCTTGGAACATGTAAAATACTTTAAATTTAGATATTTGTACTATAAATACTAGTCAGTGTCATATTGTCATTTTCTGTGGACAGTAAAATTCTGGACAGCAGAATGCTTCCAAACTATTTCTGAGAGTGGTTCTGTTGTAAGTGTTGCACATTTTTAAGGCTAGGACAACAAAAACTAAGAGCTTATGCTGACAAATACATGCGTTTCAGCTTTATTTTATTTTCATTCAGATATTATTTAAAATGACACCCGATAGTAATCTTAAATTTATTTTCCATCGTAACTAACAAGATTATGCAAGGAAATAATTGAGTTGAAATTGGCAGTAAATCCTGGTAACAAAACTAAAAAGTGAGAGACTTTACAAAAAGTAATTATTAACATCTTAGAAACTTAAACTACAGTCTATCTTTGGATTCCTCTCTCTCTTTTACAGCTTGATTTTTTGTAAACATAAAGGTTGGCATCTTTTACTTCTGGTTCATGTGCAGGTGCATAGCATCATCTTGCTCATGCACTGCACTGCTGATGCATCCTGTTGGTAAATCCCATTTGGGAATATTTTGAACCTTATATTAGGGGCAAGATTTGAAAAGAAAAGGAGAAAATACACACACAAGAATACAGAACAGGAAAACTAAACCTCTAGGAGGTTGGCAATGTCTCTTTAATGTCTGTTGTGTTTAGCTTATTTTATTTTTGAGATAGGACTCATGCCCCAATAAATAGTTTATTGAGAACATTAAGCAAGTTGTTGCTCATTTATATAAGGATCATGGTTAGGTACTTTCCAACCCCCACCCATCCAGTTTTACGGTTGAACCTTTGGCGCCCTGTTTTTCCATTTTATCATAGTTTTGCCACCACACACAAATGACTGACAAGCTTAATAATGAATCGAGACTAGTCTGAGACCTTGTCCTTTGTGAAAAGACACCTGATGGTAACACAGGGAGGGAAAAGAGATTTTGATGCATTTTGCTCAGTTTCCTCTTTCAAGTGCATGTTAAAACCACCACATTTTAATTCTTGATGTTTGTTCTTAGGCTGAAGCCTTTTTTGTTCAAAGGAGATCACAGATTCCCCCTCTCAAACCCGGAAAGTCCTGTTGTCATACTCTATGCTGAGATTGGCACTGAGGAGTTTTCCAAATTCCACAACCTGCTTGTTTCAAAAGCCAGTGCAGGAGAAATCACTTACATCCTCAGACACTATGTTGCTGTAAGTACTGATATTATTTTGAACCAATTTATTTGGAATTAGGAAGAACCTTTTGCTAAGACTTTAAAAAATGGGTGCCTAAGGTGAGGCTCTGACATCCATGCTCAGATACTTAAATAAGTGGCTTAACTTTTGAGAGCTGTGAGTCTGGATATAGGATGCTGACTTTAGGCACCCGTTTTGAAAATCTAGGCCCATATTTCTGTTACAAGAATATTTTATTTGTGTTAAGCTGAATATTCAGACTGCATTTCTGGATTCTGATTTATCTATTCAATCAAATTATGAAAATTACTTGTATCATTTAAATGTCTAAGAAAAAGAGTTCCGTTTATTATCCAGTATTTGCATGGGTGTGATGAAGCACAAAACTTTTGTAGCATAAGCTGGGTGGGTAGAGTGACAGGTATTTTCCAAATGGAGGCCATTCCTTTTATTTGGAATAGGATTGCATTCCATTGCTGAACCATTCACCAGTCCTACTGCTCTTGTTTCTCCCTCCATCCCATCAATCCAGAGCGGGAGACGACCCCAAATTTACTTTCTATACTGGATCTCAAAAGGAATAATTGTAGAATGGATGTTTAATTGTACATTTTAGTGGCTTACAAGAGTTTTGATCTGTTTAGTTTCTCTTCCTGATGGTATTATAGTGTTGATAAAAGCCATAAATGTAGTACTTGGGTTGTCAGCCAAATTTGCTATATGTGAAAAGGCCATCAATTGGCTCAGCTTTAGTGATATTTGTACTTTTGGTGAGACAGCAAAAAGAATAAGGCTGTATACCACCCTCTTATTTTAAAAAATAACACATGATTCCATATGTCAGAATTCCCATTCTTTGCATAAAATGCTTAATTCTGGGCCTTGGTTATAATAGCCATTTGATTATAATATGTTGTTAAGACTTTTATGAAGTGTTCAGAGGTGTCATCTTAAAATCATGAAACATAAATATATGATCTCCTGTCCTGAAGTGTTAATTGGCTTGATCATTTCTGTGGTATTCCTGATATATTTGTATCATTCAGTGAATGCTGGAGGCTGGAGTATTTTCATTCCCTTGCTTCTCAGCAAAAAAGAACCATTTTCCCCCCTGCTGTTCATTTTGATTAAATAAATGTATCCATCTAAAGTTGGTTCAAATATTGGCTTATGCAGCATCATTTTTTGTCTGGTTCTATTCAGTTATTCACAAGCTTTATTTTGGACGCAGCCAGGGATTCCATCGCAGGACCATTCACCAGCCCTAGTGTGATCTGCTCTTTCCTATGATTCTTTGTCCTTCTCTTCAGCTAGACTAACTGCAAAGAGCCTAGTAGGAATATAAGAAGAGATTAAACGATTATGTTGTACTCCTGCAAAATAACTCATCCTGGGGTGGCTACTTATGTCTTTTATACTGTACAAGTTATGTCTGAATGCTAAAATAACAGACATTCATGCCCTGGCACTCCAACCCCTTTAAATACATGGCAATATGAGTTATGTTGCTATAGGAAACACTAGTTTAGTGTGTTGTACATCCATACAAAGACATGCTATGTGCTGTTGTATTTTTACCTTTTCTTCCAGAAACCAAGTGAAGAAAAAGTCTACTTGTCAGGCTATGGTGTGGAACTGGCTATTAAAAGCACAGAATATAAGGCCAAGGATGATACCCAGGTGAAAGGTGAATTCCTACTTAAAATAAGAATTTTATGTACAAATAATTTGAGTTATAATAAAATGGTTTCATATTTTTTTCATATGAACAGTTTTTCTCCCAGAGGGCAGGAGATGGTGCTCTTCTTCCCTGTCTGTGCTCTGAAGAGCCACCATCTCTTCCTTCCTACTCTTAGTGTTCTCCTCCTCCTCCTCTAATTTTGG
This sequence comes from Chelydra serpentina, assembly GCA_037349315.1. NCBI lineage: Eukaryota > Metazoa > Chordata > Testudines > Chelydridae > Chelydra > Chelydra serpentina. Next base: position 883,823 of record JBAIAC010000023.1, read on the forward strand.
GAGCAGGTTTACTCTGTTCAGAGCATATAGATGCCCTTTTTTAATTAGACAGATTACTGTTGTGCACCACCAAGGCATTACTTCTTACTTACCCCTCTTCAGATCATAGTATGGTTCCTCCATCAGCCTTCCAAGCCATCCAGGGAGGTGGAGACTAAAATATTTAAAATGAGTTTTGCCCCTCCTACCATTTCTGGAGCCAAGAATAGGGGCAATCCCCATTTCTGGAAATCTGACACAGACTGGCTAAACTGCATGTTAGTTAAGTTTATGGGTATATATGTATTTTATAGAATTGCATTTAATAATTTTATCTTTGTGTCTATTTAGCAGACATCAGATACTTCTGGATTTTTAAAAAGAAATAGCTACTATCAAAAGCAAGTCCTGCTCTTCTAATGTGTTTTAAAATATTAACATTGATTTGATCACATATATATTTTGAAATTAATTTTGTTACTGTTTCAGCCTATATGGCTGTAAACTCAGTAGAAAGATTGCAGTAGCCATAATGTATTTAAATAAATTTCCTTTCATCCAGAGTAAATATAGATCATTGTTGAGTAGAACAAAACCTATACTTCATGAGAGATGTTTTAGGGTTTGCAGTGTGACCTTTTTCTAAATACAGTAGAACCCTAGACTTACAAACATCTCAAGAATGGAGGTTGTTCTTAACTTTGAAATGTTTGTAACCGTGAACAAAACATTATGGTTGTACTTTCAAAAGTTTACTACTGAATATTGACATAACACAACTTTGAAACTTCACTATGCAGAAGAAAAATGCTGCTTTTAACCATCGTAATTTAAATTAAACAAGCACAGAAACAGTTTCTCTACCGTGTCAAATCTTCTTTTAAGCTTTCCCCTTACTTTTTTAGTAGTTTACATTTAACACAGTACTCTACTATATTTGCCCCTCCCCTTTTTTTTGGTCTCTGTTGCTGCTTGATTGTGTACTTTGTCAATATTCTCTCTGAGATTCTTACAATAAAATGCTTTGCAGTGTATAAAAATTATCCTTCAAATTATTCTAGATTGAGCAGATTTCATTCAGATGCCTTTTTATAGCCTAAATTACTAATTAATTGTCATTTTGAGAATAACTGCCATACTGGCGCATCTGATTAATTTCAATTTAGGAAGCTTTTATTCTTGTTGCATTAATGTGTGAGCAATTTCATTAATGTATCATTACAACTTCAGCAAGACCTTTGTGTATTGGTTTATGGAATAGAAGCTGTTTTCACAACCACAAGGGAGGGAAAGTTTTTTGGTTTTTTTTTATACATGTATAAAGAAAATCCCCTCATTCTGGATAAACCTGAATCTGTGGGAAGATCCTTTTGTGTTAGTCAATATATACACATTATTTTTCATTAACAATAAATAATAGAGTATTTTGTAGTATTGACATATGTTACACTGAAAAATCCTCCTACCCTAGTAAATTCCACTATTCCTCTATTTTTCCTTTTTTAATCCAACCCCCCTTTTCTTTTTACTGTTGCTGAGTCATCTCTACAGTTAACACAAAGGCTGTGCTCTCCTTTGGAGCTCTTAACATCCCTTGGGCAGAGGAATATAATTTCCAGATTCACTTCTGAACCTCTGTTTCTTGTATTTGGTGGCTAATACAGCATCCTGTTTTTAGCTGGTTTAATTTTTTAATGAACTTTTGCTAGATACTCATGGCAGCTGTGGTCTAGTGAACTGAGCACAGGGCTGGGTGTCACAAGAACTGGCTTCCATTTCCAATTTCACAATGACTTGCCGTATGACCATGGGCTGTCACTCCTCAGTTGTCCTCGTTTGCCCCATCTGTAAAATATGGAGATGACACTGCTTACTCACTTTTTGTAAAGTACACATCACTCATTTGTAATCTCAAAGTAAGTATTCATCATTAATGCTTACTGCTATTATGTAAAACTAACCAAAGAGTATATGTAAGAAACTACCTTCTGAACAGTGCTGTAATAGTAGTGTTGCCTTGTATTTATAGGTACAGAGATGAATGCTACAATGATAGGTGAAAATGACCCTATTGATGAAGTGCAAGGATTTCTCTTTGGAAAGCTAAGGTAAGACATTCTTTTGGTAAAAATCTATTGTAGCATGGTAAACCTACTTTCTTTTTGCAAAAATAACCAAACAACCCCCAAAACAATGTAGGCAAGCAGTTAGAATTGAAGAGTTTTAGCAATGCACTCAAATAGCCTAAAGGCCATAAGAGAGCAGAAACTATGTGTAATGGCAGATGCAGATATTTTTGGTGTGCTAATTTCTTTGGATTAGCTACAGCTTCACTGATCTGGCCCTAAGGAAAGTCTGTTGGTTTTTTTTTTTGCTTTCAGGCAGTTGTATCCTGACTTGAAGGAAGAACTGAAGGAGCTTAGAAAGCATCTTATTGAAAGCACCAATGAAATGGCACCTTTAAAAGTATGGCAGTTACAAGGTAATTTATATGTGGAAAAGCTTCTTCCTAGTTGTACTGAAATTAAATTTATGTAAAAATATGTCCCTTGCATGGTCTCTCCATGCAAGTGATATTTGCTTATAGGAGGGTATTTTCGAGGGAGACCTTAACAAAATTCCTAGACTGTCCAGCAGCTTTCAGTCTAAACCTTCTTGGGAAGTAGTAATAGAATTAGTTTTAGTAAGTTTCCATACCAACTAAGGGATCCATGAGGTTTTCCTTCCACACAATGACTACATTGTTGATACTCAAACACTCTTGATGTTCAGCACCCTGGCATATCTTCTGGAAGTGTAGGGTGCCAGCTTATAGTATCTGCAAAGTATGGAAAAGTGAGTGAGGAAAATTGAATAACATCTTTTGTCATGGCCCCACCCTACCTCAGAAGGTTCTGTTTTCTCCAAGCCACTGAAGGACTAAACTCAAGATGATGTTGATCCTGAGGCAGGAGTGCTGGAACAATTTTTATAGTAGGGGTGCTGAGAGCCGAACTGTAAATCCTGTATATGATGGAAACCCCTTCAAGCCAGAAGGTGTGGCAGCACCTCTAGTTCCAGTACCTATGTTCTGAGGTCACCTTGGACCACTTTACTCTTTAAGGCCCTGATGCTGACACTGCTTAGGCATTTATTTAACTTTACTAATGTAAGTAATCTTACTGTCTACAATGGGACTACTCCCATAGGTAGAGTTAAGGATGTGTATAGTGTTTGCAGGATTGAGGCCTACGGGCTCATTCCTATGTGATGTGAATGAAATACCCTCAATTCCCGTTATAGTCTCTTTTCTAGGGAGGAATATAGATAACTCATAGGAAGAAGTGAATGTAGGACTCCAATCCTGCAAGTTTCTTAGCACTGCTCTCAATTTTCATTGTGGTCAGCAGAAAAATCCTGTATATTTATGGTGCTGTCATATTGTACAAGATACCAAGTCAAATAGTTTTAAGTTTAAAAAAGAGAAAAATAAATAAAAATACCACCAATGAAGCCAAATGCAAACACCTTGTTATTGTAGCATAAATGTTTCCTGGGCTTTTCAACTCAATTTTTTTTATATTCACCATTTTCCCTTCCTTCTATTGCCACAAAATATAAACTAATTTAGAGTTCCTGCAAAAGACATCAAGTGAACTTTTAATTTTCCCTCCCCTGTTTGATCCATATTTCAAAAGCTTTCCATATTCTGCTCTGTGCTTCAGTCCCAAGAATAGTTGTAGTTTGTTAAACAGGCCTGTGAGAGGGATCCTGAGGACCCCTGAAAAAGAAATAGCTAAGGCTATTGCATGTACAATATTCTAGTTGCACAGAACCTGCTATACCAATGCTCCTGGAGAAGAACTGAAATCATTAACTATTTCAGAAAGTTACAGCAAAGTGATAATGATAAATATGCAATACAATATCTACTTATATCATGTCATTGCAAGGTCCTTTTGTAGGGGTCCTAGATCCATGAAGCAAGCATCCAGGCTCCACCCCAAAGTAGATTTATTCAGCCAAAGCCAGCCACGGCTCCTCATGTCTGTGGTGAACTAGAATTCTTGGTGCTGTCTGCAGAGACCATAGAGGGTTTCAGTTTCAGGAAGCCATTTACACAAGGTTGGCTACTAAAGGCTATAGATCAGAAAGAAGACCAAAGTGAGCACCTAATAGGGACAGACAGAAAATTAAGCTTTCAAGATTTTCACATGCAAAAGATCATCCTCTGAAATGTTTGTTTGTGTCCCAAGACTTTGTGTGACGTGAAGATGGCGATTGTATGAATTAAGTTGGTTTTGCACTAAATGCATTGCTATGTTTAGTTTACAATCCTTGACTTAACTGTTCTTATTTTTAGATCTAAGTTTTCAAACTGCTGCTCGCATCCTGGCTGCTCCCACTGTAGATGCTTTGATGGTCATGAAAGACCTCAGTCAGAACTTTCCTACAAAAGCCAGGTAATTCAGTGCAGAACATCAGGGAATCTTCCCATTTAATAACTTTCCTAACCATATTTTCTCCTCTCTTCAGCATGATTAAAAGCTCAAGTAGGCCTGTTAAATGTTTCTTGAGTCTCATGTAGCTGAAAGTAAACAAGTACACGTCTTGTATTCATAGATTCATAGATTCTAGGGCTGGAAGGGACCTCGAGAGGTCATCGAGTCCAGCCCCCTGCCCTCATGGCAGGACCAATTACTGTCTAGACCATCCCTGATAGATATTTATCTAACCTACTCTTAAATATCTCCAGAGATGGAGGTTCCACAACCGCCCTGGGCAGTTTATTCCAGTGTTTAACCACCCTGACAGTTAGGAACTTTTTCCTAATGTCCAACCTAAACCTCCCTTGCTGCAGTTGAAGCCCATTGCTTCTTGTTCTATCCTCAGATGCTAAGATGAACAAGTTTTCTCCCTCCTCCTTATGACACCCTTTTAGATATCTGAAGACCGCTATCATGTCCCCTCTCAGTCTTCTCTTTTCCAAACTAAACAAACCCAATTCCTTCAGCCTTCCATCATAGGTCATGTTCTCTAGACCCTTAATCATTCTTGTTGCTCTTCTCTGGACCCTCTCCAATTTCTCCACATCTTTCTTGAAATGCGGTGCCCAGGACAATACTCCAGTTGAGGCCTAACCAGCGCAGAGTAGAGCGGAAGAATGACTTCTCGTGTCTTGCTCACCACACACCTGTTAATGCAGCCCAGAATCATGTTTGCTTTTTTTGCAACAGCATCACACTGTTGACTCCTATTTAGCTTGTGGTCCACTATAACCCCTAGATCCCTTTCTGCCGTACTCCTTCCTAGACAGTCTCCTCCCATTCTGTATGTGTGAAATGGATTGTTCCTACCTAAGTGGAGCACTTTGCATTTGTCCTTATTAAACTTCATCCTGTTTACCTCTGACCATTTCTCCAATTTGTCCAGATCATTTTGAAGTATGACCCTATCCTCCAAAGCAGTTGCAATCCCTCCCAGTTTGGTATCATCTGCAAACTTAATAAGCGTACTTTCTATGCCAATATCCAAGTCGTTGATGAAGATATTGAACAGAGCTGGTCCCAAAACAGACCCTTGCGGAACCCCACTCGTGATACCTTTCCAGCAGGATTGGGAACCATTTATAACTACTCTCTGAGTACGGTTATCCAGCCAGTTGCGCACCCACCTTATAGTAGCCCCATCTAAGTTGTATTTCCCTAGTTTATTGATAAGAATATCATGCGAGACCGTATCAAATGCCTTACTAAAGTCTAGGTATACCACATCCACCGCTTCTCCCTTATCCACAAGACTCGTTATCCTATCAAAGAAAGCTATCAGATTGGTTTGACATGATTTGTTCTTTACAAATCCATGCTGGTTATTCCCCATCACCTTACCACCTTCCAAGTGTTTGCAGATGATTTCCTTAATTACTTGCTCCATTATTTTCCCTGGCACAGAAGTTAAACTAACTGGTCTGTAGTTTCCTGGGTTGTTTTTATTTCCCTTTTTATAGATGGGCACTATATTTGCCCTTTTCCAGTCTTCTGGAATCTCTCCTGTCTCCCATGATTTACCAAAGATAATAGCTAGAGGCTCAGATACCTCCTCTATTAGCTCCTTGAGTATTCTAGGATGCATTTCATCAGGTCCTGGTGACTTGCAGGCATCTAACTTATCTAAGTGATTTTTAACTTGTTCTTTTTTTATTTTATCTTCTAAACCTTCCCCCTTCCCATTTGCGTTCACTATGTTAGGCATTCCCTCCGACTTCTCGGTGAAGACCGAAACAAAGAAGTCATTAAGCATCTCTGCCCTTTCCAAGTTTCCTATTACTGTTTCTCTCTCCTCACTGAGTAGTGGGCCTACCTTGTCCTTGGTCTTCCGCTTGCTTCTAATGTATTGATAAAAAGTTTTCTTGTTTCCCTTTATTCCTGCAGCTACTTTGAGCTCATTTTGTGCCTTTGCCTTTCTAATCTTGCCCCTGCATTCTCGTGTTGTTTGCCTATATTCATCCTTTGTAATTTGTCCTAGTTTCCATTTTTTATACGACTCCTTTTTATTTTTTAGATCTTGCAAGATCTCGTGGTTAAGCCAAGGTGGTCTTTTGCCACATTTTCTATCTTTCCTACCCAGCGGAATAGTTTGCTTTTGGGCCCTTAATAGTGTCCCTTTGAAATACTGCCAGCTCTCCTCAGTTTTTACCCCCCTCAGTCTTGATTCCCATGGGACCTTACCTATCAGCTCTCTGAGCTTACCAAAATCCGCTTTCCTGAAATCCATTGTCTCTATTTTGCTGTACTCCCTTCCTTAGAATTGTGAACTCTAGGATTTCATGATCACTTTCGTCCAAGCTGCCTTCTACTTTCAAGTTCTCAACGAGTTCCTCCCTATTTGTTAAAATCAAATCTAGAACAGCTTCCCCCCTAGTAGCTTTCTATGTGAGATCATGTCCCTAGTAAAGATCTTTAGCATGAAGTTAGGTGAGTGTACGAAGTTGTCCTTCAGTGGAAGCTGGAGTTGACCACTGGAACGCTAACACTGTTACCTGCATGATTTCTGTGCTCTACAAGCCTTTTTCATATTGTGATCGCACTTGTGGTCCTCAAATGCATATTCAATTTTTTTTTTTTTTTTTTGCACTGGTTCCTGCAGTGGTCCAGGGGAGGTGCCTTGGTAATTGGCGTGGTGGTTAAAGGGGCATGTCTGGTGTCAGAGGATGAGTGCTCAGTTCCTCGCAACCGTACAGTTCTGTGAAAATCTAGAGACAGACAACATCCAGGCTGTGATTGGAAATGTGTTGAAACAAGGTTGCTACCTTGGTTTCCCTGGCCAATGGGGAGAAAAGAGTTTTCAAAATAAATTTCTGATTTGGATGGCAGGAATGATGCAGCAGCTACTGCTGCCTCTTTGATCTAGTGGGAGGTATGCTGGGCACCGTAAGGAGACCATGTGTTCTCGTCTTATGTCTTCCATTGACTGGTAGTGTTAATTTTGTACACTTCACAGCAAGTATTGCTGAACAAAGTTTCATACCCTCTTCCCCCCCAGTCCGGCACATATTCTGGCTCCTGAGTTAGGGGTATGTCTTAATTCAGTCGCCCTGTATGCACATGGTACAGACTTGATTATATTCTCATATGCTATTTGTTCCATTCACAGAATAGGCAAGGAATGAGGCAGAGGGCTGCAAGAAGGGAATACATGTTCTCTTGTGTTTAAGGCATTGGATTGGGATCCCAGAGAACTGGATTCTATTCCGGTTCCGTCACAGGTTTTCCATATAATGTTGGCCAAGACTATTGCATATTCACAAGGAGCCTGAATTAAAGTTACATTTCCAAACTTTTGAGTATTTAACTTTTCAATTTTAATATTCTTTTAACATAGCTTTTTGTATGTAATCTAATATTTGTGTTACGGTAGTGCTCATAAACCTTGATCAGAATTGGGGCCTCATTGTGTTGGTCTCTGTACTAACATAGAAGTAGATACTAAAGAGTTTACAGTCTGAGAACAAGAAAAATCCAAAGCATGGCAGAGAGGGAGATGCTCGGACATACAATTATGTACATGTACACATCTGCTATATATCCTTAGCTTTGTAATTAAATATTGACCTTTACCAACTGCTTTTTAGCCTAGCCATTAAATGTTGGCTGACTCCATAATTGTTTTGAGTCTGTGTTTTTAATATGAAAAGTTTCACAGGTTCTTGGATTCTGTTGATGAAATCTTTGCTGTTCTGCTGAAAGCAGGGGAGTTGAAACAGTTTTTATAGTGGGGGTGCAGAGAGCCATTGACCCAAACTGTAAACCCTGTATGTGACGGAAAATACTTCAAGCCAGGGGGTGCTGCAGCACCTCCCCTCCCCCCTCCAGTTCTAGCACCTATGGCTGAAAGCATTGAAATTGGATGTCTAGTGGCTTAGAATGCTTAAAATATGGTTCTGGCAAGGATCAGGTGTGCAGTGTTCTGACTCTTAATTACCAGAAGCTTAAAGTTGTTACACTAAAATAGTCCTTAATTGCCTCTTACAAGTTCTTCTTGTGTACAAATGAGTTTATACTGGAGAAGGTCCCTATTCACCAATTAAAATTTAAAATGCCGGAGTAGAGAAATGGTGGTAGCACTCACTTTACTGTGACTTCTTGTGTTGAATTTAAGGGTTGGTACATTCCAGAGTTGAAGTTTAGTCTTTTAAGTGGTACTTGCTGCCTGGGGTAAGGATGTCAGGATAGCATTGTACAGAAGAGTACGTTTTGAAAGCTGTTACTTGGCCTATCCTCTTATTACTATTTTAATGGTGCCCAAATATGTGTTAAGTGCTTCCTGTTGCAGATAATACCAGATTCCTGCCCTGAGGAGCTTACAGATATATTTCAGACAAAGAATGCAAGGTGGGGTCACAAGACAGAAGATGTAGGGGAATGTGGGAAAGAGGACTGGCAGCGTCCATCACATCTGATGTTTTGTTTCCTTAGAGCAATAACGAAAACAGTTGTTTCCTCGGAACTCAGGACAGAAATTGAAGAGAACCAAAAGGTAATGCTTATAGAAAATTATTCAGTACATTCATACACTTCACATAGCTTTAAGCTTTGAAAATAACCTTTAAAAAATGTCAACACTTTTTTTATTTTATTTTTTTTGCCGGAAAGTAGAAGCCAAAATTTTTGCACTTGAGTACATAGGCTCCTAAATCTATATTAGGGTACAGAATAAAAGTGTCTGGCATTTCAAATATGAATGAAGGAGCCTAACTTTGCTCACCCACATATGAAAATATTGGCTAGGATGCCTTAAAAATAAAGAGTGAGAATGTGGGATGTCATTGTGGAATGATGGTATCAGGCTCTTTTCTTCACAGATCCATAACAGGTGTTCCCAATAGTCAAGAGTGTCTGCTTGTCATTTAATCCTCATGTACATTAAGGATATTAAGTGTGTGATTTAAGAATACAGTAATCTGAACTCAGGTGATATTCTAACTGTACTTGTTTGTCTTTGTAAAATTAATTTAAATTTGATGGAGATGCTGAATTGACAGTGCTGGAGAAAGAAATGCTCTTTTCATTTCTGGAACTGATCTAGCACAAGCAGCAGCTCAAACTTTCCTACAGTGCCCCGGTGAAATGTCTCAATGTTATTCTATAAAGTAGGGATTACATCCAGGGGGCAGTGATAACTTGGTCTCCGCGCCAGTTCAGTCCTTAGTTTCTCAACTAAGACTGCCAACAAGTGTCAATTTTGGTGGTGACTTTTGTGGTGATTGCTTGTCCACTAGGGACTGGACTGAAACATTTAACTTACTCATGTAGACCCTTGAACACATCTTCTGCTTTCAGGTTTCAGAGTAGCAGCCGTGTTAGTCTGTGTCAGCAAAAAGAACAGGATTACTTGTGCCACCTTAGAGACTAACAAATTTATTTCAGCATAAGCTTTCGTGGGCTACAGATCACTTCATCAGATGCATAAAATGGAACACACAGTAAGCAGATATTTATACATTCAGAGAAATGTGAAAAGGTGGAAGTACCTATAACGAGGCTAATTAATTAAGAGGAACTATATAAGCAGGGGGAAAAAACTTTTGAAGTGATCATCAAGATGGCCCATTTCGGACAGTTGACACAAAGGTGTGAGTGAGGATAGTTAACTAGGGGAAATAGATTCAATTAACGTAATGACCGAGCCACTCCCTGTCTCTGTTCAAACCTAAGTTAATGGTATCTAGTTTGCATACCATTAACTTAGGTTTGAACAGAGACTGGGAGTGGCTCGGTCATTACGTTAATTGAATCTATTTCCCCTAGTTAACTATCCTCACTTTGTGTCAACTGTCCGAAATGGGCCATCTTGATTATCACTTCAAAAGTTTTTTCCCCCTGCTTATATAGTTCCTCTTAATTAATTAGCCTCTTAGAGTTGGTATAGGTACTTCCACCTTTTCATGTTTCTCTGAATGTATAAATATCTGCTTACTGTGTGTTCCATTCTATGCATCTGATGAAGTGAGCTGTAGCCCACAAAAGCTTATGCTGAAATAAATTTGTTAGTCTCTAAGGTGCCAAAAGTAATCCTGTTCTTTCTACTGCTTTCAGTCACCATTGACCTGAATTGGATTTGACCAAGTTACAGAGGGGGAGAGCTCTGTATGCCCTTGTCAGTGCCCTTAGTCAACAAATCATCCTGGCTGACTGTTAGATATTTTTTTTTAGAAAACAGGCCTCATTTGAATGGAAGTTGAGGCTGAGTTTTTGGCTTTCTATATTTTGGTAACCATCTGGGTTTCTCCCAAGATGTAAAGAACAGTTGGAGACAAGCCTTCAGAAGTTTAGACACACAAATTGCTTAGGCATATTTCTGGATTATAATCAAAAGATGTTTGAGTTGTTGGGGAAGTGTGGCCTTTAGGAAAGATAGGTTTGGGGAGTAGAAAATAGGGAGCCTTTAATAGAGCTTTGTTGGGAAATGATATAAAAGGCAGCAAGAACTCTGCCTGATTGTCAAATCCCTAGGTTGAACTGGCAATTAGGAACATCATTTCTAGATAGACATCCTTATCTTTGGTGGGGAGGGATAGCTCAGTGGCTTGAGCTAAACCCAGGGTTGTGAGTTCAATCCTTGAGGGGGCCATTTAGGGATCTGGGGCAAAAATTGGGGATTGGTCCTGCTTTGCGCAGGGGGTTGGACTAGATGACCTCCTAAGGTCCCTTCCAACCCTGATATTCTCTGATTCATTTATGCAGAAGCACTTTAAAAATATAAAATATATATATATATATATATATATATATATATAATCAGTAAAACTGCACTTTAAATCTGACTCTTCCCTTACATAGCATTTCTGTGCCTGTGAAACTCTTGACTTCCACTTTTGTTACTGAGTGGAGGAGATTGTGGGCCTCAGTGCAGTAAATGATTGCTTGATTATTGATATAATTATTTTGAGGGTGAACAGAAGAAGTTTGCAGTTTTTGTTCCTTTGCCAGTTGTTTAATAGCTATTTATCAAATATATGGTCTTGTGTATGTTTTGTCATCTGTACTTCTAAATAGGTTCCAGTACACCAGTGTTTGATGTAAGAAAATAATAGTTAAGTGGCTCTGATGCAGTGCATTGGGAATTAGGCATACCACGCCAATTAACAGTGGCAGGAGTTATACAATGCACCGAAAATGTACCCATTATGACTGTTCAGATAGCAGAGTAGAAAATACAGGTTTGAAACAGTAATCAAATAAAAACACAGCAATAGTATCTTTCTGCGTAAGATCTGAATTTCACGCTAGCTCCATGTTTATAGGAAGAATACAGGCTTGTACATAGCTATTTCTAGCATTAAAATCTGAGCAGCAACTGCTAAGATTTATAGACCCAGTTACTCAGTACATTCCAGCTGCTTTGAGCCACTCCGGCAGTACAGAGCAGACAGGAAGCCTACTTAAGCTGCCTGCAGATCCCCATTATGACATCACTTAAATCAGCCTCTGTACCAGATGACTGGAGAATAGCTAATGAGATGCCAATTTTAAAAAAAAGTCTACAGAGGTGATTCTGACAATTACAGGCTGGTAAGCCTAACTTCAGTACCAAGCAAATTAGTTGAAACTTTAGTAAAGAACAGAATTATCAGATATGTAGATGAACGTGATACATTGATGTAGAGTCAACATAGCTTTTATAAAGGGAAATCATGCCTCACCAATCCATTAGAATTTTTTAAGGGGTCAACTAGCATGTGGACAAGTGTGAACCAGTGGGTATAGTGTATGTGGACTTTCAGAAGGCCTTTCACAAGGTTTCTCACCAAAGGCTTTTAAGCAGTCCTGGGATAAGAGGGAAAGTCCTCTCATAGATCAGTAACTGGTTAAAAAAATAGGAAACAAAGCATAGGAATAAATGGTGAGTTTTCACAGAGGAAAGAGGTAAATAGTGGGGTTCCCCAAGGATCTGTACTGGGACCAGTGTTTTTCAACATATTCATAAATCATCTGGAAAAGGAGGTGGCAAAGTTTGCAGATGATGCAAACTTACTCAAGATAGTAACGTCCACAGCTGACTGCAGAGAGTTACAAAGGGATCTCACAAAACTGAGGGAATGGACAACAAAATGGCAAATGAAATTCAGTGTTGATAAATGCAAAGTAATCCACATTGGAATACATAATCCCCACTATACACACAAAATGATGGGGTCTAATCTAGCTGTTACCACTCAAGAAAGATCTTGGCGTCATTGTGGATAGCGCTCTGAAAACATCAGCTCAATGTGCAGCACCAGTCAAAACAGCAAACAATGTTAGGAATCATTTAGGAAAGGGATAGATAAAAGGACAGAAAATATCATAATGCTACTATATAAATCACTGGTACGCCCACACCTTGAATACTACGTGCAGTTCTGGTTGTCCCATCTCAAAAAAACCCAAACCAAATATTAGAATTGAAAAAAGGGCAGAGAAGGGCAACAAAAATTATTAGGGGTATGGAACAGTTTCCATATGAGGAGAGATTAAGAACATCTTTCATTTAAGAGGAGACAACTAAGTGGGGATATGATGAAGTGAATGAGGAAGTGTTGTTTAACCCTTTACATAACACATTCCCACCTGTCAAATACTTGTAGGTGGCTGCCATGTCCTCCCATAACTATTTCTCCTCCAAGCTATATGTAGTTGATTTGTTTTAATTTAAACCATGTATGCTGTATTCAAAGTCACCCAAAGGCTGCTGTGGAGAACTAATATGGTGCATTTAGTGGAGTTAATATATACATGCACGGACATTAATAGATTTGAAACACTACAGAATAAATGCTATGGAAGTTTTTTACATTTAACATTGATTTTTACCTAGTTTCTAGCATTTGTCTAATGACGTTGTTACACTTTCCTTTAGTACTTCAAAGGAACACTAGGATTACAATCTGGTGATTCCGCCTTGTTCATCAATGGACTGCACATTGATCTAGACACACAGGACATATTTAGGTATGAACTTGTATACTTTCTTCAAAAAAACTGTTCTGGCTTTGAATTTTGAAAGTGTTACTGCATGTGTATATAGATATTAAGCTTGTTTATGGAGAAGTGTGTATTTTTTGTAAACTCAGCAGAGTGAAAGACTAAATGTAAATACTATTTTTTTAAAAATACATGAATAAAAGGAAGTCATACTTATCCCCTCAACAAGTGAAATATGGAGTTTAAAGTTTTCGTGGCATCACTGGTGCACCCTGCTGAGAATATGCTGAAGTTTTCCAAGATTTTTCCATTTTCCCAAGATTTCTAGCTGAATCCTATGTATATTGCAATACATAGCAAAAGGGGGTGAGCAAAAGACAAATTATTCTCTGAGCACAATTCCTTTTGTATATAGTTGAGACCTAGTCACTAGTCTTCTAGTTAATTTATTAGCCATTAGCTAATATTTTAAAGCTGGTGCAAGTCAGTGGTGACAAAGTATTCCCTTCTGATGTCTGGTTGTTAGTCAATTATGGTCACAGTTCATTTCCTAAAATCCACATTACAATTGACATCCTTGTTGGCAGTTTCAGCAGAAAGGCTAAACTATGAAGACAAAATTTATTTTAACCAACGCAAGGGCAACCCTTCCTTGCTGCTTCCCATTGCTTTAGCCTGTTCTGTGAAACAATTTTGGGCTACAGTGCTGTCAATCAGGCATCTGTCACACATACACACACACACACACACACACACGCTCTCGCTCTCTCTCTTGCTCTCTCTCTCGCTCTCTCTCATTTTAAAAGAAGAACAAAATATTAGTTCTTAAAGGTTAAATCCTTGAAAAAAAAAGTCCATCTGAAAACTGCCATATTGGGGCAGTCTGGGTTTCTGTGTGTGTGCATTCCTAGTGCTGTTTAACACTGGATTTAAATAATTTTTCTGGGAGAAAATCGTTTTGAGGCAATTTGAAATTACTGAGCTGCTGAACATAGAAAATGAGACTGTATAATGTAAATATTTGTAGATTCTTATAATGATGATTGTACCTTAATATAAGCTGGTAATGTTTAGGCTAGAGCAAATCAGTAGTTGTATCTTAATATGTGTGTGATATTGAATAATTTGTATTCCTTCTAGCTTATTTGACGTGTTGCGCAATGAAGCTCGTGTTATGGAGGGACTTCACAGTTTAGGAATTGAGGGCCTTTCCTTGCATAATGTTCTAAAGCTAAACATTCAGCCATCAGATTCAGACTACGCTGTGGATATCAGAAGCCCTGCCATTTCAGTGAGTACATTTTCTTATAAGAGCCAGGCTGTCCAGCAAAAAACTTATTTGAGCCTGGGGCTTTTAGTTGCACTTAAATAGACCTTTTTAGCATATCATACACGTGCCATGCGTCTTATTTATATGAATAGCTAGAACTTCACAGAATGCAATATAAGAGTCTGCACTGCAAAGAACTCTTTGGGATACAGACTGTAGATATGCAGCAGGTGCTGCCTCATAATGGAGTACAGATAGGTGAGAAAGCATAATTGGTAAGAAAGTCAATACAGGAAGGATTCATGTGTTCAAGAATTGGGTTTAAAGGAAGAGAATGTGGGCAGACAAGTGGTATATGGTTCTTTAACTTGTAGAGCCCAAAATGTAGGAAAACGTAGTGGGGAGAGGGGAAAATGAGATCGAGAGCAATAAGGAGAGGAAGTAATAGCAGAGATTAGGTGGGGGTGAGTTTACGTAGGCCCTTAAATGAGAGGGGTGTGTGTGGAAAAATGGTTTGAATAAGATACAGTAACTCCTCACTTAAAGTCGTCCCAGTTAACGTTGTTTTGTTACGTTGCTGATCAATTAGAGAACATGCTCGTTTAAAGTTGCGCATAAGAAGATTGGACCAGTGAGATTTGTGCAAAATGGAAAAAGTAAAATAGAGGTTGGATCCAGCATGGAATAATCTACTACTTTTAATTTAAAATAATTTGCTTTCTAATTAAATGTTCAAATTAGGAACATTGTGTGTACTTGGCCTTCAGGAGAAAGGAGCAGAAGAAAATTTTATGACTCTTTTTGGAAAACTTTACCTGTTACATTGCAAAGCAATATAGAAGAGAATCCTCTACTTTGGAAAAAGCATCTAGATTGCCAGCAAAATACAGTAATACAATTACATTAAAGTATAAGGACAAAGTTAGAGTCCCAGGCTTACCTCTTCAATCTAAACGGTGAACTTCAGTATCTTTAAAGACAGTATTTCAGAAACATGATAGTGAGACAGTACTTCTCTTGCTCACCAAGTTGGAATCCACAGTGACAAAGAACAGAAGTGTCATGGAGGAGCACAGTTTTCTTTCTGCTATAAACCAGACTGATTTCCCACCGTCTTCAGGGTTAGGACAGACCATATGTATGGTTTCTAGAGGAATCCCCTTGATATGAAGCTGGCTTCTTTCAGACTGGCTGTGCAGGTCTCCAGCTGCTCCAAGCAGGGCCATCCTTTTGGGGGGTTCAGGGCCTGGGGCGGAAGTGACAGATTTGTCTCTTCCAGGACCAACTGCGCCAACCAATGGCACTGGCTCACGTGCCTCCCCCCCCCCCTCCCCCCCCCCCAAAAGCGCAAGGTCTGGGGGCAGAAGTGACAGATTCGTCTCTTCCAGAACCGACTGCACCGGCCAATCGCACAGGCCAGGGGGGCTGTCCAAAGCTCGGGGCCGGGAGTGGTCGCCCTGATTCACCCTACCCAAGGGATGGCTCTGGCTCCAAGCAGCCAGTTCCTGATTTCCTCTCTTCTTATGTTCTAGGATGTTTTCCTGGAAGTTTTATGATTCCAGATGCCTCTTATCCCTACCCTTAACTTTTGCCTCCTAGCTCAGAACTTTGGGGTTTCCTGACCTGTACCTCAGGACTGTCCCTGTATAAATATGTAATTTTAATTTTTTTTGCTGAATATGTGGATTAGCCTAAAGCAGGCTCCCTGCATTGTTTAAAAAAATACTCTTGGGCAGAAATGAGACGATGAAATAGTGAGCCTGGCTCTTCTTGCTGTTGACAACTGTCTGATAATATTTGATTTAATTTCTGAGGGTTACCTCAGGTTGTAAGAAATTTAGATGAGAATGTTTTTAGACAGTTTCCCTCTCCTTCAGGGTAGATAGTGTCATTGCTGGTTGGATTCATTGTGATTTAACATGAATTTCAGTTTACTGCTGTAAAGATCTATAACCCTTTCAAGCCCCTGAATAAATTAAGTGGTCTAAACGGCATGTAATTACTCTGATCTGTAACATTTCAAACATGTTCAGCAATAAAAGAGCAAACTTCTTGGAAACAATGTTTGGAATTCCTTTGAGAGTACTGTGCTTAGCTTCTTCACGTTACTGGATTGTCTAAGAAAATATAAATTTGGTGGAGGGAGACTGGCCAGCTGATAAATGGTGTATTGGAGACTAGCCAGCTAAGAAATGCTGTATAACTTCTAAGATGGTGCTCCTGTTACTGTACAGAGGCATAAGAAACAAGTGAAGGGAAATATTAGAGGCACTGGATATTTAGTAAGATTTTTGTTGCAGGAACTTAAATGGGAGACTAACCTAAGCCACAAAAACTAGAAAAAAGACAGATTGTGCATCACAAAGTGACGTGATGAAAAATGGATCGTCCAAAAACCTGCCTCCCAAAAATCACAGGGTTGGTACAGCCTCATTTTAATACATGAGAAATGAGTTTTACACCATCATGTAGTAAAGACTTTCCGGCCTTTGGTTAGGTAGTCTCTAGAATCAGAAATCATTAATATACTAGTCACAGGTTTGGGCAGCACTATGGAGCAATATTAACTACTATATAGATAATTATCTTTTAAAAGATCAAAAACATCAAACACTTCTCTGCTGTTACTTTTCCTCAGGCTGGACCTTTATTGCTTTTTCTTTCACATTTGTGTTCCTCCCATTGTCATGTCTTTTGGATGAGGCCTTGCAGCATTGTGAAGGGAAAAAATGAAAATGCTAAGAGGAGTGAAAATCTGAAATTGTCCATGGTAGAAGACATGGCAACAGTGGGGAAAACAGATTCATAATGTAACTTCTAACAGATCAAATTCAATTGATATTTTTCAGGCCTAATCAGATTTTATTAAACTAGAATGCTTAAGTGCAATGCTCGTTTTACATTATTTCAAACGTTTCACTTTAACTAATTGCAGGTTATATTAGTTTACCGAGCAATTATTTATTTTTCTTAGTGGATCAACAACCTTGAAGTTGACAGCAGGTACAATTCCTGGCCTTCCAGTGTGCAGGAACTGCTGCGCCCCACCTTTCCTGGAGTAATCAGACAAATCAGAAAAAACTTCCACAACTTTGTAAGTAATAACCTGATTAGAAATAAGGTGCACATTTTTAATAGTGAGGGAAATTTAAGCATTGGAACTACTTCATACAAGTGTGGTGAATTCTCCATCACTTGAACATTTTAAACTGAGGCTGGGTGTTTTTCTAAGAGATAAGCTGAAACTAAACCAAAAATTATGGGTTAGATGCAAGAATCACTGGGTGAAATTCTAGTGCGTATATTATGCATGAGGTCAGACTAGATGATCATAATGATCCCTTCTGATCTGAAAATCTATTAATTATTGTAACAATGCTTTTCTATTGATGGGGTGAGTGTGAAGTTATGTGAATGCCAGTTTCATGACCTGCTAATGTTTGATGATGGCTAATGAGGTTTCTTGAACTTGTCATTGGAATATCTCTGTGCCACATGTAAAAGGTTAAATTCACCTGGAACACCTTGAAGGATGACACTGGGCTGACACTCAGAGCAGGGAACTGAACATGATTTTCCTATCATAAACTTCCTTTGTGACCCTAGGGAAATCACTTAGTCTGTTTGTGCCACAGTGGGTAAAATGTCGATAATAATACCTCTGCAGTGAAAGATGAATAAACCTGTCCTCTTAACCATGAACCACCGTTTTCGCCTTTTAATGGAACAAACTCATGTAAAGACCTTTATTTTGTAATTACCCAAAGGTTCTTATAGTGGATCCTTCCCATGAGAGTACAGCAGAATTGCTTAATGTGGCGGAGATGTTCTTCAGCAACCACATCCCATTGAGGTAATGCTACATTTTTATGGGAGGGCATTAGTTTAGCTTTTGAGGCTTTCATGATTATTACAAAGTGTTCATCATTAGCCACCTGGAATGATGTACAAACTTTCAACAGTTAAGTGGCCCAGGAAAGCTAATCCCTCCAACAGAACAAAAGAAAACGGAGAAAGCAAGAAACAGTAGGAAAAAGGAAGGCAAAATGATCAAAACACGATTGACTCAAAGCCTCGAAGACATGAAGGGATTTGAGTGGGTGAACCCTGGGGAATGTTCTGTAGAGTCCCTGAACCAGAGTTATTCAAGTCTGCTTATTAACATACCTAGCAAGAACCCTTGCTTAAGATCTTCATAATCATTGGCTATTCTGTATTATTTGTTATGCAAATAAAATCGTCACTAAAATTTTATTTGCATAACAGGCTCATGTTTTTTGGGATTGTTTTCTTTACAGAATTGGTCTGGTCTTTGTGGTTAATGACTCAGAAGACGTTGATGGGCTACAAGATGCTGGGGTTGCCCTTCTTAGAGCATTTAATTATGTTGCGCAAGAAGTGGATAATAATTATGCCTTCCAGACTCTTATATCTGTAAGTGTTCATAAATGCATGTTTAATATCTGATGTATGAGAGAGACTGTCTGTGTTAATGGGATAATAGGTAATAAGAGAAATCTATATTATTTCTGCAACTTTGAATCTCTAGTGTCTGATGAAGTGCACTTCAAACACTTTTTCTCTTTTAAAGTTTTGTTGGTAAAATTTTTGATAATGAAAACAAGGATCAAATAGAATTGACAGCACTGTGCACGTTTTCTGTGTCACTCTACCTCTCATTCCCTAGTTCTGCCCACGCATCTCAGTCCTAGCCTGCTATGTCACTTACTATTGTAGTTCAGGGCTTGTCTTTAGTAGAGACTGCAAATCCTGACAGATAATTTTGTGATGGGTACCATCGTCTCTCGAGACTAACGGACGCCAACAACAACTAGGATGAGAAAAGCAAACTCACTTTCACTTGCAGCTTATGGTGTACAATCATGTTAACTTAAAATGGTTACAAGATGCACAATTTTTTAATTCAGTTAAATTGCTAGTGGCTCGAAAACTTTGCTTTGTTGTTCCTCCAATTTGTTTTGATATACTAATAATTAGTTGCAAATCAAAGAAATAATATCTAGCATGCTAAAAAAAGTGAAACAAAGATGTTTCTTAATTTACATGGGGAATATCAGCCTCCTAGATCATGGTTGTAAGCAAAAATACTGAGACTATTCTGCAGAAAAACATGTGGCCCTTTTGATTTGTTTAATTTGAGATTTGCTTTGCTGCACATCTTTCTGAAAATATTTGAATCACAAGAAATGATTGCCATTCTGGCCAATATCAAGGTTAGGGAATACAGCAATAGTCTTCTCAGCATAAGAACTCTTACATTGAGGCATAGTTTAATAGGCTAATTTTCAAGACTAGCAATGTTTATCATTTGGCTTGTATTTGTATATAGTCTATTACACATAACTAAGTTGCCATAAATGTTCTATATTAGAAGTTAGAATATAGCGGATATGTTATGTTTGGGAAAGAGGAAAAAATCAGTCATGGCTATAAATCTGCATTTGCATTCCCTCCTCAGATATATAACAAAGTAAAAACTGGAGATCAGCTGCAGGTTGAACATGTGGTTAGCGTTCTCGAGAAGCAGTATCCTTATGTAGAAGTGAACAGCATTCTGGGGATTGATTCTGTTTTTGATCAAAACAGAAAGGTAAGAATTTTGTGAGATAAAGCATTGTTATCCTGGTAGTTCACTGTTTAATATACCATTTACTGAATATGATTTCAGCCAGTATATTAACAGGGCAAATCCCACCCCTCCTTGTGCTGAGGCAGAGAGCCCTTCGGCAATCAAACTGGTGCTATTTCACTGTGGAGGGGCAAGATTTGAGGAGGAACCTGGCATGCTGAGGAACCCAGGTCTGGTGGGACCTTCCTGTGTGCAGTCACTCTGGAAATTGGGGTGAGAATGAGAGGCTCTACTGATGTGTCGATCCTCTAGGCTTTCTTCCTCTACCGGGTAGAGTCTACCCGAACAGGGAACTTTGGGACCATGGAGGCCTCTTCAACCCATATTCTGGAATGTTGGTAGATTTCTTCCCCTATCCCATCCTGTAATGTGCTCTGATGGCTTATCCCAAGTAATTCATGCTGCATGTTGGGAAGATTGCCCTAAAACGAGTATCTAGTATCAGCTAATCTCCATATTTGGGATGCCTCTTTTGGCAGGTTGGAATGGTGCTTTGAAAGTTCTGAGGCTTGAAGTGGAAGAACTGGCCGACGGGGGGAGGAGAGAGGAAGGCCCTACCCAGTTACTGTCTGAAACTTGAGTGCAGAGATGATGATAAATCAGGCTAGGGCATGAAACTGGACTGCTTTTGTATCCCTACTTGACTGTGTGCTCCTGATCCATTGAACTCGTCCCCCGCCCCCGAGACACTTAATTACTGGACTTGGATGTTCAAACAAAGCCCTTTTAGTACAAAAGTGTTAGTCCCTGAAAGGTTTGTTGAGAGAGAGAGAAAATGCTGAAGGGATCATTACGAGTGATTTTTACCAGATACTAGTGATTGTGGCCAAATCTTAAAAGTTGTGAGATCTTCTGCTCAAAGGCTATGATGTCCTAACTTTTAACCTTGGTTAGCCTTTTATAAAGAGATGAAACACTAAGATGGTTTTGGTAAATATCTGCTCTATCTGGCAATTCTGAGCGTATTGCATAGAGAAGATCCTATTTTGGTGGAGTGACAGTGACAGGTCGTGACAGTTCTCAGAGTACCCAGACCTGAGTGTCACCTTGTTACTCACTCACCCCTCCAGTGAGAGGGATGCTTGCTTATACTTAACTGATTGTCAGCTCCCTAACACCACCAGCCTGTTAGCCACCCAAACAATCTCCTCTGGGCTATGCCAGCCCTTACTTTGCCTTGCAGACTAACAATAGGTGCATCCCAAGCCCCTTAGAACTATTCCCCTGAAGTGTCTAGCCTCTTCTCCACTGGACACACAGTAATACTGGGTCTGCTGTCCTTAAGGGAACAGTGTACACACCAACTTGAATGATTCAGCTCAGCACTGAGATATATTTACAGTGAAAATCACACATGTTTATTATCAAAGGTTCAGGATACCAGAGAAAGGATAATGGAAACAAAAGGGTTACATATAAAATAAAACCATAACACGATTTCTAGAGACTACCTTTAACAGGTTAGCCTTCTGTCTAAAGAAGTTTCTCACCCCAAATGTCCTTCACAACATTTCAGCCAGGGCAGGTTGTGATCCTGCTTTAATTAATGTAATCACACTTCTGATTACTTCTTAGGCCTTTATCCTGCACCTATCTTCCTCGCCTTCACCTTATATCCCCCAAAGTTTGTCTGTAACCCAGTGTCACGGTAACCCCTTCTAGCTTATTGTTTACTATGCTGCTTTCCTGTTGATTTCACATCCTTCCTCCCTCCATTGACTTTGTATGTAAATTGGGCTTCTATTGTGTTGTCTTACAGTGCTTAATTTACATGTTGACAGAGAGGTGAATATATTGTCCCCATATTTCTGGCAAAAAAACTGTTTGTCATCTCTGCATTAATACAGACTTTAGGCACATATTTTCAGTGTATACACATAGCTCCTTACATAATATCTGTACATATATTTCACAATAATATTAATGCCCAGCATGACCTGGCTTTCATTTAAGACCGCACGTGGTATTCATTTGTGAACCAGAATGTACATTTCAGGATCAGGATATTCTTGGAACCCCCTTGCCAGTTGGCATTGAGGGGTTCTAAGGTCACATTACTGAATTAGCTTTTAGATTACTGAATATAATAAAAATGAACCATAAGATGGTTACATGCAATGGAGAGACTTGTTGTCTTAACAATAAATACCTGCTAATGTGTTTTCATAGAATTGCGAAGAACTGTGTTTTAAAAAGGCTTTGCTCTGTCACATGTGCCATCACTGTTGAACTGATTTATACATGGACTTCATAGTGTGCATTCTCTTCTTGTCATTAATTCTACATGAGATTTTGGCTCAAATGCAGATATGTAGCCATTTATATGTAACTTTTAAAATTGTGCCTTTTCTCTCTGCATGCACAATAAATCATAAATTCCTGGTACTGGTTTAATGGAACAAGTGGTTAGCAAATTGTTTTATTATTTGATCATATAAAGAAGTACACTTAATTTTTTTTGAACTTCTGATTGCTAGATGATGATCTTCTATATAAGAGGTATTCTAAACTGATGTTTTCTGTATTAAATATCATATATACAGAATATGTAGTAAAGCTTATAGTGCCCTATTTGGGAGAATGTTCAAAATAGATTTAAGCGGAGTTAGAGTATCTTACAGTGAAGGCCATAATTCTTCTATGCAGTAATGAGATAATGTACTTATGTTTGTTCTTTCCTTTTATATCAGGAAGGCAGAGGGTACTATGAGCAGACAGGTGTGGGCCCTCTACCTATTGTGCTGTTTAATGGAATGCCTTTTCAAAAAGAGCAGCTGGATCCTGATGATCTAGAAACCATAACAATGCAAAAAATCCTGGAAACCACCAGCCTCTTCCAGAGAGCTGTGTACTTGGTATGTGATGTTTCTAAACTGGGATTTCAAGGGGAGACCTAGCTTTCTGAGAGCTGAAGTCAAGCAAAAAAAAAAAAAAAAATCTTATAAGCATGATCACCAGCCACCTTAATTCACATGATTACTTTGTTTTCAAGCAATTTAATAAAAATGTGTTTGAAAAAAACAGTAGCTTATGCAGCAGCTTTTCGTCCTTCTTTCCTTCAGGGTGAATTGTCCAGTGATCAAGATGTGGTTGAATATATCATGAACCAGCCTAATGTTGTTCCAAGAATCAACTCAAGGATCTTGATGTCTGACAGAGAGTACCTCGATCTAACTGCCATGAGTAAGGGACACTTTCAACTACAATAAACTTGATCTGTATAAATATTTATTTACAAGAATTGGAATTTCCCAGTGGAACGCACAGTTTCAAAATATGTTATCAATAGTATAAGAGGAGAGATTCCAGCCCACTCGCTCAGGGAGTCAGGCTGTTCCCAGTAACAGCATAAACATTTATATCTGTCAGATTTTTCATAGTAGTTATGCATTTTCTATTTTTTCCTTCTACCTTTTTGGGGGGAATTTAGTGACTCATGAAATTGAGACATTAACAGCACTATCAAAAGCCAAGACTAATAGTCCTGTACTATGTGAGACACATCAGTCAGTGCTGCTCTATCCCTAAACCCCACTTGAACAGAAACTGATGAAGTCTCCTTGAAATACCTAGGATTTGCTATAGTACAGATTTCAGTGAAACTTTGCATGGTTAAAATATTAAGCAGTTATACCCCATGCAGAAAGACTATGTAGAATAATAATACAGTTACAGATGCACATGTGTGATCTTACTTGAATGATTTGGAGAGTAGTAACGCAATGGATTTTAAATACATATTTCTTTACACAGAGATGCAGTTGAATTGAATGGGACCTTGCACTACTGATTTCAGTTGAACTTTGCATCGTGAGAATGATATGTTGGTTTTAGTGTGTCTTGTAACAGTAACATTAATTGATATTAGCCATAAACAGCAGAAATCAGATGCAAAACCAGCGTCAAGATATTAGGGTAATGTGTGGCTTATATATCAGTGAATGTTATTGATGTATTTCTTCTAATGGTATCGTCAGTTTCTGCACCTAATATTTTATCTTTTTCCTGCAGATAACTTTTTTGTGGATGATTATGCTAGATTTACTGTCTTGAATTCCAAAGATAAAACAGCTGCTGTAGCCAATAGTATGACCTACTTAACAAAGAAAGGTAATAATCATGATAAAATATAAACTGAAATCTACTTCTATGTTTGTGCAGATCCTAATACAACTAAGTCTTGATCCTGATTGGGACCTCTGGGGCAATACAGTGATGTAAATGTTAATAATACACTCTACTTAGTCAGAGCTTTACAAACAGACTGCAAGCACTTAAGGGCAGAAAAACAATCTTATTTGAAGAGAGGATCTTTTCAGGGAAGAAAAAATAAGGAGAAAACTGGTGAGGAGGACATCAAAGGAAAGCCTTTTGTAAGAACTGGTCTGAAGGCAGGAAGAGGTTGAGGCTTGGCAGGAAATGGGAGACAGTCAGGCATGGGTAGCAACATAGTAGGTGCAAAGCCAAGAGACTGTAAAAGATGAAGTGGGAGTAGTAAGGCAGAGAGCAGATTCAGAGATTAGGCAGTGAGTTGGATTTTATTAGAGTCCATCAGTTACTCTAGGTTCCTGTATGGTTCCTGAGCTCTTTGGCAAAGAGAATCAGTCACCAACATCCTTCTCAGATATATAGAACTACTTCCCCTCCTTTTTCCCTGGGTCTTCCTCTCCTGTTCCTCTTGAACCACCTGTAACCTTCGGTGATTAAGGCTTTAAGTTTGTCACGGGAGTCAGTGACTTTCTGTGACCTCCATGACTTCTGCAGCAGCTGGTGCGCCTGGTCCGGGGGCCACCTGAGCAGCTCAGGCAGCCCCTGGGCCAGTCGCACCAGCCACTGCTGGGGCAGTCTCGGGCCACTGCTCCTCCTCCTCCCCCCACACACACCCCAGCAGCAAGAGTTTGGGTGTGGGAACGGGGAGGAGGTTGGGGCACAGGATGCGGGG
The DNA here is from genome assembly GCA_037349315.1 of Chelydra serpentina. Classification (NCBI taxonomy): domain Eukaryota; kingdom Metazoa; phylum Chordata; order Testudines; family Chelydridae; genus Chelydra; species Chelydra serpentina. The sequence continues at coordinate 909,106 of JBAIAC010000023.1, forward strand.
AGGGCTCTGGGTGGCGCTTACCTCGCGGGGGGGGGACGAGACTCCCCAGAAGTAGCGACATCCTCCTCCTCAGCTCCTAGGTGGACGTGTGGCCAGGCAGCTCTATGTGCTGCCTCTGCCCCGAGCACCGGCTCTGCAGCTCCCATTGGCTGGGAGCCATGGGGGCGATGCCTGCAGGCAGAGGTAGTGGGCAGAGCTGCCTGGCCATGCCTTCACTTAGGAGCTGAGGGAGGGGGATGTCACCACTTCTGGGGAGACATGGAGCCAGCTAGGGAGTCTGCCAGTCCCACCAACACCCGTGCCCCTCCCCACCCAAGATATAGTCAGGGGTATATAGTACAAGTCATGGACAGGTCATAGGCCGTAACTTTTTGTTTACTGCCCGTGACCTGTCCATGAGTTTACTAAAAATGCCCATGACTAAAATGTAGCCTTATCTATGTTGATTGACTCCTACCACCAAACTATTCTTACAGCAGCACTGTATTTCTGGTGTACTTATGCTAACGTAGGCCCAATCCTGCAAAGTGCTGAGCACTTTCATCTTTACTAAAGTCAGATTTTGAAGATGTGCTGACCAGAACTGAACACAGTATTCCAAGTGAAAATGTGCCACTCATTATAAGGGCAATTAACCAATGGATCTCACTGCCATGTGATCTTGAGTCAAAGAGCCTAAATGAATATAGAAAAGGATTAGATGTCCTTATGAAAAAATATAATCTACAGTTACATTGCCTAAAATAAAAATATACATGAGATCAGGACCCTCTGCTTTGTGACCTAAGCTAAACAATAGTTGCCTGAGTTTTAGAAGTTTGCATAATTATCCAGTAATCAGACTGACCATTTATCTAGTCTGATCTTGCAATTCTTGCACACTTCGTGCATGAACTGCATGGTCAAGTATTGTATTACTTATATTACAGTTGTACTCAAAAGGCCCTATCAAGATTAGGACCTCATTGTTCTACATGATGTACAAACACATAAGAACGGCCATACTGAGTCAAACCATAGGTCCATCAAGCCCAATATCCTGTCCTCTGACAGTGGCTAATGGCAGGTGCCCCAAAGGGAATGAACAGACAGGTTATCATCAAGTGATCCATGCCCTGTCACCCAATCCCAGCTTCTGGCAAACCGAGGCTAGGGACACCATTCCTGCCCATCCTGGCTAATAGGTCCATCAATGGCTATCTTCCAAGAATCTATCTAGCTCCCTTTTGAACCCCGTTATAGTATTGGCCTTCACAACACCCTCTGGCAAGGAGTTCCAGAGGTTGACAGTGCATTGCGTGAAAAAATACTTTCTTGTGTTTGTTTTAAACCTGCTACCTATTAATTTCATTTAGTGGCCCTTTGTTATTGTATTATGAGAAGGAGTAAATAACACTTCCTTATTTACTTTCTCTATACCACTCATGATTTTATAGACCTCTATCAAATCCCCCCCTTAGTCGCCTCTTTTCCAAGCTGAAAAGTCCCAGTCTTATTAATCTCTCCTCATACGGAAGCCGTTCTATACCCCTAATCATTTTTGTTGCCTTTTTCTGAACCTTTTTCAATTCCAGTATATCTTTTTTGAGATGGGGTGACCACATCTGCACACACTATTCAACAAACACAAACATATATGGTCCCTGACATGAAAAGTTCATAATCAATTAGCCCTTCATATGTTCCCATCTTGGCTATTTAAACTTCCTGACTCACCAGTACTTGACTTTTTTTTTCTTCCTTCCTATCTTTGGGACTACTCATGTTGTTCTTTAAGTGACTCTTTCTAGTTTCTCCTGACATTGTCCCCAGGCATTGCCTCCTTCCTGTACTGTTGTAAATGTTTCCATCACTCCCTGTCCTCTGCTTAGCCCTTTGTTCATGTGCAGCCAATTAGAGCTGTTCCTTATTTTTCTTTGTAGCACTTAAAATAGACAATACATAACCAAACTCTCATTTGAAAGTACCTTTTCTATTGTAAAACGAAAATAAGAAAGAAAAACTTGTAGCACCTTAGAGACTAACAAATTTATTTCAGCATAAGCTTTTGTGGGTTAATACCCACTTCATCGGATGCATGGAATGAAACACACTGCAGACAGACATTTATACAGTCAGAGAAACATGATACGGTCCAGGTGTATAGACCAATCTTAAGAGGCTAATTAGTTGAGAGGAAACATGACAGCAGGGGAAGAAAAAGCTTTTGAAGTGATAAACAAGATGGTCACACAGGTGTGAATGAGGATCGTTAACTTAAGGGAAATAGATTTTTCTATTGTAGTGTACAGTCTGGATCCACACAGAAGCAGACATTTCCGTGGAAAGTGGATGACAGCATGAATATTTACTAACCAGCTGGAGGACCAGTTGCCCCTTCACAGCTAGAATTTCTTTAGATCTATTTAGCTTCACCTAGTATCCACTTTCCTGTTGTCTGCTGATCTCAGCACCTAACTGGACTCCGTCTGCTTATGGAGGCATGTTTTTGAGCTGCCCCTGCTTAATTTACAGCTTTTTGGCTTGCTGCCTCTGAAGTTATTCGGGGTACTGGATAGCTAGTATCTGATTACACAGAATAATGTGGCATGTTTCTTTTTCTAAATAGTGGAAAAGCCTAGGTTTTGCTGACTCACCAATGGGTATTCTTCCCTCTGCAATGGTACTGAACTCGTGCTAAGGGTATCTACACAGCAGCTACAAGGGTGATTCCCAGCTCAGGTAGACATGAAAGTTCTCGCTCTGCTTGAGTTAGCATGTTAAAAACATCAGCATAGCAGTGGGGGGTCTGGGGGGGGGCTCAGGCTAGCCACTTGAGTACCATCCCACCTGACCTCCTGGATGCATACTCAGGCGGTTAGTGAGCTGCCTCCCATTTTCACACTGCTATTTTTAGCACTTTAACTTGAGCAGAGCTAGCACGTGTATGTTCAACTGAGCTGGGAATTACCCTCACATCTGCTGTGTAGACGTACCCTAAGTGAGACATAAAAGCAATAGCTGGCCACATCTAGATCATAATATGCCACATCTTGCAAAAATAGGAGTTTTGGCTCCAGTGCCTTCCTCAAATTCTGTTGTAAGGTCACTGTTGGATATAATATTTTGCACTCATTTAAACAAAACCAAACCCAAGTCTTTATGTAGTATTGCTGGCAAACAATGCTTCCTCATTTATTCTCAATTTTAGCTGTTTAGTAACATGATCCCTGCGTATACTATGCTGTACAGCTAGCTCCTTTATACTTGTGGAGTTTGTTATAGAAATTAATAATGACATTTACCTTTTCTTCCACTCTTTCCTTTTTACTTATGTCCAGGAATGTCCTCCAAGGAGATCTATGGTAACTCAAACTTTAGCACTTTCTCTTTCTTGGATTATTACTTTAATATGTTTAGGTTCTTTGGGGACTTTCTGATATCTGTATAATGCTGGCCTAGAATCTGCAGGTAATCGAAAAACTGTCTGATGCATGTGTTTTATTTTTTTATAATCTCTTTGTACAAAACTGATTCTGTAAGATACCACTTAAAGAAGGGTGAAAAAAGCATGTTTGTACCCTAATGAGAAATTATAGGTTACTTGCAGGTTCTTAGGTTCCTTTATAATTTTTAAATTTACCAAGTAGTCAAATAATTCAGTTTAGAAGCATAATGATGCATGTCCCTCCAATCTGTTAAGTAAGAAAATCAATCCTAATCTAATAGTAATACCACTTTTCATGATACATATAAGTATCACTGTTTAACTTATCTGCATCTTTCTTTAAGGCCCTTTACTTTTGTCAAGGCCCTTTACTTTTGTCAAACCCCTGCACGTGTGTTTTTCCCAGTATAATGCCAATGTGATAATATTCAGAAGCTGCCTTTTTTCCCCAAGTGTTGCATTTTTATTCTTCTACAGATGACTCTTTTGTTAGACCAGTTACTTTTTGGATTGTTGGAGATTTTGATAAACCTTCTGGGAGACAATTGTTATATGATGCTATCAAACATCAGGTAGGTGGTAGCATTTCAACTTAAAAGGAGAGGCGGTGTAGTTCAGTGGCTAGAGTAGTGGACCGGGACTTCCTTCTCCTCTCTGTTCCAACATTTCCCCTTCCACCCTCTTTCTGTTCTCTATATTGTGAGCTTTTTGGTGGGAGAGACTCTCTCTCACCATATGTTTTGTATGGGGCCTAGCACAATGGGGCACCCAATCTCAGTTGAGGCCTATAGGCACTTACCCTAATCAAATAATAATGGACAGAGTTCAGGCTGACAGACCTAATATTAGAGTGACACTGCTGTGTTTCGACTTGGGCATACATGTGAGCATTGTACCATAACCTCTGCTTTGTCTCTCCCATCTGCACCGATTGTAACAGAGGAATTTTTCTCTTCCAGTGTTTTGGACAAAATAATTCTGATGTATTTCAATGCAGTACCTGCTCACAAAATTAATTACACATTCAAATAAATATCAGTATTGTGTAATTACTTTATTTTTTTCTCTTTTCTTTGTTCCTTTCAATCTCTGAACATTAACCTGTACACTCCAAAAAAAACACACTTGAGAAATACGAACTCTGCTCAGCGTGCTACTTTAATGTCTCTCTCCAATTCCCTCCTCAGGCAAAAGCCTAAGTAAGCAGATGAGCCTTACACCTTGCCCTGCAAGTCACTGAAATTTCTTTTTCAAGAGTGAGGGGGAAAAAATCCGTTCCTATATTGTCACAATTGAGCACTTTAACATAAATATTAAGAAGCTTACAATTTTAACTAACTCAGACATGTTGCCAATACTCAGTAAGGGTTCTAGTTATGACTACATAGTAATTCAATACAAACCAGGAATCAGGAAGGGGAGGTTTGTTATAGTTGTGGTGGGAATCGTGCCTTTGCATTTCTTAACTACTGTTCACTTATTCTCTCAATACCGTTTCTATATTAACTTAGATTTTGTATTTAATATTACACAGTTGTGGGTCACTTAATAAAACCGCATGGCCAGTTTTCTTTCTTTAGCAATTTTAACTTTTCTGGCTTCTAAATAAGTTGCAAGTGTCTGGCAAGTACTTTGAATTTCTGCAGCCATGCCACCTAAAGCTGGGATTTTGTCAGATCTTGTCATGCTCAAGCTGGATCATTACTCTCTGAAATAAAACAGATGCTGTGGGAAATGATGTTGATGTTGTTGCATAGGGGGTGCTGTTCCCTCTCAGTATTTGAACCAGTGCCATACAAGGGTGTAGGTGTGTTGCTACCTGATATGCCAACTTTAAGGTCTTGACCCCTTGGGCTCATTAATACCCTACAGTGCTTGTTGTAAAGGTAGAGTGTTAACTCCTGTTTATCCTGGCTAAATTTCAGCTTTAGTAATTACATTCTACCTACCTAAATTATCCTTTAAGAGTGGAAAATTATCCTTTAAGAGTCGAAAACCATTTTTCATGTTTTTGTCCAAAATAGTCATGTAGTATTGCCAGGTTTCATTCCTGCAGTGGCTGCACTTCAGTATAAAGCAATGTAATAGTACAAAGCAGACACAATATATATATGTAGGATCTATTTAGTATTTGGATTGTAAGCTCTTTGTGGCAGGAACCTTGGCTTCATACTTGTCTCTAATATTGTAAGCATGCTGGTGCTATGCACATAATAAATAAGCTAGTTTAAAGTCATTCATTATCATTAGTCCTGTTCGCCTTGAGCTGCTGACTACCTGATTTGGAATCAAAATTTCCCATTAGGCAATACAGAACAATTTTCTTTTGCTTTTTATTAAAATGGATTTATCCCACTTATCTAAAAACAGACTAGAATTCTAAATGCGTTCTAACTAGCACTTTATTAAAACACAGAAATCCAGTAATCATGTCCGAATTAGCATGATTAATAACCCTAGTGAAGATCCAACCAACGAGAACACAGTCATCACCAGGGCCATATGGGCAGTTTTACAGACACAAACATCAAACAATGCCAAGAACTTCATCACTAAAATGGCTAAAGAAGAGACAGCAAAAGCACTGGAGGCAGGAGCTGACATCACAGAATTCGCAGTTGGTGTAAGTACTTGCGATGACTTTTACCGGTGGTGGTGGGATGCTTTGCTAGCTCTTCTGATGAACTTATTAGGGTAAATGCAGGTTGTAAGTCTTGATGCAATATGCTCACACATAAATTCTAATTCTTGTCCTTAACAGGTTAATTTCACCAAACTTAGCATGGTTTCACAATTGAGAGAGAGGGTTATTTACTTTATTTTTATGGTTTTGAAACCCAGTGGGGTTTTGATTTTTAAAAAATACTGTTTTATGTGCAAGTCGAGTAAAACATTTAGATTTTCTTTTCTTTAAATTGTGTCCCAAAAATGCTTTAGATCATTACATACAAGACAGAAAACAATAGTTAAAATTAAACTCTCCTATTATAAGGTCAAAAAGGACTGCAGAATGACAGGCCCACTGTTTTTCAATTTAATTACTTTGTGTATTTGTTAACCTATTGTGCATATTCAGCTTCCATTTTCTGTGCATATGAATTCTTCAAACAACAAAAGGGGAGAGAAAATATTAGAAGAATAAGAAAATGTGATTTTTTTATAACTGGAAAAATTAGCAATGGGGCTTCCAGGCAGGATAGTACCTGAAACTATTGCTGAGTCGCTTTTTAAAATTAGCTATGTTTCAGTTTGATGGTGTCACTTTAAGTACAGGAAAAGGAGAAAATGTTTTCAAATTAAACTTGAAAAAGTTAGACTAAGTCATTAACGATAAAGAAATTCATTGACTATTCCAAGTAGCAGGAATGGCAGACACAAGGCTTTCACATCAAAAGTGGTGAGATTGATTGTTTGAAAAGGATAGAAAGAGGCCAGGGCTCAAACAGAGAACAGGAGAAAGGGAATAAAGAGAAAAGGGGTTTGTGGGCTAGATTATAGCGAACTATGGGTATGTCTACACTACGAAATTAGGTCGATTTTATAGAAGTAGATTTTTAGGAAGCGATTTTATACAGTCGATTGTGTGTGTCCCCACTAAGTGCATTAAGTCGGCGGAGTGCGTCCACAGTACCGTGGCTAGTGTCGACTTTTGGAGCGGTGCACTGTGAGTAGCTATATCCCACAGTTCCCGCCGTCTCGGCTGCCTGTTGGAATTCTGGGTTGAGCTCCCAATGCCTGATGGGGCAAAAATATTGTTGCGAGTGGTTCTGGGTACGTGTCATCAGTCACCTCTCCCTCCGTGAAAGCAATGGCAGACAATCATTTTGCGCCCTTTTTCCTGGATTGCCCGCGCAGATGCCATAGCACTGCAAGCATGGAGCTTGTTCAGATCACCGCTGCAGTTGTGAGCATTGTAAACACCTCGCACATTATCCTGCAGTATGTGCAGAACCTGCAAAAGCAGGTGAGGAGGAGATGGCAGCACGATGATGAGAGTGATGAGGACAGGGACACAGACTTCTCTGAAAGCATGGGCCCTGGCAATTTGGACATCATGGTGGCAATGGGACATGTTCATGCTGTGGAACGCCGATTCTGGGCCCAGGGGACAAGCACAGACTGGTGGGACCGCATAGTGTTGCAGGTATGGGATGGTTCCCAGTGGCTGCGAAACGGCACTTTCATGGAACTTTGACTTGTTTTCCCCTGCCCTGAAGTGCAAGAATACCAAGATAAGAGCAGCCCTCACAGTTGAGAAGCGAGTGGCGATATCCCTCTGGAAGCTTACAGCACCAGACAGCTACCGGTCAGTCAGGATTCAATTTGGAGTGGGTAAATCTACTGTGGGGGCTGCTGTGATCCAAGTAGCCAACACAGTCACTGAGCTGCTGATATCAAGGGTAGTGACTCTGGGAAATGTGCAGGTTATAGTGGATGGCTTTGCTGCAATGGGGTTCCCTAACTGTGGTGGGGCAATAGACGGAACGGATATCCCTGTCTTGGGACCGGAGCACCTTGGGAGCCAATACCGTACCGTAAGGGGTACTTTTCAATGATGCTACAAGCACTGGTGGATCACAAGGAACGTTTCACCGACATCAATGTGGGATGGCCGGGAAAGGTGCATGACACTCGCATCTTCAGGAACTCTGGTCTGTTTGAACAGCTACAGGAAGGGACTTACTTCCCAGACCAGAAAATTACCATTGGGGATGTTGAAATGCCTATAGTTATCCTTGGGGACCCAGCCTACCCCTTAATGCCATGGCTCATGAAGCCATACACAGGCACCCTGGACAGTAGTAAGGAGCATTTCAATTATAGGCTGAGCAAGTGCAGAATGGCGGTAGAATGTGCATTTGGACATTTAAAGGCTCGCTGGCGCAGTTTACTGACTAGGTTAGACCTCAGCGAAACCAATATTCCCATTGTTATTGCTGCTTGCTGTGTGCTCCACAATATCTGAGAGAGTAAAGGGGAGACGTTTATGGTGGGGTGGGAGGTTGAGGCAAATCGCCTGGTGGCCGATTACACGCAGCCGGGCACCAGGGTGATTAGAAGAGCACAGCAAGGCGCACTGTGCATCAGAGAAGCTTTGAAAATCAGTTTCATGACTGACCAGGCTACAGTGTGACAGCTCTGTTTGTTTCTCCTTGATGAAAACCCGCCTCCTTGGTTCACTCTACTTCCCTGTAAGCCAACTGCCCTCCCCTCTTCGATCACAACTTGCAGGGCAATAAAGTCATTGTTTCAAAATCATGCATTCTTTATTAATTCATCACACAAATAGGGGGATGACTGGCAAGGTAGCCTGGAAGGGGTGGGGGAGGAGGGAAGCACTGGGTGGGGTGGTGGATGAGGGGAGGAGGGAAGGACAAGGCCACACTTCACTTCAAAACTTATTGAATGCCAGCCTTCTGTTGCTTGGGCAATCCTCTGGGGTGGAGTGGTTGGGTGCCCAGAGCCTCCCCTCCTCTTCCCTCTCCCCTCCCCCCCGCCCGCGTTCTTGGGCATCTGGGTGAGGAGGATATGGAACTTGGGGAGGAGGGCAGGCAGTTATACAGGGCCTTCAGCGGCGGCCTGTGCTCTTGCTGCCTTTCCCACATCAGATCCACAAGATTCCTGAGCATTTCAGTATGCTCCCCCATTAGCCTCAGCATTGCATCCTGCCTCCTCTCATCGCGCTTCAGCTTCCTCTCGTCGCGCTTCAGCCTCCTCTCATCCCGTTGATTTAACGCTTTCCTCCACGCATTCTGCTGAGCTCTATCGGAGCGGGAGGACTGCATGAGCTCTGAGAAGATGTCATCGCGAGTGCGTTTTTTTCGCCGCCTTATCTGGGACAGAGATGATAGGGGGAGCGTAGAAACATTTGCATCTGCGGGAGGGGGAAAAAGGGAGAGTAGTATTTTAAGATACGTTTTAGAGAACAAAGGGAAGACTCTTTCACAGTGAACCAAGCTATTCATATTACATAGCGCATGTGCTTTCAGTACAAGGTTGCATTTTGCCTCTTATATTGCATGCCTGCTGGTTTGGTGTGAGAGATCACACACACACACACACAGCTGGGAAACAGAATTTGGCTTGCAGGCAGCCATGGTAAGCCAGTGTTTCGGCTTCTTCAGCCTTCATAACATGTGGGAATGGTTTCAAACAGCCGCGCCCTCCTTTCCCATAAAAAGCAAAGCCCGTTGGGTTGGCCATTTAAAAGGAGGGGCTGCGGTTTTGGGGTTAATGTGCAGCACAACCCAACTCCCCCTCCCCCCCCACGCCCTATTCTCTGGGATGATCGCTTCACCCCTCCCCCCACCGTGTGGCTAACAGTGGGAATGATTTCTTTTCAGCCAAAGGCAGACTAGCAGAAACAGGCACCATGGAGGACGGAATAAGGCTGCCCTTCCCAGAAACCTTCTGCAAAGGCTTTTGGAGTACCTCCAGGAGAGCTTCATGGAGATGTCCCTGGAGGATTTCCACTCCATCCCCAAACACGTTAACAGACTTTTCCAGTAGCTGTACTTGCCACGAATGCATCCCAAGTCTTCAGGGCAAATTAATCATTAAACATGCTTGCTTTTAAACTATGTATTATATTTACAAAGGTACACTCACCAGAGGTGCCTTTTCTGACTTCACGGTCCGGGAGCCCGCCTTGGGAGGGTATTGGCTCCAGGGTGATGAACAGTTCCTGGCTGCTCGGGAGAAGGGATTCTCTGCTTGCCTGATGTGCACTACCCTCAACCACCTCCTCTTCTTCCTCCTCCTCCTCATCTTCCTTGTCCACAAAATCCTCATCCCTGTTGCGTGAGACTACCCCCTTGCAGGTGTCCACGGACAGTGGTGGGGTAGTGGTAGGGGGCCCCTCTAGAACTGCATGCAGCTCATCATAGAAGCGGCATGTATGGGGCTCTGACCTGGAGCGACCGTTTGACTCTTTTGTTCTTTGGTAGGCTTGCATGAGCTCCTTAATTTTCACGCGGCACTGTTGTGCATCTCTGTTGTAGCCTCTGTCCATCATGCCCTTGGAGATTTTGGCATATATATTGGCATTGCGTCTTTTGGAACAGACTTCTGCGCACATGGATTCATCTCCCCATACAGCGATCAGATCCAGTACCTCCCATTTGGTCCATGCTGGAGCTCTTTTGCGATTCTGGGACTGCATGGTCACCGATGCTGATCAGCTCACCACACTAGCCAAACGGGAAATGAAATTCAGAAGTTTGCGGGGCTTTTCCTGTTTACCTGAGTAGTGCATCTGAGTTGAAAGTGCTGTCCAGAGCGGTCACAATGGAGCACTCTGGAATAGCTCCCGGAGGCTAATACCGTCAAATTGCATCCACACTACCTCATATTCAACCCAAAGAGGTCGATTTTAGCGCTAATCCCGTCGCCGGGGAGGTGTACAGAAATCAATTTTAAGAGCCCTTTAAATCGACAAAAATGAATATAAAACATGAGAGGCTGTACTGGGTCAGACTAAAGGTCCATCCAGCCCAGTATCCTGTCCACCGACATTGGCCAATGCCAGGTGCCCCGGAGTGAGTGGACCTAACAGGTAATGATCAAGTGATCCCTCTCCTGCCATCCATCACCCCCCTCTGACAAACAGAGGCTAAGGACACTATTCCTTACCCATCCTGGTTAATAGCCATTCATGGACTTCATCTCCATGAATTTATCCAGTTCTCTTTTAAACCCTGTTATAGTCCTAGCCTTCACAGCCTCCTCAGGCAAGGCAATGGCTTTGTCGTGTGGACTGGTGCAGGGTTAAATTGACCTAACGTTGCTAAATTCGATCTAAACTCGTAGTGTAGATCAGGGCTATGAAAAGGTTTGTAAAAACTTGATAAGACAGTTTAACAATTAGTGTCCATCTATCACAGGACATTTATGCAGAGTCTCTATTATGGTTCCCATTTCAGTGAGAATGTTTTCTTTTTTTCTTTCAGGGTATGGATGTCAATACTTTTAAAGACGCCTTTGAATCCCCCAAAGTGGATTTTATACTGTCTCATGCCATGTACTGCAGGGATGTTCTTAAGTTGCAGAAAGGACAGAGGGCAGTGATCAGCAATGGAAGGGTGAGATCACTTTCCAGACTGGGTGACAGACATATTAAATTCGTAGCAAATAAGGAAGACTTGAGTGACAACGGGGATCTAGGAATGAGATGCAGAATCTTTCTTCTTTAGTTCACCAGTTCAAATCCAGCCCAGGTTGACTGTGGCCAAAGGTTGTTACCATCTGATGGCTCTTTGTTGTGTGTGAAATTAGTGGCTGCTCTCAATACAGTTTCAACTGGACAAATGTCCAAGTAACAAAAATATCAGTTGTGACTAGCACAACATGAAGCACAAGGGCCTCTTAGCCTCTCTGGGGTAACTCCAATTCAAGGCTGAGGCAGATTCATTGGGCAGTGTGACAAAGTTGTGTGCTACTGTCAGTGCCCAGAGCTCCGCATCCAGCACCTTCCACTATTCAACTTTTTAAATAAATCATTTCACTGTAAAATTTCACTCCAAACAATGAAACCCCTTTGTTCACAGCAATTAACTTTATTTTTTTCTCCTGACTTCAAACAACTATAACAACAACCAAAACAGGTGCCACTGGGCATTGTTTTTTTCAGTGCTAACTACATTCCCTGTCATGTAGTCATACATTGTGTTTTATTCCCGTCATTGATAATTCACTGGGCAACTCTCATATTGCTGACACTTGAGAAATATGATTTGATAGTGTTTGCTGAACAGCGGGATTCTGGTCTGGAATTCCACTACACCCTCAGAGTTTGATCTACATAATACAATGCGCCTCGGTCTCCAAATACTCCGTGGATGCTGTGAAAGTATATATTTTACATAGCGACAGGTCTGATACTACACATTGCTGAGCACCCTTTGAGAGGTGATTAGTACCTTCAACTCCCATTGATATTAATACCACTCAAGGGCACTTGGCACCTGCAGGATTGGGCCCAAAGTATGTATCTTCAAAATGTCTTTGAATTTCGTTTCAGTACAGCACTTACCTAATAAGTCTGACTCCATTTTCTTTTGTAGATTATTGGCCCATTAGAAGACAATGAGCTGTTCAATCAGGATGATTTTCACCTCCTAGAGAATATTATACTAAAGACATCAGGACAGAAAATCAAATCCCATATTCAGCAGTTGGGAGTAGAGGAAGATCTGTAAGTAAATATGAACAGGAACTAAGTGGACTGGTTGAAAGCAGGGCTCAAGTCAGTAACATGGCCTTCTGCAATGGGAAGAGGGGAGAGCAAGCAGACTGTTGCCTCAGTTTGTATAAAGTGCACACTAGACTATAAATAGTCATGTATTCATCTTGCCAATAAAAAAATATTTAGAGGGGATAAGGGGAAAAAGACATTTTAAGTTGCTGTATCAGCTTTGATGACCTTCTGCAACCCACACACTCTTCTTCAGAAATAAATTATTGAAGTGACTAGAAAACCAAGAAACATGCTGTCTGTTTCAGTGGTTTTCAACTTGTGGTCCGGGGAACCCTAGGGGTCTGCAGACTGTCTAAGATTTTCAAAGGGGGACATCCATAAAAAAAATTTAAATGAAGGTGTCTGCAAATCAAAAAGGTAGAAAATCACTGGTCTATATCATTAAAATAATCCTCTGTATAGCAAGCTTAATGGCATGGATGCAGAACATTGCTCTGTGAGTCATGGTGTTCAGGTTGTGGTCTCTTGGCTGGAGGAAAGGGGCTAGTATGGCAATGATCATGCAGAATGGGAAGAAATATGAAGAGGAATAAGGGTGGCACCCCAAAAAAGAAATGCACGCACTCTTCTTTCAAGCCAGGTACAGTTAAAACCCTGCTTTAGCTCACCCTGACTACAGAACAGCTCCATGTACTAAGAGAAAAATAACGTTTTAAATTGGAAAAAAATATGGTTGCTACTCCCTACTGTGGCCTATGTTTAGAATGAAATCTCTTACATTTCTACACACAACTCAACATATTGCTAAGAGCCTGGCAACCCTTTTTTTGTTTGTTTGTTTGTTTTGCCATATAAGATTAGATTTGAAAGTGTTTTAACCCACCTGCTCCTCGGTGCTTGGATTTTAAAGTATATGCAGATGTTGGATCACTACAATATTTACTTATGTAATGGGTGATAGCACACCTATCTCTTTTCCATCCTATCAGGATGCCACAAAGAATATGTATTGTGGACATATTGGAGTTTAGCTTTTGTTTGCTGATTAGCCTTTAATATTTATTTGAGATTATAGATCCAAAATACATTTCCGTATCAATAACAGTGACTATATAAGCCAGAGCTTTCCAAACTGTGTGTCGCGACACGTTAGTGTGTCGGCGGCAGTGTGTAGGTGTGTCGCGGGGCGGCAGGCGTGCTCCGCTGGCCGGGGCGGCGGGGCGGCGTTGTTGGGTGGGGGTGTTTCAGCCGGCATTGCGGGGGGGGGGGGGGCGGCACTTGGGTGTTTTTTTTTTTTGCTTGGAGCGGCCGGCCCTGGGTACTGCGCATGCGCAGTATGTGTAATCCGGGCGGAATTGATTCCGCGTCACTTCCGGTGTGTCGCGAAATGATGCATGTCTAAAAAGTGTGTCACCAACATGAAAAGTTTGGAAAGCTCTGATATAAGCCCATAAGCTTCTTTTAAAACTTCATTCTTAATTTATCAGCATTTCATGGTGGGACACAGGAGGAAAAAATGAATGGAGGAGGCAAAAAAGGGGTGGAGAGACACAGATCCTTATGGGTTTAACAAAATGTATTTTAAAAATCTAGTCATGTTCAAGTTCTAAGGAACATATACAAGTTTCCAAAAGATACTGATTCCTGTACACTGCCATCTATTTACAGTTTGAGTTTGTAGGATCTCTTGAGTATTCTGTTTATTTGGCTTATACAGCCTGCAAAACTCACCTTCGCTTTCCTGTGACCTCTTGCTACCTTTTAAAAGCCAGCAGTGTGCATTTTTTTTAACAGTCAAGCAGATTTTTAAGTGTAAAGACATTCACTATTGTGCTGAGACCTTGCACATCACAATTCTATCAGAGTGAGTATTAACAGTGCCATAGATCCCTTTATACCCATAGCCAGTAAAAGGAAAGGGAGAAGGCTTAAGGTCTGCTCCAGGAAAGGGGCTGGAGGGGAAGGGAAGGAGGATAGGGTTTGAACTTGCGCTGAATTTTGGGCACAGCAGAGCCAAGGTTCTAGCAAATGCAGGCCCAGCTTTGGACTGAGCTCTGGATTAGAAAACATGTCAGAATTTAGCAGATTTAATCAGAAATATAGTTTTGTTATGAATGGTTTGCACAATTTTCGCTATAAACCCATGAGACTAGGAGTTAATTATGGGGAAAGATGACAAATCCTTAACTACGGCATCACTAGCTAGCACTGCTATACCATGCAACCCAATTTTTATTCTTTAGTGTTTCATTCTTGAGATTTATTATGTTGTCACAGAATTGGATCTTACAAAAGATGTTTTTCTTTAATCTGGAAAATGTAAATGATACTTAAAATACTAGATTAAATATTCAGGGAATAATAAAAGGGAAGTAATTGTCAACAGTGAATTTCTTTGTTAATTATGGCACCATGTTGCATTCTAATTTGCTTGTGGCATGGAATTGCTTTCCAGTGCTCTAAAGAGAATTGTAAGTTTAAAAAAAACCAAAGCTTCTGGAGTTGCCCAGGAAGAGTGCTCTGCAAAGTTATGAGAGCTGGGTTCAATTAATCTCTTACTGGTCTGGCAGAGGCAGGAGGAGCTCTGGAGGAAGCATATTCAGTCACTACAAATGCAATCTGATTTGCATTGCTCAACAATTAACCCCTCTTGTACGTAATGGAGTGATTTTTTTTTTTCCAGAGAGAGTTCACTGGTGATCATGCCTTATGAGTGCATAGATCTTCAGAAAAATCTTCAGAGTTAGCTCAGAGAAATTGTGCGACCTTAGGGTGACGGGAGAAAGGAGGATAATAGCTCCTGTACTCTGGGTTAGAAGTTTGCACCATCTATTTTCACACTGTTGTCTCAAAAATTGCACTACTGCACATATACATTAACAATAAAGGGGTTGTTTTCGAGAGGAGTAAAACATATACATGCATCCGAGATTAGAACCTGGGCCTCTTATTTTGTATATAATCTTCAGTAATACTGGGGGAAATACATAAATATTTCAGAGTACTTGAAACCCTTCTCTCTTGCAGAGCAAGTGACTTGGTAATGAAGGTGGATGCTCTTCTGTCTGCTCAGCCAAAAGGAGAGGCAAGGATTGAATATCAATTTTTTGAAGACAGATACAGGTATCGGGCTAATGTTAAATTCAGAGTACATTTGTTGACCTATGTATTTCTTCTTTCTTGTCTTTGATGTATATTAGCTTTATATCTCGTTAAACTTTGAATCCTCATCATCATCATCAAGGCAAATCCCACATAGCCTCCTTGCAGATTTATTTTTCTGTTGCTACATAGGTGTAGCAATAGAATAGTCTCAGGACACAGTAATGTTTCAGAGAAGTTTTGTGTTTCACAAAACATAATAAAATAAAACATTTAATGAGAAATTGTTTGAGTGCAAGAGCAAATGACTAGTGCGCTTATCTACTGGGTCACTGTTGTAATAATTGGGCTTACAAATTTGCCCTAATTGTAAGCTCAGTTATACAAAGTGAATAAAAGTTCATAAAATGTCACAATCTGTAACAATAAATGTTGAAGAGAAAATGTACAAAAGGGAGACAGACTGAATTAGTACAAACAAAAAGGCTTATGGATATAACTCAAGGACTGTGTTAAGATCATGCTTTGTAAACAAGAAAAGAGTGGAACCAGAAATCAATGGACCTAAATTGTTGTGTCAGAAACTAGGCCTAATTGGTGGAAAAATAGTGTTTGGGTCATTCTGCTTATCACTCCCTTTTGGGGCCCTTAAAAGAAAATATTTAAAAAAAAAAAAAAAAGAGGAGAAGCTTCTCTGACAACTGCTGGCTGGGAGATGGGTGGACTGGGAGGAGCAAGCATTACCATCATGGCTGCCACCTCTATTGTGTCCTTGGACCTGGGATCTACCATAACACCATTGGGCCTTTGTCATCCTGATCCTGAGAGATGTCCTGACCAGGCCAAAGAAAGATATCCAGATGACATTGTCACTTCCAGCTCTAAGACGTTGGTTCCTGCTTTCTCTCCTTCACCGCCCCCACCCCTCCAAAAAAAACCCAAAACCACAAACCCACCCCAGTGTCCTTTTCTTCCCCACAAGTCAGTATATTTTATAACACTGCCGTAAACCTGTGTGGACAAAGAAGCAGTTTAAAGCAATGCCCTGAACAGCCCAGTGCAGGTACAAGTTTGCCCAGTCTCAGAATGGCTAATAAGACCATGTGCTCTTCCAGCAGTGCAGTTGCAAGTGAAAGTCAACACCAGCGATAGTCTGCATTTTCTGTCTTTCCCTCTCATGTATGTTTGTTTTGTCATCTAGGAAAAGGGATCAGACTTCTTCCTAGATTCTAAGGCCTGAAAGGACCATTGTGATAATCTAATCTGACCTTCTGTATAACACAGGCCAGAGAGCTTCCCCAAAATTATTCTTTTTAGAAAAACATCCAGTCTTTATGTGAAAATTGTCAGTTATGGAGAATCCACCACAACCCTTGGTAGATTGTTCCAGGACTTCAATAGCAACAGCAAAAACAACAGCTCCACCCTATTTTAGCTAATTTTTTCTCTCTTCCCCCAAAAGGGACACTTACTACCATCTTTAGTACCGTCTAAGAAATGGTCAAACAAAGGCTTTTCCTTCTGAAAAACTCCCTACAACTAGAGGGAAAGGGAAGAAGGGATATTGTTAAGACAAAAAGCTCACTTAAAAGCATTTGAAATGTAGACTAACAACTGTTTTTTCCTTCTCTTCTGTATCTTTAATAAAAGGTTAAAAAACTTTTAATGGTGTATTTGCCATGGGACTAAGCAGGGTCAGGTCTCTGTATACCAAACCCCAAACCTTATTTAAAATTGTTTAATGTTGGACCTTGACAGTTATGTTAACACCTTTGATTCTTTATTCCATCAAAATTAATACATCACCACCCAACCTACAGATCCTTAGGCTCTTTGGTCCCAGTTCAGAAATGTACTTAAGTACATACATAACTATATTTAAGTATGTGTGAGTAGTCCCATTAAGCACCTTCCTGAATTAGGAATTTTCTGGGGTTTTCACCCACATTATTTGGGATTCTAAGAGCAGAGGGGTTTGTTGTTTATCCATAAATCTGTTTGTTTTAAATGACTTTTTTCTTTTTGTTTAGTGCAGTTAAACTGAGACCAAAGGAGGGAGAGACCTACTTTGATGTGGTGGCTATTGTTGATCCGGCTACCAGAGATGCTCAAAGACTTGCTCCATTACTTATGGTATATATAAAGCATTGTAATGCATTAATCAGCAGTTAAAAGACAGTAAAATAATTTAAAACTTTTATAATATAGTTCATTCTGTAGTTATGGATTTTTTCTCTTTCCCCTTAAATGGATGGTGGATAGGAATCGTGTAATGGCCTGGTTGAAGCCTACAGTACAGTAAAAAAGCATTAAAGAAATTTACGGGTATCATGAGAGAGACAAGATTAGGTTGTTGGTATGAGAAAAGCTTCAATTATGGAAAGTGCAGAGCATTTGTTAGTCATGTTGGAATGTAGCATTTGATATTCCTTGACATCTCTTGTTAATAAAATTATTACTTATTTGAAATCTCATCTTGCATTTGAAAAAATAGAATAAACAGAGTAGAAAACCATGGTAGTGGGATTATTAATTAAACTGGAAAGAAAGGCTGGGGGGTGTGGACTGGCAAAGCTGAGCTTTTTATTGGTACAGTAAAACCATCCCCCCTGAGCACAACAAACAATGCTGGTAAAAGTGCAGCTTTGTGTGAATAGCTGTGTCTACACTACAGTCTTCTGCTGGCACAGCTATGTCACTCAGGGATTACCCCTCTTTACACCCCTGACTGACATAGCTATGCCAGCAGAAGACTAGTGTAGACATAGTCCTAGATGACTCCATATTTTACAGTATTTTTCTGTTTTGACATGAATAAAATTAGACTCGCATCTCACATATTTGTGAGAGATTCATTTGGAGAGAATATATCATTAACTAACTTCAGCATGTCAGTGAAATGCTAATTACAGTATATTATGTAATAAATAATTAAAAAGGCATGGTAAGGCCAGGGCCGGATTAATGCAGGGGCTTTAGGGGCTGCAGCCTTGGGCTAAGGGGGGCCCCGCAAAAATAAATCCATAATTATATACTATTCACCAACCCATTGATCGCTATCTATTCGTCGATCCTTGTGCCTCTGCCAGTTGATTGCGATTTCCGGGACGCTAAAAGTCCAGTGGTGCAGCATGCCGTGGCCCTACACTGCTCCCGGAAGCAGCCAGCTGCTGGCACGTCTCTGCAGCACCAGGCTGGGGGGGGGGGGGAGACAGCTCCACACTCTACTCCCACCCCCAGCACCGTCCCCACAGCTGGCCAATGTGAGCTGTGGGGGTGGCGCTTGCGGGCACGGGCAGTGCATGGAGACACACTGTTCCCCTCCCCCCAAGGGCGCACAGAGACTTCTGGGAGTGGTGTGGGGCAATGGTATGCAGGCAGGCAGCCCGCCTGAGCCCTGCTGCACTGCTGGCCAGGAGCCACCTGTGGTAAGCGCTTCCCGGCCGGAGCCTGCACCTCGCACCCCCTCCTGCACCCCAACCCCCTGTCCCAGGTCAGAATCCCCTCCTGCACCAAACTCCCTCCCAGAGCCCACACCCCTCATCTGCACCCCAACACTCTGCCCCAGCCTGGAGCCCCCCTCCTGTACCCAAACTCCCTCCCAGAAAGAAACTAATATAACAGCTGTTCTAAGGTAAGAAGTAGGCTATTTTGAATTAACTATATTCTACGTGTTTTAAGACTGAAATGTAACCCCAGAACGACTTTGTTAATTAAAAGGCAAGTTTAGTATAGCGTTAAGAGCCTCGATGCCATAATTTGTGATCATTTTGTTTTAAATTAGGAAAAGGACTTGTATACAGGGGCCCTGCAAAATCTAATAGCCCCGGGCGCACAGGAGAGTTAATCCGGCCTTGGGTAAGGCCACTCTCAAATAATTTTTCATTGGATCATTTTATACAAGTTCAGTCCACAGACAATATTTTTGAGGGAGACTCTGTCCGCATCTTGTCTACTACTTAGAATATCCCCAATTTAAAATCATGGTGCAGCAGGTAACTAATTCACTTCACCAATTCACTTCACCAATTCAATCAAATAAAATTTGTGGAAGGCAGGGTGAGAAGGGAGATTGTTAAATGCTCACTAAAGCCTAATCTGCAAAAACAGTACTCACCTATCTATAGGAATTTTAGGGTATATGTATCTCTCATATTTTCAGGTTTTGAACCAACTGATAAACATGAATCTAAGAGTTTTTATGAACTGCCAGTCCAAACTTTCTGATATGCCTCTGAAAAGGTAAGGAATACCATGTTGGGGGAAAACACCTTCGTGTAACCAGCAGTGTTAAAAGCATTTTGGGGGATCTTTTACAGGAAATAAACATGCAATTCTGAAGTCAGAAAAGGCCCCTGCGGGCAACAGTACTGTTTCATGGCAACTTTGGCGGTTTCAAAATTTGTTTTCGTTCCACAATGGAATAAAAACGAACCCTTTGGAATGTTTTTGCAAAACCAGAGTTTTGCTGAAATGTCCTCTTTGGGATCGAAACATGAGCTTTTCAGTTCAGGAAGGGGGTGTGTGTATCTGTCTAGAAAATGGTGGGTACGGCACTGGCATGGGATTTGGGAGATCCAGCTTCAGTTCCCTGCTCTGCCTGATTCAGAGCAGAGATTTGACCACTCTGAACATGGATTTCTTGCATCCTACTGTCCTAACCACTAGCCTATAGAATGAGTCTCTCTCCCATCTCGTCCTGTCCCCTCCCCTCCCCTTCCGCCCCCATGAAAACTTTATCAAAATCAGCATGTCTCAGCATATTTGCCCACTTCAGTCTCTGGAATCTCTGCTGTGACTTTAACTACAGTGGTTCAAATGCAATATTAAGATATTGTAGCTATTCAATAAGACACAAGAATATAATTTGAGTCTAGATACTTCTGGTAAAATAAAATATTTAATTAGTCAAGATGAAATTTGACCTATGTTAAGTGTGATTTCTTAAGCAAAGAACCCATACATAGAAGGGAACAAAGGTCCAGTAATGGGCTTTCAGAGGCTCTGAGACTATCCTTTGGAAAGATGACTGTCAGTGAGAGTTAAAAGGCATGAAACATGGCAGCCAGATATTCTAGGATTTTCCTTTTGAAATTTCAGCTTTTATCGCTACGTTTTGGAGCCCGAGATTTCTTTCACAGCAGATGACAACTTTGCTTCTGGTCCAATTGCCAAATTCTTGGATATGCCTCAGACTCCACTGTTCACTCTGAACCTAAACACCCCCGAGAGCTGGATGGTGGAGTCTGTCAGAACTCCATATGACCTTGATAACATTTATTTAGAGGAGGTAAGAAACTTCAGCATTTCCTATTTGTTTAGTGTGCTTGTATATGATTTTTCTGGGGCTCATCTTTGGAATTTGGAAGCTCAAACAATGCAATGCTCTAGACAGATGAGGGGAATGCCACATTTACCCATTCCAGGCTTACTGCAGGTTCCACAGAAAAAACTGCATCACGTGTATAGCATTTCATAGAAATGGTCCTGAACTAGAAAAGAAGAAACCTTATTATGGGGCCCCTACCTTTTTATTTTTTAAATAAATGAGTTTTTTTCTGATAATGCTCCATATAGTGTCTTGAATTTGTTTAAAAAATCATTCATTCAAAATGTAAGGGTTTTTCAACTCTGGTTGGTTTAGAGGGATTTTTTGGGTAGGCCTGAGAATATCACCTCAATGTTCAGGCCCATCCACCTCCTCCCTCCTCTTTCTCTCTGAACACACACTTGTCTGCTTTTGCTCCCTGTTCATTTTCAGTTCTGTTGCTGCTGTTACTGGTAGATACCCGCTTTCAGGGGTTGGGGCATGCACCATCACCAAATAGATAAACTGACAACATACAAAAGAAACTGGAAAATAAATGTTCTTTTATCTTTTTCCTTTATAGTAACCTTAGGAGTTAGTTGTCATAATAATAGGTCCACCATTTTCAGATGGAAATGAGATTTTTCAATTTGATGGTAATCCTTTAAAACTTTATATGCTATCAGAGAAATCGGGCAGGGGGGGAAGTAAAAAGAAAAGAAGTGAAATCAAAAGAGGACTCCGTGTTTAATCTAAGAACGCTGATAATAAAATTAGGAAGTATATCTGTCTGTACGGTCACTGGTTGGCATTTAGAAAAGCTTTACGGCATGGAGTGAATAAACCAATTACTGTTGGCAGTCACAACTTTCTGACTTGCTAGTCTAATAACTGACATTAGCTAATCAGGTCATAGATACTAGTGCTGGAGTCTCATTACCTGCATTATGAGGTATACCACATTCACCTACACTAAGCTTAGGAAATTGCAAAGTGATGTAAAGTGAACAACTCTTTCTTGCTTCAGAGTGCAAGCTGATAAGCCTGAGTACGTCTGAAAGTATCATTCTCCCCTCCCCCCCCCCCCCCCCCCCCTTGGGTTAAGCCATTGCACTGTTGATGAGAAACAATTAGATTTTATTTTAAAAAATAATTGTGTGTGTATCTAGTGTATGTGCAAGATGCCAGATTGAGTGCCCTGGAGGCTGAAGTCCTCTATTTATCCACAGAACAGGTTTGGCATGGGCAGTGGCAGTGCAAGCTTCCCCACCAATGTGCCTCAACCCTGACCTGGAGGAACCACCTCTAGAGGTGAGGGTAGTTCAGTCTCCAGAACCATTCAGTTCTTGGCTTTGTCTGCTGAGATTGTCAACAGAAGTGCTAACTTAGAAGGTGGCTCTTGTGATATGGATTTCTGTCCACTGCAAAGTGGAGCAAGACCACCAAAATCACTTCAGATAGGTTATAAAGATTTTCAGTCTGAATGTAACCCAGGTTGGCAGCGGCCAAAAGTTATTACCGACGGTTGGCTTTTGAGTGGCCTATTACCAATTCACTTTTATTTTTGCCTCTCTCTGTTGTATCTTGTAAAGCCCAGTGCCAGATGAAGTACAATGCATTAGATAGACCAATGGTTGGCTCTAGCATCAATGATCTTGTACTAATTGTAAAGCAAATTGTATTTGTATCACTGTTAATTTATTGTCTTAAACAATTAAATTATAAACGGGCAACTAAAGGGACAATACTAATAATTTTAGACCTCTAAATTTATTGTTACCAATTGTATTTTCCTTTTCTGTGCCTGAACACGTGGAAAGATTCTGAATGTATCTGAGACTTTTCTAATCTAATCACCATCCCAAGTCACTAAACAATACTGGCAGTGTTATTGTGTGTGAGATCTCTGAGATGCAGATCACTGAAGCTAACAATTAAACTGAGCATTCTATAGCAGCAGGGAGGTTAGACCATCTCACAAAATATCATAACATTCTTCACAATTGATAGTCTCCTCAGGAGACGGTCCAGGCCCAAGATAGCAGAGGATCAGGATTAAGGTGCATTGAGAACTGTGGGTCGGTAATTTTGTTGTGCAGATTTATCCTGCATTATTTGCAGACAATTGCATCTGTCTCTTTCAGACAGCACTTAGCATACCGTAGGCATTGTGAAAATGTCTATGTATATAAAGATTAAATTATTAATGTTTGTTTTAAATTAATTGGGAATGAAGGATGGTCTTGGACTGGACAGAACTCAACAAATCTGGGTTCAGTTTCCAGCTCTGTGTCAGACTCTCTATGTGACGTCAGGCAAGTCACTTGAACTCTCTTTGCCTAAATTCTCCATTTCTAAGTGCTTCTCTTCTCCCACCCTTTCTCTTCTCTGTAAACTCTTCAGGGCAGGGACGGTCTCATACAATGTATAAATACAGTGCCCAGCTCAGCGTGGTCCTGATCTCGTTTGGGGCCTCTAGGGACTACTTTAATACCAATTAATAATAATCCACCCAAAACACCATGCCCTGAAACAAAATAAAAAAGTGCTTTTATTTAAAAACAAAAATTTAATGATAAGAAAATGAGCTAGATTTTAGAGCATAATCCAGCCACTAGGAAATGTAGTCAGAATAAGTGGTGTAGTTATTTCTAAATGCAGCAATGGCTTTTTTTTTCTTTTCTTTTCTCTTTTTTTTGGTGTGCAGGTGGATAATAGAGTAGCTGCAGAATATGAATTGGAGTATCTGCTTCTGGAAGGACACTGCTATGACATCTCTACAGGACAGCCACCTCGAGGACTCCAGTTCACACTGGGAACTTCAGCCAATCCTGTCATTGTTGATACCATTGTGATGGCCAACTTAGTAAGTGACTGGTTTTATACAGGCAACAAACTGCATTCGTCAAGGTCTATCCTCTATGTTGTTCATGATATATGCAAAGTCTATTGGCAAGATCATTAATAAGTACGGGTTGCCTTTTAATATGTTGACAATACACATGTGAATATTGCTTGCACCCCAATGGATCTTGCAAGTTTGGTTTCAGTTGTGGAAGAATGGTTGGATTAGGTTGCTGGCGAGATGTCCGAGCACTTTATTCCTAACACCATCAAGGAAGAAGTCTTGCTTTTGGAGAGGGCTGTCAGTTGTGGTTATCAAGATACTCTTGGTCCCTCCATATCCCAGCTTACTGAGAGGACTCTTGCAGGTAGTAGTGTTCCATCTTAAGAATATTGGCATCATGTTGAACAAACTCTTCCCATGGACAACCAATCAGTTGTGTAATTTGTATCGGCTGGCCCATGTCTCCAAAATAACCTTGTAATAGCAACTCGCCTCCTTACTCATGAGGCTGTCATTTTAATTCCTTCCTAGCATGGCTTCATCACATCTTGTTCAGAGTACAGTAGCATGATTGCTCACTGGTTTTATTCTTTCCATTGGCTACCTGGGGAGTGAGCTGATCTGAAATTGACCTGGTTGATAATTAATCATGCTGCCCTGGCTATGTTCAACACCAACTTGAATCTTGTCCAGAGAGGTCTTTGAAGCCATCCATTTTTCAGGATTCCCTCATAATGTCTTAGATCAGCAGATCTCCATAGCTTTGCTAAAGTGGGTCCTAGGACTGGAAGTAGTTCCTTCTTGATACTTGTCTCAATTTATTCTCCCATTTTAAAACAGGAAATATAGTACACTCCTTTATAGTCTGGGATTTCAAGGTAGTAAAATCTGAGGGCAAGTGAATGATAAAAAGGGAAGAGATGTCATTTGTTCTGTAAAAATCTATAGAATCATAATTTCTATGGTGTCACCCTCTGCAGAGTGTGTGTGTGTGTGTGTGTCTCTCTGCCCCCTCACTTCCAGCTCAGGCCCTCCTGTTTGTGGAAATTTTGGTGACCTATTTCCAGTGATATTGTATTAAGTTGGGAGAAAGAACTCTTGCCTGATACCCATGAATACAATGTATCAAAGAGGACAAACCTAGAACAATTATGTAGCTATATATGCAAGAAAATGTTTAAAAATTATACTTTAACACAGGGATACATTGCTTACATTAAAATAGACATCCTATGGATGTTACCCTTGACATGTAGGACTGAAAATTTATTCATCAAAGTCATCATCAGTGTCATCTCTGTCTAGGGCAACACTGCTAGACATGTTATCACACTGATTCTCATCTGCGCCATTCTTGCACTTCTCCATACAAGGCAGGCTGCGGGCCAAACGTTTGCAGGCCAGTGAGCATCTGATCTTTGCACACAACCGTTTGATTAACTGAAGGATTGATTTGGGAGTGTGGTATTTCACATATCATTGGTGTGATAAGTCCATGCCCAATAGGGGAGGGTAGTTTTGGATGTGCACGATCATCCCGGAGCCGTTCCATTGCTTGATAATTTGGCCCTCTTGATAGCAGGTATAAATGCACCCCTTGTCGGTGGCAGTTTTTCTCCATTTGTCTACTTCTTGGAAAACATCCATCAACATAGCTCTGTAAGTGTCATAATGTTGGTCTTCAAATGGTAAACTCAATCTATGAATGCTTCCAGTGCATTTATAACCTCACCAGTGACTATCTCAGCTGTTCCAAGCACCTTCAGAGCAAGGAGAGTGGTCTTCAGAGACTAAATCCAGTGCCTTCCAGAAAGACAATTTGGTCTTTCCAGCCAGTCTTCCAGTAGTGTCAGACCCTGAGAGGGCGTGGAAACCTGGAAGTGTGGTGGCTTTTAATGATCCTAGTGGTACGAACACATCTCTGAGGCATATACAGCGATTCTGTTCCCCAGCAGCAGGCACAAAAACAGAATCTTGCAAAAAAGTCTGGAATAACATCTCAGGGGGAGCACTGGAACATTAGTGTCCTGTATAAAAACTCAGACTTTACTAGCACCTCTCTCTGGGGTACAGATAGTATGCAAGATTAATTTTAGTGTCAGCCTCCTCTTGGGAACTACAAAGAAATTCCATTGAACAGTGCAAGGCAGCAGCTTCATTATGCCGTCTCACGTGTTGAAACTGCTTGATGGATGCCTTCGGGCTTACTGCAGAAGGAGCAGGTGTTCTTGAAACGTACGCCATGGGACCTAGTGTAAGGTGAGCCTGGCCTATAGCTGTCACTTGTTTCAGCTTCTTCAACTTTTTCCTGATGCTTGAAGTACTTCTTTTCCAACCTTGCCAAATACAGTTTATGGGTGCACTTCCTATAGTATGTAACGTGCCACCAAGCATTGTGTTTAACCAGGTCTTCCATGGTGACACTCTCCTAAAATTCAGCTAGTAGTCACTAATCTTTGTCTCCCCAGTGATGCCTAAAAATGAACAAGACAAAAGTAAACACAAGGATTTTGTAATAAATTACTGCGGGATTGTATTTTAATTATGTTATGTAGCTATGTACATGCCGTTTGGACATGGACTCCAGTACCTTCTGGCTGGATGCTGACATCCTAACTTGTGCCTCATCACAATTCTTTTGGCATAATAAACAAAGCTGATACTCAATACCACTGAACTGCTTTTTTGCCACACTCCTTCCAATTAATCAGGTAACATGTTCTGAGCATTAAGTGACAAGACAGTATGGTCAGTTGAGGGCCACAATTTAAATTTGTGAGGGCTGAATGTTTAACATTGCTGTGTTAACTAATTTTTTTAAATTATATTTTAAAAGAAAAAAACATTTTCTCAAATACATATCCACATAATCGTTCTAGATTTGTCATGTTTGGTACCACTGTCTTTATGGGAGAAACAAACCCAACTTGATATGACACCCAAATTATACCCTACTTGACCCATTTCTGATGACATTGTATTGCCAATATTTTCACCAACTGGAGGACCTGGAGCTGGGAGCTGAAGGGCAGTGAGTTCCCCCACTACCACACCGCAGAGGGTGACACCATTGAAATTAGGATTTTGTTTTTAAAACAAATCAGCTGACACTCCCTTTGCTTCCCATCATTAACTTGCCCACGGCATTACACATGCTCCCAGATTGCAAGTCTTTTCTGTAATTACCTGAGGCTATGGCTACACTAGAGAGCTTAC
This sequence comes from Chelydra serpentina, assembly GCA_037349315.1. NCBI lineage: Eukaryota > Metazoa > Chordata > Testudines > Chelydridae > Chelydra > Chelydra serpentina. The sequence continues at coordinate 936,203 of JBAIAC010000023.1, forward strand.
AATGGTGCAGCTGCAAGCTCTCTAGTGTAGCCGCTCTAAAGGGACGGGGGAAAGCTCTCCCGTTGTCTTAATTAATCCATCCCCAATGAGCGGCGGTTGCTATGTTGTCAGGAGAAGCTCTCCCGCTGACATAGCACTGTCCACACCGGCACTTAAGTTGGTGTAACTTATGTCGCTCACAGGGGTGGCTTATTCACACCCTTGAGCAACATAAGTTATATCGACATATATGGTAATGTAGAAATAGCCTCAGTGTCTCCTAAGATGAATATAGGCCTGATGGAAGAACTAATAAGGAGCCAGATTTTCATAGTTGATTTTTCTATATTGCACAATTCCCACCTTTTTAGCTGACAACTTCCATAATTTTGGTGTAAGATGAGCAGTGGGTATTGACTGTGCACGCCCACAGGTGGGGAGGGGCTCAGATTTTTGTAAAACTGTTTTTAATTAACCACGTTGGGGGGAGGGGGCACTACTGCTGCATTTGTTTTTTTAATGAGTAAATAGACTTGTATATCTCACTTTACTGTCTCTTCCTTCTTATAAATTTGGTCTCTGAACAACTGAATCCGAAGAAATTTGGAAATAGCCTACTAAGCATGCACACTGCATCATTTTCCTTAAGTTCAGAAACTTGGGCTGTTGTGCTTTTTCTCCAAATATTTGCACATGCATTTCTTTGTGCAATCATAATTACATATTTGGTGGCAGAATGAAAGAACATGAGCCTATATGATGCATCAGCACAAATATTTAGACCCTCGTCAGATTTTGTCACCTTAACAATGAATTTTCCGATTCTTCTGCAATTAAAATCTAAAACTTGATGTTGCAATAGCAAAATTTTTTGTGTATGTTCTGCACAGTAATTTTTTAAAAGTTGTGCCAGAGTGCTGTGTTACACAAACTGTAGGATGTTAAATCTTCCTGCTTTAGCAGTGACTCTGCTCCAAAGAACATTAGTTGAAGTCCCAATCAGTGTAGCATCAGAATGAATCAAACATTGTGTACTGAAGCTGGATCTTTTATGGATCATTACAGTGGTTAGCTGGTGGTGGTTTGAAATATATTTTTTTTTCTCCCATTGAGGGAAGCCCACAAGGTAGACATTCTGGGTCATCTTTGCAGAAACACAGGTTGAAAATCTGTGTTTGGTTTCTGCTCCAACTGTAACTACTTGAAAAAACTCCATCTGTTTGAAAGATTCTACCTGTTCCATGGGTATTCCTTACTTTGAAATGGGAAATTTCATTGGAACTAGTAGATCCTTTCTTGTTCTTATCTGGGTTTTGAAGATTAAAGATGTTTTAATCAGCTGATTTATGAGCAAGTATATACACATCTAAAATGGCTGATAAGGAAAAATGGTCAAACTGTATACTGCTAGGAAACAATAGCAAAAGTAGTTTCAGTTTTCAGCTAAAACAGTGTGTCGCTTTTTTCCTTTACAGGGCTACTTCCAATTAAAAGCCAATCCTGGGGCTTGGGTTTTGAGACTCAGAAAGGGGAGGTCTGAGGACATCTATAGAATCTACAGGTGAGGTTATGATATCTTTTTGTTTTTGTTCTTGTGAACATTTTGAACTGAACACACATAATGTTGGTATCTATGGATCTAACCGTTCCTTTACAAATAGCAACTAATTGTTAAATGAAAATTGCATGCCTTGCCAGACACACTATTGGTTCCATGAGATTAAATCAAATACATTCCCTTTGTGATCTTGTATGAGTATGTTCACTTTTGTATTTATTGGATAGGTTTGTATGTTTTATGGTGTTAAGGTTTAGTCTGGGAGGGAACAAAGCTGTTATGAAAAAGAGTCCTCATGAAGAAGAAATAGGAAACAAAATGGCCCCTGTTCTGTGATGATGGTTACAAAGCTAAAAAATTTTTATTTCTAGCCATGATGGTACAGATTCTCCTCCTGACGCCAGTGAAGTTACTGTTGTTCTTAACAACTTCAAGAGCAAAATTATTAAAGTGAAGGTGAGTTTGAAAACTTTACTGCAAGAACTCCTCTTGAAGTCGGGTGGTTGGTTTGAGGTCTTGGACAATGGCAGTGGGAACAAAGTCTTTTTTTAAGAACTAATCATCCCTCCTATAAACTTACACCAGAGGCAGTGTGTGCAAAATAAAGCAGAAGCCTCAAGATACTTCAATTATGCATGCACTTTTTGGGGAAAGGGATGGCACTATACTGTTACTAAGCTGTTTATAACAATACTTGGGTCTTATATAGCCTGATCCAAAGCCTATTGAAATCAATGGGAGAAACTCACTGAAGTAAATAGGAGGACTCCCATTGATTTCAATGGGCTGTGGATCAGGTCGCTAACAATGCATTTCATCTGTAGACCCTAAAGCACTTTACAAATAAATACAAGTATCATTATCCCAGTTTTACATAGGGGAAACAGAGGCACGGGGCAGTGAAGTGATTGTGTAAATTGAAGGGCAGGTCAATGGCAGAGTTTAGATTAAAATCCAGGTCTCCAGACACCCAGTCTGTATCCTGTCTCTTGGACCATATTACCTATTTGATATTTGCATTGTTGGTATGAAGGTCCCTCTCAAGACTTATGCAAAAAGTACATTTAGTGAGGGGGTGGGGTATGCAACCTCATTCATGGGGTCCATTTATCCTATCTCCTGGGTTATAAATAGTAATAATTAATGGTTTAATTATTTATAAAACACTGTTCACTTCCAGCACACAGTAGAATAATATTAATATACCAGAGCACAATGTCAATTATATAAGAAAAGTGAGATGAATTATAAAATTGAAAAGGAAGCAATTATGTGAATGTAAATTAGAAGAGAATTTTATCAATGAGGTGCTAAGTTTGGAAGAGTATCTGTGTGGTGCTAGCAGTATTATAGTACCACTTAAACTAAATACATTTAAGCCTTTTTTTATCATCGTGCATGTAATTAGTGATTGTATGTACAGAATGAGGGATTTGACATATGGTTGCTCTAATTTGAATGCAAATTAGCAACACAATTGTGCTCACATTTTACAGGCTCAACTGAGTGCAAAATCTTAAAAATATCTACCTTAATCATGCTTAATATGCTTCTTCCTCCACTCCTAGTAATGATTATATAACAAATAAATAGCCAGCAGCCAGTAGTGTAACTACCATTATGGATATGTTTTTATCCACTGGCTATCATACATTATTAAAGACCTGTGCTTATCTACCTTCTAACATCAGCTCCGTGGTTATCTGATGCTGTCTCTCCCTCACAGCGCACACAGCAGATGGAAGTGTAGCTACAAAATGAAACCGGATTAATTCATTGGTGGTGATGGTTGCAGCACAGCCATCTACTCTCTTCCTCCCAGAATTTCTATTTTGCATTTCTATTTGGCTCTGGTTTTTGGATGTGGCCTTCTCGCCTGTTAAATCTACCATGATTAAGTTGCTTAGCTCTGGTGGTGCACTCCTAATGTCTTAGCGGACTCCTTTTGCCCAATATAGAGAATAGTGTTGATTTTTTCTCCAGCTTCCATCATCGAAGATGACAAAAATGCATTTTGTAAGTTTTAGCTTTCTAAAGTCAAAGGTCTTAAGGTCTATGGAACTAGTTTGGATTTTTGTGTTAACTCAGTTTTCACTAGTGAATTTTATTGTCCCTTCTTAAGTATCTTAATGTGGCCTAAGTTGTGTGTAGATGGACATTATTCAAATAAAAATATGGAGTGGTGATGACTGCTTAGTATTTTGTAGCTATTTTCTCAGCTATTAATAAAATTTGTTGTCTAACGCAGTGTTTACATTTGCAGGTTCAGAAGAAACTAGACATGATGAATGAAGATTTACTAAGTGATGGAACCAATGAGAATGAGTCAGGATTTTGGGAGTCTCTTAAGTGGTAAAAACAGTTCCTTTTTCACTAACATCATGCAAGTCTCTAGAGACTGAAAGATTGGTATTTTAATGATGGACCTAAGGAACCAATAATCTATAGCCATTCTGTTATAAATTTGAGGGTTTAATTTTTAAAACTATGCTATCAGTAATTCCTGAGAGTCCACTTTATTCAGCTGTGCAGAACGAGATGAGCATTGCTTTGTAACTGTTCTTCTCCCTTCTGTAAAAGGTTATGATGTGCCTTTCTTGGTGCCCTGAATCATTGTACATCTTCTAAAGGCCCCACATCACAGGCAGCCCCTGTAGGGCTGAAGAGGTCTCATTAACAGGACTCTCTTCAGAGCCCATCAATAATATAAATCAACTGGCAACACCAAGCATGCCTTCCCTTCCAGGTCTGAGCATATTGTGTCTGCAACATGCTCGACCCCTGCCAGACTAGGAAATGAGAGATTTGGCCTGGGGGAAAAGCCCAGTTTTCTACATGACATTGTAGACAGGTATAAGTATTCTAACAAGGACTATATTTTTCCTGATTTTAGGGGATTTACAGGTGGGCAGAAGAATGACGAAGTGAAACAGGATAAAGATGACGTGATTAATATATTCTCTGTGGCTTCAGGACACCTGTATGAAAGATTCCTCCGGTTAGTCTAGAGGCTGTAATTTTTGTTTCTCAGTTGGTAGATGTACTGCTATTGCTATCTACTTAAAAAAGTAGTTGGAAGCTACAAATCTCCTTTTAAATAATAATCTGACAATTTCTGTTACATATGAATAGTTTGGTGCAGAGTTGTTAAACACTGGCTATTTCACTTGGCATAGGTCTTCTTACTTAATGTTAAGAGTAATATTGAAAAAAGTGAAATCCAGTGGTAAAACTCCCATTAGAGTCAAAATAATTGGAAGCTTTAGTGTATTTTATAAATGTTTCTGTTTATGCAGTTTACAGGAAGTGAACTGTTAAGGCAAGCTTTGTTTAATAGTTGTCACTAAGGGTATGTCTACACTATGAAATTAGGTCGATATTTTAGAAGTTGATTTTGGGGAACAGATTGAATAAAGTTGAATATGTGCGTCCTCACTAAGCGCATTAAGTCGGCAGAGTGCGTCCACAGTACCGTGGCTAGCATTGACTTTCGGAGTGGTGCACTGTGGGTAGCTATCCCGCAGTCCCTGCAGCACATTGGAATTCTAGGGTGAGCTCCCAATGCCTGATGGGGCCAAATATTTGTGGCGGGTGGTTTTGAGTAAATGTCGTCAGTCTTCCTCCCTCTGTAAAAGCAACGGCAGCCAATCGTTTCATGGCTTTTTTCCTGGAGTGCCCACGCATGCGCCAAAGCTCTGCAAGCAGGAGTCCGCTCAGATCACCGCTGCAGCTGTGAGCGTTGTAAATAAACACCTCGCATTTGCCCTTGGAGACTTTGGCATATATATTGGCATTGCGTCTTTCGCAACAGAGTTCTGATTGCACTGATTCGTCTCCCCGTACAGCGATCAGATCCAGTATCTCCCGTTAGGTCCATGCTGGAGCTCTCTTGCGATTCTGGGACTGCATGGTCACCTCTGCTGATGAGCTCTCCACGCTGGTCAAACAGGAAATGAAATTCAAAAGCTCCCAGGGGGTTTTCTGTGTACCTGACTAGTGCATCTGAGTTGAAAGCGCTGTCCAGAGCGGTCACAATGGTGCACTCTGGGATAGCTCCCGGAGGCCAATACTGTTGAATTGCATCCACACTACCCCAAATTTGACACGGTGATGTCGATTTCAGCACTAATCCCCTCGTCGGGGAGAAGTATAGAAATTTATTTTAAGAGCCCTTTAAGTTGGCAAAAATGGCTTTCTCGTGTGGATAGGTGCAGGGTTAAATCGATCTAACGCTGCTAAATTCGACCTAAACTTGTAGTATAGACCAGGGCTCAGATGCAATATCATTGTAGGTTTCCCACTGTTACAAACCAATATTCATAGAACAAACCTTAAGGGAAAGATAAAAAGTTGATTTTAAAAGCACAAGATATTTATTCTCTGACTTTTATTTGTATTCCTACGCTATTTTGCTCTTTACAAATAGCTAAAATAGATTTAAGCTGTTTATCTAATAGATAATAGGGCAGTTGATCACTGTCCTAATATTTGATTTACTGTATATTGGATTAGAGAATGACCCACTTTGTATAACATGCATAAATTATTCAGTATTTAAAAAAAAATTATTTTGTACTTAGGTGTTTAAACTGATTTTAATAAGCTGCAGCTGTATATTTTCTTTTTGGTGCATAATGGTCAGTAATCTGGCACAAATTAAATTCACTAGAATAATGCAGGAAAATAGCCATCTGTAATCTAACCATTACACTGAGCAAGCTTTCTGCAGAGCTGGGCTGTACAAACTTTGTCTTAGCAATAACGCTAGTGGTCTTTACAATTGGGGGAGTTTTCCCTGTTGATTAAATGTACAAAAATGCTGTTATTTTTTGCTTTTAACAGTATAATGATGTTATCTGTGCTGAAACACACTAAGACTCCAGTGAAATTCTGGTTCTTGAAGAACTATTTGTCACCTACGTTCAAGGTTTGTTACTAAATCTTTTACTAGGGGCACAAGTAAAAGTAAAAATCTTTTCAAAGGGTTATTACATTTGTCATCTTCTTACCTCATTTTTTTTACATATCTGTTGTTTGAATAGGTAGATGAGTCCCATACTAATAAACATGAAAAGCTATGTATAATCTATTGATATCTCTTTATTTTGAGAAACAAGTAGTATAGTTGCAGTCTTATTCTTCTTATTAAGAAGTTTTTGTAAGTGAAGATCAGTTTGACAGTGGGTTAACTTTGTAAGGGGGTATATAAGAAGGGAGTTGCACACAGTAGCAAATTGGAGTAAGAGAATTCTTCATATCTTTGTTTAGATTCCTTTGCTTCTATTGTTTGAACTGCTTTTCCGTGTGGCTTTCATGGCAAAGTTCATGATAAAGTTGTGGCTGTTAGAGGCTTCTTTTCAAATTGCATGAGGAAGGTGTGCATGACCTGTGAGGTGTGGGGGAGGTGAGGTGTTAAGGACAGAGCAGAAAGAGACAAAGCCCAGAGATAGGCAATGCCAATGATTAGAGGCATTGCAAAAGTTCCATATGAAGAAACACTAAAAATATTAGGACCTTTAATTTTTGAGAGGAGAATAGGTGGTATGAAAGATGTATATAAAATCAACAGGGCTATAGAGGAGGCCAGTTGTGCACACATACTAAACCAAGAACAAGGGGAATCAGAAGGCAGCAAATAAACTAACGTATGGAAATACTTTTTTACGTAACACAGTTAACCTGTGGCAACGATTTATAGAGGCAGAGTGCTTAGTAGGATTCAAAAAAGGATTACACATGTATATGAATAAGATGGGGTATATACGTATATGACACATCAACCCTGATGCTTCAGGAGATGAGACAACCTTAAATGCCTAGGAAAAAACATCTTCCATGGGCATGTTAATGTATGACTGTCTATTAAAGCGGTTTTACGCTTTCCTCTGATTTATCTGGCATTGGCTACTGTCAGAGATATAACACTGGCCTTGGTGGGCCATGGATCTGATCTGGTTTGGAAGTTCATTCTAAATGAAGCGACAAAGGGTCCTGTGGCACCTTATAGACTAACAGAGGTATTGAAGCATAAGCTTTCGTGGGTCAATACCCACTTCTTCGGATGCAAGCAGTGGAAGTGAGTATTGAATCCGAAGAAGTGGGTATTGACCCACGAAAGCTTATGCTTCAATACCTCTATTAGTCTATAAGGTGCTACAGGACCCTTTGTCGCTTCTGCAGATCCAGACTAACACGGCTACCCCTCTGATATTCTAAATGAAGAGTCTGTTTATACAAAGAGAAATCAACTAAGGGCTAGATTCTGTGACTTTACAGTCTGTGCTGCCTCTCAGCCCTCCTTGTTCCAGTGGGGAAGTAATATGCTACCTTTGGCCAGCAGTAGATTATTTCCCGCTCAGTGCAGACTCCACATCATGGATTTGTAACAACCTTGGTTTAACCAGCATCTTTTTCCTAAATTGGAATTATTTTAGTATCTATTAAGACTTCTGGTTACTTTTTCTTCTCTAATACACATTTTCAGAGGGTGCATTATGACATCTTGGGAGCAATACAAAGCCAAAGTCAGTCAGCGAAATCATTTATTGGATTTTAATGGTATTAAAAACTAGACATCAATTTGTGCCATTATATTGTTTGAGTACTGGGTTTATGTTAAAATATGGCAGTCTCTGAAGTACTCGATTGCAATTATCAAATGAGTTAGAGGGGGATAGCAGGGGAAAATTTCTTAGGTTCTCTAGTCCGTTCTCTGCTGATCCAGGATTATTCTCTAATGTACACTTATTTGAATTTTTTCAGGGTTTATATTAATTGTTCAAGAGTTGGGGCTTCTCCCACTTCACTTGGGGAAACTTGCGCAGCCAAGTGGATCTTGTTGTGGGGAATCTTTTCCTGATATTTATCGTACCTTTTCCCCGTTTTAGGTTTATTCCAGTATTTCATATTAAACTCAAGTAATCTCTTCTTGTAAATCAAACCCTTCACCCCTGGATCTGTTATAAAATAGATCAGTGTCATAACTGTGGGGATTGAAGGGCTCCCAAGATGTTTAGATGGATTTCAGACTACATTCTGACAGTTACATTTCTGATGTGTGAATGTCACACGAAGTTCAGACCACTTTATTTAGTCAGTTTGTTTGCAATTACATTTACATTTGCTTAAAACAAAAAACCTATTTAGAAAAAAAAAATTTGCTTTACCTAAAGGCTGCAAAGTCTCTTGGGGCTTTTCTTCTTTTTAAAAATTCTTTGCTTCTACCTGGTTTTGCTATAATGAGACAACCCAGAAATGCAGTCGAGACAAATAATTTTTCCCTCCCCAGGAGTTCATTCCATACATGGCAGAGAAATACAATTTCCAATATGAGCTTGTCCAGTACAAATGGCCCCGATGGCTTCACCAGCAAACAGAGAAACAGCGCATTATCTGGGGTTACAAGATCCTTTTTCTGGATGTGCTGTTCCCACTGGTAGTTGATAAATTCCTGTTTGTGGATGCTGATCAGGTAAGCTATCTGATGGCTTTGAGGTCATTGGCAGGAATTACGAGGTCAGCGTACGTGTAGTTGTAGTAAATGGCGTGAAATACAAAAACACCTATGTTAAAAGAACATTATGAAGGTTGCAAAGTAAAGCACTCAAAAGTTAGAAAATGTGGATACAACAAATAGAAGAGGATAGCACAAATCCTATCAGCAAGATAAGCAGCCATCACAGTACCCGAGGGGCCTACCTTTGTCAAGAGACAAGGTGGGCGAAATAATATATTTTATTGGACCAACTTCTGTTGGTGGAAGGAACAAGCTTTCAAGCTCATGTCTGGAGAAGGGTAACGAGAGTGGCCAAATTAGATACAAGGTGGGACAGATTAAGCATAAGGGGTTCATGTCACTTAAAACAAAGTGGGCAATTAAGAGTTAATAGACGGCAAGGTGTGGTACAAATTGTTGTAATGAGCCACAAAACCAGTGTCTTTGTTAAGTCAATGGCTTTTAGCAAACTTATGATTTTAAATTCCCAGATTCGTCAGTTGAAAATGTTGTACAGAATTTCCTTTGAGGACGAGGACTGAGGGGTCAGATATAGAGCGATGGCTCTGGGTATGTGTACACTGCAATTAGACACCTGCGGCTGGCCTGTGCCAGCTGACTTGGGCTTAAGGGGCTGTTTAATCGCGGTGTAAATGTTTGGGCTCAGGCTGGAGCCCGCATGCTAGTACCATCCCATCTCCCAGGGTCTGACAGCCCAGGCTCCAGCCTGAGCCTGAGTCAGCTGGCATGGGCCAGACACAGGTTTTTAATTGCAGTGTAGACATACCCTAAATCAAGTTATTTATAGGTACCATGACCTAGATACCAGATTCTCCTTTAATAGCTTTAACTCTAATAACTGAGTCTATTTTGGATTCTTTATATCTTTGTTACTTGAAGAATGATAATGTGCATTATCCTGTTCTGATTTGCGTGGGGCAGGGACTTTATCTTGGTCCACTAATATAATGTAGAATGCACCAATAATAAGTAACCGTTCTCTAAATGCTTATTCAACTTTAACTATGGAGTCCTAACCCACACCTCAAAAATAACCCCCTATGCCAGCTTTCCGAAGTGTCTGTGTCCATGCTAAATAAAATAATTTCCATTTCCCTTTGCTAGATTGTGCGCACAGACCTCAAAGAGTTAAGAGACTTCAATTTGGATGGTGCACCATATGGCTATACTCCATTCTGTGAAAGCCGTAAAGAGATGGATGGCTACAGGTTCTGGAAGTCAGGATACTGGGCAAGTCACTTGGCTGGAAGAAAATATCACATCAGGTACTGAAGAATTCAGTTTTACCAGATAGATTGTAGGGCTCTTGTTTGGATTAAAAAAAACAACTTGTGGAAAACGTGAAACAACACTTACCATTATTGCTGGCAAACTTTGGTTGAAGAGCATGTGTATACAATGAAATCTGTGTCTGTGTTTGGAGGGTTTGCTCAAAACTTTCTTTTTCTGGGCTCCATCATGTAAGCTTGGGCAGCCTCTGAATTCCCACTTAACATATTAGGCTAGAGCATTTGCTGTAGCTTTTACAGATTAACTGAACTGATGTTAGTTGCAAGTAGATATATGTGGGTTAAATTTTGAAGGTAATGAAAAAATGGATAATGAGACTTACAATACTAGGATATTGTTTTTGAAGAATCTTTGAATGTATACATCACAACCTAGTTTGTCTGGGAGGGGCCAAGATGACATTGTTTTTGAATTTTGTAAATGAATACATCAGTCAGGCTTCATGTTATTAACAACTGTGGTGTTTGTGTTTAGTGCTCTATATGTTGTGGATCTGAAAAAGTTTAGGAAGATAGCTGCTGGAGACCGGCTAAGAGGACAATATCAAGGTCTGAGTCAAGATCCTAACAGTCTTTCCAACCTTGATCAGGTGTGTACACTTTGGTTTTTAGTTTTTGCAGTTAGATGGTAGCTTTCAGATACTTAAAACTGGCTTGTCTTTAATTCCTGTCAAGGTCATATACCTTTTCTTCTTTAGGTCTCTCTGTTTAAAGATTGCACTTTAATCTGATGCTTAATTCAGAGTTGACATTCGCTTGCTTTATTTCTTCATTGGCTTAAAACTATCATGTGTTAGGCAATGTTGTCCTGAAGCCTTGAACCAATCCCACACCTCTACTTGGCTTCATCAGACAGAGTGACAACTTTTAACAGCAATAATGAGTGTTACCATTATGCTGCAGCATATACAGTACATTGGATTCTGAGTTCTATAGAAATTAGACGTGAGGTGAGTTCAAGGCAGAATACTATTTTAGCTTTACATGCATTTTTCTTCTGGTCAGTTGTGTTTAATCTTTAAATTTAATTATTTTCTTTGACTATTCGCTTTTCAATATTTGGTAAAGATTTTACTAAGGTTTCAAAAAAATGAAACCAAGCCTCATGAAATGGCATTAAGGAAGGTTCCTCAATAGGAACACTGTAGTCATTCTGTATTGAGTGCTTTAGTTCTTCAGAGACTGCGTTGATTCTTAAAACTTTGGTTTCCCACTGAAATCCTCCATTATAAAAAAACCAAACAATCACGCAGTCGTGCAATTCAAGTTTCCTCACTGCCTTGCAGATGGCTCTCAGTACAAGTTTAAGACACATCTCTGGGTGTGACAATTAAATTTCAGTGTCTGTTCACTCCTTGACCGCTCAGTTGATACAGTCAACAAGACAATATCAAGTGTTATGGAGGCTTCTTTGGTATGGACATCTTTCTCTTAGGAAGAATCCTGAGACCACCAATTGAGTTCATATTTTATAGGACAATGAAAAGTTTTTAGATCGTAATGTTTGGTTACTAATAGCATTGACCAGATTGGAATTAGAGTTGTGGAGGTGAAAGTCTCTCTAACCCATTACCAATTTCTTGAGCTGTCCAGTCTGCCCTGTGTTTTTCTAGTTATAGGCCAAAGAAAGCTTTATGTATATTCAAATACTCATCTTTATTTATAATGTGCCATGTGCTATGTATGTTAGTGCATTGACTTTATGCATCTGAACTTTATACAATACAATAACTCTTCACTTAAAGTCGTCCTGGTTAACGTCGTTTCGTTGTTAAGTTGCTGATCAATTAGAGAACATGCTCGTTTAAAGTTGCACAATGCTCCCTTATAACGTTGTTTGGCAGCCACCTGCTTTGTCCACTGCTTGCAGAAAAAGCAGCCCGTTGGAGCTAGCTGGTGGGGGCTTGCAACCAGGGTGGACCGGCAGCCCCCCATCAGCTCCCTGCACCTGTAAGTTCCCTATGCAAGCTATCAATTGCCAAGCAGTTCAGCTGTCCCTCCCCGCACTGCCTTGTGCTGCTCCTGCCCTCTGCCTTGGAGATGCTCCAGGGAGCCTCCTGCTTCCTGTGCAGGGGGGAGAAGATAGGTGCTAATGTCAGGGTGTCCCTCTCCCCCGACTCCTGTCCTCTGCTACTTTACCCCATTTCCACATAGCAGGGGATGGACACAACAGGGCTCAGGACGGAGGGAGCTTGCTGGCAGCAGCTGCTGTCTCAATTTGCTGATCTACTTAAAAAGGCAATGTACTTAGAGAGGGCTCAGCGTTCTTAAAGGGGCAATGCATGTCTGTCTCTCTGTCTCTCTCTCTCTCTCTCTCTCTCTCTCTCTCTCTCTCTCTCTCTCTCTCTCTCTCACATGTGGTGTGTGTCTTTGTCTCCCCTCCCTCCATTCCTGCTGCCTTGTAGAGTGTGAGACTACATTAACAATGTGTTAACTCTTGAGGGCTGAGCTGAGTGCTTCATCATTTAGCAGTAAGGCATTCCCTGGGAAATATCCCACCCTCTGACTTCACCACCTCAACCAAGCTTCACAATCATCATTGCTGTGTACAGTGTTAAATTGTTTGTTTAAAATTTGTAGTGTGTGTGTATGTATGTATAGATATATATACGAGGAGTTACTGTATTAGAATAATCTTGTGTGTAGGTTACCAATGTTTCCATTAGTGTTACTAGTCAATGGGACTGTTGGACAGAGTATTTGTGCTGTCATAGTGCCATGAGACCATTGCTCTGTCTTCTAAACAACTGTACAAGTACCAAAAGACATCTCTTGTTAGTATCTCTTAAGAAAATAGCCATTTGAGCTAGTCTAGTGCAACAATGAGCATTTGATTGCTGGATTCGTATCCCATTATCAAATGGAGTTAAAACCTCACATATGCTGACTTCACAAAACGATAAGTGAACTGAAATTTAATTTTGAATACTGAACTCTAAAATTGGTAACTGTTTGTTGAAACAGTCTGGTGTTCTGGTTTTCTCCAGAGAATCTAACTTTTATAGATTTTGTTTAGGCAACGTTATCATTCATCATTCACTCACTAGAAATTCCACTGCTTGCATCCGAAGAAGTGGGTATTCACCCACGAAAGCTTATGCTTCAATACCTCTGTTAGTCTATAAGGTGCCACAGGACCCTTTGTCGCTTCTAGAAAACCCCTGTTTTTCTTTTTGGGTGTAAAGTACATTCTGCTGTACAGGTTAGGATTTCTCAGAGGGCATCCCTTGGGAATTCTAAAGGTAAATTATTTTTTCCTCTCACTGTTGTAGATACCGCTAATAAATGTTGTCCTTCAAACAGGATTTGCCCAACAACATGATCCATCAGGTGCCCATTAAATCACTACCCCAGGAGTGGCTATGGTGTGAAACATGGTGTGATGATTCTTCAAAGAAGAGAGCAAAAACTATTGATCTGGTAAGGCCATTATGGCTCATAAGTAGATTTAAATTGGTTTATACATTAGCATATTGTTGTGAAATAGAGCTATTAGCATTACCCTTTGGTAACTGACCAAAAAGTAGAAATCACTTGGGCTGACGTATTTACCTTTCACCAAAATGTATTGATTGGATCCCTGAGTCTCACACAGCCGGGAGAGGAGCCTTTCCCCAGTTGAACTGAGTACGTGCCCTCCCTTTCCACCTTCTTTCCATAGACCTGTTGGGCCAGGCTAAATTTAACCTGAGGATTGCGGGGAGGGGGGTGAATCCAAGTTTTCCTTTTCCTAGGTAGGCTGCCCTCCCACACTGAAGAGTCCCACCTCCCCTGAGCTGTCTGGTTATTTTTGAAAGGTGACAGATACCCACCTGTCAAGGCTGATTCCCCACTCTGGCGCTTCGAGTGCAGAAGGTAGGGGCCCGCAAGGATTTTCAAAAATTAATCCTTGCCACTCCAGGCTTGTATTAAACTCCCAAGGTTACAGCTTTTTTCTGCCGCCATCCAAATGCAAACCGCCTTTTTGAAACCAGAAAGGCGCACTTGGGAATTCCTTCCTATGGAGTGCCCTTTCACATCCCCTCCGGGGAAGAGATGAGGAAAAAAACCAAAGGAAATCAGCTGTTGCCACCCGCTAATTTAATAACATATGCACAAACCTCTTAGGACATCAAAAATCCAATCCTGTTCTTAAAACACGTACATTTTATTAAAACAAAAGGAGCAATTCCAAAAATTAAGCACCCAAAATAGCTTTCTTGGAAGTTCAGCTTAAACGTTACAAGCAAACAAAAGCATCTGGGGTTAGCACAGAGGAGTCCACTAGCCATAACAAATGAACCTAATCGCGTCTTTCTAAACATTCCTGATCTACTTACACATTTGAGGGTTCCAAGTAAGTAGTTCTAGGTATCATCTGATGATCTATGATCATACCTGGCTTAAAGCTTCTCATAGCATGATTGCTCCCTGTTCCCCTCTTTCCCGGAGAGCCACAACACACAGACAAAGGGAAGTTATTTCCCAATTTTAAAAAGTTCTAGCACTCCCATTGGTTCTTTTGGTCAGGTGCCCTCTCCTTTCCTTTTACCTGTGGGTTTGTTAACCCTTTACAGGTAAAGCAAGTAGAGAACAGCCACTAAGAGGGACTTTATATCTAACTGGCTGGCTGGGTTTCCATAAAAGGGAGCTATCCCCCACCCCCTTCATTTAGCACACCACCTTTTGGTAAAAATACCTCTGCCACATGAAGGCAAGTGATAGGAAGTTTGACTGCCAGAGGCTATCAGACACTGGCCATTTCTAGACATTTTATAGATGTTGGGAGCTCATCCCTGGCCATAACAGCCTTTTAGGGAGGTCCTATGGGTATCTGAGCACTAAAAAGAGTTACACAAAGGGACAGATTTTGATATGAAACCATTAGGATGGAAGTCAGTCTGTGATGTGACTGACAAAATCCCAGAAGCACTACTTCAGACACAGGCAGAGGATTAATGAAGTTATAGTGGGAGAGGCCAGTAATAGAGACCCCAAGGAAAGCAGAGGAAGTGATGGATTGCATCATAGAGCGCAAACAGGTGGATTATAGTGCGGACTTGAACAGGCGAAGATGGCAGATAGGTTGCATGATTAACTGACACCAGAAGATGGAGATAATAGCACTTCCCAATCTCCCAGGGGTGTTGTGTGAGGCTGTCAAATACCATGGTGATGAGGGCCATATATGTACCTTACATAGATTCTCCATGTCTTACTAACCAGCAGTTTTGTCTTTTTGCATTTTGGAAGCATTGATTTGCTCCTTTCTCCTGTATTGATTTCATGGCTAATCACAGCAGCAATTTTGGCATGATTTGGGAATAGACTTTAACCTGTAGTCCCTCCAGCAACTATGAGACATGCTGAGCAAGAAGGGCTTTCCTTTCAATTGGTCATTGATAGTGGAATTAAAACTAATTCAGTAGTGTAAGGGGGTGCAGACTCACCACCGCGGAGCCTCCTGCTGGTGGCTCTGGGAATTAGCTTTGTCCTAACCGTGGAGCGCCCTCTGCAGGTGGTGTCCCGCCTGCTCTGCTGTGCTGTCTGGGACCTGCATTGCTCCCTGGCTTGTGGCGTCTTCTTCTGGACACAGCCCTCTGGCTGTGCCCCACTCGGTTCTCCCCTTCTGGGGGTATCCGCAGTCCTCAGTCCACTTCCCCTTTGGCCTTTGCACCTTCTTGGCCCTTTCTTTCAGCCTGACTGGTATCAGGTTGGAGCTTTCCCTCCGCTCACCTGAGCCTGCCCAGCGCTGCTCTATCTAAGGTGCTATCCCTAGGAGCCAGTCCCCCACCCTTGCTTGTCAGGGAGAGAGTGCTGTCTCCTCTGCTTTCCAGCCTTTATATAGGACCCTGACTGGCTGCTTCTCTGCCCTCCTCTGATTGGCTGGGTTCTGCGCAGCTGCTCCAAGGGCTGCTATTAACCCTTCCTCTGCCAAAGTGGGGCAACTGCCCCACTACAAGTAGGAAGTGTTCCCCATATTCAGTTTTCTTTTAAGGTCAGGCAAATTTGAAGCCTGAAAATACTTGAGTGAACACCAACTTATCTTTTCTGCATGTATACAAAGGTCATCTGTCTCAACAATTAATTGTTTCATTTGCAGTGTAATAATCCAATGACCAAAGAGCCCAAGCTTCAGGCAGCCGTGCGCATTGTCCCAGAGTGGCAGGACTATGATCAAGAAATTAAACAGCTATACAGTCGTTTCCAGAAAGAGAAAGAATCGGGAACCCTTACTACAACAGATGGGATGAAACAGCAAAACCGAAAAGGTAAATTGTACAGTCTCCCATTTAGAAAAATGGCTTTTATTGAAACTAAAAGTTTGCTGCCCCCACAGTGCATTTACATAGTGTGTAATGGTATTCTGGTGAATTTCTTCCCAGCTGTTGGAAAAAAGTTCATGCTTGACCATTTTAATGGAAGTATCTTACCTCATACCATGCAGAAGATAACTATGCCACTGTATGCTGGTGTGACTATCTTTTTATTTGGGTTTAGTAGAAGAGTCCATTGTAGATGAGAAGAGAAATGTATTGGCCCATTCCTTGACAAATGCCTTAACAGAATCCAGGCTAAACAAAGTGCCTCACAGTTCTGTGAATTGAACAGAAGGGGAATTTTTCAGAAGTTGAATATCATCCTTACTACGGGGGAATGTTTGGCTGGACACAGACACAGTCTACCATTGCATATTCTCACTTTTCAGCAGTAGGTGCACTTGCACCAGTGTAGACAATGACTTAAGCGCTCATGTAGGCAGAACTAAACCATTTTCAACACGGTCAAGAAGGCCTTCATCTCTCTCCATTTTAACTAAATTATTGTGTCGCCTATCTGCAATACATGTCTGTACTTGCTTTGGAATGTGTTTTGAATAGTGGCAATATATAGTTTATACAGTACATTTCAAGTCATCATTAGTACTTTGTAAATATTAGTTAAGAATGTACTTGAGAGCAGATTTAAAATTTGGGCATCGTTTTGACCACAAAAAACAAGAGCATATATGAAGAGAATTGTTTGGTGGGGATTCATTAACATAAGCACAGATCTTAAGGCTGGGTGAAGGTTCATAAATTTGGGCCTACCTCTTAATTTTTCAACAATTGAAGAAAAATGTAATTCAGTACAAAGGTCAACAGGATTACCGTGTATAGACTGTCCTTTCAATTCATAAGGGATTCATGTGTGTAATTCTGTTCTGAGAGAACAATCCTGAGGCTTATAAAGCCAGTTTCACACAAACACACACAGCTCAAATCCAACCTGGAAATGTGATTTTTATCCTATTTTTTTTCTTTTCTACAGATCTAGGTGCACACGTGGAATTATGATCCATGGGGGGAAATGAAGTTAGACTGTTCCATGGACAATTTTTATATCAAATGCTAGTTTTTTTCCAGTATGTCTGCAAAACTGCTGAATAATTGAATGGGATGATGATGTATGCATTTATTACTTGCCTTTGGGTTGATTTCTGCATATGAAATAGGATCAAGGTTACTGTTTTTGCACCTGTGTGGGGGAGATGAAAGAGCTCACAGTGGAGTGTAGAATTTCAGTAATAGAAGTTCAAAGTACATTGAAAAGCAGCAGGTCTGTTCATCTAGCTGTTGCCACATACAACCACTGCTGGCCACAATTTTTTAGCCACAGATATCTTACTCAAGAGCACATGGAAAATGCATACTCAGTGAGTGGTGGGACAGTGATAGCATGAGTCCTTACCTCAAACGAGTGTTTTGAGATGGAGCTAGTTTTTCCAGGCTACATTAAGCTTGAAACCATGCCTTGAACTGGTCTAATGTTGCAACTGCAATTTTCAGATGGTCCATCTTCTACAAGGCTGTTTTCATTATGCCACTGATTCTGTTACAGAACAGCAGTTTCATTATTTAAATTGAGACATAGCATCCGTTTCCTCACTTTTGAAGAGTTGGCTCAGTGCAAAGCTACCCACACCACTTAAAAGCAAACATTCACTTGCAGCTGTATATGCTAACAAGGTTAACAGTACTTTGCAACTGATGTAAAAAAAATCAGGATTTTTTTTCTGACTTCCCCTTTCCTCCTAAATTTATTTAAAAGTGCCCTGTTTCTCCTTCTGCACTCTTCAAAGTTTTTAAACAAATCTGTAGGGCATTAATACAGCTGTGGTTCATTGTTTTATAAATGTTTTTACTGTTTATGAAAATCTGTGGAAGTTTTGATCATGTCAATTTCATTTTTCTTCAAACACAAGATGTCACATCAATAAAACCTTGGAGTTCTTAGGGCTTTGTATTAGTTCTCACATTCAACCCTCTTTTTCCTTTGATCTTCTTGGTCCTCCTTACTGTGGAACACAATAATGGAGTCCTCGTTTGCACACGGTTTTTAGTTGCACTGATGCAATAAGTTTAATTCAAGTGTGGAGAACAGAAAACATTTTTCTCCTAGCAACTGCATCTTCTGAGGATTAGTGTCCTCAGTTTCCTCAGCTGTACATTTTCTAATAAATCTCTTTCAGGTATTAATTTTAAAACAAGCCATGGCAGTAGTTCTGCCACAAGAGCACACTTATAAAGTCAATTACTGTCTACTCAGGTACAGTGTGTGTACATTTTACCATGGCAGGTAACTGTGAAATATATTATCAAAACAAAAGTTCCTTTAAGAGAATGTTGGTGAGATAAGTTGAGCAGTTTGGTTTATAATCAGATAGCACTATACCTTTGTCAAGAACACTGTGGAGATGGAAATCCAAGCCCTTCATCCAAGATGAAGAAAAGTCTCCATATTTTATATTTCAACAGCATCGAAAGAGCTAGGTCTTCATTTTCAAAAATATGCCTTTTGTGAGCACATGTCGATACAGCAATTGTTTTGGGGGGGTTTTGGGTTTTTTTTTTTTAAAGAAACAGGCCCCTAGCATTCTGGCCAAGATGATGGGTTTCTGCATTAGTCTTAGTTTAGCTTTCAGTGTTTTCTTTTTAAAGCTGTATATGATGTAAGCCTACTCCAACTTGTCAACATTTCAGGTAGGTAATTCTCTGAAATCCACTTTAAAGTAGAAACTGCCTCAAAAAACCCTAAATTTGTGTATAGAACTCACTGTAGTGTTTTAACACTGGAGGGACAGATTTATTTTTGGAGGGAAGAGGTTTTTAGTTTTGCTTGCTTTTTAAAAAAAAGTATCCACTTTTTCCCCCACTACTGATTCATTTTGAACACCACCTTATGCATCCTATCTGTGTGTCTGGCCATACCCCCAGCCAGCACCCTATCACCTTTAGAACCAGGGAAGTCATCCATAGCGTTCTCCTGAGTGCTGGTCAGAGGGGAAAATGGCTCCTTATGTCCCCTGTCCATCTGCACACAGCAGGATTCAGCCCCAAGGGCTGTTTCATTGTACAAGTGGGATTGAGTTTTATAGACTTTTGCTATGAAAGGTCCCTATGCTAACAGACACAGAAAATAAGGATGTAAAAATTAGTGTGTGTAACTCCCTTGAGCCCTTTGTATCCCAGTACTTTCACTTACATCTTTAATGTTTAAAACACATACCCGTGCCTCAGCCTACTACTAATCGATACAATGTGTGTTGCTTACATGGCAGACAGTTATATTGAATAGACACTTTTAGCAGATCTCCAGTCCCCAAAGTGGCAGTTTAGTACTAGCAAAATAGAGGCAACCCCTCTCTTGTGACCAAAGCCATGCTCTGCAGGTGAGTGGGACAGGGTTTCATCAACCAGATATTCAGTTCAAATTCCTTCATGTCTAGGTAATACAGCATATTTATCTTCTATCCAGCAGCTCTGACAATGACAATTTATCAAGGCTGGAAAATGAGATGTTTTTTAAATTCATTTCAGTGTAAATTTAATGTCGTTTTTTATATATTATGACATTCATTTTTCCAATAAAAAGATCAGAAGTCCAAGTACCACAGGTGCTAATAGGAACCTCCAGCAACTTAAAACTAACATTCTTTCACAGGATTCTGAACAGCATGCAAACATGTATGCTAACTTCACATTTTTGCTTGTGAAAGCCTTTATACAACATTTAATACAAAATCTGATAGCCTGACTCTTGAAAGGATTACCCGGTTTCAGCTACTGACACTTCATGACACTAAATGTACACAGACTGGCACAACCTCAACTGGGACAGAAGAAGAAGGATTTAGTCTGCGGTAAAAAAAAATCCATCCAAGCTTCCAAGGAGGCAATAGGAGAGTGCACATTCTGTAAATGACTGATGTCCATGCTGCACAAATTCTGTGAATGTAATCAGAGCCTTGAGGGTAAATGATAAAGGAAATGTAGTACATGTAGTCCAGTATGTGGGACTGTTTGTGTGCAGGTACTGTTAATGAAGTCTTGTTCACCACTCGCTCTTCAATTACAGAGTTGGGCTGGCTGATGTTTTTCGAGGTGAGTGCCCTAAGAGGAGCATGATTTGAAGACAAAAACAGTAAATTCTTGAAATAGTTATAGTTAATGAGGTGTGAAGTGTAAAATTGCTATATAAATCAACTTGTTCTTCAGAATTTAGTAACTTGGAAAGCTATTAAATTGGCCAAAGCTATTGAGATAGGTTTACGTTCCTTCTGCTTGATAAAGATTATTCTCTTCCATTCAACTGTGTCTTTATTCTGGGTCTGATTTAGAGGAAAAACTTGTCAATCACCTGGAAGCAAGTCATAATCAGGAATGAACTGACTGAGAAACTACTCTTAATATGAGAGATTCTGCAGTTCTTTTGCAGTACATTTCAAAAGTTCTGTACCTATTCTGATGGTCACAATACATGAAGTATATGTGCCAGCCACAGTCTGAATATGAAATTCACCAGCTATGTTTAGAATACCACCCTGCCTCCCGCTGTAATTATAGTTGTTGCAGGTGAGACAAAGTAGAGCGAAGTATTCACCTTCTCTCAGAACTACAAGTAACAATATCCTCTGATGGGACTGCTTTTTTGCAAAAAGTTTTATTTCAAAGAAAGCTGCATCTGAGGAACATGTCTCACCCTCTGAACTCCAACAACAAAATCTTAATTTTATTTAAGTAGAGCTGTTTCTGAGCCGATTGGCTGGGACTGTACTCCTGGAAAGTGACATCAGTTATACAGGGATAATTGTGACATGTTGCTAAAATGTGATTTGAAGCTGGTATCAAATTCTGGATCCCTATGCTGCTAAGGGCATGAAAAAAGCCACTATGCAGCACTGTTCCAAATACTTTAAGTAAAGCAAGCCTCTAAAACATAATTGTGATGTTTGTCTATGACCCTTGCCCTACAGACATCAGTGAGAAATGGGTTACAGTTTTCTTTTAAAGGAAGCTTTGACTACCCTCCTATTCCAAAATAAAAAAATAGAAATGGTGGAGAAGTGTAAAATAAATTCTTGACAAGCTTTGCACTCAAAGAAAGGACATTGACAAAGGGAAGAATCCATCTAAGATTTTAAGAAACCTAGATACCTTTTCCCATATTCAATTTCCTGTAATCCTGTTCAACACCATGCAGAGTAAAGATGCTGATACTTATTGATGTGAGTGTGGGAGTTTTAAATGTCACCTGAGCTGAAATTACAATGATTTTCCCAGTACTGTGATTTAAAAAAAAAAATCTGTTCTACACAATAAATGTTTTTCCTCTTTTCTGTAATAATGCCTGTCTCCTATGTCAGATCTCCCTGTTTCTTGAGTTCATTAAGAGGGCTACTGAAGTACATAGCTGTATAGAAGTACATATATGTACTGCTTGTTTAAGTCACTTATTTATTTTGCTTTTCGTATTTGAGTGTTATTGTGGAAAATATTTGGTAATTTTAGAGGCTTCTAAACTGTAATGGCTATAACTTCTGTTGCGTCCAGGCCTAAGCAGTTGAAGTCAAGGAGCCTGGCTTTACAGGTTTTTATATCTATTTAGTTCCTTAAAGTTAGACACTTTTATATAAGTAGTCTGCTGCGGATGCTCAGCATCTTCCCGGTGAAAAAAGTCAGTCATTAACTTCTAAAGGAACGCTCAGTGCTCATTTTTGAAAAATTAGACCATTTATTTAGATGCCTACAAACAGATTTGGAAGACTAACTTTAGGCACCCCAGTTTGAAACTTTTGGCCATTTATTACATGCACCACGAGTGACTGTATATACAGACAGTTTGTGTATGCACAACAGAGCTCTGTGCACTGCTTGGTGTCTTAACATAAAACATTCAGAGTTTATTGTATTGTCTAAAGTAACTGGCAGGCAGATCTTGATTACAAGTGACGTGTATAGAGACCTTTTTTTTAAAAGGTCATGTGTGTGTCATTTAAACCAGCAGACAGCTGTTTAATAGAATAGTGAGTGCAGTCGTGTGGCACCTACATGGGTATGAGTAACTCTGAATGCGTTCAGTGCCAGAAAGTGCACGATCGCAAAAGAAATTTCCAGCAAGGCCTACAGCTTCCATCAATAATCAGAGCCAACCCTTCCATTAGAGGGTTTCTCTGTCTACTTCATATTCGTACGGAGTGTCAACATTAATCATGGGCAGGGAAACAGTGAACGGTGTAATGGACCATCACCTGGAGTCATGTTTTGATGTCTCATGGCACGGAATAAATACAATTGCAGCACAAGCCTATGGTAGACTCAAAAGGTCAGTTTGACAATGCAGCTTATACTACATCTTGATACCTCTTGATTGAAATTCTGCTCAATTACACTGCTGTAAGCTTGGAGTAACACCGGAGGATTTAGCTTTACACTGCTGTAAACATTAGAATTTGCAACTTTAATCTCTTTGCTGCATAATGTGCTGCTCCGTGTGGGCAAAGAACACCTCCAAATTTGCTCATTCTTTCCATTGGGAAGTTAATAGAACTTCAAAGAGATGCTGCTGTACAGCTGCTGCAGCAGAGGACTAGGAAACCAGGCTCTGACCTCTTGTAACCATTTAACCCTTTCCTATTCTCACATTTATTTGCAGCATCCCTCACTATTGAGGTCAGTTGCCCTTAATTCAGCCTACAGTCTTGGGGATCTTCAGGGGTGCTGGAACAATTTGTATAGTCAGGGTGCTGAGAGCCATTGAACCAAACTGTAAACCCTGTATGTAATGGAATCCACGTCCAGGCAGGGGATGCAGCAGCACCCTTAGTTCCAATACCTATGGGTTCTTTTGAACTCTGCCATGCTATTAGATGCAAAAATAGATCACCTTCCATCCACACCTGCATATAACATTGCATCCCTTGCTAACCACAGTATTCACAACTTGTAACCTCTGGAATTTATAAACACAATTATATTTAGGAACAAAGCCACACATTCTGAAAAAGCTACAACTGGTTCCAAAATCTGACTAGTATTCATAACACAGGTTGCCATGAACATCTCACCTCTCTGCTCCTCATAATGAGCCCAGGTTAAGCACTCTTCTGATATTCCAGGCCCTCCTTAGATTTGAGAGAAGCTCCATCTATCTCCATGATTATGACTTCCTTGATAGATATGTACAATATGAAAGTAACATTAAAACAAAAACGAGGAGTCCGATGGCACCTTAAAGACTAACAGATTTGTTTTGGCACAAGCTTTCATGGGTGTAAAACCCACTTTTTCAGATGCATGGATTGAAAATTACAGATATGGGCATAAATATACTGGCACCTGAAGAGAAGGGAGTTACCTTACAAGTGGAGAACCAATGTTGACCAGGCAAATCCAATCAGGACGGATGTGGTCCACTCCCAATAATTGATGAGGAGGTGTCAATATCAAGAGAGGGAAAATTGCTTTTGTAGTGAGCCAGCCAGTCCCTCTTCAAGCCCAAATTAATGGTGTTAAATTTGCAAATGAATTGTAGCTCAGCAGTTCTCTTTGAAGTCTGTTTTTGAAGTTTTTGTTGTTGAAGGATGGCTACTTTTAAATCTGTTATAGAATGTCCAGGGAGACAAGTGTTCTACTGGCTTTTGTATGTTACCATTCCTGATGTCCGATTTGTGTCCATTTATTCTTTTGTGTAGAGCCTGTCCGGTTTGGCCAATGTACATGGCAGAGGGGCATTGCTGGCACATGATGGCATATATCACATTAGTAGATGTACAGGTGAATGAGCCCCTGATGGTGTGGCTCATGAGGTTGGGTTCCTGATTGAATTGGCCCTGTCAACACTGGTTCTCCACTTGTAGGGTAACGCCCTTCTCTTCATGTGTCAGTATATTTATGCCTGCATCTGTAATTTTCACTCCATGTATCTGAAGAAGTGGGGTTTTTACTCACAAAAGCTTATGCCCAAATAAATCTGTTAGCCCTGAAGGTGCGACTGGCCTCTTTGTTGTTTTTGTGGATACAGACTAACACGGCTACCCCTCTGATGATTAAAAGAAACCCACCCCCGAACCCTACATTTAATGCACCAGCTGGTGTATTTGGCACATCATACCAAACTAACTCCCATTCACATGGAACTAGACACTGTAGTTGACAGAAGCTTCCTAACATACTGTACATTCTTCTTTCCCCACTTCCTTGGACCATTTAGGGCTTTAGGGAATGCTGTCAAAGAAAATTCCCACCATTGCTATCAGTGCTGAAAACAGCTGATGGAACCAGAGAACCCTCTATTCTAGGACACACAAGAGCGGCGATTGTTTTTGTTAAACCCCCTTATGTAGGCACTGCCATTGTTTCTTGATCCTATCAAGTCTCCCTAAAATGTGCCTTTATCCTATTTACCATTAGCACATCATAACTCAATAGCACATCATTAACAAGACAATGAATAATCAGTCAATTAATTAACCATATTAGGAGACTCACTGAAGGGTTAAAATGAACCAATCTCAAATATAGACAAATGACAATACTCAGGGTGCCCTTGAAAGCACGACTCTCAGAACTCGAGGTGAAGAGATCCCTTGCGAGACATTCTTCCCAGACAAATTTTAAGAAATTTCATGAAGGTCATCATCTTGGACAGTCTCCAGCAGGGCTAGACACTGCTGTGAGTCCATACCAGCATTTAAGAATCTGGAAACAAAACAGAATACGTATAAATCCTCTCTGTGATTTCTGGATGGTGCAAGTTTCCTGTTGTGTTAGCATACAGCTAGCCAGGATAACCTGTTTATTCTAAATCTACCAGGATGGAATGCTGCCAGGCCACATTGCTACCATCTGATGGCTGTTTAGTGTCTTATGTAGCAGGAGTTAGTGCTTTCAGTCCTGTTCCTAGCCCACAGGTAGTGTGAACCATTGGCACAAATAATAATCCATAGCACCTTCTATGGGAGAGCTTCACTGGGCTTTGCAAAATGAGGACTGATTCATTCTTCACCACACCTTTTGAGAGGTAGGTAAGTATTTTCCTTGTTTTTCACACACGGAAGCAGAGAGAGAGAGAACGGTGGACTTGGCAACAGTCAAAAAGGACTCGGCGCTCCTGACTCCCAGTCCTTTGTCTTCAGCATGAGACCCCCACAGCTGGCACCTTAGCTTTAGTGTCATCAGTTAGATGAAGGGTAGAATGGGAGAGCAGATCCAGCTGTGCTCTCACCCCTGAGGCTGTCTCTGCAGCCTAGGTTTAGGGCACATTACTTCTCCATCTTCTGAATTAAAACCCACTGCAACTGCTATGCCCTAGCCTTTAAAACGTTGTGACTGTGAACACATCACATTTTCAAACTCCCATCCTAGGTACAGCATGTTCCATTTGATTCCGCAAACCAGCTCGCCCAGTTTCCCCATACCAGGTTTGTACCTTTCCCCTCCCGCCCCACGCTTTAGAAGAGTCTGTTTACTGAATTTGGAATTAGAGGAGGGAGACACAGCAAAGGAGCAGGTCTCAGAATTGCACCTTCTGGGTTCCAGAGATAGTTCTACCCCTGGCTCATTCACACCCTTAGGCAAGTCCTTTAACCTGTACACCTCAAGTTAACCAGCTGTAAAATGGGTGCAGTAACGCCTGTCGCGGGAGGGTATTGTGAGAAGTTGTGCGTGTAAGGTACTTTCAGATATTAGGGTGAAAGTTGCTATGTAAGTGCATAGTAATAAAAATATCATCTTAGGTAAAAATTGCTAGTGTCATTTGGCTGAGTTTTTTCTCACTCCACAGTAAGGTGAACAGGGATTGATGCCATTGACGGCAGCTGCAGAAGACCCATTCCTGTACGCCTTAGTGATGAAACAGAAGCTAAGATCTAGAAGAAACAGTAACACTTTCTTCTTCCCAACCCTATCATCCAAAAGAACCTTGCAGTTACCCATACATTTGTCACCTCTCACAATTAATACACAACACCGCAGTACCTCTCCTCAGCAACACGGGCTCCTGTGAGCACATCATGCTGCCTGCCACTTTTTACACTGGATTTCCATAGAATATGAAGCCCAGGTTCTCAGTGGCTTGGGCTCAGGCACTCAAAGTTAGCTTAAAGCTCCAGCATGATGACAGTGGTCATCAACTCTGCTCCGCTGGCATAATGGAACTCGTTACAATACAGATAAATCTCATCTGTGCAGGAAATGGAGCTCTCTCAGAAGTTGGTCTGAGGATGTGGAATTAACTCCCCCAGGAACTAAAGGTATGTCTACACCAATGGTTCTCAACCAGAGGTATGTGTACCCCTGGGGGTTCGCAGAGGTCTTTCAGGGGGGTACATCTAGGGGCGGTGCCAGCTTTTTTGCTGCCCTAGGCAGCGGCGGGAGAGGCTGCTGCCGAAATGCCGCCGAGGACCCTGGCGGCTGAAGAAGCTATGGCCAAAGAAGCTGCCGCCGGGGTTCTCGGCGACACTTCGGCGGCAGCTTCTTTGGCCGCCGGGGACCTCGGCGGCATTTTGGCGGCAGCCTCTCCCGCTGGCGGCCGCTGAGAGACCTGAGAGGCCGCCCCCCCAAATCCTGGTGCCTAGGCGACCACCTAGGGTCACCTAATGGTAGCACCGGCCCTGGGTACATCAATTCATCTAGATATTTGCCAAGTTTTACAACAGACTATAAAAAAACTAGCGAAGTCAGTACAAACTAAAATTTCAAACAGCTGATGACTTGTTTATACTGCTCTATATACTATACACTGAAATGTAAGTACAACATTTATATTCCAATTGATTTGTTTTATAATTATATGGTAAAAATGAGAGTCGGCAATGTCTCAATAATAGTGTGGCTGTGACACTTCTGTATTTTTGTCTGATTTTGTAAGCAAGTAGTTTTTAAATGAAACTTGGGGGTATGCAAGACAAATCAGACTCCTGAAAGGAGTACAATAGTCAGGAAAGGTTGAGAGTCACTGGTCTACACTACAAGTGCTAAAGCTGCGGCGCTGCAGTGTAGACACTTGATACAGTGCCAGAAGGGGTTGTTTTTTATCACTACAGTAAATCCACACACTCAAGAGGCGGTAGCTAGGTCAATGGAATAATTCTTCTGTCTACAGCTGGGCTTAGGTAAGCTTAACTACATCTCTGAGGTGTGAATTTTTCACATCCCTGAACAACATAGCTAGGTCGACCTTAGTTTTAGGTGTAGACCAAGCCTACATACCATCATGAACCTCATCACTTTTTGCTCCAAGCACAAGGTGCACTTTTTCAACTTGCCTCCTGCAACAGAGCGGAGTGTACATCATTTAAAAAAACCCAAAAGCAAAATCTTACCAAAATAAAAAATTACACTTCACACACAACTCTCTGCGGGAAGAGGATGAGGGTGAAAGAACAAACCACATGTAACAGATATTAGTCTTGTTGCTTGATACACTACTAGGAGCCAGTAGAAGAGCCTATGTAGAATTATATAAGTATATAGAATAGACACAGCAACTGAAATGAGCTGCAGAAACAGAAATCCTCTTTGCTGGTTAAGAGCATTAGAACCTACTTACCTATTGCATATTCTGTAACATCCATTGCCACAGTATTTAAGGCTCTAGTATTGCACCCTGATCCACTGGGAGCAGACCTGTGCATATGTGAAGCCCCATTATTTCAACGGGACTTCATGTGTGCATACCGATTCATCCCCGCCGATCAGTTTGCAAGATTGGGGCTGTAGGCCTGAACAGGTAAATTAGAGCTACATGACCAGGTCATAGCCGACTTCACAGCTGATTCCACTCTTCACCCTTTCTAAGTTCTTATTTCTTTTAACATCTCAAAACCAAAACCTATCCATTGCTCAACTTGTTCATTCTGGCCTGAGTTCCTGCTCAGATTTCCTTCCACTGTGGCATTGCCTAACCTCTCTAGAGTGATTTGCATTCACGATAGTGGGTCCAAGTGTAATACAATGCCCTAGGATTGGTAGAGGGAATCAAACCCAGGATCTCTAGATCTGAATTAGAGCTCGAAGGCTGTACAGACTCGATCCTCTGTGTGATCCAGCCAGGGCCAGCCCTAGCTTTTTGGCCGCCCCAAGCAAAAAAAAAAAAACCCCACAAGCGCCGCCCCCCCCACAACGCCGGCCAAAACACCCCCCGCCAACAACGCCGCCCCGCCAAAACGTGGGGGGGGGCAGTGGAGGGGGGCGGCATGCCCGCCGCCCCGCTCCCCCTGCCAGTGGGGAGCGCGGAACGCCGGCCGCCCCGCTGCCCCGGCGCTCGGTGGGGAGCGGAGCACGCCGGCCGCCCCGCTGCCACGGCCGGGGCGCCGGCAGGGAGCGGAGAACGCCCGCTGCCCCGGCCGGGGTGCCGGCGGGGAGCGGAGCACGCCGGCTGCCCCGGCGGGGAGCAGAGCACGCACGCCCGCTGCCCCGGCCGGGGCGCCGGCGGGGAGCGGAGCACGCCTGCGGCCCCGCTGCCCCGGCCGGGAGCAGAGCACGCCTGCGGCCCCGCTGCTCTGCCGGGGCGCCTGCAGGGAACGGAGAACGTCTGCCGCCCCGCTCCCCCGGCCGGGGCGCTGGCGGGGAGCGGAGCACGCCTGCCGCCCTGCTCCCCCGGCCGGGGCGCCATCAGGAAGATTAGGTTTTTTTGGTAAAAAAACAACACCACCAACAAAAAAAAAACGTTGAGTGCCGCCACCCCCCTCCAGGTGCCGCCCCAAGCACGTGCTTGGTAGGCTGGTGCCTGGAGCCGGCCCTGGATCCAGCCACTAGGGGTGGATAGAAAGCAACACTGTAAGTAAGAAGAACGAGGAGTCCTTGTGGCACCTTAGAGACTAACAAATTTATTTGGGCATAAGTTTTCGTGGGCTAGAACCCACTTCATCAGATGCATGGAGTGGAAAATACAGGAGTAGGTATAAATACATGAAAAGATGGGAGTTGTCTTATCAACTGTGAGGTCAGTCTAACGAGACAATTCAATTAACAGTAGGATACCAAGGGAGGAAAAATAACTTTTGTAGTGGTAATGAGAGTGGCCCATTTCAAACAGTTGACAAGAAGGTGTGAGTAACAGTAGGGGGAAATTAGTATGGGGGGAAATTAGGTTTAGGTTTTGTAATGACCCAACCACTCCCAGTCTTTATTCAGGCCTAATTTGATGGCGTTCAGTTTGTAAATTAATTCCAGTTCTGCAGTTTCATGTTGTAGTCTGTTTTTGAAGATTTTTTGTTGAAGAATTGCCAGTTTTAGGTCTGTTATTCATAGGCGCCGACTCAGTGGGTGCTCTGCACCCACTGGCACCAGTCAATTGTTTAAGGGGCTCCTGGGGGCCCAGGCCCCCCATCAGCTGTTCAGCAAGGGGTGAGCAATCAGCAGTTTGTTTCAGCACTGGAGCCGGGAGCACCACCGATCAGCTGTTCCCCGCTGCTGAGCAGCTGTTTCAGGCTCTGAGTCCTAGACTTGCTGCATTCAAAACAGCTCTTTCCAGATTTGCTGTTGAGGTGTTTTTTTTGGCCACCAGTCAATCAGTGGGAAGGGAACTCTGCTCCTGGGTGGGAGGGGCAGAGAGAGTGACCCCCCACCACCACTGGTGCCTCTCTATCTGTCTCCTGCTCCTAGCATCTTCTTGTGGCAGGCATGCTTTCTCTGGTTCTCCAGCTGCAAAACTTTCTCCAGCCTCTTCTCACACAACTAAAGGCATTAGTACCAGCAGCAGGTAAGAAGTGTATTTAAAAGGGAGTCTTGGGGTGAGGGTGGCTGGGGGCACTTCTGTTTTATATGGTTTATACGTTAAAGTCCATGTGCTCACTCTGGCAAACACAACCAGGCACTGTGGGAGGGGGAGGGGAGGGAAACTCAGGCTAACAGGGGAAACCTTCCTAGCAGTGCAATCTCTGCCTTGGGGTTTGGATGGAAGTCTCCCAAGGGAAGGGCTAGTGATCATGTTGGGGGACAGGGCATTGCTGAATCCTAGGGTTGAGTAATTCTCTGGTGATGGTCATTGAATTGCTAATTGTCAGTAACTTGCTGCACAATGGCTGGTGATGGTTGTTTGACATTCACCCAGCCATTTGGTCAAGTCCCTTGTTGTTTCTGGGGAGTTGTCTTCTGGGCTGCTCCCAAATTTGCAGCATATTTCATTAACACCATACAGCACAATCGCATAACTTTATACACTTTAATGATATACATATTTCAACAGAACAGTGGGTTTCAGCAAATCATAATCTTTCCCATGATACCTTACACTGCATGCTTTATATGAAATATAAAGAATATAATCAAATGATGAATATGGGGCTTACGGAGCACAGCATGCCGCTCCCCTGAGGTATAGAGCAATGGCTCTCAAACTTTTGTACTGGTGACCCCTTTCACATAACAAGCCTCTGAGTGCAACTCCGCCCTTGTAAATTAAAAACACTTTTTATATATTTAACCTTATTATAAATGCTGGAGGCAAAGCGGGGTTTGGGGTGGAGGTTAACAGCTCATGACCCCCCATATAATAACCTTGTGACCCCCTGAGGGGTCCTGACACCCAGTTTGAGAACCCCTGGTAGAGAGTGTCACAGCTAGAAACTCCAAGACTTACAACTTTTAAAAGGAGACTGGACAAAACATGCAGTAAGGATCAGCCCTGCATTGGCAGGGAGATGGACTGTGCCAGGGTGATCACAGGGCTTTTCCCCCTGTAACTTCTATAATTCCATCCCACTCTCCTAGGAGTACAAAGTCTGGTACTAAAGACCTGGTGTCTGGATCCCATATTGCCTTGCACTGGGATTGGGAATTAGTGCCCTGACATACAACTCCTCCTATTGGGCCAGTGTAGCTCCTGCTGTTAGTACAGCTATTTGCAGGTGCCCTTGTGTTTAGCTGAACCCTTGGACTCAGTCCCTGAGTGTATCCCCATTAAACTGAGAGCTAAACAGACACTACTATCCTGCTGTGTGGATCCCAGTGTGCTTGTACTGTGGATTTTTGGCATGCACACGTGGCTATATTCATCTCATTGTGCTGGTAGTGCTACTTCCTTGGTGTGATGATGACATTATACTAAGATGAATCCTGAAAATAGTGCCCTGGTGTGATGGTGGTCACTCTGTGCTGTTCATGTGAATCCTGCATTTTTGTATGCTGTGGTGTTGTAGCCCTGTTGTTCCCAGGAAATTAGAGAAAAGAGGTGAATGAGGTAATAACTTTTATTGGAGCAACTTTTGTTGGTGAGAGAGAGAGACAAGCTTTTGAGCTTTCACAGAGCTCTTCTTCAGGAAGAAAAAAGGTGAGTGAGGTAACTTTTATTGGAGCAACTTTTGTTGGTGAGAGAGAGAGACACAAGCTTAAGCTTGTCTCTTTCACCAACAAAAGTTGCTCCAATAAAAGTTATTACCTCATTCGCCTTTTTTCTCTAATGTGAATCCTGTCATTATGACCATCTTGGGTGTATCCTAATATACAGAGAGCATGAATCTTGACCACTAGAGGTGGAGTGTAAATCTTGATGCTAGTAGCCTGCTGTTTAGATCTTACTCCACTTTGAGCCTGGGAGTTTTAATTTTGGCATGGGTACACATGCCAATCCATGAAGGCAGTGGAGTTTGGGAAAAAGGTGAATGCAGGGCCGGCCTTATGGGTAGGTGCTTACAGGAGGGCGCTGTGGTCAAGAGGTAAGGAATGGGGTGGTCCTGGGGTGCGAGACTGTGGAAGGGACGTGTTTTTCATTTGTTCGTACTATAATTATAGGGCCAGGTTGAAAGATGGATACATTTGTGGTAAAAATCAACAGTGGGAATTTTTAATGATTTTAAATGTACTGTAATTTATGTAATTAGGTTGTTCTTTACTATTTTAATGATTAAATTGTTAACATACCAATGATAGTTGCATTCAATAACTAGAATATGAAAGAACTGTATAAATATGCAGACAATAGCCTCCCAAAACTGGCAGACGTACTCAGAGGAGGGGGCGTAGAGGAGCGAGCGGTGGAAAGGTGGGGGAAGGGGCGGAGTGGGGGTGGAGCCTAGGGAGGGGGCAGAGCAGGGAGGGGGCCTAGGGAGGGCACCCACCGGCAAAACCAAAAGTCAGCACCTATGCTGTTATTGAGTGACCATGGAGATTGAAGTGTTCTACTGGTTTTGAATGTTGAACTAGCCCCTCAACATATAGCTGCTATGGTAGTCTGACAGTTAAAAGACAAAGGGTGACTGATCGCTTACTCTCCGTTTAATTTTCCCATTTCCATTTTAGCTAGCAGCTACAGTATAACTATTCCAGTGTCCACATGGCCAGCCCATGGAAAAATTCCCTCTTCTATTAGCATTTGTTTTGCCTTCATGTTCTCAGCCATATAGCTATATTTATCCAATCACAAGTATTGCTGGCAGATTATGCACTCCATCTGCTTTGATCTTTGCTGACTTGAAGATAATTCAAGAAGTCCCCCTCTGCCCCCCTTCTGTCTGCTGCATGTGTGCCAACTGCTCATTGACAAATTCCTTTGAATTATTCGGATTCCAATCAGGAAACTCAAGCAAAATTGTTTCTGACTACTGGGGTTTATTGTTGACTGGACTTTATTAGGATCATTGCTCAGGTATATTGCTCTGTGCTTTGAACACAGTGAAGTTGTTCCCTATTAACCTAACTTTGGGGGTGTGGGAAAATGAAAAATATTTCCTCTGTGTAAGGGCCAGTAATAAATAATCTCAAATATATTTTATAAACTGCACTTAGGGCCAGCCAGCCATCTCACCTGGGGGCAGCCCTAAAGGCAGATGGTAACCAAACAGGCTTCCAAAAAATAAGCACAAGCACAGAGATGTCTGGTATCTTTTGAAACTAGTGCACAGTCTTCCCATTTCATTATCCAGTGCTCTCATTACAACTCTTTAAAAAACCAGACAACTTTTGACTGAAAATAGTGACAAATATGATTTGCCTGGCCATTGTGATCAAGGCATAACGATCTTTAAACTGTTTTGCCTAGACCCCCATCTATCTATTTAAACCCAGTTTTTGAAATATTATGTTCCGGGTTTTTGAAGATTCATAAAGTTTAAGGCCAGATGCAACCATTCGATCATCTAGTGCCATGGTTCTCAACCTATTTACCATTGTGGGCCACACATGCAGATCTGTATGTGTATGTGGGCCGCATCCACACAAGAGATATACTACCCGTACATCCACCAGAAAAATACGGTTTAGTATTTGTTATATGACAGCAATACAATTTGGAGGATGTTTCATTTCAACACTGGCAAATGTCTACCAAGAGCATTTTAAATTAGTAAAATAACTGTTCAGGTTAATTAATTTACTGTAGGGGTGGCATGGCAGGGTGTAGTGCCACCCTCACTTCCATGCTGCTGCTGGCGACAATGCTTGACTGAGAACCCAGAGAGCGCGGCTGTGGAGCCTGCCTGTAAAGATGGGAAGCCTGCCCGGTGTGGGGCACCTCCCCAGCCAGGGACTGCCCCCCATTACCCAACCCTCCTGGGACTGTCCCCCCAGCATCTAGACCCTCCCCCCCCAACACTGGGGTGGCAGAGACAGGGTGCTTTGTCCAGGGCAGAACGGCTGCCCCAGGGACTGTCCCCTCCAGCATCCAGCCCCCACCTAGGGACTGCCCCACTGCAACTTCCCCCAGCCTACCCAAGAACTGCCCCCAGCACTCAACGCCCCCACTCTGGGACTGTGCCCCAGTATCTAAATCCCCATCCAGGGACTGCCCCCAACCACCAGTCCCTGCATGTACAGTATGACCCCCATGCAACAGCTGCACCCCCTCCTTGCGGCCCTACCCCCCTGCACCCATCTCCCCATGCCCACTGGTTTCCTACCTCAGCTTCAGATGTGCAGCCTGCCCGCTGCTGCAGTCCTAGTGCTGGGGAGTCTGCTCAAGCTGGGGTCACTAGACCCGTGATCCTGAGGAGTGGGGGGGTGGTACTGAGTACCCTGGCCTCCTGCCAATGCTTCTCAGCCCAATCCTACTGGGGGTGGGGTGATGAACCTGATCTTGTTCCACCCCATTTTTGCACACACTCCTGCCAGCTCTGCACCTGGGGCACATGCCACTCTTGCCCTGCCCTAGTTAGGGCCCTGTGTGCTGATTGGGCCGCAAGCGGCCCCGGGTTAAGAACCACTGATCTAGTCTGACCTTCTATATGTCACAGGCCATTAAATGTACCCCTGTATTGAGCCCAGTAACTTGTTTATCTACTAAACCATATCTTCCAAAAGGCATCCAGTCTTGATTTGAAAATATCAACAGATGGAGAATCCACCACTTCCCTTGGTAGTTTGTTCCAATCAATCAGTCTCATTGATAAAACAAATTATGCCTTATTTCCAATTTGAATTTGTCTGGCTTCAGCTTCCAATCACTGGATCTGGATCTGCCTCTCTCTGTTTGACTCTTTTATTTCCTGGTATTTTCTCCCCCTCAAGGTATCAAGTGACATCTCAATCTTTTGCTCAACAACTTCGGGCGGGAGAGGGGTTTGTTTGGTTTTTTTTTTTGCTCAACAACTTCGGGTGGGAAGTCCCAATTTGTGGGTCTTCTCATCTGGTCACCCTACTCCCATCATTGTAGTTAATCCACCTCCCCTGAGAGGCAATTGCTAGGTCAATGGAAGAATTTGTCCATCTAGCACTGTCTACACTGAGGGTTAGGTCGGCGTAGCTATGTCTTTCGGGGTGTAGATTCTAAACACCCTTGAGATGTAGCTATGCTGATATGAATTTTCAGTGCAGACAAGCCTCTACCCAGTTACCTTTAACAACAAAACTTGTAATTTCCTCAAAGAATGAAATCAGTTTAGTTTGACAAGTCCTATGTTCCATAAAACTACGTTGACTGCCATGTAGCATATTCCCATCCTTTAATTCCTTATTAATTTAATCTCATATCAACTTTCCATTATTTGGCCAGGTCCGATGTCATGCTAACTGTTCCTTAATGCACTCAGATACAACAGTAAGAACCTATATGAAATAGAGCCAGCCTATAGTTACCCGGATCATCCTGCTTGCTCTTTCTGAACATTGATTGTCTCACTGTTTACTTGTACTCCCACATCTCTGTGTATCCATCTGTTGTCTCTTGCCTTAGACTGTGAGTCCCCTGAGCCAGGGACTGCTTTTTGTTCTGTGTTTGTACAGTGCCTACCACAATGGGGTCCTGGTCTGAGACTGGGTATCGTAGGCACTATGCTAATATAAACCACCAATAAGAATAAGAGTAACAATAAAAATAACAAACTCTTCTAGTCTTCTGAAATTTCCCTGGTATTACAACACTAAATATTAACATCTGCAGACCTGAGATCTCTTCAACCAACTCGTTTAGGATTCTTGGGTGCAACTTATCCAGGCCTGCTAATTTAAACATGACTATCCCTAGCAGATATTATTTAACATCCTCCTAAGTTACTAATAGACTGGGAGGTACTTAGTCATCCTCATGTGATACAAGCACATCACCCCGCTTCTTTCCAAATACCGACTTATATTAATACATATTTAGAGAACACTTCTGCCTGTTCTGCATCATCATTAACAATTTTACCAACTCCAGCTCCTTATTGTTCTTAGCCCTGAATTGCCTTTAAAACCAGTTCAAACATTTCATTTTTTCCCCAGAGTAATCAAGGCCTTATCGGCCTCCACTCTTGGCAGGGGCCATTTAATAGATGGACAGAGACTGAACTGCTTCCTTATCCCAAAGGGGTCTTTCCAACTCAGTGCTGAGGCACATTGATGGGGTTGTATGGGAAGAATTTGCACTGCTGTTGACTTTTTTTTTTTTTTTTTAATCTGTGGATGAAAACAAAAATATTCTGTTTAAGGGCCTGTCAATCTGGCTCCTTTCATGAGCACTAAATTCGCTTCAAAACCAAAATAAGACTATACACCTTTGTCCTTTTAAGCTTTAGGATGCGACACAGGGCTAGAGTTTGCACAGTTATCTGAGAAGTTGCCTATTTGCCATCTAGTGCAGGTCCTGATCCTGAGCTCTGCCAGCTTTCAAAGTTGCATGGGGCTTTTGGAAGCCATGAAACCAAATTAAACATGGCTGAATGTGCACAAATTAAAATCTAACCCAAGAAAGCAAAGGCCATGGTTTTCTGCCTGAAACAACTTACTCCCATTTGGATCGGCTGAACATTTGAGCTAGATTAGAACCACAGCCTCTTCTATCAACATAACCGTTGGTAGGGCATATTTAGTGCATATGGGTTGCCAGTCCTCCAGGACTGGCCTGGAGTCTCCAGGAATTAAAGATTAATCTTTATTTAAAGATTGTCATGTGATGAAATCTCCAGGAATACATCCAACCAAAATTGGCAACCCTACAGTGCATACTGGTTATCCATGGGCATTGTTTTACTAGGTTTTCTGACCTGTAGATGGAGCAGTTGCACTGTTGAAAGTCACTGTGTGCGCTTACTACTAAGCTTCCTTTTGCACTATAATTCCCAGCAATGTTTAAACGGGGAAACAAATTTGTTCCATGTGGTCTGATGTAATATTCAGCTAAAAAACCTATTAAAAAACAAAACAAAAAAAGACAATTGGAATGTAGCAATCTTTTTCCAAATCAACCTAGAACTGGAAATACACGTTCTCAGCCCTGTAGCTGTACCACTCACGTTGCATGCCTGCTGAAAACATGCAGCTAAGTATCACCTCCATCAAAGTTCATTGTGCACCCTATAGATCTGCTGTTAAATATTAAAGGAAGATTAAAGGCCAGCCAATTAGGTTTAAAAGTAGCTGCCCAGAGAGTTCTTATTTCTGCTCTCTGGGAAAGAGAGCGGGCAAATATCAGATCCATGTAAAATCATTGCAGCATTTTTTTAATCAGTGGTCTTGGACCCCATTCTACTCTTACTCTGGACTCTCCAGAGTTACTCCATTGACTTCAGTGTGGGAACTGAACATCTTAGTGTAACAGCAGAATTTGGCCCTTTTTTTTTTTTTAACCAAAATTGACTGATTTTGTGCAAAGTACTTAACTATTGGACAGGAACTGAAGCATGGGCAGTGGGTATAATAGGCTAAGCCTCCCCTAAACCAAGCCCTGGGCCCACCCATGCTCTGCCCTCTCCCCAAAGCCAGCAGGAGCTCAGCTCTGCTGGTGGACGGAGGTCAGCGGGCCGGTGCTGAAGCTGGGCAGTGGCCTGGCATTGCAGCTGGGTGGTGGCTAGGATTGCCAACCCTCTAGGATTGGCCTGGAGTCTCCTGGATTCGGCATCCATCTCCCGGTGACTACTGAAAGCAATCTGCAAGATTTTAATAGGATAGTTTAAGAAAATGACATTACGTCATGTTGCGGGGAAAAATCTCCCGGAATACCTTCAGTCAGAGTTGGCAACCCTAGCAGCGGCCCGGCACTGGGGCTCAGTGCTGAGGCCGGGTGGTGGCCCAGCCAGGGCTCCTCTGGCTGCAGGTGGGGGGAGGGAACTCAGGGCTCCCGCGGATGGGGGTGGGGCCTTGGGCAGAAGAGGCAGAGCTGCGTGGCTAGCCTCCCTGAAAGAGGGGCTCATGTGCCACCCATGAACTCAGGAATTGCTATACCAAAGGTCCCCCCTTAGCTCACCACCCTGTTTCTGACAGTAAGTACGACAAGGCCTTTTGGAGAAAGATGCATGAAACAATGTAGAGGACAATGTAGAGGACAAGAGGATATTCTTCTTCGAGTGCTTGCTCATATGTATTCCAATTAGGTGTGCGCGCGCGGCGTGCACGATCGTCGGAAGATTTTTACCCTAGCAACACTCGGTGGGCCGGCTGGCGCCCCCTGGAGTGGCGCCGTTACGGTGCCTGATATATACCCCAGCCGGCCCAGCGCCCTCTCAGTTCCTTCTTACCACCCGTGACGGTCGTTGGAACTGTGGAGAGCAGCTCGCTGACCTCCACATCCCTAGCATATTTAGCACTCGTTTATCTTGTAGATAGTTTAAGTACTTCTTAATTACTTGTTAATAGTTATTCATAGTTCGTTGTGTAGTTAGTGTAAATAGTAGCGGGAGATAAGGGGCTTCTCCCCTGTTTCCCTCCCGGTACCGGGCCAATGCCTGGGTCTCCGGGATTCAAGCCTTGCTCGGCCTGCCAGAAGCCGATGCCCACAGGAGATCCCCACACCTCCTGTTTGAAGTGCCTCGGGGAGTCCCACCTTCCGGACAAGTGCCGTATTTGTAAGGCGTTTAAGCTGCGGACCAAGAAGGAGCGGGACTTTCGTTTGAAGCAGCTCCTCCTGGAGGCCTCGCTTAGCCCGATGTCGGCCCCGCACCGGAACCCGGTACCGACCCCGGCGGCCTCGTCATCTGCGGCACCGCAACGCCCGAGCTCCGGGAAAGAGCCCAGGCACCGTACGCCTCAGGCTGGGACTTCGCAGAGGCGTCGCTCTCTGTCCCCGAGAGCGAAGAAGTCGGGCACCACACCAGCACCGACTGCGGCGCCGCTGCTCACGCAGCCTGTTCCAGACCATGCCAGGCCTGGTATGGTGCCAGCACC
Organism: Chelydra serpentina; assembly: GCA_037349315.1. Taxonomy (NCBI): domain Eukaryota; kingdom Metazoa; phylum Chordata; order Testudines; family Chelydridae; genus Chelydra; species Chelydra serpentina. Next base: position 975,359 of record JBAIAC010000023.1, read on the forward strand.
GTTGACTCCGGTACCGCAAGGACCGTTGAGCTCGGTGCCAGTGGCTCAGATCTCTGTGCCACCTACTCCGGCCCCGCAGAGGCCGTCGAGTCCGGCGCCGCCACCGATACCGGCGCCGGCCCTGCCAACTCCGACACCCCAGAGGCCATTGAGTGCAGGACAGCCTTCTCAGGCTCCGGTACCGACGACTCCGGCCTCACAAGGCACGTTGAGCTCGGTAACCGCCAGCTCCCCGGCCCGCACCGTGGTAGAGCTTCCGCTGCCGTCCACTCCGGACACCTTCTCGGCGGCGAGGGACCTGATTGCGATGACCGATCCGGCACCGACCCCATCCTCGGTACCGCCGTTGCGGATCGTCGCTTCCCACGGCAAACCGGCCATGTTCCACCCGGTGCCGCATGCGGAGACCAGCCAGCAGCAGTCGGCGTCTCCTCGGTACCGCTCGCAGTCCCGGCGCCGGTCACCATCCCGGCACCGGTCGTACTCGCGGTATCGCTCCAGGTCCCCCTCCAGACGGCGGTATGTCGACTCCCGGTACCAATCCCGGTCCCGTGGCCGGTCACCACGTAGATCTCCGGACGATCGGCATCATTATCGTTCGCCGAGGCGTTCCCGATCCAGGTCTGGATCCCGGTGCCGCAGTCACCGCCGGTACCGTTCCAGATCCCGGTACCGATCGAGTTCCCGGTACCAATCTCTGGCACCGCGACATACCATGGCCACGCAGACCACCCTCCATGGCTACTCTGCACCACCTTGGCCTTCTCGCTCCGTCTCCCACTCTTCTAGAGCCGGTAGCGACCTGTACGTGGAGGATCGCACGGTGGGTGAGCAGGGCCACCTGCGAGATGCCGGACAGGACCCGTCCCACGACCAGGGACAATGGGCCTTCTGGACCCCGATGGCGTACCATCAAGCCCAAGGGGTCCCATCTAGAGCCTCCCTCTCGGCTCAATCCGAGCGTAGAGCACCGGAGGCTACGGTATCCCGGCCTCCACCAGACATCTCAGAATCGGTCGCGGCCCCAGACTTGGAGGCCCCAACCCTGGACCCCTCAGCGGCCCCCCCTGAGGACCCGCTCGCTCAAGGTCTGTCATCCTCCTCCTCCCCTGACGAGGCAGTGGCAGGAGCATCATCTTCCAGCCCGCCTCCTATTGATCTCCGGGACCATCAAGACCTGCTTCGCAGATTGGCCCTTAACATGGATCTGCAGATAGAGGAGGTTCCAGAACTGGAGGACCTGGTGGTGGACATCTTGACAACTGACACCCCCACCAGGGTAGCCCTGCCGTTCGTCCGCACGATACTGGCCAACGCCACATCTATCTGGCAGTCCCCAGCCTCGATACCCCCCACTGCCAGGGGTGTAGAGAGGAAGTATATGGCACCTCCAAGAGATTTCCGGTATCTCTACACTCACCCCCCTCCGTGCTCACTGGTGGTTCAATCGGTCAACGAGAGGGAGAGGAATGGCCAACAGGCCCCCGCCCCAAAGTCTAAGGACGCCAAGCGCCTAGACTTGTTTGGGAGAAAGATTTACTCGGGGGGGGCCTACAGCTCCGGGCTGCGAACCAGCAGGCACTCCTGAGCCGCTATGGCTATAACACCTGGGTCTCCATGGAGAAATTCAAAGAACTTATACCTCCGGAGTCCAGGCAGGAGTACAAAGCCTTTGTCGAGGAGGGCAAGAAGCTGGCCAGGACGTCACTGCGAGCCTCTCTCGACATCGCCGACTCGACCACCAGAACCATCGCCTCGGGAGTCGCCATGCGGCGTATCTCCCGGCTACAATCCTCCACCCTCCCCACGGAGGTCCAGCACACTATTCAGGACCTACCGTTTGAAGGTCAGGGTCTGTTCTCGGAGAAAACTGACCCAAAGCTGCAGACCCTCAAAGATGGTCGTACCATCATCCGCACGCTGGGGATGCATACCCCAGCGACGCAGCGCAGACCCTTCCAGCCCTTCGGACAACGTCCCTACTTCCCACCCGCACCACGACAGGACTTCTATAGGAGGCCGCGTGGTCGAGGGGGCAGGAGACAACAACCCGGTCGACAGACCGGCCAGCGACAGGGCCCCCACAAACCATCGTCAGGGCCCAAACAAAATTTTTGAAGGGACGCTCGAGGCCGGAGTACCAGTTTTAATCGATCCTGTCCCCCTGTTCCTAGACCGCCTTTCCCTTTTCTCCCCTGCGTGGTCAGAAATCACCACGGACCGCTGGGTCATACGCACGGTGCAAAGTGGATACCATTTGCAGTTTGTCTCCCCACCTCCATCCCATCCTCCCTCCCTGTCCCTCTTCAGGGACCCTTCTCACGAGTAACTCCTCATTCAGGAGGTACAAGAGCTCCTCTCCGCAGGAGCGGTAGAGGAGGTTCCCAGGGAGCTCAGGGGCAAGGGTTTTTACTCCCCTTATTTCCTAATCCCCAAGGCGAAGGGGGGGCTACGTCCTATTCTGGGCTTGCGGGGACTCAACAAATTTATGGTAAAGTTGAAGTTCCGTATGCTCTCCCTGGGCACTATTATCCCCTCTATGCATCAGGGAGACTGGTACGCCGCCCTCGACATGAAGGACGCGTATTTCCATATTGCAATCTACCCACCTCACAGGCGCTTCCTCCGCTTCATGGTGGGCCAGAGACACTTCCAGTTTACGGTCCTGCCCTTCGGCCTCTCGACGGCACCAAGGGTTTTTATGAAGTGTATGGCAGTGGTAGCAGCCGCCCTTCGGCGTCAAAGAGTTCAGGTGTTCCCCTACCTCGACGACTGGCTTATCCGCGGCAACTCCAGCAGCCAAGTCCAGTCGCATATCCGCAAGGCCATGGGCATGTTCAAGCGGCTCGGCCTCCTCCTGAACGTAGAAAAGTCCACTTTGGTGTCAACACAGAGGTTAGACTTTATAGGGGCAGTACTGGACTCCACTCTCGCCCGGGCTTTTCTTCCAGAGGCTCGCTTTCTGACTCTTACAACTACCATACGCAGCCTTCAGGCCTTCCCAACGTCAACGGCCCGCTGTTGCCTCAGCCTCCTTGGTCATATGGCATCCTGCACCTTCGTGACAGCTCACGCCAGGCTGCGCCTCCGGCCCCTTCAGGCATGGCTCGCCTCAGCATACCGGCCGCGCAGGGACAGCCTGGACATAATTCTGACGGTCCCAGCACAGGTCCTAGCCTCCCTCAACTGGTGGCTGGACCCCAGGAAGGTGATGTCAGGTGTTCCATTTCATCCACCTCAGCCATCCCTAGCCTTAACCACGGATACTTCATCCCTCGGCTGGGGAACTCATTTACAGAACCTCCAAACGCAGGGCCTGTGGTCAGAGCAGGAGCTGACTCTGCACATCAATGTCAGAGAACTGCGAGCGGTACGTCTTGCCTGCCAAGCCTTCGCTCAACATTTACAGGGCCGCTGTGTCACCATCCTTACAGACAACACGACGGCCATGCATTACATCAACAGACAGGGAGGGGCACGCTCCCTCCCCCTCTGCCGAGAAGCGATTCATCTCTGGGACTTTTGCATAGCCCACTCCATTCACCTGGTAGCCTCTTTTCTCCCAGGGGTCCAGAACACCTTGGCGGACCGACTGAGCAGGTCCTTCCAGACTCACGAGTGGTCCATTCGACCGGACGTCATCCACTCTGTCTTCCGGAAGTGGGGATTTCCCCACATAGATCTATTCGCGACTCGCGAGAACCGGAAATGCCACGCGTTCTGCTCACTTCAGGGTTGCTCCCCAGGCTCCCTGACAGACGCTTTTCTCCATCCTTGGACGGACCACCTGTCCTATGCCTTCCCGCCAGTTCCACTGGTCCACAGAGTCCTGCTCAAGTTGCGCAAGGACAAGGTCCGATTAATCCTGATCGCTCCGGCGTGGCCCAGGCAGCACTGGTACACCACTCTCCTGGAGCTCTCCGTGGCCGCCCCAATCACTCTACCATTGTGGCCGGACCTGATTACCCAGCAGCACGGCAGGCTCCATCATCCCGACCTGCACTCTCTTCATCTCACAGCATGGCTGCTGCATGGCTGAACCCGTCTGAGCTACGTTGTTCCAGCCCGGTCCAACAGGTTCTGCTGAGCAGTAGGAAGCCTTCCACCAGGTCCACCTACTCAGCTAAGTGGAAACGGTTTTCCCTTTGGTGCGGCCCTCGGGGTCTTAACCCCTTGCAGGTGCCGATACACACCATTCTAGACTACCTCCTCTCTCTAAAGGAGCAGGGTCTGGCCCTCTCGTCGCTAAAAGTCCACCTCGCGGCGATCTCGGCCTTTCACCCTGGTGATGGGGGGCTTTCGATCTTTTCCAACCCCATGGTTAGCAGGTTCCTCAGGGGGTTGGAACGGCTACACCCATTGGTGCGCCGCCCGGTCCACACCTGGGACCTCAACGTCGTCATCACCAGGCTCATGGGGGCCCCATTCGAGCCTATGGCCACTTGCTCGCTGCTGTACCTCTCCTGGAAAACGGCCTTCCTCGTAGCCATTACCTCGGCGAGGCGCGTCTCTGAGCTCAGAGCGCTTACTTCGGAACCCCCTTACACGCTGTTCCACAAGGACAAGGTACAGCTGCGACCACACCCGGCCTTCCTGCCCAAGGTAGTGTCGGCCTTCCATATTAACCAAGACATTTTTCTACCGGTCTTCTATCCAAAGCCCCATGTCTCTAGGAAGGAGCAGCAACTCCATTCCTTGGACGTCCGTAGGGCCCTCGCCTTCTACATCGAGCGAACGAAGCCCTCTCGGAGAACGACTCAGCTGTTCGTCGCCGTGGCGGACCGGATGAGAGGTCTCCCGGTCTCTTCCCAACGCATCTCGTCATGGATATCGTCATGCATCCGGACATGTTATGACTTGGCAGGTGTCCCCACCATGCACCCTACTGCCCACTCCACCCGAGCTCAGGCCTCGTCCTCCGCCTTCTTGGCACACATACCAATTCAAGAGATTTGTAGGGCAGCGACTTGGTCATCGGTGCACACCTTCGCCTCTCATTATGCCATAGTACAACATTCTAGGGAGGACGCCGCTTTTGGTTCGGCGGTCCTACACTCCGCAGTCTCACAATCCGACCCCACCTCCTAGGAATGGCTTGGGAGTCACCTAATTGGAATACATATGAGCAAGCACTCGAAGAAGAAAAGACGGTTACTCACCGTAGTAACTGTTGTTCTTCAAGATGTGTTGCTCATATCTATTCCAAACCCGCCCTCCATCCCCACTGTCGGAATAGCCGGCAAGAAGGAACTGAGAGGGCGCTGGGCCGGCTGGGGTATATATCAGGCACCGTAACGGCGCCACTCCAGGGGGCGCCAGCCGGCCCACCGAGTGTTGCTAGGGTAAAAATCTTCCGACGCGCACACCTAATTGGAATACATATGAGCAACACATCTCGAAGAACAACAGTTACTACGGTGAGTAACTGTCTTTTTCTTCCTGACCTCTGTCATTGAGACTGAATTATGCCATTAAGCATGAGTTTTACATCCCTTCCATTTACAGGAAAAAGCTGCCATCTAAAACAGCAGTTCTCATTACCTTCCACTTGGTGAAACACAATTGTCTGGCTAATATTAACATAAACAGGCTCCTAAAAAGTGTTTAATTGAACTGCTCACATTTATTTTAAAGACTAATTCCAGTCACTGATTTGGAGGAAGCTTTTGCTTTCTTTTTTGTTTGGCTAACACCAAAAGTTTCATGAACTCCCCACCCCCAGCACAGATTGATTTTGGTTTAATTTTTTTTATATATCTAGTCCTGATTTATATTACTGCAGCCTGTCTGCTGAGGTTCTTGAACTAAAACTATGTTCCCTGTTTGCCTTCAGAGGCTCTCTTACAGTGTGTCTTAAGTCTCTTTCTGCTTAGTTCCATGATTGGATACACTGGGGACAAAAAAGCCCCAGAGACAGGGAATTTGGAAAGGGGAAAACATTAAACTAAGCGAAGATGCTATCTTTCCGTCCCCCTGATCTCTGAAGTTCTCGCCTTGCCTGCTTTCACTCTGTATTTGCTGGAGAGCTGATGCATGAGGAGCCCTTTGCCAGCCCATATCTGTGGAATAATAAATGCCCCAGATCACTTTGTGTTGCTGATCAAAGCAAGAACTGTGTTCTAAAAGCGGAAAAGTGATTTCAAAACAGCCTCAACCCCATCAAGCATGAGCTGAATATTGTAATCTTTGGGGGTTTTTGGAAGCTGTCTCAGCAAACCACAGGTATTTTGGGAAGCAGGGAATGGGGAAGGAGATATTAGACAGCTCTACTTCACTTTTTCAAAGTTTCATTGCAGAAGGGCCTGACCTTGCAACCACTTAAAAGCTGTCCGATGTGTTCATTCACTCGTTCATTTATTTTAAGGTTGTAAAGTTTAATGCCCATGCAGCAAAAAACTAGACAGGGCTGCTCTCTTGCAGGCGTTTCCAATCAGAATGGTTGCATGGCACATTAACCAAAACAGTGGCCCTGTATATGTGTTCCCATGGGGCTCAGAGGCATGACTGTAACAGTGGCCCACATTTTAAAACAGTCAGTTCTGGGAGGGTGGGAGTGTTCAGATCTGCTTGGGTGGGAAGAAAAGGGGTTATGGCTTTTCATCGCGATGTCCTGAGACAGCTACCACCATATTCAGCTAAACTCAGTGTAAAAGTCTCTTTCTTCCTTTCTAAACATCTCAGCCTGGCCTACACAGGAGGAATTTAGCAAAAAATCTCCTCACCAGTGCTCAGCACCTGGCAGAGACAAGGCTCCATCAGCGTCTGGTGTTACCACGCTGGTAATGAGCACGCTGGAAGCCGCCAGGAGCAGTAGACAAGTGAGGTGCTAAACTGGAGAATGACAGAACCAGGCAAGGCAGGGTGGAAGGGAGTCTGGTCCAGCCTAGAGTAAGGGAACAAGGCCTTGTAACCAAACCTCACACCACTGGAGTTAAAAGGAAGCATCTGGAGAAATGTTCCTAGTTTTTAAAGCCTGTGGACTGGAGTGGAGGTAAAATTCACAGAAGGGAGCCAAAAAGGACGAGGACTTTGAGAGGATGCACCCCCTTAGAAAGTTTCTTCCGGATTGTTCTACTGTCCCCCAAAACAATGAGCCATGTGGCCCATCCCAAACTCAGGACATCCTCAGGGTTTTTCTCCACGGGGAAGGATGGTCCAGTGGTTAGGACCTAATCTAGGAATTAGGAGACCTGGATTCAGCTCCCTGCTCTGTCACAGATGTCCTGTGCAATCTTGGACAAGTCACTTCACCTCTCTGTGTCTCAGGTCCCCATCTGTACAATGGGGATAACAGCACTGCCCTTCCTCACAGGGGTGTTGTGTCAGAGTAACCACATCACAGATTGTGAGGCACTTGGACTGTACAATAATGGCAGCCATGTAAGTACCCAAGATAGATAGGCTGGTGTGTGAGGCCTTATCTACACATAAACTTACATCTATTTAGTTAACCTGATTCAGTTAAACCAATGCAAATACTCTTATTTCAGTCTGAGTAGCTTATTTCAGTTAACAAAACCTACGTGTTCCTAACTGACTAAAAGATGTACCAAAAATAGGAATATCCACACAATTTTTCACATCAGTTTCACTTAAACTAGCTTAAAAACCAAATCTTAAATTTAACCGGTGCAACTCTACATGTAGACAAGTGGTCTTGTGCCAAATGTTTGAATTGTGACAAGTCTCACACCATGAAATGCAGTGAGCACAGGAGTTCCACCAGTGGTAATGAGGGCCACAGAAGACACTTAGATCCAAGCAGATATCCATCGGCTGCACAGAGGTCCTGTGTACACAAACCAGCATTGTGCCCCTGGCAGCTTGTCTCCAATGGAACTCGGAGGCCAGTGACTCCCTCTGGTTGCAGTCACCTCTGGCCCACCTTGTGAGGGGCAGGCAATACATCACCCAGCCTTTTTCACAACCCACTCTCACCCAGTACTGGGTTTACCGTGGCGCCATGCCCAGAGTCAGAAGGGGCCCTGGCCAGCCCGATCACCCGGCCGGCTGACCCGGCCAGGAAAGCTGCCCCTGCCCAGCCTCTTCCCACCCCTGCTCTGCCCCAGCCCTGCCCCCACTCCACCCCTTCCCCTGAGTTATGCATCCTGGGGGACTGCAGCAGGGGTCGGGCATGCCCTGCAGTCACTGGGCGGCAGGAAGTGGAGCGACCCGGGTCCATCCCGCTCTGCTCTGCTGGCTGCCAGCCGCACTGCCGGTGAGTGCTGGGGGATGGTTCCCCCCTGCCCCCCAAGTCCCAAGGCTGGGAGCCAGGGAAGCAGAGCGGAGCGGGCTGGGTCACTCCAGTTCCCGCCACCCCGTGAGTGCAGGGTCGGGCCCGCCCTGCAATCACCGGGTGGCAGGAAGTGGAGCAACCAGGCTCAAACCCTCTCTGCCAGCTCATGCTGAGGGGTGGTTTCCCCCCTGCCCTCCAAGCCTGGGGAGGGGATGGAGTGGTGGGGAAGGGGCATGGGATGGGGAAGAGAAGGGGGTGGGGGAAGCGGGAATGGGCAGGGGAGAGGCAGGGGGGAAGAAAAGGGGTGGGAAACTTAACAGTGAAATCCTTGCTGATCATAAACACAAAAAAGAAGCTTACAAGCAGTGGCAGCTTGGACAAATGCCCAGGGAGGAGTATAAAAATATTGCTCAGGCATGCAGGAGTGAAATCAGGAAGGCCAAATCACACTTGGAGTTGCAACTAGCAAGGGATGTTAAGAGTAACAAGAAGGGTTTCTACAGGTATGTTAACAACAAGAAGAAGGTTAGGGAAAGTGTGGGCCCCTTACTGAATGGGGCAGGCAACCTAGTGACAGAAGATGTGGAAAAAGTGAATGTACTCAATGCTTTTTTTTGCCTCTGTCTTTACAAACAAGGTCAGCTCCCAGACTACTGCACTGGACAGCACACTATGGGGAGGAGGTGACCAGCCCTCTGTGGAGAAAGAAGTGGTTCAGGCCTATTTAGAAAAGCTGGACAAGCACAAATCCATGGGGCCGGATGCACTGCATCTGAGGGTTCTAAAGGAGTTGGCGAATATGATTTCAGAGCCATTGGCCATTATCTTTGAAAACTCATGGCAATTGGGGGAGGTTCCGGGTGACTGGAAAAATGCTAATGTAGGGAAGAAGGAGGATCTGGGTAACTACAGGTCAGTCAGCCTCACCTCAGTCCCTGGAAAAATCATGGAGCAGGTCCTCAAGGAATCAGTTTTGAAGCACTTAGAGGAGAGGAAAGTGATCAGGAACAGTCAGCATGGATTCACCACGGGGAAGTCATGCCTGACTAACCTAATTGCCTTCTATGATGAGATAACTGGCTCTGTGGATGAGGGGAAAGCAGTGGATGTGTTATTCCTTAACTTTAGCAAAGCTTTTGGTACGGTCTCCTACAGTATTCTTGCCAGCAAGTTAAAGAAGTATGGGCTGGATGAATGGACTATAAGGTCGATAGAAAGCTGGCTAGATCGTCGGGCTCAACGGGTAGTGATCAATGGCTCTATGTCTAGTTGGCAGCCAGTATCAAGTGGAGTGCCCCAAGTGTTGGTCCTGGGGCCAGTTTTTTTCAATATCTTCATTAATGATCTGGGGGATGCCGTGGACTGCACCCTCAGCAAGTTTGCAGATGACACTAAACTGGGAGGAGTGGTTGATACGCTGGAGGGTAGGGATAGGATACAGAGGGATCTAGACAAATCAGAGGATTGGGCCAAAAGAAATCTGATGAGGTTCAACAAGTGCAGAGTCCTGCACTTAGGATGGAAGAATCCCATGCACTGCTACAGATTAGGGACCGAGCGGCTAGGCAGCAGTTCTGCAGAAAAGGACCTAGGGCAAGGGTGGGCAAATTACGGCTCGCGGGCCACATCTGGCCTGCGGGCCCGTCCTTACTGGCCCCTGAGCTCCCGGCCGGGGAGGCTCCCCCATCCCCTCCCCTCCTCCGCTGTCCCCCTACAGCCTCAGCGTGCCGCACTGCCAGCGCTCTGATGTGCTGCTCCTGGGCAGTGCTGCAGCGGCGGGGCTGCGAGCTCCTGCCACTCTGAGCAGCATGGTAAGGGGGCAGGGCTGCACGCTCCTGAGGGGCCTCATGTCTAGTTCCGGCGGGTCGCACAGCTGTGGTAAGGGGGCCAGGGGACAGTCAGGGGACAGGGAGCAGGAGGGGTTGGGTGGGGTACTGGGGGGGGGGCAGTTAGGGTGGGGGGTCTCGGGAGGGAGTGGTTAGGGGTGGGGGGGGTCTGTGGAGGGGGAAGTCAGGGGACAAGGAGCGGGGGGGGGTTGGATGGGTCGGTGGTTCTGAGGGAGGCAGTCAGGGGACGGGAAGTGAGTGGGGGTCGGATAGGGGACATGGCCAGGCTACTTGGAGAGGCACAGCCTTCCCTACCCAGCCCTCCATACAATTTTGCAACCCCAATGCGCCAAAAAGTTTGCCCACGCCTGACCTAGGGGTTACAGTGGATGAGAAGCTGGATATGAGTCAACAGTCTGCCCTTGTTTCCAAGAAGGCTAATGGCATTTTGGGCTGTATAAGTAGGACCATTGCCAGCAGATCGAGTGACATGATCATTCCCCTCTATTCAGCATTGGTGAGGCCTCATCTGGAGTACTGTGTCCAGTTTTGGGCCCCACACTACAAGAAGGATGTGGAAAAATTGGAAAGTCCAGTGGAGGGCAACAAAAATGATTAGGGGGCTGGAGCACATGATTTATAAGGAGAGGCTGAGGGAACTGGGATTATTTAGTCTGCAGAAGAGAAGAGTGAGGGGGGATTTGATAGCTGCTTTCAACTACCTGAAAGGGGGTTCCAAAGAGGATGGATCTAGACTGTTCTCAGTGGTGGCAGATGACAGAACAAGGAGTAATGGTCTCAAGTTGCAGTGGGGGAGGTCTAGGTTGGATATTAGGAAACACTATTTCATTAGGAAGGTGGTGAAGCACTAGAATGGGTTACCTAGAGAGGTGGTAGAATCTCCTTCCTTAGAAGTTTTTAAGGTCAGGCTTGACAAAGCCCTGGCTGGGATGATTTAGTTGGAGTTGGCCCTGCTTTGAGCAGGGGGTTGGACTAGATGACCTCCTGAGGTTCCTTCCAACCCTGAGATTCTATGATTCTATGAAACAGAAAACATAGCAAATCTATGAACAAAATCTTTGCCTATCTATTTATATGGCCCCATCAGTATGAGCCACCCGCACCCAGATTGCCCCACATAGAATTCTCTTGCCCCTACCTGGATCCCCCCACACTAAGTCCCTCTGCACTTGGATCCTGCTGCCGGGCTGCCTGCTCACCCACACCTGGTGCGCCTGGCACAGGGAGGCAGGGCCCCAGGGTGTTTCTGGGGCAGGCCTGGCCCTTGCACTGTCAGGGTCGGGTGCAGCCTCACTGCTTAGTCCCTGTCTCGGGGTGGGGACGGGGGGAAGGCTGCAGGGTAATCTCCTACCTCCATGCAACCAGTGGCCTGTGCTCCCCACTGCCATGTTGGAGCCTCCACGTTTATTTATTGACAAATAAAATTTGCAGAATTTTAAAATATTGTGCACAGAACTTTTAATGTTTTGGTGCAGAATCCCCTCAGGAATATGGGGTGCTGTGTAGCTGTGATGGTGGGACTGTGAGGAAGGTGGTGGGCAGGGGGTGGTCTCTGGGCAAGCGGTGTGGTGTGCAGGGTGCTGTGCAGTTGTGGTGGGAGGCCAGCGGGGGGAGGTCTCTGGGAGGGGTGGGGGCTGGACATAGAGAGCTGTGGTGGAGGTCTCTGGGCGAGGGGGCGCTGGGCATAAGGGTGGGGCACTGGGAAGGGGGGTGGTGTGGTGCGGGCCTTCCCTCAAGGGGAAAGAGCATCCTGGTAGCAGAGGACTGGGCAGGCCAGTGCGCATCTGGCAGCTGCAGGTTCGTAAACAGTGCCCTCCTGCTGGGGTGCGCAGAGTGGGGCTGCTCCCGCCGCACTGTGCCTCATTGCCCCCAGCCCATCCTTCACTCTGGAGACTGACCATCCTGCCCCCCTGCACCTTGCCCCATGGGGGCCCACAAAAAGTTAATCCAGCCCTGTCATACCCAATGCCCACCCTCACACACATCCTATCTCCCTGGAGACTCCTCCTGGGGGTCACAGGAAGAAAGGTGTGGTGCTGTGTTTGGAGCAAGATCTCGCAGCAGAAGTCTCATAGACTCATAGACTTTAAGGTTAGAAGGGACCATTATGATCATCTTGTCTGACCTCCTGCACAATGCAGGCCACAGAATCTCACCCACCCATTCCCGTAATAAACCTGTAACCTCTGTCTGAGCTACTGAAGTCCTCAAATCATGGTTTAAAAACTTCAAGGTGCAGAGAATCCTCCAGCAAGTGACCCGTTCCCCACGCTGCAGAGGAAGGCAAAAAAAAACCCAGGGCCTCTGCCAATCTGCCCTGGAGGAAAATTCCTTCCCGACCCCAACTATGGCGATCAGCTAAACCCTGAGCATGTGGGCAAGACTCACCAGCCAGACACCTAGGAAAGAATTCTTTTTAGTAACTCAGATCCCACCCCAGCTAACATCCCATCACAGGCCATTGGGCATATTTACCACTAATAGTCAAAGATCAATTAATTGCCCATCAAACCATCTCCTCCATAAACGCATCAAGCTTAATCTTGAAGCCAGATATGTCTTTTGCCCCCATTGCTTCCCTTGGAAGGCTGTTCCAGAACTTCACTCCTCTGATGGTTAGAAACCTTTGTCTAATTTCAAGTCTAAACTTCCTGATGGCCAGTTTATACCCATTTGTTCTTGTGTCCACATTGGTACTGAGCTTAAATAATTCCTCTCCCTCCCTAATATTTATCCCTCTGATATATTTATCAGAGCAATCATATCTCCCCTCAGCTTTCTTTTGGTTAGGTTAAACAAACCAAGCGCCTTGAGTCTCCTTTCATAAGACAGGTTTTCCATTCCTCGGATCATCCTAGTAGCTAGGGTGACCAGATCGCAAGAGTGAAATATCAGGACACATTGGGCGAGCGAGGGAGGGGGGAAGACAGACACAGGTGCACAGCCCGGACCGGAGCCATGAGAGGGGTCACACAGCCCTAGGAAGCTACAACAGGAGTGTACGGCCCCTGCTACAGCCTGCGCCACAAGCCACAGGGCAAGGACTCATGCCCCTTCCTGTTGGGGGTGGGCCCATGCTGCGCCACACCTCCCCCCTCCCCGCCCAGTGCCCCCTGGATCCACTATGCCCAGAACCCCCCCCACAACCCTTCCACCACAAATGCACAGTGCTGTACACACACACCCTGCCCAGTGTTCCCTGACCACAGCCCCACCACAGCTGCACAGCACCCCACACAGAACCCCCCACTTGCTAGTTTCCCAATACACACAGATTTCCCCTCCCAGTGCCCTTTCCCACAGTCTCATCACAACTACACAATGCCCCACAAAGACCCCTGCTGCCCAGTGCCCTGACACACACAGATCTCCCCCACTGCCCAGCACCCCCCAACAGGCCCCCAGTGCTTAGCACCCCAAAACAAACACACCTCCCCCACTACCCAGCGCCCTCCACACCCTCACATCCCAGCACCCCCGACACACCTTCCAGACACTCACCATCACACCCTGCCCCCTTCCCTGGCCGCACTCACCAGCTCTGCTGGGAAGTCTCTGGCTCCTAGGGTGAGAGCGGTGAGGGGAGTCTCCAGACTCTCCACGTGCTGCGCCTGCCACAAGCGCGAGCTCCGTGGCTCCCATTGGCCGGGAAAAGCACCAATGGGAGCTGCCGGAGCCACGGAGCGGGGCTTGCAGGCGCCGGCAGCAGGCAGAGCCCCCCCACCCTAAGAGCCAGAGGGACCTGCCAGGGGGTGAGGTGCGGTGGCTCCCGTCCCGGGAAGCATCCGGCAGGTAGGTCCCTCTGGCTCTTAGGGTCACGGGTCGGGTGGGGGCGGGGTAGAGGGCTCTCTGGTCGCTCCTGGCACCTGCAAGCCCCACCCCTGCAGCACGAGGCGCTCCTGCTGGCAGGTGGGTGCCAGGGGCTGCCCCAGGAAATGGTGAGTGGAGGCACCGTGGCTGTAGTCTGCATGGTCCTGATATCGGGACAAAGGGCATCCCGACCGATGTAAGGTCGGGGCGTGGGACAAGTCCCCTAAAATCGGGACTGTCCCGATAATATCGGGACGTCTGGTCACCCTACTAGTAGCCCTTCTCTGTATCTGTTTCAGTTTGAATGCATCCTTCTTGAACATGGGAGACCAGAACTGCACACAGTATTCCAAATGAGGTCTCACCAGTGCCTTGTATAACGGTACTAACACCTTCTTAGCTCTACTCGAAATACCTCGCCTAATGCATCCCAAGACCGCATTAGCATTTTTCACTGCCATATCAGATTGGCGGCTCATAGTCATCCTGTGATCAACCAATACTCCGAGGTCCTTCTCCTCCTCTGTTACTTCCAATTCATGTGTCCCCAGCTTATAACTAAAATTCTTGTTATTAATCCCTAAATGCATGACCTTGCACTTTTCACTATTTAATTTCATCATATTACTATTACTCCAGTTTACAAGGTCATCCAGATCTTCTGGTATGATATCCCGTTCCTTCTCTGTATTGGCAATTCCTCCTTGCTTTGTGTCATACACAAACTTTATTAGCACACTCCCACTTTTTGTGCCGAGGTCAGTAATAAAACGATTAAATAAGATGGGTCCCAAAATCAATCCCCGAGGAACTCCACTAGTAACCTCCCTCCAGCCTGACAGTTCACCTTTTAGTATGACTCGCTGTAGTCTCCCCTTTAACCAGTTCCTTATCCACCTTTCAGTTTTCATATTGATCCCCATCTTTGCCAATTTAACTAATAATTCCCCATGTGGAACCGTATCAAATGCCTTACTGAAATCAAGGTAAATTAGATCCATTGCATTCCTTTGTCTAAAAAATCTGTTACCTTCTCAAAGAAGAAGATCAGGTTGGTTTGGCACGATCTACCTTTTGTAAAACCATGTTGCATTTCATTGCAATTACCATTGACCTCAATGTCCTTAACTACTTTCACCTTCAAAAAATTTTCCAAGACCTTTCATACTACTGATGTAAAACTAACAGGCCTGTAGTTACCCGGATCACTTTTTTTCCCTTTCTTAAAAATAGGAACTATGTTAGCAATTCTCCAGTCATACGGTACAACCACTGAGTTTACAGATCCATTGAAAATTCTTACTAATGGGCTTGCAATTTCATGCGCCAGTTCCTTTAATATTCTTGGACGAAGATTATCTGGGCCCCTCAGTTTAGTTCCATTAAGCTGTTTAAGTTTGGCTTCTACCTCGGATGTCATAATATCTACCTCCATATCCTCATTCCCAAATGTCATCCTACCATTATCCCAAAGCTTCTCACTAGCCTCATTAAAGACTGAGGCAAAGTATTTGTTTGGATATTGGGCCATGCCTACATTATCCTTAACCTCCACTCCATCCTCAGTGTTTAGTGGTCCCACTTCTTCTTTCTTTGTTTTCTTCCTATTTATATGGCTATAGAACCTTTTACTATTGGTTTTAATTCCCTTTGCAAGGTCCAATTCTACATGACTTTTAGCCTGTCTCACTTTATCCCTACATGTTCTGACCTCAATAAGGTAGCTTACCTTGCTGATCCTTCTCTTCTTCCACTCCTTGTAGGCTTTCTGCTTTTTCTTAATCACCTCTCTGAGATGCTTGCTCATCCAGCTTGGTCTACAACTCTTGCCTATAAATTTTTTCCCCTTTCTTGAGATGCAGGCTTCTGATAGTTTCTGCAATTTTGACTTGAAGTAATTCCAGGCATCCTCTGCCTTTAGATCCACAAGTTCTTCAGTCCAATCCACTTCCCTAACTCATTTCCTTAATTTTATTAAGTTAGCCCTTTTGAAATCAAAAACCCTGCTCACAGATTTATTTTTGTTTATCCTTCCATTCAGTTTGAACTGAATTAGCTCATGATCACTCAAACCAAGGTTGTCCCCTACAACCATTTCTTCTATGAGGTCCTCACTACTCACCAAATCTAAAATGACATCCCCTCTTGTTGGTTCAGCAACTACTTGGTGAAGGAATCTATCAGCTATTGCATCTAAAAAAATCTGAGCCCTATAATTATTACTAGCACTTGTCCTTCAGTCTATATCTGGGAAGTTAAAGTCTCCCATGATCACACAATTCCCATTAGTATTTACTTCATTAAAAACATTAAAGAGGTCTCTATCCATCTCCAAATCAGATTCCGGTGGTCTATAGCACACCCCAAACACTATCCCAGGGGAGGCATTAGTAGCTTTCTTCCCCAATGTGATTTTTGCCCAGACAGACTCTGTCTTATCCATTCCATCACTTCTTATTTCTTTACAGTCTACCTCATAATTGATATACAATGCTACTCCCCCACCTTTACCTTTATTTCTGTCTTTCCTAACCAGCACATACCCTTCAATACCTGTACTCCAGTCATGACTACTATTCCACCATGTTTCTGTTATCCCTATAATGTTTCTGACTTTTGGGGCACCACCTGGCCCATTTCCCCCTTACTCTTGTTTAACAAAATATGTAACACCTTCCCCACTTCTCCCTGGAAGCACTAAAATCTAGAGGATGCAGCTTCCATAACATGAAATGACCACTGTGACTCCCAATGCAGAGGATGATGAGGTTTGTGTCAGAAATCTCATAATCCTATGTGGAAGATGGAGGGGAGGACCCAGCAAAATTACAGTCCTTGGTGCAAACAGTTGCTGCTGGGGCCCGATGGGGGTTGCCCAGGGTATCCCACAATACGCTCCTAAAGACACAGTTAGACTGAATACTAAGTGAGCACATAAAACATGTCTGTGGTGGCAGAAAAGCAGGGACACAAACAAAATTATGGAACTTCTAACAACTGGTTTAACCGACTGAGCCCCTAAGTAGTTACAGACTCATGGTCCCACCTGCAGCGTGGCAGGAGTGTAAAGGAGTCAGGCAGGGGGTTGTTGATTTCTATAGTAATTACAAGCACCAATTCTGCTCACAAAAAAACAGGGCTCCAGGCACTCACTTTTCTGGCAAAAGTCAGAGAACAGACAGCAAAAGTCACTGTACACGTGGCAGCTGGAGAGAACCAAAGCCAAGTCCTGAAAACATTTCTTTATTCTTTCCTTTCCTTTTTTAATAGCATGATACTGACTGAGATAAACCCAAACTGGAACCTTTTATAGAATCCCAACCTGGACATTAGGGATATGGATATCAGGCAGCTGAGATCTGCATCCAAACCCCCCTCGCTTGGGTTCATGGTTTTGCAAAACAAAACCCCATTATGCATCAATCACAGAGGGGCCAGAAACAGATCCAAATCCTTCCTTCAACACATATTCTGAGGGCTTGGGGAAATATAATCTGGATCTGGACCAACCTACAGAAGGTGGTTTTACAAACTGAAACAATCTCACTCCACCACCTTGTCTCTCCAGTAAAAGTTTGTATCTAACGTCATAAATATGAATCCAATCTCCAAAACTAATCTGTTGTATATTCTCAGTCTATACATGACATGAAAACAATAATCAAATAAACAAAGCCTTGTTAAAATCAGTAGCTGTTCCTGTCTGATAATAGGTATCTATAGCAGAATGGAAAGGACAGAAACGAATTAATGCACCATCTAATTACAGAACATATTTCAGAACCTGCTGCAACTAATCACGTGGCAGGATGCAGAGTGACCAATTAATGGGGGAGAGGGGAGAAATCCCTGAAATAGGAAGGGAGAAGCAAAAAAACCCACTATAGTTTAAACAAAATAAGCATGGCCTGACGGGGGGATACATTCATTATTTTGACTCTTTATTTATGTCCTTTCATAATTCACTTGTGGCTCTGATTTGCTGTGTCACTGGTGAATTACAAGGTCATTAATAACTCATGGAAATGAATAATGTATCCACAGTCAGCCCAATGGAATTCTACATTTGTGTCTGTCTGTCTGCTTGCCGTGGCAGGTATTTATTATGAGTAAGGCATTTGTGAATGGTAACAGAGCAATGTATACAACATCTAATATATATCTGGAAATTAATACAATTTTGCAGCTCAGCATTTCTGGAGAAGTACCAAACACAAAAAGTAGTCAATAACCAATTTAAATTCTGACTTCTCCCATTTAATGTGGAACAAAGGACGTAGAATCTCTCTGCTGGAAATTCCATAAAGAATATATTATCTGTAACTATAACAACCAGTCACTGGATGACCAAGTAAGTTCGACTGAAGAACATTTATCTAAAGGGTCAAAAAAAAAAAAAAAAAAAAAGTCAAACAATTTCTCTTTCCCCTTATCAATACCTCTCCAAGAAGCAACTTTAAGGACTGACCATGCAAGCCTTGTTCCGGTGAATAGACACTACTTTGATTGACATGAGGATATTCACATATGGACTACTCCTGTCATGAAAAATTTGCAGCACTAGGCTTTTATATTGTGCAATCTGGAGTAATATAGCACATTTCTATCTGTGACTCTTATTGTTACATTCTTGGAAATGGCATTCCATGGTGTGGATTTACAGCTCAAGGTGCATAGGGATTTGCACAGCTGAGGGCTTACTCTGGTCTGCGGAATAGATTTTTATTTAGGGACGTGTGAGAAGTAAAGAATAACCCCTGCTGGTTGTCCCATCTCAATTACAGTCTGCCAGTCTGGGCAATTAGTTAAAGCCATAATTTTATTTGTAAAATGAGCATGTGGTTGTTATTGGGAAAATAACCATGCAACCCCAAGATGATGAAGCCGAATCATGGATCGGAGCTGAACCACACTTTAAGTCATTAGTTCCATTAAAGTCAGGAATAAGTCATTTAAAACAGTTCCCTGCACATTCCTAGCACTCATTAAAATATATTCTTAACCTGAGTATTTACTGAGCATTCACTGTCTATTATCTAAGCACCTTTAAATACACTACAGTGAAATGTAAGGATATTCCATAACCGCATCATCCTTTTGCAACGTAATGCAAAGATTGGAAGGCTCCTAAGGTACTTGTTGAATTGTGAGCTAATTAATGAAGAGTGCAGCAAATGATAAGATTAAGCACAGTGTGGTCAGCAAATTTTGAACTAAAAAGGATTATGACAAACCGCTGCATGCACACATGGCCACTGTTTGAGCTGAGTCCAACTTTCAATATCTACAGTTAAGAATTCAGGTGCAAAGGAGAATCGTAAAAAGGACTTCAGGGTCCTGCAATCCGTCAAAGGTCAACAAAGGAGCAATTTGTGGTTGAGCTAAATGTTTTGCACCAGAACACAGAGGAACTACATGGACAGACATTGCTACTGGCATTAACAGGCATCAGTTTTCACGCATTATCGAGGAACTAATCCAAAAATAGATCTTGGTTTGCATGGTTTTCTTCATTATCAAAAAGGCTGTCATAAAGGATGGAGTGTAGTCTAACCAAGAACTGCAAAGTAATGCAGTAATGCAAATCAATCAACTGAAACAGCTCTTGATAAGTTTATGCAGGGGATGGTATGATGAGACCGGCTACAGTGGTATGTAGCCAATCTGCAACTGCTAGCAGGAAACATCTCCAAAGGCCGGTAATGAGACATTAGATAAGGAGGCCTCTGAGTTACTACAGAGAATTCTTTCCCAGGTGTCTGGCTGGGGAGTCTTGCCCACATGCTCAGGGTCTAACTGATCAGCATATTTAGGGTTGAGAAGGAATTCCCCCTGGGTCAGATTGGCAGAAACTCTGGGGTTGTGTTGTTGGTTTTTTGCCTTCCTCTGCAGCATGGGGCACAGGTCACTTGCAGGTTTAAACTAGAGTAGATGGTGGATTCTCTGTAACTTGAAGTCTTTAAATCATGACTTGAGGACTTTAGTAACTCAGCCAGAGATTATGGGTCTATTGCAGGAGTAAGTGGGTGAGGCTCTGTGGCCTGCAATGTGCAGGAGGTCAGACTAGATCAGGGGTCTCAAACACGCGGCCCGTGGGGTTCTTCCCTGCGGCCCGCCAAGCTCCCGCGCCGCCCCCCCCCCCCCGCCCCCTCCCAAGCGCATTGCATTCCCAGCCTACCTCCAGGCCAGGGGTGGGAAAACTACAGCTCCGGTCTGGATCCGGCCCCTCAGGGCTTTGGATCTGGCCCGCGGATTTGCCCACCCCATGGTGCTGAGGGCCCCACACGGCTCCGGGAAGCCCCGACACAGCATCCCTGCGGCCCAGTGGGAGGGGGAGCAGAGATCTCTGTGAGCTGCTGTTGCCTGTGATTACCTCCCCTGAAGTTCCCATTGGCCGGGAACGGGGAACCGCGGCAAATGGGAGCTTCGGGGGAGGTACCCGTAGGCAAGAGCAACTGCAGGGTGCTCTCTGCTCCCCCTCCCCCCGGGCTGTAGGGACACTGTGTCTGTGGCTTCCCGGAGCGGAGCGGCACTGGGGCCAGGGCAGGCAGGGAGCTTAGCCTGGGCCCTCCAGGTAAGCGGCACCGGGCTCGAACCTGAACCCCTCCTGCACCCTGCATCCCAACTCCCTGCCCTGAGCCTCCTGCCGCACCCCGCGCTCCCTCCTGCACCCCAACTCCCTGCCCTGAGCCTCCTGCCGCACCCTGCGCTCCCTCCTGCACCCCAACTCCCTGCCCTGAGCCTCCTGCCGCACCGTGCGCTCCCTCCTGCACCCCAACTCCCTGCCCTGAGCCTCCTGCCGCACCCTGCCCTGAGCCTCCTGCCGCACCCTGCGCTCCCTCCTGCACCCCAACTCCCTGCCCTGAGCCCCCTGCCGCACCCTGCGCTCCCTCCTGCACCCCAACTCCCTGCCCTGAGCCTCCTGCCGCACCCTGCGCTCCCTCCTGCACCCCAACTCCCTGCCCTGAGCCTCCTGCCGCACCCTGCGCTCCCTCCTGCACCCCAACTCCCTGCCCTGAGCCCCCTGCCGCACCCTGCGCTCCCTCCTGCACCCCAACTCCCTGCCCTGAGCTCCCTGCCGCACCCTGCGCTCCCTCCTGCACCCCAACTCCCTGCCCTGAGCCCCCTGCCGCACCCTGCGCTCCCTCCTGCACCCCAACTCCCTGCCCTGAGCCTCCTGCCGCACCCTGCGCTCCCTCCTGCACCCCAACTCCCTGCCCTGAGCCTCCTGCCGCACCCTGCGCTCCCTCCTGCACCCCAACTCCCTGCCCTGAGCCTCCTGCCGCACCCTGCGCTCCCTCCTGCACCCCAACTCCCTGCCCTGAGCCTCCTGCCGCACCCTGCGCTCCCTCCTGCACCCCAACTCCCTGCCCTGAGCCTCCTGCCGCACCCTGCGCTCCCTCCTGCACCCCAACTCCCTGCCCTGAGCCCCCTGCCGCACCCTGCGCTCCCTCCTGCACCCCAACTCCCTGCCCTGAGCCCCCTGCTGCACCCCGCGGGCAGGGGCGGGGGTGGAGTGGGGGACAGGGCTGGGGGCAGCGGGGGGCAGGTGATGTGGCTCTCGGGCCAACGTGCGAGTCCTCATGTGGCCCTCCTGATGATTCGAGTTTGAGACCCCTGGACTAGATGATCATGATGGTTCCTTCTCACCTTAAAATGTATGAGTTAATCAGATAAAGAATGAAAACATGATTTCTTCCCTGAGGGTGAATTTCTCCTCCACTGTGTAGAATGGTAGCACAGTCCCATGCACTACTTTTCAATCCTATTTTGAGGGCTTGACTGGTGTACAGGCCTCGTGCTGTCTCTCTGCACAGAGGAATTTCACCATAAAACTAAACAACATTGAAGAAGACGAGACCTTAAGATGTTGCATTTTCATTAATTGTGGAGTATGTTCTAAAAGTGTCATATGATACCAAGACTATATTGCCATAATATAGCAAACTAAATAATATATACACGCAGTGCCATAGGTGTGCATGGCACTTCACTGATGAATAAAAATGACAGATTCATGCAACAAGGAGCATACAATCTAAATTAGCCATAACAGAACAAGTGGTGACAACAGACACTGGATTTATGGATCAGAGGGGTAGCCGTGTTAGTCTGGATCTGTAGAAGCGATAAAGGGTCCTGTGGCACCTTATAGACTAACAGAGGTGGATTTATAACTGGATTTATGGATCATGAGAAAGAGGTATAATAATATAGGGCCCAGTCCTGCAAGGTGCTGAGTACTCTGGCCCCAACTCAGCAAAGCCTGTAAGCATTTACTTTAAGCACATGAATAATCCCAGTGTTGTCATATCCTCCTCCCCCTCTTACTCATCTTACTTTAAATTCATTGGTGTTGTGGTGCTATTAGTACCCACAATGTTCTAGACACTTCCCCAACACGAGAAGAGAAGAGACCTCACCTTGAAGCGCTTACAGTCTGAAAGCGCTGGACATTTATTTACTAATCAATACACAGGGAGAGGAAACAAACACCTCAGGTAAACTCCCCTGAATGCAATGGGTGAACCTCTAGCTTGTGACCTTAATACTATACTGGTATTACTATTTAACTGAACCACATGTAATAAATCAGAGGCCATATACATACGTGGCTTGAGCCAGCTCCCATTGAGATCAGTGGGAACTGGCTCAAACCCCCAGATACCAACGTCATCGGTGGGGATGGAAGTCAGGATCTTTGGCACCAAAAGCAGAACCTCCCGGCACTCAAGGTAAAGGAGACGCTCCCATTGCTGCTGTGGAATCTTGTTCTCTACATGAGCCAGCCACTAAAGACGTCTCACACAAGTGCTATGATCACCATAGCAAGGTGTGTGATTTGGCTTGAGAGGTGGGGAAAGGGAGGTACTTACAAAAGGATCTCAACTTCACAAAGTTGTCCACATTATGAAAAACCTTGAGAATCGGTGCTGGGAATTACACCCACTGTTGGGCTGAAGTTGTGTCAACTCCTCTTGGAATTCTACAAAGTCTGATGGATTACATTTGTATCTGTTTTATTCCCTCAAGCAATTATGGATGGACATTTTTTAGGCCCCAATCCACAGGTCTTTTGAAGTCAATGAAATGACTCCCATTAAATTAGATGGTCTTTGGATCAGACCCTTAGGCCATGTCTACACTACCACTTCTGTTGGCAAAACTTGTTGCTCAGGGGTGTGAAAAACATATCCCCCTGGAAGGGGTGGTGGAATCTTCCCAAAAGTGGGGGGCCAAGGTCCCTCCTCTTCCCCCTGAGGCCCCAACCCTGGCCAAGCTGGAAGCCGGAGCAGGACTGGGGAGCCCGGCCCCCAACGGGGTCCCCAAGAGCAGCCCCCAGCCCATGTGCTGCCTCGTGGGCCTCCCGCCCAGGACAGATGAAGGGTCTGCGGCTCCCCACAGCTGCCCCGGCTCCCCAGTTGGGCTTTACCAGCTGCTTGTAGGGAGAGGAGAGGTCCATGGCAAAAAGTGGAAGGGCCATGGCCCCCCTGATCAGCCCGTTCTGGCACACCCCGCCCCTGAGCAATGTAAATTTCATCAGAATAAGCACTTGTGTGCACAGTGCTATATCGGCAGGAGAGTTTCTCCCGCCAGCATAGCTACCACTCCTTGTTTAGGTGATTTTATGAAGTCGATGGAAGAGCTCTCTCCTGTTGGCACAGAGCGGCTACATGAGCGATCTTACAGCGGCGCAGCTGCATCGGTATAGCTGGGCCGCCGTAAACTCGGTAGTGTAGACAGGGCCTTAGTGTCCAGACCAAATGTATACACACAGCTGATGCAGTCTCTTCAGTAAAATGGCACCCAGTTAAAAGGGGAACCAGAAGAGGGATCTAAACTTTCCCAGTGCTCTAGCTCAGTCTAACACAATATATCAAGAACATTTCCAAATGGACGACAGAGAAAGTGAAAAGATACAACAACCCTAACCTGGCACACACTATACATTTAAGGCTCTATTCTGCCTTGCTGAGTGGCACCTTATTATGTGGCATATACAATCATGGGACTACTTGGGCACTTACTTAGAGTCAGCTATATAGGCAGGTTGAGGTTCTTAGTTCCTGTATTTGACTCTGCTACTCTTTTCCCTTACTCTTGGGCCAGGTTATAAGGTGTCTAAGTTAGGATGAGAAGGGAAAAGACAGTTACCTTTTCCGTAACTGGCGTTCTTCGAGATGTGTTGCTCATGTCTATTCCACAATAGGTGTGTGTGCTTGCCATGTGCACTGGTGCTAGAAGTTTTTCCCCAGCAGTACCCATAGGGGAGCACCCCTAGCGACCCCTGGAGTGGCACCTCCATGACGCAGTATAAGGGGTGCTGCGTGCTCCCCCCACCCTCAGTTCCTTCTTGCCAGTGTGAAAGTAGAATTAATTATATTGTAACTATAATTCATTAAAGAAATGCTGCTTGTTCTTGCTGTTTGTTGAAATATAGTTGTCAGGAAGAGAAACATTAAGGTGTGAGACAATGGGTCCTCTTAAACTAATGAGCTTAAGAGCTCCTACTGAGCTAGGAGATTGGTAAAAGTATGCAAATAAGATATGTATGTATATTTGTCTGTTCCTTATGTTAAGCTTGTCTCCTCTTAGCTGTATATATAAGATAGCTTGTGCCTTTGCTTGGGACTCACATATCTGGGTGCATTGGCAAAGGGCTTTGCTAATAAACAGAGTGGTCTGACAAATTTTGTGAGTCTTGAATCTGACTTTGACACCAGACAACTCCGACAGAGGGGAAGGAGGGTGGGATGTGGAATAGACCTGAGCAACACATCTCGAAGAACACCAGTTATGGAAAAGGTAACTGTCTTTTCTTCTTCGAGTGATTGCTCATGTGTATTCCACAATAGGTGATTCCAAGCTATATCTGTTGGAGGTGGGTAGGAGTTCACAAATACTCGGGATGGAGCACAGCCCTGCCGAACCCGGCGTCCTCCCTGGTCTGGGAGACGATCGCATAATGCGAGGTGAACGTGTTAACTGAAGACCATGTGGCAGCCCTACAAATGTTCTGGATGGGGACATGGGCTAAAAAGGAAGCCAATGAGGTTTGAGCCCTAGTCGAGTGCGCCCTCACAATTGACGGCGGAGGGATTCCTGCCAGGTCATAACAGGTACGGATACACGAGGTTGATCCAGTTGGAGAGCCGCTGAGTGAAGATCGACCGACCCCTCAGGCATTTGGCCGAGGCGATGAACAGCTGCGAAGACTTCCTGAACTGCTTAGTCCGCTCCAGGTAAAAGGCAAGAGCTTGTCTCACATCCAGCATGGGGAGCCAGCGCTCCTCGCCAGATGTATGGGGCTTGGGGCAGAGGAGCAGCAGAAAAATGTCCTGACCCATGTGGTAGGCAGAGACCACCCTTGGGAGGAACGAAGGATGTGGGCGGAGCTGGACCTTGTCTTTATGGAATACCATGTATGGGGGCTCGGAGGTCAGGGCCCTGAGTTGCGAGACCTGTCTAGCTGACGTGATCGCCACCAGGAAGGCTACCTTCCATGAGAGGTGCGACCAGGAGCATGTAGCTAATGGCTCAAAGGGTGGACCCGTCAGCCAGGCCAGCACCAAGTTCAGGTCTCACTGCCGGACTGGGGGCCTAATGTACGTGAAGAGAAGATCCAATCCCTTAAGGAATCAGCCAGTCATAGCATGGTTGAATACTATGTGCCCCTGCACTGGCGGGTGGAGGGCCGATATGGCCACCAAATGCACCTTGACAGATGAGGGTGCCAGGCCTTGGGCTCTAAGGTGAAGAAGATAGTCTAAAATGAGCTGGATTGGGGCAGCCACGGGGGAGATGCCCTGCTCAGCAGTCCGTCGGGAAAACCGAGACCACTTCACCAAGTAAGGCTCGGTGCGTGGAGGGTCGCCTACTTTCCAAGAGGATGCGCTGAACCCCTTCCGAGCATGTCCTTTCCTCCCAGCCTAACCATTGAGCAGCCATGCCGTGAGGTGGAGTGCTGCTAGATTGGGGTGAAGGAGGTCCTGGGAGAGCAGGTCCAGGCAGGGTGGCAACGGCCATGGGGGGACGACCACCAGGCTTGTAAGGGTCCGGTACCAATGTTGCCTGGGCCACGCCTGGGCAATCAGGAGGACCCGGGCCCTGTCCGTCTTTATCTTTTCCAGGACCTTGCCGATCAGTGGGAATGGGGGGAAGGCATAGAGAAACTGGCCTGACCAGGACAGGAGGAAGACATCAGAGACAGGGCCAGTCCCAGCCCGCCCCGTAGAGCAGAACTGGGGACACCGACGGTTCTGCCGAGTCGCGAACAGGTCCACCTGGGGAGTTCCCCACTCTTGGAAAAGTCTGTTCACCACCTCTGGGTGAAGAGATCACTCGTGCTGAAAGGAGAAGTCCCAGCTCAGGCGATCCGCCTGCAAATTCCGGGCGCCCGGTAGGAAGTAGGCCTGTAGGCAAATGTTGTGGGCTATACAGAAGTCCCACAGCCTGAGGGCTTCCTGGCAAAGGGCAGAGGATCAGGCGCTTCCTTGCCTGTTGATGTAAAACATCGAGGCCGTGTTGTCCGCGAGAACCCTGACCACCCTGCCCTCCAGGCGCGAGCGGAAGGCCACGCACGCCAGCCGGACCTTCCTGAGCTCCTTGACGTTAATGTGGAGGTCCAGGTCCTACGCAGACCACAGACTTTGGGTCTGAACGTCCCCCACATGGGCTCCCCACCCCAGGTCTGATGCATCGGACACGAGCTCCATCGACGGGGGCCTGCCTCTGAACAGGACCCCGCGGAGCATGTTCCCCGGGGATGACCACCATCATAGGGAGGCGATCACCGACTCGGGCACAGTGAGGACCTTGTCTCTGGCCTGGGAAAACACCGAGACCAACCAGAGCTGGAGGGGCCTCATCCTGAGTCTGGCGTGGCGAACTACATATGTACGTGCCGACATGTGACCCAGGAGCTGGAGACATGCTCTGGCTGTTGTCACTGGAAACCTTGTGACTGTGTCGGTGAGCCCTTTCAGGGTCTCGAACCTGTCCGGCGGCAGGGAGGCCCTGGCCAACGTAGCATCCAGGACTTCCCCGATAAACTCTATGCGCTGTACCGGGACTAATGTGGACTTGGTGTCGTTCACCAACAGGCCCAGAGTAGCACACGTGGACAGGAGGAGCGCCATGTGATCCCGCACCTGCGACCGGGAGCTGCCCTTGACCAGCCAGTCGTCCAGATAGGGGAAGATCTGGACTCCACGATGTCTGAGGTAGGCCGCCGCCACAGACATACACTTTGTGAATACCCTGGGGGCAGTGGACAGGCCAAACGGGAGGACTGTAAATTGGTAGTGTTCCTGCCCAACCGTGAAACGGAGGAAGCGCCTGTGCCCCTCGAATATATGGATGTGGAGGTACGTGTCCTGCAGATTGAGAGCGACGTACCAGTCCCTGGGATCCAGGGAGGGGATGATGGAGGCCAGAGAGACCATGCAGAACTTGAGCTTTACCATGTACTGGTTCAGGCCTCGCAGTTCCAGGATGGGCTTGAGCCCTGCTTTGGCTTTGGATAAGGAAATAGCGGGAGTAGTATCCCTTGTGTTTGAACTCCACTGGCACCACTTCCACCTCTCCTAAGCCAAAGGGCCTCCCCACCTCCTGCTTAAGCAGAGCCTCGTGAGAGGAGTCCCCCAGGAGGGCGGGGGCAGAGGGTGGTTGGGCGGGGTAGCGGTAAACTGGAGGGTGTAGCCCCGGGAGATGGTGTTGAGGACCCTTCGGTCAGAGGTCACCTACTCTGGGAGAAAGGTATACAACCGGTTGGAGAAGGGAAGCATTATTGTGGGTGGATCCCTGATGTGAACTGGTAGGTTGCCTCCGGGCACCCCGTCAAAACTGTTGTTTCCCCACCTGTTTGCCCTTGGAGGACCCAGGATGGGGAGCAGACCAGGACTACCTCTGCGGGCATTTCTTATAGTCCCGTGACTTTTTATAAGGGGGCTCATATTTAGAGTGGGTGGCCTGGGTAGGAGCCTGCTGCAGCTTAAACTTAGGTCTAGCCGGAGCCGGAACATAGAGGCCAGGAGTCTTAAGCGTAGTGTGGGAGTCTTTCAGGCCATGCAGTTTTATATCCGTCTGTTCTGCAAACAGAGCCTTGCCATCAAACAAGAGGTCCTGCAAGGGCTCCTCCACCTCCTCTGCCTGAAGGTTGAGGTTTGATGCCACCCTTTTCAATAGCTCCTGGTGGGTTTTAGAGTCCTCCTGAGCGACGGAGGGAGGAGGGGCCGTAATCGCCTCATCACGGGAGGGTGAGGAGGCGGGCGCAGTACTTTGCATGTCCACCGGGAACCGGAGGATCCACCACTTGGTCGCTTTCTGGGCCCAGCACCAAAGATGCACATCCCACCGACTCCTTCCTTGGAGGCTGGGAGAGGGAGGCCAACAGCCATTCCGAGGCTCCAGCCACTGAGTTAGCCCCCACTGAGGGCTGCGTCGGGGGCCACGGGGCCCACTGGTACCACTGTGCCGGCCATGAAGCCCGGTGCCACTGCATCTGCTGTGGCACTGGGGGAGCAGGCTGTTCAGCCTGGCTGGCCTGTCCCATCGATCGCCGGGAGTGGTGACGACCATGAGACCATGATCCCGACGTGGAGGAACAGTACCGCCGGTAGCAGCTGCTCTGCGATTGGCTCCGGCAGGCAGATCCGCGCCGGCAATCGGTGCCCGGGGCTGCGGGAGTGGTGCTGTGGCGGGGTCCTGGAGTGAGACGATGAATGGGAACAGCATCGACGTTCGTGTCACGACTGGCTATGATAGCCCCTTGGAGACAAGGACCTTGGGTGGCGTCTGCCTCGGTCTTCGCGGTGTCTGCTCCTCAAGGCGGAGTGGTGCCTTGAGTCTCTGTCAGTTGGAACCCAGTCAGACAACCTGGTGGGGGTCAACTGTGCCCTGCGTGGACTACGCAGGGGAAGGTCGCTGAACGGCGAACGGCATTGGGAACATTCCCTCGACCGTGACTGGTACTGAGCTGGGGGTGACTGTGGAGATCCCAGCAGTAGCTTGCCTCTGGACCACGGAGCCAGCATTGGCGGTGCCCCTGGTACCGGCATGGACATAATGTCGCGGGCTGCTTGGAGGGCCTCCAGCGAGGAGGGCATCCAGACATCTGGGGAAGCCTGCTCCAAATGGGCCGGGCTACTCCGCTCGACCAGAGTCAGAGGCCTAGAGGCTGATGGGGACCGAGGACTGCCCAACATGGGTCTAGCCTCTCCCCCGGTGCCGCGATGAAGAAGGCCTCTTCTTAGCCTTCTTGGTGTGCCCCGCAGACGGGAAGCGGTGCCAATAGGTAGATGGCACTGGGGGATTGTCGCACACCGACACCGCGGTACCCAGTGCCAACTCGGAGCGCCGCACCAGAGTCGAGGTCAATGCCGACTCCATCAGGATGGCCCGGAGCCGAATGTCTCTTTCTCTTTTGGTCCGAGGCTTGAAAAACTTGCAAATCTTGCAGCGATCACTAAGATGGGTTTCACCCAAACAGAGTAAACAGTCTGCGTGCGGCTCACTCACTGGCATCGGTTGCCTACAAATGTTGCACGACTTAAAACTTGGGCCACAGGGCATGCCTGGGCGCACTAAACTAAACTAAAATTAATCAAACTACTTTAACTACAGGTACTACTACACTGAACAAACAAGAGTTCTGGAGGAGAGCTGCAGACAAGCTGGAGCAGAACAGTTCCGAAGCACCTTCACTGGTGGCAAGAAGGAACTGATGGTGGGGGGAGCGCCCAGCGCCCCTTATACCCTCATGGAGGCACCACTCCAGGGGT
Organism: Chelydra serpentina; assembly: GCA_037349315.1. Taxonomy (NCBI): domain Eukaryota; kingdom Metazoa; phylum Chordata; order Testudines; family Chelydridae; genus Chelydra; species Chelydra serpentina. The sequence goes on from JBAIAC010000023.1 coordinate 1,005,034, forward strand.
CGCTAGGGGTGCTTCCCTATGGGTACTGCTAGGGGAAAAACATCCGGCACCAGTGCACATGGCGAGCACGCACACCTATTGTGGAATACACATGAGCAATCACTCGAAGAACCATACCACAGTTATACAGCAGTCTGTGGGTACACAAACAGTCATAGTATAGTAAGCTATTAAGGTATCGGGGTTGCCTATCCCCCCACCCTCTTCAACAAACCTGCTTTTTTCCCTTTCAAACTGAAGGGCAAGGGGAAGTCATGCATGCAAACATCGAGCAGCTAACTGCATCATTCCGTGGCAGCTCTGTCAAGGATTGGCCATTTTTATGTATGAGATGTCATGCTGGAGAGGATTTGGATACCTATACTGGGTCCCTTTGAAATAGAAAAACAAGGAATATTCATCACCAATTGAAACCCCTTGCTCCTGCTGTTTTCTGATAGGCCAAGATGAAAGCCAGTTCATTTTCCCTAGGATCATATGTAGATTCTCCATCAGATTTTTGAGGAGACAATCTGGATCAAAGCCCATCATCAGTGACTTACCTAAGGGAGGTCACTGCTTAACAGTGAGCCCTCTCCAGCATCACCTCATCAGCAGTCAACAAATTCACTGCCACTAGATAGAGGTGTTTCTAACAAAAACATCAAAGTAGCTTTTTCCTGGAGCTCCAAATAAAGAGTCGCTGTTTCTTCCCGCCCCACAAGTTGAATCCAGTCAGGCATGATCAATTTGCAAGCTCTAGTTTCCTTTTTTATTTAGTTATGTATGTCCCAGTTATGCCAGTAGGGTCAAAATGATCAGAAGTGATTTTAGGTGCCCCAATTTTTGCATTTTGAGTCGCCTGAAAGGGGATTAATTCTCAGAGAGGCAGGTGCCCAGCACTTGTTGAAAATCAGGTTCCTTTAAGGTCTTCAACCAGACAGCCAAAATCACTAGTTACTTTTGAAAATCTTGGCCTAAGGTCCTGTTTCTGCTGAAGTAAATAGCACAGGTGTCAGAAGTGCCTCCCAGAGCTCCCCCAGGCACATCCTTGCTGCTATACCATTTATTTACATAACACCTCTTCACACCAGACACGCTTCATGGGCCAATGCAGTGAGGAAGGGTGGTGGGACAAGGCCATGTCTCTGCTAGTTTAGAGGTGCTGTGCCCCCCCAGGGTATACAGATGGAGTGGTCCGTGCACTCCACTGAATGCAAGGACTGCAACTGTGCCTGATCCTTACACAGCCTTTCCTCCCTCTTCCCCCGTTGCTCAGGGGGCAGGCGAGGTTTGGCCTTTAGGGAGTTTATTGTTCAGTAAAGTGAGATTCTAATAGCATCACCGTGAGCTAGTCACATGCAGGTGTTGCTCAAATGTCTCCTGCCCCCATAGAGCTGTGTTTATGAACCTCAAACCTGATCTGCAGCACCCTTGGGAGTCCTGAGGAGCCTGCCAGTCATCATAAATTGTGGGATAATTCTGAGACATGCATAGCATCTAGGGCAGTAGACAACCAAACCCAGGATTCTGAAGGTGTAAAGAAATGAGCATTAGAGATACCCCCTCACAAGCTATTTGATGAAAAGAAACTGAAAGTAATGATGTCACCGTGGTACATAAACAAGCTATAGGCAGGGCCGGCTCCAGGCACCAGCCTACCAAGCATGTGCTTGGGGCGGCACCTGGAGGGGGGCGGCGCTCAGTGGTTTAAAAAAACAAAACAAAAAAACATACTGCGGCGGGTTGTTGGGGCGCCCCATGGTGCTCCGGCCGGCTGGGAGAGCGGGGCTGCTGCCGGGTTCGCCGCCCGCCCCGCGGCGCGGCCGGGCTCAGCGCCCTCCCCTGCTGCGCTCCCTGTGGGCACCCTGGCTGGGGCAGCGGGTCCGCGGGCCTGCCGTGCTCCCCGTGGGCGCCCCGGCCGGGTCAGCGGGGCCTCCCGCGCTCCCTGCCCTGGCCGGGCCTGCTGCGCTCTCCGCCGGTGCCCTGGCCGGGGGAGCGGGGCGGCGGGCGGCTTTTTTGCCTGCAGCGGCAAAAAAGCCAGAGCCGGCCCTGGCTATAGGACTGGCTACCTCTGAAAGGCTCGCAGATCTCTCTGAGTCAAGTTAACAAGGTGCATGTACACCACACCTTTACTCTCCCTGTTAGGTGTCATCCTTTGCAAACCAAACCTACAAGCAGAGCTATCCTGAGCCTTTAGCAGTTGTCACTAGTGAACAGTCGTGTATTGAATGCCAATTAGTCTGTGTTTACAAAAGAAATAGAGGGTGACTTAACATATCTTCTCTTTCTACCTCCTTTCCAAGATCCATCCACTCCTCTCTAGCCCCTCAGCTAAAACACTTGATGTTCAGGCTTGAGTCACCTCCCAGCTTGATTAGCAAAACCACCTCTTCCTCCTCTCCAAGGCTGCTGCAAAGATCAGCTTTCTCAATCAATCTGACCACATCAAGCCCCTTCAATCTCCCAGCCATCTCTCTCCCTTCTCCACTGTACCAAATTCAAGCTACTTCTTGTTCTTGCCTTTAAGGCCAAGCATAATTCTGACTCCTTGCTTATCCACCTTTGCCTCTTTTCACGTAACACCGTATCCTCTGCTCTGCTAATGATCTGCTCCTTTCACAAGCTTCTCAGTGCCATTGTCCACAATGCCAAAATTATCCATGGCATGCCTCTTCCTTAGCTGGTCCATATTCAAATGTCTCATAAAGACCTACTTCTACCAAGATGTCTACAAGGGAGGATCTGATGGATTGTGGCAAAGAATCTAGCTACCATGCACTCAAGCAGTATTTACAACCCCCCAAGTGTTCAAACATCATTCAGATTTTTTTAAATGATAAATTTGAGGCTCTTTTTATTTGCCTTCTAGTCTTCAAGCCTTTAGGGTTCAGATTTTCAAGATTTTCTCTGCAAACTTGAGGGCTAAAAATTGAACTAAAAAAAAAAAGACTCTTGTGGAATCTCACAACTCCAGGTACTGGGGCTTTAAGAAACACCACCAAATATTGCAGGACTTGTGATTAAATCACAGGAGTTGGCAACACTGCAGACACCACCACCATCCCACTCAGTCATTACATTGTTATAAAACTGCCTTCCACGATCAGGCTCCCAACAAGTCCCAGGTCTAGACCTGCTGGAAAAGAGATTTTAAGAGTGCACCATGGGAGGCTGCTGAAGATAATGTTGAGAGGATCAGTATTATCTATAGGGGAAATCCCTGTGCACTTGGAGGGGGATTACTCTGTGAAAAGCAGCTTTCCTGAGAAGCCACCCTCCTCCCCAGCTACAGCTCATTAAAATCTACAGAGTGAGAAAAACACAAAAGTGCTGAATAGGGGCTTCCATTGGATCTGAGGGAAGGAAGGGGATGGACTTTGGCTTTGGCTCTACTCTCTCCACAAACCTCTGACAAAAGCTGGGCCATTTTTCCAGCTCTCTATGCATAATAGCAGAGGGTGTGACCCGGACTCTCAAACTGACATCCGATGATGGCTATTGGACACCCTACAAATACATTCCAGACAGCAGAATTGAGCTCAAAATATCATGCTGCTGCCATACTACAGTACATAGGCAACAGACGTACAGAGAACACTGATCAGCTGCCTACAAAGAATTTGTCATTTTTAAGTCAGTAATTCTAATATTTAGTCAGGGTTATCTCTGTAATATTCTCTGGCCATATTAATTAATAGCTTCTTGTCAGACTATAAATCACAGCCCATCATTTTCAAATTGGAGAATTTCACCAATGTGGACTCAAGAACAAATGGATATAAACTGGCCATCAGGAAGTTTAGACTTGAAATGAGATGAAGGTTTCTAACCATCAGAGGAGTGAAGTTCTGGAACAGCCTTCCAAGGGAAGTAGTGGGGGCAAAAGACATATCTGTCTTCAAGACTAAGCTTGATAAGTTTATGGAGGGGGTGGTATGATGGGATAGCCTAATTTTGCCAATTAATTGATCTTTAACTATCGGAGGTAAATATGCCCAATGGCCTGTGATGAGATGTTACATGGGGTGGGATCTGAGTTACTACAGAGAATTATTTCCTGGGTGTCTGGCTGGTGAGTCTTGCCCACATGCTCAGGATTTAGCTGATCACCATATTTGGGGTCAGGAAGGAATTTTTCTCCAGGGCAGATTGGCAGAGGCCCTGTGGGGGGGTTCGCCTTCCTCTGTGGCATGGGTCACGGGTCACTTGCTGGAGGACTCACTGCACCTTGAAGTTTTTAAACCATGATTTGAGGACTTCAATAGCTCAGACATAGGTTAGGGGTTTATTACAGGAGTGGGTGGGTGAGATTCTGTGGCCTGCATTGTGCAGGAGGTCAGACTAGATGATTATAATGGTCCCTTCTGACCTTAAAGTCTATGAGCTTTTTTCCTTTTTTAAAAGTAAGTGAAATGTAATCCTGTGAAATTTGTTAATCAAAGTAAAGCAGCTAATAGCTTACATACTTATAAAATCCACCTTATAACATGATAAGAAAACTTAGGAGAAAAAACAGACCATCTGGAGATATAATAAATCTGACAACCGGCAGCAATCTCAGAATCAAAGACAGAATTTCATTACATTAGGAAAAATGACTTTCTAATTAACTCATGAGGAAAACCTTGTGATTCATTTACCCTAATGGAGTTTGAGAGTTCAGTCTTCTTCATCAGTGTCATGAAATCATTGTCCCTCACAAATTATAACTCATTCTCTGTTCTGTAGTTTAGGAGAGCATGATAGATTAATTAGGTATTTAAGCAGACTGAAGATAATTTTAATGAAGTCTACATTTGACATTCACAAATGTAACCAGTTTTTTAAAAGTGCTTAAGAAAACTCTTTTGAGGTAATTAATACTAGCTTTTTGGGGATCTGCTTCCTTTAGCCTGGATTTACATTCAACTTCATTTGTAAAGAGGAAAATTCGCCAGCCTTTGAAATGTTATAAGCCAGAAACTCTTGGCTTTACCCTTAATGATAATGGTCTATAATGTAGCCTTGTGGTGGGGCAGAATCAACTCCCACTGCTACATGTGGGGATATGTGTACTGTTTCTTTAAATATATATCAAGTTGCCAGGCAGCATGGCTCTTGAGAAGTCCTAGGCTGAAGCTCTACAGTGCAAAACCACAAGGGACAGAGTAGTTCTAAGGATAACACTGTTTCCCTTATTCTAAGCAAGATCCCTGTTCAGTGTTAGAAGAAAGCATCTTTCTGTGACTCATTACCACTACCACAGGACAACACCTTAGCAGGTTTAAAGTACCATGAGAGAGAACTAAACAGGAACAAAGAGTGAGTGTAAGCCAAACCTTTCTCCCACGTGCTTTTTAAAATGTCAGTTGTTTGAAGGGTCTCAGAAATTCGGAACATTAGAAATAGTCCCAGGGGACAGAGAGATCAATGGTTAAAGTGCAGGTGACATGGTGAAAAGCACATAAAAGTGCAATTAATTAAAAAGCTCTCCAATTCATCACAGGGATATCACCGCCACCTGTGATACATATAAGAGTCTGCTTCTTAATATCTCCAAATTAGCAACAGATGTGTCCAACTACTCTCCTTTATGGCACGTTATACTACTAGTTTTATAGGCAGCATGGATTGTATCATAGCAACTACGAATATAATTTGGTTTCAGTCCTCTCCCCAGCACTGTGTGTTCATAATCCATATTGGGTTATATACAGATGTCAGCATGTTCACATGGCATAATCATACACTAAGGAATCTGCAGAAGAAAATCATAAGAAAAGAAGTAGAGGATTAAGGTGTATGACAGATCTTCCTATGTAACTATGACTGGATACCATGCTATTTTTCTCACATTTTTGTTGTACTCAGTACTAGGATCGTAACGGGAGTATATAACGCAGATATAACTTTCCCTTTAATTTAGAAGGAGCAAGGAAAAGTCCGTTTAAAGGCATAAGTGGGCACTTGTGATGGTATTCTTTTATCCTGAACTTTCTCTTCACAAGGTACTAGTGCAGTCTCTGATGCAGGTACAAGATTCGGAGGTATTGGTGTACTTCTCTGCATGGGCATATGGAAAGAGGAGGTTAAAGACTAGAGCCCCTGTCCTGCTAACTGCTCCATATCAGTCCCATTGACTTCAGGTGGAGTAGCTTGAAGGACTGGGGTCTACGATGGCTCCTGGAGACAGTATTTAGATGACGGGTGGGTAAGGTCAAAGTATTTAGGAGACAGGGACAGCAGATAGGAAGCCACAGTATGGTATAGGGCTCCATAGCCAGAACTCATTGGTATACCATAGTTTGAGAGAGTCTTACTCATAGGTAGTATGAGATGTCCTGGCCACCAGCCATGTGTCTGGGCATGAGCAGGCAGTTTGCAGTGTAGTAGGAGAGAAATTGGAACTTCTCATACTTAGTATTCAATTTGCTATTCAGGCCACAGATGCCCTTTTCAGAGGCAGTTTTTTCTGCCATTAGGATGTACCAGTCTCTTACTAGTTCTGATTTCATGTCACTCATCATCAATCACAATAAGTGAAGTGGATTCGGTATGCTTCTAAGTTGGCTCTGATCTTACGTTCATTAACTATAACTTCACTGAACACACATTCCATGGAGAAGGTAAGTCCCCACAAATACTTCCATGAGCAAAATATTAAGGTTCCTACAGTGAGTATTTCAGTTCACAGCCATCAAAAATATGAGCTAGGATGGTGTGACCAAGGGACCTCTTGGTGCCAAATAACAGAGGGCACAGGAGGTGCATAGGGTTTTACACAGGGGTCAGGTATATAGATAACAGTTCACCAAAGGGGGCCATGGGAGGTCTCTATTGAGAGCCAGTAGCCTGCTGGTTGTCATAATCATTGCAAAATGTATCTACAGATAATATTTAAGGACTTATGTATCTATAGTAAAATGTATCGGCTTGGAATTAAGGTGGGTCACCAGAAGGTGACATACATCAGAAATCTTCCTTTCAGGAAGGAGGTAGCAGACACCTATCACCCTGTCTGGTCATCCATGTATTGTGCGCCTCATAGTGTAGGCCTACTGTTTGCATACTGAGCCACAGGAAAAAGAAGAGATTGCAAAATCTACACAAGAGGAAATACAGAAGATGAAACAAACAGCATATTCCTCCTGCTTATGAATAAAGACAAAGGATGGGATTGATAGAATTTGGAAGGCAAAGAAACACACAGAATCTCTCACCTGGGAAGCAAGATGACAGAGGGGGTCTCTGAAAGGGGGGTCCCAGCCAACCTGGCTGTAAATCGTTACATGGATGTTGGGGGAACAATACTTGGTTAGATATGAGATTGTCTTGTTAATTAAGTCTAGGCTCTAGAATGAATATTCTGACTTTAGTACATACGTAACCACTTGTTTCCAATATCGCTACCTGCTATTACTCAAATTGCTCAGCTTTGTTAAATAAAGTTACACTTGATTTCACTATGAACACATCTAAGTTCTGTGAGTTAAGCGGAGCCATGATCCGAGGTGGAACTGGTAAACTGGGTTTTGCTGTTTCTTTGGAAGCAGCCACATCTGTGAATAGCGCGGGTGCCCAGTGGGCCAGGGGCTGGATGCTCCAGGGAGACGCTCGGAGGGCTCAGAGGCTGGAGGGTGCCTATCACTAACCTGCAGAACTACAGTGAGGCCAAGCAGGGAGTGCTCGTGTGACTAGTGGAGTTGTGGAGCTGACCCCCACCAGGCACACATTACCTCATGCTACGGGTAGAGGGTAATGAGGTGCCTCACATCTCTGGGTATCCCCAGGAAGTGTCACCGATGGTCCATGGGTAGAATTGCCAACTTTCTAATTGCACAAAACTGAACACCCTGCCTCTGCCCCGCCTCCGAGGCCCCACCCCAGCTCACTCCACCCCCCCCCCCATTGTCACTTGCTCTCCCTCTCCAGTCCACTCACTCACTCATTTTCACTGGGTTGGGGTATGGGTGTGGGAGGGGGAGAGGCTCCAGCTGGGGGTGTGGGCCAGTAGCGTAGCCAGGGGGGGAACAGGGGGAGCGGCCGCTCCCCCATGAGGAAAAGCGGTGCTAAGGCGCCGCCAGAGCCTCGCTAGGGCGGCGCTTTAAAAGGCCTGCGGCTCCTGCCGCTGCGGGGAGCCACGGGCCTTTTAAAGCGCCCCCCCACCCCCAGCCCCGCTGCCAGAGCTCGGGGTGGTGCTTTAAAAGGCCCGCGGCTCCAGCCGCAGCAAGCCGCCCCTTGTGTCCCCGCTGAGCTGAGAGACAAGGGGCAGCCGCAACAAGCCGCCCCTTGTCTCTCTGCTCAGCAGCTGAGCAGGGAGACAAGGGGCAGCTGCAGGAAGCCGCCCCTTGTCTCCCAGCTCAGCGGGGAGGCAGCGGACAGCCGCAGCAAGCCGCCCCTTGTCTCCCCGCTCAGCCGCGGCGGCGCTTTAAAGGGCCCGGGGCTCTGCAGCGGCTGGAGCCCCGGGCCCTTTAAAGCGCTGCAGGGTGAGTACAGTGGGAGCGGGAGGCGCCTTTTTATAGCGCCGCTCCCCCTGTGCTCAAGACCTGGCTACGCTACTGGTGTGGGCTCCTAGGTGGGGCCAGAAATGAGGGGTTCAGGGTGTGGGAGGGGCTCTGGGCTGGGGCATGGGAGGGGGTACAGGCTCTGGGCTGGGGTTGCAGGTTCCAGGGTGAGACCAAAAATGAGGGGTTCAGGGTCCGTGATGGGGCTCTGGACTGGGGCAGGGGGTTAGAGTGCAGCTCTGTGTGTGTGTGTGTGTGTGTGTGTGTGTGTGTGTGCGCACACGCAAGAGGCAGTTTGGGTGCGTGAGAAGGTTCAGGGCTGGGGCAGAGGCACGGGACGGGGTGCAGGCTCCAGGAGGGAGTTTGGGTGCAGAAGGGGGCTCAGGGCTGGGGCAGTGAGTTGGGTGTGGGAGGGAGTGCAGGAGGGAGTTTGGGTGCAGGAGGGGGCTCAGTGCTGGGACAGGGATGCGGGAAGCAGGCTCTGGGAGGAAGTCCGGGTGCAGGAGAGGGCTCCAGGCTGGGGCAGGAATTCAGGAGGAGGTGTGGGCTCTGGGAGGGAGTTTGGGTGCAGGAGGGGGCTCAGGGCTGAGGCAGGGGGTTGGGGTGTGTGGAGCAGGCTCTGGGTGGCGCTTACCTCGGGGGGCTCCCTGGCAGCGACAACGTGTCCCTTGGCTACTAGGCATAGGGACAGCCAGGCAGCATAGGGACGGCCAGTATGGTGCTCAGAACTGGGCACAATACTTTAGTGCCAAGTAGAGACGGACAATTAACTCTTGCATACAACACTCCTATGTACATCAGAAACCCCAGGATATTAGCCTTTTATGCAAATGCATCACATTATTAACTCATATTCAATTTGTGATCCACTATAAGCCCCAGATCCTTTTCAGCGGTACAGCCACCTAGCCAGCTATTTTGTAGTTGTGCACTAGATTTTTCCTTCCTAAGTGTAGTACTTTGCACTTGTCTTTACTGAATTTCATCTTATTGACTTCAGACCAATTGTCCAATTTGTCAAGGCAAGCTCACAGGATTAGGCCCAAAGATGGATAAAAGAAGGAGTGCCCACTACTTTGAAAAATAAAAAGCAGTTAAACTACAATTTACCACGATCAAGAACATGGGATCTTCCTCAAATAGACAGAACATTAGGTGATTGCCTAATGTACCTTTCATGATCTTTCCTGAGTATAAGGCTTAGATTCATAGCAGTTCTTAGGTGTCACACAGCATTTTTCATCCACAGATCTCAAATACTTTTGGAGAATTCAGTTAAGAACCAGCTTCCGCATTTTACAGAGGGGGAAACGAAGGCCCAGAGAAGTGAAGTGATGTGGACAAAGACACACAAGTTAATGCAGAACAAGGAATAAAATTTAATGTCAAGGTTTTTTAAAGTGACTAGTTCTTTAAGGTGCCTGTTTTGGACACCCAACTTGAAATGCTGTTCAGGGGATCGATTTTCTGTGCTGAGCACCCACCTTCTCTCAATCAGGCCCCTAAGGAGTCTGAAATTGGACACAAAAATTGAAGCACTGGTCGTTTTTTAAAATCTTGGCCCAGCTCCCCTTATTCCCAGTACACTTCATTAGGCCATGATACATACTATTAGAGACAATAGTAGATATTTTTCTATTCTCCAAATTTTAAAATACATCAGTGAATCCTATTTGGTAAAATGCAAGAGAAATTTAAAAAACAAAATCACTGATTTCCTGGGAAACATTTTTTAATTGTTCTCTTACCTCATACCTGGCAGTTGTCTATAAATTGAGACAGCTGGCAATTTATTTCTTACTACATACTATACCTCCTTGTGGTAACACTCCATCTCACAGGGGTGTGGTAAAAATAAATTCATTATTGTTTGTGAAGCACTCATACTATACTGATGAGCATCATAGAACAGCACATGAGAAAGCAATCATTCTGTATTCAGTTTAGGGTTTGAACAGTGTGCAGTAAATAAGGCATAGGGGCCTCACACTGAACATAGTGGCATTTCCTAAAGTTTGAGTGACTGACTTTGCAGCCTTTGCAGTCTTGATAGTATTATTGTTTTTAATTTTCTAGGTTTTTTAAAAAGGAAACTGAAAAAAAACCCCAAAATTCTATCCTGTGGCATCATATTGACTCCCACACAAGTCATCAGCAGGGTCGGAACCTTCAGTTCCACCACACAGAACTCTGCCACTTGAGGTTATGGAGCAACTGGTAGCAGTAGGTTGTCATCCTCAGTGTGAACCAGCACTAGACTGGGATGGGAGACTTTGCTGGCGGATTTCACAGCTATTTGCTGGCAGCAGAGGAATGGTGAGACAGAAATTTTGAATTCCTTTTTCAGTTCTGGAGAAGAGTATGCTCTAGGGCACTGGTTTTCAACCTTTTTTCATTTGCGGACCCCCTAAAAATTTCAAATGAAGGTGCGGACCCCTTTGGAAATCTTAGACACAGTCTGTGGACCCCCAGGGGTCCACGGACCACAGATTGAAAACAACTGCTCTAGGGAGCACAGAATCTTCTGCTGTTGCTCCCTCTCCCCTTTTGCCCATCTGCTCCAGTGTCTCCCAGTCCTGCCTCTTTCCCCTGTAATCCTGGGTTGGAGCTTTCTCCAATCTTCAGAGAATTTAGCTGCCAAATCCTAACAAGCACCTACTGATAATATGCAAACAGATTTTGTTTCAAAGTTGTATAACTTGGCCAAATTAGGGCTAATTTTCACAGGGGTAGCAAAAGGGGCATCTCTGATACTGAGACAAAGGTTACCGTTACCGTTACCCTTCCCCCTCCCCCTGCCAAATTTCAATGCTATGTTCCAAAGCATGAGGGTCCTAGACCTTTTCAATGAAATGGTTGTTAGAATTTTTTTTACATGGACAAAGCAATGCTTTCCCCGCTAACCTCATTCTCAGAAGTCCCTGAACCATTTCAGCTGAAACTTAAAAAAACCCCAAAAAACCAAAATATCAGCACAAGGCAGACACAGAATGGGAAATTTTATTCTGAGCAGTTAAAGTTTGGCGAAACTATGAGCAATGTAAAAACAGGGTCTTACACTGAGAAGTGTCAGGCAACCTTAAGCATAGGCAGTGCTAGCAGCTCCTCCTATAATGTCTACATTTTTAATAAATAGGAATACAATTGTATGCAGTGTTGTTGTAGCTGTGTTGGTCCCAGAATATTAGAGAGACAAGGTGTGTTAAGTAATGTCTTTTGTCGGACCAACTTCTGTTAGTGAGAGAGACAAGCTTCCGAGTTTTCTTCAGAGCTCTGAAGAAGAGGAGCTTTGTTTAAGCATGAAAGTTTGCCTCTCTCAGCAACAGAAGTTGGTCCGATAGAAGATATTACCTCATCCACCCTGCCTCAGGAATACTACTGGCATTTGAAGAAAGAAAGCATTTTAAAATATTATTTCCGGCACAGAGAAGACTCTAATATACAAAAGGCAACACTGGACTCCCTTGTCAAGTGGCTAATCCCAGACAAGAGATGATATGGGGGAAGATGCATTTCCTACCCACTCCCCAAACTGCAGTGAGAACACTGCAAACCACCTCTTTGGACTCATGTTGCAGTAACTAATGTACAGCTAACTGAGCATGTCTACAGTGCCGCCGATGGGGAAGGGGAGTGACTTTAAGGTTGCTACCCCTTCCCCGTCAGCAGCCCTGCCGGTACGGACTCTACTGGCAGAACCACCGAGAGGAGACTAGGGTTTTTGATTTCAAAAGGTCTAACTTTAATAAATTAAGGAAATTAGTTAGGGAAGTGGATTGGACTAAAGAACTTATGGATCTAAAGGCGGAGGAGGCCTGGGATTATTTCAAGTTAAAGTTGCAGAAGCTATCAGAAGCTTGTATCCCAAGAAAGGGGAAACAATTCATAGGCAGGAGTTTTAGACCAAGCTGGCTGAGCAAGCATCTCAGAGAGGTGATCAAGAAAAAACAGAAAGCATACAAGGAGTGGAAGATGGGAGGGATTAGCAAAGAAACCTACCTTATTGAGGTCAGAGCATGTAGGGATAAAGTGAGACAGGCTAAAAGGCATGTAGAATTGGACCTTGCAAAGGGAATTAAAACCAATAGTAAAAGGTTTTATAGCCATATAAATAGGAAGAAAACAAAGAAAGAAGAAGTGGGACCGCTAAACACTGAGGATGGAGTGGAGGTTAAGGATAATGTAGGCATGGCCCAATATCCAAACAAATATTTTGCCTCAGTCTTTAATGAGGCTAATGAGGATTTTAGGAATAGTGGCAGCATGACAAATGGGAATAAGGATGTGGGGGTAGATATTACCATATCCGAGGTAGAAGCAAAACTCGAACATCTTAATGGGAGTAAATCAGGCGGCCCAGATAATCTTCATCCAAGAATATTAAAGGAACTGGCACATGAAATTGCAAGCCCATTAGCAAAAATTTTTAATGAATCTCTAAACTCAGGGGTTGTACCATTTGACTGGAAGATAGCTAATATAGTTCCTATTTTTAAGAAAGGGAAAAAAAGTGACCCGTGTAACAACAGGCCTGTTAGTTTGACATCTGTAGTATGCAAGGTCTTGGAAATTTTTTTGAAGGAGAAAGTAGTTAAGGACCTTGAGGTCAATGGCAATTGGGACAAATTACAACATGGTTTTACAAAAGGTAGATCGTGCCAAACCAACTTGATCTCCTTCTTTGAGAAAGTCACAGATTTTTTAGATAAAGGAAACGCAGTGGATCTAATCTACCTCGATTTCAGTAATGCATTTGATACAGTACCACATGAGGAATTATTAGTTAAATTGGAAAAGATGGGGATCAATACGAAAATTGAGAGGTGGATAAGGAACTGGTTAAAGGGGAGACTACAGTGGGTCATACTGAAAGGTGAACTGTCAGGTTGGAGGGAGGTTACTAGTGGAGTTCCTCAAGGTTCAGTTTTGGGACCAATTTTATTTAATCTTTTTATTACTGACCTCGGAACCAAAAGTGGGAGTGTGCTAATAAAGTTTGCAGATGACACAAAGTTGGGAGATATTGCCAATTCAGAAAAGGATTGGGATATCCTACAGGAAGATCTGGATGACCTTGTAAACTGGAGTAATAGTAATAGGATGAAATTTAATAGTGAGAAGTGTAAGGTTATGCATTTAGGAATCAGTTGGAAGTAACGGAAGAGGAGAAGGACCTCGGAGTCCTGGTTGATCACAGGATGACTATGAGTCGCCAATGTGATGTGGCAGTGAAAAAAGCTAATGCGGTCTTGGGATGCATTAGGCGAGGTATTTCTAGTAGAGATAAGGAGGTGTTAGTACTGTTATACGAGGCATTGGTAAGACCTCATTTGGAATACTGTGTGCAGTTCTGGTCTCCCATGTTTAAGAAGGATGAATTCAAACTGGAACAGGTACAAAGAAGGGCCACTAGGATGATCCAAGGAATGGAAAACCTGGCGTATGAAAGGAGACTCAAGGAGCTTGGTTTGTTTACCTTCACCAAAAGAAGGCTGAGGGGAGATATGATTGCTCTCTTTAAATATATCAGAGGGATAAATACCAGGGAGGGAGAGGAATTATTTCAGCTCAGTACCAATGTGGACACAAGAACAAATGGATATAAACTGGCCATCAGGAAGTTTAGACTTGAAATTAGACGAAGGTTTCTAACCATCAGAGGAGTGAAGTTCTGGAACAGCCTTCCAAGGGAAGCAGTGGGGGCAAAAGACCTATCTGGCTTCAAGATTAAGCTAGATACGTTTATGGAGGAGATGGTTTGATGGGATAACATGATCTTAGTCAAAGGTCAATTAATTGCCATCAGTGGTAAATAGGACCAATGGTCAATGATGAGAAGTTAGAAGTTACTACAGAGAACTTTTTCCTGGGTGTCTGGCTGATGAGTCTTGCCCACATGCTCGGGGTTCAGCTGATCGCCATATTTGGGGTCGGGAAGGAATTTTCCTCCAGGGTAGATCGGCAGAGGTCCTGGAGGTTTTTCGCCTTCCTCTGCAGCATGGGGCATGGGTCACTTGCTGGAGGATTCTCTGCATCTTGAAGTCTTTAAACCATGATCTGAGGACTTCAATAGCTGAGACATAGGGGAGAGAATTATTCCAGGAGTGGGTGGGTGAGATTCTGTGGCCTGCATTGTGCAGGAGGTCAGACTAGATGATCATAATGGTCCCTTCTGACCTTAAAGTCTATGAGTCTATGAGAGACAAAAGGGGCAGGGATGTTAAAGCGCTGCCATGGCAGCGCTTTAATGTGGGCTGGTACGGGTTCTTACCAGTACATTTTACCAGCTCACTTTCACTCCTGAGTGTGGGAGAACCTGACTGTCCACCAAAGGTGACTGTCCAGAGGACAAGGAAATTCAGCCCATAGGATTATGGAATACTTTTGGCAGACTCCCAGAGCACGAGTCCAGTGGGGCTGTGCCTATACCACAAAGAAATAGGGCTTGAACCCTCGGTCCCAGCTTGATTCAGGTTCAGACCCTCCACTCCCATGGGGTCCAGGGACCCTGTGTTTGAGCCCTGGGTTACCGTGATTTGAGTGTAAACGGAAGGGAGTTAGGTTTGAGCCTGAGTTTGAAACCTGGGCTTACATTGTAGTGTAGACATACTCTTAGATTCCCTATATAAGGAGGAAGAATCACACAGAACTAGTGGAGAAACACATAGCCATCAATTAACCTTTATAAAGAAGCCACTGAAAACAACATACCTCAGCTAACGAGATTCCCAAATGGGGGCTGGGGGAAGGGGACAAATAATCAGTAAAATATGTTGATTTAGCTTCTAGTTCTGATCCTCCAACAGATGTTACTGACATTATGAATTAAAGTGCTTATATTTAATATAGTTCTTCTCCCATGCTGAGAGAGACTAAAATATTTGCATACATAAAAACAAGTAGGAGCCCAAAGGAGACAGACTCTAACGAGCAACATTTGATGAGGCGATGGTAAGGGCTGTTAGTTGGCATGCATGCAGAGAACTTTATTTATCAAAATAATTGTTTTTCCCAATAAACTGTCCCAGAAAATTTATGGCTTCTGATTTTCTTGCAGAAGCCCTTAAATGTGCAAATAAAAAGTTAAAGCCTATGCTCTGGGTAAACCATAAAAGAGTAAAAAATCTTGGCATGGGTCTAGTATGCACACCAAGGCTGCAAGATTAACTCTAAAGCATTATTTTCCATTCCACCCTTGAGGATGGATGGAATATGAAATACATAGCCACCTTTATACTACAATTCTCAGACAGGGGACTCCTCTTTGGACTTACTATGGGATCACATGCATGACATCTGCAAAACTGACTGATCACTGTGCAGATCAGCAGAGACCTTTGCTGGGGGACCTGTGGTGTAGTCAGTAATCCTTTCCAGGAGTGCTTAATCTGTGCCAGGATTTAGCACTTGTCTGTTAGGGATTTTTGCCCATTGGTACCAGCCCCCAGTCTAGCTGCACTGCACTGGCACAACCCCTCTGGGCAGATACACTGCACCAACATGATCTATCCCTGTTTAGCCATGTTGTGCAGGTCCTGTTTTTACGATAATGCAGGGGTTTGCACTGATACAGCAGTCTCTAACACAGACAAGCCTTTAGGCAGAGGCTATGTGGCAATGCTGTGTTAATCTGCAAAGTAAGGAGCCAGGGAGCTACAAGGTCTCTGAGAGTCCAGCAACGTGAGTACTGGCACAATCCTCTTTTTGTTTATTGTACCCAAATCCCCTCTGTTCTTTACCACAAGCGACACTACACTCGCAATAAGGCCACATAGATGCAGCAGCAACAAACGCAGAAAACAACCTCAGAGCCAGCACAACAGTTGCCAGAGGAAAACAAAAATGGTAAACCAGAATACCAAGACCCAAGAAGCTGTATGTAAACACATGCTATAACAGGCCTAGCTGAGAGGGGGAGGGGATTTAAAATCTTTCCATTGCAGTCATTTGGGTTCAAAGCAGAAATACTGGTGAAAAACATGCGTACAAAGCAGCTCAGCCCAGTGGCATTCCCAGTGCTTCACTTGTCCTGCACAGGCAGTGTTTGCTTTTCCCAGGCTAACCACATCTTCTGTGTTTGCTTGCTCTCCGCAGATGGAGCCCTGAGCCTCACAACAGGAAACGAGTCATGTCATGAACCCCTTTGCAACGAAAGGCAAGGCCATTCTCCCGCCCAAGCCACCCAAGGGTAAGTGGAAGGAACGACTACACCAGCACAGGAAGTCAGCTATCTGCCATCATGAATCCGTCAGAGCACTGCAAACAAGACAGGACTCCTCCAGCAGCCATGCTGAGTGTGGAGTTGACCTTAAAGGGCTACAGCCCCTTAAATCGAACATTGCCACCATTAAACCCAAACAGAGAGGAAAAGTGTCAGACAGAGAAAGCAGCTCTTTCATTGTCCGAAGCTATGAACACTGCCCTTTATAACTATACCGAGCATCACTCACCATAATCACAGACCACAAACTTCTTGGACATCCACTCAACAACCCCCAGTGTAAGCTGCCATTACACATGAAATGGCGGGCACTTCCACTCCACCCATCCAAGTGCCATATGGCCCACAAAGATGATGAAAACAACCCTGCAGACTGTTTTACCACCCCACTGCAGATAAAACCACTCGAGAGCTCTCCCTGATGACATGACACAGATGTGCATTTTGCTGCTGTACATCCCTCAGCACCTGGAATGTACCTAGCATGAATTTACAATCAAACAGCATGAGCCCTCCCTGTCCCCCACAGAGGAGGATGAAGTGATCTTTTTTAACTACGAAAGTAGATAGACAAGCCATAACATTTGCCAAAAACTGACTGCCACACACGAGAACAACAGGTTCCAGCCTAGCCTCTCGCGAAGAGGCGGGATGGTCCAGTGTTTAGGGCACTAGCCTGGAGCTTAGGAGACCTGGGTTCTATCACAGACTTTGGCAAGTTGCTTAAACTCTCTGTGCCTCAGTTTCCCATTTATACAATGAGAATAAAAGCACTGCCCTACCTTACTGCAGTGTTTTGAGGAGAAATACACTAAAGATTGTGAGCCATCAAATACTACGGTGACAGCGGCCATACAAGTACCTAAGACAGACTTCAGCAAGTGTGATAACCCCGGCACGGGACCGACTCTAGGCTCCTATTAAGACTACACAGTTTCTTCATTGAAAGAGCACGGACAAACTTGCTGACTCCTTAATTTGCACATGACTCCCATAGTCAGAGGCAGTTTCTCAAAGTTTAGATGTGCCTCAAGTAGTCTACCAGGCAGACAGCTTTGATTTCTGTGGTTTATTTCCCCCTGGTGGCTATTTCCTAGCCATTCTCAATTAAAACTCACTCCCCCACCAGTGGCAGAATTTACTATACAGAAAGTTGTTTCTCTCCAAAACACATTCTTTTCTGCAATCATTGAGGGCCAAATTCTGCAATTTTAACTGGAGGTTGGATGATAGCACTATCTTGAAATATTTAATAGCCTGCAAGAAGACATGCCAACTGGAATCAGTTTATAAACAACTCCTATTTAGTGTCAAAATATTTCAGATTAAGAAATCACAAGAACATATGCTCGGTGGTAACGTATTAATGGGGACTGTTCTATTATGCAATATGTCTGACCATTCATTAATTTGGCTGCAAGCTGTTGTGGCTGAAAACAATGGCTGGCGGTAATAACATGCCCCCAACCTTGAGGACTCCAGGGGAAGTCATTCATGCTCTTGCAAAGGGCATATGATTTACATGTGGTGTCATTACACATGCCAGAAAATTGATGACTGGTTACCACTTACTCATTTCAGGTATCAGGTATCCAGCATGAATTAACTAAGGTAGGCCACATGGAATTTCTTTACTGTTTATGGCACCACTGAGTATACTATTTGGATTAGGTTGCTAGAAAGAGGGATATTTTAATTGGGATCCAGTAATAACTAGGACATTTAAAGCAGCATGAGTTGCATGTCAATTTTTTAACATTAATATTCAGTTGCTAACCAAACATCTGGATTCCATAACCACAGCGGAGGGAAGAATGCTGTCAGTGAGAAAAACGAAGAGGAAAATTTTTGCTTGTTAAACATTTTGGAAGCATTTGCTATCACTCATCTCTTCTTGGCTGCAGGACTCATCTTTTCTCTGTAGTAGCCAGTTGGGTTATTGCTTAAGCAGTTTTTGGTACAGTGCCAAGATAACTTTGTGGCCCATCTAAAGAATACAGTGAGGTCACTTTTGGCAACATGGTAGTCCTCTCAATGATTGGTACTGTGCCTTCTAAATAACGTGACCAGTAACATGAGCTAGATTTAGGCGTGGGGGTACCAGAAGTCATTCTCGACAGAGTATAGCATCATAGAACTGGAAGGGACCTTGAGAGGTCATCTAGTCCAGTCCCCTGCACTCATGGCAAGAGTGCCATGGTATGAAAGCTTTCAAAAACAGCATTCTCAAAAAGAGACATTATCAAAAGCACATGCAGAAAAATGACAGACCTAAGCAACAATACTACAGAGCTAAACACTCAAATCTTCAGTAGAGAATGGTCTAAATATTATTAGGGACAGTTTATTTTTCCCATTTTATGTGTAGATAATACATGTACACTAGAAACTCATTTAGCATGTATTGATTGATCCCAAAACTCATTATTTCCAAGATCTGTCACTGAGTGGAAAGTGCTGCCTGAAAATGTTGTTCATCCCAGTCACTGGCCAACTTTGCAGAGCCTTTGGCTGCTTTAACCCATGTATGATGATGTGCAATAATATTCTACTTGATGCAATTCATGATTATTATCTCACTGTGTGTGCTCGCCTGTATATGATATTACATGAAATATTAATTACCACAGCCCCAAATGACTCTATGATTAGGGGTTGCAATGTATTTCTCACTTCAGTGTATGCATTAATGTGTTTGAATTTTCCTCTGTTGTAGCTAGAGATGGGCCCGAGCTATTGTGTTTGGATCCGATGCAAATATCCCCAAGGCTCAGTTGCGTTCAGATCCAAGATTCTGATGTGGACGCATCTCTAACTAAGCCACTGAAGTAAAGGGTGGTGTGGTACAATGAAACAGAATGCCAGGCTCTCTCCTTCAAATGTCTCTTGTTCCTTTTACAAATTCCATAGGGATAATTCTGTCGCCCTGACTCACACTGGTAAGTATCTGACTACACCGGTAGCCTCATTGGAGTCAGTGGGTCTATTCACAGAACAAGGTGTGATTTAGGTCCATATCTAACTCCCTGACTGGGTACTTGCCTCACTTGTACCTCAGGGGAAGGGGGGACTGCACTGTTCATAGAAAGTCAGTTTATACTAAAGCAGGGGGTCTTAAACTCAAATTACCATGAGGGCCACATGAGGACTAGTGCATTGGCTCGAGGGCCGCATCACTGACCCCGCCCCCTCACTGCCCCTGGCCACGCCCCCACTCCACCCCCCTTCCATTAGGCCCCACCCCTTATCCGCCTCCTCCCCTGTGCGCACAGCTTCTCGCTCCTCCCCCTCTCTCCCAGAAACCACAAAGCTCTTCCCATGAGGCCCACGGAGCTCTTCCCTGCGGCCTGCCGGGCTCCCCACGGCCCCCCCCCCCATTTTTTTTTAAATCCCCAGCTTTAAAACAGCTGTCTGGCAGCGGGAACTGCCGGGGGGGGGGGGGGTAAAAAAAATGGCGGTGGGGGTGGGGGGGCGTGGGGAGCTCTGCGGCCCACAGGCCGTGTGTTTGAGACCCCTGTACTAGAGCAACACTGGCGTCAGGGTGTTGGAATAGACTTGCTCAGTCTGATCACAGATACGCAGGGGAAAGGACTGCTATAAAGGAACTGGAAAGTAAAGACAGGGTTAAAGCAGCCTATGACAGAGACAGAACCAAACCCTTGACAGCAGCTCATCAGCACCTCTTCTGAGATGGTGTTGTCAGGGGTCAGCTTTTCCATACAGGAAGAGCAGGCCCTCCACCTGGGGCACGAGTCAGGGACTGTTTATTGTTAGAATAATGGCAGGATGTGGAAAGTGAGGGGCAGGGGAAGGGCACTTTCCAATTAACCTGAGGCAGCAAATTCCCCAGAGCAGGCACTGGATAGCGTAATAGAACAAAGTATTATAGGACCAGGATATCTGCCAACATTCTGGCCTGAAGGATAAGGACACAAATGGATATTGAATAATCTTCAGTGGGACCGAGGGTCCCAAAACAGAAAAACCTCTCAGGAAGCCCATCCCTCTCTTACCTTGGTAACTACTTTCCCTACTTCTTTTACCCTGATCTTACTCTCTGAGCCACCTTTCTGTTCCCTTCCCCAAACCCTTTCTTCCTTAGCTCTGCTTGATTTTTATACCTGTCTTGCTTTCTCCTTCAGAGAAGGCTTTCCCTTCCCTGTTCTGCTCGTTGAAGTCTGAACTCTGCCTGTGAGCCAGAACCACATTGAAGATGGTGCAGAAGCACAGTGTGTAAGTAACAGCAGCCTGCAGAGAGGAATGGGAGGGATAGTGCCCCAGGGGTGGAAAGGGGAGCATGTCCACAGGTGGCAGATGTTACGACAGCTTTTGTCATGGATATTTTTAGTAAAAGTCACAGACAGGTCACTGGCAATAAATAAAAAGCCGTGACCTGTCTGTGACTTTTGCTGCTGCGGCTTGAGGGTTTCCCCCAGCACTGTGGTGGCTGGGAGCTGTGGGGTTCCCGCTCCGCCCCGGGTGGCTGGCAGCTGCAGGGTGACCATATTTCCCAAACAGAAAACGGGACACCCCCAGCCGCTCGCCTGAGCCACATCCCCTCCCCCCACACCCTGCGAGGCTGTCGCCCGTCACTGGAACCCTGAGAAGGGCCCCCTCAGGAGTCTGTCACCTGTCGCTGGAATCTTGCAGGGGAGTCCGTCGCTGGAACCCTGCCAGGGCCCTGCTGGCTGCCAGCTCCAGAGACCCGCAGCCCCTGGGGCTGAAGTAGAGAATGTCACGCAGGTCCAGTCTGTGACTGCCATGACCTCCGTGACATAAACGTAGCCTTAGTTATGACATTAAAAAAATACAGCATGTGCACCCTACCGCATCCAAGAGCTTGTGGTTGTACAGCAGACGGGGCTGTGGCCATAATCCCCCCACCCCGGCATATTGGAAAGTTGGCGCCTGTAGCTCCAGCCCTGGAGTTGGTGCCTATACAAGGAGCCGCATATTCACTCCTGAAGAGCTGCGTGTGGCTCCGGAGCCACAGGTTGGCCACCCCTGGCCCCTAAGTCATAGGTTTGGCAATTCTCATAATTTTATTGAGAGTCCCATTGTTTTTTATTGTATTCTTGAAGCCCTAGACCCTGGAGGCAGGTGAATACAATAGTATCTCAGCTTTCTAGCTATCATGTGTGTGGATAAATGCTTGAATATGAGACACCCTCCCTTAACCCCTCCAGGGGCAAAAGCCAGAAGGCAAAATCTGTTTCTAAAATCTCATGATTTTTAAGCCAATCTCATGACTGTGTTGGGCCTAATGAAGGATTTTTGACTGCTTGGAGCTGACACCACTATAAAGAAGAGATACAAATTTATCGGGTTTGCTTGGTTTGTTTATAGGGGTGGTTTTGTTGTTGCTATCCTTTTTCTGCACAGAAGGAAGTAAAAAATGTGGGAAAGGGTTTTAATGGGGAAAATATACATAGAAGAAAAAGGATATTTGAATGGAGGAGAAGGAAGTGGTGGCAACTGATTGGCTAAATCAATCGAGTTAGCAGAACCAAGTGACTATAAAGCTAAGGGGTTCACTCCAGGTTAGGAGCTCAGGAGAGATGGGAATTCAGTGTTGGTTAGAGTCAACTTTTTAGGGGGTTTTGCCACATGCCTTTTTGCCCCTAAAGGTAGATTTTATTTAACTTGAAAGCTACTGTTGGAACTCTAAGTCAAAGTGTACTTTTATGGGATTTAAATAATTGAGATATACCTATCTCATAGAACTGGAAGGACCTTGAAAGGTCATCAGGCCAGTCCCCTGCCTTCACTAGCAGGACCAAGTACTGTCCCCTGACATATTTTTGCCCCAGATCCCTAAATGGCCACCTCAAGGATTGAACTCACAATCCTGGGTTTACCAGGCCAATGCTCAAACCACTGAGCTATCCCTCCCTGCCGCTGACATTTTACACTCAATTTCAAATTAAGTCATAGGCGTGCGCACGGGGTGTGCCAGGTGTGCCCAGGCACACCCTAATCGGGGCCACCCCAAGCGCAAAAAAGTAAAAAAAATAATAATAATTTTTGACCGCTTAGGGCAGGGGGCTGGGAGCACCCCCATGACTCCAGCCCGCACTCCTGCACCTCCACACATACCCAAACCCCCTGCATACCCAGCCCCCGAGGGGGTTGGAGAAGGGGCAGCAGGGGGTTTCTGGAGGGGGCAGTCAAGGGACAGGGAGTAGGGGGTGGGTTGGATGGGTCGAGGGTTCTGGGGGGGGCCTATCTGGGGTGGGGGTGTGGCGAAGGGTTGGGGCAGTCAGGGGCAGGAAGCAGGGGGGTTAGATGGGTCAGGGGTTCGGGGGTGCTGACTGCAGGAGGGGGTGTGGAGAGGGGCCGGGGAAGTTAGGGGCAGGGAGCATGGGGGGGTGTTAGATTGGTTGGAAGTTCAGGGGGTGCTGTCTGGGGGAGGGGGTGTGGAGAGGGGCCAGGGCAGTCAGAGGCAGGGAGTGGGGAGGCTGTCTGGGGGTGGGGGTGTGGAAAGGGGACGGGGCAGTTAGGGGCAGGGAGCAGGGGGGTTAGATGGGTCAGGAGTTTGGTAGGGGCTGTCTGGGGGAGGGGGTGTGGAGAGGGGTCAGGGCAGTCAGGGGCAGGGAGCAGGAGGGGTTAGAGGGTTGGGGGTTCTGGGGGGGCAGTCAGGGGACAGGGAGTGGTTGGATAGGTGTGAGAGTCCTGGGAGTCTGTCAGGGGGCAGGGGTGTGGATAGGGGTCGGGGCAGTCAGGGGACAGGTAGGGGTACGGTCCTAGGGGGGCAATTGGGGTGAGGGGGTCTCAGGAGGGGACAGTCAGGGGACAAGAGCAGGGAGTTTTAGATAGGGGGTGGGATCCTGGGGGGGCAGTTAGGGGCAGGGTCCCAGGAGGGGGCAGTCAGGGGACAAGGAGCAAGGGAGGGTTGGAGGTTCTTGAGGGGGGCAGTCAGGGGGCAGGAAGTGGGAGGGAGTGAATGGGGGAGGGGCAGGGGCGGGGCTAGGGCGGGGCTCCTTGGGTGCACACCCTAATGACATGTGCTGCGCATGCCTATGAATTAAGTGTAAAATGCCACAAGAAATTAACACAGATTTGTACTTGTGCCCAAATGCAGCTCTCTCTCATCATTCCTCTCTTTTCAAACGAAAGCTGTGGAGCGACAGCAATCCAATCCCTTGTGCTTCTCTTCAGCCTGTTTGAGTGGAAGACAATACCAACATATCCAGAACACTTGGTGCATGGACGCAGCTATTCACTGTTAAGGTTGAAAGCCCAGCCACAGCCATACATGACCAGTTCCCTATATGTAGAACACCAGAGTTACGAACTGACCAGTCAATCACACTCCTCCTTTGGAACTGGAAGTACACCATCAGGCAGCAGACACAACGGAAAAACAAAACAAACAAAAAAGCAAATAGTGTGCAGCACTGTGTTAAACAAACTACTCCAAATAAAGACTTGACAAGGTAAGGAAACCGTTTCTGTGCTTGTTTCATTTAAATTAAGATGGTTAAAAGCAGCATTTTTCTTCTGCAGTCAAGTTTTAAAGCTGTATTACGTCAATTTTCAGTTGTAAACTTTTGAAAGAACAACCATAACGTTTTGTTCAGAGTTATGAACATTTTAGAGTTATGGACCACCTCTATTCCCGAGGTGTCCGTAATTCTTAAGGTTCTACTTCTACTCTACCTACTTCAAGTTTGCTCGGCCAATCAACCAGCATGATAGCAGCAAGCAAAATCTTCCCATCTGTATAAAGCCAGCACAGAGCTATTCCTCAGGTTGAATGAGCATTGTATCAGCTGGACTGTACAGTGCTTTTCCATTCAGCTCAGTAGAAACAGGGATAGTGCTGCAGCGACTTGCAGTATGTATGTATAGCCCATTCCTCCTGTTACTCGTTATACTACTTGCATCCCAATATCAATGAAGGAACTTCAGGCAAACTTCTGTGCAATGAGTTGTGACCATACATTGGGGGGGGGGAAGGGAGAGAGGGAAGGAAGGAGGGGACAGAAGCCCATTGGTGGTTTCATACTGATGAGGTTTTGAATCCTATGGGAGACTAGATAGCAAACTCTGAAATATTGTAGTTACTGCCTTTCAAAATGATTTGATGGTCAAAACACTAGGGACGGTGCTTATTTAACTTTTTCTCTGTACCATAAAAATTTGCTTAGATGATACCTGAGTGGATCGTTTTCTTACTGACATGTACCGATAAATAGACTTTATTGCTTAACATCCTGTGGCTACAGATGGCACCTGTAACATTTGTAAGACTTGCATCACTCCCGCTTGTAATATTGACTTTAATCTGCAGGAATGGTGTGGACGTTGCTGATTTTTTCAACCATTTACTAACGCAATGGAAAAAAAAGAGGTGACGGGTTAAACCTAATCCTCTCCAGTCAGGGAGCAGTATGAGTTTGTGGTTAGAGCATGGGACTGAGAGTTGGGAGTGCTGGGTTCTAACCCTAGATGTGTAGTAGATTCTCTGCATGACTGTGAGTAAATTATTTATCCTCTGTATACTTCAGCTTCCCCAGGGAGCAGACTGAGATGGTACTTCCATATTAGCACTTATCTGGTAACTCCATCAGTGTCTGCAGGACATAACTTGAAATCTAGCTTTTTGGGGGAGGGGGAAGGGTTAAGTCCTTCTGAATGGGAACTGGTGCAATGCTGTCTTCCTGACTCTACAAAAATAAATTAAGGACCTGATTTTCCACTGACTCCCATCAGTTTTGAAGTCTTGATTTACCTATGGTGTGAGAGGAAAATCAGACATTATAGTTCTTAAGGTATAAAGCTATGGTGCTTGGTATGTGATGTTAACTCTGAAGTCTAGTGATGCTTGTATAAATGCCAGGATTATTAATTATTGCACCAGTGGCAATTTGAGCAGAAACATCTGACCACTCTCTGATTGTAAGTGGAGTTTGGGATTGTGGAAGGAGCTTGTGTAGAATATCATCATTTCCTTCATTACTCCTAAACCTTACAACTGGTTTCCCAATAAATAAATAAATAACATAAATTATTTTTTAAATCGTTGCTGTGCTATTTAACACAGTATAGTTTTATTTCCTGCTTGGAAAAGTAACTCTCAGAATACAGTTTGTTGGGAATTTCCTGCGAATGTTCAATACTTGCATAACATTCACTGTTTTGCTGAATATTCTTGCCTATAAATTTGTACACCAGACTATGTGTGAAAAGCAAACAGGAGGGGGGCATGAATTTTCAGAGTTAAAGTAAACTCATTTAGAAAGTTGAATGACCAGTGGCAGCACTTTCTTGCTACATTTTGTGTCACACTATGAATAAATGGGCTGTACTGCTTCTGTTTCCTTGGTAGGATTATACATTTTCTGTGCCGAAAATCTGAAACCAAGGCCCCTCTATCAGGCCCACTGGCAGTTTTATCACATGTAATACAGTAGAGTGAGACATATCACATTGTCAAAATGGCAGCCAAATCGCTGGAGAATACAGGTTCCAAAAGGCCAATGGCAAGGATAACACACACAAGAGAGGCTCAGTTTTAGGGTTTATTTCATCTGCTAACATTCATTCTTGATCTAGACAAAAACAATTCGATTATTATTATTTTGAATCAATTTTTTTTGTTGTGGAAAGAAAAGAAAACAAACAAACCTTAACACTTCTTTTTGTAGGATGCTATAAATAAATATATAAAGCTTTAAGTGGTACTTGGCTTAAGTTAAACAGTTTTTTTAGTTCCTGAAATGAAAGTGCAAACCATACAAATTCAGCCCAATGGAAACACTTAGGTGGATGACCTCAGCCACTGTTCTTTATAAAAGAAGCTGAATCTGTTTGATCTACAACTGGGAGGGGGGGAGCACAGGAGTGAAGGGTTTTATTTTAATTCTAATTTTTACCCTCAGTCACACAACTCCTAGAGATAAGAACTGAGTTCCTTGGTAGATAAAACACACAAGAAAAGGGAAGGAAATGAATGCTCTGCCTGCATTGTCCATTACCTCTGCTGTACTCCTTGTACAGCAGAGTGGAAATTAAAGAGAACACAAGTGAAACCTCAGACAAAAGCAAATGACATCAACACAAAATCAGATCTGTTACCAATAAAACTGGTGGTAAATCCTGTGGCTGCTGTTCATTTGCCTGGCAGACTGCACACACATAGAAACTTCACATTTGAGGTGGTTTTTTTTAAAACAATTACAATGAATGAAAAGGGGCAATAAAAATAAGTTAAAAACATATTCCAATATGTACAAAACAAATCATGCTCAGAAACCATTTTAATATAAAATTATTCATTATAGTACAGCTCTCTCAATCCAGTATGTAGAAGGGACACCTGGGAGGGCTGAGGAAGTGGGGAGTTGGGGGAAGAAAAAGGCTTGATTGCAAATCGTGCTTTTCATCTTGGATGGCTAAGAATTGTACTAAAAACCACCACCCTTAGGGTGGGCAAAGCAAGCTTTAATACCCAGGTGCTTATAAGGACCACATTCCTCTTGCCAGAGTTCCTGTAGATAGGACAAACAAGCAGCCACAGATAACTCTGATTGTGTGTGAAGGACCCACTGATCATTGCTTTAATGGGAACTACTGCTAACTGAGCTGTGCTTTAATGGCCTGGCTCTACTAGAATTCAGCCAGCAAATCTTGTGTTCATTTCTGCTACTGGAACATGATATGCTAATATTAACAAAAACGAGAACAAAAGCTAACGCGGTAGCATTGATTTGAATGCAGCAAATTATGTGGACCGCATGCCAAAACATATCCTTTGAAAGAATTGGTAATAAAGGGCAATGGAGCTTTTTAACTCTGTCACAAATTAAAGTCATACCTTGCTCAGTAATAACATGCATCCAATGAAGTGGGTACTAACCCACGAAAGCTTATGCTGAAATAAATTTGTTAGTCTCTAAGGTGCTACAAGTTTTTCTTTCTTATTTTCATTTTGCTGACACAGACTAACACGGCTACTACACTTAAACCAGTAATAACACAGTCAATACCATCTGATAGCTGTTCAATGGTCAAGTGAGCAGGTGGTCACTGTGCTTCAAACTAGTTTCTAATGGGCAAGTGTCTGCATCGCTATTGACAGCCGTACTTCTTTCTTGCTTGTGACGCCAGCAGAGGAACAAAGCTAAGAAGCGAATGACCATGGAGTCTGAACCGTAAGAAAGGTTCAAAAAGCACACTGGAGCCTTTTGATGCTACTGCCTATGCCGTCCTTTTGTGGATAGACATGGGAACATAGGTGCTGGAACTAGGGGTACTGGAGGTGCTGCTGCACCCCCTAGCTTGAAGTGGTTTCCATCATATACAGGGTTTACAGTTTGGTTCAGTGGCTCTGAGCACCCCCACTACTCAAATTGTTCCAGCGCCCCTGCATGGGACTGCAGCTTGCAGGAGTGACAGAGTCTGAATCACACTAAATTCACTCAAAAATGTTGCTTTCAAAGTGTTCTAACAAAAACTCAGGCAGGGATGCTATGGAAGCAGTGGCGTAGCCAGGTTTAGAGCACAGGGGGAGCGGAGCTAAAAAAAGGTGCCACTTCTGCTCAGTGGGGGAGCGGCCACTCCCCGTGTTCCTCCTCCTCCCCCCCCCCCCCCCCCCCCGGCTACGCTACTGTATGGAAGAGAGACCAGGCTGAGAAGAAAGGAAATACAGCCCAGAAAAATGATCTGTGCTAAATGGTATTTCGTTCACAAAGAATCCTCTGTTGTGAGATGTTTTGCCTGCCTCTGCCACAATGTAAGATATGACTGACTGGGCAAAAAGTTACAGGCCACAGAAGCCTTTCCAGTCAATACTGCACATTTTTCAATGGGCATGACAAAAGGAGGCATCTAATTGGCTGGCTAGTGTTTGTGTGGGCAGGTATCTCATTCAGTATGACCATTCAGATTCAGGCTCATCAGCAACAACACATTTCAAGCAGTGAAGTTTCTCTTTTCAGGAGTCTAAAAGCACACGGGGGGGCCTGGTTTTTGCACTTACAGCTGTGCAAAGTGAAAGCGATGTGCTACTGGATCAGAATTCTCTGCACACTGGTGGGATCATGTCACACCTCTTTTTGCACAGGTGTAATGACTACACAAACTCTAAGAAAGTGGAGAGTCAGGCCATGATCTTTCACTAGTGTCAACAATGCAGTTCTCCAATATAACCAGTCACACTATGCATTACTGCTTGGATAAATTCCCATAAACACTTCATAAAGATCCCCAACTGCAGTGAAGACTTTCCCTGGAAGCTCCCTGCAATCATAACAGGAAAACAATGTAATAGTGAGTGTTATGTTGACTTGGGACCTGATTCAACTCCCATTGAATTCAATGGGAGTCTTTGTCAGAATCTCACAATTGTCTTCACTACACCTACTGCTGTTATGAAATATTTCCTTGCTTAATGAAGTAGCATTGTACATAAGAAGCTCTAAATGTATAGAAAGTTCAGGGAGCAGCAGGGGAGATGTATTAGAAGAGAGGGGCACATATTTAACAGCAGCAAAATATCTGGCCAATAATTCCACTGGAGTTTCTTAAAGCAGATGGTGTCTATTAATTTTAAAACTACACATACATTTTTCATGTTATTGTAGCATCAAATAATCTGCTCCTAAAAACTGGTACCACTCCAAATTGTAGTACATATAAATCACAATAAACTACATTCACATTATGTCAAAGAAGCTCCTTTAAGCCCACTAAAGCAAGGAAATTCTGTGTCAGAGAAGTGATATATCCTACAGCTTACTGCCTGGCACCCAGCCCTTAAGAGTAAATTAGTGTGAGGTTTTGGCCAAACAGCTGGGCATAGCGGGTTGGGTATCCTTTGTTTCCTTTAATTACACTTAGAATTTATCTTTGCACTACTTTGCACTAGTTAACCCTCACAACACCTCTTTGTGGTAAGTATTGTTATTCCCAATGAGCAGATGGGGAAACTGAGGCAGAGATGAAGAGATGTGTCCGAGCCAGGATTTGCATATGGAAATTTCTGACTCTCTGGACTGAGCTCAGATCACTAGAAATCATCATACCTCTCTCTCTTTCCTTTTGTGGGTTTAAGTGAACTGTTAACAATACTCTGTAGTTTCATTTCATTTGTTGGTTACTGTAATATATTACAAAGCAAATGTTGAAAAAAAGTTTACCACTGATACGCTCTTGAGGTCAGAGGTTCCTTCTAATTTTGAACCACGTAGAGAGATCCACTAAAATTCTGCCAGTTATTTAGAGCTCATAACGCAGAAATAACCTAGACAGACTGGGAGAAATTCTAGTCAGCCTTGCTCGGGCAGCTCCATTCATTGTCAACCTTTGTGTAAATGATGGCAGAATTTGGCCCTCAGTATAATAATTGTTCTCAGAACTCAGTACCAGTGTATATGGTACTGCACAAACTTGCACAGCATGCTCTCTTGTGGAGCTGTTTGGATGCGTACTTTGAATATGGATTAGTTTAGTAACCATTTGTGCATTATGGATCCATAACACTGATGCACAGTGAGAAGCCTTCGGGTAAAGTTTGATAGTGTGCACATAAAACAGTTGCTTTTTATAGCTCATGTATAGTTTTGTGGATAAACAGCCTGTAAAATTGCATTTTGTAAAAATCAATGTTTTCTTTAGTTACAGCAACACACACGAGCGCTGGGAACTAGCAAACATTGTTATTCCTAATCCTGGAATTTAGAGGTGAAGGAATGGGTTTGTAACACCCTCTGCCCCCAAACCAATGGCTTTGAGGGGGAGGTTTTTCTTCCCACATTTCAGCCTGGAGCAAATATTTATGGCCATGTTATACACCTCTGAAAACCGGGAGTGGCTCTTAATGGAAACACTGACAGACCCTTAAAGAGACCAACACTAGTAGGTGTTGATTGATAAGCCTGATCTAACACAGCACTTCAGCATGTCTCACTATGGTTAAAGTTAAGATGTGCATAAATGCTCTGCTGGCCCAGGCTGTGAGGGCCTAATCCAAAGCCCACTGAAATCAAATGAAAGACTCCTGCTGACTTCAATGGGCTTTGGATCAGAGCCATAATAGGGTTATGTTTTAACCCCAAGTGTTGCTCAGGTTTTCTCTGTCATCTTTCCTCTCTTTTAGGGAAGAGCACCTACAAAAGCAAGCTGTGTTGCTTGCAGTTTATGTCCTGGAAATCAGGCAGCTCCTGCAGCGGGCATCCACTTCCCCTGCAAAACTCAATTTGGATTCTACAGTGTTGGTAACAGTGTGAAAAGGCAGAGAGAGAATTAAAATACAAAGCGAGCAACACTTCAGTGCATTCCTGTAAAGGGAAAGACAACTCTGTAGAAAGGACATGCTGGAGCTGAATATATCATCTCTCTGCCTCTTCTCCTGTGATTTCACTGTCATATTTGATCTGCAGTTAACACAGCCTCTGAAAATCAAGGTGTCTCCCATTTGATTCATACTTCACCCTAAACAGTAACCAGTTCAAGTCCTAGGGGCCAAGTAATTATGGGTGATGTATGGAGCAGACAAAACCTGCTTCTTTTCCATGTTTCAGACGAACGCAGAAGTGCTTGGAATAGCAACAACGATGACAAAAATAGATGGATTTAAAACAGTGTGTGGGGGAAATGTGACAATCCATTGCTGTTCTCTCAATTGATGTGAGTAGGCAGAAGCTGGTTACACTGCCAACCAGACTGGGGAATGAAAGTTACCAGACTTTCTAAAAATGAGAAAGGCCCTGATTAGCCCAGCACCTGAGACTGAAAACCATTACTATTGATTTCTCTTTCCAGGTTTATGAGTGCACCTTGTTTAAAATATGATCTACAGAAAAGGCCATTCTGCCAGAATACAGCATGCACTGTCACCAGATTAATTCAGACCAATAGCAGGAAATCTTATTGCCTTGGAACAAGGTCCCAGACTGCTCCCTTTGGAATCAGTGGAAATTTTGCTATTGACTTTGGTGGGAGCAGGATTGGGAACATAAATTATCTTTAAAAAAATAGCATTTTGGAAATGTAGGTATGTGTAAGTACATGTGTTCTCTGTAATTAAGATCTCATTTTGCACACCAGCCAAATAAACATGTCTCCGTCGATAACTGAGTACTCGCGGGATATTACTGGAACTCTACCTGATGCATGCGGGAGTGATGCTATTCTCTCTCTCTGCTTGGCTTGTCTTATGTACAGAAAAGGATTTTCATGTGCTGTTTATAGGTTACATTGATTAAGGAATGTACTGCACATGGGAAGGGGTGACAAGATTCCATCTGTGTGTACATGAGTGATTCTACATGGAATTTGGTTGGCTTTTATTTGGCTTTTGGAACTTCTTTGTGAAGCAGAAGCTGAGGATGTTTGTGCATGAATTCACTAACTATTGTTACTATGGTAAAGTGGCATACGTGTGTGACACCAGTGCAATGTATCAAAACCATTGTGCTAAGTATATATTCTAGGCCACAGTCAATTTGCTTTAATGTTTCTCATCCTCTGCTGTCCTTCTTCTTTTATTTTTATTCTGCTCCATTTTCTCGACAGTTGTTGCCATTTGAGTCTGAGCAGCTGTCCCTGTGGCTAGATCATACCCTAATAGCTGAGCATGCAATCAACCTTGCCACTACTATCTTTACTTTAGCAAAACAAAAATAACCCCTCATTGCCCTCCCCCCCCAAAAAAGAAGGGAAACAAGGGAAACCTTGATTTTAAAAAATTATCTATATACATGTGTGTGTTTGTATATCTGTCTTTATACTCGGGAAAAACAGATTAATAAAAAGATCCTACCTCTGCCGTCTGTTTCTGAATTTGGGAGGATAAGAAACATTACATTGTATTTGGCCTCATAAGTGGGTGGCTGAATTTGTGCATTTTTAAATCTGAGTTATAATGTTGACCTTTTTTTATTTTTTAGGTATTTATTTATTTTTTTAAGAATCTCATTGGTCTTGTAAGAAACAGTAAAAAGACCCATTGTTTAAAGAAGAATTCTACCTTCTGTTTTACAGACTTGCTTTTAAATAAAAGATTTGTTGGTGGTGGTTTTGTATTTTTATTTCCATGATCTTTTAACAGGAAACCCTAGAATTCCATTCAGTATAAAAGTCTGCCTAGGCTACCATTTCTCTATAATATGGCTCATGTAGTCCTCAGTGGGCAAGCGTCCTTGCTCTTCTGTCTCTTCCTTGGGAAGTGCCTCGTTGGACCGGTGAAGAAGCCTCTCTTCCCGATTCTTTATCCTTTGCTCCATCCTCTCCAGCTGCCGCTTGTACTGGTAGCGCTGTTGGAAAAGGTCCTTTGCATAGTCATAGAGCTGCATGTCCAAGTCATTGAGCTCCTCAATCCTCCGTATGGTGTTGTTATCCACCTCCACTCCGCCTGCCCTTGTACTGTTGTACTGCATGAAAGGCCTGATGAATTTCAGATTAAAAGTTCTCTCAAACAGGTATTGAGTCTTCCTCTGGAACTCTGTCAAGCCAAAAAAGGCCATGTCTCTAAGGTTCTTCTTTGCGCTCTCTAGCAGGATCTGTGCTCGCTTGTTCTCGGGGATAAAAGACATGTTGTAGCAGCCCACCAAGCTCAAGTCAGCCAACATCCTCACTTGGCGGTTGTTTGCCAAGTTATACGGGCAATCCATGAACTCCTGCAGCGTGCATCCTGACCAGTCTGTGCCTTCATAGCATGACGGCAGCTCTTCAGGGGTTGGTGTCCGACCATCACACATATGCAAGGAAGTTTTCCAGGTAGCTCCTCGTTGGACGTGCCTCCATTCACTGAGGTAACGGGACACAGGGTCTCTCAGCAGCGTGATGTAGTAAAACTTTCTACAAGAAGAAGAAAAAAAATATTCAGCATGTGACAAACTGTTATGTGGCAAGCTGGGATCTATGGCACAGAACAGCAACAGTCAGTGTCTCAACGATCATTTAATTTACCTCTCACAGATTCTTTTCTTCCTAGAATCTGTACTGCTAAGGAATCTGAGTGACACCAGGACTATGTTCTCCTCATAGAATCATAGAATCTCAGGGTTGGAAGGGACCTTAGGAGGTCATCTAGTCCAACCCCCTGCTCAAAGCAGGACCAATCCCCAATTTTTGCCCCAGATCCGTAAATGGCCCCCTCAAGGATTGAACTCACAATGCTGGGTTTAGCAGGCCAATGCTCAAACCACTGAGCTATCCCTCCCCTCCTCATAACTTGTCTTTACCATTTTAGTCACACCAACTCAGAACTCTCTCTCTGAGATATCGCTTTCCAGCAACAGACTGCAATGTCAGAACAAATCATCGAGATTCAACTGATCTACCAGCCTCATAGACCAACTTTGGCTTTAGGGTCTGACTGGTCTTTCACACTAACATGCACCTCCGGAGTCAGCCAAGACTCACTCTGTAGCACTGGCCAATAGCTGATTTATTTATAACCTGACCCAATCACGATCATCACAACGACCTATTGAGTGGACTACCTAGCACTTTGTTTATCTCACTGCTGAACTGAAACTCAGAAGTCTGCATTGAGAAATGGAGCAGCAGCAGCACAATATATTTTTTTAAAATGGAAAATCAGGAAGAAAAAACACTCTTTGTAGAAACAGATAAACAGAGAGAGTGAGAGTCTACCCCCAGCACCTGCTAGCTCCCATTTCAGTTGATCCATACAAATGCAAACGAAACATGAGAAAAATTCTGATATTCAAGCGGGATGGGTACAAAGGCAAGGCAGTCAAGAACATACATAATGGTAGAATATATTTTCATAGCTCCGAGTGTAGTGGAGTGTATTAAAATGCAAATGTCACCTTAACCTGTATGTGATCTCTTATGTTGTGCAAAGAGTCACTGCAGCCTCAGTTCATGGTGTGTGTGGCTACCCAAATGTTCTGCGTCTCTCATAATAAGGGCAGCCAATTACTAGTTCAAACTGGAGCCTGACGGCAAGGCCCACTAGAGTTCTTTAACTGAATTCAGTGGGCACTGGATCAGACCCTTGGTGTGAAAGGCTTCTAGCTGCTAAAAGAGGCAGGGTATTAGGTCCACTGAGATGCCCCAGGCTTATCTGGCTGTGTGATGTCATCTCTAGGTAGGAGCACAAGGGGCTTTACTGAAGTAACATGAGACATGGGTTACTCTGTATCTTGCCCTTCAAGAAGGATGTAGTGTGAGGACAGGAGTAGAATTCTTTTCTTGCTAAACAAGTGTCTGTGGAATGCTGCTATGGCTTGCTGCATTACTAGGATGGCTAGATAGATATAAATGTGACGGACATTAGCGCAGGTTGTGAGGGCACTGCATTGTTTTTAGAGAAAATAAAAATGCAAAGTAAAAAATTCAGTCTTGGTTAAAGTCAGCGCACACTCATACTTTCCCAGCACCTTCAATATTATGCTTCCTAATGGTCATGCACGTTGCTGTATGAGATGGAGTAATTTAATTTAAAGAAAATGCATCAAAGACCTTGCCCAGGAAATCTAATTGTAAAGAATGTTTTCTTTCCCACTTTCTTATTAGTTCTCAAAGAGCCGCATCTAAAGCCCACAACAGTGAGTCAGAGTCTATCAACTTCAGTAGGTGTTGGATCAGGCCCCAATTACTCTTTCACTTTCTGTTTTTATGACCACAGCTGGTAAGAATGTCGGCTATTCACAGGAGGTTTTCAACCTCACCCTGTGCCAGAAACATTCGTAGAAGGGAGGGAGGAGGGGGAAAGAGGAACCTCCCTTAAATTACTCTCTCTTCCTTTTACATTGCAACCCATAATAATGATTCATCTCCCCTGACTGGGATGCAGCTCTGGTTTATATAAGCAGTGCTAAGAAACCTCTAACAGATGGGGATAAAATATGACAGTGGAAAGACCAGGAAAGCCCCGATGGATGACAGATGTTCAAGTGACAGACCCTGACGCTAAACACAGCTCACATTTTTTGACTTGTGAACTGTAGTGGACTTTTTATTTATTTTTTTAATTTACTCCCATGGAATCCAAAGGGCATTTTTCATGAAGTAGTTATAAACTATATCTTATGTGGATAACGGTAGCACTTAGACGCTTCAATCAAGTTCTGGGTCTCATTGTGCTAGGTACCATGCAAAGTGATAGGAAGAGATAGTCCCTGCCCTGAAGAGCTTATAATCTAAGTAAGCAAGGGTGGGGGAAAAGGAAGCATTAGTATGCCCATTTTACATATGGAGAAGTGTGGCCCAGAGAGATTAAGTGACTTGGGCAAGGTCACACGGGAAGTCTATGGCAGAGCTAGGAACTGAATCTGAATATCCTGAGCCACAGTCCAGTGCCTTAACCACAAGACCATCTACTGGCAGACTTCTTAACTGAAGAGATAAAATGTACCTAGTATATGAAGAAAAATTAACATTCCAGATGCTGCCCCATATAATGTCTTGAAATGTCAATACTCCATTAAAACCGAGAAAACTAGCACTTCAGCATTACTATGCTACATCCTGGTACCATGCAAAAGCTGCAGTAGGGCACTGAAGTGAAAGGATTAAAAAGCAATATCCCCTTTTCCCAGGATGACTGCAAAAGCTATTTTAATGGAGGGGGAGCACTAGCAAATATTTTACGTGTGGTCTCTTGCTAAGATTCCAGCAATGGGTGGCATCGTGGGTATGGTGGGCACAGGAGACTGATGATACTGGAAGATTTGGAGGGCTCACTTTCCAGCACAGCAGAAGACTGAAGTAGCGACCACTTCTCCTCAAAAGATGGAAGCTGATCTGCTGGTGAGGAAGGAGGATGCACCTTTGGGGACTGGAATACCAGCAGCAGGACTAGGTATTTGGTGATGCATTCAGAAACTATGCTGAGCTGAGGACAAAGTCATAGAAGCAGCAAGGCCACCAAAGGGAGCTTGAAAAAAAGCCACACAAAGGGTACAGAGAGACAAAGAGAATTATAAAGCGGGCTACCGCTTCCCACAGCTCCTATTGGCCAGGAACGGTGAACCGTGGGCACTGGGAGCTGCGAGCGTCCGTACTTGTGGACGCTCAGGCAAACAAAGCGTCTTGTGGCCCGCCAGGGGCTTACCCTGAACAAACCGCGAACCAAGTTTGGGAATCCCCGATCAAGGTGAATAATGATGGATTTAGGAGTCTGACTTAGGAGGCACCCAAGTGTGAACATTTTAACTCAAGATTTTCAAATTCTCCAAACAGAAGTTTTAGAAAGAACAGGAGTACTTGTGGCACCTTAGAGACTAACACATTTATTTAAGCATAAGCTTTCGTGGGCTACAGCTCACTTCATCGGATGCATAGAATGAAACATATAGTAGGAAGATATATACATACAGAGAAAATGTGAAAAGGTAGAAGTTGCCATACCAACTCTAAGAGGTTAATTAATTAAGATGAGCTATTATCAGCATGAGAAAAAAAACTTTTGTAGTGATAATCAAGATGGTCCATATCAGACAGTTCACAAGAAGGTGTGAGGATACTTCACATGAGGAAATAGATTCAATTTGTGTAATGACCCAGCTACTCCCAGTCTCTGTTCAAACCTAAGCTGATGGTATCTAATTTGCAAATTAATTCCAGTTAGCCATAGAGCAAGCCCCATCTTTTAGTAACAGTAGGCAGAGATACTATTATTAACATAGCAACAATGTCTAAGAAAGTCGGAAGCCTAGAATTTTTCTTCCGTGTGGTTAAAAACACAGGCATTGCCGTTTGTCAGCAGCAGTTTGAAATGTATGAAGAAACACTTGATTAGTGAACTTCTCTTTTGTCATCAGAGATAAAATAAACCCATACCATACATGCACCTGTGAGTGCCCCTTCCATTCAGCAGGGTGCCCTATGCAGCTACTTAATTCAAATATGCCTAAAGACTGCACTGCTCACTGCAGAATTGTGGTCTTCTTCTAACCCAGATAGTCCTATTCAACACTGCCTCATAAAAAAAACATCTCATTTTGGTGATGTCATGCCAGGCCTCGCTGACCTTCCTGGAGTTAACAGCGCCAGCAAAAAAACGGAAGCCATATTTGGTAAGGTACTTCAGGTTTTTATTGCCCATGTCAGAGGCAGACAAGGCAAAATCACAGTCCCTATTCCTGGAGGCTCCCCTTCTATGCACCTCCTTGGGGGCACAGGACTCCAAAGAGGGCAAAAAGAGGCTGAGCCATGCTTGCCTCTCTCCCTCCCCCTCCATCCCTTTCCCACATAGTCCTGAGCTACAATCCAGCCTCAGTCCTCCCCAGGGGCATTGCAACTTCAACACCGTCTCTTACACTGATCTATGTGCAAACTGCATGATCTAACCCTGAGGAAAGAGGTTTGAAAAAAATGAAAATAATCTGAATTTTCATGGTTTTGGTAAAACAACCAAGCTTTATAACTGCAATTTGAGAAAACAAAGAACCATCATTACACCAGAGGAAGGATGGTCCTGTGGTTAACTCACTGTACTGAACTCAGAAAACCTGAGTTCAATTCTTGGCTCTGCTGCAGGCTTCCTATCTGCCCTCAGGCAAATCAGTCTCTCTGTGCCTCAGTTTGCCATCTGCAAAGTGGGAACAATGCTTCCTTTGTCTATTTATCTTATGGACTAGGACTGTCTCTGACCACGGGTATGTGCAACCTCCTAAACAAAGGGGCCCTGATCTTGGATGGGGCCCATACGTGACACTATAGCACAAATAATAGTTAAATAATTCCTTGGGCCAATCTTGTCGAGAAACCCCTTGTGCCATTAATGGGAAGTGAAAATCTTCGTCTTATAAACGACACTTTCCTGCCTCACTCTTGCTATTTACCAGCCAACACAACTCTTAGCAACTGAGCAATAGCTTCTGTGTATGACACTCGTTCTCTCCATTCATTTTATTTACATTTATTCCCCGCCCTCTTTGATACAGACCTCTTGCTTCTCACTGCTGGTCATTAAAATGGGTTAGAAGTTTCTAATCTTATTTCAGTGAAGCATTTATGTTCACCTTCAGTATAATCCCCTCTTTGCTGTTGAGATTAACCACTTCCCCATCTAGCTGAAAAGAGCACTTTATTATTTTTTTATGCTGGTTCTCACTTAACATTCAAGAGTCCTCACAGGAAAAGGTCTTGCACTAAACCCACAAAACTACTGCAAGCCCTTCTTGTTTCCTTTGGTGGCTCTCAGCCAGGGAAACACCAGGCCTAGCTGCTTCCACTCGTAAGTGCTTCATCTTGCCTGCCAGAGAAGCAGGAGGAAAAGGAAGCTGCAGGGGTCTACTTCAGCCATATAACCTCAATCTGTCAGGGCAACATGCCTTAGGGCTACAATTTCTCCCTTAAAGCAAAGCAAAGCAAAACAAAACAGGCTCCAGCCCCCCACCCCCCCCCGTTCTTGATGAACTAACTGAATTGAAGAGGGAGCCTGCCGGCTTATAAGACTGAGAATGCTTTGCTTGGTTTCAATGAAAAGCTAGAACAGTGTGGAACATGTGGCGGGGGAGAAGGCTTCTACGTGAGTGAAGCCCATGTGTACCCTCACTTTAGTTAAAAGGCTTTTATGATGGTTCCTCAATCCATAATGTTTGTCAGTTCCTGCTGTAAACAGCCTATGTGAGCTTGCCTCCCATCTGTTAAACGAACAGGAGACTGGGCTTGGAGTGTACAGAACAAATTTGTTTGCACTGCTGTTTATCCTGCAAAAAGAAGTGTTTGTTTATAAAAAAGAAAGAAAAACACTCATTCCATACAGCAATCATTTAAACTCTCACCTCACAGAGGCAATTAAGGGAATTACTGTGTAAGTATTACTTTTCCTTTGCCAAGGTTGCCGTCCTTGAAAACAGAATGGCTCCTAATGAGCAGTTCAGGCAATGAGGCTACTGGACTGAGTGGCGGTTCTCTGGTGATCCCTGAGCCATGAATGAGGCAGCAAGCATAAATGGAGTTGAATATCTAAGTGCTTTATACATTTATTATGAAGTGATACTAGAGGTAACTTTTAAAAAATAATGATTTAAGCTGTATTCTGCTCCTCCTCGTAGAGCCATAATGGAACTGTCTCTTGTTGTGGAAAGCATTTAACTGGAGAACGCTCTCTGTTTAGCCAATTAAAGCATTTGATCCAACGAACGTTCCTGAGTGCTTTACAATTTATTTAATATCATGAAATGGAATCTCTACCCATCTATTTTAGGGCTCTCTCCAGCTCCACATTGTTCAATTTCTATTTTTCTTCTACAATCAGACCTCTTACATAACAACATGCTCTCTCTGGTAGAGATTGTAATTTAATATATGTATAATGATCACTTCCTTTGGTAGCAAATAGGTCTAATTTTCCTCAGTCTATTTCCTCTCATATGGTGTTCATTTAAACTTCCTGCATTTCACACACAATAACCTCCTGGAGCTCTTTTAAAATCATAGTCAAAATGAAAAACAAACAAACAAAAACGAACAACCCCTCCTATGTTTAAATACAAATTGTGACACATCAACCAAAGCCAGGAAATTCAGTATTAAGGCCAATACTCTGTCCTCAACTCATGTAAATACATACTTAGAGCTTTATTATTTTTTCAGTAGACCACAATATCTACATATCAAGCCAATGCATGCTTTTATACCTGCATTCATTTTGCATAGCTGGATTTCTTTTGCCTGTTGGCCTGTGCTCTTGGGACCTTTATTTTTAAAAAGGTAGAATTCTTTATGATGTGACCTACTCAGTACCGTCATGTACACTCTTCTGAGCTCACAGGTCACTGACTCCATGATGCTTGCTAGCATCCCATTATATACTGTAGACTAATCTACCAGATCTAATGCTCTTAGGAACATTTCAGTTTTGGGGAAGCTGGAAAGGGGAAAATAATGCTCTCATAATATAGTAATTAAAAAAAACCAACCTGTCAAAATAACAGGAAATTGGACTGTTATGGAATAATCACCTGAGTAAAATCAGGTTCACGGGTATGCTTTTTAAAATTAGAGACATTTCATAGTTTTATAAATATAAAATGGCGACATAAAGCAGGTAGAATCCATCTCCCTAGTTTCAAACTAACTTCCCAGTCGTAGAGTCGAAAAATCACCTCCTTCTGGAGCTGGGTTTTACCATCAAAAGGGGTGACTCAAAGAATCACAGACTCCAGCCTTGGCTTGGCTGCTCCAAAGACTCCTTTCCTTAGGACCGGTCTATCCCAGATCATAGCTGTTCCTTTCATAAAACTTCTCTTACCTCTGGTCCATTCAGAGCAGAGTCTAATGAGCCGGACCTGCCCCAATGAGTCAGTAGTAATTAACCTGCTAACAGAGAGGGACAATAGAAGGATTCTGTCACAGCAACTTTTTTCCAGTGTAATGTCTAAAAAGAATTTTAAAACAAGCTGATTTTTTGTAAAATGTTTTAAAAAGTGAATTCTAGAGTCTGTGAATGGCCCAGATCTGCCAGCCCTGGAGACAGAGGGTCTATTTAGCCACAGAACAGATTTAGCATAGACAATTGCATCAGGTCCCTTGTCTGGATTTGTACTCATCTAGAAGGCAACAGATTAAGCAATGTAGTTCCCGAAAATGGATCAGCTGTACAGTTGGCAGAGTATACATATATCTGGATCCTGGGGCTGTGACTTTGCATAGAGGCCACCACTCAGCACACATTTTAATTGCTACGGACATGTAAAAACTGAGTGAAGGAACAGAGTTAAAAATGGAAGAGCTGACTCAACTTTAAACAGAGCAGCAAGTGTAACACCATTATCTTAACAGATAACATCATAACAGGCTGAAATACAATAGCACTGGGTTTTAGGGCAGAAATGGATCTTACATTATTTGGGTCTGATGTTTGGGATTTTTAAACAGCTGTAGTTGCTTGTTACAGTGAGAATCTATGGCTTGTATTTCCTTATTTTACAACAAATTAAAATCTGTTATCTAATACCACAGATGTTTCAGTTACCTATGACTCTATAATAACCAGAAATATCTAACACGGGGCTGAATGAGAATTTATCTCTGGCTAACCACAGAAACCACAAAAGGAAGGGCAGACACCTTCAGCTGCTTTTTCCTGTTTATTTCACAAAAAGTGAGGTATGATCAATGCATCGTGGCCCTTACTGACATAGCCCTTCATTGTAACATGAGAAGTCATGTTGGAATGCCAGAGAGAGATGGCACAATAGGTGTGTGTGTGTTGAACACAAGGCTTCCTCCTCGCAAACATTGCAGAAAGGAGAGCAGATGCTGACAGCATGAGGAAGGAGGCAAAAAAGCAGCCATTATTTAGTGTTTAAAAAAAAAA
The DNA here is from genome assembly GCA_037349315.1 of Chelydra serpentina. Classification (NCBI taxonomy): domain Eukaryota; kingdom Metazoa; phylum Chordata; order Testudines; family Chelydridae; genus Chelydra; species Chelydra serpentina. The sequence continues at coordinate 1,046,969 of JBAIAC010000023.1, forward strand.
GGAAGGAAAGAAAGAAGGAAAAAGAAAGAATAAATTATTTTTTAAAAAGCCTTTTTTCATCCATCTCAGCCACCCATGAACCCACACAAATTTCTCCAGATTGGCTCCCCCTGTGATGTCCGCATGAGAAAGGATACATAGGCACCTCGCCACAGTTTAAAATAGGTCAGGCTGGTTCGAAGAAGACTGTAATGGCTATGGCGAGAACTCTACACAAACCAAACCAACAGGAAACCTCCATTTGACTTTGTACAGATCTAGAGAGGGCCAACTGCCATAAGTATTCAGTTCCAACCAAAGTGAGGGAGAGGGTCGCAGTAACTTGGAATAATCTAATGTTGAATTTTGAATCTGGCAGTAGGAAAAATGTGCATCTGTGCATAATACATTCCTTGTATCTGTATACACAGTTGTTACATTATCATAACTGCTCAGAGTGAGCGTTCCTTATTGCAAGTTGATCTGCAAAGGAAAAACATATTGGGTTGTACCTGTGTTTGCTCGTCTAACATGTATAATAAAGAAAGCCTGGAATTCTGCCTTTGCTCATGCATCTGTCCCCATTTTTCTCTCTCTTCCTATTTAACATTATTTTATTTAACGCTATTTAACATTATTTTAATGACCTGGAACAAAACAAAATCATCACAGATAAAGTTTGCAGATTACACAAAAATTGGGAGAGTGGTAAATAATGAAGAGGACAGGTCACTGATACAGAGCAATGTAGTTTGCTTGGTGTGCAAGCAAACAATATGTGTTTGAATATGGCTAAATGTAAATGTACACATCTAGGAACAAAGAACATAGGTCATACTTATACAATGAGGGAATCTGTCCTGGGAAGCAGTGACTGAAAAAGATTTGGGGGTCATGGAGGACTGTTGGCCGAACATGAGCTTCCAGTGTGACACAGGGAAATCTCAATTAGGAGTAAAGAGTTTATTTTGTCTCTGTATTTGGCACTGGTGCAACCGTTTCTGCATCCAATTGGGCAACAAAATGGCAAATGAAATTTAATGTGGATAAATGTAAAGTAATACACATTGGAAAAAATAACCCCAACTATACATACAATATGATGGGGGCTAATTTAGCTACAACAAATCAGGAAAAAGATCTTGGAGTCATCGTGGATAGTTCTCTGAAGATGTTCATGCAGTGTGCAGCGGCAGCCAAAAAAGCAAAAAGGGATAAAAAATAAGACAGAGAATATTTTATTGCCCTTATATAAATCCATGGTACGCCCACATCTTGAATACTATGTACAGATGTGGTCTCCTCATCTCAAAAAAGATATACTGGCATTAGAAAAGGTTCAGAGAAGGGCAACTAAAATCATGGGTGGTGTGGAGAAAGTGAATAAGGAAAAGTTATTTACTTGTTCTCATAATATAAGAACTAGGGGCCACCAAATGAAATTAATGAGCATCAGGTTTAAAACAAATAAAAGGAAGTTCTTCTTCACACAGCGCACAGTCAACCTGTGGAACTCCTTCCTTGAGGAGGTTGTGAAGGCTAGGACTATAACAGGGTTTAAAAGAGAACTGGATAAATTCATGGAGGTTAAGTCCATTAATGGCTATTAGCCAGGATGGGTAAGGAATGGTGTCCCTAGCCTCTGTTTGTGGAGACGCATGGCAGGAGAGAGATCACTTGATCATTACCACTCCCTCTGGGGCACCTGGCATTGGCCACTGTCAGTAGACAGGATAACGGGCTGGATGGACCTTTGGTCTGACCTAGTTTGGCCGTTCTTACATTCTTCTGTCTACAATTCAAAAAGGATGTTGAAAAACTGGAGAGGGTTCAGAGACGAGCTTATAGTGAAAGATTCAAGGAGCTCAGTTTATTTAGTTTAACAAAAATAATATTAAGGGGTGAGACTTGATCGCAGTCTGTAACCATCTATTTGGGGAACAAATATTTAATAACAGGCTATTCAATATAGCAGAGAAAGACATAACACAATCCAATGGCTGGAAGCTGAAGCTAGACAAATTCAGACTGGATATAAGATGTACATTTTTAATAGTGAGAGTAATTTAACCATGGGAACAATTTACCAAGGGTTGTGGTTGATTCTTCATCACTGGCAATTTTAAAATAAGGATTGGATGTTCTATGGCCTGTGTTGCACAGCAGGTCAGACTAGACAATAGATCACAATGGTCCCTTCTGGCCTATGAATCTATGAGAAGGATGCACATCCTAGAGTCTGCCACAGAGAAGGCACATTAGCAGAAAGCTGAAATAATGCAAAAATGAAGAGGAAGCAGAAGCCATGCAATATACAAAGGTACCTTGTCTAGATCAGTGACAAACAAAGCTGCTACACTGGAAATTCCATTCTCTTTTGAACTGCAAGTTAGCCCTTCTCTCTGAGTGACTCATGGATCAGAGGCAGAGACACTCAAGAAACGTTTCTAGAGCAACAGTGCAATGGGTAAGAAAAGTTTTTGCATGAAGTGTTATGGATAAACCATGACGAAATATTTGGGAGGGAGAAAGAGGAAAGGGAGTAGTAAGATAGGCTGGAAGACTAGGCAATGCAGAGCTACCACTTAGATAGGTTAATTGTACAGCAGTCTGCCTTGCCAGTCGGAACCTGAAGGGATACAGTTTTTGTATTTGGAGGCTTCAATGCAAATGCCTCAAATTTTTGCATCTTCTTAGAGTTGTTTGGGCACTGTTTCAATTCCCCTCAAAGTCAATGGGAGATCGTCTATTGATTTCAGCGAAAGCTGAATCAGGCTCTTAATCTCGGGGGGACAGGGTCAATCAAGGAAGTTACTACCATATAAGAAAGAGCTCTAAGTAGGAAGAAAAATGCTAGGTGCTTCAAATCCAAACCCCATTTTCCCAGGTGACAGTGTTGGAGAAGACTCGAGAAACAGAATCAAAACGCTGACACAGCTTTGAAAAATAAGAATGAAAAGCACCACGCATTCATCACCCTCAATGGACTACAACTCCCAGCCAGCCAGAGTAACACAAAACCAATGTATTCTCAATACAGAGACCACAATGAGCAGTGCAACCCATTCAGAGACCACATACAGTGCAATCTACTAGGAGAACCCAAACCCAAAGAGCTCAGCTGCACATCATCTGCCAGCAGCATTGGGCTGCTAGTGAGACAGAACAACCCCAGATCGGCAATGCAATTTACAGTTGAACTAACATCCCAAATGGTTCAAATTAAAGGCACCTATTAACACTATTAACAACAAGCAAGACGCCTGGTCCTTCCTTCCCTCTCACAGACCCCTTGTCTAAATCCGTGCAGGGAGAGGTGCCTGCAATGTTCACTTTTCTTGCGCACAATGACGGTGTGGCCTAGGGAGAGCATCAGAGCACCTTCTTCTCAATTCATTAATGCTTGCCAGCTTGGGAGCAGCTGATGCTGACAAACAGCCACCAGATAATCCCAAAGGAAGCAGAGCCACTAATCAATCACTTTTACCTTTAAGATCACTTTAAGCTGCCACTGTCTAATACGCTTCCTCTAATTAATTGCACGGGAAAGCACTTAAACACCAGATCAAAAGAATCAACTGCACAGCTTGAACTAAATCCTGGCTGTGCAGCTAAAACCTTGGAACTGGAACTGGATTGCTTGCTAGGTGTGCAAAATCCTGGGTACCAGTGGTTTAAAACAACAGACAGCTGTGTGGTCCTTTCAATGGAGTGGGTGGCTGAAGTCTCTGGAACAGAATATACGTAAAAAACCTGTTTAGGCAAAGACCTTTCACCTATGAAGACAAGGGAAGCCAGCACCTGGTGCTTTCATGAAAGGTCCTGGCTGAGGGAAAGACAGTATCTCGAACAACCCTGGATCTTGCTAGATTACGTTTTAGACTTTTGAGTGTAACCCTTTTTAACTTTGTTCCTTTTCCTTAGCATCACTTAACCAATGTCCTGTTGTTAATACATCTATTTCATTTTTACCACAAACCGACACAGTGCTAAGTTTAAAGGGAAGATCTGTTTATTCCCAGTTAAGTTAATAAATTGTGATGTGTTCTGTGTCTTTAGAGGAACAAACTAACCATATTATTTCTCCGAGCTGTCCAGGAGAGGGCAGGACAGTGCAAAGCACGCCGTTCTGGGGAAATTCGGGAATGGGGGTGTGTTGGAGGCACCCTGCAAGTGGAAGCCAGAGTGGGGCTGTGGGCAGGCTGCTGGGGTCAGAGCTGCCGACCCAGGGCTGTCAGCACATAGACATTCAGGGTGTGACCTGCATGCTGGTAGGCCCAGGTTGTGAGCTACAACAGCAAAGCTTTGTGAGGCACCCTAGCTTACGAGGCAGGAGGTGACATAACCACTCACTGGTCTGAATTGCACCCCAGAACATCACAGTGTCACTATTCATGACAGACAAAACTTGATCTTTACATCCATTTTTTTAAATTCATTTTTATGTAGGGTTGAAATCTTCTCAAAATAATGATAAATAAAAATGACTGGAGATGGAGAGGTCATCAGTTGGTGCAGCAAATCACTGTCTGTTTCTGTTTCACTCTCATGGTTTAGGATATTGTCAGCATGCCGTTGATTGATTTACAATTTAGTAATCCAGCCATCATCATCCATAATTCTACAATAAACCACACCACTTAATGTAGCTGTTACAGATGTTCAGAAGTTCCTTCCCTGTCTTTTAGGGAGTGATAGCTAGACAGCAGCTGTAGGCACCGGGATTAGTTGGGGAAAAAATCTGTCTCCAGCACAATAAAACATCCCTATGTTGTCGTAACAATACTCTGTCTTTAAGACTGAAAGACATGCTACCAGCTATGGTGTGCCCCTGTCCAAGTCTTTAATAGTAAGAAAATAATTTTCCTTGCAGTGGCAGGAGTAGGAAAATGGACAGCTTCTGTCTAAAAGGTACTATTTCCTAGGATGAAGGAACACTCCCCTCCTCCCCACCCCCAGGCCTTATATAAATGATCCATCAGTGGACATGTACTGTACAACATCTGATCCTACATCAGGACAGTACTCTGTATGAGGCACAACGTTTACAGAGATGGTGAAAGTGAGGTTCACAATTTGTTCTTAAAACTGTAAATCGGATTGCTAGGCACACAGGAAGTACTGTGGATTGATTGCAGCCACGCTATTTATTATTCCATTAGAGCAACTAATACCCATTGCTTTCTGAAAACCCGACTGGAGACTTTATGGGCATCGTTACTTATTTTTCACAAATTGCTGATGTGGAAACAGTAGGTCAATTCCTGGTTTCAACATCTTTTGCTTTAGCCTGAAAACACCACAGCATGATTTGAGCTGGAAATTAAGGTTTTAATTATTATTATTTTTTAAAAAGAATATGGAGCACACGAGGTATAATTACTTTACAGCAAACAGCATTGTTTCTGTCTGCCAACTTGGGTAGCCACAATCCATTTCAAGCAGGCCAGCAGAAACTATCACAGTAACTAACTAGGTAACAAAAACAATCATGACCACATTGAGGGAACTGTCTAACATGACTGCTATATTCATTAGCTACACAATTCTAGGAAGATCGGAATAACCATTCTAAATCAGACAAGTGATCCACCTATCCCAGCACCTGACAGTGGCCACTTACAGGATACCAGCCCTTAGGAAGTTTCTTCCTCACCTCACCTGAGGCAATCAACAATCACATTGGATTTGTGTGCCTCCACAGGATTTCTCCAAGAGGCTGTGCTGGGTTGGATTCTGATCATGTTTCATTGTTGAAGAATTCTCTGCACCTACGCAGGATCCCTATATCCCTCGCCCATCTGTGAACACCCAGCATTGCTGCCACCATTTTCCCATGTGAAGACTGCATGGGATTTTCTTCCAAGGTTGTCAGTGCTGCTCCAGGAGGACTAGATTGAGGCTTAAAGCCTAGAGTGTGGGTTGGAGTGTAGTTGTGGTGCTCTGTGAGGAAACCCTATGAATGAAGGAGTCACAATTCTTCCCCTGTTCCCCATTGCTCCTGGAGTTAAAGGGGAAAATACTTTGATCAGGCTTTTATCATATGTAGACTATTCCCCCCTCATTCTGTCTCAGCTACGCTGGCCAGCACATTTTGGAGAGGTGGAGCCTTGGCTCTGCCCACTCCTCACCACTGTTCTTCCTCCTGCACCTGTGACACAACGTGAAGAGAGGCTGCACGTGTGTGCAGTGGAGGAACTGACTCCCCTATGCAGACACATTAGTGTTAGTCACAATCTAGCCCTAAATCAGTCACAGGGATTGCTGTACAGTAACACAAGCCCTGTTTCCCCTGCCCCCACACATGCCCAAAAGGAATCTGGGAGATCGGATCTTTTACCTGAATATGGGTCTCCCAGAAAGCAATATGAAGCACTAAATCAGGGGTGGCCAACCTGAGCCTGAGAAGGAGCCAGAATTTACCAATGTAGATTGCCAAAGAGCCACAGTAATACGTCAGCAGCCCCCCATCAGCTCCCCCACCCTGCCTCCAGCACCTTCCACCCACTGGCAGCCCCGTCGATCAGCTGTTTTGTGGCATGCAGGAGGCTCTGGTGGGGAGGAGGAGCGAGGGCACGGCAGGCTCAGGGGAGGGGGCGGGAAGGGGTGAAGTGGGGGCAGGGCCTGCGGCAGAGCCAGGGGTTTAGCAGTGAGACCCTTCTCCACCCCACCCCCCCCCCGGCACACTGGTAAGTTGGCGCCTGTAGCTCTAGCCCCAGAGTCGGTGCCTATACAAGGAGCCGCATATTAACTTCTGAAGAGCCGCATGTGGCTCTAAATGCTAGAACACATGTTTTTGAAGGGGTGGGTGGAAATGAATTTGTTCGCTTCTTTGTGAATTTACATTTGATTCCCAGGCTGGCAAAACTGAACCCTCCGGCTCCACATCTGAAACCTCACAATCTTTCATATTAAGACTATAGGCTTTGCCCAGATCTCACCCATTTCAGCTGCATGAAGAAATCTACAAGACCAGGAAATACTGACTGCTATTTAATATTGCTCCACAATAGAGTTCTATAGAAAATCACCCAGAATCAGGTCTAACAACCTTTCAAATTTATTCCAAGACCTTGTGTTAAGGTGAAAGCCCCTTTACACAACTCTGCCGGCATGAAGGTTAAAATGGGAGTATCAAGGTCCTTTCGCACTGCCAGAGTGATGCAAAGGGACCCGAGTATAAATAAAACTCAGGCCCAATAGAATTTAATAGATGATCATCTCTTTTCTGCTGCAGTTTAGAACCACCCTACAGGATTCCATACCATGGATATATTATAGGCGTGTGGGTAGTGCTGCCTATTTTCAAGGTTGCCCAACACTTTCCATTATAAGACTTTGTTTTCAGTTGTGTATAACTTTGCCAAAAGTTAAATCTTTCAGGTTGCAATTTTCCATTCTGGGTTTCTGCTTCAGGCTCATCAACCTGTAACTCCTGACCTGATCTTGGAAGGGGCATATCTCTAACAAGTGTATAAGTGCCACACCCAAAGGGTATATTTCTGACTAACCTATCATCTCCATGTTACAAATGTTAAGACTGCTTATGGAAGCTCTAATACAAGTAGAAGAAACTAAAGACTAAGTATATTAGGCTTTGCTATAGGTATTAAGGTTTAATAATTAGCATAAGGCCTAGTGAGGCCTGGTTGTTAGCTTAAGTTAGGGTGACCAGACAGCAAATGTGAAAAATTGGGACAGGGGGTGGAGGGCAATAGGAGCCCATATAAGAAAAACACCCAAAAATCGGGACTGTCCCTATAAAATCGGGACATCTGGTCACTCTAGCTTAATTTGGCATAAGTGTTTGGCCTAAATTCATGAAATATAGCAATATGTGCTTTGGAATTAACAAATAAACCACAAAAGAATAAGTACACTGTAGAATTGCATACATAAGTTGAAAAAGACGGTTACTCATCGTAGTAACTGTTGTTCTTCGAGATGTGTTGCTCATATCTATTCCAATTAGGTGTGCGCGCGCGGCGTGCACGATCATCGGAAGATTTTACCCTAGCAACACTCGGTGGGCCGGGTGGCGCCCCCTGGAGTGGCGCCGTTATGGTGCCTGATATATACCCCAGCCGGCCCAGCGCCCTCTCAGTTCCTTCTTGCCGGCTATTCCGACAGTGGGGATGGAGGGCGGGTTTGGAATAGATATGAGCAACACATCTCAAAGAACAACAGTTACTACGGTGAGTAACCGTCTTTTCTTCTTCGAGTGCTTGCTCATATGTATTCCAATTAGGTGACTCCCAAGCCATTCCTAGGAGGCGGGGTCGGATTGTGATACTGCAGAGTGTAGGACCGCCAAACCAAAAGCGGCGTCCTCCCTAGAATGTTGTACTATGGCATAATGAGAGGCAAAGGTGTGCACCGATGACCAGGTTGCTGCCCTACATATCTCCTGTATAGGTATGTGCGCCAGGAAGGCGGAGGACGAGGCTTGAGCTCGGGTGGACTGGGCAGTAGGGTGCATGGTGGGAACACCTGCCAAGTCATAGCATGTCCGGATGCATGACGTGATCCAGGACGAGATGCGTTGGGAAGAGACCGGGAGACCTTTCATCTGGTCCGCCACGGCGACGAATAGCTGAGTCGTTTTCCGAAAGGGCTTTGTTCGCTCCATGTAGAAGGCGAGGGCCCTACGGACGTCCAAGGAGTGGAGTCGCTGCTCCTTTTGAGAGGCATGGGGCTTTGGGTAGAAGACCGGTAGAAAAATGTCTTGGTTAATATGAAAGGCCGACACTACCTTGGGCAGGAAGGCCGGGTGTGGTCGCAGCTGTACCTTGTCCTTGTGGAACACCGTGTAAGGGGGTTCTGAAGTAAGCGCTCTGAGCTCAGAGACGTGCCTCGCCGAGGTGATGGCTACGAGGAAGGCCGTTTTCCAGGAGAGGAACAGAAGCGAGCAGGTGGCCATAGGCTCGAATGGGGCCCCCATGAGCCTAGTGATGACGAGGTTGAGGTCCCAGGTGGGGACCGGGTGGCGAACCAATGGGTGTAGCCGCTCTAACCCCCGCTGTCGCCAGGGTGAAAGGCCGAAATTGCCGCGAGGTGGACCTTTAGCGACGAAAGGGCCAGCCCCTGCTCCTTTAGGGACAGGAGGTAGTCTAGGATGGTGTATATCGGCACCTGCAAGGGGTTAAGACCCCGAGGGCCGCTCCAAAGGAAAAACCGTTTCCACTTAGCTGAGAAGGTGGACCTGGTGGATGGCTTCCTGCTGCTCAGTAAAACCTGTTGGACCGGGCTGGAACAACATAGCTCGGATGGGTTCAGCCATGCAGCAGCCACGCTGTGAGATGGAGAGAGTGCAGGTCGGGATGATGGAGCCTGCCGTGCTGTTGCGTAATCAGGTCCGGCGACAATGGTAGAGTGATTGGGGCGGACACTGAGAGCTCCAGGAGAGTGGTGTACCAGTGCTGCCTGGGCCACGCCGGAGCGATCAGGATTAATCGGGCCTTGTCCCTGCGCAATTTGAGCAGGACTCTGTGGACCAGTGGAACTGGTGGGAAGACATAGGACAGGTGGTCCGTCCAAGGCAGGAGAAAAGCGTCTGTCAAGGAGCCTGGGGAGCGACCCTGGAGTGAGCAGAACACATGGCATTTCCGGTTCTCGCGAGTCGCGAATAGATCTATGTGGGGAAATCCCCACTTCCGGAAGACAGAGTGGATAACGTCCGGACGAATGGACCACTCGTGAGTCTGGAAGGACCTGCTCTGTCGGTCCGCCAAGGTGTTCTGGACCCTGGGAGAAAAGAGGCTACCAGGTGAATGGAGTGGGCTATGCAAAAGTCCCACAGATGAATCGCTTCTCGGCAGAGGGGGGAGGAGCGTGCCCCTCCTTGTCTGTCGATGTAATGCATGGCCGTCGTGTTGTCTGTAAGGATGGTGACACAACGGCCCTGTAAATGCTGGGCAAAGGCTTGGCAGGCAAGGCGTACCGCTCGCAGTTCCCCGACATTGATGTGCAGTGTCAATTCCTGCTCTGACCACAGGCCCTGTGTTTGGAGGTTCTGTAAATGGGCTCCCCAGCCGAGGGATGACGCATCCGTGGTTAAGGCTAGGGATGGCTGAGGTGGATGGAATGGAACACCTGACATCACCTTCCTGGGGTCCAGCCACCAGTTGAGGGAGGCCAGGACCTGTGCTGGGACCGTCAGAATCAGGTCCAGGCTGTCTCTGCGCGGCCGGTATGCTGAGGAGAGCCATGCCTGGAGGGGTCGGAGGCGCAACCTGGCGTGAGCTGTCACGAAAGTGCAGGACGCCATATGACCGAGGAGGCTGAGGCAACAGCGGGCCATTGACGTTGGGAAGCTCTGAAGGCTGCGTATGATGGTTATAAGGGCCTGAAAGCGAGCCTCTGGAAGAAACGCCCAGGCGAGAGTGGAGTCCAGTACTGCCCCTATAAAGTCTAACCTCTGTGTTGGCACCAAAGTGGACTTTTCTACGTTCAGGAGGAGGCCGAGCTGCTTGAACATGCTCATGGCCGTCCGAATGTGCGACTGGACTTGGCTGCTGGAGTTGTCACGGATAAGCCAGTCGTCGAGGTAGGGGAACACCTGAACTCTTTGACGACGAAGGGCGGCTGCTATCACTGCCATACATTTCGTAAAAACCCTCGGTGCCATCGATAGGCCGAAGGGCAGAACCGTAACTTGAAAGTGTCTCTGGCCCACCACGAAGCGGAGGAAGCGTCTGTGAGGTGGGTAGATTGCAATATGAAAATACGCGTCCTTCATGTCGAGGGCGGCGTACCAGTCTCCAAGATCCATAGAGGGGATAATGGTGCCCAGGGAGAGCATACGGAACTTCAACTTTACCATAAATTTGTTGAGCCCCCGCAAGTCCAAGATAGGACGTAGCCCCCCCTTCGACTTGGGGATTAGGAAATAACGGGAGTAGAAACCCTTGCCCCTGAGCTCCCTCGGAACCTCCTCTACTGCTCCTGCGGAGAGGAGCTCTTGTATCTCCTGAATCAGGAGTTGCTCGTGAGAAGGGTCCCTGAAGAGGGACAGGGAGGGAGGGTGGGAGGGAGGTGGGGAGACAAACTGCAAATGGTATCCACTTTGCACCGTGCGTAGGACCCAGCGGTCCGTGGTGATCTTCGACCACGCACGGGAGAAAAGGGAAAGGCGGTCTCGGAACAGGGGGAGAGGATCGACTAAAACTGGTACTCCGGCCTCGAGCGTCCCTTCAAAAATTTTGTTTGGGCCCCGACGATGGTTTGTGGGGGCCCTGCCTCTGACCAGTGTGTCGACCGGACTGTTGCCTCCTGCCCCCTCGACCACACGGCCTCCTGGAGAAGTCCTGCCGTGGTGCGGGTGGGAAGTAGGGACGTTGCCCGAAGGGCCGGAAGGGTCTGCGCTGCGTCGCTGGGGTATGCATCCCCAGCGTGCGGATGATGGTTCGACCATCTTTAAGGGTCTGCAGCCTCGGGTCAGTTTTTTCTGAGAACAGACCCCAACCTTCAAACGGTAGGTCCTGAATAGTGTGTTGGACCTCCGTGGGGAGGGTGGAGGATTGGAGCCAGGAGATACGCCGCATGGCGACTCCTGAGGCTATAGTTCTGGCGGCCGAGTCGGCGATATCCAGAGAGGCCCGCAACGATGTCCTGGCCAGCTTCTTACCCTCCTCGACAAACGCTTTATAATCCTGTCTGGACTCCGGAGGTATAAGTTCTTTGAATTTTTTCATGGAGACCCAGGTGTTATAGCCGTAGCGGCTCAGGAGTGCCTGCTGGTTCGCAGCTCTGAGCTGTAGGCCCCCCCCGAATAGATCTTTCTCCCAAATAAGTCTAGGCGCTTGGCGTCCTTAGACTTTGGGGCGGGGGCCTGTTGGCCATTCCTCTCCCTCTCGTTGACCGACTGAACCACTAGGGAGCACGGAGGGGGGTGGGCACAGAGATACTGGAAATCTCTTGGAGGCGCCATATACTTCCTCTCTACACCCCTAGCAGTGGGGGGTATCGAGGCTGGGGACTGCCAGATAGACGTGGCATTGGCCAATATCGTGCGGAAGAACGGAAGGGCTACCCTGGTGGGGGCATCAGTTGTCAGAATGTCCACCACTGGGTCCTCAAGTTCTGGTACCTCCTCGATCTGCAGATTCATGTTAAGGGCCAATCTGCGTAGCAGGTCTTGATGGTCCCGGAGATCGATAGGAGGCGGGCCGGAAGATGACGCTCCTGCCACTGCCTCGTCAGGAGAGGAGGAGGATGACAGACCTTGAGCCAGCGGGTCCTGGGAGAGGTCCTGGTGGGGAACCGCTGAGGAGTCCAAGGTCGGGGCCTCCAGGTCTGGGACCACGACCGATGACTGTGGTGGGTCAGAGACTTCTGGAGGAGGGCGGGATACCGTAGCCTCTGGTGCTCTGGGCTCGGATTGGACCAAGTGGGAGGCTCTAGATGGGACCCCTTGGGCCTGATGGTATGCCATAGGGGTCCAGAAGGGCCATTGCCCCTGCTCCTGTCCGACATCCGGCCAGTGGTCCTGATCACCAACCGTGCGATCCTCAGCGTACAGGTCGCTACCGGCTCTAGAAGAGTGGGAGACGGAGCGAGAAGGCCAAGGCAGTGCAGAGTAATCGTGAAGAGTGGTCTGCGTGGCCATGGTATGCCGAGGTGCCGGAGATCGGTACCGGGAACTCGATCGGTACCGGGATCTGGAACGGTACCGGCAGTGGCTGCGGTACCGGGAACCCGACCTGGATCGGGAACGTCTCGGCGAACGATAATGATGTCGATCGTCCGGAGATCTATGCGGTGACCGGCCACGGGACCGGGAGCGGTACCGGGAGTCGTCATACCGCCGCCTGGAGGGGGACCTGGAACGGTACCGCGAGTACGACTGGTGCCGGGATGGCGACCGGCGCCGGGACGGCGAGCGGTGCCGAGGAGAAGCCGACTGCTGCTGGCTGGTCTCCGCATGTGGTACCGGGCGTAACATGGCTGGTTTGCTGCGGGATGTGACGATCCGCAATGGCGGTACCGAGGATGAGGTCGGTGCCGGATCAGTCATGGCAATCAGGTCCCGTGCCGCCGAGAAGGTGTCCGGAGTGGACGGCAGTGGAAGCTCTACCACGGTGCGAGCCGGGGAGCTGACGGTTACCAAGCTCAACGGGCCTTGTGGGGCCGGAGTCGTCGGTACCGGAGCCTTAGAAGGCTGTCCTGCGCTCAACGGCCTCTTGGGTGCCGGAGTCGGCAGGGTCGGTGCCGGTATTGGTGGCGGCGGCGGACTCGACGGCCTTTGCGGAGCCGGAGTAGGTGGCACGGATTTCTGAGCCACAGGCACCGAGCTTGACGGTCCTTGCGGTACCGGAGTCAACGGTGCTGGTGCCACACCAGGCCTGGCGTGGTCCGGAACAGGCTGCGGGAGCAGCGGCGCCGGAGTCGGTGCTGGTCCAGGGCCCGACTTCCTCGCTCTCGGTGACAGAGAGCGACGCCTCTGAGAAGTCCCGGCCTGAGGCATACGGTGCCTGGGCTCTTTCCCGGAGCTCGGGCATTCCGGTGCCATTGATGACGAGGCCGCCGGGGTCGGCACCGGGTTCCGGTGCGGGGCCGACATCAGACTGAGCGAGGCCTCCAAGAGGAGCTGCTTTAAACGAAAGTCCCGCTCCTTCTTGGTCCACGGCTTAAAAGCCTTGCAAATACGACACCTGTCCGGAAGATGGGACTCCCCGAGGCACTTCAAACAGGAGTCATGGGGATCCCCCGTGGGCATCAGCTTCTGACAGGCCGAGCAAGGCTTGAATCCCAGAGAGCCAGGCATTGGCCCGGTACCGGGAGGGAGACAGGGGAGAAGCCCCTTATCTCCTGCTACTATTTACACTAACTACAACAAACGAACTATCAGTAAACTATTAACAACTACTTAAGAAGTACTTAAAAACTATCTACAAGATAAACGAGTGCTAAGTATGCTAGGGAGGTGGAGGTCAGCGAGCTGCTCTCCACAGTTCCAACGACTGTCACGGGCGGTAAGAAGGAACTGAGAGGGCGCTGGACCGGCTGGGGTATATATCAGGCACCGTAACGGCGCCACTCCAGGGGGCGCCACCCGGCCCACTGAGTGTTGCTAGGGTAAAATCTTCCGACGATTGTGCACGCCGCACACGCACACCTAATTGGAATACATATGAGCAAGCACTCGAAGAAGAAATAACAGATTTTAGGTATGTTTTGCAGCAAGGTAACCATGGAGCTAACCGCAATGACATATCAAAACTACTGGGAAAATGATTGATGCAAATGATTGGCCTGTGTCAATGGTGGGAAATCTAATTATGGTAAACCAAAATACCACACATGGGCAAAGGGCACAAACTTGGTCAGATATGGTCACAGGCAAGGGTGGGTGGAATAAGAAAAGGTGTAGAAAAGATGTGGTTTTACTTTCTTTATATGCGTGTTCCCAGTGCCCTTCGTGGCCACCTGGGTAAAGGACCTATGTTGTGTTAGCAATTTTGTGCAATTTGCACTTTAACTGAACGAAGTCTAACGGCTGGATTTTTTTGGGAGAGTTTCAGCAAAAATCGTTCAGCCATTTCTGAGACTGGCTGAAATACAATGCTTTGCCCAGGTTAAAAAAAATCTTCCAATTGTTTCATTGAGAAGCTCCATGCTTTGGAGAAGAGACTTGAAATTTGGCAGGGAATTCCCCTGGTGCCAGTGATGTGTCTTTTTCTGTTTCTGTGACAAATTGCCCAAATTTGGCCAAGTTGTAAACCTTTGAAATATTTCTGTTTGTACAAGCTGAGTAGAGACTCTGGCAGCTAAATTCTTCAGAGACTCCACTTGCATGGAGCATGCTCCAGACCTCAGCAGCTGGAGCTGACCATGATTTCCCCCGTCTTTCTGTAGCCTGTCTTTCCTGCATGCTCATTGTTCACCTTGCTGACACTCAGGCAGCATGTCCACAAACCTCCTTACGCACTACTACCATCTTCAGGAAGCCCTCTCGCCTTCTCCTATGGCCCAGTGGCCTCCTCCTTTCTGTCCTATTGGAATGATGCTGGCTAGTGGCTCATCTGATTTATCATCATCTTTAGGTAGCTGCCAAACAGGGCCACTGCACCCTATCCAATGCCAGTTTCCTGACAGGTGGGAACTAGGAGGCTGCATACTCCCCACGACCTGGTGCAAGAGCTGAGCACTAAGCTGCAGGGGCAGGCCAGCACATCATTAGGCTTGGACTTTACTAGATGTTTCAGAGGCTCCCTAGGAACTATGCACTAGGAAGTGAAGCCCCATAATGCCTTGCATACAGGTGGCATGGAAGCCGTGAGATATCTTAGCTCCCTCTCTAGGATTTCTGGGGAGTTTCCTGATCCTGTGTAGATTACTCAGAACTGTTGTAGCAGGGGAGGGCCACTACCACTGCCCTTTGGTGGGCAGGTCATTCTGCTTTCTGGTATTGTAGTAATTCTTGGGACTGGGAGCTAAAGATTCAGGAAGGGACCAAATAGCCTCCCTCCTTTGGGCCAAGGCTCAGGAGCAGCGTTGTCATCCTCATGCGTTCAAGTGTCATGCGATTATTGAAAAATTATACTTGGTGGGTGTTTTTTCTTTGCCTTCTGGTTTTGGAGTCATTTCCCAAACTTCTCTCTCCAACCATGCAGGCTAGAAACTCACTTTAAAAAAAAAAAGACAGCTGAGATTCTCATGTTCTCACTTGCCTCCAGGAGCTGAGGCTTTAAGAAAAACACCATAAAACTTGAGACTAGTGACAAAATCATGGGAATTGGCAACACACTGCAGGAGGCTGCAAGAGTGGGGAAGAGTCACTTGCTGGACAACCACTGATGAGAGGAAAAGAGGCACCAGTCAGCAAGGAGCCCAGAACCTGTTGGTGGTCAGCAATTGGGCAGGGAGAGCAGACTGGCTAGTTGGACAGCAGGGAGGAGATATTCCAATAGAATTTTCCTGCTGGATGAACGAACACCTCTCTCCACATGCAGAGCACACCTGGGTCCTGGAAGTCAGACTCAGTTTGACGGAGTTCAAGATTTAGTATTGCTGTGAATGTTTCACTGTGATTACCATGGAAAGCAGCTGCATGCCTGATGGGGTCTGCATGATTTAAAAAATAACTGTATTCAATAAATGTCCTGGAAACAGATTTTTTAAAAAAGAGTTAAACACACATTACAGTTTAACCTGCTGTTCAAATGGGAACTGTAGGTGCTTTGATTCTTTGACTGAAAGATCATCTAGCTCCCCTGGATCTCCATTAAGTGCCTCTGAATTCTGTGCTTAAAAGTTAATTTTCCAATTCCACAAAGCAATTCCCCTCAGTGACTCACTGCAGACAGCCCTCTGACTCCTCCGGAAAAAGTGCACAGGGAACTATTTTTCCTGCTTCTACAATGGTAGAAGCACACCAGTGTTACAGTGTAAATTGAAAACCTAGCTCTTCCACACAGATGCAATGAACAGTGCATGTAAAGTACAGATCTAAAATTGAAGCATTGGTCAGCGACAATATTATTTCACCAGACATCCACTAGAGGGCACTTTGTTTCTTTGAATTCTTGAAGCTGACAACACTGTAGCACTCAATACAGAGCAAGAGAGAGTAGAATCTCTCATTATTACAATACATTTACTCCACTTCTCATGGGATTTGCTATGTGTCTTACATATTAAGGTCACAAGTGGGATTTAATTTAATTGGATGCAGGGGAAAAAAAACAATTTTGAATGTCTCCATTTCCTCTCTTGGTCTCAGCTGCAGGATAGCAATGCCAGAGTGCCATCCGACAGAGATCAGCATCCAGGCTCACCCGGAGTCACAGCACAGCTGGGTACCAACTGCACGCTTTGCAGACAAGGCAAGGCAAGGCAAGGCACTGCAATCAAGACAAGAGCATCCTCCTAGGGTGATTCGCTGCACACAGAGTCTCCTTTCCAGTATAACTTCTAGTACATGCCCCTGTGATTCAAATTATGTTAACATTTCCAGTTTAATAGGACATAGTCAGTGCTTGCTGAAACATGACATGCAAAATGCCTATTGTCCTGGAGTAAATATAGTATATAAATACTGTAATTAGAACATGCTGATCTGAGAGTTCAGAGAGCTGGGTTCTATTTCTACAGTGTCTTGTACCTTAGTCTTCGGGCTCAACCTTGACCTGGAAAGATCACCTCCAGAAGTGACAAGAGTATGGGCTCCATTCTTAGGGCTGGTCTACACTAGCCCCGAAATTCGAACTAAGATACGCGACTTCACGTAGCTGAAGTTGAACTATCGTAGTTCAAATGAAAAAGCACTTACCCGGGGTCCACACGCGGCGCGCAGGCTCCCCCGTCGACTCCCCCGTCGACTCCGCCTATTCCGTTCGTCGAGCTGGATTACCAGCGTCGACGGCGGAGCACTTCCTGGTTCGATTTATCGCGTCTAGACAAGACGCGATAAATCAAACCCAGAACATCGATCCCGCGCCTCCGACCGGACGCGTAAGTATAGACGTACCCTTAGTCTCTCTGCTGAGACCATTAACAAAGGCAACAACTATTCCCCCCTGAAATGGTGGTTTCTGTCATAATATAATGGTTTACATCCATAGCCCTTTCTGTGATGTGAATACATGCCCACTGGGTCCTAGTGGGCTAAGATCACCAACCCTTTCACATATATCACCAAACTGCTGAGACTGTAATGGAGTTCAGTCCCTACCAGCCTGGGATGGCTATGAGCTGATGATCTTGTTATAAGAAGCTCTGCATCTGCCATGTCACTAATTCCCTGAGTCATCCAATCCCCCAATGGTCTGTTTTGTATAGGAATTTGTCTTTGAGTGTTAGGCCAATGGGAGCTGAGGGATAGAAGGATCATTAAGATCCATTTCTCTGAATATTTGTATAGACTCTTAGGTCACCCACATCTCAATTTTCTCATCTCAAACAAGGAATATGTATTAAAGGAGGGAACCTGGCAAATGTTTAACATCACAGAATATGTAGGCGACACTCCCTTGGTTTGCTTCATTTAGCTTGATGATGTTTCCCCTTTGCAGCAATTAACTCAAGCAGAGAAAAGTGCCATCTGACTAGTCAATTGTAGGATTTGGGAGTGATGGAATTCCCCTTACTAGTGCTTCCTTCTGTCAGTGAAAAGCTGGGTTGGATGCCTCCTGCTATTCCAGTCAGCCTACAGACAAGTACCAGTGCTGGCATGAAATGCATGTGTCTGAGCCTGAGATGAAAACAAAGGTAAATATCTCCCAATCAGTGCTTGGAGCTGGGCGTGCCTGTCACTGCATGTATATTCTCAGCCCAGAGGTAACAAAGAGAGAAGTACAAGCAGAGATTGGGAGGGACAGAAGGGGGGCAGTTAATATAGAAATTAGTATTAACAGAAACAGTACAGCAGAGATTCACAATGCACAGTTCATGAGAACAAGATCCTCATGCTAGAGAACTCCCTGCAGGAAGAAGTGGCATCACCACATTAAAAAAAAATAAAAAATCCAATCACAGACTCTATATTTAAAAATTAAGAAGACTACCAGTTGCAATTACATTCATGATTAAAAGATCTAACAGAAGCATATTTAAATTCATTAATTTGGTCCACACTTGCTACCTCGGGAGACCAGCTGCTCCTGGAATATGAGGCAGCAAAATACAAACTATATCTTACTCGTATTTGATCAAAACCTTTTGGAAGTTTCAATGATTGGGCTGTTAACATCTCTTAGGTGATAATTAGACTCTAGGGGCAGCAAACATTGTTTCCACAGAGCATTTTCTCTCCCAAACAAACAGTGGAGCCTTTTGCTTTGGAAACAGTTTGTTATTTCTGTATTATGTGAAAGATTGAAAACAACCATGCTTGCTCCTCTAACAGTAACACACCTTGCCTGTGCATGTTAGAAATTAGCCGAGGTCCATCTGTGTGTAAACGATTCATCTTGGATTTTCCTCACTGGGATAACCTCCTGCAATACACATCTCATCTAGAGGATTCAGTCCAGCTCATACTGCTGCTCATTAGTATGATTCTTCTCTGGAAACTAATGCCTACTTGGTTTTCAGCAATGTACAGTAGCTAATTTGTGGAATTAGAGTACCAAGGGTTAGAGAATGACCAGGTGCCTTTCCCATCCCCCTCCCTCCCCAACACCCCGCTCCCGAGCAGAGTCCAAACATACACCCCTCCTGCACTCTTCACTTGGCATGGCTTCTCTTAGCTTTATCTCAGGACCACTCAGGTCCTCTCACTTGCCAGATTCCTTCTTTTTCTTATATCTAGGTGGAGTTAATGAGGCACCTGCAACAGTGAATCAGCAGAACCCAGAATTTCCCAGCTAGGGTGGCCAGACAGCAAATGTGAAAAATCGGGACGGGGGTGGGGGGGTGGGGGGAGCAATAGGAGCCTATATAAGAAAAAGACCCAAAAATCGGGACTGTCCCTATTAAATCGGGACATCTGGTCACCCTATTCCCAGCAGGCTCAACATCTTCTCACATGATGGATACACAGGAACAGTGCAGCAGAAGCTGGGACTCCCTGCATTCACTTCCTTTTCATGAGATCATAGGGCCTATTTTCCTTTGTCAGGGCAGGAAAAGGGTTAATTAACAATAGAGAATAACTGTTTTTTTGCTGGGTCTGACACAGATTTGTATCTCTCTCTGGACATACATGCTATGCCTGCCCGTCTCCCCTGTGTTTCACAGGGCAGATTTTCAAAGCCCACTGTCCTTAGGTACACACCTCTACCTCAAGTAGATCATTAAAATATTTTGGTAGCTCTGTGTGTGTGTTTGATGATGGCGCGGGGGGAACCCATCTCTCCCGTTGTAAATGCTGCTCAGATATGGAGACATCTTTCAAGTTCTGAAGCTTCCCAGGAAGTCCATGGGGCATGCTCCCATTAGGGACTGTATCAGAAATTTAGTTGACCGCACATCAAGCCTCTCACTCTGAAGACTTACTTTAATGTTCTCTTTTCTTCAGGGAAAGAGTAGATCTAAAAATTCCTTAAACATTCCCTGCTTCTCTCCTGTGATTCCCCTGTTCAAAAGCATGGAGAATTGAAGGACCACAGCCCTTGCAGAGTGATGGTTTCAAATGTTCCCGGGGTTCCAGGACAGACAGACTAAGAGCTTTACAAGAGCCATGTCAGAATTTTTTTTCCTAGGTGTGAAACCACCTCAATCTCCCAGCATCCATTTGGTATCCAATAACACCATTAAGCAGGACTTTTAACTTGGCTAGAATAATAAACGAACCATTCCTTCCGATATGCATGCTGGCTGGCCTGTGTCAAACGGACACTGTATCGCAGTGACATAAAGGTTTTATTTATTTTGCATTAAAGTGTCTAAAAATGGCAACTTCAGCTTCCCACTATATAGCCCCAAACAAAGTAACACCGCTTCACTGCTATTTCCTACGTGTCTGTTGCCTCCCATATAAATACACACTCCTGTTTGTATTACTAGATTCTGTGCAGGCATCAAGAAGAGATCCTTTAATGCCTATGTCTCATAATCAGGCCTTCATTCAAATGAAGTCAATGGAGATTTGGATCCATCTGCAGTGGAAGTGACACCTTAAACTCTGATTTTCCTTAGTAACTGAAATACTGGAATGATAATATATTTTATTTTATTTTAAAAGCAACATACGGCAGCTGGCTCCCTTTCGAAAAACCAAAAGCCAACAACAATTCACATATCAAAATTATTGCTTCAGAATGTTCTCCGCATTTGAGCCCTACTCACTCAGTCCCTACAGCTGGGAGTATTGTGGCCATGGCTCCTGCTGAGACTAGAGGACAGAACTGTTATGAGACTCATCAGCAATCCCTCTGGCGAATGAGGACATGTTGAGGAGCTTAGTTAGAAAGGGGATTGCAACACTTGGCAGGACGAAATTAGGAGGGGAAATGTCTGGGGGAGGGAGGGGAGAAAAAATGGGGAATCTTTGAGGCCATATTGGTTATGAAACCCTAACCTCAAACATGCAGCTATGAAAATAAAGATTTTCCAGTCATCTACCGGCCTTAAAATTTTTTTTCTCTGTGATCAGAATAAAGGGAAACCTCAGCTTCCCATTCTGGCAGCTACTAACACCACTGTTCCCCAGCTGCAGCAGGGAAAGTTCCCTCTTACCCCCAAATCTGTGGGACAGACCAAATCTTGCCCTCATACGGGAAAGGACTTAAGTATGTTTAAATGTTTTCCTGCATAGGGATGCTTTCTTGAATAGGGACCTGAACTGGGTCTGTTCCAAACTGATTTACACGATCCCAAATCTATTTAATGCAACACTGTACGTGATGGGTCAAGATGGAGTGTCACACTGTGACAATATTGTGCATTCTTCTTGCAATGACATTGTATTTCCCAGTCACTGTGCTGCATCAGTAAGTGGTGGTGATAGCATCAAGACACACTGATGTGAGATCATTATGCACTGGTACAAAAGTACCAAAGGTGTAGAATGAATGTAAATAGATGGCAGGATCTTCCTTCCTCATTGCTACTGCTGCTTCTGCTGCACTCATCACTACGGATACATGCGCACACACTCAGGCTGGGGACAAAAGATCCAGTGCAACCTCTTCTCATCGCAAATACTGTACTGTACCATCAGTCTCAAAAAACTAGCTATCCATTGTTTCAGAGTAGCAGCCGTGTTAGTCTGTGTCAGCAAAAAGAGCAGGCTTACTTGTGGCACCTTAGAGACTAACAAATTTATTTCAGCATAAGCTTTCGTGGGCTACAGCTCACTTCATCAGACGCATGGAATGGAACACACAATAAGCAGATATTTATACATTCAGAGAAACATGAAAAGGTGGAAGTACCTATACCAACTCTATAGGTACCAACTGTATAGGTACTTCCACCTTTTCATGTTTCTCTGAATGTATAAATATCTGCTTATTGTGTGTTCCATTCCATGCGTCTGATGAAGTGAGCTGTAGCCCACGAAAGCTTATGCTGAAATAAATTTGTTAGTCTCTAAGGTGCCACAAGTAAGCCTGTTCTTTTAGCTATCCATTGGTACCTTTACCAAGCAGATGTCCCCTGCTTGATAATCAGCCTGGTCTCCTCTATCTGGGGGAGGGACTGGTGAGTTAAACTCACACATACTTTCTGAAGACTAGACACATCAGTTTGGGGAAAAGGTAGTTATAGCTCCAAGGTCTGTGCTTCCTTTGACATGAAAGAAGTTTCTGAGACAGCACTGGAGTTTTGCTATCACTGTGTATCAGCCAAGCTGAACTGAATTCACTCACAACTACTACAATTACACCCAACTCATCCTGTACTGCTTCTTTTTTAAGTCAAAGTGACCAAAAGAAGGCGGGACCAGACTGTTTGATAGGTTTCTTCCTTGGAAGATTTCTTCCTTGCTAACCACTCGCCAAAAACAAGTCTGTCCCCAGGATATTTTCCAGAGTGTCTCTCTCCATTAACTGGCTATCTATAGGTGCTTACATAATATAGTTTCAGCTCAATGTATGGTTACCAGGGGGCCCATTCAGTGCTCATAGCAAGAGGTGGGCTCAGTATATGTGAATGCTCAGCTTTTCTTTTTACAAACTAACAATATTCAACACAGGAATTAACAATTCTAAATAATAAATTTCCGTTAGGGCTGTGATTTTTAACACCATAACAAAAGGTTTGATTTTAAGGTCAGTAATTGTAAAATACTGCCCAATGGAAATGTTCTTGAAATGGTGAAATAATGCCCACAACCTGCAGGCTAACTTAGAGCGGAGTAATGTTTTCTAGCCCAAGGCTAGTGGATCAAGTGTCTGAGATAGAAACGAAACGGCTTGCTCTCTGTGGGGAATTTGTATGAAACTAGAGTGGTGGTGGTCTATCTTCCTGGAGGGTCTCTATGTCAAACTGAAGAGAAATTCTTTGTGTACAAATAGGTGGAGGTCCCCCCAGTGCTTTAAACTGGGACCACTCTAAGACGGAGATTTTCTAAGCAGCCTAACGGAGTTAGGTGCCCAAATCCTACCCTAAGTGTTTCTATTGAGGGGAGAGTAATCTGTTCTTTATATTTCTACTACCCCTAGAAATCACGAGGGCTGCCATGACACACCCTTGAGATTGACCATTGTGGCTGATGAACGTCCGGTTTACAAACCACATTCCATTTTACACCTCAGTGAGCGGCTTACAACCCTCTGCTGACTATTCCCCCTTGGCTGAGTGTTCTCAGGATGATGGTGGGAAACGACTGCAGGTATGTTTAATGCTCACATTTCACCCTTGACAACCGATACCTACCACCTCAGCTAGTATTTACCCCCCAGTCGAGACGCGCGCTTTCCCTAAACAAAGACCTACACCTGCCAAAGCCTGAATGTGTAACAAAGGCTTTTAAAAACAACGGTGGACAAAGATTCAGAATAAGGGATGAAACCAAACACACGGAGGTGTGGGGAGCAGAGGGAGAAAGAAGGAGAGAAAAGTTGGAGGTGAGATGGGATTACATTTCTTTAACAAAAATAAGCAGATCCTAGAATTCACCAGCCTTGGGTTTTCTGCAGTTTATTTTATAGTAAATGAGAGTGAAGATAAACAGTCCCAGTGGGAAGCAGGTAAATCTGGTTCTGAAACAAAGGGTTGGCTTTGAAAATATTAGTAATTTTTCCCCTTAAAAACAATTTCTGCACAAGAATATGTTCTGGTTACAAAGTGACAACATTAATTTTCCTTTTGTTGTTTAATTGGGGTGAGGTAGTCCGCATGTACAATAGCTACAGTTAAGACCCAAAGGGGTTTTTTTTTAGATCTGTATCTACTGCAATCTTATCTTGTATTTTTGTTTATTTGGATAAAGCTTCACAGGCCTTGCATAAAAGATTCTTTCCCCCTCCGAAATGAAAAACAAAGACTTTTCAAATTACCACAGTTCATATGGCTGAATTTTAAACACTCCACTGTGTTCTGATCTAAAGGCTGAACACTTCACTAGTCCTCATCACCTCTAATACACTGCACAAGCCTACACCGTACGTGGCAATGCAATAATTGTTAATATTTTCCCTAGAAGTGATATTGACCTCCCCCAGTCTTTTCCATTCTTCATTGCTCAGCCTCTTGCACTGATCTTAGAACTGATTATATGATGCACGTGCATTTTCCAGCCCTTTCTGTTTTTCTGCTATAAGCCTCTTGCCTGTCTGATTCCCAAGTCACACCCACTTTATCACATTGTTTTGCCAATTTTTACTCCCTTTCTGGGCATGATCCAAAGTTCAGTGAAGTCAACAAAAAAGACTCCCACTGACTTCAACAGGCTTTGGATCAGGCCCTGTCTCCCCATCTATCAACTGCTTTCCCTGGCTCCAAAGCAAATGCCACATCTAGACTTTCAAGATGCTTATGCATCACATGTTGCAATATCATTTTTTCCACAGTTGGCTATTGCCATCTCAGATCACAGTTTGCCATAAGAAATGGAAAAAGCATACATCCGTGCTACACACCGGGAACTTACTATATGTTGTTCCCATCTCTCCTTCAGAAAGTGTCCGTAGGCTGGCGTGGACCAGACCAAATGGTGATCCAAATAACTTTCCAAACCTATACACCAGACTAGGTGGAATCAAATCATAACTGATGTTGAGGGACTTGTGTTTGACTCATTTTTAAACAGGGATTATGCTCAAAAGTATGACTCAGTCAGCAAGATTTTCCAGACCTGCCCGCTAGTGTGCCTGAACCCTAACCCGGAGGGACCATCTTTAGGGGGGAAGAGTATTTTAGTCTCCATGCTGTTTCAGTGCTGGGCATTTCTGCGAACACTGACATGAGGAGCCCAATTGTGATGGTGCTTTTTTGCGACGTGCAGGTGTGCTTGCTGAGAACTCACAGCTTCATCTCACCCTCTAAACCTATGATAGTGACTTTTGAAAATTACCTGAGCTGGATTCGAACAGTAATCTAGTGACAAAAGGCTTTTACGGTGCCACCAATTATCTGAGTGACCCAAATCCTTTGAAAGGACAACTTTTTGGAAAAAAACACCCTCAAAAACTGGCTAGGGAACAAAATACTGTGTCCTCTCTGTAGTAATGTCTTATGTGCCATTATTACTATGCCAACCTTCTGTATCCAGTTTGCCAACTGGGACTCAGACAGATGATCTCATCCCAAACAGCCGATAAATGCAGTTGGGGGCTCCCAGTGACTCAGCAGCCAGGCAAGCAAGTTAAATAATTCTCACTGATTATTTATCAAAAAACAAAACGTAGAAAATAAAAATCTTAATATGCAGCTGAGCTTCCTTATTTCAGTCTCTTCCCTCTCATGAAGGTACCAGAGCCTCTTAGTCTGCCCACCAATACAGGGTACCTATTGACCTTAATTTCCCTCCATTCCACACCCCCTGGTGTTGGTTTCATATCTTTGTGGCTGAAGTTTATGAAAGCCAAATAGCTCTGTAGCATTCAAAACCAACCCTGAGCATTCAAAAACCATGAGTCAGCCCCTTGAAAATCATAAGCACAGCTACAAAATCACATCCCATGAAATGGATCTTAGGCCACTCAATTGTCTCTGAGCATACAGGCCTTAGAACAGGGGTCTCAAACTCAAATTACCACGAGGGCCGCATGAGGACTAGTGCATTGGTCAGAGGGCCGCATCACTGACCCCGCCCCCTTGCTGCCCCCGGGCCCGCCCCCAAGCCACCCCTTCCATTAGGCCACGCCCCTTCTCCGCCTCCTCCCCTGTGCGTACGGCTTCCCGCTCCTCCCCCTTCCTTCCCAGAAACCGCGAAGCTCTTCCCATGCGGCCCACAGAGCTCTTCCCTGCAGCCCACCGGGCTTCCCACGCCCCCCCCATTTTTTTTTAAACCCCCAGGCAGTTCCTGCCGCCAGAACAGCTGTCTGGCAGCGGGAACTGCCTGGGGGTAAAAAAAAAAAAAAAAAAAAAAAGGTGTGTGTGTGTTTGAGACCCCTGCCTTAGAACTTGGGGTCCTCCTGGCTCCAACTCATTTTTTTGTAACCACTTGCTTGCTGCTTCTGTTACAGTGGTGAAACGTGTGTCTGTTACCAAGCAATCATGTGTCCTGTTGGTTGGAGCCTAGTCCAGGACTATTGGAGGGTTTCTAGAGGTATTTTTAAAGTAATTCCCACCCCCTGCTCCACGCCAGAATCCCAATCTCTCAGCTCCATGCACAGTTGCACTGTCTCTCTTGTCTGACTGTTTCTCTGATCAATTTTTGGATGACCCAGAGGGTCTGCAAACACAAAGGGTGATAGAACCAAACTAATAAATAACTTGGAGGGATTCAAGTAATTGGGACTCCTATAAAGAGGGAGATTTACTACTAAAACAGAGTCCTAGGCCTAGGGAGAGGAAACTAACAACAGAGACCCAAAAATGAGGGGACAACCATGAAGCAGCACTCATAGCATTAAAGCAAGTTTAGTGTGATCTAGACTCCTTAGACGGCAGTTCTTCTTTGTAAAAGCAGCAATTTATTACTCAACAGATTTGCTCTCTGAGTGCATTTAGTGACACGTCTGCTGACTTTAACATAAGCTATTTAAGTACTTTTTACTCCTGTTAGCACTGGAGAGCCACCACTACTATGAGAATGTGAGCTGGATTCTACCCTGACTTGTGCATCATCAACAGAATTGTTAATTAAGTTCCAAATTCAGAGCCAAATTTTGTCCCTAATTGCATCTGTGTGGCCATAGTAAGGTTGCACAGGTCTAACTGAGAGCCTTACTTAAGGACAATGTGTTTGAACAGGCGAAACTGGGGCATAATTTGGCCTGCAGAATCTTTATGACCAGCAATGACACAAAAGTCGGAAGGAACCTGGCTTGATTTTCAGACCCCAGGCTGTATTTGCAGGACACACAAAAGGTTTTACCTGTAATCTGAGTAGATCCACACTTTACTACTAAACTAACATTATTTTCTAATGTAAGGCCTGGTCTACACTAGGGGGAGGAATCGATCTAAGTTACGCAACTTCAGCTACGTGAATAACGTATGTGAAGTCGACGTACTTAGATCTACTCACCGCGGTTTCTTCACTGCGGTGAGACGACAGCTGACGCTCCCCCGTCAACTCTGCCTGCACCTCTTGCTCTGGTGGAGTACTGAGTTGATGGGAGAGCGTTCGGCGGTCGATTTATCACGTCTAGACTAGATGCAATAAATCGCCCACCGCTGGATCGATCGCTGCCTGTTGATCCTGCGGGTAATGTAGACAAGCCCTAAATGTGGAACTGAGAATGGGTGCTTGGAAAGGGAGGTGTCCACGGGGGGATCTCTATTTTCGGAAGTAAAATCATTTCAGAACCAATGGACTAGATCACGTGGCTTATAATTTCAACCAATTCCACTGACCACCCGCACATGAACAACTCATACTCCAAAAAATAGACAGTTGTGCGTGTGTCTGATGGGGAGGGTAGAGACTCTTACTGGCATCCAAAGCTCAATATAAGCACTAATGAAGTACAACTAAACACCTCTCAGCCAGTTTACAGGGTTTATTTCTTGCAGCTGCACCAATCTTGACCCATTGATAAACGTCTGGTTCACAAAGTCCAGGAAGGCAATTGCCCATGGGTCTGCCATTTACTGTTTGTTTGGACAGTGCCTGGCACAATGGGGCACCAGCTTCATTCACCTCTAGGAACCACAGTAATATAAATGTGTAATAATAATATCTGCTGCTATGGCGAAAGAGTGCACAGCACAGTTCAGAGTGGGCTGAGGTGGGGACAAAGATGGCCCTTGAGCTCCACTGGTCCTGAGCCTGCTCTAAACCAGTCCGGTTGCCTGGGCAGTATGAAAGCTGAAAGTTACATTCCTTGTCAGTAGCCCCAAGGAGTCAGTACAACAGTCAGGGATCTGTGGGATATGAGGAAACCCAACCACACTCCACACCCAGGAACTGGCATGGCACAGGAGCCACTATGCAGGTTCTGTGATGCCAGGGGATTCCCCCTACACTACGAAACAGTCTTGTGGCCAATTATGCCAGCTTTAAGTCCACAATCTGCCATTGCTGCAGTGCAAAGTGATTGCACCGTGCAAGAGGATCTACGTCTGTGTGCAAAAAAGGTAGAAGGTTGGAACAGAATGCACTGCCCATCTGGTGCTGAAATACCATGCAATATCTGTCACTCTTATTATAACACATAACATCCCCGAGCTTCATGTTTACTGCATGCTCTACTGTTTTCCTTTTGAACGGATATTCCCCTTTTTACACACACCAACACACACACACACACACACACACACACACACACACACACACACACACACACACCCCAACAGACAAAAATCAAATTTCCCTGTTTCCATCTCCTTACTGAAATCTCTCTCTGAGCTCACTAATTTAAGTCTCTCTGTAGTACCAGCACCCTCCACAGAAGCTTTCCAAAAGCAAACTGAGCAAGCAAATTAGTGGAAGCTTAGCAAAAGGAAGTAAATATCCAGAACATTCCATGGACTTTTCTTTCCACCGAGTTGTTTGTTTAATAAATAATAACAATAAGAAAAAAAATATTCGGATCATGGTCAGGATTTATTGGTGATTCAGGGGGATAAATTTTAAGATGGTCAGTTTCACTTTTTTTTTTGCTTAAAAATCTTGTATGTTGTGAAGATAAAAAACATCCCCATAATGTAATACTGAGGGATAACACTAATAAAAGCAGAAAGAGGTAATTAATGTAAAGCACAATCGGTCACTGTTACTCTAAGATCCTAAAATTAAAATCAGAAATTCTGACTCTGAGGCAGGAAAAAAAAATGTTTCTCATTTGGCAGCTTCATGTGCAGTGTGATCTGTTCACCAAATCAAGCCAGTGTGCACAAACCGGTGGCTAGTTTAGGGCAGATTATTTTTACCTTATGTTTGAAAGGGTTCAGCTGAATTCTCTCATTACAGAAAGAACAAAGTTGGGAGAAATGTTTCAGAGGGAGGAGCTTCTGAATTGCGGGTTCTTGGCTAAAGTGGAAAGGAAATTATTTCTAGTGAAATGGGCTCTCCCCGACACCCAATTAATGGATAAATCATATAAGAAAAATGTCTCCATCCCAAAAGCCAATTATGTTTTGCATTAACTGAAACATATGGGAACACCCCGCTGGGGTTGCCCCGGGGCCAGCTGCATTGGCCACTGCTCAGGCGGCCCCAGGCAGCTGGTCCTAAGCGCTGCCATGGAGCAGCAGTCCAGGAGAAGTAGTGGTGGGGCTCCAGGCCGTCCCGCCCAGCTGGAGCAGCAGCGGCGGGGCCCCGGGCCAATCCGCCCCCTCTTCCTCAAAGCAGCAGCGGTGTCTGCCGGAGGCCCCCCCGAGCAGCACCAGAGCGCCCAAGTTTTAGTCAGGGGTATTTATATAGTACAAGTCATGGACAGGTCATGGGCCGTGACTTTTTGTTTATTGCCTGTGACCTGTCCATGACTTTTACTAAAAATACCTATGAATGAATCATAGCCTTAATCATGAGTCAGGCTCACCAAAAATTATGAGACTGGCTTTAAAATAATGAGATTTTGTAAAAATAATAGATTTGATATTCTTTTTATTTGCCATATGCTTTTTGAGCCTTTAGGGAGCACTGAGGTCACATTTTGGGTGACCTTTAGGGCCTTTAGGGTGCACTGAGGTCACATTTTGGGTGGCCTTTAGGGTGCACTGAGGTCACATGGTCTCCACAGCCATGAGGGCTAGAAGCTTACTTTTTCTTTAAGAATGAAGGCTGAAATCATCACATATCCACTTGACTCCAGGAGCTGGGGCTTTAAGGAAAACAATAATTATCAGACTCATGACAAAATCATGAGCGTTGGGAACACTGATACTGGTTTCTGCTCTCTGACACTGGGATCCCACATTATTAGTGTTAAAACTGTCACTTCAACGAGAAGGCCAGCTTTGAAGGAAGCTCTGGAACGCCAAGTCAAAACTTTAAAATCAAATAACCCTGGGGAACAGAATGGCTTACAGGACAGGCAATGAGAGACAGCAACTTTCACATTTAGGTCAAGTTTAAATTTGTACTGGATGAGTTGTGACTGAAAGCGGTTACTGACTGTTTAGCAGGCTGTGCAGAAGTAGGTCATTGCCTCAGTCCAGAGGGCAAGTGTCCATATCACAAAAGCCAACACCACCACAACTGGCAGTCTTAAAAAGAGGGCCAAGGATGGACATAGACTCAACACCGCTTGTCCCTAGGCATGTTCTCTTTGGGTCACAGATGAGGCACATCAGTGGGGTAGGCTAGGGAAGCTTACACGGCAAATGCCAATGCTGTATCTGCTCTGTGGACAGAATTCAATTCTCCCTTTGGACTTAGTGAGTCCCTGAACAGGGCCGTACTTAGGCATACGCAGCTGCCTAGGGCACCTGAAAATTTGGGGCACCACCCTCGCTGGCTGTGATGTGGACTCCTCTCCGGCTCCTCCCCTGCATTGGGCCGGCAGGCTTCTTCCCGACCCCATGGCCCCTCCCCTTCGCTCACTCACAGGGCTCCGGCTTGGGCGGGGCCTCGTGGGGCCAGGAGCGAAAATTTGCGTGAGTGAGCAGGGAGAGCTGGGCCGGGCATGGGGGAGCCAGGCCAGCGGCGGGAGGGAGGAAGGGGGGCAGGCCAGTCTGGGAACAGAGCGGGGGCGATACCTGGAGGCTGGGAGGAGAGGGGGGAGCCGAGCTCGGGGGGTAGAGCCGGGCACGGGACTTCGGGGAGCGGAGGGGCAGAGGAGGAACCAGGCTGGGGATGGCTGGCAGGAGCCAGACTGGGAAGGGAAAAGAGCAGGGGGGTTCTTTGTCTGGCTCAGTGAGTGAGCAGCGAACGAGCTACAGTCTCCTGGGGAGCACGCTTAGGGTGACCAGCAGCAAATGTGAAAAATCAGGACAGGTCATGGGAGGTAATAGGAGCCTATATAAGAAAAAGACCCCAAAATCAGGACGGTCCCTATAAAATCGGGACATCTGGTCACCCTACGCAGGCTGGTGGCCCCAGGGGAGAGCAGCTGTTCCGAGCAGCTCCACACTGTGCCTGCACCTCTCCCCTCTTCTGCTCACATGCACTGCCCCACCGGCAACTCCCTGCAATCTCTCTTCCTAGTCTCCTTTTCACTTCGCCCCCCTCTTCTCTGAAGTTTAAGCCCCTGCCACGGAGGATCCCCTTTGGACCATCACCTTTCCTCTCCTCCCTTCCCCAGCAGGGATCAGCAGCAGACAAAGGCTGGGAGGAGGGAGAGGCACACACACAACCTAGCTGGGGAGGAGGGAAAGTTGAAGGAAAATAAAAGAAAGTGGCGTTTGCTTTTCCTGTCCATTCACAATATTCCAGTGTCAAGAGGAGGAAACTGACACTAAAACAAAAGGAGGAGAGGGATGTACCTGGCGCAGAAGAGCAGCAATCAGGGCTACAGAATGCAAGAGTGGGAGTGACCTCTTAGCTGGGGAGGAAGATGGACTCCCATTTAACAAGGCTGGAGTAGCTGAAAACTTTTATTTAGGGAAAAGGGACATGATTTTTTTCCTTGTGTATCCAAGTATCTTCAGGGCTGTCTCTCAAGCTGGTAGCATTTTGAACGAGGGAGAGTTCTAAACAGTGCAGAATTGAGTGGGATTTTAAAGGTTCCTTCAAGAATGAAGCACCTTCTTCCTCACCCATGGGAAAGACCTTTAAAAACTGCCTTAAATAATCCAAAACAAGAGCAACTCTTCAAATGAGACTTGGCAAGTTATGGCTCCAGCCCCACTGTTGAAGCATCGTTGAAACTGCATGCTGAGTTATACCCAGTCAGGGCTGTCCCTACCCATACGCAAGCGCAGCTGTGTGCTGCTCCAGCCCTTGCTCCGCCCCAGCCTTGCCCCCACTCCACCCACTCCCCAAAGCCCTCCTCCAAAGCCCCCCCCCACCCGCGGAGGCCTGCCCCCCCCACGGGGGAAGAGGGGCTGCGTAGGGCCCCAGAATAGCCAAGGACAGCCCTGTACCCAGTACAATCCCACTGAGCCATGTGTGGCAACCAGGTGTGTAAATCAGGGCAGAAAAAAAGCCTGGTACCTGAATATGATTCCTTTTCTTATTAAACTGCTAATCCCGCCAAATGTGCCATAGGGCTAGCAGAGGCTAAGTACCTGGGCTATATTGTAGGAAGGGGCATAGTGAAGCCCCAAATGAATAAGCTAGAGGTGATTCAAAACTGGCCCCGGCTGATCCGAAAGAAGCAGGTCCGTGCATTCTTAGGCGTGGTAGGCTATTACCGACGTTTTATTCCCCACTTCGCCACTAGGGCAAGTCCCCTAACGGACCTGGTGAAGGCCCGAGGTCCAGACATCGTGAAGTGGACTGATGCAGTGGAGAGGGCATTCATAGACCTTCGGACGGCCCTCTGTAATGACCCCATACTTATAGCCCCAGACTTTAACAAAGAATTTATTTTACAAAGAGATGCTTCCAAGGTGGGGTTGGGGGCGGTTCTGTCGCAAATGGTTGGAGAAGACGAACACCCAATCTTCTACCTAAGCAGAAAGCTGCTCCCAAGAGAACAGAAGTATGCAGCAATCGAAAGAGAATGCCTTGCTGTCAAATGGGCCATGGAGACACTGCGTTATTACCTCTTGGGCCGGCGATTTACTCTTGTGACGGACCATGCACCCCTCCAGTGGATGCAGCGGAATAAGGAAAAGAATGCAAGGGTCACCAGGTGGTTTTTATCCCTCCAACCGTTCCAGTTCCGCATACGGCACAGGGCTGGATGGCAACATGGCAACGCTGATGGTCTGTCAAGAGCACACTGCCTGGTGTCCCAAGTTGCCCAACTCTATGGTGTTGAGCAGAGGGGGGGTGGGGAGATATGTGACGGGGCAAGGCCAGAGGGCTACAGGAAAGTGGTAAGGAACCAGTATGTTAGCCCCAGGCTAAACAAATCCCTGATAACTTATGGCAGTTGCTCCAGGTTAATCAAGACACCTGGGGCCAATTAAGAACTTTCCAGAAGGCAGGGAGGTTGATTGAGACACCTGCAGCCAATCAGGGGCTGGCTGAAACTAGTCAAAAGCCTCCCAGTGAGTCAGTGAGGGGCGCATGTCAGGAGCTGTGGAAGGAGGTTGCATGTGAGGAGCTGGGAGCAAGAGGCACTAGGAGCTGAGAGTGAGAGGGCGTACTGCTGGAAGATCCTGTAGTGAGGATAAAGAAGGTGTTGGGAGGAGTCCATGGGGAAGTAGCCCAGGGAGTTGTAGCTGTTGTGCAGTTGTTCCAGGAGGCACTCTAAACAGCTGCAGTCCACAGGGCCCTGGGCTGGAACCCGGAGTAGAGGGCGGGCCCAGGTTCCCCCCAAAACTCCCAACTCCTGATCAGACACAGGAGGAGTTGATCTAGACTGGGGGTTCTACCAGAGGGGAAGATCTCTGAGGCAAACAAAAACATCCGCCAATAAGCGCAGGACCCACCGAGGTAGAGGAGGAACTTTGTCACAGGGGACAAAGTTCCCTCCGCTCCATTTTTTTAAAAGGGAGATTTAGTTTAATAAATTAAAAACATTTCTCAAACAAAAGGGAAGTCTGAGGTAGGAATGAGAAGGAATCCTCTCAAAAGCTTGGCTTGCATGTGGCAATGCCATACATAAGGTGTAAGAGTGTGTACTCTCCCTCTCTATGCAGTTTTTCCACCCAGCGTGTTTGCTTTCCCCGCTGCAGTATCTGTTTGCCAGCTAGGTTTTCACCCTACTTTTCACTGGCATTTCCCCACTTTTCTCCTTATTTCTCTCCTAAGTAGAGCACAAGCCCAATAATGTTCAAGTACAAGACAACTCTCAAACCCACAATGTCCAAGCTGGCTAAAAGTTTGACAAAATGATCTTGTTCATCCCTAGTCTCTAGTGCTGTCAGATCTGATACTTTTCACAAACTCAAGACTCATTTCGAAAATATGTTATCTTGGCTGAGCCAGCCCCTTCCCCCCATCTTTGGCCTCTGAAGTACACTTGGTGACCTTGAAATCCACATGCCACAGACCAGATGTGGTGTGGAAGAAATACCATAGTTGGTTTGTGGGAAGAAGGGCAAGTCGCTCCCCCATTTTACAAGCTCTGCCATATGATTAATGATGGAAGGGATTGCACGTTCCACTGTTGTGCCATACCTGCCTGTTGGCAGCAGTGGTAAACCAGGAGAGTGGGGTCAGGACAATTCTCGAGCAGAAAAGTCCCAGGAAGGAAGCATGTGGGTGAGATTTGTTTGTGGACAAGGAAGCACTGTGACAGGATGCATGCAATGGAAAGTGAAGCCAGAGTACAGAAAAGTGCCACAGTCTGCATAATTCTGGTGGGGCACAGGAATTAATTGAAGAAGAAGCAGGCTGTCACATGGAAATAAGTAGGCGCCCTCTGACCCCTCTATTGCCCCCATCCTGGCAGAAGGTACAACTTGCAGGGAGCAGTCCTACTTGGTTTAACTTTCACTGATGTCCTTCTTCACTCCTCCTGAGTTACAATGCAGGTTATATTACAGTATGATTCCATGCAGCTCTAAATGAGCCAGCCGGTCTTGCTGCAAGCCATGCTCATTCCCTAGGTAACTGAAGACTTTAAGAAGCTAAATCCTTCAAACTATTGTTGCAAACAGCAGCACTTGACATGGTGACCCTGGAGACTGGAATAATCCTGACCTCGGATCTAGTTAAATATCTCTGACCTGTAACTACCTCAGGCTTTCACACAGACAGCAAGAACTGTGGGGAAAAAAGCAATATTACAACTAAAAAAAAAAAATCGTATGCATATGACATTTCTGTGTCGGAATCCTCTCCCACATGGAGGTGACGGGACATATAGATGGGTAGGGGGAGATGTAATGAATGGATAAACCAATCAGACTATCGTTTACTTTAGACCAGGGGTGGGCAAACTACGGTCCGCGGGCCACATCCAGGACGTTGGAGCTTTTAATCCAGTCCTTGAGCTCCCGCCGGGGAGCGGGGTCCGGAGCTTTCCCGGCTCCGGTGCTCCAGCTGGGGAGCGCGGTCGGGGGCTTGCTTGCTCCGCTCTGCACATGCAGCAGCTCTGGCCAGCTCCCGGAAGCAAGGGTAGCCAGGGGGCTCCACACCTTCCCTCTTCCCCAAGTGCCGGCTCTGCAGCTCCCATTGGCCAGGAACCATGGCCAATGGGAGCTGCGGGGGCGGTGCCTGCAGACGGCGTAGTGCGCCGAGCAGTGTGGCCCCGCCTCCGCATGGGAGCCGCTGTTTCCAGGAGCTGCTTCAGGTAAGCACTGCCCGGATCCTGCACCCCATAGCCTCCCCCCACGCCCCAAACCCCTGCCCCAGCCCTGGTCGCCCTCCAAACCCTTTGATTCCAGCCCAGAACACCCTCCTGCACCCCAAACCTCTCATCCCCAGTCCCACCCCAGAGTCTGCACCCCCAGCCGGAGCCTCACCCCCCATGTGCCCAATCCCCTGCCCCAGCCGAGAGCCCCCTCCCGCCCTCCGAACCCCTTCATCCCAGAGCACCCTCCTGCACTCCAAACTCCTCATCCCCAGAGTCGTGGGTTTTAGCCCAAGAAAGCTTATGCCCAAATAAATTTGTTAGTCTCTAAGGTGCCACAAGTACTCCTCGTTCTTTTTGCACTGAAGTACTGCAGCTGTGCCACTGTAGTGATTAAAGTGTAGACATAGCCACAGACAGGAAGGGGACATTGGTAACCGATTTAAGAAATGGGCTTTCAGTCACACAGCTTTCATTTCTTGGTTTCCTTTGTATGTGCTGCCCTCCTGACCCCTTCCTCAATTTTACCTCACGAGACTGGGGAAATGTGGTAGAAATGTTTCTTGACATTTTGACAAGTTCTATCTTCAAATTAAAGAGCAAAAGAGGACATATGCCCTCACCACCTTCTTAACAACCTAGGGTTGGATATTCAGCAAAGAATACTTAGGACTGTGCCTAATGTCCAATCTGGCCCTAGCTTCACAGCGTTCAGTGTCACCTTAGAAAAGCCAACTGTCAGCCACTGAATGGGGAGTCTCAGATTTTTCGGGAGGACTTTCTGGGGAATGTGTGGGTGTAATATTGTGCAGCTGCCTCCCGAGCGCTCCCTCACGTCCAGAGGTCACTGTGCAGGGCCCTGCCTCTGTTTCCCTCTCTTCAGGGCTTTTTAAGAACTCTCCGTTCAAAGATGGCTCACACAATCCCCACAAATCCCATTTATTTACTCCTCTGATACATATTGGCCTTCTAGGCCCCAAACAGTTCAGGGGTTCTCTCCCGATTTACCCAAAACCCCCACAAAACACAAACTCAGGCAGTCTTCGCGCGAGCTGGCCTTTACAGACTCTCTCCTGCTTGTATGCTGGGGCGGGTGTGTGTGTGTGTGTTTGTGTGTGCATGCTCTTCCAGGACTCCCTCCCTGGAGAGCTTTCTCCCACTCTCTCCTGCTTCTTCCCACCTCTGCTGACTCAGGACCCTGCAGGAGCCTTCTTGCTCCCTTCAGTGTCTACAGACCTAGCTGCAGTTTCCTGGGCTTTCCCCCCTTCACTGCAACTTTCTGACCTTTTTAGCCTGGGAGCACCTGATTCACCCCAGACAATCATTGCTCAGGCTCTCCTAGAGCACGCCAGCGTGTCACAGTGGGTGGGCCCTGGTCAGTCATGTTCAAACAGGGCTGAGAAAAGACAGTTTCTGCAGGTCCCAGACCATATAGCCCTGTTTGGAAGCAGGCTGCTGAGGTATGTTCTAGGACAGAATCACAGCATGAGTGTGAGTCACCAAGAAGAACTAACTGTGTTACACACAAAAGCAATCCCCAGAGAATGCAAGGAAGTCCTGGCTTAATAGCAGCAGCTCTTAAATGAATAATAATAAAAAATAATAAATCTGGAATCCATCAGTAAATAAACTAAAGCCATAGACAAAGTTGGAAAAAATAAATGACAGTGGAATGTGTTTCCTTTAAATCAAGGCAGCCTGTCCCGTCTTCCTATTTCCTGCACTGCTGGAACATTTCTCTTTTAAATTCTATTTCAGCTGATTAGCCCATTTGACATTCCCTATCAGTCCTCTCAGTGCTGCCAGACCTTGTTAACCTCTTCACTGCTACCACAAACATATTAATTGACAACAGTTTTATCCACACAAACAGAAAGAAAAGCTGTGCAGGTACGTCCCAGCCCCACTGAACTGGTGTGCCATTCATCTAGAGCTGGAGGCACCATTGCTGATTACATTCAAGTGCCATGCTGACCAGAGAGATACAAATCTTTCAGGTTCACTTACCACATGACAGATGTAATATTCAGAGCTGTTAGAGACGCTTCTCTTGCTCTTCAACAGATGCAACAGTTAAAAAAGACTCTTAAAAATTCTTTGTGCGTACCGTCCTTAGGCTGCTGCTATACACCCATTTCTGGATGGGGTCCAGAAGGGTTAAGTCCCTTCTCTTCCTATTGAAAATAATAGTCTAAAGCTCATTGTGAGACTCTTTGTCACACACTCTGCACAATGAGGGCGAATGAGACCCCAGGGCATCCCACAGCGATAATCTACCATCCTGTAATTTGCC
This sequence comes from Chelydra serpentina, assembly GCA_037349315.1. NCBI lineage: Eukaryota > Metazoa > Chordata > Testudines > Chelydridae > Chelydra > Chelydra serpentina. The sequence goes on from JBAIAC010000023.1 coordinate 1,084,472, forward strand.
TGAGGGCTTGTAGATTAACATTTTCAGTAACTGGGTAGGTAAGCTTTCCCCACAGCCATTTTTGGCACTGTAAAGCACATCAGAGGCTGGCAAATTCCAGTGGTTGCCACACACTGTGCAATGTTTATTATAACCTTTTACTTTGTACATGCACTTTGGTACAACTCCAATCTGCCTCCTTGCATATTTCATTAGGCTTCTATCAATTAACTTTCTTATATGTACACATCTTGCTTAAAAGGGCAGTTTTCTACGGGAAAATCAATGTTTATAACAGGGCTCTACTCTATAACATGGTGTGAAAAAAACAAATAAATGTAACATATTTGGATGAATTTCTTGTAACACACTTACAGTTGCTGTAATTCTGCCTATAACATTGGCATCCTGCATGTCAGTGTGTCCCTGCCTATTCCATTTCAAGGGTTAAATTTACATGTTTTACATAATGAGTACACACATTTTTCGCTTCTACTAATTATATTCATCAAGTCTTCTGTGACTCCACTGTCACTATGTAAATGCATGAAACAGCCTTCTATTGTTGACAGAAGCACAAGGCTATAGTACCAATCCATTCAGTCACCCTCTGGAATACAGCCAAACTTTAGCAGGACTGACGAAGTGTTGCAACCCAAGGTTGGGAGACAAAGTGCAGGGAAAGAACAGGATCTTCAGGGCTCTGGCAGGGACCCAAAGGATCTCAGGGAAGGACAGGGAGAGACATCACATGTATCCCTTATTTGTTCACATAATAGGGGTTTATTTTAATAAAGTCCCATTTTTTTAATAATTATTTTCAGCAAAGCTTTGTACATTTCAGACTCTAAAGTAACCCTGGAAATTGTCTGAAATACATAAGGACTTAGACCTACCTAAGAACATCTCCACCCACCAGTACTTCTGAATTCTGGCTGGGCAAGGTGGGACAGAACTGGTTCTTCTATGAAAAGGCCTTGATTTCTGAGTAAGGAATCAGTGGCAAAAAAGCATTTAAAAGATCCTAGAAAGCATGCGCTCTGGTAAAGAGCATCTGGAACAATTCTGCCTCGGACTTGGGAGCACCTGGAGAGAGCTACAGAAGTCTATCTGTAGCTGTGTGTTAGAGTGAAAATGCGGTGAGCTCTTTAGGGTAGCAACAATGTCTTTGTTTGTTCAGTGCCTAGCAGAATGGGGCCCTGATCTTGACTGGAATCTCTGGGCACTACTGTAATTTAAATCTATAAATAATTATAGAAGCTTAATTAATTGAATCTTGTGTAAGCAGAGACAATGTACTCCCAGAGCCTTACCACAATCTGAGGTGGGTGGTTACCAAGTTGTTTAGGCACCTTCAAACCTTCTAGAGCTTGTTTTGCTTACTGGTCCTGAACTGGCTGCTGGATTGCCCCATCTCAATGCTTGCTTGCCACTCTGTTGTGTACAGAGATGGGCAGGAGAGAGACTTGGCACAACCTGGCAAAACTGAGAACAGGTTCAAAGGGGGCTGCCAAGGAAAACACTTTCCAGAGGGTGTAAGATTCTTCTCTTTTGGGTGCATCCCCTCACACAGTCAATGGTTAGTGATGTCACAGAATATAAAACTGGCTACCTCATCTGAATGCTTACATGTCAACTGGTCACTAATCATTTTGCCTCCTTACAGACCTCTTCTTCAACGTGACTTCAGGTGATATTTCCACATCACGAGAAAGACCTGAGACATCCGTATCACATTGACTAGGAAAATAACGATCTTACCTTTAATCCAGAGGAGAATAAAGGCACACGCAAGGAGATCAAAGTCGTCGGAAAGACAAAAGCAGATCAGATGAAGGAAGGAAAAAGAAAAAAAGATATAATTAGTTTTATATTTCATTATGAGCATGCCAACTAAATAGGAAACAAAGAAGTTTACATTAGATTTATTTTGCTTTCTTCAAACAAATAAAACAGTGAAACAATAGCACAAATGAAAGAGAGTGATGTAAAGAGCTTTTATGAGTAGATAAAAATTTCAAAAAATTTCTCCTAGGAATTTTTCATTAACATTCTTTTGTGACATTTGCCTGCTGTCAAAGGAAAAACAGAAAGAAATGGGAAGAAATGAGTGCAGGTACACACAATAGGAATGCCATGTATCAATATATTTGTCTACACACACTTAAACAATATTTCTGTAGCAGGGTGCTGCTGCAAAGCACCTAATTAGCCCCTGCTCAGCCAGCTCCAATCAAGGGGAATAGATTGGGGCTGGTGGGACAGGCCTGATGCCTGGCCTGGGGATTGGCTCCACCTGCGGGCCTGGCAAGCCAGCATAAAGGGGGTCAGCCAGGGGACAGAGCAGTCCTCCTGGCTGAGGGCTGGCTGCTTGGGAAAGAGAGAACAAACCCTGTAAAGCCTTGTATCTATAACTCAATGTTGGTGGTGGGAGAAGGTGTGTAAATAAAACCACGGGTGCAGCACAACAGGAAGCCTCCCTGCGCTTTATTGGGCCACCCTGCAGTGGCTTGCCGAGAGAGGGGGCAAACGACCTGTTACAATTTCCCTTTGGCAAAACTTCAATGGTGCAAGATCAGGCCATTGATAAAGTTGGCATGTTTTCTCAGAATCCAAAGTGCGGTTTTAATATTCAGTAACTATTCTTTACCATTACCATTACTTCTTATCCTGAAACCAAAGACACAGCCTGTTAAAACTAAAACAAACATCTGTTAACACCAAAAGCATCATAGAAAGGAATGGGTGAGGATTTAATGATTACTTAAGAGAAAAGAAGGCCAGACTTGATTTGGAAAACTGTAAGATCTGCCCACGAAACCCATTAGAGGAACTGAAAGATTTCTATTGCTACTGAAGGTTGGGTAGCGAATTTGATTCCTTTAGGGTTCTTTTCACAGGTGTCATCACACTGTGGTGAAGACTGCAAAAGAAATTATTATAAATAAGAAAAAAACTAAATAAACTGGAAACTTACATACACACACACACAAATAGCTTTCAGGGATTTGCTGTTGTTGGAAGAAGGTTAAAATTGTTCTGTGAATTTTACCAGTGTTTCACAATAATTTCTATTTTTGTTAATGATAAACAGAAAAAAAAAAATCACAAAAATATCTCCTCTCCTTTCTCCTAGTCTTTTTTTAAACAAGAATCATAAATCATCAGTCTCGCTTTGTGTGAACTGCAATAAATTATAGTAAGCAATCATAACAAGAATATTATATGATTTCTTTATTGTTTATACATATTTGTATTGCTATAGCGGCAGTAGGCCCTATTGTGCTCGCACTACCCAACCCTGCCACACACGGAGAGAAATGCTATTTACCCCAGAGAACTTACAATCTAAATAGAAAATGACAGATGGAAACAACAACTGGAGAGCACAACTACAAGGTGGCTGAGAATCCTAACAGTGAATGACAGCGTACAACTCTTCTCCTGTCCCAATCTAGTGTGGCTCTAGTGCCGAGAAACTCACATTTAAGGCATAAAAAGTTTGCAGACCCTCAACATCACAGATGAAGCATGCCTTGCTTCTTGTTTGGTGTGAGGCAGTGAAGAAACAAGACCTAGACCTTTCCAGTGATGCATTTGTGAAAGCAAACCTCAGCCTGGGGTTCCTCCATCCACTCTTTCTGCTAATACTATGGCACATGCTGAAACAGGGGAGGGAGAGAAATCTTGGATAAGGTCAGTCTCTGAAAGTAGCCAAAAGAGTGGAGAGCACAGTCATTAAATAAACTCCAGTTATGATCTCATTCTAGCAGAACTATTTAGAAAAACTTATGAGTGAGATACGAGAAAAAGGGGCTGTAATGAAATACACATTTTGTTGGGTTCACAGGGTCGCCAGAGTAAAAAGGACCATAAACCACCCCATGACTTTCCCCAGAAAACACATGAACCTGTTAATAGGGTGCATGCTAACCTCTTGTCTTTGACATATCAGATTCACTAATACGGGGAAACTTGTGAATTGCCCACTGAGAGGGAAAGAGGGTGAGATTGAAAGAGAAAACAACTGTTGTAAATGGAAATAACAGCTTTGTAAGGTGGAAGAACCCAAGAGGATATGGGGATTTCTGCACAGAGTTAATTTGTGCACAGGGTTAATTTCCTCAATTCTGTCTGTAGTCAAATCCTGGAAAACCAATTTTCTTTGGGATAGAGGAAAGGGGGTTGGGCCATTGGAAACCATAAAGTTTGCAAGAGCTGCTGCAAGATTTCCCTATGTTATTGTCTCCTAAGTAGACATTTGGAGTTGCATTTCAAACTGAGGGCTGATAGGATCTACAAAGCATGCATCTCATTGCTGTTAATGGGGGTCAGCACATACACCACCATGTGCAAAAATAAGGAAACTTGTACCGTGAGTTTCCAAGATGCTCTCATTCAGATCCAATACTAACGCTGTTGTATACAATCAACTGGCAAATAAAGCCCAACACAATGGATAAAAATGAGTACCGTTACTTGGAATGGTTACAAACAATGTTGGTTGTATGGAATTAAAGTTCATCTGTTTGATTTGAAAATTTGTCCTTTAATGTTAAAGCATAACTCCAGTGACTAACCTGCTGAGCATGTGCCAGATTCCAAAACCACTTGCAGATTTGAGGAGTTTGTCTGAGATACAAGTGTGTAAAAAACCATATTTCCTTTTAGCATGTACATATGTGCATGCTGAACTCCTGCCAGCACTAATATGAGCTACTCCAGCAAATCCTCTTCCAGTGGGTCAGGATGAGACTACGGTCCAATTGTCTAAGGAGAACAGGATTGCTTGTTAATTCAAAACCACTTATTTCTCATTAGCTGGCAGGAGAAGAGGGAGGGAGGGGAAAAATCAATAAAAATAATAACTTCTAATAATAATCACACTGGGAGAAATTGATACTAAGTAAAATAAATGAAGTTTACTAATTATTTTTAATTGCAAGGGCTTTCATTTCAGTTTTCAAATGCATCTTACAGCTGCCCTCTGAAACCTCACTGTGTTTATGCAATAATGAATAATTCAACACAGCTGCAGTTAATACTTAATACACCACTGATGGTAACAGTGCTGTGATCAATCTATGGACTGCATTGCTTTAAAATTCCTACATCTGGCTGTTAATACAGAGTTCTGATCCACAACACCTTTTGCATTTTCTAATCAGGAGCAGTTGTGCATGTGCAACATTAGGCTATTCCCATTCGTCCCTGTCTTCCACGCTAGTGTGCAAAGGGCAGACTGACCCACACAACAGGCCATACTGGGTTGGTGGGGGGAGGGGGCGGTGAGAGGATGGTCAGGGATGTTTTGTCACTAGGATAGCATGTTGATTCCAGCCTTGGTCATAGAGAGGAGTAGAACACTAGATGTATGTGCCTGTGGGAAATATGCCTAGATATGCCCCAGAATGTAAGATGAACAAGTGAGGGCAGGGCCAGTGCGCCCATTAGGTGACCCTAGGCGGTTGCCTAGGGCGCCAAGATTTGGGGGGTGGCAGGCGGCTGCCTCCCGGCTCCCCACTCAGCCGTTGAGGGGAGCCAGGGGCAGCCACCGCGAGCTGCCCCGCCATCCCCCCGCTCAGCACCTGAGCGGGGAGCCGTGGGGCAGCCGCAGCGAGCTGCCCCGGGCTCCCTGCTCAGCTTCCGGCCGGTGAGTCACGGGTGGGGGTGGGGGTGGGGGCTGAGCGCCCACAGGCGGGGGGAGACTGAGCTCCCGCAGGTGGGGGACCTGGCGGGGGGGGGGGGCATTGTGGTGGGGGAGGCTGAGCTCCCGTGGGCGGGGGAGCTGGCTGGGGGGGTGGGGGGGGGCGGCGCAGGGCTGGTGCAAGGAAGTTTCGCCTAGGGTGCGAAACTTCCTTGCACCGGCCCTGAGTGAGGGGTTTGTCTTTCTTAAACAGAAATTTTTGGAATCCTAACAATGGCACATTGATCTTTGTACCTGAGAAGGAGGTGAAAAGCAAGAAAGGTTGCCCATTACCCCACCCCCCAACACATTCCTTCACCATCAGTACACTGATGTTTTGTTTGCTTGCATTCAATGAGGATAAAGCTATGTGGCTCTGAAGAGAGTCTTCATTCCGTCCTTCTGAGCCAAAAACAGTGCTGGGCCTTTAAGTTTAGAGGTATCTCTAGGGCAGTGGTTCTCAACCAAAAGTACACGTACCCCTGGGGTTACGCAGAGGTCTTCTAGAGGATATGTCAACTCATCTAGATCAGTGTTTCGCAACCTGGGTTTAGGGGGGTTGCAAGTGCAGGGCTGGTGTTAGGGGGTGGCAAGCAGGGCAATTGCCCGGGGTCCCTTGCCACAGGGGGTCCCCGTGAAGCTAAGTTACATGCCTCAGTCCTAGATGGCAGGGCTCGGGCTTCAGACTCCAGACAGTAGTCTGGAAAGGTTGAGAACCACTGCTCTAGGAAGACATCAGAGACACACAGAGTCCTCAGGTTAAGAGGAAGGAAGGAAAGGACACCATTAAAAATATATACCCAAACTTCATTAAGGGGACAATTCTGCTCTCTGATAGACCTGTGTTGCTTCCATTGAGTCCAATGGGACAGAATTTGGTGCTGAAGTTTTGACTTAATCAGACTAAAGCAGGAAAATGCTATCAAGACATTTGCAACTCATCCTTCAATCCTTAAGGTACCACAGTCTGAGGTGTGTTATATTATGCACTATGAGCCAGTTTTACCAAACACTGGTCTTCAGTTTCTAAAATGTGGTCACAGACTCAACTGAGTGGGCAACTTAGATCACTCAGGTGTCTAAATCCCAGATTTGCAGGCACTGTCAGAGACTCAAATGTACACATGACAAGGACTCTGGTCCAGCAAACAGTTATGCAGGTAACTTTATTCACACAAATGGATTCAGTGGGACTATGATCATGAGTAAAATTACTTACTTGCACAAGTGTTTGTAGGAATGGGGCCCTAAACTATAGTGTAGATGATGATGACAGGCTAAAATTACTGCAATTACTTGTGCTCATAAGACTGCAAACAGCCCATAAAGAAATCTAACATTTTCTTATGAGTGAGTGGCGTTGCGATATGGCATGCAGGGTTGCAACACTGCTCATATTTGACCCAGCTGTCCCTCCACCATGACCCAGAGTGGGTGGAGGCGGACAAGGAGGACGACGGGTCTGGGGTCCCTTGGGGTCTTGTCCCACTCACTGCCCTGGCTCCATGCTGCCACCTGCATTTGGCCTTGCTAGTGCTGGCCTTCACCCCGGTGCAGTTTCACCTCCCCTCAGTGATTCGGGCTGGGCCCGCTGAGCAGCAGTGATTTCTGCATAACCCCAGGACTTCACTTTCTACAGCTGCCTGGTTGCAACGAGGGCCGGGTTCGGGGAGGCCCCAGTGACTGAGTTCAGGGAGACAGGGGTTGCTGGGGCTTGTCTCTCCTGCAGGGAATGGGGCTGAGATAGGGAGCCCTGGCAGTGCCAGCCCCCATAGGGCCTCAAGGGGTCTCTGAGCTGAGAGGGACCCCCACTCTTCTGCCCCGAAGGCCTTCTGCCTGCAACCTCACCACACTTCTGCCTCAAGGGCTCTTCTCTCTACATACAGCTGCTCATCATGGCGGAGGGGTGGCCGAGCCAAATTTGAGTAGCATTGCTACCCTGTGTGCCAGGCATTATCTTTCTTGCTATCGAGGCGGGGGGAGGGCCTAGTTAAAAAAAAAGAAAAGTTTGAGAACTTCTGGTCTACATGGCATATTTTGGGGACAATGGCCACATCTTCCTGTTTGGACAGGGCGCAGCATAACAGGACCTTGATCAGGGTCTTCTGGAGCTACTTTAATACAAATGAATGAACCTCAACTCACAATAGCACATCCCCAAACTTTTCTGTAGACCTGCAATGTGACTGGCTTGACTCACTGATAACACATTTGTGATGCAAACAAATGTGCTTGACCCAACACAATTGATTGATATAGACTTTGCTGTACAAAAGAATTACTTTTTAAAACCAATACACATTCCTCCCCCTATAAGTACCCAGCTCTAGCATGGAACCCATTCTGGTCTGAAGACTTTCATCTTTAACATTCAAGCCTTTTCTAGCTAGAGAGCAGGAGACAAAATATCACATTAGCCTCTTCTTTTAAAGCCCTAATTTATGTCATGGCTGACAACGAGTTTTTGCCATTTCAATCTCGTTTAGTGGGGACATCTGCCTGCCACACAATTCACAGAAGCTTAGATTCTGAAGCTCTTGTTGACTTTACTGAGAGTTCCCCAAGTAAGAATGACCCAACCACTGGTAGGAAGGGGGGGGGGGGCAAGGACTGGAACAACAGGAATGGTGCACCTCAACTGTGCACTGAGACTGTCGTGTTGGGGGCCGAAGGTGGGAATAGCAAGGGGCATAAAGATGAGAATGGAGATGTTCTGACAGAGGAGAGGAGGAATTTTGGATCATTTGTCACGTTCAACATCTGGCTCAAGCTAGAGTTATAGATCCCCCACTTTTAGAAGCACTGGGGGGAAAAAATCACTCATAAAATTAAAAAATAAATAAATAAAAGGGAAAGGAACAGCCCATCTAAAAATCACCCCTGCCACACACACACACACACACACACAGAGTTTTCATTTTGGCTGCTAACTTAAAACAAAACAAAGAGCTGGACTGATTGAATACACGTTTTGCTGTAAACCAGATTTCAACCCTAGATGGATGATGGGGGGAAAAAAAGCCCAACGACAGACTTTTTAACCTTGAAGGCTCTGACAAGAGCTGCCATTGCAGTAACCTTTGCCTTGCTGAGGAGTGCCAAGAAAAGCTAAAAAACAAAAACAAAAAAAAAACAAGGCACCAACAGGAATCTGAAGCTGGACTCAGTGCTATGTGATTTCATGTGGCTTTGTCCACATAGATGGGAATTAGAGGCAAGAGGATAATCTTTATTTTTCTTTTTTTTAAATGGTAAGGGACATTTTCTGCTCAATCATATGTTAGGCATAACTAGAGTTGCCAACTCTGGCAGAAACTATTCAGGGAGATTTTTTTTTTCCAACATGACAATGTCATTTTCTTAAAATATCCTATTAAAATGTTCTGGATTGCTTTCAATGGTCACCAAGAGACGGATGCTGATTCTGGGAGACTCCAGGTCAATCCTGGAGGGTTAGCAACCCTAGGCAAACCCATAGAAAGCAATGGGCTAAATCCCTGAGTCAGGCCAAGCTGCTTTCAGCTCAAGACCTGAGGGTGGGGAGGCAAAAGTGGCTGTTACTCACTGTTATGACCCTCCAATCCTAGGACTAGTTTGGCCCCGGTGCATGTTAGAACAATTGGGCTCCTCTAACAACCCCCACCATAAAGGGCAGTTTCTGGCAGCCAGAAATCACTGGGGTGCAGCAGTATTCCAGCCACACATCCTTCCCCACCTGGACACCCTATGCTGCGTCCTGGGGCAGCAGCATTGTCCTGGCTCATGCTTCTCTTTAGATGGCAGGCTTTCTGAGGCAGGGACTGTGTCTTCTACATGCGCTGTTAAGTACTTAGCCTATCTCGGGTGCTATATAAATAAAAATAACCATGTCTGACATGACTTGATCCGCCATTGGGAGGGAGAGAACAGGGAAAGGGGAAAAACAGAGAATGTTTATACCCTTCTATGTTCAAAGTCCTTGTGCCTACATTTTCCCCCTTCTCTCTGGTGCCTTCCAACCTTCACTTATGCAACAGCCTTGCTTCTGGAATCCCAGTCAGATGTGGCAAGTCCCCCAGAAACAAGGAAGTGGTTCATTGCCAAAGGAAGACCAGGAGGGTACTGGTGGATGTTTTCTGGGTTAGGGTTCCCCGTCCTGCTGAGTTTATTGTTTCACTGTCCCTTGCACTGCTCTTGATCTCCTCTCAGAAGCCTGTAAGGCTGAGTTTGCAGTAGATAATAGTGCTAACAATAATGCTGCTAATACATTGTGTGTTAAGGAGCTTTGTCACTTTAACCCTCCAAACCTCTTAATTTTACAAAGCAGGGGACAAGATACAAATACGATAGGCTGATTTTGTGCCACTGTACATGATCTGGTACAATGGCATTATAAGCACTGGGTCAAATTTCGCCTTCAGTTATATCATATATTCCCACTGACTTCAATGAGAATTTAGGCTGATTAGACCCCTGTCTCATACACACCAACAGTATTACCAACCACAAGTGTTTAAAAATAAACGAGTCACACTCCTCCTTCCTCAAATCACAAGGTTTTAACAATAATTGTTGGGTTCTTGTTATCTGCCTTCCTTTGTTGGAGCCCTCTAGGGGTCACATTTTCAAGTTTTTCTTTGTAATCATGAGGGCTAGAAACGTGCTTTTATTTTATTATATGAAAACTCACATTTACAGGTAATAAAATGATGCCAGCAGCTGGGGGCTATAAGAAACAAAACAGCAAATATTGCAACACTCATGATCAAATCACAAGAATAAGCAACACACACTGTAGTGTTTGCTTTTTCTATATGTTTCAACTATTCTGGCTTAATGTTTACGGAAATCCAGCACCATAAAAATTACTGTGTGTACAAAATCCAATATACAAAATACAAACACTAAGCCCATTTTCAAGGGAATCTGTGGTGAACAATTTAACTAATGAATTTCACCTCTTTTTCTGTTTGCAAATTGTCCATTAACAGAATTGGATTTTTATTAATTTGTTCATTATTTGAAATTATTCAACAAGTGCTTCATGCAAAGAAATTTCAAAATAGATTGCTCACATACAAACATGCACAGTAAACAGTAATTGCTGATGTAGGATTAGTCACCTTAGTCACATGCTATTATTTCTGATTGGATGCTAAACTGTAACAAAAGAGGGGGGCGGCGGCATGAGCAAGCCAATATCTAGCTAGGTTCTCACACCATGCCCATCACTGTGGTATCTGAGTCCTCTTCTGAGATCTGAATGCTTTTGATTCCTAGCTTTTGTCTCCCATAGAGAGAGGGTAGGAGCTGTTTTTGCAGCGAGGAGAAGATATACTAGCAGGATTAGGGCATTAAAAGCTGTTCCATACAGAGGAGGGTGCAGCTCTCCACTTCTGCACATTTAGGCCCCATTCTTCTCCCCTCTGCAACAGATAGTCATGGAGAGATGGAGGGAGAATGTGTCATTCTGTTGTTTTTTTCTTTTGGGGAGTTTTCAGGGGTTAATTAATAATTATATTGCAGAAAATGTGCGAAGAGGATTTATTTATGTGGAAATTGGATTTTTTTAAAGTTATAATAAAATTAATGAGAAATATATGCATGCACATAGATCATATACAGTGGGGCTGGTCTCTGGGTGAAATCATATCCAAATGCATTGTGCCAGAAGCTCCCTAGGCTAAAGCATTATCTCCCTCTGGAAGTCAATCCTTCAATCCCGGAGGCAATTATGTTTCCCTTAAAAAAATCCAGACAATAGTTCCACATTTTTACACACGTACTTAAACTTTATTTAATAAAAGAAAAGAAAAAAAAAGTAGCCCAGTTTTCTATGTCAGTATATTCAAATATCCCCCACAGGACTGGAAAGGAAAAGAGCAACACTTTCAGGTATTAGGTTGTCCTCCATCATTGTCAAAAGTCGTGCCAGGTCCATTCCATTCTGCTACTTACCCCAAACTGAGGGGCCTTCCAATCAGTGAAAGGATGCACTTGAACAGAATTCTCCTGGACTCCAGTTCAGCAAAGCATTTAAGCAGGTGTTTAAGCTCATCCCTTTCCAGCATGTAAGCATATGCTTAAATTTAGGCACAGGGTTAAGCCATTTGCTGAAAGGGAGGGGCTACTGAATAGGGGCACTGGTGAACAGTGGCTACAGACAGAATGAGAAAGTACTGTCCAGTATAAAGGAGACACTTGCTTGGGAATGATGAAGATGAAGTTAGTAAGAACCAGTCTGCTATTTTGTTGACTGTAGAATGGAAAAGGATGAGGGAAGGAAGGTGGTTCTGAGGGTTTACTTTTAGACTGCTGGTAAACTATGAACCGATTTGGGAACAATGGCACAAACTACTTCTGGTCATATAACCCAAAAAAATGAAGTTCAAAGGTTTTACTTGCTTATTCTACATATATATGTATGAATAGGAACACACTTCTGGGTCTGAGAATGACTCTCATGTTTCCTTACAATGAGAAAGCCCTGCCAAGGATGTACCAAGACACGCCCCTAACACAAGAATGATTGCATCTGCACCAATAAATGTGCATTTGTAATTTCAATTCTGCTTTAAGTTTAGAATTTTGTTAGTCTGTTCTGTGTACAAGGGACTCTTGCCAGAACATGTACAGTGCATAGAAATCAGACTTGCAGATTTTACATCTACTTTCTGAAACGTATTCATTTGCTAGACACACATTACAGAGCTAAAATATGTGGTGATTCTAACCCATTTTACTAAGCAGCATTGTGACATGGTGTATGCTCAGAAATTGGCGAGGGAAGAGGTTAAACTGCCCTTGTAGCTAGAGTGTGGACTATAGATGTCTGCTCACAGAACAGGGATATGCAAGATAGCAGGGTGTACCAGCTGTGAAAAATTCCCTCCAACAGACCATTAGAAGGACATGCTGTGGGGAACTGAGGACTAACAGCGAGAGTCAGGATCTGTAGACAGAGAGCTAGAGGTGAGAGGACAAAGGAGGGTCTGCCTCTCTTCACCGTGGAAGAACCTGGTCTAAGCAAACCAAACTGCAGACTTTGGCAGAGGGAAATCCTCGAGTGGGATTTTTCAGAAGCGCTCAGCATTACCGTAATTCAGCTGTTACTGAAGAGAATGGAAGTTTTACCGCTGAATTCAATGGAAAAAAGAGCGTTAGGCCAATGCTGAGTGCTTCTGAAAATCATACTGCTAGTATTTGTGATTGTGCCATGGGGACAGGTCATTCTTTGCACTTACTTCTTCATATTACATTAAAAAGCATATCACAAAGGCACTCAATCTTCACCTAGGCCAGCGAAATTCTTTCCTGCTCTGACTGGCCTGTCACAAGCACACTGTATTTGAAACCTAAGCGGCAGTGATTCCTCCCAGGAAATAGGCGTATATGTCACAGAGGTGATGTGTTCAGACCCGGCAGATAAGAAAGATGGGGAGCCGCAGCAATCTTGCTTATCTATGACTTACTATGTTCACAGTTCAAGAGAAATGATAACTGTATCACGGAGAAACAGGCTCCACTCCTCTCAGGACTGCAGCAACAATCTTCACATGGAAAATAGCTAACAACATCCTACATATAAAAGAGCTTGCCACAACTGATCTTCAATTGTACTACTTGAAGACTATTAATCTAATTTCTTCATGATTATCTCCTTAGAAATTGGATCCAGCTGTTCAACAATCTTCACGGGGAAGTTAATGAATATTGCTGAGCTTGCAGGACAAAACGTTGAGCTTCAAACAACTTTTGGATTGATTTTTAATGAAATATTTTAAATTCTTTGCTTTTATCTCTTTTTGAAAGCTTCAGAGGTAGCCCTAACGCTCTTTTAAGTTGCTTCCTCAGTTTTATTCATACAGAGAAATTCAAACTCATTAAAATGAATCATATCGTTGCCCCTTTTAGCCTGAACAGTTAGCCAGTATTCGGGGCCTCGGTAGATTGTTTCCGTTAGGAGAAGAAATTGATAATATGAAACAGGTAATTCTTCAGTACAATCCTGTTTATTTACAAAGAATGTACACAAAGTCCTGTTTCCCTGAGTGTAGTGGAAACAAACACTAGGAGGCAGTTTTTTCATTCAGAAACCAAGTCTGTCTTTTCAGCAAGTACTCTGCCCACAAGAAGCTATGTCTCTTGCCTTCCTCCCAGGGCCATATTGCACTGCATATCCTGCTGTCTTTCTTGCTTTTTTGGTTGCTTTCTCTCACACACAGGCACAAACAGCTTCAACCAAACAATATCTCATCTCCTACATTTGCAATCAGTCTCCAAGGAAACCACATGGCTTAGCTTCTACTCAGGCCTACTAATCACCTTGGGTAACAGCTTATATTGTTTCAGCGATCACGAAACAAAGGGGAATTTAATTGCTTCCTCATTTAGCCTGAATAAAAGGTGCTTAGTACATCCACTGAGGTTTACTAGGTCTGTGATTGATGGCCACCATTAAACCCTCCTAGCACAATGTATTAGACTGTTTCCACACGGATCGAAGATGATTGTATTAATATTTTTTCAGCATATGAATCCCTGCGCCCTGTGCAATAGTGTATTCTTTTTATTTATATTACAGCAGCATTTAAGCCCAGTACAAACACATAATTAAGACATTCTCAAGTCCAAACAGCTTACCAACTAACACAAGACAGGTCATAATAAATTGAGGTAAATAAACAATTGGCAGGAATGAGGGAGGAAGGATGACAGACTGTCAGTAATAAGAAACATTTGGTTAGATGGACTAGCTATGTACACAGTAAGAGGGTTTTTAGTAAACTGAAGTTTATAAAAAATATTTTGTTAGTTTTTGCTCCCACTATTCACTTCCTCATACCGCGGTAGTGTAGACATACTCACAGACATGGTCTCTGAAAGCCCCCAGCAGCTAATGTGGTTTACTTCACTTCTCATTTTATGGTAGCCTCTAATTCATGTGCCCTGTCCTAAGTTCAGTCAAACCAAACATTTCCTGAAACCCCATAGCAGTTATCACGGGTGTCCAGTTGTGCAGTTGCATATATATAGCTGCTGACATTGTACCCAATTCATTTCTTCTAGGTCAGATAGGATGGGAGAGCTACTGTACATGGCTGATATGGCTTTGTTTTCATCTCTTCCTCCACTCCCCTTCACATCCATGCACCACTCAAGAAGGTGAACATTATTGTACCATTCTAAAGGTGGAATTAGAGACTTTCTTTTGCAGTCAAATGTTCCTCCTGGCCCTTGCAGGCCTTAGGGAGCAACTCCAGGAATGAAGTTTGGATCACCAATAAGGCAATGTAGCGTCACAGACAGCCATGCTGTCCTTTCCTCCCAGACAATCTTTTAAAGCAGTTGTTCTGAAAAACTATTTGGCAAGAAGTAGTCAAGCACAGATGTAAGCTACATAGATGTAAATACTTAAATAATCACTTTTGTACTTCCCAGCGTTTAAGTTAGGCAAGTTATGTATAGACCTCCAGGGCAAGTTCAAGTTTACTCCTTCATACATTTAGCCCCTAACTAAATGTTGACAAGTATATATATATATATATATATAATCTGTGCTTAACTATTTCTAGCCAAGCAGTTTTGAGGGTCACAATGCCTGCAGGGCAGCTGTATAGACTTCCATGTCATGCTGAAGCCTTCGCATGTTTACCCCTTAACTAAACATTGGCAGGCATAAAAGTGAGACCACTTTTTTCTGGGAAGGAATAAACTGACTGCTTGTCTGGCTTTGCCCTTTGTTGTTTAAAATAATAAAACAATAATAAAATAAATAAATAAACAAACAAACAAACTAACTTGCTTGGTATGCAGTCCCAGTAACCAGCCACAACTGTGCCAATCTACTGTGGACGAGTGGATACAGTTTATTACAACCCCAGCATTTTACATCAATTTACTATCAACCGGAAGCAAGCTGCTTGAAAAATGCCAGACAAATGGCTTTATGAAATCTTCCAGCCTTGCAAAGTAATGCTTTTAAGCAGCTAAACTGGGGAAATCTCTCAAATGAAACTAAGTAGTAGCTTTCCACCAGATGCACTGACAGACAGAGCAGTCTTTCAACTGGGAGAAAATCCTCCCCGCTGTCAAGTTAAAAGCTGCACTATACTAATTATTAACCTGGGATAATAATCATGAGAGAGAGAGAGACTTTGCTCCTTACAAGTTGTGAAACACATTTATTCCATAAAGAAACTCTCCTGCTTCAGCGCTGTAGTTTAGAAGCTATAATTAAATGGATTGCCTTAACAATATATATAACATGCATAACAATTAGGCTACCAATTTTATAATGTTGTCTGAAAGGAGTTGTATAGCACCATGGAGATGTCATATGTGTATATGCCACTTTTACTTCCCTGATAATGGAAGTCAGTTTTTCTTAACTTCTTACCTCTTAATCTAAGAATGAGAAATAAAAAATGTGTAGAAAATGACAACTTTAACATATTTCTTTGGTTTACAGGGAGAAGGTCACATAGGTGTACCCAGTTTACCAAGCGATCCAGTTCATTTTGAATCAGTGACTTGTCCTTGTCCCCTTCATTATTTACCACTCCCCCAATTTTTGTGTAATCCGAAAACTTTATCAGTGATGATTTTGTTTTCTTCAAGTAATTGATAAAAATGTTAAATAACGAAGGGCCAAGAACCAATCCCTGCAGGACTCAACTGTAAATACACCTGCTTGATGATGATTCTCCATTTACAGTTACAATTTAAGACCTATCAGTCAGGTAACTCAATAACTTGTCTGTTATTCGGGAAATGAGAGAAGTCCATTAAAAAATGTCTGTATGCATATTTCCTCCTCCCTTGTGTCATTTAGAATATGAGACTCTACAGGTTAATTTGTTAATTGTGGTATAACAAGAGGTATGGTCTGGGAATGGATGATGACTGTACAGTTGGATGCCACTGGTTCCATGTCATTGTTGATATTGTGTTATTTTAAATTTTGGAGGGGGCACCATGAGTAGTGGATGGGGCTCCTAGTACGTAGGTTTTAAAAGTCTAACTATAAAATGACATTAACTGACTTCAATAATTAAATAATGTTGGCAATGAACTGCAAAATGGCAAAGTATTTTAAGACAAGCTCAAACATAGAATACTGTACACACACATTTAGAGATACAATTATACATGACTTCGAGTGCATGTAATGTCTACAGTATAAAAGAATTGAGTCATGTGCTATGTAAATATTTGTGAAGTAACTTCAAAGGCTGACTGGAATCTCTTCTATGGAAAATATGGGAACTCTAGCATTACACACATGGTGAAGGCTATGTAGCTCCGGGTCTAGGTAATGAGATACGTCTTTCACCCCAAGGTCATTGCCTTACATCAAGCCCTGAAAGATCTTTCCATTTAACAGCTGTTCAGTGCCCTATATAAAATGAGGCCATCTTAATCCAGGTCCTAGTTAACAGGTGCCCATGTTAAAAAAAACACAACTGTATACAGTAATTGGCAGAGCCAGCAGAGAGGCTAAGAACTGAAGAGGCATGTTACCGAATTACTCTCTTGGTCTGGAGAGGCCCCTTTTTAGGGCATTCGCTCAGCTACCGCTTCGGATGCATACAGATCAAGAACAAAGGCACAATGGCAGCGCTGTGTGTGTGCGTGCGCACGCGTGTGTATAAACATTACTCTTCCACTCACCGTGCTGTATCTATTCTTTAGCTAAACAGAGATGTTCATCCCCAAGTGTTCTCAATCCAGGACTTCCCAACAGTGCTATATTAACTTTACTTCCCCCCAACAGATCTGCTTTGGTATTTACTTACACATGCAGAAACTGAGAAGATAACTGAAGTGTCAAAGGTCACTAAGCAATTCTGTGTCAGAGACAGGATTAGAACTCAGCCCTCCTGAATTCTAGCTGCATGCCTGAACTGCTAGGATACAATGCCTCGCAAGCAAGTCACATGCCCTCTCTTTGCCTGTGTTTTCCTACCTATACAACTGGATCAATTATATTTCACATCCGTGCAATCTCCAAATAGACGGGGGCAAATTCCACATTCCGGAGCATGGGTGAAACAGAGGGGGGGCCCAGGGGAGTTTGACCTTCAGCCACCTGATCCCAGCGTAAATTAAAGCCGCTGGGCAACTCTGATTTACACCACTGGCTTATCAGCGGTCAATTGGGCATAGCACAGCTCTGCTCCACTATGCCACCTCTCCATACTGCCCACATCGGCCACTCCACAATGCCCTTGAGATAGGGTGACCAGACATCTCGATAAAATCGGGACTGTCTCGATTTTTACCCGTTTGTCCCGTGTCCCGACCGAAGGATAGTAGGGACGCCATTTGTCCTGATAATTCGTTCGGGCCCCCCCCCGCCCCTTTTCCCTCTCCTCCTTTCCCCCCACTCCAAACTCACCCAGGACGTCCCGGTGTTCGGTGGAATTTCGGCAGCAGATACTTCACTCGCTGACGGTCTTCGGCGGCAAGACATATTACCCGCCGCCGCCATGCCACCAACAACCGTCAGCGACTGAAGGACCTCCCGCCGAAGACCGGGACGTCCTGGGTGAGTGTCCCGATATTTTGTATTTCCCATCTGGTCACCCTACCTTGAGATGCCCTCTTCTTTCTTTTCTGCCTGGTGTGGGACAGTTGGTCCAGTAGCTGCCTCTGTCAGCTTTCTGCCAGCAGAGCATTCTTCTGCACAGGAGAACTCTCCACTGGGCTCTTTAAGCCCACTGTGTGTTGTTTAAATGGAAGCAAGTGGCCTCAGAAGACTGGAGAATCCCACCTACAGTATTTAAAGACATCCCCTACAGTAGATAGGTATGTGTGAACGGGTGGAATCCACAGCTAGCCCCAAACCAAACTATATGTTGCAAGTAAAAAAAACAACCCATCTTTCCTGGGGTCTGATTTATTAACCACAAGCTCTTCCAAAAGAATACCACATGAAACCTCAGTTTAAGACTTTTCCTGAGGCTGGGCTGCTCCTAGGGTTCCTGCCCCCAGAAACTGTCTGCCCCAAATCCCAGCCCTCTCTTTCTAATGGCTATTCCCACCTCTCTTATACCTGGGTGACCCAATAACTCAGCTGCACAAATCAGCCAGTAACCCTCTTAACAACATTTGTTCAGTGAGATAAACATCTGCTAAGCGAGTGGGGTGTTTCAAACAAATGCTACTAGTTTGTCACAGTATTATGCCCCTTTTCCAGATTCACACACTGAGGCTCAGAAATGTTAAGTGGCTGCCCAGGAAGCATTCTGGCCAAGTAGCAAGATACACAAGTGGAAGTGTCATGATATATGGTATCATAGTTCCTCTTAGGAGAAGTTTATTAAAGAAAACAGCTACAAACACGGACACAAACAACAGATTTCCATGGAGCTTGAGTTCCCGCTCTGTTTATTGGCTCCTAGGAACCTTGTATGGAATTCTATACAGAGAGACATGTAGTGACCAAACAATACACTGTGAGTAAACATATCATAGGAAAGTTCTAATCCTGCCTCTGACAACGACTTATTTGTCCTTGAGCAATCTGTTTAGTCTTTCAGACAGCTTTTCTTTCTGTAGCATGGGGATTAAGGTATTTACCTAATTCATAACTATCTGTAAAGAGCCTATATAACAAATTATTCATATTATGTACATAGGTACTCATAGTACATATGTCTATCTACTAGCGTGGTACAAAGCTATGATGAAAAAATAGATGAA
This sequence comes from Chelydra serpentina, assembly GCA_037349315.1. Classification (NCBI taxonomy): domain Eukaryota; kingdom Metazoa; phylum Chordata; order Testudines; family Chelydridae; genus Chelydra; species Chelydra serpentina. Next base: position 1,103,823 of record JBAIAC010000023.1, read on the forward strand.
AATGAACATTTAAAAACTGCATTAAGGCTTAAGATATAGTAATGATAGCAGCTCCACTGTTGCTAGTCATCACTGCTATTTTTAAAGCAGGGAGTGCTGCATGTTACACTAGTCAAAATCTTTCCTATACATAACACAAATGAGTGATTACACCTCACGAAGCCAAAACCACATCACTAGAGAGTGTGGTACAGTCTAGCATTCCAAAATAGTATGCTCTTTCCTGGAAATTTTAGGTTATTAATGTACATTCTAAGTGCTTAACAGTTCACAGGTCCCTCTCATAACTAATGTGGCCAATGTAAACTCAAAAATAAATGAATGTTACATATGTCTTGTCATATCATGAGTGTGTTTGAGAGAGAGATTTATACACCAAAACCTCAATTACTCAGCCACATAAGAGACCGAGGAAAAAAAAGGTTGTTTCTTAGAAGATGGTCTTTAACTTAAAGACTGATCAGTTTTGTACTGGAAGCCTTACACACTCTGAAGTAGTTGTTTTAAGACACAAAGATGCTTACTGAAACGGTTTCTCCATTCAGATTTCACTACAGTATGCACCATACTAATATATAACTATACTACACACACACACACACACAGAGTCTCAACCTGTAATATATAATAGTATATACGTTTCCTGTGTATCTTATAACTAAAATCTATTTTTAGAAACATGCAATTTACATATGAATATATAAAAATAAATACAGTATGGCTCAAATTTTCAACCAGCCTCAATTAAGACGTCTACAAAATTCAAGGGAGCAAATCTCACATTTGCTTGTTGAATCTGGCTTGTGGATTTTTGCTCCTGGAAATGGATGTGTCCACAAATACAAGAGGACACTCATCAAGGCCAGTTGAAAAGTTTGGTCTCCTGTGTTCATCTACATAAATTATCTGTGACTATGAAATATCTAAATATGTAATGACATAAGTTTTTAAAACTGCAACACCTATCACACATACACATTTTGGACAGCATCTGGAGAGATTAGGCTTTTGTTCCTCAGAAATGACAGGAAATTATGAAGGGGGGAGGGGGGAATTATGAAAACTGAAGTAATTGCCATGCAAATCACCAAAGTGGGTTTGAGATGCAAAGGGATTTAAGTCATCAATTTGCACAGATTAGGCAAAACTGAAATTCATTGTATTAAGAGCTCCTATTTATTTCTTAAAACCCTTCTTGGCCTGGAGCCATTAGGCACTTGTAAGAGATTAGAATTATTGGTGTTTGATGGCTTCTCCTGAAAGGAATATGAAGGGAAAAGTGGCAAATTTAAGTCATTAGGATCATTTTCTGTTAACTCCTGTATTTTACAAAAATATACTTTTGAAAGCACAAATAGACTACAGATTGCATAACAAGTCCCTAGAATGATTCCAGACCATTTTCACTTTTATTAAGTATGCTCTCAAGCTGCACCCCTCCAAATTACTGGTGTTCCTTTTAGTTACACTGATATATATGCTGAAAGTCTCATTTCGTAGACTGTCTTGTTTGTCCTGTCACATGAACAGTCAACATCTAGTTATTGGTGGGAAAACAGCAATTACGTAACACTAGGCAAGCTCCTCCTCCCTTGCAAGTATTGTAACTGGACTGAGGCCAGGTCTACACTACCAATTACTTCGGTATAACATACGTCGCTCAGGAGTGAGAATAAGCCACCCCACGATTGATGTCAGTTACACCAACCTAAGTGCCGGTGTGAGCAGCACTATGTTGGCGGGAGAGCTTCTCCCACCTCTCGCGGAGGTGGATTTATTATGCTGATGGTAGAGCTCTCTTCACCAGATGGGCTACAGCCAATGCAGCTGTGCCAATGTACTGCTTCTAGTGTAGACTAGCCTTGAGTTTACATGAGGTAAGGAGTAACATCACTGGCTTGGAAACATCACACAGACAATTGATTCTGCGCAAACTTTCCTCGCACAACACCTGCCAACACACCTCAGTCTCAACCTGCAAGACCCTCTGCTATTCTAACTCTGGGCCTCTATTGAGTTGAGGATGCCTAATTATGCCAAAATGACTGGTAGGTTGTGCCACGTGGATAACGATCCAATGGGAACCAAGATCTATCCGGTCAATCTGACCTGTGAATTAAAGGATTTTTACCTCCGTTTTTTACTGGGGAAGAGACTAGTACCTAGGGTGACCAGACAGTAAGTGTGAAAAATCAGGATGGGGATGGGGGGAGGAGGGGAGAAAATAGGAGCCTATAAGAAAAAGACCCCAAAATTGGGACTGTCCCTATAAAATCGGGACAGCTGGTCACCCTACTAGTACCCCAATGCATTCATTACACCACACCATCTATTGGCAGATCAAGATGCTCAATTGGCTGAACTTTCGTCACCCTATAATTCTGCACTGTTCCTCATGCTGTATAAGAAAAGGTTACTCACCTTAGTAACCGGTGTTCTTCGAGATGTGTTGCTCATATCTATTCCAGTTAGGTGTGTGCGCTCGCGCGTGCACGGACGTCGGAAACTTTTACCCTAGCAGCTACCCGTCGGGCCGCCTGGGGAGCCCCCTGGAGTGGCGCCGAAATGGCGCTCTATATAGTCCCCTGCCGGCCCGACCCCCCTCCAGTTCCTTCTTGCCGGCTACTCCGACAGTGGGGAAGGTGGGGGGGATGGAATAGATATGAGCAACACATCTCGAAGAACACCGGTTACTAAGGTGAGTAACCTTTTCTTCTTCTTCGAGTGGTTGCTCATATCTATTCCAGTTAGGTGATTCCCAAGCCTTACCTTGGAGGCGGGATCGGAGTTACGGAAAAACAGCTTGTAGGATAGCCCTACCAAAAGCTGCGTCATTACGTGAATGGCGGTTGATGGCGTAGTGCGTCGTAAAGGTGTGCACCGAAGCCCAGGTTGCGGCCCTGCAGATTTCCTGAAGGGGAACGTTGGCCAGGAAAGCCGCCGAGGAAGCTTGCGCTCTCGTAGAGTGGGCTGTGACCGCTGGCATCGGGACCCTCGCCAGGTCGTAGCAGGCACGGATGCAGGCTGTAATCCATGACGATATGCGCTGCGAGGAGACCGGAGCGCCTTTCAAGCGTTCTGCGATGGCGACGAACAGCTGGGATGTCTTACGGAACGGCCTTGTGCGTTCAATGTAGAAGGCGAGTGCCCTTCTGACATCCAAGGAATGTAGCCGTTGCTCTTTGGAGTTGGCATGCGGCTTAGGGAAGAAGACAGGTAGAAAAATGTCTTGTGACATGTGGAAGGGCGAGACCACCTTTGGGAGGAAGGACGGATGGGGTCGAAGCTGGACCTTGTCCTTATGGAAGATGGTATACGGAGGGTCACATAGGAGAGCCTTCAGCTCGGATACCCTTCTGGCTGATGTGATAGCCACTAGAAAGGCGACCTTCCACGACAGATAGAGGAGGGAGCAGGAGGCCATTGGCTCAAAAGGAGGGCCTGTAAGTCGAGAGAGGACGAGATTGAGGTCCCATGCTGGAACAGGTGGCTTTATTGACGGATGAACCTTTTCCAGGCCCTTGAGGAAGCGACGCACCACGGGGTGCGAAAATATTGAGTGGCCCTCCGACCCTGGATGAAAAGCCGAGATGGCCGCAAGGTGGACCTTCAGGGATCCAAGTGCAAGGTGGTTATCCTTGAGATGTAACATGTAGTCCAGAATAGACGGCACGGAGGCAAGGCATGGAGATATGTGCTGTTGAGCGCACCAGAGAGAGAACCTTTTCCACTTTGCCTCGTACGTGAGCCTTGTGGAGGGCTTACGGCTCTCAAGGAGCACTCGTCTAACTGGATCCGAGCAAGCCATCTCCGACCGGTTCAGCCATGAAGTCTCCACGCTGTCAGATGCAACGAGTGGAGGTCTGGGTGGAGAAGACAACCGTGATCTTGGGAGATGAGATCGTGGCTGATCGGGAGAGGAATGGGGGGCTGTATCGACAGGTCCATCAGGGTCGGGTACCAGCACTGACGTGCCCAGGCAGGGGCCACCAGTATGACGTCCGCCTTGTCCCTGCGAATCTTGAGGATAACCTTGTGGAGAAGCGGGAAAGGCAGGAACGCGTAAAGGAGATGACGTGACCACGAGATCGTGAAAACGTCCGCAAGGGAGCCCGGGCCGTGTCCTCTGAAGGAGCAGAAACTCGGGCACTTCCTGTTGGTTCGAGAGGCAAACAGGTCGAGCTGGGGAAAGCCCCAGGTGCGGAAGATTGAATGGATCACGTCTGGGCGTATGGACCATTCGTGGACCAGGAAGCGTCTGCTCAACTGGTCTGTCAGGACATTCTGGACTCCAGGGAGGTAAGACGCCTGGAGAGAGACGGAGTGAGTCAAGCAGAGGTCCCACAGTAGAAGGGCTTCGCGGCACAGCGGTGATGATTGAGCCCCGCCCTGCTTGTTCAGGTAGTACATGGCAGTTGTATTGTCTGTGAGAACCTCGACGCAGCGGCCTTGTAGGTGAGCCAGGAACGCTTGGCAAGCTAGACGAATAGCCCTGAGCTCCTTGATATTGATGTGGAGATCGAGCTCGTGCTGCAGCCACATGCCCTGCGTTGTTAGTTGCCCAAGATGAGCGCCCCAACCCAGAGCCGATGCATCTGTTACTAGAGTTAGCGTGGGAAGGGGGGGCTGAAACGGGACTCCTTCGCGTAACATCAGTGGGTTTAGCCACCATGACAGGGAGTTCAATGTGTGGGGCGGAATTGTGACAACCATGTCCAGCCTGTCTCTGTTGGGTCGGTAGACAGAAGCCAGCCACGCTTGCAGTGGACGAAGACGTAAGCGGGCATGTTGGACCACGTACGTGCAGGACGCCATGTGACCCAGCAGCTGAAGGCATTGCCTTGCGGTGGTGGTCGGGAACCGACGGAGCGAAGTAATCAAGTCCACGATGGCGAGGCGACGAGCCTCTGGGAGGAACGCCCGAGCTCTGGTTGCGTCGAGGACCGCTCCGATGAACTGGATGGACTGAGTCGGTTCCAGCACTGACTTGCTGGTGTTTAGGATGATACCAAGGTGAGAGAAGGTGTCCCTGATCATCTGCATGTGCATTTGCACCTGTTGACGGGACCGGCCTCGCACTAGCCAGTCGTCGAGGTACGGGAACACGTGAATGTGGTGGCGGCGAAGAAACGCGGCTACTACTGCCATGCATTTTGTAAAGACACGGGGGGCCGTGCACAGGCCGAAAGGGAGCGCTGTGAACTGGAAGTGTGTCTTGCAAACGACGAACCGGAGGAATCGTCTGTGAGCCGGTGTAATGGAGATATGGAAATATGCATCTTTCATATCGAGGGCGGCATACCAGTCCCCAGGGTCCAGGGAAGGGATGATGGTGGCCAGGGATACCATGCGGAACTTCAGGTTGACGATGTATTTGTTGAGGTTCCTCAGGTCCAGAATGGGTCGTAGACCCCCGTTGGCCTTGGGGACAAGGAAGTAGCGGGAGTAGAAACCCTTTCCCCTGAACTTGTGAGGCACCTCCTCCACCGCTCCGAGTTCGAGGAGCGCTTGTACCTCTTGATAGAGAAGTTGCTCGTGAGAAGGGTCCCTGAAGAGGGATGGGGAGGTGGGGTGAGGAGGAGGGGTAGAGTAGAAGTGGATAGAATATCCCCCCTCTACTGTCCGGAGGACCCATCGGTCTGATGTAATACGGGACCAGGCATGGTAGAATCGGGACAGACGATCCAGGAAGGGTAGAGAAGCAGGACTGAGCGGGAAGGGTAGGCCGTCCTCGAAAGTCCCTTCAAAATGGGCGCTTAGCACCCGGAGTTGTTTTGTGCTGTCCCTTGTTTTGCCCTTGGGGCGGGCGGTTAGGCCTGTGGCGACCAAAACTGGTTCGGCGTCGGGAGAAGTCCTGACGTGGTCGAGGCGGGAAAGAGCGCTGTTGGGATGGCTGGGGCTTGAACAGCTTCCTGAGCGTCGCCACGGTATGCATCCCCAAGGACTTGATGGTGTTTCTTGTGTCCTTGAGGTTATGCAGGCGTGAGTCCGTCAGGTCGGCGAACAGGCCCTTGCCGTCAAAGGGGAGGTCCTGGATGGTGTTCTGGACCTCCGCTGGCAAACCGGATGACTGGAGCCATGCGCTCCTCCTCATGGAGATGCCCGTTGCCAGTGTTCGGGCCGCCGCATCAGCCGAGTCCAGGGCACCCTGTAGGGAGGTACGGGCCACCAGTTTGCCCTCGTCAGCCATAGCTCTAAGTTCTGTTTGGGACTCTGGTGTAAGCTGGTCCTCAAACTTCCTTAGGGCTGACCAGGTGTTGTGGGCATACCTACTAAGGATCGCTAGTTGGTTGGCGATCCTTAGGGAAAGTCCGGCGGTGGAGTAGACCTTTCTCCCGAATAGGTCAAGGCGTTTGGAGTCCTTGGACTTGGGAACTGGGCCTTGCTGTCCGTGCCTCTCCTTGGCATTGACAGCCTCCACTACGAGGGAACAAGGTGCGGGATGGGTGAAAAGGTATTCGAACCCCTTGTCTGGAACAAAGTATTTCCTCTCCACCCCTCTAGGTGTTGGGGGGATGGAGGAAGGGGTTTGCCAGAGCGCCGTAGCATTGCCGCGGATGGTTTTGTTCATCGGCAAAGCGACTCTGGAGGGACCCTCTGGCTTCAGAAGCTCATCCACCATCGGGTCGTCCTTCTCCTCCGCCACCTCCTCTATGGGCAGGTTCATGCTAAGAGCCACCCTCCGGAGTAGCTCTTGCAGGACCTTAAAATCCATAGGCGGAGGCGCAGATGATGATGTCTCCGCTACGGCTTCATCAGGAGAGGAGGAAGAGGTTGTGAGAGGGAGGGGAGGCTCAGGCAAGTCGTCCCGCTCTAGGGTGGGCTGCTGGAGAGGTGAGGGAGATGCCGCCCTTTGCCCCGGGGTTGTATCAGTGGGTGCAGTCTCCTCAGCAGGTGGGCGGGAGATGGTCGCCACAGGAGGGTGGACTCGTACCAGCGGACGGGGGGGTAGGGGTGCACCTTGGGCCTCATGGTACGCCCAGGGTGTCCAGAACGGCCACTGGGGCTGCCAGGTGGCCGGCAGGGCTTGCGCTGGGGCCAGTGGGGTCGCCTCCGGTGTTTTGGAGGGCCCAGCCGAGCTGGTGGAAGACGGTTCCCGGGACGGCCAAGGAGGGGCGGTGCGCGACGTCGGGTGGTCCTTGGAGGGTCTGAAGCGTGTGGCATGTGGATCACGCGACCTCGATCGGGACCGGGAGCGGTACCGCACCCGCTCATCGCGGTACCGTGGGGACTCGCGGTGCCTTGGGGATCGGCGCCGCGGGGATGGGTCCCTGCGCGGGGTGTCCCAGCGTGGGGTGTCCCGGTGCCGCGGAGGCGAGTCTCGGCGTGGAGTGTCCCGGCGCCGCGGAGGCGAGTCTCGGCGCGGAGAGCCCCGGTGCCGTGGAGACGAGTCTCGGCGCGGAGAGCCCCGGTGCCGTGGAGACGAGTCCCGGCGCGGGGAAACCCGGTGCCGTGGAGGCGAGTGCCGTGGAGGCGAGTCTCGGCGCGGAGAAACCCGGTGCCGTGGAGACGAGTGCCGTGGAGGCGAGTCTCGGCGCGGAGAACCCCGGCGCCATGGGGAGTGCCGGTATCGTGGGGACGAGTCCCGGCGCGAGGTGTCTCGGTGCCGTGAGGAGTCGCGGCCCGGCGTGTCCCGGCGTGGGGACCGGTCTCGGCGCGGGGTGTCCCGGTGTCGTGGGGACGTGTCCCGGCGCGGGGTGTCCTGGTGCCGCGGGGGTGCATCTCGACGCGGCGAGTCTGGGTACCGCGGAGAGGGCCCTTGGGGCTGGCGGCAAGGAGATTCCCGTCGCCGAGGAGAGTCCCGGTGCGTGGATGGGCTCCGGCGTGTAGTCTCCGCCGAGGGTCGAGCCCGTGGTGGGGCGCGGTGCCGGGAAGGCGTCGCGCTCGTCCTGGACACCGAGCGGGACCATGATCTGGCAGACCAGGAGGACCTCGAGCGTGAACGGCTCCGAGGTTCCAAGCCGTGAGATCCGTGCCGCGAGTCCGACCGGCGCCGTGAGTCAGACCGATACACCAGCCAGTGCCGGGACTCCGAACGGCACCGGGACCTCGAGCGGCGTGAAGGAGGCTGTAGTTGAGCCGACGGTCCGAGGAACGTCGGCTTGCCTCTGGAGATGACCGGGGGCCGTGCCTGGGTTGGTGCCGGCACGGGAGACGCGGTCATCTCGATCAAGCCCCTGGCAGCCTCGAACGTGTCCGGCGTCGTGGGTGCAATCAAGACGACTGGGCACGGGGGTGTCTGTGGGCGTGGACTAGCGCTCATCTGCTCCGGGGCAGCGGGGCAGGGTGGTGCCGCGGCGATGTCCGGTGCCTTGCGTCCGGAAGAGAGGGAGCGGTGTCGGGGACGGCCCCGGGTTCCCGACGGTGCCCGGCCCCGAGGCGGGCGAGAGTCCTTGTGCGGTGCCGCAGCCGGCGCCGATGGCAGTGCGCTGCGCACCGAGATGGTAGCGCCTGCACCTTGAGAGGGGCAGAGTGCCGCCTCCATCAGTAACTGTCTTAAGTGGATCTCTCTGTCCTTTCTGGTGCGGGGCTTGAAGGACTTACACAGCTTGCACTTGTCCGCTGTGTGAGACTCACCCAGACAACGAAGACAGGAGTCGTGGGGGTCTCCGGTGGGCATGGGCCTGTTACAGGATCCACACAGCTTGAATCCTTGCGAAGGCATGCCCTATGCCCGGAGGGCTTGGGAGGAGCCCAGTAACAGTAGAAGAAAAACTACTGCTAACACTACAACTAAACTACTCTAATCTATAACAATAAGAACTATTTACACTAAATACTGAGAACAAACGGATAGCTAGGGAGTAGTGGAGCACTTGCGAGCAAGAGAACCACTGTTCCAACGACCGTCACGGGCGGTAAGAAGGAACTGGAGGGGGGTCGGGCCGGCAGGGGACTATATAGAGCGCCATTTCGGCGCCACTCCAGGGGGCTCCCCAGCCGGCCTGACGGGGAGCTGCTAGGGTAAAAGTTTCCGACGTCCGTGCACGCGCGCGCGCACACACCTAACTGGAATAGATATGAGCAATCACTCGAAGAAGAACCAGCCGTTCTTAAATATGCTTTCACTTTTAACTGATACCCTGTTTCTCTGGGACAGAATTGCTTGCTGTAACTTTGCAGTCTGACAGACAAGAATCAAAGGCGTCCATAAAACACTGCTAGAGCACACAGAGATGCCCCACGTACCCAATCAATGTAAAATAATTTCAAAATATTACTGATAATTAATTTCTAAGCCTAAGTTTAGCTAGGCCTGCTTTCTGGTTAGACTGTTTTAGTAGTTTCTTTAATCTCTCTTCAGTATTGCTTTGTCTTCTGTCTCATGACAATGTAACTTTGGAAAATAACTGGAATTGAGGGACCCAATCCTACTTATTTTATGCTTGTGTCAGTGAGGAATTTACAGGGCTGATTGGCTGGCTCATCCTGTCAGAGGTTGTGTTCTTTGTTTTACAGGTGATTTGTAAAGAGAAAACATTAGGCTTGTGCTCTCTTTAGACCCTTTAAATGTTATAAATAAAGCCTGAAAGGGTGTGTATATGGGAAGGATTTTGTTTGTTTAAGGTTTTCTTTCCTGCTTTTTTACATTAGAAATTCAGCTCTTGGCTAGCCTGGAAGACTATGGTGATTGGAAAACCAGTGAAATTATGACATCAAAAGAGCCAAGAGAATAAATGCTGAGCAACGGAGAGGAGAAGACACCTGTAAGTCAAACTAATTAAAACTCTTTGGTACTTTCCTTTAACTTCAATGCTTAATGAGCATTTTTGAGAAAGGAAGTCTTTGTTGAAGGTTCAGCAGCCCCACTCTTTCAATGAATTCATGGGAGCTCACAATACTCATTGCTGAGACACCTTGGAGGTCCTTCAATGAAACCTGGGAAGACCAGAATATAAAATACCTGACATGTCTAAGGTAAAGTAAAACCAATTTTTTAAAAATAATCTTTTCTTTATTCCTCATAAAGAAACAAAAATGGGCACAAACCCAATTAAAAAAAATCTTTTGAAGGACACTTCCAATAGACATCAGAGAGAGAGAGGATAATGCACAGCAACTGTTCATCTTCTCCCAGTGCCCAGCATGTCACAACTCCTGTTCTATGTGCTTTTGGGTGCAAAAGACCCCAATCCTGCAGACACTTATCCATGTGAGTAACTTTATGTATTCAACTAATCTCATTGAATTCAAGTGTTTGCAAGATGGGAGCATTTTATAAAGTATTTACATACTTTAGGGTATTATTTACATGATTAAAAAAAAAAAATACCTGTGCTCCCTTTACTGTCTCATTTGTGTGTGAATGCAATTCAAGGTGTTGGTGGTGATTTTTAAAAGCCCTGTGCGGCTTCAGACTTAGTTATCTGAGCAGGGCTGTGTCTAGGGCGGTGCAGGGCCCTGGACAAATAAGCCTGTATGGGCCCCCCTTAACATTTTTGAAACAGGTGAAATCTGGTTGCAGTGAACTTCAAGGGCAGCTGCAGGTTAAATATTGATAGCACCCAGCTGTAGAATTATAATGTAGTTATATTACATTGTAGTTCTTATGTATAATTATAATGAAGTTCATATAATAAAAAAAAAAAAACTCACCGTGAGGCAGCCCCATCCCAGGACTGAGCTGTGCATGGACCCTCTAGCTGGGGGCCAGTGTCTGAGCCGCTCCGCACCCCTATGGGGAGCTCATGGGCCAGGGCCAGGGCCAGGAGCGCCAGCCCAGCCCTCTGCCCCGTACAGAAATAACCAGCTGCGAAGGGGCCTCTCACAGGCTCCGAGAGCCGGGGCCTTCCCGTACCCCTGCTGCCAGCGGGCTTGGCTGGGGACACCAGGAGGGCAGCACTGATCCCCGGAGATGGGGCTGGGAGGTCCCGGCCCATGGGTCGCCCCTGCCTGGCTGTGCTCCCCACCGCACTCAGCTACCGCCCCGCTCTGTGCCACCTCCTGCCTCTGATCTCACCACCGCCGCAGCCCGGCCATGGGGCCCATGCAGGGACTATCACAGCCGCCTCCAGCGCTGCGGGGTGAACCTGAGAACCACCTCCAGGATTCCCCCATGGATCATCACCAGTCCCCCGGGATCTCTGAGCCCCCCGAGCAACACACATGCACACTCTGATGGGTGTGTGCGAAGTACTACATCTGAGACCGTGATGTCGAAGCGCGGGGTCCAGAGCAATCACCCCGATTCGCCCTACCCAAGGAACGTCTCTTTATCTGAGGGACCACCTCTCATGCATGAACTCCAGGAACTAGCACTAGTTATAAACTGTCTAGGACTGGCACAGGGATATCAACTATGAGCCCCTGCCTCTGACATTCACTCACCTTGGCAATCTCCCAGAGCCCAAGTCTTGTGAGCTCTTGACTTAGCTTTTTTTGACACCCCCCCCCCCATTTTTTAAAAATTCCTGACAAAATGTCAACATGGTTGTTAATATTTCTGTAGGCAGCAGGAGAGGCTATATGTAAATTATATTTCCCCCCTCTTTAGTAAGTAAGATCCTAGCTGCTACAGCAAATATTTTATTTATTTTGTTTTTAATAATGCCTACTCCAGGCAAAAGTGTTTCTTTGTTACTTATACCTTCCCCCCCCCAACACATGACATCTTGTTTAACTCAATACATTAATAAAATAAATAATAATAAATAAATAAATAAAATAATAATAATAATAAAATAACAGTAGTTCAAGAGCTGCTATTTACTTCTCTGCTCCAGAATTATTAAAAGGGTGACAGTGAGGGAGAAATCCAGTTTGTGATATCGGGGGTTTGGGTGGGGTAGTTTTTCTTCACATAAACTATTATCTGAATTTTGCTATAAACTATCAGAGCAGATAACTTAAGAGGATGAGGCGGAAAGATCCAAAGCAGTTTAAAGCCATAAAGCAAGTTCTCAGACAAGAATGATTGACTGCAACCTGGTCTCTCTCAGCTTAGAAAGATTTTTAAGGCTTTCAGAAAAATGTATTTCTGCAACAGAGAAAGGGTTTTCTCAGGCCAGGACAATCAGAAAATAATCAAACAATTGTCTTCAGTAAAGTGTGGTCTTGTGAATGTGAAGTTATTTCTCTGAGTGACAATGTAAAGTAGAAAATAGGACATAATGAGAAGATATGAAATACGAAAGTGGCAAGGGCTGTTTGCCATTCATCTTGGAACCTCTTCAAAGAAGAAAAAAATAAGCAAAAGCTTTTTTGGACTAGGGAGACACCAGCCTCTCAGTCTGAATAGTTATCTGTCAGTTTTCAAACATCTAAGTTTGGGTCAAAATTATTCAGTTCAGTAAAATGAAGCAATGGAAAACAGAGTGCTCAAAGGAGGAAAGCCAAGAAAATGAAGTTGTATTTGTCAAATAGGTTTGAGTTCCCATGTTTGTAAAAAAAAAAAAAAAAAAGCGCCATTTTTGTTGGACTTGCTTTTAGTTCCACCCCACCTCCAAGGGTCTGCTGATTTGTGAAGCAAAGGGAAGGACTGCAGGGTTCTCACACAGCAGGCAAGTGTAACAAAATTTACAAGTATCTGGCTGGTCTTCCTCTCTCTCCTCCACAAAAAGAACAAAACAAAGCACCACGTTTATTTGTTGTTCCTTTGACAGACTATGACATGCAAATAGAGCCACCTTGGGTGAACAAGGCCTTGGCAGCAAAAAAGCTGTTGCTTCCTTTCCACTCTGCAGAAGAAATCGTGTGTATTTGTGCACACGTGTGTGCATATACATGGGCAGGGAAAGATGATGTAGTACGGAACCATTTTTGCCTTAGGCCAATTAACATTCCTTTGGAGGTTTTTAATTAAACTGAGTGATTGTCCAACAAAGAGTGCAAGTCTGGGAGGTTGCCATCATCTCCTTAAAAACTCACACAGAGACACACCTCCCAGATAAAGTCCACTCAAGAGACTTTCTGGGATTCATTCCCTTCTTTTAGCTTCATCTTGGCTTAAAAGCCTTTTTCTTATCTGTCTGACATGCCCACACAATGCTTAATCGACTTGCCTGGGGTCTTAAATTTTATTTATTTGGGGCTAGGGGAAGAATCTGCTCTTTTTGCCTGCAATGAAAAGAATCCCATAGTAATGCCATCCATTAGAAAGTGACCACCTAGAAGATACTGTGGAAACAATTTTCCTTGCACAGAGGGTGGGGCTGAAATTTGGACTATTTTGAGGTTTTTTTAATGAAAAAAACCTGCATCATTCAACTGCTTGAACAATGGTTGGATTTCACAAGTGCTGGAAAGCGCAAATTCTCATTCTTCCTCAAATCCCAGCTAGTTTGAGCATGGCCAAACAGGGTTTGTTATAACTAGGGTAGTTATAATGGAGTTTCCAATCACCAACAGCCTACGTGAGTTCAAGATGGAACAGAATTTGGTTTTATGTAGCAGTTTACATAATGTGGGTGAATCAGCATTTTATAAAGCAATGGCTTAAATAGAGGTAATGCAGGTATTGAAGGCCAATAAAGCTGTACTTATGAACTCAAAAGCTCTTCACATAGAGCAATTGGGTATTAGCTGTTATAGTTGGAAGAGGAATGCAAGTAGGGATGATAGGTAGGGGAAGGATCTTAATCTTCCATCAGAGATGTGCAATAGGGACCTTGGCTTACCTGTAATGCCTTCCAATAGCACCATACTGCAGTGTCATCACTGAATATTAGTCTAAATTCTGAGGTGGGACTCAAATACATTCCTTTCTTATGTAGATTAGAGCACTGCCTGTCTAGTCATAAATATTTCCTAGAGGTTATTACATGAATGAATAGGCATCTCCAAACAGCTACTCTAGGAGAGCAGTTTTATCTAACACTTTGCCAGCAATCTATTTTCAGCTGCTGCATGAAGACATAGGTCTATCAATGAAGATCTGAGAGACAGTTCAGCAAGCTAGGGGGTGGTCACAACAGACTGTGCATTAAATGAGTAATAAATTATCAAGTGTGCATTCCTCAATCTGTTGGCCCTAGGACAGTATTTTGAAGGGGCTGTTGGTAGAAAAGGAAGGGCCCCCCATGCTGCAATGCGAGAGGTGGTGGCAGAAGCACTAGGCATCTGTAAGCATTCTGAAATTTGTGGATCTCACTGTATCCATGGGTGTGGTGGGTCACGCAAACACTGCAGCTCTGAAGAAATGAACTGGAGGAAACTGAACCGAAAAGGTTCAGGAGCTTACACTGTTATTTCCAATGCAGGGGTTGAGATGGCCCTTAATTAGCAGATTAAACTGAAGAGGAAGGTACACTGTTAGTCTCTTAGTTGATCTGTTGTATTAAAATTAATTTCCATGATTAGGTAACAGAAAACGAGAATAAAAGGGGTTGGTCTAAATTTCCTCTCCTTTTTATTACATTAAGGATTAAGAGACTCCCTAAACCATTTCCATATTTTCCCAATTAAGGTACGTCTTCACTACCCGGGTAGTGATTGATCTACTGGGGATCGACTTATCACGTCTCGTCTAGACGCGATAAACTGATCCCCGAACGTGCTTCTCGTCAAGTCCAGAACTCCACCACCACGAGAGGTGGAAACAGAGTCAACAGGGGAGCGGCAGCAGTCGACTCACCGCTGTCCTCACGGCCAGGTAAGTCGACCTACGATATGCCGACTTCAACTACGCTATTCGTGTAGCTGAAGTTGCACATCGTAGGTCAGCCCCGCTCCACCCCAGTGTAGACCTGGCCTAAGGTATCCGTTCTATCCTGTATTCTGATGTTACAGAATAAAGTTTCTGCTACTCCACTTTCCTATCTTGTCATCAGTATGCCCGAATGAAATGCTTATCAAGTAATTCCTGAAGCCTAGAAGCACTAAACAATCTTTCTGATTGTTCTGTACTCACAGTCTGATCAGGATACACTGTATAGTAGGTTCCCAAGTAAGTACTATTGTAGTGGGTGTTATAAAATGGGCATCATAAAGCTTCCTTTCCTCACAGGGTATTTTGTACATAAATTAATTAAGGTAACCAAAGTGCTTTGAGATCATCAGGTGAAAGTGTTTTAAGTGCAAAGCATTTATAATTACTAAACATATCAATGAATGTGAATAAATCAATAGATATAATTATATCTGTTAATATATTATAATTAATTCCCTCTAGTACTAATGCAGGCTTGGCCTGTAACCAAAGCAGCTGTCTTGGGGGATTCTCTGCATGGTATTCCCACTTAACTACACTAGAAGCAGACACATATCCAGTTTTAGACCTTGTATAATGTTTGCATGGACAAAAAAAGTGAGAGAGGCGAAGACGGGGGTGTGGGGGAGAGAAAAAAAAGCCGAAAAAAGAAAGGCAGCCTGGAAGTCAGAAAAAGCGAGCTTCCTGCAGCACAGCTCTGGGGGGTGCTTTCTAAATCTCTCAATAGTGATTCAAAGCGCCAACACTTACTGGAGGAAACCACGCTAAAGAGATTAACTGAGTTTGCAATTGTATATTGGTTTGGTTATTCTACATGCTGCTTCTGCTGTCCATTTCTATTCGAAAGACGAGCCAAGAAGCTTCACTTTGTTTGCTACGGCTCCGGGAAGGGAAGTGACTTTTATCAATACCGTAATGCAAAGCTCTATCCAATTTAAGTCCAGTGCTACATTCTGCCCCGCCCCTGTGGAAGTATGTATCTTTCAAAACAGTTCCCAATGTTCGGTATAACAGGCATTGCAATGTATTCCGCAGTGACCCACTTGGGACCATACTCCTTGGATTAACAAAGAGACCGGTTCTTTGCTGCTGCCTGTTCACATGTACAGCTCAGTTTTCCACTGATCATTCATTCCAGCGAATGGCCAGAACACTATAAAATATGTCAAATATATCAAAGGAGTCTACTACAGGCCACCTAACCAGGTGGAAGAGGTGGATGAGGCTTTTTTTAAACAACTAACAAAATCATCCAAAGCCCAAGATTTGGTGGTGATGGGGGACTTCAACTATCCAGATATATGTTGGGAAAATAACACAGCGGGGCACAGACTATCCAATAAGTTATTGGACTGCATTGCAGACAACGTTTTATTTCAGAAGGTTGATAAAGCTACTAGGGGGGAAGCTGTTCTAGATTTGATTTTAACAAATAGGGAGGAACTTGTTGAGAACTTGACAGTAGAAGGCAGCTTGGGTGGAAGTGATCATGAAATCATAGAGTTCACAATTCTAAGGAAGGATAGAAGGGAGTACAGCAAAATAGAGACAATGGATTTCAGGAAAGCGGATTTTGGTAAGCTCTGAGAGCTGATAGGTAAGGTCCCATGGGAATCAAGACTGAGGGTCAAAACAACTGAGGAGAGCTGGCAGTATTTCAAAGGGACACTATTAAGGGCCCAAAAGCAAACTATTCTGCTGGGTCGGAAAGATAGAAAATGTGGCAAAAGACCACCTTGGCTTAACCACGAGGTCTTGCAAGATCTAAAAAATAAAAAGGAGTCATATAAACAATGGAAACTAGGACAAATTACAAAGGATGAATATAGGCAAACAACACGGGAATGCAGGGGCAAGATTAGAAAGGCAAAGGCACAAAATGAGCTCAAACTAGCTACAGGAATAAAGGGAAACAAGAAAACTTTTTATCAATACATTAGAAGCAAGAGGAAGACCAAGGACAGGGTAGGCCCACTACTCAGTGAGGAGGGAGAAACAGTAACAGGAAACTTGGAAATGGCAGAGATGTTTAATGACTTCTTTGTTTCGGTCTTCACCGAGAAGTCTGAAGGAATGCCTAACATAGTGAATGCTAATGGGAAGGGGGAAGGTTTAGAAGATAAAATAAAAAAAGAACAAGTTAAAAATCACTTAGATAAGTTAGATGCCTGCAAGTCACCAGGACTTGATGAAATGCATCCTAGAATACTCAAGGAGCTAATAGAGGAGGTATCTGAGCCTCTAGCAATTATCTTTGGTAAATCATGGGAGACAGGAGAGATTCCAGAAGACTGGAAAAGGGCAAATATAGTGCCCACCTATAAAAAGGGAAATAAAAACAACCCAGGAAACTACAAACCAGTTAGTTTAACTTCTGTGCCAGGGAAAATAATGGAGCAAGTAAATAAGGAAATCATCTGCAAACACTTGGAAGGTGGTAAGGTGATAGGGAATAACCAGCATGGATTTGTAAAGAACAAATCATGTCAAACCAATCTGATAGCTTTCTTTGATAGGATAACGAGTCTTGTGGATAAGGGAGAAGCGGTGGATGTGGTATACCTAGACTTTAGTAAGGCATTTGATATGGTCTCGCATGATATTCTTATCATTAAACTAGGGAAATACAACTTAGATGGGGCTACTATAAGGTGAGTGCACAACTGGCTGGATAACCATACTCAGAGAGTAGTTATTAATGGTTCCCAATCCTGCTGGAAAGGTATAATGAGTGGGGTTCCGCAAGGGTCTGTTTTGGGACCGGCTCTGTTCAATATCTTCATCAACGACTTGGATATTGGCATAGAAAGTACGCTTATTAAGTTTGCAGATGATACCAAACTGGGAGGGATTGCAACTGCTTTGGAGGATAGGGTCATAATTCAAAATGATCTGGACAAATTGG
Organism: Chelydra serpentina; assembly: GCA_037349315.1. Taxonomy (NCBI): domain Eukaryota; kingdom Metazoa; phylum Chordata; order Testudines; family Chelydridae; genus Chelydra; species Chelydra serpentina. The sequence continues at coordinate 1,121,375 of JBAIAC010000023.1, forward strand.
AGAAATGGTCAGAGGTAAACAGGATGAAGTTTAATAAGGACAAATGCAAAGTGCTCCACTTAGGTAGGAACAATCCGTTTCACACATACAGAATGGGAGGAGACTGTCTAGGAAGGAGTACGGCAGAAAGGGATCTAGGGGTTATAGTGGACCACAAGCTAAATATGAGTCACCAGTGTGATGCTGTTGCCAAAAAAGCAAACATGATTCTGGGCTGCACTAACAGATGTGTTGTGAGCAAGACACGAGAAGTCATTCTTCCGCTCTACTCTGCGCTGGTTAGGCCTCAACTGGAGTATTGTGTCCAGTTCTGGGCACCGCATTTCAAGAAAGATGTGGAGAAATTGGAGAGGGTCCAGAGAAGAGCAACAAGAATGATTAAGGATCTAGAGAACATGACCTATGAAGGAAGGCTTAAGGAATTGGGTTTGTTTAATTTGGAAAAGAGAAGACTGAGAGGGGACATGATAGCGGTCTTCAGGTATCTAAAAGGGTGTCATAAGGAGGAGGGATAAAACTTGTTCATCTTAGCCTCTAAGGACAGAACAAGAAGCAATGGGCTTAAACTGCAGCAAGGGAGGTTTAGGTTGGACATTAGGAAAAAGTTCCTACCTGTCAGGGTGGTTAAACACTGGAATAAACTTCCCAGGGAGGTTGTGGAATCTCCATCTCTGGAGATATTTAAGAGTAGGTTAGATAAATGTCTATCAGGGATGGTCTAGACAGTATTTGGTCCTGCCATGAGGGCAGGGGGCTGGACTCGATGACCTCTCGAGGTCCCTTCCAGCCCTAGAATCTATGAATCTATGAAAGAGAGCTCGACTGGAGCAATGGATTCATGGGTACATCTGGCATGTTGTTTGACATAAACGAGTTAAACAAAACATCAGCATTCTGCAAGTCCGACCTTTCTTAGAGCTTGTCTATGTGGTCTGATAGCGCGCAAACTGTAGTGTAAATCTACAATGCTCTAAGGTGCTGCACACTAACTGGCCCTGTGGGCCCTGCTGCTGCGCACTAAAAGTTCCCTAGAGCTCTTTGACCTATTGCTGTGTGCAGCACCCTGGATCACTGTAGATGTACACCTCAGCTTGCTGTGCACTCTGTCACCACACACATCTGTTAATGTGGTATGTGGTCATCTCAGCCTGAAAGACAAACTATATCCTTAACAGAGAGCACCATAAGATTCAGATAGTTCAATGTCACTGAGTGATTGTGACGCATGGCTAGAAAGGGTTAAACATCCTGCAAAATAAATAACCCTCAAAAGACATGTGGGGAGATAATGTTTTTTTGTGTGTATTTACATATGTATGAGTAGGGTGGACAAGGTAATCAACAGTCCCTGTCTATGCTGTATTCTGATAATTCAGAGGTCAAAAGAACAGCCTATCATTTAAATGAATTGTAAACACAGGCTATCTTGGTATTCATCTCTCTTTGAATGGTGGAGGAACAAGCAAATGGCCTTATGTTAATTGGTACAGCTAAGTACCAATGGACCTCCTTCAAAGTCATCCTAATTACCTTTTGTTCCCAGAGGAAATCCCAACTTGTCAAAGAGGACATGAAATTGTATAAAAGATCAGTGGGTCCTGATTCTGTTGTCTTAGATCTGCTTAGACTTCATCAGGGGAAGTTTGAGTCGCAAGACTGAGGTCCCAGTTATGCTCTGAATATGAGATTTGGACATTAGACTATGACCTATGAACTAAATTCTAAAGGAACTCTTTGCAACTACAAAGCTCACCATCTCTGCTATGAATCTGATCCTCAATGAATTGAACTCATGTCTGTATGTATAATGGTGTTTTAACCATACTCTCTTTTGTTTTTTAATAAATTTTAGTGTAGTTAATAAGAATTGGCTGTAGCGTGTATTTGGGTATGATCTGAAACATTCATTAACCTGGGAGGTAATGTGTGCAATCCTTTGGGATTGGTAGAATCTGTTCTTTTATGTGATGAAATAAGATTTACAGAAATTTTCATCATATTTGATGTGGGTACCTGGATGGAGGCCTGAGGCTGGATCACTTTAAGGGAACTGTGTTGTTTGGACTTCTGAGTAACCAGTAAGGTAATAAAGAAGCTGTTTTCTGCTGGCTTGGTGAATCTAAGTATTGGAATATCCACCAGCTTTATGGGGATTGTCTGCCCCATTCTTTGCGGTTGAGTGACCACAGCTGGCTCCCCATTGGGACCCCGGTCACAGTGATACAGGCATCACACTAAACCCTCTCTTGGTCTTAATACCTAAGCCTGGAGAGATGGGACATCCCAAAGTGATGTAGCAATCCAAAAGCCTCCTTGGTCCACCCCAATCCAGGTACAGACCTAGATATAGCACAGAGAATGTCCTGGTGATGTTAAATGACAATCTTCTAGCTATAGGTGAAGATCAGATGTCCATGCAGATACTGATGGATCTATCAGCTGCCTTCATTACCACTGATCATGAGGTGTTGGTGACGCTTCTGGAGGGCTGTAGTGGGACATGAGAGGGTCATTCCTGGGTGGCTCTGTTCCTTCCTTGCTAAGCCTTCCCAGACGTTGGTTTTGGATGGTGCTATAAGAAGCGTTAATGAAGAGGGAAGAGGCCTGTATTATGTGCATGACACAGCTTTCTCTCTCATCTAAGGTTGTTGAATACTTAATCCAGTGGCTGGGTGAAATTGGGGCATGCATGAGAACTAGCTGGTTGACGCTTAATCCTGGGTAGGACTGAGGTAATATTGGTAGTTTGGGGAAAGCAAATGGAGGATATAGCAAAAATACCACCTTCTCCTCTTCCAGAAGGTTGTGTGCCCATCATTGCTTACTAGAGCTTTCAATCTGGCATCCTCAGATGCTATTGGATAATAGGTAATAGTGGAAGTGACCAGGAAAGCTTTTTTTTTTTTCATCTTTGTCTTGTCTGGAGAGTGTGACCTCCTTCTTTGGATGCAGATCCTCACCACCATAAAATCTACCCACGCCTTTGTTGTTTTTATAATGAAACAGATGCAGATTGCAGCGCCTCACTTACTAAACTGTACATCTCACTAGCAGCACATAACACTAGTGCAGCATAGTCAGCACTGGCTGCCTATTGGTTTTCAAGTGGAATTGAAGGCACTGGTTTCTCCTAGAAAACCCACAAAGGCTTGCAACTTTCCACAACCGTGGCCAGCACAGGCATTCAAGCTAACACTCCCTCAGCATAACAGAAAGAGGGCTGCCAGTAGGTCAGCTTCCATGAATGGCCCTCAACATTGGAGTTTACTCCCCACCTGCATCTGAAATAATCCAGATTTTTGCCTACAGGATATGCCTTGTAGCATACCTATTTACTCAGGCTATTGTGGAGGAAGGAGCATAAGGACTGGTGATTGTTGGCATGGCTGTAGTTTTGCTCAGGTCTGATTTCATCACAGATTTTTTTTTTCTTTGGGACACTAATCTTATCTTTTTTGCTGCTTTATTTTTAATTTATGACAAAAAGATATAGAGGTTGGGAATGGACCTTTTTTATATACAACACAACATTTTCTAATGATGATACCCAGGGATCCTTCTGAATAAAACAATGTTTCAGTGCATCTTTGCGACAAAGAAAGAAAATTAAATGAACGGACCTTCGCTGCAGCATCTATTCCTTGGAACTGAACTTCACAAAAATGGTGCAACTGCTCTGCCTAACATTGCACTTAAAAAATATAAACTTTAAACTAAAACATACTGTAATATTTTGTTTTGACACACAGCATAATTTTTTCTTCGTCACAGTTGTTCTTTTTTATACCAGCAACATTAAATATCTTTACCAGAGCTTTCCCTTTTCTCTTCCACTTTCAGGAGACCCTACCGTATTTGCTTTGCTTTTGTTAGGAAATTTCCCGTCTTACATCTGCTAAGGTTAATAAATCTCACTATGTCTGTTCTGCTCCTTATTTCTCTCTCTCTCTCTGCTCATGCATGTTCTGAGAGCAGTGTCATTATTATTTATGACGTTACGAACACTCTTGCCTGTTCAGACATTTTATGACTTGTGGCAACATTCCAAAGCCCAATGTTAAGGGTTTAATGGCTGAGGCTGAAAACATTTGAGATGTGACACACGCCTCAGCCTAAAATTTTAATCATTTTCTGCTTTGTGTGTGAGGGCTTGTGCCCCAGGGTTTGCCAGGTTACAGTTCACTGGTAAATTCTGGGGTCTTCAGCAACCCTTCGCCCGAGGGAGGCCTCACCAAAATACTTAGCAGGGCACTCCATGGCCCAAAGACTTGGTGCACTCTAAACAATAACAACCTGGATTTCAGCCAATTCTCCCTTATTTTGGCTAACTCCTTCAGCATCGAAAGAGTTAAAATACCTGACTGATGTCACCAGGAAAAACAAAGACATGGCAGACAAATCTATTAAGGTAGAAAGACAGTAGCTGACTAGAGGCTTGCGAACCTGCTGTTCTCATTCCCTGTGCCTCCTTACTGAAGTGAATTTGCTAATCTGCTTGCAACCAGTCTTCCTTAGATGATATAAACACCCCATAAACCATTGTGTCCATGCCCTTGGGTCCTCTTATGAAGTGCTGGGGGCGGGGACGGGGACTGTTTGGTGTCTCCTTTGAAGTGCCAAAGGAACTGGCACAAAGGATTCTGAGGTGAATCTGCATTTGTGTGTTAGTTACTTACATTTTCAAAACTGGTAACTAAGATTTACAAAAAAAAGCAAACAAAAAAACTGTGAGGGAAATCAAAAATATAAAGAACAGTTTAAATGGGGAACACAAGGAAACTGCAGAAAAGGTCCCCAATTTCACACTTTCAGTGCCACATGGCCATTTAAATGTCTGGTCTGGAGCCACAGTCAGCATCAGTGTTTTCAACCACTGTTTTTAAAAAAACTGGCACTGAATATCAGCAGACTTCTGCGTCGTGTCCATTCATAGGTGGCACCCCCAACTATCATCCCCAGAAAAAATGTCAAGGGACTGCTCAAATTATATTAAGGAGCCTATGGATGCGGGGAACCCAGACAACCCCCAGAACATGTCAATTTAAATAGAGGCCCCTTTTTTTGCCTGTAAATAATTACTTATACCCCCTTCAAAAAGGCTGGCCCTGATTGCACAGAGGTGAGGCATGAAAAGGATTATGTCCCCTGACTAAAATAGCTTTGTAGTAGGGCTCATCCAAGGTCACTCAGACACACATCTCTCTTCCCCACAGTGCCCAATGGAGAAGACCTAGCTGAGGGTGATGAACAGAAGCAGCAGATAGAACTGATTAATCAATAAAAAAAATCCCTCAAAACAAAACTTGCATTAAAAATGCATGCAAAACAGATGTAACCCTGGAGCACTGGCAATCTGCTGATCATGAGCTTCAAACAATAAAAGAAAGACCAGCCCCATTGAGAAGCTTAATTTACCCTTATTAAAAGAAGACAAACACGTAGAAACAGGCCCGGCTTGGTGAAGACATTTCTGAAAATAAATGCCTGTGGCTTCATTTAAAAAAAAAAAAAAAAAAATCCATCGTGAATTCATATTTTTAAACGATCCCACAGCAGCCGAGAATTCAGCAGGCCACTTGTTTCAAAAATAAAAGTAATAAAAAATGAATGTGGCCCATTGGAATCACAATGCAAGCCTAAAATATCGTCTCCTTGGGCTCCCCAGTATGTTGGTAGCAACTTTTTGTCTTCTACTTACACTGTAAGCTCTTTAAGGCAGGGAGCATCTTTCTGTTGTGTTTGTACAGCGCCTAGCCCAATGGGGTCCTGGCCGATGACTGGGGTTCCTAGGCGCTGTGATAATACAAATAATAAATAAGGAAAACATCCTTATTCAGCAAAGCACTTAAGTAAATGTTGCTAAATAGGAATGGACTTAAGCAGATACTCAAGTGACTCCCTGACTCAGGGCCTCAGTTGTTATGAAAACTAACTATGGCAAACATAAAATCAAAGGCTCAAGTCCTGGGCCAGTTTATATCCTCTGCACTTGCTATGCGGGAGACTCACGTTCAACTCTCAGGCCTGATGCCTTGGTCTCTCTGCTGAAGAGGGGCCGGGAATCAGAATGCTAGTCAGGCTGTGCTCATGTCCCTGAGGAAGAAGGGAAGATACCTTGAATTGCTCAATAGCTGATTGCTAGTACCATTCTGATATGGAGCCTTACAAGAGAAGGAATCTCAGGGCTCCCAACGGGAATACGGAGGACCCTCCTCCTTCTCCCAGGCTTCAGGAAAAACAAAAACAAAAGATTCAGGCCTCCAAACATGTCAGACATGATCCATCCAACACAACTCCTTGTTACAAGGGATATCTGGCAAGGGATTTGCTCTGAGATCTTATGAAGAAGAACAAAGTGAAAACATAATAGGGAAGACTGGATACGATGGCACACTACAGACGCCTCAAGAATGCAGTGTGCCACACACGTTTGCATGCCTGCTTCCACCACAGACAATCCCACTCCCTCTGCCCCTCCGAGGCCAGGCGCTGCCACAGACACTCCGATCGCCAGCACTTCGATGCAGAGGAACCATCTCTGCCAACAAACTGACAGAGAATTTCAGTCTTAATAATCATCCTGCCCTGCACTTCAGCTTGATCCACAGTCCCAGAAGGAAGATTAATCCACTAAGCCGCTCAGCTCCCAGAAATGATACTCAGAAGCAAACACCCATCCTCAGTCATTCTCCTTCTCAAACGATACTTGCAAAAATGCCTGTATCTGGCTCACTCTGACAAGCTGATTTTAAACCTCGGATGGAGCACAAGCTTTGCTGGCTCCATCTATAACTGCTGCCAGCCCCACTGCTTTCAAATGTCATCACTAGGGGGGAAAAACATGGCAGGGCCTACACAGAGGGGCTAACGTGCACGGCTCAAAGGAGCAAATCCTGAGTACCTCCCACACCATATTGGGGCTCCACAGGCACCTGCAGACTTCATGCGGGGCCCCTGAGCCAGCCATATAAGGACCTAACATGGTCACTCAGGCCTAAATCCTTAAAGGTATTTTGATGCTTGGGAGTTAGGGCCCTAAATACCTTTGAGGTTCTGGCCCTCAGCTCCTTTCCCTCCCCGGGGAATCACATGTGCTGTCCAACACCACTTCAGTATGTCAATTATTAATGTTTTTATTTTATTTGTAAAGCTGCACATAGGTGGCTATCCTATGCTCTAGGTGCCTTGTATTACGGGAAGCCAGTACCCTCTCCACCATTAAGTCTGAAGCTAGTTTCCTTATTACACAGGTTGAATGTCATCAATGAAGACTTTTAAATTCCCTTACACCCCCCCATTTTTTAGTGGCTCACCTCTCCAAACTCATTCTTAGCTTACAAACTCCATATTTGTTTTCTTTATTTAGGCTGTAAACTCTTTGGGGGCAGGGACTATCTTCTTGTTATGTATCTTTACAATGCCTACCACAACGGGACCTTTAGCCACTATACAGAATGTCAATCGTATTTTGTCATTGCTGAGGAAGAGTGCATTTCCAGATGTTTTTCCTCCTGGTGTCAAAAGGGGGGTGATACAAAGATACAGAATACGAACAGATTGTAATAAGTTGTGACTGTTCCACATTAGGGTAGGCAGGTTAACTAGAGCAGCAATATAAAGAGGTGGTGGCGGAAAACAGGGAGAAGCAACCGGGGCGGAAAAGGCATAGTTTGTCTATCCCAGCTATAGCATGCGCGTTAGGAAGCATGGAGTAACAAGTAAACTGAAGAGCTATATCGCTTACGTCACACTGTCTAGGCTTAAAACTTCCTATTGCTTAGTAAACCCTCCTCTAGATTTTGGCCATGAATGCATAAGATGTCAGGACAAAGCAAACACTGTACTTAGCTAGGCGTGTAGGGGAAAAGGAATGTGGCGGCACAATGGTCCAAAGCTGGTTTAGGTCTCCAGTGAAATTCATTTGGTTTTCCCAGCCTTGGGCCAAATTCAGCCCTGGCCGAAGTCATTCCAGAATTAACAAATCAAATCGCTATTTATCCACCACTGGAGGTCAATAACACACAGGCAGAAGCTAAAATTTCCCAAAGGTTTTCTTACTGCAAAACATACACTTATTTAGCTGGGGGGTTGGAGGGCGACATGAGCCCCTGATGGGATGTAGTGGAAGTCCTAGGGACTGCATGCATATCACTGTAGCAAACTGAAAATGAAATGAAAGGTGGGAGAAAGAAGAGATATTAAGGGGTGGAAGCAGAATTTGTTGTTGGTTTTTAATTATTTGGAGCTAAGTTAGGTGGGAAAAATGCTCAGAGGTAATTCATCAAAATATTTCTGTAAAATAAACAGATGCAATCAGAAGCTTGTGTAAAGCTCCTCCTCCTACTGTTCTTCTTCCTCCCCTTACTCTGTAGGGCAGAAGGGTTTCAAAATGGCTAAGGATGAAATACTATGTAAAGCCCCCAAAGTGCATAACTCAAGCAGGTCACAGGGGGGAGAAGAAGTGTGAGCTCACCACTTGCTCTAATTAATTCATTTCTCTATAAATCACTCCGAATAGCCTTCATTATTTCAGCACCTTCCCAATACCGCTGGAAGGCAGCTTTAGCAAACTCACACCCACATTTTGTTGTCTGAACAATCATTCATCTCACAGAGAATCAGCTAATCTCCAACACATCCTCCCACTCAAACATGGCTTTAAAAAAAATTGAAGGGTTGCACTATAACCCGTCCATTCACCCTTAAAAAATCTCAGCACGTGTCACAAAATTAACTATAGTAACTAAATCTAGAACAACAGAGTGAAACAGAAGATTTTAAAACAAACACTATACCCTCCCATGTTCAAATTTAACATCACTGGAGGGCTCCTTTTCTCCCTCACGTGCCATCCCTCTTTTTCTAAAGGCTTTCTTGATACAGTTTTGTCACAGGACTAATTGTGTGTAACCAAAGTGCACTAACTGAAATGCAACCAGGTCATTCCCTTCCAGGTGATTTCTTCTTAATATCAGTTCTGCATCAGGGTTTTGGTACTTAGATGTACCCATTGGAGGGGTGGGGGCAAAAAGATTAGCTGGAACAGAGATGATGAAAAGTGGAGAAATAAAAGGGAAGGGAGTAGCAGAGACAGAAGGCTTCCTCCCTTTAGTCAAGGCAATTGTATATTCCACGACTTTCCAAAGCAGGGCCAGCATAGACAAGTTGGCACTTGGTGCCCTGAAGGAACAGGCTGGCATTTTGGCATGAGGGTTTGAAAGAGAAACTGAATCTGGATCTGGATCCAATGCTTGTTCTCCAGCTGACACCTGACTTTGGACAGAGCTCAACAGGAAGCAAGACATCTGCAAAAAGCCTGTGACTCCCTATCTGGGGAACAATGAGAAGCTAATACAGCAGCCTAAATGAGACATGACTCAATTAATGAGAGCTGATGGGGCTAATGACTAAACAGATGGTATTCCTAGAAAAGAAGGAGGAGGGGGAATATAGCTGTGGTAATCAACCTGCTGCAGCTTACATGACAACTGTGAGGCTGTCCCCTGCAGCCTCTCCGTGCCACTGGTGCAAGAGAATTTTGGTGGCTTCAATTATTATAGAGCTTGAATTAAAAAAAAAGTTAGACTATAAACTCAGAGCTAAAGGCCCCATCCCCTGTCAATGTAGACAGGAAAACTGTTTATTAAAAAAATTCTCATGAATATAACCACCATTCAGTTAAAACAGTGGGAGTCCCATTGTAGGCAAAGCTTCCAGGGTCTAGCCCAGTTATCGCATCTTCCTAGAATTTCGCCAGGACACTCTTGCAAAAAAAAAAAAAAAAAAAATATGCCATAGAAACATTAATGACCACAAGTGGTCAGGAACTCCATCCTAAGACTTGATCTGAAAAAATGACACCTTGAATAGCTCAGTACCACATTGCACTGTGCTAATGTATTGATTTACTACTTACTCAGAAAGACTGCCCCCTACAAAATCATCAAGATCACATTCTTGGAGCAGCCTGGTTTCTTGGCAGATCTGATATAGGTTGACTTTGCTTAAATTTGTAAAATCTGATGAGATTACAACCCAAAATGGCATGGCCCACTGGACCGTCAAGGCAAGTCAATATTAGAAAGAAGGGAGAGCTCTTTTCTTTACATGATACATCAGCTATATTCAATTATATTTGTAACATTTTGTAAATGCACTCAGCAAATATGATTGGCAAACGTTCTAGAAATCTAAATAAAACAAAATTTGTCTAGGTCTTCTTAGGCAGTCTCTCTTTACTGTTACCAGCACATTCATTCATAATTATTCCTCGATTAAGCTGGTGTGATCAATACATACAGTGTTGTTAAAGCTTCCTGTGGATTAAGTACATCTTTGCAGCATGTCTGTTCTGATAACAGGTTTTGTAACAATGAACCCCACTACGATGTTTGCCAGCAGGAGGAGGAGGGTTTCATCTTGCTCACTGATGCGTTATGATTGAAGGCAGTGTCTGCTCTAGGATGAACTTCTGATTTTCTCTCCATATCTACTGAAGTAATACACAGCTGTCTCCCCCTCTCAATTAGCCTAATGCAGCAAGTTAAAGAGAAGCATTTGCATCTTTCCTGGATGCTGCTGTTGGGAAATACGTTAAAAAGAAAAATAAATAGAGCTGTCGATTAACTGCAGTTAACTCATGCGCTTAACTCAAAAAAATTAATCGCGATTAAAAAAATTAATCACGATTAATCTCACTGTTAAGCAATAGAATACCAATTGAAATTTATTTAATATTTTGGATGTTTTTCTACATTTTCAAATATATTGATTTATATTACAACACCAAATACAAAGTGTACAGTGCTCACTTTATATTATTTTTGATTACAAATATTTGCACTGTAAAAATGATAAATAAAGGAAATAGTATTTTTCAATTCACCTCATACAAGTACTGTAGTACAATCTCTTTATCATGAAAGTGTAACTTACAAATGTAGATTTTTTTGTTACATAACTGCACTCAAAAACAAAACAATGTAAAACTTGAGAGCCTACAAATCCACTCAGTCCTACTTCTTGTTCAGCCAATCGCTAAGACAAACCAGTTTGTTTACATTTACGGGAGATACTGCTGCCTGCTTTTTATTTACAGTGTCACCTGAAATTGAGAACAGGAGTTTGCATGGCACTTTTGTAGCTGGTGGTGCAAGGTATTTACGTGATAGATATACTAAACATTCGTATGCCCCTTCATGCTTCGGCCACCATTCCAGAGGACATGCTTCCATGCTGATGATGCTCGTTAATAAAAACAATGCACTAATTAAATTTGTGACTGAACTCCTTGGGGAAGAATTGTATGTCTCCTGTCCTGTTTTACCTGCATTCTGCCATATATTTCATGTTATAGCAGTCTTGGATGATGACCCAGCACACGTTGTTTGTTCTAAGGACACTTTCACAGCAGATCTGACAAAACGCAAAGAAGGTACCAATGGGAGATTTCTGAAAATAGCTACAGCACTCGATTCAAGGTTTAAGAATCTGAAGTGCCTTCCAAAATCTGAGAGGGACGAGGTGTGGAGCATGCTTTCAGAAGTCTTAAAAGAGCAACACTCAGATGTGGAAACTACAGAACCCACGCTACCAAAAAAGAAAATCAACCACCTGCTGGTGGCTTCTGACTCAAATGATGAAAATGAACATGTGTCAGTCTGCACTGCTTTGGATTGTTATCAAGCAGAGCCCATCAACAGCATGGAAGCATGTCCACTGGAATAGTGGTTGAAGCATGAAGGGATATATAAATCTTTAACGCATCTGGCACGTAAATATCTTGCGACGCCGGCTACAACAGTGCCATGTAAATGCCTCTTCTTACTTTCAGGTGACATTGTAAACAAGAAGCAGGCAGCATTATCTCCTGCAAATGTAAACAAACTTGTTTGTCTGAGTTATTGCCTGAAGTAGGACTGAGTGGACTTGAAGGCTTTAAAGTTTTACATTGTTTTATTTTTGAATGCAGTTATTTTTGGTACATAATTCTATTACATTTGTAAGTTCAACTTTAATAATAAAGAGATTGCACTACAGTACTTGTATTAGGTTAATTGAAAAATACTATTTCTTTTCTTTTTACAGTGCAAATATTTGTAACAAAAATAAATATAAAGTGAGCACTGTGCACTTTGTATTCTGTTTTGTAATTGAAATCAATATATTTGAAAATGTAGAAAACATCCAAAAATATTTAAATAAACGGTATTGTATTATTGTTTAACAGCGCAATTAATCGCGATTATTTTTTTTAATCGCTTGACAGCCCTAAAAATAAACAAAGAAAATAAAATTCTCTTCTCCCTCCTCACACCAGTTTAAAAAAATGGAACATGCCTTCCAATATCTATAATTCATTAGAATTCCCCCTCTTCTTATTTTCTGGCACCCCTGGCTTTGGTGCCTGCAGTGTCATTTGTCACATATGGCTGGACCCTAGCAGTAGAGGGCATATTTCTGCTTTCCACTGAGCACCCCTTAGCAGCATTTCACACAAATGGAATGCCAACACCCCCCCCTCCCACATTCCTGCTGTTGCATTATGGTTGTTTTCTCCCGAAAAACACCCTTGAACTGTTGGTCTTTTACATTCAAGACAAGAAGCACAACTGGTTTCTCTCTGTGTAAGTGGGGCCTTTCAGGATCAGCGTATTGATGAGATTTATGGCTGCTCTGTACAATAACATTTATTCAAGGGATATTTGAACTGCTGCCATCCATCCTAATTTTTAAATGTAATCACTTTTATATGCCTCATGGTTAGAGACAGCCTGTGACATGAATCTACTCTGAGTGCAAATATTCGCGGTATCTGCCAGTAACATATCTGACACAGTTGTGAGTAATTTTACTCTTAAAAGGGGATGTGTGAGGGTCTCAAACTGTCTCTGGGGTTGTGGTTTGTGTACTGGGGGCATGGGATGCTGAGAAGGAAGGGATGCTAACAACGGCCCTTTCATGACTTTGCCTTTTTAGTACTCTTCACTCTGACCTTCAGGGGTGAGGCTAATGGGAGATTTAGAGTTGGACCTTTGGGATTCTGCCCTATTAGTGTTGTTCAATGCTGACCTTCAGGCTCTTCCTTCTGCTGCAGGGGAAAGCAAAAAGGAGCATTAGTAATCTAATCCTGGCTCCTTTCCGACAAAAGGAACATGAGAAAGGGGCTTCATAAATCCAGAGAGTGAGTTAGGTTTTGGTGCAAATGCACCTGAAGCAAGAAAAAACAAATAAAAAAAACCTACCTCTGCTCATTTATGTCTGTCTGTTACTGTACCTGTGCTACTTATCCTTCCAGGGCCTAATCCAAAGCCCACTGAAGTTAATGGGAGCCTTTCCACTGACTAGAGTGAGCACTTGATCAGGCTCCAAATGACTGCCCATAGAAATGGAGACGGGGGGAGAGAGAGAGAGAGGAAGATGGGGAAGAGAGGATGATCAGACAGATCGTACAGTATGACATTCCAGGCTCTATAATTCAGTGATTTGTTACTGTTTGTAACAGCTAACCCAGAAACAATTAGATCAAACCTGATTTCTCAAATGATGGAAATAAGATCTTTTCCTTGTGTTTCTTTATCCGTTCGACCTGTACCATGTTCGTTCCTTTTTATTTCCATACCCACAAGACAATCTAATGGGCAGTGTGCAGGGGAGATGGACGCACTTAGACTAGGCTTTGGTTCACTCAGAGTTTATGATCAAGAGATAAATTGACCCACAAGTCGGGTGCATCATTTCCCCAAATCGAGTTGCTGAGCTCTGACAAGCATTTCTCAAATGCAGCCACCATGGCCACATGTGGTCACCAAGGGCTTTTCTTGTGGCCACATCCTCCTGGGCTGTTATGGGGGCAGGGAGGGGGAGCAAAGCAGCGGCCCCTTCTCCACCCTGGTGCTCCTGGATACACTTCCTTGGTGTTGGTTGCTGGAGACATCAGTAGGGGGTTGGGCCCTGCCGCCCCCCCGCCGAGAGACACCTGGGGCACACTACTGGGGAAGTGGGCAGCCGGCGAGTTCCCCACCTTCCCTGGGGCGGTGGGGCTCAGGCTTTGGACTTCAGCCCTGGGGCGGCGGAGTGGCAGGCTCTGGCCACAGGGCTTTAGGCTCCAGCTGCAGAGCTTTGGACTCCGTCCTCCATCCAGGGGCTTCAAGCTGCAGCCCCGCTGCCGCCTCCTTCGGACCTTCTCCCTCTTTCCCCCCCCCCCCCCCCGCCCGCCCGCCAATCTAGGGTTTAATTTGTCCCCAGGCTTGCCTGAGTCTGAGTAAGTCTGCTGTGAAGTGATACTTGTATGTTTGTTAATATCACTTTTCACAACAGGCTTATTAGCTAGCAATACGTAAATTACAATGATTTAGACATGTATATGTGCATATTATTTTTTCCTAAAGCTAATTAAGTATTTTAGGGGAAAGTGTGAGAGCGGCCACCAGCAAGAGTTGGTGGCCACACTCTGAGGCTACCAAAAAGTTTGTTCTGAGAACCCCTGGGTGGCTAGAGAGTACCCAGCACTCTCTGAATTGAAATGCAAAGAATGATTTATGAATATAGGAAGTTTTAGGCAAAAAGGACTTTCAGAAGCATGAGAGAATTAAACTGAACATATTGGCACAGCATCAACTCGTCTTTCAGAGAAAGGCCGACAGTCTTGAAAAACAAATGTACTTCCTCTTTGTTAGGGGACTCTGCTCAAACGCTCTCTAGTAAAAGCACTGCTACAGCTAAGCCCTACTTATAGCTACTTTCATAATAACTCTCCTACCTCGCCCCCTTTTCGAACAATCAATATGATTAGCTTCCTTGGATGGTATATCGGTGCAGCTTCAGGGCTTGTCTACACATACAGCGTTGCAGCTGCACCAATGCAGCAAGGCCGTTGCAGCACATCTGGTGAAGACGCTCTATGCTGATGGTAGAGAGCTCTCTCCTCTGGCATAATAAAACCACCTCTGTGAGAGGCGGTAGCTATGTCAGCAGGAGAAGCTTTCCCACCAACATAGCACTGTCCACATTGGCGCTTATGTCTGTGTAACTTACGTTGCTCAGAGGGATGGTTTATTTACACCCTGGCATGACAGAAGTTATATTGACATAAGGTGTACTTCAGACATAGCTTGAGTCTGAAAATTATAAGAAATAGTGTGTACAAGTTAAAATGTAGAAGGGCTTAAAAAAGGTATCAAAATAATTATGCTTAGCTTTCAGTAGTGTGAGACTTTTTTTTTTAAGCACACACACACACACACACACACACACACACACACACACACACACACACACACACTCTCTCTCTCACCAATCTTTCTCGAGCAGATCCAGCCATAGGGCTGCTTATCATACTCCAGGGAGAGCATGAGAGAGGGGAAAGCACATCTTGGTTTTTTTAATTGAATTTAGCGCTTGTAATAAGTCCCAGACTGACAGCCCTGAAATCTGTGCACCTCTTTTCATCCACTGAACAGGTACAACACGGGCAACTGCAGAACAGTCTGCGTAGCACTGCCCTGCTGAGGTACCCTAGCTTGACCTAAAGGGATCCTATTTAAGAAGGAGAAAGTAGTCCAGGCTCCAGACCTATTCAGTTCTTGATCTCTCAGATGACAGCAGCAATAGTGATAATAGTAGGTAGGGAGGGAATTACATGCAATTCCCATGTTTGTCACAAGACTGAAGGTTATCTGATCAGAGAACCATCTTCTTTAATGATGAAATCATCATTTGGGGTGGAGCGTGGCAGAGGTCATAGGGATTCCCCTCTTTATTATCCCATTACCAAAATCAAAGGCACATGTTGCAGCCACCTTCCCTGTAACTGATTTACATTGTAAGCTCCGCAGGGCTGGGATTGCCTGCATTTTGTATTTGTAAAGACTGAAAAATAGTCTGCAGACAATAATATTGTCATAGCTCTGAGTGGTTGCGAAAGACCTCACAGGTCTTTATACTTGAGAAAGAAATATTTTGATGACAAATGCAAGTGCAAAGGTTACAGTTCATGATACAGCCCCACTTTTAGCACTCCAGCAAAAGCAGCTGTGTTTAAACACCTCCCTCCAGCCAGTCACAGTTACTCCTTTTGCTGCCTCCTCTCTAATCATCATTCCCAATCCTGTGGTTTGTCTACCTCTTACCTCTGCCTCTGAACACATTAAAGAGCCTTTGTGTTGAAAGGCTGTCAGAGACTAGTCACCAAAACCAACTCTCTCAGTGCAGGAGCAATACATCTGGCAACACAAAGTGCATCCAAAAAGGCCTTTGCCTTTGGAAGAGTAGGTAGCAAGGCGAAGAAGAGGATACTTGAGTAGCTACAGGGGTTGCTGACTTCTGCTAATCCCATTTCACCTTTTTTATTTCAATTAATTTATCTTATTTCTTTATCACTTTTGCCATAAAATTCAAATATAAATGCCTCCCCGTTAATCAAAAAAACAACCCCCCCACTATAAAACATGTTGCAACAAGAGAACAGATGGACCCAAAGTAAATAGAAGATTGTAACTTGCTCAGTTGTGTCTAAATAAAAACTGTTTTGTGCTATCATCAAATATACACTCTCAAATCTTAATCTTTTCATGTTTTAATTTAAAATGACTAATTTAAAATAGTGAACTATTTAACTTTCATCTCATCACTACTAAGAACCTGGTATTCACTCTCACTGATTCAGTATTAACTCTCACTGGGACTAACGGGTATTAGTTTATTCTTGGATGCAGATTAGAGAGAGAGAGAAACTGGTAGGCACAGAACCTACTAGGTTACAAAAACAGCCAGAGAGAAAGAATGGACTTCTTCACAATATGCCTTTTCATTCATCTTTAACTTTTCTTAACCTTTAATTCCATAAACTTTCCAAAACATTTTGAGGTCTTGTGATTTTTACTGCAATTTAAATTTTCAAAATAGGCACATGGCAATTCAAAACAAATTCTTAATGCCTTCTAGGGTCTGAGGAGTTTGCCTCAGCGGATCACTGGATGTGTTTATGCACACAGCTTATTTTGGTTTACAGAGAAAGTGCATAAAGATTAATGCTGAGTTTCTTGTTGGCATCACAGTGAGCTCTTACCATAGTACGTGATTGTAGCCCAGTATTGATTAGGCATAAAATCATGTCATTTGATTTTGCAGTTGAACACTGAGGTTTGGAATTTAAATGAGAAATTATTTGAGAGCAGTGATCTTTCTGGTCAGTTCCTTGTATATGCACTTTGAGATCACTGACTTTTCTTACAGGCCAATCACAATGTTGAATTCCACTTGCCCACTTTGTAAACATTTGGCATACATTATGTTCATTATACTAGATGCAGATTACGGAATATGAAAGACAACCGGTTCCACCTACCTATGCTCCTGTGGAAAGGTAGTTCTTGCTTCTCCATTTCACTAAAAAGTTAAATTCACTTGTAACGGATACAAAAGCCTTTATAGCTCAGAATTTTTTCTGTTATAAGATTTCACTTAAAGCTCCAAATTGAATCAGCACAGATTTGAAAACAGAATCTCAGCAAATGAAGGTGTGTACCCAGGACAATGCAACACAGGGACTAATGAGCATGAAAAATGTTTCTAGCCAAATGGGCCAATTTCTGCTGGGCCAGGATAGGTGAAAATGGGAGCCGATTTTAGCCCTATCATTCATTCCAGACCTTTCCTTTTTTATCCAAATTCTCAAAAAGTCTGGGTTTTAAGTCAAAGCAGTACACATTACAGATAAAGATACACACATCATCCATCCCAGGCTGACTGTGCAAGTGATGCCAGATTTGGCAACAAGAAACATATATGTAGATGAGTAACCTACCAGCAGGCATCACTCTTACACTGTTAGGTACCGCAGGGCTCTACGGGCTGGTTCCTATATAAAATGAAATAAATAGGACTGGAGGGAAGGGGGTGAAGCCCACTAAAACATTTATTTAAAATATATGGATATATTTCGGCCTTTACATTACTTCAAAGCCTGAAAAAAAAAATCAGAAGTCTGAGATAGTAAACCCCTTTAAGATAATGAAGGATTAGGATCAGGAATACACCGTGGCTGCCTGCAGCTACTGACACAGAACCCGAGGAGTGGTGTTCAAATGCCCCATCTCAAAGGGGTAGCAGATGTGAAAACTAGCAGCTCTTTAGTGATGAGACAAAATGTTAATTTAGCTCCCCAGCCCTCCCAAAAATGTAGAATTCTAACACGGAAGGCAGACCTTTCATGTTTAATCTCTATTGATTTTATTTCCTGGAAAGCCCCTTTGAGAGAAGCTAATAGGAAAGGTACTATAGAAATAAAGAATACAGTCTATTGCATATGCAAATACATGTGCGAATGTGCTGGGGGGAGGGGAGGATTTGCAGCTGAGCAGGTTAATGATAAAAGCTATTGCATTATTTTTCTCCCAAGCCACACAGCTGAACACGATGGGATGTGGGGGACGGATGGTCAGGGGAGGGAGAGATTAAAAAATACAAAGACATTTTGGCTTCTTAAAATATCTCTGGCTGGCCTGATAGCATTGGTGGCAGCAGAGCTAAGTAATGCCATGTGGGAGATTTGCCTTTTCCCCTCCAAACCTCCACTCCAGGCTGTTTGGATATTAGACAAAAGGGGTGGGGGCGCATCCACAAAAGGGAGGAGAGGGGTCCCTTCGCTCACTTGGGTTGTGGCTCCAACTAAAAGGGCTCCATGAATTGTTTGCGGGATGGAAAAGAACGAGAGCTGTATAAACAAACAGACCAATAAAAAGATGTAGGAGACTAAACCCCACAGAAACAGTAAGGCCTCCCTTCTTTTATTTCCCCCATGATATCTTTAGAAGCTACTAAAGCACATCAAAAAGGGTTTGTCAGAAACCCCTCTACTGATATCTTCTGATCCCATTCGGAGGCATTTCAGCTCCTAATACAGCTGTCACTTGCACTCTCTCTGCCGCTCGAACAAAAAGGGGGAAAATATAATACTAATACATTTCTGCCTAACTGACTGAACTTCCACTGACAGCCACCCACTGGGGACTTTGGCCTGCAAGGGACATCCTGCTGGCTCAGAGAGAGGCCCGGGGCTTTAAACTGCTTTCACACCACATTAACACCCTGCCTGGCAAAGGCAGAATAGAAGAATGCAGTACAGGCGGATCCCCACAGCTACTGGTCCCGGCTGTTCTCTTATTCTCCCTCCCCTCCCCCCACCTCTCCTGTGGAAGTGGAAATGAACAATAGTTTTTTCTCACTGCAAATGGGGAGGGGGTGGAAAGCACCTTAAACTCCCCCCTTTGTGATTTCAAGCAGATAATAGTGAAAGCCATGGCCCATCTGTGGCTGCTGAGCAGACTTTGTCCCAGTTACTTAGGCTCATCTTTAAGCCTACTTTAGAATCCCTGCCGTTTAATGCATCTTTAAGGGCTGTCATTACATCACTTGTGTTCTCTCTCTCTCTCCCTTTCTCTCACACCTCCTCACTCTCTGGGCTGCTTCACTCCCGTGTTTTCTGAAAGGCGAGCTGTTCAAGTCCCTCCCCCCACAATTAAAAATTCTTCACATTTGAATGAACGTATTTTCATGACCATTTCACGCTGAAACGGACCCTTTTTGCTCTGCTCCCGCTGTATAAAAACTGCATTGAAAAAATCCTTTTTTACATAGTGAAAACTCTCCCCTGCATTCACAGAGTGCGTTCAATCTGTCATTCTGCCTGACAAGTGTATCTTGATGCCTGCAAGCCTATCTTGTTACAATTCTCAATGTACTTGATCATGTTTGGGGTTTTCAACTCTCTTGACCATGTGCCCTCCCCTTGGGCTGTGCTGCAGGAGAGGATAAGAAAGCAGGGCCCTTTTTATAAAGAGCCCACTGATTTTGAGAACCTAATTTTTTAGCACCCAGCTGGAGACACCTTAGACCTGATTTTCAGGAGTTGTGAGCAGCTGCAACTCCAAATGAAATCACTGGAAGAGGCTGGTAGAACTCAGAGCCTCTGACTACAAAGTTCACGCTGTGCACCCTCATTTATTATTATTACTTATTTGTAGTAGGGCAGCACCTCCAAGTCCCACACAAGATCGAGGCCACAATGCATTAAGCCTGTATATATAGATGTGTGCCATGGTGCTGTTTGTAATTCAGATGTATACATGATGTATACATGAAGACATAGCTGCATTTGAATTACAAACAGCAGAATGTGTGGACTGACTTGCTTGTTTTTCAATCACCCAAAGGACGTGTTCCAGTCTAAAGAGACAAGACAGACAGAGAATGGGAGGGGAAACAGCAGCACAGGGAGGTGGCATGATCTACCCAAGGTCACAGCAAGCAAGTCAGTGGCAGAGCTGCAAACAGAACTGGTCTGGACGGGTCTCTGAGTCTCAGCCTTGCACCCTTATCCCTGGACCACACTGTGTCTATAGCGATCTTGTTAACGTCACAGGAACTTGTTTTGGAGAATGGATGGTAGCGCTTGTGTCCAAAGGCATTGCCTCCTCGAAGGGCAGTAGCACGGCTGCATGTGAAAGTGCATCATTTCTTCAAGCACTGGAAGACTACATAAGTCTGTGCAAGGAAAGGACATTCTTTGGTGTTCTGAAAATCTTTTTATCACTGTAAGGAAGACAGAGTACTTATTCTGGAAGCTGGGGACCAGTAACCATTTCTTAACTCCCTCCCTCAAATGAAATGAATCCTTCCCTTTCATGCTCAGCAAGCAAGAGAGCGACCTCCCAATCGCTGAATCTGACTCAGAATTTTAACAGCATAGCTGAGTTTTTCTGACTCTGCTCACAGGAGGTGGCAGAGTCCATTCTGGAGGTGGGTTGGGGGTGAAAGGGAAATGGTGGAGAAAGTGGGACCAGGACAAAAAAAATCATCCTGGGTTTTACCGCTGAGTCACAGATCAAATGTTCGCTAATACATTAGTCCAAGTGGAAGAGACTTAACGTATGTCTTCACTAGCAACATTAAAGCAACGTGGCTGTGTAGTTGCAGTACCAGAAAAAACGACTCCCACGAGGGGAGTAGCTGCTCCCAGCGCTGGTGCACTGTATACACTGCCACTTTACAGCGCTGAAATTTGAAGCGCTCGGGGTGTGTGTGTGTGTGTTTTTTCACACCCCTGAGCGAGAAAGTTGCAGCACTATAAAGTGGCAGTATAGACAAGGCCTTAGTCATCCACCCAGCCCAAGCACCTGTCTGACATTTATGCAAAGTATCATTGTCTCCGACAAATCCCAGATAAATCCCAGACTGGATTTCTCTACTTTCTTAAGATTATGATTTTGACAAGTTTCCCATGACAATGGCAAGATGTGACATTTGCAGAGACCTCAGCACAGCATATTCCTCCACCTAGTCTAAAAATGTAATACACACATCAGAGACAAGGACTCAGCACTCGCATGGAATAGAACAGCTTTCTGCAGACAGTGTGACAAAGCCTTTGCTATGCACGGAAGAGGTCCTGCTGGAAATGCTCTGATTATATTGGTCGACCTGATGCTAAAGTCTAAGACAAGGTGGAATATCCTCTTTGCATTCAGAACAGATATCAGCACAAAGATGCTATTTTTAAACTAAAGTCCTTTATAAGATTTTGTGCTTGTGCCCATAGGAGGCTGAAAAAAGGGAAAAAGATACATAACTGGTTCCAGTGAGTCGGGCCAAATTAATCTTGTGCTGCCATTGAGATGGGAGGGGGATATTTCAAGGCTAGAGTCTGCATCTTCCCTCTCAAAATAGAAGAGACATCTATTCCTTTGGGTGATTGAAAAACAAGCAAGTCAGTCCACACATTCTGCTGTTTGTAATTCAAATGCAGCTATGTCTTCATGTATACATCTGAATTACAAACAGCACCATGGCACACATCTATATATATATGTGTGTGTGTGTGCGTGCACCATGGTGTTGTTTGTAATTCAGATGTGTTACATATATAAAGAAACTTGTGCAGAATGAAGGAAGCCTCCTGGGGCTGTCTGTGCTATACATAAAATGGGACATAACCCCACAGGAACAGACCTTCTAAACAGCGTCATTCTAAAAAACTGGAACTCTCCCCCACCCCAAATTTCCTTATTCATCATTCCACTCCTACAGTGCTAAATCCTCAGATAGCTCCACTGAAGTCAATGGGGCTATGCTGATTTTCATCAGGTGAGGAGCCGTCCCTCAGTATTTTCAAGGAAAGCAATGAGGATTCCTTATCATTACGTATCTATTGCTCAGTTATACAGGTAAAAGTACTAGACTGTAAAATTTCAAAACAACCACTAGTAGTTACAATGGGCACAATTTTCAAAAGTGCCCAAGTGAGTTAGGTTCCAAAGTGACATAGGGACTTTTGAAAATGTTGACCATTGAGCTCAACTCCTGCTTTGGCTCTAACATCATGCAATACAAAACAAGGTGGAAAGTGTATTAAAAGACAGAGTTTAATAGGTTTAAAAAGGATTAATAGACAGGGTGACACAGAGCTTGGGCTTTTCGTGACAGGCTTTGCACTGTACTCACCAGCACGAGGGCTAACACAGAGAGGGGTGAGTAAACAAGTGTAGATAAAATAACTGATCCCAACACTGTCACCCAACATTCAGAGCTAGACTTTTTCTTTAAGGTTTGACTAAGTTTGTTAAACAAAAACAAAACAAACATTTCCTATTTGAGTTGCATTTTAAATCTTTGAAATACTTTACAAATATTGACTAATTAATCCTCTACTTCCATGTGATGCTTTATTGCCACCATTCTACAGGTGAGAAACTGCAGATGAAAGCAACTTAAATCTAAAATATAAACTTCCTTGCACTTCCTGTTGGTATTTCCACGTCTAAGATTCCATGAAAGAGGCAAGAAACCACTCAAAATGCATTGGATATCACAAAAGAAAGGCTGCTGTCAAGATTATCAGCCCAATTTGCCGATCAGAGAGATCTGGGTAGGCATCGAACTCAATCAGCAGGCCTCTTGTCCATAGCTAATTACAGTCATGTTTCTGTCTTGCCCCGCCCCCAGCAATGACCTTATTATTTTTAAAGCCAGGGAATAAATTAAAGCCTTTGCTGAAATTTAATACTTTGCCATTTGGACCCCAACCCTCTTGTAAATAAAATTACAGGAACTCTGAATAATGTGTTTCAGATGCTGGTCCTTTGAGTGTGTGTGCCTCAATCAAGCCTCATGATAGAGCATGAGTGAAAACAGTTTCTAAAGGGTCTGTATCTATGGACTACTGAAGCCCACTAACACAGATTCTCTCCCACCCCCAACCCGTCTCGCTACATTCATAGAATCATAGAATCTCAGGATTGGAAGGGACCTCAGGAGGTCATCTAGTTCAACCCCCTGCTCAAAGCAGGACCAACCCCAACTAGATCATCCCAGCCAGGGCTTTGTCAAGCCTGACCTTAAAAACCTCTAAGGAAGGAGATTCCACCACCTCCCAAGGTAACCCATTCCAGTTCTTCACCACCCTACTAGTGAAAAAGTTTTTCCAAATATCCAACCTAAACCTCCCCCTCTGCAACTTGAGACCATTACTCCTTGTTCTGTCATCTTCTACCACTGAGAACAGTCTAGATCCATCCTCTTTGGAACCCCCTTTCAGGTAGTTGAAAGCAGCTATCAAATCCCCCCTCATTCTTCTCTTCTGCAGGCTAAACAATCCTAGTTCCCTCAGCCTCTCTTCATAAGTCATGTGCTCCAGCTCCCTAATCATTTTTGTTGCCCTCCGCTGAACTCTTTCCTATGTATCCACATCCTTCTTGTAGTGTGGGGCCCAAAACTGGACACTGTACTCCAAATGAGGCCTCACCAGTGCCGAATAGAGGGGAATGATCACGTCCCTCGATCTGCTGGCAATGCCCCTACTTATACAACCCAAAATGCCGTTAGCCTTCTTGGCAACAAGGGCACACTGTTGACTCATATTCAGCTTTTCGTCCACCGTAACCCCTAGGTCCTTTTCTGCAGAACTGCTGCCCAGCCATTCGGTCCCTAGTCTGTAGCAGTGCATGGGATTCTTCCGTCCTAAGTGCAGGACTCTGCACTTGTCCTTGTTGAACCTCATCAGATTTCTTTTGGCCCAATCCTCTAATTTGTCTAGGTCCCTCTATATCCTGTCCCTACCCTCCAGCGTATCTACCACTCCTCCCAGTTTAGTGTCATCTGCAAACTTGCTAAGGGTCCAGTCTACACCATCCTCCAGATCATTAATGAAGATATTGAACAAAACCGGCCACAGCACCGACCCTTGGGGCAATCCACTTGATACCGGCTGCCAACTAGACATTTCCTCAAGGGGGAGGCACCACCAGCATAACTGACTATCCATTAGAAAGAACTCCCACTGAACCTGAAGAAATCTCCATTTATTGTTAACTCATTAAATGAGTTAACAGTTTTGTAAAGGGTGAAATGGGCTTTTCAGACTTCAGCCTTGCAAGAGATCTATTCCTGTTGCTTGGTAGCTAGTTATCAATTAATGAGTCCAAAGGCTTTGTGGCAGACTAAATGAGGGAACTAACAGCTCTGCACAAGGCAATCAAATCAGGTAAAATTAAGATAAATTCAGTTTTATACAATGTCCCAAATAAATGCATCTTTGGAAAAGCACATGTATATATAAAAATAGAGCCTTCTTTTCTTCACATGGGTCCATTCCATGATCCCAACCACTCTAATATTCTCAAGACCTCCACTCAGAGTGGTAGAAGGTCATAAGAGATGACATTTTTAACTACTGTGGGACAGATTGTCAGCTTGTGTAAATCACAGAGCTTCACTAATGTTTGGGTCTATTATCTGTAAATTATACTTTTCAATCCCAATTTCCAGTTTAGGTAAAATACGTTCC
Source organism: Chelydra serpentina (assembly GCA_037349315.1). Classification (NCBI taxonomy): domain Eukaryota; kingdom Metazoa; phylum Chordata; order Testudines; family Chelydridae; genus Chelydra; species Chelydra serpentina. The sequence continues at coordinate 1,146,216 of JBAIAC010000023.1, forward strand.
TGGGAATCTTTCATGGGATGATTCAACCCATATAGGATAGCCCCACAAATCTATTGGAAGTTCCTGGATGCTGTTCTAATGGCCACACCTTACAGATTTCCTATTATAGTCAAGTCACTTCCTAAACTATCTGAACCGTCATGTATCTTTCCTAAATTTCTCTTCTCATCTTTGCTAATTATAACACTCAGCCCATCCACAGGTCTGCACAGGCCTTTACAAAGATAGTTAAGTATTATTATCCTCAGGGGTTGGTCATTTCCCCCATGCCTACTTGCTTAAGAACTCACCACCATCATAGGCATGCAGATGAGCCGAGCAGGAGGAGAAAGCAGAGCAGAAAGGAGAGTTTTATTTAGACATAAGTATCTCTGTAATCAACGAGAGAAAAAGGAAGGTAAATAAATAGTTTGCCTGGGGTTTTGGGAGAATATGTGAAGCTTGTCTAAGTGCATCAGGTGCTCTAACTTCAACACAAGAAAGGTACTGTAGTTTAAGTGTTCATAATTACTATCCGTTCTCTGCCAGTGTGCTCACAGCGAATGGGAGCAAATGACAGCTGCCTGGGATGAAGGCTCGGGGCGGGGAGAGCGTACTGGTTTCTTTTGCCTCCTCCTCCATAAAAGTAGCACTAAGTATGTGAAGAGGAAAGTGTTTTGGAAAAGCTACACCATCTTCATGGTGAATTTGCTATCTGACAATCAATCGGGAAGGAAAAAATCCCAACATTGATGGGTTGAAGTGTAGCAAAAAGCAGGGAGGGGGAAGAAAAACAAAACATGTTTTGTGGTTCCAGCTACTCTAAGAAGTTAGTCTTGAGGGAAGATTTCAGATTTATAACAGTCTTTTCTTTTGGCCTGTCTCAGAGTAACACTGCTTATGAAGGCATGGCACAGTCAGCATCCTTCTGGAAACAAATCTACATGATTCTTCATGATAAACACGGGGAAGCGGGAGGGGAGGGGTAAAGGAGACATTGAAGAGGATGATGGGGAAAATGCTGCAAGAACAAAAAGTTAAGATGGTTCAAATAATAAAGACCTAAGCAAACTATTGTTGAGATCTAGACTAGTTCTTCTCCCTGGACCTTTTAAATCCTTAGAGGGAAGACCAAAATCATTCCAACAGAGAGCCAAAAATAGACCCAGCCCCTCCATCATTCTGTGTAGTCATGTTTCAAGTGAACAATTAGCTGGTTCCTTTTGGAAGAACCCTAGGATGCAACACAAGCAGTAATCAATGAATAGGCAAATTCAATGGAGGGCAGACAGCAGCTCAGTCCTCACTCTCTGAGCTGGGGGTATGATTCCCAGCTCAAGGAGACATCCCCCTGCTAACTCCGACTGAGCTAGGGTTAGGGTTAGGCAGCTTCAGCAGTGGGAGGTGATAGCTGACCCAAATAGACACCTGTCCAAGGCTATAGGCACATACTTGAGGCACACAGCCTATAGCCATGGCAGCCCAGGAGAGGCTCTCTATAGCATGCTAGCTAGATCAAAGTTAGTGCAGGTATGTTCCCTTGAACTGAGAATCACACCCCAACCCTGCAGCACAGACATATCTCCAGTTTTACCCAGCCTCGCTACCTGTGCGCAGAGTGCTTCAGTTTCACAGAAGTTTGTTTTATGTTTGCCAACTTTCAAATACCACGGTCTTTCTTCTGTTACATTCCACAGTAAGCAAACGATTGTATAGACTAGCAATTGCATACATTTTCAGTGCTGTAAGAACTTTAGCTGAACACTGAGAATAGACACATGAAACATTGAGAACAGGCAGAATGGTCTTGTGGTTTGACGACGACCTGGCTTCTATTCCCAACTCTGCTCCTGACTTACTGTATGACCTTATGGAAATCACGTCACCTCTTTGTTTCCCTTCCTACTTATCTGTCATCTCTCTATTTACACTGGAAATTGTTTCGGACTTCTAGGCACTGCCATAATATAAGCAATTATACGCACCAGTTTTTAAGTTGTTATAGACGGAAATCCACTGCAAATGAAATAGTGGCCTATTAGATAACAGTGTAACTACTAAACAGATATGTAAAAAGTGATAAAAAACCACACACACCGTAAAGCAATATCTGTAAAGGATTTAGAAATGTGTACATAAAAATATACCTGATACTGTTAAGGGACCCTCCATACTGCATGTTTTGCTGCCCTCAAAACAGCTGGTACTGTATGCTATTGTTAACATTATTAGTACCTCAATCTTGCTCCAATGCACAGTTTACAGGCAGATCAATACAAATTTTCCACTCCCACTAGAGTACAGCTCTATTCTCTGTGATGTACCTATCTGGCTGCCTTTGTTACATGTCAGACAGGAGAACATCACCTGCTAATTTGTACCGGACTTGCAGAGGGGGGGTGGGTGTGTGGGGGTGTGTGCGCACACACACCAAAATCTCCAATATAGCAAATTACTCATGAGAATTTAAGATACTTGGGTCCTAACAGGTGTCTGGCCTGTTCCCCTCAGCAACCCCACTTTCCAAATACATTTGTTTCCACCAGCTCATTTCTCATGCTGGTAGAGCCAGAGGTTGAAAGGGGCTGGAACTCTTGAGGGGAAACTGTGTTTCTGAGGTTTGTAAGTACACAATGCTCCCAAAGTAGTAACAGATAATCAACTGAGGCAAATAGTGTGTAAAAAGTTGGCATGCCTCAGTTAAAAACAGATACTGCATCTGAACTAAGCCATATTGTGTTAACAAATAATAAAAACCACCACCAACCAGGGGGAAAAAATCCACTGAGAAAAGGAAAGGGCAAATAATCCATTTGTAGATCTGGTGCTAGTCTCTGCCTGCACAAGAAGATCAACTGAGTTGCCTAAATTCACAAGTTAAAGTACCCAATCTGCAGTTTCTGTTCAACACTGGCGTGGGGCTGCAATTTCTACTCCATTTGACTGAAGTCTGCCCGGCACAGCTGTCTGGCTCTTGGAAAGCTACCAGTGGTATTGAACAAAGTTTGAGTACCCCTGCTCTAAGCGTTAGCCCACATGGCGTCCAACTCATCAGTATTTCAATTTACAAAATGTACCAACCCTCCAGGCTTCAGCTCTCACAGAGTGAAACCCCATTGTGTGCCCCAAAATGGGTCTTCTTTCTTCTTTATGTGTCCAGCACAAAGCTGGTGAAGGTCTAGTTTTAAGCCATGCAGTGAACTCTTCCTATGGCCACTTGTAAAAGGTGTTTGTTCATTAGCAGAACACAGTGGCTTATTTGGAAGGTCCCAAAAGTAACATTTATGGACACCATCTTGCAGCCTTAGATTATTGCTTCTTCTTGCTGCAAGCTTGCCATTTTAGGATCTTCCAACCCCTGGTTGTTTTAAAAACACAGTTTATTTGGTTTTTAAAAGTCATTTGAAATCCTCATAGAGGATGACCCAGTTTCTCTCCACTTCTAGCAACAAGAACTCACCCAGCAGGGATTAGCTGTTCTCTTGAAAACTTAGCCTGAACCAATCCCAGCATGAAACACCTGGTTTGAAGTGCAACCTGATGTTCTTTGCTGCATACAAAGTCCGCACCTTTGTACACAGCAGCAGATTTTGGGTGTGATCAGGCTGGCAGGGGGATAGGCTTTTCTGCTGGATAAAAGCAGCAGTGCACTTTGGAGGAAAGGAAAGTAGCTCAAGCTGACCGTACATAACCATACATATGCTGCCTAGAATCCCAAGAGTTAGTAATTACTCTAGTCACTCGGGACAAAAAAAGTTCTTCCACATTTCCCCAGTTTGCGGTCTTACCAAAAGCTTTACTCAGCAGCTGTTCTCACGCTCCTCTAAATCTTTTCAGATTTTGAATATGGGAACAGTGCTGAGGCCACAAAATTTCTTCCATTAATGAATCCTGTAACTAAAAGGTCTACAGAATATTTTGGGTCTATCGCTAGTTCTAATATAGTCTCTTAGCAATGTGTGTGCTCTTTTCCTTCCCTCCACCACAGCACCTCTGGAACCTAAACCTTCTTTAGTATGTCTGATTAAAACTAAATTGGAATAGCTAACAAGCAAAGCCTGTCAGAACACTGCAGTTTCTACCTGTGTATTGAATGGCCGGATGTAGCTAACTTACACAGTGTTCCGGAAAGAAAATTTCATGGCAAATTCTCTCACAATGCAGAGCCCAATTCACCACTGGGATAATGACAGTGGAGTTACACCAGGGATATATGTGTTCTGTAGTTCCAACAAAATACTAAGTCCAGTGCCCATCAGGTGGAAAAATAGTACTTCTGAAAGAAAAAAAATGCTGTATGTTCTTTTAAATAAAATAGATTTTCCTCAGTGTTTATTTTAATTATTGACCTCTGTCCTTGCTCCATTCAGAACATTTTTTCTGGTGGCTTTTCAGAACCAGATGCAAAGGAAATGCAGAGTCTGACAATATCTCAGCCTCTATTCTAACAACAGTAAGGAAATTACAGAAAATGTTTGTCCCTTGTAAACGTTACCCTATGCTGAACAGAATGGCCCAAACCCCCATGAGTGAGTCTCTCTCTCTCTCTCTCTCTCTCAAGTAGACGTGATTTCCATGACAGTTGTACCTTATTTCACTGGCAGTTGAATCTACCAGGAAGAGCCAATTGAAACCGTGTCTTTCACCTTTATCCTCCACCATTTCCCCAACTTAGTCCAATCACCTCCCAGTTAAAAGAGAAAACTTGCTATTCTTTAAACACCAATTCAAGAGACATTCAGGAAGAAATATTTTTTCTTATTTGTTATCTTCTAAGTTTCATCTGTAAAGTTGATTAAGTTTGTTTAGGAAATAAAAATGCACAGTGACTTGATTTTTAAAAGTTGGATCCTCCCAAACGTAAGTTTGGTCTATTTCAGATTTTCATTCCCTTTATTCCTTCTCATGTCACTTCTCAGCCCTTACTGGCTGAAACTATGGGCAGAGACTTGCTTTAGAATCCTGAACGAAGCACTGACCTGATTGCAAGCTTCTGTCACCTAATCGCGACAATCCAAGTCTCACAGTAATGCTGTATAGCAGACAACATTTGTGATTTTGAAAAGAGGTGAGGCAAACTCTGATTGGAGTTATCCTGGTTTTGCTATAGAAAGTACCAGTGCCACATTTTGCAACTCGGGAGAACAGAAAGCAATTCAGTACAAAGTGGCAAATCTTTCACCCAATCTGCCACAGGAATTAAGTTTCATAATTCTCTCTCTTTCTGTCAGATAAGATTTGGTCCTCACTGATTTGTAATTTTTAAAGAGGAAATGCTCATGTTTCCGTGAGCATGCAGCTATTCTCCTAAGGCCAAAATGGCGACCTGAACAAAATACAGCTCGGCTTTAGACTCATTGTAAATGTAGCCTGATTTAAACTCTCGAGCCAGACCCCTGACAAATATGCTGTGAGCTGACTCTGTTATTGCCTTCTAGTATATAAGTGCTGAAATAGGCTTATATTTGGTTAGATCATCTATGAAATATGCTTAAATTAGGAGTTGCCGAGGAGAACAGACCAGATTGGATGCAAGAAACTATTTGACCTTATCATAAAAAAAGCCAAGGTTCAATAAAAGGATATAAAAATTGCAGACATAAGTGCTGCAGGCAAGGCCGTTTGCACCCACATTCAGTAGTGTCTTAACTAAGCCATTAAATAGAAATTCCCTGCAAAACAGGAACCGCTGGCAACACTGCCAAATTCTACTTCTGCCAAAGATGTAAAAAGGTCTTGGTAGTTTTAGCTAATCAGGTTTTCCTTCCTTTAAAAAAACAACAACAACAACAACCAATTTATTTTAATATCAGTCAATTGTACTAGGCTATGAAGTGTTGTAACGGCTACCAGAACAATTTCAGGCCACATAGTAAATCTCCCTCTGCACTGAATGGACTTCTGTATCTTCCAGATTATCTTCATCCCTGCCCGTTTCACCCAGGGAAGCTCACCGGCCTCCATGGAACTGCAACACACACACAGTAAAATTCAACAGAGTAACTCACTTCATTCATTTTCAAACTTTCAGTCTTTACTGATAGATCTAACCACTGTAGAATCAGCTAAATAGAACCATAAAGACTAAGGGCTGGTCCACACTGGGGGGTGGGAGTGGGGGGGTGGGGATCGATCTAAGATACGCAACTTCAGCTACGTGAATAACGTAGCTGAAGTCGAATATCTTAGATCGATTTCAAAAGTACTTACCAATGGTCCACACTGCAGCAGGCAGGCTCCCCCGTCGACTCCACTTACTCCTCGCACGGAGCTGGAGTTCCGGAGTCAACGGGGAGCGGCTCTGGGATCGATTTATCGCGTCTAGACGAGACACGATAAATCGATCCCAGAACATCGATCGCTACCCGGCGAATCGGGTGGGTAGTGTGGATGTAGCCTCAGTGCTGTGTTAGCCATGTTTGCTTTTAAGGACCCTGGTCAGAGTTGGTTACAGCACTTCTCCTTTCATTAATTCACATTAGCTCTGGAAGACAAGCCATCCACCCCAAGGCAGTAAACACTTCAGGAAAGAAAGAGAGGAGGTGATTCTGGGTCTCTGGAGCAAGGAGAACCAGGTGAAAGTATGATCTTCTTGTCATATGGGGAGGGCCGGTGCAAGGAAGTTTCGCTACTTAGGTGAAACTTTCTTGCACCAGCCCTGTGCCCTCCCCACCCGTGCCCTCCCCCCCCCATGCTCCCCACGAGGTGGCAGCTCAGCCCCCTGCCCATGGCAGCCTCCCCCCGCCCACGGAGCTGGGAAGCAGCCACGGCGAGCCGTCCCCCCGGCTCCCGGTTCCCGGTTCAGCCGTGGAGCCGGGAGCCAGCCGCGGAGCCGGGAGCCAGCCGCAGAGCCGGGAGCCCCCCAGATCATGGCTCCCTAGGCGACCGCCTAAGGTCGCCTAGTGGGCATGCCGGCCCTGCATACGGGGCTATGAAAACTGCAGAAATATGGCTTGGTTTTATTTGCCTGATTATAATAGCTGCAATAGGAAGAGAAAAGGAGGCTTTACAAGAGACTAGAGGATCACATGATTGAAAAAGCATATGTTGTTAGAATCTGATCAGTGTGAGAATTGTAATAATGCATTGGTGCTCAGAGCAGCAGTGCTCAACATTTCCTAAATACCTGGGCAGCTCCTTTCATTTAGCAGTATGGAAAGGGTAGGGTGAGTGACCTCCTGACATCTGCTTGGCACCCCCTAGGAGTCACGATCCCCAGAAGGAGAATGCACGTGCTAGAAATATCAAATACAAGACCAATATAAGCCTTCCAGAATTAAAAGTAATGGGTGTGATTCTCCACTGCATTACAACAGCTTTACACCAGTGTAACTCAGTTGAACTCAATGGAGTTACACTGGTGTAATGAGCAGAGAATCTGTATTGAATCTGTGGCATGAAAATACACCAATTTGATTGCCCTAATTTAGGCTTGCAACATCGATTTCTGCAAAAGAAAATTCCAGAAGTAACAGGAATAGTTAAAATATGACCAGACATGGATTTTCTCTTCTAGCCACTACACTGCCAGGAGCTTCCTGATCTCAGTCACCACCTTCAGGACCACAAAAACTAGAATGGGGACGATTCCAATTTAAATTGGAAATAAGATTCTGGTTCTGCAAGTTTTTCTCTGGGAGGTAAATGTAAGCCAGAGTCATTTAGGCCCATTGCTCTTTCATCTGTCATTAAGGACTAACAAATTCACTGATGGAAGTCTGAGGGGTTTCTATTTTGTATTTTTGTCCATCTAATTTCTCTGACCTAAGGTGAGCTCCAAGTCTCCTTTTGCTGAGTTTGGGATCTGAGGAGAAATGAGGAGGAAGAAAACAGGATGAACTACATCCTTTCCCTTCTTCTTTACCCAGAGCAATGTATTTAAATACTGAAAAATAACACAGCATGGTAACCCCAGTGCTGCACGTTGTCCAGTCCTGCATCCACTGAGGCTTAACCTGGCTTGTGGGCAGCACTTTTGGTTCACAAAATAAATATTTTCAAAGACAAAGTTATCTTAGCATTGGGATATCCTGGGGTTTTGGCTGATGGGCCGGTACTTTATTTTTAAACTGGGCCTTCTGAGACAGTATGAAACCCTGAAGGGGTTGAACTTTCCAGGCTTTGCTTGACATTATCTTCACCAGGAAGTGCTTGGGGAGGAAGGGCAGAATCACATCACATCACTGATCTATAACTAGGCAGCTTTACTCAGCTTGCACTTTCTCTGGCTTTAAAACTTTCCACAATGAGGTTTGTGGAAACAGAGCAGCCTCATTTTGGAGAGGCAAAAAGATAACCCAGGACAAAGAGCACACGGTTCTCCCCTTTTTATACTACTGTGTGGGCATGCACTGGTCTCCAGCAAGAGGGACATAAAGTGCTACTCTATGCAAGGGCTACAAGCACTGAACTTAAAAAGTAGAGCAGCCGGGAAAAACGAAACAGAAGCTAGAGTTGTATAGCAGTAACTACAACATTAGCAGGACACTACTTTGCAGTGTCACAATTTTCATTTGACCTAATAAAGCATTTGTGTTATGTAATTACAAAGCAAAAACCACCATGCTGTTTTTACACTGTATATTTCAAACATATGCCAAAACGTTCAGAAGGGATGCAAGCCTTCCTACTTCCCTCCCACTACTACATTATGAGGATGAAAGGAACAAAGTCCTCCAGCTAAACACCTTGTCTGCTGGCAAAATTGGAGGGGTGATTTGCCCCGTGTCTCTGGAGCCATACTGAGACACTCAGCTCCTAAGGGAAATAGGCTTATAAAGAAAGCTTATTCTGTTTATTTAAGCATCTGTTCAACCGATTTAATCATCTCCCTCTCCCCCCACTTCTCAAGCAACACAAACTGTGAGGCTGTTTGCTCCTGTGTGTGTTATTATCTCTGCAGCTTGTAGCCACAGCAAACACTGGAAGAAAGGAGTAAGAAATGGGGAGAGTAAGTTCCCTGTCTCTCTAATGCAGAACAGCCGTTCTCCATCCTACGGCCCCAGTGTCCCTCACACATTTTCCCCAGTGTTACATTTTATTTCAAAAAGAGCTACAATGTATTTACCATGGAGAGGGAAAAAACAAAACAAAAAAAACCCCACTAACCTAGGAGGAAGTGTCTAACCTACAGTCATCAGGAGCCTGATCCAAAGCACAAAGAAATCAATGGAAAGACTCTGAGATTTCCCTATGGGGAAGGGGACAAGGAAGGGGATAACAGTGTGAAAGAGAAATAGAAACCAATCCTCCAATTCCTTTATCATTTGAATTCATGGAACAGCTGCAGAGAAACTAAAGATATCCTGCCTCAGTACTGTATATAGATCATCATTTTATTGTTCTTTTTTTCTCCTCTTTTTATTTCCTGATTGCTCCAATGGGTGCAAGTTGCCTGAAAATAATAGGAACCATTAATGTAAAGGGTTTCCTTTTTTTATGGTTAGATAACCTCCCAAATGAAGCTGACCCATTTGTGTCTTTCAGTTTTAAGCAGGCATGAGGAGGCTTATGACCCATTCAAAATTATAAGAAGAAGAAAGTTAACTTCTACATAAGTTTGTTTTCTAAGCTGGCAAATACTGGCAATTTTATTTTCATTCATGTGACTAAAAGCAGAACCCTTCAGTTGCTTGTCACAAGAATGCTATATAGAACCAAGACATCACTTCTGACATGGAGATGACTGACATCTTCAAGTAAAAATATGCCAAATCAGTTAGTTGGTGCATAAAGCAATATTCTGCTGCACTGAAACTTAGAACGTAGCCATTGTAGAAACATATTTCTCTTCTACAGACCATTCACCACATACATTTCAGCACTCTGAATTTAGTATATATAATCAGCAGATAAGCACACTGGACTAAGCTCAGAAGAAAACCTATTATTAATTATATATTGTCATCTCAAACTTATAAGGAATTAGAGACAAATCCTGAGGTATTGAGACAGAGTATGGTAGAACACACTTATAATAAACTCCTCTGATACAGTGACATGTGGTTTCTAGTGAAGCAAAATTAAAATTCCAAATTGTTGTATGCAGAGATTTTCAAAGACTCAGAGTCTGGATGCTCAGTTTGCATTAATATAATGGGAACTGTGTGTTTAAAACCCTTTGGCATTTTTGAAAAGCTCAGCCTTAATTACTGAACATGGAAACTAATTCCAATCACAGTGAAAAAAATAAGTTATAAAGCGTAAAGATAGCATGACTGGTCACCCCCAAAATCTGTAAGGAATGTTGTATGTGGACCTTTATATATAGCTTTTGAGTAAAGGGACAGGGAGGAGAGGGGAAGCAAAAACAAAAACAGGAATTGAAGAGAATCTGATGTTTCTCTTTAATTGTCATATTCTTTCCCCCTACTACCTTACATCTACTCAAAAACTTAAACCAGCTATGCTAAAATAACTTGACAACCCACAGAATATTCAGTTTATCTTTCAAGTTTATCATCAACCAGGGAATATAAAGAAAACTGTAACTCTTAATACATGTTCATGTGAAAAGTTATAAACTAATTTTTTGAGGTACTTAACACACACAGACACACATAGCTTAGCATCTGAGCTGGCAAGTCAAGTATTTCACTTCAAAGAGATGTCAGTACCTTTTGATATGCCTTGAAACCAAGACATGATACCGTGCTCCTGTATTCCTGTAACAAATGCACTCTAAATCTCAATAAAGTAAGATGCTAGAGGGGGGAGACTAGAATTGCTTAGAACAAAAGAAGAAAAATGAAAAGTTAAATAAATAAAGCAGGGAGTAAACATCTTTGATCTATTTTATCCCTGTCTTTTATGCTAAATTTAACTCAGATCCACAGGATTCAGATAGGCCCTGCTCAGCTCATCTTGCTAAATCTGACTTAATTCCCCCCTACCACCCATCCTCCCCACCCCATCCCATCCCACCGTGTGTCAGCATCTGTGGCTTTTACACATCTGAAGAACCACAGTCCCTCTATTGCATAGGGTGCTACCTTACAGAGGCACAGGAAAGTTTGCTTCAATTCAATTTTGCTTCATGTGCATTGGGTGCCAGCTGCTGAAGGCTGAAGAGGGACAAATGACGGAGAAGACAGAGAGGGAGACACCTTTAAAATCCTTAAAAATATGGAGGAGCAAATGGATTTTTGGTGAGGCAGAATGGGGAAAACTTTGCACATTTTTGCTAAAAATGTGGACTTTCCATTCCAAACAGGACAATTATTGCATATGACAGGGGGTGAATACAAAGATCCCAAAGGCACAATTTGCCAAAAATGGCACACACAATTCTGGAAGCCCTTTGAGCAGTACATTAGGCCAGGCTGGACAATAAAGAGTTCATATCTCATTATAGAACTTGACATAATACATTTGAATTCAAATGTCAACTAGAATTTGGCTTTTCCTTTCTAAAGGATTACCTCCCCAGGTTTCAATGTGTGCATGTGTTTTTAAGGGGAAGTATGGTACCATCAACATTACCTCACTTTCCCACACCCAAATAATTCATTTGAGTTTCTCTTTTCTTCTTCTCTGAGGGAGCCTTCCTACACTCACCATTAAGTGAACCCTGCCTGTACAAGAGTAAGTCTCTAAATGACTCCATCTGAAACACTGTCCTGTTCATTTTCAAGCAGAATTAAATTGAAAGAAAAAATATCTGCTTTTCAGGAAGTGCTATGTAAATCAGCAATCTCCACTGTGACCTGACAGAGGGAAGACAAAGCCTGTGAGAGATAAGATTCCTATAGAGAAGGAGAGGGCGAGATAGATTTCTGACTTTACTTGCCCGATTCTTCCACTCTCTCAGAAGTCCTTATACTGGAATTTCCACGCTACCTTTGAGACTTACTGAACTTCTGCCTTTAACCACGTTTTGCAATGCTACAATTTGTAACAAGAGGAGATGTGGTATATAAAGTGTCAGGGCAATAGGGTCAGTCTGAAATAAGTTACAGTATTTCAAAACTATTACTGCTTATTTTATAAGAAAAAGCGATGGCATGGTTGGAATAGCAGCTAAAGACAGCTGGCATGGTATGACCAAACTAGGGCTTACAACACCCCTGCTGCATGGGAAAGGACCTCCAGGGGACATTCCAATGAGATTCACTTTTGATGTTACACAAGTAATTTGTAGCCACCAAGACTTTGAAATAGATAGAAAAATCAACTGTTCCATATAACCTAGGGAAAAAAGGATACAGATTTCACTGACCTTCAAAAGGTACTGCAAGAGCTAGGTTAGAAATATCACATTTGACAACCAGCAGAAAGGGGAAGCAGCGACCTTACAGCAAGAGCCCTCGGATAGCTCTATGAGGCACAACTCAACCTAAATGAGGAGAAGGCCTCCAAGCTTGGTGGGGGTAGAGCTGCTCTGAATTATGCAGCAATGATTACAAATTCTTTCAATAACCTTTGGTGTCACAGAAGTAATCTAAATGTACTCCATAAAGTGAACCTGTATAACCAATGCATGTTTATTTGCACTCTAGCCCAGGAGTACTGCTGCCGAGAGGCTAGGAAATATGCAGAAAGGGAACCTTTATGAACCAGCTGGGGAACGAAGCAATTAGAGGTGATCACTAGAAGGCAGAGCTAGGTTACTTAGGTGCCTTAGCTCTGCATCTTCAGATCTTTTAAATTTAACTTTAGCCTTTGTAATGCTTGTTTCTGGCATAGTTACAACATCCCTGTACCTTTATGTTGCTGATATGTACTCAACCGCAACACCAGGTTAATGTAGTTTTTAATCTAAAACTACGCATGTGTCCCCCCCTCTGCCAAGGATCAATACAAATCCTGCCATTATAGGATCCCAATACAGTGTATAGGAATACTTCAGAGTTATAGCTGGGATAGCTGGGCCTGTAACATGCTTTCTATGATGCATTGATTGTACTTTGTTAACCTTTGTGCTTTTAAAAATGGTAACATGCACAATGTAATGAGAGTTTACATAAATGCATTTTACATGTGTATTTAACCTTTGCACAGCTCCTCACTTAAGTGGCTAAAGAGCTGTTAAAACTGAAATTTTTCAGTGTTCAGGCTACTGTTCAGTTTTACAGCATTTTGTTAACCAGATATTTTAACTCAAACAAGATAAAAGGAGACAGAATCCACCTTTTAAGTAATTGTGACTAATAGACACAGTGGTACTGTAAGCAGCAATAATGAAGGCAGCAGTGAGACTGCCTTTGAAGTACTACCCCAGTGGTGGGGGAACAAAACTGATGTTTAAGCCATTGTGAATGTTATGTGGAACTGGGATGAAAATAACTTTCAGTGTCGCTAGAGCATCCATTGTCCAAAAGGAAAGAACCATGTGTAACACCTGGTGCATTTCCCCAAATGGCACTCATTTTAAACACTGGATAAAACCACTGTAGGGAATATCTGTACTAGAAGCCCCACTTCCCCCACTCTGCTTCAACATAACTCCAGAAAAATGTCTACATGATGAAAATATCCTCTTTAACGGAGCACTCTCTCTCCAAGGCTGAGTGTGAGTTTTAGTCCCCCACATTCTGTAAACAAAAGGAAGCCATTAGAGGCCTGAAGGGTAGGGGAAAAGCAGTAACAGGGTCTTTTTAATTAGGTTGAAAACTAACTTGGTAAGAATAGCTTGTCTGCATCAATAGCCCTAATTGACTGCTCTGAAGACAGACAGCACGAATAAAGCAGGGGGTAATTATTGTTTGTGACAATGTGACTGACAAGCTTGTCCCCTTGAGGAGAGTGCAGAAAGCCTATTGTCCATCCGAGGCCCAAATAGAAAGAATTCACTTTCTGAGAACTCCATTAAAAAGCACACTGGGAGATTTGGCAGTGGTGGTGATGGGGTTTATAGTCATTTCATACAGTGAGTCTGAACAAACAGCTCAGGTATATTAGCTGGGGCAGGGAGGAGAGAAAGGTCAAGGAACAGAGAGGTGTGGTTTTGCCCTGGGGAAGAGAAGAAAAATGAGAACAGACAACAAAGGGGCTGCCCTGTTCTTGATGCAACATACCAAATGATTATGGAATAACAGATTTTCAATTCAGCATCACAGCCTGCTTCTCGCATACAGAACGGTTACACCTTGCAATGTTGCTCGCTACAATGCCAATCATAGGCTTGAAAGCATGCCGAATATTTTTTATATTATGTTTTACAATTATTGTGATTTCAGTAGAACCTAGAAGCTCCAACTGAGATCAGGGCCCCACTGTACTAGCCACTGTATAGAGTAAGAGACAGTCCCTTTCCCATAGAGCTTTCATTCTAATTAGACAAGACAGACAAAGGGTGGAAGGGGAAACTGAAGCACGGAGCGGTGAGGTGACTTCCCCAAGGTCACCCAGCAGGTCAGTGGCAGAGCAAGGAATAGGACGCCTATCTCTTGAGTGCTAGTCCTTTGCCCTTTCCACAGATCACCCCCCCCCTTGAATTTATCTTTATTTTACAGATAAAGTAGGACTATAAAGAATACATATACACATACCATCAGTCAATGCCCATGCTTACTTTTTCCCTCACTTTAAAGCCTGTCAATGGTTGTGTGTTTAGGGAGGTAATTTAGATAATGCTGAAAATTGAAAGTCAATGTTACCAGAGGCGCTAATTTCATTTTAATTCATTTCATTATTTAATCAATCACTTCCACTCTTTCCAGCATCCTTCCCTGTGAGCATTCCAGAGTGCTTCACTCCAACAAAAATACCACAGACAGAATCAAATGTAATGCCAAACAAGGCATTGCTATGCATTACAAACTTACAAGAATGATTCAGCCAGCGGAGTATGGGGTCACCCAGTTACCTGATGGCTCTTTACCAGTAGCATTGATCAGTGTAGGCTCACCTCAGGCACGTAGGGCTGTCCCCTACACTACAGTGCTGGAAAGCAGTACTAGCAGATCACTGCCTTGTGGTGCAAATTGCATGGGGACTGCAAGCCTAGATTCACAGTCTGTAGGGAGAGGGACATTGGAGGCTGCGACCTAAAGAAGCACCCTTGAGCAGACCACGGAGGGTGAAGAAGTGCAGTTGAACCTGGAACTGTGTGCCAACTACTTTTCTGACCAACACCAGGGATTAATCCAGGGGCCTCCAGAGCAGAAAGCAGGAATCTGTCTACAGCTTGAGATAAAGAGCCAGGCTCTGGAGGCAGGGGCTGTAAAAGACTCATATCTCCTGTGGATCAGGCACAGAAGGGGACGAACAACACACACTGCCCAGGGAGTGACACTGGCACTTGTGCTGAAAGACAGATGGGCTAAAAGACAACAGAGGGAGAGTACATGGCTTCTCATTGGGTGCAGAAATAGAAGGCTGGGCAGATGACAAACCTCGTGACTACAGGTCTTGGGAAATTAAATTATTTTTTTCCCCAGCATGAACAAGGCAAAATTTGATGCAGAAAAGCTGTGGTGTAGGGTTTGTTGAGGTTTTTTTGCCCAAAGCCTTGTGGTTTCTGAGCATTTCAATGCAAAGTTTTTTTTAATTATTATTTTGAGAATTATGGATAATTAATGGAACTGGGATTTAAATAACCTGCCCACACCAGAAATCTGAACTTCTGTGCAATCTCGACAGAAAGCATTTCAAATATGAAAGCCAGGCTAATTGGACCCATACTGCCATAGGCAAAGCACTCCAACTCTTCCTCTTGCCCCCAAAGGCACCGGGAACCCCTTTTCCCCCCTGGACCATTCCTGGAAGGCCTGGCTGTTAATCTGTCTCAATAGCCAGCTCCCTAAACTCGGGACATAGACTCTGCCCATAATGGGGATCCAATTATTCCTCAAAACTACATGTTGGGATTTTGAGATGTGGCGCGATGACTAACCTCATAATGAAGAGTCACCACTGTCTTGCATGTACTTCATGCTTTGAATCTATTTGCGTTTTTTAGCTGCTGGCACTATTAAGAGGGACGCTGTTCTCAATTAAAACCAGCCCATTGCTTCCCTAAGTTTAATTAGGTGCAGGGCTGTTCATTCTGGCACCAGCAGTATTTTGTTTTCAATTAATTGGCTTACCAGGCAACAGATGCCAGTGTCATCTTTTCTCCTCTCCTCACTCTCCTGAGCACCCTATCACCACCTTCAAAACCTCTGACAAGGATTTTAAAGAGAGCACTTTCAGTAGCTGTTATTGGAAGGGTAAACAAAACTGCCCTTTAAGAATCTGTGTTGCAATGCAGACAGAACCCACAGAAAATTTCTGTCCTCTCTATACGATAGCATGGATAACAAAAGCTGAGTAGGGCAGAATGAAAAGTGAATGAAATAACAGTTTGAAGAAGCATGGGCTGGTATCTCTATTTTAATCTTGCCTTGAAGTGCAAGAGGAAAGGGTGGGGAGGGATAGGGAAAAAAAGAAAGGGCTGCTAGTTACTTTTCTTAATGAAAAATCATGCATCATATTTCAGACCTTCCTACAATCATTCCATGAATCCAAGGTGCTGTCCCCCCAGGTCCCTGATTTCAGTTGACCCTGGATGCTGTATGTGTGGGGACTTCTAACAAGGGTTGTTAGGGGGAGGAGGGGCTGGATGCACTCCTCCTGGTCAGCTGGCAAAACACATAGATCACCCACAGCTGTACTGTTCCATCAGCAGAATTTTGTCAGATTGCTGCCTTTGGATTCCCTCTCCCCTTTACAGCTGTCTCCTATTGCTAGTTCAAGCATTCCCAGTCAGACAGCCTCAGCCCCTTCTACACTGCAAAGCCTCCATGATACCCTGCTCACTGACCCAAGAGCCTTCTCCATTCTTCAATGCAGGATACCCATAAGCACTCTATTCCTGCCAGGAGCTCTCTTCTCTTCACAGCAGCTTCCCATCCTCCTGCCTTCAGGCATTCCACTGCCACTGGGCAGTGAAAGCCTCCCTTGTTTAGCAACAACTGTGAAGTGTGACATGGCTTCCACGCTTAATGCAGAGGTGTTAACTGCTGAAGCTTAAAAACAAGAGACTGACACTTATTTTGTCCCATAAAGTAGCACCCAGTCCTAGCCCTTACATGGTATTGGCAGATGAAAACAACCCTGCATGAAATACCCTATTCTATTAGGTCGAGCAAGCAGTCGGTGTGAGGGGGAACGAGAACAGTTTGATTTGTTGAAGTTTAATCCTTCCTTCTGACTACTTTACCTCTTCTACCTCTCAGTCCCCACACAGCTTACCTTCACTCCCTACTTAGAATACGCTTGTTCTAGCCAGGAGGCCTATACAGACAGATTCCTAACTTCAAAGAAGTGTTAAAAACAGGAGATGAGAAAAATAAGAGGGGGCGCTGGGAGGAAACATTGTGTGCTAATTTTCACTAGTCAAATCCTTGCTTATGGCTGCATTCTACCCCACCCCCACCCCAGTCCCTTTGCTTCATGATCTATTTTCATATACTTGCCCATTGCAATGGAATCTGAACATTGCGTATATAGAACGACTAGGGCCTTACCAAATTCACGGTCGGTCCATTTTGGTCAATTTCACGGTCATAGGATTTTTAAAATAGTAAATTTCATAGAATCATAGAATATTAGGGTTGGAAGAGACCTCAGGAGGTCATCTAGTCCAATCCCCTGCTCAAAGCAGGACCAACCACAACTAAATCATCCCAGCCAGGGCTTTGTCAAGCCAGGCCTCAAAAACCTCTAAGGATGGAGATTCCACCACCTCCCTAGGGTAACTCATTCCAGTGCTTCACCACCCTGCTAGTGAAATAGTGTTTCCTAATATACAATATAGACCTCCCCCACTGCAACTTGAGACCATTGCTCCTTGTTCTGTCATCTGCCACCACTGAAAACAGCCGAGCTCCATCCTCTTTGGAACCCCCCTTCAGGTAGTTGAAGGCTGCTATCAAATCTCCCCTCACTCTTCTGTTCTGCAGACTAAATAACCCCAGTTCCCTCACCCTCTCCTTGTAAGTCATGCATCCCAGCCCCCTAATCATTTTCGTTGCCCTCCACTGGACTCTCTCCAATTTGTCCACATCCCTTCTGTAGTGGGGGGGACCAAAACTGGACACAATACTCCAGGTGTGGCCTCACAAGTGTCAAATAGAGGGGAATAATCGCTTCCCTCGATCTGCTGGCAATGCTCCTACTAATACAGCTCAATATGCCTTTGGCCTTCTTGGCAACAAGGGCACACTGACGACTCATATACAGCTTCTCGTTCACTGAAATCCCCAGGTCCTTTTCTGCAGAACTGCTGTTTAGCCAGTCGGTCCCCCAGCCTGTAGCGGTGCATGGGATTCTTCCTTCCTAAGTGCAGGACTCTACACTTGTCCTTGTTGAACCTCATCAGATTTCTTTTGGCCCAATCCTCCAATTTGTCTAGGTCACTCTGGACCCTATCCCTACCCTCCAGTGTATTTACCTCTCCCCACATCTTAGTGTCATCTGCGAACTTGCTGAGGGTGCAATTAATCCCATCATCCAGATCATTAATGAAGATGTTGAACAAAACCGGCCACAGGACCAACCCCGGGGGCACTCCGCTTGATACCAGCTGCCAACTAGACATCGAGCCGTTGATCACTACCTGTTGAGCCCAGCAATCTAGCCAGCTTCTATCCACATTATAGTCCATTCATCCAATCCATACTTTTTTCACTTGCTGGCAAGAATACTGTGGGAGACCATATCAAAAGCTTTGCTAAAGTCAAGATATATCACATCCACCGCTTTCCCCATATCCACAGAGCCAGTTATCTCATCATAGAAGACAATCAGGTTGGTCAGGCATGACTTGCCCCTGGTGAATCCATGTTGACTGTTCCTGATCACCTTCCTCTCCTCCAAGTGCTTCAAAATGGATTCCTTGAGGACCTGCACCATGATTTTGCCAGGGACTGAAGTGAGGCTGACCAGTCTGTAGTTCCCCAGGTTCTCTTTCATGATTTCAGATATTTAAATTGGAAATTTCATGGTGTTGGTAACTGTAGGGGTTCTGACCCAACTCTGAAGGCAGCAGTACAGAAGTAAGGGTGGCATAGTATGGTATTGCCACCCCTACTTCTGCACTGCTGCTGGTGGGGCACTGCCTTCAGAACGGGGTGCCTGGCCACCAGCCACCACTCTCCAGACACCAAGCTCTGAAGGCAGCAGCGCAGAAGTAAGGGTGGCAATACAGCATCCCTTCTACAATAACCTCATGACACCCCCAACCCTCTTTGGTTGGGACCCCCAGTTTGAGAAATGCTGGTCTCCCCCATGAAATCTGTATAGTATAGGGTAAAAGTACACAAAAAAACCAGATTTCATTGTCTGTGATGCGTTTTTCATGGCCGTGAATTTGGTAGGGCACTAAGAATGACTGGTCCTGTCTACATATTCATCTGTAAACACCTAGCAGAGTAATATTTTCCTAATATACAGCTAGGAGACCATTTATAAAAGACTCCTCCCACTCCCCCTTAGAGGATCCCTGGTGTGCTCACTGAATCTCAACAGGATTCTGTCTCTATGTCACACCATGCCCTGTCTCCCGCAATCATGGCAGATTATCTCCACAGCACTGGCATCCCGACAGCCTAGGGAGAGCTTCCAAAGCCACCAAGCTTCAAAGAGATTTCAATGTATCAATAACACTAAGACATACTGATGTACAGTGGATCAATTGGTCTGATAAATGCAATAATTCTTACATGGGAGAATAAGCTACTCCTGCAGCCCCCAAAGTGTCATTTTATGTAGGATTCTCTTTTAACAACCGTAACATTTTTACAGGAAATCACTTTTAAACCTTAAATTCAAGTGAGGTGGTTATGAAAGGTGCTCGATTGATAGCTCTCTAGGCTGAAGTCCCTTGTTCATCTACAGGACAGATTCAGTAAAGACTACAGCAGCAGCAGCAGTCTTCAAAATGGCCCAACGTGCTTTGATGCCATCTACCAGGGGCCATCATTCAAATGAGAACACCACAGTCACCATGTTCAGTTGAGGCTCAGTTGTTGGCCTCTTTGCTGAGATTAAAGCCCTGCTACAGGGGTAGCATCTAAACGCCTCAGAGCCCCTCACAGTTAAGCACTGCACAGACGTAACAAAAGACTGCCCCTGCCCCACAGAGCTTCAAGTCTACATAACTGCATTTAAACACAGTTTGTGAAGCACGGGATGTAACACCACCTTAAAAAAACCTGTGCTGGGGCAGTTGGTTGCCACACACCTTTACCCAACATGGTTAAAGCAGCGCTGTGTCTTATGGAGTATAGATTGGGACTATTGCCACACTTCAGACCTGCCCCAGAACCATGCTGCAGCCTTGGACAGACCAGGGCTGAAGCATATTTCAGAGACATGATTAAACCTGTTAGGGCCTCAATTCCAGGCTGTGAGCTGTAACTGCATTTTAGCCCTCTCAGGGGACAACGGTGACTTGAGAGTCATGAGGTCAAAGGCTGTTTTTACAATATAGACAGACTGACGGTCAGACTAATTAGATTTTTTTCCTTGCCCATATGTGGGCAGGAAGAAAACACGTTATAACCATATTAAGGAACCATAGGTAAAAATGCAGTGACCTAAAAACCCCCACTCACAATCACATTTCACAACTGTGTTTAAACTTGGCCATTTTTTGCTGTGCAACTGAGGCCTGAGTTGGTCATTAATCCCAAATGTGGTGATGGCCTTTGGGATGTGGACACCTCTCCCCTATGAACTGGCCTGAAATCACTCACCAAATTTCAGACATGCTACGAAACAGCTGTCAGATGATGACTCTAAGTTATTTCCAACTCCAGTCAGCTTTAACTGGTGACAGGGATGAGAATGGCCCCATAGCCTACTACTCATCACCATAGGGTTGCCAGGGGGTCTGGTTTTCGACTGGAATGTCAGGTCGAAAAGGGACCCTGGTGGCTTCTCCATTAAAAGTCCGGTTGGCGGGCTGGCAGGCTCCCTACCTGGCTCTGCGCAGCTCCCGGAAGCAGTGACATGTCCTTCTGGCTCTAAGGCAGGGGTAGGCAAACTATGGCATGCATGCCAAAGGCGGCACGCGAGCTGATTTTCAGTGGCACTCACACTGTACGGTCCTGGCCACCGGTCCCGGGGGTTCCGCTGCTGGCCTGGGGTCCTGGCCGCT
Organism: Chelydra serpentina; assembly: GCA_037349315.1. NCBI lineage: Eukaryota > Metazoa > Chordata > Testudines > Chelydridae > Chelydra > Chelydra serpentina. Next base: position 1,167,280 of record JBAIAC010000023.1, read on the forward strand.
GGCCCGAGGCTCTGCAGCTGCCCCCAGCTGTGGCCCATTGGCCCCAGCCTGGGGCAGTGAGGGGTGCAGACAGGGGCAAGAGGGGGTGCAGCTCAGCACTCCCACCTTAAAAATTGTTCCAGTGCCACTGTACTGGGATATTTTTAAGTCCTAATTTGCTGCTTACATCACTATCATGCCACGTGGAACAGCGCACTGCATTTGATGTTGAGATTAGAATGTACATGCAAGAACTGGAATCAGAATTTTCTGACAGATTTCAAGATTTCCAGCAATTTGGCCCAATGCTTTCTTTTCTAATTAAACATGAAAACTTCAACAAAAGCGACTTGGATGTGTCTGTATTTAAGTGGGTGTTGAAGATTTCGTAATGCAGCTCATTCAGTTAAAAAGCTCAGAATTGTGGGCATCAAAGTTTGGAGATCTGGGGAGTGCACTTGAAACTACCAAGAGAGATCATGGGGTCTCTATTCTGACCTGCTCAACATCCCTGCCAGTGAAATTTAACTGTTTGAAGAAAATTGCATTGGAATGCTTTCAGCATTTGGATCCACATACCTGTGTGAACAGGTATTTTCACACATGAAATCTGTCCTCTGTCCTTTGGAGCTGGTTAACAACTGATCACTCAGAAGCCAGTGTGCGGCTTAAAGTACCCAAATACGTTCCAGACATTGGAAAACTCAACAAGGAAAAGCAAAGGCTAGGATCACACTAAACTGCATTTTAATTACATTTTAAAATTAAGCTTCTTAAACATTTTAAAAACCTTATTTAGTTTACATACAACAAAAGTTATACATTATAGACTTATAGAAAGAGACCTTCTAAAAACGTTAAAATGTATTACTGGCACGCGAAACCTTACATTACAGTGAATGAATGAAGACTCGGCACACCACTTCTGAAAGGTTGCCAACCCCTGCTCTAAGGCATAGGGGTGGCCAAAGTGGCTCCGCACGCTGCCCCATGTGCCGGCTCCACAGCTCCCATTGGCCAGGAACATGTTGCTGCTTCCAGGGAGCCCCCCAGGGATAAGCGCTGCCCAGAGCCTGCTCCCTGCACCCCCTCCCGTACTCCAACCCCTGCCTCAGCCTGGAGACCCATCCTGCACCCAAACTCCCTCCTGGAATCCACACACCCCTCACATACCCCAACACCCTGTCCCATCCCGGAGCCCCCTCCCGTACCCCAAACCGCTCATTTCTGGCCCCACCCTGGAGCCCGCAACCTCACCCACTCCTGCAGCCCAACCCCCTGCCCCAGCCTGGTGACAATGAGCCAGTGAGGGTGGGGGAGAGTGAGCGACAGAGGGAGGGGGAATGGAGTGAGCATGGGTGGGGCCTCGGGGAAAGGACGGGGCAGGGTGTTTAGAAAGTTGGCAACCTTACATCGTCATCTGGCTGGTCCTCTCTGTTCAACTACCCTCCATAATTTTTACCTTATGGACTTCATTTCTGAGCACTGTATTACAGAGGGACTTGAACTGCCCCCTCATATCAGCACCACCCAAATCATTAACCTCTGAAACTCATTGCTTTTTTGCATAGCAAAAGTAACTTGCCTTTCCGTTAAGCAGCTGGATCAGCTCAGGCTTAGGAGAGACTGTTCTTAATTAATGAGATATAATTCAATTTAATTTAGAAAAACATAAGTAGCCCAAGGGAAAATCCCTCTACTGTGCCTATAACTGAAAGTTGTTCCAATTCAATATCATCTTTCATTGAAATTGTGAATGTGAAAGATAGAGTCGTATAAAGAGCTAGTTTAGAATAGAAATATTACACAATAGCAGCTGACAACAGTAAACCAAGAATGGGAGTGAGGGATGGGGAGGAGATGAGCAGTGAGACAATTGGCAAGATTCATCCCTACTTTTAGAGACAGATGGATTCCTGACATCAAGATCTGGTCTTTGGAAAATAAAGGGAAACATATCAGAACTAAGCCCTTTGTCTGTTCAACTGTATTAAAGTACAGAAAGAAAAGTACATGATGGGATGCAACAACTAACTAGGGAGAGAAAATCACCTCTCTGTGCAGAGTGAGACAAGAAAGTGACAGAACCAGAAACCATGAGAACAGAACCACATTATAATTGGATTCAAAAGCAATTGCCTAGGGCAGTTCTGCAAGATAACTTGGTTCTGCTGCCTATTATGGGCAGGGAACTTCTTATTATTTTTGAAACAACAAAGCTAGCATACTCTAAATTCCCCTCCTAGCATGTCTACAAGTTTAAGAACATGGTTGTAACTCTGTAATTACGTTAAGTATGGAACACAAACCATGTTACAACTGTATTTGGTAGTAAATGTATTTGAAAAGTGTTTCAAACAGGATTACAAGCGATAGTGTGGAAAGAGCCAAAGAGACCCCAATGCATTCTAAGTAGGCATCTGCTGAGGTTAAAGACAAATTCTCGTTGGCTTATAGAGCATGACTTCTGCTTTATGAGACCGAGAAACCATGAAAACTACAGGGGGAGGGCCGTAACTAGATATTTTGGCGCCTGGGGCAAGGCAAAGGAAGGATCCTCGCCGCCGAAGACGGCGGCAGTGTTTGGGTTGCCACCGAAATGCTGCCGAAGACGGCGGAAGCTGAGGGGTGCAGAAAACTCCCCGAGCCGGCAGCATTTCAGCGGCAGTGTTTGGGCTGGTGCCGAAATGACGCCAGCTCAGGGAGTTTTCTGTGCCCCTCAGCTTCCGCGCCTGAGGCAAGTGCCTCACTCGCCTTGCCCTTGTTACGGCACTGCGGGAGGCTGTTGTCAGCCTCATTAGCACCACAGATTGGGGAAATGCTGGCAATTTTAGCCAACCACCATTTTTTAACAGAGGTTGGGCCTGTTGGGCTCTCAGATTGGCAAGCAATCCTTTCCCTGCCCATTATATTAGCTAAAATCCAGTGAGATGAGAAGGGGACCACTTCCCTCCCTTTTCTCTATTCCACCATCCACAGATCACACAAATTATGCAAATACAAGAAGTTAATTTATTTTTCAGGATGAAATAGCAGTGCTGGTAGTTTTTAGTTTATCCTCTAGGGCAGTGGTTCCCAAACTTTACCAACCTGTGAACCCCTTTCACTAAAATGTCAAGTCTTGCGAACCCCCTCCTAAAAATGAATATTTCCAGGGATTTTCTCCTTTACCGGAGTATAAATTATAAAAGCAGTGATCTTAGAAATATAAAATTATTAATTATTATTTATCATTACAGTATTTTTATTACATTATGAAAACGGCAACACTCTTCCAAGATCTCACTTTTGTAGCTTGTATCACTTTGAATAAGCCTGTTATAAGACAAGGCTCCTATGTTTCATCAAGGAGTATCAGATGTGAAACAGCATGAAGGTATTTAAGAATCCAACTCAAAGAGTTCCTCCTACACAAGCATTCAGGTCTTGAGCAGTCCAGGCAAGCAACGCACGTTACAACAGAGCTTAAACTTGTTCCTCATAATAATTTTAAAAACAAGACCAGCTGCCTATTTAATTTTAAAAACAGCAAAAAATATCCACCTCCCTTTCCATTTCTTATAAGGAGTCTTGACGTTTAAATCTCCTCAGTGTGATAAATATGCTTTCTTTGATCTGCTTAGCTCTTGGAAGTCCAGGGGCTCTGGGCTGCTGGCCCTGTGCTGCCCAGGGTCCCTAGGGACAGCTCTGTCCGCCATTAGGGAATTTTTTCCCGAGAACCCCCTGTAACATTTTGTGAACCCCCAGGGGTTCACGAACCCCAGTTTGGGAACCACTGCTCTAGGGGGTAATGGATATCATAGCAGCAAAGCAACTCCATGGCAAATTGCACGCAGATTTAAAAAGGACATCAGCAAAAAATACCACTTCTTTTCTTATAACCTACGGTTACAACAACTGCTTAGGATTGCTGTAAGTGCAAGAGCAGAGGAAAAAAGATTTTTTCTGTATTTTCTCTGGTTTGTTCATTTTGGGTGAAATTCACCAGAGTGCTGAGGCCCAGCAGCACAAGGCCAATCCATTAATGAAGTCCCACTTACACCCTACTGAGAGGATTAGACAGACAAGGTGTGTGAGCTAATATTTTTCATTGGGCCAACTTGGTGAGAGCGACAAGCTTTCAAGCTACACAGAGCTCTTCTTCAGGTCTGGAAAAGGCACTCAGCCCAGGTCTACACTACAGACATATTGGTACAATTATGGTCGCTCAGGCTGTGGATTTCTCACACCCCTGAGCAACAGAGTTATACTGACCTAACCCCTGGTGTAGACAGCGCTGTGTCAGCAGGAGAGCGCCTCCTGTCAACATAGCTACCGCCTCTTGAGGAGGTGGATTAACTATGTCGACCGGAGCAGTTCTCCCGTCAGCATGGGAGCGTCTTCACTTAAGCACTGCAGCGGCGCCGATGCAGCGTTTTAAGTGTAGACCTGCCCTCAGTGTCACAGCTAAGTACAAGACTGAACAGAGTTTAGCATAAGTTGGTAGCGCACGTTCTAAGAGAACATTCAAGGTGAAGTGGCCATTAACAACTCTGCAGTCCTAGGACAAAAAGGGGGGATCAGTGGGTTACAGACTGTTAACCATAAATCCAGTGTCTTTATTAAGACCATGATTTTTAGTGTCTAGCAAAGTTACGAATTTAAACTCCCAGGCTCGTCTTTTGAAAGTGGTGTGCAGGTTTCCATTGAGAATGAGGACTGATAGAGTGATCGCTTTGTGAAAAGTGTTCACCCACAGGGGATGTGGTCTTTTTTGTCTTGTTTTCCTGTGCGAATTCATTCGAAAGTGCAGTGATTGTCTCGTTTCACCCACATAGCTGTTACTGGGGCATTCAGTGCACTGGATGAGTTACACATGTTGTGATGGGCATGTGAATTCATGGATCTTGAAAGGTGTGTTGTGGTGTGTTGATCAGTGTAGCAGCAGAGGTATGTCTGCAGGTTTTGCATCTGTTGTTCTGGCAGGGCCTGGTGCTGCTTTGTGTTGGTGCGTCCTGGTCTGTGGGAAACTTACTTGTGATGACATTTTTTTCAGGACGGGGTCCCCATTGAGTATGGGGTTGTAGCTGTTTAATGATAACCTGTATGGGCTCCAGTGTGGGTCAGTAGGTGACAAGTAGGGGTGTGCGGCTGGAGGGGGCTTTATTTCTGTATTGAAGCAAGTTCTCTCAGAGTATTTGGGTGGCCCATTCCATGATGTCATCTATTTCTCTGGTGGAGTGTCCTTGTTTGGTGAAGGTGGTTTTGAGTGTGTTAAGGTGTATATCCCACACTTTCTCCTTGGAGCATATTCTGTGGTACCCGAATGCCTGGCTGTAGATAACAGACTGCTTGGTGTTTTGGGGGATGGTTACTGGATCTATGATGGTGATCCAGTGGTGACACTATGAGTACCTTTCCCAGACCTGAAAAAGAGTGCTGTCTAGCTTGAAAACTTGTGTCTCTCACCAGCAGAAGTTGGTTCAATAAAACATATCATCTCACCCATCTTGTCTTGCTAATACCCTGGGACCAACATGGCTACATCTACACTGCATACTACTGAGAGAATGTAAGTGTAAGTTAAGTGGTGCACGGGCCTTTTGCTGAGCCTCTGCACAGGGCTGATTTTCAACCTGTCTTCCCTGGGCAGCTCTTTGTGCACAGTCAGTTTCATTGTTTGCCCAGTGAACAGTCCGTTTCCTTTGTTCATGCAGAGCTTTCACACAACAACAGGTGAGAGGAAAAACTGGGTTTAAAATAGGAAATGGACTGCAAAACTGTAAACACTGGCAGGGAGAGAGAGAGAAGTAGTATTTGAAACCTGTTTTTAAAACACAGTTTTTGAAGCGGACTAAATTCCACATTGGCGGTGTCCCTTTGAGGCCTTGGCTACACTTGCAGCTGTACAGCGCTGTTAGTTAAACCCGTGTTCGTACAGCTGAGTAGGGAAAGCGCTGCAGCCTGTCCACACTGGCAGCCGCCAGCGCAGTAACTAGCACTGACGTGGCTACATTTGCGGCACTTGCAGCTGTATTGGGAGCGGTGCATTATGGGCATTCAGGTAGCTGCAACGTGCTTTTCAAATGGGGGGGGGGGGGTGAGGGGGACTTTGACAGGGAGCGTTTTTGGAGACAGAGTGGGGGTTTTGAAATCTCCACAGAGTGTCAGCTCATTATTTCCACACCTCCACATCCCCTGCCTCTCTCTCAATCACTGAAAGCAAACAGCAGGGGCTTTGTTTGTTTTAAAAGAGCAGATAAAAGAGAGGAAACGGAGCCTTCCCCCTCCCCACCGCCGTTCTTCTCCCCCCCCCCCCCCCCCACACGCCGTCTCTGTCCAAGGCAACTTTGCTGCCGGCATTCCTAACGGAGCCCCTCCCCTCTCCTCCCCTCCCCCCCCGCCTGCAAACAGTAGCTGTGTTTGGTTTTTTGTAAAGCACCTCAACAACGGAGCTCTGAACTCCAACCCGGAAGTGCCGTTTCAAAACAAAGCAACTTCCGGAGATCAGTAACTCCGTTGTTCCTCGGCTACACTGAAAGACCAACTTTCCACCCACTTCGCAACAGTGGTTATTCCTCTCGGGGAGGTGGAGTACATGCAGCGCTGTATCTGAGGAGATACAGCGCTGCACGTGCCTTGCAAGTGTAGCCAGTTAATGAGTTACAGCGCTGCCGGGAGTTTTATTGCACTGTAACTCGTAAGTGTAGCCAAGGCCTAAGATGTCAAGGTGAAGAGTGAGGAGCTTAGGGATTTTGATGAGCTCAAAATGTCCCACTTCAAGTTAATAAAATCACTTTCCCTATTGTCATTCTAATCTTAATGACAACAGGTCAGCACAATTTCCAAGTTAAAGGACCTTCTGGGATTGAATACTCATATGTTGCACAAATGTGGAAATCTAAAACAAGGCCCTTGTATTCAGTGAAACATCCTCTCATGATACTGGGCTGTTTATTTAGGGAAAACCCCCCACAAAAACCAAGGTATCTCAAATTTTCTGTTTAGGACTAACTACGTTAGAGGAGAGGGAAAAGCACCACCTGTATGTTATAAGTTGCTACTAATCGTGCCATTGTTTATCAGATGCTAAACATTCTTCCCTGAGAGACTTTGCCTCTCTCCTGCCATAGACTCCACAGCAGGAGCCCTTGTAATAACACAGAAATACAGCCAAGAAAATTCCCTAGCCAGGAGCACACTATGCATCCTGTTGTCACACTGGGGAAATGCATTTGGCAGCTGACTCATACCGCACGCATACTTCAGGATAGTAAGGGACAGGCCAAACATAAGAGGGCATTGTGGGGATCTGTGGCTGGGGAAGGCAATTGCTTGCCTATATATAAAATACCATGTTCCTGTTGGGTCTATCCGTTAATTTTAAATGTCCACAGCCAGGATTCAAATGTCCAGATCCAGTTTCCAGGAGGAGCCGAAAGTTCCAACAAGGTTCTGAACCCAATACTCAGACAACAATGAGCATAATGATGAGTGATCACAGGAGCAGCCTTTCAAACCCGGCTCCCAGATGCAATGAACAAGTCTAGGATAACGCTCAACAACTTTTCTTGTGGCAAGAGCACTGATGAACCATCACTCTCATTTGCCACTTTAAACACATTCTAACAGAGGTATTTAAGAACTCCTGACACCTCACAGAAAGCATGGAAAGATATGATCTATATACACTATACAGTTTAAGTAAGTTCTAAAGAGAATGTGCTTCAGTGTACTGTCTTCCTGCTGTACAATGAATGACATCAGCATGAACCTACAATAACTGAAAAGCTCATCTGCTTATTCCTCAGCGGCAGTCAGAATTCTCCATGACATCAGAATACTTTTCTGTCAACCAACTGTGATGTCAAACAGATTATGTCATCAAGCATTCGAGGCTAATGAACTTTACAGAAATTATAAATCTGTTCTTAATGTATGTCCCTATGTAGTACAAAAACAACCACCATCACACAAAGAGATATGCATGTGCCCCTACATAATAAAAAACACAGTCAATCTGACATATCATCATATACATTAATTTAGAGAGGACCACATTTACAAAGACAAAACTATGGGAGCTCTTGGGTGCCAAGAGCTTTCGAAAATCTGACCCAGGTTTAAAAAAATTACTCCTTAAGATGTATGTATGTCTTTAAGGATCATACATTCACACGCTTAAATATCACTCCAACTACTAGTAAAAAAAAATCATACTGCCCAATTAATAATACAGATGTATCCCTCTAACAATGCACTAGGGGAAGAATGAAATATGGACTCATACTTATCATGGCCTTTACAGTCACACATTTATGCTGTAACAGGATGATGCACACCTGAGGCTTATTAGTAAATGCCTCTGGCTGCAGTTTGGGAGATTGCAAGGTTTGAATTTGCTAGGTTCTAAGCCAGACCAGGCAGCTGTCAATCTGCATTTCCTCACGTGAGCTTTGTAGTGGTTTCCTCTCAGCATTTTGCAAGACTGTTGGTGTGCTCTGGTTATTATAGCAATACCACTTTGGATTAAAAACATAACACTCCCCTGCCCCCTATTTCACACTGCTTTTAAAAATGGACAGTACTAAAACATACACACTCAGCTAATCCAGCAACATAGGAATGCAATAGTTCTACAGAGTGTCTGTGTGAACATCAATCTTACCCCTTCAAGTTACAGGTGCTTGATTTGGCAAGATGAAAGCTACAAGTCATGATCATCAGAAGGAAAAGTAGATAATATTGTCTACCAGCCTGTCCTGCCTAGGAGTCCCAGGTAAGCGCCGCATCCCGCCCCCCAGCTCCTCCCCTTTGGCCCCTAAACTCCCTCCCAGAGCCTGCACCCCTTCCCTCCACACCCCCTACCATCCCCAACACCCAGGGCTAGCGCGCCCACTAGGCGACCCTAGGCGGTCGCCAGCATTTGGGGAGCGGAGACTCCCGGCGGCGATTGAAAACGCCGCTGAGAGTGCAGCTTCCCCAGAGCTGCTGCCCCTGCCCCAGGTGAGCTGCCACGGGCGGGGAGCACAGCCCTGCCTCGGCCCGGCGGGCAGTGCGGGGAGCCGGGGGCAGTGCGGGGAGCCCAGCGCCCCGCCGCAGCCGGGGGGGCGCGAGAAGCTGAGCCCAGCACCCCCGCCGCGCGGAGCCCAGCACAGCGCCCCCACCGTGGCTGGGAGCACAACCCAGCCCGCCGCGGGCTGCGCGGGGGGCCGGGAGCGGAGCCCAGCCCAGCCCAGCCCGCCGCGCCCAGCCCAGCCCGCCGCGGGAGGGGGCGCGGGGAGGGGGCGCGGGGCGGGGAGCCGAGCAAAGCGCCCCCACCGCGGGCGGGGCACTGAGCCCAGGCGGCCCAGGGGGAGGGGCAGGGAGCCCAGCCCCCACCCCCGCTGCAGCCCCGGGTGGATGGGGAGGCTGCCGCGGGCGTGGTTTACCGCTGGGTGGGTGGGGCGGGCGCCAAGGGCCAGTGCAAGGAAGTTTCGCCTAGGGCGCTAAACTTCCTTGCACCGGCCCTGCCTACACCCCCTCCCTCCGCACCCCTCTGGCCCCCCAAACTCCCTCCCAGAGCCTGCACCCCCCCAACCCCAAACTCCCTCCCAGAGCCTGCACCCCTTCCTTCCGCCCCCTCCCATCCCCAAACTCCATCCCAGAGCCTGCACCCCCTCCCTTTGCATGCCCCATCCCCAAACTCCTTCCCAGAGCCTGCACCCCCTTTCTCCACCCCTCCCATCCCCAAACTCGTTCCCAGAGCCTGCACCTCCTCCCTCCACACCCCCTCCCATTTCCCAGGTGCCTCCCAGAGCTTGCATCCCCACCCCCAGCCTGCACCCAAACTCAGTCCCAGTGCCTGCACCCCTAACCCACTCCTGCAGCCACAGCCCATCCCGGAGCCTGCACCCAGCACCCAAACTCCCTCCCAGAGTCTGCACCCCCCACCCCTTGCCCATGCCCAGAGCCTACACCCAAACTCCCTCCAAGAGCCCAACCTCTCACCCGTCCTGCACCCCAATCCCCTGCCCCAGCCCAGGGTCTGCACCCCAGACCTCCTCCCCCCACCCAAACTCCCTCCCAGATCCTTAGGCAGGTGGGGGGCAGAGTTTGGGGGGGGGCGGGTACTGGGCACTACCAAAAGTTCTACAAACCTGCCACCCCATCCATCATTAACTGCTATTACTGTAGGTCAGCATTCCACTTGCAGCCAAAGAGTGGCTGATGGATATTTTAACAAAGTCCCCTGTAAACCCAGTATGATATGGTATCAACAACAATGTTAAAGTGAAAAAAACAGAGCCAAGGGATTAGACAGTCAGTTTCATGAAGGCACAGAAACGAAATCCAAGTCATGGATCATCTCCTTTTTATTTCAAGTAGACTAAAGGTATGTCTGCACTGCATTGTAAACCTCAGTCTGTGCTTGCGGGCACTGGTTCCTAGCCTGCACTTGAGCAGCCAACGGCACTGTAAAGCTGGGCTTACAATCGCTGTACTCGGGTCTCACCGCCATTCTAGTGAGCCATACTGCACTGCACAGCACAGACCTTCTGCCTCAGGTCTGTGGCTTGAGCTGCGTCTATACTGCAAAATGACAGGGACTGGACCCAAGTTACAGCAGGACTTGGGCTTCTAGCAGGGTCTTAGGAGTACTTGCTGACTAGAGTCAGAATGATTTGTGTGTGGATGGAAGGGGGACTTGGGCTCAAACCCGAGTCAGAGCCTGGGCTTCATATGTTGTATAGAACAGGGTACGTCTACACTAGAAAAAAAACCCACCACCACCACCAACAGAGCAGCGAGTTTCAGAGCCTGACTTGGGCTCACGTTATGGGAATAAAATAGTAGTGCAGATGGTCTCATTCAGGCTGGAGGCTGCGCTCTGAAACCCAGCGTGAGGGAGGTGGGTGGGGGGTGTCCTCAGAGACTAGGCTCCAGCCCAAGCGGGAACATCTACACTGCTATTTTTAGCCCCGTAGTGCGAGCCCAAGTCAGTCAACTCAGACGCACTGCTGCAGGTGGTTTCCTTTCAGCACAGATGTACCCATACTCTCTAAGCTGCACACTAAGCTCAGACTCTCACTCAGGTTTCAGCCCAAGCCCTCTTTCTGTCCACACACAAATCAGCCTGACTCGGGTCAGCAAGTGCTCAAGATCCTGGTCCTAGAACCCTGTGGGGGAAGTGGGTCAGAGCCTGATCATGGCATGGCTCCACAGACCCTGATTTACAATGCAGTGTAGACATACCCTAAGGGGCTGACAAAGCTGTCTGACATTAGTACAGATTTCGTTAGCAAACACTAGTCACTCATGACCATCACAGGTAAAATCTTGCCTTGGATTTTAATACCCATCTGGCTACACCTATGAGTGTAGTAAATTCACAGATGGCACCAGATGACCTCAGGGGGAATACAGTGCATACTTTGTGTGTGTTTGCAAGGCTGCAGCCCTAACTTAAAAGGTCCATAAGCAATTATTTTTCCTTACTGCTTGCACAGCAGAAAAACATCCCTGTAGTATGAATGGTAGCCTAGTTCAGCCTTGAACTCAAAAGGACCTTCCTACAGATAAAGGAAGTGATCTGTTTAAATGGATCAGCCCAGCTACCTTCAACTCTAAGATTTCCTCTCATTAGCAGTTGTGATTTCCTACTTCCATGAGTTATCTATTTTCTGCAGACACCAGACTGTTTTTGAGATCAGTGCTATTATCAGCCATCCTTTGTTTTTTTTATTGTTATACCCAACAGTAACTAAGCTCATTTCAAAGCATTAGTATATGCTGTCTTTTATAGCACAAAGCTAACAGATGTTCGTTCACGTGTTAAATATAAACCTTAACTCTATGCGTTCGTATCATACTAGAGCGTGTGGTGGATTTTTTTCTATTTAATTGAGGTTACAGTATTTATGGAAGAAATAAACTAGGATACGTAGGGTTTTTTGTGTGGCAGAGAACAAAGCTGGGTCATTGTGCAGCTTCAGCACATTCAGCAGTTGGAGGAGTTGTCATCACTTCTTTTCATACTCTATAGAAATCATGTCTGGATACGCTTTTGAGCTAGGAATGCTTGAGGAGCAATGTATTAGTGACTCACTGAAGAGGGAGCTAGACAAACGTCTGTCAAGTGAATTGAAATCTCAGAAATTGAAATGTGAACGTGAAACATGATAGTAAAAGAGTCGCCTGTTCTCAAGAGTGAGTACATCAGCGTGTACAGAAAGCTTGTCTGTGTGTTCGGAAAGAGGCGACAATAATGTGGCAGATAATATGCTGTTTTACCCCTTGTGATATCTGGCGGGGCAGCAGGATACCATACAACACAATGCTGCAGACAACATCATGAATCAAGTGCTTCTATCTTTGCTGTTACAAAAACGTCTCCCACCTGGGACTGCCACCTTTGAAAGAACTAAGAGAGATGCCATATACAACCACCTGTCAACATATTGCGGGACTCAAGATGGTCTAACTTAAGAATATAGGTACTAATAAAGCCCTTTCAGAGTGTTTTATTGAAGACAATCACTCAGTCAGGTCTGGCAAGGCGGAGGCTGAAATGCTGCTATCTATGGGCTAGATTTTGGCCAGTCCCTGCACTGGTGTGGAAGGGGACAGGGAAAGTGCAAGATTCTCCCTTGCTTCCCTGTAGTCTCTGGCCAAAAACCCAGCAGGGAGCATTGTCTCTGCTCCCTCTTAGTGGTCCCAGTGGTGCTAGGTGCCTGCAAAGGGTAGGCTAAGGGCAGGGTCATAGCTCCTGCCCATTCCACTTTGCCATCTAGCAGTCTGGCTGCATGCACAAGACGGAGAACGCTAGACGGAGAACTTTTTCCAAAAGGCATACGGCAAGTATGGCAGTGTGAACTGCTTGGGAGCTCAGTGAAAGACTGTTGGCTGAGTCAGAGAGAATCCCTCCCAGAATCTAGTCCTAGATATAGGACATGTCCTCCTCTACCCCAACAATACATGCACATGACCTCAGTTGTGTCAATAGAGTTGGACTAGGGAGGCTTCTCTTGTATGAATGTGTACTGGAAAGATGAAGGCTGACCTGGCATCTGCCGTACTGGTCTCATTTGGTGGTTGGCAGGCATGACAGTACATCCTACCCTCCAGCACAGAGGACAGTGGGAGAAAGGCCATCTATCTGGATTCAGAGGTCACCTCCGGATAAGAGAATAAAGCAGGGTCAAACCCATCCAGTGATGCTCGGGGGGCGGAGGGGGGAAGACTGCTCTTAACAAAAATACACACTTTTAAAAGAAGCCCTACAATGAACACACAGAATCAAGCAGCAGCGTCTGCACTGCGGAGAGAGCATTTGAACTTTCCATCCACTCCCTTCACCTGCAGAAGAAAACAGGCAAAGGTGCTACCCCTGCCAAGAGTGACGCTGTCCCTCAGACCCCAGCTACCCAACTTGGGCAACACAAGCTATTGAGCTCAAATGCCAAACCAACCCCCTCCCTGCAAACACTGCAACAAAACACCCATCTCCTAATGGCATTGCACCTGCCCCATCAGAACCAGGATGTATCAATTTTATAAAGTACATTTACAAAAGGCAGTGAGTCCCCCCCAAAAAAGAGTGCCTACTTTTGAGTGCCTTTTTAAAAATAAATAAATAAAAAGACTCAATGTCTATCAAAAAAAAAAATCCCCTCTGCAGAATTTTCACCTAGCCTACAGAAGGGCCACGGACAGGTTACATTTTGCAAAACAACTCCTGATGGGATTATTCCCTGCCAGGCGTTGAGATTGACGCCCACTGCTCATAGCACTCTGCACCCATAATCTAGATTTGCATTAGTAACCAGAAAATACTACTTCTGCTATTAACAATGATAATAAAAATCTCTCACCCCTCCCAATCAGCCCCTATGAGAAGTCGCGATCTAAAAGCATTTAGAATTCTGTTGACCGTGAAAATCAATCAGCACTGACAACCCCAGCTGAAACAAGGCTCGCTGTGGCGGTTTTCAGCATCACTGGAGAGCTGCCAACCTAATCCCCTTGCTGTAAACACAGCCTTGCGAGCACCTCGGGCCCGACAAGGCAAAATGAGCAGATTACATGGTGAGGTAACAAACTTGAACTGCACAGAGTAATGAATGGGGAAGGAGTTCCAAGTTATCAGCCAGTGACGAAACTTCTGAATTAACCTTTCCAAGAGAAGCTACCTATATGCAGATATGCTACTATTATTACACTAGGCCAGGGACAGTCTTACTTTGCCAAATCAAACACTGCACTGGCAACATGCCAGGAAACAGAGGGTCAATTTGCATAAAATGAAGCAGACAGCTTCTTCCCTCAAAGTTAACAGGTAGGTGAGGAAACTACAGTATGCAAAGCTCGACCTTGATCTGAAGAATCATTCAGGTCAAGATGAAGTATTGCACGATGGGACCTGAAGTTTCTGCAGTTCACACCTCTGTGTTCAAGATGAGGGTGATGACAGGTTTCACTGCAGAACTATCTGGGTCACACTTTGACCATCCTGGGAATAGGTATTTTGAGGAATAAGTAATGGGTCATCGAAATGATCAGATCTGTTACACACACACAAACATCAACATTTAAAGCACCGTCCACTGGCATTTTTAACACTCACTCAGTCATGTTTTCCCAATACTCCACTTGCTCATCACTCATTCAGGTGGCTCTCATTTGTTACCCCAAGAAACCACATCCAATTCCAATAATCAAAATTCCACCAAAGATCCAGTGATATGCTCCACAGCTGCTTAATATAAAGATTTGCAAAGATTTGCTCCAACATCAGTTACCACATTCCATGTGGGCTGCCTAAAGATTTTCTTAAACCTAGGGGCATTTGTGAGTACTATTTCTAATGTCTCAACCATCTATTACTTTGTCTCACTCATCTACACAATCTTTGGCCTGTTTTGCAAGTACCTTACAGTCATGTTCTAAGGATTATCTCACTAGCCTACCATGAATTGCTTTAACTACACTGACATTATAAAAGCCTCCCCTTTTTGTTTTAAGAACTTCACCAAACAGGAATTGTTAAGAGGTCTGTGCTCTACTGAATTAAGCACTACATTGTGCATGTGTGTTAGAAAATATAAGCAGTTAAGTACGAATGTTTAAATACTTAGCTCCAAACACAACCTACATTTCCCACCTTATCTCTGTGCCCAAAGCCTTTGTAATTTTTTAATGGATTGTATATTCCCAGTCAGAAGCGTTTCAATGTTCCTTTCTCTTGGGCAACATTGCAGAATAGCGTCTGCAAACAGCTGCTCACACCAAACAGCTCTTCGATACAACGATGTTCATGACCTCTTATTATTCATTAACTTTTAAGTGAACAGGTTTTTTTTGTTTGCATAAATGTTTGGGGAATGGCTGCTTTTCCCAGAGTTGATAGGGTATATGTGCACAAACAAGACTATTCATTATTGGTTAGTCATTCATTGTTCGCTATTGCTCATTCTCCTCTTTAAAAGATCCCTCTCCCTGACTGGATGATTTAAACAATACTATGTGGTTTAGAGAGACCAATCACCCACGATGAATACGGAGTAGAAAATAATCAAAATGAACAATTCACATACATCCCATAGGATGAAAACTATCCAAACTATCTTGCGAATAAGGATATGTTTGCAGGAGTCAAGATCAGTTAATGACTGATTGATCAACTCTGAAAAGGGTGAAATTTACAATGAGAATTCATATTATTAGCAACAAGTAGCTGGGCCAGGCCTACTCCTGAGCAACCCTACGATAAACTAGCCCGTGTGCATGTGAATCTTGTGGAAAAAGCATTCTAATTTCAGTTTCAAACTACATGAAGATTATAAAATAGATTGAGAAATTTGAAGGAAAAAACCTTGATAATGTCATCCCTGGAAATATTTCCTGTTCTATAGCAGTTTAACAAACAACAGTAACCAATTCAAGGGAATTTTTTAATTAAATTTAGTACAGCCCCTTGACATAGGCTGTTAACATTTTCCAATCCACCTAAATGGTACATGACTGTGAAATAGTGCACAGGGTACAAAAAAACCCAACAGAACAAAGGAGTAGGAGATGCACACAGTTATCTTATTCTAACAAGTCAGTTTGTTTGAACCCTTAATAACCTGAATAGAATAAAACTAAACAGCAGGCTATTTGAAAACTGAGATTCCTTTCACATCTAGGTCTTGTGTTAGGAACAAAATTAACCCTTACTCTGCTAGCGCATCTGAATTCTTAAGACCCTTTGTGCTTTCAGCCCCATTTCACTGAGTATCTCAAAACCTTCCCAAGTATAGGCTATGGATCTAGGGGACAGTCTGACCCCAAGACAGACATAAGAACAGTACTAGTCAAACCAAAAACGTTGTCAACCAGGAGTTCTGGTTGCTTGCAGATGCCTTGTCTCACCATCCCCCTCCAGAATGTGAACGTGGACAGCCGGAAACCAAAATCTCTAAAAACCAGCAAATACACAGCTAAGGTACAGCTTTCAACCACACCCCATGCCCTTCAATTAGCTCCGTTTTGGGGCAGCAAAGCTGTGGTTTTTTCATTTTTTTCAAAGAGAAGAAGAAACCACATGGGCCAAATATGCAAGGCCTGGCTCCATACATACTGTCTTGTAAAATAGTTTGTAAAATATAGAACACAGTGAGCACCCCTAGAGGACTCAGATTATTTAATGGGGTACTATCCTATTCCTATACACTACAAAAGGCAAAACTGAAACCTCAGAAAACCAGGAAAGCTTAGTTAAGACAAGGGCCACCCCATACCAGTCAGCACAGTACTGTGAATAGCAGCTTAGCGACAGCCAAATTGGAAGACAATCATGTTGTGATTTATTTATTTAGCATGTGCATAGTCATCTAGCCAAGCGATGACATCTTCAGTGGCGTGATGCAGTTTTTCTAGGCCACCGCTGAGCCTAGTCAGCAGGCATTCATCGACAACGTGCATCATCATCTGTGTTGCACCGCAGTTGCACAAAGGGCTGTAACGAAGGCCCCAGTGATACTGGTTGGCTGCAGAGAGACCGTGCCCGGTCCGGAACTTGTTCAACAGGGACCACTGGTGATGGGGCAGGTCAAAACCAGGCGGGCAGATTGTGGGGTCAGCAACCAGGGACTGGTTGGGGATTATAATAGATTCCATTCCTCTCGCCAGAGGGTTTCCGCCCTAACATCCTGGCATGGTGGATGAGACCATAATGGGCGACGTGATAGCAAATATGCAGCTGGTGGTTTAAAAAGGTCATTGTGCAGCGGCAGACTTGAGTTGGTGCTTACTTTCTCAAGTAACTTGCCAGTGGCAACCTCTCATCTGATATGAGGAGCAATATTGCTCAGAACTGGGAGTCATAGGAGTGGAGTCGGATACAGGGTGCCGGAGATGATACGCATAGTGGCATGTAACTGTGTATCCACCAGTTTGGTGTGTGACAATTGACTTCACCGAATACGACGTGGCAAGAGCTGATATATTGAAAGTTGGAGCACGAGCACCCCAGGCACCCAAACCTGCCAGTTTGCTAAGAAGATTGTTGCGCAACAATCTTCTTCTGTTGGGATATGTATATAGGGTAGATATAATACAGAACTCCAATTTCTGATCACCTACATGGAGATACTAGTCACAAATGCTTTGCAATACTCCTTTAATTACAGTGATGTTAGGATACCCTCCAAGGTTTCAGAGTTTGGCTGAAAGAGGCTTGAGAACTCGATACCATAGGACCAATCTACTGGTATGTCTACAGTTTTTTAGTGAGAGTATTTCAGAGCCCATTCTTTAGCTGTGAATGATAAGGATAAAAAATGAGCCCAAAGCACCAAATCAGTATGCAGTATACTGCCCATGGAAGCCATGCAGGAAAGCGAGCACTAGAAAGCTGGAAAAGGGCCTGTGTTAATTTTAAAAAAAAAATAAAATAAAAAATATTGGGAGAACCCAAAGCAATCAAGGCAAGAGACATTTGTGCCTGCTTCCAGCAGACTCACTGAATGACACGGGGATTTGAACTGCCATTCATACACTGAAGCCATTTCCAAAAACCAATTAAGTCCTACTGGAGGGAAAGGAAAAGAACAGGTTGGAGGAGGAGGGGAAACTAACACCCTGAAACTCTGCCATCAATGTGAACAGTGTGACATGATGGATCTGCGGAGACAGCCACTAAAAATAGACAAGGGAGAGTGAGAAGGGACAACGCGCTGTGCCGCTCATAAGGAAAAGCAAAGGAGCTACTTTTTGACCCAACCGTGCCTCCATAAGGGCTATGGTGATTTTGGCTGAGACTCGAGAGTGGAAGCATAGAATGGACGTTTCAGCCAGACGGGACGCTTCTCCCCATTAATCATCTGGTCAGAAATCGGGTACCGACAGCAGTCCTGACAGAGGAGTGGGGCCCTAAAACACTGACAGACTGCAGGCAAGACGCAGCCTTCTTTTTTTGCATGGGGCCTGGGGAAGAAAGGCACAGATGATTGATATCAGCTTAATATGTTTGTGCAGCTTTATCAGGCCTTTTAAATAATGACTGAGGCAGCTCCACCTCCACCAAATCAATCACCGTGTCATAAAAGTCTGAAAAAGCTGCAAAATTAGGGACCTGCTCCAGGGAAATACAGAATGTGTCACATTTAGAGTGAATCTAATTCCACTTGGGAACCGGGGATGACATTTTTGACTTTAAGCACCTACAGAGATATTCAGAGGTGGAGGTGAGAGAATAGGTGCCAGGGGAATCCAAAATTAGTGCCTTAATGAAAAGATCACCCCATTCTTATGTTAAAATAAGTCCAGTTGCCTATATGCTCATTTATCCGAGCACAACATTTATCACCCAGAAATGTTTTCTCTAAATACCTTCGTGACAAATACACTGGGGGGAACAATCCTGCACTGGCTGAGTGAAGTGAACTAGACCAGTGGCTCTCAACCTTTCCAGACTATTGTACCCCTTTCAGGAGTCTGATTTGTCTTGTGTACCCCTAAATTTCACCTCGCTTCAAAACTACTTGCTTACAAAATCAGACATAAAAATACAAAAAATTCACATCACGCTATTACTGAACAATTGCTTACTTTCTCATTTGTACCATATAATTATAAAATAAATCGATTGGAATATAAACATTGTATTTCAGTGTACAGTACACAGAGCAGTGTACGCAAGTCATCGTCTATGAAATTTTAGTTTGTACTGACTTTGCTAGTGCTTTTTATGTAGCCTGTTGTAAAACTAGGCAAATATCCAGATGAGTTGGAAGACCGCTACATACCCCAGGGGTACATGTACCCCAGTTGAGAACCACTGAAATAGGTAGACTAATAGTTTATTCTTTCCCATGATTCTGGGACTTTTTTGAGAGGGCTCTATTGAAAAAACTGCAATAGACTTTGCTGTTTTCACCCTAAACACCACAATATCTGCTCATACTGCTTACAAAACTCTGAAAAGAATGTATTTGGGAAAAGCCAGCTATGATCCACTGATATCTTAATAGTCTTTGGGTGTGTATGTATATGCGCGCACACACACACACATGTACGTTTCCCTGACATATTCAGGCTAGCTGGGGTGCAGAATGGTGCCATGCACTCATTCAAACATAAACACTGCTATGAAAGCTGCCATCACCAGTATGCCTGACGGTTACACTAAGTCTAGAATATTGCTCCACACTGCATGTCAGTTTCAGGCTAACTGTACCTGTATCCTCCTGCTCCATGGTCAGCTCCAAGAGTTCCCAGTAGGACTGCAGCCATCATCTGTCTCTGGGTAAGGATCCTGTGCCACTCCCTCTGAATGGGGGTTTAAGGCTGCACATCTCCCTGCCTTAGGACACTTCTTCACTGGCAAAGTTAAAGCACTGCCACGGCAGCGCTTTAACGTGGCTGCGTAGTCGCGGCACAGCGCTGGGAGAGAGCTCCCCCAGCGCTCTAAAAACAACCACCTCCACGAGGGGCGTAGTTACCAACACTCCCAGCGCTGGTGCATTATCTACGCTGCTAGGTTACAGCGCTGAAACCTGCAGAGCTCAGGGGGGTGTTTTTTCACACTCCTGAGCGAGAAAGTTGCAGAGCTGTAAAGTGCCAACGTAGACAAGCCCTTACACTGTGATATCCCCAGTAAGCCAGCCTGTGCTTTGCTTTCTCTCCGAGGGCCAGGCAGAGTGTAGTGTCAGCAGTCATAACCACCCAGGTCTTTCTAAGCACATTTATCCTTAAGGGAAAAGCACTACAGAGAAAACATACAAAACAAACACACACTAAACATACCAGGAGTCACCCATCAGTCTCATGAGGCCATAGTAGGCCAACACCTTTCTAACCCTTCCACAAGGTTGGGGTCCCGCCCAGACAGAAGGTCCTGTCTGTTTTCTGGATCAGTAAAAAGGCCGAGAGTCGATTTAAACCCAGCTTTTTTATACCAAAAGCCCTTTCTTTGTTTGTTGGTCTCTGAATCAGTATACGCAAGCCTTCCTACGGGTGGTACTTCTTTGGGAATAGTTACTACCTCTCTGGGGGTAGTCACTCCTCACTGCTTTTGGTTCCTGGAGCTGTGGTAACCCTGCCCACTGAAGCTGCACACAATGCCTGGCCCACAGCGACACACAAACTTAATACAATATGATTCCCGAAGTTATTGTATGGGGTTGCAATATGTCACACTAAGGGACTGTAGCGGGGTGGATACCCGACTCCTACCCTGAGGGGCTGGAAACAGCCCTGGCAGAGGGCTGTGGCTGAAAGCTGGGCTGTTTGGCAAAGCAGCCACAGCCGTGGCCAGTTTAATCAGGGCCTAGCTGGCCCTTATAAAAGGGCAGTGGGCCTGGAGGAAAGAGTCTTCCTTTGCTTGTAGAGGGAGAAGGGCTTGGCTGCAGGTACCTAGGGTGGAGCAGGGCTGGGGAAGGCTAGAGGAGCTGGGGAGCTCCGGCCTGAGAGAACCCCAGGCTGGGGCCTAGGTTAGGCCCCACTAGGTACTGGGGTTGCGGGGGTAGCCCACGGGTAGGCCGAGGCAGCAGGTCCAAACCCCCTTTGCCTGTGATGAGTGGCTTATACTGCAGTCTGCCCCAGGGCACGGGGGCTAGCTGGTGACTGGCAGTAGCCTACGACTGAGGCGAGGTGGGGATAGTGGGTTGGGGGTTCCCCTGGGGAGTGGAGACCCAGATCTGGGGGTACGGCCAGGGGGGCAACACCCCACTTAAAGGGGCACCGGATCCTGGGAGGGACATGGGCCCGAGTGGTCAGGCGGATCACCGGCCTGCAGAGGGCGCTCCAGAGGCTTGTGAGCTAATTCCCAGGAGAGACCAGCAGGAGGCGCCGCGGGAGTGAGTCCGACCTTGTCACAGGGACCAACCATCACAACAGGGATGCATTTGGCCCATAGGCCACAATTGGGAACTCTGTGTTGAAGTTGAGGGGGATGCCTTGCAGAATACATGTCAGTGTTCTCCAGGCCATTGCATTGAAATTCATTGTATTTTGGGAGGGGGGGGGGGAATAAACAGCAAACAAAAAACTAGAAGAGTATATCTTAAAATAAATGATTGACAGTGGGACAGGAAACCCATTGGGGTCAATGGGACCAATTAAAAAAAATATTTTCCTAGTTTAAGACTCTGTGCAGCTATTTTCCACACTGGTGCACGTGAAAATTATGTACCTAAATCTACCTCTTTGCCCTGCACTATCAGAGGAAAATAAACCCCTTCCTAGTTCCTGACTAGTGTTCCGTCAAACCTTTTTCTGCTGGTGTGATACCGCAGTCATCATTATTGTATTAGAAGCTATTGTAAATCCTGAGACTAGGGTGGCTAACTTGTGCAAATGCACCTGTTTTTGCATTACCTTTCCTCCCATGCCCCCACATTTGTGTGTTTATTCTCCTGTTACGGAGCCAAAATCCAGATTGCAAACTCACTGGGACAGGGAGCGTTCTACCTGTCTGGGAAGGGGAAGATTTTTGAAAAGCAGCTAAGTCGCGTAGAAGCCTTCATTCCATTGACCATCTGTTAGACTTAGGCTCCTAAGTGACTTACATGCTTTAGAACAAATTTACCCAAAAGGCCCAGTATGAGTGTCTCTAATTCCTGAGTGCAATCCTTCAGTGCTACTGCAATCGAAACAACTGCCACTATTAACAGTCATTGTCAATCGTTATCACAGATTGCTATCTGAGATTACAACAGCTTTTCCTACTTTCACAATAGGAGATATCTGTGCTAATAGAATAGTAATAGCTGGCCAATGGTTGACTTTTAAATGGTTTCCACTGTACATCAATCTTGTCCATAGCCATACTAGCCTTTTAATAAAGAGTTCCTGCCAAATAAAAATGTCTCTGCTAATTTTCTGTTCTATTTTCAGTTCATATTTGGTATCCACCTTTGGATTCTTTTACCTTTAATGCAGTCGGCTGATGCAGCACCACTCTTTTTACTAACCTCTCCTTTCCATCCATGAAGGAGGCACATTTACTCTGAAGAAAACATTTCTAATATTAGTTTTAGACAAAATATAAAACCAATTACCTGTTATGCCCTTTGTGTGAAATTTTCCTTACTATCTTTGCAAGTAGTCAGAGATGCATGTTTTTATCTAGTACTGAAGTCATAATCTCTAATTTGCAATATCACAGCTGCTTCCATGGCAATAGATGGTGACATCAAACACTGGATCATGACTTCACTACACGTTCAACAAGGATTAGTTTTGGGTTGAGGAAATTAAGATCTAATGCAAACAGATAGTTCAGAGAATTTGTTGCAAATTAGTTTACTTTTTGTATAAATAATCTTCTTGTTTACCCCAGTATGAAAATCCCCCTTTAAACTGCTTGTAAGTTATGCACAAATGGGTTAGCTTTAAAACAAGTTCATGTATACGGTTGCAATATGTTTTCTATCTGTACTCTAGGGCTATTGCATTCAGGACCTACCATTGCCATCTAGACTAACAGCTACCTTTCAGCAAAGAGATGTTGGAGTTATAACTCCTTCACCACAACCTTGAGGACTTTTGCCCTTCTGTAACATGTTACATTATGAGTGAAGCAAGGTGGATTATTAATCTTTATTGAAGCATCCTCTTTTAACTGCTGCTCGTTATCCTTGGAAACCTTGAATGGGACTGTTATTTAATCACATATGACACATTCTGTTTCCTGAGAGAGGATGCTTAAATGGATTAATTCACTGCCCTTTCACCTTTAAGTTACCAATATAGAACGGACCAGAGGGTCCCCAGCCTCAGGAGTCTCTCTAGAGAAATCAATGTATTATTAACTGCCATAAGCAGGAGCCTCCATTTAGTGGGACCCCACATGGAGCCTAAAAACAACTTCCCCTAAGGAGAGCTATGGAGATGGAACTTTAAAGGACACAGCTGAGGCTGCTGGTGAAACATGGAAATTCACATTTTGCAGCTGTTCCAAGTACCCTTGCTAGTGGAAATAAAAGCAAAACCCTAACACAACCACTAGAAGGAATTGTCCAAATGGACAAAGTGACACACAAAATTCACTTTTCTTCCACTACTTAATCAGGGTTCCAGGAACAAGTATTCATGCCTGATCATTCCACTAACTATGAAAGATAGTTTATTTAACACACACACATCCCCCATAAACTATTTATTGCTCCATATTGTACCAGTCTGGTGGATATTTAATTCTTTCGATGACTGGCATATAACCCTTTAGCATTCCAAATGGTTTAATTGCACTCCCTTTACTATTTTAGCATGCATGCCACTATTCACATGAATTCACTGCTTGTGAATGGTGCCAGATTTTTATACCCTATCCCCAGAACAGTGACTGTGCAACCTTCCTTATCCCCCACACCTCAATCATGGTGTGAAAGGACCACCTTCAGGGCTAAGAAGATCTTTATCTCCATTCAATCTGCTAAGGTGCCAGCTAGGGTAAAAAAATCAGTTCCAGTGTTGAATATGGACATATTAATTAAATTACTAGTCCTCAGAAGCTACTTGTTACTTTAAAGTCTCAGTGAAGAGGGGGAAAACGTCCAGCTGTTTTCTTAAGACTTAAACACATACAGCATGCGAGATATGTGAAAGAATCCGAGACCTATTTAAAGTCTCACACCTTTTCCATATCTTCTGCAGTGCTCTCCACTACTATGATGACAGTTTTCCCCAATTTATGGTCTGTCAGGTGCTCACCTAATTAAACATGCTATGTGCATGCAAAATGAGTGCATGTGATCAGCAGAGAAGCAAAGTAGTCCAGCAATACAGCAGTACAAATGGCAATGTACACCTCTATATCATGGGACATTTAGTAGTATTCAAGTTGAAATATTTTTCCTTTTGTTTAAGAGTCAGATTCCTTGACTTTCCTCCACACATACTTACGTAGTAACAAAAAAAATAATCTTTCAAGCTATGTTCTCAGTTCTGCTCCTCTCTTCCTGGCACTCCCCATTGCCAACCAACTTTCCTCAGGCCCCTATGAACACAACCACTATCTGGGTGACACAGCTTAGATATTGTTTTCTCCCAGAATGCTTCTGACTAGAGGTCGATATTGTTCTCTTTCCTTTAAAAGAACATTCAAACTAAAGGCACTTTGCCTCAAAACAATCTAACATTCACATGGTCTAATTAAAGAGAATAAGAATAGAGAAAGAAAATGAAACAATAAATGGTGTTCAAAACAGGTGCTATTATGCCACAAACTTCACATGTGATCCTGGGGAAGTCACTCAAGCTCTGTGCCTCAGTTTCCTACCAGTAAAATGGGGATGATACAACTTCTTTTCTTCTGCCCTTTGTCCATTTGATTCTTAGTCTTTTGAGGCTCTCTCTATGTACATGTGCTTCGTCTAAAACAATCGGGCCCGATCTAGGTTAGTGCCTGTAGTTGCTACTATAATGCAGATAATGATGACGTTTCATAAAACACTGAATCTCAGAGAGGCCATCTATGCAAATACCTTGTGGGGAGGGAGATTCCAGATACCTTATTCAGCAAGCTATCACTTTTAAGATCAAAAGGATCTGAGATTATAATTGGGAGAACACATGACACTAAACCCAGGTCTACACTAGAGGGGGCAGGGGGGGGAAATCGACCTAAGATACACAACTTCAGCTATGGGAATAGCGTAGCTGAAGTCGACGTATCTTAGGTCGACTTACCTCGGTGTCCTCACAGCAGCGAGTCGACCGTTGCCGCTCCCCCATCGACTCCGCTTCCGCCTCTCGCGGTGGTGGAGTTCCGGAGTCGACAGGGAGAGCGCTCGGGGATCGATTTATCGCGTCTAGACTAGATGCAATAAATTGACCCGAGAGATTGATCGCTACCCGCCGATCTGGAGTTAATGTGACCTAACCTCGGTGTTAATGATGTTGTGAGAACAGAAGTGAGACAGAAGTGAGAAAATAATGGAACGGGCAGGACATAACATAAATAATTGCAGATGTTTTTAATTAATGCATTCCATGAAAGAGTATAAATGTTTGTTTGTGGCTTATTATTTGTACTTTGAAGAAACTGTGACAGAGATGCTCTCTGTCAGCGGTATTTCTTCCCTGGCAATTGCTTGAAATAAAGCTGTCTCTGATTTAGTTGCATTCCAACCTGAGAGTGAGGATTTATTTTCTTCCACAATTATGGAAGATCTGATCCGGTGGGTAGTGTAGACCTGCCCTTAGAAAGGCAGAAGCAGAGGCTGATTAGTCCAGAATGACATGCTGCCTGCTAGCTACACAGACTGGTGATTGGAACAAGTAATGGGGGAAAAAAGAAAACTCTAAGAATGTAAGACTTTGCTTCGGTGCTGCAGCTACGACAAGGTGTGCCGGCCTAGCTTCACTTTTACCAAGTACAAAAACTAGCTGTGTTAATCACACTGTTTCTTGAGTTTCATTTTTCTCTCTCTATTTTTAATCTTTTTAAGGTTAAGGCACAAGCTCCTCCCCCTAGGAGAATGAACCATTCACAGAGCAGCACAAGGAGCAGCTCCAACAGCAGCATAAAGAAAACGTATGCAGCTTGTGTGAAGAGAGGATGATGGTGGAAGTGGGAGGGGCTTAGTGTCTAGATATTACAGTGATGGGGGGTCATAAATTGATTATAGAGTCAGCTCCTACAGATAAGAGCCTAGCTGAAGAGAACTGACAACCAGTAGGTGCAGCAGCTCTGGCAATATTAAAAGCCACATGTAAATGCCTCCCCAAAGTTGGGTAGATCTGGGGAAGAGGCTACTTACTGGTCCCCGGCTTCTCTTTATGCTCTGTTTTATCTTTGATGAACAGGAGGGGATGGGAAGGGGAACAGCTCTTTCCCCCTCAACAGGACAGAATGGGGGAAATGGAGGATCTCTAGGATAGAAAGAGTAGAAGGAGAGAAAGAGAGGGAAGCTATCAGGTGGGGAGGGCTTTAAAAAAAAGAGTCTGATTAAACATAAATGAGACAGTTTTAATAGAAACTGAGACTAAGTCTGAAACTAAGCAGTCAGGAGAACGGTATCAACCACTCACACCACAGAAAGTGAGTAGGGCTTCATTGTCAAGTCATAGATGGGCAATTGTGACACTCACTGCTTCCACAATGCTTAAAACATATATTCCTGCAAAGATTATTAGGATGGTCTGGGGCTTTCGGTCTTACAAAAGAGTCATAATTAAACTAAACTCCGAACCCTTCCAGTCATCCCAGTATGGCACTGTAAGACAACCGAGGTACCCTGTATTTGACCTGCTTCTTCTTATTGCTCCCAAAATAGCAGCCTTCTCTCTCAGGATAAGTGGTTCTTGACCAGTAGATGAACTCAGGGCGAAGCTCAATCAAGTTCCCCAAGTACAACCCTACCCATCCGAGCGTGAACTCTAGAAGCCCAGATCCCCATTCATATTTTATACTCCACAGATTTTTCCACTTCTGCCATCTCCATTATTAATGCACTACCGGCTCCCTTCCCACCTCATATACACCATTTTTTGGTCGTAGAAAAGCAACGAAGTGAGAATCAGAAGTGAAGCCCATGACAGCCCCTGCTTCCCACTGACACGCACCCTTGTTTATGTCAAAAATCATGGGCATTCAATGACAAGAAAGCAGCAGAGAGCGGAAGATGAGGGGAATCATTTATAAGGGAGTGGAGACATGACAGATCTTCAAAAAGCCACAGTCAAGGTTTGCTAGGGGGAAGGGGTGGGACTGTATTAACTTGCATTTCATTAAGAAAAAATAATACTGAGGCACTATTAAGGGGTCTCATGTGGCAGCTACATCACATTTATTTTAATGTTTCTCCCTTCCAGTGACCAATTCACCACCCAGCTTCTTACAAATGAAGACTTGTGGGTCTTAACCTTACAAGCAAGGATACGTTTGACCCATTAGTTACCCTATTTAAAGGCTTTTGTTAAACTGTCGTAGGAGTCTGGGCAACGATTTTATATTGAGACTCCAGCTCACAGCAGCAGATGGTCTCACAAAAACATCTCCCCCTACCTATCCTATTTAGTCAACTTCTGCTGTGTAATCAGCATTCCTTCCTCATTTACCATTTTCTAGGCAACATAGAATCCCACAGATCTCAGTCTGGGGCACTGGACATCTGAAATGCTGGTCATGGGAAGGACCTCCTGCAATGGGTGCATTTGAAAGATGGGTGTCTGTGGCATTCTTCTAAGAAAACATCAAAACTAAGCCTTCCAATGAGGAAATCTTCCCTGTTTAAGTCTGACGCTATAAAAAAGTCCACATACATTTGGATGAAATTAGAAGCAAAATAAATATAATACTGATTCTTACAATGCTTACTCCTGGCCCCCTTTTCAGCTTTTAAAATGTCTGTAAAAGAAAGGAAAAATTTTATAAATAAAAAGCAAGATCATTTACTTTTTTTCCCCAAAAGAACTGTAGGAAAGAGAATGACTGCCAGCCCCCAAATGAACTCAGTCACATTTTAATGTTTTGGTTTTTCTGGAAGGGGAAGGGGGTTTCCCTGTAAAAGAGTTCAGAGCCCTCAATGTTGATCACTTAAGACTTGTGCCTATGACACAAAGGCCCCTTGGCAAAGGGTACCCTGTTCTTTGCAAACAACTCATCTCAGGCCTGACAAACTCATTACACCAAACGAGTCTTGCAGGGTATTTATCCCTCAGGGGTAACATGTCACCAGGCAGCCAATGAGTGCAGCTGGGCAACAGCAAAGCCACCTGACTGGCTACGGCAGTCAGTGGCTGGCTCTTAAGCCCAGCAGCTGTAGAGGACTAGTGGCTGCTCAACGCACACAGCCACAGATTCTCTGCCTCCCTGTGCTCACCTCACTTGAAGCCCTGCTCCTGCCTTACTTTTGCACTGCTCCAGCCTAGACCCTACCCTGTACCCAGCCCTGTTCAGTCCTGTCCCAGCCTTGTTTCTGCTGTGGAACCAGCCCTGCTCCTGTCTTACCTGACTTCACATAATCTAGTTCTGACACTTGGCTCCAATTCCTGACTCTGACTTGACTCTGGCAATTGGACTCCAAACACTAGGCATGACCACCTACAACCCAGTCTCCTGCCACCAGGGGATGATAATGTGTCAGGGGAAGGGCCCATTCAAACAGGAGGGAGTTGTCACCCTCCCAGGTTAGCCAGCAATGCAATGCTCAGTTGTCTAGCCTTGCTCCATCCCTATATCCAAACTATATCATCTGTTCCCCCCACCCCCCCCCGCACAATAATACAATACCATCTAGCAATGGACCAATACCATTGTCAGGATTATGTTTGTCACTAATATATTTTAAAAACTGCTCCTTATTGTCCATAACTCTGCTGGCCATAAATTTCTCCTTGTCCCCCTCTTCCTTCCTTATCAATTTTCTACAATTCCTAACTTCTGATTTATAT
This sequence comes from Chelydra serpentina, assembly GCA_037349315.1. Classification (NCBI taxonomy): domain Eukaryota; kingdom Metazoa; phylum Chordata; order Testudines; family Chelydridae; genus Chelydra; species Chelydra serpentina. The sequence continues at coordinate 1,196,104 of JBAIAC010000023.1, forward strand.
TCATCACTATCAAATTCCCCTTTCTTCCATTAGTTATTTAGGGTTTTTTTTTTTGTTTTTTTTTTTTATGGTTGCCTTCACTTTCCCTCTAAACAAGGTCAGTTTTTTAACCAGCACAGCTTGCTTTCTTGACTGTGGCTTTTTGGGCATCTAGTAAGTTGTTTTTAAATTATTCCCAATTATCATTCACTTTTTTTATTACTTTTTTCCTCACAGCTGATTTGGCTCGTAATTGTTTTCAGCTTTGTGAAACAGGCCTATTAAAAGCACCAAGTATATATAATTCTGGTATGGATTTTATTCTGCTTGCACATTGTAAATATGATCAAGTCAAGATCACTTGTACCTAAACTACCATTAATTTTAGTTGTGTGATCAGTTCCTCTTTATCTGTTCGGACAAGGCCTAATATAGAATTGTCCCGTGTTGGCTGCAACACTTGTGAGTTAGCAAATTGTCAAGTAGTATGTTTAGGAATTCCAAGGATGTTTTAGTACTGGCAGCATGAGACCTCCAGCATATGTAACTCAAGCTAAAGTCCCCCATGATCATGCAACTTTTTTTCTACAGATTGTAGATAGTTGCATAAGGAGGAAACTATTCTGTTCCCTAGCATGATTTAGTTGTCTGTAGCAGATACCAACTTGTGCTTTATCTGTTAGGATACTGATCCACAAGCATTCAAGATCATTTTCGTCCAAGTTATCAGTGACTTGGAAACAGATTAGCATAACGAAAATAAGAAAGAAAAACTTGTAGCACCTTAGAGACTAACAAATTTATTTCAGCATAAGCTTTCGTGGGTTAATACCCACTTCATCGGATGCATGGAATGAAATACACTGTAGACAGATATTTATACAGTCAGAGAAACATGATAAGGTCGAGGTGTATAGACACCTCGATGAAGTGGGTATTAACCCACGAAAGTTTATGCTGAAATAAATTTGTTAGTCTCTAAGGTGCTACAAGTTTTTCTTTCTTATTTTCGTTTTGCTGACACAGACTAACACGGCTCCTACACTTAAACCTATCAGATATTAGCATGCCATTCCCCCTCCCCTTTTGCCCACTTGATCCTTCCTAAACAGATTATAACAGTGATTTTAACATTCCAATTGTGCAAATCATCCCACCAGGTTTCAGTAATACCAACTAGATTGAATTTATGCTCATAAATGAGCAAATCAAACAATTCTTCTTGTTTACTATGGAAGATAAGAAAGGTAACTATTAATAAGCATAGTCCAGGTTTGCATTTTATGATTTTCTTTTGTATTATAAGCATTTGTTCCTATCAAGCTCTCATTTCTAGAAGAATTTCTGTTCTTTCTTAAATAAATCTACTTTTGTTTTATTACCAGTGCTGTGTGGTTTACAGGAGTGGTGATTTTAGGTAAAACTAATAAACTGGGGCACACCCCTCTGGGGTCAGAGGATCTGGGATTCCTCTGAGTAGTCAGCGTCATCGGCTGGATATCACAGAGGAACAAATCAAAGGGATTTAGGGTCTGGGGCTAAGTTGCCTCTAAGATGCGTGGCCACCTATTAAGCCCTGTGCAGGGGCTCAGGGCTGCTGGGGGGAGAGGCGTCCCTCACCGCTGGCCCCAGCGCAGACCTGCCCCAGACTTGCCACAACCAGAGGAGAGGAGACCCTCCCTCAGCTTGGCCCAGGCCCACTGGAGCTGCTGGGGAGAGGAGCCCTTCCCTCGGCCCAGCCCAGCCCCACTAGAACTGCCACGGCCAGGGAGAGGCACCTTTCCCCTGGCCCCGAGCTGCTGCAAAGAGAGAGGACTGGGGGGAGTCCTCTCTCCCCACCGCAGCCCCAGGGCAGCCTGCACCCCAAACCCCTCATCCCCGGTCCCACCCCAGAGCCCACCCCAACCCTCTGCCCCAGCCCTGAGGCCCTCCCACACTCCGAACCCCTTGGCCCCACCCCCACCACATGAATTTTTTTATGTGCACCAATATGAAGGTGATGTGTCACACATCACCTCCATATTGATGCACATAACCCAATTCATTCCGCACATGGATGTAAAAAATTAGAGGGAACACTAGTCTGGGGTGCACCTATTGTTAACCTGCAAGGCAAAGACATGGCATAGCCTAGAGGCAAGTGCTTGAATGGCTAACAGGCTGGTGGTGTTAGGGTGGTAGGCTAGAGGGTAACAAGGTGACTCACAGTCCTGGGTACCCGAAGAACTGCCACAGTGCCTCACAACCACTTGACAATCTGCAGGATAAAGGGCAGGACACAGCAGACAGAGGAAATGGGCTTCCCTATACACCAGGGGTCAGCAACCTTTCAGAAGTGGTGTGCCAAGTCTTCATTTATTCACTGTAATTTAAGGTCTCGCATGCCAGTAATACATTTTACATTTACAGGGGCCGGGGAAGTGAATCCCAGACTGGCAGCGGGCTGAGCAGGGCCAGCGGCCGGGACCCGGGCTGGTGGGGGCCGGCGGACAGAACCCCAGACCGGCAGCAGGTCTGAGCTGCTCAGCCTGCTGCCAGCCCGGGGTTCCGTCCATCCAGGCTGGCAGGGGCTGAGCGTGGTGCCACTGTAAATGCATTCAGTGCATTTGACGGGATCACTCATTTATTGCCATTAGGATGCAGCATGACCAGCCAACTGCAACACTAACGCTGAGATTTCCAAAGCCTGGCTTGTTTGATTTTTAAAAGACAGATCTGCCTATATGACAGTAAGATTAATATTCTATTATGACTCAAAGGGAGCACTGATTTTTTAAAAATAATTTTAATTCCATGGCTGCTAACAGCACGCTACTTTTCATTGTGTCTTGGGGTGCGAGCCCCAAAACCACATCAATGAAGAGGGTACTTAGATATAAAACTACACAGAGACGTTTTCCACCAGCAACTCAATGTGATTACATGTGCAGCAATGAGCTTTTATCGATTTTGTATCTGTACTTGACTCAAACATTCCGGCAGTGACTATAATAGGAAAGAACACATTATCTGGGAGGCTGGAGAGGGCAGACCCGGTATTACTACAGCAGCATGAGCTGAACAAACAGCCCCTTTCACTTCCTTGTTACAAATACAAGTTTTTCTTAATTGTTCCACAGGACAAGGAGAGACAGGAGAATATAACAACTATTTAAAATAAAAAATTAGAGCGGGAGATAGAAAAGTTATTCCTAAAAATTGTTGGTTCAAAGTCTGCTTTGGACCTGCTCTTGCACATTCATCATTCCCGTGGACACCTCTTTGTAAGTTCTCTCAAGGTGAATCTATACTAAAGAACTGCACCCTCTCGCCAATAGCAATAATGCTGTCCGTCCTCATTAGCCAACCAGTTTCTGTTGCTGTTCTTCCCTGCCTCCATACACAGCTCTTAACTCTCCATCCGAGTGGCATCGTCCTCTTGGTATATACCCAAGAGTTCCCAGCACTGCTCCTTGAAGCTGTGCCTTGTGGAAGATTTGGCAAGGCCTTCTAGTAGCACAAGAAGATCATGAAAGAAGGGGTCAAACTCCTATAATTGCCTAGTATATACACCCACTTGAATGAGATTCTACATTGAAAATGGAGGCCAAAATGAGCAGCTAGAGGGCCTTTACTGGTCTCACACATTTTCTGCTGAAGCTTCTGAAGGGTAATCACCAAGGATCTCAGATAGCCTAGGAGAACTAGTTGAGGGTATGCTGGCGGCACACCCAGACAGAAAGCAACCAATGCCAATACTGTAATCCCATCCAATATCATTGGGGACCACATAACATTAAGTTTATGTACCACTGTGGGCCAGGAATGGAATGCGATGCCAGTGGGGAGGATTCCCACAACTCCTCCAGGAACTAAAAACAGTGGAGGATGATTAAAGTGAATCACTCAGGCAGTAAACACCTCCACAAAAACACTACCCCTTGGGGAGACTTGCATATACTGGTTCAAACTGGGGTTTCCAAAGATCAAACAAAGAAAGGGCTTTTGATGAAAAAAGGCTGAGTTTAAAACAGGGGTCTCAAACTCAAATGACCACGAGGGCCACATGAGGACTAGTGCGTTGACCCAAGGACCGCATCACTAACCATCCCCCCTCGCTGCCCTCGCCCCCACCCCTTCCATGAGGCCCCGCCACTGCGCCACCTCTTCCCACACCTTCCCTGCCCCCAATCCAACCCCTTCCCCGAAGTCCCCACCCCAATTCCACACACCCCCCCCCGCCCTCAGGGGGTGCAGGAGGGGTGCCGGGTGTGGCAGGGGCTCAGGGCACGAAGTTGGGGTGTGGGGTGCAGGAGGGGTGAGGGGTGTGGCAGGGGGCTCAGGGCAGGGAGTTGGGCTACAGGAGGAGTTCGGGGTGTGGGCTCCGGGGTGGCAGCAGCGCGCACCCTGTGTGCCTGCCCCGGCCCCTGGCCCCGCACCGCTTCAGGAAGCAGCTAGAACCACATCCCTGAGGCCCCTGGGGGAGGGGCGGACACAGGGCTCCGTGTTCTGCACTTGCCGCTCCTCCCAGGTGCCTCCGCCGAAGCTCCCCGAAGCAGTTGCCTGTTCCTGGCCAATGGGAGCTGCGGGGGGCGGTGTCTGAAAATGAAGGCAATGCACGGAGCCCTCTGCCTCTGCCCCTTTCACCCTCGGCCGCGTGTTTGAGACCTTTGGTTTACACTGATGCGGTGGTTTCCTTCCGATGCAACAGACAGGACCATCTGTCCAAGAGGACTCCCACCCTTGTAAAAGCATTGGAAAGATGCTGGCCTACAAGGGCCCCTAAGACTAATGGGTGACTCCTGGTGTTTAGTGTGCATATAAATCTGTTTATTGTTTGTATTATGTTTTTTCCTGTAATACTTTTCCTTTAAGAAAAATGTGCTTGCTTAGAAAAAGCTGTGTGGTAACTTGGGCCTTCTGGCAGTATACTGTTCATGGCCCTTGGGGAGAAAGCAAAGTACAGGTACAGTAACTCCTCACTTAACATTGTAGTTATGTTCCTGAAAAATGCGACTTTAAGCAAAACGATGTTAAGCGAATCCAACTTCCCCATAAGAATTAATGTAAATAAGGGAGTTAGATTCCAGGGAGAGGGAGAGAGAGAGAGAGAGAGATAATATACACACCCAGTATACATTTTAAACAAACAATTTAATACTGTACACAGCGATGAAGATTGTGAAGCTTGGTTGAGGTGGTGAAGTTAGAGCGTGGGATATTTCCCAGGGAATACCTTCCTGCTAAATGATGAACTAGCTTTTGGCTGAGCCCTCAAGGGTTAACACGTTGTTAATGTAGCTTCACACTCTACAAGGCAGCACCAATGGAGGGAGGGGAGACAGCATGGCAGACAGGAACAGAGAGACACACTGTGTGTGGGAGAGAGAGAGAGAGAGAGATACGCATTGCCCCTTTAAGTAAGCTGACCCCACTCTTAAGTACATTGTCTTTTTACGTCAATCAGGAAGTTGAGACAGCAGCTGCTACCCCAAGCTCTGTCTGTCTCTGTCTGTATCCCCACCCTGCTCAATACAGAGAAGGGGTAAGCGGGGTGCAGGCGCAGGGGGAAAGGGGACACCCTGATATTAGCCCCCCTCCTCTATTCCCCCCGCCCCTCCCACACACAGCAAGCAGGAGGATCAGGGAGCAGCTCCAAGGCAGAGGGCAGGAGCAGCACATGGCAGTGGGGGGAGGGACAGCTGAACTGCTGGCAATTGATAGCCTGCTGGGCAGCTGCTGCAAAGGGAACTTAGGGGAGCGGGGAGCTGATAGGGGGGCTGCCGGTCCACCCTGGTTACAAGCCACCACCAGCTAGTTCCAATGGGCTGCTCTTCCTACAAACAGTAGACAAAGCAGGCGGCTGCCAAACGACGTTAGAAGGAAGCATTGCACAATTTTAAACGAGCATGTTCCCTAATTGATCAGCAACATAACAACGAAACAACATTAACTGGGATGACTTTAAGTGAGGAGTTACTGTATTAGCTTCAGGTAGTCTGGCTTGCTGGGGATACCAAAAGTGTAAGGCAGGGAGTTTAAGTGTAAGGCAACCTTAAAAAAAACCCGAGTCAGGAGGCGGAGAGATGCAGGTTTCTGCCCAAGAGTGGTGACTGCTGGGAGCCAGAAACCCTACATGGGTGCCCTTGAAGGAGCACTGAGGAGTAATACAGGTATTGGAACTCATGTTTCAGGTCTGCAAGAGGCATTCAAATGCCTCCCCATCCCTGGACTAACCAGCCCCATGTGGTGCTATGAAGATATAGCATCACTTGCTCAACCCAGGATGAGAGTCTGCTCACACTAGGAAAGGGAGTGGTGACTGCCCCCGGGGGAAAAGACAGCATGAGTCACCCTGTAGAAAAGCTGGTTACTCAGGGCAGCTGGGAACTCTACAGTGGATAGAGGGATCAATAGGCCTCCACACCCTTCAGGATTCTCAGAGATTCAGAACACGTACTATTTTTGTGGGTCACAAAACTATACTCTGATCACACAACAGCAGCCAGATGGTGATTTGGCTATGGTCTGGTAGGTGCGAGATGGCAGTGAAGTCTGCATTTGGAAGGCTCAAAGCAAGAGGAAGGTACTTAATAGCCCACAATCAGCCAGGGTGCGTGTGTCATAATCTCCTCCTGTTTTCTGAGCAACATTTATGAAGCAAGGGTGAGGTATTTAATAGACTCTGGACTGTGGCCATGGGCCTTGTAGCAAGCTAGGTAATGTAGAGCTAAAATGACAAGCAATGCCACCTAAGGCTGTGACCTATGTGAACGCAGCCTGCATTAGGTGTGTGAGCCAAACTGGCTATGCTTAGTGTGCATATTCTGCCAGTGCATAGGTGCCTGGGGGGATGGAAGAAACTGCAGTCTGAAATGGGGAGTATTAAACGTTAGCATAGCTTCTGTTAAGTGTCACTGTTTCCCATGCTGGTGTTGGGTTTCAGTGGGGGTATAAACAGGCATGATTATCTTTGTATGATAATTTATTTCAACGGTATATGAGTCTGGCATTGTGTAGGAGTTTATGGAGTAGTGAAGTGGTGATGTATTGAGAATACATTAAAGCTGGCAAATGGGCTCTTAACCCAGAGATAAATGCTGCAAATCAACTTTATTAAACATACAAACATGCTGGCCAGCTGCAAAACAACAAAACATGAAACAAATTTGCTTTGAAGATTACAGGGATGTGAAATACACATCCTGGGGTTCCAGTTCCCCTGGCTCTGCTCACGGGGGTGGGGGGGTGGAGTGCCATGGAAATGCACAGGAGGGAGGAGGTGACTATGAGGAAGTTCAATAAGAACAGCTATAGATCTGTACCGTGGCAGTCTACTGAAGAGGTGGTACACCTTGAACGGGTGCAGAGGGTTTGTTGATGGTATGAGAGAGAGAGAGAGAGAGAGAGAGAGAGAGAGAGAGAGATGTCTGCTCCTACATATGTTCTCTCAGATAGTCCTACTCAACTCTTCCTCCTGTCCCTAAGACGACAATGTTTCTTCGCTTCCTTAATTGGTCTGGTCTTTTCAGCGGGGACTGCCAAACGTGGTGGAGTTGGCTTTCCTAGGCAGGCAGGCAAGGGTTGTGCTGTGGCTTCAGAGCTGGAGATAAGGGGGCAAGTGTGGAATTTGGCAAAGGGTGTGCAGGGAAGAGGCTGTTTCCATATATAAGCATGCAGAACCATCCCACCAGAGCACCAACAACGAAGAGCTGTACCCCTTGGGTAGAGGACCAGTCACGGGGCAGATCACTACTACTGACTGCCAAGAATCTTATTGTATTTGTTCTTCTGTCTCCCTAACCAAACCCCTTCACGCTTGTTTGTCTCATCTACCTGTTACATCTCGTCTTTTAGAAGGTGAGCTCCCTGGACAGGGCACTGTTATTTATTATATGTTTGTTAGGCACCTAGCATAATGGGATCCAATCTGGCTGAGCTCTTTACATGTTACCACAACAAAAATAAGTAATAAGAATAAACTTCTCCAAAGACATTCTCTGCCTAGAGTCCCAAGCTCCAGAGACAGAAGCAGGGAATTCCCAAATGGCGATGTGGAATCCTGGCACAGTGGGTCTTGGACTGGACAGTGCAGGCAGTGTTTTCTTCCTGGTCCATCACCAGCTGGGTGCTGGGCACCTCAGTACTGCTCAATAGTATGTTGAGCTCCACAGACCACCAAGAATATGATCCAGTTAACCTATAAAGAGATTCTCCTCCATGTCCCGGAGTGGCTTCTGTTCCCGGGCCCATTGTAATGGAGCTTCAGCCCTTTTATTTCCTGCTGGCCCTGCTTCCTGGGGGGAGCGGGGGGATAATTAGATGGGTGTTCAGACTTTCTGTTGTAGACCAGGGTTTTGCCAATTACAGAGCTCAGCTGTGACTGAATCGCCTCCTCCTCAGACGTTATCCACAAGCATTCAACAGCACTACCTTGGGCCACCTAGCAGCATGCTTGTAAGATGGCATCTGAGAAACACACTCCCCAAAATGGGCTTGCTAAAAAGCACACCGTGATGACTAAAAAGTGACTGAGGGCACAAAAAGCATGTAATGAGATATTCTGTGTGCGCAATACTGTGTGTCCAGGCAAAGGGCTTCTGGACCAGTAGAGTACAGAAACCAGACAAACCTGGCCATCTATGCTGTGACTGGTGTGCCAATGAGACAGCGAACTATCTGAATCATCAGGGTTAGCATACCCGCCCTGGCTGGCTCTGCACTGGTGGTGTGTGACATGGTGGTGTGACACACAATGGTTAGCCTTATTCAAAGCAAGTGCAATCCCCATGGAGCTAAGACCCATTTGTGTAACTAGGGGAACTTTTATGCATGGATGCGTGATGTGTCATAGACATGCTATGGTCCAAATGGCAGCTAGGATGCAAAATGTATCTAGTGAAGACAAGGCCATTCTCCTTTCCTTGTTTTAATTTGAGCACAGATGCAAGATAAATGTAAGCGTTTAAGTGGCATAGTCTGTGCAAAAATTTTGTATGTCGTTGGAATTAGTCTTGGTTCTTCTCTGAGACACTATGAACACACAGCTGATTAAAGATTTATCTGTTTGTTTACAGGCAGCTGGTCTGCTAGTTCATTTCTGGTTTCCTAGCTTAGTCTGTGCAGGGAAGCAGACTATGCCACTTCCTTTCTTCTGCAAGGGTACTGACACATACTTCCTCTGGAGCCCAGAGGTTTGGCGCTGGCCAAGGTGCTAAACAGAAGATTGTGTTCATCCTCTCCTTGCCCGTTATGCATTGCTGGTTGCCTGATGAGACTGCAGCACTGGAGTGGGAAATGCATTGAGCTGCAGGTTTGGGGCAGCTCTGCCATCTGTTTTTGTGAGCAGCGGCTCTGTTGATAGGCTGGGATTTCTCAGGAGTGTATTCCAAACTAGTCTATCCCACAAAGAAAGCATTTGACTGTCTGGGGGCTGGCCCACATGGGAATGCTTTCTTTTCCTACTTGTTTTTCACTCTCAGCCTACCAGGAACGAACTGGATAATTACTGATCTTTGGAGTTTGCAGAAGGTCCCAGCTTTAAATCCACAAGCTGTCTCAGTTACCTAAACAGCAAATTTAACAAGTGGGCCATACTTTATACATTCCTCTTTTATAAACATGTGGGATTGTACTTTAAATCCCATAATACATGTGCAGTCTCTCTAAAACTCTATATAAAGTAAGGCAATATCTTTCCAATGTAGATATGCATTTCTTTCACGTACATTAGTGAAAATCTAGAGTAGTGAATTCACTGAAGTTGCTTTGGATTTACACTGGAACTGAAGCAAAATTTGGAGCTCAGTATAATGGAGCAAAATGTTGCCTTTTATATGGATATATTTCTGTATTCTGTTTTCTTCTAGGTTAAAAAACACACATCTGTTATTTCACTGGTGAAAAACTCCCATGTTCCAAAAGGTTAAAGAGAGTCTCTGAAGGATTCAAGCCCCATACTTTCCAAGAGCCCAGTGTTCCCCAATCATCATAAATACACAAATATATTTACACACAAAGCATATATAAACGAGAAATATACTTGCATCCATAAAGAAAAATCTTAGCGGGTTAAAAAAAACCCCAAAGATGAATTTTGTTTTAATATTTAAATATTATATAAGGGCTGTCAATTAATGCAGTTAACTCAAAAAAATTAATCAAGATTAACCACACTGTTAAACAATAGAATACCAATTTAAATAAAATATTTTGGATGTTTTTCTAATTTTCATATATATTGTATTCTGTGTTGTAATTGAAATCAAAGTGTATATTATTTTTTATTATAAATATTTGCACTGTAAAAATGACAGATAAAAGAAAGTATTTTTCAATTCACCTCATACAAGTACTGTAGTGCAATCTCATTGTCTGAAAGTGCAATTTACAAATGTCTTTTTTTGTACTATAACTGCACTCAAAAAACCAAAACAATGTAAAACTTTAACGCCTACAAGTCCACTCAGTCCTACTTCTTGTTCAGCCAATCGCTAAGCCAAACAAGTTTGTTTCCTATTTACAGGAGATAATGCTGCCCTCATCTTTTGTAGCCAGCATTGCAAGGTATGGACGTGCCAGATATGCTAGATATTCGTATGCCCCTTCATGCTTTGGCCACCATTCCAGAGGACATGCTTTCATGCTAATGTTGCTCGTTAAAAAAAAAAAAAATGCGTTAATTCAGTTTGTGACTGAACTCCTAAGGGGAGAATAGTATGTCCCCAGCTCTGTTTTACCCACATTCTGCCATATATTTCATGTTATAGCAGTCTCGGATGATGACCCAGCACATGTTCGTTTTAAGAACACTTTCACTGCAGATTTGAGAAAATGCAAAGAAGGTACCAATGTGAGATTTCTAAAGATAGCTACAGCACTTGACCCAAGGTTTAAGAATCTGAAGTACCTTCCAAAATCTGAAAAGAATGAGGTGTGGAGCATGTTTTCAGAAATCTTAAAAGAGCAACACTCTGATGAGGAAATGACAGAACCAGAACCACCAAAAAAGAAAATCAACCTTCTGCTGGTGGCATCTTACTCAGATGATGAAAATGAACATGCGTCGGTCTGCACTGCTTTGGATCATTATCGATCAGAACCCACCATCAGCATGGACGCATGTCTCCTGGAATGGTGGTTGAAGCACGAAGGGACATGTGAATCTTTAGCACATCTGGATCGTAAATATCTTGCGATGCCGGCTACAACAGTGCCATGAGAACACCTGTTCTCACTTTCAGGTGTCATTGTAAACAAGAACCAGGCAGCATTATCTCCTGCAACCGTAAACAAACTTGTTTGTCTGAGCGATTGGCTGAACAAGAAGTAGTACTGACTGGACTTGCAGGCACTAAAATTTTACATCATTTTATTTTTGAATGCAGGTTTTTTTTTTTAATTCTACATTTGTAAGATCAACTTTCATGATAAAGAGATTGCGCTACAGTACTTGTATCAGGTGAATTGAAAAATACTATTTTTTTAACTGTGCAAATACTTGTCATCAAAAATAAACAACGTGAGCACTGTACACTTCATATTCGGTGTTGTAATTGAAATCAATCTTTGAAAATGCAGAAGACATCCACAAATATTTAAATAAATGGTATTCTATTATTGTTTAACAGTGCGATTAATCATGCGATTAATTTTTCTTTTTAATCGCTTGACAGCCCTAATATAATATATATATACATACATACATACATATACACACACACAATGTTTGATAGACAATTTCTTAGATAGGGTGATGGTTTCTACCAGCAGCTTAGATCAGTGTAACTCAACCTTCTTGATAGTAGGGACTGGCTTGCTGCCTTCCAAAATTGAGTCAGGGAGATCTCAGGGACTGAGACCAGTCGTTGAGAAACACTGGCTTAGATTGCATAGGCCTTTTCAGAAGTGATTAATGGATTTTGTTGCCCAAATTGAGTCACTATAAAGGGGCCTGATTTTCAGAAAGCGCTGAGAATCCAGACTCTCAAAAATAAGAATTTTTGAACATGTCTTGAATTAGGCACCAAATTGTGGAACTAAAATCACAAGTAATTTCTTACAAATGTAGCACCCAGTTAACTGTGCTCCCATTGACATCCATGCTGAGGACTTCTGAAAACCCCACCATGGATTGTGGTCCCTGATTTATAGATGCAAAATAAAAACTGAGGCTCAGTTAAGAAAATGTGGACCTTGAAGACTGTCACTTTGGTAACAACTCAAGCGGAGTTTCTCTTATATACTGTAAATCTGTCAGCCCCACAGGATATCACTTTGCAACTTTACTGAATGTCGCATTTAGAAAGCCCCTAGTGGGGAACTGATAACCCCAGTGAGCCTGGACAACTGATGATAACAGTCGCAGAAGAGTATGAGATCATCTCTGTTTCCAAGCAGGAGCTGAAGAGACCCAGAGGGCTCAGCATGCCCATGACCACTAAAGCGGCAGATTGTAACAACTGCTTTCTAACCACTGGGGAAAACATCTTGGAAACACTGCATGATAAACAAATAGGGACAACAACAGAGCATACAGACTTACCTAAATGCATCAAATGGTAAGACAGGTTCGGGGGGGAAGTCGTCAAGAAAACATGAAAAGGAAAAGAAAGAGGAAATAAATTAGTTCAGAGGTATGTAATTCCAATTAAATAAAAAGAAAAAAAGATAAAGGGGCTAAAGCTCCCTTCGGGGCTGTTGGATAAATAGCTGTACTGCTTAATTTTTGTATGGCAAACTGGTCAGCCACTACCTTTGCTACATAATGCATATGATCTGGGTTTCACATAAGGTGGGTGAGGTGATATCTTTTACTGGACCAACCTCTGCTGGTGAGACAGACAAGCTTTCGAGTTACACAGAGCTCTTCTTCAGGTCTGGGAAAGGTACTCAGAGTGTCACAGCTAAAAACCAAGGGGGAACAGATTGTTTAGCATAAGCAACTAACACATATTGTAAGAGACCACTCAAGGTGAAGTTGGCCAATCAACACCTCTGCAGTTATGGGGCAAAGAAGGGTGATTAGTGCATTACAGACTGTTGTAATAAACCATAAATCCAGCATCTTTCTATTCAGTCCATGATTTTTAGCATCTAGAAAAGTTGTGAACTTAAACTCCCAGGATCATCTTTGAAGGTGTTGTGCAGGTTTCCTTTGAGGATGAAGACTGAGAGGGCAGCTATGGAATGTTGTTGGTGTTTTTTTTTTTAAAAGTGCTCATCCACAGATTATAATCGTAGGAGTTTTTTGTCTTATTTTTCTGTAAGAGTTCATTCCAGAGTGTAGCAATTGTCTGAGTTTCACTCACACAGTGGTTATTAGAGCATTTAGTACACTGGATGAGGTACACCACATGTTCTGTAGGCATTTGCCTGTTTTCACAATTGCTACAATCTCTGCCCTGCACCAGATTTTTGGGATACTGTTGTCCTGCAAAAAGTCAATTGAGGAACCAAAGCACCCAACTTTTTACCTTTGGGCCTAGGTGAAGTAGGAAGTTCATATGTGTATAATTCAGGCCTGGAGCCTTTCCTGTTTTCATAAGCTTTATGGCCTGGCCCAGCTCCTTCCCTGAAAAAAGAGCCATCAGGTTTGAATCCACACTAGGAGCCTGCCACTCCTCTATAACCTCAGTTTTGACTGCACAGCTGAAAGACTTATCCAAATTCTATGTGAGGCCATGTGGGATGTGACAGCATTTGAAGTGAGTAGGAAACTCCTTTTTGCTGAACCTGGAATCTCCAAAAAGGTCTTTTGAGATCTGGCCAGCTTCTTAGTCTGATTGATTCATTAAGTATTAGTGCGAATCATCTCACTGGGTATGAATGTGATAGTCCAAGGTACTTCTTTTGGAATCTAGCAATAGGCAACCTACTATTTTCTGTGTTCAGGGATTAGTTGCGTGTAGCGAGATGACAGTTCACTGTTTTGGCTTTTAAAAAACATATTTTTAGTTAGACGCCTTGGGGCATTGGCTGACGCAGAAATACAACTAGAATAATTATTTTAGTTTAAATTGTTTTGGAAAATAATACCACCACTTTGCACTCAGGCAGTGCTTTTTCTCACAACTTAAAGCACTTTGTAGAGGTATTATCCCCATTTTATAGATGGGAAAAACTGGTGCAGAATGCGATTAAGTGATTTGTCCAAAGCCCCGCAGTACCAAAAGCCAGGAATAGAAACCAATAAACGATAGATCACAGAAGTAAGCCTCAGAAGCATTATTTCAAACAATCCATCTTATATTCAGAATAGGAACAAAGAAAGAAATAACATTCTTACTTTTTGTTCCTAAAAAATGACATTTTACAAAAGCGTTGATGACTTTCACAACTTCCAGAAGCAACTAACATTTCAGTGAGACTAATCCATATGGTAGATCTTATATTCTTCTGTATACCCCATAAAAAGGATTGCATAGAATGAAACAGTACTGATGCTAATTGTCACTAAAGAGTCTTCATTCTCCCTTATTGTATGAAGCTAATTAGGTTCACATTTTCTTTTTATAGGCTGTTGTGATAATCACAGTTTCCTCTCTCCCACACATTTAAAAGGCGTTTGGTGTTAGGCTTTGAGGCTTACCAAAACTTTAGGATATTCAGTAAGCTGCAAAAAAAACAACAAAAAAAAGAAACAGATTTCTCCCCAAAATGTCATTTTCAGGGCAATAAATTAAAGATATATTGTTTTGTCTTTGTTCATAGTTTTCTGGATGGAGTAATTCTCTATAGGTGTGCTACTGCAAAGCCCCTTTTTAGATCTGTAATCACAGCACATATTTTTGGCTTTAACTAGTTAGTATACACTTCTACACTACTCAAGAATTTTTGTTAGGTTTTGGTTTTTTTGGTTAGTTTATTTATATAGTGGAACACAAAGTTTGTTCTTGAGAACTGGGAGCAGAACTCAGGTCTCCAAAAACTCAGCCCTCTGATATTCTGACTATTCCATGAGGTCTCTGAAACTAAGGGCTGTGATGGGAACCATGGCTAATGCAATGGTTTTGAATGAAAACAAAGTGACATATGTATGAAGCAGCAGCATAGCTTAGTGGATAGGACACTGGACTGGGAATCAAGAGACCATGGTTCCATTGCCAGTTCTGCCATTGTCCTGCTGTGACACACCGGACTCTGTGAGTGCTCCCGGGCTGGAGCACCCATGAAAATTTTTTTGCGTGTGCTTAGCACCCACTGGCAGTCAAGCTCCCCCCTCCTCCCAGTGCCTCTCACCCACCAGCAGTCCCACTGATCAACTCCTCCCCCTCCCAGCACCTCCTGCCTGCTGCGATCAGCTGTTCCACAGCATGCAGGAGGAGCTGGGAGGGGGAGGAGCGGGGACAAGGCACACTCAGGGAAGGGGGTGGAAAGAGGTGGGGCGGGATGAGGCGGGGTGGGGCCTGGGCAAAAGGAGTGGAGTGGGGGTGGGAAGAGATCAAGTGGGGGTGGGGGCTTGCGGGAAGGGGTGGAGTAGGGGCAGGACCTGGGATGGGGGGGGGAGGGGAGTGTCAAGAACCCTCTGGGTAGAGAGGAAGTCGGCACCTGTGACACCAGACACCTCTCTATGTCCTCTCATGCCCTTTGCTTGATTGGAAGCTTTTCAGTGCAGGGACTGTCTCCCAATGTATGTTTGTACACTGCTTAGCACAAAAGGACCCTGATCTTGGGTAGGGCCTCTATATGCCACTGTAATACAATTTATGGGATCATCACCATATATTTCTTCCTGGAATCTCTATGACTGAGGTGACAGCCTTGGACTAGCAAAATTAAAACGAGGTAAGACTGTCTTAATGCCCACAGAGCTGCCTTTTCCTGAGAATCAGTCACTGTCCCACACAAAAGCTGTCAATAGCAGCTCTTATTTCAAATGGAAGTAAATGCTTCTGCCCTACATATGCTCCTCTGTGGCTTGGAAAGACCATTGATGTTGATAGAAAGGATGAAGGTGAACTTTCAAAAAGGGGGGAGGGGGGGAAACTTCTCTGCTGTGGTCCAACTAGAGCGACTTGCTGTCTGCTGTTACAAATTCAAGAGGTCAACACGGTCAATGTTCAAAGCCGGCAGGCTGCATTTTCTTTCCCTCAGTTCTCTGTGCTGAATCCAAACTTTGGTGCCAGACTTGCCAACATGCAACAAGACATAAAAACCATTGAGGAACAGCAACCACTAAAAAAAAACACAACAAAAGGGCCATAGAGAGCCCCTGGGAGCACTAACTTGTACATCAAACAGATCTTTCTTAAAATAATGCACAAAGAATACACACATGGATACATTCATTACAGCCACAAGGGCAGGGGGAAAAAACGCGTCCTAAAATACAGCCCTCCACTCATGGGCTGAGCAAATAACTCTGACTGTTCTCACAGGCCTCCCATTCACCCAAGCAGCTCAATTCCCGCTCTGGATTTCCCCACAGACTCGTGCAATGAAGCAACCTTAACCGTCTCCTTCCCCCCCCCCCCCCCCCCCCCCCAAAAAAAAGATTTTTAACCTTAAGAGTATTAAGAAAGAAGACTCTGCCAGATCCCTTTAACAACAAAGGCTACCCCAGCTCTAAGATAGATAGATAGATATAAAAAAAATACAAAATAAAATTCCAAGTTCAATCTCTGGATTCAGAAGTTACTAACTCTTGCCACACTTCCTCAAAAGCTTTATCCCGGGTTCTCCTCCTCCTCCTGCCTTCACTTCTGAAAACACTTAAATGATGCAACTAATTCCCAGTCAGACACAGACAACAATTAGCTAACCCCCCAATACTTACTAGCATATCAAGAATAAAGTAGCTTGACAGTTAAGGGCAGATGGTACCAGCTATAATAATCTAGCCTGACCACACACTTTCACCCTGTGATTTTTGCACCCAGCTCCATAACTTGTACTTGAACTAGAGCAACGAGGCTCACTTATTTCAGCACTGGACCCCTTCCTCAAATCTCGTTGGGACCCATTCCTATTTAGCCATATGGGAAAGGCAAGGTAGTTGTGATCCCAACATTACAAGATATGATCAGATTGAGACCCCATGAACTAATACCCATCTTAGACGTGTACCCTCAATTTAAAGATCCCCTATTAATGGAGAATCTACCACAATGCTGGGTAAGCTGCTCCAAAGGCTATTTATTGGGGAAGGAGGAGCTTGTGTTCAATGCACGCTGTCATCATATAACAGTATTAGTCTGCTATGATATTTTTTGACTTGATCATTTGATCACTCAGTGGGAAAGAGTTTGGTGGATACAATCTCTGAATGCTCTCATGGTAATGAGCAGAAAGACATCCCCAAAGGAGACCTATGGCAGAAGAGCAGTTCACTTCTTCTTGTATCTCTAATGCAATCAAAGATCTTCATAGTATTATGAGTTTGGCTCACTATATTTACAGGGGGGAAATGGGTATCTTCAGAAAATAGGAAACTTGAAGCATGAGTAGCACAATAAGCCTGCATGCTGCTTGAACTACAAGACAGCAGGAGCTCTGAGGATAGGCAATAATCATAATCAACTCAGAGAAGGAGGGAGGCTAGTTCTGTCAAAGTTACTATCTTAACAGCCTCTGGTGGCTGGCTGTAAAATATAGAACAGCTTCCTTTAAGCTGTTTGGCTAAAGGGTCAGCATCATGTTAATGCAACTAAGGGCTAGTCTACACTAGAATCGCTTCAGCGGCGCAGCTGTACCGATGTAGCAGTGCTGACGCTCTATGGCTATGGGAGAGCGCTCTCCTGTCCGGTAGCTATGTCAGCGGGAGAGCTTCTCCCACCAACATACCACTGTCCACGCTGGAGCGTAGGTCGAAGTAACTTACGTCACTCGGGGGGGGGGGGGGCTTTTTCACACCCCTGAGCGACATAAGTTATACCGAAGTAAGCACTAGTGTGTACAAGCCCTGAGTGTGTGCATCTGCTCTATGGAGGGAAAGAGAGACAAAGATAAAGAAAGGGTGGATAGAAGTGAAAGCTCTAATGCCTATACTTGGACAGGACCAATGTCCTCCTGCGGAACGTGGAACGAACGAGCGCGCACGTACGCACGCACACACACCCACCCTTCGGTGGAGATGGCAGCTGAATCAAGGGAGAGCCCACAAGAACCAGCAACATCCTAAAGGAAAGGGAATAAAAGCAGACTCATAACAAAACAGATTTGTGGATATACATAAAACAGGAGCTGAAAAAGTGGGGGGAGGGGAAGAATATACTGCAATCGCTGTGTATACGAAACAATCTAAGCAGTTTGCAGGCGTTCTGCCAAACACGTTCCTGATTTCATGGTGGGACAGTAATTACATAAGATATACATGTTTAAAGGACTTGTTACCCATCAGTTCTGTGTTCTTGGGGAACTGGGGCAAAGTATTCAGCCTGACTCACGAAGGACCCACCCACCCCCCAGCCTCTGCTTGAACCAAAACCAAATCAGAAGGAAGACTTATGAAAAGGAAGTGGGAGACACACCTAAACCCCTCCGGACAAGGGTGAGAGAATTAAGGAAACTCCCCGAGCCTAATTTGCATCGAAGATGGGACAGGGGGGCATCTCCATTAGCATACAGAATGGAGAACAGAGATTCCAAAGCAAGAACCGCACTGAACTCTGGGACCAGAAAAGCAGGGAAGCACTGCATGATGAGGGATCTCTACTCCAGATGTTAATGAGCCCACGGCTGCACACACCCAGCTCAGTAGTTATCAGACCAATTCTAGTAATAAATTCTTTATTGGTATCCAAAATACTGAAGCTGCCTAATTGCATTGAGAGCTTCCTGGAAGGAACACCACCCATAGCCAGGAATGATCAGTTCCTATTGTCTAGCCTGAACAAAACAACTTTGGTAAATTCCCTTGAGCCATCAGTTTACCCACAAACAAATCTAGTGTTTTCCCTTGAACCATTGTTGCTTCCCTACAAAAACCCCTACCCACGCTCAAGTAAGTGTTCTGATGCCTGGATCCAAAATCTGCATCAGTTCCATTGGGACTTCATCTTCTCGTGACTGATCATGCTGGGGGCTCTGCCTGTCTCCAGCACTCCGGACGCTCAGCTACCACCACCACCTGGAAACCTCGATCGATTCAAACTTCATGGAGTGGTGAGAACCCACCTCTCCCTCCCTCTCTCTCGTTCCCCCCCGACTCTAGGTATAGCTTTCTAACCCTGACTTTTATGATTAGTTATAGTTTTCTAAACCTGACTTTTGTAATCAAATTAAAGATAGATTTAATATTGTAACTGTTTTGTTTGGCTCTCCTTGTATGGCTATTACCTGGCAATAAATAACTTCTATGGTTAAGCTGGTTGTTTCCCTCCCTCCCTCTTGTGATTTTGGCTTCCCCATTTGCTCTGCAGCAACAGTCCTCTTACTTAAGCTAAAGATCCCTGTAGCGCCCAAAAATCCTGTGGGGTTTGCTCATCAAGTCGGTTACTACCAGAACAACTGTATCGTGAAAGTGGGGATAGGGACGTGCTGAACCTATGGCATACGAGGGTGGCAGCTTGGAAGTGCTGCTCGACCCAGCCTGCTCAGGCGTACTCTATTGTGGTGCTGTGCCCGTGGCGTATGAGGGCGACAGCCTGGAAGCGTTGCTCGACCCAGTCTACTGAGTCCAGAGACATATAGGGGGTCAGCTTGGGAGTGCTGATTGACCAGGTCCGGCAGGATAGCTCCATTGGGAAAGAACTTGCAGAAGGGAGAAGTAGAGCTCGGTATAGAAACATAAGTGACACAAGCAGTACATTGATAGAATTATAGGACCCTCCTCCCCCGAAGAGTAACCCTAATAAATGAATGTATCCCAAAGTAACGGGCAAATCTGGTAACAGTCCAAATACCGTTTTTATGTCAAAGTGATTTATGGTCCAGTCACAGCCAGAAATGAAAATGCTGCTCATATAAAAATACTGCCCTTTGTATCAGGGATGAAAGGAATAATAGGTTCTTACAACTGTTTCCCCAGGGCTGAAATAGTTTTCCAGCCAAGGGCCTTTTCATTTTGTTTTAAACTCTTTTTGAACACGCTACACTGATACAATCAAACAACACAAGGTCAAGGGGCGCAGACTTTGCTCTGTGTTTTCTATCAGTGACAAGCAGGTCCTTTTAGGGCCTTATCCCAAACCCATTGAAGTTAATAGAAAGAGACCTATTCATTTCAGTGGGCTTTCTGTCAGGCTTTTACACTGTAAAGCCAAATTTTTCAGAAGTTACTTGTGATTTTGGTACCCAACTTCAGAGGTCTAAAAGTGGCTTGGTTTTCAGAGGGCTGGAGCTCAGCACCTTTTGAAATTCATGCCCCTTTAAAGTGTCTCCAACTGGCCACCCAAAATCACTAAGCATGTTTGAAATGTCTTGGACTCAGCTCCTCAGTGAAGAGACTGGTCATTTATTCATTGGCTGCGAAGCACAGTGTACTCCTATGCCATTATACACACACACACACACATATATATACACACACACACATTTTATATATATACATACATACATACACACACATATATACACACACACACACAAAAAGATCACGCTTCTCTACACGTAAAATGCAACTGAGCAGATAATCTTCCAGCAAAACTCTAAATTGAGAACATTTTGATTTTTTGGTTTGGAAGAGGTTGTTAAAGGCATCCAACTAGAGGTGCTTTTCATCAGTTAAAGACAAGATAGATATAGGTGGCCAGGAGCTCCTCTGCTCCTGTCTCTCCAAAGCCATCAGTCCTCTTCAGCTGCCATTTGGATAATCCCACTTGCTCTTTTGGGAATACTATGCGATCTAGATTTGGCATCCCAGTTTCTTACAGAATTTGAAAGTCTGTAGAAACCCCTATACATGAAGGAGGAATCCCCAGAAAACCTGAATTATAAGATACTATGATGGTCATCTGGCCCTGTACAGACATTTTTTTTAAACCTTACAAACTTCCTAAGTAAAGTGAGCCTATTTTCTCATTGAGTTCTGATATTTACTAGAGGTTGAAGCAGACTACATTTCTGACATTTTCCCCCCACTTATGTAAGAAAATGTGAAAGGCATACAAACCCTAGACAAATAACACTAAAGCGGAGGGATATTTACCCATTTGAATTTAACTGGGTTCTAGAGGAATTTGGAGACAGAAGATTGTTACCCACTGCCAGTCCACAAAAATTGATACAGTAATCTACCTAGTATGGCACCCTTGTCTCCTGGATGAGGGCAGCCATGTGAAGGTTGACACCTATGCTGGGGACTTCTCCTAGCCTGGACTGCCACAGCCATTCCCTTGAGCCAATCCTTTCCCTCTTTTATATCTGCCATGGCGTGAGACAGTAGAACAAAGTAATGTTCTTTGATAGTCAGCACCATGCTAGATAGTGAATTCATCCAAAGGGACCTTTTCTTGACTTCATATTATCCCCCAAAGAACATGTTCCTTAGAGCCAGAAAGGATCAGAGATGGCAGTAGGAGGTGTAACCACAAACGTTTAGAAGGCTGGATGGTCACAGGGTATGACCCAGGTCAGGATCATGCTTGGCAACAGCATGGTGAGACTGTGACCACGCAGTGTGCAGAACGAGGATGGAAACTTTAAACAGCCTGCAGCTGATCACCACACTGCCAGCAGCAAAGTAAGCAGAGAACAGTGTTTTGTTCCTGTTCCATTCTCAAGGGGGCTGAAGGAAGAGAGAGTTATTTCACTGTATGTGGATGAGGCTAGCCAGGAGACAGTCTGCAACTCCCCATCACTGCTTTCTCCCTGGACCAATCAGGAGGAGGCCTGGAAGTGGGAGGAAGCCATTTAGTACCCTAGCCATACTATTTGGCCTCAATCTACAAACTGTCTAATGAAATGTCAGTAGCAAATGAACAGGTGCCTAACTGCTCTTGGAATGTTCTCCAATGCTAGTGATCCATTGGTGGCAGCGGCGGGCAGCGAAATCATCACAGTCAACTGGTTTAAAAGGTCAATTGGCAAACCAAGGTCACAGGAGACCTTTGACTTTCAATTTCCATACTCAGTGAGCTATAGTTTTTACTCTCTCTGATTTCCTAAAACCCAGAACACTTCTTCCCCCAAGTTCTCCTCCCCCACCCCTGCTACCTCTGCCCCTTTCTGGCAATGGAATTTCTCAAGGGTGCTTCTACATTATTCAGAACAAGTGCAAATGTGTGACCTAATCAACACGCTGAGACTTAACAAAAGAGAGTTTTTTAAGCACAAACATCTAGAGGGCTCCTGAATGGAGAGAGAGAGCTCACCCTCCCTCCCCCGCTTTCTCTCCAGCATTCCCAAGAGACCCTGAAACTGTTAATCTGCATCACAAGCCCCAAGCTCCCTGAAAGCAGCCTTCTTCACAGTTCACAGCAGTGGGTGTGATTTATTATTGCGCTCGGTCCCAGGTTGCCAGCTACAGCGTTGGTTGTATGCAAGGAAACACTAAAGAAGCCAGTCAATAAGAATCCAAGGGAAAAAACAGAACTAAAAACCAGGAAAGGAAAGTGAGAGAGTGAAGAAAACACAGGAGATTGATGTTGTACTAATTTAATCAGATTCTTTCCGCACTCTGCTTAAAATTAAAGGGGGCAGCTCAAAAGCAGGAGTGAAATTATGTAGCCCTAGAAGCTGAATGCTCTCCTTGCTGATATCCCAAAGGAAATGGCAGAGAGCATAAAATTCCTAAGACTGACAAATCTTTTACCCAGCTTTCCCCTTCCATTAAAGAAAAAAAGTTTGGATTTCTGCATCAATAAAACTTGCTTTCTACTATAGACTGTAGAACATAAAAAGCCTGCAGATATCTGGACAGCTAGGGGCTGCTGTTTAGGATGGGGAAATCAAAACAAAAGGGAAGAAGGAAAGTCTACAAAAGCAATGTTTTCCATAACAAGGACACAGCTTCTGTGTTTTAGAAGTATTAGTTCTGGCTTCAGTCACAAGCATAAAATAATTTGACGAGTCCCTCTTGCTTCCTAGCTCCTACAAAACCACACCAGTTAGCACACCAGATAGCACAATTGGCCATCTCTGCTCAGGGAGGGACCAGGAAGAGTGCAGCAGGTCAGGATGGAGGTGTTCTGCCAGAGCTGTGGGAGAGGGGATTTTATCATCTACATGTCTGCACTGTGCTTGGCTCAGAGCAGTTCTAGTTATGACAAGTAACATTTAGACTTTTTTTTTTAAGTAGTAGTAGCCATTATTTTATTGTTTATTTTTGTACTGTACACAATATTACTGTTGTTACATAGGGGCAAATGTATCAGGTTGCAAACTAGTTCCCGTTATAAATCCCTATTTCTTCTCTCTCATGTCTTAAAATTCTCCATTTGGGCTGAAATTTTCTATACTTGGTCTCAGCTGAAAGGAGGATTTTTGGGGGGCATGTTAAATTTTGAGGACAATCTGTTCAGCCTTTTCTGAATTATGCAAGGCCGGATACATAACTCAGATTTGAAACTGGGCATATAAATCAAGTGCTCCTTTTGGAAGACGCCTACGGTCACATCTGAAAGAGCAAAGTGAAAGATATTGGAAAAAATTACATCTGAGCATGCTCAATAGGCTTTTTTTTTTTTTTTTTTTAAACAGAGCTTTTGTTCTGCAGAGGGCTTGTTTGCCTCATTCACTGAGGATCACAAAGCATCCTGCCTCCTTCACCATGCTCTTTGCAATGTCATAGAAAGTATCTCTCATATCAGTTGAGAAATAGTAGGTTAGCATGTCAAACAGGATTATATGCACAATGAATGTGCACATTGCAACTAAACTTTGGCATTTTCCGATTTCCAAGTGACTCACCATGCAATCTTTACTTTGTTTTAATGTAAAATTATGTACCTCACTGTACAAAGTGAGTAACTGTGCTGCTATATTAGCCACATAGGCATGCACAGCATAGCCTACCTGCACTGTCAACGCTGAAAATAAATTATGTAAAAAAATTATACTGTTGACAGGGGATGCAACTTTCAAATCCTCATAACTCAGCCAAATCACAGCCAATTAAAACCAGAATGCTTAAAAGGTATTAGAATAAGTTGCAATTCCCCCCTCCCCACAGGGAAAAGTTTCTTCCTCACTCAAAAAGGACAACTGTATCTTGCTCAGATTTCCCAAATAAATGTTAGCTACAGAAAGGAAACCGCTCTAGAAAACTACATCCTAACAGGTAAAACATTCAGAAAGTTACAAGGAACTGAAAACAGGGGGCTATAATGAAAACATTCACACAACCTATGGCTATCACTAGCATTCCAGCTAAGACAGCTTAATTAAATGATTTAGTTACCCAGGCCAGCCTGTTGTATCTTGTTCATGAGACCTAACCACCCTCATATATGTGTACATAGCTGCTGGATGTACGAATTCGAAAGCAAATGAGCCTGCTCACAGCTGTATTAAAATCTCCCCTTTAATTCTATTTACAATTCTATTTTAAATGCCCACAAACGGTTCCTGAATGTTGCTCAGCTGGCAGATGGAGAGTGCGCAAGCAAATTATTCCCAGCTCAAAATCTGAATTTTCAAATGAGAGTAAATTCCACAACATTCCCAAACACCACTAGAATTTACAGAGGTCTGGGCCATGCCAGACAAAGCTAGGAAGAAAGAGGTTTTAACCCTGCATTCCTAAGGAAGAATACTTTTCTCCTTCCTCTCCCCCTCCCTCACTCTACAGCTCACTCTGAAAAAGCTCCCTGTCCCCAGAGTGCAGATGGACAGAATAATTTAAAATTAAAGAGTAACAAGATACGATCTGTAAAAACCCAGTGTCAGACCCTTCCTTCCCATTTTGTGAACAGGCACCTATATTCCAAAATACAATACATACATTGCAGAGTGCAGTTATGTCCACAAATTGTTAAGCATCACTTTAAACAAATCAACTCATATGTCAAGGAAGTTAAAGAATATTTGTTTAATTGATGGGAGAGGGAGGTTTTAGTTTACTCACAGCACTGCTTCTTTTTGTTCTTAAAGTAATATAGATGAATAATAATACATTACTTTGCTTTGTTTGTTTTAATTCCAGGCTGTTAAACAGCTGAACATCAAATTTGCCAGACCCTGATGTGGAATGACAAAGTCATTTCTAGAATCTTGGGCGCTACTTTTCAGTCACTGCGGGTTCAGACCCATACAACTCTAAAATGTGAAGAGCTACGTTGTAGAGATTTGATGTTTTAGACTTCAGGAGTAACAGGAAGTGGTTACTTTAAGCTCACTTGAAAACAAAGGGGACGTTTGTGAGAGGAAGTGCAAGGCAAAGATTTGAAGTCTCTAAAAGTAAAGACCCATCTCTGCACAAGATTCAACTCCTCTCCACCCACAACACCCTCAACAATAATCTCGGGATGGGGACTGTGAGCAGAGTTGTTTCTAATATTGAGTTTTTATTTGAGAACTATTAACCATTCATTCATTCATTCATTCAAATGCTGCCAGTGTTTAACAGCTGTATTGCAGCCACTTGTCATTTGAGAGAGGCAGTGAATGTGGTCTACAGCAGTGGTCCCCAACGCGGTGCCTGCGTGCCCGCCGGGGCATTTATAGGCGCCCGCCTACCGACAAGGGAGTGCTTCTGCCAGACAACTCGCCGCCGAGGAACACGGCCGCTGGACAACCAGCTGCCAAAATGCCTCCGAGAAGCAGTAACGCCAAGAAGTGTCGCTGCCGCTTTTTCAGTGGCATTTCAGCAGCGACGCTTCTCGATGACGGCATCTCCGCGGCTGGTAGTCCGGCGCCTGCCACACTCTTCAGGGAACATGAAGATGCTACTGTAGTGTATCTACAGGATAGCACACTGGACTGACAGTCAGGAAACCCTGGTTCTACTCTCAGTTCTGCTGCTGACCTGCTGTGTGACCTTGAGCAAGCCACTACACTGCTGCGTGCCTCAGTTTCCTGTCCGGTCTGGTCTAATTAAATAGGAAGCCCTTTAGAGTAAGGGCTGTCTCTCACCACATCTGCATAGTGCCCAGCATGATGGGGCCCCAATCTCTAGGCAGTATAAATGATGATTCAATAGTTGAAGTGCCAAGCTCACTAAAGTAGCAGCATGTAAATCATTGTTTTATGAATCTTTAATTGTTGAGTCAATTTAGTGAGCAATTGCCCTGGGTTGAACAGGGCACTGTGGAGGTAATGGATTGATGTGCTGGAGGGGTCCCTTGAGGGCTAATCTTAGCCTCTTGTTAAAATTCCACTGCCCAGGTTAAAGGAGGGCTGGGATGATTTCTGGCCTCTAATGGAGTTCATTCTTTCTCTGTGAAAACTGTTAAATCATTCCTGCCATAAAAGACTTTTCCCTGGGGCTTATAAAAACTACTCCTGAAGATCATTTTTCCCTTTTGCAATGCGTTGGATCGCACCAAGTGACAGGTTGGGTTTGGGGGTTTTTGTTGTTGTTTTATTTCAAGTGTCTGTAGGGAGTTTATACCCTACCTGCCAACAAAACGTTCACACTCACCATTTAAAACTCCAGCTGGACACTGCCCTATCAATATACTCTGCACATTTTGTCAAGTATTCATATTTCCAGCAAATGGAGCTCAACAGAAGTTTGCTTGAAAACGTGGCATTGCCTCCTTCCGTTTTTTGTTTAAATATGAAAAATGAATAGAGTCTGAAGTCCCTCACTCTTCTTCTCTGCCAGCAAATATGCTGAAGGGAAATTTTAGTGGGAGCCCCTTGTTAGAAGCTTGATTGCACACAATGATGTAGCCAGCAGCTGTACAAGTTCCCTGCACACACCTTTCCCATTGAACAACTTTCCAGCAGCCCCATCCCTTTTTTCCATCCAGTGGCAACTCTTGAGCAGACACCAACATCAGTGTCAAACTGTGCATTGGTTTGGAGACATGGGCTCGTTTTCATTTAGGACTACGAATGGACACCAAAGTCATTTTTCACTTAAAATCCAAGACAGAATCTGAACCTAAGGGTCGAGTACTGAACACTTGTAATTCAGAGCAGACAACAGTGTAAGATGTGTCCCCATATCTGTAGCCTGGTTTACACCCGATATAAGGAAGTAAGGTTCACTCTGAAGGGTATGGTCATGTGCATCTTGCTTTGGTAACTGACACATTAACTTAAACTGAAGCGAAAGAAAAGGTAGAGTGATGTACTGAAAGAAAACAAGCCATACAGAATTCATCTGCCAGCTAAAGAAGCCAATTATATCAATTTTAGCCAGCAGGTGCTGCTCCGGCAATAGGAACAGAGATTATGAGTTATAAAGGCTGCGAGAAAACAACTGAGCCACTTAAAAATAAATCAACCAAACAACATGCGGACATATAAAAGAACACTTAAAACCACAACCACCAACTAGGGAAGGATAAGGCATAAACATTTCACCCCTACTTAACGCTGACGCTCTATTGTTGTGTGATCACCTTCTTTGTCATCTCATTAACAAATCTCCACTGGCTAATTACACAAACAATAGTGTTACATTAAAAACAAGATCATACTTCACTCCATATCCTTGTTCCATTCCTTGGCAACTGTCCCCAAAATTGTTCCAAGGAAATCAGAAGTGTAAACAGCTAGATAACTCCCACTCCACCCCAAAACGCAGTTTGAAAACTGCTCTGGCCATGAAAAAAATGAAGCAGGATGGAGGCGGAAAGGACACTAGGATCGGATTGATATTTTATTGATCATTTGTTGAGTGCTTGGCCCATCTCTTTCCTTCTGCCACCTCCCCTCCCCAATCACTTCCATTCCAAGGGGACAGAATCAAGGCCTTTCGATTCATGGAATATTTATGGAGCTGGAGACCTTGAGGCCTTGAAAAGAAGGAAGATTCATGCATAATACAGAAAGGGAACTTGCAGTGCAAACGAGGAATTTACTGCATAGGCCAACTGAACTGTGAGGCAGAAAACCCATTAGGAGAAAAGGAATGATTCACAAGTCACAAATACTGGATGGGAGACAAATGTCAGGGTAGGTAACCTAAGTACATTAAAGTGGGATAATGACATTTCCTATTGCCAATTATTAGCTGATTAATTAAATTACCCTTTTCTCACTGGCAGAAACTTGAACTGCACCATCCTCTCCTGCAGGAACTAAAAAAACAATAATCAGAAGTAACTTTACAGAGGAGCAAGCAGCAATTCTTAAATTTTAGCCACTGAACAAAGAAAGATGGACCAGCAATAATTGTTCAGAGTAAAAGATCACCCAGCAATCAGTCATGCCATAACATCAGAGAGGTTAAAATGACAAAGGACTTGATCCACAGCCTACTGATATCAATGGACAGACAGACGCCCATTAGATTTCAATGAGCTTTGGATTAGGCCCATAGTCTTTACCAAGGCAGTTGAAGAGTTTATTGCACAAAAATGGTCTGACAATGCAAAGGGTTGCTGGCAAAAAATTTTTACCTCAGTAAATAATCAATTAAAATAAGATGAGAAATTATTAGTGTTCCCGAAACCCAGATTACACAAACATGAGGCTTCTATTATTTAATACTCCAGTCATCATGCTCCCCAAAAAATAAATAAAGAACCTCCAACACACAGGTCATTTCTACATTTGCTACTTCAGTCAGCCAATGAAAAGAACGAAGCCATATTTAGCATCACACAGAACAAGTTTAACACTAAGGCCTGGTCTACACTAGGAAATTAGGTCAGTATAACTCTCTCTCTCAGGGGTGTGAAAAATCCACACCTCTGAGCAATGCAGTTAAACCAACCTAATCTTTGGTGCAGACAGTGCTAGGTCAACAGGAAAATTCTCCCACCTTCCCTAGCTACTCCCTCTTGGGGAGGTGGATTGCCTTTGCTGACAGGAGAACCCCTCCCACTGGCGTAAGTAGAGTCTTCACTGAAGCGCAGGGTGATCAGAGGTCCCAATTTTATAGGGAAAGTCCTGATATTTGGGGCTTTTTCTTATATAGGTGCCAATTACCCCCCACCCCCGTCCCGATTTTTCACACTTGCTATCTATCACCCTACTGAAGCGCTACAGCGGGGCAGCTGCAGTGGTGCCACTGTAGCGGTTTCTGTAAAGACAAGCCCTTAGGTCAGCTTTGTCAATAGGCAGCTGAGTGTAAGGCAGGGAGAGTAAACATGGAAGCAGCACGATTTCCTTCAGAAGTGACAGGCAGAGAAACAGGGGAAAAAACAAACCACACCAAACTCACAGACCTGTGTTCTTGTTCCTGTCTACACAAAAATAGACTCTGCTACCAAGGACAACTGATCTCATAGCCTCCTCTCTCTCCTGACCCCTTTCCTCTATTAAAAACAAAAATCCTGCAGTATGTACGGGGTGAATGGCGAAGCGAGTGCCTGTTCAGTGCTGTCTGTACAAGTTAAAAAGAGAAAGGGTCATAGGACTTCCAATCATTAAAATCCTCCACAGGACCGTAACACACACTTTACTGCATGCATGCGATTATTTGTAGTTCTATTTCGATCAGTGTTGTTTCAAACAATAAGCTAATATAACAAAGAACATATCCCCTCGGTTTGACCAAGACAATTCTGAGTTTTGTAGTGACACTTCTTTGAATCCTCCACTGAGTTTTTATGGGGATGGTTATGGAAGGGAGAACAAATATAAATAAAAGCATTCCCAGCACATTAAAAAGGGGGGGGGGGGGGTGGGTGGGAATCATGTTCATGGCAAAGCTTTTCCATACAGGTTCCAGAGGAGGGAGAGAATGTATCTCTTTTCTTGCCTGAAGCGGCAGCAGCAAAATGTGTGCTAATGTCCCCACTTATCTCCCTCAAATCACACACCACTAATCTTACAGAGCTGGATAATAAACAAATTCAGCAAACTAAGAGCTATAGCTGTGCCCAAATGCCCTTCTCTCTTATTTGCTTTTCATGGGGTGCTGAAAAGGGTTTATTTATTTAGTATGTGCATAGTCGTCTAGTCAAGAGATGGCCATCTTCAGTGGCGTGATGCAGTTCTTCTAGGCTGAACCTAGTCAGCAGGCATTCATCGAAAGGGGTGTGTGGGAGACAAGAGATAAGGTTCCACTCTGCACTGCATTGTCCAGGCAGGCCCACACCCCTACCCTGTCCCTGTGATGGGATGTAACAGATTTTTTTTTTTTTTTTAAAGTGTCCCAAAATTCTGATGGTTTCTCCTGGTTCTGGTATTTGTTGCTCATTAGCAGCCTGTGATTATAAAAGAAGAAACAACCAAAGGATAAATATTAGACTTTTAAAAAACAGCTTTATTTTTGTTTTAAATCAGTTTCATTATTCACAATCCAGAGAATAAATGTGGAGCTTTCGGTCTCTGTTACTCTCTTTCACACTTACACCTTTCAGCAGCCCTTTGGCTCCAATTTCTGCATGAGATGCAAAGGGCAGGTCTACACTTACCGGCTGGATCGGAGGCGTCGGATCGATGTTCTGGGTTCGATTTATCGCGTCTTGTCTAGACGCGATAAATCGAACCGGGAAGTGCTCCCCCGTCGACGCTGGTAATCCAGCTCGACGAACGGAGTAGGCGGAGTCGACGGGGGAGCCTGCGCGCCGCGTGTGGACCCCGGGTAAGTACGTTTTCATTCGAACTAAGATAGTTCGACTTCAGCTACGTTATTCACGTAGCTGAAGTTGTGTATCTTAGTTCGAATTGGGGGGTTAGTGTAGGCCAGCCCGAAGTGGGAGCAGAATATGTCCTTCCCTCATGCTTTTGAGCAATTGTAGACACATAACAGACTAGTGTGGAATTCCTTGTTACTTTACTAGAGAGCATGGAAGTACAAACACAGCTAATAAAAATACCCTGTCACTTGGTTTTGAGTGGCTTTTTTGAAACTCCAAGGAGGAAATTGAGACTGTGAAGGCACCATCATTTTGACTTTCTCTGAGAAATAAAATTAGAGCATGCCCTTCAATTCACTTTGAAAAGCATCTGAGTTCAATAAACTCTTGTATGAGGATTAGAGGTGAGGCTCTCCTAGTTGATAAAAAAAAAAATGCATTCCAATTCCCAACCTCCTCCCACCCCCTAGGCTGAGAGTTTTTTGTGCATATTTGACATGTTTTCTATCTAGACAGTGATTTCAGGGAACCTAATCTAAATCTAGCTTTTTTTCTTTACGGAAATTCAAATGTTCAGCATTCCTTACAGAGAGCTAATTTCTTTTATTTGTATCTAAGTACTCTTGTATTTCTATCTTGGTTTTACATGTTTCAATTCATAGAATAGGTTTTACATTAAGAACAAAAGCCACCTAATGGGAAGTGGGTAAACATTTACAGGATTATTATTTATTATTGGTATTACAGTAGCCCCTAGAGGCCTCAACCCAAGACTGGCACCCCATTGGGCTGGGGCCCATACACGCATAGTGAGAGACTTCCCTGCCTCCAAAGATCTTAGTCTACACAGACAAGAGAAAGGGTGGGGGAGGGGGAAAGAAGGTCTCGGGGTGGAGTAGACTCACCCAGTGTCACAGAGCAAGGTCAGTGACAGAGATAAAATGAGAGAAAAGCTGGGATAAAATGTGATGTACAACAGAGCAACTGCAGTTTGAAGTTAGGCGCTATACAC
Organism: Chelydra serpentina; assembly: GCA_037349315.1. Taxonomy (NCBI): domain Eukaryota; kingdom Metazoa; phylum Chordata; order Testudines; family Chelydridae; genus Chelydra; species Chelydra serpentina. Next base: position 1,227,598 of record JBAIAC010000023.1, read on the forward strand.
AGAACAAAAAAAGAGATGTTCCCTTCCTCATACAGCTTACTCAGTTTGCTTCGTAACAGTCCTTAGCCAGAACCTGATAAATCCTAACAAGATGACTCTGGAGCTGGTACACATAGAATGAGCAATACATATAAAGTTCTGAAGCATAGCCACTTGTTTTTGCTCATTAAAAGGCCATTACAAAGTATCATGTCAGCATGTAACTTTACTGGTCTCCAAATACATGAATATAAATGCACAGATTACACAGAACTAATATAATAAGAGATACAGTCAATTTACAATGCTTGTTAAAACTCGGTCCTCGGTTTGGACCAGTACTTTTTGGTAATTCTGTAAAAATTTAATTGACCAAGTGCCTCCTCTTCCTTTCAAGCAATGCTTTCTATTCTCCAATGCTGGAACATAACAAAACTCCACAAATATTGGGGGCTGGTGTGGGAAAAAACCCTCAATGAGTGTTAAATTTCTGTCCAACCCCAATTAAGCCAACTGGAGTTATTAAAAAAAGCCCTCTTCTCCCCTCTCTACCACTTCCAAAGTATTAGAACAAACTCCAAGTCGACACTGGAGCTTCTGGTTGCAATTAAAATGACGGACTTGATTCTAAAGTAATCTACAATTGGAGGATACACGTAACAATTGCAGGGGAGTCAAAAGGGCTAAAATAAGAGATCAACCAATTAAATCACTTGAAAGTATATTCCACAAATCATGGAGGTGCCTCAGATTTTCTTCACCATGCAGCTGTGGCCCTGACAGCCAAGTGGTGAGTTTTTAAGACTATCCAACATAAACAGTACTTTCCCAGCAGGTTGCATTTCATCATTTCTTCAGTAGGCAAAATTCCCCTAAGTGATCTCTGGCCTAATTACTCACAGGTGAATGTGCAGGAAGTACAAACCACAAAAGGCTTGGTCTCAAGAGATCATACAAAAATTCAAGGCAGCTCTCTGCCAATACAGGGCTTCTGTGAACCTCGTCTTGGGAGGAAAGTGGTTTGCATGTTACAGTCAGGCAATGCAATGAAAATACATTTGAAGAACTACAAAAAGCATACAAGGTCCAATATGTCTGTGTCACTTCAGTCCATTCCAAGTCCACCTTTCTGTTTCTGTCTCAATTTATCCCTCAATCCCTTCCTTCTCGAGAAAACATTCTGGATTATGTGGATAACAGTTATTCAAGGGATCCATAAGGCACATTCATAATAGAATTGAACAGTGGAAGCGGTATACACAACAGGATGTGTTAGTTCAGTGGTTCTCAAACTTTTGTATTGGTGACCCCGTCACATAGCAAGCCTCTGAGTGCGACCCCCCCCTATAAATTAAAAACACATTTTTATATATTTAAACACCATTATAAATGCTGGAGGCAAAATGCGATTTGGGGTGGAGGCTGATAGCTCGCAACCCCCCATGTAATAATCTCACGACCCCCTGAGGGGTCCCAACCCCCAGTTTGAGAACCCCTATGTTAGTTAGACATGTTGGCTTATGTTTTCAAAAGGGTGTACCAGAGCCAGCCACAAGTACACCAGGATCCATTAATGCAGGGGTTCTCAAACGTCATTACACCATGACCCCCTTCTGACAATAAAAATGATCATACAACCCCAGGAGGGGGGACCAAAGCCTAAGCCCATCCAAGCACTGCTGCTGCCGGGGGTGGGGGTGCGGAGGGAGGGAGGGAAGGAAGCCAAAGCCTGAGCCCCACCCCCTCAGGCAGGGGGACCAAAGCCAAAGCCCAACCTGAACCTCGCAGCCCAGGTCTGAAGTCCTTGAGCTTTGGCCCTGGGCCCCAGCAAGTCTAAACCAGCCATGGCAACTCCATTAAAACGGGGTCATGACATAAATTCCCTTTAAGCTGTGTGGCCACGTGGCTGCGCAGCAGGCTATTAAGGGCCGCGCAGGCATCTCTCCGCCGGATGCGGCAGCTCCGCTGGGGCCAGGGGAAAGGCGCCTCTCCCCTAGCCCTGGGCTGCTGTGGGGAGAGAGGGTTGGGGGGGAAGAAGTCCTCTCTCCCCACCACAGCCCCAGGGCAGCCTGCATCCCAAAACCCTCATCCCCAGCCCCACCCCAGAGCCCGCATCCTCAACCAGAGTCCTCACTCCTCCCCCGCCACATCCCACCCCTCTGCCCTAGCTCTGAGCCCCCTCCTGCATCCCACATCCCCACCCCAGAGCCCACACCACAAGCCTGAGCCCTCACCCACCCTGCATCCCAACCCTCTGCCCCAGCCTTGACCCCCCCTTCCACAGTCCAAAGCCCTTGGTCCCACCACACATCACCCCCATATTGGTGCACATAACAAAATTCATTTCGCACATGGATGTAAAAAATTAGATGTAACATTGGGTGCAACCCACTTTGGAGTCCCAACCCACAGTTTGAGAATGGTTGCATTAATGCAATGGCTCACAGCCCCTGCTTTGAAGAAACAAACCTTGTTGTTTTAAGAAATATAGCCCTCTGATTTTCAAGAATTAATCGGCATATGAAGGCACGCACCACATTCTGGGTCCAGGCGTTACTTTGTGTATCTATTTAGTGTTGCTGATTACAACAGTAAGAAAGGGCAAGCATATTGTCTTGCGGTGACGGTGCCTTTTCAGAAAGCCAGTCTGGCCCTTCACATAGAAAGTCTTGTTGTTTCACATTTAGTTATCTCACACTTTAAAGGGTCAGCGTGCTCATAGCTGGGTTCACAGCAATTAGAAATAATTAAGTTACAGAAGCTAATTTGTTTAAAGAATAAGAGGGCCAGAAATAAAAGGAATTGTCAGACTCTGTGGGGGCCTTGTATCAAATCTAACCAAATTAACTAAGGTTCAGGTGACAAATGTCTTCTGTGCTAGACTTTTCCCACATTCCAGATGAGAAAGAACTAATGAACTCTCTCAAAGTTGCATTGCCCACAACTCCCCTTCCAACACACACACACACCCCAACAGAAGCACAGCAGGAGCAATCAGTATTAATTTTTCTTTGTAGAGACACTCATTAAGGAAAATGAAAGCTTTTTTTTTTTTTTTTTTTTTTAAGAAATCTACTTTAATGGACACAGGAGTGTTGATTCCCATCCCCTTTTTTGCTATTACCCATTTAATGGGTAATTTCCTTTTATAAACAAGGGCATCCATATAATGTGCCGAAGTATCTGGATAGATGATTAATGAAATAATAGTTTCCTTGTTTCCCAGACTAAGGGATGAAATTTAAAACCGTGGTTCCCAGAAGAACCAACCTTTCTCAAATACCATAAGGAGGAGGGCTGGAATATGAGAGCAGTCCACCCTTCCCTGATAAAAATAAAGAACCCCTTAGCCTTCAGAGCAGTGCTATTCTGAGTGTCAGCCAGCAGCTTCTTTGATTAACCCCTGCTCATAAACAAGTATTAACAGACCGATGACTTCACCAGAAGCCTCCGACATATGGGTCTAGGGACCTTTCTTAACTTTTCTCCAATGGGCTGACCTGGAAAACTACAAGGAATTTCTTCCATAAAACATTTCCCTGTGTCCAGTTTACCCTATCCAACAATTTCCTGTGGCAGTTTTCCCTGAACAGATTTTGTCGATGAGAGTTCTCTAGAAATCCATCTTCATTTTCTAAACACTGAACCAAAGGAACTCAAAGCCAAGCTCCCAAACTGGCTTAAAATTCTGCCTCTCTTCTGTGAGAAATTTTAGATTTACCATCACCAACTTGGTTATTACATAGGGTGCCATCCTCATGGATGCGATTTGATGATATACAGAGAGGGTAAGTAAAATGAAAGGCAAATGGGCAGCTTTGCATTTTGGGATGTGATCATGTGACATGTTAGCTGCTGAAATCAGTTACTGTGACTGAATAGATATGGAATAATGCAACCTGGGTAAAGACTGCTATCAAAAACTAGTTCTTCAGTTCCACAGGTTTAAAATGAAATAAGTGCTCAAATATACTATGTTCCCTTTCTAAGTGTCTCTTACGGGGTTTGAATACTCCTAGTTAATAAAAAGGGGCACTGTCCAAGGTTTAATGAGTCAAATGTTGACCTACTTTTGCTTTAATCTGCCTGCAGAGTCCATATAGTTCTTCTGCTCTTGCAAAATAATAATAATAATAATAAATAAATAAATAAATAAAACAACAACAAAAAAACCACAAAGGCTTTAATTCAATTTTCAACATGAAATAAGAACTAATGCATTCCAGTATTCAACGGCACTCAGATACCATGGTGCTGAGTGTGGTATAAGTGCCTCCACAGATTAGATTTAGATTGATAGATCAGCAACCCTACAGTAACAAACCAATGTATGTGCAAAGAAGGGGAGGGAGGGAACTGTTTCTGGCATGAGAATAAAACAGTGCTGAAAACCAGAAAAATAATGTCATTAAGATGCATTTAAAGTTGGAAGCAGATATCAGATCTATTAAAACATAATGAGACTGATTGTGTCTGGATCTTAGGAAGTTGCAAGGAGCCTTTTTTCCCTGGCCTTGTGCAGTACACATAAGGATCAGGCAGAATTTCAGTACCGGTTTCCTTCTTTATATTTTGAGGATGCCCAGTTTCTCTATAGGGACATGGAAGAGGCAGGGTAATGGCTCCCCCACGCACTGGGCAACAGAGCTAGCTAGCCTCTCAGAGGGAAGGGTAAAGAAGATACATTTTTGAAAGGGGTATTGCACCAGGTGCACTTATCCCATACCTCTGGGAGCTCCAGGAGGCACTCTCCTTCCCGAGGCAGAATGCCTCTTTAATGCTTCCCCAAGGTAGCACAGACCTGCAATACTCCCATGCCACGCTGAGCCTTAAGGACAAAATTGAATCCTACGAAGATATTGTCTTCTTTAATAGTGTTTTTCAAATTTAACCCTAAACTTTTAAATATCTGAAAACATGGAAACTCAAAATCAAGAAGTTCACAGCTGAGGTTCCTCAGAAAGCATCAGCGTTCAGTCTTTACAACAGCCTACTGGCCACTGGCATGACGGGGAGAGATCTGAGACCAATGTTTACACTAGCGAGCTTACAGCGGCGCTGCTGTAAGATCACTCATACGGCTGCTCTGTGCCGACGGGAGAGAGCTCTCTCATCGACATAATAAAGCCACATAAACAAGCGGCGGTAGCTCTGATAGGCACTTCTGTCAGTGTAACTTATGTCGCTCAGAAGGGTGTTTTTCACACCCCTGAACGACATACGTTATACCAACAAAAATGCTAGTGTAAACAGCCTGAATTATGGCCCCAATTGTATTTAAAAAAAATAAACTTAAAGAATTGTGCCTTTGAAAGTGCCTTCCCCCGTTTCTTTGTATCTTCATTGTAATTGGAGTAAGGTAGTTTAGTACTTTGGGGCTTCCGTTGGAACTACTGAGGAGGGATAGGAATTTGGCAGTACAGTGATCACAAGAGAAGGGATTGTTAGTGGATGGGCATTAATAAGGGATCAAAAACTATGACTGATTATGGAAGAGTATATAATAAGGAAATAAATAATTAAGTCTACCTGTTGAACTGTATCTTAACATTTTGAGTTTTTTTAGGAGGAATTTTCTTCGTTTTGTTAGAAACAATTTAGAAACACATGTGCATTACAACTTATGGCAAAGTTTCATGAACATCTTTTCAATAGTACTATTTTTGTTATAATTATGGGGAGTAAAGATGATATATGCTGTTTAATTGAACAAAAAAGACAGGAATATTAAAATCAAATAGTCTCGCAGCAGAATTTGCATCTTCTACAACTCTAAGGGTTTGGCTGATGGAACTTACTTATGAATGCCACCAGTGGTACATCTGTGGAACTTTACAAAGCCTACGAGGACCTAACAGCATTTTGAGATTCAAAAGTCCTTTGGCATAACTATATGATTATCTTCATCTCCCTTTTGAAAAACAGCCCTATCCATTAGATAATGTCTGAGATCAGAATAAAACAAGTTCCAAGTTTCTATGACAAACATTTTGCAACACAACTTTCAAGAGCATTGGACTTCTACAAAAGACAATTACAACTCATTTTTCAAAGTCCAGCATCAGTGAAATATCTTGTCAGATCTGTTTAAAAAAAACAAAGTTACTAACAAAAAGTTCATAAAAAGTCACTTATGTTCTAACAGAGCATATAGATTTTTATATAGCTACAGAATGCTAAAATGATTCCTACTTGCATTCAGTTAAACATTTCTCACCTTCTCCAATCACACCTTAAATATCAATAATTTTTAATACAGTAATACATAGGGGCCCCAGTCAAGATCAGGACCCCACAAAACTAGAGACACAGTAAAAGAGAGCCCCTGAAGAGCCTACAGTTAAAATAAACAAAAGACAGAGAGACAAATGGTGGGAGGGCAGTCATGTTCAGAGACAGGAAATGACTTGCCCAGAGTTAGCCAAATTTATTTGTACTGGGTCCTAAGTCCAGAACTCCATCCACTACAACACACTGCATCACCTCTTTGCACTGGGATAAAGCGAGTGGTTGATCTCAAATACAGAGACACAGATAGTACTCCCTGGTCACTCCATGTGAACATCTGACAACTCCGCCAATGTCTAAAGAAGGTAATGATCACGGACAAGCTGCTGAAGGGTTGTGTGTATCTGCTGAGTTTCAGCTTATATTTTTATGACAATCAGGATCTCAAAACAGAAAGTTTTCAGTTTATTCTTAGAAGTCTGCTCTCCTACCAGACCAAATCCCTACAAACACCTGCATTCTCTGCCCAATGTACTGCATCATACCGTTGTAACAATACATGGTGGTGTCTCATCACAAGGCAGCATTGCAAAAAACCAAATCTCCCAACTTGGGTCTGAGTATATTATTGTTTCAAGGAAGCATCCTGAAGTCTGGATGCCTGTCTGTATCTAAGGAGGGGTCCTGCTAGGCCCTGCGACTCAGACAACCAACCCCAGTGTCCAGTGAGCCCTGGCTCCCCCCCGTTTTGTCATCATCTCTCGAGTAGGATTACAGGGGACCAGGTACATGCTCTGCTCCCACTCTGTCATCTTTCTGAAATTCTTTCCTCTTCCATTTTTAAAGGTCCCTACTCAAGAGTGGTGCATTTTGAAGAGAGTCACTGAAGCAATTTTGGAGAAATGGGCCTGAAGTCAGTGGGAACCTTTCCATTGAATTTAACAAGATTTGGATTAGGCCCACAGTGAACCAAAAAAAATTTAGCGAAACCATTCAGAAATGAACATCCTTATCTGCAAAATGCCTTCTCTGATTAGGCCAAACCTTAAGACAGCTGTACCCTGGGATAAAACATGGTATGTGAAATTTCAGATCAATGGGTTTGAGGCCACCATAGCACGCCGTGAAAGAAGAAAGTAGCAATAATTCTGGTGGTTTTTTATTTTAAAAAACCTGCACTAAATTTTGCCTACTATGAGTCTATTTAGCTTTACTTTTCTTATTCCTTAATGAATTTTAAGACTCCAGGTCATCTTCCCAAAAGCAAGCATGCATTCTTCACTCACGCAAACAAGAATTCCCCAGCTTAAACTTCACATTTCCACACTGCCAAAACCAAGACCTACCCAGAACACTTTTTTTTTTTTTTTAAAGGCAGCATTTCCAGATATTGTGGAGGGAGAAGTTTTTCCAAGATAGAAAGAAAATGGGATGTTCAGTACTGACGCCTTCCTGTGGATTCTAAATTATTTATAGAAGTTGTGGAGTGGGTGGGGAGGCGATGAACAGTGCTGCAGGCACACTAGTTCCCATCACTAATGCTTTTGAATTGGGCCAGTCATGATGGAAAGAGAGTGGCATTTCTGTTTGAGGGGTAGGTATATATGTCCTAAAGCCTACTAGCGGACAAAGTATACTTCCCACCACCTTCCCTCTTCATACAAACCACTCCCTATTTGTACTTAAAATTATCCTTTTTTGACCTTGAATTTTTCACATCTCTTTGTTCCATTAGCTCCCCTAAGATCAGAACTATATCTACAAATATAGATGCAGACCTCACTTCTATACATGATGACCCAGATACAGTAACTCCTCGCTTAATGTTCTAGTTATATTCCTGAAAAATGCGACTTTACGCGAAACGATGTTAAGCGAATCCAATTTCCCCATAAGAATTAATGTAAATGGGGAAGGAGTGGTTTAGGTTCCAGGGAATTTTTTTCACCAGACAAAACACTATATTATTTATATATATACATACACACACACAGTATACGTTTTAAACAAACAATTTAATACTGTACACAGTGATGAAGATTGTGAAGCTTGGTTGAGGTGGTGAAGTTAGAGGGTGGGATATTTCCCAGGGAACGCCTTATTGCTAAATGATGAACTAGCTTTTGGCTGAGCCCTCAAGGGTTAACACATTGTTGTTAATGTAGCCTCACACTCTACAAGGCAGCACCAATGGAGGGAGGGGAGACAGCCACACACACCCTGTGTGTGGGGAATAGAGAGAGAGATGCACATTGACCCTTTAAGTGCTCTAACCCCACTCTTAAGTACATTGTCTTTTTAAGTCTATCAGGAAGTTGAGACAGCAGCTGCTGCCCCAAGCTCTTTCTGTCTGTCTCCCTCCGTGTCCCCATCCTGCTCTATATGGAGAAGGGGTAAGCGGGGAGCAGGAGGGAGGGGGACACCCTGACATTAGCCCCCTCCTACTCTCCCCCCTCCCTCACACAGCAAGCAGGAGGCTCCCAGGAGCAGCTCCAAGGCAGAGGGCAGGAGCAGCACACAGCAGTGGGGGAGGGACAGCTGAACTGCTGGCAACTGATAGCCTGCTGGGCTGCTGCTGCACAGGGGACTTAGGGAATCAGGAAGCTGATGGGGGGCTGCCGGACCACCCTAGTTCCAAGCCCCCACCAGCTAGCTCGGGGTGGGAAAACTTTGCAAAATTGTATGGAGGGCAGGGTAGGGAACGCTGTGCCTCTCCAGACAGCCTGGCCCTGCCCCCTATCTGACCCCCTCCCACTTCCTGCTCCCTGACTGCCCCCCTCAGAATCCCCAACCCATCCAACCCCCCTTGCTCCTTGTCCCCTGACCCCCTCCCAGGACCCCCCCCTATATCTAAGCCCCCCTGCTCCTTGTCCCCTGACTGCCCTCTCCAGGGACTCCCTGCCCCTAGCCAACCCCCCGGGACTCCACCCCCTACCCAACCCCCCCTGCTCCCTGGCCCGACCCCTATCCACACCCCCGCCCCCTGGCAGACCCCCGGGACTCCCACGCCTATTCAACCCCCCCATTCCCCGTCCCGACCCCCCCAGAACCCCAGCCCCATCCAACCGCCCCCTGTTCCCTGTCCCCTGACTGCCCCCTGGAATCCCCTGCCCCTTATCCAACCCCAGCCCTCTTACCATGCCGCTCAGAGCAGCATGTCTGGCAACCGCACAGCCCAAACGGAGTTAGACACGCTGTCGCACTGCCCCGCAGGATCGTGCTGCCCTGCCCCCCAGAGCACTGGCGGTGTGGCACGCTGAGGCTGTGGAGGGACAGCAGGGGAGGGGCCGGGGCTAGCCTCCCCAGCTGGGAGCTCAGGGGCCGGGCAGGATGGTCTCTGTAGTTTACCCATCTCTGAGCTAGCTCCAACAGGCTGCTCTTCCTGAAAGTAGTGGACAAAGCAGGCGGCTGCCAAATTCGTTATAAGGGAGCATTGCACAACTTTAAATGAGCATGTTCCAATTGATCAGCAACGTAACAATAAAATAGCATTAACTGGGATGACTAACTGAGGCGTTACTGTATTTAAAAAAGGCTCAGTACCCAACAGCTTTCATTGTGACACTTAAGCCCATATTGTGAGTAATCAGCTCAAACTAAATGTATACCCGCACCCCCCCCCAAAACAGTAAGAGGACCAAAAAAAGTCACCATAGCTAAACCGCAGAGTAACAAAGGCAGTTAAAAGCAAAAAGGCATCCTTTAAAAATTGGAAGTCAAATCCTACTGAGGAAAATAGAAAGCAGAATAATCTCTGGCAAGTCAAGTGTAAAAATATAAAAAGCAAGCCAAAAAATGAATTTGAAGAGCAAGTAGCAAAACACACAAAAGCTAACAGCATATTTTTCTTTAAGTACGTCAGAAGCAGTAAGCCTCCCAAACAATCAGTGATGCCACTGGACGACTGAGGTGCTAAAGGAGCACTCATGGAACCAGGCTGTTGTGGAGAAGTTAAATGAATTCTTTGCTTTGGTCTTAACACTGCAGAGGATAGGAGTTAGATTCCCACACCTTAGCTATTTAGGTGACAAATCTGAGGAGCTGTACCAGATGGAGGTACCTGATGGAGGTGTCAATAGAGAAGATTTTGGAACAAAACTGCTAAATTAAACAGTAATACCTCATCAGGACCAGATAATATTTACCCAAGAGTTCTGAAGGAAATCAAATATGAAACTGTAGAACTATTAATTGTGGTATGTAACCTATCACTTAAATCAGCCTCTGTACCAGATGACTGGGGGATAGCTAACGTAATGCTGATTTTTAAAAAAGAATCCAGAGGTGATCCTGACAATTACAGGCCAATAGCCCTAACTGCAGTACCAGGCAAACTGGTTGAAACTACAGAAAAGAACAGAATCAGAGTAGTGGCTGTGTTAGTCTGCATCCGCAAAAAGAATGAGGAGTACTTATGGCACCTTAGCCCTGGTCTACACTACGAGTTTAGGTCGAATTTATTAGCGTTATTTCGATTGATCCGTGCACCCATCCACACGACAAAGCCCTTAACATCGACTTCTAGGGCTCTTAAAATTGATCTAGCCACTCCACCCCCAACAAGGGGATTAGCGCTTAAAGCGATATTGCCAAATCGATGTAGGCTTAGTGAGGACGCAATTTGACGGTATTGGCCTCCTGAATCTATCCCACAGTGCAACATCTGACCGCTCTGGACAGCGGTCTGAGCTCGAATGCTCCGCCCAGGTAGACAGGAAAAGCCCTGCGAACTTTTGAATTTCATTTCCTGTTTGGCCAGCGTGGTGAGCTGCAGGTGAGCGCAGATCTCATCAGCAGAGGTGACCTTGATGGAGTCCCAGAACCGAAGACGAGCTCCAGCATGGACCGAGCGTGAGGTACTCGATCTGATCGCTGTATGGGGAGACGAAACCGTGCTAGCAGAGCTACGGTCGAAAAGAAGAAACGCCAATACATATGCCAAAGTCTCCAAGGGCATGCAAGACAGAGGCTACAACAGGGACGCGCAACAGTGCCACGTGAAAATTAAGGAGCTCAGGCAAGCCTACCAAAAAACCAGAGATGCAAACAACCGCTCTGGGTCACAGCCCCAGACATGCCGCTTCTATGATGAGCTGCATGCCATTCTAGGAGGTTGCAGCCAGCACTGACCCACCCATGTGGTATGACTCCGTATGTGGATCATCAGAAACCACAGAGGAGCATGATGATGATAATGAAGCTGAAAATATCACACAGACACAGCAAGGAAGCGGAGAAGCCCTTTTCCCCGACAGCCAGGAACTCTTTGTCACCCTGGAGCCAGTACCCTACGAACCCTCCCAAGGCGTGCTCGATGCAGGAGAAGGGACCTCTGGTGAGTGTACCTCTGTTAAATTAATACATGTTTTATAAGCAAGCGTGTTTAATGATTAATTCGTGGCCAGTACAGCTACAGCTACTGGAAAACTCTGTTAACATGTTCAGGGATGGAGCAGAAATCCTCCAGGGACATCTCCAGAAAGATCTCCTGGATGTACTCCCAAAGCCTGTGCAAAAGGTTTCTGGGGAGGGCAGCCTTATCCTGTGCTCCGTGGTAACACACTCTACCACGCCAGGCCAGTAGCACGTAGTCTGGAATCATTGCTTTGCAAAGCATGGCGGCATATGGTCCCGGTGTTTGCTGGCATTCAAGCAACATCCATTCTTTATCTGTCTGTGTTATCCTCAGAAGAGTGATATCATTCATGGTCACCTGGTTGAAATACGGGAAATTTTATTAAGGGGGTATTCAGAGGGGCTCCGTCCCTGCTGGGCTGTTTGTCTGTGGCTGAACGGAAATCTTCCCCGCTGTGACCCACGCGGTGGGGGGAGGGGGAACAGCGAACATCTTGGATGTGTGTCTGTGTGGGGGGTGGGGTGTAGATTAGGTTCGCGCTGCATGTTAACCCGAAAACCGCCGCCCCTCCCTTTTCAATTGCCAACCTGTTTGTTTTAAATTGCCAGCCCAAAGGATGTTTGTTATGGGAAATGAGGGGGTTGCTGTTTGAAAACAATCCCACATGTTATGAAGGTTAAAGAAGCCTATAGACTGTGGCTTACCATGGCTGCCAGCAAGCTGAATTCTGTTGCCCGCCGGACCTGCTTGTGTGATCTCTCACACCAAACCGGCAGACCCTCAATATAACAGGCAAAGTGCAACCTTGGACCAAATGCAGATGTGATATGTAATGTTTGGAGCATTGTTCTCTAATATGTGTCTTTTAAACTACTCCACTCCCGTTTGTTTCCTCCCGCAGCTGCAAATGTTTCAACGCCACCCCTTTCATCACCGTCCCAGAGGCTAGCGAAGATTAGAAGTAAAAAAAAAGGAATCGAGACGATATGTTCTCAGAACTCATGGAATCCTCCTACACTGAGGCTGCCCAGCAGAATGCGTGGAGGCAGACACTGTCAGAGTCCAGGAAGGCAGAATTTGATCGCGCGGACAGGTGGCGTGAGGAAGAGAGACAGCGGCGGGATGAAGAGAGTAGGTGGCGTCAGCGTGCAGAGAGAAGGCAGGATGCAATTCTGAGGCTACTGGAGGATCAAACGGAAATCCTCCGGCTTATGACTGAGGAAAGGCGTAGGGTTCAGGAAAGGCCGCCTGAGCCCAGACCGCCGCTACAGCCCCTGTGTAACCAACAGCCCTCCTTCCCGAGTCCCATAACCTCATCCCCGAGACGCCCAAGAACACGTTTGGGTGGCCTCCGTGCACCCAACCACTCAAGCCAAGAGAACAGTCCAAGCAACAAAGGGCTGGCATTCAATAAGTTTTAAAGTGCTGTGTGTCCTTGTCCTTCCTTCATCCCCTCCTCCACCACCCATCCTGGTGCTTCCCTTCCTCCACCACCTATCCCGGGAGACTGTGTCAGTTACCCCCATAGTTTCCCCTCTTCGTTTTACGAATTAATAAAGAATGCATGATTTTTAAGCAACAATGACTTTATTTCCTCTGCAAGCGGTGACCGAGGGGGGGGGAGGGCAGGGCGGTTTGGGTAAAGGGAAGTAGAGTGAATGAAGGGGCGGGGCTTTTCATTACTGGGGAAAAACAGAACTTTCACACAGCATTCTGGCCATTCATGAAACTGGTTTTCAAAGCTTCCCTGATGCGCAGCGCACCCTGCTGTACTCTTGTAATAGCCCTGGTGTCTGGCTGCGCATAACCAGTGGCCAGGCGATTTGCCTCAACCTCCCACCCCGCCATAAACGTCTCCCCCTTACTCTCACAGATATTGTGGAGCGCACAGCAAGCAGTAATAATAATGGGAATATTGGTTTCGCTGAGATCTAACCTAGTCAATAAACTTCGCCAGCGAGCTTTTAAACGCCCAAATGCACATTCCACCACCATTCTGCACTTGCTCAGCCTATAGTTGAAAAGGTCCTGACTACTGTCCAGGCTACCTGTGTATGGCTTCATGAGCCATGGCATTAAGGGGTAGGCTGGGTCCCCAAGGATAACTATGGGCATCTCAACATCCCAAACGGTTATTTTCTGGTCTGGGAAGAAAGTCCCTTGCTGCAGCAGCTGAAACAGACCAGAGTTCCTGAAGATGCGAGCGTAATGTACCTTTCCCGGCCATCCCACGTTGATGTTGGTGAAACGTCCCTTATGATCCACCAGTGCTTGCAGCACTATTGAAAAGTAACCCTTTCGGTTTATGGACTCGCTGGCTTGGTGGTCCGGTGCCAAGATAGGGATATGGGTTCCGTCTATCGCCCCTCCACAGTTCGGGAACCCCATTGCTGCAAAGCCATCCAGTATGAGCTGCACATTTCCCAGACTCACAACCCTTGGTACAAGCAGCTTGGTGATCGCCCTGGCTACTTGCATCACAACAGCCCCCACTGTAGATTTTCCCACTCCGAATTGATTCGCGACTGACCGGTAGCTGTCTGGCGTTGCAAGCTTCCACAGGGCTATTGCCAGTCGCTTCTCTACTGTGAGGGCTGCTCTCATCTTGGTGTTCTGGCGCTTCAGGGCAGGGGAAAGCAACTCACAAAGTTCCATGAAAGTGCCCTTACGCATGCGAAAGTTTCGCAGCCACTGGGATTCATCCCAGACCTGCAGCACTATGTGGTCCCACCAGTCTGTGCTTGTTTCCCAGGCCCAGAATCGGCGTTCCACTGTATCAACAAGCCCCATTACCACCATGATGTCCACCTTGCGGAGGGGCCTTTTTTGAGAGAGGTCTGTGTCCATGTCCTCATCACTGTCCTCAGGCTGATGCTGTCCCCTCCTCGCCTCCTGTTGCTCTAGCAGCTCCCGGTTCTCGTTCACCATATACTCCTGGACAATGCGCGTGGTGTTCATAACGGCGATAACAGTTGCGGTAATCTGATCGTGCTCCATGCTTTCCCTGATATGCTGTTTGCAGGACAGCAGAGTGGGAGCAGAAGCGGCGGGTGGATAACAATGGTGTCAGCAATATGGCGCCCGCATGAAAAAAGGCGCGAAAGGATTTTTGGCTCCCCCCTCAGTTGCTTTCACGGAGGGAGGGGGGAGCAAGGGTTAGGCTCATTTCCTTCTAGCTGCAGATGGTACAATATGCTCTCCTGGACCCCTCAAGGATTGAACTCGCAACCCCGGGTTTAGCGGGCCAACACTCATACCGCTGAGCTATCCCTCTGCCCGTGTTCCAGGCAGTGCTGAATCTCCCTTAAACAAAACGTAAAAAAGAGAATGACCAGAGTCACTCTGGTCACTTCCATTTATGTCCAAGCGCCCCCGGCCAGCCACAACATAGGCCGCCGGCCAGGAGCACACGAATTTCAAGCATATTGTACGATCTGCAGCTAGAAGGCAAGGAGCTTATGCTGTGTAGTCCCGTGACTACCAGCCTCAGGCGGAATGGCCCCCTCAAGGATTGAACTCGCAACCCCGGGTTTAGCAGGCCAACGCTCAGAACGCTGAGCTATCCCTCTGCCCGTATTATAGCGTGACTGAATCCCCACTAGACCTAATGTCCAGGCGTACGCTGGAGATGTACGGTAATTGTGAGCTCAGCAGGCTTCCGTAGCAAACAGGGAAACCCCGGAAAAAAGGCGCGAAAAAGATTGCTTTCAAGGAGGGAGGGAGGGAGGGACGTTTGATGGCTTGACGACATGTACCCAGAATCACCAGCGACAATGTTTTCTGCCCCATCAGGCTTTGGGATCGCAACCCAGAATTCCAATGGGCGGCGGAGACTGCGGGAACTGTGGGATAGCTACCCGCAATGCAATGCTCCGAAGGTCGATGCTAGTCTCGCTACTGTGGACACAGTCAATCGACCTCATGGTCTTAATGCTCTTTAGTGGGGACACACACAATCGATTCCATAAATTCGGGTTTTAATATATCGACTTCTATAATTTCGACCTAATTCTGTAGTGTAGACGTACCCTTAGAGACTAACACATTTATTTGGGCATAAGCTTTCGTCCCGGGTAGGTGGGGCTCGTCAGCCTTGGAAGGCAGCCCACCTAAGAGAAGGAAAACTCTGATTTAAAACCTCCGCTGCCTTGTGGCAATACGCACTCATGGGAAAGGCTAAGGGAGTCAACCCTGAAACCAAATCCGGTGTCGGAGTCCTGATTGTCCTCAACGTCATTCCGGCAACTCCTGCGACGCCACTGGTGCCAAGTTGTATCGACATTGTCTTTCCCTTGGATCCATCAGTTGCGTGGAGAGGGGGGTTCTGCTGCATGGGCAACAGCTGTTCCTCCATATCACCCTTCCCTGGCTTGCACCCTGGAGAGGACACTCCAGCTTCACTTTACAGCGTCGACACAACACGGGAAGCAACAGTTTACCGGTTATAAGCCCCCTGCTCAATTGGCGTAGAGCTGGCGCCAGAGGTTGCTTCCGACGGTGGGAGGGATCACCATGTCTCACTGGACAACTATCGCCCGCCTCAAGCTGGGCAGCCCCCAGCCAATAAGGTGTTGTCCCGCCACAATTCACCTGCGTCACTGGGTGCGTGGGGCTTAGTGTACGTGAGTACCCGACAAGTGGACTGCGAACCATGCACCAGGCAACAACAAAAGAAAACCAACATTTAAGAAACCAGCCCTCAAGTTAGGATGCTCAAACGTATGGACCATGACAACTGGCCTATCACAAGACCTTCAGGCAATCAGCGATGTTCAGAAGACTGCAGTCATCAACGATGAGCTAGCACGACTCCAAATTGACATAGTCGCTTTGCAGGAGACACGGCTGCCAGACGCTGGGACTCTCAGGGAAAAGAACTATACGTTCTTCTGGCAAGGGAAGAGTGCCGAAGAAATCAGAGAATGTGGTATTGGATTTGCCGTGAGAAATTCTTTACTGGGGATGGTGGAACCTGGTCAACAAGGAACTGAAAGACTGTTATCACTCCGACTCCACACATCCACTGGACCCGTCAACCTGATCAGCATGTATGCACCAACACTCGGCGCCAACAGGGATACCAAGGATGAGTTCTATGATCAGTTAGACACGATCATCAGGAGTATCCCTAAAGAAGAGCACTTGATACTACTGCGTGACTTCAACGCCAGAGTGGGCGCTGACCACGACTTTTGGCCAACCTGTCTTGGAAAGGTTGGCGTTGGAGAAATGAATGAGAATGGACAACCACTTCTGGAACTGTGCTCGTACCATGACCTCAGCATCACCAACTCATTCTTCCAGACAAAGCCTCAACACAAAGTGTCCTGGAGACACCCTCGCTCCATGCACTGGCACCAACTCGACCTGATCATCATCAGGCAGTCTGCCTTGAAGTGCATCCTGCTTACTCGCACCTTCCACAGTGCTGACTGCGACAGTGATCACTCGCTGGTGTTCAGCAAGATGAGGCTACAGCCAAAGAAGATTCACCGCTCTAGGCCAGAGGGCAAACCCCGCATTGATGTGAGCAAGACCGCACACCCAGACAAGGCAGAGAAATTCACCCATGAGCTCTCCGAGGTGCTGAACTGTATGCCTCCCGGTGGCTGCGCCAAAGAGAGATGGGACTACATCAGAGACGCAGTACGCAGCACAGCCATGAGTTTTTGGAAAGAAACGAAACATGAATAATGACTGGTTTGAGGCCAACTCTGCCACACTCACTCCAGCCATTGAAGAATACCGTGCTGTTCACCTGGAGTACAAGCGTTCCCCCAGTCAGAGGACTCTACAAGAGTATCGATTTGCCAGGAGCAAAGTACAGAGACTAGCTCGACAGTGTGCAAATGATTACTGGCTCCAGCTCTGCCGGAGCATTCAACTATCTGCTGACACTGGAAACATCAGGGGAATGTATGATGGCATCAAGAAGGTCATGGGACCCACAAAGAAGTGGAGAGTGCCACTAAAGTCTGCAACAGGCGAAAACATCCAGGACAAGGGCAAGCAGATGGATAGATGGGTGGAGCACTACTCTGAAGTGTACTCCAGGCAAAACACCATCACCGAAGCTGCCTTCAATACTGTGGATGGTTTTCCCGTTGAAACTGAGCGGTAAAGTTTGCGGATGATACAAAATTACTCACAATAGTTAAGTCCAAAGCTGACTTAAAAGTTACAAAGGGTCTCACAAAACTGGGGGACAGAGTCACAAAATAATCCCAACTATATCGTGAGTCATTGTGGATGGTTCTCTGAGAACATCTTCTTAATGTGTGGTGGCAGTCAAAAAAGCTAACAGAACATTAAGAACCATTAGGAAAGGGATAGATAATGAAACAAAAAAATATAATGTCACTATCTAAATCCATGATATGCCCACACCTTGAATACTGTGAGCAGTTCTGGTCACCTCATCTCTAAAAAAGATGCAATAAAATTGGAAAAGGTATGATGCAGGGCAACAAAAATGATTAAGGGTATGGAACAGCTTCCATATGAGGACAGATTAAAGAGACTGGGAATGTTCAACTTGGAAAAGTTGATGACTAAGGGAGGATACGATAGAGGTCAATCAAATCATGAATGGTGTGCACAGAGTGAGTAAGGAAGTGTCTTCCTCGTAACAAGAGGGTCACCCAATGAAATTAATATTCAGCAGGTTTAAAACAAACATAAGGAAATATTTCTTCTCACAATGCACAGTCAACCTGTGGAACTCATTGCCAAGGGATGATGTGAAGGCCAAAAGTATACCTGGATTCAAAAAAGAATGAGGTAAATTTATGGAGGATAGGTCATCAATGGCTATTAGCTAAGATGGTCAGGGATGCAACCCCATGCTCTAGCTGTCCTTAAACCTCTGCCATAAATTGGGACTGGACAACAGGGGATGGATAACTCAATAAATTGCCCTGTTCTGTTAATTCCCTCTGAAGCATCGGGAACCGCCCACGGTCAGAATACAGGATACTGGGCTAGATAGACCACTTTTCCTGATCCAGTATGGCCATTCTTGTGTTCTTATTAAAATCTGGCCTATTATTACTACATAAGCAAACATACACATGCTATACAACTACACACCCTAGAAGAACTGATACACATTATCATAGGCCAGCTACTAATAAAAATATTTCTGTGCTTCTCATGCAAATAAATAAATACATAAAAAGACCCTGCAACAAAATCTCTAAAAATTTAGCTTTAAGACATTCCAAAGTAATTTACCAATGTGCAGCCCATGACGCTGACATTATCTGGAGGTAGACAATAAACCTGTACACAGATCAATACTATTCTTTCTCCAGATGGTCTTTTCAGAATAAAAATATGTGTATATATACTTTGGTTCAAATTAGTCATTTCCTTACAAGCCAGTAACCTTGAAAACACTGTTTCAATGATTTTCCAATGCTGCTAACTTTCTTATCTTTCCTACTAAGGCTAAGAATCCTCTGATCAGAATTTTAACAATAAGCTCTGTGTTTTCACTTCCCACCCTCATGCCTCCAACCAATTGCTGTGTACAAAGACAGAGCAAGGAGGCTGGGGCCATAAAGATTTAGGTGCCCTCAAGACCACATTCAGTGTTTGATGGGATAGCGCCAATTTGAATATTAGCAGTTGCTGGAGCCCTCATGAACTGCTTTGTGCCGTAGGCTGGGAGCCCCTTCCTCTTTCATTAATCTGGCCACATTTGTCTGTTTGGCACAACAAAACCTGCCTTTGTTATGTTCTATCTGTATATTTGTATTTCCTTTTCTGCTCTTGCCTCTAGTGACAACAGTCATCATAATATAAAGGGCTCGATCCTACTCCCCTCTATTTAGGTTCTTATACAAAAGCCATCTCTGTGCTACTAGAGCCTTTCCATTCATTTCAATAGCTGTTCAACTGGGTCCAAAAAGCAAGGTTTACAAAGGAAATTCTCAGACTACAAAAAAAGCTTTCAGGAAAAGGTTATGGCTGACATATAAAATGCAACTGGCTGTTTCCTGGGTGCAGGTATATTTTGTAACATATTTTAATTGATTTCCCCCACACACATCAACCATTCTCTTAATATTTTTCATTTGCCCAATCATAAATTAGGTTTGTAGCTCAGATATTCCCTCAGGGGGTTGAAGAAAGAGCTGAGAAAGCAAGCTAGCTTAGGGCCTGAAGGGGCAATGAAGGTTTTCCCTCTGCGTATTCCTGCCTCTTAGTCACTTGGGCTCCAATCGGATCTACACAGGCAGACTCCTGAGCCCACACAGAGTCCCACAGCTCAGCACAGAGCTCCATCTGCATCTATCCAGGCAGCTGCAGGATCAGGGCTTTGTCTCACCGCTTGGATACATAGTTCACTTTCAACACTTGAGCAGGGCAGGCACTGACATCCTACTCTGGCTGTAAGAGCCATAAGGATCCCTGCAGCAGACTCTACAGAAGAAACGTGAGAAGATACAGTGAAACTGGATCACTTTTCTAGCCACTCATCCAAGTGGTTACAATCCCTATTCTCAGATAGGATAGCAATAATACTTCTCATAGAATATCAGGGGTGGAAGGGACATCAGGAGGTTATCTAGTCCAACCCCCTGCTCAAAGCAGGACCAATCCCCAACTAAATCATCCCAGCCAGGGCTTGGTCAAGCTTGACCTTAAAAACCTCTAAGGAAGGAGATTCCACCACCTCCCTAGGTAACCCATTCCAGTGCTTCACCACCCTCCTAGTGAAAAAGTTTTTCCTAAAATCCAACCTAAACCTCCACCACTGCAACTTGAGACCATTACTCCTTGTCTGTCATCTGGTACCACTGGCAACAGTTTCTTAGCTAAGAAACAACTATGTCCTGAAAAATGATTTGTGCGTGCTTAACCTTAAACACGGAACAGTCCAACTAAAGAAGTCAAAGGGCTTTATTTTCTATCCAGAGCACATACGGCCAGATTTTCTAGAGAACTCAGCTCCCACTGTGGCATTGCAGTGCCAAGTTAAATGGCTAGATTTTCATAAAAGTGTCACAATGGGAGCTGGTAGGTGCCCAGCTCTTCTGCAAGTCTGACCCATGAAAAGAATGATAAAATAAAAAAAACAAAAAAAACAGAGCCAACCCTTTGGATCTTTTTGACCCTTGTTTTCTAGTCCTATAGCTACACTACTACTTAACATCTGGGTTTACTTGTTACAGCTCTTTGCCTTATAACATATCCAGAGAATCCACAGCCAGGGACACAACTATTTTTCCTTCCTGAACTTTTAGAGCCTCTCTGAGACATCCCTTAGCCATAAAACTGTTTCTCTCCAAGATCCCTAGAAGCTCCTGCTTCTTATTTTCCTCTTATCAGTCATCTTTCTGGGAGCAGGCCTATCGGGATCAGTTTATTTTCTCTTCCTTTTGACTCCAGGCTCTGACCATGGAGTGGGTCTTATCTAACTTATGTCAACATCTTGTGGTTGAAGCTGATTTATCATCAGGTGCTGTGGGACTACTTGTCTCTGAAGTGTTTTCTCTTTTCAATAAAGCTAAGCTTGAAGTACACTTTTCTTTTTAAAACACACTACAAAAATGACCAAACAAATGTAGCAGACCCTCGCTAGAACGCGCGTCGATAGAACGCGACTTCGATTATAAAGCGGTCGCGGCCATGGATCCCAAATTTATATTTTTGAAATGGAGCTCAAATCCATTGCTAAAAAGCTAAACAGCTTTTCACTCAATGACCGTGGAGGTCAGGTTTGTGAACTGGCTGTTTCCCTGCCTGTCTCTTCCTTCCATGTCTCTGCTCTGAGTGGGACACCGGTTAATTTCGTTTTAACGTGGTCCCCGCTATAACGCAGTACTTGGCATTGATCCCAAGTCCCGCGTTATAGCGAGGTCCGGTGTACTTACGAGCAGTGAAAATGAGCAATCGCATTTGATTTGCAGGCATTTGAGAGACTAGGTATTAACTAATCAACACAATGTTTCTTTGTCCTTCATGTATCAAAAGTGCCAGGTTATCACTGGGTTCAACAGGAGAAAAGAAATGGAGCTTTAAAAAAAAAATAAAAAAAATAAAAAAATGTGGTGTGTTGTAAGAAAGAAAAAGAAAAGACCCTCTCCTCACACACTTAGGGTATGTCTGCACTGAAACTGGAAGTATGATTTCAGCACATGTAGACAAACCTGAGCTAGCTTTAATCTAGCTACTGCGTGTACCAAGAGCAGTAACAGCCTAGATTTCAATTGTGGGCTAGCTGCCCAACAACCCAGCTCAGATGAGCTTGTGTACAACCCGCACTTAAGTGCATGCTGCTGTCGCTACATTGCTATTGGTACTTGCAGTAGCTAGATTTAAGCTAACTTGGCTACGTCCACAGACAGTGAAATCACACCTCCAATTGTGGTGTAGCCATACCCTTTGCACCTGATCCAATGTCCACTGAAGTCAATGGAATGATTCCCTTTGGACTTCAACAGGCTTCAGATTAGGCCCTTAGAGTTCAGACTACCACATCTACACAGCCAACAGTAAGAGCCTACATCAGAAGCCGGTAGCGTCAATCTCACACACGCAGGGGGCATTTGCAAATGCATGTTTCTGGCACAACAGCCATCTCTCAGGTCAGAAGTGAACATGTAAATTCTTCTGAGCTCCCATATCTACTGTGCCACAACAAAGAGATTTGTTTAAACACAACGGAATTCCCAGACTTTGGGCACACCAAGCAAATACTCACATACCTAGATAAATTTACACACACCAGTAGTCCCAGGGATGGGCAAACTATGGCCCGGGGACCACATCTGGCCCTCCAGACATTTTAATCTGGCCCTTGAACTCCCGCCGGGAAACCCTGCTCCGACACTCCAACCGGGGAGCAGGGTTGAGGTCTTGCCCCACTCTGCATGGTTCCTAGAAGCAGCAGCAGCAATGTCCCCCCTCCAGCTCCTATGCGTAGGGGCAGCCAAGGGGCTCTGCATGCTGCCCCCGCCCCAAGCACTGCCCCTGCAGCTCTCATTGTCTGGGAACCGCAGCCATTGGGAGCTACAGGGGCTGTGCCTGCAGACAGGGCAGTGCGCAGACCCACCTGGCCGCACCTCCGCATAGGAGCCGGAGGGGGGACATGCCAGTTTCTGGGAGCTGCCTGAGATAAGCACTACCTGGAGCCTTCCCCCTCGACCCACTTCCATGCCCCAATCCCCTGCCCCAGCCCTGATCCTCCTCCCACCCTCCAAACCCCTCGGTCCCAGCCCAGAGCACCCTCCTGTACCCCAACCCCTCATCCCCAGCCCCACCCCAGAGACCACATCCCCAGCCGGAGCCCTCACCCCTCCTGCACCCCAACCCCCAATTTTGTGAGCATTCATGGCCCACCATAGAATTTCCATATCCCTCGGGCCAAAAAGTTTGCCCACCCCTGCATTGAGCTCAATAGGGAAAAGACTGAGGCACAGACGTGTAACTTGGCTTAGTAATAGATTAAAAAAAATACTCTGAACTTAAACATAGTGCTTTCCACCTGGAGATCTCAAAGTGATTTAAAACCATGAATGAAGGAATCCTCACACTCCCCATTAGAACAATATGGATTAAACTGAGGAACAGAGCTCTTTTTTTTCCTTTTTATTTATTTCTAATAAAGGCACCTAAAACAATGTTTAGGCAACTAAATAGAAAGAGAAAGCCCAGCTGCAGGGCTAGTGGGAGATACCACTCTCCAAAGAGCTAGTATCTCAACAAAGCCCACCTGCAAACGTCATTCTTTAGGAGAATTAAGTGGTAATAAAAGCCTTCAACGTTCCAGGGTTAGGAATGCTCCAAACTTGATCAATCTCAATTCCCAACAGTACCTTTGTACCTTTGTGCACAGTTGTGTGGTGATATCAGTTTGAAAAAGATCTTGATATGGTATATAAGCCGCCTCCCTCCCCTCATATATTGGGAGCACACAAGTTATATCTATCTTCTTAAGGAGGGTTTGGGTCCCCATTTTGTCTCTGCAGTCCTCACTGTAATGAGACTAGAATCCAACAGGGGAAGGTTCCTCACCTAGAGCAGTGTTTCTCTAACTCTCTCATGTTAACCAAGAGAACAATCACCTCGGGGGCCCATGACTCTTCTCAATATCCCTGATCCTGCACCATAAATCAATGGTTATAACCATAGACGTCATTGGGAGCTGGATCAGGTCCATAGAGTATAAGCAGTTATGTTTGGGGTAGTCAGCCTCAGGCTGGATGAAAAGAGGGGGGTTATTGTGGTAGAAATCTACCAAAGAGCAGATGAAGAAGAGTATTGTATGTAATCATGTATGGCAATTAAAGACTATCATAATTCATACACACAGAGAGCAGAATTAAGAGTGGGCAGGTAACCTTAACTGCCATTTTCTGCCATTAATGCTTCACTTGACAATCTTCACATTCTTTTAATGCTCTTTATTATTATTTTGTTTAGATTTTTATAATTATGAAAATTATGAAAAATAACCCTTGTGCAGGTAACTGAAAACATTGTTTGGAAAAGTGGCATATTTTCTCTCTTATAACATATGCACTGGAAATTAAGGCTTAAAAAAAAATCACATTTGCCACATTTCAGGAATATGTGAAGTAAGCATCAGTTAATTACTATGCAAAACCTGCTTTCACAGACACATGTGAATATCACCAAAAGATCAAAGAGAATGTAGCATTTGATAACCCCTTTAAAAACTTTCATACCCCAAAGAGAAAACTGTGGGTTTTGATAGAAAATTGTGTTACTCAGAAAAAGGAAGAAGTCATTTTTCTCTCAATATTTTAGGAGAAAGAACCCCCAACAAAATACTTATAATTATTACCTTCTTAAACACACACACTTATTTTTAGAGGCCTATTTATTGGGAGGCATTACCAACCACTCACAGCCGCCCCCGCCCCCGACGCCGGGTGACGTTGCGGGGCCCCGCCCCCGACGCCGGGTGACGTTGCGGGGCCCCGCCCCCGACGCCGGGTGACGTTGCGGGGCCCCGCCCCCGACGCCGGGTGACGTTGCGGGGCCCCGCCCCCGACGCCGGGTGACGTTGCGGGGCCCCGCCCCCGACGCCGGGTGACGTTGCGGGGCCCCGCCCCCGACGCCGGGTGACGTTGCGGGGCCCCGCCCCCGACGCCGGGTGACGTTGCGGGGCC
This sequence comes from Chelydra serpentina, assembly GCA_037349315.1. Taxonomy (NCBI): domain Eukaryota; kingdom Metazoa; phylum Chordata; order Testudines; family Chelydridae; genus Chelydra; species Chelydra serpentina. The sequence continues at coordinate 1,252,306 of JBAIAC010000023.1, forward strand.
CCGCCCCCGACGCCGGGTGACGTTGCGGGGCCCCGCCCCCGACGCCGGGTGACGTTGCGGGGCCCCGCCCCCGACGCAACGTTGCCCAGCGTCAGGGGCGGTACCCCACAACGTCTCCCAGTGCTCCGGTGAGTTTGCTGCGGGTCCGGGGCGGGCGGGGAGTTTTTCCCCGTGGGTGCTCCAGCCCCAGAGCACCCACAAAGTCGGCGCCTATGCAACCACTCCCTTTTTGCTTTGCTTTCATGCCCTACTAACAGTAACTTATTTGTTAATAACATCCATTGATGACAGACCACTGTTATGGTCATATGGTACCTGCCACATTACAGGATCTCAAAATGCTTTACAAACTATGGGCTCAATACTGCAAAAAGATCTGCCTACATGGACCCTTACTCCTGTTCAGAGCCCTATTGAAGTCAACAGCACCCTGAACAGGAACAAGCATCCACAAGAGCAAATCTTTTTGTGGCCTTGGCTACACTTGCAGATGTACAGCGCTGTGAGTTAAACCCGTCTTCGTACAGCTGAGTAGGGAAAGCGCTGCAGCCTGTCCACACTGGCAGCTGCCAGCGCACTAACGTGGCTACATTTGAGGCATTTGCAGCTGTATTGGGAGCGGTGCATTATGGGCGTTCAAGTGGCTGCAACGTGCTTTTCAAATGGGGAGGGGGGATGAGGGGCGAGTGTGACAGGAAGCGTGTGGGGAGAGAGAGTGGATTTTTGGGGAATCCAGAGTGTCAGCTCATTATCTCCTAAGTTTACACACCTCCACATCCCCCGCCTCTCTCTCAATCACTGAAAGCAAGCAGCAGGGGCTTTGTTTGTTTTTAAAGAGCAGATAAAAGAGAACTCGGGGAAACGGAGCCCGCCCCCTCCCCTTCCCCCCCCCTTGCCGTTCTTTCCGACCCCCCTCCCCCCGCCTCTCTCCAAGCCAACTTTGCTGCAGCATTCCTAACGGAGCCCCCCCCCGCCTGCAAACAGTAGCTGTTTGCTTTTTTTTTGGTAAAGCAGCTCCAGACGGAGCTCTGAACTCCAACCCGGAAGTGCCGTTTCAAAACAAAGGGAGCTTCCGGAGGTAAGTTACTACGAATTCCCTGGCTATATTGAAGCACCAGCGTTCCACCCACTGCGCAACAAATGTTATTCCTCTCGGGGAGGTGGAGTACAAGCAGCACTGTATCTGAGGAGATACAGCGCTGCACGTGCCTTGCAAGTGTAGCCAGTTAGTGAGTTACAGCGCTGCAGGCAGTTTTATTGCGCTGTAACTCGTAAGTGTAGCCAAGGCCTGTATCTTTGGGTCCTAAATAGTAAGCAATAGGCATGAATCCTTTCAGCTGCCACTGAAAAAGCAGCCGTATCTAGTGTGGGGGTTGGCTGAGAAGTGGACTCACATCCCCATAACGTTCCTCTCAGGTCAGGGTTGAGGCACACTGGTGCGATGGGGTGAGGAAACATTCCCTACTGTTTCCCAACCTCTTCTTTTATGGATAATAAGAGAGGAGTTCAGTCTGCAGCCAGATCAGCACCTTCCAAGATCACTATGTTCCCTAAGCACTAGTTTTAAGACAGGTGGGCAGCAGGTATGTCAGACACAGGAATGAAGCGAACACATCCTGTGAAAAGACAATAGGATCTTGATGAACTGTGAGCTCCCATTTGTCCATGCCTTAGCTCAGTCACCAAAAGATCTTATCTGATCAACAGGAATGAAAGAACAATAGAAAATCTATCAGCTAGTGGCTGTGGAGCCTCACAGGTCTATTAGCAATTGACTGATTAGCCTGTCTGATGAGAGTCAGACTTTCTCAAATCTCTCTCTCAATAAACTGTTAAATGTCAATACTACACAGAATGAAAATTCAATTTAAGGTAACAGGGAAAAGATGACTAATTATTCTTTTACAGCACCATTGATCATTCCAGCTCTCCTTTAACACTGGAATGGGCAGTACGTACAACACTGAGGGTAGTCTCAACTGAGATGGACACTGAAGATGAAAAGGCACTTTTTAAAAACATGCCAGAATGGGTAAAACCTAACACATTAAATTTGAAATAAATAGCTCTCAAATGCCAGGACATCTCAGGGTTACTCAAGGGAAGGTTAGAAAGAGTTTATAGGGTCAGTAAGAAAAATATCTGGTTTCAAACAGGACTTCAGCCAATATTTTACATCTTTCATTTATAGAACACAAAGCCATGGAATACAGTGATCTTCCATACTTCAGTGCTTCATATAAGTCAGAATTCGTGACTCTTTCTGCTCACAAAGAATGAATACATGCAAAGTTACATGGCAGGTCCTTCTAAAGAAAGAACACTATAGAAACCAATCTACTCATTTTTGCTTGGAACATGCAGATTTAACACAATTCTGGAAGTCAATGTTCCTTCTGGTGCACTGGCAACTTTGGGCTGTTGTTCATCAGCCCCTTTAGGTTACCACACTATGAAAAATCACTATCTAATTTCACCTGCTGTGCTAATGATCACATTGTGTGCAATGACAGATCTACCTTGGGAGGTTATGGATACACACTGCAGGCGGGGGGAGGGAGAGAGGACAACACATTGGCCAGTGTGAATCAATTTCAAATCGCATGGGGGAGACGGATAAAAGAAAAAGCAGTGTTTCCAGGAATGACAGCCACCATCACGGTACTACCTGCCGTTGCAAAGACAGGTTATATGGAGGTTGGAAAGGTAGACAAAATACTCATCAAAGGCAGTTCTGCCATTTTCTAGTGAGGGCTGAGAACAGGAAAGTGCAAATCCAAGAGCACACAGTGCAAATTAAGATTTTCCGAGACACGGTAAGGTGCAGCCTTGCAGAACTGTACTTGTCTATTGCATACAGCTCCACCGCACTATAGTAGTCATTAACAACAATTGCTCAGTTTGTGGGCTCACACAGCACCCCAAATGACTAGAGGCTCCAGGGACTGAATGGGCACATAAAAGGAAATCCTCTCACCTATACAAGTGGTTCTTCCAAAACATTGCTGAGGAAGCTTGTTTTGCTGATGCCCTGGCTCCGTAGATATAAAAAAGAGGATTTAAATCTTCAGAGCTATCAGCGTAGCACTGGTGATCAGACGGACAATGGGTACTGATTCCCAGCGTTCACAAGTAGTGGGCTAGGCACTCATGATCTCCAAAGGGCACCAGAAGTGAGGAATCCTTCCCATAAAGCCAACAGAGTAGCTCAGGTGTCACTCTATAATTACTATAAAAAACAACAAGGAGTCCAGTGGCACCTTAAAGACTAACATTTATTTGGGCATAAGCTTTCGTGGGTAAAAAACCCACTTCTTCAGATGCAGTGGGGGTTTTTTACCCACGAAAGCTTATGCCCAAATAAATCTGGTAGTCTTTAAGGTGCCACCGGACTCCTTGTTGTTTTTGTGGATACAGACTAACATGGCTACACCCTGATACTATAATTACTATGGGAGCCTCAAGTCAGCAATAGTTCCCATGCAACATGCACCCCTACATATGCAAAAGGAAACAGCCAATAGGCCACTAGCAGCCCTGCTCCCATCCCTTCTCTCAGTCTGCTCCCAACCCCAGCTGCACGGGGCCTGCACTTCATATGGCTTATACAACCCGAATATGCTCTCCCAGTGTAGCAGAAGCACACCAGCTATACAGCACAGGGGCCTTCAATGGAGGACTGGATTTGCCTCTTAAAGAAGAAAATGTATCAAAACTCCCCAAGACAAAAACTCACACACATGTGCATCCTAGGCTTACAGCATCCAGCTCACTGTTACATAAAAATCATTCTAGGGGGAAAAATTGATTGGAGCTTGCAAAACTCCCTGATTCCCTGGTCCTTACTGCCTTGTCCTCCACACAGTGCATAATGGCTTATAGTTGGCGTCCTAAGGAGTAACTCACCCAGATATTAACGCGCCTTCACTCCAAGGCACAAGAGCATGTAATTAGACCGAAAGGAAGTGAAGGAAGCAAAGGAAAGACTTCAGCATTGATCACATTAGTTGTTACAGATTTAATGCAAAATAATTGGACAATACACATCTTTTAAAAATTACAACTATAATAAGCGTGGGGGGAAAAGGTATGGGGGTCTGAAATTCCCTGACTCTCTAAATTCAATTACAAATGTCAGGGCTGGATGATTTCATTTGAACATTGCAGAAGCACAAATCTAAGAGCTGAAGATCCGTTCTGTTTCTAGAAATGTTCCTGTAAAAAGCAAATTAAAATAAGGCAAATATTTGGTGCCATTCCTCACTTGTCCAAGCCAAGGACAAAGCTTCCAGGTTATTCACCTTCTCCACCAGCACTTTCAACCAGCAGAAAGACAAAAGAGCTGTAAGGCAGAAAAACATTCCAGGGAAACAACCTGCCAAGCAATCCATTATGCTTTCTGAATTCCTCCAACCAAACCAGGTTTGTGGAACAAGACCACAGGCTGGGCGGGCAGTCAGAGACACTCCTCAACATGAAGGAGGTGAAGATAAAGCTATCTAGGTAATCAGCTGCAATGGGTGTGTTTTTCTCTAAAGAAACTTAACCGGCAACATGAGGGCTTTACGTTCTATGTAGCCATGGTGCTCCCATGTCAACGAAGTGACCTGTGGGCGCCCTACTAATGCATAAAATGGGGAAGAAAGAAAGAGAGAGAGAGGACATGACTGTGTGCAATACAGAAGTGATGTTCTTTGTCTCCACCGTTGGGAACAATGCCATTTGCTCTCTTCTCTGGTATCACCTTTCTTTCCCAATCAGTCCACAATACAACCAGTAGTTATGTGGGCTGATACAGGTTCTTCTCTTCCCCACACAGCTGCGGTAATGGAAGGAAGCGGGGAAGGAATGAGCTATTGTGGGGAGAATTATTATGTAGTGTGATAGGAAGGGATAACACCAAGATGAACAAGGTGGAACTAAGGAGAAATTTAGACAGAATATGAGGAAGCAAACTCCTGATCATGTATCAACTTGTGGCATAGCCCAGGACTTTAAGAATCAGTCTGGACTAAGCACTAAGAAACATACCGTAGGGAACAGTCCTACATTGCCAGGGATCTCGACTGGATGATTCCATAGGTCTTTTTCCATCTGTACAAATTCCATGCACAAACATTCAAGAACGAAGAGCTGGGCAAAAGCCTAATCTCCTAATGTTAGCAGCCTTCCAGCATCTAAAAAAGAAATTCTGTACACACAAACAACAAAATGCATTCAGATCAGAAGCAGATTTATTCCAGTGTCTACTGGAAAAAACACAGCCCAAATTACATGGCATATGACTTAACTATATAAAAAAAGCTTTCTTATAGGGCTCTGCCATTTGGGAAACCGAGTAAGATCCTGAATCTGGATTAAGGTGCTGTGGCTGTTTTCCTGCCACCATAGTCTGTTATTCCTCAAGACAGAGTGTTCAGGACCCAGAGTCCCAGTGTGTGAAGAAGAAAAAGAAAAAAATCTTCAGTATCAGCCCTTAAAATCAAAACAAAAAAGTTTCCATTAATCTAAGGGCCACAGCATCAGCAGTAACAGGCAGCAGAAGTTGGTTTGAGAATTTCTGTTCTAACACCCTTCCTCCTCCTCCACCTCTCCCTTTCTGCTCCAGGAACCGGGTGGGCAGAGAGCCACTCCACTCCTACTTGCACAGGACTGCAGACATCTCAGTGTGGTGAATCAAGTAGCAAGGAATCCCCAACTGCTCAATAGTTTGGAACTCTGTGTCATGGAAGGCACAAGAATCTTGGCCGCCTTCAAGGAAACGGTTACCGTACCCACTGAAGTCAGTGGACACTGGCCCTTGCCATGTGGACTGGGCACAGAATTTTGTAATTCTGACATAGGTAAATTGTTTTCTTTCCAGCACTCCCATGTATCCCCACCCTCATACAGAAAGGGATACATTCAGTTCCCCTTTCACAGTCCACCATCCTTGGCCCAGAGTGTCGCTTCACCTCCTGTTTCCTTCCGTTTATTCTTCTGGCACAAGAGTGGAAAGTCTCTCAGATTTGTGGAATGAATACTTCCACTGGGCTCCAGGCAGATACAGAAAGGAACTGCAGCCACCATGGGATTCATAAGCTTTCCCTTCCTGGGGGCGCTGAGCGGTCCAATAGCCCTTGCTCGGCCAAGCAAGCAGCCTGTTTACAGCCTTGGTAAAACAAATCCCTTCCTCAACGTGCTAATGTACTGATAACAAGCAAGCGGGGCTGTTTTAGTCCAATCTCGATGATGCACTAAGGGTTTGGATATATAAGTCCAGACTTTAGGCATGAAATATGAGTTAGCTCCACTGGAGCATGTCATTTTTCTTTTCTGAGCTCAGGTTATTCCCAAGGATAAGCGAATGTATCAAAAGCTTTAGAATACAGGGCACGTTTTCAGTAATTTTTTTTAACCTTTCCTTTCAACTCACTACCATATAGCACAATCGCTTTGAATTTTTGAAATTTGACAACATTCCCCCCTAACGTACATACAACCTCATGTGTTATTACTCACAATGGCTGTTCTTTTGCTTTTAAAGAAACATAATTTGGGGGGGAAGTGGGGATTTTGGGAGACGGGATGTGGAGGGACTTAGGCCCAAATCCTGTAGACACTTGGACACATCTTAACTTTACTCAGGTGAGTAGTCCCATTGACATCCATAGGACTATTTGCAGGAGTAAAGTTAAGCATGTACATGTGTGTGTTTGCAGAATCTGGGCCACACAAGTGGTCTCCTGTGCCTGCCCGGAGCTATGTTGGCTTCAGAGACCCACATGGGTCTCACTGCAGGACTGCGGCCACCTAAAGACAGCCAGCTTTGCGCAACTGGGCAGCTACTGAGCTTGACACATAAATGAGCAGAAGGGAAGGGAAAAGAAAGTTCTCCAAGAAAATGCAATTGATTTAGAGACCACACCGCCTCCTATTTACATCACGCTGATACTGCAGCACTTGTATCCAGGGCTGGCTTCAGGCACCAGCAAAGGAAGCAGGTGCTTGCGGCGGCACATGTGAAGGGGCGCCATTCCAGCCATTCCTGGGGCAGCACATTTCAAGGGCCTTTTTTGGGGGTGGGGGGGTGGGAAGGGTGCTTCGGCAGCAGCTCCGGCCACGGCTTTTTTTTTTCCCCCTCCCCCGCTTGGGACGGCAAAAAAAGCTAGAGCCGGCCCTGCTTATATCCATAGGCACTGACTCTGTGGGTGCTCTGGGGCTGGAGCACTCATGTTTAAAAAAAAACCAAAAACCAGCAGTGGGTGCTCAGCACCCGCCAGTGGGCCCCACTCAGCTCCTCCCTCTCCCCTCCAGCGCCTGACCAAGCCTGTCTCTTTACCAGTATCCCCTGCAGCTGTTACTTACCTGTGCAGCTGTTGAAGGGTAACAGTTATTGAAACAGAAGGAGGTGGGGATTTTGTGAAATCTGACTTTAGTGCCAAGTCACTACAACCCTACCACCAAAGCAGCTTCACTGAACCATAATTGACATTTCCTTAAAACAGCTACTGAAATTGCAAGATACGCAAGTGCTATTTCCCACTATTTTATTTACATTAGCATAAGTAGGCAGAATAAGTCAAGGTTGTATTGCATCCCGCTAAGTAGTGCTGAAAGCATTATTTACAGGGGACAGACTATAACCCCCTGTACTTCCAATATGGAACCTGCCACTTTCTGTTCATATTTTAGTTGCAAAAATAAATGTGTGCTAAAGCAAAAATTACTGCTTACTCTCATGCTAATAACCATATACATACAAATGACCCATGCTAATCTGCGTTCATGCAGTATTCTGCCCAAAGTAGCTTCTGAATATGTAGTATATGAACGCTCAACCTTTGCAGTACGAGGGTTGCTTTTAGAACGCTGTCTCTTGCCAAGAGTAGCACCTAATTTAATTATAAAATGTATGGGTTTGCTCCTGAGCTGGTGTAAAATGGCATAGCTGTTAATGGCAATGGAACTACTCCAATTTACAACAGATGAGGAACTAGCCCTTTTTCTCTGAAGCAGTCAAAGCAAAACACATTCATCCTTATACCTGCCTTTACCGATGATCAGGTTATTCAGCAACAATACTAATCTGCAGCTGATCAGTTTAAACCTCTTCTATTAACTCAGGCAGAAGGCGGCGGAATTTTATGTCTCAGCAGATTGCATCCAGCTCTTGTGTCAAACATTGTTCCCGCCTATTATACTGCACATTGGATTTCCTATGAAGTCAAAGCAACAGGACCAGCTCCTATTCAGCAGCCATCACACGTACCCAAAAAGCACGGTGACTAAGAGCAAAGGGAAAACCAATAGCCCTTTGAAACGGCCCCACTTCAACCTAGCTTCCAATGACATTCAGACACTTCAAGGAAGTGTGATGCTTCTCTCCTCCTACACAACAGCTGACTAAAGACCATCTGTGACCATGCAATGGACCAAATGTGGCTAAAGGGAACCAGCTTTTCTGTGCACTCAATTCAATTTAGTATCTGACAGGCCTGAAAGCGTATCTGCCCAATACCACATGATCATTCCATGGCTTTATTTTCCAGCATCAGCTAACACTTATCCCCGAGAAAGTGCCACCGTCCCTCTTACTAGAGATTTTTGTTGTTTTATTTTATGAGAATTCATAAACTGCAAAGGCTCATCTCCAGATTTCTCCATTATTTGCAGAAGGACTGAACAGCAACACTATAAACAATGGGATTTTACAGCTGTCAAGATTTCAAAGACCACCAGCATGAAAGATTTCCTCTACACAACAGCTTCTTCTCTGTGGCCTTAGCAAGATACCTTATCGACAGAGTTAATCACAAAACACAAAATCAACCAGACACACACAGGATAAAATACAGCCACGTCTGCTAATAACTCAATATAGACTGTTTGTGCACAAGTCAGAACCATTATTGATCTTTCGCAAGCCACTTTAAGGGTGTTTGAGGTCTGTTCACACCAGACAGTCACCAAACATATGGACTGGCTACTTTATACCTAAAGAGTCCGCTTGTTGAATTATTTCTTATAATTTAAGAGGTAAGGAGCAAGCAGGGATTGTTTTGAATCAATGCAGGTTTCTTTTATAGCTTACATTCTTTGTGACATGCCAATAAACAGGAAACCCAACTCCAGTAACTTTTCTATTACAGCTTACTATTATTTATTTGTCCCCCTGCCCCCAAGAGGGTGGGTCCAAAGATAGCCAATCCCAACCCACTGAAAAAGCCTAATTGTAAGTCCTATTAGCAAGCCTATCAACAAAGCATGTTAGGTTACTGTTTTATGGTTAGATGCCCCATCTACATGGCAGATGGAGTGACTAAACTAGAAAGTTTTAAGACAAGGCAACAATACTGCACAGTACATATCTAGTATAAGCCACAAGAGCCAGGGCATTTCAGGATATATGGTCTAGCTCCATTCCTGATCATCCCTTTTGTCCGTGTATCATTGGTCTCTTTACAGAGGGTGTAACCTTAGTGTGTGTCCACACATGCAAAATATCAGTGTATCCCACTCTTTGAAGACCTGCAATATCCACACAAGTCAAGTATGGAGATTTACTCCGTAGCTGTGATTTTCATGGCTTTTGTTACGTGTATGCATTTCTTTCTCTCACAAAGTGACAATATCATATATATTTTAGATACTGTACTATCGGAGGCAAAGGGATAAGCTGAGACTCCACCTTCAACTCTGAATGTCCTGCTTTTGTGAGCTTACATCAAGCTTTTGATGTCATTTCTATTAAACTGTGTGAGATTTATTAAGTCTGAAATTTATTTGTTCCCAGAACATGGGTTGCAAGACTGTTGCCCACAAAAGGTATGTAGACATGTATAAACACAGTCAGTCATCAGCTGAATGAGCTGCTGGCTGGGAGGACTTCTGTCCTATCATTCTGATCACTGTCTCAAACATTAGGTGCATGTTGCTCACTTACCTCTGATGGAGTTACTCAAGACAGGGCATTGACCATGTGATTAAGATGCTTAGAGGAAAATGGCCTTATCTAGCACAGGACAAAGGAATACACCATTTTAATCTTGTTGGATGGAATATTCTCTCTCTTTCACTGGCAGCTCGGGTCCCCAACAGAACAGGATTTAGAAAGGAGAGATCTGTAGTTGCTTGACAGTGCACAATAAATATTATGATGTGATTGTGCTGAATCATAATTTTATGAAGGTGACATTTAACAGGTGTTTAATAGCCACCCTGCACAGAAAGGCAGGACTTTTAACTAATGTCTGTATTTTTTCCTGTCCTTGTCAATATCTAGTGTCTCTGGCAATAACATCTTAAAAACTCAGGACAAATAGCAGGTGTGCTAAGTTTGTTTGATGACTGTCTTTGGGTTACAAGGTGGTCCGTCATACTCAATCTAGCAAACTGGTCTCTTCAGGTCAGATGGACACACTCATCAATAGGAAGGGTGATTTGTAAAATGACTGCACAATTTCAGTGCGTCTCAAATGACTGCTTTATCGAGCTCTTGGTTTTAAAGCAAGTGGTTTGGACTCTAAACATCTATACTGAGGAGAGTGGCTACCCATCATTAAGAAAAAAAACCAAAGCACTGGTGGGAAATCACATAGCATACATTTGGTGGTTCATTGCAAATATTTACTAAATACACAACCCTTAAAGGGCACATGGGTTTTTTATCTGTTTGCTTGCTTTTATGTCACTGCAAATAGATAGTTATCTCCTTGTGGTGAGGCTATCAATAAAAGGAGATAACTATCAATAAAAGGCCATGACAGAAAGTTATTCCTGAGTTTCTAAATCGTGGCTTCACTGACATCAATTGAAATTTTGCCACTGACTTCAATGGGGTCAGGATTTCGCCACAAGACTCCAAATTCCCAGGGGAAGGCCAGCTGAAAAGAGTGCCACATAAAATAATTATGTCACCAGCACAAATAGCATTTCTCAAGTTCAAATTACCAAGTACTTTACAAAGGAAACAGGTATCATCACCACTTTAAAAACTGAGTTACAGGAGGGAAACAATTTGCCCAAAGCCACCCAAAATAGAACCCAGCTCTTCTGAGTGCCAGTCAGGTGCCCTATCCCCTGAGGCAGAGAGCCCTTCATGGTAATTTTCCAACTTTAATTGTAATATTTATCTAACATGATGAGCCTCACATTAAAATAGGAGATGGCTAGGAGAACACGCAGTACCAGATAGCATCATTTTGACAATGTTGCAAAGATCAAGATTAAAAAACAAATAGATTTTAGACACAACATAATACCCAATCAGATATACTAACTCCGTTAGTCCAATATACACACTTAATCAAAAATGATGCAGCATCTGTCCAAAAGTGTGCAACTTTAATTGATCATCTCAGTTTTTCTGCTTGGTAAGCAAACAGGGCTAGAGCAATCTTTTCCTGTACAGCATGAGGAATTAAGGGACTCATGATGAGCGACTTTTCTGAGGGAAATAGTTGGGCAACTTGTCAAGTGTTGCATCTATGGTACACTTAGAGCTAACTGTATTAAAATCAGTATTACTTAGCCATTCCTATTCCCCTCTCGCCTATACTCAGGTAGTTATCAGCATTACCTAGGTCCCATTAAAAACTAGCAGGCTGGTTATTATAATGAAATTAAACCAAAAAACAGAATTCTATAAGAACACAAAAGCTGTAATACTGGTTCACACCATGGTTCATCTTGCCCAACATCCTGTCTCCAACAGTGGCCCATACTAGCACTTCAGGTGGGGTGTACAGAACAAGGCAACTCCAGTGTGATCCACTGTGATGGGGCAAGGCCAGATAGCTATAGGAAGGTGGTAAGGAACCAGTATGTTAGCCCCAGGCTAAACAAATCCCTGATACCTTATGGCAGTTGCTCCAGGTTAATTAAGACACCTGGGGCCAATTAAGAACTTTCCAGAAGGCAGGGAGGTTGATTGAGACACCTGCAGCCAATCAGGGGCTAGCTGAAACTAGTCAAAAGCCTCCCAGTGAGCCAGTGAGGTGCGCATGTCAGGAGCTGTGGAAGGAGGTTGCGTGAGAGGAGCTGGGAACAAGAGGCACTAGGAGCTGAGAGTAAGAGGGCATACTGCTGGAAGATCCTGTGGTGAGGATAAAGACGGTGTTGGGAGGAGTCCAGACTCCATGGGGAAGTAGCCCAGGGAGTTGTAGCTGTCGTGCAGTTGTTCCAGGAGGCACTCTAAACAGCTGCTATCCACAGGGCCCTGGGCTAGAACCCGGAGTGGAGGGCGGGCCCGGGTTCCTCCCAAAAACTCCCAACTCCTGATCAGACACAGGAGGAGTTAACCTGGACTGTGGATTCTACTAGAGGGGAAGATCTCTGAGGCAAGCAGAATCCGCCAATAAGCGCAGGACCCACTGAAGTAGAGGAGGAACTTTGTCACACCACCTATCTTCCCCTCCTGGCATCTGGCAGTCAGAGGTTTAGGGTCACTCCAGGGCATAGAGTTACACCCGACCATTTTGGCAAATAGCCATTCAGGACCTAGCCTCTATGAACTTACCCAGTTCTTTTTTTAAATCCAGTTATACTTTTGGCCATCACAACATCCCCTGGCAAAGAGTTCCACAGGCTACTTGTTTGTTGTGAGAAAAAGTAATTTCATTTGTTTGTACTAAACTTTCTACTTAATTTCATTGGGTGACTGTCTTTTCCAGGATTTTATCATTTCTCCCCTTAGTTATTTTTCTAAGCTAAACTCCAAAAATCATTAAAAAAAAACACAATAAATAACGATTTATACATTTGGGGTGGGATTCCCAAAACTCAGCAACTTCAATGAGAGCAGTGCCAAGCCAACGCTAAGTGCTTCTGAGGATTCCACCTTCTAATTTTCCCCCCTAAATAATTCAGTCAAATTTGCTGCCACAGTAAAAAAAAAAAAGAATAAAATTGCGCATGGCCAGTGTCAGGCCAATGTAAATCTATATGGCCCAGCTTTAAACTCCTGAAAACAGAGGTTTGCAGTCGAGTTACAGGAAAACTAAACTATAGCAGCTGTAGGTCCATTGAAGTCAGTGGGAGACTGCATGGAAATTTAGAATCTATGTTGAGGGATCTTTTTGCAGGATAGGAGCCTGGGGTCTGTTGAGGGAGAGGTGGGATAATGTGTTTGCTTTTCTCACCTTGGCACCCCCATGCTGCTCACTACCCTATTCTCATTGCCACTAAACAGTAGAATTTGAACACCAAATATCATATCTGGTGTATCTATCTATTGGCAAGGAGGTATTCTGCCACTGTAAAATAATAGTCATGCAGTGGTATTTTTCTGTGAGGGAGGCAAAGTCTCAACACGGATCACATTTTCACAGGTGAGGCTCTGAACACTGCTATTTATAGCGAAGGAATATTAGACCTTGATCTGTAGTAATAATGCAGTGGAGGATGTAAACCTAGAATATACCTTCAGGCATCAAAGGCACCTGAACCTGCCATGACTTAAGCATATTCTTCGCTTTAAGTCGTGGCTTAAAGCTAGGCACATGCAAAAATGTTTACAGAATCGGGGCCTTAATTTGTATTTTTATTTATGTATTATGTAAAATATCACTGCTCACGAGTTTTCAATCTGAAAAGTTGATTTCCATTAGCTTCATGTTTGAACAAGGCACCCCACAGATATATTCCAATTATTTGTACCTGATAAGTTTCATCTCAGCCAGCAAGCTAAACGTGTTTGCTGCTCACTCCGTGCCATCATAGGATGTCTAGCCATGTCAATCCACAGGGCCTTTATAGCGGGGAACAGTGTGTCAGTGACTATTTGCTTCAGCAAGGAGTTGGCAATGATGGGGAAATGCAGCCAATTTAATTTAATAGAAAGGATTCACATCATGACATGCAGTTGTCTATTAACAGAACAAACCCCCTCCCCCTTTTCCCATTTGGCAATTGCAGCAAATCTTCCATGAAAATACATTTCCTATAATGTTCTGGTCATGGTTGGCAAGATCTGCAGCCCATTTCCATAAAGCCACCATGTGGAAAATTGCCTTGGCTGTTAAAATGGACTAATGTGAAGGAATTAAAAAAAAAAAAAAAAAGTTGAAAGCATCAATCTTTAAAAAAAAATCAAAAAAAATCCAGTTTTCAGTATATTAACAGGTCACCTGCCAGCATTAAGGCAGAATCTTCAAAACAGAAGACAGGAAATCAAATGGCTTTAAAGGAAAAAATACAACCTTCACTCAAGCAGCACTTATATGATGTTTACAGAGGAAATGTACTGAGAAGAAAAGACTAGAGAAACCTTATGATTGCAACCCTGTACTCACCAGATTCCAAACCTCTCGCTGGAGCTACTGATGGACAAAGGGTTGGTTCAACCCCCAAAAAGTTAGATCCTAATTCTGCAGACCAGTGCATCGGCTTTAATGGGCTATTCATATGCTTAAAAATAAGTACATGCATAAATGTTGGCAGGGTTGAAGCCTGATTCTCCGCTCTATCAGTTTTACCTGGTATAACTAACTCCCATGGATTTCAGTGAAGTTAGACACAGGCATGAAATCAGTGTCAGTGGAAGCTCAGATCCATAGTGCTTACTTAAACGTATTGAAATTTTCCCATGCACATGCACACACTGGACTATTTCCTTCCCCACTCCATTTCCTCCATCTCCCACCACAGGATGAGATTTCACTGGAATAGGAAGGCACTCCCTAGATTTGGCACACTCCTACCAGGATGGCCTGCTGCTTGGTTCAGAATCTCTCACGTTCCAGGGCTTCTTGGGGGTCAGAGCAGCTCTAAAATGCATTCCCTCCCTCCCCGTGGGAAAGCAACGGAAGTCAGCAGATTTGAAGATAACCAAAAGGATTATCAGATCTGCTGAGATCCACAGCTGTATTTTATAAAAGCTTAAGGGTACGTCTACACTGCAATAAAACTCATGAAGCTGGCCCATGTCAGCTAACTCAGGCTCACGGGGCAGGGCTGTGGGACTACAAAATTACAGTGTAGAGGTTCAGTCTTGGGCTGAGAGACCCTGTGAAGTGGAAGGGCCCCAGAACTTTGGCTCCAGCCCAATACCGAACGTCTACACCGCAATTAAACAGCCCCCTTCACCCAATCCCCACAAGGCCAAGTTTGCTAGCAAGGGCCAACCGCAGGTGTCTAACTGCAGTGTAAACATACTTACAGAGAGCACATTCGCTAAGGTCTTGTCTACAAAACAAATTTGCACGGGTTTAGCAGTTTTTGAACAGCATTAACTAGTGCCCACCCATGTGTGAACACTTTTATTCTGGTTTTAAGAGTGGAATATTTAGATTTAATATAAACCTGTTGCTAATCAACAAACTAAACCAAACCGCCCCCCCCCCCGCACTCATACAGAGGGAGGAGAGTCCACACAGGGAGTTGCGCCAGTTTAACTATGTCAAATTAAATTCACACATTGGGGTACGTCTACACTACTCACCGGATTGGTGGGCAGTGACCGATCTATCTGGGATCAATTTATCGCGTCTAGTGTAGATGTGATAAATAAATCCCCGAACACGCTCCCCATTGACTCCTGTACTCCACCTCGGCGAGAGGCAGCAGTGGAATCGATGGGGGAGCGGTAGTGGTCAACTCGCTGCCATGTGGAGGGCCAGGCAAGTCGGCCTAAGATACGCTGACTTCAGCTACACTATTCGCGTAGCTGAAGTTGCGTATCTTAGGTCGACCCTCCTCCCTCCCCAGTGTAGACCAGGCCTTGCTTACATTGGTGCAACTTTCCCATGTAGACAAGGCCTAACAGTTAGAACCCCTCAAAGGTTTCCTTATGTTAACATTTTGCCCAGTTTCCTTTTACTGTAAGTTAACTTGTTCATCTACTCACCAGATTTATGAATAGAAAGGCAGAAAGAATGAAAAACCCAACTGCTTCCAACTCTTTCTGAATACAGGAATCAGACAAAATAAAGTTAGTTTAGTTAATCAAAATGGATCCCAACATAATTCAACACATGCTAGCTCCTGGATTAAAAATCTAGGGACTGGATCCAAATACCAAGCATTTCACTGCCATAGTTGGAAGACCCTAAATCTGGATAACTCTCCTTCTTCTAATTGTTCACAAAAGGCCTAATTCAAAGCCCAGATGTCAGTAGGTTTTGGCTCAAGCCCAGACTCCAGACAATTCCTTTATTTAATTTAAAAAAAATGATAAATCACATCACCCTTGATGCTTCAATACTTTTTCAAAAAGAAAGGGCCAAAACACATACACACTGCAGCCCAGCACCCACAGCTCACCCACAATTACATGCATGTAATGGACAAGCTTGGGGAAGGTGGGGGCACCGTAATCAACCCACTTGGTAATGAGACATTTGAATTTTTAAAAATTAATCATTAATAATATGTTGCTCCTTTATAGCACTTACCCTCCAAAAATGTTACAAGTCTTTCATCAACAACTCTGGAAGTTGGGAACAACAGTATTGTTGTCCACATTTTACAGACCGGGAAACTGAGGCAGACAGAAATTAAGGCCAACATTTAGGATGTTCCCTTTCTGGATACTCAAAAAGAGACACACCTCGGGTCTGAAAGCACTGAGCAGACACTGCTCCCACTGATCTCGAAGAACTCTGAGTACTTAACATCCCTGCAACCAAGGCCCTAGGTGTCCCAAACAGAGCACTCAAAAATGGACACGCCCAAAATGAGGACACTCATGAAAATACAAGATCATGCACAGACAGATGTGACAGAGCAGAGAATAGAACCTAGGAATCATCAACTCCCAGCTGCCTACTGTAATAATCCCAGATCACATTCCCCTCTCTTCTAACAATTAAAAAAAAAAGTGATTGTAAAAAAGCATTGAGAGCGTCCTTCCTACATTTAAAAACATGTTTGTGGTTCAGTCGTCTCCCACCAGTTATCTCTTGGACGTGGCTGCTGAGCTTAAATCTGTGTCTAAAGAAAAGTATCTGGCAATTCAACAATGAGGTTTCTGATTTTTTCTTTGTTCCTGCTTGCCCAAGAAAGAAATGAAAAGGTACCTACACTGTATCTACTATGAACATAAAAGCCACTTGTCTGTGTCTCTCTCCAAACTCCACTGACATCTCCTATAGAACAAGAACTCTGCTCCATTAACACTTCAGACAGTCTGTTTTCAATTCCTGAGAGGTAGCAAGGGGAGGGCCAGGATGGAGGAGAAGGAAACAGCTGAGACGGTGTCCTGCACACAGTGAGAAGAATCTGTGTGTGTGGTTTTATAAGATGGTGATTTCCTTCTTGAGTAATCTTTTTGATTTTTATCCCTCCTGTGTGAAAGTTGAGCACATTCAGGGTCACCGAGCAGCTAAAATATCATTAAAAAAAAATCTAACCTTTTCTACTCATCTGTGTTTCCTGTAGCCGCTCTGTTATCTGTCTCCCTGATTTATGGCTCCCGCACTGCCACCGTGATTAAATAAATAATGGTTTGTTTTCATTTAGACTTAGGTTGATTATTTTCTGCCTTTCCTCCAACTTTATTCTAAACTCAACAGATGAACAGGCTGCTTAAGGGTCCACTAATCATTTCATCAAAGTGTTGAGCGCTGTAAACAGGAAGCTGCCTGACAGCAAGAGATCGCCTGTTCTTCTACTCGTAGATTTCAGAACAGGAGTGCAGTGCATTCACACAGTACTGCAAACATAAGTGGAGAGAGGGAGAGATTTTAATTGGTGGACAAGAGTCACAGCACAGACAATTGTTTCACCTTAGCCACTCTTAGTTTCCTTGCCACCTGAACTTACAAATCACACGTCTCTAGGGACACAAGTTAATTAAAATCAGGAAATTTCATTGTCTTTAGTCCTGTTCAATGTGTCCCCAACGGCTGAAAGCCGGAGTGAGTTCTCCTTGACTCTGGCCTGGTCTACACTGGAGGGGGGCGGGAGGGGAAGGGGAGAAAATCGATCTAAGATACGCAACTTCAGCTGCGAGAATAACATAGCTGAAGTCGACATACTCAGATCCACTTACTTCACTGTGATGAGTCAACTGCTGCAGCTCTCCGTCGACTCCGCCTGCGCCTCTCGCGGCGGCGGAGTACAGGAGTCGACAGGAGAGCACTCGGGGGTCAATTTATCGCATCTAGACTAGACACGATAAATCGACCCCCCGCTGGATCGACTGCTACCCACTGATCCGGCGGGTAGTGAAGACATACCCTAAGAGACAAATAGCCACCAAGTTTTAAAGAGACTGTAGAACTCCAAAAAGCAGTCATGTTGGCAAAGAACTCCCAGTCTGAAGCTCAACTCAGGAGAAGCGAAGTAGCCCACTGGCCAGTGATTCACCAGCACACCAACAGTGATGGAGGAGGAAAGAATTAAGACTAACAGAAATGGGGTCCCATTATATTTGCAAAAGGGGGCACCGCACCTGCTCCCCTCACAGAAAAGAGTGGGGATCTCCATTCCCCCCATCCCCAGAAGTGATCAATATGGATTTATGGAAGTTAGCTCCAGGATCTATGCATCTCTCCACAACTATACTGCATAATGTGATTAGTTGTGTTGCAAGGCATGAGAAGCTGGATGTTAGTTTTCATGAGCTCTGCTCTTCAATTCTCTACTGTAAATATTCCTCCCCCTCTCCTTTTTTTGGCCCTGTGCAGTGCCCTGACCTTTCCTCTAGATAGATTAGCACACTTCATAGTCAATGTCTGTTCCCTTTGGGGATAGGACAGCCCAACAGTCTGTGGGTATTTTTGGCTGGGAAGGGCACTTAGCTGGGAAACATAATTTTCAACACACTGTAAACAAAGCCTCAGCTCCCAACAAATCTACAGATTCTACCATGCTATTTGATGCATAGTTCTGCAAATTTGTAGGGTTTTTTTTAATTTTTATTTTTTTAGGAATATTCACAGCCCATACACAGTGCTAGATCCTCTGCTGGTGTAAGTCAGCACAGCTTCATCTATGGGAGCTATGCCAATTTACACCTGCCAAGGATTTGGCCCTAAGATTTTTTGCCAGTAGTTTTGTATGCATGCACCATAAGTGAAAGCCAGTTTTCACCAAGCAAACCTGCTTTTCCTCTCTCCAAAAATCAAGCATTCCATAAGAGAAGCTGGGAAACAAAGCATCACCTTGTTAATTAAACTGTTTTTTGGAAAACACTGGGAAAATATGGAGAAGCTCGTTTCATACTGCTCTAACAGAGACACGCAGCAATGGAGCAAAAGAGCAGATGGGATAGTGCAGATTACAGTGTGTCAGAATCTTTTCAAAGTTTTCATTACACTTGGAAAATACGTACCGTGCAGAAAAAACTACTAAGCCAAAGGGGTGTTTCCTTTCTTGTTTATATTTTTTAATCATTTGCAGTCATGCGGTTATAGAAGATAAACCACACTTCCTGAGAGGTTGCAAGCACACGGTAAACTCGCTATATACTTGTGGTTATTTTGTTGTAATAATCGCCTCCTTCAATTTAGTGAATGTGGGTCTGATGCTGTCCCTTTGCAATTCCCTAACCCAGCGGCGTTGTGCGTGTGGAGCAGATATATTAGCTACCTTGAGTGC
This sequence comes from Chelydra serpentina, assembly GCA_037349315.1. Classification (NCBI taxonomy): domain Eukaryota; kingdom Metazoa; phylum Chordata; order Testudines; family Chelydridae; genus Chelydra; species Chelydra serpentina. The sequence continues at coordinate 1,271,827 of JBAIAC010000023.1, forward strand.
CAATGAATGTTACTTTCCCTAACTTTGGGCCAATCTCCAACATCTATCATTCAACCAGTGGTTTTGACTTCATAGTTGCAGCTGAACTTAAGGAACAATTTTAAAAGTCTCCTTAAAACATATTTTAAAATATTAATAAATACTTTGAGCAATCCAGTGCATGCACTTCTATACATGCAGGGATAACACTGGAGTTGTGACTGATGCTGGAAAATGTTCTAGACAAACCAAAACAAATGCATGACGATGATTATATTGCACGTTACATTCTATATGCAAACTACAACATCATGAGAACAATGATATTACAGTGAAACATCCAAAAGTTAGGAAATGCAAACATAGCTGTTGCACTTTCCACATATTACCCCGGCACAGGGGTTGTGTTGAGGAAAAGAGAGATGTGGACAGAGCACTAATGCACTCCAGTTATGCTCTGCTAGCCTCTAGTCTAGTGGAGAAGAACTTCCCCCAAAATTAGGGAATCACAAGTGGTGCCTTTGCATTTTCCCTTCTCAGTTGCACCCAGCTGACACCAGACACAGCTGAGAGTCTGGCCCATAGAGTAGGCAACTTTTAACTCAAAATAGGGCCTTAGAGACCACATTTTCAAAGCAACATAAAAAAATGCTGTGAAATGGACCCCTGCCCCTGTTTTGGAATATATAATCGGACACCAGCATAGCCAGGCCTGTCCTCATGTTCTCTAAGGTGATGCGTGCATACATTTTGTGGACACAGTTTAGAAAGCAGCTTCACAAGTCTGGCCTGTGGAATCCACAACTGTAAAGGATTTAGTACAGAATTTTGAATCATGTAATTATGTATTTGGTAATAAACATACTGCTCTTATAATTCTTTAATTAGAACAAACGTGAATTACCATGGATTTATTTTTGGAGTGTAACTGTATATCCATACTTATGTATATTTTATAGTTAGTTGCAGCAGAATTGCTCTAATGTGCTTCCTTTCCCCCCCACACTTAACTACAATAGATGCAGTGTTTTGATGGTGTTTACATGAACTTTATCCATAGCTTTAAAATGTTGCGATTAAAAGTTCTTGGAACTTCTTTTCAGTATGCAGACTTCCCTGGCAACAGTTGCTAAGAAAAAAAAAAAAGTCAGACACACAGGTTGCTGCCACGCGGGATGAAGGTCTGAGAACATTTGGTATGTGAGATATGAGGCACACATTTAATGATTTGGTCCTTTCTCCCCCTCTTCCTTGCTTTACTTTTCAACTCCATGCATTTCCCTCCTCCCACCCCTTGCCACCCCATTGGCAGAACTCCCTTACTGCAACTCTAATCTTATTTTAAAAGGGACACATTCAGAAATATTAACATTCTATACACGACTCCCACAAATAACCAGAGGCGATTTCTCAGCATCTTTCCTCAAAGCAGGGCTTGAATACTCCATTTACCAGGAGCAAGTAGAAAGCTTTCTTCAGTGAGCGTAAGAACTCAAGCAACGAGTTTCTGCAGAAGTGAAACTATAATTTACAAACAATGTTTCAGTTTCTAGCCCTTATGACTCCCACAGTAACTGTCTAAGGGTACGTCCATACTTATCGGCTGGTTCGGCGGCAAGCAATCAATCTTCTGGGTTCGATTTCTCACGTCTTGTCTAGACACGATAAATTGATCCCGGAAGTGCTCACCGTTGACGCCGGTAATCCTGCTCCGCGAGAGGAGTAGGCGGAGTCGACGGGGGAGCCTGCCTGCCGCGTCTGGACCCGGGGTAAGTACCTTTTAGTTCGAACTAAGATACTTCGACTTTAGCTACGTTATTCACGTAGCTGAAGTTGCGTATCTTAGTTCGAACTGGGGGCTTAGTGTGGACCAAGCCTAAATGTGAACCCAATACAGATCAATGTAGTTGTTGCCTTTCTGAGTCTGCAGCTCCTCCCATGACCTTGCTGCTGCTCCCAGATTTCCTACAAAGATGCAGAATGAAATTAACAAGACTAGTCAGTTTTAATTACTACTGTTCAGCACCAAGTTACTAGGGGCTTCTCTACAAGAGGAAATTGACCCGCATAATTACTGTAGACTAAGGCTTTGTCTATACTACGCAGCTTTTAGCAACACGGCTGTGCCGCTATAGCCATGCTGCTAAAAGGCGCACAGTGTAGCTGCTGTTTGTCGGCAGGAGAAAGCTCTCCTGCTGACAAAAAAACTTCCACCCCCCGAGCGGCAGCAGCTGTGTCGGCAGGAGAGCGCTTCTGCTGACAAAAGTGCTGTTCACTCTGGTGCTTTTCGTCAGTCGTTCGGGGGGAGGCAGGAGTTTAACACCCCAGAACAACAACAGTGTTGCCAACGAAGTTGTCCAGTGTAGACAAAGCCTAAACTAGACATGGTAAGCTAATCAATTGACAAATCAAATAATGTCAACTGACCACTCAAATGATAGCCGATTATTTGACCACGTTCAAATATTGTGAAATATTCCAGCAAGAATGCCCTGATGTAAGCAGCAGCCTACTATTTTGATTGCATCACGGTGCCATTTTTTCATTTTTTAGAATGCAAGAAAAATGCAAAATCGCAAGTTAACTTTTTTTTAATTAGGCATATGTATCTCAGACTAAACCTATTAGAAATCATAAAGACTTACTCTTTGTTACTCTTCTTACTTTTCTAATACGTAACTGCTTTGAACTATTGGACCATTTTTGACAATATTTAACCAGTCAATTGACTACTTATTTTTGGACTGCTGAAATGCCCAATTCTAGAGAAAGCTATTCCATGATAGCTATTCTAGAATAGCTCCCCTTATTGACACTATTCCAAGAAGTAAGTGGAGACAGAACCTCAGTCAATGATAAAGCAAAAGTCTAAGGGCCCAGGAGGTGCTGAAAATGCCAGGCAGTTTAGTGCAGCTGTGTCTATGCAGCACAGAAGAAATTTAGGCCAAGATTTCCCCAAGTGACTAGTGGCTTTGGATGCCTCAGTGTTTGGGTCCGGATGTTGGTGTTGAAAATGGGGCTCCAAGAAGATTGACATTATTATAGAATAATTACTCCATTCACAAAACAGACTAGTTATTCCAGAATAGAGTGTCCATGTGTGACGTTATTGACAATAACTGGGACCGTATAGATCATTGTTGCAACCAAGGCCCTGTAGTGGCACCAAATCTTATTTAAAGGGGGTCAAATGAGGTGTCTAAGGCCAGGTTATGGTTTGCTGGTTATGATTATGCCATTTATAAGTTATGAATATTGGCTCTATACTGTCTGTATTTCAAACTTGTGCTGTGCTTCTGGGACCCCAGACAAGCTGGTATCAGCTCTGCCAGGCCTGCTTGATGGCCCATTAAGGACCATCAGCTATGCAACTGACCCATCGAGAGAAGGCAGACACGCCTTGTGACTCAGCAAGGTATGCAGGGACTTGCTGATGTGACTCCAGACTCCATTTTGCTGTAATTTTCCACAGTGAGGACAAAGAGGTGTCTTTACACCTGGAAGAGACTATAAAAGGCAGCTGCCTCATCTCCATTTTGTCTTCAATCCTGCTTCATACCTCTGGAGGGACTTTGCTACAAACTGAAGCTCTGAACAAAGGACTGAATGACCCATCCCAGCTGGGGATGCACTCCAGAGACTTGATTTGAACTTGCAGCTTATTTCATCACTGAACCAAGAACTTTGCCATTGCTGTATGTAATTGATTCCATTTAACCAATTCTAGCTCTCACCTATACCTTTTTCCTTTTATGAATAAACCTTTAGATTTTAGATTCCAAAGGATTGGCAACAGCGTGATTTGTGGGTAAGATCCGATTTGTATATTGATGTGGATCTGGGGCTTGGTCCTTTGGGATTGGGAGAACTTTTTTTCTTTTACTTGGGCATTGGTTTTCATAACCATTTGTCCCCACAATGAGTGGCACTGGTGGTGAGACTGGGAAACTGGAGTGTCTAAGGGAATTGCTTGGGGTGACTTGTGGTTAGCCAGTGGGGTAAAACCAAAGTCTTCTCTGTCTGGCTGGTTTGGTTTGCCTTAGAGGTGGAAAACCCCCAGCCTTGGGCTGTAACTGCCCTGCTTGAAACAATTTGTCCTGAATTAGCAGTCAGTTGGGTCCCGCCAGAACCAGCATCGTTACACCATGTGATGGAGTTATTCCAGAATAGCTAAATTATACTGGATTAACTATGCCAGTCAATCTCTCCTCACCCCTAATCATGTAGGCCAGGCCAGCACAACATACGGCCCGCGGGAGGCTGGCTTAAAAAAAAAAATATATATTTATTTTTTTTGCTCAACAACTTTCCTCGCATCCGGCCCTCGGCTTTTTTCTTTGGAGTAATGTGGCCCTCACCGCTTTACGAGTTAGGCATTGTCTACATCAGGCCTGCACAAGAACTACTGATTCATGCTGCTGCTTTGGGAACAACTAGGAGAAAGAACATAGGTAAACACTGCAGTTGGGCACGAAGGAGATAAACCAAAAAACAGAGGCTTGGGAAAGAGCACAGGTTTGTCCCCACCTCCATCACAGAAGCCAGGAGATGCAGAAGTAGAAGATACGGCTAGAGAGATTCCCTCTTCCAGAGACTGAGGGTTCAATATGAGCAGATTCCTACTAACACAGAAGCCTATAGGAAGGATATAGTGCTCAAGTAGGGATCAGGCATGAGCTGCCTGTCAGAGCAGAGAGCATGGTGCTCGGTTTCTAGCACTGCTCCTTCACCTTAATAGCCTTTTGTATTATCCATTTGTGACAGGTTTGGTCACAGAGAACTCCTTGGGATTGTCACCTGATGTGCTGGAATTACTTCTGAACCCGTTTTCCCTGCCAGCTTGGGACCCCAGAACCCTGCCTTGTTGAGCCAGACATGCTAGCCTGCTGCAACACAGAGCCGGGTCTGGTCCATGCCCCCACAGCTGCAGACTTTAACCCAAAACTGCTCAGCAGGTCACCTATCTCCAGCACCCAGACACCCAGCTCCCAAAGGTATCCAAACCACAAATAAATCAGCTTACACAGGGTAAACTCATAAATTGTCCACCTTCTGTAACACAGATAGAGAGATATGCACAGCTGTTTGCTCCCCCTCCCCCCCAGGTATTAATCACTTACTCTGGGTTAATTAATAAACAAAAGTGATTTTATTAAGTATAAAAAATAGGATTTAAGTGGTTTCAAGTAATAACAGACAGAACAAAGTAAGTCACCAAGCAAAATAAAGCAAAAACATGCAAGTCTAAGCCTAATACATTAAGAAACTGATACAGGCAATATCTCACCCTCAGAGATGTTCCAATAAGCTTCTTTCACAGACTAGACTTCTTCCTATTCTGGGCCCAATCCTTTCCCCTGGTACAGTCCTTGTTAGTTCCAGCTCAGATGGTAACTACGGGTTCTCTCATGACTGGCAGCCCCCTTTGTTCTGTTGCATCCCCTTTTATAGCTTTGGCACAAGGTGGGAATCTTGTGTGTCTCTGAGTCCCCACCCCTCCTTCTAAATGGAAAAGCACCAGGTTTAAGATGGATTCCAGTATCAGGTGACATGTTCACATGTCCTGTGAGACCCCAGGCTCCATTCTTCCAGGGCTGGCCCACAGGCACCCAGGAAGGTTTGCAAGTAAAACAGACAATTTACAACCAAGTGTCCTAGTCAATGGGTGCCATCAAGCTTCCAAACCACCATTAATGGCCCACACTTTGCATAATTACAATAAGACCTCAGAGTTATACTTTGTATTTCTAGCTTCAGATAGAAGAATAATACATACATACAAATAGGAGGAATATATTCAGTAGATTATAAGCTTTGTGATGATACCTTATAAGAGACCTTTTGCATAAAGCATATTCCAGTTACATCATATTCACACTTATAACCATATTTCCATAAAACATATGGAGTGCAACGTCACACCATTGACTAATACATTCAGCCTAGCAGGCATCCAGTAAAGCATTCAACGCCTGCCACATAGAGTTTTCTTTGGGGTAGGAAGGTTTATTTGTCAGCTAGCCCTACTGCTCCGGATTCTTCTGCCTCTGGGGGTCAGTTTCTCTCCTATTTTGGACGGGAAATTGAAAAGTGAAAGAGGTGAAGAAATCAGAAATAGCAACAACCTCACACTGCAAGTTCTCATGGGGAAGAAAATGAAAGCGAAGAAGGAAAAAATTCACCAGCGTATGCAGTTTTTTCGGTTACTAAGCAGCGAGGTGCCATAAACTCCCAGTGACTTCAGTGGAACAAGACAGGGCCTATTATCAACAATAGTTCTGTTAACAACAAACAAGATTACCATTGTTTTTTTAATGGGCTTTAGATCAGGTCTCTAGTTTCCAATATCTCATGATAGAGTGTATGTTTTTCCACCCATTACATAGTTTGCATATCTCCACTCATCTGGATACTGAACGGAAATGCTAACCTTTTGAATATGAGCCAAGGGTGATACGATAATTTTGTTCCAGCACCAACAAATGGATTTAATTTAAAACAAGACTACATGGCTGCAGGCACCAAATGCTGCTGCTACTTCTGTTAGCTTGGACTGTGTCCTGATCCTCCCCTTCCATTTCAGGACTGTCATCTTTCTGCCAGCAAGGAGCAAACTGATCGTAAAATAATGCTGGGGAGGAGGGGAAGGAAGGAGCAGTTGCTGTTCCATTTAAATACAAGACATACAGCAGAAGTCATAAAAAGAAAAATAGGTAGATCTGTGTTTATATATACACATTACACCTGTAATATACACTCAGAAATAAAAACAAATTTAGTGCACTTTTACTATGTACTTGCACTGATCACTGAATATCAAATTATTTTGTTGGACACGGTGACCAAAAATGCTAAATAAACGAGTGGCAGCTGTTTGACTCTGTTTCGAGCTGGGCAGTGAAGCTCCTTATTGCCTTTTAAATTACATGCGCAGAAAGGGACTGAAACAGGACTGAATGCCATGAAATTTAAATAGGGCAAAGAAGGTTAGCATGATTAAATGTCTGAGAAAGATGAACTCCACTTACACTGGGCCTGATTTTCCTTATTTACAGAGATGTTACTCCATTCACTTCAATAGACTTGTGCCTTATTTGCGCTGCTGTACGCTAGATGAGAATCAGACCCATCGACCTGTCATCAAGTAAAAGCAGAATGGCCTCAAGAAATCAAACCAGGCACGGGATTGAAGCCAAATGCCACCTGATCCGCACAGATGTGCCATGCCGTATGTCATTACGGCACTGACAAGAGAGTTGGCACATTGGGTATAAATGTGCCAGTGCTGACTGAGACAATTATTTTTAAATACAAAGTACTGGTGATGGTTTGCAAACAAACATTACAAGTCTACAGAAAGGCAGAGGTAACATTAACCATTTGTTCCAGTCCTGGAGCATCCTAGCACATCTGCTTCGCCTTGAATTTCTTTGGGTCCCTGGTATACATTCTCTACTTCTTGTCTGTTATGGACTTGTCCTACGCTTGTAAAGAGCCCAGTACAATGGGAACCTGATCTCAGCTGAAGGCTCTACAAGCTACCATAATAGAGGAACAAGGAACATAGTGGTCATCAGGTCCTCTTTGCAATGACTAGAAAGCAAGAGAACTACGCATTCTTGGTTGTCGCAAAGAGATCCATTGACAATTTGCCTCAAGGTCTGTAGACCTGATGCAACACTTCACCTCCCATTCCTCTGGGAGAGCCTTTTGACTCAGGCTGTCTGCTTGAGGATTGAGCATGCCAGCTAGAAGAGTCCCGAGGGATAGGAAGTAGTTTTCAGGCCAGTCCATTCTCATGCTAGCTTCTTGCTCCTGACATCATCCTGCTTGTGTATTTATGACAACACTGTGTTGCCTGAATGGCCCAACATTGCTTGAGGACCATGACCTACCTGGAGGCTGTGAGGGCCAATGATACCTTCCACCGCTTGCACACTTGGATGTGCAAGTCCACCAGGGAATCAGCCCAGGAGAACAAATGAGTTCCCAACCACCATAGACTTGCAGAGGAGGGAGTGCCGGACAGTAAGAGTAAGCATGATCTCGGACCTCAGACCTGTATGCCTCCTTTGTGTGTTCTCTGGCTAAAGGCAGTACTTTCCCTCAGTTTTCTAGAACTCTCTCTCTCATTCATGAGATAGAGGAGACACTCTCCCTTTCAGAGAGTAATGAGGGAATGCTAAAGCCATAGTAAAACAGGGGGCTGCCTACCCCCAACAGTGCCTTGCTTCAGGTTTTGTCCTGGATGGGTGCTTCCCATGTTGGCCAGTCTATCTACTTGGGCCCTAGCCAGATGCGGTGAAGCCAACTGGGGAAGTAGAGCATGGGTCACCTCCCATCTAGACTCCTTAAACATGCATTTGAGAAGGTCCACCCAGGGCACTATAGCTTGGAGGAAAGCAGGGATACTTGATCTCACCTGCCTTCGGTGCAGGTGTGTTAGGTTTGCTTGGAGGGACCCCTCTCAGGTCCTGCTAATGGGATTAGCTTAGCAGGAGGGGACAGTCACAGAATGGATCAGGCCTGCTCTTTTGTGACATATGCTCCACTCTAACCCCACTGCCTTTGCCGTCACCACAGGTGTGCTTCAGCAAAGCTTCTGTCGCAGCATGAGGTAACAAACAACAAGAGCGAGAGAAATGACTGCAGGTAGGAGGGCAACGCTGACTGACAAAATCCTAGAAACCAGGCAAGCAGGGGAGCAACCTGTAACAAGGCAACAGGGAGCAGAGGCCCAGATTCCAGACTGATGAGGTCCCTGCAGAAAGGAGAATGTGGTGCATTCATGCACAAGTGGAGTGACACCTGTGTGGGGAATACACATCGGACCTTTGCTTATCCCACGGGAAGTCCTCGCACAGTAGGCTTCATACCTAGGGCTTGTGTGCAGTGTAGAAAGAGGGCTGCTGGTTGAAATTAGGCGCCAAATTTAGGTTTACTAAAATCTAACACCAATAGAAATAAAACAGTCTTTATACTCTGGTAGCAGTCAGCACTGAGCCCCCAATCTACTAGACCCCTGCCAATCTCAGCTGAGGTTTCTTTGACACAGTTTATCCCAACAAGCTTTCAAAAGAGCAGATGCTACAGGGAGTCAACTAAACAGAAGAATGTGTCCACTAACCCTGCGTGGACAGCTGCTCTATGTAGACAACTGCCCATTTGAACTGTTCGCGCGCACACACATACACACACACCCCTACCTTTTAACAATACTGCTGTCTTCGCTTAGTTTCTGTCAATTATGAGATACCCTCTCACATTATGCCAAAAGCAAATCCCTATGGAAAAGGTGGCACGCTACACCCTGAAATAGACTCTGATGGTGTCTATAACCCACTGTTCATTTCATTTCCACCCACTCGCCCCCATCCAACACACGCCGTATTTTCCCAAAACGTCAGTTTGTGCAGAAGAGCAACTATGTTCACATTTGACAATCCAATAGATCTGCTGTGTGTGTGTTTGAACCTTCAGAAACCTTTCGGAGCATTCTACCAGCATAATTAAATGCTGCCATTACAGATACTTTGGACAACACATTTATAACAATACATTTCATGCCTCATTTGCCACCAAAGTTTAGAAATTCAAGTCAGCATTCTCCAGTAATTAATACACTTTTTTAAATGGGATACAGCCCAAGCATCTAGCTATTTGAATCACATAAACATGACTCCAGCTTACGTGTTTTGAAGCAAAAATCCCACAAACTCTTTCCCTCCTCCCCAATTTCCATTTTAAAAAGAAAACAAAAATCTCTCATTTATGAATGTGTCGTCACTACCTGCCTCATTCGCTATTCAAAAGCTACGCTGACTCTTAAAGCACTGAAGGGTACCTTTGCTGCTTCTTGCTACCAATTACATAGTTAAAGGTCTATCACCAGGGCCTTCTGGGCTAGATTCTGTAAGATGCTGAGCTGTCCCCTTCCATTACCAAGTAATAGGAGTTCAGTGCCTTGCAAGGTCTTTCCCAGCCACCTCTCAGAACAGAGATTCTAGCTCTGCTGCAACCAAGAGGGTTTTGCTCAAAACGATGTTCACACTTAATTCGGATTTTTATTTTCTCCAAACTTTTGGCACGTGAACAGCATCCATCAGAGTTTCACAAATACCAAACTTCTGGCACCTCTTTGTTTAAATAAATAGCGTGAAAGTTGGACACAGACCAGCAAAATCCAGGAAATAACATGTCTGAGGTTGCATCACAAAAATGTAATTGCAAAACACTGCAACCTTACTGGAAACATGCAACACTAATCCACAGCAAGTCCAAGGACAATGGAAACTCTCAACCAAGGCACTGAGCTACATGCCATGCGGTTGGTGTCCTCTCAGTGGTTCTTTATTACTAGGATGCAACCTGATGCATCACATAAACCTGACATACTCACACAAGGTCAAACAAAGATTGCACAGGAACATCCATCCTTTACCAATGGAGTCAGCTGTTCCATATTGTGGGTTGCCATGAACAACCCAATCCTCTTTTCCATTGCAGAGATGGGAGTGCTTCTGGCCACCCGGAATCAGATCAATGTTACAATAGCCATGTTCAGTTTGACAACTGATCTCTTGGACAGCTGGCTGGGAGAACTGCCTTGGCTCGGAGCAGTTCTACCATTTCAAGAGCTGTGAAGAGAGGACTAGAAAATGAAGTCCTTTAGTTGGCCTCTCCTGAGAGCATATGCTGCAACTGTTATCCACACTTGGGTTTCATTAATAAAACACTGAAACTAAACCAGACTTTCCTCCTATATGGCTAAGAATCCTATGATAGGCTCACTCAGCATCCGTGGCTTTAAGCCAAGTAAACCAATTCTCTCTCGCGCGCTCTCTCTCTCTCTCAGGTTGTGAGTCAGGCTGAGTTTACAACTTTGCGTCTGTGTTAACAATTCTTCTTATTATTATTGGAGTGAAGAACTGGGGAGGGGAAGAGGGAAACTAGTTAAAAAAAATTCCTCTCTCTGTTCTAGGAGAAAGGAAACCAAGTTGATGAATATTGGTTTAGTCTCCATACAAAGTTTGCACCGGCTCTTTCTCTATTGCTCTTACAGCACATCTCCTGCCACAGCTGTAGAGTTCTGGTTTTAACTTGAAAGACTCCCAGAGCCTCTGAACCCTTAGGAATAGGAAGATGGTAGCCAGATGACCCAGAAATACAAGAATCTCACAGGTTTTGAGGGCTGCTCTAGCTGCCTGGACTGGTTTACAGAAACAACTGTCTTTGTAAACCCTCATCAGAGATGCTACTAGCCCTGCTATGCTGCTCCTGGGAGGGGACAAGAAGGCCAGGTAACACACAGCTGTCCTCCTGCTACCTGTGTTCTGAATTTTCACTTTGAAAGTCAGGTCACACTACTGCCATGCTGTGTCTGATTGAAACACCGATTATAAGTGACAAGAAGCTGAGCAGCAGCATTTTACATCTCTTCTGTTATAGAGCCAGAAGGGGTTGATTAGTGGAAGCCAGAATTGAAAACCCTTATTTTCCCACATTGCTATCTAAAACAGGAAGCATCACAATGGAGATTATGCATCCTGTACATGTCCTCCCGTCACCTCCACTGCTTTATCTATAAAGAGCAAGAGAGTATGTTGGACACAGATACAGTGGCTGGCTGATCAAATCAAAACTCAGTCAAGGGATCTGTATTATATCATAAAGCAGTGCGCAACCAGGTGTCTCATTCTGTGTGTCTATTCAACCTTTGGGCACTCCGCTGAGAGTACAAAAAAAAAAGGGGGGGGGGTGCCAGTAAGTGCCATATTGGATGGTTATACTTGTGGAGTGGACATCCGTCCTCTGAGAATGGGACTGATATTACCTACCAGATGGTTAACAGCTTTCAGTCACTACTAACTTAGTCTGTTGCATCGATCCAATGACCTGGGGGTGAAAGGCTCCATATTCACGGAGGCACCAGTCCTGACTTTGTGTAGCACTCATCTTCAACTACCACTCCTTTGTATTCTCTCCCCGCCCCCCGCCCCCCCCCCCCCCCGCCCCACCATTGGAGTCTCACCAGCCCCATGCCAAGAAGAATTAGGGAACAAACTTTTCAAAACTTGCCCATAACTCCACCCCCCCACACACCCCACTCCAGGCTCAGAGGTGTGATTTAAAAGCACGGCTTTGAAGCAAGTGAGCTTTTATGGCATTCAAGGGGAGCCAAAACAACTAAGCCTTTGTTTCGACTTGCATCATCTGCCAAGGTGTAAAATACTGTACTTCCTTGCACTGTAGTTTTGGCTTTTGCTGTTCGCCACACATTTAAGAGGGTTATAAATGGGACGGGGTGGAGGAAGGCCAATAACCAGAGTTAACTGGAGTAACTGAACTGACCTCTTTTACACAATTGCTGAAATGCAGAGCATCTCCTTGAGCAGCAAGTGTGTATCCTTATCTGCAGAAATCCACCAGGAGTCGAACCTGGAGACACTGCTGAAACTCAGCAGCTGGGTTTGTTTGCACTCCAACCCATGGGAGATTAATGCGCTCTCCTTCCCCCTCCCCACCCATATGACCTGCCCACTGGCTTCACAAAGACCACATCACATTAGAGAAGTTCCCCTTTCCTCTAGGAACTGAAGAGGTGTTTGTTTATACAAATGCTTCTCTGTAGAATCTATGAAGCAGATCCTGATGCTCATGAAGATTTAACAGAAGATACCCTTGGAATCCCTTAGTTGTTTTGAAACATATACCTATTTTATGTGAGGGTACTTGTGGCTTTAAAGGGACCAGGTAAAGTCGATTTCAGAATAATCCAGGTGCTATTACTAACAATGGTATGGAAATCTGTTTAGATTTAATGCATCAAACAGTGTCCTTGAACAGTTTAAATATTAGCACAAAACACCTACAGGACCCTCATGAAAATGAGGCAATGCTTATGAGGCTAGCCCAGTGAGCAACATTTTAAATATAGCAAAAAGGTCAAATATCCTCAGATACTTGAATAGCTCAACGAAAATAAGAAAGAAAAACTTGTAGCACCTTAGAGACTAACAAATTTATTTCAGCATAAGCTTTCGTGGGTTAATACCCACTTCATCGGATGCATGGAATGCATAGCTCAGTACTTGAGTAGCTCCACTGACTTCCACAGAAAAGAGGCTCTCTCTGGTCCTGTCACTGTCAGCGCTGGGTAGGCAATAGTCCACCAAATCCCAAAATCGACCCGCACAGCCAGTACAGTAGTGCCTTTTCCCCCTGCTTCCATCAGCACTCACTTGCAGATTTAGTATCAGAGGGGTAGTCGTGTTAGTCTGGATCTGTAGAAGCGACAAAGGGTCCTGTGGCACCTTATAGGCTAACAGAGGTATTGGAGCATAAGTGGGTATTCACCCACGAAAGCTTATGCTCCAATACCTCTGTTAGTCTATAAGGTGCCACAGGACCCTTTGTCGCTTTTGCACATTTAGGACTGCCCAGACACTCAGCCAGAAAAGAGACCTCTCATGAAAATCCCTTAATAGTCTACAGAGCTAGGAAATACCCTAGGAGGGAGAGGGTGAGGGGATCCAAGTTGCCTGAAATGTTTGGAGGAGCAAGCGTCTCACTTACAACTCCATAATGTTTAAGGATTCCATCCTTCAAAGTCTATAAAGGTTTCCATTGAAGTGTTACACTGATAACAGAAGCTCTTTCTTCACAGCCAACTACTGTCCACAAACACAGCATTCTGCAGTAGAAGGGAGGAACTATTCATCATTCAGAAAGGTGCTAGAGTTTTATAAATTACAGCTGTATTCTTTTCTATTGTGATTTATGATGTCATTACTGCCCAACTACACCTCAAGTGTCAACCCCTCCTGTATCAGCAGCAAGAGGACAATAAGGAAAATGACTCAGATCAGGAAACACTCTCACTGGAAAGAGGGGGGTGAGGGCTCATTTCCAAATAGAAATGGTGTCGGAGTGGACAGCAATTTGCAGCAAGGGATTTAATTCCACATTTGTATGAGGATACTTGGAAAACTGATTTGGGAAAACTATTTATAGTATCAGATTGATTCTTCTCCCAGTCCTCTCACTAAGGGGCCCATTCAAGGCTCACCCACATGACAGAGCCAGAGGCAATACAGGACACCTTATTGCTCCCTAAGGTACAGTCCTGCCCTCACCTTACCACCCAAATTAGTTTGGGGATAAAGCATAATCTAGCAGATGGGGCACTGGACTGGGAGCCAAGAAGTCCTGATTTCTAATCACACATTGCCCCCTCTGTGACCTCAGGCAAATTGTTGAACCTCTGCCTTGGTTTCCTTATCTATAAAAGGAATACTTACTATCCTACATAAGAGTAGAATGAGAATTATTATATGAAAAATATATGGCAGATGTATACACACATGGCATACAGCGCACACACGTGCGCTAAGTATCTGCTTTGAAATCTGTGGCTCACACACTGTCAAGCTAATAGGGTGAGAAAAGTTTTGTCCCTACTGTGCAGGACTGTGCCTCCTCCTGCTCCCTCTCTTTGGGGTGTGCTGTCCCCCAAGGGCCGAAGCTGTCCCCGCACGCCACAGAGCAGCAGTGTAGACAGCTTATAAAATTTGCACTAAACAGCTGAAGAAAACAAGCACCCACTCACATATTACCTCGCATTGTTTTAAGAACACAAGATCTGGCTGTGCAAATAACATGAACAACCCTGCCTCACCACACTCAAATACAACACCCTAGCAACCTGCATGAGCAAGTCAGAACAGACCGCTGGTTAACAGGATTTTGTGTTCACCTCTCTCATGAAGCCAATGAGGGCAGCAATCTAACTTCTGCAACCCCAGAAATCCATAGATATTCTAGGCACCTCCTGGTTGGGCTCTATAGAAGGTCATGGGATAGAAACAGGGAGAGGTGCACTGAACCACGTTGACTCTTGGTCAGAGAGAGAGGTGGAACATTTATGCTGAGTTGTGAGACCTGCCAGGCATAGACAGGGTTGCTTTACACACCAGACCTCAAAGGCTCATGCAGAACAGCTGCTCTTCCTCCCCAAAGGCCCTTATCCTGCCAGCAGCTGCCATTTAACATCCAGCCATTTAGCACAGGTTTGATAGTCCATCTGACTCCAGGTCAGTGGCACGGGTAGGAACTGGGCTTCCAGGGACAAAGTCCAGAGGGTCAGCATTCTCTGAGAGACCTGGCCAGAAGGGAGCTGTAGACGCTGACTCAAAGCCAGCGTCAGGGCCGGCTCCAGGCACCAGCCTACCAAGCATGTGTTTTGTTTTGTTTTTTAATAATTAACATACTCTGGCGGGGCTGGCTGGCCGCCCCGCCCCGGCGGCGCTCCGGCCGGGAGAGCGGGGCCGGGGGCAGGCGGGCTGGCCGCCCCGCCCCGCCGGCGCTCCGGCCGGGAGAGCGGGGCCGGGGGCAGGCGGGCTGGCTGGCCGCCCTGCCCCGCCGGCACTCCAGCCGTCCAGGGAGAGCGGGGCCGGGGGCGGGCTGGCCGCCCCGCCCCGCCGGCGCTCCGGCCGTCCAGGGAGAGCGGGGCTGGGGGCAGGCGGGCTGGCCGCCCCGCCCCGCCGGCGCTCCGGCCGTCCAGGGAGAGCGGGGCCGGGGGCAGGCGGGCTGGCTGCCCCGCCCCGCCGGCGCTCCGGCCGGGAGAGCGGGGCCGGGGGCAGGCGGGCTGGCTGCCCCGCCCCGCCGGCGCTCCGGCCGGGAGAGCGGGGCCGGGGGCAGGCGGGCTGGCCGCCCTGCCCCGCCGGCGCTCCAGCCGTCCAGGGAGAGCGGGGCCGGGGGCGGGCTGGCCGCCCTGCCCCGCCGGCGCTCCGGCCGTCCAGGGAGAGCGGGGCCGGGGGCGGGCTGGCCGCCCTGCCCCACGGCTCTCCCGCAGGGAGGGGGGGGGGTGTTGCGGTGCACCGGTGGGGGGTGTTTCCATGGGTGCTGGGGGGGGGGGGGGGGAAGGGGGGATTGGTTTTTTTTGTTTAGGTGGGGGGGGCGGCGCTTGGGTTTTGTTTTGTTTTTTGCTTGGGGCGGCAAAAAAGTTAGAGCCGGCCCTGGCCAGCGTCACCAGGGCCGGTCTGTGCTGAAAATTTACATCAGCATATCTACACTGACCTCATCCCCAGCGTAGACAGCACCAGGCTGACAGAAGAATTCTTCAGTCGACTTAGCTACCTCTTCTCAGGGATATGTATTAACTACAGCAAGGGCAGTGTCTACGCTGAAGCATTACAGTGGTGCAACTGTGCTGCTGTAGCATTTTAAGTGTAGATATAGGGCATGTCTTCACTAGTAACATTAAAGCATTTGTGGTTTACACCTTCGGCTCATTCTGCGTAAGCTCGGATTTAGAAGTTTTTTGTTAGCATGTTAGCTAACACATTTTAGAAGTCAAAGCAGATAAGATACCCTGCCTTTGACACATGTTAAGCTGGTCCAGTTAAAGTCTACACATTAAACTGCCTAGTCCATACTAAAAACTTTTCAAACATGTTAGTTCCAATGTGTTACACTGTAACACAGGGGTGGGCAAACTATGGCCTGCGGGCCCCATCCGGCCAACCAGCCAATTTAATCCAGCCCTCGAGCTCCTGCTGGGGAGTGGAGTCTGGGGCTTGCTGCCCCGCTACCGCGCTCCAGTCGGGGAGCGGGGTTGGTGGCTGCTCTGCATGGCTCCTGGAAGGAGCAGCATGTTCCCCCTCCGGCTCCTACATTTAGGGGCAGCCAGGGGGCTCCGCACGCTGCCCCCGCCCCAAGTGCCACCCTCGCAGCGCTCACTGGCCAGGAACTGCAGCCAATGGGTGCTGCAGGGACGGCGCCTGCGGACAGGGCAGCGCAGAGAGCCGCCAGGCTGTGCCTCTGCATAGGACCTGGAGGGGGGACATGCTGCTGCTTCCGGGAGCTGCTTGAGGTAAGTGCCGCCTGGAGCCTGCATCCCCGAGCCCCTCCTGCACCCCAACCCTCTGCCCTGATCCCCCTCCTGCCCTCCAAACTCCTCGGTCCCAGCCTGGAGCACCGTCCTACACCCCAAGTCCCTCAACCCCAGAGCTTGCACCTCCAGCTGGAGCCCTCACACCACCACCACCCTGCACCCCTATCCTCTGCCCCAGCCTGGAGCCCTCTCCTGCACCCTGAACTCCTCATTTCTGGCCCCACCCCAGAGCCCACACCCCCACCCCAATTTTGTGAGCATTCATGGCCTGCCATTCAATTTCCATACCCAGATGTGGCCCTTGGGCCAAAAAGTTTGCCCACCCATGCTGTATTACCAACCTTTAAATAGTAAATAGGCAAGGCCTCAAAGGCAAGTCCTGAGCTACAGAACTCCCAAGGAAAGGAAACAGTGAAAAACTTAAGTCTTGCTATGTTCAGGACAAGAAACTCAGGCCATGTCTACATTAGGAAAAAAGGTGTTGACTAACATGTGAAAATGCATGTGAGCAGGTGTCAAACACCTAGTATATGGTTTTAACACTGGTTAGCGGGTCAAGGGAGCTAACGTTTATCTCAACTGGTTAATGTGTTAAAGCCATAACTTGCCTTATGAACAGGATAACAACACATATTAGCTAACACATTCAAAATACTCCTTTTTCCCTAATAAGACCACAGAAACTTACACTTACACAAGCCTGCATTATTAGCTGAAGTGATTGTTAAGGAGATAGGCAGAGAAGCAGGCTCCCCAGGAAGTTGGTACTCACATTCTCTTTCAGCAACTTGGCAAAATGCTAACTATAGTGTTTATAACCCAATCCGAGATGCATGTACGTGCGCACGTACGCGTTGTCCTCCAAACGATGGACAGATCAAATCACGCCTTTCCTGGCCCCATTTTCAAAAGCTCCACTTATAACAAACCGCAGTTCAGCTCTGTCCTGGCTTCATATTAAAATTCCTCCTGCCTTTCCCTTTATGAAGGCCACACCACATGTTATGATGCAGGATCACAAGATAGGTTTAGCCCACTATTAGAAATCCGTTGTGAATTTTGTTTTTTAAAACCCAACAGTTATTAGTTTGACCTTCTCAGGTCAAGAGCCACCTACCACACACAAAACTCCATCACTACAACTAGCACAAAGTGGATTACAACACGATTTTATTTTTTTTAAATCACGAGTCTCACAATGTTTGGTGGTCTTCTTAAAGCCCCAGCTCCTGGGTTGGGTGATTACATGAGAAAATCAGCTTTCATTTAAATGGAAAAAAAAAAAGTTTCTAGCCCTCATCATAGTGGAACAAATCTTGAAAACATGCACCCCAAAAGCTTAAAACACACATGCCAAATAAAAACAACCCCAGTTCTACTTATTTTTTAAAATGTCATAGGTTCTGACTCATGATTTTTGATCACTTTGGGTTGATAATACTAGGATAAGGTGATCCCTTCAAAGACCAGCCCAACACTGAGTCAGGGTGGGGAAAGTTGGCACTGCTGTCTTCCCACCATACCCCTTGTTTAGTTACCTATAGCATGTCAGACCCCCAGGCTGCTTGTCTGGCAGCTGTTAGAAACAATTCACATGAAAGCTGAACAGACAAAAGAGGTGGGGTGAGAGGTAATCACCTGGCTCTCCTCTCACTTGGGTAAGAGGGCAAATCACAAATTGCTTCTGGCTGTTTGATTCCTGGCTTAACCCAAATTAACAAGGCACCTGACTTTCTTGAGAGGGGATAAAGGATTCACAGTCTAACACGGCTCATTGCAGAATCCTGTGGCACAATTTCCGCCCTCCCCCACCCCCCCAAGAACTCTCTCAAACACGCATTTGTTGTACAAGCCCCTAGAGGGGGGCTGAACAGTTCAGGTGCTTAGTACCTGTAATGCTTTGTAGAAATTTTCACCTCTAGGTGACTAGTTTGAATCTGGCCCAGATTCACTGCAACGAGGAGTTGAGGACAGGCAGCTCAGCAAACAGGAGAGGCAGCCTACTCTAGTGGACTAAGCATTGGGAAGAAAGTAGGATTCCTGTAGTCCAATCCCAGCTCTGACACTGATTTTTCTGAAGTCTGAGTCAAATTACTTATTTTACCTATATTAAGCTTCTTTGCCAAACATTTCCACGATTATTAATAATTTTTATTACATAAGAGCCCTAGTCACGGAGCAGGATAAAAAGAGGATCCCTGCCCAAAGGAGCTTACAAGCTAAGTATAGGACAAGAGAACCAGATGGATACAGATGGGAGAGGATAAGGAAACAATGAGACACTACTGGTCATCATGATAGGCAGAGATCTCAGCGCATCAGCGACCTAACCGTCATCAGATTGTTTTTCAGGGATCACAGCAAAGACAAGTTTTAAGGAGGGACATGAAGGACAACGAGGTAGCTTTGCAGATATTTAAGGGAAGCTTCTCCCTTACATAAGCAGAAGCTTGGGACAAAGTATGTTGGTGCTTGTTAAATTTTCAAATCATTGGGTGACGGAAGTTGGCCTTGTTGGCAGACCAGAGGTGGAAGTCAATACCTCAATAATTTATGAGAGACAGGCAGGGTTAGGTTTGGTCATGAAGAACCTTGAAATTGAAGACTAGTTGCTTATTGTTTAATGCAATGGAGAATGGGGAACCAGTGGAAGGATTCAAAGAGGGTGATGTGGTCAAAACAATTAGCTAAGTAATACTATCTTTGCAGCAGCATTCTGCATAGACATGAGGAGGCCAGAGAAGAGGATGTTGCAGTAACTGAGACACAAGATGACGAAAGCCTGTACAAGAGTTTTAGCTCTGTGGACGGAAAGGAAAGACAAGGCCTCAGGCAGCTCATACAGATGGTGTGCAGAAAGAACTGGTAAGACGTAGACAAAGCCTGGATGTGAGGCCCTAGAACGGGGTGGGCAAACTACGACCCACGGGACCCTCCTGCCCAGCCTGAGCTCCCGGCCAGGGACGCTAGCCTCCGGCCCCTCCTCTGCTGTCCCCTCTCCCATGCAGCCACGTCGCCACACGGGCAGCGAACAGGGGGGCAGAGCTGCACGCACTTGCAGGGCAGCGTGGCAGTGTCTGGCTCCGGCCGGACCGTGTGGCTGCCAGACACTGCTCTGAGTGGCATGGTAAGGGGGGCAGGGCCGGGGGGTTGGATAAGGGACAGGAAGTTCCGGGGGGCAGTCAGCAGGGGACAGGGAGCAGGGGGAGGTTGGATGGGGCGGAGGGGCGGTCAGGGGATGAGGAAGAGGGGGTGTTGGATAGCCATGGAAGTCCCGGGGGTCTGGATGTTGGATAGGGGTTGCGGAAGTCAGGAGACAGGCAGCAGGGGGGGGTTGGGTAGAGGGTGAGGTCCTGGGGGGGCAGTTAGGGTGCGGGGTCTCAGGAGGGGGCGGTCAGGGGACAAGGAGCAGAGGGGGGCAGTCAGGGGGCGGGAAGTGGGAGGGGATCGGATAGGGGGTGGGGCCAGGCTGTTTGGGGAGGCACAGCCCTCTATACAATTTTGCAACCCCGATGTGGCCCTCGGGCCAAAAAGTTTGCCCACCCCTGCCCTAGAAAGAAGTCCACGTTGAAGGTAATGTCCCGGTTATGGACCCAAGTGACAGGCAGGATGCTGGTGTTGTTTACCGTGACTGAGAAGGAGGTGGGGGAGAGGTTTGAGGGGAAACATTAGGAGCTCTGTTTTGGCCATGTTGAGCTACAGCTAATGGCTGGACAACCATGAGGAGATGTCAGAGTGACAGGCCGAGATTTTAGTCTGGACTGAAGGAGATAAAGTGCAGAGGGAGAAGAAAAGGGAACCACAGACAGAGCCCTGAGGTGAACCCCGCCTCCCCAGAAAGATGGAATGGGGGGAATGAACATGCTGGAGGAGCAATTGGAGAGGTAGGAAGAGAACCAGAAGAGGGCTGAGTCGCAAAAGCCAAGGATGGACAACGTAAGAAGAAGGAAGGCATGGTCCCTAGTGTCAAATGCAGCTGACAGCTTGAGGAGGAGGAGGAGGACTGGTTCAGAGTTATGGCCAGGAACGAATCTTTAGATGCTTTGGTGAGAACGGTCTCCATGGAGTGCCGGGGTGGAATCTGGATCAGAGAGGGTATTAGCATCCCTACCACTGGTTCAGCAACACTGGTTCAGCAAGAGCCCTGTTATAGCCAAGGTGCTGCTGGCATTTAATCACCCCAGCAGATACACCGACTCTGAGCCGGTCAGACAACATGGCTGTTTAAACTCCAGCAGCTCCTCGCCCCACCTCTGTTGCAACCACCACCTGTACTAGTGCTCCACCATTGCTACCACTGGTGGGGTTGAACTGGTGGTAGCAAGAGTTTGGATTTTGCGGCAAAAAAGCTTAGTGCAGACACTGCCTTAGGCCATGCCATGTCTACACTAGGAAAAAAGTGTATTTTTAAACCTATACTAGTAGCTGGTCATTTAACTGGCTGAAATTGGTACAAACTCCAGTGAAATTGGGGCAAAACTTCAGTGTAGACAAGGCTGAGAAAGCTCATTTTGGGGATACTGCAAAGAACTCGCTGACATCACCCTCAATATCCTAAAGTCAACCACGTGCACAGTGATGTGCGCTCAGTGCAGTCGAGTCATTACTGTTTGGATGGAGTGGAAAAGGAGAGGTTTCAAAGACCTACATAAAGGCCATCTGCTCTGAAAGGGCTTCTCTACATTTGTGTATGTGCTTTGGTATGGGGCCTGGAGTGTGGAGTATTTTCCTTTACACAGATTTTCATTTAAGTAGACTCTACTGTACTTGATTAAGCCAAAGTAGACAGGATAAATCTATTCATTTTTGCCTCTTGTGCAGCAACGTGAGTTACATCTGCCTCTTTGTTTTGGAGAGACCTAGTTAAGGGAGATGAAAAAAAAGTAGCACAAGAATAATCCCGTCTTTTCCAATTTAAAGCATGTTAACAGGAGGGATGGTTTACCGATTATGATTACAGTTTATGATTCTTGTGCTCCTAATTCTTCCAGCGTCTCCACAAGTAAAGCAAAGGATCTCAGGGAACTGATGAGTCAGCAAGCTACTGCTGTCGGTCTGCCCTAGGGAGCATTGATTTTTTTTTTTTTAATACTTGCAGTACAGGGTTGTTGTTACCCTAACTGAAATCTTTACTGAGGGTGAGAGGGTCACACAGCAAGAGCTTCTAGTTTAAACATAAAAAAGTCAATTCAACGTTATAGTATTTGTTTGGTTCCACCCACCCTCACCTCTCAAGAGGCCTGAGGGGAAAACACAAAAATGACGAGAGAGAGAGAGAGAGAGAGAGAGAGAGAGAGAGAGAGAGAGAGAGAGAGAGAGAGAGAGAGAGAGAGAGAGAGAACACGAGAACACAGACACAATGGAACACAGACTTAAAAAAAGAATCTTGCAGGTTTTTCAAGGAAACTTGCATCAAATCTTTTTGAGGATTTCACTGGAGTCACCTGTCTTACACCTGTTTACTCCTAATGATGTTAGAGCTATAGGCCTTAAATTAACAAGAATAACTAATGATTTAGAGTCCCTAACTTGAAACCAACTCGATTTCCAAAAGGGAGGGTGTTCAGCACTTTCTGAAAGTCAGGCCCAAGAAAGGGGTCTCAAGTTAGGCATCCAAAGACTATAAAAACAAAAACACAAAGAAGGCCCCAAAAGTTCTAGTAAAATCTAACCCAAAATATGACAGGGTTTTTTAATAAGTCACAGTGCAGCAAAAGGAATGCTAATGCCGTACTCTGCGATGAAGTGTAATCAAAGAGTTTCCAGTTAATAAGCCGGAGAAGAGTTGTACAACAAAATGTAGCAAAAGACCACAAAAAAGTTAATTGCAAATCACCAATTTCTTGTTTAAAATGGCAGGAAATTGCTAAATATTTCCTCCATAAAAAGGCAGACAAGTATTATGACAGGTTTATCATTAACCACGGGTAGAGGACAAAGCAGCAGGAAAAATGTTCAGATGCATTTAAGAAATCATCTGTATAAAGACACATCAGCCAATTCTGGAGGCAACAGAATGGCTGCACAGGTAAGGAATATATATGAAAAATATAATCTTGAGATTTAGGATAGAGGTGTCAGACAGTTCCCACTCAAGACTTATTTCAGGTTAACACCAGCAGCTGTCTGACCCTCTGCAGGATAATGCTCACACCAACCTTTGAGGGTGCCTTGTGTATAGTGAAAGCACTATACAATTGCTATGATCAATGACTTCACGTTAGGGGCTAGAGGTGTGAGACAGAAGCCCTCTAATCTCTTTTAGGGTAAGGGCTAGAAAGGCTGCCTGTCTCACACCTCTAATCATAAGTTCCCAGCAGCAGGACAGCATACAGAACACAACCTCAGGCCCTACCCCTTAAATTATACCCTTATGTGCAGCATAGAACGCATATAATCACAACCAAACCCCATTACGGGTGGATTTTTTAAAATTCATGTTTAGTGTGCACCACCATTTCTTAACATAGGTTGTTTATTTTCAGCAGAGACTAGATTGTTAGGAGACAAACTACAAGGACTAGGAGCTGCTGAGTGCTCCCTCCTTTGGTGATGTCATAACCAGACCAAGTGCAGCATCAATTCACACCCGAAACCTGAAGTGCTGCAGAATAGACTGATTAAGGTCCTGGTCTCTTGATGGCAATAATTCCCTAAGGATTATGCACAGGGATAGAGAGCACTCTGTACAGAATCCAATTTCTGTACTGAGGGGACAACAGGAGGGGAGAAATGCACAAAAAGCAATAAAAAGCAATTACAGGGTCTCTGTCACCTTAGAACTGCACTAATCAGAAATTCCACTGATCAATCAATAATTCTAAGTCCATTAGGAATGATGGAAAACAAAACAAAAAAGCCCTTACAGACAGCCACCGTCTCAGAGCCAACAGAATCTACAATGGATTCCTTCATTTCTATATTGCCCCCCCCACACACACACTTTTCTATTGAATTAAAAACATCAGTATCATTTCCTTACAGCCCAACCCCTAGCAAAATTCCACTAAAGAATCCTGATTCAAAAGCTATACCCACTGCGACTATCACAAGAGCCGACTTTCGTCAGTGCCGCTGGGTGCTGTCGCCCGGCGTCGGGGCCCCGCAACGTCGCCCGGCGTCGGGGCCCCGCAACGTCGCCCGGCGTCGGGGCCCCGCAACGTCGCCCGGCGTCGGGGCCCCGCAACGTCGCCCGGCGTCGGGGCCCCGCAACGTCGCCCGGCGTCGGGGCCCCGCAACGTCGCCCGGCAGTGAGGTGAGCTGGGCGTGGGGAGCTGCTGAGCACCCACCAATTTTTCCCCGTGGGTGCTCCAGCCCCGGAGCACCCACAGAGTCGGCACCTATGGCGACTATTAACAGTGGAAAAAACATGACAAGTAGCCTTGCTCCATGAAGAACAACTCTAAATTAACCAAGGAAAATCCCCCTCCCCCAATCCTAATATTTTTAAGGAATTTAAATTCAACCAGGGCTCAATTTTATGGAAACACAAAGTCTGGGGCAAGAGGAATATGCCATTTGATTTTTTGAAGTAACCACACACACCCTAAGGAGGTTCTATTTACTCTTAGAACATTCAAAAGAAGGTTACTCACCTTGCAGTAACAGAGGTTCTTCAAGATGTGTGTCCCTGTGGGTGCTCCACTCTAGGTGACGGTGTGTCCTGGCGCCATTGATTGGAGATCTTCGGTAGCAGTGCCTGGTCGGAACGCATGCACTCAGCTGGTGTCTCGCGGTCTCGTTAGAATCTGCCTGAGTGTGCACGTCCCACCCCCCCGCCCCCCTCAGTTTCTTCTCTACAATGGAGAAATCATACTAGTACTCCAAAGTAGAGGGAAGGAAGGTGGGGAGTGGAGAACTCACAGGGACACACATCTCGAAGAACCTCAGTAACCTTCTCTTCTTCGAGTGCTGTTCCTGTGGGTGCTCCACTCTAGGTGAATGTGGAGCAGTACCCACTATGGCTGGTGGGATTTTGAAGATGCGGCATTGAGCACTGTAGAGAGTACTGTATAGCCTACTATGGTGTCTACCGTGGTATCCTGCGTGATAGCATAGTGTTTGGCAAACGTGTGTTCAGATGATCATGTAGCCGCTTTACAGATGTCAGGAATGGGTACGTTATGTAGGAAGGCAACGGATGTCGACATAGCTCGAGTGGAATGCATTCTAATGCCTTCGGGCGGTTGAATATTTTGGATGCGGTAACAGGATCTGATGCAGTCAGAGTTCCACTTGGACAGGCGTTGCTTCGAGATAGCCGTACCTTTTGATCTTTCGGTAATGGAGACAGAGTCACGGGGACTTACGAAATGGTTTAGTCTGGTCTAAATAAAAGGTGATTGCTCGCCTAACGTTGAGAGTACGCAGAGTTGCCTCATGCGAAGTCTCGTGAGGTTTGGGATAAAAAGTAGGTAAGTATATCGGTTGGTTAAGGTGGACACCACCTTAGGGAGAAATTTAGGATGTGGTCTCAGGCAGTAGCGTAGCCGGTGGGGGGAGCAGGGGGAGCAGCCGCTCCCCCTGTGAGAAGCGGCGCTAAGGCGCCGCCCGAGCCCGGCTGCAGGAGCTGGGCTCGGGGGGGGGGGGGGGCGTTTTAAAGGGCCCGCGGCTCCCCCCGGTGCCAGAGCTGGGCTGGGCTGGGGGGCGCTTTAAAAGGCCGGCAGCTCCTGCCACTGCGGGGAGCCGCGGGCCCTTTAAAGCGCCCCCCCCCCAGCCCCGCTGCCGGCTCGGGCGGGGATTTAAAAGGCCCGGGGGCTTCGCAGCAGCTGGAGCCCGGGGCCCTTTAAAGCGCTGCCGGGTGAGTACAGGGGGGGAGGCGCCTTTTTATAGCGCCGCTCCCCCTGTGCTCTAAACCTGGCTACCCCACTGGTCTCAGGGTGACTTTGTCTTTGGAGAAGATTGTGTACAGAGGATAGGCCATCAGGGCGCTTATTTCTCCTACTCTCCTTGCTGACATTATTGAAACTAAGAAAGCTACCTTCATGGACATATGAAGAAGAGAGGAGGTAGCCAAGGGCTCGAATGGAGGATTCATGAGACCGCGAAGAACGAGATTATGATTATGTGAGCACCACAGGGAGAAACGCTTCCACTTCTGCAGGTAAGTTTTCTGAGTGGAGTCTTTTCTCCTGTGCAGGAGGACATATTGGACTTGCTCGGAACAGGCTAGTTCGTGGGTTTGGAACCATGAAGGAACCACGCTGTCAGGTGGAGCTTCTGAAGCTGAGGGTGAGGAAGCCATCCGTTGTCCTAGGAAAGCTGATCCATATTCAATTCCACAAGTACCATAGTCCCCATTAAAGGTAATCTAATAGCAAAATGTGTAGCAGCCAGGCAAACACACCAAACACAATGGATAGGACACAGTAAACCAGTGGTTTTCAAACTGCGGGTTGCAACCCAGTACCGGGTCATGGAATGTAAGGCACTGGGTTGCGGCAGCTCTGGTCAGCACTGCCAGCCGGGCTGTTAGAAGTCCCTTCGGCAGTGCTGCCCAGCTAAGGCAGACTAGATCCTACCTGTTCTGACACCACGTTGCACCCCGAGCACCGGCTCCACATTCCCATTGGCCAGGAATCCCCTCCTGAACCCCCAACACCTCACCCCTGGCCCCACCCCAGAACCTGCACCCCCAGCCCAGAGCCCTGACCCCCTCCCACAACCCAACACTCTGCCCCAGCACTGAGCCCCCCCAACCCAGAGTCCTCTCCTGCACCCCAAACCCCTAATCACCAGCCCCACCCTGCAGCCCTCACCCCCACACCCCAACCCTCTGTCCCAGCCCTGAGCCCCTCCCACATCCCAAACCCCTCATTCCCAGCTCTTGTTGGGTCGCGGGCATCAACAATTTTCTTCAACTGGGTTGCCATAAAAAAAAGTTTGAAAACCACTGCACTAAACCAATCATATACACCTACCTGAACTAGAACCAGTTATTTCCTGTTTATTCATCAAACCACAGCTGTACAGTCAAACTACTTCCAGGCCAAAACAGCTGTCATACCACAACCACACAACTATTGACTAACATCTATCTCACACCTCTGTGTAAGCTCAAAACGTTGTCTCTCTCACCAACAGAAGTCGGTCCAATAAAAGACTTTACCTCCCCCACCTTGTCTCTCTAATATCACAAACCTAATCATCGTTGTGAACAAATTAGAAACAGATTAACAAGCAATCATCCATGACCATGTGCGGCAGCAGCCACAAACAAGGCTCAGATGGGGCAAGTGATCAGCAGAATGGGGATATCACAGAAAGCGAAGTGATCAAAGCGATGTCACACTCGCAGACACAACACTAAACTATGTTTTTAGAAGACTGGGTCTCCACTCAGCTTTGTTAGGCTACAAACATCCTTCCAGAGCGAATCGCAGAAATCCTGCATTACTATGTACTTGTGCCGCAAAGGCTTTAAGCTGTCTCCAGTGCACTTGTACAGAGCCTGCAAGTTCATTAAGAGCCCAATCCTGCAAGTCACTGGAAGTTTCACAGGAAAAAATGTCCATTCTCTCCTTAGTTTGGGATGGGGGCGATTGGATTGCTCAAAGAGGGAGTCACAGGAACCTCTAGGTTACAAGAGGAGACTCCTCCAGCAATGCTTTCCTAAAGAGAAGAACAAAGGTAATTACCAATGCAACAAAAATCCTCCATTCCTCCCCTTCAGGGAGAGACTCCACATGATACACAGCAAAAATGCCCTGCTCAGTCATGCCCCAGGTAAGTGCGCAGCTGCTTTATCAGGCCTTAGTCACTTCGGGTGCATGGACTTTGTTTATTAAAGGTTAACTTAAAGCCACTGCAGCATCTCACTGAAGGGCTGGTGGCTCACAAAGCTTCTTAGTCACAGATCCCCCCAAAGCGTGCACAGGAAGATCCGAAGCTAGTATAGATCAGGGCCGCACTAGCTTGCAATAGGTATGCGTGCATCTTTTTCGGTGGTAGTATATCTTGCAGGATTTGTCACTCCACTTTCCTTAGGTCTACCCACTCCCAGTCAGGCACATTCCAATATGACATTACACTCTGTGGACCAGGATGTCTCTGTGGAATTAAAGTGATTAGTTTTGGAAATTTTGCATGCACTTGTGGTCTGACAATTATAAGTAACATATGGTCCACTATACAGGAACAATTAACATTTTTAAAAGGATTCTGTCTCTTTACATTTGCATTACTTTTCAACATATAAATACACAGCACTGAGCAGTCAACAAGATTCAAATTTTAAAATCTTTTAGCAAAAGTCTTTAGCTCTGAAATGCCCTCTTTTTCATGTTAAAAGAGCTGTGACTGCCTGGTGTCTTATTTCTAACATCACATGTCTACAGGTTGTACCCCTTGCTGGCTCTGAAAGGGTGAGGGGCAGAAACGAAGCGAGGATAAACTAATAAAGAAGACCTGTGGACATGTAAGGGGGAGGGGGGGAATCATAGTTCTTACACAAGTTTTAATTAAAAGACTAAAGCAATGCAGTGTTTCAAAATCAGGTTAACACAAGTAGACACTAAAGCAGGGACAAACCTAAGGAGTCATCTTTCCCACTTTGCCAGCAAAGGACAGACATTCCAATAGTAATTAAGCCTGATATATGACATTAGAAGGGCCCTAAGTGACTCAGGTGAACAGAACACTTTAATTCTAGGACAGCAGTTTTGATTTTTTTTTTTAATTAGCCAAAACCTTGACCTCAATGACTAAGCTAATTCAATGATTTACAATCCACAAAGCTAAAACGGTCTCAGCTGTCTTGACTAGGGTGACTATATTTCCCAAAGGGAAAATGGGACACCCCCAGTCACTCGCCCAAGCCCCACCACCACACACAAGGCTGTTGCCCGGTTGCTGTAACCCTGTGCCATACCCCGCATGCTGGAATGCTGCCTTCCCCACCAACCCTATTTCCCCCTTACCCCTGTGCAGGGCTGGCATCTCCCCTCGCCCCCCTGCACATTCCTCCACACCCCACTTTTTTGACAAACGTGGGCATTTGTCCCTTTGCTTTTGCCAACTGATCAAGTCGGCAAGAACAAATGGGACAAATGCCCAGTTTTGCCAAAAAGTCAGGATGGCTGGGACAGGGCTTAAAAAGGGGACTGTCCCTGCCAAAACAGGATGTGTGGTCACCCTACTCTTGACTGTAGAAATCAGGGCAACTCGACACAACATGCAGGGGGTTCCATATCTGGCCAACTGGCTGTAACATACCTGGGGGGCAAAGGAATTCAGTTTCCCACATTCCAAAGGCCTCTCTCTCCTCTCACTTTCAATAGTTTTACCATGTTACCACTCAACTGCCTTCAGAGGAATTACTCCAGAGCCACACTGGGGTAGCTAACTTGTGAACAATGCCCCTAGCTCTCTGCATACACACATCCAATATGAAACTGCGAAAGTTCACGCTTTAGAAAGATCAAACTGGCAAAAACCCTTCATATTGCTGGGCTCTGCTAATTGTTTCTTTTAATAAAATAAAATAAAAACCTGCACAAAAACACTGTAAACAGCTTGCCAGAGAGACTCCAGAATCCAGGCAAACGGATTTGCTTAACTATGGGTGTTACTGAAAACCTACAACAGACATCTGGGATTTTGCATTTTAATGTTCATATATGGTATTTTATTGTTTATAAAGAATTCAAAGCCAGATGAGGATGGGGAGGGTTTTGTTGGGTTTTTTTGTATTTGTGATCAGGAAAAAAAATGTTCCTGTCAATTTCTTGAGCATAGTGTGAAATGTAGATTAAAAGCTCAGCAGGTGAACTTCTGTGACAGACTCGCATATAAACGCATACACAAAGCCAAGATTAAGTTAGCCTCTTGAGGAAGCTCATTAAAAAAGAAAATAAAAGAAGCAATCTACACAGTGTTTGAAACAGAAATTAAATGGGGGTGGAGAGCAACACAGTTCCAGTGTTCTACCAAATATGCAGCCTATCCTAAAGCAACTAGCAGCTTGAGCCGAATGGATATTTAAAGCTACTACATGCCTTATAAACCATCTCCATGTGAACAATGAATCTTCAGGAAAATAACCAGTTTACATGCTCTTAGAAAGAACCAGTAGGGATAGCCATAAAGATTGTTTTCAGTGAGAAGTGGGAAGAATAAGGGAATGGATCTCCCTTAGCTTAAATTTATTTATGTCCTTATTGTTCCCACAGAACACAGTTAAAAGGGGGAGGCATCAGGCTCAGATGTGAAATGCCCTAACAAGAAGGTCTTGAGAACTTCTAACTCTTCACAGTCCTTGGTACAGAGGGTGATAGGTGCAGCAGGCAGAGTGAAACATCACAGTGCAATTAGGGCAGTGATCCCCAAACCGTGGGACAGGCCTCCCAAAGTGGGCATGGAGGAACATCTGGTGGGGCATGCAGGGGTGGGAGGGCAGGGCAGCCCCCACAGGGGATGGGGACAGAACGTCACCCACCTCCACTCTGCCCCAACACAGCTCCACCCCTGCTCTGCCCCTAGCCCAGCTCTGCCCTCATTCCCTCTCCACCCCCAGGCCAGCTCCGCCTTCCCCCCCCCCCCCCCTCCTCCCCAGCTCCTCTGCTGAGCCAACTGTGCAGTAATGGAGGAGGGAGGGGAAGACACGGACAGATTCCATTACTGGTAAGGAGGATGTGACAGGAAAAGTTTGGGCACCACTGCATTAGGGGCTGGTGCAAGAATCTTTCCATTCACTTCAAGGGCTTTAGATCAGTGGTTTTCAACCTTTTTTTCATTTGCAGATCCTAAAATAATTTCAAATGGAGGTGCAAACCCCTTTGGAAATCTTAGATATAGTCTGCAGACCCCCAGCAGTCCATGGATCACAGGTTGAAAACCAGTGATTTAGATCAAGCCCTGAGTGGAGAAAGCCAAAGTAAGCCAGTCTTACTCTGCACAATCTATTAATAGTGACAATTAGGCTAAAGAACTGAATTGATGCAAAACAGAATGGGGTGAAGATTTTAAATAGGGCACCCAAAATCACTAGCCAGTTTTGAAAATCTTGATCAATATGTATTAAGTACTAACTCTGCAAAACAGAGAACGGGCTTCTGTTCTCAAAAGACTTGCAGTCTACCACCTAAAAAATCATCCTGCAGAGATTGTAGATAATGTACACTTTTGGTTCACAATGGAGCTCACTTAAGTTCCAAATGTTACAAGCACAGAAGTCGTCAATCTATTCCTTTTGTTGCATGTGAACAAAACAACATTTACTTCAAGAAATGCTTGCCCAAAAATCATTTACAAGTGTCTTTTATATACAAAGCATGGTAAACATCACTCAAAGACAACAAAACAGCATAAACATTAAGCGCGCTGACCCACCAGAGCTAAAAATGTCTGTCTCTTGTTTACCATATCAATGCAAAAAAAAAAAAAAAAAAAAAAAAAAAAAAAAAAAACCCCAAAACAAAACAAAACCCCATGAATTTCCAGTTTTTGGACATTCTAGCACTCCCCATCATTAAGGCCAACTCAGAGCAGCAGAACAATAAAAAGAGCCAAGTGCATTGTAAATTTATGTCCCATGCCTAGGTTATGGAATGTAGTGCAATAGGGCACTATGCAGTGATAAAGCTGCATACCTTTCAAAGTTAACAGCTTTTAGCTCCTGATTTGTACAGGTGGACATATCTGAATGACCTTCAAGCTTTCCAAGACCTACTCGAAGGCACAACGTTAGATAGATTTTTAATCAAACGATAGCTGTTGTGTTTTGGGCAACAAACGTCGCTTTTCCACTCTTCTAACGCTGATGCAATAGCTGGAAAGAGCAACGTTGTCAAACTTCACTGTACAGGCCCAGATCAACGCTCCTATGGGCCCGGGGCACATAAATTTTGTGGGTCCCCTGGGGGTTTGGAGTGGGGGAGTGGGCTCAGGACTGGGGTGCAGGAGGGGGTGCACTCCAGCTGGGGGGGTGGGCTCTGGGGTGGACAGAGGAGATAGGGAGTTGGGTGCAGGATGGGGTCCGAGGTGCAGGCTCCAGCTGGGAGGTGCTTACCTCGGGCGGCTCCTGGTCGACGGCGCAGCAGGGGCTAAGGCAGGATCCCTACCTGCCCTGGCTCTGTGCTGCTCTGCTCCAGGAGGTGGCCGGCATGTCCAGCCCCTAGGTAGAAGGGCCAGGCCGCTCTGCGTGGTGCACACTGCCCGTGCCCGCAAGCGCTGCCCCTGTGGCTCCCATTGGCCACGGTACCCAGTCAATGGGAGCTACGGAGCCGGCACTGGGAGCAGCGCGCACAGATTCCCTGAATGCCTCTTGCCTAGGGACCACAGGGACACATCGGCAAGCACCCGGTGCTCGTGGCTCCGGTCCAGGGAGCGGGGGACGCCGATGCTCGGAGACCGGTGTCTGGCCTACAGCACGGAGATTTTCCGCAATCCGGATGAAAAGAAGCAGTGGGCCATATCTGGCCCGCGGGCCCCCTCCCTTAGCCTGAGGCCATGGGCTGCAGCCCCTAAAGCCCCTGCATTAATCCGGCCCTGTCACTGTACATACTGAATATAAAGGAAGGAATTGAATGTTCTGAAAGGTGAATTTCACGTCTGCACTGCAGAAGAGCTATAAAAGTAACTTTAGAATTCTGAAGTCTAACTGGGTTCAAGCAGACCCAGACGGTTCTGTCTGGAGCTTGTTCAAGTGAGAATTTCATAGTCAAATCCTATTTCAACACTAGCCTCTCTCGAATGCACAAGTCGCATAAAAAAACAACACTGTTTTGATGGCCAAGATACATTATTCAGAGCAGGGATATGAAGTGATATGATTGCTAGTGTACTGGAAATAATGCAAGAAAGTATCCTTTTTCATATGAACAAATGAAACTCACTACATCACTGATTTTAAACAAACATCTCTCATTTATGAATCCTGATTTCATTACAAGTCAGAGAAATGTTATCTTTTTGTGAAGATGCCTTACAAACACAATGAACTGTACTTTGTTACAATAGAGCACTGTGCTAGGACAATATAACGAAGTCAATTGGTAGCTGTTTATTGTACCAAAATCATCCCCTGTTCAAAATTAATGAAAGGCCAAGCACAATGTGTGTAAACAAACCAAGATTACTATAATCAGATTACCTAAAACTCCACATCAGGCCTGCACAACTCGTAAAGCGGCGAGGGCCATATTACTCCAAAGAAAAGAGCCGAGAGCCAAAACCCCCCGACCCCACGGAAACAACCCCTCCTTCCCCAGCGCTGGGGTGTGGAAGCCTGTAGAGGAGGAAAGAAACAGCGCGCATAGGGTGACCAGATCATAGCAGTAAAATAGGACCCGCCCCCTCCCCGCTCGGCCCCACCATCACACCCCTCTTCACCCCACCAGGGGTCACTATATTACTGCACACAACAATCAATCAATGCAGTTGTAGATAAATCTCTGCATTATGCATTTTGTATAACTTGTATATGACTTTGTATTGAACCTTGGTAATATGTTATAGCGGGCCCCTAAGGTAGTATAATTAAGGTAAAAGTAAAATGTCTTTTTGCTAGAAGTAGAATAAGCTCTTCCCCGCACTTTGTATTCAATTGCCCTGTTGAATGAATGAGGTATGAATGAGGAAGGCGTGGAAGGCAGGCACCTCCAGACAGCTGCAACCCTTGGAGAGGGAATGGGAACCAGACCAAGGACAATCAGACTTGTCAAGTGGGCTGACTAGAGAAGAGCAGACATACTGACAGCCTCGGGGGTTAGAAGCAAGCACCTTCCTTTGGGAACACCCTCTTTGCAGCATTGGGACAACCCCCAGCCCAGAGACAAGCAGCAAAAAGGACCAACGGACACAGTCCCAGATTTGCCCCCCTCCAGACACCGACTCGCCGCTCGCCTCCTCACCCCACCCCCCCCAGTATAAAGCCTCACTGCCATTGCCCGCCCACTTGGCTCATCATCCCCGACCCCGCCCGGCTCGCCTACTCACCCCCCGCCGCCTGCTCGCCTTCTCAGCCCCCCCGCCGCCGGCTCGTCTGCCTGCCCACTGCTGGCCTCTTACCTTCTGCCGCTGCCCCCGCCCCCTGCCGCTGGCTCACCCTCACTCCCCAGCCTGCCACTGGCCTCTTCACCAGCCCGCCCACCCACCGGCCGGCCAGACGGCTGTTGGCTTGCCCCACCCCACCGCTTGCCTACTCACACCACCCGCGGGCCGCACAGTGAGCCCACGCAGGCTGCATGTTGTGCAGGCCTGCTCCACATCATAGCCCCAACATTTCTGAAAATCAAGTCCTAATCCAACCTAATCTGTGGGGTAACAGAAACAAAGAGACCACAGCACTGAGCAAAACTAATATTAGGATACACTCAGTGGTGGATTTAGAGTTAGTGGGGCCCTGTGCACAGTTTATTTTCGGGGGTGCCCCCTTGGGACCCAGCAAAGAAAAAGAACATTCTCTCTTATCTCCCCCACATTTTTCATTCTTTTTTTCTTCATCCTCCTCCTATAAGTAATGGGAAGTAAATGAAAATAAAGTGAGGTGCCTTGATTGGAGCAGGGAGTTTGGATGCTGGGTGTGGGCTCTGGGTTGGGGAAGGGGTGCGGGGGGGGGCGTGAGGGGTGCGGGCTCTGAGCTGGGGCAGGGGTGTGTGTGCGGGAGGGGAACACCGCTTACCTCGGGCAGCGCAGCTCCCAAAGCGACCGGCACACACACTCCTCTGGCGGTGGCTCCTACGTGGTGGGGAGGCAAGGGGTCTCCGCGTACCACTGATTGTAGGCGCCGCCCCCACAGCTCCCACTGGCCGCAGTTCCCAGCCAATGGGAGCTGTGGAGTCGGCACTTGTGGCTGGGCAGCTCGCAGAGAAACACACACCCAGGGGCCACAGGGACATGCCGGCTGCTTCCAGGAGCGGCGCGGTGGGAGGCAGAGCGGGGAGGGAGCCACCTTAGCCCTGCTGCTGGCATGTCTCTGCGCACCACTTGGGGGGAGGGGGCATCAGGTCTCCGTGCACTGCTCGAGGCAGGGGCAGTGTGCGGAGCTGCCTCCCCCATGCCAGGGGTGCACAGAAACATGCCAGCAGCCGGCCACTTCCAGGAGCAGCGTGGGGCCACTGGCCAAGGCATGCAGGCAGCCTACCTGCCTAAGCCCGGCTGTGCCACCGGGTCTCAGGGGCAGGTTGTCAGATGAGATTTGTCCTGCATTTTGGGGGGCCCCCTGTCATTGGGGATCCCGTGCCACTACATGGTTTGTTTCATGATAAATCCACTCCTGGATACACTGGGGGACTAGATTATTTTTTCAATATATTTTGAGCACAGATAGTTTTAAAAGCGGCAAATGCCCTAAATCCTAAAAAACAAATACTAGAGAGAAAACAACCTCATCTAAAAATTATTGAAAAGGTGCAATACTTAGTAGCTGGTTCTGAAGTGCCTACAAATACACTGAGGATTCTGCCACAGAATCCTTTCCCCAAAGTGGAACATCTTCAGTAAGAACTGATTATTAAGCCTTTAACGTTAAAGGTAACTGAGCAACCATGTAATAGGACCCTTACTATATGTTCACAATCTGGAGCTTCATTATGCATTATGCTGTTCTGTAGTAACTGTATGAAAAAGCAAGAAGGGTAGGATTAAATCCTGAAGGTAGAGTAGGTTTAAGTACAACTGAGGCTCCTGAGCAGATGGGTGTCTGGATCTATCCATAAATCTGTCTTTATGGCAGGTTAACAGTTTGCTAGCTGGGTGCCACGGTTCACAGACTGGGTTTTTACCAGATTTGAACTTTGAGCAGTTTTCATTGCAGCTCTTCACTAAACCACATCAGCAACAGGACAGGTGAAGGGTATTTTGTTTATAAATGTTTACAAGTGCCTTAAAAACAAAAGATCACAAGGAAAGCCTGAGAGGACTTGATCCCTCTGGCTACATGCCCTGGTTTGCAGCTCCCAGGTCAGCTAGCATAACAGTGACTCAAGTATAGTATTTGGATGACTAACACTGAAACTCACTGAGATCCCTTGAAAGGATCAGTAATCATAACAGAGGCAATAAAGAGTACATTAGTAACTGCATACTGCTCCTAGGACAAGACCAACTAAAATGGTTTAAAATGCAGAAGAAAGAAGAACAGCGATGCTAAAACGTCAGAAGCCTTAGAGCAAGTCTTTCACTAAAGGGATTATTATGTATGCCATTAAGGATATATATACAGCACATGGCAGTAACAAATGATTGCATAAAATGTTGCATAGCTCTGAGAATTAAATTTATGGAAAAAAAATGATACAAGGGATAGTAATAACAACAACAGTGATTTACATTCACTAAAGAGATTGTGCGTGGTATTTCCAATAATAGGGATCAGCTAAAAAACTACCAGACCTCTTGGACTCAAAGACATAAAAATATGTTAAATTAGGGAAGCAGGAATAAGAACAACTGGAGATGCTTTTAAACAAGCCAAATTTAAATTTACATAGATTATTATAAATTATTATCTTGAGATAAAGTTAAGACTGGGGCATGAAAGATACAACAGGACAGGAATGCAGTGGGATTTGGTGTCTATTTGAAAGGTGCTGGGGGTCGGATTGGTCATGTGTAAGGATGAAATTTTGAGTAAGCTGTTTTGCCCAGGGTTTTTGGGGTGATGCTCTCTTTCTTGCCCAAGTGGAAGACAGAGATATAAAGGGGATGTAGGTTGAGGTTTGCAGGAGAAACGTACTGTTTTCAGCTAAGGCTTTCGAAGCACCACTCACTGTGCACGGAAAAGGATAGGAACTGAAGCGGGGATATAGAGTGGGTGTAGGGCTATGGGGTATGCAAAGAGGAATATGGGGGTGATTGTGTGTGCGTGTGTATGTGCAGGCAGGGGGGGTTAAGTGTGCAGGGGATAGGTTGTCTTGGGTCTCTCTTGCCTGCGATTGATGGTGTACAGGTTTAGCTGGGGTATAGAAGGATTAGGGATGCACAGAGTAGGGTAGGCATATAGGCTACAGGGGCAAGGATAAGACTGGGCTGAGGAGCGGAGGGTGCACAAGATAGGATGTGGGGGTGTAGAGGGGAGGTTTAATGAATGCAACGGGGTGAGCTAGAGTGCAGAAAAGAGGTGCAGTGCCTGTAATGGTGTGGGCAGAGGGGGTGCCTGGGCTAGGGGTGCAGAGGGAAGGTGCAGTGTATGTCATGGTGAGAGCTGTGGGTGCAAATGGATGCATTCTGTGGGGGTACAGAGGGCAGGTGGTCTGAGCTGGGGGTGCAGAGAGAAGATGCAGTGCATGCAATGGGGGTAGCAGAGCGGGTGTCTGGGTTGAGGGCACAGAGGAGAGTGCAGTGCATGCTGTGGGGTGCAGAGGTGGGTGGCCAGGCTGGGGTGCAGAGGGCAGGGGCATGCATGCACTAGGGTGAGCTGGGCATGCAGACAGGAGTAGCATAAACAGTGGTGTAGGCTGGAGGTGTGCATAGGGAAGCACAATGCATGCCCTGGGCTGGGGGTGCAGAGAGAAGTGCCGTGCATGCGGTGCGCTGGGCTGGGGGTGCCTAGAGAAGTGCAGTGTATGCTCTGGGGGTACAGAAGAAGGTGCCTGGTCTGGGGGGTAGAGTGAGGGGTGCAGCACACAAAGACAGGGTGCCTGGGCTGAGGGTAGAGAGAGGGGTGCAGCACATGAAAGAGTGCCTGGGCTGGGGGTGCAACACACACTGGAGGTGCAAAGGAGGTGCCTGGGCTGATGGTGCAGAGTATAGTGCCCTGAGTGAGCATGCAGAGGTGGGTGCAGTGAGGGGTGCCCAGGTTGGGGGAAGAGAGGAGTCCAGTGCATGCGGAGGGAATACCTAGGCTGGGAATGCAGTACACACCGTGGGGGTGCAGATGAGGTCCCCAGGCTCAAGGTGCAGAGAAGTGCAGTGGGAATGAAAAGAGAGGTACCAAGGGGGATGCAGTGCATGCTGTGGGCTGGGGATGCAGAGGGGAATACTGAGGGGGATGCAGAGCACGCCATGAGAGTGTGGGGGGCATTCCCATGCTGGGGGTGCAGTGAATCCCATGAGAGTGTGGGGGGCATGCAGAGGGGGTGCAGAAGGGAATACACTGTATGCTGTGAGGGTGCAGAGGAGAGTTCCCGGGCTGGGAGTGTAGTGTATGCCCGCAGGCAGGGCTGGGGGTGCAGAGTACAGCGCACACCTTGAGGGTGCAAGAGGGGTTCCCATGCTGGGGGTGCAAAGCATGCCCGCAGATTGGGGGTGCAGAGGGGAGTACAGCACGCACCATAAGGGTGGGGGTCCGTGCTGAGGAAGCAAGGCATGCCCACAGGCTGGGCTGGGAGTGCTGAGGGGAGTACACTGCTCACTGTGAGTGTGCAGAGGAGACTTCCCGGGCTAGGGGAGCGCCGTGCTCACCATGAGCACCGCGCGGGCGGGGGGTTCCCGTGCTGGGGTCGGGGACGCAAGGCATGCCCGCGGGCTGGGGTAGGGGTGCCGCTCACCTGGGGGCTTTGAGCGCGGCGCTCTCCCTCTTGTCCAGCACGCCGGGCACGCAGCTGGTGAGCTCGGTCCAGTCGGCGTGCAGCCCGCAGCTCCAGCCGGTGGAGAAGCGCGAGAAGAGCCAGGTCTCCCGGCGGTTGGGCCGGTAGCAGGTGCACTTCTTCTGCCCGGGCCGGCAGTCGCAGGGCACCTCGAGCCGCACGTTCTGCACCAGGTGGCGGCCGAAGGTGGTGCCGCCCGTCTTCTGGATGTGCAGGAAGACGATCACGTCCTCGCCCTTCATGTCGAAGGCGAGCGCCCGCTCCAGCGCCCGCACGGGGAAGTAGTACTTCTTCACGTAGTGCGGGTCCGGCGTGGGGAAGAGGTCCAGCTCCTCGGCCGGGGCGCGGCCGCTGGGCGCCCCCAGGCTCAGCCCCGGCCCCACGTACTGGTACAGGATGAGCATGAAGCACACGGAGCCGGCCACGATCAGCAAGAACTTGCTGGTCCTTTCAACCATGCTCCTGCCAGCGCGCCTCATGTGTCACCATCTCCCGGGGCTGGGCACGGTCCGGTCCCGTCCCCCCACAGCGGCTGGCACCGGGGCAAGCCCCGCTTCCTCCTCCTCCGGCGAGCGGTCCCGGGGCGCTGCGGTGCGGGGCAGAGCGAGCGGCCGGCGGGCACCAGCCCCCTCCCGGGTCGGTGCCGTGTCTCTCCGGGACTCGCCGGCCGGGAGGCGCGCGGCTGCCGGGGGCGGGGGGACTGTCTCGAGCCCTTCCTGCCTCTAGCGCGAGCCCACCATGATCGGAGCCCAGCATGCACAGCGCCGGCGCCGCTCGCTCCGCTCCGCTCTCGGCGGCAGGCTCGCGCCGACAGCAGCAGCGCGAGGCAGAGACAGAGAGAGAGACGGTAAAGCCCCGCAGCCCTTTCAGCTCTCAGGTTGCAAGCACCCGCCCGCAGCCTTTTTTTCCCCTCCCACTTTCCACTTCCCCCACACAGCCGCTGGCTCCGCTTGGGGAGCTCTCCAGGCTCCCGGACTTACAGTTCTCCTCAGGGAGCAGCAGGACGGACCCCCCCCCCACCCCCCCGGGTTGCCAAGGTGCAGAGCTACTAAACTGTAGCCATTTAAATAAGGGAGATTTCAAAGACAGGAGGAAAAAATTGGGGGAGGCCGTAAAGGTCTCGTGGCGACACTCTGCAATACAACCATCCCTCCAGGGAGAGCCTTTGCATGCAGCCTTGAAAATCACATGCAATGAGAGAGAGGTTTGACACGGCTGAGTTTCTATATTTCTCCTCCCTTTTTGAAACAAAATTACACAGGTGCTGCTGAAACTAGGAGTGCTGCTGGAGCGGGGGTGCCCTGCCTTAAAGTGGATTCCATCATATATAGGGATTACAGTTTGGTTCAATGGCTCCCAGCACCTTTGCAAAATTACTAGCACTGAAGGGCATTTGCATGAAAACAGAGTAGTGCTTTCCGAATATATCTGCTCCTTCCCCAGGGGACGCTGTATGCTTCTTGTTCTCATGTCACACAACTGGGTGCCGCAGACTTTATTCTGATGTCACAATGAGGCTCATGATGGCTATGGGTCGGAAAGAAAGAGCAAGAATGTGTGATAAACTTTATGGGGGGGGGAAGATGTTTTCATTTGTGAACCATGTAATTTTAAAAACAAGGGAACAGGTGGTTGGCCTAAAAGCAAAGTCAGTGGATGGGGTATTGACAGAAAAGCATTTCCAAACAGAATGCTTTTGCAAAGTTATCAGCAAAGACTTCTGTTTAAAATTAACCCTGCCAGGGAATCCAGTTACAAGGTATAGTTCCCAGCATGGTTAAAAGATGGTCAGGAATTGCTATGCTGGATCAAACATGTAGCCCACCTAGTGCAATATTCTGTATATGACAGTGGTCAGCACTAGATGCCCGAGAGGAAGATGCAGGAAACTCCTCAATAAGCAAATAATCTTCAGTGACTAAAGTAGGATTGTGTTTATAGCTAGGCAAATTGCTTACACACCTTACTAAAGCAGGGTCTAAGTGAATAAAATAAACGCTACTTGAAAACCTTTAGGAGTTCCTTCCCATCCCAGAGGAAGGATGGTCTAGTGGTTAGGGTGTTTGCTTGGGAGACCCGGGTAATATTACTTCCTGTGCCACAGACTTCCTGGATGCCCTCAGGTAGGTCAGTTAGTATCCGTGCCTCAGTTTCCCATCTGTAAAATGAGGATAAAAGCACTTCCTCACCTCACAGGAGTGTTGTGTAAATAAATACATTAAAGATTGTAAGACACTTAGATACTAATGTGATGGGAATCATGTCAGTACCCAACCTAGGAATAGGTTATTCTCAATGCAGAGTCCAGGATACAAGAAAATGCCTCATTATATTTTATTTTATGTAATTATTTCTATGCTCTACGTTTTCATGCATTTCTACTAATCATTTAATTTAACTATGTTATGACTAAATTTCAAAGAGTTACTTGTTCTTTTCCTCCACCAAAAATAGTCACCAAGTTTATATAAAGTGTAAAGAAATAAACTGCAGATTACTTCTTGCAAAGAGATGGGTCCTATTTATAAGGGGTTAGGAGAAAATGAGATACAAGAGCTTAGCCTGAACAGTATTACCAATAAATCTGCTGGATTTTGAGATGACTGCGTTACTCACTAGTTGCAGAGCCACAGTGAGTTATGTAGCGCTTCCCAAACAAGTAACAATAAAATCTTTATAGCACCCCAACGCTTCATATATTGTGTTTATGCCATTTATTTTGTTTGATATATTCCTTTTAAAAGTCTGCTTCTGATTTTCCCTTTTCATGTATGTTAGACACTCCAGAAACAATGATGTCATTGTTATATGCAGTGCTTAGCAGCATCTGCAATTGTAGTATAAACTCAGTTTAAGGTCTGAAATTTATATTTTGATTTGGAAATAGGGGCATTTATGTGATGGTTTATATAAGTGGTTGGAATATATGCTGTATCATAAAAACTACAAAGCAGTTCTTGGTATTGATGTTTGTCTCTGGTTGTAAAAGACTATAACCAGTAGAAATAGCCCATTGTGTTAATTCCAGTTACATGAGTTATTTATTGTTAATGACTTGATGGTAACTCCAAAATAGAGAATATTTTAGAATTTTTGTTTAGCTATGATAGATTCATGAAACGTTGTAAAGATGGAGATGTTCCGTTAGATTCTATTACTGGTTTTTATTTGTGGTGAGCATACCATATGTTATTTTGTGATAGAATACACTAAAATATAATTTACAGAACATAAACCCAACCACAGAAGAAAATTCAGAGAGATAGTAGAAAAATCTTATGCACTATAGCACCTTTTATCCGGAAGGATTGCAGAATGGTTAACATATTGGAAGTATAAGGAATTATTGTACACTTTTGAAATGCATAAGAACATAAGACTAGCCATGATGATGGGTCAGACCAATGGTCTATCTAGCCCAGTGTCCTGCCTTCTGACAGTAGCCAGTGCCAGATGCTTCAGAGGGAATGAATAGAACAAGGCAATTAACAAGTGATTTACTCCTGTCATCCAGACCCAGCTTCTGGCAGTCAGAGGTTTAAGGACACCCAGAGCATGGGGTTGTGTCCCTGACCATCTTGGCTAATAGCCATTGATGGGTCTATCTTCCATGAACTTATCTTGTTTGAACCCAGTCATACTTTTGGCCTTCACAACATCCTCATGAACAAGTTCCAGAGGTTGACTGTACGTTGTATAAAGAAGTACTTCCTTATGTTTTTTCTAAACTTGCTGCCTATTATTCATTGGGTGACCTCTGATTCTTGTGTTATGTGTAGAGATAAATAACACATCCTTATTCACTTTCTCCACACCATTCATGATTTTATAGACCTCTGTCATAACCCCCTTAGTTGTCTCTTTTCTAAGCTGAACATTCACCGTTTTTTTAATCTCTCCTCATATGGAAGCTGTTCCATTCCCCTAATCATTTTTGTTGCCCTTCTCTGTACTTTTTCCAATTCTAATACATCTTTTTTGATATAGGGCAACCAGAACTGCATGTAGTATTCAAGGTGTGGGTGTACCATGAATTTATATAGTGGCATTATGCTATTTTCTGTCTTATTATCTATTCCTTTTCTAATAGTTCCTAACATTCTGTTAGCTTTTTTAACTGTCACAGTGCCGCTGTATATTGAGTGGATGTTTTCAGAGAACTATTCACGATGACTTCAAATCTCTTTCTTGAGAGGTAACAGCTAATTTAGACCCCATCATTTTGTATGTATAGTTGGGATTATTTTTTCCAGTGTACATTACTTTGCATTTATCAACATTGAATTTCATCTGTCATTTTGTTGCCCAATCACTCAATGTGATCCCTCAGTAATTTTTCGCAGTCAGCTTTGGAACTAACTATCTTGAATAATTTTGTGTTGCTTGCAAACTGCCACCTCGCTGTCCCCTCCTTTTTCCAGATCATTTATGAATACGCAGTCACCTCTGGAGTGGAAGATGTAAGATATTCTGTGTGTATGTCACTAACCTGTATGAACAAAGCTCTGGATCAACACCCTTATATTTGTTTTAGTGCCTTGGAATCAGGGCCGGCTTTAGCGGGTGCGGGGCCCCACAAGAAGAATGACGGCGGGGCCCCGCACCCTCCCACTG
This sequence comes from Chelydra serpentina, assembly GCA_037349315.1. NCBI lineage: Eukaryota > Metazoa > Chordata > Testudines > Chelydridae > Chelydra > Chelydra serpentina. Next base: position 1,314,781 of record JBAIAC010000023.1, read on the forward strand.
AGAAAAAAAAAAAACAACCTCCCGCGGCTGATTCGTTCGGCTGAGCAAAAAAAAACAACAAACCTCCCGCCGGGGAATTGGTGGAATCAGCTTAAAGCCAGCCCTGCTTGGAATCTTGCCCTGAAATGCTGATATTTCAAAGCTGAGTACAGGTATGGCCCTACTTCCTCAGAACACTATTTATGTTAAAGTTTAAAGTCCTACTGAAGTCAATGATAATTAAGCACATGCTTAACTACCTTGCTGAACTAGGATCCTAGGGAGGAAGTACTGTGGCTTTGTATACACGAAACAACAGTGGGAGTGGGAGTGTAGACAGGCCACAGCATTTTAACCACCGTGGTCTTCAAGACCAGTGGTTCTCAACCACGGATACACAGAGGTCTTCCGCGGGGTACATCAACTCATGTAGATATTTGCCTAGGTTTACAACAGGCTACATAAAAAGCACTAGCGAAGTCAATACAAACTAAACTTTTATACAGACAATGACTTGTTTATACTGCTCTATATACTATACACTGAAACGTAAGTACAATATTTCTATTCCAATTGATTTATTTTGTAATTATATGGTAAAAATAAGAAAGTCAGCAATTTCTCAGTAACAGTGTGCTGTGACACTTTTGTATTCTTATGTCTGATTTTGTAAGCAAGTAGTTTTTAAGTGAGGTGAAACTTGGGATATGCAAGACAAATCAGACTCCTGAAAGGGGTACAGTAGCCTGGAAAGATTAAGAGCCACTGATCTAGACCTGCTCTGAGCAGAGTTAGAACACCATTGTCTTGTCAATACTATATTCACTCTTACTTCCTTTGGAGCTGCACTGTTGATAACAGCAGAAGTGTTGAGAAAAGAAATCTAGTGGTGATACAGATGATCACAGTGACCTAGTGAACTGCACATCTGACCCCTCCTGGTCTTTCCAAGCACCAGGGGCGGCTCTTACAATTCTGCCGCCCCAAGCAGGGGTGGCGGGGCCCCGGCTCCGACGCAGGCAGACGTGGCGGGGCCCCGCCACGTCTGCCTGTGTCGGGGGCGGGGCCCCGCCACGTCTGCCTGCGTCGGGGGCGGGGCCCCGCCACGTCTGCCTGCGTCGGGGGCGGGGCCCCGCCACGTCTGCCTGCGTCGGGGGCGGGACGCAGGCAGTCCCATTCCGGAGCGGCAAGGGAACAGCGGCGGACCTGCCGCCCCTTTGCCGCCGTGGCAGGCGAGACTGGGGCGGCAGTCCGAGTCCCGTGGCGGCAATTCGGTGGCGGGAAGAGCGGACCTGCCGCCGAATTGCTGCCGCGGGACTCGGACTGCCGCCCCCTTCTCACCTGCCGCCCCAAGCACCAGCTTGGCAAGCTGGTGCCTGGAGCCGGCCCTGCCAAGCACACCCCCTCTAGCATTCCATCCTCGAACAATCACCTGTTTTTCGGGGTTGAATCATACAATTCTCCATTCTCAGACCAGGCCTGGTCTGAAATCCCGTGTGTATCAAATGTGATTACTTCAGCAGCTCTGACTTATGTCCAGACCCTGCTGTTCTCTCTGTTACAATAACCGTGGCAATCAGTGGCCAAATACTTCCTTAAAGCAAAGTATTTATTTAGAACCACAGCATTTGGGAGAAAACATGTCTTTAAAACAATACAACAGATTGTATGCATAGATAGCTTTTCCCTAAAGTTTACCATGCCCTGAATCTGGGAGGCCCGCTTCTTTACACTCCCTCCACAGAGTGCGTTTCTCTCTCTGTCTCTTGCTCTCAGAGAGCCTGTCTCCCTGGACAGCTTCTGACAAGGGACTCCCCTTCTCCCTTTAAGAAACATTAACTCTTTAATGTTCTTTGATCTCTAGCTTCAGTAAAATAAGGAGACATTGAAGCTAACAGCTTTACTGATTATCTTCCAAGTGTGCATTGGAGAGTCCTTATCTAAATCTGTTGTGTTCCTTCTCTGTTTGCTCTCCCACAGCCCCCTATTCAGTTAGATCAATACAGTAATACAGGAAATTCTAATAACCCCAATATACCATAACGTCCCCTTGCTAACCAGGTCACATGGTGTCATAAAATGGTCACATCTCAGTATTCATATTACATAGCAGCTCTATCTCTGTCACACAGATGTGTTATGAATCATATAGAAAGTTAATCAACACATGTAGTCAAGACCTTAGTTTTAAGTCTCATGCCAAAGATGGCACCCAGTGAAGCACAGAGGCTGAGTTCCTCAAAGGTATTTAGGTGCCTAACTTCCATTGAAATCAATGGGACAAGGTGGGTGAGGTAATATCTTTTATTGGACCAACTTCTCTTGGTGAGAAGAGTACCTGAAGAAGATCCCAGTGTGGTTCAAAAGCTTGTCTCTCTCACCAAAAGAAATTGGTCCAATAAAAGATATTACCTCACCCACCTTGTCTCTCTGATATCCTGGGACCGACACTCAACTACACTCATTGAAATCAATGTGAGTTAGGCACTTAAATATCTTTGAGGGCCTAGGCCAAAACCCCCAACACCAATGGGAGTTTCCCCAAGCAAGGATCATATACTGGGTTAAATCTGCAGCACATTTGGCCAGGATTATATATTGGCTGGAGGGGGGGAAACACATAAAACCCACCACATCCTTGGATTCTGGGAGTTTAGCTCTTGCACATGGGACCAGTGTATATTTTTTGTTTTAAAAAAAGAACTACATTGACAGTGTCCTCATAACTAGGACAGGATGCACAGGCTAAGCATTGGGCCAAACTGTTATCAGTTACATGGTGTAAATCTGGAATATCTAATTATTTGTCACTCCTGATTTATGCCAGGGTAACAGAGAAGAATGTGGCCCAATCCATGCAAGCACAGAGATTGTGGTTGAGATTTTCAAAAGAACCCAGTTGATTTAGGAACAAAAATTCCATTGATTTTTCAATGAGACTTGAGTTCCTGAATCAAAGTTGAAACTCTATCCTTTTTTGTAGTTTTCCTCCTATCAACTCATATTTGTGATCATTGATGTACTTAATCTGTTTTGTTAACTATAATTACATGTTATCATTTGTTGCCATTTGTTTTATACTCCATCACATATATGCTGCTGGTTTAAATGTGTTTGTTACAAACACAGTAAGACAGCAGCATGTATGTGACGGAGTATACATCAAATTGTAACAGGTACCAAAACTTCATGGTCTTAAGGCATCCAGCACGAGAGAGCGTGGTCTAAGCTGATAAAGCACAGGACTGGAAATTAGGTGATTAGGTGGATCATATGCATGGGGAGCTTGCACAGTGCTTTGAATGAGTAAGGACTAGGCATTTTATTGAGTGTTATTTCCAGCTCTGTCCCCTGGGCACATCACCTCACCAAAATTAAGCCTCACAACATCCAAGAGGTATTCCATTTCACAGAAGGGAAACTGAGACACAAAGATGACATTTTCAGAGCTTTTAATGGAGCATGTGGAATGGCAATCTAGAAGTGTTATTAGTATCTGTTGCTGCCAAAAGAAAATGCTCATAAACTCTTCTGGTAAGATGTATTTATTCCTTGTTTAATCATAAAGGTGATCAAAATAAAATAAAAATAACTGACAAATACAGGATAAACTCAAAATTGTATGTTGTATCCTGAATCTTGCTACATTTGGTGTATTTCTGCAAATGTCATGATTTTTGAATGATTCGGATTGGCAATACTGACATTTAGCCAATTTTACAAAATGCTTTTTTTGACCATTTTTTCTGGGTTTTGCAAAATTTTTCCCATTTAAAAATAAAATGTTTCCTCCCTATTGCTGCAAAAGAGACCCGCAAACTGGGGGAAAGTGGCTGACTGGACATGTAGTTTCAATGTAAAACCAAAGTGCTTTCAAATGCACAAAGTGAACTAATGTTTTCTTCCAATGTCTTTCAGTTTGAGATTTTAGGTGTTGCCTCTTATGAAGAGTTATATGATGCCATCAAATTTGACCTAAGTACGAGGTCAGTGGTCCTAAAGAGGGCAAGATTTTCAGACAGACGTAGGGTCTTAAAATTGATAGTGTCCCCTTAAGTATGATATGCTGTTGGTTTTCATCAGTAAGGAGATCAGGGGTTTCTCTTGACTAGGAAAAATGGTTGAGTTTAGATCAAGTGTTACCTAAATTTGACTTAAACTCAACCATTTTAATTACTCAGGATACACCAAGGATGGTAAGCCTCTCATGAGTTATTCAGGATAAAAGACAGTGGTGGGGTCAAATGAGGAAGAGGAGAGATCTTTTTGCAGATGACAGCAAGGAGTAATAAAATGTTCTCAAATGCAGAGGGGAAAGCACTTCATCATTTCTTGCTGCTGTCTGTAAATTCTTAGTTGTTATTTTAAAAAAAGCAAATGCATGTTTTGCTTTTCCCACCAGAGAAGGTAGGGCTTTGCTGCAGAGTTAACTCAGGTAATCAGCACGTGACCGCAAGCATCCAGGTTGGCCTAGCGTAGCTGTCAGCAGCCACACTACAGAGTTATACTCAAGTGCAGCCATATTGGTGCTGCACCCGTCCGTGTGAGGTGCTAGGACTTCTGGGGCCATATCCCATGGTTCTTAGCACTGCAGTAAGATGAGCCACTCTATGATTCTTTCCCAGTGAATTGTGGAGGAATTTGTCCTTTGGGATACACAGGGGGTATTGTGGGAAGGCACTGGAGGACTGTTAGCCTGTATCCTCACTGCAAAATGGGTGGGTTACTGGCCTGAGTGCAAGTAGCACTCAAACTTTAGCATATGGCCCAGGACAGGCCAGCTAGCTCAAGTGTAAAGCACCACCATACTCAGGTTTTTGTGATGGACGCTCAAGTGAACTCTGCAGTGAAGAAAAAGCCAAAAATGCCAGCTGAATACAATGTACATCATTGCAATCCTACTAACCTGCCCTTGAGAAAACAGCAGCAGGAAATGTGTGAACTATACCACATCACCCCTGAAATGCACACTCCTCAGTGAGGTGTTAATTTCAAATCTTAATTGGGATCATTTAAATATTAGCTTTATTAAGCAGGGTATTCTAAAGATTTGTCTACCACACAGAAGCTGCACCAAAATCAGTTAATTAGTTAATCATCACATGTAGTCAAGACCTTAGTTTTAAGTCTCATGCCAAAGATGGCACCCAGTGAAGCACAGAGGCTGAGATCCTCAAAGGTATTTAGGTGCCTAACTTCCATTGAAATCAATGGGCATCTGTGAACATACATTTTGGTTTAAGCCAGCGCAAAGTCATCTGTGAACATACATTTTGGTTTAAGACTGGCTTGTTTCTGTTCCTAACAGACTTTAGCCAGAGCAGCTGAAGAGCATCCACAGCCTTTTGCACCAGTTAATTATATTGATTTTAAATAATAATTTTAGTTAAACTGATACAACTTTGTATTTTGACAAGTCCTAAAATATCCTCAGCATCAGGAAAGACACTTTTAAAAAAGTTCTTCTGCCCTCCATTTTGGGAAAGAGCTGTTTGTTTACCTGTTCTTCCAAGCAGAATTTTCTACCTAGGCTGGCAGGAGACTTTTTCTGCTATTCATATTTGGAATTTTGTTTTTCAGTCCCTTCACCTGGTCTAGGAGGATGGGCTTATGGCTCCTTTAATTGCTGCTACTATCTACGTAACTGTGTTAACACCTGGCAAGGGAGTGGTACTGAGTCACAAAACCTGGCATTCAGCAGCTAGCTTTGGAATGGCCCATGTCTAAGGGCCAATTGACACAATTAACCCTGTTGTTCCCTGACCTTGTTACAGCATGGTTCCATTTGTAGTGCAGACAACGCTTGAACCATGTCTAGAACCATGCTAAAGCCTACAAGGTCAGGCCAGCCCCATGGATAGGAGCAGCTGTATTTTTAGGTTCTTGCCCTGAATCAGTTTCACAGGACCACTAGGAAGTGCTCGGTGTGTCCTTGGTATCTTTCAAGCACTGCAAGTCTAGGCAGGATTCAAACAGAGGAAAACCACCTTAGTTAATCCCCGAGGGCATCCTGCAGATACACATACATCTGTATACTTGCACCAAGTTCAGCTCACCAAAGCAGCATTTATGAGCTTCTGTGTAATGACATCATGCCACAAAGCAGGAAAACCAAGATTATGGTCAGGACTCAGTCCTTTATTTCCCAGTGTTATAAGGGCCAGTCTACACTACAGTTATAACCAAGTCAGGAGACAGATAAAACATGAGTATCTCCTAACCCAGTTACAACACTGATTTATTTTGTAGTGTGATAACTGAGCTCTTGAAGAATGCAAAAGACTACAGGTTTTAACATGGTTTGGGATTGTGGTTGAAACGTGGATATCCTGAGGCAGTACCCCTTCTAGGGGAGGGGCTTGTTAGCCCACAGAGAGGGCAGGGGGCCAGCTGTTCTTCATCCAAGCTCATGCATTGCAACAGCTGCGAGTCCATGCTGTCTGGGCTTGATGAAAAGGACAGAGCTGTGTGTCATCAGCATATTGCTGGCATTATCACCCATTTGTATGTGGAGATTAAGTAAGAGCAGTGAGAGAATTGCGCTGTGCAGGACTCCTCCCCAAGTCTTCTTAGGCCCAGAGAAGCAGCTGCCTAATATGACAGAGCCATTAGAAAGGAGTGAGTGTAACCATTTCCTCACAGTTCTGTAACATCTAGTTAGGACATAAAGGAGGGATCAGCAGTACCTCTTAACTGGTGATATCATAGGTGGGTAAAGAATCTAAAAACATCAGTATAATAATTTCACTTCTGTCCAGCTTCTGGAGGGAATCACTGCAGCTAGCATCATTTCTGTGCCTCAATCTGGTCTTTGGCCATATTCAGTAGGTTCTAGAATGCCAAGAAATGTTGCTGGTGACAATTCACTACCAACTGCTTGGTAACCTTGTCCAGGAAGTGAGGTTAGAGATGGGCGGTAGTCAAATTTGCTGCTATCAAGTGCCGTCTGTGGCAGAAGAATCATTCCAAGTTTTGTAGGTGACTTGCAACTGAGGAAGTTCCTTTAATTGTGTTTAGAAGATGCCATAATCTTTGAGAAAAATTATTGTCCTCTTATTGTCACTTCTGAAGCATAGGGTCATACAGAGTCCTTTTGCCAGCTGGTCAGATTCAAAAAGGGTCTTTTTCCACTGGTGACTACAGTCTGCTGCCTTCCCTTTCAGCTGTGTTTAGAGAATTCTGGTGACCCACGAAGGTGGTGAGCTATAATGGTTATTTGGGACCAGGGGTGCTAATTGCTATGTACAGTAGGTCTTAGTGTTTTACCCAATCAACTCCTTGGTCCTGACAGAAGAACTGTCTCAGGGCTTGCATACTAAGGTAGATGCATTCACAGGATTTTGACTTGAACATCTGACTCTCTGAAATAAAAGCTAATTAGAAAAGCACTCACCCTTGTTTGTGGCTTTTAATGGTAAGCTGAAAAGAGTGAACTGAGTGAGCAGAGGACCACTGGAGTCACAGGTTAGAGAGCTACTCATGAGGTCTTCTCTTTATTTACCAAAAGCTAGGAAAATATGTAATGAAATTAACCTGAAAGCAGTATAATAAACTTTGACTATATAAGCAATTGCACATTACTAGGTGTGCAGCTAAACTGGATATCAGTACAGCTCAGATGCAATAAGTCATGAAAATGCAGTAAGTCACCTGAACTGTGCTAATATCCAGTTTAGCAGCAGTAACAATTGGCTAGTGCAGGGGTTCTCAAACTGGGGGTTGGGACCCCTCAGGGGGTCACAAGGTTATTACATGGGGGGTCGCGAGCTTTCAGCCTCCACCCCAAACCCCGCTTGCCTCCAGCATTTATAATGGTGCTAAATATATATTAAAAAGTATTTTTAATTTAGGGGGGGGGGGGGTGTCGCACTTAGAGGCTTGCTATGTTAAAGGGGTCACCAGTACAAAAGTTTGAGAACCCTTGGGCTAGTGCATCCCAATTTAGGAAACAAGCAGCCTGCTGTAACATCTCTGCCTTTGTGTCCTGATCAGAGTCCCACCCTGAAACCTTTCAACAATGCTCATTCTATAAGCATTTTAGCATAGAGGCTGCAGCCTTGATAGTTAAGAGTAGTTTAGAAACTTGAGTTATTTCAAGACCAAATAAGCCCTGCTAACTTGGATTTAAAATATATATGTTCCTATAAATGATAGAAGCCTCAGAAATAAAATCTGCATGTTGTATCTTTAGTATGACCCCTAAAAGTACCTAATGGAAAAATACTGAAAAAAATCTGACTGCCAGCTTCCTCTTTGTAATAAAAACTGCCTGTCTGAGAAACAGAAGATCAATCTCAGAGGCTTCCTCAAACTTCCAACCGTGTGTAATGTTAGTTTAGGGCGTGAGGGGGCAGCACTGTCAATAGTAGCACAGATACATTTACAACCCAGTTGACATTACGAAATTATGGGATTTTCCACACTTTGTTTTCTCATGGTGATTGTGATTGTCAGCATCTTATCAAAACATTCTTTATAAAAGATGTAACATCAAAGCGTGAGAATTAAGAAAGTGACACTAGGAAAAAGGATTTTAAGAGGATTGCAAGATCAAAATTAAATCCTGATAATTTATAATTAAATTAACCCAAGAAAGCTACCTTAAAGGAGCCTTAAGAGTTTAGTTTAAAGCCACACAAGCAAGGAAATTAAGAGGGAAGGCAGGAAATGCAGACTGACTAGCTAACTTTGATTGGAATTCAAAAGGGGTTGAGGGAGAGAGAGTCCAGTGAAGTTAGTTAAGGTTGCACCATTAAATTGCTTTTCAAAGTGCACTCCAAATATATTTGCTTTTGTGGGTTGTTTGAACCTTGCTATTATTTCAGTTTTGCTTTTTCAACTTTGCAACATAGTAACTGCCTGACCAGATCAGTCCAATGGCCTATAAATCCAATATCATGTCTCTGAGAGTGCCAAATGGTAGTTGTTTCAAATGAAGGTGCAAGAAACCTCACAATTAACAGTTCTGCAATCCTCCCACATAAGGGTAAATTACATCCTTGTCCCAGGTAGTGGCTGTCTTCTAACTGAAGCATAACACTTTACAGCCCTCATACATTTTACCTGTTTTATGTAACTGTAGGCACTATACTGTGCAAGTGGCTAATTCTTTTTTTGATATGTACGATGTTCTTGACATCAGTGATATCTTGTGGCATGGACTTCCACCTCTTGCTACATCTATGTAATTAAAAAAGTTCTAGAAATAAGATAATACGTATTAGTGTCACACTACAGTTGTAGCCTGAGAGACAGAGGTTGAAGACTCATGAGAACAGAGAGGAGAGACAGAAAGAAGTCTTAAGTGCACCGTAAATATGAGAAATAGTGGGCTTTACTTTAAAACACCATAAAATACATTCATATGACCTATGAACCTCCAGTAACAAGTGAAAATCACCCCCTTGTAAGCCTTAGTTTGACATGTATGAAAGCATCTGCTTAGAAAACCTAAGCGGCTGTCAAGGCTGCACTGAATCCTGACCTGGACTGAGTTCCTACGGGCTGGGACACACTTTAACCCTTTGGCTCCACCCTTCTTTTGGCTTCATCCAGCCAGCTGCATTCACTTTTTCCCTTCTTTGATGTTTTTGTTATAGTAAGACACTTTTCCATCTTACTCTGCTAGCACATTAAACTAAGAAGCCACTATTGTATATATCACATAATATTGAGTAGTTTCCCACTCATTCCCCATTGGGAAACTGCCGTGCAACCTTTCCTGAAGAACTGTATTCCTAGCACTAGATGGTGCTGCATAAAAATGTAAACAGTAACCCTTCCAAATTTCCAAAACCTAGCCTGTCATGTGGTACAAAATGGAAACCAACAATCACCAGCAAATAGCGCTGACTTCTCCTGTTTTTAAAGAAAAACAATAGTACCCTGAAGTAAAAGGACCCAGGTCTATTTCCTCTAACATGGACAGCTAGGGAAAAATAAACTAGCTCTAGAGTTTTCACTTTGCGACTGAGGTAATCAAGCCTTCACCGTCCCCTTTGAGACTTTGATTGTACAATAAAGGGCTTTAATACAACTAAAATACTTTTTTACATTAACCCTTTAACAGGTCTGTCCCTTGAGTTTCCTCATTATTCGTAGCAATTTACTCCATTACAAATAAACTTCCCTATTTAGTCTGTAAACTCTTTAGGGAAAAGACAGCCTCTTTGTTCTCGCTTTGCACAGTGTCCAGCACAGTGGGGTCCTGATCAATGACTGGGGGAGGAGGGGATGTTCTAGATCCTGCTGCAATACAAGATATTAATGATCATTCATTTTCATATCAGTCAGATCTATTACTGAGTAACAGAACAAACAAGGGCCAGTAGTGCCAGGCTTACTGAGTCTCTGCTCCAGCATCTTTCTTCATTCATGATATGGAGTATGTAGTTCTGGTCTGTATGCTAGAGACTTTTAAATGTGTTGTCTGTGGAGGCATAATAGTTTGTGAGGGGGAGCTGATGCACATGCAGTACTCTCTACCACAAACGTAACTCTGTTTTGTTGTTTTCCTTCATCTAAAATTAAACAACTTTCAACTAAAAGGATGTGGTTGCCCTTGTATATGGGAAAGTGTCACAGGCGTTCTGGTGACACGGATGTTTTTACAAACACGAAAGTGGAAAAGGCAGTAAAGAAATTTCCTGCTTAAAATAAGAGAAAAGGTTGAATAGCCACTTATGGAATGTGTCCATTTGAATGAAAAATATAATAAGTTTCATCTTAGGTTCATAGACTTGATCAGAATTTTCATACAAATACGATTGAAGCCAGTGGTAAGAGATCAGTTTTCCTACCTGCTTGAAATGGATATTTGCAGATCTGTGTTTTCCATAGGAATTAATCAAGCGGGAAAGCTAGGACTTGTGAGAGGTGCTTAAGATTCTATTATGCACCAAACGCAAACTTAGTTGAAAGGTACACTTCTAAGGAACTGAAAGGAGATAGAAAAATACCTCTGTTTCTACCCAGATAACTAATACTTCCCAGTTATCTGTTATTTTGGTAACTGGCTTCAAGAAGACTTTGGAGATGTCTAGGACAAGAATCCCTGAATTGAGAAAGACTGCTTAGTGCTATTCTTACAGCTGAAGTGATCCCATAAGCTACTTGTGTTCAGGTCTACAAAAGCTGCAGAAATATGGGATATGGTTTTAAATAGAAGCATTCTTAGTTCCAGGTGGAATTAGGGCTCATTTAAATGGGGTATTGATTGGAATAGCCATTGCAGAATTAGGTATGGTGGAATATCTATTGTGGAATCCCTTAATCCATAATGGCTATGTCAGAATAGCCCCCAGATGGATGCTATTCCAGAATAATTGGTGCACTTCCAAAGCAGAATAGTTATTCTGGAATAAAATTACTTTTATTCTGAAAACAGTTATGCAAAGGCCAATTCCCTGACAGAATGTCCATACAGGGCACTATTTTGGAATAATTCTTGCTATTCAGGTCAATTTCCCTGTGTAGACAAGCCCTTAGTTTATCTGGGGAATAGCAGAGATGTAGAAGGGGAGCCACTTTTGCGAGAGAGCCACATCCATGGTAGTGCCTTATTTCAAGCATATGTCCAAATTAGGGCTTTTTGCTCATGTCAAACTATTACAGAAGTTAAATGCCAACAGATTGTCAATCAGCTAGATGCTAGCGTTATTAAACATTGAAATTCAAACCAGGCAAAATTAGGGCTTTTTTGGAAGCAAAAGCAAAGCTTGGAAATTGTTGTGTGTTGGTGCAGTTTAATTCATAGCTTTCTCCTCCCCTGCTGTTGATTTGTAATGCCTCATTGCTAGAGGTGAGAGTAATAATTTAATATGTATGTAAAGACTGATAAGTGAAAACATACTGATTTTTTTGTAGAACATTATGAAAAGTTCCTCTCAAATAGAGACTGAGGCATCAGGGCTAAATAAGTGTCATGAAAACCGGTTACTGTGAGAGTAAAATGATTGTTTTTAAGTTAAAGAGGTGGTGCCAGATCTGGAACTGTGCCAGTTTACACCAGCAGAGGATCTGACTCTTTGTCCTTAGTTCTCTAAGGACTGAAAATGGAATTTCCAGCAGTACAGGATTACTTACTATGCCGTATAAGAGTAGTAATACTAAAACGTACATGCAAAGGTGCTAGTTGAATTCCAAGCCATAGTGAAAGTTATTTTTGGACAAATTGGGTTTAGTGGCCAGACAGCCCATGATATAGAAAGGGAAGTTAGAAAAGGTGAACTATGTCCATGCAGCCATCAAAACATGCTATAAAATACTGCACGTCATGGATGGAAATGAGCCACTAAATCTTGGCAAAGACTACATACTGATTTTTCAGACGAGAATGAGCAAGTCGTGGTTGATGCTTATTCTTTGTGGCCCAAAGTAGCACACAAACTTCTGCAGACAAAATGATCAAGGGTTAGCAAAAGATTGTTTTAGATAATGATTCTCAATTTGTTTGAGGAATGTCAAATATTCCCTAGGAAAAATTCAGCAAAGCATTCTAGAAATGCTTATCACCCAGCACGGCCATCCCTAGGAGGGTGCAGGGCCTGGGACAACCCCTGCTGCTCCGCCCCAGGCCCCGCCTCTACTTCACCCCCTTCCCCAAGCCCCTGCCCCACCCCACCTCTTCCCCCTTGATTCGCCACCTCCCCACCTCCATTCCACCCCACCTCTTTCTGGCTTCTGCCCCCTCCCCCGAGCGACACCGGGAGTCAGCGGAGCAGGGCAGGGCAGGCTGGGGCCTGGTCGCTCATTGCTGCTGGCACCAGGCCCCCCAGTAACCCCTCCCCAGCTGTCCTGGACCCCGTGTCCTGAAGCACGGGGGCCCCCAAAGCACGGGGCCCGGGGTGGTTGCTCCAGTCCATCCTATGGACGGAATGGCTCTATCACTCAGTACCAGACTGGATAGCAGAGACAGTGGGCAGACAGGTACCTTTCTGCACTAGGAAATACCTGCCATTGTGAGCATTGGTGTTAGCAACTTTGGGAGCCAGAACTTTGAAGTCTCTCTGGTTTTTGGTAGCTATTTTCAATCTTGAGCAGATTTAAGTAGAAATAGTGCTGAAAATAGCTATGCAAGGGTGATTCCCATACAGAGGCAGACCCAACAGCAGTTGATAGGCAGTGTAAATACACATTGTCTAGCAACATTTTCTGGCGTCAGCCAGAGCGTGGATAACAAACGTGGGTTCTGGTTATCTCGCATCACTGAAGCTGTAAGCTGTTGTCAAAGGAGAGGCCAGATTGGGGAATGACAATGGTCATATTACTCTTCCAATCTGTCCCCACTCGAGATACCGAAAGGAGGCTCCTCTCACAGCAGACTGTGATGATGTTCAGTATATGCTCCAGTAGGCTCCTTGAGGTTGGCTCCTCTGTGGAGTTAATGGGCTCTGCTAAACTCCTTGGGTTATGCTCCCTCTTTGGTGGAGTTTGGAATCCTCTCCAATTTCCTGCTTAAAATAAGAGAAAAGGTTGAATAGCAAGGGTCTGTTTTGGGACCGGCTCTGTTCAATATCTTCATCAATGACTTGGATATTGGCATAGAAAGTACGCTTATTAAGTTTGCAGATGATACCAAACTGGGAGGGATTGCAACTGCTTTGGAGGATAGGGTCATAATTCAAAATGATCTGGACAAATTGGAGAAATGGTCAGAGGTAAACAGGATGAAGTTTAATAAGGACAAATGCAAAGTGCTCCACTTAGGTAGGAACAATCCGTTTCACACATACAGAATGGGAGGAGACTGTCTAGGAAGGAGTACGGCAGAAAGGGATCTAGGGGTTATAGTGGACCACAAGCTAAATATGAGTCAACAGTGTGATGCTGTTGCAAAAAAAGCAAACTTGATTCTGGGCTGCATTAACAGGTGTGTGGTGAGCAAGACACGAAAAGTCATTCTTCCGCTCTATTCTGCGCTGGTTATGCCTCAACTGGAGTATTGTGTCCAGTTCTGGGCACCGCATTTCAAGAAAGATGTGGAGAAATTGGAGAGGGTCCAGAGAAGAGCAACAAGAATGATTAAGGATCTAGAGAACATGACCTATGAAGGAAGGCTGAAGGAATTGGGTTTGTTTAGTATGGAAAAGAGAAGACTGAGAGGGGACACGATAGCAGTCTTCAGGTATCTAAAAGGGTGTCATAAGGAGGAGGGAGAAAACTTGTTCATCTTAGCCTCTGAGGATAGAACAAGAAGCAATGGGCTTAAACTGCAGCAAGGGAGGTTTAGGTTGGACATTAGGAAAAAGTTCCTAACTGTCAGGGTGGTTAAACACTGGAATAAACTTCCCAGGGAGGTTGTGGAATCTCCATCTCTGGAGATATTTAAGAGTAGGTTAGATACATGTCTATCAGGGATGGTCTAGACAGTATTTGGTCCTGCCATGAGGGCAGGGGGCTGAACTCGATGACCTCTCGAGGTCCCTTCCAGCCCTAGAATCTATGAATCTATGATCCTCCTCCAGTTCTCTGTGCTTTGAGTAGTGAAAGAGTTAACAGAGTTCACATTGAAAGTATCATCTATTGTATGGTATCTGAGTTAACACCTCACAGAAATGAACAAGGGCAGTTCACACCTCTGGCCATTGTTTCAGACTCTGCAAATTGGGCAGATGCTGCTGCACTGGTTTACATTGTTTGTGTCTGTTGTTTTCTTCATAACTCAGTGACAGCTAGAGAGATACCCTTACACGAAAGCGTACATCTACACTAGAAACTTCAAAGCGTTGCCGTGGGAGTGGTCCCGTGGTAGCGCATTGAAATGTGAGAGTGGTCACGCGTGAGTGCTAGGAAAGAGCTCTCCCAGCGCTCCTGGTAATCCACCTCTACTCCCAGTGCTCGGAGCCTGTCCACACTAGCGCTTTAAAGTGCTCAACTTGCTGTGCTCAGGGAGGTGATTTTTCACCCCCTGAGCCAGCAAGTTAGAGCGCTATAAAATGTAAGTGTAGACAAGCCCAGGTTACTGGCACATTACAGTGCTGCAACTTTCTCGCTCAGGGGTGTGAAAAAACACCCCCCTGAGCACAGCAGTTTCAGCGCTGTAAAGTGCCAGTGTAGACAGTGCACCAGCGCTGGGAGCCGCGCTCCCAGAGCTGGTAGCTGCGCCTCTCATGGAGATGGGTTTTTTAGAGTGCTGGGAGAGCTCTCTCCAAACGCTCTGCTGCGACTACACAAGCCATGTTAAAGCGCTGCTGCCGCAGCATTTTAATGTTGCCAGTGTAGACTAGCTCTTAGGCCCCGTCGACACTGGCACGTTTCTGCACAATAAAGCACTTTGAGCACTGTAACTCCCGAGGTGTACACTCTGCCACGCCACTTCGTGTGCAGAAACTGCACAGTTGTAGCGCTCTAAAAAAACACCCTGATGAGAGGCGTACAGCTTTCTGCGCCAGGGCTACAGCGCTGCGGTGCCAGTGTAGATACCCTGGTCGATTACAGCACTGCGATTGGCCTCCGGGAGGTGTCCCACAATGCCTGTTCTCACCTCTCTGGTCATTGGTTTGAACTCTACTGCCTTGCCCTCAGGTGACTAACCGTCACCCCCCCAACCTGTACATTCCTTTGCAAATTTGAAAGTCCCCTTCCTGTTTGCTCGGTGATGCATGCAGCGGTCTGAGCACATCTTTTCAGGTGGCCATGCCTGCTCCACGCACCAGGTGATTCCCCGCTTGGAGCAATGCCGAGCTGCTGGACCTCTTCAGCTGCCGGTTCTACAAAGAACTGGACAGGATACTCAGTGGCAACCCCACCTCCACTGTGAAGGCTCCTGTGGATACTTCATTGGCTCCCGTGCCAGTCGAGAGTGGACTAAACCAGGAGGAGGAAATCTTGGATGAAGATGGAGAGGGGGACCCAGAGGCAGAGGATGGCTCGGAGGCCAGAGATGCATGCAGTCAGGAGCTCTTTTCTACCCCGGAGGAACCTAGCCAGTCACAGCAGTCAGATCTTGGCGAAGCGCAAACGGGAGAGGAGGCCCCTGGTAAGTGGATCTGACTTTGGGAATTGCTGAAGCGATTTGTTGGGGGCAGGAGGGTTGCAGAAATCAGGCTTATTTCCCACTGCATGCCTATTCTGAGCAATGGAACAGGCTGTTGATATGCTCCCTCACTTCACGGGAATCTCCGTCAGAGATCTCCAGGAAACTCTTGTGGAAATACTGGGCAATACGCTACCGCAGGTTCCTCTTGCCCCATTAATGGTAACTTTCTACACCACTGTGCCGTCATGGGCTGGGGGAACCATTGCTGCACACAGGCAAGCTGCATAGGGGCCAGTGCGGAAGCCACAGGCTTGGAGAAGACCCTGTCTTGATTCCCTGCTCACCCTCAGCAGCAAAATATCTTCCATAATAATCACATCCTGTGGAAAGTGTGAGGACAGAATGATTATCAAGCCCTCACTACAGTGCTGGCTCTCCCCAAGAGCCATGTGCCCAGTGTACAGCAGGGTCCGGGAAGAGTGATTCACCCTGCCCCTCCAGCTACTCACCATTCTGGGGGGCTTGTGGCTCATGTGTGCTTGCCTGGGGTTAGCCAGTTAGTGACAGGTGTGAGAGTACTGGCTGTGTTTTAAAGCACTGAAACAGTGTTGTCTGTGTTGCAAAAAATGCTGCTTCTGTAAAATGTTGCATTTAAACTTCACAGAGATGACCTTGGGAGGTCCAGCTTCACTTATCGGCAGTAGAGCGGCTGCGCAGAATTAGAAAGCGGCCACGAATAACAAGGAGGACTTTCTGCGTGATGTTATGATGCACTCCGCTGCTGAGAAACATGAATTGAAGGAGTGGCGGGACAGCGAGAAGAGGGACTGACAGGAGAATGCAGCACACCGGAAAGAAGCCATGGAGCGGCTCTTAAACGTTATGGAGCGGCTCTTAAATGTTTTGGAGCGCCAAGTGGACACGCTCCAGGCGATACTCTAGCTCTTCAAACTGAGCAGCTCTGCGCCCGCCCTCCCCTGCAGCCGCTGTCACAAAACTCTTTCCCATGCACCCCTCCCCCCATCAGCAACACACTGTTAGCAACCTCCAGGCTCCACTCTCTACCCGCAGCATTCCATTCCTCCTCACAGTCCAGCAGTGTGGACTCCCACTACCCACTGCACTCAAAACCCATCCATCCGCAGTTTGGCCCTGCTGAAGTACAGCACCCCCTGCACTGTACTCCAAAGAAGAAGGTTGGGTATGATCCCTGGAAATACACAAATTGTAGTCATCCCGGGACCCCTCTTCCTCTGGAGACCTTCCCTTCCCCCATCCCCCTCCCTGCTGATGTATGTTTGTCATTTGACTCTCTCCTCCGGTTGTTGTCTTTTAATAAAAGAATTGTGTTGGTTTGAAAGCGATCTTTATTCTATTAAGTGAAAGCAAAAAGAGCCCTGCAAAGCAACATACAATTATGTTAAGGCCCTTTCTTGCATCATGTGCACCAATCACCTCCTAGCCTTACAAGCACTGCAATCCCGAGCATAGCAACAAATATTAGTGGCTTTCAGCCTCAAATTGCTGCCTCAAGGCATCCCTGCTCCTTATGGCCCCGTGCTGTGCCCCTCTAATAGCCCTGGTCTCTGGCTGTTCAAACTCAGCCTCCAGGCGCTGAGCCTCTGCAGTCCAACCCTGAGTGAAGCTTTCACCCTTCCCTTCACAAATAACATGGCTATAAATAGAGGAATATTGTCATCGACCATGTCCAGCTTCCCATACAGGCATCACCAGCAGGCTTTTAAACAGCGAAATGCACACTCAACAGTCATTCTGCACTTGCTCAGCCTGTTGTTGAACCGCTCCTTGCTGTTGTCAAGTTGCCCTGTGTACGGCTTCATAAGCTACGGCATTAAGGGGTAGGTGGGGTCTCCCAGGATCACAATGAACATTTCAACTTCCCCTACGGTGATCTTCTGGTCTGGGAAGAAAGTCCCTGCTTGCAGCTTCTTGAACAGGTCAGTGTTCTGAAAGATGCATGCGTCATGCACCTTTCTGGACCAGCCTGCGTTAATGTCCGTGAAACGTCCGCGGTGATACATAAGTGCCTGGAGAACTATTGAGAAATACCTCTTGCAATTAATGTACTCTGTGGCTAGATGGTCTGGTGTCAGAATTGGAATGTGCATGCCATCTATCGCCCCTCCGCAGTTATGGAAGCCCATTTGTGCAAAGCCATCCACAATGTCACGCATGTTGCCCAGAATCACAGTCTTTTGGAGCAGGATGCGATTAATGGCCCTGCAGACTTCCATCAACACGAGTCCAATGGTTGACTTTCCCACTCCGAACTGGTTAGCGACCAATTGGTTGCAGTTTGGAGAAGCCAGCTTCCACAGTGCAATTGCCACGCGCTTCTCCAATGACAGGGCTGCTCTCATTCTCATGTCTTTGAGCTGCAGGGCTCATCACACAGTCCCATGAATGTGGCTTTCCTCATGCAAAAGTTCTGCAGCCACTGCTTGTCATCCCAGACGTGCATCACGATGTGATCCCACCATTCAGTTTTGTTTCCTGAGCCCAAAAGCGACGTTCCACTGTGGTCAGCACGTCTGTGAAAGCCACAAGCAATCTCGTGTCATAGCTACTACGCGTGGCGAGATCAACGTCACACTCTTCTTGACTTTGTACTTTAAGGAATAACTCCATTGCCACTCGTGATGTGTTGGTCAGAGTGAACAGCATACTGGTCAGCAGTTTGGGATCCATTCCTGCAGCCTGAAAGAGGCAGGGCACGCAGTACACAAACCGTTGAAAGATGGTGCCAAATGAGGACGGAAGCACAGGGATTGCTGGGATGTGAAGCCATGCATCATGGGACATTGGGACTGGACCCAGGATGCCCCGTGACCCAATCCACCTTCCCACAAGTCTTAGTGGCAAAAGAGAAAGAGGTGCTCTGTGGGATAAGTGCCCAGAGTGTACCGCTCGAAATAGCTCTGCAAGTGCCGCAAGTGTGAACATGCTATTGCACAGGCAGCTGTCAGTGTGAACACACAACAGGGGTTTTCCTTCTGCGCGCTCTGAGCGGTGTTGTAACTGCTGCCATTGTAACGTTGCCAGTGTAGATGTGCCCTTAGATTCTGGAGGACAAGCTGACATCTTGGGAGAGGTGCTGATCTGCCACACCACTCTGTACCCTCCAGTTTTAAGCTCTGTGAGTACATGATGATACAGAAATGGTTGGGGATGGATGGTTAAGGTGCATAGCGTTTGGGGCACCTTCACAAGCCAGTTCCACTTTATAGTAGGGGCACTTATTTTTAGCTCATGCGTGTTCATTTGAGTCGTCTGGATGTATGTGGGTACTGCAATCTCAGCAGGGAGATGTGTGGCCTATTGAGCCATTGTTGGTGCTGGGCACGTGCAGCATGTCTTCCTGCTAAATAAGCTGCTGATATTTTTCATTAAGAAGAATGCTACTGATCACTAAGGGCTGGAGTGTGTGGGCCTATGGCACAGCAAACCCCTACCCCTTAAGCTCTTTTACAAACTACCTCAGAGCTTGGGTCTGCACATGAGTAAGTGAGCACGCTTCTCCGCTTTCCCCTAGCTAAGCAGGTGGTCATGGAATGGTCAGAACCTAGGCTCCACCCCCCAGCACCAACAGCATCTGTGCTGATGAACTAACAGGGGCAGACAGGTTACTGGTTTGGACCATCCTTACCTCCTGGAGCAGGGAGGATATCACGCGTCTGAGGCCTAGTTCCTTCCCTGCACTGCTCCTGGGATAGTGCAGCTGTTACCAGGCCATAAAAAGGGCTTGAGATAGAGCCCCAGTCTAAGCTAAGTAAGCAAATTCTCTCATTCTTTGAAAAGTCGGACTGGGACTGATCTGCATTCTGGACCAAATGCCTGCTAACTGTGATGATGATGGAAGTGCCTAACCATTATCTACTGTTCCCCTCTTCCTCCTCCCCCCACCCCACACTTGACCAAAAGATCAAAAGCCCTTTGTGTGTGACACAGAGTTAGAAAAGTACTTGCAATTGATAATGGAGTTCAGTACTCAATGGCTTGTGGCTTTGGCTAAATGATATGATAAACTCATGTGACCAACAGTCTTTGTTGCATGAGCAGTTTGTTAGTAACAGGGAAGGCAAGAAAAAGTACTGGAAGAGTACAAGGTCTTGTGGTATGTGGAGCTACATTACTGCATACTAATTCACTAGCACAGCCGATGAGTTGGAAGGTTATGGCTCATCCTACCACTCTTCACACCAGCTACACACCAAGCAGCCAAATATCTAAAAACATCTCAAGTCCAGCCTTCAGTGCGATGCAATTGCATTCTAGTGGAATTGTGATGGGTTCAGTCACTCAGCTGGCAGGAACTGGCGTTTGGAGAGCTACCGCAAGAACTGAACAGAATCTCTCCTGGAATGTTAGCATGGGTAGCCACCTGACATTTGTGACAAGTACATTTATACTAAATACGAGGACATTTCTTCACTGGTCAAAAATTTCTAACTCAGGTACCTGAAGTTAGGCACTTAACCATATTTAGGCACCTACATTTCCAGCCTGTGGAACTCACTCCTGCAGTTGGTCATTGAATCAAACACTGTATCTAGGTTTAAAATAGGGGCTGGAGAATTTTAAAGTCAAGCATGAGTTGGACAGAAGCCTGTGGACGTACAAGAGCCCATAGAGGTGAGCCATGAGCCAGCGCTCAGATTTCAGCGTGCCAGTTAGTTACCAAAGTGGTCAAAAAGTACTCCCCCGCCCCCAAACTCACCTGCAGCCTGATTTGACAAGGGAGCTTCTATAATCAAGTGAACTGAGACATAGGCCTGGTTAACGCTACCAACGTAGGTCAACGTAAGGCAGCTCATGTCGACCTGACTCTAAGTGTCTACAGTACAATGTCACTCCCACTGATGTAAGTTATCCATTGCACTGACTTAATGACTCCACCTCTGTGAGAGGGGTAGTGCTTAAGTCAATGTAGTTAGGTCGACACAGTGTCCGTGTAGACACTGCATTGCTACATCACCTGTTGCCACCTGGGGCTGACAACCAGAGCTCTGCTGCCCGGGGCTGACAACTGGAGCCCTGCTGAGTGAGGGCTTGGGCAGGTGGAGGCGGGTAGGAGAGCCCGGGCTGCCTCGTGGTGAGGGATTGAGGCGGGGGCGGGGGGAAGAAGGGGGAGGAGAGCCCGAGCCCAGGCATCGGGGCTCTGGCTGTAAGCACCCCACAGTGCCCCACACTTTCAGTTAAATTAGTGCAAGCACTCCTGCCGAGGATGCAGACCGTTGACAGAAGGAGCATAGTGTGAACGTTAAAAATTGAATTAATTACTGCAGTGGCTGTATGTTGGCTTAATTTAAGTGTAGAACACCCCCCCCCCCCCCCGGACCTTATCCCCTGAGCCCTCGAACCCACCCAACCTAACTGAATCCCACCACGTGAGGGTCGCCCCATCCCCATTACCCAGCCCACTTACTTATACCCATGACTGTCTGTACTCCCTGTGTGAGCGACAGACCCTCACCGCTTACCAACTGTATCCTGATCCCGCCCACCGCCTACCCCCCCATTGGGGACATTGCAGTCCGTATGTATTATGTGTGCTGCCCAACCCTAAAATACTAGCATCCTCTATACTCTGTATGTCACCCCCAATGACCAACAACTGACGCTTCAAATTTTTTGTATCGTTTATTTTCAAATATTCTCTAATAAAATTTTAAATCTACTGAAATATCCTGAAGGTGACAGTCCATACTTGCCAGCTAACTCAAAAACTATACATAAGGCATTTGTGGAGAAAAATATGGCCACACTTCTTAACTCCATTAACATTAGAGATGAGCCTGAGCCAAATTTGATCCAAACATTCCTGAAATTTGGGATGCTCAGGCCAGATGAGAGTTTTGTAAATGGTTTTTATCTGTGTAGTGTGCTGAACCAAAGCCTTGGAGCCAAACAACTCCAGACCTTGCATGTTTAAAACCAAATCTGGGCTTTGAACTTTGTGGCTTGGAAGAATTGAAATGGATTAAGCCTTAAGTTCTGGAGGAGATGGGGGGAATTTTTACTTTAAGAAATAAGGTAAATTGTCATTCTTACACTGGTCCTATAGGCTTCATTACCCCTGAAGATGGTACAACTCTACTCACTTGTCGGTTGTCACTACATGTGCTCCTTGCATCTGCCTGTCTACAAAGGTCAGTATTTCCCTCTGTAAAATAAATGTAGGACCCAAACAACTGACTGTGGGATCTCCTGGTAAATAGGCTAACCGATATTCATTCTAGTATCCTCTGTTTAATTCTTGTAATAGAACAGAAATGGTCTAAGGCAATTGTGTTGTGGTAAAACCTCATTAATCATTGTTTTCCCTTTCCAAAAAGAAATCCATGGCAATTATGGTTAAGAGATCGTTAGTGATTATGGCCACTGAAATAAGGAAAGCATGTGCATTTCAGTACTAGATTGCTTGACTGTTAAATGTTTTGGGTGTTTCTGTAACATGGATTGGTAGTAAGTTTATTTTGTATTATACCTCCTTTAAAGTATTAACATTTCATTTCTTAAGATCTCTTCATGTTTTGATCTTGTTCTGTTTTATTTTTCAACAGTATCCCCCTAGAAAAAAGATAATTCTCTTTTGTTATCTTGATTTTTTTATCGTAATTCACTTTTGAAGATACAAACTGTTTGCAGATTAAATTCAGCTCATGACAAAGTCAGTTAATTTTCCATCTAATGTCTTTATCAACTTGGCTGATTTGGATGATAGGTCTGAGGACACCTCAAAAGTCACTGTTCTATGATCAGCCTCTCCTTGAATGCATTTTAAAAAAAACATGTTTTGTCTGAAGTTAACAAATTTTTAGATTTTTCTACTACAAACCTCAGTAAGGAATGAAAATCTAGTATTGGAAGTGAATGTGTGAAATTGGTTTAATTCCCACATACTAAAGATGAGAATTTAGAGCTACATTTAGAGCTATGGAAACAGACATAGCTATTTAAAAAAATGAAAATAGGCAGATTGACATCATTTGAACATTTGGCCCTTAGTTTCTCAGTGGAACATGCTCCTAGTTTGTGATTTGGGTGAATAGCATATTCTACAGTAGGTGTCTCTTCCTTTCCTTTCCATTACATACTGTTCAATGTAATGCTGAAAATCTAACCTGTGATGGGCAATTTACACATCCAAGAAGATCATTACTATACCAGAAGATGTGGGTCCTCTTCCCCACCTGCCCAGATGATCAGTAAAACCCTTTTTAGAAAGGAGCGTTTTTTGGTAATTAGATATTCAGACCATTTAACTAATAAGATATAGGGAAAGATAGTAACTGGGCCTCAGATGAGTTCATTATGGGACTGCCCTTCAGCCACTGAAATGAAAGGGGAAAAACCTCAGTGGTGTGTCTGTACTAGAAACACAAAATCAAAGAGAATGTTATTTATGCCACTAACAGCCTGATCCTGCAACCCCAGCCAGTAGTCTCTACTCTCACAAGTATCGGGGTTTGGGGCGGGGAAATGTGAAGGGGTTATAGACTGTTCCCCCCTATGAGTGGAGAGGTGTTAACTGGCCACTTCACCATGAATGGTCCCTTGAAATATGTGTTCACTTCTTACGCTAAACAGTCTGTTCAACCTTGTATTTAGCTGTAGCGTGGTCTATACTAGACTTTTACATCGGCTTAGCTATGTCTCAAGGGTGAGATAAATCCACGCCCCGCGAGGTGTAGCTATAGTGACCTAACCCCCAGTGTAGACAGCACTAGTTCGACAGAAGAATTCTCCGTAGGTATCAGCGTAGGTAGCATCTTCACTGAAGCACTATCACTGCGCTGCTGCAGCATTTTAAGTGTAGACAAGCCCTAGGTTTAGTTAACCTAGGTATGAGACAAATACGTTTTTAGTTACAACCTGGTTACTTGTGGGTGTCACTCTTGCTTTCTCTTTAGCTTGTTTCTCTTGTGACTCATTTCTCGTGTAGCTCCTAGCATCCTCAGACCACCATTCCCTGAAACAACAGTAGCATTATAGCATAAACAAGATGACCGTATATTTTGATTCTTAACATTTTCAATCTGCCTATTGACATTTTAAAGGGCCTGACAAAGCCCATATGATTGTGGAATATATGACTAGCCCATGACTGTCAAAAATAATGATAATATACACATTAATATACTGAGAAAACAACTGATACATATGGCACCAAATCCTGCTGGAATTAGAGAAAGGAGCTCCTGCTGGGGTAGTTTGCCTCTGCACTGCTCTTTGCCATGGATGGTAGAGTTCAATGTCAAGTTTGTAGGGCTATGTAATTTCTGAGCTGGGTGGATATGTTAACTATCTAACAAGTATTTGAAGGGTGTAAACAGAGTGATGAATGTATCGGGGTAACCCATGTTTAAACTAGGCATACAGGATGAAGTTAAGCAAGAGAAAAATTGAGGCTGACCATCACAAAAAGTGAACTAGCAGTATTGTGGAATTGTCACACAAGGGAGTACTTCATTACTTTCAGTAGAGCTGGGTGGGGAAAGATAATGCCATTTCACATTAGGAATGAAAACAAAAAGTTTTGAAATTATCTGTGAAAGCGAACAGAGCTCCAAGATACCCTGCCTAGGGGGTTAGGCAAATCCTGGAAGCCCTGGGGACCCTGGCCCTGGGGCAGCCTGACTGGCTGGCTGCCATGGACCCTAGAAGCCCTGGGGACCCGTGCAACTGACCAGGAGGGCTTCTGAGGAGTCAAGCAGGTGAGCTAGCAGAACACCAGCCAGGGTTCCAAACCCTGCCTAGGTTCTGTTGGAATTTCAGCGAACATTGGACAGTCTCTGAAAAACATTTTGATTTCATTGAATCAGGAAGTTCTGATGAAACTTTGTTTCTTTGGAACTTTTCTGACCAACTCTAATTTTAAGCTTATGTTTTAGTGGTGGATTGGCCAGGTTGCCAGTGGAATATGACTTGAATTCCACAGTGGAGGAAATTTAGGAGGTAGCAATTTGGGATATTGGCTAACATGGCAATAAGATGCCAATTAGCAGTGACTGATTGGTTCAAGTATAGTGTTTGAAATACTCAATGTTCTTCCCTGAATGACATCCCATTACTCCTAGTTATCACCTTTTGGGGAAAAAAGCCAATCCAGTCCTCTCCCTCCACATTCACACCGTTCAAATACTGTAGAGAGGCCACCTCTCACTAGACTCCTCAGCATGCATTGCTCTGCTCAGTGTGCATTTGGAGACATCTGCTATTTTCACTGCTTCCTCTCACGATTGAGACCTTTCTTCAGTGGCAGGCACTAATGGCAATTACCTCAGAATGTACATGACCCTCAGTTTAGCTTCTCTGGATAGGTAAATTCTGGTGCCGTGAATTAGGTTGCGTGAGTCAACCAGGTACCTCCCCATTAGTGAGAAGGGGTCACAGCTACAGGATTTACAAACTGGCTGTCTTCATCTACTCACATAGAAGAAATTGATCACTCTCCTCACTTTCAAAAGTAGGAAAGCCTTAGTTACTTGTATTCTAGAAGCACCTAGAGGCCCTGAGATTGGGGCTCAGTTGTACATACTCTTGGTGAGTGAGTCCCTGTCCTGTAGAGCTCACTATCTAAATAGAAAAGATGGACAAAGGTGGGAAGAAAGGGAGCATTCCCCATCTTACAGATCGTGCAGAAACATAATGCATTATTGAGTCTTTGACAGAATGAGAAATTGAATGCAGATTTTCAGACTCTAAGTCCAGCACCTTATCCATAAGAACAACCTTCATCAGCACTTCACTTCACCATGTAATTAAGTTTATAACTTAACTTGTATTTAAGAGCTTATAGAGCTTAAGTTTATAAACTTGTATTTAAGAGCTGGCCAATAATAACTCATTCCTTAAATGAATATGTGTGTTGTCTTTTGCCCTTTTTATAACAATGGTAGCACAAAGAACCTACACAGGCATGGTGGGCTCCAAATAAGTGTTTTACTAAATACACACAACATGCAAGGCCTCCTTTTACATCTACACTGCTGCTCTGGCAACTTCTGAGGGCTTGCCTACACAATTTTTTTTTACCAGATCTACGGGTATAATTATACAAGTATAATTAAAGTGATATTGTCATATTGGTATAAACTACCATCCAGACACTTACTCCCATGTAAGAATAGTTTTTTCAGTTTAGTTTAAATTTCTTCTCAAGTGATATAAACTAAATTGAAAAAAGCTGTTCTTATATTGTAATAAGAATATCCACATGGGGGTTATACCAGTATACCAATATCAGTTTAAATTCACACTTTACCTTATATTGGTATACCTTTCCCATGTAGGCAACCCTTAATACCTAAAATGGTGAGGGCATTAGAGCTGTTTAAAGGGATACCACAAAATTCCTAAACACTACAATAATCAGAGAAAAGCCAGTATCCTTTCTTTAATTGCATTTTGTCACCTAAAACAATTCATGTTATGCTTACAATCTTTGGTTACACTGTCCCCCCACTTCTCTGGGTTCCCTTGCCCTGCCTCCATCCTGGAGAAGTAGTTTACACAAAGGTAGGATGCAATGGTTCAGATTAGTCCCCTGCTTCCAGATATAACACTTTTCATTTAGTTTCTCTCTCAATCCTCTCTCGCCTAGTCTACTCCCTCTCTTCTTTAACTCACTCTTTCCCTTGTACTCTTGCATATTTCCATCATATTCACTTTCCCTCATGTATTAGTAAGATGACAGTATCATTTTGAGGCGTTGGCTGAGATCAAGGGCTCTATTGTTCCAGGACACAAAGCACTTACACACTCAGTAGAGAAAACAAAGTGAGTGCTATTCCAATTTTACAAATAGGGGGACCAAGGCACAGAGACATTCAATGCCATTGATCGCTGTTTTTCTCCATTCAAGGAAGCCCCATTGCTATCACTCCATCTTTTGTCTTCTCTCTCCAGGGACCTTCTCCCAGTTATCATGCCCAACGTGCAGGGAACCTTCTAGGCAATCCTTTCTTGTTGGTAAGTGTCTGTTAGACACTGGCATGAAAAGGGCTAACGGGAGGGCTTAATTAAGGCACTTGGAGGGTGGGCCCAGCCTAAATAAAGATGAACCTCAGCTGGGGAAGGAGCTGGGTGGTGATTATAAAAAAGGGAAGCAAAGTAGAAGATGGCTGTAGGGAGAAAGGAAAAGAATTCAGCTGCCCCTCGCTCAGTAGTGAACCTGGAGAACTACTCGAGGGGGTGGAGCACGCTCTGGCTATAAGCCCATGGAAGTGTTCTAAAGAGTTGCTTCAGCAGGTAGTGTGCTCTCTGGCGTTTGATGGTAGGGTGACCAGATGTCCCAATTTTATAGGGACAGTCCCGATTTTGGGGTCTTTTTCTTATATAGGCACCTATTACCCCCCACCCCCGTCCCGATTTTTCACACTTGCTGTCTGGTCACCCTGGGAAAAGGCAGCAAGGATGAGAGAAGAGCAACCTGCAAGCAGGTGGCCTCTGGGGTAGACTGGAATGGAGCAGGAGTAGTAGACGCAAGACTCTAAGGTAGGCTGACCATACGTACCGTTTTAAACGGGACAGTGCCGTTTTTTTCATATTTCCCGACCGTCCCGTCGTTTTAATATAAATGTCAATTTTGTCCCGTTTTTAATAAACTATATATAGTTTTTATTTTTTTGTAAAAAACTGAATGCTGGCTTGTTGCGGCTGCCCCTCGTCTCCCCGCCGAGCTGCTGAGCGGGGAGACGAGGGGCGGCTTGTTGCGGCTGCCCCTCGTCTCCCCGCCGAGCTGCTGAGCGGGGAGACGAGGGGCGGCTTGTTGCGGCTGTCCCTCGTCTCCCCGCCGAGCTGCTGAGCGGGGAGACGAGGGGCGGCTTGTTGCGGCTGCCCCTCGTCTCTCCGCCGAGCTGCTGAGCGGGGAGACGAGGGGCGGCTTGTTGTGGCTGCCCCTTGTCTCCCCGTCCCATTTTTGCCATACCAATGTCCCGTTTTTGTCTCAAGGAAATATGGTCAGCCTACTCTAAGGAGGTAACTCATGAGAGCCAGCGTTCTGCAGAAGACGAGAAAGCTGGTGGGGAACCGTCAGGATTGCTTCAAAGTTTCTGCCACAGGGAGGGGGCAGAAATTGCATTTGCTGTAGTTCATGTTCTGCTTTGAGTTTGGTTTAAAGACTTCAGGGAGAAGCCCTGGGGCTGCTACTCTGAGAGAAGAGTGGAATGGAAGAGGAGCCCTGGTGGGGTAGAAGATATCATATTGATGACGAGGGGTGTGTAGGAAGCTGTCTGTTGCGCACACTGATGCCCCAGAAGGGGAGAAACTTTTAAGTGATCTGACCAGAGAGCCAAGTCATGGGAAAAAGAGACCGTTTGCAGGGCTGGAAAGATTGTCACAGGGTCCGCTCGATGAGGAAAGAGCTGCCACACCAAGTCATGAGAGGGTGCGTCAGCGGGGAGTCAACCCTTCCACGCTGCCACTTTCCTAACATTAGATAATGTTACCACAAGAAAGGTGATGAAGTCCCCATCAGTGGGAGTGCTCAGAACTTAGTGGCAATTTTAAGAGTAAAGGGTTTCCTTGGGCTCAAGCCAGCATCTGCATGCAAGTCTTTTCCCTCATCCCACATCAGCCTTCCCTTCCAAGCTTATTTCTGGTTTAAATGAAAGCCTTTTTTGTACATAAAAGTCAGAGTTTTGGGAGGTGTTTTACATGGGCATAAGTATTTAATTGGGCTCCAATGCCAAGCTAGCTGTTCAGCAACAGCTGTTGCGTTTGCATAATTTGGGCCAGCTCACAGCACAGTGGTTTGTAACACCGCATTTTAGCACGAGGGATTTTGAGTTATGTTATCAAGTACTAATAATGGGAGACAATCTAATAAAGCTTCAGCTGGAAGGTTGCTCAAAGAGAAGAAATAAGACCAAGGTACAACACTTTACAAGCATAAATTGCTGCCAATGTGGCAGGAGAAAGCTCACCACTTTTCACCATCCCTATTTAATGCCTTCTTTGAATAAGGATGCCCCAGGTGAAACCATTTTGGGAGGTGTTTTTCCTAGTAAAGTTTTTTTATATACTGAACTTCCTTAAGTTATATTAGCAATAGGAAGTTACCTCCCATTGCAAACAAATAGCCTTATAATGAGAGCCTTGAAATGAAGGTACGGCTCATGGGCTAGTTTAACCTCCTTAAATGTGCCATGGATTATGTTACTATGTGAATTATCCAGAGGAAGATCTTCTGGTGGGGATGAACTGTCATTCCTGAAACAGTGCACCCATACTTACAGATTAATGGTGCTGACTGTGTAACATGGGTAAAAAATCCTTATTTAATGGTACCACAGAGTTATCCTGATTGACTATTTAATAATGGCTGTTATATAGTTGTTTACTCGCATTCATACATCTACTCACTGAAGGCTGAATGATGGTTTCTGTGCAGAGGTGTGCTAGAGAGGGAACTGGAACCCCTTTTCTTTAGTTCGCCTAGGCAGGATGCCTACACTATGGCTTCCCCTGCAGCTCTCCAGGTCCCCAAAGGGACGTGTTTAGCTAGCACAGGGGTGGCTGTGGTTCTGTCAGTTCTCGTATGAATTCTAGAAGCAGAAGAAGGTGGCTAACAACTAGACCCGTCAAACATTCCCCCTACAACAGATTTGACCATTCCCCCTTCTTACTCTAAGCGCACAGAAATGTTCGTATTCTTTTGGCAAACAATGACAGTAGCCGTTCTACTTCAGAACTGTGTTCTTGCAGCTTGACTTCTGAAATATCAATCTAGATGGAGAAAAGTTATATAACATCTGAGTTCTAAAAAAGGTAGCATTTTCTTGATGACTTTTATAGTAAGGCCCAAATGCCAATAAAGGTTTCATTCTCTTCACAGCTGGGGTGAAAACAGGCTGCACCTGTGGGACAGATAGCGTTACTTTCCCTCCCAAATGTGTTTTCCCCAGCACCCCTGTATGCACATCCCCTATACAGTCATAATGCCGCTAGGGGCCTGTGGCGGGCTTTGTACCTCGTTGACCCCTTAAGTAAGGAGGGTGGGAGGTAACCCCACCTCTGTATGCCTATGTCCATTTTCTAACCCACCCCCCCACCTGGTAGTCAGCACAGTGTGGTCCAATTGCAAGGGTCCGCCTACTGCCTCTTCCCGAGTGGGGTAATGCGGCCTAGCGGCCGGAATCCATTCAATGTGTCCCGAGAGCAGTGCAGCCCAATGGCCAGAGTCCACCTAATTCCCCCTCCCCTAGTGGGATAGCGCGGCCTAGCAGCCAGAGTCAATACTGCCGCCTTTGGAGGCAAAACAGGGGGCCTAATGGCTGGTGGCCATCACAAGGTGGTGGCAGCTCCCAGTAAGAGGGCCCAGGCCCACCCAATTCCACCAGGCCCCAACCCAGGGCCCTGCCAGCAGCGGAGCGGTCCGGCACAGGGAGTCCTACCGCAACACACCGACCTCATAAGGGTGGGAGGTACCACTCCCTTACCCTCCCTGGGTCACTTCCTACCAGCTCGACTGCAGCAGTGGTCCATATGGTATCAGGGTCTCCAGGCTCCTCAGCACCAGACACTCCCTGGGGTTCCAATAGCAGCAGGCCTCTGGTCCAGGTTTCTGGCTCTACAGCTCTCGTAGATAAGGGCTGTAACAGCTCCTGGGCTGGAGCCCCTGCCAAGTGTCCTTCCTCCTCGGCAGTCAGCCCTGACTGAGCAGCTCTGCAGGCTTTTATACCTGACTTCCAGGTGGAGTATGCCCAGCAGAATCTCAGGGGTGGGGATTCCTCTGCTAGGAGGGAAGGACTAACCCCCTCTGTACCAGTGCGGGGCTGATCCACCCCATCACAGGGCCCCTGCTTAGATAGTACTCCTCCAGAGAAACTGTCCTGTATGTTAGGAGCTGGAGGGGAGCACTGAGATCAGATGAGCAGGAAGGAAGGGGTAGACTTTGACTGGCTGGACAAGCAGACTGGGTCTAGGAACCAGTTGTGGGGAATGAAAGACAGAGCTGGCAATGAGCTAGAGTGCCAGGGGAGAAATCGACTGGAAACAAGGCACTTAGAAGGGGGAGATTGGGAGTGGAAACCAGTGGGTAAAGAGGGGAGAGACAGATTAGATGAGGAGCTGGGGGCAGAATTGAGGCTGACTGGGCAAAGACTGGGGACAAGGAGTTCAGGGGGAGAGGGGTGTGTGTTTGGGGAACAGGGACTGGCTGGGCAAGGAGGCTGGTGCTGGGGTAAGCCTGAGGAGTGGAGACTGGGACAGGGTAAACCAGGAGACTGGGATGAGGAACCTAGGGTGGGGAAGAGACAGGACAGGTTGGAGGGGATGGGGCAGAAGGGGTCAAGGTTGGTGAGGGGGAATGGGCAGAAGAATTTATGACCACTAGAGAATACTCCCCTCCAGAGCCTTGAATGGAACCCAAGGTCTCTGAGGCCCGGCCTACACTTAAAAGTTAGGTTGACGTAGCTATAGTACAAATTGTACACACCTCTGAGAGCTGTAGCTATGCTGACCTAACCCATTCTGGGTACATGGCTAGGTCAATGGAAGAATCCTGTTGTCAGCTTAGCTGCTGCTGCTCAGAGAGGTGGATTGCCTACAGCAACAGAGAAACCCCTTCTGTCACTGTAGCAAGCATCTACACTATGGCACTACAGCGGCACCCCATCAGCACCGAAGCTGTGCTGCTGTAGCACCTATAGTGTGCTGTCAGCAAATGTCTGTGCAACCCTCTGTTCAAGTGTGTACCTCACTCTCCTCTAGCACAAATTCACAAAGAGGATGACCACCTTCTATTATTGTCAGATACCTCAAGTGGCTGACGTCTCTGCATTGGGCCTAAAGGTTCCAACCCTGCTGATGACCCATGTGTCAATGCCACATGATGGAATGTCTGTGTTTTCATTTTGCTTTTTTTAAACCTAGGAAATTACAGACCCAAGATAACATTAAAAGAACACCAAGATGGTAAAGTCAAGCACTCACAAGTTAGGAAATTCCAGAATTCAGGTTGCCTATACAACCTTAATTTGGCCCCCTTGTGCATATGCGTTGTGATACAGTAATTACATCACAGTCTTTCCACAGGACTCCTGAACAGAATGGATGGTGCTCACTAAGTGAGCAGCTATTCAATATCTTGTTTTAACCTCATTGCTCGGTGTGTGAAGCTGTGCCGTATGTAGTGCACACTATTCAGACCTGTGGAGCTGGCAAGATGAACAGACTCACTCAGAGCTCCTAAGTGAACTCAGCTGTTAGTCCATTTTTCATTATGAAATAGGCCAGTTTACTGTTCCTAGAAGACTGCAGTAGCTGTGAAGGTACATAGGTGACTTTGACAGTGTCCTAAGTCCTCATGTAAGGACTCGTTACAATGTTATTTGACAAGGAGCTAAAGCCAAAATCCTCCTGCATGCAGGGATGCTATTGATCTTTTGACTTGCTCATCCTCTCCTCTGAAAATCTTTCAGGGTTTCATGGGTCAGAGCCTCAGCTGATGCAACTCATTAGAGCACCAACAAAAGCAGTATCACAGTGTCAAATTACAGTAGCTACGACTCTAGCCCTCAAGTTGTTCTTTCCTTCTGGGGAAACTTTATATAAAAAAAGTCAGCTCCTTAAGGAGTGGCTCATGGGTGAATGAAAAATCTAGATTGACTGCCACCTTGCATACATGTCTTAAAAGGCAAAAATTAGTGCTTCTGAGCAGGGTGCTGCTCAAGTGGGAACAGATTGCAACTGTCCATGAAAACATACTGGGTTAGCTGGCTTCACTATCCCTACAGTTACCAAGGTCAATGAATCAGCTGCCAAGCAGTGTACACGGAATGCATCAAAATCAGGCACACAGCTACAGTGCTCAGCTTTTAGGAATGCTGGAGGTCAGATCTGACTGCATTCTTGGGTAACATATGCTTCGAGTGCTAGAGATAGCTGCTACCAGTGACCCTCATGAGAACATAGGATCATGCTAACTAACACACTGCATCTTTTTCAGTCTGCAAACTCAGATGGCAACATTCACCTCCTTCCAAAGTCTTTGATCTGTACAAAAAAAAAGGCAGTATCCTTAATGCTGCAAGGAAATAAAAGGGAATCTATAAAACAGGATTGCCTTCTTGGCAGATACTGACCCATGTCAAGTTTTCATCCACCTGACAGATGTTTATGGATTTACAAATGAAAGCACAAATTCTGTACTATGCTGAACAAATATGTCAGGAAAGAACACCTATTGTGGGAAGCCCTGGGCTGAACACAAACACCGCAGCACTCTGGTTTGTCGAAAATCCAGATCAAGATCAGAATTCTGCAGCTGGAGCCCATTTCTAATTCTGGGCTGCAAGACAGATTCTCGTTCTGCTGGCAAGCACAGGAAAATAGCAAAGGATTTGGAAGCTTGAATACATCCCAAAACCTGAGGAACTGCTACTTTAGTATTACTGCTTTGAGTATAATTTCTCTGTTTTTTGGCAGAAGATTTGCCATTTTAAATATTACCAAGGACTAACAGTCCAACATAGACAGAGGTTTTTTTCCCAAAACTCATCTTCAGATCTACTCTACAGTACATACACATAGAAAATGCCTGTTTGGAAACTGCAATAGAAATATTTCCACTGCCATTGAAAGATGTGCACTTTTACGATTAATTCTTCAACATAACAAAAAGAGAGGGGAATGCTTGTGGTCTGAGCACAGAACTAGGAGCAAAGACTCCTTGATTCTACTACCCAACTCCTGTTGTCGTGGGCAAGTCACATGACCTCTCATTTCCCCATCCATAAAATGGTAATAACTTACCTCACAAGTATGTTACAAATATTAATCCTTCCTAGCTACTTTGGAGATGTGAAGTACAATGAAAAAAAGGCTAGCAGTTTATTGAGCTAACGAAGATACCAGTCTTTGCACGCTTGTCAGAACATTCACACAGCAGGGGACTGAAATAACATCCTGGCAATCATGAATCAAAGCATCAATGTAGTTTATACAGAGAGCTTTGTATATTGGAGAGGTCATAACACTTTAAACATCTGATATTTTTCCCATTCAGAATGAGGGAGGGAAGGATTAACTGGCTTGGAAAAAATCATTTCAACACTACTCTCATCTTAATAGCATGTATTAATAGCTACCTGTCAAATATCTTTATGGTTGTTTGGTACAATAGTTTAATGTTGCTTTGGCTTCTCTGGATGTAGCCCAAAGTGAAGAGGATACTTATGGCAAACTTATATGGTAACAATTTTTTTTTTTACTTTTGCCAGTTAAAACTCAATCCTGCATGAATGAAGTTGCTTGTAGCTCTGCCACTGACTTTCAGGATCAGTCCGCTTTTATATAAAGTTTTATTGATGGCTGAACACTTTTCAAAAAGATTTTCTTTCACAAGCATGAAAATCTCCACCACCTTGTTACCTTACCAATTAGAGATGCACAGGCATCACCTCAAAATAGAAAACAGAGATGAGAATTCTCGTAAGAGAGCTCCCATTTTACATCTGACCTTTGGACACGCTCTTGCAGAAGCTGCAGAACTTAATGAATTCTCTAGTTGTCTCTTTAATCACTTGCTTATATACTAATGTACCAGTTAATCTAACAAGAAGGCCAAAGATGTTGAGATGGAGTGTATAGTTGTCCTGGATTTTGACTTCTTGGAGGACCAGAGAGAGATTCTAATAACGACAAGGACTACATTTTAGCATTGGGTACCAACGCTTAGTTATCATGCCACTCAGAGTTAGCGCATACTATATGAAAAAATCTCACAGTTACGCAGGTCAAATTAGAACGAAAATATAATTATCATACAGACATTAAAACATAGCATAGACTCACTTGTAGGAGTCTGCCACTTTATGCAGCTCTTGTAACACAACAGCCATAAAACCAGCATAAATGGCCAGTTAAAAGCTGGGTTTACAGCTACACTGGCAGGAAGCAGTCAGAGTGTACTGGTGAATCTGCCCAATAGGGCCAAACTCAAGTATCAGCAGGTGCAATGCCACTGAAGTAGGTGGGAGTTTAGAGCAGAGTCCAAAGTTATCTACATGCATACTTTGACTGGTCAATACAAAATATTTTCACAGGTCCTCTGATACCATTATTGGCCACAGCAATAAATCAGGATGCCCTGGCCGCCACAGAAATAGGGTGATACAAGTTGGATAAAGAAGGAAAGAGACACCAGTATCTTAAAAACAAGGGTTTCTATTGCATCAACAAACACAGTAATATAGATTTAAGTCTTGTTTTCAATGTGTACAGAAGGCCCTTAGCCACATACTCCTGTCTTAGGGCCCTATTTATTTCCCACTGAAATCAACTGGAAGACCTCTGTTGTCTTCAATGAGGGCTATACCTGGCCCTTACCCCTGCCTTGAAACGGGAATATGGACTAACTTGCCAAGCCACACAGCAATGCAGGAGCATATTTGGATGTATTCCCTGTCCACCTCATCACACATTGCACTTGCTCTGTGCAGCACTTAAACTGGCTCTTAAGGGAACTGATAGCCCAGGTGTGGCTCCATCCTAGTTAAGTCCCAAACTAAGGCATTCCCAGGAACGCTATCTGAGGGTATAGACCAAAAAACATATGCCTGTGGGTGGAGACAGCAAGGCATGCTGGGAAAGAGTGCTAGGGAATATAAGGAGCCATATTCCAGCAGAAGGTAGATTAGCCCTGGTGTGGAAGGGTCTAACAAAACACTTGGGAAAACACCCCAGATGGGGCTCTGGAGAAAGGTGTAGTAGGAAGCCTGGAGAAAAGAATCCTGAGGGAAGGGTGAAGGAAAAGGCCAGGGGAAACCCAGTAATGGTGTACTTGATACTTGATGTTTAGCCCTTGTGTTTGTTTAGGGGTTTCATGCTGCCGATCGGACACAGTAGGGTCTTGAGGAAAGAACTATTGACCTATTTAGTATAGGGAATACTGAGCAATGCAGCATGAAAAGGATGAAAGTTATCGCCTGCCTAGGGCCCAGGATGTATTTTTTGTGTAGACTTCTAATTTCCCTGGAGGAAAGGGGCAAGTTGCTCTATCAGCAGGGACACTGCAGCACTGCTATGCTCTGGGACAAGGTTAGTAAACCCTATTATAAGGATCAAGCTCTGTGTCTGCAGCTACAAAGTTGTATTCATTGGTACAAATTTATTTTGTGTATTTGATCTAACTTCTTCATGCTCCTGTGGCATGAATTCTAGTCATGGAACATGAACTGTGTGATTTCGGAGCATCTGACTGGCATCTTTAGAAACACAAGGCCAAGTTTAGAGGGACCCAGTGGCTTAATGGATGTGAAGTCTTGTGGTTAAGACTGGTATATGGCATATTGGAAATCAGTACCTGGCTCTGCCACTTACGTCCTGGGACCTTGAGGAAATCACTTAACCTGTGTTTCAGTTAGGGTTACCGTACGTCCGGGTTTTCCTGACCTCTTTTTTTGGTTCTCTGATCTCCATCTGGGTGGATTTTTGAAATGTGAAGACATGTCTGGGATTTTTCCTTGCTTGTTGCAAATCAGAAAGAACCGTCTACATAGAGGCGTAACTAGGCTCTTCAGCACCTGGGTCAAGCAAGCGTACTTGTGCCCCCTGCTGTTGAGTCCCTGTCATTTCTCTGCCCCTGTGGCTTTGTGCCCTGGGCGGCTGCCTCGCTGACCCCATCCTGATTATGGCTGTGCATTTCCAAGCCCCAATCAATCCCTCCTCTGCATCCACAACTGCCAGATCCCCCCGGCCCGGCCTGCCAGGTAAGCGGACTTGCCAAACACCTCTTGGCCGGGCCACCTGCCCTGCCGTGGAGCCTCAGAGCCTGTTTGGGAGGGATCACAGGGCCAGGTCCTGACTCCTGGCCCTGGGGAGGGGGAAAGGCCCACAGGGAGGCAGTGACTGATGGGCTGGCGCTGTGACCCCGGCCAGCGCTAGCTGCCCTGCCACTGTGGCAGGGAGTGCATCACTGCCCCCCGCTTTGAGTGTGAGGCTGCAGGTACCCCCTCTAACACCCCCCAAATGGCCCCTTCTATCCTAGTACACCCTCCAAATACTCCCTCCAGTACCCCTCATTGAACACCCCCCCTCCAGTTCTTCCTCCCCCTGGCAGTGTCCTCTATTTTGGAACTTAAAATATGGTAACCCTAGTTCCACATCTGTGAGATGGGAATTGGAATACTTCTTTTCTCTCACTCTTGTCTGTCTTGTCCACTTAGACTCACACACTCTTCTTTGGGGGCAGGGACTGGCTTTAATGTGTTTATACAATGCCTAGCACAATGGAGGCCCTGAGCACCATGGGGACCTCTAGATGCTGCAGTTTACTACTACTACTAATGCAAACTTCTGTCGCTAGACTTTGTTCAAGAGTTCTGAAAGGCAGTTTTAATGACTTGTAAAATGCTAATAGTATGGGTTATTGAAAATGACTTCTGAAGAAGGGCCCAAGTTGTACTTTCCAACTGAAATACTAAACAGCTGTCAGGGGGTGGGAGAGAGAAGCTTAATCAGACATTGACTTACAGAACAAAGTTCAGTCCCTCTTGAAGTAAGAATGAGCCAATTTTCTTGTAACACTACTCTTCCTAACTAATGGAGAAGTGAGCAGAGAGCCAATATTGAATGGAAAAAGTACTGGAAGCTTTCTTAGTGAACAGGGGGCCAACATGTTTTGAATTCACAATATTTGAAGCCACCATCTGCTAATTTCCCCAAACCTGCACTTCAGTTCTTGCAGGGCATGCAGCTGAAAAAAGAAAGCAGAGTGTAGCCAAGAAAATAGCATTCCTGTCTGCTGTGAGCATCTTGTGACTGCAGCTCATGCAAAAGAGAAATATTCAAAAAATGTTCATGAGTTAGGTGTGTTGAGCCATTCCCTTGCAGACTACCACAATGCCCCTGGAATGTGGGAAATATGCTGGCTGCCCTGACTACACACTTGATTAATAAAAAAGCTAATGTGAGCACTGCAAGTTCAGTTTGTCTCCCATGACCAAAGGATTTCATACAGTTTAAATAGACAAATGTAAATCTACGCAGTAAAACCACCTTTTCTCTGTCTTCTGCTACCACGCATAGAGCAGGGAGCAGATAAGAGGACACAGAAGCCTGTCCTAACAGATAAAATACAAACAAACACAACAGAATCAAATTATAAGTTTCACTTTGAGAATTGTCCCCTGTATCTAAATGTGTCATAACCGACTGCTTGTCTGACTCAATCCAAACCCAGCTGAAAAATTCTACCCCTGCCACAGACTTATCAGATTCTCAATAGAAGATACTCCGTTCTGGATTTGAGGTGCACTAGTGGAAGAGCGAGAATAGGTGCAAGAATGGGAATTCTTCTATCCCAGTTGTAACTTTCCTAAAGCGTTCGGGCAGGAAGAATATTTTTCAAACATAACGGTGAAGCAATAGCTTCACCATAGTTAGGGTTTTTAGAGTTCAACTTTAACAGGCACTTTTTATTTTGTAAAAAGCTCATTGAAATGGCAAAAGTTGAAACATAGAATGTAAATGTTAATCACTGATTTTGAGGTTTTTGTGGTGGCTTGATGAAATATGAACTTATTTATTCTTTATAAGTTCCACACAAAAAAACAACCAAAACCCACTCCTTTTGGTGTTTGTTTTTTGTTTTTCTCCTCTGTGTGATCTTACTTTTCTTTGAACTGCATTTGCCAGACTTAAAATGTTTGGGACTTATCTTTTGGGCACATTGTTGCTCCTCACATCAGTAGCGTAGCCAGGCGGGGAGCAGGGGGAGCGGCCACCTTAAAAGCAGAAGCGGCACCTTTAAAAGGAAGTGGCGCTTCTTGCACTCACCCGGCGGCGCTCCGGGTCTTCGGCGGCATTTCGGGCGGCGAGTACCACCGAAGACCCGGAGTGAGTGAGGACCCGCCACTGAAGTGCTGCCGAAGACCCGGAGCGCCGCCGGGTGAGTACAGGGGGAGGCGCCTTTTTATAGCGCTGCTCCCACTGCGCTCCGGACCTGGCTGTGCTACTGCCTCACATGCCAATTCCTAGAATGTTATAGGTGGTGGTTATCTATAGAACTATCTTTTTAGCCATTATGAAGTGTGCTCCAAAGCAAACCCACCCTAACAAGCATTAATTTGATGACAAATCTGCTGTTGTGTGAATGCCATCATGCACTTCTGAGAGGCTTAACCTTAACCGTGACCTCTGTGATACAGAACTTCACAAATGTCTGGAATTTGTGAGTCATTTGTGCTGATCTGTTGATATAATTGGTATAAAAGCATACAAGGTCACTGTCAAGGTTTCATGTTAGAGTGCAAGTCTGAAGTTGGGATATGCACTGCTCCAGTAGGTAGGAGATGGAAGAGAGAGCATTATGGAGCACTGGAGTGATACTGACGTGGTTGCATGCAATCTAAAGGTGGAAAGGAATGCACAGGTCTGTCCCCTACCTTATTTCCATGCTTTCTCAAGGTTTGGGGTGGATGGGGTGTGCCCTGCTGCAAACGTAATGTTGGTTGTTTGCCAACTGATCTTTACTACCAGTCCCTAATGAAGTTGTTAGAATAATGTGAACTGCTTGCACCACATTTGGAACTGGGTCTGAGTTGACTTGTTTGTATCCTTTCATTTGCTGTTTGTAAACATTCATAAAACTCATATTTTGCTCACATGTACTGGGTGTTCAAACTTCAGGCCTGTAACCGAGATCAGTTTAATTAAGAAGTTCAATTAATTTCATGGTGAAACTAAACTACCTTCAGGTGGAAGTAGAAGTAGCTTTATGAAATTAGGTCATCCAGTCAGGCAACTTAAACAAGAACATGCAAAACTGGAATACGAAATTTCAAACCCCTAAAATTGGCTGAATATACATTATGCACAATTTACAAAAATCATCTGTAAATCAAATACACTTGTAAAAACTAACTGAATAACTTTGACACACTTGCAAATACTATGAACAACTAATGGAAAAATGAGGGAAAATCATCAGACCAACCGTTTGCAGGGAGTAAGTCTGACAAGCTCTAAGGCTGCCAGCACCCGTGACATCCTTGTGGATGAGGACACTGATTTTACTTGTACTACTGAGACCAGCTCTGTGCGTGTGTGTTTTACTAGCGCCACTTTCTCCAGATGAGTGCATTGAGTCGGAGTCAAAGTAGGTTGGTGGTAGTATAGCTGTACTGGTCACATCTGACTTCAGATGCCAGAGGTGCTCCACCAAACAAACCTGGACTCCTTTGAGTGCGAGTCCCAGAACAGGGCTACCTTGGGAATAATGGTGTACAGCTCAGGTGTGCTGTCCGAGCTAACTATGCCTGCAATCCTAACCATTCTTCCCTATCCAGTCTCCATTACCTCCCTCTTATCACGCTCCCTACGCTTCCTCCCCTGAAAGTGATGCCCAGGATCTCTGACACGGTCCCCCAAATGTCTCCTGTCAGTCTATTCCCTCTTGCAGAGTAGAACAGAACACTTCTGACCCTGGAAGAGGAGGCTCTTGGGTCTAGGAGGGTGAGCTCTCCTCAGAGAGTGTCTCTAGTTTGCCAGAGGGTTGGGCCCTACTTGAGGTGTAGCCCCCGCAATAGGATTTCCACCAGGTAGGTTTGCTTCATGTTTGGGCTCTGAGGGTTTTTGGATCTGTTGGATCCCTCGTTACAGGTGGTATATCTCCAGACATATTCCCAGCATCAGCACAGGAATATCTTCAGTCACTCAATACGGCTAGTACCCAGGTGCTTGGTCCTGCTCAGGATGTAGAGTGGGCACCCTCTCTCCCCCAAACACACCCACTCCCATGCTACAGCTGTTATTGCTGGCTTAGGCTGTGCCTTGGTCTGGCAATGGATGCACAAGCTGGTATGAAACTGGAGTTTGCCAATGAGAGTACATAGGTTCTTTGCTGGAAGTGCTGTATCTGCCTTATCCCAACAGAGACATAAACATTCCTTCTGTATATCCCAGCATGGGATTTAGCCCTACAAAACAACTAGCTCTTTGTGGGCAGTGCAGTGAAAATTGGCAGCAGACAGTTCCTGATGACCTGAGACTCTAAATGAGGGGTCTCAAACTCAAATTACCACGAGGGCCGCATGAGGACTAGTGCATTGGCCCGAGGGCCGCATCACTGACCCCGCCCCCTCGCTGCCCCTGCTCCCACTCCACCCCTTCCATTAGGCCCCGCCTCTTCTCCGCCCCTTCTCCGCCTCCTCCCCTGAGCGCGCGGCTCCCCGCTCTTCCCCCCTCCCTCCCAGAAACTGCAAAGCCGCCAGACAGCTGTTCTGGCAGCGGGAACTGCCTGGGGGTAAAAATAGAACCTTGGAGCAGCGCGGAGGGAACGGGGATCTTGGCCACAGAACGTAACTGGGGGCGGGGGTGAGGGGAGTTGGCGGCCACAGAACGTAACTGGGAGGAGGGGCGGGGGTGAGGGGAGTTGGCAGCCATAGGACATAACTGGGAGGGTGGGCGGGGGGAGCCTGGCGGTCTGCCTCTTCTCCCCCACCCTCCCCTGTGTGCGCGCTTCCCGCTCCTCCCCCCTCCCTCCCAGAAACTGCGAAGCCACCAGACAGTTGTTCTGGCTGCAGAACTTCAGAATGTAACTCGGGGGGAGGCGGGGGGGGGGGGCACGGGGAGCCTGGCGGGCCGCAGGGAAGTGCTCCGCGGGCCGTGTGTTTGAGACCCCTGCTCTAAATGCTACACAACTTTCCAAAACTATTTTTTTCTCCTCCTCTTAAAACTTCCCAGGGACTTTGTGAACTCTACAGTGTAAGTGATTAGCTGGAAATCCCCAATCCTTGGGCTGAGAGGTAAAATATTCAACAAACTGCTTATGTGCTCTTCCCTCTCCAAAGAAGTTTTCCAGTGTCCACTGTGTGTTTAAAAAAAACTAAAATCAAAACAATAGGGGTGTTCAGATTATTGTACTACTTGATTAGCTGATCATACCTGACATGCATATGAAACACACCCTGTGGTTTACGTAGTTTTTTTTTTTTAAATTTAAATGGAGATATGCCAATCTCCTAGAAGTGGAACGACCTGAAAGGTCATCAAGTCCAGTCCCCTGCCTTCACTAGCAGGACCAAGTACAGTCCCCTGACAGATTTTTGCCCCAGATCCCTAAATGGCCCCCTCAAGGATTGAACTCACAACCCTGGGGTTAGCAGGCCAATGCTCAAACCATTGAGCTATCCCTCTCCCCCAGTTTCATTAAGGCAACCCATGCAACTGTCCACAAACATCTAAACAGAGATGGAAGTCCATAGGCTGCCCTAATTATAGCCTTTTAAAGTTGTAGAACAGATAAGT
Source organism: Chelydra serpentina (assembly GCA_037349315.1). Classification (NCBI taxonomy): domain Eukaryota; kingdom Metazoa; phylum Chordata; order Testudines; family Chelydridae; genus Chelydra; species Chelydra serpentina. Next base: position 1,357,016 of record JBAIAC010000023.1, read on the forward strand.
AACATTAAATACATTTTACTACTGCATAGCTATATGTTGCCTGGAGATTGGCTATTTTGTGCATCCAATAGATTTTTGCAAGGTAAGCAGCCTTGGGCTTCTAGGAACGTGGGGGAGGAACCTGTTAAGTGACGCAGGAAGTAGTGTTGGTAGTACAGTATGTGGCATTCCTCCTCTTGGTTCACTAGTGAACCCGGGCCCCAGCTTGTTATTGAGGGCCTCTGTTGTCATGAGAGGTAAGAACTTAGGTTCTGACCACCTGAGGTTACAGAAGTGCCATGGTACCTTTCGTAACAGTATGATGCCATGGTGTCGTGGTCCACTTCTCGCTTAGGAAATCTTTCTGCCTACTAAATCTCCCTTGCAATTCAGACGGCTACAGTATCCTTCGTATCCTACAATGAACAGCGCACAGCAATACTATGCAACAATTACACAGCTGCTGTGCTTCATTCCATGGTTGGGTTATATAAACCTTGTCTGCTTCACAGCACTTTGAGCTTCTTGGATGAACGTTGCTACGATTGTGCATAATATATCTTGCACAAAAGTGAAGTCTGCTTGCCTGCAAAGAGGGAAGCTGGGAGGGAAGGGACATCTAGAGTGGCATTAAACTGTCTACAAGTCCCTTCATTTTTGCCCTTTAGAGGGAGTGGACCTTATCAGACCTCCTCCCTCTTCACCAGCACCATCCTCAGTTTATCTGTTCTTGGAGTAACCATTTGTTACCTAGCTCTCCAGTGAGAGAATGTGGGGGAACAGTGCCTGGTATTCAGGATGGGGTGTGACAAAATTCAAAATTTTTCTCCCCTCTGCCACAGAATACCCTTGTTGTGAGTATGTAATGTGAGTGATGGGGGCTGTTAGCTGAAGCAGGGAGACTGGGATAAGCATCTGCACAGCGTGGAGGCCTGTGCATGCATTTCACTCTTGGCTGGAACCCGAATTTTGGTTTTGGATGGGTTTGACATGTCTCTGATATTTATAAATCACTCCATATAGATTGAATTCTGGCTTGTTTACTGCCTCCCGCCCAGTACAATATGTGACCTTGAGCTGAAAAAGTCAGACTCTTCTGCATTCCTTACACTAAAGTACTGAAAAGGCATAGTGGGTTGCCCACAGGAAATTGCCTCTTAGCCTGAGTATATGGAAACAGACTGGCATTTCCTAGGGCACCACTGTCCCACAAAAAGCCTAAGAAAAAGACAACGGTGCAGTGACTTGGGATTCTTAGGGTTCCCATTCTGTCTGCTGTTCCCTGGGGTTAAACTGAACTGTCTCTCTGAGAGAAAAATGCTAGCTACTGATCCACCAACACCACTTCCTCAAGCTTTCCTTGGTAGTCTGTCATCAAAGTAGTGACCTGAGCAGAAACAGACAAACTGGAGCTGCCCAGGTGCAAAATCTTCCCACTTCATTGCTGCCAGGTTTTGTGGGTTAGGGAAGTCCAAAGTGAACACCACAGGCCCTGCAGTTTCCTGTGCACAGGTATCCTTCTTCTCATTATAAAAATGAGAACATTGATTTTTCTTCTTGACTGTTGCAGATGCTAAAGTGAAAGTTCTTATGAATGGCAGAGGTAAATGTTTCCTGAGAGTGTTTGTGAAGGAACAGTAATCCAATTACAAACACCAGGGATGGATGTGTGGTTAAAGCATTGCCAAATTCAGTGTGCTTAAGCTTCACTTGGCTACCACATTTGGCAGCATAACAACACAATCACAGCCTGTATCCCGGATGATGGCTTTAGTGGTCACAAGTTAAAGGGTAGCCACAGCCTATAATAACTCAAAGTATATATCATGAAGGAGCATTCAGCCAGTCGACTCCTGTTGGGCTTGATGCCCTCAGATGTCAGAGGGGGCCTTGCAAAGTGGAATGTTGTTATTCACCATGAAAAACTTCTTTAAAAGTTGGTTCTTCTTGGTGAACTTCATAATAAGTTTATAAACTACTCTGCTATTCAGCTACATCTGGGTCACGGGCAGCCTCATTGACAGTTCAGACAACAGGAGAATGCCATTCACTCTTGCTTTGCGGCCTGTCTATAACCCAAAGTCTGAACTGCTTAGGAGGTGACATCATTTAATTCCACTGGAGATGACCTCTGAGGGGGGTTATAAACTTACAAGAGAGGAAAATTTTCTCTTTACAGTGTTTTGAAAAGCTTCCCATTAACTCAACCTGTCATGCTAGCAAATCTATTATCTCGCTGCTGGAGAGAGGAAGGGGGAAGGAGATCATAAGAAATAAGCTGATATGGAGCAATAGTAAGAGTCAGCCCATACTTGGTACCTTTTAAAAATACTATCCAAATAATCGGGTAACCCAAACTACTTCCCATTGTCTGTGTGAAATATGTAAGGACTTACTTACGGGGCCAAACTATCTGAAACCAGTGGAGCAGGCTTACACTAGCAAATGTAGCCCTTTAATAGAAAATGACTTTCACAGGTGGTAGTTAAGGTTTTGTGGCCAAATGTATGTCTGGTACGGCTCCATTGGTGTCAGTAGATGGATGATGCATAATTAAAATGCTGGGGCATAGATAAAGAGAGCAATGAGGAGTTGAAAGTGCTTTACTTGATGGCAAATTTTCTCATTATAAAAAATCCTCTGAAGCCCTCCCATGGCAATCAACATGCATATGACATGCCGTGCAAAGTGGCTCTCCATGCCTGGCACAGAGGAACCTAAACTTGTTGGCTAATAAATATTGGGCAGTAGTTTCACGCAAGTCCCTTCAGGTAGCAAAAGGGAGAGTGGCTACATCCACTGGCACATAGCTGTGGGTGGCACAGAGTATTTGAACTATCTCAGTTATTTAGGAAAAAGCTTCTACATTTACTCCCTGCATCCAGCATGTGAAAGTCACTGTTACATTCTTTAGTCTTTTCCACAGCTAGTGCTGAAAGTGTTTGAACTGGAGTTAGGTGTGAAACCAAGTGCCATCTGCCAAGCTCTTGCTGTCTGAGGTATTACCACAGCTGTCTTCATCTTGGTTATGTGCATTATGTGCACTTCAGCAGTTTGTTCAATGGATGAATAGCAGGCTGTCTGTGTCACTGCTGGGGCACTGCATTTCCATAGGGATGCAGAAAAATACCTTCTTCTTAAGAGCTGGAAAAGATTCAGGTAAGGGCCCAACTCCCTTTACTCTAATAGATCTTCCCTCTCAGCAGGTCTGGGGATCTCTTCTAGACCAGCTGCTTCCCTCAGATTTGGTGAGTTTCATCTCGTGTGGGGTCAGGGCAATGGATTCTGGGGAAACCCTAAGTGCATACAAGACTGGAAGAGCAGCCAGAGCACAGCAAAGTGAGTACTTGAATCAAAATAAACCTCCATGGACTCTTTGCCGGGTACGGAGCGGCATGAGGCAGGGGGAATGGATGAGCTGGCTAGACTAGAAAAGGTGACGGAGAAGGGCTTCTTCTCCAACTCTCCTATTACTATCTTGATATCTCTTCCCTATTGTCATGCTTTATATAGCCAGGGTTCAGAGTGCTGCACGGCATCTCTGGGCTCATTGAGGTTGAGATCAAGTTTACTGCATACACCAGTGAATTCCACAGCAATGAAGGGAGTGAATGGGTTGCATGCTGCTATAAAGCCACTCCTTTGCAAAAAAGTGGTGTTCAGGAAGGAGGTCAGGATGCAGCTGCTGTCAACCAGACCCCTCTCAATGATCTTGCCGAGAGCGGATGCTGCCATGGCCCTATCCCCTTTGGAACAGCAAGAAAAGAGGCTTGTCCCTTCTTAAAGATCTCACTGCTCTGGAGGAGGGAAGGGGTTGAGGTTGCACATTGGCCAGTCACCCCCTTCTCTAGCAGTGGGATCCTCAGGAAGCAAGAGAAGACTGACAGCCGCTCCTTCCCTTATCTTCTTCTCTGGAGAGTACTGAGGGAATAGGCTTTGACCAAGCATCCGTGTGCTCTACAGATGGGGTGGAGAAGCAGCCCACCATCACCGGCTACCCGCAAACATGCTGCCACTTGAGTGAGAGGGAGGGAGCAGTCTCCCATAGACCCCGCCTCACCTCCAGAAAGGAGTCAGAAAGCTCCTCCTTTAATATCAGCTCTCCCTGGAGATTATATTAAACCGACTGTAGAGAAGGCAGTGGTGTACAACTGGCTTTCCTAGCCCTAACATTGTGCTGCTTCCAAGGAAGGGGAAGGAACTGGCTGCCCTAAGCTTCCTGGTGACCTTGCTTCTCTTAATGGAGGAGCTGGGCCCATGGATGCATTGTGTTGTGGGACTATATTCTGTGGCAGACAATGAAGCAAGATTACCTGCAAGTGAATAAGCACAGAGCACTGTGGGCCCTGATTACTGGGGTGGTAAACTTGGGAGGGGTGGAGGAAAACCATTCTGTAAAAGGATGGCTATCAGAAGGCCTTAAAAGGAGAGAGAGAGAGAGAGAGTTATGTGAATTGAGAGGGCCCACCATCCTTCAGCTGAGGCAGGCAGGACCAGGAGCCTAGCTCAGGTTCCTTTCTTGCTGGTGCCAGACAAATTACCCACGATTGAACATTCCTTTAGTGGTCAAATAGAAAAGCAAGTTTGTGGCTTACCTGAGACTTTCACACAGATGACTATTAATAAGCTAAGTTCCTGACTTCGGACTTGTGCCCAACTTTAAATGAATTTCTCATGCAGAGAGAGAAAGCAGAGTGAGGTGATTGTGATGAAGACTGCAGTAACTGGCTTAAAATCAAGTGGCATTGCTGCATGGTAAATTTATCCTTTAATTACTCCTTGTAAAAAGTGACTGAACACATGTTTAGAGAGAGAGTTTGCAAGTCGGCAGAATGAAAATGTGCCTCTAAATGCATCTTGTGCTTGACTATTTCCTCGGGCTTTTGCCAACATTCCTTTTACTTCTCTTTTTCTTTTTTAACCCATAAATCAACAGGAGTCTCATCTACATTTGCAAGTCCATTACTGCAGCCACTTATTCATTCTGCCCTGAGTTGAAGGTCTCTGAGCTTTTAATGCATACTGGCTCCTGCAAACACTGAAATGACAGGGCCTCCTCTTTACACATAAACCTTTGCCTGCTTCCGAAAATATCCGATTGAATCCTGAAATGCTTCAGCTCAGGTGAGCTGTACTCCCCTAGTAAAAATAGTATTCATTAATTCCATTAAGTTATTGGATGAAGATTATTTGCCACCCATAAAAAGGCAGAGGCAATATTTAATAAGAGTGATTTACAAAAAATGACAATTCCAGATGTTGGGGGGGGAGAAACTTCTGCCTTTTCTACTTCTTCTTTGAATATGTGCAATGTGCCTCAGGTGGCATGTGACCATCATCTTCCCCCACTTCTCTACTCATGCGATATATTTAAAATAGCAAAATCTGCTTTATATAAAAGGAAAGGACTTGGCCCCTTAATTTCGGTGCTGATCCAACCAAGCGACAAGGACCTTAGGCTGCCTGTGAAGGGAGGAAAGAAGGGAATGAAAATAGCTATCATGCCTTTATCACAGAGCACTCATGAACTACTATCATGTCAAACTAACTATACATTCACTTAGATAAGATTCTCCAAGTGAATATGGCCCCCATTGAAATGCTGTACCCTACTGGCTTTTAGAGTCATTGAATGAATGATAATGGACAAAACGTCTTCAGCTTTGAGTAAGTTAATGTCCAGAGCATCTTACGAGCTGTGGTGGCCATGAATTACCACCCTAATGGGATGGTGTTTCAATTCAACAAGACCAGTGCTATGTTAACACTTAAAGCACTTCAGGCCAGGAAATCTCTCTAATGTGGTGTCTGTACAGTTTACAGCACAGGAGGGGCCCTGATCTCAGAGTGGGCCTCGAAGTAATGTCAGTTGAGTGCCCTGTGCAGTTTACTAATAACCCATCTTTAATCCCTAACTGCAACTGTGCAAACTCTACCTGGGATCTAAAAGTGAATCAGGGCGGTTCTTGTATGCGATCGGAGAGCCTGGAGACTACAGTATGTCCTCAATTACAATTTAATGTCTATAAATGATGCCCTAGGGTGTAAACTATGGCACAGGTGAAATTGAGGACATAGCTTCGATAGTGGGAGTAGCACAGGTTCTACTTGGGCTACCCAATCTTCCTTACTGGGGATGATGCATAAGGAGGAAAGGCCCTATCTTGACTTTCAGATCCCAGCTTGAGTCTGCAGATCTGGCTGTTAGAGCCACATTTCCTATAATCAGAGCAAATGTGATAAGGGATCCCTGGCATAACATGAGCAGAACCCTGATGCCATGTTTATATAGTCCTGCTCCTGACAGCCGCTCTCAGAATTCTTTGTTCCAGTCGTGTTAGTGGTGGTGCGGAACTCTGTTCAGAGGCTGCTCCATATTGGACCAACTTCCTCTTGGCCAAGGAGCACTGGAAGCCGTTGCCTCTGGCGTGCCTCAGTGAGCAGTTAGCCAGAGGGCTGACCTGAGAATATGGCCTTGGCACACTGCAGTCACAGCTCTCCTGAAACTCCTTATATTCGGTGGAACAAATACTGCTGCCATAGGGTCATTCCTCTAGCCCTGTTCGCTCTATTTGAGCCAACAAATTCCTGCTTTAAACCTAAAAAGTCTCTGTCTGGATAAAAGAATGGTAGCTTCTTTTAACTACCAGCTGGGAAGCAATTCTAATCCTTCCTTCCTACACTCTCAGTAAAGTGAGAGAGAACCAAGAGCATGCTTATTTTTCAGGCAGGCTTCTTAGTTTGCTTTTCTCTTCCACTTTCTTTATCCTTCCCTCCTTCCTGGTTCTGTTACCCTCACTCGTCTACCGTCCTTTGGCTCAGTTTACCCACCTGATGGTGTGAATGTCCAATAGATAAAGCATCCCTTTCATACAACACTTCCCTTTTCTGTGCACCCCACTCATGGCTGGGTGGCAGTGGCTGGTGAGGTCTGGGAGTGTGCTCAGGCAAGTCCATCCCCTGCTCGTGGGGGAAGTGCTACATGGCCTAAGGGAAGAGACACCATGCTGCCACCTGTGGCTCCGAGGCTGTCTCCACACCATTCTCACCACTATATTCCCTCTTTGCCATCTTTGGGTATGTCTACGCTACGAAATTAGGTCGATTTTATAAAAATCGATTTTTCTGAAGAGATTTTATACACTCAATTGTGTGGGTGTCTCCACTAAGTGTGTTAAGTCGGTGGAGTACATCCACAGTACCGTGGCTTGCATCAACTCTTGGAGCAGTGCACTGTGGGTAGCTATTCTACAGTCCCCACAGTCTCTGCTGCCCATTGGAGTTCTGGGTTAAGCTCCAAATGCCTGATGGGGCAAAAAACATTGTTGTGGGTGGTTTTGGGTACATGTCATCAGTCACCCCTCCCTCACTCCTTCCCTTCCTCCCTCCATGAAAGCAACGGCAGACAATCATTTTGCGCCCTTTTTCCTGGATTACCCGTGCAGACGCCATAGCACTGCAAGCATGGAGCCCATTCAGATCACCTCTGCAGTTGTGAGCATTGTAAACACCTCGCGCATTATCCTTCAGTATGTGCAGAACCTGCAAAACCTGGAGAGGAGGCAACGACAGTGCGATCACTATAGTGATGAGGACATGGACACAGACTTCTCTCAAAGCATGGGATGTGGCAATTTGGACCTTATGGTGGCATTGGGCCAAGTTCATGCTGTGGAACGCCGATTCTGGGCCCAGGAAACAAGCATGGGACCGCATAGTATTGCAGGTATGGGATGATTCCCAGTGGCTGCGAAACGTTTGCATGCATAAGGGCACTTTCATGGAACTTTGTGACTTGCTTTCCCCTGCCCTGAAGTGCAAGAATACCAAGATGAGAGCAGCCCTCACGGTTGAGAAGTGAGTGGCAATAGCCCTCTGGAAGCTTGCATCGCCTGACAGCTACCGGTCAGTCGGTAATCAATTTGGAGTGGGCAAATCTACTGTGGGGGCTGCTGGGATCTAAGTAGCTAACACAATCACTGAGTTGCTGCTATGAAGGGTAGTGACTCTGGGAAATGTGCAGGTCATAGTGGATGGCTTTGCTGCAATGGGGTTCCCTAACTGTGGTGGGGCAATAGACGGAACGCATATCCCTATCTTGGGACCGGACCACCTTGGCAGCCAGTACATAAACCGCAAGGGGTACTTTTCAATGGTGCTGCAATCACTGGTGGATCGTAAGGGACGTTTCACTGACATCAACTTGGGATGGCCGGGAAAGGTACATGACACTTGCATCTTCAGGAACTCTGGTCTGTTTGAACAGCTGCAGGAAGGCACCTACTTTCTAGACCAGAAAATTACTGTTCGGGATGTTGAAATGCCTATAGTTATCCTTGGGGACCCAGCCTACCCCTTAATGCCATGGCTCTTGAAGCCGTACACAGGCACCCTGGACAGTAGTAAGGAGCAGTTCAACTATAGGCTGAGCAAGTGCAGAATGGTGGTAGAATGTGCATTTGGACGTTTAAAAGCTCGCTGGTGTTGTTTACTGACTAGGTTAGACCTCAGCGAAACCAATTTTCCCATTGTAATTGCTGCTTGCTATGTGCGCCACAATATCTGTGAGAGTAAGGGGGAGACATTTATGGTGGGGTGGGAGGTTGAGGCAAATTGCCTGGTGGCTGTTTTCACACAGCCAGACACCAGGGCAATTAGAAGAGCACAGCTGGGTGCGCTGCATCAAAGAAGCTTTGAAAACCAGTTTCATGACTGACCAGGCTACGGGGTGACAGTTCTGTTTGATTCTCCTTGATGCAAATCTGCCCCCTTGGTTGACTCTAATTCCCTGTAAGCCAGCCACCCTCCCTGCTTCGATCACAGCTTGCAGAGGCAATAAAGTTACTATTGTTTCAAAACCATGCATTCTTTATTAATTGATTAAAAAAACAGGGAGATAACTCACAAGGTAATCTGGGTGGGGAGGGGGGAAGCACTGGGTGGGGTGGGGATGAGGGGAGAAGGGAAGGACAAGGCCACACTACAATTCAAAAATTATCGAATGCCAACTTTCTGTTGCCTGGTCAATCCTCTGGGGTGGAGTGGCTAGGTGCCCGGAGCCTCTCCCCCTCCCCCCCCGCATTCTTGGGAGTTTGGGTGAGGAGATATGGAACTTGGGGAGGAGGGCAGGCGGTTATACAGGGGCTGCAGTGGCAGTCTGTGCTCTTGCTGCCTTTCCCGCATCAGATCCACCAGACACCCGAGCATGTCTGTTTGCTCTCCCATTAGCCTGAGCATTGCGCTCCTGCCTCTTCTCATCACACTCCTCCCTCCTCTCATCACACTCCTCCCTCCTCTCATGGCGTTCATTTAACGCTTTCCTGGACTCTGCCATTGTTTGCCTCCATGCATTCAGCTGAGCTCTATCAGTTCAGGAGGACTGCATGAGCTCAGAAAACATGTCATCGTGAGTGCATTTTTTTCACCTTCTAATCTGCGATAACCGCTGGGACGGAGATGATAGGGGGAGCGTAGAAACATTTGCACCTGCGTGAGGAAAAAAGGGGACAGGAGAATTTAAAAAGATACATTTTAGAGAACAAAGGGGAGACTCTTTCACAGTGAATCAAGCAATTCACAGTACATAGCACATGTTATTTTGGTAGAAGGTCACATTTTGCCTTTTATATTGAGTCCCTGCTGGTTTGGTGTGAGACATCACACGCATCTGGGCAACGGAATTTGGCATGTAGGCAGCCATGGTAAGCCAAAGGGGTTCGGCTTCTTCCACCTTCATAACATGTGGGAATGGTTTCAAACTGCGGCGTCTTCCTTTCCCATACCAAGCAATGGCTGTTGGGTTGGCATTTAAAAGGAGGGGCTGCAGTTTTTGGGTGGATATGCAGCACAACTCCCCTGCCCCCAATTTTCTGGGATGATCGCTTCACCCCTACCCCCACCACGTGGCTATTATCAGGGAAGATCCCTGTCAGCCAAACGCAAACAGCCCAGCAGGAAGGGGCACCTCTGAATGTCCCTTTCAACAAATTCCCCTATTTCAACCAGGTGACCATGAATGATATCACTCTCCTGAGGCTAACACAGAGAGGTAAAGAATGAATGCTGCTTGAAGGCGACCCAAGCTCGGGACGATTCACTGCAATGCTTTGTGCTGCAGTGATTCCAGACTACTTGCTACTGGCTTGGCGTGATAAAGTGTCCTACCATGGAGGATGGAATAAGGCTGCCCTACCCAGAAACCTTCTGCAAAGGCTTTCAGAGTACCTCCAGGAGAGCTTCAGGGAGATGTCCCTGGAGGATTCCTGCTCCATCTCCAGACACGTTAACAGACTTTTCCAGTAGCTGTACTGGCCACGAATGCATCCCAAGTCTTCAGGGCAAATTAATCATTAAACACACTTGCTTTTAAACCCTGTATTATATTTACAAAGGTACACTCACCACAGGTGCCTTCTCCGGCTTCATGGTCTGGGAGCCCGCATTGTGAGGGTATTTGCTCCAGGGTGATGAACAGTTCCTGGCTGCAGGGGAGAACGGATTCTCCACTTGCCTGATGTGCACTCTCCTCCTCCACAAAATCTTCTTCCCTGTTCCGTGAGACTCCCCCCTTGCAGGTGTCCACGGACAGTGGTGGGGTAGTAGTAGGGCCCCCCGCTAGAATTGCATGCAGCTCATCATAGTAGCGGCATGTATGGGGCTTTGACCTGGAGCGGCCATTTGCCCCCTTTGTTTTTTGGTAGGCTTGCCTGAGCTCCTTTATTTTCACGCGGCACTGCTGTGCATCCCTGGAGTAGCCTCTGTCCATCATGCCCTGGGATTTTGGCATATATATTGGCATTTCATCTTTTTGAACAGAGTTTTGCCTGCACAGATTCTTCTCCCCATATAGCGATCAGATCCAGTGTCTCCCGTTCAGTCCATGCTGGAGCCCTTTTGCGATTCTGGGACTGCATGATCACCTATGCTGATGAGCTCTGCATGGTCACCTGTGCTGATCAGCTCGCCACACTGGTCAAACAGGAAATGAAATTCAAAAGTTCCCGGGGCTTTTCCTATCTACCTGGCCAGTGCATCTGAGTTGAAAGTGCTGTCCAGAGCGGTCACAGTGGAGCACTCTGGGATAGCTCCTGGAGGCCAATACTGTCGAATTGTGTCTACACTACCCCAAATTCGACCCAGCGAGGTCGATTTTAGCGCTAAACCCCTCGCCAGGGAGGAGTACAGAAATCAATTTTAAGAGCCATTTAAGTCGACAAAAAGGGGTTGGTTGTGTGGACGCATTGAGTTTAAAATCGACCTAACGCAGCTAAATTTGACCTAATCGCGTAGTGTAGACCAGGGCTCTCACTGCATTGTCATCTCCTGCTTCAGTGCTGAGTATGAGTCCTCTGGCTTTATTGCCTAGCCCAGCTCTAGTGATTACAGTCCTGGTGCTGCTGAGGAGGCGTGATGTGACACCAACTTTGCCCTGTCTCTTGCCACAAGACTGAGTCCTCAAGTTCCTAACCTGGGTATAGTGATTTACTGCTCTAGTGGTAGGGGCGGCTCGCTGTTACCTGCATGAGGCTGGGTCCAGGTCATTGTCGGAGTTCACTCAGCTGTCATTACACTGGGGCGGTGGTTCAGTGGTCAATAGAATGCTTAAGCAGAGTCCTGAACAACAGGGATTCATTGCAGGCTACAAATTAAGAACACCTTTTCCTTGCTTCTCAATTGCATTACCCAACGGTGCCAGCTGGGGGTTTGGTTAGGCTGAATCTTCACTCAGGGCATGTTCTGATCAGCTCCGCTGTGCTTTTGTCCCACAATACTGATATTGACATTTCTTTACCCATGCTGCACCCAAAACTTAACTGAATTTTAATAAAAATGACCCAAATGTGCATAGCGAGAGTGCGGGTACCAAACATGCAAATGAAGTCTGCTCATTCTATCTCCATCTGGTTTGCCAATAGGTGGCAGCAGAGAGCTCCTGCCCTAAAGCTTCAGAGCTGTCACAGGCTTACAGGAGGTATTAGAATAGCAGTAGAAAGGAAAATTTGCTGATGTTCATGAGTGCCAGGTTTGTATAATTTTTGGTAGTTCCCAGAATAGGTCCAAGCAGAGCTGTCCCGTCCATTGGATGGAGCGGAGCAACTGCCCCGGGCTCCACGTTTTGGGGGGCCCTGTGCTTCAGGGGGACGTGGGGTCCAGGGCGGCCTGGGGGAATAGCAGGGGGCCTGGCGCCATCAGCTGTGAGCGACCCGGCCCCAGTTTGTCCCGCTCCTCCCCGCCGGCTTCCTGCAGTGCTCAGGGGAGGGGCTGGAAGCCAGAAAGAGGCAGGGCGGGGGTGGGGACTTGGGGGAAGGGGTGGAATGGGGGCGGGGAGGGGGCAGAGCAGAGGCAGGAAGAGTCCAGTGTCTTAATTAGTGTCTTAATGCCACAGAGCATCTTTCCCCTTTTTGTACACACTCAGCCCTTTCCCTCTCCTCTCAAGCAGCCCAGAAAAATGCCCTTGTGTTTGGGGCTTTTGTGTGGTTAGCACTTGTCCACTAGGAAAGGGACCTGCCATGGGCAAACCATCAGATAAGCCACTTGTGATGACTACCGCAAGCTCCCTGGGGCAGGCAGTAATTTACTACGTTTGTACAGGGCCGAGCACAATGGGGCCTCAATGTGGATTTCCTGTAATATAAACATTTAATAATGGGTGAGATTTCCAAAGGTACAAATGGCAGTGACCTGTTTTATATTGGAAATGGAAAACAGGCAATAAAAGGCTATCTTTGTTACCATTCCCTGAGCCATCCAGTCCCATTAGAAGTGAGCTAGGAGACAAGAAGGGGCTTTTCATTTCTTTTTGAGTGGCAGAGAAACTTAATTGGGCCTTGGGAACTTTTAGGCTTACCAAAGGTCAAATAAGATGAATGTTAAGCTGAAAAGCTGTACAAAAGTGTCAGGCCCACAGATTTGCCACCATTTGAATCTCTATTGCTGTCCTCCATACCTTCCCAGTTTTTGATATTGTAGGCTACACACAAACAAATCCTGCACTTATTTGTCCTTAACTCTAGGTCTGGAAAGATAAGTCAAACTTTACTTTGTTTACCCCTGCATGGAATAAGTGTATAGTTTCTCTGCACAACTGTACCATTAAGGGAGAATGGAAAATGAAAAATAGCTTTGGGGCCCTGTTTCCAGACCATCTAGCACACTTTTCATTTTGGTTCCATTTTATGAGCTCACAAACATGACTCTTAATCCAACAGTCACACTCCAGTGTTGCAAGACATTGACCTTTCATCATATCCAAGGTCTGCTCTTGCAAGCTTAGTGTCAAGTTGTATTGCTATCCTAGCCAATATATCAAACATGCATCAAACACACAGTCTACTGAGGACTATTGTGACAGCCAGAGTGGCCACGGTTGATGGCATCACACCAGGCATTGTGTTGTGAAGTTCCCAGATCTGGCTCAGTCCTGTGAATCCACAAATCTCTAGGGTGCTCCCGCATGCAGCCCCAGGTAGGGTCAGGTTGTGAACCCCTTGAGCGTCAATGGAGAGCTTGCGAGCACAGTGTGCTGGGGTGTTTTTGTCCATCCTGGTGACATGGCCAAAAAGCATGCAATGCCACTTTTGAATATAATGAGTGATTGGAGGAAGGCCAAATCTGAGAGATTATGACATTTTGCACAAAGTCAAACCACTATATGATCAGGATTTGGTGCTGATGGTGCATATAGAATGCCAGTAGCAACTCCAAGTCTGCCTGTGAGAGGGTCCAGGTTTCTGACCCTTATAGCAATAGAGGTAGTACACAGGTTTGATAGCTCCTGAACTTTGTCTCAGCACGAAGATATTTTTGTGTCCATAAGTGAGACATGGACTTCATGCATGAGATGGCAAAACCTTTTTGTTGAAGAACATCTGGTTTCCTGTGACTGTTTGAACTCCGCTTGCAGCCTAGGTAGATGAACTTGTCAGTACTCTCCATGGTACTCAAGTCCACTTGCAGTGGGGGTTCTTGTGGCCCAACTCCAAGGTTCTGGACCTTGGTCTTCTGCCATGAGACATTCAGCTCCATTGAGTGGGCAGCACCTTGGAGGGTGGGGCTGAAATTCTCTGATTTCTCTACAAGCAAGGCAGCATTGTTGGCATTGTCTTGGTCAGTGAGCACTTCTTGACCAACCTGGATTCTGATATGTGGAGAGTCAAGTCCTAATATCCAGTCAATAGCTCAACAGAAAAATGCTGGAGCAAGAATGCATCCCTGCTGTGCACCTGAGGTTGTGTAGAAATGCAGCAAAAGCTTTGAACCAGTATGTACTGTGACGGGGCAAGGCCAGAGGGCTATAGGAAAGTGGTAAGGAACCAGTATGTTAGCCCCAGGCTAAACAAATCCCTGATACCTTATGGCAGTTGCTCCAGGTTAATCAAGACACCTGGGGCCAATTAAGAACTTTCCAGAAGGCAGGGAGGTTGATTGAATCATAGAATATCACGGTTGGAAGGGACCTTAGGAGGTCATCTAGTCCAACCCCCTGCTCAAAGCAGGACCAATCCCCAATTTTTGCCCCAGATCCCTAAGTGGCCCCCTCAAGGATTGAACTCACAACCCTGGGTTTAGCAGGCCAATGCTCAAACCACTGAGCTATCCCTCCCCCCTGCAGCCAATCAGGGGCTGAGATACCTGCAGCCAATCAGGGGCTGGCTGAAACTAGTCAAAAGCCTCCCAGTGAGTCAGTGAGGGGCGCATGTCAGGAGCTGTGGAAGGAGGTTGCATGTGAGGAGCTGGGAGCAAGAGGCACTAGGAGCTGAGAGTAAGAGGGCGTACCGCTGGAAGATCCTGTGGTGAGGATGAAGAGGGTGTTGGGAGGAGTCCATGGGGAAGTAGCCCAGGGAGTTGTAGCTGTTGTGCAGTTGTTCCAGGAGGCACTCTAAACAGCTGCAGTCCACAGGGCCCTGGGCTGGAACCTGGAGTAGAAGGTGGGCCTGGGTTCCCCCCCAAACCTCCCAACTCCTGATCAAGCACAGGAGGAGTTGATCTAGACTGTGGGTTCTACCAGAGGGGAAGATCTCTGAGGCAAACAAAAAAATCCGCCAATAAGCGCAGGACCCACTGAGGTAGAGGAGGAACTTTGTCACAGTACACTTGCATCGGTACCAGTGTGAAGATTATGCACCAGATTTAGAACATCTGGACCACAGAGACAACAGCACCAGGATTAAAGCACCTGCTATTACTGACTCCAGGAAGAGGGGTGAGTGTGGCAACTACAGGATGATCTCATTATTATCAGTCCTTAGAAAGGTCTTTGCTCATGTTCCATTTGGTAGGATACTCCTTAATGGACATCATTATACACAGCAATCAGGTTTCACTGATGGGTGGTCAACAATGGACAGTGTCCTTACCCTCCAGCTTCTGACTGAGCTGCACTAAGAATTTAACCACCCACTTCATGTGGCATATATTGACATCAAAGCAGCTTTTGATTTGGTCAACAGGTCAGCCCTTTGGCTCACACTACCCAAGGTAGATCTTCCTGAAAAAGGAATTTATTGCTCAATAGTTAATTCCTTCACTCGCCATGCCAATGAATTGGTTAAAGTGAAATACAGGGTTGACACTCCCAGATTTTTATGCAGATGAAGTGAAACATTCTGGTTAAGACAGTACCACATGGAGTCTGTTAGAATAAGCCTCTCATTGGGAATTGCATCCCCATTTAGATTCACAGAGGCTGGTTATCGGATACAAGACTTTGAAGTCTTGTAGAAAAATTACCCTAAAATAAATACCTCAAAGTAGTAGCTGCAAAAGTAATGTAAAATTAAGAGATGCAGAGCTTGTAGAAACTAAGCTATTATAATGCCAGGATAATTATCAATCCTTTCTGAACGTCTTTAAATGGATTATCTAGCACAGTACTTTCTTTTTTTTTAAGCAGTTATCTTCTGTGATGCTTTAATATCTTTGACTTGCCCTTAAATATTGTAGAAAGTCAAATTCTATTTCTAATTTGTAAGGATCTAAAAAACCGCTTTAATAATGGTATTGTAAAGGCTTTTGCATTGGCTATAACAGCATGTTGTCCAAGAATTAAAACGAAGCCCAATTCACATAGAGTAAAACCATCCCCAAGTGAGCGCTCAGGCAGCATACCATTTTCCTCTTCAGATTGGGCAAAGAGATGAACTCCCTTAATTAACAGGTGAATCAGAGGTCAAACCAATTAACAGATAAGCTGCTGTTTAAAAGGGCACTTTAAAGGCCTTGGAAAAGGATAGGTAAAGTTTTTCCTGTCAAATGTTGCTGTTCCTTTGGGCATGGCTACACTTGCAGACAGGGTGACCAGACAGCAAATGTGAAAAATCGGGACAGGTGGTGGCGGATAATAGGAGCCTATGTAAGAAAAAGGCTCAAAAATCGGGACTGTCCCGATAAAATCGGGACATCTGGTCACCCTACTTGCAGATGTAGAGCACCGGGAGTTAAACCAGCCCTCGGAGACAGCAGCAGGGAAAGTGCTGCCATGTGTTCACACTGTCAGCTGCAAGCGCACCGTCATGGCCACATTAGCAGCTCTTGCAATGCCACAGAGAGCAGTGCATTGTGGTAGCTATCCCAGTGTGCAAGTGGCTGCAACGTGCTTTTCAAATGGGGACGGGTGGAGTGTGACAGGGAGTGTGTTGTGTGTATGTGGGGGGAGAGACAGTGTGTTTTGGGAGGCAGAGAGTGTGTCAGCATGCTGTCTTGTAAGTTCAGACAGCAGCAGGGGGAAACCCTGACATCACCCCCCCCCTTCCCCACGCAACACGCCTGCCTTGGCAGCAGCAGCATTCCACAGTAATGGTTGCTTTGTCCCGGAGCAGATAAGCAGCCAGCTGTCAGAAACGGAGGTTTGAAATAGGATATCTGCATGCCTGAGTTCAAAACAATGACAAGAGTGGCCACTTGACTTCGAGGGATTCTGGGATGTTTCTGGAGGCCAATCACAGCGCAGTAATGCAACACCTCGTCCACACTGACACCCGGGCATTTCAGCCAGGGCGCAGCAAGCTCTATGCTTCTCATGGAGGTGGATTACCAGGAGCGCTCCAGCTGTAGAGTCCAGGTGCTCTAAGTGCCTGCCAGTGTGGATACCTCTGGAGTTAGGGTGCCTGGGGCTGATTTAATGCGCTCTCACTTGCAAGTATAGCCAAGGCCTTTGATAGACTGTATATGAAGGATTTGTTTACCCCAGCATAACCAAGATTTGTGTGTGTGTGCGTGTGTGTTGTTAGGCTAGCAACCGCGTAGATTAAGACACTGAATGTTACTGTAATTTTGATACTCTGTCAATGAGCATAAATAAATATGCTCTAAATAAAACAGAATACTGTAATGGGTGGAAACACATACAGCAAAAATAATGTTGATGGGTAGGGACACAAAATCGTTTTCTAGAGAAGTGTGCAAAAACTATGGTATAGCGCTTGGTTTAATTTTGCCTTGAGGTACAAAAAATGCATAGACGCATTTCCTCCCCCAATGAGAATGTTGTTAGGTTAAAGGGAGGGGAAGAGCCCCAAAACATCTTGGGAGAGAAGGCAGAGCACTAAATGAATTGACATATGTAGTCTCAAGGTGGGAGAGGCAATATCTTTTATTGGACCAACTTCTGTTGGTGAGAGAGACAACAAAAGTTGGTCCAATAAAAAATATTACCACACCCACCTTGTCACTCTAGTATTCTGGGACCGACATGGCTACAGCTGCACTGCATATAACATATGTAATAGAAGGCTCTCTGCTTTTCTTCACCGTAATGAAATTTGCAGATGATACATTTGATGCTGGCAGACCAGGTGCCAGTTCATGCCAAGGACCCCATGCCTCAGTAGAACACTGACTAATACACAGATGGAAACAATCTGGCTCACCTGGGTGCTAGCATTGTTAAAATAGCGATTAGAATGATAAAAATGTGCTTAGTGTTCAGACTTTGTTGAATGCTTGTAAATTAAGCATTAACCTCATTTATAACATCTGTATCCCATATTGAAAGGTAATATCTAAGTATTTGGATTATACACCTTTGTGACTGTGTAAATCACCAGAAAGGAAAGAGACATTAATTAGTGTAAAGTGCTGATCTCCAACAGAAGGTGTCATGTCCTGCCCCACAGGGAAGGCATCCGCACCAGATGAACTATTGTGGAACATCAAAGAGGACAAAAGACTTTGCTGATTGTTCTCTCCCTCCCCTCCATAAAGAGAAGTTGTGCAAGTGAATTCCATCCATGAGCTGAGTTTGCAGCTCAAAGCACAAGGGGAGAAGGGAATAAAAAGCCCTATCAAGAAGGAACTGTATCTTTTTACTTAGACTCCGAGGAGCAAGGATTACTAAGCATAAGCAAAAGATTCCCAGTACTTAGCCTGGATTAGGCTTAAAGGACATATAGAGCTCACATATTACAGAAGCTTCTAGTACTTTTTGCAATTTAAGACGAGAACTCATTTTTGTGTTTCTGTGTTTACCTGCTTTAACCTAGTAAATAACTCTCTTTTTTTTAATAGGATTGGCTACAAGTATTGTTTTTGGTGTGAGATCTAGAATGACCAGGGGTAAGTGACTGGTTCCTTGGGACTGGGAGAAATGTGAATTTCTGTGATCTTTGGTGTAACGGGCCATCTATCACAAAGTCAAGCTTGCCTAGGTGACAAGACAGATCAGAGTACCCAAGGGGTACTGTCTGTGACTCCGTGGCTAGGCTGTTATAATGCCTGAGAAGTTTACACTTGATAATTGGTTGGTGAAATCTAAGTATAGAACTCACAATCAATTTTGGGGTTTGTGGCCTGGTTCCTAACAGTGTTCCCTGAGCTTGGTACCCTCATTCTTGAGCCATTGTAGGACAGCTTGACGACAATACAAAAGTCGGATTTGTTTTGACCTCCAATGAGAGGAAAATATGAAGGGTCCTAGAAAGGTTGGAAATAGGCAAATGGCATTCAGCTTGGAGAAAATGCAAGTTAATATATGTGAGGAAAATAATCTGAAACAATGGGTTACTCAATGGGAGGGAGACACCAGGAAAGCAGTAAATAGGAAATGGGTGCGGAAGTCACTGGGCACAGCATATTGGGAGTAGGGGGGGAACTGTTGCTCACCCCTGTGCAGGTGCCTGGGACCTCCCCATCCACCCACTGCAGTGATCCTTGTGCCAACCCGAGAGCTCTCCCGAAATCTTAGCATTAATCTTGTGTCTAATGCTTTATGCAATGTAAACTGAAGCTTTCACATAGTGTACAGCACTGAATCTAACAATTGTAGCACTGGCAGCACTAAAATAAGTGAGGGAAAGGCAAGATGCTAATCAGAATGGTGTGATGATAAGATCTCTCTGTCATAGTTACATGGTTAGCTGCAGTTTTGACCTTCCCCTTTTCTCCCCCATTCCCCCACTTGCAGTAGCGTAGCCAGGGGGGGAACAGGGGGAGCGGCATGTTTTATGCATGTACAAATGATTATTCTTTTTATAGGTTTTCTCTAAGAATAAATGAACTTTGCTCACCTGGCGGCGCTCCGGGTCTTCGGCGGCATTTCGGCAGCGAGTACCACCGAAGACCCGGAGTGAGTGAGGACCCGCCGCCGAAGTATCGCCGAAGACCCGGAGCGCTGCCAGGTGAGTACAGGGGGAGGCGCCTTTTTATAGTGCCGCTCCCCCTGCGCTCCGGACCTGGCTCGCTACTGCCCACTTGGTTTCCTTTGAGGGCACTCACTTAAGGTTTCAGTCTTCCAGCCACCACCTCTCTTGGGTGGAGACCTGCACCTGATTTCTACAACAGGTCTGCTGGGGTCCAGCGCCCCTGGGTTGCTCTTTCTCCAGGGGCTACAACAGTGTACACCAGTTTCCAACCAACCTTCACAAAGCAAAGTTCATTTATTCTTAGGGCAAAAGCATCCCAGAGAAAACCTATAAAAAGAATAATCATTTGTACATGCATAAAGCAATCTCCCATGGGAGTCTGGTAAGCAAGCATCCCTTCTCACCCTCCAGCAAGGGACGGGGTTTCTTTAGGACCAATGCCCTGTCCATTTGTTGATCCGAAGGAAGAATCCTAGGTCTGTTTAAACTGAGCCTTTTCTATCAAAAGTTCTTTGTCTCCCAGCCTCAACCCAAACAGGTAAAACCAGTCCCTCCTCCTATTCCACAGGAGATCAAGCTGGGAATTTACATAGCAGCCCTGGGATTTTGCATTAATCACCCCGTAAGGATTCCAGATTCTGCAGGATCACCCACCCACCTCCAGCCAGGAACAGACAAATACACATCACCTGTATTGATACAAAGGGCTGTGACTATTCTACAGCTTATACAATCTGTCTTGTCTCAATATAATGGCTTTTTGAGGTTTTCATGCTTTAAACATCAAATACAATATAGTTCTCAAAGTTGCTGCACATAGTTGCAATATCTGTCATTTTGGCACCTCATGCAAACATATGTACAATTTGTGTCTGGCTTATCCCTCCTCAGGGAGTCCTGGTCTTCCACTTCACAACTAGTCAAAACCATGCATGTGCATCATTCCCTCGATAAGGTTTTAGCAGCCTTCTGTACAGGAGCCTTTGTGTATGATCGCTCCATTTGTGATCTAGTCTGTCAAGACTTCATATTCATAGTGTCTTGTTTGCTTTAACAACTTCCAGGCACTGAGATGATGCTTAGTTTATTTTTCTGCTTCTCCAACCCAATTAATATCTGATTAATATCCTATCTGAGATATTGTTGGCTATGACTTTGGTTATAAATTTCCCCCCCCTGAAGGTTTATTCTGGATTTATTGTGGAAACAGTTCTATAGAAATGTTAGAAATATGTGTCAGTTAGATATCAAATGGGTTTTGCTTGGAATACATGTAATACCATATCTGATAATGGAAAAACTAATATCCAATCAAAGGAAACTACTAATAATAACAAATACAATATAGTATGCCCCCCTTCTATGCTGTGGAAACCTAGTCCAGACAATAGACTACTACACAAATAGGCCCGAGTCTAGCATGTATGTAGGTCCTGATCCTGTGACTGGCAGGACCCAGCACAGGAACCCAACTGCACAGATCTAGTTGTAGGACTGGGGCTCACAGCACATGTGTAGTTACATAAGCAGTTGCACTGAGTCACATTCAATGGGTCTATTCAGATGAGTTAAGTGCTTAAGTGTCTGCAGGGTTGGAGCTACAGGTCTTTTTTCAGGATGTTTGTGTGTCTGCACAGAACTTGGAGGTGTATTTTTGCTGACTCTAGATCTAGATGAGAGTTGTAGATTCCAGAAGCTCTTCTTAAGTCTGCTCACAAATTCCTAGTTAGATTGCTCTTGTCCCTGAAATACCAAATACTTTGCTTGATCCTCTAGAGTAGCATTTGGCTTTTGAGTGGAGAGTACAATGTCTACTGCACATGCTCTAAGACCTTTTTACATAGTGCTAATATCTTTCCAGTTCACAGGATCCTAACCTTCTCATTGTTTGAGCCTATAATGCACACAGGCTCCAGCAAACACTAGGTAAACTCTTCCTCCTGTTAAATTAGCCAGTTAGGCCTGGTCTATGCTAACGCTGTAAATTGATCTAAATTATGCTAGTTAAGTTTTGTAAGTAATCACAGGAGCTGACTTCCGGCGGCGCCTGTGGGTGCTGTCGCCCGGCGTCGGACGCCGGGCGATGTTGCGTGCCCCCGACGCCGGGTGACATTGCGGGGCCCTGCCCAGATGCCGACACCAGGTCGCCTGGTGTTGGGGGTGGGGCCCCGCAACATCGCCGGTGGTGAGGTGAGTTGGGCGCGGGCCCCGGGGCTGGCGGGGAGCTGCCAGTGGGTGCTGAGCACCCACCAGTTTTTCCCTGTGGGTGCTCCAGCGGCAGCCCCGAAGCACCCACGGAGTCGGCGCCTATCTAAGCAATGTAACTTAAATCGATGTGCCTTCGATCGACTTACAGCGGTGTCCACACTATGCTATGTTGACCGGAGATGTGCTGCCAGCAAGATAGCTTCCACCTCTCGTTGAGGTGGATTACAGACATTGATGGGAAAGTGCTCTCCCATCAATTTAGCATGTCTTCATGAGACCCGCTAAATCGACACTGCTGTATCAATTGCAGCAGCATCGATTTAGGGGTAGTGTAGACAAGGCTTTAGTAACAGAGCAAAAGATTAGTACTCATCCTGGATCTAGTGAACAACTTGCATGCATTTACTTCAAATCTTTTAATAAATCTTTTTTTAATTTCAAAGTTATTTTGGTTTATTTGATCTTTATCTTCTTAACCTATTATGACACAGAGAGGCAATGTTGGCTAAAATAATCCTGACTGGCAATACACTATTTCCAGCCCCAGGTGTTGAAAAAAATCATGAGACTGCCCCCCAAAAGTCATGAGATTATCTTAAAAATCACAAGACTTTAAATAATATTGGGTTCTTATTTGACTTCTGGATTTTGAGTCCTTAGGAGGGTTCATGGTTTCAAGCTTTTCTCTGCAGCCACAAAGGTTAGAAACTCATTTAAAATAAAATGTAATCACATGACTCCAGGAGCTGGGCCTTTAAGACAAACTCCATGTGTTGCAATACTCATGATAAAATTGTGAATTGGCAACATTGCACCACAGGACCTAGTTCTTCTCCCCACCTCTGCAGCTGCACAAGGCCTGAGATGCAGTGGACATGCCACACATCTGCTAAATGTAGGGAGCAGGACATGGAAAGACTATGTAGGTAGATTGCACTCCCAGGACATATACAGCTGACCTCCATGGTGTTGGGGCTATGAACTATGAACTATGCAGATTCACTGGCAAATCCTATTTATGGAGAGTAGCAGCAACAACAGTATTCTATAGGCTGCACTAGATTCTACAGAGGAATCTGCATGTGTTTTATGTGCCATGCTGGTTTGGAGTGAGGATTCTGTCCCGCATCCATGTCTAGGGTTGCCAACTGTCTAATCGCACAAACCCAAACACCCTTGCCCCGCCCCTTCCTGACACCCTGTCCCACCCCTTCTCCAAGGCCCCGCCCTTTGCTCCCTCTGTTGCTTGCTCTCCCCACCCTCATGTGCTTTCACCAGGCTGGGTCAGGTGGTTGGAGTGTGGAAGGGGGTGTGGGCTCTGGGCTGGGGGGTGGGGCTGAGGGGTTTGGAATGTGGGAGGGGCTCCGGGCTGAGCCTGGGGCAGGGGGTTGGGGTGCAGAAGGGGGTTCAGGGCATGGGCTCTGGGAGGGAGTTTGGGGGTGTGGGGGCTCAGGGCTGGGGCAGGGTGTTGGGGTGCAGGAGGAGGTTCGGGGTGTGGGCTCTGGGAGGGAGTTTGGGGGCGTGGGGGCTCAGGGCCGGGGCAGGGGGTTGGGGTGCAGGAGGGGGTGAGGGGTGCAGGATCCGGCCAGGCGGTGCTTTCCTCAGGCAGCTCCTGGAAGAGGCCGGCACGTCCAGCTCCTAGACTCACGGGCAGCCAGGCGGCTCTGTGCTCTGCCTGCAGGCACCACCTACGCAGCTCTCATTGGCCACGGTTCCCACCAATGGGAGCTCCGGAGTCGGTGCTGTGTCAGCGCACAGAGACCCCCTGGCCACCCATGTGCCTAGGAGCTGGACATGCCGGCCGCTTCCGGGAGCCGCGCGGAGCCAGGGCAGGTCTGGAGCCTGCCTTAGCCCTGGTGCACTGCCGGCTAGACTTTTAGCAGCCTATTAAAATCTCCTGGATTGCTTTCAATAGCGGGAGATTGATTCCGAATCCCCGAGACTCTTGGCCAATCCGGGAGGATAACCCTGTCTGTGTCCCTGCATAGCTGTCGGTTGAAAGGCCGGCATACTCAGCTTCAGATGAGGGATCCAGATTTGGCCCTGAATATATTTCACAAATAGAGCTGAAAGCTTCACCAGGTGCTACAAAACACTATGACCTTTGTGAAGTGCACAAATATGTTTCTAATGACTATTTTTGTTACTGTGGGGATTTCTGCCATTGTTCTAAGCTGTGCACTGCCAGATTCTGTGTCAGAGCTGAGCTCTGCATCTGGGCAAATCTTGTGAGACAGGGTGTTGCAATAGGCTTCCAGTCTGTTGCTATGGGACTGATCCAAAGCCTATTGACGTTAATGGGAATCTTTCTGTTGACTTCAGTGGTCTTTGGATCAGCTCCGGTGAGGCGGAGTGCTTGGCCAGCTCCTCCTGTTCCTAGATCCAGTAGTGAGATTTCCACAGTTCCATTGACTTTCCATGGACTAATGCTTCTAAATCCTTTAGTCGTTTCTGGAAACCTCACAATTAGATCCTTAATTTCTATACAAGAATTAAGACATAAACCAGACTGAGTTTAAATGTGGAAGACTGAGTGTCCCAGCTCCCACACATTATTAGCAAAAATGATTCTACTTAATTGTTTCAGTTTTTCTAATGTGTTACGAATCTTCATTCAGTGTGATTTCAAACACTATCCTCACAATAGATCTACTGCACACCTGCTCTCATAATAAGAGCTGTCTATGCTGTACACCTGCTATCTCTAATTTTACAGTCTATTCTACTTTTTATCCAATCGGCAGTTTTTGTAACACTAATTCAAAATAAATCTGCATATTTCAAGCCATTTTCATTTTTCTTGACACAGCAGTAATTCTGCCCGCTGTGTAGGTTAAAAATCTTGACGGTCTGTGATGCATTTTTCATAGTTTTCATGAAATGTCTGGCCACTTTAGCCTTAAAATGGGATCTTGTTATGATTTCCATCAGATTCTATAATTCATGTCCTAAGGAGTATGTTCATAGCAGAGCTATGAAAAGCTTCAATATTGTGTTAATTTTTTTCTGCTCCTTATCTTGCTTAATTTAAATATTGTGGCCAATTTAAAGGCCACAGCCATAAAATTATGACTCAATTAGTGATGGAGAAGGAGGAATAGAAATTAAGGAAAAATCTTTCATTTCAGCCAGAGAATGAACAAGAGGCACAAGAAAACGTTTAACCTTTTCTGAGCCTTATGATTTGTACAGCATCCAACAAAACGCCACTGTGAAAAGCCTGGGCCTGAGTTCTCTTGATGTGAAGTGCCTGGTGTTAAAGAGGCTTGGGCCTCACACTGTGCTATCTATGGGTGAAAATTGCCCATCTGCAGAGGGGTCAGCTCAAGGACTATTTTGAGGGCTTAAGTGGTGCAGAGCTGTCTGCACAGGGCAGAATGTTATACTGGGTGAAATTCACTACCCCGTAGAACTGTGCTGTGGAATCCCTGCAGTATCCCCACTTGTATGGGGATGGGTTAGCGTGGCAGTGTAGGGAGCCTCTGCACTTAAGCAGATCTAGACTGTGAGGGGACACTTGCACAGTGGCTGTGGAAGGACAGCAGCTCCTCCTCCAGTTTATAGGCTGGAGTAGACTGTAGTTCATGCTGTAACTGTATAGTATACACCAGGATGGGAAAGTGGATTTTGTCTCCCTGAGGCCCTATGCAGAACATCTGTAAAAAGCCCATTTACTCTGGCTGGAATGGGGGCTGGCCATATTTCACCATATATCCCAGCATGCATCGAAGCTGATTTTACTAATAATAAGTATATAGCAGTACAGTGCAAACTCTTTGACACAGTACAAATGGCTTTCTACATCTGCACAAAGTGCATCCAGGGTGTACTGTAAACTATTTGCTCTGAAATAAATGGCATAGCCCTGGGGGAGGTGCCGCAGTGGAAAGCTTATACTGTATTTCACTAGATTTGTTTAGAAACTAGTGTTGGTACAAACTCTTCTGTGGGTTCCAAGGTTGTCATCATTTGGAAGTTATGATGAAAACATTCCTTCCCTAAGGGAGGCAAAGTATAATGTTTAAGTATAATTTAATATTTAGGCAAGGAAAGGGTCTGCTAATGATGTGTGCACCAAACTGCTCATGTACTGAATTGTATTGCTGATCTCATCTCAACACTTTTCCGGTAGTGCTAAGGAAAGTGTTAACATTTGAAAAAAGTATTATACCAATTTGCAAGAGCATTGTGTGTGAAGAGTCTTTTGTAACTAGAACCAATTTGAACCCCCACACTATATTGGCCATCAAAACCACTACAAACCCCTGTAGGAGCAACAAATAAGAGAAAGAATATCACTGCATTAAGATGATGAGATCCAGTGCTAGCCTATGTAAATGTTAAAAACCAGCAAAACTAATACCAAGCCACGGAATTGTGATGACATCTCAGGTGAACAGTGAGACTCCATAGCAGATGTGCCTGATGTATCTATAGAAAGCCAGTTGAAGGAATACACAATTTAACCTCTTCCCTCAAAGGCTTGTTATCTCCAAGTGTATTTGCCAGAAGTTTGTGCAAAATTATGCAACACAGCAAAAGTTGCCTTTCTCCATGTTTCTCCATGTAAATGCTAAATTAACTGGTCAAGTAAACATGGGCATGTTCTTCAAACCCTTTTTAGAATCCAGATTATTGCAATGCCAAACACTTTTGATGCATGCAATACTTTATTCCATCACAACACTTTCTTACCTATTATTCTGCCTAAATCAAGATAAAAAAGACCAACCCCTTTTATACATAGTTTATTGTGATGGGGGTGTTCACCTCGCACCAGCGTAGAAGGGGTTAATGAGGCTAAGGAGAGGCCAATTAACTGGATAGACTGCAGTTAAGGGGAAACCCCTGGATGATGATAGAACCCAGCTGAGAAGGAATAGGCGGAGCTAGGTTCAAGCCAGGAAGCTGGCAGAAGAATGAGACTGGAGCGAGGGAGCCTGTAGCTACTGGACAGTAGAGAGGGAAAGAAGGGAAACTAGGTAGAGAGGGTGTGGGAAAAGGTGGCAAGGTTTAAGGTGGTACAAGCCTTGGCTGCTTATTAGAGGGTCCCTGAGCTGGAACCCAGAGTACAGGGTGGGCTTGGGTTCCCCTACCAGTTGCTGGGGAAGTGGCATGGTTTGGGCAGCAATGCCCTCTTGGAGAAAGACTGTGATATGCCAGATTGGGGGGTGGGGGGGGGCAAAAACACAGTGATCTGGCTGGTGGATCAAGCCATGAAGACAGAGCAAGCAGCCTGAGTCTGAGAGAGAGCGAGCAGCGGCAGACCATGCAGCAGGCAGTACTAGGTTGTGTTGGACCGGAGTGGAGCTAATCCCCAGATGCTACCAGAAGTAGGCGCCCTAGTGGTGAGAGCACCAGTGAAACGTACACACGGTGTATTATGGAAATGAGGTATGTGTAACTTCATACAGGAATGTAGGCCTTCAGTGGGGAAGGGAAGCATTCTCTTCAGTGAAACACTGTTCAGTACACCTGATACCCTAAACTAAGCAGGAGGAGTGTGAGATTCCATCCTGTCTTTCTGCATTAGAATTTACATTCGGGGTGGGAGGCAATGTAGGGCATGCAGCTGTGAGTGCTTTCCATTATAAATGCCTGATGCCTACCTTACTTGGCTAGAGGGGAGCCAAAAGCATGCAGATAAAGTTTAAAGAACGAAAAAGTGGGAGGAGACCACAACTTCCCCTCTCCCCACTGTAGCTCCATGCAATCGATCCTACTTAGGCGATGAGAGTGTTCTGATGGTTTGGCTGGGGAACAACTACTCTTCATAAGGCCAGGTGGATACTCACAAAAAGGCTAATGATTCTTTTAGCAGCAGTAATGCCAGATCTGTGTCTGCATCTACTGTGAGGTGTGGAGTATTGCCCAGGTGTTGAGCACAAGTATCAGAGGGTTTGAATTACTTTGCAGACTTGGGTGCTCTGTTATATAGGTGCAATTCCCCTGAACTGTGGTGGGATTTGCACGCTTTACGGAGAGCAGGACTTAGCCCTTCGTGTCTTTCTGAACTATCACAACATGCTGGGAACTAGGTTATTTATAAAACATGGAACAAACTTGCCAATGCATGCAGTAAAATACTACATCCCTGTGCACTCTGTTTGATACTTATGCTTAGACTCTGCGGAACATTTTCCTTACAAAGATATGAAAAGCAGATGGCAAAGAGGGAACATATTTTGCAGATACTATTTATAACTGGCTTACACCTGGTACATCTCTCACTGGTTGGCCTGAGTCCTTGGCGTATTTTGTGGGCAGAGTTCCTTGCAGAACTTTTTCTAGATGGGAGTGTATCCCATCAGGAATGAAATATCAATATCCAGATCTTTTATGCTGTCCCTTTTGTCATCTTTCTCCATACTGAGTTATATTTAAATACTTCTACAGCCTGATCCAAAACTCATTTGCTGGTGGAAAGACTCCCAGTAACTTCCACAGGCTTTTGATCAGGCCTCTAGTATCTAACAATAATGCTACTAGCATATGAAAGATTTCCCCCTTGTTAAACAGTATGCCAAGTAGTTCTGAATGGGAGTTAAAAACTGCAGTGTTGGGCTAGTGCCACAGTCTATAGCATAGCACAATCCTGCAGGTTGCATGGGAATATACTCTTTAAAAATACTTCCCATCAGGGCCCCAATCCAAAACGCATTCACTTGAATGGAAAGTGTCCCAGTGTCTTCAATGGGGTTTGGATGGGGGCCTAATAGCATGAGGGACTCTGTTACAAAATAGTGTTGGCTTGGATTATCTGATGGCATAAGTCAAATGCAAGACCAGTGAGTTTGCGCTGTTAGAGAGACTGACCTCGCTCATTGGCAGAGCCTGAGAAGTGTCGTAAGAAAGGAATTGCAGGAGTGCTTCATGTCTCTGTCCTCGCTCCTTACAGGAGCAGAGAGGATGGGAGGAAATAGCACCAGTCTCATAGGCTGGCCAATATTCAACTAATTCTCTTAAATGTTAGCGCCTTTGTAGCATTCATAAGGAAATGCCAAGGTGTTATTTACCTGTGCTTTTAAGGAGTGAATATCTGCTGAGGCGGTCAAAGGTGTGTGTGTGTGACAACAGAGTTTGGTGTGCTCCAAAAGGACTAAGTGGCAATGGGGCTTGTAAAAGAGTTTTTGGGTTTTTTTGGGATACTAAGTTAATAAGACTCTCAGACCAGGGATAGTTTTGAAACTGGAGTTTCCTTTCCCTTTCCCCTGCATTTTTAGGGCTATTTCCCCATTTTTATTTTCTTTGTTTTAGTTCAATAGGACACTGCTAATATGCTCTAGAATCAAAATTATTCCTATTCTGCATCTGATACTGACTAAGATGCAAAATGGCATGAACAATCCATTTTTGGGGGGAAGTGGAATTGGGTTAGGTGCAACTGAAAATCTAGAGACAAAGTTCCTAGTTTATATTAGAATCTGATATTCTACTGATAGGTGTTAGTGTTCCCAATGATGTCTTTCCGAAAGTAATAATAAAACCCAGTTTTTCATTTTCTGCTTGTAGCCACTGTTAGTCTCCATTTGCATGAACAATAAATTGAACTAAAACCAAAAAGTAAGGGTATGTCTACACTACGAAATTAGGTCTATTTTTTAGAAGCTGATTTTTGGGAACAGATTGAATAAAGTCGAATGCGTGTGTCCTCACTAAGCGCATTAAGTCGGCGGAGTGCGTCCACAGTACCATGGCTAGTGTCGACTTTCAGAGCGGTGCACAGTGGGTAGCTATCCCACAGTTCCCGCTGCCCATTGGAATTCTGGGGTGAGCTCCCAATTCCTGATGGGGCAAAAAAATTTGTCGTGGGTGGTTTTGGGTAAATGTCGTCAGTCGCCCCTCCCTTCCTCCCTCCCTCCCTCCCTCTGTGAAACCAATGGCAGCCAATCGTTTTGCGGCTTTTTTCCTGGAGTGCCCGTGCATGCGCCATAGCTCTGCAAGCGGGAATCCACTCAGATCACCGCTGCAGTTGTGGGCATTGTAAATAAACACCTTGCATTTGCCCTTGGAGATTTTGGCATATATATATTGGCACTGCATCTTTTGCAATGAAGATCTGATAGCACTGATTCGTCTCCCCATACAGTGATCAGATTCAGTATCTCCCGTTCGGTCCATGCTGGAGCTCTTTTGCGATTCTGGGACTGCATGGTCACCTCTGCTGATGAGCTTGCCACGCTGGTCAAACAGGAAATGAAATTCAAAAACTCCCGAGAGTTTTCCTGTGTACCTGACTAGTGCATCTGAGTTGAAAGTGCTGTCCAGAGCAGTCACAATGGAGCACCCTGGGATATCTCCCGGAGGCCAATACTGTTGAATTGCGTCCACACTACCCCAAATTCAATATGGCGATGGCGATTTTAGCGCTAATCCCCTCATCGGGGAGGAGTACAGAAATTGATTTTAAGAGCCCTTTAAGTTGAAAAAAATGGCTTTGTCGTGTGGACGGGTGCAGGGTTAAATAGATCAAACGCTGCTAAATTCGACCTAAACTCGTAGGGTAGACCAGGGCTAAGAGACAGTCCAGTGTTGCTGTTTTTAAGAAGCGGGTGGATGGCTTGTAACACACAATCTGTATTACAGTAGTTCTTGGAAACCCCAACTAAAGACTGGGTCCCCATTGTGCTAGGCAATATAACGCACAGAAAGAGGAAGTGCCTCCTCAAAGTGTTCACAATCTAAATACTGAAAACAAAGCGGGTGAGAAAAGCAATGATCACCATTTTGCAGTTGAGGAACAGGGATTTGCCTAAATTTGCCCTGGAAGAGTGTGGCAGAGTTGGGAATTGATTCCAGTTCACTTGAATCTCTATCCAGTGCGTTAAACACAAGACCACTTCATCAGATTGGGCTGGATTGATGCTGGACAAACCTTAACAGTTGAAATGCAAAATTTGGAGACCGACATTGGCTGATGTGTATGAATAGAATGCAATTTATCACAAAGACAGACTGTATTCTTAGTGCTTGTGATTGGAAGGAGCTCTGACAATGACACTGAGGGGTTTGTTGTCACGTGAGAGCTTAATGCTTGAACATTTGCTGCCAAAACTATTTGCAAGCAGGATTCCTGGTGGCAGTTATAGTCACACTGAGATGCCCCTAGAGTCATAAGTCTCTAGTTGAAAGGCTGGATGTGTGACAAGCAAATGACTTCATTGCTATGAAAATAGTTTCACGCCAATCATTTTGAAAACAGTAGGAAACAAGTTACATTTGGCAGGCAAGGATCTCATCAGAAAAAAAAAAAAAGGATCTGTTCGGCTCAGGAGTACAGTGTCGTTCTATAGATACTAGAGAGCTACACACATCTGGGTTATCGCTTCCTTCCCCCAAATGTACTAGGTATGCAATAACAATTATTTCTAGCTGAGTTACTCTGCTTGTGTTGGGATTTCTCAGCTCTGCTTATCACTCTGTTCTGCAGCAGTACTGCAGACATTGACTAGTTCAATTAGTTAAAATGGCCACTGAGGTAGCTAAATGGGTCTCCTCAATCAATTCCTTTCTCCCTTCCAAAAAAAAAAAAAAAGGGGGGGGGGTGGGAGGGAGAGGGGCGGAGGGAGAAGTCACCATATAGTGGTAGCACATTTGTTCTTATGGCTAGCTGATGCAGTAGGGTTTCATGGACTTTGTTGGCTAGCATTGCAGGGTGGTGTTACATACTGTTTTACTCTGTGGTTGTCAGTTAGGATATAGCTAGAATCAGCAGATTTTTAGAAGTAAGCATCTAATCAGTAGAAAAATGGGTGAAATGTATCCCTATTGTAACTCTGCTGAGGTGAAGGAGTTATGCCAAGGATGAACTTAGCCCAATGTGTGTTTAAAAATCACTTTTTAAAAATTGTGCTTGCTGATGGGTCTCCCTGGACCATGGAGGGTAGAGAAATAGGTTGTCCTACTGTCATAAATATAAAGGGAAGGGGAGGAAAGGCTCTGATGCAGTACTATAAAATCCTCTTACCTGTAAAGGGTTAAACTCCAGTAACCTTGCTGACACCCGACCGGGCTGGCATCTGACCAATAAGGGGACAAGATACTTTCAAATCTTGGGAGGGGGGAAAAAGGGCTGTCTGTCTGTCTGTGGGATCTCTCGGTAGGAGACAGATCAAGCCAGCACCCATCCATCTTCTATGGAGTCAGTAAGTGATTTTAGATAAAATGCGTGAGGTTTTTCTATTGTTTTTAGCTTGGGAAATTCATTGTGCTGGAGGGAATGTGTATTCCTGTTTTTGTTGCTTTTTTTTGTAACTTGAAGGTTTTGCCCGGGGGGGATCCCTCTGAGTTAGGAAATTGAGTACCCTGTAAAATAAATACCATCCTGATTTTACAGAGATGATTTTTACCTTTCTTGTTTTAATAAAATCTTTCTTTTAAGAATCTGACTGTTTTCCATTGTTCTAAGACTCTGGGGGTGGGTTTTGGATCACTGTGTAACCAACTGGTTAGGAGATTATTCTCAAGCTCCCCAGAAAAGGGGATATTTTGCGGGGAAGGGGAACTTCAAGTGGTCCTTTTCCCTGGTTCTTGTTTAAATCACCTGATGGTGGCAGCAAGAAGCTTTTCTCAGGGTGCAGGGGAGATTTTGTACCTTGGGGAGTTTTAACCTAAGCTGGTAGAAATAAGCTTAGGGAGTCTTTCATGCAGGTCTCCACGTCTGTACCCTAGAGTTCAGAGTGGGGAGGGAACCTTGACACCTACTCTTCTGGGGATGGATGGTTTTTTCCAGTTTAATGTCCCTTCTCATGTTTTCCCTGCCTGCAATTACTGATCACTATTGTGTCAGCTTTCCCCCCTCCCTGCTAGAATAAATATTTACCCTAGATGTTATGAGAGAGATCCCCAGCTGGTGTAAATCAGTGGAGCTCTGCTGACTTCATTGGAGCTACATTGATTTACACCGTATGAGCATCTCGTCCTAATGCTGGACTTACTCAGTGCTTTGTCAAGATCAGGGTTGCGATGAAGGCAAACTAGCTGCAACTCATTGGAGACAAGTCTGAGGATATCCTGGTAGGCTGGGGAAATATGCGCTCTCAGATTAGGGGAAGGATGTGTCTTTCTTTCATTACCCTTCCCCCCCTCTCCAACCAGTTACAAATCTGTGTAGCTCTTGTATTCACAGCTGACCCTGGAAATCCAAGTAGTAACAGTGGCTACAAGTTTTCTGTTATCTGTGCTTGGCTAAGAGGTTATGACCTAATACCTCAGACACAGATCTTGCTTCCAACTGTGTTTTCTATGCCTATTTCACCTTAAGACTAGATTATTGCAGTCCACTCTATGTGGGGCTAAACCTTACAACTACCTGGAAACTACAGCCCCTTTGACATGCGGTGCTTCTCTTAGGAAGCCAGCCTCACCAGAGTTCCATGACCTACCCTGGCTTCCAGGTGCAATGTAAGATGTTAGCTTTAATGTCTTGTATGTGCATTTTTGGAGGCTGGTTGAAAACTTGCCTCTTCATAGAACATGTAAAAAGGTGGTGTTGATTAATGGTTAGATGGGGAGCCGGGAATCCCGAGTGCTGTTCCCAGCTCTGCCACTGACTTACTGTGTGCTCTTAGTTCACTCTTGCCTAAAATGATTATAAAATACCTACCTACCTCAGGGGAGTTGTGAGCTTAATAAATGTTGGTCAGGTTATTTGGAAGGCTTGGGCAAAATGCACTATATAAATGAAGCACTGCCACTGAATATGGCTTAGGGTATGTCTACGCTGGCAGAGTTACAGAGCCAGTAGTTACAGCACCACTCCGAGAGCGCTGAAGGGAAACTGCTGTTGTGTGGTCACGCTGTCAGCTGTCTGTGCAATAGTGTGTTCACACTTGCGGCACTTGCAGCAGTATTCGGAGCGGTGCACTCTGGTCAGCTATCCCACAGAGTATCTCTTCCTCTTCTGCCACTAAGAGTTGTGGCAAAGCAGAGGGGGTCATGGGGCATCCTGGGTCTTGTCCCAATGCCCCGTGATGCATTGCTTCGCATCCCAGAAATCGCTGTGCTTCTGTCCATATTCGGCGCCATCTTTCAATGGTTTCTGTGCTGCGTGCTCTGCCTCTTCGATCTGCAGGAACAGATACTGCACTGTTGACCAATATGCTGCTCGCTCTCACTAAGATGTCACGAGTGGCTGTGGAGTTATTTCTTAAACTACAAAGGCAAGAGGAGTTTGACATTGATCTCGCCACGCGTACCAGCTATGACATGAGATTGCTTGTGCCATTCATGGAGGTGCTGACGACAGTGGAACACTGCTATTGGGCTCGGGGAAACAAGCACTGGGTGGTGGGATCACATGATCATCGGGGCCGGTGCAAGGAAGTTTTGTGCCCTAGGTGAAACTTCCTTGCACCAGACCTGCGCCACCCCCACTGCAACGCCACCCCCCCGCCCTAGCCAGCCCCCTCCAAGTCCCCCCACGGGCCACAGGAGCTGAGTGTGGAGCCGGCTCGCCGCGGCTGCCTCCCGGCTCCAAGCTCAGTGGGTGCGTGTGGGGCAGGGGGGCGGCTCACCAGGGCTGGCTCCCCGCTCAGCGGCTGAGCGGGGGTGGGGTAAGGGGGGCGGCTCGCCGCAGCTGCCTCCCAGCTCCCTGCTCAGCGGCTGAGTGGGGGGGGGCAGGGGGGCATCTCACTGCGGCTGCCTCCCACCTCCTGGCTCCATGCTCAGCCACTGAGTGGGGGATCAGGGGGCCGGCTCGCTGCGGCTGCCTCCCGCCTCTGGGAGGCAGGGGGGCAGCTCGCCGGCTGCCTCCCGGCTCCACGCTCAGCGGCTGAGTGGGGGGGGGGGCAGGGGGGCATCTCACTGCGGCTGCCTCCCACCTCCTGGCTCCATGCTCAGCCGCTGAGTGGGGGGTCAGGGGGACGGCTCGCTGCGGCTGCCTCCCGGCGGGCAGCTGCCCGCCGCCCCCCCAAATCCTGGCACCCTAGGCGACCGCCTAGGGTCACCTAGTTATAGCGCCGGCCCTGATGATCATGCACGTCTGGGATGACGAGCACTGGCTACAGACCTTTTGGATGAGGAAAGCCACATTCATGGGACTGTGTGATAAGCTCGCCCCAGCCCTGCTGCGCAAGGACACGAGAATGAGAGCTGCCCTGTCATTGGAGAAGTGCGTGGCAATTTCACTGTGGAACCTGGCTAGTCCAGACTGCTACCAATCAGTTGCTAACCCAGTTCGGAGTGGGAAAGTCGACCATTGGACTCACGTTGATAAAGTGTGCAGGGCCATTAATCGCATCCTGCTCCGAAACACTGTGACTCTGGGCAACGTGCGTGACATTGTGGATGGCTTTGCACAAATGGGCTTCCCTAACTGTGGAGGGGCGATAGATGGCACACACATTCCAATTCTGGCACCAGACCACCTAGCTACAGAGTACATTTATCTGAAGGGGTATTTCTCAATGGTTCTCCAGGTGCCTGTGGATAACCATGGTTATTTCACAGACATTAATGTAGGCTGGTCTCAAAAGGTGCATGATGAACATATTTTTCAGAACACTGGCCTGTTCAGGAAGCTGCAAGCAGCGGCTTTCTTCCCAGCCCAGAAGATCACCGTAGGGGAAGTCAAAATGCCCATTGTGATCCTGGGAGACCCTGCCTACCCCTTTATGCCATGGCTTATGAAGCCATACATGGGGCACCTTGACCGTAGCAAGGAGCGGTTCAACAGGCTGAGCAAGTGCAGAATGACTGTGGAGTGTGCATTTTGCCATTTGAAAGCCCGCTGGCGATGACTGTACTGGAAGCTGGACATGGCTGATGACAGTATTCCTATGCTCATAGCCATGTGCTGTACACGCCATAATATTTGTGAAGGGAAAGGTGAAAGCTTCACTCAGGGCTGGACCATTGAGACTGAGCACCTGGACCCTGAATTTGAACAGCCAGAGACCAGGGCTATTAGAGGGGCACAGCGCGGGGCCATAAGGATCAGGGATCCCTTGAGGCAGTAATTTGAAGCTGAAAGACACTAATATTTGTTGCTATGCTTGGGAGTGCAGTGCTTGTAATGCTAAGAGATGATTGTGATTGGTGCAGATATTACATTATGAAGGTGTAAGAATATTGCATGTTGCTTTGCAGGACTGTTTCCTTTCAATTAATGGAATAAAGATTGCTTTCAAACCAAAACAATTATTTTATTAAAAAACAACAGAGGAAAGAGACAAAAAACAAACAAACCAACAACACATCAGCACTGAGGGTGAAGGGAGGGTCCCAGGAGGAGGTGGGGTCCTGGGATGGTTAAAGATTTGTGTATGTCCAGGTATCATATACAACCTTCTCCTTTGGAGTACACTGCAGTAGGTGCTGTACTTCAGCAGGGCTAAACTGCAGAGCGACTGGTGTGGGGTGCAGTGGGTACTAGGAGTCTGCAGGGCTGGACTGTGATGGGGCAAGAGTGGAATGCAGCGGATACAGACTGGAGCCAGGAGGCTGATAAGAGTGTATTGGCAGTGTCTGGGGGGGAGGGGAGGGGAAGGGAAATAGTTTTGCGACAGCGGCTGCAGGGGAGGGTGGGCTTGGAGCTGCTCGGTTTGCAGTGCTAGGAGCGCCTGGAGCGTGTCTGCTTGGTGATCCACATCGTTTAAGAGCCACTTCATTCTGGCGCAACGCATTCTCCTTTCGGTCCCTCTTCTTGCTGTCCCACCAGTCCTTCAATTCCTGTTTCTCGGCGACGGAGTGAATCGTTACCTCACGCAGAAAGTCCTCTTTAGTTCTTCATGGCCGCTTTCTAATTTTGCGCAGCTGTTCAGCCGGTGATAACAAAGAGGGAGGCTGGGCTCCCAAGGTCATATCTGAAGCCAAAACACAACATTTTACAGAAGCACTATTATTTGCAATACACAGACCACTGATTCAGTGATTTAAAACAGCCACTATTCACATACTTCTTGTTTGACTTAATTATTCCTCTTAAGTGCTGGAAATCAGAACACAAGAGCATCCCAATAACATTTTAACTAGGACCCGATGAAAAGGCAACAAACTATAGACATGTAATGACTTTAAAACTAATAAAAGTTAACTATGAACTTGTAAGTGCAAGTACTGTAGGTGAACCAGAAACTTGGTTCTAGGAGATGTGCTTATTCAGTCAGGGACCAGAAACTACCCCATCTCTCTTAGGGATTTGTGGCTAAATTACTGATGCCAAGAGCTTAGCAGGATTCAAAAAAAGATAATTTATGCAAAATCAGGACATCCAGTTATATTAGACAGGATAAAACATTTATAAGAGATCTAAATCCTTATGCTCGAGGACATAAGCCAAACACGAACTGCCTGAGGGTTTGGAAAAAGCTTTCCTTGTGGGCAAATTGTTCAATAATTGTCCATGATGTGGCTTCTTGCACTTCCCTTTAAAGCAACTGATTCTGGCTACTGCCAAACAGATACTGGATTTAGATAGGAATTGATATACCAGAGTGGACCAATGGACTATGTACCTTGGCTAGCTTTGTTATCTAAGCTGAGTGAAAACATAAACAGCATAAATATCTTTTCAAATTTCACTTTTAATGTTCCAACCTGGTGTTAGTAACAGGTCTATTACTGCTTGCAACACGGACTAGGCATTTAATGCACCGCCTGCTGCTTACTACACCAGTGTTAGTTGTCTTGCTCTTACTCTGGTCCCTGATTGTGTGGTGTTTCTCTTTTGTAACATCTGTCTGTACAGTGCCTGTCATAATGGGACCCTGATCCCTCACTGATGCTCCTACATGCAATTGCAATAAACATCATGAACACAGCACTCTTAAACCCTAGAACAGACTAGCAGGATGAGGATTTTTCCCCCCTAATACAATGTTTGTTTTGACTGTGTTCCTTTAATATTCTGCCTATTGTTTCTACTAACTGGGGGCCCAACCCTAGAGCAGGCTTAACCAGTTAGTAGGCGCTGGAATCCTAAAAGGAGCCTTCCTTTGGCCAAGCCAGTGGGAACCATGCTAAGTTTATAACAGCTGGAAGGCTGTTTGCATATCTAAACCAGAACAAAGGAATGTGCTAGGGTGATAAGTGAGAGAAACAATCTAAACGAAAATCTTTCAGTCAAATTATCAGCTGTTTACAGTGGCAGTGCTAAAGTAATGTTTCACGTGGGACCTTCCATACTTGGGTGGTCAAGGCTTTTTATAAAGCAAAGAATTTAAATATTGGCAGAGCAGTAACACTGGAGATAAGTCATGTATGCAGCCATTGTGCACGTAGCAATAGCTCACACACAGTCTTGGATGCTAGCTCTTGTTTTAGTGAGAGAGGCAAAGCTGACCAGCTCACTAGAGTTATTCTTTACATCTTTCAAAATGGTCAAGGAGGATTTATTTGTTGATGTCTATTCTGACATCTGGGGTGGCTGTCTAGACAGACACTGGCTTAGAATCTCTCCCAGACAGCGTCTCCAACTGTGCAGCCCACATCCGCCTCCAGTAATGCACAGGGACACTGGCATTCATGAGCTAAGGTCTTACCATCAATCTTCTGTTCTTCTGGTTAAGAAGTAATAGTGCTGCCAACTGGATGATATTGACACTTGGGGTTTGGTTCTGTTCAGTTATGCTGGTTTTGTACTATCAATAGAATTAATCTCGGTGTTCGCTGGGGTAAGTGAAGTCGGATTCAATCTTTGTTTTCTTGGACTAGAGCAGTATGTGAGGTTGTAGAGTAACTTAATAGCTGCCACTGGAATATGACTTGGAGTT
This sequence comes from Chelydra serpentina, assembly GCA_037349315.1. Lineage (NCBI taxonomy): Eukaryota > Metazoa > Chordata > Testudines > Chelydridae > Chelydra > Chelydra serpentina. Next base: position 1,395,492 of record JBAIAC010000023.1, read on the forward strand.
TCTGGTGGGAAGGAGGGAGGAGAAGTGAATCCACATGTCCCTTATGTTATCCCTTTTTATTTTAAAAGGGTTTTTTCTCCATAGTTGATGATTCACAAATATTTCTAGAACATGCTGATATTCAATGAAGAGACCAAACTCCCTGTCACAGTAACTAGGTTATTGGAATGGAAATCTTGAAAAGGAGTTTGCTTTTCCGACTGAAAAAAAAAAATCTGAGTTCACTTCTCAATACTTGGCATTCCTGTCCTGTCCCAGGTGTCTGTGGTAGCCATGGAAGTCTACTTAGCCACTGTGGCTACAGTCTTACTGTCCACCTCCAAAGGGAACTAGTGGGATAGGAATTATTCTGGTTCTGACCCCTCCTAGTCCAAGAAGGCTGCAAATATGTCTCACAATGAGAGTTATGAGGGCCTCCTCATGCTCATGAGAGCAAAATTCCAATACTGTGCAAAATTCCACTACTAATCTAACAATTGGAGTCTTGTCACTGATGCCATGGCTGCAGGTTTTACTGCACAACTCTCTCTTGCCATAGAATTATGCTCCAGAATCGAAGATTCCATTTTTGGAGCTCTTCTTGTTAGGAAGAAATTCTTCCACACACAGGAACATAGCACAAATGGATGCAGCGATGTATCAAGCTGTCTGCAGACTCAGGCAGACAATAGCTAAGGCAAGTGTCACAGCAGCACCAGTAGTCTTGGGCAGGCTTGTACTGCGGAAGGTGTGAGGGGTGGCTCCTTGAGACCCCTCCTCCTTTGTGCACCCACCCAGTGCTAGGCACAACTTGTTCCTGGATAATAATTCCGCTGATTCACAATGTCCTGTAAGGCACTTGCTAGAGGCCAAGAGAGAATAGTTGGTATAATATATGGGCAATTCAGAGCAGTTAGACTGTGAGAAGATGGTTACCTAGAAGACAATATTTCTAAAGGAATAATCCAGCATTGATAATGAATGGCCTAGATTGAGAATCATATCAAAAGCACAGCAATGGAAAGGCCAAGTATTGTGATCCCCATCCCCTCCTCAAGAATAACTGCAACTTTCCATTGGGATGATTTATGGGAAACACTTGAGAACATGCTGCTCAGATCCATCTTTGTCATAAAACACTCTTGATTTAGGCCTTCTAACCTGCCTGATTAAGTCTTCTGAAATGTCGGTTTAGAAAAGACTTCGCTTTGCAAAAGGCTTTAAGGGTGTTCAAATGTAATGCAATTGGATAGCTGCATGGGAGTTTTGGGACATCAAACAGTTTTAGTTAATGATGGACAGTGATCAAAAATAAGGGCCTGGTCAGGTTTACTGTGGTTCCAGATTGTTTCTGAGTCTTTAGGATTTTCTGTTTTGGATTTTAATAACACTTGGATTTTTCCAGTGTGTTGGAATGGAAGCCTTAGCCTACATAAAAATAAAAGTCAACTGAAGGCTTAACTCAGGGCATGTCCTCAACATGGAGTGTTGAGAGGGCTCTGGGGACTCGTGGGATTCATTTTTCCACCTTTGTGCTACCAAGGCACAGATTCTTCAATCTAATGCTATTAATGATTAATACACACTGGCTGCTGCTTACTACCTCAGTCACGACTGTCTATTTTGTGCTCCCCATCTCCGTATCCTCCTATTGTCTCATATTATCAGACTTGGGGCAGGGAGCATCTTGTCCTTGTGTTTTTACAGTACCTAGTGCAATGAGACCCTGATCCTTTGTAGGGGACCTCCAGGTGTAACCACAGTACTAATACGTCAGAAGGTGGCCTGCAAGCAGGGTAGCTGGCTTCCAACTGTTTGGGGGAGAGAGGCTGGTATTCAGCTTGCCTTTTCCTACCCCTGAATGGAAGGGAGCGGAGTTCTGAGATGTCCTGATGTCCCGTTTCCAAAAGTAAGCAGAAGTGGGCAAAACTTGGGCCCAGCCTATGCTGGCTCACAGCTCAGAGCTAGCAGCTGTATTTAGAGGCCTGGGCTTAGTTTGTGTGCCGTGCGAAAGGAGGTGGTAGAACTGGGTATGACGACAGGAAAGGCAGCAGAATTGGAGGTGGGTTTGAGGGAAGAAGAGGTGAGGGCAGAATGGGGCTGGACAGCAAGAAGGCAGCCTAGCTGGGCTGTGGAGAGGATCATGCAGCGGGCATTGTGCCTCAAGACATCTCTCGCATGCACAGTTCTTCTCATGTTGGCTCCTTGCTGCCAGGTGGTGTTGTGGGGGATATAAATTACTACTTATCTGTGCTCGTCTGTTTGTGTGTGGGCACCCCCCCCACTAAAGTCAGTGGTGTTCCAGGAATGGCAGAGAGATCCACCCATCTGGAGTCATTTGCAAGATCAGGGACCATCTCTCCCCAGTGCACTGAAGACCTCATGTAGCCTGGTAAATCTCCTCCTCCAAGTTGAGCATGAATTTTGAAGTCAACCACCAATTGATGAAGCACCAGTGACCAGTCTGCAATGCCACCATTGCTCCCCCTGTAAAATTTCCCCAAACTGTCACTTTTTTATCACCACAAAAACTTGGTAGGAAACAGATTTCTCAAGAGAGATTAATGTATGCAATTGCCTGCTGATTTCACTGTTCAGCAGCGTTAACTGCAAATTCATCTCTTGCCAGGAGTCCTTTTCCCACAATTGTCTTTTCTTTTTTTTTATAACAGTGAGAATTTCTAAAGGAGTGTTTATCATGAGATTATGATGATCATGAGATCATAGCTTTTATAGCTCAAGAGCACATGCCTAACTTTGCTGTACCTTGTTATTCAATTATAAAATGCCATTAGCAAAGCTGAGCAATATGCATGGCTGATGGCAAGTAATAGCTGTGCAATTATGGTACAGCAATCCTATTATGTCATGTCATAATAGGCCAACTTCCAAATTTAGCACCATAAATTAAAAAATCTTTGGGGCAGCTATATGTGAAATGCTGCCAACAGCAACACCGATACTAGGGAGAGAGGTCCTGAAACCATAAGGCTGATGCATGCTTTAGATTCCAGCATTGTGCTGAAGCCTATGGAATACCAGTTGCACAGAACAACAGATGTGTATGTTTGCATTGCAAACAAGCTCTCTGCCAGCCACCACCTCTCAAATCCTAGCTGAAGTTGGGCACAGCTTTGGAATATCAGGCTCCCCTCCTTCCCCAGCATCAGGTGAGGGAGGTGTCATGTGATAATGGTAGACTCAGTGTCAATTTCTTCTAACACAGGGAACTTTGTTGTATGCATAGGTGCCGACTCCGTGGGTGCTCTGGGGCTGGAGCACCCACGGGGAAAAATTGGTGGGTGCTCAGCACCCACCGGCAGCTCCCCGGCAGCCCCGCACCCGTTACCGGAGCACTTACCTTCGCCCCCGATGCCGGCCGACGTTGCAGGGCCCCACCCCCAATGCCGGCCAACGTTGCGGGGCCCCGCCCCCGATGCACCCACCTATGGTTGTACGAGGGAAACGGTATCAACCCTAAAATTGTCTGATGCTCACTCTGCTTCACTGCAGAGCATCAGCCTAGAATCTTCCCAGACTTCCTGCTACAAATTTAAATAGTACACAGCCTCGGGAGAGTTGCCCAAGGTATCTCCTTGGATCAACCCTGCTGTGACTCTGTCTTGCAGTGACTCTGCATCTACACTTGTTCTCTTTCTGCTTCCTCTACCAGCCCTTTTGGCCTCCCTAGGATTCTCCCTACTATTACTCCCTCTGGGTCTTCTTTCTCTGGAGCTTCTCATGAAGTAAAGTCTGTCATTATAGGTTCTTATCTCTGTAATGTAATGTATTTATTAAGTGTTAATTAATGCACTATGGGAGTCCCCCTTCAGCCCTCTGTATAAATTGATCCCTTTCTTTCCATATGTTTTACCCATAGGGTTTTCTGCAGCCCTAGGGCAGCCAGCAATAACCCCTATGCTTTTGCAATGGGATGAGGGAAGGGGACCATAGGTTCCCTATTTATGTGATTTTCAATAAGTGTTATTACTCAAGGTACCAGATGTGTTTAGTACCTTTTAAAATCCCAAAGCAAGCTCATTTTCATTTCTCATGTAATCTCATTTACAGTAGACACACTTTTCATTAATTATACGTGTTGGATTTATTATTTGTTAGCTAGCTGTTTTTTCTTCTTCTCCAGTGTGGAAAATTGTGTGCTGAATGACATAATTCCACCCCCCCGCCCCAAATGTCCATGACACAATTATCGGATTTAGTGATGGACAAGTATCCATCGTGCAACATGATGGTGCCTACCCCTGCCCCGCACTTCAGGGGGACATGGGATCTGGGGTTAGCGGGGGGGTCTGGCGCTAGCAGCAGCAAATGACTGGGCCCCAGCCTGCTCCCCTCTGCCAGCTGGGGAATGGGTGGCATGGGGGTAGGGTGAGAAGAGGCGGGGCGGGGGCTTGAGGGAAGAGGTGGAATGGGGGCAGGGAGGGAAGAGGTGGGGTGGAGTGGGCCAGGCTGGTTCGCTCACTGCTGCCAGCACCAGGTCCCCCACTAATCCCCCAGGCTGCCCTGGACCCCGCATCCCCCTGAAGCACAGGGCCCCCCGAAGCACAGGGTCCAGGGTGGTTGCCCTGGTCCATCCTATGGATGAGACGGCTCTGCTTGGGCACCACCAAAAATATCACAAAGCTGGTGCCCATGAGCCTGCTGGCACTGTGTGGGGTAGGAGCCACACTAGCTTCCCCTTGGGGTGAACACTGTCATGTGGGACAGACTCCCTGGGGGTTAGTAGGAGCAGCAGTTTGCCTCCACAGCCCATTGCTGTTAGCTCATCTCCACAGGGAAAGAGAATCAGTAGAGAAGGAAAGGTAGAAGCTTACTTTGAGGGTTTCACCTGCAGAAAGGGAAGAGCGAAGGGGGCACTGTGTGAAAGGCCTGGGGGAAGGTGAACGCTCGAGGAGGGGAACAAGAAAGCGGAAAATAGAACATTAAGTCACAAAGTAGTACTGACAATTGTGACAAGATGGCCAATGTTCACATGGTGGGTTCTGTGCTTTTCTTGGGGGGGGGGGGGGGAAGGGTGCTAAGATGCTACCCCTTGCCCCTGCTCTTGGGCACCAAGGGACCCCTCTAGTGGCCCAGGAAGGTGATAGAGGAGGGAAGCGGGGGAAGGGTCTGGGTTTGCTCCTCACTCTGAGTCCCAGCCTCTCAACCCCTGCGGGTTTCTTGCCCTCATCCCCCTTAGGTGGGGCTACCCTCGGTCCTTAAATGCTGGGGGAGGAAGTCTCCCTGTCCTGCTGGGCCAGGGTCTCCCTTACTTCAATTCTCTGGTCTTCACAACACACCTCCAAGCTCTAGTCCTCTTTACTTCTTCCTCCTCCCCTGACTGCCTGAAGCAGGGGGTATTTTATTAGGTTCCTGACAGGGCATTAATTGACAACAGGTGCTCCAATTAACCTGTTGCAACTCTCCCTAGTCTACAGGGAACCACGCCTTAATTAGCCTAGGGCTTATATATTGCCCCTCTAACACGCTACCACTGCTTCCTGGCCCTCCTGTATCACACAATGTAAAATGAACAGAAAGTGGGGTCAGAAGTTGGCAGGTGCAAAGTAGGAGATGATACATGATCAGGCCCTGATCCTACAAATACATCTAATATTATACATGCAGGAAGACCTATTTAACCCAATGGGTCTTGGGGCCCTATCCTGCAATACGTTTTGCATGGAGCCCCACAGAGGTCAATGAAACTGTGTGGATGCAGGGATCTGCTCACATGGGTGTCCTTGGAGGATCAGGGCCTCAGCGCCTACCTACTAGGGAAATGTGTACAAATGTAGCTGTTCTGGTATAGTCACACTGGTGCAAAACCCCCACATATAGGCGAAGTTCTTTGGGTCTTTATGATGAAATGTTTGTCAAATGCCTAGAACATTTTTACATGCATAATTTTTTTAATGTAAATGTCTTGCATGGGTTTTTTGGGGTTTTGCAATTGAATAAATCAGTTTTTGAAAAGGTATACATGTCAGGGATGAGTAAACAATTTCTACTTTTTTAATTCTTTCTCCCATGGCCTTTCTTAAGGCTGGCTTCATATAAGGCTGTATTTAATGATATTTGTGCCTAATTGTTCCCTGAGTAATGTTTTCACTAAAGTAACATAGAGTATCTCAAAATGAAAACAATCCCAACAAAAACCCACATTACAATTGCAGCAATGTCCTTCAGGGCATGCTTTATTGTACCATTAATGTGCTGCTTGGGTGGTTGAAAGCACAAGGCCAACATAACACCCCTGAGGTAGCCTATTATGATAGAATAATGCAAGCCCTATTGTCTTAGTGCTCAGATGAATCACACAATTATCAAAGTAACACTTCAGTCACTCTTTGTTTTATTGAGCTTATTCCACATGGTATTTCATAGTTCTACAGCAACTTCAACCATTGTGGCTTAATCATAAATTACAACCATGGAGTAGTTTAATGAAAATTTATGAACTTCTTTTTTGGCTAAAAAATATCTTTACTTTTTTTCCTAGCTGCAACTCTTGCAGGTTAAGCAGAGCCACATTAATTCTGAAGATGATGTCAGCAGGGCCTGTTGAGATAATTTAAGGACCCAATGTATAGATAACAAATCTAGAAAATTGCTATTAGAGCAATGAGTCTGCACTTTAATGCCTTTCTTTCACAGTGTACATGAATCCACAGGACCCTTAACAGCTAGCTGTTAATGTTATGTCTACACTTGGAGGTGGGGGTTTGAGTCCCAGTTTGGGGAGATGCACTTCTGTTAGCTAAGCATTGTAGCATAACTGCAGTAGCCCAGGCAGTGGCTTGGGCTAGCCACACACGAGTACATACCCCCAGGGTTTGGACAGGTTTGTACTTGGCTAGCCCCTCCCACAGCTCGCCGCTGCCTGTGCTACTACCTCTAAACTACAGTAACTCCTCACCTAAAGTCATCCCAGTTAACGTTGTTTCATTGTTACGTTCCTGATCAATTAGGGAACATGCTCGTTTAAGGTTGCACAATGCTCTCTTATAACGTTGTTTGGCAGCCGCCTGCTTTGTCCACTGCTTGCAGGAAGAGCAGCCCATTGGAGGGAGCTGGGGGGGCGTGGAACCAGGGTGGTCCAGCAGCCCCTCTATCAGCTCCCTGCACCCCTAAGTTCCCTGTGCAGCAGCCGCCCAGCAGGCTATCAATTGCCGGCAGTTCATCTGTCCCTCCCCCCACTGCCATGTGCTGCTCCTGCCCTCTGCCTTGGAGCTGCTCCTGGGAGCCTCCTGCTTGCTGTGTGGGGGGGGGGCGGGGAAAGGGGGGCTAATGTCAGGGTGTCCCCCTCCCCCCTGCTCCTGCCCCCCGCTTACCCCTTCTCCATATAGAGCAGGGTGGGGACAAGATAGGACTCAGGACATAGGGAGATTGCTGGCCGCAGCTGCTGTCTCAACTTCCTGATATACTTTAAAAGGCAATGTACTTAGAGTGAGGTCAGCGTACTTCAAGGGGCAATGCGCTTCTCTCTCTCTCCCACACACAGGGTGTGTGTCTCTATCTGCCATGCTGTCTCTCCTCCCCACATTCGTGCTGCCTTAGTAGAGTGTGAGGCTACATTAACAACAATGTGTTAACCCTTGAGGGCTCAGCCAAATGCTAGTTCATCATTTAGCAGTAAGGCATTCCCTGGGAAATATCCCACCTTCTGACTTCACCACCTCAACCAAGCTTCATAATCATCATTGCTGTGTACAGTATTAAATTGTTTGTTTAAAACGTATACTGTGTGTATGTATATGTGTGTGTGTGTGAGTGTGAGTGTGTGTGTGTGTGTGTGTGTAATATAAAATATAGGTTTTTGTCCGGTGAAAAAAATTTCCCTGGAACCTAATCCCCCCTATTTACATTAATTCTTATGGGGAAATTGGATTCGCTTAACATCGTTTCACTTAAAGTCACATTTTTCAGGAACATTACAATATTAAGGGAGGAGTTACTGTACTAGTTTTAGCATGTTAGCTCAATGAGAGGTAACATGAGTGTCTCCTGGGAATCACAACCCCAGCTCCAACTGTAGACAAACCTTAATTAAGTATGTAAGCCTTCTAAAGAACAAATATACAAAAAAGCAGCTTCAAAATAAATACACCTCCAATGGGAAATTTGATAACAGGACCTGTAATCAAAAGGGTTGGCAATGCTCGATATCTGCGCCCAATTAAAAAAACATAATCTGGCACACTGCCATTACTACCCAAATCTTACATGGGTTCAGCAAAAGTGTATTGTGTTTGTTTGTGAACTAGTTCCAACAAAACAAGAACTACCCTGAGTCTTTTCCCAAATTAAAAAACAATTTTTTGGGGGGTGGGGTGGGGGGGGGGTGGCATTTCAATACATTTTGGTTAAATCTCTCGTCCCCACCCTTAGATTTCATTATCATGCATTTATGTGCCTTTTGTTTCGAGTCTGGCCCAGAAACTGAAATATCACAAAGACAGATCTTATCTGGCGGTGCCATAAGAACAGCAGCATTTGGGATGTACCAGAGTGAGTGGAAGCTACAAATCCTAGTAATCTCTCAGGAGACCCTATTCCCGTAAGGTTTATGGCCCAATTTTGCAGACCCAAGAGCTTCAGAAAAGTATCTTTTCCTTTGGGATGCTCATCCAAATCATACTGATTTGAGTTTTACCAATAGTGACTAGCAGGTTTTAAATTCTTCACCAGGATATTTTATTAGCACAAGGTTAGATACTTATATCTTGCTGCATCTGCTGTGTTTGCAATCGCTAGGAATAATGACATATCTACTTCTGCAGACAATGGCATGTTATGGGCAAAAAGCCATGTATTGAGTAGTACTGTATATGTAAACATTAAAAATGACTGGTTGCATTCATAGGGCTGCTGAAAGGGCGAATGGCACAGGCTAGGAATCCCAGAACTGAGTGCTTTGTGGGTGAGGGCTGACTAGGTACGTTTGGGGTAGGTGTACCTACACCAAGGAGAAGCTGTCTTTCTGTGGATTCACATGCAGTAACAATCATTTAACTTTACAATACTTGGGTGCAAGCATCATACAAGTAGATATTTAGCTGGTGTAAATTGGTGTAGCTTCACTGGCATCAGTTGATAAACTGACCTACACCTGCTGAGGATCTGGTCCTAAATGGACAGTTGGGCAATTCCAGGGAAGTGTTAGGCATTCAGGAGCATGTTCATATTTCAAATATGTATGATTCATAAAATCTCTACAATTGTAAGAAATACAAAAAATATTAAAATAGTAGCTATTTAAATTTGACGCATCGACAGCAAGCTCTAGGAGCTAGATGTTGGGGCCATTATTAATTGATTGTCAGTGCCTCCTTTTGAGAGGGCAGGATGCCATGTTCCCACTGTCTGGGTGACTAGTGATGTCGTCCCTACTAAAATAAATAAATCTCTTGACACTGGCATTCTCACTAACTATCGCCCCTTGTCAATGAAGCTTATTGAAAAGGCCATGTGGGATGTGAGGAGGTGTGGCCATTTGGTGCTCCATGGAGTATGTTCTGAAGCTCTGTCCCATTACTCCCTGACAATGACTTACATTTTGGGGGGTTAAATCCCAGCAAGAGTTCTCGGAATTGTGGTTGGGAGTGCCTCTATCAGCTGAGACAAGGAGGTGCAACAAAGTCTAATTGGGAGGGAGGGATAAAGCATACATTACTTTGTGGCTTGTTCCGGGGCTTTACACTAACACTTAAACCGGGGCACTTTTAATTCAGCGATGCAAAGAGAATACAGTCCCCAAAGTGTGGGCTGTCCCTGTAAGTACTTCCAGTAATTGAGTGGAGCTCTACACCTGTGTTAATGCTCTGGAGTAACTTAAAAAAAATCCATTTCTTTTGTTTGCCTTTTTTGTTTCCTTTTCATGCTCTACAAGAGAGACTTTATGGTCTGCAGGCTGGAAAGAAGAGGATCAAGATTTTTGCTATTAATTTAAAAAAGTTAACAAACAAAGATGTTGACTTAGTGGATATTTTATCATTTTTGCCTTAATTGCTGGAAGGGAAAAACTGGTGATAAAACCCGGCCTTTTATTAATATATAAATAAATTATGATAGTGGCCATTCTGTCTCCAGGAAGTAGGCTGAAAAACAGATTGCCATGGCTGGGTGACATTTACTTTTCTATCTGTCAATATTTGAAGGGTTTTATTACTTTGCAATGCCAAGTTTAAAATGAATTAAGTGGCTAATGGAAATATTAAAATGGAATTAATCTAACCAAATAAAATTGGTTGTCGGTATGTTATCCTCTTGGAAGTGACTTAATGTGTGTTCTGAAACAAAGCCATTGAATTAAACTGGGTTATACTCAGAGTTTAGATGCTGTTAATTTTACTTATTCATTCTCCTTTAGAAACTTTTTTGTCAAGAATTATACTTAGGCCTTGGGTAAAGCTTTCAGTTAACATTGTGAGCTGTAGAGTCGGGTCTCAGTCTCTATGTACCAAACAAGGGATATCTGTATGCAGAAGACACAAGGTTACAAATAGACAGAGGATTCTAAATGCCACCTTCCATTATTCAAATATTCTGTAATGGGAACATAGTGATATTGCAGTGGCAATTAACAGCTTACACTGGTGGTATCGTACCACCAAAGTAGTTCTAGTATGAGCCATTTGTGACATATGAGCCATTTTCCCTGCCTTTGCAGACCATTGATAAGAGTGGTAGAATAACCTTAGTTACCCACTGCATCACTTCTGAACTCTTTATTACCTTGTATAGTCTCTACAAGCATTTCAGAGGTTGGGTGACTATTATTTGCACTAAACGGTCCTTGGTAGAAGATAGCTTTATCTCCTCACTTCCACTTTTGGAAAGAAAAATACAAAACCTTAATTACAAATAGAGTTGGGCTCTGGAGACAGAGGACTTTACTCTTTCTGGTCTGCTTCTGCATTGGTTGCAAACGGCCCCTCCCATGAAGATGAGAAGGGGCCAGAGGTTGAGAAATCTCCGAAGTGGAGAAGCTGGCACTTCCATGAAGTATCCCCTCAAGGGGGAAAGACTTAGGGATCTGCAGAATATACTGTGTGGGGGGGGAGAGTTCCTCGCCCCCATGCTCCAGATCTGAAAAAATCACCTGTGCTCCAGCAGATGCCATGTTGCTATTAGCTAGGTTCTCCTGAACCTGGGCAGTATCAGCCATGGAAAGTTTCCAGAGAGAGTTTATATGGAAATAAGGTGATTTAAAGATATGATATTTGATTATTACAACTACGTCTAAAAATCACCTTGTCAAAGACTAATGTCTTGAGGTCACCCCCTTACGGTCAGCGAGATGCCTGTTCTTAGCCCATGTCATTCTCTGGGCTGCTGCAACCCTGTGATCTGGTTCTGGGGCCCGGGATAGAGCCCTCTGGCTGTGCCTCTTAGTGATGCCACACCCTGTTGGGGATGTAAAGCAGTCCAACCAAAGGAAAATACTTCCCTGCAGGGACGGTGCTACCATTAAGCGATTCTAGGCAGTCGCCTAGGGCGCCAGGATTTAGGGGGCAGCATTTCAGGTCCCTCGGCAGCTTCCGGCGGGAGAGGCTACCGCCGAAATGCCACCGAGGACCCTGGTGGCACTTCGGCGGCAGCTTTTTCGGCCGCTGGGGACTTCGGCGGCATTTCGGCGGCAGCCTCTCCTGCCACTGCCGCCTAGGGCGGCAAAAAAGCTGGCACCACTCCTGCTTCCCTGAGCTCCTTCCCTGTGCAAGGGAGAGGGAGCAGTCTCTCTCCAGCCCCACAGGCAGCCTCAGTTCCTGCTCCTCCATGTGAGTACAGCTTGGGGCTTAATTAGGGGGGTATTTCAACAAAGGAAACCATCCCGTCCCATGATTATACTCAGAGGGCTTGGGCAGCCCCAGTCTGGGAGCCCTGAGCCCAGGTCGGCTTGCTTCTGAGTGTCACCCCAACAGCACTGATTTCCTCCTTTTTGTTTTAAAGGCTCCCTTACAAGCCTCACTAGTACCTAGGTTGGGGCTGATTGCAATTCCAGGAGTTATTTATCCCTGGTCTGGCTGCTGGGAGGCGGGGGGAGGGGGAGTTGTCTGCCCCACTGCAGACTTAAAAATATGGTAGTCATTGGCAGGCAGAGAGAGAGAGACAGAGGAGATATTTCACATGCTTTCCCTCCCTAATCCATTTGCTTTTGTAATATTCCTGCTAGCTCTCGACCATGGCCTAATCCTCACTGATCCTATTACTCAAAAGCCCCGTTTTCAGTCGGCAACTACTCTTTATTAAACACTCATCATACCCTAGTGAAAGTGCCCCCCCCCCAACATAGCCCCAGGCTTCCTTTCATCCCAAATTCCTGCCCCTGTATTCCCCTCACAACACCCTAGCCACCCTTCTAGTCACCTTGCCACCTCCTTCAAGTCACCATTGCAAATATCAGCCATTCAGGAAGTTTCATCTGCCATCACAGGGAGCTTCCATTGGGCTGTGAAAGTTCATTGCTCACCCCACTGGTGACTAAGGAGATCCAACCTCTTGAAGTTCTTGGGGAGGACCTAGAGAACATCTCTGGGACCTAAGTCTATTTGAGAAGCGTGGATAGGATGAGTGTAGGCCCTGCCTGGGCCAACCACCCTTTCATGCTGGCTTCCCCCACTGCTGTCTCCTTCCTCCAAGGGCCCTCCACATACAGGAGGTGACTAGCGAGTTAGAGCCCCACTGGGCTGAGAGGAGGAGGAATTCATTGTGGGTTTAATCTCCCAGAGAAACTACCCAAGTACAGTCCCAGGAGTGGACAGGTACTTACAGGTATATAGAGTTTTATGCATGAGACTACTCAACTACCTATGGAATAATGTGTATTATTTCCATTTTATAGGTGGAAAAACAGACAGGGTAAATGATTGTCTTCAAGGCCCTGAGTGAGCTCTTGGAAGGGCTGGGATTAGGACTCAGAAATTCCTGATTCCAAATCCTACACCAAGTCTGTTAGGCCATGATGCCTGTTGGGCTTGTGTTCTCCTGTTAGTTGATCACTTTTCGCTCTTTCGCTGAAGTTTCCGAGAAGTAGACCTGCTGATTGACAGATGCACTGGAAGGGCATCCATCAAAGCTGTGACTCATTCCAATAGAGATCATAAAGATTGTCCTGCCCTCTGTGGCAAGAGAGAACAACTTTTCCCCATGTTTTTTATGGCAGCCTTTCAGGTATTTGAAGACCATTATCATGTTGTCGTTTCCCCCCCCCCCCCGCCCCAATCTCTTCTTTTCGAAACTAAACATACCCAGTTCCTTCAGCCTTTGCTCATATGGCTTGGATTCCATCCTTTTGATCATCTTTGTCACTCGCCTCTGGATCCTTTCAATTTTCTCTCTAGCCTTTCTATACATTGGTGACCAAAATTGGACACAGTACTCCAGCTGAGGCCTACCCAGCGCTGAGTAGAGCAGTACTATTACTTCCTGTGACTTGCATGCCATGCCTCTGTTAATGCAACCTAAAATTGCATTTGCCTTTTTTTTTTTTTTGGCAACAGCATCGCAGATTCACCACAACTCCCAGATCCTTCTCAGCAGTGCTGCTGCTAAGCCGGTTATCCGTCATTTTATATTTGTGTATTTGGTTTTTCTTTCCCAAGTGTAGCACCTTGCCTTTGTCTTTGTTGAATTTCATTTTTTTATCTATAGCCCAGTTCTCCAATTTATCACGATCCCTTTGAATTTTAGTTCTATCCTCCAAAGTATTGGCATTCCCCACCCCCAGATTTGTGTCATCTGCAGATCTGATGAGTAGGCTCTCTATTCCTACATCCGGGTCATTAATAAAGATGTTAAATAACAGCGGACCCAGAACACATCCCTGTGGAGCCCCACTTGAGACCTCCCTCCAATCTGACATCATTCCATTAATAATTAATGGAATTAACAAATTCATACCTGCTACTGAGAGTGATAAAATTTCCTTTGAACTGCAGAACTTTGCTTGCAGTGTCTCTGATCGAATAACCCTCTGAACTGACAACACTGAGCCACTATCCACACTTGGAGCTACTATGAAAAGGCAAATAGCTGTTGTGACACTGGAGTATTTAAATGCCATGTTAGGGTGATGAGTAATCAACATAGAATTTAGCCAGTAAGTGTTTTTCCACCATGGAAAGCACTGTAGAAATTGGATGCTAGAAGGAAAATGTTATTTTAGATTAAAAATTCAAAATGTGGTTCATGACCACTAAGGAATCCATGGAAACTTTCTGCTGGGGAATGTACTGTGCTGGGTTTTCACTGTATTTACACAAACTTGGGATCACTTACACTATCCAAGGGTTTGTGACTTGTACAAAAAAAGAAAAGGAGAGTGGCTCCAGAGAATTTGAGCGCTACCCTCCTCAGTGTCATCTGGGTTAAACAACTTTTCATTAAAATTCACTGCCCATCTGCAAGAGAGGTTTCTTCCCCAGGTCTCCTATGAACTGTTAATGGCTACTACATATATACATTAGAGAGTACACCCCCCACCTCCAAAGACCTTGCATTTGCAACTCCTTGTGTTGTGCACAGTAGGGAGTGAAAGTTCGCTGTTGCCTAAGGCAAAACTAAGGGTATGCAGTCAGCTTCTGTGCACACAGTAGGAAGCCTCTAGCACCTTACACGAGTAGACTGCATTTAAAAAAAAAGGATAGAATGTGGGTGGAGAAAAAGTATCTAAGGAGCCATAGGCTAACATGATCCTTGGCATAGCTCCTCCTTGCAGGATTACCTCTTCTTGAATGACTGGAAAGCACTATGCATGTTGTGGGTGCTCCTGTCAACCTATAGCTAATAATGGAGATGAGGTGCTTAGTGACAGGTACTCCTTTGGCCAAGTCTTCCTATTATGTAGCTGTAGCTGAGGAACCCCCTAGCAATAAGCTAATTAGTGCTGGATCAGTTTCCCCCTTCACTCCCTGTTTGTTCTTTGCTTTTTATCTTGTGCTTATACACGCACAATGCTCCACATCTGTGCCGGGCAGCATCAAACCCAACAATATAGAAGAACTATATCAAGCAACTGCTTCAAAGCTAAACACATGCACTTGGCCTCAGAATGAGATGCAGCAAGTGGCTTTAATCCTTGTCAACATTTCATTTTCCTTATGTGCTGCTTTGTACCGTATCAGCTCTTCCTGCCACTCACTCACCTTTCACTGACACTTGGTTGTCAATCTAATAGCAGAGACGCTTGTCATGAGATTCTTAGTTGTGACAAAAGGTCAACTGCAGCAGTATATGTGAGACTTGAAGTTAGAATTAATGAATCCAGGTCCTTGCAGATAAACAATTGGAGAAAATGTTGACAACATAACTACCTGATTTCAACAATTTCCATCCCACCATCAACCTCAGCCTGGACCAATTCACACAAGCAATCCACTTCCTGGACACTACAGTGCTAATAAGCGATGGTCACATAAACACCACCCTATACCGGAAACGTACTGACCGCTATACTTACCTACATGCCTCCAGCTTCCATCCAGGACACATCACACAATCCATTGTCTACAGCCAAGCTCTAAGATACAACCGCATTTGCTCCAATCCCTCAGACAGAGACAAACACCTACAAGATCTCTATCAAGCGTTCTTAAAACTACAATACTCACCTGCTGAAGTGAAGAAACAGATTGACAGAGCCAGAAGAGTACCCAGAAGTCACCTACTACAGGACAGGCCCAACAAAGAAAGTAACAGAACGCCACTAGCCATCACCTTCAGCCCCCAACTAAAACCTCTCCAGCGCATCATCAAAGATCTACAACCTATCCTGAAGGATGATCCCTCCCTCTCAAAGATCTTGGGAGACAGGCCAGTCCTTGCTTACAGACAGTCCCCCAACCTGAAGCAAATACTCACCAGCAACCACACAACAAAAACACTAACCCAGGAACCTATCCTTGCAACAGGGCCCAGTGCCAACTCTGTCCACATATCTATTCAAGTGACACCATCATAAGACCTAATCACATCAGCCATGCCATCAAGGGCTCGTTCATCTGCACATCTACAAATGTGATATATGCCATCATGTGCCAGCAATGGCCCTCTGCCATGTACATTGGCCAAACCAGACAGTCTCTATGCAAAAGAATAAATGGACACAAATCTGACATCAGGAATCCTAACATTCAAAAACCAGTAGGAGAACACTTCAATCTCTCTGGTCACTTAGTAACAGACCTTAAAGTGGCAATTCTTCAACAACAAAAAACGTCAAAAACAGACTCCAACGAGAAACTGCAGAACTGGAATTAATTTGCAAACTGGATACCATTAAATTAGGTTTGAATAAAGATTGGGAGTGGCTGGGTCATTACACAAACTGATATCTATTTCCCCATGCTAAGTTTTCCTCTGCTGTTGCTCACACCTTCTTGTCAACTGTTTGAAATGGGCCATCCTGATTATCACTACAAAAGTTTTTTTTTCTCCTGCTGATAATAGCTCACCTTAAATGATCAGTCTCTTAGAGTTGGTCTGGCAACCCCGTTCTTTTCATGTTCTCTGTGTGTATATATATCTCTCTCCTCCTACTGTATGTTCCACTCTTTGCATCTGATGAAGTGGGTTCTAGCCCACAAAAGCTTATGCCCAAATACATTTGTTAGTCTCTACGGTGCCACAAGTAAAAGAGGTTTTGCAGTGAGATGATGAGCTATGTTTCTTTATTCTTGTAGTTTGCAATTGGTAGATGGAGAATAATAGATTTTATTGTTAATCCACTGGTGTAGAGCTGCTGAAGGTTTAGTAGAGAGAGCCTGGAGCACTGGGCCTGGTGCAAGATGTGAGGCCTGAACCAGAGGCTGTGAACCAAAGTCAGGCCATGTAGTAAAGTAGGTGCTTACAAATTCACTATCTGGTATATGAACTTGGCAAAGTTGTTGCTAGTGTATTAGATATTTACATAAATATATTTTAGCTTGTACAGATACATTCCAATCTAGTACAAGATAAGATGGTTTGACAAAGTAATGCATAGGGATGTTTTGTTCCAGATATCTGGAACAAGGGAAAGTAACAAATATGTACGGTGGTGTGTAAGTTGTGTATCCTAGTTGTTTGCCTCTGCCTATAAATGTCAGGGTACTTCGTCTTAACCTTTTGTCCAGCCTAGGGGGAAGCAGAAAGTCCCCTGAGCTGAGTCCATTGTAATGAGCCAACGTGTGTTAGTGTAACTGTAGACATCGATCCAGGGAGCTAGCACCATGTTTCGTTGACAATAAATCTGGCTGAGCACCTTCACCACTGAACCATGCCTGTGGTTTTTCTTTGAGTAACATCAAGGTTGGCTGAACTAACATGCTGCACTATCTACTAAGAACATTGAAGCTTCAAGGACAGAAGCACTGAACAACCTAAAGAGCGATACCGAGGCAGCGATACTTCAGCCTCAAGCACTTAACCACACTGTGTAGCACTATCAAGGTCTGCTGAACCAGCTATCTGCACAGCACACGGAAAGAATACACACACACACACACACACACACACACACACACACACACACGCAAGCCAACTGACAACAGAAGAATTTATTCTAGGGCTGTCAAGTGATGAAAAAAATTAATCACGATTAATCGTGCAATTAATCGCGCTGTTAAACAATAATAGAATACCATTTATTGAAATATTTGTAGGTGTTTTCTACATTTTGAAATATATTGATTTCAATTACATCACAGAATACAACGTGTACAGTGCTCGCTTTATTTTTTATTATAAATATTTGTACTGTAAAAAATGAGAGTATTTTTCAATGAATGCAATACAAGTACTGTAGTGCAATCTCTTTATCATGAAAGTTGAGTTTACAAATGTAGAATTACATTTCTACATTACATTTCTATCAGCCCTCGAATGCTGTGCTGAGTGGCCAAAGAACCATTGTAGCCCTGTGCCATGTATAAAGGATGTTGCATGGGGCATTTGCCTCCTAGCATTGTTCCACTCTGCCTTGGTATCTGGCCACACGGCTGCCACATGTTGCCATGTTCTGGGGCTAGAACATGTTCAGTCTCCAGGAAAAAATCACTTGCTGATCCAGCATCTCTGCCCTTCCTCGTTCCCTCACTAATACTCATGCTGAGCTGTGTTTAGCTTTTCACTGTCTGTTTTCCTGTCATCTTCCTGCCTGTAAGGCCTTGTTTTCACTGAATGCTAACTGCAGGGTAAATAATTGCTGCTTGTCAGTGCGTGGTAGCCTACCCCACACTGCGCAACTGCATTGTTGGTGTTAGCATGCTGCTGTCATGCTTTATGTCTGCACTGATATTGTTTGTAGCCATGACTAGCTAGCTGGGCTCGTAGTCCAAGATTCATAGTGCCACAACTCAGTGCGTTGCTCTAGGCTCACATGTGCAAGGTGTTGTGGGGCAATTTGTCTGTTTGCTCTTGAGACAGAGGGCGGAAGTTGTGGTGATCCAGCCAGAAAAATTCACTTCCTGGCAATAGCCATGCTGTTGGTGTATGGTGGTGTACTGTTACCTGCCACAGATCCTGCATACCCTAATTACCAGGACTGCATGCTGCTGCTTTTTATGGTGGCACCGTTTCTTTTTCAGGCCTCGGCAAGAAGCTGCTCCCTGTGACATGGCAGTGATTTCACAATCTGTTTTGGGCCAGTGGCCTGTAGTTAGGAGTAGCACAACAACAGCAGTGGAAGGGAATCATGTGGACATGAATGGAAGGACTGAGACAATACTGTTTCTAATGGCAGATGACCCCTACACCGGCCACTGCTTCTGAACCAGGAACACACCCACACACTGGTGGGACCATGCTGCGGAACCCAGGACTTTTACATGAAGAGACAGACATTCCTGGAGCTGTGTGTGGAGCTTGTCCTGGCACTTGAGTGGCAGAGCACCTGGATGAGAGACCCAATAGAGACCAGAAATGTATTGCTATCGCCTTGTGGAAACCGGCAACCCCAGACTGCTGCAGGTCTGCTGGCAGTCACTTTGGGCTTGAGAAATGGTTGGTGCAGTGGTCACTGAGGTTTGCAAGGTAACTAATGCAGTGCCGTTCCTGAGACTGTCAAAGTTGGAAATTTTCCTGAAATTATTGGGTGTGGCTGCTCAGAACATGGCCCATTTAATCATAAAATAGGTTGTTGTGATACCACTGGATTTCTTATTCTTATCCCTGCCCTACTGGTAGCTTGCCTTGATCCCCTTTGTCTTCTCACTGCACTGCCATCCAGTCCACTGGACCAAGCGACCAGCCAGCAGCTGCTCAGATATATCTTTGTATAGTTGAACGTTCCTCTTTTTGTACTCTCCCAGTCATGGGGTCAGCCCAAAGCTGCACCAAAATTCTAGTGCCTTCATTCAGCCAGGTGGCTACCACTGATACATGGATTTATCAAGGGCTGTTCTGCTATTTTGAATACCAGAGATGGGTGAAGTTGGAAAAACTGCAAGTATGATGACCAGACAGATATGAAGGTAGACCATTTCTGGTCAGGCGCTAGAACACAGGTAGAGGGCAAGATCATAGAAACGAATGGGTGCCGAGGATTTTTCTGGGAAGGGATTGTGGAACCATGATATTGTGATTGTTGTGGGTGCCCATCAGGGCCGGCTCCAGGCACCAGAGCAGAAAGTGCGTGCCTGGGGCGGCAAGCCGCGGGGGGCAACCTGACTGCCGCTGAGAGGATGTCAGTCAGGAGGCCTTCGGCAGCATTTCTGCAGGAGGTCCGCCGGTCCTACGGTTTCGGCGGCAATTTGGCAGCGTGGGACCAGCGGGGCGCCCGCAGGAACACCGCCGAATCCGCAGGACCTGGTACTACCCGCAGAAATGCCGCTGACGGCAGCCTGAGTGCCGTGCTTGGGGCGACGAAATGTATAGAGCCGCCCCGGTGCCCATAACTGCATTAACCTCATGGTAACAACACTCATTGCCCTATGACTCGGAATGTGGTGGCTGCCTCGCCAGGCAGTACTGATAGCCGTGTGTGGATATGTGACTGTGTACCATGTTGAGGGGGAAAACTGGGGTGGAGTTCGAGGTTAGCATGCAGTGAAGACAAAGACAAGATCTCACTCCTGATCAGATATAGCTAGTGTACAGAGGTGATCAGATGAGCACTTCCAGCTTGAATACACTGTTCACATATGAAAACACCTATATTTGTGCAAACAGAAGCTCTTCCCCAAACAGTTATAGAAAAGCAAATAGAAGTTGTATCTGGTCAGATTACGAATTGGATTTAGTGAACATATTCAGGAATCTATCTTCCCCCTGTTCTCTGAGCTTTATAAGAGTATCTTATTAAAATGCTTTGCCATATTTATGCTAGTAAATAAGTTTATGCACTTAAATCATTGGAAGTCATTAATCCATTTGCAATAGTCACTTTCAAGGCAAGAATTAAGAAAAATGTGGAAACTTATCTCATCTTACTATTTCTCTATCTAATCACTTCAATACCATCCTTCAAGGTCCAGTGCAAAGTTGACATAGACTGATACCACAAATGTCATACATTGTCACTTGGATTTCATGTGCCACGGGCATAAATGCTAACTAGGAACATATCATCAAAGGTGCATTCTACCATATTAGACAGATCTCCAATATTTTTTTAATACACATGCTGGTATTAAGTACATTCTGCATTTCATTTGTGAAATGATTAAGTTGAACTGAGACATCTCTGGTATTTCAACTATTTTCAACCTTTCATTGTAGTACTAAAACCGCTTAAACCTCAAATGGGCAAGTGACTTATTAGCATGAGAATTAGGCATTCTGTGCAGCCACAGAGTGTTATCTATCAATAGACTCTTTGCAAGGGACAGTCTGAGCTCTTGGAGAATCACAGGTGCCCTTGCAGCATGCTTAGTTATCTTGCTTTGTTTCTATATGTCAATCTTGCTCTTGAACTCTCTCAGAATGAAACATGCATCTTGCAATCCCACCAAAGGCAAAACTAATATTTTGTTTGCAATTTGCAAAATGATTAAATTACAGTTCAGCCACTTGGCAAGAGCGATACTGAAAGCCAGGCGACTCTGTTATAATCAGTGGTCTGAACGTATGCAAGATCACATTGCAGTGAAAAGTAAAATACTGCTGATGCAAATGAAGACATTCAAAAAATATGCCTAGACCACTGAAAACTGGGGCCAGAATTTTTGAAGCTCTTCAGGCGCCCAAGTGACCTTTTAGGTTGACGGTCAAGTCTCTAACTTCCCCAGAGTCCTAAGTGACTTTCAAATGCAAGGGATATAGTACTAGGGTTGGCAACTTTCTACTCGCACAAAACCGAACACACTTGCCCCACTCCCTGTCCTTGCCCTCCTCCGAGGCTCTGCCCCCCCTCACTCCATCCCTCTTCCCTCTGTGGCTCACTTTCCCCACACTCACTCGCTCATTTTTAGCGCAGTTGGGGTACAGGAGGGGGTGAGGGCTCCAGGTGGGGGTGCAGGCTCCGGGGTGGGGCCAGAAATGAGGATTTCAGGGTGCAGGAGGGGGATCCAGGCTGAGGCAGTGGGTTGGGATGCAGGAGGGGTGCGGACCTTGGCTGGGGGGTGCAGGCTCTGGGTGGGGCTGGGAATGAGAGGTTTGAAGTGCAGGAGGGGGTGCCGGACTGGGAGGTGGAGGCAAGGGGTTCAGCGTATGGGAGGGGGCTCCAGGCTGAGGCAGGGGGTTGGGGTGTGGGAAGGAGTATGGGCTCTGGGCTGGGGGGTGCGGGTTCTGGGGTGGGTCTGGGGATGAGGGGTTTGGGGGGCAGGAGGGGCCTCTGGACTGAGGGGTTGGGGTGTGAGGGCTCCATCTGGGGGTGCAGGCTCTGGGGTGGGGCTGCAGATGAGGGGTTTGGGCTGTAGGAGGGGGCTCCAGGCTGGGGCTGAGGGGTTCAGAATGTGGAGTGCGGGAGGGGGCTTCAGGCTGGGACAGGGCGTTGGGGAGGGGGTATGAGCTCTGGGCTGGGGGTGTGAGTTCCGGGGTGGGGCTGGGGCTGGGGCTGAGGGTTTGGGGTGAAGGAGGGTGTTTCAGGTTGGGATCAAGGGGTTCAGAGGGCAGGAGGAGGGATCAGGACTGGGGCAGGGGCTTGGGGCACAGGAGGGGGTCAGGGGTGCAGGCTCCAGGCGGTGCTTACCTCAGGCAGCTCTCAGATGCAGAAGCATGTCCCCCCACCAGTTCCTATGTGGAGGTGCGGCCAGGCGGCTCTGCTTGCTGCCCGGTGCACAGGCTCCACCCCCACAGCTCCCATTGGCCATGGTTTCTGGCCAATGGGAGCTGCGGAGCTGGCACTTAGGTCTGGGGCAGCATGTGGAGCCCCCTGGCTGACCCTACACTTATGAGCCGGAGGGGCGACATGCCGCTGCTTCCGGGAGCTACATGGAGCCACAGCAGGCAAAGAGCCTGCCTTAGCGCCGCTGACCAGACTCTTAATAACTCTTTTTGATTGGAGCTTCTGGTTGAAAACCGGACACCTGGCAACCCTAATTTATAGTACTTTTAAAGGGTGATAGGGTCCAGTAGCATATACTGTATTGATTGGTTATAACTAGTTCTCTTAGATTCAGAAATGAACTAGTTTTCCCATATGCAGTAAGACTTTTGTTTTTGTGTTTTTCAGTAAGCGGTGGGAGGCTCTTTGTGGTTGCCACAAGATGGTATGGCAGTTATTTGGGAGGATATTTGCTCATCTCCTGAGCCATCTTCGTCCTGATTCTAATTAAATCAATGGCTTTTACTGGAAAACTGGGGGAGAAATTTTCAAGGCTGACCCAGGGATGCTGGAAGAAATTTGTGGAAAAAACAAAGATCTTGATGGTTAACAATTCTTAAAAACAAGTAATATGTCAGTAAGTTTTAATTTTTAAACACAAGTATCATTAAGATAGTGCCCTATGGACGAGCTATTTGGTTTTTACTAGGTACTACATTAATGGTATTACAATAAGGAACTCTTCTGTACCTACATTTAGTATGTGGTTGGCTTACTCTTTGGAGAAGCTTATTCCTTAAAATGATTTGTTTGCTTAGTAGATTTTATCTTGTATGGAGCATTCACGTGACATTCAGTCATGGTACGACAGCCCATGCAACTATTGCATGAGGGTTCAGATGTCAGTGATCTGTCACAGTGAAGGATTTAAATGTAATGTGTGCTAAGCTGAATTTTAGAAAGTGTGCTCTAACTGAGTTTCCACTTGCAAAAGTAAAATTCTAGAAAATGTACCAAAGAAGTTGCAGAATTGTTTGGCTATCGCAAGGGACTCTGACACCACTGTGAAGCGTGGTATAAGAACCTGAATAAAAGTGGAAATCTCAGCACTACCTTAACTATAGAGTTGGTGCCAGCACATCCACTAACAAGGATGTGTGTACCTTGGCAAAGTGGACCTAATTCTGTGGCAGCTTCAGATGAAGTTAAACAATGTGGGTTATTGGATGCATATTTAAAAACTAATACATTTGCTGCAGTAGCCCTTGTATATTTTAATTCAATTTAATTTTATACACTCTCCACATTTTCAACTTTCATTGTGCACTGAATGATTTCTAGGCTTCAGCGTTTAGGATCCAGTAAGGTGAATGGAGTGATTCACACCTCTCACAGCTATTGTCAGGTTGTCTGCAGGTTCTCAAAGCCATTGCTGTGTTGGGTACTTGGGCCATGGCTACACTTGCAGATGTAAAGCGCTGTGAGTTAAACCAGCCCTCGGAGCGCACAGTAGGGAAAGCGCTGCAGTGTGTTCACACTGTCAGCTGCAAGCACACTGGCGTGGCCACATTAACAGCACTTGCAGTGACATTGGGAGTGGTGCATTGTCGACAGCTATCCCACAGAGCACCTCTTCCCATTCTGGTGCTGTGGCTTGTGGGAAGGGTGCGGTGTGGGGGGGTGCGGGGCATTCTGGGTCCTGTCCCAAAGCCCCATGATGCATCGCTTCGCATCCCAGCAATCCTTATGTTTCCCTCCACATTTGGCGCCATCTTTCAACAGTTTCTGTGCAGCACACTCTGTCTTCCCTTTCAGTCTGTGGGAATGGAGCCCGAACTGCTGAGGAGCATGCTGACGAGTCTCGCCAGCACGTCACGTTTAGCATTCGAGCTACTCCTTAAGATCCAAAGTGACAGTGAGGAGTCTGATGAGGATATCAAGTCGCGTAACGCGTACGACACGAAATTGCTTGTCTCATTCACGGACATACTCTCCACCCTGGAACACTGCTTCTGGGCTTGGGAAACAAGCACTGAGTGGTGGGATCACATCGTCATGCAAGTCTGGGATGACAAGCAATGGCTGCAGAACTTTCGGATGAGAAAAGCCACTTTCATGGGACTGTGTTCTGAGCTCGCCCCCACCCTGCGGCGCAAGGACACGAGATTGAGAGCTGCCCTGCTTGTGGAGAAGCGGGTGGCTATTGCAATCTGAAAGCTGGCAACTCCAGACAGCTACTGATCGGTTGCTAACCAGTTTGAAGTGGGAAAGTCAACCGTTGGAATCGTATTGATGCAAGTTTGCAGGGCCATTAATCGCATCCTGCTCAGAAGAACCATGACTCTGGATAATGTGCATGACATTGTGGCTGGCTTTGCACAAATGGTTTTCCCTAACTGTGGTGGGGCAATAGGTGGGACTCATATTCCCATTCTGGCACCAGCCCACCTAGCCTCTGAGTATGTTAATCAGAAGAGGTATTTCTCTATGGTTCTCCAGGCACTTGTGGATCACCATGGGCATTTCATTGACATTAACACAGGCTGGTCCAGAAAAGTGCATGATGAATACATCTTTCGGAACACAGGCCTGTTCAGGAAGCTGCAAGCCGGGACTTTCTCCCAGACCACAAGATCACCTTAGGGGAAGTCAAAATGCCCATTGTGATCCTTGGAGACCCTGCTTACTCTTTAATGCCGTGGCTCATGAAACCCTACACAGGGAGCCTTGACAGCAGGAGGGAGCGGTTCAACAACAGGCTGAGTCAGTGCAGAATGACTGTGGAGTGAGCTTTTGGCTGTTTAAAGGGCTGCTGGTGCTGTCTGTATGGGAAGCTGGACCTGGCTGATGACAACATCCCCACGGTTATATCTGTGTGCTGTACCCTCCATAGCATTTGTGAAGGAAAGGATGAAAGATTCACTCAGGCATGGAACGTGGAGGTTCAACACCTGGAGGCTGAATTTGAATAGCCAGAGAGCAGGGCTATTAGAGGGCCCCAGAGTGGGTCTGCAAGGATTAGGGATCCCTGAGTGAGCAATTTGAGGCTGAAAGCCACCAGTAATGTCTGGTGCCAAAGAATGTTCTCAAAGCCAAAAAATTCATTTATTGAAAATAAAATTCACTTATTGAGAAGAAACGCAACTGCTTGGGAAACAGGGCATGATACATCTCTGCTGTTTGGGACGAGGAAAAGGGGTGGGGTGGGGAACGGGACAGTCACAGAGTTGCGTATGTCCTGTTATCATACTCCGCCTTCCTGTCTGGAGTGCCGTGCAATGAGTGCTGCACTTCAGGCTGGCTAAAATGCATGGTGATGAGAGTTGAGTGCAGTGGGTCAGGGTCATAGTTTGCAGGTCTGGATAGTGAAGCTACAGGTGTTGGAGCCAGCTGGTGGTGATAAGAACCTGGATGTTGGGGAAAGTGGGTTGGTGGTAACATGGGGGCACAAGGGAAAGAGTTTGGGACCAGGGATGCAAGGCGGGGCGTGCGGAAGTATTGCTACGAGCGCTTGTATCGAGTCGCTTGATGCTCCGTGCTTTGGTGCAGGCGCTCTGCATTCTGCTGGAGGACCCTCCTTTCACTCTTCCGCCACTCCTGCGTTTTTTTATTTTCATGAAGGGACTGCTGCATTACTTCATGCAGCATGTCTTCTTTGCTTCTACGGGGCTGCTTCCTGATTCTTTGGAGTCTTTTGGCCGGTGATAACAAGGACGGCTGAGATCTCAAGGTTGCATCTGTAAAGCCAAAATGCAACACTTAACAGAGGCAGCATTGTTCACACCAGACAGAGCAATGATTCGGCCGTACGTAAAGACAAGCACAGTGTACACAATAGCAAAAATTGCCTGTCCCAAAGCGAGCGCACATAACCCACAGGAACCCCCAAATGGTGAGTAAGCACAAGGTCAAGGGGACTGATTGTTTCATGGCCGTACTGTCCTCTGGGGTTCAGTGCCTTGGGGAGAGCCAATAGCTGCAGGGGGCCCCTATACTGAACACTGTCCCTACATTTTCCACAGGATGAGTTAGTCTTGGAAGATATCTCGCTGCAGAGGGTGACCTAGGAAGCAAGGGAGAGTCTTCTACTACAATACGGCTTCCGCCCTGGCCCATATGCAGCTTGCCTGTGTGCAGCAATGGTCCCCCCGCCCCTCACGGCACAGTGGTGCGGACATGCTAGCCTTACTGGGACAAGGAGCACAGTAGCTCTGCCAAGGAACCTGCACAAGCGGATTGCCCAGCTTCTGCATGAGACCTTTGAAAAGATCACTGAGGCCGATTACCACAATATGAGAGAGCACATCAACGCCCTATTCCGCATCTAGGCATGCATGCAGCCCTAACCCTCCTTGCCCCAAGAGCCCACACCAAATAACTTCCTTCCCAAAATAAAAGCCGCTTACCGGGCACCTCCTCTGGTGTGTGTTCTTCCCCAAGCACCGTCCGCTGTGACTGGATACCTTCCTCCTGGCTTGAGAACAGGTCCTGGCTGCATGCATCTAGGGATGCCGGACTGT
Organism: Chelydra serpentina; assembly: GCA_037349315.1. Classification (NCBI taxonomy): domain Eukaryota; kingdom Metazoa; phylum Chordata; order Testudines; family Chelydridae; genus Chelydra; species Chelydra serpentina. The sequence goes on from JBAIAC010000023.1 coordinate 1,422,174, forward strand.
CCCCCTCCTCCTCAGCACCCTGGCTCCCGCTTTCCTCTTCCTCCTGCCTTGTTGAACTGAGCTCTGAAGTGTCTATGGTGATCTTTGGAGTGGAGGCGGGGTCGCCCCCGAGTATTGCATCCAGCTCTTTATAGAAATGGCAGGTCACAGGAGCAGCACCTGAGTGGTGGTTTGCCTTGCGGGCTTTGTGGTAGGCATGCTGCAGCTCCTTCACTTTAACCCTGCACTGCAGTGCATCCCGGTCATGGCCCCTTTCTATCATGTCCCTTGATATCTGCCCAAAGGTATTGTAATTCCTATGGCTGGAGCACAGTTGGGACTGGACAGCTCCCTCCCCCCCCAAACACTGATGAGGTCCAGCACCTCGCCATTGCTCCATACTGGGAATTGCCTGGTGCGGGGTGGCATGGTCACCTGGAAGGATTTGCTGAGAGCACTCCATGCCTGGCTGAGCAAACAGGAAGGGGATTTTCAAAATTCCCAGAGAATGTAAAGGGTGGGTCTAATTGTTGGTCCCCTGAGGGTAGGGCAGTAGAGTTCAAAGTGATGACCAGAGTGGCTAAAACAGGCATTGTGGGACACTTCTGGAGGCCAATCAGAGCGCATTAACAGACCAGGGCGTAAACACTGGTGCTGCGGCGCTCCAGCCGGGGCACAGCAAGTGTTATGCTTCTCATGGAGGTGGATTACCAGGAGCGCTCCAGCCGTGGAGTCCGGGCGCTCTACGTGCCTTGCCAGTGTGGACACGTCATGAGTTAGGGTGCCCGGGGCTGCTTTAATACGCTCTAACTCGCAAGTGTAGCCAAGCCCTTGGTCTACATCTTCAAGCTCCCTTCCCCCCCTCCCAACTATGAGGAGGACTAGAAATGTAATTTAAAGAAAAGATTAAAACTGAGATCCTGCAGCACAGTTGTCTAACAAAGGTCAATTTCCTGCCATGGAATCACGAACTACACCATGACTAGGTTATCAGTGATATTTAAAGAGATCAATAATATCTCTTGATTAGTGAAAAACATTGAGGGAAAGTGAATTTTAAATGATGGGTTGCGATTAAACTCTTTATAATCCAGTAGGTGTCTACACTTTGATCTATTCAGAAATTCTGAATCCTCTTACCCTGCCATTATGCCTCTCTTCCCAAAGTAATTGATACCAATTGGACACACAGTAAGTGCTTCACTGGCCATTGAAGTGTCACTGTATGTGGAACTGAACAATGCCATGGTATTATTAGAGTTTAGGTCAGGGACTGACTCACCCAGTGGCAATTGCAGGGGGACTTGGTAAGTAGGATGCAATGGCTCACAGACACTGGCCAGGACTTGCCTACCCTTGTGAAACATGCAATAATATTTTATGATCACGCTGGAGAGGACCACAGTTTCTGGTTTTTTGTTTGAAACAGCATTTGCAACAGCACTGTGTTCCCTAGCACTAATAAAAATGTCCCAGAGTTGCAAACAGTGGTACAGTTTTGAAATGCCAGTAGCGATGTCTAAACTGCGCCCTTACTATTGCTAGTAATGTTGCTCAGAGATGGTCTAAATGGCACTGAGTTGGCAGCGATGGGAACTGTGTCTATTCTAGGGCTTTCCCCACTACCAATCCTGGTGGACCTGAACTGGTGTTTAGCAATGACTGGAAATTTCTTTGTACACAAATGACCTAGTAGAGACAGGACCTGCTTCATGTTTTTTCAGCCGTAAACAAGGCAGAATTTTAGCATCAGCAATGAAGTGAAACTTAAGAGGTGCTGCTAACTCTCCAAAAGGAATAATTGCCGCACATTTGTAGGGATTTGGCATTTTGCTCTGATTTCTTTCCCAGCATATTTATGAACATGGCAGCACTCCAGTTTTTATTAAATCAAGAAGTTGAAAGTGATTTAAAAGCAGCTAAATAAAATCTAATTTGCCATTTGGTAAGAATGCAAAGATAATTTTGGAGTGCTTTTAAAGGGCTTAAAGTTTGACAAGAGAGCCTCTGGTAGTAAACCCCACACTACTTAGACCCTCCTAATCAAATCACAAGCACATGGAGTCTGCCTGTAATTGATCACACTGCCAGTAATTCAGCAGCACATTTCAGAAGAAGGTCCAACTCAAGCAGATGGACAAAGCGATAAGTTAAAACACTGGTAGCTTGGGATTTTTACTCCAACACAGTCATCAGCAGGATAGACCTTGAAGTATGTGTCTCCCTCGATTTAAGGAGTTTATTTAATCAGACCAGATCTTGTTGGTATTAAAAGGGAGGTAAAATATGACAATCCCTGTACATCAAAATGACAGCATACTTCCTTTCAACATACTGAACTCTAGAATTAATAGCCATGTGGGTATGACTATATGCCTGTGGCTCTTTAATCTGCCCACCCGTTAAGCCCTTTGACACCAGTTCTACAAACACTGTACTCATCTGAGTAAAGTGACTTGTGCTTTGATGTTTATAGGATCAGGGCCCTATGAGGCACAGTGCACTCACAATTCCCGCCTATGTCAACAGACCTGTAGATGATAGAAGACGTGGACTGGATTTCCTGTGGGCTGTCAATGATCATGTGCCCATGTCAATGCCCAACAAATGCACGATGCTGCTTTTTATTTAAGTACCTTTTAAGTCAATAATTACAAGATTCTCTAGGCAATGGATCTTTAGGAGACTACTGAGCCCCTGTGATATCTGAAGAGAGTTCCCCTTTCCTATGTTCCCAGGCCAAATAGTCCGGATGTGCACTGCCTATGGTTTCTTAGGTCTATATAGTGTGGTGTTGACTCGATCTGGTGAGCATGTGATCACAAGAGTAAACCCACAGCGGGACTACTCATGTGTGTCCAAGCGCTCACTAACATTCAAGGACTGCACAGTCTACCCCTTATGCTGTATGTAAACAGCTATGGCTTTGCCACAAGCGCTGTGCATCACAGGGAGGGAATTGTTCCTCAGACAAAAATCCCTCCCTGATCATCCCCCCACTTTGCTCCAGGGGAAAGTAACTCACTTGCTGCTGTTATAGACCAGTAGCAAATTAACTTCCCCACTGCACAGACTTAGCTCTGCCTTGCCCACTGTCCACCCACTGACTGTAGAGTACAAGGGGGAATAGTATGTGCATGGGCCCATGTGCTCCTGAAGGCCCAATGCCGAGGTCCAGCGAGACTGTCATGAGGCTTCAGGGGTATTCTAACACCTTCCTCCCCAGCTGTGCAGTCCAGGACACGGTCTAGCCCTCAGTAAACCACAGGGACCTAGAACTATACTTTTACATCACAATACTAATATACACCTTACAAAGCAAAGTTGTACCCTCTAGATCAAATTCACTTCCCATTCTTCAGTGCCCCCGGGCACAGGGGTGGCAGGTTTGTATAATTTTTGGTGGTGCCCAGAACAGGTCTAAGTTTCCCCCCCATTCCCCCACACCCGCCTTGTAAGCCGATATAGATTTTTTAAAAATAATGTAGAAATGTGAGGGCTCGGATGAGGCTGCTGATGAGGGGTTTGGGGTGTGGGAGGGGCTCAGGCAGAGGGTTGGGGTGCAGGGGTGAGGGATGTGGGGTGGGCAGGGCTGGGGATGAGGAGTTTGGGGTGCAGGCAGGCTTCCCCGGGGCTGGGGCCAGAGAGTAGGACTCCCCCCAGCCCTCTCCCCGCTGGCAACAGTGAGTTCTGGGGGAGAGGCCTCCCTTTCCCCTCCAGCAGCACACTCACCTCGCACCACTAACACTGCACATGCTCCTAGGGCCCCTCTCAGGTCCAGGAAGCCCCCGTCATCTCCCCTGTGGTGGGTGCCGGGCGGGGAGCTGCCATCACGTGTGCGCCTCCTCCCCTGCCTCTGCCCCTCACTGTAGCCTTACTGGGGGAGGGGGATGGGGTTTCCCCTTGCCCAGCATGGGGCAGGAGCAGTCACTGTGGGCATGGGGGTCTCCTGTGCTGGTGGAGGAAAAGAAAAGGGTCTGAAGTGGAAGGGCAGGGGCAGGGGCAGCCTGCCCTGGCACTAGTGGTTGGGGGGAGGGTGTTAGGACTCTGTGGTGGCAGTTGACGTCGGAGGCTGGCAGAGCGGAGTACAGCACGGAGCTGCAGGGGGCAGCCGCTGGTTTGAGGCAGGGATGCTCTGGGGCCCGGGGGAGGCGCGCGGGGGCGACAGGCATAGGCTGGGGGTAGGGTGACCAGATGTCTCAATATTTAACCCTTTGTCCTGCATCTTGATTGATGTACGATTGGGACCCCATTTATCCTGATATTCAGGTAAGGAGGCGAACGGGAGGGAGGTGCCGACTCCGTGGGTGCTCCGGGGCTGGAGTACCCATGGGGAAAAATTAGCGGGTGCTCTGCACCCACCAGCAGCTAAGCTCCTTCCTCCTCGCCTCCTTCTCCCCCTCTCCCGAGTGTGCCGTGTCCCCGCTCCTCCCCCTCCCAGCGCTTCTGCCCCCCGCCACCTAACAGCTGTTTGGCGGCGCTTAGGACTTTCCAGGAGGGAGGGGGAGGAGAGGGGATGTGGCACGCTCAGGGGAGGAGGCGGAGAAGAGGCAGGGCATAGGCGGGGACTTGGGGGAATAGGGTGGAATGGGGGTGGGGCGAGGGCTTTGCAGAGGTGGTGGGGGGCAGGCGAGCACCCACCAGCAGAGGGGAAGTCGGCGCCGTAGTAGGCAAGTGGTGGGCCAGCGACAGGCGGGGTGGGGGTGTGAAGAGGTGAGTGGTGGGGTGAAAAGGTGAGCGGCGAGCCAGTGGCGGGTAGGGAGGGTGAAGAGGTGAGTGGCGGGCCAGCGACAGGCGGGGCGGGGTGAAAAGGTATGCGGGGAGGGTGAAGAGTTGAGAGATGGGCCAGTGACGGGCAGAGAGTGTGAGGAGGTGAGCGGTGGGTGGGAGACTGAGGAGGGATGCAGCAAGCCAGCGGCAGACAGGGGGATGAGGAAGGCTCAGTGGCGGGGGGCCCCAGGTGGGGAGGGAGTGAGACTTGGGGCAGAGTGGGGGTGGAGCCTGGGAGGAGCAGGGATGGACGGTGGGTGGGGCTGATGGGACCCCAATGTGTCCCTATATTTTACTGTTGTGATCTGGTCACCATAGCCAGGGGACACTCGGGGAAGATGCGTGGGGCCGGCATGCGGGGCTGGGTGGGGGGGGGGCGGAGACCCGGCCCCAAACATTGGTGGAGCCCGGGCACCCCGGGCCCTGAATATTGCTGGAGCCTGGGCACCACGGGCCCTGAATATTGCTGGAGCCTGGGCAACATGAGCCCATATAGCTCACCGCCCCTGCCCAGGCAGAGACTCCTACAGGAGGCAATACAGTTGCTGGCCTCTTCTCTGGACTTTTTCCACTGATGGAGGTTGGTAGGCAGGTACTGAATAGGCATCACCCCCAACTGCTCCATTCCATTCCTTCGCTGCTCATCAGCACTACCTGTTTCTTGGGACTGTGGGCCCCCAGCATTTAGGAGACTGAGATTGCCTTGTGTTGCGCCAACCGCTCAGACTCTTTGCTGCCAGGGTTCATCTTCCAGCAGTGCTGGGAAAACCCTGAGTGAATTAAACACTCTGGTGACTGGGCTGAGGTAACCCTAGCTCTTGGAGATGACATGCTAACAGCGCCTTTCAAAGCTGAGCTGTGCAAGGCATTCTTGGACAAGAAAGTGTACCCAGAACCTGTTCCTGCTCCCCCCCACAATCAAGTTCTTCCCCTGACTTCAAGAAGAGCAGGATGGGGCCAACAATACCTACAGTTGGATAACAATACCTACTCTGAGGATAACATTCTGATTAAACAACTGACCCAAGACAGTGTAATTAGAGTAGCCTGCCTCAGGTAGGGGCTTGAAGCACAGAGCCCAAGACTCAATTGCTTTAATCATTTGAACAAGACCAGTAATTTCTAGAAATCGCTGCCCAAACCTGCATCCTGGTTTAATAATAGCACCCTACAAAGACATGCAGTGCACCCAAGTTTGATTCTCTTGTCTAATTCCCCCACGTGTTTAGCAGTGCTATGAATACGGTGTGAACTGCCTGTGTTGGAGAGGAAGTGCCTTGCCTTTCTCCTCATTTCAGTGAAACCCTTGAGCTGATCAAAGAGCAGCAGTGATGTGCTACTCCTCTGAGAGCTTCCGTATCACAGCTGGAAGGACGATGTTGGAAGAATGCTTGGGAAAGAAAACAAAGAAATATAGGGCCTGTAGTGTCTTTGCTATTATGAAATGGAATTCACACACAAAAGGAAAAAAATCCGCGCTGGACAATGCTGACATGGATATTGAGTAGGGTGACATGGAGAACCAATCAGAAGTCTCCCTTTGTGTTCAGAGTTCTATAGCCCGTTCATAATTCATATCAAACAGCTGCCAACGTTTGGTGCACTCTCACTTTACTAAGACAAGCAATGGATGATGGGCCAAAGAAAAATCACCACGTGCCTATGTACCGTTACTACACAAGCTTGGGGTCCCCCCTTGGTGACAGATCAGATCCTTTGCTCAATTCTCTCCTCTTCTTGGGATGGTGTGTTTTTATAGGGCCCTAGACAGACGAATGAACGAACAAAAACCCCAAAAGATTTGTCATAAGCACCTCTCATAGTTCCCAGACATGCTGTTTTTTTAAGTCTTGAACAGTAATTATGAAAGAAGGAACAAAAACCCAAGCTCAGGAGAAACTAGCTAGCTGGATTAGAGGCCTTATTTGCTGTCTGGACTTTCAGCTCCCAGTCAACTTTTGGAGACTATATAGTTCCCAAACTGGCAAGTTTACAATGCCATCCTGCCAAGCAAACCCACTTTTAACTCCTGTTGGTCCTTGAGAATCCCCTCTAACAGATACATGGCTCAGGGGTTCCTCTCCTGAACTCTGATGAGCCAGTGCATCTCTCAGGTGTGTTGCCACTGCATGTATTTGTACGCTTCTGCACACTCCACTTGTACACTCCAGTTTGGGTTCCGTGTCTGCATTACACTGATAACACCATGCATTTACCCATGCATTTATTTTTGCAGCACTTCATGTAGGGTTATGCTCTTCACCAAAATATGAGTGACGGGTTGGGATCACAGAGACCTGCTTGGTGCTGCCACCTGGTGTGCCAAGGCTACTTCTGCCCCTGCTTCCAGGCCTTTTCCAGCTTGGGACTCCCGAATCCTGTCTGTTTTGAGCCAGATTCCACTGATCTGCTGCAAACACAGACTCAGGTCCGCACCAAGTCCACTAACAACTGTAAGGCTCCTGGAAGCGCTCTTGCCTTTGACACCCAGGTGCCCAACTCCCAAGGAGGTTCAAACCCTTAATAAATCCGTTTTACCCTGTATAAAGCTTATACAGGGCAAACTCATAAATAGTTCACCTTCTATTTCAAAGATAGAAAGATATGCACAGCTGTTTGCCCCCCTAGGTACCAACTCATAGTCCAGGTAACTTAATAAGTAAAAAGTGATTTTAATAAGTACAGAAAGTAGGATTTAAGTGATTCCAAGTAGTGACAGACAGAACAAATTGAATTACTAAATGAAATAAAATAAAACACACACGTCTATGTCTAATCAGACTTCACACAGATATAAAAACCTCACCAGCTCTAGATTCTTCCTTTCACAGCCAGTAGAACTTCTAGCCTTGGTCCAGCAATCGCTCACACCCGCTATTGTCTTTGTCCTTTGTTCGGTTTCTCTCAGGTATGTCTCTGGGGGGTGGAGAGACTCTCTCTTTAGCCAGCTGAAGACAAAATGGAGGCATCTTCCAAGGGCTTTTATAGCCTTTCCCCCACTCCCTGTGTAGCATCATGTTGCCCTGGAGTTTTGGGATCACATGGGCAAGTCACCTGTCCATTCACCCTAACCAGTCCAACCAGTTGCATTCCTGACCAGGCCCCGATGTGGATTGGGGTCTGCACCTTCTTTTGTCTGTTAAGTGCTTGCACTTAACTTGCACATTCTTTTCTCCAAACCTGATCCCAGGCACTTACAAAGGCTATGTACAAAACCAGCAAATATAAAACCAATATTCATAACTCCAACTACAACAATGATCCATGCATACAAACAGGAGGAATAAATTCAGTAGGTCATAACTTTCACAGAGATATGTTACATGGCACATGTAGCATAAAACATATTCCAGTTACACATATACATTTATAAGCATCTCCCCATAAAGTTTTACGGGGACACTGTCACAATGAGACCCAATATGAGTTGGAGGCTTGGGAGAGCAAACTAAAACACTATACGGTTTATTTCCTGCAAACGAGCTTGGAGCTGATTCCTGCAGGGAGCCCCATTGACTTTGGTGGAGCTCAAGTGTCTACCTCACAATGCTCATTGCAGGACCTAAACCTTTCTAAGATGCTTATCTACTTGGTATTGAAGTGCTGAACAAAATTAGTCTATGAAATGGCTTTGTTGTTGTCAAGGCTGATCCCCCACTCTGGCACTTTGAGTGCAGAATGTGGGGGCCCGCAAGGATTTTAAAACTTAATCCTTGCCACTCCAGGCTTGTATTAAACTTCCAAGGTTACAGCTTTTCTCTGACCTTGGCTTGGTAAACGCTGCCACCACCCAAATGCAAACCCCTTTTTTGGATTCCAGGAAGGAGCACTTGGGAATTCTTTCCTGTGGGATACCTTCAAGTCAGTTAGGAGAGTGTTCAAAAATACAGGGGCAGGGGTGAGACAGGTGAGGGGTGAGACCGTTAGGGTGAAGGTGGGCTGTATGGCACCATTGTAAAAACTGAAAAATGTTTCATGACCATTTTATTAGATTTAACTCATGTTTTTAAATCATCACACAAATTAAAGTTGGCTACACAAGCCTATTATGAAGCACTATATCTACATCCTTCTTGGTTTCTTGTAATTTTGTACAACTCTGTTAATGAACTTCTTGAATGCAGTGCATTAATTTTTGGTGGCTTCTCATGTATCTGGTACTTCCAGTCCTTCGTGATACGCTCATGATCACGCAGAAAGTGACTTCTTTCAGAACTCAAAATTCCATTCAATGAGGAAAAAGAACGCTCAACTGTAGCTGTTGTGACTGGGACTAGAAAGAGATGAATCCTACTTCTTTCATCCCAGAAAACCGCACAAAAATTGGGTCGAACCCCTGGAAGTTAAAGTCAAATCTTCATTCATTCATCGTATGATATTCCACTCTGTGTTCAAATTCTCTATTGTGTCCTGATCACGTGGCAGCCACATTGCAAATAGTTCCTCACTCCACTCAACTGTTGGTGTTTTATAAGACAGGAATCTGTAAAAGCTACATAGAGGTTGATAGAATCCAGAAGTAGCTGTTGTAGAGATGGAAAAATCAAGTCTGTGTACTTTTCAAACCTATTATACTTTTTTGGGTACAAGTATTTTATCATACATCATATGCTTTTAAAGTGTGTATTAATGTTTCAATTTCAATTCAAATTTCTAACCAATGACCAAAGTGACAACACCTCATGTAACTAGTTGACCACTGGAGGGGGAGGGGGGGGTGTTGGGGAAATTCATGGTGTGTAGGGAAATCCCTGTTGGATGGCCTAGCTGTATTGCTGAGGAACTCGGTATGTCTGTCATTCGCACCACCTTTCTGGTGCACAGAGTTCTGCAGCTTGCCTCCTCTCTCTCTACAAGGCAGCCTGTAACTTTGAGCACTTCCACCAGAGCTTAATTTGTGTTGGGATCCAGGCCTGGCACCTCTTTTCATGCCAGGGCATAGCCCCAGCAACTCTTCTGTCAGTGGCGTTTAGTAATGCACACAATTTTACACTTGTGTGCAAGGTGTGACCTCGCATGAATGGTGTGTGTGAGGTCATGCTGTGCAAAGGGTGCCATTTTGAGCCCTGGCACATTATTTTATTATTTTCACAAACTAAACACTGCCTGACACCCATCTAAATGCAAATGTGTTGGTGGCATTCTGGGCTGCATGCCCTAGGTTCCTCAGAGGAGACAAAGTTGAGACTGCTCCTCACCTCTTCATCTTTAATTGGCCAGTTTTCTTTTTCCCCTGTTTGTGGTCTCTTACTCACTGTCTTCTCCATGAAACATGAGCCAATAACACTTGAATTTGAGTTCAGCCTTTGAAACCATAATGTTCAAGTAGGCTCAAAATTAGGCAAGGTTTCCTCAGCCCCAGGAACAACACCCACTGGAGGCAGTGATTGTACAATGAAGCTCACAGACCTTTGATAGTACCAGTCGTTCGCAACCTGTCTGTCCTTGCAGCAGGGATATATTGACTCCCTGGAAAATAATCTGATGCACCTACTTCTTGTGCGTAACAAGAATACCTTCCTATTGCTAATGGGATCCTGACACCAAGAAGGAGTTAATGCTACACTGCAAAAGTTTGATTGAAGTTTCATTCAACACTTCTCAGCAAACAATGCTTATCGGTATATTCATTTCAGAAATGTCTCCAGTTCACAGCAACATATACAGTTCCACACTGTAATAAAGTAGTGAAATTTCATTCCTCATGGTTTTTAAGAGAATCTGGAGTTCAGGAGAAGATAGTGAAGTTTACTCCCTCCATGAAACCTTTTCCAGGGTACATCACCAGCTCTTTAGCATTATCCTTCCTCTTCTCTAATGTCCCCGATTTTCATGGCTATTTTTGATATCAAGTCACATTTTTGAGTCAATTTTTATTAACATCTGAGATTGAAAGATAATATTCCTCTGTGTGTTTTCTCTCAAGTATGGTTTAACCTGTTTTGGACCCTGCTGTTGAATGGAATTCTTAACCCTTTGCTCTCTGTGGGAGTGTGCTTCCATCCCTGCTCATGTGCAGTAGTACCTTGTTTAACTAGCACTCCCATTGAAATCTGTGGGACTACTCAGCGTGAACATGGGTGGCTAACTCTGGCCTTTGTGTCAAGCCACAATCCTGCACATACCAACCCATGTGCTCATCTTTACTCCCATGACCAGTCTCATTTGAACTAAAGGGAGAAGTAGTCCCTAGGACTCTAACCTGTAATAGGCGGGAGCAGTCTCCTATTTCCATGGGACTGCTCATGGGAGTAAAGCTGAGAACATGGGTCTGTTTGTGCGGGACTGAGGCCTCTGAGGGTTTGAGGCCTAAGCAGTAAATTCAGATTGCACAGTTGCTTTCAGATATGGCTCAGCAATGACACGTTAGTCAGATTTTGGCTTCACTGTCCACTTGTGACTGCAGTGAAAATTTTGCAATATTTTGCAGGATTGCTATAGACTTGGCTAAAAGCTTTCTAATGTTTCCCCTAGAACATAAGAAACTCCAGATGAGCTGGACTGAAGGACAATGATGAATTCAACTGAAACTGTAGTGCTTTTCAAAGGTCTCCTCTCAAATCAGATTGTGGATGTTGTTCCAGCTGTTTGCAAGGTCCAATGAAATATGTACACTGTCCATGTGGAGATAACCCTGCCACTTACAGCTTTCTTTAAAAGTTTTCAAGTACTGAGTGTTGAGGGAAATTCAGGGGCATCATTTTGGGATAGGGCCCCTTGCACTGTTTCCAAGTGGGCTTCCTCAACTTCATGCACTGCAAATTCCCGCCTCGTATCAAATCTTGTTCCCTCCACTTCTGAACTCCTGCCTCATTAGCCTTTCCTGCAAGCCTTGGGTGAGGATGTTCCAGTATTAACTTACTGCCTGCTCTTTTCTCGCTGTAGACAACTGCAGCCATCTCCTGCATCTCTCTCTCTCCCCCACCCATCACTCTGTCTTCTCCCTTCCTCTCTCCCTGAGTGTCTCCCTCTGTCCCCAAACAGTCCCAGAATTTCTTTTCATCTGCAACCCAACTTTCAGAAGGTGTAGAAAAGCAGACCCTACTGGAAGGAGGCCAGAGCGCTGCAGATGCTTTCGGGTGGTATCAGGCTCCATGCTTTTCGGAGGAGGGATTTATGTCCCAAAGGAAAACGCTGTCTGGAAGGACATACACTTTAAAAATGCTGGATCCTCATGGAGTGGTTGTGGTGTGTGTGACGAAGTACCCCATAAGGCTTTATGGGGAGAGGCTTATAAATGTATACATGATGTAACTGGAATATGTTTTATGCTACATGTGCCATGTAACATATCTCTGTGAAAGTTATGACTTACTGAATCTATTCCTCCTGTTTGTATGCATGTATCATTGTTGTAGTTGGAGTTATGAATATTTATTTTATATTTGCTGGTTTTGTACATAGCCTTTGTAAGAGCCTGGGATCATGTCTTGAGAAAGGTATGTGCATGTAAAGAGACCAATCAAGAAACCCTTACACAGACAATAGGAGTTGTAGACCCCAATCCACATCTGGGCCTGGCCAGGAATGCAAGTGGCTGGACTGGTTAGGGTGCATGGACATGTGACTTGCCCATGTGATCCCAAAACTCCAGGGTAAGATGATGCTACACAGGGAGTGGGGGAAAGGCTATAAAAACCCTTGGAAGACCCCTCCATGTGGTCTTCAGCTGGCTAAAGAGAGAGGCTCTCCCCACCCCAGAGACGTACCTGAGAGAAACTGAACAAAGGACAAAGACAATAGGGGGTGTGAGCGATTGCTGGACCCAGGCTAGAAGTTCTACAGCTTGTAAAAGGAAAAGACTGAAACTGGTGAGGCTTTTATCTGTGTTGAGTTGAATTAGTCCTAGATGTGCGTGTTTTATTTTATTTTACTTAGTAATTCACTTTGTTCTGTCTGTCACTACTTGGAATCACTTAAATCCTACTTTCTGTACTTATTAAAATCACTTTTTACTTATTAAGTTACCTGGAGTACGTGTTAGTACCTAGGGGAGAGGAAAACAGCTGTGCATATCTTTCTATCTTTGAAATAGAGGGCGCACTATTTATGAGTTTACCCTGTATAAGCTTTATACAGCGTAAAACGGATTTATTAAGGGTTTGAACCTCCTTGGGAGTTGGGCACCTGGGTGTCAAAGGCAAGCGCCCTTTCTGAGCTGCTTCCAGGCAGGCCTGCGGCTGTTAGGGGACGTGGTTCGGACCTGGGTCTGTGTTTGCAGCAGATCAGCGGAATCTGGCTCAAAACAGACAGGATTCGGGAGTCCCAAGCTGGAAAAGGCAGGGAAGCAGGGGCAGAAGTAGCCTTGGCACACCAGGTGGCAGCACCAAGGTGGTTTCTGTGATCCCAACCAGTCACAGTGTGTTGCTTGGCACTGAGGGTGGTGAGGAACTGTGACAGTGGCAGCCCAAATGCCAGCTCTTGCCCAGGCTGCAGGTGTTAGCTAAGAACTGACAACCTCGTAGCTGGAGACCAGACCGGGTCACCCTGTATGTTAGTTTTTCCTCAAAATAGGTATTAATCTCATTAAAATGTAGTTAGTATTTAGACTCTCATACATATAGCAACGTACAAGCATTTCATAATCTCTCTTATCCCATGCTATAAGGTAATATTTAAGTGTTTGCTCTAAAACTGTACACCCTCACAGTCAGGAGAGAAACATTAGCAGGTGTGAAATACTAGTTTGCCACAGGAGGGTATTATCTCTTGTCCCAACAAAAGAAGGCCCATAGGCACCAGACAAACAGATGTGGAACATCAGAGGACAAAAGGCTTGGATTGCTCCCCACATACCCGTAAAGAGGAGACGAGCAGGTGAACTCATCCCATCATCTTGAGCTCTGGGGGGAGGGAATAAAAATCCCTGACAAGAAGAAACTGCATCTTTTTGGCTGTTTGAACTCTGAAGGGCCAGTGATTTACAGGGTTTGCCTCCTGGGCCTGCCCTGAAAGACGCTTTGAATAGACAGATCACTCTTAGGATTTAGATAGTAACTCATTGGTGTGTATATGTTTGCGTGCTTTAACCTGTAAATAACTTTTATTCCTTTTTCCTAGTTAATAAATCTCTTAGGGCTGGTCCACACTACCCCCCAAGTTCGAACTAAGATACGCGACTTCAGCTACGTGAATAACGTAGCTGAAGTCGAAGTATCTTATTTCGAACTTCAAAGTACTCACCGCTGAGCCACACGGCAGCGTGCAGGCTCCCCCGTCGACTCCGCCTGCTCCGTTCGTGGAGCAGGATTACTGGAGTCGACGGGGGAGCACTTCCTGGTTCGATTTATCGCGTCTAGACAAGACGCGATAAATCGAACCCAGAAGATCGATCCGATGCCTCCGACGCAGCGGGTAAGTGTAGACTAGCCCTTAGATAGTTTAGTGTATTAGTGTTGGCTACAGGGATGGTCTTTGGTGTAGGATCTAGAATATCAATTGATCTGGGGTAAGTTATTGGTCTCTTGGGACTAGAAGCAACCTGAATGTGGTGTGTTTTTTTTTTTTTTTGGTGTAAGTGACCATTTATCTCTAAGTCCAGTTTGGGTGGCAAGAAAGACTGGAGAGTCTAAGGGGACTGTCTGTGACTCTATGGTAAGACTGTGATAGTGATCCAGGAGTTCATATTTATTACTGGCTTGGTGAAATCTAATTATAGAACATCACATCAGATTGAGGTGTCCGCCTTGTTTTTGACAGTCTTCCCTAAGGTAGGCACTCATGGTTGTGAGCCACTCCAGACAGTGTGACAAGAACCTTGTGTGGTTTTTACAGAACTAGATTTTATTGAGCCCTGTGGCATGAATTCCCTTTATTTGCTTGAATCCATCCCCTTCCCCACCGCACCCCAGTAGATGGTATGGTAAGGCTTGGCAACAGTTCTATGTGTGAATTGGCTTTTTGTTTAATGGAGATGAGTAAAGAGAATTAGAAGCTCTAATTTTATCGGTTAACTAGATGATCATAAAATTAGATCTGTAACATATAAGGAATAAGAATATGAATGGATGAAAATCAGGGAATAATGGAGCACTATAAATATGGATGAAAAGCCCAGCCCTGAATCATGTGAGGGGATTAGAGATCCCCTCCACTTCCCCCAAAGCTCAGGTGGATCGCAACTGGACATATCCAGAGCTTTAGAACAAATATCATGGGAAAATGGTATTTTAATAACCTTTTTCTGATGGCTGGTATTTCATCCTATATTTGACCTGCATTTCTGAATATTTGTCAAAAATAGTTGCTCTACGAAAATCCTATTGGCTATAGAAGATCGGAATAACCTATTCAGCAAATTAAAGCTTGGAAGCTCAGGTTTTAAAACACTGTGTGATGGTAAGTGGTGATATTTGCTGTGTTTTTTTTATCAGTATATATTAAAGAAACCTTTGTAGCCTAGATTAATCCTTTTTTCTATTAACTATGTGCCTTCAAAGTTCACTCTGGCATTTTTCATACAGTTAATGATACAGGGTCAGACAGGAAGGAACAAACATTTATAAAGGCATTTATTAAAACTGGAAGTGTTCACATTGGAAAGAGTAAGAGTAGCAATGTTTAAATCCCTGTATTTGTTAAAATGTGCACAGCTAACTGTTTAAAGGAATAGACTCTGGATGCAGCAAAGGTAGGTACATTCTAAACAACAGTCCCTGTATTTGCTCCCTACAAGTAGGGTTGCCAACTTTCTAATCACACAAAACAAAACACTCTGCCCCGCTCCTTCTCAGAGGCCCCACCTATGCCCCTCCCCTTCTCATAGGCCCCACCCCCAATCTATCCCCCCCTCCTGCCATTGCTCGCTCTCCCCCACCCTCACTGGGCTGGGGCAGGGGGCTCCAGCTGGAAGTGTGGCCTCTGGGATGGGGCCAGAAATGAGGGGTTCAGGGTGCAGGAAGGGGCTCTAGGCTCGGACAGGGAGTTGGAGTGTAGGAGGGGGTGAGGGCTTCATCTGGGGGTGCGGGCTCTGGGGTGGGGCCATGGATGAGATGTTTGAGGTGCAGGAGGCGGCTCCTGGCTGGGGCTGAGGGGTTTGGTATGCAGGAGCAGGCTCAGGGCTGGGGCAGGGGGTTGAAGTGTTGGAGGGGGTGTGGTCTCTGGGGTGGGGGCAGGGGCTGAGGGGTTAGGGGTGCCGGAGGGGGCTCAAGGCCGGGGCAGGGGGTTGGGGTGCGGGAGGGGGTGTGGGTGCAGGCTCCAGGAGGGGGCTGGGGTACGGGCTCTGGGAGGGAGTTAGGATGCAGGAGGGGGTGCAGGACTGGAGCAGGGGTTGGGGTGCAGGAGGGGATTCCAACATGGGGCGAGGGTTTGGGTGTGAGAGGGGGCATTTATCCCAGGCAGCTACCGGTCAGCGGCACAGTGGGGCTAAGGCAGGCTCTGCGATGCTCCCGGAAGTGGCTGGCATGTCCTTGCAGATCCTAGGCAGAGGGGCCAGAGGGCTTTACGCGCTGCCTGCACCCGCAAGTGCTGCCCCCGCAGCTCCCATTGGCTGTGGTTCCCGGCCAATGGAAGCTGCAGAGCTGGCGCTAGGGGTGGGGGCAGTGTGCAGAGCTTCCCTGATCACCCCTCTGCGTATGGGCTGCGCCGGCTGCTTCCAGGAGCTGAGCAGAACCAGGGTAGGCAGGGAGCCTGCCTTAGTCCCGCAGCACCACCGACTGGACTTTTAATAGCCCGGTCAGCACCAACCATACACCTGGCAGCCCTACCTCCAAGTTTGCCTGTGTAGATGAGGAAGTGTGATGTAGGGCTGGGAGCCAGGAATCCTGAGTTCTATTCCCAGCTGTGCCATTGATACACTATGCAGTCTTTGGCAAAATCTCTTAACCCCCCTGCCTCAGTTTCCCTATCTAAAGTAGCTAAAATAAAACGTATAACTTAATGGATATTGAGACTATATAGAATTATAATTAGTAAAGCAATTTCTGTTTCTTGGCTGAAAGATATACTGTATAGCTGCAAAGTATTTGAGATAATAACTGCATCATTTTTAATTACAGGCCAGGAAAACTGGATTTTTCAGTTGTATCAAGCCTGTAGTTAAGCTTGCATAACCCTTTCCATTGTAAGGCTGGCTCCTTGTCCTTATACTTTAACTGAATGGGCTGACGTTTTCCAGGCTGGATTTTTTTGTTTTTGTAAAGTTTCAGCACAATTGGTTCAGCTATTTCCAAAAATGCAGCTAGGGAAAATGTTCTCTGTGTTAAATTCTTAAAGATGTTTTGACAAGCAGCTCTAGTGCCTCAAGACATTAAATTTGCCAAGGGTGAGGTGAGTCCTCTAGGGTCAAGGAGGGACCTTGTGCTGTCCCTGTGAAAATCCACCCAAATCTGGTTGAGTTATGAGCTCTGCCCATTGCTGTTTGTATCTGCTCAGTAGAGGTTTGGCAGCTAAGTTCTCTGACGATTCATCTTCACTTTGCTTTAATGGTCTTAACTATTGCATGGAACTTGTTATACTAGCAGTTAGCAAACCCAGGCAGGGCAAAAACATGAATACAGTCCCTGCCTGAGCAAGCATGGGGTTTCCCACCCCCCAACACAAGGTCCTCTGCTTGGATCGGGGGTGGGTGGGGAGGCCCTGTGCATCGTAAATAGACTTCAACCTGCTCAAAGGCAATAAGCTGGGGAGGAGGGACACTGAAGCCCACCCAGCAGAAAGGCAGTGGAAGACGAGTCCTGCTGTTCTTTCTCTGCTTGAAGGCTGCCAGGGAAGAGGGAGTTTCTGTCCCATCTGAAAACTAGTGGTGGGCTGTTGCTGCCATAGCAGTGATCTCTCGTGTGGGTGGTCGCTGCTTCCAGCATCCCAAATGAGGTTTGTGGTCACAGCAGGGGACTGGCGCCAGGAAGAGCAGTGCCAGGGTGAGGCGACAGAAGTTTCCTGTGGGGTTGTATCTAGGGCGTCAGATGGTGCCTCTGTGCTTACCACCAGATTTCTCTTCTCTTCAGTGCCAGTGGGTATCACTTACCCAATCTACACAAACATTTTAACCTCTGTTATTCCAGGAATTTCATCATCCCATCTGGCATTATCACTCCTACACTGCAGGCCACTGTGCCCTACTGGAACACAAGCTGACCTAGCATGCAGCTGAGAGCAGCAGCCGTCCTTAAATAGCTTTTGCTTTGGTAATAAACAAACAAGTCTAAAATCTGCATGTGGAATTTTTTTTTAAACCCAGTTTAATGTCCAGTATTTTGTAACCGGCAGGGCTGAAAACATTATTACTGGAAAAGGGAGATTCACATCTTCCGAGCAGAGGATGCAGCACTTGGTCCCAGCCATGGAAGAGCCGGAGTGACTGGGGTTTAAATGACTTAAATTAGTTCTTCTGTGGGAGCAAGTGTCAGTGTCAATATTTTTAGACTTCGGATTACTTCTCTCTCCCTCCCTGACCCCTGGGCCGTTGGAGAGATGGGGCTGGATACTTATCTTGTGTAAACTGGCATTGCTCCACTGATGTCAACTAAACTCTGTTGAGGATCTGGCTTCTGGTCACTGCTTTAGAAGAGGGCTGCAAAAGCTATAAAACTTGTAGAAATTCTCCAACCTAGCCCGAAAACACATTTCATACACAGAATACAAGAGTGCAACAGATTTTACTGACTCTAGTTGGAATTTGCAGCTTTTTCATGAGGGGGATTGGCTGGTCATCTCAAACTGCTGCTGATAAAAACCTTTACACCATACAACCCATCTATATTTACTCTACCTATATTTCTAGCTCTTACATGGAGGACTAATAATAGTAAAACATGATTCCTTTTGGGGCCCTGAAAGGCCAAGGTGACTTAGCCTGTGCTATACACCTTTTCCTAGTGTTGATGCACCCTTACAGTCTAATGCATGGTGGTCAAAACATCATTTTTCCTAGTGAAGACAAGGCCTAAGAGAACTTCTTCCCGTCTGCAAATAGCAAGGCCAGTATTGTAGAGAGAGACTTAAGTCGACACCTGTCACCTTTCTCAATCGCCTTGTCTTAAACTTTATGGGAGGGGGGGGGGGAAATCAAATCCTAGCTCAGACTTCTCTACACTCAGAAGGTAAAATGGCTTTCTAATGGTGCACGGGGGCGGGGGGTGGAGGGGAGAAGGAGGGAGGAGCTTTGTACTAAATCTCCATGGGCTGCAGGTGTAAAACGGTGCTGAAGAACTATACTTTTATCTATTTCAGTATTTCCAATTTCTTTTTTTGCAGAGGTTTCTTTAAGCCTGAGGTGAGATATGGAAGTCATTTCCTTCCAAATGGGGAGAAGGCAGAAAAATGGAGACATTACAGAAGGCTATGGCAGGAAATGGATAGATTCTACTCACTCTCAGATCCCCTTCCCCAGAGCAGGGGTATCACTTGGGTAGTAAGCAAAGTATAGCTATTTCATTGCATATTACCTCTTGGGATAGTTTTCTACCTGGGTTTTTCTGCTTGGTAATTAACCAATGCTGGCACCTGTCTCTCTTTGGTATTTGGATCCTATTATCACAGTATCAGAATGCCTCAAGCTATCATGTATGTATCCTCTTCTCTTCCCTGCGAGACAGAGTGGTGCTATTATCTTCATTTTAAATATAGGGAAACCGAGGCACAGACTAAATGGCACAGTGGAAGTCTGATAACCTATGTTAAATTCCCTACTCTACTAGAGTCCTGTGCTAGCACCCTGGCCACTGAAAAATCCTTCCTTCCTGTCTGGGAGCTCATCTCTGTTGGTATTGTTTCATCTTAAAATGTTTTCCTTCACGGTAGTGGTGAAGCTGCATTGCCTACTGGCATCCTACTGTGTAGGGAAGAGGCAGCTAGAAACTGCATATGATAGATTCATCCCCTCCTACCAAAAAGTTTACATCCCTCCCCTACATCCTATTTTAAGTTTTAGAACAGCACATTTTGTACAGTAAAAATATCAATCTTAAAACCTGGCACTGTACTTAAAAGCCTGGCTTTCTGGAGTGGGGTGGGGGAAAGCTAGTAAACACAGCACAAGCAATTTTTTAGAGTTCTGGCTGGTTATTTTTAGCTCCAAATAAGGCAGCCATGACGACAGTGACTGTTTTCTTTTCTTCTTTTTTTTTTTTAAATCCGGTCAGTCGTGAGAGTTCTTTGCCAAATTTCTCTGCTCTTGCTCTGTGTAAGTGGCTGCCCACCCGGAATTCTCCCAGGCCATGAGTTCATGATAAATATTTTATTTAGCTGTTTGTAGCTATTCTGGAAACATTCAGTGTCCATATTAACCCTATAATCTATTTAATTTAGAAATGTTATCGAGCAGTGTTGTTTTCTAATACTACATCAATAGATTTGCATATTATATGGCAACAGGGCCTCTTTCAAAGCTACCTGACCATCTCTGAGCCCAGTATCCCCATATGGGAGTATGTGTAGAGATGGCTGCCCACTCAACCATCATGGGACTATGTATTACTGCCTGCATCCCTGATTGCCAGGACGCCACCAGGTAGCCAACCAAACATTTCACCCACTTCCAACCTTTTTCTTTTGTGGCTCTACTGCCTTCTGTCCTTATAGAAGACTATGTTGAGCAGCATCTAAGCTGCTCTTAATGGAAGCCCATCCATGTTTGTGTTTTGCCCTGCTACATGGGTCAGCTTGGAATAGTAGTGCTGAGAGACAATAGTAATTCAGCATTCGCCCCACGTGGGCAATGTAATCATGTCTGCGGAGGGGTCAGTCACAACCTCAAGCTCCCTTCCATATAAATAAGGCTAGAATTTCTGCACTTGCCACACAAGGCAGACTCATTCGTGGGGCACAGGCTAGCGCTGTGGGAAGTAGTGTCCAAACACAAATTCAGTTCAGTTTACAAGCTTTCTGTCATCTGGGTTTGTAAGCAGTGATCTATCAAGATCTTTTGATATGGACAGAAAATCTAAGGGCTTTTTATGCCATTTTCCTGGGTTTTCTCATCTCTAAAGTCCATGAAAGGCTGAGGGCTTTTCTAGGGAGAATGGGATATTGCAGCAGATATATAAAATAATTACAATTCTACTGTAGTTCTACGAGCTTCCATTTTGGCTGCTTCCATTTTAATTTAGCCACTCCCCATTGTGTCCCAGATATGACACCGGGCTATAACAAAATGGTATATCTTAGTTTTGACATTTGTCTTGGATAAGCCTTCTAAAGAGTCTCATGCTGTCAGCAGATGGCTGTATTGCTGATAGCCTGACAGCTACAGCAAATGCATCCATCCTTTTCACTAGTCTCTGCGAGGCCAATTATGGAATTGTTCATTCCATGAGAGAGGAGCAGAAACCTCCTACAGTTAAAAAGATTGATGTCACAGGATCCCTAACCAAAACTATCTCTGTGCTCTTCGGTGCTATCAATAGTGCCTATAGATGGCCAAATCTTTCAATACACTGAATACTGCGTTAGTGTTGAATGCCTTCAACTCCTAGTACATTTAATGGGAAATGAGAGCAGTTGGCAGGAAATGCCAGGATTGGGCCCATACTTTGCTGACCACAACATGCCATTAAGTCATCTGTGGTGGATATTGGGCAGATGTTAGCCAGTATCAGTTTTGGTTTATGATAATCCACCCCAGTCTGTCTCTTGTCAAAGACCTCTTCGGGCTAAAATCTTGTTTGCACCTTTTGGTGTGCATACAAGTGAAGGGGGTGGGGGGATGGGAAATCAGGCCCTTAAAATGGTCACTGTTCAGTATAATGCGAACTAGCCACTGCTGGAAGAATATTGGACTGAAGCGCTTGGTCAATCCTATATTCCTGCTTTGGCACTCTCCTGCTATTCTGAAGCTAAACGCAAGACTCCCGTTAACTGCCCTGGCAGCAGGATCTAGCCCTCCATAAGGAATAAATATTAGCTGCCTTACAAACGCTGAAGGTGACATCTTAAAAATAGACTCTTCCTTGTAAGTATGAATAGGAGGATTCCCTTAACCTTGTTCCTGTCAGCATGGTATTTAAAAATAAGATCCTGATTTATTTATAAGGTGCCAGCTATAAACACAGCTGTGCATATGTGCGTGCTTGATTGCAGTGTGCGTGCACAGCTTTGGTTATGTCAGGCGCGTCAGAATGAAATTGTACTTGTTTTAAGTGTCTCATCCAGTCGGTGGAGGCTTCTCAGGGCATGCTTTGCTAGTACCTCACAAAGTGCTTCCTGGTAGTACAGAGCAATATTGACACATTCCCTTTATTTAATATACTATGAGACCCATACCTCTTTTTTTTTTTTTTTGGATGGGCATTATCCAAGAGTTTCCAATTATCAGCAGAGAAGATGGGTCAGTGACCAAAGAATTTGAGCTGAGAGCAAGGAAGAATTCTGATTAAGGCTCATATCTGGGTTCAATTTTTGGTTCTGCAACAGACTCACGGGGAAAATCACTTAATCTCTGACTCAGTTACCCATCTGTAAAGTAGGAATTATAGCACCCTCCCTTCTTCCCACCTTTTGTCTTGTCCAGGGGTGCTGGAACAATTTGTATGCTGGGAGAGCTGAGAGCCATTGAACTAAGCTGTAAACCTTGTATATGATGGAAACTACTTCAAGCCAGTCAGTGCTGCCGCACCCCCAGCACCCCTACTTCCAGCACCTATGGTCTTATCTGTTTAGATTGGAAGCTTATTGTCTTAGTACGTCTATGTATGGCACTTAGTACTGTGGGGCCCAGACTCCATTGCCATAATCCAAATTAATAGGGTGCACTTCACATCACCATGTGCAGAACAAGAAAAGCTTCTTGATTTGCTTGGGCAGAATCTATCTCTAAATCTGTTTGTGTTTTAAACAAGTATACAATACACCAGGAGTCGGCAACCTTTCAGAAGTGGTGTGCCGAGTCTTCATTTATTCACTCTAATTTAAGGTTTCGCGTGCCAGTAATACATTTTCACGTTTTTAGAAGGTCTCTTTCTATAAGTCTGTAATTTATAACTAAACTATTGTTGTATGTAAAGTAAATGTTTTTTAAAAGTTTAAGAAGCTTCATTTAAAATTAAATTAAAATGCAGCGCCCCCCCGGACTGGTAGCCAGGACCCAGTCAGTGTGAGTGCCACTAAAAATCAGCTCGCATGCAACCTTTGGCACGCGTGCCATAGGTTGCCTACCCCTGGAATACACTTTTGAACCAGGCATTAGACATACACAGCAAAGAGACATCCCTCCAGTCCAATCCTACACCAAAGGCACAGACCTTTCTGCTACTTTAAAGTGTAGTTGGACCGGAATCTTTATGACTGTTCTGAATGTTGCACAGAAGAAGGCTTCCCAGTGAGGTTACATTTCATGGAAGAGTGGAGCAAGATAGCTGTGGGACCTGATGTTGCTGAGCTGGGCCCTTTTCCAAGCTCCCTGCCCACCTCCTTATTATGAAGCCCTTTGGCAACTCTAAAGAAAATAGCGGTGGCAGCTAAAGAGGTAGCTTAGGTAGACTTGGGCCCTCTGTTGCAGACTGCTCTTCTGTACCTGCCAGACTCCAAGCAGCCAGCTGGGAACAATATCACTGTCTCTGTAACATGCTCATAATTAAACTGATAGACGCGGGGATGGGCAGGAGCACCAATTTGTCTAATTGTTTGAGAAGTTGCAATAGGGACTTAAGAAGTTTTTTAATCTTCCCTTTCAGTTATGTCTTCAAACTAATACAAACCAGTAGGGGCATGATGTGTGTAGAAAATCCTACACACACTACTTTAATTGAAGTGATTTCTGGTCTACAATATACAGTACCTCTGTAGTGTAGCTCAGTGATGTAGTACTCTGCACTGGCATTTTGAGATTCTGGGTTGCATTCCCAATCCTTCATTTGCAGGGCTCGGGGTAATCAGTCCCTGTGCAGCAGCACTGCTAAATTCCAGAGGGAGTCCCGTCCATCTCCTCCTCTAGAAGGGTGGTAGCTACAACACAGGATGCTAAGGATGATGGGATTAACATGGAATAAACAGGGTTTCTCTGCCACATGGGAGGTATAATTTGACTGTAGGGGAATTCGAGAATCAGCTCAACTGAGAAGCCAACAGTCGAAAAAGCATGTTTTTTATAAAAGTTTAACCAGAGGACAGTACACTTGTGTGTGGGAACTGCAAGAGCTCACCTCCCCAGGTGTGGGTGGGCAGTAGAGAGATCTGAGAGCGAACCTGCTTGGTCTCACTGCTGAGAATGCTTGTGACCTCTTGAGTTTATGCTTCCCTCAAGAGATTGACGCTCTAAAGCAGTCCTGTGCGGTCTTTGATGAGTCGTAAATTTAAAGTACTTTCAAAGATATGTTTAATTCTGTTTTAATCAGAGGTGACAGAGCAATTGAGTAAGTCTAGATAGGCTCTTCCATTCCTAGGAGAGAGACTATACCAATGCCCCCAAGCCAGACACAAATACTAGTCAATGGGAGTGATGGGATATGCAAAGAGATTTTGTTTTACAGATCTGTAACTGGGCCTAATAGCTTCAGCTTAGTATCCATTTCTTCTCTGTGCCCATGATACCTCACACCAGCCACTTAGCAGTACAGATTGGTGATAGAGATGTTGGTCTCCGTCGTTGCCAAGATTACCAAGCCCTTACCTGCTGCTTGCACCAAACCATTGCCTACTTCCCCAGAGTGCCTTTTCACTCTGAGCAATATATTGATTGTTCCATGAACGCTTTCCAGACCCCAGACATGTTGCATTAAATGAAAACAGACTGTGAGGGCAGTTTACAGAGTGACAATATTAACAGATATAAAATAAACCTGCCCAGTCAACTGCTAAGGACAGCTTTGCTAGCTGGGCCATAAGGCTATGGCTGGGATTTGCAGTAGGGCCTAAGGGGGTTAGATGCCCAGTTTCCAGGCCCTTTGACAATCCCAACCTAAATGATCAAATACTGTTTAAAAGGCACCTGAAACTTTTACATGGTAGAACAAAGTCTTTCCCAGTCTAACTGCTGTCCCCATCTGTCAGCTTGGAGTTCAAGCCCCACGTCCAGCAAAGTCTGTGTGGAAGCAGAGCTGCTTCTTCCACATAGAAGAAAGGTGTGACCATGGTCTGGATCTGGATATCTGAATCTTAATTTTGTGTCATTTCTGCATTGTATATAGTTTCTATATGGCTATGGCCTTGAGTTAACGGTTCCCAGGAGAACTGAGAAACAAGCCCAGAAAGAGATTGTGTTTTGTTTTACATAAAGAATTTCCAAAGCTAACTCCCCTGGGGCCAAAGATCAGTTGCTTAAAAATTAAAAAAAGATGTTTTAGGCAAACGTTCAAGGATCCCAGGAATGGGTCATCTGAAGATAGGCAGATCCCCAGTTTTCTGGTAAAACAGGATTTTCCTAGTACACTGACCAGTAAGTTTATATTCCATAGACAAAGCTCACTAGAAAGAGAATTCAAGGGAAAATCCAAATACACTGAGGTGCAATGACTTTTGAGGGCCACATCTTCAGAAGAACTCAGCACCTACAAGTAGGGGGAAATTTTCAAAAAAGTTTAGTTCTCAATAAGGCATCAAAGTGGGCAGACTTTCAAAAGAGCCCTTTACGCTGGATGTTGAAGTCTTGTAAGTTTGCCCCCATGATTTTTGCAGTAGGGGCTAGGTTTTCCATACTGATCTCAGTGTGATTTAGCTGGCACTTCACAATCCTGTCATTTCTGGAACTGAAGGCTATAGACTTTGTCCTTCACACAAGTACTGGGGTTCCTATACAGTGGAAAAAAATGCAAAGAAGACATTAGTAGAAATAGTAATGAGAAACACAGTACTATATAGAACTGAATCTTCACTGATCTGAGGAAAGCAAAGCTGCTGTCCACTCATGGTAACAGAAGGACCATGACGATGGTTTGCAAATGCTTTTGTATTTGCTGAGACGTGTGTGTACACACACACTCTCTCTCTCTCTCTCTCTCTCTCTCTCTCTCTTCATAATTCACGTTTCTGTAAATGGTTGAAATCTGTGAAAAACACTCTGTGGAATACTAGTGCAGTGTTCCACAGAATGTCTGGCCTTGGGCCCTGAAAACAAATAGAGGACTCCAGTTTCCCTGCGTTCTGTTTCTCATTCTGTGTATAAACCCTGGCTCAACTTAGACACAGAAATAGTTTTATTTTGATTCCAATTTCTACATTTGTTTTGGTAGGATTCTCTGCTTTCCTTGCTTGTTTGTGCGATTGAATAAATCTGTAGTTCCAGGAACAAAAGTGGAGATTTTGAAAGCCAATGGGGGCTTAGCCATGCAACTCCCATTAAAATTAATCTCCCAGTGAGGTATTGGTTTCAGGCCTAGACTTTTCTAGCAGGCATTGGGGAGGGGAACAATTCAAGATTTTAACTTACACTGGGAACTCTGAGGATTTTGGTCTATGTATCTCCCTTGTTCCCACCAACTGGCTACCTTAAGCCATTCCTACTTTAGCTACTGTACATCCAAGACCATATGACTGCAGAAAAGATGGATCCTCTTGGCCTGATCAAGGCCCATTGACGTTAGGGGACAAACTTTGGATCAGGCCCTCTCATGACAGGTATGGGGAAAGTTGGTGCAGACTTTCCTATACCTTTTTAGCAGAGGGTGTGATTTCCCAGGGGCTGCTGGACCCCTGCTCTGCCCCAGACCCTTCCCCCACTCCACACCTTCCCCCAAGCTTCCACTTCCACCCTGTCTCTTCCTGCCCCCACTCCGCCTCGTCCCACTCTGCCCTCTGCCCTGCCTCTTTCTGCCCCAATGCCTCCTGCATGCTGCTGAACAGCTGATCGCGGGAGGCACTGAGAGGGAGTGGGAGGAGTTGAACAGAGGGGCCCACCGGCAGGTGTGCTGGGGGGGGGAAGGGGAGGAGCTGATCCATGGGGCTGCCGGTGAGTGCTGAGCATCCACTATTTTTTTTCCTAAGAGGAAAAATAGGGCTATTATGATGACTCCTACATCCAGTGCTGCAGTTGTTGTAGAGGGCCAGGTTGGGTTTCTGTGCCTTGGATAGCCAGAGCTACCATAATGTCTGGCCCCTTTGGGCTGTTGGCAGCTGACATAACTTTGTCATCATTGTGGATTGCGCAGTGGTGTCCAATACGTTCACCACTAGCCACATGTGGCTAATAGGATATTGAATTGTGGCTAATGCATGTGGCTTTTTAACAATGTGGCTTAATGTGGCTTTTTATAATGTGGCTAATAAGAAAATTTCAAAACCACAAGTGTGGCTAGCAGTGTGGTGAGCATCGAATTTCTATTGGACACCGCTGTAGCTATGGACCAATGTCACTAACCTGGCCCCAGATCAGAGGAATGCACAGGAATCCTTAAGGCCACAGTTGCACTTTCTACCCTTCTGAACTGCGTGCTCATTGACTGCAGTTGGGGATTGGGGCTAACTTTTAAAATAAGAACCAGCTACATCTTAGGAATATGTAGGCTGACCATATTTCCTTGAGACAAAAACGGGACATTGGGATGGCAAAAACGGGACGGGGAGACAAGGGGAAGCCGCAACAAGCCGCCCCTCGTCTCCCCGCTCAGCAGCTCGGCGGGGAGACGAGGGGCAGCCGCAACAAGCCGCCCCTCGTCTCCCCGCTCAGCAGCTCGGCGGGGAGACGAGGGGCAGCCGCAACAAGCCGCCCCTCGTCTCCCCGCTCAGCAGCTTGGCGGGGAGATGAGGGGCAGCCGCAACAAGCCGCCCCTTGTCTCCCCGCTCAGCAGCTCGGCGGGGAGATGAGGGGCAGCCGCAACAAGCTGCCCTTTGTCTCCCCACTCAGCTGCTCGGCGGGGAGACGAGGGGCAGCCGCAACAAGCCAGCGTTCAGTTTTTTACAAAAAAATAAAAACTATATATAGTTTATTAAAAACGGGACAAAATTGACATTTATATTAAAACGACAGGACGGTCGGGAAATATGAAAAAAATGGTACTGTCCTGTTTAAAACGGTACGTATGGTCAGCCTAGGAATATGGGATTGCAGGGTGCTGAACAGCTCCAGTCTAAGGCCTTGGCTACACTTGCAGATGTACAGCGCTGTGAGTTAAACCCGTCTTCGTACAGCTGAGTAGGGAAAGCGCTGCAGCCTGTCCACACTGGCAGCTGCCAGCGCACTAACGTGGCTACATTTGAGGCATTTGCAGCTGTATTGGGAGCGGTGCATTATGGGCGTTCAAGTGGCTGCAACGTGCTTTTCAAATGGGGGCGGGGGTGAGGTGGAGTGTGACAGGGAGCATGTTGGGAGAGAGAGTGGATTTTTGGGGTATCCATAGAGTGTCAGTTCATTATCTCCTAAGTTTACACACCTCCACATCCCCCGCCTCTCTCTCAATCACTGAAAGCAAGCAGCAGGGGCTTTGTTTGTTTTTAAAGAGCAGATAAAAGAGAACTCGGGGAAACGGAGCCTGCCCCCTTCCCTCCCCCCCCGCCGTTCTTTCCGACCCCCCTCCCCCCGCCTCTCTCCAAGCCAACTTTGCTGCAGCATTCCTAACGGAGCCCCCCCCACCGCCTGCAAACAGTAGCTGTTTGCTTTTTTTTTTGTAAAGCAGCTCCAGAACAGAGCTCTGAACTCCAACCCGGAAGTGCCGTTTCAAAACAAAGGGAGCTTCCGGAGGTAAGTTACTGCAAATTCCCTGGCTACATTGAAGCACCAGCGTTCCACCCACTACGCAACAAACGTTATTCCTCTCGGGGAGGTGGAGTACAAGCAGCACTGTATCTGAGGAGATACAGCGCTGCACGTGCCTTGCAAGTGTAGCCAGTTAGTGAGTTACAGCGCTGCAGGCAGTTTTATGGTGCTGTAACTCGTAAGTGTAGCCAAGGCCTAAGGCTATGTCTACACTGGCAATTGAATGACAAAACGTTTGTCTTTCAGAGGTGTTAACCACCCCCTCCGCCCCCCCCCAAAAGACAAAAGTGTTGCCGCGAGAAGTGCCAGAGTGAACAGAACAGGGTTGGCAGGAGCACTCTCCTGCTGACAGTGCAAACACCGCTCATTGGCGGTAGAAGTTTTTTGTCGGCAGGAGAGCCGACAAACAGCAGCTACTCTGCCCAACTTTTAGTGGCACGGCTGTGGCGACGCAGCCATGTTGCTAAAAGCTGTGTAGTGTAGACATAGCCTAATGCTGAAGCACAGATACAGCTTGCCAGAGCTAAAATG
The DNA here is from genome assembly GCA_037349315.1 of Chelydra serpentina. NCBI lineage: Eukaryota > Metazoa > Chordata > Testudines > Chelydridae > Chelydra > Chelydra serpentina. The sequence goes on from JBAIAC010000023.1 coordinate 1,451,014, forward strand.
AGAAGTGCCCCTAATCTTGTGGGACAGATTCATTTCCATGCAGTGTTTTTCTGAAGCTGTGCAGCATGCTACGGCCTATTCTTCTTAATGGGAGATCCAGAAACCTGGAAAAAAACCTGTGGTATTCATCCAGTTCATAACTTCAAACACTCAATTTCCCAGTGGGTTTCCTTTTTTTTTTTTAAAGGGACAGTGCAAGGATTATGGGTCTCAATGTTTATTTTTAAATAAAGGGTTTTACCAAAAGTGATTTTGGTTTTGTCTGAAATGTTCTGTGCAACATTTGCACCCAAACACTGCAGCACTGGGTTAGGGCATAGGAACCAGACCCAGAAATTGAATCTACACCACAAGGAAACTGCAAGCATCCTGTTCTAAGGCTCTGATTCTGCAACTGGATCTGCATGGGTAGATTCCCACACCTCTGCAGAGTCCCATCAGAGTTAGTATGTCTGCCCTTGTGTAGCTGATGGCAAGACTGGAGCCAAAATTGTTATTTCTAGAGCCTGATGTTGTCGTTTTTAACTTTATTGCTTGACAATGTTCCTTTATTTAAAGTTTTAACATATTGGATCTTTTAAAGTGACATTTGGAGTGAGCACCAATGTCTAAAAAGCTAATGCCTCAATTTTTGGCTGTCTGTCCTCCAAGAAAAAAAACAGTATGTGATAATTGACAATTTCTAAAAACCTGAATTATTGTCTGAGTCATATACAACCAAAATTTGTCTCCTGCTAGCCCACCCATTCTGCCATACTCCCTTCAGTGTTTTGCAGGATGGAATATTTATTGCAGCAGTTGTCTGAGCATTATGTATATAGCTGATATTATAAAATGTATGTGCTGGGTGGGAAAACATAGAAACACATTGTTATGCACACTTATCTCTGCATCTTAAACACTTCAAACTTAATGACATTTGGCAAGTGAATATGTTGTTATTTGCTTAACAAATAGTCACGGGGAAAACAAAATACTGCACTGCATGTGGAAACCAAGGAACAATCTGCTGCATAGCAGAGCCAGCAGTTCTGAAACACAGTTTTTATAACCAGGGCTTATTTGCACTGGAATTCATATCCCATCACTTCACCATTCACCTCACGCTTATTTAATAAAAATGTTAAAAAGCATTAGCTAATTTGAGACTAAGGGTTTTATCAGTATTTATTACCCTCTGACACACAGCGCTGCCCCTTATTGTTCATGCAAAAGAAAGATAGATATATAGTAAGAGCAGAAATGAATTTTCCGTAATGTGATTACAGTAATAAAATGGACTATTAGGTTCTCTTCATTTTTCTTATTTTCAAAAGATATGAGCAACTGTGGTCCCATAAGGTCGTATGTGTGTGTGCCAGGAACTCTTAAGCCAGTCCCATAAAAACTATTGAACAAAAATCTGTCAGCTGGAAGGAAACAAAGTCCTTTCCTAGAGAGCTTTTGCTTAATATTTATTAAAAATGTATTTGCCATACCAAAAGCTTTAAGATTGAATTCAGAAGAATGACCCAGGGAGGTGGCAGGGAAAGTTATATTGGAGATACAGCTACATACTGTAGACATACACTAGACATATTATAGGCACAGAATTAATTTCCATTACAATCAAATCAATAAACAGAAATATTGAAACTTGAAACATTTTTCTTCAACTGTAACAACAGAATGTATTTATAGGGCTTAAATACATTTGGTTGGCGCAGTTGAAGAAAAATGTTTCAAGTTTGATTGCAAACCAGCAAATGTATGGTTAGATACTGTTTCTGCTGAAGTCAATGGCTATGTTCCCACTGACTTCAAAGGGAGCAAGGCTGAAGTGATTATCCATTGCAAAACCCAGTTGGAATCCATTTCCAAGAGACACCGGCTCGCACTAGAAGTCCCTCAGAGGAGAGGTATGGTTCTGGCAGATTACATTCTACCCATTAGAAATATGAATATTTTTCATAAAGAAATATAGGGGCAGATTCACCAACACACTGACTTTTATGCATTGTTACAAAGGAGTTGTAAACCCCACATAACTGACTGGTTAAGCCACCAAACCAATGTAAAACAACTGGAGTATACCTGTGAATCTAGCCCATAGAGTTTAATAGTTACCAAGCCTTTTGCATGAGGGTTCTAATTAGACTGTTAACCTTTGGCTCAGGAAATAACCCATTCTGGTGACAGAGCCCATAATAACAAACCTGCTGTGTCTACCCATTTGTCAAAAGTATTATTCCACTTTTATTAAGAATCTGATTGGCAGAATGTCTTTTTTAAAAAGCAGTTCAATGCCCCAGCCCTCTGACTGGTTTATAGAGCTATAGTCCAACTGCTCAGCAAGGAGCTGATAGCAGGAAGCGATGAGAGTTCTTGACTTCCCCATGACTTCAGTGGAAGCTGCTACCTCTCTGCTGCTGCTTGGGTACTCCCAGGATTAGTCCCCATCGCTCTGTTGCCAATGGCCCTGCGCCGTCACCTTCTGCTGCCACCCACCACTGTGACCTCTGCAAGTTGGTCTCTTGAGGTTCCACCCAGCTCTCAGTGATTTCAGCTGAGCTCTCAGTGGGGGAACTTTGCTGCTAGTGCAGTTTGGGCTGTGTCTTACACAAAAACTCTGTACCCACAGGAACACTGTCCCCACAGCAGGACTAAACACTTAGACCTGATTATCAGTGATTTCAGCTGTAGTGGTCACTTAACAAAACTAAAGACTATATATGGAACCTAATCAGCTTTGTCTTTAAACAATGGAGAGGGGCAGGTCAAATAGTACTTGTGACTCAGACACACCATCAAGCAAAACACCTGTCCCCACCCTCTCTCTTGATGCTCTCAATCAGTACAGGTTAAGTACAGTCCTACTGCCCGTTACTCATACAATAAGAACAACAACATTTCATCTCCCCCCCCCCCCCCCCCCGCCGCATTCAAGTGATTTGTAACCCAACCCTAGCCAAAATCTATCACTTGGGCAACACAGCTCTGTTTGCTGGATACCTAGGTAGATTAGGTGTGAATGTGAATACAATCTCGTCTTGAAGCCTTTCCTCCCAGCCCCCAGCTCATCACTAGCTGCCAGGGAGAGCTCATTTTGACTTTGCTTACAAATCATAATTTGAAATTATTAGGTTGGCCAACATCACCACAATGAATGCACTGACATTGTCATCAAAACCAACAGCTGTATAAGAAAGCTAGTCTATGTTCCTACTTTTCAAATCTATTCTACTTTTTCAGATGCACATATCTTATCATACACTGTATATGCTTTTAAAGTGTGTATTAATGTTTCAATTTCAATTCAAATTTCCAAACAATCACTAAATTGGCATGTAACTAGTTCACAAAACTAGGGGGGCTGTTGGGAGAATTTGAGGGAGGGTATACACCCCCATAGGGGCGTGTGTAGGGAAATCTCTGGTCGGAGAAACTTCCACTAGTTACTTAAACCAAGCCCGGACAGAGCAATGGATGTTTAGTGTCAGCAGGCAGAGGTTAACCCCCACTCTGTTATAGTGGCAGCCAGAGGCTGCTACCAAAATTGGGGACCATAGTCAGGCACTGTACATTTATATTGCAAGGTTGTCACTATCCCAGAGAGAACAATTTAAAGGGACAAGACTAGTCCCAATCTGTAAAAAGAGGATCCTATTTATTTCCCACCCTTTCACAGAATCATAGAAATGTGGGACTGGAAGGGACCCTGAGTAGTCATCTAGTTCAGCCCCCTGCACTGAGCCAGGACTGAGTAAACCTAGACTATCCTTGACAGGTGTTTGTCCAACCTGCTCTTAAAAACCTCCGATGATGAGGATCCCACACCCTCCCTTGGTAACCTATTCTAGTACTTATCTATCCGTATAGTTAGGAAGTTTTCCCCAATATCTAAGTTAAATCTCCCTTGCTGCAAAATTAACCCCATTACTTCTTTTCCTACCTTCACTGGGCATGGATAACAATTGATCACCATCCTCTTTACAACACTCCTTTGTCTGAGGTAGACAGATTAAGAGACTTGCCAAGGGTCACACAGGAGTCTGTGGCAGATATAAGAAGTGAATGCAGATCTCCCAAGTCCAAGTTTGTGCTTTGACCATAAGGCTATAACACCTGTGTTTTGGTACATAATGAAAAGCTTCTAAGAATACATATGCCGCCTAGAGTACTGGCATAGAATATGGTCAAAAAACAAAACTTCTTCTGTCCAGTGCATTTTTTAATCATAGTGTATCTAATGAGCTACAAATACAGTGGAATAAAAAAAATGAAACTTGTCTTAAAAAAATCATTGGCGAACTCCTTTCTTCCATCTAACTGCTAGATGTTAACCCAGCTGTGTTTGGCACAAGATCTGTGCAATCTGAGAGGTGGGGGACAGGGAAAGGGGTCTTTATACCTCTGTGATGCTGGGCAGATATGTGTAGCCCTCAATGCACGTTAGAACATCCTCAGGGCTGCTCTCTTTTGCAATGGTTGCCAGAGCGAAGCAGTGCGGTGGCCATGCCTTTTCCCCAGGCCCCTGACACTCCCCTGTGCTGTGGTGGTGGGAGGGTGTTTTTCCATGCTGTGGAACCTACTGATGCCCATTTAGGACAGTCTTGTGCCTGTTATGTGACACCAGAGCAGCATAATGGAAGCCTGTTATGGCTGGTGATTTAGCCCTAGGCAGGGCCAGCTCCAGCTTTTCGGCCGCCCCAAGCAAAAAAAAAAAATGGCCACCGCCGAAGTGCCGAAGCAAAAAAACCACAAAAACCCCACCGCCCCAGAATCCCGTGACTGCTGCCCCCTACATGGTGCCGCCCCAGGCACGCGCTTGGCTGTCTGGTGCCTGGAGCCGGCCCTGGCCCTAGGTGAGTCTGAAAGGAACCTAAACTCATCATTCACATCTTCTTCTGTCCTTCTCAGCATATAAATTACACTAATTTAGACTCATCTTTGAATTTGATCCTCCTCCCCCCAAATCAACCCTACCAAACAAACAACTCCCTTCCGTCTGAACTGGGAAAAGGAAGAAGAAACTGAGCCTTGTCCATGCAAGTCCTTTCCTTTAAAGTTCTGGTCTTGTCTCATCGTCAAGTCTTTATTTCAGTAACTTTAATTAAAAAGCAGAGCATAAAGGATTATAAAATTAATGGGAGATCAGCTTTTCCTTTGTACTACCTGGATATTTGGAATATTGCGTCTCTCTCAGCAGAACAAAAAAAAAATCATTAAACCAAAATGGAGATTATCTTGCAGATTGAAAAAAAAGATAGAATGCAAAACTCTGTCAGCAGGTGAAGGGGGATGGGTAGATGAATGTGGCCTAAATTATTTCTCCCCTCTATTAAAATGAATGGAGAAATGTACAGTGTTTCCTCACAGTGAAGTTTGCTGTTAGATGACCCTTGATCTAGAGCTAATGTACTCTGCCTCCATTCCAAACTCCATTGAACTGCACACTAAGCTGAAAGAAAAAGGAATTTCAGTGTGTAGCTAAGAGCATGGATATTTTAGTCTATTATAATATTTCATATTGAATTCCCCTTTCATGGCAAGTACTTGTTTATCAGGCAGGATCTTTAGCTCTCTAACAAATGCTACAATAAGCTAGTGATGCGTCGGTGCACAGGTCTATTCTGATCCTGCCTATTTCCAAGTGTAACACGTAACACCTACAAAAATCGGTAGGGTAAGGCTGTGGGTGTGATTCTCCTTTTTCTTACACCAGCATAATTACATTGACCTCATTGAGCTTGCTTCTCTACTGCCTGACACCTCATGCAGTCATTTATACCTGTACCAAATGGGTATAAAACAACCAAATCATAATTCTCATTTACTCCAGTTGTAGTCTTTTACCCGCTTATGCCCAGATGACTATGCAAGGTGCAAGCTGGTGGAGAATCAAGCCATCATCCTTGTAGATCTGTGCACATAATATGTTGGCATTGCAGTAGATCAGGGGTCGGCAACCTTTCAGAAGTGGTGTGCCGAGTCTTCATTTATTGTAGAGCTTCAGTTCATTTGCAAATTTGACACCATCAGCTCAGGACTAAACAAAGACTATGAATGGCTAGCCAACTACAAAAGCAGTTTCTCCTCCCTTGGTGTTCACACCTCAACTGCTAGAAGAGGGCCTCACCCTCCCTGATTAGCTTACCTCGTTATCTCTAGCCTGAATCTTCCCTGCACATTTATATCTGCCTCTGGACATTTCCACTGCTTGCATCCGAAGAAGTGGGTATTGACCACGAAAGCTTATGCTCCAATACCTCTGTTAGTCTATAAGGTGCCACAGGACCCTTTGTCACATTTATTCACTCTAATTTAAGGTTTCGCGTGCCAGTAATACATTTTAACATTTTTAGAAGGTCTCTTTCTATAAATCTATAATATATAACTAAACTATTGTTGTATATAAAGTAAATAAGGTTTTTAAAATGTTTAAGAAGCTTCATTTAAAATTAAATTAAAATGCAGAGCCCCCCGGACCGGTGGCTAGGACCTGGGCAGTGTGAGTGCCACTGAAAATCAGCTTGCGTGCCGCCTTTGGCATGCGTGCCAGAGGTTGCCTACCCCTGTAGTAGATCCTCTGTATAGCTCACTGCTGTGGCTGGTGTTCTATCTTCCTACTGTTTAAAATGCACAATTGCATGCCAGATTTAATGCATGTATCATTTAAATACAAAATTGGAATAAAAAAGTGGTCATGGGGAGCACCCACTATATGTATATGCTCAGTTTGCAGCTCAGAGTGGATTCAGCACAAGTCTTTCTGCAGCACATAAGGAAGATGCAAAAGGAGTCTCAGCACATCAAAGCCATTGTGTGGGTAATGCCTAAATACCCTAATCCACAGCACTAGCACCTTATTGGAACCTCTGTGTGTGTTGCCTATACAATAATTACAGAGTGCAAAGATGGCAGTGCCAAAAGACTGAGCTTTATTTTTAGCCCCCTCCCCGCAAGGGTATGGATTGACTTGGATATTTCCTTTTAATCCTAGAGAGGAAAATACAGTTTCTGCAGTATCTCCTTTCATTTTACTCCCTGCATGAAAGTACTAGACCTAAACTAATGTACCTCGGATCAGATCCTAAGCTGGAGCAGCGGGTTTGTCTACACTGTGTTAAAAATACCGCAGCACCAAGTCTCAGAGCCCAGGTCAATTGACCCTGGCTCACAGGGCATGGGCTGTGGGGCTAAAATTGCAGTGTAGATGTTCAAGATTGGGCTGGAGCTGGGCTCAGAGACCCACTTCCTTCGTGGGGTTTCAGAGCCTGAGTTCCAGTCTGAGCCTGAAGGTCTACACTGCAATTTTTAGCCTCGCAACCTGAGCCTGAGTCAGCTGACCCAGGCCAGACATAGCCATGCTGTGGGTCTTTTATTGAGGTGTAGACATACCCAGAGAGGCCTATTTATACCAGCTGAGGAGCTGTCCAATAACTTTATTTATTGTGCCCTCTGTAATGAAATAATATTAGATATAGATATTAATATTTATTGGGAGTAAACTATGGAACCAGACCCAAGTTGCATAGCGCTTACGCACATGAGTAGTCCCATTAACTTCAATCTAAGTAAGGGTTGCAGAATTGGGCTATTTATTTATAGCAAGAGCTGTGTGCTAGGCCATTGTCTGATTTTTATTGGCTGTGCTAGTGTCGCCAACTTGGGCCAAATTCATGCCCGGCTTTGATTTTGGCTACGATCTTCAGGAGGGACTATATATTTTTGGGTGCCCAGCCAAAGATATCTTAAAAGGGCCTGATTTTTCAGAATTGCCAGTTGGGAACCCAAAAATGGAGACACCCAAAATCACTAGTTGTCATTTTAAAAAATCTTGGCCATTGATTTAAGTGGAGACATAGGCGCCGACTTCCTGTGGCGCCGGTGGGGACTGACGCCCGGCGTCGGGGGCGGGGCCCCACCCCCGACACCGGGTGACGCGGCGGGGCCCCGCCCCCGACGCCGGGGGACGTTGCGGGGCCCCGCCCCCGACGCAATGTCACCCAACATCGGGGGTGGGGCCCTGCAACATCTCCCGGTGCTGAGGTAAGGTCCCGGGGCTGGCGGGGAGCTAGGCGCGGGCCCTGGGAATGGCGGGGAGCTGCCGGTGGGTGCTCTGCACCCACCAATTTTTCCCCGTGGGTGCTCCAACCCCGGAGCACCCACGGAGTCGGCGCTTATGAGTGGAGATACATCACAGATGAATTTGGTTCACTTGTGTCTGTGCTGGAGGACTGTAGCAGGGTGGCTACCCCCGCTCCTGCCCTGAGGGGCGTGAAACAGCCCCTGGGAGAGGGCTGAAGCTGGGAGAAGGCTGATTGGGGAAGCAGCAGCAGCTGGGGGCCACGCCCCAAACAGAGCCCAGCTGGCCCTTATAAAAGGGCTGCTAGCCAGGAGCTCAGAGAGAGTCTTCCTCTGCCTGTAGAGGGAGAAGGGTCTGGTTGCCAAGGGCTAAGCAGGGACCTGAAGTGGAGCAGGGCTGGGGAAAGGCTAAGGGAGCTAGGGAGCTCCGGCCTAGGAGAACCCCAGGCTGCAGGCCTGGTAAGGCCAAACTAGGTAGTAGGGTTGCAGGGGCAGCTCACGGGTAGGCATAGGCAGCAGGTCCAAACCCCCTTTGCCTGTGATGGGTGGCTGATACTGCAGTCTGCCCCAGTGAGCAGGGGCTTGATGATGACTGGCAGTAGCCTAATACTGAGGTGAAGTGGGAATAGTGGGTGGGGGTTCCCCTGGGAGGGGGGAGACCCTGAGAGTAAGGCTGTGGGGATACTGCCAGGGGGGGCAGCACCCCCAGAGGAAGGGGCACCGGGTCCTGGGAGGGACACGGGGCCAGAGTGGTTAGGTGGATCACTGGCCTGCAGAGGGTGCTCTGGAGGCTGGGTGAGCTAATTCCCTGGAGTGACCAGCAGGAGGCACCGCAGGGGTGAGTCCCAACCCGCTTACAAGGACCATGGATATTTTTGGGGTGGAAGAAAGAGACAAAGCAGCATGCACCCATTCAAATTGCTAGCTATATCCCAATATATCCCAAGCCTTCCAGCTTGACCATGAACCATTGATAACTTTTCTCTGAGTGTGGTTTTCCAACCAATTGTGCACTTACCTTATAGTAGGTTTGTCTAGGCGATATTTCCCTAGTTTGCTTATGAGAAGGTCATGTGAGACAGTATCTGATGCCTTACATAATTCATCTGGCACTTAAGTTTCTCTTCTATAGCCATTGGAGCACATCCTCAGCTGGAGTCAGGTGATGTAGACTCATAGACTTTAAGGTCAGAAGGGACCATTGTGATCATCTAGTCTTACCTCCTGCACAATGCAGGCCACAGAATCTCACCCACCCACTCCTAGAATAATCCTCTCACCTATGTCTCAGCTATTGAAGTCCTCAGATCATTGTTTAAAGACTTCAAGATGCAGAGAATCCTCCAGCAAGTGACCCGTGCCCCATGCTGCAGAGGAAGGCAAAAAACCTCCAGGGCCTCTGCCAATCTACCCTGGAGGAAAATTCCTTCCCAACCCCAAATATGGCGATCAGCTGAACCCCGAGCATGTGGGCAAGACTCACCAGCCAGACACCCAGGAAAACGTTCTCTGTAGTAACTTCTAACATCCCATCATTGACCATTGGTCCTATTTACCACTGATGGCAATTAATTGACCTTTGACTAAGATCATGTTATCCCATCAAACCATCTCCTCCATAAACGTATCTAGCTTAATCTTGAAGCCAGATAGGTCTTTTGCCCCCACTGCTTCCCTTGGAAGGCTGTTCCAGAACGTCACTCCTCTGATGGTTAGAAACCTTCGTCTAATTTCAAGTCTAAACTTCCTGATGGCCAGTTTATATCCATTTGTTCTTGTGTCCATATTTGTACTGAGCTTAAATAATTCCTCTCCCTCCCTGGTATTTATCCCTCTGATATATTTAAAGAGAGCAATCATATCTCCCCTCAGCCTTCTTTTGGTTAAGGTAAACAAACCAAGCTCCTTGAGTCTCCTTTCATACGCCAGGTTTTCCATTCCTTGGATCATCCTAGTGGCCCTTCTTTGTACCTGTTCCAGTTTGAATTCATCCTTCTTAAACATGGGAGACCAGAACGGCACACAGTATTCCAAATGAGGTCTCACCAATGCCTTGTATAACGGTACTAACACCTCCTTATCTCTACTAGAAATACCTCGCCTAATGCATCCCAAGACCACATTAGCTGTTTTCACAGCCACATCACATTGGCGACTCATAGTCATCCTGTGATCAACCAGGACTCCGAGGTCCTTCTCCTCTTCCGTTACTTCCAACTGATGCGTCCCCAGTTTATAACTAAAATTCTTGTTATTAATCCCTAAACGCATAACCTTACACTTCTCCACTGACCTCAGAATTGCAAAGCCAACTTACACCAGCATAAGATCTGGCCCACTGTGCTCTACACCAGCAGTTAATGTGTGGCTCATGTGTATGTTTTCCCACTTTTTGTGACAATACTCATTTATGCATCATTTACATTTGATAAAAACAACATTAGGACTCCAGAGTTACAATAAAAAGAGAGGAAAGCTATGGGCCCAGTCCTCAGATCCAGCTGAGCTATGCTGAGTGCAGGACTCATAGTAGGGATTGGCCTGCATGGTCTGATTGACAGCAACTGGTGAGGACCCTCATGGGGATTGCTGGAGTACAGCAGCACTCCAGCCACATCTCGCTAGTACACCCCTAAACAGACCGGGAACCCTGGCAGGAGTCTTGTAGCCAGCCATATACCACCTGGGATTCCCCGCTATTGGAGGAAATCTTTAGTTTCGGATGGTTTACAGACCCTTCGTGCAGGCAGACACTATGAGAGGAAGGTAAGTGAGTTGCACTGATCAGAGCTGGATTTCTTTTTGTTTACATTTTGGATCTGAACTTGAATTTCTTCAAAGTCTGGGAATAGTTAGATTCATTGAGCTAGTCCAGGCACCTCTGTTATTATGCGTGCACCGTCACACAAGCACACCAACCAACTACGATAAGAGAACATTAAGTTGCAACGTCAAGCACTTGAGTTAGGGATTGCCAGAATTAATGTTATTTTTGTTCAGCCCCCTAACGCATACGCATTCTGATAAAGTCTTTAATTGCATGATCACATACTGTTTTGCCAGAAGAACCCTGCCTCATTTGGGGCACAAGATGGATTTGCTCTGGGGATGAATCAGGGTTGTGTAGTCCATCATGGGTTCTGAATGAAGTCAAGGGCCTGTGGAAAAACAGTATGTATCAAGGCAATTAAAGACTATATCATGATGAAGATGCATGAGGGGGTTGAATTAAGGACCTCCCATCTCATTTATTGCAGAAGTTGGAAGGTGTGTGCTGGGGTTTGCGGGAAGAGAAAAGGTGGTTTCATTGTTAAGGCAGTTGAATGCTGCCTTGGAGAATTGGACTGGGTAAGTCCCTTAAACCAAACTTTTCACAGGTGGTCATTAGCTTTATGTTCCTCTTTTTCAGGCATCTGACTTGAGACCCTACAATCTGATTTGCAGAAGTGCTGAGCACTCACAGCTGCAGCTGAATACAGGTGGGTGACGCTTTTCAGACCAATAGTTTCTTTCCTGAAAAATGCAGTTTTGGTCAACCTGAAACTATTGGTGAATTTGACCTGCTAGTTGTTCAGGGCCAGCAGAGGGGGTGTGTGTCTTTAAAACCTTTAGCCCAGTGATTATATCACTGTGCTGGGATGTGAGACCCATGTTTGACTTTCCGCTTGGGAGTAGGGACTTGCACTCTTGCTTCCCAGATGAGCATCCTACTCACCAGGCTATAGACTATTCTTGGGTTGCTTTTAATCTCTCCTGTGGAAGCTGTTCCATTTCGTATGAATATTTAAATATTCATTGCACCAAAGAGAGCAACCAAGAATGACTCTTTAGCCTAATGATCAAGGCACTCACTCAAGAGGTAGGAGATGTGGATTAAAGTCTTCTCTCTGCCTGATTCAGAGAAGGGTTATAAAGACACACACAGAGCTTGATGGCCCTGAGATGGACTTTTCCAATTTACTGACAAGTTCGAAAAATGTTTGAAACTGAATATTTTCCCTGATTTTTCATATTTCTGCCCAAATCAAAAACAAATTATTTGCCCAACTGTTTAACTGAAGTCAGTGGGCACTGTGCTTTGAACATTAACTGCTGTATAATGCTAAATACTCTGGAAAAACCAAGAATTTCAGATTCCATGAGCAACGTTAATTATGACATCTCCTAACTTGTGTGCTTGACTTTGCAACTTTAATAATATTCTTTTAACTGTATTCTTGCATGTGTAATTTCCTAGTTTTTCAATAAAGCAAGCTGAAAATAAATTCCATCACGTTGCATCATATTGACACCAACATAGGTCATGAGCAGGGTTGGAAACTTTTAGATCCACCACACAGACCTCTGCCACTTGAGCTAATGGCAGCGATAGTAGGTTGTCATCCTCTGTGGACCAGCACCAGAGGAGGGATGGGATACTTTGCCTGTGGATTTCAGAAATATATGCTGACAGCAGAGGAATGGTGAAACTCAGGCATCCTGGGTTCCTGGGGGAGCTGCTGACTTTCCTAGCCTGCCGCTTCTGTGGAGAGGCGGGCCCTGCCCCCAGGGAGCCTGAAGCAGATGGTCACCAGCCCAGAGGCACAGAGCGGCAGAGGCCGAGGCCTCCTCTCCACCCCCATCACTGGCAGGCAGTGAGAGGAGCCCTCAGCTGGCGGGCTGCTGGCTGAGAGGAGTGAGCAGTTGGTGAGGGGGAGGGAGCAGAGGCAGGGAGGAGATGGCAGGCAGGAGCCGGTGGGCAGGGCCAAGGGGTGGACAGAAGTCCTGAAGAGGAGCGAGCAGTGGAGGGGGAGGGCCCAGGGGGTAGAGAGGAACCAGCAGCGCAGGGGTATGGGGGGGCGGGGGAGAGGCAGGGCTTTTGAGCATAAGTCCTGTCTCTCTTTTTTTTGTAAAGTGTCCAGACCTGGCATGATCTGCAGCAGCCCAGAGCTGCAATTGTAAGGAAAATCCCACTCATCCCCTAGCTGGAGCACACCCCATTCAGATAGAATCTTCAGAGAATTTAGCTGCTAAAATCTAAGAAGTCTCTACTGAGCATATGCAAAATGCAATTTTTCAGAGGCTTATCACTTGGCCACATTTGGGTGGATTTTCATGGGGAGGGTGAAAGGCATACCTGTGACATACCTGTGACACAAGTCCCTGATCCACAGCTTGCGGGAGCAAGAGCTTTTCAAAGAAAAGGTTGCCAGAAATTTTTACAATGGGCAAAATGTATTTTTCCCTATCCTCGTTCCTGGATGTGACTGAACCATTTTGGCTGAAAATTTTCCTAAATATTCAGCCTCTGGAAGACACCCAACATGGAGAATTTCAGCTCAGGCCGTTAGTTTGACAAAGTTATAAGCAACTTAACATAGGGTCCTATAATAGGGAGTGTCAAGCAACCTTAATAAAAGACAGTGGTCCCAGCCTCGCCTATAATAAGTAATATGCACACACATATATCTTTTTTTCATACCATGCACTATTTTACTGTATATTAACCAGATTAATCTGTTTTCACATATTTTGAAGCTTTGTTTTTGATCAGTTGTAGAAAAGTAAATAAAAAGTCAACGTGTTGAGTATTTGTCAGCTAAACTATTTCATTTCAGTGGTTGAAGGGAATGATGCATGAATTCCTAGACAATACTTTCACCAAATTGCTTTTGAATTGCTGTGATGTCATCCAGAGTTAATGTGCCCATGATAAATAATGCATTAAGAAATGCTGATTTTCCATGGATACAGTAAGAAAACAATTTTCAGTTGATATCAGCACTCTCGTTTTAGTCTTTGCAGTATCTGTGTATGTTCCTTTTGGTTATTATAGTTCAGACAAGCTGAAACAAAAGTCTTTGTTGCAAGACATCAAGACATTGAGCTTAATTTAATCATCAAGTCTGGAAGTATGTGGTTCTGAAACTAGACACATGTCATGGTAAGTTACTAAGGCTAGAAAAGGCTCCTTTTAGTCACAGAACCCGGTGCATGAAATCTCTTCACTCAGAAAACCACACCATTAATGCAAATTGCAACTGTGCCTCTTCATTGGTGGGAAACCAGTCTACATATTTGGCCTCTGATTCTTCTGCGCTGTGAAACTAGATGCTTTGCTAGTGAATTAATTCGTAAGTAGTGTCCAGAAACCTTTGTGCTAAAATCATTGTTACAGACAGTCCACCTGGACACAATACAGAAGTTTGATCTTTCGCTGGCACTTTCTTTGGAAAATGGATTAGTAGCAAAATACCTCAATTTTTATATGTTTAACATTTGAATTCCTACCATTTTTTGGTGCTTGTAATGGATCTGCTTATAAATGTGAGAAAAGGTGTGGCTTTCAGGTTCCATTGGCTGTGTCATATTTACAGATGGCTGCCACATCTGGAAAAAGCATTCAGACTGCAACCTTTTTCAGGTAGAGAACGTGCAGAAGATATTATCTTGTCTCAGAAAGTAAACATTATGGCTGCGGGTATCACCAGCTGGTATGACTACATAGTCTTAAATACTAAGCGTGCTGGAAGAAATGCTTGTGGTGGTGGTTGTTTTTGTTATAAAAGGTTCTGGGCAGAGGAAACTGTGAGAATGGCAGGAGAGTTGACAAAAATAATTAACTCTAATAGAGACCAGAGAGCTGAGTTGCATCCTGGGAATTGGGTATTGGTGTTAGGTTGAGATTCCTAGAAGGAGAGAGTACCTACATCTCTGTTCCAGGACTGGTGTGTCTATGCAAGTAAAGTTACGCTTAGAATAGACTCAGATTCCATTACACTGATTTCTCTTCTATTGGAAAGCTGACCTGCAAGGCCCAGACATCTAGTACTGCTCTGCAGAGGGGTGAGGCCACTGGTGTTGGAAGAAGGGGCAATAGTATTATGGAAATAAAGTTCCAGACCAAAAGAAAAGTCCATTGCCATCGTACTTCCTGCCTAGAAGACACTTTAGACTTAGAGGAAAAAACACAAATATTTTCTCTCTCATGAAGGTTTTGTCCCTTGTCCTGTAAGGAGCACCATTGGGGAACTCCCACAGACCTGTGCCCTGGCTGGCAGGCAGACTGAATAGCTAAAGCACAAAATAGTCATAGCTATGTACACCACAGCTTCCTGCCTTTTCTGCTGCATGGTTCACAGTCCTGAACACCATCCCTTTTCTTGTTATGGCTTTGCAGCCAACAAGAGTTTCTACAGCTCTAGGGATGCAGGAACCTCCCTGTGTGGCACCTAGATTAGAAAGAAACTGGGGGTGGGCCTTGGGACGGTTTGTTGAAAACCACCCTAAAACCACTGAATTTTGAGAGTGGGACTCGAAAAAGAGATGGGGAAGAGGAGGAGCCTTGGCCCTGCGCTGGCCAGCAGAACACAGCCAGTGCTTCAGGGACAGCACTCTGAGATTCTCTGGCGTATGTTCTCCAGGTACTTATCCTGGAGCACAACAGCTCTGCACTGCCCTCAGTATGGGGATATGGCTTAAAAGCTACAACCTAGCCTAGACTACAAAAGATAGATGTTAAGTGATTATAAGTCATAGGCAAAAAGTCAGAGTGGTTACCAAAATAAAATAAAAGCACACTGTCTAAACTCTCAACCCTTTTAGACTGGGCAGCATCTAGATTAAGCAGTTTCTCACCCATTGGATATTGCAGTTCATAGTACACAGGTTTCACCCTGGAAACCTGGGCCAGTCTCCTCTGTGGTAGTCTTCAGTCTTGTCATGTCCTTGTTGCTTGCTGCATAGGTGGGGGAAGGAGACAGGCCCAGCATGGGGGCACTGTGTTCCTTTTTATACCCTTAGTCCATGTGCTTGGAGAACACAAGTCCAGGCATATCTGTTGGGCATTGCTGAGTCCCCAGGCTAGATTGAGCAATTCCCCTGGTGTGGCTTTGTGCAAGTGAGTCACTGCATTGTAACTCCCTTGCTGCACAATCGCTGTTGATGGTTGTTCGACACTCGTCCGGGTGTTGGTTAGCTCCTTTGTCCTTGTCTCTGAGGATCTAATAACTGGACAATTCCCCAACTCACAGCATGTTTTAGTGACAACCATACAACACAATTCTCAAAACAATCAGTTCATATGCACTAATGATACACATATTTAGATAGAACCATGGCTTTCAGCAGATCATAACCTTTCCCCTGATACCTCACATGACCTGCTTTATATGAAATATCACAATTTTATATATAAATGATGAATATGGGGGTTACAGGGCGCGCCCCCCGAGGCATAGAGTGTCTCATACCCCTTCTCTTCCCTCAATACCCCCCCGCCGCAATTTTTTCAGTCTGTGCCCATGTTGGGATTTTGGAGAGTTTGTCCACTTTCTCTAGCTGGCCCGTTCTCTTCTTTTCTGAAGGATCCTCCCCCTCCCCATTTTTTTCAGTAGGTCTTGCCCTTTTTCTCCAGCTTGCTCCTCCCATATTTCATTTCTTCCTCTTTCCATGAAGTTTAAAAGATGGTGAAGGGTTTTCCTCAGACTGCTGGTTCCTCTGAGCGTGGCAGCAAGCTTGCTGCTACCTCCATGCTGAATGTGCTGTCCACAATTGCACAGGCTGCTCAAGGTGGCAACGGTGATTCTGAACTCCATCTTTTTCCTGGGCGCAAGGTGACAACAACTCCCACCCACCACCAGGATTGCCCTAGTCACATGTCTGCTATGAACAAGGAAGCATGGAATAGGACAGAAAGGTGGAAAATATTTCTCCATGGCATCACCGTCTCTCCTTTTTGCACTTGCTGCTTGTGTCCTCTCGCAGCTGTGCTGATTTCGGGGGAACAGGTGGGTCAATCCCTGGAACTCGAAAAAGCTCTTTGTGACCAGATAAAGTTTGCTAATGGGGAATCAGTAAAGTGAGTGAGGATGAGAGCCCTGACACCTCAGCAGAACTAACTGCCTCCTGCCTCATGACTGTGTCTCCCTTTACAAGAGAGGAGCCTGGGCTTTTAAGTCAGTCGTCCTTCACACCATGCCACTTTCCCCCTCACTCAGTGGGGTCATTTTGAGAAATTCTCTGACTTCATTACTTCAGACCCTTTTCTCTTTGTGACCAAGTGTCATGCATTATCCAGCCAGCCAACACCTGCCTGTGACAGGCATTCTTAGCATTCCCCTCTCTAGGTTTGGGGATTCTCAGACTTGCTCCATGCTCTCTGTATCCCTTATGCATCATGGCCACCAGATTAATTTTCAGTGGTTTGCTGACATTTACATAAATCACCCAAGTAGAGCAGAAATCCTCCCTCCCTCCTTTCTTGGTGCAGTGTAAACCTCTGAGCCGAGTGACAGTTTCCTCTCTGCTAGCTCATCTCCTCTCTGGGAGTTTCAGCTTCTTGCAGTCACTCAACACACCACATCTCAGTTGATTCAAAGGCAGGCTTGGTGCAGGCCTGCCAGCTGACAGAGGGAAATTAGGCCAAGCGTTTCCACACAAGGGGCTCATTAGAAAGGAGAGCTCACAAACAGTTTCATTCTAAACAGAGGAACCCAAAGCTCTCCTGAAAAGAATCCCCACTTTGCAGCAAGTGAGACACATTCAGGCTTTAAGCTTTGCTCTATTCATCTTATAGGGACATTGCATATTGCTCACTTGTGTTGGTTCTTTGCCCATCTGATGACTTATGGCTTATATATATTGACAGCTTCAATGTCAAAGCAAAGGAATGGAAATTTATTTGTATCTTGCCCAGATACCTCTGACCAGGGCAGCACATTAGTTAGACAGAGCGCTGGCCTGTAACAGAGTACTGCATGGCCGGGAAGAACCATGGTGACTCTTCTGCATTTCTATAAATAAAGAATTCAAAGGATGTTCCTCCATTTGTTTACAGCCACACAGACTACCTTTAAAGAGTTGTAGATAGGCAGGATCCCATTCCCATCAGGCCGAGATTCATCTGATATTTACTTGTCTTTGGCCTGGATCATTCTGCCAAGATCTATGTGTGGGGGGCCCAGGCTAGAGAGCAGCTCATTCATCTTTGAGGCACTATCTCCTTGGGCCCCATGGAGGGCGTTTTACAGGTCTGGTGTCCGTGGTGGGAGTGACTGGGTAGGCAATGCTCATTTATATTAAAATAGTACATAGAGCAGGGGTGGGCAAACTATGGCCCATGGGCCGGATCTGGCCTGCAAGCTGCATCACGTGACTCAGCCCTGCTCCGGCCGGGGCAGTGGGTTGGGGGCCACACCACGCAGCTTGGCCCTGCTTGGGCTGGGATGCTGGGTCAGAGGCTGCACCAGGTAGCTCCTGGAAGCTGCGGCATGGCCCCGCTCCGGCTCCTATGTGCTCCAATGGGAGCTGCAGGGGCGGTGCCTGCGGATGGGGCAGCGTGCAGAACCACCTGGCCACGCCTCTGCGTAGGAGCTGGACAAGGGAGATGCTTGAGGTAAGTGCTGCTCAGAGCCTGCACTCCCTGAGCCTCTCCCCACGCCCCAACCCCCTGCCCCAGCCCTGATCCCCATCCCGTTCTCCAAACCCCTCAATCCCAGCCTGGAGCATCCTCCTGCACTCCAAACCTCTCATCCCCCAGCCCCACCCCAGAGCCCGCACCCCTAGCCAGAACCTGCACCCCTTCCCACACCCTGCTCCAGCCCTGATTCCCCTCTCGCCCACCAAACCCTTCGGTCCCAGCTCAGAGCACCCTCCTACACCCTAAACTCCTCATCCCCAGCCCTACCCTAGAGCCCGCACCCCCTCCTGCACGCCAACTCCAATTTTGTGAGTATTCATGGCCCGCCATACAATTTCTATTCCCCGATGTGGCCTTCGTGCCAAAAAGTTTGCCCACCCCTGACCTAGAGACACCATCTGATTAGGACCCATTGTGCTAGGGAAGGACTGTCTCCTACTAGGTACTAGAGACAGTCCCTGCTTCAATAGCTTACAACCTAAGCAGACAAGACAAGGGATGTATGGTTATCCCTGTTTTACAGATGAGGAACTGAGATCCAGAGATTGTAACTTGCCCAAGGTCATAGAGGAAGTCTGTAGGAGAGCTGGAAATTGAATCCAGGTCTGCTCAGTCCCAGTTCAGAGCCTTAAGCACAAGGCCTTCATCCTTCTTTAGGTCATGTACCCTTAGACAAAGTTTACAAAAGAAAAATGTTCACTTAGATTACTTCTAAAGATCTTCTCTTAGATCACAGGCTAAAGTAGCAGGATTAATCCATTTAACTCCCTCTCATAACTCCCTCTGGGCCACCAGGATGGAAAGTTGGTGTCAATTCTCTGCTATGCCACAGACTTCCTGGTGACCTTACACCTACTTATTCTCTCTGGGGGGAGGGATAGCTCAGTGGTTTGAGCATGGCCTGCTAAACCCAGGGTTGTGAGTTCAATCCTTGAGGGGGCCACTTAGGGATCTGGGGCAAAAATCTGTCAGGGGACTGTACTTGGTCCTGCTAGTGAAGGCAGGGGACTGGACTCGATGACCTTTCAAGGTCCTTCCAGTTCTAGGAGATTAGCATATCTCCATTTTATTTTTTATTTTTTTAATTTATTTTCTCTATGACTCCGTTCTCCCTGCACCACATGGCTCGGCCTCCATCTGGCGCTCCAGCTGGGGCACAGGGTTGAGGGCCGCACCACGCAGCTCCCGGAAGCTGCGGCATGGCCCCGCTCCGACTCCTACGTGCTCCAAGCTGCAGGGGTGGTGCCTGCGGATGGGGCAGTGTGCAGAACCGCCTGGCCATGCCTCCGTGTAGGAGCCGGAAAAGGGATGTACCACTGCTTCTGGGAGATACTTGAGGCAAGCGCCGCTCAGAGCCTGCACCCCCTGAGCCTCTCCTCATGGAGATAATATGTGGGTAATAGTTCTGCCTTACCTCATAGGGCTGTTCCAAGGGTAAATGCATTAAAAGTTGCAATACTCAGATACCACAATAATGGCTAAGGACACAAGGTAGTTGCATTTTAACAATATTGTTTATCCACCAGAATGACTCTTAAATATACAAAATATCCCCTCATATCTTTCATATTTTGATGTAAAGGTGTTATAGCCCAAACTTCATTTCTGGAAGTGCTTAACCGTCTCTGTGATATCATTATAATTAACATGAGTCTAGGGGCTTATGAAAATATAAACCCACATTTGCTTTCCAGTCAGGTCTTCCTCAAATTCCCCCAGCGCTAATAAGCTGAATAGGTACAGTATAAGATCACAGATGGAGAAACTAACTGTTAAGTTGACAGCTCATGACAGTGAATATAAGAATAGGGACAGCTGCTCTGAATGACTAAAAAACACGTGCTTTGAGTGAGTGATTCAGCAAGGTATGTATTTAATCCTGTTGACTTCAATGGGACTTGGGCCCTGATTCAGCAGAGCACTTAAGTGATCACATCCAGTTACTCATGTAGTTCAGAAATAACTCCATGTGTATTGCAGGACCTTGATTTTCACAGGTAATATGTATCCTCCAAGCATGGGCTCTTTAGCAGGTGGAACACTGCATAAATAGGTCCCTGTAGACATATTATTGGATTTAAGGCGGAAAGCAAAGCTAGTATTATTTTAATATTAATATGATCAATCCATTTGAGCTGGCAGCACTATCTTGCCACCCGAGGAATAAATTGCATACAAGAACAGACTACAGCATCAGGCACATAATCCAAAAGAAATCCTAATTTATATGCTAATTAGCACAGATGTAAGAATTACAGGGTTAATTAAGCATCATATCCTTCCCACAATTTTATCTGCCATAGACACAGAGAGGAGAAAATCAAGGCATTTCATCAAATTAACCACCATTTGTGCTGCTTCTGTGGCCCCTTTTTCTAAACAACCCCAATAAGTTAATCATGTTCAGTCCAAAGGAATATCAGGGGTATGAGAAGTTCTGATAAAAAACATTTTTGGGAAGCACATTCGATTACGTCTTCTAAATAGTCTGAACTCTGCATTTAATTTTGATTAAATCAGTTTAAGTTATGGAACATGAAATAACTACCAGTTAATTAAGAACTTAGTCACTGAGGTTCAAAAGCTATGTCATAAGTGTCTCCCTTATGGCATCATTGCTAAACCTCAATATATTTTTAATCATCAATTTGTATTTAATTAGTGTACAAAATCCTGTCTCATTACATTTAAATTCAATCCTTATTTCAGGCTCATGGAGTGAGACCACATTTTGGCAAAGTGGGCTTGTTTAAATGGCAACTGCCAAATATTTTTATTTTTTAACCAGGGCCATGTCCATTGTTTGTAAGTCCTTCTTGGAAACTTCAAACTGTTTCTCTGTTTAAAAATGAGTTGGAAAGCTAACTTGACAGTGTTTTGAAGGAAAACTTTAAATGTGAGCCAGATTCTTAGCTTCACAGAGTTTATGCTCTGGGAATCAGGAAGCCCCTGTTAGAGAGCCAGCTATTCCTTCTCAGTTACCTACCTGGCCACTGCTCTGTAAGAGCAGCCTATGGGCTGCTCTAACTTGCACCGGCTGGCAAAGGTCTCCAAGAGACCACTGCTATCTGACAGGCAGAGCACCACACCCTCCCCACCTCTGAACACCCTCACTACATGTCAGCTGGAGATTCCATTTTCGGAGAATCCCCCCTTATTGAGAGGTGCCCTGTGTCCACTCCATGTGCAGCAACTGAGCTGTGCCAAGGCAGTGGAGCTTGGCAGAGAGCCTTTTGCCAGGACTATTATAGTCTTCTGTGATAGAGGGCAACATTTATGGAGTGGAATAAGGGAAAACAATAACTAGAGGGAATAGTGTATACTCCCCAAATTTTCTTTTGTTTCCAAGGTGATAATCTTGAGCTACAATTGTGGCAAGAAGAGCTGGGTCAGTTGCCAAAGAGGGACAAGAATACAAAATTCAGCATTACTAAACAATGAAGTTTGTTAGTGTTTCTGGTCCACCAGAAAACAAACCCCATGAACTGTTACACATTAATTGGGAATTGTAGGAGGATTAAAAAATTGCCAATTTTAAGTGATTGTTCCTGAAATTAGACCATTACCACCGTAGCCCAAGTGATATTGTCTCAAGCTCAGGCTGCATCATGGGTTAAACAGTTGGAAAGAGGGAGGAAGTATTTGACCCATTATGCAGATTGTCACAGGTATCTGAAAAATCATAAGGCACCAAACCCATACAACTCTGTCAGCACAGGAGCGATCCTCAATGGCAAAGCGGTCAGGGAGCTGCTAAAAGGAAATACTCAGAAGAGGTAACACTTAACTGTGCGAAGTGTCTCCTGCAGAAAGGGAAGAATTGGGACCTCAATTCTGTTTAATATGAGAACCAGGGAAGGATATTTCTGGCCTCCTCCACCTCAGCATTACCGCCCTGCAGGGTTACCAAATGTCTGGGTTTTCCTGGACATGACCTTTTTTGGTCCTCTGATCTCTGTCCAGGCAGATTTTTGAAATATGAACAAATGTCTGTGATTTGTCCTTACTTGTCCTTTTTCCAACATCGATTCTGGTAGAACTGCAATTCTCAGCGTGCCCTAATAGGAGTGTGCCTGTTTACTGGTTTGCCACCCTTACTTCTGCGCTGCTGCTGGCAGCGGCACTGCCTTTAGAGCTGGGTGCTCCATCAGCAGCTGCTGCTTTCTGACTGCCCAGCTCTGAAAGCAGCATCACCATCAGCAGCAGCACAGAAGCAAGGGAGGCATGGTACTGACCCGGGGTTCTCAAACTGGGGGTTGAGACCCCTCAGGGGGTCCTGAGGTTCTTACATGGGGAGCCATGAGCTGTCAGCCTCCGCCCCAAACCCTGCTTTGCATCCAGCATTTATAATGGTATTAAATATATTTATATTTATATTTAAATATCTTTATAAATCAATGTAAAGGGGGGGGGTTGCACTCAGAGGCTTGCTGTGTGAAAGGGGGTCACCAGTACAAAAGTTTGAGAACCACCTGTTGAGTCGCTGAACGGAATCAGGCTTGTACAGTACAACTTCAGGCACACCTCTTGCGAAGACTTTCATAGCTACTTGATGAGCAATCAACCACTGCTGAGAAAGATACACTCTACAGAGAAATATGCATGGGCACAACAGGAAGAAGTGCAGTAGGAAAAGACTGACTGCATGCAAAAAGGTACATTTAAATTTGATTTACATTTATTTTTGAGGCCACTACACTTGCTATTTATAAATGTTAGATATTCAAAGTAGAGAGAAATTGTACAATAGAAACTGCCCCTTCTCCCCGTACAGTGTCCTTTATTTGGGCACTTGAAATATGATACCCCTAGGTATGTGGGAACCGAAAGCCTCCTGGCTGAGATGGGAAAGATAGACGTTAGCACTCCTGAGACACTGGGGTGGGGAACTTACATTTCAGAATTCCCTTCTGACCTAGAACCACTTTTTCACATTAGTTTGTTTAAAATAAAAACATTCCCTTTTCATCTCTGTTAGTTTGACACATGATTAAGGCTAAGATTTTGTCAAGGATATTTTTAGTAAAAGTCACAAACAGGTCACAGGCAAAAAAGAAAAATTCCCGGAAGACATGACCTGTCCATGATACCTGTGACAAAATGGGGATCTGCGGGTCCCCATGCTGCCTGAAGCGGGGCAGCTGCACAGAGGCTAGGAGCCACCTGCAGCAGCTTGGGGCTATGTGGTACCTTTGCCGCCTGCAGCTCCGGCTGTCCTCCGCTGCCTGTGGGGGCCGGGAGCTATGGGGTGCCCCCACCTCCCATGTCAGGTGGGAGCTGAGGTGTACCCCTGCCACCTGCAGCTCCAGCGGCCCCCAGTGTTCAGGACCTGGGGGGGGGTTCCCCCGACACCACTGCCCAGGAGCTCAGGGGTTCACCCATGAGCCTAAGGGGGTTCCCTGCCACCTGGGGCAGCCGGGAGCTCAGGGGTTCCCCCCCGCTCCCGTGAGCTTGGGGGTTCCCTGACTACCCACAAGATTGGGAAGTCCCCTGCCGCCACCGCCCATGAGCTAAGGGGTTCCCCACCACCAGCAAGCTCGGGGCTTCCCCAGCGCCCCTGGCACCCACAAGCTTGGGAGTTCCCCCTCTGTCCATGACAGCCGACGAGCTCGGGGGCCCACACTGCTCGGGAGCTTGAGGGTTTCATGGCAGCCAGGAGCTTGGGGGTTCCCACACCACCGCCACCCACAAGGTTGGGGGTTCCTTGCATCCTGCAGCAGACGGGAACTCGGGGGTTCTCCTGCTGCCCCTGGCTGCCAGGAACTCTGGGGGTTCACCCGCGGCAGCCGGGAGCTGTGGTGTACCCCTCAGCTTCTGGGAGCTGCACAGCCTGCACACCCTGCAGCTCCCAACCACCGCAGGCTGAAGTCACTGAGGTTGCTGGAAGTCACGGATTCCGTGACTTCCGCGACCTCCGTGACTAAATCGTAGCCTTACGCATGATCCATCACACATGCATGTGGACACATACAAGAAAGATTAGGGATGGGAAGGGCGAGGATGGGCAAATGCAGCCACATCTGGTGGCATTTTCTTCTCCTATTTGAATGGGCTGCTGCTGTGTGGCAAAAGGCATCACATTTCTTTTGAATTCCCAGTGCCTAATGCAAAGCCCAGTTAAGTCAATGGGCATCTGTCCACTGACTTCAATGAGCTTTGGATCAAGCTTCTAGGAAGAGAGTAGAGGATTGGAGTTCTTAGGTGTGTCCAGAGCAGAAATCCAGCACGTGTACTGCTCCATAATTGCCTGTGGAGGTGACTCGTGGGTCAGCGGATTTTCCCCTTCTACAGTAAGCCTCGTGAGATGGACGTTAGCAATTTGAATTCTTCTCACGCTTGAATCCCAGTTCATTAGAAACAAAGGCAAGTGGGGAATTTGTTATAATATATGGATATATGGCTATCTCATAGAACTGGAAGGACCTTGAAAGGTCATCGAGTCCAGTCCCCTGCCTTCACTAGCAGGACCAAGTACTGTCCCCTGACAGATTTTTGCCCCAGATCCCTAAATGGCCCCCTCAAGGATTGAACTCACAACCCTGGGTTTAGCAGGCCAATGCTCAAAGCACTGACCTATCCCTCCCCCCTAATGGAGCGTATTTTAAGAAATTTCAGCTTTTTAAAAGTGTTTACAAAATTACGTGTTAATGTACAGTATTTTGGAAAAGTCTGATTCTGTAAGTTCTGAATAATTCACAGCACTTACTTTCAATAGCAGAACTAGGATTTCTCCTGAACAACTGCATTGGCAAGTGCTCTATAGTGTTCACACTGACAGCCACATTTTTAAAAGAACTTAGCACCCAACAACCCCCGTTTAGGCACCTAAATGAAGTGGGTACACTTCCAAAAGCATTCAGCGGCCCCTGTTGTTCTCAACGAGATGCTGGAGGGTGTTGAGTATTTCTGAAAGTCTGGCCACTCCATTTAGCTGCCTAAACGTGAGCTCTGCTCTTTAAAGAAGCTCCAGTTGTTGGGTGCTAGCGCTCTCTAAAAGCAGTTCTGTATCAGGGTCTCCAGCTGTAGAGCAGGTGGAGCTGAGTTTATATTTTTTTGAGAGGAGCTTGAAATTCAGAGGGCAAACAGCAAGGGGAATGAAGGCTGGTGACATTTGAGAATGAGTGGGCTAACTTGACACAATGGAATGAACGTTCGAGATCCAATTATCGCAGGGGTCAGTTAAGTCAAGGTGGCTATGGAGAATGTGCCATAGAATAATATTTGTAGCCTTGCTGAAATAGGGTTGGGGGCCTCATATTTAACCAAAATTGAAACACAAATACATCTTGGTTTTGTTTTTTTAAATGGGAATAACATAATTCAACGTATTAAAACAATAAGAGATGACAGCATATGGTGATGTTATTGTCATGACCTGGCTTGTCTGTATGAATACCAGTACCTACTGCAGAAAGGAGTCAGAACTGCTCAGCTGTGTGTCATAGGCCCCATAAAGCTAATCATAGAATCATAGAATATCAGGGTTGGAAGGGACCTTAGGAGGTCATCTAGTCCAACCCCCTGCTCAAAGCAAGACCAATTCCCAATTTTTGCCCCAGATCCCTAAATGGCCCCCTCAAGGATTGAACTCACAACCCTGGGTTTAGCAGGCCAATGCTCAAACCACTGAGCTATCCCTCCCCCTCAATAGCTAATACCTGAAGGCAGATCTCCATTAGTAGAAACAGAGGTCTGTACTTTCAGAGCATGCTGAATTAGGTTCTGTACCCACCGCTGACATAAGGTTCTTAGGTGGCCACAGAATAATTACACTAATAGATTGATCAAGTCACCTCTTAATCTTCTTTTGAATAAACTAAATAGATTCTGTTTCATTAGCCTCTCACTGTAAGGTTGACTTTCCAATCCTCTAATCTAAGGGTGAAATAAGGATGTAATTTGATTGGCTAACAAAAGTTTCTGATCTTGATAAAAATGGCACAAGAATTGTATAGTTTGGAACTTAACAAGCACCTTTCCAATTCATAGAGCCCAGCAGGGGTTAAAAGGAGATTCACATAAGGAGTTCTGACTGCACTGATCAGGAAGCAGGGCCACTGTGGAGAGAGCATTACTTACCTAAACCAGAGAGAGGAGGTGAAACTCCCCTCTGCTTTTAACAAAGGAAGGGGAGCTGTGCTCCCGGCCCACCTTTAAGTCTTGCAAATCGGAAAAAATGTAGGGAATAAACATGAAGTGGGAATAGCATACAGGTAACTCTGGGGCTCCTACAGAGCTGATGAGGACACGGTCATTCTACAGAGAGCTATAGGTCACATGATAAGCTGCCTCACTTGTACATGTGTGTTTTAGTATAGCTAAAAGCAAGGTCATGTCTAGGAACCAAGAACACAGGGCACCCTTACAGGATTGCAGTATGTATTCTGGAAAGCAGTGAATCAGAAATTAACTTGGGGTCACTGTGGATAACGAACTAATGTGCATCCCTTGTATATGTAAGCAGGGGAATATTAAGTAGAGGCAGAGGTGTTATTACTACTGTATATGGCACTAATGAGACCACTACCAATATACTGTGTCCAGTTCTGGTGTTTATACTTTAAAAAGGATGCTGACAAAACGGAAAGTTTTCAGAAAGGAACTACAAGAAAGATTAGAGAGCTGGAAATCCAGCCTTACAGTGAGACTAATGGAACTGAATTTATTTAGGTTATTGAAGAGAAGGTTAAGAGGTGACTCGGTCAGTCTGTAAAGTACTATAAAAATCCCACCTGGAAGTTATGGGCATGATGCAGAAATTACTGGCTGAAGTTCTAACCTGGCTCACGTCAGACTAGATGACCATCACGATCCCTTCTGACCTTAAAAATCTATGATCTATGCTATCCTTTTCACGCCCCCAACACCTCTAAGTCAGAAATACTGAGGGGTGGCCATGCTGGCCCCGTGCTACTGAATTACCCCTCTACGTGGGGAGGGTGTTAGGGCTGCTTTGCGATGATGCTGTGTGTTGTGGGGCAAGTGCTAAGACAGGCCAGAGAGGCTGCGCAAGGCAGCAGCCAATCAGGGAGGGCCTGTTAGAGAGCCAGTCAGGGCTGAGCAGGAGGTGGCAAATTAGAGCCGGGCTCAGCCCTATATAAAAGCTGCCCAGAAGAGGAGCAGGTAGTTTGTCCCAGGCCTTTGACAGGGGAAGGTCAGTCTCCAGGGCTGGGAGACTAGCATTGCAGACAGCAGAGTGCTGGACAGGCTTGGGGAGCAGAAGGGAGCTTTAGCTGTAGCCTGCCAGGCTGCAGGCCCTGAAGGGAAGGGCCTAGTGGGTGCAAGGGGCCATAGGGGAAGTGGCCCAGGGAAGTGGACAGATGAGGGGAGAGAAGGAGGACAGTGAGGCTGCCACCAGAGGGTCCCTGGGCCGGGACCCAGAAGTAGAGGGTGGGCCTGGGTCCTCCCCTTCCCCCCTTGCAGTACACCCAGCCATCGGCCATGGGGAGCAGCCAACACAGACTATGCCAGATCCCTGACAGGAGGGATTAGATTTTGGGGATGTGCTTGGACATGGTGGCTGGGGCGCAGAGACTGCTGATCACCTCCCCTGGAAGGAGGTGTGGATGGACTAAGGGGCACTGCCAGAGGGCAGTGGTCCTGAAGAGGACACCGCGAGCTGGAGAGCGATGCGGGCTCAGACGCCAACCAAGGGCGAGATAACGGGCGGGGCACCACCAGGAGAGGGCGCTCCACTAATTCCTGGAGACAACCAAGAGGAGGCGCTGGGTGATGAGTCCCGACCCCGTTAGTGTGGCACTAAATGGCTGCAGTGCAGGACCTGGCCCACTGTGCTCCTGGGTCCTGTTCACAACGAACAAAGAGAAAAGCCGCGGTCAAGGTTCTGACGTTCAGAGCTCCAGTCTCAGTACTTTTTCTAGCATCAGCAGCTGTGTTTCCCAAAGCAGACACTGGGCTTGATGAGGCTATCTGGCAATGATTAGCCCTTTTAAGGAGAGTTTCATATCAGGAATTAATTTTAAGAAGCTATTTCTTCATCAACTTTGACAGCTAGCTAGTGTGGGGAACCACTGTATTGATAATAACAACTTTACAATAACGAGCTTGTGCAAATTCACCCACCACAACATAACCAAAACCACCTTAACCAGATAACAGGTACAGCAGCCTGCGTTTACCACTACCACACAGAGCAGTTTTACAATCTTACACTGTGCGGTCAAGCCTATCTCCTGATGGAAGACACACCCCGAGGACAAACGATGGCTTTAAGTTACAGCAGCTTTGCCCAGGCTACTTAAAGGGGCAAAGTCTCTGCAGTGTTAAGTACTATTGGCCACTCCACATCCCATGGTACCATTGCCCTTACCTTGGGCCTTAGGGATGCAGCGTAGGGCTACTGAAATTGACCCTATGCTGCTCCTGCACTGAGGAATTCTCTCCTTGCCCTTAGTGGGTCCTTTTGCACACTGCAGAATCTGAGCCCTTATATTAGCACTGCTAGCAGACCTAGATAGTCTGGGGCAAATCTTGGCCCTTCATGTTTGCAAGGGAAACTGTCTGCAGAGTAACTATTGTTGTCCCCTGGAACAGTGGAATGGATGTCTTGACAGCTTGCAAGGGATGTTGTGTGGCGTGGGGCCCATATCCATGGGGTTCTGCATCACCACCAGAGGGAGCAGAGCAGGGGAGGAACGTGGGGTGGGCCTGGTGAATCTGTGGTTACATAAATTCAACCACTATTCTCCTTGTGGGGAAAGGGAATGGGAGCTGGGTGTGTTACTGTAGTCCTGAGGCTGCAAAAGAGGTTGCTCTGTGGACCACTGCAACTTCCTGGCCTGTGAGGTGGGGCTGGGGATGGAGGTAGGTGAGCAGAATTCCTTTCCATCCCCTCCCAGAAGAGCTCCCAACACACAGTGTGGCTACTTGCACACAATTCTTTGTGTCTGCTTGCTCCTTAACTCCTTCCAGGGCTCTAAGCCTTACAGCTTCCACTGGCCCGGGCAGGGACACACAGTTCTTCAATCCATCATGTCTTCCGTTGTTCTCATCCAGCATATCCGACTGACATGAGATTGGGAGTTTTATCCTGAGCTGCCAAAAGGCCCAGAGAAGCAATGCTGTGCCAGAAACAATCAGCATTACACATGCTGCTGTACGTTGGGACATGATGACCTTGAAAATTTAGCCGGTCGTGAAATCCTAGATCAGTGCTGCTCCTGGAGAATAGTCCTAGGGTCTGTCTACAATTACAATGCTACAGCAGTACAGCTGTGCTGCTGTAGCACTTCAGTGTAGACACTCTCTACAGCAGTGGGGAGGGGTTCTCCTGTTGCTAGAGTTCACCCACCTCCCCAAGAGGCAGTAGCTAGGTTGATGGAAAAATTCTTCTATCGACCTAGCACTGTCTATGCCTGCGGTTAGGTCAAAATAGCTACATCTCTTCCCCTGAGAGATGTGGCTATGCCAATGAAAGTTTTCAGTGGACACCAGCCCATATTTGAGAGAGAGAGAGTTCATTCTGCAGCCATCGGCTTCCAAAGTGACCTGTAGATTACTAAAATATCTTCAGAATCTACTGCTCAAACTCCCATAACTGTCACATGTGACAAATTCACTTTCTTCAAAAGAGTTAATGGCAGGGAGAAAAATACGGAATTGAAAATCCTTAGCCACTGGACAGAAAGGCAGGGTGGAGTAGAGAGATAAGAGAATCACACCCTAGGGCAATAGGAGATTCAAGACACAGCAGATTAAATCTCACACAGTCTTTTTCATCAGCACTTTAGAGCTCACAAACATTTATCTACTCATTTTATAGTGTTCACAGTCACTTCTCATCAGAGCCCTCCCTTAATCCAGCCACTTTAATGTTAATCAAATATTGATCTCTGTTGAAGTCAATAAATACATGTATAATTATTATGTAATACATGTATAATTATTAAATACATTTATTGACTAAGATTTTTAGTCTACGAATAAACACAATTAGAGGAGTCTTTCATTATAAAAAAGTGGCAGAGTGGGAAGAGACTGGCAGGTAATTGATTCATTTGGAATTAATTTTAATAATAATCATATGTCCTCTGGCATTACTGTAAATAGCACACGTACTTCCCAGAACAGCCTTCAAAATAGGTGGCCAGTATATAATTTTATATTCAATGAAATTAAGCTTCTCAGGTATTAAAATGATATAGAGCAATAAATAGTTACTAGGAGGCACCAGGTTTTCCTCTCCGTAAATCATAGAGAACTGATTTTATCCTTTCCCTGTCTCCTGCAAAACAGCTCGCCATAATCTCTGGTCGTTTATTATTTATACTGCTGAGGAGTCCCAGGAGTAATCAGGACTCCATCGTGCTAGGTGCTGCATGTACACTAGTGAGAGATGACCCCTGCCTCAAGAAGACAGAGTGTTACCTCACTGTTATAGTTAAGAAACTGAGGCACTAAGATTATATGACTTCTCCAAAGTCAGACAGGAAATCTGTGGCAGAACCAGGAAATAAACCCAGCACTGCCTTAATCACAGATCCACCCTTTTTCCAGTGCAGCTTTTCCATCATTAGACAAACATCTGTCAGGAATAGTCTAGAAAGATAATACTTAGATAATACCATGAGGCAGGGGACTAGACTAGATGACCTCTCAAGGTCGCTTCCAGTCCTATGATTCTATGATCAGGCCTCAAGTAATTGCCTCTTGGAAAGGGACATACCCCTAAAGTCCTCACTCCGCAAGGAATGAGGACAAGGGAGGGCTTGCCTAGCCTCTTCTCTTGGCCTCTTTATGCTACAATCGTTGGCTGCTGCTGCCGTATTGCCAAATGCCATATTGTTGCCATTTCACAGATAAGGAAAAATAAGGCAGAGGTGAAATGACTTACTTAGTGTCATAGGAAGTCAGGGTAAAGCCAGGAATAGAACCCAGTTTACCCAAATAGCTTCCCCTGTAATTTAATCACTAGACCTTGGTTGTACTTAATCTTGCCTTTTAGGCTTGGAGAAGAGGGCATGTTTCCTGGTCCAAGCAGGATCCCATTCTCCAGGTGACTCCTTTGAACAGTCCCTGCATTGTGATTCTCTGCCTCTTTGCTCCATTCTGAGTGTGCTAAGCAGGAGGATGAGAAGAGAATATAGGAGTAAAGGAGAGAAGTTCATACATTTTGGGGGAGAGGTCACTTGTTTTCTATTTTTCCTTCCCATAGTTTATTTATATCTGATATCTTTTGTTTGGGAGGTAAGAGATCAAGACCCCAGCCTTACCCTTGAGTACATTTATTTGAAGGTATATTAACATTTGTGTTAGGTGATCGCCCAAGGGACCAATAAGAAGCAGTTGACTTTTGTAGCGGTGGCCTTTAACTAAAGTTCAAGATTTGCAATGGAAAATTTGAGGGCACTTTAAAGTGCTTGCATAATATAGGAGGTTGTCTAGTGGAGGTGGTTTTCAGTGTAGGTTTCACTGAACTGGACTTGTCACTACCTTTCAGTAAGTTTAAAAGCTGTCATTCTGCACTTTTCTATCAGGCACAATGCTCAGAGTCAGAATGAGAAGAGTAGTTTCTTCTCCTTCTAGTGCAGACTGATACAGACGTTCACAAAATGTGCCTGCAACCCTTGGGGTTCCAGAATGTACAAGGGCCAGTCTCCTGTGTATGAAAATGCTCTTAGTTACAGCAGTCTAATTCTAAAGCAACTCTACTGTCATAAATAGTTACTCTGGATTTACACCAATGTAGTCAAGAACACAATTTGGCCCCTACTCTCCCCTTGGTGTGCTGGATTTGGCAATGCCCCCACTCCCTCCCAAAACAGGAGTTTTTCACATTAGTTGCACATCCAATGTCTATTTATCTGCAGAAATAAATAATGAGAAGTGAGAACAGGGAAGGAACACACCCTTCTGGCAAGCTTCAGGCAGGACTGTTAGGCTTCAAAAAGAAGTTAGTAGTTCTCATCTTAGTATAATAGAAATACTAATGGTCAGATTCTCCCAGCCAGGCTGCATTGTGCTGTCTTGTCTCTAAAACCTGGATCACTCTTCCAAATAGATCTCTGGGTATCCAGAACCTAGGAAATTTACATTAAAACCCAATTAACGTACCATAGATTCATAGATTCTAGGGCTGGAAGGGACCTCGAGAGGTCATCGAGTCCAGCCCCCTGCCCTCACGGCAGGACCAAATACTGTCTAGACCATCCCTGATAGACATTTATCTAACCAGCAGCCGTTAGAGTGAAAACTAGTGATTGTAGCTGTCAGTTCCTCCACTAGCCACTCAGATGTATCCTAGTACTGAACATACACAATGGCTGACGATCCCAGAAGTATCAGGTTGTCTCATGACTGTAATTTGATAACTAGAGGGAAAGGGAGAGTAACAAGTTGAAATATGGGAGGCAGCATGGTCTAGCGAATAAAGCACTGGACTAGAACTGTGTTGTGTTCCCAGCTGTCAATGACATACTGAGTGACTTTTCGCAAGTGACTTCACTTTTATGCTTGTTTCCCCTCTAACCTTTATTGCTCATCTGTGTAGATGGTAAGCTTTTTGGGCGTGAGAATAGCCTCTCACTCTGGACAGTGTGGCACTATGGAACCCTGATTTTGGCTGAGGCCTCTAGGAGCTACTGTAATAGAAATATAAATTATAATTTGTGCCCTCCTTGGGTAGGTTCAACAAGGATGCAGTCACATCTTCATTAGGTCTTGCCATTAGAGTCCCAACCCAGGCTCCCCTCTGGCAGTACTGTATGCCCTACCACACAGCAGGGTACTATCATACTGTTATCATGAGGTTCTAAAGTGGTGGTAGATACCAGAAGGCAGTGGGGTAACCTTGTTGTGTCCTGTGATGAAAGGGAAATGGGTAGAGAAGAGGAGGAAAGTCTGGAGATACCAGATGTTCTGGAGCACCAACCCACCAGAACAATCTTCTAATGAAGGCAAATGGATGAGGTCAGCACTTGCCAGCCTGTCACTTAAGTGGAATGCTCTGTGCTCAAAAGAAGTTGACTGGATTAGTTTAGAGGAACTCAGTGTGACAGTTTGTTCATCACAAGTAACTCTCCTTGCTACAGACTTGCCTGACTGGGAGCCAGGATTCCATCTGATAGCTCCCTGAACGTGAGCCCTCTTTAGAAGGCTCAGCTGCCAAGAAGCCCGCAGGAGAGAGGGAAAGAGTATTATCCATGTTTTCTCTTTTTCTGCTCGTCTCTTTCCCTTGCTCCCTCACTTTTCTCCCAGACTGGCTGTGAGCATGGAGGGAAAGGGGAACGAGTGGTCCCACAAATTCTCCATTCATGTAGGCACTGTTGCACTGGATCTGTTTATTGCTTTTGACTATTGAAGCATGAGTTTCCCCCTTTGAAAGGCTCTACATGAATATATAGAGGGAATAAGGGTTTAAATAAAGACTTGTGATTTGTTTTTTAAGTTTTAAAAGGTTTTCTTTGTGTGAATTTTAATAAATATAAGAAGTAATTTCTTGTTTGGTGGTTACAACTAAGCCATTACATCCTGAATTCTACCTATTGGTTGTGTGGCACTAAAGGAAATGAGTAAAGTAACAACATCTTTAACATCCCCTTTGATCCTCACAACAACACCCTGCTAGGGTGGAGACCTACCTATATTTGGGCTTTGTCTTTACTTGGTTTAATTTAGGGGATTTCTCTCTCTCTTCCCTCTCCCCCAGCAATAACAGTTTTAGGAAAGATAATTTTAGGATAAATACATCTGGCAAGTAAATAATGCTGTTGAAAGGAAGCACATGAACAAATAGTAAGAAAAGGGTACTATTCATTGATATTGTGCGGGCTATAAGACAGACACCCCTGTCAGGGTAAACACAAATCACAGGAGATCTCTAAAATACAAAATTGAATTAGCCTTTCTAGGTAGAGCAAAATAATTCACCCATGGCATTATTTGCAATGTAAATTTCCATAGCCTACACAGAACTTTGATAATTTTGATATTCAAACACTAGAATCAATAAGGTGTTTTGTAATGCACTGGGGAGTGAATCTCTTGCTTTCATTGCAAGCATAGTTTAACAGGGTTCTGACAGCTTCTCAAGCCACATGTAACTGATTCCGTTAAAGCATCACCTCCACCCCCTGTCTCACAAAAGAACTTAAAGAAACCTCAGTACTCCAAAACCCAAATAGAATTGCCAAAGATAGTGATAATTCTCTTACAGCCTTTGAACATTTTAGTCTAATCGGTACCATGTTGTTTGGAACTCATTGATTATCAAACATGCAGGCCATGTACACTTCTACAGGAGTTCCATCTCCTCCTTCTACATTTATAGTATCAGCTACACAAAGGCCTTGACTGCTCCCATTGAAGTCAGTGGGAGTTTTGCCATTCAGTTGACTGGCGGCAGGATCAGGCCCTTAGTGTAAATATTAGGCACAGTAATAGAACAGTTAAAGCATACAGCAGTATTTTAGCTAGTTTTCTGAGAAATGATACACCGTGCAGTTTAAAGAAAAAAAGATTATGAAGTTTAAGGTGCTGATGGGGTGAGTTATGCTATGAACGTATGAACATAAGTGAAATATTTAATTCCATCAGGCACCAACAATACTGAGACAATGGAGCCACCATTAGGCTGATCCAGAGTACAATTATATGTTGTTACTTGTACCTTTACAGTTAAATTAAGGTCAGTTTTGTGTTTCTTTCACACCTAAAACTCTGCATTGGCATTTATGAATGTTTGAGATGCACAAGTGACAAAGAGTTCTGTGGCACCTTTTAGACTAACAGACGTATTGGCGCATAAGCTTTCGTGGGTGAATACCCACTTTGTCGGATGCATCCGACAAAGTGGGTATTCACCCACGAAAGCTTATGCTCCGATACGTCTGTTAGTCTATAAGGTGCCATAGAACTCCTAGTCTGGATCTGTAAAAGCGACAACCACGGCTACCCCTCTGATACTTGAGATGTACAAGGAATTCAGGATCATTTGAGTATAGAGCATTTGAGAATAGCATAATTATTTAAACCTATTTCTTAGCTTATTTGAACCCAGGTTTTTCATAGTTGCTAGCAGCTTTCTAGTTCATAGATTCATAGATTCTAGGGCTGGAAGGGACCTCGAGAGGTCATCGAGTCCAGCCCCCTGCCCTCATGGCAGGACCAATTACTGTCTAGACCATCCCTGATAGACATTTATCTAACCTACTCTTAAATATCTCCAGAGATGGAGGTTCCACAACCTCCCTGGGCAGTTTATTCCAGTGTTTAACCACACTGACAGTTAGGAACTTTTTCCTAATGTCCAACCTAATTTAGTCAAGATTTAGTCAAGATCTTCTACAGCTAAGCTTGAAGCTTTAAACTTGTGTAACCCACACACCTTCTGGGTGTGGTGTTGTGTCCCATCTAGTGGCACCAAGACCACTTAAATGGTTAAATGAGTTAAATGAGTCTGCTCTACAGCCTTAGTTAACAGGCAGTTGGCTTTTTAGCTCATGTGGTAGAGGCTCATGCAATAAGCTCCAGAGGTCCCCCAGTTCTATCCCACCTGTTGATGACCAGGGTCTGTTGGCATTACACTTGCCTACACTCAGATTTTGTGAAGTATTACATGTATTTTTTCTAGTAATGAACAGAAGCTATAACTGTTACTCAGTTACAGATGTCTACAGATATGGAGTTGCACTGGGTGTAAGTCAAGGCAGAATTTGGCCTGTAGTTATCTGTCCAACTTGTATTGAGGTCAATGGGAATCTAGCCACTTCTGTGGGAGTAGGATCAGGCTCAGGAAACAAGACAAGGTTATCAGAGGTAATATGATTCCAAGAGACACTATGCTAGGCTGGATTTTACCTGTTTGAATACTTTGCTGAGGAGTCACGAGACATGGCTTTGATTCCGGGCTCTGCACAGGGTGGGCAAGTCACTTGGTCTTCCTAGTTCTTTGCTCAGAGAGAGTGGATGGAGAAAGTGCAGGAATCCGACACTTCTCAATCCTAACCCAGGCTTTAGCGCAAGAGAAGAAGTGGTTTGTTCTCTTCCCAGGCTGAACAAATAATTTGGTGGCGAGAAGGGGCGAAAGACAGGGTGGAGGGATCAATCACTTCTAGTTGCAGACCCTTTATGTACACTATTCCAGCATAAGGACTGGAATAGCATCCTTTGTTCTAGTGCTCTTTCTGGTCTCTATCTCTCCAACATCATCAGGAGGGCCTACCATCACAAGAAGAAAGGGGATGACCCTGTTGAGCCATTACTCATCCCCTTCTGTGCTTCAGGTCAGATCCATGAGATCTGGGTCTCCTCCACTAACCCATATGATTTTATAACCGAGAAGAGAGAAATCTTAAATGGTCTTCAGAAGACTCTGCTCATAACCTGAAGCTATATTATGGTAAGTCTGAAAAATCCACACCCCTGAGCAACGTAGAAAGATAACCTAACCCCTGGTGTAGACAGTGCTAGGTTGATGGAAGAATTCTTCTGCTAATCTGGCTACCACCTCTTGGGGAAATGGATTACCTACAGCGATGGAAGAACCCCTCCTGTTAGCAGAGATAGTGTCTACAGTGAAGCGCTACAGCAGTGCAGCTACAGTTGTGTTGCTGTAGCATTTCTAGTGTAGACAAGCTCTTATAGTATTTAAAAGCTGACATGCACACAAACTGGTGTTTATGCACATACGTACTACAGCTATGTACACCTACAAACCTCAGCTTATGAATATGTGTGGGCTATTTAGGCTGGGTGTGCATAAATGTGTGCTCCGAGGACAGGATGTCTTCCCAAAGGAGGTGCTCTAGTTCAACCACATTAAGCTATTGGGCTTCATGCATGAATCACTAAGTGAGACACTACGGTTTGTGCTATGCAGGAGGCCAGCCTATGTGAACACAATGGTTCCTTCTGGCTTTAAGTTCTGTGTATTTCTGGCAGTTTGGCCTTGTATTTCCTGAAACAGTAATGGACTTCTTCATCTGGAATCTTATGAACAAATTGTATTTCACGAAAGCGTTCATTTAACAGGACTCACTTAAGTTTATATTTTATTTCATGACGGAACAGTGACAAATAGAAGAATGACATCGGTAGCTTTGTTTTACTGATGCTTTAATTTAAAAAGTGATCTTTAGAAATTGCACTAGAATACCACTCTGTCAGAAACCAAGGCACTAGAAATCTTTAATCATCACTATCAGAACCCTCTTTTCCTTGAAGAAAGAAGAGTCTACTTTTCACACCGCAAGTTTCCCTAATAGGGTTACACATTCATTTTCTCCAGACAGTGATTAGAATAAGCATTGTCAGTGGTTGGAGAGAACACATTAAGAATGGTTTTACTTGGTTAAGACAAAAAATATAAAATCAATATGCCATTCCTGGCATTTAGAACTCCTCTCAGCTGACCTTTGACTGGCCTCACCTGCCTCTCCCTTTCTTCCCAGAAGAAGGCACTTCTCAGAAACATCTGCCTCAGCCCTAAGGCTATTTCCTTATGCTCTTAGACTAAAAAGGCAGCAATATTAATTTTTCGATGCAACATGCTA
Source organism: Chelydra serpentina (assembly GCA_037349315.1). Lineage (NCBI taxonomy): Eukaryota > Metazoa > Chordata > Testudines > Chelydridae > Chelydra > Chelydra serpentina. The sequence continues at coordinate 1,488,991 of JBAIAC010000023.1, forward strand.
CTGAGAGCTCCATCAGAATTTGCTCCCTTTGGAATAGTCAAAAACACTCAATAGTGTTGCAAACAAGCCCCCTGCCCACCCACTTCTTAAACAGCATTTCCTTGCTTTCAATGAGTGCATTAAAACACGCAAGGAGCTCTGTTTAAGATAAACTTCAAGGCTATTTAGTATGCTGCAGACCCTGAAAAATGTACAGAAAGGTTATGGTAAATAAAATGGATTGGAATTCACAGACTTGAACGTTTGCCCAAATCTCAAAGGGAGACAGCCACATACTTTTTTTCTGAAATTTGTAGGAGTTCAAGTAATCCCATCCCTGTGATTTTTTGTCCATTTTTGCCTGGGTCTGTATTTCCTGGTTCCACCGTGAGCCAGAGGTGTAAATACCAGATATGGTGAAGAGTGGTGTGCTTCTGGTATTTCTGGCCTGAAAGGAAGCAGGATGTACAGGCTATTCCAGGAAAGAACCTGTGAACCTTTATTGTTATTGATATTACACTAGTGCCTAAGGACCCAGCTGAATCATGGCCCAGTTGTGCTGGGCACAGTACAAACATAGTATGCGAGTTCTAGTGCAAGTTTATAGTGTTGCCCCTTTTTGACCCAACTAGATAGTCAAAGTTCGGGGCTCCGGGGTTCTAGTTGAAAGTAGAAATTGATGGAGTCTGATATTTTCTTCGATGCAATGTTGTTTTTTTACCAGGAATGTACGAAGTCCTGTTTCTCTGAATGCAGGAGGAGCCAAGAACAAAAGGAACAATTTCGCAGCTTACAGTCCCCGAGCCTGTTTTGCCAACACCAGACCCCAAAGCACTCTCTCTAGCTTTTTCCAGGGTCACAGTGCGCTCACAGCCTGCTCCGTGGCTTTCTTGCTTTTTGCCTCTGCCTCTCTCTCTGTTCTGTCTCGCTCAGTTTCGGTGTGTTCTGCCTTCCCTCTCCTCCCCCCCCAAACACTAACAATAGTCAGCCAAACCCTTCTTCCCACTCAGTCCAAACTCCTGGGCAGTTTCACAATCCCCTTTGGTCTTTAGTAGGGGCTTGTGATTAATTTATCTTTACAGTTATGTTAATTGAAGGGAGAGTTCACACCCAGGAAGCTCAGTGAGGTTTTAATTTGGTCCATAGCAAGATTTTCCCCAGCTAATAATGATAATCTACCTAAACAAGAAGTGGGGAAAAAGGGAGTATTATCCCCATTTTGCAGAGTTAGAAGTTGAACCTAGATCTCCTGCATCCCCATCCGTGCCTTAATCATAAAACAGTCCTTTCTCATATGGCCAAATCTTCACACTCCAGTGGGTTAGACAGTTCTAAGCTTCTGGGTGCTTCTTCCAAACGAGCCGTATATCTGTTTGTGGTTCAGCCGCAGCTGCAATGAACAAAAAGAATCAAGTTGCTAGTACAGGAATTACTATGCTAATAAGATGTGTATGTTTATGGTAATGCTGATGAGCATGCACAGCATAGATTAGAAGCTTCCAGGAGCCTTCATGGAGTCAGACTGAGCCGAGTGCTCATGCAGCGTAAGAAAATGCTGTGCCTTCTCTCCAAACAACCTAACTGCTCAGTGCTTATTAAACGTTTCCGAGTGCACAGGGAGTGTTAGATTTCTAAAATGGCCTGAGTGAGTCTCAGAAGTGCCCATCTGTAGCAAGCAATACCTCAGTCTGGAATTTCAGGGGGAGCTGCACATGTTCAGCACCTCTTAAACTCAGGTCTAAATATGGCTTTAGGTGCCTAGCATCGGGGGGACTCAAGATTTAAGATGTTGGTCAACATTTCCAGGAGAAAAGCTGAAGCATGGCAGATTATTTGGGCATATCCATAGGAAGTTGCCTGTGCATCTCTTTGCTTGCTGTGTTTTGGCTTCAGATACTCGTTTGTGATAGCAAAATTACATTCGTTTTTCAAAGAGTGCACAGAATTATTTGCCCTGAATTCTGATCAGTGCCAAATATTGGCTACTTTGTTGGCTTTTAAAGCAAGTTTACCCCGTTTTAAATGCTCCATCTACCTAAATCTCCAGGCTTGCTGAAAATAGAATTAACCCTTCTTCCTGCCTCCAATCACTTATGAAAAATGATTATTAAACCCTATTAGAGTTGTACTTCCTAATCCTCTTCAGCTGGCACCAGTTCATGTCAATATGTAATAAGTCATCAGTATGGGGGTTTTAGGAATGGAACCAGTCCCCAAGATTGAATTGCAGAGTACATATTCCATCAGGAAACTGCTTCTCACAATTTATAAAATCAACACGGTTGATGAAAAGCTGCTTTGGTTTGCAGTATTTGCTATGTGGTCTTGTTGGAGAGACTATTTACTAGTGCTGGGTGAACCTCAAATGGTTCAGCGCTTGAATTTAGTACTGATAAGAAACCAAGTGGCACAGTTGCCAACTTTCATGCAGTAAATAAGCACCCCGACTTTCACAATAAGCCAAAAATCAAACTAATCCCATTTCAAAACAGGGCCAAAACAAGCCAATCCCTAAGAACCCCCTGGTGTGCAATCTGGGACTGTGGTGCATCCACTGTGCACCCCTGACTCTCTCCCCTTCTTGCCCCCCCCCCTTGCCCCTGCTTGCTGGGAGCCGATCAAAAACAAACAAATAAACAACAAAAAAAACAAGAAAAAAACAAGCCACAACAAGCAACAAGCTACAAGTCAAACAAACAACAAGCTACAAGCCAAAAAACTAGCCAACAAGCAACTCACAAGCCAATTAAGCCAAAAACAAGCCCAATTTCTGCGTTTTTTCCGTGGGCTTGGCATGTCTGCCAGTGGTTGGATGCTTAGCAGAAGTGTATCCGTTATCCAAACCTTGTCTACCTAGGTACCCTCCCTATACTTGTGTGATAACTGACAGCCCGACAAGAATAAAGGGAGGGACTGGGATTTCACAACACTGTGGTGTACTAGAGTGGTGTACCAGAGTGCATTTTAATATTTAAAGTGGCAGATGAATGGGAGGCACAGAATGTGTTACTTGGCATTAGTGCATTGGTGCAGTGAAATGGTCCACATGTATGCTTAGAGGATAAGATCTGTGTTGTGTGATCAGGATGTCATGAGATTCTCTGAAGAAAACTGATATCAAAGCAGAGTGCAATAGGAGGCCACTGGCTTACATCCTCAAAACAAACCCTAACCCAGCCTGACGAGCAAGGATACAGCTAGGCAAGGGTAATGGTACAAGCCAACCCACAAGATTACAGTAGGGCTGGCTGATGTAAGTGAGAGGTAGTGGTAAAGCATATAGGCCATATTTTCCTCTCTGGGAGGGAAGTGAATGGCTGGCATTTCTAAATGTCAGAAAGAATTTGGTGCAGTTTGAAGAATGGATGAAGGTTTGGGATCTTACTTTGATTTAACTGATTCCTACTCTTTGCAGGGCAAGTGATGTGATAAGACTAGAAGAGAAATTCCAACAGCTACAGGTTGACAAACAAGACTATGCTAGGAAAGTATCAAACTGTTTTAAAAACTACATCAGCTGCTGGTACCATGGCTTTGTCCCAGCTCAGACAGGGCATAGGACTAGTCTACAGTTATTGGACAGTTTAGAAAGTGACAGTTAAATAACTGTTTATACTAGCTGATTGCGCAATGAGGATATTGTTACCCGACAGCCATTCTCAAGACTTTGGTCACTGTTTAGTCATGAGAATGGTTTTCGCTACTTTAACCACATTGTGTGAGTCACTTGTGCCAAGAAGAAAGTCATACTAACTGAAACTGCTTTAATGTACATTTTCAAAAACAGTTTCCTGGAATGATCTGTTCTGTACGGTCCTAAAAGGAAAGTGAGCCCCACTACAATTATCTGTGAAAATAGGGTATTTTAAAGATGCATCACGTTTATGCAGCAGCTAGTACCCGGATAGCAGATGCTTTAGAAGATTCCCTTCTGTAGGAGGGAGATCCAAACACAAGATGCAGCAAAAACCATCATCCAGGCCCTCATTTCACATCTTGCCTGTTGCAATTTCCTCCTTACTGGCTGTGGCTCCTACAATCTTGCTCCTCGCAAGTCTATTCAGAATATTGCTGCCAAGATTTTACTTGCACGTTGCTCTGACCACAACCCCTTCTTTCAGCCCTTCCACTGACTCCCCCTTCGCCTCAACATAGACAAAAGCTTGTTTTTAATCTTTCAGCCCTTTCCCAATGTAGCCCACCCTACCTTGCTGCTTCAATAACTTCAATAGCAACATCGCCATTCCCAAAACCTTTAACCCAAACTAAAGCCAGAGGCAGAGCGACCTGGGGAGCGGAGCGGACAGGGGGCTGCAGACAGGGGAGTTTGAGAGGGAGAGCAAGAGATCCCGCGGCTGAACAGGCTACCAGGTGAGAGTGAGTACTAGCTGTTGGTGGGAGTGTGTGTGTTTGACTGTTTGAATTTAAATTTTGATTCTGATTTCAGGTGATTTCAGTTTCAGCTGTTGTGGCAGTTGGGACTGAGTGCCTGACCCTGTTCCCTTGAGTGTTTGAGAGGGAGTTTGACAGAGGGAGGCCTACGATGGTTAGGGAGGCCCGCAACACCTGTGCCAGCACTGCTTCTGTTTCCTCCACCTGCGCCTGTAGCCAGACAGAGCGCCTGAACATGGATGCTTCTACCCAGATCCTGGTGTGGTTTTGCAGGGACTGTAATTTGCAATTCCCACTTACTGATATCCAGGCTGGGGGGACCATCCAATGTGACAGGTGCCTGCTGGTGGAATCTCTCAGGCAGCAGGTGGGAGAGCTACAGGAGGAGGTGGCTAGATTGAGGAGCATCCAAGTCCATGAACAATTCCTGGACAGTGTCCATGTGGAGACAGCTGAGGTAGCTGTCCCAGTACACAGGACTGCTGACACACCACTGGTGGAGGAGGAAATGGCTCAGGGTGGACACTGGCAGCTGGTTACTTCTGGCAGCAGGCAGTGCTCCACCCCTGCTCCAAACCCTGCCGCTGTGGTAATAGGAAACCGTTATGCTCTTCTTGATACAGGAGAGAAGGAATCTCCCCCTACAGCAGAGGAGGAGAAGCCTCATACCCCTAAGGCTGGGAAGTCTGCTGCCACCACTGCGAATAGGAAATGTAGGGTAGTGGTGGTCGGAGACTCTCTGCTGAGGGGGACGGAAGCGCCCATCTGTCGCCCTGACATTTCATCTCGGGAGGTATGCTGCCTGCCGGGGGCCCATATCCGAGACATTATGGAGGCATTGTCAAGGATTATCCAGCCCTCTGACTACTACCCCATGCTACTCATCCATGTGGGCACAAATGATACTGCGAGGTGTGACACTGAGCAGATCAAGAGTGACTACAGGGCTCTGGGCGTACGGGTGAAGGAGTTTGGAGCGCAGGTGGTATTCTCTTCGATCCTTCCTGTCAAAGGTAGGGGCATGGGCAGAGACAGGTGCATCGTGGAGGTGAATGCTTGGCTGCGAAGATGGTGTCGCCAGGAGGGCTTTGGCTTGCTCGACCATGGGATGCTAATCCAGGAAGAACTGCTAGGCAGAGATGGGGTTAACTTTTCGAGGAGGGGAAAGACCCTATTTGGATACAGACTGGCTAACCTAGTGAGGAGGGCTTTAAACTAGGTTCAACGGGGACAGGTGAGCAAAGCTCACAGGTAAGTGGAGAACATGGGGACCTGGGAGATGGGTCGGAAATAGGAGGGAGCGTGGGCTCTAATGACAAAGAGATAGGAGGGTCAGGGCAAAACTGGGAGGCAAGATCAAATCAGTATCTTAGATGCCTGTATACAAATGCGAGAAGTATGGGTAATAAGCAGGAAGAACTGGAAGTGCTAATAAATAAATTCAACTATGACATTGTTGGCTTCACCGAAACTTGGTGGGATAATACACATGATTGGAATGTTGGTATGGATAGGTACAGCTTGCTCAGGAAGGACAGACAGGGGAAAAAGGGAGGAGGTGTTGCCTTATATATTAAAAATGTACACACTTGGACTGAGGTGGAGATGGACATAGGGGACGGAAGTGTTGAGAGTCTCTGGGTTAGGCTAAAAGGGGTAAAAAACAAGGGTGATGTCATGCTAGGAGTCTACTACAGGCCACCTAACCAGGTGGAAGAGGTGGATGAGGCTTTTTTTAAACAACTAACAAAATCATCCAAAACCCAAGATTTGGTGGTGATGGGGGACTTCAACTATCCAGATATATGTTGGGAAAATAACACAGCGGGGCACAGACTATCCAATAAGTTCTTGGACTGCATTGCAGACAACTTTTTATTTCAGAAGGTTGAGAAAGCTACTAGGGGGGAAGCTGTTCTAGATTTGATTTTAACAAATAGGGAGGAACTTGTAGAGAACTTGAAAGTAGAAGGCAGCTTGGGTGAAAGTGATCATGAAATCATAGAGTTCACAATTCTAAGGAAGGGTAGAAGGGAGTACAGCAAAATAGAGACAATGGATTTCAGGAAAGTGGATTTTGGTAAGCTCAGAGAGCTGATAGGTAAGGTCCCATGGGAATCAAGACTGAGGGGAAAAACAACTGAGGAGAGCTGGCAGTATTTCAAAGGGACGCTATTAAGGGCTGAAAAGCAAACTATTCCGCTGGGTAGGAAAGATAGAAAATGTGGCAAAAGACCACCTTGGCTTAACCACGAGATCTTGCAAGATCTAAAAAATAAAAAGGAGTCATATAAACAATGGAAACTAGGACAAATTACAAAGGATGAATATAGGCAAACAACACGGGAATGCAGGGGCAAGATTAGAAAGGCAAAGGCACAAAATGAGCTCAAACTTTTTATCAATACATTAGAAGCAAGAGGAAGACCAAGGACAGGGTAGGCCCACTACTCAGTGAGGAGGGAGAAACAGTAACAGGAAACTTGGAAATGGCAGAGATGCTTAGTGACTTCTTTGTTTCGGTCTTCACCGAGAAGTCTGAAGGAATGCCTAACATAGTGAATGCAAATGGGAAGGAAGGAAGATAAAATAAAAAAAAGAACAAGTTAAAAATCACTTAGATAAGTTAGATGCCTGCAAGTCACCAGGACCTGATGAAATGCATCCTAGAATACTCAAGGAGCTAATAGAGGAGGTATCTGAGCCTCTAGCTATTATCTTTGGTAAATCATGGGAGACAGGAGAGATTCCAGAAGACTGGAAAAAGGCAAATATAGTGCCCATCTATAAAAAGGGAAATAAAAACAACCCAGGAAACTACAGACCAGTTAGTTTAACTTCTGTGCCAGGGAAAATAATGGAGCAAGTAATTAAGGAAATCATCTGCAAACACTTGGAAGGTGGTAAGGTGATAGGGAATAACCAGCATGGATTTGTAAAGAACAAATCATGTCAAACCAATCTGATAGCTTTCTTTGATAGGATAACGAGTCTTGTGGATAAGGGAGAAGCGGTGGATGTGTTATACCTAGACTTTAGTAAGGCATTTGATACGGTCTCGCATGATATTCTTATCAATAAACTAGGGAAATACAACTTAGATGGGGCTACTATAAGGTGTGTGCACAACTGGCTGGATAACCATACTCAGAGAGTAGTTATTAATGGTTCCCAATCCTGCTGGAAAGGTATCACGAGTGGGGTTCAGCAAGGGTCTGTTTTGAGACCGGCTCTGTTCAATATCTTCATCAACGACTTGGATATTAGCATAGAAAGTACGCTTATTAAGTTTGCAGATGATACCAAACTGGGAGGGATTGCAACTGCTTTGGAGGATAGGGTCATAATTCAAAATGATCTGGACAAATTGGAGAAATGGTCAGAGGTAAACAGGATGAAGTTTAATAAGGACAAATGCAAAGTGCTCCACTTAGGTAGGAACAATCCGTTTCACACATACAGAATGGGAGGAGACTGTCTAGGAAGGAGTACGGCAGAAAGGGATCTAGGGGTTATAGTGGACCACAAGCTAAATATGAGTCAACAGTGTGATGCTGTTGCAAAAAAAGCAAACTTGATTCTGGGCTGCATTAACAGGTTGTTACGGAGTATAGGGGAGTCTGGCCCTGCACCCCTCTTCCCCGGATTTACTGGGAGTTTTAGCCAGTTAGTAGAACAGAAGGTTTATTAGAGATGCCAGGAACACAGCCCAACCAGAGCTTGTCAGTACATCCAGGACCCCTCAGTCGGGTCCTTCCGGGGGGCAGGGAGCTTAGACCCCAGCCTGGGGCTCCCTGCATTTTGCCCCACAGCTCCAACCGGGGCAGGGAGGCCAGACCCTGTCTGCCTTGCTTGCCTTTCCTTCAGCCAGTTTTTAAACTTTAACCCTTTAGCCCCTTCTTTGCCTTTGTCTGCTTTCCGGGCCAGGAGGTCACCTGATCCCTTTGTTTTCACACCTTCAGCTTTCACCTTTGCCGGGGGAGGGGCCGGGCCATCTGTTGCCAGCAGACAGGGCCATTCTCTGTGTCCAGGCCTCTGCCTTTTAGGGCTTTGTAACAATCATGCACCGTTGTCCCACCACCTAGATACTCAAGCACCACATAGGGGAAACTGAGGCACCCACACAGTACTCAGGGAAACCTTAACTACAGTCCTAGTTCGTCACACAGGTGTGTTGTGAGCAAGAAATGAGAAGTCATTCTTCCGCTCTACTCTGTGCTGGTTAGGCCTCTACTGGAGTATTGTGTCCAGTTCTGGGCACCGCATTTCAAGAAAGATGTGGAGAAATTGGAGAGGGTCCAGAGAAGAGCAACAAGAATGATTAAGGGTCTAGAGAACATGACCTATGAAGGAAGGCTGAAGGAATTGGGTTTGTTTAGTTTGGAAAAGAGAAGACTGAGAGGGGACATGTGACGGGTTGGGGCCACAGAGACCTGCTTGGTGCTGCCACCTGGTGTGCCAAGGCTACTTCTGCCCCTGCTTCCAGGCCTTTTCCAGCTTGGGACTCCCGAATCCTGTCTGTTTTGAGCCAGATTCCGCGTGTGGACCCTGGGTAAGTACGTTTTCATTCGAACTAAGATAGTTCGACTTCAGCTAGGTTATTCACGTAGCTGAAGTTGCGTATCTTAGTTCGAATTGGGGGGTTAGTGTAGACCAGCCCTGAAAAAGTACAAATGTAACACAAGATTAAAAATCAGTGATTTAAATCAAGGTTTCCTGCTTGCTGATTTACATAATGATTAAAATCAGTAATTTAAATCAATCCACTCTGATTAATCCAGTAAATGAAGGGATTTCTTTTTTGAATTTTGTTATAGGGTACATACACGTGCAAAGAGGTCATCTATGTAAAATACCTGCAAACACCCAGACAGTGATGTCCAGCCAGTGATTGTTTTTACATCAAGGAACTGTTGGATTTGATTTCAAGTTGATAAAGAATGATTTACAAGCAGTTTCAACCCCATGTTTCCCTTCTAATCTGCCCCAACGTCCCATTGCAATTTTTGTGGGTTTACCATCATATTCTCCCATTCTTAAAATGTTCTCCCCTGCTGCTGTGTGAAAGCACTATATAAGCAGAGACAAACTGACAAAATAGAGCCCTTGTCCTGCAAACACTTAATCATTTGCATAACTATGCATGTGAGTTGCTCCACCATGGGACCACTCATATCAGTATAGTTATGCACATGCTTATTTGGGATCAGGGCCTAAATACATACAAAAGAAACAATGAAACCGACTATACATACAGCCACATCAAATGCATAAAATAACCACATAGTAAAGCAATATTTTTCTCTCCAGCGTTGGGTGTTATTTGTAAAGTAGATAAACAATGCAAACACACAGCAGTAGCTGCATGCAACCTGACTTCATGTGTCCCAACTCTAAGTTCCTCAGAGTTTCCAGGAGAAAAACTCTTTTTATTCTGGCTTTGCTCCAGGGTAGAGTGATATCATTTGATTATTTTTTTACAAAAACATTCATTTACACTCAGGTTCTGTAAACTTGAAAAGTTTTGCTATAGAAACACTTGGGCTATTGAAACTTAGTTCATTGTAAATTGTAATCTAAATCATAAACGCTGTTAGGGGTTTTTAAATGCCAGTACTGATCAAGTATTTTATAGCAGTTTTGTAAATTTCAGATAGAAAAAAACCCAGAATATCAAAAATTAAAGCCCTGATCTTCCAAACAGACACACAACTTTCATCACATTAACAGTCCCATTGTAGTACTATTCTGTTTAGAATTAAGCATGTGCATTAGTGTCTGTAATACCAGAGGCTAAAATTGTGTTTAGTGGCATAAAATCTATTACTTTAAAACAAAATTGCTTTAGTGTTAAAGAAAAGTTATTTAGAATTTCAGTATATTAACAAAGTTGTTATAAACTGTTATACACACAGGCTGGAATTTTCAAAAATAAGAATCTAAAGTTAGGATCCTAAACAATTTAGCAGCACAAATCCCACTGATTTCAGACTGCAAATTCTGGTGAAGTATAGTCTGGCTGCAACATTTCAGCTTCCTGAGCTAGTGGAAGCTCAGTGTATGAAAGTGATGGTGATTGCAGATATAACACACGCTATTTTCTTTACATGTGTGTTTTGGGTTTGTGATAGTCACAGAAAAGGAGAAGTCCAAGGTCTTGCTATCATTTTAGGTGTGAAACTTCTAAGGAGAAAGAATTTCTATGTAAAATCCTAAATTATACTAACAATTGAGGAAACTAGTTAAAGAAACAAGAACAACCCATCCACTTTAGCAAATTAAGACTACAAAATGGGATGTAAAAAATATCGGACGTAAACTTTTACAAATGATTTCAAAAAAATCCTGACTTGTATCCGTCGTCCTCTGCTCACAGGCTCAGAACTGGGCCCTAAGGCACTTGCTTTTATCATTTAATATTAAAGGTACAACTGAAAGTGACATCATGGTTAAGGCCAAGATAGTGAAGACTCCTACTGGGAAAATGAGTTGATATAGAACTCTTAAAAAATCTTTAGGGATTTATTTGGTCATTAGGGATTAAAGTCCTTAAGCGACCTGTCTCTATCTAAGGAGCAGTCTGAACACCAGTGCTCTTTTAATATCTTGATTACTTTTCTGACTTCATCTCTACCTGCTCTTCAGAACCCCACTCTCTTTTTTCTAAGTTGATTTCATACTGGTGAAAGATTCCAGCAGACTGAAGTCCTTAATCCAAAATAGGTAACAAACTCACAGGTCTGACGATGCAGGACCCTGACTGTGTCCCTCAGTCTGCCTCAGTCCTAAATTCTGGGGCAAAGAAAATAGGTCTCAGTGCCTGTTCACTCATTGGCCTGTTAGCTGGGAGTGCCAAAAAGGGGGTCAGTTATAATATAATCGATTATAAAGTTCTGTCCACTGGGAACTGGTTTGTGCCCATCGACTTGAAAATTCCATAATTGAAGCAGTCATAATTCATAGTTTCAATAGCCCAAGTGTTTCTATAGCAAAACTTTTCAAGTTTACAGAACCTGAGTGTAAATGAATGTTTTTGTAAAAAACTAATCAAAAGATATTTGCTACCCTGGAGCAAAGACAGAATAAAAAGAATTTTTCTCCTGGAAACTAGACATAGGCGCCGACTTCGTGGGTGCTCCGGGGCTGGAGCACCCACGGAAAAAAATTGGTGGGTGCTCTGCACCCACCGGCAACTCCCCACCATCCCCGGAGCTCGCGCCCAACTTACCGGAGCACCGGGCGATGTTCCGGGGCCCCGCCCCCGACGCCGGCGACGTTGCGGTGGCGTCGGGGGCGGGGCCCCCTGACGTCACCGGCGTCGGGGGGGGCGGGGCCCCGTGACATCACCGGCGTCGGGGGGCGGGGCCCGTGACATCACCGGCGTCGGGGGGCGGGGCCCCGTGACATCACCGGCGTCGGGGGCGGGGCCCGGCGTCAGCACCCACCGACGCTGACGGAAGTCAGCGTCGCTGTGAGGAACTTAGTGTTGAGACACATGAAGTCAGGTTGCATTCAGCTACTGCTATGTGTTGGCAGGAGTACTGCACAAAGCCTCCTGCTTTCTCCTTTGTACAGTAGTTTGGTGATCTTGTTATATGCTGTGCCTGGATGAACTGGTCATGACTAGGGCCAGATTAACACACAGGCAAACTAGGCTCATGCCTGGGGCCCAAATTTGCCCCAACTTTTTATACCAATGCGGATTTATGCACAAACTGAAAGAACTTCACTCCCTTAAGTGAGTGAGTGTTATTGTGACCTGGCACAGGGGGTCAAAACGCTACTCAGATCTGACCCACTTGCTCCTCCGTCGTGGGGCAGCCAGGCCAAATTTAAATGAGTATCTTTGTGACCTGCTACACAGGGTCATTCAGTGGCATAGCGACCCAGTGCACCAGCTCACACCACTCACTCAAGTGAGTGAAGTTTTTTCAGTTCACCCATATATGTGCACCAGGGTGGATGGAGATAGTCCTCGCACACAGCTGAGACTTACTTTGCCCTGTGGTCTGATCCAGAGTAGGTTGTGAACAAGACCCAGGCCCAAAATAACGATATGAATTGTGACCTGTAAATGAAGATGAGCAAGTGGAAGTCTCAAAATATCAGGTAGGAGCTGCAGCAACAAAGTTGGCCTTTGTGATACTAGGGCACCACAGTGTTTCAGAGAGTAAAGCAGGTTTTAAATGCAGACTATAGACCTGCTCTTGCAATAATTCATGTGGTGCTCATTGCAGGATCAAAGCCCATGTTCCCACCATTAAGAAACCAGCATTTTCCTAACCATTACCACACAGCGGTATCCGAACACACCATAATTCCTCCCGCATCCCTCCACACCCATGTGTAGAATAGGAGTGCGATGGGTTCGGTCACAGAGACCCCCTTGGGACTGTCACCTGACATGCTGGAATTACCTCTGAGCCTGTTTTCCACTTCCATCTTGGGACTCCAGAACCCTGCCTTGTTGAGCCAGACATGCTAATCTGCTGCAACACAGACACAGGTCTGGTCCATGCCCCCACAGCTGCAGGCTTTAACCAAAAACTGCTCAGCAAGTCACCTATCTCCAGCACCCAGACCCCAATGGGATCCAAACCCCAAATAAATCCATTTTACTGTGTATAAAGCTTAGACAGGGTAAATTCGTAAATTGTCCATCCTCTATAGCACTGATGGAGAGATATGCAGAGATGTTTGCTCCCGCAGGTATTAATCACTTACTCTGGGTTAATTAATAAACAAAATTGATTTTATTAAGTATAAAAAGTAGGATTTAAGTGGTTTCAAGTAATAAGAGACAGAACAAAGTAAGTTACCAAGCAAAATAAAAGAAAACACGTAAGTCTAAGCCCAATACATTAAGAAACTGAATACAGGTAAATCTCACCCTCAGAGATGTTCCAATAAGTTTCTTTCACAGACTAGACTCCTTCTTAGTCTGGGCCCAATCCTGTCCCCTGGTACAGTCCTTGTTAGTTCCAGCTCAGGTGATAACTAGGGGATTTCTCATCACTGGCAACCCCCTTTGTTCTGTTCCACCTCTCTTTCTAAATGGAAAAGAACCAGGTTTAAGATGGATTCCAGTACCGGGTGACATGGTCACATGTCCTGTGAGACCCCAAGCCTCCATTCTTTCCGACACAGGAAGGCTAACAAAGTAAACAGAGCCATTTACAACCAATTGTTATAGTTAATGGGAGCCATTAAGATCCTAAACCACCATTAATGGCCCATTCTTTGCATAGTTACAATAGGACTTCAGAGTTACACTTCATATTTCTAGCTTCAGATACAAGAATGATACATTCATACAAATAGGATGAACACACTCAGTAGATTATAAGCTTTGTAATGATACCTTACAAGAGACCTTTTGCATAAAGCATATTCCAGTTACATTATATTTACACTCACAAGCATTTTTCCATAAACATATGGAGTTCAACATCACAAGGAGATCTATGGTAATATTTGGGAACTGTTAACTTTTAATATGACCTACTGTATATTAAAGTATTGAAAATCTGAAATACTGAAATACTGAAAAATATATATTAAAGTACTGTATATTAAAGTACTGAAAATCAGTACTCGTGTAAAGCTACAGAAAAGCCAGTTATGAGGAGAGGAAAGCTGGTTTATTCCTGCAGGAGTAAAGGAAACTCCACATGATGTTTCTCCTGCTCATTTCTCACTCCTATTCAGAAATAATGCTCTTCAGTCAACGACAGAACTCAGTGGGAGCCGAGTCTGGCCCAGAATATACTGGCTGTGCCGTGTAAGTGAGTTGGCATTGCCAGAGCAACTTTCACTTCTGGAATTTCCTCAATCACAGTACTTGATCTTATCATTCAAATCATAAGCATATTTAACTTTGTTTTTTTATGGACTAGTTTTTTTACGGGTCGGCGGTATAGCCTCAATATAAAAGCAGTGCTTAATTTCACAGAATATAACTACAGTAGCTCTATCTAGGGTGACCAGATGTCCCAATTTTATGGGGACAGTCACAATATTTGGGACTTTGTCTTATATAATTGCCTACTACTCCCCACCGCTGTCCCGATTTTTCACACTTGCTATCTGGTCACCCTAGCTCTATCCAAGTGTAATCGTTTTGCCTTTGCCGTCAAAGTGAAGCCAGTACAGCTGGCTAAGTTTTGGGCAGCACGGAAAAGATCTGGTACTGGTGGATTACTCACTTGGGACCATATTGTCTCATATGCCATTCGTATAGGGGACAAGAAGGTAAGGTTTCTCTTATGGTGTTTCCCTTTATATTCTGCGAGGGGGGAGGGGAGGATTTTACTCACCCAGAAGCAGTGTTTTGCCCCTAAAATCAATAGATCCACTATGATCTATATAGAGGATTCAGTCTCAGCCACATGAATGGAAGGATGGTCCAGTGGTTAGGGCTTTAGCCTTAGGTTTCAGAGGCTCAGGTTCAGTTCCCAACTCCACCATGTACTTCCCGTGTGACCTTGGGCTCTCTGTGTATGGATCCCATCTGTGAAATGGGGATAATCATACTTTCTATCTCACTAGAGTGTTGTAAGGATATATACACTGAAGAATGTGAGGAGCTCAGATACTGTGGTAGTGTGAGCCATATCATAGGACGTACTGTCAGCACCTCCTAAAGTTAAGGTTAACCCTCCCCAGTATGAGACCTCGTTTACAGACTTCATCACTTTGCCAAACTTACACAGTTTGGACTGGCATTTTCTTGACTGTCTCTGCCTCCAGGTGAAATGTTTTTGAAGTTTCAGCAAAAATGTTCAGCCACTGCTGAGAAAAAGATTAAGGAAACAGTATTTTTCCCAAGTAAAATTTTTTTTTATAATAGTCTACTAAGCCTATTTACTTGATACCACCTAATGAGCAACCCACTAGCAATATGTGGGCCTTCCCTAGCTAGCAGTAGAGTGGATGGTGCTCAGGGAAAGAATCAGGGTTCTGTAGTGAATGAGTCTGTTGTCTGCAAGACCCCTGGCCTCATTTGCTGCAGAATTCGGAGGGTGTGTAGTGAACAGGTCAGGGAACTGCGGGAAGAGACAATGTGGTCTCATGGTTAAGTGGATTGCTATCTTGGAGAACTGGATTTTAGCTCTGCCACAGAATTCTTGTGTAGTGCTGATGGCCTCGGTGGCCACAAATTGTGTGTTCCTCATATTATAGGTGCCCACCTTGAGACACCTCGGGCCTGATTTGCAGAAGTGCTGAGCCCCCAAATACAGAATAGGAGCTGTGTTTTGAACATATTAAGGGCTATAAAAAGGCTAAGTATTCTGAACAATTAGGCCCTTGGCAGTTCAAGTTGGGCACCTGAAGTTACTGGGGAATTTTGGCCTTAATCTGTGCCTCAGTTCCCCATCTCTAAAATGGGAATACTATCTTGCATCACAGGGGTGTTGTAAATATAACAATGAATGTGTGTTCGGGACTCAGATACTACACTGATGAGCACCATAGAATAGCCAATAAGAAAATTCTGTATTCACAGTAGGCTCTGAATGATGTGTGCTAAATCAGGCATGGGGTTACACATTGAATTATGAGGATGAAGCAAAATATTGAATAGAACGCACAAGGGGGCACCTTTAATACTGGCATTTCCTAGCCTGAGCCCTTAACTTTGCAACCTTAGTGTTTAGATTGCTTTAGTGTAACAAGTACCATACCAGATCCTGACCTGCTCTTTCCAGCCCCATCCTTGAAGGACAGCTAGGAAGCCCATCATGATGACAAGCATTCCCCCAATGGCTGCTGGACCTACAGCCCCCCACCCCCAAAGGCCTTTCCCATTGCAGGATAAAGACTCTTGGCTTTGCTAGTGTAATATACACATATTTTCAACTTCCATTTCCTACTCTCGGACATGCTGATCGAATCTGTCTTATGAAAAACAAGCTGTCGTGTTTTTGTTTTTATACATCAGCCCCAACAGCTGCTATGTTGCCACATGTTCATTACTGCTGTGTTTGGCGTGGTTGTTAAATGATTTCAAAGCAGACAGAATATAAATAGATTTTCAAAAGTTATGGAGATTGTTTGAGCCTGTAACCGCTCCCCGCTAAGCACGTATGCAGCCCGTATGGGGCTTTCATTAGAGAGTCTTAGGGCAGAGTGAGATCCCCAGTGCCCTCTGGTAGCACTGCCCGTGAATCATAGAATCATAGAATATCAGGGTTGGAAGGGACCTTAGGAGGGCAGCGAAGGATGAAAGGTCCTGGAGGAACTTTAATTCAGAATGTTCTTGGAAGTAGGAGCCACCTTGAGCCGGATTGTGGGCCATGCCTCTTAGGAGGAGCAGCTGACGGGAGGAAAGAGAGCCCCCACTTGACCCCATGATTCTGGACCTGAGGGCTGGTGGCCCCCTGCATCAGTTCAAACAATCTCGGGCTGCTCTAGCTTATCTATATCTCTCATGAAACATCTCTCGCTAATAGTATTCACCCAATGAACATCTCTCACACAGAAGTGTGCATTCTGCTATAGAAGAGTCAGACGAGGGGGGTGTTTTATGATGTTAGATGGATTTTGCTTTCGTAATTTCTTTAAGTGCTTCCCTCACTGTAGGAGTAAATCAATTCCATGAAAAAATGTCAGTTCTATATAGTACCTTTCATCTTGAGGCATTTTTACAATCAAGTAAGCCTCACCACCCATGTGAGGTAGGTAAATATTTGATGTAGGTTTATTTACTCCCATTTTATAGATGAGTAAGGTGAGGCTTAGCGACATGTATGTTTTCTGATAATGTTTTTGTTCTGATCTCTGCCATTGATTCTGTGTGTGCCCTTTGGCAAGCCACTGTGTTTCAGTGTACTCTTCTAAAATTGAAGACAGAACAATAATGGGTGTGATAAGTGGCTAGTGTCTCTCATAGGGATAACAGATTCTGACTAACAATCCCGGAGTTAGGGGCCTAGCCTACAATTTAGGGAGACCTGAGCTCATTTCCCTTCTCCTCCACAGACTTCCTGGGCAACTTAGTCTGTGGCTTACGAAAATGAGAGTAATAGTACTTCCTTATCTCATGGAGTGTTGTGAAAATATATTAATCATTGTGAAGTGCTCAGATACTCTGGTAATGGGGACATAATTACCTAAGATATAAATAGACAGATAACCATGTTTCCATGATTAAAACAGGTGTTGGTTTGCCATCTGATTTGCAACACAATGTGGGTCAGACTGAAATGCAACCCCTTCCCATAATGTTAAGTTTTTCTGGCTTATTTTGATTTCTGTTTTAAAGAGTGGAATTTTGAAGCAAAAATGTAGTCTATAATTTTCAATAATTTTGTCCCTAGCCTATCACCATGTAGCCATTTGATATTCATTGGGATGATTGTGAATTTAGGAACTGTTTATGCAAATATTATAGAATCTCCTTACACTGTGCCCTTTGCCATTACAAATCTAGAAGGAGTAGTTAGAGCCACCTCAGGAGCATTCCATAGAGCAGTATCTGAAAGTTCCCCTGCTACTTTTCATCCATCAGCACTACACACAGAGATTCAAGCCAATAACCAGACACCAGTCTGAATACTTGGTCACCCTCTTGCCCTCCAAACACAACAAATGGGTTTCAGCCTCCACTGCTGCACAGCTTTACTACCAACTAAACAAATGGAGCAGTCACAGGAGAGCGGAAAGTAAGAATGAATGGGAATGCAGTTTTGTTTAAATGGGAGAACTCTTGCAATAGGGCCAGACTGAGTTACCCTTACATATATGGAGTATACCCTGCTCAGAAGTAGCCACCTTGACTTAAGTAGGAATGCTCATGGTGTAGAGGTATATGTAAGGGTATCTCAGTCCAGCCCATAATTTCAGTCCAAGAGCTTACCCAGAACATACTAGTCACCATCAATAGCATCATTCTATTTGTATGACTTTGGAGCAACAATGCTGCATGAGTGGGGTGTGTGAAGAAGGGCATCTTCCCTCCATAGTTCACATTGTAACCAAGATTTATTCATCAGCTCAATTCTCACACACACCCATTCATTTTAGATCAGAAAAGATTCAGTTTTGTGGTTACTCATAGGGTGGAAAAGAATTATTTTCCTTGATGTACAAATAATTTCATTGCAATGGCCCTCGTCAGGTATTCTGCCTTTCTGACATCAGGATACAGCTGTGCTTCAGTCATCCTACTTTGGTCTTGAGTAATTTGATGTAGCTTAGCTCTCCACCCTAAGCGTAGTGTACTCCCCTTCCAGGGGGTGACGAGCAATGAAACAGAACAGTCCCTTCAACCCAGTACCTCTGTGGGCCTTGCTCTCCTGGGGCCATGTAGCAGTGCGTGATTCGCTCCTGCAGCACCTCCTGCTGGCTGACTGGGAATTAGCTCACTTTCCAGCTCCAGAGCACCCTCTGCAGGCCAGTGTCTTGCCTCTCTCTGGTCCCCATGTCCCTCCTGGACCCCAGTGCCCCTTTATCTGGGGTACTGCCCCCTGGCAGTCCCCCACTCTCTCTGGGTCTCCCCTCCCAGGGAACCCCCAACCCTCTATCCCCACCTCACCTCAGTGGGTACTGCCAGTCCCCATTTAGCCCCCGCTTACTGGGGCAGACTGCAGTCTGTACCACTCATCATCGGCCAGGGGGTTGGGATCTGCTGCCTTTCCCTTCAACCCAGTACCTCTGTGGGCCTTGGACAAGGCCCTGCAGCCTGGGGAGTTGCCCGCCTGGAGCTCCTCAGGCCTTTCCCCAGCCCTGTTTCACTCCAGTACCCTTTGTTCCCCAGCAGCTAGGTCTTTCCCTCTCAGAAGCTAGAGAGAGAGTGTATTATGCTCCTGGCTCACTGGCCTTTTATAGGGCCAGCTGCGGCCTGATTGGAGGCGTGGCCCCAGCTGTGGTTGCTTTTCCCATCAGCCTAGCCTCTTCTTGCAGCCAAAGCCCTCTCCCAGGGCTGGCTTTAACCCTTTCCGGGCCGGAGTGGGTGACCACCCCACTACAGGCCACTAGCCTCTCTGGGGATGCCTGGACCTCAGACTCCTAAAAATGGGGGGAAGCACACACCTGGACCTCAGGCTCACACTTCTCTCACCTCAAGCTGGATTGTCTCTCTCTTGCTTTCACTACAGCTCTTGCATCTTCACCCCTCAATGTGGAGCTCACAGTATTAACTTACTGCAACATAGCCCTGCCAGGGTCCCCTCCTCTTCCTTAGCCACTCCAGATCTAGCTCCTCCTTCCTCTGCAGAGGGACCCACAGCAAGCCCCATCTCTCCCTGTTGAGATAAGACTGAGGCGGTACGTTTCTGGCACTCCTCAGCATGCCTTGCAGCAGCCTGTAATTTCCAGGGTCCCTCTGGGAATGACATCTCCCAGAATTCCCTTGTTCCAAAGTGAACGCAGAATGGGGCCAGGAGCCTGGAATTGCTTCTTTAAAGGGCCAGCCCCCATATACTTCCAAAGTTGCAGCTAGTTGAAATTCGACCCTTTGTAGTTTTAAGGAAATATTCTCCTGTTTTTTCCCCCCCTCTCCCTGCCCCTGCAATGCAGCAAGCCATGGAGTCAAGGGATCCGAGAGCTGATTTCCAGCTCGTAGCTCAGGACTTCATACTGGTTAGGCTGGGAAGTGGAAACTTTCATGTTGCTTGTTCTTTGTAATGCAATATATACTACAGGCCCATGTATTGTCTATTTAAAATGTATCCATGTTTCCTGCCTTTCCTTTTCTCAGTCTGTGTCTGTAACCCAATCTCTCATGACACTACTGCAGAGTTTAAAAATGACAGTGTATACACTTAGGTCTTGATCCTGCAAGGTGCTGAGCATACTAGCGCTAACCAAGTAAAGTCCTCCTGCAGGTGCATAATCCCAGTGATTTCAGTTGGGACTACTTGTCTGCTTAACGTTAAGCATGGAGTTGAGCACTTGGCTGAATTGGGGCCCATGTACAAGTGTTCAACTTTTAAAAATGAAAATTACTGACTATTCACCACCATTATTGTCTCTGCTTGACACAGAAACAGACGGAAATTTTTCAATATCAGGGCTGTGATTTTGACTTTAGTTTAGGGCATTGATGTTAAAAGTTCAAAGCTTTGCCACATATCAGTAATGTGATCATGCCAAACTCATGCCAATAAAACCTTTACAACACAGCAACATGTATTATAAGCACGAACAAAATTAGGTATCTTGTAAATATTCATATACACTTTGTATAAAAGTACTAGCTGATAGCACTCTGCCTGTAAATATGGCTGTGAGCACTTACTCATCTCTGGCAAGTTCTGATGTTTACGTAGTAACATTTTAATGACTTAATTAAAGGCAATAGCATGTGCTCAATAGAGCAATATTATGAACCCCAACTGTTCAAAAATAATGAGATTAAAAAAAATGTTGGGTTTTATTTTCCTTCCAGTTTGAAGCTTTACAGTTTATATTTTCAAATTTTTCTCTAAAACCAGGAGGCAAGGAGCTTTCAGCCTTTCTTTTTTTCTAAAAAAAGATTCCCATGTGTTCACCTGACTCCAGAAGCTGCGGCTTTAAGAAAAACAAATGAGACTCACAATAAAATTGGGAAATTTTGCAACACTGATAAATGTTTTCATCTTAATTTTTGATCCCTTATTCACAAATATGCAGCTTTTCAGCTTCCTGAAGTTATAGCAATGCTTACAGTTTTTTGATGTATGTAAAATACTATAACTGGTAATTAGGATACATTCTTATCAAAAACATATTGCTTGTGCCCATTTAAAGATTGCAGACACTACACTGACAGAGTGTGGGATGAGGTCAATTTGCCTTTTTGCTTTTGATAAGACCCTAATCCTGCAAAGACTTGCACAAGCTTAACTTCGTGTCTGATCTGCCCCATTGATTTCAATGGGACTACTTGTGTCTGAAGTTAAGTCATTTTTAGAACTGGGGCCCCAAAACACCACCCATGATCATACGTATGTCTCTTCTGACAGTATTTAATGAATGCAGTTTTAGTAATCAACCTTCTAATAGAGTATAATTGTGATAAGAGCAGTACATTCAGTTTTACACTTAATAAGGGAAAGAAAATTCTGCAATAAGCAAGATGTTTATTAGTAGGAAGTTGGGTGTATGCCTTTGGTATGAGCTAAGGAATTAGGGTAATACAGGTGAGGCGGTTTCTTGTTCTTTTCTATTGTCACTGTATAATCTGCCTCATTCAAATGTGAGAATTAATGGCAACCCAGTTACATAGATATAATGGCCTAATCATTAATTTCTTTGGTAGTTACTCTAATATTATTAATTATAATGCACTCATTTGTTATTAATGTGGGTGCAATGAGAGTTTCTATAAAAAAACCACTTAATTCATGTTAATTGGCTCATTATTTAAAGAGTTACTTACAATATTAGTGGCTGCGGCTGTCACCACTCTAATTCTGGGATGGTGTTTCATAGCATCAGGCAAAGGCTCTCTGCAAGCTATAGCCTCGTAACCTGGGTCCTCCTACAGTAAATCAGGCCAGGTCTACACTAGGGGCAGGGGTCGATGTGAGGTACGCAACTTCAGCTATGTAAGTCGACGTACCTCCCTCGACTTACCGCACTGTGAGGATGCCGCAATGCTGACTGCCGCCGCTCCCCCGTTGACTCCGCTTTTGCCTCTCATCGGGGTGGATTACCGGAGTCGAAAGGAGAGCGATTGGGGATCGATTTATCGCGTCTACACTAGATGCGAAAAATTGATCCCCGAAAGATCTATTGCTCCCCGCTGAATCGGCGGGTAGTGTAGACCAGCCCCAAGTCTAAGGTGGTCACCACAGTCTGAGAGTAGTGGCTTGTGTTCCTTTCACAGAAGCTAACCACCCTCAGTCCTTCCCCACCTTGCTTTAGTTTTTAATTGTGTTTGTGAGCTGCTGATGGCTCATTTCAAGTGAGGTCCATGTCAGTTTTCCACACACTTTTGTTGTTTGTGGCATATCCTGAGTTTGTGCCTGGTTTGTTGAGAGAAGCCATGCAAACGGAGTTATGCTGGGCTCAATCCTGCAAGGTGCTTTGCACTCTGGTTCTGAACTAGCATCAGGACTCTAAAACTCTTGCATATGCTTAACTCTAAGCATGCAAGTGGTCCCATTGAAGTCAGTGGATGGATATATGCTTTAGTCCCTTGCTGGACTGAGGCTGGAGTACTCAGCACCTTGCAGCACTGAGCCTTTCTGGGGCCAGTTTTTGAAGTGGTCAGCATCCACAACTGCGCAAAGTTTTCCAGAGTGCTCAGAACCCAGCAGCTCCTCTTGTCACGCTTATGCCCAGATTTTCAAGAGAACTCAGCACCCAATGTAATGCCCCCTTTTGAAAATCTGGTCACTTATTGTGGTGCTTGACTGGGAGCTGAGCTCATCTGAAAATCCAATTACTGCAGATTGAGCAATAGCAGCCACACTGTGAAATAACATTTGAGCTGCAGTGTCCACACTGCTGCTGCACTCCATCATGCATGGCACTAAGACTTCTGGGGCCATATCTCACGGTTCTTTGCATGAATTCTTTCCCAGTCAACTGTGGGTAGGCTGATCAGACAGCAAGTGTGAAAAATCAGGACAGGGGGTGGGGGGTAATAGGAGCCTATATAAGAAAAAGCCCCAAATATCGGGACTGTCCCTATAAAATCGGGACATCTGGTCACCCTAACTGTGGGAGAACTTGTCTGTCCTTTTTGAGCACACGGGGAATTGTGGCAAGGCGTTGGAGGACTTGAGTCTAAGAAGGAATGTGGAATATAGGCAGAGGAACTGGCCTCCCCTTTTGAACAGCTAAGATGTGCAAGTAGCTAGAGGTGAGCCTGTTAACTCACACAGGCTCCTGGCACAGGCCAGGAACAGCTCCTCTGCATATATTTTGAAACTTACTGGCTAGAACTAAGACTTTGATTTTGTTGTTGTTGACATGTTTTGTTTGTTATTTTACTTTTTGTCTTTCTGGGTGCATGCTGAATTTTTCAAGGCAAGGAAGTAAGTCTGTGCACACTGGGGTTCTGGAACAATGCGTATAGTGGGGGTGCTGAGAGCCATTGAACAGACTGTAAACGCTGTATATGATGGCAACCACTTCAAGCCAAGGGATGTGGCACCTATGGGTGCGCACATTTTTGTGGCAGAGGGTCCTTGTATGCAGTGTTTTCCTATTGTTTCCCTTTACAATGCCTACCTTTCCCATTTTTTCCCTTTATAGTCAATTACAATTTAAAATTGAAGTACAGTGGAACTGACAAAGCGGGATTTGACTATTAAATCATGAAGTCTGTTTTGTGTGTGGTGTGAGGCCACCTTAGTTTGGACTTGCCTGGGGGCAGCCTGTTATGCTGCATTCCAAACGGCTGCCCTGCTTGGGGAAGTCTGACACTGCATTGAAGGACCATCACTGAGAACCATCAAGGCTGCAATCTGGGGTTATCAGCTTTGACTCTCAGCTACTGGCCCATCCCCATGGCACAAGGGGCCTGTAAATGAGGGGCAAGGATGACTGGTGGATATGGAACTTCAGCTGAAGCATGTGGCACAGAGACAGAGGCCTCTTTAAGAGTGCAGTGCTGCCCTGGGCTGGAGGCTAAATGTCACATGGAAGGAGGACTTGCAGGAAGGCTTTCCTGAAATGTGTCTCAGGGGTTTTGGTATTTTCAGAGAACTGAATGCTTTCAGAGCAAAGTCAATGTGGTTAAGAAATTTCTCTGCTAAACCTGTGTCTCTGAAGGAGTTAAACTGGAAGCACAGAGTGCCTCAGCCTAGATGGAACAATGAGGGAATGTGTATATGCAAGTGGGGTCCTTTGGTGGTCTTAGACACTGGTTTCAGGTTCCCACATCCCAGGGAAGGGTATCGGACAGGGGGTCCTAGGCCTGTGCCGTCGGATCCCGGAGCTAGAAAGGGTGACTATGCTCTTCCCAGAACCAGTTGGCTTGGAAACTTGTGGACCCCGCTACTGAGTCCACTCATAACAGCCTGGTGACTATATGGTGGATGTCTGGGCCAGTTTGCGATAGTGACCTCTTAAAAATTGTTACAGTGTAGCAGGTCAGCTTCCAGAACAGAACAGAACCATTGTCAACGGATGTCTCTCAATTGACTTCCGGAGCTGTGGGTCAGGCCCTAGTCTTCTGTTTCAAACGTCTGGGTGGTGCAAGTAAGGTTGCTAGATTTGTTTGCAAAAACAGGGGTAGGGTGTGGGGTTAAGAGCTGTCAAAATGTGGAATTTGTCAATCTGGGAAGGCGAGGGGTGGGGAGGGGCTGGCGGAAGAAACAATACGGGTATGTGTGCCTGTCAAGCTGCGCGTGTCATTCCCAGCTTGAGGAGACAATGCGCCAGCGTGATTAGAGCTCATGCCGCTGCAACACTAGAGTGTAGCTATGGGGGTGGTGAGTGTGTCCCCATCAGAGGCCAGGTAAATGCTTGGGTGGCCAGCCCCTCCTGCCACTAGTGCCACCACAGCTACACTCTATTTCTAGAGCACTCATGTGGGTATGTCTCCGTGAGCTGGGAATCACACCCCAGCTTGAAGTGTAGACGCACCCCGTGACAACAGCGCTAAACAGGTACTTCCATGGCAAACAGGAGAGTTAAATGACAAATGACTGGCAACAGACATAGGTCAAAGGTCAGAACCACTCCTGTTTGATGAGCCATCCAAAATGCTTCTGACTGTTGCAGTGACAGAAGCAACACAAGTCCACCCAGCCTCTCTCAATGAAACAACCGGAGCTGCAGAGACAGGGAGCAGGTGACAAATCTATTTTTGTGGCCTTTATTGAAGGACGTGTTTTGAAAACCAGATGCAGTGTTGCCAATTCCAGGCATTCAGAAATCATGAGTCAGTCCCTCCAAAGCTAGAGACTGATAAAAAGTTATCCAATCTTTGGATTCTTTGCCTTCTGGTTTGAGGCTACGCTCCAGTCACATTTTCTAGCTGTTCTCCATAGCCACAAGGGTTAGAAACTTAAAAATGAAAATAGCAATTCTCACCTGGTCACTTGACTCTAGGTCAGGGGTGGGCAAACTTTGTGGCCCTTGGGCCACATCGGGGTTGCAAAACTGTATGGAGGGCCAGATAGGGAAGGCTGTGCCTCCCCAAACAGCCTGGCCCCCGCCCCCTATCTGCCCTCTCCCACTTCCCGCCCCCTAACTGCCCCCCAACCCATCCAACCCCTCCTGCTCCTTGTCCCCTGACCGCCCCCTCCTGAAACTCCCCTGACCCTAATTACCCCCAGGACCCCACCCCTTATCCAACCCCTCTGCTCCCTGTCCCCTGACTGCACCGATCCCTATCCACACCCCCGCCCCTTGACAGGCCCCCTGGGACTCCCATGCTTATCCAACCCCCTTCCCCCCTGTTCCCTGTCCCCTGACTGCCCGCTGCAACCCTCTGCCCCTTATCCAACCCCCCGGCCCTAGCCCCCTTACCACGCCGCTCAGAGCAGCATGTCTGGCAGCCGCGTGGCCCATTCGGAGCGTGCAGCCCTGCCCCACACAGCGCTGCCTGCAGGGTGGCGGGGCTCTGGGGGAGGGGGACAGCAGGGCAGGGGGGAGCCTCCCCAGCCGGGAGCTCAGGGGCTGGGCAGGATGGTCCTGTGGGCTGGATGTGGCCCGCGGGCCGTAGTTTGCCCACCCCTGCTCTAGGTGCTGAAGCTTTACCAGACTCAAATATCATGAGGCTTGTGATTATATTGCAAGATTTGGCAACACTGAAAGTTACTGAGGCGTTGAATACCTTGACCTCCATCATAGATGATGCTATTCATGTTCCATTAATTGGCTGTACTAGTTTGGGGGGAGGGTTATTTGCATTTCATTTTCAAACAAGGGAAAAAGAGATTGAACAGTAGGTGCTGGAGTGAGTGGGTATTGACCCCTCTCATATGATGGGGCATAACCTTTTGTAACCCTGATCTATGCTTTGTGACTGGGTGGGGGGGCATGGAAACAGAAATCAACCTCTAAACAGTACTTGTGTCACACCCTTGCTGCATTGATTCCTGTGGGCACCTTAGAGGAAAAGGATTCCTAGTTAGGGATGTGCATAGCCAATGAGGTTAATCCGAGGCGTGATTATTGCTAGTTGAAAACTTTTCTATGAAAAATTCTTTCACAAAGATTTCCAATTGCATGGATGCACCTTCCTAGAGTTTTAGTGATCTGCTTGTTGCGGATTTCACATTTCTTGCACTCTGAGAGTTGTGCCCTGAAAACAGAGTTAATAAAGGTATAACTCGAATATCCTCTGACTGCATCATATGTAAACGATAGTCTGACAGAATGTCTCCAGTGTTCTAGATGGAACAGCCGGTACTGACCCTCAGCGGCTATGAACTGGCATAGCCCTAATGACTGCAACATACTGATGTGGCTGAGGATCTGGCCCACATTTCGTTATGAAGTGACTACTGGACTGATACAGAGTTAGGTTGAATAATATGAACCTGTGCTGATTGTACACACTATTGAGGTGCCTGTGACAGATTTCAAAAGCCAAAAACATCAGTCCAGCTCCCTCAGTTGGTTTGTGCTGATGGCAGCAAAGACTTATAGCTTGGAACAGCCTTGCTTGGTAGAGCTGAGTTGCAACCTAGTTGCAAATATGTCATCCTCTGGCCTATTGCAGAGAAGTTGCAAGACTCCAACAGTGCGTGCAGAAGCTCCTTGACCCTTTGGGCCTGGGCTCTGCCATCCTTACTCATGCTGAATAGCCCCATGCTCTTGTAGAAAGGCAGGGGTGGCAAAATCAAGCCATGGGTCTTTGGCATTTGTCAGGGCTGGATTGTGAGTGGTAGGCACTAAAGAGTAAGGAGTGATGTGGAACTGCACCTGGGGAGCACTAGAGGCATTCAGGACGTCTCATGGTGTGCACACACAGGGGGACGTTTCCAGGGGGCAGCTTACTCACTGTGCCTGGGTCAGCTGTGATGTGAGGAGGTGGGGCTATGACCTGTCTTCTCCCAGCTCTGTTTGCAGGGCTGTGCACTTGTAGGGGAATAGAAATGGACCAACCTCTATGCTGAGTGGCAGTGGGACTGCTGTTCTGCTAGCTGCTATTTACCCTGGCTCTGCACTGGGAGAAGGGTCCTTGTGCTTTCCCTGCATGCCTGTTTAAGGGCCAAGCAGAATCTTGCCCTAAGTGGTGAGTGAAAGAGGAGGATTTTTTCAAGATAGGGGATGGGGCTGCAGAAAAAGTTAGTCAAAAATAAGACCACTAAAATCAGGCAACACGGTCCAGAAGCTCGAGGGTGTTTTCTTCAGAGACTGGAGCTGCTCTCATTTTCCATCTGTGGGTGAATGTGATTCAAAATGTTAGTGGAATATTTACTAATAATCATAAATAACTAACAGAGTAACATATGTGTGGCAAGGCCATTTTTAATAAGGAATCCATTAGTATCTAAGTTAATGTTGTCCATGGCATGCTCATTCCCCACATGAGTTTTTGCTGTTTGTTTCAGATGTTTCCAGCACCTGTGAGTCAAGCTATTGCCCTGAAGAGGGAATAGTGTATTAAGAAAGCAACATTAATTAAGTGAAGGCAACTAGATAAAGGGAAAAATGGAGGGAAAATGAGAGAAACTAATGAATTGATAAAGCAAACCTGGGAGGATTAAGGCTCCCAACTCTTAGCTGGTGAGATCGGTGTCTGATTTCAGTGTTGATTTACATCAGCTGGGGATCTAAAAAGGACTTGTCAGAGCACCTCACCTTCCCCCCACCCCAAAAGGGAATTCCAGTTTTCATCAAAAAGAAAAGTCCCAGAAATGATACATTTACAGGTGCTTAATAACAGCAGATCACCATATCCAGGAAGGTACGCAGCGTCCTCCACTTGGGAACGCTCTGCGCTGGCGAGGGGGCAGAGGAGGTAGTTTGCACTGAGGGGCAGGAGCAGGAGCAGTAAAGGCAATGTCAGTCTCACTTATTTTGGGCATCGGCCACCGCCGCTTCAAACAGATGCAGTTATTGATGATGGCTTGAATGCATGCATGGAGTGCACGGTGGCCTAGCAACAGTGGAGGAATTCTATCCCTCTGCCTCATGTGTGGGGCAGATTCCAGGAAGTTTGAAGGGGGCTCCCTGTTGCTGGGTTCCCATCCTATACCAATTGGACAGTAGCACAGTTAACAATGCAGCTTGATACCATTATGTTCTAAGTGGATCTAAACCAAAATACCCACGCTGCTTTGCATAATGCTGTATTTCAGTATAATACCTAAAAGGGATCATTATCTCCAGGTTTTGCACATGGGCTGTGTCAGGGTACTCCCCGCTTCTGAACTCTGGGGTACAGATGTGGGGACCCATATGAAAGACCCCCTAAGCTTATATTCTACCATCTTAGGTTAAAACTTCTCCAAGGTACAAATTCCTTCCCTTGTCCTTGGATGGTATTGCTGCCACCACCAAGTGATTTACACAAAAATTCAGGGAAGGGTCACTTGGAATCACTATCCCTACAATATATCCCCCCAAGCCCCTTCACCCCGCCTTCCTGAGGAGGCTTGAGAATAAAATACCAACCAGTTGCCTTAGCAATGTGAGTACAGACCAGACCCTTTGTCTTCAGGACACTGAAATCAATCAGGTTCTTAAAAGAAGAACTTTTATTATAAAAAAAAGTAAAAGCATCACACCTTCAAAATCAGGGTGGAAGGTAACTTTTACAGGGTAATAAAAAGGTTTAAAACACAGAGGATTCCCCTCTGGGCTCATCTTCACAGTTACAAAAACAGGAATGAAACTACCACTTTAGCATAGGGAAATTCACAAGCTAAAACAAGAGATAACCTAACGCATTTCATTGCCCTACTCACAGTTTCTGTGCTTTTAGATGGATTATTCCAGGTATATTTTTCAGGAGATATTATACCTGCTTGGCTTCTCCCTGCAGCCGGAGAGAGAACAACACACAGAACAACCAAACAAATCCTCCTCCCCGCAGATTTGAAAGTATCTTCTTTCCTCATTGGTCCTTCTGGTCAGGTTCCTACTAGGTTATTTGAACTGCTTAACCCTTTACAGGTAAGGCTGTAAGTAATAGCCAGTGGAGTTCTGTTGGTTTCTTTCTTCGGCTTGTCTTGCAGCAAGAGGCTTCTGGGTATACGTCTGGCCCTGTTGATCTGTTTCCTTGTTTCCTCATGTGGGTATCGTAGTTTTGAGAATGCTTGGTGAAAATCTTGTAGGTGTTGATCTCTGTCTGAGGGGTTGGAGCAAATACGGTTGTCCCTCAGCGCTGGGCTGTAGACAATGGATCGTGTGGTGTGTCCGGGATGGAAGCTGCAGGCATGTAGGTAGGCATAGTGGTCGGTGGGTTTTCGGTATAGGGTGGTGTTAATGTGACCATCGCTTATTTGCACCGTGGTGTCTAGGAAGTGGACTTCCT
Organism: Chelydra serpentina; assembly: GCA_037349315.1. Lineage (NCBI taxonomy): Eukaryota > Metazoa > Chordata > Testudines > Chelydridae > Chelydra > Chelydra serpentina. The sequence continues at coordinate 1,518,734 of JBAIAC010000023.1, forward strand.
GTGTAGACTGGTCCAGGCTGAGGTTGATGGTGGGGTGGAAGCTGTTGAAATCGTGGTGGAATTCTTCCAGAGTTTCTTTCCCACGGGTCCAGATGATGAAGATGTTAATGGCAATATACACAAGCCTGTAGGAGAACACTTCAACCTCCCTGGACACACAATAGCAGATTTAAAGGTAGCCATCCTGCAGCAAAAAACTTCAGGACCAGGCTCCAAAGAGAAACTGTAGAGCTTCAGTTCATTTGCAAATTTGACACCATCAGCTCAGGACTAAACAAAGACTATGAATGGCTAGCCAACTACAAAAGCAGTTTCTCCTCCCTTGGTGTTCACACCTCAACTGCTAGAAGAGGGCCTCACCCTCCCTCATTGAGCTAACCTCGTTATCTCTAGGTTGACTCGTCCCTGAACATTTATATCTGCCCCTGGACATTTCCACTGCTTGCATCCGAAGAAGTGGGTATTCAGCCACGAAAACTTATGCTCCAATACCTCTGTTAGTCTATAAGGTTCCACAGGACCCTTTATCGCTTACACAATTTTAAATTATTTGCTGACAAGTATTTTGAAATAAATTACCAAAATAATTGCAAATGGTGTGATTATATTGTTATTGTGTTTCTGGGTTATTTTGACAATTAAAAGTTGCAGAACTTTGCAGAATTTTAATTTTTAAATGTTTTTGGTGCACAGTTCCCTCAAGAGTACCAGGGTTCTGTGTGTGGGTGTGGGCAGCTCATTGTGGGGTCTCGGTGCAGTGTGAATGGGACTCTGCAGGGGAGTCCAGGTGAAGGTGGTTAGGGCTCAAGGGGTGGGGAGCTGGGGGAGTGGGGCTTGGTGGGGTTGGGGGTCAGGATGCAGCTGGTTGGGGCTCAGTGGGGTAGAGGTCTAGGTATGGGGGGCTCCTGATTCAGGGAGTGAGGCTCAGTGGGATGGAGGTTTTGGGGCCTGATGGGGAGGGTTCTTGGTGAAGGGGGCTCCTGATGCAGAGGGGGCTTGGTGGGGGTGGGTTCCGGGTGCAAGGGTGGGGGAAGGGGTCACTGTACAGGGAGCTGCTCCCCCTGTCTGCCCAACCCCCGTGCATCCAGACCCTCCTCGCACCCAACCCCCCGTCGTGATCCTAACACCCCTCCCCCCTGCAGTGCAGAGCTTCCTGCAGCCGGGGGAATTTTTGTGGGACTTGATCTGACCCAGCCCCAGCTGCTCTGTGCAGTGAAGAGGGAGGGGGAATTTCATCTCCATCCTTCACCCCACCCCCGGACCCACTTGAGACTAACGTACCTGAGTGGCCAGGGTATTGGACAGTTTGCAAGAACCAGAACTCAAGGTTTTAGGACAAAATAGGTTCAGGTAAATTTGGACAAACTTCAAATCTGAACCAAACCTTTGAGTTTGTCCATTCCCAGACCTGTTTTTTTCTGTTTCCTGTAGGCATATGTTCATTTGAAGGAGTTCAGTGTATTTCCATATGCCAGGTCTGACCCAGTTCTCATAAGTATTAGTGGGGCATGACCTGAACTACTGTACCTGTTCACTCAGCTACAAGAAGAGCTTGAGTATTTTACTTGTGCCAGCTGCAAAACTGCATCCTCCATCTCAAGTCACAGAAGCAGTGGCTTTTACCAATGGCAAAAAAGCTGGTTAGGACGCTAATTAAAAACAATTGTTGGAGTTGCAGGAAAAGAAACAGGAGCTGTGCAGCAAATGGGGAAGTTTGGCCACTGTCAGGGAAGGAAGAGCAATATTGCTATACATAGAAAAACCTTGAGAGTTGTGAATGATAACAAAAATATTCCCCAAAATATGTGATCCTTGGTGTGGCTATCGATATTGGCAGCATCTGACATTGGCATAGTCTGTATCTGATGGAGAATCGTTGAAACATCTTTGGGACAGAGCGCAGGGAGTGAGTAGGTGAGTCTGTAGGTAATGATCTAATCAGACTGGTGGGCTAGGTGAAGTAACGGTTCAGTTGGCCCCATCAGCCCAGGGCTGATAAAAAGAGGCACAGGAAGGAATTGCAGGGAGAGGGGGAGAGGGGAATAGAGATAGCTGGAGCTAATCACACAGAGGGCTCAGAGTAGGGAGACCTCTGCTCCCCTCAGGTCCTGGTGAGAGGGCCAAAAGCTCCGTTAACCTTGTAACCAGACTGTTGCATGGGGACTGTGGAGATATTGGTGGAGGGGACTAGAAATAAAAGGTCACTGAGTGCACACCTGGTGGAGCTTGTGTAACTTCTGCAGGGGAAAAGACGAGGGTGGAGCAGGCCCCTGTTACAATCTTGCCGAAGAAAAACTGATTTACCAGCATGTTCATCTGCCCTTGGAGGCAAAATAAGGCTCCAACCCCTTTGATAGAGAGCTATTTTCATCTTGCTTTGAATTGTGCTTATTGTGCGCTATGCATGTTAAAAAAAATGCTGTCAGCAGACCCAGCCAGCCATTAACCTTAGCTCTTCCTATTTAAATGTAGCACCTACAGTCACTTCATCCAATTGTGTAAGATAGAGGCCTTAGGTCACTTGCTGATGATGGCAAAGAGATCTGACACAAAAATGACATGTCACCCGTCTACCCCCAGCTCTCTTAGGAAAAAGTACACCCGCCTATTTGTGGAGTCTAACTACTTTGGTCAGTAACTAAGTACTTGTTCTTGGAGTTGATGTGTTAGTTTGCATGATAGCAGCTTTCTTGCACAATGCAGAGAGGAATAATGGTCTTGTGGGTAAGTCGCTGCAGTAGGACATGGTGCTTATGGATTAGATTTCTAGCTTTGTCACAGATTTTCTGTCCTTCCTTGGGCAAACTCTCTACCTCAGTTACCCAGCTGTAAAATGGGGACAATACTTTTATTCTCCACTTGCCACATTGCTCTTTTTTTCTTGCCTGTTTAGAATATAAGTGCTTTGGGACAAGGATTGTCTGAATGATTGTGCAGTGTTTAGCACCATAGGCCCCCTGATATCAGGACTCTCTAGCTGCTACTGAAAAAAAATGGTAACAGAACAAATAGATTGACATGGACTGTACCTCTTCAGACAGCATTTATAAAGCCAAGTTAAATATGAAGTTTGTGGGTGTCACCAGAAATAATGCTGTTTAAGGCATTGGAAGTAGAAGGATTGGCGGATGCTCTGTCTTATAGTATCATTTTCGGAGAGGATATTACTGGGAAAGCATAAAAACCATGTCAACACCTATGGCTTTGAATACCTTCAGGTAGATCAGATATTTATACATACTGCTTGGCAGTTGGAGGCAACTGTGGTCCATCTCTGAACATTCCTCAGGGATCTATATGCCAGTGGTGGATTTAAGTAATTCCCTGTATCGAGAGTTTCGCCTTGGAATTTGAGCCAGGTCAGAAGGGATCAGGAGTTCTCATTCAACTGGTGACTGGTATTGTCTTTGAATTGCACTATTAGCTCTCACGTGGTCATTAGGTATTCTGTCCCATAGTGACCCACAGTGAAACTGAGCCTTTAAGATACCAAGCTGAAACTTGAATAGTGCACTTTGACTACCTTTGTGTTTGACAGAGTTACTCATTACCCAGCAAAGTAACCATGTGTTTTGCTTTTGGTGCTGGCTTGGCATCCTGCCTGGGAGAAGTGTGAGGTCAAGGGCCCAGTTTTATAAACCCTTGGATTGGCCCAATCTTGTTCTCCTGAGTAGCACCACTGAAATCCCTGTCACCTCCCTCATCTAATTAAAATTCCTCTGAAAAATTCACTTGTGTCATCTTGCCTATGAGTGGAGGGGGAGAAAAGCCAATAAAAAGTGACAATCTATTTTTTTCAGTTCATATGGAGCACCCAAGGGTGCCTAGAGCTCAGCTTAATACAACCCTGTTAATACCCTAATGTAACTGAAGTGCAGCAATTCAGTATAACCCACAACCAGCAAGCCAGGCGACTCAAAAGCTCAGAACTCCTTCCCTCGCCGGCAATTCCTCACTTCATAATTAACCCAGTTCCCCCTGACCCTTTACAAGTGCCTAGGAAAATAGATGAGTTTGCAGCGTGTGACTTATTATATCATGTCAACTTCCCGTGTTGGGGCAGGAACTGTATTTTTCCTATGTTTGACAGGTATTCTGTGTGCTCTAAAAATAATACTAACTATTTTAGAAGGGTTTTCAGGCTTTACCCTGGCCTTTGGGATCTAGGGCATTAAGTCAAAAAGATGGAGGTTACCGGGAATGATACTCCAAGCAACCACATGAGTGCTCTGTTGCTGGGCATCATCACCTCATGCTAATGGCCAGTGTCAAACTGGCTAGCCCTGGAGGGGAGTCTGTGCTGTCTTGGGTAAGATTTTTCAGAAGCACCCAAGTGACTTAGGTACTTTTGAAAGTTCCACCCCTTCTGTTAATCCCCCTTCCTCTTTGACAGTACTGCACCAGAGAGGAATGGCAGCCTGAAACCAGGAGGAGGTGAATCGCTCAAGCCTCCATTCAGAGTTGCCATGATCCTAAAACCTTGAAAATGGGAGAAGCCTCTCCCGCTCTTCCTCTGGGCGTGGTCGTAACAGGTGAGGGCAGCGGTCGAGCAGTGCCGGAGCGCTCCAGAACGCCATCCCCTCACTTTTTCTAGGAGCCCAAACAGGTGGCTCTTTTCCCTCCCCGGCTGCAGATTGTCCCACGAGCTGGCAGGTGCTGGTGCCAGGCCCTGATGTGGGCTGCTCAGCAGTGAAAGCATGGAAGGAGCCAGGAATGCTGCAGCTGGGACCGGGCAGGAGAGCATGGGGGCTGGAGCTGTGGGGAGCCCAGGGCAGAGCTGGAGCCAGGCAATGTCAGGAGCTGGGTTGCACCCCCAGGGAGCAGGAGCCAGACACAGGTGGAAGGAGGTGGGAATGGGCTCTGCAGGGAATCACTCCCTGTTCCCCTGGGTCTTCCCTAGCTCCCGCACTGCCTCCATTTTCTCTCAGCCCCCCGCTCCCAAGACCCCTAGCTCCCACCCATGGCCTTTACTTCCCTGTGTTCCATCACTTCTCTTTTAGGACTCCAGTACTGGTAAGGGAGAGCCCAGATCAACTTCTGGACACTCTCGATCTTCTCCTGTGGGAATCCCCAGCAGATGGGAGTCTGGAGGGTGAAGAATTGTCCAGTTCCCCATGGGGAATTTTCTCCTCTGTCAGGAAGGATTGGGGTATAGAATGGCCAACGGTTCCCTCCTCAAACCGACTGCTCCCCTAAGGAGCCATGTAGATCCCAGGGGAACTGCAGGATGCCAGAGCCATCCCCGTGGATTGCTTGTGTCTCCATGAAGGTACTCATGCCTCCTGCTCCCCACCTCTGGACCCCTGAAAGCTCAGTTCTATCGGCTCCATGGTGCCAGGGCTTCCCCTAGCTGCTGCTGCTTCAGTACAACCCCCAAAAGGGAGCGTGGTGGTGTAACAGCTAATACAGTTTCTGTAGGAGATGATCCAGCTTTCCCTTAGGCCCACCCAGCTATTAACCCACAATACTGTGGAGGGCTAACCAGGGAGTCCTATGCAGGACAGGTGACACCTTTGGCAGGGCCTATGCAGGAGAGGTGATACCTTTGCCCTTCTAATGCTGGTGACGTCACTGGGAGTCATGAGTGCTCAGCACCACAGACATCAGGCCACTTAATATAGGTGTCTAAACATGGATTTAACTGCCCAACACTAAAATTGTTGGTGGTTCCAATGAAATCTTGATGTTTATACTTGCTCGTCTCTGTGGTTCCACTCAGAATCTCTTACATTAACTTCACTCATTGTGTGGACTCTGACCAGATGTTTAGACGTCCTGGCAGAATTGTTATTGACTGATGTAAACACTTCCTGCCAGAAAATGTCGAAGGGTTTACATTTGTCAAAGTCAATCCACCCTGCTCTCTTTTCCTGGCTGGATCAGTGCCAGAGCAGTGTTTGCACTGTCAGGAACAAACAGCTAGTTTTTGGGAACTTGTAAATTATTGGTTATACTCAAATATGTTCATTTCCTCCTTTGCTGAAAATGAGCTCCTGTGAGTTATTTACACAAACCACTTCTGTTGGTACCTAGAGGGGTTCAATCTATTCCTGCAATTTTCTTTTGGTGTTACAGGCAAGATCCTCAGCTGGTGTGGACTGGCATACATTGACCTCAGTGGAGCTCTGCTGATTTACATTAGCTGAGGATCTGGCCCTAGAACAGTCTATACACACACATCAGTTTATGGAGGAAAAAAAGATAAGGTGTCATGAGATAGCTGATGACAGTACGCAAATTAGAATTGTATTGTATGCTATAAAACAAGTTTGTGACCAGGAAGAGAACAGTGTAAAAGGAAAATGCTTGTTAATATCAAAGGAAGGGGATTAAAAAGAGGTTTCTAACATGGCAATCATGTGTGTGAATTTCCAAGGAATGTTTGAAAAAGAAACCTACCAATGAAACTGACTCTAAACTTGCCCGAGAACATGCATGCAGGAAAATTAATTGCACCTGATCCTTAGCTGGTGTAAATCATCATAATTTCTTAGAGGTCAATGAGGACCCATTATTTTTGTACTTCTAGCAAGTGCCTGTTAGTGTACCATTGGCATTCAGCAAATAATCACATGCTGGAGCAGGTTTGATTCTGTTTTGCCTTCTAGTGGGTGCTCCACAAAGATCTATGTCTTGGTCCTGCAGGGTCCACTCACATGACTTGGCAGCAAAATCACTGCAGGTTTCATTAAAGGTTTTTCTTCTATATGCTAAACCTTCATTCTCTCCTTTTTCTCCACTTCAGCCTCCGCCTTGCCTTTTGAAGTCTTCACTGAAAGATATATCTGGTGTCCTCTTTCCCCTTGCAATGGGAATTCAATCAGCCTCTCTTTAATTGGTAGTGAGACAGCTAGTTTTTTCATGATCCAATTTATGATTCAGTAATTTGACACCAGAATCTCCAGTTAATCTCTTATGAAAGCTGCAGAAGTGGTAAGTGACCATCTAACATACCACAGCCTTAGGCCTTGTCTACACTGGGGATGGGGGGGGGTCGATCTAAATTATGCAACTTCAGCTATGTGAACAACGTAGCTGAAGTCGATGTATTTAGATCTACTCACCACGGTGTCTTCACTGAGGTGAGTCGACTGCTGCCGCTCCCCCGGTGACTCTGCCTGCGCCTCTCGCGGCAGTGGAGTACAGGAGTCAACGGGAGAGTGCTCAGGGGTCGATTTATTGCGTCTAGACTAGACGCAATAAATCGACCCTCGCTGGATTGATCGCTGCCCGCCGATCTGGCAGGTAGTATAGACATACCCTTAGAGTCACATGCAAATAGCAGAAGACCCCTTGCCACTGTGTCTTTAAGGGTAGATTCTCTCCTTAGGTACTTACCAGAATGTGAAAAGCACGTGGATATAGAATTCTAGCATCGCATAGCTGTGTTAGTGTCTGACCCATCCCAGTTCCACTCTCAATAACACGGGTGCAGCCCCAGTGACTTTAGTAGGGTTTCTTTTATTTTACAGAGTTTTCTGTGACGCTTGCCATAGTATCTGAGCCCCTCACAAAGAGCAGACAATGCCCCATGAGGCAGAGAAGTGTCCCCATTCTCCATGTGGTGAGCCAAGATACACCTGCCCACTTGCACACGAAGTCTGTGCCAAAGTTGGGCATTGAACAGAGATCTTTTGAGTCCCAGTTCAGAGAATTAGCCACAAGACTCTCTGCCTTATCTCACTTGAGTAAGTGAGAGCAGAATTTGACCCCCTATGACAGGATTTTCAGAGTAGCACAGCACGTTAGGTGCTGAGTTTTCTTGAGACCCTCACCCTTTGTGTGTGCAGAAGCTGATTGGAAACATGAGGAAAGTTATATTTACTCTGCTTCTATTACTTACCACAGGCCTGGGAAATGGTCACATTTATTTAGCTCTTCCTATGTTTTTGTGGGAAAAAAACAGTTATTGGCTGTGATAAGTTACTATCTTACATGAATAAAATAAGCTTTTCCTCTGGTGCTAATGGCAACCATTTTCAAGAGAACACAGCTAGACCATGAGTAGAAATGAGAGAAATGCCATTAGCAGCCTCTATCTTCTCTGGCATAAGTAATTATCTACCACTACCTTCTTTTCAGAAAGAACAGCATTTATCATCTTCCCACCAGGGGCGGCACAATGCAGCTCATGCAGTGTGCCAAGTCACCTAGTGTAACCTCCTGTTCCGCAGTGCAAAGAATGCTACTGCCATAGACTGCTTCTAGTTTAAGAATATTGTGATTGTCACTAGGCATTGCTATATTGTGGGTAGCAAAATACAAATATCTGGCCTGTATAAAAGCAGTGTATCTGGGAGGAGTATAGGTTGGTAACTCTGTAGTCAATAAAAGAATAAAGTGATCATGAATAATTGATACTGAAAAATCTGGGCAGTGCAATAGCCAATGTGTATATATCCCCAAAGAGTCGCAAATATATTTCACTTGACCTTTGAAGTGCAGCAGTCTGTTGGACGGGCCCAATAGCTGCTTAGCTTTGCACACAGGGCCAGCTCTAGGATTTTTGCCGCCCCAAGCAAAAACAATTTTGGCCGCCCCCCCCGTTTTTTCTTGTCCCCCCCACACCCCCAGCCCCGCCTCAACTCTGCCCCTTCCCAACCCCTTCCCCAAATCCCCAGCCCCACCTCCTCCCCTGCACGTGCTGCATTTCCCCCACCCCATTGCTTCCTATGGCCCCCCCCGCAACCTCCTCCCAGCTCACCTCCGCTCCGCCTGCTCCCATGAACATGCCGCCGCTCCACTTCTCCCCACTCCCTCGCCTGAGAGGGAGGGGGGAGAAGCGAAGCGGCGGCGCCTTCAGGGGAGCAGGTGGAGCGGAGGTGAGCTAGGGCGAGGGCCCCGCAGGAAGTAATGGGGGTAGAGGAACAGGAACCGCTCCCCACTCCAGCTCACCTCCGCTCTGCTGCAGCAGCGTGGCTTCTCCCCCTGGGAGGGAGGGGGAGAAGCCGAGCGGCGGCGGCGCAGAGCGGAGGTGAGCTGGGGTGGTGGGGGCACATTTCTAGGGGTGGCATGGCTGGCGCCAGAATGCCGCCCCTAGAAATGTGCCGCCCCAAGCACCTGCTTGTTTTGCTGGTGCCTAGAGCCGGCCCTGTTTGCACAGCGACACAGAACAGTTTAGCATAGGTTGTAGTTAAGGCGTAGTTCCAGGCTTTGCAAATTAATCCTACATTATTTGACTTTGTCAGTGTCCAGGACTTTGGACGGCAGGAGGTGGCTGTCACCCTGCTGTGCCCAGAGCATAGCGATGCACCTCCTGGATACTGTAAGGAAACAACTCTTGTTCCCAGCCACCTGTCCCCATGCATCTGTCCATGACTGCTAGCGAGAACTAATAGCACCATTCTGTTTCCCCTGCATCCTTTCTAGAAGGGAGGAAGCCAGTGACAGGGTCTCTCTCTGTACCTTTCTGCGTCTGTGGAGGGAAACCTGCAGAGGAAGAGATCTTGTACAAGGGAGGCTGGCTTGAGCAATACTTCTCTCATCAGATACCAGTGCTGCTCCACAGAGACCTGTGAAAACCCCATACTAGCAGCAGCTGTTTCTGCAGCTCCCACTTCAGAATCATTGGGTGCTGAGTCCTCATCAGCCTGCATGGAGGGAGGGCTCAGCTCATCCAAGCCCAAGAAAGGCTGAGGAGGGGAAGTTCTTCCCTTATTTTAATTCCGGGTTGTCTTTTGAATCTCTTTTCCAGCTCTCGACGCCAGTAGTATAAACCTCCTGCTTTATGTATACTTGTACAGAGGGGATTGTATCGCCGCAGTCCTCTCCATGCAAAACTTCTCATTAGACTCCATTGAATCATTCAGGTATGCTGCTACTCCCCTTCCTGTGCAGCTCCCACTATCCCATTGATTTGTCATTCCATCTTATTTCAGAAATGCCTCTTCTATGTCTAGATTCTCTTCCATGGCCAGCAGTTTTAATTCACCTGCATTTGCCTTTAAGCTTTACACATTGTGATTCACAATGTAACTCCTTTATCCTGTCCATGCCATTTTTCTGAAATAGACCTCTGATCTCATCCTGTCATTCTATTTCAACAGTGATGTCTATCCTATCCTTCAATATTTGATTCAGACTAACTATGACATCTGCTAATGAAGTTAGCAATACAATGTTTGACTTGGGCACTCCTCGGAACCAGTTGCTTTCCTCCAGCTCCTAGTTTAAAATAATTTCCTAAATCATGTTAATTTTCTGTGTCAGCAGTCTGGTTTCATCTCTTCCTCCAAAATTTTTCCATTGTATAAATGTAAATCCTTGCTCTTTGCATCATCCTCAATATACCATACGTTGGGACTCCCATCATGAGAATCGGGTCCCAACTGGTTGATCAGTTGAGCCTACTCTGAAGTAGACCTGCTCCTCATTGCCTCTATATATAGTTTCCATAATGCCATCTCTGGTCTTCCACTTCAGCAACTCTGGACTCAAGATGCTGTATTTGGCACTGAAAGCCATGAGTTGCTTGTACCTGATGCATACAGGCACCACTTTGCCTGAAGGCAATTATTAATTCCTTGTTATTAGCCTTGTGTTCAAATGCCCCAATCAGGATCAAAATCACATTGACTTCCATGTCATTCTGCAAAGCACAATCCATGAAGAAACTTTAAATTCTGTGCTTTGTGTAGTATATTGGGTAGCCCTCATGCTGTCTCCTAGCTCTTGCTGTTTGTCTATTCCTTCATTGGTTGCATTCGGGATTTTACTGGGACTGGATAATACATTGACCTACATTTATAGATAGTCCACCATCCAGGACAAGACCCAAAGCTCATTGAAGTTGGTGGAAAGGCTCCAATTGACTTCAGATCAGGCCCTTTAGCATACAGCCTTTATCACTCAGTGCTAAACTTCTTTGTGATTTAGAACTATCCTGCCTTCCTCATAACTTAGGGGGTCCCTGTGTGCTCTTGCTTGCATGTTTGGTTTTCTAACTTTATGGCTAGGGCCCTACCAAATTCACAGCTGTGAAAAATGTGTCCTAGACTGTGAAATCTAATCTCCCCTGTGAAATATGGCTTGTGTAGGGGAGAGGGCTTCTACGTACACAAGGCTCCAGTTGCTAGTCCCGGCTGGGCTGGGGAGGGATGGGACTTCCTCTTCCCCGGAGGTAGGTCTGACCTGGCTCTGGGAGTGGCCTGTGCAGGGGAAAAGGAAGTCCTGTCTGCCCCCAGCCTTGCTGGGACTAGCAGCTGGATCCTGGCACACAGTAGGAGCCCCCGGAGGGGGTGCCCCTACCCGTGCCCCTCCCAGCTCTGGGTCCAGTTCTCGGGAGCTAAAGAGGCATTGGTCTGGCTGGAAATGGGGAGACCCTGGCCCCACCTGACCATGGGGCCTTGGGCAATCGCCCACCCATAAGGCCGGCCCTGCCACCCCAAAAGTGACGACCCCTGAATACCCTACAATTCTCACTTCTGCGCTGCTGCTGGCGGTGGTGCTGGCTTTAGAACTGGGTGCCCGGCCAGCAGCTGCAGCTCTCTGGCCACCCAGCTCTGTAGGCAGCGCCCCCGCCAGCAGCAGTGCAGAAGTGAGGGTGGCAATCCCACGACCTCCCACCACCCCCTTTTGGGTCTGGACCTAATGGTTACAACACAGTGAAATTTCAGATGTAAACATGGGAAACAAAGACACTGACTATTTAAAAAATCCTATGACTGTGAAATTGACCAGTTTGGTCAATTTGGTAGGGCCTTCTTTATGGCACTTTAAAGTTGTAAACAATATTAAGAAAATAGTTTTTTCAACTTGTTCAATGTAATTCTCCTTTGCAAGTTAGTACCTCCTTTGAGGTTTCCCCCCTACTGCTATTTATTCCAGCTAGAGCAACAAAGACACAAATTACATTTACACCTGTGGAGCATTTGGCAGCTGGACCAGCAAATCTTGAATTATGTTTCAGTAAGTATATCTATGGTTCAGTATTAGATTATAGCTTTAGCTGACAAAGTACTGTAAGCCTGAGTGCGACAAACTGGGAAGCAGTGTTTTTTAAGGTGTGATTTTTTTATTCGCCAAAATTAAAGTGAGCTACTCAGGATTTTTTTCTGTTTGGAAAGCAGCCATCACATTGGGGCTACTACGGGATGTAAATAGCATAGTAATAATAACATAAAGCAATTACATACTTCCCATGCAAAGGAGCCTGCAGATTAACTGTACGCCAGTGTAGAGTGATTCCAGAAAAATCTGTGCAGGCCAACATTGCTCGATTCCATGTATGTAGAATGTAAGTGCACTGTATCAAAGAGTTGTGGTAAGGATACAATTATACAGCACAATGGAAGTGACAGCTGGGAAGGAAAGTTTAGCCTTCTGTTCATGTTCAGGGCCCTGCTCTGGCATTTTTATATGGCAACAACCTGTAATCTGAAAGCCACCAGTGACCTACTGACTTTCAGAATTCAGTGTAGTAGCCGTGTTAGTCTGTGTCAGCAAAAAGAAAATAAGAAAGAAATACTTGTGGCACCTTAGAGACTAACAAATTTATTTCAGCATAAGCTTTCGTGGACTACAGTCCGCTTCGTCGGATGCATGGAATGGAACACTCAGTGAGAGGACAGACCAGTCCTTGCTTACAGACAGCCCCGCAACCTGAAGCAAATACTCACCAGCAACCACACACCATACAACAAAAACAAAAACAAAAAGGAACCTATCCTTGCAACAAAGCCCGTTGCCAACTCTGTCCGCATATCTATTCAAGTGACCCCATCATAGGACCTAATCACATCAGCCACACCATCAGGGGATCGGTCACCTGCACATCTACCAATGTGATATATGCCATCATGTGCCAGCAATGCCCCTCTGCCATGTACATTGGCCAAACTGGACAGTCTCTACGCAAAAGAATAAATGGACACAAATCTGACATCAGGAATCATCACATTCAAAAGCCAGTAGGTGAACACTTCAACCTCCCTGATCACACAATCACAGATTTAAAGGTAGCAATTTTACAACAGAAAAACTTCAAAAACAGACTCCAACGCGAAGTTGCTGAACTGGAGTTAATATGCAAACTAGATACCATTACCTTAGGTCTGAATATTGACTGTGAATGGCTCGGTCATTACGTTAATTGAATTTATTTCCCCCCCCCCCCCCCGTTAAATACCCATAACTCCTTTGTGTCAACTGTCTGTAATGGGCCATGTTGCTTACCACTTCAAAAGTTTCTTTCCTACTGATAACAGTTCCTTTCAATTTAATTAGCCTTTTACAGTTGATATGGTTACTTCCACCTTTTCATGTTTCTCTGACTGTATAAATATCCTCTCACTGAGTGTTCCATTCCATGCATCCGACGAAGCGGACTGTAGTCCACGAAAGCTTATGCTGAAATACATTTGTTAGTCTCTAAGGTGCCACAAGTATTTCTTTCTTATTTTCTTTTGACTTTCAGAAGAGGAGAATGTAATTATGATAAGAGAGAGCACTAAGGGGTTCAGATGGAAAAACAAGGCTCAGTTGTCCAGGTTCCTACCTGAGACCAGCTCTAGTTGAAGGAGACCTAGACCAACTGATTTGAACAGGCCATGCCCTGGTATTGGTGACAATCAGATTAAATAGGTGGGGAATGTAAAAGAGGTGGAAAATAAATACTGGCCTTATGAAAGATGAAATTTATCTTCAACTCCCTTGAAGGAGACGATTAAGAAATGTTTTGAGAACAATAAAGATGGGGAAGCCACAAATATATGGGAAGCTTATAAAGCAATAATGAGGATGATTATTAAAATGACCTCAGGGATTAAAAAACAAAGATGCCAAGAGAGAGAGACTCCAGGCATGAATTCAGAAATTGCTAAAACAACATTAATAACAGTCTTCATCCTACCTCCTTTTGCCCCAAACAACTTGCAACTCCCTGAGGCCAATTAAATGTGATTTTTATCATGAAAATGGAAAGAGTCCTCCACTGGCTTAAACTACAATTTCACAAAAGAAGAAACGAGGCCCTTGAATTATTGACAGACTCAGAATAAAAGACAGAGAAGCCGCTCTGGCAAGCAGGGAGAGAAGAGTCATGGTTTAATTCCATACAAAACAGATGAAGACTTTTATGCTCATCTTTATAGCACCTTCTTCTCCTTCTCCTCCTTATCTCTGGGTAAGCTCAGCCACGAACACATTCAACTACCATTTCCTTGCAGCAATGTAGATCTGCCACTCTACTCGGGACCTTTTGTGCAAACTAAAGTCTCAGTCTGTCTCTGACAGCTCCTTGTGGCTGTCTAGCCACCAGCTCAAGCTGAACATGGCTAAATCAGAGTTTCTAATCTTTTCCCATCAAGCCCTCTCCTCTGTCTCCCTTCTTGATTGCTGTGGACAACACCACCATCCTGTCTGTCACTCAGCCCCGTAACCTGGGCATCATCTTCAATTTGGACCTCTCTCAGTCCTCACATCCAGCCTATGTTTAAATCTTGCCAATTCATTTTGCATATTATCCCTCAGATACGGCCTTTCCTCTTCATCCGCACACTAAAACTCCTCTCCAGGATCATCATCTCACATCTTCGTTACCGCATTCTTCTGTCTGGCCTCAACCAATGCAATCTTGCCCCACACATATCGATTCTGAATGCAGCTGCAAAGATAATTTTATAGCCAGTCGCTCTGACCATGTCACCCTCTCTTTTTATCCCACCATTGGCTCCCTCTTTATTGTATCAAACATAAGCTACTTGTCTTCACTTTCAAGCCCCATCACAGCCTATCCCCATCCTACCTATCATCGTTCTCCATATTGAGAGACCTACTCCCACCTCTGATCAGCCCATGAGGCCAGCTTCCATCACCCACTTGTTAAATTTTCCAACAGTTTGTTGCGGGTGGTTTTGGGTAAATGTCGTCAGTCACCTTTCCCTCCGTGAAAGCAACGGCAGCAATCTTTTCGCAGCTTTTTTCTTGGAGTGCCCACGCATGCGCCATAGCTCTGCAAGTCGGAGTCCACTCAGATCATCGCTGCAGTTGTGAGCATTGTAAATAAACACCTCGCATTTGCCCTTGGAGATTTTGGCATATGTATTGGCATTGCGTGTTTTGCAACAGAGTTCTGATAGCACTGATTCGTCTCCCCATACAGCGATCAGATTCAGTATCTCCCATTCGGTCCATGCTGGAGCTCTCTTGCGATTCTGGGACTGCATGGTCACCTCTGCTGATGAGCTCGCCACGCTGGTCAAACAGGAAATGAAATTCAAAAGCTCCCGGGGGTTTTCCTGTCTACCTGACTAGTGCATCTGAGTTGAAAGTGCTGTCCAGAGCGGTCACAATGGTGCACTCTGGGATAGCTCTTGGAGGCCAATACCGTCGAATTGTGTCCACACTACCCCAAATTCGACACGGCAATATCTATTTCAGCGCTAATCCCCTAGTCGGGGAGGAGTACAGAAATCAATTTTAAGAGCCTTTAAGTTGACAAAAATGGCTTTGTCGTGTGAACAGGTGCAGGGTTAAATCGATCTAACACTGCTAAATTCGACCTAAACTCATAGTGTAGACCAGGGCTAAGTCTACCCAGTCTTAAATGGCTTTGGACTTTGGTACTGGAGAGAGACTGCTTGTGTGATACTGTGGTGGTGAAGCAAGCAGCCCTCCAGTTTAAATAATAGAATGCTAGTGGTAGGGCTCTTTCAATGAGCAGAACTTGACTCTGAAACACCTTTCTCCAGTATGGCCACCAATAAGGGTAGCAGAACTTGTTGAGCTTCAGATCAAATTACCAGGCTTATATATTTGTCCAGGCTTTGTCTGGGGGCAGAGGTGGGGTACTGAGCAGATGGAAATGTGTGATGTGGAGAGTCTTTGCCCTATCCTGCAAACAGTGAAGCATATGTTTAATTTTATTCACACAAACAGTCCCATTGTCTGTGTTAAATGGACTGCTCACACCAGCAAAGTTGTTCATGGTTTCCAGGATCAGGGACTTAGTCTGAGTGGTATTCAGGGAGGCTTTTAGTTCTGGACACTGGTTCAATGTGTATGTTGTATGAATTTTATTTATACATGTGTCCAGAGGTACATACATGTTAGGTAACTCTAAATAAATATATAACAGTTTATACTGGTGAGCATGATAGAAACTCCGTTCAGAACTTAAAACTATAACCTTGAAGAAGCCATGATTTTAGGCGCATGAGGCATTTTGATTAGCTGAGACTTACATTTCTTTCATCAGCAGATGTTACTTGCTATAGAAAACTGTGCTTAATTATGTACATTGTGTGATGGGAGATAACTGCTATCTACATGGGGCTGACGTAGCAGCATTTAGTTCCCTTCTCAAAGGAGCTTGAAAGTGTGGTTCCAAAGCAGAGAGTCTAAGGAGTGGCTAATTTGCTAAATTGGTTTCTTTTATTAGTGCTCCTTTTCTGATATTCCACCAGGATCCAATATCAACAAGGGAAATCCACAGCTCACCAATGGGAAGGTGTTGTAGATTTAGGGAGTCTTTTGATTTTACTTTACTGTCTGGTGGAACCCAAAATTTTGGTTAAGATTCTTTCCACATCTTTCTGGCTGTGAAGCGACCACAGAGATGGTAACCCACACTCCTGAAAAGATATATGAAGTGCAATGAGTTGTGATTCTACTTACATTACAAACCCAGATAGGAATTTGGCTTTTAATTATTAGAATCATACCTAGAAACCCCAGTTAAGATCAGGATCCCATTGTGATAAGCAACTGTACAGATGTAAGAGACAGTTCCTGCCTCGAAGAGCTTATACTTTAAATAGACCTGAAAAAGTATAGAAGAAATGCAGTTTTATTATCCCGATTTTGCAGCTGGAGAACTGACTAATTTTAAAAAGAAACACGAGAGGAGATTTTAGTTTGCTTTTTCTTTTTGAATTTAAATATTGCTCAGTAGGACTGAAAGCCAAACCACAAGATCATTGTAGCAGTGCATGAGAGATGGAAATGAAACAGAATATGAAGCTGACCAATTATTATTACTATTACAGTAATGTTACAGTAACACTTAAACATGAAAGCTAGTCTACAGGGATAAGGGGTTAGCTGAGAATAATGGTACAGAGTGGGCTAGATCCTTGTCTCCCCCGTTATGCACCCACCCCACGCCTCCAGCACGAGTTGACAAAGCAGCCGGGGATTCCTTCAGCACATGGGAAACCCCAGCTGATGCAGAGTGGGGTGTGTGGTCTCTACGCGATCCCCTCCAGGTACAGGAGGTGCAGTGGGAAGGGGCATGGCTGGAATGTTCTGGGCTCTGGAGATTCTTAGTTGCCTGGTCAGCCCCTTGCGAGCAGTTGACAGTCAATGTAAGTTAGAGACACTGTTCTAACATATGCTGGGGAGTGAACTGACCCTGGCTGTTCTCAGGATGTGGGAAGCACTAAGGTGTCTGTAAGAAACCTTTGCTCACAAACTTTGGGTCCTGCACTACGCGCACACACAGAACAACTGGACCTGATCTCCACCTTCTTACTTCCTTTTCCTTATCTGATGCAATTCCCAATGCCAGCCATTAGGTGTCACCAGCAGTCATAGTAACACTACATGCCATGAACATCTGTATTTTAGAGGCTTACATGGACAAAACTTGAGATGTTCATCCATCACTTGTTTGTTTGCCATTACCTTCTTAACTGGCAGCGTCTGTGAACCTACTTATTTTCTATCTGCTGCAACCCCCCCAATAAATGTGCTGTGACTCCCTAGAAGGGTCTGCGCCTGTTAATCTCAGAATTAGCAGCTCTCACAGCCTTCTTCACATGGACAGGCAGCAGAAAATAGGCTCAGGGTTCTGCTGACATGAGTAGGAAATGCAGACATGGAGGGAGCTGGGGACAGCAGAAATCCTACTTGGTAGGAAGTAGCAGAGAAGAGCTGATGCTAACCAAAGGCTGTAATTATAATGGGGTAGGGACGCTAGCAAAGTAGCCATATTTTCTGAGAGGGTGAATTATTGCATGTGCTGATTTATTCTCAAGGTCTGCATCCATCCCTGTGTTGCTATACATGATAGACCCTTAAAAATGTTTCAGGGGTGATAACCATGCAATCTCCCTTTAACCTGTTCACTCACCACAGCAAAGAATGCTGGTTTGCTTCTTTCTGTACCACCAGCACTGCTATCTCCTCATTCTTAAGCAGTGGAAACCCTTCACATCAGAGGCAATCCTGGTGCAATTAAAGTCAATGGCAAAATTCCCATTGACTGCAATAAGGTCACATCTGGTGTCTTTATACGTATGTCTTTCTCCTTCTCTGTTTCATCCTGCTTTGGGGTCGTCACTACAGCATTGCATATCTCTTGGGTATCCTTGTCCATCAGAGGCAATTTTGAGGCTCTCAGCCTTGTACTAGGTAAGCCATTTGTTCAGATGTAATCTCAGACAATACTTAACAATACCACTTGTGATGTGTGAAAATGGATTTTCACTTAAGTTACAAAGATATAATTACACTGCTGCTGTAAAAATGCTAATGGGTTAGTGAAATATCCCATGTTCCCTGGAGCTGAAAATACTGACATGTTAATTTCACATTTGTTTCCAGAGATGTTCTTCAACTTCAGAGTTGATCCTGCTGAAATATATCTTGAAAGGGCTTTCAGTTCATCACCTAAATCACTTGCATCAATATCGCGCATGTCATCATGTGTCAACACTGTCTCTAGTGCCTGGCATTGCTGGTGTAGGTCTTCTTCGGGTATAGTGAGGAGTTTTGGAATATCATACAACATCCCAAATATACTGCTGTGTTCCTTGAGCTGCATGAAACGTTCTTTAACTGACTGTATTGCACAATCTAGCACCAGGTTAAAGAATTCAACTTTGAATTGTTGTTTGGGGTCTCTTATGGGATTATCCTGTGCCTCGTAATCAAAATGTCTTCTTCAGTGACTCTAGTATTCTTGAATGGATGGGAAAATAGCTTCAGTGTGAAGTTCCTCTGCCAACTTCTGTGCACTCTTCAGAATGTTTTGAAATCCCTCATCAAGTTATGTATGTTTCTGGTGGTTCCATTTCTCTTTGCCACTGTTCTCCCACGAACAGTTCCTGTCATAGCATTATGGCAACTATGGTATCATCTATCTTCCCAATTTGGTGTTTGATAGGCTTTATCGCCTCCACTCGACTTTCCCATCATGTGGCACTCAGTGATTTCAGGGTCAGAGAGGATGTTCCCAGATGTTGCTTCAAATTTGCCATCGATGAGTTGATGCAGAGAAGAAATACATAGATGCTTTGAATTACATTACAAAATTCAGCAGCCTCACTAGAAGCTGATGCTGCATCACTGACCACCAAGTTCAATGAATGAGAACTGCATGGGACAAAAAAAGCTTGAGGGATCAACTCTCGCATCTGTGTCTGCACTCCTCTGTTCTTTCCTCTCATGTTGGCACCATTATCGTAGCCCTGACCTCTCATGTCAGCTATCGCAATTCCTATATCTTCCAGCTTTTTAAGAAGCACATTTGTCATACCAGCTCCTGTAGTATCATCAATGCCAATACATTCTAGAAAATGCTCTCTGACAGTAGGGTGACCAGACAGCAAGTGTGAAAAATCGGGACAGGGGGTGGGGGTAATAGGAGCCTATATAAGAAAAAGACCCAAAAATCGGGACTGTCCCTATAAAATCGGGATATCTGGTCACCCTGACAGTCACCATTGCAGGGACATTTTCACTAGGTTCTGTTGTTGTTACAAAACGCACCATTAAAGTAATTTGTTCCGTATAGCTGATGTCAGGTGTGCAGTCCAGAATAACAGAGTAATATCTTGCTCACTTCAGATCTGCCACAATCTTCTGTTTGACTTTTGTTGCCAGTAATTGTATGATCTCATTTTGAACTGTTTTTCCAAGGCAGTGGTGTGTGTACATTTCTTGGGTGGTGACTCTTCTTAGATGCTCCTTGAGTACAGTATCAAACTCGGCCATCAGCTCCACAATTTTAAGGAAGTTTCCCTTGTTTGGCACATACAGCTGATCTGAAGTGCCACGCAGTGCTAGGTTTTGGGTAGCAAGCATTCTCACAATGGCAATGATCCTTTTCAGAAAATTTCGCCAGTAAAGAGACTCTGATGCAATCTTCTCTTGATGCTGATCATCTATGGTGGCCTTTAACCTTAGTCTCATCTCAAGCTCTTTCCACCTATGGAATGCTTTTTCGTGATTTGCTGCCTTCTCATGGCATGCCAGATTTCTAGCCAGATTTTTCCAGTCCTTTGTTCCTGTGGAACCCAATGTGGCTGGAACATTAGACTGGAAGAGTTTGCAGCAAAAACAGTATGCAGCATTCTGGGTTTTTGAGTACATAAGCCGTGGCCACTCCACTTTGTCACCATTGGGGATTTCACGCCAGGAATGTGTTGGATGGAAACTTCTATTTTCATTGTCTTTGGGGAACATGAAGTTTTTCACTTGCTTTGGCCCATGCAGTACAAGGAAGTCCCTCAGGCTACTGCTCAAGTGGGTCCACAGTCCTGGACCATCTAGACTTAAGGAACTAAACTCAGCCACAGCTGTTTTTTGCGCCTCCACCACACTCTTCTCTGATCTACAATTTTCTTCAGGAATGTGCATGGTTACATCCATTTGAGATGGAGATATGGATGCTGCAGTAGCTGCCAGGTCACCTGCACTCTGACTAACTGGAAGATCAAGCATCTCCTCACCACTCACATCCCCTCTGGGGCCAGAAGGCTCATCGTGAACATTTGTGTCTATGTATCTCATGAGAGCTCCTTCCTACTTAGATAGAAAAGCTTCCTTTGCTTTCCTTCTTTCTTTTTCTAAATGCTGCCCCAGAGGGGCGTTTTCTTCTTTCACTCATGACTGCTGTTCTGTGCCAGCTATAGTGGTTCTCAACACTCAATTGAAGGGGACAAATAAGCAGGCTGGTAGCAGGGCCTGAGTGAGGGAAGATATCAGCGTCTTAAGGGCCTAACTGGCTCCTACTACTTCAGTTGACTGCCTGTTCTCCTCAAGTGGGTTCAGGGAAGCAGCAGGAAACAGGAAGCTCCCTGAGAAACTGGTGTTAATCAGTCCAGGCTCCCGGGGGTGCTAGAGAGGTACATAAGAGGCTCCTCCTCCTCTCTTTCCCTGCAGCTCCTGCTGCTTTCTGTTATTCCCTCTCACCTTTTCTCCTGCCTGTTACATCTCTTGTGCCATCCTTCCTCCAGCACAGCACTCCACCATCTCTGTGCATCTAGAGCAGAGAGAATACATATGCACCAGCAGCAGACACAATTTTATACACCTGGGTCCTAGTGGCGTCCCCCCACAGTCTGGCATCTAAGGGGGCCGGCTCAGTTCGCCTCATGGCAAGGCCAGCCCTGCATGGGTCTGCCTGACCTGTGTTCTGTGTAGGATCAGAGGGGATGGGTGTGGGGTACAAATTTATGCCATTTTACAACCCCTGATCAGGAGCGGTGGAAGTGCCTTAGAAGTGGAGGGCCCACAGGTGCCCAAATTATGGCCCTAACCCCCCAGCCCTCACACCACCTTTTCTCCCCGAGCCCCCGCTCACGAGCTGCATCTTCCCCCAAGTTCCTGCCTCAGTGCCTCTTTTCCCAACCCCCCCCCACTCACCCCTCTCTTCCCCCTCCCCTGTCACTCGCCTTATGGCCTTAAAAGTGAGGGGGCCATGGCCCCCTGGTAGGGTTTCTGGGTATTCGGTTTTCAACTGGAAAATCTGGTCAAAAGGGGACCTGTGGACTGTCCGGTCAGTACTGCTGACTGGACACTAAAAGTCCAGTTACTGCAGTAACCCCAATTGGCCACTGCCACTGGGAGGGTGGGAAGAGCAGCTGCTGCTGAAGGAGCTCAGCTGATGGAGAGTAGCTTAGTCTGAGGAACTGGCTCTGGCAGAGAGGTAGGTACTGGCGCCGGCCAGGGGAGGGATCCTGACAATGTGTGGCATTTGAGGAGTGGGACTGGTGGCCGGGCTCACTGCCTGTGCTGGTCTATCCTACCTCCTCTGATTCCCAGGGCCTCGGCTCTCTCTGGCTCCTCGCTCCAGGGACCAACTCCTGCCTCCGCCGTACTGTGCCTCGATTGGGCAGGCAGGCAGGCAGGTTCCATGTCCGCTCGTCCCATCCCGGCTCTGGAAGTGGCAGGTGAGCCCTGGGGGAGAGGGAAGTGAGTGATCGGGGCAGGGGTGGGAAGAGACCCACTGAGACGCCTGTAGTGTCTGGCTTTGAAAAATTGGAAAGTTGGCAACCCTACCCCCTGGTTCCCCTGTTCCGGTGCCCCTGTCTCAAGCCCTAGGGGCAGGTAGGGGCTGGTTTGCTCCTGGCACAAGTTAGAGTTGCTTCAGGGCTGCTCTGACTCACAGCAACTGGTAGCCTAAAGGGGCCAATACAGCAGCGAGGGCTAGTTAGAGCACAAACCTGTGTGCATTTGCTCCTGGGGCATGCCCCCTAAATCTGGGGTGCCTTGGAATCAATTGCATGGGTAGGGCAGTGTGACGATGTACCCCATAAAACTTTATGGGGAGATGCTTATAAATGTATACATGATGTAATTGGACTATGTTTTATGCTACATGTGCCATGTAACATATCTCTGTGAAAGTTATGACCTACTGAATTTATTCCTCCCGTTTATATGCATGTATCATTGTTGTAGTTGAAGTTATGAATATTGGCTGTATTTCTTGAGAAAGGAATGTGCAGGTTAAGTGCCCAATCAAGAAGCACTTAACAGACAATAGAACTTGCAGACACCAGTCCACATCTGAGCTTTGCGAGGAATGTGGCTGGTCTGAGAAGGAACTGAGTTGTGCATGGACAGGTGACTTGTCCACGTGACCCCAACTCCATTTGGTAACTGGATGCTACACAGGGAGAGGGAGGGGTGTCCACCCAGAGGAGAAAATCAATTTAAACCCCTGGGAAACCCCTCCATTTTGTCTTCAGCTGGCTAAAGAGAGAGACTCTCCACCCCCCCAAGGATACACCTGAAAGAGACTGAACAAAGGACAAAGACAATAGGGGGGTGAGTGATTGCTGGACCCAGGCTAAGAGGAAGATAGCCTGTTTACTGGACCTGGTGAGGTTTTTATCTGTACACAGGGTGATTAGACATAGAACTGTGTGTTCTATTTTATTTAGTAATTCACTTTGTTCTGTCTGTCACTACTTGGAATCACTTTAGTCCTACTTTCTGTACTTATTAAAATCACTTTTTACTTATTAAGTTGCCTGGAGTATGAGCTGGTACCTAGGGGGGCAAACGGCTGTGCATATCTTTCCATCTTTGAAACAGAAGGCGAACTATTTATGAGTTTGCCCTGTATAAGCTTTATACAGGGTAAAACGGATTTATTAAGGGTTTGAACCTCCTTGGGAGTTGGACACCTGGGTGTCAAAGGCAAGAGCGCTTCCAGGAGCCTTACAGTGGTGAGTGGACTTGGCTCGGACCTGGGTCTGTGTTTGCAGCAGATCAGTGGAATCTGGCTCAAAACAGACAGGATTCGGGAGTCCCAAGCTGGAAAAGGCCTGGAAGCAGGGGCAGAAGTAGCCTTGGCACACCAGGTGGCAGCACCAAGCAGGTCTCTGTGACCCCAACCCGTCACAGGCAGATTTACAGCCTTTTTGCACTGCTGGAGTTGTACAAATGGGCTAGAGCCAGGGCCAGGATCTGACTCATTGCATACAATCACGTGCATAAACATCCTTTAAAAAAGGCAGCCTGTTCCCCACCCTTTGGATCTCAGAATTCTTGGCCAGGAAGGGGCCCTCTGAGTATTCCATGGGATCTTTGATTTGTAAATTTTGGCCGTGGGTAGGCTTTCTGATGTTTCAGTGTGTGGTCAATTTATACTGTAAAAGTGAAGATAAGCCATAGGGAGAAATAGTTTCCTGCTATTAAATCAGACATTAGCACACTTTATTTCTGATACTCCATTTTCATTTATCTTCAGTTTTCAATTTATTCTGTTAATGCATTTGTTCATTGTCATGGCAGTCATGCACTGAGATCTATGTGCAAAGCAGAGTGTAAATGATTTGCTTACCAACATCAAAGTGCAAAAAAAATGTATTCTTGATATTATATTTCTTGCTATTGAGTTCTATGTCTGCACATTCCTCTCCTGCAAAACCATTCGAATTGCTGTACTTTTGGGAGGTAAGTAATTTTTGCATTAAAACCTGTGTAAAATACAGTTGATGGTAGATTTTCCTTCCAAAAGCCAGTGAAATACAGGATTTGGTAATACTGAAATCAAGGTCAGCAAACATCAGTTCTTTTGGTAGCTTTTCTACAAACAGTTTTCAAGGCACAAGAAAACTTTTTGGCATTCACACACTCTCCTATAGTAATGGTGGGCCAAAATAGTCCCTATTGGTTCCAGTGGCATTGTCTCTGGGATAGATCTGGCCCAGTCTCCACAATGATAAATAATGTGCTTCAATGCTTTTTTTGAGCTATAATAATCTCTTTAAAATGTGCTGTAGAAAAGTGGTGACTCTTCACACCAGATTACATCTATGCATCCCAACACCATAGTATCTGAACTCCTGAGTCACTTTCCCTTGTGTATCTCAATGTTGATAACCATAGTTCAGGGTTTGATTTTTGCCTGCCCCTGTGTGGATGTTTTGGAGCAGTCAGAGGAAACATAACGAGACACAATACTAGGATGGCACAACAAGCTTCCCCACTTTCAACCCCTGTGCTGGAGACAGCCATGATCGTCTTAGGGAGGGAAGCGACAAAGAGTCCTGTGGCACCTTGTAGACTAACAGACATATTAGAGCATAAGCTTTCGTGGGTGAATACCCACTTCGTCAGATGCATGCAGTGGAAATGTCCAGAGGCAGGTATAAATATGCCAGGAAGAGTCAGGCTAGAGATAACGAGGTTAGTTCAATCAGGGAGGATGAGGCCCTCTTCTAGCAGTTGAGGTGTGAACACTAAGGGAGGTGAAACTGCTTTTGTAGTTGGCTAGACCATTCACAGTCTTTGTTTAATCCTGAGCTGATGGTGTCAAGTTTGCAAATGAACTGAAAGTTTCTCTTTGAAGTCTAGTCCTGAAGTTTTTTTGCTGCAGGATGGTGACCTTTAAATCTGCTATTGTGTGTCCAGGGAGATTGAAGTGTTCTCTACAGGTTTCTGTGTATTGCCATTCCTAATATCTGATTTGTGTCCATTTATCCTTTTGCATAAGGACTGTCCAGTTTGGCCGATGTACATAGCAGAGGGGCATTGCTGGCACATGAGGGCGGATATTACATTAGTGGATGTGCAGGTGAATGAACCGGTAATGGTGTGGCTGATCTGGTTAGATCCTGTGATGGTGTCCCTGGTGTAGATACGTGGGCAGAGTTGGCATTGAGGTTTGTTGCATGGATTGGTTCCTGAGTTAGAGTTACTATGGTGCGGTGTGTAGTTGCTGGTGAGAATATGCGTCAGGTTGCTGGGTTGTCTGTGGGCGAGGACTGGCATGCCTCCCAAGGCCTGTGAAAGTGAGGGATCGTTGTCCAGGATGGGTTGTAGATCACTGATGATGTGTTGGAGAGGTTTTAGCTGAGGACTGTAGGTGAAGGCCAGTGGAGTTCTGTTGGTTTCTTTCTTGGGCTTGTCTCGCAGCAGGAGGTTTCTGGTTATACGTCTGGCCCTGTTGATCTGTTTCCTTATTTCCTCGTGCGGGTATCGTAGTTTTGAGAATGCTTGGTGAAGATCTTGTAGGTGTTGGTCTCTGTCTGAGGGGTTGGACCAAATACGGTTGTACCTCAGCACTTGACTGTAGACAATGGATTGTGTGGTGTGTCCGGGATGGAAGCTGGAGGCATGAAGGTAGGCATAGCGGTCGGTGGGTTTTCGCTATAGGGTGGTGTTAAAGTGACCATCACTTATTTGCACCGTGGTGTCTAGGAAGTGGACCTCCCGTGTAGATTGGTCCAGGCTGAGGTTGATGGTGGGGTGGAAGCTGTTGAAATCGTGGTGGAATTCTTCCAGAGTTTCTTTCCCATGGGTAGTGGAGGCAAGTATCAGTGGCCAGCAAAAGTAACCTAACATTGGAGGAGATTGTACCTTGCACCCGTAGAAGGGATGGCAGAGTGGGAATCTAGTGCAGTCTAGTGCCAAGGGCACCGGACTCGAAGGGTATGTCTACCCTGCGATCAGAGGTGTGACTGCAGTCATAGACGTACCAAGTTAGCTTTGATCTAGCTAGCTGGAATAACAATAGCGACGAAGCTGTGGCAGTACGGTCTAGCCACTTGGGTACATACCAAAGATCCCAGGTGGGGTTGGACAGCCTGTGCTGCTGTGACTTCACTGCTATTGTTATTTGAGTTAGCTAGATTCAGGCTACCTTGGGTAGGTCTACGCGTACTGCAGCCACACCTCTGATTGCACCATAGACAGACCTTTGTTCAGGAAACACTGATTCTCTTCCTGGCTCTGCCACTGATCTGCTGTATGACTCTGGGCAAGTCATCTACCCCTCTGTGCTTGTTTCCCCTCCCGCCCTTTTCTGTCTTGTCTGTTGATTTATATTGTAAGCTCTTTAGGTCAGGGACTCTCGCGCACACGTATCAGTGTCTAACGAGTGAGGCTCTGATCTCAGCTTGCACCTTTAGTTGCTATTATAATACAGCTATGGGCTTGTCGACACTCACCCTTAGTTTGCAGCAGGCTGGGGTGTATCTCTACCCCTACACTAACCTTTCGTACACTTGGTGTCTGTGTGGATCCTGCTGCCGCACACTAAAAGTTCAGTAGTATGTTTTAATCTATGCCAGTTTCAGGGCAGGGTAGATCAAAGTGCATTATGGAGCTTTTAGTGCACGGCAGGCTAGTATATATTTATAGCCCAGCTTGCTGCAAACTGAGTGTATAGACAAGCCCTTAGAGCTGCTGCTACAGCATGTGCTCCTTGGAAGGAATTTTCTCTGCAGTGCAGCCCCTTTGTGTTCTCTCCAGTATGTACCATGGCTTAAAAGTCACAATCTGTCTCTTCCATTGCATCAGTGTTTCCATTGAAAACTCCCATTTTGGGTGGTTATTCTGATCATAACGAGTTACATCTGTATAGTGGCTTTCATCCAGCAAGAGGCCAGCAGAGAAACAAAGAGACGACTATGTATGATCTTTGAGTTTTCTTTTTGGTCTTTGAAAAAAAATGTATTTAGAACTAACATAAAATTGTCAGTCTCTCATTTCACAGGGCCGAAGATATATTTCCCCTTGAAATAGCATGAACCATATAGGAGCAGAGTTTGTATCACATGTTTACAATTTTGGAGATTATCTTTAATCTAGGGATCATCCAAAAGATAGACAAGGTTGTTAGGTGCCTCGGTTTGCATTCAACTGCGTATAGGTGGCGCTGGTAACTGGCTAATTTACCCTAACAATTTCCATGATAAGGCCCTGTTTCAGTTGTTTATAATTTTGCCAAACTTTGACTCTTCAAGCTGGAATTTTCTGTGCAAGGTGTCTGCCTTTTTTTGGAAAGTTTCAGCTAAAACTGTTCAGCTGCTCCCTAGAACAGGATTATAAACCTCTGGAAAAAATACAGATCACATTTGCTCAGGTGAGACTTCTTAGAAGCTGCATTATTTTCAAAGATTGCATCTACAGTGAGCATACTCCATCGCACACGTGTCATCTCCACACAGCAATTGAGCATGCTTCATTCGGGGGCTGAGTAGGACATCTCCTGCAAATACGCTGTTGTCAGTGCCAGGGGCTTGTGTGATGCCAGGCACCAGAACTGAGAGCAGGGTGTCCCTGTGTTAGTGCCCAGGCATCAAGGAGAAGGAGGAAGCAGCCTGATTTGAATGCAAAGGAGTGAAGAGAAGGCAAGGGGGAGACTGGGAACTGTCAGAGATAAGGAGCAGAGGGGAGAGGGAATGGCTGGGGATATATGGACAGAAGGGTCTCTAACTACTAGAAAGATCACTCCTTTCCAGAACTTGGAATTGAACCCAGGATTCCAGAATCTCAGAATCTGAGGTCAGCAAATTGACAGCGAGCTTTACAGCTGTGTCATCTCCCTCTAATGGTTAGTCCTCATGGAGGATATCGGCCTACTACTGTTATCAGTTATTCTGTTAACTCAAGAGGTGGAGGTCTGTGCTGGGGAACTGAGGGTCCCAACTCCGCTAATAAACCATGTGAGATTACCATGTATGGTGATAAACCACATGATGGATTTTAAAAAAAGCTTTAAAAGATATTTAGGCCATTTCATCCACACCAGAGAAGGGCATTGAGTTATTTATCCACTTGAAAAGTGAATTAACTCACATGCTTACAATGTGCTTCACTTCAGCTGTTGGGACGGAAAGTCTTGTTTTTTTGAGCGTTGTGTGGAATGCAATCTTCTTTTGCAGCTGCACTGTCTGAAGTATGGAAGGTGTGCAGCTGGACGAAAGCACCTGCAAGGTTGGCACAGAATCCTCACTGATACTGCTGCATATATGAGTCAGCCCCAAACCATCACAACTTAAATCCTTTCAGAGACAAGCAGCTGTTTCTGTCTCTGGACAATGTCTGCCAAGTGTTTCCATTATTAAGGTTCTCTTCTGTTTTTTCAAAAATTTCTCAAACTTTCAGCTTTTGGGCTGAAATTTCCCCAGCCAAATCTCTGTCCAAAGGTGAATTAAAAACCTGGGTGAAAAGATTCATCCTGTAACTTTTTGCACTGAATTTTTTTTTCAAAAACATATATGAATAAAGTGCGTAAGAGGAACATTTAGTGATGTGTACAATCAAGGCTGCATAATCACTTTCATTTTAAGGGGTCACTTTTCCGCTGCTTAAGTGTTTCAATTACTTGTAAGGCTGAAATTTGGCAGGCTCAATCTCAGTCCAGGAGTGGCATTGCTTGGAAAGCATGATCAAAACTGGTTCAGCCATTTTTGAAAACAGCTCAAAAATACTCTTTTCCTGCTGTAGAAAAAAAAATCAACTTCTGTTTAATAGCTATCATACCTCAGCTGTTGGAGGTAGAAACTTGGAGTCTGTCAGAGAGAGACATCTTTCTCCTGGAGAAAATAGATTGTGATTTGTTAAAGATGCAAGAGTTTAAAAAGAAGCCTGGGATGCTCTCTGAGGTTTGTAATGTGATCTCTTAATGGTCTGCCAATAACTCAATTCTGTTTCCTTCTCTTGGGTTATTGAGGATGTGTTCGTTTCTATGGCTAGAGAGACACCAGCAACTTGAAAATCTCACTTCTGTTGTAAATATTTTGCCTATTACAGGAAACAATGAGGATTATCACTGAAAGGCTAAAAATAATTTTTTTTTCAGTTTTACTTTGCGTATTTGACAACACTTGTGTTCAGTTCATTGCTGCCCCATCTAGTCAGTCAGTCTCCCTGGTTTGTGTGGGTTGTTCTCACAGCAGTTGATTTTTAAAAGAGGAATATTGAGTATAAAACCACACAAATTGTTAGGGGCAGGGGACTTAGTGGCAGGTATGACACCTGAAATTTCTCTTAGCATATTTTGAAAACGTCTAGATTTTGAGTTGATATAAGACATGGCCGCTGGTTAAGCCACTAGAAACACATAGGTCAAAACTGCCTGCTTGAGTTCAGTGACTATGGTACTCAGTAGGCAGCCTATATGTATTGTAATGAACCTGCTGGCTCCTTCCTGGGCACTGTTAACCCCCAGTTCACCAGCCAAGCAGTGGCAGGCTACAGAACATCTGGAGTACAGGGAGGGGAATAAACTTGAGAGGGAGATGGAGGCTATGTGAGAGGAGGAGGAGCGGCAGAGTAGAGGTGGCAGGAGATGGGAGCTTAGAGTGGAGGAAGCTGGGTGTAGGATAGCCTAGGAAGTGGGGCTGAAAGGGCTGAGAGCTGGACGGAGATGCACGCTGTTTATGGCCAGGGGCTAGCAGTAGCTATAGCTACAGGACACTGGTCTGCAGAAAGGAGGACAGTGCAGATGAATTACACTGGGACTGTTACTTTAATACCCCAGGACTGGACTGCCCCTAGGGGCTGGATTAGAAACTCCTTTGTCATAACTAGTAAAGTATCTGTTCCTGGGGTATTTGCAGCTTTTATTTCTGGCAGCCCCAGTGAAGAAATCCTCACTTATGCAAAATGTGCGAATGTTTTTGGGAACCCAGAGAGGGTTAGAGCCCAGGGTTCGCCTCCGAACAACACATCACCAAACCCTAGACAACTAGATTACCAGAGCCCTCCCGGCGACCGCCTGCAGGGGGGTTGGAGAATACCGTTGCTGGGAGTGCTCTCGTAGTGGCATGTTTAGCTCCCAGAGAGGACATGTCTCATGTCACTTCAACAGCAACGCTTCCTGCTAGCCCAAGAGCAGATTACATGAGCATCAAACACAGCTCCAGGCTGAAGCGTTATGGAAGTGAAACTCTTGTGGGTTAAGAGGTTTAAGATGGGCTATTTGTGAAGAGATGCAGATGCTATTTTGCTGCAACCCAGGTTACCACCTGCCCTGTACTAGTCACTGGGATCTTGCTCTCCTTTTGTAGAGCGGGACAAAGCAAACTCCCCACGGCGTGGGAGTACTGCGCACGCTGCTGGGTCCCCCTCCTGCAGCACTTTTTGTCAATGTTACTTGGGTCTTTGCTCGTGTGTATCATGCAGAGCAGGCAGCCGAACGAGGCACTGAGCTAGCAGAGCCAGTGCTTTGGGGGCTCGTCGCTGTCATGCTGTCTGGCTGATGCACGAAGGAAGGAGAATTGACGGGGTTCAGGTAGCAGAGACACTGGGGCAGGTCCTCAGCTGCTAAAGCTGTTCTAGCTCTGTTGACTTCAGAGAAACTATGACAACATACACTGGCTGAGGATCTTCCTGCAGGGAGGGAGGAGTCGTGTCAGACTACGCAAGCTGTCAGTCCAAGCAGTATTTGTAGAGACGCCCTCCAAGGTATATTTGGGGTGTTTATACCATTAGCACACCAGCGTCCTAGACAGGTGAAGCTGACCAGTCAGGTTTATGCATGGGTAGGAATGGACCAGAAATAGGGATTATTATGCCAGGCAAAAGGCTGCTTGTTGGGCCCACTTCAGGCTGGGGTAGGAGGCAGGTAGTTGGCTGGCAGATGTACAGAGGAGAGAAGTGGCTGTGGAGTTGTGGGACGGTGGCCAGGCCTAGGAAAACTAAAAGGAATACATTTTAAAATATGCATTCAATAAACAGGTTTCAGAGTGATAGCCAAGTTAGTCTGTATCAGCAAAAACAACGAGGGGTCCTTGTGGCACCTTATAGACTAACAAATTTATTTGGGCATAAGCTCTCGTGGGCTAGAACCCACTTCATCAGATGCATGGAGTGGAAAATACAGGAGCAGGTATAAATACATGAAAAGATGGGAGTTGCCTTACCAAGTGTGAGGTCAGTCTAATGAGACAATTCAATTAACAGCAGGATACCAAGGGAGGAAAAATAACTTTTGTAGTGGTAATGAGAGTGGCCCATTTCAAACAGTTGACAAGAAAGTGTGAGTAACGGTAGGGGGAAATTAGTATGGGGGGAAATTAGGTTTAGGTTTTGTAATAACCCAACCACTCCCGGTCTTTATTCAGGCCTAATTTGATGGTGTCCAGTTTGTAAATTAATTCCAGTTTTGCAGTTTCACGTTGGAGTCTGGTTTTGAAGTTTTGTTGTTGAAGAATTGCCACTTTTAGGTCTGTTATTGAGAGACCAGGGAGATTGAAGTGTTCTCCTACTGGTTTTTGAATGGTATAATTCCTGATGTCAGATTTGTGTCCATTTATTCTTTTGCGTAGAGACTGTCCGGTTTGGCCAATGTACATGGCAGAGGGGCATTGCTGGCACATGATGGCATATTTCACATTGGAAGATGTGCAGGTGAACGAGCCCCTGATGGTGTGGCTGATGTGGTTAGGTCCTATGATAATGTCCCTTGAATAGATATGTGGACAGAGTTGGCACCGGGGTTTGTTGCAGAGTTTGGTTCCTGGGTTGGTGTTTTTGTTGCTTGGTGTGTGGTTGCTGGTGAGTATTTGCTTCAGGTTGGGGGGCGCTGTCTGTAAGCAAGGACTGGCCTGTTTCCCAAGGTCTGTGAGCATGAGGGATCATCCTTTAGGATAGGTTGTAGATCCCTGATGATGCGCTGGAGAGGTTTTAGTTGGGGGCTGTAGGTGATGGCTAGTGGCGTTCTGTTACTTTCTTTGTTGGGCCTATCTTGTAGTAGGTGACTTCTGGGTACCCTTCTGGCTCTGTCAATCTGTTTCTTCACTTCACCAGGTGGGTATTGTAGTTTTAAGAATGCTTGATAGAGATCCTGTTCAATAAATGTTACTGGCCCTAATTTTCCATTGCCCTGTCTCTTGTCCAGTCATATACAGCAGTGCAAAATATGCTCAAAACACAACTAAAATAAGCAAGGTAATCTGGTATAACGGACTGCACAAGATTCAGAGCAATGGGAAATTTGTCCTGTAGCCTTGAACTGTATTTTGTGTGTTTCTACTTTATATTTTTAATTTTTGTATTCCATTGAAGCAGCACCAAGCTTAGCCATCAAGTATTGCATTTCTTCTGGATGCTTTTTCTGCTGGAGAAGCTCTGTAATAACTTGACCCTACATCTTCTTCCAGTTACAGCAAGCTGGCTGAGCTTTTATGGGCACAGTTTTTCAAAAATGTACTTCTGTTTTCCTGTGGGCCCATGTTGCTTTACTCACAGCTTGTGGATTCTTGGTAGTTGTGCCCATTTGCAAGATGTCCTCTCTGAGCATATGTTAAATTTGCCCAAGAACTGAATAGACACTTGGCACTTAAGTTGTGGGCATGAAACATTAGTTCCCCAATGTACAAAGTTGAGAACCCCAGCAATAAAGGCACCGTCAGTGCAGGAGCGGCACCAGCTTTTTTGCCACCCGAGGCGGCGCCTCCGGGAGAAGCTGCCACTGAAATGCTGCCGAGGACCCAGGCAGCCGAAGAACCTGCCGCTGAAATGCCCCCGAGGACCCGGGCGACCAAAGATAAAAGCATCACCACCGAAATGCCGCCGAGGGACCCGAAATGCTGCCCCCCAAATCCTGGTGCCCTAGGCGACCACCTAGGTCGCCTAGTGGTTGCGCCGGCCCTGCGTCAGTGATATTTATCTAAAGGCATTTAGGCTAGAATACATTGCTCTGCAGGGACCCAAAGACTGAGTGATTCTGAATATTTTCTATTGGAATGGAATCCATATGCATATGGAGGACAAAGGGAAAAGGATATTTTTCATACTGAAAGCTTGTGCAGTGGACATTTTTTTTTACAAAAAACACAACTCCTATTAAAGTTTATCCTGTCCTCACTTTTATCTAAATGCACTGCTTGCTGACTTGTGCTTCTATTGTTGTGAGTGCTGAGAAGAGGAAGAGTCAAGTTATAAGTAATTTAAGTATGAAAATTACCTTGCAAGAAATAATGGGATCTAAGTGCAGTGCTACCCCACGGTGATGGGTTGGGATTCACTCAAGGCGTATTATGGAACGTAGGCTGCAATTACTTTACAAAGACTTTGAAGGGAAAGTGATAAGATGGCTGTAATCTACAAAGTGCCTTTGTAATTAAAGCACCAAGCAAGAAACGGTGAATCGGAAAGATCACCAAATGTATAGTTTAGGGCTGTCAAGCGATTAAAAAAATTAACTGAGATTAATTGCGAGATTAAAAAAAATAATCGTGCCATGTAAATGCCTTTTCTCCCTTTCAGGTGACATTGTAAATAAGAAGCAGGCAGCATTATCTCCCATAAATATAAACAAACTTGTTTCTCTTAGCGATTGGCTGAACAAGTAGTAGGACTGAGTGGACTTGTCAGCTCTAAAGTATGTAACAAAACCCCCCTATGTTTGTAAGTTGCACTATAACAATAAAGAGATTGCACTACAATACTTTAGAAAATACGATTTCTTTTGTTTACAAATATTTGCATTGTAAAAAATATAATCGGAAATAATAATATAAAGTGAGCACTGTACACTTTGTATTCTGTGTTGTGTTTGAAACCGATATATTTGAAAAACATCCAAAATATATATAATACATTTAAATTGGTATTCTATTATTGTTTAATAGTGTGATTAAAACTGCGATTAATCACCATTAATTTAATTGAGTTAATCACTTGAGTTAACTGCGATTAATTGACAGCCCTAGTAGAGTTATACAGAAATAAGATATGGCCTGGTGGGTAAGGCATTGGACTGGGACTCAGGAGATCTGGGGTAGCTTCCCACCTCTGCCAGAAATATACTGTATGATCTTGGGCAAGTGACTTATCTTCTCTGCCTTGGTGTAATAACAGGATAATGCTGCCTTTCTTCCATCCCTAGTCTGCCATGTCTTAGGGTACGTCTATACTTACGCGTCCGGTCGGAGGCGCGGGATCGATGTTCTGGGTTCGATTTATCGCGTCTTGTCTAGACACGATAAATCGAACCAGGAAGTGCTCCCCCGTCGACGCTGGTAATCCAGCTCGACGAACGGAGTAGGCGGAGTGGACGGGGGAGCCTGCGCGCCGCGTGTGGACCCCGGGTAAGTGCTTTTTCATTCGAACTAAGATAGTTCGACTTCAGCTACGTTATTCACATAGCTGAAGTTGCGTATCTTAGTTCGAATTATGGGGTTAGTGTGGACCAGCCCTTAGATTGAGCTCTTTGGGTGTGCACAGCAGCTAGCACTGCAGTGGCCTTGATCTCATTTGAGGCTGCTAGTTGGTACTGTGACACAGAAATGGTAAGTAAAGTTGGAACTTTACTTCCGCCTTTTGTAGCGCACATGTACATATAGCTTTATGCCCTCTTTCAGAGGAAATGAAAGCCTGTCTAATAGCAAACGTGGACTTATTCCACTGATGTGGTTGTTTGTTTTCCTCTAAGCTTTTCCCTTCCCCCCTGCTTCCAATGTTTGCATTTGGCTGCCCTTAATTAGGGTATAGAGCTGCATTTGCAATGCAAGAGCTAAAGGTTGTTTCAGCATTTCAGGGTGTTATAATCACTTTACTGTTAAAAGTCCCTGCAGATTTTTCACTTTTTCCACTGAAATATTTCCTAAATTGGAGAAGTTCTGAAAAATTAGAGTGTCAAAAGGGAAAATGAAAGTGTAAAATTTTACCATTCTCTAGGGCTATGTCTACTCAATCTGGAAGGGAATTTTATTATAAAACTGAGAGATGAAGAAAAAAATCAGATTTTTTTTTAAATCGCTCAGAAGAGGACCTTATTTGGCTCCAGATTTTTTTTGCTTGTGTCTGGAGGAAAATTGACTGATTTCTACAAGCTGGCTTTTCCCAGGCACTAACTCTTTAGCCTTCTTAGCACCACACCTACGTTTCCCACTCACATGGCAAGAAACTAAAGTGGAACAATCCATATGTGGGGTCTTTTCACATGCCATACGGATGCTGCTACTCTGGGCAAATGCTCTTCATTAGCTATGAAAGGGATTATCTTGACTGCTGGCTTCTAGTATCTAACAAGTTTTCTTGACAGGAAAAGAGAAGTGGATACTGTAAATAAACCTGGTTGAAAATGTTAATTTGAAAAATATGATTTTGGTGAAAACAAGTTTTTCTAGAAAAATGTAGTTTTTTATTATATCTTTGAAGGTAGATTTTAAACCAAAATTAAAATATTAATTTTGAATGGAAATTGTCACTTTTTTAAAGCCATAATGTTCAAAATTTAATTTCTCGTGTTCCTCTCCCTTTTTGGCACTGAATAATGTCCAGGGATTTTTCACTTTTTCCACTGAAATATTTCCTAAATTGGAGAAGTTCTGAAAAATTAGAGTGTCAAAAGGGAAAATGAAAGTGTAAAATTTTACCATTCTCTAAGGCTATGTCTACACTACAGCCTAGGAAGGAGTACTGTGGAAAGGGATCTGGAGGTCATTGTGGATCACAAAGTAAATATGAATCAACAGCGTTACACTGTTGCAAAAAAAGCAAACATCATTCTGGAATGTATTAGCAGGAGCGTTGTAAGTAAGACACAAGAAGTAATTCTGCTCTACTGTCATAACCATACAGCTAAGGGTAGCCTAGAATTCCTCCTTACCTGTAGGGGGTTAAGAAGCTCAAATAACCTGGTTGGCACCTAACTAAAAGGACCAATGAGGAAAGAAGATACTTTCAAATCTGGGGGGTGGGGAGGCTTTGTTTGTGCTCTTTGTTTGTGTGGGTGTTCTCTCTTGGGACTGAGGGGGACAGACAGAAATCCATCTCCTCCAAACCATCCTAAACCAAGTCTCCAATATTGCAAAAAGTGTAAGTAAGCCAGGCAAGGCGTATTAAATTATATTTTGTTTTTGCTTGTGAATTTTCCCTGTGCTAAGAGGGGGGTTTATTCCTGTTTTCTGTAACTTTTAAAGTTTTGCCTAGAAGGGAATCCTCTGTGTTTTGAATCTGATTACCCTGTAAAGTTATTTTACATCCTGATTTTACAGAGATGATTTTTACCTTTCCTTTTTAAATAAAATCCTTCTTTTAAGAACCTGACTGATTTTTCCATTGTCCTAAGACCCAGGGGTTTGGGTCTTGGATCACTTTGTAACCGATTGGTTAGGATATTATTCTCAAGCCTCCCCAGGAAAGGGGGTGTAAGGGCTTGGGGGGATATTTTGGGGGAAGAGGAACTCCAAGTGGTCCTTTCCCTGTTTCTTTGTTAAATCACTTGGTGGTGGCAGCATACCGTCCAAGGACAAAGGATTTGTGCCTTGGGGAAGTTTTGTTAACCTAAGCTGGTAAAAATAAGCATAGGGAGCTTTCATGCGGGTCCCCACATCTGTACCCTAGAGTTCAGAGTGGGGAGGGAACCCTGACATCTACTCTGTGCTGATTATGCCTTAACTGGAGTGTTGTGTCCTGTTCTGGGTACCACATTTCAGGAAAGATGTGGACAAATTGAAGAAAGGCCAGAGAAGAGCAACAAAATGAAAACATGACCTATGAGAAGATCGAAAAAATTAGGTTTATTTAGTCTGGGGAAGATAAAACTGAGAGGGGACATAATAGCAGTTTTCAAGTACATAAAAGGTGTTACAAGGAGGGAGAAAAATTGTTCTTCTTAACCTCTAAGGATAGGACAAGAAGAAACGGGATTAAATTGCAGCAAGGGCGGTTTAGGTTGGACATTAGGAAAAACGTCCTGTCAGAGTGGTTAAGCACTGGAATAAATTGCCTAGGGAGGTTGTGGAATCTCCATCACTGAAGATTTTTAAGAGCAGGTTAGACAAACACCTGTCAGGGATGGTCTAGATCAGGGGTGGAGAGCCTTTTTTCAATTGGGGCCACTGACACAGAGAAAAAAATCAGTCATGGGCTACACACAGCCCCGTAGGATTGCAGAGGTTCAGGGCTTCCGTCCATAGTGAGGCGAGCCAGCGCTAGCGGCTCCAGCCCTGTGTGTGTGTGTGTGGGGGGGGGGGGAGGGAGGCGCGCAGAAGCTTGGGGATTCCCCTAGGCTCTGGGATGGGGCCAGAAATGAGGGGTTCAGCGTGTGGGATAGGGCTCCAGGCTGGGGCAGGGGGTTGGGGTGTGTGGGGGTGTGAGGGCTCTGTCTGGGGGTGCGGGCTCTGGGGTGGGGCTGGATATGAGGGGTTTGGGGTGCAGGAGGAGGCTCTGGGCTGGGGCCAAGGGGTTTGGAGTGCGGGAGTGGGCTCAGGCCTGGGGCAGTGGGTTGGGGTGCGGGTTGTGGTGCAGGCTCTGGGAGGGACTTAGGATGAGGGAGGGGGTTCCAACCTGGGACAAGGCGTACTGGGTGCGGGCTCCGGCCAGACAGCGCTTACCTCAGGTGACTCCCGGTTGGTGACGCAGCAGGGCTAAGGCAGGCTCCCTGTCTGCCCTGCTCTGCGCTGTTCCCAGAAGCTGTCACCAGCTTCCCTGATCACCCCTGTGCCTAAGGCCCACCAGGGACATGCTGGTTGCTTCCAGTTGCTGCACGGAGCCGACCAGACTTTTAATGGCCTGGCAACCCTCCCCCTGCAGCAGGGAAAGCCAGTTCTTGCTGCTCCAGCCCCGCCAGGGGCGCTGCGGCTCGGGGCTTCCAGTCCACAGAGCGAAGACTTGCTGCGGGCTGAATGAAATGAAGCAGGGGGCCAGATCCAGCCCATGGGCTGGAGGTTCCCCATCCCTGGTCTAGATAATACTTAGTCCTGCTATGAGTGCAGGGGAGTGGACTAGATGACCTCTCGAGTCCCTTCCAGTCCTATGATTCTATGATAACTTAGGTTGCTCGGGGATGTGAATAAATCACCCTTCTGAGTGACATAAGTTACACTGACATAAGCACTCGTGTGCATGGTGCTATGTCAGCAGGAGAGAACAGATGTATGTGGGTGAAGAATGAGGCCCATTGAACTTAGTGATTTTAAAGGATCAAAATGATTAACAGCTTTTCTGTCTGTTGCTAGGCACTTCTATCTGGGACCAGGGACCGCAGAAGCCCATGAAGGAAAATAGGCTAGGTCTACACTAACCCCCCCTGTCGAACTAAGATACGCAACTTCAGCTACGTTAATAACGTAGCTGAAGTCGAAGTACCTTAGTTCGAACTTACCTGTGGTCCAGACGCGGCGCGCAGGCTCCCCCGTCGACTCCGCCTACTCCACTCGTCGAGCTGGATTACCAGCGTCGACGAGGGAGCACTTCCTGGTTCGATTTATCGCGTCTAGACAAGACGCGATAAATCGAACCCAGAACATTGATCCCGCGCCTCCGACGCGAGAGGTAAGTATAGACGTACCCATAGCGAAGCAAAGAATGTTAGCTGACCTTTCTTGATCCTCAGGAAAAGGGTAGGATTTGTTGTGGTTCAAGGAATGGGTGAAGGTTTAGGCTGACGTATATTTTATCTGAATGAGTTCACTCAACCCTATTCTAAAGCCAGGCTTGAACCCTGTACCTGGTAGTGTAAAACACTTGAGGATGAGTCAAGGCTGGAACATGCTGTCTGTATGAAATACATGGTGAGATAAATGGCAGTGCTAGAACACTGGCCGGCTGAATATCAACCACTTGGATTATACCTCTCACATCTACATTAAAGCATGAACACATGTATGTATCACAGTTGCCAACTCTGCCTGAACTATTCCAAGTCTCAGTTCTGCCTTTTGAGATGGTAAGGACACCAGGACTGATCATTTTCTGTCTCAAATCTGTGCTGTGCATGGAACGATGGCATTGATCCTTTGGTGTAGAGAACGGAGAACGGCTCCTATATTTTGAAGAAGGAATACAGAGTGCATGGATCCATCTTGTTTTGTTTAAACGTAGATTACATACAGTGACAACTATTTGTTTTAATCTGGTTATGAAATGTCATGTTCTCAGATGGCGACCACATTGACCTGAGCTTTGTGCCTGGTCTATTTCAAAGAGGGGTTGTGATGGCCTGTGACTTATTGCCTGAACAATTTACCTTGGCTAATAGTAATTTCAACTCCTTTTTTTCAGGAGAGGCATTATTTGCCTGCTCTGCTCAGGAATACTATTCAAGGACTATCTCTTTGGGTCTTCCTTACACATACAGGGCAAGTCAAATGCCTGGAAAGGTGCTACATCAAATCAGCATAGCATTCAAACAGAATTTGGCTGGTACTTGGGAGAAAACATGGGGATAGTGCAAATGTAAATATGCTTTAATTTCTCTGTTAAACCTGATTTTTGGCTTTCACGAGTTGGGCATCGTTAAAGTTGTCAGTCTCTTTGGATATTCAGGAACCTCAGTCTAAGGTGCATTGTAAATTCATGAGTCTTCACAAATAAATGTTAAGTGCATTATTGATGTGCCCTGCTGTAAATATTCCCCTGGTTCCCTAGTCAAGGTTCTTTTGGTGACTCCTTGACTTGTTTAAAATATTATGGAAAAGACCATTAATACATGCACTACAGCCACTGTTTGTTATGTATTAAACTATTTTCCCTTCTTTCTATCAAACGGTATAATACATTAAGGCTTAAAGTCTGCCAGTGTGCCCCTTCAAAGTTAGCAGCATTGTCAAAGTCATAGAAATTTTCCATTTTCCCCAGTGCAAATAGGAGTGGAATGTGTATAATGTGATAGCAGTTGCAAAAGGTAGGAGAGATACTGTAATTTGTATTTCAGTAACACCTATTCATCACGTTTATTATGGCAGTGCCTAAGGGCCAACCAAGAATGTAGCCCCATCATGCTAGGCACTTCACAGACAGTAATAAATGGTTCCTGTCCCAAGGGGCTGATAATCTAAATAGACCAGTGTAGCGGGGTGGAACCCCGCTCCTGCCTGGAGGGGCTGGAAATAGCCCTGGGAGAGGGCTGAGGCTCAGAAGCTGGGCTGATGAGCCCTTCCCCTGCTCCTGACCCCTCTCCTGATCCTGTTCCCCGTGCTGCCCCCATTCCTGCTCCCGTCCCTTCCCCTGCCTCGATCCCTGTCTTGGCCCCCGCCCCCGCCCCCACTGCCTCCCATGTTACTGCCGCCCCCGGGGTCGTCTCGTTCCCGCTACCTGCGGACGACCCCCAGGGGGCGGTTTTCGTGTCCCCTCTCCCGACAGTGCTAGGGGCTGCTTTGTTCCCCCCGCCGCCCCCACCTGTGCCGGGGTTGGGGACGGGTTGCCCGGCGCAACCGCGCCGGAGCTCCGCTCCTTGCTTGCCCGTCCCCGCAGGCCGCGAGGACCTTCTCGGGGACCCGCCGGAGGACGGCAGCACAATGGCTGCCGCGTCCCCCTCTGCGCTGAAGGAGGAGCTGCGCCGCTTCCTACGCGACACCAGGGGCTCCAAGAGCAAGGTGCAGCTCGCCCTCCAGCGCTGGGGGGACTTCCACCTCGTCCTCCGGGCCGCGAGGGCCCTTTTAGGGGAGGGGAGGGGGACCGGGAGGCAGGGCCTCGCGGCCTACCGGCGAGCCCGCAACTTCCGCGACGCCCTGACCGCCCTTGGGGTGGACCGTGGGCTGTTGCGGGGCCCGCTGGGAGCCGTCGATCCCCCTGCCCGTGAGGATTCACCCCAGCCCTCCCAATGCTAGGCACCAACTTCGCATCGCTCAACACCAGGGGCTGTAGCGTGGGTCTCCGCAGGAACCAGGTGCTCTCCTTCCTCCGGGAGGGGGGGTACTCTGTCATTTTCCTGCAGGAGACCCACACGGTTCCAGCCGTCGAGGCTCGCTGGCGGCTGGAGTGGGGGGACGGGGTCTATTTCAGCCACCTCAGCGCCCGCTCGGCCGGGGTGGCTACCCTGTTCTCCCCCGAGCTACGGCCCGAGGTGCTGGGGGTAGCCGAGGTTGTGCCGGGCCGCCTGCTGCACGTCCGGGCCCGCGTCAAGGGGCTTACCCTCAATTTGATCAACGTTTACGCCCCAAATGCGGGCCCGGACCGAGTGTGCTTCTATCGGCAGGCGGCGGCCTTCCTCGGCACCCTGGATCCTCACGAGTGCCTGGTCCTGGGCGGGGATTTCAACACCACCCTCGAGGACCGGGACCGCGCAGGACTCGAGACGTCCCAGGCAGCCGCAGGCGTCCTCAGGGAGATCGTAGACCATCACTCCCTGGTGGACGTCTGGCGCGACCACCACCCGGACGATGCCGTCACCTTCACCTATGTCCGGGTGGGGGAGGATGGGTCGTGCCGCTCCCGGTTGGACCGAATCTATTTTTCACGCTTCCATCTGGCACGAGCCCACGCCTCCGGCGTCCGGCCGGCCCCGTTCTCGGATCACCACTTGGTGTCCGTGACGGCCTCCCTCTGTTCGGAGAGGCCGGGGCCGGCCTATTGGCACTTCAACAACAGTTTGCTGGAGGACGTGGGCTTCGTTGCGTCCTTCCGGGAGTTCTGGCTGGCCTGGCGGGAGCAGCGGCGCGCCTTTCCCTCGGCGCGGCGATGGTGGGATGTGGGGAAGGTGCGCGCACGGCTCTTCTGCCGCGACTACACCCGGGGCGCCAGCCGGCGGAGGGATGCGGCGATAGGGCAGCTGGAGCGGGAGGTCTTGGAGCTAGAGAGGCGTCTGGCCTCCGGCCCCGAGGATCCACCCCTCCGCGTAGCGTACTGGGGGAAGCGGGAGGAGCTCCGGACCCTGGAGGACCACCGGGCCCGGGGTGCTTTTGTTCGATCCCGCATCCGTCTCCTCCGGGAGATGGATCGCGGCTCCCGCTTCTTCTACGCCCTGGAGAAACGGAGGGGGGTTAAACAGCACGTCACCTGCCTCTTGGCGGAGGACGGCACCCCCCTCACGGCTCCGGAGGAGATGCGGGGAAGGGCCAGGGCCTTCTACGCTAGTCTCTTCTCCCCGGATCCGACCGACGCCGAAGCCTGCCGGGTGCTCTGGACCGAGCTCCCGACGGTCAGCACGGGTGACCGGGACCGGCTGGAGCTGCCTCTCTCTCTAGCCGAGTTCTCGGAAGCCCTCCGCCGCATGCCCACCAACAAGTCCCCGGGCATGGACGGGCTGACCGTGGAGTTCTACTGCGCGTTCTGGGACGTCCTCGGCCCGGACCTTGTTGCTGTCTGGGCCGAGTCCTTGCAAAGCGGGGTCCTCCCTTTTTCGTGCAGGCGAGCCGTGCTCGCCTTATTGCCGAAAAAGGGGGACCTCCGCGACTTACGGAATTGGCGTCCCGTCTCGCTCCTCAGCACGGACTATAAGGTCGTAGCGAAGGCCATCTCGCTGCGGCTGGGGTCCGTGCTGGCGGACGTGGTCCACCCCGACCAGACCTACACCGTCCCGGGCCGGACCATATTCGACAACCTGTATCTGGTCCGGGACCTTTTAGAGCTGGGGCGTAGGGATGGTCTGTCGTTCGCCCTCCTGTCCCTGGACCAGGAGAAAGCGTTCGACAGGGTGGACCACGGGTATCTCCTGGGCACCCTGCGGGCGTTTGGCTTCGGACCCCAGTTTGTGGGCTTTCTCCAGGTGCTGTACGCTGCCGCGGAGTGTCTGGTCAGGCTCAACTGGACCCTGACCGAGCCGGTCAGCTTCGGGCGGGGAGTGCGGCAGGGGTGTCCCCTCTCGGGTCAGCTGTATGCCCTGGCGATCGAGCCCTTCCTCTGTCTCCTCCGCCGGAGGCTGACGGGGTTGGTGCTTCGTGAACCGGGGCTGCGGCTGGTCCTGTCGGCGTACGCCGACGATGTGCTCCTCGTGGTCCAGGACCCGGGCGACTTGGGGCGGGTGGAGGCTTGCCAGATGGTGTATTCGGCGGCCTCCTCCGCCCGGGTCAACTGGGTCAAGAGCTCTGGCCTGGTGGTCGGGGACGGGTGGCGGGCTAGCTCCCTCCCACCCGCGCTTCAGGCCATCAGGTGGAGCGCGGGTCCGCTGCTCTATCTGGGCGTTTACCTTTCCGCCACGCATCCGTCTCCGCCGGAGAACTGGCACGATTTACAGGGCAGGGTGTCGGAGCGGCTCCGGAAATGGACAGGACTACTCCAGTGCCTCTCCCTCCGAGGGAGGGCACTGGTACTCAATCAACTAGTCCTGTCCATGCTCTGGCACCGACTCAACACCCTGAGCCCGGCCCCGGGGTTCCTTGCCAGTCTCCAGAGGCTCGCCCTGGAGTTTTTCTGGCCGGGGCTGCACTGGGTCTCTGCAGGGGTCCTGAGTCTTCCCCTGGAGGAGGGGGGACAGGGCCTGGTCTGCCTGCGCAGCCAGGTCCATGTCTTCCGCCTCCAGGCCCTGCAGAGGCTCCTTTATGGTGCAGGTAGTCCGGCGTGGAGCACGTTGGCGCACGCCTTCCTCCGCCGCCTCCGAGGGCTCCGATACGACCGGCAGCTCCTTTTTCTCCACCCGAGCGGTCTTCCGCGAGACCTCTCCGAGCTGCCGGTCTTCTACCAGGACCTCCTCCGCACCTGGAAGCTTTTTTCAGCGACCAGGTCCTTTGTGGCCACCGAGGGGGCGGATCTCCTCGCGGAGCCCCTGCTACACAATCCCAACCTACGTGTGCAGGTGGCGGAGTCTCCCTCGGTGCGCCGGAGGTTGGTCCTGGCAGACGCCACTAGGGTCGGAGACCTCCTGGACTACGGCACGGGGGACTGGGTGGCTCCCCGGGCGCTCGCACGGCGCATGGGGCTTGCCACCCCTCGGACCCCCCGGCGCGTACTCCGGGAGGTGAAGGCCGCCCTGTTACCCGGGTCTCTCGATTTCCTGCAGCGAGCCCTGCGAGAGGGCGCCCCCCGCCCGCCCCTTACCCCGGGCCCTCCGGAGATTTTTTTAGGGCCCCGTTTCCGCGAGCCCCTCCGGCACCCCCGCACCCATGCGCCGAGCCGGCTGCACGCTCTGCAGCCGGTCCGGTTTCGAACCGCGTCCAGGGCCCATCTGTGCACGCTCGTGCTTCACACGTTACATTTCCTCACCCTCGCGTCCCGCCTCGATACCAAATGGCGGGACTTTCTACCACCTAAGGAGGGTGAGGAGCCCCGGTGGGCCAGCCTGTATTCCACCCTGGTTCCACG
Source organism: Chelydra serpentina (assembly GCA_037349315.1). NCBI lineage: Eukaryota > Metazoa > Chordata > Testudines > Chelydridae > Chelydra > Chelydra serpentina. Next base: position 1,563,113 of record JBAIAC010000023.1, read on the forward strand.
GCCCGCCGGGGATATTGGCTGGAGGCTCCTTCACGGAGCCGTGAGCACGGGCGTGCACCTGGCGCGGTTCACCCCAATCCCTGAAACCTGCCCCTTCTGCGGCGTGAGGGAAGACCTGGCGCACGCCTACCTCGAGTGCGCCAGGTTGCAGCCCCTATTCCGGCTCCTCCAGAACCTCTTGCTGAGGTTCTGGCTGCACTTTTCCCCGCACCTGTTCCTGTTTGCACACCCTGTCCGTGGCCCCACAAAGTCGCGAGACCTCCTCGTCAACCTCCTCCTGGCTCTAGCTAAAGTGTCCATCTACAAGACCAGGAGGAGGATGCTAGACGAGGGGGAGCTCTGTGACTGTGGGGCCTATTTCCGATCCTCCCTCGTGTCACGGATCCGGGCAGAGTTCCACTGGGCAGCGTCCGCTGGCTCCCTCGACAGCTTTGAGGAGCAGTGGGCGCTGTCCGGGGTTCTCTGCTCGGTCTCCCCATCCGGTCTCCTTGTTTTGAACCTTTGACCCTCACTTGATCCCTGTTTTTTTCATTAGTTGTCCCCCGGATTTAGTTGGCCCCTGGGTCTAGTGGTCCCTCCCGCTAGGCTGGGGGAGGGGCTTTTAGCAGTGGGCGGGCTTGCGCCCGCCCACCTCCTGGGGATCCAATAGGAGCTGGGCTGATGAGCAAGGCAGCCACAGCTGTGGCCAGTTCATCAGGGCCCAGCTGGCCCTTATAAGAGGGCAGTGGGCCTGGCACAAACACACTCTCTGTCTTTAGAGAGGGAAGGGCTTAGCTGCAGGGACCTGACCAGGTACCTAGGATGGAGCAGGGCTGGGGAAGGCCAGAGGAGCTGGGGAGCTCCGGCCTGAGAAAACCCCAGGCTGTGGCCTAGGGTTAGGCCCCACTAGGTACTGGGATTGTGGGGGCAGCCCACAGGTAGGCTGAGGCAGCAGGTCCAAACCCCCTTTGCCTGTGATGAGTGGCTTATACTGCAGTCTGCCCCAGGGCGCGGGGGCTAGCTGGTGACTGGCAGTGGCCTACGACTGAGGCGAGGTGGGGATAGTGGGTTGGGGGTTCCCCTGGGGAGGGGAGACCCAGGTCTAGGGGTACTGCCAGGGGGCAGCACCCCAGTTAAAAGGGCACCAGGTCCTGGGAGGAACATGGGGCCAGAGTGGGCAGCCGGATCACCGGCCTGCAGAGGGCGCTCCAGAGGCTGGCGAGCTAATTCCCCGGAGAAACCAGCAGGAGGCGCCGCTGGGTGAGTCCAACCCTGTCACAACCAGATACACACAGAACAGGGAAAATGATAGAACCTACAAGCAGAGTGAAAAATGGGATGGCAGAAAATGTCATGTTAGTTCCATGATTTTTTGATGGATTTACTTTGGAGAGGGGTAGATACAGAGTGAAGTTGAGGTGAAGAGATGGTCAGGGAAGGGGAGGATTGTAACAAACAATCGATTAGCACAGGCCAGAGAAAATCAAGTCAAAATGGTAGAAAGTTGTCTGAATGAATGTCCGAAGTTCCTGCTTTTGCTGCAGGGAATGGTGGCAGCTAAGCCCAGGTCTCCCCACCCCCAGTCCAGTGCCTCACCATAAGATGATCAGTCTTCATGATTGCTGTACAGAATTAGTACAGCAAACAAAGACAAAAGACCCACAGAGGTGGTAGCTGATTAATCTGACCACAACTAGAAACAACATAACAAAGAGCTAAGCGGAAGTTATTAGACTCCCAGATTTCTCTAACTTTCTCATCCTTCACTTTACTCTTTAATACCCTTCTTACTGCAGGTTTTCAGAACTAGGGGCAAAATTAATCTCTTCTGTCTTCACTGCTGATTTCTTATTTGCCGTGTGGATATCTATTGCCTAGTCTGCTCTTGTTCCACCTCTCATAGTCCCTCTGATACAGTGGAAGTTCCTCTCCATGGAATGGGTACAAAATAGTTATAATTTTACCATAAAGTTTATGGCATAAACCATCTTTGCTTACATTCAAAAACAAAAACAGACTAACCATTTCCTGCCTCCTTCTCTACTTTTAAATAATAAAACAATTCCTTCCAAGGCTGAGCAGTAACTCCTATTGAATACTCAGGGATTTCCCACTTGCACGGTATGCTCTATGGCAGTGGGTCTCAACTTTTTCCACACCATGACTCCATGTAACAGGAGGGGGTTTGGGGATCCCTCTTTCCCCATTTACCCATAAGAAAATCGAGGATGTTCATGACCCCACGTTTCAGAGTGTAGAGCAAATCCAGGAGGATCACAACCTGAGCTATTTCTTTATAGCTAAATGGGGGCAGGGTGGTTAGAGAAACTATTCTCTAACAGACGATGATGATATGAAAAAGGTTGATAACCACTGCTCTAATGCACATCCATCCTAGAATACATTTAAAGGGCCATTTAGTGGTAGTGGGACCAGAAGACCCTGTGTAGCGCCACTGATACAGAAGATGGCACACTGCAGTGGCCCACTACTCTTGCATCTCTGGAGCCTTTTTGGTACATCTCTTGTTTACAAACAGAAATGAGTTGGGTTTCCTCCTAGTCTCTACTGGGCAACTGTCTAAATAATCATTAATTGATTGTGGGCGATGCTGATAACCAGGCTAACATTGAGCTATGGAAAACTAATTGCATTGATCTTGAGTTCCCTTCTCCATCATCCTGTGTAACATGCTAGATATGTCATGTCTCTGGACCAACCATTAGACAGGAAATAAAAATCCACTAACTGACTGATTTACTCCCTTGGCTCAAGTAGTGGAGGTCTGTGCTTTGTTGCTGGAATTCCCAGGTTCAATCCCTGCAAACACATGGTAGGTCAACTCGAGATTGTTACTCATACATACAACTTGTGTCATTTAACTGTCTTTTATGCAAGATCGCACTGGGGAAAAAAGCCATGAGTGTCTGGATTTGTTTTATACAGCAAACTTTCTGCATAGTTCTATAGAAAAGCAAATCTTTTTGAGGACTAGTATTTTTCCACTCCCGTAAGACAGTTCAGTGGATATAGAAGAGCAACTTTGAAAACTAAGGGCATTTACTCCATTGTTCTTGAACCCATACCTTGTGAGATGGCATAGATATATGTAGACATTGAAAGAGTGTTAAATCACAAAGTCAAGCACCCGAACGAGGAAGTGCCAGAACTAAGGTTGCCCATTCAACCTTAATTCAGCCCCCTTGTGCTTATGCTTGTTGTTAATTGCACGATCATATATTTATTCCATTATTTTTTGCAACCTTAATGGTCTCTTAATGTAGGTTTTATATATATTGTGTGTGTGTATATCTTAGCAACAACTTGCATATTTCTTCCACTTTTAAGACTTTCATGGTCTTATCCAAATGCTCCCTTAGTTTAATTTTTCACCATTTCCTCATTGTTGCTCCTTTCATTGTCTCCTAATCTCATTGATGACCTCATGTTGTGCAAGTAAATGTCAAAACATAATCAGTTTCCTACTTTGTATCATGAATGTGATCAAGTTCCTCTTTTAGAAAATCTCATTAGTAAGAGAACATTTCTTTTTAATTGCTACACTGAACCCCTTATGCACAATAAGTATAACTTCATACCCTTCGGTGACAGCATTGTCTTGTTGCATATTTCTAATTTATGGCTGCCCTAAACTACTTTCTGTGCATAACCCCCTGAGCTGAACTGAAAACAGCAGAAAAATGCAGGTGCCCAGATTCTCTCCTGCACTATGGCCTTTTGGCACAGTGTCATGAGTTCAAAGCAGTCCTAATGCCTAGGGATCTGGCCATAGGGGCATCTTCTCATGTCATAGAACACACGTAACAGCCATTCCCCTCCCTGTAATGTAAGGAGAGAACTCATTTTCCAAATTTTCAGAGGATAGTGAATATTGTGCAGCTATGTAGAGGTGTGTGTGTGTGTGTATGTATATATATATATACATACACATACATTAAAAAATCATGAGTGGTGTGAAGAAAGTGAATAAGGAAAAGTGATTTACTTGTTCCCATAATATAAGAACTAGGGGCTACTAAATGAAATTAATGGGCAGCAGGTTTAAAACAAATAAAAGGAAGTTTTTCTTCACACAGCGCACAGTCAACCTGTGGAACTCCTTGCCTGAGGAGGTTGTGAAGGCTAGGACTATAACAGGGTATAAAAGAGAACTAGATAAATTCATGGAGGTTAAGTCTATTAATGGCTATTAACCAGGATGGGTAAGGAATGGTGGCCCTAGTCTCTGTCAGAGGGTGGAGATGGGTGGCAGGAGAGAGATCACTTGATCATTACCTGTTAGGTTCACTCCCTCTGGGGTACCTGGCATTGGCCACTGTCGGTAGATAGGATACTGGGCTGGATGGACCTTTGGTCTAACCCAGTATGGCCATTCTTATGTTCTTATGTATGTCTGTGAATATTCATGCTGGAGTGTTTTTGTGATCACTTTAAAAGTTCTGTCAGATTGAGATTCATCCAATCAGGGAGCGGTGATAGTATCACGTAATGTACGTGACCCGTTGGAAATAGCGACTTATGAAAAGTGAAGGCTCAACGCAGTAGTTGCAGTTGCAGTAAATCGTGAGGAGTCAGTAGGCTGAATTGTTTGTACAATGCAGTTGTTCGGTAACTTCAAATAAATATTCATAAATGATTTGTCGGTTTGTGTATAACAGAAAATAGGGTTGAAGGCAGTCTAACTGTTCATGTGAATGTGTTTCTCTGCTCTATCAATACCATCTTGTATCTATACCTTAGTGACAGGCTCTTGTGTATTAAACATTTCAGTTCCCAGTTATTCATAAGATGCATGTCCAACTAAGTAGGTTTGTAGGTCAACAGATATCAATTGTATGTCCAAGCATCCCGTTGAAATCAATGGAGCACAACAGATTGTTGCTTTGTAGTAGGCTTTAAGGAGTTAATCATGCTTTGTTTACAGATACTTTTTTTTAAATGACTACCCAAACTGCAGGTTTTAGAACTTAGAGCTCTAGGTCAGTAGAGAGAAAAGACAACACAACTTAACCATTGATAAGAGTTTGTTTAACTGGCAAACAAATACATGAGTAGTCATAATTGCCATTGTTACATAAATATGTGGGAATGGTGGGATGGGAAGGTGGAAGTTTACTTGGCCAATACAACTCATTCTTCAAGGGCCCATGGATCAATATGGAAATCTTCTGGAGATCCCTCCACCACTTATCTGTTCTTTACCATTGTATGGTCACTGTACAGAAGCAAACAGTGGCTTTCTTGCTAAGAGGGGCATGATCTTGTGGTTAAAACACAGGGCATTGGTATTTGTCAAAGAAAGCAGGTTGGCTTACTAATAGCAGACAGACTGAATTAATATAATTTCTTTGTTTCTCCACAGAACAAATATAACATAAGGAGCAGCAATGCAAGATTCCCCCGTGCAGCTCCACCAATATGCCTCAGACTCCAGAGGTATTTGAGGATTTCATCCATTAGCCTCTGAGGCCTTGCAAGAAAGTTGCAATTTGGATAGAGCTTTTAGAGATGTGGCCATTTTTCTACCAGGAATCAGAATGAGCCCCCTTCTCCGACTGTTTCACATAGAGCACCAGACAGTAGTAGATCACGAGACACTTCATATCCACTTGGACTGCACTGAAGGTAAGCAGATTCTGTCACATTTTACTTTCCAGTAAGTTTAGTGCTTTGTGCATTTTCACTGCCTGCTTAGTACGGTAATCAGTTATATATCATCCTTGTGCTTGGATTCAGTTCCTCCCAGCAGGGTTCAATCACTCACCTGAGATTTCTCCCAGAAAAAGACTCACAAACTGCTCGTAACTGTGACTTTTTCAATGTATTCCTTACTACTTATAATGTTGAGAAAGGGCAAAAATCCTTCTGCAGTTGGGAGATTTACCACAAAAAGTCTTAGACTACAATTATAAAACGTTGCCTTTAAATCCATGTGCAGTTTGGGTGTACTTTTTCCTGTTTGATCGATTTTTGAATTAACTTTCTTTCCTTCCCTCTCCCTTTCTGTACAAAGATGGCAGAATATAAAGTTAATTCTAGATCGGTGGGAATCTATGTTTAATGTCATCCTGTATTCATGGACTCAAGAGTATTCCCACTGTATAGGTTAATTCAGATTAGCTCAACAGTTCCAGACACTGATGTTCACAAGTAGGCAAATCTAATTCAGATAGCGTGGTGCAGTTCTATTAGTGAAACTAGTCAAGCATTAAATAACCCCCAACCCCAGTTTTAAAAAAAAGGCAAAAAAAGCCTGTGGCTAAAAAATGCCTAGAAACCAAGCATTGGTTTTTGAATGTAGAGTTTGAAAATGTACAAAACCCGTATTCCTTTTATCTCGCCTATTTCTCCCTCTTCTGGTACATGCACCTGCAAGTTATATGGGAAAATGCAACACACCTGGAACTCGTGTTATCTAACAATAGGATCTGGGGGAGGTGAATGAAATTGTGGATATTTTTTACTTTACAGCCAGTATGGAGAAGATTTCGGAATACAAGCCCCCATTGAAAGTCACTAGGACTGTGCCTCTAAATCTCAAATGCTCCTCTTAATTTAGATGGAGAATTAAAATACTGCAGATTTGTTCATGTTAGTCTCTGATGTAGTCTCTGATGCAGTTTGATGCTTTGTGCATGCTTGTAGGGCAATTAGGCTTTAATAGATATCATGGCAAAGTAATTTTTATATTAACTCTTGACCGCCCGCACTGAGGGCACACAGCACAGATTTCTATCCCAGACTCCCTTCAGATTATGGTTTGGCTCCTGCATGATGGTTGGTGGGCTAAATTCTGAACTCCTAGTGGGCAAGATCATATTGCAATGTGAAAGTACTGGCAAGGACCAGGAAAGAAGAGGTTAAATACTTTTCTCCATTTGTTACATTAACTTTTAAAAATGTTTTTTAAAGTTTCCTGGCACTTAGTGACCCTGGTGGCACTCTGGAGTTGGCAGGGGCAGGTTGGCACATGTGGGGCATGGTGGGTAATCAGGAGTCCCTGCAAACACAAATCAGTGCAGGCAGAAGCTGTTCTAACTTGTGCTGTGTGCCCTCTGTGGTGTGGAGTCCCCCTGCCTTTGTAGGGCAAATGGGTGGAAGCAAAGTTTCCTGAAGAAGATGTGCTCTCAGGGTCTGCCCTCTGCCTCCTCCATGGGAGGGCACCTCCACCTCTTACTTGATAGGAGACTTCAGAGTTGAAACCAATAGATTCCTCTCTTTTGGGTGGCTTATTTCCACCCGGGGGAGTCCAGATGATAATTGGGCCTATGAATTTACCCTCATGATATAACTCAAGGCGTGTATTAAAATCATGCCTGGTAAACAAGAAACTGTGGGTGCAAAAATTAATGAGCCAAAAGGGACATGTTGGATATCAGGGCCAGTTGGTGAACCAGATAATGAAGGGATAGGCTATTCCACCCATCGCTCCCTTTTTGGGTCGTTAAAGGAAAAGACTTTATGGGGGGGCATATTGAAACCGATGGAGGCTGCTGGAGTGAGCTTCACTATCATGGCTGCCACCATCATCTTTCCTGGGATGCCAGGCCTCCCTCATCCTGATTGTGAGGGGTGTCTTGACCAGACTGGGCTGGTTAGAGCAACCCAGATGACATCACCACCCCTAGCGGCTCCAGCTGAATCCCAGACACTGCCTGAGATGAAATGGGATTGGACTTTAGCAACAGCTCCAGCCCATCTCAACTAACTTCTCTCTTCCCCAAAAGGATGGTTATTGCTATCTATGTCATCTAAGAGATGTCAGACAAGGGGGCTTTTCCTTCTAAAACTCTCTCCAGCTAAAGGGAAAGGGAACAAGGGAAGCTGTTAAAATGAAAGCCTTATTTAATACTTTATATTTCAAATGCTTTAACTCATTTCCCTCCTTTCCTATATCTTTTACTAAAAAGTTAAAAAGATGTTTGCCATGGTACTAAGCAGGCAGAGGTCTTTCTATACCAAACCCCAAAACTTGTGTGTTGGACAGTAACTGGATTATGTGAATATCTTTGGCCCATTTATTCCATCTAGATGAATACAACAGCCAATAGGGCCTACAGCTGTTTGAGTCCTGTGTAGGTTAACCCCTGCATGAAGCTTCAATGACTTCAATAGAACTTTGTGGAGGAGCAAGATTTGTTAGCAAGGATGTTCTTCAAGGATTGGGGCCTATGCTTCTCTGGCTACATATGGAGATATGAGTTATCAGAGCACACTGCAGTTTTTCCTTTGAACTCTTCTGGAAATGTTAGTTGGGTTAAAAACAAAGTGAGTGCAACTTCATATGCTGCTTTTGTTACTCTTCCACTAAAAAAGGACTAATTGACTTGACTTTTTAAACAAAATTTGACTGACACTTAAAGACAAATTCTGCCTGTGGATGAATGCATATATCTTCAAATCAAGTCAGCCACGTGCATGCATCTCAGGGCAAAATTTTCTGTTTAGGGACTAGGCCTATATAACTTGGAAAATCAACCCTTGTGCAGGCACACAAAGGAATTGCAGGGGATTTTTCCAAGAGAACAGGGATACATCCTCCTGTTGTCAGTAGTGGAGGGTGGAAAGAGATGGAGAAGCACAAAATCCAGAGGTGGAATGTCAGCTACAGCATTTTATTCTAGCAGCAAATGTAAATGGTTGCAATTTCCTCTAACTAGGAGCTGTGACTTGTACAGAGCTGGAGGCAAATAGGATTTGGCCCTAGGAGATTTATATTTTGATGCTTCTGTTAATACAATTTGACCTGGAATGATGAGAAATACGAAATAGCATCTGTCCAGTTTAAATATATTATTCAAAATCCCATGGAGTTCATTATGAATTTGCATAGTAATATTTCTATGGCACGTTTTCCCAACTTAGGCTAAAGTTTGTCTGTGCAGAACTTTCTTTGGGGGTAGTTCAAGACTGGAACAAACTCCCACAAGACCTAAGAGCTCCCATAAACCTTATCACCTTCCTCTCCAAGTGCAAGGCTCACTTCTTCAACTAACTGCTGCTAATATACATGATGTAAGCAGAGTCAGGATGAGCTCCACCCTGACATCTGGTGGTGAGTCGTGGCAAAGCACACCAGGGGCTGATTGCATTTGCATAGGCACACCCACCCCGCCTGGTATGAACGATAGTGGCTCAAATGGGCACTTTGGGCTGCTGTAGGATCCCCAGTTTTCTGTATTGGGGCAGGAATTTCTGTTATTGGGGCGGGAAGAATAAACTGTTGTTATACTGCTTATGTAAATCATGGACAGTGGAACTGTACTTGGCCTTTTGTCATGATAAAGGGGAACTCACCCTTAGCTAAGCAGCACTCGCCAGCCAAGGGACATGGGTTCCAAAGCCCAGTGAATTGAGAGAGGTTGGGGATAGGTATTTGTATCTGGTGGCATGGGCCTTGTTTGAGGGCCCTACATGTCAATTGCACCTCTCCTCCCTCCCTCCACTGTGGAATATCAGAGCTAATTTTGAGTTCCTTAGGAGTCTAATCACAGGCTGCTGAGTTGGAATCACTCTGGGCTACGTGTGCAAATGAGCACAAAAGCTCCCCTAACTACAAGCTGGAATTGTTATGAGCTGAAATCACTGAGTACTGTGTTAAGTAGTGGGGGAGCCGGAAGATAGATTGCTGAGTGGTTGATGGAGCAAAGCTGCTGGCGGAGCGGAGCAGTTGGTGGGACAGCTGGAGCGGCTTGCAGGCCGGCTGACGGAGTGGAGCTGCTGGTGGAGCAGAGCAGTTGGCGGGACAGCAGTTGGCGGGACACTGCTGGCAGAGCGGAGCAGAGCCGAGCAAAGCCCCATGAAGGGACGGGGCAGTCAGCTTTGAGCCGCGTAAGGTGCCCCTTATCTCTCCCCTGCCCATTTCTACCCAGACTGGGTAGGGTGTAACACTCTGCAGATGAACTTTTGAACTCTGGGTCTGGACTTTTGGGTTGTTGGACTTTTGGGACTTTGGGTGATTTTGGGGGTTGCTGGACTCAAGAACCAAAGGGAAAGGACATGGCCAATTTGCTGGGGTGGGTCATTGCTCACAGTTTGGTTTACAAATCCTAGATGTGGTGTTTCCCCAGCAAAAGGCCGCATTGTTTCTCTCTGTCATTAAAAGGTTTTTTCTACACTCAGACTCTGTGCTTGCGAGAGGGGAAGTACTGCCTCTTAGAGGCGCCCAGGGGGTGTAATATATATTTGTCCCAGGTCACTGGGTGGGGGCTCAAGCCGGTTTTGCATTGTGTTATTGGAATGGAATCCCTAGATACGGAACCCAGCCCTTGTTGCTGCTGACTCTGACTGGCAGAAGGGTTACAATAGTATAGGTAATATAGGACACTAGAGTCTCCAAATGATTTCCCCTGAGGTGATGAAGAGAATCACACTTGAAAGGTACTAGTCACATGGCTTAGTGCACTTCTGTGGTGCTCTCAAACTACAGTGCTGGAGGCTGTACAAGAACCTGAATAGAGCAGGGTTAAATTCTGCTCTGACTCAAATTGTGTACCACCCAAATAAAAATCTGGACAAGGGTTGGTCATTAATTGCTCCTAATAAAGGAGACTAATATAAAAATGCTGACTCTGATGATGTGATGGGGTCCTGGTCCATTAATAGGACTCCGAGGCACTATAAGGTGACCATTATAATTTAGTTTCAGGCCCAGATGAGAGAACAGCTGTCTGGCAACAAGGTTGTTGTTTTGGACCTGAGTACTTGATCTTTCATGAACTAGCCAATCATCCAGGTAAGGAAATATTTGGATGCAAGACAGCACAGATGGACTGCTACTACAACCATTCATTTGCTGAATACCCTTGGAGCCGACAATAACCCAAAGGGAAGCACCATGTACTGGTAGTAGCTGTTGCCTGCGATGAACCGAAGACACTTCCTGTAGTCAGGATATATTTCCACCTGAAAATAAGCATTGTGCAAATCAAGGACAGCACACCAATCTCCAGTCTCTGGGGAGGGGATAGTGGCAGCAAGGGAGACACTTGAGCACCTGTCTGTGACTAGACCTTGACTCAGAACGGGAGGATGTTCTGGAAGCTTTCTTATAAAGGCGAAGATCAGGATTTCCATTGCCTGTCAGAGTTGGATGAGCACATTGAGAAGGCTGCTGGGGAGGACAAAGAATGGTGTTTCCCCCTGGATTTGTGCCTAGAAGCTGGCGCAGTCAGAGAGACACTCCTAATTGACACAGAGTCAGTCCTCTCATTATTTATTGGAATCCAATTCAAAAGAGGGATGCATCGTCTCCTCCATAAAGTGGACTTTGAGGTGGAAATCCCTCAATTTCTCAGTTCTGGTAGGGAAGGAGATACAAATAGAACACTTGTCCCTCACATGCCCTTCCCAAAGACAAATTAAGCAGCTTTTATGCCTAGGTATGACTGGGATAACAGTGCTGCTCATGGCACCCTGCTAAAACCCTGGTGATTTTTTTCATCCTAAATCCCCATGTCTATTGAAATTACAGAAACTAAACTAACTTCACTAACTTACACTAAACTATACAACTACTCACCATACAAATGTTTAAAAAGCGGGTGAACTGCAGCTAAAGAGCAACAAGTACTCCAACTCCCACCACGTGTGGTGAGAAGGAAGTGAGAGGGGGCAGCAAACACCCCCCTTTTATGCCCTCGGCTTGGCATATGAGGAAAGCAGATCTTATATGTGATGGGACAAGTTCTGCATTGGCTTAAATCCCCATGCAACCACTTTGATGTTGGAGGTCAGAGGGGCATAAATTGGACAAATTCTATCTGCACACAAAGAAGTGATGTTTAGAGCTGTATGAGTCAGGCTTATTCTCCAATGAGTCATCATTAATATTTAATATTATATTTAATGGGAAGGGCATGTGAGGGACAAGTGTTCTATTTGTACCTCCTTCCCTACCAGAACCAAGAAATTGAGGGATTTCCACCTCAAAGTCCACTTTATGGAGGAGACAATGCATCCCTCTTTTGAACTGGATTCCAATAATGAGAGGACTGACTGTGTCAACAAGGAGTGTCTCTCTGACTGCTCCTGCTTCTAAGCACAAATCCAGGGGGAAACACCATTCTTTGTCCTCCCCAGCAGCCTCCTCAAAGTGCTCATCCAACTCTGACAGGCAATGGAAATCCTGATCTTCACCTTTATAAGAAAGCTTCCAGATCGTCCTCCCGTTCTGAGTCAAGGTCTAGTCACAGACACAGGTGCTCAAGTATCTCCCTTGCTGCCACTATCCCCTCCCCAGAGACTGGAGATTGGTGTGCTGTCCTTGATTTGCACAATGCTTATTTTCAGGTGGCAATATATCCTGACTACAGGAAGTGTCTTCGGTTCATAGCAGGCAACAACTACTACCAGTACATGGTGCTTCCCTTTGGGTTATTGTTGGCTCCAAGGGTATTCAGCAAATGAATGGTTGTAGTAGCAGTCCATCTGTGCTGTCTTGCATCCAAATATTTCCTTACCTAGATGACTGGCTAGTTCATGAAAGATCAAGTACTCAGGTCCAAAACAGCAACCTTGTTGCCAGACAGCTGTTCTCTCATCTGGGCCTGAAACTAAATGTAGACAAATTGAAGTTACAATCGGTGCAAAAGATTCAGATGCCAGTGCCACAACCACCCTGGTGTACCTCCCTATCCACAGGTTTCAGTCCATGATGTCTCTGTCTGAAAGCCTCAAGTCCAACCCATGGACAACAGCTCATTCCTGTCTACAAATTGGCATATCTTCATTTATTTATTTAATCTCCTAGAACTGGAGCGACCTTGAGGTCATCGAGTCCAGTCCCCTGCCTTCACTAGCAGGACCAAGTACTGTCCCCTGACCGATTGTTGCCCCAGATCCCTAAGTGGCCCCCTCAAGGATTGAACTCTCAACCCTGGGTTTAGCAGGCCAATGCTCAAACCACTGAGCTATCCCTCCCCCCATAAACTACTGGGTTACATGGCCCCATGCATGTACATGATTCTACATGCCAGCCTTCACCTCCGCTGTCTGTGGGCCTAGCCCCACTTGGTATATTGACTGAACAGGAATTCACTTGACATGCTGATTTGCATACCTGGCCAAGACAATATTGATTCATGGAACCTACATCGGCTCTCCATCTGGTCACCTATAATTTTACCACTAGTTGAGGGTCTCCTGTCTCAAAACCACAGCAAGTCTCTGCATCCCACCCTCCAAACTCTCCACCTCCCTGCACGGAAGATCTCTGGTTGCATACTCACAATGATTATGCTCCTGTGTTGGTCAAGCCATCTTGGTAAACAGCAGAAAGGATCCCTCAGAACCACATATACAGCGAAATGGAAGAAGTTTTGGGTCTGGGTGTAATCTCACCAGTCATCACCAAATCACACTGAGGTTTGACACATACTGCACTACCTATTGCATCTGAAATCCCCCGTCTTTCATGTAGTTCTTTGAGAGTCCACTTGGCTTCCATCTCTGCAGTACATTCACCAGTGGATGGTTTTTCTATCTTTTTTTCACCCTGATCTCCAAATTTCTAAACAGCTTCATTGATGTCTACCCTCCTGTGTCTGATCTGGTACCTTCATGGATCTAAGTCTTACCCTATCCTGGTTAATGGTTTCCCCCTTAGAATCTCTGGCAACAACTTCTCTGCCACTACTAACTAAGAAGACTGCATTCTTAGTCACAATCACTTCTGCAAGGAGAGTTTCATGGCTTCAGGCTCTTCTAATGAACCCTCCTTTTGCAGTCTCCATAAAGACAAAGTTTCTCTCAGACTGTACCCTAAGTTTATGCCAAAGGTAGTGTTAGCTTTCCACCTGAATCAAACCATCCATCTTCCTGTAGTTTTCCCAAAGCCCCACTCTTCCAAAGCTGAAAATAACTCCACACTTAGATGTTTGCAGAGCTTTACCTGGGCTGCACAAAGTCCTTCAGAGTCTCTCTCAGACTCTTTGTCGCCTATGCTGAGAGAATCAAAGGTCAACCACAAACAGCTCAGCACATTTCATATTGGATTTCTGACTGCATTAAGCTGTGCTCTGACCTTGCTAAAGTCTCTCCTTCCCCAAGGATAACAGCTCACTCCACCAGGGCTCAGTCCACTTCATCAGTTTTCCTGCGCAATAGCCCTGTAGTGGTTATCTGCAAAGCATCAACGCAGTCGTTGGAACACACCTTTGGAGATGTTATTCCATTACTCAAGCCTCCCGAGATGATGCCAACTTTGGAAAGTCAGTGTTAGTCTTTTCTCAAATAACCTAAAGTCCTATCACTTGTAAGGAAACTGCTGGTGAGCCACCTCCCGTGGAATGTATATGTGCACAATCACTTGAAGGAGAAAAAATGGCTACTTACCTGTACAGTAACTGTTGTTCTTTGAGATGTGTGATGCACACATACATTCCATGACACTTCCTCCTTCCCTGCTACTTTGGACATTAGCTAGACATTGGTGCGAAGGAACGAAGAGGGAAGCAGCGGCCACATTGCTTTTATGCCTCTGGATCGGTGCACGAGGCATGTTGGGCCGCATGTGCTGCCTAGTGGTATTTCTGGCAAAAGTCTCTGACTTGAGTGCAGTGGGACTGCATACGCCTACAGTAGCATGTATATGTTCACAGCATGAGACACCTGGAATGTCTATGCACAAAGGGTGAGTGGAGAACAGAGTGGCAACCTCATTTCTGATTCTCCTTGATTTTTTGTTAGCATTAGGATCTTGACTCAAACTGTCGAAATGAAGGCTTTTTTTTTGGCTTTTAATAATTCTCCACCTTCATGTCTTGGAGTCAGTAGCACTCTTGTAATAAAGTAAATTGAGAGAGAGAATGAGAAAAAATCCAATTGATTTCTCAGATGTAGGGCTAAATCCCTCCCGTGTTTAATTATTCCTCTGATAATAAAACTGCCACTGTGTTTTTCTTCTAATTTTCTTTGAATGAAGATGGCTTTATTGAGATGTTTCAGACAAAATCTTGCCCCCAGTTCTCAGTTTACCTTGGAGACTTGATTAATCACTGGAGCATTCCAGCTGCCTGTGCAGCAAAGCTATAAGCTGATTAGAGGGAGTGCAGAAAATTAATGTTCTTTTAAAGTTCTGAATTGAGATAAGGGCATCCTGAAGATATGCTGTGATGTGATGTTCTTTTCTGGCCCTATCAAGTTGATGCTGTATCTCTCTCTTCTATACTGAACCCTGATGTAATCATGCCCTCTTGGAATGAAATTTCAGCTGTTGACTCAGTTTTCCACAAAATTCTTTAGTATTTATTTCCTAGAACGACCATCATTTCAAGAAAAAAAAACCCCAACTGGTTGATTTGATCAGATTTTAGCAGAGTAGCTTTTGTTATTCCCAGGCAAAGGCTTCATAAAATTAAAGTTAAGCATGTTAATATGTATCAATAAGGCTTTTAAAGTCTGGCTGCTTAGACTTTAGAAAGTGATGGAATTCATGAGCCAGTCCCCTTAGTATAATTTACTGCTTTTATTACGGTAGTACCAAAGGCTATGTCTACACTGTTCTGCAGTGTGGACTACAGGGATGTGAATTGCAGACTAGACTGCAGGACTACATTAACACAAACTAGGTATCTTTTAGTTTGCGCCAGCAGTGTCCACGTGGGGCAGTTAGAGCACAACAGGTGTGTTCTGCATCACACCCTCTATAGTCCGCACTGCAGCACAGTGTAGACAAGCCCAAAGAGACCCTGGTTGAGCTGGGTAGACCCCACTGTACTAGGTGATGTACAGAGAGTTAGACAGGTCCTTCCAAGAGAGCATGCAATCTAAATGGACAAAATAAAGCTGGGAAGGGAAACTGAGGCAAAGTGACACACACAGTCTCACAGCAGGCCAGTGGCAAACTGGAAATAGAAGCCAGGCCTCATGAATTGTAGTCCAATCCCCTGTCCCCTTGACCATGCTCTGTGTTTTCTTGCCTGTTTCATGTTATCTTTGAAGGGATCTTAATAAAGGGGACTGGCAGAATGCAGTGTTCTGTCCTAAAACAAGATACTGCAGGACTCTCAAAAGGCAACAGAATAACAAAAGGTGTCAATGTGAATCATGTGACATTAAGAGAGAACTGATATGGTTGAGGGGCAGTCTTTTATTCCTTGCACTGTGCTATAGGGTTGATTGCTCAGGCAGTAAAGGAGATACAGGATTATGTTGGGGTGTCCACCCCACACAAGGCAGAGTAGGTTAAATTACGTCCATTAACCTTATAGGCTGCACCTGCAGGAGAGCCAGGGCTCAGTGAAGCCTAATGGAAGATGAAATTCAGCTGGGAGGAGCAGGTTGGGCCTGTATAAAGGGATGAAGCTGCAAGGAGATAGGGGTTGTAGGGGAAGTAGTCTCTCTCTGAGAGAAGGATTGCTTGTTTGAGGCTGCAGAGTGGGGTGAGAAGTAGTCACTTCCTGGGAGGAGAGAGTTGGGAGGGACTGGTAAACCTTGACGGGCAGGAGCTAGAAAAGGGGAGTAGGAAGAGTCCAGGGAAATAGGAACAGTACCTGGGAGCATGCAGACCATAGACGCTGGGAATAGGGTCCCTGGGCTGGAACCCAGAGCAGTGGGTGGGCCTGGGTTTGCCTGCCAGCCACTGGGAAAGTAGCACAGGCCTGGTCTGGGTGCAGAAGACTGTCTGGAACAGCATGAGGACAGCTGATCCAGTGGGACTTTGATACCCTGGAAGGGGAGGATTACACAGTGACTTGGGTGGAGGGCTGAGGCATGAAAAAGGAGCACTGTGGATCCTGGAGAGCGAGACGGGGCTGTAGTGTGAGCAACTGTCGGAAGGGGGGCATCAGGCCTGAAAGGATCTAATCCTCAAACACCACCACAAGGAGGTGCCCCAATAGTGAGTGAACCCTGCTACAAGGATTAATATTAAAGTAAGAATTTTCCGGAACAGCCTGATATAATGTAATGGATTGCTGATAACAATTCCTATGAGGGTCTTTCCATCGTATCCTGCTTAACAAAAACAAGGTCAGCCTAATTAAACATCAGAAGCAACAGTGGGTCCTGGGAAGTATTTGAACTAGTATTTGGAATCAGAAGAGTTATGTATTTTTTAGCTATAGCAAACACAAATAAGCCTGTAGGGATACCCAGTCTGAATGAAGTTTTAATAGTGGCTACAATTATGATCAGCAATGTATGAGCCTCTAAAATTGGGAGGTGAGGTTTGGTTTGGAGCAGGGATCTCAAACTCAAATCACCACGAGGGCTAGTACATTGACCCAAGGCCGCATCACTGAAACCTTTTCATACAACGATACAAAAGTATAGTCAAAAATGAAAAAATTGAAGAGTAATATAGTATGCTATTAAAAGTCAATGTATTAACATTTTCAAAAACTGTAATGCGAAGAGGGGTTTTAGTAAAATATAAACACTCAGTAATGCACCTCACTCAAACGACAAAACACGCATTTACTTTTAGAATTACTTCGGTTAAAGCCCACCCCCATCCCCCACTCCACCCCTTCCCTGCCCCCATTCCAGCCCCTTCCCCAAAGTCCCTACCCCAACTCCGCTCCCTCCCTGCCCCTATTCCAACCCCTTCCCCAAATCCCCACCCCAGCCCCGTCTCTTCTCCGCCTCCTCCCCTGAGTGCGCCACATCCGTGCTCCTCCCCACTCCCTCCTGGAAAGTTCTAAGTGCTGTCAAACAGCTGGGAGGTAGGCAAAGGAGGGAAGACGTGGCGTGCTCGGGGTGGGGTGAGGGGAGCTTGGCTGCCGGTGGAGTTGGCGCCTATGGCGGGCCGCAGGAAATAACTCTGCGGGTTGCATGTTTGAGACCCCTGGTTTAGAGGAATTAGGAGAACTTCACTGGAGGGCACCTAAGCTTTTCACTCAAATTGCCTTTATTCAAGGTGGAAACAGGTTCCGTGCTTTCATAACCTCTCCCTCAGTCCCTTCCCGCAAACTCTAGCCAGTCTGTGACCCTCTCAGCATGATGTCCCTTATTACTTATTTCCACGATGCCTACTGCTGTAGTGATTCCTCATGGCCCTCTCTTCCTCTGGCTGTCCCTGATAAGCCATCCTGTCTTTTCTCCATTCTCCTTGAAAAGTTTGATATTCATAAGCTGGAACAGTCTGATACCATACAACCTCTCGCCCATCCTTTTCTTCCCCCATACTATTTATAGTGTTGCCCCTTGTCCTGACAGGAGTCCAGTTTTGAAACCAGCACTGTTACTCTGCTGAGCAGTAGCAGAATTCTGAAGCCTTGCAGGCTGGCTTCTGAGCAGAAGAGACAGCAGTGATGTGGGGGTGTGGGTATGTTGTTAGTGTAACTCGTTCTATTCACACACATGCCTCAGACTTGGAACAGGGGTGGTCAAACAACATGGAGGAATATCCTTTCTTCAGGAACTTCAGTCCACCACTAATGCCCAGTTCCCAGGAAGCTGCCCGCCTCAAAAATGGGCTCTACCATGTTTTTTGATGAGAGAACAAACTCGTGCTGCCTGTACAGCTGTCTCTCTAGGGACCACTACTACTACACAGCATCATGCATATCAAAAGCCAGCACAGCATGTCTTCTCAAGACTGACCATTTGTTCACATGCTAAGGAAAGAGATCATGGAAGACTGTAACAATGCCACCTGGTGATACCTGCCATAACAGCTCAGGTAAACTACTTTGCTCAGGTTGTAGGATTTACCACTACTATGGTGGCTTACGTTTTTGCACATTACCTCAGTACCTGCACCAAAGCCACTGCAATGGAGATCGCAGTCCCCTTTGCTGCAGCTGTGTTGGTAAAGCAACTTTTCAATGCAGCATTAGTGGTAACAACTGTTTACAGCATCAAGGAAGAAGGGGATTGTTTAGGAGAGTAGAAGAGATATAAAGGGGATAATAGCAAAAGGAAAATAATTCTTCTTGACATAAATGCCTGCTGGAATTTCTCCAAGAGTCAAGCAACCTTAATTCATGTGATCTGGGTGTGTCAGGCTGCCGCACTCTTCTGGACCAGGGTGATGGAAAGCATTCACTTTGTATTCAATTCACATCTAACACCTAGTGTATCAAATGGAAATGTGGGAAACTCATCAAACCGTTCATGCTCTTGACACACACAAAAAATGACTTGTTAGAGCTACTTTGTCAGCCACATAGCTAATATTAACAACACAGAAAGCCAATGAGACACCTTATAACTAAATACATATGAGTGGTTAAGGTAGCTCTCTAAGCTTGAAGAGCCTTAACTCCTACTAAACTTAGCACATCTTACAGTTTGGGCCCCAGGTGTGTGTAGTGTGTAGTGTGTTGCTGGCGGTTTTACCATCCCCTAGAGGATATGGCACCATAATTTAGTGATATGGCATATGATCTTATTTTGAATGTGGGTTGGCATGGCAGGCTACAGAACCACCTAGTCACATGCATGGTCTCTGAATTTGACTCCTTATGTGATTGGGCCCACACATTGTATTAACCCATTGCTTCCCTTTCCTGTTTTCACCTCTGCATCTCTTTAGCAGTGCAGTATACAGGATATGCTCTTGCGTATATAGTCCTTTATTGCCTCATCGATTACTTGCAGTGTGGGTGAAGCAGTGTAACAGGCTGCATCTCTGTTCTCAACAGCCCTGAGAGGCATAGTGCTTGCCCGATACAGAATGTCTCTGAAAGCTACTCTTGGGGTGATGCACCTCTGCACTATTCCTGTGTGAGGCTTTGCCTTAAGGGTGGAGTCAAGCACTTTGAGGCTGAACTGGGCACCAAAAGTCCATCACTTGCCAGAGCATGTGAGATTGCTGGTAAGTGGTACAAGGAGTCCCAGCAGAGATGCGGTTATAATTACTGGCCCCCACATTCTAATAAATATATTGAGTGAATTCACTTGATAATTTATTGGCAACAAATTTTATCAACTCTATACTTGATTCAGGATTACTGTTCGGTTTAACACACCTGCTTAATAATAAACTGACGTGGAATACCCCTCGCTAAGGCCAGCAATATACCATGAAACAATCAGACAGCAAGGATAGCTCTAGGGATCTGACACATTGTGATCTCTCCTCCACAAGTGGTTTCCTTTTCAAATCACTGTTTAATATTTACTAGTCCGGGGACAATTGAACTGGAAGCGATCCTACCAAGTACTGATTTTTGTCCTCTTTGTTCTTAAGGGCGCAGAAATAGCTCGGCAGCTGGGGTGCTTAGGGTACTGCCTGCTCAAGGAGGATTGGGGGAGTGGTTTTTTTCCTCCAGGTCAGTTTATTTTCACTCCAGTTCAGAGCTGTTTATTTATCAGATTAGTTTGTGCAGTTACAGGATCCATGTGCAACATCTTTTGGGTCATGCTGTGTAGCACACTTCCAATAGGAGGCATGGGACTTCATAGAACAGCCACAGCAGAGGAATGAGGGGTATTTGCACCACTACCTTGAATGAATGAACTGGAGAAGATGCACTAGTTTCCCATCTTTCACCCAAATGAAGAAAAGAGCCCGTCATATGTAGCTCTGGTACTTAGTAGCATATGTCTTTGTTAATTACAATTGCCTACCTCACAGAGCTGTGATATGGATTTACTAATCTCTCTGTGAAGCGCTGTGGAAACGTAAAGTGCTGCAGCATGGATAGGTAATATAAATACTTTAAGAATACTTACGATTTAATTATGTGTAACAGATTTTATCTTTGAGACTAATGTCTAATCTGAATCTGCTGTTGGCTGCAGGGCTTACTTCTGAATTTCTCTAGTGTTAGAAACTTGGGGCTAAATTCATCCCTAGTGGAACTCCATTGAGTCAGGAGTTAGCAAAAGGGACTAGTGGCCTTGAGTCCAAGACATATTATGGACAAGCCCTTGCTCTGGTTTAGAAAATAGTTCTAGCTTAAATAGTGAGATGGACTGTTCCTGCAAAATGTGAAGTTCATTCTTCTTTGTCTTCTCAGGCAGTGAGTTACAGGTCACTAAAAGAAAATTACCCTAATTTGAAATTGCCTTTTGTCTATTATTTGTCACCCTCTAACTCAACATCTTGTCACTGCTGGCAGTGCGGAACCCTAAAGATATTTTTAGAGATGTAATGCTGTGCATCAGCGATGTTGGAAGATGGATTGTAACTAAAGTAAAAAATTCTTAGTGTTGGTTTTGAGGCCCTGACCTGCTCTTATTGGTGCCTGTTGTGCACATGCTCAGTGAGAGCAGGACTTGGATCTTCTAGTCAATAGGATTCTCCATGGGCCTGTACTGACCAATCCTGATGGAGGACAGGGGACTCTGAGTAAGCAAAGTAGACCACTATATGCTGACTGCATCTTAAAGAACATATGACTATTTATATAGGGAACACAGATCTTCCCTTGGCTCAAGTGATAGAGGCTTGTCTCTTTGGAGCTAGAGGACAAAGGTGCTGGCAAAACAAAGCAGCCGTAGATCCAACTGAACTGGTCAGTCGTAGTATGTGGCTGCTTTCTTTAACCAGGGCAGTAAAATGCAGCCAGAGCATACCAGCAAATCTGGCCCATAGTTTCAAAAATGGGTTAAGGTGTTAAGGGAGGAAATTAAGTTTTATCCAGAGAAGATAATCATCATGCCCTGGGGGAGAGGTTTGAGATTTGATTTAGTTTGTCATTAATCTAGATTTTTGAATGTTTGAGCCAAGGACCCTGATCCTGCAACTGACTATGCAGCGGTGGACTGCTGTGCCTATATGGAGCCCCCCGTCTCTTCTGTGCCTTCATGGAGCTCTGAGAGTCCAATGCTTTTGCCCAGCTATGCTCTGTCAATGGCAGGGTCGGGGCCCAAATCCTTCCATTAGCTAAAACCCTGGACCGCTTTGAAGATTCAAACAAAATCACCTCTTATGAATGACATCCTCTACAGGACAAAGTGCCATTTATAAAAAACAACCAAAACCAAACACTGCAAGCAATCACTATGCAGTACACTCTCCTACCCCCTAAGAAACGTTTCTTTAAAGGAGTAAACCATTAAACATATTTACCATAATAAAGCATCAATTGCTAGAATAATGAAGCTTGAAGGGTTTTTATTTTGCTAGTTATGAGCTTTCTGCTTCTGAAAAGATAACAGCTTTTTTTCTTTTTGCTGAGCAGAATTAACTGAATGTTAATGTTTACATTCCTGGTATCAGTGGATCATTATGACCGGCAGCAATAGACTAAACAGAGCACTCAAAATCAATGTCATAAATAAAATGTGCCTTTTATTTACACATTTGACAAACAGAGCAGATAAAACAGCATCAAGCTACAATCCCCATTCCCCCCCAACCCGCATCAGTGATTTTGCTTTTATTTTTTGACTTCAGAACTATTTTGAAATGTCAGATGACTCACTTTGACAAGATTAAAGCAAACTTTGTAATGATAAATTGGACGCCTATTGGCACTTTGCCTACACTATACTTTTCTCAACAATCTTTCCACTCACAGCTTTGCTGGTTTGGGTGCATATTACCCCTTTGCTATTCCAGTCTGGGACTTTTCTGTGCAAAACTAATCCTACAGATATCACAAACTCAACGATTCGCTTTTACGTGTGGTCAGAGCCAGAATTTGAACCTCGGTCTACACAGGCAAAGCATTTGTGCTCTTTAGGGCAGGAGATGTACTTTTTGTTCTGTGTTTGTGCAGCATCTAGCACAATGGGGTCCTGGGCCATGATTTAGGGCTCCTAGGTGCTACAACTAATATTATTTGCCTGATGCCCCAGAAAGATTGCTGTTCTAGCGACTTTCAGAGATGTTTTTGAGGTTACAGGCTCGGTGATTGGATAACTCTGGCTCACAATGTTTAGGCTAGTAGTTCAAACCCAGGCCTGATGGACCCTAACATGAAGTGATTCAAATATGCTGCTCTAGGTGATAGTGGTGATCTTAGTTCCATTCAGTGGGACCCATAAATTGACAGTCACAGAAGCAAGGTCAAGGATTCAGTGTAGTTGTTGGTGGTTGTTTTCTGGGTTTCAGCACACTGGTGGATCTCAGTTTGGACCCTTAACACCAGTTAATGTATGAATTAATACAGATTTTGTCCTTAGAAGCATTCTCAATGGCTCTCTGCCTCCGTGAAGACTGGGGATGTTGATGCTTAGGTTGCATACTAGTTATACTACATAACATCACACTAAAATTTATACCAATCTATTGTACCTGCATTTCCCTAAAGGTCAATCAGTTAAAATTGTGTTTGTTTTGTTGGCAAAATAAAATAGCAACTGGGACTAAGAACCATTTCCCCTACATTCTTCCCCTCCAAATTATATTTAAAGTATGTAAATAAAGAAGAATGCTGTTTTAATTGGTCTTCTGATGTCTTCATGCTGCCAGAATCCATTGCATACTCTTCTGAGAATGTAGGTGAGAGGAAAATGGGAATTGCAAACAAATGGAGAGGAACTTTACTTACAATAAAGCAAATACTTGCCCACATCATGGAGACATTTGGTAATCTGCATATGTGCCAGTCATCTAAGCAACAGCTGTCTGGGGGCATCTGAGATTCTTGAACAATTTTTCAGTGTTCAGCTTCTAAGTATTCATGCAGCTTGTACAAACTGGGCAGGTCAGCTTGGTTTGATTCTCTGTGGATACTTCACCACTGGCCATACAATTTACACCAGGGGTGGGCAAACTATGGCCTGCGGGCCATTTTTATCCGGCCCGCAAGCTCTGGCTGGGGGAGCGGGGCTGTGGGCTTGCCGCACACCGCCCGGCACTCTGACTGGGGGAGTGGGGCTGCAAGGAAGCCGCACTTGGGCCAGGGGAGCGGGGCCACGGACTTGCCTCGCTCCGCCCGGCGCTTTGACTGGGGGAGCGGGACCGCGGGCTTGCTGCGCTCTGGCTGGGGGAGCGGGGCTGTGGGCTTGCCGCACACCGCCCGGCACTCTGACTGGGGGAGTGGGGCTGCAAGGAAGCCGCACTCGGGCCGGGGGAGTGGGGTCGCGGACTTGCCTCGCTCTGCCCGGCGCTTTGACTGGGGGAGCGGGACCGCGGGCTTGCTGCGCTCTGGCTGGGGGAGCGGGGGCCACGGACTTGAAATTGTTCATTTAGTGAGCGTTCATGGCCCCCCATTTAGCCATTGGGAATTTGGTGAATTCTCCATCACTCAGCGTCTTTAAGTCAAGATAGGATGTCTTTCTGAAAGACCTGCTCTAGCTCAAGTAAAAGTTACAGACTTGATACGGGAATCACTGGCTGTGTTATTCAGGGGGTCAGATTAGATTATCATAATTGTCCTTTCTAGCCCTAAAATCCATTAGCCTAGGGTAAGCTTCTGAAGCCTGAACAAGCACCTGAGCTAGTCTAAACCAGAGCAAACCTCTGAGCTATAACAACTTACAGGCATGCCTGCAGCCCCGCTCCCCCGGCTGGAGCTCATGGGCCGTAGTTTTCCCACCCCTGCTCTAACCATTTCACAAGCCTACCGTTGGGCCTTTTCACATGCTGAGGGAGGAGGTGTTGCCTTATATATTAAAAATGTACACACTTGGACTGAGGTGGAGATGGACACAGGGGACGGAAGTGTTGAGAGTCTCTGGGTTAGGCTAAAAGGGGTAAAAAACAAGGGTGATGTCATGCTAGGAGTCTACTACAGGCCACCTAACCAGGTGGAAGAGGTGGATGAGGCTTTTTTTAAACAACTAACAAAATCATCCAAAGCCCAAGATTTGGTGGTGATGGGGGACTTCAACTATCCAGATATATGTTGGGAAAATAACACAGCGGGGCACAGACTATCCAATATGTTCTTGGACTGCATTGCAGACAACTTTTTATTTCAGAAGGTTGAGAAAGCTACTAGGGGGGAAGCTGTTCTAGATTTGATTTTAACAAATAGGGAGGAACTCGTTGAGAACTTGAAAGTAGAAGGCAGCTTGGGTGAAAGTGATCATGAAATCCTAGAGTTCACAATTCTAAGGAAGGGTAAAAGGGAGTACAGCAAAATAGAGACAATGGATTTCAGGAAAGCGGATTTTGGTAAGCTCAGAGAGCTGATAGGTAAGGTCCCATGGGAATCAAGACTGAGGGGAAAAACAACTGAGGAGAGCTGGCAGTATTTCAAAGGGACACTATTAAGGGCTCAAAAGCAAACTATTCCGCTGGGTAGGAAAGATAGAAAATGTGGCAAAAGACCACCTTGGCTTAACCACGAGATCTTGCAAGATCTAAAAAATAAAAAGGAGTCATATAAACAATGGAAACTAGGACAAATTACAAAGGATGAATATAGGCAAACAACACGGGAATGCAGGGGCAAGATTAGAAAGGCAAAGGCACAAAATGAGCTCAAACTAGCTACAGGAATAAAGGGAAACAAGAAAACTTTTTATCAATACATTAGAAGCAAGAGGAAGACCAAGGACAGGGTAGGCCCACTACTCAGTGAGGAGGGAGAAACAGTAACTGGAAACTTGGAAAGGGCAGAGATGCTTAATGACTTCTTTGTTTCGGTCTTCACCGAGAAGTCTGAGGGAATGCCTAACATAGTGAATGCAAATGGGAAGGGGGAAGGTTTAGAAGATAAAATAAAAAAAAGAACAAGTTAAAAATCACTTAGATAAGTTAGATGCCTGCAAGTCACCAGGACCTGATGAAATGCATCCTAGAATACTCAAGGAGCTAATAGAGGAGGTATCTGAGCCTCTAGCTATTATCTTTGGTAAATCATGGGAGACAGGAGAGATTCCAGAAGACTGGAAAAGGAAAAATATGGTGCCCATCTATAAAAAGGGAAATAAAAACAACCCAGGAAACTACAGACCAGTTAGTTTAACTTCTGTGCCAGGGAAAATAATGGAGCAAGTAATTAAGGAAATCATCTGCAAACACTTGGAAGGTGGTAAGGTGATGGGGAATAACCAGCATGGATTTGTAAAGAACAAATCATGTCAAACCAATCTGATAGCTTTCTTTGATAGGATCATGAGTCTTGTGGATAAGGGAGAAGCGGTGGATGTGGTATACCTAGACTTTAGTAAGGCATTTGATATGGTCTCGCATGATATTCTTATCAATAAGCTAGGGGAATACAACTTAGATGGGGCTACTATAAGGTGGGTGCACAACTGGCTGAATAACCGTACTCAGAGAGTAGTTATTAATGGTTCCCAATCCTGCTGGAAAGGTATAACGAGTGGGGTTCCGCAAGGGTCTGTTTTGGGACCAGCTCTGTTCAATATCTTCATCAACGACTTGGATATTGGCATAGAAAGTACGCTTATTAAGTTTGCAGATGATACCAAACTGGGAGGGATTGCAACTGCTTTGGAGGGTAGGGTCATAATTCAAAATGATCTGGAGAAATGGTCAGAGGTAAACAGGATGAAGTTTAATAAGGACAAATGCAAAGTGCTCCACTTAGGTAGGAACAATCAGTTTCACACATACAGAATGGGAGGAGACTGTCTAGGAAGGAGTATGGCAGAAAGGGATCTAGGGGTTATAGTGGACCACAAGCTAAATATGAGTCAACAGTGTGATGCTGTTGCAAAAAAAGCAAACTTGATTCTGGGCTGCATTAACAGGTGTGTGGTGAGCAAGACACGAGAAGTCATTCTTCCGCTCTACTCTGTGCTGGTTAGGCCTCTACTGGAGTATTGTGTCCAGTTCTGGGCACCGCATTTCAAGAAAGATGTGGAGAAATTGGAGAGGGTCCAGAGAAGAGCAACAAGAATGATTAAGGGTCTAGAGAACATGACCTATGAAGGAAGGCTGAAGGAATTGGGTTTGTTTAGTTTGGAAAAGAGAAGACTGAGAGGGGACATGATAGCGGTCTTCAGGTATCTAAAAGGGTGTCATAAGGAGGAGGGAGAAAACTTGTTCATCTTAGCCTCTGAGGATAGAACAAGAAGCAATGGGCTTAAACTGCAGCAAGGGAGGTTTAGGTTGGACATTAGGAAAAAGTTCCTAACTGTCAGGGTGGTTAAACACTGGAATAAACTGCCCAGGGAGGTTGTGGAATCTCCATCTCTGGAGATATTTAAGAGTAGGTTAGATAAATGTCTATCAGGGATGGTCTAGACAGTAATTGGTCCTGCCATGAGGGCAGGGGGCTGGACTCGATGACCTCTTGAGGTCCCTTCCAGCCCTAGAATCTATGAATCACGTATGGCGATGCACCAGATACAAACTTGTCCCTAGAGGGCAGTGCTGGTCATCTGCTTAACAATTCTCTCCTTGTTTTATCTCAGATACAATACTCCTTATTGGTATCATGTCTCTCCTAGCTCTTGTGAGGGTTAGTGGCAGTGAAGTGATGTTTAGAACGGCATGTGGGAGGTGCTTTGTAAGTGCAGAATACTGCTGTGACTAGAAAGGATCACTCGCGGTTTTGTGGTGCATTAGTTTGATACAGCACCCGACATGAAATAGAGCAAAAAAGAGCAGACAGTCAATGGTTTGAACAGTAATAGCTGGGGAAGGGAGAGGGGAGTCTGTGTTGCAGTGTAACTGTGGCACATTGAAGGGAACTGCAGGTTTGTTTCTGGCTTCTGCCAGACAGCTGGCTGCTCTAGGTTTCTGGTACCATCCTGAATTTCCAAGCATGATGAAATAATTTTGAAGTATGTCAAAGTTGTCACTAAGCCCTCTGCTTGCACACTTAATACTTGGCTGATGTCAAAACATTGCCATCTGTTTCCATCTGTGAGTGCACAGAACTGTTTGGGTAAAAATGTCATGCTCTGCTTCTGTTAATCTTATCCAATCACCTTGATATAGAACAGCTGAGAAGTTGCACCTCACTAATCATCCTAATCCCACTCCAGAAGCTAGGGAGGTTTATGCCTAGGAATGTCTGTGTAGACCCCATCTCTAGGATGTTTTATGCATTTGCCATAGGAGTAGAAATGCTAGGTTGGTAAGACGTGAGTATCAGCTTCACACTGTTCAATGGCAGGGCCCACAAGCCATGAGCATCCCTTCCAGAGCAAACCACTTTGCACATGTACATTGGCGACACAGTGGTAGAAAAATGGAGGACTTTAAAAGATGTCAGGGGTGATAAGAATGAGAGGATTAGGAAAACTGGTGTCCTTTCATCAATGTGATCAAACACAAAGAGCAAGTGGAGGAACACAGAATGCTGTTTATCTGCATTTTAGTTTTATTTAACATATGGGTATGTGCCTGTATCGTGCCTAGCACCATGGAGTTCTGATCCTTGATTAGTGTTCCTAGACCCCACCAGAAATTAAATACATGCTGCAAAGAAATATGTCCTTTCTGGTGTCAAACTCCCTTGGCTTCACCTGCTCCTCAAAGTCTCATAAGAAGTGATTTACTAGTTAGTCATATTTTTCTATAGTTTTTCTTCCACAGGATCCAAGAGCACTCTGCATAGGACTTTAATTAAATAAGGTGATCTCTCTTTCTGTGTCTCTCATTGAGCCCAGAGCAGCATGGCCTCTGCACTGCTCTGTTAGTGCAAAGCTGCTATACAATCTGGTTTAACTGGCCACTTCAGGATTTCCCCGATGCATAAGGGCTCCTCAAGTACAAAAGAGCAACTGTAGAGGCCACTATTTTGCTCCCTTTCCCACCTTGCCACTGCAGGTCATGTGGCCAAGGAAAAGATTTTGCTTGGGTGTTCTTATACCTAGCTAATCTACACTGCTAGAATGTCCCTGGAGAGGTGGTCAGTGGATTGCTGTTCTTATGCTGGGAGTTGGTCCAGTGTCTGGAGGGTCCCAGGATTGGGGAAAGTAACAGTGGCTTAAAGCCATCTTCACTGTGTCCTTGCACGGAGCACAATGTGGTTGACCAGAGAATCCAACCCATCCTGCCCTGAAGTTTGAGATCAAAGGGGTTTTATGGAGAGTAAGTTTGAGAAGAGCCTCCTGCTAGGCACTTATTTTCTCTAGTGAGCTTTGGCTATACATGCTAAAGAGTGGCATGCTGAGAAGGTATGTGCTTCCTCCTATGCATGCTTTCCTAGTACCGTCCTATGATCAAGATCTTAAGGGGTTAAAGTGACCTCCACTCATGTCAAAATCAGCTCATTCCATATGCAAAATGTATGGGTGTCAGCTGACATCAAATTGATGAAAAATGCCTTTTGTTCAATTCACGTTCAGTGCTTGCTAGGAAGCAGATTAGTGTGAAAACTAGTAACTAGGCCAGGGTGGGCAAACTACGGCCAGCAGGCTGTTTTTATCTGGCTCGCAAGCTCCAGCCAGGGGAACGGGGCCGCGGGCTTGTCGCGCTCTGCCCGGCACTCGGGGCAGGGAGCAGGGCCGGGGGAGTGGGGCCATGGGCATGCCGCGCTCCGCCTGGCACTCCAGCCGGGGGAGCGGGGATGCGAGCTTGAATTGTTAATTTCGTGAGCATTCATGGCCTCCCATGAGGCAGTCAGGGGGCGGGAAGTGGGAAGAGGCAGGGGCCAGGCTGTTTGGGGAGGCAAAGCCTTCCCTACCCAGCCCTCCATACAGTTTCGCAACGCCGATGTGGCCCTCGGGCCAAAAAGTTTGCTCACCTCTGAACTAGTCCCTGGTTTAGTAAACATAAAGTGTGTGTGTGAGCAGGGAAAGAAAAATGATGGAAGCAAAAATATGAGTGGGAATTTAAATACATTGGTTTTGGGGGATAGTGTTTGGCTTCAGTGGGCAGCAATTGGAGTTTATGGAAACATGCTGCCTTGAAAGGAACTCTCCTCCTCATTTCCACATAAATATATTGGTTTGAATGTGCATATGTTGGCTGCAGTTGTAATGTAGTTCATTCAGTGAAGCTGTTTTTCTTGCATAGGTGTCCCTAGTACCAAAGTGCACATTGTGTTGGGGAAATTGAGTAGGCATGAGTCAGAGGATGTCTTAGCTGTGTTTACCATTAATAATGTAAATGCAGAATAAAGAGGATCTGCATATTTTATTTTTTATTTATGGCAAAAGATTTTTCTGGAAATAGACTGACACTGCCAGTTCAGTACCCATGCGTGTCTGTCTTGCACTGGGAGCTCTCTGGGGCATGGATTTCTTATGTGTTTGGGGGGGCCTCTCTACTGCAATACCAAGAATAATGTGTGGCCTTTGCAACTGCTCAATAGTAGCCAAATTGGGGTCAAGTTTTTCACTGCATATGTTTGCCAGTGTAACTATTATTTCAGGGGAGTTGCATGTAAAACTGCAATCTGACAGTTGTGAAGCAGGACCTGGGTCTAGTGTACAGATTGTTTTTATGTACTGCACCTTTAAAATAGACCCGTAGGCCAGAGGGTAGGTCTATTAGAGGATATTGAAATTTTAAATACCATGGAAAATGTCATTTTTGGGGGGTGTTCCTTTAAAATAAAAAATAAAAATAATCTAGGCAAAGTACATGTTTTGCTCTGGGTAAGGGTGACATTGAGAACAGTACTGTGTATATTTGAGGATTGTTGGCTTTCAAAGGAACAGAACAGAAGTGTTTTCACTGTAACAATAAATTAATATTTTGCTCTTAACTTCTACCATTTAAAATTCTCAGTTCGCCTTGGAAACTGATTAACTGAAGAGATGCTGTCAGGTTAATTTGGGCTCAAAATTAAATAGATACATCAAGGACAAGAACAACTCCTGATGCAAGTTATTTTGGTTGAAAAGATGATTTCTCTGGGTGGCAAATCCTCATACATACAGAGAGGGAATAAAATTAGCAATAAACA
The DNA here is from genome assembly GCA_037349315.1 of Chelydra serpentina. Taxonomy (NCBI): domain Eukaryota; kingdom Metazoa; phylum Chordata; order Testudines; family Chelydridae; genus Chelydra; species Chelydra serpentina. The sequence continues at coordinate 1,593,736 of JBAIAC010000023.1, forward strand.
CAATCAGCTGGTGGTAAACAGCATGATGTCAATCGCTGGAATCCAAACATATTTCCAAAGCTTTAGAACTTTGCAGCACTTAGCTCCGTCTTATGATGGATTTGTGAATAGTCAAGGGATTGACATAGACCAGGGACTCACCTTTAAACAATAGTGTCAGTCTGGAACAGGCATGTATAGCAACTCCTAAACTGGGCAAGGATCCTAGTGTTGCTTATGAGTCCTGAATCCCAGAACACTGAAGATATGTATTTTTTATCAGAACTCTCCCACAGCTAGACATCTTCCAGATCAGGGGTCTCAAACACGCGACCCGCGGAGTTATTTCCTGTGGCCCACCATAGCACTGACTCCACTGGCAGCCAAACTCCAAACATTACTGAGTGTTTACATTTTATTAAAACCCCTCTTTGCATTACAGTTTTTAAAAATTTAATACATTGACTTTTAATAGAATACTATATTACTCTTCATTTTTTTCATTTTTGACTATACTTTTGTATCATTGCATGAAAAGGTTTCAGTGATGCGGCCCTCGGGCCAATGTACTAGTTCTCATGTGGCCCTCGTGGTGATTTGAGTTTGAGATCCCTGTTCCAGACAGACCAGAGACGTATAGCCCCTGCACTAAACCTAGTCTGCAGTTAGATAATCCTGGGTGGTGATTGAAGCCTTCCTTCGGGGAGGTGGGTCTCTCTTCCTCTCCGACACCCTGCCGCCGGAGGAGCTATGGGCTGGCCGGAGCCCCCGCAGTTGTGCTGCGCTGCACTTTCCCTCCAGAGACCCGAAGCCGGCTCATGGGAAACGATCATCTCTTCCCAACGAACCTGAGCTTTTGATATACACCACGCAGGTTCTGGGGTGGCTGAGGAGGCAGTATGTGCTACTCAGCTTCCTGGGTTCATCAGTAATCTCCCTGGTGTCTTGCTGACAAAGCTATTGCCCCTCATTGGGAGTGGTTTTATTTTGTCTGCAGAAGAGCTGTTTCCTGCGGACAAATTGGAGCTACGCTGCGAGTCTTACAGTGGCAAGGCTTTCGTGGCACAGCTGTGCCGTTGTAAGCTGTGCAGTGTAGACATAGCCTTTGATTCCCTGCTCTTGGAATCAGATGACTAGGTGAGAATCTTTGCTTTCATCTACAAAAATTGCTAGCCCTTACACTTGCAGAGAAGTGCTTGACAAGGTGACCTGAGAGCACCTTAAAGGCTCAAACCCAAGAGGCCAATGAAAAAAACCATATGATTTTTTAATACATGATTTTAAACCAATCTCATCAGTTTTTGACTCATGGCTTTGGGATGCTTGAGGTTGGCAGTACTGGAACAGATCGCAAGCTAAGGCCTTCATCCCACAGTCGGATCAGTGTAGGTGCCACTTGTACCCCAATATCAAGTTTCAGAATAGAAGCCTTAGTTTACGAAGAATAATTTGCTTTGTGACTCTGCTCTCACTCCCGTGCCAGCTCTGCTGTCTGTGCTTTGTGTTACTGCAAGATGGGAAATAGGATTGCTGTGCATACAATGGGGGGAGGGCACATAAGAACATAAGAGCAGCCATACTGGGTCAGACCAAAGGTCCATCTAGCTCAGTATCCTGTCTTCTGACAGTGACCAATGCCAGGTGCCCCAGAAGGCATGAACAGAACAGGTAGTCATCAAGTGATCCATCTCCTGTAGCCCATTCCCAGCTCTGTCAAACAGAGGCTAAGGACACCATCCCTGCCCATCCTGGCTAATAGCCATTGATGGACCTATCTTCCATGAATTTATCTAGTTCTTTTTTGAACCCTGTTATAGTCTTGGCCTTCCCAACATCCTCTGGCAAAGAGTTCCACAGGTTGATTCTGCATTGTGTGAAGAAATACTTCCTTTTGTTTGTTTTATACCTGCTGCCTATTAATTTCATTTGGTGACCCCTAGTACTTGTGTTATGAGAAGGAGTAAATAATACTTCCTTATTTACTTTCTCCACACCAGTCATGATTTTATAGACCTCTATCATTTCCCCCCTTCGTTGTCTCTTTTCCAAACTGAAAAGTCCCAGTCTTATTAATCTCTCCTCATACGGCAGCTGTTCCAAACCCCTAATCATTCTGAACCTTTTCCAATTCCAATATATCTTTTTTGAGATGGGGCAACCATATCTGCACGTAGTATTCAAGATGTGGGTATACCATGGATTTATATAGGGGCAATATGATATTTTCTGTCTTATTATCTCTACCTTTCTCAATGATTCCCAACATTCTGTCTGCTTTTTTGACTACCGCTGCTCATTGAGTGGATGTTTTCAAAGAACTATCCACAATGACTCCAAGATCTTTCTTGAGTGGTAACAGCTAATTTAGACCCCATCATTTTATATGTATAGTTGGGATTATGTTTTCCAATGTGCATTCCTTTGCATTTATCAACATTGAATTTCATCTGCCATTTTGTTGCCCAGTCACCCAGTTTTGAGAGCTCTTCGCAGTCTGTCTGGGGCTTAACTATCTTGAGTAGGTTTGTATCATCTGCAAATTTTGCCACCTCACTGTTTACCCATTTTTCCAGATCATTTATGAATATATTGAATAGGACTGGTCTCAGTACAGACTCCTGGGGGACAACACTACTTACCTCTCTCCATTCTGAAAACAGACCGTTTATTCCTACCGTTTGTTTCCTATCTTTTAACCAGTCTCCAATCCATGAGAGGATCTGCCCTCTTATCCCATGACAGCTTACTTTGCTTAAGAACCTTTCATGAGGGACCTTGTCAAAAGCTTTCTGAAAATCTAAGTACACTATATCCACTGGATCCCCCTTGTCCACGTGCTTGTTGACCCCCTCAAAGAATTCTAGTAGATTGGTGAGGCATGATTTCCCTTTACAAAAAACATGTTGACACTTCCCCAACAAATTATGTTCATCTATGTGTCTGGCAATTTTGTTCTTTTACTATAGTTTCAACCAGTTTGCCTGGTACTGATGTCAGGCTTACCAGCCTGTAATTGCCGGGATCACCTTTGGAGCCCTTTTAAAAGATTGGCATCACATTAGCTATTCTCCAGTCATCTGGTACAGAAGCTGATTTAAATGATAGGTTACAGATGACAGTTAGTAGTTCTGCAATTTCACATTTGAGTTCCTTCAGAGCTCTTTGGTGAATACCGTCTAGTCCTGGTGACTTATTACCGTTTAGTTTATCAATTTGTTCCAGGGTAGCCAGGAGCCCAATTATTTTAAACCTCTGCACCACGGGTGTTATGAAATGACTTGTTACTGTTAATAAGGTAACCTTTTTAGAACACGTAAACAGGATTATTTCTTAAAACCGTTCTGTTTCCCTGTTGATCTCATGCCTCAAACTCCCTGCCATAGATTTAAAGAAACAGCACGCGCCTTCACCACAGGCAAGCACTTAATTTTAATGAGGAAAAGACAAGGATCTACACTCACTTATAGCTGCTGTGCCATGCTATGAGTTGCTGCTGTGTAGCTGCCTAGCTCAATGTCCTTTTGCATCACATTTGTGGTTTTGCTTCTCTATATACAGCAGAGGGAACATGTCACCCAGAGAAAATGAAAAATGACTCCTGGTTTTGCATCTCCATTTTTGGGTACCCACCTGAGACACTTTGTCCTTGATATTAAGAGGTGCTGAGCACCTACATTTTGTAATGAGTTCAGGGTTATCCTAAGAGATTCAGCCCAGGTCACAGACCAAGGCAGTGATAGGGCCAGGAACAGAATCCAGAAGTCCTGTCTTCCAGTCCCCTGTTGTAACGAATTAGAACCCATTGATTCTCATTGACCACCAGTGACATTGCTGCATTAGCAGTAAAGAAGCTTCTCGAGAAGCTTCATTACTAAGCATGGAGAGGTTCACCTGTTAACTGTGAGGCAGGAGCCGCCTTTGTTGTGTTTGTACAGAGCCCAGAACTATGGGATCCTGAGCTGCGCCTCGGGCTCCTACATGCTACTGAAATACCAACACATAATTTAAGTCCGGCAAATCTTATGCTACAATAAGCACCATTCTCTCTTAAATAAAGTTTTACTGTATTAATATTCCACTAATTTCCTATGAGCTGAGTAAACAAGGAGATTTGTTTTGAAGACATTGGACTTTCCTGTGACAAATTCATTAAATATGTAGGGCCCAATCCTGTGTTCAGATGGATGGACATAACCCCTTTGGCTTCAATAGGAGTATTGCCTGTTGGACTGTGGAGTCGAGACCACAGGGTAAATTTGGCATGTGTGTCAGGGTGGCATTGACCCATTGTCTCCACTTGACATTTGGGTCACTTGATTATGTCAAGTGTACGAATACAGCACTGGTCATCTTAAAGGGCCAAAGTATGTAGAGTAGCAAAAAAAAAAAAAAAAGGCAAGTCAGAGCCACAGGAATCAGTTCTGGGTCTGGTGTTATTTAGCATCTTTACGAATGACCTGGATGTAGGAATAGAGTCTAGAGAACATACTGATCAAATTTGCAGGTGACACAAAGCTAGGGGGAGTTGACAACACTTTGGAGGATAGAACTAAAATTGAAAGGGATCTTGATAAATTGGTGGACTGGGCTATAGACAAAATGAAATTCAACAAAGACAAATGTAAGGTCCAATACTTAAGGAAGAAAAAACAAATACAGAATGGGGGATAACTGGTTTGGCAACGGCACTGCTGAGAAGGATCTGGGAATTTTGGTGGATCACAACCTCGACATGAGTCAACAATGCGATGCTGTTGCAAAAAAAGCAAATGCAATTTTAGGTTGCATTATCAGAGGCATAGCATGCAAGTCACACTAGGTGATAGTACTGCTCTACTCAGTGCTGGAGCACTGTGTCCAATTTTGGTTACCAAGGTATAGAAAGGAAGTGGAGAAACTGAAAAGAATCTAGAGGCATGTGACAAAGAAGACCCAAGGAGTGGAACACAAGGCATATGAGCAAAGGCTGAAGGAATTGGGTATTTTTAGTTTGGAAAAGAAGAGATGAAGGGGGACATAATAGTCTTCAAATACTTGAAAGGGCAGCTGCCATAAAAATGGAGAAAAGTTGTTCTCCGTTGTCACAGAGGCAATGGGTTCAAACTACAGCATAGCAGATTTAGATTAAATCTCAGGATAAACTTCCTAACTGTAAGAGCAGTAGGACAATGGAACAAACTGCCTGGGTAGGTTGTGGAAGCTGCTTCACTGGAGGTTTTCAAAAGGAGGCTGGATAGCCATCTGTCTTGGATGGTTTAGACACAACAAATCCTGCATCTTGGCAGGGGGCTAGACTAAATGACACTTGTGGTCTGTTTTAACCCTGTGATTCTATGGTACTAATTCTTCCCTATATTGCCCCTTCTGGGGTACAAGACTATATGTGGTATATTGGCATTGGTGGGTCAAGTACAGTGTGACTCTTTGTGCTTCAGCCATTCAACTCAGCTTGCATGTGCACCTGTTGGGGCTGCCAGGCTAAATCAGTGCTGCTGGTCTGGCTTCTAGTTGTTGTAGCTGGTGTGTGGGTAGGGCACCTTTATATTACCTTAAGGGGGCAGACACCCTCCTTCCCCAAAGGTGTGCAGAGCAGGCCCTGGGTGCAGGTGGTGAGATAGACCCTACCCATCCAAAAGGACTGCTATCAAGCAGCTGGGTTGGAGCTACCCTGGTGCACCAACCCTGGCAGCTGCTGTTGGAGGCGATGTGGGTGCACATGAAGGCAGCAGTCCCTGTGTTTCCCAGGGTGCAAGACTGATGTGCACCCTACTCTAGAGCCGGTTGCAAAGTTGAGGAGGCAGCTTGCATCCCACGCAGGCTGGTCACAATCTGGCTGAGAAGGGAACATTCCCTTCCATTTCCATCTCTCCTTTCTGTACGACACCCAGTGTGTATTGAGCTAAGGGTTGTTTTAATAAGGGGAATTGCATTCACCCTAGCTCCTTGCCTCAGCACAGTCTCTGACTTACACACAATCTTTAAAAGTTTACTTAAAGTACCTAACAAGTATATCTGGCAGCCAGAGCATATCAAGCAAAGCTCAATACCTTTCTGAAATCAGTTAGGCTGGAAGTAAAACAAAATTGAATTCCAGTCCACACATTTTTCTTCAGGCCAATGATTTAAAAAATCCATGCATATAAAAAAACAGCTGATATTTTATTTTCATATATGAAACTTTATTTAGGAAAGATTGGTTTCTGCAAGTTTACATCACTAGTCTGCTATATTTCATCAAAAGCCAATGTTATCTTTAAACCTGATACATCAGGTCAGACTACTACACTAGCAAAATCCAGTATTTAAACTTTTCTCATTGTATTTCTTCTGCATACATACATACAGCATATCAGCAGATATATATTTATCTACACTACTGTCTCTCATTTAGTTTGAACTCAGGTTGAATACATAGAGTGCATGACTTTTTAAATTGAAATAGTGCTTTAAATGTTTTTGCCTTCATTAAAACATGACAACTTTAGGAGGTAACTAGCCAATTTAAAGTTTGATACAAAGAGGTTCATGTCAACATGGTAAATTGAGCAATATAATCAAATCAATTCACTCTAACTTCCACCAGGGCTCACAATGCAAGGGCAGGTAACGGATATGTTCTATATAGAGCAGGGGGTTCTCAAACTTCATTGCGCTGCGACCCCCTTCTGACAACACAAATTACCACACAACCCCAGAAGGGGGGACCGAACCCTGAGTCTGCCAGAGTCTTGTCACCCCAGCAGAGGGGCCAAAGCCCCAAGGACTTCAGCCATGAGCAGGGGTCCTGTAACCTGAGACCCACCAACCAGTGATGAAGCTTAAACCTGAGTCCCGTCACCTGTGGCTGAAGCCTTTGGGCTTTAGTCCCAGGCCCCGGCAAGTCTAACAGGGCCGGCTCAAGGCACCAGCAAACCAAGCACATACTTGGGGCAGCACAATTCAAGGGGCGGTACTCCGGCCCTTTTCCCCACCCCTTCAGGCGGCAGGGCGTCATGCACGGGGGGCACCCTGGGATGCCGTGGTTCGTGCCGCTGGCCACAGGGGAGCAGGGGACCCTCTGGCTGGGGGCCGCCCCGCGGGGCGCACGGAGCAGCCTGCAGGTGCCGCAGGATGGCCGCCCCCCCAGTGCCGCAACCGGGGCTGGGCGAAGTGGCCCGAGCCGCCCAGGGGCTGCGGCAGGGCGGCCAGAAGCAGCAGCGGAGCCATAGAGGGCAGGGCGCTGCTGTGCAGGGCCTGGGCTGCATCCCAATCTCCGGCGCTCCACTCCCTCTGGGGCTACCCTGCCCTGGCTCCTCAGGCTCCTGCCGGGGTGGTCCCCCCGGCTCTGCCCTCCCGGGTCCCGGCTGGTCCTGGAGGTAGGAGCCCCGGTTGGAGGGACCCTGGGCTGAGGTGTGGCCCGGGAGCCCCGCTGCTTACTCCGACCCTGCCAGCGCCGGACCGGCAGGAGGCGAGGGGGGAGTGGGCGGAGTCAGACCCTGCCATGTGCCCCCCCAAATGTTCCTCTGCCCACACACCCCCACACATATGGGGCATGCCCCACAGCTTAGGGACCATTTCCTTAGAGGAATGGGGCCATAACTGGGATGATTTTAGAAGTGTGGAAATGAGAAATTGTCATGGATCACTATTAAAGATCATATTGATAGGAATGACTCACTTTGTTTGGAGCAGCAACTGTGAGTTGTATTGTGTTAATTGTGATTGAATAAATGGGCCTAAAGAGTCAAAGGTGTTAATGTGACCCAGTCGTTGTACAACACTAAGCAGTCAATATGGTTTGGGATTTTGAGGCCAGAGACCTTGGCCTTCCTAGTCCCATGGCAAACACCATTGGAATCTTTTACATTTCTTTTTCTATTAACACTTTCATTATTTTTAAACATTATACAGACACACAAAGAGAAAAAACTATATATAAACATCTCATAATGAATAAACATTTCAACTATTTGCTAGCTAACCTTAGCTATACTAGAAATAATTAATTATATATATGAATTGTTAAAAATATAAATCAATTTTTAATATACAATTTACTAACAAAAATTGGTATATAAAAATCCAACTAGTTAACAAAAAGATAAAAAAGAATAGAAGCAAACTTCAGAGGAGGGGAATAGAGACTGGGAGGGAAGGAAGTGGGTAGAGAGGCAGGGGAGGTGAATAAAGGTACAGAAAAAAAGGAAACAGTTAAAGCATTTGAAATGTAAAATATTAAGGCTTTTATTTTAACAATATCCATTATTCTTTCCATTTAACTTCAGAGAATTTTTATATGGGGGGAAAAGCCACACCCTGTTTGTCAGGTTTTTTAGATGGCATTAAAGATAGTGATAACTGTCCTTTTCGGGGAAACGAGAAGTTGCTGCTGTTAAAGTCTGATCCCATTTCCTAGAAGACAAAACAAGACACACACAAAAGGAGAAAGAAAAGACCGTCTGTGACAGGTTCGGTCACAGAGACCCCCTTGGGACTCTCACCTGATGTGCTGAAATTACCTCTGAGCCTGTTTTCACTGCCAACTTGGGACTCCAGAACCCTGCTTTGTTGAGCCAGACCCGCTATGCCTGCTGTAACACAGACCCAGGCCTGAACCATGCCCCCAAAGTTTCAAGCTTTAACTGAAAACCACTCAGCAGGTTACCTATCTCCAGCACCCAGCTCCCAATGGGATCCAAACCCCAAATACATCCATTTTACTCTGTATAAAGCTTATACAGGGTAAACTCATAAATTGTCCTCCCTCTATAACACTGATAGAGAGATATGCACAACTGTTTGCTCCCCCAGGTATTAATCACTTACTCTGGGTTTACTAATAAACAAACGTGATTTTATTAAGTATAAAAAGTAGGATTTAAGTGGTTTTAAGTAATAACAGACAGAACAAAGTAAGTTAGCAAGTGAAACAAAACAAAACACACAAGTCTAAGCCTAATACATGAAGAAATTGAATACAGGTAAATCTCACCCTCACAGATGTTCCAATAAGTTTCTTTCACAGACTAGACTACTTAGTCTGGGCCCAATCCTTTCCCCTGGTACAGTTCTTGTTAGTTCCAGCTCAGGTGATAACTAGGGGATTTCTCATCACTGGTAGCCCCTTTTGTTATGTTCCACCCCCTTTTATATCTTTGGCCTAAGGCAGGAATCTTTCGTCTCTCTGGGTCCCCACCCCTCCTTCTAAATGGAAAAGCACCAGGTTTAAGATGGATTCCAGTATCATGTGACCCGGTCACATGTCCTGTGAGACCTCATTCTTCATTACCCACTTCATGTACACAGGAAGGCTTGCAAGTAAACAGAGCCATTTACATCCGATTGTCCTAGTCAATGGGTGCCATCAATATTCTAAACCACCATTAATGCCACACATTTTGCATAGTTACAATAGGACCTAAGAGTTAATTTCATATTTCTAGTTTTAGATACAAGAATGATACATATATACAAATAGGATGAACACACTCAGTAGATTATAAGATTTGTAATGATACCTTACAAGAAACCTTTTGAATAAAGCATATTCCAGTTACATTATATTCACATTCCAAGCATATTTTTCATAAAGCATATGGAGTGCAATGTCACACCGGCAAAAAGGAAATGCAGCTTCTGTCTCTGACTCTTAGGGCACTGGTTTTTAAACTTTTTTTTTCTCGCAACCTGCACTTCTGACCAGAGTTTTCATAAAATCACAATGAAAGGCAATACATGCTAGTTTTAACCACTCCAAATGAAGTGATAACTAAAATTGTACATTGATGTTGCTTGTAAAATATTTTTAAACACAAGATAAATACAGTAAAAAAGACTACCAGGTTTCATTTCACTTACTTAATATGAAGGGTGGGCTTGCCTGTTGTTCATGATCTTGTTCCAATCTGGATCACAAGATGAGAGCTCTAGCAGCATATCAGGTGCTCTGAATCTGTTTCTTTCTTTTTGTTTTTAGCCTTGTCAAAGTCGAAAATCCCAGTTCGTACATGTAGGTTGTTGTGAACCATAGCAACAATGGAATGCTAATCTTACTTAACAGTGGGTATTCTTTGAAAACACTTATCCAAAATGATGACAAACTTAATGACTTGTGGCGTGTTTTGAGTGTGCTTTCACAGGGGAGTTGCAGCAGCTCTTTTCTTGCTCAGGCATCAAGTTTAGCTCCATTATTGAGTCATAATTTTCAAAAGCAAAAGGATCTTTCACCCACCACTTTTCCTTCAAATGTTCCCGTGTGCAGGGAAGTAGTGACTAAAATTGCCAGACAGAGCAGCGAGCTGTAATTGTATGACACTTTTCATTTTGGTCACTTTTTTTTCACTGATGCTGTTCTACTAAGTGTGTGGTAATGGTGTTGGGAACATGTAGTAGCTTGGACGATTACTTTTCAGTCATGCTTGCCAGGGTGCTACACTTTTGGAATATTTGTATCTGTTCAGTGTTGAAACAAATCCTTGCCTCTTCCTTGTAAGTTCAAGTTCAGTTTGTTTAAAATTGAGAAGATGTCAGCCAGATATGACAACTTTATTAACCACCTGTCATCGTCAAACAAATTTGCCAAGCTAGACTTTCTCTGCCAGAAAAATGTGAATCTCCTTCCTGAGTTCGTACACTCTTGTAAGCACCCTGACCCGTGACAGCCACCGTACTTCACTCATTTACAGTTTCACACTGTGCTCCACTCCCATTTCTGGGCATAACACTTCAAAAAATCTGCTGTTCAGTGAGCTTCCTTTAATGAAATTAACAGTTTTCACTACTTCCTTCAGTACAGCCATAAGATCAGGGGAAGTGCCTTTGGACGCCAGAGCTTCAGGGTGAATGAAACAGTGATTCCAAACAACATTACCAGCTGCCTCAGATATTTTTCACAACTGCTATTTCTACCTGTCATATTTGCTGCACCATGACTTGTAGTTCCTTTGCAATTAGCCCAGTCTAATTTGTATTTTCCAACTATGCAATCATGAAGTGCTTCAAAGATCTGTGCTCCTGTTGTATTTGTTGGTAAAATCAGACAATGCGGCAAATCTTCCGTAAAGTTAATTGCCATACATACCTCACATAAACTAACAGTGTTGCATAATTTGAAATATCAGTACTTTTGTCAAGTTGGATAGCAAAATCCCTGGCTGACGGTAACCAAGTAATAAGCTGGGCTTCCAAATGATCTGCAATATCACATATTTGCTGAGACATTGTGTTATCACTGAGAAGGATACTTCTCAATTTTTCAGCATCTTTCTCAATAAAAATTGTATGCGCCATAGCCAGCGATGCTGGAATAATAAGTTTTTCAGCAACTGTATGGGCCATTTTCTCTTTTGCGACCCATTATGCAACCAGATACGATGCTAGTTGTGCCTTATCATTCAAAGTAGTTGACTGACTAAGAACTTGCACTGATAATTTTAATTCCCATTTGCCTCCTTTGAAAAATATTCAAGAGGCTTATCAATGAATTTCCCATGTTTTATTTCTAAATGTCTCTTTAACTTTGTTTTTAAACTCTCATTTACAAGCACCTTGCTGAAAATAACATACTGAGGCTTTGGATCTTGGTTTGAGTTAGCACCAATGAAACCATATTTCAAAAAAGCATCACTCTACTGCCTCATCCATGATTTCATGTTTCATTCCATGCATCCGATGAAGTGGGTTCTAACCCACGAAAGCTTATGCTGAAATAAATTTGTTAGTCTCTAAGGTGCCACAAGTATTTCTTTCTTTCTTATTTTCTTTTTGCTGACACAGACTAACACGGCTACTACACTGTAACCTATCATCCACGATTTGGTTTTCTTTTTAGTAGGTTTTTCAGAAAAGGTCAACATGGCAGAAGTCTGTCTGTTACTAGAACTTTCTGTTGCAGACGATGTACTTACACTTGATTTTCAGATGTAGATGGATTTGATGACTGTTTCCAAACTTCTTTTTCTTATTCCAAAACATTCCATTTTTTCAGGATGAGAGTTTGTTGATTAAGCCTCACAACTCGAGTCTCCACAGCATTAACAAAACCGACTGTGCAGAAAGCAGTCTCGTTAGGTGATTACATTCAAAATGGCTATGTTGCATACACGTGTAGTGCATAACAAACTCTCAGCAAATGAATGTCTTACTAGAAATAAGTAAAATGTCTGACATTTAAATGCTTGTAGTGTGTCAAAACTAATGAAAGACATTTTTTAAATTTGCAAGCGACCCAGTGTCTAATATTCTGTGACCCAGTACTAGGTTGCGACCTGTTCTTTGAAAACCACTGTCTCAGTGTATGTCCACCCTGCAACATAAGTCTGTGCTAGAGCCCAGGCTCAAGCCTAACCTCCCTTGCATCTACACTGCAATTGCGCTAACCCGGGGTGCCAGGACCGTGTAGGGCTGGAAGGTCTGAGCTCGGAGTAGTTGGGACCCAGGTACTGCGTTGCAGTGTAGCTGCAGGCCTGCTTGACTCAGGTCCTGGGAGTGAGCCAGAAGTATCCCACAATTCCACGGGACAAATTCCTTAGTCCTCTCTATCCCAACAACCTGCAATCCACTCTGTTGAAAAGGGAAGCCACCCCCCACTTTGTGAATGGTAGCAGCGCAGGTCAGCGTTAACCCATTCTCTTCTGATCACCGATCTGCAAACACACTGTCATAGGGAGCCTCCTGGGTTTGCAATGGAGAGTGAACTGGTCAAGCCTCTTCACAAAGCAAGCTGCTTCAAACTTCCTGTAACATGCAGGGTGGGCAGTAAAATTTTCCCCTAGTGCACCACAGATCCAGGACTAGAGTCGCCATTTCTTTTGGGGGAGTGTAGTGGGGCAGATGCCCCACTCCCGCAGAACAGGTATTAAAAGCAGCCCTGGAGAGGGCTGTGGCTGGGAAAGGCTGATTGGGGAAGCAGCCACAGCTGGGGCCATGCCCCAATTAGGACACAGCTGACCCTTATAAGAGGGCTGGGGGCCAGAAGCTGGAGAAGTCTCTCTCCAGCTTTGGAGGGAGAAGGACCTGGCTGCCTGGGTGCACAGGGAACAGAGCAGGGCTGGGGAAAAGCGAGAGGAGCTGAGGAGCTCCAGATTGGTAAATCCCCAGGCTGCAGGCCTTGCTAAAGGCCAAAACAGGTACTGGGGTTGCAGAGGCTACAGCCCGGGGTTAGGCAAAGGCAGCTGGTCCAACCCCCCTGCCAATGATGAGTGGCCTTTCCGGACTGCAGTTTGCCCCAGTGAGAGGGGCCTAGATGATGACTGGCAGTAGCCACTAAGGCAAGTTGGGGGTAGAGGGTTGGGGGTTCCCCTCGGAGGGGAGATCCAGAGTGTGGGGTACTGCAGGGGGCAGCACCCTAGGAAAAGTGGTGCCGGGGTCCAGGAGGGACACAGGTGCTAGTGGCAGGCGAGACACTGGCCAGCAGAGGGCGCTCTGGGAATTAGCTCTTTACCAGCTTCAGGATGACCAGCAGGAGGTGCCGCACTGGTGAGTCGTTGACTTCGTTACAGGGAGGTGGGGAAACTCTAGAGACTTTGGGATATGGTTACTCGGACTCAGGTCTACGTGCTCCAGTGAGGATGTCAGAGGTCTACGTTTGAGCATGGCTTAGAAAAACCTTAACATAGGATTAAACTACCATGTACATGCTCAAGCCCAGACTTCCCTGACATGGTTCAGCTGACTTGAGTCCTGCTACCCCTGTGCTTACACTGCAATGTAGACATACCCTTACTTGCATCCTCACTGCTGGAGATACATAGGGACAGCACATGGTCTGATCAGCCACTCTGAAACCTGGCAAACTGGTACCAGCATTGGGCTGTGTAAGACATTGCTTTTAGCTACCTCTTTGGTCACGGGCGTGCAGCAGTGTTATGAAAGATGCAGTCTTGGCTGACTAAACCATACTCTTATTAAACAGAAGGCTAAAAGAGAGGTAAGAAAAGAAATAAGTGGGGGGGGGGGGGCGGGGAGAAGGAGAAGGGGACACAAAGGAGGGGTGACAACAGGAACCAAAATCTTATCCTACATAGTTTGGGACTACACTACCCAAAGCTGGTGGAAGTGGCAATCTCATCTGTGACCCTCTCTTGCCTGGTCTGATCAGGACATCATTTAGAATCAGAATGACAAAGGCCCACTGGTGTCATGGTGGATCCTGGGATCCCAGGAATGGCGGGGGCGGCAGCCATGACGGTAAAGCTCACTCCTTTCAGTCCACCCATCTACCAAAGCGAGTGATGGGTGGAATAGCCCTTCCCCTCATCATGTTGTCAACAAACTAGGCCTAATTTCCAAAGCACCAGTTTTGATTCATTGACTTCTGGTCCCACATTCCTTGTTTACCAGCCACGATCTCAGCGCAGGCCTTCAGTTATGTCAGTAGGCCTTTTTTTTGTTTGGACTAACCCAATCTGTCTCCCTTATGTATCTTTCCGAGTAACATTTTTTGTTATAGGTGATTGGAACACTTCCGAAACTATTATCCACTTGCTCACACTTGAGCTCACTACTGGAGTAGGCCTGTCAGGCCCCAGTTATTACAACAGATGGCACCAACAATCTTCACTAATATCTAGAGGGGTCTTCATATTTCTGCCATTGCACAAGATCCTCAGTCACAGCCGATCTTGTTTAGTTTGGAGAATTGTCACTGATATTCTGATTAATGAGCAATTTGTTTAGGGAGAATATTTCCCTCATGCCCACAGCTGAAGAAAAAATATTGTCCCTCTTCAGTGTTGTTTTTTTCTTTTTGGCCAAATGGTATTGTGTCTCTGAATGAAGCTGTTTGGCTGATCAGTGCCTGGGAAATCTGACAGTCTCTCCTGTCTTCAGTTCAGCATGTGGTAAGCCCAGTCTGCATATAATAATTCCCCTAATGAGTCTCATTTCAAGAGCTTAGGCAGTCATTTCTCAAGAAACAGAGCAGGGTCATTGCTTTGACCACTGATAAAGCCAGGGTTCTTTCATAGTTTAGCAGCTCGGCTAGAAAATCACTGAGAATTATTTCTGTTTCCTACCATTGTTTCCCCAAATTACATTGATTTGCTGCTTTCCACTTTTGACCTGCTTTGGAGGCATAGGATTTTATGCAAGATGGTATTGCAGTTTTTGTATCCTTGTACATTGTTTATGTAATCGAGACAAGCCCTCATTAAAGGGTGCTGCAATAATGATCCCACATTAGGCAAATATTAGATATTATCCGCTTCCTCCTCTTCATAAAAAGCTTTGTTGGGCCTGCCAACTGCCAGATTAGAATGTCATGGTTAGATTTTACTTGTAGAATCAAGTAGCATTTTTAATGTAAATCCTAATGTTCTGAAGTGTTACATGGCTTGCCGCTCTTTGAACCATTCTGACCTAATAAGATCTCTTAATATCTGAATTTACAAAATTGCAAAATCCCCAGAGACCAGCTGTCATGAATTGGACTGGATCAGTTACCAAGCTCCGTCTGCAGCCATTATAATTGTGATGCTGTTCCAGACTAAATTCACTGTTCAGATTTGGGTACTATTTAATACTTAACAATTTGTTTCTATTATCTGAAACAATAGGGGCTATGGGTAGTTCTGTGGTTCATGAGGTAGCAGAACTAAGTTCCTGCATGCTTCTATGTACAGTAGTTATCAAAATAGCAATGAAGTTGCCACAGCAGTGCAAATTGATGGTTATTCAGCTAACAGTCTATACTCTAGCCACCAAGAATGAGAGTATTAAATCCACTTGTGCATATTACTATAAAAGCATATTGGGAATGGGGGCCCTTAAACAAATACACTGACTCCCTGTGATGGGATGCTTAACCATTTCCAGGAAAGTGTGGGGGTAATGAAGACTAAGAAGGGGACTAATTAACCCAACAAGCCACAGCTGAGGGGGATCAGGTCAGTAGCGTAGCCGGCGGGGGGTCGGGGGGGAGCGGCTGCTCCCCCTGTGAGCAGAAGCGGCGCCTTAAAAAGGAATCAGTGCCTTTTTTTAGCGCCGCTTCTTGCACTCACCCGGCGGCGCTCCAGGTCTTCGGCGGCATTTTGGCGGCGGGTACCACTGAAGACCCGGAGCGAGTGAGGACCCACTGCTGAAGTGCCGCCGAAGACCCGGAGCGCTGCCGGAGGCGCCGCCAGATGAGTACAGGGGGAGCCTGGGGAGGCGCCTTTTTATAGCGCCGCTCCCCCTGTGCTCTGGACCTGCCTACGCTACTGGATCAGGTGGCCAGGTAATCATCTACGGAGGGGTGAGCTGGGCTGGGACTATAAAGACAGGAAATTGGAAGCAGAAGGGGTCTGCTGGGGAAGTGTGCAGTCAGTCCCTGGGAGAAGAGAGGTATGTTTGGAGGCTAGAGGGACAGGTAGCCCACAGTTACTCCCTGGGAGGGGGGAGTTAGGAGGCTAGCAAACCCAGAGAGGGGGAAGTGCTAGATGGCAGGAGAGGGTTCAGGGAAAGGCAATAAGGTCTAAAAGGGAACAGACCTTGACTGCTGCCTAGGAGGTCCCTGAGCTGGAACCTGGACTAGAGGGCAGGCCTTGGTTTCCCTGCCAGTCATTGAGGGAGTGGTACTATGAGGCAGTGAGCAGGAAGGCTGCCCATAATTGTTGAAGGTTTTAGAGTAGCAGCCTTGTTAGTCTGTATCCGCAAAAAGAACTAGGAGTGCTTGTGGCACCTTAGAGACTAACAAATTTATTTGAGCATAAGCTTTCATGGGCTACAGCTCACTGCATCAGATGCATAGAATAGAATATACAGTATGAAGATATATATACACACAGAGAACATGAAAAGGTGGAAGTTGCCATACCAACTGTAAGGGGCTAATTAATTAAGATGAGCTATTATCAGCAGGAGAAAAAAAACTGTCTGAGGGATTGGAGCAAATGCAGTTGTATCTTAGAGCTTGGCTGTAGACAATGGATCGTGTGGTGTGTCCTGGATGGAAGCTGGAGGCATGTAGGTAAGTATAGCAGTCAGTAGGTTTCCGGTATAGGGTGGTGTTTGTGACCATCGTTTATTACCACAGTAGTGTCCAGGAAATGGACCGCTTGTGTGGATTGGTCCAGGCTGAGATTGATGGTGGGATGGAAATTGTTGACAGAGACAAACACCTACAAGATCTCTATCAAGCATTCTTAAAACTACAATACCCACCTGCTGAAGTGAAGAAACAGATCGACAGAGCCAGAAGAGTACCCAGAAGTCACCTACTACAGGACAGGCCCAACAAAGAAAATAACAGAATGCCACTAGCCCTCACCTTCGGTCCCCAACTAAAACCTCTCCAGCACATCATCAAAGATCTACAACCTATCCTGAAAGGTTCCACACTCTCACAGATCTTGGGAGACAGACCAGTCCTCTCTTGCAGACAGCCCCCCAACCTGAAGCAAATACTCACCAGCAACCACACACCATACAACAAAAACACTAACCCAAGAACCTATCCTTGCAACAAAGCCCGGTGCCAACTCTGTCCACATATCTATTCAAGTGACACCATCATAGGACCTAATCACATCAGCCATGCCATCAGGGGCTCGTTCACCTGCACATCTACCAATGTGATATATGCCATCATGTGCCAGCAATGCCTCTCTGCCATGTACATTGGCCAAACTGGACAGTCTCTACGCAAAAGAATAAATGGACACAAATCTGACTTCAGGAATTATAACATTCAAAAACCAGTAGAAGAACACTTCAACATCTCTTGTCACTCAATAACAGACTTAAGGGTGGCAATTCTGCAAAAGAAAAGCTTCAAAACCAAACTCCAATGAGAAACTGCTGAACTGGAATTAATTTGCAAACTAGCTACCATTAACTTGGGCTTGAATAGAGACTGGGAGTGGCTGGGTCATTACACAAATTGAAACTATTTCTCCATGTTAAGTATCCTCACACCTTCTTGTCAACTGTCTGAAATGGGCCATCTTGATTATCACTACAAAAGTTCTTTTTCCTCCTGTTGATAATAGCTCATCTTAATTAGCCTCTTAGAGTTGGTATGGCAACTTCCACCTTTTCATGTTCTCGGTGTGTGTGTATCTATAATATAATCTTCATACTGTATGTTCCATTCTATGAATCTGATGAAATGAGCTGTAGCCCACAAAAGCTTATGTTCAAATAAATTTGTTAGTCTCTAAAGTGCCACAAGTATTCCTCGTTCTTTCTGCATAATTGTTGAAGGAGACTTTGATACCCTGGAAGGGCGAAACATGGATAGTGACTTGGCTGGAGGCCTGAGTCATGAGGAGGTGGCAGCAACAGCTTGTAGAGGTGAGAGAACGCTTATGTGGATTTCTTTTAACACCCTTAATGTAAATGTTTTAGGTAGAGGGGTTTTTTTTCAGCACAATTGTCATGGATCTGGTCTGGCTTCCCCTTCTGGCAGCTGACCAGACTGCTGCAAGAGGAAGCTATCACCAAATTGTCTGTGTGCTCCTCTAAGTTTTCCTGGGTCTCAGTTGGCTGCAGCCCTGCTTCCTCCTTTGGCCTTGCTGGCTCAGTTCTTGGACACTGACTGTGTCCCCTTCTCAGAAATGGGGCTCTGCACTCCTTGTGCCCTAGGCCCCAGGACCCATGCTAACCACATGATACCTCAATAACTCAAGCACATCCTCTCCTAGAGCTCCACCCAAAGGTGTCAGCCTTCTGGGTTACCTCGTGGTAGGTATAGCACATTACAGAGGCATTTGGCATGGAAGCTTAACATGCTACTGCTGTTTATGTAAATACATAGAACTATAGATAACAAACCCCACATGTGTTTTCCTGCCTCCATTTCATCACCACTCCAGGGCATCCTTTGGGCTGTCCAGAGTCGGCTTGCTCCAGTGCATCGCTTGTGTTCTGGAACATGCCAGCTGACCTAGGGAGAAGATGGCTTCCTATGACTTTGGCTGGTCTGTGTCCTTCCTCCCTTCTGCCCAAATGTCCTGTGCATCTCACCTCAAATCTGTTTATTTAGCCCCCTATAAACCAGCACCCTGGCGGCTGTCTTCTGTATTTGGTGGTAACTTTTCATTCTGTCAATGCCAGCCCTCTGCAGAAGGAAGATGGAGAGAACAGGTTTCCCCTAGGATGCAGTTACTTTTTTCTTCTCCCCACATAAGATCTGTTGATGTAGTGATAGTCCTTTAACGTTTGGCTAGTGTCCCTTGTCTGGCAGAGATATGGCACAACGCTGCCAGCTCATGGTGAATACACACAGAGTGGCATTCAAGATACAATAATTTTCATAGTAACAACTTCATTATGTCAACCAGGATTCATAACTTATACACCCAGACCCCCAGTGTAGTAGAGAAAACCAGCACTCTGAGAGCTAGAGGGGGGAGAGAAGGTCTTGTAGTTAAGGTGACTCAGTGGGACTCAGGCATCTGAGTTCAGTTCGTAGCTCTGCC
This sequence comes from Chelydra serpentina, assembly GCA_037349315.1. Classification (NCBI taxonomy): domain Eukaryota; kingdom Metazoa; phylum Chordata; order Testudines; family Chelydridae; genus Chelydra; species Chelydra serpentina. The sequence continues at coordinate 1,613,091 of JBAIAC010000023.1, forward strand.
ACAGATTTCCTGTGAGACACTTAATTTATACCTTGTTTGTTTTCCCCAGCTAAAAGTTAAAAACAATCCTTTCCCCTCTCCCCCATTGTCTTTTTTTTTTTTTTTTTTTTTTTTTTTTTAAGACAGGTAGTTCTCACCTCAGACAGTTTGGTGTAAGAATCTCTCTAGCCCGGAGGTCATCTGGGGCCTCTTGGTGCTACCCCAATACAAACAACCCACAAAGGAGGCTATCACAGCATCCTTCTTTCTTCTCAGAGAAGGCTCATCTATAGCTTTGACTTTTTAAAGCTGTGATGTTAATTGATCCAGTATAGCAAATTCTACACAAGCCTACTGTACACGTCCTTCTGGTTCGCGGTGTGACGGGTTGGGGCCACAGAGACCTGCTTGGTGCTGCCACCTGGTGTGCCAAGGCTACTTCTGCCCCTGCTTCCAGGCCTTTTCCAGCTTGGGACTCCCGAATCCTGTCTGTTTTGAGCCAGATTCCACTGATCTGCTGCAAACACAGACCCAGGTCCGAACCAAGTCCACTCACCACTGTAAGGCCCCTGGAAGCGCTCTTGCCTTTGACACCCAGCTGCTCAACTCCAAGGAGGCTCAAACTCTTAATAAATCCGTTTTACCCTGTACAAAGCTTATACAGGGTAAACTCATAGATAGTTCGCTTTCTATTGCAAAGATAGAAAGGTATGCACACCTGATCGCTGTCCCAAGGCACTAACTCGTACTCAAGGAAACTTAAAAAGTAAAAAGTGATTTTAATAAGTACAGAAAATAGGATTAAAGTGATTCTCAAGTAGTGACAGACAGAACAAAGCAAGTTACTTAGTAAAATAAAATAAAACACGCACATCTATGTCTATTCAAAGTTAACACAGATAAAAGCCTCACCAGATTCGGATATTTTCCTTTTTACAGGCTGTAGAATCAGCCTGGGCCCAGCTGAGTCCAGCAGACTCTCACACCCCTTTGTCCTTTGTTCAGTTCCCCTCAGGAATGTCCCTGGGGGGGTGGAGAGCCTCTCCCTTTAGCCAGCTGAAGACCAAAATGGAGGGGTATCCTCGGGGTTTAAATAGATTTTTTTCTCTCGGTGGACACCCCTCCCTCTCCCTGTGTAGCATCCAGTTACCAAATGGAGTTGGGGTCACATGGACCAGTCACATGCACAACTCGGTTCCAGACCAGCCACATTCCTGGCAAAGTTTCGATGTGGATTGGTGACTGCAAGTTCTATTGTCTGTTAAGTGCTTCTTGATTGGGCACTTAACCTGCACATTCCTTTCTCAAGAAATACAACCGATATTCATAACTTCAACTACAACAATGATACATGCATACAAACAGGAGGAATAAATTCAGTAGGTCATAACTTTCACAGAGATATGTTACATGGCACATGTAGCATAAAACATATTCTAGTTACATATATACATTTATAAGCATCACCCCATAAAGTTTTATGGGGAACACCGTCACACGCGGTCCTAGGTATTTATTAGACTGCAGTTCAAGGCAATGCAATTATACCTCCACAGTAAAACAGGTGGTGAAAGACATTCCCTTATCAGTCACCAACATATATTGAAAGGTGTATGGTGCTTTCACCCGCTACAAGCACTTTTGTCTGGTCTGGGTGGCCTCTGGTCTAGGGGAAAAAATGACATTGATTCAGCACAAATGGTTGCACAGGTACACTGTCAAATTCCAGGATGGCTACTAAATGGTTTCCTTAGCAACCAGCACTTTATTAGCATTCCTTCCTCAATATGAGGAAGGGTTCTATTTTCTATGGAGAAGTAAACTTTCCCCCACTTAATGGGAGCAGTCTGAGGACTTGGCTTTTAGATTCAGGTGCTGCATTGTGTGTATTTTTTCATTTTGGTCCAACTGGGGTATATTGTACAAGAGACTAGATCAATTATAGGTTGCCAGGGAATCCCCCCCCCAAACTAGGGAAAAGTCTGGGGTGCACATTCGGCACAAATTAAAATAAAAAAGCCTGGCCCTTAACACTGAAGAGAGAAAGCTGGCTTCTTCCAGACAAAGAGGTGAGAGCAAAAACCCGTTATGGCAACTTGATGAATTTGGCATATACTTAACACGTTCAGGGATTTGACTGAATCACTCCCATTAATTCTGAGGACTACAGCAGGCAATCGCTGTGGTTTAGGATTATATTTGTGCTTTTATTTCATGGCCTTGATTGTAATTGCAGTTCTTTGCTTTTCTTAATGCATATCAAACAAATATATGGACCAGTCCTTCAAGCACTACTGTCCCATTCTGCCGTCCCATTTTTATCCCATTCTGCTGAAGCATCTGTATTATCCTCCTTTATTTCCTACAGAAATGTACAGCATAGTGTCTTGGTGCAACAGGCCCTTCTCCAAGTTTTCCTAATTATCTTGCTGTGTTTCATAGGAATTGTTTTTATATGTTTATTAAATAACAGAAACAGTCTCTTAACCACTTTCAAATGCAATATGTGTCTGAGCCCCATGAAACTTGAAAGCATTCAGTACATCTGTCAGTACAGATTGGTTTGGCACAGTTTTCTTTTAGAGTGTTGAACTTTTGCTATTTTAGATGTGAGTTGCAAGCATAACTCATAGACTAACTCTGGGTGGATTGCTGCAGCAGCCTTGGGTTGTCACTCATGATGCTCGGTGAAAGGAAATGGAAATTGCCATTTTACAGCTTCAGCACATCAGGAAGAGGAGCTAGAACTGTGAAAGGTTCCTACATTTTTCTCTCTGCAGAAACCATTCTCCAAATGAAGTATATAAATAAGACTGAATCAAATGATTATCATGCATCTAGATATTCTTCTATTTGGGGAACTTCTAGAGTGATTGTTATAGCAACTAGTTAATGGGCACTTACATTTTGATAGAACAAAAATTCAACCTTGGCAATTTTATCTATTAGGTTTCACTTCCCCGATCTCTCAAAATTGGCATTTCTCCAAACAAAGCACAAAGGAGAACACTGAAATAAGGGGTTTCCTTAGATGTGAGCACAAGGAGACTGGCAGAGTCTAGGAATAGCATCCTTGCAGCCGAACAGTCCAGTATATTGAAATATACAAGAATCCTGCTCTCTGAATCATTTGACAAGTATGTGTATATAGCTTTGCTGCTTCTGAGAATAGGGCACGCAGGCAGAAGGGTGGAGAAGGGACTACATGAGCTCATGCAATGGCCCATAAACCAAAACACAGCTGGTAGGTCTAATTTTAGTCTGACCATCCTTAACAGTGGGCTGTTAAACTGGCAGTCTTTTGTGCCAATGCAAACAATGAGACGGAGGCATCTTCTTGCTGGACGATGATATACAAACTTAGCTCTGGAATTCTGCTCTTGAAAATTTTCAAGCCTTATAAATCCTTATGGTTCCTCTTCTCACCAGCAGAAGATTTAAAATGACAAAAAGCTGATTAAGCAGCTGGGTCTGCTCTTCGTTGTACTTCGTATTTGTAACGAATGAACCAATAAGTGTGTGGAAGCTTCTGAGCCAGACTTCAGCCATGAAGGAATTGGCAGATTCCTCCCTTCTGCCGTGGAAAGCTTGAAATGAGAAGTTGGCCAGGTCTTGTCCTTTTAGATTTCTCAGACAAATCTTTAGATACAGTTGTGGCATATCAGGTGCTTCAAAGGAAGCCTTTCTAGAGTATTGCAGCGATGGAGGAAAGCAGGCTTGAAAAGTAGGAAGTGATGAGTTAAGGGTAAAGTTTTAAAGGAACTATGGGTGCAGTTCCCACCCTAGCTTGTATTACCTCGAGGTAACTCCATTGACTTGAGCTGTTCCTTATTTACACTGGTATAGCCAAAGTCAGGTCTAGTTTGTTGAAAGTCTGTAACTTCAGAGTTATTTTGGTTCTCTAGGTCCCAAAATGTACCTCTCCTATCTGAGGGGTTAGCTCTGCAGGTAGGGCTACTTAAAAAGTTTAGAAAAACATCCCAATGAACAGTAATGTTAAACATTTTCATTCAACGTCTTCCCTTTTTTCCTTGCAAGCTCTAGTGTGGTTTATTATGCTCTCTGCGTAGTTAAGGCTGAATCACTGTTCCAGTGTAAGGCTGATTTTTTTTCTTCTTCCATTTCCCTTGTAACTTTATTAAAATCCACATTTCCAAGTTTTAGGGATAGGTGTCATTGACTAAAACATCGTAAATTCTCAGGAGTGTAAGATTTAAATGGCTCCTTTCAAATTTTTCCAGCGTCTAATGTTTGAGGCAAATTGACAAACAAGAGATTACTCCACTACTTGAGATGTGATAAAATTGGCTCAAGTAAGAGTCCTTTCAATGTCAAAGCAGGAAAATGAAGTGTTTAAGCAAGTGTGACAATCCACTTCTGTCAATGAAGCAAACAGGTCAACACAGCAATAGAGACTAGTGCATCGTTTGCCTTCAAACAGCCCTAAGCTACTCTGCAGAAGTGCAACTGAACTCCAAAATTTGCATCCCCAAAACATCCCCCCTCAGCACCCACCTAAGAAAAATATGCACAACTTCTTCTTTCTGATGGATAATGGGGAAACCGTTAGAACTGCCTTGCTGAAAATTATATAGGATGTTTGTGGAAGCACTGCCAACACACTCCAATCTGATTCTCAGGTAGTAAACAGTCTTGTAATAGACCATAGTGCCTCATACAAATTTTCAGAACGTTGTATAGTAAGGGCAACTGTAAAGGGCAAATATTTGTGCCTTTGCAGACTACTTTGAAATCTGCAGATGAACAGAGGCAGAGTGGAAATGATTAGCTATTTCTCTCAGATGAAAATTATAAGGTAAAGAGAAAGCCAGGGGCTCTGCTAGCATGCACTGTGGCCTTGTGTGTTGGGCAATGATTGGATGAACAGGAGGCCTTAATAAGCTGTCATTTTTCAGAACTCTTGCCATTCTTTGGAGTAAAGGTAGGCGGTGCTGAAAGAGCCTGATTTTAATTAAGACCAGGGGTTATTCCTGATCCCACCTACAGCCACCTGTGAAAAGCAAGGCAATCAGTACTTTGATTTTGGGAAGATCAGTTTGTATCTGGCAATGCTGCCACAAGGTCTCTCTCAGCTGGGTTGTCTCTTTTAAGGCCCTAAAGAGAGCCTTTCCATTGACTTCAGTAGGCTTTGCACCAGATCCTTACTGAACAGTTCATAACCTGGGGAAAGGGGTGTGATGCTTCCCAGGGTTATGAGGAACCCTGCTACCACCTCACCTTAGGGTGAAGATGCCTTGTACGTGCCTGCCAGAGGTCAGCTCCATGACTCTCTCAGCCACAGGCAACAAAAGCACTCCCCTCTCAGGCCCCCCGGGCTTTGCTGACCCTCCTGAAGTCTAGCGATAGGCACACTCTACCCCACCAAGTCCTCTGAGCATGCCTCCGCCACGTCCAGCCCTTGATCCACTGGATGCTCACAGAATTACAGGCACAGTAAACCACAGTTGACTAGTTACACCTTAAAACACAACTCAGCTTAACACCAACACTTATACTTGCAAGTCAGCCAAGCTTATTTAACAAAGAATTTTGACGCAATTGGAGACAATTGTATCAAATCTTACCATGTCATGTCAAATCCTACCACACATGCTAGAGCCTACATTCCACTTACAAGCTGCCTGTTTTCTGCTTTTCCCCAAAGTCCTTCTCACAGTGTCTTCCAACTGGGATGGTTGACACCCTCCTTTAATGAGATCAAACCCGTGGGAAGCTGGCCTCCCCTGATGAATGGTGTAAGGGGGTCTTTCTGGACCCCCCAAATATACCAGTTCAGACCTTTTGATCTTCATGTGAAAACAAGTCCCTCCCTCTCCACCCCCACTAGTTCCTGTTAATTTTCCTCCTGAAGTCAAAGCTCTTCATTAGCAGTTGACTCACTATACTAATAGACATTGATTGTAAGAGACACCATACACAACAGTCAGTGAGGGAGATAAGTGTCTCCTGCCTCCTGTCTGGAGGAGTCTGTCTCCAGGCACACCTCCTCTGAGGGACCTGCCTTTAACGGCAAGGCCTTAAGAACACATTTTCTGATATACACACATCTCTCCTTCCATATTGTTTGCATGTCCATTTTGCAGCAATGATGACCAGTGTGCCACAGGCTTTCAGTAGAAACCTTCCATGAAACTCCTTAGTGAACTGGAATGTAGATACCAGGCCGTGGGGCTCCCTGTACCCCATATCCCCCCAGTGCCCTCTGCCAGTTGGCATTAAGAGGTCCTTGGGTCACAGTGGATTTTAATTGCCAGAGTCAATGCATAGGTGCTAAGCCTCCCCACAGGCATTCAGAGATCCACAGTTTCCAGGGGTTACCCCCTTGTTCTTTCCACAGGAGTCAAACCTGATAGACCATTGTACTTTTCCTCTTGAGATTTTCTGTAGCAGGGGAGCAGTCCCCCACTGTGACGTTCCCAGGGGCACCCAGGGTTGTGAGGGATCTTGTTACCACCTGCCCTTAGTGTGAGGAAGCCTTGTCTGTGCCTGCCATGGGGCAGCTCCTCAATTCTGCCAGCCATGGGTAACACCAGAACTCCTCGCCAGGCCCCACTGTCACTCTTCAGCTTAGTGGCAGGCCCCCTCCAACCCTTGAACCCTCGGAGCATCTTCTTGGAGCATTCAGCCCTTGGTCCACTGGACACTTGCAAATGTGGCTGCTTCCAAAGAAACAACACGGCCCAGCTTACCGGTTCCACCTCACTGCTCTGCTTAACTCACAGCACTTAGATATATTTATAGTAAAATCAAGTACAAGTTTATGTAACAAAGCAGAGAGATTAAAGTAGTAGCAAGAAGTATTGTTGGCAACAAATGTTTACATGTAAAATCATAAGATGCATTTTAGAGCCTTGACTTAATTAACAAGATACTCTCAGGCCTTGTAGAGTATTGCTCAGTCTAGATCCTTGCACTGCTTTACAGTTAGGCTGGCTGTGAATCTCCTTTAACAAGACGAGCATGCTGTCAGATTGCCTCGTAGGTGAAGGATTCGGTGCGTCCCTTTGCATTCCCACATATACTAGACCAAGCCTTTATGTTTATTCATAGACAGGAAACCCCATGCTGTTTGCAAAATCTACAAGAGAGGAAATCTACTAGAAGAAACAATCTCTTAATTAATATCTGGTTCAGTATGCAAATAGACATACAGTCTGAGGTCTAGGATACCCAAATGGCCAGACAGGGAGATGAGTGTCAGTTACTGCCTGCCTGAAAGGAACATTGTGGAGGTATGTCACCTCCTGACAACCTTCCTCAACTCCCAGACCTTAAGAACAGTATAGATACATAACTCTCTACATATTATCTGTACAGGCATTTTTCAATGATTAAGACCACTGGGATACTGGATTTTGATAGAGACCTCACATACCCCTTTTGGTGAACTCTTATGCAGATATCCAACCCAGGGGATCCCTGTAAAAACCCTATGCACTCCCCTGTGTCCTCTACTAGTTGGCAACAACATGCCTGGGTAAGCCAATGCTTTACACACACTGGTTCTGCCAAGATATTTATGCCTGGAAAAATAGTAAAACAATGGTTTTTAAAAGGCACAAACTTAAGGGAAAGTTACATAACTTCTTGCTGGGTTTAGAAAAATGCTAGAGGGAATGATTAAGTGAAAGAGGGAAAATGAACTGGAGTCCAGTGTCTCCCTGACTTATAGCATTTAGCTGTGCAGAAACTATAAAAGCTGGGGATATAAATGGTAGTTTCTGAAAAGCCCATTCAGAGCAGACATAGGAAAGTACTGTGTAACGGGGAATGTAACATATGTTGGCAGTGCTGTAGCACACTGTCAAGCAAAGTGGCTGCGGCAAAGACTCTGGATCAATGCAAGAAACAATTAGTTGCCAACCTTTGGAGTGATGTGTAATAAAAAAGGGAGGTGGGAGAGGCTTGATCATTCAGATTGGTTTATCACTCATTGCTTCTATAGTCTGTTTCTTTTTATAAAGGCATTTTCCAGCTCTTCATCTGGATCCCTTATCCAGCCCTTTGTTGTTCATCTGTCTGAAAAATGTTAAAACCCAGACATTGCCAAAAGGTGTCAGACTTATGAGCACCCCTTTCAAATGTTTGCACCAAAGATTGTTTCTCCTCCCCTTGTAGCTTTTCCCTTCCCTGTCTGCTTGGGATTGTTATCTGATGCTCATTTTACTAGTTATGCTCCAGTTCTGATTACATGTTCTTGCACAAGACAGCAAAGCATCTGAGTAAAAATAGTTATGCTCAGGACAGGGACTGGAGGAACTATAGATGCTGGAATCTTATTCCTAGAGAGAGAAGTCACAATAGAAGTGGTAAGCCAGATTAATACAATATTAAATTTAATAGGGGTATTAGTGCAAATGCTAGGTTTACACCCTGACACCCTTAACAGGTCATAAAATTAAATTTTCCATATCAACAGTATCTTTACTGCCTCGTTGGTGTGCACACAGGGCCAGAGGGCTGAATCCCATGCTTGCTCACTCACTCATAAGTAGCCCCTTTGAAGGCAACTGGCCTATTTGTGAAGCAAGGTTCTACTCTGAGCACGAAGGGCTTCACAACCTGGCCCATACTCTTGCTATATAAGCAGTAGGCAGTGTGCAGTACTAGATGGTTGACATGGACACTGATCCTGGGATCAGATATCCACAGATGAGCCCCTGAGCTGTGTGGAGCTCCAGTGAGTGGACAGTCTTGAGGTTAAGGTCCTGGACTGGTCAAGAGATCTGGGTTCATGCCCCACCTTTGCCAGACTTCCATGCACCTGATAAGCAAGTCATTGTGCTTCAGTTCCCCCTGTCAGGTTCTTTGTCATCCTCCTTCCCATTGTTATGTTCTCTGGGGCCATCCACCATTTTCTCTCTCTGCTTTGATAAATGGCTAGCTGGCATCAAGATATAAGGCACACAGTGATGGGTTAAGGCACAGGTCAAGCAGAGGGATCATGAACCACAGTATCTGACCTCACATAACTTGCATGTTGGGATGCTATAATCCTTTCTTATGTGTAAAGGAAGAGCTAAAATGGCCACAGCTGTAGCACTACAGGAAGATTGGTGGTAATCATTCCACAGTGGATCCTGTTTACGTGGGGTGAATGATAGTGTTAAGGTTAATCAAACCTATATTTAAAAGGAAGTAAGGACAACCAGAAACATGAGAGCTAACGTGATTACACGCAGGGGTTGATCTGATATGTAGCACATGTGCTAGTGGTTTGAGACTAGTCAGCTGTTCAGGGGATGAGATTTACATCTTTGCAGTTAAAGTTGGAGTAATTAATCAGATTGTTTGTGATAATTTATAGTAAATTAGCCAGTCACAAGCCTGAAGAGCTATCAGACAAGGCAGTGTAGCTCACTTTAGACTATATCTGGGAAGCACAGATGCTATGCAGAGTACAGTAAGAACTGAAGAATCCTAGTCTCCAAAGAATCAGGAGCAAGGCGTCCAATACCACAGGGGTGGGGAGGCATACCCTAGTCAAAGCATATACAGGGAACACTGATACCTTAAGACATTACATAATGAATTTGCCACCAGTGTGCCCCCTTACGGCAGGGTGCAATATTAGAGATTTTCATCTCCAGGGTCTCTTTGCACACCACTCAGCTCTCCAGCTAAGAAGCACCTAGATCAAACCCCTCCCAGGATCATAAGTGTCCAAGAAAAATCACTCTCTTCTAATCCCTGTGCTCACCCCTTTCATGGGATTTCAGTATCTTTCCCTAGCTCTGCTGTCAAGTACTGTCCTACCCAGCCAAAGTCTTCATTTCTTAAGCCCATCCCCACCACAGCAGCAAGCAAGCAGCCAGCCTATGAACTCACTATGGCTTCTTTCTTCAGACTGAACTCTCTCCCTTTTATGGGGCCCAGGTGTCCATTAAGTTGTCCATTAAGTTGTCACCTGATTCTTCTTTAGTCCTGGTGTCTAATTAGGTACATCTATTGCACCTGTGCCATACTAAACTATTAACCCCTTTCCAGCCCAGGATGGGTTTCACCTCATCACAGAACCCCATTCTCATCACCATTAGTTCTAGTGGCAAGATTTTCAGAGGTCTGAGCTGTATTCCCATAAGAGACCGATGACTCCTTGCACTCAGAATCCCCTTCTGAGCATCCATGCAAGTGCCCCTCCCCACCCTTGCATACTCCCTGTGAGGCCTAGGGACAGTCCATCCATTTTTCTCAGGGTGGGCATGTGCAGGGACTGCTCCCTCTGTGCATCCGCTGGGCATGAGTTGTCCCAAATGGGATAGGAAAAAGGCATCCCTTCCCTCACATATTTCTCATAGCCAGAGTCCTGGGTTGGAGGCAAAATGCCATGGCTTACCCCACAGGTACTAATAAAGGACTAGTGCTTGGTCAACGATTCAAGAACCCTTTTGCTGCAGGTGTCATTGTATTGAACAGTACTTCCTCTGCACCATTCCCACAGAGTTAAAAGAAGTCTCAGGTTTACATAAGGCACTAGTAAGATCTAGTCCTTTGCAGCAGTATCCCAACAGCAAAAGCGAGATGTGGTGATGCATAAAGCCACAGCGAAGGGACTTAACACACTTACATTTATTTAAGCTTCACTATCAAAACTCCCTTTGCTTTGCTCCATACACATGTCTGAAGATAGTACTGAATGACACAGACCATGTCGCCTGTTGTAGATGTTTGACAAGCACACGAGTGGGAATTTGTTAGAGTTCCTATGGGCTGCTAGGAGCTGTCGGGCAGTGGTAGCGTTTCAGGAACGTTTTTGTTTTTGTTTCTAGGCAAAACCTCAGTGAAGGAGAGGTGGATCCTTGAAAGATGATAAATATTTTGTGAGCTTGGACATAAGTATTTTCTACTTCATCTGGAGCAGCAAACAGCATACCTCCCATTGCCCCAGCTTACCAGTTTGCTAGCTGGTTTGTGCCTGACCAGCAACACAAAGCAGCCGTAAATCTGGTTTTAACTGGTTGGTTAAGTCACTTATTGCTCTTTTGCATCACAAGAGTAGTGCAAAGTGCACCACCAGCGTGCATCAGCACATCTTCCGCCTATCTTTAGGGCGTTTGTGCTAAAGAGGGTCTCCAGTCTAGAGCCAAATTCTGCTCAGTTACTTCAGTAGTGTTCGTTTGGATTTAAGCCTGCTGAGAGCAGAACGTGGTGCCTGACTGTGATGGGATATACAAACCCCACACTGCAGAAGAAGGGGTTAAGGAACCGCTCTGGGCCCAGGCAGCCGTGCCCCACTGCACCTGCAAAACCTGCACAAATTGGAGGAAGAACTTAAAGAGGGAAGCAGAGTACCTGATTGGCAGGCAGCCAGGGGACTTGACTTCTGAACTCCTGGGAAGGAGTAGCACAGGGGCTTTTGCTGACCTGAACAAGCCTGGTGACCTTTGAACCTTGGAAACTTTATTTTTGTGTTCTGTTCTTCACTTTAGTCTGGGAGAAGAGAAGGCATTGGTAGGAAGTGATCCTTGGAGGCAGCTGTACAGCATCCCAAGGCTTAACTCCCTACCATGGGGCCATGGGTTGGGCTCCCCACCAATTGTAAAGAGATGACAATGATAGAATCCTATCTCTTGGTGAGGAACTTAGTTAGGGAAGACCCTGAAGACACAAGAGTCTAGACCTTGACCCAAAAAGGAAGTCCTGAAGCCCTTGCTAACTTCTGAAGACTTCCACATTATTGGACTCTTTTTGTGTACCCTGAAAGGGTGGGCTTGAACTTGTGACGTAGCCAGTGAGTGGAGCTGCTAAAAACAGACCACCCCAGGGTGGTGCTATAGTGAGAAAGAGGAATGCCCTCGGGAAAGAGAACCTGCCACACCCTGGCCTGATCACCAGGCAGCACTGGTGGCCAGTGTTCCCCTTCATGCTGACATTTGAATTTGACATGGCCAGCATCTTCAGGGAACTCTGCTGTGATGTCAGCCCTAGCTATAATAGTCTGTGACCCATTCAAATTTGAAACAGACATAACCCAAATAACTAGAGCATTGTGCTAAATGGACTGCCACGACTTCTCCTCGGCAAACTTACTGTTCCTTGGTGGCAAATACGTAAATGACATACACTTACCTTTACTTTTGAAAACTCTTATTTTTTCATACATCTGTATGTACTTCAACAGAGTAAAGATGTCATTTCCTCATAATTCTGGAGGTTTTTAAATACCCTGGGCTACACCCTCAGCTGACTGACTTCAGTGGAGCTATGCTAATTTATGAACAACACTGTTTTACATCAGTCAAGGATCTGGTGCCATAATTGGCAGCCTTTAGTGAGCTTATGTTGAAAAATTAGCAATTGCACAGTGGAAATCTACTGCAGTTGTGTTTCATTTCTTAGAGAATGAATACTGGTTTTAACTTTTCCATGGGCAAGATTTTTGCCCTTAGTACAATTAATTGAATATATTACAAAATTAGATTTTTGCATCCCCCACAGAAGCTCTGAGCAAAGTCAGTGGTTTGGTGGCTTAGATTCAAATTATAATTAAGTTACCAATTATTAAAATGTTAGCGACTGACTTTGGGATGTTGTGGACTGAAAAGAGAGTGCGATAATTAGAGGAAATGAAAAGAGGAAGAAATATGAGCAGATTACACCAGAGACCCCAGCCAGTAGGAGCACCGGCAGAAGCAGCCAAAGCAGGGACCTCTGGCATTCAGAGAACTTTCTACAGTTTTAACTGGATTTCCCCTGCACTGATTGGCTGTTTGTTCCAACCCTCCCTCATTCTCCCCTTCCCTTCCCTTCCCTCACAGGGTATGTCTACGCAGCCAAGAAAAACTCACGCCTGGCATGAGTCCGCCAACTCAGGCTTGTGGGGTTTGGGCTGCAGGGCTGTTTCATCACTCAATAGACTTCTGGGGTTGGGCTGGAGCCTGGGCTCTGAGACGCTTCCATCCAACAGGGTCCCAGACCCTGGTCTTCAGCCCACGCCCAGAAGTCTATTTGACAATGAAACAGCCCAGTGAGCTCGAGTTGTCTAGCATGGGTGAGCTGCAGGTGTCTAGTGGCTATGTAGACATACTCACAGTGTCTTCAACTTCATTTCATTCCACCCTTGTCTCTTACTCCCCTTCCCTCCCCCTTAGCTGATCACCTCTGAACTAACCACATCTTCCACTAACATGACATTTGCTGCCATCGCATGAGCCTTCTACTGGTCTGTTCTACCCTTTCCCCTCCTGTCTGTCTTGTTTACTTAGATTGTAAGCGCTTTGAAGCAGGGACTGTCTTTTTCTCTGTTTGGTCCTTAGGCACCAATGTAATAAACATGATTGATAATTAAGAGGGCAGGGTGCTGTTTGGAGGTATGGTTGGGCTGTGTTCCTACTCTCATCTCAACAGAAGACAAACCCCAAATTGATGTTTAAGCCCACTCACTTCCGGGATTGGTTTATACTGAGAACTCACAGAATGGTTTTTACTGATAATTCCCAGCAAGCCTCAACTTAATCTTATTCCCTAAACTTGCCTGTCCCTAAAGTTTGCCTCCAGGACTCTGTCTGACTTTCTTCTAGAGAATGATCCACTGCTCCTCATCGAGGATGGAGTTAATGAACCATACCTGCCATGAGTGAGAACTTCAGCATCATAATGCAAGGTTCTGACACCTGCTAATAGGGTGGGTCAAGAGGAAAGCTCTGCTACCTCTTTATGTGAAACATGCAGAACAGTGGCACAACAAAATCTATAACCATGATTTAATCAAACTAGTACAGAAAGCTAGTGTACTCAATGCTTTTTTTGCCTCTGTCTTCACAGACAAGGTCAGCTCCCAGGCGGCTGCACTCCGCAGCACGGTATGGGGAGGAGGTGACCAGCCCTCTGTGGAGAAAGAAGTAGTTCGGGACTATTTAGAAAAGCTGGACGAGCACAAGTCCATGGGGCCAGATGCACTGCATCCGAGGGTGCTAAAGGAGTTGGCTGATGTGATTGCAGAGCCATTGGCCATTATCTTTGACAAATCATGGCAATCAGGGGAGGTCCCGGATGACTGGAAAAAAGGTAATGTAGTGCCCATCTTTAAAAAAGGGAAGAAGGAAGATCCAGGGAACTACAGGCCAGTCAGTCTCACCTCAGTCCCTGGAAAAATCATGGAACAGATCCTCAAGGAATCAATTCTGAACCACTTAAAGGAGAGGAAAGTGATCAGGAACAGTCAGCATGGATTCACCAAGGGCAAGTCATGCCTGACTAACCTAATTGCCTTCTATAATGAGATAATTGGCTCTGTGGATGAGGGGAAAGCAATGGATGTGCTATTTCTTGACTTTAGCAAAGCTTTTGATACAGTCTCCCACAGTGTTCTTGCCAGCAAGTTAAAGAAGTATGGGCTGGATGAATGGATGGGTAAGCTGGATAGAAAACTGGCTGGATGGTTGCGCTCAACGGGTAGTGATCAATGGCTCCCTGTCTAGTTGGCAGCCGGTATCAAGTGGAGTGCCCCACGGGTCAGTGCTGGGGCCGGTTTTGTTCAATATCTTCATCAACGATCTGGAGGATGGTGTGGACTGCACCCTTAGCAAGTTTGCAGATGACACTAAACTGAGAGGAGTGGTAAATACGCTGGAGGGTAGGGATAGGATACAGAGGGACCTAGACAAATTAAAGGATTGGGCCAAAAGAAATACGATGAGGTTCAACAAGGACAAGTGCAGAGTCTTGCACTTAGGACGGAAGAATCCCATGCACTGCTATAGACTAGGGACCGAATGGCTGGGCAGCAGTTCTGCAGAAAAGGACCTAGGGGTTACAGTGGACGAAAAGCTGAATATGAGTCAACAGTGTGCCCTTGTTTCCAAGAAGGCTAATGGCATTTTGGGCTGTATAAGTAGGGGCATTTCCAGCAGATCGAGGGACGTGATTATTCCCCTCTATTCGGCACTGGTGAGGCCTCATTTGGAGTACTGTGTCCAGTTTTGGGCCCCACACGACAAGAAGGATGTGGATAAATTGGAAAGAGTCCAGCGGAGGGCAACAAAAATGATTAGGGGTCTGGAGCACATGACTTATGAGGAGAGGCTGAGGGAACTGGGATTGTTTAGCCTGCAGAAGAGAAGAATGAGGGGGGATTTGATAGCTGCTTTCAACTACCTGAAAGGGGGTTCCAAAGAGGATGGATCTAGACTGTTCTCAGTGGTAGAAGATGACAGAACAAGGAGTAATGGTCTCAAGTTGCAGAGGGGGAGGTTTAGGTTGGATATTAGGAAAAACTTTTTCACTAGTCGGGTGGTGAAGCACTGGAATGGGTTACCTAGGGAGGTGGTGGAATCTCCTTCCTTAGAGGTTTTTAAGGTCAGGCTTGACAAAGCCCTGGCTGGGATGATTTAGTTGGGGTTGGTCCTGCTTTGAGCAGGGGGTTGGACTAGATGACCTCCTGAGGTCCCTTCCAACCCTGAGATTCTATGATTCTATGATACATACTCCAGCTGAAGGAGTACCTCCTGCCACTTTATGCTCACAGATATGGGCATCAGTTTGTCAAGGAGGTCACTTAAAGTACGCTGTCTAGGCCAGGGGAGGGCAAACTATGGTCTGCAGCTGAATCCGGCCCATCAGGGCTTTCAATCCAGCCCACGGGATTGCCAGCCCCATGGCGCAGCGCCGCTAAGGTAGGCTCCCTGCCTGCCCTGGCCCTGCACTACTTTCAGAAGCGTCCGGCACCACATCCCTTTGGCCCCTGGGATGGGGGGTAGAGAGCTCCCTGCGCTGCCCTCACCTGCAGGCACCACCTTCCACAGCTCCCATTGGCTGGGAATGAGGAACCGTGGCCAATGGGAGCTTCAGGGGTGGTACCCACAGGTGAGGGCAGCACGTGGCGGAACCACCTGCCCCAATCCACCACAGGAGCCACTGCCGGACATGCTGGGCACTCCCGGGAATGGTGCAGGGCCAGGGCAGGCAGGGAGCCTGCCTTAGCCCCACTGTGCACCGCTGCCACCCCAGAGCCACTTGAGGTAAGAGGTGCTGGGCCAGACCCCGCACCCCAAACCCCTCCTGTACCCTGCACCCGAATTCCCTGCCCTGATTTCCCTTCTGCACTCCTCCTGCACTCCAAACCCCTGCCCTGAGCCCCTTCCTGCACATTGCACCCCTCCTGCACCCCAAGCCCTTGTCCTGAGCCTCCTTCCACACCCCACACTCCCTCCTGCACCCCAACCCCCTGCCCCAGCCCCACATTCATGGCCCTGCATACAATTTCCCCACTCAGATGTGGCCCTTGGGCCAAAAAGTTTTCCCACCCCTGGTCTAGGCAAATGGGTCAGAGCCTGAGCTGGAGGCACCTGTAAGAAAATTCAAGAAAAATACAAGATTGAAGGGTGGGGGATTCTCCAGGATTCTTTAGTGCCCTCTGGTTGCTGAGAGTGCTCTGCGTAGCCTGCAGTCATGTTTATTTTTAAAAGAAGAGTGAGTGAGTGAGTACAGTATAAAGAACAGGAGTACTTGTGGCACCTTAGAGACTAACAAATTTATTTGGGCATAAGCTTTCATGGGCTAGAACCCACTTCATCAGATGCATAGAGTGGAACATACAGTTGGAAGATATATACAGAGAACATGAAAAGATGGGGGTTGCCATACCAACTCTAAGGCTATGGCTACACTACAGAATGAGGTCGAAATTATAGAAGTCGATATTTTAAAACCCGATTTTATGGAATTGATTGTGTGTGTCCCCACTAAAGAGCATTAAGACCATGAGGTCGACGGACTGTGTCCACAGTATCGGGGCTAGCGTCAACTTTTGGAGCGTTGCATTGCGGGTAGCTATCCCACAATTCCCGCAGTCTCCGCCGCCCATTGGAATTCTGGGTTGCGATCCCAAAGCCTGATGGGGCAGAAAACATTGTCGCTGGTGGTTCTGGGTACATGTCGTCAAGCCATCAAATGTCCCTCCCTCCCTCCCTCCGTGAAAGCAATCTTTTTCGCGCCTTTTTTCCAGGGTTTCCGGGTTTGCTACGGAAGCCTGCTCAGCTCACAATTACCGTACATCTCCAGCGTACGCCTGGACATTAGGTCTAGTGGGGATTCAGTGGTGCTGTAATACGGGCAGAGGGGTAGCTCAGCATTCTGAGCGTTGGCCCGCTAAACCCGGGGTTGCGAGTTCAATCCTTGAGGGGGCCATTCCACCTGAGGCTGGTAGTCGTGGGACTACACAGCATAAGCTCCTTGCCTTCTAACAGCAGATGGTGCAATATGCCTTAAATGATTGTAGTCGTGGGACTACACAGCAGAAGGTCCTTGCCTTCTAGCTGCAGATTGTGCAATAGGCTTGAAATTCATGGCCCCCTGTGTGCTCCTGCTCGGCCTATGGTGTGGCTGGCCGGGGGCGCTTGGACATAAATGGGAGTGACCAGAGTGACTCTGGTCATTCTCTTTTTTACGTTTTGTTTAAGGGAGATTCAGTACTGCCTGGAACACGGGCAGAGGGATACCTCAGTGGTTTCCGTGTTTGCTACGGCAAGCATGGAGCCAGTGTACGCCTGGACATTAGGTCTATTGGGGATTCAGTCGCGCTATAATACGGGCAGAGGGATAACTCAGCAGTCTGCGCGTTGGCCCGCTAAACCCGGGGTTGCGAGTTCAGCCCTTGAGGAGGCCAGGAGATGATGATGGATATCAAGCCTATTGAACCATCTGCTGTTAGAAGGAAAGGAGCCTAACCCTTGCTCCCTCCGAGAAAGCTGCAGAGGGGGGAGCCCCAAATCCTTTCGCGCCTTTTTTCATGCGGGCGCCATATTGCTGACACCATTGTTATCCACCCGCCGCTTCTGCTCCCACTCTGCTGTCCTGCAGACACCATACCAGGGAAAGCATGGAGCCCGATCAGATCACCGCGGCTGTTATCGCCATTATGAACACCATGCGCATTGTCCAGGAGTATATGGTGAACGAGAACCAGGAGCTGCTACAGCTACAGCAGGCGAGGAGGCGACAGCAGCGCCCGGAGGACAGTGATGAGGACATGGACACAGACCTCTCTCAAAAAAGGTCCCCCCGCAAGGTGGACATCATGGTGGTAATGGGGCTTGTTGATACAGTGGAATGCCAATTCTGGGCCCGGGAAACAAGCACAGACTGGTGGGACCACATAGTGCTGCAGGTCTGGGATGAATCCCAGTGGCTGCGAAACTTTCGCATGCGTAAGGGCACTTTCATGGAACTTTGTGAGTTGCTTTCCCCTGCCCTGAAGCGCCAGAACACCAAGATGAGAGCAGCCCTCACAGTAGAGAAGCGACTGGCGATAGCCCTGTGGAAGCTTGCAACGCCAGACAGCTACCGGTCAGTCGCGAATCAATTTGGAGTGGGAAAATCTACAGTGGGGGCTGTTGTCATGCAAGTAGCCAAGGTGATCACTGAGCTGCTGGTACCAAGGGTTGTGAGTCTGGGAAATGTGCAGCTCATACTGGATGGCTTTGCAGCAATGGGGTTCCCGAACTGTGGTGGGGCGATAGACGGAACCCATATCCCTATCTTGGCACCGGACTACCAAGCCAGCGAGTACATAAACCGAAAGGGTTACTTTTCAATAGTGCTGCAAGCACTGGTGGATCATAAGGGACGTTTCACCAACATCAACGTGGGATGGCTGGGAAAGGTACATGACGCTCGCATCTTCAGGAACTTTGGTCTGTTTCAGCTGCTGCAGCAAGGGACTTTCTTCCCAGACCAGAAAATAATCGTTGGGGATGTTGAGATGCCTATAGTTATCCTTGGGGACCCAGCCTACCCCTTAATGCCATGGCTCATGAAGCCATACACAGGTAGTCTGGACAGTAGTCAGGACCTTTTCAACTATAGGCTGAGCAAGTGCAGAATGGTGGTGGAGTGTGCATTTGGGCGTTTAAAAGCTCGCTGGCGCAGTTTATTGACTAGGTTAGATCTCAGAAAAACCAATATTCCCATTATTATTACTGCTTATTGTGCGCTCCACAATATCTGTGAGAGTAAGGGGGAGACATTTATGGCGGGATGGGAGGTTGAGGCAAATCACCTGCCCACTGGTTATGCGCAGCCAGACACCAGGGCTATTACAAGAGTACAGCAGGGTGCGCTGCGCATCAGGGAAGCTTTGAAAACCAGTTTCATGAATGGCCAGGATGCTGTGTGAAAGTTCTGTTTTTCCCCATTAATGAAAAGCCCCGCCCCTTCATTCACTCTACTTCCCTTTAACCAAACCGCCCTGCCCTCCCCCCCTCGGTCACCGCTTGCAGAGGCAATAAAGTCATTGTTGCTTAAAAATCATGCATTCTTTATTAATTCGTAAAACGAAGAGGGGAAACTATGGGGGTAACTGCCACGGTCGCCCGGGATGGGTGGTGGAGGAAGGGAAGCACCAGGATGGGTGGTGGAGGAAGGGATGAGGGAAGGACAAGGACACACAGCACTTTAAAACTTATTGAATGTCAGCCCTTTGTTGCTTGGACTGTTCTCTTGGCTTGAGTGGTTGGGTGCACGGAGGCCACCCAAACGCGTTCTTGGGAGTCTCGGGGATGAGGTTATGGGACTCGGGAAGGAGGGCTGTTGGTTACACAGGGGCTGTAGTGGCGGTCTGGGCTCAGGCGGCCTTTCCTGAACCATACGCCTTTCCTCAGCCATAAGCCGGAGGATTTCTGTTTGATCCTCCAGTAGCCTCAGAATTGCATCCTGCCTTCTCTCTGCATGCTGACGCCACCTACTCTCTTCATCCCACCGCTGTCTCTCTTCATCCCGCCAGTCATTGTCTTCAGCACGCCACCTGTCCGCGCGATCAAATTCTGCCTTCCTGGACTCCGACACTGTCTGCCTCCATGCATTTTGCTGGGCAGTTTCAGTGTAGGAGGATTGCATGAGCTCCGAGAACATATCGTCTCGATTCCTTTTTTTTTTTACTTCTAGTCTTCGCTGGCCTCTGGGACAGTGATGAAAGGGGGAGCGTTGACACATTTACAGCTGTGGGAGTAAACAAACGGGAGAGGAGTAGTTTAAAAGACACATATTAGAGAACAATGCTCCAAACATTACATATCACATGTGCATTTGGTCCAAGGTCGCACTTTGCCTGTTATATTGAGGGTCTGCTGGTTTGGTGTGAGAGATCACACAAGCAGGTCCGGCGGGCAACAGAATTCGTCTTGCAGGCAGCCATGGTAAGCCACAGTCTATAGGCTGTGGGAATGTTTTCAAACAGCAACCCCCTCATTTCCCATAACAAACAGCCTTTGGGCTGGCAATTTAAAAAGGGTTGGCAATTGAAAAGGGAGGGGCGGCGGTTTTCGGGTTAACGTGCACCGCGAACCTAATTGACACCCTCCCCCCCCCCCCACATCCAAGATGTTCGCTGTTCCCCCTCCCCCCACCACGTGGGTCACAGTGGGAAGATTTCCGTTCAGCCACAGGCAAACAGCCCAGCAGGGATGGACCCCTCTGAATACCCCCTTAATAAAATCCCCCTATTTCAAACAGGTGACCATGAATGATATCACTCTTGTGAGGATAACACAGACAGATAAAGAACGGATGTTGCTTGAATGCCAGCAAACACCGGGACCATACGCCGCCATGCTTTGCAATGCCATGATTCCAGACTACGTGCTACTGGCCTGGCATGGTAGAGTGTGTTACCACGGAACACAGGATAAGGCTGCCCTCCCAAGAAACCTTTTGCACAGGCTTTGGGAGTACATCCAGGAGAGCTTTCCGGAGATGTCCCCGGAGGATTTCCGCTCCATCACCGAACATGTTAACAGACTTTTCCAGTAGCTATAGCTGTACTGGCCGTGAATTAATCATTAAACATGCTTGTTTATAAAACATGTATTACTTTCACAGAGGTACACTCACCAGAGGTTCCTTCTCCTGCATCAAGCATGCCTTGGGAGGGTTCGTAGGGTACTGGCTCCAGGGTGACAAAAAGTTCCTGGCTGTCGGGGAAAAGGGCTTCTCCGCTTCCTTGCTGTGTCTGTGCGCTATTTTTAGCATGATTATCATCATCTTCCTCTTCCCGAAAATGCTCCTCGGTGGTTTCTGATGATCCACATACGGAGTCATACCACATGGGTGGGTCATTGCTGGCTGCACTCCCTAGAATGGCATGCAGCTCATCATAGAAGCGGCATGTCTGGGGCTCTGACCCAGAGCGGCTGTTTTCATCTCTGGGTTTTTGGTAGGCTTGCCTGAGCACCTTAATTTTAACGCGGCACTGTTGCGCATCCCTGTTGTAGCCTCTGTCCTGCATGCCATTGGAGACTTTGGCATATGTATTGGCATTTCGCCTTTTGGACCGTAGTTCTGCTAGCACGGTTTCATCTCCCCATACAGCGATCAGATCACGTACCTCACGCTCGGTCCATGCTGGAGTCGTCTTCGGTTCTGGGACTCCATCATGGTCACCTCTGCTGATGAGATCTGCACTCACCTGCAGCTCAACACGCTGGCCAAACAGGAAATGAAATTCAAAAGTTTGCAGGGCTTTTCCTGTGTACCTGGGCAGAGCATTCGAGCTCAGACTGCTGTCCAGAGTGGTCAAATGTTGCACTGTGGGATAGATCCAGGAGGCCAATACCGTCGAATTGCGTCCTCACTAAGCCTAGATCGATTCGGCAATATCGCTTTAAGCGCCAATCCCCTTGTTGGGGGTGGAGTGGCGAGATCGATTTTAAGAGCCCTAGAAGTCGATGTTAAAGGCTTCGTCGTGTGGATGGGTGCACGGATCAATCGATATAATGCTAATAAATTCAGCCGAAACTCGTAGTGTAGACCAGGGCTAAGAGACTGATTAATTAAGGTGAGCTATTATCAGCAGGAGAAAGAAAAACTTTTGTAGTGATAATCAGGATGGCCCATTTCAAACAGTTGACAAGAAGGTGTGAGCAACAGCAGGGGGAAACGTAGCATGGGGAAGTAAATATCAATTTGTGTAATGAACCAGCCACTCCCAGTCTTAGGCTTTGGCTACACTTGCAAATGTAGAGCGGTTTGAGTTAAACCAGCCTTCGGAGAGCGCACTAGGGAAAGCGCTGCAGTCTGTCCACACTGACAGCTGCAAGCGCACTGGTGTGGCTACATTTACAGCACTTGCAGCGGCATTGGGAGCAGTGAATTATGGGCAGCTATCCCAGCGTTCAAGTGGCTGCAACATGCTTTTCTAATGAGGGGGGTGGGGTGGAGTGTGTTGTGTGTATGTGGGGGAGAGAGAGAGTAGGTTTTTGGAGTGCTGACAGTGTGTCACAGCACGCTATCTTGTAAATTCAGACCCCCCCCAACCTCTGCCTCTCTCTCACTCACTCACTCACTCACAGCAAACATTTACTGATTCAGATAAGCAGCCGGGAGAAGATAAGCAGCCGCTGTTTGAAACGGAGCTTTGAAACTGCACGTCCGCATTCCTCAGCCGATTTCACAACAAAGAGAAGAGAGGCTTAAGCTTAATGGGATTATGGGACAGCTTCCGGAGGTCAATCAGTGCGTAATAAGGTTACTCCCCATTTACACTGGAGCATCTCAGCCAATGCGCAACAGCTGTTAATCCTCTCGTGGAGGTGGAGTTCCAGGAGCGCTCTAACCAGGGAGTCAGAGCGCTCTACGTGCCTTGCCAGTGTGGATGGCGAGTAAGGTAGAGCGCTCTAGGAGGCTTTATTGTGGTATAAAGTGCAAGTGTAGCCAAACCTTTAGACTTAGAACAACACTTCCTTAGCTCTCGTCCCCAAATGCCCCTACTCTACTTGCGCTACATTGATGACATCTTCATCATCTGGACATATGGAAAAGAAGCCCTTGAGGAATTCCACCATGATCTCAACAATTTCCATCCCACCATCAACCTCAGCCTGGACCAATCCACAATCCACACAAGTGATCCACTTCCTGGACACTACAGTGCTAATAAGCAATGGTCACATAAACACCACTCTATACCGGAAACCTACTGACCGCTATACTTACCTACATGCCTCCAGCTTCCATCCAGGACACATCACACAATCCATTGTCTATAGCCAAGCTCCAAGATACAACCACATTTGCTCCAATCCCTCAGATAGAGGCAAACAGCTACAAGATCTCTATCAAGCATTCTTAAAACTACAATACCCACCTGCTGAAGTGAAGAAACAGATTGAAAGAGCCAGAAGAGTACCCAGAAGGCACCTACTACAGGACAGGCCCAACAAAGAAAGTAACAGAACGCCACCAACCATCACCTTCAGCCCCCAACTAAAACCTCTCCAGTACATCATCAAAGATCTACAACCTATCCTGAAGGACGATCCATCATTCTCACAGATCTTGGGAGACAGGCCAATCCTCGCTTACAGACAGCCCCCCAACCTGAAGCAAATACTCACCAGCAACCACGCACCACATAACAAAAACACTAACCCAGGAACCTATCCTTGCAACTAGGGATTTGGAGCAATCAGATTTTTGAATTGCTCTGCTCCGGCTCCGCTCCAGCTCTGGACATAAACCTACTGCTCTGTGCTCCAGCTCCGGGCTCCGCTCCAAAGCCTGCTTGCAACAAAGCCCGGTGCCAACTCTGTCCACATATCTATTCAAGTGACAGCATCATAGCACCTAATCACATTGACCATGTCATCAGGGGCTCGTTCACCTGCACATCTACCAATGTGATATATGCCATCATGTGCCAGCAGAGATGGCATGTGCCAGTACTCTGCCATGTACATTGGCCAAAACGGACAGTCTCTACGCAAAAGAATAAATGGACACAAATCTGACATCAGGAATCATAGCATTCAAAAACCAGTAGGAGAAGACTTCAATCTCTCTGGTCATTCATTAACAGACCTAAAAGTGGCAATTCATCAACAAAAAAACTTCAAAAACAGACTACTGAGAAACTGCTGAACTGGAATTAATTTGCAAACTGGATACCATTAAATTAGGCTTGAATAAAGACTGGGAGTGGCTGGTTCATTACACAAATTGATATTTACTTCCCCATGCTAAGTTTCCCCCTGTTGTTGCTCACACCTTCTTGTCAACTGTTTGAAATGGGCCATCCTGATTATCACTACAAAAGTTTTTTTTCTCCTGCTGATAATAGCTCACCTTAATTGATCAGTCTCTTAGAGTTGGTATAGCAACCCCCATCTTTTTATGTTCTCTCTCTCTGTGTGTGTGTGTGTATCTATATCTATCTATCTATGTATCTATCTTCCTACTGTATGTTCCACTCTATGTATCGGATGAAGTGGGTTCTAGCCCATGAAAGCTTATGCCCAAATAAATTTGTTAGTCTCTAAGGTGCCACAAGTACTCCTCGTTCTTTTTGCAGATACAGACTAACATGGCTACCACTCTGAAACCTGAGTACAGTATATGCATGTTTAGTGTTTTAATGATATACAGTTATCCTTCTAGTAACTACTTACTCCAGGGAGACTCTTCAGGAAATAGTTGTTTTACTCTGTCCCTGAGTAAGGGTGGGATGACTTTCAGAAGTGCTCAGCACTGATTTCATATTTCTTCCACTGAAGTCAGTGGTAACACAGCAAAGCCAGACTAGCACTGAGCAATTTTTAAAAGCCTATCCTTATTCATTTCCTAGCCCCCTCCCTGCTTCTCCAGAGAGAATCAGAATATATCATTTACAATTTGTAAACCAGCATTACATTTGTTCTTAAGTTTAACTGACTAAATATATAGATCGTTGTAGTAAGGCATACTAGCATATGGATCTAATGTGCCCAGAGAAGGATATTTTAAGTAGTTGAACCAACATGTAGTTTAAGATGGCTTTATGCAGAAACACTGCGAGCAGGAGAAAAAATGTAATTAGCACCATCCAATCCTAATTTCCCAGATTTTCCATTAGGTTATATACCATTTCCATGCCAAAAGAGACTCATGCTATTAATCTCTACTGGGAATACACATCTGAGAACTTTTAACTCTTAATAGCCACAGATGCTGACCAAATGTCCTGCTTTTTTTATGTTAATTAGAGACGGCTGTATGCATAAACCTATCCATTGCCTTTGTGGCTCCACATCTGAGGCGATTGCTGCATATAAATTAATCCTCCTGAAAGCAAGAATAATTTACCTGCATTGGAGAGTGTCACCTTCATTTAAACCAGACCTTAACAAAACCGAGATCTGTGGTGCATGTGTGCTAAAAGTGGCCCACTTTTAATACTACCCCTCTCATGGATGTTGCATGTGGATGTAAAACTAAAGTATAGCAAAGTTTTTGAGGATCCCCATTTCCGTGACAGGTTGCACCCAAGATAATACTTCATTTAAGCTTATTAGAGATTGCCTTATCAGATCTCATTGAGAAGAGTAGCTCAAAGCCGGGTTCTGATAAATCTATTTGCAGCATTAGTGTAGAGATCTACAAAGCATATACTAGGCTTTGCAAGAAATAAAAAATATCTGACATTAGATGAGGATTAAACAGAGACAAACCAACTCATTGCAAAGAGTTTTCAAAGGATCAACAGTTTTATGGGTCATATTTGCTTTATCTACATTAACCCAAGTAATTGAGCTTTATAGAGGTGAAGTCTTCAATTGGCCTATCCTAGGGGCAGTCTTCAGGACTAATGTAGCCCCTCCAGGCACTATATAGCCAGTACCCCCCTATGCCGCTTATGTGGGGTGTTAAGCCTGCTGGATCCAATGCTCCTCCCCTTGCTAATCTCCAGTCCCTACTCTCCATGCTGGTCTCTGCTCAGGCCCAATGTAAACCCAAATCTGTAGCACAGAATGCAGGGTGCAGAGATGTACCGCCCCGGAAACTATCCTACCCATTCCCCCATTGATTGCCGATTTAGAGCTCAAGTGATGCTGTGGGTTTTGGGTTGGCCCTCCACTTGAGTAAATTTCACTCATAAAATGCCAGTGTTAGTATATTGGGCAGAATTCTCTGCTAGTGTAGACAGAACTGTGCTATTTTAAATTAGCAGAGAATTTGGCCCATTATGTTTGCCCTGCATTTCAGTACGAACAATTGGCAAAGCAGCTACTGTTTTAACACTCAGATATGGCTTTGTTTGCTCTCTGCTACTCTCGGTTCTGTTACTATTGTAGCTTGATCTGGTTTCCACTGAGTTCCAAAGTGGTGCCATAGGGAAGGTGCAGGTTGGATTAGCTATGGATCCTGGGCATCTGGAAAGCACTGGGGAATCCCAGAAAAAGCTGCCCGGATTCAGCTTACATTATAAAGTCTGCTACAAAATTCTGTAGCTGTTGTATCTTTGTCTGAGAGCTCCAGCATAGCTGAATCTGTACCATGTTCAATCTTAATCCAGCCCAGGGGACCATGCAGTAAGAGTGTGAAGTAAGTTTATAAGGTTCAAAACCAGAGGCTTTGTTAGTTTTATTTGTGTCAGGAGTTTCAAACCATTTCCAGGCTACACTGAGAGGATGAGATGGATGACAAACACTTTGCTACTGAAAGAATTAAAGGAAATATACATTAGTGCAAGACTGTTACCAAAGCAATGTTTTAATTGGGCCTTTCAGTGGTTCAGAGGGGCAAACCCTGGGCCTTTCCCCATGTATACAGCTTCACCTGTCAGAACAGTCTTTCTGCTGATTTTACACATTCCTCTTTTCTTGTTCCCTGCTCTCAATATTTTTTAGATTACTAAAGATACTGTACTTGGAGAATCTATCTGTAGGATTTATGTTTATAATAAAATGATTTTAATTTTGGGAGAGAGATTAAATGAAAGGGGGGGCGAGAACCACAGGAGAGAGCAGGCAAATGGCAAACCCAAAACATTCATCTGTCATAAAGGTAACAATGTTTACATTTATTTTTAACCATATGTTTTTGACCTTCCTCGTCCATTTCACATGCTAGCACCCGTGAAAATATTTAATTGGTGTTTCACACTTTATTTGTACTAGTTCAAATAAGTTTAAACACTCAGGACCCAGTGTTCAGAACTGGGTGTACACAAATGCATGCCTAACTTGCACACAATAATGCAACTGCATGTATAGTCGTGGTTAACTGCACACACCTAGGTATTCACTGGAGCTTGCAGCTACCAGGCTTGATGGGCAATTACCATGATTATATGTGCAATGGCAGGAATTGTGCACACAAATCATGCATTCACATTTTTGCATGATCATTTCTAGAAAATTGGGCTCCAGGAATCTGAAATCTAAACCTTAGGTGGAATTACAATGGTGTCTATATAAACTACAAGTATGTTGCTGCTGTTGCTGTATGATTTCTTAATAGTGTGCAAATGCATTAGCCTGAAAGTTATTTGCAGAAAAGATTTTATGCACAGCTTCACATATTTGCAAGTTGACTCCAACAATGCACACCATTTGAATCACTTGATCCGCATCTATAGTTGGGCAATCCATTTGCTTAGGTATTTTATGCCACCTGTGAATGTTTATCTGCAACTTATTTTCCAGATGTGTATTCACAGAGCTTATTCTACAATAAATTTTGCAAGTCAGTAGTAAACCACAGTTTTGTAGATACGTATCAAACTTCTCTTCCATTAGTATGATTGGAATGGGCTAAAACACCTGACTTAAGAAGCCGTGCATATAATGGGAAAATATATATTCCTCTCACCGTCCCTTCAGTGTATGTCTCAGGAAGATCATTATTACAGGATAATGGTCACCTGTTGCTACATCAGTGCCATGGCAAATGAGAGAGAGATAGAGTTATAGTCGGTTGATCTAGACAAGCAACATTAATTTTAAGTCCTTTTTATCATTACTGGTGTTCCCCTAGGACAACAGTTTTCACTAATATTAACGTACAGTGTTCCAATAGCCTCAGAGCAGGATTAGTGTGCGTTAGGCAGAGACTTGGGTTGTGGGTATGTGGATCTACTCCATCCCTGGGGACCTTAGGGTGTCTAATCTGCTCAGCATGGACTGGCACTACCGATGCACCAATCCCATTCCATGTAGATGGGAGACAGTAGGGACCTGGATCTATTTATGGCCTGGTGTATCCCTGTGGGAGTTGGGAGAGGGCTGGCCTTGCCTTCCCCAGGGCCTGCAATTGAGCCTAGAACTTTCAGGGGCTGCATTGTGGCTGGGGAGGCTCCTTTTGCACCCTCCTTACTCTCCACACGTATAACCACTGTGGTCCCTGGTAAGGACCTACCATAGTCTCAGGGATCATCTTCCCCACCGCACACTGAAAGAGTGTATTGTACTTTTACTAATAGAGTGATCTGACAGGCTGAAGTTTTTAATCCTAGAATATTAGGGTTGGAATGGACCTCAGGAGGTCATCTAGTCCAGCCCCCTGCTCAAAGCAGGACCATCCCCAAATAAATCATTCCAGCCAGGGCTTTGTCAAGCTTGTCCTTAAAAACCTCTAAGGATGGAGATTCCACCACCTCCCTACGTAACCCATTCCAGTGCTTCACCACCCTTCTAGTGAAATAGTGTTTCCTAATATCCAACCTAGACCTCCCCCACTGCAACTTGAGATCACTGCTCCTTGTTCTGTTATCTGCCACCACCGACAACAGCCGAGCTCCATCCTCTTTGGAACCCCCCACCCCCCTTCAGATAGTTGAAGGCTGCTATCAAATCCCCCCTTGCTAAAGTCAAGATATATCACATTAACCGCGTTGCCCACATCCACAGAGCCAATTATCTCATCATAGAAGGCAATCAGGTTGATAAGGCATGACTTGCCCTTGGTGAACCCATGTTGACTGTTCCTGATCACCACCTTCTCGTCCAAGTGCTTCAAAATTGATTCCTTGAGGACCTGCTCCATGATTTTTTCCAGGGACTGAAGTGAGGCTGTAGTTCCCCGGATTCTCCTTCTTCCGTCTTCCCTTTTTTAAAGATGGGCACTATATTTGCCTTTTTCCAATCGTCCGGGACCTCCCCCGATTGCCATGAGTTTTCAAAGATAACGGCCAATGGCTCTGTAATCTCCTCAGCCAATTCCCTTAGCACCCTCAGATACATTAGATCCAGCCCCATGGGCTTGTGCATGTCCAGCTTTTCCAAAAATTAATTGATCTCTAATCAATGAATAACGTTGATCCAGCCAGCAGCAACCCATTTGGCTCCGGGACTGGAGCAGCCATGGGGAAAAATTGGTGGGTGCAGACCACCCACTGGCAGCTCCCCGCCCTGCCCCCGCTCACCTCCACCCTGCCTCCTCCCCTGAGCGCGCCACCGTGTCCTGCTTCTTCCCTCTCCCAGCGCTTGCCGTGCAAATCAGCTGTTTGGCACAGCAAGCCTGGGAGGGAGGGAGGAGAAGCGGAGCGGTGGCACGCTGGGGGGAGGAGGTGGAGCGGAGGTGAGCTGGGGTGGGGAGCGGTTCCTCTGCCCCCCCCCCGGACACCAGGCTTCCCCCCCCCCACTCACCTCCGCTCTGTCTCCTCCCATGAGCGGGCTGCCGCTCCGCTTCTCCCCCCTCCCAGGATTGCTGGCCAAAAAGAGGGAAAACGCGGCGCGATCAGGGGAGGAGGCAGGGCTGGGGCAGGGATTTCAGGAAAGGGTGGAGTTGGGGTGGGGCCGGGGTATGGGGGTGCGAGCTCCCACCGGTGCCGGGGAAAGTTGGCACCTATGCTGGCACATTTCATTTAGCATAGTCCTGGAGTAAGGCAAGCTTTGTATGTACTATTCCAAGCCTAATGGACTTGGGAATGTTAATTGAATTAACACAGTGAGGTGTACAAAGCAGTGGGAGAGAGGGATAGGGTGAGCATTTAGCAGTAAGCCTTCCAAACTGTGTGGGAGGTACACACTCAAATCCAGTTAACAAACGATTGAATTAGGCGTATCCTTCCCACACAGTGGCTTGGAAAAGTACCTCCATAAGTCCAAAAAAAAAAGAGAAAGAACATAAATTTGCTCATAAAAGCTAAACCAGATGGTCCTGCAGGTTTAGTAATCACATTCTATGCTGCCATATGACACCGAGGCTGATACAGATGCTAGTGTTTTGCTCACTGCTGGCTCAGTTGTGTCTTTGTCCCAAACCCTGAGTTAAATGCACCAAAAACCACTTTGTGACTCAGTCACAGCCTGGGCTCTGGTTTCCCCAGGGCTGGAGTCTGATGACTAGGGCTCCAATGCCTGGAGTCATGTGATTCCATGAGAATCTCAGCTCATTTAACAACATGAGCACATTTGTAGCCCTCATGATTGTAAAGAACAGTCCGAAAATGTGAACCATGCAACTGAAACAGAGACATCTGCCTGAGTCTGCAGGTGTGAACTACCTCTGAATCTCAATGGGGTGTGAACTACCAACAACCTGTCAACAACACCCAGCAGCTACCATCATTCCAACTGAAGGACACAGTCCTGCAGAGACAGAGTCCATGTTGAGGTGTACATAGGGCCCTTGGTTTGCCCCTTGCTGCAAGTGCAGGGAGTAATTTTCACTATCCCCTTTCTGGCCCAGATTATTTCTGCTGCTGTAGTGGCCGGCATGTTTGGGAGCAGAGCCCCCCCCCCCCACCTGTGGTGTAGAGGATAATGGAGAGGCAGATAATGCAGAGGCTGCTTCCCCCCATTGCTGCCTGCTATATGGGAGCTGAGTGCTGGGCGGGGGGTGCTTGTGCCCCCTTGCTCTGTGTATAGGAAGGATCACAATCTGATCCTATCCTAACAGGGACTTGGTGCTGTGGAGGTAGCCTAGGCTGAAGGGCAGGCACAAGTTAAGACAGGGAGGCAGATCTCCATATTAAATCTTGCCAAACAAGACCTTAAAGGTGGGATGGGAACAGAGGTGAAAGTAAGCTGGTACGCCCCGGTATGGCATATCGGCAAGAGCCGGTGCACCATACTGGGGCGACCCGGCTTCCCCAGGTGGCAATTTAAAGGGCCTGGGGCTCCCAGCAGCGGCTGGAGCCCCAGGCCCTTTAAATTGCCGCCAGAGCCCCACTGCTGGAGCCCTGGAGTAGCGGCGGGGCTCCAGGGGCTATTTAAAGGGCCAGGGCTCCCGCTGCATCTATGGCCCCAGCCCTTTAAATAGCTGCCAGAGCCCCACCGCTACTCCAGAGCTCTGGGGGCAATTTAAAGGGCTCGGGGTGGTAGAAGCAGGGGAGTACTGGGCCCTTTAAATAGCCCCAGAGCCCTGGAGTAGCAGCGGGGCTCCGGGGGCTATTTAAAGGGCCGGCTCCCGCTGCCTCTACGGCCCTGGCCCTTTAAATAAACGCTGGGGCCCTGCTGCTACTCCAGGGCTCTGGGGGCTATTTAAAGGACCTGGGACGGTAGAAGAAGGGGAGTCCCGGGCCCTTTAAATAGCCCCCGGAGCCCTGCTGCCGGAGCCCTAGGGTAGCAGCGGCAGCCCGGGGCTCCGGCAGTGGTTTAAAGGGCCCAGGGTGGTACGGCGGCCGAGCCCTGGGCCCTTTAAACTGCTGCCGGAGCCCCCAGCTGCCACTGATACCCCGGCGGGGGAGGGGAAGGGCACTTACCATTACAAGGCGGACCAGGGCTGTTTCTGACCCCCCCCAGCCCCGCCCCTTCCACCTGCGGCCCCGCCCCTTCCAGGGGCCAGAGCCGGCCCCAACCCAGCCCCATACCGGTAAGTCCCTATTTCTACTTTCGCCCCTGGATGGGAAGTGCGTAAAACCAAAAGAGCCCTTTGAAGGGCGCACATACTCCCCTGGCAAAAGAGAGAACAGAACTAGCCATATGGTAATGCTCATGAAGTGCCTGGAGATATTTTGCTATGATGGAATCCTTTCAAAGAGCAATTTGACAAAGCTCCCCTTGCTCCCCTCGGGGAATGGCCATGGCTTTACTCCAGTATTTTAGCAGTTTTCCCATTGTATATTTTGATTGCAAATGGTGCACTCTGAGTATCTCATACTTACTTTTTGAGAGTGGAGCTGAGTTGCTTGGCTCGGATAGGTCACAAATCCTGTGCTATTTTTCCTGTGCTTCATGGCTTGAACACTATTCTTCTATGCAGAAGGGTTTGTAGATGCCATGCCATTGGTGCTCCGAATCCAGGGTAGCAGATGAACAGAATGGAGGAACTTTAGAAATGATTATGCCTTTACACCACCCTGACTTTGCTGAGGTCTCATTCCCCGGGGAATTAGGCTGTGAGATTGATTGGCTGTTCACATTCAGCTTCTCACCACATGCACAAAGAATAACTGTGTTTGTGCAGTTTTCTGTGAGGGATAAACAGGACTTTTTGCCCAGTTTAGTACTCAACAGTTAGTAGGTGCTTCCATGATACCAAGTGCTTTGCATTTACTGATCTGTATCACCACATAATTCATAAAGCATAATTGTGTGTGCATGGTCCACACACACAAGGGTATGTGCACATTTGGGGGGGATAGCTCAGTGGTTTGAGCATTGGCCTGCTAAACCCAGGGTTGTGAGTTCAATCCTTGAGGGGGCCATTTAGGGATCTGGGGCAAAAATTGGGGATTGGTCCTGCTTTGAGCAGGGGGTTGGACTAGATGACCTCATAAGGTCCCTTCCAACCCTGATATTCTACTTTGCAGTCTCATTTAATTGCCAGGGCTCTGGCAGGAGGCTTTGGGAAGCTTGTGCCCATGCAGTATCAAGTAGTGTTCTCGTCTATAGGAAGTTCACCCCTTGGAGGGCAATTACTTGAGTCCCCAACTTAATATTCCCTTTGTGAGCATTGCATGAAGTTGATTGCTCAGCTGCCTGGAACGGGGATACAAAAGGAACACAAGCGTGACTGAAGCAAAGGCAAGTTTGAGCCTGCTTTTACATTATAGAGGGGATGGATCAGACAAAGCCATTCCTGCACTCCCTTCATATGTCAGTCCAAGAATTACTTAGAATTAGGCAGCTATGGCTCTTTTCCTGACCACTTCCTTTCTCATATACCCCTGTTCCAGAGTTTTTGTGGGGATGCTCACACCAGCTCCATGCTTCCCCTCTGCTGGGGATATTTTCTACCCCCACTCACTTCATCATGCGCAGTGGAGGGTGTTCAGCTTGCTTCCAGTATATTGCAAGATCAGCCCTGTAATCAATGACATTATGATGAGTCATTTAAATGGAACCTAGCTCTATAAAATGTTTCAGTGATTCTTAAATCAATACTTCATAAGTGTTACCTTTTGCAGTTCAGTGGATTTATATATTTCAAACAGAAATAAAATGAATTCAGGTTGCCAGATACAGGAACACTGAATTGCTTTGTTTCATTTTAATGGTTGCATCGCTGGTCACACATTTGAATACTGCATTTTTCAGCTTCAGTCTGAGACTGAAGATCAAAGTAGGTTTGAATTTGAATTCCCATGTGAAATTTCCTGTATAATTCACTAGGTGCTTGGACTTGTATGCATTCTCAAAGAGAATGAACATATGGGTGAAATGTTATCAAGAATCAGAATTATTTAGACTGGAAGAGACTTCTTGCAAGTCAGCTGTAGTCTCATCCATTAGAAAGGATCGAGTTGATCATTCCATAAACCAGCTCAGATATCTCCAATGAACTGGAGTAACTGTTATAAGAAATTGTAACCTGAATTCTTCCACCTGCAGTTTAAAGGAGGAGGATAGTCTTGTGGTTAAAGCATTGGACTGGATTCAGGAGATCTGGATTCAGTTCTTGGCTCCAATATAGACTTCACGTATTATCTTGGGCAAGACCACATAGGGCCAGATTTTCAAGAGTCCATAGCATCTTGGGGATCGAGTACTTTTAAGAATCTGCTGCTTAATATTTAGGTGCAGAGCTCTTCAAGTACTCAATACTCAGTTGGGACTAGTCTTTCAAAGTCTGGCTCATAGTCTTTGTTTTCTACATAAAGTGATGATACTTCCTTTCTCCTGTTCAGACTGTACACTTTTTGGGGCAGAGGCTTGCTTTGTTTTTTGTACAATGCCTAGCCCAATGGGGTCCTGATTTTGGGGGGAGCTGCTGGTAATTAATACAAAATTATTGCTTATTCTGACCTGTGACTAGCAATTGATCCTCATCCTTAACATCCCATAATTCCTTTGGGATGTTTACCTGGCTATCATTTTCCAAATTATCATTTTTGTTGCTCTCCTCTGGACTCTAAATTTAGGTTTTTTAAAATAAAAAGGCAGTGGAACATTGGCCTCTCAATATTGAGTAAACTGGATTAATTGCAGTACCTTCCCTAGTTTAACACACAGTACTCCTATTACTGCCCAATATAGCACATTGTTTGTACAGTGCTTCATTGACTCAGAGGGAGCACAGCAGAGGAACAAATTTCAGGGAGCCTATGTGTTTTGCTGCTCTGAATTAGCAGGTGACATTAAGGTTGGTGATCACATTAGAATGTGCAGCACTAAGGGTATGTCTTCACTGAACAGTTATCCCAGGTGTTGCCCCTAACTTACCTCCTGTTCACACAAAAACCTCACCCAAGTGTAGTCGTGCTCTTAACCCAGGCTTGCTAGCCTGACCAGGGGTATAGGATAGAGCCCAGGAGCTGCTTTCACTTGCTCTGATAACCTGCCCATTGTGCAGTAAGGATGCAGGCTAAATCATTTGTCCCCCATGTGCTCAGAAGGGCAGAGGGCGGAGTGCTCCCATAATTCCCTGGGAATGAATCAGAGCAGCTCATCTTACAGGATCATAAAGAACCATGGGAGATGCTGCCACAAAATCCTAACACCTCACACAGGCATGTGAAGGGTGACCAGAAAGCATGTGTGAAAATCGGGACGGGGTGGGGAGTAATAGGAGCCTATATAAGAAAAATACCCCAAAATCGGGACTGTCCCTATAAAATCGGGACATCTGGTCACCCTAGGCATGTGCAGCACCATTGAGGACCCAGTAACTCAGGGAAGGCTTTGCAGTGTATCTGCTCAGACTCAGGCGAGGCTAACCTAGGTGCCAATCACTAAAGTTAACTGCAGTGAAGACGTGCCCTAAGATTTTTGGTCACTTTATGTTAAGTTCCTAATTAGAATTTAAGAGTTAATAAATAATTAATACATGTATTGATAGATGGCTCATGATCATAAATGGGTAAATAGAATGTAACAAGTCAAATAAGCATGGCCCATATAGGGTGACCACATGATAGAGACAAAATATCGGGACCGCCGCAGGGGGAAGCACCTTTTCAATTGTTACACTTACCCGGTACGTCTTTGGCGGCAGTTTGGCAGTTGGTCCTTCAGTCGCTGACAGTCGGCGGCGGCATGTCGGCGGCGGGTAATAAGTCTTGCCGCCGAAGAAAGAAGTACCCACTGCCGAAGTGCCGCCAAAGACCGTCAGCGACTGAAGGACCCGTCGCCGAAGTGCCGCTGAAGACCGGGATGTGCTGGGTGTGTTTAACCACCACCTCAGCAACAGTGGCGTAGCCAGGTTCTAACACCAGGGGGAGCGAATGCATAAAAAAAGGCGCCACCCGACCCGACATATCAAATTACTAATTACCGAATTACATATTTTTAACTTCGTTATACTTATTTATTTTGTACTTAAAATAAAAACACAAGAATGATATTGTTTTACACCAAGTACGTATGTTGTTTTGCATTTAAATATAAAAACAGTTTTACAGAATGACATCTATTTATATTGTATATAAAATCAAAACATAACAAAAACGTGTTATTTACTTATTTTTTTAATCATATTTGCAGTATCCCTGTAAGGGATGAGTGTAAGTGGGCAAGTTTAAATGAGTCCTGTGTGTGTCTCAGCCTGCTGACAGCCTGGGTTCTTTCACCCAGGCCAGCAGCGGGCTCTTGGTGGGGCCAGCGGCGGGACCCCTGCGTTATTTTGTCGCTCCACCTCCGTCCACTCCGTCTCCACCCTTTCAAAAATTAAAAAGGTGCCACTTTTGGAAAATGTGCTCAGGGGGAGCGGCCGCTCCCCCTGCTCCCCCCGTAGCTACGCTACTACTCAGAAGAAAAAAAAAGACTGCCAAAACAAAATATTGGGACAAATGGCGTCCCAACCATGCTTCGGTTGGGACGCGGGACAAACTGCTGAATATCAGGACATGATCCGGCGGTGAT
This sequence comes from Chelydra serpentina, assembly GCA_037349315.1. Taxonomy (NCBI): domain Eukaryota; kingdom Metazoa; phylum Chordata; order Testudines; family Chelydridae; genus Chelydra; species Chelydra serpentina. Next base: position 1,649,024 of record JBAIAC010000023.1, read on the forward strand.
TTAAATGGCCCAGGACTCCCGGCCGCATCAGCGGCTGGAGCCCTGGGCCCTTTAAATCGCCACTGGAGCCCTGGGGTAACGGTAGCAGTCTCCAGGAGCCCCGGGCCCTTTAAATCACTGCTGGAGCCCTGGGTTAGTGCTAGTGGTGGCGGTGGCCAGGAGCCCTGGGCCCTTTAAATCACAACCGGAGCCCCGGGCGGTGCAGGCCGGGCAGCGCTGAAGGGCTGGCTGGAGGAGTCTGGTCCCAGCCCCACCTCTTCCACCCGAGGCCCCGCCTCTGCTGGGGGCCTAGAGCTGCCCCCCCTCTTGCTCAGGACCCCGACTGCCCTACATTCTGGTAAGTCCCTCAAGTTACTTTCACTTTTGCTTCTAGAACAAGTGAGTTAGTATGTTCTTAAGAATCTGTTTTCAATGGAATTGTCATGCTCTTAGGACACTGGACTTTTGAAACATGCGTGCTAATTGTCGGATGCCCATCATTCCTTCTCCCCTGAGTTTAGCAGCCATATTGTGAACCTTCGAGATGTGCTCTGTGCAGATACTGTACCTGATATCACTTTGACCATCTGGCAGGCTGAGAATACTGAACCTCAGACATGGAGCTACATTGATGCAAAACTGAAAAAAGGGAATTTATCACAAAGCAAGGCTCAGGCTGCATTCATTTGGTATGCACCATTGCAATAGCATGGTTATGCAAAAGGTATTCAGATCTTACTTTATAAAAGGCAGGCAGGCTCTAATAGGTTTTGGACTTCAGGGATGTATTAGGTTAGCCATAAAATAAAAAACTCTATAATAATAATGGGGGATTTCAATTATCCCCATATTGACTGGGTACATGTCACCTCAGGATGGGATGCAGAAATAAAGTTTCTTAACACCTTAAATGACTGCTTCTTGGGGCAGCTGATCCTGGAACCCACCAGAGGAGAGGCAATTCTTGATTTAGTCCTAAGTGGAGAACAGGATCTGGTCCAAGACGTGAATATAGCTGGACCGCTTGGCAATAGTGACCATAATATAATTAAATTTAATATCCCTGTGGCAGGAAAAACACCACAGCAGCCCAACACTGTAGCATTTCATTTCAGAAAGAGGAACTACACAAAAATGAGGAGGTTAGTTAAACAGAAATTAAAGGGTACAGTGCCAAAAGTAAAATCCCTGCAAGCTGCGTGGAAGCTTTTTAAAGACATCATAATACAGACTCAACTTAAATGTATACCCCAAATTAAAAAACATAGTAAGAGAACCAAAAAAGAGCCACCGTGGCTAAACAACAAAGTAAAAGAAGCAGTGAGAGGCAAAAAGGCATCCTTTAAAAAGTGGAAGTTAAATCTCAGTGAGGAAAATAGAAAGGAGCATAAACACTGGCAAATTAAGTGTAAAAATACAATTAGGAAGGCCAAAAAAGAATTTGAGGAACAGTTAGCCAAAGACTCAAAAAGTAATAGCATTTTTTTAAAGTACATCAAAAGCAGGAAGCCAGCTAAACATACAGTGGGGCCACTGAACGATCGAGTTGCTAAAGGAGCACTCAAGGACGATAAGGCCATTGCGGAGAAACTAAGTGAATTCTTTGCATCGGTCTTCTCGGCTGAGGATGTGAGGGAGATTCCCAAACCTGAGCCATTCTTTTTAGGTGACAGATCTGAGGAACTGTCCCAGATTGAGGTATCATTAGAGGAGGTTTTGAACAAATTGATAAATTAATCAGCAGTAAGTCTCCAGGACCTGATGGTTGTTCACCCAAGAGTTCTGAAGGAACTCAAATGTGAAATTGCAGAACTACTAACGGTCATCGGTAACCTATAATTTAAATCAGCTTCTGTACCAGATGACTAGAGGATAGCGAGTGTCACACCAATTTTTAAAAAGAGCTCCAGAAGTGATCCTGGCAATGTACAGGCCTGTAAGCCTGACTTCGGTACCGGGCAAACTGGTTGAAACTATAATAAAGAACAATATTGTCAGACATATAGATGAACATAATTTGTTGAGGAAGAGTCAACATGGTTTTAGAAAAGGGAAATCATGCCTCACCAATCTACTAGAATTCTTTGAGGGGGTCAACAAGCATGTGTACCAAGGGGATCCAGTGGATATAGTGTACTTAGATTTTCAGAAAGCCTTTGACAAGTCCCTCACCAAAAGCTCTTATGCAAAGTAAGCTGCCACGGAATAAGAGGGAAGGTCCTTTCATGGATTGGTAACTGGTTAAAAGATAGGAAACAAAGGGTAGGAATAAATAGTCAGTTTTCAGAATGGAGAGAAGTAAATAGTGGGGTCTGTTCTGGGACCAGTCCTATTCTATTCAACATATTCATAAATGATATAGAAAAAGGGGTAAACAGTGAGGTGGCAAAATTTGCAGATGACACAAAATTACAAAAGATAGTTAAGACCCAGGCAGACTGCGAAGAGCTACAAAACGCTCTCTCAAAACTGGGTGACTGGGCAACAAAATGGCAGATGAAATTTAATGTTGATAGTAATGCACATTGGAAAGCATAATCCCAACTACATATAAAATGATGGGGGTCTAAATTAGCTGTTACCACTCAAGAAGGAGATCATGGAGTCATTGTGGATAGTTCTCTGAAAACATCCACTCAATGTGCAGCGGCAGTCAAAAAAGCGAACAAAATGCTGGGAATAATTAAGAAAGGGATAGATAATAGGACAGAAAATATTATGTTGCCTCTATATAAATCCATGGTACACCCACGGCTTGAATACTGTGTGCAGATGTGATTGCCCCATCTCAAAAAAAAAATATTGGAATTGGAAAAGGTTCAGAAAAGGGCAACAAAAATGATTAGGGGTATGGAATGGCTTCCGTATGAGGAGAGATTAATTAGACTGGGACTTTTCAGCTTGGAAAAGAGACGGCTAAGGGGAGATATGATTGAGGTCTATAAAATCATGACTGGTATAGAGAAAGTAGATAAGGAAGTGTTATTTACTCCTTCTCGTAACACAAAAACTAGGGGTCACCAAATGAAATTAATAGACAGCAGGTTTAAAACAAACAAAAGGAAGTCTTTCTTCACACAGTGCATAGTCAACCTGTGGAACTCTTTGCCAGAGGATGTTGTGAAGGCCAACATCATAACAGGCTTCAAAAAAGAGCTAGATAAATTCATGGAGGATAGGTCCATCAATGGCTATTAGCCAGGATGGGCAGGAATGGTGTCTCTAGTCTCTGCTTGCCAGAAACTGGGAATGAGCGACAGGGGATGGATCACTTGATGACTACCTGTTCTGTTCATTCCCTCGGGGCACCTGGGCCTCTGGCCACAGGATACTGGGCTAGATGGACCTTTGGTCTGACCCAGTAGGGCCATTATTATGTTCTTAATGTCATTAAATATTAATACATCTGTTTTTCAGTAGATTGCACAGGTATTGCTACGGAACCTTAAGGTTTAGAATATTTAAGACATTTATAGATTCTTAGATCTGGTAGCATTCCATGGTCATAACATTTTCAAACCATTTAGAATTTAAAGATCAGAATCCTAATCTGTGGCTCCTTTAAAATGGACTAGTTTGTACTGGCATATATCCATGCAGCCCCACTCAGGTAGGTGGGTTGCCAAGGTGTTAATGAGAGCAGAAAATCGCCCAATATTCTATTAATCACAAATATAGGGCTAATTAAGTCTTTAGACTCAACCGTATGTAAAGATCAGTTCATTATTGTGCTGCCCCAGTAAAGGAGCGGTGATTCAGTCAATTCCATTCTCTCTCTCTCACCCTTTGCTCTTGGGGCATGGAGACTATAATTTACATCTCTTTACAGAATGCAGATTACCACAGAATCGTAGAAGATTAGGGTTGGAAGAGAACTCAGGAAGTTATCTAGTCCAACCCCCTGCTCAAAGTAGGACCAACCCCAACTAATAGCCAAGGCTTTGTCAAGTCGGGCCTTAAAAACCTCTAAGGGTGGCGATTCCACCACCTCCCTAGGTAACCCATTCCAGTGCTTCACCACCCTCCTAGTGAAATAGTGTTTCCTAATATCCAACCTAGACCTCCCCCACTACAACTTGAGATCATTGCTCCTTGTTCTGTTATCTGCCACCATCGACAACAGCCTAGCTCCATCCTCTTTGGAACACCCCCTTCAGATAGTTGAAGGCTGCTATCAAATCCCCCCTCACTCTTCTCTTCTGCAGACTAAATAAGCCCAGTTCCCTCAGCCTCGCCTCATAAGTCATGTGATCCAGGCCTCAAATCATTTTCATTGCCCTGCACTGGACTTTCTCCAATTTGTCCACATCCTTTCTGTAGCGGGGGGCCCAAAACTGGATGCAGTACTCCAGATGTTTCCTCACCAGTGCCAAATAGAAGGGAATAATCACTTCGCTCTATCTGCTGCCAGTTCTCCTACTAATGCAGCCCAATATGCCATTAGCCTCCTTGGCAACAAGGGCACACTGTTGACTCATATCCAGCTTCTCGTCCACTGTAATCCCCAGGTCCTTTTCTGCAGAACTGCTGCTTAGTCAGTCGGTCCCCAGCCTGTAGCAGTGGATGGGATTCTTCCGTCCTAAGTGCAGGACTCTGCACTAGTCCTTGTTGAACCTCATCAGATTTCTTTTGGCCCAATCCTCCAATTTGTCTAGGTCACTCTGGACCCTATCCCTACCCTCCAGCGTATCTACCTCTCCCCCTGGCTTAGTGTCATCCGCAAAATGAAGATGTTGAACAAAACCAGCCCCAGGACTGACCCATGGGGAACTCCGCTTGATAGCAGCTGCTAACTAGACATTGATCACTACCTGAGCCTAACGAACTAGCCAGCTTTCTATCCACCTTATAGTCCATTCATTCATACTTTTTTAACTTGCTGGCAAGAATAATGTGGGAGACTGTATCAAAAGCTTTGCTAAAGTCAAGGTATATCATGGCCACTGCTTTCCCCATATCCATAGAGCCAGTTATCTCATCATAAAGGCAATCAGGTTGGTCAGGCATGACTTGCCATTGGTGAATCCATGTTGACTGTTCCTGATCACCTTCCTCTCCTCCAAGTGTTTCAAAATGGATTCCTTGAGAACCCGCTCCATTTTTTTTACGGGGACTGAGGTGAGGCTGACTGGTCTGTAGTTCCCTGGATTCTCCTTGTTCCCTTTTTAAAAGATGGACACTATATTTACCTTTTCCCAATCATCCGGAACCTCCTCCTATCTCCATGAGTTTTCAAAGATAATGTCCAATAGCTCTGCAATTACATCAGCCAACTGCCTCAGCACCCTTGGATGCCTTGCATCCAGCCCCACGGACTTGTGCATGTCCAGCTTTTATAAATAGTCCTTAATCTGTTCTTTCACCACTGAGGGCTGCTCACCTCCTCCCCATACTGTGCTGCCCAGTGCAGCAGTCTGGGAGCTGACCTTGTTTGTGAAGACCAAGGCAAAAAAAGCATTGAGTACTTCAGCTTTTTCCACATCATGTGTCACTAGGTTGCCTTCCCCATTCAGTAAGGGTCCCACACTTTCGCTGACCTTGTTGCTAACATACCTGTAGAAACACGTCTTGTTACCTTTCACGTCCCTTGCTAGCTGCAACTCCAGTTGTGCTTTGGCCTTCCTGATTACACCCCTGCATGCTTGAGCAATATTTGTATACTCATCCCTAGTCATTTGTCCAAGTTTCCACTTCTTGTGAGCTTCCTTTTTGTGTTTAAGCTAATTGAAGATTTTTCCGTTAAGTCAGGCTGGTCGCCTGCCATATTTGTTATTCTTTCTGCATGTTGGGATGGTTTGTTCCTGTGCCCTCAATAAGTCTTCTTTAAAATACAGCCAGCTCTCCAGGACTCCTTTCCCCCTCATACTAGGCTCCCGGGGATCCTGCCCATCAGTTCCCTGGGGGAGTCAAAGTCTGCTTTTCTGAAATCCAGAGTACATATTCTGCTGCTTTCCTTTCTTCCTTTTGTCAGGATACTGAACTTGACCATCTCATGGTCACTGCTGCTCAGGTTGTTACCCAGTTCTACTTCCTCTACCAATTCTTCCATGTTTGTGAGTAGCAGGTCAAGAGGAGCATGGCCCCGCATTGGTTCCTCCAGCACTTGTACCAGGAAGTTGTCCCCAACACTCTCCAAAAACTTCCTGGATTGTCTGTGCACTACTGTATTGCTCTCTCAGCAGATGTCAGGGTGATTGAAGTCCCCCATGAGAACCAGGTCATGTGATCTGGAAACTTCCGTTAGTTGTCTGAAGAAAGCCTTGTCTACCTCATCCTCCTGGTCTGGTGGTCTGTAGCAGACACCCACCACGACATCACCCTTGTTGCTCTCGCCTCTAAACTTAACCCAAAGACTCTCAACAGGTTTTTCTCCAGTTTCATACTGGAGCTCTGAGCAATCATACTGCTCTTTTACATACAGTGCAACGCCTCCACCTTTTCTCCCCCGCCTGTCCTTCCTGAATAGTTTATACCCATCCATGATAGTGCTCCAGTCATGTGAGTTACCCCACCAAGTCTCTGTTATTCCAGTCACATCATAGTTCCTCGACTGTACCAGGACTTCTAATTCTTCCTGCTTGTTTGCCAGGCTTCTTGCATTCGTGTACAGGCACCTAAGATAACTAACCGATTGCCCTACTTTCTCAGTATGAATCAGGATGAATCACATGCCCCATGGTTTGTGCTGCCTCAGCGCTAAAGACTGGTGTGTGGGGGCAAGGCCAAAGGTATATCTCTATCCTGCATCTGCAGATGTAACTACCAGTTTTGGTAGATGTACACATGCTAGTTCTGATTGTAGCAGCAGCTGCAGGAGTGATTGGCATGGCTAGGTACGTCTGAATCCCTAGGTGCACACTCTGGGCAGTCAGCCCGTCCCATCCTTGAGCAGCCACAGCTGCAGCCACACAGCTATGTTTGGCATGCTGGCTCAATCACAGTAGCTCCAGAGTGGACATACTCCAAGGCTTTACCTACTCCCTGCACCTCCCTCTGCCCACCCGTTTGCAATGTAGAGTGATGGGGACAAAGGGTAGTACTAGGTGGGCAACAGAAGCTCCCCATGATCCCAATCTAAAATATAGGGAGCCCTAAAATAGTGTGTACTTACTCCTCCTTACTCCTGGGTGGCCATGTTTGGCTGGATGCAGCCAGGCCCATAGGTTTCCCCGTACTTGTTAGCATTCTTTTATTTGCCTAGTCCTTCACTTTCTAGAAACAAAATGGCCTGAATTTTTAAGGCCCCATACTACAGGAAAAATAGTTTGGCTGTCTGCTGATACTGCGGCTGCATTTTTGGCCAGCCTCCTGCTAAGAATGAAGAAAAACAGAGATTCCGTGAGTTAAAAAACAAGGTAAATAGAATTTGGAATTTTAAACTGTTGCTGATATGGAAAGGACAGCTACACAGTTAGCTACTGACAACGCGAAAAGGGATTAGAGCGTGTCTCTTCCGACAAGAAACAAGCAAGTGAAAGGAATGAATGAATAAAGGAGAGGACAGTTCAAAACAAGCAAGGATCAGTATTCAAAGTTAAAAATAGGAGGCATCCAAGGTAACGTAAAATTAGACAGCTGCCAGGGACATCACATGAACGAGTGTCATGTTAGCTGCTCTTGGCTTTATGGTACTTTTTTAACCTGAGGAGCTGGGCAACTCAGGGGGAAATGGGATTAAGCATTTCACTTGGCAGTCACTGGTTTGACTCAAGCCAGGTGAATGATGACTAGTGTAAGTGATGGCTGCTTGGTGACCTTTCTAAGACTGGAAATATTCCAGCTCCTAGATGACAGGTCCACGTTAACCACCAGCCTAGTGAGCTAGATACAGAAGATGGAGGGGCAGATTGTGTGCTGTTTCTATTAAAAGATGCAACCCAGAATGATGTGGGGGCAAGGGCAACTTTATATTGCCTGGACTGTGCCTGAGCAAGGGGTCAATGCAAGACCTAGCCCAAGTTAAAGTAGATCCCAGCAGCTTAAGCTTGGCTGCATTGCAACCCTGACTCATTCTTAGCGCCAAGTGCTATGTGCATGCTTCATCCCCTCTACGCCTGAAACTGCAAGGGAGCCAGCATAGGGTCGCTTACATCTGCTCTACAGAGGTTCTGTGGCAGGTGAGCTCCCTTCCTCCCCCTGCCCATAGCAATGCTTGTGTGCTGCTGGAGCAGCATCAGCCACTGAATCTAAGTCCTAGGGGAGCTTCCTCACTTCAAGACAGGCCCATGGGTAGAACGTGATGGTGAAGCTTTCCCTGCTCTCCCCTATTCTGTGGTGAGAAAGAGGACTTCAGTTTCCGGGACTGTCTATGCAGCCATCCTCCACAAGCATCAGAATCACTTTGAGGGAGAATGAGCACACAGCTCACTTCCATGTTTGTAAGGGGGATAGCATGATGGGCCTGGCCTGGCTGGTAGGATGGATGGTGGCCAGAAGGCTTCTCACTCACCTGCATAGGGGCCACTCATTTCTTGCTCCAGGGCAGACAGGTTCTGTGCCCACCCCCAGGAACAAGTGCCTTGAAGGAGGACCCAATGGAGTCTGGAGCATCCATGCCTCTGAATCCCAGGGGTTGGCCCCTCAGGAAGAATCTTCCCCACCCCTGGGTAATATGGCTGCCAGTGTTCCCTCAACATTTTCTTCTCTCTGAGTGGGCTACAGACTCCATGGAGTACTACATTTTTGACCTTGGGCAAGCTCACATGCTTGCTTTTTTCCTCTTTCTCTTACACTTTTCGGTAATACCGATGTGGCCTGTGCACATATGGGGCGCATAGGCATGCATACATACAAAGCAGGGGTTTGAGCGCCGATTAACTTTCAAGAGTTTTAGTGTTAAAAAGCACACAGAAACCTAGGAAAGCAGGAGCACCTGCCTCCCCCACCCTGCTTCTTACCCCTCCCTGCTGGCTCAAAGTTTCCTTGTGGAAAGGGATTTTAGGGTCTACCCTACAGCCAGCCCTGCTCCACCCTGCAGCTTATGGACCAGGCACGTCTGTTTCAGCAGTGGCTGTGGGACAGGCTCCCCCCATCCTTTCCCCTTTGCCACAGCTCCCTGCTGGAGGCTCATTTCAGCCCCACCAGCCCTTGGACAAGGGACCCGCCTCTTTGCAGCTTGCTCTGTGCCCCTCGCCCGCCCCGTTCCTGCCCCTTGGCTTGAGACTTCCTGCAGCACCGACGAGCTGCCATGGGTTCCAGCAGGAGGGCCCAGCAAGCAGAGTGGGACCCACCTGTCCTCTCTCCAGGGTCTCTGCCTCCCCCACCCTCTTCTTACCCCTCCTTCCAGTTGGTCCCTGGTGCTGACAGGAGCTTCCATGGGTTACAGCAGGTTGAGGCCTGAGTGACACCCATGCTCCCAGCCACATGAGATGCATGGTAGGTACCAGATTTCTGCATCCTATAGGGATCATTTGTGGCTGCACCATCCTCATATCTTACCTGCAGTTAGCCCAGACTCTGGCCTGCATGTTGCCCCAAACCCCCTTCTGTCCGCACCCAAAAACCTATAATCCAGGTTTGCAGGTGCATTAAGCCAAGCTGACAAGCACAGCTACGGGTATTAGGTTGAGCTTGAGTTTTGCTTCAGTCTGGGCTGGCAACAACCTACTTTGTAGTAGGCTAAACAAGCCTGGCACTGTTAGTCCTCCAATGCTATCCATTTCTGCTGCACTGTCACCACCTCAGAAGAGAGTCCCATCCAAGAAATCCTCCTTTATGGTGCCAGTTGGCTAGAAGCCCTTGGACCGGCCTTCTGGTAAAGCTGTGGTATGATATCAGCAAGACTCATAACTTGGGGAAATGCCCCCGAAAGGACAAGAAGGAGAAAGGAGAGAGGTAGAAGTCAGTTGGGCACACTGTGGATCACGTTGTGGTTTGCAGACTGAATTATTTTAATGACATTCTCATTGCAAGTTCTTGCTGCTAAATGCTGTTTGCTTTCTCCTTCAGAATGGCCTGCATTAATAATGAGACATTATTTACCTAAAGGATTGTTCTCCTGTGACTGCCCCAGACAACAGCTCCGTGTTAGCTCAGAGAGTGAGAGCACCCTGCGAATGAATTCACAGAGCAGCCCAGTTTAACACACCACTAAGAACAGTGGGCTATCCCACCAGTCAGCCATCCCAGCACATGGGCTAGTACAACACTGTTGGGGATGCACAGGTAGCTCTTTGTAGTGGGGACGTTCCACCTGAGCTGGGTGAGCCCAGCCTAACTCTGCAGTGAAGACATACTGAAAGTAAGTTAGTGCTTAAATGGGGTAGCCTGGTTTGTAGAAACGGTAGGTCAGAAAGCTCCAGGGTGGAGTGTGAAGTGACTATGCATAGAATCACTACCACTGTCTGGTATTCAGATAAACCAAGAACATAACATTGAGGAGGCACCAATTCCTTTCTACATAGCACTGGTAGACCCACATCTGCCACTGGTCCCAGGAATTGAGAAGGCATATTTATTTTTTTACTTGTCCTTTACACTTTCTATATTCTAATCTGACTGGAGGAGATGATGTACAGAAGCAGACCAATCTCCATGTAGTTTGGAAACAAGAAGACAATGGGGATGAGGAAAGGGTTGTAAAGGAGGGTGTTGTTTCCATTATCTGCAAGTGGTAAAACAAGTAGTAAGGATCTTAGCTAAAAGCATCAAATAGAGGCTAGACATCAGGAAAGGTATTTTAACAGTCATTGTATGAGGCATTAGAGTGGGCTAAGGGAGGAAGTTGAGACACCATCTGTCATAAATGAAGGGAAGGGGGAGAGGGTCTGATGCAGTGCTATAAAATCCTCTTACCAGTAAAGGGTTAAGAAATACAGGTAGCCAGACTGACACCTGACCTGGCTGGCATCTGACCAATAAGGGGACAAGATACTTTATAATCTTGGGAGGGGGAAAGCTTTGTGTGTGGCTCTTTGTCTGAGCCAGAGTGATCTTGGAAGACAGAAAGAACCTACAGAAAATCAGTCTCCTCACCAGTACTCACTTTTCTAAAGTAAATTTAGATAGCATAGCGAGTAGATTTCTGTTTATTTTGCTTGGTGTGTTCCCTGGGGGGTTATTCCTGTTTTTCTGTGGCTTTAAGTTTTGCCAGAGGGGGAATCCCTCTGAGTTTGGAAATTGAGTACCCTGTTATTAGTTACCATCCTGATTTTACAGAGATGATTTTACCTTCTTTGTTTTAATAAAATCCTTCTTTTAAGAAGCTGACTGTTTTCTATGGTGTTAAAACCCAGGGGGTCGGTTTTTAGATCACTGTGTAATCAATTGGTTGGGAGATTGTTCTCAAGCTTCCCAGGAAAGGGGGTGTACGGGCTTGAGGGGATATTTGCGGGGGAGGGAAGTTCAAGTGATTCCTTTCCTGGATTCCTGTTAGACACTTGATGGTGGCAGCGAAAGAAGCATTTCTCAGGGTGCAGGGAATTTTGTACCTTGGGGGTTTTAACCTAAGCTGGTAGAAATAAGCTTAGGGGCTCTTCATGCGGGTTCCCACGTCTTTACCCTAGAGTTTAGAGTGAGGAGGGAACCCTGACACCATCGCTACAGCTGTTCAGCTAGATTAGATAAGATGCTAATAAAAATAATGTGGGAACGTGATTTGGAAAAACTGCAAGGTCAGGCTAGATGTTCTGGGGACTATTACCTACTGGTCTAAGATCTAAATGGTGTTTCAAGGCAAATTAGAGCCTATATCACGAAACAGATTAAATTTTGGGAAAACTGGAACGGCCTAAATCCTCCAATTGGTGTAAATCTGTGTAGCTTCACTGAAATCAATTGAGTAACACCAGTTCCGGGGCTGGCCCATTTGATAAGGGCTTAATTCTGTCAAGTTCTGAGTGGTTCTTTTTGACTTTAGGGTCATTGAGTGGGTCTCCAAGGAAGTCCTTTGCATCACTTCAGATGGGGCCCTAACAGCAATATTTAATATTAAAAGGACAGAGTAAACTTGTTAAGAGTCCAGAAAAGTGGGAGATTAAAACTCAAAGTATGTTATGCTAAATTAATTGCTTACAAAATGATATCCTAGCATTCTTTTGCAATATACCCTCCTTTATTTTATCCTGTTATACAAACAGGTGTGACATTTACATTCTAGCTCACTTTATTTTCTTCATTGATTTGATTTTGAACTTATTAATCTCTTGTAAGAGGTCACTTGGCTTTATTTGAACTGTTTACTCTTCACATCAATCTTGTGTTTCAATGGCTGAATCTGTCTCTCCCACCTAATTGTTCAGCACCCACACACAGGATTTAGATCCTGTCTGAAGAATCCCTTTTGTGCTAACCAGGAAAGATATCTTGTGGTTATGGCACTGTGGTAAACCCAGGACAAACAGCTACCAAGGGGAAGGTAGTAACTAGTCCCAGGGAGTTAAAAGGCCTCTCCCTATCCACTGAGGAGAGATAACTATGGGGAAATAAGGTTCAGCTGGGAAAGGGGTTGCTAGGGAGTTAATTAGGTCCAGCTGGCTGCAAAGGCTGGAGACCTTTTTAAACCCTCCCCTGTAGGCATGTGGTGGGGGTGTGAGAAGTAGGGATGATGTCAGTAGGACATGGAAGTCTTCCTGGAAGGAGGGTTGTATTGCCTCCCCAGAAGGGGAGGAAAACAAACTGAAGGGATTGACCAGGGGAAGGTATGGTTGGACCCTGTGCTACCAGTAAAGTTTTGCCCTGTCCAAGCCTGTGTCTCCAAGGCTAAAAGGGACTGAGTTTGCTAAGGAGAAGAAGGTACTTTGCCACAGCACTCAATGGGGAGTCAGTTCTAGATTCTATTCCTGGCTATGCCACAGACATCCTGTGAGATCTTGGGCAAGTCCCTTAATTGCTATCTCAGTTTCCCCATCTCTGAATAGGAATGATGATGCTTCCTTTCCCCCACTTTGTGTCAATCATCTATTGAGATTATAAACTCTTCAGAGAAGTGACTGTCTGATAGCTGTGACTCTTCAGGGAAGTGAATGTTTAGCCCAATAATGTCTTGATCTCAAGTGGGGCTTTTGGTGCTGTTGTAATACAAATACAATGTTGTGGCATGTCCCCACAGCACTGTGTAGGGGATGATGGAGTGCAAAGCAGTACTACTCCAAAGGGAGCTACATGACGTGTATTCCCTCCTTCAGGGACAGTGCACATGCTGTGGTTAGAGGCGACTGAGAGAGGATGGGAGCTATAAGGAAGCACTGTGTACCCAAGCCTGGGAGAGGAGTGGGAGCTCCCTTTTGCTTTTATCAGAGTGGAAACAGCAATCTTTGTTTTCCCCTCTAGCCTTCCACTGGTTGCACTACCCCTCCACAAGTGACCAGTTCCAAAAGCTGTTACAGATAAGGGTGGACCATAACCGTGTCCCTTTCCAGCTTCTTTGGGGGCACTGGTATGCCTGTGAGTGAGTGGAGGAAACACTCCCAGATATTGTGCAGTGTACACAGAGGGACAAGGGAAAGCTATGTGAACCCACAAAAAACCCATGAGCAATTTAGCCCTTAGTATTAGATATAGGAGGGTGCATATACCTAGAAGGGAAAGTGAAACAAAGCAGACTGATTGGAATGAGGCAGGCTACATGAATATAGGGCAGCTTACAAGAGCTCTGAAAAGATAGGCTAATAAATATGAGCTTCTCCCAGTTCTTCTGTTAAGGCTGTAACATGCTGGGGGTCTCTGGAACTTAGAATTCCATTCTGGAGAGCAATATTCTCTTATAGAACAAGGCCCCTAAGGGTACGTCTACATGGCAATTAATGTGGCTGGTATGGGTCAGCTGGCTCAGGCTCATGGGGCTGTAAAATTGCTATGTAGATGTTCAGGCTCAGGCTGCAGCCTGGGCTCTGGAAGGGGGATAATAATTCCAGCCTGACCCCGAATGCCTACACAGCAACTTTTAGCCCCACAGACCAAGCCCAGTGAGCCCAAGTCAGCAGACCTGGGCAAGTCACAGCTGTGCCATGTTTCTTTTATTCCAGTACCCTAAATTACTACCCTGTTGATTATGGTGATCATCTCTTCTGGAGCCTTCCTTCTTATCAGCCAAGAGGATACTCTTTCACACCTCTGTTTACAGTCCCAAGTACATGACATTTTGTGAGACCCACCAGACCTATGAAATTATTTCAACCTCTATAAATATTTTTTTGTCAAACAAAAGATTGACACTGCAGAAGTCCTAAAAATAGGTCTTCGAACATGTGCCTTTCAGAAGCTCAATCAATATAAAATGCCCAGAGAGATTTTTAAACACAAGAACTTTGAACTGGAGCAGTTCCACAAGCAAAAGGACTTATTACACTTGGGAACACTGGTAGATGCTGGCTGTTTTTTGCATACCTGAAGAGGAAATGCTACATAATGCTGTCATGTCAGATTATCCAAAATCAGTGCTCTGATGTGATTGTTTTGATTTGAACTGCCCATCCAACCCTAGAATGTACCAGTAACAACATGGATGTTGAAGATAGAAGATTGCTTTGAAGTAATTTAAGTATGGCCTGTACAGTTATATATTTGGGGTAAAATCCAAGCTTTTGTTCAGAATTGCTGAACTGACAGAGCTAATGGTTGCATTCAGGAAGGTTGCATCTCAAGGTCTAAAACATGATGTATGTCCTAAGATTGTTAACTTCCCATTACAGGTTATTCCAAGAACAAATGCAAACTGCCATATGTGATGCTTTGGACACATGGAATATTCAAAGACTATTCTATTGAGATATGACAGATGCTATGGACACACAGAATATTCAGAAACTACTGTATACTTTTATAAATGTGTTATGAATCTTTATGGGCTGGCTAGTGGTTGTACTGCTGGCTCAATAGATGAGCTAAAGGGTTCCCTGTAGGAGCTAAAGGCAGTGGGGGTAATGTATACAATTCCCAGTACTGAATACAAGGCAGGGAACAAGTCCGTGGAAGGGTCATCACCTGGAGAAATAGCATAAGCTGGTTTCAGAAGGATCAAGAGGCCTGGCTGACAAAACTTGATATAAAACTTATATAAAGTGACTGTCCTAACCTAGGGAGCGGGATCACTCACACTTGATCCAAGGACTGGCATGGAACTGTGACTGAAAGACAGGCCCTCTGGAAAGAGCCTGAAGGACTTTAGAGTTTTCAGGGTCTTCATGTGGAAGATGAGTCCCACCCGGTAGACTAGACCAGCCACTCAGCTGAGTGTTGTTTTAAGATTGTACTTTGCATTAGGAAGGCTGGCTGGTGATAGGATAACCTTGTCATTGCTCCTGAAAGAGCAGTGGTGCAGATGCGGCATTAAAGTCTGAGCTGCTGAGATAATCAGAATAAATTGTAGGCTAAATTCCTGGTCTAGAAGGATCCTGCGCCAAGGAAGGTGATGGTGAGAGTCCTGAGACCTACATGGGGTACTCTAAAGAAGGCTATGATGGGGTCAGAGGCGCAGTTAACTCTAACTGTGACACACAAGTTTTGTGGCACCTTGCAGTGTTAGTGCTCTTTCCTCTCTGATGTGGCAGTATCTTGCTTTTTAAGAACAGGCGTTGATCCTGTTGGGTTTGTTCTTGCAAGTCTGCCATGCCTCCTCTCACCATGAAGCGTGGTGTGTAGTACTGATCAGCAGCATAACTGAAGGGCCAGGTAGCACGCTGCTACACCAGTGTGAAGAGAGACCTTAGAACTATTTCTCTTTGTTTGTTTGGTGGTAGGTGGGAGCATTAGAGAGGAGGTAGGGAGATGACGTGAAGCATTGGCTGGGGAAGCTGGGTGGGACTATATATGGGAAGCAGCGCTGGTTAGGGGAGGAAAGGAATTGGTAGACGGGGTGACTGGTAAGCTTGGGTGGGGTTGGGCCTCAGCTTTAAGGTGTTACCCTCCATGCCCACATGTAAGTGGAGGAACAACACTCGAGGAGAACAATTCCTGGGAGTTAGGGAAGATTTCAAGATGGATGCTTGTTGTCCACCCTTCCCTGCTAAGCCTTGAGAAATGCATTTGTGCTC
The DNA here is from genome assembly GCA_037349315.1 of Chelydra serpentina. Lineage (NCBI taxonomy): Eukaryota > Metazoa > Chordata > Testudines > Chelydridae > Chelydra > Chelydra serpentina. The sequence continues at coordinate 1,664,974 of JBAIAC010000023.1, forward strand.
CCTCCCTCCTTCTTTGGGGGAGACAGTGTAGGGCATCCCCATGTGTTCAACCTTTCAGCTTGTTAATTCAGGACATTTTTCTATGAGAGAGCTTTCACGGCTCCCACTTCCTTCTCTGAACTCAGGGGAAAGGCTTGAATAGGGGAGTGGACTAGATGACTTCTTGAGGTCCCTTCCAGTCCTACGGTTCTATGATTTGTTCTTTTGGCAGCTAATGGATAAATCTGAATGGCACACATATGAGGTGATTCTGTTTGATTGCACCGTTTCTGAACACTTCCATTCTTCTGCAGTGGGGTTAAGAGTTGCAGAGAACCAGTTCTTAGGGAGCAAACACAAAGGAGATTAGGGAGTTTGGAAGAAGGTGTGGGAGATCAGGTTTATCTATTTACCATCCCATTTAAGCAGTCTATAAAGATAGAGTGGCTCTCTGTCATGCATTATTTATTGGGTCCTCTCTGGGGGTTTATTGCCAAGTGGAGTTGCAATGTGGAACAGCAGTCCTGCTGAGTGTGACATGGGGTAGAAACTAATTTTTTGTTTCACTAGGAAATTACTTGTTCCAATAAAAGCCTCATTTTCAAGGGCTCCTGGCACAAGTAGTGGCAGCATCAGCCTTCAGAACAAAATGCATAGACATTATAATCATCATAGGCATTAACAATAAGATATTATTGTTCCTACTGCTCATGCAATTAGAACATTCTAACCTTGTTCTAAGAGAACTGAGTAATTCAGACCGGAGTTCTGAGTAGAGTAACAAAATGACCCATGTCTGTTATTGCCACAAACGTGAACAGCAGAACACCCAGCTCACACCGACAAACAGGGGGGCCCCTGTTGTGGTAGGTTGTGTCTGTGAATAAGGTGAGGGCACAGTGAGATGCTGACTTTCTATCCTGGAGGTAGCTAGTCAGAAGACATTACTCCAAAGATAGGCCATTACAGCACTAATCAGCTTAAACTACAATTAGTGAACCAGTTCATTCAAATGAAAACCAGCTCTCAGTGTGAACCTGAAATAAACCTTTTGAGGATTATAGAGAGTGTGCTTAAGGGCAAGTGTAAGAGGACAGCATGTCCCTTTAAGGAGCAAGAGGCCCTATTCCATTAGCCTGCCTGGTACATCTTCCATTAGCCTTCCATCTTGGTGCAGCTTGGTACATCTTCCATTAGCTTGCCTGGTACATCTGTGTCCACTTAAGTGTTTCACACTTGGGTGGGGTCAAAAGCACTTGGGGCTTATGGAAACCAGGAGGGTGTGTGAGCGAGGGGAGTACTGAATACAGTTTTATAGAGTCAGGTAAGAGAGAGGCAGTTTGGGTGGGAGGAGATAACTGAAGGAGGCTCTTGGGAGCAGCTGCCAGAAGCCCAGAGAAAGCAAAGGCAATAGGAGCCTGCAGGGAAGGAGCTTTGAGAGGGCCTCTGGGGGCTGCTGTGAGAGAGAGGAGTTAGCTGTGGTGGGAGGGAGAGAAGACCCTGATTAATAGATAGTCTGAGGAAACTTACTTCCTCTGGAGGCCTGGCTTTGACTGAACAGTGAGCAGGAAGGTAGAAAAATGCAGCCCAGGGAGGGTCAGAGCAACAGGGGAAGGTGAAGGCCCAAGGGGTGGCTCCCTGTATGCTTGTTATCTGGGTGGAACTTGGCTAAAGGAGAGTGGGGAAGAGCCCTGATGAGGCTGGGGATTCTACGAACAGGATTTTTGGTTGTAGATGATACTTGGTACAGACTTAACTGTATTTGGGTTTGGAGAACTTTCCTTTTCATGTTAATGAAGCCTGCCCTGAGTTGGGGGTGTTCTGAGGCCATTTAAGGGTTTGCTGTGCTCGTGAAAGGTCTGGAAAGAGGAGCAAACAGGAGTGGGATTGCTGGTATGCCCTGGATTTTGTCATCAGGTGCTCCCTGGAGGCCTAGTCTTATACAGCATGGACTCTGCCCCTTATCAGCAGTGACAATATTCTTGGGGGGCAGCAGGCTGGTCTGCTTTCTTGCCATTATAGAGGCACATCTCCTCCTTCACGGGTGGCTAGTAGTCTGCTGCCTGCATTCAGGCTACTTTCCCATGCCTGGCCAAGCCAGCTTCCAAAGCAGTAAGATGCATTACCCTATTCTTGTGACCTATTGATCTGACTGAAAAAAGGAGGGTATTCTGGGACTTCCTCACAACTTGTCCCAGAGAGCACCTGTATGTGGGGTAGGAAAAATTAGAAGCATGCGAGACAAGTAAGAGTCACGTGTAATCCTAAGTGTACATGTTACTTCACAGGCATGGAGTAGGACATTCCCTGAGGCAAGGAGTTCTCCCTCTGTCCCTCACTTCATAGAGATCGCCACTTCACAGGGTCCTAGAGCCTGGATGACAGCCTGAGCCTGGCCGTCTAAACAGCAAAGAAACAGCCCCGCAGCCTGAGCCTCAGGAGCCTGAGTCAGCTGGCACAGGCCAGCCGCAGGTTTTCCTTTGCTGTGTAGACATACCCTGGGTGGCTTGAAAGCGTGTGTCTCTCTCACACAAAAGTTGGTCCAATAAAATATATCATCTCCCCCACCTTGTCTTTCTAATAGCAAGAAATAGTCATTGTTCTGAGGCTTTACTGTTAGGCAATCAGAGTGATCCAAGATTGGCCATTGCTGGTGGTCTGGCAGGACTTGATGGTATTCAGGGTCCACAGTCTCTTATTCAGGCTTGCTTGGAATGTGAGCTTCTCCTAGTACCGTGAAGCAAAAGCAAGCTTGTGTTCCTTGCCTAGGGAAACATAGGGTATTGCCAAAGGAATTGCAGCAAAGAAAATACTCGAGGAGGGAGTTTCTGGCATGATTTAAAAGGAAAACCTCAAGCTTTTCTGAGAACCAAATGAACTGCATTCTTGGTATGGAAACAGAAAAAAATGGAGACCGGGGGTCCCCCCCCAACCTTTTCCCCAGTGCAAGAGCAGCCTAGAGCACTCAGCATAGGGGAGCGTTGGGAGTGGGAGAGAAAGTGGAGGGACCACAAAATGCTTCAGGTGTTCTGGGCTGTGGAATACTCAATAGGCAGCTTTGGGGTTCCTGTAGAAAGCGCAGTGGTGGTGCAAAGCCACCTTTGCTCCCTACATTCCTCCTAGGCTGCAGCCCAGGTGCTCTCCTGAGAGCACAGAAGTTAGCATCAGGTCTAGTTGTATCCAAAATCTAGATGGAACAGGGCTTTGATGTACCTATCACTAAGTTACAGTTTTTAGAAGCTCTTAAATAACTGAGACTTCCCTGCCCACAAATCTCCAGAAGAAAATACGCAACAGCATAATGATCTCTGATGCTTTCTCAACATACTAAACTTTTGAATTTCCTCTCAGCCCAGAAATTCTTGAGAGTGCCTAGGCAACTCTGCTGCAGAAAGCGATTTTTAGTTTTAGATTTATTTGTAATGAACCTGATGTCAAACTCTTGGGTGCATGATGACATTAAACAGCTGTACAGCAGGTAAATGTTGTACGGAGGGTTAAGAGGGGAACCAACTACAGAGAGAGTCCGCAACATTGCATAATGTTTTCACAGAAATATGGCCCACAGAATAAAGGACAGAGACATGTATGACAGGTTTCAGAGTAGCAGCTGTGTTAGTCTGTGTCAGCAAAAAGAACAGGATTACTTTTGGCACCTTAGAGACTAACAAATTTATTTCAGCATAAGCTTTCGTGGGTTAGAACCCACTTCATCAGACGCATGGAATGGAACATACAGTGAACAGATATTTATACATTCAGAGAAACATGATAAGGTGGAAGTGCCTATACCAACTTTAAGAGGCTAATTAATTAAGAGGCACCTTTGTGTCAACTGTCTGCAATGGGCCATCTTGTTTATCACTTCAAAAGTTTGTTTTCCCCTGCTGATATAGTTCCTCTTAATTAATTAGCCTCTTACAGTTGGTATAGGCACTTCCACCTTATCATGTTTCTCTGAATGTATAAATATCTGCTTACTGTATGTTCCATTCCATGCGTCTGATGAAGTGGGTTCTAACCCACGAAAGCTTATGCTGAAATAAATTTTAGTCTCTAAGGTGCCACAAGTAATCCAGAGACATATATGCCTCTCAACTAGCCAAGGCCCAACTGTGGGATGAAATGTGACAGACCCATAATTAATGGTGCAAAGAAGAATATTCATGTGAGAAATTTAAAATGCTGGGGGATTAATTATTTTGGTATAATGAGCTTCTGCTTCATGACTTTGTCTGACATAAAGAATTTTTGGCAATAGAAGTGAGAGGATACCAAATGGTGAATGTAGGTATCTGGTTATAAAGTGAGTATGTCCCTCAAAAGAAGGGACATTTGAGAAGTATGTAGCAACTAGTTATATGCATGAATACCTTTTTTCTCTCTACTATCTACACTTACGTGCCAATACCCACCCACTTCCTGACTCATGTGCGTTTTTCACTACATCTGGATAAACAAAACCATGCATAGTAATAGGTCAATTTGAAAATAAGACTACACAACTTGAATCACCCTGATTCGTTAGCCAAAATAGGGATTAACTATTTTGAAGGGACCTATATTTCAGGAATGCAATTTCCGTGCAAACAGCTACATGTGAGATCCTTGCGTGTCAGATCCACTAGCTTTTGTAGGTAACAAAACATGTATTTCTGGAGCAGAATTACCATTTCATCTATTTGGTAGATGCTGAACCTGGGAAAAAAACATAGCAGTAAATGTCAACTAAAATGACATCAGTAGTTCTGTTTGAGAAAGTGGCTGTTCATACTAATAAGGAACCATGATAACACCTTTATTGTATTTTTTTTAAATGTTAATCTTTTATGGTTGGCCTGATACATAATCTAATATTTTCCCTTTGCCAAAGAGAAACCTTCTAGGCAGAGCTGATAATCTGCTTTCTTCCCAACTGCTATAGTCGCAATGAACTATTTAAATTCCAGCAAATGATCAAGACAGATCAGCTCCTGTGAGACCACTGTAGATTAGGGGCCAGATCCTCAGCTGTTGCAAATGATATAGTTCTATTGAAATCCACACTCCATACCTCTGCTTAAGCTTAATATGAGGTAGCACCTTGTGTAGTATACAGCAATTAGTCTTTTATAATTTACAATGTGAATTATAATTGTACCCAGGCCAGTTGGGTACAACAAAGTAGTAGAATGCAGAAATAGTGGCCACTGGATTAGCAGTTTTCTGTTCCCTGACTGACCAGGGTAGGGGCTGTGCCAGGCTAATGAGAACACCTGACTCCAATTCACCTGCAAAGAGTCAGGTGAGGCCATTAAGGTACTGTGAACACTTGACTCTGAGGCTCTTCTGATACTATGAAAGGGCTCACTCCAGTCAGGCTGAGGAGAGGAAGTGCTGCTGAAGGGCTGAGTAACTAAGGACACCCTCAAGCCATCAGTAAGGGAGCCCTAAGGTAAGGCTGAAGAAGAGAGAAGCGGGAGAGCTGTGGGGAAGTGGCCCAGGGAAACGTAGCAACTCTGGCAGTGAAAGGTTGGCTGCCAACAGCTGCTACCACTAGGGTCCCTGGGCCGGAACCCGGAGTAGAGGGCGGGCCAGGGGTTCCCCCCCCCCCAACCTATCACTACAGAAACACCTCCTGGGAGGGGAAGATGCCCCCCTGTCAGGACAGGAGGCTAAACTGTTCTGAGATAAGCCCATAGGGACAACAGAGAATGTGGGAGTTCTCTCACCAACCTTGTGCTGGCTTATGATGAAAAGGGCTTACTAGACTGTAACCCTGGCCCTAGAGAGAGAAGGGCTATGTGGAGGGTTGCAGTGAGCCTCTGAGGCTAGCATAAACCACCTGGAAGCACGGGACCCATGGGGACAGGGTCGAGCTCTGCCACAACAAACATTAAACCTCTGAGCCAGACTTGGCTACATGTGGGACCTAACCCAGCACTTTAGTGGGGGAAGGGATTCCCCTTTCCTTTCCATCCAAAGTACTCCACATGCTGCTGTGGTGCTTTGAGAAATCTGTCTGTGTACAACTTATGAATTCTGATTGGTTTTATGAACTCTGTGTATAACTCTCACCCTCAATGTATATTAAATCAGCCACATGCTAACAGGGACCATGTCCTATCACACACAGTGTTGAAGTAGCTATAGGACTATCAAACAAGTCATTAATGGGGAATGACTGCACTGGTAGAACAATTCTGTTGCCTAGTCACCCAGTTTTGTGAGATCCCTGTAACTCTTGGTAGTCAGGTTTGGACTTGACTATCTTGAATAATTTTGTATAGTCTACGAACTTTGTCACCTCACTGTTCACCCCCCTTTTCCAGATCATTTATGAATATGTTGAACAGCACTGATCCCAGTACAGATCCTTGGGGACTCTGCTATTCACCTCTCTCCACTGTGAACACTGACTATTCCTACCCTTTGTTTTCTTTAACCAGTTATTGATGTGAGAGAGGATGTTCCTCCTTATCCCATTACTGCTTACTTTATGAGCCTTTGGTGAAGGATCTTGTCAAAGGCTTCCTGAAAGTCCAAGTACACTATATCAACTGGATCATTTGTGTCCACATGCTTGTTGATCCCCTCAAAGAAATCGAACAGATCAGTAAGGCCTGACTTTCCTTTACATAAGTTGTTTTGACTCTACCCCAACATATTGTGTCACTTGTGCTGATAATTCTGTTCTCTGTTGTAGTTCCAATTTGCCTGGTACTGAAGTTAGACTCACTGGCCTTTAATTGCCACAATTGCCTCTGGAGCCTTTAAAAAAAATCAGCATCACATTAGCCATCCTCTAGTCAGCTGGTACAGAGGCTGATTTAAACAATTAACTGATTTAAGGATCCAGAACTTGGTCCAAATACGGTAGCCTAGTGAGAGTTCTGCAAGGGGAGCTCAATGGGATCGGTGACGGCAGCTCTCTTGTGTGCACAAGTGCAGGGTCCAGCCTAAACACCCACTGCAAATGTAAGAAATGCAAGATCATCTCCTTTCTTAACGAAATGGAGGAAACTATTTATTTGACAACGAGGCAAGAAACTTCAGTCCTGAATTTCCTAGGTGAAAAATATTGCCTAGTTAATCTTGGTGTAGAGTTACTCAGGAATGGGCATATGCGTTATCCAACTAATACTGTTGTGTGGGTAAAACCCAGCATGGAATTCCAGGCTGCGTCTTCCTGGCTTTCAGATACTCCCTGGAGAGTTGGTGGCACCCTACAATTTTATGATGGTAGGACAGGTATCTTTTTTTAATTTCCTTTAAAAAGGCAGGCATAGCTTTCAAAACCTAAACAGCTCCCCACCCTCTGGCAATGAGGCCCTCTGCCACTTGGCAAATTTTGTGAAAGCTGCCATCCAGCACTAAACATACAGCTCTTTGATTGCAATATGCTGGTGACTAAGCACTGCTTAATGAAAAGCATTACATTTCCTAACCTTGACTTGATCCAAAACCCATTGAAGTCAATGGAGAGAGATTTGCTTTGACTTCACTGGGCTTTGGATCAGATCCCTAGTCCATCATGTTTTTGAGCTCTGTTGTGCCATGGGACAGCAGCAGAACCCTTCTGAATAGTTTTTCAAGCTTCTTGAGTAAAGAAGCTTGAAAGTAATTACAGTGTAAACCAGTTCCCTCATCTATTTGATGTGGATTTAAAAAGAGCTTTTTATTAATGCACCCAGAGTTTAACCGATACTGCAAAACTGCTTTTTTTATTCCAAAGATCTGCATTGCCAAGAGGTGTGTCTGCATACTTCAGTTCCTGCTGACAAGAACTGCAGAGCAGAGGAAACTCCCTTGATACCATCATACCCCAGTGTATTACATTCTGCTTTCAGATGTATCAGCCAATGTGATATTTTACCAACTTTATAAGCCTAATCAGCTATACCTTGAAATAAAATGGGCTACTTTAAAGTAATAGCAATAACTGAATATTAGTCAATATATGTAAAACAATCTGTTTGTGAGATGAAATAACTCTCTCTAGTATTTCAGTAATGATCTATAAATCACTAAATATTTGGGAGGTACTCTATTACCATGGTGAAAGCCATACAAATACCAAGACAGTGTATCCCTTCCTAGCGTGGGTATTATGTTAACATGTTGGATCTTAAAGGCCCAGAAAGTTGAAACTGAAGTTTTGAAACAAGTTTTAGAGCTTATGAAATAAGCTATATTTGACAGCAACAATAAGTGTACTTACTGTATAGAACGTCAGTCAGAAGAGTCCCAGGGTATTTTATAATACAGCTAAAAGCATCAAAAATAGCTCCTTTTAATGCTGATTTTAAAGCTAACAGATTCCACTTTTCGTATTTCAAACGGGTGAATTCTGTAGCTCTGTAGCATCATTGCTGAAAACTCATGCAAATATAAAATCTGCTATATGAATTTAATACACATATGCTTCACTTGCATACTTGTTAGTCTTCTGTATTCATCTGTGTGCTAGTAACTAGCATGAATTCTCTTAGAAAGCTCATTTCAAGAATGGGATATTAGATACAGATAAGAACTTCGTTTGTTTTCCAAGAATATGTGCACCAGAAATTGGACTGTGTTAAGTTCACCGCATCATGTGGCTTTTGGCTAACTATAGTTTAAAAACCGTTTTGAATATTAAATAGTCAACCAGAAAGGAAGCCAAATTTGCAACCTTTTTGTTGAATAACTTTAAACAAACCACAACCCAATTGTGAATATTTTGATGAATCTTATCTCTGTTCACAGTTAAATTAGGTTTCAACTCTATCTGCCTTCCATTGTGGAGCCCTTTATGCCGTGATTTCAGTTGGGTTACTCACAGAGTAAGGTGATACTCAGCACAAGTCAAGGTGGCAGAACGAGACCCTTAATTGTTGTGCATTACCTGCTCAGCTCTAGTAAATTTTATGGCATTCAGTAACCAAAAAAATCAAGGGTCTTGAATCTCAGCAAGTGGCTTCATTGTAGTGGAAGCAAATCACAAAATATACACTGGGCCAATAATGTAAATGCATATTTTTAATTTTTAATTTTAAAGGCATGTATTTAGCCATGTAGAGACAGATCATGCCATTCAGGTACAGCCCTGTGTTGAGACATGGGAGGCGACCCAGGCAACCATCTGAGAAGTCCCTTGCCTGCATGGAACAATACTTTTCAGGGCCATGTGCCACCAGGAGAAGAGAACTGAAAGATAACCTGCATAGCTTTGGGCACAGGGATTGCAATTCTGCCTCACCTGTGCAAGAGTTTTTTTTTGGGGGGGGGGGGGAGTTCCTTATATCCTTCCCCCAGGAAGGGTACACTAGCGATGTATGAGCATCAAATAGTTTGGAAGTCAAGTTTACACAAGAACGCAGCAGTTGTGCTATCTATCCAAACCTCTTGAAACTGTAAAGCTGGGCTAGCGATCTCACCAGGGCAAACTTCAAGACTTTCCGTTGCTCTGGTTCTGCTCAGGTCAGTAATAGCACAAAAACAGCCTCATGGTATTTCAGCTCTTCCATTTTTGGTCCTGGACAGAACTTGGAGATGCAAACGTGACTGGTAATGGGAGGAGAGGACACTGAACTTTCACTGCTCAGAGAGACTGGAGCTGGGAGGCCTGCTGGAGTGGTGCAGGTAGGAGTTGGATTCCTGGCATGTTCAATGGGCCTGCTTAATTTGCAGAAGCCTTTGGATGCTAATTTTGTATGCAAGCCTCAGTTCCTTGAGCTTCTGGAGGCCCTGTACCTCAGAGAGACTGCTCCACCCATTAAAAGGACATAGTGTGCATGTCTGTCTATAGCTGGCAATTTCTGCTGGCTGGTGCAGATGGGATCATGGGCCCACTTACTCCCTACCCCTTCCTGTTCCTTTTGCAGTGGTTAGTGGCTAGGCTTGCACTCTACTCCGCGTAAGGGCTGTTTATGTCAGTGGACGAAAGGAGGTGGAGGAGTGTCTCACGGTGCTTGGGTGCGTAACGTGGCCTCTAACATCCTGCTAGAAAGGGGGGAAGTGCTGGTTATTGGAGACTTCACATGTCAAGGAAAATAGTCCTAGTTTGGGCTGTCAGTGTATAGTATTTTTAACCAAATGCCTGCTTCATAGACACTCCCCAGCAGTAAAAGTGAATCTATTACAGTAAGCTGGTTCAAAGAGGAGTTGGGTAGCGCCCCCTCTCGCTCCAGCCCAAGGTCACTGCACAGAGAGCCATGATATAGGAAACTGTCACTTGGGAGACTTCTTAATACACACATCTTGCAAGGGCACTGCGTATTATATTACTAGCCTAGGCCTAGCACAGCTCATTAAAGTTAACTTGGCACACCACTAAGCTGTCAATATGCCCACCTGCCTGTGTATAGCGCTCTCAAGGGGAAAACCCCATCCAGACAAGAAAGCTTTTAAAAAACTCGGAGGGATAATTTCTGAACTGATCTTTCTAATTAAGCGCTCGCTGATCATCCTGAGCAAGAGGCAAGCCTGGGACCTGCACTTTGGTATGTAAGAGTCAAACTGAATTGCGCACACACAATATTGTTTTGTATAGTGGAAGAGTCACAGTCCCACGGACTTGTATATAAAGCATCTTATTAAGGGCAAAATTTTCCAAGCATGGCATGGTTCAGATCCCTATTCGGGCAGCTATTTGGGCACCTGCATGGTGCTGTGCCTGCAGTCTTTTGCACGGCTCCTTCCCAGGGTTTAAGGGTGCAAAGAGAGGTAGTATTAGTTGCTGTGGCAAGCACTGTAGCTGCTACAACTATCAGGAGCCAAATAGGCCGGAGGGCCTAATCCATCACTAGACCCTAGGCAAACCTGGCCGCCCTCTCCCAGCTGGTTCCCTTGTGCTCCCACCACAGCTCCCTGTCCACAGTGCTTGGGTAACTGTGCCAAAGCAGTGGCTGGTCTGGTTCAGGTACAGATGCAAGAGTCCTCCCTGCAGCAGCGGTGAGGAGCAGCAGCACTGGCCACTCCACTGCCCATTCCGGTTTGGCCTCCTCCCCTCCGTCATGCCACTGAGTGGCATTCTGACCTGGTATACGGGGAGTGTAGCATTGCTCAGGTTTGGCCCTGTGACCCCTATGGCCAGGGTTGGATTAACTCTCCTGTGTGCCCGGGGCTATTAGATTTCATGGGGGGCCCCCCCCATACAAGTTCCTCCTGGGGGGAAGTTTGGTGCAGGAGGGGGCTGGAGCAGGGGATTGGGGTGCAGGAGGAGGTGCGAGGTCCGGGAGGGAGTTTGGGTGCAGGAGGGGGATTCTGATCTGGGGCAGGGGGTTGGGGTACAGGAGGGGGTGGGAGGTGCAAGCTCCAGCCGGGAGGCACTTACCACAGGTGGCTCCTGGCCAGTGGCACAGCAGGGCTCAGGCGGCCTGCCTGCCATAGCCACAAGCTGCTCCCGGAAGTGGCTGGCTGCTAGCGCATCTCTGCAGCCCCTGGGGGAGGGGGACACTGTCTCCGTGCACTGCCTGTGCCTGCAAGTGATGCCCATGTAGCTCAGCCAATGGGAGCTGCAAGGATGGTGCTTGGGGCAGTGCACGGAGCTGTCTACTCCCTCCCTTCTCCCTCCCCTGCCCACCAGGGGCTGCAGAGATGTGCTAGCAGCCGGCCACTTCCGGGAGCAGCTTAGGGCTATGGCAGGCAGGCAGCCTGAGAGCCCCACTGAACTGTGGGACTTTTAGTGGCCTGGAGTTGGAGATCGCTACCTGTGATTTAATTTTGTGGGGCCCCCCCTTTAGCCTGGGCCCTGGGCTGCAGCCCCTAAAGCCCCTACCTTATTTCATGACAGGGTAGGGGAGGAAGGGCAAAAACTGAGTGAGTGGCATGGTGAACCCTGTGCACCACGTTGCAATGCCATTCCCTCAATTCTGACCAGGCTGCCCCTTCTCATCGTGGGGCGTGGGGAGGGGGAGCTAGCAGGGCCAAACCTGCATGGGCAGTGGGGCAGCCAAGGCTCATGCTCCTCACTGCAGGGCCAGCTACTGCACTGGTACGTGACTCAGACCAGCCAGAGCCTAGGTTGGGTCCCCCCTAACCACACACATGAATGGGGGTCTAGGCATGTGGCTCTGTAAATAGATATCTAATGCTCTGTGGTTCCCCCACCTCAAAATGACTGTCTCGCAGAGAGGTTCTAAAGTAAACCGGGATCATTACTCAATCTGGCAGACAAAGAGGATGTCTTAGCGAAGATGTAGGCTAGGTCCGGGAAAGGACTGCACTGACAGTAAACAGCATTAGGGCACAATGCAGTGTGATAGATAGCTCATCAATTCCTATTTGGTCTACACAGGTCCTAATCACTGTGGGCCCATGGACTCTGGGAGGGGGAAAAAGCCCTTAAGAATGGCCATACGGGGTCAGACCAATGGTCCACGTAGCTCAATATCCTGACTTTTGACAGTGCCTGGTGTCAGAAGCTTAAGAGGGAATGAATAGAACAGGGTAGTTTATCTGAGTGATCCATCCCCTGTCATCCAGTCCCAGCTTGTAGTAGTCAGAGGTTTAGGGATACCCAGAGCATGGGGTTGTCTCTGACCGCCTTGGCTAATAGCTATGGATGGGCCTATCCTCCATGAACTTATCTCATTCTTTTTTGAATTTGGTTACACTTTTGGCCTTCACAACATTCCCTACCAACGAGTTCCACAGATTGACAATGTGTTGTGGGAAGAAGTACTTCTTTGTTTGGTTTATGTTTGATGCCTAGTAATTTTATTAGTGGCCCCCCTGGTTCTTGGGGTATATAACACTTCCCTATTTAGTTTCTTCACACCATTTATGATTTTATAGACCTCTATCATATCCCCTGCATAGTTGTCTCTTTCCTAAATTGAACAGTTCCAGTCTTTTTAATCTCTCCTCATATGGAAGCTGGTCCATATCCCAGTCCTTTTTGTTGCCCTTCTGTGTAATTTTTCTATTTCTAATGCACCTTTTTTTTGAGGTGGGGTGACCAGAACTTCATGCAGTATTTAAAGCGTGAGTGTACCATGGATTTATATAGTGGCATTATGATATTTTGTTTTATAATAAATCCGTTTCCTAATGGTTTCCAACATTGTTAGCTTTTTTGTCTGCTGCTGTGCATTAAGCAGATATTTTAAGAGAACTATCCACAATGACTCAAAGTTCTTGCTTGAGTGATAATAACAAATTTAGATCCCATCATCTTGTATGTATAGTTGGGATTATGTTTTCCAGTGGTCATTACTTTGCATTTATCAACACTGAATTTCATCTGTTGTTTTGCTGCCCAGTCACCCAGATTTGTGAGATCCCTTTGTAGCTCTTCATAGTCAGCTGTGAACTTAACCGTTTGGAGTAATTTTGTATCCTCTGCAAACTTTGCCGCCTCACTGTTTGCCCCTTTTTCCAAATAATTTATGAATACGTTGAACAGCACAGGTCCTAGTACCAATCCTTGGGGGGCCCTGCTATTTACCTCTATTCACTGTGAAAACTGACCATTTATTCCTATCTTTTGATGAGGTACTGATCCATGAAAGAACCTTCTCTTATCTCATGGCTGCTTACTTTGCGTAGTATATCAAGTGGATCACATGCTTGTTGACACCATCAAAGAATTTGAATAGATTGGTGAGGTGTGATTTCCCTTTACAAAAACTGTGGCAACTCTTCCCCAATATATCATTTTCATCTGTGTCTGATAATTCTGTTCTTTGCTACTGTTCTCAACCTATTTGCCTAGTACTGAAGTTAGGCTTACTGGCCTATAATTGTCAGGATCGCCTCTGGGCCCTCTTTTTTTTTTTTTTCTTTTCTTTTTTTAAATTGGCATTTCATTAGCTATCCGCCAGTCATCTGGTACAGAAGCTGATTTAAGCCATAAGTTACACACCACTGTTAGTAGTTCTGCTATTTCATATTTGAAACCTTTGCTCACAATACTTCTCATAAAGGGGCTTCTGTGGTCTGCGAGGCTTCTGCACTGGGCAGGGGTCTCCCTCTCTCTACCTTAGTCCTCATCCTTCCTACTCTGGTCTGGGCCTGCTGTTGATTTGGTGTGTCTCCTGCAGGCTTCAATTCCCATGCAGCATCTGCAGCAAGCACAGACCTGAGGCTTCCCTTGCTGTGTACCTCTGGATTTCCTGAAACTTTTATATGCTCCCTGGCTAGATCTGGCGCTTCACTGGATTCCTCAGAGACTTACTTTCAGTTCACCTCTTCAGGCTGCTTTTCCTGAGTTCTTAGTTACTGGATGAAACTTCTTCCCCAGGCTGCACTAATGTGCCTCCCTTTCTAACTGCACAGTCAGAGAGCTACCATCACCTCCTCCTGCTCACAGATCTGGCTTTCCTGTAGTGCTACTGGGAAAACAATTTGGTTGGTTGAAAGAAGACATTTTAGCTGCCCACCAGAACATGATTTAACCAGCCCCCAAGTTGCAGCGACTCCCCCTTGCTGGAAAGACAGTAATGGCTCTTTCAGGGCCCATTACAATAGCTTCAGGCAGAGGGCTAAATTGTGAGACCAATCTGTTAACATAGATATTGGTCTCTAATAAATAGTGCTTGTTATGAAGTGCTTTGGGACAACATTGGTTGTGAAAAGCACTATAAAAATAGAACATTATATACATATATAAAAATATGGGGCCCAAAGCAGCAAAAATATAGACCTTGATAGTACTAATAAAGTAGAGGAAATGAAATTAACTGTTTCTGTGGAGTTTATATTCCTGCCTTTGGAACCAGGCTTGTACCTGGGGAGAAATATATTTTGGCTGCAGCGAGTCTTAATCTAAACTAAAATCTCAGGCTCACATTAGAACCTAGAGAGTTGTGTTTTCAGGGCAGTGCAAGGAGACTTAACTGTGAGAGTTATCATAGCTAAATTCTTAAGAATACCCCTGAATCATAGAATCATTAGGTTATAGAAGGGACCGCAAGGGTAATCTACTCTAGTCTACATCTGAATAGTCTGGTTTTTTCAGACTTACATGTGTAACTGTGTATCGCCTATGAAATGTAGGGGAGGAAGGACTGTGGTGTAAGGAGATGATAGATGGTCTAGAAGTTAGAGTACTAGCCTGGGCTGCCAGAGATCTGGGTTCCAATCCTGCTCCACTACAGCCATCCTGTGTGACCCTTGACAACCCACAGAGGGTATGTCTACACTGCGAAGAAAAATATGTGGTATTGAGTCTGAGCCCAGGTTAACTGATGGGCTTGTGGGTCTTGTGCTATGGGTATAAAAATAACAGTATAGATGTTGCCACTTGTGCTGGAGCCTGGGCTCCAAGACCCTCCCAGCCTGAGCAACACTGTCTATGCTTCTATTTAGTTCTGCAGCCCAAGTTTCGCAAGCTTGAGTCAATTGACCTGGGTGCTGAGACTCAGTGCAATGAGTTTTCCCTACAGTGTAGACATACCCTGATTGTCTGGGTCTCCATCTGTAAAGGGGATTGTGATGATGGGTTGGACCCCCCCACACACCTAGGATGCCATCTGACATGCTGGGGTCTCACTGGTTCCTCCAGTTCTACCAGCCTGGGTTGCCTCACTCTGTCCTAGCTGTGCCAGGCCCTCAAGCCTTCTTCGGCACACACACACACAGGTAGGGACACACCTAGCTGCAAACGGACACACAGCTCTGAGATCAGCTCTGAGATCAGCTCTGTGTGGGACGAATCAGCTCAGGGATTCACCCAGCACTCATGTGCACACCTCCTTTGGAGAGTAAACCCAAAATAATAATATCTTGTGCTGTATAGAAAAATCTGCATAGCGGAAGCTCATAAAAATCACCCTCCCTCCATGTGGAAAGAGATATGTACAGCTTCTTGCCTCACCACCACCACTCGGATACGAATTGCACAAACTGTGTTATATTATAAACAAGAAATACAATTTACCTTTAGGAGTTAAACTTAAGTGATTATAACGAATTGCAAACAGAACAAAGCAGATTACTGAGCAAATAAAACAAAACACACACACTAAGCTTCATACACTAAAGAAACAGGTTACACACAGTAATTTCCCACCCTAAATGTTGTTTTAGGCTGGTTGTAGAGTTTCTGCAGCTGAGAGTTCCAGTTATGTCTCTGTAAGCAGAGTCAGGATGAGCTCTACCCTGACATCTGGTGGTGAGTTGTGGAAAGGGATGTCAGAGGCTAATCTTGTTTGCATGGACACACCCACCCTGCAAAGCATGATGGACCGCTTGCCCAAATAGTCACTTTGGATGCTGTGGGAGCCCCAGTTTCTCTGTTATTGGGGCAGGAAGAATAAAGTGTTGTTACCCTGATTATGTGAATCAAGGACAGTGGGCTTTTGTTATGATGAAGGGACTCACCATTAGCTAGGCAGCACTTGCTAGGCGAGGGACATGGATTCCAAAACCCAGTGAATTGAGAGAGGCTGGGGGACAGGTATTTGTATCTGGTGGCATGGGCCTCTTCTGAGGGTCCTAAATGTCAATTGCACCGCCTTCTCTCTCTCCGCTGTGGAATATCAGAGCTAATTTTGAGTTCCTTAGGAGTCTAATCACAGGCTGCTGAGTTGGAATCACTCTGGGCTAAGTGTGCAAATGAGCACGAAGGCTCCCCTAATTACAAGCTGAAATCACTAAAAAGCTGAAATTGTTATGAGCTGAAATCACTGAGCACTGTGTTAAGTAGTGGGGGAGCCGGAAGATATGTTGCTGAGTGGCAGGTGGGGTGGAGCGGAGCTGCTGATGGAGCGGAGCAGTTGGCGGGACAGCTGGAGTGGCTTGCAGGATGGCTGATGGAGCGGAGCTGCTGGCGGGACAGCCGGAGCGGCTTGCAAGACGGCTGACGGAGCGGAGCTGCTGGCGGAGCGGAGCAGTTGGCGGGATAGCCGGAGCGGCTTGCAGGACGACTGAGCGGAGTGACTCGTGGGATGGCTGGCGGAGCAGAGCTGAGCGAAGCCCCACGAAGGGACGGGGCAGTCAGCTTTGAGCCATGTAAGGTGCCCCTTACCTCTCCCCTCCCCATTTCTACCCAGACTGGGGGGGGGGTAACACTCTCTGCAGGTGAACTTTTGAACTCTAGGTCTGGACTTTTGGGTTGTTGGACTTTTGGGACTTTGGGTGATTTTGGGGGTTGCTGGACTCAAGAACCAAAGGGAAAGGACATGGCCAATTTCCTGGGGTGGGTCGTTGCTCACAGTTTGGTTTACAAATCCTAGATGTGGTGTTTCCCCAACAAAAGGCCGCATTGTTTCTCTCTGTCATTAAAAGGTTTTTCTACACTCAGACTCTGTGCTTGTGAGAGGGGAAGTACTGGCTCTTAGATGCGCCCAGGGGGGGTGATATATATTTGTCCCAGGTCACTGGGTGGGGGCTTGAGCCGGTTTTGTATTGTTTTATTGGAATGGAACCCCTAGATATGGAACCCGGCCCTTGTTGCTGCTGACTCTGACTGGCAGAAGGGTTACATCTCTTTACAGGGTAGATCCCTGTTCTCAGCCTGGACTCAGCCCCTGTCTTTCCCTTCAGGTGTGTGTGTGTTTTTTTTGTTAGCGATGCAGAAGAGTAAGGGTTGTCTTGTTTTCCAGACTTAAATAGAATTTACATAAAGCAGGAAGCCTTTGTTTCCAGTGGAAAAGTACCAGCAGTGTCCAAGGTGGTATTTTGTACCAGGTGACCTTATTACTGACCTTGCAGTGTCAAAGAAACCATGAAACAAGGTTTATTTGCCATGCCCACAGGAAGGACCTCCTGGGAAGATGGGGGATCCACATCTTTGAAGACTCATTGTCTTTTCCTAATGGCCTATTAAGGCTGATTGCTTGTTGTCTGATGGGTGTTTCCCAAGTACATACACACACAGTTGTAATTGTTACGTAGATAGTAAACATAACTTTAGAAATGATACATGCATACAAATTGAATAAACACATTCAGTAAATCATAACCTTTTCAATGATACCTCACATGACCCATCTTGCATAAAGCATATCTTAGTTATGCCATATTAATACACCCCATATTCGTCAGAGAAATATTGCTCTAACATCAGAGGGATAATAGTGCTTCGCAGGGGTGTGTTGTGAGGAGAAAGACACTAACAACTGTGAGGCGCTCAGACACTATGCTTATGGGGATTTAAGTATCCAAGACAGAAATTCTTCCTATATATAGAAATACAAATTGCAAAGATGCATGTTGGATGAGTTTGGTTATGTAAGCATTTTAATTAGGGCTGGTTTAAATAAAAAGTCAAAGGGAACCAATTTTGTTCAAACCTTTTTGCAGAAATTTTATTTTTCAACAAAAAATTCTGTTTCAAATCAGTTTGAGGGAGAGCATGCTCAGCTCTTGAATAGGTGGGAATGGTCTGGCAGTGGCCTCTCTAGCCAAATGAATAACACAAATGGACACATGGGGTCAGTCATGGCCATCAAATATATGACTTACGGGGTATGTCTACACTGGAGCTGGAGGTGTAATTTAAGGCTTCAGTATAGACATACCCACACTAGCTCTAACAGACTTAGTGAGGGTATGTCCACCTGTCACAGTTCAGGGCAACTACGCCTGTATTCCTCCTCCATGGTCCCTCGAGGTTACCAGTTCTTGACTCCTCAACCATCACTCTCTTGGGCATAGACCCACTTCCCTCCCTCTCCTGACAGGGGTTTTTCCAGACTGCACAGTTCCCTGCCTGTGATATTCTGAGCCAGCCAGGTAGCCTAAGAGGCCAGCATCTGCACTCTGCTTTCTTTCAAGAGGCTATAAACAGCATAATGGCTGCAGTTACAAGTTACCACTCAGCTCTTTCTACGCAAGCATGTTTATTATTAAGTTGAAAGTGTTACAGAGAAAACCATTAAAAACAATAAAAGAACTTACATGTATGCTAAGAAGCTGTGTAGCCATCACCCGAACCCCACTCTTGGGCTCTGGTAGCTGTCAGTCCTTCAACATCCACAACTGGGGTTTCCCTGTGCTTATAAGTTCATAGCGGTCTCAGATCCAGAACCAGAACCCAGGCTGGCCAGTACAGCCATTTCTTTCAGCTTTGGCCTCTGATCTTGGCTACTACTCTAAAACATCTCCTCAGGGTGTAGCTTCAAAAGGCTGGGTTTTTGCATAACCTGAGTTGCATTAAATGCTTCCTAGGGAATCCCAAGGAAACCCACTTTGCATGTATTGACCCACAGGTCCATTTGGCATGCTTTCAATATAGTTCTTTGAACTCCCAGGCCTCACATCACATCTCCCCCCAGAGAGATTACATACAGTCTTGGTTCACTGTACTATCTAAACTTGGTATTTAATACAATAGACCCCAAAGATACTTACATGTAATTCAGTAAGGTCTCCCAAGGTCCTGCAGGGAATGCTGTATCTGTCATAGTACCCAGAGGCAATGGTGAATTTACCTAATAAAGTGAGATCTCCTCAGGGCTCTGGTTGGATTTGGAGGAAGTAAGAGAAGGGGAAGGCTGTCAGAGAAACATGAGTATGCTGCCCAGGAAACTGGGGCAGGGCCCTCCAGTTATTGTACAGTTTATTCTTACGCCAGCTGAAAAAAAGGGCCACTTTCCATTCAAAGGCTAAGAAAGATGAATCATTCAAGCATAAGTACCAATATCATTTCAAGAAGAGAGAGAATGAAATGTCCTTTGTATTCTTGTCAATTGTTTCTTTAACAATTTTCAAATAACACTTTGCATATATTAGGTGTGTTGCAAAGCAATACAAACAGAATCTCATTCTGCAAATGCATCCACAACTTGAATCGCTATTGTATTTATAATTACGTTTATTTATTGCACTTACTGAGCGAATGGAGACTCAATTATCATTGCAACACATCCAAGGCCATAATTTTTAAACTCCTCCGCCCCTCTTACCAACTCGCCACCATGAACAATTCCTTCTAACCATCCTGCAGTTGAACACAGAGAAGTACACATCTGCACACTCTACCGTTATATTCATGTAACCAAACTATCTCAGATTTTCTCTTCCAATCTCCAGCAAGAATGTTCACCTTCACTATCCACAATGCAAGCAGATGACAAGTAAAATGCTTTACACATTTGGATAAAAGCAGAACATATTTCTTAGATCAGGTCTACATTGCAAAGCTTGCTAGTTTAATTATACTCATGTATTTAAAGTGGCAAAACCCTCCTAGTGTAAATGCAGTTACATCCGTATAAGAGTGTGTCTACTGGTATAGCTTATGGTTACACACCAAACTGACATAGCTGTGCTGCTAAAAATTTTACGTGTAGATGATGCTGTAGTAGTTTTATGTTTTGCCTCAGCCTCCTGCATTGGATACCTGAGTTTCTGACTTAGAGGACATCTACTTTGATGCTCAGGAGCTAGATACACTTACAGTGGAGGAAGGGCAAGCATTTGCTTTTGTGTACTGGTCATGTCCCTCTGTTAGTATTGTTTATTCTCTCCTTAGCAGTTGTGCAGCATTTTCAGGCCCCATCTTGCAGATTGCCTGACCACACTGTTCCATTACTAAGCAGTATTCAGCCTCTCAGTTGAGTGATCATCAAAATAATTAGCCATAGATAAAGCTGAGACCAACAAATCATGAAAATTGTTGATGAACAAACTGTCGAGGGAAATAAGGGCCAAAATAAATCATTCATTCTCAGCCAAAGCCAGTTTTGGTGGGGGAGGGGCTCGTAGGTTCCGGGAAGACCTGCTATAAGCATCCTTAATAAGTTTGATTGGTTCTCGGTAATGGAGTAATGAATAGACTCATTAGACATAACTAGAGCCCTACCAAATTCACAGCCATGAAAAATGCATCACAGAGCATAAATTCTGATCTCCCCTGTGAAATCTGGTGCCCAGCCAGGGGCCCTGTGCAGGACTCCAGCTGCTAGTCCCAGCAGAGGATGGGGAGGGACAAGACTTCCTCTTCCCCTGCCGGGGCTGCTCCCGGGGTGGGTCAGACCCACCTCTGCAAACCTCCCCCTGCCGCAGGAAGCACGTGGCTTGAGCTGTCACCTCCCCATGTAGAGAGGCTACAGTTCAACCTGTCTTCCCGCCCCCCATGGACAGAGAGGCTGTGGCTCATGCTGACACACATTCTCTTGCTCTCTCCTCCCATGCCCAGAGGCTGTGGCTCAAGATGTCACCCCCACCACCTCCTCGCATGGAGCGGCTGCAGCTCGAGCTGTCTCACTCTCTTTCTCACACACACCCCGCCCCCACACAGAAAGGCTGCGGCTCCAGCTGCCAGCCCCCCACGCTGCTTGGAAAACTGGACATATAGTAACCCACCCGGTGATCCTCACTTCTGCACTGCTGCTGGCTTTAGAACTGGGCGACTGTAATCTTCAGCCTTGGCCAGCATTTAGAGAAGATGCTTGCACGGAAGACACGTTGGCATACCAGTAGATACAAACTCCTGTCACGTGTCAAGGGCCAGGAAATAGAGGCCAGTCTCTTACTAGCACTCCTGTCCACACCTTTATTATGGAAGGCCCTGCAGGAAGTGGTGCCTGGTGAATCAGTAGGTGATATCTTCCCTACTGTACTGAACTAATGTCCAAGCATGGTGTTAGAATGCATGTGTAGCTGGAGAAATTGTTCCAGATGAGATAGAAAAATGAGGTAGATCTTAACCCTCCCATGGTCCTTAAAGCAGGGTTAAGATCTAAGTAGTTATGAACCATATTGTCTTGATAAAATATTTGCCTCCCTCACCCCCTCCCTCCAGTTAACTTGAATGAGTTACTCTTTCCTTCCTCTAATCAGATATCGTGCAGTGTTGCGCACCAGCTGTGAATTGTTTCTTGTTTGTTTGGAGTTTTGTGAGCCTTCTGGAAAGAGCTGGATGAAATACTCATCAAAAGGTTAGGTGAATGACGACGTTGACTAAATTTATATTTGTTTCATTTCAAAAAGCGTTGGGTCTCCCCTCATGTTTACTGGCTCTCATTTTCCCCACTGGAGGACAGGGTAAAAACAAGTGAAGAACAAGAAACTGAACACCTTCTGAATTTGAAACAAAAGTTTTTCTGAGTAAAAGATGCAGTGCAAATGCAAGTTACCATCAGTGCATCTGACTGGCAGATTCAACTTGTGGCACTGTTCAAATTAGGTAGGATTTTAAGGTGGGTCTAATCTGGTTGATGACAAAAGTGAAATGCATCCAGACTAGTCCAATATCAGGAAGGCCTTTTAATGAACCGGAACTGAGAAGTTGGCTGGGGTCACAGCAAAGCTTACAAGACCTGAATAGTCAGGCAGGGCTATGGGCAGATGCACAGGGATGACGATCCGTACAAAGGCCCCACCCCGGCCCAGCTATATCAGTCACTTCCAGCCCCTTTCAGGGGATTCATACAGAGCAGAACTCTTGCAGCAGCTGCACATACACTAAGCAGAGTTTCCACATTCAGCCTTTTCCTTAGGTAGGGGAACTGCTCTGGTTCCAGTGCACAAGGAACTTCTGTGGCTACAGTGGATGGGACTGGGTTTGCCCCTCAGGAGTTGACTACCATGCAAGATGTGGTCAGTGATAATCTTCAGTTCTTAGTGTCGTTATTTAAAATCTCCAAAGCCTTTATTTGTGAGGCCAGTGGCAGTGCTTGCTTCCTTAAAAGAAATATCTGAAAAATACTCTTGCAGGCATTCAGGAGGAGCCTTGTGGCATGATTACAGAACCACTGGGTCAGTGCCACTCTGTGCATCTTGTGTCATAATTACTGTCATGTGAGTATCTTTCAACATATTGGCCGTAGCATTCTATAAAGACCTTTTGAAATGAGTGCACCTAGAAATGGAAAATCCCATATGATGGTGATCCAAAAGAAATCTTAACAGCAAACTTACCCCTTCTGCCTTGGGCCCAAATTTTTCTAAACCAGTCCATCTCCAGTCTAGTTGCCGCATATAATGGTTTGGAGTCTGGTCTTTGTTAAATGAATGTAATAGTTCCAGATTTACTCTAAAGCTAGTAGAGTTATCCTGGCATACCAGATCACGAGCTGGCCAAGAGTCTGTCATGAGAATATGGTAACTTGTCCTGGAGCTAGTATCACATTAGAATACATGTGCATTTGCTTTAATAGTCACTGCAATGTCATCCCTTTCAGAGTAGTAATGCAAAGTGCCCGTGTGTCCTGAAAAATATATGGTTTGGATGTAGCACAAGGAACTTCTGAGGGGAAAAAAGCCAATTTTCTGTTACTGCCATGTACAACTCTGTGTGATCATTGGTCTGTTAAAGGGCATATGGGACTCTCACACACAGCTCTATAACAGCCTCTAGGGAAGAAAGCCCTGGATGAAATAGCACTTTGCAGGTTTGCTCCATATGTGAATTTATGAAAAATTATTTTGGCTGACCTACAAAAATCTCATTCCCTATTCTGTTGTACTCTAGTTCCAAAATGCCATATCCGAGAAGGAGTGCAAGGATGAAACGGGCTGTTAAACTGCCAAAAATGAAGGGCTGTGGATTCTAGCAGACTTCCGTCTTACTCAGACTAGCTGCTCCCAGTCATATGATTCTCTTGTTTAAGAAGTGATAACAAGAAAACATTCTGTCCTTATCTCGGCAAAAAATACTTTACAAGTTTGTACTGTTTTTAATGGGAGTTTTATATCTCAGCAGATCAGCCAGAGGGCTACATCCCCAGATCTGACTGAGTGGGAAGATAGAGTTCTACGGCCTGCTCTCATGTTGGCTAGAATGGGTTCCCCTAGAGACTACGGCTAGTTGGGGGTTGCCTGACTACACTGCACTTCAGCCATACCCCTAGTCTACTTAGGAAAGCCATGCATGGCTGGGAGGGACAGGCTATGCTGCCATGTGTCACCCAGATCTGCATCCTCCATTGCCCACCGGAGTAATGCAAAGGGGGTGAGGTTCTGACCCACATTCAGTCTCCCTTCCCAGTACTTCTGTCTTTAAAGCTACAAAGTTGACTTTAGGGGTGGGTTATGTGACTGGTCTGAATTGGAGACAAGTGGTGTTATGATACTAGAACAGCCGACACTGCTCCCCATTAAAAACAGAGCAACTAAGGATGTCCAGTTAGCAAATTGCAGAACACCATTTACAGCAAATCTGCATGTTTTTCTTTTAAGAGCCTTGATTGCTGTCATTCGACCTTGGTGGAGACTGATCTTTCCATCTGTGACCTCAAGGCTATGTTCTTAGTGAGTTGTTATTGTACATCATCCCTGATGGGCCTATCACACACAGCCCTAATTCTACTCACATTGAATTCAGCAGCAAAACTTCCCCTGATTTCAATGGGAGCAGAACTGGACCCACTTACTGCAAACTTTAACACATATTTCCAGTTTGGAAGCTTTCTGCATTGGCCTCAGCTTCCTATTAGATCCCAATATGAATTAACAATAGCTCAGCTAGCCTTGAGAAGTGCACATAATACAGTCTATTGCATTTCAGAGAACTCTTAGCTCTTATTGTGCCAGATCACACCTTGAATCTGCTGCTTCAAGCCCTTTGGCTGCCCCTGACATCTGACTCAGCACAATAGGCCCAGGCATTTTTTGTTGTACATCCCATCTGTCCTTTATGAGGTCCATGCTGCTGAGCACCTTTCCATTTCAAATGTTTTAGTTGACTTGCTTTTGCTAGAAACTCATCCTTTGTTAACGAAGTAACAGAGGCACATTATGACACTCTAGCATGTATTTCATATCTTTGTGACCGTGTTTTCTCGCTGGCATTATCTGACTATATAGGCTGAATGATGAGGCTATGAACGGGCAGGGAAAATTTGAATATCTCCCACTATTTCTGGCTAAAAATAGGGGTGTGACCCAAGCTTACGCAATGTATCCCTGTTCCCCTCTAATAACTAGTTCACAGAGGTTTACAAGTCTGCTATAGCCTTTGAGCTCAGGCAATAAAGCTTTATTCTTTTAAAGCCCAAGGTCGCCGATTCAGTCCCCACTACTACCACCCCATGCTGGGGCATTTAATTACAGGATAATTTGTTTTAGTTTTCCATGCTAGGGGATCCCACACTTCATAGCTTCTGTAGGCTGAGCTCAGTGTACACCAGGGGCTCCTTGCTTTCCTACATCCCACTTTAAGTTACAGTGATCTAAGAACCCTTTACTCCTAAGTGAGAGTATCTACTGGGAGGTGGCTGGGTGTGTTACCACACTTTAATTTACGGGTATTGACTTAACACCTTTAGTTGATTTGACTTAACTTTCCTGAGCGTTCCTGTGTAGACATGGCCTCAGAGAGTTACAATGAAGCTCAAGGGCCTGCTGCTGAACTGAACTGTGGTGCCTGGGAAAAGATAGTCTTGTTGGCAGGTCCCATGAAGGCAGTTAGGGATTTGTAAGGTCAAACCTGCACCTTAAACACTGCCAAGAAACTAAGAAGCAGTCATTGCAGATCATAAAACACTATACTGTAAGCCTAGGTAGAGCCTGTGCCATGTTACCCTCCATACCAGTAGGGTGCCTTGCTGATCACAGAGACGGTGGGATAAAAGAACAGAAAATTACAATATCCTTTTAAACACGGGGCTGTTGGTCATAACTAAAGACCCAGGTACATAGTGATTAAAGCACCACTGATGTGTTAGTAGGGTGCCCAGATGAGAAGACCCGAAAATCGGGATTTCCCACCAAAAAAACAAAACGGAAGAGGCTCAAAGTTGTTGAGCAAAAAAGCATCTGCCTCCGGAATCCTCTGGACACTCCAGAGTGCTTCTCTCTGGGGCTTCTCTCTGGGGCCGCCGGAAACGGAAGAGCCTCCACCGGAAGCTGTGGAGCAAAAAAAAACCAAAAAAACCTGAAAATCGGGACAAAAGGCGTCCCGACCGACCATCGGGACACATGAGCGCGGGACACATGCTCAAAAATCGGGACGGTCCCGATTTTATCGGGACGTCTGGTCACCCTACGTGTTAGTCTTCTCTTTCAGTGCCCAGAGATGCTCACAAACAGGAAAACATTTACCTGTATAGCTCCAACAGACTACAGCCACCTACATCCTTAGAACAGCATCTCCTCCCCTGCTGATACCTTTTCCAGTACTGAGCGACAGGTAGGAGGGCCTGAGCTGTACAGGGCTCCAGGTCCTCCTGTTCATAGCGTGACTTGTTGAAATGAGATAAATAGGCAGGCTTCTCCTTCCACACCCTGCAGTGCAGAAAACTTCCTACCCATCACATCTAGTCTCTGAAAATAAGGAAAGGATCAACGTCCAAGGATTTATTTTGCATTTTGTTCCTAAAAGAAGAATTAGCTAAGGGCTGTGGGGAGAGGCAGTATGAGGGGAGTGCTTCTGTCTCTTTCTTAGGGCAATAGGAACAAGCAGAATAAGTCCTGGTTTTTAAAGAGTTGCACTTTGCTCCTTGGCAGTTACTTCACTTTCCGTGTAAGTGTTCTTTGTCATGGTGAAAATATGACAATGGCTATATGCCAAATGGTGGCCTGGAATCCTCCGTCATGTTGGGAGATGTGTGGGAAGAAAGATTGCATAGCAGTGCTGAGCCATCCACAGGCCCTTTTGGGGGAGGATCCAGGGCGTTAACCCAGCCCTCATCCTGCGATTTCCCCCTCACCATTGGCAGTCATTGACACAGACCAGCTAAGGAGACGTGATGTGCTTATATCTCCTAGCTGTCTGGAGGTTACTTAGTGGAAACTTAGGTTGTGCTATATGGCACTTCTCAGAACAAAACCCACACTCTAGAATGTGCACAGTTAAGCTGCACTTGTGCAGCTTGCTTCTTGAAAACTCATCAGAAGAATTGGAACTGTGAGCCTAGTATATAATGCAACTGTGTGAAGACAAATTCCCGTGATACAAGAACCAATCCAAGCAGGAGAACAGCATGTCTGAGAGAATGCACTGGAAGAAAATATGGCTAGTGAGAAGAAATATGAAGTGGTTGTGAGAATGGGATTTTAAAGTGCTTCACTGAAATATTTATTTCTTCTAAAGATTTTATATATGTATATGTGTGTGTGTATAATGCCCACCAAGCAGGGTTTAATTGAAGACTTATAAAAAGCTACTTTTAAAAGTGTGATGGGGAGAAATAGCTGCATTAGGCAATGATCTTGCAGTGAGTTTTGTCTGGGTGCGTGGAGCTATTGGAAGATTAGAGCCTTTGTGAGTCAAAATAGCCCTTCTGGTTTTTGTTGTTTTCAGTCTCTGAGCCACATAAGAGGAAGGCTGAGTGGAGTGGTGTTTGTTTAAAGCAGAAGAGGGAAAAGACAGCTGCCTTCCACATGTCCTGGAAGGGCCCAAATAGGGCTCTCTCTGTTTCCTATTCTCTAGGATCTGTTTGACAGGGAACAAGGTCACCACATTCCTGTTCGGTTCCCATAACTCACCACTATGGTCAAGGCCATTTTGAAATTGTTAAAAAATATCTAATTTGTGTCAGCTTTTAGTTTATTTTAGCATTCACCTAAACTCTCTTTCCCATGAGAGTTAACAGCAACAACACACAAAAAACCAACAAAAAACCGAGGAGGACTTGTGGTACTTTAGAGACTAACAAATTTATTTGGGCATAAGCTTTTGTGGGCTAGAACCCACTTCATCAGATGAATAAAGTGGAACATACAGTAGGAAGATATATAGAGATGTGTGTGTGTGTGTGTGTGTATATATATATATATATATATATATATATATATATATATATATATAGTGACAAAGTTCCTCCTCTACCTTGGTGAGTCCTGCGCTTATTGGCGGATTTTGATCACCTCAGAGATCTTCCCCTCTGGTAGAACCCACAGTCAAATTCCTCCTGATCAGGAGTTGGGAGGTTTGGGGGGAACCCGGGCCCGCCCTCTACTCCGGGTTCCAGCCCAGGGCCCTGTGGACTGCAGCTGTTTAGAGTGCCTTCAGGAACAACTGCACGACAGCTACAACTCCCTGGGTTACTTCCCCATGGACTCCTCCCAACACCTTCTTTATCCTCACCACAGGATCTTCTAGCAGTATGCCTTCTCACTCTCAGTTCCTAGTGCCTCTTGCTCCCAGCTCCTCGCACGCAACACCACAAACTGAAGGGAGCTCCTTTTTAAACCCAGGTGCCCTGATTAGCCTGCCTGTCTTAATTGATTCTAGCAGGTTCTTCTTAATTGGCTCCAGGTGTCCTAATTAGCCTGCCTGCCTTAAATTGGTTCCAGAAAGTTCCTGCTTGTTCTAGTACAGCCCCTGCTCTGGTCACTCAGGGAACAGAAAACTATTCATCCAATGGCCAAGATATTTGCCTTCTATCAGACTTCTGTACCCCACTTGTCTGGGTCTGTCTAAGAGACTGATCAATTAACGTGAGCTATTATCAGCAGGAGGAAAAAAAACTTTTGTAGTGATAATCAGGATGGCCCATTTCAAACAGTTGACAAGAAGGTGTGAGCAACAGCAGGGGGAAACTTAGCATGGGGAAGTAAATATAAATGTGTGTAATGATCCAGCCACTCCCAGTCTTTATTCAAGTCTAATTTAATGGTATCCAGTTTGCAAATTAATTTCAGTTCGGTAGTTTCTCGTTGGAGTCTGTTTTTGACTTTTTGTTGTTGAAGAATTGCCACTTTAAGGTCTGTTACTAAGTGACCAGAGAGATTGAAGTGTTCTCCTACTGTCTTTTGAATGCTATGATTCCCGATGTCAGATTTGTGTCCATTTATTCTTTTGGGTAGAGTCTGTCCGGTTTGGCCAATGTACATGGCAGGGTACTGGCACATGCTATCTCTGCTAGCACATGATGGCATATATCACATTGGTAGATGTGCAGGTGAACGAGTCCCTGATGGCGTGGCTCATGTGATTTGGGTCCTATGATGGTGTCACTTGAATAGATATGTGGACAGAGTTGGCACCGGGCTTTGTTGCAAGGATAGGTTCCTGGGTTAGTGTTTTTGTTATGTGGTTGCTGGTGAGTATTTGCTTCAGGGGAGCTGTCTGTAAGCGAGGACTGGCCTGTCTCTCAAGATCTGTGAGAGTGAGGGATCATCCTTCAGGATGGGTTGTAGATTTTTGATGATACACTGGAGAGGTTTTAGTTGGGGGCTGATGGTGATGGCTAGTGGCGTTCTGTTACTTTCTTTGATGGACCTGTCCTGTAGTAGGTGACTTCTGGGTACTCTTCTGGCTCTGTCAATCTGTTTCTTCACTTCAGCAGGTGGGTATTGTAGTTTTAATAATGCTTGATAGAGATTTTGTAGGTGTTTGTCTCTGTCTGAGGGATTGGAACAAATGTGGTTGTATCTTCGAGCTTGACTGTAGACAATGGATTGTGTGATGTGTCCTGGATGGAAGCTGGAGGCATGTAGGTAAGTATAGCGGTCAGTAGGTTTCCGGCATAGGGTAGTATTTTTGTGACCATCGCTTATTAGCACTGTAGTGTCCAGGAAGTGGATCGCTTGTGTGGATTGGTCCAGGCTGAGGTAGATAGTGAGATGGAAATTGTTGAAATCATGGTGGAATTCCTCAAGGGCTTCTTTTCCAGGTGTCCAGATGATGAAGATGTCATCAATGTAGAGCAAGTAGAATAGGGGTGTTAGGGGATGAGAGCTAAGGAAGTGTTGTTCTAAGTTAGCCATAAAAATGTTGGCATGCTGTGGGGCCATGCGGGTACCCATAGCAGTGCCGCTGACTTGAAGGTATATATTGTCCCCAAATGTGAAATAGTTGTGGATGAGGACAAAATTACAAAGTTCAGCCACCAGGTTTGCCATGACATTTTCGGGGATACTGTTCCTGACGGCTTGCAGTCCATCTTTGTGTGGAATGTTGGTGTAGAGGGCTTCTATGCCAGGATGGTGTTTTCTGGAAGATCACCAATGGATTGTAGTTCCCTCAGGAAGTCGGTGGTGTCTCGAAGATAGCTGGGAGTGCTGGTAGTGTAGTGCCTGAGGAGAGAGTCCACATAGCCAGACAATCCTGCTGTTAGGGTGCCAATGCCTGAGATGATGAGGCGTCCAGGATTTCAGGTTTATGGCTCTTGGGTAGCAGATAGAATACCCCTGGTCGAGGTTCTAGGGGTGTGTCTGTGCAGATTTGTTCCTGTGCTTCTTCAGGGGGTTTCTTGAGCAGATGGTGTAGTTTCTTTAGGTACTCCTCAGTGGGATCAGAGGGTAATAGCCTGTAGAATGTGGTGTTAGAGAGCTGTCTAGCAGCCTCTTGTTCATATTCCGACTTATTCATGATGACGACAGCACCTCCTTTGTCAGCCTTTTTGATTATGATATCAGAGTTGTTCCTGAGGCTTTGGATGGCATTGTGTTCTGCACGGCTGAGGTTATGGGGCAAGTGATGCTGCTTTTCCACAATTTCAGCCCATGCATGTCAATGGAAGCACTCTATGTAGAAGTTCAGTCTATTGTTTTGACCTTCAGGAGGAGTTCACACAGAATCCTTCTTTTTGTAGTGTTGTTAGGAAGGTTTCTGGGGGTTAGTATGTTGTTCTGTCTGCTTCCTTCTGGATTTCAGTCTCCTCTGTGCCAGATGCAAGAGTCACATGACAAGAAGCTCTTCCTGGATGTATGGGAAAGGTTCTTGAGTTGTAGAAATAGACACTAGATAGAAATAAGAGCAGATTTTTTTTGTTGGGACTTTTGTGGATAGGTCTTTTCTCTACTGACCTTGCCTTCTTCCCACTCTGGATACTTCACTTATCCAACTGGATGTGTACATTAAGCTCCTAGAACTATTAGGCATGCACTTAAATAAACATGTGCTGAACCCCTGCATATCCCATTGAAGTGGGTTGTCTTGATCTACCACCCCCTGAAGTCACTGGAAAGATTCTCATTGTCTTCCCTGGGCTTTGGTTTGGTCTCTCAGGGACTTCCATGAGCTCCAGCCCTTGGAAATCAGGCTAATGTTTGTTGGGGACTCAATGTGGGGACACAGTGGGGAGGGATAGCTCAGTGGTTTGAGCATTGGCCTGCTAAACCCAGGGCTGTGAGTTCAAGCCTTGAGGGGGCCATTTGGGGATCTGGGGCAAAAATTGGGGATTGGTCCTGCTTTGAGCAGGGGGTTGGACTAGATGACCTTCTAAGGTCCCTTCCAACTCTAATGATCTATGATTCTATGTATAGCCATCTTGATACTACTATAGCATTGTTACCTGATATAATGAATCCAGTGTTCAGAGATTATAGTCTCATAGACGTTAAGGACAGAAGGGGCCATTGTGGTCATCTAGTCTGACCTCCTACACATTGCAGGCCACAGAACCTCATCCCCCACTCCTGTAATAGACCTATAACCTCTGGATGAGTTACTGAAGTCCTCAAATCATGAATTCAAGTTACAGAGAATCCACCATTTACTTTAGTTCAAACCAGCAAGTGGCCCGTGCCCCATGCTGCAGAGGATGATGAAAAATCTCCAGGGTCTCTGCTAATCTGAATTGGGGAAAAATTCCTTTTCAACCCCAAATATGGCCATCACTTGGATCCTGAATATGTTGGCAAGACGCACCAGCTAGATATTGGGGAAGGAATTAGCTGTAGTAACTGAGAGCCCTCCCCATCTAGTGTCCCATCTCTGGACATTTGGGATATTTGCTACTCGCAGTCACAGATGGGCCACATGCCATTGTAGGCAGTCTTATCATATTTCCTCCACAAATTTATCAAGCTCAGTCTTGAAATCATTTAGGTTTTTTGCTCCCCAGTACTCTCCTCGGAAGGCTATTCCAGAACTTCACTCCTCTGATGGTTAGAAACCTTCATCTAATTTCAAGCCTAAACTTGTTGATGACCAGTTTATATCCATCTGTTCTTGTCAAAATAGTAGCTTAACTTAAATAACTCCTTTCCTGTCTTATAGATTTATAGAGAGCAATCATATCTCCCCCCAGCCTTCGTTTGGTTAGGCTAAACAAACTAATCTCCCTAAGTCTCCTCTTGTAAGATAGGTTTTCCATTCCTCTGATCATCCTAGTAGCCCTTCTCAGCACCTGTTCCAATTTGCACTCAACTTTTTTAAACATGGCATACCAGAATTGCACACAGCATTCCAGAAGAAATCTCACCAGTGCCTTGTATAATGGTACTAACACTTCTCTGTCTCTACTGGAAATACCTCGCCTGATGCATCCTAGGATTGCATTAGCCTTTTTCCCAGACACATCACATTGGTGGCTCATAGTCCTCCTGTGATCAACCAATACACCCTGGTCTTTCTCCTCCTGTGTCAATTCCAACTAGAGTGACCAGATGTCCCGATTTCTGGGTCTTTTTCTTATATAGGCTCCTATTACCTCCCACCCCCTGTCCCAATTTTTTACACTTGCTTTCTGGTCACCCTACTTTCAACTGGTAAATCCCCATTTTATAGCAAAATTTTTTTGGAGTAAGTGCATGACTTTGCACTAAGAGGCTATTAAATTTCATCCCATTTCTATTACTCCCGCTTTTAAAGTCACCCAGATCTTTTTGTATGATATTCTCGTCCCCCTCCATGTTGGCAATACCTCCCAACTTTGTATCATCTACAGATTTTATTAGCACCCTCCCATTTTTTGTTCCAAGGGCATTAATGAAAATGTTCAAATAAGATCTGGTTCCAAGATCAATCCTTGAGGAACTCCACTAGAAGCCTCCCTCCAGCCTGACAGTTCACCTTTCAGTATGACCCATTGTAGTCTCTCCTTTAACCAATTCTCTAGTCACCTTTCAATTCTCATATTAATCCCCATTTTCTCTAATTTAACTAATAATTTCCCATGTGGAACTGTATCAAATGTCTTACTGAAATCCAGGTTGACTAGATCCACTGCATTTCCTTTGTCGAAAAAATCAGTTATCTTCTCAAAGAAAGAGATCAGGTTGGTCTGGCATGATCTACCTTATGTAAAACTGTTGTTTTTTCTCCCAGTTACTGTTTACCTCTGTCCTTAACTACTTTCTCTTTCAAAATTTGTTCCAAGACCTTGCATGCAATTGAGTCAAACTAACAGGCCTGTTGTTTCCCGGATCACTCCCCCTCCCCACTTTTTTTTTTAAATAGGTACTTTATTAGCAATTTCCCAGTGATAAGGTATAACCCCTGAGTTTACAAATTCATTACAAATCCTTGCTATTGGATTTCATTTGCCCCCAGATTTGATCCCATTAAACTGCTTGAATTTGACTTCCACCTTAGGTGTGCTAATTTTTACCTCCATATTTTTATTTCCATTAGCCACCCTGCCACTATGCTTATTAAAAATAGAGGCAAAGTCTTCATATAGGTGTTGGGCAATGCCTAGATTATCTTTAATCTCCAGCCCATCCTCAGAGTTTAGTGGTCTCATTTCTTCTTTCCTTGTTTTCGTTGGTTTTAATTTCCTTTGCCAAGGTCCAACTCTGTTTGGCTTTTGGCAATTCTCACTTTTCCCTACACTTTCTGACCTCCAAAAGGTAGCTTTCCTTGCTGATCCAACCCATCTTCCTTTCCTTGTAGGCTTTCTGCTTTCTATTAATCACCTGTTTGAGATGTTTGTTCATCCAGTTTGGTCTGCAACCCTTCCCTATTAATTTCCCCCCTTCCTTGGGTTGCAGGCTTCAGATAGCTTCTGCAATTTTGATTTAAATAATTCCAAGCTTTCACCACATTCACATCCTTGAATTCTGCAGTCCAGTCCTCTTCCCAAACTAATTGCCATAATTTTTTAAAGTTTGTCCTTTTGAAATCAAGGATCCTAGTTGCAGATCATTTTTGTTTATCCTTCCATTGAGTTTAAAATGAATTAGTTCATGATCACTCAACCCAAGGTTGTCCCCTATAACCAGTTCTTCTATGAGGTCGTCACTACTCACCAATACTAAATCTAAAATGGCATCACCTCTTCTTGGTTTGGTGACTATTTGGGGAAGAAATCTGTCAGCTATCACATCCAGGAATAACTGGGCCCTACCATTATTAGTAGCACTTGTCCTCTAACCTATATCTAGGAACTTAAAGTCTCTCATCACACAATTCCCAGTAGTATTTATTTCATTAAAATATTAAAGGTCTCTATCTGTGCCACAGACCCCCAAGATTCAATCTGGATAGACTCCAAGCACTACTCCAGGGTAGCCTCTGGTAGCTTTTTTCCCTAAAGTGACTTTGACTCTGTTTTATCCATTCCATCACTTCTAATTTCTTTACTCTATCTCATCAGTAACATACATTATATGTTGACAGTGTTTGTTGCAGAGCATTTTATAACTATTTGTCTGTAACATAAAAATATATGTTCTGCATAGATCTAGCACAACAAAACACACTCATTCACTTTTGAGTGCAAAAGATCTGGAAAATGCAGTTGGCTTGCCAATATTATGGCAGAATACTTTCCCAAATATGTGGGATGTGTGACAGTTAGATATACTGACCTGTTGACAGAACTGATACAACACCATAACAGTGACCTCAAATGCTTTTATATAATTTCAAGTTTGAAGTTGGAGTACATATAGCTTTTTGGTATCTCCTGGAGATAGACGAGAGCCTTATGGAGTCTTGAAGTATTGTAGGCATATAAAAGTGGAAAGAAGTGCACAATTTTCTTTAAGTTATTTCCAAGTGTTTAAAGTTGTGGGTGGTGGTTGTGTGTCCTGCCAAACTTTAACAGCCACTAAGTGTAGTGTTTGTTTGCTAATATTTAATTACAGCTGAAAGCTCTAGCAGCACTTAAAATTAGGCGGGGGTTAGTATTTCCACAATAATGGTCTTCAAACTTTCTGGCTGAAATTTCAAAGGCTTGGTGCCTGAAGATTACTGTTCTTGTTCAAGTCCTCTAGAAACAACCGAGGCAATAAATGAGAAAAGTGAAACAAAATAGACTTCCCCCCATTAAACAATTTTTCTTCCTATCCTCTTTTGAACAGCTCCTACTATGTTTTGAAAAGTTGGCAGGGGATTACTCCTTGATGAGGAGAAGCATCTTTGAGTGATCTGCTGACAGCTGTTTTGATTTGACCAAGTAATAAGAATTTGAAAATCCTATTTTGAGTGCATTATTCCATGGGTGGGCTTAAATAACTTTTTCGCATTGTAAGTGAAGGAAGGTTCCACTGCTCATGTCCATGTATCTTCTAAGATGTGCATAGAGAGCCAGATTTCGACATCCTCATGTTCAGTAGTACTTTGGGTTGCCTCCTATAACTGAAGAGTTACTTGTGACATTAAGCCAGGGATCGGCAACCTTTGGCACGCAGCCCGCCAGGGTAAGCCCCTTTGCGGGCCTGGCTGGTTTGTTTACCTGCCGTGTCCTCAGGTTCGGCCGATCGCGGCTCCTGGTGGCCGCGTTTCACTGCTCCAGGTCAATGGGGGCTGCAGGAAGTGGCGCAGGCCGAGGGATGTGCTGGCCGCCGCTTCCCGCATTGGCCTGGAGTGGTGAACCGTGGCCAGTGGGAACCGCGACCAGCCGAACCTAAGGATGCGGCTGGTAAACAAACCGGCCTGGCTCACCAAGGGGCTTACCCTGGTGGACCGCGTGTCAGCGGTTGCCGATCCCTGCATTAAGCACTATTTGGTGTGAGCAAAGAACTGAGCTATTTTCTCTTGACTCGTTTTTTCTTTGAAATTATAATACTTGGCATTTAATATGCATGTTGCTTTTCATCTTCACAATTCTTTGCAAACATTAGCCCGCTACTTCACACACTGCTCCTAGGAGTTAGGCAGCTAGCTACTGCAGTGATGGCCACAACAGAACTACTTTAGATGCTGTTATCCTGATGTAACAGATGAGGAAGTATAGAGATGTTCATGGCCATAGGTATCTAAAGATGGGAAGAGGATTTGGGTGTTTTGACCCTTCGAGATTAGGGATTCTCAGACTTCATTGCGCTGCGACCCTCTTCTGACAATAAAAATTACTACATGACCCCAGGAGAAGGGACCAAAGCCTGAGCCGGCCCCAACCCCAGTGGGGGGAGGGGAGACGGGGAAAGCTGAAATCCAAAGGCTTCAGCCTCCAGCAGGAGGCCTGTCACCTGAGCCCTTGGTCTTCAGCCCTGGGCGGTGGGGCTCAAGCTTCAGCTTTGGCCCCGGGTGGTATAGGGCTTGTGCTTTCACCTGGGGTCCCAGCAAGACTAAGCCAACCCTGACAACCCCAATAAAGTAGAGTCGCGACCCACTATGGGGTCCCAACCCACAGTGTGAGAACCGCTGGGCTAGAGAGACTAAGTAGCCCACTGCCACATTGTTCACCTACATTCCCAAACAAGTTCCTGAAAACAAGTAAGAAAAGCTGTTTCTGTTCAGTTCCTGTGAGGTGACTTTGTAGAAGTGGATTAATGGTGAGTGAGGTAGGATGTGAGGAATTCCTGCCAAGTACAGAGAGATTTTGGCCAGTGCTGAGCTGTCTGATACAAACACCCAAAAGGGAAGGGACCCCTTAGCCTCTCCCAGACACCCCCTTAATCCTTTCAATGCAGCTTAAAAATCAAAACCACCTGCATCAAATATTTATTCACTTACTAATAACGGCAAAATAAAACATATTTCATTTTTCTTCCCTTGAGTTAAAGGAAACATTGATTCATTGTTCAAAACAAAAACCTAAACCTAAACTAGCCATGTGTCTCCTTCTGCTATGAAAACTGTATGAAGGGGCTAATGGGGAGGGAAGCTTGCCATGGTTTGCCCTCCTGTAGTCTGTGGTTCTATGGCTAATCTCACCATCTCATGGGACTCACAGGAGGGGAGTCTTCCACACTGAAGTCCTTTCTCTGCCCTGGCTCTGGGTCCCTGGAGTCTCTGAGCTCAGACCATGGCAGTCCATTTCCAGTAGAGGTGGGGACGTCTCTGACTGTGATGTCCTTGACCTTGTCATTCTCCAAGAGCCTCTTGTGGGCAATGTGCCTAATGTAAAAAAAGGAGAAAAATGCCCCTTTCCCCAACCACCTCCCTGAAGAAATAAACCACAGAATCCTCTTTTCCTTTGAGGCCTTTCTGCACAAAGAAACAAAGAAGGCAGAACCATTTTTTCTCTGCTGGCCATCTTTAAGTTACTGATACATATTGAAATATCTTAATTCCACATTCAAGTTTTTGCCTGGCAATAAATATTGTATTGGAGAAGCAGCAGATGATCACATTAGTAAAGATTATTTGTCATTCGGAGAAATGGCTAAAGCCTTGTCTTCTCAGTCAAAAAAAATTAATCCGAATTAACAAAAGATGTGAATTTAAAGAGTTCGCTAAACTTCATGAAACCCCTGTGCGGACACTCTCATTCTCAATTAAAGTGGCCTTAATTTGGGTTATTTTAAACTAAACTGAATTAAGGCCACTTCAGTTCTGAATGAGATGTCCACACAGGGGTTTCATGCAGTTTAACTAGTCCACTTTAGTCCACTTTAAAATACACATGTTAACTAAGGTTAGATGTTTTAAAGATGTTTAAAGAAGTCAGGAATTGTGAAAACTGAGGCAGAATGTACAATCTTAAGGCTTGTCTACAAGGGGACACTCAGGAAAATTAATCTGAATTAGCTAAAGGTGTGAATTTAATCTCCCTGTTTTCTTCAGGATATAAAGAAGAAGCTCTGTTCTTCAGCCTTTGTTTCTGTTCAACTTTCATGCTCTAGAATATCTGAGGCCTGCCTGACTTTTGGGCACCTCAGGTCTTCAGCTAGTGGAACGTCATTGAAATCAATATCTTATTGCTAATTTACACCAACTGAGGATCTGGGCCATATATGACAAGTCTTGCACAAAATAACAGCACCACAGGACGCTGACAAAATTTTTCTGAAGGCACCCATTTGTGATGGGATGAGCAAGAGTCTTGGTCTCTTGTCACAGTTCTCCCCTTCAAAAGAGTCTTTCAGTTGATTTCAATGGGCTTTGTATCTGTCTCCAGTGCCTGAACCTGCCAGGACTTACTACTACATGCATTGCCTTCTACTGGGAGCAATAGCATTGACACCGGTGAGATTACTCATGGTAGTAAGCATGATGCTTGGTAATCAGTGTGCAGGAGCAAGCTCTGATTCTTGGTCTCTGTGGAACTTTAGTGAAGCAAACCCTTTTTGGACTAAGACATGCTGAGGTGGGTGTGGGGAGGAACCAAAGTGAGAGCTAGTTGAAAAGTTCCTCTTTTCCATATACATTTGTCTCAGGGAGCAGGTGGCTTTGTGGGAAATAAATTAAAGAGAATTTAAACCAGGATGACAATGGAATGTCTTGTTTTAACCAAGTGCAAAGCAAAGCTAGCTCTTTGAAATTGTTAAAAAACAAAACAAAAACCCACTGAAAGAGCATTTTCTTTCTAACATGGTTGCATTTTTCTCTTTCCATGTAAAAAGTTCTAACGGTAACATCTGAAATAACATTTCTGACTATTTTCTTTCTCCAAAGCAAGAAAGATTATATAATTCTTCCTAGACCTGATGGTCTTGCACCAGGGGCCATCATCACTAGCTATTTTTTCTTGTTAGAAGCTTTCTAATCTCTTATTTCATTAGACTGACACTGCAGTTTGTACTAAAGCATGGGATAGGAAGAGTTAAATTACACAGATCTGCAGCACAGCTGGGAAATCTTGGATGTTTTCATTTTGAGGGTTTCCCCTCATCACACCCTGCAAGTGGGGCAGCAAATAAATCTCACTGGTTAGACTCTGAGGAGAACATATGACATTTGGGGGAATTATTCTCTGCACCCCTTTGAGGACTGATTGTTTGAGAAGCCCCAGAGCTGCTTAGCTCTGTACACATTCCAGTGATCTTATTGACATTTCAAATTTATCCTTTGCAATACTGCCATGTAATGGGAGGAAAATGAAAGATACAGTTGGCAAACTGATAACTGAAAGTAGTAAAAAAAAAGTCTTAAGCAAATGCATAAAAATCTTTCCAATCATGGTATTTATGGCCCTAAAATGTTACAGGGATATTTATAGGTTCAATGGAAGTACAAAACATATGGCTTTCTCATCCGGAAATATTCTTTCAATTACACCCCGCGTGGCACTCATAAACATTCTTCTTTCATCTAAAAAAAGTACATTAGGTAAGAGACATTGTTCCATTTTGCAGGGGGACGCGGTAAACAAACATCTTGCTGTAGCAGATGTTAAAGTGTAGTTTATAGAATATTCCTTTTGCTGATTGAAATCTTTTGGCTCTGGCAACTCTAAGTACTGCAGCTGTTGGGCCACATCCTGTGTTTTGTTTTTCTGGTGGGTGTATTGGAGGTTCTGCAGGATCAGTATAGTGTTGCCTGTTTTCTCCTCTCTAAAGAATAAGAGGGTCTGATTCGATTTTAATTGAAATCTACCCAAATTCCCCTGGACTGCAGTGGGAGCAAGAGGATGCCCAGTGTTTCCTCTGACATCACTTTTAAGGAATTCTGATCTCTGGGCCTGGCCCAGCTCCCACTAAAGTCAGTGGGAAGACTTTGTCAATGGAATTGGTTCAGGCCCTTTGCATGTGATAGACCTTGGCAACAAAATCTTCTTTTAAACTTGGCAAAATTTAAAAGCACTCATGGCCAGCTATTGAGCCTGGCCTTATGCATGTGAATGGGGGAAGATGAGCAAGGGCCAAGTAAAATTGCAGCTTTTTGTACTCAAGGTCTGCTTTGAGTGCCGATTACCCATGGCCTTTGCAGCTGCTGCTGCTGTCTCTGAGGGGAGGTTTAGCGCGCACCCACTCTGCACTGGCCCTTGCAGGGGGAATGCATCCTGCAGCCTCTTCAGAGAGCATCAGTACCCACCAGACTGCCTCTTCATCACAACATGCCTTTTGTCAAGTGAACCATAAAGCCGCTAGCCTGTCCTCCTACAAATCTCTCCTCAACTCCCACTTGCATTGTTGTGATGCCTACGAGCGATTAATCAAAGCAGTGTGCTTTATCTTTTACCCACCCTGCTCTCTCCTCCCTTCATTGCTTGATGTTTTGAATTGTGTGCTCCTAGGGGCAGGGACTGTGGTTAGTGCATTGTGGAAGCCACCATTATGAAAACAATTGCTGTGAAATGTGTACCTTGTGATTTTTGTCCTGTCCTGCCTGCTTCCCGCTGAGTCTTGTAAAAAGAAGACAAAGGGAAACCTGATGACATATTTGGAGCCTATTGAGGGCTGTTATAAAGAGGATGGTGATCAATTGTTCTCCACGTCCACTGAAGGTAGGACAAGAAGTAATGGGCTTAATCTGCAGCAAAGGGGTTTTAGATTAGATATTAGGAAAAACTTCCTACAGATAAGGATAATTGATAACAGGGTTCAAAAAAGAACTAGGTAAGTTCATGGAGGATAGATCCATCAATGGCTATTAGCCAGGATGGGCAGGGATGGTGTCCCTAGCCTCTGTTTGCCAGAAGCTGGGAATGGGCGACAGGGGATGGATCACTTGATGATTACCTGTTCTATTCATTCCCTCTGAGGCACCTAGTCTGGCCACTGTCGGAAGACAGGATACTGGGCTAGATGGACCTTTGGTCTGACCCAGTTTGGCTGTTCTTATGAGCTCTGGAATAGGCGTTCAAGGAAGATTGCAGAAACCCCATCACTGGAGGTATGAAGAACAGGTTAGACAAATATCTGTCAGGGATGCTCTAGGTGTACTGGGTTCTACCTCAGCACAGGAGGGCTGGATTTGATGACCTCTGGAGGTCCCTTCTAGCCTGACATTTCTGTGATTCTGTGAAATGTGGAACTCAGATGCTTGTGTTGGGCTTTGTTCAGAGCTGCCAACACTTTAAAAACTTTTTTGCAAGGGACAGTTATCCAGATAAACTGGGAGGGGGGCAGGGGCGTCTTGGAGTCACTTGATCCTCAGCCACTGGAAGTTTGTGGGCATTCTGCCTGAGTTCTAAGACTCGCACAGGACTTTACAAATGTTACCTAGTCAACAATCATCACATCCCCTCTGAAGTAGGTAAATTATGATGGTTTCACAGATGGGCCAAATGAGGCACAGGAAGGTTAAGGCCAACACTTTGAAACATAGGCATTTATAGTTAAGCACCTAAATCCGGGTCTGACTAACTCTGGGCAACCAAGGCAACAGAGGGAGTCATTGTCAGTTGAGATTAGTCTCTTGCTCAGTCTGCTAGATTGTGCTGCCGAGCTGCCTTTCTTTGTAACCAGAAGTCAGATTGACTGATAGGAAGCTTGCAGGAGTCCTATTGCCGTCAGTCCGCCTACAACTTGTGAAGCTGATCTGGGGTCTTTCCCAACATCAGACGGAACTATGACTGTTGTCCTTGTGGACAGCTGAGCCCAGCCTTGGGTGGCTGTGTAGGGAGTGAATAATCTTGATGATGATGATTTAAAAAAAACCAGTCACAGATTTTCAATTCTAGTGTGTGGCATGCCTCCGTTTACAGGAGTTTACATTTTCCAGGCTCCCTTCATAAGGAAAAGGGCTTACTTTCCCATTGTCAGGTCTCTCTCACCGGAAGAGAGCGGGCTGACCGTGGGCTTGAGAATGCCAGCTCCTGTTCTGGATATGAAATGCTTCATATTGGGCATTATGTAATATGTTTTTCTTAATTCTCAACAGACCTAATGAAGGACAAGGCTGGGATCCAAAAGCTTCATGACATTTTTGTGCTTCATAAGAGTGTTATTGAAACACATGGGCAACCCTTAGGTTAAATGAGAAGGGCTGTTTCCAAATGCTTTAGTCATATTAATGACAGGATCATTAGACAGAATAGAATGTGGCTTTATATACTGCCTTTGAGACATCTCTAAGCACTCTTCAAAAGTGATTCATTTATTCCCCCCCCCCCCACTCCTGCTACAATCTATAATAAATTGTTAGCACGGGTCCGTTCCTGCTCCCAGTGAAGTAATTTGGGCCCCATGTTCATGAACATCAAAGCTTCACCGGAATGGTACAAAACACTGTATACAATGTGGACATGATTAATGCTTCTGCCTTTTTCAACTCAGGATTAATCTTCTTCTAAAGAAAATGTATAAAATGCCGTATAGAGCCATACAACCTAATTAGCTAGGAAGGTTGAGATTTTCCAACCAATTTAGGGCATTTTGGCCTATCTTCTATTAAAAGCAATGGAAGCTAATATGTCTAGATTCCTTAGTGGTTCGAAAATATCAATCAGAATATTTAAATATGGCACTTAACAGAATTCTCCCATGAAGTGTTTAACCCAGAATAGAAGGCACCAGCAGCTGTGTTATAAAAGATGCTAGTGTTTTGTAGTGCAGCAATAAAACTCAATATTGCCTGTAAGGGTTTTTTAAACAGTATCTGAATGGCTTGTTTAAGATATTTTGTTATGGCTTTGATTAGGGATTCCACAGGGAGTCCACATTGACAGTTTTTTGTAGATGTTTGCATCCTTGTGTAATGCTGCTAAAGGGAGTCCTTAAAGGTGGGCTTAAAAAGAAACGTTTAAATCATACTTTTTAACTCTGGTCTAAAATTGGAACATCTGAGCGTACAGTCCCCCATGCAGTGCGAGGTGCTGCAGCTCTACTGTGTGAAGAATCGTGTTACAAACCCTGGGCTCAAATTGTCCCCACATCTAGAGAATTATCAAACGTGTTCTTCAGACACTAGAGACTTTCTTTAAATCCCCTCTGTGAAACGTTTGAAATTGTTTTTCTCCTAAAACATGATTTTAATAGGCAAGCTTGATATTTTCACCAGACATCTCAAGGAGCAGTGGGAGTGAGATTTTCCTTTCTGACAATCTTGCTTTTTTTTTTTTTTTTTTTAGATGAGGTAGAGGGTGGGAGAAAAGTCTTATCTGACACAGTTTCAAGGAGCAGCCAATTCTTACAGTACTCAATGGTTCAGGGGAATTGGAGTCCTTTTTTGAAAATTAGCATCCCCTCCACCTCCCAAAAATCCTGCATCTTTCCAAGGAAAAGAGATGGCAGTGAGATCAGAAGCTCCCGACATTCCATCAGCAGGGGATTATCTTACACTTTTGAGAGTGATAGGGGTAATACAGAAAAGCTGGGGCTCTCAGCTTATTGAGAGTGGGGAGGGAAGTTCCTGCAGTGGGGATGCCATTCAAAGATCTCATGGCTGTGAGGTGAGATCCATAGTTTGTTGTTTTATATAGTAAAACTTGATTCTGAGAAGTGCTGAGCAACTGGTAGCTGCCATACATAGTGAATGCGTAGAACCTCTTAGCATCAGGCCCATCTTAGAGCTGTTCATAATGCAAACCATAGGGAAAATAGATAATTGGAGAAGGAAATACATTCTCTTAAAGGCAAGGAACACTAGAGGGGCTAATTTCCCAGCTTTCCCCTGATGCACAAATCACTGATAGCTGGCTAAATTATTCAGATGCCAACAAGATCACAGCTGTCAATATGAAAAGAGTTTGTAGCAATAATCACAACAAACCAATATTACTAAATTACTGCAATTCATGTCACCATCCCGCAATTCTTTGTTTGACCTTTTAAGCCTTGGCGTGTCTTTCCATTTAGAATTCTGCTGTGGGAATGCAGTCTGCGATAATTGTGGAGGAGCATTGTGTCTGACTCGGGGCTGGGGGTAGCATAGCTAGCAGGAGATTTCACCAGAGTTTATGGTTTCCCATTAGTCGTATGAGACGGGTAAAGTGCTTTTCTAATGCCTTCCTTCCACTAAAAGTGTACGTTCTTGTTACAAAAGCATGAAATGACTTTGAGGGAGAGAGAATGACTAACAGCACTCTCCAAAATGTACGGTGGGAACCACAGAGTGATAGAGAAGTGATTAAAGGTTACAGGATGGATTCTAATTTCAGCTTGATGCGATAATGCCAGACAAACAATGGCCCATTTACAGGCTAGGATTTCATACCATCTGAGGCCTGGTCTCTGGCCTTCGTGGGCAAATCATGGAGAAGAGTCTTTCGGGTCTAGAAAAAAAGAGGGGGATGCTGCTGAAACAGATTAGCCCTCTTTCTGAGCACAATGGGGAGACCTTGCTGACTACACCTGTTTTATTTCTACTAAGGGCACATTTACACATAAACTGCCACAGCGGCACCACTGTAGTGGTTCCTGTGACTCTACCACCTATGTGGATGGGAGGGGTTCTCCTGTCGGCCTCGGTAATCCACCTCCCCAAGAGATAGTAGCTAGGTCACCTTAATGCTCCCTTCGACCTAGTGCTGTCTACACTGGGGATTAGGTCGGTTTAACTGGGTTAATTGCGGGGGGTGTTATACTTAGTTATACTGATCTAACATCCTACTGGAAACCAGGCCTGAGTCTTTCCACCAACATGCAGTTAGTTTTTAGAAATGCAACACTCTTTTGGGTCTGAACCCAATAGCTATTCTATCACCTTTTAAGTGCCATTACTCCTACCAGGTGGTCATGCATCCCTGTTACTGGACTGCTGGATTCTTTACTTAAGAGTCCTTATCTAGAACCTAGCACC
The DNA here is from genome assembly GCA_037349315.1 of Chelydra serpentina. Taxonomy (NCBI): domain Eukaryota; kingdom Metazoa; phylum Chordata; order Testudines; family Chelydridae; genus Chelydra; species Chelydra serpentina. The sequence goes on from JBAIAC010000023.1 coordinate 1,709,216, forward strand.
AAATCCTTCCCTATTGTAATGCCAGTATTTTCAGTGGATTTGCTTCAAGAATGAATTTGGCCCACTTATGGCTTTTGTACAAGAGTGCCTCCTGCCAAGGTTAAGAGTGTGAATATGAAAAACTAAATAAATTGTCTGAAAGAATCCGTAGAGAGAGAGAGTCAGATTCCTCAGTATAAGAGGGAGGTGAATTAAGAGTTTTGAAATTTAGGATAGTGTATAAATGGCATCTCTAGCAGTAAAAATTCAAAAGCTGATTTATAATAGATAATTCTGACGTTTTCTGAATTTCCATATTAATAAGACAGTGAAATGTCCATTTGTGCTATTATCTCCATATATGACGACTTTACATAAATATGGAAATTGGATAATTATTCCTAGAATTACTGTGTTTTCAGATTGTAGCAAAAATCCCTTTTATTAAGTTATATTGCAAATAATATCTCCTTAAGCATCCCTCTGAATCTGGCTCATTGTATAGAAAGGCAAATATACACATTTAGCAGGGGGTGGAGGGGGGTTGTGTGTAAATGTATTCCAGGTAGATAACAGCTGTCTACCTAGATAGCCACTAACTATTTATTTTTTTCCTCTGTAAATGTGGTAAGGTTCCTGGCCTTAAGTTATATCCGGTGCTATTGAGTTGTTCATCATTGCTGCTTCTGCTGTCACTTTTACAGACACCTATTTAACATTGTCCTAGTTGTATGAACACAAGCCTGGGTAAACTATACTGGAACTAAATAATATTCCAGCCTCCTTTTCATGTCAGAACCTATAAATGATAAAATAAATACCAGTCCCTATTTTACTGTTAGTGGGAGAAATCCTGCCCTTATTAGTGAAGGTTTAGGAATGGGATACTGCTGGCCATGCATAAGTGCCAAAGTCTGAAGTTCAGAGAAAGATAGATCAGCACTATTTGTGGGAAGCACATTACAAATTTATAAAGCATCCAGTGTCTGCCTCTAGCTAGTGCAATGTCTAAACTGTAGCATATGCATCAGGGCTGGCCTTGCCATAAGGCAAACTGAGGCGGCTGTCTCAGGTGCCAGACTGGGGGTGGGGCCACTAGGACCCAGAGTGTAGAGAATTGTCTGCTGCTGGTGCATATGTATTGTGACAAAGTTCCTCCTCTACCTCGGTGGGTCCTGCGCTTATTGGTGGATTCTGCTTGCCTCAGAGATCTTCCCCTCTAGTAGAATCCACAGTCCAGGTTAACTCCTCCTGTGTCTGATCAGGAGTTGGGAGTTTTTGGGAGGAACCCGGGCCCGCCCTCCACTCCGGGTTCTAGCCCAGGGCCCTGTGGATTGCAGCTGTTTAGAGTGCCTCCTGGAACAACTGCACGACAGCTACAACTCCCTGGGCTACTTGCCCATGGACTCCTCCCAACACCTTCTTTATCCTCACCACAGGATCTTCCAGCAGTACACCCTCTTACTCTCAGCTCCTAGTGCCTCTTGCTCCCAGCTCCTCACACGCAACCTCCTTCCACAGCTCCTGACATCCCCCCCTCACTGACTCACTGGGAGGCTTTTAACTAGTTTCAGCCAGCCCCTGATTGGCTGCAGGTGTCTCCATTAACCTCCCTGCCTTCTGGAAAGTTCTTAATTGGCCCCAGGTGTCTTGATTAACGTGGAGCAACTGCCATAAGGTATCAGGGATTTATTTAGCCTGGGGCTAACATACTGGTTCCTTACCACCTTCCTATAGCCCTCTGGCCTTGTCCCGTCACAGTACCTTAAAGGCCCTCACCACAATGGGCACCCATGGGCTCTCCCAGGAAACTGGCAAGAAGGACTGAACAGAAAAAGAGGCTGAGTTCCCCTCCCAACCTTAGAGGTGATTCTTCCATGGTTGAGGCAATTTAGTGGAGCAGGGTGGTGCAACTTGAGGTACAAGCTTCTCTTGGTGGCTTTCCTGTGAGCAAGTTGGGAACTGTGTTCTCCAGAAGTGTCACTCTGATATCTCCCAAGAGCACCATATACAGCCTAGACAGGAAATACAACACATTACAGAAGGAAGCATGGTTTTCCAGAGGAGGACATTTCCAATTGGAGCTGAATGCCTTACAATGTAAATAAAATGTGGTTGATGTTTTCTGATGACCTTCTTAAGCTACAGCTCTAATCAGAAGTCAAATACCTCTCTTCTAAACTACATTATATCTAGCCCAAACTTCACAATTCAATGTAGATCATAAAAAATCATTCAGTAAACAATGGGCCAGGACTGGAAGCCTGTGGGGTTAATACATCTGCTTTCTCCACCAGCATACTCATGTTGGGACTTCAGACACTCTCAATGGACTTTGTCATTGTTATACACATTCATTGCTGGTTACCAGTTGTGACCCCTCCCGAGGGTACCCAGGGTTGTGAGGCAGCTCACTACCACCTGCCCTTAGCGCGAAGAAGCCTTGTCTGGGCCGAGGGCAGCTCCACAAGGCCACAGGCACCACGAGCACACCCCACTAGCCCTGGCCCGGCCTTGCTGTAAGGCTGCAGGTTAGCGGTAGGCCCCCTCCAACCTTCAAGCCCTCTGAGCATCTCCCTGGAGCATCCAATTCCTGGTCCACTAGACACTCGCAATATTCACAGATGTGGTTGCTTCCAAAGAAACCACACAGCCCAGCTTACCTGTTCCACCTTGGACCACTGCTCCGCTCAACTCACAGCACTTAGATGTGTTCATAGTGAAATCAAGAATAACTTCATTGAACAAAGTGGAGAGATTTGAGTAATAATGAAAAGAAGTATTGGAAACAAATGGTTGTATACAAAACAAAATCATAACACACATTCTAGAGTCTAGACTTCATTAACTAGATCAGGGGTGGCCAACCTGTGGCTCTGGAGCCACATGCGGCTCTTCAGAAGTTAATATGCGGCTCCTTGTCTAGGCACCGACTCCGGGGCTGGAGCTACAGGTGCTAACGTTCCAATGTGCAGGGGGGTGCTCACTGCTCAACCCCTGGCTTTGCCGCAGGTCCTGCCCCCACTCCACCCATTCCTGCTCCCTCCCCTGAGCCTGCCATGCCCCCACTCCTCCCCATCCCCTTCAGAGCCTCCTGCATGCCATGAAATAGCTGATCAGGAGGTGCGGGTAGGGAGGGGGAGGTGCTGATTGGCAGGGATGCCGGTGGGCAGGGGAGCTGATGAGGGGGCTGCTGATGTATTACTGTGGCTCTTTGGCAATGTCACTGTCACTGATCGGTCCATCAGCCCTCACAGAGAGAGCGCCGCTCACAACACATCAGATGCGTTGTTCTAGCCAGTCCTCCAACTACCCGCTGGCCAAGCTGTCAGTAGCACTGGACACCTGATTGACATAGCGCACAGCAGCCTAGAACTCCTGAGCGATCCGCCAACCGCCGCCTCCCAAGTAGCTGCGATTACAGGCGCGCACCACCACACCGAGTTTTGGCAATGTACATTGGTAAATTCTGGCTGCTTAGGCTCAGGTTGGCCACCCCTGAACTAGATATTCTCATGTCTTGTAGAGTGATGCTCACTCAATGTCCTTGCAGTGCTTTTACAGCCAGGCTGGCTGTGACCCTCCTTTCATGAGACAGACCCCCTGTCGTCTTGCCCCATTAGTGAAGGACCCTGTGTGTTCCTTTGCCTCTCAAGATATTTAAGTCCTATCCTTTATGACTGAAGAAAAACAGAACACCCTGGCTGTGTTTCTTTTTCCTTGTAGATTTCACAGCCTTTCAACTGGCACCTGGATCAATATGCAAGTATGCTCCCATTGTGAGGCAGACAATATGCAGTGCACATATGACTAGACAGGGAGATGAGCATCTATTACCTACTTCCTGAAAGGAATGTGTCTGAGATATGTCACCTTCTGGTGACCTGCCTTAACTGCAAGCCCTTCAGAACATAACTTTCAGCATAGATAAATAACTCCTTAAATATTATCCATCCACACATTTCACCATGATTATGAGGACCAGTAGGCTACTGGCTCTGAATAGAGACCTCACATGACACCTTTGGGTTAACTATTCTGCATATATCTAAGCCAAGGGATGCCTGCTAAACATTATGCACCCCCTGTGCCCTCTGCCAGTTGGCACCAGAGGTCCCTGGGTCATAAGGGGGAAAGAGTTCCTTTCCTTTGGAAAGACAAAATGCTGTAGTCGTTCAGAAGGGAAAGGAAAACAAGGGTTAATTCAGTGCTTTTCATGCACCACTCCTCTCGTGCACATGTGATTTCCTGTGTAGGAAAGAAAGTGACATTCAAAGGGGACCTTCATGGGGTCTTCTCAGAAGGAATTGTGCTCCCAGCCTTCCTCTTCAGAAGCTCCACCTAACAAAGGACTTGATTGCTCAGCTAGTATAAATCTGTGTAGCTCCATTGGCTTCATGCTGACTTATGCCAGCTGAGAAGCTGACCCCAAAACACAAGGTGGGACAAGAAGAGTCCGTCTCTGCCATGCAGTTCTCTGAACACTTTTCCAAGTAACAAAAAATGGGAAGATAGTTTTTTAAGCAGGTCATTCTCTGACTATGGGCCAGATCCTCAGTTGATACACATTATCACAGCTCCATTGAATTCACAAATTATACCTATTTACACCAGCTGAAGATTTGGCCCAGTATGTACAGTAGTAGTAGCTCCTTCTCCCCTCTATTTTATTTATCTTAAATTCTTCACAGAAACTAAAGAGCTCCCCTCGTCATTGTTTATGTTCAAGAGCAGGAGGAGATCCCAATAGAACATGTAACATTCAGTTGAACACAACATAATTTTTTCCCCCTTCTCTTGTGTTGGCCTCATTGGTTGTTAGATAGTTTGCCTCTCTCACCCCTCCCACCCTTTCACCTTTATATATTAGCTCCAGCTAATGAGACCTTAAGAGAAATAAGAACCAATGACCTGAAATTAACCCTGGGATATCCCTGCAGTGCTATCCAAACCATTTATAATATTGATCAGCTAAGCCCCATGAATTCTTCAAGTCAGTCAGTGATGTGAACTGACAAGTTAAATTATTACACAGAAAGCCCTGCTGTGCTAACTTAATTTATGTTGCATGGTTTCAGAAAGGGGTTTGCTCAGTTTTCTAAGACTGCAGTGAAAATAGCCATTCTGGAGACCACAACTTCCTTTAAGAACGTATACGGTTACTGGACATCTGGCCTTCTTCTGCAGATTAGAAATAATGACCCCCATTTGCTCTAAAGTTAAGACAGTACAGATGTCGGGGGGAAAGGGGGAGGGATTATGAAAGCTATGTACTTAACATATGTAACCTGTGCTTTCTTGAATCTGTTACTGTGGCCATTTTAAAGACTTTAAACTTGAATCAATGAAATGGAGCAGAAATCGTTGTAGTATGTAATTTGGGCGAGATTACCCCCTCCTATGGAAAAATAAATAGGAGGATGAAAGTTTTATGGAAAAATACCCAAACTGAAACTTGTAGAGCTCTGGAGGCTCATCATCGTATGGAAGGGGCAGGAGCCCATCCTCCCAACAGCACAGATCGCCCAAGATCCTCAGGGAAGTTCTAGGGTCTTGTAGCATACAGTGCACACTATGTTGCACCTTCCTCCTGACAGCACATTGGTACTGGGTCAGTGTGACAGGGTGCTGGGTAAGGAGTGCTTAACCAGCCCCATGCCACACCAGCCACAATTAAGGGGAGTAGATTGGAGCTGGCTGAATAGGCCTGTGCCTGCCTGGCAACTAGCAACAGCTGCCAGCCTGATTAGCCAGGGGCTATAAAAGGGCTGGGAGGAAGGAAGCCGAGGGACGGGGGGAAGAGAAAGGGAGAGGCTAGAAGGGCAGGTGGCTCTGGTCTGCTGCTTGTAAAGCCTGGCTGTGAAACAAACCTGTATATAGATAGTAAGGTGGTGGTGGGAAATGGCTACAAATAAAGTGCACTGGTGATTGCATCAACCTGAGGCGACCCTGACTGGTTTGTGAGGGCAGCAGGGGCAGAAACAAGAGGATCCCTGCTGCGCCTCACTACAGTCAGGCTTCCATTGCCTCTGATGGCTGGAGCAGAAATTTGCAGGACTTAAGGCAGATGGGACATTCCGTGAGGTATCTAGAGATGATGCCAGAGTATGGGTATCCTCTGGTTACACTCCCCTTGTAAGCCCACATTGCTGTTGTCATGTTCACATGGAGGGGCTTCTCTGGCATTGGAGTGGGTGGTGTCACATTGGCTCCTTTCGCCCCACAGTTTTGGGCCTTGTAGCTGGATATTGGCTGACTCCATCCACAGCTAATGGGTACATGAGGTGGTTGCTTAGCAGCTCAGTTGTGTCACTAGAATCATCAGTTGTCAAGGTAGTTTCCATCCTTTTGATAATCATGTCTCTTGTGGCTTGGGGGCATCATTCAGAGGACAGGAGGGCAAGATTTTTGTAATCCTCATTGGCAATTGGGCTAAGTCAAACAGTATGACTAGCTGGGGTCGGTACAGGCACTGCCAGCTCATGTCTAACGTTCTGTCATGAGTGTTCTCCCATTGGGATTTTTGCCACAGACACACAAAGAGAGTAGGGACCATAGAAATTAGCACAAAGAACTGAAGTCATTGGGACTATTTGTGTGATTAATGGATGGGAATAAACTACATCAATATAAGCGACAAAGAGTCCTGTGGCACCTTATAGACTAACAGATGTATTGGAGCATAAGCTTTCGTGGGTGAATACCCACTTCTTCAGATGCATGCAGTGGAAATGTCCAGGGGCAGGTATAAATATGCAGGGAAGAGTCAGGCTAGAGATAACGAGGTTAGTTCAATCAGGGAGGATGAGGCCCTCTTTTAGCAGTTGAGGTGTGAACACCAAGGGAGGAGAAACTGCTTTTGTAGTTGGCTAGCCATTCATAGTCTTTGTTTAATCCTGAGCTGCTGGTGTCAAATTTGCAAATGAACTGAAGCTCAGCAGTTTCTCTTTGAAGTCTGGTCCTGAAGTTTTTTTGCTGCAGGATGGCTACCTTTAAATCTGCTATTGTGTGTCCAGGGAGATTGAAGTGTTCTCCTACAGGTTTTTGTATATTGGCATTCCTAATATCTGATTTGTGTCCATTTATCCTTTTGCGTAAGGACTGTCCAGTTTGGCCGATGTACATAGCAGAGGGGCATTGCTGGCACATGATGGCGTATATTACATTGGTGGATGTGCAGGTGAATAAACCGGTGATGGTGTGGCTGATCTGGTTAGGTCCTGTGATGATGTCCCTGGTGTAGATATGTGGGCAGAGTTGGCACCGAGGTTTGTTGCATGGATTGGTTCCTGAGTTAGAGTTGTGGTGTGGTGTGTAGTTGTTGGTGAGAATATGCTTCAGGTGGGCGGGTTGTCTGTGTGCGAGGATTGGCCTGCCTCCCAAGGCCTGTGAAAGTGAGGGATCGTTGTTCAGGATGGGTGGTAGATCACTGATGAGCCGTTGGAGAGGTTTTAGTTGAGGACTGTAAGTGATGGCCAGTGGTTTCTTTGGTTTGTCTTGCAGCAGGAGGCTTCTGGGTACACGTCTGGCCCTGTTGATCTGTTTCCTTATTTCCTCATGCGGGTATCGTAGTTCTGAGAATGCTTGGTGAAGATCTTGTAGGTGTTGGTCTCTGTCAGAGGGATTGGAGGAAATATGGTTGTACCTCAGTGCTTGGCTGTAGACAATGGATCGTTTGGTGTGTCCAGGATGGAAGCTGGAGGCATGTAGGTAGGCATAGCGGTCGGTGGGTTTTTGGTATAGGGTGGTGGTAATGTGACCATCACTTATTTGCACCGTGGTGTCTAGGAAGTGGACTTCCCGTGTAGAGTGGTCCAGGCTGAGGTTGATGGTGGGGTGAAAGCTGTTGAAATCATTGTGGAATTGTTCCAGAGTTTCCTTCCAGTGGGTCCAGATGATGAAGATGTCGTCAATGTAGCATAGGTAGAGAAGGGGTGTGAGTGGACGAGAGCTGAGGAAGCGTTGTTCCAGGTCGGCCATAAAAAATGTTGGCATATTGTGGGGCCATGCGGGTACCCATAGCGGTGCCACTGGTCTGGAGGTATATATTGTCACCAAATTTGAAATAATTGTGCGTGAGGATAAAGTCACAGAGCTCAGCAACCAGTTGTGCTGTGGCATCATCAGGGATACTTTTTCTGACAGCTTGTATCCCATCTGTGTGGGGGATGTTTGTGTAGAGAGCCTCTACGTCCATGGTGGCTAGGATGGTGCTTTCTGGAAGATCTCCGATGCATTGTAGTTTTCTGAGGAAATCAGTGGTGTCACGGAGATAGCTGGGAGTGCTGGTGGCATAGGGTCTGAGTGGAGAGTCCACATATCCGGACAGTTCTTCAGTGAGAGTGCCAATGCTCGAGATGATGGGGCATCCAGGATTTCCAGGTTTGTGGATCTTGGGTAGTAGGTAGAATAACCCCGGTCGGGGCTCTAAGGGTATGTTGATTTGTTCCTGTGTTAGCGTAGGGAATGTCCTGAGTAGATGATGCAATTTCTTAGGGCTGATCCACACTACCCCCCAAGTTCGAACTAAGATACGCGACTTCAGCTACGTGAATAACGTAGCTGAAGTCAAAGTATCTTATTTCAAACTTCAAAGTACTCACCGATGGTCCACACGGCGGCGCGCAGGCTCCCCCGTCGACTCCGCCTGCTCCGTTCGTGGAGCAGGATTACCGGCGTCGACGGGGGAGCACTTCCTGGTTCGATTTATCGCGTCTAGACAAGACGCGATAAATCGAACCCAGAAGATCGATTGGACTCCTCCGACGCGGCGGGTAAGTATAGACGTACCCTTAGTATATTCCTCAGTGTGATCTGGGGAGAGTGGCCTGTAGAATTTGGTATTGGAGAGTTGTCTGGCAGCCTCCTTTTGGTAGTCAGACCCATTCATGATGACAACAGCACCTCCTTTATCAGCCTCTTTGATTATAATGTCAGGGTTGTTTCTGAGGCAGTGGTGGCATTGTGTTCTGCACGACTTAGGTTAGGAGAAACAGACTAACACGGCTACCCCTCTGATACTTTACATCAATATAAGCACTTTTATACTGGTATGTCCATGCCCACACTCGGGTCCGGATTAAGGCAGGGGCTTTAGAGGCTGCAGCCCAGGGCCCCGGCTCAAGTGGGGCCCTGCAAAAATAAATCACAGGCAGCAATCTCCAACTCCGGGCCACTAAAAGTCCCGCGGTGCAGCAGGGTGCTCAGGGAGGCTGCTTGCATGCTGTGGCCCCACGCCGCTCCTGGAAGTGGCCAGCTGCTAGCACGTCTCTGCGGCCCCTGGCGGGAGTGGGGAGGCAACTCCGTGCGCTGCCCCCGCCCCTAGCACCATCCCCGGCGTCGTCGCTTGCGGGCATGGGCAGCACACGGAGACACGCTGTCCCCCTCCCCTCAGGGGCTGCAGAGACGAGCTAGCAGCCAGCCACTTGTGGGAGCAGCTTGGGGCTATGTCAGGCAGGTTGGACCCCGCCGCTGACAGGGAGCCACCTGTAGTAAGTGCCTCCTAGCCGGAGCCTGCACCTCTCACCCCCTCCTGCACCCCAGCCCCCTGCCCCAGGTCAGAATCCCCCTCCTGCACCCAAACTTCCTCCCAGACCCCACACCCCCTCCTGCACCCCAATCTCCTGCCCCAGCCCCCTCCTGCACCAAACTCCCTCCCAGGAAAAAGACTTGTATAGAGGGGCCCTATGAAATCTAATAGCCCCAGGCCCACAGGAGAGTTAATCCAGCCCTGCCCACAGTAGGGGCTTGTGCTGCTTTAACTATATCTGTTTCTGAACAGATAGCTTTTATATCACTGCAATTCTAGGTAGACTGATCTCTATATAAATCGATGGTACGCCCACATCTTGAATCCTGCATGCAGATGTGGTCACCCCATCTCAAAAAAGATATATTGGAATTGAAAAAGGTTCAGAAAAGGGTGACAAAAATGATTAGGCATATGGAATGGCTTCAGTTTGGAAAAGAGACGACTAAGGGGGGGATATGATTGAGGTCTATAAAATCATGACTGGTGTGCAGAAAGTAAATAAATAAATGTTATTTACTCCTCATAACACACAGACTAGGGGTCACCAAATGAAATCAATAGGCAGCAGGTTTAAAACAAACAAAAGGAAGTCTTTCTTCACACAATGCATAGTCAACCCGTGGAACTCCTTGCCAGAGAATGTTGTGAAGGCCAAGACTAGTTCTTTTTTGAACCCTGTTATAGATAAATTCATGTAGGATATGTCCATCAATAGCTATTAGCCAGGATGGGCAGGGATGGTTTCCCTAGCCTCTATTTGCCAGAAGCTGGGAATGGGCGACAGGGGATGGATCGCTTGATGATTACCTGTTCTGTTCATTCCTTCTGGGGCACCTGGCAGAAGACAGGATACTGGGCTAGATGGACCTTTTGGTCTGACCCAGTATGGCCGTTCTTATATTCTAAAGTCAGCCATCTGAATTGGACTGTTGGAATGAGTGCAGGGTTGGAAATCCAATAGTCCTGAGTTGTAATCCTGGCTGTGCCATTGATTTGACAGGAGGTCTCACGCAAGTCACTTCTCATCTCTGGAACCATTTCCCTATCTTCAAAACGGGGATAATGCTTAGTCCCTGCCTCATGGGTGTTGTGAGGAATAATTTGCTTATATCTGTACAGTGTTTTGAATGTGCAAAGTGCCATATAAATGCCATGCGTTCTCCCTTTTTGCAAGTTTTACCCAAATTGGCACACATCTTGAACACTATTTCCATATATGTCATGCAGTTCCTAGTAAAGTCTGAAGGAAAGCTCCCTTGTATTCACACCCTATTGTTATAACCTTTGTACAAAATATGAGTTCTGAGGTATCATTTGATAACCAATAACTTGCTGGTCAATAGTATGGTGAAGTGTATGTAGCAACAGTATATGTAAAGTTATGAAATCCCTCTGTATAACGTTCTTAGCACATGTTCAAAAACTACACAGCCCTGCCTAGGCAGAAGGGTCCTTGTAACAGTGCGGGACTCACCCAGCGGCACCTCCTGCTGGTTCTCCAGGGAATTAGCTCTTTCCAACTTGGAGTGCCCTCTGCTGGTCGCTGTCCCACTCACCATTGGGCACCATGTCCCTCCTGGCCCCCAGTGCCCCTTGACTGGGGTGCTGCTCCCTGGCAGTACCCCCTGAGATGCTGGGTCTCCCCTCCCAGGGGAACCACCCCCACACCCTCTATCCCCACCTTGCCTCAGCCTATGGGCTACTCCAGTCATCCTCAAGCCCCAATTCCCTGGGGGCAGACTGCGGTTTGTAATAGCCAGTCATCATAGGCAAGGTAGGTTTGGACCTGCTGCCTTTACCTAGCCCCAGTACCTCCGTGAGCCTTGGACAAGGCCCTGGAGCCTGGGGAGTTGCCGGCCTGGAGCTCCCCAGCTCCTCTGGCCTTTCCCCATCCCTGCTTCACTCTGGTACCCTTAGGCTCCCCAGGCAGCTAGGCCCATCTCCCTCCTCAGCTAGAGGGAGACTGCCTCCAGTGCCTGGCTTCACTGGCCTTTGTAGAGCCAGCTACGGTCTGATTGGGGCATGGCCCAGCTGTGGCTACTTCCCCAATCAGCTGTCCCCAGCCACAGCCCTCTCTCAGGGCTGTTTTTAACCCCTTCAGGCCTGAGCGGGGTGCTCACCCCGCTACAGTCCTGAACGAAGAAATGGGTGTTTACCTCAATTTACATATAAGTAATAAACAGGGTCCTCGAGACTGCAGGGGGAGGAGATAGCAGGAGACAAAGCACATTTGCATTTCAGCAAAAACGAGTGAGAAGAAAGAACATAGAGCCTCTTTTGCCACCAGACCCCATGTCACCTTCTTTATGGTTTTAATAAACTTTGCTTTGAGGGGTAATCCTCAGAAGAATCCACTTCAAAGTTTCACTGGACTATAAAAGAGAGGGACAGAAAACCCCAAGGTATCCCTCTCTCTTTTTCACCTCAGAAGACAAAAGAATCAGCCCTTTGACTTTGGGGGAACATCCTGACCTGAGAATTTGGTCAGTGATGTTGTTGCCACCTATAACCAAGTCTAGCTTGTTAAGTTTTAGCTACTTTGGAAGTGTTTTATCTTTATTTTTCTTGTAACAATTTCTGACTTTTTAATACCTTATACTTGTATTCATTTAAAACCTATCTCTTTGTAATTAAATAAACTTTTTATTTTTAATCTAAACTAATCCAGTATTGTATTTAAGATGAACTGTTTGGTAACTCCCGATAAAGTAGCAAACTATTGACCCTTTACAGGGGCAGTGGGCCTTTAATTTGTGAACTGTCCAGGAGAGGACTGGACAGTGCAGAAGACACATTTTGGGAAAATTCAGGACTGGGAGTGTATTGGGGTCACCCTGCAAGTGGTAACCAAGGCTGGTGAAAGCCAGAGTGTGACTGGAGTATTGCTGACAGGCTGCTCGGGTCAAAGTTGCTGGACCAGGGCTGAAGCTATACACAGACATTCAAGGTGTGACCTGCATGCTGTTTGTGATCATCCCTGGTTGGGAGCTACAACAGCAAAGCATTGTAAGAAACCCAGGGTTGCGGGGCAGGTAGTGACACAACCCCTCTCAGTGGCCTGGATTGCACCCTGGAATGTGACATAAAGTCTGCATACATTACATGGAGAGGTCTGGCTGAAAGCCATCCTGACTTTTGTGAGGTCAGTCTGGATCCCCAAGCTCTCATTCACAGCCTCTCAGCCCAAAGAAGGGTTTGACTCAAGTTCCTGGTGGTAGAATAAATTCTTAGCGCCATGGAGAGAGGTCAAAATAGTTGTGGACGTGATACTTTGTTAATTTGTGTCACTTAGCCAAAAGCCTTGATTCTCTCAGCCAAGGCCTTTCTTGGCGCTAATAATGAAGACGGGGTATTAACATAACAGACAGATTTTGTAAAACTTTAGAATAATATGTGACTGATGCCAAAAATGGACGTAGCTCAAACCCTGGTCAGAGAAGGAGGCTGCAAAACCATTTCTGTCTCCTGCCGACAGGGCCCATCTGGAGTCCCATTATTGTGTGTGAGTGGGTGTGGGTATTTTGGGGCTCCTGGATGCCATTACTTTAAAAACAAACAATGTTCGAGGAGTCCAGGGACTAATTAGACCCCTGTTAAAACTTGGATTTTAAGAGTTTTAAAAAAAGAATAAAATTTGGCTACTGTTGTCAGTATTTGCTGTGATTTATAATTTATATAAAGGATGAAGCTGCTGCTGTTTTAAGCATAATTTTCCCAAATTTGGAAGAAAAATTCAAAATGAACATAGAATTCAATGAAATATTGATAATGTTGCATCAGTGCTTTCTATTGTATCTACCACTGCCTTCCCACCCCTCTCACCCCCAACCAGCCCGACTCTCCTGGAATCCCTGCTTACTGCTCCTACTGGTGAGCCCAAAGCTCTTGGTTCATGGGTCCATCCTGTTTCCTGGATCTGGCTGGTCCCAGTGCTAGGAGGAGCCACTAAACAAGTTGCTTATTAGTTGCTCTTGTTTCATATAATGGTGCTTACTCAAGCACTTCTGCTCAGTAAAAACCATTAGTGATTAGGGCAGGTACCACTCCCTGGGCGAGGGTGATGAAGGAAAAACCATTTGTCAACAGATATTTGAGCCTTTGGCCACTGAAATGTTAATTGATCAAAATCCCCATTCAAGGAATGGGAAGCCAGCTTGTCTAGCTGGGTGATTCCTTGGGATTCTGCTGAACCTGCCCCCATTACTAGCTTCTGTGCTCACCCTGCCTGGGTGAGAGGATACTCCCCAGCAGCTGAGTTTATTTTGCTTGTTATTGCCTGGCTCTGTTGGTGTCTCTCAGCTGGTAGGGGGCTGGCAAGGGGTTTCTGGCTGTCCTGATTACATGGGTCAGGGCTGGGGTTTCCCCTCCATTTTAACCTGGTATTTGGCTGCTCCTCCAGACCTCTTTGTGATTCTGCTCCCTGGCGCCGCGGCCCAGATTCCCTTAGTCCTTGTGGGGGGTGAGCTGCCCCAGACAGTGCAAACCTGCCTCTGCCAGAGAAGATATTGCCTTGAGAAAAGGCTCCTGTAGAACTCATTCTGTGTTGCCCAGGAGGGGCAGTTTGGTCTCTCCAGCCATAAAAAAGGTTATTCTTAGTGTCGATCAAATCCCACCAGTGGGTCACCCCTCCCCTAAATCTAGGGCTCAACTCCCAGCCAGCAAAACCCCCAAACCGCGCCTGGGATCCCTAGAGGCTTTGTGGCAATCGCTGGCTCTGAATTCTCTGAACTTCACTTTGAGTCTCTTTGTCAGCCTGTGCGCGCATTTTGTCTGTCTGGGGGTTACTGGTTTGGGGAGGAAGGAGGCTGCGAGGGGCGGAATCGAACAGGTGGGATCTATGCATTTCTAGACAACTCCGATGACAGCCCTGCCCTGTGTAACCAGGACAGCCAGAACCGGGGTGCCCGAGGGCTCTGGGAGGGGGCTGAAGGTAGCCCACTGATTCGGTGTGTAGAGCATGGGAACATTTAATATTAAGCTGAGTTGTGTGCTCACCAGCAACTGCAGAACCCAGTTCCGTGGAACCTCTACAGTGTTTATTGCAGCCATGTAGCCCAATGCATTTCTGGGATGTGTGTGCAGAGATCACATCACAGCTGCAAAATATGTCCCTCTCCATACGGGCCTGGTGGAACCGAACCTGGAAAATTCTAAAAAAGGACTCTCTTTTCCATTGCAAGTAGTGGAGCTAAATGAATTGTCAGGCAGGGCAATGGGTAAAGTCATAGGCAAACAGGGTATGTATGAGGAGGGGTTGATGCTGCTTGGGAAGTGTGCATTCAAACTAGATGTATTTCTAGTATGGTTGATTACAAGCTAAAAGCTGTCTATACATCACCCAAGAATAACATTTACCAGTCAGCTTTTGAGCATGTTTTTCTTGTATCATGGTGTACCTGTCTTATCTTTTGTTTTGGCGTACTAGGGGTCATGAAGGCACAGATCACCCTGTACTAGGACACGCTGTTCATGTATCTTGTCTTTTTGCTAAGTTTTGTATTGGCTAATGCCAAATGCTATGTTTAGCTTAGCAGAGCATTATACACGCACACACACACCTTGACATAAGTGAACAGAATACAAGTCAGTTAACATAATTACCCAACGCTACTATTTAATATAATAGACAATAATAATACTGTGTGTGTGTGTGTGTGTGTGTGTGTGTAAGAAAGATATGTGCTGGCCAACAGGCCCAAGACATCTAAATTGGGCACCCAAAATCAGTGGCCACGTCTGAAAATTGGGCTGTAAGGAATTAGTCAGTCAAATAGCTGGACTGGTGAAACTTCCCTTGCCAAACAGTTTTGGGTAAAGTCTGGTGGAATATTTTCTGTAGCAAATTCATGGTCTGTTCTGATTCTGAATGTCTGGGGTGAGAGAATGCAGACGGTGGAGTAGGAGTGAAGCTTCTTGGCTTTCAATGTGCATATGTGGTAAGCCCCAGCGTGAGAAAGCTGAAAGGGAAAAACTCTCTGCTCCCTTTAAAGAAGAGGAGAAAAAAGGAGTTTGCCTATATTTAGCCCCACTTTGCTATGGTGCATCATTATGTTTCACTGCTAGGAGTTTGTGTTCTACTTTGGAAATGATGTTAAATGGTGCCTGCAAATATATTGATGAAAGCGGAGAAAAATTGTTAAAGGTCTGGGAAAAGTGAGCCACCTTGAGCTGACAGGTAATGGACTCTAGGTTGGGAGCCCACTCAGTTTAGTAAGGGGACCATAGGGGGCCTCTATCCAGGTGTCTTGCATTTCTCTGGGTTTCCTGCTCAGATTTTGAACCTTGGGTGCAACTGGTATTCATGGTTTGGACCTGGACTAGGTAGCAATGAAATTGACAGATCCACAGAGTCAGGCAGGGGCAGAGCTGACTTTGAGGAGCTTTGCTGGACTGCAGCACACAAATGAAGGAGAGCCATCAGCTGTCACCCACTTGACCATCATTGAGTCTAACAGGACTCAAGTGAGGTTGTAGCTGGTGGAGACTGAGTCTCAACAATCTGGGTGAATAATGACAGACTATAGGATTAGCCAAACCCCTCACTGTGTTTTGGGTTTGCTAGTTTAATTGTATATGTTGTTTTTCCAAGATGAAAGGTATTTGTGTCCTCATATTCCCAAGAGCTTGCACATGGGGAAGAAACATCTGTAAAGATAACCAGGGGGTTTAAAGGGAAGTTTCTAAACTTGGGAGTGGATACGATTTTAGGTGGTGTCTTGAGTCAGTCATTCTGTTTTATAGAGGACCTAAGGAATTGACCTCTGGTTTCCTGAGCCCCAGTTCAGTACCTTCACAACAAAACCATCCTTCCCCTGAGTTGTCAAGGAAAAGACAAAACAGTACATTGCAATTTTATCACCATCATCAGATTCTATTTCACGTAACTCCTGCGGCTAAATCATCCAACCCCTCACCTGCAAACGTGTGCTATCGTAGGCTGTTTGAAAACCAAGTTAATACTTTCTCAGTGTAATCCCCTGCTGAGTAGATGCAGTAGAATTGAGATACACATTGCTTTTCCAGTGCTTGCTCATGTTAGGGTTTCCCTACTTACAGAACAATCCTTTTTTAATAGTGCTGTAATTATCCTTATTCCATGACCCAGAGTCCCCCTTTCATCCATAAAACTCCCTCTAGAATTCTGGCCAGTCTATGCACTCATATGGACTTCAAATCTCACCATACTACAGAACAGCATGCTGGAAACCTGCCCAGAAGTCATCCAAGGAGCTTTTTTAAGGCAGCGTTTAGCCTGCTTTTATGGATTTTTGTATTTTTCATTGCCTTGTGGGTCTCTGCATTCACCTGAGACCAGCTCAATGCTGCATATAGTAAGGCTGTAGCTGCTGAGTTGTTCACACATTAATATCTCACATGAACACGCACTTGTAGACGCACACACAGTGTGTATTTTTGGGTATCATCTGTCAAAATGACCAGAGACATAAAGTTTTGCTCTTTTGATCTTTCCCTTCTGCAGACACTGCCCCTTTGTTTCATTAGAAAAAAATCTGTGGTGGAAGTACTTGTCCTGGGTGCAATGGTTATATAACATTAACAATGCATTTCAGCAATGTTCACGTCATGACATATAGCAGCACAAACAATTCAAAAGCAAAGGCTGACCCTCTGATTTTGACCATTTTCATTGTACTGAAGTAATGCAGCACTCTTTAGATGACAGGTACGCCACACACTGATACCCAGGTACAGTACAGTGGCACAAGTTAAGGACAGAATGGGAGGGTTAAAAAGCCAGTCTGTTATGTCCCCAAAACTGATCTAGCTAAGACAGTGTTTTGGGAAGTCTTCTCTCACAGATAGTGGTTTGCAAACTTTTTTTTTGTTACTTAGCAGTTCTTGCTGGAGAGGAATATAGGGTCAGGAAGGGGCATGTAGCAGTACACCCCAAGCTGTTCCTGCTAACTAGAAGTCACCCCTGGGTAAATTCTCAGAGCCCAGAACTAAATCACCCGTCACCATGTTATTCCTGTAAAGCCTTACATCTTCTGTCCTACCTGCAACTCCACACCCTCCCCCAACCTCGGTGTATCCAAAGTATCGTCACTCATGTCCTTTCCTTCACCAGATGCCTCTTTCCAGGACGTCACCCACTTCTGCCCAGTCCCCAGTCCCTCTCCTACCCTGCACTCTCGCCTGAAGCCTGATTCAAAGCCCATGGAAACTGATGGCTGTCTCTGTTGATTTCAATGGGTTTTGGATCAGGTGCCTAGTTCATGGGTAGAAAACGATTAAGCCACCTCACCAACCAAGTCATCTCTCTGCTCCTTGCTGGGAACCTTGTCCCTGGGCCCAGTGAGGAGCTGAGTCCCTTTGCTGGTCAGAACAGTTCCCTACCACTTTATTCCAGGCCTAAAGACACTGTCTGCAAACATGGCCCCACTTATCACAGGAGTTACAGATGAGGGAGCTGCAATAGAATCATAGAAATGTAGGGCTAGAAGTTGACCTTGAGAAATCATCTCATTCAATCCCCTGCACTGAGACAGACAATAAATTATGCCCCTTTGATAAACTTTTATTTCATTATTGAAAGTTAAGATTCCTATAGTAAACTTTCCTATTAAAATAGAATGTGATTTGTGACTGAAGGTTTCCAAAATCCACCATGCTATTGCTATATCACTTTTACTCTAATTCAGGGGTGGGCAAACTAGGGCTGGGGGCCGGTTGCAGTCCGGGGGCCATTTTTATCCGGCCTGCAAGCTCCGGCAGGGGGAGCGGGGCCGCGGAGATGCCCACCCCATGGTGCCCCGGGGGGAGGGGGAGCAGAGAACTCCATGAGCTGCTGTTGCCTATGGTTACCTCCCCTGAAGCTTCCATTGGCCGGGAACGGGGAACCGCGGCCAATAGGAGCTTCGGGGGAGGTACCATAGGCAAGAGCAACGCAGGGAGCTCTCTGCTCCCTCTCCCTCCGGGGCCATAGTGACGCTGTGTCTGCGGCTTCCCGGAGCGGGCCGGGGCCAGGGCAGGCAGGGAGGGAGGGAGCCTACCTTGGCCCCTCTGTCACCCCGGAGCCGCTCCAGGTAAGCAGCACTGGGCTGGAACCCAAACCCCTCCTGCACCCCAACTCCCTGCCCTGAGCCTCCTGCCTGCACCCCAACCCCTTGCTGCACCCCACACCCCTCCTGCACTCCAACCCCCTGCCCTGAGCCCCCTGATGTGCCCTGCTGGCAGGGGCGGAGGTGGAGTGGGGGGCGGGGCCGGGGGCAGCAGGGGGCGGGTGATGCGGCCCTCGGGCCAACGTGCGAGTCCTCATGTGGCCCTCCTGATGATTTAAGTTTGAGATCCCTGATCTAGTCTGATCTCCTGTACACGATAAGCCATTAAATTCCATCCACTTATCCTTGCATTGAGCCCAAAAACTTGTGTTTGACTAAAGCATATTGTCCAGAAAGGCATCCAGTGTTGATTTAAAGACACAGAGAGATGGAGAATTCATCAGTTCCCTGCGATAGTTTTTTCCAGCAGTCAGTCACCCTCACTGTTAAAAACTTGTGCTTAATGCCTTATTTGAATTCGTCTGTCTGGCTTCAGGTTCCAGACATTGGTTCTTGTTACACCTTTCTCAGATATATTAAAGAGCACTTTCCACCCCTCTTTTTCTGCACCTTGTCCAATTTTTCAACATCTTTTTTAAAATTTGGACACCAGAACTGTAACAGTGTTCGTTTCAGTATCCGTCTCACCAATTCTGTATTCAGAAGTAAAATCATCTCCCTACTCCTATTCACTATCCCCTTGTCTATACATCCAAGGATTGCATTAGCCCATTCTGCCACAGCATTGCACTGGAAGCTCATGTTGAGTTGCTTGTCCACTATGACCCCTAAATCCTTTTCAGAGTCAAAGCTTTCCATGATACAGTTCCCCAATCTGTCTGCATTCCTTGTTCCCAGTTATACAATTTTGTCTTTGGCTGTGTTAAAATGCATTTAGTATGAATGGCCCAGCTTACCAAGTGATCCAGATCACTCTGTATAACCTGCCCTGTTGTCATTACTTACAATTATGCCAGTTATTGTTATCTGCAAACTTTATTAGCAGAGATTTATATTTACTTCCAAATCATTGATTAAAAAAAAGTTGAGTAGTGCCTTATAAAAGTCTATTACATCTGCACAGTTACCTTTATGACCCAAACTTGTAAATCTCATCAAGGAATGACTGACATCAGTTACACTCCTGTCCTTTAATTCATAATTGAATCCCATATCAACTTTTCCATTATTTTGCCTGAGACTGATGCCAGGCTAACCAGCCTGTAGTAATCTAGGTCTTCCCGCTTGCCCTTCTAGAATATTGGCATGATGTTAGCACTCATTCAGTCTTCTGGAACTTCCCTGGTATTTCAAGATTTATTAAAAATTAACATCAGCAGGTCAGTGATCTCCTCAGCCAACTGTTTTAGGAATCTGGGGGCAAGTTATTGTGGCCTGCTTGTTAAAAAAGTGTATATCCTTATTAGATGCTGTTTAACTTTCTCCTTCAGTAGGATTTCTTCTGTCCTTAATATACTTTAGAAAACTCCTCCTTGTCTTTAGCCCTGCCAGCCATGGAGTTTTTCTTGAGTCTTTGGCTTCCCTTATCCATTTTCTACACTTCATAACTTCTAATTTATATTCATTGCTATCTATTCCCCCTTTTTCCCATTTGTTGTGTATTTTTTTAATTTCTAATTGCTGCCTTCATTTCTCCAGTAACCAAGATGGGCTGTTAGTCAAAGTTGTCCTTTTTCTTGATTGTGGAATTGTGGATTTTTGGCCCTCCAATAAACTCTTCTTAAAGAACTCAAAATTTTCGTTCACATTTTCTATTTTTTTTCTTAATCAATTTTGCTCATAATTTTCCTCAACTTTGGGAAATTAGCCCTTTTAAAGCACCATGTGTGTGTGTGTGTGTGTATTACTAGTTGGGACTGTTCTCTGTTTGCTCATAATGAATGTTATCAGGTTATGATAATTGGTCCCAAAGCAATCACCAATTTCCAGTCCAGTGATTCATTCATCTTGATCTGTCATAGTGAAGTCAAAAATAGTTACCTTGTTTTGGGCACAATACCTTGTGTGTTAGAAAATTATTATCTGTAATTTTTAGAAACTCTAATGATGTTTTACTTCTGGCTGCATGAGACCTCCAGCATATGTCTCTCAAATGGAAGGTCCCCATAACACAATTTCTTTCCACATGTTAGGTGCTTAAGTGGTAATCTATCCTGTTCTTTGGTTTGACCCCTACCAGTGCCCTCTCATGGGTTTTGTTAGTTAGCACATTGATCCATGTTCATTCAAGATCCTATGGTTCTGCATAGAGTTTTGAGGAACAAGGTCATTCTGTTTCACCGGAGGATTTAGGTATTTTGACATTTGATTTCATTCTGATTTGGAACAACCCTGAAACTGACATTTTCCAGGAAAGCGAATGGAGCCCTGGCTCAGGGGCAATCCATCTAGTGGGCTGCTGCAGACCCAGGAAGCATTTTGCCTGGCAGGCTGCCCCAGAGCTGTGAACCCTTGCAGCCCAGGTTGCCATGGAATTTGGGCTTCCCAGCTCCCTGTCAGTCTGCCTGGTGGGCTGAAGGGGAGCCAGGAGCCTGCAAGTTCTGCGCAGCCTGCTCTGCGGCAGCCCACCAAGCGATCTGTGGAGGAGCCTAGGAGCTTGGATGCTGTGGCTTCCAGGTGTTCTATAGTGGCGTGGTGGGAGTGGGGAAGAACGTAGATCCTAGAAGCTCGGGTTGCCAATGAGCCAGGCAAGGGAGCTGGTAGGAAACCAGGCAGGTTTTGAAACCTGCTTGGCAGGCAGGATTCTATTGGAATCAGTGCTTAACTTGTAATGAAAGAGGTGCCCGGACTCAAGCTGGGCAGCTGGAGAGTGGTGGGTACTGGGTAGGAGTCCAGCTATGAACGCAGCACCACAGTCAGCAGGAGTGCAAAAGTAAGCATGGCATGGCATAGTATTGCCACCCTTACTTCTGCACTACTGCTGGCAGCAGCGCTGCCTTCGGAGCTGGGTGGCCGGAGAGCCCAGAGGTGTGGGGGCTATGAGCTGCCAAGCCTAGAGGTGCAGGGCTCAGCTCCGGCAAGCCCTGGCACAAATGTAAGCACTGATTGAAATGCTGGTTGGATTCCATCTCATGTTCATTGAAATTGAACAGTGTCCATGACACGTTTTGACTTTTTGACAAATAGGCATTCTCTGATGGGAAAGGTTCTGTTGGAGCATATTTGGCCAGTCCTAGTTCAGAGTAACTGATAACTCTGAAACTGGTAATGTGTCTTCAATGTAGAGTGCTTCCCTGCCCCACCTCTTTTACCCACTCGATCCCTCTTAACCAGGTTATAATCCGGGATTTCAACATTCCAGTTATTCAAACAGCCACACAAGGTGTGTGTGTGAGAGAGAGTGGGAGGGGGCATGCTTGAATATTCTCATTGCTCTTTGGGTGCGGGGAGAGTAATGTGCATCAGGTTAACACGAAGACACCTACGTGCATGTTATTTATAGCCTGACAGAGAGCTCGGTAACAGTATTATATTGTACGCAAGGTACAACATAATTAGAAAAAAAGAAGTAACTGTATGAGCAATGATCTGAAAACAAAATCAGAATCTGTCTATGAAGACTCAGTCCTTCACGTACTAGACATTATCCAGTGTTCCAGATTGACTTCTAAGTAATCAACCCCTTCCTGATAGAAATTAGAAGCAAAAAAAAGCCCGTCTGGTTATGTTGTCCATCTTTCTTCTGCCAGTGCAGGATTTTACTGTAGTGTATTCATCAGTAGTTGGTACGCATTAGGTTTTTAGTTCTAGCTATGTACCATAAGGGAACCAGGGCTGTCAAAATGCAGGTTCTTTACATCATGGAAATGCAGCAACTGCTTCTGATTCAGTTGAGGAATGGGTAACAAGCCAATAGAAACTGAATTCTGGAGAAAGGCATGCTCTATCTCACAGGGGGTAGTGATGGGGCGGTTTGAATGGCCTAAAAACCCTTCTAATAAAATTGAAGTCCTACCGTGTGTTGGTGCTTCCCTCCTTGAGATTCAAAAAAGGATAACTATTGGGGACTCCCAAAAAGTAGACACCTAGAGTTATCCAATTTAAGAGACTGGGTCTGTTGATAATATGTCCTGGAATTAAAATAAGAGAGAGTTCAGCATCACCACCTCAGCTAAAAGCAGAGGGGATTTCCCTTCATTTCCCTGAGTTGAGTGTGTAGCTTTCCTCCTCCTGCTCTTTCAATCTACTTACACCACTGAAATAATCTATTGAAATACCTTTGGATGAAAACCAGTAATGAACTGCTTCAAGTTATTTTGAGGTGCCTTTCCAGTACGGTGTGATTACTTCTGTACCATGAACTGGCATTTCCATTCTTCTATCTCTTGCTGTTCACACAACCCATAATGAAGCATGAATAGCATTGGTCTCTTATAGTCCCTCACCTTGCTTGAGAAGCTGCCCTAAGCCAAGGTGAGCCAGTGAGACTGAGGGGCGTGGTGGAACTTCCTTCTATCATGTGTTCTCCTCTCCTGGCTGCACTACAGGAGCAGAGTTCCATGTGACTTGGGTGGCCTGTCCTGGAACAAGCATGAAGACGGACAAACACTTGCTCAGCACAGTATGTTGTTGGCTATTATTGTGGCTAAGAAGTGTGCAATTACTTTTATTTAAATTTTCTCCACTACAGTAACATGGAAGTGTCTGCGTATTTCCAAGGATGTCCGTTTAAGAGTTATTTGCTGTGGTTCTCTAAAGTTCTGCTGCTTTGTTTTTTGTTTTAAAAATATGCTGTGGCTTGTTTATATCAGTAATATTCAGGGTTGCCAGGGGCGGCTCTCACAATTTTGCCGCCCCAAGCAGGGGTGGCGGCCCCGCCCCTGACGCAGGCAGGCGTAGCGGTGCCCACCCCCAGGCAGACCTGCCGCCGAATTGCCACCGCGGGACTCGGACTGCCGCCCCATTCTCGCCTGCCACCCCAAGCACCAGCTTGGAAAGCCGGCTCTGAGGGTTGCAGAGCAATTAGTCCTTTGAAGCTGTCTGATTTTGAGTTTTTGCAGTTCATCTTCAAATTTGGACATTGTTTGCTGTGTCTGTCCACCATGGAGTTGTGGCATTCAGAGAGATTTATTTATAACAGAAGTCTGATCTTTCAAGACTATTATTCAACAAGCTGCTCCAATGATTTTAAGGCTGAAATTTGCAATCTCATCTAAGTTAGTTTATTCTACTTTTATTTAGCTAGGATGTCAAGGGAGAAACCAGGAGTGAAAGGGCTACAAGTCTTTGACAGAAAAGACAAGGAAGATGTTTACATCTACCTTTTTTCCCAAAATATTTCAGGTAGTTTTCGACCTGTTAGGCTGAACTTGTTTAGAATTGTGTTCTGTTTTTTACAAAGTGTATTGATTTTAGGAGGGCTGATTGCTCGAGATGTATTCGTAGTTGTGTGGTATTTTTTTTATATCTGTTTCATTAGATACCTTTGGCTAAGCTCACCACTGATACTGGTGAGTTCTGGAGTACTGGTCACATAGCTCCTTTCCTAAATTGCAGAAGCTTGTATCCATTTCTCATTCTCCCCCTCCCACCCCACAACCCTCCCAAATGAACCTAGAGATTAGGACACAACTTTTGGTGAATACTGGGGATAAGTACTAGAAACTGCACATTATAAATTAGTTTATATTATTATAGCAAATGAGAATAGAGAGGAAACTCTACTGATAAATCAGTTTACCATTCAAACCTGCAGTATGCAAAACCCCCATTTAATGAATATTGGAGCAGATCTTTTATTACAGAAGGAGCATCTCCAGTGTGGGAACAAACAATAATCCAACCAACACTCACCAAGGAAACTTCCCCAGATAACTGTTTCGGTATTGTTATGAAGTGGGTTAAACCTGGTTATGGTTTGAGTTAAAACGCTTTTGAAGCTGATGAGTGAACACGCCCATCAGTTAAGATTGTTGAAAGGGGCATCTAAATAAAGACCTAACAGTGTCTGTCCAGAACTAGCACCATGTCAGCAGAGGGTTCCACGGAGTATTGTGCTGACCAGGCAGGGGGTGGGTATGAGCGAGAGAGAAAAGCCTAGCTGGGACATGGGAAGCAGAGAAGAAACTGAGAGACTCAAAGGCAGAGAAAGAAAGCCAAGGAGAGTGTGACACTGGAGGAAACTAGACTGAGAGCTTTTTGGGCCTGGTGCTGGCTAAGGGCTGTAAGCAAATAAGGTCTCTCCTGCTTTGGGTTCGTTCTGCATTTTGAGCAGGAGGATTTTGATGTAATCTTGTTTATTTATAAGGAATTACAAAGAAAATACCAGACTCCATCAACAATTTATAGTCATAGCTGGAAAATCCTCAAGGATCTGAACTTTGGCTAGCAGTTTGTGGCCAAAAGGGTCACCAGTGTTATATATTTGTATTGTACCATTATGGAATGGAATATACACTAGGACAGACTTGTATTCTGTCTAGCTTGAACTAAGACATTCTCAGGCTGAGATTTTCAAAGGGGGCACTGGGGAGTTAGGCACCCAAAGCCTATTGAAATTCAATGAGTTGAGTGCCTAATTCCCATAGGCACCTCTGAAAATCCCAGCCTTAAGAACATAAGAATGGCCCTACTGGGTCAGACCAAAGGTCCGTCTAGCCCAGTATCCTGTTGTAACCCTTCTGCCAGTCAGAGTCGGCAGCAACAAGGGCCGGGTTCCGTATCTAGGGGTTCCATTCCAATAACACAATGCAAAAACCGGCTCGAGCCCCCACCCAGTGACCTGGGACAAATATATATCACCCCCCCTGGGCGCCTCTAAGAGGCAGTACTTCCCCTCTCGCAAGCACAGAGTCTGAGTGTAGAAAAACCTTTTAATGACAGAGAGAAACAATGCGGCCTTTTGCTGGGGAAACACCACATCTAGGATTTGTAAACCAAACTGTGAGCAATGACCCACCCCAGCAAATTGGCCATGTCCTTTCCCTTTGGTTCTTGAGTCCATCAACCCCAAAAATCACCCAAAGTCCCAAAAGTCCAACAACCCAAAAGTCCAGACCCAGAGTTCAAAAGTCCATCTGCAGAGTGTTACACCCCCTCCAGTCTGGGTAGAAATGGGGAGGGGAGAGGTAAGGGGCACCTTACGTGGCTCGAAGCTGACTGCCCCGTCCCTTCATGGTGCTTTCGCTCGGCTCTGCTCTGCTCCACCAGCCATCCCACGAGTCACTCCGTTCAGCCGTCCCGCAAGCCGCTCCGCCAGCAGCTCCGCTCCGTCAGCCGTCCTGCAAGCCACTCCGGCTGTCCCGCCAACTACTCCGCTCTGCCAGCAGCTCCGCTCCGTCAGCCGGCCTACAAGCCGCTCCGGCTGTCCCGCCAACTGCTCCGCTCCGCCAGCAGCTCCGCTCCGTCAGCCGGCCTGCAAGCCGCTCCGGCTGTCCCGCCAACTGCTCCGCTCCGCCAGCAGCTCCGCTCCGTCAGCCGGCCTGCAAGCCGCTCCGGCTGTCCCGCCAACTGTCCCGCTCCGCGAGCAGCTCCGCTCCACCAGTCGCTCAGCAATAGATCTTCTGGCTCCCCCACTACTTAACACAGTGCTCAGTGATTTCAGCTTATAACAATTTCAGCTTGTAGTTAGGGGAGCTTTCGTGCTCATTTGCACACTTAGTCCAGAGTAATTCCCACTCAGCAGCCTGTGAATAGACTCCTAAGGAACTCAAAATTAGCTCTGATATTCCACAGTGGAAAGACAGAAGGAGGTGCAATTGACATTTAGGACCCTCAGAAGAGGCCCATGCCACCAGATACAAATACCTGTCCCCAACCTCTCTCAATTCACTGGGTTTTGGAATCCATGTCCCTCGCCTAGCAAGTGCTGCTTAGCTAAGGGCGAGTCCCTTCCTCATAACAAAAGCCCACTGTCCTTGATTCACATAATCAGGGTAACAACACTTTAGTCTTCCTGCCCCAATAACAGAGAAACTGGGGCTCCCACAGCAGTCAAGGTGACCATTTGGGCAAGCGGTCCATCATGCTTTGCAGGGTGGGTGTGTCCATGCAAACAAGATTAGCCCCTGACATCCCTTTCCACAACTCACCACCAGATGTCAGGGTAGAGCTCATCCTGACTCTGCTTACACTGTCTTCCAACAGTGGCCAGTGCCAGGTGCCCCGGAAGGAATGAACAGAACAGGTAATCATCAAGTGATCCATCTCCTGCTTGCTCATTCCCAGCTTCTGGCAAACAGAGGCTAGGGACACCATTCCTGCCCATCCTGGCTAATAGCCATTGATGGACCTATCCTCCATGAATTTATCTAGTTTTTTTTTGAACCCTGTTATGGTGTTGGCCTTCACAACATCCTCTGGCAAGGAGTTCCACAGGTTGACTGTGTGTTGTGTGAAGAAATACTTCCTTTTATTTGTTTTAAACCTGCTGCCTATTAATTTCATTTGGTGACCCCTAGTTCTTGTGTTATGAGAAGTAGTAAACAACATTTCCTTATCTACTTTCTCTACTCCAGTCTTGACTTTATAAACCTCAATCATATCTCCCCTTGGCCATCTCTTTTCCAAGCCGAAAAGTCCCATTCTTATTAATCTCTCCTCAAATGGAAGCCGTTCCATATCCCTAATCATTTTTGTTGCCCTTTTCTGAACCTTTTCCAATTCCAATATATCTTTTGGGCTCCATAAAGATTCTTTCCTTCATTTTCACTTTTATCAGTCCTTCTCCAGCCAACAAACGTTAGCACTGGAAACTAAACTCCTTCAATTATCCACTATCCATGTTCAGTGGTGAGTGTAACTTGAAAAAAAAGCCATGCTGAACCACTGCAAAGGTCCATGCAGTCAGTGGCCCTCAAAATTCCTCATTTATTGCCTAATGTGCTGAGTTAATGTGACACAATGGATTGCTTTAGAAACCCCCAAGTGAGCTCTTAATAGTGGCTCTCTTTAAAAATACATTTTCTCCTGGCAAAGGATGTACTGATCAATTAATATCTTCAGTTTTGCACACACACACACATATATATATATATAAAAGTCACATGTACACTGTAAACGGGAACACATGACATTTTAAAAGTGCTCTTAATCAGATTATAAAAGCCTCACAGAAGCTGTTTGTAGTAATGACCAAGAGGGAAAACTTCCAATGCACCTTCGAAGTTGTATGTGGTATGGTATATGGGTCATGTAATTAGAGACCATATTGTAATTAGAAGTGGTCAGAAAATGCGGATTCGTTGAGCCCAAAAGTTTTCACCTGAAGTATCTCTAGTTTGATGAACTTTTGGTTAATTTAAGGCAGAATTCCCACAGTTGGTCTGGGAGTCTGGAAACCCTGGTGTTCCCGGCCCCACAGCAGGCCTCATGGTCTGGCTGCCTAGAGCCACAGACCTTGGGAACCCCAGATGCTGCTGAGTAAAATTGCTGCTCTTTCACTCAGCAGCTGCTAGACCCAGGGGAGCAAATTTTGTTTTGGAAACACCACATGATGGTGTTTCCAAAACAGGTTTTGGGATTTTCCCTTTCAGTGAGAACCCAAAAACATTCTGTTTTGGTTTGAGCTGCAGTGATTTTTTTAATCAGATTTTTACGTTTGGCCCCCCTAAATTGAAAAATTATTTGCTCAGTTCTTCTGATTGTAATGTACATGAACGAGGGTAAAGTTAAGACTGCATATATACCTCCAGTGACTTCCACTTACAGTGTGATTTTTGAAAATATGTACAAGTTCTAATTGGTAGAACTATGAAACAGGGTAGCTTTGGACCTGGGGTCTCTGAGTACAAACTGGCTGCAATGCAAGCAAACATATCCTCTTAACAGTGGGAGCCAGGAGGAAAAATGCCAGTGATAATCCAGTTCAGGTCCATTGCTGTTTCATCAGTTAGTCTATTCCTGCTTTCTCTGAACATAATACAGGAAGAATTCTGTGCTGACCAACACCCTGCGCAACCATGTTCAATTTATGGAGGTTATAGCAGGTTTACTGTAGGTTATTGAAGAGCTGGGTCTACAACATATGTATTATTAGTCTCTAAATAAATGATACCACATGAATGTCTTGGCTATTGAGTAGATACTTGGTTTGGCATTTAAGGGACGAAGTAGGTCAGGCAACAGTTTCTATATTAGCTCAAAGTATGCAGTGCAGAAGAATACAGTGCTATGTTTCCTGCTTTTCAGAGGGCTAGGCTAATACCAGTATAGAGCAAATATGTATAGTATAATGCACATAATACATGGTGAATTGCTTTTAAAGTAAACCAAAATGGATTCCAATACATTGTGACAGTCTAGCTTGCATTAGTGTGATGCTGGAGGTTGTGTGACTCTCAAGGAGTGTATATTTGATCTATAGGTAGTTGCTAACCTTATTAGGGCTGGTGGTCATGATTGCTGCCTTCCATTCAGGCTAAATGAGGGAGCAGTTAAATGCATCTTTGTTTAGTGACAGCTGAAACAACAGAAACCACTGTTGAAATCACAAAGAAGTATGGAAAATCTGGTGTAGCAGCTGAGCCATGCAGTCTGAGGGTTTTTTCCCCCCTTTGGTCTGAATGCAAATGTGGAGGCTGGATAGTGTTTGGTGGAGCTGTGAGTCAGTAGCAGACAGAGAAGGCAGCAGAAAGCCAAGGACATGGCAAGAGAAGCGCTGGTAACTGGAAAGAGAGCTTTTTGGGCAGAGTGCTGGCTGGAAAGAGGCTTGGAATTGTGAGCAAAGAAATTGCCTCCTGTTTGAGTCATACTGTGTTAAAGGAAACAGGACACTATGTACATTCTTTGTAAATAAACAGGATTGCATCCAAGGAATACCTAACTCTCGCATCAATTTACCCTTCCAGTGGAAACAATTAATGTTGGCTAACTACTAAAAAGGGGGTAACAGTGTATTAAACTTAATACGGACAGATTTCTAATGATGTGTTTAATATTAAACATGTTAAATATTAATGAATTATATAAATGTTAAAACTTTAAAACTTATTGAAAACAACTTTGTGTGGCTCTGGCCACACTTTCCCCCTTTGTCTGGGATGTAGGGGTAGGAAAGTATTTTGTTCAAGTCCTTTGGGTCTTCACAGGAACAAGGCATTGTGAGAATCAAGTAAAATGAGTTTGAAGGTCTCTCCTCTGTGTCACTATTAAGAACCTGGCACAAACCCCACCACACAGATTGGTGTAATTATTGGTGGCCTGTTCAGGGGAGAGCCAGCCAGTCCCAGGGATGTTATAGATCGGTACTGAGGTACATTGGCAGATGTGTTGGATCAAAGAACTACAATAACAAGGGTTTTTCAGAGAAGGATTGAGATGTGTTAATAGAGCAGTCCGTGGGGAAACATGCTCACCACCTGCCTGCATTATGCCTGGATTAGGTGAATGCCGTCAGCTCCATATTGCCATAGGGTTCGCTAAACTCATTCAGTTCTGAATGAAAGAAAATGAACTGAATTTTTCTGGAAAGGGGTTTTTATTAGCAGTCTGCAGAATCACTCGAGCACAACTGGGGCTCTGAGAGACTGTGAAATACTCCAGAATTCAAAATTTTCATAGCATTTCTGCAACTGCCCTTGTGGTTTTTTGTAGTCCCCAAAATTTATTTTTTTCAGTAAGTGTTGCAAAATTGGTCATTTGGCTCCAAACTGCAGAGCTGTGAAACATCGTTATTATTTGTATTGTAGTAGCGTCCCAAGCTCTCAGCTGGAGCAGGCCCCATTGTCCTAGATGCTGTATGAGCACACTCCCTGACTTGACCAAGGCCCCATTTCCACAAGTCAGCTGAGCATATTCTTAAGTGTTTTGCTGAATTGTGGCCTATTGTTATTGTGCCTGTACTCTTAAAATACAATTGAACAAAATTCAAAAATAAAAAATCTGAATAAACCAGTAGTATGTCCTGCCTATTTAAAACATTTTGTCTCCTTGCCAATTGGAGATGGGTTCATGCCACAGTGTTAATATCAAACACTTGCTCAAATGAACCTATTCCATTCTGAAAACTTCACAAAAGTACCAATCTTCAATTCTCAATGCAATGTAAAAATGCTCAACTTCCAAGTATTTTTAGTCTTGCTGCATTTTTACCTATCTCTAGACACTATCCTACCATCAGGAAACACCAGCTAAAGTTAAGCCACAAGACTACTTTATATACCCAAGAAAAAGCACCAGACTTCTTGATCCTGGCCTGGTGTTGTTAAATTCATCCTTTGCTCTATTAGAAAGGTGGGACCTTATCTAGATTGATGGCTCTGTTCTAAATGCTAAGGAGTTATTAAGCAACATTCCAGAGTTTACTGAATTTACAGCCATTACTTCCTAATGAATTCTGGTTGAACTGACAATTTTAATCAATTCCACTCTGCAGAAGTATAAAGGGGAAGAGAGAGAAATGAGGAAAAAAAATAATTGAAAGCTTTGTCCACTGAGCAATGCAACATTTGGAAATGAAGCTAGAAATGTCCAACTGAGTTGTGGTAATGAAATATCAAGTCTCGAGCTTGCAACCCTCGCCATGATGTCATGGCGCCTGATGTCAGCATGTGGAATGTGTGTTGGAGATTTCTTTTTAATCTTCTGAGCCGGCAGGGTGTGAAAGATTAAAATGCACTGGATCTATCGGATTTGTCACCTCTAGTTTGGGCTAGTTATTAATGTGCTATTTGGACAGCAGCAATGCTGTATTAATTGTATCACTGGCCAGTGATCAATGTGACAAGCTTAGCAAAGAGCACTGTTATTCATCAGAGGGTTGTCAAAGGATAATTGTCCGCATATGCATTAGAATAAGACAGCATGAGAAGCAGAATGGATGTGCTCTTATTTTTAGGTTCAGCTCTGTAGATGTCAACAAAAATAAAATCCGCTAAGATACCAATAAATAAACAAATTGAAAAGAAGATTAGTTTTCTGTGACTCAATTATCCCACTACAAAGTAACACCAAGGGTCACACTATGATGGAATTTACATTTCAGAGTATTTTTTTTAGGGTTTTCTTGCAACTAATTTATTGAAGCATTGTATTTCTTATCAATTACACTTCTGCATTTACACAAACATTTGCAAAATATGCACTCGAGAAACCAGAAATGGAACACTTGAAATACTTTTTTTGATATTTCTTGTTTCTTAACTTAAAAGTAGATACAATGGCAAAACTATTGTATTGCATGCAGCATATATTTAGAAAATTCGCCATGACATCCTTTCATGGGAAAGCACAGCACTGTTAAAATATCAGTTGGCGCTTTCTCTCTGCAGAGATGAAGATATGTGCACTTCAGCAGAGAATTTGCCATTTCAAGGTTTTTGAAAAGCCCTCAAAGTTAGTTGGGTGTCTTATATTATCTTTAGGTGATCACATTCTTTCCCAGATAATACAGTTTTTCTACAACCTTAGATAAACTCACGTACTATGGCGTACTAGTCAGCATATGCCAGACCTAGTGCTGATTTTCAGATATGCTTTGCACTTGCAGTTTTAATTGACCTTCATGATATCTGCAGGTGCAGAACACAAGTGAGGGGGAAAGCACACTACCTCCATTTCAGTGAATAAGACCTCATCCCGCAAAGCACTGAAGCATATGCTTAACTTTAAACATAGGAGTTGTCCCATTTGAAGTCAATGGGACTTGGTGTGCGCTCAAAGTTAAGTGTGCACTTAAGCACTTTGCTGGATTGGGACCTAAGTGTGGATTTAGGAGCATAACTTTGGACTCCCAGGGTTGCATACTTGGCTTGAACCTAAACAAATGGGGAGTTAAGGCTGACCTTCACTTTCAGGATATGTCAACACTGCCTCCCCCCCCCCCAGTGTGTTCTTAACTTGGGTTAGCTAACTCGGGTTAAAAGAGCAGTAAAGATGCAGCAACTCAGCTTTTAACTTGGGTTAGCAGTTGCTGTGTGTTCCCTTCTATTTTAACCTGAATTAAGAACACTCCTTTTTCTGCAGTGTGGACATACCCCTGTTTCCCTGACTTCTGAGTGCCTAGTTGTATAACCTTATTATTCCTAATGTGGCATTATGTGTATTATATATATATATATATAGAGAGAGAGAGAGAGAGAGACACCTACTCTATACATTGCATACTTTAATTTATTTTCCATTTGCCCTTCCTCTGTCCATCCTGTCTCCATGGATTTTAAAAAAAATATAAATCGAACAGATGTTCTTCAGAGAATCTATCCCGTGAGATAAAATTCCAGGATACGGGCAAGGCTAACCGCTGGTGTACTGGATCCTTCAGCAAAAAGATGAGGCATTATGCTGGGTCTCCAGAGCTGTCAGTCTAACACGTTTCACAATGTACTAAATTCACTGAAAATAACAAGGCATTTGGATCAATAGAGATTGGCAGAACTATGGGATAAGGCAGGATTTGACTGGAAAATGTTACATATGTTGGTAGGAAAAGATCAGCAAATAAATGAGTCAGAGCTCTAGTCATTTGCAAAGGAAAAGCTGGTAGGGTGGGCAGTGTCTAGGTTTGCCCAGGATAGTCTGTAGCTCCTGTTATAACGAAGCTTGTTCAGAATGGATTTCCTTATCATTCAGCAACATTATTTTTAATGATATCATCTGAAAGCCCTGCACCTGCCTTGCCAGTGTAAATGATCCCTTCTGAATCCGAAAGGAAAATGCTGATAGTAGAGATTTCTTTGTTTCTATAGGCACTTTGTGCATGCTACTGAGAAGAAATTATAAATATTCTTAGGCAAACCCTCCCAATCCTAGTTTAATTCCCAACCCGCCCAAATATGTTGGGGTGAAAAATCTGATGCGTCTCTGAACATCATTGAGTTTATTTGCTTTGGAGAGACTTTGAGGTGTGGGCAGGGCAGAGACACAATCCAGTAAAAGCAGATGTGTGCTTTCCACACTCCAGAGAGCTGGTAGTGTGGAAAGCAAATATAAGATTAGGGAAAAAAATTTAAGCAGGAGGAGAGAGAGTAATAATGGCTTAGCCTGCAAGCTCTCTCCCTATCAAGAATCATACTCCAGCTGTGTGATATATTCAAGGCTCCGTGCACCCTGAAGCAAGACTTGCCTAGCTTCATGTGAGCACCCTGCATTGCTTGTCAGAGCAACAGACTGGAGATTCTGCAGTAGTTTCAGTTCAATTTAAAAGTGAGATTTGGTTGAATTAAATAGGAAAGTGAATAATATCAATCCCATATCCCTTTGCCTTTAATTAGGCCTTCAGTTTATTTTAACGTGTCCCCAAACTTCTAATTTTCCTTGGGCATAAAAACTGGAGTATGGGGAGGGGAAAGGTGGGCACTGGGGTCTGTGGGATAAGCCCCCCATCAGGAGGCTGCGCAGGAGCCTGGCCGATGTGTCTCCGCTATGCCCTGTCCCTCCAGTCAGGGAGCGATGTGGTGTCACGGGCTCACTCTGCAGCCCGGTCAGAGGGCAGTGCTGTCAGGGCCCTAATTCAAACTCTCCTCTGGAGCTGCAACTCATGGGCCTTGGACCTACTGGGCAAACTGGCTGGTAAGTGCTTAACCGGGTGCTGCAGAATCCCCTAGTGCTGGGGCACTGAGTGTGGCACAGCCCTCCCTGTAGCCCCTGCCCGGCCTCATGCCTCCCACCCCGGAGCAGTCTCCAAAGCACCCCACCCTGGCCTTGTGTCCTCCTTATCTCCCGTCCTTCAGGGCCAGTCCCCAGAGCCCTCCTCAGCTCCTTCCCCAAACCAGCCTCTTTCCCTCCCTTGTCTGCCTCCAGTCACCCACTTCTGCCACATCCTGGCCTCCCTCCACCTCCCCAGAGCTCTTAGCTGGAGTCTCATTGGTCTCTTATGCTACCCAGAGCCTCCTTCCTGCCCCTCTGCTATCCCAGCCCCCAAAGGGGCATCACACCACTAGCTGGATCAGTCCAATAGCTTCACCTCCTGGCTCTGAGCTCAAAAGTACTCACACACACTCACACACGCTCACACCCTACTTTGCTGCCCAGATCCCAGCCATACCCGTTCCTCTTCGCTCCCGGCCCCCAGCTCTGCTACTTGTCTCAACCGGGGGCGGGGAGGAACATTCGGGGAGGGTGGGGGAGGAACATGCGGGGAGAGTGGGGGAGGGCGAGCGACCACACCAGGTGGCTGAGGCCAGCTCAGTGTGTACCCTTTTCATTTAGGGAAATCTGGTCACCCTACCAATGCTGGAAGCTGAAGTTAGCAAAATTCAAACTGTAAATACGAAGCACATCGTTAAGTGAGGTTAATTAACCATTTGAGCAGATTATCCAGGGGTGTGGTACATTCTCAATCACTTGGAGTTTTAAAAATCTTGCCTTTCTGAAAGAGATTCTCTAATTCAACCACAAGTTACAGAGCTAATGGCAGGAAGCAGTGAAATTCTATGGCTAGTATTGTGCAGAAAATCAGATTAAATGATCTGTCATCCTTTTTCGCCTTGATGTATTAATCAGTTTGGGAGATTTTTTTTTCATAACTGTAAACGTTCAAAGCTTTAGGTTTTTTAAGGAAAAGCTTAGAATCTGTAGCAAATGTCTGTGGCCATAGAAACAGGATGCCCGGCCTTGGTTTATACAAGGGAACTGGTAAAATAATATATTCCTGTAGCAGTTTATTTGTAAATCTTGTCCTATGAAATAGAAAATGGAAATCCTCCAACTGTAATTCGTTCTTCCGCTGGAAATCAGGAATTGACAAAGTGCACTTTGAACAGTGAACCTCAGCGAAACAGCAGCAGAGATTCAAAACTAGCCCCAGGGCAAAGTCCGAGTTGCAACATTTAAAATAATTTAAACTTCTGAACTATAGTAGGGGAAAAGAGCCTCTGTCTATTGCAGTCTGTTCTGCAGAGAGCTGAAGCCCTGAGAATAACAGCTGTGTTTTGTATTCATTCCAGTCCCCACAGGTCACAGCCATTTCGTTTTTGAACATCATGCTTGACTATTACAGCCCTTGACAATATGTGACCTTCAAACCCAACTTGAACATACTAACATTTGATGACATTTTCCATCAATAGGCAGAGATGACTTGGTAGGCTACTAGACTGAGTCTGGGCCAAGGGATGAAAGGTTCAGCTAAGGAATTTGGCATGTTCCATCTATCAACTGAGGAGCATAATTGAAGGAGATTTGTGTGCTGGCAGAAGAACTGTGCTTTAGGTGAGATACTAAACAGGCTGCTGAATTTGTGTGATGTTAAAGGGCCAGATTCTGATCTCAGTGAAACTGGTGTAGCTCAATGGGGCTATTCCAAACTTACGCTGCCACTACTGAAATCTGAACCCAAACCTTCAGCTTTAAGTATCCGGGATGTCTGTGCAGTTACGGTTCTCAAACTAATTTCAGGTCAGCCACTGTGGTCCCATGAAAAACTTGCTAAATTGACAAAATGATACCTTAGTATTCCCTGTGGATCCCCTATAGAAAGTAGGGAAGGTCATTATAGTGAATACTGCAGATACTGAGGTAACCTAATTGGTTTATCTAAGAACCATGCCCGAGTTTCATTTCCTAGTGACAGTGCAAAAGGGACCTTCAATTTGATGCAAGTGTAATTTACAATTGCTTTCAGACCCTTTACACTGCCACAATGGTGTCTTATAGGTCCTATTTAAAAAAATGTGTTACATGTTACTTTTCACTCAGATATGCACAAAGTGAGCTCAAAGCATTAAAACCAAGCAGCAATGTAGACAGTAAATATGCAAAACTCAGTACAGTGATGGGCAAACTTGGCTCGGTTCAGTTCAAAGAAGCATCCAAAAATTTAGGAGCAAATTTTTCAAAAATAAGAGCCAACAGGTTAAGTGCCTATGAACTGGATTTTCCAAAGTGACTTAGAAACACAAGTCCCCTAGACTTCAGTGATCCTCCCAAACTTTAGCTAGGTTTTGACACTCTTGCTTCCATGAACCTAAAATGGCCGTATTAGTTTGCCAGCTTCTTCCCATGACCTTCCAAGACCAAGAACTTGTGGGAGTCACAGAAGGACCTTCAGAGCTGGTTCTGGAACTGGAGAGGGAACGAGGAGGGGACTGGAGACCTGTTGAATAGTTAAGGGGGGAGGATCCTCTTTATCCCCCATTTCCTCCCCTCCCCAGTTGTGATATGATTGTTACCTCCACCCTACTCTTCCTAAAGCAGGTTACAGTGCCCCTCTTTCCCTCCTCATGAACCAAGCTAGGTTGGTTCGGGAGATGGGCAAGAATATGTATGGATTCTACTTTCTTATCCATTCTGTAGTATACAAGGAAAATATGAAGTTCAGCTAAATTCCATCTATAGTAGATCATATTTGGTTTTTTTCCCCTAAGATCAGAAAATTTCTTATTCATTTGTCTTATGGTAGCACCAACTGAGATCAGGATCCCATTGTGCCAGGTACTGTACAAACACATTAAGGCAGCCCTGCCTTGAAGAGTTCTCTGTTTAGCTAGACAGAGGATGGGGTCAGGAAGTTTTACCCCCTTTTACAGATGAGGAACTGAGACAGATTAGAGACTTGCCAAAGTCACACAGGGAGTCCCTGGCAGGGTTGGGAACTAAATTCATATCTCTTCAGCCCCAGCTCAGTGCCTTGGCTACAAGAGCAGCTGCCTTCTTGAAAGTCTTTCTTTTGTTTTGTGGTCTAAAAGCTTCTTATTAATATCATACATATGCTAATGATTGTGCTGCTCTCTAGGAATGTTCACGAACCGTTATAAATGATCAAAAACGAATATATGAAAAACCATCTTCAGTGCTTTTCCCCCCATCTCTGGAGAATAAGAATTTAATTTAGCCTTAAGGGGGAAGGATATCTTTTCTTCTACCTCTTAGTTCTTTTCATGCTTCACCTTATTAAATTGCTCTTGTGAGTGGCATTACACCTTTAAAAAAGCAGAGGCTGATGGCTATGATATTTCATGTGTGGTAGACCTTACACAAATTACAGCTGTGACTGTTGAGGCTATCCGAGTTGCTGGAAAAATGGTTCTAATTGGCTATTTTCACTACTATTTCCAGGATCAAATAGAATTTCTTTAACTACTAGTGCTCTTTATAACCCTGGTTCTGTTCCATAGCAGTAAATCTGACAGGAAAGCAGCACAGCAAACAAACAAACAAAAAAAGGCACTGATGCTTTATAACATCAACATTAAACTGTACCTCATCTTCAAATTAAAGTACTGGCTGAAAGGTGTTCTGCTTGCACCCATTTGTTACTATCAGGAAATTCAATTTGCATTTTAATACCTCTTGTTAACCAGTGGCTAAGAAGTGAAATACACTGTGTCTTTCTTTATACCTTCTTTATGGTTCAGTGCTTGTTTACAAAACTCTTCCCTGTTCAGGATTGAGGAAGAAATCCCTGCTACTTCTTAAGGAGAGCTCTGAAATGCCACTGTCACTGGTGCATTTTTACTAATAAAATGTAAATAAAAATGGGAATAAGAAATGGATATTTTGAACATAAGCTTTAATCTAGTAGACGTTGTCTAGAGCAGTGGTTCTCAACCAGGGGTATGTGTACCCCTGGGGGTACGCAGAGGTCTTTCAGGGGGTACATCAACTCATCTCGATATTTGCCTAGTTTTACAACAGGCTACATAATAAGCACTAGTGAAGTCAGTACAAACTAAAATTTCAAACAGACAATGACTTGTTTATACTGTTCTATATACTATACACTGAAATGGAAGCACAATATTTATATTCCAATTGATTAATTTTATAATTAATGGTAAAAACAAGAAAGTTAGAAATTTCTCAGTAATAGTGTGCTGTGACACTTTTGTATTTTTATATCTGATTTTGTAAGCAAGTCTTTTTTAAGTGAGGTGAAACTTGGGGGTAAACAAGACAAATCATACACTTGAAAGGGGTACAGTAGTCTGGAAAGGTTGAGAGCCACTGGTCTAGAGTAGGAAAAAAGAGTTTATCTTTGGATTAACTAGCTAAACCTGATCTAAACTCTACCACTTCTCCTATTGTAAATGTTCAGGGCTTTCAGAATTCAAGCTCTATTTTAGCAGGTTAAGCTATAACCTAGGCAGGTGCCTAGCCTAGGCTAAAAGAACTAACTGTGTTTTATCTTCATAATTTCCTAACTTTGAGTGCTTCACTTTGCAATTTTATCATTATTTTTCTGTAGTATTTTTTAATGAATTAGTAGTTAGCTGAACCCGAAGCGAGTATATTTAACCTTGCAATTGGCGCTTTAAGCAGTGTTTGGCAGCATGTCTACACTACAAAATTAAGTCAACTTAAGTTATGTCGTTGTACAGCCACGGGAGTAATTAAATTGGTTTTGTACATCCACGCTAGCTCCTTCTGTTAGCCAGCACTTGCACCAGCTGTCAGTGCTGGGCATTGGGGGCCACTGACAGCTGGAGGCCAGGGGCCTGTCAGCCACCCCGTGTGGCAGGGCTCTGGCTGTCAGCCACCCGGGGTGGTTGGACACTGCCTGTTAGCTGAAACAGTCAACACGGTGTCTACACTGACACTGCATCAACCTAACCACTGCCCTAAGCACTACACCTGTCATGAAGGGGTAGTTATTAAGTTGGTGTAGTGGGCAACTTACATTGGCAGGAGCAACATTGTAGTGTAGATGCTTACAGAGTTAAGTCAATGTACGCTGCCTTATGTCAACCTAACTCTGTAGTGTAGACCAGGACACAGAGCTGAGCAACTGAGGCCTTGATCCTGCAAGGTGACCCATAAAGGTGGAACCTTATGCCCAAATGGGGCTCTGTTGAAGTCAGTGGGCACCATGTGGGAACAGTGCTGCATCTGCATGAGCCAGCTTGCAGCATTGGGCCTAAGTTTCCCAAACCCCAAAGAATCAAATGCTTATAGGCAGAAGGGAGGTGAAAATTGTGGGATTGGGAGCTGGTGTTGGTGTCAGAAAAATAGTTTAAATGTGCTACTTAGTGATGATATAGACCACTTCATTCCAGATCATCTACATTGCATTTCAGAAATGCAGCGACTTTCAAAGAATGTCAATGTGTCGACCAAAAGGGCAGTCCGGATACTCATTCCGTCAGCTTTTTGTGAATGTTGCCTCATTTAATACCTGTCATTTCAGGTTGCGTGGATTGGTTTCAGTCTAATGCACTCTGTAAGTCAGGGACTG
Organism: Chelydra serpentina; assembly: GCA_037349315.1. Classification (NCBI taxonomy): domain Eukaryota; kingdom Metazoa; phylum Chordata; order Testudines; family Chelydridae; genus Chelydra; species Chelydra serpentina. The sequence goes on from JBAIAC010000023.1 coordinate 1,748,859, forward strand.
TTTCTGCTAGATGTATAGCAATGCTGGGAAAGAGCTGGAATGCCTTAGGAGCTCCCTTGTGTTTTGTTTAGCAAGCTAGAGCTAGGTACTGTACTCCTTACCCACATGCACTGAAGACTCATGTGAGTAGGGGTTGCAGGATTTTTTCTGAAATATCAGGGATATTTAACACGCTGGAATAACTGCAACATGAGCTTCCTGTTCAGTATATAGTCAATATCTTTGACTGTAGTTTTGTGTGTGTGTGATTGTGCTCGGCGGGGAATTTCCTGAACAGTTTATACATGGAGTTTAGAGTGGGGAGGGAACCCTGACATATCCCAAGTACCATAGCAGAAGCCACTATCTGTTTTCTATATACATACTGATGTCATTACTGAAATACATATATTAACTTCCCAGGGCCAAATGGAACGTCTCTGGGTGAAACTATTGCTTGTTCAGGGATTGGTGAGATTTCTTCTGTAACTATAAGTGAAAATTTATATTACAAAAAGGATGAAAAGCTCAAGGGCCTGATCCAGCCCCCATTCATCTCAATGAGACTCTTCCCATTACCTTCAGTGAATACAATACAAAGAACACTCCTAGCCAGAGTAACCACTGCCTCTTTCAAGTCAGGCTGGGATTCTACACAAAGGAAGTCATGCCTAAAAAAAGAAATGAGTCCTCCTTGAGACCCACCTTAATCTCATAAAACCTTGGAAATGAGGAAAGAACTAAAAGTGGGTGAAGAGACCCGTATTAAACTGAGCGTTAACCAAGGGCACCTGTTGAAACCCTTGGTGCTATTGACATCGTTAAACAAATTATGGATTTGTTTTCAATGGAGATAGTATTAATAGCATTGTACCAAATTCAAGTATAGAGCTATGTAGTCAAGGGATTGCATTTCACATGCATGCCTTACATGAGGCAACATACTGTGAGTCAATAGGTGTTGAAGGTACTCAGTACTTTGTAGGATGAGGTCATTAGTGTGTGCAGGTGTCTAGATTTGCCACACAAGGAACTGGACACCTGAGTCATTATAAAAAACCATGTAAATCTGCATGCGATGCGCAGCTCAAATTGTTCAGCAACTACGCAAAATACAGTCTGTCTTTTGAAGAAAAAATTGAAGCTAACATCCATTCTGGTTGGGGATGGGTAGTGAACTGGAACCTGCAATTATTCAATCAGAATTCGGAAGGTTATATAAGTGAGCCGCCTCTGGGCAGCTCTATTGGCAAAATGTCTTCTGAATTGTCTATAGGGCATCAAAGGAGAACCTGTATTAGGCTCAGAGGCTGGAAAAGACAAAAGAACTGGAAATATTGGACTTAATTCTGCTGTCACTTACACCAGTTTTACATTGTTGTAATGCTGGGTTACCCCTGATTTAAATGAGGGTAAGTGAGGAGAATTAAGCCCATTTGCTTCTAACAGGTAAAATATTGTTTGCTCTGGTCTGTACAAGTGAAAATAAAATACAGTATAGTAACTCTTTTGCCCAATAGATTAACCTGTCCTATTCTCAACACGTGGAATTGGCCTTGTAAATTTCTTGGCCAGCAGTTTCTCACAGTATGACACTTGCTTACTATGCTATGCCATTGCTATCCGACTGCCAGCTGTTGGTGTTAATTTTTTTCTGTTCAGTGCTACATTGTTGCACTGGAGTGATGGAGTGAAAAGAGACATTGTAGGGATACATGGGATAAGGAGGACAAATTTATCCACACTGTAAATTCTGTAATACTATGCCCAGAAATGTACATTCTAGAAGCTACTTAACACTGAGTGTATGAACTGATCCCTGTAACTAGATCAGTGCTGTTTACTGCTATTTGTGCTGTAGTTCACAGAATGAATTCTCCAACTACCAGACTTTAGGTTTTGGCTCTGATGCAGTCTGGAATATAGTGCACATCCAGCACTTTTCAGTGCCTGTGCTGTTGAGATGCTGTGGGATGAATGTTCAATCCCCATAGCTCCCATTAGCATTAATGGGAGCTCTGCAATTAAATTCTACAGGCAACACAGCACTGGACTTACTCCTATATATCCTGTGAATAGCTTAACCTGAATATATTTTTTGATTTCTCTGGTACCTATCCTGAGCTTCAGGCGTCTCCCAAAAGTGAAAGACACAGTTAGAAAATCTAAAACATGTTCAGTACAATGCCTTGAGTCATAAATATTTTAGTCATGTTTTTTCCCAATCAATAGGCTCTCTCACTAAAATCTAAAATGCTCTGCACAAACCATATCATAATATAACATGAGACTTCATCCAAATCATCCTTCAGTCCCTCCACCTATTAATCTCCAACCTCCCTATAGGAACGTGAGAAGATTGGGTTGGCAGTATCCCTGGAAGATTAACAAACCCAGGCTCCAGGGGATCACGAAGGAAAATGTCTTCCAGAATAGAAGACCTGTCATGGACAATGCCCTGACGTCAGGTTCTTTGCCCACTTGATAGTGTCTGTGCCTCCATCAGACCTGCAGAAATCCCTTTGAAGCTAAAGATGGAGCTTTGAGAGAGAACCACACAGACTCACCTCTGCTACCTCAAGTAGGGCTAGAATAGCCACACCATAAAAATTCAACCTCATATCCTGTCATAAATATAAAGGGAAGGGGGAGAGGATCTGATGCAGTGCTATAAAATCCTCTTACCAGTAAAGGGTTAAGAAATGCAGGTAGCCAGACTGACACCTGACCTGGCTGGTATCTGACCAATAAGGGGACAAGATACTTTAAAATCTTGGGAGGGGGAAAGCTTTGTGTGTGGCTCTTTGTCAGACACGGAGTGATCTTGGAAGACAGAAAGAACCTACAGAAAATCAGTCTCCTCACCAAACCTCACTTTTCTAAAGTAAGTTTAGATAGCATAGCGAGTAGATTTCTGTTTATTTTGCTTGGTGTGTTCCCTGTGTTGGGGGGTGGGGAGGGTTATTCCTGTTTTTCTGTAGCTTTAAGTTTTGCCAGAGGGGGAATCCCTCTGAGTTTGGAAATTGAGTACCCTGTAATTAGTTACCATCCTGATTTTACAGAGATGATTTTACCTTCTTTGTTTTAATAAAATCCTTCTTTTAAGAAGCTGACTGTTTTCTATGGTGTTCAAACCCCAGGGGTGGTTTTTTTTAGATCACTGTGTAACCAATTGGTTGGGAGATTGTTCTCAAGCTTCCCAGGAAAGGGGGTATATGGGCTTGAGGGAGTATTTTGGCGGGGAGGGAAGTTCAAGTGATTCCTTTCCTGGATTCCTGTTAGACACTTGATGGTGGCAGTGAAAGAAGCTTTTCTCAGGGTGCAGGGAATTTTGTACCTTGGGGGTTTTAACCTAAGCTGGTAGAAATAAGCTTAGGGGCTCTTCATGCGGGTCCCCATGTCTTTACCCTAGAGTTTAGAGTGGGGAGGGAACCCTGACATATCCCAAGTACCATAGCAGAAGCCACTATCTGTTTTCTATATACATACTGATGTCATTACTGAAATACATATATTAACTTCCCAGGGCCAAATCCTCAGCTGGTGTTAGCTGGCATACTCCATTAGCTTCAGTGGAGCTTTACCATTTTACACTAGCTGAGCATTGATGCATAAAACATATTTTCTCAATAAATGGACCTGTCTATAATGTCAGACGGCCATTTCGGTTGCCATCCTCGGAGGAGAAGAGTCCTGTTTTCGTTTGGTGGTGTTCCATTTTAGCATATAACTATTGCAGAGTTTAACTATTCTAGCAATTAGTCAGAGGTGCCTCTGCATATGTAAAGTGAAGGAGGAAGGATGTTTGACTGTTTACATATTGATATCAAAATGTAAAAGCCTTTGCAAATAATAATGCTTCCCCTTTCTCCTACACTTCTTCATTAACTACATCAATCATGGTTGTAATCTAGTCAAGAGATGTCATTCAGGTTCAGGTGTCTGCTCTATTGAAGATCCCATGTACCCTACATGATTTAGAACCGTACAAGTATTTCTAGCCTTATGTTTCACAACACACCTGAAAGACTGAATGAGAGAGACATGTAAGAAGGTGGGATATGTATGTGAGTTGGAGGAGTCCTTCTAAAAGGGGTTTACTGCCCAGATAATTATCGTAATTGTTTGTCAGGCCAGAGGTACCATATTTTATACTGCGGGAAGGGGAAGTGAATAGCTGGCTCATCTCTCTGATATGGTTAAAAATGCCCTCCAACTTACCATGAGCCAATATAAAGAGATTCAAAATGTTGCAAAGTAAACACAAGTGGTTAAAAACTAACTTTGTTTGTCCATAACCATGTGTGCTGATACTCTGCCCCACAGTGAAAATGTTTGCTTTTAAATGGCTTTCTGAAGGGAGAGATTCTGACTATTATATCTGTTAAAGGAAGACAGGGATGGGAAAATATCAGCTTGCCTTGCAATTCGATACTTTGTTTCTATTGATCCTCAACAGCTCTAGCCTTGAGGTGGAGGATTTCCAGGACATGCTGCATCTCATCTATGATTTACCTTATTACACGAGCAACTTAAAGCTAAATAATTTAAATAGCATGTATAGAAATATAAAATTCCCTTTAAAGGGACTTGGGTAAGCAGCTCCGTTGTGGCTTTGAATATCTCCCTCTAAACTGGAAAAAAAAAGCTTGCTTAATTGGTAATATTACTTCAAATCAAAAAGTGGAGTTTTCCAGACAGTGACAAAGAACATATTCGTCAAACATTTCAAAATGCTTCCAACCAACTTAAGCTTATAAGACCCATTTTCAAAAGTAATTTAGGAGTTGAAGCCCCTAAATCCCATAAACTCCCAATGAGACTTAGGAGCCTAAGTCATTTAGGTGCTATTGGAAATGTAACCTGCAATTCTGAAGTGAGTGATTACATTATGTCTAGAATGTTAACTTGCATGTTTGTTTAATAGCTATTAAGGCCAAATGGGACCATTATGATTACCTAGTTTGATCTGCATAATGTAGATCACACAATTTTTTCCAATGGTTCATGCATCTGGCCAGCAACTTGTGGTTGAACTAGAGCCTGTCTTTAAGAAAGACATTTAGTCTTGACTTAAAGACTCCTAGTAATTTACTGCATCTCTTGGTAATCTTTTTCATTGGTTAATTACCCTCACTTATCTTAGGGTATGTCTACACTACGATAGTAGTTTGATTTTTCTTAAACCGATTTTTTGAAACCGATATTACAAAGTCAAACGTGTGTGTCCACACTAAGCACATTAATTCGGCGTTGTGAGTCCACAGTAACGGGGCAAGCATCGACATTCCAAGCGGTGCACTGAGGGTAGCTGTCCCACAGTTCCCGCAGTCCCCGCTGCCCATTGGAATTCTGGGTCGAGCCCCCAATGCCTGATGGGGCAAGAAATGTGTTGCGGGTGGTTTTGGGTAACTGTCGTCATTTAACCCTCACTCCCCCCCTCCCTCTGTGAAAGCAGCGGCAGACAATCATTTCGCGCCCTTTTCCCTTGACTGACAGTGCGGACGCCATAGTGCCGCGAGCATGGAGCCCGGTGAGATCATCGCAGCAGTTATGGCCGTTGTCAACACCTCGCGCTTTATTGTGCACTTTATGCAGAGGCAGATGTTGAGAAATCAGGTGAGGAGGCAATGGCAGCGCGGTGACAATGACAGGGACACAGACCTCTCTCAAAGCACGGGGCCCCGCAAATTGGACATCCTGGTGGCAGTGGGTCATGTTGATACAATGGAACGCCGATTCTGGGCCCGGGAAACAAGCACAGACTGGTGGGACCACATAGTGCTGCAGGTCTGGGATGAATCCCAGTGGCTGCGAAACTTTCGGATGCGTAAGGGCACTTTCTTGGAACTTTGTGAGTTGCTGTCCCCTGCCCTGAAGCGCCAGGACACCAGGATGAGAGCAGCCCTGACAGTTGAGAAGCAAGTGGTGATAGCCCTCTGGAAGCTTGCAACGCCTGACAGCTACCGGTCAGTCGCGAATCACTTTGGAGTGGGCAAATCTACCGTGGGGGATGCTGTGATGCAAGTAGCCAACGCAATCGCTGAGCTGCTGCTATCAAAGGTAGTGACCCTGGGAAATGTGCAGGCGATAGTAGATGGCTTCGCTGTGATGGGATTCCCAAACTGTGGTGGGGCTATAGACGGAACTCACATCCCTATCCTGGGACCGGACCACCAGGCCAGCCAGTACAATAACCGAAAGGGCTACTTTTCAATGGTGCTGCAAGCACTGGTGGATCATAAGGGACGTTTCACCAACATCAACGTCAGATGGCCGAGAAAGGTTCATGACGCTCGCGTTTTCAGGAACTCTGGTCTGTTTAGACGGCTGCAGGAAGGTATTTACTTCCCGGACCAGAAAATAATTGTTGGGGATGTGGAGATGCCTATAGTGATCCTTGGGGACCCAGCCTACCCGCTAATGCCCTGGCTCATGAAGCCGTACACAGGCGCCCTGGACAGTGATAAGGAGCTCTTCAACTACAGACTGAGCAAGTGCAGAATGGTGGTGGAGTGTGCTTTTGGACGTTTGAAAGGGCGCTGGAGAAGCTTACTGACTCGCTCAGATCTCAGCGAAACCAATATACCCATTGTTATTGCAGCTTGCCGTGTGCTCCACAATCTCTGTGAGAGCAAGGGGGAGACGTTTATGGCGGGGTGGGAGGTTGAGGCAAATCGCCTGGCCGCTGATTACACACAGCCAGACACCAGGGCGATTAGAAGAGCCCAGCGGGACGTGCTGCGCATCAGGGAAGCTTTGAAAACTAGCTTCCAGACTGACCAGGGTAACTAGTGACTCTTATGTTTGTTTAACCTTGACGTGAACCTGCCCCCGTTTGTTTACTCTGTTTATATTGCCTATCCTCTCCAATTACCAACCCCTTTCCCCCTTTCAAACACACCTTCCTTTGAAAAGAAAATAAAGGCAGCATTGTTCAACAAAAAAGTATTTTTTATTCAAGATTTTTCAGTAAAGGGAGGGAACTGGGACGGAGGTTAGGGTGGGGTGCGGGTGGAGGGAGGGAAAGGATGCTTCAAAACTTGGGGAATGACAGCCTTCTGCTACTTGAGCAGTCTGCTGGGGTGGACTGGTTGTTCGCACGGAGACTGCCACCCCTCGTTTTTGGGACTCTGGGTGAGGGGGCTATGGGACTTGGGGGCGGGGGAGGGCGGTTATAGATGTGCTGCAGCAGCGCTCTGTCATCCTGCTTCCATTCCTGCAGAACATCCACCAGATGCCGGAGCGTGTCGGTTTGCCCCCGCAGTAGCCCAAGCATCGCCTCAGTCACCCTCTGGTCTTCCATCCGCCACCTCTCATCTCGAGCATCCCTCCTGTCCTCACGGGCATCCCTCCTGTCCTCACGGGCGTCCCGCCTGTCCTCCCGTTCGCTGGCTGCTCGCTTGTACTGCGAAATTGTGTCCCTCCACTCATTCTGCTGGGCTACCTCAGTGCGGGAGCACTGCATTAGCTCAGAGAACATGTCGTCTCGTGTGTGTTTCTTTCGCCGCCTTATCTGTGTCAGCCTTTGGGAGGGAGATGCCGGGGGAAGCCTAGAGACAATTGCAGCTCTGGGATGAAAAAAAGGGAGTGAATTCTTTAAAAAGATACATTTTTCAGAACAATGAATATAGTCTTTCACGGTGAACAAGACCATTCACACTACCTATCACATGTGCTTTCAGTACAAGGTTGCATTTTGAATCTTTATATTGAGTGCCTGGGGTCTTGGTGTGCAGATCACACAAGCGGGGCCGGGCAACGGAATTCGGCTAGCAGGTGGCCATGGTAAGCCATAAACTTTTGGCTGCTGAAAGCTTACTTAACAGCAGCGCCCTCCTTTACCGTTCCAAGCAGAGCTCCTAGAGTTGGCCAGTTACTGCTGCGCTGTGCGGGTTAACATGCAGCAGCAGAAACCACAGTAACCCCGGCCATACCATTCTCTGGGATGGCCACTGTGGCCTTCACCCCACCGTGTGGCTGTTCTAGGGGAAGATTCCTGCTAGGTGACCACGAACCGCTCAGTATGAACGGTTCCCCTCCCCGCATCCACCGCTTGGCTGGTCTCAGGGAAGATCCCTGCAAGCTGACCGCGAACCGCCCAGCATGAACGGTCCCCCTCCCCGCACCCACTGCTTGGCTGGTCTCGGGGAAGATCCCTGCAAGCTGACCGTGAACCGCTCAGCATGAACGGCCCCCCTCCCCGCACCCACCGCATGGCTGGAAACTGCTGAGTGGATTTTTTTAAAGGCACAGGCAAACAGTCCCCGTAATAAAATTCACCTAATTCCAACCAGGTCACCATGACTGATATCACTCTGATGAGGATTATGCAGACAGAGAAATAACGGATGTTGCGTGAATGCCAGCAAACACCGGGGCCATATGTCGCCATGCATTGTCAGGCAATGATACCGGAGTACCTGCTACTGGCCTGGTGCGGTAAAGTCTCCTACCATGGAGGACGCAATAAGGCCGCTCTCCCCAGAAACCTGCAAAGGCTTTCACAGTACCTCCAGGAGAGCTTCATGGAGATGTCCCAGGAGGATTTCTGCTCTATCCCCAGACATGTTAACAGACTTTTCCAGTAGCTGTACTGGCCACGAATGCACCCAAAGTCCTCAGGTCAAATTACTCATTTAAAAACCCAGTGCTTTAATACCATGTCTATTCTATTCAAAAGATACACTCACTTACTGTTCCTTCTCCTGATTCACGGTCCGGGATACCGCCTTGGGAGGGTTGGTAGGGGATCTCTGTCCGGGTAATGAAGAGATCCTGGCTTTCGGGGATATCAGCGTTCAAAGCGCTGTCGACTACCTCGTCCTCATCTCCTTCTTCATCTTCCCCGTCCACGAAAACCTCAGAGGAAGCGACCGATGAGAATACCCCATCGTCGGAGTCCACGGACAGGGGTGGGGTAGTGGTGGCGGCCCCACCTAGGATAGCATGCAGCGCGGCGTAGAAACAGCATATCGGGGGCTGAGACCCGGAGCATCCATTGAACTCTTTGGTCTTCTGGTACGCTTGTCTCAGCTCCTTAATTTTCATGCGGCACTGCATTGCATCCCTGCTGTATCCTCTGTCCGTCATGGCCTTGGAGATTTTTTCATAAATGTTCGCATTCTGTCTTTTCGATCGTAGCTCTGATAGCACGGATTCATCTCCCCATACAGCTATCAGATCTAACACTTCCTGATCAGTCCATGCTGGAGCCCTCTTTCGATTCTGGGATTGCATGGTCACCTCTGCTGGAGAGCTCTGCATCGTTACCAGTGCTGCTGAGCTTGCCACAATGTCCAAACAGGAAATGGAATTCAGATGTTCCCGGGTTTTTTCATGTGTGGCTGGGCAGAGCATCCGAGCTCGGACTGCTGTCCAGAGAGGCAAGAGTGGTGCACTGTGGGATACCTCCCGGAGCTATTAGCGTTGAATTCCATCCACGGTAACCCTAACTCGACATGGCCATGTCGATTTTAGCGCTACTCCCCTCGTCGGGGAGGAGTACAAAAATTGATTTTAAGAGTCCTTTATGTCGAAATAAATTGCTTTGTTGTGTGGACAGGTGCAGGGTTAATTCGATTTAACGCTGCTAAATTCGACATAAACTCCTAGTGTAGACCAGGCCTTACAGGATGAGATAAATTTGTGTGTATTTTACTATAATTATCTCAGGAATTCACTTCTACATGTAAATAATCCTTGGAAGTTGTCTGCAGAGTTCCTGTTAATTCCTGCTACCGCAGCATCCGTTCTTCACAATCCCGTCTTAAAACCCAGTTCTTTTGGGAAGCCATTTCTGCTTTGAGGAGGTCAGTTTTCTGGAACCTGAACTCCTTAAACAGAAATTGTCTTTAAATTAGAGAACTTGGATTTAAGAGTTTGAATTTGGAAATAAGAAGAACCTTTTATCTCTAAAGGGATACTGTCAATTCAATGCTTAGTGACAGGTATTTTCCACTCCATGCATCTGATGAAGTGGGTTATATCCCATGAAAGCTTATGCCCAAATAAAGTTGTTAGTCTCTTAGGGCTGGTCTGCACTACCCCCCAAGTTCGAACTAAGGGTATGTCTACACTACGAGACTAGTTCGATTTTTCTTAAACCGAACTTGTGAAACTGATATTGCAAAGTCGATCGTGTGAATCCACAGCAAGGACATTGAATCGAATTTGTGAGTCCACAGTAACGGGGCAAGCGTCGACAGTGCAAGCGGTGCACTGTGGGTAGCTATCCCACAGTTCCTGCAGTCCCCACTGCCTACTGGAATTCTGGGTGTAGCCCCCAGTGCCTTCTGGGGCCAAAAATGTGTCGAGGGTGGTTATAGGTAAATGTCATCATTCGGCCCACACTCCCGCCCTCCCTACGTGAAAGCGCCGGCGGGCAATTAATTCGCGCCCTTTTCCGGTGATTGACAGCTCAGACGCCACAGGACAGCGAGCATGGAGCCCTCCGCGATTATCGCTGCTGTTCTGTCCGTTGTCAACATCTCGCGCCTTATCGTCCACCTTTTCCAGAGGCAGATGCAGATAAATCGGGCGAGGAGGCAACGGAATCTCCGGGAGGACATGAACTCTGAGAGGGGCACAGACCTCTCGCAAAGCACGGGACCCCGGCCCGTAGACATCATGGTGGCAATGGGGCACGTTGATCCTGTGGAACGGCGATTCTGGGCAAGGGAAACAAGCACTGACTGGTGGGACCGCATAGTGCTGCAGGTCTGGGATGAATCCCAGTGGCTGCGAAACTTTCGGATGCGTAAGGGCACTTTCCTGGAACTTTGTGAGTTGCTGTCCCCTGCCCTGAAGCGCCAAGACACCCGGATGCGAGCAGCCCTGACTATCCAGAAGTGAGTGGCCATAGCCCTGTGGAAGCTTGCAACTCCTGACAGCTACCGGTCAGTCGCGAATCAATTTGGAGTGGGCAAGTCTACCGTGCGGGTTGCTGTGATGCAGGTAGCCCATGCAATCGTTGACCTGCTGCTCTCAAAGGTAGTGATCCTTGGAGACGTGCAGGTGATCATAGATGGCTCTTCTGCTATGGGATTCCCAAACTGCGGCGGGGCTATTGATGGGACACACATCCCTATCCTGGGACCGGACCACCAGGGCAGCCAGTACATTAACCGAAAGGGCTATTTTTCTATGGTGCTGCAAGCACTAGTGGACCATAAAGGACGTTTTACCAACATCAACGTCGGATGGCCGGGCAAGGTTCATGATGCTCGTGTTTTCAAAAACTCTGGTCTGTTTAGACGGCTGCACGAGGGTGTTTATTTCCTGGACCGCAAAATAAGTGTTGGGGATGTGGAGATGCCTATAGTGATCCTCGGGGACCCAGCCTACCCGCTAATGCCCTGGCTCATGAAGCCATACACAGGAGCCCTGGACACTGAAAAGGAGCTCTTCAACTACCGGCTGAGCAAGTGCAGAATGGTGGTGCAGTGTGCTTTTGGCCGTCTGAAGGGGAGATGGAGAAGCTTAATTACTCGCTCCGATCTCAGCCAAACAAATGTCCCCATTGTGATTGCAGCGTGCTGTGTGCTCCACAATCTCTGTGAGAGCAAGGGGGAGACGTTTATGGCGGGGTGGGAGGTTGAGGCAAATCGCCTGGCTGCTGATTACACACAGCTGGACACCCGGGCAATTAGAAGATCACAGCGGGACGTGCTGCGCATCCGGGAAGCTTTGAAAGCTAGCTTCCAGAGCGAGCAGGGTAACCAGTGACTGTTACGCTTGTTTAAACAGAAGCTGAACCTGCCCCCGTTTCTTCACCCAGTTTCTGTTGCCTATCCTCTCCAATTACCAACCCCCTCCCCCCCTTTCATTCAACGCTTTAAAAGTATAATAAAGGAAACATTGTTTATTAAAACCGTCTTTATTAATGATTTCTCGGTTAAGGGTTTACCCTGGGACGCATACTGCAGTTGGGGAGCGGGTGGAGTGTTGGAAAGGACGCTTCCAAACTTGGGGAATGACAGGCTCCTGCTCCCAGAGCAGTCCGCAGTGCTGGACTGCTTGTTTCAAGGGAGCCTGCAACCCCTCCTATTCGCAACTGTGTGTGGTGGGGCCTGTGTGACTTTTTGGCCGTGGATTGGGGCCACAGATCCCCTGCTGCATGGATCTGTCATGCAGGCTATCGCCGGCCGCAAAAGATCTGCAGCCACCCTCCCCCACCTGAAAGTCACAGACCCCCCCGCCCCATAGAGAACATGAAAACCCCCTCCCGGAATGACAAGTCTGCCTAGTGCATGCAATGTGAGTGTGACTTTCTGTTGAACCTTTCCCCCTGTCTGTACCCTGGTTCAGACGCCTGTTGTCTCAAATTACAAACCCCTTTACCCACTCCCCCAAAACCAAACCGTCCTGTGAAAGAAAGTCAGGGAAACAGCACTGTACAAAACAAACATTTTTATTAAGGGGAGCATAGTTTTGAGATGAAACCTGGGCAGGGAACTGTTGTGGGGTGCGGTTGGAGGGAAGGAAAGGACCCATCTAAAGTTTTGGGAATGAGAGCCTTCTGCTACTGGAGCAGTCTGCAGGGGTGGAGTGATTATTTCCATGGCCCCTGCCTCCCCTCGTTCTAGTGACTTTGGGTGAGGGGGGGATTGGACTTTGTGGCGGGGGAGGGCGGTTGGAAATAACATATAGAGGGGCTCTTTCCTCCTGTCTCCTGTCCTGGAGAACGTCTACCAGGCGCCGGAGCGTGTCAGTTTGCTCCCTCATTAGTCCCAGCAGCGTTTGAGTCGCCTGCTGGTCTTCCTGCCGCCACCTGTCCTCGCGAGCTTCAGCCCTCTGCTCCCGTTCGCTGACTGCTCGCTCGGACCTTGAGACGTCCTCTCTCCGCTGTGCCGCCTCCTTTCGGGAACAGACCGTCAATTCTGAGAACATGTCGTCCCGGGTTCTCTTTTTGCGCTGCCTGATCAGCGCAAGCCTCTGGGAGGGTGATCCATGGGTAGGGCGGGAGACACTCGCAGCTGTGTGATGGGAGAAAGGGAGTGAATTCCTCAGAAAGATACTTTTTCCCGAACAATGCCTATACTCTTTCCCTGTGAATAAGACCAAGCACAGTACCTATCACATGTGCACTTACTACAAGGTCGAATATTATGTCTTTATCCTGAGTGCCTGGGGTCCCGGTGTACAGATCCCACAAGCGGTGCTGGACACTGGAAATCGGCTCTCTGGAGACCATGGTAAGCCGTTGCCTTTGGACTGCTGAGAGCTTACTTCACAGCAGTGCTCTACTCCCATGTTTCAATCACAGTTCCTGGCGGTGGCCAGTTCCTGCTGCTGCCAAAACCGCTCATCTACTGCGGCTCGCCTACCCTTTCCCCCACTCCGCATGGCCGGCCCCGGGAACTGTACGTGCCCGCGAACCACTCTGTTTGAACGGCTCGCCTACCCTTTCCCCCGCTCCGCGTGGCCGGCCCCAGGAACAATACGTGCCTGCGGACCGCTCTGTTTGAACGGCTCGCCTACCCTTTCCCCCCCTCTGCGTGGCTGGTCCCGGGAACTGTACGTGCCCGCGAACCGCTCTGTTTGAACGGCTCGCCTACCCTTTCCCCACCTCCGGGTGGCCCGTGCCGGGAACTGTACGTGCCCGCGAACCGCTCTGTTTGAACAGCTCGCCTACCCTTTCCCCCCCTCCGCGTGGCCGGCCCCGGGAACTGTACGTGCCCGCGAACCGCACTGTTTGAACGGCTCGCCTACCCTTTCCCCCCCTCCGCGTGGCCGGCCCCGGGAACTGTACGTGCCCACGAACCGCTCTGTTTGAATGGCTCGCCTACCCTTTCCCCCCCTCCGCGTGGCTGGTCCCGGGAACTGTACGTGCCCGCGAACCGCTCTGTTTGAACGGCTCGCCTACCCTTTCCCCCCCTCCGCGTGGCTGGTCCCGGGAACTGTACGTGCCCGCGAACCGCTCTGTTTGAACGGCTTGCCTACCCTTTCCCCCCCTCCGTGTGGCCGGTCCCGGGAACTGTACGTGCCCGCGAACCGCTCTGTTTGAACGGCTCGCCTACCCTTTCCCCCCCTCCGCGTGGCCGGCCCCAGGAACTGTACGTGCCCGCGAACCGCTCTGTTTGAACGGCTCGCCTACCTTTTCCCCCCCTCCGCGTGGCCGGTCCCGGAAACTCTCCCTGCCTGCGCACCGCTAAGTTTCTATGGTTAGCCTCCCAGCTCCCGCCCCCCCGCGTGGATGGAAACCGCCGGGTGTCGTTCTTTAAAGGGAAAATGAAGAAGTCACTATACTAAAAAAAACCACTCATTCAAACCAGGGCACCATGACTGATATCACTCTGATGAGGATTACGGAGACAGACAAAGACCGCATGCTGCGTCAATGCCAGCAAACCCCGGGGTCGTATGCAGCCATGCTATGCAAGGCAATGATACCAGAGTACCTGCAGCTTGCATGGCATGGGAAAGTATCCTACCATGGAGGAGACAATAAGGCCGCTCTCCCTGGGAACCTGATGCAAAAGCTTTCACTGTACCTCCAGGAGAGCTTCGCGGAGATCTCCGATGGGGATTTCTCCTCTATCCCCATACATATTGACAGACTTTTCGAGTAGTTGCACTGGAAACGACTCAAAACTGAAGCGCCTATGGCCAATTAAGCAATACAAACACATTGCTAACACACCATGCCTATTCTATTCCAAATAAATGTTTAAAACACTGACCTGCTGATCCTTTGCCTGGTTCCTGGTCAGGGATGCTGCCTTGGGAGGGTTCGTAGGGGATCTCAGTGAGGGTGATGAACAGATCCTGGCTGTCGGGGAAATCAGCGGTGAAAGCGCTGTCGACTGCCTCGTCCTCCTCCTCTCCTTCCTCTTCTTCACCGTCCGCAAAAACTTCAGACGACATGGCCGTAGATAAGACCCCGTCGTCGGAGTCCACGGACACTGGTGGGGTAGTGGTGGCAGCACCACCGAGCATAGCATGCAGTGCCTCGTAAAAACGGCATGTGTGTGGCTGCGATCCGGAGCATCCGTTGGACTCTTTGGTCTTCTGATACGCCTGTCGCAGCTCCTTGATTTTCACGCAGCACTGCGTTGCATCCCGGCTGTATCCTCTCTCCGTCATTGCCTGGGATATTTTTTCATAAATTTTTGCATTCCGTCTTTTGGATCGGAGCTCGGATAGGACGGATTCATCTCCCCACACAGCAATCAGATCCAAGACTTCCCGATCAGTCCATGCTGGAGCCCTCTTTCTATTCTGGGATTGCATGGTAACCTCTGCTGGAGAGCTCTGCATCGTTGCCAGTGCTGCTGAGCTGGCCACGATGTCCAAACAGGAAATGAGATTCAAACTGGCCAGACAGGAAAAGGAATTCAAATTCTCCCGGGGCTTTTCCTGAGTGGCAGGTCAGAGCAGCCGAGTACGGATTGCTGTCCTGAGCGTCCACTGCGTGGTGCACTGTGGGATAGCTCCCGGAGCTATTAGCGTCGAATTCCGTCCACAGTACCACGAATTCGACATGGCCATGTCGAATTTAGCGCTACTCCCCTCGTCGGGGAGGAGTACAGAAATCGAATTACAGAGCCATTTATGTCGAAATAAATAGCTTCCTAATGTGGATGGGTGCAGGGTAAAATCGAGTTAATGCTGCTAAATTCGACATAAAGTCCTAGTGTAGACCAGGCCTAAGATACGCAACTTCAGCTATGTGAATAACGTAGCTGAAGTCGAAGTATCTTAGTTTGAATGAAAAGGTACTTACCGCTGGTCCACACGGCGGCGTGCAGGCTCCCCCGTCGACTCCGCCTGCTCCGTTCGCGGAGCAGGATTACAGGCGTCGACGGTGACCACTTCCGGGTTCGATTTATCGTGTCTAGATAAGACGCGATAAATCGATCCCAGAAGATCGATTGCTCGCCGCCGAAGCAGCGGGTAAGTATAGACGTACCCTAAGGTACCACAAGGACTCCTTGTTGTTTTGTCAATTCAAGTTGAACCCAAAATGCAGATTTTTAAAATAAAGCCTTTAAAAATAGAACTTAAAATTCTGATGGAAATAGATCTTCTTAAGTTAATAAACGTCCTCTTTTCAGTATTTGGAACCCAAATGTGTTGGCAACAAGAACCTCAAGGTGAAGTTAATAAACAGAAGGTTTCTGTTTACCCTCCTCAAACCTTCCTGTGTTCTGAGATGCCAACCAGTGGCTGTACTAAAACACAGATTTCCTTTTTAAATTAACTTTTTCTTCATTTCTAATTTTTTAGTCCAAAAACTAAATGAACCATTAAAGGAAACCACACTAATGAGATGAGCTACAAAGCAAAGCATGCCTAGGGCAACAAACAGCCTTTTAAATTTGTTAAACTTTCATCTCTATAACATCTGGCTGTGATGGATGATGTGACTAAATAAATAAATTAGGAATATCAAATGTTTTTTCTGCAAGTATTGCCTCTGCTGTTTGCCTTTGCCCATTTGCTCGCATTTTTTGGCACAATGGAGCACTAGAATGGACTTTAAAGAGGTGTGAAAGGAGAGAGAGTCCATGGGATGGAATAAGTACTGATTTGGGCTATGAAGTCAATGGGCTTGATCCTTAACCCCTTGTAAGACTAGTTTGTATGACTAGTGGCACAGAGTGACCTTAAATCTGCCCAAAAGGCAATGTTGTGGGCTTTGTTACCTGCTTCCACCTCCCCTTGTGCACAGTATTGCATCTCAGGGTCACCAGAAGGAGAGGGGTGGAGCTGGAATACAATGTGCTCTGCTGATTTGTGGGCAATAGTCTCTGCCGGTCTGTTCTAGCTTATGTAAGTTAGAGCATCCCTGTGGCTGCTCTAAATTGCTCCAAGGCTGCTTTGGTCCCTCTCTGGCCCAGGATTGAGAGAAATGAAGTGTTTTACAGTCACCTATGCCTTTCTCTATGCTGAGTGTTTTCTTGGTGTACATGGGGACTGAGCCCTATAAATGTAAAGTGGGAGGAACCCTTGAAGCCCACTTCATCTGCAGTGTCAATGGGTAAACTAGTTCAATGAAAACAGGAACTGGCCCAAAACTGGAGACAAAACTAGATGCCCTAAAACTAGAGACAAAAGGTTTTTTAGTTCAAAAGTGTAATATCTTTCACTGATATGTTCCTCTGCACTGTCTGCTGCCAGCTGAAAGCAGAAGCATCAAAATGTAGCAAAAATGCTGTTCTCATTGCATGACCAGCTCAGCCAGAAGCAAGATATATCATGGAATTCTCATGAGATTTGCAGCCCCATTTTCAATACATGGGCTTGGATGGTTGGATGAGCATCCAACTTTTGCGGTACTTATCTGAACTGGATCTTGAGGTTTGCCCTTCACTAATGAGGTATTTGGGGCATCCCCAGTATTCACACATACAGTACTTGAGGATGCTGTTTTCTGTTTAACCCAGAGGGAAAGATCTGGGAAGTGTGGCCCTGCGTGAGGTAAATGGTGCGCTCTAAGCTGCTACGTCACTTTATGAGGGTGTCATTGAACATGGCAGTGAGTGAGCGGCTGGATTGCCTGTGAGTGAATGAGCTGTGTGGGAGAGAGAGTGCTTGGAGTGGCTTGAGACTAGTGCCTGCACTTGGGTGGAGTTTCTGGAAAGGAGTGAGGGCAGAATGCTGGTTCACCTACCCTCTAACCCATATGTAGAGTTAGCCTCATTTGGACAGGAGCCATATGCTGCATCCTTATAACAGGGATAACCGCAGCTGAACTCATGCTCTGAGGCATAGCACCTTCCATTTAGGGTTTTATGGGCCTGAGCAGAGGCCCACTGAAATCAATGGAAAGTCTACCATTGGCTTAAAAGGGCATTGGCCCTCTCTCTCTAGAGCCAGTCGCTAATGGGAGGAAGTGATAGACTGATAGCCAGTTGGTATAGATAGGCATAGGTTCACTGACTTCAGTTTCCAGGTTTTCTTGAAAAGGGGTAGTAAACCTAACTATAAAAGGATAATTGTTCTCTATGCACAAAAATGTGTATGGCATTTTCTTTTCTTTTCTTTTCAACTGGGATTTTTAAAAGGAACCTAAATAATTTAGGTGCCTAGCTGGATTTCATTGGGATTTAGGTGTCTGCCCTATTGAAGATCCCAGCCTTATTTTTCCTGGCCCATGGCATCCACTTGTGTAAGCCTGTAAAGGACAGTAGAACAAACATCTAGTCTAAGCAAAACCAAATCTCGTATATCATATGCAATTTTATACAGAACTGCAGGGTAGTATTGACACTGTGAAGTTGAGTGGGAGAAGGAAATGATCCAGCAAATCTCTGTGGGACAAGGATAATTTCTCTGTGCTGTCTGCTGACAGGGCTCCAGAGGGCCCATTCCTCCTTTCTATACTTTGGCATACTTTATGGGGACAGAAAGTAGATTGCATACTCTGTTCATTGAACTCCATTGAAAAGCAGTGACAACTTCTGCCTCTATTCTAGCACTCAGCAGCTTTGAGACTTGCAAAACTGAAGCTAAAACAGCTGTTTATTTGGTAAGTTTTTCAATATTATTCCATCATGCTTTGAAGTCTTTCTGTGCACGTGATCTACCTGGCCGTGCCTGTGGGTGCTCTGCATTTACTTCAGATGGTATCCAGAGGGCCCCAGCATTTTTTCTGTTTTGCCAGTTTTAGCAAATAACATCATTCCTGTTTGATAATGGATTATTACACTTTTAATCAATAGAGAAGCTTATAGAAAACTGCCCTGTTCACCCATAGAACAAACTTTTACCAGGCTGAAACCAGAGGACCACTATTGTTATCCAAGTGGTAAAATATATCCACCTATTTACCAGCTGGATTCAAGGCCCCGCACCTGTTCATGGTGACTGACTGGGTGAACTGCTGTGTCCTTTGACTTCAAGGAACTCTGCCTACGTGTAGCATTCCACCTGCATGCGTCACTGTGCAGGGTCAGAGGCAGAGCCATACTTGACTCTTCTCTTTTGTGCCTACCCCCACTCATTGCCTTAATTCAGCCCTAGCCTTAGGCCCAGATCCTCAAAGATACTTAGATATCTAACTCCCATTGAAATCAATCGGAGTTAGGTACCTAAAGACCTTGAGGATCTGGACCTTTGTGCCTAAACCTGTGTGTTAGATACTCAGTTTTTCACCTGTTCTCATGACAAGCAACAGGCTGCGCTCTCTGAAGGAGTTGTGAAATGAACCAAAAGTTTAAAAAGACCATAGAAAAAAATAAAAATTGAAGTGAAAATAAAAAGATTTTCCCTGCCACAGCCAAGTACCCTTCCTCTTCCCACAAAAAAGGGTAAGGAAAATGTTCATCTATGGCAAGCAGAAACATAGGCAGAAAATAGCATATACATCTGGCGGTGTGGGTGGAAATGCAAGTTAACACCTAAAGGGGGGAATTAATCTGAAACATTCATTCAGAGGCAAGGGGAAAGGATGCTTGGAAAGCAGTTATGTTAAAAGAGAGCTAGAGATGATAGTGGATAGAAAATTAGACATGAGTTTGCCATGCAATTAAGCAGCCCAATGCAGTTTTAATTTGCATATAGAGAGGCATCGTGTCATAGAACAGGGAGGCAGTAGTCCTCTCTACAGCTCTGGTGTAGCATTCAGAAAAGCAACCAATCTTACTAGGAAGCGGAAGGAATTGCATTGTTTTGAGGAAAGATTTAAGCCACTGTGCAAAGATGCATACCTTATCTAGATGATGAGTAATGGGGGATATGGTAACAGGCTACAAATACATCAAACCCAGAAACTTGTTGAACTGACATATGGTAGGTGCAGGTGATGAAAACTATATTCTGAGACCCAGGAAATGAATATCCTAATCTGAAAACCTGATATGTCTTTGTGTATCTAAGACTGCTGGGTCAGGATTTGTTTGCTGGCTCCCAGGGACTTCTGCAAAAGTTTAACAATCTGTTTATAAGCGAAAGTATCTTTTTTCATTAGCTTATTGCCAAAGGGAAGAAAAAGCTCACTCCCGTCCACATGTGAAGCGCTGAATCCACAGGCCATGTACATTGAGTGCCCAAGTCACATTTTTGATAGATTTAATCATAACTAAAAGCCATCAGAGGCCCACATGCTGCAAATCTCATATTCTGATGCTCCCCAGGCTTTTTTGGGACTGCTCCACAACAACACAATAGAAAACAAATTTGCCCTCCTGCAGAAATGCTAAAAATAGAACACCCCCTCCACAGCTGCACATGCAAGCTCAGTAAATAGATGGCCAAACCCCATATACATATAACGGAGCCCCATCATTTCAAGCCTTTGGTTTGTGTGATACCAAAGAGAGAGCTTAGGAAGAATGTAAAGTATCAGAGGGGTAGCTGTGTCAGTCTGGATCTGCAAGAGCGACAAAGAGTGCTGTAGCACCTTATAGACTAACAGATATATTGGAGCATAAGCTTTCGTGGGCGAAGACCCACTTTGTCAGACGCATGTATTTGTAAAGTACTTTTTATTATAGCCAGGAGGTCAAGAATGTTTCCTTTCCAAATTTGCCTCTTCTGGCAGTCATATGCTTTGAGCCTCCATACAGATGTTTTCAGAGCCATCCAGATTTATACAGCCTCGTTACTGAGCCATCAGGCAGCACTAGATTTTAAGGAAACCTGCTAACAAGCCTGTTTTAGATAACCTTGCTTTGTCGAGAACCTGACAAGGGAACATGATAGTCAAGCTTATCTTCAGGATCATACGGTTTGATCTAATGCTCACTGAAGTCAGTGGGAGTCTTGCTGTTGACTTCAATGGGCTTTGTCCCATTATGAGAAAGTTCAAATATCGAGTTTCTATCAAGTGACATTTTGCTGAGGAAGCTGAACAGGGGGCTCTGCTGACAGCCTATGAAAAATATGAAACTGAAGTTCCTTTAAGCGACCAGCTTCAAAGGAATGTAGCAATGTTGTTAAACTCTTTGGGCAAAGCACAACTGATTCTCCCCATGCCCCTTTGCATGGACAGTGCCATGCAAGACCAACCACTTGCTGAAATTAAGACCCCAAAGAAACATATTCAAGCTTCCTACATTGCTTTTGTATATTGTGTATTCAACTGTCAGTTCAACTGTTTACTGAACCCCACAAGATTGATGCTTCCTAGCTCCTCTGGGTGAAGGGTCCCAACTTGCCCTCTTCGCCTAGTGTAGAAATGAACGAGGGTCACAGAGACCTTTGGATGATGCAGCAACAAAAACAAGCTGAATGTTAAAGGTTTCTTCCAAGAAAATCAGAGCCAATCTGGACGTGTGCCCTCTTGGGTTTACATTGATTTTTTGGGGGGTCTGTCTTTCTGTTGAAACAAACAAAAGGAAGTGTAAATAGTGATGTTATGCAAGCCTATGTTAGCTAATATTTATGTATAATTAATGATGGACTGGAATAAGAAATGCCCCAGATATATGGGAAACAACCTTCCAGGTCCTCCCACACCCCTCAAAAAAAACACCTTGAAGTGTATAGGGCCATTAATTTAGTATTTATTTAGAATTTTATAGTGCACACTCTCCTGTCCTTGGTGTTTTACAATGTTTAAATAGTATTAAATCGGGGACAGCTAGATCTAGATATATCCACAGTGGTGAACGAGGTAAGGATATTTTAAGAAAATTAGATTTCTGGTTAAGCAAAGCCAAACTGGGATATCGGTATGCAATTTTGTACAGAACTACAGGGTAGTATTGACACTGTGAGGTTGGGTGGGAAAAGAAAGTGATCCAACAAATCTCTCTATGGAATTAGAAGGATGAGGCTATCCACTGTGATTGGTACAAGTTGAATCATGTATTTTGACACTTTAGTTTTGCAAATACAAACTACACAGCAAAATGGTGGCGAGTACACCAGGGTATAGGGAATCATTTCCCCATCTCCTGGAGATGAACGGTTTCTGGTATGATGCAAGAAAATCAATGCAAGAGTTGTTTCAAGGATAGCTCCCCAAATCCCACTAGCTGGGTGGTAGGAAAGTGTCCCAACAGAGAGATGCCAAGTTAGAATTTTTGTGGCTGCAGCCAATATTTCATCACTTTGGTTGTAAAAAACAAGTATCATATAGAAGTGAGGCTGACCAACATACAAGAATTGAAATGTGAAATCATTTTTTGCCTGTATTAGATTACTAGCCACTTTGGGAAAAATTGACTAAATGGGAGGAAATGATTAAAAATCAATAGAACTTTAACTTAAAGGCATTGTCATAGGGCATGCCTGCCTGCAGCACCCGTTGCTGGCCAAACATGGCACTGCTGACACTCTCTGCCTCAGTTTTTCTCCCCATGAGGTGGGTCTCCTCAGCTCTCCATACACAGGTCAGTGCTGGAGATGTGGCTTGGCCCTCCAGGCAAGTCAAAAACAAACCTACCCCTTTCTGGGATAGCAAGAGTCCAACTAAATGCCCCAACAAACAAAAAGGTTCTTCCACCTTTTGTGGACTTCTCTTCATCCCACCTCTGGTCCCTGTTCTCAGCCCCTTTCTGGGCTATATTTGAGTCAATACCACAGGTGGGTCAGGCCCCATCTCCCCTTAAAGGAGCCAGTCACCCTGTCACATGTATATTGTTTGCTTCTATATGTTATTAGGCTTGTCAAAATTTGATATTTATTTTCATAACTTCAACAGATAATATCAACATTTATTTTAAAGATTTTTTTCAATTTTTATTCATTTAAACGTTCACAGTTGAGCAAAATTATGGGTTTTAAGCATTTTAAAATTTTGTATTGATTTAAGTTTTCATGTTGTGGGAAATTATGTGGGTGGGGGTGTCTCAGACAATAATTATTTAATGACAGAAGATGTTGAGATTCAAAAAATTATAGTTTTATAACTGTTAAAACACAAATTGTCAACATCAATGTCAAAATATACAAAGTAACTATCCTTAAATCAAACTCTAAATTCTTAAGCAACATTTGTTTTACTTTGCCTATCTGTAAATTTTGATTAGCATCAATGGGAGATATTTTTGTCAGTTTGTGTGTGTATGGTGAAATTGATGGTTACCGACATTTGCTGATAAAAATCGAATCCTTCCAAGCCTAATTATTTCTTATTTGGATTATGGTAATCCCTAGAGTCTTAAGGGCTCCATTATGCTATACATTTTACAAACACAGTGAAGAATAACAGACAGTCCCTAACCTAAACAGTTTACAAACTAAATGAACAGGACAAAGGAAATTCATTCTACCGATGGATAATGGAATCACACAGGAAGAAAAATCTGTAATAAAGCCTAGATTTGAACCCAGGTTTTCTAAATCCTAGCCCAGTGTTCTAAGTACCATACCATGCTTCCTACCAAAAAGCCTAATGTTTCTTGCTCACATGACTTACAGTGATACTCACTATTATCCTACAAACTAGCTTATTACTTCTGAAAGACACAAATAGCTACAATGTAGGGATAACACAAAATACTCAAAGCAGCCCTTCTCCTGGAGTTCTTTGCTCTGTGTAGCTATCCTGCCCCTACTAACTCACCATTGGGCAAGCCATGACAGCTACAGAAGCAGCAGTGGTAGGGACCCAAAGAATGGAAGAGACAATGAAGATGATTGGATGGGGAAGCTGCGGGTTGTATTATTCTGGAGAGGGTACCTGAAAGGTGCTTCATTTGTATGAAGTGCTGCCTGCTGGATCTGATGGAAGAGAAGATCCGAGGTTTGGAGATGCAGCTAGATGAGTTTCAAAGGGGATTTGAACAGATGATGGAGGGAAGAGAGAGGAGACTGAAGAGAAAACGCAAGACATGCAAGTGCAAGCTAGAGCAGAGAACTGTGAAGGTAGACGGCTGGGTGAAGAAAGATGCCAGTGGAAGCCTGTGACTACGAGAACCAGGCAGAGGAAAAGACTGGCTAGCAAATAAGAAATAGAGCTGAGGAACAGATTTGCTGAGTTGGAAAACGAAGGGGTGTGGCAGGCAGTAACAGATGATGGGAAGGCAAGGAAAAAGAGAAGAGCGGCTAGTCCTAGAAGAAAAGAGGAAGATTTAATGGAGGTAGCCAGAGTTTGGAGTCCCAGGAGAATAGAAGATGACTTGCAGAAGATTGCAAGTGAGAACAGAAGACAAGAAGACTTGCAGCCAGAAAGAACAGAATGGGGAATGGCTGTGAAGTGCACCAACACCAAGAAAAGATGCATGTCTACACGACTGGTGACTCTCGACTAAGAATAGACAGGTCTGTCACCGGAGCTGATTCAGAGAACAGAAGGCTGTGCTGTTTGCTGAGAACTAAGATACAGAATGTGGAGTGGAGGCTCAAGAGGATCCTAATGGGAGTAGGAAAGAATCTGTTGCTAATGGTAGGACCCAGATATCCGGGATGTGATAACTGACAGATTTCTTCACCAAATAGTCACCCAGTCAACAACACATAATGCATTTTAGATTTAGTATTGGTAAGTAGTGAGGGTCAATCAGAATTTGTTGTAGTGGACAAACTTGGTTTGAGTGATCCTGAGTTAATTCAGTTTAAACTAAATTGAAGGATAAACAAAAACAGGTCTGCAACTAGGATTCCTTGATTTTAAGAAGGAAAACTTTGTAACAAATTAATGGAACTAGTTAGGGAAGTGGACTTCACTGAAGAACTCAAGGGTCTGAATATGGAGGTGGCATAGAATTACCTTAAATCAAAGTTGCAGAAACTATCCAGCTGCCTCGAAACAAGGGTACCTGAACTGGAGCAGTGCTGGGGAAAAGCAGGAAGGGCTGGGGAGCTCCAGCCAGGGCCAGCTCCAGGCACCAGCCGACCAAACATGTGCTTGGGGCAGCACCTTCTAAGGGGCGGCCAATCTTGGGGCAGTGGGGTGGTGCTCAGGTTTTTTTTTTGCTTTTCTTTTACTTCGGTGGGGCAGCGCTTCGGGGGTTGTTTTTTGTTTTTGTTTCGGCAGGGTGGCACTCGTGGGGAGGGGGAGTTTTGTTGGGGCAGGGCGGTGCTCGGGCGGAGTTTGTTTCAGCGGGGCGGTGCTCGGGGGGATTGTTTCAGCGGGATGGCGCTCGGGGGAGGGGGAGTTTTGAGGCGGGGTGGCATTCGGGGGGGGTTGTTTCAGAGGGGCAGCGCTTGGGGGGGTTGTTTTGGTGGGGTGGCGCTCGGGGGAGGGGGAGTTTTGTTGGGGTGGGGCGGTGCTCGGGGGGGTTTGTTTCAGTGGGGCAGCACTCGGGGCGGGGTTTGTTTCAGTGAGGCGGTGCTCGGGGTTTGTTTGTTTTTTGTTTCAGTGGGGCGGCGGTCGGGGGGGTTGTTTCGGTGGGGTGGCCCTCGGTTTTTTGGTTTTTTTTGCTGGGGGGGCGGGGGGCGGTGCTCGGTGTTTTGTTTTATTTTTTTGCTTGGGGAGGCAAAATTAGAGCCGGCTCTGGTTCCAGCCTGGCAACTCCTCAGGCTGCAGGCCTTGTTTAAGGCCAGGAAAGGTACTGGGGCTGTAGAGGGGTAGCCTGGGGATAGGCAAAGGCAGCAGGTCCTAACCCCTTGCCAATGATGAGTGGTCATTACAGACTGCAGTCTGCCCCAGTGAGCAGGGTCTAGATGATGACTGGCAGTAGCCACTGAGGCAAGGTGGGTTTAGAGGGTTGGGGGTTCCCCTGGGAGAGGAGACCCAGAGTGTGGGGGTACTGCTAGGGCAGAACCCTGAGGCAAAGGGCACTGGGAGGGACACGGGGGGCCCTCAGACAGGCGAGACACTGGCCAGCAGAAGGCGCTCTGAGGCTGAAGAGCTAATTCCCAAGATGACCAGCAGGAGGCGCGGCGGCGATGAGCCTTCGCTTCTCTACAGGGTGCAAATGTCCTTATACTGCTGTTTTCCCTTTTCCCTCTCCCCTCACCGCCATGCCATTAATCTGGAGTTACTGGGTTAGTAACCCTTGTTATGTCTGCTGAGACATAACAAAAAGGGGAGTATTTTGTGCTGTGGATATTAGCTCCCTGGAAACTGGAAGGAAAGCTGCTATTTTACCTTACGTAAATAGCACAATGTACTTGTTGTGCTGGCTAATTTTAATTAACACTCTAATAAACACATGTGACAGGGTGCTGTCAGCAGCACCCTGATCACTGACATTGCTGCAGCCTGGAGAAGGCTGCAGGCCCAACTGAGGGCAATTATATTCTTTCTGCAGGGGAGGGTGGGATTGTGAGCACCTGGGTGACAATCACTCGGTTAACAAGATAATTGGGGAGAATATCAGGAGGAAACAGGAAGCTCAAGAGGGCAAGCCTGGGCTGGGGAGCGAGGGCTGCAGGAAAGCCTGTCCTTGCTATCAGGGTCGGTGCAAGGAAGTTTCGCGCCCTAGGCGAAACTTCCTTCAACCAGACCTGCGCCGCCCCCCTCCCGCAATGCCGCCCCCCCAGCCAGCTCCCTTGCCTGCGGGAGCTCAGCCTCCCTCCCCCCCCCAAAATGCCACCCCCTCCAGCCAGCTCCCCCACCCGCAGGAGCTCAGCCTTCCCCCCCGTGGGCCGCGGGCGCTCAGCCCCCCCCACCAGCCATGGGAGCTAAGCGGGAGGTGTGGGGGGGTGCCTTGATGCGGCTGCTGCCCCCCATCTCCCTGCTCAGGCGCTGAGCGGGGGAGTGGTGGAGCGGCTCGCTGCGGCTGCTCCCCGGCTCCCCGCTCAGCCGCTGAGCGGGGGGGGCGGTGGGGTGGCTCGCTATGGCTGCTCCCCGGCTCTCCGCTCAGGCGCTGAGCGGGGTGGTGGCGGGGCGGCTCGCTACGGCTGCTCCCCGGCTCCCCGCTCAGGCGCTGAGTGGGGAGGGGGGTGGCGGGGTGGCTCGCTATGGCTGCTCCCCGGCTCGGGGCGGTGAGGCGGCTTGCCGCAGCTGTCCCCCGGCTCCACTGCGGGGGCGGCTTGTAGCGGCTGCTCCCACTCAGGCGGGGAGTCGGAAGGCACGGGGGCGGCTCGCCGCAGCTACGTCCCCGCTCAGCGGCTGAGTGGGGAGCTGGGAGGCAGCCGCCCGCCACCCTCCAAATCTTGGCGCCCTAGGCGACTGCCTAGGGTTGCCTAGTGGGTGTGCTGGCCCTGCTTGCTATAAGCCTGTGTTGCATGTAATTATGATGATAGAGAGAA
The DNA here is from genome assembly GCA_037349315.1 of Chelydra serpentina. NCBI lineage: Eukaryota > Metazoa > Chordata > Testudines > Chelydridae > Chelydra > Chelydra serpentina. The sequence continues at coordinate 1,775,871 of JBAIAC010000023.1, forward strand.
ATAAGTGCACACCTTGGTGATGGATAAACAGCCCGATGTGTGTTTATGACTATGGAAGCATCTTCACTGGCCAGGCAGTGAGGTTCACTGGGAAGGAACGAAGGCGCTCTATAACAGCACGTTAGTTTAGTTTGATTCCTTGTTTTTAAAACTTGCTTCCTTTGCTCCTCAGAATGGTACTATGTACTATCATATTACATACTCAGAGCTTGCATGCATGTTTCTAGAATACAGATGTGCTCAATGCATATTACAATATACAATATGCACACGTAAAGTCTGTAGCTGTTTAATAGTCCCCATTTATAGAGATATTTTCATTTATTAAATATCTTTGAAATGTAATAGAAATTATAGCTCGATCTGAAATAAGCCAGTTGTTTGCACTCCAAGCTACTCTCAATCAAATATTAGTCGAATGTTGGTTCTGATACACACAACTTGATGTAACTCTCAATATGTGGAAATGGACTTTCATTAGTTTATCCAAACATGATGATGTTTGTGTATCAAATGATCAGATCAAGGCTTATGGTTCCTCATAAACTGGCCACTAGAGCATGCACTATTCTCTACAAAAATACTATTTGCATCACTTTTCCTCTATTATCCGGGGGTAGCCGTGTTAGTCTGTATCCACAAAAACAACAAGGAGTCCAATGGCACCTTAACGACAAACAGATTTATTTGGGCATAAGCTTTCATGGTGAAGAAGTGGGGTTTTTAACCACAAAAACTTGTGCCCAAATAAATCTGTTAGTCTTTAAGGTGCCACTGGACTCCTTGTTACTTTTCCTCTATGTAATAAATAATAAATGAGAGCTACGCATGAGCACTTAGTTTTCTACTAGTTCCTGCAGTGTTTTTTGTATTATTTTCTGAACTATACTCTTATTACAAAGACTGTAATGATGGAAAAAGCATGTAAAAAATCAGCTGGTTTTCTGGAGGTTCTGATTGGGCTTGTACTACAGCATATTTATTCTTCCAAGATTTTCCAAAAGGATCCAGTTCATTCTGTAAAGGACTAGGTTACCTGATGCTGCACGTCCTGAAGTAACTGTCAAAACTGCAGTGGGAGTGAGCTCCAAATAGTTTTACTGTGCTCTGTGTCCTGTAAGCAATTAGGCTAGTTGTGTGTGTAAGTGTTTGCAGGATCAGGGCCGCTATGCTTGAGCAGTCGGAAAACTTTGGACACATACCACAGAAGCTTACATGTCTTGTACTGATATTGTTTTTGAATTAAGAGGAGTGGTCAGAGCAGAGAGTTTTTCCAAGAAGTTTGTCAGGATAGAATATTAAACCAACACCACATGACAGATGTGTAGTCATGTTACTTAATACCCTACTGGAAGGCGCTCAGATACTATGGTGATGAGCACAGTATAAAAACCTATATAGACTAGCATAGAAACCAAATAGTCCCCACTCCTTTAATCATAAGGGAAACCTTATTATACTTTCCCAAAAAAGACACTGTAATTATGCTTTAAAATGCCTACTCAGTTTACATTTTGTCCCAGATTCTTTGTAGTTTTAGTGTGGCGTTTATTTAAAAAAATCCTAAAATGAAGAGAAACTAGCAAAAAGTAGGAGGGTTTTCCATTTTCAAAAAATGAAAGAATAGTCATTTTTATTTAAATAAAATTTTTTGCTACTGGTTTATTTCAGAAAACCTTTGTGCTTCATGCAGCAACCTGACTCCCCACTCACCATCTGTTAAACGCAAGGCCGTTTAAATTAGAAAAGGAAATAAATATACGGCTTTATAGGCATCACATTTTAGATGTTTGTGGGTGCTCTAGTAGTGGTGTGATCGGAGTAGGAGATTTGGGACGAATAGGGCAAAAATGCAGTCCCAAATTTCCCTGTGGCTACCGTCAAAGTGTTCATTATGAAAGTCATCCTGAATCTGTTCCAGAATGGGAAAACACTCCCTCGGTCCCCTTGTTCATTTGGACTCGGAATGAAAATATTTCACTTGAGTCCCAGGCTGCAACACTCAGATATAGCCCAGATTGGAGTTTCCTACCTATGCTAAATGGATTCTAATCATTAATCACATGGTAAGATTAAACTCACTTGTCACCATATGCACTCTTGGTCCCTGTAGCTCTGCAGATGCTACATTAAGGTCTGGTAACTCTTCAATGCAAGGCTGTTTTCATTATTATTGTTTGTTTGTACTGCACTGGATCAAGGCCCATTTGTGCTAAGCACTATACAGAAGTACAGTAAAAAGTAACTGCGCCAAAGGGTTTATAGTCTCCCATGGCCCAGCCTTGTGTTCTGTGATTGCAGATGAAATTGTATGTACCAGAGATAAGAGAGAGCATTTGAGTGAGTTAAAAAAATAAAAGCAAACCTTTTTGGGGGAAAATTGGGGGGGGAGGGGGAGCACGGGGGGCAGGGGAAGACATGAATTCCATGGGAAATAATGAGTGATGCAGGTCTAAAACTCCTCACGCTTTGCATTGAAAATGTATCACTAAAATTCTCTGCAGCCTTTTCCCAATTTCTCCACTGTAGTGTCTAACATGCCCAAGGCTTAAAAATGTATTCCTCTTTTTGTCTCCTTGTTTATGGTCTTCCGTTTTAAATATCTCATGCTCCAAAATATTCGGTTCACATGATCTTTACATGATGAGATGGTACTAGTAATACGAAAAGATGGAATTCAGTTGGGCAGCCCCACTCCCACTCCAACCCTGGGTAACATAGGGTTCTGCTAGGATTGTGCTCACTGTTGTTGTTGTGGATTCTGGGGAGGACCATGCATAGAGATATCTGAAGTTTCAGCAGGAAAGTGAGTGTGGTGCTGGGGGACTGTGCTAAGTAATAACTCAGGAGCAGGAGTTACAGTAAAGTCTGGGTGTGCTTGAATTTGGTGGTCAGGGTTAATCTTTGTTATAACATGTTACAAATATTTCAGTAACACTTCAGATTAGTATTTGGCCAAATGCTAAAGTGCATTGTGTTGATGGAAGGGCAGAATGCAGCAGGAATCCTTTTCAGGGGTACTTCCCCACCTGTTAGCTCTGTGCAGGTGCAGAGATCTGCCTGCATGGAGGTTCTCCTGTTCTGTTTTACCCGCATTCTGCCATATATTTCATGTTATAGGAGTCTCGGAAGATGATTCCACACATGTTATTTTAAGAACATTTTAATAGCAGATTTGACAAAACGCAAAGAAGGTACCAATGTGAGATTTCTAAAAATAGCTACAGCACTCGACCCAAGGTTTAAGAATCTGAAGTGTCGTCCAAAATCTGAGAGGGACAAGGTGTGGAGCATGCTTTCAGAAGTGTTAAAAGAGCAACATCTGATGTGGAGACTACAGAACCTGAACCACCAAAAAAGAAAATCAACCTTCTGCTGGTGGCATCTGACTCAGATGATGAAAATGAACATGCATCGGTCCACACTGCTTTAGATTGTTATCAAGCAGAACCCATCATCAGCATGGACACATTCCCTCTGGAATGGTGATTGACGCATGAAGGGACATATGCATTTTTAGCACATTTGGCACGTAAATATCTTGTGATGTCGGCTACAACAGTGCCATCCAAACACCTGTTCTCACTTTCAGGTGACATTGTAAGCAAGAAGTAGGCAGCATCATCTCCTGAACATTGTAACCAATCTTGTTTGTCTGAGCAATTGACTGAAGTAGCACTGAGTGGACTTGCAGGCTCTAAAGTTTTACACTGTTTTATTTTTGAATGCAGTTATTTTTAGGACATAATTCTACATTTATAAATTCAACTTTCATGATAAAGAGGTTTCACTACAGTACTTAGGTGAATTGAAAAATACAATTTCTTTTGTTTTTTACAGTGCAAATATTTGTAATAAAAATAAATATAAAGCGAGCACTGTACACTTTGTATTCTGTGTTGTAACTGAAATCAATATATTTGAAAATATAGAAAACATCCAAAATATTTAAATAAATGGTATTCTATTATTGTTTAACAGTGAGATTAATTGTAATTAATTTTTTTAATAATTTGACAGCCTTAATGATGATGCATCAAATTCTGTTCCTAGTAACACAATGTAAAACTGGAGTAATTCCATTCAAGTCACCAGAGTTAAAAAGGTGGAGATCAGGAGTGAGAGAAGTGTCTGGCCAAATGTCTACAAAATTCAGAATAACAATATTTTAATATTACAACACAAATGCCATGATCTCTAATGTATATGTGTTTGTTGTTTAGGATCGTGTTCATTAACCTGTTCTAGGTGACTGTGTAAAAGTGAAGGCAGAAAAAGTAGTCAAATGCAATCAGCGCTCCATTGTTAAACTGACACTGTCTAATGTAGCCAAGCAAGGAGGAAAAACTTAAAAAGTTTAAAATTTATGGAGATTACACAATAAGACTGTCATTCATTTCTTTCTTCCTAGTGTACTCCTTGCTATAAGAGATTGGATCACCACCTAATTTACTCAGCTCTGATCTTTAAGTCTATAATTTTCCAACCCCACAACTAATGTTTTTATTCCATTAGATTATTGAGGGTAATCATTGATGACAGGTATAAAGCGCAATAGGATTACTGGATAATCACTAGGATTAAGTGTCCGCTTGTTTTGTTTTGGGATTATAAAAGAAAATGTCATCAATTATTTCATGAGACAATGCACAGCTGTAAATTTTGGAGATTAACACAGTTGTACTGAACAACCTAAAAACATGACAATGGTTAAAGAACAAAGACATGTATCCTATGGGAAAAAGACAATCCTGACCTTGTTATAACACAATGTAAATGTAAAGTATCAGGAGTACAGATTCCATCACTGGAGAGGGAAAATGGACTGTCCAGTAATTAAAGCATAGGATTGGAAGATGGCTAAGTGGTATCCATTTTTGAGATCTGACATAGGTTTTCTATGGGATCACAACCAAATCATTTATAATCAAGTTTTTAGACAAGGCCATTGATTTTGGAACTGTTAGTCTTTTGAGATGCTTTGTGTCTGATTTTTCTGAGCATCTAAGTGCTTACACTTCCTTCCCATTGACTTCAACTGGAGTTGCTTGTGCTGTCTCAAAATGGACTCACAAATTAAGGCACTGAAAGTCAGTGGCCACTTTCGGGAAAACTCGCTGAAATTCTCGGTTCCTCAGCTTCACTACCTGTAAGAGGACGATAAATCTAAATTCACAGGAATATTGAAAGGCTTAATCTAATTACAATCCTCAGCTGGAAGGTGCTGTAGAAGTACAGAGTATTATTGGATGATAACTTGAGGCTCGATTCTGCAATATTGCAGTCAGTGGCTTTAAGCGCCCATTGATTTTGATGGTGCAGCATCAAGCATTGGAGGTATCTTTTGAGTCAGAGTTCTGTTTGTGCAGGAAGAGCAGAATATCACTGCTCTACAGTCAAAATGCTTCTGAAATAAATGTAGTCAAACTTTACTAATTCTGGGTCACTAAGAACGAAAATGATGCTTAAAGTTGTTGATTGGCTCTAGTTTTCAAGACATGCTATTGGGTCAGTATATACGACCCTTGACTTGGGAATGGCAGAGGATAAGTGAGTTATAAAGGGAAGGGATCTCAATTTAAACCAGAAATGACTAAAATACATCCTTGACTGGATCTATGAATAAATCTATGACTGGGTTTGGACAGTACTTGCTTTTTAGGCGAAACAATGAATGATGCAATCTGAAGCTGGTATTGCGTCATACATGATATGAATTGCATCATGTTATTCCTAGAAGTCATGGATGATGCAATCATAATGAAGCTTACATCACTCTGCTGAACAAATCGCCCTATATCAGCTCTAGAAATCATACAGTGTTGTGCTCTCTTATTTGTCAGTGTTTGATTTTGCAAAGGGACACATTTCTGTTTAGCCAAAGTGAGCAGAGATGCCTCGTACTTGTGTGAACAGTGCAGATAACTTCTGCTATGTTTGTGGTGAAGTGACTTTTGCATCACAAAAGCGCAGTATAACCACTATGGTTAAGAAAGCCTATCACCTTTCTTTTGGCTGCAAAATTGGAGATCAGGACAAGAGGTGGGCCCCACACATATGCTGCAACACTTGTGCAACAAATCTTCGCCAGTGGTTGAACAGCAAAAGGAAATCTATGCCTTTTGCAGTGCCAATGATTTGGAGAGAGCCAACAGATCATACCAGCAATTGTTACTTCTGCATGGTGCCTCCAGTTGGAAAAGGTGTGTCAAAGAAGAAAAAGTGGACTATGCATTATCCAAACATTCCATCAGCTATATGCCCAGTACCCCACAGAGAAGGACCGACGGTTCTTGATGCACCAGAATCATTCTCACTTGAGTCAGACGAGGAAGAGGAAGAGGATGAAACTTCTGGTCCTGAACCATCAATGTCACAGGACCCACATTTTCTCCCATCCTCCTCCTCTGAACCACACCTCATAACACAAGGTGAACTGAATGACCTTGTCAGGGATTTGGAACTACTCAAGAGTAAGGCAGAGCTTTTGGGCTCCAGACTACAGCAGTGGAATCTCCTGGCAGGTGATGTTAGGGTTTCCATGTTCCGTGACCATCAAAAGGATCTTGTCCCATTCTTCTTCATGGAAGGTGATCTTGTAGCCTGCAACAACATCGATGGTGTGATGGCAGCCCTCAACATCGTTCACGATCCAGATGAGTGGAGACTGTTCATTGATTCATCGAAGACGAGTCTTAAAGCTGTTTTACTGCATAATGGTAATGTTTTGCCATCAATTCCAGTTGGTCATGCAGTCCATATGAAGGAAACCTATGACAACATGAAACAACTTTTGAGGTGCATAAACTATGACCAACATCAGTGGCAGCTTTGTGGTGATTTGAAGGTTGTTGCTCTCTTGCTTGGTCTGCAGACTGGATACACAAAGTACTGCCGTTTTCTCTGCGAATGGGATAGTCGTGCAAGAGATTCCCACTACATCAAGAAAGATTGGCCACTCCAACAGTCATTGGAGCCTGGGAGGAAAAGTGTTCAGCATCCACCACTTGTTGAATCAAGGAAGATTGTGTTACCACCCTTACACATCAAGCTGGGTCTGATGAAGAACTTTGTCAAGGCCATTGACAAAACACAAGCAGCTTTCAAGTACCTCCGTGGAAAATTTCCAAGGTTAAGTGAAGCTAAGATAAAGGAAGGTGTCTTTGTTGGTCCTGAGATTTGTGAACTTCTTCGAGATGATGCATTTGACCAGGCACTGCATGGCAAGGAAAAAAAGGCATGGAAACCCTTCCAGTTAGTGGCAATAAATTTTCTCGGAAACAACAAGGCAGACAACTACAGGTTGTTGGTGGAAAACCTCCTCAAGTCATACAAAAGCCTTGGTTGCAACATGTCACTAAAGATACATTTTTTGCACTCTCATCTAGATTTTTTTCCACCGAACTGCGGAGCAGCGAGCGACGAGCACGGCGAGCGATTTCACCAGGACATTGCAACAATGGAGAAACGCTATCAGGGCAAATGGAGCCCATCAATGCTTGCAGACTATTGCTGGACTGTGACAAGAGATGCTCCATTTAATGAATACAAGAGACAAGCCAAGAAGCGCCGAGTAGACACTGAATAGGACTAAACTATGTACATCATAGCTTTTTGCCTTTTGTTTCATAATACATTTTATTTATATAACCCCTTTGCTGATTTTTAAAGTGTTACATAAACAGGACAGGTGAAATAGTATCATGTAAAGCAACCATAAACACATGAAAAGACCTAGGTTTACAATTTATGATTAAAACTCTACTATCTACACAATATACATAGACATAAAATGTAAAAACTTAAATATCTTAGAAACAGTAGCTAATCAGTTGTTTTAATTGTCATATTTTAATTCAGCACATCAAAATACATACTAAATAGCACATTTTATCTCTGAAGCAGATGACATCTCAAACATTGTAGACCAATGATATCAGTCAAGAGCCATCTTGTGAGTCTGAGAATAGAATTTTCCGTTGGACACAATTGTAATAAATTTGGCCACAAATCTACTGCTCTTTTGGCTGGTTATTAGAATGGAAGGATGCATCGAAACACAATTGCTTTGGCAGTAGCAGGGTATATTTTGATTTGTACAGAAATAGCCTCAAGTCTGTGTTTAAAAATAAGCAGGGTAATGTAGAGAGAGCAGCCCAATTTATTTCCTTTACAATAAAACACCGACATCTGATTAGACCAATTCTTATGAGATTGTTGGAAGTTGCATTTTATTGGGCACTGCTACTGTCAGTTCGGTTAAGTAATATCAAATTTTAATTTTGGGTTTCTTGTCTCTGTAATATCTTTTGGTATCAAAAATTAAATTTAACTCAATTAGATGAGCAGGGCTGGCTGAATACTTACAATATTTTTGTCAATTTCATAAATATTACCATTATTCACTGAGTTCATGATTTGGTGAATATTTGACCAGCCTTCAAGCTTGCTGAATTATTTTTGATTACTACAATTCAACATGCTATAATCTCAATTTTTAAAGCAGAGTCCAAAATGTACTGTCAGTGGCTCCATGATATACAATGAAAGGGTCAAATTCTTGCTAGCTGTGCATATTGTTATAGCAAACATCACCATGTGGTCCTGCTACACATAGTCTTGCTAGTCCTTTGTCATATTGTTTGAGTGCTGTTTCATTTTTGGAGAAATGCTCATGATCTGAGATGAACTTTCTGTCTGGAGGAGCTGTGGCAAGCAGCAAGGGTGTTTGCTGTCTCTTGAGACAAAGTTGCTCTTGGGAGCTATGCATTGGGGTGTGGGCTGAGAGTTCTGAAAGGGCATTGACTGCAGGGTGTTTGTGGCCACCTCATCTCTATGGCTATATCCAGACTCCATGTCATGGATTTCTCCTCCAATAGGAAGCAGAGCTACTAGCAGGACCGGCTCTACCTTTTTTGCTGCCCCAAGTGGCAAAGCAAAAAAACAACAACAAAAAAACCTGCCACGACAGTGCCGCCGGAGCAAAGAAAATAAAAAAGCTGCCGCAGAATTTAAAAAAAATTAAAAATCTGCCACAGCAGTGCCGCCAAAGAAGAAGAAAAAAAGGCCGGAGTGCTGCCCCTTCAGATTTGCCGCCCCAGGCACCTGCTTCCTTAGCTAGTGCCTAGAGTCAGCCCTGCCTACTAGGGGATGTCTGCACTGCAGCTTGGAGTGAGCCTCCCAGCCCGAGTAGACAGATTTGTGCTAGCGGGGCTCAAGCTAGTGCACTAAAAATAGCAGTGTGGGTGTTGCGGCTGGGGCGGCAGTTAGGGCCCTCAGCCCACCCGACCCCCTGAGTCTGAACTTGGGTGGTTAACCTGAGTCTCTGCCAGAGCCACAACGTCACACTGCTATTTTTAGCATGCTAGCTCAAGTCCTGCTAGTGTAAGTCTATTTACCTGGTCTGGGACACTCACTCCTGGCTGCAGTGTACACATACCACTAGACCCCCAGCCTTCTGGTGGCAGAGGAGCAACAATATGTAACCCATGGTAGGAGATTGGGACTTTTTGTCCCCCTCTAGTTGATCATCCGCATAAAAAATGAATAGGCCTATGTGAAGGGGAGTCCATCCCACACAAAGCAGGTCAGGTTGTTAGGATAATTAACCTGACAGGCTGCAGCTGGGGGAGAACCAGGACCTGAAAAGCTAACTGATGATGAAGCCTAGCTGGGCAGGGGCAGGCTGAGCTTGTATAAAGCCAGTAAACTGAGAACAGAAAAGTGCTGCAAGCTCTGCAAATTGTATGTGGTGTGAATATTATGACTCCATTGTGTGTGCTGCAGGTAGCAACTGGAGAAATGCCTATAAATTGAAGGATGAAATTGTTAGATTTAACTTTCTGAGCTAAGGTTAATGGACATAGGGAGGATAAGAGAACTACGTGAATATACGAGGATCACTGGGAATTAAGTAACTGGGCGCCACAAACTCCCACATGCTCATGGGGGGCAAAGATGGGTAAAAGATGTGGGTGGAAAAGAAGTTTTAGAAGAAATTAAAATCTTTAGTCGTGGGAAATCAAACTATAGCTGGACGGTTGTCTCTCCAGTTGTGGATTTGGAATTATACAATAAAACAAAAGAAGAGCAAGACCATCATCAGTCATTGTGGATAGTTCTCTGAAAACATCCACTCAATGTGCAACGGCAGTCAAAAAAACGAACAGAATGTTGGAAATCATCAAGAAGGGGATAGCTAATAAGACAGAGAATATCATATTGCCTCTATATATCTCCATAGAACACCCCCATCTTGAACATTGCATGCAGATATGGTCGCCCCATTTCAAAAAATATATATTGGAACTGGAAAAGGTTCAGAAAAAGGCAACAAAAATGATTAGGGGTATGGAACAACTTCCGTATGAGGAGAGATTAATAAGATTTGGACTTTTCAGCTTGGAAAAGAGACAACCAAGGGGGGATATGATAGAGGTCTATAAAATCATGACTGGTGTGGAGGAAGTAAATAAGGAAGTGTTATTTACTCCTTCTCATAATACAAGAACTAGGGGTCACCAAATGAAATTAATAGGCAGCAGGTTTAAAACAAACAAAAGGAAGTATTTCTTCACACAACACATAGTCTGTGGAACTCCGTGCCAGAGGATGTTGTGAAGGCCAAGACTATGACAGGGGTAAAAAAAGAACTAGATAAATTCATGGAGGATACGTCCATCAATGGCTATTAGGCAGGGATGGTGTTCCTAGCTTTGCCAGGTCTACACTACTGCGATAAATTGATCTCAGCTACGCTACTCCAGTTACAAGAATAATGTAACTGAAGTCAACGTAGCTAGATCCACTTATTACGGTGTCTATACCATGCTGTGTCGATGGAAGTCGCTCTCCTGCCGACTTACCTTACACTTCTTGGGGAGGTGGAGTACAGAAATTGACAGAAGAGCTTTCCCATTGATTTAGCACATCTTCACCAGACCTGTTAAATTGATTCCACTGCATCGATTGCAGCAGTGCCGATTTAGCTCCGTAGTGAAAACATGCACTCAGTTTTGCCAGAAGCTGGGAATGGGCAATGGGATGGATCATGTGATGATTACCTATTCTGTTAATTTCCTCTGGAGCACCTGCCATTGGCCACTGTTGGAAGACAGGATACTGGGCTAGATGGACCTTTGGTCTGACCCAATATGGCCGTTCTTATGTTAATCAAATATGGTTAAGATTTATGAGTTCATACATGGCAAATGCGCTCAGCATTGCCAAATCTATTCTGATGGCTCAAGAGATGACAACTCAGGTACAGTGGGAAGAGCCTTTTGTATCCCTGATTCTATCCACATTTGTGGTCATTATGATGGCCCAATTGATGGGCATTGGCCCTGACCTGGGTAAGGGATGTATGCCCATCTGTGACTGCTATCCTATCTGACTCTGTACTGGGTATAATTGCGATTAGAAAGGGAGCTTCAGAAAGCAGGAATGACTTAACCAATAGAATACTGTTCTTAATTATAGAGATAATACAGTTAGGAATACAGATAGTAATAATGTGGATTCCAGTGCATGTTGGGATACCGGGCAATGAATGGTCCATTAAGCAGCGAAAAGTGACTTAAAAATAAGGGGGTTGATATAAATATTCTTTTGAGTGAAGAGGATTTCAAAAGTTTGGTCAAGCGACAAGTTGAAAAGGAATCTCAAGAACCATGGACCAAAGAGAAAAAAGGACGAAGGTTCTATTAAATATGTCCTAACAGGTCCCTGTGACCAGAATGGTAATTTCTATGTACTAAACAAGCACAAAGGTTGTGCGACACATGCAAAGTTCAAGAAACAGTTGAGCATCTGCTATGGTAATTCAGGGAGAATTACACAGATTCTTTATAAAGAACTGAGATGCCTCAAGGTGAAAGAATATAGTCTGAAAGGATTGGTGAGGGTACCAGGAAAGTGGAGTTCCATTAAAAAAGCAGTACTTTGCTTTTTAAGAGTAGAGGACTGGGTGAGAGGATATAGATTGTTGCTTATGTGAAAACTGTGGTAGGTGGTGATCAGAGCCTCACATGCTGAGGCTGCTTCACCATTAAATGACAGGAAAAGAAAAAACAAAAAACAAAAAGAAAATGGAAGTAATCTGCAGTCACTCCTGAAGAGAAGGGAGGTGTGTTTGCTGCTGCAAGAAGCCAAAAAAAGGAGTAGTATATAGTCACTTCCTGGGAGAAGGGAGTTTGGTGTGGTAAACCCAGACGATGGGGGGCCAGAAGCAGAAAAGGGAAGTAGGAAGGAGTCCAGGGGAATAGCAACAGAGTCTGGGAGCAAGAAGATTGGAGTTGCTAGACATAAGGTCCCTGGACTGGAATAGTGGGTGGGCCTGGGTTCCCCTACCAGCCACTAGGAAAGTGGCACAGAGCCTGGCCTTGGATCAGAAGACTGTCTGGAATGGGAGGTGGACTGAGGATCCAGTGGGACTTTGATACCTTGGAAGGGGAGGATTACATAGTGACCAGGCTGAAGGGCTGAGTCACAAAGAAGGAGCACCCCAAGTTCCAGAGAGAAAGAAGAGCCAGGGTGTGAGGAAGGGGGCGTCAGATCTGAGTGACGCTAATCCCCAGATGTGGCCACAAGGAGGCACCCAATGGTGAGTGAACCCTGTGACCGTCTCCTACTGCTGCCAGCTAGGAGACTTAGGGTACGTCTACACTACAGAATTAGGTCGAAATTATAGAAGTCGATATATTAAAACCCGAACTAATGGAATCGATTGTGTGTGTCCCCACTAAAGAGCGTTAAGACCATGAGGTCGATTGTCTGTGTCCACAGTAGCGAGAGTAGCATCGACCTTCGAAGCATTGCATTGCGGGTAGCTATCCCACAGTTCCCGCAGTCTCCGCCGCCCATTGGAATTCTGGGTTGCGATCCCAAAGCCTGATGGGGCAGAAAAAAATGTCGCTGGTGGATCTGGGTACATGTCATCAGGCCATCAAACGTCCCTCCCACCCTCCCTCCTTGAAAGCAATCTTTTTCGCGCCTTGTCTGCGTGCTTTCCATGTTTGCTACGGAAGGCTGCTCAGCTCACAATTACCGTACATCTCCAGCGTACGCCTTCACATTAGGTCTAGTGGAGATTCAGTCACGGCATAATACGGGCAGAGGGATAGCTCAGCGTTCTGAGCGTTGGCCCGCTAAACCCGGGGTTGCGAGTTCAATCCTTGAGGGGGCCATTCCGCCGGAGGCTGGTAGTCGCGGGACTGCACAGCATAAGCTCCTTGCCTTCTAGCTGCAGATCGTGCAATATGCCATAAATGGTTGTGGTCGCGGGACCATATAGCAGAAGCTCCTTGCCTTCTAGCTGCAGATCGTACAATATGCTTGACATTACAGTGCTCCTGGCCGGCAGCCTTTGCTGTGGCTGGCCGGGGGCGCTTTTTTACGTTTTCTTTAAGGGAGATCCAGCACTGCCTGGAACACGGGCAGAGGGATAGCTCAGCGGTATGAGCGTTGACCCGCTAAACCCAGGGTTGCGAGTTCAATCCTTGAGGGGGTCAGGAGAGCTTATTGTACCATCTGCAGCTGGAAGGAAAGGCGCCTAACCCCTGCTCACGGCATATTGTACTATCTGCAGCTAGAAGGAAATGAGCCTAACCCTTGCTCCCCCCTCCCTCCGTGAAAGCACCTGAGGGGGGAGCGAAAAATCCTTTCGCGCCTTTTTTCGTGCAGGCGCCATATTGCTGCCACCATTGTTATCCACCCGCCGCTTCTGCTCCCACTCTGCTGTCCTGCAAACAGCATACCAGGGAAAGCATGGAGCACGATCAGATCACCGCAACTGTTATGGCCGTTATGAACACCACGCGCATTGTGCAGGAGTATATGGAGACCGAGAAACGGGAACTGCTAGAGCAACAGGAGGCGAGGAGGGGACAGCATCAGCCTGAAGACAGTGATGAGGACATGGAGACAGACCTCTCTCAAAAAAGGCCCCCCCGCAAGGTGGACATCATGGTGGTAATGGGGCTCGTTGATACAGTGGAACGCCGATTCTGGGCCCGGGAAACAAGCACAGACTGGTGGGACCACATAGTGCTGCAGGTCTGGGATGAATCCCAGTGGCTGCAAAACTTTCGCATGCGTAAGGGCACTTTCATGGAACTTTGTGAGTTGCTTTCCCCTGCCCTGAAGCGCCAGAACACCAAGATGAGAGCAGCCCTCACAGTAGAGAAGCGACTGGCGATAGCCCTGTGGAAGCTTGCAACGCCAGACAGCTACCGGTCAGTCGCAAATCAATTTGGAGTGGGAAAATCTACAGTGGGGGCTGTTGTCATGCAAGTAGCCAGGGCGATCACCAAGCTGCTTGTACCAAGGGTTGTGAGTCTGGGAAATGTGCAGCTCATACTGGATGGCTTTGCAGCAATGGGGTTCCCGAACTGTGGAGGGGCGATAGACGGAACCCATATCCCTATCTTGGCACCGGACCACCAAGCCAGCGAGTACATAAACCGAAAGGGTTACTTTTCAATAGTGCTGCAAGCACTGGTGGATCACAAGGGGCGTTTCACCAACATCAACGTGGGATGGCCGGGAAAGGTACATGACGCTCGCATCTTCAGGAACTCGGGTCTGTTTCAGCTGCTGCACCAAGGGACTTTCTTCCCAGACCAGAAAATAACCGTTGGGGATGTTGAGATGCCCATAGTTATCCTTGGGGACCCAGCCTACCCCTTAATGCCATGGCTCATGAAGCCATACACAGGTAGCCTGGACAGTAGTCAGGACCTTTTCAACTATAGGCTGAGCAAGTGCAGAATGGTGGTGGAGTGTGCATTTGGCCGTTTAAAAGCGCGTTGGCGAAGTTTATTAACTAGGTTAGATCTCAGCGAAAACAATATTCCCATTATTATTACTGCTTGCTGTGCGCTCCACAATATCTGTGAGAGTAAGGGGGAGACGTTTATGGCGGGGTGGGAGGTTGAGGCAAATCGCCTGGCCACTGGTTATGCGCAGCCAGACACCAGGGCTATTACAAGAGTACAGCAGGGTGCGTTGCGCATCAGGGAAGCTTTGAAAACCAGTTTCATGAATGGCCAGGATGCTGTGTGAAAGTTCTGTTTTTCCCCACTAATGAAAAGCCCCGCCCCTTCATTCACTGTACTTCTCTTTACCCAAACCGCCCTGCCCTCCCCCCCTCGATCACCGCTTGCAGAGGAAATAAAGTAATTGTTGCTTAAAAATCATGCATTCTTTATTAATTCGTAAAACACAGAGGGGGGCCTATGTGGGTAACTGACACTGTCTCCCGGGATAGGTGGTGGAGGAAGGGAAGCACCAGGATGGGTGGTGGAGGAGGGGATGAGGGAAGGACAAGGACACACAGCACTTTAAAACTTATTGAATGCCAGCCCTTTCTTGCTTGGACTGTTCTCTTGGCTTGAGTGGCTGGGAGCACGGAGGCCACCCAAACGCGTTCTTGGGCGTCTCGGGGATGAGGTTATGGGACTCGGGAAGGAGGGCTGTTGGTTACACAGGGGCTGTAGCGGCGGTCTGGGCTCAGGCGGCATTTCCTGAACCCTACGCCTGTCCTCAGCCATAAGCCGGAGGATTTCCGTTTGATCCTCCAGTAGCCTCAGAATTGCATCCTGCCTTCTCTCTGCACGCTGACGCCACCTACTCTCTTCAGCCCGCCAGTCATTGTCCTCAGCACGCCACTTGTCCGCGCGCTCAAATTCTGCCTTCCTGGACTCAGACAGTGTCTGCCTCCACGCATTCTGCTGGGCAGCCTCAGAGTGGGAGGATTCCATGAGTTCTGAGAACATATCGTCTCGACTCCTTTTCTTTTTACTTCTAATCTTCGCTAGCCTCTGGGATGGTGATGAAAGGGGTGGCGTTGAAACATTTGCAGCTGTGGGAGGAAGCAAACGGGAGACAGCTCTCAAAGACACATTCTGTTTGAACAATGCTCAAAACATTACATATCACATGTGCATTTGGTCCAAGGTTGCACTGTGCCTCTTATATTGAGGGTCTGCCGGTTTGCTGTGAGAGATCACACAAGCAGGTCCGGCGGGCAACAGAATTCGGCTTGCAGACAGCCATGGTAAGACACTCTATAGGCTTCTTTAAGCTTCACAACAGGCGGGAATGTTTTCCAACAGCAACCCCCTCATTTCTCATAACAAACATCCCGTGGGCTGGCAATTTAAAACAAACAGGTTAGCAATTGAAAAGTTGGGGGGGGGGGCGGCGGTTTTCGGGTTAACATGCAGCGAGAAACTAATCACCCCCCCCACACACACACCCATGCAAGATGTTCGCTGTGCCCCCTCCCCCAACCGCGTGGGTCACAGCGGGGAAGATTTCCGTTCAGCCACAGGCAAACAGCCCAGCAGGGACAGACCCCTCTGAATGCCCCCGCACTAAAATTCCCCTATTTCAACCAGGTTACCATGAATGATATCACTCTTCTGAGGATAACACACACAGATAAAGAAAGGATGTTGCTTGAATGCCAGCAAAAGCCGGGACCGTACGCCGCCATGCTTTGCAAAGCACTGATTCCAGACTACGTGCTGCTTGCCTGGCGTGGCAGAGTGTGTTACCACGGAGCACAGGATAAGGCTGCCCTCCCCAGAAACCTCTTGCACAGGCTTTGGGAGCACATCCAGGAGATCTTTCTGGAGATGTCCCCGGAGGATTTCTGCTCCATCCCCGAACATGTTAACAGACTTTTCGAGTAGCTGTGGCTGTACTGTCCACGAATTAATCATTAAACACGCTTGCTTATAAAACATGTATTAATTAAACAGAGGTACACTCACCAGAGGTCCCTTCTCCTGCATCGAGCACGCCTTGGGAGGGTTCGAACTGTACTTGCTCCAGGGTGAGAAAGAGTTCCTGGCTGTCGGGGAAAAGGGCTTCTCCGCTTCCTTGCTGGGTCTGTGTGCTATTTTCAGCATCATTATCATCATCAGGCTCCTCTGTGGGTTCTGATGATCCACATACGGAGTCAAACCACATGGGAGGGTCTGTGCTGGCTGCACCTCCTAGAATGGCATGCAGCTCATCATAGAAGCGGCATGTCTGGGGCTGTGACCCAGAGCGGCTGTTTGCATCTCTGGTTTTTTGGTAGGCTTGCCTGAGCTCCTTAATTTTCACGCGGCACTGTTGCGCGTCCCTGTTGTAGCCTCTGTCCTGCATACCCTTGGAGACTTTGGCATATGTCTTGGCGTTTCTTCTTTTGGACCCTAGCTCTGCTAGCACGGTTTCGTCTCCCCAAACAGCGATCAGATCGAGTACCTCACGCTCGGTCCATGCTGGAGCTCGTCTTCGGTTCTGGGACTCCATCATGGTCACCTCTGCTGATGAGATCTGCACTCACCCGCAGCTCACCACGCTGGCCAAACAGGAAATGAAATTCAAAAGTTCGCGGGGCTTTTCCTGTCTACCTGGGAGGAGCATTCGAGCTCAGACCGCTGTCCAGAGCGGTCAGCTGTTGCACCGTGGGATATATTTAGGAGGCCGATACTGTCGAATTGCGTCCTCACTAAGCCTACATCGATTCGGCAATATCGCTTTAAGCGCTAATTCTCTCGTTGGGGGTGGAGTGGCGAGATCGATTTTAAGAGCCCTAGAAGTCGATGGTAAGGGCTTCGTCGTGAGGACGGGTGCACGGATCAATCGAAATAACGCTAATAAATTCTACCTAAACTTGTAGTGTAGACCAGGGCTCAGTGATTTAGCTCAAGCAGTAGATACTCATGGCCTAAGTGGAGTAAGTTATTCAAATATGCATACCCCAGCAAAACAGGATGTGTGCCCATACTGTTGCTGCTCGGCATGAAGGAAAGTGTCTGCTACAACCCTAGCTCCTGTGAGAATCCTCAAGTCCCCTAGCTCACCTCCATATCCATGAATGTAGGGCGCCTTCAGCCATGGGTCCTACTTCCGCTGAAGATTTCTCCACATCCAGGGGTCTCAGGGCCCATTTGCTTTGCCTGAGCATTGTACAGAGGCGAGCATTGGTCAGGATTGAGCTCTAATCCTGATATTCAGTGTAAATTCTCTCCCTCTTCTTTTCTTCTTATACTTCTAGTAATACTTTATTGCTCCACCTTAAATAGTTCCTTTCTCCAGAGTTTTTACACCCTTCAAATATTTGAAGACCATTACAATGTTCCCAGTTTAGTCCTCTCTTAGCCAAAGTATACATCTTTAGCTCTTAGTCTTTTCTCATATGTCAATGTCTCTAAATTGTCTAGAAGATGCAAGCTCCCAGAATCCTTCTAGCTGAAGAATTTAGACTGGAGACAATCTGTAACCATTTTGTTAAACTGAAAGTTAGGTATCCAGACACATACAGTAATGCAAAAATATTTCATTAGTACAATATCCCAAGAAAAATAGACTGTGGCGAGAGCATTGGAGGGAAATCTTCAAAGTATCAACTTTAATAGGAATTGCATAGCACTATGCACTGAGGTCGTTTTTTTAAATCACAAAATTATGGAATAACTTTGGTTATTTGATGAAATATATAGCACCTACGCTGTGAATATACAACTATAGTTCATTTAATTGAAACTAGTAAATCTGCCAAACCGTAGCAACAATGTGACATTACTGCGATAGAATGTGAAACGCTGCAGTATGGCTTGATGTTCACGTCTATAAACTTAGCAACTACCTCTCAATACAATCTCTGAATGAAAAAGCCCTAATGGGCATAAATATAATTTATCTACCCAGGAAAAATCCACTAATACACAGCATCAGGTTTATACTGAAGTGGCTGCTTGTCATGAATCTTTCAAGCTGGGTTGATTCAGGCACAAGAGGTCAAATGACTTGCCCAATTTCTGCATTATGTAAAGTGGGATTAGGGTCTAATATACCTCTGGCTCCCTGCTGTCCTTTGCTCTAACCTTTAGACCAGGCAAACCTCTCATCAAAGCTGCTAGGACTACTTTTGTGTACTCTATTTCATAATTTAAGGATTGCTGTGGAAAATATTTAGGGATTAATTTGTATCCCTCAACCCTGCATGAAATCCGTTGCTTTCAAGATGCTGAAGAGAAATGTCTTGGTCTTAAAAAACAATCTGCATAAAATGCTAATTAAATAATAGATATTTGTAGAAAAACTGTTAATTGCTTAGTTGCATTTTTTATTACCTAATGACAGTTTTTAATTATAAAGCACAGTTGTTATATGAAGCCTGTAATGACAGGAGGGAAATGAGTATGAATTTACTGTTGCTCAGCTGTATCGCTTTTATTGCCTTTCCAATAAAGCAGCCCATCTCCTTGTGTTATGACATGCTGCTTACTCCCTCTTGAAGTGAAGGCTAGGGCCAGGCAGGCTTTTATGTGGATGATGATAGCATATATGAATTTAAGACCAATTAGGTGTAACTCCCTGGACTTCAGCTGAGTCTCTCCCGATTTATTCAGGTGTTGGATCAGAATCAAGCATTTCTGCAATGATATTCATCTTACTGACTTTCAGTGGGAGTTGGGTGCTGAACTACTCTTTGTGCCTCTGTATGGCTAGCATTTGGGAACTGACAGAACCACTTTTCTCTCTAACTTCTGCTTTCAATGCACAACTGTGACTAGAAAGGTTCCATTTCCTCTCCCTCTTAAAGATCCATCATGGTCCTTTTGAAAATTGGACCTTTAGGCTCCTAAGTGTCTAAATCACTTTTGAGGATGGAACTTGGGTTCCTAAATCACGTAGGTGCTTTTGGAAATTGCATCCCTGCTTTGATACAATTAAAGGGCAAAAGTTCAGGCCACTTACTGTCTCTGAAACAACTAAGCATTCCTTATTTGTCCTCAGCTTTAAGTAAATTACACAAAGTCAGACTGTGACCCCTTTACTTGTATTGAATAGAGTTGGTGGAGATTTTTTCACAAGAAAATTTTTCTTATGAATAATGGGTTTTTTTGGAACACAGATCTTACTGTATAACATTGTCAACTTTCTTTGAATTTTTAATTTTTTGCAAAAATTTCTGGACACATCAGTATCTCAGCAAAATTTTATTTGAAATTACTTAATGAACATTTTTACTGCTGGCAAGTTTGGTAAACCATGTTTAGTAATGTCGTACATGATTTCATGATTTCAGTGAAAATCATGGAAACGTTAGTGAAAAATAGAAAATGGGTTCATTTTCAGCCCTATGAAATGGAACCAGCTTCAACATGTTGACATTCCCAGTGAAACTGTCTCTGTGGTGTACCATCTCTGAAATGGAATCCTTTACTCCAGGAGTGGTCCCTTTTGAAATAAATGGGACTACATGTGTTATACAGTGCAAGCTAACCTAAATAAGGATAGCTCAATCTGGCCCATGATGGTTACCAAGATCTGGTTATCCTTGAATTAGTATGTCACAGTGACCTTCTCAAACTTGTTGCTAAGGTCTGGTCTACACTACAAATGAATTGCTAGTACAGCTGTACTGGTATAGCTACAGCTGTGATGCCAGAGCCCTCTGCTGTAGACAGTGTGTGTGCTAACAGAAGGAGTTTTTCTGCTGGCATAGTAACACTGCCTAAACCAAACTGTTAGCTGTGCCAACAGAAACACTTTTCCCTTGGTGTAATTGTGTCCACACTGGGGTTTTTGCCAGCATAGCTACGCTGGCTTGAGGGTGTGGTTTTTTTCACATCCCAGACCAACATAGCTATGCTGACAAAATTTTGTTGTGTAGTCCTAAGACTCTTGTAACATGTAGCATGATGTACAATGATATAAGTGGTATCTGAAACAGCAGAAATCTCATTGTATGGATTCTCTGCTTACCGGTGTCACAGAAAAGGGTGAAAATGGATGTATCTCATTTCAATGTTTCATATTGTCTCAAAGAATACTGATACACTTTTAATACCAGAGCAAAATCTCCAGGGTGCTTATTCAATATAGAAATAATTGTATTTCTAATCTCATTATTTGACTTCATTATTAAAACGTTTTTTTCTCTCTGAGGCACAGAATTGACATACTGAAACTGACTGTGGCAGGTTCAGTCACAGAGATCCCCTTGTGACTGTCACCTGATGTGCTGAGATTACTTCTGAGCCTGTTTTCCCTGCCAGTTTGGGACTCCAGAACTCTGCCTTGTTGAGCCAGACACGCTAGCCTTCTGCAACACAGACCCAGGTCTGGTCCACACCCCTACAGATGCAGACTTTAACCAAAAACTACTCAGCAGGTCACCTATCTCCAGCACCCAGACACCCAGGTCCCAATGGGATCCAAACCCCAAATAAATCCGTTTTACTCTTTATAAAGCTTATACAGGGCAAATTCATAAATTTTCCTCCCTCTATAACACTGATAGAGAGATATGCACAGCTGTTTGCTCCCCCAGGTATTAATCACTTACTCTGGGTTCAATAATAAACAAAAGTGATTTTATTAAGAATAAAAAGTAGGATTTAAGTGGTTTCAAGTAATAAGAGAGAGAACAAAGTAAGTCACCAAACAAAATAAAGCAAAAACACGCAAGTCTAAGCCTAATACATTAAGAAAGTGATTACAGGTAAAATCTCACTGTCAGAGATGTTCCAATAAGCTTCTTTCACAGACTAGACTCCTTCCTGCGCCCAATTCTTTCCCCTGGTACAGTCCTTGTTAGTTCCAGTAGACATCTTAGGTGGAAAGCAGGGGTGTTCTCATGACTGGCAGCCCTCTTTGTTCTGTTCCACCCCCTTTTATAGCTTTGGCACAAGATGGGAATCTTTTGTCTCTCTGGGTCCCCACCCCTCCTTCTAAATGGAAAAGCACCAGGTTTAAAATGGATTCCAATTTCAGGTAACATATTCACATGTCCTGTGAGACCCCAGCCTCCATTCTTCCAGGGCTGGCCCACACGTACCAAGGAAGGTTTGCATGTAAACAGAGCCATTTTCAGGTAATTGATTCTGAAGCACCCTTAATGGCTTCCACTTAATGGGTTTACATCAGTAATATAAGTTTATATCTTATTTCCCTAACTTCAGACATAGAAATAATACAAACAAATAGGATGAGCACACTCGGTAGATCATAAGCTTTGTAATGATACCTTACAAGAGACCTTACATGAAGCATATTCCAGTTACATTATATTCACACTCATAAGCATATTTCCATAAAACATTATGGAGTGCAACATCACAGTGTGCTCAGGGCATACAAGCATCTGTTGAGTAGCAAAGTGATATCTTTCACACAGTCATTTCTGTACATCAAGTATTGGCAAGGAAAAAACTCCTTCCATAATATGAACATTTCTCTTACCCTGCCAGGTTCATCTCATTATATCTCACTTAATTAATTCCTCGCCATTGCAGGGTCCTCTGCCACTGGTGCACCTTAGTCCCTCCTATTTTCTGCCTGTGGCACAAAATACTTTAGTCGCCTGTAGTCTGTAATACTTGTGGTAGTTTCGTTTAGTGTGTTGGTGCTGGGTGGTGCTTGTGGCCTGTGATACAGGAGGTCAGACTAGATGATCTCTTCTGGCCTTAAACTCTATAACTCTGACTTTTGGGAAGACAAATCATACATTCTAATTGCATTCAAAAAACTACTTTAAAAGAACACTAGGGTTGCAAAGTCAAGCACTCAGAAGTTAAGGAATGCCAGACTGAAGGTTGTGTTGCAAAGGCAATCTGAATTTGGGCTCCAGGTGTAAATGTGATATGATACAGTCTTTAATGACATGATCACATACTATTTTCCCCATAGGACCCCAGTCTCCTTCAGTGAATGGGTGTTCGGTGGTTTTATCCTCATCATTCAATATGTGGCCCATGGCCTATTTAACAGATACCATCCAAACCCTGCTCTGAACACAACATTATTAATTTTCTCATGGGAGTTTCTGTGGTGCTGTCACCGTGGTATTGGAGTGCTTCACCGACATACATTAGTTAATGTTCACAACACCCCTGTTACATCAGGTGGTGTCATGGGTGGCACGTAATGGAGGCTGGTGGCTAAACCTCCCCAAACCTTGTGCTACTGGGGAGGGGCAGTGGTGGATTTGGGGCCATGGTGGATTTTGGAAAAGTCTCTCCTCACCTCAGCTCCGGTGCCGCAGTGAGGGGGACACAGCTTTTCTGGTCTCAGGGCCACATCGGGGGATGGGAGGGTATGGAGATGGGGGTGTGGGTGGAACAGGGGAAGGGCTGCAGGGGAAGGGGCAGAATGGGGTGGGGCAATGGGCTGAACAGGGGAAGGGCTGTGTGGGAAGAGGTGGAATGGGGTAGGGTACTGGGCAGGGCTGCAGGCCGGGCCGAATGGAGGAGGCGCTCAGGGCTCGGCGCTCTAGTGAAATTTCCCCTTGGGGAGGCTAGCCCCTGTCTCACCTCTTCCAGCCAAGGTCCTACACCCACTTGTGGGAGGGCTGAGAGCAGCAAGTGGGTGTGGAACCTTGGCTGGAAGAGGCAGGGCAGGGGGCTAGCCTCCCCAAGGGGAAACTTCACTCGCTGCCCATGGGTGGTGTTATCCTTTCCATTTTACAGCTGGAGAACTGAAGTACAGAGATTAAACCCAGAATTTTCACGTGTCCATGAATTTTGGTTGCTTATCATGAAACACCTAGGCGCTGATTTTTCAGAGTAATTTGCATTTATGTCACACTTTAGATATTCAAAGCATGGCTCCAATTGCCTTCAGTTGTTGTAAGCACTTAGCGCTTCTGCAAATCTGGCCCCAGCTGCTTCACGCTAGGCACCAAGTAGGACTGATATGAGAGCTGATCAAGGACTTTGCTTATTCGGTCAGACATCCCATAAGACATCTAAGCAATACCCAAAACATATTTACAGTGTTCTTCCTGAATGTCTGTTTACAGTGTAAGAGCTATCACTCTCTGTAGCTGGGTTTCAGATTGGGTACACTTTCATGGAAAGCAGTATGTAGCACTCAATCTGCCATAGGAAAAGGAATTGGTGTGTGTGCAAGAAACCATTCCTGGGGTAAAGGAACAAGAACAGGTCGGAGCACAGGTCAATGAGCTTCTTAATCAGGTAATCTATAAGGCTCAGGCAGTGGCAAGTGAGAGAGAGGAGGAAAAAGACATGTGACAGATGCTATTCACATTGATTGATATCTGAGGTATTTGAACTCTTCTCACCAGAAACCACTTGTGACAATCTCCAGTGAAATATTTATGGGGAAGGAGGGGAAGATGTTTGAGCCAACTTCATCTTATCTCTAGGGTCTCTTTCTGTGTATAGCTTTTTGTTGTTACCCCAATTTGCAGAGTTGCATTGTGCAGAAGCATGTGCAAGAACAGTAGTTGAGCAGGGGAGGTTGGATGCAACATTGCCAATATTAAGATTTCTAGAGAAGACCCTTTTTTTTCTTTTTTTTAAAGAAAGGCAGCAGAATCTGTTTGTTGTGGTGTTCAGAAGATTCAGTCCCAGTTTTCTTCTCTTCGAACACCACCTCCATATTCTCAAGTCCACATATAATGGTCTCTAACCTACTAGGTAAGGAAGTCTGCTTAAGATAGGATTCCTTTTAGAGACCTTCAGTGACATTCCTTAATCAGCCAAAGGGGTCATTGTTATTTAATTTGAGCCACTCTATTCCCAAGACCCCAGGGATGGAAAATGTATAAGTATGTCAGATGTCAATTTGTATCAAATGTTACTTCAGATGGAGACTTCTAACATGTTTTAATGAGTTATGAAGACAGCAAAGTGCAGATTCTTAGACCTCACTAATCTGGAATGAAAAAAGTAATTGTTTTACCCCATAAGCAGCCAATTCTTTAAGATTTTTTTTAAAGGGCGCTATCTGGTCCTAGCAGTGTTGTATTCTTTAACTACCAGAGACTAACACTTTGAGTAAATACATAGAGATGCAGAACTCTTCTAATTTCCCTGAGTATTCGCCTTTGTTCTGTGACACAAATTTGAAGTCTCTCTTTTTATCTGAGGAAATAAAAGGAAATTATCCATTTCCTTCTCTTCTATCTTTAGGGCTGCCTGTGCTGCATGCATTAAATAAACATGCTGTGACAATACAATGTTAAATTACAAACACTATGATGTTGCTTCTTTGATGTAGCCTACTGTATGTTAAGGCAAAATTCTGCTCTCTGATGCACAGACAGGTTGGCATCAAATAGGTAAAAATTGGTCATTTCTGTTTAGTTCTAATACTAGCAACATCAAATTGTTGACCTCGAGCTATTTGAGTGCTTTGAATAGGATAGATTTCTTATTGGACATGCTGTGATGATATTTTGTGATTTAGCTTAACACAACCCTGAAATTGACAAACTCTGTTTCCCACCACCACACTACAGAGCTCAACTCTTTACCAGACAAGTGCCGAACCTTTCCATTTTTGCATGATATCAACAACAACAACTATTGCATGTATTTATACTTAATCTGTAGCATTACTGGGCTATTTAATATTTGGTAAGAATCAGAGTAAACAAATATGTTTTCTAATTAATTTAGCCCACATTTCTCAATCATGTACTAAGCGATTCTGTTTTCACAAATATATTTGTAATATTCACCTGATACAAATGTTTCAGAAAGTTTTTTTGTTTTGAAAGCCAGGAAACATTCAGGATTTGTGAGCATTTTCACAAATAAACTGGTGGTTGTCAGAAGACTCACAAATAACACTGGTCTACAATGTTTGAGAAGTCGTCTGCTTCAGAGATAAAATGTGCTATTTAGTATGTATTTTGATGTGCTGAATTCAAATATGACAATTAAAACAACTGATTGGCTACTGTTTCTAAGATATTTAAGTTTTTACATTTTATGTCTATGTATATTGTGTAGATAGTAGAGTTTTAATCATAAATTGTAAACCTAGGTCTTTTCATGTGTTTATGGTTGCTTTACATGATACTATTTCACCTGTCCTGTTTATGTAACACTTTAAAAATCAGCAAAGGGGTTATATAAATAAAATGTATTATGAAACAAAAGGCAAAAAGCTATGATGTACATAGTTTAGTCCTATTCAGTGTCTACTCGGCGCTTCTTGGCTTGTCTCTTGTATTCATTAAATGGAGCATCTCTTGTCACTGTCCAGCAATAGACTGCCAGCATTGATGGGCTCCATTTGCCCTGATAGCGTTTCTCCATTGTTGCAATGTCCTGGTGAAATCGCTCGCCGTGCTCGTCGCTCGCTGCTCCGCAGTTCGGTGGGAAAAAATCTAGATGAGAGTGCAAAAAATGTTATCTTTAGTGACATGTTGCAACCAAGGCTTTTGTATGCCTTGAGGAGGTTTTCCACCAACAACCTGTAGTTGTCTGCCTTATTGTTTCCGAGAAAATTTATTGCCACTAACTGGAAGGCTTTCCATGCCTTTTTTTCCTTGCCACGCAGTGCATGGTCAAATGCATCATCTCGAAGAAGTTCACGAATCTCAGGACCAACAAAGACACCTTCCTTTATCTTAGCTTCACTTAACCTTGGAAATTTTCCACAGAGGTACTTGAAAGCTGCTTGTGTTTTGTCAATGGCCTTGACAAAGTTCTTCATCAGACCCAGCTTGATGTATAAGGGTGGTAACACAATCTTCCTTGATTCAACAAGTGGTGGATGCTGAACACTTTTCCTCCCAGGCTCCAATGACTGTCGGAGTGGCCAATCTTTCTTGATGTAGTGGGAATCTCTTGCACGACTATCCCATTCGCAGAGAAAACGGCAGTACTTTGTGTATCCAGTCTGCAGACCAAGCAAGAGAGCAACAACCTTCAAATCGCCACAAAGCTGCCACTGATGTTGGTCATAGTTTATGCACCTCAAAAGTTGTTTCATGTTGTCATAGGTTTCCTTCATATGGACTGCATGACCAACTGGAATTGATGGCAAAACATTGCCATTATGCAGTAAAACAGCTTTAAGACTCGTCTTCGATGAATCAATGAACAGTCTCCACTCATCTGGATCGTGAACGATGTTGAGGGCTGCCATCACACCATCGATGTTGTTGCAGGCTACAAGATCACCTTCCATGAAGAAGAATGGGACAAGATCCTTTTGACGGTCACGGAACATGGAAACCCTAACATCACCTGCCAGGAGATTCCACTGCTGTAGTCTGGAGCCCAAAAGCTCTGCCTTACTCTTGAGTAGTTCCAAATCCCTGACAAGGTCATTCAGTTCACCTTGTGTTATGAGGTGTGGTTCAGAGGAGGAGGA
Source organism: Chelydra serpentina (assembly GCA_037349315.1). Taxonomy (NCBI): domain Eukaryota; kingdom Metazoa; phylum Chordata; order Testudines; family Chelydridae; genus Chelydra; species Chelydra serpentina. The sequence continues at coordinate 1,803,009 of JBAIAC010000023.1, forward strand.
TGGGAGAAAATGTGGGTCCTGTGACATTGATGGTTCAGGACCAGAAGTTTCATCCTCTTCCTCTTCCTCGTCTGACTCAAGTGAGAATGATTCTGGTGCATCAGAAACCGGCAGTCCTTCTCCGTGGGGTACTGGGCGTATAGCTGATGGAATGTTTGGATAATGCACAGTCCACTTTTTCTTCTTTGACACACCTTGCCTAACTGGAGGCACCATGCAGAAGTATCAATTGCTGGTATGATCTGTTGGCTCTCTCCAAATCATTGGCACTGCAAAAGGCATAGATTTCCTTTTCCTGTTCAACCACTAGCGAAGATTTGTTGCACAAGTGTTGCAGCATATGTGTGGGGCCCACCTCTTGTCCTGATCTCCAATTTTGCAGCCAAAATAAAGGTAATAGGCTTTCTTAACCATAGTGGTTATACTGCGCTTTTGTGATGCAAAAGTCACTTCACCACAAACATAGCAGAAGTTATCTGCACTGTTCACACAAGTACGAGGCATCTCTGCTCACTTTGGCTAAACAGAAATGTGTCCCTTTGCAAAATCAAACACTGACAAATAAGAGAGCACAACACTGTATGATTTCTAGAGCTGATATAGGGCGATTTGTTCAGCAGAGTGATGTAAGCTTCGTTATGATTGCATCATTCATGACTTCTAGGAATAACATGATGCGATTCATATCATGTATGACGCAATACCAGCTTCAGATTGCATCATTCATTGTTTTGCCTAAAAAGCAAGTACTGTCCAAACCCAGTCATAGATTTATTCATAGATCCAGTCAAAGATGTATTTTAGTCATTTCTGGTTGAAATTGAGATCCCTTCCCTTTATAACGCACTTATCCTCCGCCATTCCCAAGTCAAGGGTCGTATATACTGACCCAATAGCATGTCTTGAAAACTAGAGCCAATCAACAATTTTAAGCATCATTTTTGTTCTCAGTGACCCAGAATTAGTAAAGTTTATTTCAGAAGCATTTTGGCTGTAGAGCAGTGTAATAGGTAATGACACCCCCTCCCCAGTGACAGTGGAGTGAACTTGGATGTTTTGCAGAACATGCATCTCTACTTGTCTGTTTGACCAAATCTAGATAACCATGTGAAGTGCTATAGTAGCTGATGTGCTTGCTGTATATAGCACAGTACTTATTTCAGGTCAAGATTTAAAAAAAAATGGGACACTGTGATTTTTAAAATGTGCTGATAACACAGCAGCCCCCATTGAGTTTTGGCCTTAGCCTACTTAGAAGAATGGTGCATTTTTATGGCTATGTTTATATATATTTATAACCTCACAGCTGATTTTAACCCCTTCATTGCCTTACTTTGTGTTAATATATTAATCTTTGATATACTCCGTAGCAGTGGAGAGAATTTCATAAGAAGCATTTTATAGTGTTTGTTCTCTAGTTTTAAATATAAAATGTTATTTGTAATTATTCAAAAAAGTGTTGGTTCAGAATAGATCATTCACTAAGGGCTGGTATAACTGCATATAAATATTTTGCACAATTATGGACACTGTTAAACAAAGTATATAGAAGAAATGAAGCTACAGCACAAGGCAATTACAAAGATCAATAGTCTCAGAGATTACATTGTAGGTATAAAGGTGAGGTTAGGAAAATTTGTTGTTGTTTTTCTGTTTTATGGAAAAGAGAGTTAGAAAGGGCCTGATTGAGATGCATATCATTCTGACCTATAAATGAGGTGCATTCACTTATTCAAGCAACTGGCTCAAAACCAAGAGCATAGACTGAAACTAAGAAAGGGCTGGGCACTAATGCAGTTCATGAAAAACTTCTTTATGCAGAGGGTAATTCATGTGTGGAATGGAAAAGCAATTACAGGTATTAGTGCTTAAATACCACAATGATAGGTGTCATTCCTTAGCTAGCAAAGTGATACAAAGTTTGCATGTTTGTCATTTATATACCATGGTAAGTGCTTTAGACTTGTTTTTTTATAGATGGTTAATGATCCAGCATTATGGGTGCTCATTTGGCTACCTCACAAAATCCTCTTGCTCAGAAAGTGTAGGGAAAAATACCTAACTTGTTCTGAGACTTCACTTGACATGTTTATGGAGGGGATGGTATGATGAGATTGCCTACAATGATATATGGCCCATCCACGACTGCTATAAGCAAATATCTCCAATGGCCGGAGATTGGGAGGGCTCTGAGTTATGAGAGAGAATTCTTTCATGTGTCTCTGGCTGGTGGGTCTTGCCCAAGCGCTCAGGACTGATCACCATATTTGGGGTCGGGTAGGAATTTCCCCCAAGGTCAGATTGGCAGAGACTGTGTGTGTGGGGGGGGGGGGGAAGGGGGGGCTTTTTGCCTTCTGCATTGTGGGGTGCAGGTCACTGGTTTGAACTGGAGTAGATGGTGGATTCTCTGTAACTTGGGGTCTTTAAATCAAAATTTGAGGACTTGAGTAACTCAGCCAGAGGTTATGGGCCTATTAGAGGAGGGAATGGGTGAGGTTCTGTGGCCTGCAATGTGCAGGAGATCAGACGAGATGATAATGATGGTCCCTGTTGGCATTGAAGTCTGAGTCTAAAACTTCAGGTCAGATGAATGTGATAGAGATTTTAAAAGGCTTGCTTGCCTCTGAGCTATTAGCTCACTTTGATCCTGGTTTGCCAGTACAGTTAGGGCAAAAGGTATCCCAGTGCAGGGTGAGAACAGTTATATCCCATGCTATATCCAGAGGAGAGGAAAAACCATTGTCTTTGCTTTAAGGACATTCAACAAGCAGAAAGTAGCTTTGCCCAAAACTTAACATGTTGATCAGGAATTATTGTCAGGTGCGCAAGTTTAGTTTGTTTGTATGGATGGAAATGCATGCTTCTGACAGATCAGTCTCTTATCTGAAAAATTACATGTGAGCATTATAAGCTTTTTCCTCCTGCTAGTAACCACAAATGGAACACTGTGCCTTTAAAAAACAAACAAAAACAAACCCATGGGTCCTCCGTGTTTTTAGAACTTTAGTCCTATATACTAAGTATATGACAACTAAAAAAATCACAACTCAAACATTAGGGCCACTTCATTGTGAAATGGAGGGACACCCATCTACAAAACATATACGAAACCTAAATTCAAATACTATCAAACTGCCATATGTTTATTATGAACTAACATGAAAGTTAGTTTGATATATTACAGTTCATGCCTATACTATATGTTATAAATTATATCTTAAAGAGAGATGGTGTGGCATAAAGGCTTTATTGCCATGAGTCTGGAATGATCTGTATAATTCATTTCTGGCTTCCCCACTTATAAATAACACCTCCATCTCAAACTCATTTCAGTAAAGCCAGACTCTTTAGCACCATGAGTCCTATTGTAAAAGATTCAGAAGGGGATGGGGAAAATAGCTTTTCTATACAGAACAATGCCCTAACATTAGGCCCAAGATCTCGGGACTTGCAGAAGCAAGTGTTGAGTTGCTGGAAATCAGAAACTTCTTTCCCAAGGGATAGAGCACTGGTATTCTCAATTTGCTAGGTGAGTCTTTAGCATTGAAATAGAAGCAGCTTAGTATAAATGTACTGGATGACCTAGGATACTGTTGGGGATAAAATTTGGGAAACTGAGTCACAAGTACACCCAATTTAGGCTTAATCAATTTTCACCTTTATTTATACAATTTCAGACAGACAGAATTATTGTCACTTATAGTGTCTGGACATGCATTTATGGCAGGCAAATAATAATAGAGAAATGGAATTGGTAAATGGGGCCCAGTTACCATATTCTGGGATACCATGAAGTCCTTCCATGATAGCCATTGTCTTCTCAGATCTCCTGGTTGCTGCTCCAGTGTTTCTCCAGTTTGGGCCCATATTCATGCAGGTTTTTAAAATAAATTTATACATTACAGATGACCTAATCTTTATCCAATTGGTTTTTAACACATCAACCCTTTGGGTTTTAGGTAATGCATACATTATGCATTCACAAGCTTCAGTTACCCAACTGCTGCATTTTTTTTCTACTAGGCTTGCATTTTTCTGGGTCACCCTGTTTCTGAGCCTTCTCAGAAAAGGGCTTATTGTTATAGGTTTGTGTCTTTTCACCCCAAAACTTCTAGCACAGCATGTTACCTTTGTTCCAGCAGCAAGAATCCCATTTTAAGCAGATTAGCATTTCTATGTAAAAGACGAACTGGCAAAACTACACTTGGCCTTGGCCTAAGTGTCACCTCTTCTGTACTGGTTCAGTATCCATAATTACAAATAATAAAAAAATAGCTATCAAAACTTTTAATCTTACCATTAATGATTCTTCTTTGTATATATCAATGTTATAAGTCACTATGTGTGTTATCCAGTGCTACTCTTTTAATCTATTAGAAAGGGGTTGGGGTTAGGAAAACATGATGATTCTTTAATGTCAAGAGTTCTGATCTTTAAATATGGGTTTTTCATTCCAAGTCCAGTTTTGTTAGTGACTCATTACAAAGAAATTTCATTAGAAATTTTCCTGTGAATGTTTTTTGAGGGGTGTCTCAGATTTAGAATCTTGATACTTAATTGCATTTAATGGTACCCCAATGTATAGCCTCCCTATACACTCCCTTTCCCCACCTTCTCTTTTTCATCCATGCAAACTTGGGAAAGATGCCACCCTAGAGGACAGAATCTAGAGGACTTAGTTGTGCCATTTTCCTCACTTAAAAAAAAAATCAAGCTAACCATCCTCTCTGTGTTCCTTTTACATGACTAACACTGAAGCAGCTCAAACTAAAGGCAAAACAATATTTGGGACTACTGAATCAACAGGGACCTTCTTAATTATTCCATGAATCTACAAGAGGGTTGCTGTTTCTCTCATAAACTCTCCTGCCACATCCCCACCCCTTTTCTGTCTTTGATGAGCATGGCATTTAGGTCCCATTCTTTGAAACAGTCTCTTGTTGTAGCTGGTTGGGGTGAAATGGAGCTATCTATCAATTTGAAAAGGTCACCGGCTGTGTCAGAATGACAGCGATTCCAAATTATCCATTAATCTCCCAATTTAAAATTGCCATCCCTCTTATTACAACTGGCCGGCCACGCAAACTAAAATAGACCTCTCCTCTTACGTCCATGACCAAGCAGCTTTTTATTAGCTGGCAGATAAAATTGGCAATGCACTTGAACATTAAATATTCATTGACTGCTCTCTAAAAAGAAATGGGTTGCTAACGGGTTGAGAATATATGAGAAAACAGCCAAAAGAATTACAATTGATTTTCTTGTCTTATCTACTAAGGCTTGTACTGTATTATTAGTATAACATACTTGGCATGCTCCTATATCAGTTTGAGAGTCAGAGAAGTAAATTCAAAATTTTTCCCTGCCCCCTTTACATCTTCATGTTATCCCGATATTATCGACCCACAATATGTTAAATGAAAGATAAATTAGCATTTAGAAAGTGCAATTCTCCAAGGAAAACAAATGTTAATAATTACTTTTCCATCCTCTGTAACTAGGACAGTATGTAGAAGGTCACAGCTAAGGAGCATGATCATAAGAAATTCAGGCCTGGAGGATGTCTAGTTTCCCTATGAAGAGTAATGAGGGGACACCTACAGGGATTAAAGTAGAAAGAGTAGGGGAAAGCTGTGCCCCTCCCCTTTGTTAGAACCATTCTTTCACTTGCTTGGGCGAGCGATAGTCCCACACAGCTCCTCCTCCTCTTTGGCTGTATGATGAGAGCTCCCGCTCCTGGTTGACTATTTTAACAGCTGTATAACTACAGTCCTGTAACAGCACTTCTTTCTGTGACAAGTTGTACTGACTTGCCCCTGTTGAATGTTACTACTTATATCATTTATCAGGCATTTGGAGCAGGGGGTAGCCAGAGGGTAGCATGTGAGGTAGTGCCTAGTTTAGTTGCCCACCCCAAATGAGGTACGATGGTGTAGTGGTTAAAGCACAGGATCTGGAATCAGGAGATCTGTGTTCTACTTGCAACTCTGTCACAGATTTGCTGCATGGAAAATGCACCACCTTTCCCCAGCAGGTGAAGAAGTGACATGAGTAGTGCCCCACCCCTGGGATATAAATTCTTCACAACGTCAACTGCTATCCTAAATTCCAGACAATGTCCCTGATTTAGAGGTTCCTTGGCCTACTTATACATAATTTGTGAAAATTGTCACATTTTAGGAATATAGGAATTGCCAGACTGGATCAAACCCATGGTCTGTCTTGTCTAGTGTGCTATCTCTGGCCCTGAACAGCACCCAGATTAAGATACAAGAAACCCCACAATAGGCAGTTATAGGATAACCTGCTTTTCTTCCCACCCTTCAGTAGTTGCAGTTGGCTTTTGCCCAGAGATTGGGAATTTATCATTTCCAAAGCTCTTGTTTAATTTTTTATTATTACTACTCTGCATAGTCTTGTTATCCATCTATATCAGCAAACCAGCTACCAAGATCAACGGTGACACACAAGAACCTCTTAACTCAAACCCTTTTTATTCACTTCAATGGCTATTACAGGTTTCTCGAGCTATTTTATCAAGACTGTCAAGATACTTTAATGTATGAAGTGTGAAAAATATGCAAAAGAAGCAATTAAATATCTGCCTTCCTTGTCTTGATGTGCATTTGACTGAATCACCATGATGACTACATGCAAGATCAATTGTTTGAAAAATGTTTTTGCTGTTCATGCATTCAGCTGTGCTTTCATAGCTGTTTTTCTAGAAGTACTGCTGTATCAGGAGATACCAAATAGCCTACTAGATTGTAAGGTTTTGATTCCCTTCTTATTTTAGTGGTGTCCTCTAAGGTACAGTATCTGAGCATATTCTCCAGTTCCCCAGCACCTGTTCATCCTAAAGTCTCCATCTGCTCTTACATAGCTATCATTGCAGTGGTCTATGTCCAGTTGAGTAGGAGAAATGGATATCCTTCCCAAGATCATGTCCATACCACTCAGTGGATCAATTACAAAAGGCACTGGGAAAGCAGTATGCCTGGTTCCTTTCACTGGGTGCCCACGTACATCAATCTGACAAAGCACCTGAGTTCAAAATGAAGGCATTTCAAGCCCAGTTCATCGCCTTGCATACCTTAGCTAACTGCATTCATGCAGCATCTAGATTAGCACCTGTGTGTGTGTGTGTGTGTGTGTGCGGGGGACGAGGGGTTAAGCTAAAGACTTGCAAACTACATTAAGGTAGATATACAAGTCCACTAACTCAGCTCTAAAAGGGAATTGACAGACATACGAATGGTTCTTATTTCCTATATTCCAGCCATTTCAGGGCAGAAATAATCAAATCATTCACTCAAATCACTGGAGTACTATTATGGATGATAGAAAAATAGTACTGACACTTTGAAGCTTTGCAAGTGTTGATATCAGAATGTCAGTCTTACCTATGGAGCAGCACAGGGATCTCTGGAATCCCAGACAAACCTTCGCTGACATATCTGGAATTTCTCTGACTGTGCAGCATCATTGGCAACTGCACTGAGGGAGTATTGGTTTTGTCTACCTCTGACCAACAATTAAACTGGAGAGAATTATCCTACATTATACCAATGACACTAAAATTTGAATAGTCACTGTTGTGTCAGTCTGGAGTTGATTAGCATGAGGCTGTGTAGAGTCATAAGAGGGTGAGGCTATATTTGTAGTGTTGGTTTACGTAGAGTATAACGATAATATCCTAGAAACATGTTAAACAGTGCTAAATGAGTGCTTTGTTCAAAGGGAAAGCTCAAATGTGAGGTATGGTTCCAAACTTGATCATTTGGGGAGCCATTATGGCACTTGTCTGTGGGAGTAGGCACCTGGGAAATATGAGGTCTTTTAGTCACTGCGAAAAGGAAGTGCATATTTTTACCTCATGGTAATTAACATATATGAGCTACCCCATGTTAAAAAACCCACAATGAATACCAGGCACTTGAGTTATAGTGGGAGGTAAACAGTCCTATATTCCCTCCAAGCACTGAACTCACTGAGTTTACCTCATGGTAAAACTAAAGTGCCTGGTATTCACTGTGCTTTACCTCAGGCTACCACATGCACATCAGTTATCTTGAGCCAAAATTGGGGAAATCTAAGCTGGGTAGAAGGCAAAACGGGAAGACCAAGGGACAAATTATGTGAGGAGGCAACAGCTCTTTTACATTGTTAGGTAAACTGTTGGACTCTCAAAGGAATTCAAGGTGAGTTAAGGCTTGGAAGAGCTGTACAGGAAAGAGTGCTGTACCCAGGGAAGTTAAGGAGCAAACCTGGAGGCTGTATCAGTTCTCTCAAGTGTTGGATTTGAGGCTTCACAGAATTGGTTGGGATAATCAGAAGTACTCAGTTTTATCACTGACTTCAATAAGAGCAGAGTTAGGCCAATGCTGAGAATCTTTGACAATCCTACCTGTTCATCCTAGAGATGCCCTGACAGTTTCCAGAGAGCTCACACTTACAACTGGGGCCAGGTTTCCAAAACCATCGATCTCCCATTAAGACATTAAAATGCAAGTGGCCAGATTGTGCTCAGTATTTCTGAGTACAAGAGATGCTAAATCATCTTGAAAATCTGGCCCTTATTTTGGTACCTAAAAAGACCTTTGAGAATTGCAACTATTAGGACATGTTCTTCTCCTGTTGTTTGGATGTCTTCATAGCAGGAGAGCACACAACGTTTGTAAAATCACACACACACACGCGCACACACTCCTGTTTGTTTGAATGAAACTAAAAGTGAACCAAGATGGGTTTTTTAAAGATCCCATTGGACTCCAATGCAGATTAGTAACAACAGCATTTGTCAAGTCAGCCGATACTAGAACTTTAATAAAAGCAATGACAATGCAGATTGTGGGATTTAAAATGGGCTGATTCAATTCTGCCTTCAGATAGTCCTGTGACTAAATATGATTTTTCAATACAAAGGGTATGATACCATTGTATTAGGGGAGATAAACTTGTTAGTAGGTGCCTGGTAGGTAGGTTGCAAAACTATGTATAACTAATGTGGGTTTGATTAAAAAGTAGAGAGAGTCTCACAATCATTTCTAAATTTCCCCCTTTTTAAAATTCAAAACGTTGAAATTTTGACTTGCTGTCTTAAAATTAATATTCCAGAAGCAGTGAAGAATGAAGAATCTCAAAATTTTACTTTGTGCAACTGTTTAAATGATCTCTTTAACCAAATGAAGTTAACCTTACAATTAATCGAGAGCTAGGATGATTTCAATGCAGATTTTCGAGATATGGTTCTGTACATAATACTGCTCTCCTTGTGTAAGATCAAATCTAACAATATAGTTGTGTATAAGCCTATCACTGAAATCATTCAGTTCTTGTTGAATTGTAACGATAAATTGCCATGCTTATGAGATCTCTTAATATTTTTTTACCTGGATACCTAAGACAAAACTCTAGGTTAAATTGCAGGTGAAAATGAGTTTATTAGCCTTATCCCAGTCCTCATTTATGTATATTACAACTTGATCTGGTGGAAATCTCTTCACTGAATATGATATATTTAAAAAATTGTTCTTTATTTTACAACTCCTCTTTTGTATCCAGTCAATGCTATTACTGGATGAATACCCAAATATTATATTTGATGAATAATGAACTATTTGTCTAGTATGTTTCACAGTATTAAACCATCTCTAATCACAACACCGTTAAGAAGAATTCAGTACCAAAGAGACTAAAATAATTCAAATGATGCAGCCTAGTCAGGTCAGAGGCTCATTGGCAAAGCTGGTGCTGGGAGGGAGAGAGCTCACATGGGGGCATGTCAGTAATATGCCTTTAAAGCAGGCCTGCACAACATAGGGGCCCACTCTAACATATTACCAAGGTTCAATACAAAGTCATATAAAAGTTATACAAAAATGCATAATGCAGAGATTTATCTACAACTGCATTGATTGACTGTTGTGTGCAGTAATATAGTGACCCCTGGGGGGGTGAAGAGGGGTGTGATGGGGCCGAGCGGGGAGGGGGCGGGTCCTATTTTACTGCTGTGATCTGGTCACCCTATGCGCGCTGTTTCTTTCCCCCTCTACAGGCTTCCACACCCCAGCGCTGGGGAAGGAGGGGTTGTTTCTGCAGGGCAGGTGGCGCTGGGCGGGGGGGTGTTTCCGCGGGGCCAGGGGGTTTTGGCCCTCAGCTGTTTTCTTTGGAGTAATATAGCCCTCGCTGCTTTATGAGTTGTGCAGGTCTGCTTTAAAGCTTGTGCAATTGATCTCTCACTTTCAGGAGAATTGCATTCATGACTGTGTTTTTTCTCAAAAACATTTTATTTCCTCAAAGTTGCTGTGATGGGGTGTTCACTCCAGACCAGTTCCGAATTATTAGTGATGAAGCCCAGATAGGCAGGGGAAGGCTGAGCTTGTATTAAGCCAGGAAGTTTGCAGCAGAAGAGGGCTGCAGAGAGAGGGTTGCTGTCTGGGAGTACAGAGGTGGGTAGGTGGAAACCTGGGGGAAGTAAAAGCCTTGGGATCCTGTCTCTGATGGAAGGGGTTACCTAGAGGAGTTGTGGGGAAGAAAGCCTGTGGAAGGCAGAGTAAGAAGAAGCCCAGGGAAAGAGCAGCAAGGGTTGAGATGGTGTAGACCAGGGGTGGCTAACCTATGGCTCTGGAGAGCCACATGTAGCTCTTCAAAAGTTAATATGTGGCTCCTGGTATAGGCACTGACTCCGGGGCTAGAGCTACAGGTGCCAACTTTCCAATGTGCCCGGGGAGTGCTCACTCCTCAACTCCTGGCTCTGCCACAGGCCCTGCCCCCACTCCACCCCTTCCCAGCCTCTCCCCTGAGCCTGCCATGCCCTCGCTCCTCCCCCTATCCCCCAGAGCCTTCTGCATGCCACGAAACAGCTGATTTGGAGGCAGGGCTGGCTCCAGGCACCAGGAAAGGAAGCATGTGCTTGGGGCGGCACATCTGAAGGGGCGGCATTCTGGCCATTCCTGGGGCGGCACATTTCAAGGGCTGGTGGTGGTTTTTTTGGTTTTTTTTTTGCTTCAGCGGCTTGGTGCTTGGGGCAGCATAAAAGCTAGAGCTGGTCCTGTTGGGAGGTGCGGGGAAGGAGGTGAAGGGGTTGATTGCCAGGGCTGCCAGTGGGCGGATAGTGCTGGGAGCAGGGCGGGGGAGCGGATGGGGGGCTGCTGACGTATTACTGTGGCTCTTTGGCAATGTACATTGGTAAATTCTGGCTCCTTCTCAGGCTCAGGTTGGTCACCCCTGGTGTAGACCTTGACTGCTGCTAATTGGGTCCCAGGGCTGGAACGCAGAGTAGTGGGTGGGCGGGCCTGGATTCCCCTACCAGCCATTGGAAAGTGGCCCAGGACTGGTGAAGGCTGTGTCCAGGCAGTTAGTCTGGTGAGACTTTTATACCCCAGACGGGGAAAACTATAGTGACCTAGCTGGAGGGCTGTGTCATGAAGGAGGAGTGCTGTGAAGTGTAAGAGGAGAGACAACCACGGTGACAGAGTGACCAAGGAGGCTGGCACTAGACCGGATAAGAGCTGATACCAGACCCAGCTACAAGGGGGTGCACCAGCTCTGAGTAAACCCTGTGATGGTAGGATTTTGTGGTAGTTAGTGAAAACTGACATTCTGAGCTCTTAAGAATTAGACCTGAGGAATGTTGATTAGTGATTGTTTATTTCATATGATCCAACCCACATCATTACTACAGCATGGGGGCCTGAATGAGACAGTCAACAGCAAACTACTGGCCAGCCCAGGACTTGGAAAGTTGTTTGCAGTTCCCTACAATTGCAATTGACTCCTGTTCACCATGATTATACCATGTAGGGACATATGAGAAACTACACACAAATGAAAGGATCCAATTTCAGAAGATGTGGCTGTGCCTACAGGTACACCATGTAAGGGGTTAATGAAGCTTTTAATATGGTCAGTGAAAGAAGCCTTGGGCAGAAGGTTCATTGTAGCTTCACCACTTTCTTTTAAGTGAACAACACAGAGAATATTTATTTTTCTTTGCCAGTGAACATCTGACCTCCATCAAGATTTCTCAGCTGCCCTCTCTCTTCCCCTGATTGCGCTCTTATGAAGTTCATTGTGATAATGGAAAGTGGAGCAGGGGAAAATGGGGAGGGGGAAAAGAGGGCAAAGGAAACTCTTTGGCAAATTGTGGATTTTCAATCTCATTCCAGTTCATCTGAGAAATGAACAACACTTTTTTGTCTGGGTATTTCTGACTCTGTAGCTTTTTTTCCCCTTTCTGTGTCCTGCACATTTAATTGTTCATTAGGAGTAACAGAGAGCCACAATGCCTGCATAATGTTCTGATGAAATGCCTAATGACTTTCAGCATTTGATTTATGGACACAGCTTAAGTTACATGTGGGCTCCTGTCAGAACAGGCCAAAGAGATAAGCTTACATTTATCTATAAAAGTTAAGGGATAATTATGTAAAAGCGTTACATTTTAAAGGAAACAAAGCCAGACCTGTGGGAAGTGCATTTTCACAGCGTGTATTAGCAAAGCCCAATCAACCTCCTTGTGGGAGGACAATTAACAGAATTAAAAGTTGGAATTTTAATTATCATACAAATTAGAAGGAAATTAATCAGCTCATATTTTATGACTTGACTCGGCTCTGAGCATTGCTGGTTGAGTTTTATGGCAAATCTTTGATTAATTGAGATGCAGCATGAAAGTGTAAAATCCAGACTCAGGTAGCATGTTAAATACCCGACTCTCTTTTCATCTGCTACCCCAAATTTAGAAATGGTAAGAAGCAAGATGAAGTAGAAGCAAAACTTTTGTTTACCTCCCCAGTCACCTTCCATCCCAACCTGAGTTGTCTTTGCATGCCCGGGAGTTCTACCAGTTTTTCACTTTACCCCACACAAAAGGCACCACATAACTGTTCTTTTAGCTAGGGGCAGGATTCCCTCAAGAGTTGGTCGACCGATGACAATTCTGAATTGTCTTAAAAGGTCTTTGAGGAATGATCAATCAAAACTACGCTTCTATAAGTCCCTTTATACCATTCATAAAAGGGAAGAAGGAAGATCCGGGGAACTACAGGCCAGTCAGTCTCACCTCAATCCCTGGAAAAATCATGGAACAGGTCCTCAAGGAATCAATTCTGAACCGCTTAAAGGAGGGGAAAGTGATCAGGAACAGTCAGCATGGATTCACCAAGGGCAAGTCATGCCTGACTAACCTAATTGCCTTCTATGATGAGATAACTGGCTCTATGGATGAGGGGAAAGCAGTGGATGTGCTATTTCTTGACTTTAGCAAAGCTTTTGATACAGTCTCCCACAGTGTTCTTGCCAGCAAGTTAAAGAAGTATGGGCTGGATGAATGGACGGTAAGGTGGATAGAAAACTGGCTGGATGGTCGTGCTCAACGGGTAGTGATCAATGGCTCCATGTCTAGTTGGCAGCCGGTATCAAGTGGAGTGCCCCAAGGGTCGGTGCTGGGGCCGGTTTTGTTCAATATCTTCATCAACGACTTGGAGGATGGTGTGGACTGCACCCTTAGCAAGTTTGCAGATGACACTAAACTGGGAGGAGTGGTTGATACGCTGGAGGGTAGGGATAGGATACAGAGGGACCTAGACAAATTAGAGGTTGGGCCAAAAGAAATCTGATGAGGTTCAACAAGGACAAGTGCAGAGTCCTGCACTTAGGACGGAAGAATCCCATGCACTGCTACAGACTAGGGACCGAATGGCTGGGCAGCAGTTCTGCAGAAAAGGACCTAGGGGTTACAGTGGACGAAAAGCTGAATATGAGTCAACAGTGTGCCCTTGTTGCCAAGAAGGCTAACGGCATTTTGGGCTGTATAAGTACGGGCATTTCCAGCAGATCAAGGGACGTGATTATTCCCCTCTATTCGGCACTGGTGAGGCCTCATTTGGAGTACTGTGTCCAGTTTTGGGCCCCACACTACAAGAAGGATGTGGATAAATTGGAAAGAGTCCAACGGAGGGCAACAAAAATGATTAGGGGGCTGGAGCACATGACTTATGAGGAGAGGCTGAGGGAACTGGGATTGTTTAGCCTGCAGAAGAGAAGAGTGAGGGGGGATTTGATAGCTGCTTTCAACTACCTAAAAGGGGGTTCCAAAGAGGATGGATCTAGACTGTTCTCAGTGGCGGCAGATGACAGAACAAGGAGTAATGGTCTCAAGTTGCAGAGGGGGAGGTTTAGGTTGGATATTAGGAAAAACTTTTTCACTAGTAGGGTGGTGAAGCACTGGAATGGGTTACCTAGGGAGGTGGTGGAATCTCCTTCCTTAGAGGTTTTTAAAGTCAGGCTTGACAAAGCCCTGGCTGGGATGATCTAGTTGGGGTTGGTCCTGCTTTGAGCAGGGGGTTGGACTAGATGACCTCCTGAGGTCCCTTCCAACCCTGAGATTCTATGATTCTATGATTCTATGATTCATTCCAGGGTGCTGCATGAAATAAAAATGAGCAGCTGAATTAATAGACACACAGCGTCACCTCCCTAGGTCCGGAGTTTGAATATAAACGTTAAAAATTGGTCTAAGTTATGGATCACCAAAAGGCAGGAGTTTCAGGTCAGAAATATAAGAAGCATCTGCAAGCCTGTGTTGATGGGATCTGATAGATGGAGCTCATCAGTATGTTGCTGGCAACCGTTCGAGGCTTTTGACATGGCACAGAAGGGGCCACATTAGAACAGTTGGAAGCCCAGTGCTTCAGTCTGGCTACATCTGACAGTAAAGTTCAGAACAAGAAATGGGCTAACATTTTTTACCCAGACCCTGTTGGACTCTATTGGTTCAGATGAAATGGAATCAAGATTTTAACCTTCCCTTCTCCCAACTGCGTTTGGGTTGCAAAACCAAAACCCAGCTAACACAATTTTGTAAACCCAAAGCCTAGTCTCCTTGGTTAGTCTCTACTCAGAACATATGGCACAAGCAGATTGTTTAAATAAATTAGACCACAATTTTATAGGGTCTTAAGTTAAGAGTGGGAGCTTAATTATGATGCTGGATTTAATTCGGAGCTAGGGTAATGATCTAGGAACTGGAGAAATGTACTGGAAATTACTATGTGCTAATGAGGACCGCAGTGGCAGCTTTGTGCGCGAGTTAATTTGCAATCTATGCAGAGATCTGTTGGCAAGTCTATAAAGTGAGGTGTTGCAGAAGTAATCACCACTTCAAAGTCTAGAAATGTTGCCTTAGGAGGCAGAATAATGTTGAATATTAAATTTCCATTTTGAACATTGTTTGTAAAACTGCCATAGCTGCCATGTATCTGTAGAGCACAGGAAAGTGTATTGCCCTTAGAACCTGGTGTCTCCAAAGCCCAATTAAAAATATAATCTCTTTAAAATTGAGTTTTGAACAAAAATAAAGGGCATCTAAATCTGACACTCCACCAAGCAGATTATCAACACTCAGACAGTCCTAGTCAAGTTAGAAAGTAACACAACATCCAGCTGAGTGCATTCTGCTTAAAAGCGATAATTCAGCCATTTTGTCAGAAGTCTAGGGTCAAAGAAACCAGGAAAGCATGGGATAACACAAGGCGCAGTGCAAAAAATGGGTGCATGGGGGCCTTCAGATTCCACAGTATATCTTAACTTGGTCAGATCTCTGTAAAGTATATGGTATGTGCTTATGTGTCTGCATAGGGGCCATAGAACTTTGCCCCCAAAATCTGAAAGTAGCTTAAAGTGCATGTCCGCTGGATTAGGAGGCAAAAACAGGTGAGCCCCCAACAGGACTCTGCTGCTTCCTGCTCTATGTAGATATTTTTGCAGTGGATCTTAGTGGTTCACTATGGACAAGAAAAGGAACCAGCTATGATGGCTACTGCTCGGTCCAGTGAACTTGGCTCACTTCCACTACTCCCCACTACATCCCGTATGAATTGGGGCACAGGAAGGCTGACCAGTTGGCACTGAGCATTCCAGCCCTCAGGCCTGCCCTGTTTTGATACTGTGAAATCTGAGGGCTTGTCTACACCTAAAATGCTACAGCAGCTTCAGTGTAGACACTGTCTATGCTAATGGGAGGGATTCTCCTGTCAGCATAGGTAATCCACCTCCCTGAGAGGTGGTAGCTAGGTCGATGCAAGAATTCTTCCATTGGCCTAGCGTTGTCTATACGGGGACTTAGGTTATCTTAACCACGATGCTCAGGGGTGGGATTTTTCACACCGCTGACTGACATAGTTAAAATGGCCTAATTTTCTAGTGTAGACCAGGCCTGAGTAAAACAGTTTTCCTCCATGTCCTAGGATTTGTCCCTGTAAATGAGTTAGGAGTGACCAAATCAGTGAAGTTCCCATCTACGTGGCAGATGTTCTAGTTGGTTCAAGTAGATCCCATTGCTCATGTTGTGAAAGACCTATTGATAAATGTGAGCATTTAAGTTGAAATGTATGCAGATTTGATCTGTAACAAAACAATACCATCATGGCTAAGGTCTGAATTAATTCAACAACTTGCATTTATTGGGCTTTGACATGCCAGTGTACAATCCAGACAAATGAGTAGCTGTATTGTTACCCAGGGTTTTCAGAACCCAAAGCAGGGGTAACTTCACTGTTTCTCTCCAGGCAGTATCAGGAATAAATCAATGGGGACACAGCTCCTCCATCTGATGAATGATTGATACAAACGAGTGGTTTCACCTACAGTCTAGGTCTCAAGCGAGCGCGCGCACACACACACACACACACACACTGTAGCAGTAGGTTCAGAGCATCCTAAACCTTTATATTTATCAAAGATAAGATGGTTTTGAGCAATCAATAGCCAGGCTTGCAGGGACCCTCCTTTCTTCTAGCTGTTGGGGAATTTAGGTGTCACATCCTTGCCAAAGAAAAGCATACTTGGACTACTCCAAAGCAAATTCTTCCATCTAATCTTTTATAGCTAACTTTAAACAAAGCACATAACTCATAATGACTCCTAGTAGACTAACAGTTTCCCTAGCAACAGCCAATAACAATTCATTATTCTCCTTATCAGCAAAGCATTTCTAGTCATTACAACAATAAAATGTACATGTCAGAGTGGACAGAGGCATTTAAAACCATTCAAACATTTCTTCTATTTTTACAGTATATTTACTTCTTATCTGACCCTTCCATGTTGATAGCAAAACTGCAAACATGCACACGGCCTTGCCTCTCGGTCCTAAAAAATATTTCTAGCTATGTGATGTTTGGATTTCAGCTAGCAGTGATTGAACATACCAAATGGCTGACTGCAGTACTGTCAAGTTCTGGGGTAACATGCAGGAATATCAAATTCTATGTTACTGTGTCACCCCTGCCCTATAACCGGTGGTGCCCTTTACAATGCCTTGCTGGTTAGCATGTAAGTCACTCCCAGCCATATGTGTGTCTGTGCTGCAGCCAGCCAGCCAGCTGCACCTTCGCTCTTACCAGCCTTAAAAATTACCACAGGGTGACCCCAACGCATCCCCATTCCCAGATTTGCCCTCAGAAACATATGTCCTGTACTGCTCAGCCCTCTTCTGGACAGTACAAATATATGAAATCTGTTATTCCCTTAAAGGAATAGTATGCACACAACTTGTTGTTCTAAAATGAAGTTACCCAGATACTTCAATTTGAACACACTGGATTAGATAAAACAGCGAAACAAGTTTATTAGCTACAAAAAGAGAGATTTTAAATACATGTAATGAGGCATAAAAGTCAGAAATGGTGACAAGAAAAATACAGTAACTCTTCACTTAACGTTGCAGTTATGTTCCTGAAAAATGCAACTTTAAGTGAAATGAAGTTAAACGAATCCAATTTCCCCATAAGAATTAATGTAAATGAGGGGGTTCGGTTCCAGGGAAATTTTTTTCACCAGACAAAAGACTATATTAAACACACACACACACACACACACACAAAGTTTTAAACAAACAATTGAATACCGGTACACAGTGATGATGAGAGTGAAGCTTGGTTGAGGTGGAGCAGTCAAAGGGTGGGATATTTCCCAGGGAATGCCTAAATGAACTAAGCAGTTGGCTGAGCCCTCAAGGGTTAACTCTCATATTCTACAAGCCAGCAGGAAAGGAGGGAGGGCAGACAGAGATTGATGTGTTTCAGAGATAGAGACGCGCATTTCTCCGTTAAATATCAAGAGTGGGATCAGAAGTACACTGCCTTGTTAATTAGATCAGCAAGCCCGGCAGCTGCAGCTTCTGCCTAAGGCAGCAGCTCCCTCCCTCGTGTGTCCCCCTTGCTCTATGGAAGATGAGGTAAGCGAGATGCAGGAGTAGGGGGACATTAGTCACCCTCTTCTTCCCCTCCCCCCACACAGCAAGCAGGTACCCTGACATTAGCCCCCTTCTTCTTCCCCAACCCCCACAGCAAGCAGGCAGGAGTGTCGGGGAGCAGCACATGGCAGTGGGGGAAGGGACAGCTGAACTGCCGCAGTTGCCTGCAAACGACGTTAGAAGGGAGCATTTCACAACTTTAAACGAGCATATTCCCTAATTGATCAGCAACGTAACAACGAAACAATGTTAACTGGGACGACTTTAAGTGAGGAGTTACTGTAAAGATAAAATACTTACTGATGCCTATCTTAACACACTATATCAGATTAAAACAAAGTGTCTCACCACATGCTCTCAGTAATCTTACTGACCAAACTCTGTAGGTCAGGACCTCTCCCCCACAGGCCAACGACTACTTTCTTTGTCTCTTCAGGTGCAGTGAATGCAATGGGCAGGAGTAAAGGAAGGGGCATCTTGGGGCATTTGTCCCTCCTTTTTATTGTTTCAGTCTCACTCTTGAAAAACTTTGAAAAACTATGAACCAAACAGACTGTTAAAAGAATTGCTCCCTTCGGGTTACTATTTCTGCCCTGCCCTCGAGGATACATATCCAGGGGCCCTGCTCGCCTCTAAACAGGTTTGCTATCTGTGGCAGTTAGAATTGCACTCGCCACCATCCCACCCCCCAGGGAAGTGATCTTGCTCAACCGCCCAAACGAACAAAACAATTCTCAGAATTTGCAACTGCTGGGGGGTAGCCCCTCCCCCGTTTTCCCCTGTCTCTCCACCAGATATGGGGAAATAGTCAAGGGAGAAAAAAACAGGTCTCTTTTTTTTTACCTTATTTGGCACAAAAACTGCCCCCAAAAACGCGTCATTCTGGCCCCAAGGACGCGTCATCTTAGGTATATCTGTCTCGTCCCCCCGAGGGACGGGAGGGAAGGAACCGAAGACGCATACAAGTCACTAATTCGCAATTCGGGCCTGATCAACCCGAAACCTTCCCCAACTCAGCGTGTGCCGGCCGTAATGTTTGTATACGGGTTTGTATTTGTAAGTATTCTTTAATACCTTATTGTTTTAATATTTTGCTTTACCCCTTCCCCTTCAATTGTAATTCATTATTGTAGAAGTATCCTATGTATTATTCCTCTAATTCTACTAGTCCGTGGCTCATTCCAAGTAATTATTGGGACTTAGAACAACTCCAAGGACTGTTGCTGTTTTTAAATAGGAGTAATCTTGTTTTTTGCATTAATTGTGTATTGTAAACCTAGGTTATAAGTGTCATTGGCAATAAAGCTGAAATTTCTAGCCTTATTGCCTCGGTGTCTGTGTGGTTCCCATCCGCTCCAGGGGGGTTCCCTCCGAACATCCACGCGAACGTTAGTACTGTGCCCTGGTAGATAACAGGTGCACGCATACCCTCGCCCTGCCAGGTGGCCCTCGAGGGTACTCGCTTCCACACAGACTATGTAGGAGGATATTCCCTTATGTTTTTTTCACCTGTTGGAACTTCCTTTGTCTTCCCTTCCTGCCTGATGACTCCGTTTACTGCTTAAATGCAAATTAAGCAGAGCACACATTCCTTAGGTGTCCCTAGCCTCTGTTTGTCAGAAGCTGGGGATGGGCGACAGGGCATAGTGGGTTCTCGTGCCCCCGGCCCCGCAACAACTCCACCCCCGAGGTGCCGCCCAGCTGCACTTTCCCCCAACCCCCCCACCCCGCTTGCCGCCCGCCGAACAGCTGATGGGCGGGCGGCTCAGCGTGAGCTAAAAAAACAGGCTTCGGCGGGAGGCACCTTCGGAAGTGGAACCCAGAAGCCAAGGTGAGCTGGGCATGCGGGGGCTGATGGGGAGTTGCCGGTGGGTGCTCAGCACCCACCAATTTTTCCCCGTGGGTGCTCCGGCCCCGGAGCACCCACAGAGTTGGCGCCTATGCGACGGGATGGATCACTTGATGATTACCTTTTCTGTTCATTCCCTCTGGGGCACCTGGCATTGGCCACTGTCGGAAGGCAGGATTCTGGGCTAGATGGACCTTTGGTCCTACCCAGTATGGCCATTCTTACATTCCTTTTGTTTAGGACAGACCTGTTTGCCAACTTCTGTTTTTGCAGTGCTGTGGGGTTTGGAACATGCAATAATAACACTATACAGGAGAATCTTACAACTTCACATACAATGTGGCCACAAGAGGCACCAAGGGTCAGTGAGGGACGTGTCTGTCTGCCTTCCTGCCTATGAGATGGGATCATAGTAGTGTCTTAGCTGATGCTTCTGCAAGTGGATTTTCATGTGGACAATCCTGCTGATGTTTTTGCCATCTCTGCCCAAGGCAAATAGAAGTCACGTGCATGCTATAAATAAGTAAATTAGATTAGGAGAAAAAACCCTGAGCTGTCCCCTTTTTTTCTTAGACTGAGTCAAAAGACCAATTCAAAGCCCTCCAAATCTACCACTTGGTAAAGGGTCAAGAACACTTTGCACTTCTCTCGCTCTTCCAGGTATCTCCAACCGCTTCACAAATATTTAATGAATTAAACCTCGCAACACCCCTGCGACATAAGAATAATTAATGCTATTTTCCACATGGGGAAACTGAAGCACCGAAGGGTTGGCTTGCCCAAGACCACACAAAGTCACACAAAGCCACAGCAGGAAACGAACCCAGGAGTCCTGACTCCAAGTGCTATGCATACTGTAGTGCCAACTTCCCTAAAGAGGGAGCTTGGCACTTCCCTAAAGAGGGAGCTTGGCCCATTTCAGCCCTACCTGGAAGTAGTTGGGCACAGGACAGAGCACATGTTGACTCCTTTTTAAAGTATGGCAGAGCTGCCACTACAACATATGGTCCCCTGGAGCCCTGGGAAGAATTCTGACTCAGTCATCCAAAATTCCTTCCGGGGCTCTCAGTGCAATGCGTCTGTTCTACGTTGTAGCCTAAAGGCACAGTCTGGTTCTAAATCTGGGAAACTATATGCTTATCATTCTTAGAAATATGAAACTGTAACTGTGTGTTCTGTGAATACTTGACCCTCTTTACATTTTGTCCCTTTGTGTCCCATGTTCTACATTCAAGGTCACTTCATACTCACTTTGCAAGGCAATGGAGAATCAGGCCCATTGTGACTTAATTAATCCAGATGGGAAACTAGGTAAAAATTTGGGACTTCACTTGAAAGTCAGATCCTGCATTTGAACTGAATTTTCCTGGGTTAGTACAATAGCTTTTTAAAAATACTGTTCTGCTTTGGAGGGATCTGGAGTTTGCTTGAAGCAAGATCACTCAGTGTGAATGTTATGATTTATTTCAAATGTACTCAAAAGACAGGAATACATATTAACATAAAAGATAAAATATTTTTACAGTTTACCATCATGAGAGTTTGATTCTGGGGTTTCAGGATAACTGTACCACTCAAGTTACTCTAAAACAAAGTAATTCATGAGACAATTTCTGATCTAAACCTATGTTTCACGCCAAAATAAGCATTCCCAATCTGCTCTCTAGTTAATAAACAACACTTTTCAAGTGATAATATAAGCACTAATTCTATTATCTAGTACTGTGGTGGTTCAGAAATATTTTCTCAGACCTGATAACTAATTAGTATTGGAAATTCATTAAGTGAAAACATTTTTCCAGGCAAGAACCTCATTTTGTAATGTTGATAACACTTCTTTGGCAGACACAACACATTTTTGAATGATCAACTATTTTTAATCTGATCATTTGAAGCATCTGTTATTGGCCATTCTTGGAGACAGGGTACTGGATCAGATGGCCAATGGGTGTGATCCAGTCTGGCAATTCCTACTTTGCTATGGTTATTTACCTAAAGGTGAGCTTTAAGACACTTTTGCACCCCCCCACCCCAACTAGCATTCTGCTATTTAGCCACACCTCAAGATTTGCCCCCTATTTCAAATCCAAGTCACAAGTGAAATGGGTTTGCTGATGTCAAAGACAGCCTAGCATCTAGCGGAGACATGTTCACCTCAACAGCAAAAAGATACAATGGAATGTTTGCTAGTCTCTCCTAGTAGAAGGCTAGTTAGAACCTCTATGGAGGTTCTAGACTGGCATAGTAGGGATAACTGAAAGCAACAGTGTCAGCCCTGCGAGAGGGGGAAGCTTGCATAGTGCCTGTATGATCTGTGATAAGTTTTCACTTTGATGGTCACCAAGTTCACTCCTCTTTTAACTGAAATACTGTAGAGCCCAAGATGCTTACAACAATATCCACCATCTCCAGGCTAATCTAACAAGGAGACCACTGGATGCTCACCGTGATAAATTCAGAAAGTTTGTAAAATGGACATTGGTACGATTAAAAATACTTAACTTCCAAAGGGTTACGCCCAGATGCATCATTGTTCTCCATGTTCTTCTGTTAATCTCCAATGGATAGTACTGTAGGTGAAGTGGTCAATTCACATTATGAATTCACTAAAAATCTGTCTTAGATGACTTAGAAATGCCCATCTATTGCTGTGGTATCTACGCACTATATACAGTGCTTGCCTTTAAAAAGTCAATGTTTTCCCCATACTTTTAATGGTGACCGCTGTGCATTCTAGGCTGGGGGAGGTCTCACAGGTCATGAGCATGGAGGAGTTGGGCTCGGTTGTGGGTGAGAGCTGGTAGCTTACCTTTTGGCTTGGTGAAGGTAATGGTTTATGATCCATGAGGAGCTCTCTGCTGTCGGAATAGGCAGAAATGTTCACAGTGATAGACAATAACAAAATTTCATGTTCAGTTTGAACAGTGTGATTCAGTCAGGTTAAATGCTCTGCTGGCAGATACTATGATCTGAATATTTTAAAGAGAGGATGCTATGATATCCACTCCAAATGGGCTTGCATCCATATTAAATTCTGTGCACTTGGCTGGATGAAAGTATGTAGTAGCAGTGCTTCTGTTAGGCTCCACTAGATTGGTTGGAAAGAGCTAACATTCTGGATCCTGGATGAAGCAGTGGCTCGTTCTAAGTTATCAGAATATTTTCACAATTGTAGCAATATGTGAATCTCTTGCAATAATTGGCCATTCCATATATGTTTCTTACTCCACTGGGCTAGGGAAGGGCTGCCAGGTACTGATGGATACAGCTTTCTTTGTGTCAGGAGCCATCCTTTCTTTGAAAATACATGTATAAAATTCTACACTGGCCTTGCCAAATTCAGGTTTTGCTTTTTCTGGGACAATTCTTTTCTCATGCAGTCACTTGAAAAGCACTCCAAGGGCCTGATTCTCAACTCAGTTAAATGGGTTTGATGTTGATTTAAGACTGACTTCAGTGGAGCTACACTGCCATAAAACTGGTATAATGGAGTGGGGAACTCAGGCCCTAAGGATGTGGCCTTGTCTGAACAGTTCTCCTAGATAAAGATGTTGTCACTGTAATTTATGATCTATGGTGTACCCTGCAACACCTTTGTTTTTCATCTAGAAAGACTCCTGTTAAAAGAAATGCTAGTTAAATCATTGGGTCATCCAAGGAAAAGTATGGATAACAGCCCACTGATAGAACAAGTTGCAAGAGTAAATTATAGCTGGTGACATCCAGCTTCCAAGTTTTTTTATTTGTGAATAAAGCATCATGCACCATTCTGGTGTGCAACAAGGCTACTCCTTCCCCCTTTGGACCACAAAAAGCAAAAAGCTTTCCAGGTTTATATGCACCAGAGTGTTCTTTATGAGGTTCCCTCCACCAGTTCATCAACACAGCCAGGTGCAGCAACATACAAGTGGATAGAAACATCCCCCTGAACCCACTCTCTGGGGAAGGAGAAGGAGAGATCTCCTCCTTCTGAGATCCTGCAGCCCTTGCCAGCCTCCTCCCCTTGCACTTCCTTCCTCTCCTTTAACGATGGGCTGATTTGTTCTCATTAGCTCATCACCTTCCTGCTTAACGAAGTCATTGAGCACCCATCTCCCAATTAAGTCCACTCCCGGGGGAGGGCGGGAGGGAAGGGACAGATAGTACTTTAGTGACCAGAGTGTTGGGTCAGCTCTAAGCTACTAGTAATCTGTCACAAAGCGGTATGCAGTTAATGAATCTTCTGAGCACAGAGAAGAGCCTTCTGTCACTTGCGTGGGATGGTAAGCTATTCATAGGCACACTTTTTGAATATGGAAACTATTGAGAGAAATGGAGGGAGTGGGCACAAACTTTTTTTTCCCAGGGGCATGGGTTATGCTGAAAGGTCTGGTTAGTCCGGGTTTTTCAAATGTTCTGTGTCTTTGCCATCTAGAATTGGTCATGTCCATTTAAATGTGACTTGCTTGTACCTTCCAATAAATCTGGGTATACTGCAGCCAGATGGCGTGGAATGGGAGTGGAGTATTATGCAGGGCTGACTATTGACATAGAAGGGATTATTTTAATTAGCTCAAGACCAGATGCTGAATGATAAATAAACTCTGATTCACTGTCCCCTTTTGCTACAATGAACATTGATCAGTGAGAAGATGGAAATCCCGTCCTGCTGTGAACAGAGTATATACGGCCCGTTTATAGTCCAACCCACCCCCCATCTCTGGGTTTGACCTTGTTGGGAGTTGAAATAACTATGCCCAACGGAAACCTCAGTTTAAGCATTGTCCCTAAGCTTAGATGGTCATAGGTGTTCCCTGCAGAGACCTTTCTGTTGCTGACCCTGCTTCCTTCTGCCCAGAGAATAGTTTCCACCTGCCTTACATCTTGGAGGAAGTAACAAACTGCAGCTGCTACAATGAGACAGCGGAGTTTAGGTAGCAGCCTTGTGCAGGATTCTAACACCTACTAACTGGGGTGGCGGTGTCAAAAGAAGACTCCTCTGAGCCAAGTGCAAGGTGTGCTCTTGTTTCTTTACTCTCAAAGAGCCCCGTTGTTGCCTGAGAAATCAGCGTTCTTGCTCTGTGTGGGGTTTCCCTTTCCATGGCAAAAGCCAAGAGGAGCTGGAAGTATCCTCCCCATGACAACTAGCCAGCGTGCAGGGCCAGCTCCAGGCACCAGCCTACCAAGCACGTGCTTGGGGCGGCGCTCAGGTCTTTTTTTTTTTTTTTATTAACATACTGTGGCGGGGTGGGCTGGCCGCCCTGCCCTGCGGCACTCCGGCCGGCCAGGAGAGTGGGGCCGGGGGCGGGCTGGCCGCCCTGCCCCGTGGCGCTCCGGCCAGCTGGCTGGGAGAGCGGGGCTGCAGGCGGGCTGGCCACCCTGCCCTGTGGCGCTCCGGCCAGCTGGGAGAGCGGGGCCGGGGGCGGGCTGGCCGTCCTGCCCCGCAGCACTCTGACCGGCTGGGAGAGCGGGACTGTGGGCGGGCTGGTCACCCTGCCCCGCGGCACTCCGGCTGGCCGGGAGAGCGGGGCCGCGGGCGGGCTGGCCACCCTGCCCGCAGCGCTCCAGCCGGCCGGGAGAGCTGGGCTGGGGGTGGGCTGGCCGCCCTGCCCCACGGCGCTCCGGCCGGCCGGGAGAGCAGGGCCGCAGGCAGGCTGGCCGCCCTCCTCCGCGGCGCTCCGGCAGAGAGAGGTGCTGGGTGGGGGAGGGGCGCTGTGTTGTGGTGCAACACTGGAGGTGGGGGTGTTTCTGTGGGTGCTGGGGGGGGGTTGTTTTTTTTCTTTTGGTGCAGAGGGGTGGCGCTTGGGTTTTTTTTTTTTGCTTGGGGTGGCAAAAAAGTTAGTGCCGGCCCTGCCAGCAGGAGGATAGAAAGAAACCTACCGTGAGTTGGCTGACCAGCTTCCTTACTCATAGGTGAATTCCAGCAGAAGGACCCCCAACCAGTCGGAGATAGCAGCCTTTGTAATCCAACGGTCTGCATCTGCACTCACAGGGCGTGATATGCAGCATGCACTGCGCTGATCAGCAGTGGCGGATTTAGAATTAGTGGGGACCTGTGCTCAGCTTCATTTTTGGGGCTCCTCCTTGGGACCCAGCCAAGAAAAAGAACATTCTCTTATCTCCCCCTGCCCCTGTTTTTCATTCTTTTTTTCTTCATCCTCTTCCTATAAGTAATAGGAAGTAAATGAAAATAAACTGAGGTACCTTGATTGTTGTTGTAGTTTAACTTATTTTTCCACAGACCACTTGAAAATTGCTGAGGGTCTCGGCGGAGCACTTAATGATTTTTCCAAATATTGTTTGTACCGTTAGCTAAGTATTGTAAAGCGCTTTGGATAAGAGTGCTTTATAATTTTTTTAATAAAGTGTTGGGGTGCGGGGTCTGGCCAGGACTTATGGTGCGTGAGGGGGCTCAGGGCTGGGGGTGCAGGGTCTGGGAGGAAGTTAGGGTGCAGGAGCAGGCTGGGGTGCAGGTTCTGGCCAGGAGTTAGGGAGCGGGAGGGAGCTCAGGGCTGGGGCAGGAAGTTGGGGTGTGGAGCGCTTAGCTGGGGCAGCTCCCGTTCAGTGTGAGGGGTGCAGGTGGGGATGTGGGGTGTGTGTGTGCAGAAGTCAGGGTGGGCAGAAGTCAAGGAGGGCAGGGGGCTGGGACTGTGGGGGTCAGGGCGTGTAGGGGGGTTGCAGGAGTCAGGGAGGGCAGAGTTGTGGATTGTTCTCTAAAGATGTCCAGGCAGTGTGCAGCGGCAGTCAAAAAAGCAAACGGGATGTTAGGGATCATTAAAAAAGGGATAGAGAATAAGACGGAGAATATCTTACTGCCCCTATACAAATCCATAGTGTGCCCACATCTTGAATACTGCGTACAATTGTGGTCTCCTCATCTCAAAAAGGATATACTGGCATTAGAAAAGGTTCAGAGAAGGGCAACTAAAATGATTAGGGGTCTGGAACGGGTCCCATATGAGGAGAGATTAAAGAGGGTAGGACTTTTTAGCTTGGAAAAGAGGAGACTAAGAGGGGATATGATAGAGGTATATAAAATTATGAGTGTTGTGGAGGAAGTGAATAAGGAAAAGTTATTTACTTGTTCTCATAATAAAAGAACTAGGGGCCACCCAATGAAATGAGTGGGCAGCAGGTTTAAAACAAATAAAAGGAAGTTCTTCTTCACACAGCGCACAGTCAACCTGTGGAACTCCTTGCCTGAGGAGGCTGTGAAGGCTAGGACTACAACAGGGTTTAAAAGAGAACTGGATAAATTCATGGAGGTTAAGTCCATTAATGGCTATTAGCCAGAATGGGTAAGAAATGGTGTCCTTAGCCTCTGTTTGTCAGAGGGGGGTGATGGATGGCAGGAGAGAGATCACTTGATCATTACCTGTTAGGTCCACTCACTCTGGGTCACCTGGCATTGGCCACTGTCGGTGGACAGGATACTGGGCTGGATGGACCTTTGGTCTGACCCAGTACGGCCTTTCTTATGTTCTTATGAGGGCAGGGTGTGTGAGAGAGGGGTGCAGAAATCAGGGCTGGCAGTGTGTGAGGGGGTGCAGGAGTCAGGGAGGGCTGGGAGTGTGTGAGGGGGAGCAGGAGTCAGGACAAGGGGCTGGGGGTGTGGGTTGGGTCATGGCGGTGCTCCTGTCGTTGGGGGGCCCCGTGCCAGGGCACCCTGTGTTTCACTGTAAATCCACCTCTGCTGATCAGAAAAGAGGCCACATGAGTAGTCCTGGGTATCGTGTCCCCTGAGCTACACCAGCTACCCACATGAAAATGACCAGGGTAAGCCTCTGGGACCCTCTTCCAGTCCCTTTTTGGCTAGGGAACATCAGAGTATTAGGTAGTCTGAGTGGTGCACCCTATTTACTGGTGTCTGAAGCAGCTGCTCTTAGAACTATTGGTGCTGCAAGCCAGGTCTGCAGCTGTCCTGTTGAGGTAGTTGCTCCTTCTTCAGTCACAGCAAGGCATGCTACAGTTAGGGCTGCTGTCTTATTCCTGCTCTCCCATCATCCTTCTCAGGATGGCTTTCATTTCCTCATTCGGATCACATTCCTCCCGTCATGTATAATCAATTGGAGTTCTTGCCCCTGTTCTTAACAGAATGTATAGAGTCCAGACTTAGCTCCCTGTCACAGGCATGTTAGCAGCTGGCTGTCAGCAGGCTTTCAAACTTTCCCCAACTGACAGCACCTTCTCTGACCCTTATGGAGATTCTTTGGTTGTTTTCTACAATCATATTTGATGCTGTAGCTCTCTGTATGCTCTGTCAATTAGCAAATCCATGCTGGCACCCAAGCCTACTGTGATTTTAATGGGTTAGGATTGCATTAACTGGAAGCCAGATTCATCCCTTGTATATGCCCATTAACATGATCCTTGACTTCGACATAGTTATATCAAGGATGATTTTGGCCCTGGTGATTTTAAATGGTTGATAAGGTGGACAGTACACAATAGCGCTCTCTGAATATTCATGATCGACTATCTCTCTTAGTCTATGAATGGATTTTATTCTCATCAAATGTTTTCTTTGAGAGCCTGGTTCATGTTCTGTTCATCTCTCAACTACTTTGGTTTGCAACACTTTGGAAAACAATGGAATTTTGCACAGGATGTACATGGTATCCCTTGACCGTGGAAGGTGCCCTTTTCTCTGTGAATGTAATGATACAGAGAAAGGAATAGAATACTGATAGGTGTCATCACGATTTCAGTGTAAATTGGTGTGGCACCTAGGAACACATATCTGAAAATAAATCTGTCTTTAGAGGGTTAAGCCAACACATTCTGTTCACTGGCACAGCACAATTCCTTTCAAATCCCTTTGCTTGTTTTATCCTTGCACCTTGGAATTCTGAGCTTTCTGAAATTCTCCCAAAGTTAAACAACTCGCTTAATGTGAGCACAGTTGCTTCAAGTTGCCTCCCTCAGTTCCCAGGGCTGTAAACATGAGGAGCAACTCAATATGATTGTTGATTTCTATTCCTTTCTCTGTATCATTACAGTCACATGTGGCTGCTGTGATATGAGTCCAGTGATTCCCCTTACTGTTGTCTGCATTGCCCAAAGATATTTATTTCATATTCAACATTTTTCACAGGCATAAAGTTTCCAGTCAGTTTTCTAACTGCTGTAGTGAAGTCATCTGCATTCCCTGTATATCAGTGCAGTATCAAAAAAAGATATATGCATGGTCCCTGGCAAGATGAAATATCATGTATCTTTTGTAACATTGCCTGTAGTGCTGAACAAAATGAGGAGATGCAAATCTCTGAGACTATTTATTACAAATAGTTCCTACAGAGTCTAGTCTGGTTCTCTACCCAACTGAAGAGAAAATAAAAGGCAACCATCTCTGCTCTGTTATGATGGGGTGTTGTGAGCTGGTGTCACTCCCTGGTAGGGTGACCAGACAGCAAGTGAGAAAAATCAGGCTGGGGTGGGGGATAATAGGAGCTTATATAAGAAAAAGACCCCAAAATCGGGACTGTCCCTATAAAATCGGGACATCTGGTCACCCTACTCCCTGGCAGAACTCATTTCAAACCAGTGTAAAAAATTCTGCTGTGGAGCAACACCAGCCCAGAACCAGTGTAACAGAGTGGATAGTCATGCCCCAGAATGATCAGGGCAGACATTCTGGTGCAGTAGGACAGAGCTTATCGGTTGGACGTAATGACATTTGGTTTTTATTACAAGTAACGCCTAGAGATCCCAGCTGAGACTGGGACTCCATTGTGCCTGTGGCAGACAAATGTCTACAGTCTAAATGGAAAAGACCAAGTCTGGGAGGAGAAACAGGCACAGAGGGGCAGTAACTTGCTCAAGGAGAGACAGCAGGTTGGTTTCAGATCCAGGAATAGAGTTTAGGTCTCCCCAGCCACAGTCCAGTGCGCTATTCACAGGACCATGATGCCTGGTGTAACTCAGTTGAAGTCAATACAATTACCCCAGGGATGAATTTAACCTATTATTTTACAACTGCAGGAGTTAGATTATCTAAGCCATTCCCTTGCCAGTGTAGAGGCATAGTCCTTACTATACATCATAACAATAGACACATGAAAAAATCCTTTGATATAGTTCTGTTAACATTCTGATAAACTGTTAGCATATTGAAACAGAATAGAGATCCATTCTTTCCATATATAGAAGGGAGGTAGCTGTTCTTTTCATGTCACTTTTTACATAATTTTGAACAAAGTTAGGTGTTATTTCCGTTCCATCACAATCCTTCTCCTTGTTGCTTTTTAAAAGGCATTAACAAGATACAGATGTCAAGGTGTAGAAAACTCTTTCCAGCTGTAACATCTGACTTCTTGATGAGCTCCACAAGTTGGGGGCTTCCTTAGGTCTTGCCTTGAGGTGTGGCTGATAATTGACTGACTGCCTGTGATACCTGCCTGGTTTTATATCCCATTATCCACATATTTCAAAAGAGAATGAGGGGTTCTTTTAAGACTTCCAATTTCATTCCCACGGATGTCAATGAGGATTTTGCCATTCACTGTAATTGGAGTAGGACTGAGTTTTGGATCCGTCCTACTATACGCATGCAGTTCATCGTATAGTAAAGATTTGCATAGACCTCTCAAGACTGATCTCTTGGCAAAGCCCTCTTGTTAAGTACATATATTGTGCACTATGGCACTTTTCATCTGTTATTATCTAAAACTGCCCATTCCTGACTGCAACGTCTGCTTTGTTGCAGGGATTTGTTTTTGGCTCTGATACCTCAACATACCAAGAAAATTAACAGCTTCCTGTGGAAGCAAAAACTGTACATATCATGTTTCTAGAAATAAGAATTATGTGCTAAATTTAAACCATACATAGGTTTTTTTTAAAGTCCCAGATTGCTTTGCAATGAGGCCACTTAATTAAGTCTGATAGCGAATCATACATCACAGTATAAAAAGGAAACCAACAAAATATCCCAAAACAATGGTTAAAAGTAGCATGCTTAGCATAATGTGTAATTTCACTTTTTATGCATCGCATGTTTCCTAGTTTCAATTGAGAAAAGAAAGAAACAGACAGTTACCTAGAGTTAATGTTCCACTAATAAAGCATCATGCTGAATAGGATAGCAAGGGAGTGTTTATACTCACAAACCTGCATTAGCTATCCTCATCCAATCTGAATTAAAAAATAAATAAACTGGCTGAAACCCCTTCTCCAAGAGCTGGAGGGATTTTTACCGAATTATTTAGGGCATATGCATTTTTAAAGTATTTTTAGCTAGAGATTAATAGGGCTAATATCTGTTAACAGCCATAAATTTCATAATGATATGCTAGCCATCTCCGCTGAGAGGGGAACAAAAATATTCCCTTCTCAACTGCAGATCTTAGGAACTCTGTTTGTATGATAAACAGAACATTAGTGTAATTGTGGCTGTGCTACAACTCCATTGAAAATCACTATATTTTCAGAGTGACTGGGAACTGAAATATTTAACTAAAGAAGCCAAGCATAGCTTTTTCATGATTGTTATCTTAGCCAAACAGAGAAGATTAGCAGCAGTTAGGATGATGTTTAAATTAGAAGTGTATGGGGCTGCAAATACATGATTGCTACCCACTTCTAGCAGCTGGTTTGGAAGCAAGAAATATCCAGTTCCAAAATGAACTTCCTCTGCTGGCTAGCCATTAAAAAAAAAGTCTGGGCATTTCATAGCTGTTATTAATTACTTAGCAGAGATGTTTATGTTGGGCTTATCAACAGGAAATTAGAAAAAAAGTTGGGAAAATCTTAGGAAAATATGAGAGCAAATACCTAAGCATCTTCAAAGTGGTTTTGTTCCATATTGTATCACCACACCCCACTGGGAACCTGCCCATTTTTGGATCACCTTTATTGGTTAAAATGTTCTATGCAGTACCGACATTTGATTGCTGTTCACAGACCCTTGCAGTAAGGAAAGGCAAATACAGTGCAGCATATCTGACAGCCTTGGGGGCCGCCTAAGAAGTTTGGAGAAGTAGGTGTATGGCGGGCCATGAATGCTCACAAAATTGGGGGTTGGGATGCAGAATGGGGTGAGGGCTTTGGCTGGGGATGTGGGTTCTGGGGTGGGGCTGGGGATGAGGGGTTGGGGGTGCAGGAGAGTGCTTCTGGCTGGGACCGAGGGGTTTGGCGGGCGGGAGGGGGATCAGCGCTGGGGCAGGGAGTTGGGGGATAGGAGGGGAGATCTGGGTGCAGGCTCTGGGTGGCATTTACCTCAAGCAGCTCCCGGAAGCAGCGGCATGTCCCTCCTCCGGCTCCTACACAGAGACGCAGCCAGGAGGCTCTGTGCACTGCCCTGTCTGCAGGCGCCGCCCCTGAAGCTCCCATTGGCCATGATTGCCAGCCAATCAGAGCTTCGGGGGCAGTGTGCGAAGCCCCCTGGCTGCGCCTACACGTAAGAGGCTGGGGGCAGGGCATGCAGCTGCTTCCAGGAGCCGCTGGACCTTGAGAGCCAGACTAAAATGTCTAAAGGGCTGGATGCGGCCCCCAGGCTGTAGTTTGCCCACCCCTGTGCTAGGCACAGGGGTGGGCAAACTCCTCTGAGGAAATGTCTGAGGAAATGTCTTCCAAATAGAATGGCCCAATTGACTCACCATCTTATTTTTCAGGCAAACAGCATCAGACGTTGATGTGGCAACAAAAAGATGTAGCAATTTAAGGGGGTAACCTCCTACAAAACAACATGTAAGTAGTTAGGACTTTGTCCAGATATGGCTTTCCATCCGCAGGGCTGGCCTTACCATGAGGCGAATTGAGGCGGCTGCCTCAAGTGCCAGACTGTGTGTGTGGGGGGGAGCACCACTAGGACCCAGAGTGTAGAAAATTGTGTCTGCTGCTGGTGCATATGTATTCTCTCTGCTTTAGATGCACTGAGATGGTGGAGTGCTGTGCTGGAGGAAGGAGGGCACAAGAGACATAACAGGCAGGCAGGAGAAAAGCTGAGAGGGAATAACAGAAAGCAGCAGGAGCTGCAGGGAGAGAGAGGAGGAGGAGCCTCTTATGTACCTCTCAATCAGTCCAGGCTCCTGGGGATGCTAAACACCAGCTTCTCAGGGAGGTTCCTGTTTCCTGCTGCTTCCCTGAACCCACTTGAGGAGAACAGGCAGTCAACTGAAGTAGTAGGAGCCAGTTAGGCCCTTAAGATGCTGATATCTTCCCTCACTCAGGCCCTGCTACCAGCCTGCTTATTTGTCCCCTTTAATTGAGTGTTGAGAGCCACTATAGCTGGCACAGAACAGCAGTCATGAGTGAAAGAAGAAAACACCCCTCTGGGGCAGCATTCAGAAAAAGAAAGAAAGCAAAGGAAGCTTTTCTATCTAAGCAGGAAGAGCTCTCCTGAGATACATAGACACAGATGTTCACGGTGATCCTTCCGGCCCCAGTGAGGATGTGAGTGGTGAGGAGATACCTGATCTTCCTGTTAGGCAGAGTGCAGGTGACCTGCAGCTACTGCAGCATCCATATCTCAAATGGATGTATCATAGAATCATAGAATCTCAGGGTTGGAAGGGACCTCAGGAGGTCATCTAGTCCAACCCCCTGCTCAAAGCAGGACCAACCCCAACTAAATCATCCCAGCCAGGGCTTTGTCAAGCCTGACCTTAAAAACCTCTAAGGAAGGAGATTCCACCACCTTCCTAGGTAAGCCATTCCAGTTCTTCATCACCCTACTAATGGAAAAGTTTTTCCTAATATCCAACCTAAACCTCCCCCTCTGCAACTTGAGACCATTACTCCTTGTTCTGTCATCTTCTACCACTGAGAACAGTCTAGATCCATCCTCTTTGGAACCCCCTTTCACGCAGTTGAAAGCAGCTTTCAAATCCCCCTTCATTCTTCTCTTCTGCAGGCTAAACAATCCCAATTCCCTCAGCCTCTCCTCATAAGTCATGTGCTCCAGACCCCTAATCATTTTTGTTGCCCTCCGCTGGACTCTTTCCAATTTATCCACATCCTTCTTGTAGTGTGGGGCCCAAAACCGGACACAGTACTCCAAATGAGTCCTCACCAGTGCCGAATAGAGGGGAATGATCTCGTCCCTCGATCTGCTGGAAATGCCTGTACTTATACAACCCAAAATGCCATTAGCCTTCTTGGCAACAAGGGCACACTGTTGACTCATATTCAGCTTTTCGTCCAGTGTAACCCCTAGGTCCTTTTCTGCAGAACTGCTGCCCAGCCATTCGGTCCCTAGTCTGTAGCAGTGCATGGGATTCTTCCGTCCTAAATGCAGGACTCTGCACTTGTCCTTGTTGAACCTCATCAGATTTCTTTTGGCCAAATCCTCTAATTTGTCTAGGTCCCTCTGTATCCTATCCCTACCCTCCAGCATATCAACCACTCCTCCCAGTTTAGTGTCATCTGCAAACTTGCTAAGGGTGCAGTCCACACCATCCTCCAGATCGGTAATGAAGTTATTGAACAAAACCGGCCCCAGCACCGACCCTTGGGGCACTCCACTTGATCCCGGATGCCAACTAGACATGGAGCCATTGATCACTACCCGTTGAGCCCGACCATCTAGCCAGTTTTCTATCCACCTTACCGTCCATTCATCCAGCCCAAAATTCTTTAACTTGTTGGCAAGAACACTGTGGGAGACTGTATCAAAAGCTTTGCTAAAGTCAAGAAATAGCACATCCACTGCTTTCCCCTCATCCACAGAGCCAGTTATCTCATCATAGAAGGCAATTAGGTTAGTCAGGCATGACTTGCCCTTGGTGAATCCAAGCTGACTGTTCCTGATCACTTTCCTCTCCTTTAAGTGGTTCAGAATTGATTCCTTGAGGACCTGTTCCATGATTTTTCCAGGGACTGAGGTGGACTGTAGTTCCCCGGATCTTCCTTCTTCCCTTTTTTAAAGATGGGCACTACATTAGCTTTTTTCCAGTCATCCGGGACCTCCCCCGATTGCCATGATTTTTCAAAGATAATGGCCAATGGCTCTGCAATCACATCAGCCAACTCCTTTAGCACCCTCGGATGCAGTGCATCCGGCCCCATGGACTTGTGCTCGTCCAGCTTTTCTAAATAGTCCCGTACTACTTCTTTCTCCACAGAGGGCTGGTCACCTCCTCCCCATACCGTTCTGCAGAGTGCAGCCATAGAATCATAGAATATCAGGGTTGGAAGGGACCTTAGGAGGTCATCTAGTCCAACCCCCTGCTCAAAGCAGGACCAATCCCCAATTTTTGCCCCAGATCCCTAAATGGCCCCCTCAAGGATTGAACTCACAACCCTGGGTTTAGCAGACCAATGCTCAAACCACTGAGCTATCCCTCTCCCCATCTGAGAGCTGACCTTGTCTGTGAAGACAGAGGCAAAAAAATGTAGCCATGCACATTCCTGAAGAAAAGTGTAGATCAGAGAAGAATGTGGTGGAGACGCAAGAAACAGCAGTGGCTGAGTTTAGTTCCTTAAGTCTAGATGATCCAGGACTGTGGACCCACTTGAGCAGTAGCCTGAGGGACTTCCTTGTACTGCATGGGCCACATCAAGTGAAAAACTTCATGTTCCCCAAAGACAATGAAAATAGAAGTTTCCATCCAATACATTACTAGCGTGAAATCCCCAATGGTGACAAAGTGGAGAGGCCATGGCTTATGTACTCAAAACCCCAGAATGCTGTGTACTGTTTTTGTTGCAAACTCTTCCAGTCTAATGTTCCAGACACATTGGGTTCTACAGGAACAAAGGACTGGAAAAATCTGGCTAGAAATCTGGCATGCCATGAGAAGGCAGCAAATCACCAGAATGCATTCCATCGGTGGAAAGAACTTGAGATGAGACTAAGGTTAAAGGCCACCATTGATGATCAGTATCAAGAGATGATTGCATCAGAGTCTCTTTACTGGCAAAATGTTCTGAAAAGGCTCATTGCCATTGTGAGAATGCTTGCTACCCAAAACCTAGCACTGCGTGGCACTTCAGATCAGCTGTATGTGAGAAACAATTGAAACTTCCTTAAAATTGTGGAGCTGATGTCTGAGTTTGATGTTGTACTCCAGGAGCATCTAAGAAGAGTCACCACCCAAGAAATGTACACACACCACTACCTTGGAAAAACAATTCAAAATGAGATCATACAGTTACTGGCAACAAAAGTCAAACAGAAGATTGTGACAGATTTGAAGTCAGCAAGATATTACTCTGTTATTCTGGACTGCACACCTGACATCAGCCATACGGAACAAATGACTTTAATGGTGCATTTTGTAACAACAACAGAACCTAGTGAAAATCTCCCTGCAATGGTGACTGTCAGAGAGCATTTTCTAGAATTTATTGACATTGATGATACTACAGGAGCTGGTATGACAAATGGGCTTCTTAGAAAGCTGGAAGATACGGGAATTGCGATAGCTGACATGAGAGGTCAGGGCTACGATAATGGTGCCAACATGAGAGGAAAGAACAGAGGATTTCTGACATGGATCCAAGAGTTAAACCCTAGAGCTTTTTTTGTCCCATGCAGTTCTCATTCATTGAACTTGGTGGTCAGTGATGCAGCCTCAGCTTCTAGTGAGGCTGCTGATTTTTTAATATAATTCAAAGCATCTATGTATTTTTCTCTGCATCAACTCATCGATGGCAAATTTTGAAGCAACATCTGGGAACATCCTCTCTGACACTGAAACCACTGAGTGCCACACGATGGGAAAGTCGAGTGGAGGCGATAAAGCCTATCAAACACCAAATTGGGAAGATAGATGATGCCATAGTTGCCATTATGGAGGATAATGCTATGACAGGAACTGTTCGTGGGAGAACAATGGCAGAGGGAAATGGAATCACCAGAAACATACATAACTTCACATTTCTGTGTGGTTTAGTGTTGTGGCATGACATACTGTTTGAAATAAATGTTGTAAGCAAGAGACTCCAAGGCGTTGACCTTGATACATCTGGAGCAATGGAACAACTGGACAAAGCAAAGTCATACCTACAGTCTTACTGGTCAGATGAGGGATTTCAAAACGTTCTGAAGAGTGCATGAAGTTGGCAGAGGAACTTCACACTGAAGCTATTTTCCCGCCCATTCAAGAATACAAGAGTCACCAAAGAAGAAGACGACATTTTGATTACGTGGCATGGGATAATGCCATAAGAGACCCCAAACAACAATTCAAAGTTGAATTCTTTAACCAGGTTCTAGATTGTGCAATACAGTCAGTTGAAGGACATTTCATGCAGCTCGGGGAACACTGCAGTATATTTAAGATGTTGTATGATATTCCAAAACTCCTCACTATACCTGAAGAAGACCTACACCAGCAATGCAGGGCACTAGGGACAGTGTTGACACATGATGACATGCGTGATATTGATGCGAGTGATTTAGGTGATGAACTGAAAGCCTTTTCAAGATACATTTCAGCAGGATCAACTCCAAAGGCTGTTCCGGATATATATGTGCACAAATAAAATGACCACCCTCTTTCCAAATGATTTTGTTGCTCTGTGCATATTTCTAACACTTTCTATAACAGTTGCCAGTGGAGAAAGCAGCTTCTCCAAGCTGAAGTTAATAAAAACACATCTACGCTCCACAATGACACAGGAGAGGCTGGTCAGCCTTGCAACCATCTCAATAGAGCATGAGCTAGCCCAAACTGTGGACCTTCAGGAAGCAGTTCAAATCTTTGCAACCAAGAAGGCACGGAAAGCACCACTTTGATTATTCAAACAGATAAAAATGCCATTGTTTACTATGCAGACCAGAAAAGTTAACTTTCAAATGCCTCAACAGCAAATGTGTTACTTTAAATTTTTGAACAAGGCATTTTAAGTTGTTAGTTCTCCTTTATTGGGGTAGGTAGCAGAGCAGTACCATGAGAGGAATAAAACAGGAAGAAGGCAGAATTGAGACATTTCAAAGTTTTGGCCCAAGCGAGGGGTCATGGGGCGTCATTTGAACTCCCCGCCTCAGGTGCCAAAATGTTCTGGGCTGGCCCTGTCCATCTTTATGCTGTGGTTTATCTGAAAGCTCAGGAGACTGAACCCTTTGTTTGTGGTTAGGGGCAGCTAGCTTCAGCAGAAAGGGCACATGAATAGGGGTTGAGACCTGGTTTTCTTTCACCTCCACAAATCACTTGCCCTCAAACTTTGGGTAAATCAGTTGGGTGTAA
Source organism: Chelydra serpentina (assembly GCA_037349315.1). Taxonomy (NCBI): domain Eukaryota; kingdom Metazoa; phylum Chordata; order Testudines; family Chelydridae; genus Chelydra; species Chelydra serpentina. Next base: position 1,841,227 of record JBAIAC010000023.1, read on the forward strand.
ATCTACAAAAGTGCCCACTACATTTGGATACCAAACCTAATATACTGACGTCTCAAATTGGGGACCCCAAAAACCCAAAGCACCTGACATTTGCTGACACTTGAAAATTTATGGCACTAATCTGTTTCCCCCTTGTATTTCACATTTGGGGTTTAGAATGATTTCCAGTGCTCATGAAAGTATAACTGCAATAAACACAATAAAAATTAATGTTAAGAAGCAGCAGCAGCTTTCATATGTACTATAATGGGGCAGGAGGTGTCTTAAGGGGACCAACTTTAATTCTTTATGCTGCTACTAATTGTGTCGTGTCAACTTTTTAACGTGCATCATCTTTTTGCAAGGATTCTCTTGGTTTAAGACACAGGCATCTCTTATTTTTGCAGCATATAATCTGTGACCAGTGTGTAGAATGGGGGAGAAGATCATGTGATGATGGAATGGTCTGATTTTTTTTCCACATGAGTGCTCAGTGTCTGAATTCTGTTAAACAATGGTTTCAATTTTTCCTCTAAACGTACCACAGATCAAGCAATCTTCTCAACTCCTATTTGTCTGTCAGACACTTCACTTATCTTGGAGTTAGTAGACGGCTTAAGAGCCATGTTTTTGCTATAACATTATTTCAACCGTGTCACCTCTGTTTTCAATTTGGATTATTTTTTTCCCCCATCAAGACAGTGTCCCAGGTTTTGTGGTCAAACTTTGCTAAGACATGCCTCATCAGCACTAGCCCGCCCTCCTCCCCAAGTGACTACACCAGATGTGCAGAAAAGGATGGATAATTGGTTATCGGATTCCAGTTAGCAGAGGTCAAGGTGGTATCTGCCTGGCCTATCCTCTACTTGCCATACAACTTGCTGTTATTACAGGGGTTATTCAAGCCTATAATCAGCTGAATTCCACTGAGATGGAAACTTCTGCTTCAGTGAGTTGTTTTTCTGCTGCATTGAAGCCAGGATTTTTCTATCCTTGACAGCGGGGATGAAATGTCTGTAGATTTTATAAGCTAGACCCATCTACTTTTAGTTCTTCTAGTTCTCATGTAGGAAATCAGTAATAAACCAGATCAAGTGCAGTGCGTGAAGCATATTATTTCTCAACAACTACAATGTTTCCTAGCAAATACTTCTGTAGAATAGTATGCCTTTCACACAAACTGTGGGGCCATATTTCAAAAGGGTCTTAAGATGGTTTCCGTAGTTTTACATTCATTTTTTTACAGATATAATGTTTTGCATTCAAGTACTTGTGTTCTCAAAAACTTGACATCTGCAAATGAAAATTAGGTAGTTTGACATATAGCTACCTGCTTGTTTCGCATGAATGGCATCTTACTCTGCAGTTGGCTTGCACCACTATAATTTGTGTGCATGAATTCAAGGTTTTGTATGTACAAAAATATGGCTGCAAAAATGTTGTTCAAAGGAGACTTGTATAAGTGGGTGATCAAGGCTGGAATCCAGTGTTGATTTCAGTGGAGTTGCACTGGTGCAAAACTAGACTAATCCTAACACAGTTGAGAACAGGGACTATTTTGTCTGCCCCCTCCCCCTCGCTTCCTTCTTTTCCTGGCGGTCCTCCTCTTTCATCTTTCTGCTTTACTACTTCTTCTCCCCCCCGCTTCATTGGTCTCTGACTTGCTAATTAAATCCTGGCATACTACGATGTGGAGTTCTGCTTGGGTTGACTTGCCAATTGGTGAAGGAAGTGGATAAGATAGATGCTAGCAGAGAAAAGCAAAACATGAACCCAAGGTGTGTGGAGATTTTAGACAGATTTGCAAGTCCCATACAACAAAGGGCCACATCCCAGGAGGTACAAAATTTTCTCGTTTCTGACTTTCCTAGGAAATGGCTTTCTTGTCCTGATATTTTTATATAGCTAGAGAAACAGCTTTGTAAAATGTCTCGTATTCTTGACTAAAACAAACTTTTTTTTAGTGTGTGTAATGGAAAGAAGAAAATGCTGAAAAAATGGTAATGGGTTTGTTTTACGAGAATAAATCTGCTTGTGTTAAGAAAATAAACTTGCTTGGAAGAGCCTGGGTGTGGCCGCACATACTTGACTGATAACTGGGGGTTAGGGCAAGGAGGGGAGAAGCCCTGCACGGTTACAGTACCCTTGTTCTTGTATTAGGAAGTGTTAAAAGGGAGCACCTGGTTTCCTGTCTCTGTACCATACATTGCATTTTCCTCTCTTGTCTCCACTTCTGTTTGCCTCCTCTCTGATCGCTACCAACTCTTCCCCACACGGAAGTCTTTCTATAACTCCAGTTACTTTCATAACCCCTCTTTTGACCAGTTGTAGCTATCCCAAGGACAGATAATCCTTTTCTACTTCTAATGCAGCCAACAGCAGAGAGTAATAGCACGAGCACTCAGTTTCCATCCTAATTTCATGACTGAACAATTTTGGATAAAGTTCCAAACACCAGGTATGTCTACACTGCACCTGGGAGAGAGCCTCCCAGACTATGTCCCTGGATTTTGATGATGGGGCTCATGCTGGCAAACTAAAAAGAGTCATGTAGGTGTTGTTGCTGAAGGGGAGGGGTGGGCTTGAGTGCCCAAGCTGCAACATGAAAACAATGTCATTTTCGTCCAAATTTTCCATAGGGTGGGAAACTCATTTCCCCACCAGTTCTAGTGTTTGTCAAGTGCATGGTACAATGTTGCCTCCAGGTGCTAGTGTAATACCATTACAAATGAGGTTCAAAGTATTACCCAGACTACATTTTGTACATTAGAAAACTAGCACTCTTTTAACTAAATCAGTGTTTAACTGGCACAAATCCTTAAAGTAAAGGTACCTACACTGGTGACTTCAGTTTGGAGTTCAGTGCCTAATTCCTTTAAATGCCGTTGAAAATGCCAGTCTAAATGACTTGCCCAAGATCCCATGGGAAGTCTGTCTCAGGGCTTGGAATTGTATTTATGTTCAGTGCCTCCACAGTACAGAAAGAACCTGCTCATCTTCCTCTCTGTATCCCCACCAAAATTACTTGCCAGACAAGACTTTCATCTCTCTATGCCAAGTTTTATGAAGAATGATGAAAATGGGTCAGGTGAGTTTATGAAACTTTACCAAAAGTGTATTTTGGGTGTGGGATTTTCAAAAGTGCCAAAGGGTGTGATCCAAAGCCCACTGAAGTCAATGACGTCTTTCCATCCACTCAGAGGTTAAGATAAGTCCCTTGGTGACTTTCAATGGGGCTTTTGCTCTAAGTTACTTGGGCACTTTTCAAAATACCACTCCATACATTAGATAAAATATTATTTCCACTTTATAATAAACAATTTCCTTTAGCTCCATGTATTCTGGAGAAGTTTCTCATGGAACATGGCACTGAATAGAGCTCAGAATAGGATTATAAATCATAGAATAATAGAAATATAGGGCTGGAAGGGACCTCAAGAGGTCATGTAGTCCAGCCCTGCATGCTGAGGCAAGGCCAAGTATACCTAGACCATCCCTGACAGGTGTCTGTCCAAGCCTTTCTTAAAAACCTCCCAATGTCGGGGATTCCATGGCCTTCCTTGGAAGCCTATTCCAGTGCTTTTAACTATCCTTCTAGTTAGAAAGTTTTTCCTAATGTCTAACCTAAATCTCCCTTGCTGCAGATTAAACCCATTACTTCTTGTCCTACCTTCAGTGGACATAGACTCATCGACTCATAGACTTTAAAGTTAGAAGGGACCATTATGATCATCTAGTCTGACCTCCTGCACAACGCAGGCCACAGAATCTCACCCACCCACTCCTGGAATAATCCTCTCACCATGGAGAACAATTGAGCCCAGTCCTCTGTATAACAGAGGAGTTAGCCTGGGAGTTCGCCTGGAGAGAGCCTACTGTGGCATCCCCCTTGCAGGTTCCCTGAGTAGCTTCTGCCACAAGTGAGGAAACTCTTCGAAGGAAGGGACTATGGATGCTGAGCGATCCGCTGTCGTGACCTGCACAGGATGTGCCATGTTTGTCTTTCTTCCACAGGATAGAAGCGACTTTGTCTGTACAAAGTGCAAGCTGATCTCCATATTGGAGGAGAAGATTCAAGGTCTGGAGAAACGAGTATCAACCCTGCGTTCCATAAAAGAAAATGAGTTCCTGGATAGACGTCAGGATAGGCTTCAGCGGGCACAGTGTTGTGAGGATTCAGAGCAGGCTGCGCAGCGGGGACAGAAGGCCAGCGAGGATAATTGGCGGCATGTGACCTCCAGAAGAGGAAAGAGTATGAGACAAGTCCATGTACAAGAAACGCATATTCAGATGAGCAACCGTTTTCATGTTCTCTCCACAGGCACTAGTGCAGAGAGTGGAGTGAATGATGCATCTGAGGGAACAGAGCAGAAGGAGACTCCGCCAATTGGAAGGCATGAGATGCACAGTCCTAGGGATGGGGGTTCCACGACCACCACTCCCAAGAGGAGGAGGAGGGTGGTGGTGGTCGGGGACTCTCTCCTCAGGGGGACTGAGTCATCTATCTGCCGCCCTGACCGGGAAAACCGAGAGGTGTGCTGCTTGCCAGGGGCTAGGATTCGTGATGTGACGGAGAGACTGCCGAGACTCATCAAGCCCTCAGATCGCTACCCCTTCCTGCTTCTCCACGTGGGCACCAATGATACTGCCAAGAATGACCTTGAGCATATTACTGCAGACTACGTGGCTCTGGGAAGAAGGATAAAGGCGTTTGAGGCGCAAGTGGTGTTCTCGTCCATTCTCCCTGTGGCAGGAAAAGGCCGGGGTAGAGACCGTCGAATCGTGGAAGTCAACGAATGGCTACGCAGATGGTGTCGGAAAGAAGGGTTTGGATTCTTTGACCATGGGATGGTGTTCCAAGAAGGAGTGCTAGGCAGAGACGGGCTCCACCTGACGAAGAGAGGGAAGAGCATCTTTGGAAGCAGGCTGGCCAACCTAGTGAGGAGGGCTTTAAACTAAGTTCACCGGGGGAAGGAGACCAAAGCCCCGAGGTAAGTGGGGAAGTGGGATACCGGGAGGAAGCACAAGTAGGTGAGTGCAAGAGGGGAGGGCTCCTGCCCCATACTGGGACAGCAGGACAATCGGTGAGTTATCTTAAATGCCTATACACAAATGCAAGAAGCCTGGGGAACAAGCAGGGAGAACTGGAAGTCCTGGCACAGTCAAGGAATTATGACATAATTGGAATAACAGAGACTTGGTGGGATAACTCACACGATTGGAGTACTGTCATGGATGGATATAAACTCTTCAGGAAGGATAGGCAGGGCAGAAAAGGTGGGGGAGTTGCGTTGTATGTAAGAGAGCAGTATGACTGCTCAGAGCTCCAGTATGAAACTGCAGAAAAACCTGAGAGTCTCTGGATTAAATTGAGAAGTGTGAGCAACAAGGGTAATGTCGTGGTGGGAGTCTGCTACAGACCACCAGACCAGGGGGATGAGGTGGACGAGGCTTTCTTCCAGCAACTAACAGAAGTTACTAGATCACAGGCCCTGGTTCTCATGGGTGACTTTAATCACCCCGACATCTGCTGGGAGAGCAATACAGGGGTCCACAGACAATCCAGGAAGTTTTTGGAAAGTGTAGGGGACAATTTCCTGGTGCAATTGCTGGAGGAACCAACTAGGGGAAAAGCTCTTCTTGACCTGCTGCTCACAAACAGGGAAGAAATAGTAGAGGAAGCAATAGTGGATGGGAACCTGGGAGGCAGTGACCATGAGATGGTCGAGTTCAGGATCCTGACACAAGAAAGAAAGGAGAGCAGTAGAATACAGAGCCTGGACTTCAGAAAAGCAGACTTTGACTCCCTCAGGGAACTGATGGGCAAGGTCCCCTGGGAGAATAACATGAGGGGGAAAGGAGTAGAGGAAAGCTGGCTGTATTTTAAAGAAACCTTATTGAGGTTGCAGGAACAAACCATCCCGATGTGTAGAAAGAAAAGTAAATATGGCAGGCGACCAGCTTGGCTTAACAGTGAAATCCTTGCTCGTCTTAAACACAAAAAAGCAGCTTACAAGAAGTGGAAGATTGGACAAATGACCAGGGAGGAGTATAAAAATATTGTTCAGGCATGCAGGAGTGAAATTAGGAAGGCCAAATCACACTTGGAGTTGCAGCTAGCCGGAGATGTTAGGAGTAACAAGAAGGGTTTCTTCAGGTATGTGAGCAACAAGAAGAAGGTCAAGGAAAGTGTGGGCCCCTTACTGAATGAGGGAGGGAACCTAGTGACAGAGAATGTGGAGAAAGCTAGTGTACTCAATGCTTTTTTTGCCTCTGTCTTCACAGACAAGGTCAGCTCCCAGGCGGCTGCACTCCGCAGCACGGTATGGGGAGGAGGTGACCAGCCCTCTGTGGAGAAAGAAGTAGTTCGGGACTATTTAGAAAAGCTGGACGAACACAAGTCCATGGGGCCGGATGCACTGCATCCGAGGGTGCTAAAGGAGTTGGCCGATGTGATTGCAGAGCCATTGGCCATTATCTTTGACAAATCATGGCAATCGGGGGAGGTCCCGGATGACTGGAAAAAAGCTAATGTAGTGCCCATCTTTAAAAAAGGGAAGAAGGAAGATCCGGGGAACTACAGGCCAGTCAGTCTCACCTCAGTCCCTGGAAAAATCATGGAACAGGTCCTCAAGGAATCAATTCTGAACCACTTAAAGGAGGGGAAAGTGATCAGGAACAGTCAGCATGGATTCACCAAGGGCAAGTCATGCCTGACTAACCTAATTGCCTTCTATGATGAGATAACTGGCTCTGTGGATGAGCGGAAAGCAGTGGATGTGCTATTTCTTGACTTTAGCAAAGCTTTTGATACAGTCTCCCACAGTGTTCTTGCCAGCAAGTTAAAGAAGTATGGGCTGGATGAATGGACGGTAAGGTGGATAGAAAACTGGCTGGATGGTCGTGCTCAACGGGTAGTGATCAATGGCTCCATGTCTAGTTGGCAGCCGGTATCAAGTGGAGTGCCCCAAGGGTCGGTGCTGGGGCCGGTTTTGTTCAATATCTTCATCAACGACCTGGAGGATGGTGTGGACTGCACCCTTAGCAAGTTTGCAGATGACACTAAACTGGGAGGAGTGGTTGATACGCTGGAGGGTAGGGACAGGATATAGAGGGACCTAGACAAATTAGAGGATTTGGCCAAAAGAAATCTGATGAGGTTCAACAAGGACAAGTGCAGAGTCCTGCACTTAGGACGGAAGAATCCCATGCACTGCTACAGACTAGGGACCGAATGGCTGGGCAGCAGTTCTGCAGAAAAGGACCTAGGGGTTACAGTGGACGAAAAGCTGAATATGAGTCAACAGTGTGCCCTTGTTGCCAAGAAGGCTAATGGCATTTTGGGCTGTATAAGTAGGGGCATTTCCAGCAGATCGAGGGACGTGATTATTCCCCTCTATTCGGCACTGGTGAGGCCTCATTTGGAGTACTGTGTCCAGTTTTGGGCCCCACACTACAAGAAGGATGTGGATACATTGGAAAGAGTCCAACGGAGGGCAACAAAAATGATTAGGGGGCTGGAGCACATGACTTATGAGGAGAGGCTGAGGGAACTGGGATTGTTTAGCCTGCAGAAGAGAAGAGTGAGGGGGGATTTGAAAGCTGCTTTCAACTGCGTGAAAGGGGGTTCCAAAGAGGATGGATCTAGACTGTTCTCAGTGGTAGAAGATGACAGAACAAGGAGTAATGGTCTCAAGTTGCAGAGGGGGAGGTTTAGGTTGGATATTAGGAAAAACTTTTTCACTAGTAGGGTGGTGAAGCACTGGAATGGGTTACCTAGGGAGGTGGTGGAATCTCCTTCCTTAGAGGTTTTTAAGGTCAGGCTTGACAGAGCCCTGGCTGGGATGATCTAGTTGGGGTTGGTCCTGCTTTGAGCAGGGGGTGACCTCCTGAGGTCCCTTCCAACCCTGAGATTCTATGATTCTATGATAACAGCCCTTAACATATTGGCAGGCTGCTATCAGGTCCCCCTCTGTCTTCTTTTCTCAAGACTAAATATGCCCAGTTTTTTTACCGTTCCTAAAAGATCAGGTTTTCTGACCCTTTTATCACTTTTGTAGCTTTCCTCTGGTCTCTCTCCAATTTATCCATGTCTTTCCTAGAGTGTGGTGCCCAGAATTGGACATGATACTCCAGCTGAGGCTTCACCAGTGCTGAGCAGAGGGGGACAAATACCTCCTGTGTCTTATATACGACACTCCTGTTAATACCCCCCAGAATATTAGCCTTTTTTGCAACTCTATCACATGGTTGACTCTCATTCAATCCATGGTCCACTATAACCCCCAGATTCTTTTCAGCAGTACTCCAGCCTAGCCAGTTAACCCCATTTTGTAGTTGTGTATTTAATTTTTCCTTCCTAAATGTACTACTTTGCACTTGTCCTTCTTGAATTTCATCTTGTTGATTTCATACCAATTCTCCAATTTAAGTGCCATCAAATGTAATAAATAGTCAGCATAGAGAGCTACCATTGCTTCTCCGTGCTCTATTAATTACACTAATTAACATAACAAGGGCAGTTGTTCTCAGGATAAAATTCAATTTGAGGTGGAAATACTATGAACCTGATTGCCACTTCTGACCTTGGATTTCCTAAAAATAACTCATTTCCCGAACTATTAGCAAGTTTCTCAGCTTCCAGATAATTCATGTCTTTCACAAGTCACAGACCTGAAGCAGAGCTCTGTGTGGCTCGAAAGCTTGTCTCTCTCACCCACAGAAGCAGGGCTGGCTCCAGGCACCAGCCGACCAAGCACGTGCTTGGGGTGGCACCTCCTAAGGGGCGTCCAATCTTGGGGCGGCGCTTGGGTTTGTTTGGTTTTTTTACTTCGGTGGGGCGGCGCTCGGGGGGGGGGTGTTGTTTTTGTTTTGGCGGGGTGGCTCTTTGAGGAAGAGAGGTTGTTTCGGCAGGGTGGGAAGGCACTTGGGGTTTTTGTTTGTTTGTTTAGGCGGGGCGGCGCTGGAGGGGGTATTGTTTCGGTGGCACGGCGCTCCGGGGCAGGGAGGGGGAGGGTTGTTTCGGCAGGGCGGAGCTCGGGGTTGTTTTTGGTTTTTTGTTTCAGCAGGGCGGCGCTTGGGTGGGGAGGTTGTTTTGGCGGAGCAGCGCTGGGGTTTTTTTTTTTTTTTGCTTGGGGCAGCAAAATAGTTAGAACCAGCCCTGCACAGAAGTTGGCCCAATAATAGATATTACCTCTCACCCACCACGTCATAGTAAAGGCATTCTCTGTCTGATCTCTGGCCTGCTGGTATGCCTTTCTTTGAACTTTCAAGGACAGTGACTTAAGACACAAATACATGCCATTCAGTTTGTTGGTTCATTCTCAGAATTGTCCTTTGGAAACTATAAAGACACACTTTAAACTAAACCCCATGGCAAGGAAGTGAGGAGAGCCATGTTTTATACTCATTTATACTGTACATATGGAAATTTCTTAGGGCTGCTCTACATGGGGGGGGATCGATCTAAGATATGCAACTTCAGCTACGTGAATAACGTAGCTGAAGTCGAATATCTTAGATCGATTTTTAAAAGTACTTACCCCGGTCCACATGGCAGCAGGCAGGCTCCCCCGTCGACAGCGCTTCCTCCGCTCGTGGAGCTGGAGTTCCGGTGTCGACGGGGAGCGGCTCTGGGATCGATTTATCGCGTCTAGACGAGACACGATAAATCGATCCCAGAACATCGATAGCTACCCGCCAAATCGGGCGGGTAGTGTAGACATAGCCTAAGTGTCTTAAGTGCCACTAAATATTTCTAGGCAGGGTACATACACTGAGAGGCTGTGTTGCTGGAATAGCAAGTGTTTATTTAACCAAAAAATCTAAGTGCAAGTCTCTTCTTAATTTAATACAATCATTGGCATTTGCCAAAGTGGAAATACACAGATTCTTTAATCAGCTATGAAACCCCTTCAAAGGTCAGATGCTCTTATATCGTGACTGGAATAGTTTGTGTTTAGTTTTGCTTAATGTGAGAGAGTGGATTTTTTCCCCACATCTGTTCAGGGCTTTTTCACATTAAAAAAAATTTCACAGTTTTGTGGCAGATGGCACCAGGTGGCACCTTTACGCATACTCTTCTGCGCTTTTTCTTCATTTGTGAGCAAACTTTTCTCTCTTTGGAAGATATGTGCTGAGTTTGTTTTTTAATTTTTTTATTGTAAAATTTTGTGTAGAGGCAGTGGTCTTTGGAGAGGGAGCTGTGGTAGGAGAGCTTCTTTGCTTTGGTCTCTGATTCAAGTCAAGTTTTAAGGGTGAACTGCTGCTTGGGAACTGAGTATTGATGTTGGGCTGTGATTCCTGAAAGAAGGGATTGTGTACATGCTGTTTGACCACCTCTGTTCCAGGACTGGTGTGTGTAAATAAAGCAAGCTACACTTAAAATATACCCAGATTCTGCATCACTGAATTCCCCTCCACAGGAAAGCTGCCCTGAGCATCTACTGCTGCTCAGCAGAAGGCTGGTTTTGTTGTTAGAATGAAATGGTGGTGGGGTGGGAGGGGCAACAACAACATAAATGTGTAAGCTCATAATGGCGGGTATTGCCCCCTGAACAGGGGAGCTAGGCCCCCTGCCCCTGCCTTCCTTGGCTGAGTAAGAACTACTTGGGTCTTGAATTGGGGTCTGGTTTGGACTGCTGGACCTGCTCACAGGAAGTCCCTCAGGTCCTGCATACTAAGCAAGTGGGCACTAGGGGAGAAGGTGAGGTTTTGGTCCTACCCCTCACCCCTGCTTGCTGGACAGGCACAAAGTGGGAAATAAGTTGCACTCTTTCCAGGCCTGCAGTTAGTTACTTGCAGCTCCTTGGAGGAAGAGGGAAGCAGGATAATATGGGTATGAAGCACATCAACTCTTGGGCTGGAAAAGCTTGAGCATAACCCTTTGCACAGGACAGTGCATAAAGGCACTCTCTGGCCCATGATTAATATTAAAGCCCTGAGACTTCAAATTTATCCATGCTGTCTTTGTGTCCAGTATCCTGGCGATTAGTGAAAGCTGCATGAATTGTGAATACAGCCTAGTAAATAACACACTGCCTAGTAGTAGGGTTGCCAACTTTCTAATTGCAGAAAACCGAACACCCTTGCCTTGCCCCACCCTTTCCCCTCGGCCCGGCCTCTGCACTGCCCCTTCTCAAGGTCCCACCCCCGCTCACTCCATCACCCCTCCCTCCATTGCTCACCCCTTCCAGCCCCACTCACTCACTCACTTTCATTGGGCTGGGATAGGGGGTTAGGGTGTAGGAGGGGGTGAAGGCTGTGGCTGGAAATGGGGGGTTTGGGATGCAGGCTGGGGTTCTGGGCTGTGGCTGAGGGGTTTGGGTGCAGGAGGGGGCTCCGAGCTGGGGCCGAGGGATTTGGGGTGCAGGAGGGCGCTGGGCTGGGGCTGAGGGGTTTGGGGTATGGGAGGGGTTATGGGCTCCAGGAGGGAGGTTGTGAGCCGGAGGGGGTTCTGAGCTGGGGCAGGGGGTTGGGGCATGATAGGGGGTTTGGGGTGTGGGCTTTGGGTGGTGCTAACTGACTTCAGGTGGCTCCCAGGAAGCGGCGACATATCCCTCTGGCTCCTAGGCAGAGGGACGGCCAGGGGGCTCTGCATGCTGCCTCTGCCCCGCAGGCACCACCCCTGCAGCTCCCATTGGCTTCAGTTCCTGGCCAATGGGAGTTGCGGATCTGGCACTCGGGGTGGGGGCACCGCGCTGCGCCTCCGTGGCTGCCTCTCCACTTAGGAGCCAGAGGGACATGCTGGCTGCTTCCTGAGGATCACATGGAGCTGGTCAGGGAGCCTGCCAGCCCCGCTGCGCTGCCAACCAGACTTTTAATGGCCTGGTCAGCAGTGCTGACCGGAGCCACCAGGGTCCCTTTTCGACCAGGTATGGCTTGCCATCAGTCAAGCTCCCTGCTAGAAAAGCTCTGTAATGCAAATGGATTCCCTTATTCATGCTTAGGATGGTGTAAATTAGTTTTAGGGCCTGATCCAATGCACATTAAAATCAATGGAAATAATCCCATTAATTTCAGTGGACACTGGATTGGGGCCTTAAACTCTCTTGTACTGGGTTTCTAAAGAAGAAACAAACAGCTATTTGGCTTTTTCCACTTAAAAAAAAGTCCTTGAAGACTGCTATGGAGTGAAGTGCAGTTTCCCCTAAAGCTGTTTGTGTTGTGGATTTATTACCGTTGCATTATATCAGCCAGTTCCCTGGATTTGATGCATTAAGAGGCTGCCTGTTGAATAAGATTGCCTGTTTGGGTAGATAAAATAAAACACGAGATGTGCTGCAGACAGTGCTTGGATGAGAAGAAGAATGGCAGCTCATTAGGATTAGCAATGCAAAAAAGTCCCAGTTAATGAACAATGAAAACATTTTGGCAGGTGCAGGTTTGATTATTGCAGGGTTTTTTCAGCTGCTGTAATTTAGGCATCTAACGTGGCTGTCCATTAGCAACTCAGAATTTGATAGGTTTATTATTCCATACACACATTAATTCCAAGCTGAGACTTGGCACATAAGTTCTTACCATGTGCGTGTATATATGTGTAGAAGAGACTGAAATGGGAGTTGGGAGCCAAACTCACTTAGGCCCCTTTGAAAATTATTAGCAAAAGGTCTTGCAAGGTCATGGGATTAGAGCGAAGGCTTCATTTGACCACCAGGCTTAACGTTTCAAAAGTGACTAGAGATTTTGGGTGCCCAACTTGAGAAACCTTAACGATCTGGTTTTCAGAAATTGCTGAGCACCTGCCCTCTGGAAAATCAGGTATCTCCAGGAGGTACCCCAAATCACTAAACAATGCAGCTGGTTTCAATATTTTTTAACTTCAAACATTTAGTGACTTTTTTGTTTTAATTTCAAACTTTGATGAGAACAGGGAAAAAGTCTAACAAAAATTTCTCCCATTTTTGTACTAGCTCTGTTACTCAGAGAACCAAATCTGAATATTTTGCGTTCATTGGGGCAGATGGGATTTGTCCTTTGCATGATGTTTGCATCACGTTGTGCTGCACAAGGAGTAGAGGGCAAGTCTTTTTCCATTACCTGCCCAGAAAACCTCTATGCTCTCGGAATATGGGTGAAAGGAGATAGTTGGCCACAGCCAACAACTGGGACTGTTTGTTCCAGGAACCTACTCCAGAGCACAGAGAGGACGAGGCTGTCATCCTCTTCTTGGGGGTCAGCAGCAGACTTGCCTCACACGTGTCTGCTCAAAGGGCCAAATTCACCAGTGGTTTAAATTTATCGCAACTCCATTGAGGTCAATGGAATTGTGGTTATATATGCTAGTGAATGAATTTGTCCCCTAGTTTTAGTTAATGATGAATGTGCAGCATTACTGGGAGTCCCCAGATGATGCTTTTGGAAATGGTCTTCTGTTTACCTGAAAGTAAAGGAGTTTAATGTTGGGAAAATGTTAACTGTCAGTTGTGATGCAATTCTTTATAGACGATGGGCATATTGTGAGTAATATCTGGTCTGCCTGAGTATCTGTCTTTGACTGAAACCACTTAGTTGGAAAGCTGTTCCCAATGAGCTATACCCAGGCAAGTAAACAGAATATTATGGGTGGGATTTTCAAAAGTGCTCAGCTTCGACCGACTACTACTCCTGCCGAAAACAATGAGAGCCTTACCACTGACTTCAGTGGAAGCAAAGTTAGGCCAACACTGAGCTTTTGAAAAGCTCACCTTGCCTGAACATTATGGGATGACAACATTTGCACTGATGTTCCACTGTGGTAAGTATTCAGAAAACGAGATGGTTAATTGGAATTATTTCAACTTGGCCTAGGAATTGAGTTGCCAGAGTTGTGAGAATATGTCTTCTAGTGTGTTCAGTTTATAGCTAGGTAAAAAAGAGTAATAATAGTGCAACAGGGTGGCTTGCCCATGGCTGGAGAGCCAGGGACTAAGTCAGGCCTGATTATAGACTGAGACACTTGGGTTGAATCAAGAAAGTTGCATTTAAGGGGGGAACCCCAGAAAACTGCAGCTAGGTCTGTAGCTGCTGCAGGAATCAAGAAGGCTCATGTAGGGCCCTGAGTCAGCAAAAAAAGCTGACGAAGCAGGAGAGAGTAGGAGAAAGCTCTCCAGGCAGGGAGGCCTTGGAGAGACTGTAAAGGCCAGCTGGGATGAAGAGTGTGAGTTTGTATTTTAGGTTAATTAGGACTGTGAGGAGCCTAGGGGGGCAGTATGTATCAGAGGAGTAAATAAATAGGATGCTTTGTGGGAATTGTTTGAACTGAGAGTTCTAAAAGGGCCCTGAAAAGGGAGGACAGACAGGGTGCTGCAGTGAGCTCTGGCCATGAAGGGGCGGTTGGGAGGCAGCAGCGGCACAATATTACAAATAGCTTGTCTCATCCTTTTTTGATTTTTGTTCCCTTCTGGTTTTGACTGAAACAGAACAGTGCAGAAATGTGAAAAGCACAAAGTAAAGTTACTTGTAAGTATTGTAGGGACTGAATTCATTTTGAATTAGGAGTGAAGATTCATCCCATAAGAACATAAGAATGGCCCTACTGGGTCAGACCAAAGGTCCATCCAGCCCAGTATCCTGTTCACCGATAGTGGTCAGTGCCAGGTGCCCCGGAGTGAGTGGACCTAACAAGTGATCTCTCTCCTGCCATCCATCACCCCCCTCTGACAAACAGAGGCTAAGGACACCATTCCTTACCCATCCTGGTTAATAGCCATTAATGGACTTAATCTCCATGAATTTATCCAGTTCTAGTCCTAGCCTTCACAGCCTCCTCAGGCAAGGAGTTCCGCAGGTTGACTGTGTGCTGTGTGAAGAAGAACTTCCTTTTATTTGTTTTAAACCTGCTGCCCACTAATTTCATTGGGTAACCCCTAGTTCTTCTATTATGGGAACAAGTACATAACTTTTCCTTATTCACTTCCTCCACACCACTTATAATTTTATATACCTCTATCCCGGCGTTTTCTTCCAAAACTGAGTCAACTAATTCACAATGTTTTGGCAACATCACAACTCACTTCCTAGGATTCAGTGCAGGTATGTTGAAGATGTTACTTATCATGGCACCAAGATTCTAGTAGTTGGAAGTGAAGGGTGAAAGTTGACCAACATTAGCATATTTAGTGGATAAAGCTTTTAATGTCCTAGAAACACCATCAAGGGCAGTTCCATGAGTTGTTACCACCAGCATCAGCTGATATTTATTCCCTGTGCCTAGTTCAGAATTATTCCACCCTTCACAGAATCGGCAAAGTACCCCCCAAATTTATATCTCAACCAAAATGACTACAAGGCAACATTTTGCAGGCTCAGGCCCTTTTTGTTTTCTTTTGGACAACTACTGGGGAACCAGAAAAATGTGAATGAATTCTGAGCTTCACTAATGCTAGCATGAATGAGTATTCACCAGTGAATGCATACCAGAAATTTGGCTTTCAGTGGTCATTACTGTTCTGATTACATTAGAACCTAGAAGCCCCAATCTCATTAAGATTTTCATTGTGCAAGGCACTGTGCAAACACATAGAAAGAGACCAACTAAGCCCTTTAGAACAGAGACTATGGCACAGAGAGGGGAACTGGCATGCAGCTGGTGGATGGCAGAGCCAGGATAAGAACCCAGGTCTCTTGGCCTGACTCCCAATCCAGTGCCCCACCCACTAGACCACACTGCCTCCCTATTGTTCTACTCTAACGTCTCAGCCATCCAATTAGGTGCTGAAATGCTACCATATGCCTTAAATTATTAGCCATACAAAGAGAATGAATAGTAAATAGTCCCATCTTTTCTCCTGACCCGGTCATGTTCCCATTTAACTTGTCCCTTCATATGAAGACCCTGCCTATGATCCTCCCTGAAGCCTAAGTATTACAGATAATTTTCTACAAGTTATGGTCATAATAGATGAGGTTTCTCACCATTAAACAAGTGGCACATACTCTTTGCACTCTTACCTTCACACTGGTGTTTTAGGACTTAGTTTACAACCATAGATATGGTATGGCTGTCAGCTTCATGAACACACTTTGGATGTCACTTAAAATTGAAAGCGTGTGCTATATTTCTTCTTATGGACGAAGGCCTGGAACATTTTCACTTTATGCATAGTGTGGTCAAATGCCGAAGTAAACAGTTTGATGTTTTTCCCTGTATTGTTAGCTGGTTCATTTCCCCTATTGGTATAGGATTTTCATACCACAGCACTGATGTCAATGTGGTTGAAGATGTGTAACTGAAGGAAGAATTTGGCCCATTACATTAGTGAGATCATGATGTGAGGGGTTTCCCCCGGGGTGCCACTTGGAACTGGGATACCACTGAGCCCGCCTGACCCACCAGCCTGGTCTCCCTTCACGCTGTATTGCTGAGGCAAGCCAGCCAAGCCCTCCCTCGGGCTTCAGACTGCACTTTACCAGCACTAATACAAGTAGGGACACGCCCAGCTGCAGCTTTACACACAGATGCTGAGATCAGCTCTGCATGGGAAGACTCAGCTAAGGAATTGTCCAGTACTCAAGTGCACGCCTTCCTCTGGAAGGTAGACCCAAAATCGTACCGTCTTGCACTGCACAGAGAATTGTACAGCATAAGCTCATGAAATTCGCCTTCTCCTTCAATATGGAGAGAGAGATGCAACAGCTTTTTGCCCCCCAGGTATGAATTCCATGCACTGGGTTTTAGACAAAACAATAAGTTTATTAACGACAAAGGATAGATTGTAAGTGATTAGAAGGAATAGCAAACAGATCAAAGCAGATTACCTAGCAAATGAAACAAACATGCAAGCTAAGCTTAATATACTAAAGAAACCGGTTATAACTAGAAAATTCTCACCCTAAATGTTGTTTTAGGCAGATCGCAGAGGTTCTTGAAGGCCAGTTGCACTTGCTTGCAGCTTAAAACCCCAGGTATTTTTTTCACAGACCAGACACCCGATAGCCTGGGTTCAATCCTTTCTTCCCCAGTTCAGTCTTAGGTGTTTACAGCAGTCAACTTGGGTGGGGATTCAGTGAAGAAGGAACCACGATTATGTCACTCACCTGTGTTAAATAGGTTTTACATATGGTGGGGATCCTTTGTCTTCCAGTCTGATTCCCACACCCAATCAGTGAAAAAATATTAGTTTTATCATGGAGTCCAGTATCAGGTGATGTGATCACATGACCCTGAACCCACAACTCAGTCTATTTGCAGCGGCCACAGGAAGGTTTTCCAGGAAGGTGGGAGATTAGCATCTCAAAGAGCTATTGTTTTTCCTAATGTCCCTTTCAGCCAGCAATCTAGACTGATTGCATTTGTCTAGTGAGCGTTCCCCAGGTGTAAACACATTTGTAACAGGTGCATAGAAAATATTCCTAACTTCAGATTAAAAGATGATACATGCATACAAATATGATAATCAGATTCAGTAAATCATAACCTTTCCAATGATATTTCACATGACCCATCTTGCGTAAAATACATCTTAGATATGCTATAATCATATTATAACAATATTTCTATGAAGAATATGGGGCATAGTGTTACATACGACACAGATAGGATTCTGATAAGTGCTCAGCATTGGCCTAACTGTGTCCGCACTGAAATCAGTGCCAACCCTAGGGCCTGATTTTCAAAAGAACCCAGGACCCCCTCAGGATCTTTCTAAAGAGCTGAGCTTCTGTTTGCTCAGTCTGCTGAACAATTCTGAAGCTCTGGCCATAAATGTCACAGTGGGAGCTGTTAAGTGCTCTTTTGCCAACCTGGGCTTTATAGCTCCTAAATGGAAGCTGAGCTCTGAAAATCTGCCTCCAGGTGTGGGTGCTGAGCATTTACTAGTCTGGTCCTTATTGTCTAATCATTGAGCAACTTTTCATACCAGTGGTGTTTTTCAGCATCATGTTTTGTTACCGTTACTGCACACATCTCCATTTTGGAAAGAGCAACATACAATCAACATCTTTATTTCAGCGCTGGATGTTGGTTGTAAATTTCTAGCTATGGTTGCTCCAACAGCATATGTGTCCATGCCCTGGTAATGATTTAAATAGTTCTATCAGATTTGTTTTGTTGCCCAAAGCAAGTGCATTTAGATAAAGGATGACTGTTGAAACAAATAATCGCATTTAGTAGATATGCTAATTAATATCTAACAGCTATTTTTTTCATGCAATTAACTGCAGAAACACTTTGCTGTTTTAATGTATTTAATCAAATCACACCTTCATTTCTTTGGCAAATTATTCCAAACATAATAGTTAAATTACTGAGTAAATGTTCTGCTACAGAATATGCTGAAATTCAATGAAAATGTAACAACTGTTCTATTGAATCTAATTTAGGTGCTTATTTCAGGCACTTTATTTAATGTGTTAACAAAATAAATTGTATGTAATTGTAAACAGCAATATCACAGTGTGGGCTACTGAATTAGCAAGGGGATGCAGGCAATGACTGTGAAGATATAGCAGGTTGGTATTAAAGAGACAGCACCATCTTGAAATCTTGTCTTTTTTTAAAAAAATAGTCAAATAATTTCCTCATCCCCATCTATCTCTAGCTAGCTCCTTAAGATGGTTTGGCTGGATATTCAGCTTATGTTGGTCACTGGTGATCTTATCGCGCCACCCAAAGCTTTTGGCAACCACATGATCAGTGGCCAAGTAGCCATATTCCTTGGTGTGAACACTCTTCGTAATTTGTTGGTCTTACATACCAAGAAAGCCACAGAATTTGAGCTAGTGCTGATGGAGGTGGTCGGTGGGTTCAGCTATGAATATCCCCGTAGCTGATCATATCCTGCCACTTGCTATGGAGCAGCTGACAAAGACAACAAGAATAAAAAGTATCAATCCAGTGCTCTTCAGCTTTCCTCAGCACCCAGCTTTCCCTGCTGTATAATAGGGTTGGTACAACTGTGGTTCCATTGAGTGCAACTTCATAGTAAGCTTGATGTCCCAGAGAGGCTGCTAAAGGGCCCAGAATACTAGTATGTGTGTGTCCACATGCTTCCCCAGTGTTTCATAGTTGCCATCTGCTCAATATCCTCTCTGTACAGGCTAATATTCAGCTGGTTATAACCTAAAGTTGGAGGCTTGAGTATGCCGATGACTTTGACTTATAGGCTCAGTTTCTTGAATTGCTGCAGCTGATGACCAATTGGGTCAGACCAATGCATGCTGCTTCTTTCCTGGGTATTAATCTGGGCAAAACAAAATCTCTTTACTATCAAGCATCCTCCACTTTTAGATTACAACCACCATTGTCAAATAATTTAAAGTACTATATCTGCCCTTGAATATCCCCAGCCAATTTTTGTGGGTTTAGTTACCTTTTTTTTTTTTAAAGGGACATTATTTTTTTCTCCTTATTGTGTCTGTATGAACCTCCCTTCAAACAGTTGCAAGTGGGCAACAAATGCCATAGTCCTACAATTGGATCCATGTGATATATTGTACATTGAAATGAGCATATACAATATTTCACACTGGCTGTGTGAAGTATAAAGTTATAGGCCAAAATTTTCAAAAGTGACTAGTGATTTTGTGATACATTCATTGTTGGGGGCCCAACTTGAGACACCTTAAAGGGGTCAGATTTTCAGAGGTGGTGAGTTCCTACCCTCTGGAAAATGAGGCCCTGCTAAGGTTTATCAAACTGGGCATCCAAAATCACTGCTCACCAGTGAAAATACCTGAAATTTTTATATCTCTGCTCTGTTCCCTAAGGATTATTAAGAGCAAAACTGTAATAGTGGATCTGTCTAAACACAACTGACCAATAACATCAGCAATTCTAAAGGTTTGGAATGTCAGGTCTCTCTCATTTAATATGCTTATTTTCTGATGCACATACAAAATTTAACCAAGTACCTTCTTGATGTGAGAATTTTATGGGATTTCCTCATTTTGGCCAATTCTTAAAAAAACAAACTCACTCCCCACAAAGTAACATATGTTAATGGTATTTCTGTGTCTTCAGTTTTGGACAGCAATGGGAAGTTCAGAGCTGTGTAAAAATCTAAAAAACAATTAATCCAAAGAGATTAATGGATTTGGTTTGAATGAGTTAATCTGTGTCTATAATAGTTTATATTAAGTATGCGTTACTCCATCCCATCGCCTCCATTTTTGGTATAGCCAGTTCAGATTTACAACAGTAGTTTCCAGGTACATGAAGATTAAAAGCCAAATTGTCCCCATGCAAGAGAATTTACAATAAGGAGTGGTGGAATGCACGCAATACTGGGCAAAAAGGGGCATGTCTCCTATACATCCCTCAGATTGGATATAGCATGCAAATCCCCATGAGTGCTTGCACAGAGAGAGAGGCAGAATCAACCTCTGGAAAAACTAGCAAAACCAGTGGTGCTAGCCTAGAGAGTACATCATCTGTCTTTGTTACCAGCTTCTGCACAGACCCCCTTCTCTTAAACATATTTGCAAGGTTAAGTCACCATCTTGCCATAAAAGTAGAATCTCTAGAATCCATGAAATTCACATTAAATGTTAATTTTATGGGTAACATAGTACTTATACATTGTTTGAAACACTTCTTATATAGAAAAATTAGAATTAAAATGCAGCTTGCTTTGATGGATTTATGCTCCTAACAATGTTACTCATGAAGTTTGGTTCCATTTCTCCCTCCCCACCCCTCTGCATTTATGGGAAGAACAAACAAACAAACAAAATCCCTTGCTTTTCATCAGTCACAATGGGTCCTAAAGCCTCAGCCCTTCCTTCTGGGAGTAGTCCTCAATTCAGGCAAACAGTCGCACGGAAGTTATGAGTGTGGGATTGGAACTGAGTGGGTGTGATGGGACTGAATCAATTTTGCAAGTTTACCACAAGATCCCCCCACCAATTGCACAGTTCCAGACTGGTGGTGATTAGGAGGTAGTCAATAGCGCAAATATTGTGCAATGTTTTTAATTTCACTGCAAATAATTCTAAAGGACAAAAGGTCCCCCAGCTGCCGCCCCCATTTGTATATAGTCGCTGGTGATAAATTACATTTCTTTATTAAAACTCAGTTTTCTGATCAACGACAACCTTTGCTTTGAAAGCTCCCTTTATGATCAGTAGATGGACTGGATATGGATCTTTGTTGGGAAGCAGCATACTTTTACTTAAATAGCAGACCTGACTTCTAGTCTTAGCTTTGCCTCTGAGGTCTAGGATAAGCTAGCTGATCTCTGTGCCTTGATGTCTCAGCTTGTAAAATGGAGGTGATGATGATTCTCTAAAGCAGTGGTTCCCAAACTCGGTCCGCGGCTTCCTCAGGGTAAGCCCCTGGCACGCCGGGCCGGTTTGTTTACCTGCTGCCTCCGCAGGTACGGCCGCTCGCGCTCCCACTGGCCGCGGTTTGCCATTCCCGGCCAATGGGAGCTACGGGAAGCAGAGTATCTGTGGAGGTGGCAGGGAAACAAACCAGCCCGGTGCGCCAGGGGCTTACCCTGAGCAAGCCGTGGACCAAGTTTGGGAACCACTGCTCTAAAGCATTGTGATACCTCTGAATGGAAAGCTATAGAAGTTTTATGCATTATTAATTTGGACTAGAGTTGTCTGTATTATAAATACTGGAAGTCTGTTTCTCTTTCTGAATCCAACATTCTGAAAGTCATTAGTTACTATGTGTCTCCACTGATCTGATGATGGTGGGGTATTGCAACAAAGGCCAATGAGCAGCTGTAAGGATGCCAACAATGTATACAAGAAAACTTTTCAGCCGAGTCCCATAGCCCTAAAGCAAGATGTCACCTTTAGTTCTGTATGAAGCCACAAACAGTGGGTTTGATTCTAATCTCACACCACTTTTATGCAAGCGTCAGCCCACTTATATCAACAGAATCACTTCTGATTTACCCTGAGAAGAATCAGGCCCAGTATAATGGGGAGAGTCCTATATTTTTATCGTGTTTTGGTACGAGAAAGACACTCTTGAATGGATTAGAAGTCTCACTGGCCCTTTCCCCCCTCACAGAAATAACTGTAGATTGCACCATGACTGGCAGCAGTTCTCTAGGTTGGTGCCCCTAGGCAAAGGGGGCTCATTTCTTGAAGCTGCAGCAGAGGTGCTGGGGATGCAGCAGCAATCCTGGGCGTGAAGTGGTGTCCCCCTAACAAACCAAGAACTGCACTTAAATCCCCTTTTCCTTTTTCTACTTCCACACTCATATACAGGGGTTATAGTTTGGGTCAATGGTTGTCAGCACCCCCACAGTGAATGTCAGACTTGCAGGTCAGGGACTGTGTTGACTGGTAAAGGAGCAGATGTAAGGAACCATGAATGTGGGAGTTGTCAGAGTATAGGCCAACTGGGCCTGTTCCTCAGCTGCTTTATGTCACTTCGATGGCACAGGGTGGTCCTAAAACTAGGATAGTTGATCCTGAAGGATCACTTCAATATCCCAGGGATTCCAGGTGCTGCAGAACCAGAATAGCATCTCCTGCATCCCCATCTCCCTGCGGGGCGTGGGGGGGGGCACCACAGGTGGCATATCCAGGACTCCCTTGTGCCCAATGGTCCCCCAGATGCCATGACAGTCCCTTGAGAGGCCATAGGTGACTGGTGTAAGTTAAATGAGAGCAGCCTGAGGTCTGCTTTATATCCGAGGACTGGTTTGGTGCCTAGCAGCTCCAAGATTGGGGGAATGCAGAGGATGCATTGTGCACTCCTCACCCACAGCTGAGGGTCAGGGCAATGGGCCTGGTTCTCCTGCCATGTGTACCAGTTTAACAGTAATGAACAGGAAGTGAGGACCTATGTTTGGAGAGGTCCCATCTTAGTAGTCTGTCTGGAGGAACAATCATGCAACCCACGGAGGCAGAGCAAGGGTCTTTGTCCCCCACTAATGGCTGAGTTATTTAAAAGTTGTAAAAGTCTGTTACTGCCTTCAAGCTAATGGACATGGTCCTTTAGTTCAGGAGTCTCATGCTTTTATAACCAGAGGTCCTGGGTCCAATACCTGTGGATGACCCACCCAACTCGGGCTACAGCCTGCCTCCAGGTACATCACCCAGTCTCTCATCTTTAGTGTTAATTAGACAAGAATCTACTTCTGATTGTCATGTCTGTATATCCTGGTATCACAGGCTGGGAAAAATCCCTTTTGCTGATGTGTCTATCTGAAAGTTCCAGTACAGAGCAGATGGACTGTCCTTGCATGTAGCAAACAGTGAACTTGGTGAGTCCAAGTGTACTGTCTATTGTATAATGCAGTGCAGATTTCCAGAGATGGGAACTCCTGGAAAAGACAGTCTTGTATTAGGCAACCTAAGTAAAGGACTGAGGTGAGATGCAGCACGCTCTAATAACATCAGTAGTGCCTACGGTAACCACCGTAAGACCGGATCGAATGGAGCTTGCTGCTTATTTTCATGGAAATAGTACAGCTTCTTGCTACAGAAGGCAATCTCCATCTGCTGACTGAGCTACAATCCCTTGTGCATGGCTTGAGGGAGGGGTTATGTTGTTGTATCCTGAGTAATTCTTCCAAACTATGACAAAACTGCAAATGGGGGAATTGTTTGGCAGCAAACGCCATCTGACCTTTTCCCAAAGTTTTTAGTGCAGTGCTGACAGGAGTAAAAAATAGCTCCCATTTATTTTGGTCTGTAAAGTGAGAAGATTGAGCTCTGAATACATTGCAGATGTGTTGAGTAAGGAGGTGCTGCTTTTAGAATCATGTTTCTGAATATAATTATACTTTGAGTCTCGGGCTTCCCGAACTAGCTTCTGTAATTGCATAATGCTGTTCTAGAAAATCCCATCTCAGCACAATGTGTTGCTGACTGCTGGTGAGTAAAGGTTTCACTTATCTCTTAAATTAATTTTGCTTTGATTGTGAATCTCTCCTGTATTTCTAGCAAATGAATGTTCAACAGAAAAGCTCATTTTAAGTGAGTCTTGGGCTAAATATATATCAAGAGAAAGCAAACTTCAGGTTAGTAATTATGAATTTTCACTGGAAATATAATTTTAAGTGTCATGCTCTACCAAGAAAGAGAAACAGGTTGGGTAATCTATATGTCCAGACAAAGATCATGTGATCTGTATGTCCAATCAAGACACAGTAAAACCGCTCCTGCCCAGAGTAGTTTATACTCTAAATAGATCAGACAAAGGGCATGACTACACTGCCTTTTCAAACAGGACCATATTAATGCGAAGTAAGAACTTTTACGTTTGTGCTAGCAGCATCCACACAGGGGAGATACAGCACAGCACTTCAATGCGGAATGCTGTTCACATCTGGTAGTACAAACTGTGGGGCAGTGTAGACATGGGAGAAAAGATGTTGTTACTGCTTTTAAAGATACACTCAGTGCCTCAGTTTTGAAAGTGATTTGCCCAAGTTAACTCAGTAAACTGAACCCAGATCTCATGAGTCCCAGTCTTATGCCTTACCCACAAAACCATCCTTTAATACTGCAGTACATTCTATACCCTGGTAAATATGTCTTCAAGCATTGCCAATAGCTCACTGATGCAATATCAGACTTACATACATTTGTTACGTCCCTACTAGACATGAGCAGTAACAAGAGCAGCCAGCAGTATTTTACACATGACAAAAAAAATGGGAGTTAGGAAATTTCAAACATGGCATACACTTGAAAAAGGAAACCATAAAACCTGGTTGTCAGCCATTGACCTTCTTATCACACCATATGGGTAGTAGATCTTGCACTGCTCAATTCCATTATAAATGTTATGAATCCAAACTGAATTGAGATGTACTGATATTGGCCCAGCAAGAAAATTGCTCATTCATTCTCTGTAACTCTTTGTCATAGTGTGTGAAAAGCACTAGATAAATTGCCAACAATAAAGTACAATGCAATCCAAAAAAAAAAAAAAAAGTGGGCTGATGGAAAGCAAATCAGATTGCAAATGGAAACTGTACTATGTTAGAAAAAGGCATCCAATCACATTGCAGTAGTTCAGTGCTGCCCAATCTGGTACACCTGACTGCAGAGTCAGTTATTTAGCAAAGCAGCTAGTATGGAATCTTCTGTATACTGTGGTGAAAACAGCAAAGCTCCTGGAAGCTGAACAATGAATCATTATTTTCCATGGCATATGTTTTAGGGTCCTACTGAGTCCTTCCTTAGTCACACGGGACTGTTTTATGTTTTTAATGGGGGGTCCTTTACAGTTCATTAGATGTTTTTAAGATCAACAGATATAATGTCTTAAACACATAAATCATACAAGATGTGCCATTAAGAAACAGAGCTGAAGGTAGAAATGTGCGGTTATGTAAGTACACAAGAACAAGGGGACACTCAATGAGAAATTAAAAGGCCATGGGTGGCCATGAAGATGTTGTAGAGACTACCAGTTCCTCTTTCCTGGTATGAGTGGATGTATGTAAAGCGGCCATTAGAGCTGCTCAGAAAAGAGAAATTCTCCATCTCTTTCTGAAATTTCAAACACTTTGACCAATTGCAGAACTGGTGTGGGGTTTTTTTAAAGGCAAACATTGTTAAATTTTCCCAATTATTTTTTAATTTTGAAATTTCACAGTGTTTTCAAAATTAGAATAATTTTGACCGGCTGACCACCGTTCTGTTCCATCAGTAATAATCAATATCGCTTCAAGGAGCAAAATACAAACCTATTACTAAAGTGATATTTGTTTGCCCAGTGGGGCTGCCTCCTTCTTGGTTATTGTTGGTTATAAGACAGCATTTCTATTAAAATGGAAACAAATAATCCCCTGATCCTTTATCTCTCCTGTCTTGTTAACATACGCACCCTCGGAACAGAGGATTCAATGCAGGCTAATTGGGAAAACATTTGTACCCACTTGATAAAGTACAGACTGCAGATCACTGAAATGGGTTAACTAAACCTTAAGGTTGTCCGCCATAAGTCTGTATGAAGTAGGATTTTCCAGGTACCTATAGTAACAGTTTGGAAGGTTAGCATATGGCAACAAGGAATGTCATGCAGGTGCATTGTGAACATGGCAGAGGTTAACAGTTATTGTATGTACTTCCTCTTGCATTATGGATCTGATCCATAGCTCACTCAAGTCAATTGGAGTCTGTTATTGAACTTAATGGGTTTTGGATCAGGTCCTAGGGACGAAAGTTTCAAAAGAGCTCACTTCCCGTTTACTCACTGTAGCGAGGCGGGCTGGCGCCCCACCACCCCGCAGAGTGAAGAACCGGACCAGTGGGCGGAGCCAGGAGGCTTTGGGCCCACCCCGCCGAGAGACAGGCCGCAACCTGGAAGTAGACCAGCGCGACCCGGAAGTATAAAGGCGGGCCCTCGGAGCTCACTTGAGGAGCAGACGCCGCCAGCCTAGCTCGCGACTGGGAAAACCCTGCGGCCCCAGGTACCCGCCAAGACTGGCCGGACCTGCTGAGCGGCCACTATCCAGAGGAGGTCACCCATCCAGGCTGATTAGGCCACCGTGAACCATTTATTTTGGTGAGTGTAGGGGGCTCCGTCTGCTGTGGGGTGCTGGGGCACCAGCCCGCCTCGCTGTACCTGTTCAGTTAGGTTGGGGAATCCTTGGTCTTGGGCCCGAACGCCTCCGGTTGGGTCCTGCAAGCAGTAGAGGCTAAGCCCTGGCCCTGAGTCAGGGCAGGCAGAAAGCAAGTGAATAGTCTGAGGCTCAGCTCCTCAGGCAGGGGCTGAGCACAGAGTTCAATCGGCCCAGGGACTTTTAATCAACCCTTCCCTGCCCGAGCCTGAGCTGGGCCCCCGCGCCACCCTTACGGGGGACCCGGCAGGACCCCAGCTCGGGGAAACACTGACGGAGGAACAGCTCAAGCAGACCCAGTGCCTCCTCTAGGCGTTCCCGCGAACCTTCATGGTCCAACCTGGATACACGACCCTTGTCCATCACACCATCCAGACGGAACCGGGGGTGGTGATCCGGGAGGCGACCAGGCCAGTGCCCTATCACATGCAGCAAGTCATTGAGGAAGAAGTGCAGGCCATGCTGGACCTGGGGGTTATCGAACCCTCGCAGAGTGAGTGGCGCAGTCCGGTAGTACTGGTCCCCAAACCTGATGGCATGCGACAGTTTTGCATTGACTTCCGATGCGTCAACGCCATCTCCAAGTTCGATGAGTACCCAATGCCCTGGGTGGACGAGTTGCTGGGCCGGTTAGGGGAGGCCCGCTTC
This sequence comes from Chelydra serpentina, assembly GCA_037349315.1. Lineage (NCBI taxonomy): Eukaryota > Metazoa > Chordata > Testudines > Chelydridae > Chelydra > Chelydra serpentina. Next base: position 1,868,316 of record JBAIAC010000023.1, read on the forward strand.
ATCACCACCCTTGACCTGAGCAAAGGGTATTGTCAGATCCCCCACAACCCCTCCTCCAGGGAGAAAACCGCCTTTGCTACACCCACAGGCCTGTACCAGTTCACTCGGATGTCCTTCGGCCTCCATGAGGCCCCTGCAACGTTTCAAAGACTAGTGGACCGCCTCCTCCAACCCCACAAGGACTACACCATGGCCTATCTTGATGATGTGGTTGTTTACAGTCGTCATTGGGAGGACCACCTAGAGTGGGTAGCGGCAATCTTGAGGTCCCTCCGGGCAGCCGGGTTGATGGCCAATCCCAAGAAATGCCGCCTTGGATGGCAAGAGACCACCTATCTGGGGTACACCATCAGGAGAGGACAAGTGAGGCCCCTCGTGGGAAAGGTCCAGGCCCTAGCGGCCTGCCCGCCGCCCACAACAAAGCGACAGGTGTGCCAGTTTTGGGGACTTGCCAGCTACTATCAAAGGTTCATCCCCCGGTTTGCCTCTATCGTGGCCCCTTTAACGGGACTCTTGACGAAGGACAGCCCCCGCCGTATAGTGTGGACTGCGGAGTGTGAGGACGCCTTCCAGGAACTCAAAAAACCAGTCTCCGCCATGAGCCCGTTCTCTACAGTCCGGACTTTCATCGCGAATTCATCGTCCAGACGGACGCCTCAGAGGTAGGACTGGGGGCTGTCCTGTCCCAGAAGGTGGATGGAGAAGAACATCCCGTCCTCTACCTGAGTCGGAAATTGTTTCCCCGTGAACGGAACTACACAGTGATAGAGAAGGAGGCCCTGGCAGTGAAACGGGTATGTGATGCATTGCATTATTACCTCCTCAGAGCCCCGTTCCTGCTAGTCACCGACCATGCCGCCCTTCAGTGGTTGGCCAAAATGAAAAATAACAACCTGAGGCTAACACGCTGGTACCTGATGCTGCTGCCCTATGCTTTTACTGTCTGCCATAGGGCAGGTAAGGACCACGTCAATGCCGACTTCTTCTCCCGCTTGGGGGATTTTGACTGGTCTGATCCCGATGAACGGGAACCAGCCTTGAGGAGGGGTGTGTGTAGCGAGGCGGGCTGGCACCCCACCACCCCGCAGAGTGAAGAACCGGCCCAGTGGGTGGAGCCAGGAGGCTGTGGGCCCACCCTGCCAAGAGACAGGCCGCGACCTGGAAGTAGACCAGCACGACCCGGAAGTATAAAGGCGGGCCCTCAGAGCTCACTTGAGGAGCAGCCACTGGGGAGACCAGACACAGCCAGCCTAGCTCGCGACTGGGAAAACCCTGCGGCCCCAGGTACCCACCAAGACTGGCCGGACATGCCGAGCGGCCCCTATCCGGAGGAGTTGCCGGACCTGCCGAGCAGCCACTATCCGGAGGAGTTGCCGGACCTGCCGAGCGACAGAGATTCTGACGAGGAACCCATGAGGCTGGGAACCGCCGAAGACACCCCCTGGTGTCTCAGGTACCGCTCGAGGTACCGCTCGAGGGGGAGTTAGGAAGTGGCCCGGGGACAGCCGACCACAGTCTGGCTGCAGTGTGGCCAGAACCCATGTCAGTGTGTTGCGGCCAGGATCCCCACTGACACAGTGGCGGATCCTTTGCCGCTGTTAGGGCCCCGGGCTGGGATGCAGTGGAGTGGGTGGGCCTGCGTCCCCCCTGCCACCCAACGTGTGGGTGGCAGTCTCCCCCTCTCCTAGGTTCTCCAGGACTAGGACCTGGGCTTGCCACCACCTATATTGATTGCTCAGCCCCTGCTTGAGGGCCTGAGCCCTGAACTATTTATTGCCCCGCCCTGACCAAGGGCCTGGGCCTATTGAACACTGTGCTCTGCCCCTGCCTGAGGAGCTGAGCCTTTGACTATTTACTTGCAGCCCCGCCCTGACCCAGGGCCTGGGCCTATTGAACGCTGTGCTCGGCCCCCGGCCGGTTCTGGCCCCTGCCTGAGGAGCTGAGCCTCAGACTATTCACTTGCTTTCTGCCTGCCCTGACTCACGGCCAGGGCTTAGCCTCTACCGCTTGCAGGACCTGACCGGAGGCGTTCGGGCCCAAGACCAAGGATTCCCCAACCTAACCGAATGGGTACAGCGAGGCGGGCTGGTGCCCCACCACCCCACAGCAGACGGAGCCCCCTACATGCACCAAAATAAATGGTTCACGGTGGCCTAATCAGCCTGGATGGGTGACCTTATGACCCCAGAATCTACTATAGGAATGGATGGGAGCCAGCAGGTGTCCGATCAGGCTGCCGAAGTGACTCTGGTGCTGAAAACCAGCCCCCAAGGAAGCTTTACTGATGGAGCAGCTGCAGCACATGCTCTGTCCATAGTTAGAGCTGTTTGATACCTCCCACCGAGAACCAGCAGCAAAACAAAAGGGGCAGATGTAGCCCTGGAGCCAGGAAAGTGTTTGGCTCCATATTTGTTTTTATTAATCTAGGAATAAGAGGGATTTCCAGGGTTTATGACTCAATGCAGAAGTTATTACACGGGCAGCAGCGTGTACCTCCAGATGGCACAACCCTCCCTCCACTTCACAATGTGGAATTCAAAATGGAGACCAAGAAGTGTACACAACAGTGAGACAAGCATTTACAACTGACGTTTTGCTAGACACTTTCAATCTTGCAAAGATGTGCCAGGGCATTAAAAATAAGAACCTTTTATTGCCTTCCTTGTTACTATGTCGCTCTGTACCACTCGCCAAGCCAACGGAATAACAAGTCACCTGTAAACAGTGAACTGTGTGGGGGAGGAGGGGGAGTAGGAAGTTAAATGTAATCCATAGATAACAAAATCTTTTGTCCAAAATACGGCTGGGGGTTGGTATGCAGTCCAGAAATCTGCCAGAGCGGGGGCTGCTTTGTTCTTTGTGAGTCCATATTCGCCTGTGTGTTTACATCCCATGTGGACGCTAACACAGCATCCTGCTGACTGCCCCAGGAATTTTGACCTAATTCTGGGTGCTGATAGATGCAAACGTCTCCTGTAGTAGGAACTCCAGATAAGGGGTTGCATTTCGGGAGGGGTGTGTTTTTTCCAGACCAACCTCTGTGGATCACAAGTCTACTCCACTCCTAGATGTACTGGTCAGTCACCATAGCTTTGAAAACTTCTGTGGCATACATGGCTGGCCTGCCACAAGCAGCTTGAAATAAAACATCTTTTAGTCATGCAGGAATCACAAGAATGTTTATGTCCTCTGAAATGTAGAATGCCCGAAATGATAACATGGTTTTCACTCTGATTAACTCAGTTGTCTTGTGCAAACAGAAGTGTTCCTCTGACTATGTATTGAGGCTCAGTTTTGCAAAGTATCATTTTTTGGCCTTCCGATTTCACAAAGCGCTTTTGCTGATGAAATGAAACCTTTTTAGGAATTACTGAGACACTAAAGGACTGTTTGATATCTTCTCTTGGGTCCTTCAACCTCTACATTCCCTTGTATCTCAGCAGCTTGCCCATGCTCCAACCGAAGCCTGGGTCTCCAGCCTGTCATGGACCAGTCCAAGAGGAAGCATTTCTGTGATGAACATTCTGGACAGGGCCAACAGTTGTGTGTGATACCAAAGGGAGAAGGATTCATGGCAAGCAGAAAGGCTCAGGCAGGCTGCAGAGCACAAGGACAGAATTGCAGTGTGGGAGTAGAGACTTGCAGTGCAGTTTCTGAAACAGGAATGTCTGCTGAGGTAGGAAGACAGAAAGGCCCGTTTGAGAGGCTGCTTGTGCTAATGGCTGTATGGGTACATGTGCCTGTGGTGCCCACACCATAGCCTGAGTCCCCTCTATGTACTGCAGTCCAGGAAAAGTTTGAACAATTCCATTGTTGGGTGGCCCTTGCAACCAGGACTTAACAGCAACTGGATCTTGCAGGCCCCATCCCCCTTGCAAGCCCCCATGCAGCAGGCGAAGTGCTGCATTGCTAGGTAGGGAAAGGAGAATGGGGGAGGAAGGGGATATGCAAAACTAGGGGTTTTGTATGGAGCCTTTTGCACTATTCAATGTTTGGTTTATGGCCTTTGTTTTGTTACTGGCTGTGGTGTTGGCTTATCACTATTTTGGTGTTCTAATGGCAGATGGTCTACCTAGCAATGCTTTAATATTGGGTATTTTTTAATACAGCCATGTTCACAAATAAGGGCTTTTATTTTATTAAGAAAGTTTATTGCCATCACTACATCACATCCTATAAGGTGTATTTTTAATAATAAAGAAACTCATGGCACAGCGCAACTGGTAAGTTGTATCTGAACACACTTTCTCAATATAGCTATGTACATCTATCCGTAATGTAAATGTACAGTTACCCACCCCCCATTTCATAAGCAGTCAGCTCATCCATAATAAAAAATCATGAAAATCAACACTCCCCACCCTCCCCCCCGCACTGCATACAGTACAAGTAACATTTCATTGCAGGATTTACTGTAAAATTGCTGTACAAATACATTCACAAATTTAGTATTCTCCTCTTCCATTGGCCCATGCAAGGCCATAATAAGGAAGTACAGATCTTCCCTGATTTCTGCTTCCTGGGTGCATCCTGTTCCAGCTGTAATTTGATGCACTTTCTGGCTGAGTGTACTGGATCAGAAATCCATTAGCCATAGATCCATTTGTGGCAAATGGCTCACCTTTAGCTTCAACCAAGATTCTACACCTAATGAGTGTAATTTTTTGCCAGGCCATCTGAGATCAGGATATGGTTTCATAAGCCAAGGCAGGATCCCACAGAATAACAGTGGGGACAGCAGCCCCCTTTATTGGTGGGAATAATATACCAGCCTGTCCATGAAAGTAGACTCCATATCGGCAGAAAAACCTCCGTGAACTTTTCCAGTGCAGCTGATGTTGGCGTCCATAAATTGGCCTTTGTGGCTCACACGGGTCTGCATAAAAATGGAGCAGTACCTTTTGCAGTTTATTTACTCATTTTCAACTTGAGGAGGGCAAACTTTGAGCACGATGCCCTTCAATGGCTCCTGGCACAGTTTGGAAACCGCATTTGCACAAAACCAGCAATTACTTCTTTGGGGAACTCACACACCTGATTGCCTCAGAAACCACTGCCATTACTTTACCCACAGTTGACTTTCCAACATCAAACTGGTTAGCAACAGACCTGTAGTAGTCTGCAGTAACCAGCTTCCAGGTGGCTATGGCAACCCATTTCTGGACCAGGATGGCTGCCCTCAGGCATGTCCCATTATGCTTGAGGTTCTGGGCAAGATGATCACAATCCTCCAGAAATTTAGCTTTCTTTATGAGAAAGTTCTGGACCCATGCTAGTCTTCCTAGGTCTGTATGATGATGCGCTCCCACCAGTTTGTGTTTGTGGCCCTTTTTCAGAAGCACTGACAAATGGGGCATATGTGGCTATTGTGAGAATAGTGAGTAGCATCAGCCAGTGCAAGTCTTCTGTGTCTGTATTGTCATTGTCCTTCTCCATCAGGCATATTCAGTAGGTCAGAAAACGCTGCCAAAATCTCCACCGGCATCTTATGGAAGCTCTGCCTATTTCCTGAACTAGAAGTGAAAGCCCAAGCAAGAGAAGTTCTTCAAATGGTGTCTCCTCCATGTTTCCGGCTTTGGTTGCTGGGAGTATGTGGACAGCTTGGCAGGATGTGCTGCCAGGTGCAACAACTTCCTGTAACATTTGAGGTGGACAGTCAGGTTTTCCCACTCTGCACCATGAACAAAGGACTAGAGTGGCCACATTTTGGGAGGGCTCTAGGAGGTCGGGGTTATGATAGTTTTGAGCCAAGTCTGTGTACTGCAGTGTGGATGCTGAAGCCTGGGTGTGGGGCCCAGGCTCAAATTTTTCACCTAAGGTCACGAGTGAGTGTGGATGCTCAAGCCCTTGGCTTTCAACCTCAGGCTCCACAGACTCCAGTCCCACTAACACTGGGCTTACATTGCAGTATAGACATACCATTTATCTCTGAATAATTTGTTAGAAAAACGGAAAGAAATTTGAGTCAACTGTACTAAGACATTTGTATTTCATTACACACCTTCACATTAAACAGGCCCGAAGTTAACTTTTTCAGGGGTATCCAGAACGAAATACATACTGTAGCGCTGCACTGTAGCATTCCCAAACACAACAATGCTACCCAGTTAAGAGACGTTTTCTATGCATTTTTCTATATGGACAGAACAGATTTTAAGACATCACGCTCAATATTTGTGTACAATTGTTTGATGGTACAGTACACTTTGTTCTAGGGCAAAATGCAGTCTCGCTCTCTAGCCAAACAGCTTGGGTTCCTCAAATTCTGTGCGCTGGGCAGTGGAAAATTTTAGCAGAAGGTCTGTCTGCAATGCCAGCCCTGAAATCTGTTCCCCTGCGCCCATGGAGCCTGGGGACACAGTGAGCAGCACATTTGGAAGAGATTCTCTTTGGGAATTAGCTTGCCCAGTTTGTATTGTTAAAAGCTTAATGAGTTCATGCAATTGACTCTGCTGCAATTACTTCCTAGCAATGTATGACAAGGAGCTGTTCTTACAGGCTTATAAAATGTTACCGAGCTCCGTTAATTTTCCCTTCATTAGTTATGTAATTTTGCTAATTAAGTGGTATATTTAGAGGCATTGTCATATGAGAATTGAGCTTCACTATAAGGCCTTATAGAGGGGTCGTACACGCTGTTCTAACCATATTACTATGAGAAACTTATTCTGCCCTGCGGCATCTAATTGTATTTTTACTTGTTTTGAAGTAGAGCCATCTCCTATTGATAAATATTTTCACATATGAAATTACACATAGAATGGAAGTTTGAAGTGCTGAGCATTAAATGATTAAATCTGTAAATTGTGACCTATTGCCAGGCATAATGCTGCATTAACTGCATTGTTTTAAAAATCAGATGTAGTGTATTATTCTAATAGGTTTTGTTGCCTTTTATCAAATGTTGTTGATGATAGTGGACAATAAAGGTTAGGGACTGGGACTAAAATACCCAAACTCTGTGGGTGGCAGGAATAAAAATGTTCTGTGGTCATTGGAGAACTCAGTAATTATTTGGCATGACCAGTATATGCGGAGGACTTGGTATCTAAAGTACCTGAAAAATGACTGGGCAGAAATGCTCTGCACAGGGCTTCCTCAGTGTTGAGTGTCTTTGCCATAGTATGAAGTAGTACGAGTCACAGCGGAACCTGCAGTGGAGTAATGTGAGAGGCAACGTATTCTTTCTTTTCTTTCAGACCGTCTCTTCATTTTGCCTGAGTAACCCACTGTATCCACTAGAGCAGTGGTTCTCAACCAGGGGTACGTGTACCTGTGGGGGTATGCAGAGGTCTTCTCAGCTAGATATTTCCCTAATTTTACATCAGGCTACATAAAAAGCACGAAGGAAGTCAGTACAAACTAAAATTTCATACAGACAATGACTTGTTTATACTGTTCTGTATACTACACACTGAAATTAAGTACAATATTTATATTCCAATTGATGTATTTTATAATTATATGGTAAAAATGAGAAAGTCAGCACATTTTTTTGTACTAGTGTGCTGTGACACTTGTATTTTTATGTCTGATTTTGCAAGCTAGTAGTTTTGATGAGGTAAAACTTGGGTATACGCAAGAAAAATCAGACTCCTCAAAGGGGTACAGTAGTCTGGTACGGTTGAGAGTCATCGCACCAGAGTATAGGAAGTTAATTGGCAATGTGACATTATTGCCTATTTGTACAGCAGTAGCAGCTAGAGAGCCTAGCTGAGATGTGGCCCCTTGTGCTAGACACTGTACAAATATATAATCCAAATCCGCCCCTGCCCTGAGAGCTTCTGGTTGAAATAGATGAGAGAAAGGATGAGAGTGAGAACTCTTGTTATCCTCATTTTACAGATGAGGAAGTGAGGTGGAGGGACTAAGGCCCAGATCCTCAAAGGTATGTAGGTGCCTAATTCCCATGGAAATCAAGGGGAGCTAGGGGCCTAAATATCTTTGAGGATCTGGGCCGAAGTGATTGTCCAGGGTCACGAAGGAAGTGAGTTGCAGAGCTGGAAATTGAACCAGATCTCCTGAGTCCCAATCCAGTATCACATAAAACCATCTGTTTCCTCTGGCCGATTGCCTGTTCCCCTTAGAAGGTGAGTGATCCTTGTTTTTAGGGAGGCACATGAAAAGGTTCAGTATTAACATTACAATAAAACATCTTTAGCAGATCAGGCAGAGCAGGGAAGATCCTATCCTTGTTACACCAAAGTTAAAACGATCCCTAGAAATGCTTGATAAATCCCAGAAACTGTTTTAAATGTTACCTGGGACAGGAGAATGATTTTGCTTTGAGATTTATCACCACAATTTAGATGCTGTACATTGTATTAGGATAAAGAGAGAATTTGGCAGATGAGCATTTTCCTTTGGAGCCTCCAGATGACTGCAGCAGGCTTCCCTTTCAGCTTAAATCAGCAAACAGCATAATCTCCTTTAAACCTAGGGTTTAAATGGCTGTTTGAAGGAGGATTGTAGAGAATCTATTTCCAGTAATACGGTTACTGGAGCTAAAGAGTACATATTGTTTTCATGAGATTTTTGTATGGTGCTATTGCGTGCATGGTAATCTTAAGATTATTGTATGAATTTGTTCTATGTGTTAAGTATTGTTTTTTATTTATTGAGATTTTAATTGAGATTCTATATATCAACAGGCCCATTGGCTTCCGTGTAAAAATAAAGGCAGATATTACACTTGGAAAGTAAAAAATGCAGTAAATCAAGTTCTGGTCAACACTCTTAGAGTGCTTAGGCTGGCGTTATGGGGGATAGCTGCATTTGACTGGAACTCCTGATGGACACGACAAAGTCTAATATTGATGGGGGTCATTGACCTCACCAACTCACCAGCAGCAAATCAAGGACAAAACACCAAAGGATAAAAAGAAGAGGGATTAAAGTGATGTGTTTAGGTTATGTGGTACTGATCGGAGGGAGGTGGCTGCTCCACTACTGAGTTGCTCTCCTCCCACAACAACCACCACTGTAACAAACCCCCCAAACTCCTGTTGGCCCTGCTGCATATAACATGAGACGCTAGAGATGGTTTTAAATGCAAATGAAAACAGGAAATGTCTTACAACGGGGAGTCTGTTATAAGAAGGCTGCAGGGGGAACAATTCAAACAGCAATGGTGTGCTGTGGCCTTTTTAGCAAGGCATGTAACAACCAGGGGCGGCTCTAATGTTTTTGACGCCCCAAGCAAAAAAACAACAACACCCCAAACGCTGCCCCTGAAAGAAAAACAACAACCCCCCCCCCATGCCCGCCAAAACAACCCCCCCTCTTCCCGCGGCCCCGCTCCCCCGCCGGCAGGGAGCGAGCGGGGCATGCCGGATGCCCCGCTCTCCCCAGCCGGAGCGCTGGCGGGGAGCGAGCGGTGCATGCCCGAGGCCCTGTTCTCCCCGGCCGGGGCGAGCGGGCCATGCCTGGGAGGGAGGGGGAGAAGCGGCACGCGAAAGAGCTGTTTCACGCGCCGCCGCTCGGGGAGAAGCTGAGCCGGCGGTGGCACGCGAAAGCTGGCGGTGCAGAGCGGAAGTGAGTTGGGGCGGCCGGCCGGGGCACATTTCTAGGGGCGGCATGGCCAGTGCCAGAATGCCGCCCCTAGAAATGTGCCGCCCCAAGCACCAGTTTGTCTTGCTGGTGTCTGGAGCCGGCCCTGGTAACAACTTCTAAGTGAACAAATTTTTGCACTAAACTTTCCATCGAGGTGTGGCTAGCTCTGTTCTGTCATGGATGATTCTGTTCTATTCTTTGAATGTGTTAGGTGGTGCAACCTTTTTAGTAACGTTCCACAAAAAGGCATCCTCCATGAAACTTGATCTTGCATGTATGGTGCATGTCATGTCACACTGTGCAGAGGACACCATTTTGTTCTACAATGAGTGTTCAGGAGCCAGATGGAATCATCCCATGGGCCAGATCCAGTCCTCGGGCTACCAATTGAACCATGTGTTTTGTAATTCAGGGGCATGCAATGCAGGTGGTGCATATATAGATGGCACACTACTGTCAAACAGGTTTCCTCAGATGTGGTGTGAAAAGCGCTACATCAGTGGAAACAATGGAACATAATGGGACAGCTAAGAAGATCTGTTTTCTTGGTCTCCCAACTTGTTTTAAGGGCTATGAGACCAACTAGATTTGCAATCAACTGTTGAACATTAATATCAAACTTGGATGCCAGTCGGTCACTTAGGTTAATGGAGAATGACTACCTGGATGCTTAACGGTGCTTCTCGTGAGGAGTCCATTACACCTCTACTTCCTGATCTGTAGTGCCTTCTGTTCTGTTTCTGGTGCAATTCAATGTATTGGTTTGGGTCCTGCCCACTTTAGAGGCCACACCACCCTTTTTTCTATGGATTCATTTTGTGTGTTACACTGTGAATGGTCCAGGAGCTTAAGATGGCAAGTGCATTTTACAAACCTAAAATGCATAGAGGAGGGACTCTTCACTGATAGATGATTCAGGATGCCAGTGAGGTTTTTATTTTGGCTTTGGCAGATATCAGGGCAGGAGAGATGATTCTAAAAGCTGCCTGATGGGAGAAGAGAATGAATTTCCTAAGACCTGTTCCCAGGGTCACAAACTTGTAGAAAGGAGTTGATGCACTTAAAGCTATAAAATCAAACTTGGATTTTATGCTAAAATTAAAGCAGAATACAATTATTACAGCCTTCTCTGTGTGTAATGGGGTGGAGTATGTATTATGGAGGCAAGGTATAAAGGACAAAACTAAATGCAATACAGTCTTACAGTTCTGGTTTAATTACACTCTCCTGATATGCTATCTGATCCCTTGCTGCCTACTGGGCTGAGTTTCTTGTACTTTTCTAGTCCATATATCATTCTTCCAGATCCATACTTGTTGACCCTTCACCTCTGGTATCAATCTTAATTTTCTCTAACAGTTTTTTTGTACTAAGGATGTCTTCTCAAATTCCATTTGGGTGAATACATGATCGACTGATCCACATTGGCATTTGTAGAGGCTTTGATGGCAGACAATTAATTATCTTAATGAAAGAGATTTAGAATTTGCAAACATTTCCAGTAGGGAGAGCTCCTAGCAAAGAACTTCTGCACACGTTGCAAGTCTCTCAAATTTCAATGAGTGTGTGTTTGGGTTTTTTTAATCCGCAAGAAAAATTACAGGGTATAATTTGTATAAAATGCTCTCTATATTCTCTACCTCCCCAGGAACCCATAACAATATCACTTCCAAGATAATCTGGAAATATGCCTTTCGAGGCACATATCAGCATCACATGGACCATCCTCTATCCCACTTATTGCCTTCTTTTCCCACACGTCAGTGAGAACAGCAACACTTCTGTCATCAGTTGGAGCAATTGTGGGCATAGTCATTAGAAAAGATGAGGACACTCATGGTACTAAGAAGCTACCCTTGAGAGTTAAGTGATGTCCCTGCAAGTCAAGGGTGAGTGACAGTGTAAGGAGTTCTTCCATAGCCACTTCCTATATTGAACTTGACATTCTGAGGTTCAGTCTAGACCAATGAGAGGTTGTCACCAGCTGCCGTGAAACTCTGAGTGCCTTAAATGCTCTGCTGATGTGATTCAGAGCCCTGAATGCATGGTCACACCTTGGCTTTCACTGCCCAGTTACTGCTTGCAGAGTGACTCCAACATCTGCCCCCCATCCCAAATTTTCCCCAAACTGTCTTTCTGGTGTGTCCAGCCCTCTCCTGGAACAGTAATGGTTTGCTGCTCCTTTGAAGAGACCAAAACAGTAGCTTGTTTTCTTCAGTGGTGTTAAGAATCACGTCAATTCAATCAAAGCACTACATACAAAGTAAAATAAGTTGATTCAATTAACAAGAGAAGTTTAAAGTGAGTTCAAGTATCACTGATAAAGATAGGGCAGAGGTTCCCAAACTTGGTTCGTGGCTTGTTCAGGGTAAGTCTCTGGTGGGCCGTGAGAAGCTTTGTTAACCTGGGCATCCACAGCTACGGCCGCTCGCAGCTCCCTGTGGCCGGGAACGGTGAACCGCAGCCACTGCGAGCTGTGAGCGCCCATACCTGTGAACGCTCAGGTAAACCAAGTGTCTCATGGCCCACCGGGGGCTTACTCTGAACAAGCTGCGAACCAAGTTTGGGAACCCCTGAGATAGGGTTACAAACAAACCAAAGTAAAAATACTCTGATGGCTAAGAGCTAACTTAACAAGCTGCTGGCTTTGTCCAAGGTAGTTTCCTCACCAATCTTTTCCAGCAGTGCCTGACTAGCTCTTAGACAGGATCCCCACAGAGTCCAAGACACTGTTTTTTCTTGTCTCCTCAGGTGAAGGATAACTTAGGGCTTCGCTGCCTTCTCCTTATAGTCCAGCAAACCTTTGGAAAGTCTCTCTCAAAGTTCATTGACCCTGCTTCAAGGGGCAGGAAGGCCTCCTGGTGCATTCAGTCACCATCCCCCACCGAGATTAAGTGATCACTTTCCCACCCCCACTTGTTCTCCTGAAGGTTTTCTTTGTCTGCCATGCAACTGCGCTTCTTTGTCTTTGGTCACTCCTGGCTAAATTTACATGAGACACACACTCAGGCAGGCAGAACCACATTCCTTTATCTGGAAAAAAAAAACTTGTTTATCAACTTCCCCTGACGTGTGTGGTTTAAACACCTTTTACTCATGTATTTCCGGTATATATTTCTATAAAATCCTTTGTGGGATTACCGTACCTACATCATACAATGCTATTAATGATCATTTAGTTATTAGTTTTCCAATGATATATTACATGCCACCTTTGGGGTATATATCCTTACAACAGCAGATTAGATGTAGTAAGCATGTCAGGCCTGATGAGCTGCTGACACAAACAGTGAACCACCAAAGGGCCTCTGTGTCACAATTTATGTGGATAAATACAGTAGAGGACTTCACTCCCTTGTGGTGTCAATATGCCAACGTGAATGAGCATTTAATTCACCCAGCTTTTCACATTTTAGATATTGAAGTGAGATGCCTCATCCTGCATAGATATAATCAGTCGATCTTAACAACTGATCATGTATGGTTATGGTAATCTGGGGAGATTGAAAATGTAATATGAAAACTGCTGCTTCTATAAATAAGATTATTAGGATCAAAGCAGTATTGCCATGGAAATTCTTCATTGATAATGCATGTGAGCAGGGTTTTTTGAAATTAGATTCATAAACCTTTTTTATTTTACTTACATTAATGGGGTGCCAGAGGGGAAAGGATAAAAACTCAATATTATATATTAAAAGATGGCATTTTATTTTTCCTCTTAATTGTTATTCTTTTCATCTACCATACAAGCACTTTGACGAGAATTTAAAATAAATGAGAAACAAGGAAGGGGGGACATTTCAGAGAGCAGGGCTAGCTATGAGTCTGATCCAATACTCACTGAAAACATTAGACTTCCTTTGCAAGTTGCATTGAGCACTTTGTTTGTAAGTGACCTCTTTTTCAATTGCATTTTTTGTCATTATCAAACACATTCAGTAAAGCCTTCATCTCATTTACCTTCAGCGGTGCCTGGATTATACTGGTTATTAGGTTTCTGTAAGGAATATTGAGTGCCTCTGGGGAGGCAGTGTGGACCTCTTAACTCTCTAATTCTAGTGCCAGGAGAAGCAATTTCAGGGAAAAATCCTGCACAGCCCCTTTAGCCCTGGGATGGAGCATGCTTAGTTGCTCTGTGGGTTGCAAAGGCACAGTCCTGTCAACATGAAGGAGCATGCTCAGAACACAGGGAATTTTTAGAGAATTTAGCTGGCAAACTCTAACAAGCTATTACTGAGCAGGTGTGAACTGAGAATTTTCAAAGCTTTATTGGTCAAATGTGGATAGCAAAAGGCACATCCCTAACACAAAGCCAACCCCCTTGCCAAATTTCTAGCCCGTGCTTCAAAGCATGGAGGTACTAGAGCTTTTCGATTAACACACTTGTAAGATTTTTTTTCCCCAGTGTTTTTTTAAAAAAGTACTTCCCCCTAATCTCATTCTGAGAAATGATCATTTCATTTTTACTGAAAGTTTTTTTGGGAAAAAATAATTCATCCTGATGTAGACACACGGTTGAAAATTTCACCTGGAATGGTTACAATTTGGCAAAGTTACAAGCAACTGAAAACAGGGTCTTATAATGGAAAGTGTCAGGCAAGCTTAACTATACTTCATGCTATACCTGCGGTACTGAATGTAATACTGTCTGTAATGTATTATATATTAGACAACACATATGACCGGTGATATTCATGTGATTTGCATTTTTCATGTGATTTTGACTTTTACCTGCACTCTGACAACTAATCCATCTTCAGCAGAACTTAGGACCACTTCTTGGTTCTGACATTCTAAATCTCTGAGCAACATTAAAAGTCATGTACAATAGGGCTGCTAGATGAGACTGAAATCCAAATAGTCCATTCATCACTTTGCCGCTTGTAATTAATGTAGCGTCCCATCTTCATGTGATTAAAACTTATACCAGTCCATCACATGTTCTCTGTGTGAATGGGTTATGTGGTTCCACAATATTTAAACAGATACTTGCGCCATTCTGATGATTTGAGTGTATCCCATCTAACAGCCTTAGAATTTTAAGCTGTGGAGAGAGTGCTTCATTCAATTTCCATTTTTTTATCATACATAAAAACAAAACAAATCAGCAGTTTTACTAGAAAGCTGCAAAAGCAGCATCTTTATGAATAACTGATCAATGATTAAGTTAAAAGCCTCACTTTCTTGATCACAGGCTGCTGCATTCAATTAAAATAATTTGAAATAATTTCGTGAAGTGAAACTCAGCTTGCTGAGGGTAAGCAAGTATGCCTGCACACTGATACCATCACCCAAAGGGAAGACTGCAATCAATTAGTAATATGTATACATAGCACCATTTTCCCCCATGCAGGACAGGATCGAGCCGATTGCTGTCTTCCATGTACGTGTTTATGCCTATCTGCTTCCAATATTTGTAGCCTAGGCTCAGTGGATTGAGAAGGGGAATTTTACTATCGCCTATATGGATATAACTTTATATTCGGTGGCATGGAAGCTTTGTGTTATCCACTCTGACTGAATTAAGTGCAGCACTGACCCACCATGAAGTTGCACTAGAAATCCATGCTGTGAACAGCAAGTGCCCTAGTTGCTTCTCATTGAACTAGAAAGGGAGGAAGCAGCAGAGATCCTCCTGGCTCCTTGGTAGGATGGAAGAGCCAATTTGCAGTCAAAACTGCAAGTTCCCTTGAGAAGTCATCATCTGAAGGATGAAAGAAAAAGCTTCAGTATAAAAAGTCAATCATAAAAGTAGCAGTACTGTCAAAAGGGACTAGTCAACCTGAAAAAACACACAAAATCAGGGAGTAAATGGACTTTCAGTTCCCTTTTTGGTCTCTGTAGTTCTGGTTCCTTTCAGCATGTCCCTTTTGGCTGACTTTGACTCTTTTCAGCAGAACGTGCTACACGCTCCTTCTGCATGCATCAGCCAAAATAATCACAACCCATGGGGTTATTTGACTCTAACAATGTCCAATGCATCTATTCTTACTTGCAGAAATCAAAGCATTCCCATAAATATCACTTGGCAATTACGTCCCTTGATCACTGGTTCCCTTTGAAAATGGAAGTGTCCAGATTTGATGCTTTAAATGAATGAACGCTGGTCCCCTTCCTACAGGTGCATGCAGGTGTGGTTTTCTGGCAGACTTCAACAGATTGCTGGCCAGTTAGGGAATCCTCTTGCTGAAAAATGCTGATGTGAACTTTGTTGCATCCGATGCTACCTAAGGAAAAATAATAAAGACCACATTTGCACCTCTCCCCAATGGGTGCTACGCTGAGCAAGCTCAGGGGCAGTCATGAATTGGGCCTGTAATTTCTTTAAGAAAGTAGAAGCGACAAAGGGTCCTGTGGCACCTTATAGACTAACAGAGGTATTGGAAAAAAGAAAATAAGAAAGAAATACTTGCGGCACCTTAGAGACTAACAAATTTATTTCAGCATAAGCTTTCGTGGACTACAGTCCGCTTCGTCGGATGCATGGAATGGAACACTCAGTGAGAGGATATTTGTACAGTCAGAGAAACATGAAAAGGTGGAAGTAACCATATCAACTGTAAAAAGGCTAATTAATTGAAAGAAACTGTTATCAGTAGGAAATAAACTTTTGAAGTGGTAATCAACATGGCCCATTACAGACAGTTGACACAAAGGAGTTAAGGGTATTTAACGGGTGTGTGTGGGGGAGATAAATTCAATTAACGTAATGACCGAGCCATTCACAGTCAATATTCAGACCTAAGGTAATGGTATCTAGTTTGCATATTAACTCCAGTTCAGCAACTTCGCGTTGGAGTCTGTTTTTGAAGTTTTTCTGTTGTAAAATTGCTACCTTTAAATCTGTCATTGCATGATCAGGGAGGTTGAAGTGTTCACCTACTGGCTTTTGAATGTGATGATTCCTGATGTCAGATTTGCGTCCATTTATTCTTTTGCGTAGACTGTCCAGTTTGGCCAATGTACATGGCAGAGGGGCATTGCTGGCACGTGATGGCATATATCACATTGGTAGATGTGCAGGTGAACGATCCCCTGATGGTGTGGCTGATGTGATTAGGTCCTATGATGGTGTCACTTGAATAGATATGTGGACAGAGTTGGCAACGGGCTTTGTTGCAAGGATAGCTTCCTGGGATTTTGTTTTTGTTATATGGTGTGTGGTTGCTGGTGAGTATTTGCTTCAGGTTGGGGGGTCTGTCTGTAAGCGAGGACTGGTCTGTCTCCCAAGATCTGTGAGAGTGAGGGATCATCTTTCAGGATAGGTTGTAGATCTTTGATGATGCGCTGGAGAGGTTTTAGTTGGGGGCTGAAGGTGACGGCTAGTGGCATTCTCTTATTTTCTTTCTTGGGCCTGTCCTGTAGTAGGTGACTTCTGGGTACTCTTCTGGCTCTGTCAATCTGTTGGAGCATAAGATTTCATGGGTGAACACCCACTTCATCGGATGCAAGCAGTGGAAATGTCCAGGGGCAGATATAAATGTGCAGGGAAGACTTAGGCTAGAGATAACGAGGTTAGCTCAATCAGGGAGGGTGAAGCCCTCTTCTAGCAGCTGAGGTGTGAATACCAAGGGAGGAGAAACTGCTTTTGTAGTTGGCTAGCCATTCATAATCTTTGTTTAATCCTGAGTTGATGGTGTCACATTTGCAAATGAACTGAAGCTGTATTGTTTCTCTTTGGAGTCTGGTCCTGAAGTTTTTTTGCTGCAGGATGGCTTCCTGTAAATCTGCTATTGTGTGGCCAGGAAGATTGAAGTGTTCTCCTACAGGCTTTTGTATATTGCCATTCCTTATATCTGATTTGTGTCCATTTATCTTTTTACGTAAGGACTGTCCAGTTTGGCCGATGTACATAGCAGAGGGGCATTGCTGACACATTATGGCGTATATTACATTGGTGGATGTGCAGGTGAATGAACTGGTGATGGTGTGGCTGATCTGGTTAGGTCCTGTGATGGTGTCCCTGGTGTAGATATGTGGGCAAAGTTGGCATAGAGGTTTGTTGCATGGATTGGTTCCTGAGTTAGGGTTATTATGGTGCGGTGTGTAGTTGCTGGTGAGAATGTGCTTCAGGTTGGCGGGCTGTCTGTGAGCGAGGACTGGCTTGCCTCCCAAGGCCTGTGAAAGTGAGGGATCGTTGTCCAGGATGGGTTGTAGATCACCGATGATCCGTTGGAGAGGTTTTAGCTGAGGACTGTAAGTGATGGCCAGTGGAGTTCTGTTGGTTTCTTTCTTCGGCTTGTCTTGCAGCAAGAGGCTTCTGGGTACACGTCTAGCCCTGTTGATCTGTTTCCTTATTTCCTCATGTGGGTATCGTAGTTTTGAGAATGCTTGGTGAAGATCTTGTAGGTGTTGATCTCTGTCTGAGGGGTTGGAGCAAATATGGTTGTACCTCAGCGCTTGGCTGTAGACAATGGATCGTGTGGTGTGTCCGGGATGGAAGCTGGAGGCATGTAGGTAGGCATAGCGGTCGGTGGGTTTTTGGTATAGGGTGGTGTTAATGTGACCATTGCTTACTTGCACCGTGGTGTCTAGGAAGTGGACTTCCCCTGTAGACTGGTCCAGGCTGAGGTTGATGGTGGGGTGGAAGCTGTTGAAATCGTGGTGGAATTCTTCCAGAGTTTCTTTCCCATGGGTCCAGATGATGAAGATGTCATCAATGTAGCGTAGATAGAGAAGGGGCATGAGTGGACGAGAGCTGAGGAAGCGTTGTTCCAGGTCGGCCATAAAAATGTTGGCATATTGTGGGGCCATGCAGGTGCCCATAGCGGTTCCACTGGTCTGGAGGTATATATTGTCACCAAATTTGAAATAATTGTGCGTGAGGATAAAATCAGAGAGCTCAGCAACCAGTTGTGCTGTGGCATCATCAGGGATACTGTTCCTGACAGCTTGTATCCCATCTGTGTGTGGGATGTTAGTGTAGAGAGCCTCTACATCCATGGTGGCTAGGATGGTGTGTTCTGGAAGATTACCAATGTATTGTAGTTTTCTCAGGAAATCAGTGGTGTCACGGAGATGGCTGGGAGTGCTGGTGGCATAGGGTCTGAGTAGAGAGTCCACAATCCAGACAGTTCTTCAGTGAGAGTGCCAATGCCCGAGATGATGGGGCGTCCAGGATTCCCAGGTTTGTGGATATTGGGTAGTAGGTAAAATAACCCCGGTTGGGGCTCTAAGGGTATGTTGATTTGTTCCTGTGCTAGTGTAGGGAATGTCCTGAGTAGATGGTGCAGTTTCTTAGTGTATTCCTCAGTGGGATCTGAGGAGAGTGGCCTGTAGAATTTGGAATTGAAGAGTTGTCTGGCAGCCTCCTTTTGGTAGTCAGACCTGTTCATGATGTCAGAACCTCTTCAGCGGATCATCGGTGATCTACAACCCATCCTGGACAACGACCCCTCACTTTCACAGGCCTCGGGAGGCAGTCGTCGCTCACAGACAACCCGCCAACCTGAAGCATATTCTCACCAGCAACTACACACCGCACCATAATAACTCTAACTCAGGAACCAATCCATGCAACAAACCTCAATGCCAACTTTGCCCACATATCTACACCAGGGACACCATCACAGGACCTAACCAGATCAGCCACACCATCACCGGTTCATTCACCTGCACATCCACCAATGTAATATACGCCATAATGTGTCAGCAATGCCCCTCTGCTATGTACATCGGCCAAACTGGACAGTCCTTACGTAAAAGGATAAATGGACACAAATCAGATGTAAGGAATGGCAATATACAAAAGCTTGTAGGAGAGCACTTCAATCTCCCTGGCCACACAATAGCAGATTTACAGGTAGCCATCCTGCAGCAAAAAAACTTCAGGACCAGACTCCAAAGAGAAACAATACAACTTCAGTTCATTTGCAAATGTGACACCATCAACTCAGGATTAAACAAAGATTATGAATGGCTAGCCAACTACAAAAGCAGTTTCTCCTCCCTTGGTATTCACACCTCAGATGCTAGAAGAGGGCCTCACCCTCCCTGATTGAGCTAACCTCGTTATCTCTAGCCTAAATCTTCCCTGAACATTTATATCTGCCCCTGGACATTTCCACTGCTTGCATCCGATGAGTGGGTATTCACCCACGAAAGCTTATGCTCCAATACCTCTGTTAGTCTATAAGGTGCCACAGGATCCTTTGTCGCTTCTACAGATCCAGGCTAACACAGCTACCCCTCTGATACTTTAAGAAAGTAGTGACCCTACTGAATAGATGCTTAATCATTATTCATTTGTGTGGCTAGAGGCCTCAGCCAAGGATAGGGCTCCGTTGTGCTGAATGCTCGATACACACATGGGAAGAAACAATCCCTGCCCTGAGGTGCTTAGTTAAATCATAAAGACAAATGATGGAAGGGGAGAGGTGTGTGACTTGCCAACGCTTACATGGCAGATAGGCACAGAACTAGGGTCTCTAAAGTCCCAATCCAGTGCCTTAGACTCTGGACTATGCTGCTTCTCAGCATTAATGGTTTGGCTATAATTGCTCTCTCTACCCGATTGCATCCTATCATATGTATGTACGAATGGTAATACCACCTGTGGCCCCTTCTTTCCAGTACCACACATTGCTTGTGACTTGGGCCACAGTCTTTAAATGAACACATTGAACCTGATTAAGACGTATCTACGCTGCAAACTCTTGAGGTCAAGAGAAAGCTGCACAAAAGTGCCAAGTCCTTATTTTATTTTGGACTTTAACAAAGTTATATGAATGGTTTTTAAAAATGAAAATCAGGGTATCCTGTGAACCTATCCTTCTCCCATTTGAGTCAATGGCAAAACTCCCATGGACTTCAAGCTATAAACCAGAAATAAATATCTTTTGTTCTATAAATTTTCTTTGTGGTTTTGACTTTAGCTTTTTTCACATAAATGAACAATCATTTCTACAGGCAACCCCCCTGCCCCACTATCCTCTCCCCCCCCCCGCCCCCCCACACACAGTCATCTCACCAAGCAAATGCATAATTTATGTGGAATTTTGGAATTTTTCCCAAGATGGAATTCACTGTGTTACACTCTGGGAAAAAGAATGTTCTGTCCCTGACTGGGCAAAAATTTAGTAGGGACCAGTTCACAGAAAATCTCCAATTTCACATGTAAAAAACCTACAAAGCAAAGGGTGGTCATTTTTCACTTCTCTAATTTTAACCCCATGCTTTCCCTGGATTGGTTTAATCTCTCAGATTCACAGTCTGACTACGTATATCCTCCATGGTAATTTAGAAGGCAGAAGCTTTATTGCCCGACAGGGTCACACAAATATGGATCTTACCTTCTAAGGTACTCATAGTTTTTAGTTGATGTTAAGATGGCTTATACATATCCCCCTGTCAATGGCTAAAAGGCACTAAATAATTTCTAGTGAAAGCTAGATCTTAGACTGAACTATTTCATGGGGAAAAAAACAACATAAACTGGACAAAGCTTTCCCTATGTAGATAGAAGAAGTACTGCTTTGTCTGCTGAAAGTTCTACTAAATATTGACTTATGTAATGTAGGAACTATTCTGACAGCTAAAGCTGCCTATAAAACTTTTATGTCACCATTATTACTGAATCATCTCTAGAAGTGCACATTTTACATAGTGGATTTTTATCTATTAAATTTGTGTGCAGTGAATTTTCCAGCAACTAGACATTTTAAGTGTGTTTTGCTTTTCTCAGCCACCTGCATTT
Organism: Chelydra serpentina; assembly: GCA_037349315.1. Taxonomy (NCBI): domain Eukaryota; kingdom Metazoa; phylum Chordata; order Testudines; family Chelydridae; genus Chelydra; species Chelydra serpentina. Next base: position 1,889,566 of record JBAIAC010000023.1, read on the forward strand.
TAGAAGTGCTTCCTTCCTGTTAAATGCTTGTGTTGATGACACTGATGCTGCCTGTAAGACATTCCAACCTCCCTTGCTTCTGTTACACTTCTTATTGTTTATGGGATGCATAAACAGGGAAATCTCAACTAGGAGGAGAGAGGTTATTGTGTCTCTCTGTTTGGCACTGGTGGGACCACTGCCGGAATCCTGTGTCCAGTTCTGGTGCCCACAATTCAAGAAGGTTGTTGACAAATTGGAGAGGGTTCAGACAAGAGACATGTGAATGATTAAAGGCTTAGAAAATATGCTTTCTAGTGACCGATTCAAGGAGCTCCATCTATTTAGTTTAACAAAGAGAAGGTTAAGGGCTGACTTAATCACAGTTTGTAAAGTACCTATGTGGAGAACAAATGTTTAATAACTGGCTCTTCAGTCTAGCAGAGACAGGTATAACTTGATCCAATGGCTGAAAGCTGATGCTAGATAAATTCAGACTGGAAATAAGGTCTAAATTTTTAACGGTGAAAGAATTAGTTAACCATTGGAACAATTCACCAAGGCTCATGATGGATACTCCATCACTCATAATTTACAAATCAAGATTGGATGTTTTTCTAAAAGATCTGCTCTAGGAATTATTTCGGGGAAATTCTGTGTTATGCAGGAGGTCAGACTAGATGATCACAGTGGTCCCTTCTGGCCTGGGAATCTATAAAAGTGTAGTGAAGATTCTGTAAGCTGGTACCCAACAGAACACAGCTGGGACCTGAGCATATCTGACTGCCATTCGTTTGTGGCTGGGATCAGGGATGACAACTTTGTGAATAATATATTGTTTGGGAACTAAAATGATTAAATCCTCCTGTTTTACTCACACTTTTTGGATTCCCCTAAAAAGTGAAAACCAAGTTATTTCCAGGGTTATTTCCCTGGCTGTCTGGAGAAACAGGATTCAGCAGCTGTGAGTCAACCCCTTAGTAGAAGACTGGCACAAGGAAAGCAAGGGGAGCTTTTAACTTGAGGTCTGGGTATGGGCCAGAGTCTCAGCTGGATCACAGACCTGGGAAATACCATTTATAAGAAGCCAGCCCAGTTGCTAAGGGGATTCATGGTTTTTATTACTGCCTGGGGGGGGCGTTATTACTGCCCTCTGATTGGCTGCTTTCCCCACTTCTCTGCTTCTGGGGGTAGAGAAGGCCAATCAGAATTGCTCCAGGAAAGCATTTCTGGCTCTTTTCCTCTCCCCGTCCCCAGAAGAGGGGCAGTGGGGGCAGCTCAGGGCGGCTCCACCCTCTGTTGCTTCTCCCTGCAATACCTGCCTGGGACTGGGGAAAGGGGACCCTGCTGCAGCTCCGCCCCAGGGCTGGGAGAGGCAGGTTGAAGAGCTGCAGGAGGAGCAGAGGTGGGGCTGGGGAGGGGCAGAGTTGATGAGGGTGGGAGAGTGATGGGCAGATGTGTGTGTGTTGACAGAACCCACTTTTTTTCAGCCTACTTTAAACCGTGTCAGCTGCTGTAAACTGACGCGGGCCGGCTCTATTGATTTCATTGGAGCTACACCAGCTTGTACCAGCTGATCTGGCCCTATGCGCCAAGCTGCTAAAAGTGGTTGGAATGATTACATTAAAAGGAAGAGTTGATGAGATTTCTCAACAAACTGAGCTCAAACTCTTTGGGGATTTCTGTGATCCTGAGTAACCAAGGGCCAGGGCATCCTGTGGATCATCCTCCACCCATCAGAGAGAGAATTAATTTCTTCAGACGAACAAAATGGACTTGTGAGCAAATCAAGGTTTGGAAGAGTGCACTGTGGACAGAGCTGGAAATAATGCCGTGTAAAACTGGTTGAGTAAATTAGAGCTTTGACATTAAAACTAGAGGGGTAGAAGATGGGATACAACTAACCTGAACAGCCTATTTTGAATTTGAACATGGTGTTGAATTTGTCCCTCTTACTCTAAAAATGATACTCTGGAAAAAGCCCTACAAAGTAAAATGTTGTGGGGTGCTGTGAGGACGATCCCGACTCATTTATCAGGATTTAAAAGTGGAGGCGGAGGTTGTCAGAAGCAGAAAGGACAGTTTATATATCTACCTTCCATTGAAAGTCATTAGGGAGTTGGGTGCCTAACTATTGTTGGGAAAGTCTCCCCTAGAAACAGATATAAAATGGCAAACCGTACTAGAAATCACTGAAAAGCCGTGTTTGTCTCTAGCTGATGGATTGTATTGATGGCTGCAAAAATGCAACAAACGCGTCTTCCCCAACCCCAGAATATGCGTTCCCTGATTTTTACCACGGTGATGAAGCTGTGTTGAAATTGAAGCCAATTCTTTAGACCAGCGGTTCTCAAACTGTGGGTTGGGATCCCAAAGTGGATCATGTCCCCATTTTAATGGGGTCGCCAGGGCTGGCTTAGACTTTCTGGGGCCTGGGGCCAGAGTCTAAGCCCGAGACCCACCACCTGGGGGCAAAGCTGAAGTCTGAGCCCGACCACCCGGTGCTGAAGCCTGAGGTCACAGATCTGAGGGCTTCAGCCTCGGTCGGTGGGGCTCAGGTTACAAGCTCCCTGCTGGGGCTGAAACCCTTGGGCTTCGGCTTTGGCCTCCCCGCCCAGGGCAGTGGGGCTTTGGCCACCCCACTCGGGGCGGTGGGGATCAGGCTTTGGCTCAGGCTTCATTCCTCCCTCCTGGGGTCATGTAGTAATTTTTGTTGTCAGAAAGGGGCCATGGTGCAATGAAGTTTGAGAACCCCCACTTTAGACTAAACTGAACTCCAAACTGATCCCTAACATGCCAGTTCCAGTTGTGTTGCTGAATCTGGATTGATGATAATGACATCATTTACTAAGTATAAAAGCAATTACCCTCAAGCTGTGCTTTCTCCTTCCACCTAAAACCAAACTGAAGGACTTGCTGTTTTCTCCCAAAGAAATGTTTTTCTGTTCTAGAAGAAAGAGAACCTGGACAGAAAGTCAAAAGTAATTCAACATGATTAGTGACATCGGTCCATGAAGTTAGGACATATGTGTGATACTTTGGGATTCTCCCAGGCCAGTGAGGGGTTCAATCAATACCTTGCAACTCTAGGTACCTTAAATGCTATGCTGCTTTGGCTCACACGTCTGACACCAATAGCCACCATGCAAGCATGAAGGTCTCACCCTCATTTTCACCCCCCAGGTACACTCTGCAGGGGGACCTCAACAACCCTTCCAGCCATGCGTTCTCTCCAAACACATTTCTCTGCAGTGGTCAGCATAGGTGCCAACTCCATGGGTGCTCCGGGGCTTGAACACACATGGAAAAAAATAAAGGGTGCTCATCACCCACTACCCACTGCTGATCAGCTGTTGGGCGGGCCCCCGGGGCTGGCTGCCGGTCAAGAGTGAGGCCTTGGGATGGAATGGGGATGGAGCACCCACCGAGAAAAAGAAAAGTCAGCACCTGTAGTGCTCAGCCTCTCCCACTTCGCACATCTTTTAGAAATCACACCCCTGTAGTGTGCATTCCTGTTCTGGGTAGACAAGCCCATAGTTATTCAGGCAGATGCTTTGTTGTATTGTACTCTTTCCTTCTCTAGAGCAGTGTGTGATTCTTTGAGGTAAGATATAGAGACGCTGACTAGAGATTGGCCGGGAAGGTGGTTAACTCTCTTCCTTTGGCTAGAGGAAGGGATCACAGTTCTGTCTTGTGTATAGGGGGCCAGCGCTGGGCTGATTGTGGGGAAATAATTCATGCAGAGTACGAACAGGAGGCTTGATCCTGTACCCACTGAAGTCACTGGGATTATTGCTGTGGATTTTGGGTGTGAGATCAGACCTATAGGGGGAGCTGGGGGCTGAGTCTGGCTCTGGCAGTCTGGGAGAAAGAAACAACCATACCTTTTAGTACAGTTAGTTTATTCCTGCTGTTCAGTGTCTGACAATATATGGGCTCAGTGCACTAATATTACATCTGGGCAGGCTCACTATAATGTCCACCGCAAAACTTGTTGTGCTTTAAAACCACTGACCTAAGCAAGCAATGAGCTGGCTGTCCAAAGCATTACACAAGTGAGCTTCAGCTTTCAGGAGCTGTGTCACGCAAAAAGCCTGTTAAAAGTGAAAAGGCAAGTGTTTTTTCCCTATTCTGGGCCTCTCTTTCTTTCATATTTAATTTGTGATGGATCCTCATAGGTTAATAATTTATAAGCTTTGGACATGCTTGGCCAAACCCAATGTATAGACTGCATTTGAAGTGAGCAGACTGTTGACAAATAAAATGTTTTAGAAAGTTAAATTGCAGTCATTTATATGAAAATGCCTTGGTTAGTTCACCCCCCCCAATATACTTGTTTTATAGCACATCAGTAATTCATGCGCATATTGGTTGCAGACATAAAGCACAAGTACACATACATTATAAAGCAGAGATTTCTATGAAACAAACATGAATTGGTACTATCTGAATGATTGTAATGCCTGATTAGCTCCTGTACCATTTAATATTTGATGGATAGTTCATGATTATTCATAGATGTGGGAAAGAAAATAAGGGATGCTCAGCTGAGGCAGTGGCTTATAAGAGACACTAGACACACACCATACACAACGCACCGAAATTTATAGGCAGAGCATATAGTGAGTGTATGAGGCAGCAACGTTAAGTTGTTTACCCGCAGCTTCCATGGTAAACAGCTGCAACCTGGTTTTCTAATCCAAATGCAGGAGGAAGATGTTGAGTTTAAATGGAGGGGGTGGGGGAGAACCTTTGTATGTACTTTCAAATATCGTCAAGCAATGTCATATCTGCTGACTTGTTAGGTCAGGAAAATCACCCTTTAAAAATTGAGTGACTTTTTTTTTCTATGGTTGAGACTCTAAAGCCACAACCCTGGCCACTAATGATCCTGTGGCAGGATTTGTCTGCCTTAGGGATATCTGCCCTATTGGGGCTGTCAAATTCCAGTATGGGGTAATTGCTTTTTGATCAGCGGTGGTGGGGCATACTCACCCTTGGAGCGCCCCATTGTATCTGGGCATGATATTGCTGGTAACCTCAGCTCCAGTGCTCCTGCTGGCTACCTGTCTCCCCCTGGCTCCAGGCCTTCTGTAGCTCAGCCTTCCAGCCAAGTCATAAAGTACATCCCCTTCCACGATATCAAGAACAGGTCCAAACAAATCTGATTACTACTTCTGCCCCTTTGAAGTCTTTCTTCTTGCAAACCCCAACTGTGCCTGTAGTGTGTTTCCCACTTTATCCTCTTGTTAAACCCTAGCTGTGGGCTTCTTCCTGCCAGAAAGTTGTTTCCCCTGTAGTCTCTGTTCAGCTGAGCTCCTTCAGTCTACTTATTATGGCATAGCTCTGCCACCTCCGGCCAGGAGACAATTAGCTACTCACGTGCCCAGGTGCAGAGCATGACTAACTGGGTGCATTGCAGGTCATGGGGTTACCCCATCGCACCAACTAAATTCCTTTGGGGCACCAAAGGGTAAAGTATTCTTTATTTCCTTTCCATAGATTTTTGCTGCTATCATGGCGGTTATAGTGTTCTATCTGTAACATGGATTTCTAAGTCCACCGCCTTCAGCTGGATTTAGCTTAGGCCCCACTCCTGCCAAGTGACCTGAGGATTGTGAAAGGTGTTATATAAAACAATTTATATCGTGCTCCTCACAATGGGGGACTGATAGAAATTTTTTTGATATGGGTATAGTGAAGGTGGCAGCAGTGCAAACTTCTCCCCAACATGGTTTCATTAATGAACCTTGGTCTTCATGATTTGACTGCAAATAACACAAGACGTTAAGCAAGACACTACTGACTTATATAAAGCAGATTGCAGTCTATATTCAGGGCCGTAATTCATACATTAAACATGAAGCTATTGCTTATTCAGAATGGCAAAAGTAGGGTAGCAACCTGTTTGGCTGATTTCACTCCATCTCCCAATATTAATGATTACACTGGTCTACAATTTTTGAGAAGTCGTCTGCTATATAAATTTCAGAGATAAAATGTGCTATTTAGTATGTATTTTGATGTGCTGAATTAAAATATGACAATTAAAACAACTGATTGGCTACTGTTTCTAAGATATTTAAGTTTTTACATTTTATGTCTATGTATATTGTGTAGATAGTAGAGTTTTAATCATAAATTGTAAACCTAGGTCTTTTCATGTGTTTATGGTTGCTTTACATGATACTATTTCACCTGTCCTGTTTATGTAACACTTTAAAAATCAGCAAAGGGGTTATATAAATGTAACCCTTCTGCCAGGACAAGTTGACAGCAGCAAGGGCCAGGTTCAGTACATAGGGGTTCCCCTCTCAACAATGCAATGCAAAACCAGCTCGAGCCCCCACCCAGTAACCTGGGAACATCTTATACACACCCCCTGGGCGCCTCAAAGAGGCAATACTTCCCCTCTCGTAAGCACAGAGCCTCAGGGTAACAGGAATCTTTAATCAGTAGGTAAACGATACCAGCCTTAAATTGGGAAAACATTGCAACTAGGCTCCATAAGCCAAACTGTGAGCAAGACCCACCACAGCCAATTGGGCCATGCCCTGTCCCTTGGGTTCTTGAGTCCAGCAGCCCAAAAGTCACCCAAAGTCCCCAAAAGTCCAAGAACCCAAAAGTCCAGTCCCAGAGTTCAAAAGTTCATCTGCAGGGTGCTACACGCCACCCGCCTGGGCAGCAATGGGAAGGGGGGGGTAAGGGGCACCTTACATAGCGTGAAGATGATTGCCTCACCCTCCGTGGGGCTTCACTCTGCTCCGCCAGCCGTCTCACAGGCCGCTCTGCTCCGCCAGCTGTCCCGCAAGCCGCTACAGCTGTCCCCACGAACTGCTCTGCCCCGCCAACAGCGCCGCTCCACCAGCCGTCCTGCAAGCTGCTCCGACTGCAACCACGAACTGCTCCGCTCTGCCAGCAGCACCGCTCCGACTGTCCTCACGAACTGCGCCGCTCTGCCAGCAGCACCGCTCCGACTGTCCTCACGAACTGCGCCGCTTTGCCAGCAGCGCCACACCATCAGCTGTCTTGCCAACTGCTCCACCAGCCACTCAGCAATTTATCTTCAGGCTCCCCCACTACTTAACACAGTGCTCAGTGATTTCAGCTGAGTGATTTCAGCTCATAATGCTTTTAGCTCTTTAGTGATTTCAGCTTGTAGTTTAGGGGAGCCCTAGTGCTCATTTGCACTATTAGCCCAGAGTGATTTCAATTCAGCAGCCTGAAACCAGACCCTCAAGAAACTCAACATTAGCTCTGATATTCCACAGTGGAGAGAGGAGGAGATGCTGCAATTGGTGTCTCAGACCCTCACAGGGGCCCTACACCACCAGGCATTAATACCTGTCCCCAGCCTCTCTCAATTCACTGGGCTTTGGAACCCATGTCCCTTGGCTGGTGAGTGCTGTTTAGTTAATGGCAAGTTCCCCTTTAACATGACAAAAGGCCAAGTACAGTTCCACTGTCCATGATTTACATAAGCAGTATAACAACAGTTTATTCTTCCTGCCCCAATAACAGAAATTCCTGCCCCAATACAGAAAACTGGGGATCCTACAGCAGCCCAACATGCCCATTTGGGTCACTATGGTTCATACCAGGCAGGGTGGGTGTGCCTATGCAAATTGGATCAGCCCCTGGCATGCTTTGCCATGACTCCCCACCAGATGTCAGGGTGGAGCTCATCCTGACTCTGCTTACATCCTCCCCCCAGCCGAGAATTTGTCGTCCCGACAAATCACACTCCCCTTATACCAACTCATTGGTTTCCTCCAAAGGGCCTCAGAAAGCCCACTTTAGCTTCCACCAGCCTGTGTGCTAAATGTATGGGCTCCTCACTAATCACCCCAGGTGCGTCATAAGTTAACCGTTTTACTGGTCTTATTACCCTGTCCCTTCTATTAAGAATCTCTGTGGCAGGGGTAGGAGGGACATCTTCTTGAGTGACGGATGGAGAGGTTTCCTGTGAGGGTCCCTCGGCTATTGGCATAGGCCCCTGCATCTCTGGTTCCGACAGTGGAGGGTCCACCGTGTCTAGGGCCCCCTCCACCTGGAATTCTCCACTGTCCAATAACCTGTGGGCGTCATCAACGGGGGGTTCCATCGGCGGCACAGGAGTGCCCGGAACAGGCCTAAATACCTCTGCCATGGGGTTGAGGGCTGGCGAGGGGGAGCTCTCTATTGGCTCAGCTGATCGAGACTGAAATCTTGTCTTCATTCCAGGATACACCAAGGTCATGTCTTCCTCCTCAGTCTCACTCTCTGACGTGCTGAATAGGGGTAGGTTAGCTTCGGAGGACCTGTTGTCCGTGTTGGATGGCGGCTGTGGCCTGGCACTTCTGTTCTGCCCGGCTGCCCTGTCATGGCCCATCTCATAAGGGGTGCCAACCAACTCCCCCACAGGGAGCAAAAGATTTCTATGCACCGTCTTTATTTGCCCTGGACCCTCTTCAGGTTTGATCTTGTAGACCGGCAGATCTCCCAGCTTTTCCATCACTAGGTAGGGTATTGCCTTCCATCTGTCAGCTATCTTATGTTTGCCAGCAATACCCAAATTCCGCAGCAGGACTCTGTCCCCTGGCTGGAGCTCCTGCAAACGTACCCTAGCATCATATCGATGTTTGTTGCGATCTGCGTTCTTCCGAGCTGCAGATGTAGCCAAATGATAAGCATCTCGCAGCTTTTCTCGTAGTTGGGATACATATTGCTGATGAGTTTCATAGCTATCACCATCCTCTGATACACCAAAGCACAAGTCTATGGGTAATCTTGGTTCTCGCCCAAACATCAAGAGATATGGGGTGACTCCTGTAGCATCGTTCTTTGTGGCGTTGTAGGCATGCACCAGAAATGCGACATGCTGGCTCCAGGTTGCCTTCTGTTCTGGTCGCAGAGTCCCCAACATATCTAATAGTGTTCGGTTGAACCTCTCTGGCTGAGGATCACCTTGGGGGTGATAAGGCGTTGTCCTAGACTTCTTAATTCCCGCCATCCTCAGCACCTCCTTCAGAAGGTGACTCTCAAAGTCCCGCCCCTGATCCGAGTGTATCCGGGCTGGGAATCCATAAACTGAGAAATATTTCTCCCACAGTACTCGAGCGACAGTGGTGGCCCTCTGATCACGTGTGGGATATGCCTGTGCATACCGCGTGAAATGGTCAGTCACTACTAGAATGTTCCCAACATTCCTCTTGTCTACTTCTAAGGACAAGAAATCAATGCATACCAACTCCAAAGGTTTGGTGCTGGTGATGTTCTTGAGATATGCAGCCCTCGTGGGCAGAGTTTTCCTTTGAACACATCGAGCGCAAGTCTCACATTTCCTGCGAACATCTTCAGCCATCCGGGGCCAATAGAACCTACTACGAATAAGTTCTAGGGTCCTTTCCATCCCTAAATGTCCAAAGTCATCATGCAGGGCCCTCATGGCCAGGGCTCTGTACTCTTTTGGCAGCACTAGTTGTGCTCGTTGCTTTTGTAAAGGGTCAGTGGTCATTCGGTGTAGCACTCCCTGAATCAGTTTTAGTTTGGTCCATTCTCTTAATAGTAGTTTAGCCTCGGGGCTAGGTGGGATAACCACAGCTGGGCTTCGCCCCTCCCTTTTGGCCAGTAGGGTATCACAAATGTCAACATCTTGCAGCTGGGCCTCTTGCCAGTCAGCCGCATTGAGCATGGGCAAAGGAGATTGGTCCAATGCAATATAGTTCACTGAAGCAGAAGGCACGCATTCAGGGGGCAGGCCCAGAGCTTCTGCAACACATCCATGAAGGCTCTCCCGGGCCTGTGGCTCTCGACGACTCACACTGCAAATAGCTCTCACTCCATCCGTGGGTATCACAGCAACTTCTGGAGCCTGCGGACGCCTGGACAATGCATCAGCATCTACATTGCTTCTCCCCGATCGGTATTGGATGCTGAACTCATAGCCAGCCAAGGCGGCCACCCATCTTTGTCCTGTGGCATCCAGCTTAGCACTTGTTAACACATATGTCAGTGGGTTGTTGTCTGTCCACACCTGGAACTGAGCACCATACAAGTAGTCTCGAAATTTCTCAGTGATGGCCCATTTCAAGGCCAAAAACTCCAGCTTGTGGATGGGATAGCGAGTTTCACTGTCAGACAGTCCTCGGCTGGCAAAGGCAACAGGTTTACGGTTGCCTTCCACTTCTTGGTACAGTACTGCCCCCAGACCCTCCAAACTGGCATCAGTATGTAGGATAAAGGGTTTGCTGGGATCAGCAAAGACTAGGACTGGAGCCTGAGTTAGACGAGTAATGATTTCCTGAAAAGCCCTTTCACATCTCTCACTCCACCGTGGCCCAAACGGTTCGAAGGGGCCATAGTGTCTCTGCATAGGAGGCTTTCGGGGGCCCCTCTTATTCTTGGTCTTAGATTTGTTCTTGTTGGACTGATATCCCCTGGTAAGATCATTCAGAGGTTTTACAATCGTAGCATAGTTCTTCACAAATCTACGATAGTAGCCACTAAATCCAAGGAAGGTCTTGAGTTCTCTGTAGTTACTTGGGCATGGCCAGGTAGTGAGTGCTTCTATTTTATCGGGATCAGTACTCACACCCTCTTGGGACACAATGTGGCCCACATACTTCACAGAGGTTCGGCAGAACTGGCATTTGTCAATTGAAAGCTTCAAACCATATGCCTCCAACCTATCAAGCACTTTAAGAAGTCTTTCTTCATGCTCCTCCAAGGTTCTCCCAAACACAATCAGGTCATCCAAATAAACTAGGACTTGCAGTAAATTCATGTCTCCCACAACTTTCTCCATAAGACGTTGAAATGTAGCAGGTGCCCCAGAAATCCCTTGGGGCATGCGTTCAAACTGGTAGAACCCTAATGGGCAGATGAAGGCTGTCTTCTCCTTATCTTCTTCTCCCAGAGGGATCTGGTAGTATCCACTCCGAAGATCCAACACAGAGAACCACTGGCTACCCAGCAAACAGTCCAAGGCATCTTGTACTCGAGGCATGGTGTACTGATCCACTATAGTGCGCCTGTTTAGGGTGCGGTAGTCAATACACATCCGGATCTTCCCACTCTTCTTACGAACCACCACAATGGGAGAGGCATAGGGGCTACAGGACTCTGTAATGATACCGTTCGCGATCAGTTCTTGCAGGTGATGACGTACGTCTTCCATCTCAGAGAGAGCAATCCTCCTAGATCTCTCTCTGAAGGGTCGGGGATCTTGTAGCCTGATGTGGTGTTCCACTCCTTTGGCACATCCCACATCCCACTCATGCAGTGAGAATACCTTGGATCTCTCACAAAGCTTCTTCCTCAGGCGATCCTTCCACTCCTCAGTCAACGGTGAGTCACCGAAGTCTAACTTGGCAGGATCCATCGCCGGAACTTCAGCTTCACACTGGGGTCTCACAATGGTTTCAGGCTCAAAGATGTCTGCAATCTTCTGCCCTGGTTTTACGAGCACGCTCTGGCTTGTTTCATTAGCAATAAGTATAGTCACCTCTTCCTGGGCTTCAGCAGGTAGGGTTATGACTCCACTGAGAACCAGCACTCCTTCAGGGAGCCCTCCCTGGGTCGGCTGCTCTACCACGGCTAATGTTCCCTTACTGCCTTTCAGGCAGGTACTCATGACAATCACCTCCTTTTCTGTCATTGCAGGCACCACTAAGGGGACCAGGCCCGCATACTTCAATGCTCCCACCGGCAAATCAGGCATCACTTTTCTTGTGTCCTCAATTTTCCTGTAGGCTGCGGCACAATGTGTGTGTATCACCAAGGTGTTCAGGTATTGTTCCCCTGCTCGCTGTCTGCAGTAATCTGCCAGTACCTTAAAGAGGCTGGAGTTAGTCCCTATGAGCACGGACACGTCAGAGACTCCTTTAGGGTCGGGGCAAATTAAAGCAGCAGTGTCCACCTCCTGTCTTACTCCAGCGATCTCTTCTGGGAATTCCAGGTGTATTATGACATACCCCCGATAGGGGTATTCATCCATGCTGAGGCCACACAGGCCAAGCCCTGTCAGAGGCTGTATAGGCAGATGCCCAAGCATCTGCTGATAGAAAGACTGGAATATGATAGTCACTTGGGATCCCGTGTCAAGCACTGCTCTACATTCTGTCCCTTCGACCCTTACAGTGACCTCCGCTCGAGGTCCTATCAATCCCGGTGGGATTCGGGCGGCAGGGTTCTCTCTGGGGGAGCCTCCAAATCCTGAAGGCCTAGGCGGCTCCCTTCCCAGGCCCTGGGGCCGTTTCCCGACTTCCCCCAGGTGGTCCTCAGCTTTTGATATACTAGCGTGGGATTCTCTGTATTCTGACACCTTGCAGCAATGTGCCCACCCTGGCCACACCGGTAGCAGAAGAAGGATTGTCCTTTCCCTTGTCGCCTGGGTGGGGCAGAGGTTCCAAATGTGGTCTTCAGGACTGAAGTAGTGGGGGGTTCCTTGTACCCTGAAGTCTTTGCTGAATCGATGGTATTCGCTAGTTCAGCCACTTTCTGTGTCAGGACCTGCACTTGTTGAGTAAGTTCCTCTTGAGGAGTCACCATCAGTGCCTTGGGCATTCGTATGGATGTTGATCCAGTCGCCTGGTGCGGCTGAGCCTCCCAAACCTCGCCAGCTGCTTGCCTCTCCTCCTCCTCTCGGACCTCTTTTATCAGCTGAGAGTAACTCGGTGGATTGTCTTGCCTTTCCCTTAACCGAAGGTGGAGAAGAATTGGGTTCTGATATTGAATTCCTCTCACAATCTGAGCCAATCTAGTCCGGTCCATTTGCTCAACTGCTACCGCTCCCCTCATGATGGCTCTCTGTAGTAATTTCTCCAACCTCTGGATATAGGCAGAAACCTTCTCTCCCTTTTGTTGTCTGGCATTGAGGAACTTGCAGTAAACATCCTCTAAGCCCTCGGTTCTCCCAAAGGCGTGATCAAGGGCCTCTAGGCAATCCTTCACCTTGACCCCAGGGTTACTGAGCTTCAGGGTGCGAATCACATCTAGGGCTGGCCCCCTGAGGCACTCTACTAGTCGCCGTCTCTTTTCAGCATCAGGCACTGCCCACTCCTGCAGCATTTCAGTGGTGTGTTCCAGCCAGGGTTCAAATGCTTCCTCCCCCGGTATTGGGGTGGGACCCCCAGAAAACAACCTCAGCTTACGATACGGGCTTGACTCAGGGTGGGGTGGCACCACCTTCTCTAATGCTTTCCCCAAAGCCTTCACCCACTCATCAGGTGAAGGAGCAGGCTCCAGGTGTGGGACTCCTGGGTCAAGGCCCAACAGACCCGGCATATCAGCCAAAGTCTTTCCCTCTTTCCCCAAAAAGGCTGACATTTTCTTTAAAAACTCTACATTGGAGGCAGGGGCTGGTGAGGGCTGACTCCCTGTGGCTATTACCCTCCACACAACATCTTCCACTGTTATCGTGCTTGGAACCTGTAGAGGGTCCACAGCCGATGGCAGCTCACACAGTACAGCAAAAGCCCCCTCCTCCCTCACAAACATGCGCCCACGCATTTTGCACTCACTCAGGTACTTAGTGGATGTCCTTAATATAGGTTCTATTGATCCCTCATCGAACTCCTCTGACACCCCCGTCACCAGAAGACAGTTCTTAGGGTCAATAGTCATCCCCTTGCACCAATCCTCTAGCAAGTGTAGGGCCATTATACAAACTAATTTTTTCCAAATATAACAGATCAAGACAACAACAAAATTTTGGGTTTTCCCAATTTAATGGCTCACCCAAGATGTGCTTACGAGGGGTACTGACCCAGATCCCGGACGAGCCCCCAAAAATGTAACCCTTCTGCCAGGACAAGTTGACAGCAGCAAGGGCCAGGTTCAGTACATAGGGGTTCCCCTCTCAACAATGCAATGCAAAACCAGCTCGAGCCCCCACCCAGTAACCTGGGAACATCTTATACACACCCCCTGGGCGCCTCAAAGAGGCAATACTTCCCCTCTCGTAAGCACAGAGCCTCAGGGTAACAGGAATCTTTAATCAGTAGGTAAACGATACCAGCCTTAAATTGGGAAAACATTGCAACTAGGCTCCATAAGCCAAACTGTGAGCAAGACCCACCACAGCCAATTGGGCCATGCCCTGTCCCTTGGGTTCTTGAGTCCAGCAGCCCAAAAGTCACCCAAAGTCCCCAAAAGTCCAAGAACCCAAAAGTCCAGTCCCAGAGTTCAAAAGTTCATCTGCAGGGTGCTACACGCCACCCGCCTGGGCAGCAATGGGAAGGGGGGGGTAAGGGGCACCTTACATAGCGTGAAGATGATTGCCTCACCCTCCGTGGGGCTTCACTCTGCTCCGCCAGCCGTCTCACAGGCCGCTCTGCTCCGCCAGCTGTCCCGCAAGCCGCTACAGCTGTCCCCACGAACTGCTCTGCCCCGCCAACAGCGCCGCTCCACCAGCCGTCCTGCAAGCTGCTCCGACTGCAACCACGAACTGCTCCGCTCTGCCAGCAGCACCGCTCCGACTGTCCTCACGAACTGCGCCGCTCTGCCAGCAGCACCGCTCCGACTGTCCTCACGAACTGCGCCGCTTTGCCAGCAGCGCCACACCATCAGCTGTCTTGCCAACTGCTCCACCAGCCACTCAGCAATTTATCTTCAGGCTCCCCCACTACTTAACACAGTGCTCAGTGATTTCAGCTGAGTGATTTCAGCTCATAATGCTTTTAGCTCTTTAGTGATTTCAGCTTGTAGTTTAGGGGAGCCCTAGTGCTCATTTGCACTATTAGCCCAGAGTGATTTCAATTCAGCAGCCTGAAACCAGACCCTCAAGAAACTCAACATTAGCTCTGATATTCCACAGTGGAGAGAGGAGGAGATGCTGCAATTGGTGTCTCAGACCCTCACAGGGGCCCTACACCACCAGGCATTAATACCTGTCCCCAGCCTCTCTCAATTCACTGGGCTTTGGAACCCATGTCCCTTGGCTGGTGAGTGCTGTTTAGTTAATGGCAAGTTCCCCTTTAACATGACAAAAGGCCAAGTACAGTTCCACTGTCCATGATTTACATAAGCAGTATAACAACAGTTTATTCTTCCTGCCCCAATAACAGAAATTCCTGCCCCAATACAGAAAACTGGGGATCCTACAGCAGCCCAACATGCCCATTTGGGTCACTATGGTTCATACCAGGCAGGGTGGGTGTGCCTATGCAAATTGGATCAGCCCCTGGCATGCTTTGCCATGACTCCCCACCAGATGTCAGGGTGGAGCTCATCCTGACTCTGCTTACATAAATACAATTTATTATGAAACAAAAGGCAAAAAACTATTATGTACATAGTTTAGTCCTATTCAGTGTCTAATCGGCGCTTCTTGGCTTGTCTCTTGTATTCATGAAATGGAGCATCTCTTGTCACTGTCCAGCAATAGTCTGCAAGCATTGATGGGCTCCATTTGCCCTGATAGTGTTTCTCCATTGTTGCAATGTCCTGGTGAAATCGCTCGCCGTGCTCGTCGCTCGCTGCTCCGCAGTTCGGTGGAAAAAAATCTAGATGAGAGTGCAAAAAATATATCTTTAGTGACATGTTGCAACTAAGGCTTTTGTATGCCTTGAGGAGGTTTTCCACCAACAACCTGTAGTTGTCTGCCTTGTTGTTTCCGAGAAAATTTATTGCCACTAACTGGAAGGCTTTCCATGCCTTTTTTTCCTTGCCATGCAGTGCATGGTCAAATGCATCATCTCGAAGAAGTTCACAAATCTCAGGACCAACAAAGACACCTTCCTTTATCTTAGCTTCACTTAACCTTGGAAATTTTCCACGGAGGTACTTGAAAGCTGCTTGTGTTTTGTCAATGGCCTTGACAAAGTTCTTCATCAGACCCAGCTTGATGTGTAAGGGTGGTAACACAATCTTCCTTGATTCAACAAGTGGTGGATGCTGAACACTTTTCCTCCCAGGCTCCAATGACTGTTGGAGTGGCCAATCTTTCTTGATGTAGTGGGAATCTCTTTCACGACTATCCCATTCGCAGAGAAAACAGCAGTACTTTGTGTATCCAGTCTGCAGACCAAGCAAGAGAGCAACAACCTTCAAATCGCCACAAAGCTGCCACTGATGTTGGTCATAGTTTATGCACCTCAAAAGTTGCTTCATGTTGTCATAGGTTTCCTTCATATGGACTGCATGACCAACTGGAATTGATGGCAAAACATTGCCATTATTCAGTAAAACAGCTTTAAGACTCGTCTTCGATGAATCAATGAACAGTCCCCACTCATCTGGATCGTGAATGATGTTGAGGGCTGCCATCACACTATCGATGTTGTTGCAGGCTACAAGATCACCTTCCATGAAGAAGAATGGGACAAGATCCTTTTGACGGTCACGGAACATGGAAACCCTAACATCACCTGCCAGGAGATTCCACTGCTGTAGTCTGGAGCCCAAAATCCCTGCCTTACTCTTGGGTAGTTCCAAATCCCTGACAAGGTCATTCAGTTCACCTTGTGTTATGAAGTGTGGTTCAGAGGAGGAGGATGGGAGAAAATGTGGGTCCTGTGACATTGATGGTTCAGGACCAGAAGTTTCATCCTCTTCCTCGTCTGACTCAAGTGAGAATGATTCTGGTGCATCAGGAACCGGCAGTCCTTCTCCGTGGGGTACTGGGCGTATAGCTGATGGAATGTTTGGATAATGCACAGTCCACTTTTTCTTCTTTGACACACCTTTCCCAACTGGAGGCACCATGCAGAAGTAACAATTGTTGGTATGATCTGTTGGCTCTCTCCAAATCATTGGCACTGCAAAAGGCATAGATTTCCTTTTCCTGTTCAACCACTGGTGAAGATTTGTTGCACAAGTGATGCAGCATATGTGTGGGGCCCACCTCTTGTCCTGATCTCCGATTTTGCTGCCAAAATAAAGGTGATAGGCTTTCTTAACCATAGTGGTTATACTGCGCTTTTGTGATGCAAAAGTCACTTCACCACAAACATAGCAGAAGTTATCTGCACTGTTCACACAAGTACGAGGCATCTCTGCTCACTTTGGCTAAACAGAAATGTGTCTCTTTGCAAAATCAAACACTGACAAATAAGAGAGCATGACACTGTATGATTTCTAGAGCTGATATAGGGCAATTTGTTCAGCAGAGTGATGTAAGCTTCGTTATGATTGCATCATCCATGACTTCTAGGAATAACATGATGCAATTCCTATCATGTATGATGCAATACCAGCTTCAGATTGCATCATTCATTGTTTTGCCTAAAAAGCAAGTACTGTCCAAACCCAGTCATAGATTTATTCATAGATCCAGTCAAAGATGTATTTTAGTCATTTCTGGTTTAAATTGAGATCCCTTCCCTTTATAACTCACTTATCCTCCGCCATTCCCAAGTCAAGGGTCGTATATACTGACCCAACAGCATGTCTTGAAAACTAGAGCCAATCAACAATTTTAAGCATCATTTTTGTTCTCAGTGACCCAGAATTAGTAAAGTTTGACTACATTTATTTCAGAAGCATTTTGGCTGTAGAGCAGTGATGTGGCAATGAATGGCATTTCTGCTCCAGAGATATGAACTGTGGAGGAAATAGGCATTCTCTTTAATGTTGTTTGCTACAGAGGACAAGGGGCATGCACTGCAAAGCAGTTTGCCTTTTGTCAGCTGGCTTGTCATGTCTCTGAGAATAATATATTTTCATGAAGCATCCTGTCCTTTTTGGGGATATTCATTTTAACAGTGCGAGTGCCCTCTGTACTAAAACTCCCTGTGATCTTCCACGTCTCCAAGTACACGGCATGTGGCCATTGACTTAGCCAAACTGAGACGTGGCATATAAGGTGGGAGACTTACGACAGTATATCCCTTCCTGCATGGCCTACAGTGTGTTTGGTGAATTTTGTCCATCTCCAACCTAACAGAACTGGCTGTTCTAATTCCTACAAATATAACCTAAAATGTCATTCATGAAACTATACCTGACAGTACCAACTGGCTAACCTTTTTAATGAGTTGTTAGAATCTCCCAACTCTAGCATCAAATGGAGGCCAGGAGTGTGGGGGTTACAAATATTTACAAAACTAAACCGATGATAAAATGAGAGGATAAATAAGAAAAAACAAACCCTACATAAACAGAGCTACGTTTCCAGAACAAAGCCATAGATCCCTTTCATTTCTGAGTCCACCATATTGTGTGTCGTCTAATCACATTCAGTTTTTACCCTTGAAAGAGTTTCCCTCATGCTCTACTCTTAAAGGGGTACTCATTTCTTAATAGTTCATCCAGATTTCCTCTGCCATTTTAAATAGTCTTTTCAAAATTAATTGTCAGTACTTGGAGAACAATCTGCAAGAAATGTTGTGAAGATAACCCCCTTGCTCAGCCCAGAGGCCAATATGGTAAGGAACATTTAGCTGATCATTTTAAACTATTGAAAAGAATCACTATTATTCTGTTGCTTCCTATCCCAAACACATGGCAACAGGAAATGGCATGACTGGAGAGGAGTTCAGCCACCTAAATCAGAAGGTATCTATGGCCTCCACACAGCACCCAGGGCTACCTCATCTCTTATGGTAGCACAACTCCCTCTTGCCATCCACTGCCCCACAATCTGCAGAACCCTGGCCCCATGATGCATCGACTAGGTGGCTTTTATGGGAAATGGGGGGAGGGGATAATTCCATGGAGCTGGCACTCTTTTTGCTCCCCAGTGTGCCTCCCTTCCTGCATGGCTCTGAGGAGGACAATTGGGCTCCTTATGTTCTGGTGAGAGCATTTTGTAATTTACAATGCATTTTTTTGCAGGAGGTGAAGGGTACTGGGGTAAAAATAGAGGCTATTTTGTCTGGATCAATAGAGGGAGGAAGGCTTGAACATAGAAAGCAATGCACTTTGCAGCACTGGGAGGTAAAAGAAGCACTTTAGATGATCATTTCTAGCCCATTCCTTGTAACTCCTTCAGCAAGAAAGTCCTGCAGTGCTCTGGTACCATTGCCAATGCCCAGATAGTCCAATGAACTGTATTACTGAGAATATCGGAATGCCAGTCGATAAGTCTTTCTCACTCCCTGAACCCCTTCC
The DNA here is from genome assembly GCA_037349315.1 of Chelydra serpentina. Classification (NCBI taxonomy): domain Eukaryota; kingdom Metazoa; phylum Chordata; order Testudines; family Chelydridae; genus Chelydra; species Chelydra serpentina. Next base: position 1,908,577 of record JBAIAC010000023.1, read on the forward strand.
TAGAGGTAGTGGCTCTAAGTAGACAATCAAGAACAGAGGCCTGACATTTGCTTTCTTAGTGCATCTGTTAGGATCCTCCCATGTATAGAGACAACTAGACATTTCTGTTTGTTAGTCCCCCGCTCTCTCCTTCCCCCAAATGAGGGAGTGCCTGCCTTTCCTTCAGCTACATATGTAGTTTTGTTTAAGAACATAAGAATATAAGAATGGCCGTACTGGGTCAGACCAAGGTCCATCCAGCCCAGTATCCTGTCTACCGACAGTGGCCAATACCAGGTGCCCTGGAGTGAGTGAACCTAACAGGTAATGATCAAGTGATCTCTCTCCTGCCATCCATCACCTCCCTCTGACAAACAGAGGCTAGGGACAGCATTCCTTACTCATCCTGGCTAATAGCCATTAATGGACTTAATCTCCATGAATTTATCCAGTTCTCTTTTAAACCCTGTTGTAGTCCTAGCCTTCATAACCGCCTCAGACAGGGAGTTCCACAGGTTGACTGTGCACTGTGTGAAGAACTTCCTTTTATTTGTTTTAAACCTGCTGCCCATTAATTTCATTTGGTGGCCCCTAGTTCTTATATTATGGGAACAAGTAAATAACTTTTCCGTATTCACTTTCTCCACACCACTCATAATTTTATATACCTCTATTATATCCCCCCTTAGTCGCCTCTTTTCCAAGCTGAAAAGTCCTAGCCTCTTTAATCTCTCCTCATATGGGACCTGTTCCAAACCCCTAATCATTTTAGTTGCCCTTCTCTGAACCTTTTCTAATGCCAGTATATCCTTTTTGAGATGAGGAGACCACATCTGTATGCAGTATTCAAGATGTGGGCATACCATGGATTTATAGAAGGGAAATAAGATATTCTTCATCTTATTCTCTATCCCTTTTTAAATGATTCCTAACATCCTGTTTGCTTTTTTGGCTGCCACTGCACACTGCGTGAATGTCTTCAGAGAACTATCCACAATGACTGCAAGATCTTTTTCCTAATTAGTTGTAGCTAAATTAGCCCCCATCATAGTGTATGTATAGTTATGATTATTTTTTCCAATGTGCATTACATTTATCCACATGAAATTTCATTTTCCATTTTGTTGCCCAATCACTTAGTTTTGTGAGATCTTTTTGAAGTTCTTCACAGTCTGCTTTGGTCTTAACTATCTTGAGCAGTTTAGTATCATCTGCAAACTTTCCCACCTCACTGTTCACCCCTTCCTCCAGATCATTTATGAATAAGTAGAATAGGATTGGTCCTACGACTGACCCTTGGGGAACACCACTAGTTGCCCCTCTTCATTCTGAAAATGTACTATTTATTCCTACCCTTTGTTCCCTGTCTTTTAACCAGTTCTCAATCCATGAAAGGATCTTCCCTCTTATCCCATGACAACTTAATTTACGTAAGAGCCTTTGGTGAGGGACCTTGTCAAAGGCTTTCTGGAGATCTAAGTACACTATGTCCACCAGATCCCTCTTGTCCACATGTTTGTTGACACCTTCAAAGAACTCTAATAGATTAGTAAGGCATGATTTCCTTTTACAGAAACCATGTTGACTTTTGCCCAACAATTTATGTTCTTCTATGTGCCTTACAATTTTATTCTTTACTATTGTTTCAACTAATTTGCCCGGTACAGTGTTAGACTTACCGGTCCATAATTACCGGGATCACCTCTACCCGGTAATTACAGACCGGTTTCTTACCCGTTTCCCTCAGAAGCAGAGGCAGCATTTTTACCATCTGTGCCAGTGCATAGGGTATGGCTTTTTCTTTTAAATGGCAGATATTATTCGTCACACCTTGAGATGAGACTGTCGCCATGTGGTTTACATGGGACTTTGCCTCGAAGGCATTCAGGCACCTAGGATAGTTCAAAATGGAACCGCCTTCTCGGTAACCTACAATAAGAAAATACGTCGTTCTAGCGCTCTGATATCTGCACAGGATGCTGATTAGTTTGAGTTGAATTTATGGTGGTGCATGTGACCAATAAAGTCTCTCTGGTCTGTGGATCTATTTGACCTTTGAAGCACTGTGTGATTTGGGTCTGGTCTACCTAAATAATCATCACTGTGTTTAAACCTTGGCAGTTACAATCCTTGAGCTGGTACCCCCTTGGTATAACAGAGCAGTCTGCTTCCACGGCATGTCTCACAGAGGTCTTTGTCTCTAGATTCATGTATCCCCTTCATCTTACAAAGCCTGGATTTACTGAACTGCCAGGCACGCTGCATGGCTGACCCTGGCCCCCCTTTTTGCAGGCTTTTCTGAGGTGGGGGGGGAGGGGAGGATGGAGGATTTGAGAATGGTGGATTGAAGGGCATTAGTTTAAAATCTTAGTTGGTGTTCTCAAATATTGTTGGCCATATGTTATGATTGTGGAGCAGCTTTAGGCAGAGAAGGTGATTTGTTATGTAGGTTATTTCATGGGTCTAATTTTTAATTTTGTACAGTGCCTCGGGTTAAGCTAGACAGATTCATTTAAAAATTGAAGTAATAAGAAGAAGAATAAATAATGACAGTTGTTGGGGGAATATATTCTGAATGAAAGGACTGGTATGGTAGCTCAGAAGGGTAAAATAATTCTTTAGTTTAAATGTGCTAGACTATTAGTTGGGTATTCTATACATTATAGTGAAGTGTATTTGGGTTTGAATGCCCCTTCAAGGACTATTATACAGTAAAATAAAGAAATCAAATCACTTTAGGCTTGATATAGTTTTTCCTGTTGGTTATTTGGATGTGGCTGTAATGACAATGTTGGTTTTTTTCTCCTTTGGCAAATCATTGTGCTGCCATGAAATGCCTCTGCACTTAAACTTTATTGCACATGTAAACGAGTCACGTTATTTTGTTGGACAGCCATTCCCCAAAGCATTATAAACCAAATAATTAATTACTGTTTCCAATGTACATGATCTGTTGGAAAACATTAAACAACATTCACGGTTCCATTTTATTGTTATTGCTCCTCCTTCAGTCCCTGGAGCAGATCAGATGGAAATGCCTGGGCGGTCTCATACTGACACACTCTACTTCTGACATGGAGTGCTATGTGTTGCAGATGTTCACAGGACCATATGGTACATGCTTATTATTTTCTGCATATTTTCTGACAAATTATAAAAATGTTGTTTTGGAGTGGGAGAAAAGCCCGATCAGCAGTATTAATCATTGTGGCTGTAGTTTGATGAGTAACTGTAAAAATAGCATCCTGGGTGGGTTCCATGTTTATTTTCATTCGATGATTTTGATATCAAATGTACTCAGTTTACAAGTAAAAACAGATTATTTTTTTCCAAACAGTCAATCCTAGAAACTCTACCTGGGATCTGAAAATAAATCTGGGCTCTTCCCTTGTCATGCATCTTCCCCAGTAATGCTGTGTAATACATAAATTGCTCAGTAGATCCAAAATACCTCCCCACCCAACAAAAACTATTACCCTACTGTTCACCCCAAAACCAGAGCTTCCTCACGCAGACCAGCAAAAGACTTGGAAAACAAATGAGACATTTAGTATGTCCTAAAGGCCATTCAATCTGGATTCCTGAGGACAAAGGGAGAAGCAAGCTGGGAAAATCTTTCCATCAAAGAAAAAGATGGAATCTCTCAAGCAACTCCATGATCCTGTTTCAGGTACATGGTTTTATTGACAACTCCTTTTCAATCGCACTGAAGACAGGCAATACATTAAAAAAAAAATCTTAACCCTCTGGTCTTCAGTCATTAATAAAGGAGTTGTGGCAGAGCTCCGATCTTGTCCCTGTGGGTCCCGCACTTCTAGGCGGTTTATGCTAGCCTCAGAGGATGGTGAGAGAACTCCCACAGTCCCTGTTGTCCCTCTGGGCTTATTGCAGAACAGTTTAGCCTCCTGTCCTGCCAGAGGCCTGTCTTCTCCTTGTAGTGGCAGGTTGGTGGGGGGAACCCGGGCCCGCCCTCTGCTCCAGGTTCCGGCCCAGGGACCCTAATGGTAGCAGCTGCTGGTAGCCGACCTCTCACTGCCAGAGTTGCTACAATTCCCTGGGCCACTTCCCCACAGCTCTCCCGCTTCTTCCTTCTTCACCCTTAACTGAGGGCTCCCTTACCAATGGCTTGAGAGTTCCCTTATTTACTCAGCGCAGCAGCACTTCCACTCCCTGGCTCTTCCTCAGCCTGACTGGAGTGAGCCCTTTTATATGCTCAGAAGAGCCTTAATTAGGGTCAGGTGTTCAGATCACCTTAATGGCCTCACCTGACTCTTTGCAGGTTAATTAGAGTCAGATGTTCTCATTACCCTGGAGCAGTCCCTGCTCTGGTCAGTTAGGGGACAGAAACCTGCTAACCCAGTGGCCAGTATATCTGTCCTCCACACTTTTGGGGCTGTCCTGCTGGCTGGCTGCCCCCCTGGCGGCTGCTGCTGCTGTAGGGGAGACCCTGTTGGTGTGACCCCTAAGAGGGGAGTGTGAGGCCCCACTGTTTCCATCATTTTGGGGGCCTTCCCTGGCTAGGTTGCTGTTGCCTTGCTGCTGCAGAGTCTGCTATTGCTGCTGGAGCTGAGGAAGGAGTGGAGGAAGCCTTGTTCTGTGGAGGGGGATTACAACATCTTTGCTTTTGTAGTGGTAGGTGCCTTTGCTGTGGGGAGTTGGGGGAGTGGCGTGGAGCCCTCCCCCTGGCCTGTCGGCCCCCCTCCTACCACCGCCAATGCCCCCTTCGCTTTTCTACCTTTCCATCTGTCTCTTGGCTCTATTCTCCACTCCCCAGCCCAGCAGTTTGCTCTGTCCTTCTTTCCACTCCGGGACAGTAGCTGCAGCCAGCAGGCATTTGTTTGTCAGGCGCCCGTGGGTGCACGTTTCCCTTCCCCTCCCTTGGTTTTGTCCTCCCTCCCCTGCTGCATTCGGCTGGTGGGCTTCCTTTTCCCCCTGCTTTGCCCCCTGGCCTGTTCTTGCAGCTGTTTGCCCCCTTTCCCTTTGCTGCCTGTCCTGCCCGTTCCCTTTCTGCCCACCCTGTTTGCTCTGTTTTGCCCTGCCCTGTTTTTTTGGTCCTTGGCTAGTTTGTTTGTCCCGCCCTCCTGATCAGACTGTCCCCTTCATTCCGACTCTTTGCTTCTTGCCCTCCCTCCTGGTTAGCCCTCTTTGCCAGCGTGCCCACGTCCCTTTCTTAGCACCTGGGACCCCTCCCACCCCAGTTTTGTTAATTCCTTCACCGATGTGCACTCCATTATGATGTTTTAGTCTTCCCTTCCCTTCCTTAGTGCAGCCGGGGGAGGCGTCGTCGTTTTCATCTTGTGCTAGGAGTTGTCCCTTGTTTTTCCTTTGTCTCCTTTTGTTGGCGCCCTCCTGCCCTGCTTTCAGACTAGCGGGTGGGGTGTGGTAGCCGTCCCCCCCCTCGTCCCGTTCCTTCCCTCCCCTCATTCCCTTCCACCTGCCCTAGCCGCTGTCCCCATCGCCCTCCTCCTGTGGTGGGTGGTTCAGAGGGTGGGACCTCCTTGGCCGCTCCTGCAGCTCCCCTTCAGTCTCCCCCCGCCTGCCCTTCCACGTGATGGCTGTCCCGACTGCCACTGCTGGGCTACCTGTCCATCCTGCCCTTGAGGCACCAGCGGCGGTGGGCACGGATAGGGACCTCAGGGACTACTCAAATTCCATTGCTGCTGCTGCGACCTCTGCCGCCTCCGTGTCCGAGACTGCTCCCCTGGCCGGTGGGAAGGGCCGGGGGACGAAAAAGGGCAAGGGCCCCGCCTGTAGGGCAATACCCCCCGGGGCGGTGGCTCCTTTTCCCGCTGCGGCCCTGTCAACGGCCGCAGCCCCCTCTTTTCCCTTACCTGTTGTTTCCTCCACCAGCTCTGGGGGTGCTGCTTCCTCGGCCCCCAGGGCGTACGCCCAGGTGGCTGCGACCCCTCCACTCGCCGCCTCGCAATCTGCTCCAGCCGCTTCCCGGAATACCATTCCCAGCGGCCGGGGCCCTTTTCTCACCCTCACCAGGGAGCACGGGGTGCGTTGCCTCCTGGTGCCGGCCTCGCCCCACGTCGAAACCTACGTGCGGGCGTTGGCACGGGTGGTGGGGCCCACGGCCGTGGTGGCGGCCTCTAAGATGTTTGGGAAGGCGGTGTTCTTCCTGGCGTCAGAGGCCGCTGCCCAGGAGGCGGTGGAGAGGGGCTTGGCGGTGGGGGGCGTTCACGTCCCCCTTGAGCCATTGGAGGACCTGGGTGTATGGGTGGTTTTTTCCTCTGTCCCTCCCTTCCTCCCCAATGCCTCCCTTTTGCCGTTCCTCTCCACCCTGGGGAGGCCCCTGTCCATCCTCAGCCCCCTTTCGTTGGGCTGTAAAGACCCTGCCCTCCACCACGTTTTGTCGTTCTGCCGGCAGGTGCAGGGTCAAGTGCCGCCGGCGGCACGTGGCGGGGAGGCGTTGGAGGGGTCCTTTCTGGTGCCCCATCGAGGGGCCCAGTACCGGGTTTTTTATTCTTCGGGGGAGGCCCAGTGCTTTCTCTGCCGGGCGGCGGGGCACGTCTGGAGGGACTGCCCCCTGGCCCGGCTTGGAGGGGCACCTGGGACCCCTGCTACCCGGACGGGCGTCGGCTCTACCAACGCCGGCGGCCCTGATCACCCGGATCCTGGGGTCACCCCTCCTCCATTTGTGACCGCTGTCATCTCCGCTTGGGTCTCGGGGGTGGCCCCCCAGACGTGCCCAGATGAGCGTGCGGGCCCCACCGCTGAGGTGGATAGTAGACCGGGGCCCACGGAGGAGAGGGTGGCAGGGCCGGTAGTAGGACTAGAACGGGGCTTGCCCCAGGGGGAGCCTGTCCCTTCCCCTGTTGTCCCGCCCTTGTCTTCCCTTACCCTCCCATTATCGCCCTCGCTCCCGGGCCCTGACCCGGCTAGCCAGCCCCCTTCTTTGGGGAGCTGGGAGTTAGTATGGGGGAGACGCCGTAAGCGGGGAGCATGGGCGCAGCATCCCCCCCTTCTTGACGAGGGGGAGGGGACTCCCTGTAAAACCAAGAAGGGGGTCGCTGGGGACGGGCTTTCCGTTGACTCCCCTGCTGGGGTTTGTCACTTGGAGTCGGCCGAGGTCGCTGCAGCTGAGGAGGCGGGTAGCACCGCCTCCTTTATGGAGTCCTTTCCTGAAGGGGTAACGGACGGTGCCCCTGTTGTCCCGCTGCCGTTTGTACCCCCTGTGGGTGCCACGGCGGCTATTGCCCCGGCTGCCGTCGAGGGGGACCCCGTGGTGGTGGGTGGGGAGTTTACTTCTATTTTTGATGAGATCGAGGCCCTAGGCTTGACTCCAACCACCGAGCGGGTGGATGTTCCCCCGCTAGGGGGCCTCGGTCAGGGTGCTTGTGATCTGTCTCCCCCCCACCCCCCTTTCCCCTCGCCTCAGGCGGATGTCCCTGTTTTGGCCATTGCACCGCCCCGGGACCTGATCATCTGCCCGGCAGCAAATGGTGACCTGCCTGGTGCCGCCGTGCCCAGTGAGGCGACGGCTGATGCCGAGCGGCTGGGCTCTGAGCCCGTGGGTGTTGTGTTCTCTGAGGCAGGGTTGTGGCCTTCCCTCCCCCCAAGTGCTGTTATCGTGGGTGCCTCATTCAGTGGGGCACCCAGGCCTGGCGTGGTAGCGGCATCCCACTCCCTTGCTGCCCCTCTGCCCATAACGCTGGGTCAAGGGGCACCGAGTCCCGGTGGTCCTGTCACTCGGGCCCCTGATTTTGTCCCTGTTCCCTGCCCTGACCCTGTTCCCGTCCCAGATCTGTGTCCTGACCCCGTCCCCGTCCCTGACCCCACCCCCGTCTCTGACCCCGTCCCTAACCTCTATTCCTTTCCTTCTCCTGTTGTTGCCGCCCCCGGGGTTGCCTCATTTTCTTTTTATGAAGGCCCCCGGGAAGCGGTTTTTGTCTTTCCTTCTCCTGGCCCATCCGGAGCTGCAGTTCTCCCTCCACCACGTTCCCTAGGGCCACATGTTGCGTCAGGTAGCGCGGCACCAGAGGGACGGGCGTTGCGGCGGGGCTCTGATCCCTGCGTACCTGTCTCGATGGGCCACAGGGCCAGTAGGGGGGCCCAATTGGGGGACGCCCTGGGGTCTGTGACCCCGGTCCCTGCTGCGCAGAGGAGCGAGATGCACTCTTTCTTGGAAGACACCCGTGGCTCCACGAATAGAGTGCGTCTTGCTCTTCAGCGCTGGGGTGATTTCCATCTAGTTCTCCAGACGGTGAGGGCCGTGTTGGGGGAGGGCAAAGGGACCGGGAAGCGAGGCGCAGCGGCTTACCAGTGGGCCCGCGGCTTCCGTGATGCCCTACTGGCCTTCGGGGTCGGTCACGGTTTGCTGCGGGGTCCAATGGGAACCGCTAGCACCCCTGACCGCGAGGATCATCCCCAGCCCTCCTCATGTCATCGACCATCTTTGCCACTTTAAACACCCGGGGCTGTAGGTTGGGTCTCCACAGGTGCCGGGTGCGCTCCTTCCTTCGGGAGGGGGGGTACTCAGTTATATTCCTGCAGGAGACCCACACGGACCCAGCCGCTGAAGCGAGCTGGCAGCTGGAGTGGGGGGAGAGGGTCTATTTTAGCCACCTTTCTGCCCGTCAGGGTGGGGTGGCGACCCTGTTCTCCCCACACCTACAGCCCGAGGTGCTGGGGATCACTGAGGTCGTGCCGGGTCGCCTGCTGCACCTCCGGGTTAGGGTGGAGGGGCAGACGATACATCTTGCAAATGTCTATGCCCCAGCATCTGGCCCGGAGAAAGCACGATTCTTTCAGCAGGCGTCCACCTTCCTCGGTACTCTGGATCCTCGCGAGTGTCTGGTCCTGGGCGGAGACTTCAACTGCACCCTCGAGGAGCGGGACTGCACGGGGAGCGAGCCGAGCCCGGCCGCCGCAGACGGCCTCAGGGAGATCGTAGTCCATCACTCCCTGGTGGACGTCTGGTGCGAGCACCACCCGGACGATGACTCTACATTTACTTTTGTCCGGGTAGAGGAACAACGGGTCGAGCCACTCCCGGTTGGATTGAATCTATTTTTCTCGGCGTCATCTTTCGCAGGCCCACTCCTCCAGTGTTCGACCGGCCCCATTCTCGGACCACCATTTGGTGGCCGTGACAGCCTCTCTTTCTTCGGAGAGGCCGGTGCCGGCCTATTGGCACTTCAATAACAGCCTGCTGGAGGATGTGGGGTTTGTTGCATCCTTCCGAGAGTTTTGGCTGACCTGGCGGGAACAGAGGCGTGCCTTTCCCTCAGCGCAGCGGTGATGGGATGTTGGGAAGGTGCGTGCCCGGCTCTTCTGCCACAGCCACACCCGGGGTGCCAGCCGGAGGAGGGATGTGGTGATAGAGAAGCTGGAGCGGGAGGTGTTGGAGTTGGAGAGGCATCTGGCCACCAGCCCCGGAGATCCACCCCTCTGTGGAGCGCACCGGGAGAAGCGGGAGGAGCTCCGGGCCCTCGACAATCTTCGGGCCCGGAGTGCTTTCGTACGATCCCTCATCTGTCTCCTGTGGGAGATGGGTCATGGATCCTGCTTCTTCTATGCCCTGGAGAAGAAGAGGGGGGCAAAAAAGCACGTCCTCTGCCTTCTGGCGGAGGACGGCGCCCTCCTCATGGATCCGGCGGAGATGCGCGAGAGGGCCCGGGCGTTCTACGCTGGCTTTTTCTCCCCGGATCCTACCGATGCCGATGCTTGCAGAGTGCTTTGGGACGGGCTCCCAACGGTCAGCACGGGCAACCGGGACCGGCTGGAGCTGCCTCTCACTCTGGCCGAGTTCTCGGAAGCCCTCCATCTCATGCCCACTAATAAATCTCCGGGCATGGACGGGCTGACCGTGGAGTTCTACCGCGTGTTCTGGGACGTCCTGGGCCCGGACCTTGCCACCGTCTGGGCCGAATCTCTGGAGAGCGGGGTCCTCCCTCTGTCATGCAGGCGAGTGGTGCTCGCCTTATTGCCAAAGAAGGGGGACCTCCGCAACCTCCGGAACTGGCGTCCCGTCTCGCTCCTCAGCACGGACTATAAGGTCGTAGCGAAGGCCATCTCGCTGCGGCTGCGGTCCGTGCTGGCGGACGTGATCCATCCAGACCAGACCTACACCGTCCTGGGCCGTACCATCGTTGACAATCTTTATCTGGTCCAGGACCTCTTGGAGCTTGGGTGTAGGGATGGTCTGTCGTTCGCCCTCCTGTCCTTGGACCAGGAGAAGGCGTTCGACCGGATGGACCACGGGTATCTCCTGGGCACTCTGCGGGCATTCGGCTTTGGGCCCCGGTTTGTGGGGTTTCTCCAGGTGCTGTACGCTTCCGCGGAGTGTTTGGTCAAGCTCAACTGGACCCTGACCGCACCTGTCAGCTTCGGGCGAGGGGTGTGTCAAGGCTGCCCGCTGTCGGGTCAGCTGTACTCTCTGGCCATTGAGCCCTTCCTTCGTCTCCTTCGTATGAGGCTGACGGGGTTGGTGCTCCATGAGCCGGAGGTGCGGTTGGTCCTGGCAGCGTACGCCGACGACGTGCTCCTCGTGGTCCAGGACCCGGATGATCTGGTGCGGGTGGAGGCCTGTCAAGCTGTGTACTCGGCGGCCTGCTCCGCCCGGATCAACTGGGTCAAGAGCTCTGGCCTGGTGGTTGGGGCTGGGTGGCAGGCGAGCTCCCTCCCACCCGCGCTCCAGGCCATTCGGTGGAGCGCGGGTCCGCTGCTCTATATTGGCGTTTATTTTTCGGCCACGCATCCATCTCTGCCAGAGAACTGGCACGGTTTGGAGGGCAGGGTGACTGGGCGGTTGCGGGGCTGGACGGGACTGCTCCAGTGTCTCTCCCTTCGGGGTGGAGCACTGGTGCTCAATCAGCTGGTCCTGTCCATGCTCTGGCACCGACTCAACACCCTGTGCCTGCCCCCAGATTTCCTGGCCAATCTCCAGAGGTTGGTTCTGGGTTTTTTTTGGCCAGGACTGCACTGGGTCTCTGCAGGGGTTCTCCATCTTCCCCTGGAGGAGGGCGGACAGGGCCTGACGTGCATGTGCACGCAGGTCCACGTCTTCCGCCTCCAGGCCCTGCAGAGGCTCCTTTATAGTGCAGGTGGCTCGGCATGGAGCACGCTGGTGCATGCCTTCCTCCGCCGCCTGCAAGGGCTCCGATACAACCGGCAGCTCTTTTTTCTCCATCCGAAGGGTCTTCCGCGAGACCTCTCCGAGCTGCTGGTCTTCTACCAGGACCTCCTCCATGCCTGGAAGCTGGTTTCAGTAACCAGGTCCTTTGCGGCCACCGAGGGGGTAGATCTCCTCACGGAGCCCCTGCTACACAATCCCCATCTTCGTGTGCAGGTGGTGGAGTCCCCCTTGGTGCGCCGGAGGTTGGTCCTGGCGGGAGTCACCAAGATCGGAGACCTCTTGGACTACGACCTAGGGGGTTGGGTGGATCCCCGGGTGCTTGGTCGGTGCATGGGGCTCTCCACCCTTACAACCCCCAGGCACGTACTCCAGGAGTTGGAAGCAGCCCTGTCTCCCACGGCTTGGTTTCTCCTCGAGCGGGTCCTGCGAGCGGGTGCGCCCCGCCCATCCCTCACTCCAGGCCCTCTGGATCTCTCCATCGGTCCCCTGCCCCGTGAGCCTTCCCGGCCTTCCCCTCTTCACACCTCGAGCCGGCTGCGTACAATGCAGCCGGTTCATTTCCAAACCGCGCCAAGGGACCACCTATACGCGCTCGTGCTGCACACGCTTCATTACCTCACCCTCGTATCCCGCCCAGACACCAAGTGGCGGGACCTTTTACCAACAGTGGAGGGTGAGGAACCCCGGTGGGCCAGTTTCTATTCCATCTTAGTCCCGCGGCCCGCCGGGGACATCAGCTGGAGGCTCCTGCACGGAGCAGTGAGCACGGGCATGTACTTGGCGCGGTTTACCCCGGTCCCCGAAGTCTGTCCCTTTTGTGGTGAGGGAGAGACCCTGGCGCACACATATCTTCAGTGCGCCAGGCTGCAGCCCCTCTTTCGGCGCCTTCAGAACCTCTTATTGAGGTTCTGGCTGCACTTTTCCCCTCACTTGTTTATTAACGCACACCCAATCCGAGGCCCCACAAAGTCGCGGGACCACCTCGTCAACCTCCTCCTAGCCATGGCCAAGGTGGCCATTCGGAACACCAAGGAGGAGAGGTTGGCAGGGGGTGGGGCCTGTGACTGTGGGGCTGTTTTTCGTTGTTTCATCCGCTCACGCATCCGGGCAGAGTTCCTCTGGGCAGCGTCCGCTGGCTCCCTCGATGCTTTCGAGGAGCAGTGGGCGCTGTCTGGGGTTCTCTGCTCGGTGTCCCCTTCTGGTTCCTTAGTTTTAGCCCTTTGACTCTCACGCCCGTTCCTGTTCTTTCATTTGTTGCCCCCCGGAATTATTTGGAATCCAGGTCTTGTGGATCCATCCCCGTAGGCTGGGGGGTGGGATCCTTCAGCAGTGGGCGGGCTTCGCCCTCCCACTTCCCGGATCCCAATAGGACTATTCTGTTGTACCGAACTGGCCTGGGTCTATCACAGAGATCATTAACCAAAACTTGAGCACTGCCTCTGTATTATATTAAGACATGGGGTATTTTTTGGAATTGGCCTGGTACAACTTTCTCTGTAGTCTTTCTTGAAAAGGAAAATGTAAGACGAGATTTTTTTGTTAAGAGGGTCAGTGTCACGAGATGGCTTCAAAGCAAAGATCTACTATCCGCTACCTTCCTGCAGGGAGGTGTCATCAACCAACTCAATGATGGCCACAGCACTGCAATCCACACTACATGGGCCTCTTCTTGAAGACAACTTAAAAGTCAAATGTCAACTAATGTAGAATAAACCTGTCTGCTCATTGGAGTTTCTCACGTGGAACATATTGCATATGTGTTGCAAGCGACATTAGCTTCCAGTTTGTTATTGGGTACAACTAATTATAGAGTTTTGTTCTGTAACATTCTAAATGATTATGAAAGAGATTATTTTAGATTGTCTGGTTATCTAAGGGCTGGTCTACACTAACCCCAGAATTCGAACTAAGATACGCAACTTCAGCTATCTTAGTTCGAATGAAAAAGCACTTACCCCGGGTCCATACATGGCGCGCAGGCTCCCCCGTCGACTCCGCCTACTCCGTTTGTCGAGCTGGATTACCAGCGTCGACGACGGAGCACTTCCTGGTTCGATTTACCGCGTCTAGACAAGACGCGATAAATCGAACCCAGAACATCAATCCCGCGCCTCCGATCGGACGCGTAAGTATAGACGTACCAGAGTGCCTTTCTCCTTATGTTCCTCAGGTAAGATAAAGAGCTCATTTTGACAGTCCCTAGAATTGTATGTCGAGGGGTTGGATGCAACATATTCTGTGGAAATTTATTTTCTCTAGAATTCATCACATTAGTCCTACAGAGTGTGGGTTCCTTGACCTTCAGATCATGCTGCAAGGTTATTTTTTTCCCTATGACTTTTGCCTTTTCCCTAAGTCTTTCAAAGGGTTAATGGAAGAGTTGGATTTCTTTGCCGAGGCAATTAGTTGAATTCTCCTTAAGTAAGTTTGTTTTAATATTTGTTTTAATTCATGGCTTTGTCAATCATATACCTGTGCTTAGAGAATTTTGGTATGAATATTCTACACACTGAAAAATAAAATATTACAACATGACAGCTGATGTTTATTTACTGCGGAATTGCTGAGGTTTGGATTGCTGTCTTTACTGAAGTGGTGAAAGCTCTTATTTGTGTCTGGCACTGGTTTACAAACATTTCATTAGGAGTTGCTCATAAGCCCATTTGCTCTTTCTTTTGGCATTAAAAAAAATCAAGGATCAGGCTGTAGCGATTTCATTATTCTGGGCACAGTTTGTGATTGGTGATCAGGAGAGATTTCAATGCTCTGTCCTTGAAAACGCTCCTGAGCTTTCTCATCCGCCCATAAAAAAATGTCAATAACTTATTAGAAAAGACAGAAAATTCTCCTGATGTGTGATGGTGATGCATGTTTGATCTGCACCGAATTGAAAACCAGAGTTAGTCTAAAGTGGAAAGGCTTCTAGCAACCTCTACCACTGCAACCGTGTAAGTATGAGACCTTTGATATGGTGGTTATGTGTTTTACAAGCACCACTTTAACTGACATTTTACTAAAAGAAGTGAGATCAGAACTGTATCTGGGCCTCATCAGTGTAGGACTTTTCTTATGGCTGTATGAATAAAAAAATATTGGGCCATATTCTGGTCCCTAACACTGATGTAAGTCAGGATAATTCCATTGACTTTCACAGATGTACTCTGGTGCGAATGAGCGCAGAATTTGGCTCTGTATCGAAAAAGTATCAATGGAAAGGACCTGGAGCCTGACTCACTACTACATTACACCAATTTTACACGGCTCTAACTACAGTGAAGTCAAATGGACTTACATTGATGGAATAGAGTAGAGAATCTGGCCCTTGGAATTTCACTGCTGTGATGGATATAGAAGGTTCAAGAAAAGCTACAGTGTCACAAGAGAGGTATCTACCTGAAGCTAATGACAAATAAAAAGTGTTACATCAGTTATTAGACTTCTGTATATTTGTATGGATCAGGATTATAGAGTATGTGCTGCAGATGTACCAAGCATCTTGGGGATTATAAAACTGTGGTTTGGGTTTTCTAAAATACAGATATATTGGGCAGATTCATCCCTAGCGAAATTCAGCTGAAGTCAATAGAGTTACACCAAAGATGAATTTAGCTCTGTGAGCCATATTATCTACTGATATAAGCAGGTGCAGAACCATTCACTTTAACTGAGTGGTGCCCACTTACACCAGCATCTTGTTTGTTTCTAAATCTTATGTCTACAATAGAAAAATCAACAATCATTTACACTAGCAGATCACTCACAATTAGAGGACATACCTACCCCTATGTGACCCCAAAAGGCACGTCTACAGTCAAGCTGGAGGTATAATCTCCAGCTCAGGTAGACATACCTGTGCTAGCTTTGATCGAGATAGTTAGCTAAAAATAGCAGTGTAGCAGCGGCAGCTCGGGCAACGGGACTGGCTAGCCACCCGAGTAAGTACCTAGGGTCGCAAGCCAGATTGTGTTCAAAGTGGTTATCCCATTCTGCCACTGTGCTGCTGGGGCTACATTTCTATTTTTAGTGTTCTCACTTGATCAAAGCTAGCCCCTGTACATCTAGCCAAACTGGAAATTTGCTGCAGTGCAAGTGGCGATCAAATAGGTGGTGGTAAGTAGAATTTATACGAATACTATCCCGATTAAGCAGCAGTCTTTGCCATTTTTAGGCTATCTTGGTTCACTAAGCAATAGCCCAAGGATGTGGTTGTCAGGATTAAGAGCCGAATCCTTCAGTCAAAAAGATGATTCTTGTGAGGAAGAATCAGCCCAGCAGAATGCTAAGTACATCCTGGTCAAGTGGAATATATAGTACTTGCTATACTTCTTATTGCTCTTCGTAATCTTTCCTCTTTGTGTTTTTAGTCTTCCATTTAGTGTCTCTGAACTTGGCAGGGAAATGGCATTGACTCAAGCAAAGTGCACTGTTGGTGGAAGATGTGTAAGCTTCCCTGACACAAATTTGTCATTACTCTAGATGCCTTGTTGACTGCCTCCAGCTTGGTTAGTGGAAGGAAGGTTGCAGGAACTTTTCATGTGGACTTTCCATTTCAAGGACTTTCTACCAGCATCATTGCTGACTTCCACTGGTGCAGATCCCAGTGAAGTTAGCCATAGACCTTTTCCATAGTGAAGATTCCAGTGGACTCTGTTGGGATAATTTTGTTGTCTGTACTCATCTCTGTTGGTTTCTATTAGAGGATCAAAGGCTCTGGGAACAAACAAACTAATAGCTCTGATCCAAAATCTAATTGGAGCTGGCAGTTTTCAACTGGAATTTCCACATGGGTTGCCCTCCATAATTGCAATTAGTTCTTAAGTATTCACCTTATGAGGAAAAAGTAAAATATTTGTTTATTTAATTCTTTAATATTACTGACTTGCTTTGTAATTGAATTCTCCTTTAAGGCTACTGAAAAAAGGAGTTGCCACGTTTACAAGAAGATCACTGTTGTTATGAGCTAGATGAAACCTTGTTGTAGGTTAAGTTAAAGCCCCATTGAGATGGACAGGTGTGAATTCACCCTTCAGTTAACATAACTGTAAATATAAGGGGCCCACGTAAGATAAAAGGTGTGTGTGGAACTACCCCCGCCCCCACCCCAGGAGCTTGTGGGTTGAGGATTGTGTATGTGTGAGAGAACATACTGATACCGAGTTCTCAGACAAGATCAGAGAGGGAGGGAAAAAAAGTAAGAGAAGTCAAGCAAGAGCCAGTACAGTGTGACCCTGGAAAAACCTAGAGAGAGAGCTTTTGGCTCCGGTGTTGGTTAAAGGGGCTCAGGGCTGAGAAACGTTTATTCTTGATTCCTTCTGTGTTCACAGACACAAGACTTTACACATTCCTTGTGAATACTTGACCATCACTAATTTCTACTCCCAGTTGGAACATCCCCATGGCCCCAAACTTCGACTAGCCACTTGGGTCAAAAAGGGGGACATTCTAATCTATTAAGAGCTCTGATGGACTATAGGAATAATGTTGATGGGAAAGCAGAGACCAAAAGTTTAATCTATTTCTTTTAAAAAAATCCTTTACTTTCTCTACTGTGGGTTGTCTTGGTAACCTGCCTCAGTTTGTTGACTTGTTGATGAGCACAGACAGCAGAAAATCAGCTTGGGATACCTTTAGTAATAGAGAAGCAGAAGCTACTAACATGGCAGAGCTGGTTAATAGACTCAGTTTTCTCTGTCAGCACCTCATGATATCTGAAGATTCAGATAGCATAGCAATTATGTACTGACACCCTTGAAATATATTGCCAGATCTTTTGTTTTATTGGAAATATTGAGCATCAGTTTCTCAAGGAAGTTAGTGCTCTTTTAGTGTCTTCATTTGCTCACTATAAATCAGGATGCTGTTTTTCAAATTCTGTCGTTTGATTTTTCTAATGGAATAATTCATTCAGGAATTTAAAAAAATGTTAGAAAGAGAAACAAGTGCAGCAGGAAAGGAAAGGGGGCACAGAGCAAACTAAGCAATGAATTAGTTCAACATTGCATGATAACCAATCAAGAAACAGAAGGTTTGACCATAGGGATTGCTGTGTGACTCAGTTCAAAGTCTTCCAGATTGCACCACCCATAAACTACAATAACTGATTATAATTCTGACCTTGTAAGGGGAAAGGCTTACTTTTATACAGTTTCATATCCCATTGCAAATTGACACCCCCCCCCGCGCGCGCGCACACACACAACTATAGAAGTATCAAGAGTGCATAATGTAAAGGACTGAGCTGTGGTTTGTGTCTTGGTTTGCTTGTGGTTCCAATATTTTGGCAGGTCTGAGTGAGTGCCTAAAGGAGACAAGGGAAATGGATTAGCTAACCCATCAAATCCAGTAAATGAACAAGTCAGTGTTGAGTAACATACTGTTGGAATTCATACCACTTAAGTGTGCGGTGACATACCACAGTGGCAATTTACTCATTGTCTCATGTTAGGAAGGCTATAACGAGGAGAGAAAATGGCACGAGTCCAACCAGACATGTTCAGTGCAGCTGCTGGATTCTTCATATTAACACTGACTCATAGTATGTTCAGCCTTCCCATAACTTGAGACTCAACAAGAATTAAGGCAGCGAGAAGGAGAACAGGCACAAAAGAGGAGCCATTCTCTTTAGTCTCCTGATTTATATTTATTTATTTATTACTTGTGGTGGTGTCTAGAGCTCATAGTCAGAGATCAGGGCCCCACTGTGCTAGAATCTGCATAAACAAGTAACACAAAGAGAGATTGCCCAGAGATCGCACAGTCTGGGAATATGAACAGATGCAAAAGACAAGTGGGGTTGTGGTTGGGTGAGGGAGATATAACAGTCAAGATGGCTGCATTTGTTAATTAGCCTCAGTGGTCAGTTACAGCCAGGCCAAAATACAGCTATTTAAAGGCATCACTACATGGAGGAGTTTTTAAATAGGGGATTAGAAGTATATAAAATGATGGCTTTATGAATGTTGATGGGGGAGTTCTATCCTAATACCCTGGTCTCTTCAGCCCATGTTAATTATTCGGTTGATGCTGTATAGTTGCAATATTTAACAAAGGTACATCTCTCCTTTTTATACAAATTCTAGCTTTCCTCTTGTGTTAATACTTTATCTACTTGGGGCTACAAACCAGGGGGACCATGCCTTCTCTTCCCAGCATCCAAATTAATCCCAGCTGTATAGTCTTAACGAGAAGGAAAAAGAGCAGTTTAGAGACATGCAGCAAAGAGCTAAAAAGCAGAGTTAAAAATCCCCCAAATTATTTTTAGTTTCTCTGTAACCACATGCCTAAACTGTGGCTCACCCTCCATGTCTAACAACTGCCTGGATCTCTTGATGCTTGAATTTTCATATGCAGTCGTGCCACTCGTTGGCTTCTGAATTTCTGACAGCTGATGCCCAGTACCTGCTTACCTGATGCTTGACACTTGGTGCTTTGGTGGTGTATGTTGTCTGATAGTGAGAAGTTAAAGTGAAGAAGTCTGACTCCTCTTTTAATAGTAAAATATAATTCTCTAAAGTTATAACTGATGCTTGTGGGGATTCCCAGTCGTGTGGATGAATAACATACAAGAGTTCACCGTTGCATTTTCCTCCTCTGCCAAAGGCTGCTGTAAAATTGATATCACTCTCTCTGTATGTTCAGCCTAGTCTCCCAACTCCTTCATGCCTAGCCTGTCCTGCAGGACTGGTTTTGGAGTGGATATGGCACACTCATGGTGACAGTACTAAGACTGGTCTGACCAGAGGGGCTCAGGGAAAAGCTGAGCCTGGGAGAATATGGCTTGGGACTTTATGGCTGACTTTCCTTCTGCCCCTCACCAAACAGTTCTGACCACCCTACCTGGATCTCCGGAAGAGTGGCGGCAGCAGTTCCATTGCCAAGCCCTGGTCAGCTAGATGCTCAGCATGGGAGAAGACAGCTCATTCCCTGCCCGCCCCTCTGAGCTGGAGCATGTGGGGAGGAAGTTTACTGCTCAACCACTGCTGCTCTTTTACAGCCCTGAGCACGATGGCTGGAATTCCCATGTTCTCCAACGCTCAACCCCATCATCAACGGAGGAGGCTGAAGAGCACAGGTGGTGCCAGGCTGTTCAGGGACATGGAGCTCTGTGGCTCTACAGGTAGTGAATGGAACAAAGGGCAGGCAAGTGGGGAGACATCATTTTTATATTGTGAAGCCCTGCCCCATAGTTTAGCAGCAGTGCTGTGAAAGCTGGCCTTGCCCCCAGAGCCCTGACTGACGGGGATGAGCAAACAGGAAAAGCCGACCTCCCTACCCTCACAGAGCTCTGGTTGGCTACATAGCTGGCAGGAAATCCATCCCCTATTGCCAGCTCTCCTGCAACTGAAGAAGGTGGCTGGGTGGCTTCTGCTGCTGCAGGGGCACAACCAGCTGAGCATCTGAGCTCCAGGCTGGGGCAAAGGCGCAGGGAGCAGCCTGAAAATATACGCCTGCTCTGTGCTGCTTGCAAGCATCAGCCAGAGCCCAAAGGGCAGGAGGCCCCAGATCAGTGACTGAGGGGCTGATACTGGGGACCACTGCATTGTGCATTGGCTGAGAAAGTGGTTGTTTGTTACTGACAGTGGTGTTGGAGTGATTGCTGGGTGAATCCTTGCCTCCCCCAGAGCTGCAGGAGGGCTCTGTACTCCAAGGCAAGGGGGTGGCTGTTTGCAACTGACTGCTAGCAAGAGGAGCCCCCAGTAGACAGATGACATGGTGATGTGGTGTTGGCATGACGTTGGGAAGGCCTCATGAGTGAGCATAATGCAAGTCTTCCCAGATGAGTCTGGATCAAACATTTGTGGCATCAGGGGTTCTATATATGCCACACCTGAGAGCTTGTAAGCTCTTGATATTTTTTTCTTATCCCTTCACCTGTAAAGCCAGGCTTCTTAGTGCCACAACTTCATTTGTACAGACCACTGAGAGACATTTTAGAAACCTCTACAATTATTGAAAAGAACTTCTCCATACACAATAACGTTAGCCTTTGAAGGCCTGGTATCTATCTTTGGGTTCTTGGCTCTTTTCAGGAATGTGTTCTCCATCGGTCATTCTTCCTCCCCTCACTGAATATGGTGAGAGTAGTTGGAAGAAAGAGTGAGGGGTTCGGACCTGCTGCCAACAAGCTAGTCTAATCTCACCCTGTCCTACCAGAGATACAGCAATCAGACCTGAAAGCATGTACAGCGATTGAGGCTGTTTTGTGCTAGGCCCTGTACATACACACAAACAGTCATTGCCCCATATATCTTACCCTCTTAAGGGCTTGCTCATTGAAGTCAGTTGGAGTCTTTCCATAGACTTCAGTGGGCTTTGGACCAGGCTATAAGCACACAAGCCAGACAAAGGGTGGGGAAAAGGTGTATTAATACTTTTATTTTAGACAGAGCTGAACACAGAGAGTATTTGACTTGCCACAGCGCTGGGCATTAAGCCCATATCCTTCGAGTTCCAATCCAGTGCCTCCTGTATTAGTTGTCTGTGGAATTTGGAAGGACCAAGGAGAGCCGACTACAAGTATTTTGGGAAAGATTGTAAATTATAGATCAGTCAAGAAAGAAGACAGTTATGAGTCTTCCTAGCATGACAATGATATTTGTCATACTGATGTTTCCGTACTGTATGTGCTATGAGTGATCAGAGTTGGGTTTCCAAAAATACCTCCAAATTAGTCATCATTTTATTATAAATACTAATAATTATAATCATTTTCTGCCCTTGGGAAAGGTCTGTAATTGGTAGCGATAACATGGAAGTGTCATAGATCTTATTAGATGAAGATGTGCTGAGCCCTCTATGAGAGTTACAAGTACATCTAAAAATAACACTACTTGATGACCTACTTATTCCACCTAATATTTAAAAAGTAATGCAAAGTGGCTGGTACACTAGCAATAGTGCTATCTACTGTAGGCAAAATCACACCGTTCTTAATCAGAGTGAAACACGTGTGTAAAAGTAGTAAACAGGCTTTACAGAGGTGAGCTGCTTAGAGCAGGAAGGAAACTGAAACTTCTCGTCAACCACTACAGCATCCATGAAGACACTCCGTGCCTGCTCCTAGAGCTCCTGCAGTGCAGAGAGATCCTTGGTCTGCTTTGCTCTGCCTGTATGGACTTCTGGCCGGCTGTTCCAGGTTCATTATCCATGCTGCCGCCTCCTCCCCTTGCATGCGGTCCTCTCCAATGGTGCCAGGGCCAGAGCTGCTGGATGACCAGTAGCGGTGCCAGGGTTTTTGCCGCCCTAGGCGGCAGTGCTCCTCCGCCGTCATCGGCAGCGCTTTGGTGGCAGCTCCTCTGAAGCTGCGTTCTCCGCGGCGTTTCGGCGGCTGCTTTTCTTGCCGCCGAATCGCCACCGGAAAATGAGTCGCTGCCGAAATGCCGCCCCACAAATCCTGCTGCCCTAGGTGACCGCCGAGGGTCGCCTAGTGGAAGTGCCGGCCCTGTGGATGACCCAAAGAAAGGGCAGAACTGCAGTGCTTTCACTGCATCCAGGGCCTGATCCAAAGCCCACTGAAGTCAAAAGGATTTTTTCCATTGACTTCAGTGGACTTGAAGAAGGCCCATTGAGCCTGCTATGCCTGTGTGATGGGATGTTGGATATCCCCCTTTGCCCTTACTCTGACTATACTGCCATTGAGGCAAATGAGAGTTTTGCATGAGTTAGGTCTCAGTGAGTTCTGCTGGATTCACCTCTATCTTATCACTTGAACCCAAGCTTCCTATAGCTCAGGAGCATGTCAAGGTGTGCCTGCAAGGATCACTCATCACTGGCAGCCACACACATAATTCCAAAAATTAACTGCAGATGCTGAAACGGGAGGGAAGAAGATCATCCACATGCACCTGAGTGTAATGGGATGGTGCATCTGAAATACCCCACTTGCCATCTCTTTTTCTGCAGCTGGTCAGAAATCTCTTAGCTCTCTCTTTTCCAGAATTTCCTCTTGGCCACCTCTCCCCTCATCCTTCTATCACAGTCTTAATGAAGGGGGCAGGGCGGGGGGAATGATGACACAGGATAATGCTATGACTGATTGTGAGAAAATTTCAGTAAGTTGTATTTTTTCCACCAATATGACTCTCATTATCTTCAATGGCTGCAGTATTAGACCCTACATTTGTAGGGCACTTAGCCAGAAATATGTCTCTAGACCTTCCATTTGGACTCAAGGTTCAGATTCTGCCACCGTTACTCAACTTGTGTAGGCCCTTACTCTGCAAGTAGTCCCATTGACTTCAGTGGATGTAGTAATGGAGTATTACCAGGGTAACAGAGTACCTCAAAGACTTAGATTCTGTAAAAACCTACGACGTTCAATACTTTGTTTCTACCTATTTTTCCTGAACAATTTGTTGTGCTTTATTTTTAAAATGAGTGCGTTGGACTTATAACAGTGTATCCGAATAAATCTACTTTCTCCTTAAGCTGAGTAATGTTCACTCCTGTGTCACTTTGCACGCATATTTTCTGAAGCCTGCAGTATGCAAACTGTCACCAAGCCATTTTTATCAAATAGCAACAAGGATGCTTTTTCAGCCTTCCTCTCTGTCTATTTTCAGAGATTTCACTTGATTCTTAGGTAGCTGGCTTTGAATATTAAAATGAAACCCTCTAATCACTTTAAATACTTTAATGTCTTATAAAGTACCATAAATGATAGAAAACTCACCTAAAAAGAGGGGGAGAAAAAAGATGAACCCATAAAGCCAGCCTCTTCATCTTCTGAACTGATTTTATTACAGCAGTAACAAGAGCAATTTCAGTTAAAAGGCTCTTGTCAGACAACAGTTACTGTAGATTACAGCCGCATGAGAAACAATCTCGACCAAACACAAATCAGGAGTTGCTTTAAAAAGATGAGCATTTGCTGAAAGTTCCCTTCCAGTGAAAGTGACCAGATTTTGCTTGAATGAGCAATGAAGTAAGTTAATTAAGTGACAGGTGGTGAGACTATATTCACTGATTCTTTGAAAAGAGTAAAAAGATTTTTGGAGGAATTTTTTTAGAAATGCATTTCATCAACCACAGCATTAAAAAACAGGCACCTTTGAAGGAAAAAAATAACAATCCCCCTCCCAAACAAAACAAAAAATGCTTGGCTGAACTGGTATTTTCTACAGACCTCATTTCCAATCTCGCCTTCAGTGAGCAGCAGTCTAAGTACAATGATTCACTTATATAAGGCACATTAGGGATAATAAACATCTCAGTGTTCGATAGAACTTTATCAAATGGGTCTTAGTTCTTGAATATAACGGGAGTCATCTAAATTTTTTGTAACTTGTATCCTGCTGTCTTTTAGACCCAAGGTTAAAGAAGTCAAGTCACATTTTTGAATATCAAAGTTTATTTATAGAGCTATGTAACAATACTAACCTCTCAGTGTGGAGGGATTTAGGTACCTCTTTATTATCGCCCACAAGTCCTTGTCTTCAGTTTATTTCAGAGTGGTGCTGCAGTTCCATTCCTTGTGTAGTTAGTTTGATCCTTCTTCCCACCTAAATCCCCATGTCTGAATTGTTAACATACTGTGTATAAAGCTATAGTAATTATACCTCTGTGAGGCTCCTGAGTGACTGTGTTGCTCTTGACAATGGGACTTGGTTCCTTTTGAAAACTTTACCAGTTGCCTATAGAATCAGTTTGTTCAGATCTGGCCATCTGGAGAATTCAAATAAATGGGAATGTGAATCAATATTTTTATATTATCTCAATTTTACAGATGGGGGAGGGGGAAAGAAGGCAGAGAATTACTTGATCAAAACAAAAGATGTTTCAAAGATATTAGGTCTAATCACCGTCTAGCTCTTATTTAAGCGCTCAGGCCAGTATTCAACACTGCTCTGTTAAAGAACTTGCTTGGATAGCATATCTGTGAGCATTTTCAAAGGAGCTAAAAGGAGTTAGGTGCCCAACCCCCACTGAAATGCAATGGGATCTGAGCACTTGCCTTAATTTGGCTCCTTTGCAACTCCCAACTATAATGTTATTGTACTATTTGGTTTTGAAAGCTTAAATCCGTACAAACAGAAAATGAGGCTGAAAATTCCATTCCTGACTCCCCCTGGGCTTAAACATTGTTAGTGTGCTGGGCGGAGGTGCTCCCCAGTGAGGACACCTGGCATTGGGCCAGATTCTGCTCTTGGTTACCAGGGGCAGCTCTATGTTTTGTGCCACCCCAAGCACGGCAGTCAGGCAGCCGGCGGCGGCGTTTCTGCAGGAGGTCACCGGTCCTGCGGATTCGGCGGTGTTCCTGCAGATGCTCCGCCGGTCCCGCGCTGTCGGCATTCCCGCCGCCAAATTGCCGCCAAATCCGCGGGACCGGCGGAGCGCCCGCAGAAACGCCACCAAAGGCTGCCTGACTGCTGCCCTCGCAGCTAGCGGCCAGCCGCCTCCCTGCGGCTTGCCGCCCCAGGCACGCACTTACTGCGCTGGTGCCTGGAGCCATCCCTGTTGGTTACAAACATGCTGTCAAATGGGGAGCAGAATTTGGGTTAAGTGGATGGATGTCAAGTTAAGCACAGATGTCAGTCTTTGCAAGAATGGGGGCTGAATCTTCAGCCAGTCCAGCAATCTGATTGCCTTAGCAGTCATAGGTGCTTTAAAATAAACATCTAAATATAATTTTTGACATTCCATTTTAAATAAGTGCTCCCTTGCATGACAAGTTTCCTCCTGGAGAGTATTTTTACTGTTGAATTATAACCCCCTGGAGTAGTGGTTTCTAATAAAAATGCTGACAGACTCTTAACTATACTGGCATGAATGGTGCTGGTATAATAAAGGGGAAAAGCAAAGCATCAGACTTTCTTTTTAATTTTTGTTTAAATACAGTAGGCCTTTGAGAGAGGATCCCACACTGATTATATTCCTGGAGTCCTGCTAAGAGTTATAATGATGTTGACAAATATACAGGTAAAAAAAAAAAAGAAATATTTTCATTTGGCAATTCAATAGCTGCCAATGAAAAAGGAGCTGCTGAACATTAGACCTTTACAGTACTTATTATGAACACCACATCTTGCACAAAAGCATAAGCAATATTAAAAAGCATCTGAGTGGAAAAACTGATTACTTTGTTATTCAATACCTGTATTGCATGACATTTTTCATGTTAGTTATCTGCAGCACTACATACTGTTGGTGCAAACTATTTTTCCATGTTGACAAGTCTCTGTTACAGAGCAAGATACTAAACTTGTTTAAAAAGTTGTAGCTGTACTGATCAGGTTAGGGTAGATTTGTGGTAGAAGCATTTTGAACCCAGGCTTCCTGAGTTCAGTATCTTCTGAATACACATCTTTTAAGAGGGTATGGTATGTTCTAAACTGTATTGCCCCTTTTAGGTTGGCTTTGGAGAAAAAGGGAGAAGCATTAGTTATTCTCCTCCTCAGTAAGTTGGCATGGTTGTAGCTAATAACCAGTGCTCTATATAGCCATACCACCATCTGAATTGCAATATAAGTCCCTTTCTGCAGATGCTGTCTAATTCCACCATGTGACCATTGCTGTTTCTGTTCCCACCATTTTATCTTTTACAGCGTTCAACAGACTAGAAGGCCGGGTAGGAGTCTGTCGTCCAGAGTTGCTGAGGGAGCAGACAGGGCTCTAATAAACTTGTCTACACTACAGAACTGGCATAGCTATGCTGGCAGAGCCCCCTTAGTGTAGACCCAGTCTAAGCCAGCAGAAGGAGTTCTTCTGCAAGCATAGCCACACCACCTCTCTGAACATTAGCTAAGCCAACAAGCAATCTTCTGTTGCCATAGTCATGTCTATTCCGTGGGCTTTGTTGGTGATTTCCCCCCCACAGTCCTGGCTGACTAAAGTTTTGCTATGCTGGCAAAACTTTGTAGGGTAGACTAAGCCAAGAATATGAGGTGAGTGATGGGAAACTTCAGTTGACTGCTCCCACAGTTGACTAACTGCTTGGGAGCAGTTAGTCAACTAACTGTGGGACTCCTTGCTCTCACAGTTGACTAACCCCTACTGCACAAGGTGCACTTTAAGGGTGCTAGCAAGGTACCTTGTGCAGTAGCGGTTAGTCAACTGTGGGAGTAGGCACCATGTGGCACCTGGGCTAGGGGAGTGTAATAATACTACTTGTCACCAGATGGCGATATTGTAAATAGTCCTACATGGTCTGCCGAACGGTAGGTAATGGCAGTTAGATCATGGAGAAAGGCATCTGGTTGTGTCGAATTTTGGATTGTATATTTAAGGTTACGATTTACTAGTGTATGTGCCTGGATTTGCTTCCATGGAACACTACATATTTCTTAGCCATCAACTTTAACTCTGTCACAAGCAGTCTATGGGTTCCCTTGGACCTTGGACTTTGCTATAAAATGAATAGCAGGCAAACACTGGCTTAGCCGTTGAGGTGACATCTTCATCACAGCCTACAATAGCAGACCATTGGCTCCCTTTTTCTCTTTAGCTGACATATTTATTCAAGTATGATAATTGTCACTACCTTTCTCATAGAATAACTGCTTTTCCCCCTAATTTTTGAACCCTTGAAAACGAGTTCAGCATATCGTTTGAACTTCTTCCATTCCTCAGGAAAGTTCTTGTTCATCCTGACTGCAACCAACTGTATAATCAGAGTGCTCTCAGTCTCTCTGGCTAGGTGTTTATATGACCACCCTACTAATATATCTGAGTGCCCCCAAATATTTAAAAGTAAGAGTACCATTTCCCTTTCTTAGGCTCTTTCCACACTTGGATTTTTGACGCCCTGTAAGGTTTTTGATACTGTGTGATGTTTTACTTAGGTGTGTTTCCTGTAGGCAGCAGCTATGCATCTAGGGAATGAATCCAGTCAGGGAGACTTAGGCGCTGAACAAATTTGACTTGTGTACCGCCACAGCTTCTAAAAAGAACTGTTCTACAGCTAACACCATCATGTTTCCAGTATCCAACTGCCTGTGGTTAAACACTTGTAATTACAATAGTGCCATCTGGTGACTCCCAGAAGTATTACAGAGAACAGGGACAGGTGTGAAAGTGCTGGGCTAAGGGCCCGGTGTCTGTGGGGCCCTGGCAAGTTATTAACATTTAAACCACTTGGCAGTTAGACGTCATTAATATTAAAATGGATTGTTTCCCACATAGTTTTCCAAGTGCAAAACCAACCCTATTTTAATTATAAAAGCTACCGGCTGCCAACCCAGTTTAAATTTAATTTAATTGATTTTAATTTTAATGCTTCCCCGAGGCATGACAAATCCCTTCCCCCTCATTGTATCCTGCTTCACTGCATCCCTTCCCCTGTATAATTTTAGTCCAATACATCACATAAGAGGTGGGCCTTTGATTACAGAATGGGTGATCAAGGAGGCAGAGAGTTGGCAGCCTAGCAAATGGATCTGGAGTGAATTGGGGAAAGCTGATAAGTTTAAAAAGTGGAGGGGAAGGGGTCATGGTAAAGCTAGAGGGCATGCGATCTGCAGCCTCTCAGAAATAATACGGGACACTCCAAAGTGAGAAATTCATCTACACATACAGGATCACATTCATACTTTTTGTATACCATGTAACACAGGATTTAAATCAATCTATTGAATTCAAACAGCTTGTTTATCATTTTCGGAGCTATTAACTCTGAGTAATTTCCCATGGGTTGGGGAGGGGGAGAAGGCTTTGAAAAATAATTGCTAAATACTTCACAAAGCACTGGGAACTATTTCCTAATGGTCTTTAAAGTTCCCCTTTTCTTGATATGTCAGGCACCCTATAAATTATATGTAAACTAAATAGCGTTTCAACATACTGCATGTCCACTTAGCTGTCATTAATTCTCTAATGCATCGCCCATTTCTAGGTTTACTGTAGAGTGTTGTAAATATTTTTCATGCAGTTATTACTTGCTAGTATGCAGACAGGCGCCTCCAACCATTCTTATCTGTTGAAATATTCCTAAGCTTTATTTCCTTTGTCTCCAACTTGTGTCTACCAAACACACACCCGGGGAAGGAAGAGATCAGGAATGGGGTGATGACACATCCATTTTTTCCCACTTGTGGCACAGAAAGCTCATTTGATCTAGCCTGACCCTGTAATTATGTTTAAAGCTGAACTATAGAGGAACAGATTGGGAATGATTGTTCAAAGAACAAAAAGAGCAAATAGTGGAAAAATAGAAAAACCTGATGAGAGCCAGCCAGGAGGATCACAACCCACATCAGAGGAAAGGTTATTGTATTTCCTCTCATTTTTCAGCAACAAAAATTGCTAACAATACCACTAAAGGCTGTATTGTGTGTGGCTTTAAGACACTGTCTGCATTGTGGGTGGGGTGGGAGTGAGAAGGGATTGAATCTGTACATCTGAGCTTTGAAGCAGATGGGTCTGATTCTCCACTGCCTTGCACCTTGTATAATTATTTAGATCTAAGTGAAATGGTTAAAAAATGCTTCCATTTGTGATCTGGAACATTGGAATTGCCAGACTGGATCAGACCCCAAGTCTAGTATCCTGTCTCTGACAGTGGCCGGCACCAGATGATTAAGAGGACAGTGCATGAAATCCCAAAGCAGGCTCTGTGGGATAATCTTGCCCCTGGAAATGTCTTCTCCTTAACCCCCATTCATCGGAAGCTGTCTTAAAGCCTGAAGCATGATGGTTTATAATTCTTACCAAAACTTTCTTCGTTAATATTTACTATAACTCTGGATTTATACATATAAGTGCCTAGTTCCTCTTTAAATCATGCTAAGTTTTTGGCCTCAACTCCACCTCATGACAATGAGTTCCACAGCTTAATTACACTGTGACTTACAGCTACTTTAGTAGAGATGTAAACAGGGCCGGTGCAAGAATATTTTGCACCCTAGGCGAAACTTCCACTTTGTTCTCCCCCACCCCCTATCCACTCCCTCCCACTTCCTGCCCCCCAAAGAGCCACCCCCCTGTCCCTTGTCCCCTGATCACCCCCTCCCAGGACCCCTGCCCCTAACTGCCCCCCCGGGACCACACCCCCTATCTAAGCTTCCCTTCTCCTTGTCCCCGACTGCCCCCTCCTGAGACCCCCCCTACCCTAACTGCTCCCCTAGAACCCCATCCCCTACCTGTCCCCTGACTGCCCCGACCCCTATCCATACCCCCGCCCCCTGACAGACCCTTGGGACTCCCACACCTATCCAACTTCTACCTGTCCCCTGACTGCCCCCCCAGCACCCTCTGACCCATCTAACCCCCACCCCTCTTCCCTGCCCCTGACTGCCCCGACCCCTCTCCACACCCCCGCCCCCTGACAGACCCCCCCCCCCAGGACTCCCACACCTATCCAACTGCTGCCTGTTCCCTGACTGCCCCCGCCCCCAGAACCCTCCGACCCATCTAACCCCCTTGCTCCCTGTCCCCTGACTGCCCCACTCCTCTCCACACCCCCACCCCCTGACAGGCCCCCCCGACCCATCCAACCCCCCTGCTCCCTGACTGCCCCCTCCAGAGACTCACTGACCCTTCTCCAACCACCCGGCATGCTATCATAGACACGCTGCGCTGCGGGCCACGCTCCCCTGCCATGCTGGAATGCAGGGGAGGGGGGGGCAGTGCAGGGGAGGAGGGGGGGGGGGGGAGGGGTGGAGCTCTAGAGTTGCCGGAGGCCCAGATGCCAGTGGCCGGCCGGCGATCTGGGCTGTGGGAGGTGCGGCTGTTCCCCACTAGTGGAGCCACCGCTTTTGCAGGGCTGCTGCCCCCCCTGCGTGTGCCGCTCTGGCTCCTCCACGGCTGGGGCTCACCGCTGCTGCAAGTGCAATGCTCCGGCTCTCGGTGCCCCAGGGCAGGGCACCACTTTTTGGCACCCCCCAAATCTTGGCGCCCCAGGTCACCTAGTGGTTGCACCGACCCTGGATGTAAATAGCAAGACAAGGTGCCTCTGAGTCTTACTGTAGACAAAAAATAGGAATCTAGCCCTGCAAAGAAGAGCAGTCTGAAGTCAGGAAAGGACAAAATTAAGGTTGCCTGTGCATCCTTAACTCTGTCCCCTTGTATGTTAACCTTTAATTACATGGTCACATACAATTTCTTCATTGCTGCAGTAAAGTTCGGAGAGTTAATATGAAAATTTAACCTTGGTCTCATTTTGGAAAATTTCTCTTTTATTGTTTTAATTATAGAAGGATTACAGAAATGCCAAGCAAACATAAATTCTTCATGTGAAGGTAACATCATATCTGTGGTTGGTCCACGTTTTCAAGTAAATTGCATTTTCCATCTACAGAAGTGAAAATAAGCTTGGGCATGAATCAAGCATTCTCTAATACATGGCCACCCTCTGAGTTAATAATATGCATAATATTTCAAGTTGAGGACACACTAATGACCTCCAAAAAGTGAGGGAAACTAATTAAAACCAAAATGAGATGTATCACTTACCGTGTGCTTGCAATTGAAACAGTAAATGCATAGGGAGAGGGAAGAACACCTTAGGTCACATTCTGTTTTCAGTTTTGTGGATGCCCATGCAGCAGCTGTGTAACTTGGGAGAATTTGGCGCTTGGTGATTTCAAATGAACATGAAAATTGGACCGATTCTATGATGCATATTCTAGTGTAATTGATATGCCAATTAAAATATTCTTCTCTAGAGCCTAATCTTGAAACAGGTGGGTGGGTGAGATTCTGTGGCCTGCGTTGTGCAGGAGGTCAGACTAGATGATCATAATAGACCTTAAAGTCTATGAAACCCCTACTCACATGAGAAGTTGAAGACTTGTGGACTTTAAGGTCAGAAGGGACCATCATAATCATCTAGTTTCCCCTCCTGTCCAATGCAGGCCACAGAACCTCACCTACCCACTCCTGCAGTAGACCCCTAATCTCTGGCTGAGTTACTGAAGTCCTCAAATTATGATTTAAAGACTTCAGGAAACAGAGGATACATCATTTACACTAGTTTAAACCTGCAAGTGACCCGTGCCCCATGTTGCAGAGGAAGGTGAAAAATCCCCAGGGTCTCTGCCAATCTGACCTTGGGGGGAAATTCCTTCCTGACTCCAAATATGACAATCAGAAGGCTGGTCTCATTGTGAAAGTTCTGCATTTAGACTCCCTCAGACCTGTGTTCAAGTCCTGGGTCTACCATAAATGTCCTGTGTGACCTTGGTCAAGTCATTTCATCTTCTTATGCATCACTTTCCCATCTGTAAAAAGGGGACTTCCATTGTTGATTTTTAGATGGTAAATGCTTCAAAGCAGAGACTCGGTGTCTGAACAGAACCAAGCACAGTGAAGCCCTGATCTTGGTGCGGGCCTCTTGACACCACTGTGATATTGCTATTAGCAGTTTCTATGTAGGTTTTAAGAACTGCTCATGTGAGTAAGGACTTCATGATTGGGGCCTTATTTGAGAATATTTGGGATCCGGATTGAGTCCTAAACCTTGCTCAGTCACATCTAATCTAAGTCAATAAATAAGGCATTTGGGGCATCCACTAAGGATTTATGTTGTCTGCTCACATGCAGAAAAGCTACGATCCACCTTGCTCCAGGCTTCGGTGAATGCCTAACCAGCTCTTCCGCCTCCCATTCCTCATTCAGAAAGTTACTAACAGGAGTAGTTTGGAGGAAAGCATGCCCCATAGACAGAAGGCCGAGGCCGAGGCCAAGGCCAGATATCAAGTCAGATCCTTCTAGCGTAAGGCCAGACCATCTGTGCCGGTTGCACCCGTGACACGGGATCATAAACATGACTGACTCCCTGATCTTTTGACTCCTGTCTGAGCCCAATTTAGAGCAGCTTCCATGCTGCTCAAAGGTGTGCCCATTTGCAACAATGTCCAAGGGGTGGTTCTGAAAGATGGAGATCACAAGGAGGCAACCGTGCTGTGGCCATGCCATTTCCCCCAGGCAGGCTCCTGAAAGGTCCCTTCTGCTAGAGCCAGGGGTGGCATTATTGGCTCTTCTCCAGCTGGTGTTCTGCTTGCATGGCTGGAGCAGCACCAAACACGTGGGACAGGAGAAAGATCCTGGAGAATGAGCAGTCCTGTCCCAGCAGTGACATGAGTGAGCTCAGTCAGGGCACTCCTGGAACTCTCCACTCACTAGGAATGCAGGAAGCTTGCTCTCCCCACTCCTCTCCTTGAATGTGTGCTTCACCCAGATGGGACTCAGCAGTCTGTTGCGGAGTGAAGGCTTCCCTTGTCCTGCGTTTTTCCCCGTTAGGAGATAACATTTCACTTCAGGGCAAGCTTGCATTGTACTGTCTTCCCCATACACTGCCTACACTATCCGCAGCGATGGGTGTGTGGCAATCCATCTTTTGCTCACGCGATGGTCTTATCCTGCCCTCCGCTGGCTGGTCCGCCCAGTGCTTTCCTTTTCACTATCTGGTGCTTCTCTGTTTGCCTAGTGAGCTAACTGCGATACAATATGGTTGGCCTTCATCAGGTGAGTAAGCCTGGCTTCCACATACACATTCCACCTGCTCTGTTCTGACCCAGATTTGGCCCTGGCACTACTGTACATGCCTCATTGCACAAAGTGTTCACACACACACACGCTCTCCTCTGGCGAGCATTTAGCCATAGTGCTTTACAATTAAGCCTTTTGATAGCTGCCATTATTCTTAAGCTCTGACTTTGAAATTCCTTCATATATAAACTTAGCTAAATGACTTTTTAAAGTGACTTTTAAAAACAACATTTTTTCCTGGGTCAGGTGTAGACTTGATTTGCAAGTCTGCTGCTATCATAAAGGGATATTCCATGGGGAAGATATTAAGGCTCTCTGAATTTTCATGCATGAATGGAGCTTAAATAATTGATGCTTTATTGTTTTTCCCCTAATTTTTTGCATCTTGCACATCCTGTATCCATAGAGGAAGTAACATTAATCAGAAGTTTGAACTTCAAGCTATCTCCCCATCCTGTAGTCTCAAGGGAAGTTAAATTAAGCCTATAGTTTCCTAGCAGGAGATTAAGAATTCTCCGAGCAATGTGACATGACAAATTGCTGGACCTTGACCCACTGGAAGAGGGGAATGTTCCTGGATTCAGAGTTCACCAGTGCACAAAGGGAAGTGATGACAGCTTCCTGCAATATAAAAACCCCAAAGGCAGGTGCCATTATTTATATTGTCCATAGAAATCTGCACACATGAAACTAAGCCATGGCATCTTTCTGAGAGTGTGATTGTGCCCTTGCAAAAGGAGGCAGATCTGATGAGAGGGATTGTTAATGATTGCAAATTATCAGGGAGGCTCCTTTTCAAAGAGACAACTTTTTAACTTTAGGTGATAGTGACGCTCAGGCAGACTTGCTGGATGCACTTCAGGGAGAGCATCTGGCAGGGACCTGCTGTGTGACCTTGGGCAAGTCATTTCAGTAGTAATAGGCCTGGTCTACACTGGGGCGGGGGTCGATGTAAGGCACACAACTTTAGCTATGTGAATAACGTAGCTGAAGTCGATGTACCTCGCTCGACTTACCACGCCATAAGGACGCCACAGGGTCGACTGCTGCCGCTCCCCCGTTGACTCTGCTTCCGCCTGTCACCGGGGTGGATTACTGGAGTCGACAGCAGAGCGATCGGGGATTGATCGCTACCCGCCGATTCGATGGGTAGTGTAGACCTGCCCAAAACTGAACCCCCTTTCTTTATGCTCATCTAGCTGCAATTATGCACCACTGGTAAATAACCAGTATAAGCAATTATCAACTACCTCGCTTAGCAAAAGAGGCCCAATCCTGTGAGGAGGCCTATTAACTGCATTGGCCTACTTCTGTGAATAAGGACTACTCGCATAAATAAGGGTTCATAGGACCAGTCCGTCAGAACTGTCTGGAAGATGTTCAGGCAATAGTGAGGAGGCAGTGTGGTCTGATGGATGACAGGGGACTGCATGGGAATCAGCAGATCTGGTTTCTGTTCCCAGCTCTGCTACTGACTCCTTAAGAGATCATGGACAAATCACATGATGTCTCTATACCGCAGATTCCCTATAACAATGCTTTTATGTATCTTTCTAAAGCTGTTAGAGCATATCTTTAGATGTCAATATTGACGCTAAATATGAGTGGAAAGCAGGAGGACATGACCAGCAATGTTATGAGTGGTGAGCACAGCCTAAGTTATTTGCCCCACTGTGTGACACAGCAGAAGATACATGCTATGGTGTTGTTGTGGAGAGGCTGCCAGCAGCTCCATAGTTGAGGTCATGCCAGGATTATCATTTCAGTGCGACCTCAGACATGAGTATTTCTGAGGGAAAAAAGTAATGGAAATTATAAATCTGAGTACGTTTGAATTTCCTGTGGTACTTCTGGGTTCCATAGTTGGTGGTCCTCCAACATCTTGAAAGGAGATACAACAAAATCGGTCGGTCAGTGGTGCTTAGCAATAGTATGGGAGAAGAGCCTGCTGCGTGAGTGGCAGAACTTCCCACAGTGTCTACATGTCCACTCTCTAGATGGAGGTTGAAGCACACATTCTGCTTCCTGGCTTGCCTGCGGGTCTCATCCTGGGCTCTCTGGTGGTTCTCCACGGTGACTGCACCAGTCTTAACCTAGCTTCTCCAAACTGAACGATTGTGGGCAGGATTTTTCCAGTTGTCAATGGGAATGCTGAATTTCCTGAGGCCTTGCTTGACCTTGTCACTGTATCGGAGCTTTGGCCTTCCTCTGCATCGCGGACAGTTCTGAAGTTGGCCATAGAGAGCAGCCTTTGGCAGATGATCTGGAGGTATGCGCGCCACATGTCCCAGCTAGTGAAGCCTGCAAACATCCAGCGTAGTCTGCATGAACTGTAGGCCAGTTCCCTCAAGGATCTCATTACTGGTGATCTGCTGGGACCAAATAACTCTAAGGATTTTTCTAAGACAGTGAAGGTGGAAACTGTTCAATCTCCACTCCTGCTTGGAGTACGTAACCCATACTGCAAGCCATAAAGGAGGGTATTAAGGACACAAGCCTGATAAACAGACACCTTTGAGTTCAGGGTTAACAATTTGTTATTCCAAACACGTGAGGTAACTTTGCCAAAGGTAACAGAAGCTTTGCTGATTCTATCATCAAGTTCCATATCAGGTTAAATGAGTTGGTAAGAATTGAACCAAGATAGCAGAACTGATACATGTTGTCCAGAGCTTCGTTATTGACATAGATGTTAGGTGGAATTTACTGATTACCATGCTAAACTGGGTGCATGCATCAAAAAACTTGTTTATCATGACCTGCAGTTCATCAGGTGAATTAGAGACGAATGCAGCATCTTCTGCGAAAAGCAGATCCCAAATAGTAATCTGGGTGATCTGCCTTCTGCTCAGGAATCGTCTGAGGTTAAACAAGCTGCAATTAGTACAACAGATGGATCATTTCCAAAGGCATTCTTAAGAAGAATAGAGAAGATGATGCCAAAGTCAGTGGGCATTTAGACGCAGCCTTGCTTCATACCAGTCTCAATACTAACTCAGATGATGTTTCATCTTCATACTGGATGGTTGCCTTCATTCCCTCATGGAACTCCTTGAATAGGGAGAGCACCTTTCTGTGGTAGACAACCAGTTTTCAACAGGATCCTACAGATGCAATTCCTGCTAACTGTGTCGAAGGTCTTTTGTAGGTCAACAAATGCTACATAGAGAAGTGCCTGTTATTCACAGATTTTTTCTTGCAACAAACGAAATGTGAAGGACATGTCAGTCATGGACCGTCCAGCTCTGAACCCACACTGGCTCTCAGGGTAGACTCTTTCAGCAAGGACTTGAAGTCTTTTCAACAGGACTCTTGCAAGCACCTTGCTGACCATACTGAGTAAAGATATCCCTCAGTGGCTGTTGCAGTCTTCTCTGTCCCCTTTATTTTTATATGGAGTAATTATCTTTGCATCTTTCAGATCCTGAGGTATGTGGCTTTCTTTCAAACAGGAGCCGGGAAGTGCATAGATGTCACTTGCAAGCTTTTCCCCTCACTGCGTTGAGGAGCTCCGGAGATATGTGATCATTGCCTGCTGCTTTCCCGGACACAATCTCTTTGATAGCCTTCTCTACATCTTCAAGAGTTGGTATTTGGTCCAGCTCCTGCTTCGTTGGAAGCTGGGGAATGCAGCTAAGACAATATCACAGATAATGGTATCATTTGAGTAGAGTTCTTTGTAATACTCAGCCCATCAGTCAAGTTGTTCTTGTCTGTCAATAAATATGGTGCCATCTTTTGCTTTCATGTTTGCGGCCTTTTTACAGGGTAGTAGTTAAACAATAGTGTTTGAAAATCTGGAAAAATGACTTTTTCAAAGTGAGTTTCACCTTTTTGGGAACACTGTTGGTTAAAAACCATGGCATGAAGACTTCCTCACATTCACATATGGCAAGAAATTAGTGAATTAGACTCTGCCGTCATTGAAGTCAATGGTAAAACTCTCATAAGTGCAAGCAAAATTAGGCCAATGCTGAGTACTTCTTAAAATCCTGGTCTCTGCCTACCTACTGAAACATAGGAGACTGCTAATAACTATGGGATTGATCCTGCAAACACAAATCAATGAAGCCACATAACATTGAAATCAGTGGGACAGCTCACTCATTACCTTTGGGCAATAAGTGTTCGCAGGATCAGGCTGTCTGTTGCTGTTTCATTCTCATATATAATCCTGAAACTGTACCTGCAAGAAAGTACAGGAGCCATCCAGACAAAGCCGTTGTGACTTGTTTGTTATAGTTTTAACTTTTTTGTTTTTTTGGTCTCTTTTCTCCTGCATTGAGTCTGCTTGGAAATCACTCATTATCGGTACTTTATTTACCCAGCAGCTACAAACTTGACCTTACAGCTCAGGCATGGATATTCATAATCCACAGCATAATTCAGGACCAAAATAAATAAATCTGACCCAACAGGATGGGTTCTGCCTTCCCGGAGCCAAGAAACAAGACATCGCTTTAAGATTAGATAGGCTTTTTAAGTCAATGGGAAAAGATCTATTGGTAATGGTTCATGTTGGCACTAAAAACGCTATGCTGCAGGATATCTCACAGATAGTAGATGACTTCAGGGAACTCAGAAGCATGCTAAAGAAGAATGTCCAAACAATCTTCCCTGAGATTCTTCCTGTCACATGAGCAAAGGAAGATAGAAGGCAGAAGATTCTGAAAGTGAACAGCTGGTTAGATAAGTGGTGTATGGTTGGGTTTGGGTTTTGTGGAACATTGGTCCACCTTGTATTGAGAGAGGGAGCACTATAGTTTGGATGGCCTCCATCTCAGTAGAAGGGGTACAATCTCCTCAGAGACAGGCTAGAGTACTCATGGGAGCTATAAGCTACTAACAAAAGGGGATGGTAAAAAGAGGGAAGATATGAGCACTCAGTATAGAGTCAAGATGCTGAGAACGAAACTAATCAAAGAGCCAAAGGACTTGATGAGAAGAAATTCTTTAATTGCCTGTACACTAATGCCAGGAGCATTAGTAACAAACAAGAGGAATTGGAATTGCTTGAGCATAAATTTGATCTGGTTGGTATTACTGAAACCTGGTGGAATAATTCTCATGATTGGGAAAAACAATGGTTATAACCTATTTAGGAAGGACTGAGTGGGCAAAAGGGGAGAGGGAGTGGCATGCTATGTCAAAAATGGCATTACCTGTTTCCAAGTCACTGATAACTCAGAAGAAAATGATCTTAAATGCTTATGGATCAACATCCTAACAGATAAAGCACAAGATGGGGTATTGGTATCTTCTCCAGGCCATCAAACCACACCATGGGACAGGATGACTGGATTCTTAAGCACCTATCATTAATGTGTTGGGACAAAAGATCATGTGGGTATTCAATTTGAGTGACACATGCAGGAGGTCTTGCGCTGCCAGCCCTAAAACATCCTTGGAATTCTAAATATTATAAATGGCAATTTCCTAACTCAAAAGTGTTGCAACCAACCTGTGGGCATTCTATCTAAGGTCTAAGACCTCAGGCTTAATAGATAAACAGGAACTGATCACAGAACTAAAAATTAAAGGTAGTTAGGTACAAGTGATCATGACTTGATCACATGTATAATGTGCAAAGAGAATAAAATCCAGACCAGTGATTAGTGTTTTAAAAAGGGCCAGTTTCACAAAGCTGAAAAAAAATGAGCCAAATCAGTTGGGAGGAAGAATTTAATAAGAAAAAAAATGTGAATGATAGTTGGGAATTGTTTAAGAACACTTTTCTAGATGCTCCCAAAACCACAAACGAGGAAGAAGGCCGTATTGGTTAAAAAAATGACCTGTTTAAAGGGGGAAGTGAAGGCAGCCACCAATTTTTTTGGGCAAAATTCTGCTCTAACACACAGTAGATCAATGTCCGTATTCTTCTTGTATATGAGCAGCACTCCAAGAAATCCACATGTGCAGGCAGAGCGCAATATCGGAGTCAAGACCTGCAGTGCAGATCGTGAGCAGAAGTTATCCTGAAATCACCTAGCAAAGGATGAGTAACAACCATCATTGTGGCATTCCTATAGTGCCACTGACATCTGGAGTACAGTCAGACAACGTACAGAGCAGATTAAAAGCAAAGCAGCCAGATCTTGCTGATTACAAAAAGCAAAATAAAATCCTTGTTCATTAGGGTTTATTTGAACCCAAGTTCAAATTTGGGAATACTCTTTCCTTCCTTTCTAAATGTGTGTGTATGTATATATATATATATATATATATATATATATACTTCTACATTTAGAAAGGAAGGAAAGAGTATTCCTAAATTTGTTAGAGATTAACAGCTGAGGGATGGTCTCGTGGAGAAGTTACTGGACTGTGACTTGAAAAAATTGCATAAAGTTCCTGGCTCTGCCACAGACTCCCTGGGTGACCTTAGGCAACTCATTTAATCTCTGTCTTCCCAGTTCCCCATGTGTACATCCTTTCTCCCACTCTGTTTGTCTTGTGTATTAGTAGGCATGTGCAAAACCAAGCCTAAGAGGATCCGCATCTTGGTTGGGTCCCCTCGGTGCTACCACAATACAAATAGCAAAACAATTAAAAACAAACTGAGGGTAAACAAAAGGTGTCTGGACAGGCCTTTTGCTCAAAGGAATGGCAGGACTGTGGTTATGGTAGGCCAAAGTGTTCCACTAGAGGAAATTCCCCTCACCCTTTTTATATGCCACCCATTCTATCATGTATCTTATGTTTTACTTAAGCTGAGTCCCCATGACATTGGTAGCTTGAGCTTCAGTGACATTCAAGCTCGCACTCCCCGTCTGACGAGCTAGCTACCCTGAGCTTATAGACCTATTTACTCAAGCTAGAAATGTTTGAGTGTAGTCAGGCATCAGGTTAGGGGTAACACTTGAGTTGTGCCCCGAGCTATGAATGCAGTTAAGATATACCCTTAGACTTTTTTGGCTCCTGCTGTTCATGTCATTTTCAGATGGTTCAGGCTCCATATAGATGTTTCTTCAGTACCCATAATCTTTGTAATTCCCCCTCTAGTAGATTTTCTGGGCACTAATCAACTTAATGAATCAGCAGTCCCCAAAGTGTACTTTTATTGCATGCAATACTTTCGTTCTGACACTTGCTCTCATCAGCATTTAAAACACTGATACGATGATGATTATTCAACCGTGGATGCTCTCCAGTTTCTCTGGTGATTTAATCATACTTTGTGCTTTTTATGAACCTCCGCTCTGAATAGCAACATCCTTACAGGTCGTTCACAAGCCATATAAAGGCAAGGGCAAGCCATCTCTCACCT
Source organism: Chelydra serpentina (assembly GCA_037349315.1). Taxonomy (NCBI): domain Eukaryota; kingdom Metazoa; phylum Chordata; order Testudines; family Chelydridae; genus Chelydra; species Chelydra serpentina. The sequence goes on from JBAIAC010000023.1 coordinate 1,948,329, forward strand.
TCAGGCGTTTTCTCCTTCCCTTGTAGTTAGCGAATAAAAAGCAAAGGTTTATGCTTGAGGGGTTGGATTCCTCTTCAGCTATCTGACTGATACGCACTGATGGAATAGAATGTGAAATCTCAGGGGGTTCCATTATGTAAACATCTCAAACAAGAAAAGTTTTAAGCAATGCAATTCCTGTGTTACAGTGCAAATTCTCCCTGGTTGCCTATGAACAAGCTTTCTGCATGGCAGAGAATTTGAGTCTATCTTTCATGACTCTATTCATATAATGATGTTGGACAGTTTGAATGTGTGCATTTTTCAGCTCTGCTCGTTAATTTTTGCTACTGTGTTAATTTTAATTTGGACCCTCATGGCAGTGGTTGGTGAGTGGAGAGGGCTAGAGTTGCCTGTCCTGCAATAATGTAACCGTTTACATCTATTTTCAGAGTTTGTGCCAGATTCAGCCCTGGTGTAAGCAAGTGTAATCCCCACTGACACTTCTGAATTTTGTGGCTATATCTATCTATCTAAACAGGGAAGGTCTTTATATAATGCCTCTTCCCCTGGTATCTAAGCCCTATAAGAACAATTTTTCCTCATAAAGTGGCATCATTAGTTAAAATACAACACAGCAACCTGGAATATGAAGAGCTGGACAGTGCAGGTAAGATGCTGATCAACCTTGTCTCCTCTCTATACATGATTCTTACACAATCGAGTGCCTTGTCAGGTTGGGATGAGAGAACAGGCCTAAAACTCTAGCATCTTTGTTATCTACAGTCCTTTTAAATGTATGAATTAAGGGGACCCCTGAATGAGTAAAGTATCATTCAGAATGAGTAAGGGGAGGGGGCAGAATCTAGCCAGGTGTGAGTGAGAGCTACAAGATAAGATTTTGCAGGATCACGTCACATACTAAAGTGCATTGTCACCAGTGGATATTTTGAAGTTGGAAAGCACAACCCATAATCTCTTGTTGTAGTGGTGCAACTGCTAAGACTTGAGTCACACCAGTATTAATAGTAACACTGCAGCTGCCCTTGATTTTCTTCATTTTATTCTGCATCTGCATTTCCAAGGTGCTTTCCTTGTCCATTTGCTGATTCTTTCTCTTTCTTTCTTTCTTTCTTTCTTTCTTTCTTTCTTTCTTTCTTTCTTTCTTTCTTTCTTTCTTTCTTTCTTTCTTTCTGTCTGTGATGGCTGTTTATCAAAGTTCTCTGGGACCCCCACCAAGCTAAGTTCAGGTTCCTCCATCCCAAACTCCAGTATATACACTTTGAGTATAGCATAACTTTGTGTTTTCAAAGGCTTCAAACCGAGAACGTGTATATCCATAACATATTTAACCAATTTTAAAATACTTCACAAAGTGGAAAATATACTCCAAGCCCAAAGTCCAATCCCTAATTGTTATTTTGTTACTAGATAAGATGCATCAATTTAAATGAAGAGATGCAGTTGGCTTAGGATGTGTAAATACTGCTTAAAATGTGTTTATAGCAAAGTAGAGAGGCAGGTTTTGCTACCATGCTTTGACCTTCCTCTGCAAACATGCCAATCAAACTGAGCTAGAAGAAGCCAGCCCCTTCCATTATTTCTACATAACCGCAGGGAATGTTAACTTAACAATGCTACTCGACATGAGAAAATAATATGTCTTCTACAGCTCTGTTTTCAAAGTGAATGTATGTACAAGAGTCATATGTTGTTGCAGAATATGATGCCTCCAGGTTCAATTGATATTTACAGCTATTGTCTGTAATGCAGAAAATGGTGCATATGGTTGAGCTGGGAAAAGCAGGCAATTTAAACTTTTACTATCCCCAAGGTGCAAATAGGACAGTGAACTTGGAGTCAGGAGCCCTGTCTTCTAGTCCCAGCTCTGTCACTGGTTTGTTGTGTGAACCTGGGAAAATTGCTTCACCTCTTTGTGCCTCAGTTACCCCTTTGTCTCTTGTTTATTTCAGTTTTAAGCTCCATATAGCAGGCCCTGTATCGTATGTGCCCATACAGTGCTTAGCACGATGAGGCCCTGATTTCAGTGAGGTGCTACCGTAATGCAAATAATAGATAGGAGAGGGATGATCACGGGAGTTCTTTGATATAGTACTGCACTCCTTTTATTGTCAGCCAGTGTCGTTTAACATTTTATTGATGCATCTGTACAAATTCATATTACTGTGAAACAAATATATATTGCAGATGCCTAGATGGAACATATACATCAAATCCTTCACTGTGAAAGAGGCTCAAGCCTGATATGGGTGGTAGTAGCAAAGAATTCAGGTGCAAACATCCAGTTAGCCTCTATCAGAAAATCATTTCCCTTCCAATCCTGTTCACAACCATTTGTTTTGATGGCATTACTCTAGGCATCACCCAAGCATTCCTTTCTACTGAGGCAGTGACCTCAAGATCAGAAGGATGGGCCCACATTTTCAAATATCCACCAATTTAGTGCACTCATCCTCCTACCTTGTTTGTTCAGCAGTTCTGAGCACTGACACCTCCAGCTGACTTTACAATGAACTGCAAGATGCTGAGCTCTGAAGATCAGCCCTAAAATGTCTCACGTTGAGCACCCCCAATCTGAAGCACACAAAATTACCAGACCCCTTAGAAAATAAAGGCCATACTATACAGTATGTAGTAAATGACACAAGGCTAGTATGGCTGATGTTTGTATTAGAGATGAGCCCAAATCAAAGCCTCAGACTTTGGAAAACTGAGACTCTCTAGCACAGTATGAATAAGGGGCTTGATCCTGCAAGGTGCTGAGAGCTCTCAGGAGGTAATAGTGCTCAGCACAGCACAGGAGTGTCGAGTGCCCGGCAGGAGCCCCAGAACCTCTTTTGGAATGTGCTTCCCCTATTGCAATATAAATATAAAATATAGCCTTTTCTTTCCATGGCCTCAGATTTCTACAAGTACTATCTATGCAAGACCTTAGCACAGAGAGAACCCCACTAGAAATACAAAGAAACCTTGATCTTGGCATCATAGTGCATCACTGTAGTTAAATGGATTGATGTCACCCTTTTTTAAGTGATGACTTTCTTACCAATCACGTGACTGGTTAGAGTAGGGGGTATATCCTCTGTGAGTATTGTGGGTGGTTCTGAACGTTTTCAGGTACTCCCAAGAATGGACTCTGCTTAAATATCTTGACAGTTATGACATCTGGGGAAAAAAACATCACTTTTTAGATATATAGCTCAAATGCCTCAGCTCTTTTGATTTAGTTTCTGACATATTGCCAAGCATAAGACATATCCCAGATCTGAGATAAAAAGAACACTTTTCCTCTATGTTAATGGAAGAAGTTATTTTAGTGTAACGTACAAGCGAGGAGTTGGTGTCTGTGGGTTGTCTTGAACTAAACAAGGTCAGTGCAGTTAAATTATACAGCATGTGAGTGATCTGAAAAGTTAAGGAAATCAGAAAATCTGCAGATTCTATTAATGTGAGCTATTCTAGATGCTCTCAGCATACAAAATTAGCAAGAACAAAAAAGGCTTTTTGGGAAGAGATGTGCTGGCTCAATGCAAAAACATAAACAGACTAAAACAAGCAGAGATTACCCAGATAATAGTCTCAGCTGAGAATAGCTAATTGGGCCAAATTAGCCATTATGGCGTAACGGCTGTATGACTAATTTGAGCAGTCTATGGTGGGTGATGATTATCTTATGGCACTTGTACATGTATAACAAGCAAGTGTGAGCGAGTCACAATCTGCTAGAGGAGAAGAAAACAGTCTAGTGGGGAAAATCAGCTGCAGTATGGAACTTTCCAAATAAATAAGAATTTTGATGGTAGAGTGCAGATGTTTCTGGGCTTGATTCCCAATTACACTAAGGCCCATCTATACCACTGTGGCAGTGTAAAAGGGCATTAAAGTTGACATAAATTTTAAGGCTCCTTTTTATTGCTAGAACAAGCTAGAGGGGTTTAGTATAAATGGGATCAGTCTTTTCTGTCTCTAAGTATTTTATAAGGGCCATATCTTAAGCTTCTCTTTACAGTTAAGGTTTGAAATTAACCTGGAGAAATCGTTTGCTTTTGTGTAAGGTTCATGTTCTTTTTAATGCCTTGCAGAGCATGATCCATGTATAGACAATTCTCTGCTGTGTACTGTCTCCCAGCAATCAGCCAAATAGAGAAGGTGGTCTCTAACCGTCCTCCAGCCTTTTGGATCTTTTTTGTACTGTAGGTGTGACAGTCTTGACAGGTTTGTGCTTTTATTCCTATCTATAGATTTTGTTTCCATTTCTTCCAAATACAAATAAATAGGTATATAGAGCTGTAGATGTTTTCAGTGCTTTGTAAACACACAAGGATGGCACCTGACTCTGATTTACACTGAGATCACTTTACACTGCTCTGGCAGTGGGGTGAAAGGGCCTGTCACAGGGTGGCACTGGCTCTTTTAGAGTATATCTACACTGCAATTAGACACCCCCAGCTGGCCGGTGCCAGCTGACTCAGCCTGAGCTCCGTGAGCCTAAGGGGCTGTTTAACTGTGGTGCAGACATTCTGGCTAGGGCTGCTGCCTGAGCTCTAGGACCCCCTACCTCACAGGATCCTAGAGCCTGAGCCAGCACAAGCCCAGCCAACTACACTGCAATGAATTAGCCCCTTAGCCCAAGCCCCACGAGCCTGAGTCAGCTGGCATGGGCCAGCCTTGGATTTTTAATTGCAGTGTATATGTACCCTAAGAGGGACCATGTGCAATGCACCTGTGACTCATCAGCTACCTCCCAATTTGGCTTGAAAAAGGGCACCTGGAACTGAGAGAGGGCATAGAGACCTGGTGAGTTAGGGCTTCCTAAGGGCACAGAAAGGGGCAGGTGAGAGCTACTTAGAAGAGATGGAATCTGCAAAGAGCAGATGTCCCTTCCTGGGAATAGGGAGGATATAGCTAGGAGACCAGCAGAGGGGTTAGCACGGTAACCTTCCTGAGTCAGCGAGCCAGTGCTGTGAGACTGAAAAGGCTGAATTGTTGGGCTGTGTTTCAGGTAGGAGTCATGACTGGTCACTCAGGTGCATGGCATGGAGAGTGGGGGCCCCGGAACAAGAGCAGACAGGAACTGGGAACAGAAAGTGGGTGGCCTCATGCCTGAGTGACCTGGAAGTGGTGTCCCTGGAGAGGGGAATGAAAACCATTGTACCTTCACATGTTTACTGTGGGTTTGTTGAGAATGGCTTTATTCCAAGGGTTGGGGGTACATACACTGGTGTGCGTGAATACATTATGCCCAGAGGTGGGACTTTGTGTTGAATGCTGAGGGACTGTTCCTTTTGTGGTGAAACAGAAGGGGAACCTGAGATAGGCACACCTGTCATGCCATGGCCAGCCCCAGGAGGCTGCCCCAGGTGGGGCCACCTTCTTACTGGGCCATAGCATGAATATAATGTATGCTCATTTTCAGGTTCCTTTATACTGCTTAAGTGCTGTAAAGGGGCCAGAGTGGGGCTGTGAATCATGCCTGTGGTCTCTAGCTTGAAGAGCTTATCAATATAACACAGATAAAACATAAGACAATAGTTCAGGTATGGGAGGTGTTGGATGGAATAAATGATCCCAAAGAGTCAAAGGCGTTAAAATGACCCTGTGACTGTTAAATATAAAACTGTTTTAAACAAGGTTCAGGGTTTGGTACACAGAGGCCTCGGCCTGCTTAGTCCCATGGCAAACATATCATTAAAAATCTCTTTTTAATTTTTTTATTAAAGATACAGAAAACAAGGGAAACAACTGAAGCATTTGAAATGGAAAGTATTCTGTAATTCTTTCATTTTGATGACATCCTTTGTTCCCTTTCTCTTTAGCTGCAGCGTTGCTAGAAAGAAACCCCACTTGGCTGACAGGAGATGGTAATAACTGTCCTTTTTGGGGGAAAAGAGAATAAGTTAGTTGAGATGAGTGGAGCTACTGTTATTGCTGTTGTGGTTAGAGTCTGATCCCATTTCCTAGAAGACAACAAGACAAACACACACAAAAGGGGAGAGGAAAGAATAGCAAAGGGAGAATATACAACTTCTGTCTCTGGTGCAGACTTTTACTTGCCATCTCCCTGATGGAAAAACACAGGCCTGGCATGAGTCTTATCAGCCACTTCAAGACCTAGCAAACTTGTACCAGGCTAGGCTGTTTAGGGATTGTTCAAGCTTCCTCTTTCTGGTTGCAGCTCACAGCAGTGTTTTAAAATATTCAGTCTGGGCCGACGAAGACAGACTCGTATTATCCAGAAGGCAAAAGGAGAGAGATAGGAAAGAGAAGAAATAAGGTAGGGAAGGAAAGGTTCACACAAGGGGGAACAAAGTCTCACATCTCAGGTGGTGGTTGGGATTGAGCCAGAGCAGGTGATGTCATCTGGGGTCCTCTCTCTAGCCAAATGTGGTCAGGATATCTCTGGGGATCAGGATGACAAAGGCACAACAGTGTCACTCTGGATCCCTAGGAGAACGTAGGGGTTACAACCATGAGGTGAAATTTGTTCCTTCCCCAGCTCTTGTCTTCGTCAGCCAGTTATAATCTCCCAGGTCTTGAACCCAGAGCTGGGAGTTCCCAGACAGCTGTTGCCTTCTGGCCTTCACCCAATGTTTGCTGAAACCTGGAGGGCCAAGAAGCTAATAGGACTACAGCTTCAGCCAAAGCACCACCCATGGGACCCCTGACTGGAGGATTGCTCAAGCTCTACCGATTCATCCAACTATGCTATTTAAGCCAGAAGGAGGCACAGGCAGCTATTGGAGCAGCAGGGTCATTTCCTGTTGTGGCTGTATTGGACCCTGCTTGTGCCTGCTTCATGCACCTAACCCTGTTCGTGATCCCTGCTCTGCTCCCGCCTCACCCCTGCCTTCACTCCTGATCTGTGCTTGATCCTTGCCTCTCCTCCAGTTTCTTCCCTAGCCTTCATTCCACCATCAGTTACGCCTCTGGCTCTGGCTCTGGAAATTGTCAGTTGACTCTGGTGCTGACCCTCGGTCTCATTCCCCAACCTGTGCTCCTGCTCCACCCACTAAAGCTGACTCCTGCTCTGTCTACTAGGCCAGACCACCTCATAGACTTTAAGGTCAGAAGGGACCATTGTGATCATCTAGTCTGACCTCCTGCACAATGCAGGCCACAAAATCTCACCCACCCACTCCTGGAATAATCCTCTCACCTATGTCTCAGCTATTGAAGTCCTCAAATCATGGTTTAAAGACTTCAAGATGCAGAGAATGGTCCAGCAAATGACCCGTGCCCCATGCTGCAGAGGAAGGCAAAAAACCTCCAGGGCCTCTGCCGATCTACCCTGGAGGAAAATTCCTTCCCGACCCCAAATATGGTGATCAGCTGAACCCTGAGCATGTGGGCCAGACTCACCAGCCAGACACCCAGGAAAAAGTTCTCTGTAGTAACTTCTAACATCCCATCATTGACCATTGGTCCTATTTACCACTGATGGCAATTAATTGACCTTTGACTAAGATCATGTTATCCCATCAAACCATCCCCTCCATAAACTTATCTAGTTTAATCTTGAAGCCAGATAGGTCTTTTGCCCCCACTGCTTCCCTTGGAAGGCTGTTCCAGAACTTCACTCCTCTGATGGTTAGAAACCTTCGTCTAATTTCAAGTCTACACTTCCTGATGGCCAGTTTATATCCATTTGTTCTTGTGTCCACATTGGTACTGAGCTTAAATAATTCCTCTCCCTCCCTGGTATTTATCCCTCTGATATATTTAAAGAGAGCAATCATATCTCCCCTCAGCCTTCTTTTGGTTAAGGTAAACAAACCAAGCTCCTTGAGTCGCCTTTCATACGACAGGTTTTCCATTCCTCGGATCATCCTAGTGGCCCTTCTTTGTATCTGTTCCAGTTTGAATTCATCCTTCTTAAACATGGGAGACCAGAACTGCACACAGTATTCCAAATGAGGTCTCACCAATGCCTTGTATAACGGTACTAACACCTCCTTATCTCTACTAGAAATACCTCGCCTAATGCATCCCAAGACTGCATTAGCTTTTTTCACGGCCACATCACATTGGCGACTCATAGTCATCCTATGATCAACCAGGACTCCGAGGTCCTTCTCCTCTTCCGTTACTTCCAACTGATGTGTCCCCAGCTTATAACTAAAATTCTTGTTATTAATCCCTAAATGCATAACCTTACACTTCTCACTATTACATTTCATCCTATTACTATTACTCCAGTTTACAAGGTCATCCAGATCTTCCTGTATGATATCCCGATCCTTTTCTGAATTGGCAATACCTCCCAACTTTGTGTCATCCGGAAACTTTATTAGCACACTCCCACTTTTGGTGCCGAGGTCAGTAATAAATAGATTAAATAAAATTGGTCCCAGAACTGAACCTTGAGGAACTCCACTAGTAACCTCCCTCCAACCTGACATTTCACCTTTCAGTATGACCCGCTGTAGTCTCCCCTTTAACCAGTTCCTTATCCACCTCCCAATTTTCATATTGATCCCCATCTTTTCCAATTTAACCAGTAATTCCTCATGTGGTCCTGTATCAAATGCCTTACTGAAATCAAGGTAGATTAGATCCACTGCGTTGCCTTTATCTAAAAAATCTGTTACTTTCTCAAAGAAGGAGATCAGGTTGGTTTGGCACGATCTACCTTTTGTAAAACCATGTTGTAATTTGTCCCAATTGCCATTGACCTCAATGTCCTTAAGTACTTTCTCCTTCAAAAATTTTTCCAAGACCTTGCATACTACAGATGTCAAACTAACAGGCCTGTAGTTACACGGGTCACTTTTTTTCCCTTTCTTAAAAATAGGAACTATATTAGCTATCCTCCAGTCAAATGGTACAACCCCTGAGTTTAGAGATTCATTAAAATTTTTTGCTAATGGGCTTGCAATTTCATGTGCCAGTTCCTTTAATATTCTTGGATGAAGATTATCTGGGCCACCCGATTTACTCCCATTAAGCTGTTTGAGTTTGGCTTCTACCTCAGATATCATAATATCTACCCCCACATCCTTATTCCCATTTGTCATGCTGCCACTATCCCTAAGCTCCACATTAGCCTCATTAAAGACCGAGGCAAAGTATTTGTTTAGATATTGGGCCATGCCTAGATTATCCTTAACCTCCACTCCATCCTCAGTGTTTAATGGTCCCACTTCTTCTTTCTTTGTTTTATTCCTATTTATATGGCTATAAAACCCTTTACTATTGGTTTTAATTCCCTTTTCAAGGTCCAATTCTACATGACTTTTAGCCTGTCTCACTTTATCCCTACATGCTCTGACCTCAATAAGGTAGGTTTCTTTGCTGATCCCTCCCATCTTCCACTCCTTGTATGCTTTCTCTTTTTCCTTAATCACCTCTCTGAGATGTTTGCTCATCCAGCTTCGTCTAAAACTCCTGCCTATGAATTGTTTCCCCTTTCTTGGGATACAGGCTTCTGATAGCTTCTCCAACTTTAACTTGAAATAATCCCAGGCCTCCTCCGCCTTTAGATCCATAAGTTCTTTAGTCCAATCCACTTCCCTAACTAATTTCCTTAATTTATTAAAGTTAGTCCTTTTGAAATCAAAAACCCTAGTCTTAGATTTATTTTTGTTTATCCTTCCATTTAGTTTGAACTGAATTAGCTCATGATCACTCGAGCCAAGGTTGTCCCCTACAACCATTTCTTCAATGAGGTCCTTACTACTCACCAAAACCACCTACCTCCCATCCATAACACTAGTATTCGCAACCACCCCCAAAAGTCTCTTTGAAGAGTGATGGATGGAATAGCTTGTCCTCTCATTGTTTTGCCCACCAATTAGGCCTAATTACCAACACACCAATTTTGGTTCATTGTCTTCCTGTTCCACACTTGTTTACTAGGCATGATCCTAGGGGTTCTTGAGTTATAGCCGTAGGCCTTTTTTTTTTAGACTACTTCAGTCTCAGTGGCGTAGCCAGGTTTAGAGCACGGGGGAGCGGAGCTAAAAAAAGGCACTGGGAGCAAAAAAAAATGCTCCGCTCAGGCTGCAGCGTAGGAGCAAAAGGTGTCGGAGCACAAAAAAGGCGCCGCTTCTGTTCAGTGGGGGAGCGGCTGCTCCCCCTGCTCCCCCCCGGCTACGCTACTGTTCAGTCTGTCTTCCTTTTGCATCTTTTTCCATCATCATTTGTTGTTCTAGGTTATTGTGACATTTTATGAACTGCTAATGATTAGGTAAATTTGTAGGTCTAATTGTCATAACATAATGTGAGAAGAGATTGGTGAGGAGACTGGTGTAGGAAGGATTACTGGAAGAACTGGATTGTAAGAAGTGTGACAGACCTAGGCCAGTTGGGTACAACAAAGTAGCAGCATGCAGATATATTGGCCACTGGATTACCAGTTTTCTGTTCCCTGACTGACCAGAGCAGGGACTGGTCCAGGGTAATGAGAACACCTGACTCTAATTAACCTGCAAAGAGTCAGATGAGGCCATTAAGGTGATGTGAACACCTGACTCTAATTAAGGCTCTTCTGAGCATATAAAAGGGCTCACTCCAGTCAGGCTGAGGAGAGCCACGGAGCCAGAGGAGAGGAAGTGTTGCTGCTACTGAAAGGCTGAGTAAATAAGGACACCCTCAAGCCATCAGTAGGGGAGCCCTAAGGTAAGGGCGAAGAAAAGAGAAGCGGGAGAGCTGTGGGGAAGTGGCCCAGGGAAACGTAGCAACTCTGGCAGTGAAAGGTCGGCTGCCAACAGCTGCTACCACTAGGGTCCCTGGGCTGGAACCTGGAGTAGAGGGCGGGCCTGGGTTCCCCCGCAACCTGTCACTACAGAAACACCTCCTGGGAGGGGAAGACAGGCCCCTATCAGGACAGAAGGCTAATCTGTTCTGAGATAAGCCCATAGGGACAACAGAAACTGTGGGAGTTCTCTCACCAACCTTGTGCTGGCTTATGATGAAAAGGGCTCAGTAGACTGTAACCCTGGTCCTAGAGGGAGAAGGGCTACCTGGAGGGTTGCAGTGAGCCTCTGAGGCTAGCATAAACTGTCTAGAAGCGCAGGACCCACCGGGACAGGGTTGGAGCTCTGCCACAGAAGGCGTTTGACAAGGGAGAGGGTGTGTGGTGGACAGGCAAAGATACAAGACTGGAACGAGGGGTGGAGATAAGTACATTTGGGATTCATGAGCACAGAACGACGTGGGAGTGAATGTCAGTGTGTACAGAGAGTGAAGAGGAGAGGATCAAGGACAAACTTGAGGGATGCCTACAGAGGGGCGTGGGGCGGGGGGAGAAGATTTATGCCTAATGCAGTATGTAGAGTCTTGTTTTCCTTTTAATAAAGAATATATCTTTGAAATGTCTCTTAGCAATGCAGGCTTATTCATTGCAGAGGAGGAGATATGAAACAGGAGTATAGCATTGTCTGACAATATTCTCAGCCCTAGCTAAAAAACATTGTCACATAATCAAGCAGAACTTTTCAAGTTCAACTGAAATTTTTGTATGAAAAGCAAGAGAACTGTAACTGCTGACAATGTAGTTTTCTGGGGCTTAGTTGTCAAAGTGTTAGGAACCTTAGAAATATGTTAGATAGACTAACAAATTTTTTTGTGAAAAAATATTTTTTCTTCAAAAAGAGTGATGTTTTTTGCAGCTTAGGCAAATTTAAAAACATCTAGTTTTGCCCAACTGGGTATAACTTTGATATTTCAGAGGGCGGGAGTCTGTGTTTGGTGGGATGAAATGGCAAAATTTTGCCTTAAATCAATTAATTGCTTGACTATTTGAAAAGTATCACTTGTGGAAACTTTAATGGAGTGAAAATGAGTAGACGTGCACAGCTGTACAGTACAGTGGGAAGGTTAGATAGCAATAGTGGGTTTCATTTATGCAGAGCATGCTATGAAATTAGGGCTCTGAGTCTTGGGTGATTTCTTGGTGTAGAAGGGCAAGGAAAAGGTAGACTTGTATGAATCTGATCATGAAAAACAAGTCCTGAAATGAATCTTCACCTCAAATTTTCATTGAACCCACAAACACTTCTGAGGTTTGAAAAACTTAAGAATAGAACTGGTTGACACATGCAGTAAAAAATTGAAACCTCAATACCAAAATTCTCAACCTCTTCCATACCAAGACTCCTCTCCACCCATGATTCCCATCCATCGAGCTGGCGCCCCCTTCCTTGTTAACAATTTTGAGAACCCCTAGTGTGAAAGGTGGTGGGATAGAACCCTATTACTAGAATCGTATCCAGGGAGATGGACTAGGGGCTTGCCCATGCACTCCATGCATCAACCTGGTATTGCAGTATCCATGTAGGCGTACCCTGTATCTGCATGGAACCCAACTGATGTCAATTCACTGATTCAACAGTGCTCTGCACGGGTGCAGGGGGCCTGCCTGCAGGGGTGGCCCTAGACTAGCTGCCAGCAACTGGCGCCCTAGGTGAACCAAGCAATTGGCGCCCCCACCCCCAAACCCAAGGGCAGATCTGGGCGGGGGGTTTTGGTAAACTGGGAAACATGTTGCCCCTTTTTTCCTTTTAATGTTTTTAAGCATTTTTTTTTAAACAGAGGCTTAATTATTCAGTTTGTCCATCCATCCGTCTATCCAACCAATGTTTCTGAGATCAGATAAAATAGAGACACGAAATATTCAGAATAGATTTGTACACAACAGCTAGATGATATTTCAGTCCGATTTCAAATAAAAATGCATTTAAAAATTTAATTATAATTTTTATTATTACAAATCCAAAATCATCCATTACACTATCCTGCTTTAACTGCCTTTACTACTACATTCAATATAGAAAGAAATAAGAAAACTCTTCAATGAACTTTAACCTGTATTTACAAAACACTCTGAATAAGAAACACTGTGCTTTTAAAACATGACTTTTCTTGCTTTAAGTTTAGAAAATTCAGTCACTAGTTCTTTTAGATCCAGTTTTCCAGCTATTTCATGCTCTATTTCATGACATTGTGGCAAGTCCAACAAGTCTCTCTTGCACCCTTGTTGAATGCAGATATGTTTTTATCAATTTTAACTTTGAGAAGCTACGTTCCCCACTAGCTACGGAAACTGGCAAAGTTAAAAGAATGTGTAGAGCTATGAAAATGTTTGGAAAACTGAGTTTATTTTCATAAATAAACTTCAGTACTTCTTCAGGAGTGGAATGTTTCTTCAGTTGTCTTGAAAAAGCCTGAAGCTAACTACACAAATCTGTAGCATCAATGTCTTTTGAATTTTCATGAGTCAATGCCGACTCCAGTTTTATACAAAATTCTCGTATCTGTTTTGCTGTTTTCTTTTGCAAGCTGTGGATATCATATAAAAAGCCAAATACTGACTCTAGCTGCTGCATCTGTTGAAATCTTTCATCAACCAAGTGAATAGCAGTATCAAGGACTGTGAAGTAGAAATTCACTTTGAACCTTTGTTTTGGGTTCTGAATGGGTGTGTCGCGTCCTTCATATGAAAATTGCTGTTTCTTTTGCCAAATGCAAACTGGCTCTGGTTCAAATTTTGTCAGAAATTCTATTTCTTCAGCAAGCTCGAGAAAATCTACCAGTGTTCTTTCAAAACCTTCATCACTTCTGAATTCCTCCAGAATATTTTTAGTTTGCTGCAGTCTTTGAATAGCAGAATGTATGTTCAAGTTCTTTTCCTGAAGCTGCTTACTAGTGAAGTTAATCTCGAAAAGGATATTATACCACAAAATGAGTGAAGTCACAAATTTGAACTTGGAAAGGGCATTTGCAAGAGCTTCTGCATCTGAACGTGTCGTATTGCCAGATGATCCAGTAAAAGTAGTATCATCAGAAATTTCAGTTAGGGCATCATAAATGTTTCCAAGTTCATAGCGAAGAGGCTTCAAAGCATCAATGCGACTCTCCCATCTTGTCTGTTTCATAGTTAGAGAATTCACATGGCGAGTCAGAATCTCCCAACGGTGTGTTGAGCCTGAGAAAAACACAAACACATTGCACTAGGTCAAAGAAACTGCTTGCCTCCAGACAGCATCTAACTGCATCATTAACAACCAAATTCAGAGAATGCACACTGCAAGGAATGAAAAAGGCTCTAGGAGTGATTTCCATCATTCTCCTTTGCACACCATTGTCTTTACTCTTCATATTACTCCCATTATCATAGCCTTGGCCACGTGAGTTTTCAACAGATAATGACACTGTTTCAAACTCTTATAGAATAGTTTCAGTCATAAATGCTCCAGTCGTCTCCTTCAGTGGTACGAAACCCCAAAAATGTTCCTTTATGAGCACTTCAACATTATCTTCATCTGCAGACTTTTCCATATCCACAAAACGAACGATCATAGTAATTTGTTCAACATGATCCACATCTGGTGTACAGTATTATTGAAAAGTATTAGCAGAATGGGCAGCTTCTACAATTTTATTTTTAATGGCATTTGCTAGGATTTTAATCAGTTCATTCTGCATATTTTTTCCTAAGTAATGAACCTATGTTTCATGATCAGTTATTTTACATAGATGCTCCTTCATGACTGGATCAAACAAAGCTAGGTATTCAACAAATTTTAAAAAGGTTCCATTACCTGGAGTGTATAATTTTTCATTTCTACTGTGGCCGCATAATGCTAAATTTTTCCCACCGAGAACTCTCACTAAAGCAATCAGACGCTCTAATATTTGTTGCCAATATTCTTCTTTTTCCTTGATCACATGTAAATTTTCTTCGATAGTTTTTCCTTTTTTTCAATCATAATTCATGTTCTTTCCAATTTTGAAAACATTCCAAATAGTCTGTACTTCTTTCATGTGAAGAGAGAATTGAAGATATGTTTTTCCAGTCCTTCGAACCATTTTCAGTAAGTGATGTACCAACTGCTTGATTTCTAAACAACTTGCAGCAAAAGCAAAACAGAGTCCTTCAACACTGAATATTATAACCAGTTTTGATGAATTTCTACCCCATTAATGAGTTCCCTCTTGTAATGCTGAGCAGAGCATTTTCTTTTATTTTCATCCTTAGGGAGGGAAATTCATGAACTTGTTCGCGTCCATGTTCCACAAGAATTTGCCACACACTGTCATCACATCTGGGCCATGAAGCTGGGTCCCCATACTGTAACTTGTTTGTAACTTCCTCATCCTTTCTTCCTTCTACTTCATTTACTTCAATTTATGCATGTTTCTGAATGTGAATAAATTTGCTCCACTTCCATATCAGTCTGATGCTGTGAGCTGCCTTCATCTAGAAGTAGGTTTCCATCATCTTGAGTTTCCAAACTGCTTTTTTGTGGATGTGAGCTACCCTCCTCTCGAAGCAATATACTTTCATCTTGATGTTCCAAACTGCTTCCATACAGATGTGAGCTACCCTCCTCCTCCTCTCCAAGTAAAATTACTTCATCTGGATGCTGTGACTGCTTCCATCTTTATTTGGATTAAAGAGAAGATATTTTAGGAAGGATCCCTGCTGTTTTGCTGGGTCCTTTTCTTTCACGATATGCAGCTCCTGAGGGTTTTCTTTTTCCTCTTTCTGCCATGGGGCATTTGAATATTGTTATGTACTGTGCTCCCAACTGCAAGCATTATAGCGTTACGGATGGCTGACACACCCACCACATGGTTGGTGATTTAAACCACATTGCAGCCATCCCATCACGTCTTTTCACTGCTTAAAGGTTCAACGATTAGTAACATACTCACTTACCTATTAAAACAGTTAGTTACAGCGTTTACATGGAATCAAAATGACCTTTTTCAACGTTATAACCCGACACCAGTTGTTTGGAAAGTAATCCCCTTCTTCACGGTTACCCGCTTGGAGTGTGACATCATCACTTTCGTAGTCTATTAAGTGTTAATGCTGTTACTTTTCTTTTATGGACCTTATTTATTACATGTGAAGCAGTTATAACAAAGAAAAGTTCATAATTATACAGCCTGATAATGCTAAGGTTTAATAATGCTTAAAGATACTCACATTTTGGATGTATAATACTGAAAGATGTTATTCTTTATTCTTTGGCACCAAGAAACACAATTTTCCACAGTATTCACTCAATTCTTAACCATCTACCAGCGACATGTGTTAAAATGACCGTTTGACATGTAGCAACTCGCGAGATCTCTGCTCTATATGAATTTCTGGCTATGCGATCTCGATCTATATTCGAGTTAGGTGTCACTAGCATTGCAGATCTTGCCACTGGTGGATGTGTTTCATTCTGGCTGAGTTATTCCTTATCAAAATTGTGGAGTAGGTCATCTTGACCCTACATCGCAAATTGAAAAAAAACGCTAAAATATTTTTTATTTTTGCAGTAAATAAAAGATTTGACATATTAATAAATTCTCAGAAATGTAGAGAAATGAATTATAATTCATATTCCCTCCATATGTGCACAAAAATTGAAATAATGACATCTTTGTTATTTTATTTGTATTTTTTTCATCTTTTTCCATTTTTTTTTTTAATTTAATTTTTTCCCCTCTAATTTGGCGCCCTATTTAACTTGGCACCCTAGGCAACTGCCTAGTTCTCCTATATGGATGTGCTGCCCCTGCCTACCTGCATAAATCCAATTGCAGGATTGGGGCCTAGGAGGGTTTTAGTTTGGAGGGAGCCTGGAAATTATTTTTGAGTGGAGATACATAAAGGAACTTCTGTGAAAGGGATTACTATTGTTGGGAGAAGATTAAATAACAGTGGAGTTTAAATTGGCTGGGAATAGTGACAGGACAGGAATGCAGGGGGGAAATGCAGACAGTGCAAAATGGGAGAATTTTCTGTACAGAACTGAATGCAACAGGGAAAATAAACAAGAAGTTTCCAAGTGGTTTGCTAGTAGTGGGTTATTAGTGTACATGCAATGTTAATATTTGTCTGAGACCTGAAAACAATGAATACCTAATTACAGATTAGTCTCTTTCAATGCGTCTCACTTACACTGGATCGGTTGTCATCTTCCAATAAACTGCTGGCTATAAATTCAAAACCTACAGTAGGAGGATGAATATAATTATATTGAATATAATTAAGGAAACATTACATAAAAGATGAGTAAAAGATTAAGAAATCTGATAATACAGCAACTGAACTATAGCGAACCAAAGAACTAAGACTAAACCATGGGAAATGTTAAGTACTCTCCAGTTTTACAAGCAGCACAGAGGATAGGCAAAGTGTCAATATAACCCGTGATGTAGTGAGACTAAAAATGTTGATGAAGACTACAGAAAGTCTCGATGAGTATGTTGCCTCAGTATTCATAAAAAGAAGATGATGATTGAACTCTGGGGTGTGTGTGTGTGTGTGACGCTGGCAGGCCGGATGCCAGCTCTTGCCCAGGCTGCAGGTGTTAGCTAAGAACTGACAAACTCATAGCTGGAGACCAGAGTAGATCACCTGTGTTAGTTTTGCTGAAGATAGGTATTTTGTCTTATAAGAATGTAGTTAGTGTCTAGACTCTGAGAAATGCTTATAAGTTTCTGCATCTATTAATCCCATTTGTAATATCAGTATTCTGTGCCATAAGAAAATATGTAAAAGTTTTACTTGATAACTTTGAAAATGTTTGCTCTGAACTTGTGAACTCAGGCACAAGAATCATCCCTCCGCCCCCACCCATCCAGAAGGACTATCAAAATCAGATGGGCCATCAAGGATCATGGCAATACGAAGGATTGGTTAATGGCCCTATCACACCTAGGAAATGCTACAAACAAGGAAGCTGAATGAAGGAAATAAAAACAAAGCCATGGGAAAATTTTCCATCTTTTTGGCTATTTGAACTCTGAAGGGCCAGAGACTCTAAACTGAAGCCAGTGCTCCCTGGTGCCTGCCTCATGGGTTCTCCCTGAAAGACACTTTGAATTGACAACTCACTACAACTTTGTCACTCTTAGGATTTAGATGGTAACTCATTGTGTGTATATGTTTGCACACTTTAACCTGTAAATAACTTGTTTCTTTTTCCTAATTAATAAATCCCTAGCTAGTTTATTACAAGATTGGCTACAGGCTTGGTCTTTGGTATAGAATCTAGGTACCAATTAATCTGAGGTCAGTGACTGTTCCTTGGGACTGGAAGCAACCTGAATGTGGTGTGATTTTGTGTGTGTGAGTGTAAGTGACCATTTATCATTAAACCATGAAGACCTGGAACAGGGGTGGAGCCTCGGGGCAGGGGTGAGGCAGAGGGCGGGGCAAGGGTTTTCGGTTTTCCGCTATTAGAAAGTTGGCAACCCTAGGTGTCTGCCCTGTTTTTGAAAGCCTGCACTGAAGTAGGCTTCTGTAGTCCTGAGCCACTCTAGACAGTGTGATACCATGATATACATTTTCCAGGAGAGGGGAAGGGACATTTTAAAAGGCTGTATTGCCTAACTGCTGTGTAACAATCATAGTAATTTAAAGCTGACAAGACACTAGACTTAGGGGAATTATGACCATGAAGCAGTAAGGGAAACAGGCCTTTGGCAGAGATTTTTAATAGTCTGTGTGTGGGGAGGGGCAGGGGAGTGGCAGTGTAGTCTAATTTTAAGATGATCAGCTCTAGAAACTGATCAAAAGAATAGCCAGGGAACAATAGACCCACACTTACCCTCATTACAGGAAAGGTATTGGTAGAGTTGCCCAGGTCTGCAGGGGAAGCACCTACTGTTCCTATGGATGGGGCAGCCTGCTGCCCTCAGTACTGCAGGCTGGTGCAGAGTTGGAGACTGGGTCGTATATCTGCATCCTTCCCACACCTTCATGTGCACTTCAGGGGTGACTGAACACACAGTGGAGAATGCAGGCACTTCCACACACTCCCAAACTCACACCAAGTGCTAGAACTGCTATTGTGCCTGGCTTTTGCCTTTAGGAATACAAGACACATCCGCGCTAGGGCCAGACACAATCTGGTTCTGTAACCAAAATGCATTGTGTCAGCATATATCAGTAATCATTAATAACTCACTCAGCCATGGGCACACTATTGTATTATTATTTAATTGGCAAACAGGATTTTAGCCATAGCAGAGATTTCACATGACAAGGGAATGCATTGTATTGCATCTATACACAACCGAGAATGGCACACAATAGACAGCATTACACATACACGCAAAGTGCCATTCCTTCGCTCCTTTAAACACAAATACAAATGAGCCCTGCTGCCACCAGAGCCATAAAGAACCTTTAACAATATTTCAAAAGAAAATAATTTCTATCCCCAGGAGCTTTTCTTCTTGAAATGCATCTAACATGAAAATCATAAGTAACAAGAGGTAGTAAAGAAATAGCTAATATTAACAAATCTTAGTAGCTTACAGGTATAATCAGTCTCCACAAACATTATGATCATGTCATAGAAATGTTAGGCTGGAAGGGACCTTGAAAGGTCAAGTCCAGCCCCCTGCCCTGAGGCAGGATGAAGTAAACCTAGACCTTCCCTGACAGGTGTTTGTCCAATCAGTTCATTAAAAACCTCCAGTGATGGGGATTTCCCTATTCCAGGGGAGATTGTGGAATGTCATAACTTAATCTGCATGCCTCAGTTCTGCATCTGTAAAATGAGGATATAATCTTTCCCTTCTTTTACTCTGTCTTTTCTATTTGGATTGTAAACTCTTCAGACAAGGAATTGTTTCCCACTGAAAATGAGAGGCGGTGTGGCAAGTGGAGAGGATATCCTAGGGAAGAGTTTCTCAATGACCGGTCCATATCAGCCTCCTTGCCAGTCTCTGAGATTTCCCTGACAGAGAATATTAATATTTTAAATGTTAAGTTTTTTTATATCACTGTATTCATTAAATTATTTTTGAACCTTTTAAAAAAAAAAACCCAACTGGGTTGACATCAGTTGCCATAGTGCTGATATGCAAAGCATGTTCACGTGCCCTTTTTTGGAAGGAAGTAGTTAACAGAAAGGGAGGGAGTGAAATACTAGTTAACCTTTACTTAGCTAAACCAGACAATGTCATTGTTAAAGCAGTTACCTCTGGATCAATTTTATTTTTTGAACTAACAAAAGTTCAGAAAAACGTAATAGAGATGCGAGTGACTTCGCACATGATCATGAAGAAGGGTTAGAAAAGAAAAGGAAATGTTTGGCCTTCAGTTCAAAATACAGTTCTTCTTACATTAAGTATGGGTTTGTTGCAAGTGAGAATGTAGAATGCCTGAAATCTCTCTGCATTGTGCGTGACATGACGCTGAGCAATGAAGCTATGAAACATTCAAAACTAATTTGACATTTGAAACTAAACATCTGAATTTAAAAGAAAAGCCAGTAGAATTCTTCCAACAGAAGCGAGAAGAAGTGAAGGTGCAAAAGAAACTACTACACACCTCCATGACATTAAATGAAGGAAGGTATGTTAAAAGTAGGGCTGTCCACCAAACATTAATCATGATTAAGCGTGTGATTAAAAAGATTAATCATGTGCAGGGCCATCTTTAGCAAGTGTGGGGCCCGATTCGGGACCCGCTTCTACTCACCCTGCGGCACTCTGGGTCTTCGGCGGTACTTCAGCGGTGGGTCCTTCACTCGCTCCGGGGCTTTGGCGGCAGTGAAGGACCCACCGCTGAAATGCCGCCAATTACGCGGAGCAAGTGAAGGACTCGCCGCCGAAGTGCTGCCAAAGACCTGGAGCACCGCAGGGTGAGTAAAAATTTAAAAGCCGCCGGCGCGGGGCCCTCTTACCCACCAGCACGGGGCCCGATTTCCCGGAATCAGGGGAATCGGCCTAAAGCCGGCCCTGATCACATGATTAAAAAGATTAATTGTGCAATTAATCATACTGTTAAACAATAATAGAATACCATTTATTTAAATATTTTGGATGTTTTCTACAGTTTCAAATATACTGATTTCAATTACAACACAGATACAAAGTGTTCAGTGCTCACTTTATATTTATTTTTATTACAAATATTTGCACTGTTAAAAACAAAAGAAATAGTATTTTTCAATTCCCCTAATACAAGTATGGAAAAATAAAAAAATGTAAAACATAAGTCCACTCAGTCCTATTTCTTGATCAACCAATTGCTCAGACAAACAAGTTTGTTTACATTTAAAGGAGATAATGCTGCCTGCTTCTTGTTTACAGTGTCACCTGAAAGTGAGAACAGGCATTTGCATGGCACTATTGTAGCCAACATTGCAAGATATTTACGTGTCAGATGTGGTAAAGAAACATACAATTCTCCCCCAAGGAGTTCAGTAACAAATTTAATGAACACATTTTTTTTAATGCACATCATCAGCATGGAAGCATGTCCACTGGAATGTTGGCCGAAGCATGAAGGGGCATGTGAATGTTTAGCATATCTGGCACATAAATACCTTGCAATGCTGGCTACAAAAGTGTCATGTGAACATCTATTCTCACTTTCAGGTGACATTGTAAATGAGAAGTAGGCAGCATTATCTCCCGTAAATGTAAACAAACTTGTTTGTCTTAGCAATTGGCTGAACAAGAAGTAGGACTGAGTGGACTTGTAGGCTCTAAAGTTTTACATTGTTTTGTTTTTGAGTGCAGTTATGTAACAAAAAAAAATCTACATTTGTAAGTTGCACTTTTACGATAAAGAGATTGGTTTACAGTACTTGTATGAGGAATCATTTTACAGTGCAAATATTTGTAATAAAAATAATATAAAGTGAGCACTGTACACTTTATATTTTATGTTGTAATTGAAATCAATATATTTGAAAATGTAGAAAAACACCCAAAATATTTAATACATTTCAATTGGTATTCTATTGTTTAACAGTGTTATTAAAACTGCAATTAATTTTCTTAATTGAGATTAATTTTTTTAAGTTAATCGTGTGAGTTAATCCCGATTAATCAACAGCCCTAGTTAAAAGCATCATATCTGCTGTCCCTACACATAGCTAAATGCAAATCGCCATTTACAGATGGTAAGGAACGAATCATGCCTTCAGTGACAGATGCCTGTCACGAAGTCTAGCCAAAAAAGTGAGTTGCATTCCACTGTCAGAT
Source organism: Chelydra serpentina (assembly GCA_037349315.1). Taxonomy (NCBI): domain Eukaryota; kingdom Metazoa; phylum Chordata; order Testudines; family Chelydridae; genus Chelydra; species Chelydra serpentina. The sequence continues at coordinate 1,970,280 of JBAIAC010000023.1, forward strand.
GATACTGGCTCACGTTGTATCACTGATATTGCAAAAGAAATCGAAGCTCAGTTGATAGGAAGGGTGTGAGCATCAAGCTGGTTGGAAATTCAGTTGGATGAGTCAATGGACATTTCTAATGCAGCGGTTCTTATTGTTTGTGTGCGTTATGCCTGTGAAGGCACATTTCATGAAGATCTACTCTGCTGTGAAGAACTGCCACAAAACACAACAGGTGCTGAAATCTTCCAGGTTCTAAGCAAGTATGTGATAGGACATAGACTTCAGCAGGACCACTGTGTAGGAATTTACACTGACGGAGTGCCTTCAATGACAAGCAGACACTCAGGTGTAGTGGTGAGAGTGATGGAAGTTGCACCGACTGCTTTATTCACTGGCAGCCAAGAAATAGTCTCCGGAGCTTAATGATGTCCTCGGTACAGTTGTTAAAATTGTGAATATTGTGAAAGCAAGTGGACTCAATTCTCGTATCTTTGTACAATGTGTGAAGTAATGGGGGCCAAACACCATCACTTACTCTTACACGCTGAAGTGCAGTGGTTATCCTGTGGCAAAGTATTAAACTGAATGTCTGAACTTTGATGTGAATTTGAAGCCTTTCTGTCTCAAAAGACGTCTCCTCTGGCGGCATACTTCCAGGATTTACAATGGCTTGCCAAACTTGCATATGTGGCAGATACATATTTGATCACTTCAATCAACTCAATCCCTTTGCGCAGGGAAGTAGGTGGAGTGTCATATTGGTTAACAAGATGATGGACTTTTTAAAAAAAAAACCCAAACCTCCAAGTCTGGAAAGAGAGCGTCAGGTGCAACTGTTATGACATGTTCCCATCTTTTGCATTTCTGTCTATTGATGACAGTAAAACCATGGATCTGCCTCTCCTACATGAAATAATTGCATACCACCTAAAATCAACTCTCCAAAAGTTCAAGGACTATTTCCCATCAGACTCTGATCCACGGAAAGGAAAGCAATGGGTTTGTGATCCAGTCTCCTCTCTAGAAACTGAGACCCCTCTGTCACCGTCATTGGAGGACAAGTTGCTGGAACAGTCAAGTGATGAGGGTCTGATATTACAGTTTCATGAAGTGACTCTACCTGTTTTCTGGATCAAAGTCAGAAGCGAATACCCACAGCTCAGTGAACTCGCTGTCAAAACTTTGCTCCCATCTCTGTGAGATTGGATTTTCAGTGATGATTGCACTGAAAATAAAATACGCAACTGGCTGAGATGCTCCCAGTGTCCCTCTCAAACGTTCATCCATGGACTGAAAGACTTGTGTCTACAAGACAGGCACAAACATCTCATTAACAGTATGGCTAGTGATGCCACCAGATTTTTTAAATTATATTTTAAAAACTAAATCAGTTAAATGATTTCTAATGTACAAAATGACGTATACAGTTGTAGACAAAATTATTGGTACCCTTCATTTGAAACCGTGTTTAAAAATCAGGTTAATATTTTCGTATCGCACAACTGATTGAACTGGGCAACAGGAGCCATGCTACCAGGACCTGGCTGAATCTCCCCTGGAAAACCCCAGGGGTTTCATCTGAAAAGATAATACAGCCCCGGTCTGTTACATTTCTGACTAGTTTCTATGAGGCTGGAATGGGCCTATCCCTCTGGCCTACCCACTTCACCTTGCGACATCTACTCTCCACCACCTCAAAGCAGGGAGGCCTCCACGGGGTCTGGAGGGATGAAAGGTGGGACTGTTCTGCAGAGGCAGCTGTGCAACTTGTATTGTGCATGGTGCATCCCTCCTTGTGAGAATGTAGGGGGCCCAACCCAGGCCTTTGAAGAGATGAATACATCCTGTTCCTTTGACATCCCAGACGCCTCCGTTTGTCTGCCAAAGCAGCATTGATTTTTAATGAGGTCATGGGGCAGTAGAGGGTAGTAGCTGAGGTGCCTCTGGGACACCAGGCAGACTTTGATTTTGACACCAGACTTGCTTCTGATAAGTCAAGTGAAACACTTCAAGCATTCCTTACAGCATGGTGTCCTACAGGGCTCTTGGTTGGTGCGATTTATGATAAAGATTAGGCAGACTTGGCCCAAATAGAATAGAACAACAAAGGATGCTCTGAATTATCTCAAAGGCATGTGGAGTGGGAGAGAGCCTGGAGGGGTAGGAATAGATTAATGCGAGAAGATTTCTTAATAGTAGTGAATAAAGAAACAGGAGTCTATGGGTTAAACTGAAGGAGACTAACCCATATGCCACTCACAGAACATTTCTTTATATTAAAGGGATGTTAAACTGGCAAAAGCAATCCACAGAGTAGTGCAGTTGCACAACAGTTTTTGGATAAAGGAAGCAAAAAACCCAGCTTCCAGGGAGAATATTTAAAGAGAGATGGATTTGTAGCGCAAATCCTCCACTCTGTCTCTTTTGCACTGCCAGAGTGGCACATAGGTTGGAAAGGTGGCTTAAACAGCAGATATCAGAGGGGTAGCCATGTTAGTCTGGATCTGCAGAAGCGACAAAGGGTCCTGGGGCACCTTATAGACTAACAGAGGTATTGAAGCATAAGCTTTCATGGGTCAATACCCACTTCTTCGGATGCAAGCAGTGGAAAACAGCAGAGGATTCCTTAAGTAGTGTAAAGCTGGCATAACCTAGTGTAGGAGGTATGCCAAGTGCAGGAGGGGCTGTGACCAGAATGTTCTGTGCTCTATAGAGACCAGGTCAAAGGAACAGTCCAGAGGAGGCTATTACTGCCCGATTAAAACAAACCTCAAGGGCTGATCTCAGGGTTGGTCTACACCACAAACTTATGTCAATATAACTATGTTGCTCAGGGGTGTGGAAAATCCATGTAGTTCTACCGACCTAACTGCCAAGGTAGCCAGCGCTATGTTGATGGGAGGGCTTTTCCTGTCGACACAGCTACTGCCTCTCGGGGAAGTGAAGTACCTATGCTGACAGGAGAAGCGCTCCCATTGGTATAGGCAGCGCCTTCACTAAGTGGTACAGAGGCACAGCTACAGTGCTGTAAGTGTAGACAAGCCCTGAGTTATACTTCCAGGATTGGGGAAGCACAAAGGAGCTGGAAGTAACACCGCATTGTTTCCCAACCCTGGATCCTGCACTAAGCACAGCTCAAAGGTGTGTGCTGCACCCAAAGATCTGGCCAGCGGTTTCTATAGCTAGCCCACTGACGCCATTTGGTTTAGATTTGCTTCTCTGAGGCGCAATCCCCATAGTGCTCCCTCAGGAGTGGTTTATCTCTGAATGACCCATAATGCAATGCTGTTCTTGAAAGGCATGAACAGTTGAGCCTATATTTTGGCAGTACTTCTGTGACAGTCTTTTAAGACAGGAATTTGCATGGTAAAAGTGGTCTCTCATGCTGGTTTCAATGTGAATTACTGTTTTCCTTGAAAGTCTGCTTAACTGGTTTCTTTCTATAATGTTTGGGTTAAGTTGTTATGTCTGTGGCTTGTAAATGTATGAGGTACTCCAGTAACTTTTTCATTTGGTGCATTGTTCTGGCCTTTAAAAGCCTTCCTGTTCCTAGGAATAAGTATGCAGATATAGTTATGGTTTAACATTGCTAATGGCTCATCTGGAAGGCATTGTAAACCAGAAATTTAGTACCTGTATTTGGACTACAAATAGAAATATTCTAATGAAAGGGCACAAAGACACACTAAAACCAAGAAGGAAACAGAATGAAAAATAAAGACTCAAGGTAAATTTTCAGTCATTTTGCCATATTCCTCCACTGCATTATATTAATAGGGGTCCATTTTATATCGGTAAATTCTTACGCATCATTGTGACAGTTAACCTCAAATAATCCCAAAATTAATTTTGTTAATAATATGTTTGTAGGTCTCAAAGTTTGACCTACAGGAAAGTGACTGGTTACATATTGCTGGTTCTTTCTACTTCCATCAAAATAAGCTAAAAGGGTATTCAGGAGAAGATTTTTCAAAAGTGACTACTATAGCTGGTTGAAATTTTCCAGGACAGCTCCCCCCCCACACACACACACCTTTTGACATATGATTTGGGATTTTTGACCAGCTCTAGTGACTAATGACTTGGTTGCTTCAATTTTTGGGTGCTCAATTTGAGACACTTCGAAGTGGGAGTTGATTTTCATAAAGTGCTGAGCCACTTCCCTTCTGAAAATTCATGTCCCTTTATAAGGTGTCCCTGGTTACCTCCCAAAGTCACTTGTCACAATTGAAGATCTTCTGAATATTTTCCTAACATTGCTTTTCCACATAAGCTATTGCTGTGGTTGCCACAGGGATGTTATAAGATTGAAGGGGAGGAACTTCATGTGACTTGGAATAGGGCAGGAAGTAGTTCTCTTGGCCATGTACGGGATAGGACTGGAGGTTAATCATGAGACAATTAATATGATCCACACTATGCACAATTTGATAGCCTTGATATTTCTAGTTTATTTTATTACAATTTACTAACCCAAATCAATCCCAGGAACTCTACTGAATTCAATGGAATTACACCACGTATGAATTTGGCCCATTGTGTGTGCTCTCTCTCTCTGTCTAATATATAAATGGAGATATGCCAATCTCCTAGAACTGGAACGACCTGAAAGGTCATCAAGTCCAGTCCCCTGCCTTCACCAGCAGGACCAAGTGCTGTCCCCTGACAGATTTTTGCCCCAGATCCCTAAATGGCCCCCTCAAGGATTGAACTCACAACCCTGGGTTTAGCAGGCCAATGCTCAAACCACTGAGCTATCCCTCCCCCCGAGTTCTTTACCTTAACAAAGTTCTTCAGCTCAAAACGTTGTTAAATATTTTTTGCTATTAAATATTTTTGCTTGATTGGAATTTGTCCAGCAGAGCAGCTGGAGTGAAGCCAACGAATAACTAACCTCAAGAGAAGGGACAGAAACCTTCCTAATGATCAAAGGAAGAAGCAGACGAGCAACTGATCTGATGAGACAATTAAGAATCAAGCAGCCATGACAAATAGCCCTTCAGAGGAAGTTAGCTTTTGTGGGAGCAACTTGAGCTGACCCTGAGGTAGGACAATTATGCTGCGATGACATGAATGGCTGAGCACACTTACAAATATTTCGGTTTTCTTGCCTTTCTGACTGTAATTAAGTGGCTCTGCCAGATCAAAAGCTGATTTTGCTCATTTGGAAATGAAATTACTGTGCCTACTCTACTGTGTAAATTTTAAGAATCTTAATGAAACCAGCTCCGGCAGTGGAGCCTGCTTTACTGTCCCAAGATGTTTAGTTTAGTTCAAATGGTTGTAGATTGCAGCTTTCCTGAGTTTCCACAAGAACAAAAAACAAACAAACAAAAAAGCCTCGTTCTGTAGAGATGGTCATAGAACTAAGCAGTCTGGAACTTTCAGGTGTTGCAAAATCCACATCCTCATTTCCAGGTTGACCCCATATCCAGCCCTTCCACCTCATAGCAACATTTTGTTGCATCTGTACTTTGAAGTTTATTATCTCAAACACTGTGATTTACAGGTTTTTTGAATGGACCTGATCATTCTGGAAATTCCAAAAGGTGCAAGGACTGCTACTTACAAGAGCCATGCTGCATTGGACCAGAGTCCTTTGATACATGTTTGTTTTGCACTTACTGGAAAAAGAGTATAATATTTACATGAAAAATAGTGTTGACATGTTTCTTGTTTTCGTCAAAATGTTGGTGCTAACCGGTTCTAGTTTTTTGCAAACATTTTTCACTTTCCATTTGCATTGGTTTGTATTCCTCTTTCATTCTGAGTTCTAGATTCTAATAAATGCCAAATCTCAAAAGAAAATTCTGTGGAAACCATCAGATTTTCCATATTTGGTTGGGAAACCATATGAAATGACAGACTTTGGCCTGGTTTTCCCCAATATCATAACTTAGCCTAAAACTCACATTGTCCTAGTCTGGTCTAAAAGTTAGGTAGACACAGCCAAGGCCGGTGCAACCACTAGGCGAACTAGGTGGTCGCCTAGGGCACTTAGTGGTTGGGGGCGCCAAAAAGCATCGGCTTGGGAGGGGTGGCCCCAGCCATGGAGGAGCCGGCGCGATGGGGTGGGGGGGCAGCAGCCCTGCAAAGGCGGTAGCACCGCTACTGGGGAGCAGCCACACCCCCTGCCCCTCCTTCCCAGGCTGCAGCCCGGTACCCCCTCTCCCGCGGGGCTCCTTCAGGTTGAAGGAGATGCATGCAGGCACCAGTCCTCGTGGACCCCCCGGCTCGCCCCTCGCCTTGCTTGGGCTCGGCGGCTCCCCAGGAGGGGCAGCGGTGGTGGCTCACACTCTCGGGAGCCGCAGAGCCTGAGTGTGGCAAGGGGAGAGCCGGGGGGTGCACGGGGGCCACCGCCTGCATGCATCCGTTGCAGGAGCCCCCTGGGAGGAGGGGGAGGCACCGGGCTGCAGACTGGGCAGGTGCGCCCCCGGCTCCCCCCTCACCGCGCTCAGGTTCTGCGGCTCCCGGGACGGAATGTGAACTCCCGCTGCCTCAGCACTCTGCGGAGGAGGGGCTGTGCACACGGCAGCCCGGCAGTGTGTTGCCTCCACGTGGAGCCAGCAGCTTCAGCGGCCTGGGCCTGGTAAGGGGAGTCCCGGGGGGCAGTCAGGGAGCAGGGGGAGGGTTGGAAGGGTCAGGAGTTCGGGGGGGGGCTGTCAGGGGGCAGGGGTGTGGAGAGGCGGCAGGGCAGTCAGGGGACAGGGAGTAGGGGTGGGGTTGGATGGGTTGGGAGTTCTGGGGAGGGGCTTGTCAGGGGGAGGGGGTGTGGAGAGGGTTGGGGCAGTCAGGGGACAGGTAGGGGGTAGGGTCCTAGGGGGGCAGTTAGCGTGGGGGGGTCTCAGGAGGGGACAGTCAGGGGACAAGGAGCAGGGAGGCTTAGGTAGGGGATGGGGTTCTGGGGGGCAGTTAGTGGCAAGGGTCCCAGGAGGGGGCAGTCAGGGGATGAGGAGCGAGGGGGGAGTTGGGGGTTCTGAGGGGGGCAGTCAGGGGGTGGGAAGTGGGAGGGAGTGGATGGGGGTGGGGAGGGGGGAACATGGTCTGGGGAGCAGCCCCTGGGCATGGCTGGCCCCTGGGCAGACTGGCCCTGGGGTCTACAAAGGCTCGTTGGGATTTGCCCCTCAATGAACCAATGTGCGGGGGCGGGAGGGAGCGCAAGGTGGAATTTTCGCCTAGGGCACAAAATATCCTTGCACCGGCCCTGGACACAGCTACGGGACTTAGGGGTGTGAAAAATTCACACCCCTGAGAGCTGAAGTTGTGCTGAGCTAACCCCCAGTGTACACGCAGCTAGGTCAAGAGAAGAATTCTTCTGTCAGCCTAGCTACTACCACTTGGAGAAGTGGATTACCTACAGCAACAGAAAATCTCCCTCCATCAATCTAGGAAGTGTCTACACTATGGCACTGCAGCTGTGCTGCTGTAGTGCAGGCATGGCCTTAAATCTCAAGCCAGGCTTGTTCGGAGTTCTAGTCGGGTTCATCCAAAACGTTGTTGATTTAGCCCAAATGTCAGGCTAGTTTTAGGGGTTTGGTTTTATACGGCTGTCCCTTCCCTCCTATGTAAGTGTGCTGAAAATTATTTTTGAAATCTAGGGCAGTCCTCATCAAGAAGATTAATTGGTTGTTTTTTTAAATTAAAATATGAATGAAACTTTCTACTTATAAAATGGGAAGGTTGATAAAAATAACCTTATTAATAATGATTGAATATTGTTATTTTAAAAAATTGTTAATGGCTTCGTGTGTTCATGAAAACCGCTAGACACATGGATATTTGCATCTAAAAACATGGGCAAAGTAAGGTTCGGTTACTGCTGAGACTTTATTTAAAAACAATATTTAAAAAATACATAAGAAGTCAATCTGGAGTTAAGTCAGCTCTGATTTTTTTTCTCCCCAAAGTAGAGATTTCAGCTCCAGAATTTTAATTCTGTCATTAGATAGAATAAAGCCATCTATAATGCCTGGATCTGGATCTAGATCAGGATTCAACATTTTTTGAAAGGATAAGATTTTTATATTTGGGGTTTTGGTTCAGGGCCATGTCTACAACAAAGGATAGTGGCACAAGAAATTTATTTCATTAGTTGAATTAGTTTGTTTAGTTTTTATTTTTAAGTGTGTGGGACAGAAGACTCCAAACTTGTCATTGTTTGGGAGGGTTGGGGAGCACCAGCTGGTATTGGGCTGTGCCCTCATTTGAACTCCCATCATCGGCGAACTCCCCCAAAGAGACACTTCTCATTCCATGGCAAATTTAGCAGACAAAATGTCCTGGGATTTTTCAAGAAATCTTAATCACTCCTCTAAAATTGTCATAACTTTTCAACATTTGCAATAAGTGGTGAAAGCTGTTGACTAATTTCTTATCCAGATATCTGTTATTTAGCTAAACACATTAAATACCACACACAAAGCTGGGTTTCCTTGGCCTTAGCTACCCATTACTGTCAATTCTTAAGCACAACATTTTGACAAATTGTCCTTGCCATCCACAGCAAAACGTATGCCACTCATATGCTAGTGGAAGAAACAAACATTTGCTAAAGTACAATGAAGCATTCAATAGCTTAGTGATATGCTGTGAGAGTGCAGAATAAGGTCTGCCTGATAGTGCCTAGATGTGAGACCATGAAGAAGTGTTTCTTCATTCGTTAACCATAACTTGCCCCATGCTAACTTGTGTTCTTCATTATTCTTTCTTGGTATGGTCCCTCATTATTATTCTGACACAAGCAATTTTAGTGCAGAAGCCTTCGTGACCCTCTGGAGTTACTTGCAGTTAGCTTTTTTGTGCCTTCAGACCACAGAAGCAATAATGCATAGAAGTAATCTCTGAAGAACACTGTCTGCTGTCAAAATGGATGTTTCCACATGACTAAGTATCAATGAGCCTTTTGCACAGTGCTGGGATTGGGAATGCGGCTATCTCTGCCCCACACTGTGACGAGTACTTAGCGGGTGCTGCTCCGCTTGTGAAGCGGAGCTAAACTGCTCACCCTCAGGATAATGAAAGCGAGCAAATTCCCTGCTCTCTCTCCCTGTCTTGTAAATAAAATTTTTACTATTGCAAAGACTCATCCTCTGTTCCACCCCTCCACAAAAGTGGGCACCCACTCCTTTGGGAGACTAGACCAGAGAAAATTAAAGAGAATGGAAACAATACAAGTGCATTGTCTGCCGAAAGAAGTTCCTTTGTGGGTTTAGAGTCAACACCACCTGCTCACTTCTAGACATGCTGCCTATTTATTACTTTGTCTGGATCAGACAACTAGTCCAGACAAAAGCAAGTACAACTGACAGATACAAAACAAAGTGAGGTTGCATAGGTCGGAAGAGTGGAGGAGGGTTTTCCTTTCACTCAGAATGAATTGCTGTCACCACCCCTTCTATCTTAAATGCACAATTGCTTTGACTAAGGATAATGACATCTAAAAGGTGCTAGAATTAATACCTTTTTGCTTCCCACATTATATCATTATGTTGCTGCAGAAAGTACAGTACTGTTCACTTTTTTTAAAAAAAGGCTGAGGGGCTAGCATTTAGGGTTTTTTGGTTTCTTTGTTTTTTGTTTTTTTGAGATGTTGAGCACCCAAAATCCCAACTCAATCCAGTTCAGAGCCTCTGAACACCAGATCCATTATGTCCCTAGGACACAATCTTTAGAAAGGGACAGCACAAGGTGTAAATTGTGACCCAGAGAGCCACAATATCTCCTCACTAACCCCTGTATTCTCCCAGGGATAGTGATTTACTGCTGACCTGTGAGCAGTAACATACTACCCCTAGCATGCTGACTCAACACTGCGCTGGTAGGGTGTATTCATGGGAGGTGGCACCAAGGCTCTGCCCATTCTCACCCAACTATTGAGGGGATAAATGACTGTGCAATGCCTGTTATCCTGCACACATTGACTCAAGATTCAGGTAGCTGCTTAAGGAATAAGAGAGCTGGTCTAACTCCTTGCTATCCTGTGGGAGTACCCAGCCTGCCACACAATTTAGCCCTATGTTATTTGCACTGGCCACGTGGTGCAGTATTAACCCTCACATATATCTGTCTAACTTTATCTATTTTCCCATCGATTACACTGCCTAAGTGACAACTTTATTAATAAAACGAAAATAAGAAAGAAAAACTTGTAGCACCTTAGAGACTAACAAATTTATTTCAGCATACGCTTTCGTGGGTTAGTACCCACTTCATCGGATGCATCGGATTCATCGGTACTAACCCACGAAAGCGTATGCTGAAATAAATTTGTTAGTCTCTAAGGTGCTACAAGTTTTTCTTTCTTATTTTCGTTTTGCTGACACAGACTAACACGGCTACTACACTGAAACTTTATTAATGAAATTGTAGTGGCTAGAGTATCCACCTAAAGCCAGCCATGTAGTTCAGGATCCCTATTGCTCTTATCTAGAGGAATCTTTCCCTCTCTCCAAACACACCCTTTTCATTTCATCACATTGCTTCCCAGCTTTGGTCCTTTACCTCATGTAGGTCTTGGTGCCCTGGTTTTAGCAGGCACAATTCCATTGACTTCACAGGAGTTACACTCACCTATGCTAGGCCTGAATTTGATGACATGAAAAAGAAACCCTGATAACCATATAGGGCCAAAATGGCTTCTCAGTTCTCTCTCTCCCTCTTCGCTATAACTGTGTCCAGTTCTGGTGCCCACAATTCAAGAAGGATATTGATAACTTGGAGAGGGTACAGACAAAAGACATAAGAACCATTAAAGGATTAGAAATCATGTTTTATAGAGAGAGATTCTGTGATGAAATAGACCCCTGTGTTCACACCCTACACACTAGTGTAATAATTTTGTACAAGGCATGTCTTGTAAAGTATCATTGAAAACTCATAATTTGCTGATCAGTATTGTCCTGGTGAAATATGTGTGGCAACACTGTATGTGAAATTCTAAGATTCCCCTGTATAGTGGTGTTACCACATGGTCAAAAGCCCACAGACCTGCCCAAACAGAAGTTGGCAAACAGGTCTGTCCTAAGCAAAGGAAGGAAACAAAGAAAGTTTGAACAGGTGAGAAAAAACCAGCAGGGAACATCCTTCCACATAGATTTGTCTCCTAGGGCATGTCTATGCTGCAAATAACCCCCCCCCCCCCCCCCGCCCGGCTGGCCTGTGCCAGCTGCCTCAGGCTTCTGGGGTTTGGACTGCAGGGCTGTTTAATTGTAATGTAGACTTCCAGGCTTGGGCTGCAGCCCGACCTCTGGGACCCTCCCACCTTGCAGGGTCCTAGAGCCTGGCCCCCAGCCTGAGCCCAGAAGTCTACACTGCAATTAAACAGTCCCTTAGCCCAATTTCCATGAGCCTGAGTCAGCTGGCACAGGCCAGCCACAAGTGTCTAATTGCAGGGTAGACGTACCCCTAGTGCCCAGCTGGAAATGTTTTCCAAGAGGGGGATTGAAACTATAAAAAGGAGGGGCCAATGCCCTGAGGGACCAATGCCCCAAGGGACTCCCCTCTCCCTCCCTGCCCATCACATTCACTGCACCTGAAGAGACAAAAGACGCTTTTGTTGGATTCTGGTGAAGGGGTCCCAACCTACAGAGTTTGGTCAGTAAGACTGCTAAAGGGCATGTGGGGAGAAACTTTGCTTGAATCTGATATAGTTTGTTAAGACAGGCATTAGTAAAGGTTTTATCTTCATTTTCCTTCTAACCATTTCTGACTTTTATGCCTCATTACTTCTACTCACTTTAAAACTCTCTTTGTAGTTAATAAACTTATTTTACTGTTTTATCTAATCCAGTGTGTTTTAAATTGAAGTGTCTGAATAACTATTTGGCATAATGAGCTGGCATATTATTCCCTTTAAGGAATAACAGACTTAAAATATTTGTACTGTACAAGAGAGGTCTGAGCAGTACAGGAAACATATTTCTGGGGGGAAATCTGGGACTGGGGGTGTGTTGGGGTTACCCTTCAGTATAACCAAGGCAGGTGAGAACCAGAGTGTAACCTCTGCGTGGCTGGCAGGCTGCAGATATACACAGATAGATAGGGTGTGGCTTGCATGCTGGAAGGCTGTTTATGAGTGGCCCAGGTGGGAACTAGTTCATTAAGGCATTGTAAAGCACCCAAGGTTGCAGGGCAGGGGTGACACTAGTCATTAGTCTGGATTGTAGCCATGTATGTCACAGACTCAAAGAGCTCAATCTATTTAGTTTAACAAGAGAAGGTCAAGGGGTGACATGATCATAGTCTGTAAGTACCTACATGGGGAACAAATATTTAATAATGGGCTCTTCAATCTAGCAGAGAAAGGTATAACATGATCAAATAGATGGAAGTTGAAGCTAGATAAATTCAGATGGGAAATAAGGCATACCATTTTAACAGTGAGGGCAACTTACCAAGGGTCATGGTGGATTCTCTAGCACTGACAATTTTTTAATTTATTGGATGTTTTTCTAAAAGATCTGCACTAGGAATTATTTTGGGGCCGTTCTATGACCTGAGAACGGACTAGATGATCACAGTAGTCCCTTCTGGGCTTGGAATCTATGAAATGCCACAGACTCTGTGCCACCCATGGGTAGACACTCAGTTGGGCATCTCCTCCACTGATACAGCCTCTGCCATCACAAAGATATTTCAATTCATGTTAGATCAGCAGGTGGATGGAGATCAGCTGACTCATTCTTCACCCAGGAAAACAAAAGCAAGGCTGCTATGGGGAAACGCTTTAAGGAACTTGCTAACATCACCCATTCTTAAGAAGTATCAGGCTTCAGATCATGAAGGTGGTATGAAGCCTCTGGGTTTTTGTTTACCCTTACTATTCCTGGACATTCCTGAGAGGAGTGGACAACAATTCTACACCCTCTATTTTCTTAGCTCTCTTTTCTCTAACATTTCCCAGTTCTCTTTCTTCTCCCTCCTACGAGTGATTTCCCAGGGTTCAGTTCATATGTCTCATCTGCAAATTCCAGTTGCTATGCGTGTTTCTCTCACATTTTCTGAGAGTCCTAGCAACCTGCTTACCCTGCTAGCACAGACATTATTGAAAGAGAGCAGCAGTACCACTCTTAAACTCGAATAATAGGCTTGAAATGTACAGGGCCTGATACTTGGCTGAAGTATAATGGCATAGCTCCCCCAGGTGAGGATCTGGCCTGAAATTTGAGCCTGGCTCAGCTCTTACTCTGGTTCTACAACAGTCTAACTCCACTGACTTCTGTGAAGTTAATTACATCTGATTCTCACAGGCATGAGCTCAGAATCAGGCCACACTATTTACATGTTTACATGGACTATGCCTGATCCTTCTGTTCTTTTACTATAATTCAGCTCTTCATGAGGAACTTAAGAGAGATGACTTTTTGTGAAAAATAAAGAACACTTGAAAGCTAGGACAACACTGGAGATGATATGTTCATTCTCATTCCCTTTCATATATGTACCCAAGTGTTTAATTAAAATTTGTGCTGGAGTGGTGCAGTTTTGATGAGACTTGATGTGGTAGGCTTTGATACTGCTCATTTTAAGAAACTCAATAATTAAGGTGCTTGTTAATATCAGCCATGAGGTTCCCTCAGAGGCCATTACCGCACCCTACATATTTGATTCAGACAAAATACTGGTATGTCTCTGCTTTAACCCCATCTGTCCCTAGGAAAAGGACATGGAATTTCTGAGCAGAGAATTAAAGGTTAGGCGAGGAGAGAAGCGAACAAAACATTATTAGACTAATTTAAATAATGTATTTAGCCACCTTATTGGCAGTGTCCACGTATTCATTAAGCGAGTTGTATATCCCTGCAGAGATATTTAAGAATTCTCTATGAATAAACTCCAAGTATTAAATCAGGTTGAAAGCATGCTATGTATTTTGTTCACTTTTGAAAGGGAAATTCTTCTAAAACAGTCTGGAGCGAGATCCTCAGCTGATGTAAAGTGGCATAGTTCCATTGAAGTCAGTGGAGTTAGGAGTGCCAGTTTCCATCAGCAGGATCTGGTCCCTCAAGTCTAATCTCAATCCTTCTGTTTTGCATGACATCATAACCCTAGGTTCTTGTCCAAGGTGAAGTACCCTCAAACTTTAGCCACTCCTCCTCCCTGTCCTTCACAGAAGAATGTGTTTGGGTTGTTGTTTTTTATTTCAAATGTAGTACTTTTTTCTGTCTAGGTCCTCTCCACACATAACTTTCCAACTTGGCCACTAACCTACTTCCTCCTCATCTTGAAAATGTGAGGTGAAGCATTTTGACCTTGTCTACATGGGGAAAAGCCCACAGTAGCTGCTGCACATTAGCTATTCTGTACTAACTCCCCAATGTGGGCACCAAGTGTTTCTTTGTGCAGATTAGCTTCATGCACTTTGGAAGTCCATTAGGCTAAACTGCCTAAGGCCACTCTTAGTGCACAGTAAGCGTGGCCACATGGGGAATTAGTACAGAGTAGCTAGTGTGCTTTAAATTCACACCCTAGATTACTGCATGCTAACTTCCCCATGTAGAAAAAGCCCCATAACACATGATCCAGTTCATGATCTTCCATAATGCAGGCACAGAGTCAGGGCCGGCTCCACGCACCAGCCGACCAAGTATGTGCTTGGGGCAGCACCTAGAAGGGGGCGGCGCTGAGGTTTTTTTTTTTTAAATTAAAAAAAACCCACCACTCTTCCCCACCGGGGCAGCAGGGACGCGGGCGAGCCGCTCTCCCCGCCGGCGCCCCAGCTGGGGCAGCGGGGGGGCAGCCATGCTGCACTCCCCGCCGGGGCAGCAGGGACGCGGGCGAGCCGCTCTCCCCGCCAGTGCCCCAGCTGGGGCAGCGGGGGGCGGTCATGCTGCGCTCCCCGCCGGTGCCCCGGGGAGTGGGGTGACCGGTGGCTTTTTTGCCTGGGGCGGCAAAAAAGCCAAAACCAGCCCTGCACAGAGTACTTGATCCAGGTCATCCTTTTATACCATGAAGGTAGAGCACTTCATATTTGTACCTTGGGGCTTGTCTACATGTAGACACTCAGGAAAGTAAATCCAAATTAACTTTAAAAGTGGATTAGTTAAACCGCATTAAATCCTTGTGTGGACACAAGCTTTAAGGGCACATTATGATCTCCTTACTCATGCAAATGGTGTAGTAACAGACAATGTTCCCTCTAATTTTTTTCATCCATGTGCGATATGAATTTTGTTATGTGCACTAATATAGAGGTAATGTGCGGATGTGCGCCACCAGTAGAAACAAAAAACCTAGATATAATATATATTTTTAAAAAGTTACCATAGGGATAATTACTCGACAGGACAGGTTAGGCCAGGGGTAGTCAATATCTGGACCGCGGGCCAAATCCAGTCTGCCAGGCACTTTTGAACAGACCCAAAAATCTTTTTATTTACTTACTATCTCTGGCATCTCAACCTTGATTGTACCTTGACCAAGAAATTTGGACTTGCCAAAAAATAACTGACTACTCCTGGGTTAAGGATTTTTGATTTCACTACTCAAAGAATTAAAGAGAGAAATAAAATTATGAAATGCATAGACCAGTCAAATAACTAAAAGAACACACTTTGAAAGAATAAATTTACAGAGAATATATGTGTATTGCAGGAAGTATATGTGTATTGCAGGAAGGGGTGGGAGGAAGGGATAGCTCAGTGGTTTGAGCATTGGCCTGCTAAACCCAGGGTTGTGAGTTCAATCCTTGAGGGGGCCATTTAGGGATCTGGGGCAAAAATTGGGGATTGGTCCTGCTTTGAGCAGGGGGTTGGACTAGATGACCTTCTAAAGTCCCTTCCAACCCTGCTATTCATTGATTGATTGAAGTAACAAAAAAAAATACAAGTATGTGTTGTGAGGTAAGTGTGAAAGAGAGAGACACACACAGTATGTGTGTGAGAGAGACATGAGCTGCCTTTTTAAGTAGATTAGCACTCACCAGTCTGAAGCCTGCTTGTTCAGACACAGCAGCTGCTGCCGACAAGCTCCATCCCACATCCCACTCCTAAGCCCTGTCATGTCCCCACCCCTCTCTGTGGAGATGGGGTATGGGGTGGGGGACACCCTGACATCAGCGTGTCCCCCCCTTCTATACCCTGATCTGCACAGCAAGCAGGATGCTCCTGGGAGCAGCTGGCCAGGGGCTCCAAAGCAGAGGGCAGGAGCAGCGCGACAGTGGGGGGAGGGACACCTGAAGTGCAGGGCACTTGATAGACTGCTGGGTGGCCACACGGCTTAGAGGGAACTTAGGTGACAGATATTACATACCTATGGAATATCCAAAACCTATAGTATCATCTTTATGTGAGCTGTATCTGTTATCTCCATGGGACAATTTCAGGAGTTCACCGCTGAAACTGAAATTACTGGGTGGTAATTAATGCAAATCTGTAGGCAGACAGGGAAACTGCATATCTAGTTTGATCTGGTTTGGGAGACTTGACAAAGAAAACTGAAAAATGACCAGCCTGGCATAGGGAAGGAAGATACTCTTGCCCAATCCAAGAAGTGGCATATACTGTGATCATGATAGACAGAGCCTGCAGGACTTTGAGCCTACAAGCATCTCCGTGTGGAAGTTGGATAACTGCCTGATAACCTAAGATCTGCAGATCAGAAGTTTATTGTTTTTAGGATATGTTTTTGCAGTAATTCTTTTGTTCTGAATAAATAGTATTTTGTCTTAAGAACGCAGGCTAGTTTCTAGTTAACCTCGTCATTACCCTTGAGAGAGAGCAGAGCTGTAGGTGCTGAACTAAACTCACACCTGCAGGGATAATCACAGTGAATTGCCAGAAGAATTGCAGCCTAAATCCCCGGTCAAGGGGAAAGAATCATGGGACTCTTCCCTGAGAAAGGTGATAGTTAGAGACCTGAGAGGGGTGCCCTCAATGATGCCGTGAAAGGGTCCAAGATGGAAATACCTCAGAAACTGTGACAAGTATCAATGGGTCCAATGGGACATACGGTGTGGTAAAGGAACAGTAATTGGAGGACAGTTCTCTATCCCCCACTCTTTCCATTTTTCACTATCTCCCTCTTAAATGGTCTTAGCAGGCTAACAGTCTGTATGGTATTGCAATATGTGAAACTAAGTTAGGGTGCATTGGACTGGAACAGATTTCATAGCTGTGTGATAACACATGAAAATGATCAGCTGTATATTTATATTGGATGCCGGCAGGTTTCCATCTTTAGAGATGTAGCCAAAACACAGTTGCCTTCAACAACCAAGGAGAGTGGGTGTCCAAAATAACTAGGTTTCCTGACGTGTGTATACACATATTCTCTTCTACTACTATTATAAAATATTTGGAGTTGGCTGGCTTATAACCATTGACTAATGTGTCTTGACCTCATGCAGCTATGCTTCTATAACTGAAGATTTGGAACCTTTATGGGCCAGTCACTTACATTTTTCACAATAGAAATTACTACATTACTACTAGCTACATAACAGAGACCACCTAGCTCATTAATTTGTCATTTTACTGAAATATTGGAGTCTTGAAACCTGTTTAGTGCCTTAAGTAAATTAAAATGCAAATACAGTGACTGCACTGTTGTTAAAGGACAAGCTGAAGAATATAGTAACTGTTAAGTTGTGCATTAGCAAAGATTAGAAAAATTGGTTCAACATTTTGGGCTCCATAGTTAATTGAATCCTTTGTGATATCCTGTGTTTCTCAGGCTTGTTTGTGAGTGAGATGAAAATATGTGGCTGTGACACAGACATGCCCAGGCATGTTCTGGTGGTTATATTATATCTGTGTCCCAACGTTTTCTCAATATTACACTGAAGGGTGTTGTGTGTGGTCTCTGCCGAAAGCTAAGAGAGCTGACCCAGTCAATATAAATAACAATGAACATGGAGACAGCCTAGGTTTACTGTCTAGAGCTGATAGGAGATTTACAAATGCAATCAAACTCCAAGAGCATTCTTGGAAGAAGAGGGCTCCTGGACTAAGAGATAATAGCCTAGGATTGCATAAGAGCAGAAGGTTGGGCTAAGTGGTTATCCATTACATGAGGAAATTCTCTTTCATTGTGAGTGTCTCAAGAAAAGTAAATCCCAACTTTTAGGACTGGTCAAGTGCTTCAAGAACCAACCATTGGGTGAAAAATACCTTATTAGACAAGCAAGAAACTCGTTAATAAGTATTCACAAATTGAATATGAGTCAACAATGTGATTCAGTTGCAAAAAAAGCTAATATTCTCAGTGTCATATGTCAGACATGGGAGGCAATTCTCCCACTCTACTTGGCACTGGGGAGGCCTCAGCTGAAATACTGTGTTCAGTTCTGGGTGCCACACTTTCAGAATGATGTGGATAAATTGGAGAGAGTCTAGAGACCAACAAACATGAAAAAAGGTTTAGAAAAAAACTGGGCATGTTTAGTATTGAGAAACAACAACTGAGTGGGGACCTGATAACAGTCTTTCAATATGTTAAGGGCTGTTATAAAGAGGATGGTGATCAAATGTTCTCCATGTCCACTGAAGATAAGACAAGAAGCAATTGGCTTAATTTGCAGCAAGGGAGATTTAGGTCGGATATTAGGGAAAACTTTCTAACTCTTAGTTGAGTTAAGCTCTGGAATAGGATTCCAAGGGAGGCTGTGGAATCCCCCCATCACTGTAGGTTTTTAAGAATAGGTTGGACAAAAACCTGTCAGGGATGGTCTAAATTTACTTAGTCTTGCCTCAATGCAGGGGGCTGGACTTGATGACTTCTCGGGGTCCCTTAGGGTGACCAGATGTCCCGATAAAATTGGGACTGTCCCGATATTTAGCCCTTTGTCCCGTGTCCCGACCGATGTATGATCGGGACGCCAATTGTCCCGATAATCAGGTAAGGATGTGAGCAGGAGGGGTGAGCAGGCGAGTGGTGGGGGGTGAGTAGGCAAGCAGAGGGCAGAGGCGAGCGGAGGGGTGGGGTGAGCCAGCAGCAGGCCAGCCAGTGGGCTGGCTGGCTGGCTGTCCGGCGCGGGGAGGCGGGGTGAAGAGGCGAGCTGGCGGGCGGGGACGGGGCGTGAGGAGCAAGTGGCCAGCCAGCGGGTGGGGTGAGGAGGCGAGTGAGTGGCGGGCCGGCGGGCGAGCAGGCCAGCGGCAGGCAGGTGGGCGAGGGTGAGCCAGCGGTGGGCAGGGAGCGTTGGGGGTGAAGAGGCAAGCGGCAAGCCAGCAACTGATGGGGGTGCGAGTGGCGGAGGGTGAAGGGGTGAGCCAGCGGCCGGCAGGCGGGCGAGGGTGAAACGGTGAGCTGGAGGCAGGCAGCGGCGAGCAGGCGAAGAGGCAAGCGGCGAGGCAACGGTGGGCAGGGGGGACGAGGAGGACAGCAGCAGGCGGGCGGGCGAGGGGCGAGCCAGTGGCGGGGGGCGGTGAGGAGGCAAGGGGCAGGCAGGCGAGCGGCGGGTGGGGAGTGATTGAGGAGGTGAGCAGCGAGCCAGTAGCGGGCAGCGGGCAGCGGGGGGGGGGGGGGGGAGGTGAGGAGGCGAGTGGCCGGGCAAGGGTGAAGAGGCGAGTGGTGAGCTAGCGGGGGTTCTCAGGGTGGGCATGGGGGTTTCTGGCAGGGGAGTGAGGAGGTGAGTGACAGGTGGGATGGGGTGAGAGAAGGCGAGCGGTGGGTGGGGGACAGAGGAGGAACTCAGCAAGCCAGCGGCAGGCCAGGGGTGAGGAGGGGTGCGGTGGTGGGGCTGAGCAGGGAGGGGGCGGGACTTGGGGTAGAGTGAGGGAGGAGCCTGGGAGGAGCGGGGGTGGACTGTGGACAGGGCCTACGGCACCCCAATGTGTCCCGATATTTTACTGTTGTGATCTGGTCACCCTAGGGTCCCTTCCAGCCCTACATTTCTATAGGCTATAGATTGCATCTTACATTTTTCTTTTACTTGTATCCTTATGTTTCCAAACCCTTACACTTGATGTTATTTGAATCTTTACCCCAAGCTCTGTTAAATAAACTTCAGCTAGGTTTTACTATAAACCAGTCTAAGTGCCTTGTGCTGAGGAGAGTGCTGAACTGAAGAGAAACTGGTAAGCTGTGTGCACTGTCTCCATAGAGGAAGCTCGAAGAGCTTTGCATTGCAGCTGTGCAGAAGGTAGGGGATTGGGCACTCAAATGTAACAAGGTGCGTGTGTAAATTGCTAGCCTGTGCTGGAAAAGAGCAGGGGTCATGCAGCCTGGAATGGGATGCCTGTGTTGCCAAGCAGTCGGGGGCTAGGGAATGTTTCCATAATGGGCACAGACAGGGCTCCCTTCTGCTGTGATAAAGTGGTACAAGTGATTCACACCAGTCCCTCGGGTTACCCTGACAAGTGTCACACTTGGCACAGTATCTCTCCTATGCACAGTAAACTGTTCTATGGGAGTTTTCTCATTGACTTAAATCAGTGGTTTTCAACCTGTGATCCACGGACCCTGGGGGTTTGCAGACTATGGCTAAGATTTCCGAAGTGGTCTGTGGCACCATTCAAAAATTTTGGGGGGTTTGCAAATGAAAAACAGTTGAGAACCACTGACTTAAATGAAAGCAGGATCAGGTCTTAACCCACTATTCTTCTTCCTAGAATTTGGTGTGTGGGGACAGGTTCCCAGGTGGATATAGAACTGAATTTTGCCTAATGAACATTTCAGAGTGAAATATACATTTTGAAGGAAAACGTACAAGTGACATTTTACTTGGTCTTGTCAAATTTTCTAAAGTCACTATTTAAGCTTTTTAAAAGAATTATTTATGCAGGTTTGATCATTCATGGGTACACACATGGAAACTGATTTTGCAATCCATTACTCGTGAGTAATCTTTACATAGGTATTCCCATTGAAGTCAATAGGACTTTTTGAATGAGTGAGAACTACTCCTGTGAGTAAGGGTATGATGGACTAGTATTTTACAGTGAGAATATGCAGGCAAGACCGAGCTACTGCTCGTATTAGTTACAGAGGAAAACATTTTGTTTGCTCATGAATGGTATAAATTAGTCTTGTCAAGCTCCAATCAGTATTATTACATCTATTTAAATTAAATTATTTCTTTTGTGAACAGTGGTTTTCTCTTTGTTTTTTGTTTATAAGTAGATCATTCCCTCAGTGACAGAGGCTTTGTGAATAATTGTGCAGATTACAATTTGATAAATAACAGTTGGAAATTTGTGATTATAGATTCATTTATTGTATTTCCATCAGTTGTTATCAGTGGAATTGGTTTGTGGCAGCAGTGAAAAATGGAAAATACTTTCTCCTGCTGGGTTTTGGGGGGTTTTTTTTGGATTGCAGTTGTGTTAGGTTCAAGAGGCTTAGAGGGGCTCCTTGTATTTTAAATTTAGGATTGTACATATCACTGATTAAGCAGAGAATTAGCAGTTTACAGTTAAGTTTGAAATATGAAGTCATTACAACACTCTATCACCAGACATGAAATGAAATTTATATTCCTAGAGTTACCTTTTTGTCAGAATGAAAATTAATCCCAGATATGTTATCCACCATATTTTCCAGTTACTTTATCACATTATTTAATTGACCATTATTAAATACCTGAATTTGTTTGTATTCTGTTAAACTGTTATAGTCTATCCCCTACCTGATGTAAATTAATTCTCATTATCTTCTAATACTTCGGGGGGGAAAGTTGAGGTGCTGCAAAGTAATGTGTCGTGGTGTTCCCTAATAACTGAAAATGACATATTCGAATTGGCAAAGGGTAACAAAAATTATTAGGGATATGGAACAGTTTCCATATCAGGTGAGATGAAAAAGACTGGGACTGTTCATCTTAGAAAAGAGATGACTAAGCAGGATATGATAGAGGTCTATAAAATCATGAATGGTGTGGTGAAATTGAATAGGGAAATGTTATTTACCCCTTCACATAACACAAGAAGTAGGGGTCACCCGAAGAAATTGATAGCAGATTTAAAACATTTAAAAGGATGTGCTACTGCACACAATACACAGACAGCTTGTGGAACTCATTGTTGGGGATGTTGCTCAGCACTGAAACTGTTATTCTCCTTCTCTTACGACTGTTTAATCACAACTAACTCCACTGACGTCAAAGGACTTAAACCAGTTCAAATAACATCAGAATCAAGTCCATTATTTCAGCTGAAGTCACAACAGGGTTGCAAAGAGCAGGACTACTGAGTCTTTGCTAAGTTCCATAATAATTCTGCATGTGCAGAAAGCCATTGGCCTTTATGGCAGCTGCGATTTCAGGAAGCTGGACCCCAAGGTTGCTGAATAGCTCACACCTTAGGTAGATATTAATTTTCCAGACTCCAGACACCTTTTTAAAATAGCAAAAATCTTCTCCCAGATCTGTCTCTGGGCTCTTTTCTGGCTTGTCCCTTATGCATGGAATAACCTGCCTATCCCAGTCGCCAAGCCACCAACCCTTCTACGTCCACATCCTTCCTACAAACTCACCTTTCACAACGTGCATAAGAAAAGAGCCAATGATTAAAAAAACCCACAAGTTATTCCCTCCCCGGGTTTTCCACTGTGTCTTGCCTTTTTATTGTAATCTCTGTGGGGCAGGGACCGTCTTCTCCTTTTGTGCCTCCTTGTCAATGCCGAGGCCTTTAATAGGGACGGTCTTCGTTTACAGAGCTTAACAAGTCAGAATAATTACTGATTAGGTATAGATTCCCCCATACAGAGAATCACAGGCAGAAAAATTGGGATCTGGACTCAGTATTCTTGTTAGGAAGGACGTCAACATGGAGAGCAACAGAATCAGTCCCACAGAGGGAAAGTGTCCTCCCTCCTTCCCCAGCTTTGATGCTCTCCCACTCACTCACTCCCCTGCCCTGTCACACGACCTGTACTCTCCTGGCAGCCAGTAGGAGTCAGGCCTTTATACCTGACAGTACCTGTCACTCATGTCAGGACACCAGACTTGGTAAGTTCCGAGAGGCAGTTGTAGCAATTCGTGGCTGGGTTGGGGGAAGTAATAGACTGTGGTGGGATGAGTTTCATGCCAAATCAGTGACTGACACCCATGCGTTGTTCCAGATGCTTAACTCATACAACAGTGAGGGCTGCGGAGGACATGAGTGCCTTTTTTCAAGTTGCAAAGAGATCCTTGTGAAACAGCCCACTGCAAAACTGGGACAGATACTGACAACCAGGCACTGGTACAGGAGATACAAGGCTAAGCAGCACTGAAAGAGTTGACAGGAGGCCTCGCTATACTGCGAAGTAGTGTTTGACTCTCTGCATCACTTCTGGGTTATCTACAACCCGGGTCCACTTCCTGGCTCTGCCATTGTTTTGCTCGGTGACCTTGGACAAGTCATTTCCCTTCTCATGCCTCATTTTCCCCATCTGTAAAATGGGGATAACAATACTGACCTCCTTTGTAGATCACTTTGAGATCTATGTATGAAAAAGACTTGATAAGAGATAGGTATTATTAATAATAATGACTAATCCCTTTCAGAAACATAGGAGCTGCTTTGCTCTTGATTTCAATGGGAGCAAGAGTGAGATGCTAAGTGACGCTATGAAGTCAGTTCCGTGCTACGTATGTTATAGACTCATGGACTTTAAGGCCAGAAGGGATCATCATGATCATCTAGTCTGACCTCCTGCACATCGCAGGCCACAGAACTTCACCCACCCACTCCTGCAATAGACCTCTAACCTCTAGCTGAGTTACTGAAGTCCTTAAATCGTGATTTAAAGACTTTAAGTTACAGAGAATCCACCATTTATTCTAGTTTAAACTTGTAAATGACCCAGGCCCCATGCTGCAGAGGAAGGCCAAAAAAACCCAGGGTCTCTGCCAGTCTGACCTGGGGGAAAATTCCTTCCCAACCCCAAATATGTCAATCAATTAGGATTTGGCTATTGAGTAGTCAGGAATAGTGCTGTTCTCGGATACTCATCAATAGATAGAAGCAAATAATGGTAACCCAAATAGGTCAGATATTTAGCTAAAGGTCAACTATCTTTCATGGGAATCAAAAGGAACTTCCCTTCTTTAAAATGTTGCTTCTAAAGCATACACAGAATTGCCCATGAACAGTTTCTGAATCTCCAAGGAATACAGCAAAAAAAAAATATTCCCTGCCTTCACGTAGAGATTGGTGAGTGTCTGGAAAAGAGATATTACAGCCAGTCTGCTTTACCCTAATTCATTTTAATATTTCTTTGTCTTGATGGAGCCTCTGTTGATGAATGATTTTCGGTTATATACAAGTATAAAAGAAACTAGGGGAGAGAGTCCCAACCAAATTCTCTTAAATTGGCTGACTTTTATACTGGGTCGATTAATGTGCTCCCACAGGTTGAAATTGAAAATTGTTTCTAGTACTAGAAAAATCTGAAGCCTCCTTTGAGAATTCTGCTCATTGTTTCATATATTATAAGCTGAGAAGGAAAAAAAAAAAGGAAAGCTTATTTTTCTATTAGTACAATTCGAAAGGGCTAATAGGTTCAGACAAACCAGTTAGATGACAAGCACTAATCAATACATTTTGTCTCTATTCATTGTTTGTAAAGGTATATTCCCCTGGCTTCAGGCTGGCAGCTGTCTTTCATTTCACTGAGTGCTCTGCTTCATGAAATGTTAACAATATCTCTGCCTTTGACAGCTGTATCAATATAACTTTATCGAATTTCAGTCAAACACAATGAAGACAGACTTGTCTGGCTGCTTGACCCCTGTCGAACCGTCCGTGAATCTGAGTAAAACCTCTACACTCTGTGTCTTTTACTTCTGTACAAGAATTGATGCAAGGAATAGAAGTATCTTGTTTTATTTTTAGTCCGATTGGCAAAAATCTAACTTAAAGTTTGGTTTTTAGGCTACAGCTAATGTTTTTAATGTAACACTGGAACTGGTGTTTATTCCTGAACCTGAGGAATTAACTATTAGTTAGTCAAATTCTTCCTTTCATAGTCACAGAAACTGTTAATAGAATAGGCCCTGGTTCAGCAAAGCATTTAAGCACGTGGTTTTGACCTCAGTGGGACCTAAGCACATGCTGAACTCCAGGTTTACCAAAGATGAGATGACAATAGCATGGGAACTATGAGGGAAACGGGGAGGTAGCTTCTTGGGGAAACTAATAACTTTCAGGCCATTTTACAAATTTAAAAAACATATGTATGAGTAACGTTATCCTCGTTAATAACGTGGATAATTTTCCATCATTTGCTGACAATTCACTTAAGTGCTGTGAGGTTTGTTTTAGTCACACTGGCCTACATACCCAAAAGTACATAGGTGCTTCAACCCCAGGCTGAGGTGCCTAAATCTGGGTGTGAAGCACCTAAGTCCCAGTTTTAGGGTCCCCTGAGAGCCACCCCGTAGGCACCTAAACTCACTGGGCACCTATGTTTTTGCAGTAAGAAATCTCCTAAGTGCCTATGTTTGTGCTTCTGGGCGTGCACACTGCTGCCTCCCTCTGGGCATCTGGACACCTATCTCCTATCTAAGTCCTAGAGAGATTCACAAGCCAGGGGCAGATAGGCATTCGGCTGCCTAACTTGCATGCAAAGCCTGACCCAGTAGGCGTGCTCAGAGGCCACCTGCAACATCAGACCCCCATTGGTGAGTTCACACAGCAGCCGCAGCCACTTGGTAATTTTTAACTCAGTGGTTTGGGTACTCACCAATGATGTGGCAGATCCCTCAGTTCAAGTCCCCCCTCCATCTGATGAGGACAAGGGATCTGAACAGGGACCTGCCCCCTCTCAAATAAGTGCCTTCACCAATAGGATTTCTTGATGTGGGGTCTCCTCTGTCTCTCCTGTGGAACTGTTGCATGTTGGATAAGTAATTAAAGGCTCATTGGAGCAGGGGCACTGGCTCCTGGGTCTCCCACATCCCATGTGAGTGCTCCAACCACCAAGGTATAGCATCGTTCTCATGCTTGTTCTCTCTCGCTCCCTGACCCAAATGACCCTATCGTTGTTTATGCACAGCGGAGCAGCTTCCATGGGAGCAATTGAGGGAGACCCACCTCGGACTATCCCATAGGGATAGCTCAGTGGTTTGAGCATTGGCCTGCTAAACCCGGGGTTGTGAGTTCAATCCTTGAGGGGGCCATTTAGGGATCTGGGGCAAAAATTGGGGATTGGTCCTGCTTTGAGCAGGGGGTTGGACTAGATGACCTCCAAAGGTCCCTTCCAACCCTGATATTCTATGATTCTATGATAGCCCAGTAATTAGGGCATGCACCTGAGATGTGGCAGATCTCTGTTCAGATCTCTTCTCCGTAGCAAGTGGAGGGGGGACTTGAACTAGGGGTCTCCCACACAGAGCCGGCTCTAGGATTTTTGCTGCTCCAAGCAAAAAAATATTTGGCTGCCCCCCCTTTTTTCGTGCCTCTCCCGCCACCGCCTCAACTCCACCCCTTCCCCTCCGCGACTCCCTGCCCTAGCTCACCTCCACTCCGCCTGCTTCCCTGAACGTGCCACCGCTCTGCTTCTCCCCCCTCCCTCACCTGAGAGGGAGGGGGGAGAAGCGGAGTGGCAGCGCGCTCAGGGGACCAGGTGGAGCGTAGGTGAGCTAGGGCAGGGGAACAGGAAGTAACGGGGTAGAGGAACCGTTCCCCCCCAGCTCACCTCTGCTCCACTGCTGCCTCCTCCCCTGAGCACACCGTCGCTCCGCTTTTCCCCCCTCCCTCTCAGGCTTGCCACACACGAAACAGCTGTTTTGCGCTCTGCAAGCCTGGCAGGGAGTGGGAGAAGCGGAGTGGTGGCAGCGCACTCAGGGGAGCAGGCGAAGGGAGAGCAGAGCAGAGCTGGGGTGATGGGGGCACATTTCTAGGGGCGGCATGGCCCGTGCCAGAATACCGTCCCTTGAAATGTGCCGCCCCAAGCACCTGCTTGTTTTGCTGGTGCCTAGAGCCACCCCTGCTCCCACACCCTGGATGAGTACCATACTGCTGGGCTAAACGTGGAAAGGGAGCTAGTTCTCCTCCTTTTAAAAATGCCTTAGCTGCCTACCTCCCAACTGGGGATCACAAGCGAAGAAAGGCTTCTCCCTGCAGCCCTGGACTTAGGCTGTGTGAGTGGGCGGAGCTTAGCACATACCCCTCTCCTTGGCATCTCCCATTGGCCAGCCTAGGTGGCTCCCCGCCTAGCCTGCTGGCTTGTGCAAGTCACATAAGGTGCCTGTCTCTCCCCAGGCATTGCATAGGGAGCCTAGGCATCTAACTCAGGCGTTGTGAATCACAGTGTGTGCCTTTGATTTTCTAGGCACCTACAAGTTAGGTGATGTAACGCTCAGCATCCCAATGCCCGAGTACCTCTGTGAAGCTAGGCCATTGCCATGTAGCATATCATTAGTGAATACTGAATATCGATACTGGCAAAGTAATAAATCTCTTTGAAGCCAGGGGGAACTATAGGAATTCAGCAACTCTGAAAATCAGGCCAGTAATTTAGGTGCCTAAATATGGATTTAGAAGCCTAAGTTTAGCTACCTAGGTATCAAAATGTTGAACATTGTACAGCTGCAGTGAAAATGGGATTTTTGTTGTAGTTTAATGGGAAGAAATAGGAAATACAATTTGGAGGAGAGGTAATATTAGAAGGCCCAGTGAAATTAGACAGCTTGTCAAGCCATTTATCATAGCGTGTGCAGTTCCCATTTCCAAGCGGATGAAACAGTAATAGTGAGCTGAGAAAGTTGATCTGTATCCAGAGAATTGTAATAAATAAAGAGGAAGAGAGATGCAAGCTGTGCTGCTGACTTCTTGGTTTTATTGAGTATTGATGGACTGGACTAGACTTATTTCACCATTCGCCAACAGGGAGAGTCTGATCTGTGTCCCTTTGTGCACAGAACTCCCGTCTTTTCACTTCAGTGGGCTTCACTCTGCGCCCCTTAGCTTGAGTAGCTCTATCTCACCCAAGTACCCTACTGAGTCCAGTGGGAGTGACTGGGTGCTGTTCAGTGGCAGTAAGGATTGCAGTATCCAGTCCCCAAAAACTAGCTCCAGATAGCAATGCCTTGTCTTAAACTACGCAGGAAGAAGGGTGGCCACGCTAGGGCCTCCCACACTAGCAGCCCATGTACTCCTACTGGTCCCCCTTCAGAAGAAAGATTTCAAAACGGGGGCAGAGAGCAAGCAAGTCCGTGGTCTTGTCCCCCTCTCCTTGCTGTCCCACAGAGCTGGGCCGGGGACAATCTGCTCAAATGAAATGGAGAGCGCAGGTTAAGTGCCCTTTGTGCACGTGGCATGGGGAGGGATTGTGCCTGGCTGAGGCACTCTTCCCAGAGTGGTGAGACTCTGCAGCTGCTCCCACAGCAGAGCTGTGGCATTAATGTCACACTCTAGTTCTTGGTTGCTAGCAGGATCAGGCTCCCAATATTCTAGCATTTCAACCTAACGGGCACATCTTCAAAGCTGTGCCAGGCTCAAGCACATGTCTCATTAAATCCAGTTGGAGCAATGCAGATAAAACCCGTCATATGTATTCGGAAAACTCCCATGGATTTTAGTAGGAATGAAACTGTTTAGAGACTTAAAATGGGGTGGATGGCCCCTTTAAGGCAAGGTAGTGATCAGGCACAAGTCCCAGTTCTGATTTCAGTTCTGAACAAGGGGGTATAATCTGATAGACAGGAGGCGTTGTCCAGGAACTACGTGGCTGTGAGCCTGAATTGCAAGGAATGCTGGGAAAGGCACAGGGAAGAGACTTAAAAGCAATCCCTGGCCAAGTGTTGGGGATATGGCTTAGGAGAGACTGAGGCTTAAAGGTCCTGTGAAGATGCAGGAACTCTGCAGAAGGAATACATTTTTCAAGGCCTGACAAGAGGAGGCTTACAAAATTGCAGACCAAAGGTGAGGAATTAGTAGAGTGAAGGAATAGGTTCTGGGTCAAGAGAGCACAAAGGGCTGGACATGGGAACTGAGTGTTAGCATCCTGTTCTGAAGCCCATGGCTGGGGCTTCCCAGAGGATGAAGAAGACCCCCTTCAACAATAAACTGGAGATCAGGGTGGACCCTGGGAGAAAGCACTGCTGAGCTGTTTCCCAGGGTGGGTGAGTAAATAAACTATTAGTGTCAGGCCTCCATGAACAGAAGTGATGGCTACATCTTTTTTATTTGAACTTCTGTTTCTCTGGAAGGGAAAGAATTTTGCTTTGCCTGGACCACTAGCACGCCGAGACCTACCCTACTACAAGAAGAGAGAGAGAAGGCTGAAGTATGACCACACCTGATTACAGAGAGGTGAGAATCCACTATGGGATTCTATAGAAATGACTAAATGTCCAGGAAAATAATATTCTCTCTTTAGAATGTTTAAAAACTTCTATCAAAGAATGTAATTCAGAATAACATCCCAGCCATAGAATTGGCTTATAAATGCTGTAGATTTTATATCAAATTCTTCAGGACGTCACCCTCAGGAACCAATTTACCACGATAAATATGGTTTGTAAATTCAACTGAATCTTAACTTCATCTTAACCTTGGTACTCAAGTAATCATTCACCTACATTACTGTAGCTCAGTAGTCAGAATGCCTGTGGAAAGCTGTGGAAACAGCACACAAAAGAAGTTGTTGCAATGAAAGTCACAGTTCCCTATTGCTAATTATACTCTGCGCAGAATTTGTCTGCATAATGTGCAATTACACTTAGATTTACAGAGGTGCCTATTTTTTGCCTGCAAGGCAAAGAAATGGAAATAGAATGGGAGGGGGGAGAATCTGAGCTAAATCAACCTAGAGGAAACAATCCTTCTACATATACAAGAAGTTGGTAAATTTTGCATTGTATTTTTCATAAGAATGGTGCCTTTCTATTTAATACTGTTTTTAATTGTTCTCAAACAAATGTATTGCATCAAATTGTGGATGGACAGAGTATTTCATATAGGCCTACCCTTCTATTTGCAACCAAATAGTACAGGTTTCTGGATGGACTGAGTATGGAGAAGAAGAGGCATCATGATCCAGATACATCCTGGATATCTGGGGCTAGATATAGGGGGCAGTCAAAGATGACACTTGGGTTATAGGTCTGGCTGACAGAGAGGAGGATGCTTATCTCAGCAGAATCACAGGGAGTACTGTTTTGGCCATGTTAAGCATGAGTTGAAGGTGAGTCCATATGAGAAGATGGCAGAGGGAAGGTGAGATGTGAAATTAGGAGGCAGAGCAGGGGAGGGAAGTTAGTTTTTGAGTCATAGAATCATAGGACTGGAAGGGACCTCGAGAGGTCATCTGGTCCTGTCCCCTGCACTCATAGCAGGGCTAAGTATTATCTAGACCATTCCTGACAGATGTTTGTCTAACCTGCTCTTAAAAATCTCCAATTATGGAGATTCCACAACCTCCCTAGGCAATTTATTCTGGTGCTTAACCACCCTGACAGAAACTTTTTTCCTAATGTCCAACCTAAACCTCCCTTGCTGCAATTTAAGCCCATTGGTTCTTGTTCTATCCTCAGAGGTTAAGAAGAACAATTTTTCTCCCTCCTCCTTGTAACAAACTTTCATGTACTTGAAAACTGTTATCATGTCCCCTCTCTGTCTTCTCTTTCCCAGCCCAAACAAACCCAATTTTTTTCAATCTTCCCTCATAGGTCATGTTTTCTAGACCTTTAATCATTTTGGTTGCTCTTCTCTGGACTTTCTCCAGTTTGTCCACATCTTTCCTGAAATGTGGCACCCAGAACTAGACACAATACTCCAACTGAGGCCTAATCAGCGCAGACTAGAGTGGAAGAATTACTTTTCGTGTCTTGCTTGCAATACTCCTGCTAATACATCCCAGAATGATGTTTTCTTTTTTTGCAACAGCATTACACTGCTGACCCATATTTGGCTTGTGGTCCACTATAACCCCCAGATTCCTTTCCACAGTATTTCTTCCTAGGCAGTCATTTCCCATTTCCCATCAACAGAAAGATGGTCTCAAGTCATGTGAGTGAGTGTCAAATATTTTCTGTGGCTACTTTTATGTCTGATGGTGTCTCTAATATGGAACTGAGTGGGAGTTGCAACTGTGGGGCTCATTTCTTTTCTGCCCTTTGCCTTGGTGGCATGGAACTGGAATAAGCAGGCATGTTTACCTCCTGGCTCACTCTAAGGTGTCCTTTGGTGCCCGTGAGTACGTCCTGGACACACAGACTTGGAGACCAATCCTGATCCCTGTAAACAATCCTATTAATCAGGCTGTGACCAGGGGATTCTGTGGAGTTCAGAGGCCAGAAATCCTCCCTCCTAAGCAGCCATGCCACCCTACAGCTCCCAGGGTGGGAGCATCTTTTTCCTAAGTGTGCATGGAGGGGTTCAGCCACTGATCCCCTGTTGGAACTCCTGCCAGACACTGTCTTTGGCACATGGGGTCTGGCTTTCCAAAATCAGATGAGTTTTGTAAAAATGACACCCTCGGGGAACATTAAGACACCCTCTGGGAACATTAAGACAATTATGTTCGGTACAGTGAAAAAAAGGGCTGGCAGACACAATAGCTTAATATTTACAGGGATGTTCTAAAGAAGGCAGGGTCTTTTTATTCACATTAGTCAACAAAACCTGATGCCTTAAGTCAAGAAAATGTGGGTTTAACCTTTAAATCAAACTTAGTTTTTCAATGCATGTTGGCAAGCTATTCCGACAGAACGGTAACACTCTGCATTGTGTAACTAAAATAATGACTCCTATTGTTATGCTTAGATACCAGAACAGTTTACAAAATGGATACACAAGCACAATTGTTAAAGCATTCACTTTATCCATGCTCTCCCTTATTGGTTAAAATAAAAAAAAGCCTTGCACAGAAGGTAAAACCCAGAATGAAACCCACAAATGGCTGAAATACAGAAAAGATCTGTCAGTCTTTGTATTTTTAAGTGCTATATTTTGATCCAGCTTGTGCACAATTATGAAGGTAGATGTGAAAGACTGCAAGTAACCACAGGGCTGACCTTCCCTGCAATCACACCAAAAGAACCAACAAAGAGAGAAAATCTTGTAGAGGAAAATCTGTTAAACCAGAGGTTTTCCTACACAAACTGAGAACCAGGTGCTAATCCTTAGTCACCCATCTGGCTGCTTTGCAGTGCTTATGTTGCAAAGCTGCTTGAAAACTGCCCTAATGGGCTTATGGGGAATTTCCATGGCATAGTGGAATTGCTGGCTGACAGAAAGCCTGCATGACTAATTCTATGCACCTGATCCCGGCCCGATGGTATAGAGGGGATGTTGGGTTTCTTTTTTTTTTGTAAACAGGGCTGCTAACAGGAAGTTTCATGAGGGAGTTTGGAAGGGGAGTGGGAAGGGGGCAAGGTACACTTGCCATTCCTTAAACTAAACTATAATCAAAACTTCTTGATTTAAACAAAAACCCTATCATTAACCTAGGCATAGGTGCCGACTCCCTGGGTGCTCCGGGGCTGGAGCACCCACCAGGAAAAATTAGTGGGTGCTCTGCACCCACTGGCACCAGTCAAGTGTTTAAGGGGCTCCTGGGGGCCCGGGGCCCGCATCAGCTGTTCAGCGAGGCTGAAGGGGGTGAGCAGTCAGCAGTTTGTTTCAGCACTGGAGCTGGAAGCACTGCCGATCAGCTGTTTCCCCCTGCTGAGCAGCTGTTTCAGGCTCTGAGTCATAAACTTGCTGCATTCAAAACAGCTCTTTCCAGATTTGCTGTTGAGGTTTTTTTTTGGCCACCAGCCAATCAGTGGGAAGGGAACTCTGCTCCTGGGTGGGAGGGGCAGAGAGAGTGACCCCCCACCACCATTGGTGCCTCTCTATCTGTCTCCTGCTCCTAGCATCTTCTTGTGGCAGGCATGCTTTCTCTGGTTCTCCAGCTGCAAAACTTTCTCCAGCCTCTTCTCACACAACTAAAGGCATTAGTACCAGCAGCAGGTAAGAAGTGTATTTAAAAGGGGGTCTTGGGGTGAGGGTGGCTGGGGGCACTTCTGTTTTATATGGTTTATACGTTAAAGTCCATGTGCTCACTCTGGCAAACACAACCAGGCACTGTGGGAGGGGAGGAGAGGGAAACTCAGGCTAACAGGGGAAACTTTCCTAGCAGTGCAATCTCTGCCTTGGGGTTTGGATGGAAGTCTCCCAAGGGAAGGGCTAGTGATCATGTTGGGGGGACAGGGCATTGCTGAATCCCAGGGTTGAGTAATTCTCTGGTGATGGTCATTGAATTGCTAATTGTCAGTAACTTGCTGCACAATGGCTGGTGATGGTTGTTTAACATTCACCCAGCCATTTGGTCAAGTGACTTGTTGTTTCTGGGGAGTTGTCTTCTGGGCTGCTCCCAAATTTGCAGCATATTTCATTAACACCATACAGCACAATCGCATAACTTTATACACTTTAATGATATACATATTTCAACAGAACAGTGGATTTCAGCAAATCATAATCTTTCCCATGATACCTTACATTGCATGCTTTATATGAAATATAAAGAATATATACAAATGATGAATATGGGGCTTACGGAGCACAGCATGCCGCTCCCCTGAGGTATAGAGCAATGGCTCACACTTTTGTACTGGTGACCCCTTTCACATAGCAAGCCTCTGAGTGTGACTCCCCCCTTATAAATTAAAAACACTTTTTATATATTTAACCTTATTATAAATGCTGGAGGCAAAGCAGGGTTTGGGGTGGAGGTTAACAGCTCATGACCCCCATATAATAACCTTGTGACCCCCTGAGGGGTCTTGACTCCCAGTTTGAGAACCCCTGGTAGAGAGTGTCGCAGCTAGAAACTCCAAGACTTACGACTTTTAAAAGGAGACTGGACAAAACATGCAGTAAGGATCAGCCCTGCATTGGCAGGGAGATGGACTGTGCCAGGGTGATCACAGGGCTTTCCCCACTGTAACTTCTATAATTCCATCCCACTCTCCTAGGAGTACAAAGTCTGGTACTAAAGACCTGGTGCCTGGATCCCATATTGCCTTGCACTGGGATTGGGAATTAGTGCCCTGACATGCAACTCCTCCTATTGGGCCAGTGTAGATCCTGCTGTTAGTACAGCTATTTGCAGGTGCCCTTGTGTTTAGCTGAACCCTTGGACTCAGTCCCTGAGTGTATCCTCACTAAACGGAGAGCTAAACTGACACTACTACCCTGCTGTGTGGATCCCAGTGTGCTTGTACTGTGAATTTTTGGCATGCACACGTGGCTATATTCATCTCATTGTGCTGGTAGTGCTACTTCCTTGGTGTGATGATGACATTATACTAAGATGAATCCTGAAAATAGTGCCCTGGTGTGATGGTGGTCACTCTGTGCTGTTCATGTGAATCCTGCATTTTTGTATGCCGTGGTGTTGTAGCCCTGTTGTTCCCAGGAAATTAGAGAAAAAAGGCGAATGAGGTAATAACTTTTATTGGAGCAACTTTTGTTGGTGAGAGAGAGACAAGCTTTTGAACTTTCACAGAGCTCTTCTTTAGGAAGAGCTCTGTGAAAGTTCAAAAGCTTGTCTCTCTCGCCAACAAAAGTTGCTCCAATAAAAGTTATTACCTCATTCGCCTTTTTTCTCTAATGTGAATTCTGTCATTATGGCCATCTTGGGTGCATCCTAATATACAGAGAGCATGAATCTTGACCACTAGAGGTGGAGTGTAAATCTTGATGCTAGTAGCCTGCTGTTTAGATCTTACTCCACTTTGAGCCTGGGAGTTTTAATTTTGGCATGGGTACACATGCCAATCCATGAAGGCAGTGGAGTTTGGGGAAAAAGGTGAATGCAGGGATGGCCTTATGGGTAGGTGCTTACAGGAGGGCGTTGTGGTCAAGAGGTAAGGAATGGGGTGGTCTTGGGGTGCGAGACTGTGGAAGGGACGTGTTTTTTCATTTGTTTGTACTATAATTATAGGGTCAGGTTGAAAGCTGGATAAATTTGTGGTGAAAATCAACAGTGGGAATTCTAATGATTTTAAATGTACTGTAATTTATGTAATTAGGTTGTTCTTTACTATTTTAATGATTAAATTGTTAAGATACTAATGATAGTCGCATTCAATAACTAGAATATGAAAGAACTGTATAAATATACAGAAAATAGCCTCCCAAAACTGGCAGACGTACTCAGAGGGGGTGTAGAGGAGTGAGTGGTGGAAAGGCGGGAGAAGGGGCAGAGCGGGGGTGGGGCCTAGGGAGGGGGCGGAGCAGGGGTGAAGCCTAGGGAGGGCACCCACAGGCAAAAACAAAAGTCAGCCCCTATGAACCTAGGTAGCTATAGGAGAGAATGCAGGCAGAAGCCCAGCAGCAGAGTGGGGGCTATCCTGTTTATTGCACTCAATGTAGCATGTATGATTACCTACCCTGTGGGTGGCTGGCGTATGTGTGCATTTGGTGCAAGGAGCTCCTGGCCCTCAGAGACGGCATATGGGCTTTGGAGGCCAGGGTAGCAGAACTGGAGGAGCTAAGGGAGGCAGAGAGGTATGTTGCTGAGGCTTTCCAGGATACTGTAGATTTGTCCCACCTCTGGTCAGACAGCCCCTGCGCTGATGAGGAGGATGAAAGGCCCAGGGAAGGAGAGCAGACAATGGGAGCAGAGGGAAACCTCCCCATAATTGGGACCCTCCTTCCAGATGGTGTTGGGGTATCGTCTCACACTGAGGTTATCTCTCTGGGGGAGGGAACTCCAGTCATTAGGAAAAGGCAGGTGCTAGTAATGGGAGATTCGATCATTAGAAACATAGATAGCTGGGTTTCTGATGACTGGGAGAACAGTATGGTGACTTGCCTGCCTGGTGCAAAGGTGATCGTGGTACATGTAGGTACCAATGACATAGGGAAGGGTAGGAGAGATGTCCTGGAGGCCAAATTTAGGCTACTAGGAAAGACTGAAATCCAGGACTTCTATGGTGGCATTCTCAGAAATGCTTCCAGTTCCACATGCAGGGCCAGGTAGACAGGCAGAGCTTCAGAGTCTCTATATGTGGATGAGATGATGGTGTAGACAGGAGGGTTTTAGATTTATTAGGAACTGGGGAAATTTTTGGAATAGGGGGAGCCTATACAGGAAGGATGGGCTCCACATAAACCAAAGTGGAACCAGACTGCTGGCACTTAACATTAAAATGGTTGCAGAGCAGTTTTTAAACTAAGAGATGGGGGGGAAAGACGATTGCTGCAGAGGAGCACGTGGATCGGACAGAGACTTCTTTTAGAGGAGAGTTTATTGATAGAGATTCTCTAGGCTTTATCCTCTTCCATCTACTCCTCCTGACTAAAGTAGGGGCCAGATCAGACGAGAAACATTCACACAAAAAAGAATCTGACACATCAGAAAAGGGCAGACAAATAAACAGTGACAAGTTTTTAAAGTGCTTGTACACAAATCCTAGAAGTCTAAATAATAAGATGGGTGAACTAGAGGGCCTCATGTTAAAGGAGGATATTGATATAATAGGTATCACAGAAACCTGGTGGAGTGAGGACAATCAATGGGACACAATCATTTTGGGGTACAAAATATATTGGAAGGACAACAGGTCGTGCGGGGGCGGGGCAGTGGCACTATATGTGAAAGAAAATGTAGAATCAAATGAAGTAAAAATCTTAAATGAATCCACATGTTCCATAGAATCTCCATGGATAGTAATTCCATGCTCTAATAAGAATATAACAGTAGGGATCTATAATCGACCTCATGATAGTGACGATGAAATGCTAAGGGAGATTAGAGAGGCTATCAAAATAAAGAACTCAATAATAGTGGGGGATTTCAGTTATCCCCATATTGACTGGGTACGTGTCACCTCAGGACGAAATGCAGACACAACATTTCTCGATACTTTAAATGACTGCTTCTTGGAGCAGCTGGTACAGGAACCCACAAGGGGAGAGGCAACTCTCGATTTAGTCCTGAGTGGAGCACAGGATCTGGTCCAAGAGGTAACTATAACAGGACTGCTTGGAAATAGTGACCATAATATAATAACATTTAACATTCCTGTGGTGGGAAGAACACCTCAACAGCCCAATGCTGTGGCATTTAATTTCAGAAAGGGGAACTATGCAAAAATGAGGGAGTTAGTTAAACAGAAATGAAAAGGTACAGTGACTAGAGTGAAATCCCTGCAAGCTGCATGGACACTTTTCAAAGACACCGTAATAGAAGCCTAACTTAAATGTATACCCCAAATTAAAAAACACAGTAAAAGAACTAAAAAAGAGCCACCGTGATTAACAACCATGTAAAAGAAGCCGTGAGAGATAAAAAGGCATCTTTTAAAAAGTGGAAGTCAAATACCAGTGAGGTATATAGAAAATTTGGCAGTGTTTATGCTCCTAAGTGTAAAAATGTAATAACAAAAGCCAAAAAGGAGTCTGAAGAACAGCTAGCCAAAAACCTAAAAGGTAATAACAATGTTTTTTAAGTATATCCGAAGCAGGAAGCCTGCTAACAACCATTGGGGCCCCTGGATGATCGAGATACAAAAGGAGCATTTAAAGACGATAAAGTCATTGCGGAGAAACTAAATGAATTCTTTTGCTTCAGTCTTCATGGCTGAGGATGTTATGGAGATTCCCAAACCTGAGCTGTGTTTTGTAGGTGACAAATCTGAGGAATTGTCACAGATTGAAGTATCACTAGAGGAGGTTTTGGAATTAATTGATAAACTTAACAGTAACAAGTCACTGGGACCAGATGGCATTCACCCAAGAGTTCTGAAAGAACTCAAATGTGAAATTGAGGAACTATTAACTATTGTTTGTAACCTGTCCTTTAAATCAGCTTCTGTACCCAATGACAGGAAGATAGCTAATGTAATGCCAATATTTAAAAAGGGCTCTAGAGGTGATCCTGGCAATTACAGACTGGTAAGTCTAACGTCAGTACCGGGCAAATTAGTTGAAACAATAGTAAAGAATAAAATTGCCAGACACATAGAAGAACATAAATTGTTGAGAAAAAGTCAACATGGTTTCTGTAAAGGGAAATCATGTCTTACTAATCTATTAGAGTTCTTTGAAGGGGTCAACAATCATGTGGACAACGGGGATCCAGTGGACATAATGTACTTAGATTTCCAGAAAGCCTTTGACAAGGTCCCTCACCAAAGGCTCTTATCATAGAATCATAGAATCTCAGGGTTGGAAGGGACCTCAGGAGGTCATCTAGTCCAACCCCCTGCTCAAAGCAGGACCAACCCCAACTAGATCATCCCAGCCAGGGCTTTGTCAAGCCTGACCTTAAAAACCTCTAAGGAAGGAGATTCCACCACCTCCCTAGGTAACCCATTCCAGTGCTTCACCACCCTACTAGTGAAAATGTTTTTCCTAATATCCAACCTAAACCTCCCCCTCTGCAACTTGAGACCATTACTCCTTGTTCTGTCATCTTCTACCACTGAGAACAGTCTAGATCCATCCTCTTTGGAACCCCCTTTTAGGTAGTTGAAAGCAGCTATCAAATCCCCCCTCACTCTTCTCTTCTGCAGGCTAAACAATCCCAGTTCCCTCAGCCTCTCCTCATAAGTCATGTGCTCCAGACCCCTAATCATTTTTGTTGCCCTCCGTTGGACTCTTTCCAATTTATCCACATCCTTCTTGTAGTGTGGGGCCCAAAACTGGACACAGTACTCCAAATGAGGCCTCACCAGTGCCGAATAGAGGGGAATAATCACGTCCCTCGATCTGCTGGAAATGCCCCTACTTATACAGCCCAAAATGCCATTAGCCTTCTTGGCAACAAGGGCACACTGACTCATATTCAGCTTTTCGTCCACTGTAACCCCTAGGTCCTTTTCTGCAGAACTGCTGCCCAGCCATTCGGTCCCTAGTCTGTAGCAGTGCATGGGATTCTTCCGTCCTAAGTGCAGGACTCTGCACTTGTCCTTGTTGAACCTCCCTCTGTATCCTATCCCTACCCTCCAGCGTATCAACCACTCCTCCCAGTTTAGTGTCATCTGCAAACTTGCTAAGGGTGCAGTCCACACCATCCTCCAGGTCGTTGAGGAAGATATTGAACAAAACCGGCCCCAGCACCGACCCTTGGGGCACTCCACTTGATACCGGCTGCCAACTAGACATGGAGCCATTGATCACTACCCATTGAGCACGACCATCCAGCCAGTTTTCTATCCACCTTACCGTCCATTCATCCAGCCCATACTTCTTTAACTTGCTGGCAAGATCACTGTGGGAGACTGTATCAAAAGCTTTGCTAAAGTCAAGAAATAGCACATCCACTGCTTTCCCCTCATCCACAGAGCCAGTTATCTCATCATAGAAGGCAATTAGGTTAGTCAGGCATGACTTGCCCTTGGTGAATCCATGCTGACTGTTCCTGATCACTTTCCCCTCCTTTAAGTGGTTCAGAATTGATTCCTTGAGGACCTGTTCCATGATTTTTCCAGGGATTGAGGTGAGACTGACTGGCCTGTAGTTCCCCGGATCTTCCTTCTTCCCTTTTTTAAAGATGGGCACTACATTAGCTTTTTTCCAGTCATCCGGGACCTCCCCCGATTGCCATGATTTGTCAAAGATAATGGCCAATGGCTCTGCAATCACATCGGCCAACTCCTTTAGCACCCTCGGATGCAGTGCATCCGGCCCCATGGACTTGTGTTCGTCCAGCTTTTCTAAATAGTCCCGAACTACTTCTTTCTCCACAGAGGGCTGGTCACCTCCTCCCCATACCGTGCTGCGGAGTGCAGCTTTCTGGGAGCTGCCCTTGTCTGTGAAGACAGAGGCAAAAAAAGCATTGAGTACACTAGCTTTCTCCACATCCTCTGTCACAAGGTTCCCTCCCTCATTCAGCAATTATGTAAATTAAGTTATCATGGGATAAGAGGGAAGATCCTCTCATGGATTGAGAACTGGTTAAAAGACAGGGAACAAAGGGTAGGAATAAATGGTAAATTTTCAGAATGGAGAGGGGTAACTAGTGGTGTTCCCCAAGGGTCAGCCCTAGGACCAATCCTATTCAACTTATTCATAAATGATCCGGAGAAAGGGATAAACAGTGAGGTGGCAAAGTTTGCAGATGATACTAAACTGCTCAAGATAGTTAAGACCAAAGCAGACTGTGAAGAACTTCAGAAAGATCTCACAAAACTAAGTGATTGGGCAACAAAATGGCAAATGAAATTTCATGTGGATAAATGTAAAGTAATGCACATTGGAAAAAATAACCCCAACTATACAAACAATATGATGGGGGGGCTAATTTAGCTACAACTAATTAGGAAAAAGATCTTGGAGTCATTGTGGATAGTTCTCTGAAGACATCCACACAGTGTGCAGCGGCAGTCAAAAAAGCAAACTGGATGTTAGGAATCATTAAAAAAGGGATAGAGAATAAGACGGAGAATATCTTATTGCCCTTATATAAATCCATGGTACGCCCACATCTTGAATACTGCATACAGATGTGGTCTCCTCATCTCAAAAAGGATATACTGGCATTAGAAAAGGTTCAGAGAAGGGCAACTAAAATGATTAGGGGTTTGGAACTGGTCCCATATGAAGAGAGATTAAAGAGACTAGGACTTTTCAGCTTGGAAAATAGGCGACTAAGGGGGGATATGATAGAGGTATATAAAATCATGAATGGTGTGGAGAAAGTGAATAAGGAAAAGTTATTTACTTGTTTCCATAATATAAGAACTAGGGGCCACCAAATGAAATTAATGGGCAGCAGGTTTAAAACAAAAAAAAGGAAGTTCTTCTTCACACAGTGCACAGTCAACCTGTGGAACTCCTTGCCTGAGGAGGTTGTGAAGGCTAAGAATATAACAGAATTTAAAGAGAACTGGATAAATTCATGGAGGTTAAGTCCATTAATGGCTATTAGTCAGGATGGGTAAGGAATGGTGTCCCTAGCCTCTGTTTGTCAGAGGGTGGAGATGGATGGCAGGAGAGAGATCATTTAATCATTACCTGTTAGGTTCACTCCCTCTGGGGCACTTGGCATTGGCCACTGTCGGTAGACAGGATACTGGTCTGGATGGACCTTTGGTCTGACACAGTATGGCCATTCTTATGTTCTTGGCAAGGAATGGGACCATTCTACTTGGCATACTTTTCAACAGCCATTGGATTAGTCTAAATTATATCAGGAGCTAGACTAGCGGTAGCCCCTGTTTGTCCCCAGAGTCAAGGCAGTGGCAAGGTAGATTACAGCCATCTTCCTGCTCTGTTCCTGTGCTAAAGACCTGGCCCTCATGTCTAAATTCATGAGAAGAGCTCAATGGACTGTTCATTGTGAACAATTTATTGAGCAGCTGTATCCCTCAAGTTAAACATACACCTAAAACCACTTACATTGACCCTCTTTAAGGGGTCATGTTGCTATCTGAGAACCAAGTGAGGCCTCTGCTTCCACTGAACCTGAGGTTAAGTAACTGTGTATTTCCAAGAAGCAGAAGAGAAAATACTCAGTTTGTGTCAGTCACTTACGGTATCCTAGTAGAACAGACATACACATACAAGGGTTAACATACC
The DNA here is from genome assembly GCA_037349315.1 of Chelydra serpentina. Lineage (NCBI taxonomy): Eukaryota > Metazoa > Chordata > Testudines > Chelydridae > Chelydra > Chelydra serpentina. The sequence goes on from JBAIAC010000023.1 coordinate 2,011,643, forward strand.
AGAAAGTTAAAAGTGGCTTCAATTATTGTATTTTCTGCAGCTAGCTCTATGGATTTGGCACATATTAGAGATGGATGCAAAGGAAAAATACTGGGCTTGGGCTCTTTACTGCTACCTGATGATGTATGAAGATAGCCTCTGTGATTAACTGTGCAGTTTTAATGTCGTTTTATGAGCAAATTTCCAAGATTTGTAGAAAAAGGTAAAATACAAAACTCTTAATCTGGAACTAGTTAGCTAGAGTAGGGATCAGCAATCTTTGGCATGTGGCCCATCAGGGAAATATACTGGCGGGCCGGGCCGGTTTGTTTACCTGCAGCGTCCGCAGGTTCAGCCGATCGCAGCTCCCACTAGCTGCAGTTCTCCGTTCCAGGCCAATAGGGGTTACGGGAAGCGACGGGAAGCGGCGGCCAACACATCCCTTGGCCTGCGCCGCTTCCCGCAGCACCTGTTGGCCTGGAACAGTGAACTGCAGCTAGTGGGAACTGTGATCGGCCGAACCTGTGAACGCTGCAGGTAAACAAACTGGCTCGGCCCACCAGCGGCTTTCCCTGACAGGCCACATGCCAAAGGTTGCCGATCCCTGAGCTAGAGTATTGCAGCCCTGAAAGGTAGATTGCATTGAATGTGAGAACTGATAGAACCCCACTTCTTCTTCTTCCTAGCCACTACCCACTGCTCTCCATGCAGCTGTCTCAGCCCTGCTCTGTCTATTGTTCTCCCATACTGCATTCCACAATTGTCTCGCAATGTTCGGTAACTCCACAAGAGAGCAACAATAGAGACTATGCATTCTTGTGGCATTCCTGAGTGCTCTAGTTCGGAGGATACTTTGTAGTTGCTCTTCTACAAAGATCCTGAGTGTTCTGGAACCCTACGGCACAGGGAGGAAGGAAAGGCTTCTCTAAGGCACGGTAGAAACGGAATTGTCCCGGCTATATTCCAGATGTGTGCTGTGCACATTTCAAACTCATAATTCGCAAATCACCCACATTTTGAGCAATTCATTTTTAGGCACTTGTCACTGAAGATTATTTCCCTGCTACCATTCAAATTCTTATCCCAAATTAAGGTGACCAGACAGCAAATGTGAAAAATCGGGATGGGGGTTAGGGGTAATAGGAGCCTATATAATAAGAAAAAGACCCCAAAATCGGGACTGTCCCTATAAAATCGGGACATCTGATCACCCTATCCCAAATTATTTCAGTGTAAGCATTTGTTCCAAAACCTTCCTTTTTATAAGAGACCAAGCTTGGAAAATTTCAGTCTGAAAGTTGTGATCAATTAAAAGTGGGTATTTCACAGGGGAAATGTTCATTGCAGCCATCACTCCAGCTGCTGCTAGTGCTTCAGCCATAACATGTAGGTACAACGCAGACGGGGAAGGGATCAAAGACAACTTCTCTCAGCTTTTGCTTACTGATGCTGTGTAGCCCTAAATCTAAGGCTTTTGGGGCCAAATCCTCAGCTGGTGGAAATCAGCATGTTAAGTTGAAGTTGGTAGTACTATGTTCCCCAGCTGAAATTCTGGCCCTTCGTATTTAGTAACTGCAGATTTTCCTCATTTTGTTTGTGCTTTTCAGGCATATTTACACAGTGAGGTGAAGGTGGGGAAAATATAGAACAGCTGATGTGTGTGGTTTTTTTTTTTTTTCCTTTCCTGTTTTTTTCCTTCCTATCCTATCAGGTACATTTCAGTTGCTATCTGAAGAATGTAAAAGGTACTACGCTACAGCTCCTTCACCTGTACTGTCATGTTATTCATGTAGGGAGAGGTCAGACTACCACTTTTACTTTGCCCTATCAGTTATTTAAGAGCAGCACCGAACTACAGCACCAGACAGGCAAGTGCAGTTCAATTGGCAACCTGGCATCATTAGCCATAAACTATAACCCTGGGCTCTGTGCGGCAGTTTTAATCAACTGCTTCCTCAAGGTCACCTTGGCTTCTGAGTTATAGGAGTCCTGAAACCTGTCGTGATTTATCTTGATGAAGGTAAATCAGTCTGTTTTCTGCAGTTTGGCTGTTCTGTGATCTGTAACTACACTACATCACCTCTACGACTGAAAATATGCTCTGAACAAAGACTTGGGGATGGGCAGCTCAAATAATAGCAATCTGTCTTAGAAAATGGCACGAGATCTTTCGCTTCTTACTTCAGTCGACTTCTTACTTCATAAGGGGAGAGGGTCATTACTCCCAGAGGAGGCTTAGAATGACAATTTTTGTCAGGAAAACTGCTTGCTGTCTGTTTGGCACCACTTAGATGGTTCAGGAAGTGACAAAGTAATTTGTGAAGTTGTTGAGATATTAGAATTAGAACTGAGGGTATGTCTACACAGCAAATGAAAGTGTGATTGTAGTGCAGGTAGGCATACTTCAATACTGTTGTTTTATTGGATTTGGAACTGAACTAAAGCTCACTTGATTTAGATGAAATGAAGCTAAAAAGTTTGCTACTGCCTTAGCATTGGCCATCAGATTTGCTACTGATTATTACTGAAGTCCTCCCAGTTGGAGGATTAAACTTGAAGTAGAATGACCTTTGCACAAACATTTCCCGTCACAGCAGCATTGATCGTGTCAGTCTTCCCAGGAGGAAATGCACCCAGTTTTGAGTCCTGAGAGTTGTGGCCACTCTGGGATGGGTTGCCTGAGGTTCTCAATGTCTTTGCTGTTTTGTCTAGGCCCTTCACCCCAAATAGCTTATTCATTTGTTCTGAACTGCCAAGGGTAAATGATAAAGTAGCAGCATTTATAATTCCTTTCATTGTTAAACAGCTGACATCAGCAGTAACACTGGGCAATATTCCACACTTCTCCAGAAAAAAAATCTGACAAATGGGGACTCAGATTAGTCCAGAAGCTACAGCAACAAAAGATTCACATCCTCTTCCTTACAGAGAGGTGGAGAGGATGGTCTAGCACAGTGGTTCTCAAACTTTTTTCCCCAGGACCACTTGAAAATTGTTGAGGGTCTCGGCGGACCACTTAATGATCTTTCCAAATGTTGTTTGTACCATTAGCTAACTATTGTAAAGCGCTTTGGATAAATGCACTATATAAAAAAACCTTAATGATAAACTTTTTTTTGTTCTACAAATAAAAGCACACTACTCATATTTTCATATCAGTAGTTTTACCTTTCTAATGCGATGGATGTCCCCTCTCTCCCTGCTGCAGCAGCTCCCGACCTGGGGCTGGAAAGGAGGAGGGTCTCTCCCCTGCCACAGCAGTCACAGAGCTGAGGCTGGGAAGGATGGCCATCTCTCCCCGGCAGCAGCAGCCCTGGAGCTGGGGAAAGTTGCTTCTTTCTCTGGTTGCTGCAGCCTTGAAGTTCCCAAATTCCCCCCACCCCTTCTTCTCACCCCACTGCCTCCTCCCACCTACCCCCTATTCCTCCCAAGGCCACCACCTCACCTTACATGTGTGTCTTCTCCAGGGTCCAGGCACCTGATTAGTGGACCCACGCCTGCATGGCTCCACTAGTTAGGTGGGGGCCCTTCATTCTCTTGTGTGCAGCCACACAGGTGCACACCTTAGAGGGAAGTATCTGCGAACCACCTGAATGGAGCTTGCAGACCACTGGTGGTCCATGGACCACAGTTTGAGAACTTCTGGTCTAGCAGAAGGGGCTGAGTGTCCAGGCTAATGTGTTGGTGTACTCCAAAGAGTCACAGGAAACTCTGGTCCAAACCTTATGTATTCTCCAACCAGGGATGTGGAGCTGTTTACCCCTTTGCAAATGGCTCCCCGTTCTCCCTGACAACATGGTTGGATCATGTGCTGGGTTGACACTGGCTTCCCAGTGGGCCTGTCCATTCCTGCGGGGTGGATGCTTTAGCAGGAGAGTCAATATTTGTTCTAGATTTTCAGGGGGAGTTCCAGTCAGCAGCCTGCTCATTGGTTCTATCTGTAGCTTTTAAAAGTGAGGGTTACCCCGGAGCGCTAGTCTCCAGTTATGATATCCTGAAGAACCTCACAGGTATCTTTGAAAAGAAATACCACTTTGTTTCTATGTTTTGCTTTGAAGGAACTCGGAACCTACTCACTAGTCTACAATGATTTTTCTTACACTAGCAGACAATGGACACTTCATGAATCTGATTTTTTTCAAGTACTCAATGTATGTCCAAGTCAAGGTTCCTGACTTACAAACTCTTTTTGGACATTATCAGCGTGATCGTTTCTTCTCTAGATATCTGGCCTGATCCACTGAAGTCAACATGTTTCCAGTGATTTAGTGGGCCTTGGATTGGATCCCTCTAGCACAGTGTTTTGCAAGAATAACTCTTGTGCCAATGGGGAGTTCACACACTTGACTGGCATTGAGTAGAGGTAGATATTTAATTCTCAAACACTCATTAATTACTTATAGTTCTATAACAGGGGTGGCCTAACTGCAGCTCGGAAGCTACATTCATGGCTTTTGTATAGTTAAAGTGCAGCTCATGGAGCCCCTCAGCCCCACCCCTATTCTCCGCCTACCAGACTTGTGGGGGGAGGAACAACTCGGCTTCTGCCTTGCGGTGGGGCTAGGGGCTTCTGCCCAGCAGGGAGGGAGGTCTAAGGGCTTCAGCCCTGCAGTAGGCACCTGCTGGGGCTTGGGGCTTCAGCCCATCTCTTACTGAAGTCCCAAGCCTCGGCAGACACCTCCCATGGGGCTGAAACCCCTAGCCCCACCCACCCTGCTGCAGGGCAGAAGCCCCAAGCCCTGGCAGGTGTGCCTGGCTCTCGAACCTCTGAAGATTATCGTATGCGGCTCAGAGGGTCAGTAAGTTTGGCCACTCCTGTTCTATAAGGTGGGGGGAAATTGCTATTTGTCCTTCTTTTAAAAAATATTGAAAAATTCAAACTAATTACTCTAGATCAGCTGTTCTCAAACTGTGGGTCATGACCCCAAGGTGGGTAGCCACTCCATTTTCACAGGGTCACCAGGGCAGAAAGCCCCGAGCCTGGAGGGAGCCCCTCGGGTGGAAGGGGGCTGAAGGTAGGGGGTTGCAATTTTTTCTAGTAGGGGGGTCATTCATTTGTGGGGGGGGTTTTTTGTTTTTTTTTTAAACTCCACAAAAAGTTTGCCTTTTTATTTCTTTAGAGCAGTGTTTCTAGCCTTGATCCTGGCTATTGTGAAGAACTCCTTCAACCTTGTCTTGAGAGGTATCTGCCGCTTCATAGGACACAATCCTAGAAGGTGTTGAATGCTTCCAAGAAGCACTGAGGGCCTGTACCTCCCTCTAAACTTTGGGAGATGAGAGCACTCCACCCAGCCTGGGAGTACTCGGTTAAATTCACCAAAATAACAGGGCAGATGAATCGTGAACATTTTGAAGCTTTCCCTCATCCATTTGGATGAGAATTTTTTTTATTGAAAATTTAAAAACTTCAAGCAACTCTACTCAGTGTCTGGCAAGACATCTGAGCCCCCACTAGCTCCCATCACAAGAGCACTATAGCCCCAAATCAGCAAAAATTTAAGTAAATGCTTAAGTCTGTGTCCTTATTTAGGAAAGTACTTCAGCTATACGGGTGTGCTTAAGGCCTTTCTGAATACTTAATCAGGGTCTATGAAAACAAGGGATCCCCCATTTCTTATGCTGTGGTCCAGGAATATAGATCTCCATCCCTCTTTAGACACCTCCCCCAACCCCTCTTTACTTTCAAACATCTCTCTGTTTGAAAGATGCTTTAAAATATGGCTACTGTTGGCCTCTTTGATTAGCCCGCTTCTATTCATGTCTTGGGCTTTTACTGTAATAGGCTCTCTTCACTCTATTTTTTGAGTTAATGTTTATTATAATACTTGTATTTAATTGCTTTAAAATGTTTTGCTGTACCTTGGACGTGTCAGAGGAGGCATCCTTAAATTATGTGGCTTTTATTTTTAAAGCTCTTCTCCTGCCCCAAACACTTCATCCTTCCTCCCTACACACCTGAGTAAGAGGAGACATAAAAAGTACATAAAACAGTCCAGTGCTCCTACTCATCTTGGCTCATAACACAAGAACAAGGGAACACTCGGTGACACTGGAAAAAGCAATAGGTTTGAAATGGATTCAGAAAACACTTATTACACTAGATACACAGCATGACGCATTCGCCACCGCAGGGAATCGTTACGGCAAGGGATGCAGCAGGACTAAGAAAGGTGTGAGAGAGCAACAGTGAAGGGACGGTAACACTTGTAGATGCAACAGGCAGGTCAGAAAGTTACTCTGCAAAGAATAGCAGAAGCAGAGCCCTAGTCAAACAGTGGGAAAATAATTTGGGGAATATTTATTAAATGAAAAGTTGCCCAAATGGTCACATACTGATCTTTCCCTACGTGAAAACGAAGCTATAAGCATAATTCACTGAAGAGTTCTACTTCATGGCATAACAACCCACCACCACTTCCATTATGTAATGCTGCAAAACTCTCCAGGTTGATGGTGGAAGATGGGGGAGAGGGAGTCTGCTTCATCTAATCTGCCTGCCAATGGATATCTGACATCTCCCTGGAGGGCAACCTCCAGCTCTGGTAAGGCAGAGCCTATGTTCCTGGTGGAAAGGTTTTTTTTGAAAGACTAAATTCCCTCTGTCTTCAAGCCTTGGCTTGCAACCTCTATTTTCCCCCTCTCGATCCTTCTCCACCAAGTATATGACTATGGCTATAGATGCAAACATAAAAGGGTGCCAGGCTCCCCCGCCCCCAATTCTGTGTGCCTTAGCCTGACAATGTTTGCTGCTGTGCTTGAAATATGGAATTTGGCCACTGTGAAATGAAGTAATATCCTGGATTGGGGGGGCGGGGGTTAGAGGGGAGAGAGACTGCTCACGCAGGGCTCAGGTTTCCTCTCTATATCGAACTAAGACAGGCTAGCACAGGAACTGCAGCTTACACGGCTTCTGTAGATATTGTGGGTTAAATTCTACCCAGATGTAAGCAGGTTACACCACGTCTGCATTTGGCCCAAAATCCAAAGACAGGGGTCACATAGGTTACTGAAGATGTCTATTACAGTCCCCTATTATCTAAGATGCCTGTTATCTTTGTGTCTAAGGTCCAGCAGTTACAGTCAAGAACAGCACATGTTAAGTCCTTGCTATGTGCTTTATCATAGCATAGTAAGCATTGTGGAGAGCAGGCAAGCATGTTCCAGATAATAGGAAGCAAGGAACTAACTTTCCCCTGGTCAAAGGAAGCACTATCTCCCAGCAAAGAGCCCATCAGGTAGGCTGCTTTCAAATGCAGAAACATCCCAGGCAAACTGGAAGAGGAGCTGGCAAATACAGGTGTCTTAGTAAGAAAGAGAGGACAAGTTACTGCTCTGCAGAGGTAGCAGTTGTAGCTTCAGAGACATCAGGTGGGCTGATTTTCAAAGGTGCTGAGCAGCTGTAGCTCCTACTAAAGTCAAAGCTCAGCACCTTTGAAAATCAGGCCACAGAGCTACATGCTCCTTACAAGGGGGAAATTCTTCTTAAAACAATGGGTACAAAAGAATAAAAGCAGCAAAAACCTCCCAAAAACCTAAAAAACAAAAACAAAAACCAAGTTAGGACTATAACCAGAAGATTACACTTCATGCCATGGGATATTCAGAACAGTCATGTATAAAGCTATCTGGCTCATAGCCTAGTGCTGTAAAAGTGGTAATACGTTCCTGAAGCAGGGTTAAAAGTACAGTATGTGCTTCAAGTCCCATTGACTTCATTTCTTGAAGTTGAGCATGTTTTAGTGCTGTCCTGAACTGGGGCCTCTCTTTAAAAGAGCCATACAGAAGAGATGTGACTGTTTGTTTATTCTAAAAGTGCAACAGAGCCTGAGACTCTGATCCTGCACTGGAATCCACCGTGCAGAGCTCATTTCAGGATCAGGCCCTCTATTGGTTTCGTGCAGCTAATGGTCTAGTGAGCTGGAAAACAGCTTCAAAAACCTACATGCAGGACATGTTAAAATAATAGGTCTAATTAATATTCATTGCTCTGGTGTTTACTGTAAGAATATTAATCACAGGGAACTCATTAGGCATTAATGTAAATGTTGTAAGTATTTCTATAACATTTTCACTGTAATTTAGTATTCATTAACTGGACCATTATTTGAAAATGTTAATAGCCAGAGCAGACAAGGTGGGTGAATTTATATCTTTGATTGAACCAACTTCTGTTGGTGAGAGAGACAAGCGCTTGAGCTTCCATGGAGCTTACGCTTACCCAGAGCTCTTCGTGTCATCGCCGGAATGGTAATTCAATCAAGTCAATAACATTTCAGTCAGAACACAAAGCAACTGGCAATCAAGACATAAAACTAGAATGCACATATGTACTTCCAAACAAAAAACATCATGGCAATGTCCTGTCCTTGAACATAATAAAATCAGGGTCTGTTTTAAGCACAATATGGTCTTGAAATACAGTATTAATACTGTTGCATATATCTCTGTTGAGAATTCTCTGCTCACTATCTTATATTACAAATTGCATTCTGTGTTTCCTCTGCTCCTGTCACCGTTAATTTTCACAATCTCTTTTCTTTTTCCCACATTGGTAAAAACTACTTTATCACCCACTTAGTCTAGTGTTTATTTTTGGTTTTATTCTCTAATTCAAAATGAGTTTTCTGTACCAATTTCTTTCTGAGAGCCAGAAGCGTAGGTGAAGCATGGGTTGTCTACAGACATCCACCCCTCGACACCAGTTAAAGGAGATTAAGGCTAAATTCCCAGAGAACTACTTAGAATTTTAGCTACATGGTGCCCATAGACTTTAATGGGTGGAGAGTCATATGGCTGAAGACCTGCATAATAATTTGAAAAGTGTCCCATCGTATTTATTCTGGGGTCCATGTAAGATCCTCACATCCATTTATGAATTTTGGAAGCCTACCTTTGAATGCCCCACTAAGGGATGCACTTTCCCATTCATGTTTATTTAAATTGTACCCATAATTTGCTCTAGGTTCCCTGGGTGCAACCTAAAAATACATTTGAAATACCCTAAAATGCAGCAGTACAACTCTGTTGAAACCACCAGCAAGCCAAGCAATTTTATATGCTCAAATCCCCCTTCAGTGATTTCCTCTGCAATTTTCAAAGGCCTGCGTTTTGCAATGTGAGGGATTATGGCAGTTACAGCCACCTGTCATTTGCGCACCATACCATTGTGCAGGTCTCCTATCAGCAAACGTCAAAGAACTTTTCCACCGGCACCCACAGCTGATAAGTCATGGACAGCAAGAAATCCTCTGTTCCCTTTCCTTCCTTGCAGCACTGATTTTCCCACTCCCTTTCCCCTTGCTGATGCCCGTGAACAGAAGTCAAATACACTAGTAGCTGTGTTTATTTTGGCAGTTCCCTTTTCAGGGCTAATGCAATTCCAAGTTCTCCTCTTCTTGAATTGCTTAAAATCCAATTTACTCATGAATGAGGTTTGAGAAGAAAACTAATTAAGTTAAAAATACTGAATTAAGGGGCAAACTACCAGAGAAAACCACGATAATTTAGTGACTTCTATAACCAGTGGCACAGCTTTCTCTATTTTTGTAGGTTTCAGAGTAGTAGCCATGTTAGTCTGTGTCAGCAAAAAAAAAAGGAATACTTGTGGCACCTTAGACTAACAAATTTATTTCAGCATAAGCTTTCGTGGACTACAATCTACTTTGTTCCATTCTATGCATCCGACATACAGTAGGAGGATATTTATATGTTCAGAGAAACATGAAAAGGTGGAAGTAACCATATCAACAGTAAAAGGCTAATTAATTGAAAGGAACTGTTTTTGTAGGCAGCCTTTGGAGGTCTTTCATTGTACTAACATAGTCTGTTTGCAATGATTGTAAGCAGCGCAGGATACTACTATGTGTTCATTGTATATGCTCTAGGAGTGTTGCACGTTTATTTTTTTCTAGTCTGGGTGCACTGTGGTACAGAAGGTGAAACAAGGGAAATAGGGTTAACTTGTGCTGCTGGGTGGCTATTGTAAGGCTAATTATTGTCAGGGTGCTCAGTTTTCATATGGGCGTTCTTTATTCAAGCTAAAGAAATACAATATAGTGAGATGGTCCAGGGAAAATTTAGAAACACATTTTTAAAGGAATAGATGTTAAGCAAGCACTCTCCACCTGGGAGTAGCTAAGATGTCACTGGGTTGTGACTGCACTGCAGTTCCAAATGTGTTAGATGGGAGCCTAGTCTCATTATGGAAAAGATAGTCAGTCTGGAAGAGGTTGAGGGGCCAGTCTGCTAAAGGGCAAAAGGAAACCGATTTAACTTACAAGCAGCACTATAACTGTATTGGGGCTTGTGTGACTGCCCAAAACTGAGAAGTTGTCCAAAGAGAGTGTTAATTCTGAAGAATGCATATCGCATTCGCTTAGCTCCATTTTTATTTATCATCCTCTATCAAACAAAACTGTTCCATTGATGCTGGTCTGGGATGTTCACCAGAACTGTGGGGCCTTGACCGTGCTCAATGTCTCTGCCATGGGTATGGGGACTCACAGCTTATAAAAATCAAGGCATCAAGATTGGCAACTACATTTTTGTGAGTCAGAATGTCTGTTTGAGAAGCAGAGGTAATAAAAACAGTGCTGCCGGGTGGATTGAGGTCACAGTTGCAACCTGTTTGCAATACAGTAGGCCAATTGGCTTGTCCCACAGACTCTTCAAGCGGACATGCTAGTGTGTGGAAAATATTTATGGTACATTGAAAATATTCCTCTGCATGCACAGACTACAGGGTGGGTGGACTGAATATTAGCTGTATCAGATTGCAACCTCAGTCAGCTAAATGTGGGGGGAACCCCTAAACACACCCCCTGACACAAGCACGAATTATGCTGAAGAGCTCTGTTTCTGTTTACATATATGGAATGTAGTGACCCAAGAGTGTGGGAGGATGCGGTGGTGATGATCCACTAGCTCTCCATAAAATATTTAGTTCTTATGTCTCGTTAGACAAGAAAAAGACAAACAGAAATGAGTTAATTACAGATTCTGAATAACTGGGCAACGGTCAACATATCCCATCCTTAATCACTTCACTACTTGATAGGCACTCTTGAAAATTTTACCCAGTAGCTCTAAGTTTGCAGAAGTGATACTGAAAGAATGAAAGTCTGAGACTAGGGAACTTAAGTCACTTTTGAAAATGAAATTTAGGCTTGCAAGTCATTTAAATAAGTTGGACATTTTCCCCACTTTAATGATAGATAGTAGCTCTATACCTAAAAATCCCTGCCAGAAGACTTTACTGGCATAAGTATCCTACTAAAAGTAATTGCATCAGAGTAACAACACAATACATATTGTGCTAAAAAGAACTTGGCATATCATCTTTAACAGCACTGTCTGGTGGCTCCTGGGTAATGTTACATTACTCTTGGTTAGACCTGCATATTGTGGCTTCTTAGAGGAGGAAGAGAATATCACAGACTATGATAAATGCTTGCACCACTGTGGACACCAGAGAAAGTGAAGATCCTAAATGATAGGAGTGGTATAAAAACATAGCTTAGACAAGAACCTCAAACTGAGCTCCTACACATTCTGGCTACCTATGACAAATTAGTGCAGAAATGTATAAGGTTTTACATGCATTAATATTTAACCTGCATAAATATTTATCTGAGTTTTAGGCAGGAGAGATTTTTCTCATTTCTGTAATGCCCATATAAAGAATCCTAGTTACCAACAAGAATGGGAATTTTATGTTCAAGAAGTGTTTTGAGCTTGAGTCTGGTCTGTTTACATGGATGTAAAGTCAAGAGTAAGTCCACTGCAATCAATGGAGTTACACCAGTGGAGACTAGAAGAATCAGCCCTTTTGTAGATCACTGGGGAATGGGGAGGGGCACAGGGATGTGAACTGAGATTTTGATGTCGTCATCTTCAGTGAGCTAAGGAAGCTTTAGGAGATCAAAATTGCAAATGAGTCATTCAAAGTATTTTCTGTGTTGTTCAGCCAGGAAACTTTGCAAGACGTGTAAACCAAAGACTATCTGACTCTGACTTGAGATGATGAGACTTTTACACTCACACTCACATTTGGAGGGGAGAACAGAACTAATACTAACTTGTGCAGTTAATGGGTGACAAGCATAACTAACGTCACAAGAATTCCTTGATAGGGCAAGTAGATAGACAAAAAACATCCTGTTTGCTTCCTGGCCTCCTGAATTTGATACATTTGTATTTCATATCTGAGTCCAGAATATGGTCGTTCATATGGTCAGCTATATCAGGGCATAAGTATAAAGCATAAAGATGGAGACTGAGATTTAAAGCTCTCTTCCTGTTGTAATGCGACCTGATTCAGCATGGAGCTTTTTCTAAAGGAATTTTGGATTTCAATGAGCAATTTACAAAATCCACTTTTTTTCTTTCTGAGCTAGATGATCCCTCTGGCTAAACATGTTGTCAGCATTTATGTTTATGTACAACATTGGACATCAGCAGCTTTGATACATGCTTCACTGATTGTAAATGGTCAAACAAAGCTTGCTCACAAAAACTCTGCAGAATGTTTGTCATTGGCAGAGCAGAAGTCCACTGTCTGCATAAAGATTTCCTGGAAAGCATAAAGCTCTTGCCATTGCTGATCTTTGTTTATGAAGACTGCAGATTGTGAGGCAGAGGAAATGAGAATTCTTGCAGCATGTCCATGGTTTATATGTTCCAGGAGAATCTAAACTTAAAAATCTGGAGAGCCAGCGTGCTCTAGTAGACGGGACATTGGACTGGGAGTCTAAAGATGTGAGTTCCATTGTTCACCCTGTCATGACCTGCTATGTGACTTTGGGCAAGATGCTTCACCCCCCCATGCCTCTGTTTCCCCTTCAATCCTTTGTCTTGTCTATTTAGATTGTAAGCACCTTTTGAGGGGAGTCAGATGCCAGTCTGCCCGTGACAGGCTCCCCTGAAAGGAGTGAGCCAATCCAGCTCCACCTGGGGCTAGTTAACTGCCTAAGTGGCTGGAAGATTATGAAGTAAGGGGCACCAGGGCCCAATGAAAGACTTAGCAGAGCTCAGCTGAGAAAAGGCTCCTGAGGAGAAGGGAAGCTCTCTGGGCAGGGTGCCCTAGGGAAGAGCCTAAACAAACAGGGGACACTGCAGAGCTCTGTAGGCAGCAGCGAAGCCTGAGGCTGTACAGCAGAAGGAGCTGCTGCAGGAATCTAGAGACTTCTGTTTTGGGACTGTTACATTTCACGTGGATTCTGAGGCAAGAGTCTTTAATCCTCGTTCTAATGCTGCTTTCAGAAGGCTTTATTAAAGGGAGATTGTTTTGGCTTAGAATCATAGAAGTTTAGGGTTGGAAGAGCCCTCAGGACGTCATCTAGTCCAATCCCCTGCAAAGCAGAACCAACCCCAACTAAATCATCCCAGCAAGGGCTTTGTCAAGCCGAGCCTTAAAAACCTCTAAGGATGGAGATTCCACCATCTCCCTAGGTAACCCATTCCAGTGCTTCACCACCCTCCTAGTGAAATAGTTTTTCCTAATATCCAACTTAAACCTCTCCCACTGCAACTTGAGATCGTTGCTTCTTGTTCTGTCATCTGCCACTGCTGAGAATAGCTGAGCTCCATCCTCTTTGGAACCCTCCTTCAGGTAGTTGAAGGCTGCTATCAAATCCCCCCTCACTCTTCTCTTCTGCAGACTAAATAAACCCAGTCCCTCAGCCTCGCCTCATAAGTCATGTGCTCCAGCCCCTGAATCATTTTCGTTGCCCTCTGCTGGACTGTCTCCAATTTGTCCACATCCTTTCTGTAGTGGGGGGGCCCCCAAAATTGGACACAATACTCCAGATGTGGCCTCACCAGTGCCAAATAGAGGGGAATAATCACTTCCCTCGATCTGCTGGCAACGCTCCTACAAATGCAGCCCAATGTGTCGTTAGCCTTCTTGGCAACAAGGGCACACTGTTGACTCATATCTAGCTTCTCGTCCCTTGTAATCCCCAGGTCCTTTTCTGCAGAACTGCCACTTAGCCAGTTGGTCCCCAGCCTGTAGCAGTGCATGGGATTCTGCACTTGTCCTTGTGGAACCTCATCAGATTTCTTTTGGCCCAATCCTCCAATTTGTCTAGGTTACTCTGGACCCTATCCCTACTCTCCAGCATATCTACCTCTCCCCTTGGTTTAGTATCATCCACGAACTTGCTGAGGGTGCAATCCGTCCCATCATCCAGATCATTAATGAAGATGTTGAACAAAACCAGCCCCAGGACTGACCCCTGAGTCACTCCACTTGATACCGGCTGCCAACTAGACATCAAGCTGTTGATCACTACCCATTGAGCCCGACAATCTAGCCAATTTTCTATCCACCTTATAGTCCAAGGCTTCTCCTTGAACAGGATTTTCTAATGACCTCGTTAGCTCTTTACAGGGGCAGGAGGAACCGAGGCAGGCCATACCAGAGCTGCCCTCGGCTGCAGTGGGGTGCTCGGGAGATGATTAGCAGATAAAGGAGAGTCTCACTCTAGGAGATCTAACTTAAGTTTAAATAGGTTTCCAAAGGATTGCGGGGGGAAAGGGGATGAACATATCTGGTTGTCTGCATTAACTCCCTCCTAAGAGAGAGGCTCTAGAGAAGATAGTGTCCCTGACTGGCATTATGCTCACAAGCTGCAATCAGCATCAGGGGCCATATTGAGCTCAGTGCTGTACAAACACTTATTAAAGGGCAGACCCTGTCCTAAACAGCCCACATTCTAGGCTACATCAGGTAAATGAAATACACAATATTTTTTACAGCCCAAGTCACCCATGAAAAGAAACTCGTGAGCTTTTTTGAGTTCTGAGACAAGAGAAAATCCAAAAACTGGAACAAGGAATGTCCCTTCTATCATAAAAGAAATCCCCCAATGTTCTTTCCTCAACTGAGTGCAGAAACTTAGTATAAGAATGCAGTTACCAGCTGTAATCAGGAATTGCCATACTAGATCAGAGTAGTGGCTTGTCTAGCTCAGGAGCCTGTTCCTAACAGTGATCAATACAAGCTGCTTCAGAGAAAGGTGCAAGAAATGTTGCTGAAGGAATAGCCTTCATGGAAAGCCTCTTCTAACCCCCAATAGTTGGTGTATACTCTAAAGCAAGGAGCAAACAAAAATGCAGGATGAGAACAGTGTCAAAACTATGACAAGCAGAGTAGAAGTATTTTATTTCTAGTTTCTTTTGTGTTTATATAGAAGCATATAAGGGTTGAATTAAAATACGTTTTATATAAGAAGCATTAGACTCCATCCTACCTGAAATATTATAAAGAATGTGCTAAAAGCTAGTTGACGTGTTTTAACTAAAATAATCCAATTTGTGTGTGTATGTATATCTCTCTCACACACACACACACAATGTTTTTTCCAGGGAGTTTTTTTTATGACAAGATAGGTTTTCCACCCAACATTTTGGTTGAAACCTTTTTATCAGTTCTAATGATTTTACACAGACTTCAATGTATGGTGATCAGTCTCGGAAAAGCTGCTTTGGTTTGGTTTTATTATTGATCTTGTTGCCATGATTAGTATATGCCTAGAGGAAAAAGGATATGAAAATATATTACTATGGATCTGTGTTGGCTATTAGATTCCCAAAAATCTGATTAGATATGTTAATAGTTGGTGAACCTCTTGATACATTTTGTCATGGATCATAAATGGCTTGAATAATCCCAATTAAGCATTGAAAATTACTTAGCTCCATGAAAAAATTATGGCCTGACACTGATAGCTACTAGTTTTATTTTGTAGCATTTCATTTTCTGCCAGCTTTAAAGATCTCCTGCTTTCCAGTTCCCATGATGGGTGTTTTAAATTATGAACTGTAAGAATGTCGTCTTATTGTTTTGAGTTAGCAAATAACTTAATATGCTAAATAATTCAGCAGTTCCCAATCCAAATGAATTGTCTGGTTTTGTCATCATAGCAAAAATATTTAGGCCTACATTTTTATAAGTTTTCAAAAACTTTCACTCCCCTTCTTTGCTGTGTGAAATACATCACAACAGCTGGAACAAATGTTCTGTTCGTAATCAATAAATTATAAATTACATCTTTCGAGAATAAAACATTCAGCCTCCGCACTCAAGGAATAGATTTTTAAGAAGTCTGCCCATTTATCAGTTTAGCTATTGATTATCTGTTTAAGGTCATTGAATCAGAGCTATAATTAATGGAATACCTGATCTCTCATATCCTAGACTAAGTGTGTTCATAAGTTTGCATCCAGGAACTTCATAATACTTAAAGATGCCCCAAGCCATTAAGGAACTAACCACTTATGCATTGGCTTTCTGATTACCAATCACAGGTTTGCTTAATGGAAAAGGAAGAGCAATTAACCTGCCATCAGTCCCTTGTCTGTCAAGCTTCTAGAGTATCAAGTATGCTTATCTTGGTGGCCTAATTTTTCAAAGGTGCGAACCACCTGCATCTCCCACTGACTTCAATGAGATTTGGGGGGGGGGGGGGTGATTGGAACTTGTTAGGATCCAGAAGTTCCTGGTCTGACTCGTGTTCAAATCGCTAAGGCTCCTTTTCTTGGTAATACTGGTGCTAGAAGTGGATTGGGGAAGAGAGAGCTTTAGGCTTAAGTCTGTAACTTCTAAAATGGATGTGGTCTCCACTCTCAAAGTCTGTCATCATAGCAAGCATCTATTTATGCCCGTGTTGAGGTTTACTACCAGGCCATCAGTTTAAATCTGACTCTGCATTTTTCCAGTGTCAAACCTGACAGCTTTTCAGAGGCTTGTCTCAAATGAGTAGGTGGTCTCAGTCCACTCTAAATAGATTTGGCACCCTTGTTGGCAGTATCAAAGAAGTTATAAACAGGGTGACATAGAGTATCTATCAGCACAGCTGATTCTGCTAGACGTTTGAGGATATGTAGGGCAATAGCTTTCACTGCTACTTTTGTGCTCATCAGTCACTATGATGTGCCCTTTTAAAGGAAAGAACTGCTAGGATGTACTAGAATGTGTTACTACATCTTTGTGTTTCTACAAAGACTACAAAGAGAAGACTATGAAATAGGTGGGGGTGGGGATAAAAACCCCACAACACACATACTAACCCAGGAGCCTAATCTTTGGCTTTTTGTTCAGGATAACTTACTTTCTCTTTCCAAATGCACTGGTTTTAAAATCAATATGAATTTGTACCTGTTTGACACACACCTACACAAACTGTTGTCTGTTAAAATGGACTTCCGTTTGGTCCACATTGTGGTGTACTCAATAGTTCTTTGAGAAATTGATTATGCTAGAAAATTACTGTATTTTTCAGTTATGTAATTGCATAAGTCAAAAATTCTAGGCTGAATGGGAAATTAATACTAGTGTTGGAGTCAAAGATTCTGAGGTTATGACTGTTAGCAAGCATCTTCATTAAGTATAATCCTGGTCTGAATTAGAAATTCAGTATAAAAAACTATGATATTTTTTATTTAAAATACTTAAGTGTAATGGTCTCAGGCATTCAGAGCACATATATACTGTAGAGTTATTCATTCACATCTCATTTGGCCAGAGTCACTAGAGTGTGTAGCTACTTTTAGCCACTCCACCATTGGAAAATAACCATAAATCTGGTTGGTTAAACCAGATTTATGGATTTCATAGAATGGTAGGCTGGAAGGAGTCTCAAGAGGTCCCCTAATCCAGCCCCCTGGATTGAGGCAGGACCAAGTAAACCTAGACTATCCCTGACAGGTGTTTGTCCAACCTGTTTTTAAAAACCTTCGATGACATGGATTCCACAACCTCCCTTGGAAACCTATTCCAGTACTTAACTATCCTTAAAGTTTTAGCAAATTCTTCCTAATAACTAACCTAAATCTTCCTTGCTGCAGATTAAATCCATTACTACTAGTCCTACCTAGAGTGGAAACAGAAAACAGGTTATCACTGTCCTTTTTATAACAGTCCTTAAGGTATTTGGAAATTTATCAGTTGCCCCTTCAGTCTTCTTTTCTTGAGATATACCCAGCCTTTTAACCTTACCATATAGTTTCTTTTTTTCCCACTGCTTGCATCTGAAGAAGTGGGTATTGACCCACGAAAGCTTATGCTTCAATACCTCTGTTACTCTATAAGGTGCCACAGGACCCTTTGTCGCTTCATATAGTTCAGGTGTTCTAACCTTTCATCATTTTTGTTGCTTTCTTCTGGTCTCTCCAACTGGTCCACATCTTTCTTAAAGTGTGGCACCCAGAACTTGGCTCAGTGTTCCACCTGAGGCCTCACCCTTTGCTGAGTAGAGCGGGATAACTATTCACCCCTGCCTTACATACAACACGTATCACTGGAACAGTCCAAAGCAGGTGGAGTGTACCAATGAATCTAGCCCACTCGTAACCTGATCCAAAGTATATTGAGGTAAGTGGAAAGACTCCCAGATCCTAATTTTATAGAATACACATCCCTGCTCTCTGGTAACAGCCAATCAGGGCAAGAGAATATATGGAGTTAATAAATAACCACACTAATGCAGATTTCTCCTTCGGTTTGCTACTGGCCTCAGTTCCCCCACCCATAACGTACATGTTGTCCTCAGCTTCTTACCAGCTGCTCATTCTGGCATATTCCTCTCTGGCCTGTTCCCTAGGGAGAACTAGTTACCCAGTTCCAATGGAAGCATGTAATGGTATGTGATGTAAAAACTCACCCTCCTTTCCCCCTCTTCTTCCCCTCTATTTTATAACTGTCCTTCCCTGTCCTATTTTCCTGTCTCCTGTGCCTTATTTCTCCCTTCCTCTACCCTCTGGTAAAATGACTTTCTCCTTTACGTTGTGTTTGCATGCTCCCCAGTAAGCTCTCAAGACTCCACATAAAGACCATCACTGAAGTGAGCAGAGGCAGTGAGTCAGGGTTCTGTGCAATGAACAGCTCAAAGGGGTGGAACCGCTGCAGGCCCCAATAGGAACAGAAGCATTTTTAACTGACCACCTCCAGTTCCCATGCTTGCTCTGTGGAAGGGGCAGCGCTGGAGGAAGACCAGGAAGTAAGACTAGAATTGGAGGAATGAGGAGCAGAACTGGAGCTGCTAGGGAGGAAGGCAGTAGTCATGTGGCTGACCTGGAACCTCCCCTTAATGGGATGAGATCCTCACTAGAGGAAGACTGAAGAAGAGAGAACACAGCCCTGGGATGGATCTCTTCCAAGTGCAAGTGTATCCCCTCCCCTCAGCCTTGCTCATGGCCTGTCTGCTCCTCCCTTGCCTTCCAATTCCACTCCCCACCCCCCACCCATACACCTGCACTGACCCTCCCTACCCAAGAGCAGCACTGAGGTCTATCCATGGTCTTTGGCAAGAGGAAAATGGAAAGGCGCTTAGCTTTCTCTGTGCCACCAAACAGGAGGGGAAAGGCAGTAGGCTCCCACTGAGCACAAATTTGGACGCATGATCCTTATTGAAATTTGGTTTGAGTTCAGTTTAGCTCTGGGGCCCTGGCTAGGAGGGATTTATCTGAATTGACTTGCCCATCCTTATAAATTAAGAAAATGTATTATATATAGGTCAGTATTTCAATCAGATGCAGGGCCAGGTCTAGCCACATCTGTCTTTAAAGTGTGCTGAGCAATAACAGGTGACTAGAGAAGGAAGTGTTTACTATTCACTAGGGGTAAATAATAACTCAGCAGTGGAACAAACCAATTGATTTTTTTTTCTGCCTGTGGAATATCTTTGAGTAGTTCAATTTCCATCACCTTCTGTGTTCAAATATCTCTTCCTCTATGCATGGGTGACATTTGTTCTAAATTCAAAGTGTGTATGATTAATCAGAATAATAATCACATGATATTGTTTCTGTTTCTGGATTGGATGAGCAAGCAAGCACTGTTTGCCCAAATTACAGTTTTTCACTTAGAAGTTAGCTTTTTGTGACAACATTTCTGCCAGTAAATTAGATTGTGTCAAATGTTTGTAGAAAACTAGCGCACCAGTGGTGACCAAATGGGCAAAGGGAATTCATTTAGAAATTCAGCTGAATATTTAGTTATTTTGTAAATTTCACCCAGCTCAACTATTCATTCTGAACAGTAAATATTCTCACTTCTCTAGTATGC
Source organism: Chelydra serpentina (assembly GCA_037349315.1). Classification (NCBI taxonomy): domain Eukaryota; kingdom Metazoa; phylum Chordata; order Testudines; family Chelydridae; genus Chelydra; species Chelydra serpentina. The sequence continues at coordinate 2,031,687 of JBAIAC010000023.1, forward strand.
CCTGTGGATCCTGTGAATTTAGTGGTAGAAATAACACTTCAGAAATAGCCACCTTGCATGATGACTACAATTTGTAAATTAAAGGCTCATATCAGATAAAGTTGATATCAGTTATAGTTATATATGGCATCACTCTGGAGTCATTAGTATAACTGGCATCAGTATTTGTCCCTGTAACTTTATGTTCTACTCTATTTGATACCTTTAAGCCATTTGTAATCTTGCTTGCAGACCATTCATTAATATTTCTAAAACAACTGATTCTGTATCCTTATGTTACAATACTATAAAATTACTTAGTTATCCCTGTATAGTCTGAGGACTGGCATCTTCATTTCATATATTAAACCTACATTTCAGGTGTTCAGTAGACTGAAGTATACGCTTGTTAGGTAGCTGAAGAGTGTTGTGTCCTCATTTAAGCTGCCGTGGCTGTGATGTGAAAGGAACACGATGAAAGGCAAGTAATTCAGGCTCTAGGCTCCTTCAATTTTTGCCTTTTTGAGGACACTGCTGGCAAGGGTGTCAATTGTCGATGGGTTTGTGATGTGGACACCAGTCTACTAGGAGGATGGTACCATTTTTAGTTGATTTGGGCCAGATTGGACCTGGGAGAAAATACTCAAGCTTGATTCAGAAAGGTACTTCAATAGTGCCTAACTTCAGCGGGACTACTCATGTGCTTAATACCTTAATTCATTAACTTCTTTTATCCCCACCCTACTACCCACTTGTCTAACTTATAAACAATTCCTTTCTAAAGATACTACACATGAACAATATTTTTTCCTTATGAAAGTTTAAATATTGGATTTCAGAAGCATGAATAGCTGCAGCAGGGATACAGACACTTAACATTGTAGGCCCTGATTTTGAGCACTCAAGCACACGCTTAAAACATTGTACTGATGCTTAAATAGCTGCTTCTTCAGCAAAGAGTATGAGAACATGCGTAAATAGTAGTAGTTGTTGTTTGTCTTGTTCCACAATACTCATATCAGATCATGAAGTTTGAGGCCAGGTCTACACTAGGACTTTATGTCGAATTTATCAGCGTTAACTCGATTTAATCCCTCACCCGTCCACATTAGGAAGCAGTTTATTTCGACATTAAGGGCTCCTTGAATCGATTTCGGTACTCCACCCTGACGAGGGGAGTAGCGCCAAATTCGAAATGGGCATGTCGAATGCGAGGTACTGTGGACGGAATTCGACGCTAATAGCTCCGGGAGCTATCCCACAGTGCACCACTCGGTGGACGCTCAGGGCAGTGTTGTGTACTCGGATGCTCTGACCTGCCACTCAGAGAAATCCCCGCGAAAATTTGAATGCTTTTTCCTCTGTGGCCATTTTGAATCCCATTGCCTCTTTGAACATAGTGGCGAGCTCAGCAGCACTGGCAATGATGCAGAGCTCTACAGCGGTGGTTTCGATGCCATCACTGAATAGAAAGAGGGCTCCAACATGGAGTGATCGTGAGGTTTTGGATCTCATCGCTGTGTGGGGCGATGAATCGATCCTAGCCGAGCTCCGTTCAAAAAGACGGAATGCCAAAATTTATGAGAAGATTTCACAGGCTATGACGGAGAGAGGGTACAGCCGGGATGCTACGCAGTGCCGCGTCAAAATCAAGGAGCTACGTCAGGCGTACCAAAAGACCAAAGAGTCCAACGGACGCTCCGGCTCAGCGCCTCAGACTTGCCGATTTTACGAGGCACTGCACGCCATGCTCGGTGGTGCGGCAACAACTACCCCACCAGTGTCCGTGGACACCGATGATGGGGTCCATTCTACGGACACATCGGAGGAGGTTTTCGTTGACGGCGAAGAAGAGGAAGGAGGGCAGGGGGACGAGGCAATCGAAAGCGGTCACCCTGGAGATTTCCCCGACAGCCAGGAACTATTCCTGACCCTGACTGCGCTGCCCTTCGAACACTCCCAAGGCAGCATTCCTGACCAGGAATCAGGAGAGGGATCATCAGGTCAGTGTTTTAGACATTTATTTTCAATACAATAGTTATGGTGTGTTAGCGCTCTGTAACTGTGGCTTCATTGGCCTTATGCGCTTCACCTTGGAGTCGCTTTCCCGTGCAACTATTCGAAAAGTCTGTCAATATGTATGGGGATAGAGGTGTAATCACCAGCAGAGATCTCAGAGAAGCTGTCTTGAAGGTACAGCGATAGCTTGTTTAGCACGTTCACTGGGAGAGCTGCCTTATTGTCTCCTCCATGGTAGGATACTTTCCCGCGCCATGCGAGCAGCAGGTACTCTGGTATCATTGCCTTGCATAGCATGGCAGCATACGGCCCCGGGGTTTGCTTGCATTGACTCAGCATGCAGATTTTCTCTGTCTCCGTAATCCTCATCAGAGTGATATCAGTCATGGGGTCCTGGTTCGAATGAGTGGTATAATTAGTATACTGCATGCTTCCTTTTCCCCTTACAGACAGACACCCGGCTGTTTACGTTAACGCGTGGTGGTAGGGGGTCGGGAGCAAAACCAGTAGTACATATCGGTGCGCGGGTAGGGACAGTCCCGGGGACCGGCAACGCTAAACCGGGGATAGGATAGGCGAGCCGTTCACGCTGAGCGGTTCGTGGGCATATTTGGTTCCCTGGAGCGGCCACGCTGAGGGGGGGGAAGGGTAGGCGAGCCGTTCACGCTGAGCGGTTCGCGGGCATTTTTGGTTCCCTGGAGCGGCCACGCTGAGGGGGGGGAAGGGTAGGCGAGCCGTTCACGCTGAGCGGTTCGCGGGCATTTTTGATTCCCTAGAGCAGCCACGCGGAGGGGGGGGAAGGGTAGGCGAGCCGTTCACGCTGAGCGGTTCGCGGGCATTTTTGGTTCCCTGGAGCGGCAACGCGGACGGGTGGGAGGGGGTTAGGACAGCCGCCGTAGATTATCGGTTTGGCCAGCAGCAGTTACTGACCGCCGCAAGGAACAGTGAGGGAGACATGGGAGTAGAGCAGTGCTGTGAAGCAATCTCACAGCAGTCCAAAGTAAGCACCTTACCATGGTTGTCAGAGAGGTGATTTTCTGTGTACAGCAAGGCTTCTGGGATCCGTATACCGGGACCCCAGACACTCACTCAGCCTTAAGGCATAGTATTTGACCTTGTAGTACGTGTACATGTGATAGGCACTGTCTTTGGTCCTATTCACGGTGAAAGAGTATGGTCATTGTTCTTGAAAAAGTATCATTCTGAGGAATTCACTCCCTTTCATTTATCCCACAGCTGTGACTGTCTCCCGCCCTACCAGTGCTTCTCCCACCCATGGCCTAGTCCAGATAAGGCGGCGCAAAAAGAGAACCAGGGACGACATGTTCTCGGAATTGGTGATGCTGTCACAGAGGGAGGCGGCACAGCGCAGAGAGGACTTCGCACGGTACGAGCGAGCAGCCAGGGAACGGGAGCAGAGGGCTGAAACGCGCGAGGACAGGTGGCGGCAGGAGGATCAGCAGGCGACCCAAACAATGCTGGGAATAATGAGGGAGCAAACAGACACGCTCCGGCGCCTAGTGGATATTCTCCAGGACAGGAGACATGAGGAAAGAGCGCCTCTGTACGTTCTTTCAAGCCGCCCTCCCCCGCCACCAAGTCCAGTGGCTTCCTCCCCAAAAGTCACTAGGACAAGGGGAGCCAGGGTGCGTGGAAATACTCAATCCACCCCTGCAGACCGCTGCAGTAGCAGAAGGCTGTCATTCCCAAAACCATAGACTTTTCCCTCCTCTCCATCTAGCAGCACCCCTGAGCACCTCCCTTCCAAGGTTCCATGTTAAGTTTCTGTTTTGTTGAATAAATCTTGTTTTTTGGTTCACTAATGTTTCCCTGATTGTTTTAAATGGGACCGTTTGTATCTCTGGGTAGTGGTTAACATGGTTTTTAAGTGCAGAGAATGGGAGCACAAACGAGGGTGCAGACAGGTTAACTGCTGAAGTGACAAGCACAGTACACATTGCATGCATTAAGCACACCTTTCCTTCGTTGTGCTGGTTTCTACGTTCTGAACGTAGGGTTGGGGGTTGGGTGGTGCACTGTATGTTTGGGGAGGGTGGTCACTGATCTTTTGCGGCTGACAGTAGCCTGCTGGATAGATCAATGCATTGTGTGATCCGTTGGCGATACTCAATACGTACAAGGCACATAGACACCACCACACACACATGGGATTAGGAGAGGTTGATGGTCCCTTTAAGCAAGCGGAACACCTCTTGGCACTGCGCTTTGGGCAGGATCAACAGCTTCCCCTTTGAAGGGAAGTGTCACCCAACCAAACCACCCCCCAACCGCCGTATGCCTACACAGTGATAATCATTACCCAAGAAGAAGTACAGGAACAGGTTCAAACAAAAAAATCATTCCTTTATTGTGACTTTGCAGCGTTGATCCAAGGAGGGGGAAGGCGGTTGGTAATGGGAGGATGGGCAACGGGACATGTGTAAAGGGACAGGGGAAGGTCCAGTATCTGTTTACGGAAGTGTAGCAGTCACTGGTTAACCCGCTCTGTCTGGAAGCGAGCTTTCAAAGCTTCCCGGATGCGGACCGCCTCCCGCTGTGATCTTCGAATGGCTCTGGTGTCTGGCTGAGCGTAATCTGCTGATAGTCGATTTGCCTCAACCTCCCAGCCCTGCATAAATGTCTCCCCCTTGATCTCACAGAGATTGTGGAGCACACAGCACGCCGCAATCACAATGGGGATATTTTTAGGGCTGAGGTCGGAGCGAGTAAGTAAGCTTCGCCATCTTGCCTTGAGACGGCCAAAGGCACACTCCACCACCATTCTGCACTTGCTGAGGCGGTAATTAAAGAGCTCCTTTTCAGTGTCCAGGGCTCCCGTGTATGGCTTCATGAGCCATGGCATTAGCGGGTAGGCAGGGTCCCCCAGGATCACTGTTGGCATCTCCACCTCCCCAACAGTGATTTTGTGGTCGGGGAAATAAACCCCCTGTTGCAGGCGTCTAAACAGACCAGAGTTCTTGAAAACACGAGCATCATGAACCTTTCCTGGCCACCCAACATTGATGTTTGTAAAACGTCCTTTGTGGTCCACTAGTGCTTGCAGAACCATAGAAAAATAGCCCTTTCGGTTAATATACTGGCCGCCCTGGTGCTCCGGTCCCAGGATAGGGATGTGTGTCCCATCTATGGCCCCACCGCAGTTTGGGAATCCCATTGCAGCGAAGCCATCTATGATCGCCTGCACGTCTCCCAGGGTCACTACTTTGTGGAGCAGAAGGTCAACGATTGCATGGGCTACCTGCATCACAGCAACCCCCACGGTAGACTTGCCCACTCCAAATTGGTTCGCTACTGACCGGTAGCTGTCAGGGGTTGCAAGCTTCCAGAGGGCTATGGCCACTCGCTTCTGGATAGTGAGGGCAGCTCGCATCCGGGTGTCCTGGCGCTTCAGGGCAGGGGACAGCAACTCACAAAGTTCCATAAAAGTGCACTTACGCATCCGAAAGTTTCGCAGCCACTGGGACTCATCCCATACCTGCAGCACTATGCGGTCCCACCAGTCAGTGCTTGTTTCCCTTGCCCAGCATCGCCGTTCCACGGGATCAACGTGACCCATTGCCACCATGATGTGTAGGGTCCGGGGTCCAGCGCTTTGCAAGAGATCAATGCCCCTTTCAGAGTTTAAGTACTCCCGGAGATTACGTTGTCTCCTCTCCCGATTTCTCTGCACCAGAGTCTGGAAAAGGTGCGCTATAAGGCGCGAGTTGTTGGCTACGGACAGAACATCTGCGATAATCGCGGAGGGCTCCATGCTCACTGTCCAGTGGCGTCCGAGCTATCAGCCACAGGAAAAGGGCGCGAATTCATTCCCCGCCGGCGCTTTCACGTAGGGAAGGCGGAAGTGTGGGTCGAGTGACGAAATGTACGTATACCGACCCTTGACACAATTTCGTTCCCACAAGGCACTGGGGGCTACACCCAGAATTCCAGTGGGCAGGCGGGACTGCGGGAACTGTGGGATAGCTACCCACAGTGCACCGCTTGCAATGTCGACGCTTGCCCCCCTACTGTGGACTCGGACATTCGAATAAACATCCCTGGTGTGGATTCGAACAATCGACCTGGAAATATCGGGTTCACAAGTTCGGTTTCACAGAAATCGAACTAGTACCGTAGTGTAGACATACCCTGAGAATGAATGTGATGACTCTGTCAGGGTCTTTTTGTAAAGGCTTGATACAAAGGGTGAAATCTGAAGATCGTTACTTTCCTTGCAATATTGCAGTACAAAAGCATGGCCAGGTGTAAAAAGCCTGCTCCTACCACAACCTGCAGAGCTGATGTCTCTTGGTCCCATCTCTACTGACTTTCATTCCTGTGGTGTGCCCTGTCCAACAGCAGATGTTGTTTTCTGAGATGCCTTCATATCAATCAAAGGATCTTTTATCTTTTGACCATTTATTTCAGCTAATGTTTTCCTTGATAGGGCATCAGCATCCTCAGCTATTGTCATTCCTACTTGAGTTTCCGATCTTCCAGCTTTGGCCAGCTCATCAGCTGCCTCAGTCCGTACACATGCTTCAGTGTTTTCCTGAATGAGAGTTTCAGGTTTGCAACTGCTGTATTTGTAAAATTTTATTTGCAGTGAATTGTTGAATAATTTCCTCTTTACTCAGCTGTGATAATATGTAGGAACCACCTGAGCTCAGCACACTTTGGTAATCATGTTTACTAAATACAAATATGCAAGGCCTACCTACCTCCATACTTCTGCTCTGGGTGTTTTCTGGTAGCTTCTAAAAACTAAGACCTGGTGTACACCACTAGAGGGCTCACAGCCCATTTAAAGGGAACCTATCTTATTCCTCTATACTGCAACAGTTTTGTTTCTTAGGTTACTACTTAAATTTTTCACCATGTTTCCATTTCTCCTCCCCATATTTCCCTTTGAAGGTAATTACTTTTTAAATTAGTGCTTGAAACTTTTTGGGGAGTAAATTATTCCTTCTTAAACTTTGAACTGAGGGAAAAACAATTAAAGATGTGTGGAATGAACAAACACCCATTACCTTCAGGTACCATAATTATTTCCATAGGCTTTTTTTTTTTTTTTAAAGATTAACCATGCTGCAAATTACCTGGAAACCCCTCAGGTAGACCTTCAGCTAATTATCTGAAATGGCAGCCTGGTTTTGAACCAAGATTTGTTTCATTATCAATTGAGAAACTATGCTGTAGCAAGGGGAAACAAAATAAAGCATGAGGAGGAGATGAAAAGCGCTATCTTGTAGATCTTTTTCCTAGGGTCCCACCCGGAAATCAAAATGTATTGAGGTTTGGAAAGATTAAAATAACAAAATCAAGATTGGCTAAGTGACAATGTGTTTTAGTCTGGGGAATAGTATAGGACCATCTGCCTAGAAGAAAAAAATACTTGGTGATCTAATCGGGTATAACTAGGGATCATGGGATGAAATTAAGTTGAGGGAAGTTGGCTAAATGTCAGGAAAAAATATTCGAACAGTGAGGTCTATCTATTAGACTGTGGTGTAATATCCCAAAAGGACTGGTAGAAACCCCATTGCATGAGTCATTGAAAAGTCAAATCACTTGAGGGTATACTAGAAAAGATGACCTAATAAGATTTTTTCCCCACTCACCTTCAGTTTCTGTGGTTTAAGTAAGAAGCATATAGTGAATTGTGCAGCTGGATCAACAGCTGGGAGTACTGTCTGGCACACAGAACTTGCATTTGCTAACGAATAGATTTTTCTGGGTGAAGGGATACCCCACCGTTTTTGCGAGCACTGAGAAACATAGCCTATTAATCATTCTCACATCCTTCTTTGCAGACATGTTCTTGGAAGGCATAATTTTTCTGGCAGATGTATAATCTGGGAAGTTTTCCAGATTCATCCGACAAGTTGAAATGCTCATATCTCAAGATGTTCAAACTGTACCACAGAAACACCACTTTGTAACCATTGCAAAAATCAGAGCTTAACAGGTAAAAATCTGTCTGCCAAATGGGAAAACAAATCAATTGACAAATATATAGGGTTTCCTCCAAACTAGACCATTATTTGTTCACAGATCAAGAAAGGAAACCATTTAAGCCCAACTCTTAAACAGACTTAGTAATAGAACTAAACAAACACGGATTTCAGTGTTTTAGAGTTAGAAGTTCTAGAAACCAGAACTAGAGAAACTACAAAAAGTGGAGCAGAGAAATGAAAAGTCTAAAGTGGAGATTTTAAAACTATTCTTTGAATCAATTCATTTCTCATCAAACCATCATGGAACAACTCAAATAGTGCTGGAAGTTTTGGATCTTTGTTTTAGGTTTTGCCATGGCACAGAGACTTACACAATAGAGAGGTTTATAGATCTTGTTAAAAATGAACTCTGAAACAACCTCGACTAAGGTACAGCTACTGCTATATCACAGCACGTGTGATTCTCCAACAGAACATTTTGAGCTTATCTTAAAGGTGTAACTGAAAATCAATCACTGAAAGGGTTAAAAAAAACCTTACAGCACTGGCCTTTATAGTGAACACATGGTGCTGCATGTTTGTTTTATTCAGCCTACAGGGCAGTTAAGCTAATGCAAGAAGCTCTCTGAATACTCATTTAAACAAATTAAACTCCCTCTGGACTGATTTAGGGCTCAGTCCTGCAATGGTGCTGAGCGCTGGCCCCAATCCCACAATTTAAGCATATGAGTTGTCCCATTCATGTCAATGGGAAAACTCATGCTTAAGGGTTTTGCTGGATTGGAGTTACAGCGCTCAGTCTGTGTTTGATACTGCAAGATGCTATTAGACTTAATTAGATTTAGACTAAATGACAGCGTCTTCCTTTAAGCAGAACTTGCCCTTGGCTTCAGTAGAGCGTTCCTTAGAATTGGGTGGCATTATAGTCCTCTAGTCTCCTACCCACTTAGTGATATGAAATGCATCTCCTACCCCCTCTTACAAATCACTTCTGAACTTAGACTGCCCTGCACTTGGTGAGCCAAGTTGGTGTAACTCATACCAAAATGCCCGAAGATAAGAGGATAGCAGGAAAAGCAAGGATAGCAGGGCGTAGTAAGATGGTTGAAGTAACTTAACTGTACCTTTCTTTCATGATGAGGTGGATTACAAAGGTGAAAGCTATACCAACTTAGACTCCTTTACTGGTCAGTACATGTGTGCAAGTGAGCCGTAGCCTCTTGGATTCAGCAGGACTCCTTAACTGAGTATAAGGGAATCTAACCTAGCCCATCATACACATCAGCTCTGAAACTGGGCCCAGCCTTTAGCAAGAGTCTTTCCATTTGCGTGCCTCTGTGACCCAGGGTCCTCTTGGTTCCAATTGCCAGAGGGGACCGGGAGTGCATAGAGTTTTACGGGGATCCCCTGGGTTGGGTATATGTATAATAATTCACTAAAAAGGTGGCATGTGAGGTCTCTAATTAGAGCCAATAGCCTCCTGGTCGTCATCATCACTGCAAAATGTATTCACGAATATCCCTACTTAAGGGGTTGTCTCTACTGAATTATGTTCCGAAGGTGGGTAATCAGGAGGTTACATGTCCTGGGCAGGTTCCTTTCAAGCAGGAGGTAACAGACACTGTTCTGTCTGTCTGCTTTGTGTATTGGGCATTGTCTGCCTCACAGTGGAGGCCTGTTTGCATCCTGAGCCAAATGCTAATCAAGAGATGGTAAAATCTTCGAGAGGAAGTCTACAGGAAGAAATAAACAGCAGGAGGGTAGCCTGGTTGCCCATAAAGGCAATGGATTGTTGGGGCATGTCTGGGGGTGCTGAGGTATTCACTGGGTCTTGTACGGTGGAGGGAAGTTGACAACTTGACTTGTCTCATGAACGGAAGGTCACAGCCAAGCCTGGCTGTAAAATGCTGGAAGGACATTGGGTGAGGATTGCTCAATAACACATGAAAGCATCTAGGAAGACAAGGTGGGTGAGGGAATATCTTTTATTGGACTAATGGCTGTTGGTGGAGAGACAAGCTTTCGAGGCACACACATAGGCGCCGACTTTAGTTAACGCCGGTGGGTGCTCGTCCCCCACCCCGGCACCGCCCCAACTCCACCCCAGGCCCCGCTCCCATTCCACCCCTTCCCCAAGTCCCTGCCCCTGCCTCCTCCAGGCGCTCCGCATTTCCCCTTCCCCCTCCCCCCTCCGCAAGGCTTGCAAGCCCCGGAGCACCCACAGAGTCGGCGCCTATGGGCACACATTCTCAGCAACAGAAGTTGGTCCAATAAAAGATGATATCTCACCCACTTTGTTTCTCTAATACCCTGGGACTGACATGGCTATAACTACACTGCATACCTGAAAGAATCTAATTAAGTAGATTGCATGTGTATTTTAATATGTTGCAGTTTGTTTCCAATACTTTCACTTGCTATCACTTGGATCTCTTCTTTTTGTTAAATGAACGTATACTCATTTTCACTATAAACATATCTAAGTACTTTGTGTTAAGCAGAGTAGTGATCTGAGATAGAACTGGTAGAGCTGGGCTATACTGCCTTCTTCTTCCTTTTTTTTTTTTTTTTTTTAAAAGCAGCGAATCTGTAAACACTGTGAGCATCCAGTGGACTGAGGGCTGGACACTCCAGGGAGATGGCTTGAGGGTTTGTGTATCTATTGCTAACCTGCAGAGATAGGGCAAGGCCTGTGTAGGCCTAGCGGGGAGAGATTGTGTTGTCTGTGGCTGGTGGAGTTGGGGAGCTGTCCCCCCCGGCAGGCACAGACAAGGCTTCCTCATAGATGCTAAGGTCAGGGGTTAGTGAGATGTCTCACAGCCCTGGGTACCCCCTGGGAAAGCATCTCACCCTCCATGGCAATTTCAGGCTTTTCCAGTTCCTTTTTTTGTAAAGGGACTCTTATCTGGCATCTTTCCCCTTCCTCTTCCCTATTATACCCAAAATCAGTGTGAAGAACTCCTTTATATCAATACTCAGATTTTAGGAACCTGCCTTGGAAAGCCCTGCCAGGACAAATGAAGTTATTTCTCTGGTGTGCAGGGCCTGTGTCTGATAGAGGTTCTTTTCAGTGCTGCTTAATGTATTGGTGGGATTTAAAGTTGTGCTGAATCTATTCTTCAGGGAGTCAAGGAAACAGTCATTAGAATGCATTGTCTCCTGCTGAGTCTGACCTTCAATACCCTAATGAAATGCTCTGCAGTTTTTCAGCTGTCTTCCTTCTATCCTGCCTCTTCAGTTGGTAATAAACCTGCGATATTCTGTTTGCCCAGAGCTGATCTTCTTCAACCTTGATACTTTTCCGCAATGAGGTTCCTGCGGAGGCTGCTGCACTTTGGTACCTATGGCTTTAATTATTCATCCTCTTTATCATGACTTCTAGTTCTGACAGGCAGTTGCCTTCTGTAAGTGCCCAATCACTGGGGCCACATTTTTTGGGCTCTCACACACTAATCATATCCTTTTTCTTATATTTGTCTCTTCCACAGAAAAGTTTCCATGACATCAGACTGCTACAGTCTCTATCCCTTGCAAAGGCCAATTCTCTTAATCACCCTGTTATTGGGAAGTAATTATTTTATGTTTTGTCTTACAAAATTAGGAAGAAGCTAACATCCTGGAGTTCCCATTGACTAACAGTCCCAGCTGCTCTTATTGGAACCTTGTGATCCTAACACGTGTGCTAGTATAATGGTTGTGATTTGTACGGCCTGCCGCTCAATAGCTGATACCGTAGAGAATTGAGGTACAAGAACCATTGTGGTGCAGCTCCCACAGATTAGCACTGTAGCACATCTGTAGTATCAACTCGGTTCTATCCCACTGGGTGAAGTTTTTGAAAGAAGAAAAGGAAAATCACCTTAAAACTGGTTCTCACCTTTTCAGATTACTGTACCCCTTTCAGGAGGCTGATTTTTGTCTTGTGTACCCCTAAGTTTCATCTAATTTAAAAACTACTTGCATACAAAATCAGACATAAAATACAGAAGTGTAACAGCATGCTATTACTGAAAAATTGCTCACTTTCTCATTATTACCATATAATTATAAAATAAATCAATTGGAATATAAATATTGTACTTACACTACAGTGTACATAGCAGAATAAACAAGTCATTGTCTATATGAAATATTAGTTTGTACTGACTTCGCCAGAGTTTTTATGTAGCCTGTTGTAAAACTAGGCAACTATCTAGATTAGTTGATGTACCCCCTGGAAGACCTCTGCGTTCTTCTGTTTTGGAGCAATGCGTTTTTTACTTTCATTACACATTCTTTGAACTATAGGCCTGACCTTTGCTGGATGTGTTTCCAAGTCAGAACTTGGAGCCAGCCCCAACACAGCTGGTTCAGATCTCTGAGCTCAAGCATAATCCTGTAAACCTGATTGGGGTGAGGAATCTTGCAGTCCAGTTCTGAGTTCAGGACCTTGGGTTATATCTTTGCCTTGTATTGCCCATCACTCACTGAAAAATGAGACATGGGAATAGTTGTAATTAGGATATTGTTCGCACTGCAATAAATAACCCCGCTTAATAAACTTTATCTTATAATTATTAGTCACAGCAATCAAAGCTACATTTCAGATTAGTCACAGGCGGACCTGACAGAACATGGATGTTAACATTAGGCTTCCAATGTGTTTAATTTGTAAACCTGTCATATTTGTCATGGTGGCGAGAAATGGTGTTAAATTGCTTTTCCCACAGCTTATTAGTGATAACCTTTTGGATCTGAACAGCTGCTACAGTCTTTGCTATATTTCCTGATATTTTTTTTTCTAAAACAAGATTATTAAGATTTAAATCAAGCTCATTAGAAAGAGAAATTGGGGTATTATCAAATTTAAATTAAGAAAATTCTTAAATTGCTTTGGAATGTAAAAGACCGCGGGTAATGTATCTCATGCCTTACCTCAAATCCTCAGAGCAAGAAACGTTTATGCTTCGGCTCACAAGAAAGAACTCAATCCTGCACCTACTGAACACTATGAAGTATGGCATTGACATCAAAGAGCTCAAAGTATGCAAGATGCTTTGTTTGCAACTAGCAGTAGTAATAGGTGTTTGAGAAAATAATTCTCTGGGAATAGAGTTGAACAAAACTTTTTTCTATGCCCCATTTCATGACATATGGCATGTTATACCAGTCTGGCCACATTTGTCATGCCAATTTTGCCAGCCTAGGTACATTACCCAGCAGCCCCTTTGTAAGTGTGCAGCTCCATTCTCATCCTTCTCTGAACAGCATCTACACATGCTGGGCCAGAACATCAGCTGATGTGAATTGGTGTAGACCCATTGAAGTCAACAGAGCTGCTGATTTACACCAGCTGAGGATCAGGCTTGTGATTTAATCCAAGCTTGGCCCCTCATTAGCTTAGTAACTTAAACCAAAATCTCAGCCTATCCATACATGTATTGTTCCTCTGCAGCCACTTCTGTCCTGAACTCCAGTTTCCTCTGTCTAAAGAGCCACTCCCACTTCCCTACCTGCAGAGTAGATTGAATCTTCAGCATTTGCTGCAATAATTAACACTTAGCTCTAATATTGCTCTTTTCATCCATGGCTTAATTTGTTCCTGGGGCTGAGTAAATCTGCTGTGAAAAGTGACATTTGTATGCTTGTTAATATCACTTTTCACAGCAGACTTAGTAGCTAGGTGGAAGGCTGTGAAAAGTGATATTAACATACAAGTATCACTTCTCCCAGCAGCAGGCTTACTAGCTAGCATGTTTTAAAAAAAACAACCAAAAGAAACAATGACAAAAAAGACAAGAACATGCAAAGCACCTTATTTGTGTTTCTATTCTGTTTAGGTCCAGTAAAGAATAGAGACAATTGTACATTATTTTTATTATTGAGTCTGAAAAAAACCCCTATGTAAATAAATAAATTACAATGACTTGGACATGTGTGTGTCCATATTTATTTGTTTTTCCTAAAGTTAATTAAGTATTTTAGGAAAAATTACCAGAGCAGCCACCATCAAGAGGTTATGGCCGCACTTTGAGGCTACCAAATTTTTTTTTGTGAGAACCCCTGGTCTAGATAATACTTACTCCTGCCATGAGTGCAGGGGAGATCCCTTCCAGTCCTATGATTCTATGACATCAAATTAGGTGACAGGGCAGGTCAATAGAAAAACCCTAGGAGAGTCGGAGTAAAACTTTGGGGCGTTCTTGTAATACAAGTTACTGTTACATTTGTTTTTCTCTAGTGAAAGGTGCAAGATGTTAGTGCACCACATATCACTGGAGCATTGATTTTTCAAACTGTAAGATGTGTTTCCCCAACAAAGTTATCAGGCAGGTAGGGGCTGGGCCAAGGTCAAGAGGGAGGCAGGATGTCACTAGAGATGGAATCTGTCATTGCTACATCACCACTTCATAGCCACGTGTCACTTTGAATTTCTGCTACAAGCTGTGAACAGTGTACCAATGAAATAGAAGATTACCAGCCCAGAGTAAATGGATACTTTAATTGTCTCAATATAGTGCTGCAGAGAAATACAAATTAGTAATGGAAAAGGATAGGTGAAATGGTTACTCTTCCCAGCCAATGCAAGATTGTGCCCTAGAGTTTTGTCCGGTTTGTTCAAAGATCTCAGGCAATGGAGTTCCTAAGAGTTTCCTCGAGCGAGAGCTGAATATATCTCATTTATCATGAAGCTTGCTTACTATTCAGCCTACATTTTCTCATTGCTAGTTATACCCTTTGAACCACTTTAAATAATTCCTCCATCATGGTGTTTAAATGCTTCAGCTATGCTCTCCCTCCTTCATCAGCTTTTGATGAAGCTATATGTATTTTAATCATTCCTTCTAAAGAAATTTCTCCAGTCTTCAAGCAGACAGATTGAAAGGATTTCCAAAAAGGCTTGTCAACCCTTGTTTAGTGCTGGTTAGAAAAGGAAAACAAGAATTCACAAACACGTTCAATGATTTTACTTCTCAAAACAAAATTTGACCAGCTCTAGAACTGGCTGGAAAAAACAAGACAAATGTGTGTGAAGGTGTCAATTTGCCGCCCCCCCCCCCACCAAATTTTTGTCAATTTGGAAAACTTCAACCTGTTCTATTTCTAGTAAATGCAGGGCCCAGCACTGGATGCCACTGCAGGCATGGCCCCAGCATCTAGAAGGGTTCTACCTCTTTGCTCCCATGATGTGATGCCTCTGCATGTAGCCCAATGGCACTAAGGTGAAGAGGATCTGACCTGCAAGTTACATTGCAAACTCTTTTTTCATTTGCTATGTTCTATCACAGCAGTGCTGCATACCAAGTTTCTCCCTTTGGTAGGTTTCAAATTTGCCTCAAGAAGCATTTGCTTACCTTTGGCCAAGATTCCATTTATATTTTCTGGCTGTGTTTCTAATTCATCTAGGACTATTTTTTCGTTTGAGCTGGCAGGTGGTGTGACCGCAGTTCACGTTCAGCTGCAAATTGCATCACTGTACTGTGTACACCTCTTCCAGAATGTTACTGAAGATGTTAAATTAAAACTTCAATTATTGTATTTCCCCATCAGATACCCCTCTACTCAACTCCATAGTGCTAATTCATTGTCATTTGTTTAGTGTTGTACTCAAGTTTCAGTCCACTTGACTTGAATCCAAGCCAACTGTAACTAACAGTTCCAGTAAGAAATTGCAGTCATGTTTCACTACAGTCCAGATATGTTACATGTGCTGCAATGTACTCCTCCACTCAGGCTTTGTACACACACAGGGCTATTTACACAATGAGGTAGGGATGTGCTTCCCTTGATCATGTACACGTGCTCACGCTAGTTCTTATTGAGCTAGTGTGAGTATAAATAGCAGTGTAGCTACTGTAGCACAGGTAATGGGGCTGTGGGGGCACAGATAAGTACGTACCCAGTGGTTTCAGGGGGGGTTGTACTCTGCACGGATCAGCCAGGCCTCCATTGCCACTACTGCTATTACACTGCTACTTAGACTAGCATTAGCTTGATGACAGAATTGTAGTCCATACACTTGAAAGTTTGGCGCTGAGCTCTTTGCAAAACCTGCTCCTTAGTTTCCAGACCTCTCTGTAAAGAGGCAGCAATACAATCAGGTAGGATATGAAACAAAAGCCGCTGTCAATTCAGTTGATTCCATACTGCAAACTTGCTATTTAACTTGGTCTCTTCCATGGAAGAACAAGTAAGGAGACTAAGTAGTAAACGCAGCAAAAGGGTTTTTTGCTAGGTAGTATCATTAGGGAGTAGAGAGACTACCTTTAATATATCCCTTAATCAATTATTTAATTCTTCAAACAGGGTCAGGATTGAGTATATATACCGAGCAATATTTCTGTTCTCACAAAGTTTACTCTATATATGAGGATTTTTGTTTTCCGGTTTCTTAGGTCAGGTTGCCATTGTGGAAGCCAGTTTAACAGATCTAAAGCAAACATCTAAAGCAACAGGTTAAATAAATGTCTATCAGGGATGGTCTAGACAGTAATTGGTCCTGCCATGAGGGCAGAGGGCTGGACTCGATGACCGCTCGAGGTCCCTTCCAGCCCTAGAATCTATGAATCTGTGCTCTGGGCTTGATTTATAATCTTAAACTGACAGTAAGAGCTTTAAAAGTAATTTTCTGCAGTGCCCTTATTATGAATGCATGAATGTCTCTAGGCTTAGAATGCCATCAGCTTGGCGAAATGCACATTGGCCATCTTACATTCATTACTAGCAAGAATAAAAAGTTTTCACAAGTACCCAACTATTTTAATAAGACTATAAAGTTCAAGGAATTAGGTGCTGTGCACTGTGTGGTAAGGTTACCATTACAGATTCATCAGACAATTTAAATTAACATAACAATGCAATTTTTCTTCTTCTGAAAGACAGATCAGCAGCTGCTCTAAAATGAAATACATTCTATTAATAAGGAATACATTTCTTGTTCTCATTGGCTAAGGCCAACGGCCACATCACGTTCTAACAGTAATAAACACTCTTGCAGTGACAACAGTGGCAGCCCAGAATTCTATTATCTTGTAATATACCTTGCTGTCTGTAGGTATGAAGTCCCATTCTACTGGGTCTAAAGTCAAGTTTGACGTGCTGGAAAGTGGCAGACAAATGAGCCAGAGAGAACCTCTTCTGCCTTGTGCTGACGTGGAAGTAGGTCATGCTTTCTTAGGGGAGGTGAGTAGGGCAGTGTCAGCACTTCTGGAATGCAAACTGCACTTGTCTGCAAATGGAAGCTTTTCTGGAGAGGTTTTTGAGGCTAGCAGGCCAGGAAGCAACCTCTCACTGAGCTGCAATGGTTCATCGTCCAGCTCTTGGAACGCGGTGGCCTCAGCTGAATGGGTCACTGTGGGAGAAGAAAGTAGGATTCTAGGTACTAGAGCTCAGGACAAGAACTTCCTAACCTGGCACAGGTTATAGCAATGTGTATGGTAGGTCGTGCATTAAGGCCCTGATTCAGCGAAGCATGTGCTCCAGTCCCATTGACTTCACTGGGAGTACTCAAGTGCATAAAGTTAGGCACTTCTTTGCAGGATCGAAGCCTAATACTTTAATCTGCATTCTTTGGTTGTGCAGTGTGACCCCAACTGCCTTCAATTCTCTCAAGAAGTGCATTAGCAGCCTACCAGTTTACACCCTGGAGTGGCTTATTGCTAGTAGAGTATGACCTTGGAATAGATTTTCACTGTAGTTAGCATCATGAAAATTAATCTCTAATCTGGCAACTTTCAGGAACTCTAGACTCTCCAAAACTCACTTGTTGCTGCACGCTTGCACCGGTTACCCATTTGCTTCTGTAACAGATTTGTCTGTACAATCCAAAA
This sequence comes from Chelydra serpentina, assembly GCA_037349315.1. Taxonomy (NCBI): domain Eukaryota; kingdom Metazoa; phylum Chordata; order Testudines; family Chelydridae; genus Chelydra; species Chelydra serpentina. The sequence continues at coordinate 2,049,451 of JBAIAC010000023.1, forward strand.
TTGGGGGAGGGGGCTGGAATGGGAGGAAGGACCATAGCAATCTATTTGTGCTGACCGTTACAAATTTAGATGTTGAAACTTGTGTTTATTTGCTGTTTGTTTATTTAAGCTTTGTATTGAGTGGGGTGGGGGGGGGGGGGGAGACCCCATTAGAACAAAAATACTTGAGGTTTCTGTGTTTTTGTAAGAAAAAGGTTGACTATTTCATCTTTTCTTTAATAACTGAAATGTATTGCCAGCATTATGCCCCTGCTGTCAGTATATTTCTCTGCACTGTGGGTCATTTGTCTCATTTTGTTTCATTTACAATTTGTATAGAGTCTTTGAAAAATCAGCTTTGTATGCTTCTGTCATGGCACTTTGTTGCACCAATAAATCTTTGATCTGCTCACTAAACCACAGTTGACATTGAAACTCTTGATATGAACATTTTGTGTGTGTGCGTGTGTAAGTCTTCCCTGGAATCTGTTTGAATATCTTTGGCAAATTCTAGAGTAGGAGCTAGTGAGCTGCAAACACAGAATTGGGTCTGAGCTTGCAAACTGTACAAATTTGCCTAGGCAATTTCCTTATGCCAGCTTCTCTAAATATAGACCTTGAGACTGAGCATGCTAATTCTTAGATGTGTGTGTTGAGTCATGCTGAAGGATGGTTGTGCAAGTTGTGCTTCTAAATTTACTAAAGCCTGATTTTTGGTATCCTCACAAGTTTATACCTGCTTTGCAGCAAGTGTACAGATAATCTGCAGTGTAGAAAGTGGGAGAAGCTAACACTCATGGTGAGTATCTGTATGAAGAGTGGAAAAATACACAAGACATTCTTTCTACATAAACACCTTCTTCCCCGCCACAGAAAAGTTAATGCGGCCAGGGGATGATGGCATAAGAACCAGAGAATCCTTACTAAGCAGCATGCACCACCCTCACCCATCCTCAGCAAAAACAAAATTAATGTTGCCTATAAGCAAAGTTGACTCCCACTGTGTCCTTTGATTCCTTGCTGGAGGCAGAGAACAGCAATATTAATGGTCCTACCATGAGGGCTGGAGAGCATCATGAAGATTCCACCACAGATGGCTTGGGTCCAGATCTCAGGGATCCCCTGAAGGTAACTCATTTTGTCTTCTAACTCCTGGCTGGGTTCAGGGGAAGGCGGTGGAATAGGGAAGAATGCTCAGTCTCAGACATTTTGAACTAATTTTCCCCTCCACAGGTTCTTTTGCAGGTAGAGAGCATATGGGCTACTGTCTTTCATGAATGATCAAATAACTGCTTGAGGGGATTCCCTCTGTCAAGGAACTGGATAGCGAGAGAGACTGGAACACTGCCTATTTAAGTTTGTCTGAGACTTTCTCTTATGAGACTGTGTTTTCAATTGCTTATAACTTTGCCAAACAACGGAGGCTCAAATTTTCTATGCTGGGGGTTTGCCTCCAGCTGGATTTTATTTATTTAAGTTTTAGAAAAATAACAAGATTGAGGAGAAATTTTAGAGTCCTTGGTTAAGGCCAGAAGGGACCACCAGATCATCCAATCTAATCTCTCAGATATCCCAGGCTGTCAACACCACCCAGCACCCCCACACTAACCCCATCAACCCAAATAAGACCTAAGTATTACAACCTACAGGAGACTGGACTATTATGTTGCTCAGGCAGAGCATTGGAGGGAGCAAGATTCACCAGCACTCAGGGCCCTTGCAGTGGCAGGGAAATGAAGTGAGCTGCACCCAGCCACTCCTGGCAAGTGACCCACACCCACATGCTGCAGAGAAAGGCAAACCCCCACTGTGATTTCCCCCCCCCCCCCCCCCCAGGTCACTGCCAGTCTGATTTGGGGGGGAATTCCTTCCTGACGTCATATAGGGTGATCCGTTAGACCCTGAGCCAGCCTGAGTCCGGCAAGCACCTCAGAGTGCTCGGTGCTACCTCAGAGCCCTGACCCTCCCCATCCGGTGTTTTGTCTTGAGCCATGGCTGTCCCTGATGCTTCAGAGGAAGGAGATACAGAATATATGTGTGGGGGGGGTGGGAAGAGGATAGAAACAGAAGAGGCTGTCTGCATTGAGCATGACCAGTCCCCCACAGTGCTCCTATATACCAACTGGACCTCACATGAGTCAGGTTACCGAGGAGCTGAGGATGAACAAAGCTGTATAGCCAAGCAAGACATTCCTGGTAGTTGCTCCTCCTGGCTGCCAGAGGCAGCTGTAAACCCCGGGCACCAGAACAAACCTCAGGTGGCTGGTGGCCCCCATGTTGTGTAGTCCTGAGTACAGGGTAGATGTCACAATGAGGAAACACTGGTGCATTCTCTACACTAGTATTGCACTGCCCCAGCAGTGCAGCTGCATCTGTGATAGCAGAGTGGGATATTTCCCAAAAGAGTCTAATGTAGACTCTTCAAGGGCATGGAGGAGGATTTTGCAGGGACATAGGACAGACTGACACAGGAATCTGACTCAGAGGTTGTTAGACAGATAACAGACTTGAGGACATGTCCTTCGATCCTGGAAGCTTGACAGACTGGACAACTGGGACACACAACCCACGAGTCAGAACTTTTCCTCATTTCTCTACTGCATCTTCAGGGTTCACAGACTACGTGGGCAAGGCTAGGGCATGCCAGACATAGGCATGTTTTCATACCTCTAATCTTTGGTTTCATTGAATCTCTTCATGTTATAATAAGTTTTAAGACACTCAGTCATAGACTGTTTTTGGGAAATTCAGACATTTTCCTGTAGAAAACAAACCCTTGATCTCTGAGGAAAGTTTTTGATGGAGAGTCTGCAGCTTAGGCCAGCTCCTCCTCCGAGAAAGGAATCCAGTCCCTTCCCGTAAGTAGTTGTCTTGATTCTGACTCCACTTGAGTCTGAAGCATAGGGAAAAGCAGAAAGCCCGTAGGAGACCAGAGGTGGACCTCTTCACTGAAGAGCACGAGTATTGAGATACCTAATTGAACTAGTGTGATGAATCAGCCATGGGTCAGCAGAGGACAGTGCGGTGAATTTAATGTCTGAATCTCTGCTGTCTGAAGGGCCAAGGTTCCAGAACAGCTGGATGTCAAAGCAGTTGTGCATCTGAGTGCTTATTAGAACCCACTAGGTGCTGGACCCTGTAGGGCCTAATAGCCAAAGCACCTTAAGCACTGCACCGGATGCATGGTGCACCACAAAGTACTATATCAAAGGAAACAGTGTGATGTCCCTCAGCACTTTAGTGACCCCATGGTGGTGATCATTCACTTGGACTGTGTCCAGTTTCTCTCACAAAATAAACATGGATACATATGGATTTTAGACCAACTTTGAAAAGACAAGGGGAAAAATACTTGACGAATAGTTTTACTGATGCAGTTCAATGAGTTTGTGCTATAAGGGATAAAAATTTGTGCCAGAAAAAGCTGCTTATTTTAATTTTAAATGAAAGCCGGAGGTGGATGTCAGTGGAGAAGGAGAAGAGCTCTTTGTGACGTGTTTATGGTCTGAACTGAACCTGCAGAGCCTGCTCAGCATGTTCCCAATGGGTAGAGTTGCCTGCACAATGGGAGGAATAGCAGAATTAAAATCAGCATGCTGCATATACAGCATGTTGCACAAACTCGAGCAAGGGATGATCGCCTACTTAGTTCTAATAAGTCCAGTTGCAGTTACTCTCGTAGAGAGAAGGTAGAATCAGAGGACTGATGTGGTTTCAGGCTTCACAAGGACATATTGAATTGACCTTTCATTCCACATATCTTCATGGAACATGGAGGTAGGAGCATGATCTGTAGGAAGGAAGAGTCAACAGGAAGTCAGACTGCACACGCATGGCTAGAATGCTTGGCTGCAGCAGCTCTGTAAATAGTTGCTTTAATAAAGATCCAGTTTAGTTTAATAAAAATGGAGTCCTGTCCTATTACCCAGAATGTGGTACATGGAAGACTCCAAACTCCATGTTACTACTTCTTCATAGCACTGTTAGTAATGCCACAACTGGCCTGAGTGCTGCTAACAGAGTTCGGAGATTCTACTTCAGGATCTGCTTTGGGGCAGGAATTCACTGGCTAATGGCTGAAACAATGTGGAAAAAATATAAACTTTTTTTGCAAGGGCTACTCATTTAAAAATCAAACCTTTAATTACTTAATGATAGAACAGAAGGGCAGGTGAGGCTTATTAGTCTATCTAGTCACTAATGGAAGTATACTTGATTGGATTAACACATGCAAGATACTATACAAGTGCTAAATAGGATCCTCTTCATATCAAGTAAACGTAACATGAAGGTTACAATTGCATTGTACAGGCATAATAATCAAAGAAACAAGATGACATGGATATGCACAACAGTCATTTAGTAGGGATGACTTTTAAATTTACTTGGTGATATGCAGCAGCTACAGCAGTGTCAAATTCTAATTACCACCATGGAGAAACACAAGGAACATAGACTGCTAGCCTAATGAGAAATATATACAGTCGCAGTCCAGGTTTATCCAACAACTTACTCTAGAATGTGAAATAATATTAGGATGAGAGCTTAGGAAAGTCAATGAGATTTTCTTCTTATCTCATGAGGAAATGACAGAAGCAGGTTTGGCTTGATGGGATTTCATAAGTCATTGAAATGTAAGGATTGGCTTGCTCAGCAGCTGCAGTGACCCTGTGCAGCCTGTCACTGAGTAGTGTCCAGAGCAGGGCCCAGGTGCTGATCAGAATTCTATGCTGCAGGAGCCATTGCACACCCCAGACCATGCACTATAATGTTCATTTGCCATTCTAGGGGCCGAGTTGCTGGACTAAGGCCAGAGTGCTCAACACATGGAAGAATCGAGTCCTATTACACAAAGAACCAACAACAATACGCATTCTGTTTTCCCAAAGAGTGTCATACTTTACTGAAGAAACTGAGGATGAAATCATTGTCTTTCAGGTAGGAGAATCCCTCCCGTCTCTTACTCATGGGGTTACCCTGGTACCCTTTCCAGTGGCGTAAGATAGCACCACCTTCCTTCAAGCTGTCCTCCCCCAAAGTGCTTGTTTGGTCAGTACCCTGTTGTATATACTGGAAAAGTGTTGGGTGTTTGACTATTTCCAGTATTGGCTGTTGAAAGGGATATAGCATGATGGATGCTTGAGTGCAACACCAGCTTGTGGAAGGCTGGCCCTGATCTCAGCTGCCTCAGTAGCTGTCCATCTCCAAGGTTGGTCTGCACTGGTGCGGTCTCCGCTGCATGCCTTACTCATAGAATCAGGGCATGTTGACGCTTAAAACGTTGCAGCAGCACAGCTGTAGCACATCAGTGTAGACGCTCATGACAGCAGCGGGAGGGGTACTCCCATCGCTGTAGTTAATCCACCTCCCCGAGAGGCAGTGACTAGGCCAATGGAAGAATTCTTCCGGTGACCTAGCATTGTCTACACTGGGGGTTTGGTTGGTGGTTTCTCTCAGAGGTGTGGATTTTTCACACCCCTGAGGGATGCGGCTCTGCTGATGTAAGCTCCCAGTGTAGACCAGTCTTCACATTCTCGCCAAACTGCATCTCCCTAGAATACAGAAAGACCCAGGCTAAAGCCCTTCTTTGTGATATAAGAGCACAGCCTCAGTAGCCTTCACCCTGCAAAGGGCAAGACCACGGTGACTACTAGTTCGAGAGCACCTCTCTGTTACCTTGTTTCCCCTCCCCTCCCTTCACCTCCCATTTCACAGTATATTGAACTCTATCAGGGTATGGCTGTGCTGCAGCTTTAGTCGACTCACCTGCGGTACCTTTATTCTAGTTCACAGGGCTAAAAATAACAGTGAAGGTGCAGCAGCACGGGCTTCAGCGCAGGCCACACGTAACCCTGAGTACATACATGCCAGCCCATGCTCGGTCTGTGCCACCGCAGCTCCATTGCTATTTTTAGCCATGCAAGCTAGAATAAAGGTAGCCCTGGTATGCCCACCCAAGCTGCAATCACACCTCTGATTGCAGTGACCTAGCCTTAGAATGTGTGCTCTGGGGCAGGGGGGTGGGTGTTCATATAACACAATAGGAAACTGGGGTCCTGATCCCCATCTGGCCTCATTAAGCAGTACTGCAGTAGAAATGAGCAGTGATAACCTCTGTTGAATGACAACCGAGTTATACAAAATACTCAAGGCACAACCTGCATACCACTCCCTCTAAAAGGAACCTGGTTTTGCAGCCTTTCATCCACTAGATACCTCTTGAGTTGAATTCCAACAGTGCTGCGACATTAGACATAAGCATAAAATCCACATCTTGCCATCTCTCTGTGGCATGACAAAGATCACAATCCTAAAAGTTATTTCAAGTCCATGCTCCACAATATTGCATAACTGGGGCTAGGACACTGCAGTGCAGTAAAGCTTCCCTGAAAGCTCAAGGATTCGAGCAGCTACTCTGTAAGTGCTTACGTACCAAGAAGAGCAAAAAGTACCATCAGGTTTTAACTTATGCTTCTCTAAAGATTGATTTTTATGCTTCAGTCAGCCTAATTAAATGATTTTTCCATAGTGTCACCAGATGGTAAAAGCAATGAACAGTGTCAGTAATGCAGATAATGCATTATAAGGACAGGCAGCTGCAAAGATATATTTTTTGCACGTAATTGATGTAAACAAGACTGTCACTTTTGGAGGGGAAGTTTATAAACAGCAGGAGAGGGGTTTCATTTCTTACTGTCTCCTGGTGACATACTGCACAGCGCTGAGAAAACTGTAGAGCTTGGCAAATAATTCAGTGAATAATTTGATGAATTTCACCTGGTTTCTAGTTGAAGTTTGCCTACACGAAGCTTATGATTTTCTCTAGTTGATGTGCTATGCAAGATTATTCAGTAAGGCCAAGATCCACAAATGAGTTGAAATCATTTCAATCAATGGAACGTAGGAGTCTATAAACCTTTGTGGGTCTGGGCCTATGTTTTCCACAATTAATTATTGGGGCCTGATTCTCTGCTGCCCTGTTGTTGTTGTTTACACCTGAGCAGGGCAGGTGCAAAATGCTGCCTAGCATGCTAGCCTTTACACCAATTTTACTGAAGTGTAAATGAGAATATGGGCAGTGGAGAATCAGGCCTATAGGTAACATAGCTTTGTTTGTGTTCTCACTGATTTATTTTTTAAAATCTGATTTCCTGCTGTAGTTTGAGTTCAGAATTTGCTTTTGGAAAATATACTCTAAAGCTTGTTTACAGTTTGCTCTTTCTGCAAAGATTCCTGCCGGTATGTTAGTTCACTAACTTATTCACGCTGTAAATACAAGATTGTACATACAGCTAAACTCAGCCTTCACTTTCACCTGTCTACACTCACCCCTTTATCAGCACGAGTAGTTGTGGATGTCTGATGAAGTAGATGGTATTTGCAGAAGGTAGTTTGGTGACAGGGTGATGGAAGGCTGGAAGGTTTGCATCCACTGAGGGCAGAGTTAAAGTAATGGTGCACAAAACTTGTAGTAACATTAAGGTGTTTGCCTGTGGGTGGAGATGAGGGTATGTGCTGTTAGATGGCTTAAATTTTCACTTTCTTGTTTTAAGGGTTTGTGTAGCAACCTTTACTGCTTCAAAATGTTGTGTATTATGACTTTCTAGCATTTGCTTTATTGCTTTAATGTTTACTGTGGATGACAATCAAGGTCAGGGATAGAAGAGCAGCTGCACATGAGCCCTTTTGTGTCACTTTGCCTATGCCAGAGCAACGTAGTTCCTGGCACCAGGTTTCATGTGCGTCCACCTCGCTCCCCCACATTGAGCGTGAATACAGCCGCTCTCCCCTCAGTCAGCCCTGGGTGCACAGCATACATCTTCAGTTAAACATGAATGTCTAAAATGACTCTAAATCCAACTTGAAAAGAGCTACAGCAGTTGTCACAGATCTACTCAGGATCCACCTCATCAAAGCTGTGTAGATACAGTGCTTTTTAAAGCAATATCGGTCAACAATAAAATGTAGGACTGCCAGGAGCCAAATTCAAAGAAAATACATCGAACAAATGACAGAGAAAATTTGAAGGACACAAAAACTAGCCTAGTGTGAAATTTCACGCCAACAGTCCATCTACTTTTAGAGAAAAATAGGAATGTATGCTCTGTTTTAACTCTCTTAGAAAACATTCCCAACTGTGGAGTTACTGCCAGTTGCCTTCATAATGCAGCACCTAAAGAACTGCAAGCCGTTACAGAACAGCTAAAAGACATGTTCCCTACCCTGTAGAGATCAGGGAACGCTGATCCTGTCACAGCCTACTCGCACAGACTCTTGGGCCATCCGCACAGATCAGCTTGGAGAATCAGAGGCAAATTGGTTCTTGCCAACAATGAGTGAGGACAAACGAGGAGGTGTGAGGAGACAAACAGGAGAGGGGGAGGGGAGGAGTCCCGCCAATTAGATGTGGTAGCTTGTTTGTTACAAGAAAGTCTTTATGCTCTCACTGTGTGATTGTTTAATAGTAATGGTTTATAATCTGACTTTAAAAATCTGTTTCACTGAGTTTTCCTGTGCTACTTCCCTCTGGCATTCTTGTGGTTTGTCGGGCTGAACAAACATACAAAAGAAGGAGCTCAAATTGGGCTTTCACTGTACTCTGCTTTGTACATAGAGTGAGAGACTGACCCAGAAGTGTACATTGTAAACAGACAAGACAAGCTGTGGACCAGGAAGCAGATGCACAAAGGTGAAGGGACTTGGCCAAGGTCTCACAGCAGGTCAGCTGCAGAGCAAGGAACAGAACTGAGCTCCTCTGACTCCCAATCCAGTGCCTAGTCGCTAGACATGAGTAGCATTTGATAGTTAAATGCATTATTAATTATACATAGGAACCTTTTGGACACTTACCAGATTGTTATATCAAATGGTTTTATGAATTGTTATACAAGGGTTTATACGTGATTTATAGTTTAACCTTTAATATCAAGGTTGATCCTTTAATATTGTTTAGGAGGATTATTTTTTGTCTATCAGAGGTTGTTTCCAGTTCCAAACAGATAAATAAGCTTCCGAATTGCTTGAAAATATTGAAGTTTTTTAAAAAGGGAAAAAATGAAACATGATTCCCACTCCAGGCTGTTGCAATTGAAATACATCTTCATTTCTTCAGTGAAGCAGCTTAATGCAAAAACAAGATTACAAACTGTATACTACCCAAAATAAAATCTCAAGCCACTAAGTCAAGTAGGTAAGTTATAAAACAATGTTCCATCAACTACTATTAAATATTCAAATAAACACCATAAAAACTTCAGGAGGAATTTATGGGGACTTTGGATGCAGATAGTAAAATTGTTAAAGCTCCCTAACCCCAAATCAAACTACACCATTTGTCCAATCTATTCCAGGCATCAGTCAAAGCCGCATACAAATGTCTTGTAAAAAAATAAATTCTTATACCTAATGGACGCAGTGTGTGATTCATCTCCGGCAACGGAATGCATTCTGCTGTATACACATAGGCATCTTCAAGTGTAGGATCCCTCTCAGAGAAGTGATATAGTGCATATGACACTGATGAAATGGAAGGGGAATAGTGTGTAAACATAAATCAGTGTTTGAGTGAAAAGAACGAAGGCGCTTGCTGGTTTTCAGTCTAGGATTCTGTTATTGCCATGGGTGTATACTGTATACAGTACCAGTGACAGGGGAATGATAAATTGCATGAGAGGAATTGGGGAAGTTCTGTAATAATATGATTGTGTGGGAAAGAAATTATAATTGCAAGAATGTGAAAGTAGAAAGGGAGGATGCTATAAAGAGCATCAAAGAACAGAGCATAATCTAGAAACTGATTTAACTCACTCTCGTTAGTGGTATATGCTTAGTGGAGAAGTTGTTGTCTTTAGGAGGGATTTGAATGGCATCCGGTGTTAACTTGCTTTGAAAGCCTCTTTCAAAGCATCAGTTTCATTCTGTTGCAGTCTGGTATTGTACTGCATTGTATTTCTATTGTTTGAAGCAGAGGTTTCCAGCAATGAACAGAGGTGAAAGATGGGTCACAATCTTCTACGTGGCTGTAACAAACATAAAATGTCCAAAGCCTGGGTTGCCCTTGAAGAAATGGCTAGAAAATAGCATATATCAATGACAAACAAAAGCAGTATGTACTGTAGCTTCACTTTACTGATCCACTATATTCATCCACATGAAAGTCCATATTCTAACACCCTTAACATTGAACAGTGGCTTACTCCATGAGTAAGGGACAGAGACAGGTAGGAAATGTGAGTAATGGTGTCAACGTGTGTTTGTGTAAGCTTTGAGACACATGAAGCAGATACAAGAAGGGAAAATAGTCACTAACTTAAACCTAATCAATGCCATTCTGCTTAAGTTGTGCACTGTGGAAGCTGAGCTGAAATATCAAAGGGTCCGAACACAGAGGAGTTTAAGATAAAACATGGAAAACATTACAAATCAGATTTTCCAGTGAGAGATCATACAAGGTAAGTGTGAATAAAAACTGAATTGTAATTGGAAAGATGTATTTTAAGACATTTCTTTGAGCTGCTGTTCCTATAATCAAGCAATTGTTCTAATAGGTATCGCTACACCAGCCTATTTAAAGCTAAACTGAAATGCTTTTAAAGTAATCGAGAAAAGAAAGAGTTAAGGATCTTGATCCTATCAAAATAGAAGGAACACATTTAAAAAACATATAATCAGCTTCTCTATTTGTCTGCCAGCCTCTGAATTCCAGACTTTAGGATTCTGTTTCACTTGCTACATACGTCTTCAGGGCCATTCAACCCCGGGGGCGCAGGGCTGTAACTCTCACTGGCAGGAGAGGCTACTGTGGGGAGAAGGCACTAGTCTGGAATTTGAGATTGGGTTCAATTCCAAGCTCTGCACCAGACTTCCTGCATGGTCTTGGGCAAGTCACTTACCCTGCATCTATTTCCTAACTATAAATTGGATAATACATCCTTAATCTGTCTTGCTGATTTAGATTTTAAACTCTTTGGATCAGGGTGGGATAGTCTTACTATGTCTGTATACAGCCTGACACAGTGGTGCCCGAATCTCACTTGGGGCCTTCAGCTGGTGATGAAATACAAATATTTATACATACCAGGGATGAATTTTACCTGTATCTTGTAAATGATTTGTCTAAGAGTGTAAGGACCACAGGGCCCAGAGTTGGGGGGCCAAAGACCAGATGTAAGGATATTAGACTTCTTTTTATTAGCTCTCTGGCCAGGTCACTTACAGTTCCCCTATTCTAGGGTAACTGAAGCTAAGTCAGGAGAGGACGCAGACTGCTGCAGGGCCAGGACAGTGGTGGTGGTGGAGAGCTTGTTATACCAGCCTCATCGCAAGGGGGCGCACCAGCAGTGAGTCACACATGAGCAACTAGATTCCATATAAAGGGCCTGATCTTCACCTGGTGTAAACGGGTGCAGATTTATTGATTTCCAAGGAGCTGTATCAATTTATGCCAGCTGGAGGATCTGACCCAAGAGGAACAGGGATGCATAAAACTAGGGATGATATTTCTTTTATTTGCCATATAAAACATGGGCTCAAATAACTACTATATTGCTGTTTTCATGGCTTCTAGCAGATGCTGCTATTGGCTCTTGAGCAGTGCTCTTATCCTATAAAATTACAGATCATCTTTGTTCTCCATGTATTGTTTTGACTGCTGATCTCAAATGAGGTTGTATTGTGCCTTGAACAGATTGCATCCACTTTGCAACTTCACCTACATCCAGTTGATTACAAAACAGTTGGCTAGCACCATTTTGCATCTGTGCTTTGGCAAGCACTGTGTCTGGTCTGTGTTCAGCAGTTGCCTAGAGAAGATCTTTTAAAATAGTTTTTATGCAGAGGATATGAGGTAAGAGAGATTTGTCTTTTGTGAAATGACTAGTAGAGTGTAGTGGTGTTGGTCCCAGGATGTTAGAGAGACAAGGCAGGTGAGGTGATATCTTATATTGGACCAACTTCTGCTGGTGAAAGAGACAAGCTTTCAAGCTCCACTGAGCTTCTACCAACAGAAGTCGATCCAATAAGATATTACCTCACACCCACCTTCTCTTTCTGTAGCAGAGTGTAATCATTACTAAAACCACCGGCCCACACCCACATTTATTTCATATTAATATTGAGAGACAGGTCACAACATTCAAAAGGGCAGATGCTGCCTGTCAATGCCAGGCAGCAAGTACTGAGGGTGGCAGAAGAGACTGAGTTTTACTTCAATATATTATTCAGCCATTAGATATCTGTACACTGTACAAAGTTCTAGGCAAGGTATGGTCACTGGTAAACAAAGGAGCCATGGCTGGAACTTGAGCTGTGTGGGTGCTTGCAGTTGTGGGCATTTTCTTTGGAAGTGATTTTTGTTGACACCAGATATAACTCCTCTGCACCTGGGAGGTCACTCGAAAAGGGTTGAGATGCCATGCTGCTATGGGGAAGGGGGTGGCTTGGGAAGCTCTGGGGTTGCATTGTCCTTTCAAGAGCCTCATCAATCTCATGAAGGGCTTGGGGGGCTGAGCCCCTTGCCTGTTCCACAAGAGCTGACGTCCACACAGTGATGACAGGATTAGAGGTAGCTCTGGGGTTTTCCTGTGCAGTGTAGCATCTGTCCCATTATTAAGGGTCTTACTGACTCATGCTGTGGTGAGGAGAGAGATGCTATAATTATGTGACACTGAAGTGCTGGTCAGAGCGTTCCTTCTATGGTGGCCTGTTCTCAGACACTGAGATCAAACCACCACCAGGAACGTGCTCCTGCTGTCTTATATTATTAGTGACTGGATGGGCTTTTGTCACTTGTGTCAACACCTGAGCAGTGTCCAGCGTTGGGGTGTCCTCATGAAATAGAATCTGGGTCCTCTTTAGTTTGATTTAGATCATGGGCCTGATTCTGTTGCCCTGCACCTTGGAGTCATTTACACTCATGCACAGTGAGTAAAATGTGATGTAAAATGATAGGTCAGAAGTCTCCACGCGGGGCCAGATCCTCTCTACCACTGTCTCCTTTGGACGAGGAGCTGGAAAGCTGTTGGCAATGGGAAAATACATAAGAGATGCAGAGTTGTCTGGCTCTTCACCATCCCTGTTCCTGGCCCCAGTGTAGGGGGATGACCAGAAGGAAGGTTTAAATATTGTTGGGGGGAGGACCAGTTACGAGCTGGCATAATGTAGAACAGCCTCTTTTGAATTCCCATCTCCTTAGTTTTAAGATAGCACTAAACTACACCAGGGTTGGGGTCCGCTACAGACCCAGGCCCGCTATCTGGAAGCTGCCAACAGCTCCTTTGCTACTCCCGCTCAGCAGTTGAGCCTGTTTATAGCACTTTACATACGTTTGCACCAAGTGGCTGCACAATGGAGAATCAGGCCCTCTATTTTTGTTCCTTGTTTCCCTTAATCTAAAGTAAGATGTGCACAAGGTCAATCAGAGCTTTCTAAGAGAACTTCCTGATGTTATTGGCTCAAGTTATTTTAACAATATAACTTGATATTGCTATCAATATTATCTTCAGATTTTAATGTGAGGTTCCTGTTCTATTGGCTTTAGATTACTGGCCACTAGTACACTTTATTTTTTCTTTCTCAGGATGGAATTTTCAAATGCAAACAGTGTTCTAACTTCTGCTACCATGCATTTTAAGGGCTAGCTTTTCCATTTACTTCAATAAGAATAGAGTTAGCCCAGTGCTGTGTGATTAAGAAGATATCCCTCGGTGTCCTGGCTATGGTTTATTTCCATTTGTCTGTTACAAACCACGGAAACCTGAATTCGACAGAGGATGCGAAAACCTATTTTATAAAAATCCCCGAACAAAACCAAAATAAATTCCACTATGCAGATTAACTAGAAAAAATGCTTTTATTTTACAGACAAAGACTTACTTTAACTTGTAAACATCCCAGGATGGCTAGAAGTGAAAGGTGTAGACAGAGATAAATTGACTGTTTATCCTTACTATAAAGCTACACTTGAGAGTGTCATGAAAAGCAGTCTTTGTAAACGGTATTTATCATTGTTTCTACATTTTTATTGTTTAGTGATAAACAGTTTAAAAGCCACAAGTAATTGTTTCTTATATTTCATCAACTTGCTTTAATTAGCATTCTGTAGAGTAAATGCATACTAGAGTTCATGAAAATATTCAATCCTTTTACGTGAGGTTATATCTGGAACAATGAGTCAGAATCTCATTGTGCTGGTTGAACATAAATTACGAGCAACATAAAAAAATAAGCATGTATATAGTGACTCTTATCACAGGATCTCAAAGCACTATGTACATATGAATTAAGCTCTATGGCACCCTGTGAGTTTGGAATGGGATTGATATTAAGTATCGGGAAAACTGTCAATCAGAGATAGGGTTTAAAAAAGAGTGGGATTTTCAGAAGTGCTCAGATTTGGTCCAACTCATTGACTTCAATGGGAGCAGAGTTAGGACAGTGCGTAATGCATTGAAAAAATTGATCCAAAATATTGTCCTTGAAGTTATTTGTTTAACACATTGGAGTGTTTATACTAGAATATTAACTGTGACAAGCTCTGGACAAGTAGATCCTAATCCTGCAAAGTCTCCCGCATGCATAGTCACAATCGGTACAGGTGTATCTGACTCCACAGAGTGCAGTGTGATGGATAATCAGACTCCACATCTCCACCTGTGGATGTTTGCATGAGCCTACTTGCCTTAGGGCTTGTGTAGACTAGACAAGTTTACACGGATGTGACTATACCAATGATGCGACCCCTAATAGAGACACTGCACCAATTCAAGCTTATCTTACTTCAGTGTTGTGAGTATAAACTGGGGTGTCGTGCCGTCAGTGTGCAGCCACATTCGAGAGGAATTAGGATGATTAAAACTGTTTATGGCCAAATCCTGGTGTCATTTATGGTGATCTCAATAAAGGGGGGAGAGGGAGAGAGAGAGAGAGAGAGAGAGAGAGAGAGAGAGAGAGAGTTCCAAAAGATCAAGGCAGTGGAAAATTGGGCCCTATTTACCAGTTTGCAAACTGTGCAAAGTGGGTGTAAAACCAGAGAGGTAGCACTTAGTTGCACTTTGCACATATGGAAGTCACTTTATCAGCCTCAGGGCCATGTTGAAGGGTGCACTGTCATTCCCTTAAAATGCTTGTGCAACTCCCAGTAATGCTAATAAAAAGCACATAAGCACATCCTGGTGAGACTGCAAGTTCTTTAGGCTCTCTAGATTTGGAAGCTAGCTCAAGGTTAGATCAGGGTTAAGGAACACTTGTTCTCTAACCCCAACTTCTTTTCCAAATCTAGATAAGAATAATGAAATCACAGGGGTTTTTTTTTTTCCAGGCTGAAAAAGCTGAGGCTAGGTGAAAAATGCAAACTAGGAATTTGCACTATCGCTTCTGCAGCAAAGAAAGGTTCACAGCTTCTTTGAGTCTCCATTAAAACAGCAAAGAGACATGCTTCAAAAATAATTGTTTTAAAATTGGACTAGCATTTAGAAGTACAATATTATAGTTTAAATTATAGACTGGGAAGTTAGAAGAAATTACTTTTAAATCACTAGTATTTCAAAGATGGCTAATATCTTCTAGGGTCTTTTGTCTGTGTCCTTTTTATTGGCTGAGAAGTTAAAGACTAGAGGAAAATGAGCCAACATCTTTCAATTTTCAAAGTCATTTGGACCAAATATTCAAAGGCATCAAGTGTCTGACATTTTATGGTTATAGAATTAAAGAAATGCAATGTGTATGCACCTCTAGAAAGGTTTAATAATGAAATATGACTTTAAATACTGAATTTCATTGAAAGATCACACTATTTCTACTTCGATTAAATCGTATAAAAGCACCACTAGCATTTTATTAATTTTTACATCCAGTGGCGACAATGTACCGTTTTAGACCAAGGATGCTTGACATGTCAAAGGAATTTCAATTAGTATTCTCAAAAGCTGTCAATTTCCAATCAGCTGCTTCTTCCTGAGTTCAAAAGAAGGGTCCTTCTAAATCTCGTCTTGACTGAATGGGGGTTTATAAAACAGTTTCTAAAAAAAAAAAGTGTTGCTAAAGAAATTGATGTCATTTTAAAGTATATTGCACTAATTTGCTGTTCATGTGTCCTCTAGTTTTGGTGTTTGTCCTACAACTGGGTCTTTGAAGGTTGAGAGTTGTGTTCAGAGTAGAACAGAAATGTAATTGCCAAGATTTCCATAACTATTCTACTAGAGGTTTTAGGGGCCCAAACTGAATCCTTAAAATGCTTAAATGATTATCAGGAAGTGTTGAACTCTCATCCATTGAAAATCTTTTAAGTTATCTCAAGTTGGACACCCAAAAATCTCATGATGATCTCTAGATAGGATGGCACATTAATAATAGTAGATCTATATGTAAGCGGGGGAATAGTCCCGCTATTGTGGGGAACTTTCCTCGTTTCTGCACTACCCCGGTGAAATGGGCTAGGGGAAGGATCTGAGTCCTCGCTCCCACTTCCTTTACCCAGAGGCCTCCCTGCCCTCAAGGACTCCCCTTGCACTCTCCTGTCTGGCAGAGTCCTCGTAACCCCAACAAGGCTGGGCCCAGGATTCCTGGGGGGCTTGACCCCCCCCCCAACCTTGCTGTGGTCACCTAGATCAGGGGCTAGGGTGTCCCCACTCTGGCGGGCTCTCTCTGCACTTCCCTAACCCACAGATCATTGCACACGATTAAATAATTTGCATTTGCTTTAAATTAACAATTTAAAAATTAATAAGGAAAAATGGGAAAGGCTAATGAAAACACATCACCCCGCTCTGTGGCAGGGAACATCACAACAGTGTCTCTGCAATGTCAGGGCAGTTCAGTCTGTTCCTTTGTAGGTCCCAGGCCCCTTCTCAGGCCCTGGCTGTGCTGCAGGGACGCTGTGGCTTGGATACTTGCTCTGGCGGTGGCCACACGCTCGCAGGCTCTGGGTGGCAGGACCCTTCTCCCCAGCGTCGCCCCCACCCTGTCGGGGTTTAGATCCCCCTGCAAGTCTGGCCTGCAGGGCCTCTTGGATGAGGCAGCGTCCTGTGCTGGGCCCACTGCCCAGGGTCCCCCTCGCTCTCCCCAGCTGCTCACCGCACCCGGCTCCGGACGGCTCCAGCCCCAGCTCCACCGCTCTGCCTCAGCTCCAGCTCCTCTGCCTCTGCACGGCTGCTGCTGCTGCTCTGCCTCCAGCTCCCTGGGCTGCTGCTCCGGCCCCTCTGGCTGCTGCAGCTTCTCCCCGCAGGGCAGGTCTGTCTCTCTGAGCTGCACCTCTGCTCCCAGGGCAGGTCTGTGTCTCTGGGCTGTGCTCTGGCTTTGGGGCTGCAGCTCTGCTCCCAGGGCAGGTCTATCTCTCAGGGCTGCTTTTCTGGCCCCTCTGGATCTGGCCCAGCTCAGCTCTGGCCTCTGCCCTCTCCTTGGCTCGGCCCCACTCTCTCTGACTCAGGCAACTCCAGCTCACGTGGAGGACAGGATCCACCCTGACCACCTGACTCCCTGATTCGCCTGCGTGCCCTGTCAATCAGGCTGACCTGGCGCATTGGCCTCTCCCCATTGCCCCTGGGGACTGTCAGTCCCATCGACCCTTCCCCTTCTGGTACTGGGAGCTCTGAATGTTAGTAAGGGGATAACAGTCCCCTTACATATATAAGGACATTTGTTTTTAAAAAGCACCTTGCACTCATGCTTCAGTTCATTTTCCAAATCTAGTTATCAGTTTAGGTATATTTTCTTTGTTCTGAGTATTCTATTAATAAACCTACACTGGAAAGAGATTGTTTTAGTGGCAAGTATAAAGAATTGTCTGATCTATGGGAAGTTCTTAACCTCTGCTCCATGAGCAGAATAAATTCATTCAGCGTATAGAGGTTGCTTTAGTGGGCTGGAGATAAATGTTATCTGGATGTTACCTATTAAGGCAGCAGAACAGGAAATAGCAATGCAGAATAATTTTAAAAAATTTACTTTAGTATAAAAAATGCATGGAATTATCTAGGTAAGAGTCACCTAACTGAAATATTGAATAGACAGAATGATCTTGTCAAGTCATTACGCTATTTGATGGGATATCTGACAAACAGTATCTGTTACTCTTCTGCAACACTGCACGTATTCAAGGCTATGAACTCCTTGACTCAAAGAAGCCTTCATTAAACAGTAATCCTGCTGCCTTCTCCCCAGATGAAACAGTGCAAATTCCCTGAAGACGATTCAGGGAGACTAAGCAGTGAATGAATATAGCCCCTGTTGGCTCTGCCCTTTCATCTGAAAGATCTCGCAATGAAGAGAGTCAGCTACGCTCTCTCCCCAGAGTCCTTTCACAGTGGGGTCCAGCAGGATTCTATTTTGTCACTGCTCAAAATGTGTTTACCCTCTAGGGGAGATTGTGACATGTACATACTATAGGGTTGGCAAAATATAAATTCATTTCCTATACAAAAACTACATTAAAAGAATGTGAAGTTGCAAATTCAAGTGAGGAAATGCGGGAAGTAAGGTTGCCTTGTACATATCATTATGGTGCCCTCTTTACTTACATGATCACATTCTCTCTTTCCCACACAATCCCTTGCTCATCCTGAGCACAGTATGGATAGTACACACTTACTAAGCAGGTATTCAGTATTGTCAACTACCATAACGTGGTACCCAGGAGGGCTGAATTAAGCGACACTTATGTCCACACTCAGTCTCTACTCCTCAGACTTCTCATCCCAATCCCAGTCTACTTGCTCAGTTAGTCTGTCTTCCCAAGCCACGATTCCTTGCCCTTGTCTCCTTGTTCAGCCAGACCTGCCTGTCCCTTTCCCCCAGATCCTCATCCAATTTCAGTGTTCTCTCCCTCCGGTCTCCTTGCCCAGCCTCTCCCCCCATCACTGTTTCTCTTCCTCCTTCATTTTCCCCCCCCCCCCCCCCACACACACACCCCTTCCCCCCCACTGGTCCAGCTTTTATCCCCTCTGCATTTGAGTCATAAACCCTCCTCCTCCTTGCTGCTTGGGTGTCATCAGGTGTGTGTGTCATTGAGAGCATCGGAGAGCCAGGCTCCCTGATCTCAGTTCTAGTGTCTGCCCCCATCCTAGCCTGGAGCAGCTGAGAACTGCAGTTGCAGAGAAAGTCCAGGTTTGCTTCCATACCCCTGGCCTGCAACATGCTCAGTCACTCTGTGAGGCTAGTGCATCCCAGTCCAGTCAGCACTAAGAGCTGAGAGAGACTCGGGCATATTCACTGAAGAGGAAATCTTCTCGTATTTTAGCTGCTAAAGCCCAACAGGTGTCTACTGAATGTGTGTGACCTACGATTCCTTTCCCCTTTCACCCCCATCCCCCACAATGGCTTATAACTTTCCAAAATAATTCAGGCTGAAGCTCAGACATGCAGCGTGGAAAATTTCAGCCCAAACAGTTAGTTTAGCAAAGTTATAAGCCACTGAATATTGGTAACAATTATCTGCTATTGGCCAGAAATCTTTGCCCCAGCCAGGGTCGTCTGCAGGCTAGACTGCCAACACATGCTAGTTGCTATACCTGAGGCTAACCCTGAAACCCCTCCTGGAAACTGAATCATCTATAGCATGCAGCAAACTATCAGACCATTTAGATTGCCTTGCACCATTGCGCCACGCTGCAGTGGTTTCTGCCTACTCCCAAGTTCAGTACAAAGGTTGTCTTTCTTTACAACTCCCTAAGTAGTATGGGCCCTGGCTACCCCACTGTGCTCCCTGGTATGGCAACTTTGTTCACATCAGACACATCAGAAGGCAGAGTTTTGGACTTCTACTGACATTCCTTCCCCTGTATGTTATCTGTTTAGAGTATTGATTTCTTGGGGCAAGTACCTTGTTGTCTGAACATGCCCATGACGTTCTATAATATGTCAGGCAAAGGAGGTGCTGGAGTACAGCCCTGTGCCTGTAAAATCCACCTGATACTGGGCAGTCTTCATATAGTCAGAGCTCGATGCAAGACTCATCTTTTTCTTTAGATGTTTTCGTAAGCATAGGCCTGACAATCAGCGTTAAATTCGAAAGAAAGTCCATTGCTCAGTTCAAGCGAAAAGACTCATCTGCCACCAGACCTGCAACAGGATTCCAGTCAAGTTAACATTTATCAAAGGAGTTTCTTTTCTTGTATACAGTTAATGCTCTATTAGAATGGCTGTTCAAGAGCCTTATTCTCAACAACAGTACCCCACATTTTCCTTAATGCTGCAGGTGATATCTGAGCCAGTCTCAGGGCAATTGGAATCCCCATAACATATTATTAAATCATATTAAAACAGTGTTAACTTATACATTCCACCATGTGCCTTTCCATGCTGGCTGGAAAAAGTTAGTCACTCTTACACAGTATCTCTAGACAGACCTGAACCTAAATTACATACCAGTTTCTTTTGTTAGGGAAAGGGAGGGACTTGGGAATTTAAGATCTGGATTGCAATCTGTTTGCTGTGCTTCAAGTTCATCTCTAGTTCAGTGCGTGATGAGCTGAAAAACATGTCAGCTTTCGTGTTTTAATTGTTCTTAAGCCTGAATCATCTTTGGTCTCCAGGGTCCTTTGTGCAGCTGAGTCTTACTGTTGCACAAAGAATTCATCCTATTGTTGAATTGATGAATTTCCTAGTCATCTTCTCTGACTAGTTATTTAAAGTGTTCAGCATGCATGCTCATCCTTTTGGGGAACAGAAGCAATCCATGCATGAGTTACTGGACCAGGCACAAGTCCAAGACAGCTCATGTCTGTACAGATAAGCATGGTCTGGCAGAGAGTGCACTGAGGTGGGAGGCAGGAGAAATGGGTTCAAGTCCCAGCTCTACCACCAACTTGCCGTGCTCTCTTGGACAAGTCACTTTACCTCCCACCCTTTGTCTTGCCTAGGTAGAGTGCAAGCTCTTTGTACAAACATATAGTAAGAAAGTCCTGCACAGTGGGACCTCCGTCCCTGATCTGGGACATTTAGGCTCATTTGCAATGCAAATGCATTAACTATAATGATGCATAACAGAGCTGTTTTCAACTCCAGAGAGTTAAGAAATTTGCAAGACAGAAATCCATCAAATAATTTTGATCAGTACATTTAAGGAAAGCTGTTTGTAGATCAAAGATTCCATATACAGAAAAAAAGCTACATTTACCAGAATGTGTTCATTGGGAATAACTCCCCTCACAATCAGGCCCTTTAATCAACAAAAAATACATTGGGAATAGGGGGAGTGCTCCAAGATCCTCAAACTTAAAAGGAATAGACTGACTAAACAGGCTATTTTTGACTAATGAATTCGGTGACAGATATTACAAGGATACTTCCATAATATCTCTTAAGGTATAACTTTTCTGCAAGGGTGAAGGGGAGGTTGGAATATGGAACCACAGTAGATTAATTGTAGTAGCACTAACTAGGAAATTAATTAATAAATTTGATGGCATAAGACAATATGGTTCATATACATCCTACATATCACGGGTGGGTAAACTTCGGCCCGCGGGCCGTTTTTATCCAGCCAGCAAGCTCCAGCCGGGGGAGCGGGGCCGCTGTCATGCGGTGCTCCGGCCGGGGGAGCGGAACCGTGGGCTTACGGCGCTCCGCTTAATGCCCACTCCTGCTACATATGGTCCATTCCGGCACCCAGTGGCACTTTGGCCCTCATTGACTTTAGCAGGCGACCTACTGGACCAATTCCTTGTATTGTTTGTACCCCTAAATGCATGAATGTGAATGCTTAACATTTGTTTTCCCTGAATACTTGCACAAGCATTTGTTTTCCCCAAATACCCTTTGAAAATCTAGCCCTTTTAAGGGGCTGCTTTGAGCCACCCAAAGTCCTAAGTTGCTTTGAAAAATCTTGGCCTTTAGTTTTACAGAGGGTGATTATGGAAAATGCATCTTGACCTACCGAGAAGAATAAAAGCTGACAACCTTTGCGTGCTACTAAGACTTGAATTCAGATATTTATATGTAACTCACTTCATCCAAATCCCTACGGTGTTCTTTCAGACATTGACAGCAGGTAGAGGAAAGTAAACTTCTTCCAGTTTCTTCAGTAGAAGCCTTAGATTTTTTTTTCCTTTTAATTTCAGTTAGTATCCAAACAAGTCTTGTTCCATTTAACAATATTTCTCTTTCAACACATATGCTGATCCTTCCAGATTTGCAATACATAATAAGGCTTTGTGCTCCATGCAATGAGTCTTTTAATTCCTGTACACTCTGCCACAGAAATAGTCACCCTGGCTTCCCATTAATCTACCTTCTCTTCCCTTCCCTATTGTTCCTCTTGTTTAAGAAACATTTAAGAGGTTAGCCACATCCGCCTAGTTTTCAAAGGCCAGTTATATAGACCTTCCTAACCAATTTTTTTTAAAAACCCTCATACTTGGGGGCTCATTTCCCATTATCTTCTTTCCAGTACTATTTTTGTTGTATTCTTCTTCACATTCAGTTACCTACAAACTCTTAACTAGGTTTACCTTGGACACTTTGGCACCTCAATTCCTCCTATTCTCTGCTTGTGGCACATATTAGTCTAGTCTCCTGTAGGGTGTAACACTTTGGTCTAATTTTGGTTAAGTTTAGTGTCTGGGTGCTAGGTGGTGGTGGTGGCCTATGATTTACAGGCGGTCAGACTAGATGATCTGGTGGTCCCTTCTGGCCTTAACCTCTGACTTTATGATGCTCAATTAACTTTTCTCAACAGCTCATGGAAAGGCTTGTTACACCCTCCCAACCACAACAATCCTGCCGATCCTTAAGGAGCTTTGGTTTGACAAAGCAATGCTTGATTTTTGAATTGCAAATGCATCTCATAAATAGGATTACTTTATTATCTTTCAAATTGGATTATACTTAGGACGAAGTGAGAAGGAAGCCACCTGCTAAATGCAGTCGATAGAAGTTTTATCATTCATATACAATAAAACTCCTATGTTATGAACTAATTTGGGATTGAGGACTGCATAAAATTGAATATTTCAAGATTCCCATAGGCATGCATATAAAAGTTATATTAACATAGGGTGACAGATTCTCTTTGGAACTCAGGGGGTTATAATTAGCATCTAACACACGAGGCTGTTTGTTGGCACTGGATATACCACCAGCAGAACCTCTCTCCTAGCAGACTTAAACTGGGACGTGTGCTCAGCCACCTGCCCGGAAGTGAATCTGTCTTGGGTTTTTGGAAGCACCATCAATTTACATCTATTTTTTTTCTTAACATGTTGACACCGTGTGGGGGAGAGGGAAGTAGAAAATTCAAGAAATGTTAATTTGGGAAAATTTCATTTTGACTCATATTCCCTAACATCACAACCCAACCCACTAAATTAATATATACATGAGTCTTCCTTTCCATTGTTCTTCTCCATGTTCTGTATTTCAGTGACAACTTCTCTCCTAGTTCATGTCATTGACAGATCAGTAATTCATAGATTCATAGATTCTAGGGCTGGAAGGGACCTCGAGAGGTCATCGAGTCCAGCCCCCTGCCCTCATGGCAGGAGGAATTACTGTCTAGACCATCCCTGATAGACATTTATCTAACCTACTCTTAAATATCTCCAGAGGTGGAGATTCCACAACCGCCCTGGGCAGTTTATTCCAGTGTTTAACCACCCTGACAGTTAGGAACTTTTTCCTAATGTCCAACCTAAACCTCCCTTGCTGCAGTTTAATCCCATTGCTTCTTGTTCTATCCTCAGATGCTAAGATGAACAAGTTTTCTCCCTCCTCCTTATGACACCCTTTTAGATACCTGAAGACCGCTATCATGTCCCCTCTCAGTCTTCTCTTTTCCAAACTAAACAAACCCAATTCCTTCAGCCTTCCTTCATATGTCATGTTCTCTAGACCCTTAATCATTCTTGTTGCTCTTCTTTGGACCCTCTCCAATTTCTCCACATCTTTCTTGAAATGCGGTGCCCAGAACTGGACACAATACTCCAGTTGAGGCCTAACCAGCGCAGAGTAGAGCGGAAGAATGACTTCTCGTGTCTTGCTCACCACACGCCTGTTAATGCAGCCCAGAATCATGTTTGCTTTTTTTGCAACAGCATCACACTGTTGACTCATATTTAGCTTGTGGGCCACTAACCCCTAGATCCCTTTCTGCCGTACTCCTTCCTAGACAGTCTCCTCCCATTCTGTATGTGTGAAACGGATTGTTCCTACCTAAGTGGAGCACTTTGCATTTGTCCTTATTAAACTTCATCCTGTTTACCTCATTTCTCCAATTTGTCCAGATCATTTTGAATTATGACCCCATCCTCCAAAGCAGTTGCAATCCCTCCGTTTGGTATCCTCTGCAAACTTAATAAGCGTACTTTCTATGCCAATATCCAAGTCATTGATGAAGATATTGAACAGAGCCGGTCCCAAAACAGACCCTTGCGGAACCCCACTCGTTATACCTTTCCAGCAGGATTGGGAACCATTTATAACTACTCTCTGAGTACGGTTATCCAGCCAGTTGCGCACCCACCTTATAGTAGCCCCATCTAAGTTGTATTTCCCTAGTTTAATGAAGCTCAAGGCAACCTCTGGGCAGGTTATAGACATGACAAAAACATGGGCAATTTGTTTTCAGGTTATCTTGTTTTTTAATTAAATTGTATTTGCTTTGTTGAAGCCATGAGGACTAAATCCTAATCAAACTGAGTGAAACAAATGTTCTATATCTTACACGTACATATGGGACTGTAAGAACTGCTATAGGTGTATCATGCTACCAAATTAGCCACTTTAAAAATATGCAATTAATATCCTTCAATATGGAAAAGGCGTTGGTATAGCATCATGATCTGTTCTAATATTTGTCTACATATTTTATTTAAATTAGTTTTTATTGGAGAATGCCTTGAATGCAGTGTTACATAGGTACTGTCAAAATAAAGTATATTATTATTATCATTAGAACAAATTTTCATATTAAAAAATTGTAAGTAACATTCACTGAACAGTTTTAAAAGGATGTACACCAATACAGATATTACTACTGTATATTATTCCAGTTTTGATTTCATAACAACATGTTGTCTCTGGTATCTTATCACCTCAGAAAAATTCCCTCTTATCATTTGACAAATACAACCATTTCTATGCAAATATAGCCTATGGTGGCACAGCTTTCTTTTATTAATGGAATTTTTCATATCTCACGTTTTGCACTTAAAGCAATTCCATAATTTTGTTTCACATACCTTCAAACAGCATTTAATCTGTATAAATATGCTTCACGTTAAACTTCCTATGCAGTCTGAAGGGATTTGTTAGTTTGATGCATCAGCTAACAAATATGAGAAAAATTGGATAATATTACTTTTCATCTTAACCATGGGGAAATAAATTTTGGTTTGAGGAAAAACTTAATGTAAAAATATGACTTTTTTTTTTTTTCAGCTGTACCCTTCTGTTTCCAGCGCAAGTAACCCATACAAAAGTATCAGCTTTTTCTGATTTTTATCATGTATATTTCTGCAAGGGGCATTATCACTGAGTCAGTGTGCATCATGTGATTTGGCAGAGGCAGGAGACCTTATTCTTAGTCTAACTATTGATACAGCTGGCCTAGATCTTGACTGTATGCTATATGCATTTGTAAGCTTGGAGAGAGGGTCAGTCTGAATTTATGTATATTGTCTTGTTTGTGAAAATAGCTGTGCTCTAAAAGTTCTTTGAGAAGCTTTAATCCCTAACACGATACACACATTAGTGGCCAGGGTCTATTTATTCTTCATTGTATAAACAAATGGCTTCCATTAATATTAAGATATAGCAAATATACTATATTGGATAATAGTAATTTAGGACCTGACCCACTGGCTAATCGACTTCAGAAGTGTACAGCTGGATACTTGGCATCCAGTGAGCAAACAATACCTGACATTTCCACGAGACTGCCACTACCACCCTTCTCACTTACCATACTGCAACCCTAAATGCTCTGTATGTATGGAGGTAAGAGCAGAAATTACATATCAGGCCTTCCGGAGCTCTGCAGGTGATCACCTAACATCCTTAATATTAAAGGATAACGTCTTAATTCTGTTAGTTACTAGTGATGACACTGAGCTGCAGGATTTGAAACGTGTCTGGATTTCCAATCTTCTCTCTTCTCCAGACCCCCAGCCCCCGTGAAGTTCTGGGCTATTCAGTGGCATGGGCCAGTCCTGAAATTCACAATTAAATCCGGGTTCAGATTCTGAATGCATGCTTCCTCTTCGCACCCCTTCCTCCCCTTCTCCCTTTCCTCTAAAATGCTCAGATCCAGGGTATTGATTCAGGCTCACCTCTATGAACTCAAATATTGTTAATAGTCATAATATTTTTTTATAAAATGCATTATTTGACTCAATCTTCTGTGAGAATGAATTCTGTAAACTCGTTTGATCATGTATAAAAGAACATTTCCTTCAATTTTTCTAAATTTACTATCCTTTAATCAAGCAATTGCCTTCTCTTTATGGAAGGGTTATATGGAGAATTTTTGCAAGAATTCTTTTTTTTTCCCATAGAAATTTTGTTTTGACAGTCTTTCCAACCAATTCCTTGTTTTGAATTGTCTAAAACTCCTTCTATTCCTACAACCTGTGTTGTCCTTTCCTGCTGCTTTTCAATCTCTGCCATATATTTTTTTAACTGATTCAACTAATAATGGACAGTGCTCCAGATTTTCAACATAATCTCTACAGATGGCCCTGAGGTGCAAAATTTAGATGTTGCATTTGAATCTAAGGTTTGGTTTTTGCCCCAACTCTATTAATGTTATACTTTATTGCAATATTTTCTAACTTTCTAGTATATCCATTTCCGTAACAGACAAGAAACTGAAAAGTCTCCAATGTCCAAATAGAGAACAGTCAAAGATATGAGATTGTTTTCTATTGGCTATTCATAGTGTTCTTAAGTCTCAAGTTAAATGTCACAGTTAACAGGGCTATCACTTCTTTAGGAGATTATTCCATCACAAGCAAGAGATCTTACAATCAAGAAGTTTCATACTTAGAATGTAATCAGAGGGAAAATTTAATCTATTTCTCTCAGTTGTACCCTTTTTCATAATTGTTTTTATATTTAATTATAAGAATCGTAGCTATAGTGCTAGCTCCAGAATTCAAGAACCATTGTACAAAGTCATGAAGATCTTGCACCCATTGAAGTCAATGGCAAAACCCCTATTGGACTCTACACATATGTTATTAGCCATATTTCTATAAAATAAGATGATTAGAGCTAGTCGGCATGTGGAGATCCCTTCATGTATGGGTTTGTTTTTTTTAATTAATCCTAAACCAGGATGAACTGTGAAAAAAACTTGCTGGATGCATTTTTGAGGAAAAACTCCATTTTGAGACTGAAACAGCTTCCCAACTGCCCGCCTGGAATGCTTTTGTCAGTTTCACCTTGTCAGGTGAAAGTGACAGACTTCCGGGCAGGCTGCCAGAGAGACAGTCAGCCTGGGGACTTAGCTCTGGGTCGGGAGAGACAGAGAACTGGGCTATGTCTCTCAGAGTTGCAGGGGGAGATGGGCAGGCAGAGTGCCTGGACTACGTGATTTGAGCCTGGGTGCTCAGCCTCAGCTGCCCTCTGGGACAACTCCTGTCCATTTCACTGGCAGTGAAATTGTCAAGACCATTCAGGTGGGGATCTGTGATTTTGATTTTCCTGAAGGAAAAATCAATGTATTTATTTTTTGGCAAAACTGAAATATGCTCGTGGAAAATTTTGTTTTGCGGAAAGCACATTTTTCACTGGAAAATCATTGAGATGAGATTTTCAACCAGCTCTAATGATTAAACATTTCCCATCCTACCTCCAGAACATTTCATTAGTAGTTATTAGGGACAGAATCGACTTTTGATTGGGTAAAATCTGATTTAGTTCACGCCGTTCTTTTTTTTGAAGAATATTGGATTTGAATCAAGCTATATAAATTAGATCAGGGATCAGTAACCTTTGGCGGGCCATTCCGGTTTTTTTACCTGCCGCGTCCGATCGCAGCTTCCCCTGGCCGCGGTTTGCTGCTCCAGGCCAATGGGGGCTGCAGGAAATGGCGCAGGCCGAGAGATGTGCTGGTCACTGCTTCCTACAGGCCCCATTGGCCTGGAGCAGCGAACTCCGGCTAGTGGGAGCTGCGATTGGCTGAACCTACGGACGCAGCAGGTAAACAAACTGGCTCAGCCCACCACGGGGCTTACCCTGGCAGGCCACGTGCGAAAGGTTGCCGATCTCTGAATTAGATCAAAGCTAAGCATACTTCACTATTAGGTGATAGTGAGTGGCTTCCTTCAAGAGGGTTTAAATTTGAGCAAATGCATGAGACAAGGCTGGCCAGTCTCTAGTTTCCTTTATCAATACGCAAATATCTCCAGTAAGAGAAGATGTAACATGAATAAACAAATGGCAAGGAACACCAAATACCTCAATAGGCTGAAAATACAGTGATATAGCTAAAAAATCCAAAGCTAACTTTTCCAAACTTAATTAAGGTATATAATAGTTTTGGACAAATTTCAGGCTTCAAACTCAGTTACAGAAACAGAACTTCTGTGGTGTTCTATTCTGGTAAGTGTTTTAGAAGGCTTTCTTTCTAGTAAGATAGGTAATCTATAAAGAAACTATGTATAACATAATAATTCATGTGACATAAGATAGAATTCTAGGCTGTATTTTCCCTTCTCCCCTGCAATATACTATGGAAGACCTAGAGCAACTGAAACTTCTTTGAGGCCCCAGTCTGGCAAGGCCTTGAAATAAGTTCTAAAATCAAAGGTAATCTGTTACAGGAGTGCTATCGAAAAGAGGACTGTATATGAGAATAATTTATGTAAAGAGCAACACCTGTAGATACACAGACACATATAGCATTGTTGATAAGTTATAGATTCATAGATTTTAAGGCCAGAAGGGCCCATCATGATCATCTAGTCTGACCTCCCTGCACATTGCAGGCCTCAGAATCATGATTTAAAGACTTCAAAAAACCCAGAATCCTCCATTTACTCTAGTTTAAACCTGCAAGTGATCTGTCCCCATGCTGCCGAGGAAGGTGAAAAATCCCCAAGGTCTCTGCCAATCTAACATTGGAGAAAATTCCTTCCTGACCTCAAATACGGTGATCAGTTAGGCGCTGAACATGTGGGCAAGACCCACCAGCCAAACACCTGAGAGAGAATTCACTGTTGATACTCAGAGCCCTACCCATTCTAGTGTCCCATCACTGCTGATCTTTGCTGCTAGCAGTCGCAGATTGGCTACATGCCATTGTAGGCAGCCTTATCATACCATCCCCTCTCTAAACTTGTCAAGCTCAGTCTTGAAGCCACTTAGGTTTTTGCCTCCTGCTGCTCCCTTTGGAAGGTTGTTCCAGAACTTCATTGCTCTGATGGTTCGAAATCTTTGTCTAATTTCAAACCTGAACTTCTTGATGGCCAGTTTATATCCATTTGTTCTTGTGTACATTGGTACTTAAATTAGATAACTCCTCTCCCTCCCTGGTGTATTTGTCCCTCTGATGTATTTATAGAGCACAATCATATCTCCCCTCAGCCTTCTTTTGGTGAGACTAAATCAGCCCAGCTCTTTGAGTCTCCTCTCGTAAGGTAACTCTTCCATTCCTCAGATCATCCTAGTAGCCATTCTCTACACCTGGCCCAGTTTGAATTCATCTTTCTTAAACATGGGAGACCAGAACTGCACACTGTATTTCAGATGAGATCGCACCAGTGCCTTGTATAATGGTACTAATGCTTCCTTGTCTCTACTGGAAATACCTCGCTTGATGCATCCTGGGACTACATTAGCCCTTTTCACGGTCCCATCACATTGGCAGCTCATAGTTATCCTGTGATCAACCAACCCACCCTGGTCTTCCTCCTCCTCTGTTACTTCCAACTGATAAGTCCCCAGTTAGTCAGTCTGATAAAATTTTTGTGCAATATAAAGGTCTTTGAGTCCAGCTTTTGACCTCGGTACCTCAATTTTAAACCACAGGGTAAACTGTATCTTTGGATAAAGCCTGTTATCTTCAAGAAGGTGCACATTTTACAAGGGTACTCCTGGAGAACCATCTAGCAATTATAGCAAAATTATCCTGACTGTACACATCAGGTTGTCTCACTGCACTACTGTGCATAAACACCCCAAATCAACAAATTCCCCATCTCCCAACTCATCCCTGGCATCTTCCCAGGCAGATGGCACACTGAGGATGACTCCAAAGATGAGTGCTGCAGCACTGTGAATGTTGTCCAGCTTACACAAAAAGGAAAGGGTTCCCCTGATTGAGTCTTCACCCCTGGGTGGGACAGGGTCTCCTCCTGGGTCCCTAGTCTGGAGTCCTGTGCAGATCTTGGCTGGCTCTCGGTAGCTGGCATGAGGTTCAGACCTCTGCCACGCTGGACACTGGTCACTGAAGGGCTGGAACTGCCTGACCCATGTACTAGATCCCGCAGCAGTTCGGTGACTTCCCAGTTGGTCTGACATGGGAGTTAATTAGAGACTCCTTGAGCTGTTTTGCTTCTCTCACAGCTCCAATCCCAAGGACCAAACTGAAACTAGTCTCTTTGTCTGTGGGTCAGGCTCTCCCCACCTCCTGAGGGAACAATCTCCTTGTTAGCCTCAGCAGGAGTTTCTAGCTTATTGTTCCCCCACTCCTGACTCCAAGCATGCTGGGAGATAGTGTCAGAGGGCTATGATAGCCATTATTGTTGTAGTCCATAGACTCGGACCCCTCCCGCCCCCCCAGGCACCAGAGTTTCCAGGAGCTGGAGAACTTTAAGTGAGGGTTACAGAAAAAAGGATAATAGAATTATAAGGTTATATGTCACTCCTGAAATTACTGGAAATTTATTGACATGGGGACAACATCAGTGACAGCCAATCCTCATGTTCTGTTTATATTTGGAACATATAAAGCTGTTTCATTGCATAGCAGCTTTCAAGAGGAGACATTAGTATTTCTACTCATTCACTCTCAATGTTATTACACACAAAATATCAGTTATTTCTCAAAGTTTAACCACAGTGATGCAATGTAAAATTTGCAGATATCTCTGCATTGTTCTGTAAGTATGTGCTAGAAATCATCTACACAGAAGCAATCACTGAGTAAGTTTCACTTGAAACAAAATCCAGGTTGACTCAGAATTAAGGCTTGAGAACTTAATCTGACTTTTAGGTCGGTAGGGGAATGCAAAACCCAAGGGTTTTCTCTACAGAAGATTCAATCTAGCTCCAGAGCTGACCGTAAGGATGTGGGGATTTATATGGTCATGTTGAAGTGACAAAGAGTCCTGTGGCACTTTATAGACTAACAGATGTATTGGAGCATAAGCTTTCATGGGTGAATACCTACTTCTTCTTCAGATGCATCTTCGTATTCACCCACGAAAGCTTACGTCTGTTAGTCTGTAAGGTGCCCCAGGACTCTTTGTCGCTTCTACAGATCCAGACTAACACGGCTAAGCCTCTGCTACTATGGTCATGTTGTCCTTCAGCAGCAAAAGCAGTGGGGCTGGGGGCCACAGCAATAAACAACATTGCCCTTTCTATATTCTTCATAAAGGTAAAAGGCTGCACAAAGAAAACCATTTGCAGCGCAACAAGTTTCATTGGGAAAAAAAAATATCTCAGGAACTACTCTACATATTCTTGAGCACCACCTATTGACACCTCATATGAACTGTTCTATTTGTACAGATAAACATGGAAGGATTAGCTTTTCATTGGTAAATGTGGATTTAACAATACACACACACACTAATGAAATTTGTTTTCCAGCAATAATAAAACTCATAGGCAAAGTAAGACAAACATTTGTTGAGAACATTAGAGTTTGATTTAAGGCTATTTATTTTGTATATTGCACATGTAATGTTGCCCCCCCCCCCCCCCCGCCAATAATTTTGCACAACTATAAAAATGTAAATTGAGTACAAATAGAGAAAAATGCGTAAAAATAAATATAGACATTATCTATTTAAAAAATAAAATTCTGCCAAGACTACATATAAACAAAGTACTATCGACAAGTGAGAGCTTGATGGGGTCAAGGTGAGCAGCAGGGCTGCTCATTTTCAAGGCCATAAGCCAAATACAGAAGAAACTGGCCCCTTCATCAGCTACTACAGAAAGCCAGTGGCTCTATATTTAATCTTCATACCATTTGCTACCTAGAACTAATATGCTGAATTTTTAACTTTGATATTTGCCCCTCTGTGAATATTTACCATTGTGCTTTTGTTCCTTCAGTGTACATGGCACAGCATTTAAACACACAACAGGCGTTCAAATCCTCTTACCTGCCTGGGAATGAACCTTCTCACTAGCTGTAAATAACACTATTTGATAAATCAATGTTTGGCTGCAATACAAGCAGCTAATCCTAAAGAACATTACTCACCTTTGCTCCTAGAAAGTATTCAGAATCCTTAAATTGTGTAAGCAAGTGGTATTTTGCGTGTGCAGATAATTTCTTTGCATCTGTGAACGTGCCGGGTCTGTTAGTCTTTTACTCTGCTTTCTGAAATTTTGTCCCACATTTACAAATATGTAAATAGAGCAAGTGTCCTGGGAATGTTGTTAGAATTCTCTGCTGAGTAGTCATCTCTGAGAGTTGCTGTTGTGACCACTGAGTTGCAAACGCTGACTTCTCCACTGATAGTTATTGGTAACTAGTAAGATAGTCAGTACGACTGAAGATCTTGTGTCCTTTCAAATAATCCAATGGCCAATACATATATATACAAGGGATTTAAGTTACCATACTCATTTTTCATCAAACAAAAGAAAATACACCAACACATCTCTGGTCCTTGTTTTTCTTAACAGTTGTTAAAGTTAGGTAGGAAACTAGCTCACCTTTACATTGCTGCAAATGACCTTCTAGGATAAAAAAAAAAATACTGGGATACTTAACATGCCAAGAAAATGTTTCCGCTTTGCTGGCGGAACCGAAAGAGTTGACCTTCAAACACAACTAACATGGGCTTGATTCCTCACTACCTCATCATCTGCACCGTCACAAAAAGAGTGCACTGTGAGAGTAAATTGAGTCCGAATCTGAACAGGAGCTTTATACACTCAGTTCACACCTGCTCTGCCTATGTACAGTTAGTTACTAAAGAAGGCATGAGGCACTGGCGACTCAGGCCCTGTAGCTTTAAAAAGGAAAAAGTAGCACCACATAAACAATTAGTATTCTCTCTCAATATGCACCTGTAATTCCCATTAGCAACAGTGAGAGTTACCTGTGTCTATCAGGGGAAAACATGCCATTAAAGCTGTTCAATTCAAACAGTAAACCATGCACGGTATATAGAGGCTATTACATCTGCTGCGTTTAGATCTCATTCACAGCAGTGTGGGGATTAATGTAACTGAACTAGTGGGCTAAATTTAATTTCATTTGATCTTCTAGAATGAGACCTCAAACAGCTTTAGAGAACAACAAACATCTCCGCATACTTCAGATGGTAACGAAAGGAACAGGAGCTGCAGAGTATGTGCCAGGTCCTCAATAATTTAAGGATTTTCCAGGGGCCTTATTTTCAGACATAAAACAGGTTTTCAGCACAACCTGCTAAAAAGTCAACAGCTAGAGATCAGATATATGGTCACCTAATCCAGCAATGCCTCCAGATGTGCTGCTTTCGATTCTTGAATTACCCTTTTCTGGACAAGGGTAGCACAAGGTGGTGTGAAATTGCATTCTACGAATCATGCCCTTATATTCTCAGAAAGCCTGTGATAAAGCCATGGTTGTAGAGAGATCTTGCAGGACTTATGATGCCTACTGATGAAACCCATCTCCAGGGGTGTGCAGAAGCCTAATTCCACTGCTACTAAAGCCAATGGTAAAGCTCTTATCAGCTTCAACAGTAGAAAAATTAGGCCAGTGCTGACTGCTTTTGAAAGTCCCCACTTCCCCTAAAATGTTGTGGAGTTCCACCGTGTAGCCAATTGGTGGAAAAAATTAGGAGTGCTGGATTTCTACAAGACTAAACATTTCAGATTTGTGGTCAGTGTGTAGCTAAGTCATGGCCCTGAGAAAGCATGGTAATTCCTGTACTCCAGCAACTCAGTTAAAGTAAAAATAATGAGAAGTCCTTGTGGCACCTTAGAGACTAACACATTTATTTGGGCATAAGCTTTCGTGTCTCTAAGGCTTGGTCCACACTAAGCCCCCAGTTCGAACTAAGATACGCAACTTCAGCTACGTTAATAATGTAGCTGAAGTCGAAGTATCTTAGTTCAAACTAAAAGGTACTTACCGCGGGTCCAGACACGGCAGGCAGGCTCCCCCATCGACTCCACCTACTCCTCTCGCGGAGCAGGATTACTGGCGTCGACGGCGAGCACTTCCGGGATCGATTTATCGCGTCTAGACAAGACGCGATAAATCGATCCCAGAAGATCGATTGCTTGCCGCCGAACCAGCCGGTAAGTATGGACATGTGACGGTGTACCCCATACAGCTTTATGGGGAGAGGCTTATAAATGTATGTGTGTAACTGGACTATGTTTTATGCTACATGGGCCATGTAACATATCTCTGTGAAAGTTATGACCTACTGAATTTATTCCTCCCGTTTATATGCATGTATCATTGCTGTAGTTGAAGTTATGAATATTGGTTGTATTTCTTGAGAAAGGAATGTGCAGGTTAAGTGCCCAATCAAGAAACACTTAACAGACAATAGAACGTTGCCAGGAATGTGGCTGGACTGAGAAGGAACTGAGTGGTGCATGGACAGGTGACTTGTCCATGTGACCCCAACTCCATTTGGTAACTGGATGCTACACAGGGAGAGGGAGGGGTGTTCACCCAGAGGAGAAAGTCTATTTAAACCCCTGGGAAACCCCTCCATTTTTTGTCTTCAGCTGGCTAAAGAAAGAAGCTCTCCACCCCCCAAGGACACCTGAAAGAGACTGAACAAAGGACAAAGACATTAGGGGGGTGAGTGATTGCTGGACCCAGGCTAGAAGGAAGATAGCCTGTTTACTGGACCTAGTGAGGTTTTTATCTGTACACAGGGTGATTAGACATAGAACTGCGTGTTCTATTTTATTTTATTCAGTAATTCACTTTGTTCTGTCTGTCACTACTTGGAATCACTTAAATCCTGTTTTCCGTACTTATTAAAATCACTTTTTACTTATTAAGTTTCCTGGAGTACGAGCTGGTACCTGGGGAAGGCAAACAGTTGTGCATATCTTTCTATCTTTGAAATAGAAGGCGAACTATTAATGAGTTTACCCTGTATAAGCTTTATACAGGGTAAAACGGATTTATTAAGGGTTTGAACCTCTTTGGAAGTTGGACACCTGGGTGTCAGAGGCAAGAGCGCTTCCAGGAGCCTTACAGTTGTTAGTGGACTTGGCTCAGACCTGGGTCTGTGTTTGCAGCAGATCAGTGGAATCTGGCTCAAAACAGACAGGATTCGGGAGTCCCAAGCTGGAAAAGGCCTGGAAGCAGGGGCAGAAGTAGCCTTGGCACACCAGGTGGCAGCACCAAGTAGGTCTCTGTGATCCCAACCCGTCACAGGATGTACCCTAAGTCTTAGTCTCTAAGGTGCCACAAGGACTCCTTGTTATTTTTGCTGATACAGACTAACATGGCTACCACTCTGAAATCAATTAAAGTAGCATTTTATGCTGACCCAGTGTTAAGTCTCCAGCAGCAGCCAGTGACAGTTTCTTTAGCAAAAGAAACTGGTACTGCTGGGATGCCCTCTTACAGGAACTTTTTCCCAGTGTGCATTGCTGACCTTTTAAATGGGGCAGAGCCAAGCAGCTCCAGCCTTAAGGCTGCCATTTTGTAGCTGACTACTTCTTTGTTGCTGCATCTTCCTCTGTTCCAGCTAGTAAGTGTTTCTGAATTCTGGTTATGTCTTTTGGTTTCATCCCTGAGGAGCTAATATGTTTTCAATGTCTCCTCATAGAGTTACTTTTGTTTTGTTCTTTTTTTCCTTTTTCATGTGCATGGAGAAACTTATTTTAAGGAAAGTATTTCATACAAAGCAGTTCTTAGTTCACTTTATCAGAGGGGTAGCCGTGTTAGTCTGAATCTGTAAAAACAGCAGAGAGTCCTGTGGCACCTTATAGACTAAGGGCTGGTCCACACTAACCCCGCAGTTCAAACTAAGATACGCGACTTCAGCTACGTGAATAGCGTAGCTGAAGTCGAAGTATCTTAGTTCGAAGTGAAACACACTTACCTTGGGTCCATGCGGCGCAGACAGGCTCCCCTGTCGACTCCGCGTACTCCTCTCAGCGAGCAGGAGTTCCGGTGTCGATGGGGAGCGGCTCTGGGATCGATTTATCGTGTCTAGACAAGACGCAATAAATCGATCCCAGAAGATCGATTGCTTACCGCCGAACCTGGAGGTAATTATAGACGTACCCTAACAGATGTATTGGAGCATAAGCTTTCGTGGGTGAATACCCACTTCTTTAGATGCATCTTCTTGCATCTGAAGAAGTGGGTATTCACCCACGAAAGCTTATGCTCCAATACGTCTGTTAGTCTATAAGGTGCCACAGGACTCTTTGATGCTTTTAGTTTACTTTGTTAGTCTTTCTCCTACTGTTTATTCTCTAACTACTGAGACTTTACATTTACACTTTTCACTCATTATACTAACCATATTTTTTCAGTCAATGTTTTCCTTTCCACTGCTGTGAGGAATTGTCTTGATCTATTATGCTTTTGTCTAGTTACCTTAGCCAACTCCTTTGGATACTACCTTTTTTTTAAAATGTTAGACTTTAATATGTGTTTGCATTTAAAGTTAAAAATTTTTTAAAAAAAACTTAAAGTATATGAGTTGTTTTGGCACAGTGTGTTTGAGCTCTTGGGTCATCTAACATCCAAAATTGTATGTTTTTGTAAAAGATCTGCTCTAGGAATTATTTTGGGGAAGTTCTATGGCCTGTGTTATACAGGTTAGACTAGACGATCACAATGGTCCCTTTGGGCCTTGGAATCTGTAAATCGATGACTCATAATGCACTTTATGTCAAAGAGTCCAGACTTTAATGATTCATTAATGACTCTGATAAATCTTCTGATCAGTAATCCTTTATGCCTGTCTACATCTGTTCTTAAATAAATGTAATGGTAGAGAGCATTTCAGGTGAAAATGTTCACTGCTCCTAAATTTGTCATAATTCCTCTCCTTTTAAGCTAAGAACTTGCTTGATTACTCTGTCAGCAATTTTACAAGACACGGGAGCATGCACATTTTTTTTTCAGTGTTCTGAAGCGCAAAGAGAACATGGTATAAAATGTTAATGTAATTAATATTGGCAAATATAATTAATGTTGGGAAAGATTTCAGTGTGCTGCAAGTTGATAAAGAATGTAATACTTTCCCACTGAGTACAGATCTAGCAGAAACTTGATATGACCCCCATTTTTCACATTCGACTTGCCTTTTGCTTCTGAACACATTTTAAAAACTGAAAATATTCCCTTAAATCACCGTATAAAGAAAACTGGCCGGGGTGATGCAGAGAGAGTTGTTAATGGAATACAAGGCATTCCACCTCTGGGTCACTGCTGAAAAGTCAGCCCAGGTTACTGCAATCTTCCCCATGCTAGGAGTCATCCCTTAGGACCTGAAGAGCCTCTGCCATCCCCCTCCATCTTGGGGCCCTCTTTGCATGTCCTCTCTTAAGTCCCGTACATTTCCTCTTTCCGATCAGTGTTTGATGGAGGGACTCATTTAGTTGGCCTCTTTTTATGTAGGGTGACCAGAAGAAGTGTGAAAATTTGGGACAAGGTGTGGGGGGGTAATAGGAGCCCATATAAAAAAACCCCAAATATCGGGACTGTCCCTATAAAATCAGGACATCTGGTCACCCTACTTTTTATGTATCCCTCCACAAACAAAAAATCCATGGCAATGAGTCCCAGAGTCCAGGTCAACTGACTTGGGCTCACAGGGCTCGCACTGCTATTTTTAGCCCCGCAGTGCGAGCCCTGTGGTGTCGATGCTTGGGCTGGAGCCTGGGTTCTGGGACCCTGTGACAGGGAAGAGTCCTAGAGCCTGACCCAAATGTTTACAGCATGATTAAACAGCCCTTTAGCCCGAACCCTGTAAGCCTGAGTCAGTTGACCCAGGACAGCCGTGGGTGTTTAATTGCAGTGTAGACATACTTTTTGCTGCTGCTGCGGTCTTTTTTTCACTGCGTAGAGGTATCCTAAGCCTATTGCTTTTGAAGACATTTAGATGTTTGTCTACCTTTGGTGGATTTACAGCTTTCACATCCATATGTTAAGGTAGAAATAATATTTGAGTTGAAGATATGTAGGTCAGTAGTGATTAATAGTCATCAATTGAGGTACTGATAGTTTGGTACCTAGAGAGAGTCAAAATCCAAAATTTCAAATTTTTGAAGTTGTTTGCATTCTGAAGTTTGAAACAGACTTATTCCTTGTTCGAAATTTTTCTTGCATATTTCTTCAATATTTTTAAGAAGTCATTATAGAAAATATGGTTAACATCTTCAGATTACCTAATGTTTCAGCTAATTGAATAGTTCAATGAAGTTCACAATGTGTTCAATAAAAAATTCCCCAAAAAACATGACATAACAACAAATCAACAATTTTGTAATGAACAAACTTAATTTAAGAAGTCATTTTTAAATAAAAAAAAAAAACCTGGTCAAAACATTACAGCTGGCTGCATTGGTGCTGACGTTAAAACAAGTCAATGCTCCTAATGAATAGATGTTTACATCACAAATATCATGATGCCCCAAAAACTTCTCCCAGGGACTTTCTCACATATAACCACAATGGATTCAGGGTGTCTCTGTAGAGTCAGATGGTGGTGGAGTTGCCTGACTCAAGGAGCTGCAACCCTGTTACATGGTAGCCTTTACTTCCTCCTTAGGAATGGAGTAGCCTCCATAGGCATTAGTCTAGAGGAGAAGTGATTGGTGGGTCTGTATACTGGTGGGTGCAATGAACCCCCTTTGATTCCAACCCCCTTGTGTAACTGTATGATAGCATACAGGGAACTCTCACTGAACTGTGTTCTGTGGTGAGCAAGAGATGTGCTGTCACACTGGAGTTCTGCCACTTCTCTGTTGTGAGGGACATTTAATATATCATTTATTAATAAAATTAAATACAAATTGGTGTATTTTAAGGGCCTTATTTTGGTGGTGGGAGTGGTTTGAGCACAGTATGAATCTTTTAAAGTGTGTCACTAGAGCTATTTGGGTAAAGTAATAAAATATTCTGCATCTAGACACCTTGGACACACAGAATAAAACAAATGATGTAGTTGTTGGGGTTATTAATCAGCTGTAGACAACTAAGTGTTTCATGTGCATTCATAATGGTAAGCGATCCGTCAGTAATTCAGGAGCTATCCTTGGCTGATATGGTAAACACAGGGGCCATAGGCAAAGTGGGATGGAATATTATTAAACGGGGCCAATAAAGGAACTAGAAAATATTCTTTTAAGACAAGTATAATCTTGTGTGCTATAAAAAGCAGCCAGTACTCAATTTGATATGCAATGGATGTCAGCCTTGCAAATGAAACACTGGAAGCTTCCTCAGCAATGAATATGACAATGTGACTATCATTTATGCAGAAAGAGGAAATTAAGCAAGTGCTTTTATGTGTAGGTGTGATTAAAACTGTGCAGTATTTTTTTTTAATCCTTTTGGGACCTATATCCTGATATGTCATTCACTGGCCCTAGACTTTGCCCTTAGGACTTCACTCCAGGCTTCAGCAGGTTGCAGTACATAGAGTGAATTATTTTTTGTTGAATCCTACAGACAACATGAGGACTAGCCCTCTTGGGATTGGAGCTGGGTGGGGGAGCGGAGATGAGAAGAATTGCTTTCATTTGCAGCTAGCTTTCTATTGCAATAAAAGACCCTAAGTATGTCACACTGGAATAGATTGCCAAGGAATTTGCTGTGATACATAGTGCAGCAAAGAGAAGCTACTATAGAAGTACAATAGGTACTTTGTCTTATAGCTGCAGAAAATATTCTTGGTATTCTGCAATGGATGCTTGTTCTGTTGCAGATGATTCTAGCCAGGAAAAGGCCTGCATACTGCTGAAGGCCAAAACCCCCTCTTCCCCTTCCAGTTGAACACTGGGGAGTTGCAGAATAGTTGAAGGTGAGGTGCTGTAGCCTATGGATCATAAGCTTCCCCTTCTTCACTTGGGCACTATATAATTTCCTATGCCAAATTTGGTCGTTTCTCTTACTGGGAGTGCACTGTCCATGGGGCTTCATTCAGACTTTCCTTCCTCCAATGGACAAAGGGCTGGCCTCTTGCACTAATCTAGGAATTGAGGTACAGGAGGGAAATTCTGTTCCCTGCTGGATGATTGGTGAGCTCTTCCTTTGTTTGCTGCTGTAGCTAAAGGGCTTTCTGCCCACCAGCTGTCTAATGGGAGACTCCTTCTCTCCCACCCAACCAAGCTCTACAGAGAGGATGGGAGCTCTTTGGACCCATATGTTTGGCCATGCTTTATCTCCTTTGCTGAAATAGCTGTTATGTAGAAAAGCTATTTTTAAGGTGCAGCCCTTTATTTTTTTTTAGTCATTCAGGGAAGACTCTACCATCAGCATTGAGATATCAGGTATATGGAGCCTGGGAGGACACGCTGACATACTTAAGTATCCCATCCTGCCCCAATAGCCACCCTTTTGTGGGGTGCTGGTCTGAACTGTGGTGCAAAGCACTGCCTGGCTCAGAACAGGGCTCTTGGGCTGTCTGCCGAATGCAGAATCATCTCTGGGTCAACAAAAGTCCATTTGTACAAGGAGGGCAAATTGTATTTATCAGGCTTAACACCTGGATGTCTTTTACTATATGTAAGGAAATACTGGGTAGCCCAGCCTGCCAGAGGATTCTAGTACCTGAGAGTACATAGGTGGGTCAAGTATTCATTTTTAGATACTTAAAGTCATCGCTAGAGGAATAGAAGATCTCTGATTCATATGTCAAGCATATTGGAAGCAAGAGGAAGGAAAAAAACATTAGAGCACAGCTATTGCTCACTCCCTGTTTGCGAGGAAGACTTAATGTCACAGGGATTAGGTAGCTGGCTATTTTTAGATGCCTATCACCTTTAGAGGCAATTTGAAGCAGCAGAAATCACCTCCGGCATGTCTTTGTGCTGCCAGAACAGCACCTTTTGATAAGCAGGACTTCTTTCAGTTTTAGAGTCCTTAATTTCCTTCAGGACAGAGACTGCATAAATTCAGACTTGTGAGTTACTAAATCTCTGTCAAACAGCCTGCTAAACACTTTCTGAGAGGGAGAGCCAGCTGAGTAGCAAGAGGGGAAGAATTGGCATGAATTGTATCAGCGGCAGTGAGGAGGTGCATTCACAGCTATCTAACAGATGTTCTTTTCCTTTGTCTCTCCTGCAGGGCTGACATGAAACCAAATAGAAAGGTTAGAACCAAACAAGGGAATGACATGCATTTACTAAAAATTGAAAGATCCTCTCTGTGTGTGTGTGTGTGTGTGTGTGTGTGTGTGTGAGAGAGAGAGAGAGAGATTTTGTTCATTTTTAATTTAAAAACTGTGGGCCAAGTTTATTAGCACACTCGGGGTGCTTTGTACTGCTCCAGCACAACTGTAAAATCAGTTTAATGGCCAGTAACATACCAGTGAATCTGGCCCTAGATTTAGATCCAATCATAGAATATCAGGGTTGGAAGGGACCTTAGAAGGTACCTTAAAAGGTCATCTAGTCCAACCCCCTGCTCAAAGCAAGACCAATCCCCAATTTTTGCCCCAGATCCCTAAATGGCCCCCTCAAGAATTGAACTCACAACGCTGGGTTTAGCAGGCCAATGCTCAAACCACTGAGCTATCCCTCCCCCCAATCATGCATTGTATTCCTGGGATAATAGCACATTAAGCTAGCTGGGGTCAGGAAAATGACACTAGCAACCTCTTGCTCAACAGATGTGCTCTGCTCCCTAACAGCAGTGTAATTCAAATCAAGCACTGAAATTTAGTGGCATTACTCAGGCTTTACATTTGGGTAAACAGGAGCAGAATTTAGCCCCTGGGATCTATGTGGAATCATACTTGCTTTGGTGATGGATATTTGTACAACTCATTGGTACTGTAGAGGTAGACACCCATAGAAGAGTGAGTTGCTTTCTGTTGTGACACACATCAACACATTTAATTTTGCAGTTGTGGAATCTTTATCCTAAGGCACACACAGGTTCATACCTCAGTTGCACACCAACTGAGAGTCTAAGGCCAGATTTACCAGTACAATGGCTGCAAAAGTGACTCGGTTTAACTCTGGCCAGTTATGCTAGGTATAGGGATACCTTGCACTGCCAAAGCAGCATAAAGCAACCTGGGTGTACCTGTGGTCTGGTCTTCAGCTGGAGTAAATTGGCATATCTCTGTAGAAGACAAAGGTACTGTGCTGATTTACACTAGCTGTGGATCTGACCCTATATCTATAACATATTAGCTGTGTTGAATTATTCATAATAATTCAGGAGCTAAAAAGGACCTGGATTGACTTTCAGATCCCAGACAGAGGCTGCGGTTAGAACACCCAGCTCATTACTTGTGAACTGAGCAAATCTGATGTGAAGCCATAGAGCGAAACTGAGCAAGGCCATTGTTGCCATTTTTACATAGCTCTTCTCTTAAGTGGCTGCATTTTTAAATTGAATTACTTACTCTCATATTTTATTTTCCAGGGATCCCCCTAACAAGAGCTGTCTGCTACCTGAGAACAGTTAAGTGAGTTTTCAAATAGGAACTCTGGCAGACATACCCAGGTCTTCTGAGCCAGAATTTAGTGCTTTAACCACAAGATCATCCTTCCTCTCTGAATGTATTATCTCCCTGAATTCTCCTCTTAGTCTAATGAGTTGGGGAATTCAGCTCATTGCTAAAGGCTGGCATTTTCAAAAGTGCCTAAAGGAGTTAGATGCACAGATATCATTGAAATTCAATAGGAGTTGGGCATCTCATTCTCTTAGGGTATGTCTACACTACGAGACTAGTTCGATTTTTGTTAAACCGAACTTATGAACCCGATTTTGCCAGGTCGATTGTTCGAATCCACATCAGGGATCTTAATTCGAATTTCCGAGTCCACAGTAAGGGGGCAAGCGTCGACATTGCAAGCGGTGCACTGTGGGTAGCTATCCCACAGTTCCCGCAGTCCCCACTGCCCACTGGAATTCTGGGTGTAGCCCCCAGTGCCTTGTGGGACCGAAATTGTGTCGAGGGTGGTTATAGGTAAATGTCATCACTCGACCCACACTCCCGCCCTCCCTACGTGAAAGCGCCGGCGGGCAATGAATTCACGCCCTTTTCCGGTGATTGACAGCTCGGACGCCACAGGACAGTGAGCATGGAGCCCTCCACGATTATCGCTGATGTTCTGTCCGTTGCCAACACCTCGTGCCTTATAGCGCACCTTTTCCAGACTCAGATGCAGAGAAATCGGGAGAGGAGGCAACGGAAGCTCCGGGAGTACTTGAACTCTGAAAGGGGCATGGACCTCTCGCAAAGCGCTGGACCCCGTCCCCTAGACATCATGGTGGCAATGGGTCACGTTGATCCTGTGGAACGGCGATTCTGGGCAAGGGAAACAAGCACTGACTGGTGGGACCGCATAGTGCTGCAGGTCTGGGATGAATCCCAGTGGCTGCGAAACTTTTGGATGCGTAAGGGCACTTTCCTGGAACTTTGTGACTTGCTGTCCCCTGCCCTGAAGCACCAGGACACCCGGATGCGAGTAGCCCTGACTATCCAGAAGCGAGTGGCCATAGCCCTGTGGAAGCTTGCAACTCCTGACAGCTACCGGTCAGTAGCGAACCAATTTGGAGTGGGCAAGTCTACCGTGGGGGTTGCTGTGATGCAGGTAGCCCATGCAATCGTTGACCTGCTGCTCTCAAAGGTAGTGACCCTTGGAGACGTGCAGCTGATCATAGATGGCTTCGCTGCGATGGGATTCCCAAACTGCAGTGGGGCCATAGATGGGACACACAT
The DNA here is from genome assembly GCA_037349315.1 of Chelydra serpentina. Classification (NCBI taxonomy): domain Eukaryota; kingdom Metazoa; phylum Chordata; order Testudines; family Chelydridae; genus Chelydra; species Chelydra serpentina. The sequence goes on from JBAIAC010000023.1 coordinate 2,093,433, forward strand.
CCCTATCCTGGGACCGGAGCACCAGGGCAGCCAGTACATTAACCGAAAGGGCTATTTTTCTATGGTACTGAAAGCATTAGTGGACCACAAAGGACGTTTTACCAACATAAATGTTGGATGGCCAGGCAAGGTTCATGATGCTCGTGTTTTCAAGAACTCTGGTCTCTTTAGACGGCTGCAACAGGGTGTTTATTTCCCGGACCGCAAAATAACTGTTGGGGATGTGGAGATGCCTATAGTGATCCTCGGGGACCCAGCCTACCCGCTAATGCCCTGGCTCATGAAGCCATACACGGGAGCCCTGGACACTGAAAAGGAGCTCTTCAATTACCGCCTGAGCAAGTGCAGAATGGTGGTGGAGTGTGCCTTTGGCCGTCTCAAAGGCAGATGGCGAAGCTTACTGACTCGCTCCGACCTCAGCCCTAAAAATATCCCCATTGTGATTGCAGCGTGCTGTGTGCTCCACAATCTCTGTGAGATCAAGGGGGAGACATTTATGGTGGGCTGGGAGGTTGAGGCAAATCGCCTGGCAGCATATTAAGCTCAGCCGGACACCAGGGCGATTAGAAGATCACAGCGGGACGCGCTGCGCATCCGGGAAGCTTTGAAAGCTCGCTTCCAGACAGACCAGGGTAACCAGTGACAGTTACACTTCGTTAAACAGATACTGAACCTTCCCCTGTTTCTTTACACAGTTTCCGTTGCCCATCCTCTCCCATTACCAACCCCCTTCCCCCTCCTTCGCTCAACGCTGTAAAGGCACAATAAAGAAAACATTTGTTTATTTGGACCGTCTCCGGTACTGGTTTCCCGGTTACGGTTTTAACTGTGGACACATTCCGCGGTTGGAGAGCGGGTGGAGTGTGGGAAAGTAAGCTTCAAAGCTTGGGGAATGACATGATCCTGCTCCCAGAGCAGTCCCAAGTGCTGGACTGCTTGTTTAAAGGGAGCCATTAACCCCTCCTATTCGCATGTGTGTGTGGTGGGGTCTCCGTGACTTTTTCCCTGTGAATATCGGATACGGATCCCCCGGTGCATTGATCTATCATGCAGGCTATTGCCAGCTGCTAAAGATCAGCGGTCACCCTCCCCCACCAGACAGCGAAACACCCAACCACCAACCCCACGTAGAGAATCTGAAAACCCACACACAGAATGACAAGTGTGCTTACTGCATGCTATTTTTACTGTCCCTTTCAGTTGATCTGTTACCCTGTCTGTACCCTGGGTTGTGCTCCAGTTCTATGCACTTACAAACCCCGTTACCCAATAACCCGAAAAAAAAACGGTCCCGTTTAAGACACTCAGGGAAACATCAATGAACCAAAAAACCAGTTTTATTAAACAGAACATTTCTTTAACATGGAACCTGGGAAGGGAGGTGTTGCGGGGCGCTGCTGGAGGGAGGGGAAGGAACAGTCTATGGTTTTGGGAATGAGAGCCTTCTGCTACTGGAACAGTCTGCAGGGGTGGAGTGAATATTTCCACGGACCCTGCCTCCCCTCGTCCTAGTGACTTTGGGTGAGTAAACCACTGGACTTGGTGGCGGGGGTGGGCGGTTGGAAAGAACATATAGAGGGGCTCTTTCCTCCTGTCTCCTGTCCTGGAGAACATCCACCAGGCGCCGGAGCGTGTCGGTTTGCTCCCTCATTAGTCCCAGCATTGTTTGGGTAGCCTGCTGATCTTCCTGCCGCCACCTGTCCTCGCACGCTTCAGCCCTCTGCTCCCGTTCCCTGGCTGCTCGCTCGGACCGTGAGACGTCCTCTCTCCGCTGTGCCGCCTCCCTTCGGGACAACATCATCAATTCTGAGAACATGTCGTCCCGGGTTCTCTTTTTGCGCCGCCTTAGCTGTAGCAGCCCATGGGAGGGAGAAACACGGGTAGGGCGGGAGACACTCGCAGCTGCGGGATGAGGGAAAGGGAGTGAATTCCTCAGAAAGATACTTTTTCCAGAACAATGCCCATACTCTTTCACCGTGAATAGGACCAAACACAGTGGCTATCACATGTAAACATACTACAAGGTCAAATATTATGCCTTAATGCTGAGTGTCTGGGGTCCCGGTATACGGATCCCAGAAGCCTTGCCGAACAGTGAAAATCACCTCTCTGAAGACCATGGTAAGGTGATGAGTTAGGACTGCTGAAAGATTGCTTCACAGCAGTGCTCTACTCCCATGTCTCACTCACTGTTCCTGGCGGCGGGCAGGCACTGATGCTGGCCTAACCGCTAATCTACAGCGACTTTCCAAACCCCCCCCCCACTCCGCGTGGTCGCTCACGGGAACCTAAAGTGCCCGCGAACCGCTCATCATGCACGGCTCGCCTACCCTTCCCCCCCCCTCCGCGTGGTCGCTCCCGGGAACCTAAAGTGCCCGCGAACCACTCATCATGAACGGCTCGCCTACCCTTCCCCCCCCTCCGCGTGGTCGCTCCATGGAACCAAAAATGGCCGCGAACCGCTGAGCATGAACGGCTAGCCTACCCTTCCCCCCTCCCTTCGCGTGGCAGCTCCCGGGAACCAAGATCGCCCACGAACCGCTGTTTCAGAACGGATCGCGTACCCTTTCCCCGGCCTCGCGTGGCCGGTCCCCGGAACTGTCCCTGCCCGCGCGCCGCTAAGTACTAATGGTTTGGCTCCCGAATCCCTAACACCACGCGTTAACGGAAACAGCCGGGTGTCTTTCTTTAAAGGGAAAAGGAAGCATTCACTATACTAATTATACCACTCATTCAAACCAGGACCCCATGACTGATATCACTCTGATGAGGATTACCGAGACAGAGAAATACTGCATGCTGCGTCAATGCCAGCAAACCCCGGGGCTGTATGCCGCCATGCTATGCAAGGCAATGATACCAGAGTACCTGCAGCTTGCATGGCGCGGGAAAGTATCCTACCATGGAGGAGACAATAAGGCCGCTCTCCCAGTGAACGTGCTAAACAAGCTCTCACTGTACCTCCAGGAGAGCTTTGCGGAGATCTCAGATGGGGATTACACCTCTATCCCCATACATATTGACAGACTTTTCGAATAGTTGCACGGGAAAGCGACTCCAAGCTGAAGCGCATAACGCCAATTAAGCCACAGTTACACAGTGCTATCACACCATACCTATTGTATTGCAAATAAATGTCTAACACATTAACCTGATGATCCTTCGCCTGATTCCTGGTCAGGAATGCTGCCTTGGGAGTGTTCGTAGGGCAGCTCAGTCAGGGTGAGGAATAGTTCCTGGCTGTCGGGGAAATCAGCAGTGAGACCGCTGTCTAGTGCCTCGTCCTCCTCCCCTCCTTCCTCTTCTTCGCCGTCCGTGAAAACCTCCTCCGACGTGCCCGTAGATAAGACCCCGTCGTCGGTGTCCACGGACACTGGTGGGGTAGTTGTGGCAGCACCACCGAGCATGGCATGCAGTGCCTCGTAAAATCGGCAAGTGTGTGGCTGCGACCCGGAGCGTCCGTTGGACTCCTTGGTCTTTTGGTACGCCTGCCGCAGCTCCTTGATTTTCACGCGGCACTGCGTAGCATCCCGGCTGTATCCTCTCTCCGTCATAGCCTGGGATATTTTTTCATAAATCTTTGCATTCCGTCTTTTGGAACGGAGCTCGGCTAGGATTGATTCATCTCCCCACACAGCGATCAGATCCAAAACTTCCCGATCACTCCATGCTGGAGCCCTCTTTCTAATCTGGGATTGCATGGTAACCTCTGCTGTAGAGCTCTGCATCGTTGCCAGTGCTGCTGAGCTCGCCACGATGTCCAAAGAGGAAATGGGATTCAAAATGGCCAGACAGGAAAAGGAATTCAAATTTTCCCGGGGATTTCTCTGAGTGGCAGGTCAGAGCATCCGAGTACAGATTACTGCCCTGAGCATCCACTGAGTGGTGCACTGTGGGATAGCTCCCGGAGCTATTAGCGTCGAATTCCGTCCACAGTACCTCGAATTCGACATGGTCATTTTGAATTTGGCGCTACTCCCCTCGTCGGGGTGGAGTACAGAAATCGATTCAAAGAGCCCTTTATGTCGAAATAAACTGCTTCATAATGTGGACGGGTGAGGGATTAAATCGAGTTAACGCTGCTAAATTCGACATAAAGTCCTAGTGTAGACCTGGCCTTAGTCTTCTTTGAAATCCCAGCCAAAGTTGATAGGGTTTCCATGTGTTGTTTTCAGTCACCCTTCATCTCTGCCTGCTTTTAGCAAAGGTGCATTGGTAGCCTAGAACAATCTAAACCCACAATTATAGAAACTAGTTCCAGGGTTTTTCTTAAAATGAGGTGCTGTATACTATTCCCAACAGCACCTTGGACTTAAATACTCTTATACAGTACTTGGCATTGGTTGTTATATTAATGATCATGGATTCTCAAACACACACAAAAATCTATACCATGGTACAAGCTCTGTGAAATCCAAAAATACTTTGCTTGAATTGTAGTCGCTGAGATACACTCTTAGAACTCCAGCGTTTAAATCAAAATGCAATTATTTGGTTCCTCATAAATCTGCTTCGCAGAGGGTAACACCAGCTTGTCTGAAGCACCCTTTGGCTATGTAGAAGTTCATGCGTAAGAGGCGGTTGCTATCCCCATAACTGGCATACTGGAAATGCATTCTTGTGCATCACTGTGACTTCATCACTAGTTTCTATGAGCCCCACTGGATTGGGCCTCAAAAGCAGAAAAGGAGGAGAGCAGAAATAAGTCAACAGTACTATTTAAGAGCTTTCTCATGCTTTTTTGTGTTCCCTTTCCATGTACCATTCACTGCAAGCTCTTTGGGACAAGGATCATCTCTTGTTCTGTTTGTATGGTGCCTAGGGTTCATGACTGGGGTTCCTGGATGCTACTGCAATATAAATAACATGACTGAGTTTTACTAGTAAAAATTAGTATCAACATGTGAATCTTGTACTTGCGCTCTTGAATACTTGCACAGCATGCTTAAATTCAGTTTCTGAGAGCGCTCACACCAGAATTCTAATTAGCCAGGGAAGAGACAACTCATCTGGATTTTGAATATCGAGCAGCACAATAGAGACCCCAATTCAGCAAAGCATTTAAGCACGTGCTTCGATCCTTTGAATATGATTTAAGCACATGTGTAAGTATTTTGCTGAATAGGGATGCTTCCTGAAATAGGATCAGAAAGAGTAAATGAAATTTGTGAAAATGTTAATGAAAGAGCTTATTAAAAAAAATTACTATCTGCAGACATTAAAAGAACAGGTTAAAAAAAGGCAAAATTAATTGCATAAGTAAGAATCATTTGCTCTGCTTTGGTCACAAGTGGCATGAGCTGAAAAGTTATTCCATCCATACAAATATATCTCGCATCCTGCAGTGTGCTCACTGCTAGTGAATTCTCATATGCAGTCTGCAAGAGCAAATTTTAAAAGCATCTTCGTATAGGTGTATCTGATTTGTTATGTCACCATCAATAGGCTTTAATACCGACAACATTTAAAAGGTTCCTTGTGCTTTTGGGTACCTTGAGTTTTAAGTATCCACCTTGAGACACCTTAAAATGGGGCCTGATTTTCAGAAAGTGGTGACCCACCTTTCCTTTGAAACTTTAGGCCCCTTTGAAGTGTCTTAAGTTGAGCAGTTACAATTACTAGTTACCTCTTACTGGTTTGGCCTTTGGCTCTTGTTTATATAATAATAATAATAATAAATGGAGATATGCCAATCCCCCAGAAATGGAACAACCTTGAAAGGTCATCAAGTCCAGTCCCCTACCTTCACTAGCAGGACCAAGTACTGTCCCCTGACAGATTTTTGCCCCAGATCCCTAAATGGCCCCCTCAAGGATTGAACTCACAACCCTGGGTTTAGCAGGCCAATGCTCAAACCACTGGGCTATCATGCAGAAAGTTTTTAATATTCAGGTCTAAAATATGCATTTGTTGTTCTTACCAACGAATTTGTATTGTGTTTTTGCCACTCCATAAGTTGATTTTAAAGAATTTCTCTCTACCAGTTTATTGGTATATATAATAATAACAATACATGCACTTGTGTAGCATCTTCCATCAGGGGATTCCAACATACATGCACCTGTTTATATATTTATACTTGGAAATACAATAGCTCTAGTGAAATTTCCCACCCTGTTTCTATGACAGCTCATGTAGCTCCATTGGACATTGTCTACTGTACCTTTAAAAAGATATACATTTTTAAGTGGCGTATTTGCAATTTGTGTCTACATAAGGGGTCGATTTTTGACAAAGGCTAATTTGTAGCTTAGAACACTGGTGGTTTTTTGTTTTTGTTTGTTTGAATGGGCACAATAGGCCTTGATTCTGAACATCACTTAAGAACATGCTTTACTTTGAAATCAGTAAGAATTAAGCACGTACTTAAGGTTAAGCATGTACTTAAGTGCTATTCTGAATAGGAATGCATTCATGAATTAGGCCCATAGTTTGTCTAAGATGCATAAATATTAGGCATCTTTTCCCTTGCTGCACACTTTATTATCGAGAACAATTAAAGTTTAGCAATCTAGGGCAGATATGCACTCTTATGTTCCATGCCAGAAGAGTAAAAGTCATTAAATAACATGCACTTTTTAAAAGTGTCCTTAAAGAAACCACTCTCCCATCCTTTTGATAAAATATGTCATGCCGTGCATTACTTTGATGTGTGCCCACATATCATATACACTTTTAATCTGATGGACCTATATGGATTTTTAAACATACTCAGCTAACCATGAACCGTATGGACTTTAGAAGGGTGACATTTTAGATCTAGGTTATAGTGAGGGTTCAAGGGTGCAACAGATCACGTCTTGTTCAATACTATTGCTGTCTGGTCTTGTTTTTATCAATCAATTTTGTTTCTAAATTAACCTGAAATGTGGGTCTTAATCTGGGTGCAGAAACAATGGCAATAATGTAGAGATTTCTATTCAGTGATGTACCTGAAATTCTCTGCCCATTCCCACTCAACCCCCACCTTCTTTCATTCAGGCCACTTTCCTAAAGTCAGATTAAATGAAAAATACACCCAGATTCCAGTGATCTTCCCTAGGGAATCACATGACGCCACAAAACTCTGCAGTCCCAGTTTTCAAAATGCACCTTCTACTTCTTCTTGAGCCATTGTCTCTGCCCAGTCGTATGCATGTGCCATTAGGACCTGACCCAGCTGCCAGCAAAGTCAAAGGGTTTTCTAAGGGCCTCTACATCCCATTACAGCCATTGGAGGCTTTCCATGACACAGAAGTCGGGCATTTTTTTGATGAAGCCAGTACTGTAAGCAAGTAGCACATACCCTGTCTAAATGCAAAGCTACTGCCAGCCCAGGGCATGCAACTGGGCATGCTCAGGGATTGAAAAAGGAGGTACTTTCTAGTCAGTACCTCAGGGATGCCATCATATTTGAGCTTCATATTAATATATTTGTTTCTGGATTTGCTTTCAACAGAAGTAAGCAAAGCAACAGTGAAATTGTCATTGAGGTACATTAATTGTTTAGCTGCATTACAGGCCTGTGGCATCATCCCTTCTTTCATCCCTTTGTGACTCCCAAGTTCCTCATGAATCTGTTTTCTCAAAGTCCTAGTGCTAGCCCTGGGTTGCGCAGCAGGTGGATCACTGGAAACGAATAGCCTGCTAATTTTGCTTTGGAAGCTGTGGTCCCCTCCCAAAAAAATACCCTTCCCCCCACCAGCCCCATTCCTTTATTACTGTTATAGCTAAGATCTGTCCAGCTACTTATAGACTGCTGGAATATGCTGCCTTTTTGAGCCTCTGAAAATTACCAGTCAGACCCAGAGGAACTTCAGCCATGATGTCATTCAGGCAACCCACTGAATCTGGGATGAGATCCACTGTATTACAGCCAATCCCAGCCATAAAGTATGAGATTCTATATAGAGGATTACACACTACACTACACTACACTACACTGTAAGGATGTTAAGATTGCAAAGTCGAGCACTCAAAAGTTTGGAAGTGACAGAATTGAGGTTTCCTGTGCAACCTTATTTCAGCCCCTCTTGTGCATACGCATGACGCAATCTTTAATTGCCTGATCACATACTGTTTTTTCCACAGAACTCCTGCCCCTATTGCCCCCACACTGGTTCCTAGTCTCACTCTCTCCCTAACTTCTCATCTGGTCTCTGTGTTCTTGCCAACTGATGCCCAGTACCTCTGTTTCCTTCAATGGTTCCCCGTCCCAGTCTCCTTCCCCAACCTGTCCCAGCTTTCCCTTCTTCCTCTCAGTCCCAGCCCCAGGTTTTCCTCCTCCTGGTTCCCAGTCTGCTAGCATTCTGTCCCTGTTTTTCTTCCCCTTCCTCCTGACTCCTTGCCTCAGTCTACTTTTTCCCCAAAATATTCAGCTGGTGGCAGACACCCAGCATCGAAAACTTCAGTCCAAATGTTTAGTTCGGCAAAGTAATAAAGCAACTGAAACCAGGATCTTCTAATGGGAAGTGTGGGACAACTTTCCTAACAGACCGTACTATCAGCCCTGCTCTATAATATATGTTGATAATATAAAGAGTGCCATCTACTGGCATTAGATTATGAAATAGTATTCCTAAATGAATAGGGTCAATAAAATTGTTATGCCCTGGAAGTGTGTAGCACTAAACAACTTGAACCCGGAAATGGCATCCCAGCTTGAATGATCAACCATAAAGGAAGGGAGGAAAGCCTAGATATAACACTGGGGGACACTTTTAGTTGCAATGCTGATCCACTTCTTCAAAGGTTCATCGCAAATAACCCAGAGCAGCCCATTTATTGTCTGCACCGTACCTCCCCAGACCTGTCAAAAGGCGGTGTAGACACAGTCTTCAGGTAATTCCCAGTGACTCAGCTCTGAGTCCTGAGAAATGGTGGCCTCAAAAACATTAGTGGATTAAGATCAAATGAACTGTGCATATAATCCAGCCAAAGAACCCCCGACAAATAAAAGGCGCCCCCTTGCTACACAAGTTTTTATGGCCTTTCTGGTTCCCATCCTCACTAACGTGGCCTCCTGCTCTTCACTACCCATACTGGGCCTCAGATCTTTTAGTGCCTCTGCTCCAATAGATCCAAACTTTGAGGGTCCTTAGATGCCCTCTTATCTCAGGTCCAGATCTGTGAATCCGATCTTGAAAAGATAATTAGCACTTTTACCCCTACATTTTCATGAAGGAGAGTTTGTATTGTCCTCATTTTATAGGTGAGGAAATTGAAGCATAAAGAGGGAAGAGTATCCATGGTCACACAACAGGCTTGTAGCTGAGGTGGGCATAAAACCCAGGTCTCCTGAGTCTGTGTCCCATGCTGCCTCCCTCCTATTAGAAGGAAGACGTAGCCCAGAATCAGTGCTGGAAAATACTGCCCTTCTACTTGACAATGTATTTGATTTCAGAAGCTAGGAATGTTATTTCATCCGTGCACTTATCCTTTTGCTTCTGGAAATTTGAACCTGCCTTAAATCATGAGCATTCAAAAAAAAAATCCCCCTTTCACTGAACAGTTACTAAAAACCAACCCCCAAGCTATTACCTGTTTTAGGGGTGCCATTGGCCCCTTCAGGAAAACCCTTTTATAGAACAGATGTTTTCCCAGCAAGATGTCGTGTTGTGCACCTGCAATGGAATCACAGCACCTTCAGCAGCATAAAAAGGTGCTACATGTTTTCATCCAACTGCGCCCACCCCCCTCCCCCCACCGCCAATTACTTAGAAATGGGAGCAGGTTTGCTGGTCTCAGCCTAGTTGCCATTTGTGCACATCATGAAACCACTATGCAATTTGCTGCAATTGGCATGCTGTGCTCAAAAAATACAGGGGTTACTGCTGATCAGGAGTAAGGTGCATTGACAGAGCAGAGCTGTGAAGCTTGCAGTGTTCTTGCCTGTGCTTATAACCTGCTCTGGCTAAGGGCTATTTATTCCTCACTTTCTTAAGCATTGCATTCGCTCCCATGCAATGGGAACAGCATTTGTGATCGAGATTCATTATCTCTGGTGCTGGGGAAAACTTTCCTTTGATTATTAGGAAGATTTTTCCCTATTGGTGTGCGACGCCCTAGATCTCAGCTTTGTTGACTTGAACAAAAGGTTGCTCAAAATCACCCTGCTGTAAGGGGAGAATGTTTGCACATTTGGGATTTTTTTTTTAAATGTAGCAAACCAATGAAGCCTTTTTGAGATGAAGGGCAACGAATCTGACACGTGTATGTTTTTCACACCCCTGCAAAAATCGTCTGGCACCTTGTTGTTCCCATTTGAAATAAGAAAGCTCAGCAACTGTCCTGTGCACTAGATTTCATCCAAGTACTGAATAAAACAAATGGCATTTTGTAGCCTAACCTGGTTGTGAGATGGCTTTAAAAACAAGAGTTCACAATGCAAAATCAACCTAGTTTTAAAGCACTCCACAGCTCAGAAAAGCTTTATTGTTACCTCAATATTTACCACCAATACAACAGTTGGAGTCAAAAAGGGCTTTGGGATTTTTCAGAGGAAATTAGTTTGGCATCAATGACTGGAATATACCGAGACATGATGGACACGCAATCATGCCTTCGTGTTTAATTTAGATACAGCAACAACTGCCCCTATGGGATGTTTATGTGGTTGGATTTTTTCTAGGTATAATTCAAGATTATCTCTAGGATGAAGTTGCATCCTAAATATACAGCTAGTTATGCCGCCTCTTGTAATTTTTCAAAGCATGGGCCTATAAATGCAAATTATAAGTGGGACTTTCAAAGCCACCTAAGGAAATTTAGGAACACAATCCCAGCTGCCTTCATGGCACCAGCCAAGAAGTGGGGGCTGTAGGGGAGTGGTGCTACCTGAAGCCAGGGAAAAGGGGGAACTCCCATCAGCTTTTTTTCTAGATCCTTTACACTGCTCCCCCTTATTTTAGTCCCTGGTGCTAGCAGATCCAGTTCAGGATCAGAGCAGTTGCTATCAGATTACAAGCATTGTGGGGAAGGGACCATCTTTTTGCTGTAGTTTCATACAGTGTCTATTAGCCCTGATTGAGGCCCCCCTAGTGCTACCTATCTGGAAGTGCCTGCATGTCCTAGGCTCCTTCCAATCATACAAGGCCCTGTCCCTGCCCCAAAGAGCTTACACTCTGAAATGACCACATCTCATTTTCCTGCAGTAACTCGGCCAAATGTCTTTGCTTTCAAATTTCCCAGAGGAACTATTGAGGGAGGAGCCTGCCTTGCTGTGGGGAGCGATGGCTTCAAGAGAGCAGGAGGGAAGGTTTGACAGAAGTCACTGTAAGCTGCGCAGCCGTCGGTAACATGGAATCGTGTGCCTAGAGCGTTTGTGAGCTTTGCCATGGAGGTTAATTACATCAAGGACAGTACTATTCTAGCATCCCAGGCAAGCTGTGACTAGCTGACACAGTGCATGGAATGCTGACTGCAGTAACCGAGCTCATTCTTTCAGAGCCTGCACTGGCAGTCACAGGCTAGTTATGTCAAGCGAGACACTTCTTTTTTGCTTAGTCCATTAGTGGCATATTTATTGCTATATTGTGCTGTACTCTTAAGGGTTTCACCAGATTAACTGTGACAAATATGGCATGTTTTTCTCTTTCATGATAGCAGTTCACGCAAGAGGCTCTGTGATTCTTTTGCGGGAGATATATTGTATTAGTGTAATCGTATTGGGGTTTTATTTTGTTTTAGATTTTGAGTCACTTTGTTGCAGTCTTCCTTTTCCAGGTACTTCAATGCCAGGCACTGGATGGTTTATATGGTTTAAAAAAAACTAATTCAGTGACACACTCCTGATGTGGATAACTATATTCAAATGAACCAAAAGATCAAGTGTTATGGTTCAAGGCTGAAGCTATAACTTTGCCGGTTGCAGCCCGCAGGCCGTTTTTATCTGGCCCGCAAGCTCCGGGCGGGGGAGCGGGGCCGCGGGCATTTCAGGCTCTGGCTGGGGCAGCGGGGCCGCAGGCATTTCGCGCTCCGCCCGGCGCTCCGGCTGTGGGAGCGGGGCCGCAGGCATTTCGCGCTCCGCCCGGCGCTCCGGCTGGGGGAGCGGGGCCGCGGGCATTTCGTGCTCCGGCCGGGGAGCAGGGCCACAGGCTTGGCGCTCCGGCCGGGGGAGCAGGGCCGCGGACATTTTGCGCTCTGCCCGGCGCTCCAGCCGGGGAGTGGGGCTAGGGGCTTGAATTGTTAATTTTGTGACCACTATGAAATTGCAGTGACCCAGGACAGTGTCTTCAAAACAAGTAGTATTTATGTGTCCATAGGGACATAACAAACAGATAGGAGGGTTAAAATAACACAAACCTAAACACACATTGGCAAGGAAAGCTAGGTAAGACAGTTTAAGTAAGTCCCACTTGACTCAGGTATCCCCAGCATTGGGGATGGATGAGACAGACTGCAACTTCTGCCTCTGGCCGCTTGTCCCCCACCTGTCTGTGTATGTCCCTCAGGTCACAGGCTGTCTTTTATCCTTCCTTTGTTCAAGGCATCCCACCTGAAGATCTTCCTGGAACTGGTCAAATTAGTTTGTTTCTCAAGAGACATAGAAGGTAGTCTTCAAGCAGTGGGCTCCCTGCATTGTCTATTTGAATACCCAGCAATTGAATTAGTCATTGCCAGGTTCCTGGATATCTCAGGAATGCTCCAGCTGGAATTAACCATTAGAGTTCCATAGAACCAGCTACATCACAATCATATATATATATATATATATATATAAAATACATATACACACACACACACACACACAGGGCCTAGGCGAAACTTCCTTGCACCAGCCCTGAATCCCCACCCCAGCTAACACCCCCCCCCCCACGGTAGCCCCCCCACCCGTGGCAGCTAACCCCCCTGCTCGCAGCAGCTCAGCCCCCTGCCCGCAGGCAGCGGCAGCATCCGCCCCCCCCCCCCCCCCCGCCCGTGGCGCCTCCCCAGCTCCAGGCTACATGCTCAGCCGCTGAGGCAGGAGGCAGCCGCCCGTTTCCTCGCGAAGCCCTGCTGAGCCCCAGCAGCACGACAACAGCCCTCGCCACACCAGGGCTTCGTGAGGAAGCGGGTGGCTGCCTCCTGCCTCCTGGCTCAAGCGTGGAGTCGGGAGGCAGGAGGCAGCCACCCGGGGGTGGCGAAATGCTGCCCCCCAAATCCTGGTGCCCTAGGTGACAGCCTGGGGTCACCTAGTGAAAGCGCCAGCCCTGTGTGTGTGTGTGTGTGTATAATGATATTAATACAGATATCTCCCATGCTCTTCACAATAAGGACAGTTATAGAAATTAAATTAACTCAGTAGCCAAAACAAAATAATACTGCTTTTAATTGCAGTTGCAACACAATTTTGTGATGAATGTAGTAAGAAAAAGGACCATGTACTAATATGTGGCTAGTTCTGGGTTTGCTCTTTAGTTTTAGTCATAGCAGTGGCCAAAACTTTAAAAAAGGGGAGCCCCAAAATTAAGCTTTTAAATCCATATTTAAGCACCTAAAAAAGTGTGCAGACTTCAAAAAATGTTGATAACCCAGCAACTCTTATTGACTTTACTGGATGCTGCTGGGTGTACAGCTTTTTTTTAAAAAAAATCAGGCCACATTGAGGTGTCTAATACAAATTCATGAACATAACTCCAGGCGTCCATTTTCAACAACTCTTCGCCAGTATGTACAATGCAAGTTGAATTAAAGGAGTGCTACAAGTACACAATAGATGCAATGAATGTGTTTAAATGATGCAGTGCCCAGCACATGATCCATGAACACTTTATGAATATCAAGTGTAATATCGAGTGAGTTCACTGTGCTATTCCATGTGTCATTGGTGCTTTATGTTTATTAATGGTCAGAATAGAAAAGAACTTCATGAAGTTAGGAACCAAATATCCACGATTTTCAGAATTACAAGTGTAGCATACTCTGTAATGATCTACTGCAACTGAAGATCATTTCTACTTGATCACTTTTGTTTAAGGGGGACAAAGAAATCATTGTTAGCTCTGTCTGTTTTAATTTCCTTTAAATGAGTTCTGTTTGTTTTAACATCTTTTGAGGGCCATCACTGTAGATCAGAAGGCTTGCAATCAGGATAGATGAGTGCACCAGAAAAAAATGTCTATATAGATTAACATCTGTAGAGTCCACTGCTCCCAAAATATACCTGGCATTTGCTAAGCTATAGTCAGTAGTAGCATTGCTTGAAGTAGTATATATAAAAGACAGTATTTCAGTGTTTAGATCATGGCCACATCTCTCCTGGAAGTATCACTTCTGGCACATATTTCCTAAGATTGCATATACAGTAAAAAATCCTTATCAAGGATTGTGTCGGGGTGGACTCCATCACATACACACATCCTATTTTCCTGAACAATAGAAGCTCCTCTCTGATTCTTTCTGACCTGAACATGCCCTCATATTGGCTTGATTTTAAAAGCCACCTTTACAACTAGAATTCCTTTTCACGCGCAGTAGAGATCAGAAAGTAGCTAACTTTAATTCTTTGACAAAAGCAGTGGCTATTAACAGTCGCAATTTTTAAACCCAAAGTACAGTACATATCTAATGCTTTAGAGTTTCTAATGTTTCAGAAATGCAATCTCAAACATTCATAGGTCTGTGGAGTTTGAACACAGTTGAGTTGCATTTAATTTCATATTCATCAAGCAAAGGATCTGTGCCCGTCTCCTTTTTGGGACTATAACCACATCTCTATTACGCTAATGACTGTAGGTATTATAATTTGTATCAGATTGTATTTAGTGGCCAAGTCCCAGTAGTTTCAACTCAGGCTTCCATTTATCTCTCATTTGAATACTCTAGTAGTTCTCTGACTGGTTTGCATTTAGGACTATGTATTAAGGCATGTTGTGTTTTGTGGGGATGATGTAAGAGGATAGCTGATATTCCTAGGCATGATACTCTGTGACAGGTTATAAATAGCTGGTACGTACATCACAGCATTCACACCCCCATCTTCACCATTGGTTTTCTCAAGTTCTAAAGCAGGCACGGGGAGTACTGATACCTGCTTGCCTCAGTCACAGAGAAAAAATAAAGCAGTGCTTGACTGTAATGTAATATTCCCTTCTGATAATCAATCAAAACTCCTGTGCTATAGGTACATGTACAAACTCAGCCCTAAAAGGGTGGAACAATCTTGACAGAAAACCACATGCTCTTATGAGAAGGATGTTCTTGTGATTTAAAGTTCTTACTTGGGACTCAGGAGAGCTGGGGGTCTGTTCCCTGCTCTGCTACAGACTTCTTGAATGACCTTGGGCAAGTCACTTAATCTATCTGTACCTCAGTCCTCCATCTGTAAAATGGGGATAATACTTCCTTTCTCCAATTGTTCACCTTGTCTATTTAGGGTGGGCTTTTCAAAAGTACTTAGCACTGGCGTAATTCTCTTCCCATTGAAGTAGGTGGTAAAGCTCCTGTAGATTTCAATGTTAGCAGAGTTAGGCCAATGCTGAGTGCTTTTGACAATCTCACCTTTAGATAGCAAGCTCTTTGAGGCTGTCCCTAACTATAGGTATGTGCAGTGCGTAGCAGTGTAGATATTACTGTAGTACAACAATAATAAATAAATGATCTTGTTTTGCAATAGCCTGACAAATCCAAAAGGGAATGTTTTTTGTCCTGGAATCAATTTGGAATTCATTAACGCTCTTCCTTTGCAGCACTGCTTGTGAATATTCATAAAACAGGAGATGGGTCTCTGTTTAAGGCTGGTGCCTTATGTCCTATTATATTTAAATTCTTCCAAATGAGTTAAGCATCTCAAGGCAAAAGTAAAATATAAACAGCAAATGATCAACATATGTTGTCTTAATGTTTCTTCCCCTCTTTACCTTAGCTGTTTTAGAATATGAATGAGTTATATGTAAAGGTACGCTCCACTCATAAAGAACTCCCTTTCTAAGGAACAAGACGGCTCTTTCTGTAAGCATGATTCATAGCTTCACTATTTAAATGGCACCTTGATCATAGGACTGTTGAAAGCCAACTGTTCTGTGTTGCACAGTGAAATGTTTGTTTGCACAGCCATGTTTAAAATGCAGTTTAAAATCAAATTACTGTTAAATTCATTTGAAGATTCAGCAGATTTAGGGGGAAAGTGTTGATTTCTTTTTTCATCCCTGGAAATCTAACATTTTCAGAATGGAGCTGTGCAACAACTTAATTTTATATCAAGTATTTGATTTCACAGCTCGCCATTATTTAGGATCTAGTTGCAGCTGCATTGTGTATGCTTAACAAATAAAAGCTTTCAGAGAACATCATTCAATTCTTACCTCCTGCTAAGGGTTTTCGAAGTGTAATACATCATGGAATCAAAATGACTTTCACTAAAAGTTCATGCTGTTTAAATCACACCAAATGTTCTATTGAGCTGTAGCATACATAATTCATGTGTCATTAATGGCTTCTACAAGTCTTCAGCTGCATAGCATACCAATGAATCAGGATGTGCGGATTTTTTTTTTTTTTTTTTGATACCTGCCTTAAATTGCATTTAGAAGCAGCGCTAGGTAACTGTAGTAACTTGGAAAGTCAAACAGTCATGCGCTGAATTATAGTTTGTGATTGACATGGTAAAGTAGATCTTGTTTCTTTCCTGATTTGAGTAAATGTTCTATTTTAAACAGGAAATGTGTGAGATATTTTTATATGATTATATAAAATATATATTTGCTTTGCCTTAAATTCCGAAAATATATTGGAATCACTCACTGTAGCAAATTGTGAATTGGCGACATTGTCTTGTCAGTTAAACCTGCCCATTTAGTTGATCTGTATCCACTGCAACAAGGGCCGCGAGTCTAGTGAGCGATGTATGTTGGTGGCTCTCGCAATGGGAGAGGGCAAAAGGACAGGACAGGCTGGGTCCCATGAGGTTTCTGGCCTCCACAGGACTTCCAGTTAGGGGGTTGCAGGATTTGGCATGAGATTTGGAGCCACGATAAGAGCTGTGTGCTCAAGGCCACTTCCTGTTTGCTGGTTTCCAGTCCTCTGCCTGCCTGGATGGGGCTGCAGTGGGGAAGCCTCCCTGGATTCTGCCTTCCTTTGCAGGGAGGTCAGGACTGAGCCCCATGACCCAGGCAGAGCCCTGGTGGGGGATCCTGTCTGCCTCAGCTTGTGGGCCATGCCCACAAGGGGCTGCTTGCAGCCATGTGGGACTTGAATTGGTGGCAGCAGCTGCTGTTGGATGTGCACTTGGCTGGCATCACCCTGGGCAAATGCTAGAGGTGTCTAACAATCAACACTACCAAACAGAAATGTTCATGCAATATTCATTTCACTGCCGAGCATGTGCTTGGGCTTAACAACAGTGCAGCCGATGCTCTCTCAGTTGCGGGTCAACAGACTCCGAGCACTAGCACTGGAGGCCAGAACAGATGCCGGTAGAACCTATGGAATCTTGTTGCTAGAAGCAGTGTCTGTGGACAAGGGAGCACTTGCAACCCATACCTTTTTAAGCTTACCGGGTGGAGTTTGATGAGTTTCAGAGGGCTAAATGTCTACCCAGGGCCTGGCCTGTACCAGAGCACCAAACATGGTGGGTCATGGTCATGCTATAGCTAACCGGTAATCCAGGGTGGCCTTTTACTGCAGGTCTGCTGGTCATCCGTACCATTATTGGGGATTCATGATTCACAGGATGCAAGAAGATTGGGCCCAGGCTGCTGGGATGTGGAGCAATGTCAGGAAACCGGTGACCTTGCAGGTCCTTAGGCAATTAGTTTGGGTTCTTCCTCAGGTCTACCATTCGGGGGCTGAGGCTCTTGGCTTTCTTTTGGGCCTTCCAGGCCAGTGCATTGTTCCCTTCAGCCAATGGAGACTCTTTAGAGTGGGCTCTTGAACTACAGGGTGTGCAGTGGAAAGGTGATTCTCTAGGGCTCAAGGTCTGCAGATCAAATAGGGGTTAGTGAGGCTGTTGCGCTGCACCACTCTGGTAAGGGGGACCTGTGTACTGTGCAGACACTGCAGTATATCTGCCTCAGTGACCCCCCCAGTGAGAGTCCCCTTGTTCCAGATTGTGGGACTGTTTAGGAAGGAGCTGTCATTCTTGGGCTTGCCACTGGGAGAGCACAGCTCCCACTCATTCCATATAGGGTCTTCAACAGTGGTTACCTGGCTGGGTCTGGTTGGGTCAGAGGTCCAGGCTATAGGGCATGGATGATCCTGCACATGTCCTACATGCAGCTGCCTGAGGGAAAGCCAATGCAGGTGGTGGGCCATAAGCACCACAGGTTTTCACCAGGTCTGCTTCCTTCCCCATGTCTTTCATAGAGAATAGATCAGCACTCGCCTACAGCTGGGGATATAGATGGATGGATGGATTTTCAGGCCCAGCATTGTGTACTAGGCATACAAGAGGGTTTGTAGTTCAGCAAGGGGCTCACAGCTGGGCCTCGAGCTGGATGAGATGTTATCCTTGGCACAGTAGATGGGGCATGTGCTGGGACCAGCTCATGCCGCTTTTGCATGGGCTGGTGCTCCATGAGGACATGCTGGATGCCATTGTTATCCACCTAGGGAAGAATGCCCTGGGAATGTACTCTGGGCGCCAGTTGATTTGGATAAGTAGGATACTGGATTACTGGTCAACATGTTTCCTGGTGTGGAGATATTTGGTTGGAGATACTAGCCCCCAGAGTTTGGTGGACTGCTGTCCACTCACGAACATGGTGGACAGGGTCCAAAGGAAAGCCAGCTGGAAAATATCGAAATGGCTGGAGTCCTTAGGTGGCTCAGTTCTCATCCCAGAGTGTGGTTAGAGTGCACCTCTCTGATGTAGGTGCTGATTTGTTCCTGGATGATCTCAGCATTGGGATGGCTGAACTTCTGGTAGGCTGTGGAGGGTGGGGTGGAGGCAGCCAAGCTGATGCTGTTGCTTTCATGTGACAGGTGCCCAGTGCAGGAACTCACTGAGCTAGGCTCCAAATCCAAAAAGGTAACATAGCGCGCATCCCATTACAAGATGGGAGCAACGTGTCTGACCCCCTAGGGGCAAGTGCAAACCAGGGGCTGTGGCGTTACCCCGGAGGGGCTGCTCTGCCAATGTGCTTGACAGCCGTGCTGGCTGGGTGTTGAGGTACTCTCTCACCTCAACCCCCAAAATAGGGAGGCATGCTAGCGGGCGAGTGGACACGCCCAGAGATCCTCCCAGTGTGATGATTGGCTCACTCTGCGGTGGGAGCCCCCATGAATAGGCAAAGGATCAAAGGGGTGCAAGTGACTGGACTGGGCTATCCCGACAGGAGCTTGGACTGTAATTTGATGACTAAACCTGTGCCCTGGCTGAAGCCCACCACCACGTGTCCTTACCTTCTTCCGTGCAGTGAGTACACCACATCTAGTGTTCAGGAGCAAACAGTTATTGTCAAAATCAGGTTTTGATTAAGGGGGAACCCCCCCACACACACACACACACTAAAATGGATACATTCTCATGATTTTAAACCAGCTCCACCCAGGTATTTATCAGTTACTATTGTGATAACCCACAAATAATAATATGTTATTACAAAATGAAACCAACCCTGATGTATGTTGTGTGTACATCTGAATAGCATTACTTCAGTCTTGTTAAATCTTACCAACATCACTGAGGCGGTATCCAGTTTGGCTGATGTAGCATTTCACTGGCACACATTTACCATCCTCTCCTTTTTTCTACACTCTTATGGTTTGACGTCAGGAGAGATCCCATAGAAGCACAGCGTCTATTTAATCTTGTGGATTACGTTAACCCAAATTTAAGCTATTTCATTATCGGCTGTTCTTGGAACATAACTGGTAGTGAATTACAAAGCTGTGATGAGAAGGATACATGGAATGTACTGTAATGCTGATTTGTCCTTTTCTATCAGGGGTAGCTATGAACCAAGCAGCACTGATCTCAGAATTAGGTTACTGTGTATCTTGTTTGAGTATTCTATTATTAATTATTAATTACTACTATTATTAGTATTTTTCTCTCAAGCTTGTCCAGATATTCTTCTGGGTTTTCTTAAGCTTCATTACAGAAACTAACATGACTATGAAAATCACAATGGCTTTATTTCTAGCCTTGGAGCTCATAGTTAAAATTCATTGGAGGTGAGGGGTGGTGCTAGAGCATCTGTTGAGATACTCAAGCTGTTGATATTTCTTTCTTGTGATGTGCTGGGGTGAAGCTACTGTCTGAATGAACAGAATTTTCTTGAGTGGAAAATTTGCAAAATGTCAGCCTATGGAAAATAGACAAAACACCTATCCAATCAGCTTGGTCCAGCCCACATCAAAGAAGTCACATGTATACACTGCATCAACTGAGAGTTATGTCATTATAAGTCTTTTAATCATAGTACATCAAGATGACTATAATTTCAAAATCCAAAATATTTTTGTAGGTTTTGTTTTTTTGTTTTTGGTTTTTAGCAGTTGAGAATTGGCCGTTCAGGAGGCAAAAGCACATGTGGAAAATAAGTGTGCTGGGGTGATTACTGCCAGCTTTTGACTCAACATTTGCTCATGCGAATTTCCAATGTTTTCAGGTGCTTGGTATTCTAAATGAGATTATTGTGACCTACTGAATAAGGGTCATTAACATTTACTCTGAGCAAATGAGCAGCTTTGATTTTGACGCACAGTTGACTTTTCTCTTCACTGCAAGCACTGTTGAGCGCCCTGAATGCTCATTCCACTGGGCTGCTCCTGGACAACACAGAGTGGCTTCCACCAGCATAGCAATACATCTTGAACAAAGATTTTGCAGTTCTAAAAACACGTTGTGATTTATTTAATGAAAAATCTGGACTTATCTGGACTTATCTGGTGTCTTTGTAGAAGATTCTGAGACATAATTTGAAAAACAGGGACTGTCCTTGTAAAACTAGGACAAACAGTCATTTTAACATTAATCCTCAATATGCAGTCGTGCATTTTTAATAAACTAAAGTATGTGTTTAGTTTGATCAGTCTTGATTCTGGCAGTGTGGAATAACACACTAAAATTAACAAGGATTTATAAAGTAGCAGATAATGGGGCTGGAGGAAGTGATATATATACATATGCAAAAGCATATATATATCTCATATGCAAAAGCATTTTCAAAGACTTTCTCTCGTGACTTTCACTTATAAGTAAAAGTAGGCACTGAAATACAAATGGCCCTACTTGGAAACTACTCTTTTTATTTTAGGTTCTGATTCTAGTTTGCGTGATTCAGAGGTTACTGAACTGGTGTTTAACTCATGTCTAGTTAGAGTTGCAATAAGCTGAAATAGAGCATATTCTACTGAAAGGCAAGTCTTCTAGAATTTACCATTAGGCACTGCCATATCTGTCAAATGTTCCAGATACATCCACGCAGAGAACCCATGCTGTGTTGCTGTATGCATCAGGTGCATCTTGGAAGATTGCAGCACAGTTAGGTACAGTGTAGAGTTAGGAGCAAAAGGGTTAATAGAAGCAAGTGATTAATAGAATTATGACTTTTTGTTGCTATTATCCCTTATGTTCGTAAGCTTTGCTTTACCACCACCTGTTTGACTTCCAGTGATATATGCTATAAGCAAACAGATGGAATGGTAATGAGTTCCTTGTCTGGTCTGTTACTGCTGAGATGTATGATTATCATTTTTAAAGCATCTTCTGAGAATTTAAATTAATTTTAAGTGTAGAAAAATAAAGTATGCAGATGTGCACCAAAAAATGAGCTTTAAAGTTCTTTGGAGGATAGTTCCTAAAGATGTGCCACTGTCACCCACCAACTGTAGTGTCATCTGTTTAAGACAGGGATTAATGAATCACATCTATTCTCAATGTCTTTGCTTGGTACTTAAACATAAATTAACAAATAGTCGCTATGAAATTGTATGTAGTCCTTGCACTGGATTTCAAGCTTTCTTTGCCAGAGGCCACAGATGTTTAAATTCCAAATATGTGTAGTCGTTCATTGTTTGTGTTGTAGTAGTGCCTGTTAGCACATTGTGCAAGGTGCTGTACATACACATAGAAAGAGAGTCCCTGCCCTGAAGAGTTTACAATGGAAATAGATTTAGCACAGGGTGAGAGGAAATAAGTGTTCTCTTCATTTTATAGATGGAGAAATAAGGCCTGGAGAGATTATGAATTAGCTGAGGTCACCCATAAAGTCTGTTGCACAGCCAGGAATAGAATCCAGATTTCTGGAATTCCTCCCATCCTCCTCTAGCCCTGAGATAGTGGGAATCGGTCATGACCATCTCTCACTACGTTGTTGGAGCACAACATTTGCTAGGTTCACTCTTTCTGCTGGATCCTGAAGAAACCTGCCACTTGGAGGCTTTTATCGCATCATTACCCCAGTTACAAGAATAACTCAGCAATGAGGTAAATGCAAGGATTTTCATCTGGTAAGCATCTCCCTGACAGACCCCTTCCCATGGCGTGATTCCTCCCCAGTTAATACTACTAAATAGAGGTAATTTCCCAACGTTCAACAGGAAATACCAGTTTCTGACAACTAAGTTGGTGAGGGTAGCAGATCTCAGATGATGAAGCAGAAAAGCCTTCTCTTTGTATCTTCAGGGTGCACAAACCCTTGTATGGTTTGATTAAATCAGATCCCATGCTTCTGCCTGTGTTGTATCAGTATTTGGTGCAAACAGCTAGGGTACTGTATGACTCAAGAGAGACTACGTTTGTAAAGGCCTGGACACTATGCTGTATCTTGCCATAGACTAACATATGAGATGAGATAGGCATATGGCTCTGGTAGTTTTACAGTAGATCCAGTGGTTAGGGGTGGAGCAGCCACCTGAATGATCTCCTGGGAGAATACCTGACATTACTGAGAAGCTTCTTACACCTGTTCCTCTGGGGCTAGCTAGATGTGGAAAAGGCGGATGCAGTGCCACTGTTATTGCTGAGTATTGATCTGTGTTGTTTAATATGGTAAGCAGCTTTGTGTGGGGGCTCGTGCAAATGAAACCTCCTTTCCCTCCAAATAGACCATCATGGAGCCCTCCTCCTGGAACCCCTACGTGGGCTCAGTGGAGATTACTGTTTCCCTTGGACTGCAGTGACCCAAGCAAAGCAGTTGCCAAGAAGGGAGAAGAGACTAGGAATGGCTGAGGAAATATAACATTTGTGCTGGCTCAGAGAGGGAAAGAGTGAGCTTTCTTTTCCCAGGACCCCTGTGTAGGCAGTGTGTTTTTCATCCAGTGGGCCTTTTATGCCTGACAGCCCTGATTCAAAGCCACCAGCCACGTCTGCTGGCTTTGGGCTACACTGCCCATACAGCCCATACACTGCCCATACAGTTTGCAGGGACAGTTTGTGCTCACTGTGGTGTGAAAAGATCATGAGAGGGCATAATATGCTTGGCCAAAGAATCTGCTTCAGAGGGGTACTCCCCATTTACTATAAGAACAGAGACAGTTGTTATCGGAGGAATATATGAAAATCACCAATATAGTGGCAGTAAAGTGATGGCTACAAAACAAAAGACTTAAAGGGAGTAATCATAAGAATTAATGGCACTAAGAAAAGTTCAAACATGTTTATAAATGTCAGTAACTGTTAAACAATACACTGGAATCATCTAGAGGAGATTTAATTGAAAAATGCTAAATAGGGGATAGAGTGACTTGAAATATGGAAATTTCCCCTAAGGTGGAGGTTTTTGGAGAGGATAGTCTAGCTGAAGCCATGGTAAATGTGAATCTTGTAGAATGAATTTTTTTTTTATAAATAGTGTAAAGTGTTTTCAAATTCATATATTAAGAAAAATCTTCCCTTTGGATTTTGTCATTTTTAGTATGTGTATGTTCAGATTTATAGATATACATACACACTCTGCAAAATGAGAGTACAATTTATCTATAAATATAAAGAAAATGCAGAGATCTGTAGTGGAAAGTTTCTCATTGGAATCCACTTAACTTTAATCTTAGTGTTCAACTTTTATATATATTTTTGTGTGTGTACATATATACATGTACACATACTGCACATAATGTGTAGTATATAATACACAGGACACAAATATAGTTACACAAATAGATGCATTTAAAGATGTCTGGGATTAAAATTAATTGGATTCTAATGAAAACTCTTCCATTACAAATAGACTGAGCAGAAAGTATCAATGCATTAAGGTTTTTTTAATGAATACCTCCTTTGTGTCACTAATTGCAGTTGTGCAGTCTGGAAATGAAGGATATGCAGGATCTTATTTTCAGTTTCAATCATTTTGTTCCTGTTGATAAACAACCCTTATCGTCTTCCAACACACCAGATAGGTTTTACATTAGTTTACAAATGAGAAATTTCCATCGAGCTGTAGCTCATTGTTAGTTGAGCCCAGCCTTTATTAGAAAGAAATAGAAATGTAGAATTTTGAAACTTTATTTTCATTTGACTGATCTGTTTTTTGTGCAGTGATGTTGTTTGCAGGAACAATTAAATTAAATAAAGGTTGTGTGGTCTGAACTAGCAACACTGATTAATAATATATTGCTTTTGGGGTTAAATTCTGCAGTATTATTCATCCCAACTAAACGTCAGTCTTTTTCTGATGGGTTTTGAAGTGACATATGCCCCCACTGCACTGTGCATTCCTCTAAAACATACGGCCCTGACTTTCAGAAGTGCACTTCAAATCAATTGGTGCTGTGTGTGCTCAGGACCTCTGAAAATCAAGCCCGAGGTTCTCAACTTTATGGGTGGTGATCCATGATGCGATCACAAGCAGTTGACTGTGGTTTGTCATCCTGATCGAATTCTCTTTTTCTGATAATTTGCTGAAGCAGATTTGCTCAGTGAAGCCAGCCAGCTTCAAAGAGCAGTAGTGCCCCATAAATCATTGCACTAAGTCCTGATGCACCGCCACTCCCCCTTTTTGAAGGACCATGGGAATTGGCTTAGAGAGTTCTGAGGTGCATCTGAGGAGGCCTGGCTGAGTGACTGAAGATAGGGTTATATTTGAAAGATTCAGAATCATTCTGTGAAAACATCTCACATTTTCAGTTTGATCATAAATGGTTGTTAAAATAGATGTAGGCCTTTATTGCAGCTGTCAGCTAAAGTCTGGACTAGATGCCACCCCCACCCCTCTTGCTCATATTGTGTAAAACTTTACTTCTTGGTGAGTCTCATGGATTTCAGGGCAATGTTCAACAAATCTTGCTTGCAACAAGGAAATCAGGCAAGGAAAAGACTAGGGAAACCAAGAAATAGCTTCATTCACTTGTGTGTATTAAAAATGGAAGTTCTGAGTTCCCTTCACCCCAAAATACTATTACTTCAATCTACTTAATTATTGAAGAGTGGTGATAATGAGAACAGATGTTAGGGGAATTTGTAAAGAGGAAGTGCAGCTACTTGCATAACAATAATTAACCTCGGAAGGAACCCAAGACCTTTGCTTAATTCTCAGGATATGTTACATTTTGCCATGACATTTTACATTTTGAACGGCTTTCGTATTGTTCCATTTGTTTCACAAAAGGCTTAAAACACAAGGAGACTTCTAGAGAGTGAAAATAATGATTTCCAATAGCGGAATGAAATATTTTAGCTGAGAAGTTCAGTGTTATGGCTCTGTGATTCCTCCCACACTCCCCGCCCAATATCGCATCAATTTTGTTTTGACTTCATGCAAATCTGTGTAGGGAGAAGGGGAGCTCCCCTTATCTCTGTGTACACTTATATACTCTGTATAACTGTGCATAAATTTCCCCACACACATTTGTGCCTGTGCCTCTGAAAAGCATAAGGAATTTTATATTGATTTGTGAACTCTATAAAACACTAATTGAACTGCTCCTTCAGCTTTTGCTTAGTTGGGAAAGACTTTGCTTTAGGAGGCTGCGGGCAAGTTCTTTCTGTGCTGGTCCCAGTAGTGCCTATTCCCTGTCCCTTTAGCCTGCACAGCTTCCGCTTGCCTCAAATGCGTTCCATTCGCTTCGGAAGCCACAGACTCTTATTGGAGTCAGCATAATGAGTTATCTCTCTGGCATCTGGTATACTCATTGGTTTTGGTGTGTTTTTTTTAAACAGCTCTTGAAAAAGAAAAACAAGCCACAATGTTATTCTGATAGTTTATAACCTATGGTGCTGTGAAATGCTTCATCAGGTAGAGATGGAGAACATCGCTCTTCTCTCGTTTTATTTTCAAATGAATCGTTGTGCTTTCGGCAGCCTCCAGATGCAGCTTGGTGTCCTCTCTGTGCTCCACTGGAAATCATTCCTCATTACATATATTTTATGCGGGCCTGTGGGTATAGCAGCAGTACTCTCCATTGCCATGTGTCTAGGTGCAACCTCAGGACACCTTGCTATTCAGAAAGAAGCACATAATAGAATAGTGCTGCATACTTTGACGGTACTTTTAATCCCAAAGCACTTTGCAAACTTCTTTGTACACAGATCAGTCCAACCATTGCTGAAACAGGTGCCTCTGAAGTGAAACACAGCTGCTGTTTCACACAGTCCGTTCAGACAGGATGTGGGGAATACCATTGTGACAGACTGACAATAGCCTGTAATTTCCTGAACAAACCTTATGGAATTAAGATAACTTTACTGAATGAAGCTATGCCTTTTTGAACTAGGGTCAGTAACTTTGGGGTATGTGTATTAAAACAGGGTTGGGGGGAGGGGAGGAATAGCTCAGTGGTTTGAGCATTGGCCTGCTAAACCCAGGGTTGTGAGTTCAATCCTTGAGGGGGCTATTTAGGGATCTGGGGCAAAAATCTGTCAGGGGACAGTACTTGGTCCTGCTAGTGAAGGCAGGGGACTGGACTTGATGACCTTTCAAGGTCGTTCCAGTTCTAGGAGATTGGCATATCTCCATTTATATATATATATATATATATATATTAACACAATTGTGTATGTGTTGCAGTGGCATTGTATGTACCTTCTCTAGAAGGGAGGAGAGATGCTAATAAACTTCCTCCATTTTCAGCTTTCAAAGCCATCCACCTGGGGAGATATGCATAAACTAGTTCAAACTGGATTCTCCAGAGATCAACAGACAAAGAAAAGACCTTTGGATAAAAGGCTGGGCTTTAAATGGTCAAAAAATCGGGACGGTCCCGATTTTATCGGGACGTCTGGTCAACCTAGCCCCAGTCCTTAGAAAGGATTGGAAGGACTTGGCCCACTCAGACCTCATAAGACTAGGTACTTGTTCCGAACTAAAGCTGTGATGACCTGAAAACACAAGGAAACCCCTAGAGTGGGATGCTGGCAGTCTTCCTGCCAGAATCCATGTTAGGGTTAATTCTGGTAAGCTTATTCTCACGCACACAGGCTTTCATTGTTTTTAATATGTTTTCTCTTAAATGCTTTTTATCTTGAGAGTAAAGTAAGCTTGCATGGGAAGTGCTGTTATTTATAACTGTTGACAATCACTCTGTTATCAGTCTCTGAAGAGAAAGCAAGTGGGTCTGTTTAGACAGACTGTCTTCATGGGAAATATACAGTAAAGGCTGGGAACTGTGCTGCCTGAGAGTACCCTGGCCAGAAGGTAGAGAGACACGGGTCACCTGCCAGACTTGAGGCAATGGGTGGGGAGCTGGAAGCTGAGAGTGGGTGCCCTTGCTGACTCCTGATGGGAAATATAGGTGCAGTTGCCCTGATCTGTGACAACCATGTCCTGATAAAACTGCAGGAGGAAACTAAGTAGGCAAAAGTTAATTAACCATACTGACCTGACCCCACTTGTGAGAAGTCATGAGATCCTGAATGACAAATGGGCTCTGCCTCTGTGTAATATTCTTTAAGAGAGAACCTTCACCAGCCTGGTTCCCCCACACACTGCAGTGCGGCACTTGTTCCATGGTGAATCTGGAAAGAGTGCTACCTACTGAAACACCATCTGCAGCAACAGAGTTTCCATAGTTGTGTCCATAGGCGCTGACTCCATGGGTGCTCCGGGGCTGGAGCACCCACAGGAAAAAAATGGTGAGTGCTGAGCACCCACCTGCAGCCCCCCATCAGAACTTCCCCCTCCCCACAGTGCCTCCCGCCCACCTGCGACCCCATGGATCAGCGCCTTCCCCTCCCTGCGCCTCCTGCAGATCAGCTGTTTCGTGGCGTCAGGAGGCGCTGGGGGGGAAGGGGAAGGAGCAAGGGTGCAGTGTGCTCGGAGGGCGGAACTGGGGGGGAAGAGGCGGGGAAGAGGCATGGTGGGGGTGGGGCAGGGGTAGATAGAAGCAGAATTGGGGTGGGAAGAAGCAGGGTGAGGTATTGGGGGAAGAGGTGGAGTGGGGGCGGGGCCTGGGCGGAGCCTAGGGGAGCACTCCCTGGCAGATTAGAAACCCGGTGCCTATGGTTGTGTCCCATCCAAGTACAAAGGGGACTTGCTTGTTTTTCCAAGAGTAAGAGGAGCCAAGATGTTTGAGGAAGGGTTGGGAATAGAAAACAGGCTGAAGTCACATGACACTGAGAACAGTAAATCAGAGGAGAGGGCTGTGGTTGGTATTAGACAATGGAATGGTATCCTTATCCTTATCCAACATGGTTCTGATAGCAAGAGCAGACCTTAATACAGTTTAAGAATAATCCTAGACCTTATTGTGCACTATCTCATGTTCACAAGGGGCTTGTGGGGCTTGTCTTGGTGCTGTCACCAAGGAGTTCACTGAGTGATTTTGTCTGAGAGGATGCTGATATTCTCCAAATGGCTATATTACTGAACATGGGTTCTGCTGACTTGTGAGTTTCATAAGTCTCTGAACAGTGTTCTACTTTGCATTGTACTTGGCCAGTAGTTCTCAACCTTTCCAGACCTACTGTTCCCCTTTCAGGAGGCTGATTTGTCTTGTGTGCCCCAAGTTTTACCTCACTTAAAAACTACTAGCTCACAACCTCAGAAATAAAAATACAGAAGGGCCATAGCCATATTACTGAAAAATTGCTTACTTTCTCATTTCTACCATATAATTATAAAACAAATCGTGACCCCCAGATTGAGAAACACTGATATAGTATATAGAGCAGGATATACAAGTTATTGTCTGTATGAAATTTTATATTTTAGTTTGTACTGACTTGGCTACATGAAAAGCATTAGCAATTTGTAAAACTAGGCAAACATCTAGATGAGGTGATGTACCCCATGGAAGACCTCTGCATACCCCCAGAGGTACACATACCCCTGGTTGAGAACCACTGTACTTGGCCATTGATTGTTGGAATGAGTGACTGTCCCCTGCAGTCATCGATTAGTATTCCTGCTGGAGGACATTGCAACTTTTAGAGAATGGTATGTTGACTGTGACAGACCCCAAGATGCTTTCCTAGATATAGCCTAAAGTCTATAAGCCCTGAGAGATTTGTTTGTTTTTGCAACCTCTTTTAGTTTCTTTGCAACCCTTGATGAGTGGGTAGTGGACAGAGAGGTGCACTGAGATGAAAGAGGTGAAGTGACTCTATCGGTCTGACTTTACTCCTAGCCATATTTTCTTGGGTTTTTTTAAAAATTCCTCTAATCAGTTTGGTTCATTTGATCATCTGCTTTCCCCTGTGAGAATCTTTCAGTTCAGTGAACTACTGCACGTATTTCATTAATGTATAAATAATGAGTAGAGTGAGATCATCTCATTGATTGGTAGATGCCTTGTTATCTGCCGTATACTTGCTGTGGGACCCTCAGGGGGGCCTTTCTGCTGTGAGTCTATACACTGTTATTTAGTTTGGCTTGTTTTCTTATTGTGTGTGCACAAATAATTCAATAAACATGGCATTACAATTTCATATTTTATACAGCATAATCTCATCTCCCTTCCTCCTCACAGTAAGTAATAATATAATTATTTCAAATGTTCAATCAGGCTGTTTGTGGCTGTGTCTAGGCAGCTGACTGTAGTTTCATGCTGTATGTCTGGACTCTTATTTACGCTCTGTATTGGTGAGGTTGATGCTCTTGGCTCAGGAGTTATGTAGTCAGCATGTACAGACTGACACTTCCTTAAATGGACTGAAGGTTATTTGGGAAAACAAAAGGGCAGCTGAAAGTGGCTTTACTGTCATTGGAGCCAACTAGCAGAAGGGGTGGACAAAGGCAAATGTATTCATCTCAATGGGATTCAAATCTGTTCTACCAGCCTTCTGTGATCGATGGAAGGCCCAAGTGCTCACTGGAAACAGTGTGTGAAACCCCCCCAGTCAGTGATGTGTGTGATAGGGGAAGGTGGAGTCTTTGGTCCATGCTAAAATTGAAGTGTAGGATTTCATAGCGCTCAGCATTCGCTTAACTCTGTTTCCAGTGAAGTTAAAACTCCCATAGACTTCATAGGAGCAGAGTTAGTCAGGAATTGAGCACTTCTGAAAGTCCCACACTAAACTCTTAATTCTCCAGATAGAAAAGATAATGCTCTCAAGGCCTCCATGTCTGCCCCCATGCCAACACACCTACCTCTTGCAGGCTTGCTTATGTCTATAGAAAGGCATCCCTTTTTGGCACCTGCTAACAACAGTCAGAATAGCGCCCCTGCTAGTGAACTCTGATATAACATCGATAACGTGGAGGAGCCAATGTTAGTTACTTTGTTGTTACACCCGTGTCAGTGAGAGCCAGAGACTCAGCATCAGGACCATGTGTTTTATACAGCTCTCTGACTTAATCCGGCCTTGATCCATCACACACACAGCAATATAGATATGCTCCAGCCCTACCCTTTCTAAATGGGGGGCAAGATTTGGATAAGACAACAAGGTGAGCCAGCTGACTCCATTTCCATCACAACGTGTCCCTCAGGGTTGTTTGTTGTCCCCATTTCTTTTTAACTTTTATATTAACGAGGTGGTGGTGATGGGGTTATAGAAGGGGTACAGTATTTCCCTCCCAAATTTTTGGACCAATTTGTAATAACTGATACTCACAAATACAAACCAACGCATAACGACCGGCAAACGTAGAAACTCTGTTTGAAACACGTGAGCTGAGAGAGAGGCTTCGAGGTGATCAGGCTCGGTTACGGGTGTACACGGGATACACAGGATTCGTTTTTCTTTCTCCTCTTCCTGCCTGCACATGGCAGGCAGCCCCTAAAGTACCAACTATGACATCATAGAAGTGTCATAGGGGACGGGGCCCAAAACCTGTTTGTGTTCGTTTCTGATTGGCACAAGCAAAGTTAACACCCAGTGGGGGAGCAGGTGCCTCAAAGTCTGGCTTCGCCCCCAAAAGGTGAGGAAATGCATATTGCTTTAGAATGTGTGCCACACTGAATGACAAAAGAAGAGGCCAGGGCAATACCGGTATGGGCAAGTTTTACAGGAAGCAGACAGGAACTCATCTCAACATGCCCCGTGCCCTGGCCGAAATAGTTAGGCCGAGAACCTAAACTTCCGAGTCCGACTCCTCATCCCCACCTACGAGGGGATGCGCTTCGGGGGTGGAAGCGATGTAGGCCGAGGCAACAAACTTGTGAATGCAGGCTTTAATGAAGGCACATCCGAGACAGAGAAGAGCGAGCCCAACTAGAAGGGACACAAACAGGGATTGGAAATAGGATTTGTAGGGCGCAAGGCCCAGCCAATCGAGCCATGACCAAAACTGGAAGGATTCTCGTGACTCTCGGACAGTAGAGCTCAACGTTTGCAGGTCTTTAACAATTGAGGACAAATTAGGAGAAATAGAAGGCAAAGAAACGCAGCATTTATCAGCAAAGTCGGGATATACTTCAGCAAATTTAGTACAAAATGAGGAAGATTGTAACAAATATTGAATCATTAATCTATTTTGAATACTATACTGAACAAGGGAATTTAACTGCTGATTAATTAAGGAGAGGGCCTTGCCCGTAGTATTAGCAAGCATTTTGATAGCAAGGGATTGAAACAGCACTTGATCACGTAACATCATATAACAAACAGGGTTAAAAGGGGGAAGAACAATTCACACTAGAAATATTAAATGAAGAAAAATTATAAACTATTGGTACAAATTGAAAGGGTAATGGATATTTAGGTGAGAACTGAGTGGAGCAAACGAGACAATCTTCTGGACTCAGCGCTGACAGGGACTGGTTTCCGCTGACCTCCTGCACCCAGTAGGCGGTGAACCAGGTTTGTAGTCCACCTTCTCCTAAGGGCTCCGTGGGCAAAGATGTTGTGAGGGAGAGCAGCATAACCTGTAAAACAGAATAATACGAGCCCTGCCCAGGAGCATTAGTTTGTTTATTAAGAACTACATTTGCTGAGCCAGTTATGATGAACTAGCTTGTCACCGGGGGTACTTGTAGCCACTAGGTAGGTGTTAGGGTACTTGCCGGCCCGGAGAATGGTGGCTTTTATAGGTTCTCGAAGGCCAGAGGCTTGGGGTTCTGTAAGCCAAACCAGTTGGCCGGTGTTAAACACGGGGGACCAAGGCGGCTTAGGTATAGGTGAAATGTGAGGCCAGCGAGAGTAACTTTTGTTGAGTGCGATAAGTACCTGGGGTAAAAATGAGCTCCAGTTTTTAAAATCAGGGTTGGGGTTTGCTGTTCGCAGCATAGTCTTAAGGACTGCGATTTTTCGCTCCACCACACCATTGCTTTGAGGATGATATTTAGTATGGATGTGAAGGGAAGCCCTTCGGATTTTGTGGGGATAGGGGAAAATTTTCATGGCTGGGAGTTAACTACTTCGGGGGTATATGGGGAATGATCGCCTACGGTTATAGGGAGGGCTTGCAGAATTTGATTATGCAGTTTAAATTTCTTAATATCTGAGACACCTAGCAGATTTTTTGATCCTAACAAGGCTTTTATTTTTCTTACGTATTTTTCGTGGGCAATTTTAACGCAAACCACGGGTTTTTCTTGTACTACATTGAGGCCTTGAACAAACATAAAGGAGCCAGTAGGACAGTGGGGAACGTTGGGCTCAATAATGCTAACTTGAGCTCCAGTGTCTAATAAAAAGGAGGTGGGGGTGTCACCGTTAACTAACAGGGTGGCGTATGGGCGTTCATCGGTGGGATCTTTAATTTGGGCCGGGCAGCATCCGGCCCCTATTCGTTTTTTGACCTAACATAGTCCTCCCAATTTTTCCAGCCTAGCTGTTCGGCTATATTTTGCTGCTCTTGGTCTGACATTTTACGCAGGGCTTCTTTGGGGATTCCTTTGTTAAGAAGGAAGCCAAATCGTGCCCGTTCAGCTTTAGTTCGCTCAGGATATTTTTGGGGATTAAACTGACTCTTTGGAGGGTCTTTTGGTGGCGAATCAACTGGGAGGACAACAGGCGGGGGTGGCAGTGACAACTTAATTTTACTAACTACTTCAAATAACGTTAAGATGGATCTGTGAACAGCCGCATGCAAATGCAGCATGGCACCGGTGTCAGCTCCAGGGGCAGCTTCTAATGCTAAATCAACTGCCTCTGCTGAGACAGGAATTTGGGTGGGATCAGTAACATGTATAAAGGGTGTGACCACCAATTGTGGTCATCTCAACATTTGTGTTGGTTCTTCTTTTCACAGAAGACTTGGTTTTGCCGTTCCAAACTCCCCAGGGTTTGAAGCATATGTTAAGGGATTTTAGCTCTCTTAGTCAGCAGGAGTGCCTGACCCTAAATGATCAGAAAACTAAAGTAATTCCTTTGGCCACAGACCAAGGCTGCATAAGTGGATGATTGATGGACATTATATTGAACAGGTCAGGTTTCCCCCTATTTGGGAACTTGTTTTACATATAATGGTCAATGGAATAAATATAGACAGCACGTAAAGAGGAGACCTGTAAGTTCTATACAAGCAGTGTTTCATTTTATGTGGGTCCACGGGGGCAATTTGATTGCACCAGCTCTGGGCTAACATCTGTGCTCAGTTATTATACAGTGTGGAAACTTGGGCTGGAAAGATCTTACAGTGTTAGAGGTTGTGCAAAATAATTTTTTAAGGAGAGTGCTTGACTTCCCAAATTATAGCCCAGCTGCTTTACTTATGGCAGATGTAGGGGACGACTTTGCTATTTCGACTAAAACTCAATGCCTTTACTTTATTGACTATGTATTCAGCAGATGAATATACAACACATTCCAAGGCTATGTCTGGAGGAACAGCTTAACAAGACACATGCCCCAAGTTCTCCTGGCTTTTGCAAGTCTGTTGTTCTGTCCATTCCTTCATTTTCTTGGAACTTGACCTGGCAAGGATCACAGGCAAGAGTGTGAAATCTTTAATCAAGCTTAAAACAGAAGATATGTGCTAACAACTGGGAATGACAGTTGTCCATGAAACAAATATATCTCCTTGGATTTCTCATTTGAAGAATATCCATAGTTATGAGAAATATTTGGGTATTTTGAACCATATGTTAGGGAGGGCTTTTATGGCTCTGTTTTCAAACTATGCAGATGGCCTATCTGGACAGGAGGTATGCTGGTATCAAGAGACATCATTGGATTTGTCCATGCACTTCTAGTAAGATCGAAGATCTACCACACTGTCTACTTTCTTGTAACCTGTATGGTCACCAGGCTCACATGCGTCTTTCCACTCTGTCTTAAAAACTAGAATACTTACTTCATAAGATAAATATTTTTATTATATTGGCTGTTATCTTATTTGCCTGATTGGTCACAAAAATAAGAAAAAAGAATGTGAAAGAGAAGCATCTAAATGAAATAAGGTCACTATACGTATGCCTAGAAAGACAATCCATGTCCCCCGAGCGTCCACTCAGCAGAGGCAAGAGGTGGGAGGGGGAATGCAGGTGAAAGGACTTGTCCAAAGTCAGTCAGCAGGTTGGTGGACACCCCAGCAGTAGAACCCAAGTCTACTGAGTCCCAGTCCTGTGTTCTGCTAGATCACAGTACTTTTTGCCAGCAAAAAGCCATTATTGATATAAGGGTTTTAATATGACAGACTATATTAATCTCTGGTGGTACTCCACTGAAGACAGTGTGCTTGGATACTATGGAGTAATCTGATTAAGAAATCTGTAAAACCATTTAGGCCCTGTGACGGGTTCCTCCATGGATGCCACCTGGAACTGGGGTACTACTGAGCCCTCTGAGCCACCAGCCTGGCTCCCTCTCACACTGTGCTGCTGTGACAAGCGGCAGACATGCTCCCGGTCTTACACTTCCACCAGTATTCACACAGGCAGGGACATGCACAGCTGCAGTTACATGTCCAGCTACTGCATGAACCAACAATAAAGAGGCTACAGCCAAGATACAGCTCTGGGGTCCTAGACTGGAAAGCTGAGGGTTATCATCCTTCCCTAGTCCAAACCTCAACCAGTATGAATTTATTATCCAATTCACCTCCCCCCCTCAATGTGGAGAGGAAATGCAACCAGGCTGCTGAGCTAAGATTCCCACACACTTCACTCCAAACTCACTGGTTTAGATTAAAACATAAAATAAGTTTCTTAATTACAAAAAGATCGATTGTAAGTGATAGCAAACAGATCAAAGCAGATTACCTAGTAAATAAACAAAAATGGAAACTAAGCCTAAGATACTAGAAATATAGGATATGAATTAGCAAATTCTCACCCTGACTGATGATATAAGCAGGCTGACAGATTCTCAAGGTACAAGGTGTAATTGCTTTACAGCTTGGAATCCCAAAGTTTTCATACACAGGCTAAAAACTCCTTTAACCTGGGTCCAGCACTTCTCCCCATTCAGTCTTTGTTGCTCAGGTGTTTCCAGGAGTCCTCTTGTGTGGGGAGTGAAGAAGAACAACCAGTGATGTCACTCCCTGTCTTATATAGATTTAGTATGTCAGGAACCCTTTGTCCCAAACCTCAGTTTGTGGAAAAACAGACATCCCAAGATGGCATCCAAAGTCAGGTGGCTTGGTCACAGGCCCTTGCATACCTTGCTGAGTCATAGCAGCCATTACTTACAGGCTGTCTGGAATATTTACAGGAAGGTTCACCAGGTGATGGATATATTTTCCCTAATGACTCATTACCCTGAACAGGCCCTTCCCCACCCACAATCTAGACTGGAAGCATCTTGCCTAGTGGGCGTCACCCAGGTGTAATACAGATATATAGTCAATATTCATAACTTCAGATACAAAAATGATAGATGCATACAAATAGGATAATCATATTCAGCAAATCATATATTTTCCAATGACACCTCACATGACCTGTCTCATACAAAATGCATCATAATTATACCACTGTGAAGAATAGGGGGTGCAGGGTCACAGGCCCATTTCAATGTTTCATTCAATTTTGTTGTCACGTTTTATATTAAAGAAGTTACATTGGCTATCTTGTCTACTAAGTGATCAGGTTGAATTTATTTTGCTGATAGGCTCTTTCCTGGCACTCTCCTTGCAGGACTGGAGTGTTTCTCAAACATCAATGGAGTTATTCCTACGACACCTCTGAGAAAAGGAAATACCTACTTTATAGACAGGGAAATGAGGCACAGAGAGGTGAAGTGCCTTGCCCAAGGTCATACATGAAGACTGTGGCAGAATTGGGAATTAAACCCAGGTCTCCTGAGTCCTAGTCCACTGCTTTATCCAGAAGGCCATCTTTCTCACAATTTACATTCACTCAATGCCGTTTTGTGCCATAGTCCCTTCTCTCAAATTTCCATTCCTTGCAGACTTATGTTTCCATATAAATCACCCTGAATCCTCCACTGATTCAATTCTACTTGCTGCAGCTGCCTAACTTCATAGAAATTCTGAAGGCCTGGCTTTTGCAGCTGATGTTTCATGTATGGGCTGCTGACTATCCCCAGGCTATCTAGAAATGAAACAGCATGAACAGCAGCATGTTCTTCATTTCTCATTCAACACTCCTTCCTCTGAAATTTTCAGCTAAACTGCAGGTAGGAGGGAAAGGCGGCTGGGAAATGCTTATGTGTACCTCCATCTTCTAATGGCTGTAGTGTTAGGGAGTAGAGCAGGCTTTGGAATGCCACATGACCATTTCAGTGATATTCTCAGCTGCAGTAACATTTGCATATGATGCGTAGTAAGGGTGCTGTATAAACCCATCGTGAGAGAAGCAAGACGAGACAACGGAAGGAAGAAGTACTGAGGTGATGTGACTCTCTCAAAGTTGCACAACAGGTCATTGGCAGAGTCAGGGACAGAACTCTCATCTCTGTTTCTATGGCAGCTCTCAATCCACTGCTCGACACTGCCTCTTATTTTCCTCACAGAATACACAAGCACACATAACTCTTAGTCAGGTGTCTGACACACACAGTATGTGAGGATATAGAAACACTCTGCCTGAGGCTTTTGTGCTCTTAGGTGCCTCTGTGCTGAGGTGAATTTCACTCTTCACCCAGTCTTCTACACACACCTTCCGCTCCACACAAAGGGCTTAAGTGGCACATAGGATCTTGTGTGGATCCCCTGTACTTCAGTGAATTTTACCCTTCATGTTACAGCCAGTGAAAGTGCCATTCAGTTGCCTGGCACTTCCTTCAAATCTTTGCCCCTTCTCCCCATCACTACATCTCCTCTTCTTCCCATTCATCAAGTGTCTTTGTAGAGAGTTGAATAAATAGCAACATCAGTAGAATTAAGTGCACTATATTATGGGATTTACCCTTTTACCTAGATGCTCCAGCTTGTGCTGCCATTGGGACATAAAGAGATCTGGTGGGATTCCCCCCACATTTGGTTTTAAATGACTGCTGCGCCCAGATGATTGGCCATGAAACATTCAGAAGGCCATTATTAGATTGAAAATCCCGCTCTAGTCATATCTCCAGCATGTCCCAGCTAAAAGGCTGGATGTGTCCTGAAGTCCTTTAAGTCACCAAATGGTTAGGACATTGGACTTTAATTCCAGCAGACAAATGTCTGCATGGATTCAAATACCTCTTCTGGCACAAAAAAATGCCCTCAAAACCAAAAAACCCTCAAGTGCTCAGATACCGGTCAGAGGCTGAGTGTAAGAACGTAAATAGAACAGAACCATTACCAACATGATTTTTTTCCCTCTCTGCATCGTCACCCTGATGCAGACCTGTGATAGCTGCCTGGAAAAGGCTGTGACTTCTTGGGAGAGGCTTTCTTTCTGTATCCATTCTCTGAAAGGCAGGGGCCTGTTTTGTTCCTCTTGTGCATGCGTAAGAGTAACTCCAACAAGACCTTGACTTGATAGGCGGCACTAATTTTTACTGCAGCCAGTCTCTGGAATATAGGATCCTAGTGGTGTAGAAAATGTGCAAACCTGTAAATAACAAAACATTTTAGTTTTACCTTTTAACAAGACAGTGATAAGGAATCCTTAGGAATAAGTAATACTTGGAGTACATTTTAGAGCTACATTGGTATTGATAGTAGTATATAAAATGTCTCTTCTGTATATTTCCCTGCAGTTAATTTTTTTCTTTATTCTGACAATGGTGATACTGTACTTGTAAACCATTATGGAAGAAGTCTTTCAAAATTGTAGCTGGGAGCCATAATTGAAAGACATAACTAAAACTTAAGGCTTGATCAGAATAGCAGATACCACCTAGGTTTCAGCCCCAGAAACACTTCCTGATTGACATCTGAAGGGGTGTTTGGTTCGAGAGAGATGTCCATCCTCTTCATTGGATATTGGGTGTCCCATCAAAATCAAATGTTGCCCTTCGACTGGAGGAGGCCATGGAATGGTAATAATAGAGAAAGGTGTATAGTGCTGTTCCAGCAATAAAGGGGAAGATCTACAAAGGCACAAATTGCAATTAGGCACCTAACTTCCACCTCCTCCTCCCCCTCACAAATAACATTAGATAAGGCCAGAATTTTCAGAAGGGCTCTGCACTCATTTGGGGCCACACTTTCCAAAGGCAATAATCAGAGGTGTTGGTGCTGAGTCCTCTTGAAAATCTGGCCCCACATGTTTAACAGTAATTACTATCTCATGTTGTCAAACGTTCCTACTTATCCTCGCTCATGGTTGGCATTTCAGTCCATTAGTCATAAAGAACATTCAGAGGAAACAGGTACATTGTCTGTGTGTGGTTGTACCTGATGGCTGCCTTATGTTACTGGTGAAAATGCATGTTGTAAGTTAAGGAAAGACTTGATAAATCATGAGTAGAAAAAAGCTATCTCCTCATTCAGAGAGGTAAATGACAGAACATATATCAGCCATCAGCTATACTGTCTCATTCCCTCTTCTGCCACAAAAACTATATACTCTATCTGCATATACATACAAACATGCACAGTGCACTGTTATATACACAATAAAATTTTCAGTGAAGATTAAATGGAAAAATTTACTCCCAGTGTTTTTAATATGCTTGATGAAACAGAAGGACAATCTAATTAAAATGACACAGTGCAGCCTAGGATGGGACAGATTTCCATAATGAACAGCTTAAAACACTCATGATAGGTGCTCATCTATCACTACAGGTGACAAAAACAGGCACTGGTTTAGCAGCAGGTGAAATGTCAATGACATAGTGTAGTGGGGTGGCTGTCCCACTCCGGCAGAACCGGGGTTTAAAGCAGCCTTGGAGAGGGCTGAGGCTGTGAAAGGCTGATTGGGGGAAGCAGCTGCAGCTGTGGCCAGCTCAATTAGGGCCCAGCTGGCCCTGATAAGAGGGCTGTGGGCCAGAATCTAAAAGGAGTCTCACTCTAGCCTTGGAGTGGGAAGGCTAGGTGCCTGAAAGGAAGGCATCCTGATCCTTCCTGGTAACTGGATTACCAGGAACTTTATAACCTCTCCACAGTCAGATCCTTGACAGTGGTGCAAAGGGGTTAAGAAGTCCTTTAAACAGTCAGCTTGCATAGACTAATCCTGGTGGGCAGGATGCCTGTGTAGCAAATTCAACTTCACCTGCTGCCAAATCTACTGGTATTGGAGTAGGAGATGGACTGGCTAGTGGGCACTGTGCTCTGGTGATTCTGGGCCTGTGAACAGGCTTCTAGGCCTTAATGCTGATAAATGTGGTTTTTAATTCCCTTTGTCAACTCAACACTTTCTACGAGCATTAAATTTAGCACACAAGTAGCTATGAAATTCTATGACATCACTGGTAATGTTTTAACCAGCTGCATGTGAGTATCACAACAGCATCAGTGCTGGAAGGGAGAGGGCAGAAGCCAGGCCAATGCTAGATAACCACTAAATGGGGAGAACAAAAGGTATAAATGTCCTTAGAGCAGGGACATTTAAAGCCTGAAATATTATCCTGGTGAGGGGAAATGGTGCATTTTAGAAATCAGTTGTATGGTTTTGTTAGGGAACACCACCAAGTCACATGCAAAGCTAAGTGCTTTATACAGGAGTTCACAGGAGAGTCACCCCATAGATATTTCAGGAAAATAGAGTTATGTTTTGTTGAAGTCAGGATAGCAATGATGAGTAAAGCCTGATCCTTAGTTGGTGTCAATTAAAGTCAATGGCACTATGCCAATTGACACCGGCTAAGGTTCCAGTCCAGTTATTTATATTGAAGCTAGTAGGTTTTCAACCCAGCTGCCTTGTTCTGACCTAGGCTACAAAGTGTTCTTTAGGAATACTGAAAATTATAAAGACAGGTGAAATTTTCAAAAATTTCTTGGGAGCATAAGTCCAAGTGAAAGTCAGTGAGACTTGTATGCCAAAGACTCCTGGAAAATCCTACCCTAAAGGTTTTGTAAACCTATTATTACATAGGACTCATCTGTATAAAACCCCTCTGGCTTCCAATCATGCAAATTTAAGTCAGTTCTGTTATTAATTAGAACCATGCTTTATTTGATGGAACAGTGTAAATTTTAAAGGAGTACTCAGTTGGGAACAAGGGGGAATTTTTCAAAGAGTTGCAGCTGTTAAAAGGAGTTATTGTGACAAGCCACGGTCTTAGGTGCAGTTTGCCATCTGATACTTGCTAAACTTATCAGCAATGTAGGATTTTATGAAAATTCACTGTTTCCCAGTATATTTGAAAATAGGATCTATTAGTTATTTGGGAGGAGACTATGGTAGTTGGGCACTTAAGTCCCTTTTGTGCCTTTGAAAATGTCTCCCTTGCTTAATAAAAATGGATGCTTACCCAGCTGCTATTAAGGAATGGTATGCAGAAAGGAAGATGTAGCTTCTAATCTAATATCTGCAACAGAATGTTCAGATTTGGCATCCGAAGTTTCCACCTCGCTTAGGTCCTAAACCAGCAAAGTACTTAAGCATATCCGTAAGTTCCATTGACTTCAGTGGGAAGAAAGCACATGCTCAAAGTTAACTCAGTGCTTATGTGTCTTGCAGGATTAGGGTCTTGGTAGAATAGCCGCAATACATTCTGTTTGGGTGACTCCTCCAGTCTCCTGCTTGAATTCAAGGACAAGAGAGATAAACGGGATAGGGAAAGAGTAGAAGAGGATTATGGCTCTGTCTTTTATAGGAGCAGAAGTAAGAAATTGTAATGAGACTTGGGCACCAAACTTCTTTAGGCTTCTTTAGAAAATCACACCCAAAATGATCCCTCTGTCCGTCTCCCCCCACCCCCTTCTATTTGCTATTTCACCTTTTCAGGTTTCCTCTCGTAACCCTGCATAAGGGAATTGTGAGAGGGAGTTAGAGGAGTGTCCTAAACATATCATGGATTACCTGACCATGTCAAGTACTAATCCTTTCTAACATGGCCCTAGTAGGTAGTAATATGTTGTGATTGTATGAGACTTGTCTTTCTGTAACTTGTTTATTAGGCAGATCCATTGGCACTGTATGTAATGTATGGCATATTTATCCCTCACCCATATCTTTCCCCCTCCCCCGCAAGTTTGTACATAACTCCCTGACCACAGCCACCACTAGCAAAAAGACTTCTCTGCATAGTTGTGACTCTCTCTGTCAAAAGTCTCATGTGCAGGAGAGCATTTCTAATGTTCTTAACAATGAGACATGGATTATTAGAGAGCTTAATAACACAGTCCTGCTGTAGTCTGCTCTGGGCACACTGTTCTCTGAGAACATTACTGTTCCTTTAAGAAATAACTTTGCTTTCATTTCTCTTTTGATTCAGCTATTTGTACTTTCCGAAAAGCAGAGTAGTATATAATCACATCAGGTTTCTAAAGAGAATATTTGCAGATAAGAGCATTTTTGCTCCAGTGCTTTTTATGAAAGGTCTTACTAGAAAAATATCTACCCCTGACTGAACTTGCTAAGATAAGTGGGCTGGATCCCCAACTGGTGTAAATCGGCAACGAAGCCAAAGGAGCGACATGTTTACACCACCTGAGCATCTGGCCCAAGATGTTCATTCTTTTCTTTTATCATAGCTGTTTTAATGAAACTCTCTAACTTCATTCTATGTCTCTTGCAATCTCTGTGCTAATGTATCTACACTAGTGACACATTCAATATTACCCGTGGATGGCATTTCCCCACATACCTTCATAACCACATAATATTGTTTCCTGTGCTGCTTATAGATTGTACCATCATGGCCCATCCCAAGATCTGCCTAAGAAATCTACCCTCCCCCCAAAGAGAACATGACAAGAAGACTACTCACTGAAATCATGATTGCATGATGTAGTGTGACAAATTGCCCTGATTCTGTCCCCTTTACTCACGCTGAATAGTAATCCCCACATAGAAACTGTGTGTGTCTGAAGTTGTTGCCTGTATTGCCATTAGTTACAATTTTAACATTTTTTTTCACTGAAACTGTTCATAGGACAGGGTAGGGTGAGATAAATTTCTCATTCAAAAAAATCTTGGAAATAATTTGAAATTATTGACATCCCATTTTGATAAGTTCAAAACAAAATTGCATTTTTTGGTTTGAAGTGAGTTTTTTGTTTAGAAAATTATGCTAATTTTAGTAAAAATAAATGAATAAGGATTAAAATCTAAACAAAATATTTCAATTTACCTGAACTGGAAAATGAATTGTTGGTTTGCGAAAATATTTAAGATTTTGACTTTTTGTCCCAATTTGGGATGGGAAAACATTTCAAAATCTTGAAAATATTCCCAGGGTAGG
The DNA here is from genome assembly GCA_037349315.1 of Chelydra serpentina. Lineage (NCBI taxonomy): Eukaryota > Metazoa > Chordata > Testudines > Chelydridae > Chelydra > Chelydra serpentina. The sequence continues at coordinate 2,136,283 of JBAIAC010000023.1, forward strand.
AAAGCAGGTTCCCACTCAGTGCTAGTTTTAACCATGAAACCTTAAATATGACACTTCAGTTTATGCAAATGAGTTGTTTGCTTTTAGGCTGTGGCTTTCAAGAAACTGTGTGGGTCCAAGGAAATACCTTTGTGACTAATAGCTAGTTCACATTGCTGTTTCGAAAAAGAACTACATTTCTTAATGCAAAGTAGGTACCTTTTTAGTTCGCACTAGCGGGGTCTACGCAGGGCAGTTACAATGCCACACTTTAATGTGTGCTGCAGTTCACACCCCTGTAGTCCACGCTGCGAGGCTGTATAGACAAGCCACCAGCACCATGCAGTTCCAAAGTAGTCAGGCTCTGGTGGCCCAAACATATTCTGGATACATAGCTAAGAAATGTGACTGGAATGTGTGGTTTAATGATTACACATTTAAAATAACATTGTGGGGCAGATGGGCAGGAGAAAAGGGGCACACAGGGCTGGAGAGTTCAAGTTTAGAGGCACCAGCCAGTGTTTAGTTTTGTATATGATAAATATAGTATGTGCTAGCGTGAGAGTACAGGAGAGTAGAGTACAATACAGAAATATAATACAAATTATACATGAAGGGCTTGCTAGTGCTCTGCATGGGGCTACACCTAACCACCACTCAGCTTCAGCTGGTGCAGAATGGGACTGACCATTTATTAAGCTGAAGAGGTACTCCTCTGACAACACGTTATATTAAGGTTTACACTGGCTTTCAGTTGATTTCTTGGAAATGTTCAAAGGTGGTGGATTTGTATCTCTGAATCTCTGTCTGGTTTGGGTCCTGGATATCTTAGGAAACCATCTCTCTCCTTGTCTGATACTGTAGCTGTTATGTCCAATAGAGACACATGAACTAGTAGCTCCCTTGTTTAAATGGCAGGGCAGAACCTACAAGGCCCAGATGTATTTATCCATGGGGTGTCTGGGCAATTTTCCAGGCTTGCCCTGGGCAGTTGGCTTAATGAGGAGAGTGTGAACAGAATGACTGGGGAGACTTATTTGTGGTGAGTCACATCTTTTGTGTAGACAGAAGAACAGAAGACATTTGCCCAATGAAATTTTTGTGTGTTACCTGGGGGAAATATGTACTAGAGCCTAAAGGTTAATGGCAGTTTTAATGACCACAAATCTAAAAGGTGGATAATAAATAAAAGATTAAGAAGTTTTGTTCTTTGTTCGTTCTCCCCAAGGTTCAGACACTTCTCTGAGTCTTGTTTCTACATGACGAATTCTAGTGCAGCAAGTCAGTGTATGAACCTATAGTGCACTAGCTTGCCGTGCTCTGACTGTGCAGACCCTGCTACAGGTCCATAGTGTGTTTTGTCATAGGGTGGGAAACTTTTAGTGCACTGTAGCAGGGTCCACAAGGTGAGCTGATGCACTATAGATTCACACCCTCACTTGCCTGGCACTCACTTGCCATGTAGACAAGCCCTAAGCCCTGTCCAAATTACCTCGAGCTTCTTAAGAATCACCTTCTTCCGTCTCCCACTTTTTCTGAGGAGTCTTCTCAAGTCCCAACTTGGCAGTCTTCTCCCAACCAGGAGGGTTTTTTTGTGGGGACTCCATTCCTCTCTCCCTTATCTGTACCATTCTTCTCAACTCACAGCACTCTTCAGGAGGAAGGCACTGTGGTAGAGCTGGGCAAAAAAAATGTTTTTCATTGAATGTTTTGTTTGCAGAAATTTGCATATTGAAATATTTCAGATGTAGTTCATCATGGGAGTTGTAGTTCGGGTGCCTCATGCTCCCATTTTCATCTAAAGGCCTGGCTCCATTGCTAGACTATATCACCCATGATTCACCACTGTATCCCATCTTGCAGAAGGAAGGCTGTGTACCATGGGACATGTAGTCTGACCAGGAGTTCAGTCCATAGAGAAGAATGGGAGCCTGAGATCCTTTAGCAGCATGGCAAAATCAAAATATTTGTGTTTGGTTGAAATAATTCATTTTTAGGTGCTCAGTTTTTTGGTAGAAAGCATCCCTAGTAGATGCTGTTTAACATCCTCCTTAATTACTAATGGACAGGAAAACAGTTAATCATCCCTTGGTGATATGAATACATGATCATGGTTCTTTCCCTGTATCAAATAAATATTTATTGAACACTTCTGCCTAAACTGCATTAAACAATTTTACCATCTCCAGTTTGTGATGGGTCCATACTCTTATTAGGATTGCTTTTGTTCCTGATATACTTCCTTCTTATTGCCAAAGATAAGTGACTGGGTTCTGAACAGAACTCTTCCAAACTTCAACATTCTCCACTTCAGGATGGGTGGCAGTTCTCATTTTAATCAACTGACTTTCCCGTTTCTAACTGATGGGATCTCTAGGGTTGTATCTTAAAGAAGTAATTGATATAATTCACTTCAAGGTACTTTCCAATGCGAGAGATTTAATAATACTAATAAAAATACAGCCCAGGGCACTCTCTGCCCTTGAAGTGAGCACTTTCTGCAGGTATGTGCCTCTTTAAACCTCAGTCACTCAGCCATACAGAATGCCTTTTGAACTCCAAGCCTCAAAAGCTGCTTTGTACCACCTCTGAAATAAAAAATAAAAAACAGATCTAAGAGTCAGAGATGAGAACATGTTATCTACTGCATCAGATGAAGGCAGGTGTTCAAGTCTTGTCAACCACTGAGAAAAGTCTGACTCTCAGGTATCCTGTGACAGACTGGAGATAACAAAATATGAGGTGTGTAAACAGCACGAAGCTCAGTCACCTGAATTGTCACAAGGGACTGTTTAACACTCTTGCTCTGGGTTCCTAATTAAAAGATCTCAAAGGTGTGTTCTGCATATTGCAACAGGAGAGACTTAAATGTGCAACACTTTGTTTCCATTAGAATCTTTGCCACAAGAACAGATTACTTTTGTCTCATTTTCTCCTTGTTGTCATGAGAACAAGACTACCATAATGTTTTATCTCCAGGGCAGTCAGTAGAAAAACTATAAACATTTAATGGACTTATAATCATATACTTCAACCTCTTTAATATTCTGTATTTCCATTGGCTGGCCTTTCACCTCTCCCTTACAGGTTATTGAGGCAGTAAACAAGGAAGAGGGGAAATCAAACTGTAGAACTGTGAAAATGTCACTCCAGAATAGATCAACCAGATCAGCCACACCATCACCGGTTCATTCGCCTGCACATCCACCAATGTAATATACGCCATCATGTGCCAGCAATGCCCCTCTGCTATGTACATCGGCCAAACTGGACAGTCCTTACGCAAAAGGATAAATGGACACAAATCAGATATTAGGAATGGCAATATATAAAAACCTGTAGGAGAACACTTCAATCTCCCTGGACACACAATAGCAGATTTAAAGGTAGCCATCCTGCAGCAAAAAAACTTCAGGACCAGACTTCAAAGAGAAACTGCTGAGCTTCAGTTCATTTGCAAATTTGACACCATCAGCTCAGGATTAAACAAAGACTATGAATGGCTAGCCAACTACAAAAGCAGTTTCTCCTCCCTTGGTGTTCACACCTCAACTGCTAAAAGAGGGCCTCATTCTCCCTGATTAAACTAACCTCGTTATCTCTAGCCTGACTCTTCCCTGCATATTTATACCTGCCTCTGGACATTTCCACTGCATGCATCTGAAGAAGTGGGTATTCACCCACGAAAGCTTATGCTCCAATATGTCTGTTAGTCTATAAGGTGCCACAGGACTCTTTGTCGCTACTCCAGAACAGTTTACTATTATCCCTTAGAATATGTGACACATTATAATCCTGATACAATAAGCCATGCCCTGGCCAAGTCAAGTCCCCTTTGCACTGTTCTGATGGCACAAAGAGAACTTCAAGCTGTTCTCAGTGGGCAGCTCAGGAATTCTCCAGCATGGGGGAATTCTATGGCTGGCATGGAGTCAGAGTAGCTAGCCCTATCCCACCTTCTGCTGGTCTCCTTCCCCAACATAGAATGTAGCTGTGGGGTGATGGCCCCTAGCAAGTTGTTACATAAGAATGTCCAATGGTCCATCTAGCCCAGAATCTTATCTTCGGACAGTGGACTGTGCCAGGTGTTTCAGAGGGAATGAACAGAACAAGGCAATTATTGAGTGATCTATCCCCTGTCATCAAGTCCCAGCTTCTGACAATCAGAGGTTTAGGGACACCCTGACATCTTGGCTAATAGCCATTGATGGGCCTATCCTCCGTGAACTTATCTAATTCTTTTTTTTAAAAATCAATTATAGTTTTAGCCATCACAGCATCCCCGGCAATGAGTTCCACAGGTTGACTATGAGTTGTGTGAAGAAATACCTCCTTATGTTTGTTTTAAACCTGCTGCCTATTAATTTAATTGGGTGACCCTTGGTTCTTGTGTTATGTGAAGGGGTAAATAACATTTCTTTTCACTTTCTCTACATCATTCATGATTTTATAGACCTCTATCATATCCCCCCCTTGGTTGTCTATTTTCTAAGCTGAACAGTCCCAGTCTTTTTAATCTCTCTTCATATGGAAGCTGGTAACACCTAATTTAGACCTCATAATTTTGTATGTATAGTTGGGATTTTTTTCCATTGTGTATTACTTTGCACTTGTCAACATTGAATTTCATCTGCCATTTTGTCGCCCGGTCCTCCAGTTTTGTGAGATCCTTTTGTAACTCTTCACAGTCAGCTTTGGACTTAACTGTCTTGGGTAATTTTGTATCATCTGCAGACTTTGACACCTCACTGTTTACCCCTTTCCCCACATCATTTATCAATATGTTGAGCAGCCCTGGTTCCAGTACAGATCTTTGAGGGAACCAGCTACTTACCTCTCTCTACTGTGAAAACTGGCCCTTTGTTTCTGTCTTTTAACCAGTTACTGGTCCATGAGAGGACTTTCCCTCTTACCCCATCACTGCTTATTTTGCTTAAGAGTCTTTTGTGTGGGACCTTGTCAAAGGTCTTTCTGAAAGTCCAGGAACACTATATCCACTGGATCACCCTTGTCCACATGTTTGTTGATCCCTTCAAAGACTTCTAATGGATTGGTGAGGCATGATTTTCCTTTACAAAAGCCATGTTGAATCTCCCCCAGAAATTATATTTATCTATATGTCTGATAATTCTGTTCTTTTCTCTAGTTTCAGTCAATTTGCCTGGTACTGAAGTTAGCCTTACTGACCCATAATTGCCAGGATTGCCTCTGGACCCTTTTTTAAAAAAAATGGCGTGACATTAGCTATTCTCCAGTCATCTGGTACAGAGGCTGATTTAAGCAATAAGTTACTTATCACAGTGAGTAGTTCTGCAATTTCATATCTGAGTTCCTTCAGAACTCTTTGGTGCATATCATCTGGTTCTGGTGACTTATTACTGTTTAATTTATCAGTTCAAAAATCTCCTTGTGATGGGGTGTACAAACCCCAAACTGGACCCAAAGAAGTTAACAGACAGTACTGCACCCAGGTAGCCCCACCCCTCCAGACCTGAAGAGCATGCTCCAACTGGAAAGGGAGCTTAAAAGGGAGCAACTCCGCTCAGAAGAGGGAGGCTGGGGAGAAAGACAAACCAACCCTAAGAGCTCCTGAACAAGGGTGTCAAAGAAGCCTCCCTGTGAGGAACAAGACTGCCTGGTGAGTCCAGTTGGGGCTGAAGGGTTAGTTGTCTTTTTTTCTTTTCTCTTCTCTTGTTATCTCATATTGAACTTGAAGCCATGGCGGGAGACAGATCGCAGGAAGTGACCCAGGGAGGCAACTCTGACGGCAATCCAGGGTGCTGTACGCTGTTGGCTATCATAGGACCCTAGGTCGGAGCCCGGTGAAGTTTGAAGGGGAGCCTGGGCCCTTCAACTGCCCTTGCTGCAGGAGGTGCATAACTCTCATTTCCACCCACTTCCCATCTAGTAAGGAGAGGGCAAGGACATTATAAACCCTGAGGTGAAGCTAAGCCCCACACAAGGGTTAGGAATTGGACTGAAAGGCCTTCCCACTGGGAGGTGAGGTTTAAAACTGGGTGCACTACCCACTACGCCAACTGGCCCTCCAAGGACTCTATTACACTCCTCTATTGACTCCTCAGTCTGGGACAATGAAAATAAGAAAGAAAAACTTGTAGCACCTTAGAGACTAACAAATTTATTTCAGCATAAGCTTTCGTGGGTTAGTACCCACTTCATCGGATGCATGGAATGAAATTATACTTCAGAGAGATTTATACAGTCAGAGAAACATGATGGTCCAAACTGTCTGGGACAGTTCTTCAGATTTGTCACCTAAAAAGAAGTGCTCAACTGTGGGAATCTCCTCTGCAGTGAAGACCAATGCAAATAATTCATTTAAGCTTCTCATTTGCAAGCTTAGTATACAGCACTTTTAAGGATCCTTTGTGGTTCCCATTCCTCCCTCACAGTCAATGATACCCAACACTTACTGGGCACAGCTGAAGATTCAGTTCAGTGTTCTTGTTATCTTTGGTCATCTGTGTCCGACAGTAGCAAAACACCATGAAACAGCATAGAACAAAGAGACAAAGTACATTGTAATCCGCTTGAACCAGCCCCACTCAAATTTAATGAACTGAACTTGCTATTATCCCTTTCTCTGATGAACTGAATTGATAAACACATTTCAAACATAATGTTGTGATGTAGCATCAACTCATTATGATGCTGCATTGTGACCTAACTGTCACTGTGCTACGTTGGGCCCTGAGAAGGCCACATCCCTGCAGCTGTCTCAGAACATCCCTGAAGGGAGAAGAGAAGAGAATTCTCATGTGGAGAGAATGGGAATGTATTTTTGCCTACTTTAAGACACCATTGCACTGCTAGAGTGGAGCAAAGGGGCCTTTGCATAATTGAGAATCAGGGTATGTCTGTGCTATGGAGAATATGGCAGATATAGCTATGTTGGCCTAGCCCTTGAGTGTATACGCAACCTACACCATAAGAAGGAGTTTCTCTGTCAGTGTAAAAACAACACCTTCCCAAATGACATTAGCTGCATTCCTGCAAGCACTCTTCTGTCACCATAGCTACGCCTATCCTGGGGTTTTGTTGGCATTGCTATGTCAGGCATTACTATGACTGATGTAGCTATGCTGATAAAACTTTTTCCTGGCTCTCAGAATTGATGCTGAAACAATTGGATGAGAAGGCCAGATCCGTGGTGAAACAGCTGATCAAGGAATCATCTTATGCTTTGAAAGTCCATCCCCAGAGTTTGGGCACTCCCACAATGTGTGGCCATCAGCACAACACAAACATCTCTGGGTTTGTCCACCCCCACTTGTAATTTTATGATCCTCCTCGGGTGATACAGCTAGAAAGGAGCTGGGAATATAGAGGAAGATGAGTTCATTGGGCAAGAGCCTCAGCTGGTGTAAATCAGCATAGTCGCCACAGACTGCAGGAAAACAACACCAATTTACATTGGCTGAGGATTTGTCCTTAGCTCTAGAACACAATGCTTGTATATTGGGGGCTAAAAGCAGAGTTTAAAACATCCCTTAGAACTTGTCATCGTTGAACTTAGGACAAGTTATACATCAAAGCAGTGGATTTTTTAAAAATGGAAACAGCTGAGAAATGGTAGATTGCAGTTCTGAGGTTCAGTAATCAGGACAACACACAGGTATTAATAAAAGTGAGCATCAGAAACTGCAGCTGTAATTTTCTCTATGTTTAAGATTGAACCTTTTGAGCAGCTTCTGGAATGGCAGTGGATTTGTTTATAGGTGCTTGATTTTCATGATTTTTCCAGTCTTTCAGATGAGTTACAAAATGCCACAATGGGGATTTTTTTGGTAGAAGGCATCATAACCATTAATGATATATTTTTGAAGGGGGCGGAGGGCACAAGATTATTCACGGTGATTAGAAATGTCACTGAAAGCCTGCAGTTGGACCAAAATGAGAGCTCAGGCTTCATTGTCACTCTGATTTTTACTGAAGCTTTCCACACTTAAACATGCTAATGGTCCCTTTGCCTCTCCAAGTTCTAAGCAGCAAATTGGTCCTTAAAAAGATGTGCACTTATTTTGCAGTGCTTTTATTTGCAACATTCTCTGTTGATCTACACACAGCATACTGCCCTGAGCACCACCTAGTAGGGAATGAATGAAATCTTCCTAATTTCACAGGAAGTGGAAAGTGTGTAACATTACCTGTGCTTGAATAACTGATACTGTATGTATCTGGTTCACAATGGATAGAGAACTAGCTATCAAAAGGGTGTGTGACAGTGTGTGTGAGAGAGAGAGAGAGAGAGAAAATGAGTTGTTGATCCCACACAGAAGAAGGCTAATGAGGCATATAAAGTCCCTAAAACAGAACAATGCCTAACCTTACAAGTGATCCTGCTCCACTTGAAGTCGGCTGTCTGCCTGCAGCACATTCAGTGCTGGGTGTGGGACTATTTGTCAGGAGAAAGGGTGCTTCGGAATTCATCTTGTTTTTCTGTTTGGTGTTGACCTTGTCTCTTAGAATTGTGTTCCTTTCTGTTTTTTAACATCTTGAAACACCTTTCGATTGGAATGTATTACAGTCAGCTGCATAAAGGAAAATTGTTACATTTTCTCCAAGCCCTTCTACAACGGTCACCGTTAAGTCTTTAGAACTCCCTTTACAAGTGATTACCACTACTGCAGTGTTCTGTTTCCCCTAGATAGTCTCTGTACTAAATATTAAGTACCATATATACCATTGTAAAATTATCTACTGAACTATGCCTATGACCTCCATAAAAAAATTAAAATTACTCCAGGAAAACAATGATTGAGGCTTTCTCCATTAAGCAAACTGTCTGCTCCAAGCCTCAAATCCTGTCCCGCATCCACAAGTGTGGATAGTCCCTTGGCAGTGATCTTCTGCTGTCCAATGGGGGAAGGAAGCTTTTGGGGACCAGGTAAAAGTGGGCTTCTACTCTACATAGTATGGGCTCCCTGTGTAGCAATGTTTACAGTCATTATGCGGCCTTGGAGAACAGATTCTTCTCCCCATCCCCTACCCCCCTAGAGCTCAGCTGAGATAATTGGCTGGGAATTGTGGTGTGGATTTGTCCCTAAGCAAGCCATATTATTGGGACATTTTTTCATGGTGCTTCTGGCCCAAGTGAAATGAGGAAGACTCGTAAATCCTACGTGAGAATTTTCCAACTCAGTTTTGCAGATCTCCTTCACACAGCATTTGCTTGGGTGAAAGGTTCGAACCTTCAGGTTGAACTGGAAGCATTCCAATGCTAGGGTTCTGATTGGACCTGAAGAAAACAGAACTGCCAGCCTTGAGATTAGCTAATCGCATCTCCTGACCTTCTTGCCCAGAAGGAATGTGCTATGATATAAGCCAGGGGTAGGCAACCTATGGCACGGGTACCAAAGGCGGCACGCGAGCTGCTTTTCAGTGGCACTCACACTGCCTGGGTCCTGGCCACCAGTCTGGGGGGGCTCTGCATTTTAATTCAATTTTAAATTAAGCTTCTTAAACATTTTAAAAACCTAATTTACTTTACATACAACAATAGTTTAGTTTATGTTAAAGACTTATAGAAAGAGACCTTCTAAAAACATTAAAATGTATTACTGGCACGCGAAACCTTAAATTAGAGTGAATAAATGAAGACTTGGCACACCACTTCTAAAAGGTTGCTGACCCCTGATATAAGCGATCCAGGATTGCAGGAGAATAATGTTGAAATGGAGGCTTGTGGGGAAGGGTTCTGATACGGATGCAGCGAGACAATTGTCCCCCTCACTGCTCTTTTATAGTCCCCCCCCTTTTTTTGCTGTTTTTTCCTCTTCCACCCTCCAAACGTGGCTCTGAATGGTGGACACCCACCAGTAGGACCACGCTATCACCTTTTTTTCAAGGCAACTGTTTGGTTAGGTGGCTAATGTTCACTACTAGTTCTTGAAGGCAACTTTGTACTTTACACCTCTGTAATATCTTCCATCTGAGGATCACAGGGCACTTTACAAATGTTGCTAGATTAAGTCTCACAACACCCCTTTGAGGTATGCATCTATTGTTCCCCTTCACTGATGGGGAAACTACGAAGCTCAATTGACTTCAGTGTAGCTACGGTACTTTACGCCAGCAGAGGATCTAACCCATTGTGACCATACTCCAACCCACACCAGCCAAGTGAAATGGTCAGCATTATTCTCTATTACGAAACAATCAAGCAAAGTGTTTCAAGACACTCCTGTAATAACTACAGCCTCTGTCACTCTGTGTCATACCATTACCTTGTGAAGTGCAGCCAATCTATTCCGCATTGCACCCATAGATTGTGAAAATGGTCAGATGTAATATACAAAAATGCAACCGCTGCATTTGGCAATCATGCTTGTTTACTAAAGAATTAAAGTGATTGTATGGGCTGTGTAATAGATTTTGCTATTGAATGAATTTATTCTGTTAAATATTGTCATTATATTCCCATTCAGAAGCCAATGGTATTTATTTATATGGTATTTTAGGCTTGCCAGTCAGTAGTGGAGGAGGAAGAGACCTGATAATTTAATGTAATGGCCCTCAGTGTTCTCCGCGGGAAATCCTTCATTGTGTCTCAGACAGGTTTTCTATCGATCTAGCAAGCTTTCTGCTTTGATGTATTTTTGTACAATTTTCCTTAAAGCCTTTCAAAAGTCTTAAGCAGTTATCACACACGATTTTGTGCTCCTAGGTTATTGGTCACATCTGTGCATAAAGGCTGATTTCTTAAATGTAAATGTTCAAATTAAAGCAATATTAGGATAAGATTTTAACCTACCAAGAAGTTAGGAAATGCAGAATGTGTAGAGAAATAAGGGGACTCTTTACTCCCCTGCCTGAGGGAATAGCCAGAGTCTCAGTGTAGTAATCATACTGACTCAGTACAGCAACTTTACAGCAAGAAAGTTTTCAAAGCCATGTGGCAGAGCTTAACGTCAATATTTTTCTCTCCCTAAATAAACACCACCCACCTGTAGCTATCAGGAGATCTGGGTTGAAATCTTGGCCCCACTGAAGTCAATGACAAAACTCCCATTGACAGGAGGGAAGCAATAGATGTGGTATATCTTGACTTTATTAAGGCTTTTGATACTGACTTGCATGACCTCCTCATAAACAAACTAGGGAAATACAAGCTAGATGGAGCTACTAAAGATGGGTGCATAACTGGTTGGAAAACCATTCCCAGAGAGAAGTTATCAGTGGTTCACAGTCAAGTTGGAAGGGCATAGTTGACTATTAGAGTTCAAATTGACCATATGGCTCTAGAGAATTCTGTTGCCTATGTTATATTTAGTGTCTGTCATGGAAAGTGTGTGTCTCACAATGCCTTTCTAGAGTAAAATACCACAAAGGAGTGTGAGGTATAAATTTAATAACTGGGCCACGGTCCTAAAACCTGCTGAGTACCCAGACTCCCACGGGCTTCAATGAGACTGACTTCAAAGGGAGCTGCAGTTGCTCAGTACCTCTGAGGACATGTCTCTCTGCCCAGTGAATGCATCAAAGCTGGTCAACAGAATGACATCTGCAGGTATAGATAAAAGAGAAGGGAAATAGGATCACTGAGGCCCATGGGTTCTGGAATGGCAATAGCTGCAGAAAAGGGGATTTCCATGCCAACACTGGTGAGACTGCCTCAGTGGTAAGTTGAGCTTTGCATATTTTACAGACAACACTAAAGATGTGGGAAGTTGATTGGACTTTTCATTGCCGATTAGAGCAGTATATTTCCTGGAGGAGGGAGACACATAGGAATAATAGGAGACTCAACTCAATGAGGGAGAGCCTGCCATTTTGTAGCTGCCATAAATTGCAGCTAGAAGGGAAAATTAAAAAAAACACACATGGCTTTATTTCTTTGTCAGTTGATGATTTTTAAAAACATTATTAAATCATTTTGTTTTAAAACAGGCACCGAGGGGAAGATGAGTGGCTAGACATGTAATATGTTGACTACTCGTTCCTTTCCATAAAATCTGTGCAATGTTGAGCACAGAGCCCCAAATATATTAGTAGGCTTCCAATACCTTGGTTGGCACAATACCATTTTGAAATAAAATTAATCTATTAAGTCATGCTGTACCACTATAGGTTTTATATAGGGCCATAAATGTTAGGAAATTAACTTCCCCATAAGCACATGCTCAGGTAGTATTCAGAACAGAGAGGTTTATTTTAAGTTTAATCACCATTTAATTAAGTAATTCTCAGGTTTTTTCATCTATCTTTAAATTCGGCCTTTTGGAGAGTCCAACTTGGAACGATGTTTACTTTCGGGGGTTTTTAATCAAAAATGAGATTTGTTTCCAACATTTGTGTAAGTATCAGGCATATCAAGTACCGTACTCTTTACTTTCATGTTTACACATGGCGAATATGGTATCAATTGTAAATGTACTATACAGAGAGGGCCAGATCCTCAGCAGGTTTAAATCAGCATAGCTTCACTGACTTCAATAATGTCATACTGATTTACACCCCTTGGGGATCTGGATTAGAAAGTGCTGTGCAATTATACAGTGAATAAGAGATCTTCTTATCCAGCATGGAGGCTATGTTTGAGTTTAATGATCGTGAAGATTTTATGCTGAGAAGCAGCCAGGTTTGGTTATTGCTTAAGATTATGTTTAGAATTGGACTTGGAATAAAAGAACCTACCATCTTCAGGTCAATAACAAACTTTCTTTAAGTTAGCGACAAAGGGTCCTGTGGCACCTTATAGACTAACAGAGGTATTGGAGCATAAGCTTTCGTGGGTGAATACCCACTTCTTCGGATGCAAGCAGCGGAAAAGTTCTTTAAGTTGTTTTTCTACAGAGACTGTCATTCAATAGTATTTACATTAGACAGTTAATGTGGACTGTTTATTCTTTGCAAAGCCTATTCTTTCCCACTAAGAGGAATTTCCTATTAACACAATCAGCAAGAAAGTAGAGTGGAGAATATTGTTTTTGGGGATTATTCTGCCCTAAAACGTGGATTTTTCAATTTACAATTATAAATTCAAATGACACTGGATTCTCAGGTACTTAAGCCTCCAGCACAGTTCTTACAAATTAGTTACTGGTGTGAAAGGAGAGGCTGACAGGAGTCTGCAGTCCTATTGGGAGATGTTCTGACACAAACATGCTTCATACACATCCTCTGGATCTGAAACACTCGTTTGCAACATACTCAATGACATAGTGCAAACCCTGCTAAAAGCTGATTGAAATGTCTCCACTACGTGAGACCTCTTTGTGCTTCCACTACATACATTACTGTCCTTGTCATGAGAATCACTTCAGCACTTAGCCCCAAAAGAATAGTTATGAGCTGGAACGTCTTGTCTGGACTTAAGCTTTCAAAGCAAGTCGAGGCGATTTAGACAGCATTTAGACAATGCTTACAATTTTCAAAATCACCTAAGTCTCATGAAAATCCAGGGGGATTAGACCCACTAAGTGCCCAAGTCACTTTTGAAAATGGGACTTAAGATCCTAAATCATTTAGGCATTTTTTTAAAATTTACTCTTTGGGGTAATTTTTCTATCAATATCCCTGTCTCCTTTGATCGTATGCTACCTATGTCATCCTTGATGGTATCAAGTCAAAACAGGCATACAACTCTCATCCGGCCATTAGAAATGGGGATACCATTTTGTAATCTGTTTTGTAATGAGATTATATATACAAATTCTAGTTTCAGGGAACATCAAGGTTGTCATTTCAGTTGCCATCTACATCTTGAATCAAGAACTCTTCATGCCTACTTCACCAGAAGCCAATTTCTGCTGATTAATATTTACTCAGATGATCCTGTAGGCTAGCAATTGAAGCATAAAAGCCATCAATTGCCTTTTCAATCATAAAAGATAATACATCATCTAGAAGTATTGCAGCATTTTTACAGAAAAAGATTAGTGCAATTTGCATAATTTATGCACTGACTTCACATACATTTTTGGCACAGAGTTCTAACAAATGATCAGAATATGCTTTTTTTAAAACTCTGCAGTGAAGATGATTTCTGCCCTACAATTCAGTGTTCACACTCAAATGCTTCTTCTGGTGGCTAGAGAGATGCATTTTAATAACAGATTTATTTCAATATTTATTTGGGATGGAAGGAAAAGTAAAGCTTCTAAATGAAATACAAAACTGGAATGCAGTACTGTGTATTAAGAAAAGCAAATAGCAGGAGACTGCAAGATAAAGCAAAGGGAAGGCATATCTGTCTTACACCCTCCTGTTAGTTCTGTCCCCTCAACATATAAAACACATCCATTTTGCACATCAAGAGGGCCAAATTTTGCTATCCGCAAACCTGGAAAAGCTCCACTGCAGTCAATGAAGCTACTAACAAACTATGACTGGCATATAAATTACATTGCTGTTTCTATCACAACAGAATCTGGGCCAGGTACTTCCATGTTGTTGTTGTACCCTCCTGATCTAGGCTGAATTTGTCCCAGTAGGCCTTAGAGGGACAATTTTTTAGATGCCCCTTGTGGATTATGGGGGTATTATCTAATACAAGCCCCAGGCCTATGGTTGTTTTCCATGTGGTCAGGGATTTAACAATGCTGAAACTGCATAAAACTGCGTGTCAGAATGACAAGATTCTAATCTCTTTATAAAACTGGCAAAAAAAGGGAGAAATCAAAGGTGCTATGTTATATTCCAAATAATTTATACAGCTGTATCCTACATGGGCACCCACTCAGGGTAAATATCTTTTCTCTGGGGAAAAAATATGCCTCTGTCTCTTTTAACCCAGTGTTGTTGTAGTGACATGATGCCATGGCAGCTAGTTAAGGTGTAGCATTACTAACCAGATACCTGTGTATGAGAGGGAGAGCAAATCCAGCCTTGGATGGGGCAAACTCATGACTGGATGAAGGAGCCATCTCCCTGAACAAATGACTGTGTGGCCCTGTGGAGAGGCTGAGTGGCCTCCTTCCGAGCGGGAGAGCGAGGGCCCATTATACTCCCTTTGGAGGGTGGAGCCTAGATCGCCCCGCCCCCCTCGCTGGAAGTACCAAGGTGTGGCCGGAAGTATAAAAGGCCAGCCCTGCAGCACAGTTAGAGGGGAGCCTGCAGAGGAGAAGGACGCTCTGCCGGTTTGGCCGCAGCCCCGAGAGGAACCTACACCTAGCTGTTCCCGATCCCCAGATGCCGACGAGGACTGGCCCGGAGTGCCTGCCGCCGTATACCCCGAGGAGCCAGAAGAGGCCTGGAGGCTGCAGGTACCAAACCCCGGGGAGGCAGAAAGTAGCCCAGGGGCAGCCACGGAGCAGCTGGCTGCAGAGCCAGGTGTGGCGCAGTCGGTGTGTTGCGGCTGGATCCCCGCCGACGCAGGGGCAGCCAATCCTGCCCCTGCCAGGTCCCTGGGCTGGGACGCGGTGGAGTAGGGCTGGCCCGCATCCTCCTGCCACCTCACCCTGGGGTGGCTGACCCCCTACACTGTGCAAGGAGGCTCTAGCTCTGAAGAGGAGCTTCCCCTACCAGTCACCCTTATAGACTTTTTGTCTGCTGGCGGCCTGAGCTCTGCCCAGGCCGCCAGCTAAAGCCAGCCTGGAGAGATGGTTTGTTTGTTTGCTGGCTGCCTGAGCTCTGCCCAGGCTAAAGCCAGCCCTGAAAGACTGGTTTGCTTGCTGGAAACCTGAGCCAACTCAAGCCCAGGCACCAGCTCACCTGTAAACTGTTTTGTTTGTTGGCTGCCTGAGCTCCACCCAGACTACAGCCAGCCCTGATAGACTGTGTTGTTTGCTGGCTGCTTGAGCTCCGCCCAGGCTACAGCCAGCCCTGATAGATTCTGTTTAAGGGCGGACAGCTTGAGCCACCCAAACCCAGGCTAAAGGCCTGACAGAGACTATTGATCACCCAGCCCTATTGTGGGCTTTTGGCTGTCCTGCAGACTCTGGTCCTGGCCAGACAGGACCAACCTGAGTGGCCTCCCTCCGAGCGGGTGAGCGAGGGACCATTACAGGCCCATAAGTCTCTGAGAATAGATGCTAGGAAAGAGCAGTATTGGTTCAGACTTCACCTCCATTGTGTTACTAAAGTAATGAGGAAAGTGAATGAGATCTATTAAATTTTTTCCTTGCTATTGTCCCCAGTAGTCCATGTTATGGGATTTGGAAGAGTGAAAATTAGATTGCCTCCTTGTTGTGTTCATGGCATACAAACAGAAGTTACATAAAAGCATAAAATATTATTGCTGGAAGGTTGCAAGGTAGCGCTACTTTATATCTTTGAATTCAGAATGGCAAATATGGTGCCCATCTTTAAAAAAGGGAAGAAGGAGAACCTGGGGAACTACAGACCGGTCAGCCTCACCTCAATCCCTGGAAAATTCATGGAGCAGGTCCTCAAAGATACCATTTTGAAGCACTTGGAGGAGAGGAAGGTGATCAGGAACAGTCAACATGGATTCACCAAGGGCAAGTCATGCCTGACCAACCTGATTGCCTTCTATGATGAGATAACTGGCTCTGTGGATATGGGGAGAGCAGTGGATGTGATATAACTTGACTTTAGCAAAGCTTTTGATATGGTATCCCACAGTATTCTTGCCAGCAAGTTAAAAAAAGTATGGATTGGATGGCTGGACTATAAGGTGGATAGAAAGCTGGCTAGATTGTCAGGCTTAACGGGTAGTGATCAATGGCTCGATGTCTAGTTGGCAGCCAGTATCAAGCGGAGTGCCCCAGAGGTCTGTGCTGGGGACAGTTTTGTTCAACATCTTTATTAATGATCTGGATGATGGGATGGATTGCATCCTCAGCATGTTTGCAGATGATACTAAGATGCGGGGAGAGGTAGATATGCTGGAGGGTGGGGATATGGTCCAGAGTGACCTAGACAAATTGGAGGATTGGGCCAAAAGAAATCTGATGAGGTTCAACAAGGACAAGTGCAGAGTCCTGCACTTAGGATTAAAGAATCCCATGCACTGCTTCAGGCTGGGGACCGACTGGCTAAGCAGCAGTTCTGCAGAAAAGGACCTAAGGATTACAGTGGACGAGAAGCTGGATATGTGTCAACAGTGTGCCCTTGTTGCAAAAAAGGCTAACAGCATATTGGGATGCATTAGTAGGAGCATTGCCAGCAGATTGAGGGAAGTGATTATTCCCCTCTATTAGGCACTGGTAAGGCCACATCTGGAGTATTGCATCCAATTTTGGGCCCCCCACTACAGAAAGGATGTGGACAAATTGGAGAGAGTCCAGCGGAGGGCAACAAAAATTATTAGGGGGCTGGGGCATATGATTTCTGAGGAGAGGAACTGGACTTGTTTAGTCTGCAGGAGAGAAGAGTGAGGGGGGATTTGATAGCAGCCTTCAACTAGCCGAAGGGGGGTTCCAAAAAAGGATGGAGCTCGGCTCTTCTCAGTGGTGGCAGATGACAGAACAAGGAGCAATGGTCTCAAGTTGCAGTGGGGGGTCTAGGTTGGCTATTAGGAAACAGTATTTCACTAGGAGGGTGGTGAAGAACTGGAATGGGTTATCTAGGGAAATGGTGGAACTTCCATCCTTAGCGGTTTTTAAGGCTTGGCTTGACAAAGCCCTGGCTGGGATTATTTAGTTGGTGTTGGTCCTGCTTTCAGCAGGGGGTTGGACTAGATGACCTCTTGAGGTCTCTTCCAACCCTAATCTTCTATGATTCTATGATAACATACAAGAACTCCAGAACAAAGAGAGACAAAGCAGGCTGCTCCCCAAAACAGAAAGGCACAAATCAGATAACCTTACTGTAGTCTGGCTGACTGCAAACTGACTGCAGCTGCTTGGTCTCATTCCCTACTTCCTTAAAAAGCCCCCTAAGCCTGAAAGCAGAACCAGGAAAATGCCCAGATAATTTAACATGACAGCTTACAGTATCAACAGTTTTCAATAGACCACAGTCTTCACACTACAAATGAGTCACACACCAATGAATGTTTGACTAAAGCTCTAATCAGAAACCATTTTATGTATGTAGTTGGAGAAAACAACAAGGAAAGTGCACAATAATTATAGAGTGGATCTGTGACCTAACTATTACTATCCAGGGGAAGAAAAGGAGCAACCTGCTCACTGAAGATATAAAAGATGGAAGAGTCATTATGAGATCCTGATTCCTGACCTCATTGTCTCTGCATCCTATTATGGGTAGTTGACAAGGAATGGAAATAATGTATTCTATCCAGTTTCCAAAAGTCCAGCAGGCTTGTTATCTTCCTTTTATTTTACTCAGAACATTCATCCTGCCCTCATCAAGATCCATTCCCTTTCATTTCAGATCTTCTTGTTAAAAATAAACACAATTTTAAATTAAAGGGATGCTTGTCAGGTTAAAGATCATGTGTCTCAGTGGTGATATCTGGCATTTCTTGTTCATGTTACATCGCCTCAGATGATTAAATCTGGAAAAACATTTAGGGCCAGGCTGAGATATGGCAGTCTGTGTGCCAGCAATTGCTCTGCGATTCTTGGTTGTCTGGGAACAAATTGAGTAATTTAGATGTCTGAGTACAAGATTTGTGAACAGAATCAGGTTCTTACACCTCGAAATGACAAACCAGGCCTGAAAAACATCAGGCACAAAAATGGAGGGTCTGTTTACGAGGGGCTGAAAATTGGACCCTAAATCACTAATTTACACTTCCATATTACTATTGGTCCACATTTTGTAATTCTCTCAGTTTGGATGTTCAGAAGAGATAATTAGTGTGAAAGAATCTGAAAGTGATTTTCACTAAAAATTGATGACATACAAACAATTGCTGCTGTTGCAAAGATAATGCAAACACTTCAGCAGTCTTGGAGAAAAATTGCGTGTGATCACTCAGAAATGAAGCAGGAGATTCACCTACACCTAGAAGCCTAAGAACTCATAGCAAGAATATGAACTTTTTGAAATAATCGTTAAATGTGTAACAAGTTCTACTACATTTGTACAAATGATGATTTCCCCATAAGTTATAGCATGGTAAAATCTGGATAGATCTTTACAGGCCCAATGAAAAACACTTCTCTGACCTAAGCACTATCTCCCTGCCAAATTTCAGGGTCATACCTTACCCTTCTGAGGTGCTAGAGCTGTTCAAAGAGTGCTTGGGCTATTTAATGCAAATAGATCGTTTTACCTGTTTTTCACTTAATTCATTCTTGCAGAGTGCCAAGCCCTTTATGAAAAAACTTGCCAAAAATCTTCACCTGAGGTAGACACACTATGGAAAATTTCAGCCTGAAGTGTTAGTTTGTGAAAGTTATAGGTAACTGAAAATGAGGGGTGACAGTGTGTCAGAACAGCCAGGTGGCCAGCCAGGGCTTGAGCAGGAGCAAACTGGAACAGGAGTAGGCTGTCAGAACTACCAGGTAGCATCCCCAACAATGTAGTGACATAGAGCAGCCTGGAGTGGCTGCTTTCTTTAGGAATCTATATACCTCTCTTGGGGTCACCTGGTTAGACCCTTGCTTGTGCATTAGCTGGATGCTTAGGACTCACAGGTAATTGTCTCATCTGACTCATTAGGCTCAGGCATGACTCATCCATAAGGCTATGATTTAGTCATGGGTATTTTTAGTAAAAGTCATGGGTAGGTCATGGGCAATAAACAAAAATTCACAGCCCGTGACCTGTCCATGATTTATACTATATCCCCCAGGGCTGCCTGAGCAGTGGCTGGTGCAGCTGTCCCCGGGGCTGCTCCAGCAGCGGCTGGTATTGCTGTCCCAAGGGCCGCCTGAGCAGCTGGCTCCTGGGGCCAACTGCTTGGGTGGCCTGGGGGTCAGCCACACCAGCTGCTGCAGAAGTCACAGAGGTCACAGCAAGTCACGGAATCCGTGACTTCTGCAACCTCCATGACAGACATGGAGCCCTAATCATCAGGCTCAGAACACACCTTATATAATGGAATGGATCTGGCAGCCTTAAGAGAAGATGGCACTGGCTGCACCACTGACTATACAAATTAATGAGGCAAGAAGGGGTGTGTCAGAAACTACTTCTAGAACACAGAAGTACTTTTTCTCTTTGCAAGTGGGCCAATGTAAAAAGTAATCAGCATGACTTTATTGGAGCAGTTTCATTCTAGGACTTCCCGTGGAATTCTTTCAGACAAATTCTCATTTTAAAATATGATCAAAATGCCTTGCTGGTGCCTCGTTTGAAATGGTACATTCTATTGAATAGTGCTTATTTCGGCAAATGCTGCCATTTTCTCACTAAGAGATCATAGTTGAAGGTTAAGAGGGGATTTTTTAAAATAATCATCCATGAATAACTTGCAGTCAGATAAACAGTAATATAAAAAAGGGAACAAGGGTATGGGTCATGCTAGAAGACTATTAATCTTTGAAACAGACCCATACTAGGACACCAATCAAAGTTAATGAACTGAACATATATTAAAGGGACTATATAGAACACATCTGCTTTAATGACACCTCTTCACTCCTTTTGACTGCACCTCCAAATAACTTAAAAATGATGAATGAGGCAGTGAGATTGAAGACCATGTAAGCCATCACTCATTGAATTCTGATCTGTAGAACTGACTTTGCTCATCATTTAAATACTTGCAACCAATATGATAACCCTTTATGATGTTCTGGGATGCAATCCAGGCAGGAGAGAGGTTGTGTCATTGCCTTTAATGTGCCTTAAAATGCTCTACTGGCATAGCTCCCTGTCTGGATGCTGCCAGCCAACAAACAAGCATGCACTGGGTCTGTGTGTTGAGCAGCTCCAGTTCAGCACTGTGACCCCAGCAGCTTGCCTACAACCCAACAGCTCCCCTCCCCACCGTACATACGCTCACCCCAACATACACCCAGTCCCAATTTTCCCTCAAACCATCTGCCATGAAGTATCCAGACATCCCTTGTAACACTCAGAATTAGTAACAGTTGTTGCTCCGTTAAAGAGACAAAAGTAGATCTTATCACTTTAACGGGAGGTAACAAGCCTTTCAATTCAAACACAGCACTGGGTTGGCGTACAGTAAAAATAAAACAAGTTTATTAACAAAAAGACATAGGTTAAGTGATACCTAGTAGAAGGGATAAAGACAAAATGGTTACAAGCAAATAAAAGTAAAATACCCTTTCTAGTGTCTAAGACTTAACTCAACAAGATACAGCCTTGGTTCAAGGTAGATTTCTTACCTGTCTTTCTTTCTAGCTATGGCTATCTTCTCTCAATCAGGACCTTCCACAGAAGTACAAGGTGCTAGTTTCCCGTGTCTTCCCAGGTGGAAGATCTTTGCCTGAGCAGGTTTCTCACCTATATTCAGTTCCTAGAGACTTCAGTCCCCTTGGTTGTAGGACCCATCCAGAGGTGCTGGAACAATTTGTGTAGTGTGGGTGCTGAGAGCCATTGAACCAAACTGTAAACCACTTCAAGCCAGAGGATGTGGCTGCACCCTCTGCACTCCTACTTCCAGCACCTATGGACCCATCTTTCTCAGCTTGCAAGAGTTCTGGCCCCTTGTGTCTGTCTAGTGATGGATTCAAAGATGGCTTCTTCTTGCTCCTTATATCTCCACAAACTCACTGTTTGGCCCCAGATTCAGGATAACTTCATGCTGTTCTCTCCTTCCTGTGAGCTTCCCATCCCCCTGCTGATAAGTATGGTAATGGGGCTTCTGTTGTTTTGATTCCACCCTGCTTAATTTATGTAGGAGACAGGCAGATAGCTGCCTTCCCTCCTGTCTGGGAGAAAACCTGTTTTCCTCCCTTCTGGTCACAGACTTTAAAATATAATATCAGTGAGGCTCCATACTTACTCAATAGTGTTAATACGTACATTTCACAATGATATTAATCAGCAGTGTGTCACCAGTTTGCATATGACACCTTACATGACCCATTTTAGATACATATGATGACAACAGTCAGTTGGGGTACCTTGAGCTGGACAGACCAGCTGAAGCTCCCTGCTATATACCAGGGTGTCCCTTGCCATCAGGAATTGGGGTGCTCTGAGGGTCACACCCTTCTCCACACGTTATAACTTAACCATGGAGGGGCGCTCTTAACAAATGTCACATCTAATTCCAGAAGGCTTTAATCGGTGAAAATTAAAAGACTGTCAAAAATGTTCCGAACAGCAAAGGAAACAACAGGGGTGTGCTGCTAGCAGAGATGCTCTTGTATTATATCTGGTGGAGTAAAAGATTTAGACTGCAGCTCAATAGTCTAGTGAATCTTAATCTGACTTAAAGAGTGAGGGATAGACTCCTGTGTATTGCTTGGACTGATGAGAAATTGGCACTGATGGCCTCTGGAAAGAATCCTCTCCAGTTCTCCTCTGTCTGGAGAGCCTCAAAGTTGTAAAAGGGCAACAAAACAAGGAGATTCTTAGTGTTCCAAAAAGGATGCCCAAGACCCTCTTCCTTTGCCACTTTGGAAACAAAGAGCAACTGCAAAACTGGTGGATCGATCCCACTGAGGAGGGATTCCCTGGTTGACCTACAGCTATCATACCACCTCTATACCATCCTCTGACAGAAGGGGCCATGGTTGGAAAAGAGGGAAGCTGAGTTAAAACAACTTCATGCCTGCTCTGGCTTACAGTAAGTACTGACCCACTATGCGCCTCCTCTCTGATCTTGGGTAGAACGCAGCTCAGATCATAGAATTCAGACCAATCATTTTGGATCAATGACTTTGAGATTCTCACTGTCCAGGTCAATGTGAAGCCCTTGGGTTTTGCAACTAGTGGGAGAAAACAGTGAGCAATCTCCACTTTCAGTGCTGGCTGCTGTCAAAGTAGCATTTGTAACTGATTTGAGAGGTGACAGATTGCCCAGCCAATTAGAGGAAAGGCTCTCTAACATGATGCATTTACAGAGAGGGATTATAATGAAGTTTTGCAGGACAATGCAACTTGAATTTAATGTCGGGGAGTCCTTGGAAGTCTCATAACTAGATCTTGTTTAGCCATTCTGGTTATACTTTTGATACATATGCAACTGTGCATATGAAACAGCAAGATGGCATCAAATCTAACAAGTCATGGAGATTTATAGTCTAGATTTAAAATCTGTCTCACTGGATGATAGTCAGAAGCAAGGCTGTGTAGATTTTCAATGCATGTAAGATTTAGAGGAATTGGTTTTAGTATTTTCAGCACTATAATATGAAAGCACAGGAAGGATCTGAATGTTTAAACACAACTCTCTGTGGGCATCGCACCATCTACCACACACCATTAACTGAAGATTAAAGAGGGTGTAAGACTAACAGTAATGAGAGATTTCACTGGAGCATGATGGTTTCTGTTCAGCTCATCAGTAAAAATAGCCAAAACTTACAAGGGTTCTGTGGTGTAATGGATTACCATGGAGATTTAGGTTCAAATTATTTTATGGTACAGATGAATCTTTGGGTTATCCTAAAAGATCATTAGGCTTTAGTAGGATTAGAATTTTATTGATAAATGTTGGTAAATGCCAATTTCACCCTACACATACAAACCACTGAGAAAATACTTCCTTTGATAATAACTGAAATATCCACATAGGCAAAATAAGAAAAATACTGCTTGAGAACTTCTTTGTGTTTCATTCAAAGATATTTATATGTATATTTTGACATGTGATGTTGACTATTTGTGTTTTAATGGTTATGACGTTTTAACATTTTGATCTCGAAGTCTATCATCATTAAATAATTGTCTGACACCCCACCCCAATATTTCTCACAACCGTGAAAACATAATTAATAAAAATAAAAAGGCGTAACCCCATATTTTGTACAAATGTGGAAAATTTAAGTCGATAAAAATCTAAAAAAAATTGAGAAATAAACATCGATATTATCCACTGAAATTATTTTAAAAAATTGAATTTTACCAAACCTAGGGATAATGGATGCTTTTTTTAAATTCCCCTTTCCAAATTCCCCCAAAGAACGTAATGCAATGAGGCACAACTCAGGACATCATTCTCTGATTTGCAGAAGCCTCTATGCTGTAAAAAGCAGGGATATTAAGGACTGGATGAAAGGCTGGCGGAAGCTCAGTTGGTACCTTTGGAAGCAGCAAAGCAATAAAAATCTAAATCTGATTAACTGCCTCACTAAATTGTGAATATAGTTACCAGTTTCCGAGGAGAGGCAAGGTGGGGAACTAGCTGATTGCAAACTTAGAAAGGGGCTTTGCTGTGCAGATGATGATCAAATACATGTACAGGAGCTGGACAACGTACTGAGAGCAGCCTGGAGTGAATGGTCTCATTGTGACCTACAGAGTGCCTGAGCCAGGCCTTCTTATGCTTGTTCACAGAACACCTTAAAGCAACAATTCCTAGTTCAGTATTTTGGGATTTTAAGAATATTTCATCTGGTCATAAGATTTAGTAAACATGGCATCTAATCTGTCTCCCTCTGAAGCTGGAGTCTGCATTGGTCAGTGTGTTAAGCCTGCCTCAGCCACAGGGCGTGTGAGTCCGTTATGGTAACTGTCACAGGGCTGGGCCCTTTCAAGGAGTCAGAGCCAGCTTACCTGTGATGGGCTTCACTGAAGGGAGGGAGCCAACCCAACTCCACCTGGGGATAGTTGAGGCCTGTAGTGAGGCGGTGTGGCCCCCTGCCTCCAGCCTAGCCCACAACTGGGAAGCCCCCGCGGACCAAGGGGCCTGCCAGGATTGGCCCGACCTGCCCTGCCCTGCGCCTGCTACCCGGAGGAGGAGTTGCTGGACCTGCCCTGCACCCGCTACCCGAAGGAACCCCTGGTGCTGGACGCCCCAGAGGACACCACCTGGACCCAGGTACCACAAGAGGAGGAGTCAGGAAGTAGCCCGGGGACAGCCGACCCTCGTCTGGCTGTAACAATGCCAGAGCCCTTGTCAGTGTGTTGCGGGCAGGATCCCCACTGACACAGCAGCGAGTCTTCTGCCACTGCTAAGGCCCTGGGCTGGGACGCAGTGGAGTGGGTGGGCCTGTGTCCCCCCTGCTATCCAACGTGTGGGTGGCAGTCTCCCCGGCCATTCAGATCCAGGAGCCAGGGGTTTGCTAGTATTGAACTGCTTGCTCAGCCCCTGCCTGAGGGCCTGAGCTACTGACTTTGTTGCCCCGCCCTGACCTAGGGCCTGGGCTTATTTCTATATACTGCTGTTGCTCAGCCCCTGCCTGAAGGCCTGAGTACCTGCCTCCTTGTTGCCCTGCCCTGACCTTGGACCCAGGCTTAGGGCTTGTTTCGGTTGCCACAAGGGCCACCGAGAGAGAGACTCCCGCGGCCAGACTAATTTCCCCAAATATCACCTGTGGCTAGTGAGCCGGTGTGGCTCCCCGCCGCACCTGAGTGGGTCGAGCCCCGGCTAGCCCCTTTCACGGCCCTAAATAGCTGCAAGGCAGTTGATAAAGTAAGGAGCACCTGGGCCTGATAAAAGGCTTAGGAGAGCTCAGCTAACAGGAATTCTGGAGGAGAGGGGAGTTTCTAGGGAGCCTGAACTAGGCACAAGCTTTCTATGCAGGGAGACCTTGAAGAAAGAGGGGAAAGACCACAGAGCTCTGTAGGCAGCAGCGAAACCTGAGGCTGTACAGCAGAAAGAGCTGCTGCTGGAACCTAGAGACTTCTGTTTTGGGACTATTAAGTTTCACCTGGGCTCTGAGATAAGAGCCTTTAACCCTCGATCTAGTGCTCCTTTCAGAAGGCTTTATTAAAGGGAGATAGACTGCTGTAGACTGTTTTGGCTTCTCCTTCACCAAGCTGTTTGTGACCTTTTTACTCCATTAAGAAAGGGAAACTGAGGCAGGCCATAGCAGAGCTGCACTCAGCTACGAAAGGGGGTGTTTGGGAAGCTATGTTGTCTCTTCTACAATAACCTTGAGCTGGGTTTCTGTTGTATCATTGGGAAATTTGTGTCTGCATGACTCCTCCCACCGTGCCAAAGACTACCTATGACCCAAATAACATGATCGTCATGTATTATTCCAGTCCAATGTTTTAAACAGACATGGGCATAATTTTCATCCAAGGAGCTTGTAAAATGCTTTTAGGTTGCAGCAAACTCCTTCCTACTCCACCACACGTAACCGTATATATCCTTCTGTTGTTAGAAAAAATATCATTCATATGCATTATGTTCTAATTTCTTGATTTTCAAAATGCCTCATAGTCTTCTGTGGCCATTGTCTAGTTTTGCCCTTTGGAACTGGATGAGCTGGTCAGTGTAGTCTAATGAGACTATTCATGTAAATTAAGGAGAGTTTCTGAGGCTAATATCCATGTGGCTTTCAGTTAGCAATCATGAATATAATTTTTGGAAATCCAAGCAGAGAATGATCAAGAGGAGCATCTGTTTTTTGAAAATGGCAATTTATATTTCAAAGAAGCTATTTATGTTTTAATAGCCCTATTCTCTAAAGGTTCCTGGGGTCCGATACTTCTGATTAGGAAAATGATCTCTGGACCCACATTTTGTATTTGGTATTCATTACACTAATAGCCCTAATAAAGCTATCTGGTATTAATATGAATGCACATGGTATGCAATTCCACTGTCCTTTAGTAATGAACCAACAGAGCATTACTTTAAAGTTAGACATTTCCCCAAAGCATGCACAGAACAGTAAGCATCTAAAAGAATTCTCAGGAAAAGGAGCAAACTGGGAAATATTTCATTCATTTCTCTTAATCAGAGGGAAACTCTAACTGTTTTCTGCCTGGTTGCTGCTGTTTTCTGCCTGATTGCCAATGTAAAGTTTGCATCAGCTAACTGTGCTGTATGGGCAATGTGTTGAAGTAGCCAAAGTCCCACTTTCAAAAGTCAATGAGACTTAGGTGCCTAAGTGACTTGGACCCATTTGAAATATTTTCCCATGCGCATTTGTTCAGCATGATGTCAGAACATTTGTCTTTTCATTATCAAGAGAGCTTTGAATTGTTCTTGATTCTTTTGAGGGAACAGGAGTGTGTCTTGAAGTGTGTATGAATTCTCTGTTTGAATGTGTGTAGTATGTACAGTTCCTAATGCCCTGCTAATTCACCCCTGTAGCATATTATGGGTATGGGTAGTATTTTCCATTATAAGGCCCTATTTTTAGTTGCTTTATAACTTTTTATCAAACGTCAACTGTTTATGCTTAACTTTCCGTGTTGGGTGTCCTCAGGCTGAAGTTTTTGCAAAGATTTGAGACACAAAGGCTTAGCTGTTTCTGAGAATGAGGCAAGGGAAAAAATACACTTTTCTTGCCCATGATTTTTATTTTATTTTTTTAATTCTGGCAATGTTTCTTTGAAAAGCTCTAGCTCATCCATTTCTAGAGTCTGGCCATGAAATTTGGTAGGGAGAAGGTCTTTGTGACAGGGATGTGCCTTTTGTTCTCCCCCTGTGAAAATTCACCCAAATTTGTGGCCTTTGAAAAATTGCAGATTGCACATGCACAGTAAAGACTTCTTAAATTTTTGCAACTAAACTTTTCAATTTTCCATGTTCCAGCGTGGAGCTAAGTAGGACTTTTCCTTCAATTGCAGCTCTGAGCTGCTGTGCTGGGTCCAGGCACTTGAACTGAGAGCAGGGAACCTATTGGAACTGGGAATCAGTGGGAACAGGGAATAGGAATAGGGAATGGCTATTGGAATAGGGAACAGGGAACTGGGAATGGCTGGGTGGTGAGGCTGGCATGGGGAATCCAAAGAACTGAAAGCAGGATTTGCTTGGCAATGAGACTGGGATGAGAAATGTGAGGAGTGACGACGGACTGGCAAGGTGAGGAGAATGAGACTGGAACAAAAAGCCAGGGTTGGGAAAGAGATGGGTCTAGGATTTGGACAGGTTATAGGAGACTGGGAAGTAGGAGTCAAGCTTCAGGGGGAATGGACAGAAGATGGTGTGCCCACTAGAGCACACTCCCATCCAGAGCCTGGAATGGAACTTAAGATGCCTGAGTCTCACCATTCCTCTTCTATCAGCAAATATCTGTGAAACCCACTGTCAGCATGTCACTCTCATCCAGGGCCGGCTCCAGGCACCAGCTTTCCAAGCTGGTGCTTGGGGCGGCATAGAGAATGGGGCGGCAGTCCGAGTCCCGTGGCAGCAATTTGGCGGCAGATCCGCTCTTCCCACCGCCGAATTGCCGCTGCGGGACTCGGACTGCCGCCCCATTCTCGCCTGCTGCGGCAGCAATGGGGCAACAGGTCCGCTGCTGTTCTCTTGCCGCCGCGGACTATGACTGCCTGCGTCGGGGGCAGGGCCCTGCCCCCGACACAAGCAGACGTAGCAGGGCCCCGCCCCTGACGCAAGCAGATGTAGCGGGGTCCCACCCCGACGCAACAAGACATAGCAGGGTCCCACCCCGACGCAAGAAGACATTGGGGGCGGGGCCCTGCTACGTCTGCCTGCATCGGGGGCAGGGCCGCGGCAACTGCTTGGGGCAGCAAAATTGTGAGAGCCACCCCTGCTCTCTACAGCTGGTCTGCATAGAGGATTACACCTACTTTTGCTAAAAGTTACTTCATTAGATCAAGTGGCAGAGGTCTGTGCAGTTGGTCTAAAGGGTCCAACCCTTAAACTTGCAAAGTCAGGCACTCAACAGTTAGGAAATGCTAGAATTAAGGTTGCCTGGGCAGCCTTAACTTGCTCCCTTTGTGCAAATTAGGTCTGATTACATGATCACCTTCTATATTGTTCCATAGAACCCCTGCCTCATTCAGTGCACAAGTTGGCTGGTGCTCACCCAATGAGAAGTTATTCAATATTTTGTTTTCTCCTCATTGTTCAATGTGTGGCCCCAGGCCTTATTTACTGCACACTAGTCAAACCCTGTTCTGATTAAGTGGGGGGAGGGGGAAGCACATGAGGGAATTTATCAATGGTGCTCATCACTAAAGTATGAGAGAAATTCACTTCATAGCACCTCTGTGAGGTGTGGGAGGGTGGTGGTATCCCCATGGGGAACAGAGGCACAGACATAAGCCAAAATTATCCACTCATTTGGTTGCCCAATTTGAGATACCTGGGACCTGATTTTTCAGAGTACTTAGCATTATATGGCACTTCATATGTTCAAAGCCCAGCTTCCAGTGACGTCCGTTGCTCCTGTGAGTACTCTGCACTCTTTCACAACTGGTGACCACCTGGGAAAAGTTTGGTTCAAGTGACTTGCCCAACAACACATAAAAACTGTGGTGGAGGCAGTGGTACCAGGATGGGGGAGAGGGGCAGGGGGCCATGCCCCCCCCACACACACACTTTTTACCAGCCTAAGAGCAAGCACCGGTGGGAAGGGGTGGAGAGGAGCAAGCATGGGGTGGGACCTTGGGGGAAGGGGTGGCACAGGGGAGGGGCCATGGTTCAGGCACCGGTGACCCCACCACTTTTAGGGACCTGCTGCTGCTCCTGGGTGGAGGCAGGGATAGAATTCAGTTCCCAAGGACAGCATTCAACTGCCTTAACCGTGAGACTGCCCTTTTTCCTTTCGGCAGCCTCCTGACTCATTTACTGCACACTTTTCCACTTCTGCAACAAATGATGCAGGCTACAAAACTCTGATTCATACCTAGGGCAGGTCCATCCTATACACTGAATGAAGCAGAGGTCCTGTGGGGGAAAAATAGCATGTAATTAATGACTGCATCCTAATGCATACACACAAGAGGGCCTGGCATTTCCTAACTCTTGAGTACTTGACTTTGCTACCTTAATAACATTTTTTTAAACTCGGGTTTCAGTATACAATTACATATATAAATCATGGGCCTTGTTTTGTGACTGCCATATAAAAGACAGTGCATCAAAAGTCATTGTTTCTTCTGACCTACATTAGCAGTACAATTTGAGTTTGTTTTAATTTTGAAATTCTGAAATTTAAAAAATTAATGGAAAAAAATAGTTTTCACAAATCCACCCTTCCCCCAATCTTTACACCAACTATAGATTAGTAGAAATGTTCAATGTTTCCATTTTTAGATTTCAAAAAGAGGAATTTTGAAAAAAGTTTTCCCCAGCCCTAATTAATAGTGAGTAAAAGTACATGAAGAGCTCCTGCAAAATACGGATTTCATCCAATATAAGTATTACCCACATTTCATATTACTGAATATTGTTCATTTCAGTTTTAATACCCTTAAGCTCTTGGGCAGGATCCTTCCATGTGGATCCATGAGCGGAGAAGATCTAGACACATCAGGACCAGTGTGACAGGGATAAGTATTGTTTCTTCAGCCACATCACCCCAATCCCTTATTCCTTGCCTATGCATGAACAGAGCTCAGTAAAGTTCAGGGTGGCAGGAGGGTAGAGGAGCAGGGCGTTTCTGTTCACTACAGCTCCATCTCTTAATAGTTCAGGAATTTCTGTAACTGGGAGCCATGCTACAGATACTGAGATCAGCCACGGAAGCATCCCATTCAAGGCAGTGTCCCCCTTACTGGAACCATGCTGCCAGATGTTAGGGGGCAGCAGTTGAGGCAGGTTCCACAGATTCCCTCTCTCCAGGTCTGAGTTCCACTGGGCTGGGAAGAGGTGTGCCTTCCAAATCTCATTACAGCCAGAGATGAAGGATCAAAGATCCTTCTTTTTTCCTTCCCCTCTTTGCTCCAGTGGTTTCTCCATATAAGTGATGTGTGTTGGCCTTACTTTCTGTAATAGATGTAGATGAGAAAATTGTAATGAAAAATGTCTTGCTTTTAGGAAGACAGAACTTTAAGAACATAGGAACGTCCATAGTAGGTCAGACCAATGGTCCATCTAGCCCGGTATCCTGTCTTCCAACAGTGACCAGTGCCAGGTGCTTCAGAGGAAGTGAACAGAACAAGGTAATTATCAAGTGATCCATCCCCTGTTGTCCAGTCCCAGCATCTGGCAGGTAGAGGTTTAGGGGAACCCAGAGCATACAGTAGTAATTAACTTTCATCATAACTTTCTGAGACGCAAGGGTAGGTGAAGTAATATCTCTTATTGGACAAACTCCTGTTGGTGACAAAGACAAGCTTTCGAGCTTATGCAGTGTTCTTCGTAAGATCTGAGAGAGCTACTCAGTGTCACAGCTACATTTCCCAGTCCTGAAGAAGAGCTCTGCGCAAGCTTGAAAGCTTGTCTGTCATCAACAGGAGTTGGTCCAGTCAAAGATATTATCTCACCCACCTTGTGTCTCTAATATTGTGGGACCAACATGGCTACAACAACACTGCATACAATATTAGTGTTCTGTTTTTTTCTAATAAAAACAACAAAAGATAAAACTCGAAAATTAGAGTTCCTTTCTAAATTTTTCCATAGAAAACATTAAGTACTTTCTGACTAGCTGTAACAGTGCATAGCTCTTATATGGGAGGACAGAGGCAAGGTGACTTGCTGGGGGTGTCACAGCTGGTCTTTGGCAGAGCCAGGAGTACAACCCAGGTCTGCTAATACCCAGCCCTGTGCTTTTAGCAACCAGGCCTAAATAACTACTGTCAAATATGAATGGTGCCATTTTAATGGCAATCAGAGTAAGACGATTAGGCAGCTGTCTGAAGTCAAAAAATCATATCTCTAATTCATCCAAAACCAAGTATTTAAATATAATATGTGGAATAATGTACTTGTGTCCCTCATTCATGAGTAGCAAACTTTTAAAAAGTTTTTTTTAAAAATCCATGTTGTGCATTATTAAACCCCTTCACTTCTGTGCTCTGCTATAGCTGCTCAGCCTCCATAGAATGTGGCAGCATTCATTTAAGCACTGCTAAATGCTGGTACTTCACTAGGTACATGAGACAGCAGTGGACGTGAATTTTGACCCATACACATGTTTTGATAGGCAGCAATTACATAACACTCTCCAACAGCAGGAAAACAAGCAACTACTGTAGTTCTGTGCATTAATTTACCTATTTTCATTTATCAGCAATCCATCTACCACAATACATCCCTATTTAAATATAAAACTCTGTGTCTCATTTAAATTATGTAGTTGTGCTGTATTCCCTTAAATCTTACATCTGGCGCCCTTCTCTTAATAGTGAAGTAAAAACAAGTACACAGTCAACAACTTTGTCTATATTTAATAAGATGTTGGTAACTAAAACTAGAATTTTCCAATACAGGTCTGTCGCGTCTTACACGCATTTAACTTGCGTGATTTCGGCTTTGCGCGGTCGCCAAAAACAGAAAAAAAAAGAAAAATAACCATTTTAAAACGGCATCGGTACTGCGGGCAATTCCGTCCGCCATTCAACTCAATGGAGTCTCAACATACGCGGTTTTTCACTTTACGCGCTCAGCGCAGAACGTAACCCCCGCATAAGATGCGACAGACCTGTATATCTAAGGAGGTAGGTGTCCATCTCCCATTGAAAGTCCTCATGCAGCTTTGAAAATTCTATCCTAGATTCTTATGAATGCCAAAACATGTAGAGATGTGTTTACGTACCTCAGTGGAGGAGAGAACATAATTATAGTTCTAGGAAGCATCATTATACAGCTCAGTGGGTTAAAGCAGGTCTACACTACCACTTAAGTCGATCTAACTTACATTGCTCAGGGGTGTGAAAAAGACCTCCCCCCCCCCCGTGTGAAGCAAGTTACACAACCTAAGCACTGTCTACACTGGCACTTATCGGTTGCACACGTACATAAATGACTGCCTAGGAAGGAGTACTAAATATGAGTCAATAGTGTAACACTGTTGCAAAAAAAAAGCAAACATCATTCTGGGATGTATTAGCAGGAGTGTTGTAAGCAAGACACAAGAAGTAATTTTTCTGCTCTTCTCTGCACTGATTAGGCCTCAACTGGAATATTATGTCCAGTTCTGGGCACCACATTTCAGGGAAGATGTGGACAAATTGGAGAAAGTCCAGAGAAAGCAACAAAAATGAGTAAAGGTCTAGAAACCATGAACCTCTGAGGGAAGATTTAAAAAATTGGGTTTGGTTTAGTCTGGAGAAGAGAAGACTGAGGGAGGATATAACAATTTTCAAGTACATAAAAGGTTGTTACAAGGAAGAGGGAGGAAAAATTGTTCTTCTTAATCTCTGAGGATAGGATAAGAAGCAATGGGCTTAAGTTGAAGCAAGGGTGGTTTAGGTTGGACATTAGGAAAAACTTCCGAACTGTCAGGGTGGTTAAGCACTGGAATAAATTGCCTAGGAGGTTGTGGAATCGCCATCATTGGAGATTTGTAAGAGCAGGTTAGATAAACACCTGTCAGGGATGGTCTAGCTAATACTTAGTCCTACCTTGAGTGCAGGGGACTGGGCTAGATGACCTCTTGAGGTCCCTTCCAGTCCTACAATTCTGAGATTCGGTGGGAGACACTCTCCAACTGACGTATCTTCTGCCTCTCTCAGCAGTGGAGTAATTATGCCAACGGGAAAGCCCTTTTCCATTGGCAGAGAGCATCTTCACCAGACGCACTACAGTACCACAGCTGCACTGATGCATTTGCACCAACGTAGTGCTTCTAGTGTACACCTGCCCTTAGATTTCAAAGCTAGACTGTCATCAGTACATTGAGTTTGGCAGTTAGGCCCCAGTGAACTTTGGCTTATCGCAAAACCACCTAAAACTCTTTGCATGCATCATTACTGTTGACATTCTCTATAGAAGAAAGATTCAGGACTGGAAGAGCCAAAGGGAAGTGTATTGGAAGAGGTGTCTGAGGTGACTTACAATGCACCTGTTTGTGCTATGGCCAACACTAGTCGATGCTAGCGGCGTATCATTTTCAAGAGCACTAAAGATGTAACCACATGGCTTTTTTAAAAACAAACCAACCCAGCAATTTTTGTGAGGGGTTCAAGGAAGGGTGGGAAGAGGGTCATATAAGTACTTCGGCAGTTAGGCATCTAATTCCTTCACCATTTATAAAGGCAAGGAACCAGAAAAATATAAACTGTTGAGTATCTTTTTTATAGAGTTTTCTATCGCATTCATCTCCATGCTGCTGAAGACCTTACAAATGTGAATCACTTTACCCTTTATCCTCTGTAGTCATCATCGTAGTAGTCTCATGTTACAGCAAGGGAGCCGATGAACAAAAGGCCTGATCCAAAGTCTGTCGGAGTTTTTCCTACTTTCTTCAGTGCCCTTTGAATCAGCCCAGGGAGTGGGTGGCTTGCCCAGAATCATGCAGGTAGTCTGAGTTGGAGTCAGGAATGCAATCCCAATCTCCTGGGTTCCAGTTCGGTGTCTTAGGGTATGTCTACACTACGAGAGTAGTTCGATTTTACTTAAACCAAATTTGTGGACCCGATATTACAAAGTCGAACGTGTGTATCCACACTAAGGACAGTAATTCGACTTTGTGAGTCCACAATAACGGGGCAAGCATTGACATTGCAAGCGGTGCACTGTGGGTAGCTATCCCACAGTTCCCGCAGTCCCCGCTGCCCATTGGAATTCTGGGTCGAGGCCCCAATGCCTCCTGGGGCAAAAAATGTGTCGAGGGTGGTTTTGGGTAACTGGCATCATTCAACCCTCACTCCCGCCCTCCCTCCATGAAAGCGCTGGCGGGCAATCAGTTCGCACCCTTTTCTGGTGATTGACAGCGCAGACACCACAGCACCATGAGCATGGAGGCCGCTGCGATCATCGCTGCAGTTATGGCCGTTGTCAACACTTCGCGCCTTATCATCCACCTTTTTCAGAGGGAGATGCTGAGAAATTGGGCGAGGAGGCTACGGCAGCGCGGTGAGGACATTAACTCAGATCTGGGATGAATCACAGTGGCTGCGAAACTTTTGGATGCATAAGGGCACTTTCCTGGAACTTTGTGAATTGCTGTCCCCTGCCCTGAAGCACCAGGACACCTGGATGCGAGCAGCCCCGACTGTCCAGAAGCGAGTGGCCATAGCCCTCTTGAAGCTTGCAACGCCAGACAGCTACCGGTCAGTCGCAAATCAATTTGGAGTGGGCAAATCTACCATGGGGGTTGCTGTGATGCAAGTAGCCAACGCAGTCGTTGAGCTGCTGCTCTCAAAGGTAGTGACCCTGGGAAACGTGCAGGTGATCATAGATGGCTTCGCTGCAATGGGATTCCCTAACTGTGGTGGGGCTATAGATGGAACTCACATCCCTATCCTTGGACCGTACCA
This sequence comes from Chelydra serpentina, assembly GCA_037349315.1. Lineage (NCBI taxonomy): Eukaryota > Metazoa > Chordata > Testudines > Chelydridae > Chelydra > Chelydra serpentina. Next base: position 2,171,254 of record JBAIAC010000023.1, read on the forward strand.
CCAGGGCAGCCAGTACATTAACCGAAAGGGCTACTTTTCAGTGGTGCTGCAAGCACTGGTGGACCATAAGGGACGTTTTACCAACATCAACGTCGGATGGCCTGGCAAGGTTCATGAAGCTCACGTTTTCAGGAACTCTGGTCTGTTTAGATGGCTGCAGGAAGGTATTTACTTCCCGGACAACAAAATAACTGTTGGGGATGTGGAGATGCCTATAGTGATCCTCAGGGACCCAGCCTACCCGCTAATGCCCTGGCTCATGAAGCCGTATACAGGCGCCCTGGACAGTGAAAAGGAGCTCTTCAACTACCGGCTGAGCAAGTGCAGAATGGTGGTGGAGTGTGCTTTTGGACGTCTGAAGGGGAGATGGAGAAGCTTACTGACTCACTCTGATCTCAGCGAAACCAATATCCCGATTGTGATTGCAGCTTGCTGTGTGCTCCACAATCTCTGTGAGAGCAAGGGGGGAACGTTTATGGCGGGGTGGGAGGTTGAGGCAAATCGCCTGGCTGCTGATTACGCCCAGCCAGACACCCGGGCGATTAGAAGAGCCCAGCGGGACGCGCTGTGCATCCGGGAAGCTTTGAAAGCTAGCTTCCAGAGTGACCAGGGTAACCTGTGACTATTACGTTTGTTAAAACAGAAGCTGAACCTGCCCCCGTTTCTTTACCCAGTTAATGTTGACTATCCTCTCAAGTTACCAACCCCCTTCCCCCCCTTCCAACACACCTTTAAAAATAAAATAAATGAAACTTTGTTCACTAAAACCGTTTTCTTTATTAAGGATTTCTTGGTAAAGGGTTGAAACTGGGACGCAGACTGTGGTGGGGAGTGGGTGGAGTGATGGAAAGGACGCTTCTAAACTCGGGTAATGACAGGCTCCTGCTCCTAGAGCGGTCCGCAGTGCTGGACTAGATGGTTCAACGGAGCCTGCCACCCCTCCTTTTCGGGACTCTGTGTGTGGGGTCTATGTGACTTTGTGGCGGGGGAGGGCGGTTACAGATCCCCTGCTGCGTGGCTCTGTCATCCAGTCTAAGGACTGCTGCATAAGATCTGTAACCGCCCTCCCCCGCCACAAACTCACATAGCCCCCACACACAGAACATGAAAACCACCTCCCAGACTGACCAGGGTGCCTACTGACTGCAATGTGTGTGTGAGACCTTCTGCTGAACCTGCCCCCGTGTCTGTACCCTGGTAAAGGTGACTGTCCTCTCCAATTACCAACCCCTTCCCCCACTTCAAACACACTGACCCCTAAAAGAACATGATGGAAATGGTAATTAACAAACGTATTTTTTATTAAGAACTACACAGTTATGGGATGAAACTGGGACGGGGGCTTGGGTGAGGTGCAGTTGGAGGGAAGGAAAGGACTTATCAAATCTTTGGAAATGAGAGCCTTCTGCTACTTGAGCAGTCTGCAGGAGTGGAGTGACTGTTTTCATGGCCCCTGCCGCCCCTCTTTCTTAGGACTTTGGGTGAGGGTGGGATGGGAGTTTGTGGCGGGGGAGGGCGGTTACAGATAGACTGCAGCGGTGGTCCATCCTCCTGCCTCCGGTCCTGCAGAACATCTACAAGGTGCCGGAGTGTGTCCGTTTGCTCCCTCATTAGTCCAAGCAGCGTTTGAGTCGCCTGCTGGTCTTCCTGCTGCCACCTGTCCTCCCGTTTGCTGTATGATCACTGGTATTGCGACATGTTCTCCCTCCACTGGGTCTGCTGTGCTGCCTCGGTTCGGGAACAGACCATAAGTTCTGAGAACATCTCGTCCCGTGTCCTTTTCTTTCGCCGCCTGATCTGCGCTAGCCTCTGGGGTGGGGGATGGCGGGGTAGCTCGGGAGACACTCGCAGCTGTGGGATGGGAAAAAGGGAGTGAATTCCTCACAAAGATACATTTTTGCAAACAATGAATGTAGTCTTTCCCTGAGAACAAGACCATGCACAGTACCTATCACATGTGCACTCAGTGCAAGGTCGAATTTTCTGTCTTTATATTGAGTGCCTGGGGTCTTGGTGTACAGATCACACAAGCAGGGCTGGACAACGGAATTCAGCTAGCAGGCGGCCATGGTAAGCCGTAGACTTTTGGCTGCTGAAAGTTTAATTTACAGCAGTGCCCTCCTTTCACGTTCCAAGCACAGCTCCTAGCATTGGGCACTTCCTGCTGCCGGCGATCCGGCCAGCATGAACTCTGCCTTTTTCCCACCCCCAGCGTGGCTGTCCCTGGGAAAGATCCCTGCATTCTGCCAGCGAACCGCCCAACATGAACGGTTCGCCTCTCCACCCCCACCACGTGGCTGGGCTCGGGAAAGATCCCCACATGCTGCTGGTGAACTGCCCAACATGAACGGTTCGCATCCTCGCCCGCATTGCTGGGCTTGGGAAAGATACCCACATGCTGCTGGCGAACCACCCAACATGAACGGTTCGCCTCCCCGCCCCCACTGCATTGCTGGGCTTGGGAAAGATCCCTGCATGCTGCCGGCGAACCGCTCAGCATGAACGGTTCGCCTCCCCGCCCCCACCGCGTAGCTGTAAACCGCCAGTTACAGTTATTTAAAGGAACAGGCAATCAGTCCCCATACTAAAATTCCCCTAATTCAAAACAGGTCACCATGACTGATATCACTCTGATGAGGATTACTGAGACAGAGAAAGACCGCATGCTGTGTGAATGCCAGCAAACACCGGGGCCGTATGCCACCATGCTTTGCCAGGCAATGATACCGGAGTACCAGCTGCTAGCCTGGCACGGAAAAGTTTCCTACCATGGAGGAGGCAATAAGGCCACTCTCCCGAGGAACCTGATGCAAAGGATTTCACATTACCTCCAGGAGAGCTTCGTGGAGATGTCCCAGGAGGATTTCTGCTCTATCCCCAGACGTGTTAACAGACTTTTCTAGTAGCTTCACTGGCAACGACTACAAAGTAAAGCGCCTAGGGTAAACTAATCATTAAAAACCCATTGCTAACATACCATGCATATTCTATTCAAAATAAAAGTTTAAAACACTTACCTACTGATCCTTCCCCTGATTCACGGTCCGGGTTACCGCCTTGGGCGGGTTGGTAGGGGATCTCAGTAAGGGTGATGAAAAGGTCCTGGCTGTCGGGGAAATCAGCGTTGAATGCGCTGTCGACTACCTCATCCTCCTCATCTCCTTCCTCATCTTCCCCGTCCGTGAAAACCTCAGAGGAAGCGGCCATAGATAAGACCCCATCGTCGGAGTCCACGAACACTGGTGGGGTGGTGGTGGCGGCCCTCCCTAGAATTGTATGCAGTGCCTCTTAGAAACGGCATGTTTGGGGCTGGGATCCGGAGCGTCCATTTGACTCTTTGGTCTTCTGGTACGCTTGTCGCAGCTCCTTGATTTTCACACGGCACTGTGTGGCGTCCCGGCTGTATCCTCTCTCCATCATGGCTTTTGAGATCTTCTCGTAGATCTTCGCATTCCGTCTTTTCGATCGCAGCTCCGAAAGCACGGACTCCTCACCCCACACAGCGATGAGATCCAAGAATTCCCGATCAGTCCATGCTGGGGCCCTCTTTCTATTCTGCGATTTCATGGTCACCTCTGCTGTAGAGCTCTGCATCGTTGCCAGTGCTGCTGAGCTCGCCACGATGTCCAAACAGGAAATGAGATTCAAACTGCCCAGACAGGAAAAGGAATTCAAATTTTCCCAGGGCTTTTCCTGTCTGGCTGTTCAGAGCATCCGAGCTTGGACTGCTGTCCAGAGCGTCCACGGAGTGGTGAACTCTGGGATCGCTCCCGGAGCTATTAGCGTCGAATTCAGTCCACACTAACCCTAATTCAACATGGCCATGTCGAATTTAGCGCTACTCCCCTCGTCGGGGAGGAGTACACAAATCAATTTAAAGAGCCCTTTATGTCGAATTACATAGCTTCGTTGTGTGGACGGGTGCAGGGTTAATTCGAGTTAACGCTGCTAAATTCGACATAAACTCCTAGTGTAGACCAGGCCTTAGCCTCAACATTGTTTCCCACCATATTTGGATTTGAAAAGCATTCTGATCTGAGTTACATAGGTTAAATCCTGAGCTGCTGTATTGACTACAGTGATTCCAGATCTGACACCAGTGTAATAGATGACAGAATCTTACTCACTGACTTCCATTACACAACACCACCTACAATCTTAAGTTGCGGAAAATCATTGACCCAAATCACTATGGGAGAGAGATCCAAGTCTGTGTTGATTTCCCCCACCAAGAATAAGTCCTGAGGCCTGCCTTATAAACCAGGAGGCCTCCTGCATAGAGGGTCTGCGTCTGAACTCTCTGTTCCTGGATGATCTCTTCTCCCCCCCCACCCAAGTGAGGCTCCATTGAACCCTGACTCTGATTTAGCTTGCACCACTTGTGCTTTAGTGGAGTTACTCCCGCTGTTACTATATACCAGTGTAAACAAGATCAGAACGGGATTCTAAATTTATCATAAACAAATACAATGTTCAACAGTATAATTCATATTTTTATTCAACTTTAGATATATTTGTTTGAAAAAAAGTAACTTTTGTCCCTGAATCAGTGTCTGTGCAGGTAATGAACAGTAATTGTATTGTTACTGCAGAAAATAGAACCATCTAGGGATCAGGATGGTTTTGAAGGCATCCATTTAAATACCGAGCCACATACACAGTTTGTCTACTGTAAAATGTGAATATACTGTTCACACTATCCTGCATATGCAGTATGTATTCACATCTATAGTAGTATAGATTTGAAACTTGTATCTAGGTATTTTTCATATTTACAAGCTGTGAATATATAGATGAGTTTCAGTCTTGCAGAATTGTTCAGTGTTGTGGAAATAAGTAGGTGTTATCACAGCTAAATGGCATGAGAGACCCTTATACTGTAAGACTTTTCCTGATGTACAAGCCAAAAGCGTAGCAATTACTCCAGGCACCATTAATCAATTTCAGACTGTGGAGAAAACAGGAATAGTTACCTCCACTGCTTTATAACTCTCCCCAATCACATATATTGGAAGTGGGGAAGACTAGAAGCTCCCGCTGAAATCAGAGCCCCATTGTGTTAGGCCCTGTATGTGCACACAGTAAGACAGTCCCTGCCCTGAAGAGATTTCAGTCTAAATAGTCAAGATAGACAAAGGGTTGGAGGGAAACAGGCAGAGAAATGAAGAGACTTGGGCAAGGTCACAAAGTAGATAGAGTCAAAGCTTGGAATAAAACCCAGGTCCTTTTGACTCAGTCAACATTGCCCCTTTCAGAGAAAAAAGGGTTTAAAATATAATTGACCAAATTCAATCCTATTCTAACTCCACTGATGTCAATGCACTTGAATACTATGAGAAGATTTAGACCCAGTATAATTAGACTACAAGTTTAAATTCAACTTATATTTTGCATACTGAGGATAGGCAGTTTTAACATGATGTTCTCTAACCCATCATTTCAGGGCTATCTTTACAAGGTTGGGCCAGATTCTTAGCTGATCCATATTTGCTACAGTTGGTCAGGAAATGGATTTCCTGTCCTGTGAAAAAATTAAAAATAAATGTATTGTCCTGAATTAGAACAAACAGAAAAAAATCTCAATTTTTCACAAATTGAAAATCTGAAATTTCATTTGGGGTTAATTGAAATGTTTAATTGTGACAAATTTGAAATGCGTTTCTATTTTAATGGGGAAGAGGGAATGAATATGTTGAAATCGTCTGTTTTAAAGTTTTGAAACTTTTTTCATTGTTTTTTGAAATAAAATATCCATGAAACACAATGCATTCCTTTAGGAAGCCTTGGGTTTGACAAATTGGAATTTTCCAGTGACAACAACCTTTTTGTAAGTGGGGGAATGGTCCCGCTATTGTGGGGAACTTTCCTGGCTTCTGCACTACCCCTGTGAAATGGGCCAGCGGAAGGATCTGAGTCCTCACTCCCACTTCCTTTGCCCAGAGTCCTCCCTGCCCTCGAGGACTCCCCTTGCACTCTCCTGTCTGGCAGAGTCCTCGTAACCCCAACAAGGCTGAGCTCAGGATTCCTGGGGGGCTCGACCCCCAACCTTGCTGTGGTCACCTAGATCAGGGGCTAGGGTGTCCCCACTCCGGGGTACTCTCTCTGCACTGGACACTTCCCTGGCCCACTGATCATTACATATGATTTAAAGCAAATACAGTTTATGTAATCAGCAATAGTTTAAAAGGAATAAGGAAAAATGGGAAAGGTTAAAGGAAACATCACCCCGCTCTCTGGCAGGGAACATCACAAGCAGTGTCTCTGGAATGTCAGGGCAGTTCACAGTCTGTTCCTTGTAGGTCCCAGGTCCCTTCTCAGGCCCTGGCTGTGCTGCAGGGACGCTGTGGCTTGGACACTTGCTCTGGTGGTGGCCACATGCTCTTAGGCTCTAGGTGGCAGGACCCTTCTTCCCAGCGTCGGCCCCGCCCTGTCAGGGTTACGCCTCCCCCTCCAAGTCTGGCCTGCAGGGCCTCTTGGCAGAGGGATCTCCCTGTGCTGGGCTCACTGCCCAGGGTCCCCCTCGCTCTCCCCAGCTGCTCACCACACCTGGCTCCGGACTGCTTCAGCTCCACTCTGCCTCAGCGCTGCTACTTCTCTGCCTCCAGCTCCCTGGGCTGCTTCTCTGGCCCCTCTGTCTCTGGTTGCTACAGCTCTCCTCACAGCACAGGTCTGCTCTGCAGGCTGCTTCTGTGGCTCTGTTCCCAGCCCTGACCTGCTTCATGGGCTGCTTTTCTGGCCTCTCTGGCTCTGGTTGCTGCAGCTCTCCTCCCAGGGCAAGTCTGCTCTCCCTGGGCTGTGCTCTGGCTTTGGGGCTGCAGCTCTGCTCCCAGCTCAGCTCCCAGCTCAGCCCCTGCTCTCCCCTTAGCTCCACCCCACTCTGTCTGACCCAGGCAATTCCACCTCACATGGAGGACAGGACCCCCCTGGCCTCCTGACTCCTTGATTAGCTTGCCCACCCTTTCAATTAGGCTGACCTGGAGCATTGGCCTCTCCCCATTGCCCCGGGGACTGTCAGTCCCATCGACCCTTCCCCTTTTGGTACTGGGAGCTAGCAATCAAAACACCCCCACTGAATGTTAGTAAGGGGATAACAGTCCCCTTACATTTTGTCAAAATTCCTGACCAGCTCTAGTATTGGCGACCCTCCACTAACTTTAACCGAACTACATAATTTACATGGGCAGAGAATGTGGGCTGGTACTTCTCTCCCATTTCTTCGAAGGTCAGTTAGTCACTCTCCATCAATTTGCCACAGGATGTAAAAGTGAAGCAGCATTCTTTTCTACACCTTAATACTTATAAGGAACTTCAATCTTTCCTGCCATGATCCATGCCGAAAATGGGGATGGGTGGACTCTGCAGGCCAATAGGGCTGGCTCCAGGCACCAGACGACAAAGCACTTGCCTGGGGCGGCGCCTTGTAAGGGGCGGCAGTCTGGGGATTCTGGGGCGGTGGTTTTGGGGGTTTTTTTTGCTTCAGCAGCAGCCACTTTTTTCTTTGTTTCGGTAGTTTGGCGGCGGCCATTTATTTTATTTTTTTTTTGCTTGGGGTGGCCAAAAAGCTGGAGCCGGCCCTGCAGGCCAGCCCTCTATCCTCCCACCCTCAAAGGGCTCTGTAGGGTTGAAGGGATAGGTCAGTAGGGCCAGATGGACATGCATTGTTCCATCTCAGCTTATGCTCAGGAAATCAACACAGCGTTTTCTTGGGAGTTGGTCCAAGGCCGTAAAATGAGCTCCCCACAGGATCTAAGGATCTTCACAAGCCTCACCATCTGCCTTCTCTAACATAAACCTAGCAATGTGCGTATTTTATATATATATATATTTAAAAATAAGAACACTCCTCTGCACGCATGCACTTCCCTTGTGGAAGGCCGAAAGAACAAACATGTTAGTCATGTTGTTTAATGCATTCCTGGAAGGTGCCCAGATTCTACAGTCATGAGTGATATAAGAACCTATACAGAACAGAAGAAAATAGCCACAGCCTGTAGAATGTTTTACCCAGATCCTCCTCTGCTCTGTCGATTACTGCTTCATAAATTCCCAGGGGTAGCTGGGACCCAATAAGTCTGTGCTCCTCCCCCTCCCACACAATATGGGCTCTGTAGCGAGGTGGCACCCCGCTCAGGCCTGAGGGGGCTTGAAAACAGCCCAGGAGAGGGCTGTGGCTGGGGCAAGCAGCTCCAGGCTGAGTGGGGAGGCAGGCTCAGCGGGGGCCATGCCCCAATTAAGGCTCAGCTGGCCCTTATAAGAGAGCAGTGGGCCTGGAACAAAAGGTCTTCCTCTGCCTGTAGAGGGAGAAGGGCCTGGTTGCTAGGAGCTAAGCAGGGTACCTGAAGTGGAAAGGCTAAGGGAGCTGGGGAGCTCCAGCCTAGGAAAACCCCAGGTTGCAGGCCTGGTAAGGCCAAGATAGGTACTGGGGTTGCAGGGGCAACCCACGGGTAGGCATAGGCAGCAGGTCCAAACCCCCTTTGCCTGTGATGAGTGGCTGATACTGCAGTCTGCCCTAGGGCGTGGGGGCTAGTTGGAGACTGGCAGTAGCCTAATACTGAGGTGAAGTGGGGATAGTGGGTGGGGGTTCCCCTGGGAGGGGGGAGACCCTGAGATTAAGGCTGTGGGGTATTGCCAGGGGGCAACACCCCAGTTAAAGGGACACGGGGCCAGAGTGGTTAGGTGGATCACCGGCCTACAGAGGGCGCTCCGGAGGCTGGTGAGCTAATTCCCTGGACGACCAGCAGGAGGCGCCACCGGGTGAGTCCGACCCGCTTACAGGCTCCTAGAAATGTAAATGTTAATATCCACTTTCATTAAAATACAAGTAAATTTCCAGCTGGTGGCTTTTGCTCTTTACACAACAATTGTAATATGAAGGACTGGGCACAGTGGGATGCATATAACTATGCGCATTAACTATGCACAACAGGCAAGGCCTAGCTATGGGGAGAGACTGCTGCTCTGGCAGACTTGCAGGGCACCACTAAATAGTTTTCCTGTTACTACCCAATTCCTGTGTATAAAACCAACCCTTTCTAGTGTAAAGTGACTTTTGGACAAAATTAAACTGGTAACTAGACGACAAAAGTTTGCTACTGACTCTTCCTAAAGATCACAATTACTCGTACCCTGTCTATAAGATCACCCTGGTATGAGAGTGCCTTTGAAAGCCATGGACATGAGAATTGCTGTTTTGGGGAAGGCCTCAGGTTAGCCTATAATGGGGAGGGACAGCATTACACAGACTACCAGTGACGGTGTCAGGTCCACCACAGTCTCCCTACCATCTGAATGCCAACAGCTGAGCCAGCTGTTTTGCCAGAGAGGGCCTGATACAAAGCCCATTGAAGTCAATTACAAGCTAAGGGTTTTAATGGGCTTTGCATCAGACCCAGAGTGAGTCTTGTAGTTACCTTGGTTTCTGTGTTACTAATAAGCAACATCATTCCATAAAAATGGAGGCTGGCTTATGTCTGAAGTGCTATCCACCTCTTTAGGGAGTATAAGCTTTTGAACTATAATTGTTATGGGGATGTATTAGCACAGTTCCTCTTGTATGCAGTCTATCAGTAAATACGCTTCATTTGAGATGCTCAGTTGCTGTTTTTAACTAAATATCCATATAATGTTTACGCTGGAAAAGATTAGGTGGGCAAGAATCCCCATTCCATGTTATTCAGAGTTTCAGCTTGTCTTTAATTAAGATGAATATTATGTTATGTTCTTCATTTTCAGCTCTGTTAATTTTTCATTAAGTTCCTATTCATAACTAAAACTGGTTCACATATTGCCTGGTGTTTTGCAGAGTGTATTGTATGTTTAAAATTCCATTTTGGAATATTGTCGTCCCCTTCTCATTAGTCTGAGTGCATTTCTATGTCCTAAATAATCACAATCAGTAAATGTGACGAATTGAAACTGACCTTCTTTCAAACCATTGCTAATCAAGTTCAGATTATCAACTTACACACATGAATGTATCATAGCCAAGGTAGGAACTCATAGCATGCAAATTAAGTCAGCAATTAAACTAACAAGGCTTATCTTGAATTCTGTGGGAGGCAACACTTTTTTTTTATTTGAGGACAACTTATATATTCCAAATATTGTTTTAATTAAGCAGCTGTTCTGCAGATGTACCTGATCTGTTAAGCTATTTACACTTGTAAATGTTAAAGTTTGACTGTATTAGTAAAATTATATTCATTAATGCAAATTGGATGCAGTGAAAACTCAGTCTTTACTGTATTTATGTAAACAGTGTTCTTCCGTGTTCATATGCCATGCAGTTATTATGGATGAATTTGGGGTTTGACGCTTAATGCAATCTACGCTACCATTTGTTTGAACACGTCTAACTTTCCCACTTATTGGGAGAAAAACCGGTTCCTAGAGCACTTTAATGTGATGCATTTGGGCATTTTCTTTCTTTTTGGAGCTTCTGGCAGCCACTAAATTTCTCCTTTTTGGTGAATTATTCTGTGTTGGCCTAACTCAGTTTCTATTGAATGGGTAAAACTCCCATTGTCTTCAATGGGAGCAGAGTTAGGATGATGCTGAGTGGTTTTGAAAATCCCCACCCTCTTTATTTGGTTTTGATATTCTTGTATGCATAAAATGGGACAAATCTAGCCTAAAATTTAACTTTGCAGTTGTTGTTAAAATATTGCTGCAGTTTGCCTGTTAGAATATTTATGGTATGTCTAAGTACAGTATATAACTCAGGTGTAATAAAAAAAATCCACATTCTCGTTCTGACGACTCTGCAAATCACAAGAGTTTTTTCCACATAGTTAATGATTGATGCTTATTTGTATTTATTTCTAGTACTAGGGACTTTCCAAACACTCAATAAGGATGGACGCTATCTAAGGACAGCCAAGTGGATTAGGGTGTCACTAGAAACTTAAGGTGTCATCCTCGTTATTCAGTTCCTGATCTAGTCTGCTTCCTTACTATCCAGTAGAGACTTTAAAATTGAGAAATTTAAGGGCATGCAGTGGCTCATATTTCACTTAGAAGCAAAATGGTTTCTAAATAGGATGTTTCTACCTATTCTTGTGTAACTTCCAGGACACGCCCCAATCCTGCAATGAGTGCCATGTTGCCGGACCACGCATCTGCACAGAGTCCTATTGGCTTGAGGGCCCCCCTATAGCAGAACAGTTTATCAACAGGGTTGTCATGAATGTCGGTAGCTCTAATGTTCTTGGTGCCTAGCATCTGCATGGCGATGACTGTTTCCAGGTTAGTAACTGCTTGCCAATGCTGCCATCTCCTCTTTATTGCCTGTTGGATTCCTTACCCTGTAGCATCCTTCTCTACTCCTGACCAGGATTTAGGTATAACCAAAGAGGCTGCCCTCAGATAACCCATCCCATATTTTACAGGGAGCCTGATGCATGCTGGGACAGGATTTTGGAGGAGGACAAATTCAGAGGTTTTGTGAAGTGGTGTACGTTTTGTGTTGGTATAAGTGGGTGTAAAGGAGAGAGTCCAAATTGCCAGTGTAGTTTACACTGGGTCCAGTTGTGTCAGTCTGTATGCCAGGAGGGGTGAGTCCAGAGGCATTCCCCCTCAAACCTCAAGTGTAGCCCCAGTTCCTGGGCTTGGGAGTACAGGGACTGCTCCCTTGGAGGAGCAAACCACCTCATGTGAGCTAGGGAGAAAGCAGGGCCATAGTTCTGCCAAGGGGATAGTTCACATCTCTTGGAGCTATTGCTGCAGGCTCAGGTAGGCATCGGTTAGACTCTGCTCATGTGTTCAAGCTTTTGTTTTGCATCCATGAGGCTATACACCATTTTTCAAATGAGAGCTAAGATTTTGGCCTCATCATTGGACTCAGCAGCTTGGGTCTTATGCACAGGTATCTAGTGCCAATGCTTTAATCCAGCCCTGCTTCTGCTGCTCCTCCTCCTCACAGCAGCTTTGGGTGCAGCAGGAGCAGGTGCAGGGCCGGCGCGCCCACTAGGTGACCCTAGACGGTTGCCTAGGGCGCCGGGAGCTGGTGGGGGGTGCCTGGCCATGGCTGCCGCCTGCCCTCCCAGCTCAGCCGCGGAGCCAGGAGCCGGAGGGGGGGGTGCCTGGCCGTGGCTGCCGCCCACCCTCCCGGCTCAGTCGCGGAGCTGGGAGCCAGGGGGGCATCTGGCCGCAACTGCCTCCCACCCTCCCGGGGGAGCACCTAACCACAGCTGCTGCCCGCCCTCCCGGCTCCACGGCGAAGCTGTGGGGATGGCTCGCATGACTTCCGCTTCCCGGCTCTGCGGTGTAGCCGAGAGCTGGAGGAGCGCTGCGGGGGGGGAGGCTGCTGCAGGTGGGGGGCTGAGCTGCTGGCCCACGGGTGGGGGAGCCGCCATGGGGGGGACTGGCTGCCGCGGGGGGCATGTTAGCTGGGGTGGGGGGTGCAGGGCCGGTGCAAGGAAGTTTTGCCTTGGGCGCGAAACTTCCTTGCACTGGCCCTGAGCAGGTGGCAACATCCTATTGAACAGTGAAGCCTGCATGCTCCCCCTCTGTATGGAGATGCCTTAATCCAGCCCTGCCAGAGCTGCAGTTGAGGTAACATGGCTCAACCCCATCCCGGTGCCTTAGAATCAGTCTCCTCCTTGCTGAGAGGCCAGAAAGGAGGATTGCAGGAGGAAATGCCAGAATTAAGGGGCTGCTCCCAGGTGCTGCTTATGGTGATATTACCTTTGCTCTATTTGCAGGAACTGCTCACCCAAGTCTCCCCCCACCCTTCTGGTGAGGCAAATCCCCCAAAAGAGGGTGCTGAATAGGTACAAATACAGCTCTACCCTCCATCAACACTGGCCCCCAGAGCAGGGGGAGCACAAAAGAGGGGGGAGCAATCTGCTCCATTCCACTGCATGTAGCAGGGGCTCTCCTGGCATGTGCATGCACTAACTGTGGGAGGGAATGTGCCTCTCTGAGGCACAGCTGCTGCAGTTTGCCTTTGGGGATGCTGTGCTCCACAGTGGTCCCTGCTCAGGGATGGAGCTGACTAGCCAAAATCTAGCCCTAGTTGTCAATCTCTTTTGGTTTCACCCAACTCTTCTTGAGAGACATGAGCCCGATTAGGCTGTTAAAAGCATGACTGAGTGACTGGTCTGGCAAAGCACTTTAGACCTGCTCCTATAAAGGAGTCTGAATTTTCCATCCTTTCTATGGCACAGGATGGAGTTTTTGATCATCAAAGGACTCCCCTTGAGAAATGCGTCATCTGCCTTTGAGATTTCCTTCCACCATTAGTCCTCTCCTGTAGTAACACATGAGCTGCTGTATTTTCAAAGCCGTATGCAGGGATATAACCACATAACTCCACTAATAGCAGGAGAAGCAGCACAACTAACCCCACCCACTCCTTTGAAAACTTGCCCCTGGCTGTCTCAGGGTTATCGGTAGAAAAATAACATTTATTTTTAGCTGATCAAATTATCTTCAGCAAACTACTTCTGTATTGTCAGGAAAGTGACAATTCTGCTCTTCCCGCATGCCTCCACCTGGATGATTTGTGGCTGTGAAATCTCTAAATTATCACTCATATCAATGAAACTTGCAGCTATGGAATAAATGAATGTTCTTGTCAGGATGTATTTGGATGTAGTTAGAAACAGGCATTGGAAAACAGACCACTGAAATTAAAATGCAGAAGATGCCTTCTCTGTTTTGTGTGTATCCTTTTGTCTGGGAAGCAAAGCACAATAAATGGATCTGCAGCCACACTTTCAAAATAGCACCCAGAAAGAAAAGTGAAATGGATGGTTGGGAATGAACCATAAAAAATTAAAGGCAAGTATTTGTGTTAGGATTTGTAAATGACTCGGAACTCTTGACAAAGTGTTAGAAATGTTGTCTGTAACAGTTTATGTTCTAGTCTGGAGGAAAGTCGAGAAGAATAGACACATGAGGAAAGATCAGAGGAGGAGTCTGGAAAGCATTTCAGGTGGCTTCGTGGAAGGCACCTTTTGAAGATGCATGTTTAAATCTAATTGCATCTCAAATTAAGATAAATGTAGTGAGCTCATTGAGAATCTTAGTCTCTATTTACACACATCACAAAGCCATCTCTCAGTTCTGCAGGAAAGCCAGGCCTTCCACTGTTCTCATTCTATGTGAGAAGCGAGTCAGGAAAGACTGAGATGCAGATCTGTGAGGAAGTTCGCACGCAATCCACCTATCCAAAGGATTCTTGGTGTATTTCCAAAACAATGAAACATACTCCCTGAAGCCCATATTTTCAAATGTGGCTGTGGGGGGAAGGGAAGTGTTTGAGTGCCAGGTGCCCAGTTTGAGACTTTAGGTCAATCAAAATCTTTAGCCAGTCTGTACATTTTGGACTAAACTACAGAAAATGGAGAAGGTTGCCCCCATACTTACACACCTAGACACTTCCTTCTAGTATTAGGTATGTTACTTATATCATGATGATGATAGTATGTGCAGTTACTAATAAACATTAAGGAGCTATCCTTTGTCATGCCCATGGTATAAGAAACCTGTTGCCTCATTGTAATGCATTATGACTAGAAGAACTTGCATGCAGAGATGAGGGCTCAGGGTTGGACAGAAAAGTCATTTCCTTTTTGCTTACTGTGATAAATGAAGGGCAGGGGTAGCTCACTTTTATGGACACCCCGCCAGCTAGTAGCTATATAATTCCTCTTAATAGCTGTTCTCTAATTGCTCTACCTGTAAAGGATTAAAAAGTCTGACTGCAGGCATAGGTAAAAAGAAGTGAGTGGGCATCTGGCCAAAAGAGCCAATGGGAAGGCTAGAACTTTTTAAAATTGAAACAAGACTCCCCTTTTCTCTGTCTATCTGGTGTTCTCTGGGGAGAGGCAGACAGGACAGAACTATGCCGTAAGAGCTTGGGCCAGGTATGAAAAAAAAATCATCAGTATCATACCTAGAAACTACTCATTTAAAAACCTCAGATATGTAAGTAATGGTGCGATTAGGTTTATTCCTTTTATTTTGTTATGACTTGTGGATTCCTCTGTGCTAACCCCAGGTGCTTTTTGTTATGCTTGTAACCTTTAAGCTGGACCTCAAGAAAGCTATTCTTGATGCTTAATCCTTGTAGGGTTTTTTTAATCTAGAAAATGCCTAAATTCCCAGATGTATTTTATTTTTTATTATTATTTTATTAAAATTTACCTTTTTTAAAAAACAGAATTGGATTTTTGTGTCTTAAGAGGTTTGTGCAAATGTTGTTTAATTAGCTGGTGGCAACAGCTGTTTTTTCCCCCCTTTCTCAGCTCTTCCCCTGGGGGGGTGGGGTGAAAGGGCTTGAGTGTACCCCACAGGAAGAAATACCTAAGTGTGCCTTCCTGGGCTCTCAAAGGGATTCTGCACTTGGGCTGTGGCAGCATCTTCCCATCCAAGGTTAGCGAGAAGCTGTAAGCTTGGGAGTTTAATACAAGCCTGGAGTGGCAAGCATTAATTTTTAGAATCCTTGCAGGGCCCCCACCTTCTGCACTCGAAGTGCCAGAGTGGGGAATCAGCCTTGACACTTACAAACCAAGGATCATTGCTCCTAAACAGGCAACTGGCATGTTTGGAGTATGCCATTTTAGGCTACAGCATGCTGTTTGCTATAGGTATGGCTGTGCTAGCAGCAGCATTGCTGATTTATTCAGGGGTGTTGATGGCCCTCCTGTTTCACCGCTTCCCCCCTCCCCTTATAAACTTTTCATAACAGTAAAGAAGTCTTATTTCTAGAGCATCTGATCCCATCCCTTCAGGTCAACCCTAAAAATATTTCACCTCTTCACAATATGTGTAGAACCAGTCATGCCGTGGGGGTAAGAAGAAGGAAAGGCGGGAGACTGGTGCATCGCTAGACAAAATCTGCATTCATTTATCTTGTATGGACATCACAGTAAAGACAAGGACAATGAGATTTATAACCAGAAGTAATAGAAACTTAGGAAGCAGAATCCAAAATTGATTCTAATACACTTCCTGATTAGATATAATCAAAACTGCATTGCAGCTCCATGTGAATATTTCATTTTTCTCTAAGGAAGAGAGATTTTTGGAATACAAACGATGCTTATAGATGAACTGTCATCATGCACAACTAAACTCTAGAAGCAGATTTGGACCAAATGCGATTTATGGCTTGTATACGTATTGCTATTTCCATCTCTAAATGCTATTGCTACTGAAGATAAACGTTTGTACGCAGCAGCTGTCTTCCTCAAATTTCCTTTCATGCTAGTTTTTCTGAATAAGTCAACGCTTTCTTCTTTAGCCTTTTAGATGCAGGACACTGCTGTATAACCGATTTAGCTCTCTGATCAGAGCAGGAGAAAGTTACATTGTTTCCACAGAAACAGCATCAGAGGAATAACTTACCTTCAGAAGGGCCAGTGTTGTAATCCTTCCACATACATCATTGTATTGATATCTATGGGAGGTCTGTAGACAGGATCAGGTTGGAAACTCTGTGGATTTGGACCTGCATATAATATTAAAAATTGACTTGAGAACAAATACTTGAATTGTGTGTCATGGGTGACCCAGAGAACTCAGCTTGCCTCCAGATAAATAAAGATGGCCTTACTTAAAACCTGTATATTCCTCCCTTGCCACAAGATGACCTTACTGTTCAATGATAAAGTGTTAATTTGAATCATTGTAAGCGTCACTTTAACTTAAGAAGCTATCTCAAACATACATCTATAAATTAATCTCTCCCACTTTCCATTTACTTCTCTATATTATAGGCATGATATGTAAGGAAGTCACAGATATAGGGTCCTGTGTTGCTAAATCTACAAATGCGGGCACTTTGTCAGTTTCAAGGATCACCTATAGTTTGAAGACGGGGTCCTTCCTCTCCCCTCTGCTGAAGATCAATGATGAGCAAAATGGAAGGAGGCCAGTGTCCTGAACAAGGACCTCATTAAGGATCCAACTCCCACAGAAAATACAGTCCACTTTGAACCACATCCACCCATCACATGGCAGATATGCCTATTGTTGTTAACTGCTGTGGAAAGTTGTTGCTGCAGCAGTGCTGTCCAGGCTACTAAGCTGTTACAGCTGCTCAATGTTCCTGTTCTTGGAGCTTTGGTGTTATCACCACTAGCAGAGAGTGCAGCCTGCTAGTTCAGCAGACCTGGATGTTTCTTATAAAGAAAGACCACAAGCTCAGGGCGGTGGCAAAGGTGCTTGGCCAGGTTTATTGTCGACAAAGCACAGTCCTAGCACCCTGGCTCTGTGGTTACAGGTACACTAACACATGTATGCCTGTGACAATAGACCAACTCAGTCAGCAGTGGAGTTTCTGCTGCCCCCTAGGCTGGACAAAGGTGCCCCTTCTATGACTTCTCCTTTTATACATTGATACAAACAAGTTACCTATAACACTACTGACGTTATTAGTTACCAACCCTACACCTTGTACCTGCTGGTTTGAACAAAACATCCCCATTCATTATTCTGTCATCCCATCCTTATCTTACTGGGGCAGATGTGTTCCGGTACCATCTCGAAGGATTGTGTTCATGCCTTTACTTGAGAACTCTAGGTTGGGGTGTACCTGTGCTAGCCTTCTGGAATGTGTTCACATGAATACTCAGTATCTAGTAGTACTTAGGAATGCCTATGTTTTAACAACACTAGCTGTATCTTTGCCAAGTTCATATACCAGACAGTGAACCTGTAAGCAAGCTTTTGCTCATAGCATAGACTGGCTTTGCTGACTGTGGCTCAGGACTCAGGCCTTGCACCAAGCCCCGGGCTCCAAGCGCGTGCGCGTGCGCGCTCTCTCTCTCTCTCTCTCTCTCTCTCTCTCTCTACTATACCTACCTTCTGCATAAATGGGGATTGAGACACAATGCTCATTAACCAATGTCCCAAATGATCATATCCTGGTGATATTTCTGCCTTCCATTCTATGTCTCTGAAGCAATCTCTGAAGTATCTCTGACGTAGACTTGGATATCTAACATTGCTGATCTTCAGCCATACAAAAGAAGTGATCATCTGCATAACCTGCACTGGACTGATGCAGAATTTCTCCGTGGGATCACCTCACCTTAATTCTTTTTTTAGGAATTCTGATAAGTATTGTGATCCCAAATACACCAAAATATTCATTGGCACATGACACATATATGGGTGTATGTCTCTTTGTGCATATATGCATCTGAGTGTCAGTAATGGCATAGATCAAGGTGCTTAAAGGATGGTGTGGGCCGAATTCTACTGGGCTATAATGGGGTAACTGAGAGCAGAATTTGCCTTGCACAAATATTCACTAAAATATGGCTATGGCTTTGTCATTCTTATCCTATCTTGTCCAATATAATTTGAAAAGTTTATGGACAAAAAACAAAATGCTGACTACTTGTAAACAAGGATCCTTCAAGATGTGAAAAGTGCCTTAGCATTAGTAATTTGAATCTGCAGCAAGCATAGGATGTTTAGCCACCTCCTCTGAGGACCTCTTGCAATATTAATTCAAATGAAAAGAAGAATATATGACACCAGCAACATCATAAAATGGGAAATCAAATGTGCCTAGTTGCTGAAAACACTTGTAAACATCAAAAGCTGGATAACTTGAAGGGATAGAAGGCAATCAGCACCCAGAGACCATGAGTTTATTAAGGACAGCACACTTCCTTGTTAAGCTGGAAAGATCACAGCTTGATCATGCTGTGCTCATTAATTTTCCAGTTTTCCTTGTGGGGAAGTATTTTCTTTAAAAGAAAAATGAGGTCAGAAGGTGGTTGAGCAATAGAGTTTATGGTAAGGGGGGGATGTCTTATACTGCAATCAGCATGTGTAGATACACCCAAGCTAGCTTTGATCTAGCTACCTCAAATAATAATTACAGTGAAGCCGCAGCAGCATAGGCTGTACAAGGCCACCTGGTACCCTTCATATGTACTCAAACAACTAGCCCATGCTGCCACAGCTTCACTGCTATTGTTGGAGCTAGATCAAAGCTAGTTTGTGTATGCCTACTGGTGCGGCAGTCACGCCTCTTATTGCAGCATAGACCTATCCAGTGTGGGCCACAGCTTAATCCGGTGTCTCACTGAGACATTTCCCTCCTATTTGTGATCACATAGGCCAGGCTATCTCTAGTTCGATCTCATATCTTCCTGTGGCAACTACAGTAATCACTCCTATGAAAAAATGGTAGTGGGGAGAGTATTCAATGGGCTAGTGTTTTCGTGATCTGTAGTAGCTGGGAATGAGAAGGAGCAGCCTGTGTCATGTGACCAGCCGTCTCTACAAACCAGTGATCCATGGATCACAACTGGTACCGCATGGAACATTTGTGGTAAGGTCTCACCATGTTCATTTAATTCCTGTATTAAGAGGAGCTGGTCAGAAAATGGAGGAAATAATTCTCAACATCAAACTTTCATTTGTTTCAAATTTCCTTTTGTCAAAATTTTCTCCTGTTAGCCCCAACTGACTGACAGCCCTCTTGCAAAGTTGCCTCTCATGAGCAGAGTCATGCCAAGTGTGCCCGCACTTTGCCTGAATGCACTTGCTACCTGCTTCCTGTTATGAAACGCTGCCTCGGACACAACATGGCTTCTTTAGTTTTAAGCAAGAATGATTTCTGGAGTGTTAACAGCTCCAGTGGGAGGGAAATAATTAGTTGTTCGAAAACAAAAATAGAGCCCCAAGTTAAAAAAAAAAACCCAAAACAATAGGTGTCAGCTGAAGAAAATATTCATGTTGCAATTGTTGTTGTTGGCGTCCGTTAGTCTCGAGAGATGATGGATATGCGCCCATGGGGAATGTTTAGTTGATGGTTGTGCAGCGTCTGTTGTGGCTGTAGAGCCCCACACAAGAGTGGCAGTCTCGATTGCATTTGCTGCATTTGAAGGCGGTGTCAGCTGTGGGTTGGAGCCGCTGCTTCCTTTTTCGTTGAACCCGCTTTTCCTCGGCAAGCTGCCGCAGCTTGTCTTCGCCAGTTTTCAATCCAGTGGTCAGAGCGTGTCTCCATCTGCATCTGTCCTGGGCGAGCTCTTCCCAGCTGTTGATGTCGATTTGAACAGTCTTCAGGTCCCTCTTACAGACATCCTTGAAGCGAAGGTGGGGCTGCCCTGTAGCTCTGTTTCCGGAGGCAAGTTCAGCATACAACAGGTCTTTGGGGATCCGTCCATCTTCTATGCGACTTAGATGGCCAAGCCATCTGAGGCGGTGTTGATGGAGGAGAGTGAACATGCAGGAGATCTTGGCACGTTCCAGCACTTCGTTGTTCGATCACTCCAAGTGATCCCGAGTATGCGACGGAGGCAGTGCATGTGGAAGGCATTCAGTCTCTTTTCTTGCGAAGCGTAGGGGATCCAAGTTTCGCTGGTGTAGAGAAGAGTGTTTAGCACACATGCGCGGTACACAGCGACCTTTGTGTTGATGGTCAGCATGTTGTTGTTCCACACTCTCTGTGACAAACTGGCCAAAATTGTGAAGGCCTTGCCAATTCTACGGTTGATCTCAGGGTCCAGTGAGAGGTTGTCCGTGATGGTAGATCCGAGGTACGTGAACTGACTGACCACCTCTAGCACATAGTCATTGATGGCAATGTTTGGATGTTCCACATCCTGGGCCATAACTTTGGTCTTCTGAAGACTGATTGTCAACCCGAACTCTTCACAAGCTCTGGAAAAGCGGTCAATCAGATGCTGGAGATCGATTTCTGTGTGGGTGGCCAGGGCAGCGTCGTCTGCAAACAGCATGTCTCTGATTGTTGTCTCCCGTACCTTGCTTTTGGACTTTAGTCGAGCCAGATTGAAAAGTCTCCCGTCAGACCGGGTGTGGAGATAAACTCCCTCTGTGGAATTTCCAAAGGCACGTTTCAGCAATGCTGCAAAGAAGATGCCGAAGAGTGTGGGAGCGAGAACGCAGCCTTGTTTTACTCCACTGTGGATGTCGAAGGCATCGGAGGACGAGCCATCATACAGTACTGTGCCTTTCATGTTGTCGTGAAAAGACTGGATCACGCTCAGCAGCTTCAGTGGGCAGCCAACCTTTACCAGGATCTTGAACAGCCCATCTCTGTTCACAAGGTGGAAAGCTTTGGTCAGGTCTATGAAGGCAAGGAGTAGCGGCTTGTGCTGTTCTCTGCATTGCTCTTGCAGCTGCCTTAAGGAGAAAATCATATCGGTTGTGGATCTCCCTGCTCGGAACCCGCACTGTGACTCTGGGTAAACTCTGTCAGCAAGCTTCTGCAGTCTGTTCAGGATCACGCGTTCAAAGATTTTACCCAAACACTCAGGAGTGATATGCCTCTGTAGTTGTTGCAGTCGCTTCTATCACCCTTGTTCTTTTAGAGGGTCACGATGTTGGCGTCTCTCATATCCTGAGGTACTGCACCTTCATCCCAGCACTGACAGAGGAGGTAGTGGAGGTGTTCTAGGAGGACATTGATGCCACACCTGATAACTTCTGGTGGGATGCCATCCTTTCCTGGAGCCTTTCCTGTGGACAAGCTTTCAATGACTTTCTTCAGTTCTTCCAATGTGGGCTTCTCGTCCAGCTCAGTTTCAATGGGAAAACCATCCACGGTATTGAGGGCAGCTTTGGTGATGGTGTTTTGCCTGGAGTACACTTCAGAGTAGTGCTCCACCCATCTATCCATCTGCTTTCTCTTCTCCTGGATGTTTTCGCCTGTTGCAGACTTTAGTGACACTCTCCACTTCTTTGTGGGTCCCATGACCTTCTTGATGCCATCATACATTCCCCTGATGTTTCCAGTGTCAGCAGATAGTTGAATGCTCCGGCAGAGCTGGAGCCAGTAATCATTTGCACACTGTCGAGCTAGTCTCTGTACTTTGCTCCTGGCAAATCGATACTCTTGTAGAGTCCTATGACTGGGGGAATGCTTATACTCCAGGTGAACAGCACGGCGTTCTTCAATGGCTGGAGTGAGTGTGGCGGAGTTGGCCTCAAACCAGTCATTGTTCGTTTTTCATTTCTTTCCAAAAACTTTCATGGCTGTGCTGTGTACTGCATCTCTGATGTGGTCCCATCTCTCTTTGGTGCAGCCACCGGGAGGCATACAGTTCAGCACCTTGGAGAGCGCATGGGTAAATTTCTCTGCCTTCTCTGGGTGTGCGGTGTTGCTCACATCAATGCGGGGTTTGCCCTCTGGCCTACAGCGATGAATCTTCTTTGACTGTAGCTTCATCTTGCTGCACACCAGTGAATGATCACTGTCGCAGTCAGCACTGTGGAAGGTGTGAGTAAGCAGGATGCACTTCAAGGCAGACCGCCTGATGATGATCAGGTCGAGTTGGAGCCCGTGCATGGAGCGAGGGTGTCTCCAGGACACTTTGTGTTGAGGTTGTCTGGAAGAATGAGTTGGTGATGCTGAGGTCATGGTACGAGCACAGTTCCAGAAGTCGTTGTCCATTCTCATTCATTTCTCTAATGCCAAACTTTCCAAGACAGGTTGGCCAAAAGTCGTGGTCAGCGCCCACTCTGGCATTGAAGTCACCCAGTAGTATCAAGTGCTCTTCTTTAGGGATACTCCTGATGATCATGTCTAACTGGTCATAGAACTCGTCCTTGGTATCCCTGGTGGCGCCGAGTGTTGGTGCATACACGCTGATCAGGTTGACTGGTCCAGTGGATGTGTGGAGTCGGAGTGATAACAGTCTTTCAGTTCCTTGTTGACCAGGTTCCACCATCCCCAGTAAAGAATTTCTTACGGCAAATCCAACACCACACTCTCTGATTTCTTCGGCACTCTTCCCTTGCCAGAAGAACGTATAGTTCTTTTCCCTGAGAGTCCCAGCGTCTGGCAGCCATGTCTCCTGCAATGCGACTATGTCGATTTGGAGTCGTGCTAGCTCATCGTTGATGACTGCAGTCTTCTGAACATCGCTGATTGCCTGAAGGTCTTGTGATAGGCCAGTTGTCATGGTCAGTATATTCCAGCATCCTAGCGTGAGGGCTGGTTTCTTATGTTGGTTTTCTTTTGTTGTTGCCTGGTGCATGGTTCGCAGTCCACTTATTGGGTACTCACGTACACTAAGCCCCACGCACCCAGCGAAGCAGGTGAACTGTGGCGGGACAACACCTTATTGGCTGGGGGCTGCCCAGCTTGTGGCGGGTGATAGTTGTCCAGTGAGACATGGTGATCCCTCCCACCATCGGAAGCAACCCCTGGTGCCAGCTCTACGCCAATTGAGCAAGAGGTTTATAACCGGTAAACTGTTGCTTCCCGTGTTGTATCGACGCTGTCAGGCAAAGCTGGAGTGTCCTCTCCAGGGCGCAAGCCAGGGCAGGGTGATATGGAGGAACAGCTGTTGCCCATGCAGCAGAACCCCCCTTTCCACGCAACTGATGGATCCAAGAGAAAGACAATGTTGATACAACTTGGCACCAGTGGTGTCGCAGGAGTTGCCGGAATGACGTTGAGGACAATGTCAGACCGCCATCGGGACTCCGACACCGGATTTGGTTTCAGGGTTGACTCCCTTAGCCTTTCCCATGAGTGTGTATTGCCACAAGGCAGCGGAGGTTTTAAATCAGAGTTTTCCTTCTCCTAGGTGGGCTGCCTTCCAAGGCTAACGAGCCCCACCTGCCCCACGTTGCATATGTGTAGATGACATAACTCATGCTTTCTTTTGGAAGCCAAAGCACGTGATCTACTGAGTTCGGTGAGAGGGTCTTATGAAACCATATTGCTGATGATTCTAAAACACCTACACCCTTCAGTGACCTGTTTCCAGATCTATGAATGTATTTTACCTAGATGAGTTATTTTGTACATCTGTGCTGAGCGGAACATGGTCAGATGCTCGAGATATGGATTACAATGAGGGATGGGGTGCAAGGTTTGAATACATTTCTGTACTTCGCAAAACATTGCAAGTGTTTGGGATCTGGGATTTTGGCTTCAATACTGTATAAAGAGGGACCCACTGCAAACTACTCATCCAAGCTTCCCTGGGATTCGGGCAGGGGAGACTTGGAGCTGGGGTTGTGGTTTAAACCCACTTCTAATTCAGACTGAAATTCTTCATGTGTCTGGGGTGATGGTGCAGATAGGCTGATAGCTAGTTGAAGGACACATTTCCAAACTCTCTAGATTCATATCTTTGCTATGCTGAGTTATTGAATTTGTTTATTGGAAATGTTACTGGCTGAAATAGCTGCATGAGGAACCTAATTTCTGTGAGAGTCCCACGAGGATGGCAGTCAGATAATCCTATTCTATCGTACTTCAGACAACACGAACAATGAAATGCAGGATGCTCAGATAGGACTCACATTGTATAATATATTCATCAGTTTGCATTTAGTAGTAATGGTGAAGAGCTGTGCTCTAAGTTTCAGTCACTCATGGGATTCTTATTTGTATCTAGTGTCAGTCTAGCAAAAAAAATCACCATAAATTGGATGTATCAGTTCACCTTGATGTACAAATACACAGTCACATCCTAGCCCATTACAGGTACTCATAAGAGTGGGATAGAGGGACCAAGAAACACCACAAGGTTCATATATGTTCCTTTTGGCTGAGAGGAGATAGATCGTTGTGTTACCTCCAGTCCCTACATGTCCTGGGGATCCACAGAGAGAGGAAACTGCAACATGCAGTCTTCTCTCCATACACATGGCCTGATCTCTTTTTTCTCCTTGGCGGCATGGCTATTAGCTGCCATTTGCCTTCTCATTTGGCATCTGCCCCGGCTGGGGTTCCAAGTACAGAGCAAATATTAATGCTGCTGGGACAAGCATTAATTCATACACATCTACTGCAGTTTGAAGACAGCACACCATATGAATTCAGCTGCTCATCTGATCCCAACTCATCACATTGGGACCAGGGGCCCCAATCCTGTGGGAAAGGGGTGGGACTTTATGAGACCAGCATGAAGGAGAATCTCCTGGGGTACTGCTGATTCCCCTCAGGCCAGTCCTGCTAGCTTTGTCCCCTCCCCTCACATTAGTGCAGGGCAGCAATGGACACATGAGTGGTCAAGGAACCAGGTAACCACTGGGTGCTTTAAGTTACCAGACAATTCAAGTGTTGTGGGTGATTTTCCAGCCTTGGATGCACATTATACGAATGATGCATCCAGGTCTTCTGGACTTTCAGGAGGATTCTGTTTTCTAAGTTTTGCAAGGGCACTGTCATTTCATTCTTATTAAATCTTGGGTATTTGTGTGTTTTGTTTTAAAGAGCTAGAAATGATCTGGTGGTGGAGAGCAATGCCACACTAGTGATTCACTAGGTGATATATATTTTGGAGTATATTTAATAGCTGGAGAGTTTCCCTCCAGGGGAATGGAGCAACTTCTACAAATATTGCTCCTCTTCCACTCAGTGCACTGAGCCGAGGCACCCTTAGAGAAAAAGAGCCCTGCAGTGACCTGGCCATCAAAGGACTAGAACCTTTGTAATACATAGCGTGGTCACTCCTTAGGCACTTGCTCTGACCGGGCACTGCTGTTTGTCCTCTGTAAGGGGATATGCTCTCACTCCCCACGCCTTACAGTGGACTTGCTGGTACAGACTGCACAGTCACTATAGAGGGTGAACTTGGCTGTCTAGATTCAACACAGCAACTAGCCCCAGTGAGAAGCCTTCATCTATTACTCATATGAGGGGTGGGTTTACCCACCAAACTCAGCCTTTACCTACTATTTTTACTTGCAGTCTCTTGTACAAAAGAATTTGGAGAGTCAGGAAATCCAGTGAGGCTTATAGTTGATTCGAATTAAAAATGTTTTTGTGTCAGCTCATGTTAATGTTATTCTATAGGATGCTTCTGCCCAGTGTTTTCTGTGGGCTTGGACTCAGCTAGGATCCGTCCCCTCCACTCCCCCAGGGTCTCTGTCTGATAACTGCATACGGATAGAATATAGCTCTCTTCAGGTTGGAAGGTGCTGTAATTCCTGCATCATGGCTGGAAGGGGAGCTCTGAGCATCGTGGCTGTGAGATGCAGAGGCTTAGCGGAACACTAGGAGACTTAGTCAAGCTCCAAACATGACTTATACCATTACCCCCTATCCCACCCCTTAAAAAAACCCAACAGTGAATCCCCTGTTCCCTCTGGAAAGGCATTAGGCTTCATCTCTCACTGAGGCACAGCGCTGACCTCAGTGCTGACCTCTGAGGCTTTGTGCTGCTGGATTGACATCACCATTAGAGCTGAGAGGCTCTCGGCCATCTTGCCTTTCAGATTTAGGCAATAGTGAGCATAGGGACTGGATTAACAGTCTGTGTCTCCCCTTCCTGCCTTTGGGTTGGCATTCCTTACACTTGGAATAGCCATATCACTAATAGTAGTAATGTCTTCAGCTTTTAAACTGCAGCCACTGTACAATCTCAGGCCAGTGGTGGTGATCCTGTTCTCTCAAAGGATTGATTCATGCTTTTTTGGCTTCAGATGGTTTTGCTATGGGGAGACAGCATGCACCTGATTCTGCTTTCATTTTCTCTGGTGTAAATGCAGAAGTAATTCTGGAAGTACCCTAGTATGAAATTCACGTGATGGAAGAATCAGGCTCATAATATTTATATTTAATACTAGCATTAGATGCAAGCTGGATAGCTACGAAATCAGACCGATGGTAAAGGGGCACTTTTGTTGTCCTTTTCATAGCTTTGCAGACAGAAATAAGATCACATGTCTCACAGATGTTATTGAGATGAGCCATGTGATGGCAAAGACTGAATACCTGGGAAGGGCATGTCAGTGATATCTGTTGCCCTTAATGAAATTGATGGGGGGGGGGCGTTAATTTCCAACCCCCTTCCTGTAGGAATCAACAACCTTAATTCTGCCCATTCATGACACCATGTAATAATCACACAATTATGATTAAGATATGTAAATGCTTGTGGTCTCAGATTGGAGGAAAATTGACTGTTGAAGCTGCATTTGATTTTCATATTTTTTCCCTTGTGGTGTCACTACAAGGCAGAGTTCAGGTTGGTTGATGCCTCAGCTGTGCATTTTCATACCATAACATGGATTTCTTTTCATGTAACTTTAACTCTGATTTTCCTGTGTTTATAATACTTAGTTTTAGGATAATTATGGCAGTCCTGTAATGTGTTTTACCCCTAAGATACTGATATGTACCTTCACCCTTAACTCCATTTTAATGTAAAGACTATAGAAGGGACAGGCCATTGTCTGGTGTGGAAGATAGTTTATTTGGGTTTTCTTTATACTGCAGAAAGGACAATCTTTTTGATTTAGCTGAAGTACTACCAAAGCACAAAAAATCTCCTGTAAAAGCACACCACAGCAGCTCCCAAGCCCATGGAAGACACCTCAAGGGAAACCGAGGCAGTAGACGCTCAGGAGGCAAGAACACGTTGTAATAATGTTGTGATGTTAATGAAATCAGTAGTTCTTTTTCATTGTAATGGTCAGACTACATAAACCATAACACATGCAGTGGGCATAATTATGCCCTTAACTTCACCCTCCTGTCTATGTCTCTTGAAACCAGTGGAATAGGTGGTGTAGGGCTCCAAATCAGGATATGACTAACAGGGATGACACTATACTGGGTAATTGAAATAGGGCCACAGTGGCATTCTGGTCAGCTGCTGTCACCAAATGGAACAAAGAGACTCATGGCCCCTCTGAAAGCATCTTCCATAAAAGGAGAGGATTAATTTATGTCTCATGCATAAAGGAGCTGTGAGCACTGGAGGGAGAGAGGCCCATGCCTACCACCATACAGACTGGAAGCTACTACTCAAGAGGGTGACCAAAGCTATGGGGGGGATGGTTCTAGGGTGACCAGATGTCCCAATTTTATAGGGACAGTCCCAATTTTAGGGTCTTTTTCTTATATAGGCTCTTATTACCCCCCACCCCCTGTCCTGATTTTTTCACATTTGCTGTCTGGTCACCCTAGATGGTTCAGTGAGGGTTTGTCACAAATAGTCAGGGACAGTGTGCTGCCAGGCAGAGGGCTGCAGAAGGGTTAAATAAAACTTTTGAAAAAAAACTCAAAAAAGATGTTTGGTTTAAGGTTCAGATATCTGCCTACCCTTTTATATCCTAACTCAAAGCAAGGTCCTGATAGGACTACTCACATGTTTAAGATAGACATGTACTGAAGTATCTTGCTGAATCAAGGCCCAGACCTTTGCTAGCTGCAATGAAATTAGCTGTTAACACCTTCAACGCAATGCTGAGAAGCCATTATGGACTTTCAACTTCATTTTCTGTCGCAGTGCAGATAACTGGACAGAAACTGCTGGAGGCTTCATGCCAAGCACAGATAATTTCAGTCATTACCACTGTAATCAAAATAGACCAGTCTTCACAGGAATCCTCTTTTCAGACTGCAACTCAAGCACTGTACTGGGAGAAGGTGGCCTCTGGACCCTCTTTATGGAGTGTCCATCTGTCATATTAGAACCCTACTGTTTCTTTCAAGCCACTTTGACCACCAGATAATACTAATAGCAGAAAAAAAAATACTATTGTTGAGCCATTTAAAAAAGTCCCAAGCACAACTGTCATTAGTGTGCCTATATAAATGGCTCATCTCAGGAAATGCAGCACTAAATTGCTCTAATAAAAACTTTAGGACCCCAGATGACACTGGGGTTTGCTGTAGGACAAATACAGACCAGTGATTGTCTTACTGAATCTTTAGCATCAATTTTCACTTATCTAAAGTATGTAGTTGGATATTTAAAAATCATTTACCACTAAATTAAGGCTGCAGGAAACATTTGCATCCATTAGAACTATGTGAAACACCAACAGTTGGGTTTGCAGGAGTGAATGCAAATTGATTAATAGTTTCCGACGAACATGGTGTTTTACAAAAGCCTCTTTAAAAGGCTCTGTCTCTGTGCTTCCTACAAGATAATTCAGAGAGACATGTTTTGTTAACATCCAAATACACACAAAAAGGCATGGAGGCATCACTGCCGCGAACAACGTAGAAAAGCTCTGCAAAAAGTGGGTTTTAAAGTCCTTTGAAAGAGAAGCAGAAAGGCAGTCAGCTCTCATGAAGAACAGGAACCATAAATGAAAGCACAAAGCTGGGAAGGGGACAAAAGAAGCAGTTTGAGTAGAATAGGGTCTCCCTGAGCCATTGAAGTCAATAGGAATCTTCCAACTGACTTCACTAAGCTTGGATCAGGCCCATACAGAAGAGAGCAATCTGAGAGTTAATGTAGGACATGGTGACACCAGAAGTGGAGATGTGCAGCACTTTGAAGATGAGGGTGAGAGGCTGGAATTGTGGAAAGGCTGATGTTGCAGGAGCTTCAGGGGAAGTGATGATTAATTTAGTGTGTTCTTGCACCCACTGAATTTTGGTTTGAGTTTGGTTGAACCTAGATACAGTGAAGCTTGCCTACAAGCTCCAAGTTTTTGTCTGATACCTCAGATCAAGTTGCAGGCAGTTGTACTCCAATGTTGCAGGGTTGGCAGATGGAAACCTAAGCCAACAAGTTGTTGCAAGCCAGGGCACCTACCCCTGCATTTGCCTGCAGGGAGGGATACATAGAAGATGAGGCCAACTGCTCCCCTCCTGTGCTGATTTTTGGCTATGTAATTTGAATGATCCTACTGGACAAGTCCCTAACATATCCACTGATCTCTCGGTAGTGCATTCTAGAGACAGTCCACTGAGGTCTAATCTACATGACTCATGGAGGTTTGGAGTTCTTGCAGGGAAGGACTGTTGGCCTGCTGTCTTCTCTGGTATCACTGGTGAATGGACTGGTCTCTTTCAGGGTATTCAGGCAGATATGCTGTCTCTTTTCTGTCCTTTAGGGACCTTCAGGAAGGTAATAAGTGTGTCAAGAGCCAGAACAAAGTTGCGTCCTATCACCAACCATTTTTTGTTTCTTATTTGGCCATTCCTTAGCAAATGAGGCATGGTTTGTGTCAACAGTCCTAACTGCATGAGGCAGGGCTAAGCCAGCCAGGAAACCAGAGCCATTACCATGTGACATGCTACTAAATCCAATCAACCGAGCTAGACATTTAAAAAGTAATGGGAACCTTTTGCCACTATGTTTGGGGTGAAGGAGAACCAGACACATACTTTCACTGACTGTCAAATTTTCCTAAAATTGCCTCCTGCTCTGCAATCTCAAGCACAAGCATATTTTAGGGGATGGAGGGATTGTGAATATTTTCCCCAGTTCTACTGGAAATGCAAGTGCACAAGGAAAGGTGAGATGCTGCCAGGCCATCTTAGAAGAATTCCTGTTAATTCATATCTTGAGAGTATTGGAAGTGTAAAGCTGAGCCTCATTATGCTCCTAATTCTAACATGATTAATAAACATACTTTCCCATAGGAGCCCCCAGCCCATTCAGTATCCATACATCCACTGTCATTGAGACACTTGTAATAAGAGGTGCACCTTCAGAAATCAATCCCAAGGCACCCCAAGCCTGTTCAGTCACATTTAAAGGAGGTAGTAATAATAGGGGCACTTCCAGAAATCAGTCATGCTCCTCAGAAGGATTACAACGCTAATGAATTATACACAAGAAAAGCAGCTCTGTTTCAGTACTGCCGATGGCTGTATAATTGATTGACTATACAGGTGCTAGAGTAGGGTCTGATCCAAAGCCTATTAGTCAGTGGAAATCTTTGCACTGACTGGGATGGGCTTTGGATCAGACTTTTAGACTCTTTCTTTTTCATTGTGACGTTTACCTGGAGAAACCCTCTTGATGGAAATATCATTCTGCAGTATTCCTCACCTATATGGGTTCCCAATTATGCAGGAATTCTAATAAAAATAGCTAGCTCTTCTCATCAGTACTTTTCATCCAGAGACTTTAACATGCTTCTCAGGAGAGGTAAGCATCATTATGTCCATTTTATAGATGGGAGATACTGAGGCACAGGAAGGCAAAGACTCTTGCACCAGGTTACTCATCAGGAGTGGAAAAGCTTGGAATAGAACCCAGGTTTCTTGATTACTAGTCCATTGCTCTATCCACTAGGCATCACTGCCTCTGAACCTTTAAAATGTTTATATTCAGACATCCAAAGACCAGATATCTTTCATCTCCCTGGCAGACGAGTAATGACTGAAAAGTGTCATCATCTGATAGCTCTTCAGTAGGCTATCTAAACTGAGTTGTAGTCTGAATCTTGTTCCTAACAGAAAGGTATCCACATTACAGCTGGGTCTGATTTGCACCCTTGTAGGCAGCTTCAGTAGAGAAATTAAGGACTGCATGGGTATGAGGCCCAACCAACCATGAGCCCTAAAGCTATTCCTGGGTTGAGGTCTGTTAGTGGGATAGTATAGGGAACCTCTTACTGATACTGCCTGTAGGGTGACCAGATGTCCCGATTTTATAGGTACAGTCCCGATTTTTGGGTCTTTTTCTTATATATAGGCTCCGATTACCCCCCCCTCCCCCCACACACACACCTCCTGTCCTGATTTTTCACACTTGCTGTCTGGTCACCCTAACTGCCTGTGCTGCTCCCAGTAAATAGGGACTTAGTCAGCAGGGCATCTTCCACAAGCACTATA
This sequence comes from Chelydra serpentina, assembly GCA_037349315.1. NCBI lineage: Eukaryota > Metazoa > Chordata > Testudines > Chelydridae > Chelydra > Chelydra serpentina. Next base: position 2,202,734 of record JBAIAC010000023.1, read on the forward strand.
TTCACTTTAGAAATACAGTACAGCTCATAATATTGCTCAGATATTTGCTATCCAGAATATTTCATAAAGCACCGCGGCCCTGGTAAATTGTGACTGACATTCTTATGCATTTAATCCAGGGATAACAGAGCAGGACACACCTGAGAATGTAAAATCCTGGGGGAATGATCAAGATCAAGGCAGGAGTGCACGTTTAAGCCCACCTGCTCTTTTACAAATACACTCTTGATGTAGACTGCCAGAGTTTGCATGCAGTTATTGGCTCTTTTATATGGGTTGCCATATCACCTAATGTTGCTAAGCACCTTCATTTTAATTCAATAATGAACATGTAGAATAAATGTTGTGCTGGACCACTCTTGCAAGTGTAATAAATCATTTAATCTTCCCTACAGAGGCCATACTGCAAGAGCAACATGATAACACCAAGTAACTTCAGTACATGACAAAGCACTTCTCCTGGTATTCTGAAAACACCAGTCACTCTGCTCCCAAACAGGGAGATGCCTGCTTCAAGTACAAATGGAAACATGGGGAGGGAAAGCCCAGTGCTTTGTCATTTAGAAAAGCAATGAAAGTAAAATTCATTCCACTTAAAATTATGGAATAACAAGATGGGGACAGTTGCTCTTTTACCATGCTGTATATTCCCGGGCTATTGGTATTGAATATCCCAGAGAATTAAGGGTGAGATTCAGGGCTGTGCCTCTAAGAAGCCATAGCACAGAATTTCAGAGAAGGTGAGGGGGAGGGAGCGATTGGTAAAGTGACTTCAATCCACCTTTGCACTCTGCTATTCCCAGCATAATTTAGACTGCCCTGAGGGCCTGACTAAGAATATGTCTGTGATGTTGCACTCCATAATGTTTTATGGAAATATGCTTATGAGTGTGAATATGATGTAACTGGAATATGCTTTATGCAAAAGGTCTCTTGTAAGATATCATTACAAAGCTTCTAATCTACTGAGTGTGTTCATCCTATTTGTATGAATGTAACATTCTTGTATCTGAAACTAGGAATATGAAGTATAACTCTGAGGTCCTATTGTAATTATGCAAAGTGTGGGCCATTAATGGTGGTTTGGAAGCTTGATGGTTCCCATTGATTAGGGCACTTGGTTGTAAATGGTCTGTTTACTTGCAAACCTTCCTGGGTGCATGCAGGCCAGCCCAGGAAGAATGGAGGCTGGAGTTTCACAGGACATGTGACCATGTTACCTAGTACTGGAATCCATCTTAAATCTGGTGCTTTTCCATTTAGAAGGAGGGGTGGGGACCCAGAGAGACAAAAGATTCCCGCCTTGTGCCAAAGCGATAAAAGGGGGTGAAACAGAACAAAGAGGCAACCAATCATGAGAAAACCCCTAATTACCACCTAAGATGTCTGCTAACAAGGACTGTACCAGGGGAAAGGATTGGGCCCAGACTAGGAATGAGTCTAGTCTGTGAAAGACGCTTATTGGAACATCTCTGAGTGTGAGATTTTACCTGTAAACAGTTTCTTAATGTATTAGGCTTAGACCTGCGTGTTTTGCTTTATTTTGCTTGATGATGTACTTTGTTCTGTCTGTTATTACTTGAAACCACTTAAATCCTATTTTATACTTAATAAAATCACTTTTGTTTATTAGTAAACCCAGAGTAAGTGATTAATACCTGGGGGAGCAAACAGCTGTGCATATCTCTCTATCAGTGTTATAGAGGGAGGAAAATTTATGAATTTACCCTGTATAAGCTTTATACAGATAAAACAGATTTATTTGGGGTTTGGATCCCATTGGGAGCTGGGTGTGCAGGTGCTGGAGATAAAAACTGCTTAGCAGGTCACCTGGTTAAAGTCTGCAGCTTTGGGGGCATGGACCAGACCTGGGTCTGTGTTGCAGCAGGATAGCATGTCTGGCTCAACAAGACAGGGTTCTTTAGTCCCAAGTTGGCAGGGAAAATGGGCTCAGAGGTAATTCCAGCACGTCAGGTGACAGTCTCAAGGGGGTCTCTGTGAGTGAACCCATCACAATGTCTGTAGTGAAGTCATGGGGTGTGACTGCAGCTCAGGCTGACGTATCCATATCGTATTGCCAATTTTGGTTGGATGTATTCCTGGAGGTTTCATCACATGACATCTTTAATTCCTGGAGACTCCAGGACAATCCTGGAGACTCCAGGACAATCCTGGAGGGTTGGCAAAGCAACCCTAATATCTGAGCTAGCTTTACTCTAGCAACTTGGCTACTGGAGGAGTCAAGCTGCAGCAGCAAATACTTCAATGCAGGTTAGTCCTGTGAGTAACTACCCAGCATTCCGGGCAGGCTCATACAGCCCATGCTGAAGCGTGTGCACTCAGTTTCACTGCTCTGGTATCAGAGTGAGCTGGATTTAGAGCAGGGGTCTCAAACATGCGGCCCGCAGAGTTATTTCCTGCGGCCCGCCATAGGTGCCGACTCCACTGGCAGCCAAGCTCCAAACATTACTGAGTGTTTATATTTTATTAAAACCCCTCTTTGCATTATAGTTTTTAAAAAGTTAATACATTGACTTTTAATAGAATACTATATTACTCTTCTTTTTTTTCGTTTTTGACTATACTTTTGTATCATTGTATGAAAAGGTTTCAGTGATGCGGCCCTCGGGCCAATTTACTAGTTCTCGTGTGGCCCTCGTGGTGATTTGAGTTTGAGATCCCTGATTTAGAGCTAGTTTTGGGGAGCTGCAGTCACATCCCATGTTTGCGGTATAGACATGCCCTAAGTTGTGACAGCCAGTTCACAGCTGTTTATGGGCTACAGTGTTGCCCTGTATCTCCACAGCACTGCATGATAGGGCCCTGCTCTGCAAACACCCCCTACAACAGGGCTTTTGAGGGGGTCCTCAGAAGGCGGATTTATGGCTATCTCAGTTCCTGGGCCAGTGAAACTCTTACCTTGATAAAGGGGCTGACCTGGTGAGGAGTATCCAACTTAAGTGGTGAACAAAAACCTCTCCGTGGATGTGTCTCTGAATTAAGTAGGAGCCATTTACATTACGTAGCAACAGGCAGCAAATGGCTTATATACGGAGCCATGTCACACAATAGGTTGAAAGAACCCAGGGGGAAGAGAGAGAATTGAAATAAAACTGACAGCTCCTCTCTCCCATGAGAGTAGCATGCAAACAGCTCAGAAAAACTTTTGTAACTCTGGGCCCAGGACAGAGCTCACTGGAGTTTTTGATTGACTCTACTGGGGTTGGACCAGGTTCTATATATTAACTTTGAAGGTAATCTGAAATATCTGACCCAACAACCCCTTGGCAAGTATTCCCACTTCCAAGCAATCTTACATTTTCCCAACCAAATGCTTCCATTGTAATTTTTTTATGCCCTCATATCTTTACACAGTGTGTCTGACTGTAGTTATGTGCTAGAAAACAAACTACCTGTGGCTGTTAATACCATATGTTAGCAGCCATAAATATTACATAGTGCTCAATTCTGCCTTCATTTAGCCAAATGCATCTCTTCAGTGGCAAATAGAACTGCTTGAAAAACAGTACATAGTTTTTGCGAAAGTTTTCATGAACACATTGTCTCTCTGTTGTTGTTTGTTGATAGTTCTGTAGCCGGTCAAAAGAATGGAATGAAAAATAGGAAATGACTGCCTATGAAAAAGTACTGTGGAAAGGGATCTGGGGGTTATAGTGGATCACAAGCTAAATATGAGTCAACAGTGTAATACTGTTGCAAAAAAAGTGAACATTGTTCTGGGATGTATTACCAGGAGTGTTGTAAGCAACACATGAGAAGTAATTCTTCCGCTACTCTGTGCAGATAGGGCTTTAGCTGGAGTATTGTGTCCGGTTCTGGGCACTGTATTTCAGGAAAGATGTGTACAAATTGGAGACAGTCCAAAGAAGAGCAACAAAAATATTAAAGGTCTAAAAAACGTGACCTATGAGGAAGATTTAAAAAAATTGTTTGTTTAGTCTGGAGAAGAGAAGACTGAGAGTGGACATGACAACAATTTTCAAGTACATAAAAGAATGTTACAAGGAGGAGGGTGAAATTTTGTTCTTGTTAACCTCTAAGAATAAGACAAGAAACAATGGATTTAAATTGCAGCAAGGGTGATTTAGGTTGGACAATAGGAAAAACTTCCTGTCAAGGTAGTTAAGAACTGGAACAAATTGCCTATGGAGGTTGTGGGATCTCCATCACTGGAGGTTTTTAAGAACAGGTTAGACAAACATCTGTCAGGAATGGTTTAGTTATTACGTAGTTCCCAGTGAATGCAATTGCCTTCCAGTCTTATACATCTATAGTTCCATGATTTGTGATTACTGCCATTGAAAGTTGCAGTTCAAAACATTGATCAAATTTAATCAAAACTTCCAGCTTCAGAAAACGTTGAACAGCTCTAACAGTAAGTAAATGCAGTTTTATGAAGAAGTGGTTTTTAAGTAACCTAAGATGCAAGTCAGCATTTCCAGTTTCAAAAGACAAAGGCTCATCTTAAATATGCTCATCAAAAGAGTACTCATAAGTATGGTAAAATGTGACTGCTTATTCTCATGTTTGATCCTGAAATTATACTGTGTTTTCAACTTTCCTCTCACCCATCTCACCTTTGGCCCCAAAGAACGTCTGGCACTTTTGATAAAGATGATGATGGCTGAAGATGTTGGACAGCCCCTTATTTTTGCTGGGTGTGCTCTGGAGTGTACTTAAGCATCAGTTATTGCAAAGGTCTAACATTATGATGTCTGTAGTAATTGCAATATTTTCCATTGAAAATGACAGCGGCAGACCTGCTGTTGTTATAAGCATTCGTAGCAGAGTTAGAGGTGTGACAGTCCGCTTCCTCGAGGCAAGAACTGTTGTCACTGGATTCAGAAAAAGGCACTCTGAAACCAGCAGAGCTGCTATTGATGTCGATGCCAATTATTTAGCTTCCATCTGGCATTCTTTGCCTCTTGCTCTGAAAGGGGAAGGTGTCTGCATTCCGCTCCACAGCTTTGGTGTTATAGGGAATCAAGCTGTCAATTCTTTCTTTTCATAGACTATTCTTCACTTCCTGTAGGTGAAGGGTTTTCTTTTTTCCCCCAGGTCATCTTTGGGAGATTGCCTGTTCATTTTGTATAACAAAAGTTGAGGTGGGAGTCAAAGTACAAACGTTAACTTCAGTGATAATCATGGAGGGGAAAAAAGAAACCATTGCCGACAATTGCTATACCACATCTAATGACAGCAGTAATTTCCTGTTGTAAGCAGAGGGCAGGCAAGGCACTGCTATTAGAGATAATACAGGCAGGAAACTTTTGATAAGTGTAAACTTCTCAGTAGACTTTTGTTCTAATTGGACAAAAATATTTTCACTCTTCATTTACATGAGTGTCATAGTTTTATCAAATATTTTAGTTTAGTAAACAAAAAATGTGGGCTAAACAAATGGTATTTCTCCAACAGACCAATTTCCCAGTTCATTCCTAACAACATTTAGGGCCCTGGTTTTAGAATGGCCAAGCACCCGCAACTCTCATTTGCTTCAGCAGGTGCTCAGCGCTTCTGAAAATCAAGGCCTAACTGCACCAGAGATGTATTCTTAACAAGTTTATCCACTCATCAGGTGTTCATTTTTAAGAGATTCATGCTTTGGTTTGTTGAAGAGAAATGTTCTAATTAGCATCTTGCTGGATACTCTTGAAGTGGTCTCAAGTGGAAGCAGTAGCAGAAGGCAAGAGCCATAGAGACTGAAATACGGAACAGAACTTGCCTTCTATAGATTGAACAGGAGTTGGCATGGCTGGCTGCTTACCAATTGAGTTGACACAGTGGATTGTGAGCAGCTTTCCTACTGAAGCTGTTTGCTTGGCATTCAGAAGTAAATGTTGGTCAGCTTGAGGTTAGGATTTACCCATGTTAGGAAAATAAACTGATGTACGGGGCTCCCACTTGAATGCAGGAGATAAAGTATGGGACGGCCTGACTGGTTGTGATGCTGGTGTGCTTCAATCCTGAAGCAGTGAAGAACTTGACTGTAAATAGTAAAGGTTTAACTTGAGCAAAATGGAAGAAAACCTTTTGCAAGTTTCCCTTCTCACCAAGTTTCAGGCTAGGTAAGGCAATCTGGTAGAATGTGTGTATAGCCCATAGCCTATTGTCTTAGAATCAGTATATATACTGAGCTGAGTGATGGCTGCACTGAACTCCTGGTGTGCTTTTCAAAATGTACTCATTTGGGTTAATTTCTTCAAAGATTGGGAGCAGTCTCCTGGCCTACAGTGAACTGAGCCTTCTGTCAACATGCCTCAGGCATGAACTGTACCTTTCTGATGAGTGAGCAATGGGAGAAATGTATAAAAAATAAAATTGAAAGTTGAATTGGTGCATCCTATGCATGCAATAGATGTAAAAAATAAATATTAATGACTCTAGGGTTCAAGTTCATTGCTGAGCATAAACCAGTTCTCCAAAAGAAAACTTCCCTAAAGTGGTATTTTGGGCATTAAAAAATGATAATATTTATCCAAAGACAAAAGGAATTCAAATGAACTGACAAACTCAGTAGACACTATGAGTTTGGGGAGATACGATTGCTCTCTTTAAATATATCAGAGGGATAAATACCAGGGAGGGAGAGGAATTATTTAAGCTCAGTACCGATGTGGGCACAAGAACCAATGGATATAAACTAGCCATCAGGAAGTTTAGACTTGAAATTAGACAAAGGTTTCTAACCATCAGAGGAGTGAAGTTCTGGAACAGCCTTCCAAGGGAAGCAGGGGGACAAAAGACCTATCTGGCTTCAAGATTAAGCTAGATAAGTTTATGGAGGGGATGGTTTAATGGGATAACATCATGTTGGCAATTAATTGGCCTTTGACTATCAGTGGTTAATAGGCCCAATGGCCGGTGATGGGCTGTTAGAAGTTACTACAGAGAACTTTTTCCTGCATGTCTGTCTGGTGAGTCTTGCCCACATGCTCAGGGTTCAGCTGATCACCATATTTGGGGTCGGGAAGGAATTTTCCTCCAGGGTAGATTGGCAGAGGCCCTGGAGGTTTTTCACCTTCCTCTGCAGCATGGGGCACGGGTCACTTGCTGGAGGATTCTCTGCATCTTGAAGTCTTTAAACCATGATTTGAGGACTTCAATAGCTGAAACATAGGTGAGAGGATTATTGCAGGAGTGGGTGGGTGAGATTCTGTGGCCTGCATTTGCAGGAGGTCAGACTAGATGATCATAATGGTCCCTTCTGACCTTAAAGTCTATAAGTCTATAAATGTTGCACTTTATGTAAAATATATGTAAAAATGGCACTTCAGTACTCAGTGGATTTGCTCCCTGTGTGTAATCAGACATGTCTGCTGACCTTTGTGGTGAAGCTTTTACTGATCTCTATGCCTTGAGAGCTGTATTGTCTGTGCAGTAAAGGCAGAGGAGTTGGATTCTATCCCATCTTGCACATTAGCCACCAAACCTGCTAAGTTCCAGCCGATTACCCCGGGTAAGGCCACTGGAGACAGCTGGTTTGCAGTAGTGTAACTGAGTGCTTAGTTTAGCCTACAGAACCTTTTATCATAGATGATGTGCATGAGATGGGGGAAAAAAAACCACCTGTGTCTCAGCCCAGGCTGAGTTTGCAGGGCTGGTGGCTAGGCTAAAATACCTTGTAAACTGAGCACACTTGATCTGAAAATAAATGAGGAATAATAAATATGGAACCCCATATTGTCATTTTTAGAGTCCCTTTTCAAAGTAGAACTACACTTTAAATGTTTGATTCTACTCTCATTTATACCCAGACATTTCCCCCTGCAATCTGTTCTGCTCTATACATGTTTCTAAACCACGCTCATCACTGAAGCATCTGAGCGCCTTCCAGTAGTGCATTAAGTGACGTGACTAACTTCTGTCATTTTGTTTGTTTGTTCTCTGATCCTCTCCCCAAGGGGAGAAGTGTGTGCAGCAAAGTGTCTTGTTTTGGGAGGAGGTTTTTTTTAATATATACGCACATGTGGCTATGTATTTATGTTAGAGAAAGCCAGGTGAAAGAAGTGCTCCTGGCACTTGGAGTGGAAGGTAGTGAGGTTTGTGATCGTCCTTAGTTCCCGAGGCAGTTCATTCTACTGCTTGTGACCGGCCCCAAAGAAAGTTCTGTCTCCTGCACAGATGAGCTTTACCCTTATTGTCGAGAGTTCCATTGTGCCACAGGAGTGAAGTCATCAACCTGGTCTTCATCCCAAAGCTTCACGACATTTTAGGTCATAGAATCATAGAAGATTAGGGTTGGAAGAGACCTCATGAGGTCATCTAGTCCAATCCCCTGCTCAAAGCAGAACCAACCTCAACTAAATCATCCCAGCCAAGGCTTTGTCAAGCCAGGCCTTAAAAACCTCTAAGGATGGAGATTCTACCACCTCCCTAGGTAACCCATTCCAGTGCTTCTCCACCCTCTTAGTGAAATAGTGTTTCCTAATATCCAGCCTAGACCTCCCCCACTGCAACTTGAGACCATTACTCCTTGTTCTGTCATCTGCCACCACCAAGAACAGCCTAGCTCCATCCTTTTTTGGAATCCCCCTTTGGGTAGTTGAAGGCTGCTATCAATACCCCCTTACTCTTTTCTTCTGCAGACTAAATAACCCCAGTTCCCTCAGCCTCTCCTCGTTAGTCATGTGCCCCAGCCCCCTAATCATTTTTGTTGCCCTCCGCTGGACTCTCTCCAATTTGTCCACATCCTTTCTGTAGTGGGGAGCCCAAAACTAGGAATAGAGGGGAATAATCACTTCCCTCGATCTGCTGACAGTGCTCCTACTAATGCAGCCTAATATGCCGTTAGCCTTCTTGGCAACAAGGGCACACTGTTGACTCATATCCAGATTCTCAGCCACTATAATCCCCAGGTCCTTTTCTGCAGAACTGCTGCCTTGCCAGTCGGTCCCCAGTCTGTAGCAATACATGGGATTCTTCCGTCCTAAGTGCAGTACTCTGCACTTGTCCTTGTTGAAACTCATCAGCTTTCTTTTGGCCCAATCCTTCAATTTGTCTAGGTCACTCTGGACCCTAACCCTACCCTCCAGCGTCTCTGCCTTTCCCCTCAGCTTAGTGTCATCTGCAAATTTGCTGAGGGTGTAATCCATCCCATCATCCAGATCATTAGATATCCTCGGCCAGGTCATGGAGTGAGTGCATTGACTTTGATTCAGTATTGGAAAACCATTACAGAGAACAGCTTTGATGTGCTCATGGTAGCCTGTGGTTGTTGAGAAGATGTGCTAGTTGTGCTATACTTGTGGATGTTTCCTAAGTGCTGAAGGCTTCATGCCCAGGTATATTACATTGCTATAGTCCAGCTGAGAGGTGATGAAGTTGTGAATAACAGGCTAGGTCATCATCACCAGGATGGGACAGCATCTTCTCGCCAATTGGAGAGAATAGCAGCATCTGCAAGTAACACGCTCTGAGAGCTACGCATCAGCAAACAATCCAAGAGTACTCCTAAACTCTGGACTGAATTGACCAGTTGTGGGTATGTACCTTCAACCAAAGCAGCTAGGCATAGGTGAGCCCAGACATTGTCAAACATAGAAGTCTAACTTGTGTCTGCAAAATCTGCTCATGCAAACAGTTATTGGATACCCAAAATAAGTGTGTTTACAAAAACAGTAGTTATTTATGCAGGGATTTGGAGCAATCAAATTTTTGAATTGCTCCACTCCGGCTCCAGTCATAAACCTACTTCTCCACGCTCCAGCTCCAGGCTTCACTTCAAAGCCCTGTATTTATGCCTGCCAATGCGTTTCAAGTCTCAGTTAGCTCGGGGTACGAGGAACAAGTGAGTTGACTGGCTGCCTGCAGCCAATCATGAATTACACGAAGGGCCGGTGCAACCACTAGGCAGACAGGTAGGGGGTAGGATCCTAGGGGGGCAGTTAGGGTGGGGGGGGTCTCAGGAGGGGGCAGTCAGGGGACAAGGAACAGGGAGGCTTATGTAGGGGGTGGGGTTCTGGGGGGCAGTTAGGGGCAGGGGTCCCAGGAGTGGGTAGTCGGGACAAGGAGCAGGGGTGGGGGTTGCGGGTTCTGAGGGGGGCAATCAGGGGGTGGGAAGTGAGAGGGAGTGGATGGGGGCAGGGAGGGGGGGAACTTGGTATGGGGAGCAACCCCTGGGCACAGCTGGCCCCTGGGCAGGATGGCCCCTGGGGTCTATAAAGGCTGGTTGGGATTTGCCCCTCAATGAACCGATGTGCGGCGGGCGGGGGGTGCAAGGTGAAATTTTCACCTAGGGCGCAAAATATCCTTGCGCCGGCCCTGATTACACAACAGAGTTGGGACCTGAAGCTTGACCCTTCTGGGCTAAAGGATGAGCCATCTGACATTTGAGCTATAGGAGAACTTCTTTATCTTACATTTGCAGGTGGTAGCCTTTTTGTAGGCTAGCCACTAGAAGGCAGCCCTGCTCATTCATGCACTCTGAGCCAATGTATTACATAGTTTCTTCTCCATTGGGCCAGGTTCACCCTGAACATCTGAGTTCCCGGGAGCCGGAAACCAGTCTGTAAAGAAATCCATCTCCATCTATTGTTAAGAGTGTTACTGTTTGGGCGCCAGCCTGTAACATGCATCTGCTGCAGACAACCACCACACATTCTGTGCACAAGGAGCTAGGACTTGGCACCTAGTTCAGCTCCAAAATCACAGCCCTGTACAACCTGAGCTGAAGGAGAACTCTTGACCACCTATTACAAGCATTGTGCCAGAGCAGAGAATCCCAAAGGCTGCAACACAGGTTGCCAGTGGGCTATGATGATCGATTGGAATTGCCCTCTTCCCTCTTGCCATATCCCCTATGGTAGCTAATCCTCCTGTGACTGGAGAAACTGGGCATAGGGCAGCTTTACAGTGATGGAGTTTAGAACTTAGGGTATGTCTACACTACAAGAGTAGTTTGATTTTACCTAAACCGAATTTGTGGAATCGATATTAAAGTCGAACATGTGTAGCCACACTAAGGACAGTAATTCGACTTTGTGAGTCCACAGTAACGGGGCAAGCATTGACATTGCAAGCGGTGCACTGTGGGTAGCTATCCCACAGTTCCTGCAGTCCCTGCTGCCCATTGGAATTCTGCTTCGAGCCCCCAATGCCTGTTGGGGCAAAAAATGTGTCGAGGGTTGTTTTGGGTAATTGTCGTCATTCAATCCTCACTCCCACCCTCCCTCCATGAAAGCGCCGTCCGGCAATCAGTGCGCGCCCTTTTCTGGTGATTGACAGCGCGGACACCACAGCACCGCGAGCATGGAGCCCGCTGCAATCATCGCTGCAGTTATGGCCGTTGTCAACACCTCGCGCCTTATCATCCACCTTTTTCAGAGGCAGATGCTGAGAAATCGGGCGAGGAGGTTACGGCAGCACAGTGAGGACATTAAATCTGAGAGGGGCACAGACCTCTCACAAAGCACGGGACCCCGCACCATGGACATCATGGTGGCAATAGGTCATGTTGATGCTGTGGAACGGCGATTCTGGATCCGGGAAACAAGCACGGACTGGTGGGACCGCATAGTGCTGCAGGTCTGGGATGAATCACAGTGGCTGCAAAACTTTCAGATGCGTAAGAGCACTTTCCTGGAACTTTGAGAGATGCTGTCCCCTGCCCTAAAGCGCCAGGACACCCGGATGTGAGCAGCTCTGACTGTTCATAAGCGAGTGGCCATAGCCCTCTGGAAGCTTCCAACGCCAGACAGCTACCGGTCAGTAGCGAATCAATTTGGAGTGGGCAAATCTACCATGGGGGTTGCTGTGATGCAAGTAGCCAACGCAGTCGTTGAGCTGCTGCTCTCAAAGGTAGTGACCCTGGGAAACGTGCAGGTGATCATAGACGGCTTCGCTGCGATGGGATTCCCTAACTGTGGTGGGGCTATTGATGGTACTCACATCCCTATCCCGGGACCGGACCACCAGGCCAGCCAGTACATTAACCGAAAGGGTTACTTTTCAATGGTGCTGCAAGCACTGGTGGACCATAAGGGACGTTTTACCAACATCAATGTCGGATGGCCAGGCAAGATTCATGACGCTCGCATTTTCAGGAACTCTTGTCTGTTTAGACGGCTGCCGGAAGGTATTTACTTCCCGGACCACAAAATAACTGTTGGGGATGTGGAGATGCCTATAGTGATCCTCGGGGACCCAGCCTACCCGCTAATGCCCTGGCTCATGAAGCCGTATACAGGCACCCTGGACAGTAAAAAGGAGCTCTTCAACTACCGGCTGAGCATGTGCAGAATGGTGGTCGAGTGTGCTTTTGGACGTCTGAAGGGGAGATGGAGAAGCTTACTGACTCGCTCTGATCTTAGCAAAACCAATATCCCCATTGTTATTGCAGCTTGCTGTGTGCTCCACAATCTCTGTGAGAGCAAGGGGGAGACCTTTATGGCGGGGTGGGAGGTTGAGGCAAATCGCCTGGCTGCTGATTACGCCAAGCCAGACACACGGGCAATTAGAAGAGCCCAGCGGGACGCGCTGTGCATCCGTGAAGCTTTGAAAGCTAGCTTCCAGAGTGAGCAGGGTAACCTGTGACTATTACGTTTGTTTAAACAGAAGCGGAACCTTCCCCCTTTCTTTACCCAGTTAATGTTGACTATCCTCTTGAGTTACCAACCCCCTTCCCCCCCCTTCCAACACACCTTTAAAAATAAAATAAATTAAACTTTGTTCATTAAAACCATCTTCTTTATTAATGAGTTCTCCTTAAAGGTTTGAAACTGGGACACAGACTGTGGTGGGGTGCGGGTGGAGTGATGGAAAGGACGCTTCTAAACTAGTGGAATGACAGGCTCCTGCTCCTAGAGTGGTCCGCAGTGGTGGACTGGTTGTTTCAACAGAGCCTGCCACCCCTCCTTTTCGGGACTCTGTGTGTGGGGGCTATGTGACTTTGTGGCGGGGGAGGGCGGTTGCAGATCCCATGCTGCATGGCTCTGTCATCCAGGCTACGGACCGCTGCATAAGATCTATAACCGCCCTGCCCCACTACAAACTCACATAGCCACCCCACACAGAACATGAAAACCACCTCCAAGACTGACCAGGGTGCCTAGTGACTGCAATGTGTGTGTGACCTTCTGCTGGAGCTGCCCCCGTGTCTGTACCCTGGTAAAGGTGACTGTCCTCTCCAATTACCAACCCCTTCCCCCCCCTTCAAAGACACTGTCCTCTAAAAGAACATGACAGAAACAGTTATTAACAGAAACTTTTTTTTATTAACAACTACACAGTTATGGGATGAAACTGGGACGGGGGCTTGGGTGAGGTTCGGTTGGAGGGAAGGAAAGGACGTATCAAATCTTTGGGAATGAGAGCCTTCTGCTACTTGAGCAGTCTGCAGGGGTGGAGTGACTGTTTTCACAGCCCCTGCCGCCCCTCCTTCTTGTGACTTTGGGTGAGGTGAGGATGGGACTTAGGGGCGGGGGAGGGCGGTTACAGATAGACTGCAGCAGTGCTCTGTCCTCTAGCCTCCGGTCCTGCAGAACATCTACAAGGCGCCGGAGCGTGTCCGTTTGCTCCCTCATTAGTCCAAGCAGCGTTTGAGTCGCCTGCTGGTCTTCTTGCCGCCACCTGTCCTCCCGTTCGCTGTGTGACCGCTGTTATTGCGACATGTTCTCCCTCCACTGGGTCTGCTGTGCCGCCTCGGTTCGGGAACAGACCATAAGTTCTGAGAACATCTCATCCCGTGTCCTTTTCTTTCGCTGCCTGATCTGCGCCAGCCTCTGTGAGGGGAATGGCGGTGTAGCTCGGGAGACACTCGCAGCTGTGGGATGGGAAAAAGGGAGTGAATTCCTCACAAAGATACAGTTTTGCGAACAATGAATATAGTCTTTCCCTGTGAACAAGACCATGCACAGTACCTATCACATGTGCACTCAGTACAAGGTCGAATTTTCTGTCTTTGTATTGAGTGCCTGGGGTCTTGGTGTACAGATCACACAAGCGGGCCCGAACAACGGAATTCGGCTAGCAGGCGGCCATGGTAAGCCGTAGACTTTTGACTGCTGAAAGCTTACTTTAGAGCAGTGCCCTCCTTTCACATTCCATGCACCGCTCCTAGCGCTGGCCAGTTCCTGCTGCTGGCAATCCGGCCAGCATGAACTCTGCCCCCGTACCACCCCCGGCGTGGCTGTCCCTGAATGCTGCCGCCCAACCGCTCAGCATGAACAGTTCGCCTCGCTGCCCCCACTGCGTGTCTGGGCTCGGGAAAGATCCCTGCATGCTGCCAGCGAACCACTCAGCATGAACGGTTCGCCTCCCCGCCCCCACTGTGTGGCTGTAAACCGCTGGTTAGAGTTATATAAAGGAATAGGCAATCAGTCCCCATACTAAAATTTGCCTAATTTCAACCAGGTCACCATGACTGATATCACTCTGATGAGGATTACTGAGACAGAGAAAGACCGCATGCTGCGTGAATGCCAGAAAACACCGGGGCCGTATGCCTGGCAAAGCATGGCAGCAATGATACCGGAGTATCTGCTGCTAGCCTGGCGCGGAAAAGTTTCCTACCATGGAGGAGGCAATAAGGCTGCTCTCCCCAGGAACCTTATGCAAAGGCTTTCACATTACCTCCAGGAGAGCTTCGTGGAGATGTCCCATGAGGATTTCTGCTCTATCCCCAGACATGTTAACAGACTTTTCCAGTAGCTGCACTGGCAACGACCAAAAAGTAAAGCGCCTAGGGCAAGCTAATCATTAAAAACCTATTGCTAACATAGCATGCCTATTCTATTCAAAATAAATGTTTAAAACACTTACCTACTGATCCTTCCCCTGATTCACGGTCCGGGTTACCGCCTTGGGAGGGTTGGTAGGGGATCTCCGTGAGGGTGATGAAGAGATCCTGGCTGTCGGGGAAATCAGCGTTGAATGCGCTGTCGACTGCCTCATCCTCCTCATCTCCTTCCTCATCTTCCCCGTCCGCGAAAACCTCCGAGGAAGCGGCCGTCGATCATACCCCATCGTCAGAGTCCACAGACACTGGTGGGGTAGTGGTGGCGGCACCACCTAGAATTGAATGCAGTGCCTCGTAGAAACGGCAAGTCTGGGGCTGGGATCCAGAGCGTCCGTTTGACTCTTTGGTCTTCTGGTACGCTTGTCTCAGCTCCTTGATTTTCACACGGCACTGCGTGGCGTCCCAGCTGTATCCTCTCTCCATCATGGCTTTTGAGATCTTCTCGTAGATCTTCAGATTCCGTCTTTTCGATCGCAGCTCCGAAAGCACGGACTCATCACCCCACACAGCAATGAGATCCAAGAATTCCCGATCAGTCCATGCTGGGGCCCTCTTTCTATTCTGGGATTGCATGGTCACCTCTGCTGGAGAGCTCTGCATCGTTGCCAGTGCTGCTGAGCTCGCCACGATGTCCAAACAGGAAATTAGATTCAAACTGCCCAGACAGGAAAAGGAATTCAAATTTTCCCGGGGTTTTTCCTGTCTGGCTGGGCAGAGCATCCGAGCTCGGACTGCTGTCCAGAGCGTTCACGGAGTGGTGCACTCTGGGATAGCTCCCGGAGCTGTTAGCATCGAATTCAGTCCACACTAACCCTAATTCGACATGGCCATCTCGAATTTAGTGCTACTCCCCTCGTCAGGGAGGAGTACAGAAATCGATTTAAAGAGCCCTTTATGTCGAATTACATAGCTTCGTTGTGTGGACGGGTGCAGGGTTAATTCGAGTTAACGCTGCTAAATTCGACATAAACTGCTAGAGTAGACCAGGCCTTAGTTATTAGCCAAAATCACTAAGTTAAATAACTTTTGTGGCCTCCTCTTTCTCCTTGAAGTTTTCTCCACCCCTATTTCTTTTAATTTCTGTCCTGGCATCAGAATGTGGCTCATGGGAGGAGGGAGGCAATTTCACAGCAGGAAACTATAAAATTCACAGCTGCATAAGGGTCCACAGTTATCTGATCCGCATTTGTTAAAGCCTTAGGGGCGACATATTGCTCCCGCTAGCTCTGAGTCAGTTCCTGTTGGTAGGTACAGTAATTTTAATGTCAAGCAGGGTGCTATTCAACTGATGACAGTGACACCACTCTGAATGATCAGCATCCCTTAAACAAATCTTTGTTTCCCTTCCCTTCCCTTTGCACATGCTACCTCTCAAATATTAGAAACTCCAGGGAAGAATTGTCACTCAACTATATTAATAGTTTTTTCCGCATGTTCTAATAAACTGTCTAGTAATTCAACATGGATGACTGTCAAAAATCCCCAATGCTTTTCATTGTCAAAGCCCCAAAAAGTTCTAGGAAAAACTTTTGATGAAAACAAGAGTTAAGTTTTGGGGGGTTTTGACAGCCCCTCCACCCAAAATTCCACAAACTTTTGATAAAAACACTTTCATTTTCTTTTAAACTTTTACTGAAAAATAAAATACATGTCCCAACCAACTTTAATCCAGAATTTGGCCATCAGTGTTAATAATAAGTGAAATCTACCCATTACAAGTGTGATCCTCCTCCCATTAAATTCTGTGACAAAATACCATGGCAGGATATGGGTCCATAGCAGAGGCAGCCGATGGCTTCTAATATAGGAGAATTGCCGTGGTTCGACTTCATAGCATAGGGGATGAAGAACAGACCTCTCCACTGCTTGTATACGAGCTGGAATGAATACACACAAGTACAGGTGCTTGCTTACAGGTTGTGTTTGCATTTACGGTGGTGTGCAGGGTACGGACACTACCTGCCTTGCTAGCACAGGTATAAATACTGAAGCAGTGTAGATGGTGAGACACCTCTTAGGTGAGTAGAGTACGGACATGCCAGAATCTTAGGGTATATAACCTCCACTGCACTCTACGTACCAAAGCAGTGCCTCCCACAGCTACACTGCTATTTTTCGCAGAGTATTGTTCCACTGCAGGTAAAAGCTCCGGTGGTGGGGAAAGTGCCCTTGTAAGAGCCTTTCACTGCAGCATGTAGCTACATGTATCCCACACATGTAGAGGAGGCTAGAAAGTTTGCTGTACTGTCTGATGTGGTCCAGGCTTGGTGGAACCAATTCAAGGATCAGGTTACCAGTGCGATGCAACACTTAACTGCTTAGTATCCCGATACTCTGCAGGCAGATTGGGGAAAGAATCGCCTGTGGGCAGGGCCGGCTCCAGGCACCAGCTTTCCAAGCTGGTGCTTGGGGCGGCATCGAGAATGGGGCGGCAGTCCGAGTCCTGCAGCGGCAATTCGGCAGCAGGTCCGCCCTTCCCACCGCCGAATTGCTGCTGCAGGACTCGGACTGCCGCCCCATTCTCGCCTGCCGGGGTGGCAGGTTCGCCGCTTTTCCCTTGCCGCCACGGGACTCGGACTGCCCCCATCGGGGGCGGGGCCCCACAATGTCTGTGTGCGTTGGGGGCGGGGCCACGGTGACTGCTTGGGGTGGCGAAATGGTTAGAGCTGCTCCTACCTGTGGGGACACAACTGTGCAAGGATTGTAGTCCTTATTGCTACCTAAGCTCTGGAATAGTAGCTGCAGAGCTGCTTCATATGCTACCTTGAGATTGGGGTGGGGGGTTCCATTAACCCCGGACCCTGTTTATTTCCCAGCAAAAAGCTTAAGCTCTCTGACCCTGTTCCTCAAACCACATGCTTAATTTTAACACACGAGTAAGCCTATCTATTTCAATAGGACTTCTCACTTGCTTAAAGCTGAAGCCCATGCCTAAATGTTTGCAAGAGCAGGTCCTTTGTGCGTGGGTGAATGAATTCCATCTTTGTAAACATCTGCAGAAACGTGTTCACACAACAGTGTAGCAAATACACTTTTAACGGCCGTGCCCTGTTTGTAATTTCAGTATTGAACTGGTTGCTTAAAGGCAATAAAAGCGTAACACACTGCAAAGAAGCATCTTAAATAATTTCCATCATTTAACAAATTATCAACTATTTATAAAGTTCAAGTGCAGCCAGAAGTGCAACCTTTTCCAGATGATATGAGCTTTTAATTAACTTAATTAATGAAATTCATATCCCAAACAGTTTATCTTGGGCAAGCAAGACAATTCATCAATTTTATCTTTTAAAAAACCAATTAAATGAATAAGAAAGTATAACTTTGAGCCCATTTCTTATTTATAGAGACTATTCTCGCTTGTTACTAATGAGTCTGTTTCCCTATGGATCTTCCTCCACTCAAATATATTCCTCTTGGAGGCCACTTCATAAGACAGGGATCCCCTTGTGCCCTGATCCCTCACCTTCCCTGTGGCAACTAGAGTGGAATGGTTTGGGTTGTTTGATTAGATCCCCTCCCCACTGAGTACCTGGGCTATTTAGTTCTTCTCCCTAGTTGCGGAAGTTTATATTGAACTAATAATGAGTTTCCCCTCATTCCCTGGTCTTGATTCCTGGCACCGCTTGAAGTGCTGACCTAAGAGGGATGCTTTCCTGAGTTGGGGAATTTGGCTGGGATTCTTAATGCCTAAGGTAGTTAGGTGTCCAAATCACTTTAAAGTTCCATGGTGAGTTGGGCACCTAAACCCCAGAAGCTCTTCAGGAAATCTCAGCATTTGTGTGCTAGCCCGCATTGTTCAAATCTCTCCAGGTCATTTTGTACTGCAATGTTCACTATCCCTCCCGTTGTGATGGTATCTGCAAATCTGAACACAACTGAACCTGCACCAAATTCTTCACCAGGCAGGTGACATGAGGCAGCCACGCAAGTTCAGATTTTGTTTTAGTTTAATAGGTCAACTAGCCTCTGGGCACTCTGAAAGAGTCCTGGACGGGGCTTTAACATGGGCTAAATCTATTAAAATTGAATGTTGGGACAGTTAAAATGAGAAATGCCGATAAGCAATGGGACGGCAAGAGGCACCTGTAAAATGGTGTCCCTGGGACTGTGCATTCCTGCAGGAGCATGAGGAAAAAGCTTTCACTTCTTTGGAGCTGCCTGATCTTGTATACAGGAGTAAGCAGGCACTATTATGGTTTGCCCTAAGAACAAGGGGGAAGGCAAGAGGTGAATTGTGCCCCCTAGAGGTACAGGTCCCTTCCCAGCTCAGTGGAGCTACACACCTCCCCTTAAACTGGGCTTGTGGCAAAGCCACAATTTAGCTGACGATCCATTAATTATTTCTGTCTATAATTAGTTTATAATAAAGATGATCCTTTTCTGATATGATTTTTTTCTATGAATGCATGATTTTATGGATATTAAGAAATGTTCTTCTAATTGGCCTTCTAGAGTGCAGAACCTGATGGTGAAGTTAAACAATGTGTTTCTAACAAAAATCGTCAGTTTTCTCCCCTATGCTTGTATTAGTGACAGACTGAGCTGGGAGCCTGAGCTGCCGTGCTTGCAAATATCTCTAAACATTTTTCACATTTCTTTTTTATTAAAGAAACTTGTCATGTCACCTACATCCCATAAAAAGGGCCACAAACCGCACACGGGAGCAATAAAATGTAATATCCAAGCCTATACATAATTTTCAACAAGACTGTGAAGCTAGCCAGAGTCTGCCACTGATAATGAGTCTGGGTCAGATTTCCAGATTCAAGTGGGGAAAATCCCCTAAGGGTGGCTAGATGCCTTAAGAGTCTACGAGGGCTGTCTGAGACACCACTGTACCTATCTGAGGCCCCGATCCTGCCATCACTTAACGCACATGCCTGACTGGCTTTTGACTTCCCAGTGAAGATTTTTAAGGCCTCATCCCTCTATTGCTCCCTTCCTTCCTGCTAGAAGTTCCCTATGCCTCCACCCACACAGCTCCCCATGCCTTTCCACCCACTCCTGCTACTGGAGGAGCAAATGGGTAGATACCCCTCCTGTCTTCCTGCAATCCTAAGTACCCAAACGCTGGCTTTGCTCACTGCCCTGGAGGCACTGGCTGCCACTTTGTCTTTGCTGCATGTGATCCTGAGCCCCAACTTCTAGTATTTCTTCATTCTGCTCTTGTCCAGTGCCCAGATTCGTCCAATCCCAGGATTCCCCTATGACTCCTTGGCCAGCTCTGCCAGCCAACTCCCAGCTACTCATAGCTTCCTGCTACCCTAATAGTCTCCAAGACCTCAATTTCTCCAACCTCCCTTCTTGGTCCCAGCTAACCCATCCCATCTGTATAGTTCCTGCCTAGACCCCAAAACTTAGTTAGAGCTAGTGTTTGCTGCAGCAGGGAGTGGAGTCAACCAGTACCTACTGCCCTGTGTGTGTGAACGCAGAGACAGGTGGGAGGCCACCTATCACATCATCCGTATGTCCCTAAACATTGGAGTGGGAGTAATAGACTTCTCTAGCAGTGCCCCATCTCCAAAAACCTCATAGCTGGGAGAGGCCATCTGGCATTCCCCCAGAATAGCTCAAGAAGGGAGGCAGCGATGGGCACCAAACCCCCATTCATCAACACATCTCTTGTTCTTACATTATTGCTTTATACCAAATCTACATAGTGCCTTGAATGTTTGTTTGATAGTGTCCTGTTCACAGATGATCCAGAATAAAACCACTCACCATAGCTTTGTTGTTGCATGTCCAGGAGCAAGAAACAAAGACTAGACGCCCTACAATACAAATAGCAGTAAGCCTCGTGGCACCATATACATTTGTAATAGCTATGAGAAGTCTAGGTCTTTCCAATTGAAATCCCTCCATTTTAACTCTCTTTGCCCTCACTGTGGAATCTATTCACAGAATTTATTTTTATAGCCTTTTCCACATTGAGGTTCTCCATTTCATTTCAAGAGGGATATAAAGTAGATAGAATTTCTTCCTCCCAGCTGCCCCAGTCACAATGCTGTAGTTAAGAGTCTGATCGCATTTCCATTACAAACCTCTGATTTCAAGGATTTATATAATGTCCTGAAAAGACTTGGCATAAAAACATTCACGCAGAAGAGATTTATTTATTTAACAAAATCGGTGGTATGCTTTGTTAGTTATCAGAGATGCAAAAAAGTAGCAGTTGTGGCTTTTCAAATGCAATCTTTATTTTGTTCCTAAAAGCCCTAAACATTATGTGCCAAAAAACACTAATAACCAGAACCTTGCTTAATAACCTTTTTCTCTTTAGTTCAGTAATCCCTTTCCAATTGTAAGCAACGGCGCTGAGATCTCTTGTGCCCCATCCAGCCCCCCGGCCCATTCCTATTTGTTCCTTGTTTATATTTCCTTTCTTTTGATATTTTTCATCTTTTTTTCTACTTGTTTACTATAATCAGTGACAGATTACAAACTGATGGTAACCAAAGGATTAAATCATTGTGGGAAGAAATGCAACATTTGTTTTGTTTGCTTCCATGTTAATGAGATGTACTTTAACTAGACAGTAAATTTAGATCATCTAGCAGCTTCAGTGTACTCTAGGCACAGATTATTTAGATGTTAAGATCTTGATGCATATGCTTGCGGATGCAAATATAAGCATATATAACCTGTCACAATTTAGAGTAAAATTTCCTTCAAGCTATTTATACAGTTACAATAATTAAGGGCAAGATTCCAAACCTTGCAATGCACCTGCATGTGCAATTTATGTGAGGTGCTCACTTACTTCACTGCACTAGTTGCCAATGTCATGGGTACTAGCATGGGGAAGGGTTTTGCCACTTCACCTCTGGTGGTGATAGAC
This sequence comes from Chelydra serpentina, assembly GCA_037349315.1. Classification (NCBI taxonomy): domain Eukaryota; kingdom Metazoa; phylum Chordata; order Testudines; family Chelydridae; genus Chelydra; species Chelydra serpentina. The sequence continues at coordinate 2,224,333 of JBAIAC010000023.1, forward strand.
AGGGAGTGGGCAGGCACAGGTTGGGAATGGACAGAGCTTTGGCTCCACCCTCCCTATTGCGCCAGCCAGGGCTGCTGAGCCAGTTGGGGAAGTAGCCTGCACCAGGTATGCAGCTGGCACATCTTCTCTCCTTGGTGCAGGGGGCAAGCAGACAGCTCTCAGGCCAATCTGGTTCCTAGTCTGTTCCTGAGGCAGTATAGCTACATGCTGCTCCATAGTCAGGGCTTGTGATAAAGCCAAAATTGAGCCCTAATTCTGGAACAAAGTCAGAGAAAATGGATAGAAGAAAAGAAATAAATGGACAAAATAGAAAACAGAAATAATGACGTGAGCTCTCCCCCTGGTTATTGAGCATTCCTTCATTCCCCATCCCTCTTTAGCAGTCATAGAATCATAGAATCTCAGGGTTGGAAGGGACCTCAGGAGGTCATCTAGTCCAACCCCCTGCTCAAAGCAGGACCAACCCCAACTAGATCATCCCAGCCAGGGCTCTGTCAAGCCTGACCTTAAAAACCTGTCATATCTACAGGTACTAACTGGACTAGTGAATCCAGTTAGTGGGCCCGAAGGACAAATATTTAATCTCTCCTTAGGCCCAATCCAGTACCTAGTGAGGTCTATGGGAATCTTTCCATTGTATTCAATGGTCTTTCGATTAGGTCCTTCCAAATTATTCCAAAAGGGACTGAGTTAATAATCTTTCAGGAGTGTAAACTTAATGTGCTGTAACTCTACTTAAAGACACTCAGCTAGATGTTCTAAGTCCATGACTATGAGATAATGTTGAAAGATCTCAAGGCTGTAAATCTGGCTTCTTAATGAATAAACAGAGAGATTAAAGAGACATTCCTGAGAATGTCTTCAAGAAATAAGAGGGTAGAGAAACCTAGAAATCCAGGCAGTCAAAATGTGATTACAACTATTGCTTATTTGCTTATACAGTTTAAGTATAAGCATCCTCTACCCCCATTTATTTCAGCTCTTTGCTTCGTTCAGAGCAGCCCAGATAGTTCTGTGCCTAGAAAATTTTGATAAACACAGATGGAAATAAATCTAAATAAAGCCATTTAAAAGAGAGAATCACAAAAACTGAACTTTCCATAGTTCCACTGAAGGTTATGTCTCCCAGCAGAGAGAACCATCAAATTGATCCAACAATGGTGAATAATCTCAATATCTGAAATAGGGCTGGATGAATATGACCATGAAATGAATTCACGTTGACTGTGTTCATGCCCTATTTGAGTTCAATTTCCATGAACATTTTAATGAACAAACTTTATAAAACTGTATACTTGTGAGAGGACAATTTTAAGCTCAAATATTTACTGAGGGTCTGTCTTCACTCTAGAGTTAATTCAGGCTCTTCAGTGTAGTTTTATCCCCCTTCCCATCTACTCACAACCTTCCCACCTGAGTTTGGTGGTGCTTTAAACCTGGGATAGCTGGCCCAGCTGAGATATAGACTAGAGTCTGAGTGACACTTTCACTTGGGCTGGTAACTTGCTCACTTTGCAGTGAGGATGCAGGTGAAATCACTCAAGTGCTGATAATTCCTCTTGTGCCTTCCCACAATTCTCCCCAGGTGCCCAGCAATTGACTGGGAAAGAATCAGAGCAGCTCTGCTTACCACAACCCAAAGAACCATGGTGCCTTGTACAGGTGAACACAGCACTAGTGAGGGCCAGCACAGTGACTCGGGTAGGGTTTTGTCATGTGGCTGTTCATGCCAGGCTAGGCTAACCCAGGTACTGAATCCTGGGTGCTGACCACCTGAGTTAATTCTGCAATGAAGACATACCCTGAGGATGTGCAGAAGGCCCTTGCAAGGCCTATGCCCTGCTTAAAACCAACTTAACCTCAAAGTTGAGTTTTAGTTAAATGAAAGGGTGCATAGGCATTGTGCTGGCCCACTGCACTTGGTGAATTAAACCAAAAATCCAATTTTGCATTGCATCAATAACTGATGGTTTTTTTCAAATGATAGATTTTACACTTGACTATAGCATTTGGAATTCTCATTGCTTTTGGCTAGTTATGCAAGTCATCCAACACAAAAAGAGCAACCATATGACGTAACTTGTGTAAGCAACTAACTCTTTGCACATTTGAAATTTGGAATATTTTTAGTAAACTGTTTTTGGATGATCACAAACTGCTTGTAAACACAACAAACTAAACGAGGGAAGTTAGTTGCTGAACTTCGCATGATTAAAGAATCTATGTAAGGTAGGTATGGTAACACATTTGCAGTATTGCATGCCTAAAATAACCAATAATTTCTGGTCAGGTATATTGTATGCATTTAGGCCTTGATTTGGGAAAGTAGCTCTGTAGTGAAGAGGAACTGGGTAATATATTGTAGTCAATAGAGTCCTAGATTGTAAGCCCAGAAGGAACTACTGTCATCAACTAGTTTGTTCTCTTATATAATGCAGGCCATAGGACTTCCTGTATTAATTTCTCTTAGAAACACATCTAATACTGATTGTGCCAGTGATAGAGAATCCACAACCATTGGTTAGTTGTTCCTATGTTAATTACCTTGACTCTTAAAAATTTGCACTTTATTTCTAGTCTCAGCTTGTGTAGGTTTAACTTCCAGCCATTGGATCTTGTTAGATCTTTTCCTGCTAGACTGAGGAGTCCGTGGTTTCCAGATTTTTGTTCCTTTTCTAGGTGCTTTTTAGAATGTGAGCAAGTCACCCTGTAACAGGGTTGGACTCACCCGGCGGCACCTCCTGCTGGTCGTCCTTGGGAATTAGCTCACCAGCCTCTGGAGCGCCCTCTTCTGGCCAGTGATCCGCCTGACCACTCTCTGGCCCCCGTGTCCCTCCCCAGACCCCCATTCTCTGGGGTGCTGCCCCACTGGCAGTACCCCACAGCCTCAATCCTAGGGTCTCCCCCTCCCAGGGGAACCCCCCTCACCCACTATCCCCACTTTGCCTCAGTTTACAGCTACTGCCAGTCCCCATCTAGCCCCATACACTAGGGCAGACTTCAGTGTAAGCCACTCATCATCGGCAAAGGGGGTTTGAACCTGCTGCCTCTGCCTACCCATGGGCTGCCCCTACAACCCCAGTACCTATCTTGGCCTTACCAGGCCTGGGGTTTCCTTAGGCCGGAGCTCCCCGGCTCCTTTAGCCTTTTCCCAGCCCTGCTCCACTTCAGGTCCCTGCATAGCTCCTGGCAACCAGGCCCTTCTGAACACAGAGAGAGACTCTCTAGAGCACCTGCCTGCCCTGGCCTTTATAAGGCCAGGCTTGTCTGTTTGGGGCGTGGCCCCCAGCTGAGGCTACTTCCCCCAATCAGCCTAGCCTTCAGAGCTGCAGCCCTCCAGTCCTTCCCCCAGGGCTGACTCTGACCCTGTCAGGGCTAGAGCAGGTGGCCACCCTGTTACACACCCCTTTGCGCCCTGGAGAAAAGGAGGGGGGCCAAGAAGCACGTCACCTGCCTTCTGGCAGAGGACGGCACCCCCCTCACGGATCCGGTGGAGATGTGCGAGAGGGCCAGGACCTTCTACGCCAACCTTTTCTCCCCGGATCCGACCGATGCCACCGCTTGCAGAGTGCTCTGGGACGAACTCCCAATGGTCAGCGCGGGTGACCGGGACCAGCTAGAGCTGCCTCTCTCTCTGGCCGAGTTTTCGGAAGCCCTCCGCTGCATGCCCACCAATAAATGTCCGGGCATGGACGGGCTGACCGTGGAGTTCTACCGCGTGTTCTGGGACGTCCTTGGCCCGGACCTCGTCACCGTCTGGGCCGAGTCCTTGCAGAGCGGGGTCCTCCCTCTCTCGTGCAGGCGAGCCGTGCTCGCCTTACTGCCGAAGAAGGGGGACCTCCGCGATTTACGGAATTGGCGTCCCGTCTCGCTCCTCAGCATGGACTACAAACTCATAGCCAAGGCCATCTCGCCGCGGCTGGGGTCCGTGCTGGAGGACGTGATCCACCCAGACCAGACCTACACCGTCCCGGGCCGTACCATCTTTGATAACTTGTATCTGGTCCGGGATCTCTTGGAGCTTGGGTGCAGGGATGGGTTGTCGTTCGCCCTCCTGTCCCTGGATCAGGAGAAAGCGTTCGACAGGGTGGATCACGAGTATCTCCTGAACACTCTGCGAGCGTTTGGTTTCGGACCCCAGTTTGTGGGTTTTCTCCAGGTGCTGTACGCTTCCGCAGAGTGTCTGGTCAGGCTCAACTGGACCCTGACTGAGCCGGTCAGCTTCGGGCGCGGAGTACAGCAGGGGTGTCCCCTCTCGGGCCAGCTGTACGCTCTGGCGATTGAGCCCTTCCTCTGTCTCCTTCGCAGGCGGTTGACGGGGTTGGTGCTGCGGGAGCCGGAGCTGCGGCTGGTCCTGTCGGCGTACGCCGACAATGTGCTCCTCGTGGTCCAGGACCCGGGCGACTTGGTGCGGGTGGAGGCTTGCCAGGCGATCTACTCGGCGGCCTCCTCTGCCCGGGTCAACTGGGTCAAGAGCTCTGGCCTGGTGGTCGGGGACGGGTGGCAGGCGAGCTCCCTCCCACCTGCGCTTCAGGCCATCAGGTGGAGTGCAGGTCCACTGTTGTATCTGGGCGTTTACCTTTCCGCCACGCATCCGTCTCCGCCGGAGAACTGGCACGGTTTACAGGGCAGGGTGACCGAGCGGCTCCGGAAATGGACAGGACTACTCCGGTGCCTCTCCCTTCGCGGGAGGGCACTGGTACTCAATCAACTAGTCCTGTCCATGCTCTGGTACCTGCTCAACACCCTGGTCCCAGCCCCGGGTCTCCTGGCCGACCTCCAGACGGCGATTCTGGAGTTCTTCTGGCCAGGACTGCACTGGGTCTCTGTAGGGGTTCTCCATCTGCCCCTGGTGGAGGGTGGGCAGGGCCTGAAGTGCCTGCGCACTCAGGTCCGTGTCTTCCGTCTCCAGGCCCTGCAGAGACTCCTTTATGGTGCAGGTAGTCCGGCGTGGAGCGTACTGGCACACGCCTTCCTGCGCCGCTTCCGAGGGCTCTGGTATGACCGGCAGCTCCTTTATCTCGATCCGAGGGGCCTTCCGCGAGACCTCTCCGGGCTGCCGGTCTTCTACCAGGACCTCCTCCAGACCTGGAAACTGTTTTCAACTACCAGGTCCGTGGCGGCCACCGGGGGGGCAGATCTCCTCGCGGAGCCCCTGCTACACAACCCCCAGCTTCGTGTGCAGGCGGCGGAGTCCCCCTCGGTGCGCCAGAGGTTGGTCCTGGCAGAAGTCACCAGAGTCGGAGACCTCCTGGATTACGACCAGGGAGACTGGCTGGATCCCCTGACGCTTGCTCAGCGCATGGGGCTCTCCAGGCCTTGTACTCCCCGGCGCGTACTCCAGGTGGTGAGGGCCGCTTTGCCACCCGCTGCTTGGGTCTACCTCGACCGGGTCCTGCACGAGGGCACGCCCCGCCCACCCTCCACCCCAGGCCCCCTGGACCTTTTCATCGGGCCCCTGCCCCGTGGACCCAACCGGCCCCCCCGCCCCTTCTCTATGAGCCGGCTGCACACCTTGCAGCCGGTCCGCTTTCAAACCGCGCCACGGAAGCATCTCTACACGCTCGTGCTCCACACCCTTCATTTCCTCGCCCTCATGTCCCGCCCTGACACAAAGTGGCGGGACCTTCTACCATCTCTAGAGGGTGAGGAGCCCCGGTGGGCCAGCCTCTATTCCACCCTGATACCGAGGCCCACCGGGGATGTCAGCTGGCGACTCCTTCATGGGGCCGTGAGCACGGGCGTGTATTTGGCGCGGTTTACCCCTGTCCGAGATACCTGCCCCTTCTGTGGTATGAGGGAGACCCTGGTGCATGTTTACCTGGAGTGCGCCAGGTTGCAGTCCCTATTCCGGCTCCTCACCAATATTTTGTTAAGATTTTGGCTGCACTTTTCCCCTCACCTCCTTCTCTATGCACTCCCTATCCGTGGCCCCACAAAGTCATGGGACCTCCTGGTCAATCTCCTCCTGGCCCTGGCTAAATTGGCCATCTATAAAACCAGGGAGAGGAGGTTGGCCGATGGAGGCTCTGGCCTGTTTCCGATCCCTTGTCCGTTCACGCATCCAAGCAGAGTTCCTCTGGGCGGCATCCGCTGGCTCCCTTGACGCCTTTGAGGAGCAGTGGGCACTGTCCGGGGTTCTCTCCTCGGTGTCCCCATCAGGCTTCCTTCTTTTAACCCTGTGACCGCACCCCTGACCCTGTTATTTCATTAGTTGTCCCCCGGACTCATTTGGATTCCAGGTCCTGTGGATCCTTTGTTAAGTGAGTTTGTGAGCTCTGTAGTGGGATCCCTGTCTTCCATTGTGGAAGCCTGCAGAATTTAAAAGAGCATAAGTGTATATGTAGCTAGGCCTTGTAGGTTTATAGAGAGAGAGTAAATATGGTTATTTAGAACACTGGCATGTCCCTGGGGTTTCTTCATATTCTCAATGTTGTGAAAAGAGCAAAGATGCAAACATTCCTATTTAGGAAAGCATTTATAGCACATGCTTAAAGGTAAGCATGTGCTGTAAGGGTTTTCCTAAATAGGGATAGACTTAAGCATGTGCTCATGTGCTTTCCTCAGTTGGAGCCCTATGTATAAACAGGCCATTATTTGCTGGCACAAATTAACCTTGACAATTTAGCCCCAAGTCTTTTCACTCTGTAACAATATAAGGAACACATTGCTTTGTTTGCTCTGCAAAGGGGAGGAAGTTGTTTTTAGCACAGCAGTGACACATGATTAGTTTTCCAAAGGCAACAAGCTGAAATTAACTACATTGGCAAAAACTGAAAAGGAAGCTCCAAAGGCTACAGTTTTAGTGAAAGGTATTATTCGGAGTTCTATTTTGGGAGAGAGTTTAAAAATCTTCTGGTAGAGAAGCATTATTCTGCCTCGATGTGGCCTATATTTTAGAGGGCAATTAGAGCTCAGAGTCACAAGAGGACTCTCCTTCTAGTTAATGAGAGGGCCAGATCCTCAGCTGCTGTACATCAATGGAATTCCATGGACATCAGGTGCACTTTCATCAAAGTACACCCGCTGAGTATCTGAGTAAGAGCAGCCTTTTTTTTACCACTTGGACAATGCATAGAGCAGGGCTGAAATGTCTCCTGATTCACCAGGCTACCTACTGGAAGTGATGGGTACATCTCAAACAGACAATTCAGAATTTCCCCCAACAAAAATATGGGTTGGGTTTGAGTTATACATATATAATAATGCATTGAACACAGTGGGGAGGTTAGGGGGGAGGGATAGCTCAGTGGTTTGAGCATTGGCCTACTAAACCCAGGGTTGTGAGTTAAATTCTTGAGGGGGCCATTTAGGGATCTGGGGCAAAAATCTGTCAGGGGACAGTACTTGGTCCTGCTAGTGAAGGCAGGGGACTGGCCCGATGACCTTTCAAGGTCCTTCCAGTTCTATGAGAGATAGGCAGATCCCATTGTGGCAATGCAAACCTAAGTGCATGTACTGTTCAAAGAATAGCCTAAACAGCAGTGGATATGTGTAGATAGACCTGTTGTGTAGTGTATAATTAGTAAGTCTGGTTATTTGGATGCCACTGTGGCTGTGTGGTTCCTTGTGTAAAGAGCAAAAGCCACAACACCTGGTCTTGTGCATGGAGTGAATTTCACCTAAATGCATAAAGATATATAGGAGCAGAATGAGGACTGTCATGACCACATTGTCTCACCTATTGTCTGAAAGGCAGAAGTTATTTCTAAAGAAGTACGCTAAAACAGATATAGTATTCTTTTGTCAGGACAAAGTATAGGACCATTTGCAAGTTATAACCTTTATTCAGCTTTTTCTCTTTAATAACCCTGCATAACAGAAAACACATTTGTCAATAAGTTAGACAAGAAATAAAGTATCCCGTGGTTTGTGTTAACTTGTTCCTCTCCCCAGACAGGAAATAAACTAGTTTTGAAGCCTGCTCATTCTATCCTGACCACTTGGAAGTTGGGATAAAACCAAGGATAGTCATGTTGCATCTAAATGGAAAGTTTATTTGAAATATTAATTTCAGAGCTGTCAGACTCTAGATTAATAAATAAATGACTTATTACATGAATAATTCAGTAAGTCTGAGTTCCACCAAATTAAAATACATTTCGCTCAGTCTTAAAATACCTCTTCAATATTCAAAACAGAGGCTGCAATACACACTGTATAAAATAAAACAATCTTCTTACTCACATGACGAATTGAAATCATTACTTTCATACAACACTTTTCCTGCAATGTATCTTTATCTATTATACCTGTTTTGCTAAGGGTGAATTTTTCTACTGAGCCTTTTCTCTTACAGCTGGAGTGTTTGGGTCACTTAGTGAAGTGGAACATTTGCACCATGTTCTATTATTAACCGATTATAAATTAACAAAAATAAAATGAGATGCTTGGCTTACATTTATTTATGAAGGTGTGGAGGAAAGGGATTTGATAATCATATGTTACAAACATTGTTCCTTTCCAAAATGTTCAGTCATCTCATTTTGCTTACCCTAGGGTAAGAATGAAGCAAGATCTTATTCATTATAGATTTCCCAGGCAGACTAAAGCAAGATGCATTATATTTTATAACATCTTTCAGTAGCACACTTGAATCCCTTCCTATAATCTGTTTTAAATATTATTTCCAGTTGTCTTGCTTGTTACAAATAAATGGCCTTGGCACGGTTTTTTTATTTTTTTATAATTTCAACAGATAATAATCATTATTTTAAAGCATTTTTTCAATGTTTATCAATTTACATTTCACCGTTGCACAAAATTATGGGTTTTAAGCTTTTTAAATTTTTATTTATTAAAATTTTCACAGTTGCAGGAAACTGGGAGAGGATCAGGGAATAATTAATTATTTAATGATAGTAGACACTGAGATTTAAAAAGCTAAAGCTTTATAGCCCTTAAAACACAAATTATCAATATCACATATCAAAATATATATAGAGTACATACAGTAGAACCTCAGAGTTACAAACTGACCAGTCAGCAACACACTTCAATTGGAAACGGAAGCACACAATCAGGCAGCAGCAGAGACAAAACAAAAAAAACCAAACACAGAACAGTACTACGTTAAATGTAAACTACTGAAAAAAAAAGCAGCATTTTTCTTCTGCATAGTAAAGTTTCAAAGCTGAATTATGTCAATGTTCAGTTGTGAACTTTTGAAAAAACAACCATAACGTTTTGTTCGAAGGTATGAACATTTCAGACGAACAACCTCCATTCCCGAGGTGCTCATAACTCTGAGGTTCTACTGTGTGCTTAAATCAAACTCTCAAATTCTCAAGCAGCATTTTTCTTACTTTGCCTATCTGTAAATTGTAATTGTTATTGATGGAGAATTTTTGTGTGTTTGTGTATACCGTAAAATCAACTTTTACCAATAAAAATCAATTCCTTCCAAGCAGGAAATCGGCTCTACCAATTTTGCCACCCCAAGCAGTCGCCGCCGTCGAATTGCCGCCGCGGCAGTCCACGGGGCAGCAGTTCGTGCCCCATGGCAGCAATTCGGTGGCAGCTCCGCCACTCTTCTCGCTGCTGCCAAATTCCCACTGCAGCGACACGGACTGCCGCCCCATTCTGGATGCCGCCCCAAGCACCACCTTGGAAAGCTGGTACCTGGAGCCGGCCCTGCTTCCAAGCCTACAGATAAAAAGGTAGTAATTTAAAGCTATGTAGTCAGCAGAAGATAACCTTGTTGTTGTTGTACAGTGCTAAGTTGAGAGACCTTGAAGGAAAATCCAGGGTGCTACAAGGAAGTGGTATTGGTGATTTTGAAGGTAATACTTTTCCTCCACAGCTGTTGATGAATGTATATCCCAGTAGGTTATTGGGTGGCATTGCACTGTAGGAAGTGGATGGATTGTTAGAACCTTTAGGGTCTGATCCTTTCAATATTTGCTACCATCACTAGTCCCACTGAATGGGACCACTCACTGTGGTAAGCAGTTTGCCCTCTACTAAGTACTTGGACTAGTGGGCCTCTAGGTAGTAACTGTGATGGAGCCAGTCTGTGATGTAGAGCAGGGAGGCACAGAGGATTGATTTGTGAAAGGACTGAATGGGTAATATACTACCTGTATTAATATTTTCTACTGAGTCCTAAGGAGATATAATAAAGTAGAATCCAGCCGCAGGGTGTTTGCTGTAGCATAGTGTCTGTGTTTCTCTTTCTTTCTAATTGCTGTGTTTTGACGTGAAGGAGACTTGGGTATCTTTTCCTTTGGAGTAGCACATTGGTGGAGTTTTCCAGCAACCGAGAAAGGCTGCAATGTATGCTGCTAGCTTTAAGGTTCTATTTTGGATTAGATGGGGGAAGCTGATTGGCCAGAACCTCTTAGGGGTGGAGCTATGGGACGATAAAACCTGCTCCAGCCTTGAGAATCTGAGTGTCCAGTCTGCTGAGAAACTTGCTCCAGTCTGGGAGTTCAGTTACTGCCCAGCAACTACATTAGCTAGGAGTGTGGCATAACTTAAAATCTCAGGCTAGCCTGGGAGTCTAGTTCAGTTTAGAATCTTGCTTTTAGCTTTAGGCCCTTACGCTGCTCCTTTGAGCTGATGGTTAAGGGTTTCAGGTGGAAACCTTCTCATCCTTGATGAGGGGACTTATCAAGGATGTTTATTTCTTATGAAGCTTTCTTAATTTTTAAATTCAATTGCGCATGCTTCCCATGGGATCTTGCATTGCCATTTATTTGTCTATATCTTTAATGCACATCTGACTTTTTTTGCTTTTACTCTTTACTGAACTTATGAGTTTCCTCATTCACATGCCATGACCATAGTGTGACACATGCTCTTTAGAGCAGAGAGTGTCTCAATAATCTATGAGAGTGCAATGCAATGCTGGTACGGGAGGGGTATCAGGCCCATTATTGCTGGTCATGGAAATGATGCAAAAACTTGACATCTGGTTGGCTTAAAATCCCTCAACCCTCTCTGGCTGACCTAGATGTACAATCAATATACAATAAAGCCTTAGGGTGGCAGGGAAAAAATATCCACAGTGATACAAGGAATAAGTAACCTGCCCTTTACAGCACCCCCTATGCCACTGCATGACCACAACTCTGCCCCTCCTCATGGGTGGGGGATCCTGGTCTCCACCATTGCCAACACATTCCCTCCCCAGAGCAGCTCCGGGGCGTGCGTAGGGCTGGTGCAGATAGCTTCCCTGTGACGTTATTGACAATAACTGGGACCATATAGATCATTGTTACAACCAAGGTCCTGTAGTGGCACCAAATCTTATCTAAAGGGGGTCAAATGAGGTGTCTAAGACCAGGTTATGCTTGGCTGGTTATGATTATGCCATTTATATGTATCAGTTTTGTAGTTGAAGTTATGAATATTGGCTTTATACTGTCTGTATTTCAAACTGGGGCTGGGCTTCTGGGACCCAGGACAAGCTATCAGCTCTGCTAGGCCTGCTGGATGGCCCGTTAAGAGCCATCAGCAATACAATGGATCTATTGCGAGAAGGCAGACACACCTGTGACAACAAATTTATGCAGGGACTTGCCCATGTGACTCCAGACTCCATTTTGCTGTGATTTTCCACAGTAAGGACAAAGAGGTGTCTTTACACCTGGAAGAAACTATAAAAGGCAGCTGCCTCATCTCCGTTTTGTCTTCATTCCTGCTTCTTACCTCTGGAAGAACCTTTCTACAAATGGAAGCTCTGAACAAAGGACTGAAGGACCCATCCCAGCTGTGGATGTACTCCAGAGACAATTTGAACCTGCAGTTTATTCCATCTCTGCAAGCCCGAACCAAGAACTTTGCCTTTACTGTATGTAATTGATTCCTTTTAACCAATTCTAGCTCTCACCTATACCTTTTCCCTTTTATGAATAAACCTTTAGATTTTAGATTCTAAAGGATTGGCAACAGCATGATTTGTGGGTAAGATCTGATTTGTATATTGACCTGGATCTGGGGGCTTGGTCCATTGGGATCGGGAGAACCTTTTTTTCTTTTACTGGGGCATTGGTTTTCATGACCATTTGTCCCCATAACGAGTGGCACTGGTGGTGAGACTGGGAAACTGGAATGTCTTAGGGGATTGCTTGGGATGACTTGTGGTTAGCCAGTGGGGTAAAACCAAAGTCTCCTCCGTCTGGCTGGTTTGGTTTGCCTTAGAGGTGGAAAAAACCCAGCCTTGGGCTGTAGTTGCCCTGTTTGAAGCAATTTGTCCTGAACGGGCACCCTCAGTTAGGTCCCACCAGAACCAGCATTGTTACATTCCTCACTCAGGAACAGGGGGGAATTGGGAAGCAGATTATGAGTCTCAGCATCACAGTTTGGTACCTGGTTTATTGCTGGGTCACAGCAACATTGTGCCCCCTGTCCCTCGGGGCTTATTGCAAAGCTACAACTTAGCCCAAATAAATAGCTAAGCACAAATGAGTTAACCTACATGGATTTTGGAAAGTGGCTGTGGGAGTCAAACAAAGATGCAACATATTTCATGCAGATACCGAACAAAAGTTTAATGAAACACGGAAGAGAATTTTGTGTAATAGTAAAAAAGTAAATTTAACTTGAGTGATCATTTCTATCAAAAGGGAAAAGGGCCTGTTATCGAGCACATCAGCAGAGATTTTTAGATTGGTCTGGCAAGTAATAGACTTGAGCCAAATTGACTTCTTGGTAGAGGGCAGAATAAACCACTAAAAGAGGAAAGCATTGGAATCAAATACCATTGCCACTGAAGCTATTATTCGAGTCAAGTGCATGAAAAGAACTTATTGCTTCCATGCATGTAAGCAGCAGATTGGATGTTAATTGGAAGGTACTGGAGTGGTGGGTGAAACAAGGTCGGAATTAAGTTTTTGCTGTTTTCTTCTGATTATTTTCTAAGCAAGCCCTAGTAATTTTACAGGCTATTGAATTGCTGGATATACAAGAGAGTTTAATGGTGTGCTGTAATTTCCCATTCAAGTGCTTTTCCTCCAAAGCGGGTGGTGTTGGGGAAAAGGGTTCTCTTCCCCTGTGACATTTTTTCTCTAGTCTTTTGACTTGATTTAATGTCTGTCTATTCCAGACATAAATATGATGGGTCAAATTCTCAGTTAGTGCAAATTGGCATAATTCTGTTCAATTCAATGGAGCTTTTCCAATTTACACCAACTGAGGATCTGTCCCAAGAATGGGATGTCGTGGGGTAAGTTAAATAGCCAACTAGATTCACACTGAGTCAGAAAGCTAAAATCAGAGCCCCTTTTAAAAGGGGCTGAAAGCCTGTGCAGTGATGTGCTGCTCATAAGATGGAATTTGATGGTACATGATTAGAGGGTCCAAGCCAAATGCACTAGAACCAATACTCCAAAGAGTGGTAATTTCAAGACTTGGAGTCCAGTCCTATGAAGTGCTGAGTTCCCAACCCTGAGTTATGGTGCTTGGTCTCTGGCAGGATCAACCTTCCACAAATGAAAAATGTCTCTAACAATATTTTTAAATCCTTTTCTGTGGCAGTAAAGCAACTTGCTGTAAAATGTTCTAAAGTGGAAACATCGGGCCAGATCTTTAGCTAGTGTAAATCTGCATAGCTCTGTTGAAGTCAAAGGGGCTGTGATAACTTACACAAGCTGTGGATCTGGTCCATAATTTCTAGAACTGGTTAAACTTAAACTGTTGATCAGATTGCAGGCCATATGCCATGTAGAAATGAGAAAGAGAATCCAATGAAAGACATGTAGGAAGGGCTGAAAGAATTGATCTTCAAGTCAACCATATTGTGCTGCTTAATTTTCAAGACATGGACCGGAAGACGAGCTGTTATGAAGCTTCAGCAGGGACAAATTAAGCACACAGGCTTTTTTTTTTTTTTTTTAAACTGAACCAACAGGTCCTGGGGGTGCTACAGATAGAGCATGCTAAGCTCTTGGGAGGGAGAAAATGCCCTACATCTCAACTTCTAGCCAGTCAGTAAGCGGCATTAGGTTCTCAAGGGGAGTCATGTGACTTCGCTTTGCCTAGAAGCATGGTGGGTACAGTACTGAACCTTGAATGAGGGAGAACATTGAATAGCAGAAAAAAAGTGGGGACATCATTGGGGCTCTGCAGGGATCTGTAGGATGCTGGAATAAAAATGAACATTATGAAAAAAAATTGCAAAGATTGGCACCTACGTTGCATCTGTAAAATGTGTCCATAAATGTTGCTTGCACAAAACCTATGTTTTTTCCTCATAAAAAGCTACATTCTCTGCTGTTGCAAATGGCCAAAACGTGACCAATGTCAAGGGAGCTGCACCCATTTACACTAGCAGAGCATTTTGCCCAAGATACATAAAAGTGTAAACCAATGGGCAATGATACCTGGGTACACAAATGCAAGGCTTGTGCATTAAATGGGGGCATGAACATTTAGCAGGTGAAGCAATCTTAGCAACTTCTGCCCACAATATCTTAATGCTTAACGTTTCATTGGATTGTGGCAGGACCAGTTATTAATGCAGAGTTGTGTATTGCACTTGAAGCAGGGAGCAAACCTCACTGTTATATGAAGAAAGTGTGGGTGCATTTTCCACTGCTACCCCTACCAAGGCTTGCAATAACAGCCCCATACTTGCGGCAAAGAAGCATGCAAGTTGTCCTGCAGAATATAAGGCAATGTTTTGTTTGGCATACAACGTGTGTTATTTCTTGATCCATGTGGCAATGAATCCCAGATGCAAACTGCAGTACAGAACAATAATATAAACAGCTCCAGAAAAGTTATCCAGAGACCTGCAGTCACATCAAAATTCTCTGGCAAGGGCCTGAAAAAATGCAAGCAAACTGTTTGCGACAGATATAGATTTCACAAGTATCACCATGAGGCCCCCTCAGCCTAACATTCGCTGCTAAGTTCCCTTGGGACATTTAAGAATGACACAGTGACAGGTTGCTGCCTATCACTTTTTAAATCAGAATCATTATTTCCATGGCAACTGCAAGTGTATAATGTACCCAAGGCCTTAGGGCAATCCTGAGTATCTGATTATGTAATTTTGTGTCTAGTCACAACTACATTTCACTTAACAGATAAAATGCTAGCAGTAATTTATGGCCCCTGTTTTTGATTCTTTGATAAATGGATGACCTTTCCAAGTCATGGATGCATAGTGACTTGATAAGTACCATGGCACTGAGATGACTTGTGTTCCTTTGAAGTTTACTGTAAGCACTGATGAAATGCTCTCATTTGTTCTTGTAGCTCTTTTCTCCTTTATAATGGATGTTCTATTTCTACTGGCTTCCATGCTTGCATCTGCCCTGAAAATTCAATCCCTTGGGTAATTCAGAAAGAGATGACAGACTCTTTGTTACCTCTTCAAAAATAAAGATATCTAACCACCTACTCACCAATTGTACTAGATCCATTTGGATCCTTCTCCACTTCTAGTGGAATGTTGCATAACAAGATTACTGTCTCCACCACAGCTGCCACTGTTGTCAGAAATTAAGAGGTTAAAAGATGACCAGCTATATCCACTCAGGTTGTCAAATACACATACCTTCCAGACAGGAGGGAGATTTCAAAAACTCCCGAGATTAGCAAGATTTACCAGTGCACAGAGTAGTTATAATAATTTACTATCTGAGTAAGTTTTGTGCATGTCTTTATAGAAAATGTTGCTCTCTTTTTTCAAATTTCCATAAGATGTATGGAAGAGAGAGAGAATATGCCAACTGACTGTATTGGCACAAGATCCTGGGTTCTCAATTTGGGGATCACAAATGGATTTCAGGGGGGCATGACTAGGACTGAGTGAAATGGTTTTGGCCAAAACTATATTTCCTCTGAAAAATGGGTTGACCAAAACGTTTTGTGAATTCATGTCTATTTCAGCAACTTGTTTCAGTTGAAACGCAAAAGAAGAAAATATTGGAAATGTCAGGATGATTCATTTCAACATTATCAAAACAAAACATTTCAGTTTTTCACGGTAGATTCACAGGAGGATTTAGCCATCAGTCACAAAACAGGTGGTGGTGTCACGGCACTGACATGGGAGATCTGGGTTTTAATTACTGCTCTGGAGCAGGGATTTGAACCCAGGTCCCTCTCTTTCTAGGTGATAGTCCTGACCACCAGTTTGTTCTGCACTGGCTCCTGCTTGAACTGTCCTGTTGAAGCTGTTCTGCTTTGAATAAATAATTAAATATCAGTTATTGACTCAGCTCTCATCATGACCACCCTCCCTTCCTTTACAGCTAGATGGGAAAGAGGTCCAACAACTTTTTTTCTGGTGTTACACACTGTCAAGGTGTGGAAAAGTTTAAGAACTACTGATGCAGGAGACTTGGTTTGAAAGGTTATCACCAGACACTTACTATAGGCCTTGTGTGTTCTACTTACCTAGTGTTCACTCTTTATAAAGGATGCTGTAAAATTGGAAAGAGTTCAGAAAAGAGCTACAAGAATGATCTGAGGTCTGGATAACCGGCCTTACAGTGAGCGTCAGTACTTAGAGCGGAGTCTTTTGTGTACAAAATGAAATAGATTATTTGAAAATAACATTATTATAGTTGCAAAGTCAAGCACTTAAGAGTTAGGAAATGCCAGAATTAATGTTGCAGTAGTGCACTGGAAGCCAGTGTAGGTTGCAGAACCCTGATATATGCTGTTCTGCTTGCACCATTTAAGGTATGCATCATTGCATTAGCTGCGACTTCTGCATGTATTTCTTACCTCTGTCAGGTGTGGCAAAGTACCTTCTTCTCCTCAGTGGTCTCGGTCCTTTAAGCCCCGGAGACTCAGGCTTGGGCAAGGTAAACCCCTTGGGTTTTTCCCTTTTCCTTTTGGGAAGGCAATATAGCCCTTCTTTTGGGAAGGGCTCAGTGTCTTGGGGTACCCAGCCCCACTGGTGCCTTTCCTGCTTCAGCTCCTGCTTCTCTCACAGTCTCTCTCGCCTCTCTCCTCCCCGCCATGCACAGCAGGGAGGGTTTAAAAAGGTCTCCAGCAATCGCCGCCAGCTGGACCTAATTAGTTCCCTGGTAACCCCTTTCCCAGCTGAACCTTATTTCCCCACAGTCCTCTCTCCTTAGTGGATAGGGAGAGGGGTTTTAACCCCCTGGGACCACTTACTGCCTCCACCTTTTGTAGCTATCTGTCCTGGGTTTACTACACAGGGTAGAGAAAGTTGAGGTAATCTAGCCAAGATGATAAGCACGTGATCGAATGTACTGAAATGGAGAGAAGGGGGTGGAAGATGATTCTTTTAGAGCACTGTAGTTAGTTCTCTTTGGGGTGTATGAAAAAATCTGGTATAGAGGGAATATGCCCTTGCATGAGAGACTGTTGGTGGTGCTTACCAACCCATTCCAAGTGGTTCTCTCCTCTATTATATTTACTTCAGTCTTCTCAATTTGGTTTAAATCAGATGGGTCTTTATCAGTGCTGTCCTAACTCTCTCAAAGCAGGGGGCTAGACTAGATCAGGCCTGCACAACTCGTAAAGCGGCGAGGGCCATATTACTCCAAAGAAAACAGCTGAGGGCCGAAACCCCCCCCCCAGCCCCGCGGAAACACCCTCCCAGCCCCACCCGCCCCATGGAAACAACCCCTCCTTCCCCAGCACTGGGGTGTGGAAGCCTGTAGAGGGGGAAAGAAACAGCGCACATAGGGTGACCAGATCATAACAGTAAAACAGGACCCGCCCCCTTCCCACTCAGCCCCACCATCACACCCCTCTTCACCCCCCCAGGGGTCACTATATTACTGCACACAACAGTCAATCAATGCACTTGTAGATAAATCTCTGCATTATGCATTTTTGTATAACTTTTATATGACTTTGTATTGAACCTTGGTAATATGTTATAGCAGGCCCCTAAGGTAGTATAATTAAGGTAAAAGAAAAATGTATTTTTGCTAGAAGTAGAATAAGATCTTCCCCCCACTTTGTATTCAATTGCCCTATTGAATGAATGAGGTGTGAATGAGGAAGGCGTGGAAGGCAGGCACCTCCAGACAGCTGCAACCCTTGGAGAGGGGATGGGAGCCAGACCAACGACAATCAAACTTGTCAAGTGGGCTGACTAGAGAAGAGCAGACATACTGACAGCCTCGGGGGTTAGAAGCAAGCACCTTCCTTTGGGAACACCCTCTTTGCAGCATTGGGACAACCCCCAGCCCAGAGACAAGCAGCAAAAAGGACCAACGGACACAGTCCCAGATTTTGGGCTGCAGTGAGCCCACCTACTCTCCCCCCCCCACCTTGCGGGCCGCACAGCCCCGGGCTGCATGTTGTGCAGGCCTGGACTAGATCACCTCTCGAGGTCCCTTCCAGCCCTACATTTTTATTGGACAGTGCTGGATGAGAAGGCTTCATGGAACTGTAAGTTGTCAGCATCATTCACATCACTGTCCCAGTCTCCCCTTCCTGGTATGGTCTCTTCTTTTTCCCTTTGGGTTTCTGCTTCTCCCCTTCCTTTTCAGACTTTCCACCCTTTCCTTAACCTTAAACCTTCCCTTTGAGGACTAAACCTACCAGTATATCTTATGTATTTTACAGTGATGCAATCCTCTGCTAAACCATCAGGGGAATCCATTCTAAATTCTCATGCAGGGCTCAAGTACCACTCTAAAAGCTGGTGCTGCCTTTCCCATCCCCCTCCTTACCCTCAGAGTAGTTGGCAGATACAGGATATGTCTACACTGGAGCTGGAGGTGTAACTTCCAGCTCAGATAGACCTGCCTGCTCCAATGTTTCTTCTAATTTTTCCCACCCATGTGCGGAATGAATTTTGTTATGTGCACCAATGTGGAGGTGATGGGTGACACATCACCTCCATATTGATGCACATAGAAAAATTCATGTAGAGGGGTTGAGAGTGTGGGAGGGGCTCAGGGCTGGGGCAGAGGGTTGGGTGCGGGGGGTGAGGGCTCTGGCTGGGGGTGCGGGCTCTGGGGCAGGGCTGGGAATGAGGAGTTTGGGGTCCAGGCTTCCCGGGGGCTATGGCGGGGAGAGAGGACTCCCCCAGCTCGCTCTCCCCGCAGCAGCACCTCGGCTGGGGGGGGGGGGGGCACCTCTCCCTGCCACAGCAGTTTCAGCGTGGCCGGGCTGGGCTGGGGAAAGGCTCCTCTCCCCGTCCGCGGCAGCTCTGGCGGGGCTGAGCCGGGCCAGGACGGGGGAAGGGCTCCTTTCCCTGGCCTCGGCAGGGCTGGGCCTGGGTCTGGCCGGGGGACCTTCATGGCCACACAGCTTCAGGGAACCTAGGTCTGCTCTAGCTTTGATTAAGCTAGTGAACTAAAAATAGAAATGTAGCTGTCATGGCATAAATATTGGGAAGGCCTGAGTACATGCCTGGGGATTCAGATGGGATCATACTTGCGTGGCTAGCTTGAGATCAGAGCTCGAATGAGTATGTCTACATGAACTGGAGATTATACCTCCAACCCCATTAAAGACATAGCCTGAGAGAACTAACTGCCCAGCTGAGATAGAATGGAAACAATCTGATTACTAATGCTGGGACTTGGAACTTGCTGTACTTGGTGCTCAGCCGGACATAGGTATTCAGAATATGGGCCTACTCCCGGAACAAGACATCTTCCCAAATGTCGGGAGGAATGCCTGGCAAGTATGCACTTCTTCTGCTAAAAAGTTGCTTAGCGCAAATCTACCAGACCAGGAAAAGAAGTGCATTGTGGTGAGACTACAGGAAAGTGCTGACTCCATCATAGCAGAGCAAAGTTCAAGAAGTATTCGAGTCATCACTTTCTGACGATGACAGAAGCAGATAAGATCAAAGCCTCAGAGGCTGTTTTCATTCACTGGTATATTGAATCTAACTTCTCTGCAATATTATTGATATCAATGTGGTTAGTGCAGCCTGTCACCACAAAGTTCATTATAAGCCTTTGATTTATTCCTAGATCGTAGAAATATAGGACTGGAAAGGACCTTGATAGGTCCTCTAGTCCAGTCCCCTACAGTGAGGCAACGCTAACTATTATCTAGATCAGTGGTGCACAGACTTTTCTGCTCCATCCCTCCATTACTGCACAGCCAAGGCTTCCTCAGCAGCAGATGGGCTGATGGTGGAGCTGGGGGGCTGAACAAAGGATGGGGCAGGATCTGGAGCTAGAGGCAGAGCTGGTCTGGGGGAGGAGAGGGAAAGAGGGCAGGACTGGGATGGGGGTGAGGCAAGGATGAAGTGGAGCGGGGCCTGGGGGCGGAACAGGACTGGGGTGGAGTTGGTCTGTGGGTGGAGTGGGGCACTCCTGCTCCCTTTGAGGGCTGACCTGGGCCCTGCCATGCATCCCCCTGCGTGTTCATACATGCCCTCTCTAAGAGGTGAGTGCCATCGACTGCCTCGACTCCTATCTCAAGGCAAGGTCAAGCAACCAGTCGGGAGAGGCAAGGAGGGATGTCGGGGGAGGCATTAGAAACACTAAAATGACAGGAAATGGTGACCCTGGCTGAAACACAACCTCACTCCCTACCCCTCTCATGGGGTACAAAAGATGTGGTATTGCAACCCCCAGACTCACGACCCTCCAAAATCAAACATGACCATAAATTGTAAGGGGTGGGACTAAGGACATGCACTACAGATATAATTAAGCCTGCTAAGAAAGATGAGGGGGACAGAGAAAAACTCTACTGGTGTACAGAGCTATGGATATGCTTGCTTGATTAATGCCAATAAACATCGTATTGCCTGCACTTTGGACTATCTTGTTCTTAAAAATCTCTAGTGATGGAGATTCCATAACCTCTCAAGGTAATTTGTTGCACTGCTTAGATACCCTTACAATTAGGAAGTTTTTCCTAATGTCCAACCTACATCTCCTTTGTTGCAACATAAGCCCATTGCTTCTTGTCCTGTCCCCATTGGTTCAGGAGAACAATTTATCACCCTCCTCTTTATAACAACCTTTTACATACTTGAAGACTGTTACTGTGTCCCTCTTCAGTTTTCTCTTCTCCAGATGAAACGAATTGTTTTTCAATCTTTCCTCGTAGATCATGTTTTCTAGACCTTTCATCATTTTTTGCCCTCCTCTGGATTTTCTCCAGTTTGTCTCCATCTTTCCCAGAGTGTGGTGACAGAACTGGCACAGTACTCCAGTTAACGCCTTATCGGTGCTGAGTAGCGTGGCAGAATTACTACTTGTGTCTTGCTTACAACACTCCTGCTAATACATCCCAGATTGATGTTTGCCTTTTTTGCAAGAGTGTTACACTGTTGACTCATATTTAGCTTGAGATCCACTATGACCCACAGATCCCTGTGACCTGTAGTACCTGGGGCAGCCCTCACTGGTAATGCCAAGGTCAGGGCAGGCTGCAAAAGGGAGAGCAGATACTCTCAAGACTGGTGGGTAACACTGACGTTAAACCTCCCAACCAGTCACAAACAGTGCTTCTGATTCCCCCACACTGGTTATCAAGAAGCAAAAAAAGAAATCACACAGCCCCCTTTGTTGCATTCCAGTCTCTGGCCCCAAATCAGTACCTAGGTCCGGTACAGTGAGAAGTTATTTTAAACTCTGCTCACATATACAAAATGTTCTTCTGACCCCAAAAGGTCAGCCATATTACCAGTATAGGTCAGGATCTTACCCAAAATACCATAGAATATCAGGGTTGGAAGGGACCTTAGTAGGTCATCTAGTCCAACCCGCTGCTCAAAGCAGGACCAATCCCCAATTTTTGCCCCAGATCCCCAAATGGCCCCCTCAAGGATTGAACTCACAACCCTGGGTTTAACAGGCCAATGCTCAAACCACTGAGCTATCCCTTTCTCCATGCTGCCATCCAATCCTTTAGTGACTGAAACTAAAGGTTTATTATAAAGACAAAAGGAAGAACAAGAGGAGAGATGCTAAATGGTAAAGCAGTCACATATATAGACTTTGAAAGTTTTGTATGTATCAGGTTCCTAGCAGTATTCATAGGCGCCGACTTTAGTCTGCGCCGGTGGGTGCTCATGCCCCAACTCCACCTCCAGCCCTGCCCCCATTCCACCCCTTCCCCAAATCCCCACCCCCGCCTCCTCCCCCGGGCGTGCTGCATTTCCTCTCCACCCTTCCCCCAGGCTTGCAAGCCTGCGGGGAGGAGGGAAGGGAAATGCAGCACGCCCACCAGCAGCTCCCTGCCAGCCCCCCCGCGCCCAGCTTACCTCCGCTTCCGCATTCCGCCTCCTGAGGCACCACCCCCCAAGGCGCCGCCCCACCAAGCCGCTTTTCCTGGCTCACAGGCTTGCCGCACGTCAGCTGGTAGGCAGTGCGTGGCAAGCCTGGGAGGGAGGAAGGAAGGGAGGGGGGAGAAAGTGCAGCGGCGGCACCTGGGGGGATGGGTATGGGGAGGAGGCAGAGCCAGGCCCTCCACCTCCTCCCCATACCCGTCCCCCGAGGTGCCGCCGCTGCACTTTCCACCCCCCGCCCCCCAGGCTTGCCACGCGCCACCAAATAGCTGACGCATGGCAAGCCTGTGAGCCAGGAAAAGAGGCTTGGTGGGGTGGTGCCTCGGGAGGCGGAACGCGGAAGCGGAGGTTAGCTGGGTGCGGGGGGGCTGGCGGGGAGCTGCTGGTGGGTGCTCTGCACCCACCAATTTTTCCCCGTGGATGCTCCAGCCCCGGAGCACCCACGGAGTTGGCACCTATGGCAGTATTGGTGAGTTTTCTGGCTTGAAAGTCCCTCTGGAATACATCCACAGCTTGGATGGGTCATTCAGTCCCATGTTCAGAGCTTCAGTTTGTAGTAAAGTTCCTCCAGAGGTGCGAAGCAGGATTGAAGACAAAATGGAGAAAATGCAGCTGCCTTTTATAGTCTTTTGCCATGCGGCCTTTGTTACAAACAAAAAGCTGCCCGGCACATGGCCTTAAAGTCCTGTCCATAGGCATGCTCCTGCATACCTTGCTGAGTCATAAGATGTATCTGCCTTCTCTCAATGGGTCAATTGTATAGTGGATGTTTCTCAATGGGCCATCAAGCAGGCTAGGCAGTGCTGATGTTAAACTGTCTGGGGATGACACCCAGAAGCATAGCACAAGTTTGAAATACAGACATACATATCTGTAAAGAGAGTCTGGGTGAGCTCTCCCTTGATATCTAGTGATGAGCTATGGAAAAAGAATTCAGAAGCTGATCTCGTTTGCATGAACACATCTACCCTGCCTAGGTGCTCAACATGATGGGATTGCTGGCCCAAATGATCACTTGTGGCTCGTGTTGGATCCCCAGTCTCCTTGTTGTTGGGGCAGAAGTAGTAAAAGGTTGTTATCCTTGTTGCGTGAACCGAGGGCAGCAGAACTGTACCTGGCATACCCTAATGGAGGGACTCACTCTCAACTGAACAGCACTCGCTAGGCAGGGGACATGGGTTCCAAAGCCCAATGAGTTGAGAGAGGGTGGGGACAGGTACTTCTGTCTGGTGTGTGGGTCCTGTTTAAGGGTCCTAGACACCATTTGACCCTTTCTCTCTCTATGGTATAATAAAAGAGCTAACTTAGACTCAATTTAGAGTCTTGTTACACACTGCAGAACTGAAATCACTACCTACGTCTAAGTATTAGACCTACTTTGGGATGATGTCTCTATTGCAAGAGACTGCCCGGTGTGCACCAGCAGTGAGGGTCCCCCACTAACAGCTGAAATCATTGAGAGCTGAAATAACTAACAGCTGTGTTAAGTGAGGGGGCTGAAGACATCTTGGCGAGCAGCCAGCCAGGTGACTGGCGGAGAGGCGTGGCCGGCAGAGAGGCGTGGCCAGCAGAGAAGCTGGTGAAGAGGGCCAGAGCAGAGCCCCGCAGAGGCATTGCAACCAGCTGTTGAGGCGACGAGCGAGTGCCCGAGCAATGCAGCGTGTAAGGTGCCACAGGGTGGGAGGTGAACTCCGTAGATGAACCTCTGAACTCTGGGGCTGCACTGGTCAAGGACAGCAACTGTGAGTGGGGTACAGAAAAGGGACAGGCACGTTAAAGGGACTTTTAGGTTGCTGAACTTAAGACCCTGAGGGGAAAAGGACACTGCCCAACTTACTTGGGAGTGAGTCTTTTGCTCATGGTTTGTGTTTATGAACCATAGTTGTGGTATTTTCCCAAATTAATGCTGAGTTACTTCCCTCCTTTTATTAAAAGTTTTTGCTACACTTAGACTCTGTGCTTGCAAGATAAACTCTCAGAGGCGTCCAGGGAGTGGTGTGTAATTGTCCCAGGTTACTGGGTGGGGGCTCAAGCCGATTTTGTGTTGTACTGTTAAAAAGGAACCCCTAGATACTGAACCCGGCCCTGGTTGCTGCTGGCTCCACCTAACACAAGGGTTATATATCTATAACTCATAATCCAAAGGTGATGCAAACACATAAATAAGATTATCATATATGGCAAATTATAACATTTTTGCTGATATCTTAAATGGCATATCTGGCATAACTCATTACAATTTTACAATATTAATATTCATAATATCCTCAAGTGTCCCCCAGATTCCATACAGCATCATAATCCCTTTCCGCAGTACTCCTTCCTAGGCAGTCATTTCCCATTTTGTATGTGTGCAACTGATTGTTCCTTCCTAAGTATCGTACTTTGCATTTGTTCTTATTGAATTTCATCCTATTTACTTCAGGCCATTTCTCCAGTTTATCAACATCATTTTGGATTCTAATGTTGTCCTTCAAAACACCTGCAACCCCTCTCAGCTTGGTATTGTCCGCAAAATGTATAATTGTACTCTCTATTCCATTAACCAAATAATTTATGAAGCTATTGAATAGAACCAGACCCAGGACAGATCCCTGCAGGACCCCGTTCGATATGCCCTTCCAACTTGACTGGGGAGATCTTCAATGGCCTGAAACTCAAGAGAGTCATACAAAAAGGGGAAATTATAAAGGATGAGAATATAAAAACAACAACACAGGAGCATAGGGACAAAATTAACAACTTTTGATAGCTACTCTCTGAGTGCGGTTTTCCAATCGCCCACTTTATAGTAGGCTCATCTAGACTACATTTCTCTAGTTTGCTTATAAGAAGGTTTTGTGGGAGAGTATCAAAAGCCTTACTAAAGCTGAGATATACCATATGCAAGGCTTGTTTCTCTGTCAGAGAAGGATATTAGGTTGGCTTGACATGATTTATTCTTGACAAATCCATGTTGACTGTTACTTGTCACCTTATTATCTTCTAGGTGCTTACAAACTGATTATTTGCTCCATTATCTTTCTGGGTACAAAAGTTAAGTTGACTGGTCTATAATTCCCTGGGTAGTCCTTATTCCCCTTTTTACAGATAGGTGCGATATGTGCCCTTTTCCAGGCCTCTGGGATCTCTCCCATCCTCCACAAGTTCTCAAAGATGTTTACTAATGGCTAAGATTTCTTCAACCAGTTCCTCAAGTATTCTAGGATGTATTTCGTTAGGCCCTGCCAATCTGAACACATCTAACTTGTCTAACTAATTCTTCACTTTTTTGCCTGTTTTAGCCTCCGATCCTACACCATTTACACTATTCCTATGTTAGTCGTCCAATCACTGCTAAGCTTTTTGTTGAAAACTGAAAACAAAAAAGGCATTTAACACTTTGGCCATTGTTATGTTTGTGACGGTGTACCCCATAAAACTTTATGGGGAGATGCTTATAAATGTATACATGATGTAACTGGACTATGTTTTATGCTACATGTGCCATGTAACATATCTCTGTGAAAGTTATGACCTACTGAATTTATTCCTCCCGTTTATATGCATGTATCATTGTTGTAGTTGAAGTTATGAATATTGGTTGTATTTCTTGAGAAAGGAATGTGCAGGTTAAGTGCCCAGTCAAGAAGCACTTAACAGACAATAGAACTTGCAGACACCAATCCACATCTGAGCTTTGCCAGGAATGTGGCTGGTCTGAGAAGGAACTGAGTTGTGCATGGACAGGCGACTTCTGTATGTGACCCCAACTCCATTTGGTAACTGGATGCTACACAGGGGGAGGGAGGGGTGTCCACCCAGAGGAGAAAATCTATTTAAACCCCTGGGAAACCCCTCCATTTTGTCTTCAGCTGGCTAAAGAGAGAGACTCTCCACCCACCAAGGACACCTGAAAGAGACTGAACAAAGGACAAAGACATTAGGGGGGTGAGTGATTGCTGGACCCAGGCTAGAAGGAAGATAGCCTGTTTACTGGACTTAGTGAGGTTTTTATCTGTACACAGGGTGATTAGACATAGAACTGCGTGTTCTATTTTATTTTATTTAGTAATTCACTTTTTTCTGTCTGTCACTACTTGGAATCACTTAAATCCTACTTTCTATACTTATTAAAATCACTTTTTACTTATTTAGTTGCTTGGAGTATGAGTTGGTACCTAGGGGGGCAAACAGCTGTGCATATCTTTCTGTCTTTGAAATAGAAGGCGAACTATTTATGAGTTTGCCCTGTATAAGCTTTATACAGGGTAAAACGGATTTATTAAAGGTGTGAATCTCTTTGGGAGTTGGGCACCTGGGTGTCAAAGGCAAGAGCGCTTCCAGGAGCCTTACAGTTGTTAGTGGACTTGGTTCGGACCTGGGTCTGTGCTTGTAGCAGATCAGTGGAATCTGGCTCAAAACAGACAGGATTCGGGAGTCCCAAGCTGGAAAAGGCCTGGAAGCAGGGGCAGAAGTAGCCTTGGCACACCAGGTGGCAGCACCAAGCAGGTCTCTGTGATCCCAACCCGTCACAATGTTTTATGTTTGTCTTTGCCTCCTCATTGAGCAATGGGTCTATCCTATTGAGGTGGCGAGTTGTATGGGCCCCTGGTGCTTGTGCTCCAGGATATTCAGAGCATGGGGGCCCAGCTCCACCAATGTTCAGGGCCGGGTCTCTCCCCGGGCCCCACCTGATGCCCCCGCGTGCCTCCCCTGGAGCATCTTCTGGCCCTGCCTGCCATCCCCAGGTGATTTAAAAGGGCCCAGGGGGCCCCGCCGCCGCCACCGGCAGCACAGTGGGGCTAAAGCGGTTTCCTGCCTGCCCTTGCTCCGTGCGGAGCGCCACTACTGGAAGCTGCTGTCATGTTCCTACTGTCCCTGGGTGGGGGGTGTCTCTGTGTGCTTCCCCTGCCCTGAGTGCCGACTCTATCATTGGAACTGCTGCCAATGGGAGCTGCAGGGGCGGTGCCTGCGGGCAGTGGTGTGCGAAGATCCCCGGTCCCCCTGCCTAGGAGCTGCTGCCAGAGGGTGTGCGGGTCGCTTTCGGAAGCCACGCAAGGTAAGTGCCGCACTCCTCACCCCCTCCCACACCCAAAGTCCCTCCCAGAGCCTGAACCCCCTCCAGCACCCAAACCTCAATCTGTGCCCTGCTAGCTTTTCCCAATAGATGTCTGGGTGGTTGAAGTCCTCCATTACCACCAAATCTTGTGCTTTGTATGATTTTGTTGTTTTAAAAAAGCCTCATCCATCTCTTCTTCTTGGTTAGGTGGTCTGTAGTAGACCCCTTACCATGACATCATGCTTGTTTTTTACCCCTTTTATCCTTACCCAGAGACTTTCAATAGGCCTGCCTTCTGCTTCTGTATCAACCTCATTGTAAATGTATACATCTCTGATCGTGTTTGTGTCTGTTTTAAATCACTTAGTGGGGTTTCAAGGATATAGTCCTATTGCCAGGAAGTGGCTGCAACAACAGCCAGTCAGCTGGTGAGACCAGCCCTTGTGTCAGTGCAGCTTTTGCACAGTGTCCAGGACAATGGTGTAGAGAGGGGTGACAGTAACAGTGACTGCAAAGTAAGGCCAACGTCAAAGTGTGAACCAAAGCACCCAGGAGACATGAACTATGTGTCCACACCGCTTTGACCATAGGTATCACTCAGCTCCAATCTTTTCATTAATAGAATATTCGGGTGGCCATCCCAGCTCAGAACTAAAGAGGAAATCCAGAGAGAAAGTGATTGATTTTTATCTCCTCCTCCTTCTTGTCCCACCTTGTTCTTTGTCCCCTTCCCATGCTGCTATTGGCCTGCCTCCCTCTTCTCCCTCCTTAACCACACCAGCTTCGTCTCACTCACTTGAAAAGCACAGCTCCAGGTCTTAATCGAAGAAAACCATCAAGCCCCTATTGCTTGCTGGATTGATGGACGTTGTTATTAACCTGAGTTATTCACAGCTGCATTCGGCTTTCTCTTCTGGAGCAGAAAACTTTTCCTGGCCCCTCAGAGCCAGTAGCTGTCATGAAAAAAGATATGAATAACCCAGCAACTGAAAGGAGACATCAAATTCTGATTCCCAGAGAAAGTCCTGACACAGCACACACTGTACATCCTCTGTACCCCAAGCCAAGTGAATATGCATTCTTCACTGTACACATGATTGGAGTCTCAACATTCTACAAGTTGGGAAGCTGAAAATTGGAATAACTGTCATTGAAAGGGCTGATATCTTTGTACATGGCATGCATAGGGCTAGACATTTAAATGTTCAAATTAAGACACAAAACCACCAGATTTTCAAAAGAGTTCAGCACATTGGGAAAATCTAGCCATAAGTGTCACTTGAGGTCTTTAAATCATGATTTTAGAATTTCAGTAACTCAGCCATGGGTCTGTTACAGGAGTGGATGGGTGAGGTTCTGTGGCCTGCAACAGATGATCATGATGATCCCTTCTGGCTTTCAAGTCTATGAATCACAGTAGAAGCTGCAGGGTGATGAGCAGTTTTGTAAAATTTCACCCTTATTTAGATGTGTAAATGAGAACTGAGCTATTCTAAAAATCTGGCCCCAGTTGTGTGAGTGGCACAATTGGAAACTTAGCCCAATTTAGGCTAACTTGATCCCAGTTCCCAGTGCAGAATGCCCATGTGTGGGTAAATGTACTCTGGAAGGGAGATCTAGCTAGCCTTAACCATATCAATTTCAACTTGATCATTTAAACGTCTAATGCTTTCCGCTAAAGTAGCTTTTTTAAAAAACAAGCATCACATCTTTATAGTTGAATTTGTTCTTTTTCTACCTTGATTTTTATAACATGTGGACTGTTTGGAACTCAGATTTGGTGTAATTAATCTATCATCACATGGGCAGAGGGTAAGGGTATATTGTTAAGAGTACTAACTGCCACTAAGACAATAAAAGAGATAATAGAAGTGTAACTTCATTAGTATTTGAATTCACTTTCTTGGCTACAGAAGGTGAATACTTTGCTTCCCTGCTTTTCTCTAATAGAATCATAGAATCATAGAATCTCAGGGTTGGAAGGGACCTCAGGAGGTCATCTAGTCCAAACCCCTGCTCAAAGCAGGACCAACCCCAACTAGATCATCCCAGCCAGGGCTTTGTCAAGCCTGACCTTAAAAACCTCTAAGGAAGGAGATTCTACCACCTCCCTAGGTAACCCATTCCAGTGCTTCACCACCCTACTAGTGAAAAAGTTTTTCCTAATATCCAACCTAAACCTCCCCCTCTGCAACTTGAGACCATTACTCCTTGTTCTGTCATCTTCTACCACTGAGAACAGTCTAGATCCAGCCTCTTTGGAACCCCCTTTTAGGTAGTTGAAAGCAGCTATCAAATCCCCCCTCACTCTTCTCTTCTGCAGGCTAAACAATCCCAGTTCCCTCAGCCTCTCCTCATAAGTCATGTGCTCCAGACCCCTAATCATTTTTGTTGCCCTCCGTTGGACTCTTTCCAATTTATTCACATCCTTCTTGTAGTGTGGGGCCCAAAACTGGACACAGTACTCCAAATGAGGCCTCACCAGTGCCGAATAGAGGGGAATAATCACGTCCCTCGATCTGCTGGAAATGCCCCTACTTATACAGCCCAAAATGCCATTAGCCTTCTTGGCAACAAGGGCACACTGTTGACTCATATTCAGCTTTTCGTCCACTGTAACCCCTAGGTCCTTTTCTGCAGAACTGCTGCCCAGCCATTCGGTCCCTAGTCTGTACAGTGCATGGGATTCTTCCGTCCTAAGTGCAGGACTCTGCACTTGTCCTTGTTGAACCTCATCAGATTTCTTTTGGCCCAATCCTCTAATTTGTCTAGGTCCCTCTGTATTCTGTCCCTACCCTCCAGCGTATCAACCACTCCTCCCAGTTTAGTGTCATCTGCAAACTTGCTAAGGGTGCAGTCCACACCATCCTCCAGATCGTTGAAGATATTGAACAAAACCGGCCCCAGCACCGACCCTTGGGGCACTCCACTTGACACCGGCTGCCAACTAGACATGGAGCCATTGATCACTACCCGTTGAGCACCACCATCCAGTCAGTTTTCTATCCACCTTACCGTCTATTCATCCAGCCCATACTTCTTTAACTTGCTGGCAAGAACACTGTGGGAGACTGTATCAAAAGCTTTGCTAAAGTCAAGAAATAGCACATCCACTGCTTTCCCCTCATCCACAGAGCCAGTTATCTCATCATAGAAGGCAATTAGGTTAGTCAGGCATGACTTGCCCTTGGTGAATCCATGCTGACTGTTCCTGATCACTTTCCCCTCCTTTACGTGGTTCAGAATTGATTCCTTGAGGACCTGTTCAATGATTTTTCCAGGGACTGAGGTGAGACTGACTGGCCTGTAGTTCCCCGGATCTTCCTTCTTCCCTTTTTTAAAGATGGGCACTACATTAGCTTTTTTCCAGTCATCCGGGACCTCCCCCGATTGCCATGATTTGTCAAAGATAATGGCCAATGGCTCTGCAATCACATCGGCCAACTCCTTTAGCACCCTCGGATGCAGTGCATCCGGCCCCATGAACTTGTGTTCGTCCAGCTTTTCTAAATAGTCCCGAACTACTTCTTTCTCCACAGAGGGCTGGTCACCTCCTCCCCATACCGTGCTGCGGAGTGCAGCTGCCTGGGAGCTGACCTTGTCTGTGAAGACAGAGGCAAAAAAAGCATTGAGTACACTAGCTTTCTCCACATCCTCTGTCACTAGGTTCCCTCCCTCATTCAGCAAGGGGCCCACACTTTCCTTGACCTTCTTCTTGTTGCTCACATACCTGAAGGAACCCTTCTTGTTACTTCTAACATCTCTGGCTAGCTGCAACTCCAAGTGTGATTTGGCCTTCCTAATTTCACTTCTGCATGCCTGAACAATATTTTTATACTCCTCCCTGGTCATTTGTCCAATCTTCCACTTCTTGTAAGCTGCTTTTTTGTGTTTAAGATGAGCAAGGATTTCACTGTTAAGCCAAGCTGGTCGCCTGCCATATTTACTTTTCTTTCTACACATCAGGATGGTTTGTTCCTGCAACCTCAATAAGTATTCTTTAAAATACAGCCAGCTTTCCTTGACTCCTTTCCCCCTCATGTTATTCTCCCAGGGGACCTTGCCCATCAGTTCCCTGAGGGAGTCAAAGTCTGCTTTTCTGAAGTCCAGGCTCTGTATTCTACTGCTCTCCTTTCTTTCTTGTGTCAGGATCCTGAACTTGACCATCTCATGGTCACTGCCTCCCAGGTTCCCATCCACTATTGCTTCCTCTACTATTTCTTCCCTGTTTGTGAGCAGCAGGTCAAGAAGAGCTTTTCCCCTAGTTGGTTCCTCCAGCAATTGCACCAGGAAATTGTCCCCTACACTTTCCAAAAACTTCCTGGATTGTCTGTGGACCGCTGTATTGCTCTCCCAGCAGATATCGGGGTGATTAAAGTCATCCATGAGAATCAGGGCCTGTGATCTAGTAACTTCTGTTAGTTGCTGGAAGAAAACCTCGTCCACCTCATCCCCCTGGTCTTGTGGTCTGTAGCAGACTCCCACCACGACATTACCCTTGTTGCTCACACTTCTAAATTTAATCCAGAGACTCTCAGGTTTTTCTGCAGTTTCATACTGGAGCTCTGAGCAGTCATACTGCTCTCTTACATACAACGCAACTCCCCCACCTTTTCTGCCCTGCCTATCCTTCCTGAACAGTTTATATCCATCCATGACAGTACTCCAATCATGTGAGTTATCCCACCAAGTCTCTGTTATTCCAATTACATCATAATTCCTTGACTGTGCCAGGACTTCCAGTTCTCCCTGCTTGTTCCCCAGGCTTCTTGCATTTGTGTATAGGCATTTAAGATAACTCACCGATTGTCCTGCTGTCCCAGTATGGGGCAGGAGCCCTCCCCTCTTGCACTCACCTACTTGTGCTTCTTCCCGGTATCCCACTTCCCCACTTACCTCGGGGCTTTGGTCTCCTTCCCCGGTGAACCTAGTTTAAAGCCCTCCTCACTAGGTTAGCCAGCCTGCTTCCAAAGATGCTCTTCCCTCTCTTCGTCAGGTGGAGCCCATCTCTGCCTAGCACTCCTTCTTCTTGGAACACCATCCTATGGTCAAAGAATCCAAACCCTTCTCTCCGACACCATCTGCGTAGCCATTCGTTGACTTCCACGATTCGACGGTCTCTACCCCAGCCTTTTCCTGCCACAGGGAGAATGGACGAGAACACCACTTGCATCTCAAACGCCTTTATCCTTCTTCCCAGAGCCACGTAGTCTGCAGTAATACGCTCAAGGTCATTCTTGGCAGTATCATTGGTGCCCACGTGGAGAAGCAGGAAGGGGTAGCGATCTGAGGGCTTGATGAGTCTTGGCAGTCTCTCCATCACATCATGAATCCTAGCCCCTGGCAAGCAGCACACCTCTCGGTTTTCCCGGTCAGGGCGGCAGATAGATGACTCAGTCCCCCTGAGGAGAGAGTCTCCGACCACCACCACCCTCCTCCTCCTCTTGGGAGTGGTGATCGTGGAACCCCCATCCCTAGGACTGTACATCTCATGCTTTCCAATCAGTGGAGTCTCCTTCTGCTCTGTTCCCTCAGATGTATCATTCACTCCACTCTCTGCACTGGTACCTGTGGAGAGAACATGAAAACGGTTGCTCATCTGAATATGCGTTTCTGGTACATGGACTTGTCTCATACTCTTTCCTCTTCTGGAGGTCACATGCCGCCAATTATCCTCACTGGCCTTCTGTCCCCGCTGCGTAGCCTGCTCTGAATCCTCAGAACACTGTGCCCCCTGAAGCCTATCCTGACGTCTATCCAGGAACTCCTCATTTTCTTTTATGGAACGCAGGGTTGATACTCGTTTCTCCAGACCTTGAATCTTCTCCTCCAATATGGAGATCAGCTTGCACTTTGTACAGACAAAGTCGCTTCTATCCTGTGGAAGAAAGACAAACATGGCACATCCTGTGCAGGTCACGACAGCGGATCGCTCAGCATCCATAGTCCCTTCCTTCGAAGAGTTTCCTCACTTGTGGCAGAAGCTACTCAGGGAAACCTGCAAGGGGGATGCCGCAGTAGGCTCTCTCCAGGCGAACTCCCAGGCTAACTCCACTTGTTTGCTTCTCTGCTATTCGCTGCTCAGCTGGTTCGCAGCTGACTGACTGTCTTTTTAGAAGAGCCTGGGACAAAGCACTCCCAATTCACACTATTCAAACAGGCAATCAAACAATCAAGCACACGGTCAAACTGCCAAACTGTCCCCTCAACAGATACTCACTCCCCCGTCTGCAGCCCCCTGGTTGCTCTGCCTCTAGTTTGGGTTAAAGGAGTTAGGAATGGCAAGGATAGCTTGCCCCCTTCGCACTCCCCTTCCAAACTCCCTCTCAAACTCCCCTGTTTGCAGCTCCTGGTCACTTGCTCACTGCTTTATAAAGCCCTGGACTCCCTGATTAGCCCCGCCCCCTGATTAAGGCTTCTAGGTTTCAAGCCTGGTGTAGAAGCTCAGCTTCCAACTGCCAGCCACAGCACATGGTCCTTCAAACAAACAAACAAATGATCACACAGCAAGTACCCCCAAACACACACTACAGACAGCCACTTACCCCAAGGGTCCTGTATTTGCTCCTGCTTTACCTGGAGCAATTCCTCTCAAACTCCCCTGTTTGCAGCTCCTGTTCGCAAAGCCTGGATCAAGGTAATAGCTTGATCCAAAACCTGTTGAAGTTGATTGAAAAATTCCGACTGACCCCAGTAAGTTTGCGCTCAAGCCTTAAATGCTATGATATTGAGAAGTACAAGGAAATAAGTATTACAAAATCAACTAGAGGTCTGACACTGCTCTTGTTAGTTAATACAAAGCTCTACATGCATGCAGAATTTCACTCCAATAAGAATTTACTATTGCCTCTTTGTGGGGAGGGAGGATGAAAACACAGTGAATCTCTGTTAGGGGAGACTATGGAAGTGGGGAATGGTATCTCTTTAGAATCCTTTTCCCCACCCCTAAGCCTGATATAGACTCTTTGTAGGGCTTTAGATCATGAAGATGGCGTAAGCCTGGAATGAGGGAACAGAGCCGTAGCTAGGAATTTCTGCGCCCGAGGCAGGGGCGCAGAAATTCCAAGGGGCTTACCTGCAGGAGGTCCTCCCCTGCCACCGAAGCCACTTCTGCTTGCCTGCTGGAGGTCCACCGGTCTCGTTGTAGAAGATACCCTCCGCCGAATTACCCCCAAAGCCGCGGGCCTAGTGGACCTCCCGCAGGCAAGCAGAAGCGGCTTCGGTGGCAGGGAAGAACGTACCCTCCACCGAATTGCCGCCGAAGCTGTGGAACTGACGGACTTCCCTCAGGCAAGCGGAAGCAGCTTTGGCGGCAGGGAAAAATGTACCCTCCGCCAAATTGCTGCCGAAGCCACTTCCGCTTACCTGTGGAAGGTCCGCCGGTCCCGCGGTTTCGGTGGCAATTCAGCGGAGGGTACCTTCTACAACGAGACTGGCGGACCTCCCGCAGGTAAGCCGGGGCGGCTTCGGCGGTGGGGGAGGAGAGGGCGCCCCTGGCTGCAGCCTTTTGCGCCCCTGACAGCCATGCGCCCCGAGGCGAGTGCCTCACTGGCCTTGCCCTAGTTACGGCTCTGTGAGGGAACATTATCAGCCTACCAATCTGAGGTTTTCCTGCTAAATTAATGTTGCCTAGGATAGCTTTCACTTAAGCACTTGCCTTCTCTGTACCATGGGATGCCCTTAAGAGTGTTTTGGGAGCACTGGATGATGGGAGAGTCCCTAGCAGCCCAGATCTCTTTGAGCCATATTGCCAGAGCATTGGGAGAGAGGCACAGAGCCAGCAGGAAGGCAAAGGGTTCATCTGAATGGCTTGAATCTACATGGACTCCCCAAGGACAATGTGAATGCCAAATGAATCTACTAGTTTTGCATGACCACACCCTAGACACAGGTGGCTGATGCTAAGGGAACTCCATGAAGAGAAACTCAGAGCTTTCTGTCTCATAGTTAAGTAATTCCTATGTAGGAGAGATTTGTCCTGGAATATTTTGCTTGTTCAATAAAAAAAATATCAGAAGGAATTTTCCTGTCATTTTCTTGTGCCACTGGATATTGCAATTTTTGTGACCAATCTCCTAACAACTACACCTTCCCAAAGTCTGGGAAATTATAGCTATATTGTTGATAGCACTCACCTGGAATGGATTTATTCAGTTAGCAGTTGAGTTGCTAGAACAGTTAGATCTTCTTTTTCTTGGTCAGGAACAAAAACATGGATTTTGTTTCTTTGGTTTAATATTAGCAAA
This sequence comes from Chelydra serpentina, assembly GCA_037349315.1. NCBI lineage: Eukaryota > Metazoa > Chordata > Testudines > Chelydridae > Chelydra > Chelydra serpentina. The sequence continues at coordinate 2,259,767 of JBAIAC010000023.1, forward strand.
GTAAACTGCTTTCCCAATTTCTCTGCTAAACGTCAGCTATGTTATATTTAAACCAAAGGGTTTAGGGAGAAGAATTCTGTGGAGATTTTGCAGTGCCATAAATCATGAGAATAAAACTGGTATGTCTGAATGAAATCCAAGTAAGCAACAATTTTCTGGTAATGTGTAAAGTGATTATCTGCTAGTTCAGAGCTTAGATTTTGTTCCTGCTTCTGGGCATTCATCTGGGCAGGCAATATGTTCAAATTAGTGTCTGTTGAGAAGTGTTGGCTTTTCCCCTGATGAAATAGCTCTATTCTCCGATCACAGACAAGTTCAGTGAAATCCACTTATTTGGGTTATTTACGTAGGGCTAGATGAGTCATTAGGCTCAGCCCAAAAGCAAGGAAGAGTGCTGGAATTGGTCACATACTTTCCAGTTGAACCATTTGCCATTGGGAAATGCTGATTCGCCAAAATCATAGCATTTTTGTGGAAAGGATTGATGTGTGTCAATTTTTATGGGAAATTATCAAATGTTTAATCACTTTATTTTAACATTGTTATAATACAAATGTTGCAACAATAAAGTCTAAACAAACTGTTTTGACCTCATCAAAACAAAATATTTTTGGAATATTTTTGTGGTGCAAAAAATTCTGACATTTGGACTTTCATCCTAATTTGGAATGACACCAATTTTCAAGATATTGAAATTTCCCAAGGGATGAAAATTCCAATCTTTAACTCGGTCTAGATACTGTGTAGCCACAGCAAAGCAGCTCTGGGGGGACACGTTACTTAACTCCTTTCTGAGGTGCTCCCCTTCCACTCAGCTGGCTACTCTGGGCAATAAGCAGGGGTGGAGCCAAGGCTCTCCCTTTCCCCACGCCTCTTTATCTCCATCTCTCTCACTTGCTTAGCAGGGAAGCGCCTTCTTCATCTCCCCGCCCATTGCTGGAGCTGCAGTCTGGGCAGGTGGGAACCTTACTCCTAATTACTTCCCCTGCATGGTCAAGCACATGGGCTGGGACAACCTGGCCCATAAGAATTTGAACTTAATCGTGCAGAAAATGTTGTATTATAACACTTGAACCCACTTTATTAATCTCTTGTCACAGGAATCCCCCTCAGACCAAAGCTCAGTGCTGGTCTCATGAGAACTTGTGCATGGCCTGCAACTCCTACTGTAATGCCGGCACCAAAGCTAGCATGACAGTCGGCTGACACCACCTCATCTCACTCCTCCGTGTTTGTGGGCACCTCCTCTATAAAGCTAACACCAGTGCTGATATCCTTGGAATGGACTCTGCTTGAGCAAACAGTGGGATTTCAACCCAGGTTCTATAGCACTAAAACTCTCAGCCTCTACTGCATAGGCTAAAGGAGTAGTTCGCTTAGCTGTCAGTTGTAGTAGGCATTTACTTTGATGAGGATCAGCCCCCCACATGGCAAAGACCCACATTGTGCTAGTGTGGTTTACATCACAGTAAGCATTTTAACACCCATTTTGCACAAAGACAAATCACTACGTAAGATACAAGGCAATGGAGATCCAGGGAAAGTGGAAAAACACTGTCAAGCTAATACAGTAAAGACCCACCAAACAAATCCTCCTATATGACAGAGAGGATGACCCCAGGTTTTGTCCCCTTTGGAAAAGGCTGCTAGTAGAGGAAGATGAATGCTTCCAGCTGGAATCTATTCCCATGGCTGTTCCCTGATTTTCCTGCCACTGATACGCAGCAAAAGAATCAATCATTGTCTCCGTCACTTAGGAAATATTCTCATTAAGAAGCTCCTAACAGTAAATCATGAAACTGCAAATAGGATAGGAACATAGGATCTGACCCATGGTCTCTCTCTCTTCCTGTTTCCTAGGGTAGTGAGTACCAGATGCTTCAGAGGAGGCTCAGGAGTCAGTTCTGGGAAAGCATCCTCATAACCACTAACAGAGGATGGTTTTAGTTGGGAGTTGAGAGACACAAGCTCAACATGTAGAGACTTTGGAACTCCTGGAATAGAAAAGAGCATCTTGAAGATTTTCTAACTGCTTTCTTCTCTAGCTAGGCTGCTTTTTTAATATATTTATTTGGTAAGCTATTGCCTTTTAAGATTACTGGTTTACATTTCTTACTGGATTTTTTAACTTCCATTCATGAATGACCCTTTATTTGATAGAACTGAATGTCTGAGCCCGCACAAAATAAAATCTACCTATATTATAAAAGGAGAAAATGTGCTTAAATGAGGGAGATGTTTTTTAAAATGTGTACAATGGACATTTGCAAGTCCTAGTAAAGTTACAGTATTTTAAACATAAGCAGGGCCATCTAGCCCAGTATCCTGTCTTCCAACAAGTGGCTGGTGCCAGATGCTTCAGCAGGAATGAACAGAACATGGCAATTATCAAGTGATCCAGTCCCAGCTTCTGGCAGTCAGAGGCTTAGGGACACCCAGAGCATGGGGATGAATCCCTGACCATCTTGGCTAATGGCCCTTCCTGGACCTATCCTCCATGATCGTATCTAATTCTTTTTTGAGCCCAGTTATACTTTTGGCCTTCACAGCATGTTCTGGCAACAAGTTCTACAAGTTAACATTCTATTTTCAATAATAGCAGTATTCATGATTCTAAGTCTAGGGAAAATCACAAATACCACAGTAAAGGGTAATACCACATTGTACATGGCCATTACTACATGTTGCCCGCAGTGTTCATTTTAAAAGAAGAAAGATATTATTATGGCAGGAGTCACCAAATAATGTTGTTACACACAGTCTTAAAAGTCCTTCTCTTTATTATACAGCATTATACAGTATTTGAGGAGATGCTAAATGTAGTGGTGTTTGTTTTTGTGGTACAGATTCTTTAAGGTGAGTTGCTCTCTGACTTAGTCAATTCTTCGGCAGAGTTGCTTCCTGAGAAATGGGCATTGGTGTTTGGGCTTTGATTCCTGAAAGAGGAGATTGCCTGCCTGTTCTTTGTAACCCCCCTCTGTTCAAGAACTGGTTTATCTAATGTAATAGCAGTAAGAAAATACTGGGATTTCACTCCCAACACAGAACTAACCTTCACAAGGTCCGAGAATCTGTTCCCATTCAGAAGAGGGCCAAAAATATGACCATCAGCAAAGTGGAAGAGTAGTGAATGGGCTGGAGACAAAAGAATGGACTTGAATGGACCTGCAAATTGAGCTTTCCTCCTAAGGAGTGGTTTTTAAAAATCAGGATTGAAGCATTTTCCCAGGACAGTGAGAGATGCTTGTTGTACCACTTTGAAGTCCTTTGTGTCTACCAGTCTACAAGCTGGAAACTTGGAAGCACTAAATGCAATTAACATTTAGAGGAAACCAGCGAGTTACTAATATGATAAAAGATACAGGAGAAAGCAAAGCTGTTAAGTATTAGTAACTGGAAATCCAAGGGCCTTTAGGAGTGGCTCCACTCTGCCAAATAGGCACCTTTTACTGTGTAAATATGGCATGTCCTTAATCAGCAGATCTGCTTGCTCCCTATGTGTGTTTGCAGCCACATATGTTACTAATTCCAATACGTATTTACTTCTTTTTATTCAGCACTGCAGTGGCAACAAAACCATGGACGAGAGAGTGGGATGCTATTCATGTGCATGTTTCCAAATCCACTGAAGGCAATAGTTTTGTACAGAGACTTTCCTGTGAACCTCAAACCGTGCCAAGTCAGGTTTGGTCAGCAAAGTATTGCACAATACTAATAGATTTCACTAAGATATTAAGTATGGGATTTTCAAATCTCCGTAGGAGATTTGGACACCTATTTTCAATTAATTTTAACTGGAATTGGGCATCTAGTTCCTGTTAATTTTAATGGGAATTGAGCATCCCTTAGGCAGCTTTGAAAGTTGCAGCCTCAGTATGTTCCAAAGCAAACTTCTCTGTTCTTATTGCCTGTGTGTGTTCCCTAACAGATCAGTAAAAATGCACAGCTCAAAACATGAAAATACAATGAGTAGCCCTACGTAAATTTTCTGCTTTCAATGAATGTACACTTAGAACAAAATGGATGCTGCCAAGATATCACAAAAAACATTCCTATGCACGTTTGAAAACCAATTCCGTGAACTCCCAGAACTCGTAAAGCGGTGAGGGCCATATTACTCCAAAGAAAACAGCTGAGGGCCGAAACCCCCCGACCCCACGGGAACACCCCCCCGCCCAGCGCCGCCCTGCTCCGCGGAAACAACCCCCCCCCACCCCAGCATCACCCGCCCTGCAGAAACAACCCCTCCTTCCCCAGCGCTGGGGTGTGAAGCCTGTAGAGGAGGAAAGAAACAGCGCGCATAGGGTGACCCTGGCCTCTTACCTTCTGCTGCTGCCGCCGTCCCCTGCTGCTGGCTCACCCTCACTCCCCAGCCTGCCACTGGCCTCTTCACCACTTTGCCCACCTACCGGTCGGCCAGCCGGCTGTTGGCTTGCCGACCCCGCCGCTTCCCTACTCACCCCTCTCCCCGCGGGCCTGACAGTGAGCCCACGCGGGCCGCATGCGGCCCCTGGGCCGCACGTTGTGCAGGCCTGCGTTAGAGGAATGAAATTACACATAAAAACAACGTGTCTTAGAGCTATTTGCTCCTTTCTTCTCTCAGTGAAGTGAGGGTGAAAAAGACTTCTTATATATTTTCTTTCAGGTTTAATATATCTCTTCCTTATAATAAGGTCTGACATTTGATAGCAACCTTCAACTACCTGAAGGGGGGTTCCAAAGAGGATGGACCTAGCTGTTCTCAGTGGTGGCAGGTGACAGAGCAAGAAGCAATGGTCTCAAGTTGCAGTGGGGGAGGTCTAGGTTGAATATTAGAAACATTATTTCACTAGGAGGGTGGTGAAGCACTGGAATGGGTTACCTAGGGAAGTGGTAGAATCTCCATCCTTAGAGGTTTTTATGGCCTGGCTTGACAAAGCCTTGTTGGGGTTGGTTCTGCTTTGAGCAGGGGATTGGACTCGATGACCTCCTGAGGTCTCTTCCAACCCTAATATTCTATGATTCTATGACTTGAAATGCCTCTTTCAGTCTTGAGCCCAGCTGCTGAATCCTATTGACACACCGATATGAACACTAAATAGGCCAAATGCACCTTAACAAGTGATAGGGGACGAGGAGGAGGGAAGCTTGTGTAATAGTTTAAATTTTAAAAGCAACTCTAGGAATTATGGAGATGCCTCCTACTCCTTTGATTGTTTCCTGACACAACCCTTGCTTGGCTTCCTCTGGGTCTTCCATCAAGATAAGAACCATAGACCTGTAGAAATTGTAAGAGGAAAAGGCCTATTAGGTCATCCACTCTATCCAAAGGAGATTTATTCTCTACTATACGGATTTTAGTGGGACTTTTCTCCATTCTGCTTTAAAAATGTACCAAGAGAGAGGTCTCCCTCCACTTTCCCTGGGACATGATTGCACAGGCTAATATGCTGTGGGAGTGGTTTTGTGCCATTAAAGTTTGCTTCTGCAGTAGGAACTGCACTGACCCAGTGGGAATACCAGGAAGGGTTGTGCTTCAGAAAAGAACAGTCTAAAATACAGAGCCTTGGTTCCTTGGTCATCATAGTATCACTGATCAGGAATACTGGCAGCTCCTTTTGCTCTTCTTCCATCTTGTTCACTGTTCTGAGGAGTTTCTGTCTTGGCCTGTTCTCATTCTATTCTTCATCTGCTGGTTCCTCCGGGGAAGAATACTTACTGCTGGTGACTGCCAAGGGTTGGAAAGGTCACTGACCTTTCCCTACACTCCTTGTTCTACTGTGCCTGCTTGCCACATCGTCCATCTAACTTTCTTGCTCCTCTACAACTACACTATCTATCATTTTAACTTGTGATATGTCTGATGAGTCCTTCCTTTGTGTTCCAGTTGATTTTTCTTGCTTGCTTTCTCCCACGCATAAGCAACTAAAGGCCTTGTATGTTTCCCCCAAGAAAGGTCATCAGCTTGACACAAATCCATACAAAAATTTGCATTAAGACCAGCATTGAAGTTGCCCAGTGAAGCACTCTGAAGTTGGGAACCACCAAAGTCAGTGGTGAATGTGCAGCCTTAACTCTGCCTAGTTGTGGGCATGCACTGCCGTTATCGCAGTTGCATATGACCCTTCAATCTTTGGTATTAGCTGTTCCTGGAGATTTTATCAGTATTATACAGCTGCCCTCTGGACTTCATTCAGAACAGCTAACATTTCACACCTTCCACATCAAAGGCTCTGGTTTCCATTTCATATCATATTCTGTTCACTTGTTGGGACTTGTCAGTGTTGACCTCTTCCTCTCAGAACTTCTTCAGGAATTCTTGCAGTATGTAGTTTGTTGTTCATGTTTCACACTGAGTCACAGCTTATGCCAGCCTCAGGTCCACCCCTTCACTTCTCAGTTTTGGCTTGCCATTCTCTGTTACACACCAAGCACTCACACAGAGATCCTGAGCACGTACAGAACCACCACTCTAAAGCTAGTGTTTATTTTCAGTCAGTCACCCAAATCCCCAATTTGTTCTTCCATCTGTCATCCCGTTGAAATCGCTCCCTCTGGAGCACTGCTCTTGCCTTCACTAGTCTCTGTTCTCAGCTGTTCGCTGAATCATAGAAGTGCAACTCTTTGAATTAAGCTGATCTAAGAAGTGAGGTGGGAATTTGTAACAATGCAGACAGAGGACCTTTGAGCCTGTATAGTGATTGGGTCCTTCACTGTACTGGATGCCAACTCTAACATATGAATAGAACAGTTAGGTATCAAGGACAGCAAAATATGCTTTTATTTAAGTGAGTTGTTATGGTCTGTAAAAGGTATATATCTTCCATTTCACCTTGGGCACCAGAAACCCTAAGGACAGCACTGACCACTACAGGAAAAGCTATGGCCCTGTATGAAGAGATCCTGTATTTCAACACCTACTGTGTTTCTTTCATGCTTCTCTAATATTACACTGTCATACTTGTCAGAAAAGAGGGTTTGTCTGCTTGTGAAATTGCACTAAATTTTAACTTACCTTTTTTCTATTTGGTTTAATCATCATGGTCTATTTTTTCTATAATTCACTCTTGTATCTTCCAGTTAACATTAAAAGATATTGTACCTATTTATCAGAGAGAGTAGATAGATCTTGTAAAATGTTTGGAGTTTGGTTGATATTGAAATGTTAAGATAATACCAAAAATATTACACTTTTTTTTTATTTGATTTAACTTTAAGATATAGGAAAGAGGCAGTGACAAGGAACTGGATGTTCAAGTGACCGTCCATATGTACTCCAGTCTTGGTGCGCATGCAGTATCCTTTGGACAGCAGTGCCCAGTAGGCTGCACCTGTCCCCTGTATGCCATCACGCCTGCCCCATGCCAAGGGCACAAAGGGCAGAATGAGGCCAACCATCCCTCAGCTCCTTCTTATCACCCACACCTGTGAGATGGAACTGTGACCAGTATCTTTATATCTTGCACTTGGCTACCTTTGTTTGTATATAGCTTATCTTAGGGTATGTCTACACTACAAAATTAGGTCGATTCCATAGAAGTCGATTTTTCGGAAGAGATTTTATGCAGTCCATTGTGTGTGTCCACACTAAGCGCATTAAGTCAACAGAGTGTGTCCTCACTACCGTGGCTAGCATCGACTTACAGAGCGGTGCACTGTGGGTAGCTATCCCATAGTTCCTGCAGTCTCCGCTGCCCATTGGAATTCTGGGTTAAGCTCCCAATGCCTGATGGGGCTAAAACATTGTCGCGGGTGGTTTTGGGTACATGTCATCAGTCGCCTCTCCCTCCATGAAAGCAACAGCAGACAATCGTTTTGAGCCTTTTTTCCTGGGTTACCCACGCAGACGCCATACCACTGCTGTCGTTGACACATGTAACAGCTCCAGGGCTCTTGCTCTTTTGCCTTGGCCAAGATACCTTGCCCTACCAGGACCTCCAATCATTCAACACAGAAGCACCTGCAGCAGCTGGCATTGCTACACAGCAGCAGCTCCTCGGTGCCTTTGCGGCAGATGGTGCAGTAGGACTGCAAGCCGTCCTCATACATGGTGTATGGCTCCACCGCTTCCACTGCAACTCTGCTCTCCTGCAGTCACCCCTCGCAGACAATCATTTCGTTCTCCCGCGGTCACCCCTCGCAGACAATCATTTCGCACCCTTTTTCCAGGATTTGCAATGCAGCACTGCAAGCATGGAGCCCGCTCAGATCACCGCTGCAGTTGTGAGCACTGTAAACACCTCGTACATTATCCTGAAATATGTGCAGAACCAGCAAAAGCAGGCGAGGATGCGACGAAAGTGCGATCACGATAGTGATGAGGACGTGGACACAGACTTCTCTGAAAGCCTGGGATGTGGCAATTTGGACATCATGGTGGCATTGGGGCAGGTTCATGCTGTGGAATGCCAATTCTGGGCCCGGGAAACAAGCACTGACTGGTAGGACAGGATAGTTTTGCAGGTATGAGATGATTCCCAGTGGCTGCGAAACTTTCGCATGCGTAAGGCCACTTTCCTGAAACTTTGTGACTTGCTTTCCCCTGCCCTGAAGCGCAAGAATACCAAGATGAGAGCAGCCCTCACAGTTGAGAAGTGAGTGGCAATAGCCCTCTGGAAGCTTGCAATGCCTGACAGCTATCGGTCAATTGGGAATCAATTTGAAGTGGGCAAAACTACTGTGGGGGCTGTTGTGATCCAAGTAGCCAACGCAATCAGTGAGCTGCTGCTATCAAGGGTAGTGACTCTGGGAAATGTGCAGGTTATAGTGGATGGCTTTGCTGCAGTAGGGTTCCCTAACTGTGGTGGGGCAATAGACGGAACGTATATCCCTATCTTGGGACCGGACCACCTTGGCAGCCAGTACGTAAACCGCAAGGGGTACTTTTCAATGGTGCTGCAAGCACTGGTGGATCACAAGTGACGTTTCACCGGCATCAACCTGGGATGGCCGGGAAAGGTGCATGACGCTCGCATCTTCAGGAACCCTGGTCTGTTTGAACAGCTGCAGGAAGGGACTTACTTCCCAGACCAGAAAATTACCGTTGGGGATGTTGAAATGCCTATAGTTATCCTTGGGGACCCAGCCTACCCCTTAATGCCATGAATCATGAAGCCGTACACAGGCACCCTGGACAGTAGTAAGGAGAAGTTCAACTACAGGCTGAGAAAGTGCAGAATGGTGGTAAAATGTACATTTGGATGTTTAAAGGCTCCCTGGCACAGTTTGCTGACTAGGTTAGACCTCAGCGAAACCAATATTCCCATTGTTATTGCTGCTTGCTGTGTGCTCCATAATATCTGTGAAAGTAAGGGAGAGACTTTTATGGCAGGGTGGGTGGTTGAGGCAAATCGCCTGGTGGTTGATTATGTGCAGCCAGACACCAGGGCCATTAGAAGAGCACATCTGGGTATGCAGCGCATCAGAGAAGCTTTGAAAACCAGTTTCATGACTGGCCAGGCTACGGTGTGACCATTCTGTTTGTTTCTCCTTGATGAAAACCCACCCCCTTGGTTGACTCTACTTCCCTGTAAGCCAACCGCCCTCCCCCCTTCGATCACCGCTTTCAGAGGCAATAAAGTCATTATTGTTTCAAAATCATGCATTCTTTATTAATTCATCACACAAATAGGGGGAAAACTCGCAAGGTAGCCCGGGAGGGGTGGGTGAGGAGGGAAGCACCGGGTGGGGTGGTGGATGAGGGGAGGAGGGAAGGACAAGGCCACATTACAGTTCAAAACTTTTTGAATGCAAGCCTTCTGTTCCTTGGGCAATCCTCTGGGGTGGAGTGGCTGGGTGCCCGGTGCCTCCCCGCGTACTTGGGCATCTGGGTGAGGAGGATATGGAACTTGGGGAGGAGGGCAGGCAGTTATACAGGGGCTGCAGCGGCAGTCTGTGCTCCTGCTGATTTTCCTGCAGCTACACCAGATGCCTGAGCATGTCAGTTTGCTCCCCCATTAGCTTCAGGATTACATCCTACCTCATCTCATCGCGCTCCTGCCTCCTCTCATCGCGTTCATTTAACGCTTTCCTGGACTCTGCCATTGTTTGCCTCCACGCATTCTGCTGAACTCTTTCAGAACTGTAGGAGTTAATGAGCTCTGAGAACATGTCATCGCAAGTGCATTTTTTTCACCTTCTAATCTGTGCTAGCCTCTGGGATGGAGGTGATAGGGGGAGCGTAGAAACATTTGCAGCTGCGGGAGGAAAAAAAGGGAGAGTAGTATTTAAAAAAATACATTTTAGAGAACAAAGGGAAGACTATTTCACACTGAATCAAGCGATTCACATTACATAGCACATGTGCTTTTGGTACAAGGTCGCATTTTGCCTCTTATATTGAGTGCCTGCTGGTTTGGTGTGAGACATCACATACGCTCGGCTGGGCAACAGAATTCAGCTTGCAGGCAGCCATGGTAAGCCAAAGGGTTTCAGCTTCTTCAACCTTCATAACATGTGGGAATGGTTTTAAACTGCAGCGCCCTCCTTTCCCATACCAAGCAAAGCCCGTTGGGTTGGCCATTTAAAAGGAGGGGCTGTGGTGTTCCCTCTAAGCTGTGCACGTGTGTATACGCACACAGAGCCTAAACTCCGCGCACACGGTGAAACACTGCGTGCACAAATATTTGCACAGAAGCACAACAATTTGAACACAAGAAATTTTTTTGCGCACACGGCCTGTCAAAAATTAGAGGGAACATTGTGGTTTTAGGGTGAATGTACAGCACAACCCAAACCCCTCCACCCAATTCTCTGGCATGATCGCTTCACCCCTCCCCCCCAGTCAAACGCAAACAGCTCAGCATGAACGGGCCTCCCCCCACCGCATGGCTAACAGCAGGGATTATTTCTTTTCAGCCAAAGGCAAACAGCCCAGCAGGAACGGGCATCTCTGAATGTCCCCTTAAACAAATTTCCCGTATTTCAACCAGGTGACCATGAATGATATCACTCTCCTGAGGCTAACACAGAGAGATAAAGAACAGATGTTGCTTGAATGCCACCAAAGCCCGGGCCCATTCGCTGCAATGCTTTGCAATGCAATGATTCCAGACTACTTGCTACTGGCTTGGCATGGTAAAGTGTCCTACCATGGAGGACGGAATAAGGCTGCCCTCCCCAGAAACCTTCTGCAAAGGCTTTTGGAGTACCTCCAGGAGAGCTTCATGGAGATGTCCCTGGAAGATTTCTGCTCCATCCCTAGACACGTTAACAGACTTTTCCAGTAGCTGTACTGGCCGCGAATGCATCCCAAGTTTTCAGGGCAAATTAATCATTAAACACGCTTGCTTTTAAACCCTGTATTATATTTACAAAGGTACACTCACCACAGGTGCCTTCTCTGGCTTCATGGTCCTGGAGCCTGCCTTGGGAGGGTTGGGAGGGTATTGGCTCCAGGGTGATTCATAATTCCTGGCTGCCGGGGAGAATGGATTCTCCGCTTGCCTGCTGTGTGCTATCTCAACCTCCTCATCATCATAATCTTCCTCATCCACAAAATCCTCATCCCTGTTGCATGAGACTCCTCCCTTGCAGGTGTCCATGGACAGTGGAGAGGTAGTGATAGGGTCCTCCCTTAGAATTGCATGCAACTCATCATAGAAGCCGTATGTATGGGGCTCTGACCCGGAGCGACCGTTTGCCTACTTTGTTTTTTGGTAGGCTTGCCTGAGCTCCTTAATTTTCACGTGGCACTGCTGTGCGTCCCTCATGTAGCCTCTGTCCATCATGCCCTTGGAGATTTTGGCATATATATTGGCATTTTGACTTTTGGAATGGAGTTCTGCCAGCACAGATTCATCTCCCCATACAGCGATCAGATCCAGTACCTCCCGTTCGGTCCATGCTGGAGCTCTTTTGCGAATTCTGTGACTGCATGGTCACCTGTGCTGATCAGCTCACCACTCTGGCCAAACAGGAAATGAAATTCAAAAGTTCCCGGGGCTTTTCCTGTCTACCTGGCCAGTGCATCTGAGTTGAGAGTGCTATCCAGAGTGGTCACAATGGAGCACCCTGGGATTGCTCCCGGAGGCCAATACCGTCGAATTGCATCCACACTACCCCAAATTTGACCCAGCGAGGTCAATTTTTAATGCTAAATCCCTTGCCAGGGAGGAGTACAGAAATCGGTTTTAAGAGCCCTTTAAGTCGACAAAACAGGCTTTGTTGTGTGGACGGGTGCAGGGTTAAATCAACCTAACGTTGCTAAATTTGACCTAAACTCGTAGTGTAGACCAGGGCTTAGTGTATGTAGTAGTTGATTAGTGGAAAGTACTTAGTTGATAGGGTTTTTTGGTAGGTTTCTATCTGGGTATTTCCCTTTTTATACCCAGTTACAGGCTACAGCCATAATGATTAAGCTCACATGCCCTGGGTTTAAATATTACCCCTCTTGTGAGGTGGCCATGTCCCTCAGTGATGGGCATGACAGATGTTTATTTTGTCTGTGTGAGAGGCATATCACTGAAGTGTTTACCTTCAGGTCATTTTCAAAACAAATGCAGAAAGTGAGGGAAGCTTGCTTGGAACTCTTTCTTTTAGATAAATGGATGAGACCTGCCTTGGATCTGGACAAACAAGTCCTTTCTGTATCAGTGCAATCTTCTTCTAAGAAGGAAAAAAATCGTTGCTTAACTTACAGTAACTGTGGTTCTTCAAGATGAATTGTCCACATGTATTGGATGACGCATCCTCCTTTCCTGCTACTATGGAGTCTCATAACACATGGACGCTGTATTGGTGAAGGGACTGAAATATAGTTGTGTTCGTGCCATGTTTTATGCCCCCGGGGTTCAGGAATGGTCCAGCAGACATTGATGGCAAAAATATTCTGATCTCAAGAGCCTGGGGCGCGTGCCCACCAAGAATGGAATCGATATGGACAACATCCCAAAGAACCATAATTACTATAGAGTAAATAACTGTTTTACCTGCATGCCTGTTTCTCAAATATATGGTACTTTATTTTGTCTATATTCACCCTCTTCTTTTGACTAACATCAGAGTGACTCCCATTGAAATGTTCCATTTTACACCCATATCTTTTATTGCTTTCCCATCATATGTGACGGGAGTGAGATCAGAGACGCCTTCCTTTGCTATTGTTCTTGGTGTATCCTTAGTCAACAGGAAAGATATTTTATTGCCATCTCTGAATTCAGTGAAATGCCTTTGGACTTTGCATATCAAGTCTGAAGATACTGAGTAGTCTACCAGCATAGTGTAAAATGATCAAATATTTAGTTTGATGGAATTCTATGGCCTGTGTTACGCAAGAACTCAGATTAGATTATCATAACAGTCCTTTCTGGCCTTTAAAATCTATAAAATGTATGTTATGATATTAACTATGAATTTTATAGATCTTGGGCAACTCCAGAATATGTGCCTGTGTGTCCTATTCTCCTTCAGCAGACTATTCTCTCTCAATCTTATTCTCTTAATTTAATAAATTATACTGGTATCCAGTGTGACTGTTTAGAATAAACCATAACAATCTGAGGTAAAATAGCTATGTAATTTGCAAATGTAGCCATGTAGCAGCTATGTATCTGTAGGTCCACTCCTCATCTGAACCACTGAATTGCAGGAATTTTCTCCATATAGGATGGCCGTTAGCATTGACGTTAATGGGCGCTATTGAAAATGTCATTTACGTGGTGTTCTTTAACAGAATGGGCATTTTCGTTCTGTACTCTAAGAGAAAATTATAGATCATTGAAGGGTGGTGAGATACAATAGATGACTCAACTGTTCCAATAGTTCATTATTATCTACTTTTGATCATATGCCCTTGTGACGGTGTACCCCATAAGACTTTATGGGGAGATGCTTATAAATGTATATATGATGCAACTGGAATATGTTTTATGCTACAGGTGCCATGTAACATATCTCTGTAAAAGTTATGATCTACTGAATCTATTCCTCCTGGTTGTATGCATGTATCATTTTTGTAGTTGAAGTTATGAATATTGGTGGTATATTTGCTGGTTTTATACATAGCCTTTGTAAGAGCATGGGATCGATGTCTGGAGAAAGGAATGTGCAGGTTGAGAGCCCAATCAAGAAACTCTTGACAGACAAAAGAAGATGAAGACACCAATCCACATCTGAGTTTGGCCAGGAATGTAGCTGGGCTGGTAACCTGAGTTGTGCATGGACATGTGACTTGCCCATGTGATCCCCAAACTCCATTTGGTAACTGGATGCTACACAGGGAGAGGGAAGGGTATCCACCCAGGGGAGAAAGTCTATTTAAACCCCTGGGAGACCCCTCCATGTTGTCTTAAGATGGCTAAAGAGAGCGCCTCTCCACCCCCCAACGACACACCTGAAAGAGACTGGAACAAAGGACAAGGACAATAGGGAGTGTGAGCGATTGCTGGACCCAGGCTAGGAGGACCATAGCCTGTAAAAGGAAGTTTGCTGGAACTGGTGAGGTTTTTATCTGTATTCAGTGTGATTAGACATAGACTTGCGTGTTTTATTTTATTTTACTTAGTAATTCACTTTGTTCTGTCTGTTACTACGTGGAATCACTTAAATCCTACTTTCTGTACTTATTAAAATCACTTTTTACTTATTAAGTTACCTAGAGTACGTGTTAGTACCTGGAGGGGGGCAAACAGCTGTGCATACCTCTCTATCTGTGAAATAGAGGGCGCACTATTTATGAGTTTACTCTGTATAAGCTTTATACAGGGTAAAACGGATTTATTCAGGGTTTGAACCCCATTGGGGGTTGGGCACCTGGGTGTCAAAGGCAAAAGCTCTTCCTAAACTGCTTCCAGGCAGGCCTACAGCTGTTAGGGGACATGGTTCAGACCTGGGTCTGTGTTTGCAGCAGGCTAGTGGGTCTGGCTCAAACCAGACAGGATTCTGGAGTCCCAAGCTGGAAAAGGCAGGAAAACAGGGGCAGGAGTAGTCTTGGCACGCCAGGTGGCTGCACCAAGGGGGTTTCTGTGATACCAACCCGTCACCGCCCTCATTCCCCAATTTTTTTCACATGCCTTGATATTAATGCTTAAGTAGAGTCAGCAGGTTCTAAGTAAATGTTAGAGGGTTTCTAGCCAATATTGCCAGTGGATTATAAATATATTATATGGGTTTGAAGACCCTCAATCACTCAATACAGATTAGATTCTTGTGTGTTTTCTCTACAATTTATTGTTCTAACACTCCTGATTAATGCAGTTGTTACTGTATATCAGCAATAACTGCTGTCCAGGTATATGTAATTTTTAATTCAGAGTTACTTATGGTTAACTATCCATAATTTCTTAATATCCAGAAAGATTTGTTATACCTATATGATGTAAAGAAGTGACAACAACACTGCTGCTCACAAAATGTAGCTATCAAAACCATTTTAAATTATACCTCCTGCCTGGGCAGTCGATAATCTTCATGCTTCCATAAGATCTTCTATCACTCTATTTCTCCATACACATTTGTGTACGTTTATGATGACTTCATCATCAGATTAATAGGGCAAACTAGCCTTTCTGCTCTCATAGATTCAAACCTGATTTATGCACACTTCTGGCCCGGTGCTTACTGTATTGTCACTACCACCAACGCTACTATCAATGGGAAACTCTTGTTCTCAATCTTTCTCTTGCTGTGGAGTATTAGCATATGCTGCTGAATTGGGCATTGACTACTTTTTGGAAGGACCATGTGATTCCTTCAGTGTATAGTTTGTAAGGCCTGTTGGGAACCAAAAAGGAATAGGCTGGCTAAATAGGCGATAGACTGAGTTATGTAATTACTTTGCTGTTTTCATGAACAGAAGTGATTTTTTTTAATTAAAATTTACATTTCATAACTTATCATTTTGACTCAATTGCTCCTTATCCTCTATGGACATTCTGAATGTAGATAATTTTAATTAAAAAACCCAATAGATGCCTTACATGAAAAATACTAAGAAAGTATATTATATTCCTTCTTAAACATAATAATTATGGTGCTAATACTTCATACCATCCTTAATGAGAAAAAGGGAACAATTTCTGAAGGGAATGAAAGATAGTTGCTTGCTTTAAGGCTTGATCCAAAATCCACTGGAAAAAAACTCCCATTGACTTCACTGGGTTCTGGATCAGATCATAAACTTCAATTCAGCAATGCATGCGTATACATGTTTAACTTGAAGAATGTGCTTACGCCCATCTCTACTCAACAAAGCACTTAGCTCATACTTCCTTAAACTTAAACATGTGCTAAAGTACCTGAATTTGGCTTAAAGACTTTGCTGAACCTGGGCCTAAAACAGTAACCATTTTTTAAATGAGCCCCGCTCGCCAAGGATGCCATGTTGCCCACATATTGATCAGAGGTGAGTGGCAGCCAAAACTTCTGTTTTATGGGAAACTTTGTGATTTCAAAATTTGGCTTTGTTACAAATTGGAATGAAACCAACATTTTCTTAATTTCACTCTGGGTTAATCAAAATGTTTCACCAGAAATGTCAAAACAGACACGTCAACATGCTTCATGTCGTGGGTTTATCCTTTACAAAATGTTGTAGAAATAGACATGTTCCCACAGAAAGCTTCTCAGTTTCGACAAAATGGCATTTTTTAACTAAAATAAAGTTCCATTGGATCATTTTTGATCAGTTCAAATGTTAATATATAATAGAGTGATGAGAACAATAAGTGGAAGATGTGCTAGGTGTTAATGATCTATTATTACTGCTAATTTTATTAAAACTCAACAGTATCTCGTTTCTTCTTGTCCCATTTGGGCACATACGTTAACAGCGATTAATATATTTCGAGTTACAAAAATGTTTACAGGTGCAATAAAGTACATGTAACAAAAATGAAATATGCATTTTTCCTTGCGTGTTTAAGGGTCAGTATTTAGACATGTAGAAGTGCTTAAAACAAAAGGCATCTATCTATATACTCCAGATATACTTGACATAGCTAAGGGCTTATCTACCCAGGGATACTCAGGAGAATTAATATGAATTACTGATCAAAGTGGATTAGTAAAACCACATTTAAACACCTCTGTGGATGCTCTTATTCAGAATTAAAGTGGCCTTAATTTGGTTTATCTTGATTCACTCTGGAAGTGAAAAAGGGCTTGCCTACACTTGCAAGTTAGAGCGCATTAAAGCAGCCCCGGGTGCCCTAACTCCAGAGGTATCCACACTGGCAAGACACATAGAGCGCCTGGACTCTACAGCTGAAGCACTCCTGGTAATCCACCTCCACAAGAAGCATAAAGCTTGCTGCACCCAAGCTGAAACGCCCAGGCGTCAGTGTGGATGAGGTGTTGTATTACTGCACTGTGATTGGCCTCCGGAAACGTCCCATAATCCCCTAAGGTCAAGTGGCCACTCTTGTCATTGTTTTGAACTCAGCTGCAGGCATGCAGATATCCCCTTTCAAAGCTCTGTTTCTGACAGCCAGCTGCTTATCTGCTCCGGGACAAAGTAAACCATTACTGTGGAATGCTGCTGCTGTGAGTGTGTGAGAGAGAGGGTTAGGGGAGGGGAGTCTGATGCTGTCTGAACTTACAAGACAGCATGCTGACACACTCTGCCCCCCAAAACACTGTCGCTCCCCACATATACACATAACACACTCCCTATCACACTCCACCCGCCCCCCATTTGAAAAGCACGCTGCAGCCACTTGCACACTGGGATAGCTACCACAATTCACTGCTCTTTGTGGCATTCCAAGAGCTGCTAATGTGGCCACGCCAGCGCACTGCAGCTGACAGTGTAAACACGCGGCAGCATTTTCCCTGCTGTGGTCTCCAAAGGCTGGTTTAGCTCCCAGAGCTCTACATCTGCAAGTGTAGCCAAGCCCTAAACTGAATTAAGGCCACTTTAATTATGAGGCCAGGTCTACACTACAGACCTAGATCAGTATAACTATGTTGTTCAGCAGTGTGAAAATTTCCAACACCTGAGCGATGTAGTTATACCGACCTAACTCCCTGTGTAGTTAGCACAAAGTCAATGGATGAGCTCCACTCAACATAACTACCGCCACTCGGAGAGGTGGATTAACTATGCCAGCAGGAGGAACTCTTGCATCAGTGTAGGCGCGTCTTCACTAAAGTGCTGTAGCTCGGTACATGAAGATAAGCCCTAAGGTCTTGGCTACACTTGCAAATTACAGCACAATAAAGCCTCCCAGAGTGCTATATCTCACTCCCCGTCCACACTGGCAAGGCACTTACAGCGTTGTGTCTCCGTGGCTACAGCGATGCTAGTACTCCACCTCCCCGAGAAGAATAACAGCTGTTGTGTATTGGCTGAGAGATGCTTCAGCTCCAGTGTAGTTGGGGAGTAACAGTATTACGCACTGACTGACCTCCAGAAGCTCCCTTTGTTTTGAAATGGCACTTCCGGGTCTGCTTATCCGGGTCCGCTTCGGGGGCTGCTTATCAAAAAAACAAACACATCTACTGTTTGCTTTGAATGAGTGAAAGGCAGGCAGGGGGGCTCTGTTTGGAGTGCTGGCAGCAAACGTTTGCTTGAAGAGAGAGGCGGTGGGGGGAGTTGGGGTACGTTTCGGCGAGCGGCTGCTTATCTGGTCTATGAGGAAAAAAACAAATAGCTGCTGTTTGCTTTCAGTGAGTGAGAGAGAGGCGGGGGAGGGAGGGTGTTGTAAACTTAGGAGCTAGCGAGCTAACAGTCTGTGGGTACCCCAAAAACCCACCCTTTCTCCCCCCACGCTCCCTATCACACTCCACCTCAAACCCCCCCCCCCCCCCATTTGAAAAGCACGTTGCAGCCACTTGAACGCTGGGATAGCTGCCCATAATGCACCGCTTCCAATACAGCTGCAAATGCTGCAAATGTGGCCATGACAGTGTGCTGGCAGCTGTCAGTGTGGACAGACTGCAGCGCTTTCCCTACTCAGCTGTACGAAGGCGGGTTTAACTCACAGTGCTATACAGCTGCAAGTGTAGCCAAGGCCTATGTAAGAGCTTTAATGCAGAGGTTTAATGCAGTTTAACCAAACCACTTTACATTCATAGACTCATAAGGCATGGCTACACTTGCAGATGTAGAGCGCTTTGAGTTAAACCAGCCTTCGGAGAACACAGTAGGGAAAGCGCTGCAGTCTGTCCACACTGACAGCTGCAAGCACACTGGTGTGTTCACATTTGCGGCACTTGCAGCGGCATTGGGAGAGGTGCATTATGGGCAGCTATCCCAAAGAACACCTCTTCCCATTCTGGTGCTGTGGCTTGTGGGAAGGGGGCGGGGGAAGTGGGTGCATTCTGAGTCCTGTCCCAACGCCCCATGATGCATTGCTTTGCATCCCAGCAATCCCTGTGCTTCCATCCACATTTGGTGCCATCTTTCAACGTTTTTTGTGCTGCACGCTCTGTCTTCCCTTTCAGTTTGTGGGAATGGAGCCCGAACTGCTGAGGAATATGCTGACAAGTCTCGCCAGCATGTTACGTTTGGCAGTCAAGTTACTCCTTAAAATCCAAACTGACAGTGAGGACTCCAATGATGATGTCAACTCGAGTAACGCATATGACATGAGATTGCTTGTGGCATTCACAGACATGCTCACCACCATGGAATGCCGCTTTTGAGCTCGGGAAACAAGCACTGAGTGGTGGGATCACATTGTCATGCAAGTCTACCATGATGAGCAGTGGCTGCAGAACTTTCGGATGAGAAAAGCCACTTTCAGGGGACTGTGTGAGGAGCTCGCTCCCACCCTGCGGCACAAGGACATGAGATTGAGAGCTGCCCTGATGGTGGAGAAGCAGGTGGCTATTGTAATCTGGAAGCTGGCAACTCCAGACAGCTACTGATCGGTTGCTAACGAGTTTGGAGTGGGAAAGTCGACCGTTGGAATCGTGTTCATGCAAGTTCGCAGGACCATTAATTGCATCCTGCTCAGAAGAACCGTGACTCTGGGTAACGTGCATGACATTGTTGTGGCTGGCTTTGCACAAATGGGTTTCCCTAACTGTGGAGGGGCGATAGATGGGACGCATATTCCCATTCTGGCACCAGCCCACCTAGCCTCCAAGTACGTTAATCGGAAGGGGTATTTCTCTATGGTTCTTCAGGCGCTTGTGGATCACCATGGGTGTTTCATTGACATTAAACGCAGGCTGGCCTGGAAAGGTGCATCATGCACGCATCTTTCGGAACACTGGCCTGTTCAAGAAGCTGCAAGCTGGGTTTGTTTCCCAGACCAGAGGATCACCATAGGGGAAGCTGAAATGTCCATTGTGATCCTTGGAGACCCCACTTACCCTTTAATGCTGTGGCTCATGAAACCCTACACAGGGAGCCTGGAAAGCAGCAAGGAGCAGTTCAACAACAGGCTGAGCTGGTGCAGAATGATTGTGGAGTGTGCTTTTGGCCATTTAAATGGCCGCTGGCACGTTGTATGGGAAGCTGGACTTGGCCGATGACAGCATCCCTGCGGTTATATCCGCGTGCTGTACCCTCCATAACATTTGTGAAGGGAAGGGGGAAAGATTCACTCAGGCATGGAACTCGGAGGTTCAACACCTGGAGGCTGAATTTGAACAGCCAGAGAGCAGGGCTATTAGAGGGGCCCAGCGCGGGGCTGCAAGGATTAGGGATGCCTTGAGGGAACAATTTGAGGCTGAAAGCCACTAGTAGTGTTTGGTGCCCTTCACGGGAGTGAAGTGCAGTGGTTCCAATATTAGTAGAAATCTGTGTTTGCTACGCTGACTTGCAGTTCCTGTTGCTTTCCTGGGCTAAGATCTTTTACTTAATGCACTAATAAAGTATGTTTTCAAAGCCAAAAAATCCATGTATTGAAAAGAAAATTCATTTATTGAAAAGAAACACAACTGCTTGGGAAACAGAAAGGGCAAGGGGGGGGTGGGGAATGGTTCAATCGCAGATTTGCGTATGTCCTGTTCTCATACTCAGCCTTTCTGTCTGGAGTGCTGTGCAATGAGTGCGGCACTTCAGGCTGGCTATAATGCATGGTGATAGGGGTTGAGTGCAGTGGGTGAGGGTCGTAGTTTGCAGGGCTGGGTGGTGAAGCTACAGGTGTTGGAGGCAGCTGGTGGCGATAAGAACCCGGATGTTGGGGAAATTGGGTTGGAGGTGACATGGGGGCAAAAAGGAAAGAGTTTTGGGACAAGGGGTGCAGAGGGGGCGGGCGTGGTAGTGCTCTGCCTGCATGGCTACAAGTGCCTGGATCAAGTCCACTTGGTGCTCCATGATGCTTATCAGCCAATCCGTGCTTTGCTGCCGGAGCTCCACGCTTTTGTGCCGGCACTCTGCATTCTGCTGGCGTATCCTCCTATCACTCTCCCTCCACTCCTGCACTTTTAGATTCTCATTAAGGGACTGCTGCATTACTTCATGCAGAATATCTTCTTTGCTTCTACATGGTCTCTTCCTAATTCTTTGGAGTCTTTCGGCCGGTGATAACACGGACCGCTGAGTTCTCAAGGTTGCATCTGTAAAGGCAAAATGCAACACTTAACAGAAGCAACATTGTTCACACCAGACTGAACAACGATTCCCTTGTACTTAAAGGCAAGCACAGTCACAATAACAGAAGTTGCCCATCCCAAAGCGAGCGCACATAACCCATGGGAACCCCAAAATGGTGAGTAAGCACAGGGTCAAGGGGGACTGATTGTTTCATGTCTGTACTGCCCTCTGGGTTTCTGTGCCTTGGGGAGAGCCAACAGCTGCAGGGGGCCCCTATACTGAACACTGTCCCCACATTTTCCACAGGAGTTCGCCCTGAGAGATATCTCGCTGCTGAGGGTGACCTGGAAGTGAGGGAGTCTTCTACTACAATGCAGCTTCCGCCAAGGCCCATATGCAACTTGCCTGTGTGTAGCAATGGTCCCCTCGCGGTAGAGTGGCGTGGACACGTTAGCCTGACTGGGACAAGGACCACTGTGGCTCTCCCAAGAAACCTGCGCAAATGCATTGCCCAAGTTCTGGATGAGACCTTTGAGGAGATCACTGAGGCCGATTACCGCGATGTGAGAGAGCGCGCCCTATTCCGCATCTAGGCATGCATGCAGCCCTAACCCTGCTCACCCCAAGAGCCCGCACCAAATAACTTCCTTCCCAAAATAAAAGACGCTTACTGGGAACCTCCTCTGGTGTTTGTCCTTCCCCAAGCACCGGCTGCCGCAACTGGCTGCCTTCCTCCTGGCTTGAGAACAGCTCCTGGCTGCATGCATCTTGGGATTCCGGGGTATCTTCCTCCTCCTCAGCACCCTCACTCCCACTTTCCTCCTCCTCCTGCTGCTGCGTTGTTGAACTGGCCTCTGAATTGTCCATGGTGGTCCTCGGAGTGGAAGTGAGGTCGCACCCAAGTATCACGTTAAGCTGTTTGTAGAAATGGCAGGTTGCGGGGGTAGCACCGGAGCAGCTGTTTGCCTCCCGGGCTTTGCGGTAGGCATTCCGCAGCTCCTTCACTTTAACTCTGCACTGCATTGTGTCCCTATTGCTACACTGCATTGTGTCCCTTGATATCTGCCTGAAGGTATCGTAATTCCTACAGCTGGAGTGCAGCTGGGACTGGACAGCTTCCTCCCTCTAAACACTGATGAGGTCCAGCACCTCGCCATTGCTCCATACTGAGGATCGCTTGGCGCATGGAGGCATGGTCACCTGGAAAGATTCACTGAGAGCACTCCACGCCTTGCTGAGCAAACAGGAAGGGGATTTTCAAAATTCCCAAAGATTTTAATGGCGGGTCTTATGGTTGGTCACGTGAAGGCAGGGCAGTAGAGTTCAAAGTGATGACCAGAGTGACTAGAACAGGCTTTGTGGGACACTTCTGGAGGCCGATCAGAGCGCATTAACAGACCAGGGCATCCACACTGGCACTGCGGCGCTCCAGCGGGGGCGCATCAAATGTTATTCCACTCGCTGAGGTGGATTACCAAGAGCGCTCTAGCCGTGGAGTCAGAGCGCTCTACGTCCCTTGCCATTGTGGACACGTTGAGTTAGAGCACACAAGGCTGCTTTAATGCACTCTAAGTCACAAGTGTAGCCATTCCCGTAGATTTTTAGGCCAAAAGGGACCACCATGATCATCTAGTCTGACTAGTCTGATTGCAGGTCACAGAGCCTCAATCACTCATTCCTGTATTAGAGCCCTAACCTCTGGCTGAGTTCCTGAAGACCTCAAATCATGATTTAAAAACTTAAAAAAAAAACAAGACTCCACCACTTACTTTTGTTTAAATCTGCAAGTGACCTGTGGCCCATGCTGTAGAGAAGGCAGAAAAACCCTATTGTCTCTGCCAATCTGACCTGGGGGGAAATTCCTATCTTGACCCCAAATATGGCGATCAGTTAGACTCTGAGCATGTGGGCAAGACCCACCAGCCAGACACCTGGGAAAGAATTCTCTGTAGTAACTCAGAGTCCTCTCCATTTAATGTCTCATTATCAGACTTTGGAGATATTTGCTGCTAGCAGTCACAGATCAGCTATGTGCCATCCCCCATATAAACTTATAAAGCTCAGTCTTGAAGCCAGTTAGGTTTTTTGCCCCCGACTGCTCCCCTAGGAAGGCTGTTCCAGAACTTCACTCCTCTGACGGTTAGAAACCTTCATCTAATTTCAAGCCTAAACTTGTTGACGGCCAGTTCATAGCCATTTATTCTTGTGTCCACATTGGTGCTTAACTTAAATAACTCCTCTCCCTCCCTAGTATTTATCCCTCTGTGATGGGATGTACGCCCCACATTGGCCCTGAGAGGGTAAATTAGGCCCAATAACTGCCCAGGCTGCACCTGGAGGAGGAGCCAAGGAGCAGGGATTGATTAATTAGACACGTGGCTCAGCTGGGCAGGGACAGGGGGGGTGTATATAAGCCAGGAAGCTGACAACAGAAGGGAGCTGCAGGAAGGTAGGGAGATATGTTGGGATATAGAGAGTAATGCACAGTTGCTCCCTGGGTTTGTCAGCCTCCCATCTCTCTAGTCCCAGCGAGCCAGGAAGGTAGGAGAAGGCTCAGGGGAATAGCAGCAAGGAATAGGAGTGCAGGCCTTGGCTGCTAACCAGAGGGCCCCGGATCTGAAACCCAGAGTAGAGGGCAGGCCCAGGTTCCCCTACCAGCCACTGGGGATGTAGCAAATACCAGGCAGAGGACAGTGGATTGCCTGGGATGATTTGGTCCGGGAAAGACTTTTTATTACACTTCCCCCGCCCCCTGGAAGTGGAAACCACGTTGTGAAGTGGCCAGAGAGCTGAGTCATGAGAAGGAGGCTGAAGTTCCTGGAGCAAAAGAGGCCACAGGATGTGAGAAGGGTGGGAGAGATACTGCCAGAAGAGGGCACAATGCCTGGTCAGAACTAATCCCCAGGATGGACAGTAGGAGGCGCCATCAGCGGTGAGTATGCCCTGTGACACCCTCTTATGTATTTATAGAGAGAAATCATATCTCCACTCAGCCTTCCTTTGGTTAGGCTAAACAAGCCAAGCTCTCTGAGTATTTTCTCATGAGGCAGGTTTTCTAATTCACACCAGTAGTTAATTCAGATTAATTTTCCTGAGTGTCCACATGTAGACAAGCCCTTGGATATACATCCAAAGTGTAGCAGTGCAATTTGAAATAAACCAACACCAGTTGTTGGCGTCCGTTAGTCTCGAGAGACGATGGATATGCACCCATGGGGAATGTTTAGTTGATGGTTGTGCAGCCTCTGTTGTGGCTGTGGAGCCCCACACGAGAGTGGCAGTCTCGATTGCATTTGCTGCATTTGAAGGCGGTGTCAGCTGTGGTTTGGAGCCACTGCTTCCTTTTTCGTTGAACCCGCTTTTCCTCAGCAAGCTGCCGCAGCTTGTCTTCACCTGTTTTCAATCCAGTGGTCAGAGTGTGTCTCCATCTGCATCTGTCCTGGGCGAGCTCTTCCCAGCTGTTGATGTCGATTCGAACAGTCTTCAGGTCCCTCTTACAAACATCCTTGAAGCGAAGGTGGGGCCATCCTGTAGCTCTGTTTCCGGGGGGCAAGTTCGGCATACAACAGGTCTTTGGGGATCCATCCATCTTCCATGCGACTTAGATGGCCAAGCCATCTGAGGCAGCGTTGACGGAGGAGAGTGAACATGCTGGAGATCTTGGCACTTTCCAGCACCTCGTTGTTCGTTATTTGATCACTCCAAGTGATCCCGAGTATGCGACGGAGGCAGCGCATGTGGAAGGTGTTCAGTCTCTTTTCTTGCGAAGCGTAGAGGGTCCACGTTTCGCTGGCATAGAGAAGAGTGTTTAACACACATGCATGGTACACAGCAACCTTTGTGTTGATGGTCAGCATGTTGTTGTTCCATACTCTCTGTGACAATCTGGCTAAAATTGTGAAGGCCTTGCCAATTCTACGTTGATCTCAGGGTCCAGTGAGAGGTTGTCCGTGATGGTAGATCCAAGGTAGGTGAACTGACTGACCACCTCTAGCACATAGCCATTGATGGCAATGTTTGGATGTTCTGCATCCTGGGCCATAACTTTGGTCTTCTGAAGACTGATTGTCAACCCAAACTCTTCACAAGCGCTGGAAAAGCGGTCAATCAGATGCTGGAGATCGGTTTCTGTGTGGGTGGCCAGGGCAGCGTCGTCTGCAAACAGCATGTCTCTGATTGTTGCCTCCCGTACCTTGCTTTTGGCCTTTAGTCGAGCCAGATTGAAAAGTCTCCCGTCAGACCGGGTGTGGAGATAAACTCCCTCTGTGGAATTTCCAAAGGCACGTTTCAGCAATGCTGCAAAGAAGATGCCGAAGAGTGTGGGAGTGAGAACGCAGCCTTGTTTTACTCCACTGTGGATGTCGAAGGCATCGGAGGACGAGCCATCATACAGTACTGTGCCTTTCATGTTGTCGTGAAAAGACTGGATCACGCTCAGCAGCTTCGGTGGGCAGCCAACCTTTACCAGGATCTTGAACAACCCATCTCTGTTCACAAGGTCGAAAGCTTTGGTCAGGTCTATGAAGGCAAGGAATAGCGGCTTGTGCTGTTCTCTGCATTTCTCTTGCAGCTGCCTTAAGGAGAAAACCATGTCGGTTGTGGATCTCCCTGCTCGGAACCCGCACTGTGACTCTGGGTAAACTCTGTCAGCAAGCTTCTGCAGTCTATTCAGGATCACGCGTGCGAAGACTTTACCCACAACACTCAGGAGCGATATGCCTCTGTAGTTGTTGCAGTCGCTTCTATCACCCTTGTTCTTGTAGAGGGTCACGATGTTGGCGTCTCTCATATCCTGAGGTACTGCACCTTCGTCCCAGCACTGACAGAGGAGGTCGTGGAGGTGTTCTAGGAGGACGTTGATGCCACACTTGATAACTTCTGGTGGGATGCCATCCTTTCCTGGAGCCCTTCCTGTGGACAAGCTCTCAATGACTTTCTTCAGTTCTTCCATGGTGGGCTTCTCGTCCTGCTCAGTTTCAATGGGAAAACCATCCACAGTATTGAGGGCAGCTTCGGTGACGGTGTTTTGCCTGGAGTACACTTCAGAGTAGTGCTCCACCCATCTATCCATCTGCTTGCCCTTGTCCTGGATGTTTTCGCCTGTTGCAGACTTTAGTGACACTCTCCACTTCTTTGTCGGTCCCATGGCCTTCTTGATGCCATCATACATTCCCCTGATGTTTCCAGTGTCAGCAGATAGTTGAATGCTCCGGCAGAGCTGGAGCCAGTAATCATTTGCACACTGTCGAGCTAGTCTCTGTACTTTGCTCCTGGCAAATCGATACTCTTGTAGAGTCCTCTGACTGGGGGAATGCTTGTACTCCAGGTGAACAGCACGGCGTTCTTCAATGGCTGGAGTGAGTGTGGCGGAGTTGGCCTCAAACCAGTCATTATTCATGTTTCGTTTCTTTCCAAAAACTTTCATGGCTGTGCTGTGTACTGCGTCTCTGATGTGGTCCCATTTCTCTTTGGTGCATCCACCGGGAGGCATACAGTTCAGCACCTCAGAGAGCTCATGGGTGAATTTCTCTGCCTTGTCTGGGTGTGCGGTCTTGCTCACATCGATGCGGGGTTTGCCCTCTGGCCTAGAGCGGTGGATCTTCTTTGGCTGTAGCCTCATCTTGCTGCACACCAGCGAGTGATCACTGTCGCAGTCAGCACTGTGGAAGGTGCGAGTAAGCAGGACGCACTTCAAG
Source organism: Chelydra serpentina (assembly GCA_037349315.1). Lineage (NCBI taxonomy): Eukaryota > Metazoa > Chordata > Testudines > Chelydridae > Chelydra > Chelydra serpentina. The sequence continues at coordinate 2,286,869 of JBAIAC010000023.1, forward strand.
GCAGACCGCCTGATGATGATCAGGTCGAGTTGGTGCCAGTGCATGGAGCGAGGGTGTCTCCAGGACACTTTGTGTTGAGGCTTTGTCTGGAAGAATGAGTTGGTGATGCTGAGGTCATGGTACGAGCACAGTTCCAGAAGTCGTTGTCCATTCTCATTCATTTCTCTAATGCCAAACTTTCCAAGACAGGTTGGCCAAAAGTCGTGGTCAGCGCCCACTCTGGCGTTGAAGTCACCCAGTAGTATCAAGTGCTCTTCTTTAGGGATACTCCTGATGATCGTGCCTAACTGGTCGTAGAACTCGTCCTTGGTATCCCTGGTGGTGCCGAGTGTTGGTGCATACACGCGGATCAGGTTGACGGGTCCAGTGGATGTGTGGAGTCGGAGTGATAACAGTCTTTCAGTTCCTTGTTGACCAGGTTCCACCATCCCCAGTAAAGAATTTCTCACGGCAAATCCAACACCACACTCTCTGATTTCTTCGGCACTCTTCCCTTGCCAGAAGAACATATAGTTCTTTTCCCTGAGAGTCCCAGCGTCTGGCAGCCGTGTCTCCTGCAATGCGACTATGTCGATTTGGAGTCGTGCTAGCTCATCGTTGATGACTGCAGTCTTCCGAACATCGCGGATTGCCTGAAGGTCTTGTGATAGGCCAGTTGTCATGGTCCGTACGTTCCAGCATCCTAACTTGAGGGCTGGTTTCTTAAATGTTGGTTTTCTTTTGTTGTTGCCTGGTGCATGGTTCGCAGTCCACTTGTCGGGTACTCACGTACACTAAGCCCCACGCACCCAGTGAAGCAGGTGAACTATGGCGGGACAACACCTTATTGGCTGGGGGCTGCCCAGCTTGAGGCGGGCGATAGTTGTCCAGTGAGACATGGTGATCCCTCCCATCGTTGGAAGCAACCTCTGGCGCCAGCTCTAAGCAAATCGAGTAGGGGGCTTATAACCAGTAAACTGTTGCTTCCCGCGTTGTGTCGACGCTGTAAAGCGAAGCTGGAGTGTCCTCTCCAGGGCGCAAGCCAGGGCAGGGTGATGTGGAGGAACAGCTGTTGCCCATGCAGCAGAACCCCCCTCTCCACGCAACTGATGGATCCAAGGGAAAGACAATGTCGATACAACTTGGCACCAGTGGCGTCGCAGGAGTTGCCGGAATGACGTTGAGGACAATGTCAGACCACCATCGGGACTCCGACACCGGATTTGGTTTCAGGGTTGACTCCCTTAGCCTTTCCCATGAGTGTGTATTGCCACAAGGCAGCGGAGGTTTTAAATCAGAGTTTTCCTTCTCCTAGGTGGGCTGCCTTCCAAGGCTGACGAGCCCCACCTACCCGGGAAACCAACACCAGTAAATCAGATGATTTCACATAATCCCCTGCCCTCCTTCCACATCTGTGTATTTTGTCCTGTCAACAGGTAGTGCTTTCATCCACATGCATTTGAGATGGGTTTGAGCATGAAAATTCAGATTTTACAGGTGTGTGGATCTACATGTGTGTTTATAATGAACAAACTGAAAAAAATATATACAGATGTGTAAAAAATTTTAAATCACCCACATTATGACCCCATCAACCCCGTTTTTACATGTGAAGTTATTTCCATAGATGCTAACTCTGTGTGACTTACAGCAAAGATTAACCTTTTTATGCGTGACAGCAAGGAATGTGGATTCATTCTCTTGAGTACATGGCAACCAAGGTAGCAGTGCATTTGCCCAGCCCGGTACCCACTCCAACACTTTATTTGCATTTGCTTGCTCCAGATGGCACTTCAGCCTGTTCTGCAGGCACCATGCTGTGTGTAAGTGTTCAGCAGACAGATGTTTGTAATAATTAGCTGATTTCTACTGCTCTCCTTTAGGCACACAGCAAGTGACGCATCGAACACTGATGTTCAATCGCCCACTAACCTTGGTCTAATGGCCCCTGCTGAGGAGACCTATATAGCTATGTTATCAGGCGAAATAAGATTGCAATCTTGCAGCCTTTTACTTTATTGGTAGCAATTTTATTCTGGAATATGTCCCTTGATCGCAAAATTTGAAATATCAAATCCCTGCGTAGCCCTTTGCTGCCCTCATCCCTGGGCTCCATGAAACAGTGTAAGTCAGGAGTAAATTCATTGAATTTGTCACTGACAATTACCTGGAACTTACACCAGTAGAATTTGGTCCTCAGTGGTCAGGATGTATGGTGTACAGTGAATGAGGCAGGGATGCACCTGCCTTCAAATACCAGAATCACCCACATCGTTGTTATTGGGGCATTTAGTGCACTGGAGGAGGTACACCACATGTTGTGATAGACATGTGTAGGACCCATGGATCTTGAAAGCTGTATTGTGGGGGGTGTTGATCATTGTAGCAGTGAGATAGGTCTGCGGGTTTTGCATCTGTTGTTCTAGCAGGGTCTGGTGCCGCTTTGAATTGTTGTGTCCTGATCTGTGGGGACCCTGCTTCTGATGATGAGCTTGAAGAGGTTGGATGGTTGTTTGAAGGCCAGAAGAGGGGGTTGAGGAAAGATTTCTTTCAGGATGGGGTCCCCATCAAGTATACAACTCTAGTAACTGTGTGGGTGAAACCAGACTATCACTATGCTTTGAATAAACTCTCACAGGAAAATGATAAGACAAAAATACCCTGTCACCTCTGGGTGAAAACTAAAATCATGGACTGAATAGAGACACGGGATTTGTGGTTTATTAGGACAATCTGTAACCCACTAAGGGCATGGCTACACTTGCAGATGTAGAGCACTGTGAGTTAAACCAGCCCTCGGAGCGTGCAGTAGGGAAAGCGCTGCAAACTGTCAGATTCAAGCACAGTGGTGTGGCCACATTAGCAGCTCTTGCAACAGCCACAGAGAGCAGTGCATTGTGGTAGCTATTCCAGCATGCAAGTGGCTGCAACGTACTTTTCAAATGGGGGGTGGGGGTGGGTGGAGTCAGTGTGACAGGGAGTGTGGTGTGTGTATGTGGGGGGAGAGAGAGTGGGTTTTGGAGGGGCTGAGAGCATGTCAGCATGCTGTCTTGTAAGTTCAGACAGCAGCAACAGTAATGGTTTGCTTTGTCCCGGAGCAGATAAGCAGCCGGCTGTCGGAAACGGAGCTTTGAAGGGGGATATCCGCATTCCTGCAGCGATTCCAAAACAATGACAAGAGTGGCCACTTGACTTAAGGGGATCATGGGATGTTTCTGGAGGCCGATCAGAGCACAGTAATGCAACACCTCGTTCACACTGATGCTGGGGTGTTTCAGCCGAGGCGCACCAAGCTTTATGCTGCTCGTGGAGGTGGATTACCAGGAGCGCTTCAGCTGCAGAGTCCAGGCGCTCTAAGTGCCTGCCAGTGTGGACGGGTCGTGAGTTAGGGCGTCCAGGGCTGCTTTAATGTGCTCTAACTCGCAAGTGTAGCCAAGCCCTAACAATGCCCACCCTCTCTTTCCCCCCACCCCCAGCTGTTTTCCCCCCTCCTTTCTTCCCTATGACTGGAGGGGTGTTAACAGGCCACTTCACCTTGAATGGTCCCTTGAAATGTGTGTTAACTACTTATGCTAAACCATCTCTTCAAATCTTGTATTTAGCAGTGACACTTTGAGTTTCCGAGACTTGTGTAAGCTTTGTGAGTGTATGTAAGCTGTGTGAGTTTGTGAGTGTGTGTAAGCTGTGTGAGTTTCCCAGCTCTGTCTCTCTCTAAGCAACAGGAGTTGGTCCAATGCAAGATATTATCTCATTGTCTCTAATATCCTGGGACCAACGTGGCTACAATAACACTGCATACACCAGTCCAGATATATCTAGTGCAGAGAGCAACATTGTTTGCTTTGTTTTTCTGATCACTGTTTCAGGACTAGCATTTATAAAATGTCAGAGTCCTGAAAGCTTTTATACAGATTTGCAGAAGTGTACTGTGTTTCTACAGCTCTTGCTATCTATAGGCAGGAGATATCAAATCTTACAAGCATATCATTCTGATTACCACCTTGCTTTTTTTCTTTCATTTCAATTCTAATGTGAATATATCGGCTAATAGATCATGTACCACTAGACTGAGGGATAAATGTTAGGCCAAGATCCCAAATTTTCAGACAATATAAAGCATTAGTTGCTAACTGTAGCAAAGCTCAAGGAAACAATCACTAACTAAACTTATGAGGCTAATACAATATATGGAAATCAGATATGTGATTTTAAGCTCTAGTCTAATGACACCTGCCAATGCTAGAATTAAATGCCTGATGCCACTGGAAAGATAGGAAAGTCATATTTCTTATAGATCTCCAGCAAGTTGTTAAGCAGAGATTCAAAATGGTGAATAAACACCTTTAGACTGGCACGGAAAATCTTATGAACTCATTTGTCTCTTGAACTTTGGAACGAAATACAAATCTGAAAACTGCTGATATTTCTACTTTTGATTCAGTTGTTTATCTGAGAGTGAGACCAGCCGACTTTTAAAACTTGGACAAAACGGCAGATTGAAATGCTTTTTTTCTTGAAGATTTTTCTGTTGCTTTTAATTGCATCTCTGTGGGTTCATTTGCTTGGCAAACTTTAAAAGAGAAAAAAAAGGGAGAATTTAGGCACCAAGCAGGTTTCTCCAAGCTTTCACTAATCCATACTAGCTTTATCAGTAATTGGTTTGAGTGTGTTGGCAGGACTTGATAGCTTTCAGCAGGGACTGTACCTTCAGATACATTTTCATTATCTAAAAGGAACACTATTCTGTAGATCTTGTTTGTTCTTTTATTCCAAAATAACCTGCTTTTAAAAAAACAACGGAATATCCAGTGCTCACAGCATTATCATAAGAAATTCATATATTTTAGAGAGAGTAAAAACTGATACATGTTCTCTGCTTGTATCTAATTACAGAAAGCTCTGCTAGGTGCTGCCCTGACACTGTACAAAGCAATCTAATTAAGAAAGGAGGAATCCTCATGAAGATGTTCCATTAATGAATGTTGTTGTTATCCTTTTAAACTGATTCTTAGTGAATTTGAGTCCTGGCCCAACCCTCTTTGACATCAATGGGAGGCTTTGTATTGGGCACAAGATTTGATGAAGTTGCTTAAGTAGCAGCACTGGAAAATGAATTGGCACAGACAGCAGAAGTGCTGCTGGTTTTCCCTTAGCCTCCCACTTACCTGCATGTGCCCCATCCATACTCTGAAGAGAGGACAGCTAGGAGTAAGAAGGTAGTTGAATTCTCAAGTCCTTTCTATCCTTTGCTTCTGCTGAATGCTGATTGGCATGATGGTTTGTGAGACATACATGTTTTGGGTACAAAACCAACATTGAAATCCCACTGGAGTTACAGTTACCAGGGTGTTTAAGAGGTTTCCTCTTCTGTGTTTTGACTTTTGCACAACTACGTGGGGGTGACTAATAATTTGAATTGTTTAGGTCCCAATTCAGCAAGGTCCCAATTAAATACATCCCTCACTTTAAGTATGAGTGGCTACCCAGAGTCAGTGGAACTACTCTCATGCTTAAAGTGAGGCACATGCTGAAGTGGGGCTCTCATTGTATCTGCTCAGAACAGCTACACTGTCAGTAATGGCACACCGTTGCTAGTGATCAGGGCTGCATCTATGCAGGCTACCAAGCTGTGACACAGTCTGCATACCATTGCCAGTCCATTCAGCCCTCAATGATCATCCTTACTTTTCTACAGAAATATAAATAGATATCCTTGATCCATAGTAGTACACGTGCCAATTAAAATGAATTACTTCTCTAATACAGAATACAGAGCCAGTCTTGGCAGCGCATTTTATAGTATTGGCTTTGCCCAGTATAACTGAGAACTATTGTGGAACATCACCATCAAGATGTCAGGAAGGATTAAACTTGCCACTATATGAATGGACTTTAGTTACTTAACATCATTACTAAGGTTATCTCGCATTTCACTCAAAAACATACCATTAAAAAACAAGTACCCCAAGAGCAGAACTAAACATGTAATTAAATCTTGTACTGTATCACAAGACTCATTTTGGCACAGATTAATGAGAAAAGCATTCCAGCATCACCGGGCTTAAAATCTGCGCTCTCTCACATCTGTGTGAGACAAGTGATGGAATTAGCGGGGATGTAGATGGGTGTAGGTGAGACCAGAGTCTGGCCTGCAGTGTAACCATCCAATGGGAAAAATCTTTCTTCCTCACCCCATCATGGGTTAGGACTGAGAAGGCTGGTGTTATGTTTAATGCCTTGATTGGGACTCCGGGCTCCATTCCCAGTTCTGTCACAGACCTTCCGGCAAATCACTGAATCTGTCTATGCCTCCTAATCCTTACGATATAGACATATATGAATGGGATTGGATGCTCAACAGCTAGAGCAGCAGCAGAGTTTACCATTCAGAAGTTGAGAACAGTTGTACTTGAACCATTATTTGCTAGAGGTTTGTGTCACAAAGTCCTGTCCCAAATCCTGTGACTGCCTTCACCTCCTCCCTTTCACAATGCTCTGGCTGTTTTGCACTGTTCCTGAAGTCAGATCAAAAATGCTGCCTCCATAAACACAAGCTCCATCCAATTTTAAAGGCAGCTATTAATTTTCTGTAAATACCAATAAGGAGTAGTATAATCCATTAGGGGACAACTGACCCTTCCAATGTCCTATCTGCTTTAAGGAACTTTACCGATATAAAGTATCAGAGGGGTAGCTGTGTTAGTCTGGATCTGTAGAAGCGACAAAGGGTCCTGTGGCACCTTATAGACTAACAGACTCTGTTAGTCTATAAGGTGCCACAGGACCCTTTGTTGCTTTTACCGATATAGTTATTTCAATGCAGCACGCCCCCCTCCACCCCAACGTAGATGGACTGTGTGTATTCAAAGTGGAACTGTAGCAGGTCACTGGTCCTTTGGGTGCACATGTAGCCCAGCATACTGTCTGGGAGCTAGACCTCTTTAAAACTGGGAATTTGGGGAATTTGTAGCCTCCAGTCAGCACAGGACTAATGAGTCAGCTGACTGGGGATCAAGTGCCTGTCAGTAGGAACTACAGTGACACATTAGGGTTCAAGCCAGACCCAACCACCCCCAGTCCTGAATTTCCCCAAAACAATCTGTCCTGTAGTATCCACCAGCCCTCCCACTGAACACTTACAGAAGTTAAGTTTGCTACTCCCTAAAGGAACTCTACACAGCAGTTTATTACTTTAACTGAGGTTACCAAATGCTCTCATAGAATATCACAATTGGAAGGGACCTTAGGAGGTCATCTAGTCCAACCCCCTGCTCAAAGCAGGACCAATCCCCAATTTTTACCCCAGATCCCTAAATAGCCCCCTCAAGGATTGAACTCACAACCCTGGGTTTAGCAGGCCAATGCTCAAACCACTGAGCTATCCCTCCCCTAATTTTAATCTATTTTAATCAAAGCACCAAACTGGTTTATAATAAAGCAAAACAAATGTACTAAACATAAGGCCTGTGGCAAATTGCCAGCACTACTATGATGGGTCCCACGCTTTCTCTTCTTGGGGGGGGGGGGGCGCGGGGTCAGGGTGCCATTTCTTGCTCCTGAACTGAGATATCAGCTATCCCACTAGTATCCCAGAGAAGGGGAGTGGAGAGGGAGGGACCCGGGCCTGCCCTCTACTTTGGGTCCCAGCCCAGGGGCCCTAGGATAGAAGGTAAACAACTTATGGAAGGTTACACTTATACTAGTGATTCTTTCCCCTGGGCTACTTCCCTCTCCTGCCCTTCAGCTTGTGGGGCTTCCTGTCTTCCCTCTGCACAAGCCAGGTGTCCCTTTACTAAGGGTCTTGGTCTTCTTAGCCTACCGCAGCACTTCTCAAAACTCTCCTCTGCTTTCCTCCGAACTGTTCTCTGTTCCAACACCAATCCACTCTGCTTCATGCCTCCAAACTGCTCTCTGCTCCACCACCACCAAATCACTCTGCTCCAAGTCCTCACCACTCTGCTATAACTCCTCACCTGGCTGATTGAAGCAGGGGGATTTTATCTGGTGACTGGCTTCAGGTGCTCTAATTGGCTTCAGTTGCTTTTAATTAATCTACAGGGAATAAGGCTTCTCCTCATCCTGGGGCTTACATCTCTCTCCTAGGTGACTTTCCTGCTGCCTTCTGGCCATGCTATATCACAGGCCATAGATTTAAAGGATATCCAGTATAAGGAATAGGATAGAAATGGTTACAAACAAATGAGTAAAAATACACTTCTAAGACTAAAACTTAATTTCAGCAAGTTACAATCTGCCTAAGCAGGTTTCTCACCTATATTCAGTTCCCAGAGACATAAAATCCCTTGACTGAAGGATGCAATGTTCTGTGATTTCAAGAGCTCTTGCTCCTGTAGTCCCTCCAGGGCTGGATGCCAAAATGGCTTTTTCTCTCTGCTTATATCTTCCCAAAGTTCATTGACCCTGCTTCTAGAGGGCTTCCTGGGGGTGCAGTCTCCATCCCCTGTAGCCACCTTTCCTCCTTGCTCTCCTGATGGCTTTGTTTACCTTGTCTGTAAATATGCTTTTCTTTGTGTGGTCACACCTTGCCTAACGTACATTCAAGACACATTCAAGCAGGCGGAACCTCATTCCTTTGTCTGGAGCAGGCCACAGGCATGATTTAGGCACTGCTTGTCAAATACATTTTAGGAACATATTTCCAGCACATCTCCACACACACTACAGTCTATAGGTTACAGAGTAGCAGCCGTGTTAGTCTGTGTCAGCAAAAAGAGCAGGAGTACTTGTGGCACCCTAGAGACTAACACATTTATTTGAGCATAAGCTTTCGTGGGCTACAGCCCACTTCATCAGATGCATAGAATGGAACATACAGTAAGCAGATATTTATACATACAGAGAAACATGAAAAGGTGGAAGTACCCATACCAACTGTAAGAGGCTAATTAATTAAGAGGAACTATTATCAGCAGGGGGAAAAAAACTTTTGAAGTGATAATCAAGATGGTCCATTTCGGACTGTTGACACACAGGTGTGAGGATACTTAACTAGGGGAAATAGATTCAATTAGTATAATGACTGAGCCACTCCCAGTCTCTGTTCAAATCTAAGTTAATAGTATCTAGTTTGAATATTAATTCAAGTTCAGCAGCTTCTCATTGGAGTCTGTTTTTGAAGCTTTTCTGTTGCAAAATTGCCTCCTTTAAGTCTGTCACTGAGTGATTAGAGAGGTTGAAGTGTTCGCCTACTGGTTTTTGAATGTTATGATTCCTGATGTCAGATTTGTATCCGTTTAGTCTTTTGCGTAGAGACTGTCCGGTTTGGCCAATATACATGGCAGAGGGGCATGTATAAATATGTATGCATAAATATCTTCTTTCTATATGTTCCATTCTATGCATCCGATGAAGTGGTATGTAGCCCACGAAAGCTTATGCTCAAATAAATGTGTTAGTATCTAAGGTGCCACAAGTACTCCTGTTCTTCTTACTACAGTCTCTGGTTCTTTGTGGGTTTACTGTACATACATCATGTGAGAATATTAATGATCAGTGACTTACTAGTTTTCCTATACCTCTGTGTCACAACTATCTAAGGCAAAGTTCTTGACTCTGCCTGGGAGAGATCAATGTTGGGGTAAGGCATTAGAAGTGGCTCTCCCCAGCGGCTAGGTAGGAGGCCTGTGAATGGATCCAGGGAGGGACTTCACCCAAAGAAGTTGGTGAAGATAATGTGGATTGGCCTCCATATACAGGGAGGTTTAGAAGGACAGTTAAGGCATGGGGAGAGAGCTGGATGACTTATGTTGAGTGGAACTGTAAACATGTAAATAAACTAGACTCCAAAGGGGAGATTTAATTGGAGGCACTAGTTGGGTGGTGGTGGTTTGGTAGAAAGAAGGAAAACTGAGGAGCTAGGAAGGAGGTATGCCAAACTAATATGTAGACTTACACTGTCACAGTGTAATCAAGTAACTTATGGAAACCCTCTTCTGCACCAGTACAGCACACCTACAGCAGGAGGTTGCAGAGGTATAACTACATCAGTCCAGTTACAGTGCTGCTGGAATCCTAGGGTTCTCTGAGAATCTCAGCTTTAATTTTTTTTAAATATTAGACCTCGAGGTCTGCAAAGAAGCTTGAAGATGTGACCTGAATGCACTCTAGAGGCTCAAAAACCAGCAGGTAAGCAAAAAGAACCCCAAACCAGTAGCGTAGCCAAGGGGGGACCAGGGGGAGCGGTTACTCCCCCACTGAGCAGAAGCGGCGCCTTTTTTGTGCTCCGTTGCCTTTTGCTCCTGCGCTGTAGCTGGAGCGGAGCACTTTTTTTTGCTCCCGATGCTTTTTGCTCCCGGTGCCTTTTGTTAGCTCCGCTCCCCCTGTGCTCTAAACCTGGCTACACCACTGCCCCAAACTTACTATTTTAAAATAATCACATGGAGTTTAGGCCAATCGCGTGATTTCTTGGGGCCTGACATGATTTTTAAATGTTTGGTGTTAACAATATTGAGTTCCTTAATCTAGACAAGGGCTTGTACTTTAAGTTTTCAGCCTCTTTCATATCTTTACTACAACACCAATAGAGAGATGCTGAAATGCACTCATTGAATAACAAGCAGTGTACTACAGTTTGTGGGGCATTGGAATCATCAGGTTTTCAAGGTCTTGGAGCAGTCAGACTGACAGATTCTGCAATGTGCAAATGAATTTCAAGAGTATTGTGTGCATGTGTGTATATATATGCACACACTCACTCTCTCTCTGTCCCTGGGGTAGGGGAGATCACTTATGAGTATTGAATCCAGGTCCTTGGATCATTTGTGGAATTGAACATGGGACTGCTTGAGGTAAAGGACCTGAGGTGAAATCCTGGCCATGTTGAAGTCTAGCACAAAACTTCCATTGACTTAAGAGTCCAGGTTTCACCCCAGATCCCTTATCTTGGAGGCTGTACCAAACTCGTTAAAAGGATAATCGTTTTTCCCTGAAGCCTTACTGGGAAAAGTCTTTACTACATTAGCTAATTTTCACTTTTTTATGAAGAGAAAACTTGAAACAATTATTTTTCAAATTGAAAACCTATGTTTCGAAACATTTTGTTTTGAATTTTGAGGTAGTCTTCTCTGTAGTACAGACGTACATGTACAAAAGTTAAGTGCATTTTTTGAAACGTCAAAATGAAATAAATGATCTTTTCTCACAAGCTACATTGTCTAAGGGGGGGAAAGACTTGTAAAAAAATATGTTGACCAGGTCAAACATCAACTTCTATGCTGAGGGGGTGACTTCCCCCTCAGGATTCCACATTTGATGCTTCAGGCCACACTGTTGAGCTCAGACCATGTTTATGCCACCAACAGGATGAGGGTTTGGCCTTGTGTCTCTTGAAATCATTTCCATTGCAGACCCATGGTCAGTGTTCATTGACACACACGTGTGTAGCATGAGAATATTTCTATCCAGGTCCCATCACCTTAGAATCCTTGTCTTCACAACAACCCATGGCAATAGGGAAGTATTCACATTTTACAGCAGAGGAACACAGGAAGATTTAGTGACAGTCCCAGGATCACACAAGCAATCTGTGTCAGAGCTGGGAATTGAACCCATGTTGCCTATGTCCCTTGTGCTCTTAACAACAGGACCATGTTTCCTTCCTGGAGATTCTACGTGCGATTCACTCTCTGATCAGAATATTGTGGAAGGCCAATTGGCTGAGATGTAATGTGTATCGTCATGGAGACAGTGGAATGGCATAGGGCTTCATGTACCGAAGGCTCCTGAACATGAAGGCTGCACTTGGAGCTGGAGACACTTGGAGCTGGAGACATATTCACACTCACTCTCATCGAGCTAGCATGCTAAATATAGAGTGTAGCTGTGGCAGTGGAATGCACTAGCTACCCCGAGTACGGCCCTATAGACTCCAAGGCTAAGCGCGCGAGACAGCTAGCCCGTCTCACCTCCTGTGCTGGCACAGCTACGTTCTATTTTTTAGTGCACTAAACACTGAGAGCTAGTGCGAGGAGGATGCCTCCTTAAGCTGGGATCACATTCTCAGCACCTAGTGTCAACATACCCACGCATTTCATCAGGCCACTGTTGAACCCCAACCCATCCTCAATGGATTGCTAGTCATCAAGACTGGTATCATTTGTTATAGTCTTGGCCTATGAACCCCAATCCAACATCAGGGCCACATGTTGGGCAAATAACAAAGAAGACAGTCCCCAGAGCTCCCAATCTGCAAGGCAAACACAACGTAGCAGGTGCCTGAAATGTGAAGAGGTGATTGGGAACATGAAATAACTGTAAAATGAAAAGAGTTTAACAGAAAAGCAGCAGTCACATGTAAGTCATCAGAGAGCTTAGATCTTCACAGACAGGTTCAAGGGCATGAGGCAAATATGGGGTGGAGGGTGGGATGATGGGAATCCCGAAATAGTCCCAGGTTATGGGCAGCTGGGTGGAGTTTATTTAGCTCTGGAGATGGTTAACTCATAAGCAAGAAACCCCCTCAAGTTATGTTTTAAATAAAAGGGGTAAAACATACATAGCCTGCAAGAAAAAATATTTGCAGCAAATCTACCAGCTGTCGCTGTATTTTACGAAACAAAACGTGGTTTTTTTCCTCCTCCTATCATTTCTCTTTATATCAGACCATTGCCATGAATAATGTAAATGAGTATTTGCCACCTGAGGTGAGGCTAATTAAAATGTTAAATGTGACTTTAAATGGAGTGTCTACTACTACTTCATCATGTTACATATTATGAGCATCACTTGTTTAACTAAAAGCTTGCTTCCCGCTGGTTAACAACCATCTGTGAGAGCAGAGACAGAACTTTATGTGCCCATGATTTGAGCTGCATGCCGTGTTTAACAGTGATTAATGGATGCAGTTATAAATAAGTGTGTGTATGTAGATGGTAATCTTTTGAAGAAGGTTATAAAGTGAATGTCAAAGTGAAAAGTCTAACACTAGGATGTCTCTGAAGAGGTACTGATCCCCTTTAGATTCTTTCATAGTCACTTTTTTAATATCATTAGCTTCCATTTCTCCTCTGCCACAATCTTTACATGCTAATGCATTTATAGGAAAATTATGCTCAGTGGGAAACTTTCTAATATGGTGCTTATTGTTTGGAGGAGAAGATTCATGTCTTCTCAAAGGGAATTGTGCAAATCCATTTGTCAATATGCATGAAATTAATGGGAAGGCAGATCTGTTTCATTGATTGCTGTGTAGATTGTGCATATGGTTCCCTTATGGGATGGGTTCTCTCCAGACTATGCCTGTTGTTGCGGCTCAGTGGTTCATTTCAAGAGCAGTGAAATAAAATGAATAACACTTGCAAACTTCCAAGTGCTTTGCAAACACAGGGCACCTGGGGGTTCAAGCTGCAGAAGGGAAAAGACCCTTTAGAGGCTTGTACCTGGCCCCGAGTCCTGTGCGCCAACCACACCTCTCTGAACCAGGCTGCCACATGGAGGCAAATCCTGCCCTGTTTCCAAGGCTGCAGGGATTCTCTTGGCAGAGGGACAGGTGTGGTTCTGCTGCATGAGTCCCCTAGGCCACATAAAGGATACCCATCCCCTGTGGGGTATGAAGCCAGGGTCCCCCTGCATGTCCGTGCAAGGGGAACAAGGCATGGATGCACCGGAGAAAGGGCTGGGAATCTGTCACCTCACCTTCCATCCTATCCCCATGGGAGATTCATGTAAAGGGCCACAGAGCACAGTGCAATCATTGGGTTTCCCCCTGCCCGTATGAAGATTTGCCCCGGAGTGAGCTCAGATAATGAGCGATAGTGTGACTGGTTCTGGTGAGGTGCACTGAGAGACCACACAACCTCCTGCCATGACTGCAATCCCTATCTTTGTGTGAATAAGGGCACTGCCCCTTCGGAGCACACATCACCCCAAAGGGGGTTGGGGAGAGCGTAGGTGCTGGAACTAGGGGTGCTGCCGCACCCCCTAGCTTGAAGTGGTTTCCATCATATATAGTTTCCAGTTTGGTTCCATGGCTCTCAGCACCCCCACCATACAAATTGTTCCAGCGCCCCTCGGGGAAAGGCAAGTACATGGCCCCCACCTCCGCACCAGCCTGTGCCATTAGCTGGGAGCAGGCAGCCTCAGCCCACAGGATTATTACTGTTGTTGGGTTAGCAGTCAGGGTCAGGGCCTTGTTGCGCTAGGTGCTGAACAAAGATAGTCCCTGCTCCAAAGAGGTAAAGCATGGCTCCGTTTGTGCAGTCCTGCCTGCTGCCCACTGTGATGCTCAGGGTGGGAGTTGACTTCTCTGGCTCCTACTGTAGTAGGGCAGCTCCACACTGCTCCCAAGACAGCCAGGCTGGGATTGTCCAAGGAACCTAAGAGAGTTAGGCACCCCGTGAAATTCAGTGGCCTTTGAGTGCCCTTCGTCTCCTCTGAGAATCAAATTCCAGTGCCTAAATGGCACCAATTGCATCCTGTTTAATAAGGTTGCTCAGCCTCTTGTATACAATGTTCAGTAAACTGACCTCTCTGTGCATTTACCATGAACATCGAGACCTTACTTATCCAGTGCAGAAGGAAACTGCTAGGCCCAAATGACTTGGCAGCTGAGTCTCACATTTTGTCCTGTGAGTAATATGGAGCCAGGCAGATGTACTAGTAATGAGCTGAGCATTTGAATGAGTCTCATCTACCCATTGAATTATAAGGATAGATACTTCTGACTGTGTGATGACACTCAAACTTGGCTCATCCTCATCAGTGCCTCTGATATACTGTGCCTCTATTTGCAGAATCCCAGGGGATGCTAATCAAGTTATCTTCAAATATCCGAGCTCGCAGCATTTTTGAGGAAGTGCTAGTGTAATGCTTTACCCTGTCGTTTTTCTTTTCTATTATTTTAAAGCTGAGTGAGTCACTTATTTGTATATAGCTGTGACAATAGTCCCTGCTATACCAACAAGCCAATAGTAGAATACCAAATCCTCCTGAGCTAGCTAAATTAGCACTAAATAGGAAATCTATCCATTTCTTAATTCCCAGAAAATTAAATTAGCAGATACTGAGCCAAATGTCTCCTGCTCAAAGACCTTAATCATTACTTATTTTGCTAAGAGTCAACAGAGGCTAGCAATGTTCCAAATATGACCAGTGGTCACCATCATTACCACCCTGCTTGCATCTACTGTTCATGCAAATCTCCAGCACACATTAACAGCCCCCATTCCCACTGTCTGTCACCACTACAACTTGGCAAACACAAGGGCTTAAGATTTAGCAACTGCATTGAGGAAGCTAATGCAGCAGTGGCTTGCAGTCACAGATTGATGTCCTTGTTCCTTGGATGGAATTAGTGAGTTTCTCATGGAAACTGCACAGTCTGGGAATTGAAGACAATGACTCTGAGGAAGGAGATTTGCTGGGAGGAAGGTTCAGGGCATGAGGTGGCTAAGTTTGAGGGAATGATAAAAGTTTCTACTGGGGTTGGAGAGTAGGGAAGATAAGAAAACAGCTAAGGTTTGCTAACAAGACAGAAAGCATAGGAAAAGAGGTGAACATAACATGGGGACAGGAGGAAGGGAGGGGCAGGGAAAGGTAGTCCAGGTGACCTTTCCTGTGTGTTCCCATGTATGCTGTAACCATTTTGGTCAGAGACATGTTTTCCTTGTATGTCTGAGGCATCCAGGACACTCTTGACTGCAAGACAGATATATAGTCTGGTTCCTTGCCCCATCTCAAAGCCTATGGAGCTGTGAGAAGTTTTGCATCAAAAGCAAAGTTACTGCAAAATCCACCAATCAGCTGTGGAAACGAATGCAGTGACTGTGGCATAAAAAAGAAAAGAAAAGGAAAATTAAATGAAACTGGGCCTCTGACGGTAAGATTTTGCCTAGGACTGTGGTGCTAATTATCAGAGTCCGAGGCCCTGATTCTGCAAACACTTTCACAAGTGCTTAACTTTCTGCCCCTTGACTCCCATGGGACTACTCACCTAGGTAAAGTTAGGCACGTCCATGAGTTTATGGCACTGGGGCCAGAGAGAGCCCCTAATAATCCCCGTGTAATGTCTTGACGTTAAATTGTGAGGTTTGCATCATAATGACCCGGCACCAGCGTATGATGCAATAATCCCATCAGAATCGTAATGAAGAATTAGGATAGGTCAGAAGGACTATTCTGTGCATCCATGATTCTAATTGGTGCTATATGTCCTCTCCTACCCACTTCTGGTTGCAGGGCTGGATCCCAATGCACTGTACCATTTCGATGGAGATAAGGAAATGCCAGGCTGCTTAGTCAGTGTCCCCCATGCTGCCTTGCATGTTTGTGGGGAGCGCTCTTCTGATCTGGTCCACCTTCGCTGTGCCATACGCCATGCAGAGTGAAGAGTCCCCATTAGACTTGGGGTCAACATGGAAGCCTGGGGTGCAATCAGATGTGCCTGCTGCTCTCCATTTGCCCTGTATGTCGTCAGCAAAGTATGCCCCTCAACCCTTTAACTTCAGGTTGGGGCAATGGGCTGGGGAAAATCAATGTCCAAGTGCAGAGTCCAGGACTTTATGGCACTGAATGTTCTTTATCAACAGATTGGTATTTTGCAATGGCAGCCGATTCGCAAAGTGTAGTGTGGGTAAAAGCTCTGTTCACACCACTCGTCCCCCTTTTTAAGAACAAAAAGATTAAATAAAGGAAACCCCATTCTTCCACTAAGCTCCTGCTGTTCCCGACACCTCTGTGCCAGAGAATTAGGAGATATAAGACTGTCCCTCACTTCCCTGCACCAGTCAATCTCATCATGAAATACAATATGGGGTAAGAGAAGCAACTTCTAGGGGCCCACTACTTCCCTGCCCATGCAGGAGTTGGAGGAAATGGGCAGAGCCTCAATTGCCCCATTAGTGCAGCCAGTGGCGGATTATCCAGTGGGCTGACGGGGCCCATGCCCAGGGGATCTGGAAAAATGGGCATCTTAGCAGAAATCCACCACAGGGTGGCACAATCCCAGAGCCCTGGCAGAAGCCACTGGGTGGGTAGGGGAAGCCCAACCACTCTGGGACCCCAGCAGAAGTGCTGGGCGGGCGGGGCAGGGGAAGCCCCAGGACCCAGACCCTGGTCGCTGGCAGAAGCACCAGGCGGGCGGGCGGGAAAAGACCCAGCACTCAAGTCCCTGGCAAAAGTGCAAGGCAGCAGGGGAGGCCCCAGCTCCCAGACCCCGGCTGCAGCCCTGGGACTGCAGGAACTCTCACTCTCTGCTGCGGCCCCAGGCCCGTGACAGGAGGGACAGAGCTTCTCTGGTCTTGGGCCGCAGTGGGCCAGGGGGTGCAATGGGGTGGGACTGTAGGTGGAACAGGGGAGGGGCTGCAAGGAAGGGGCAGAATGGGCTGGGGCCGTGGGCAGGGCCACAGGTGGAAGGGGCGAAATGGGGGCAGGATCGCAGGCAGAAGGGGTAGGGAGGGGGCCCATCCACTTGCTCTGGCCAGGGCCCCAGGAGACCTTAATCCGCCTCTGAGCACACCAAGCAGCACAGCTCAACTGGCATAATGGGGCTGTCATGTACTACTTGGCAGAGACCAACAGTAGATTCCCCCTTTCAGGGAGGGAGGGAAGAAATTGTGACTGTGTCTGTCATAAACATACAGCTAAGGGGTTAAGATTCCTCCTTACCTGTAAAGGGTTAAGAAGCTCAAATAACCTGGCTGACACCTAACCAATAGGACCAATGAGGAAAGAAGATACTTTCAAATCTTGGGAGGGGGGAAGGTTTTGTGTGTGCTCTTTGTCTGTGTCTGTGTTCTCTCTTGGGGCTAAGAGAGGGGCCAGGCAGAAATTCATCTTCTCCAACCCATCCTCAACCAAATCTCCAATATTACAAGAAGTAAGGTAGATGTTGCATAATAGGTTTTCTTTTGTTTTGCTTGTGAACCTTCCCTGTGTTAGAGAGAGGTGTTATTCCTGTTTTTCTGTAACTTTAAGGTTTTGTCCAGAGGGGGGGATCCTCTCAGTTTTGAATTTGAGTACCCTGTAAAGACATTTACCATCCTGATTTTACAGAGATGAATTTTACCTTTCTTTTTTAATAAAATCCTTCTTTTAAGAACCTGGCTGATTTTTCCATTGTTCCAAGACCCAGGGGTTGGATCTTTGATCACTTTGTACCAGTTGGTTAGGAGATTATTCTCAAGCCTCCCCAGGAGAAGGGTTGTAAGGGATTAAGGGGATATCTTGGGGGGAAGGGGAACTCCAAGTAGTCCTTTTCCCTGGTTTTTATTTAAATCACTTGGTGGTGGCAGCAGTTACCTTTTTTCTTTTCAAGGTACAAGGTAGAGTTTGTACCTTGGGGAGTTTTAACCTAAGCTGGTAGAAATAAGCTGAGGGGGTCTTTCATGCGGGTCCCCACGACTCTACCCTAGCATTCAGAGTGGGGAGGTACAGTGTCACAATCCCCTCCTGATCTGCATCTCTGACAGTGCAGCTACACACTGCCCCTAGCTGTGGGCCCTGAGTTAACGCGTCATCTAGCTCTTCAATCAGAGCCCCCATTCCCCATCTCTTACCCAGAGCTCATGGTTTCTTAATACAGCTTTCAAGCTATTCTTTTTAGACCCCAGCTTGTACTTATGCTCCAAAAGTTTGGATGATTCATAAGCTTTGCGTAAGCATTTTAATTTAGTGGAGCTGCTCCAAAGTGAACTGAGCCTTTTGAACTTCATCCAGTGCTACTTAAAAGTACTATGCAGTGTGGCCAGCCATTAATCATCCCTGAGCCTTAAATGATGGATTCTAATGAGTGCAAAAGGAACAGAATATAAATGAAAAACGGGTTTCATTTTAAAACAATTTAAACCTCCTTTTCATTTCTGAAGATAATAGGGTCTGATTCTTCTATAATGGAAATTAGCTATGAATCTTAATTATTAGCCTGGAATTATTAATTTCCATTCCTCCAGTTCACAAAGAGTGAGCATGCTCAAGGCTTCCTGTTCCACCTTGACATCACTTTAAAAAAAAAGGAAAATAATGCAAAAGTTTTCAAAATCTATTCTGAGTCAGATTTTGATGGCCTACTCACCCTGAGTAGTAATTTACTTGGTGAGTAGCCCTTTTACAATTCAATGGGGATACTCTCAGTGGGAAGTACTACTCCATGTGAGTAAAGCTGTAAGTGTCCTGGTATGTTGGAAAGAGTTCGAATTAGAGCATGAAGCCCTTTCTGCCCCTTTTGAGTAGCTACTCACATATGAATAAGACTTCATAGACTTCACTGTGACTGCTTGTGTAACTGCTCTTCAGTGAGGGTAAGGGGCTCATGTTCTGGTCCAATGTTTATTTTAGGACATAAAAGAGCTTGTGTTCAGTTTATTGGATGTCTTTAAACATATTTTGGATGTAAGAGTGACAATAGGCTTATTATCTTCACTGCTGTAATTTTTAGTATTTGTAATCAATGGATGGAAAGCATTGCATGGAAAATACACCACTCTGCAGTGTTGGATACACATTCAGATTTATCCTAATGAATCCTGCCACTTTTCTCTGCTGTAAAATAAAGGCTATGAAAAAGAAAAGAGCCAACAGGACAGGAGGAGTTATAGAAATGTATGAATCAGGGAGTAGGTCTAAAGTAAGAAATGATTAAGCAGACTTGGTTGTTCTAATAAGGAGAACTCAAGGGGGGAAATAAAAATGATAGAAAAAGATAACAGGAGATTGTAACAGACCTTCAGGGTGGAGAAGGAGGGCAGTGAATGTGCGGAATGTTTATGCAGGTTCATAAAGAACCTAGCACCGCGATCATGGAGAATTTTAATGACCCTGCTATTGGCTAGAATAAGGATTGCAGAATGGTTGGGAAAGCATGAATATTTCTGGTAGTTGTTTTGGGACAGTTTTCTTGCTCTTTTTCTTCAGAAATCAACAAGATCAAAAGCTGTAGCTGTTGGAAATGAACCCGAAATGACAAATAAAAGGTAGTCATCTTCCGAGGTGAACTGATCATTATGCCATCAGATTTGTGTGAGGTACTTGGGAGGATATGTTCAAAGGCAGTGGCACAGAAATATTGGATTTTAAAAAGGCAGTTTTGAGAGAATGTGAAAGGAGTCGAATGAAAGTCATTGAAGAGAGCTATTGTCCAGAAATTTTGCTCAGGAACAGTGGGAGGTACAGTTGGTGAAGAGGGGATACTGATGCTGTAACTGTTTAGTTCTAAATAACCTCTTCCTGTCAATAAAAGCAATAGAAGCCACCCTTGTTCAGCAAGAAAATTACTGTGTGCCAATAAACGGGCCAGGTCAATTTGTCCTGTGGGTGGGAAGGAAGTAAGTCTGTGGAGGGGGGGCCACTTCACCACAGAGTTTCATCAGGGACATTGCTCCCACCCCACTCACTGGAATAGCTGGGTAATTTGTCCACTTGCCCTATGGATCCCCCAGGATCTGTGAAGATCCCTGAGGATCCACAAGAGGCCAAGGTCATCCATGTGCAGAAGAAGTTCCCTGTGCCTCTGCACTGGTCTGGGAACCCTCCCTAGCTTGTCCCTAAGGCTGTGAGGGCTTCCTCTGCCAGCAGATGCCCCAGTATTCCCATTACAAGTAGTTTCTACAGTCTACAAGGACTCCTTCATGGATTCCCTGCTGCACTAGCAGGTCAGGACGCTCCACTCTCAGTCCCGTGCCTACCTTCTCCAACTCCCTGCTCCAACTCCCTCTCTTTGCAGCAGGGGAAGGCAATGCCCTAGAGGAGACACAGCCTTGCTCTACAGCCAGGCAGCTCTCCTTGCATGGCTAAAGAGGAATTTGGGCTGAACACTTACCCAAATGCTACAGAAATGAGACAAAACTAAATGAACACCCAATAATAAAACAATGGTGGTTGGAATGCAAAGTGCATCTGATTCCAGGATTGTATAAATATTGAGGGCTCCATTTTAAAAGGTTAATAAATAAATGTTAGAAGCACATTACAGACATGTATCGCCTGAGTTATAGACGGCTGTAAGAATATAGAATCATAGAAATGTGGGCTGGAAGGGACCGGGGAATATCCTCCAGTTCAGCCCCCTCCACAGAGGTAAGACCAAGTACATCCTTGACAGGTGTTTTTGTCCAACCTGTTCTTAAAAACCTCCAAGGACAGGGATTCCACAACCTCCCTTGGGAAGTCTATTCCAGTGCTTAACTACCCTTAGAGTTAGAAAGTTTTTCCTAATATCTAACCTAAATCTCCCTTGCTGCAGGTTAAGCCCATTACTTCTTGTCGTACCTTCTGTGGATGTGGAGAACAATTGACCACAATCCTCTGTATAAAAGTCCCTAACATATTTGCAAACTATCATGTCCCCTCAGTCTTCTTTTCTCAAGACTAAACATTCCCAATGCTTTCAACCTTTCCTCACTGGTCAGGTTTTCTAAACCCGTTATCACTTTTGTTGCTCTCCTCTGGACTCTCTCCAATTTGTACACATCTATCTAAAGTGTGGTGCCCAGAACTGGACACAGTGCTCCAGCTGAGGCGTCACCAGTGCAGAGTAGAGCAGGACAGTTACGTCCTCTGTCTTATCTGACATTCCTGTTCATAAACCCCAGAATGATGTTAGCTTCTGTTACAACTGCATCACATTGATGGTTCATATGCAATTTTGATCCACCATAACCCCCAGAGCCTTCTCAGCAGTACTACAGCCTAGCCAGTTATTCCCCACTTTGTAATTGTGCCTTTGATTTTTTCCTTCCTAAGCATAGTACTTTGCACTTGTCTTTATTGTATTACGTCTTGTTGATTTCAGACTAGTTCTCCACTTGATCAAGGTCACATCAAGTGTTATAGATGGTTATAAGTCACAGTTATGAGCACCCTGTTGGACCCTATAACAACCAATCAAGTATTTTTTTAAAATCTATTAATTTTATGAACCCTTTATAAACTATTTAAGCAGAACCTTAATATGGAGTGTGCCCAAATATTGATCTAGTTGTAGATGTGTTAAGAAGGAAGATCTATATCTCTAATAATATTAGGGCAAATCCTGTCACTCTCATGGCCAAAAAAGCAGTGGAACTGCCATGTGTGGTTGGGGACAGGCTTTGGGTATGCTGTGCTTTCTCCTGCAATGGCATCACAAAGCTATTCTGAGTGCTAAGTGGGGGAAGGTGACAAGCATGGACATTGGGTCTGCAATCTACACAGATCCACTGGCCCAAATCCCGTTGTAATAGTGGGGCTCAGCAACTACGGATTGCTCAGCAATAGATATTTCCATCAGTGTCTTCTCATTGGAAAATGGCCTCAACAACAAAATGGATGTTTCCATGAAACCCAAAAAAAACACTTGACGAAAAAGGTTCTCAGCACCTGGCTTTAGATTTGGTGGAGAGGGGTAGGGGCGTATGCGTGTATGTGTGTTGGACAGAGAGAGAGAAAAAAACAAGGTCTGTTCCTAGTAAGCAATGGGTTGCTTCTTCCAGTCAAGAAGGGAAACACTTACTTGTGGTTACACTGGTGCTTCCAACTGACTTGCGTTGTGATTTTTGTCCTCCAGGGAATTCTCCTCAGCGGTTTGCATAGGTAGGTTTATTAGGACCCATTTCACCATTATCTCACGGGCAGAAAAGACCTGTCCCAAGTCTCCTCTTCTGCCTCCATGACGTGCTCCCTTTCCTTGTTTGGGAGAAGGAGCTGCTTGCGAATGAGAAATGCTTCCTTCATGGTTTCTTTGCTATGTTTTTGGGCGCTTTTATTTTTGTCTTAGAGGAAGAGCAACTTTGGAGGGACTCAACCTTTTTCTTCTTCTTTTCAGCTCTATAGTGATCCTCCCAGAGCATACGCTTACAGGACTTTCTCTGTCATTGTTCCGATTTTTTTTTCTTCCCTTTCCTTAAAGAGAGGGATTAAGGCTCTTTTTCACTAGCTTTATGGAACATAGTCTCTCATGCTCCAGCAGACAGCTCCACCATCTGTTCTGCAATTAGCTGTTCACACTTAAACACCTCTGCTGCATCCTCCCTGGGGGTTGGGAGTCTGTTCTTTAGCTTCTTTTGTGTTTTGGCTCATTTTTCCTGTGGCTTGTGGAACTGTTAGACCTGCAACTGTATGTGAAAATGATTGTGGCGGGGGAAATTTGTAACAGTCACACACTTATTGCTACAGACTGTATTTGTAGCAGTCAAAAAAAAAAAAAGAGAAACCAAATATATACAGGACTACCAGTAAAAAGATATTGGATCTAGCTAGGGGAGTGCAGTTGTTCTGTAGAGTCTGGTATGCAGGTCACTGATTTGTGATACCTCCCTTATGCTTCAGCACTAGATACAACAGCATATGTGACAAATGTTTTTCTCTGCTAAAAATATTGAGATACTAAAATGTGCTAGATGGTCATATCAGTCAGGGTAACTTTCTACCTCCACTTCTTGCTACAAAACAGAACCTTCTGAAATCCCATCTCTACTCCCCAGGCCTGCTCTTATCCTGATGTAAATTGACATAGGCCCATCAAAATGAATGCCAGCTTACATGAGCTCAGGATTTGGTCCAGAATCTAATAAATCTTATGCACAGGGGAGGGAATAGTGATGAGACCCAGCTATGGAGAAAATCCTGTAGATTCCCCCAAGAAATGTTGGGGCCCTCAAATAACTTTACTAAACCCTGATCCTGCAAACGGATACACTAGCTTAATCCCCTGGTCCTGGATAGACGCATTTAAGTCATTGGGACTCGTGCTAGCAGCACAAGCATAGGGGTCTGCACAAGCATATCTTGAAGGACTGGGGCCTTAGTATTTCTGGAATTTGCATATGGATTATCATTCTAACAACACACCATTTTAATGGCTCGTGGGCTTCCACCCACTAAATCCTCTTTCACAGTACCTGAACACTCGTGACAGCTTTAGACTTGTAAGGTTTTGTGGGCCCAGGAGAGCCCTGCATTTCACGGAAGCTACTGTATGTAAATAACTCATGTTACCACTGTAATTATTGTATGTAATTTTGAAAAAAATGATTTTTTTAAAAAAGGGGATCTTTCCATAAAATGTTCGGATGACTTTAAGATCCCCAGTGGCTGACTGTATAAAGGTAACTAATCCCTGTCCTTGGACAGATTCCTGTACAGCAGGCATGGTCGTTAAACATTTAAAATGAAACTACAGCTCGGCAGAGGGGCTCCCAGAAGAGTCACTAACCTCACTTCTATTTATGCAGCCCTTTCTCTGGATAGTTCTTTGTTTAGTTTATTAGTGTTTGTGATATGTAGTGGAAACTGAGAGGCTTAGCACAAATAATGGTCTTTTAACCCCCATAATCTTTTATTACATATTTCTTCTTCTGTCCAAATGCTTCTCCGCAACCAATTCTAGGTTTTAATGTGCTGAAAATGGTTTTTAAAAAAATTGGTAAGGGCCCAGATGTGCAATATTAGGCCTCAAGTAATGAAATCTTCCACAGATTTAGTGTAGAAAAGAACATTTGTTTTAACATAACACCTTCCATACCCACAGTAGTTTATAAAGGCATATCTTAGATACTGAACGCATGGTGCAAACAAACAGAAGCAATTATGTTTTTTACACACACACACACACACACACACACACACACACACACACACACACACACACACACACACACACACACACACTTTTTACCTAGAGAAGGAGTGTTGAGAAGGATACTGCAGATGATTTACCCCAATTATGCATCTGGCTCATCATCTGTAATTTTCGAGGTGGAGGAATCTCCTACCTTAGAGGTTTTTAAGACCCGGCTTGACACAGCTCTGGCTGGGATGATTTAGTTGGCGTTGGTCCTGCTTTGAGCAGGAGGTTGGACTAGATGACCTCCTGAGGTCTCTTCCAAGCCTAATCATCTATGATTCTAGCAATCTCATCTGAAAGCCTGCCTTGTATTTCATTGCAATGTCATTACTGGCTCTGAGCCTATGTCCCGGTGCGGGAAGTGAAGCTGTGACCTTCGGGCTCCTAAGCAAAAATGCTTCCAAAAAGATTCTGGAGAAAATTGCAGAACATAGCACGATGTGAGAAATGGTGCAGTCACTGAAAGTTCAAAGTGGCGGCAGAAAATGTTTCACTGTTTACAGTTCTTATAGTTGGTTACTATTTGGAAAAAAAACGATCTGTGTTTATATATCAAGGCCCAGGATTTAAGGTATTTAAGGACTGCTGCATTCAGCGTTGCTGCGCCTAGTTAATTTAGGAGTCGACATATCTTTTTCAAAAGGGATTTAGGCACTTAGGAGCCAAAATCCCATTGAAAGTTGATGGGATATTGAAAATGATATTTAGGCTCCCAAATAAGTTAGGCACAGCAATGCTGAGTGCAGCAGTGCCTAAATACCTTGAAACACTTCGGCCCAAGAGACCAAGAATGTTGATCTAAAGTTCTGTTGATGTGATTCTTCAAGGGGCCTGATCCAACAACCATTGACTTCAGTAGGAGTGTTTCCATTGACTTCAAGGGGTGCAGGATCAGGTCCATAGAGAGAAGCTAAACGTATGTTACACCAGAGCCCTACAATGTTACTTTAAACATCAGTTAATTATTTAAGCCCCGCTTCTGCTCAGCGAGGTTGTGACTTTTGGGCACAGTCCGAAGCAATGTATATTTCTCTACTGCAGGTAGCATGGGGATAGGAAGTGATCGTAATTTTGTTTCTGGCCTATACAAGCAGCAAATTACAACTACCCCAGCGCTCCGTTCAGGTAATGGACCCAAGATTTGCCCGTTTCCCACCCTTCCCTGCCCTCCTATCCCAGGGAGGCCGTACGCAGCCATGTAGCCCAGCTTGATAGCGTCATGCCTGCACCCAATGTCTGGGGATACTGTACAGGAGAGCGAGGGAAGAAGGCTGGGATCCTCCAAGGGACTGAGCCATTGCAATGCTGAGTGTCACAGCGCCTAACTTTGGGGGTTCTAGGTCCAGGACATCATCGGAACACACAATCCATGAAGCCTGAGTTCGGCACCTAGGCTCCCTACACAAAGAATGGAGAGAGATAGGACCCTTAGAAGGCGATCCACAAAATCCAGCAGGCTAGGTGGCTCCCTGCCTAACCTAGCCAATGGGAGATGCCAACGAGAGGGGCGTGTCCTATGCGCCACCCCTCTCACAAAGATAGGTGCTTAAATGCAGGCTGCAGGGAGATGCTTATCTCTGCTAGTAACTCACAACGTGGGCGGAGATAGGCATTTGCCTGCCTAACTAGGCTGACCATATTTCCTTGAGACAAAAACGGGACATTGGGATGGCAAAAACGGGACCGGGAGACAAGGAGCAGCCGCAACAAGCCGCCCCTCATCTCCCCGCTCAGCAGCTCGGCGGGGAGACAAGGGGCAGCCGCAACAAGCCCCCCTTGTCTCCCCGCACAGCAGCTCGGCGGGGAGACGAGGGGCAGCCGCAACAAGCCGCCCCTCGTCTCCCCGCTCAGCAGCTCGGCGGGGAGACGAGGGGCAGCCGCAGCAAGCCGCCCCTCGTCTCTCCGCTCAGCAGCTCGGCGGGGAGACGAGGGGCAGCCGCAACAAGCCGCCCCTCGTCTCCCCGCTCAGCAGCTCGGCGGGGAGACGAGGGGCAGCCGCAACAAGCCGCCCCTCGTCTCCCCGCTCAGCAGCTCGGCGGGGAGACGAGGGGCAGCCGCAACAAGCCGTCCCTCGTCTCTCCGCTCAGCAGCTCGGCGGGGAGACGAGGGGCAGCCGCAACAAGCCGCCCCTCGTCTCTCCGCTCAGCAGCTCGGCGGGGAGACGAGGGGCAGCCGCAACAAGCCAGCGTTCAGTTTTTTACAAAAAAATAAAAACTATATATAGTTTATTAAAAACGGGACAAAATTGACATTTATATTAAAACGACGGGACGGTCGGGAAAAATGAAAAAAATGGTACTGTCCCATTTAAAACGGTACGTATGGTCAGCCTATGCCTAACTCACTTGTGGGGCCTGATCCCGGGGGCATGCTCAGAGGCCGCTTTACTTCACACAAAACAGGCAGGAGGAGAATCACCTTCATCACAGCTTTTGGTCCAGTGGTTAGGGTACTCACCCAGAATGTGTCCATGGGATAGTCTGATGTGGGTCTTTGTCAACCTCTTATTGAAGTTGTTCCACTTTAATTAAATATTAATTAGGCCAGTGAAAAAGTGAGTGACTCTAGAGCCCCGTGGTTAGGGCACTCACCTGAGCAGTAGAAGATCCCTGTTCAAATCCCTTCTCCTCATAGGAAGAGGGAGGACTTGAACTGGTGGTATTCCATATCCTGGGTGAGGACCACTGGGCTAAAGGTTATAATGGAGGTTCCCACCACCCACCGTGGCTGTTTTAGGTGGAGTTTGATGGCCTCTGAGCACACCTACCAGATCGGGCCCCAAAGACAAGATAGGTGTGCAAATGCTTTTCTTCCTCCTGTTCCTGGATCGCTCTGGGGCTTGGATAGGAGATAAGCATCCGGACACCAAGAGTGAAGCAGTTGTGTGTGTGCCCAGTGGCAGAACCATGGATACCTAAGGAAAATCTTACTTGCTGAGTGAGTTTAGGCACCTCCAGGCTTAGGAGGCAGCTGTGCATGGGTTTCATGGAGGCTCCTAAATCAGAGTAGACACTTAAATATCTTTGCGGATCTGGGCCCAAGTGCCTCCCTTGCAGAGGCACATACTCCAAGCTGCAATCTGGTCTGTAGACATCTTACACTAAAAGCATGATAGAATTGAAGAAATTTCCCACGTTCCCATAGCGAATGAGACCAGAATTTTCAGAACAGCTCGGCTCCCACTCCTGGAGCCAGACTTTCAAAGCAGCTCAGTTCCCACTTCGGCAGCTAAGTGAGCAGCCTGATTTTCCAAAAGAGTGCTCAGCAGGTCCCCGGAGAACTGCTAAAAACCTGGCCCTGATTGTGGGGGTTGCGCACTCTTGAAAATATGGTCCTGAGCATGGAAGATATGATGACCACTGTCCTCCTACTTTCATTAAAGTGTTGTCTCTCCCCAACCCCTATATAGTCAAGGTGAGGCTAGTTTGCACAGGGTCCAAAGTGTCCTGTTCCCTTCCTTATAGCTTACCGCTATTTTATCTTATTTCTAATCTCTCTTCACTAATGGCAGCACACGAGGCACTGCTCTTTCCAGGAAAGGCAGATGAACAGCCTCTCCACAAACACCACCGCAGATTACCTAGCAGAGGGTGGTCGAGTAGCAAATGGCCAACAGCCAAGTACCTCGCCGTCAATATTTGCTTGTGGTCCAGCAATCCAAACCCAGGCTGTCAAGACACAAGGCTGGCTTTTTACTCTTCTAACCTTTGACACCTGGGACCAGATCCTTAGTGGGTATAATTTGCCAGTATTCCATTGAGGTCAATAGAACAATGCTGATTTAAACCAGCTGAAGCTCTGGCTTAAAGAGTTGGGATTTGCTAACAGGCTGCTAATGGATTTTGCATTAATGCTAATGAAAGAAGTTGGACCTGACCCAACATAAACAGCAGCAATTCCATACGTGTTGTGCTTTACAAATATATCCTTCACGAAAAATGAACAGAAGAATGATGTAAGTTTGGTTGAGCCAAAATAAGTGATTCTTTCTTCGGTTTCATTCTTTGTATTGGTCTGCTAAATCAGGCAGTTACCATATTCATATAACTAGCTGACAGCTTCTGGGACAGATTAATCAAGCGGAAAGAGAGAAATTCTCAAGGAAAATCGTTCTATTTCAAGACTGCATCTTCCTTGAGTAATATCTTGGTAGAACTCAGATACTGATGCTGCTCTGTGTCTAATGTAATCTTTAATGTGATGTATTTGTAAATAATTGAAAAGTAAAGAAGACATTAACTCTAGAAAATCCCCCAACCTTACTGAACAAAGAATGCAAATTAATCTAAATTTCTTTTTGTTTCCCACTGCACATAACTTCTGCCTTCAGAATTATAACCAAATGGAATAACACTGCTGTAGCTAAAAGGACACATTTTGTTAGTTTCACTGTATATGTTACCTTCTTTTTCTTTAAAAAATAGAGTAACACAAGTGGATGATTTTGAAATATTACTGGGCGTCTTTCAACTAAAGAATTCTGGAGAAGGGGTCCTAATGGATTGGAAAGTTCTTAGTGGCATTTTTTTGTATTTTTAATTTATTCCAAAACATTTGACATAAATCTAAACCCTTTATTTTCTGAGCATCCAGAGCAATGTGATAGGTGCATGACATGAGCTGAAATACACCAAAACTAAAGTAAATTGATTATAATCAGAATTTGGGGAAATTAAAGTCCGTACATTTTGAAATAATCAATAACTGTATTGTGGTGGTTACACATTATTGTTGTTCTGTGCTAAAATATTAGGGTTTTCTGTTGGCCTACCCTGTGTTGAGCAGGTGTTTGGAATCCAGTACTGAAATGCTGAACGATTCCTCCTGACCCACTGTAGCAGTTGTGGCTCCTTTTCCCACCCTGAACACCCTGAACATAACGTTGGGCAGGAGTGGCCCTCTGGAGTATAGTGGTACGTCTATACTCACCCGTCGCGTCGGAGGAGTCCAATCGATCTTCTGGGTTCGATTTATCGCATCTTGTCTAGACGCGATAAATCGAACCAGGAAGTGCTCCCCCGTCGACGCTGGTAATCCTGCTCCACGAACGGAGCAGGCGGAGTCGACGGGGGAGCCTGCGCGCCGCGTGTGGACCACAGGTAAGTTCGAACTAAGAGACTTCGACTTCAGCTACGTTATTAACGTAGCTGAAGTTGCGTATCTTAGTTCGACAGGGGGGTTTAGTGTAGACCAGCCCAAAGTCTTGGAGAGAGAGAGAGAGCTGATCTTGGCAGAAAAAGATGAGGCTGAATTCTACGTGGTGCTCTTACAACTGCTCATTAAAGAACAACGCAAGGAAGAGGGCTCAATTTGGGAATTAACTCACCATGTATGCTGTGTGCTAGAGCAGCGTAAAGCAGGGGTCTCCAAACTTTAGGAGACGAGGGCCACATTAGATTTTTGAAGGGGCTTCGCGGGCCGGCTTTAGGGAGTGCAGGGCCCGATTTTGACGGGGCCCCACCGCTGAAATACCGCCAAGGCGGCAGCAGCGTTTAAGCTGCCAGCGAAGTGCTGCCAAGGCAGTGGCAGCAATTGGTTGGGTGGCCGGACAAATCGAAGCCGTGGGCCAGATCCGGCCCCCGGGCCATAGTTTGGAGACCCCTGGCGTAAAGGATCAGCCTTTTCCTACTGTTCTTCTGAAATTGGACGGTATTAAGGCGCTGTCTCTTTAATTAGGGTTAAATTCCTGGAAGAAATTGCCAAATAAAGTTGCTGTAATGTACAGTGTGTCTCAGGCGTGTGTTATGTGTCTGTATGTATAGGCCTGGATCCACAGAGGGACAAAACCATTGTGATGCTTAGTGTTATAATGCCTGGCTTTTAGATACCTAGACAATCCACAAAGCCTGAGGCCCAGAGGCAGGAACATAGGTGTCTAGGGAGCCTTTACCCTGAAAGTTTAGGTGCCAAGTGAAATTAGTTGCCTACAGGGTTTGACAGCAGCTTAGCAGTTCTGTGGATCACAGTGGCACCTAAAACTGGGAAGAGACAGGCATCGAAGAATGGGATCCACAAAAGCCAATAGCCTAGATGGGCAGCTGCCTAAACCACCCAATGGGAGATGCCAGTGAGAGGAGAGTGTCCAAAGCCCCTGTCCCATCCCCCCGAGTTAGGTGCCTATATCTCTTTGCAATCCACCGCTGGAAACCCTTCTCCTGGAGTCAGGTGGCTTTCATGCCCAAGTCGTTTCTGATGTGACTGAGTTAGGCGCTTGCCTCACTCCACACGCAATCTGTCGCTCCACTCGCCCGAATCTTGGCACTGACTGAAAGGCTCATTAGTACTGAACTGCAATTTGACACAAAATGGCCAGCGGAGGTGCTGGGGCTACTACCCACCTAGCCCAGTGGTTAGTGCACTCACCTAGGATGTAGGTCTCCTCTTCAGTTCAATTCCCCCTTCAGACAGTGTGGAAGAGAAGATTTGAACAGGTGTCTCCCACCTCCCCAGCAGATTATGGGATCTTCTGATGCGGGCTTCTTTCTATATTAATAATTAGTCACCGATAGCAGAGGGATTGGACTCTGGGTCTCAGATCTCCCAAGTGAGTGCTCTAACTACCAGACTATAGAGTTATTCTCTCTCTCTCTCTCTCTCTGGCCCAATAACTCTTCAGTTATGTTCCTTCTCCATGCACACCATCGGACCCAATGCAATAGGCATGTCAGAGGCCTGCGATCGAATTGGGCCCCGTGGTTTGGATAAGCATTCTTCTGCCTAGTTCCCTGCTTCATGGTTTGCATTGGGGCTCAGGCATGACAGGCATCTGAACACCTAGATGTTCAGATGCCTCAGGCAGCAGTGCACATGCCCAGAGGCAGAAACATAGGTGTCTAGGGATCCTTTACCCTGAAAATGTAAGGTGCTATGTACAATTAGATGTCTACAGGGTTTGGCGGCAGCAAAGCAAACTGTGGTTTAGGTGCCTATGTCTGGGTTTAAAGGGCCAAGTACCTTTAGTTTCTATGGCCCAGATCCACACTTGAAAACTGTAGCCAGAACTGCTAACCCTGTTCTTCCCACATGTATCAGTGACCCTAAATGTAATGAAGCCAAACTTTTAATTCCCATTAATATTAATAAGACAACATACCCAAAGGTCTTCCCAAGGCAAGCATTCTGAGCCTAGTAATGATAATTTGCCAATCTATGGTGTCTTCCAATCAAGGATCTTTGTTTTGCAAACATTTAATTAAGACTCAATTAACAACATCCCTGTACAGTAGGCTAGTAGTATCCCCATTTTACAAATGAGTAAACTGAGATTATGTGCCACAGAACAAGCTAGCGGCCGGGTGTTGGATACATCCCGGAACTCCTAGTCTTCTGTTCTGACCTTTAGTTACCTTGCCTTCACCTTATCAGGTGCTTCCACAAGTTTATGTGCAGTGTACATGCCATTTTATCCTACCATTGCTCTGAAATCTCACTGAGTTGCTGTGTTTAAAAAAACACCTCTCCTTCATATTCAAAGGCTTACTGGTGTTTATAATTGAATATGATTTGCATATAGCAATTATATCTCTTATTAGCTGTGATTGCAGTTTCAGTTAAAGTAAATACCCTGCAGATCTGCTAAGGCTTCCATATCTGCCTTTGCAGCAACAGCAGACAATTTTAACAGTTCTGTAGAAACAAATTACATTTCAGTTGTAAGTCATGACAGACATTATTAAACAGTAAACGGGGATGTTTACCCTATGATTTCCTACCGGATACTGTGTCTATCTGTATTAACAGCCTTTAGAGTTGTTTAGTGCTAATTTTACATATTCATTT
This sequence comes from Chelydra serpentina, assembly GCA_037349315.1. NCBI lineage: Eukaryota > Metazoa > Chordata > Testudines > Chelydridae > Chelydra > Chelydra serpentina. Next base: position 2,319,180 of record JBAIAC010000023.1, read on the forward strand.
ATGTAATTTTAGGTTCTATCATACAATCAGACTCATAAGCAAAAATTTACAAATGACATGGATTGGTTTTTTTTTTCTTTTTGCAATTGGCATGATTCACCTGTGGCATAATTAATAGGAGTACAGGAAATTGACAAACTACACCTTTCTGCTAGAGATGGGACATAGGGAGGGGAGTTTGAGATTGAGGATGGGGAGGGGGAAATTATAATTTCAGAGAGGAAGGTAGAGATGGGGAGAGGAGAAAGGAAATACAAAGAAGGGGCAGAGGGAGGTAAGGGAAGGAAGGATGAGAAACAGGCAGAAGAAGAGAGAAAAGGAGTGGGGTGGGAAAATGAGATGTAATAAACTGGAAAGAGAAATGATCCCTTCCCAGCAAGGTGTGAGAGCTGGCACAAAAGAGGGGATGGGGACATTGCTTCCCAGAAGGAAGGACAAAGTGGTGAAGAAGCAGCAAGAAGATTCCTGGCTTCTTCTAGAAAAGGAAAAGGGAGTGGAGGCAGGGGTGTCTTTTTCCTTTCAGCTGGAAAAAGAGAGAAGCACACCATTACCACCAAGAAGAGGCATTGGAAGCACACCGTAGTAGTACAGAGTATGTTTACTGCTCTCCATTGGAAGGGATGGCTGCAGAAGGTTCAGGGGTGGGTTAGGCCTTGGGGAGAAACTCACGTAGGGGGTAACTGATTGGTGGGCAGCAAGGGGGTGGATATATTAGAACATATTGGGTGGGAGCCTCACTGGGCGGGGAACGCATGCAGGTACCATATGGGAGGTGAGGATGGAAGGACAGTCAGAAACAGAGCATCAGGAGATGAAAGGAGACAATATATTGGGGTGACAACTAGAGTTCCCCCTAAAGTGATGATATACATTGCATGTTACAGGATTCTTTTCTGCATTGTTAATTAAGATAGTCCTAGGCTGGCTGTGTGAGTGCCTCACCCTGCAGCTTTTCTTCAGGAAGGATAGTTGATCTGTGTTACCACCACCGTACTCGCCAAAGGCAACAGGGGAGAGCAGCAACTTTATGAAGCCTTATTGTAATCCAGTCTAAAGATCTTTTGGGGATGCGATGGCTGGGTTGACTGGACATCTCTTGATATTAATAGTGTATGCTTCTGAGCCTCATAGGAAATAAAAAGCCCTGGACTGGTACTATGTTCACACCAGTGAAGCCAAAAGTGAAGCCATTTACAGATGATAGCTATTTTTCCAATGCATTTCTTCAAACCTTCTTGTCACAGTAGAACATTTCTGGTTCCACATGCAGAAGCAACAGCTTATGGGACAGAAGTGAGGAAGTTAAGGCAGCAATGTGAATTTGGGAGAAAATGTGGAGGATTGTGACAGGGCACCCTGTGTCCCCTCAAGAGGTTGTTTGAATCCTTGGCTTCTTTTTCCATGAAGGGTTTGGGTCACCGTCCTGTTCTGGGATCCCGTGTGTTGTGTGGGATGGGTGATTGGGTTATGAATAAGGCTGCGAGTCTGTCACAGAGGTCATGGATTCTGTGACTTTCTGGGACCTCAGTGACTTCTGTAGTGATTGGTGTGACTGACCCTGGGCCGAACACTGCCGGGACAGTCTTGGGCCACCCCGGGTCCCCCCAACCCCAGCAGCAGCGGCAGTCCCCGACTGACCCCTGCCCTGAAGCATCCATGGAGTGCTCCTGGAGTCCTCCCTCCAAAGCACCCAAGATTTAGTCAGGGGTATATAGTACAAGTCATGGATAGGCTGTGAATTTTTGTTTACTTCCTGTGACCTATCCATGACTTTTACTAAAAATACCTGTGACTAAAATGAAGCCTTAGTTATGAATGAAGTGTGAAAGGCAGTACAGCCTTCTATTGGTTGCTGCAACATTTTCTCTCTCCTTCCCTCTTTAGAAAATGATCAAAGGAGACAAAAGGCAAATTGTTGCACCTGTGGGCAAGTTAGTGTTTTACTAATGACTGGAAGTGTCATATGCAACAAGTTAGGAACCTGAGACCCTAGAAACTGTATTGTTGCGGGGACGGGGACAGAAACCTCAGAAGGGAGGAATGAGCTAGTTTGGAAAAGTTGCCCTAAAAGTATCTAGTAAGCTGGCATCCTTGTGCTGTTTAAACTGCTATTGATGATATCCAGGGTTGTGTAGTTTGGGAGATGCTCGGGGAGTGAGGAGGGTTGATTTCACCAAGGTGGGAAAGCCCAATAGATGATATTTTTTTCACTGTCTGGTAATCATTGGTAATCTCCAGTTGCTTTGTTGATCTTGCATGCTAAGAGCACATGGGTTGCATCCTCCCTTTCCCCTGATGTATATCACCCAGTGTTGCCCGCTGTCATATTTGGTGTGTTTTCTTAAAGCCCCAGCTCCTGGAGTCATGTGATTAAGATGAATGCTGAGATTCTTACAAAAAATTCTAGCGCTCATAGTTGTGGTTAGAAGCTTGAAAATGTGAACTGTAAAAGCTCAAAAACCAAGTGGCAAATAAAAAGTCAACACATTTTTTTAATCATGACTTTTGAAGGAATTTCATAACTTGGGAGGGAGGCTTACTCATAATTGAAAATGTACCAAATTCTGCCTTCCTTTACACCTGTGCAACTCCTGAATTTTGCCCACTGAATTTAGAGCAGCAAATGTTATAAGCTGTAATAGGTCTCGCTTTGTGCAGTTTTGCACTGGTTTGGCAGGCAGTAATCCTTCTGTGTGGTCCTTTGTGAGGATGATCCTCACATAACCTCATATTAATTAAAATTAGGGATTATACAAAGACCATTATTTCAGGGATTAGCCTTTTTTTGAGTTAATGTTATTTCTCATGCCTCAGCTGATGTTGTTTTGTTTTTTAACAGTAATTTTACACAGTAAATTGATTTGTAATTTTGCTTGTCTTCACTATCTATAAAAATAAACATCTCCAGGGATACTTCATTCAAATATGGTTACAATCTTATCAGTATGGGTGATCCCACATGTTTGTTTTCACATGCCTGTTTTGATGCAGCACGTGTCTGTACTGTACATATGCAAACCATATGGAGCTGCTATCTAGATTCTAAGTCTACCAAATACAATGAACATCTGAAAAACTTCTGTGTCTGACTCTCTGATCTGCCATATTGGCTATAGGCTAATGTAACTCTGGTGTGAAAACAGTGTGAAAGAATCATGCTGTGCATGGTAAGCTGTGGTCAGTTACTCAGATCTGGTTCTATTTGATCCAGAGGTGAATGTAAGCCGGAGTAAGTAAGTGAAAGTAAGCCGCTACCCCAGGACTCCTGCAGTGGGGCTTGGGCAGTGATTTAAAGGGCCCGGGGCTCCGACCACTGCTACTGCCCTGGGCCCTTTAAATTGCCACTGGAGCCCCCCTGCTGGAGCCCCGGGGTAGCGATGGCGGCCGGGGGCTCTGGCAGCAATTTAAAGGGCCCAGGGCGGTAGCTGTGGTTGGAACCCTGGGCCCTTTAAATCATTGCCCAAGCCCTGCTGCAGGAGCCCTGGGGTAACGGCAGTGGGGCTCCGTGGGTGTTTTAAAGGGCCTGGGGCTCCCAGGGCCCTTTAAATCGCTGCCATAGCCCTGAGTCCCAGGGTAGCGGTGGCCGGAGCCCTGGGCCCTTTAAATCGCCCCTGAGCTCTGGGGCTCCCAGCCGCCTCTGCAGCTAGTAGCTCTGGGGGTGATTTAAAGGGCCCGGGGCTCCCAGCCACCGCTACTGCAGCTGGAGCCCTGGGCCCTTTAAATCTTGATTTAAAGGGCCTGAGGATTTAAAGCCCCCACCTCTTCCAGTTTAGGCCACGCCTTTTCTGGTTGAGGCCCCACCCTCTGCTCAGGACTCCGGCATACCGGTAAATCCTTTAAATTACTTTCACCCCTGATTTGGTCAAAAGTTGCATCCTTCAGTTTTGGTATTCTTTTAATACTAGCATGATTAGTACCAACCCACCAACATATTTCAACAAGGTAAATAAGAAAACATTGACTAAATGGATTATTGAAAAGTTATATATGAACACACTGACTACACTGTCTATTGAATATAAATGTATGTATATCAAAATGGTAAGCATAAGGTGAAATGTATCAATCTCCTGCCTATCAGTGAATCCTCATTGTGGGAGGTAAAGCAGGTATCAAAACAGTGAGACTGCAGCGCCTAATGAACAGGGTACTAGTCTGGGAGTCAGGACACCTGGGTTCAACCAATGACCCGCTGTATGACTTTGGGCAAGTCACTGCTTCCTGGCCCTTTGTCTTGTCTGTTTAGACTAGAAGCTCTTCAGAACCTCTCCCATTGTGTGTTTTCACTGCACCTAGCTCAATGTGGCCAAAAGCTTGACTGGGGTCTACAGGTGCTACTGTATTACAAATAACATAGCAGTTCATTGGTATGCATTATGACCATACCAGGCAGATAACCACTGTAAGCAACCATTAAAGTCAGTCTTCTAAATATGATATGAGTGAGTTATGATAAAAATTAATCAGCTATTTAAACATTGTCTCTGCTGTGGGTTAGCAGCAAGACACTAACAAAATGTCTCCCAGGTTACTACTTAATTACAATTACTATGGTTACAAGGTTGAGCAATAAACTCTCATTTGATAGTTCAGGTCAGAGTAATCATTAATAAACTCTTAGCAAAGCCTGGCCAGCTCCTGTGCATAAAAACCAATTAGATTTATCATCCTAGGCTTTACATAGTTTCTCTCAGCTCTTGGAGGTTCAGCAGCATGGATGGCAGGACTCAAGTGCAAAGTCAGTCCTCTGGAGTTGCACAATCTTTCCTTCTTCCTTCTCCTTTAGAGTCCAGCCATGTTCCTTCTATTCCAGGCCTGACTCGTTGGGCCCTCTGTAGTGAACAGGTTGTTGGGGGTTGACTCTGTCTAATCCAGGGGTCTCAAACTCAAATCACCACGAGGGCCACGTGAGGACTAGTACATTGTCCAGCGGGCCGCATCACTGACACCTTTTCATATAAAGATACAAAAGCACCTCCCTCAGCCTTTCGGTGGACAGGATACTGGGCTGGATGGATCTTTGGTCTGACCCAGTGTAACGATGCTGGTTCTGGCGAGACCCCACTGAGAGTGCCAGTCAGGACAAATTGCTTCAAGCAGGGCAATTACAGCCCAAGGCTGGGGTTCTTCCACCTCTAAGGTAAACCAAACCAGCCAGACAGAGGAGACTTTGCTTTTACCCCACTGGCTAACCACAAGTCATTCCAAGCAATCCCCTACGACACTCCAGTTTCCCAGTCTCACCACCAGTGCCACTCGTTATGGGGACAAATGGTCATGAAAACCAATGCCCCAGTAAAAGAAAATAGGTTCTCCCGATCCCAACGGACCGAACCTCAGAGCCAGGTCAATATACAACTTAGATCTTACCCACAAATCACGCTGTTGCCAATCCTTTAGAATCTAAAATCTAAAGGTTTATTCATAAAAGGAAAAAGGTATAGGTGAGAGCTAGAATTGGTTAAAAGGAATCAGTTACATACAGTAATGGCAAAGTTCATGGTCCAGGCTTGCAGTAAAGATGAAATACTGCAGGTTCAAATCAAATCTCTGGATTACATCCCCAGCTGGGATGGGTCCTTCAGTCCTTTGTTCAAAGCTTCCATGTGTAGCAAGGTTCCTCCAGAGGTAAGAAGCAGGAAATGAAGACAAAATGGAGATGAGGCAGCTGCCTTTTATAGTTTCTTCCAGGTGTAAAGACACCTCTTTGTCCTTACTGTGGAAAATCACAGCAAAATGGAGTCTGGAGTCACATGGGCAAAGTCCCTGCATATCTGAAGTCACAGGCATGTCTGCCATCTCTCAATGGGTCAATTGTATAGTCGATGGTCCTTAATGGGCCATCAGCAGGCCTGGCAGAGCTGATAGCTTGTTTGTGGCCCCAGTTTGAAATACAGACAGTATAAAGCCATTGAAATACTGACAGTATAGAGCCAATATTCATAACTTCAACTACAAAACTGATACATACATATAAATGACATAATCATAACCAGCCAAGCATAACCTAGTCTTAGACACCTCATTTGACCCCCTTTATATAAGATTTGGTGCCACTACAGGACCTTGGTTGAAACAATGATCTATACGGTTGCAGTTATTGTCAATAACGTCACACCCAGTATGGCCATTCTTATGTTCTTATTCCTCCGGCCCTGCCCCCATTCCAACCCCTTCCCAAAAGTCCCCACCCCAACTCCACCCTCTCCCTGCCCCTATTCCAACCCCTTCCCCAAATCCCTGCCCCTGCCCTGCCTCTTCTCCGCCTCCTCCCCTGAGCACACGGCTCCCCGCTCCTCCCCCCTCCCTCCTGGAAAGCGCTAAGCACCACCAAGCAGCTGTTTGGCAGCAGGAAGTGCCTGGAGGTAGGCAGAGGAGCAGGACGCGGCGCGCTGGGGCGGGGGAGGGTGACAGCGGGTGAGGGGAGCTTGGAGGCCACAGGAAATAACTCTGCAGGGGGGCGGGGAGCTTGGCAGGCCGCAGCAAATAACTGCATGAGTCGCATGCAGCCCGAGGGCCACGTGTTTGAGACCCCTGGTCTAATCTATCCATCTACTATCCACCTCCAGTAGTGCTGATTTGAAAAATGCTAATTGCCTTTCACAGGAATTGTTTTTTAATTGTAGGTTGGTTCAAAACTTCCTGCAAAAATTCTTTAGTTTCTCATTGAAAAGTCAAATCATGAACCCCTTTTGGTCCCTCTCCTTTCTCTCCCTCTTTACCCACTTTCCAGTGGCAAAATGGAGAAAGATGGGAAACTTCTAAACAAGTTTTCTGCAAAAATAGCTTGTTGGGGGTGTGGGGGGGTGTTGAAGTAATTTTTCATCAAAAGTTTGGACAGGTATTTTTCCACCAGCTCTAGCTATAAACTCCCTCTTGGCATTTACCACATGCCTATTGGCATGAGCTGGGTGCTGGAGAGCATTGCTCGTCTCTTGTTCTCTTCAGGGCTGGGCCAGGCTCTAACTTGAAAACAGGCTCAGTTAGATGGCATTCAACATCTCATTTACATAACTAGGCTGGGATTCATAGCCAAAGACCCAGAAATAAAACTATCCAAACATCTCCCAGATGTGGGTCATTACTCCTCCTTATATAGGGAGTTATACTCATAACCCAGTCACGCTCCCTGAGATGGATACAAGGAGTGGATTTCTATCTTCTCCAGACCGTCACAGCCCCACCTTTCTGAGTGTCTCCCAACTGAGGATCAGGGCAGGTGATGAAGGTTAGTCTTACTGGCTCCTTGCTGGAACCAGAAGGACCCATCTAAGGCACCAAGCCCGGCTGTCACCCCTCTAAACGTTTATATGGGGAGGAGCAGCAGCACCCCAGAAGATCCTGTAAGGGATGATCTAAGGCAGGGGTGGGCAAACTATGTCCCGGGGGTCACATCCGGCCCTCCAGATATTTTAATCCGGCCCTCGAGCTCCGGCCATGGAGCGGGCTCTGGGGTTTGCCCCACTAAGGCACTCCAGCCAGGAAGCAGGGTCAGGGGTTTGCCCCACTCTGCACAGCTCCCAGAAGCAGTGGCATGTCCCACCTCTGGCTCCTACGCATAGAGGCAGTCAAGGGGCTCCACACGCTGCCCCTTCCCCAAGCGCCACCCCCACAGCTCCCATTGGCTTGGAACCGCAGGCAATGGGAGCTGCAGGGGCGGTGCCTGCACACAGGGCAGCGCACACAGCCACCTGGCTGTACTTCCATGTAGGAGCCAGAGGGGGGACATGCCGCTGTTTGTGGGAGCTGCTTGAGGTGAGTGCCTCCTGGATCCTGCACCCCTGACCCCCTCCTACACCCCAACCCCCTACCCCAGCCCTGATCCCCCTCCCGCCCTCCGAACCCCACAGTCCCAATCCGAAGAACCCTCCTGCACCCCCAACTACTCATCCCCAACCCCACCCCAGAGCCCACCCCCCAGCTGGAGCCCTCACCCCCTCTCACACCCCAATCCCCCAATTTGTGAGCATTCATGGCCCACCATACAATTTCCATACTCATATGTGGCCCACGGGCCAAAAAGTTTGCCCACCCCTGATCTAAGGGAATCTAAGGACCCTTGGGGGTCTTTCACCAGATAAGCCAACAATCACCCCAATTGAGGGATCTGAAGAGCATGTAAGGGGGGTCCCTCCAGCATATTGGCCACCAGGCCCAGTTACCCCCCTTCCCCTTGGAGACACACTATCACTTTTTTGAACACACATTCCCCTGTGGAGCATAAATGGGTTTCCTGCATGTAGATTCTGCTCTGTGAATACAATTAGTAATGTACACCCATGGTTTGTAGATGCAAAAATGGGTCCAGGTGGAGGCAATGTTAAACTTTTGGCCTTTGAGGATTGCAAAGGCATCCGAGGGTGTTACCTGTTGTCTGTAGGAGTCCAAATTAGTCATTCTCTGAAAAATCAAAACTCTCACAATTCTGCTTGTTTCAAAGCAAAACTGCCAACTTAAAATACATCAAAATGGTGTTTGATTTGCTAAATCAGTAAGGCAATTACAGATCACACAGGGCACAATTTAAAAGTAATATTGGTTTATACATTTTAAAATACATGTGGAGTCAACAGATTCAGTTCCTGTGGGTTAAAAACCACAATATCCTTCTAAATGGAGATTGGAAATAGACTAGCGAAGGTGAAAAGAATACAATGGAAGGCAGTGTTCAGAGTCAGCCAGAGAAGAGCATTCTTAGGTGAGTTATTTATTCCATTACTAAAACTGTAGCCAAGCATGGGAAGCAGAAAACAGATTTTTAAAGGACAGCTGCACATCTTTATAGGAATGGAATGTACAAGATAAGGATGAGTTTGGGTTCAGAGGGAAAAGCTTTTACTTCCATTGTAGTGAGTAGATAAGAGTCAGAGCATGTTGTCTTTGTCTGACAGTGAGTGCAAAGTGGAGCGGATCAGAATCTACAGTATTTACCTGAACATTGGTAGATAAAATTATCTGAACAAGATGGGGGGCGGGGGGGGGGGGGACTTGAGGCACCTGCTCAGGGAATGGTGCCCAGTTTGAAAGGAGCATTTTGAGCACTTTTTAAAATAAATAACTAGGGTTTGATTTTTAACTTTCCAGTGTTGGTGGAGCAATACTGAACTATCTCTTTCCAACTACTGGTCTGTCCTTTTATACGGCAAACCTCAACTTTTCCCCCTTCCTCTTGCTTGGGGAGAGCAATGTCTCATCGCGCTTCCTTGTTTGCTAGGCCAGTGTGAGAACACTTAAGGGCTCAATTTGCATTGGGGGGCTCACAAACTGAGTCCTGCAAATTTGGCTCACAGAGGTTGCACTAAACCAACCCCTACATTCTCTGCCTGGAGGTTAGGATTGGACAAGGAAAATATCGTTCTCCCTCTGTAACCACAGCTGATCCTTCCCTACTCCCCCGTTGTCCACTCCACCTCATAAACTCCAGGAATCACATTTGACCCTTGATATTTTCAGAGGGACTTGGTGGCCTGCACTCCCTCCCTACTCTGTAGCTTTAGCTACCGTACTGGAGGTGATGGGGTGGTCAGTTGCTGGTGGCCATGTTCTGATGAATTGTGCAAAGGGTTTGCTGAATCCTGCCCCAACAGACATTTGATGGATTAAGCTGGCAAGGGTTAGTGCCATCAGGCCTGCCACATACTCTACTGGGGAGCATTGGCCACAGAGTACCATCGGAGTGAAATCATCAGGAGACACAAGCTACCCACACCCCATGAATATGTCTAAGGTACATCAAGATCCACGTTCTTGTTGGAACAGAAGGGCAAGCTGGCTGTGGGAAGGGGGACAATGTAAACACAAACCCATGCTGCTCCTGGAACATGTCACCAAGGTGTGTGAACCATAGGCTGAGGTTTGTGAACAAAATGAACCTCAAAGAAAGAGGCTGTTCTACTGAGCTTTGACACTGGTTGCAAATCTTCCCCAGAGCTCGCGTCTTCCCTTCTGTGGACGTCGGGCACAGTTTGTCAGACAGTTATGACCTTAATACCAGCACACGTTCAGAAATAGTATTAGTGCACTCTTCAGCTCATTGCCTTTTTTATTTCTGCAGCATCAGAGCAATGGCTTAATGGAGGCAAATAATCCCTACCACTTTAAACAGTTTAGGGCCTTTACACAGGCCCATTATTGTAAATTAGAATCGGGCCTCTTTGTAGTATTTAGATTTAGAGTGTGGCAAGCCATTGTACTGGGGAGAGGGAAGGAGGAAACACACAAGGGGCTTCCCATCCTTGTATTTCCACCAAGAAAGGGCTGGTCACAGTCATATTCCCTTCACTCTCCAAAGTGCACTCTGCCTTGGTGCTCCTGGTGACAAATGACCATAAGGGATACAGGAAGAGATGTGGATATGCTCCTCCTCCTCCTGCTTCTGACCTACTGGCTAGCTTCCCAGAACTGGCCTGGGTGGGGGTATCTGACTTTGAAGTGCCTATTATATTTTGAACTTACATTGTTTGCCAGGATGAGTTAAAGTATCACTCGTAAATTATTAAATGGGTTTCTAGCCTCTATCAGTGTGTTTCTATGCTCAAACTATACATCTGTTATGCTGTATAATACACGTGAGACTGTAATTACCCTATGATTTTTATATTCAACCGTAGGTCAGGTGAGGGCTTGGGGTCAAAAAGTTGAATTCATGAATGTCGGCAGCCCTTAAAGACAACGGCCTTAATAAGGCTGAAATGCCAAAAACTGTCCCAGTGCAGTTAGTTGTCAGAAACCTGATGAGCTGACAGGAAGGTAAGTATCAAAGTGGGAGAAAAAGATTAATCCCACTTCTAGGTGTCAGGTGAGACAGCAGCTCCTCATCCTTAAAGGATCAGGACAGCATTTCAGATTTATAAATGTAATTATTTCCACCAAGCAGAGGAAGTAGACACAGACAAAGCTAGAAAGGAAGATCTGCTACTAGCTGAAACCTGCCAAGAATATTGTACATTATAACTGCAGTTCTTTCCATCGGTTGTAATAGACTATGAGTTTTCAACCAGGAGGTCATGAACAGGTGACAGGCTCCTGGCCACCCTGCCTTTCCCATATTATTAGATGGAAGACACTCTAGAGCAGTCCTGGTTTGGAAGGGTGAGAACCACTGTAGTACTCTCTTCTATTTCTCTGTAGAAGAGCCTCATCCTGTTGTCCTTACTTGGGCAATGCTCCCATTGATTCCAGTAAAGAGCTCAGGGCTTTGAACAGCTGCCACTAACTTCCAGGTGCTCAGCACCTCTGAAAATTAGGCTATTTAATGAGGTGCCATAATATGGATTTAGATATCTGACTCTTAGCACTGAGGTGGGCCTTCCTCTTTGTTTTTCATCCTCTAACTGGGCATATGGCTCACCTACCATACCTCGCAGGGTTGCTACCAGGGTGTGATGGATTTGGAGCTGCCTGTAATTTAAGAATACGGCATCTTGACCAGGCTATTGTGTGATTACGAGTCCATTCAATAGCTGGATTGTCATCAAACGCACACAGGAAGCGGGAGGTAGATCCACTTCTCAGCAAACACATAGGGGCCAAAGTAAGAGCCATTTGCTCTGATGTTCTGGTGGGCCTTCTGCTGGGCTTGCCAGACAGGTTTCCCCAGGAACGAATCAGCCCCTATGAAGTGGGGGGACCTAAAGGCATGGGGGAGGGGGCTTAAAGAGAGACACACTCCCTCAAGGAGAGGCACAGGATTTTGAATGACTGCGAAGTGCCACTATGAATGACAATGATTAGTCACTGGGCTGGAGGGCGACACTGAGATGCTATAGCGTGGTAGTTAGGGCACTTACCTAGGATGCAAATCCCTTCTCCAATGACTACTTAATTATTTATACAAAGTGGATCAGCTCCACCAGGAAAGGTTGAGAGGCCTGCTCCAGAATGTCCCATAACTCAGTGGCAAGGCCAGTCTCCTGCAATGTGGGAGACCCACCTTCAAATCTCTTCTCCATATCAGCAGGGAGAGGGGATTAACCCATGGTCTCCCATGGATGAGTATCCTAATCATTGGGCTAAAAGTTATAAGGAGGGTGGTATGACCGCCACCTCTTCTGGTCTTTATATAAATCTAGACCCTTACAAATGCCCCCCAAAAATCTGGCTTTGGTTGAACAATACATGTTTCATTTGACCCAAAATGGAGTTTTTTTATTTGCCTCCCCCGCACCCCTGTGACAGATTTCAGTTACAATATGCCTAAAACCTCAGGTGATCAGTCTGAGATTGCAGGACCGTGAGAGGGGAGATGCAGGAACACACACCACACCATGTGATTGAATTTTAAAGCTTTATTGATAAAATGATAAAGTAACAGCGGAGAGCGCTGGAAAATGCTTCCATGTCACTCAAAGGAAGAAAGAAAGCATTAGTGCCCAAGCTGTAACCCACTTTCATACTCACACACGCACCCCCCAGGCTGGCCAGGCCTGGGGCGTATTGTCAGAGGGGGCGGGGGGATGGACGGGAGTCTGTCCTAGGCCCAGGTCATCCGAGAATCCGCTGAGATCTCAGAATTGCTACAGCTCTCAGGAGGGTATTAAGTCCTGGGCTCCTTGCGGGGGGGGGGGGGGGTGTTTCACTCAGGGAATTCTGCTTCTGGTGCTCTTTGTGTCAATCCAAACTGCTTTTCTGTGGTCTCTTTCCCTTTCCCAAAACACCCCGGCTCCAGGGACGCCTGGCTCGGCTCCCCCTCTTGTCGTCTCGTCTGTGTTTTCAGATTCTGCAACCCTGGGCTTTGTTTTCTTCTTCGCTGACCTTGCTGTCTTGCAGGTGCAGGTCGGTCTGTACTGTTGGATTTTCTTTCTCATGGCTCCTTGGGCAACTTTCAAGCCACCGTCTTTCTCAGCTCACAGACAAACATCGGTTGTGAACTGCAACCTTGAGCTGACTGGAATGTTGAATTAACTCATTCTCTGCTCTCTTCTTCTTTCCCTCCTTCTTGGCCTCTCGTACCCTGTAAAGGAAACATCCACTCTCCACTTGCACACCTTTGACCCTCCCCAAAATGCTTTGCGAGGCTTGCTACAGCGTTAGCAATATACAGTGCTGATCTGCCTTCCCAGGGGACTTGAGGGAGGGGGCCATTGGGGTGTGATACCTCCCGCAATTGCCAGCTAACCAAAATATCAATTATTCATCCAGTGCCAGTAAGGAATCCTTTCTGAATGTGGTCCTCAGCAAACAATCAGGTCTCCTTGAAGCCCTTTAGATGTATTGTCTGGGCTCCAACTATTTAGATAGGCAAACAGGGAGCACAAAAAAAGGACTCTGCCTCCCTGAGAGGAAGAGAGATACTAAGGAGTCAGTGAGGCATTGAGAGGGGGAAAGGCAGCTCTCCGGGGGTCTACAGAAGATAAGGTGGTCCATGAATGATGGCCAGTAGTCTCTGAATATCATTGTCATTTCTAGGCATAGTGTTATAACACCAGACTCCTGAACTAATTCATTCCAGATGTTGATCAGGGGAAGAGTTAACTGTGAATGAGCCTTTGAAAGTCAATAGGAGCTATGCTCCTAAACCCCTTAGGTACTTAAAAAAATCTCCCACCTAGACTCCCTGGATAACTGGACTCCAAGAACATAGGGTGTTTCTGTCTTTCGTCAACACTTTCAGACCATGTTTTGCCATCTAGAACAATAGCTTCTCTTGTGACACTTAATAAAGTAACAAGGAGTCTGGTGGCACCTTAAAGACTAATAGATTTATTTGGGTATAAGCTTTTGTGGGTAAACCAGTGCTGACAGTCGCCAAGTGGCGAACCAGTGTTGACAGGGCCAATTCAATCAGGGTGGATGTGGTCCACTTTCAATAACTGATGATGAGGTGTCAATTCCAGTGGAAATCCATCAACCTCATGAAGAAACTTGCACAAGTACAGACAGATATCATCTTTCTCTCCAAATGCAAACGGATGGACATCATACCAAATGGACTGAAGGTGAAAAATCCATTGCTATCTACATACTGCACAGACCACAGTGAGAGATTATGCCATACACTATCAAAGAAACTGAGGAACCACCTGATCAGCATCCTATACAGCAAACAGGAAAACATCAAAATAGAGCTCTCCAACCTGGAGACTTTCATAATTAACCAATCTTCCACACAAACAGACTTTACTAAAATAAGACAGGAGATCTACATTAAACACTTCACCTCTCTACAAAGGAAAAAGGACTGTAAGCTGTCTAAAATCCTACCTACCACATGGGGCCACAACAGTGGTACCCCCAATCCACCCAGCAATATCGTCAATCTATCCAGCCACACACTCAGCCGGCAGAAGAGTCTGTCCTATCTCGGGGACTCTCTTTCTGCCCCACCACCCCCACCAACATGATTCAGTTCTGCGGTGACCTGGAAGCCTACTTTCGCCATCTCCGAATCAAAGAATACTTTCAAGATAACACTAAACATCGCACAGATATACAGATACCCTCCCACCAACAGCACAAGAAGAAGAACTCCACATGGACTCCGCCTGAGGGTCGAAATGACAGTCTGGACCTATACATAGAATGCTTCCACCGACGTGCACAGGCAGAAATTGTGGAAAAACAACGCCACCTGCCTCATAACCTAAGTCGTACAGAACGCAATGCCATCTACAGCCTCAGAAACAACCCTGACATTATAATCAAAGAGGCTGCTAAAGGAGGTGCTGTTGTCATCATGAACAGGTCTGACTACCAAAAGGAGGCTGCCAGACAACTCTCCAATACCAAATTCTACACGCCACTCTCCTCAGATCCCACTGAGGAATACACTAAGAAACTGCACCATCTACTCAGGACATTCCCTACACTAACACAGGAACAAATCAACATTCCCTTAGAGCCCCGACCGGGGTTATTCTACCTACTACCCAAGATCCACAAACCTGGAAATCCTGGATGCCCCATCATCTCGGGCATTGGCACTCTCACTGAAGAACTGTCCAGATACGTGGACTCTCTACTCAGACCCTATGCCACCAGCACTCCCAGCTATCTCCGTGACACCACTGATTTCCTGAGAAAACTACAATGCATTGGTAATCTTCAAGAACACACCATCCTAGCCACCATGGATGTAGAGGCTCTCTACACAAACATCCCACACACAGATGGAATACAAGCTGTCAGGAACAGTATTCCTGATGATGCCACAGCACAACTGGCTGCTGAACTCTGTGATTTTATCCTCACGCACAATTATTTCAAATTTGGTGACAATATATACCTCCAGACCAGTGGCACCGCTATGGGCACCTGCATGGCCCCACAATATGCCAACATTTTTATAGATGACCCGGAACAACGCTTCCTCAGCTCTCGTCCACTCACACCTCTTCTCTATCTACGCTACATTGATGACATCTTCATCATATGGACCCATGGGAAAGAAACTCTGGAAGAATTCCACCACGATTTCAACCGCTTCCACCCCACCATCAACCTCAGCCTGGACCAGTCTACACGGGAAGTCCACTTCCTAGACACCATGGTGCAAATAAGCGATGGTCACATTAACACCACCCTATACCGAACACCCACCGACCACCATGCCTACCTACATGCCTCCAGCTTCCATCCCGGACACACCACACGATCCATTGTCTACAGCCAAGCACTAAGGTACAACCGTATTTGCTCCAACCCCTCTGACAGAGACCAACACCTACAAGATCTTCACCACGCATTCTCAAAACTACGCTACCCACATGAGGAAATAAGAAAACAGATCAACAGGGCCAGACGTGTACCCAGAAGCCTCCTGCTGCAAGACAAACCGAAGAAAGAAACCAACAGAACTCCACTGGCCATCATTTACAGTCCTCAGGTAAAACCTCTCCAACGGATCATCAGTGATCTACAACCCATCCTGAACAATGATCCCTCACTTTCACAGGCCTTGGGAGGCAGGCCAGTCCTCGCCCACAGACAACTCGCCAACCTGAAGCATATTCTCACCAGCAACTACACACCGCACCATAATAACTCTAACTCAGGAACCAATCCATGCAACAAACCTCGATGCCAACTTTGCCCACATATCTACACCAGGAACACCATCTCAGGACCTAACCAGATCAGCCACACCATCACCGGTTCATTCACCTGCACATCCACCAATGTCATATATGCCATAATGTGCCAGCAATGCCCCTCTGCTATGTACATTGGCCAAACTGGACAGTCCTTACACAAAAGGATAAATGGACACAAATCAGATATAAGGAATAGCAATATACAAAAGCCTGTAGGAGAACACTTCAACCTCCCTGGACACACAATAGCAGAGTTAAAGGTAGCCATCCTGCAGCAAAAAAACTTCAGGACCAGACTCCAAGAGAAACTGTAGAGCTTCAGTTCATTTGCAAATTTGACACCATCAGCTCAGGATTAAACAAAGACTATGAATGGCTAGCCAACTACAAAAGCAGTTTCTCCTCCCTTGGTGTTCACACCTCAACTGCTAGAAGAGGGCCTCACCCTCCCTGATTAAGCTAACCTCGTTATCTCTAGCCTGACTCTTCCCTGCACATTTATATCTGCCCCTGGACATTTCCACTGCTTTCATCCGAAGAAGTGGGTATTCACCCACGAAAGCTTATGCTTCAATACCTCTGTTAGTCTATAAGGTGCCACAGGACCCTTTGTCAATTCCAGGAGAGGCAAAGTTGCTTTTCTAATGAGCCAGCCACTCCCAGTCCCTATTCAAGCCCAAATTAATGGTGTTAAATTTGCAAATGAATTTTAGTTCTGCAGTTTCTCTTTGAAGTCTGTTTCTGAAGTTTTTTTGTTCAAGTATGGCTACTTTTAAATCTGTTACAGAATGTCCAGGAAGATTGACATGTTCTCCTTCTGGCTTTTGTATGTTACCGTTCCTGATGTCTGATTTGTGTCCATTTATTCTTTTATGTAGAGCCTGTCCGGTTTGGCCAATGTACATGGCAGAGGGGCATTGCTGGCATATGATGGCATATATAACATTAGTGGATGTGCAGGTGAATGGTGGTGGCTGATGTGGTTGGGTCCTCTTATGGTGTAGCTAGAATAGATATGGGGACAGAGTAAGCAACGAGGTTTGTTACAGGGATTGGTTCTTGGGTTAGTGTTTCTGTGGTGTGGTGTGTAGATGCTGGTGAGTATTTGCTTCAGATTGCGGGGCTGTCTGTAAGCAAGGACTGGCCTGCATCCCAAGGTCTGTGAGAGTGAGGGATCGTTTTCCAGGATAGGTTGTAGATTGTTGATGATATGCTGGAGAGGTTTTAGCTGGGGGCTGTATGTGATGGCCAGCGGTGTTTTGTTATTTTCCTTGTTGGGCCTGTCCTGTAGTAGGTGACTTCGGGATATCCATCTCGCTCTGTCAATATGTTTCCTCACTTCCCCAGGTGGGTACTGTAGTTTTAAGAATGCTTGATAAAGATCTTGTAGGTGTTTGTCACTGTCTGAGGGATTGGAGCAAATGCGGTTGTATCTTAGGGCTTGGCTGTAGACAATGGATCGTGTGATGTGTCCTGGATGGAAGTAAATCTTCCTTCAGTAACAAAAGGAGAGAACTAAGTAGCCAAACAATTGGCAAAGTGCAGAAAAACAGATATGGCCTTGCTGACATGACAAAATTGCCTGGCTCAGGGCTAGAAAAGGAACCAAGCACTGCCAGTCAAGAGAATGACCACTAGAATGATACTCTGAAACCTGCCTGACCTATTGCTAGGAAGAAGTAGTGAGTGTAGAGTAGTACAGATGGGTGGGCCATATCCCCTTGGAGAGGTGAGACAGGGCTTAAAGAGAGAAGTGGAAAAGCAATTTGTACTCCCTGAAGCAAATCTGAAATTCCTGTCAAGGTAAATGAGAAGGTTTTGTTCCATGAGGGAGATGATTTGCATGAAGCCATTGATTTGAATTGCCTATTGGGAGACGAGGCTTGCAAAATGGTCCTTACCTAGGAAGACATGGTCAGCGCTGGTGGGCCCACAGAACACTTCCTGTGAACTTTTCTGATCCTCTTTTGAGCCAGTAGTAATTCTATTGATCTAAGGTTTGGTGGTCGGATCTATATTTGCTTATCAGGCTAGAGAAAAGGCATGTTAAATGTGGAGCTGTACGTCATACAAACCATTGTCTACCTTTAGCTGCCAATTCTGTTACATAGAAAAATAAGAACTCTTTTATTTTAACAAATTGGTTTGGCTTGTTCCAAGGGGGTAGATGGGGTGGGCCTTAACTATGAAAACAACCGTACTGTGTAGGTGGAAGGTTTTCATCAGTATAGAACTGCCTGCCACATATTCTTTCTTTTTATGATTATTAATTATTATAATTATTTATTTTATTATAGTTATTCCTAATGCATTTAATATGACAAAACACTTGAATGGAGATTTTAAAATATGTTTGTTAAGCCTCCGTTCTCAAAGACTTTATAATGGCAGCACTCCTGTTTTCAGGCCCCCCACTTTGTATTTGAATAAAGTATTGCTGTTGCTACCCTTTGTAGGACATAGGCAAGTAAGTAAGCAGCAAAAAAAATGACGTATAGTAAGTTTAACACAAAGAAAAAGCTTGACTCCTTTATCATTCTGAGCCAAGGTGTCTAAAAATATCTGATATGCGTAAATACACCTTTCTGTTGTCCTTTTAGCTTAAAGGAGATTTTATTTGGAAGTCAAATATTCTCTCTTAATGCTCATGATTTTGCTCTGCTGGTTTACATTAAAAATAATGAAGTAGCACTGCCATTTCAAATTTTCTTTGCCATTCAATTGCAGCCTGCATCTCTTGAGAATGACAGCTATTAAACTGCAGGTGTGAATATAATAGAGCATTCTCAGAAGATAACAATTTAAATGTGCAAAGGAAAAAAACAGTTGTTATAAAACTTGGTTTCCTTGTCATCTGTGTTGTAGCTCCTAGCTTTGTGAAAGGGGTGGGGGAGCAGCGTTTGCCAGTCTGAAAATGAGAAGAAGAAAGGAGTCCATAATTGACAAGGTCTCAAGAAAGTGCCACTCAACTATGGCACAATCCTCCTAGGGAAAGTCGCTTCCCTTCCAAAGTATTCCCAGAAGAGCGCTTTGAAAACTTGCATTGACAAGTTACTTCAAGGGTGTGTCTTATCTGAGATCTAATCAAGGCTGCACATCAAAAACTATATAAATTAAAACACTCATTAGGCCCTGTGAATAGCTACAGGCTGTTTGTTAATATCCCCATTTAAATGTAAATGTAGCCATTCCACTCCAGACTGGAAAGAGTTTTCCCAGGGAAACACCAGAAAGAAAAGTGAGAATTAAACATTAAGAGCCAAAAACAATGAGGAGTACTTGTGGCACCTTAGGGCTTGGCTACAGTTGCGTGTTACAATAAAGCCACCAAGAGCGCTCTACCTTACTACCCGTCCACACTGACAAG
Source organism: Chelydra serpentina (assembly GCA_037349315.1). Classification (NCBI taxonomy): domain Eukaryota; kingdom Metazoa; phylum Chordata; order Testudines; family Chelydridae; genus Chelydra; species Chelydra serpentina. The sequence goes on from JBAIAC010000023.1 coordinate 2,338,578, forward strand.
GCACGTAGAGCGCACTGACTCCGTGGCTGTAGCACTCCTGGTACTCCACCTCCCCGAGAGGAATACCGTTTGTTGCGCTCTCGCTGGAGGGCCGTGGCACCAGTGTGGACACCTAATGCACTCTGATTAGCATCTGGAAGTGTCCCACAATGCCTGTTCTAGCCGCTCTAGTCATCACTTTGAACTCTGTTGCCCTGTCCTCAGGTGACCAACCATCAGACCCGCCCTTTAAATTCCCTGGGAATTTTGAAAATCCCCTTCCTGTTTGCTCAGCCAGGCGTGGAGTGCTCTCAGCGCATCTTTCCAGGTGACCATTCCTCCACGCACCAGCCGATCCCCAGTATGGAGCAATAGTGAGGTGCTGGACCGCATCAGTGTTTGGGGGGAGGAAGCTGTGCAGTCCCAGCTGCGCTCCAGCTGTAGGAATTATAATACCTTTGGGCACATATCAAGGGCCATGACGGAAAGGGGCCATGACCGGGACGCGGTGCAGTGTCGGGTTAAAGTAAAGGAGCTGCGGTATGACTACCGCAAAGCCCGCGAGGCAAACGGCCACTCCAGCGCTGCCCTCGTGACCTGCAAATTCTACAAAGAGCTACACACGATACTTGGGGGCGATCCCACCTCCACTGCAACGATCACCATGGACACTTCCGAGCCCAGCACAGCAAGGGGGGAGGAGGAGGAGGAAGAGGAGGAGGAAAGCCTGAGCGAGAGTGCTGAGGCGGGGGGAGATACCCCGGAATCTCTTGAGGTATGCAGCCAGGAGCTCTTCTCGATCCAGGAGGAAGGCAGCCAGTCACAGCGTCCGGTGCTTGGGGAAAGACAAACACCAGAGGAGGTTCTCAGTAAGCGACTTTTTTCTCGAGGACGTTTTTAGGTGTGGGCTCTTTGGGCGAGGAGGGTAAGGGCTGCATGCACGCCTAGATGTGGAATAGCACATTGATGTGGTCTATCACATCACGGTAATCGGCATCAGTGATCTCTTCAAAAGTCTCAGCCAGAATGTGGGCAATGCGCCTTTGCAGGTTTATTGGGAGAGCCAGCATGGTTCTTGTCTCAGTCAGGCTAACATGTCCGCACCACTCTGCCGCGAGGGGTGGGGGGACCATTGCTGCACACAGGCAAGCTGCGTATGGGCCAGGGCGGAAGCCGCATTGTAGTAGAAGACCCTCCCTTGCTTCCCAGGTCACCCTCAGCAGCGAGATATCTTCCAGGATGAACTCCTGTGGAGAAGGTGGGGACAGTGTTCAGTGTAGGTGTCCCCTGCAGCTGTTGGCTCTCCCCCAGGCACAGAAAGCCAGAGGACAGTACAGCCATGAAACAATCAGTCCCCCTGAACCCTGTGCTTACTCACCATTTCTGGGGCTCCTATGGGTTATGTGCACTCGCTTTGGTACAGACAAATTGTGGCTTTGTATGGACTGTGATTGCCCTCCTTAAGTGCGAAGGAATCATTGCTCTGTCTGATGTGTACAATGCTTCCTCTGTTGAGTGTTGCATTTTGCCTGTATAGGTGCAATCTTGAGATCTCAGGCGTCAGTCTTATCACCGGCTGAGAGACTGAAAATACGCAGGAAGAGGCCGCGTAAAAGCAAAGCAGAGATCTGCAACAAGAGATGCAACAATCTGTGGAAGAGAATCGAAAGGCACAGAAGTGGAGGGAGAGCGAAAGGAGGATCCACCAGGAAAACGCGACGCACCGGTAGCAAAGCACGGACTGGCTGTTTAGCATAATGGAGCGGCAAGCGAACTCTATCCAGGCGCTTGTTGCCATGCAAGCAGAACACTACAGCGCTCAATCCCCTCCCGCTGCAGCCCTTGCCCCAAAACTCTTTCCCTTCTGCCCCCATGTCTTCTCCAACCCATTTTCCCCAACATCCGGGTTCTTACCACCCCCAGCTGCCTCCTACACCCCGAGCTTCACCATCCACCCACGAAAACTACGACCCTTATCCACTGCACTCAACCCCCCTCAACATGCCTTATAGTGCACTCAGTGCACAGCACTCCAGACAGGATTCCAGAGTATGAAATCAGGACATACTCAAGTCTATGAGTGAACCGGTCCCCACCCCCACCCCCTTGCCATTCTAGTATTTATGTGTTACTTTATTTTTTTTCAATAAATGAATTTTCTTTTCAATAAACAGAGTTTTTCACTTTGAAAACATACTTTATTAGTGCATAAAGCAAAGTATACCTTAGCCCAGGAACGCAAGAAGCACTACAATTCAGTGTACCAAACACAGCCACTGCACTTAACTCCCATGCAGATCAACAGACATTACTGTTGGCTTTCAGCCTCAAATTGCTCCCTCAATGCATCCCTAATCCTTGCAGCCCCACGCTGGGCCCCTCTAATAGCCCTGCTCTCTGGCTGTGCAAATTCAGCCTCCAGGTGTTGAACCTCCAAGGCCCAGGCCTGAGTGAAGCTTTCACCCTTCCCTTCACAAATATTATGGAGGGTACAGCACACAGATATAACCGTGGGGATGCTGTCTTCAGCAAAGTCCAGCTTCCCATAAAGAGAGTGCCAGCAGCCCTTCAAATGGCCAAAAGCACACTCCACAGTCATTCGGCACCGGCTCAGCCTGTAGTTGAACCGTTCCTGGCTGCTGTCCAGGCTCCCTCTGTACAGTTTCATGAGCCACGGCATTAAAGGGTAAGCGGGGTCTCCAAGGATCACAATGGGCATTTCGACTTCCCCTATGGTGATCCTCTGGTCTGGGAAAAAAGTCCTGTCTTGCAGCTTCCTGAACAGGCCAGTGTTCCAAAAGATGTGTGCATCATGCACCTTTCCGGGGCAGCCTGCGTTAATGTCAATGAAACGCCCACGGTGATCCACAAGCGCCTGGAGAATCATGGAGAAATACCCCTTTCGGTTAACGTACTCGGAGGCTAGGTGGTCTGGTACCAGAATAGGAATATGTGTCCCATCTATCGCCCCCCCCCCCCGCAGTTAGGGTAACCCATTTGTTCAAAGCCAGCCACAATGTCATGCACGTTACCCGGAGTCACGGTTCTTCTCAGCAGGATGTAATTAATGGCCCTGCAAACTTGCATCAGGACGATTCCAACGGTTGTCTTTCCCACTCCAAACTGGTTAGCAACTGATCGGTAGCTGTCTGGAGTTGCCAGCTTCCAGATTGCAATAGCCACCCACTTCTCCTCCGCCAGGGCAGCTCTCAATTTTGTGTCCTTGCGTCGCAGGGTGAGAGCGAGCTCCTCACACAGTCCCATGAAAGTGGCTTTTCTCATCCGAAAGTTCTGCAGCCATTGCTCATCATCCCAGACTTGCATGACGATGTGATCCCACCACTCAGTGATTGTTTCCCGAGCCCAAAAGCAGCGTTCCACGGTGGAGAGTATGTCCGTGAATGAGACAAGCAATTTCGTGTCTTACGCATTACATGACTCGATATCCTCATCAGACTCCTCACTGTCACTTTGGATCTTAAGGAGTAGCTCGAATGCTAAACGTGACATGCTGGCGAGACTTGTCAGCATGCTCCTGAGCAGTTTGGGCTCCATTCCCACAGACTGAAAGGGAAGACAGAGCGCGCCGCACAGAAACCGTTGAAAGATGGTGCCAAATGTGGACGGAAACACAAGGATTGCTGAGATGCGAAGCGATGCATCATGGGGCATTGGGACAGGACCCAGAATACCCTGCACCCCACACCTCCTTCCCACAAGCCACAGCACCAGAACGCGAAGAGGTGCTCTGTGGGATAGCTGCCCATAATGCACCGCTCCCAATGCCGCTGCAAGTGCCGCAAATGTGAACACGCCAGTGCACTTGCAGCTGTCATTTTGGACACACTGCAGCGCTTTCCCTAGTGCGCTCTCCGAAGGCTGGTTTAACTCAAAGCGCTCTACATCTACAAGTGTAGCCATAGCTTTAGAGACTTCCCGTAGGGGAAGTTGAAATGCCCACTGTGATCCTTGGAGACCCTGCTTACCCTTTAATGCCGTGGTTCATGAAACCCTACACAGGGAATCTTGACAGAAGCAAGGAGCGGTTCAACAACAGGCTGAGCCAGTGCAAAATGACTGTGGGGTGTGCTTTTGGCCGTTTAAAGGGCCGCTGGCGCTCTCTGTATGAGAAGCTGGACCTGGCCGATGACAGCATCTCCGTGGTTATATCCATGTGCTGTAGCCTCCATAATATTTGTGAAGGGAAGGGGGAAAGATTCACTCAGGCATGGAACCAAAATGGTGAGTAAGCACAGGGTCAAGGGGGACTGATTGTTTCACATCCGTACTGTCCTCAGGGTTTCTGTGCCTTGGGGAGAGCCAACAGCTGCAGGGGGCCCCCATACTGAACACCGTCCCCACATTCTGCACAGGAGTACGTCTTGGAAGATATCTCACTGCTGAAAGTCACCTGGGAAGCAAGGGAGGGTCTTCTAATACAGTGCAGCTTCCACCCTGACCCATATGCAGCATGCCTGTGGGCAGCAATGGTCCCCCCGCCCCTCATGGCACAGTTGCACGGACATGTTAACCTGGCTGGGACAAGGACAACAGTGGCTCTCTCAAGAAACCTGTGCAAGTGCATTGCCCAAGTTCTGGAGGAGATCACTGAGGCCAATTACCGCAATGTGAGAGAGCATATCAACGCCCTATTCCACATCTAGGCATGCATGCAGCCCTAACCCTCCTCACCCCAAGAGCCCGCACCAAATAGCTTCCTTCCCAAAATAAAAGCCACTTACTGAGAACCTCCTCTGGTGTTTGTCCTTCCCCAAGCACCGGTCGCCGCAACTGGCTGCCTTCCTCCTGGCTTGAGAACAGCTCCTGGCTGCATGCATCTAGGGATTCTGGGGTGTCTTCCTCCTCCTCAGCACCCACGCTCCTGCTTTCCTCCTCCTCCTCCTGCTGCCTTGTTGAACTGGTCTCTGAAGTGTCCGGGTGGTCCTCAGAGTGGAGGTGGGGTTGCTCCCAAGTATCGCGTCCAGCTCTTTGTAGAAATGGCAGGTCATGGGGGCACCACCAGAGCAGCTGTTTGCCTCACGGGATTTGCAGTAGGCATTCCGCAGCTCCTTCATTTTAACCCTGCACTGCAGTGCATCCCGGTCATGGCCCCTTTCCATCATGTCCCTTGATAGCTGCTTGAAGGTATTGTAATTCCTACGGCTGGAGCGCAGCTGGGACTGGATAGCTTCCTCCCTCTAAACACTGATGAGGTCCAGCACCTCACCATTGCTCCATATTGGGGATCGCCTGGCACGTGGAGGCATGGTCATCTGGCTGAGGGCAGAGCAGTAGAGTTCAAAGCGATGACCAGAGTGGCCAGAACAGGCTTTGTGGGACACTTCTGGAGGCTGATCTGAGCGCATTAACAGATCAGGGCATCCACACTGGCGCCGTGGAGCTCCAGTGGGGGGCCTATCAAATGTTATTCCACTCGCCAAGATGGATTACCAGGAGCGCTCTAGCTGCGCAGTCAGAGCATTCTACATGCCTTGCCAGTGTGGACGCGTCGTGAGTTAGAGTGCACAGGGCTGCTTTAATGCACTCTAACTCGCAAGTGTAGCCATGCCCTAACAAATTTATTTGGGCATAATCTTTCATGGGTTAAAACCCACTTCATCAGCTGTTTGGAATCAGTATAGTTCCATTTAGTAAGTGAAGCTAGGCCACTTTCAGCAGCTGAGATTCTGGCTCTTTTCTACACTGCAGCCAAAAAACACTTTCTCAATGATTTCAAAGAGTTTGGGTCAGGTCCTATGAACGATTTTTGTAACTGATTCCTTAATAATGGCTTCTTCCTTGTGTTTTCTTTTTGATGAACTGCTTAAAAACCTGAGATGCTTAAAAACCATGTGTTATAAGGAATTCAGAACATTAAGGCCTAAAATAAATGCACATGAAAGGGAAATTTGCATGTGCAAACATTGATTATTTATTTTTTAAGAAGGTGGGATGTGAACTAGTAAAGCTTGTGAACTACACTCTTGCACCGTGATTTTTCCCCTCCCATCCAGGGCTTTTTGGGATGGGGCAGGCTCTTTTAATTCCTCTGAGTTGAAGAATATTGACTCTAAGTCAATTCTTGAAACAAGCTGTGGGCACCAAAAATCATCTCCCTTCTAGTTACAAATAGATAGAATATGGAAGTTTTGCCTAAGCAAGTACTAAAGGACTGGGTCCAGTGGTGTTAAATGCTATCTATATAAGAGGATTCCAGGTTTATCACTCTGTGTCATGCTGAGGTCTAGAATGTCTGAGTCAATGTGAAGCAATGGAAACAGTCCCAAGCGTGGTTGTGCTCTTTTTGGTTAGAATATCACCAGGCTCAATCATCACCAGCATTCGTGATCTGTTCCCATGCAATTTTTAAGTTCTCGGCCATTTGGGTTTTTTTCACACACCAGACTTTATGAAGCCCAATAGCATGGGCTTTCAGATACTAGTCTGGAAAGCTGTTAATAGACAGGAATCCTGGAAATAACCACACAGAAACAAAAGTTTAATGATCCAGTGGATAAACTGAAAATACAAAGCGACTTTCCATGTATTAAAAAAACCCCATGGATTATCATTCATCATTTGTATTGTACTAGTGCCTAGACGGAGCCCTGTCTGAGACTGGGGCCCCATGGTGTTAGACACTGTCCAACCATTTACTAGGAGACTGAGGAGCTAAGGTTTATTCTTTTAGAGCTGACTGAGGAATATATTTGCCCTATTCTATGTTTCATTGCAAAAAGCCTGAGCACAATGACTCTGGGCTTGAGTCTCCTCTTGCTGACCCTCACTCTCTTCTCTTGGGACCTCTCCCCATTTTAGTCCCATAAAGCTGAACTCATAACACATCAGTTCTGAAAGTACTGTACCTCATGAGCACCTTCCAGACCAGGGCCGTCCCACAACATTTTGGCACCTGAGGCGCGGAGCTCAAATGACGCCCCAATGCCCCCTCGCTTGGGCCAAAACTTTGAAAGGTCTCAATTCTGCCTTCTTACTGTTCTACTCATCTCATGGTACTGCTCTGCTACCTACCCCAATAAAGGAGAACTAACAACTTAAAATGCCTTGTTCAAAAATGTTAAGTAACACTTAACTTTCAAATGCCTGAACAGCAAATGTAGCTTTTCTTGTCTTTTCTTTTCTTGTCATAGTAAACACTGTCATTTTTATCTGTTTGAATAATCAAAGTGTTTCTTTCCATGCCTTCTTGGTTGCAAAGATTTGAACTGCTTCCTGAAGGTCCACAGTCTGGGCCAGCTCATGCTCTATTGATAAAGTTTGCGGATGACACAAAGTTGGAAGGTATTGCCAATTCAGAAAAGGATCAAGATATCCTACAGGAAGATCTGGATGACCTTGTAAACTGGAGTAATAGTAATAGGATGAAATTTAATAGTGAGAAGTGTAAGGTTATGCATTTAGGGATTAATAACAAGAATGTTAGTTATAAGCTGGGGATGCATCAGTTGGAAGTAACAGAATAGGAGAAGGACCTCGGAGTACTGGTTGATCACAGGATGACTAAGGCCTGGTCTACACTAGGAGTTTATGTCGAATTTAGCAGCGTTAAATCGAATTAACCCTGCACCCGTCCACACAACTAAGCAATTTATTTCGACATAAAGGGCTCTTTAAATTGATTTTTGTACTTCTCCCTGACGAGGGGAGTAGCGCTAAAATCGACATGGCCATATCGAATTAGGGTTAGTGTGGACGGAATTCGACGCTAATAGCTCCGGGAGGTATTCCACAGTGCACCACTGTCGCCTCTCTGGACAGCAGTCCGAGCTCGGATGCTCTGCCCAGCCACACAGGAAAAGACCCAGGAACATTTGAATTCCATTTCCTGTTTGGCCAGTTTGAATTTCATTTCCTGTTTGGACATCGTGGCGAGCTCAGCAGCACTGGTAATGATGGAGAGCTCTCCAGCAGAGGTGACCATGCAATCCCAGAATCGAAAGAGGGCTCCAGCATGGACTGATCGAGAAGTGTTAGATCTGATAGCTGCATGGGGAGATGAATCCGTGCTATCAGAGCTGTGATCGAAAAGACGTAATGCGAAAATCTACGAGAAAATCTCCAAGGCCATGACGGACAGAGGATACAGCCGGGATGCAACGCAGTGCCGAGTGAAAATTAAGGAGCTGAGACAAGCGTACCAGAAGACCAAAGAGTCCAATGGACGCTCCGGGTCTCAGCCCCAGACACGCCGTTTGTACGCCGCGCTGCATGCTATCCTAGGGGGGGCCGCCACCACTACCCCACCCCTGTCCGTGGACTCCAAGGATGGGGTATTCTCATCAGTCACTTCCTCTGAGGTTTTAGCGGATGGGGAAGATAATGAAGGAGATGATGAGGACGAGGTAGTTGACAGCGCATTGCATGCCGATTTCCCCGAAAGCCAGGATCTCTTCATCACCCTCACAGAGATCCCCTACCAACCCTCCCAAGGCGGTATCCCGGACCGTGAATCTGGAGAAAGAACAGTAGGTGACTGTATCTTTTGAATAGAATAGACATGGTAGTAAAGCAATTGGTTTTTAATGAGTAATTTGACCTGAGGACTTTGGATGCATTCGTGCCAGTACAGCTACTGGAAAAGTCTGTTAACATGTGTGGGGATAGAGCAAAAATCCTCCTGGGACATCTCCATGAAGCTCTCCTGTAGGTACTGTGAAAGCCTTTGCAGAAGGTTTCTGGGGAGAGCGGCCTTATTGCGTCTTCCATGGTAGGAGACTTTACTGCGCCAGGCCAGTAGCAGTTACTCCAGTATCATTGCCTGACAAAGCATGGTGGCATATGGCCCCAGTGTTTGCTGGCATTCACGCAACATCCGTTCTTTCTCTGTCTGCGTAATCCTCATCAGAGTGATATCAGTCATGGTGACCTGGTTGGAATTAGGTGCATTTTATTACGGGGACTGTTTGCCTGTGACTTTTAAAAAATCCTCCCAGCAGTTTCCAGCCACGTGGTGGATGCGGGGAGGGGGAGCGTTCATGCCGAGCAGTTCGCGGTCACCTAGCAGGGATCTTCCCCGAGACCAGCCACGTGGTGGGGGTGGGGAGGCGGACCGTTCATACTGAGCAGTTCGCAGACACCTAGCAGGGATCTTCCCCGAGACCAGCCAGGCGGTGGGTGCTGGGAGGGGGAGCGTTCATGCTGAGCAGTTCGCGGTCACCTAGCAGGGATCTTACCCGAGACCAGCCATGCGGTGGGGTGAAGGCTAAAGCGACCATCCCAGAAAATGGTATGGCCGGGGTTACTTTGGTTTCTGCCGCTGCACGTTAACCTGCACAGCACAGCAGTAACTGGCCAACTCTAGGAGCTCTGCTTGGAACGAGAAAGGAGGGTGCTGCTGTTAAGTAAGCTTTCAGCAGCCAAAAGTCTACAGCTTACCATGGCCGCCTGCTAGCTGAATTCTGTTGCCCGGCCCTGCTTGTGTGATCTGTACACCAAAACCCCAGGCACTCAATATAAAGATTCAAAATGCGACCTTGTACTGAAAGCACATGTGATAGGTTGTGTGCATGGTCTTGTTCACCGCGAAAGACTATATTCATTGTTCTGAAAAATGTATCTTTTTAAAGAATTCACTCCCTTTTTTTCATCCCACAGCTGCAACTGTCTCTAGGCTCCCCCCGGCATCTCCCTCCCAAAGGCTGTCACAGATAAGGCGGCGAAAGAAACGCACACGAGACAAGATGTTCTCTGAGCTAATGCAGTGCTCATGCACAGAGGTAGCCCAGCAGAATAAGTGGAGGGACACAATTTCCCAGTACAAGCGAGTGGCCAGCGAACGGGAGGACAGGAGGGACACCCGGGAGGACAGGAGGGACGCTCGAGATGAGAGGTGGCAGATGGAAGACCCGAGGGTGACTGAGGCGATACTTGGGCTACTGCATGAGCAAACTGACACACTCCGGCGTCTGGTGGATGTTCTGCAGGAACGGAAGCAGGATGACAGAGTGCTGCTGCAGCACATCTATAACTGCCCTCCCCCGCCCCCAAATCCCATAGCCCCTTCACCCGGAGTCCCAAAAACGAGGGGTGGGAGGCTCCGTGCGAACAACCAGTCCACCCCAGCAGACTGCTCAAGTAGCAGAAGGCTGTCATTCCCCAAGTTTTGAAGCGTCCTTTCCCTCCCTCCACCCACACCCCACCCTGCCCACCGTCCCAGTTCACTCCCTTTACTGAAAAATCTTTAATAAAAACTAGGTTTTTTGTTGAACAATGCTGCCTTTATTTTCTTTTCAAAGCAAGGTGTGTTTGAAGGGGGGGAAGGGAGTTGGTAATTGGAGAGGATAGGCAATATAAACACAGTAAACAAACGGGGGCAGGTTCTCCTCAAGGAGAAACAAATGTAAGAGTCTCTAGTTACCCTGGTCTGTCTGGAAGCTAGTTTTCAAAGCTTCCCTGATGCGCAGCGCGTCCCGCTCTGTTCTTCTAATCACCCTGGTGTCTGGCTGTGTGTAATCAGTGGCAGGCAATTTGCTTCAACCTCCCACCCCGCCATAAACGTCTCCCCCTTACTCTCACAGAGATTGTGGAGCACACAGCAAGCTGCAATAACAATGGGGATATTGGTTTCGCTGAGATCTGAGCGAGTCAATAAGCTGCGCCATCGCCCTTTCAAACGTCCAAAAGCACACTCCACCACCATTCTGCACTTGCTCAGTCTGTAGTTGAAGAGCTCCTTATCACTGTCCAGGGCGCCTGTGTACGGCTTCATGAGCCAGGGCATTAGTGGGTCGGCTGCGTCCCCAAGGATCACTATATGCATCTCCACATTCCCAACAGTTATTTTCTGGTCCGGGAAGTAAATACCTTTCTGCAGCCGTCTAAACAGACCAGAGTTCCTGAAAACGCGAGCGTCATGAACCTTGCCTGGCCATCTGACGTTGATGTTGGTGAAACATCCCTTATGATCCATCAGTGCTTGCAGCACCATTGAAAAGTAGCCCTTTCGGTTAATGTACTGGCTGGCCTGGTGGTCCAGTCCCAGGATAGGGATGTGCGTTCCATCTATAGCCCCACCACCGTTAGGGAATCCCATCGCAGCGAAGCCATCTACTATCTCCTGCACATTTCCCAGGGTCACTACCTTTGATAGCAACAGCTCAACGATTGCGTTGGCTACTTGCATCACAGCAACCCCCATGGTAGATTTGCCCACTCCAAAGTGATTCACGACTGACCGGTAGCTGTCAGGCGTTGCAAGCTTCCAGAGGGCTATCGCCACTCGCTTCTGGACTGTTAGGGCTGCTCTCATCCTGGTGTCCTGGCGCTTCAGGGCAAGGGAAAACAAGTCACAAAGTTCCAGGAAAGTGCCCTTACGCATGCGAAAATTTTGCAGCCACTGGGATTCATCCCAGACCTGCAGCACTATGCGGTCCCACCAGTCCGTGCTTGTTTCCCGAGCCCAGAATCGGCGTTCCACTGTATCAACATGACCCACTGCCACCAGGATGTCCAATTTGCGGAGTCCCGTGCTTTGAGAGAGGTCTGTGTCCCTGTCATCGTCACTGTCGTCACCGCGCTGCCGTAGCCTCCTCGCCTGATTTCTCAACATCTGCCTCTGAATAAAGTGCACAATAAAGCGCGAGGTGTTGACGACGGCCATAACTGCTGCGATGATCTTGCCGGGCGCCATGCTATGGCGTCCGCGCTGTCAATCAAGGGAAAAGGGCGTGAAATGATTGCCTGCCGCCGCTTTCACAGAGGGAGGGTGGAGTGAGGGTTGAATGACGACAGTTACCCAAAACCACCCGCAACACATTTCTTGCCCCATCAGGCATTGGGGGCTCAACCCAGAATTCCAATGGGCAGCGGGGACTGTGGGAACTGTGGGATAGCTACCCACAGTGCACTGCTTGAAATGTCGACGCTTGCCCCATTACTGTGGACTCACAACGCCGAATTAATGTGCTTAGTGTGGACACACACTATCAACTTTGTAATATCGGTTTCAAAAAATCGGTTTAAGTAAAATCGAACTACTATCATAGTGTAGACATACCTTAAGAGCCGCCAATGTGATATTGCCATGAAAAAAGCTAATGCGGTCTTGGGATGCATTAGGCGAAGTATTTCCAGTAGAGATAAGGAGGTGTTAGTACTGTTATACAAGGCATTGGTGAGACCTCATTTGGAATACTGTGTGCAGTTCTGGTCTCCCATGTTTAAGAAGGATGAATTCAAACTGGAACAGGTACAGAGAAGGGCCACTAGGATGATCCGAGGAATGGAAAATCTGTTTTATGAAAGGAGACTCAAGGAGCTTGACTTGTTTACCTTAACCAAAAGAAGGCTGAGGGGAGATATGATTGCGCTCTTTAAATATATCAGAAGGATAAATACCAGGGAGGGAGAGGAATTATTTAAGCTCAGTACAAATGTGGACACAAGAACAAATGGATATAAACTGGACATCGGGAAGTTTAGACTTGAAATTAGATGAAGGTTTCTAACCATCAGGGGAATGAAGTTCTGGAACAGCCTTCCAAAGGAAGCAGTGGGGGCAAAAGACCTATCTGGCTTCAAGATTAAGCAAGATAAGTTTATGGAGGGGATGGTTTGATGGGATAACATGATCTTGGCAATTAATTGATCTTTGACTGTCAGTGGTAAATAGGTCCAATGGCCGGTGATGGGATGTTAGAAGTTACTACAGAGAATTTTTTTCTGGGTGTTTGGCTGGTGATTCTTGCCCACATGCTCAGGGTTCAGCTGATCACCATATTTGGGGTCAGGAAGGAATTTTCTTCAAGGGCAGATTGGCAGAGACCCTGGGGGGTTTTCGCCTTCCTCTGCAGCATGGGGCACGGGTCACTTGCTGGAGGATTCTCTGCATCTTGAAGTCTCTAAACCATGATCTGAGGACTTCAATAGCTGAGACATAAGTGAGAGGATTATTGCAGGAGTGGGTGGGTGAGATTCTGTGGCCTGCATTGTGCAGGAGGTCAGACTAGATTATCATAATGGTACCTTCTGATCTTAAAGTCTATGAGATAGTTGCAAGGACAACCAGCCTCTCCTGTGTCATTGTGGAACATAGATGTGTTTTTATTAACTTCAGCTTGGAGACGCTGTGTTCTCCACTGGCAATTGTTACAGGAAGTGTTAGAAGTATGCGCAGAGCAACAAAAGCATTTGGAAAGAGGGTGGTCATCTTATTTGTGCACATATATGTCATGCCACAACACTAAGCCACACAGAAATTTGAAGTTATGTATGTTTCTGGTGATTCCATTTCCCTCTGCCACTTTTCTCCCACAAACAGTTCCTGTCATAGCATTATCCTCCATAATGGCAACTATGGCATCATCTATCTTCCCAATTTGGTGTTTGATAGGCTTTATTGCCTCCACTTGACTTTCCCATTGTGTGTCACTCAGTGGTTTCAGTGTCAGAGAGGATGTTCCTAGATGTTGCTTCAGAATTTGCCATCGATGAGTTGATGCAGAGAAAAATACATAGATGCTTTGAATTACGTTAAAAAATTCAGCAGCTTCACTAGAAGCTGATGCTGCATCACTGACCACCAAGTTCAATGAATGAGAACTGCATGGGACAAAAAAAGCTCGAGGGTTTAACTCTCGGATCCGTATCTGCACTCCTCTGTTCTTTCCTCTCATGTTGGCACCATTATCGTTGCCCTGACCCCTCATGTCAGCTATCGCAATTCCCGTATCTTCCAGCTTTTTAAGAAGCACATTTGTCATACCAGCTCCTGTAGTATCATCAATGTCAATAAATTATAGAAAATGCTCTCTGACAGTCACCATTGCAGGGACATTTTCACTAGGTTCTGTTGTTGTAACAAAACACACCATTAAAGTCACTTGTTCCATATGGCTAATGTCAGGTGTGCAGTCCAGAATAACAGTAATGTCTTGCTGACTTCAGATCTGCAACAATCTTCTATTTGACTTTTGTTGTCAGTAACTGTATGATCTCATTTTAAATTGTTTTTTCCAAGGTAGTGGTGTGTGTACATTTCTTGGGTGGTGACTCTTCTTAGATGCTCCTGGAGTACAGCATCAAACTCAGCCATCAGCGCCACAATTTTAAGGGTGTTTCCGTTGTTTGGCACATAGAGCTGATCTGAAGTGCCATGCAGTGCTAGGTTTTGGGTAGCAAGCATTCTCACAATGGCAATGAGCCTTTTCAGAACATTTTGCCAGTAAAGAGACTCTGATACAATCTTGTGTTGATTCTGATCATCGATGGTAGCCTTTAACCTTAGTCTCATCTGAAGCTCTTTCCACCTATGGAATGCTCTCTGGTGATTTGCTGCCTTCTCATGGCATGCCAGATTTCTAGCCAACTTTTTCCAGTCCTTTGTTCCTGTAGATCCCAATGTGGCTGGAACATTAGACTGGAAGAGTTTGCAACAAAAACAGTATGCAGCATTCTGGGTTTTTGAGTATATAAACCATGGCCTCTCCACTTTGTCACCATTGGGGATTTCATGCCAGTAATGGATGGATGGAAACTTCTATTTTCGTTGTCTTTGGGGAACATGAAGTTTTTCAGTTGCTGTTGCCCATGCCGTGCAAGGAAGTCCATCAGGCTATGGCTCAAGTGGGTCCACAGTCCTGGATCATCTAGACTTAAAGAACTAAAGAGGGGGGGATAGCTCAGTGGTTTGAGCATTGGCCTGCTAAACCTAGGGTTGTGAGTTCAATCCCTGAGGGGGCCATTTAGGGATCCTGGGCAAAAAAAAATTGGGGATTGGTCCTACTTTGAGCAGGGGGTTGGACTAGATTACCTTCCAACCCTGATATTCTATGATTCTATTAACTAAACTCAGCAGCAGCTGTTTCTTGTGCCTCCACCACACTCTTCTCTGATCTACACTTTTCTTCAGGAATGTGCATGGCTACATCTATTTGAGATGGAGATATGGATGCTGCAGTAGCTGCCAGGTCACCTGCATTCTCACTAACTGGAAGATCAGGCATCTTCTCACCACTCACATCCTCACTGGGGCTGGAAGGCTCACCATGAACATTTGTGTCTATGTATCTCAGGAGAGATCCTTCCTGCTTAGATATAAAAGCTTCCTTTGCTTTCTTTCTTTTTCTGAATGCTGCCCCAGAGGGGTGTTTTCTTCTTTCACTCATGACTGCTGTTCTGTGCCAGCTATAATAGCTCTCAACACTCAATTAAGGGGGACAAATAAGAAGGCTGGTAGCAGGGCCTTAGTGATGTAAGATATCAGCATCTTAAGGGCCTAACTGGCTCCTACTACTTCAGTGGACTGCCTGTTCTCCTCAAGTGGATTCAGGGAAGCAGCAGGAAACAGGAAGCTCCCTGAGAAGCTGATGTTAATCAGTCCAGGCTCCTGGGGGTGCTAGAGAGGTACATAAAAGGCTCCTTTTCCTCTATCTCCCTGCAGCTCCTGCTGCTTTCTGTTATTCCCTCTCACTTTTTCTCCTGCCTGCTTGTTATGTCTCTTGTGCCCTCCTTCCTCCAGCACAGCACTCCACCATCTCTGTGCATCTAGAGCAGAGAGAATACATATGCACCAGCAGCAGACACAGTTTTCCAAACTCTGGGTCCTAGTGGCGCCCCCCCACCCTACCCCGCACAGTCTGGCACCTGAGGCAGCTGCCTCAGTTTACCTCATGGTAAGGCCAACCCTGTTCCAGAGACACATCAGTGTGGGCCATTTCCTATTCAAACAGAGCAAGGTTACTTTAACACAGTATTAATTAAAAACACATGTGGCCCCATGAAATTATAATGGTGGTCTGAATTGTCATCACTAGTTCCTCCAATCCCACAAATAAGCGCCAGAACATTTTGGCTTATTGAACAATACACAAGTATTGAAACATTTGTTTTGCCGTAGCACCTAGAGGCCCCATTCAGGATCCTGTTGCGATAGGCCCTGTTTGTGAGACAGACAATACACCTCACATATACACACCAGTCCCTGCACTGAACGGTTTACAGGCTATCGATATGATGAGACAATAGTCTGATTAAAATAATTAATGAGCGGCAGTGGAGGGACAAAGTGAGCAGTGAATCAAGCCTCTTAGCTTCATATGTAGCAATGTTCATAACACAGTTCTACTCTCACTTAAGTACCTCTCCCATTCACGCTGAGACTTGTGCCTCTGTAAAGGAGGACACATTATGTGGTGGCACCTAGAGGCCAACAATCAAGGATCATAGCACTGAGCACTGTACATGCATATAACACATAGACTGTCCCAGTCCCAAATCGAATAATCCATTAGCAATATTATAAGATTGTCATAATAGGAGAATATCAAACGGTGAAGTTTTAGCAAATCTTTCATGTGACATGATGAATGATGCCATTGCGGGAAGTTAATGGATAGAATACAAGTTGAATCGTGGAATCAGGTTGAATCTGATAGTGTCCCCCGAATGATGTCAGAGCATGGTAATAGTTCATAGAACACAATTAAAGCGATCCCTCTGCCAGTGTTCTGTTTGCTGAGTTCAGGGTTTATTTTAAAAGTGCTTCTTACAGGATTACAAAGACACGAAAAATTGTCAATCAAGTTTTAATCAAAGCCTTGTTGTGTTTTGATTCCTATGTCAAACATCCTTTTTATTGGTGTTAATCAACCAAGCTGTACAAAACTTAATTGTATCTAAAATACCTCCTCTCATTTTCATTAGTTCCAGATTTTAAACTTGTCTGCTTTCTGGCTCATTGTTAAACAATTGCGGTTCAGCATTTTGGCTGAGTCAGAGCAAAGCTGCAGCTTCTTCCCAATAAGCTAAATTGCATAGGGTCGCTGTGGTAAAAACACAGTGCATACCATCTCCTGAGCTAAGCTAAAATGATTTGCAAATTAACTGCCCTACGCACCAACTATCAAGCTAGACAAATGTGATTCAGAAACCATATTTCATAAGCTGTCACTAGGCAGATGTTCTGAAAGAAATATATGATTAACTAGAGCTTCTAGCAACAGATGTTCTTTCCAGCTCCTTTTCTTAGTATGGGGGAGGTGACAAACACTGTGAGCTAGCTCCTGGCTATGAGTGCATCCTTTTTTGTAGGACACAGAATGGTCCAGTCCAGTGCCCTGACCACTAAGCATCAGGAGACCTGGAGTCTATTCCTAGCTCGAACACTGATCTGCTGTTTGACCTTGGGGAAATCACTTTACTTCACATTTCCCCTCCACCCATTTGTCTGTCTTGTCTATTTAGGTTGTAAGCTCTTTGGGAAAGGGACTGTCTTGCTCTGTATAGGTACAGCACCTAGCAATGTGGGGCTCTGATATTAACTGGGGTCTCTAGGTGCTACCATAATATCAATATATCCTGGCACCGTGGGAGTATGAAGGGACAACAAAGCTCTATGTATGCTATGCTCTCACAGAACCCCACAGTGATTTCTTCCAGCCCACCTGGCATGCTCCTCTCCCAATGAATTTTTCCATAGCAGAAAAATATGTGGCCGAGTATTTAAAAAAAAAGATTTTCCTGGAATTAAAATTCGATGCTAACAATTTACTTTAGGTTTAAACTTTGCATGTAAGGGATCAGACAGCAGTATTTCTTTAATGTTAAAATTACTAAGAAAAAAAAAACAGCAGTAAAGTTTGTATCCTTAGACCACCTTTGTGCCTGATGACAGTACGAGTAATTCACTGCTAGGAGCATATATGTCTGTAGAGGTAGATGAACGTAAGTTGTGTCATTCAACCTCCAATTCTGCGGAGGTATAGCTTCTATCTTTTCCGCTCTTAAAATGGCCAAATAATGGGTGAAAAAATCACACCATTGGCCTTGTACAGTATTTTTCCCCTTAATGTTTAATGCTTTTCTCTATTAATAGTTCAATACTGTGGAGTAATATGGTACATAGGATATCATGTCATAGCTAAGGGTGATGACAAAGAGTCTAAATACAGATGTGTGTGAATAGACTGCACAGCATTGCTACCCTAAAAAGCCTTCATTTCAACAGGTTTTCAAGTAATGCTTTGGGATAAGCTAATAGTGAAAAAACAGATGTACCCATCTTTCCATGCCTCCAAATAAAGGATTTTCACACTAGGTAGGACTCCGTCTACAGTGGCCCACCAGTTCCACTGTGATATCAATAGTATCTGAAATATCGCACTATGCTTCTAAAGTTAGTACAAGATATAAGTGAGATAAAAGTTAACAACAAAGAATTTAAAGCTTCCTTAGTCTATTTAAAAGAAAAAAATAAAGCAAAGAAAAAACAAATGGTGTAATTCAGGAGTGGGCAGTAGGCAGACCACGGGCGAAATTCAGAATGCCAGATGCTTTTGAATGGACCACACAATCTTTTTATTTACTTATTATCATTATTGTTATCGCGGTATGGAAAATATTTCTCTGGAATCTGGACCTTGACTATTCCTTGACCAAGAAATAAAAAATGATAAAACATTGATAAAAAATAGTTGTTTCCCCCTGGTGTAAAGAGTAGCATTCTCCTCCCTTGCCAGACTGCAACAGCAGACCTAAGACCTCATCCAAAGCCTATAGAAGTGTTTCCATTGATGTTAGTGCACTTTAAATTAGGCTCAGTCTTGAAATCTCCTTACTGTGCCAAAAACTTCCATTTGATTAAAAAAGAATGCCCAAGTGGTGACAGAATCCCTATCCCACTACCAATTCTGAGTAATCCAGTCTCCTCAAATTCATTATTAAAGGGAGAAACCAGTTTTTGTAGCACACTAGAGATAAAAATAAAACTGTAGGACAGGAAGTCTGCTGAAGGGAAGGTTACCCTTCACATAAGCAGTCAAATGAATTGCTACCCGTTAAATTCTATGAACTCCTTGTTTTACAGCCTGGTGTAAGAAAAAGATGGTGCACAAGTAGGGTCCTGGAGATTTCATGATTAAAACCAAGCTCAGTGGGCTGAGGCTGTTTATGAATTGTAGCAACTGTGTGATATCGAAGCCAAAAAAAAAATATTATTTTTTGCAGAGCTTGTCTCATAAATTATGAGAATGAGAGAAAAGACGAGAGTGCTTCATGCAAACAAATGTATTATTAAATACACCTCTTTTATTTAACGTAACAGTAAAAAAACTGAAATAAAGTTCTGAAAATGCGTCCTGGGCATTTCCCCCAGCTAGGAACTCTCATGTCAGCACATCAGCTGAGCATCACACAGGTCAAGATAGGTGTAATATAGAAGGAGGGGGCGGGGTGCGTTACTTGCCGCCCAAGCAGCAGACATATTGAATCATCCGCAATACAGCCCCTAAGACGTCCAGCAGACTGGGCTCCAATTCATTTTTGGTAAATAAGTGTGTGTGAATGGGTAGAGTAGGTCTCTCTGTGTATGTTTTGGGCCCCTCTCATAAAATCTTGCATCAAAAGATTGGAAAAGACCTCCAGGGTCACCTAGTCCAGCTTGTGGCTAGCAACAATAAGTACTCTGCATGACTTTTTCCATATACGTCTCTTTGATTTCAGTGTCTCTATTGAATTGGTTATGAGCACTTCATGAGGTAAACTGCTCTGGTCAGATTCTCCTTTACTGTCAAAGCTTTTCCGGATGACCAAATACAATTTAATCTCGTTCAACTGGCACCCCATCGCTCCTTGTCTTACTGGTAGCATTTGATTTAAAGTGTCCATTTAATTCATTGCATTATTACCAAACATTTATTAAATGTAAAAAAAAAAATACAATTGAGATCCTACTTGCATGAAAAGCAGATTCCTCAAACGTATGATTCCCACCAGGGGCACCAGAATGGGGGGGAGGGGAAGGGGTCAGGGGCCATGGCCCCATCATTCTTAAAAGTGGAGGGCTAGGCAGGGCCGGTGCAAGGATATTTTGCGCCCTAGGCGAAAATTCCACCTTGCACCCCCCACCTCCCCGCACATCAGTTCATTGAGGGGCAAATCCCAACGAGCCTTTATAGACCCCAGGGACCAGCCTCCCCACCCCCATCCACTCCCTCCCACTTCCCACCCCCTAACTGCCCCCCTCATAACACCCAAGCCCCCCGTTCCTTGTCCCCTGACTGTCCCCTCCTGAGACCCCCCAACCCTAACTGCCCCCCCTACCCCTACCCTCTACCTGTTCCCTGACTGCTCCAACCCTTATCCACACCCCCACCCCCTGACAGGACCCCCAGAACTCCTGACCCATCCAACCCCCCCGCTCCCTGTCCCCTGACTGCTCTGATCCCTCTCCACACCCCTGCCCCTTGACAGGCCCCCCCCAGAACCCCCAACCCTCCCAACTCCCCCTGCTCCCTGACTGCCCCCTGGGACTCCCCTTACCATGCCTAGGCCGCTGGAGCCACTGGCTCTATGTGGAGGCAAAACACGCTGCCGGGCTGCCGCGCACACAGCCCCTCCCCCGCAGAGTGCTGAGGCAGCGGGAGGGGCAGCAGCGGCTCACACTCCATCCCGGGAGCCGCAGAACCCGAGCGCGGTGAGGGGGGAGCCGGGGGTGCGCCTGCCCGGGCTGCGGCCCGGCGCCCCCCCCCAGGGGCTCCTGCAGTGGATGCATGTGGGTGGCGGCGCCCGTGTGCCCCCCCGGCTCCTCCCCTCGCCACACTCAGGCTCTGCAGCTCCTGGGAGTGTGAGCTGCCGCCGCCGCTGCCCCTCTCAGGGAGCTGCAGAGCCTGAGCGTGGCGAGGGGGGATCCGAGGGGTGCACAGGGGCTGGTGCCCGCATGCATCTCCTGCTGGAGCCCCTGGGGGATGGTGCCGGGCTGCAGCCTGGGAAGGAGGGGCAGGGGGCGCGGCTGCTCCCCACTAGAGGCACTGCTGCCTTTGAAGGGCAGCTGCCCCCCTGCACCGCTCCGGCTCCTCCATGGCTGGGGCTCGCCGTCCCCGCAAGCCGATGCTTTTTGGCGCCCCCAACCACTTGGCGCCCTAGACGACCACCTAGTTTGCCTAGTGGTTGCACCGGCCCTGGGGCTATGCCTTCCCACTTTTTACTGGCCATAAGGGCGAGCAATGGGGGGAAGGGGGAAGAAGAGTGAGTCGGAGGGCGGGATCTTGGGGGGTAGAGGTGGTGTGAGGGCAGGGCTTCGGGGGAAATGGGCGGTGAAGGGGCTCAGGGGGAAGGGGCAGTCCAGGGGCTGGTGGTTGGGAGAAGGGGTGATGTGGAGGGGCAGAGCCTAGGTTCAAGCACTGGAGGTCCTCCACTTATAGGGAATTTCTGTCGTTCCTGATTCCCACTGTAGCCAGATTTTGTTGTTCTTGCACACATAAAATCTTTTTATATTATGCTGTTTTGGGCTTGATATTGGAATTAATGGGGGGGGCGGATTTTGTACCATGTTTTATGGAGAAGGTCAGACTAGCTGATCACAATAGGCCTTTTGGCCTTTGAATCTATGTTGCGTAGTGAATTTAGGAACAAGCTGTAGCACTTCACTACTAGCCTAAGTAAGGTGCAGTAGAGTCTTGTCTCAAGGAAGGGTTGTGCTCCACCCAATGCTTTCCAAACCCCCTACACATGTGGTGCACTGTGTAATACAAGGACCCTTTTTTTTTAAGGAGGAGCAAAGTGCATATGCTAATGAGCCATTTTGCCTTGCAGTGGCATGATGGCTTGTGGATTACGCCAGAACTCTCTTCCTAGTGTGATTCTGCATGAGGGTGGGATTTCACCCTTAATATCTAGGGACTATGAACTACATTCTCATCAACGACCAATGGGTGCCCAACATGCGACAGCGAGGGATTTTCAGTAGTTCAGAAATCCCACCACTCTAGTCGCCATCAATGGGCATTGAACTCAGGTCAAAACTATCTCAAGTTGGACACCCAAACATTGCGGCACCCACAATTGGTAGGCATGTTTGAAGCTATGCACCAATTTGCCTGAGTTACAACATGGTTGCTTTGGGAATTATAACTTTGAATCTCCCCGTTTTTGTGGGATTAAATTCTTCACTTTTCCACCATAGTAAGTTTTTTCCACATAATTTGCTTATATTTGTTTAAAATAAGGAAATAGATTGGAAAACGATACATCCAGATCAGATGGTTCTTCAACTTTTTCATTATAGGGAACCACTTTCCCTATGAAGATTGAACATTACCCCCTCCCAAGCAGAAATCCTTAACACTGTGTGTCACTCTTGTCAACCCAAATCTTGGAACTTTTGAATTCTCCCTCAAATATTTGTTCCCTCAAACCCTGCCTTTATTGCAACAGCCTTGAAAAATCTGAAAAGAACAAGTCATGAAGTAATACACATTTTTTGTTTATATGGTGGTTTATAGTAGCTTCTTGCTTTTTGTCATAAAAAAGGAGTAATGTCCATGGCATTGGAGTATACGCACACTAAACAGCTTTGTGGTTATCAAACGCCTCAGCTTTGCTTCAGCGTTTAATCGCCCACACAAAATGTTTACAGCCTTGCACACTCCTCGAACATTATCCTTTAATTATACAACATTGTACTATACAAGACATACAGCACAGTCTGGAGAATAAAATCCAGGTACCTGTTAATAATGCAGACAGAATTCTATAACTCAGTCTATTTTTATTTTATAGATGTACATCTGAAATGGAGCTCCTTCATCTGCAGAGGGTCCCATTAATACTGTCTGAAGCCCTACCCTGTACCCCTACTGCTGCTCTTTCTCCTTCAATAGCTTATTGCTTCCATTCTCTGCACCTGACCTTCCATGGATGATTGTTAAGGCTACGATTTTGTCATGGAGGGCGGGGAAATCAAGGCATCCATGACTTCCAAAGACCTCCGTGATTTCAGCCCTGGTGGCTGGAAGCTGCAGGGTCCTGCACTCCCTCCTGCAGCAGCAGGGAGCTGTGATGTATCCCTGCAGCCTGAGGCAGCAGGCCCCTCAATCTCCAAGCCAGCATAGGCAGCGAGGATACTCCACAGCTCCCCACCTCTGCAGGCAGCAGGAGGACCCCATCAGCTCCCCGCTGCCATGGGGTGCAGGGGGACTCTGCAGCTCCTAGCCACCCTACAGCAGCCAAGCCCCATCCCATTTTGTCATGGACATACTTAGTAAAAGTCAGGGACAGGTGACAGGCTTCCGTTAATTTTTCTTTATTGCCAGTTACCTGTCCCTGACTTTTACTAAAAATATCCAATGACAACATTTTAGCCTTAATGAGTATAGCTGCTGCTTATTCCCCTGCTCCTGCCCCATACTATGCCAGGGCAAGCTTATTTCCCTCTCTGCCAGCGGCTCTTGCCTACCACTCTAGAGTACTGTCTAGATTGAGAATCCAGTATCAGAGGGGTAGCCGTGTTAGTCTGGATCTGTAGAAGCGACAAAGGTACCTTATAGACTAAACTTTCGTGGGTGAATACCCACTTCATCGGATGCAAGCAGTGGAAATGTCCAGGGGCAGATATAAATATGCAGGGAAGAATCAGGCTAGAGATAACAAGGTTAGTTCAATCAGGAAGGGTGAGGCCCTCTTCTAGCAGTTGAGGTGTAAACACCAAGGGAGGAGAAACTGCTTTTGTAGTTGGCTAGCCATTCATAGTCTTTGTTTAATCCTGAGCTGATGGTGTCAAATTTGCAAATGAACTGAAGCTCAGCAGTTTCTCTTTGGAGTCTGGTCCTGAAGTTTTTTGGCTGCAGGACGGCTACCTTTAAATCTGCTATTGTGTGTCCAGGGAGATTGAAGTGTTCTCCTACAGGCTTTTGTATATTGCCATTCCTTACATCTGATTTGTGTCCATTTATCCTTTTGCGTAAGGACTGTCCAGTTTGGCCGATGTACATAGCAGACGGGCATTGCTGGCACATTATGGAGTATATTACATTGGTGGATGTGCAGGTGAATGAACCAGTGATGGTGTGGCTGATCTGGTTAGGTCCAGTGATGGTGTCCCTGGTGTAGATATGTGGGCAAAGTTGGTATCGAGGTTTGTTGCATGGATTGGTTCCTGAGTTAGAGTTATTATGGTGCGGTGTGTAGTTGCTGGTGAGAATATGCTTCAGGTTGGCGAGTTGTCTGTGGGCGAGGACTGGCCTGCTTCCCAAGGCCTGTGAAAGTGAGGGATCGTTGTTCAGGATGGGTTGTAGATCACTGATGATCCGTTGGAGAGGTTTTACCTGAGGACTGTAAATGATGGCCAGTGGAGTTCTGTTGGTTTCTTTCTTCGGCTTGTCTTGCAGCAGGAGGCTTCTGGGTACACGTCTGGCCCTGTTGATCTGTTTCCTTATTTCCTCATGCAGGTATCGTAGTCTTGAGAATGCTTGGTGAAGATCTTGTAGGTGTTGATCTCTGTCTGAGGGGTTGGAGCAAATACGGTTGTACCTCAGCGCTTGGCTGTAGACAATGGATCATGTGGTGTGTCCGGGATGGAAGCATGTAGGTAGGCATAGCGGTCGGTGGGTTTTCGGTATAGGGTGGTGTTAATGTGACCATCACTTATTTGCACCGTGGTGTCTAGGAAGTGGACTTCCCATGTAGACTGGTCCAGGCTGAGGTTGATGGTGGGGTGGAAGCTGTTGAAATCGTGGTGGAATTCTTCCAGAGTTTCTTTCCCATGGGTCCATATGATGAAGATGTCATCAATGTAGCGTAGATAGAGAAGGGGCGTGAGTGGACGAGAGCTGAGGAAGCGTTGTTCCAGGTCATCCATAAAAATGTTGGCATATTGTGGGGCCATGCAGGTGCCCATAGCGGTGCCACTGGTCTGGAGGTATATATTGTCACCAAATTTGAAATAATTGTGCGTGAGGATCTCCTTCAGTGTTGGAATGACTCTTGCCTCCTGCTTTGGTCCTGGAGCAGGATGCAAGATTTGCTTCAATACTTTCGTATATTTAGGAAAGTAGGCATTAACAAACTAGTGACTGTATTGTGTGCCCCAAGAGTCCTCACCCACCACAAATTTCATGGGCAATGTGGCTCTGCACCACTCCCCACTTAGCTCTTTCCCTGACTGGTACAGTAGAGCCCTGTCGGGAGCAAATCAGAATGCATTGTGCATTTTGCTTCAACAAAAGTGTGTGCAAGAAACTTCCAATGTTTGATGCCAGACAAAGTAGGTCTGTGCAAAA
Source organism: Chelydra serpentina (assembly GCA_037349315.1). NCBI lineage: Eukaryota > Metazoa > Chordata > Testudines > Chelydridae > Chelydra > Chelydra serpentina. Next base: position 2,363,570 of record JBAIAC010000023.1, read on the forward strand.
ATACAGTAAAAAATGTTGCAGCACTTCATATTGTCAAGGTAACATTACTCATCTCCCATCAAGCTCAGCCCCATGTGTACAATAACTGCTCTGCCTTTTTAAACGGTCCTCCTGCTATCACATGTTCCAGATTAGTGTATTATGTGGCAATAGTAAAACTGCAAGATACGCCCAATCATTTGTGATAGCAATGAGGTCCAGCATCATAGCATGTATGCCAGAGCCATGTTCAGAGAGATTGAGGATGTGTAAATAGACCATAGCAGATGTTACAGTGTTGACAGATTCTTTAAGAAGACTAAATCAGTCAGGAATTTTAGCTTCACTGTCCAGCTGCTCCATCCAGTATAGCTGATTGTAAAAGGGGAGCCAGTGCCTGCTCCAAAGCCCACTGCAGTCAGAGTGAGGGGTGCAGGGTCAGACCCCGCAGAAACACACTTTTGTAGGGCTTGATTCCAATACCCTTATTCGTTATGGGTAGGGAGCAAGCCCAGTTGACTGTAAGAGTCTGAGAATCTGTCCCCTAATCTGACACTGTTCCTACTGTGGCTATCTGTAAGAATTACACACAAGCTTCCCTTTCTTTGACCTGTTGAATACTAGAGTCTTGTCAAACAATTGCCTTTTACATTTAAAGAGGGGAGAAAAAGCATAAGAGAAGGGTTCCCCTAGTTTAAATTAAAGTTCTTATTTGTGGAGTTCTCTTAAAGAATATGGATCATGTAAAGAAAAAAAATTGGCCCCTGTAAAGAGACATACCAGAGGGAGGAGGACACAACAGGAAGCTTGTTGCGGACTGTCTCTGGATGCTCCTCCCAGGGCGGGGCTGATCAGAGATCACACTAACTTCAAATCATGCAACATCTCAGATGTCCATGGGGAAGGGAAGCTGCATTGCTGAGCTTCTGTTCTATCCCTGGGGTAGCTTAGCTCACTTAGTGTAGAGGAGAACTCCAGGCAGTCACTGCTGAGTTCTTCATTTCCATTCAGCCCAGTTCTGCTCACTTCAGTTCCTAGATCACCCTGCTGAAGGGAAATATGTAGTCTGAAAAATCTTCTGTATTTCACCCAGCCCAAATATGCAGCAACACAATGGACTATCTCACTGATCTGTTTATAGACAAACCTGTAACAGAGCTGGCATCCTCCACATTGTACATACGCCTGAATGCCGAGCAGCATACATCTTCATGCACAGAAATTCCATTAGCTGCTTCCTGTCACAATGCAATAGACATCCACTGTCACACTATTGCCAGGAAAGGTGCCTGGACTCTACATCAGTATAAGTATCTGCTACAGTCCCCTTTGCAGAGCGACAAAGGAGCACAGACTGTTTTTTACCTTGCCCTCCCTTCCCTCTTTTTGGCTCTCCCTGTCACACACTGGTTGAAGGGGATCATGGAGTATAAGCCAACTGGGCCCTGACCCAGCTGCTTTTGAGGAAGACCACACCCACTTTTTCTACCAGGGACTAAGCTGTGTCATGCCCTCCCTTGCTGCTGTGGGATTATACTTCATTTTCCTGGTCTAGTGTACACGCTCTGAGCTAATTAGATATAATTGGCACCACGTGTGTCCAGTTCACACCATGCACCCAGTTGGATATTTGGGCTGTAGAACTTTGGTTAACAAACAGGTTTAATTTGAAGCTCAAACCGCTCTAGCATGTCCCCTCCTTTCAGTTTTCATAAGACAGCTTTAAAGACTTTTAAGATCAATAATAGGATGCCATGGGGAGGTATAAAAAACAATGACTCCCTAGGAGAGGGACAGAACATTATTGTGCATCAAATGGCCTAGATATTGTAAAGAAAAAGAGCAATGCTTTCAAATTACTCTTCTTTAGCAATCAGGGCTCAGACTGCTGCTGTCATTCCATGATAGCTCTTTCAGCATGCGCCCAGCAGGATTCATCCAGTAATGTAACTTTGTGTCTGCCGTGCACTTATTTTATACATATGCTGGTAGGGCAGCTGGAGACATCTTTTCATATTTAGCAGCAGGTGTGTAAGGATGAAGAAAAATGCCTGTGAACCTGTACTGTTCCCTTGACATTTGAGCATGTAAGCGAGTCATTTTTTATTTGGGTAACATTCTTTGTATTACAGTAACCTGTACAGACCGACCCCCCCCAACAGAGACTGGGAATTCATTGTGCTAGCCCCTGTATGAACACTCAGTAAGACAGCCTCCACCCTAAAGAGCTTCCAGTCTAAATGGATCAGACAGGCAAAGGAAGTTGTATTCTCTCCTACTTCCAGAGAGGAAACTGAGGCAGGGAGAATTTAAGCAATTTGGCAAAGGTCACACAGGAAGGCCATGACATAGCCGGGACTTGAACCCAAATCTGCAGAATCCCAGACCAGTCCCTTCACCACAAGAACATTCTTCTTCTCTGAACTTATTTGTACCATGGTCAAGGTCTGTGGGATGAACCAATCCAGGTGTCCAAATATGTGAACTCATAGGCGCCGACTTTAGTCGGCATCAGTGGCTGCTCACGCCCCCGGCCCCAGCCCAACTCCACCTCCATTCCACCCCTTCCCCAATCCCTGCCCCTGCCTCCTCCCGCAGCGTGATGCATTTACCCTCCACCCCCGACCCAGGCTTGCAAGCCTGGGAGGGAGGGGAGAGAAGCAAAGCATCCACCGGCAGCTCCCCGCCGGCCCCCCCGCCCAGCTCACCTCCACCTCCTCCCCTCCTCCAAGGCACCGCAGCTCTGCTTTCCCCCCCTCCCTCCCAGGCTTGCCGTGTGCCAAACACCTGATTGGCGCACGGCAAGCCTGGGAGGGAGGAAGGGGGGGAAAGCGGAGTGGCAGTGCCTCGTGGGAGGAGGCGGAGGCAGAGGTGAGCTGGGCGGCGTGGGGTGCAGAGAAACCACTCCCTGCCCCAGCTCACCTCTGCTCCGCCTCCAAAGGCACCGCAGCTCCGCTTTTCCCCCCTCCCGCCCAGGCTTGCCACGCGTCAAACAGTTGTTTGGCACGCGGCAAGCCTGGGAGGGATGGGGGGAAAGCAGAGCTGTGGCGCCTTGGAGGAGGGGAGGAGGCGGAGGCGAGCTGGGTGGGGGGGCTGGCGGGGAGCTGCCAGTGGGTGCTCTGCACCCACCAATTTTTCCCCATGGGTACTCCAGCCCCGGAGCACCCACGGAGTCGGTGCCTATGTAGTGAACTCTAGGCCTGATTTTACTGCACCTGAAGCCAGTGTGAACTTCACCATTAATTTCAATGGGAGCAACACTAGGCCCTTAAAAAACAAAGGATGTTATTTTAAACTGTTACGAAACCCTGACATGAAAGCAATACAGACAGGCTTGATTCTCCTTACACCTGTGTAGCTCCACTGACTTGATTGGAGTCACTCTTGCTTTACACCAATGTATGTGAGGAGAATCAGGCCCTAAAAATTCATCCTTGAGTCCAGATTCTAAGGGCAGAGCCTGAGTTTCTCACAGGATTAGGGCTTGAGAGGCATTATTCACAGATTTACGAAACACTCCAGTGGTAAGATCTCTGATAGATGTATTTAAGTTTAGTTCCCATTGTAAATTAAGAACAAAAGAGACTAAAACATGCAGAGTCCTCACCCTTTGGCACCAAACTCCATATTTTATAAGCCTTCGTGGCATTATACTATTTCTTCAGGACAAGGAGAGAACCCTGAGGTGATTAAAAAATAGTGGACAGAAGGATTTAATCAGAACTTCAGCTCTTACACTTTATTCTCTGCAGTGGCTGAAAACCTGCATGTGGCAGCTTTATAGAAAATATTCTCACCTTCAGTGGTACTTAAGGAAAACATTGGTACCATCTGCAGTGATGCCATTACAGCCAGCTTATGGACAGCTGGGCTGTCTAGGCATCCACTCTGCTCATTAATCCCCCATTCCACTACGATAAACTTCTGCAGCAATGGCAGAATTGCAGATGGAATTAATCCACTACGGCAGGAACTAATTAAGAGAACAAATCTGAGGCTGTGCCTTATGGCTTTAATTCTTTTCTTTTCTTTTTTAAATACCTGCGTGGCAAGGACAGTTAAAAATGAAAAGTAGTTAATGCTGGCATTAACCATGTCTAAGGTCTTAGAGTCTATTGCTGCTGTCCATTCCACAAAGTCTAGGATCACACGTTTTAAAAAACAAACACACAATCGAACGAACGATCACAGAAATCAGATAGCATTGATAAGGCAAACATAATTGTAAACAGAAATGTTAAAAAATCAAATTGACCATTCTGCTAAACACTTATGATTAATGGCACTTATGATTAATGTTGATGTCAAACCGGCATTTGTATGCCATAGCACACCGCTCTGGGTAGGCAGGGCTGGCAGGGTACCAAGATCTAGCCTGGCTGAGTGGAAGATGTATAAGTGATGATGCATAGGACTTTCACACATGGCAATGTTGGGGGTAGAGAAAAGCAAGATTGGTTTCAGTCACCTGAAGGGGAACTCTGCTAGCAAAAATTTGGAAAACAGTGGCTTCAGTCCTTGGCATTCATGATCTTTGACCATAAAGATCATTTTTGCAGAGGTTAATTATCCCTCAGTTTTCCATGGCTAAAGCCAAGGAAAAGATACACTGAAAGCCATTGCATCTGTTTTCTGTTCCTCAGGAACACTGGCATGCAAATAACCAATATCACAGGAAATGAATACAATTTCTATAGCATGTATGGAAAACATTAAGATTACTGATTATCTCTAGAACTGTGCCAAACTAGCAATATTTATATGCAAAACTCTAGTGGTTTCCTGAATCAGGGCTTTACAGAGTGTATTATATAGATTCTAAATCAGCAAAACACTGAAGCATGTGCTTAACTTTAAGCACGTGCTTAATCCCTCTCTGTTTAACAAAGCATTTAGCCCTATTGAAGTCAATGACACTTAAGTGTAAACTTAAAGTTAAGTATATACTTAAATCCATCCCTAGTCCAGCCATCAGTTAAGTGCTTTGCTGAATCAGGGTCCACCATAATATCTCATGTCCCTTGGCATATCTCCTAATAAAATATCCCACAAAAATAATGCAAAATGAGCAAAACTTAATAATCACCAGTTCACTGCTGGTAGAGGCATTTATCACCTGCCATGCTTTTAGGTCTTGCAATAAATTAGAATGATGTATTCACAGATCAAATTGATAGCAGGTACTAGACAATTAAGATTGATTTTATGTATGGATCCTTAGAGTATAATACCTTCACAACAAATTATACAGCCTTCATTTTCTGAACTGTAAGAATATTTTTAAATTGGCTTCTGGATTATTATTGTCCAGTTGTATGCGCATCAAAAGAGGGAGATTTCAATCATTTTTTAAAATGACTTCTGAGACTAGGTGCTACAAAAATACTTGGCTTACTGCAAAACTTTAGGTCACAACGTGTTTCCAAATGTTCAGAATGGCTCAAAGTGAGCAATTAAATCTGAACTGCTAGATTGAATGTTTAGAATTGCTAAAGGGGAGGGGAGATTAAATAACATGGAGCTTTTGGCCTGTGCTGCTTGGTTGTACTTCCAGGAAGGCTGGGAGGTTATTGATCTAGGTTTGCAGTTTCACATTGCCAGGGAAGACTGAAGATGTAATTTTACTCAGTGGCAGGCATCAAGCCCCTGATCCTGCTGCTCTGTGTACATGGCTGGCCACATGGCTGTGCCCACACAGAGCCCCACTGATTTTCATTGGCCTCCACAGGAGTGCTGCCAGACTGCCTGTGACATTATCTGATTAAAATATGACCATATAGATCATTGTTGCAACCACTGTTATATATTTGCAGCAAATCTTGTACAAAGGTTGTCAAATGAGGTATCTATGAAAATGTTATGATTTGCTGGTTATGATTAGTCTATCTATATGCATGTATCATGTTTGTATTTGAAGTTACAAGTATTGGCTCTATACCTGGATTTCAAATGCTTGCTCCTAGAGAAACACCCACAAGGTAGCTAGCTAGCACATCTTGGAGGGACTATTCAAATTGCGTGGCCCATCGAAAGAACATTTAACTCACAATGGACCATGGGAGATGCCCATCTACTCTTAATGGAATTTCCTGCTGTGACTAAGCAAAATGCGTGCACTTGTGACTTGCCCATGTGACTCCAAACTCATCTTGTTGCTGTAATTTTCCACAGTAAGAACAATGGGATTCCCTCCACATGGCAGAAGCTATAAAAGGCACTGGAAGCGCCTCCATTTTGCCTCTATCCTGCTCCAGCCTCTATCCTGAACAAGCCTCTGGACTATGAATTTATACTAATGGGAGTATTCTAAACAATGGACTGAGGACCTTCCAATGATTTGGAAACAACCAGAGACTTATCAAGCCAGCAGTTTATTCCATCACTGCTACAAGCCGGAACCAAGAACGTTGCAATTACTGTATGTATTTGATCCCTTTAACCAATTTTAACTCTCACATTTCTTTTTCTTTCTTTCTTTCTTTCTTTCTTTCTTTCTTTCTATGAATAAACCTTTAGATTTTAAATACTAAAGGATTGGCATCAGTGTAACTTTTTGGGTAAGATCTATGTTATATGTTGACTGGGTTGTGTGGCTGATCCTTTGGGATCAGAAGAACCTTTTAGTTGCTGAAACTGATTGTAAAGAACCACTCACCTTTAAATCCAGTGTTTTCAGTGGTAATGTAAGGACTGGAATGCTGGAGGAAACTGCTTTTATGACTTCTTGTTAGCTAGTGTGGTGAAACAGAAGTTTATTTTTGCTGATGATTTGGTATATCCTATGGGGGATTAGCCACCAGTCTTGGGGTGTATCTGCCCTATTTCTCAGCAGTTCGTCCTGAATTTGGCATCCTCAGTTGTGACCCACTGAGGCATCGTTACACTGCCCACTTGCAAGAAGTTACAGAATCAGGGCCCAAAAGATTCAGTTTGGTTTTGGTAAAATGTTTATGCTTATCAAAACCTTATTGAGAGAGAACTGCACAGCCCTCACACTGGCAAAATTAGGTTCTCTTGCAGGGTTGCCAGTACTTCTTTTTTCCTGTCAGGCCAACAATACTGCTTTAAACTTGGTATTGCAGCTTTCCCAATGAGAGTTGAAACCAGAAAGTGCAGAGAAATGGGACAATGAAACATGCTCGGCGACAGGGAGGTAACCAGGCTCTTCCAAATTCCCAAGGCTCAGCTCAGGTTTGGTTTCAATGTCAGGTGAAGTTTAATCTTTGACTGACTGGGAGCATGTTTGTTTTTTACGCATTATTAAAGGAATGGCTGGTTCATTCCACAATCACCTATCAAGGTCAAGTCTGATTTAGAAATCCAAGTAACGCATTAGGTAACTGGGCAAACAACTAAATTGTGGTCATTTGTGAGTGCAGTCACCTTATTTATACATGAAACTATGTGAACAAATTAGATACTCAGCTCCATGTGCGTTTTGGGCACAGTTGTGCAGCTAGCTTTTACAAATGAAACCTTTACTGATGGTTTGAGAATGACTAGACGATGGAGCACAAGATAACAAGAATGTGGCCTTCTCAGCATCAGTCTGCAACAGCAGCTCTATGGTCTACAGTCATTGGCCAACTGCCTCAAATGAGCCAGGCCTCTTGTCACCTCAGTCAGACTTTGAGCCTGTGGCTTCCCGTAATCAGAGTTCAAACAAAGGCTAATGTTTCAAGCCAGCAAAGTGCTTAACTGAAAATATAGCAGAGCCTTGAGACCAGTCTTAGTTGCCTGTCGCAGCAAGGCAGAGGGCCTGGGGATGCAAAATTGGCCTGGTTAGGCCACCCTAAATTAGAGCAGATTATCCTGGGGCCCATTTCTGTCCCCAGAGCAGCCTGGAATCAGGAAGGTGCAAACTTCACATATCAAAAACAGTACACCACCATAATTCATGTGCAGTGATACTATTCAATACTAAGTGTTATGTTCTGTATTTAACTAAACCCATCCCATCCCCTCTTTCTCACCAGAGGGGCCGGGGCGGGGGGGAAGCTGCCTCTGTGGCATAATTCCCACTCTGGAACCTACCGAGGTCTCTGAAGGTCTGGTGCCTATTCAGAGAGAGAAGTGGAGAAAGGGTAGGGGCACACATCATACCTTCCACCCCTGAACCCTGGGGCTTAGACAAAACAGATAATACAGCCACACTCCAATTACTGCGTCCATTCTCCCATCTTCTCCCTCCCCGCCCCACAAAACAAACATCAGGGTGTCGGAGGCTACTGCAGCCAGGGGGAACTTGTAGCAAGTCTGCAACAGATGGAATTGGTAGGGCTGCAAAAGATAGGATCAGTAGGGCAGCATTGCAAGTGCCAGACACAGTGTGGAAGCACAGGGCCTCTGTGCAGCTAGCTCCTGCCTCCTACTAGAGATTTAATAGGTTTTGGGGCAGGCCGCTCAGCTCATTCCACAAGGAAGTCTGCATAGACGAGAGGTTGGGTGGTAGGCATCGTGAATCCAGGTACAACTAACATAGTTCATGATGGCAGGACAGGTATGAAGAATGTTTCTGCAGAGCAAATAATATAGAACCAATCAACTGGGGAAGTCATTTTGATATTCTCTCTGTCGAAAGGATAGACTTGGTATGTGACGACGACAGGGATAACTGTCCATATTTAGGTCTTTAATTTTTAAAGAGAGTCCAAGTGGACAGGCTGGACAGATCAGGGGAATGGGAACACAGTCACTGGTCCTGAGCTAAGCCAATAGGTCAAAGATGGGAAAGGTCAGTAATGGCCAAAATTTGTTACTTCCTGACAATAGTACAATGCATCTATCAAATGTATTGCTGTCATTAATTAGGTTTTGCACAGACCAAAGAATACCATCAGACCTAGAGTTTATTTATCCAGGTCAGGATTGAAGTACGTCGATTGTCTCAGGGAAGCTAGCAATGTCACTGCTTGTGCTGTAAGTTGGCAAGTATTACATAAATAAAAAAACCCCAGCACTTCTGCACAACAGCTCACAATTCAACTCACCTGCGTGGTAGTCTATTGTATTGTACTGGCAGTAAGCCAGTTAATTTCTTACTGTAAATGTCTGTCAAGATTGAAATACTGTTTTTATTTCATCTTTCCGATACGGAATCCAACAAATTAAAAGGCAGATCAGCATCACTGAACACTTAATTTGCAAACAGGTTAAGAAATTAAGAACACTTAATTTGCAATTGCTGGTTTCCAACACTTTACATATATTTTTCAAACTTTTATTCTGTACAAATTGGATTTTACTGATTGAAATAGATGTGGGATGTTTTGCTGCCAATAAGTACATTTTAATAAACTGTATGGCTTGACAAGGCATTTCTCCATTATAACCAGATCAGTGAGGAGTCTGGAAAGATGTAGTCTCACAGAGTCTACATCTTGCAAGACCATATATACTTTCTAAGCTGATGGAAAAATAATATGGTCTCTTTATTGGAATGGAAAAGGCATTGCAATTTAACCTTGAGCTATTTCCCTTTCCAAAGAAACTGCATGAAGGCAACAGTGAAAATTTTTAATCTCCTTAAAGGATAATAGGAGAGAGATCAGCTGGAGTTTATAAAGCATCTTAGTTAATGGTTCATTTTAATGACAGGTCTATCCACCCACACTGGCAAACCTTGATTTTTCAGAAGCTTCTGACTCAAGATTACTTGTTTTACATGCTTGGGGGGACATCCCTGTAAATATCCTCAATGCTCCATCATTCTCCTTCTTTTAATTACCTTCTTAACTTTCCTTTCCCATGATGCCTACAGAAAACTTGACCACAGCCTATCATGCTGACCAATATCATCTCATTGTTTTCTTGACTGCCTCATCTGTTTGTATCCACCCATTGTCTCGTGTCTTATGCTGTAAACTCTTTGGAACAGGGATTGTCTTTGCTCAGGGTTTGGACAGCACCTTAATGCAATGGTATCCTTGTCCAGGTCTGGGGCTCCTAGGTACTGTCGTAATACAAATAATTATTAATAGTAATAACAGCCCACTTGCCATCCTCTGAAAAGGGCAATTCACCTGATACTTGAGATCTTGCGGAACTACACTTATGATCAGAGAAAGGGCCAAATTGTTTCTAATTCAAAGAATAATGCTACATTCTTTCCCACTGAGTGAATATTCCCCTGGCTCTAAGAGAATATGGTCAGAATCCCCTATAGATTAACTTCTCCTTTTTACTTAAAACAGTCTCATGATTTTCTGCAGCTACCACTATCCCACACAGGTATTTAGCGAGGATCTTCAAGTCCTTGGTAGCTCTGCTCTTTACTTTTCCTATTACCTTGGCATCCTGAGATGCTTACTAGATTTATTTTAAGATTTTCAATTGGAAGGCAAGCATGTGCTTGTCCCAGACCATTGGGCTGGATCTGATGTGAAGGAAAAAATCTTCTTTATGTTTTAACATCTCCAACCTAAGACTTCCTGACGCCTCAAATCAGAATAATAGATTCCTAGGCCAGAAGGGACAATTGTGATCATCTAGTCTGACCTTCTGTATAACACAGGCTGTCATAAATATAAAGGGAAAGGGTTAAGAAGCTGATACAGTACTATAAAATTCTCTTACCTGTAAAGGGTTAAGACTCAGGTAACCTGGATGGCATCTGACCAATAAGGGGACAAAATACTTTCAAATCTTGGGAAGGGGGAAGGTTTTGTGTGTGGCTCTTTGTCCGGGTCAGTGTTATCTCGGGACACTAAAAGGACTGGGCAGAAAATCAATCTCCTCCAACCCAGCCTCACCAAACCTCACTATTTCAACGTAAGTTAGTCAGGCATTGCGAATAGGTTTTGTTTGTTTTGCTTGTGGAGCTTCCCCTGTGCTAAAAGGGAGGTTTATTCCTGTTTTCTGTAGCTTGAACTTTCCCTGTGTTAGAGGGAGGGGTTATTCCTGTTTTTCTGTAACTTGAAGGTTTTGTCCAGGGGGGGATCCCTCTGAGTTTGGAAACTGATTACCCTGTAAAATAGTTACCATCCTGATTTTACAGAGATGATTTTTACCTTCTTTGTTTTAATAAAATCCTTCTTTTAAGAAGCTGACTGTTTTCCATTGTTCTAAGACCCCGGGGGTGGGTTTTGGATCATTGTGTAACCAATTGGTTAGGAGATTATTCTCAAGCTCCCCAGGAAAGGGGATATTTTGAGGGGAAGGGAAACTTCAAGTGGTCCTCTTCCCTGGTTCTTGTTTAAATAACTTGATGGTGGCAGCAAGAAGCTTTTCTCAGGGTGCAGGGAGATTTTGTACCTTGGGGAGTTTTTAACCTAAGATGGTAGAAATAAGCTTAGGGGGTCTTTCATGTGGGTCCCCATGTCTGTCCCCTAGAGTTCAGAGTGGGGAGGAAACCTTGACACAGGCCATAGAATTTCCCCAACATAATTTCTATAGCAGATCTTTTAGAAAAACAGCTAATCTTAACTTAAAAATTTGCAGTGATGGGGAATCTACCATGACTCTTGGTAAATTGTCCCAATGGTTATTTACCCCCACCATGGAAAATTTCTGCCTTATTCCCTGCCTGAATTTGTCTAGCTTCAACTTCCAGCCATTGGACTATGTTGTACTTTTCTCTGATAAATTTTAGAACAGCCCATTAGCAAGTATTTGTTCCCATTATAGGTACTTTTAGACTACAAACAAGTTACCCTTAACCTTCTTTTTAAGCTAAATAGTTTGAGAGATGCCTATAGATCCTTTTTTATTGGCCATGGTTCTATTTGATCTTACAATCCCTAACAACTTCCTTGTAGCTCTGGGAGAAGCTGGGGAAATTGACCCAGAAGCTCATTAGAAGGACACCAAATGGAATCTCTGATCATCATATTTCTCATAACAAAATATAGGTTTCTTAGGAACAAAATGCAGAATTGCTGCTTTCATACTGAGAAAATTGCAGCCAACTACTCAAACAGGGTATATACGGATTTTAATTAGGAGCAAAATTTTGAACCAGGAATCAAATGTATTCTTTTAAGCTTTAGCTCTGGGTTAGTAAGTAAGCAGTGGGGTGGATAAACTTCCTGTCCCTATTCAAGCTATTCCTTTGAACTGCCTTCTTTATTTTCCTTGGCCAGTTGGAACCATGGAATTTGTCATGCTAGTTAGGGTTGCCTCTCTTACCAAAACTATTTAGTAAAGGCTACTCTTTTGGAATAACTTCCAATATTAGATTTACCTGATTAGCATTATCTTGATCCACTGTTGTCAGAACATCTTCATCTTTCAAACCTGGAAAAGAGGAGGAATTGTTATTGTTTGGGCTTCTCCCTCCGAGGGAGGCCAAACACCTATTAACTGACCTATTCTAGATTTTGCTACTTTGTGATGAGATAGTGGGGTATACAAATAGAAGGGTTATAACCATGTTTGTTACAACTCAAGTCCCTGCAATCCCAAATGGGGAAATTCAGGCTTAAGAGGCCCCAGGACTTTCTGATGTCTGCTTACTTGGTATGGCAGCAGCATCTGCAGCAGTCTGTAGGGGATATGAAATCTCCGCAGTATTATGTGATTACCATGATCTGGAAACAGAACCATCATTAAACATTGAAGTCCCTCCACTGTTCTTGTACGTGAAGTCCTATAAATGGGAAATGATTTGGTTTCATTCTCTGCTGAAAAACAAACAGATTATCTGAGATTTGAAAACAACAGACAATTCTACTTATTGGGGAGAATAAAGGCACATTCTCTCCCTCCTGTTTTATTCACTCCCACACCCACACGTTTATACTTACTGTGCACAGGCCTATTTGTGCCATAAGCACACGTACCTATTCTTGCTTTTAGGTACAACTGTTAACTTCCACCCTTCACCGATCCTCTCCTTCCTCGTAGGAATAGTTTGACCTCAAAGGACTCGGGTCCCAGATAAGAAACAACAGAAAAACAAAGCATCTCCCACATCCACTGGATCTCTTCTGAAGAGATGTCCACACATTAATTCTTTAACGCAGGACTACAGGGGTCTGGTTCACCACTGTGTTACTCAGTCTTCATTGGAGTTACACCAGTGTAAAGCTGGAGTAGCACATTGGTGAGCTAAGGCCCAGGACTTTGCTGCTTGCTTTCCTGATTCATTAAATGTAAGGTTTTTAAAAAATCCTAAATGTGGCAAGTAAACATCTCCGTTTTTCCTCAAGTTTCTTCTTTATTCAAAATCATTCACTGAATGGCTGAGTGAGTCTTAGTCCATCGGGGGTTTGTGAGCAGTTCATTACAAGCATTCATAATTCGAGCAGTTTTGATTAGACATATGGGATACATAGCACCCATGATTAGACATATGGGATACATTGGTTAAATACCAATTTCATTGACTTCAATGGAGTTATTCTGAATTTACACCAGTGGTTGATATGAATTGGGGGCCCAATCTGTTGCCTAGTGAAGCCAATCAGAATCTTTCCATTAACTTCAATGAGCAATGGATCTGGCCCCTAATGAGCACAACTCTCAGAATCAGGCTCTCCAGGATACCATTACAAACTCCAGATTTCCTTTAGCCAATAGTGTAAATATTCTGGCCAGTACATCTTTTTAGGAATGTGTTTGCAATTCTTTTGTTCTTACTTTTTCCAAACAGTTTAAACAAATTTATTTCTCTCTTCCATTTCCACCAAACCCATTGGTAGATTGAGAAATGAGCATGCATTCAAAGCATCAGTTGGGTTTTTTTAGTGGTCTCTGCTCAAGGCTCATGGGAACTAGATTCTTCACTAGTTGCTCAGTTCACTAATGTTGTGGACAGTGTAACAGTTCTATTGTGTTTAGCAAGCCAAGAAGAAGGAAAAATCATTATTGTTAGTTTATAAACAAGACTTAATCACCTATCATCAATTGTAAAAAAGGAGTAAATATGTTGTAATTTATTCTAATAGGTTTGCACAAAAAAGCAATTAAACTAATGCAGTTTGACTTGTGTTCCATTAATAATGTACCCAATCATTACTACATTGTTTGAAAAGACTATATGCAGAATATTGTCTTATGGACTAATTTTTTTCTTGCAATTAGTTGCATACATTTGCTGACAGGCTAATTTATATTCAATTGCTTTAAAAGCAGAATCATTTTGTATTTAATTGCATTTGGTTGTAATCCATCTGCTGACAAATTTGTGTGTTTTGCTATTTATTTGCTAATGCTTTCCTCCACTACAGCATGATCAGTCATACAAGTTGAAATATGTTTTTGACAATATAAATACCACAGGGTAATTAAAGGCCAGATGTATGGCTGGTGGGAAGAACTACTTGCTGCAATTCTATCTCCCCAGTTGAACTTTTTATTGTTACTCTATAGAGACTGAATAAAAATATGATTAAAATGCAATTCTATGGCTTCTTGTTAGTTCTCAACAGCTGCATTAGGTAAAGGTCATAAGTGTATCAAACTATTTGGAAGGAGCCGCAAATTAGGTCTTTGATGCACTTTGCCTTTTCTCTTTTGCTGTTTGCTTAGGTTCTGGTTAGCTTCACAGTGCCAGGTTCAGGAGCAATTCTACATTCAAGTCGCTGGGAATAATAGGGAACCTGAGCAGTCTGGGCCCACACTTTCTCAAAACCTCTCTCCTGCTGGATTCAATATTTTGGAAAACCAGGAGAATTTTCTAAAGGGAAATTTAAAAATTGTGGGTTAAATCTGGGGCAAAGGAAGAACGTGTACAGCAAGAATGGCAGGTCAAATGAAACGAATCCCATTAAGGGACACCATCACTGTTTAGAGGTCAACACACATCTGGATAGTAGGTATACTGGTGTGAGACTGGAAAGTTTGGCTTGATCACCAGTTTTAGTCTGGTTGCTTGCTGTCCTAGGTGGCAGTGGCTGAATGAGCTATGGATGCAGCCTCTGGGTGGAGAGTACATAGCATCATTCAGTGGCTACTTCTCTGCCTCACTAAGAAACAGTGCAGATGGGCTCAAAAAATAAGTCCTCTCTAGTACTCCTTGTCCAGACGGCTAATGGCCATAATATGAAGCTGAAGGGAGTGTTTAAACTGGGGAGTTGGGGAGAGATATGACAGACTCCGAGCCTCTCCGCCTTCCATTAGGGAGAAAGCAGCAAGGCTCAGGAAAATGCATATTGAGCAGAAAGACGTGTGTTGAACCTACTTGTGCTAAAGAGACAGATTTGTTCTTTAAACAAACCAGTCCAAGACAATCACATTTGTATACAGTGCAGCGGTTGCTGGTGCAACAATGGAACCATAAGTTATAAGCCAGTATCCTGCACAGGCAGCTGCTGGAGCTATGGTCCCCAGTACCAATCTGCACATGCATAGTTGAAAGAGTGGCGAATACAAGGAATGTGAAGGAGCTCTATACATGGGGCAGCAGCCCTTTGGTGTGGTCAGAGTAACTGATAAACAAGGCTTTGTTCAGGGGCAAGAGTGTGCCCTTACTCCAGTACAGGCTTACAGCCTGTACAACTGCTTTGCCAGTAAGAGGTGGAAGCTCACCTAAGCATTTCAGTTACTATTGCTAGCTATGTTTGGTAAGGTGCCTTTGGCAATGAGAGCCTGGTATGGCCCTAGAGGAAGCATTGCATTCACCTTGTCTCTCTTTACTAGGTTCCTTTTGGTCATTTAACCCTCTGTATCATTATGGTTTAACCATATTGAGCTATATAGTGAGAAAGATGGATAAAGGAAATTATTAGGATTGATTCCTGTTTCCTTAGGGTGCTTGGAGATGCTCAGTGAAGCAGCAGCTAGATGACACTGGGCTGTCAAAGTGGGTCTGGTTTGTGGATAAAATTTACAACACACACAACCTTCTCCTCCATACATAGAGTTGTTTTTACAGCTGTGAAATTGACCTAGAAGCCATGCTCACTGGTCACCAAGGAGAAGTTCTGTGTGTAAAGATGAATGGCTACTAAACCTTACAGATCATGGTTATGTTGACTTGTACTTGAGTTAAGAGGAGTGAATGTTGTAGCTATTGAACGACTGCACTTCTTAGTGGTAGAAAATGTGGATAGTATATAGTAGTGGGCCTAGCATCAGCTACTGCTACACACACTAAATAGGTAATTCAGCTGACATATCCCAGTTGTTGTTGTCAATTCTGCATCCAAATGCAGAATTGATTTATATTTCTTACTGAATTTCAGTCCAGCCCAGTATCAGAGGGGTAGCCGTGTTAGTCTGGATCTGTAGAAGCGACAAAGAGTCCTATGGCACCTTATAGACTAACAGACGTATTGGAGCATAAGCTTTCATGGGTGAATACCCACTTCGTTGGATGCAACTGCATCCGACGAAGTGGGTATTCACCCACGAAAGCTTATGCTCCAATACGTCTGTTAGTCCAGCCCAGTTCACTGTAAACGTATGGAATGTTTATGACTGCCAGAGTTTTATATAAAATGTGGTGCTTGCACCACTCAAGTATTGGGTCAGAGTATTTTATTTTGCATTTGGTTAAAACCAGGCTGATCCCAGCTGGCAGTTGCCAGTGGTGCTTTCTATTGTATCTAAACCTCAGAACCACTCTTGGAACCATACAGTCATAATAAGATAAATGAGTTTTGTACCATGACTTAGGCCTTCTGCAAACACAAAAGTTGCACTAAATTAAATATATTGGTGTCCTTGTGGGGACACTCTTAATCAGTGTGAATGCCTTTTTAGATTGAGTTTTAGCTTGCATATTCCTTATTGATCCTCCCCTGGTATAAGTCAGTACAGCTCTGACTTCCTTGCAGCTCAGCAGATTGAAATCAGCATAGTGTCTGGCTCAAAGAGGGGATGGAGTGTGGATCTGCAGAGGCAATATATTCATAGAACAATAGTTATTGGTTAATATCCTGTCCACCTGGGCACAGAGCCCAGAATATGCAATAGCAATCTTTAGTTCAGATCAGAGAGAATAAGTTTGCCTTGTGTGTTAGGCGCACCAGAATAACTAGGCATAATGCAATAGGAGGAGGATGGATTGTCAGCCTTAACTTTAAATTGCCTGGCTTTAAGTGGTTTATGTGGCAACTAGTATCTGAAAGCCTGTGCTGGTGCATGAGTGTGGCAGTTGTGCCAAGTAATCTGCCATATGTGAATTCCCCCCCATCCCCTCGTACAACCAATGAAATTGTTACATGCAAATTAACTTCAGAGTAAGCTATGATTAGTTGTTGTTACCTCTGCTTTCATAATGGTCTAGGATTCTTGGCATGGCATAGATACATGGCTGAGAACTTAAAAAATTGGATGGCTGAGAACTTAAAAAATTGGATGGTCACATCCCATGAATCCTGGTGATGACTGAACATGGTGATATGCTGAACAGAAAGAGCTCTCAGCTATGCTTATATCTGTTTCCATTGGTTCAGATGGACTCAGACATTCTAGCTGCAGAGTGACACACAGGCAGGCGATAGTCCTGGAATCTGATGATATAGATTTTTAGTCATTTGGACTCACATTTATGAGAATTCTATGTGCGCATTAGAGTGATAGCTGCCCCGCCCGCCATGTCTTTAAGATATACAGGGAAAAGGTTTGACTTATTTTAGCCTTACAATATTATTGCTATTATTATTTGTATTACAGAAGTGCCAAGAGGCACCAACTGAGATCAGGGTCCCACTGTGCTATGCCCTGCACATACACACAGTAAGGGCTAGTCTACACTTACCCGCAGCGTCGGAGGCGTCGGATCGATCTTCTGGGTTCGATTTATCGCGTCTTATCTAGACGCGATAAATCGAACCAGGAAGTGCTCCCCCGTCGACGCTGGTAATCCTGCTCTGCGAACGGAGCAGGCAGAGTCGATGGGGGAGCTGCGCGCCGCCGTGTGGACCAGGGGTAAGTACTTTAAAGTTCGAAATAAGATACTTCGACTTCAGCTACGTTATTCACGTAGCTGAAGTTGCGTATCTTACTTCGAACTTGTGGGCTAGTGTAGACCAGCCCTTAGCGATAGTCCCTGCTCCCCAAAAGTTTACAGCTCAATAGCCAAGGAAAAGGAAGTAGCAGTATTCCCATTTTATAGATGGGGCATTGAGGCACAGTGAGGCTAAATGACTTGCACAAGTCAAACAGGAAGTCTGTTGGCAGAGGTGAGAATTGAACAAAGATCTCTGCAACTCCAGTGTAGAGCATTAACAAGACCAGCATTCTTCTCTGGATGTTATCAACAGACCAGATTTTTGACATCCTTACTCCACGAGTAAGCCCTTTGGCATCAATGGAACTACTGGTAGAGTAAGGTCAATGTGAGTAAAGATGGCAGAATCGGACTCTCAGCATGGTTTCACTGAGTGTTTTGACTGAGGGATGCATAAACTGTCTCCACTAACCCCCCATGCCGAACTAAGATACGCAACTTCAGCTACGTTAATAACGTAGCTGAAGTCAAAGTATCTTAGTTCGATCTTCAAAGCACTTACCGCGGGTCCACACGTGGCGGGCAGGCTCCCCCGTCGACAGGGCTTACTCCTCGCGGCGAGCAGGAGTACCGTTGTCGACGTCGTGCACTTCCGGGATCGATTTATCGCGTCTAGACAAGACACGATAAATCGATCTCAGAAGATCGATTACTCGCCGCTGAAGCAGCAGGTAAGTATAGACTAAGGCAGGGCATGTGTTCCTACTGCTCAGTTTAAACTGGTTTAACAGAAATATAAGATACCAAATTATTTTTTTAATATAAAGATCTTTATAAGACAATGTATGGAGGGTTTTTATACCTTCTTTTTCTTTCTACTCAACTTTGGTAGGCACAGATACATATCAGTTTTTCTCAGCCTCCCAGTGGGATTGAATTTAATCTTGCAATTACCACATTTTCAGACAAACAGTTTCTGACTTTGGATAAAAGACCAAGGTCAGATTAGAATTCTGTTTCCTCATGTTTTAGGTTGATTTTTTAAAAATAGTAACTGAATTACTACTTCTCATGAGTATTAAGAGCTGGCAACTGTACAGGAATATTGAGAGAACGGGCATATATATATAAATATCAATTCTTTTGAAATGATTTAAGCATAAATCATATTTAGATAACATCCTAAGGCTAAAAAAATGTCTAAGAAAAAGGATTTCTCCCCTTGCCACTTCTCCCCCCAACTTTAGGAATCAAATAGGGGTCTACAATTATCAAAGAAGCCTAGGAGATTTGAACATCCAGTGCCCTGTGGGGAAATCTTAGCCAGAGTTCGTCTCCTCTCATTATAGACTGTAGAGCTCCCTTTACAATATGCACTCTTGGATAGGACTGTACAACAACCCCAATGAAGCACTGTAAAGAGACAGTCTGGAGGAATAGCAGACGCTTTGTGTGGACAGACAAAAGGAGCTGGATAGTTATTCTCTGAAAAAGTGAGGACTTAGCCGAGTGAATAACTCACAATGAATAACTTATATAATGATTTCACCTTTTTCTATTTTGTTTAAAAAAAACCCGGAAAACCCAGCAACTCTCAGATGTATTGGTTATTTAAACATACTCTGGGGCATCTTCATCCAATAATTTCTCGGTTTGCAAGCAGTTAGTTTATGGTTGCTGTGATGGCCAGTTCCATCAGTCTTTCCTCTGCCCTCAGAGGGAGTTACACGAAGGTCAATTTGTTGCACAAATTTCAAATTGCATGTTTGAGTGTAATATTTGTAATTCATGCCATGTTGGTTAGGTACACAAGTCAGCCAATTGGGAAAAGGAAACAATACCACATGACCTACATAACTAACAAGGTTTGAAATGTGAACTTTGCTGTTGGATTTATTATTTTGTATTACGGTAGCCCCTAGTAACACTAAGAATAACACGGTTCCCTCTCCGTGTTCAGTCACATATGGTTTAGCTAGGGTATTTAAATCAACAAATATATTGGAAAGCATCACCACAATATCTCAGATCAATTTATTTTTTTCTCTATGATCATCCCAAACAAGCTGCTTTAGGAACCCCTCTCTCACTCTTGCGGATTGGGGCCAGATCCACAAAGGAATTTAGGCACCTACGCCCAGCATTTAGGTGCCACCAGCATTCACAAAACCCCCACTCTGCTGCCACCTAAACTTGTAGGCACCTAAAATCACTTGGCGCCTAAATATCACTGTAAAAGTTCCCTAGGTGACTAAGTTTCTGCCTCTGCACATGTGCAGGCCTCACTATAGGCATTCAGACACCAAAGCTGCAGCATGATCCTCAAATTAGGGGGGCAATAGGCCCACCTATCTCACCTGCAGGGCCTGATCTGGTAGGCATGGTTAGAACACACCTAATCAATTAGAGCCCAGGCAAAATCTTGGGGGGTGGAGGAGAGAGGAAGAGGAGGTGGTGATGCCATCTCCCTTGTAACTTATTGCCCAGTTGCCTGCATTTGCAGTTGCATAATCCTTAAAGGCATAAGGGGACAGATAGTCATCTAGATAGGCTTACGTGTAGTGCTGGAGAGGAGCTGGTGGTCGTGGTACATGTAGGTACCAATGACATGGGGAAGGATAGGAGCGAGGTCCTGGAGGACAAATTTAGGCTGCTAGGTAAGAGATTGAAGTCCAGGACCTCCATGGTAGCATCCTCTGAAAATGCTTCCAGTTCCACACAGAGGGCCAGCTAGACAGGCAGAACTGCAGGGTGTCAATGCATGGATGAGACAATGGTGTAGGAGAAGCGGGAGCCAGGCTCGGGGGGTGCTTTAAAGGGCCAGCGGCTCCCCGCAGCGGTAGGAGCCACCGGCCTTTTAAAGCGCCCCCCCCCCCCAGCCCAGCTCCGGCAGCGGGGCTGGAGGGGGAAGCGCTTTAAAAGGCCGGCGGCTCCGGCCAGCAGCTCCCCACAGCGGCAGGAGCTGCCGGCCTTTTAAAGCATCCCCCCCCCCAGCCCGGCTCTGGCAGCGGGGATGGGGCGCTTTAAAGGGCCCGCGGCTCCCTGCAGCAGTAGGAGCCACCGGCCGGAGCCGCTGGCCTTTTAAAGCGCCGCCCCCCCCAGCCCCGCTGCCGGAGCTGGGCGGGGGGGGCGCTTTAAAAGGCCGGCAGCTCCTGCCGCTGCGGGGAGCCGCTGGCCCTTTAAAGTGCCCGCCCCAGCCCCGCTGCCGGAGCTGGGCTCCGGCGGGGATTTAAAAGGCCCCAGGGCTCCGCAGCAGCTGGAGCCCCGGGCTCTTTAAAGCACGCCGGGTGAGTAGAGAGGGAGCGGGGAGGCACCTTTTTATAGTGCCGCCGCTACCCCTGTGCTCTAAACCTGGCTACGCCACTGGGGAGGAGCGGTTTAGATTTATTAGGAACTGGGGAAACTTTTGGGAGAGGGGGAGCCTATACAGGAAGGATGGGCTCCACCTAAACCAAAATGGAACCAGACTGCTGGCTCTTAAAATTAAAAAGGTCATAGAGCAGTTTTTAAACTAAGGGTTAGGGGAAAGCCGACAGGTGCAGAGGAGCACGTGGTTCAGTCATCTCTCAGGGGAGGATCTATAAATGGAGATTTCTAATTTCCTAATAAGGAGGAGAGGATGGAAGGTGATAAAATACAGGTAGGAGCTGATGAGAAACAGTCAAATGAAAAAAAGTCCCATTCAATTACATCATGTAGTGGCAGGCAGCTAAGAAGTGACAAGTTTTTAAAGTGCTTATATACCAATGCTAGAAGTCTAAATAATAAGATGGGTGAACTAGAGTGCCTCATATTAAATAAGGATATTGATATAATAGGCATCACAGAAACTCAGTGAAATGAGGATTACCAATGGGACACAATAATACCAGGGTACAAAATATATCAGACAGACAGAACAGGTCCTGCTGGTGGGGGAGTGGCACTATATGTGAAAGAAAGCGTAGAATCAAATGAAGTAAAAATCTTAAATGAACCAAACTATACCACAGAATCTCTATGGATAGTAATTCCATGCTTGAACAATAAGAATATAGCGGAAGGGATATATTACAGACCATCTGACCAGATGGTGATAGTGACTGTGAAATTGTTCGTAGAGATTAGAGAGGCTATTAAAATAATCA
Organism: Chelydra serpentina; assembly: GCA_037349315.1. NCBI lineage: Eukaryota > Metazoa > Chordata > Testudines > Chelydridae > Chelydra > Chelydra serpentina. The sequence continues at coordinate 2,385,512 of JBAIAC010000023.1, forward strand.
ATAATAATGGGGATTTCAGCTATCCCCATATTGACTGTGAACATGTCACCTCAGGACAGGATGCAGAGATAAAGTTTCTTGGCACTTTAAATGACTGCTTCTTGGAGCAGCCAGTCCTGGAACCCACAAGAGGCGAGGCAATTCTTGATTTAGTCCTCAGTGGAGCACAAGATCAGGTCCAAAAGGTGAATATAGCTAGACCGCTTAGAAATAGTGACCATAATATAATTAAATTTAACATTCCTGTGGTGGGGGAAACAACACAGCGGCCTAACACTGTAGCATTTAATTTCAGAAAGAGGAACTACACAAAAATGAGGAGGTTAGCTAAACATAAATTAAAAGATACAAAAGTAAAATCCCTGAAAGCTGCATGGTAACTTTTTTAAGTCACCATAATAGAGGCTCAATTTAAATGTATACCCCAAATTTAAAAACAAAGTAAGCAGTGAGGGGCAAAAAGGCATCCTTTAAAAAGTGGAAGTTAAATCCTAATGAGGAAAATAGAAAGGAGCATAAACTCTGGCAAATGAAGTGTAGAAATATAATTAGGAAGGTCAAAAAAAGAATTTGAAGAACAGATAGCCAAAGACACAAAAAATAATAGCAAATTTTTTTTAAGTACATCAGAAGCAGGAAGCCTGCTAAACAATCAATGAGGCCACTGGACAATCGAGATGATAAAGGAGCACTCAAGGATGATAAGGCCATTACGGCGAAACGGTTGAGAATGTGAGGGAGATTCCCAAACCTGAGACATTTTTTTTAGGTGACAAATCTGAGGAACTGTCCCAGACTGAGATGTCATTAGAGGAGGTTTTGACGGGTTGGGTTACAGACACCCCCTTGGGACTGTCACCTGATGTGCTGAGACTACTTCTGAGCTGATTTTCTCTGCCAGTTTGGGCCTCCAGAACCCTTCCTAGTCTGAGCCCAATCCTTTCCCCTGGTACAGTTCTTGTTAGCTTCAGCTCAGGTGATAAGTAGGGGATTTCTCATGACTGGAACCCTTTGTTCCAGATTCTTTCAGGCATCTGTTGGGGGTGGAGAGGCCATGTCTTGAGCCCGCTGAAGACAAAATGGAGAATCTTTCAGGGCCTTTTATATTGTCCCTCTTGTGGGCAGAAACCCCTTTGTTCTTCTGTGCAAAGTCACAGCAACAAGATGAAGTTTGTAGCCACCTGGGCAAGTCACATGTCCATGAACGATTCAGCTTTTTGCAGGCCGATGCCATTGTTTACATGTTAGTTTGAATGTTCCCAGGAAAGCTCAGATGTGGATTGGGGTCTCCCAAAGTCCATTGTCAGTTAAATGTTTCTTGATTGGGCATTTACTGAGAATAGTCCTTTCTCAAGAAGCTGACCAAATACTTCACTGAGGCTACTTAGAATCAAGCACATTGAGATACAAGTACATAGCCAATATTCATGACTTCAAATACAAAAATGATACAAGGAGTCTGGTGGCACCTTAAAGACTAACAGATTTATTTGGGCATAAGATGAAGAAGTGGTTTTTTTACCCACAAAAGCTGATGCTCAAATAAATCTGTTAGTCTTTAAGGTGCCACCGGACTCCTTGTTGTTTTTGTGGATACAGACTATCACGGCTACCCCCTCATACTTGAAAAATGATACACACATACAGACAGCATAATCATAACCAGCAAATTACAACCTTTCCATAGACACCTCACTTGACCTCCTCTGTACAAGACCTGGTGCAACCATAGGACCCTGGTTGCAACAATTATCTATACGGTCACAGTTCATGCCAATAATATCACAGAAGGTTTTGGAACAAATTGATAAACTAAACAGTAATAAGTCACCAGGACCAGATGGTATTCATCCAAGAGTTCTGAAGGAACTCAAATGTGAAATTGCAGGACTACTAACCCTCGTCTGTAACCTATCATTTAAATCAGCTTCTGTACCAAATGACTGGAGGATAGCTAATGTGATGCCAATTTTTTAAAAGGGCTCCCGAGGTGACCCTGGCACTTACAGGCCAGTAAGCCTGACTTCAGTACTGGGCAAACTGGTTGAAACTATAGTAAAGAACAAAATCGTCAGACACATAGATGAACATAATTTGTTGGGGAAGAGTCAACATGGTTTTTGTAAAGGGAAATCATGCCTTACCAATCTACTAGAATTCTTTGATGGGGCCAACAAGCATGTGGACAACAGGGATCCAGTGGATATAGTGCATTTAGATTTTCAGAAAGCCTTTGACAAGGTCCCTCACCAAAGGCTCTTAAGCAAAGTAAGCAGTAATGGGATAAGAGGGAATGTTCTCTCATGGATTGGTAACTGGTTTAAAGATAGGAAACAAAGGGTAGGAATAAATGGTCAGTTTTCAGAATGGAGACAGGTAGATAGTGATGTCCCCTGGGGGTCTGTACTGGGTCCAGTCCTATTCAACATATTCATAAATGGTCTGGAAAAAGGGATAAAGAGTGAGGTGGCAAAATTTGCAGATGATACAAAACTACTCAAGATAGTTAAGTCCCAGGCAGACTGCGAAGAGCTAAAAAAGGATCTCTCAAACTTGGGTGACTGGGAAAACAAAATGGCAAATGAAATTCAGTGTTGATAAATGCAAAGTAATGCACATTGGAAAACATAATCGCAGCTATACATATAAAACGATGGGGTCTAAATTAGCTGTTACCACTCAAGAAAGAGATCTTGGAGTCATTGTGTATAGTTCTTTAAAAACCTCCATTCAATGTGCAGTGGCAGTCAAAAAAGAGAACAGAATGTTGGAAATCTTTAAGAAAGGGATAGATAATAAGTCAGAAAATATCATTTTGCCTCTATATAAATCCATAGTATGCCCACATCTTGAATACTGCATGCAGGTAGGGTCATCCCATCTCAAAAAAGATATATTGAACTTGGAAAAGGTTCAGAAAAGGGCAACAAAAATGATTAGGGGTATGGAACGGCTGCTGCATGAGGAGAGATTAATAAGACTGGGACTTTTCAGCTTGGAAAATAGACGACTAAGGGGGGATATGATAGAGGTCTATAAAATCATGACTGGTATGAAGAAAGTAAATAAGGAAGTGTTATTTACTCCTTCTCATAACACAAGAACTAGGGACCACCAAATGAAATTAATAGGCAGCAGGTTTAAAACAAACAAAATGAAGTACTTTTTCACACAATGCATAATCAACCTGTGGAATGCCTTGCCAGAGGATGTTGTGAAGGCCAAGACTATAACGGGGCTCAAAAAAGAACTAGATACATTCATGGAGGACAGGTCCATCAATGGCTATTAGCCAGGATGGGCAGGAATGCTATCCTTAGCCTCTGTTTGCCAGAAGCTGGGAATGGGCGACAGGGGATGGATCACTTGATGATTACCTGTTCTGTTCATTCCCTCTGGGGCACCTGGCATTGGCCACTGTCATAAGACAGGATACTGGGCTAGATGGACCTTTGGTCTGACCCAGTATGGACGTTCTTATGGGACTACTTTAAAGTACTTTTGCACCTCCCTTATCTTGGGGCTGCTCTGCACTGAACCAGCAAGCAGCATAACTTACAGCAGCCTAAGCCAGTGACCAGCAACAGCCATTCCAGCCATGTGGTATGAGGCCTGTATAGGGATGCCCCACCCATACTCCCTTTTCCTCAGCCACATCCCCTCAGCCGACAGCCACGAGACTGTGGTGTAGGAACTACTACAGCAGTTCTGTGTCACCAGAGAGTCACCATATGCAAGGGGAACCTTCCTGTTGCAAGATCTAATAGGTGTGGGACTGCTTTGCCCTAGCAGAGTAGTGCAAGGCAACTTTTATGTACCAGACAAACAGAGCCCAGATTGGTTTTTCTTTCAGATTAGGCCTCATACTACTTCTTCAGTGGAGTGGTTTGATTGTTTTCATACCCACGTTACTTAGATTGGGCTGATTTCCGCTATTAGGAACAGCTGTGCAACGCTATTGAAGACAGTGAGGCTGCAATGATGTAATGACAGAATTTGGCCCAGTATTTGTTATAAGCCAATAGGCAGAGTCCAGCTGCCCAGGAAAGGTTCAGGCAGACTTCCTGCAATCTATGCTTTCTCTGTTGAGCAGAGATATGCTGTATCACAAGCACAAACATCTAACTTTTCCTCAATATCCATGATAACACGAGCGTAAGGATGAGGGCCCATGACCCCAGCTGTCACTGAAAATGTCCTGCTGCAACTCATCCAGGCACATGGGTGAAAGCCCCAGCAATTGTCTCGAGCAATGTTCTAACGTCCTTTCCTGGACTCCAAACAAACAACATCTGAGCACAAGCGCAATGCCTGTCAGTACAGTCTTTTCTCACTCCTATTTCCAATCCTCTCCCTCAGTCAATCCACCCTTTCATTCCCTCCTTTCTCCTGTAATAACAGCATGGGCCAGTGGCAGCTGCTGCATAGAAGGGCTGGCTACCAAAGCAGCAAACAGCTCGTTGCCATTTGGTGCTGTCTTTTGTAGGCGGCACCTCCCTCCCAACCAGCTCCTTGCCTATGCTGTAGAGGTCCCCATTTGCAGAAAATGGAATGTCCAATTTGCAAAGGATATTTGACATTTGTTTTAGTTCTGACTAGGAACAAGGCCCCCACATTTTGATATTGTCTGAGAGAAAATTCCAAATAAAATGTTGCTGAACCCAGTTTATCAAAAGGGTTTGTTTTGATTTTGACCTTCTATTATTATCTATAATGCAAATTTTTAAAAATCAAAATGACAGGTCATTTTGAAAGGAAAAGTGAAACGTTTCTGGCAAAATGTCAAAACTGGGTGTTCCGATATTGTTGGAATTTTCCCCTTTCCCCCCCTTCAAACTAAATCTCAGGAAAACAAATCAACAAGATATTGCAAAGCATTTCAATGTTGGCAGAATATGGCTCATCTGAAGGTCTTCTGACCAGCTGTGGTCATGACACTGTCCAAGAGAGGGGAGACCTGCCACTCGATGGCTGAGATTGCCATATTGCGCCCCCAGCCCTGCCCCACAATCCAGTACTTCTCATCAAAAAGAATGCAAAGATTCTTTGCTTCCCTGAATCTTGCTGATGTATTCTAATTGCTTTTCATATACATACTCTCTCCACATTACTCAGACACTAGTTCACAATCAAATGTGCAACAGTAAAGGTGGCCTGCTACTGAGGAAGCTCTTTACGAACATGATGAAACTTTCCCTTGTAGAGTCAGCTAACTCCCTTCTAATTACATCTAGCTGCAAACTTTCACATCAATAGAAAGGCAGATTTTTATCTGCTCACAAAATAGGACATAAAATAAACTTCCATGACTCTGTTATAGAGTCATCTCGAGTATGTTTTTCAGCAAATGCACTTGACTTAAATGATTTCAAACCTATTTTGTAATTATAAAGCCATTTTGCATCCCTTTGAAATAAGTTCTTACACTTCTTCTGAATCAGTCTTGTAAATCTAAACTAGTCTTAACCAAAACATTTACATAATTCTTGATTTGACAATCTCTACAGCAGTGGTGGGATTTTGAAAAATCGCCTGACTCACTTAGGAGTACAGGTTCCATTGACTTGGGAGCACAAATCCAATAGGAAGTCACTCCACCACTTTTGAAAAATCTCACCATAGATTAAGTGCAGGATAGATCTTGGCCATATCGGCCTAATGCAAGACCGGTTAGTCATACGAAAGACTCTGCTTAGATTTTAAGGCCATAAGGCATTATTATGATTATCTAGTGTGACCTCCTGTCTGATATCGACCCTACAACTTTGCCCTGTGATTTCTGCATCAAGCCCAATCATTTGCAGTTGACTAGATGACAGTGCTCAACATGGGGGTTGCAAGCTCAGACATATCAAAAACAGGCTTCAGAGCACCAAACACCCTTCCTTTGTTTATGGCTAGATGGGAGAAGAGTACCCAGTCTCTTATGTAAAATTGGGGCACAGTATGGAAAAAGGTTGAGAACCACTGGATTAGACCATCTGTTTTAGAAACATCAATGGGCTTTAAATGAAAACCTCATGAATTAGTACTATATTCCTTTCTGCTTGATTGTGTTCTATGAGGAACATGATTAGATTTTTTTTTAAAAAAAACCTTCACTTTATCGTCATTTTCAGTATTTAAGGCAAGCAGATTTTCTTTGAATATACTGTAGCATTGGCAAAGGGTCTCCTCTAAGCAACCCAAAGTATCTATTTAAAACCACAAGTCATGAGTTATCTCCCCATGTGAACACCAATTCAAACACTGTTACAGCGTCTGATTTATACAAACTAGGCATGGCCTGTCTGTTACCAAATAAAGAAACATGGTGGGGGGGGTGGAAATATGCTCCTGAATGTGCCTTCTGTATGCATTTCATTCAGAACTCAAGAGCTTTTGCATTTAGTCAGAAATAATATTCAATGAATTATAAGTGTCATTATGTAAAATGGATGGAAATAAAATCTATGTACTTGGCTGATTTTTGTAGGTTTCATGTCTGAAACGCAATATAATTACTGCTATAGGGCTTTGAAATTTGAGGGTTGGATCCTAAACTGCTGTTGATTGGCACAGGTCCACTGCAGTCAATGAAGCTATGTCAATTTACACCAGTTGAGTATCTGGCCCCTAATATACCACACAATAAGCATGCTTTTTCCCCTCTGCAAAAGAGGCTGTACAATTATTCACCAATCCCATCATCATCAATATTTGCTTTCGTGTTGCTAGTTCACAATAAAGCCCTCACAGTGATTCAGCCTCTAGTTCTTTCTAAGATGCCGCTTATCCTTTTTTTTTTTTTAAGCAAAGGAAAAATAGCTTAATACAGGATTACATTTCTCCTAAGCAAAATCCTTAGCAGAAGGAAGCATTCAAAGATCTTCCTTTGTGTAAGCCTGGATTTACTGATCACTGCATTGTTTTGTGCTCTGTTGCTTATTGTGGATTTATAACAGACATGGGACCAGACCATATCTTCCCCTGCATCTAGGGACTAGTGATTTGGGAACCTACTCAACACAGACTGGCAGAGTTCCTGAGTAAGGGGAGAGTTTTATTTTCACAGAGGGAGGCAAGGTCCTTCAGGGAGAAAACTTGTTCATCTTAGCATCTGAGGATAGAACAAGAAGCAATGGGCTTAAACTGCAGCAAGGGAGGTTTAGGTTGGACATTAGGAAAAAGTTCCTAACTGTCAGGGTGGTTAAACACTGGAATAAACTGCCCAGGGAGGTTGTGGAATCTCCATCTCTGAAGATATTTAAGAGTAGGTTAGATAAATGTCTAATAGGAATGGTCTAGACAGTAATTGGTTCTGCCATGAGGACAGGGGGCTGGACTCGATGACCTCTCGAGGTCCCTTCTAGCCCTAGAATCTATGAATCTATGATTTCAGGACATCTGCATGGAGATGAAGCCCGTTTTGTACTCTCTGACACCTCTAGCTTATGACAAAGCTATGAGGAGACTTGGCCCTAACCCACTTGCTCCCCCTCCAAAGGAAGCAAAAGTTGCATTGCTGGGAAATTCACCAATTAATTTTACATTCATCTGTTACCTCAACTCTGACCTTCCCATGGTTTTTCCCATAGGAGAGCATGCTATTGCTGATAAAATGTCTGCTTCTTGAGGTAACTGGTTGCTATAGAAATAATTTCACAAACAAAGGTTTAAGGATCTGAGGGGAAACAGCTGAAATATTAAGAGATTGTGTTAATGCCTTAGTAATAAAGAACAAGACATGAGAAACAGAAAAATATATTTAAGTGGTAAAATTATTCCACAGTATTCAGTCAATTACAGTTTTCCATAACCGCCAGACAGTTTGTTTACACTTGCATGGCTGCCCGCAACTCCCAGTGGCCACGGTTCGCTGTTTCCGGCCAATAGGACCTGCGGAAAGCGGCGCAGGTCACACTTTATAAAATAACCTTAATAAAGAATTAACAAATTATTAATAGATGTTATCAAGATACTACCGACATAAGGTGGTACATATGCTAGATGGTTACAAGCACATCAATAGAAAGTGTAATAGGTGGTATAAGCAGCCTACTTAACTTTTGGATTCTAATAATTTATTAATCCTTTATAAACAGAACCTTAATATAACGTGACTTTAAAAAAACCTACAGTTTTATGGACTGTTTCATTTCTTTGCTTTGTTGTGTACTTTAAAGCCCTTCAGTTCATTAGTGACAGATTTGTATATACACAATTGTTTCTGGCTTTTGTCCTACCATTTTGTTACACAGAATCATAGAAGATCAGGGTTGGAAGAAACCTCAGGAGGTTATCTAGTCCAATCCCCTGCTCAAAGCAGGACCAACCCCAACTAAATCATCCCAGCCAGGGCTTTGTCAAGCCAGGCTTTAAAAACCTCTAAGGATGGAGATTCCACCACCTCCCTAGGTAACCCATTCCAGTGCTTTACCACCCTCCTAGTGAAATAGTATTTCCTAATATCTAACCTATACCTCCCTCATTGCAACTTGAGAACATTGCTCCTTGTTCTGTCATCTGCCACCACTGAGAACAGCCAAGCTCCATCCTTTTTGGAACCCCCTTTCAGATAGTTGAAGACTGCTATCAAATCCCACCTTACTCTTCTCTTCTTCAGACTAAATAAACCCAGTTCCCTCAGCCTGTCCTCATAAGTCATGTGCCCCAGCCCCCTGATCATTTTTGTTGCCCTCCGCTGGACTCGCTCCAATTTGTCCACATCCTTTCTGTAGTGGGGGGCCCAAAACTGGATGCAATACTTCAGATGTGGCCTCACAAGCGCCAAATAGAGGGGAATAATCACTTCCCTCAATCTGCTGGCAATGCTCCTACTAATGCAGCCCAATATGCCGTTAGCCTTGGCAACAAGGGCACACTGTTGACTCATGTCCAACTTCTCGTCCACTGTAATCCCCAGGTCCTTTTCTGCAGAACTGCCACTTAGCCAGTTGGTCCCCAGCCTGTAGCAATGCATGGGATTCTTCTCTACTAAGTGCAGGATTATGAACTTGTCCTTGTTGAACCTCATCAGATTTCTTTTGGCTTCAATTTGTTTAGGTCACTCTGGGCCCTACCCCTACCCTGCAGCGTATCTACCTCTCCCCCCAGTTTAGTGTCATCCGCAAATTTGCTGAGGATGCAATCCATCCTATCATCCAGGTAATTAATGAAGATGTCGAACAAAACCGGCCCCAGGACAGACCCCTGGGGCACTCCAGTTGATACCAGCTGTCAACTAAACATCAAGCCGTTGATCACTACCTATTGACCCCAACGATCTAGCCAGCTTTCTATACACCTTATAGTCCATTCGTCCAATCCATACTTTTTTAACTTGCTGGCAAGAATACTGTGGGAGACTGTATCAAACGCTTTGCTAAAGACAAGTTATATCACGTCCACCACTTTCCCCATATTCACAGAGCCAGTTATTTCATCATAGAAGGCAGTCAGGTAGGTCAGGCATGACTTGCCCTTGGTGAATCCATGTTGACTGTTCCTGATCACCTTACCATCATTTTTCCACCACTAGCTGTGCCCTCAAGCCTCTACCGCTGTTTTTAAACATCACATGGGCTTTTAATAGAGTTTTGTCCATTTCCACCAGATGAGGATCAGAGTCCATTTCCTCACATAACTTCACCCTCTGCTACACTTCAGACAGTCAATCACTCACATCCATGTGAAATAAGTCCCAGTTATTCTTTTTCTAGCAAACCTATGAAAGGCCAGATTTTGATCCCTTAGGAATCAAAAGCATAATTCTCAGAGGAGCAAGATCAGGCCTGGTATTTTTAAGACCTTCACTGAGAAAGTTCTATTAGAATGTGATATAAATATATATAAACAATTGCTACAAATGGAATCCTTCCTCTGCCATATACACTATGTGCATATAGGGTAATATGTCAATTTGTTTTATCATCATTGCTGTCATTTTATCATAGCTTACTCTTTAGCATGATAAAGCCACAGCTTCCATGATAAAAACCTCACTCTTAGCCTTGTCTCTTGTTTCAACGGGAAAGCTTACTCAAGGAGGACTAATGAAAATTATAGCTATTTATCCACCAAAGCTATGAAATCATACATTATGATTCCCAAAGTGCTGGGTTGCTGTACTGTGACAAATAGAATTGTCTCGAAAGTACCCTTGAGTGAGAACAAGCACGCACAAAGGAAACTAGTATTGGAGATTTTTTTTTCCCCAGCCACTTAGTTGCTAATAGAAAGAGTTATAAATAAAGTTTAATATTTTCAAAATATCAGTCTGGCCTCTGTTAGGCCCTGGTACAATAGAGATTGCTAAATATTGGCATTAAGCACAGAACCATTCAATTCCACACACAGTTTCAGAAATAAATAAAAATTGATTGGCCCTGATTGGGGTGCGGGGGGAGGGGAGAACAATGGGGAGGAAGAAAGATTTCCTGCTAGCTGTGGTTTTAAAAGAATCGCCTCTAGAGCTCCCTCTGTAGATAGAAAAACGGAGCCTGCTCTTACAGTCCTGGAATACACTAGTAGAACTCCTGCGGAGTTCAGCGAGAGAGGGATCACATTTGCTGTTACAGGCATTGGCGAGGCTGCTGGACTGCCCTCGCCCAACTACTTACCTATGCAAATGCGCCCATCATTACTGTTACCTGTCCCTCATCCTATTTTGCACCTTATGCCCCTGTTGCATCATCATACTCTTAGGTCTCTGGGATAGGGACTACTTGTTTGTGCTAGCACAATGGGGCCCTGATCCCTCATTGGGCCTTTAGTTATTACCACAATAATAACTGTTTCCCTGTCGACTGTGGCCCAGGGTCTCTACTCCATTACACCCGTCCTATGCTAGTGTACCTCCTCTGAAGTCAAACCCAGTACAAGTGGCTGTATCAGCGTGGAACATTCAGCCCCTTCGCTTTCGTTTTCAGTTCATTTACATTATTGGCGTCGCATTACTCCACATTGCAACCTATTTGAAAGTGGTGTTCTACATGTAAATTCTCATTCACAGCAGGAATTCCATCTGCAAGCTCTTCCAGAAGCAAGTACATTAAAACAAGCTCTCCAATCTCTACTGAGGAGACATGTAGGAGAGCTGTCTAGCTGTTTATAAAGAACATTCAAGACATTAATTTATAAAGCAAATTACTCATCACTCCTGTGATACTTAGAAAACACTTGAAAAGCCCATGGCAGTTGGTATGGTGAGTTTGCTGATTATATGAATCATGTTTGTTTCACTATCACCTTGCCCTGTCTTCGTCTGTTGTCTCATCAGATGTTAATATTGTAAGTGTTTAGGGGCAGCGCCTGTTTTTTTCCATAGCATGTGTACAATGTTTAGCACAATGCGGGTCCTGATCCGTGCCTCTGGGGGGTCACTGCAATGACAATATATAACAACAACCGAAAAAAGAGCTGAAACTCTTTTTACATTGGTTTAATAAATTCTTTGAGATTTCTTTAATAAATAGAATGAAAATATGGCATTTCCCATGCATGAACAAGGGAGTGAAGAACACTTTTTGTAAAAATTGGCACACTGGTATTTGGCTGAGCAGAACAGGCATTCTTTTATCCTGCCTAACAGCACTTAGAACGGGTTAAATGCAGTGAGGAGGGAGGACAAACACTCTCTAGTCTCTATCTAGTACAAGACATCCACCTGCTGGTCATGATAGAATTGTGTTACCTGTGTTGTCACTGCAATGATAGCTAACAATGAGCTATGATTTTAGCATCCTGAGTAGCCAGTAGCTGATGGATACATACAGTATGGTTCATAGAAAGAAAGAAGCAAGCTCTACTGGCTAAGCATGGAAATGGGATCCGTTTCTAGACTGTGAGCTCTCTGGGGCAAAGACCGTCGTGGTGGTGGTTGCTTGTAGAACTGGGTGAAATTTTTTTGGGGAACGGTAATGTAGCCGTGACAATTTACCCACCCCTGACTCAATCTGTTTCCAAGCAAAATTCACTACATTACTAAACACAAAACGTTCCACTGCTGATAAAGCACTCCCAGCTCAGGAATGCACCCACCAACAGTCACCAGGAAAGATAAGCTAATAGTAAGGAATTTTTGGGAGGGTTCTGAGAAAGCCAAGAAGAACCGGCCATAGACTAGCACTAGATCAGCTTTGGAAAATGTCTTGTGCTGACCATCTGGAAAAACGAAGCCACAAAGATAAACTGTAATACGTAAAGTAATAGATAAACATAAGACACAGGGGAACTTGCATATGATTGGTTAAGATGTGTTGTGTGAAGGTTCTTAGAAATGTGATAGGTTAAAGCATAGATAAAGTAGTAGTGGTTTTACCTATATAATGTGTGTAAAATGTGAAGCTCTTTGGAATCTAATCCGAGACACAGCCCAAGACCTCAACATCTTGCTGACCATACTGTGCAGAAGCTGGAGTCACCAGATGATCTAATCTTGACTGGCCATCAAGAAAAGTTTATCTGCCTTATTGGGAGTGGTGAGCATTGTATGCTTAGCATGTGTTCTCTGTTGATCAATTATTTATTAAATAGAGGTCTAAGGATATAGCTGTGTAAGGCTTGTTCTCTGGGAAAAGGTCTCACAGACCCACGGAGCCCTGAGCCCATGGAGGGGTAAAGTTGAGTCCCTTGCTTCCTGAGTACCCAAAAGGGCGGGTTGTGGGGGGTGGGGAGAGCCCTAAATTGGGTAACAGTAAATTCTTAGAAATGTGTATTTATGGGTGGCACCAAACCTATTTGTGAATTCCAATTAAATTTGGCAAATAGTTTCAGCGGATAAAAACTGAATTTTGGGCGGGGGGAAATGTCATGTTTTCAAATTAACATTTTTGAAACAATGTTTGAAACATTTAATTTTCCCTGAATTAAATGTTTTGTTTTAGTGAGGGGGAGAAAAGCAGTTTGGCTTCCAAATTAACTGGTTTTTGGGAGGCATTTTTCGATTAGGCCACCAGACCAAAAAATCAATTATTCGTTCAGCTCTGGTTGCTAGTAGAATGAGGTCCTGATCCCTGTTTGGGAACCTTAGCAATCAAATTCAATAGTATTCCTGGTTTTGCCACAGACTCACTGTGTTACCCTGGGCAATTAATTTACAGTCAGCCTATGTCCAGTGCCATGTTTGTTCACAAGTGTGGAGGATAAAGGACAAAAAAAACCCCAAAAACCCAGCCTTCTCCACTGTCAAACTCCTGGCCAGGGGCTGAGGACAGCTGCAGTCCCTGCATTCCCCTGAGTGTTAGAGGTTGGTAAAATATGTGATGTACCTTGAGAACCTCCGATGGAAGCACTATAAAAAACTCTTATAATGTTATAGAACTTGCCTTAAAATTCATAAGTCATCTTAATATGCACCAGGTTGTTAGACGGTTTCGGTAAATTAACCATTAAACCGAACATTTATAACTCCAATCTCAAATGAATTAGCAAACTAACAGACTAAAGATTCTTCGACCATTCCCTGAAATCCAGTTCAAGTTAGTTCTAAGAGGGGCCTGATCCAAAGCCCGCTGAAGTCAATGCAGAGAATCCCACACACCTCAGTGGGCTTTGAATCAGGCGCTGTAGCATGGTTCTCTGCTGAGGTCTTTAAAATTGCAAGGAGCAAATAATCAACATCACCATCATGTTCAAGGGACATCAGGGCCATGTATCTATAAGATCATGTCATGGTTTACTGAGATATTATTTAGTGCACCCCAAGAATGGTCCATTTTAAATTGGATGAAATCTATAATAATTTCATGCAGCCTTGGGGTGAGGGGTCCAGTTCTGCACCATTGAATTCAGGGGGAGTTTTGTCATTGCTTTCAAAGCAACAGCACCATGCCTTAGCTGCAGACCTCAATTTCCTGGAACATTGCCAAAGTTCAGACTACCCTCCCATAATGCATTGCGATTTGATGAGTACATAGGGAGGAACAAAAATCCTGTGCAATCCAAGGTTAGACCTAGTTCCACAGCACTCTGACAACTGACTTTCAATGGCACTTTTGCTCCTAAGTGTCTAAGGCACTTTTGAATATCCCAGCCACACTGAACACCATATTCAAGATTAAGGTGTCCCACCAATTTATATAAACTGCATTATGGGTACTTTTTAATACAGTTTAATGCCTTTTTGGTTTTTGATTGCTGCATGTAGGGATGTGGTGGGTTGTCCATTACTTTAAATCAAAATTGGATGTCTTTCTAAAAGAGCTGCTCTAATTCAGCCACACAAGTTATTGGGTTTGATGCACGAATTACAGAGTGACATTCTATGGCTTGTGTTATGCCTGATATCACAGTAGTCCCCTTCCGAACTTTAAAATGTACAAGTAAAATTCTGGCTCCGTTGAAGTGAATGGCAAAACTTCCATTGGCGACAATAGAGCCCAGGTTTCACCTTAAAAATCTATGAAGGGGTCATCAGGACAAAGGGAGGCAAAAGTACTGAGATAGGCATATTTTATAAGTGAAATCTCCTTTTTCTAACTTCACTTTGTACGTAATTTTAATAGTCCAGGCCTATAGCCTGAGTTTTCATTCTTACTAATTTTTTTTAAAAAGAATTATGCATCAATTTCTGATTATGAATATTATGTAAAGTATCAAAATGAACCAACACTCCATGGGTGAACCTGCCTGATATGAAGCAATTTTTTTTAAAATGTTCATCACAACAATGTGGCGATAAACTATAAGTTAAATTGCAAAGCGGTTCTCATGACATTGCATATTTCATCCCCTTTAATGACTAGAGTTCATCATGATTAATGTTATTAAAATAAGCACCAAAGGAATTAAATGTGATGCACTACTCCCGGTGCCAACTAGCTGCAGATCACTTGAGCTCTTTTAATTCTTGCAGCATTACCTTTTCCACGGTCACTGTTCAATTTCACAAGTAAAGCGGGCGTTGTGGGAAGTACATCTTTACTGATTACATAATTAATAAAAAGAAAAAGAGAATTGTAGTCAAAGCTTCTTGGTGACCTTAAAAACGCGTTTAGTGTTTACATGGGGCATTATTTTTAAATGTCAGATACCGGTGTTTTTTCCCCCTTTTAGCATAATGTCAGTGGTATTTTGCTGAAAATTTTTGTCTTGTCTTCCACTTTGATGAATTCAGATTTGCTTTCAATCTTACCGTCTATCTTTGTATATGAATAAATCTGCTGAGTGAAACAGCGTATCAGTTCCTTGCCAGGAGTCATGAATAAAAACACAAGAGTAGGAAGAGAACAGGGTATATTCAGGTGGATCGGCACCAATGTTTTTCTTGAGATGAACCAGTGCTTTGGTGGCACTATGGAGTGACAACTCAAACCCAGACTGGGGAGGGCATTCCGCTCTTAGGCCATTGATTATATCACAGAGTGTGCATGCCTTGTGAACAGAATACAGAAGGCAACAGGGAACAGCAGCCGCTGCGACTCTATTAGGGCAAGGGGGGAAAGAAGTGGTGAGTGCAGGAATACTAGAGGAAACAAAGACAAATCAGGAATTGGTAACTACTACCCATCTCTGCTTTAACTGACCTAGTCCTAATTAAATCACATAGGCTTTGAAGAGAACTCCTAAGGGCATCAGAAGATTCTTACGCAGACCAAAAGTATCCACACTTCCAGAGTAGGTGACTGAAACCGTTGTTGTTGTTGGACCACTAATTAAAGAACAAATCTCACTATCACCCATATTAATACCTTAATTTGTTCTTTGTTTTCTAAGAACCTTCATGGGCTGGTGGCTTCAGACCGGGTTATAGGCCAGGATGCCTACATAACACCACACGACAGCTAAGCAGCAGGTCTGCTGACACTGCTGCTGAGTATTCTGAACATGCTTGTGTCACTGTTACCCTGTCCTCGTCCTTCCACCTGTTATGTTTTTCTCCATCTAGTCTGTTGTATCTCACCGTGGGCCTAGGCTCTACAAAGTCAGACACCCCCCCACTGAAGCCCATCCCAATTGCAGGATAGATTGTGGGACTGGCTCCTTTAAAATATTTATATACAGTACTGAGTACAATGGAGCCCTGGTCCCTAAGAGGGGTCTCTAAGCATCACTATGGTAATTAATAACTAGATAAATTCAGCACCATCTTGCATAAAAGCAGTGGGAAATTCAGTGGGAATTGAGCACTCAATCCCTTTTAAAATCCCAGACTAGCCAAACATTTTACCAAGATCAGTGCAAATATATCCACATAGTTTAAAATAATCCCTAATACCAAGAGCTATCCTCATTGTAAAAATCCATCAGGCCACATGTGGGTTTAAACTATAGTTACCATAGCAAAATACCTACCCTACCCACATGTTAATCAACTATCCTACATTCAGAGCTACCTGAACCGACATGGTATCATCTGAAACTTCTCTAAATGATACTCAAGCTGCCCAAAGCTCTTGCGTCTGATTATTCTCTGGATAGCTGGCTACCAGCAACTCTATTAAAATATATATTTTTGTAAAACTTTATAGGTCACAATAATTCAGCTGTAATGATGCATAAACTAATACATGACTTCCTAAGAACTCAGACAAAGAAATGATGAGTTCATGGTACATTATTTCTGAATTAGAAGAGCTAATAGCAGATTCTAAATGTATTCAAACATGGTATTCCCAGTGTATTATATCAAAATCTCTGATTTTTCATATTCCAGATATCCCAGTACTCTTGTGGAGCCATTCATCTTGTGAAGCCATCTTGTGGAGCTATCAGTAAGACTAGAGTAACAATATATAGCTTGCTACCCTATTCATCATGACCACTATAATACATGCATCTCCAGTCTGCAACAAGAATCTGAGTTTGAATCCTATGCTCATCATCAAAAACATCCATGAAATATAGATGGCTGCTGCCGATTATTAGGTCATCAAAGTGGATAGATTATAAACATCCTTATTTTCCTTTAGGTCAGATACCAACTCTGTGCACATCTCATTTATAAATGACTAATGCTCCACTAGTTTAGAATGCAACTACAGCCCAAGGACTCTGCCACCCCGGCCCCGCCCTTGCATTATTTCTGACATGCTTTTCAACTATGGAAACGAGAGGATACTTCCATTTCAAAGAGGAAAGGAAAGAGGTTCCACCTGTTTCCATAAAGCAGCATTACTGAAGCAGAAGGTGTGGGACTGAGACACAGGTAGAAATACCAATATGATTTCATCTTCCCCCATTGGAGGCCGTGGGGACCAAATTCTCAACAGAAGATAACTGGGACAGCTCCTTTGACATCAATGGTATCACGGTAATTTATGCCAGCTAAGGATCTGAGCCCCAGAAAGTTTACCACTGCCTCCCACAAACAGAGGAGCAGACTCAGAAGAAGGGAAGACCCTAACTGTCTGGAAGTCATTTCTAGAAATAAAAACTTCAGATGCCCATTGCAAACTACAAAGTGATTTGCTCAAGTCATTTGCAGCAAGTCCATGTTCTAAAACGGCTTAGTCAGTGTGGATGAGGATAAACTGTTATAAGCGGGTTAAAAAAACCCAACAACTTCTATTTTTTTAGGGCAGATTTTTTCAATCCTGGCAAAACACAGCTTTGGGCAAACTGTGTTCTAACACAGTGGGCCATCCTCACAGGCTGGGCATTAGAACACGTTAGAATATGACTCAGCTGCCCCTGAATTTAATGACACAAACCACGATTTGTATTTATTAATTGCATATATAGCACCACCTGGGTGCTTCAGAAACCAACATAAGGACAAGGTCTTTGCTTCAAACAGCCAACTCCAGCAAAGCACATCCACACAGGTGTAACTTTAAGCATATGATCACATTGGGACTAGTCAGACACTTAAAGTTATGCTGGACCAGGACCAAAGGGCCCCAGTCCTGTAAGATGATGAGCACTCACCATTACTAATGAAGTCAGTAGGAGATAAGGATACTCAGTCACTTGTAGGATCAGACAACATGTAGCAGTCACGTCGCTTAATGCACTGCTGGGGGCACACAAATACTACAGTGATGAGCACGGTATTCATACATCATGCCCAGTGGCCAAAGTCCTTGCAAAGATGGCTCAAGGTAGGTTCCCATTCATAAAGCAAGTCATGGGACTCAAGAACTGACAAAAAAGCCTGATTTGCATACAGACTTTGAATTTATCCAAAGAGCTTGAATAAAAAAAAAGTACTTGCTGTCATCCTAGTCAAAATGAAAGGCTGCTCCGATTCTCATTTACCTATTTCTTACATCAAGTCAATTTGATTTCTTTAACAGTTAATTCACTGACTTTAAATGTTTCTTCAGTAACTTTCCTCACGGCCTTTGAAAGAAACTGATCTCAGGGACAGAAGCTGTAACTAGCAACTCTTTCTTTTTTAAAGCTTATGATCTTTTTTTTATTAATGTACATTTGTTCAAAACCTTTGAAGATCGTCGTTTCAAAACAAAATGGAAATATTAACGCCAACACAGCTGCCTCTCCCACTGCTCTGGCTTGAGTGGGTTTGTGCCCCTGCCAGCTAGGCTGTTTCTGTACCCTGCTGTCAAGGCTGATTCCCCACTCTGACACGTGGAGTGCAGAAGGTGGGGGCCCACAAGGATTTTAAAAATTAATACTGGCCACTCCAGGCTTGTATTAAACTCCCAAGGTTACAGCTTCTCTCTGACGTTGGATGGGTAGATGCTGCCAACACCCAACTGCAAACACCCCCTTTTTGAAACCCAGGAAGGCAAACTTGGGAATTCCTTCCTATGGGAGTACCCTCAAGCCCTTTCACCCCCCACCCTCTCCGGGGAAGAGCTAAGAAAGAAAACAAAGGAAATTAGCTGTTACCATCAGCTAATTAAACAAGATGTGCACAAAAATTAGGGACACAAAAATTCAAATCTGTTCTTAAAAAAGGTAAATTTTATTAAAACAATACAAGGCTTAAGCATCAAGATAGCTTCTTGAGGTCCAGCTTAAAGGTTACAAGTAGAACAAAAGCATCTGGGGTTAGCACAGAGGAGTCCACAAGCCTTACAAAATAAAAGAAATAACCCTAATCGCGTCTTTCTAGACATTCCTCATCTACTTACACATCTGGGGGGGTTCAAATAAGTAGTTCTAGGTATGATCTGATGATTTTTCATACCTGGCTTAAAGCTTCTCATAGCATAACTGCTGCCCTGTTCCCCTGTTCTCCAGGGAACAACAACAGACAAAAGGGAAGTTTTTCCCAATTTTAAAAAGTTCTAGCTGTCCCATTGGTTCTTTTGGTCAGGTGCCCACTCCCTTTCTTTTACCTAGCTAGGGAGACGTTTTAACCCTTTACAGGTAAAGCAAGCAGAGAACAGCTTGCCAGGTTTGGATAGCCCTGAAATAGCTGTAACTTGCACTAGTGGCTGAAGTGGCCTATCGGTTGCCCTCAGAATTTGGAGGCAAGGGAAAAGATGGCTGGCCGCCTGCTCCCCGCTTAAGTTCAGCAAATGCTGCTTCAATGCTCCTAGCAATTCAGCCCAGCACTTTGTTATAACATAGAATGGCTGGGAAGGGGTCCGTGATTGAAAAGAAAAGAAATACAAACATTCCCTGTTGTCTTAGAGCCCTGATGCCTAGTGAGCACAGCCCAGTAAGGATACTCGACTGCTCAGCTCCCGTTCTCCCCACCTAGGGAAGTGCAAAGAGCTGACAAAGAGCACTAAGCATTAAAAATCCCATTTGCTTTTCGAATGCCTTTAGTAATCCAGGAAAGAAACCATTCTAATGCTAGACATATGTAGGCCTTGATTCAGGATATGTTCACACACATGCTCAGCTTTAAACTCAAGAGTAGTCTCGGGTGCTTAAAATTAAGCACATACAGTAACTGTTCACAGAACCAAGGCTTAGAACCCAAGGGCATAGGTGCCTTAGAACTACCATAGATTAGCCAGATACATAGGTCAAAGGAAAGCATCAAGATAAAAATAAACTTTGCTACATTATGAAAGACACCAAATGAATTAATCCCATACATGTCACCTCTGGGCACTTATAACTGCTACACATAGGTCAAGTCTGGCTACCCAGCACGTCAATGGGAATTTACACCAAGTGTGGTCAGCAAGATTGGTGTCACTGTGGTAAAGGTGATAGCTTTCCTTTTAAATCCTATTTTGGCTGCTAGTCTCTGCCTGACGTTATATATTTAATTAAACCACATTCGGCGTCTGCATGTCATGAAGTGCAATTATCCTTCCACTTCTCTGGGTGACTTTGATTCAAAAAAAAAAGAAAAAAGGAAAGAACGTCACCTCAAAAATGATCTTTGCTGCTTAGGCTGAATATTTTAAACAGCATTTAACGTTCCCGTCTAGGTTGTGGGAGCTGGTGACTGAATCACAATGAGATCTGCTGCAGGCTGAGTCATGAGAGACCAGGAGGAATGATTCATCATGAACACAATCAGTGCTGGTCAGCCTTGAGAGCAGAGGCATACAAGCACTATTATACTGCTGCCGAGGCCCAGTCCCCGGAAGCTCTTCCAGTCGGCTACATTAGTTATCACTTCAAGGCATGACCTTTCTCAGCTCAAGGGATATTTTAAGGGAAATTTCTTTATTTAAATATCATGCATTACAAGTTTGCACAGGGTTCTGCCAGGGATTATTTCCACATTTGGCTGGCTTGTTTCGAATAGAAATGATACTTGGAAATTAACCCATTCTAAGCTAACCCTCTAGCTACTGGGGTAAATTATGGGTAATGCAGGGAAAGTAGCATACTTCCCTGTGTCTAGGGTACTACTTCTGCCAGCCAGAAAGGCATTAATTCCTTGTATATGCCTGACCTGGGTAGAGAGGGCGGAGTTATCACACTGGCAGACAAAGTCATACTAGAGTGTATTCAGGTCAATTCACTTGTGTATTAGTATAGATCAAAGTAATCGTCTAAGAGTGTTCTGGGTATTTAAACTTCATACAATTAATGGGATGTTACATGCATTATTTTTACTTATCTGTGTCCTGTCATGATGTAAGGGCAAACACTTACATTGTAAATACCCCTGTAACTAAATAACTCATCAGACAAAGAAAACCTGAGAAATGCTAATGAAGGGCTTAAACAAAAAAATTCTAATTTCAAAGCAAGTGGCCATTATGTATGATGGTCAGAGGTCAAAAGACTAAGTGCATTCCTCACCCAGCGTTAAAAGTAAACCCCCATGGGTAGAGACACTGTCAACCTCCTTTATGTGTGAAGAATCTATAAATATGGATTCAAAGACAGATCCTTCGTCTCTGAACTGTTTGGACTCTGAAGAGTACCAGATGCAAAGCAGAGATCCCCAGAGACAATCTGGGTATACTGAAAGACTTTTGGGCAACTGGCAGTTTATTACCTCACTGCCACCACTTGGAATTACAAACTGTGATTCACCTGTGCATATATTTTACCTGTTTTTACCTCTCAATAACTCTCATTCTTTTTCTTAGCTAATAAACCTTTAATTAGTTTACTATAGAATTGGATGCCAGCGTTGTCTTTGGTGTAAGATCTGGAGTACCACCTGATTTGGGGCAAGTGACTCGTCTCTTGGGACTGGGAGAAACCCTGATGTGGTGTGAATTTTGGTTTAAGTGACCATGATCACAAAGTCCAGTTTGTCCGGGTGGCAAAATAGGCTGGAGAGTGTCAGGCGACTGTCTGTGACTCCATGGTAAGACTTCTACAGAGATCCAGGAGTTCTGATTAGTGAAATCTAAGTATCGAAATCTAAGTATAGAACATACCACCAGTTTGGGGTGTCTGCCCTTGTTTTCTGACAATCTGCCCTGAGGTTGGCACTCACAGTTGTGAGCCATGCCAGACAACGTGACAGGAGTAGCTAAGATTGTTTAGTGTGCCCTCGATGCCCTCAGGGACTTATTGAGCTTTCTGTTTCCTGACAAACACTCAGCCACAGAAGTTGAAGTAGACTGAAACAGAAGGGGCAGCTCTCACTAAACCAGGCTGATGAGGGGAGCTGTGAGGGGAGCACTGTTTACCCAAGCAAGGGGAAGGAGGGGGAGACCACTGTGCTTTGCACTGCTCTCTTGCCTAACTCGGCATTACTTTCCTCGTTGGAGCGCTCTGTACCCCCTGGTTAGAGTTCTGGGTCATTGTCTGATTATTTAAAACAATTTTTCCCCTTATTTTAACCAATGAGCTAAAGAGGGTTTGTGTTGCTGAATTCGCTGACCCATTCTACTAGCTTTCACCCTTCTCCCCATAAATAGACTCACAAGGGACCATGTCTTCCCCTGCCACACAGCCACAGCTGCTCTCAGCAGAGGCATTGGAGCAGGATCCCCATGAATTTAAAGCGGAGGGGAAACTGGCAGTAGAGTGTTCCCCCATGAGAGGCCTTCAGTTCTGGAAAAAGCTCCAGTACCTTGGCCCTTCAGAGAATGATGCCAGGCTGGGGGTGAGTTGGGGGGTTAACTTTGCTTGTTTATATAAACTAGGACATGGGGCACCTAGCACTTAGGACAGGTGCCCTTTAATTATAAGTTCTTTTGATTTCTACAAATATTAAATGAATAAATATCAGCTGCAAAAACCCAAATCCCAGTAAATCTGCACTCTGCTCTGCCTGAAGCCGTCACCATGCAGGGCCGCATGCGTTCTGTTCCTGCAAGGAGGACAAGAACTTGCACAGGGGGCTGCTATGTAGGACTCCATTAGCACCTAGAGGCCCTAGTTAAGGATCAGGACCCCAGTGTGCTGGGCACTGGGTAGACATCAGACAAGAGACAGTCCCTGCTTACACGCTGAGTTAAGGAGAAGATGCAACATGTAGATGAAACAAATAAGTAGGTAGTATGGATGAGGGACAGGGCAAACAAGGTAGCCATCATCATTGCTTGGTCCATGCAGCTGCATATGCATGTGTCAGTACACATACCTGTTTCCTCCTGCTCCATGCTCCTCTCCAGGGAGTCACAGACAACCTGTAGAGGAGACGATCTCTCTCTCTCTCTGCACCTGATAAAAGGCCTACTGAGGTCAGGAGAAAGACTCCCATTGACTTCAGTGGGCTCTGGGTCAGGCCCTCTGGGACTTTCTAGAGGAGGCAGTCTTTTGGCCAGGCAAATGCCACCATCATGCATTCCTGCTAGGCCATAGGTTTGCGGTCATCCACAGATACACATTGCCATGGCAAATTTCACCCTCTTTCTAGCAGCCAGCAACATCGTGTGTAAGCAACATGGTGAGGCAGTCAAGACAGAATTCTCAGCTTGTCTCCCATACCAACACGGCAGAGTAAGCATTCCCTTTCCACAGGGAAAGCAGTCTCTGCAGGGCCCCTACTCCAATGTAGGGAGTGGGTAAAGCCTTGACTCCACACCACCCTGGCCAGAGCAGCGGGAGAAATAACCTGCGATGATTACCAAGTTACTTCCTTCCTAGAGCAAGTGGGGCCACCAGAAAATGAATTGTGACCCTCAGAATCACAGCTGATTGCCTGGCCTGCTCAGGAGGCAGTGCCTCTTCCCCCACACAGATTGTTACATTACAATCCATCCCCGTGGAAGGTGAACGCACCCTCTGTGCTAGAGCATAACACTGTGATCCTGTGCTGAAATGCTTCCAGTGTACTGGAAGCTCAGTGCTTCCAATAGGTGCACTGGAAAACACTTGACATAGTTAATATAAAGCCTGCAATTATTACATTTTCTTTTCATTCATCTTAACATATGAAGGAAAAAACAGAGCTCACTTACCTTACATTTCCCCTGTCTCTAAATGTCATCACTGTCCTCTTGACTGGAGTAGGATGTTTCAGGATTGATTTATTGATGTTTTCTCCTGTAAAATAGAAACCAAACACGTTATGATTTCACATAGAAAAAATTAATAGTGATAATTTTATTGCAGAACACCAAAGCCCACCTGTCTGTTGCCATGACATTCAGCACTACAGTGGCTGCCATTGCAAGAACGGACTGAGGCAATAGCCAATTCATGCAGGGTCTGGAGGAAGATAGCATCAGTCTAAGTCTTGATGGGCCCTATACACTTCCCCCAAGTCATGTCACAAACAGATTCATAGGGTAAAGAGAACACAGGCATCAGGCTTAACATTGACTAATATTTTAATAATAAACTCACTTATTTTAATTGGGGTTTTTTGCACATCACTAATGTTAAGTATGCAAATCAAGTGTCAAGAAATCAGTAAATCAAGTATTTCAGCCTAAGAAGGAACCTACCTTCCCCACACCCTTCCCTCAGATTATCAGTCAAATGCAGCTGAGGTTGACGCAAAACATTTTAGTCGCCCACTTGTATCCTAGATGGGTCACCTATACATCCATTTGGTTGCAAAAGCAAATGTGCAGGCTGCTGCACAATGAATTAGCATGCCATTCTCCAAACGCCACAGGACAGGGCCTGAGCCAAAACCCACCAGCTCCCATTGCCCTCAATGGATTTTGAATCAAACCCTTGGTGCTTACAGCTGTGAGTACGCCCATTGACTTCATTATACCCACAGTAGTAAGTGGGTACAGGATTGGGCCCTTAAAGCCAATCCAGCGCCTGCTGAGGTCAATGGGAATCCTGTTCAATGGTTCTTGGATCAGGCTCTTATTGAAGAGCAGTCATGGTTGCCAGGCAGGGGAGTCTCAAGCCCCAACCCTGTAAGGAATTCAGTGTGGGCTGAGCTCCTGATGGATCCAGGCCTGGCTTTTGTCCCTGCTTAGAGATGAACTGATACAAATATCAGTACAGAAGCAGGCGATGTTCATAGTGGTTCTTGTCCTGAGCCAGTTCCCAATGCAGCAGTGGTGAGCTGGAGCCGGTTCTCACCGGTTCACTGGAACTAGTTGTTAAATTTAGAAGCCATTTTAGAACTGGTTGTTCTGCGTGGGACAACCGGTTCTAAAAGGGATTCTAAATTTAACCAGCCCCAGGCAAGCCTGGGCGGGAGGGGGGAAAAGCGGAGCGGTGGAGCCTCGGGGGAGGGGTAGGAGGCGGAGGCGGGGCTATGCAGCGCGCCTGGGGGAGGAGGCGGGGATTTGGAGAAGGGGTGGTATGGGGGCGGGGCTGGGGGTGGAGTTGGGGCGGGGCAGGGGGGGTGAGGAGGGAACTCTTTGTTAAAATTTTGGCAGCTCATCACTGAAACGCAGTACTTGTTTTAATCAAAACAAATGCCAGCCAAAGTCAAAATCCTCTTTCTACAAGTGTCTTCCTGCAATACTCAGCCAAATCCCTATCCTTCCCACTTCTCTCTCGTCAGGAAAGGGGTTGATGTTATTTAGAGGTGTTTCAACCTTCAGCCCAAACCTTTGCTTTTCACAACCTTTAGCCAAATATTTGTCTCATGTAAGACTATAAGCCTACCAACAGAAAAACCAGCTTTTCCTCTAGCTCAATAAATAGTCTCTCTCAACACAGCTGCAAAGCCCCCCTCCTGCCTCATTCTATGCTGGAGTGGATTCCTTAAAAGTAAATCCTTCCTTTGATGCTTACTGACTTAGTTAATTTCTTCTGTTCTGCACCATTCACATCAAGTGCTACAATTTTTATTTATTCTTTCCAGAAAGTACTTAAATATTAACAGATATTATTTAATTTAACCCCTACAAATTATTAAGTAGAGCTGATCAAATATTTTGCAAACGGAATGTTTCTCTGTTGGAAAAATGCCATTTCATCAAAACGAAAACTTGCTGCAGGAACATGTTGATTTTGACAAAATTTGGTTTAAAAAATATCAAAACTATTATAAAAGTGTCTGTTCAACATTTTCAGAATGGAAGATTTCAAACTTTCATTTCAAAGCTATTTTTCATTTCAAAATGTATTAAAAATAATTTTGAAAAAAGTTGAAATAAAAATAAAGCTGTTTGACCCCAAATGAATTTTTTTTCCAAAAATTTCATTTTGTGGGAAATTTCAGGTTTTTCATTCTGATTTGGAATAATTTTTTTTTCCAAAATTTCAATGGAAATTCCAGTTCCTCAACAATTCTGTTGATAAGCTTTTGTGTAGATGATAAGACAGATGTTATCAATTTTGCATAGCTGGTAATAATCTTCTATAGATAGTCTTGCATAGATGGTAAGAGAGACCCTGTATTTGGACACCATAATAGGGAAATATTTTAATCTCTGTAGCTAGGATTCTGCTGCCCTCACATAGTGCTATTTTCTCATAGTAGCTGAAGACTATATTGTCCAATGCTATTGCACTAGTATTACAATAATAACACAACAGCTAGAGGTCAACATGAAATGAGAGCCACCATTTATTCCCCACTCAACAATGCTGCTCATCACCTCCTTTGTTTCTTACACAGTATGTTTTAATAGTGTTTTTAACTGTGTTGATATTACACTGCCACAAAGAGTATGTCCCTGTGAAAGGATTAGCTAAGAAAGGAAAAAATTATAATCTTACAGTAGTGCTAGAGGTCCAGACAGACATCAAGGCCCAGTGTGTTAGGTGCTGTACATACTGGTAACAAGAGAGTGTCCCTGCCCCCAAAGCGCTTACAATCTAAATAGACAAACGGACAAAGGAAGTGTTGGAGTCCTTATTTTCCAGCTCAATAACTGAGGCACTGAGAGATGAGCCAGATTTTTAAAAGAGATCAGCTCCCTTTTAAGCTCCAGAGTAAGTGGCCAGATTTTCAAAACAGTTCAGCACATTGGGTATTCTGAGCTCTTATGAAAATCTAGCCATCAGCGTCAAACTGGGAGCTGCACGGGCCGAGGACTTCTGAAGAATCTGGCCCTTATTCAGGTGCATCTGAGAGCTGAGCTCTTTTGAAAAATCTGGCCTCAATTATGGGTGTTGGGCACTTGAAAATCTCTCCCTAAATGATTTGCTTAAGGTCAGATGGGAAGCCAGTTTTGTTTGTATTAATAGGCAGCAGGTTTAAAACAAACAAAAGGAAGTATTTCTTCACACAACACACAGTCAACCCACGGAACTCCTTGCCAGTGGATGTGGTGAAGGCCAAGATTATAATAGGGTTCAAAAAAGAACTAGATAAATTCATGGATGATAAGTCCATCAATGGCTATTAGCCAGCATGGGCAGGGATGGTGTCCCTAGCCTCTGCCAGAGATGGGAATGGGCGACAGGGGATGGATCACTTGATGATTACCTGTTCATTCCAACAGTGGCACCTGGCATTGGCCACTGTTGGAAGACAGGATACTGGGCTAGATGGACCTTTGGTCTGACCCAGTAGGGCCGTTCTTATGTTCTTATTCATCCAGTGCATTAAGTGAAAGGCCATCCTCCTCTCTAGGAGTTTCCTTTCCTATCAGCAGATGAGAAAGAGCAGACCAGGAAGATTGTGATTTTGCTCATTTGCTGCCTGCTTGATGCCATTATGCCCAGATAAATGGGTGTTAATGAAGAAGGAGGGGGGAAGGGACTCAGCAATTTGTCAAAGGGACCTTAGCTAGTTAAACAGAAATCACCTATGTCAGCCCGTGAGGTTCATATTACCTTATTACCTTATATTGCAACAGACACAATGCATTGTTTTCTCACAAATTAATTTCGTAACAACTACTAAGAAATATTGTTCGGTTGGATCATAGAGGGCCAGAAGACTTTGAAAGGCTATTCCATTTTTTGTTGTTTTTAAAAGTAATATGTTCCTGTACAAAGTTAGCACCAGAGCAGTAATAGTACAAGGTCAGTGATAAACTTATTATAAGAATATTACACTTGGTAATGATCTGAACTTTAAAAAAATCCATTTTCCATTTCAGAAATGAGAGAGCTCAATTTCTCCCCACATTTCATTTGTTTCAAGGCAGAGATTGGAAATGGTATCAATTTTCTGCCAGCATATTAAAACACGTTTTTATTAACAAGTAATTTTACCAAGTCTGGGGAACCAGCAGCAAATGCTTCCAGAGAGCTGAAAATATATTTTGGATTCCTCTGAATAAAGATGATAAAACGGCTCCAAAATGATTTTTCATGCTTTTCCCTTTTGATACCACTGCACAAGATAGAACTGCTACAAAAGTCTGCAACTGAAAGTTATCTCAGATCTCTTTTCAACTCAAACAGTTTATGAGGTAAGGATTATATGGGTGAAAAGAGAAGCCAAGGATCCTTTTCTTCAGCTAAAATGATCTAGCAAAGGATAGCAAATCTCTTTGCTAGCTTAACAAACCCAAATGAAATTCAGACATGGGTCCGCACACAGGGCTGGTTAACACCGTTTTTATGCTGGTATAGGTTGTTTAGGGGTGTGATTTTTTTACCAGTGCAGTTAAACCAGACAACTCCTTGTGTGGACACAGTTATACCAGTATAAAGGTGCCAGAGGGCTGGAGAAAATGCCTTGCAGGGAAAGACTTAAACAGCCCGATCTTTTCAACTCCTCAAAAAAGAATACTGAGCGGTGACTTGTTTACACTGTACAAAGTACCATCACAGGAAGAAAATACCAGGTATTAAAGAGCTCTAATCTAGCAGAGAAATTCATAACAAGAACCAATGGCGGGAAGCTGAAGCCAAACAAACTGAAATTAGAAATAAGACACAAATTTTTAATAGTGAAGGTGATTAGCAATTGAAACAAACTAGCAAGGGAAGTGGTGGATTTCTCCATTGCTTAGTGTCTTCAAATCAAGATTGGATGCCTTTCTCGGAGATGTACTTTAGTCAAACACAAGTTATTAGGCTCAGTACAGAGGTAACTGGATGAAATTTATTAGCTTGTGATACACAGGGGATCAGACTGGATGATCTAATGATCCCTTCTGGCCTTAAACTATGACACTATATATCTTATTCTCCTTCTCTTACAGGAATAAGCTATATCAGGATAAGCATATTTATATGGTACAACTGCACCCACACTAGAGGTGGTACCATTCTCACTACATCCCTATGGTTAATATCAACTGTACAACTTGTGTGTTTAGTACAAGGCCACGGTTGCAGTCCCGGAGTTTTCCTGAGTTTATGGATTATGGATACAAGTACTCGATACAAAACTCTCCATAGAAAGAGTTCAAGTTCAGAATTTTCAAAAAGCCACACATGCCCGACTGGCCGTATGGGTGCTCTAACAGGGCCACCACCTATTTGGGTACTAAAGGAACGTTTAGAAGAGGTGTTGGATGATACTTCTCAAAGGACATTCAAGAGCTAAAAGCTGCCACATGCTAAGCTAGGTGTAGCTGATTTAGTCCTGTCATAAGCATGGTTAGGCCGGGGGTTGTATATTGATACCAGCTGCTTTTTGCTTGCTCTGTTCAGCACACATCTAGAAAACCCACTCCAGAATGATTTTTAAAAATAGGGGGGAGAGAGTGTGCATATCTCTGTTGCCTCAACCATCCAGCAAGAACAAGCTGTAGCTAAGAGGCATGGGAGCCAAGACAGAGCCGGAGAGCTGCATTGCACACACAGAGGGAGAGGCATCGAGGATACACTGCAGCTCACCCTGGAGGCTACACCCACACTGACTGGAGCATTATCTTAGGGTACTACATTAGGAGGAAACCATTGGAAAGACTGGTCCTGGCTAGAGAGGGAGCTGAGGCCCTTACCTTCCAAGCATGTTTGATGAGCCAAGGAGGATCTTCTCTGTGAAGCACAGAGGGCCAGTTTCAACCTAGAAGACACCATGCACCTCTGATGAGTAAGGAGTGCAAAGGGAGCAAGCGAAGGTAACACAAAGGAGCCATGCCATCTTGGTCCCAATCAAAGTCACTAACTGCCCTGGTGCCGAAAGCGGATACCATAGGAGCCAACTCCATGAGTGCTCCAGGGCTGGAGCATCCACGGGGAAAAAATGGTGGGTGCCCGGCTGCTTCTCCCCCCTCCCTCCCAGGCTTGCAAGCCTGGGGGGTGGGATGCAGCGCGCCCGGGGGAGGAGGCAGGTCGGGGATTTGGGGAAGGGGTGGAATGGGGGCGGGGCGGTGGCGCGAGCACTCACCGGCACTGACTGAAGTTGGTGCCTGTGGCGGATACCACTGGCATTGGGCAATCTGTTACTTCCTATTACCCGGAGGATGTCCTCAGTGCCATGGTGGAATGAGCTCCCTGATGGCAATATTCTTTTCATATGCCTTTCTAACAATCATGTTTGATTTGGTGACCTCTCTGCAAGGAAAAGGGCTAGGAACTTAGGCTGAAATCCTGGTCCCATTAAACTCAGCAGTAGAACTCCCACTGACTTCAACAGGGCCTCGGGGCAGGTCTAGCAAACCCCTGCAAAGTTCCCAGTTACAAAGTCAGTAACTTTTGAAAAGAGACATTACCCATCAAAATTCTGGTTCTATGCAGGCCCTCTCAGAGGTCCAGAGAAGCCTGGGCCACTTCCAGCTTTTGAAGCCCCTAGCCACAATAAAAATAAAAAATGACACATGAAAAAAAAATAAGGCACCAAGGAAAGAGTGAGACATCATTTGAATATTTTTTTATTTAACAAATGCTTTTCTAGCCTTTTTCTATGCAAATGCAGTAATTATTGAGGAAAAATCTAGCTTTCGTGCAATGTCACAGTTGATATTAAGCATGGTGAGCCCATTCAAATGCTCTTGTCCCATAGTTGAATGGTGATAGTTCTTTACCTACTTCAACATGTTGAAGATGCGTTCACCTGAAGCCACTGATGCAGGCAAACTGACAAAAATATGCAATGCAATTGTGATATTAGGAAACACCCCAGAGACTCCAAGTTTGAATATTTCTTGAAGCAATTCCTTTGGCTTGCAATCCAATTTAAAGTTCGTGGAATATATTCGTTTGAAGAAGATGACCTCATAACTGAGATCTTTTGAGATTTCTTTTGTGGTACTGTTGCTGAAATTGTTCAGCTGCAGAAAGTAGATTTTCATTACTCAGTCTGTTGAACTGCCAGAGAAACCCCAAAAGGGTACAAATTAGTCGCAGTGACTCAAATCAACATGTAAGATCTGACTGAATAGAGTCAATGATAACAAGGAAGACATTGACCGTATAATGCTGCTTGGCATCAGATTCAATAGGTAAATTGTGATTGGTGGAGAACTCAGATGAAATGCCAATATTCTGTGCTACTAATTTGGACTCAGTCAGGATCGCATCCCATTGTTTACGAATCTATTAAATGTCATTGAGAAGACTTTCAATGTTATCCCTCTCAACAGCAAGTGATGGTATTCGGTCTTGCAACTTCCTCCAACCTCTGTTGATGATCCATCCTGATTGATCAGAGAGAACTGATGCATTTGCAGCACTTTTGTTCAAAATGAAGCAGGGTGCACAGTACATAGATTGTTTTTCTGTACTCCAGTCTCTTGTGCAGGTCTCACCATTTGGAAGAGTTTTTGTCAGCGGACGGGTAGGGAAAGCATGATTATCAGCATCTCGTGGAATGTTACTTGAAATTTCAAAACAACTAATTTGAAGAAAAGATTGCATTCAGGCAGCATTGCGCTTGTTCATAATTCCAATGTCAGTCATAGTCAAACCTGTAGTACTCATGAATTGCTCTTGCTGCATAAGATCTACATCTTCCTGTTGCGGTTGAGTTTCTTGATCTTCTGCTGCATCTGTTACTGTTGGCACATCTCTTTCTTGACTACTGTCCTCATGTTCAGGTATTGGCATTGAAATATCACCTGGGGCAATTGCGGAGTTTTCATTATCTGTAACATTGTTTGTTGGGTATGGTGTTGTGATAAATGAAGAGGGGGTAAGCTCCCTTTTATAGACACCCACCCAGCCAATAGCTATAAAATCCCTCTTAGTAGCTGTTCTCTAATTGCTCTACCTGTAAAGGTTTAAAAAGATTCACTGCTATGCACAGATAAAAGGAAGTGAGTGGGCACCTGGCCAAAAGAGCCAATGGGAAGGCTAGAACTTTTTAAAATTGAAAGAAGACTCCCTTTTCATCTGTCTGAGAGGCGGACAAGGTAGCAGCTATGCTATGCTGTAAGACACTTGGGCCAGGTATGAAAAATCATCAGTATCATACCTAGAAACTACTCATTTAAAACCCCAGATATGTAAGTAGATCAGGAAATGTCTAGGAAGACGTGATTAGGTGTATCCCTTTCATTCATTATGGCTTGTAGATTCCTCTGTGCTAATCCCAGGTGCTTTTATTATGCTTTAAGCTGGACCTCAAGCAAGCTATTCTTGGTGCTTAATCCTTGTAGTTGCTCTTTTAAAATCTAGCAATAGCCTGAGTTCCCAGATGTATTTTCTTTCTTTTTTTTTATTAATAACATTTATCTTTTTTTTAAGAACAGAATTAGATGTTTGTGTCTTAAGAGGTTTGTGCAAATGTCATTTAATTAGCTGGTGGAACAGCTGATTTCCCCTTTTTTTTTTTTCCTTTCTCAGCTCTTCCCCGGAGGGGACATGAAAGGACTTGAGGGTACCTCACAGGAAGGAATTCCCAAGTGCACCCTCCTGGGCTCTCAAAGGGGTTCTGCACTTGGGTGGTGACAGCATCTACCAATCCAAGGTCAGAGAGAAGCTGTAACCTTGGGAGTTTAATACAAGCCTGGAGTGGCCAGTATTAATTTTTAGAATCCTTGTGGGCCCCCACCTTCTGCACTTGAAGTGCCAGAGTGGGGAATTTTTCCTGACTGGTGTGTTTTCCTGTGGGTTGAGAAATGAAGTTATTGGCTTTGAGCTCTTAACTGCTGCTTCACTCAGTTGTTTTCACCGTCGCTTGCACCACTTTCAAATCTCCTCTTCATAGTGATCTAGCTGGTCAATATATAGCCTATCCACACTTGAAATATTCTGCTGTAAATAAGTAGCTTATCTACATTTGAAATCGTCTACTCTAAACATGTACACAAATGCTGAATGGTACACAAATGCTGAAAAGACTTAAAATGAAGGAATACTAATTAAGAACAAAAAATGAAAGTCAGACAGGTTATTATCCTTATCACTGATTCAAAACTCAAGTACGCAAGGTATAATATAACAGGCTGAGCTGAAGACAAAGGGATGACATATATATAGTAAACAGACACGGATACAGAGGGATAATGTCCAAAAATTTCAAACGCGTGTCCTCACAAAACTCACTATACAAGTTTGTCCTTACAAATTTTCACCTTGAATCTGGGCCTATAGACTACGAAAGCCTATGATGATGGCCAAGCTACCAAGCTAGGGCTCAATCAACCAACCAGTCACCTCTTTTAGCTACCATATGAAGATAATAATGTGGAATTCTCACACATAAATAATTCCTTAGTCAACTAGACATAAAACTATAAAGACACTAAAATGTAACAATTCTCTACCTTTCAACACGCACTTGATTCAGGACCAGCCACTACTAGGGGTTTGTTTATATAATCAGCTGATCTAAGAGAAAACGCGTTCATCACTGTCTTAATCTTGTGCCAGCAGAACCAATATATTTTAATTAATATTTATGAAAAATTTTAACTCTTTAACTCATAAAAATTATCTTTTTTACCAAATCAAATTTCCTATTTTCTTAAATTTGCAGCTCTAAGCTGAGAGAGTGTGTCACATTTTGGTCCGATAGGGATGCGCATAAAAACAAGTTGCAAAACTTTTCAAATGCCAAAAAATTAATAAGTGTCTAAATTTGAGGCCCCCTTTGAGCTTATGGCCCAGGACAAATGGCCCTCCTCCCCCCCCCCCCCCTCTGATTTGCCCTGGTTCTATGCACCAGATCTCAGCTAAGAAAGTTTTGTTTCTCTCCTACTTTCTGTTCTTTTGCTACAAAATGGGGAGAGAAAAAGAAGATTTTTGAACTCCGGAGACTACTATATCTGATAACACCTTGCCCACTTCATGTAAAAAAAAATCAAACTTATAACAGAAACTCAGTTGCCAACTTCACAATGAGACAAAGGCCATTGTTCCATCATGTGTGTTTCCTCATCATAACAAACCTTTGTTGCAGAATCTATGGAACAAGAACAGAAATTTGCTTCTGGTTTTGATCAACATCAATAGCTATCTCTAAAAATAAATTCTAACCTTGACATTACTTAGTTCAATATTTTTCTCTCAGATCAATAATTCTCAATGTTGCCCAAAACCAGAGGTCAATATCAGTTTAATCTTCACCTCTGTTGTTTGCTTGCTTTGACATCAGAGGTCAACAAGTGCTGCTGTTATTCACCTCTGACTTTTTGCTTTTAATTTGTCAGTCTTCATTTGAAGTCTTAATCTTCACCTTCCAGGATCAATAACTAGTGTTGTTAGTCACTCATATCATCAAACACTTTTGTAACCAACTGGAACTATGATATGAAATACATAGAAAATAAGTGCTACCTATAAGTTATGCCATTTCTACCACCACTCTCGAATGGCTTTGATCTCAACATGAAATAATGTCAAAAATCCATGGCACTATTAATAAATACAGTCTTAGCAATTAACGCATAGACTGACTTCTGTTTTGGTCAACAACCAGAGTCATTGTCCCCTGGGAACAAAATTGGTATTAATCTGATTCAGCTTGGTTACTATTTACCTTTTTGGGTCAAGAAATCCTGGTGGCCTGGAAATATTCATTTTAACACACATACATGGTACCACCAAGCCACCTTAAGGTCCTGATCTGGCATGATGCTAGATGTACCTGACTCCCATTTGAATTCATCTAGGTCCCAATTCAGTAACACGTTTATGCAGATGTTTAACTTTAAGAATGTAATTACTTAAGTCCACATGTATTTAGCAAAGAATTTTGGCTACAATTTTAGGATTTGGGCTCCTAACTCTCTTAGGGTATGTTTACACTACGAGAGTAGTTCGATTTTACTTAAACTGAATTTGTGAAACCGATATTAGAAATTCGAACGTGTGTATCCACACTAAGGACAGTAATTCGACTTTGTGAGTCCACAGTAATGGGGCAAGCATCGATATTGCAAGCGGTGCACTGTGGGTGGCTATCCCACAGTTCCCGCAGTCCCCGCTACCCATTGGAATTCTGGGTCGAGCCCCCAATGCCTGCTGGGGCAAAAAATGTGTCGCGGGTGGTTTTGGGTAACTGTCGTCATTCAACCCTCACTCCCGCCCTCCCTCCGTGAAAGAGGCGGCAGGCAATCATTTCTCGCCCTTTTCTAGTGATTGACAGCACGGACGACACAGCACCGCGAGCATGGAGCCCGCTGCGATCATCGCTGCAATTATGGCCGTTGTCAACACCTTGCGCCTTATCGTCCACCTTTTTCAGAGGCAGATGCTGAGAAATCGGGCAAGGAGGCTACGGCAGCGCGGTGAGGACATTGACTCTGAGAGGGGCACAGACCTCTCACAAAGCACGGGACCCCGCACCCTGGACATCATGGTGGCACTTGGTCATGTTGATGCAGTGCAATGGAGATTCTGGGCCCGGGAAACAAGCACAGACTGGTGGGACCGCATAGTGCTGCAGGTCTGGGATGAATCACAGTGGCTGTGAAACTTTTGGATGCGTAAGGGCACTTTCCTGGAACTTTGTGAGTTGCTGTCCCCTGCCCTGAAGCACCAGGACACCCGGATGTGAGCAGCCCTGACAGTCCAGAAGCGAGTGGCGATAGCCCTCTGGAAGCTTGCAACGCCAGACAGCTACCGGTCATTTGCAAATCAATTTGGAGTGGGCAAATCTACCGTGGGGGTTGCTGTAATGCAAATAGCCAATGCAATCGTTGAGCTGCTGCTCTCAAAGGTAGTGACCCTGGGAAACGTGCAGGTGATGATAGATGGCTTCGCTGCGATGGGATTCCCAAACTGTGGAGGGGCTATAGATGGAACTCACATCCCTATCCTGGGACCGTACCAGCAGGGCAGCCAGTACATTAATCGAAAGGGCTACTTTTCAGTGGTGCTGCAAGCACTGGTGGATCATAAGGGACGTTTTACCAACATCAATGTCGGATGGCCAGGCAAGGTTCATGACGCTCGCGTTTTCAGAAACTCTGGTCTGTTTAGACGGCTTCAGGAAGGTATTTACTTCCCGGACCAGAAAATAACTGTTGGGGATGTGGAGATGCCTATAGTGATCCTCGGGGACCCAACCTACCCGATAATGCCCTGGCTCATGAAGCCGTACACAGGCGCCCTGGACAGTGAAAAGGAGCTCTTCAACTACTGGCTGAGCAAGTGCAGAATGGTGGTGGAGTGTGCTTTTGGACGTCTGAAGGGGAGATGGAGAAGCTTACTGACTCACTCTGATCTCAGCGAAACCAATATCCCCATTGTTATTGCAGCTTGCTGTGTGCTCCACAATCTCTGTGAGAGCAGGGGGGAGACGTTTATGGCGGGGTAGGAGGTTGAGGCAAATCGCCTGGCTGCTGATTACGCCCAGCCAGACACCCGGGCGATTAGAAGAGCCCAGCGGGACATGCTGCTCATCCGGGAAGCTTTGAAAGCTAGCTTCCAGACTGACCAGGATAACCAGTGACTATTACGTTTGTTTAAACAGAAGGTGAACCTTCCCCCATTTCTTTACCCAGTTAATGTTGCCTATCCTTTCCAATTACCAACCCCCTTCCCCACCTTCAAACATACCCTTAAAAAGAAATTAAAGGAAACATCGTTCATGAAAACCGTCCTTTTTACTAAGGATTTCACGGGAAAGGGTTGTCACTGGGACGCAGGTTAGGGTGGGGTGCGGGTGGAGTGATGGAAAGGACACGTCTAAACTCAGGGAATGACAGGCTCCTGCTCCTAGAGCAGTCTGCAGTGGTGGACTGGTTGTTTCTACGGAGCCTGCCACCCCTCCTTTTTGGGACTCTGTGGTCCAGAGGCTATGTGACTTCGTGGCGGGGTAGGGTGGTTACAGATCCCCTGCAGCGTGGCTCTTTCATCCTGGCTCCGGACCGCTGCAGAAGATCTGTAACCGCCTTCCCCCGCCACAGAGTCACATAGCACCCCCCACACAGAACATGAAAACAACCTCCCAGACTGACATGGGTACCTAGTGACTGCAATGTGTGTATAACCTTCTGGTGAACCTGCCCCCGTGTCTGTGCCCTGGTAAAGGTGCCTATCCTCTCCAATTACCAACCCCCTTCCCCCCCTTCAGACACACCGTCCTTTAAAAGAAAATGAAGGAAACAGTACTTAACAGAAATGTATTTTTTATTAAAGACTACACAGTTATGGGATGAAACAGGGATGGGGGCTAGGGTTGGGTGCGGTTGGAGGGAAGGAAAGGACGCATCAAATCTTGGGGAATGAGAGCCGTCTGCTACTTGAGCAGTCTGCAGGGGTGGAGTGATTGTTTCCACGGCCCCTGCCGCCCCTCCTTCTTGGGACTTTGGGTGAGGGGGGAATGGGACTTTGTGGCGGGGGAGGGCGGTTAGAGATAGAATGCAGGGGTGCTCTGTCCTCCTGCCTCCGGTCCTGCAGAACATCTACAAGGCGCCGGAGCGTGTCCGTTTGCTCCCGCATTAGCCCAAGCAGCGTCTGAGTCGCCTGCTGGTCTTCCTGCCGCTACCTGTCCTCCCGCGCTTCTGTCCTCTCCTCCCATTCGCTGGATGCGCGCGACATGTTCTCTCTCCACTGAGTCAGCTGTGCAGACTCAGTTCGGGAACAGAGCATAAGTTCGGAGAACATCTCGTCCCGTGTTCTCTTTTTTCGCCTCCTGATCTGAGCCAGCCTCTGGGAGGGAGATGCCGGGGTAGGCCGGGAGACACTCGCAGCTGCGGGATGGAAAAAAGGGAGTGAATTCCTCACAAAGATACATTTTCGCGAACAATGAATATAGTCTTTCCCTGCGAACAAGACCATGCACACTACCTATCACATGTGCACTCAGTACAAGGTCGAATTTTCTATCTTTATATTGAGTGCCTGTGGTCTTGGTGTACAGATCACACAAGCGGGGCCGGACAACGGAATTCGGCTAGCAGGCGGCCATGGTAAGCTGTAGACTTTTGGCTGCTGAAAGCTTAATTTACAGCAGCGCCCTCCTTTCATGTTCCAAGCACAGCTCCTAGCGTTGGCCAGTTCCTGCTGCCAGTGATCCGGCCAGCATGAACTCTTCCCCTGTCCACCCCACCGCGTGGCTGTTCCCGGGAATGGTCAGTGCATGCTGCCAGTGATCCGGCCAGCATGAACTCTCCCCATGTCTACCCCACCGCGTGGCTGTTCCCAGGAAAGATCCCTGCAAGCTGCCGGGGAGCCGCCAAGCAGGAACGTTCCCCCTCCTCGCCCCACCGTGTGGCTGGAAACCGCTGGGTACATTTCTTTAAAGGAACAGGCAACCAGTCCCCATACTAAAATTCACCTAATTCAAACCAGGTCACCATGACTGATATCACTCTGATGAGGATTATGGAGAAAGAGAAAGACCGTATGCTGCGTGAATGCCAGCAAACACCGGGGCCGTATGCCGCCATGCTTTGCCAGGCAATGATACCGGAGTACCTGCTACTAGCCTGGCACGGAAAAGTTTCCTACCATGGAGGACGCAATAAGGCCGCTCTCCCCAGAAACCTGATGCAAACGCTTTCCCAGTACCTCCAGGAGAGCTTCGTGGAGATGTCCCAGGAGGATTTCTGCTCTATCCCCAGACATGTTAACAGACTTTTCCAGTAGCTGCACTGGCCACGAATGCAGCTAAAGTGCCTAGGGCAAACTAATCATGAAAAACCCATTGCTAACATACCATGCATATTCTATTCAAAATAAATGTTTAAAACACTCACCTCCTGATCCTTCCCCTGATTCACGGTCCGGGTTACCGCCTTGGGAGGGTTGGTAGGGGATCTCCGTCAGGGTGATGAAGAGATTCTGGCTGTCGGGGAAATCAGCGTTGAAAGCGCTGTCGACTGCCTTGTCCTCCTCATCTCCTTCCTCATCTTCCCCCGTCCACAAAAACCTCCGAGGAAGCGGCCGTTGATAATACCCCATCGTCGGAGTCCACGGACACTGGTGCGGTAGTGGAGGCAGCCCCACCTAGAATTGCATGCAGTGCCTCGTAGAAACGGCATGTTTGGGGCTGGGATCCGGAGCGTCCATTTGACTCTTTGGTCTTCTGGTACGCCTGTCGCAGCTCCTTGATTTTCACGCGGCACTGCGTTGCATCCCGGCAGTATCCTCTCTCCGTAATGGCCTTGGAGATTTTTTCATAAATTTTTGCATTCCGTCTTTTGGATCGGAGCTCGGATAGGACGGATTCATCTCCCCACATAGCGATCAGATCCAAGACTTCCCGATCAGTCCATGCTGGAGCCCTCTTTCTATTCTGGGATTGCATGGTAACCTCTGCTGGAGAGCTCTGCATCGTTGCCAGTGCTGCTGAGCTCGCCACGATGTCCAAACAGGAAATAGCATTCAAACTGGCCAGACAGGAAAAGGAATTCAAATTTTCCCGGGTCTTTTTCTGTGTGGCTGGTCAGAGCATCCGAACTCGGACTGCTGTCCAGAGTGTCCACAAAGTGGTGCACTGTGGGATAGCTCCCGGAGCTATTAGCGTCGAATTCCATCCACACTAACCCAAATTCGACATGGCCATGTCGAATTTAGCGCTACTCCCCTCGTCGGGGAGGAGTACAGAAATCGATTTAAAGAGCCCTTTATGTCGAAATAAATAGCTTTGTTGTGTGGACGGGTGTAGGGTTAATTCGAGTTAACGCTGCTAAATTCGACACTTAAACATGTGTTGTGCTATATTTGCTATAGCAAAGAGGTCCAAACCAGCACGGGCTATGCTGCAGGTTCTCATTTTAGCAACATTGGTTCAGTTATAATGAATTTACAAACTAATCAAATGATCCAGAGTCCTATGGCACCCCAGAGATGCACAGTTGAGACGCCAACTTTCTTTTCATCTCTTTCTCTGACTAATAAGGACATCATTTTTTTGCAGGGACATTACAGCTGCCTGCTGTAGAAATCACAGGGACATCACAGAGGTTTTATGATTTGAGGCTAAGAAAAAGCTGGAGTTTTTTTAAGAAACAAAGAACCTCTTTTGTTAGTGATGGGGCAAACCTTAAAACATCCAGACTTCAGGGTGAGCTTGGCTAAGCATCCAAAAACTTAGTTGCTTATTCCCCAAACTCCTGGAGCCTGCAAAATTGGTTGAAACCTTGCCAAAGAGGCTGTTGTGTTGGATTTTCAATCCCAGCCAGAAATACTAGACCCTTTCTCATTGCGTTTTGACACTTTGGCTCCTGGTCAATGCCTGGCAGTGTCAATTACTAATTATTGTTTGTACTGTGGTAGCATCTAGATGCCACAATCATAAGTTAGGGCTCATTGCGGTAAATACTGTCCACCCATAACAAAAAGATGATCCCTTTCTGAAGGAGCTTACAATCTAATAAGAGCACAGACAAGTGGATGCAACAAAGAGATGAGGGGGGAGCACCAGGTAACAATGTGACAGTTATGATTGAGGCTAAGATTTTATCACAAATATTGTGAGTAAAAGTGATGGACAGGTCACGGGCAATAAAGAACAATTAATGGAATCCTGTGACCTATCCCTGACTTTTACTAAAAATGTCCATGATAAAATGGGAAGGGGCTGGGCAGATGCCGGGTGGCTGGGCGCTCCAGGCCCCCCTGCGGCAGCAGGGAGCTGCTGGGGTCCCCCTGCGTGTCACTGTGCGGGGTGCTGCAGGGGTCTCCCATGCCACCACTGGCAGCCGGAGAGCTGCGGGGTACCGCCCGGTCCATGGTGGCTGGGAGCTTGAGGGCACCACTTAGGCATCGGGGGTACCTCACATTTCCCTGCTGCTGCGGGAGGCTATGGGACCCTGCATCTCCCAGCCACCAGGACTGAAGTCATGGAGGTCTTTGGAAGTCATATTCTGAGACTTCCGTGACTAAATCGTAGCCTTAGTTATGACTGGTGTAATAAGTAACAGTCACAGTGGGGCACACAAATCAAGCATGCTGAGGTTAGCCCTAAACAATTCAGAACCCCAGACAAAGGTTCCATTTGAGTTTGTTTCTAAAACTGATTGACAGCTGCAGGGTCGGGGTAAAGTTCTCTTTAGAATTTTTTATTTATTTAGATGTATAAAGTAATGGGAGGTGCCGATCTGATCATTCTAGGTGCCTCCCACAAATCCTTACAAACTGTTAATAAATTAAAAAAAAACAACCACCACATAAGGCTACTAAATAGCCAGGTGAGACAACAATCAATCAAGTGCCTCACTTTCCCTATATGTAGCCCTTAACAACATTTGCTTCTTCAGTAGCCTTTCTAGGGTCCTAACCAGGGTATTTCAGATCCCAGTTTAAATCCAAATCTCCTCAATGAACTGGGGAGTTTTTATTCAAGCCTTGTCTAGTTCTTATCGTCACCTCTCTGCCGAAGAGTAGCCAACATTGGGGCCCCGAAGGTTTGTTTCCTGTTGAAGGCGAAGTCAGTGACCAGTAGCGTAGACGGGGGGGGGAGCGGCTGATCCCCCTGTGAGCAAAGCGGCGCCTTAAAAAGCGCCGCCTGAGTCCCGCTGCTGGAGCCGGGCTCGGGCGGCGCTTTAAAAGGCTAGCGGCTCTTGCCGCCGCGGGGGGGCCGCGGGCCTTTTAAAGCGCCTCCCGAGCCCCGCTCCCCGCAGCGCCTGGAGCCCCGGGCCCTTTAAATCACCGCCGGGGAAGCCGGTAAGGTCCAGCACGGTGTACTGGCTCTTGCCAGTACGCCGTACCGAACCGTACCACCTCTGGTGAGGACCCGCCACCGCCGGAGCCGCCACTGGGTGAGTACAGGGGGAGTCTGAGGGGGGTTGCCTTTTTATAACGCCACTTCCCCTGTGCTCCGAACCTGCCTACGCTACTGTCAGTGACATGGCGGTTAGTGTAATGTGTTTTATTTACACTCTATACACCAGTCCTGAAACAGAGATGGTCACAAACAGCATGCAGGAAAACCCCTTTTTCTGCATTTGCAGCCCAAACACCAGAGAGCAGCTATGCCCCAAGAACTGACTCTAGTTAGAGAGATGAATGTTGAGAGCAAATTCTCTTGCTGTTTGCTACTGCTCCCACGAAAAGTCTTGGATCACCAAACCAAATGACAGTACAGCATATCTCCAAAGCCTGTACTCTGTTTACAAACTAAGAAAAAGAAGTTGTGAGAGGATGTGCAGCAGTGCCACCTGGGGATCCTTCCATAACATTATTGGCTCCAAACATCTAGCCAGCCATCCCTCATTTTCTTTAAATGTCCCTTGTCGGGCAAAAAGTCAATGCCATAGAAAGGCCCTTCAGCAGAATGATTTTTGTCCAGATACTGACACACACGTTCTATTTGGACAGCACATACCGACCGGCAGGTTTTGAGTGATACGAAGGCAGGAGATCGGCAGGGAAAAAAGGCGACATCAATTTAGGACAGACAGGTGGAGGTTTTCATTAATTAAAAAAGGACATTTATCTTGTACAAAACCGGCTATTCGGTAAATTTGTTGTCATTTTCAGACAATAATGCTCCTGATGAAAGAGCATTCCTGATAATGAACGGCATCTGAAGCGAGGACAGAACAGTGGCAGGTACTTATTAAGCCTCGTTTGGATTATAGCTGCAGCAAAGGCTGGCCCTGCTATTGGTTAACAAGCAGCTACCAAAAAATAAGTTAAATGAGCTGAAAAATTCTAACGAAAAGTTCAAACATTCAGCTTCAAAGCGTGATTTGATTTTTGTTAGTGTGGACAAAGGAAATCTCAGGGCTAGATCCGCAGCGCAGGCACAGAGGGTTGTGTGTATAAGTGCATGGTGAAGAACGATCAGCAGGGATGAGTGCAAAGGGGATCCTATCTTGATGGGGCCATTCACCTGTGTGCTCAACCTAAGTCCCACTCCAGTTCTATTGGGAGAACTGAAGTTGTGCATAAGATTTGTGTTGACCCCTTGGGTACGTCTATACTGCAAAAAACACCAAACGCCTGCAGCTGCGAGTCTCAGAGCCCAGATCTGCAGACAGGAGGTTCATGCCATGGTGCTAAAAATAGCAGTGTAGATATAGAGTTCAGGCTCTGAAATCAGGCATGGGGGCGGCCTCAGAGCCTGAGCGGGAACATCTACACTGTTGTTTTTAGCGTAGTAGTGCAAGCCCCAATCTGTAGACCCATGCTCATTGCTGCAGGTGTTTGTTGCAATATAGCCATACTCTCAGTGAGCAGGCAAACTTCATCCTAACAGGAACACTGGTGCAATCACCAAATCACAGCTGTCTGATAGCATTAGTAACACCCCATAGGGAAACGTGATGAGGAATGCACTGAACTCTGTGTCTCCTCTTACCCACTGTTTCTCCACTCATGTCATGTCCCCACTCACCCCCTTTTTTTCTTTTTTGTAATCCTGCATGCTTGCAAGTAAGAGACCAGGGGATTTGAGAGTAGAGCTGAGCAAATAATTGATTTTTCAGTTCAGTGGCTAAACAAAACAAAAAAAAAGGCAAAAAATATTCAGTTTGTTTCCAGCTGAAACTGAGGTTCATTCAGTTTCTCATCAGCACCAATGACAACATTGCTTCAGGTCGGTTCGAAATTATATTTTCAACATGTTTCATTTCAAAAATGTCCTTCTGATATGACATTTTCAAAAAAGATTCATTCTGATTTTTTTCAAAATAAAATGTTTTGACGTTTACATTTTTTCCCCAGGTTTTTGAGGGCTGAAACTATTCATCGAATTCCACCCAAATTCACACTGTTTCAGTGTCTCCCCAAAAATGTTTTTTCCTGGGAATTTATTCATCAAAAGCTCCGCTAGAGATGCTTGCTCCGCGCAGAGGACTTCACCTCGTGCAGACTCTGTGTAAGATGTACAGCAGTGAAGAATCAGTCCCCCACATTCACTGGAAGGCAACAGTCTAGCACAGGGGTTCTCAACCTTTTTCTTTTTGAGGCTCCCCCAACATGCTATACAAACTCCACGGCCCGCCTGCGCCATAACTGTTTTTCTGCATAGAAAACCAGGACCTATGGGGGTAGCAAGTAGGACAACTGCCCAGGGCCCCATGCCACAGGGGGCCCCATGAGGTTAAGTTGCTCAAGCTTCAGCTTCAGCCCTGGGTGGCCGGGCTTGGGGCCCTGGGCTTCAGCCCCATGCGATAGGGTTTCAGCTTTCTGCCCTGGGCCCCAGCAAGTCTAATGCCGGCCCTGCTTGGTGGACCCCCTGAAACCTGCTTGTGGCCCCCTAAGGGGCTCCGGACTCCTGGTTGAGAACCACTGGCCTAGCACACAACACAAGGACTTCCTGGAGTACTGACGAATGTTAGTCACATTGCTTAAAGCACCACCTCAAGGCATCCACCTACTGTGGTGATAAGTGTGATATAAGAATGCCTTAAAATCAAAGGGTGAAAAATTCACACCATTCAGAGGGCTAGCAAGGACAGATAGGCCTCACTCAAGTGCCACTGAAACCCTCAAAACAGGACTTCA
The DNA here is from genome assembly GCA_037349315.1 of Chelydra serpentina. Classification (NCBI taxonomy): domain Eukaryota; kingdom Metazoa; phylum Chordata; order Testudines; family Chelydridae; genus Chelydra; species Chelydra serpentina. Next base: position 2,429,783 of record JBAIAC010000023.1, read on the forward strand.
ATCGTTCACAGACCTTGCACTGTCCCTCTGCATGGAGGTGAATTGTACCCTAATCTTAAATCCCATTAGTACTGTACTACATGAGAAAAGACCTACGCGGCAATCACTCAAGACTTTAACAATATTTATAAGCCACCATAGAGATGTTTCATTACCCTATTTTAATACAGACAAGAGGAAGTACTCCTGTACTGTATGTTTATCATCAGAGACGCTTCCCTTTGATGCTCTACCAGTCAGTCTTCTTGTGGTTTCTTTCAATACTACCAAAGTCTTTTAACCAAGCACACACCCGATTGTTAAATCCACTGAGGGTTGATGGGAAATCTGGTGAAGATGCTGTGCGGTTTTAGCAACTGAGCTGATGGCACAAAAGTTTAATAAAAAAGATGCTTCAGTGCTTCAGGGAAAAGTAAATCAATTAATGGCCTCTTGGATTTTATAGCTTCTCGTAATGTAAATGTTCTGTAGCAAAGCCAGTGAAACCTTGTGTTATTAACCATCCTGAGTATCCAAGCCTCATTTTTAAGACTGTGCCTTTTAGCTATTGGGACAAACCTATAAATACGCAATTTAAGCAAAAAACTCATAAAATGTACCGGGGAAAAAATTCACAGTAAAAAGAAGAAACATAAAGAGAGACATTAGATTCCCACCACTGATCACAGCCATCTGAGAAGATTGCCATCTGATTCCTCAATGCTCGGAGATGGCTGTATTTCCTTTATTTTGTTTGTTCAGTTTTTTTCCCTCCTTGTAGCAGAGACAAGGGAAATCATTCAAACAGAAATCACAGCAGTAATAATAACCAAAGAGCTATTTATTCTTATTTCATAATCAAGGAACCATAGTCCTCTTTCCTGATCACAACTGCTGATGTGATATACCCTGCCAATCTTGATCATTTAGGGGTAGATTGTGATTCGGATTACATCCCTGCACAGGGGAGTAAGAACTCCCCCTACATTTCTTTGTAGGCTGCATGGAACTTGGGCCCCGTACATGACATGGAAATAACATGGACACATCCACCCACTAAGGTATCAGTACTTCACAGCTGAGTCAGCATCGGCATAGAGCATCACAATGTTGGTTCTGATCTGGGGCAGCAGCAAATTATTGTTCCCTTCCTCCAAGCAAAGAGGAAGCAGAGAGGGAATTTTGCAACACAGAGGTGTCTGTGGGGCACATGACTTCCCAGGACAGGTCCTGTGGTGGTAGAGCTAACGCACAGCCACTTTCCTCAAGGCTGTGCCTAAAGGCACAGTCTAGCCCTTAATTACCCTTAACTTGCAAAATATCTTATCACCTGAGAAAATAACCTGTCTACACTACAAACACTACAGCGGAACAGCTACACTGCTATAATGCTGGAGTGGAGGCACTTGCTAAAGGAACAGAAGGGGTTTTCCATTGCTGTAGTAAATCCCCCCGTTTCCCTCCCTGGGGCAATGGAAGAATTCTTCTGTTGACCTAGCAGTGTCTACTCCAGGGCTTAGGTCAGTTTAATTACATCTCCCAGGGGAATGAGACATTTTGTTGTTGGTTGTTTTCCTCAACCTACAATCCCCTCTTCTCCTTCCCCCCCTCCCACCTCCTCCCGCCGCCCCCCAAAAAAGTTGTCCTGCTTGGTTTTTTTGCCTTGGAAATACAAAGAATGTCAAACCCAATTTATTCTTTCCTTGCAGGTTATCTTTCACACTCTGACTACCACAGGTAACTCCCACACTAGAAAATGGGAGCCCGTGTTAGATGGATTTCAATTATTTCCCTGTTGCTGTCATAACATTGATGAAGATCAGGTTAAGCCTTTTGGTTTTCACATAGTTCTACGCCTGGTATCCTCCTAGTAGCACCTTGAGGTCCTGATTGGAGTCATTTTCTGTTTTATTGCTTGACATTGTTTTTCTATCAGTGTAATAGAAGCAGAGTTATGGAAGCCTTCTAAGTTTCTATTCTGGTACATTCTGAAAAACTCATGCCATTTCCCATACAAGTGGCTTGAACCCCCTGTGTTTCTCTGAAACCTGAAAATGGTTATTTTTGTAGTTTTGGTTGTGTTGCCAAAATCCGTTGTCCATGATAGCAGCAAATAGAGACCATTAGCTATTGAATCACACTTCGGTTTAACTCCAGCTTGTAAACTCAGATGTTTGGTTGGACAGAATCCTTAGCTGATAGTAAATGGAAATATCTACTAGCCTGCTTTGACCCACAGGTAGAAATCAAACCAGAATCCAAAACTGAAATACAGAAGGGAAGCCATTGTGATGGATCCAATTAGTCTTTGAAGCCAGGCAATATACTTGCATTCAAATATTGACTAAGTCCAAAGGAGTTTAGTACAGTTCCATTCTAGTTTTTATACCATGCCCATTAACATAGTAAGAGAACATCTTCCAAGACTGCATTAAATAATGTGACTGAGATCTGCTAGGTTTGTGTTTGTTTGTTCATATTTTTACTTTCTGTGGAGTCTCACTTCTGTGGCATCTCTGCAGCCGTTTCTCTCTTTTCCCCTCAAGAACTCTTAAAAACGAAATGTTAGCGAATGCATTTCAATAATGTCAACTCTGACTTTTTTTAAATGACACACACACCACCCCAAACAAATTAACAGCTTGTGCCTCCATCGCTTCCGTTCACTGTTACCTTACTTCAGGAACAGCCTTACAGAAGGCAATGGGAATAAGGAAATAAGCATCTGGTCCTTGGGGAATAAACCCCACAAAATCACAAATAGTCTAAGTCTTATCAAAAATGTAATTCACCTTAAAAAGGCTACTCCACTGTAGATGCTCCTAAAGGTCACATGCTATTAGAAAACATAACCTTTTATTATGGGTTTCTCTTCAGTACCACTGAAATATACAAGCGACAAAGGGTCCTGTGGCACCTTATAGACTAACAGCGGTATTGAAGCATAAGCTTTCGTGGGTGAATACCCACTTCTTCGGATGCTTCGTCTCCTTGCATCCGAAGAAGTGGGTATTCACCCACGAAAGCTTATGCTTCAATACCGCTGTTAGTCTATAAGGTGCCACAGGACCCTTTGTCGCTTCTACAGATCCAGACTAACACGGCTACCCCTCTGATACTTGAAATATACAAGTACACTTTCTATTCCATTCAAAATGCATAGGCTACCGAATAGGGGGTTGAAAACAAAGGACTATAATATGGATACTACAATGCACTGATAGGTGAACCTCAAGGGATTTGTTTAATATAAACCCAGAAAAATGTGGTAGCTTACCCAACCACCTTCCAGCCTTTTGAATACCCTTCATTTTCCCCACCACCACCAGGGCTACCTCACAACCGTCTCCTTCCCCCAACTCCATCTATTCCAGTGAGCCCCACAAAGTTTCCTTTATCCCCCCTCCGTGCCCTCACACAATTCTCTCCAATTACCCTTCCTCTTCCTCCTCTTCTCTCCACAGCCACCATGCTGTGTGAAGCTCAGACTCTGTCTTTGGTAATACACTCGTTCCTGACTTTCAGTTCTAGTGCTTCCTCTACTAGCATCAGGACCAGCTGCTCTGGTTGCCTCAGCGAGATTTGCCCCACAAGGCACTTCTTTCCTGCTGACCCTAAGCAAGCTCCAGAACTAATATGATTTGACAACACCTGGCCTAGTGGACTGTTAGAACTGTGAAGCCCCACCTTTCCTACAGATGCATTTTAGCAAAGGGGCCTGTTGTTTTTTGAAGAAAGCTGAAGATAAACTTATGCAAACTTTATTAAACTAATGAATTCTTGGGGCTAAGTGGCTTGAGATTTGGGCAGAACATCAGGCATGTTTTGATCCCTCCACCCCAAGGCCTGTTGCCCATCTGTAATTCAGTAATACACTGATTGTCTTCCAGTAACTGCACAGCAGGGGTCCCCAAGAATTAAAGTGAATACTCATCATGTTTCAGTGCATGGCTCCTTTTAGCAGCTGACAAACTTAGCCACTGGTTTATATAACAGGCCATGAAGCCCCTACTGTTAAAAGGTGTATTTCATCAGCTTTAGTAATTAGCATGCATTACCCACAGCATCAGAACTTGTTTGTTTTTTCTCTTCAGCAAATAGATATAAACTGTTAAAAGGGCAAACCTGTGTGATAGGAAAGCTAATAGACACCCAAACACCATCTTTTAGCAATTAGGAAGATATTACTGGCATCAACAAGATTATTGTCATTTCATTCTCTGCAGCGGCTAATGGTTATTACAGTGCTCTCCAGGAAAGACAGCTAATCACCAGCGTTCGAGTCCAGCAAGCTCTGATGTAAGTTACAAGTTGTCCACTGGTACATTCAGATGGTTTCTCTTTTGGTTCTAAACTCCCTGTTTATCTCACAATAGCTCATCATCATTATGTGTATTGTCAGTACTGCCTCTAAGCCCCCCCTCCCCGGTTAAGGTTGGAGCCTGCCTGGATTCATGCAACTGTGAGCATGTGGGCACTAAGAGGAACACAACCTGCTCCTCTTTGGAAGAAGAGCACGTCTTCCCTCTGGTTCCCATCAGCTACACTTCCTCGTGCAGACTGTTACTGCTCAGTATCTCCCTTCCCACAATGCCTCACTCCTAAGGCTAGCTGTTACCCTTAGCTTTCCTTTTACTATCTGCTTTGTTTGTTGGGATTGGGACCCCCAGGGCTTTCACAGTCGGTTCATCCTCCTTCCATCTCACCCAAGGCACAGAGCAAACCATGGGGCAGAGGCTCACCTCTAAGGGTAGGTCCACACTACCCGCCCGATTCGGCGGGTAGAGATCGATCTTCTGGGATCGATTTATCGCGTCTCATCTGGACATGATAAATCGATCCCAGAAGCACTCCCCCGTCGACTGCGGAACTCCTGCTCATCGAGAGGAGGAAGCACTGTCGACGGGGGAGCCTGCCTGCGCCGCATGGACCCGCAGTAAGTAAACTTAGTTCGATCTAGGAAACGTCAACTTCAGTGACGCTATTCTCGTAGATGAAGTTGCATTTCCTGGATTGATCCCCCACCCCAGTGTGGATCAGCCCTAAGGGTATGTCTACACTACAGTGTAAGCCCAAGGTTTGAACTCACCATCTACACACAAATCGCAATGACCGAGGGTCCCAGGACCCCATAGGCGTGGAGGGTCCGAGCTTGAGTCAAGCCAGGACCCAGGGTTCAAGGCCTATTGCTTTGCAGTGCAGATGCAGCCCCACTGGACATGTGCTCTGGGAATCCACCAAAAGTATCCCACAATTCCACGGACCTACTTCCTTTGTCCTCTGGACAGTCACGTTTGATAGAAAATCAAGTTTTCCCATATTGTAGCACAAACAAAAGGGCTAGTGTCACATTTTGGGGGGGCTCTAGGAAGTCTGAAATATGGATGGTTGAACTCAGACCCGCATAGTGCAGTGTAGATGCTAGAGCCAAGGTTAGGACCCAGGGTACAACAATTCCTAACCTGAGGTTACAAACAAGTGTAGATGCTCAAGCCCTAGTTTAACTTAGAGATGAGGTACACATAGTAATGACAAACTAATCAGCCAAATATCAGTTTCTGTACAGATCTACAGCCCCCTATATTATCAGAATGCATGGCCAGTGGACCAGTTTGCCTCTCTTCTCCCCGATACAGGTGTGTCATCCATTTTATTAGACCCTAGTGAATTATCTTGCAGACAATGTCATAATTAAATTTAGACACACTAGACTAGACTCTTCTATGGTCTAGTGAGCATTTATGTTGCTCAAGCACCAAAAGACCTCAAGAGGTGTTTTAAATGCTGCAAAAATTGATTGTCAGTGGCATTTTCCTGAGCAAATAGTTTAAATGGAGCTGCACAGAGATTTGGATGGTCTTAAACTTTCTTCCTGTGACTAAGAGACAGGTTTAAATTTACCTGGAAGACAGAAGCTGTGAAGCTCCCCAAAGACACAAGAGACATCAAGAAGTGCTAAGACTTTCTGCTCCAGGAAAATAAAACCACCACAAAACCAGAGTATTATGACTGGAGTGATTCATTTAAAAAGGAAATGCCTGCAACCCAACCTATACATTTATTTTTGTAATTATTTGGTATATTATGTACCAAGAATAAGATGGGTGTGAATGAGTCAATTGTATTGTATGGTGCGCCAGTCAACTAGGTCTGGGGAAAGCTGTCCACTGGTTAGGGCATTAGCCTAGGGCGTGTGAGACCTAGGTTCAAGTCACAGATTCCCTGTGTAACCTGGGGCAAATCACTTACCTTCTCCATGGCTCACCTGCAACCTGAGGATAATAGCGTTGCCTTACCCCACAGGGGTGTCATGAGGATAACTACGTGAAAGCCCGGGAGGTGTTGTGATGCTCCAGTAATGGGCACCACATAAGTACCTTAGGTAGATGGATAGGATACCACTTCTATGGAGAAGACTGTAAACTAGAAGTGTTGGGCCAAACTCTATTGGTGTAGGTTTGATGCAGCTCCAGTTAACACCCACGCAGAATGTGACCCCATCAGAGTTGCCAAGTTTGGTTGGATGTATTCCTGGAGGCTTCATCACATGACATTAATTTTTTTTTAAAGATAAATCTTCAATTCCTGGAGACTCCAGGACAACCCTGGAGGGTTGGCAGCCCCAATCCCCATTCAGTTAGCCTCTATCTCAGGGCACGCGTACCGAAGGTGGCACACAAGCTGATTTTCAGTGGCACTCACACTGCCCAGGTCCTGGCCACCGTTCCGGGGGGCTCTGCATTTTAATTTCATTTTAAATGAAGCTTCTTAAACATCTTAAAAACCTTATTTACTTTATATACAACAATAGTTTAGTTATGTATTATAGACTTATAGAAAGAGACCTTCTAAAAACATTAAAATGTATTACTGGCACGCGAAACCTTAAATTAAAGTGAATAAATGAAGACTCGGCACACCACTTCTGAACGGTTGCCGACCCCTGCTCTATCTAACTGTACATTTATCAATAAAGTAAAGGGACTGGAGCTTGCTGTGGAGGGGGACTCTGTTCCCTGGGAAGGTCTGCTTGTCACCTATAGGACCTACTATGGCTCTCTGTAAAATGGACCCACTCAATGGGAGAGATTGAACACCCGCCCCCCCCCGTTGTGCAGTGAGTCAGTCCTAGGCTAACACGTCACCTCCATATTCAGCACAGAGCTTTTGTGGGACAGAAGAGATGCACAGGTCTTGTGCTGGGCTTCCATAAAGGAGTCAGCTTTCACCCTACATGAGGGCAGCTTGTGCCTTGGGCTACGTATAAATCTCAGCCTCAGTTGAGGAAAGCATTTAAGCATGTGCTGAAATCTATCCCCAATCGGCAAAACACTGTGAGCGCACGCTCAGCTTTAAGCATGTGCTTAAGCCCCATTGATTTGAAGAAGAGTTTAAAGCTAAACGTGTGCCTAGATGCTTTCCTGAATCAGGGACCTCTGGGTGAAATGTAAACAGATCACATGCTTCCTCCCTGGTCCTCCACCACCCTCTTTTTAATGGGATTGATGGATGACACAGACCTGGGCATTGGGAATCACCTCCATGTACATTTCACATCTCCCTTCACGAATTGAGTCCTTCTCCCTCCACATGAAACATTCATGGTGTTTATAACAAACGTTGCCTGCTTTGTACTGCTGAAACAACAGCCAAACTCCCTCAGGGAAGTAACAAAGATGTGGGTCACAGGTTTTTATACAACAAGTTTCAATTTATTTAACTTTTCTGAATTCCAGCATTAGGCCTTTTATCAAGGAAGCCCATTTGCTTTTTTAAAAATCTGTAATCAATAATTCCTAATTAAAATCATAGGTCAGATAACTAGTCGCCTTTAAAATTTTGGTTCTATGCCCAGGAGGGTTCTGGCTTACTGACGACATAAGAGTATTTACTGACTAGATCAATACCCTGCCTGATAACTTTTTTTTCCCCTGACCTTACAGGCACTTCGCTGGAAAGAATCAGAAGAGTTCGAAATGATGGATTTTTCTGAAAGTTGCTGAAATACCTGAAGAAACTCATGCCTGGGGTACTTGGGGCACACAGAAGCATGACGGGTTCGGTCACAGAGACCCCCTTGGGACTGTCACATGATGTGCTGAAACTACCTCTGAGCCCATTTTCCCTGCCAGCTTGGGCCTCCAGGGGGGAGGGATAGCTCAGTGGTTTGAGCATTAGCCTGCTAAACCCAGGGTTATGAATTCAGTCCTTGAGGAGGCCATTTGGGGATCTAGGGCAAAAATTGGGGATTGGTCCTGCTTTGAGCAGGGGGGTTGGACTAGATGACTTCCTAAGGTCCCTTCCAACCCTATGATTCTATGAACCCTGCCTTCTTGAGCCAGACATGCTAGACCGCTGCAGCACAGGGTCTAGGCCACACCCCCAAAGCTGCAGACATTAACTAAAACTGCTCAGCAGGTTTCCTGCTCCCAGTGGGATTCAAACTTCAAATAAATTATTTTTACTCTGTATAAAGCTTATACAGGGTAAACTCATAAATTGTCCGCCCTCTATAACACTGATAGAGAGATATGCACAGCTGTTTGCTCCCCCAGGTATTAGTCACTTACTCTGGGTTAATTAATAAACAAAAATGATTGTATTAAGAATAAAAAGTAGGATTTACGTTGTTTCGAGTAATAACGAACAGAACAAAGTAAGTTACCAAGCAAAATAAAATAAAACACACAAGTCTAAGCCTAATATATTTAAGAAACTGAATACAGGTAAATCTCACCCTCAGAGATGTTCCAATAAGTTTCTTTCACAGACTAGACTCCTTCTTAGTCTGGGCCCAGTCCTTTCCCCTGGTACAGTTCTTATTGGTTCCAGCTCAGGTGGTAAGTAGGGGATTTCTCATGACTGGCAGCCCCCTTTGTTCTCTTCCATCCCCTTTAATATCTTTGGCACAAGGCGGGAATCCTTTGTCTCTCTCTGGGTTCCCATCCTTCCTTCTAAATGGAAAAGCACCAGGTTTAAGATGGATTCCAATATCATGTGACATGTTCACATGTTCTGTGAGACTGCATTACTCACTGGCTAGCACACACAGGTATACAGGAAGGCTTACAAGTAAACAGAGCCATTTACAACCAATTGTCCTAGTTAATGGGAGCCATCAAGATTCCAAGCCACCATTAATGGCCCACACTTTGCATAGTTACAATAGGACTTCAGAGTAATACTTTATATTTTGAGCTTCATATACAAGAATGATACATTTATTCAAATAGGATGAACACACTCAGTAGATTATAAGCTTTTTAATGATAACTTACAAGAGACCTTTTGCATAAAGCATATTCCACTTACATTATATTTACACTCATCAGCATATTTCCATAAACATACGGAGTGCAATGTCACATGTATATGTGTGTGTGCCAGCCAGTGAGTAATGAAGTCTCACAGGACATGTGAACATGTCACATGATACTGGAATCCATCTTTCCAGCCAATGGGAGCTGCGGGGGCAGTGATTGTGGACGCAGGCAGCACACAGAGACCTGCTGCCCGCCAACCCTCAAGGGGTGCGCAAAGACATGCCAGCAACAACCGGCCGCAGCCACTTCTGGGAGCGACATGGGGCCACGGCATGCAGGCAGCCTGCCACGGCATGCATGCAGCCTACCTGAGCCCTCCTGCACCGCCAGCCGGGAGCCACCTGTGGTAAGCACCTCCCAGACAGAGCCTGCACCTTGCACCCCCAACCCCCTGCCCCAAGTCAGAATCTCCTCCTGCACCCAAATTCCCTCCCAGACCCCGCATCCCCTCCATTAATATAGTAGAAATGTGCAGCCTGGTGTACGCTATGCAGTTGGTCGTGGCTGTCTATGTGGCTGTTCAGGAGCATAAGGGGAGTAAATCAGTCGACCCACTCTCCCCTTTCTCGGCCTCTCCACACCTTGGGACTGGGTGCACATGGCTGAATAGGTAGTGTGCACTGCTACTTCCCCATCTCCTAGAGCAACTGGACAGTGTGTCAGATGGCAGTGGGTGTAGCCTTGGCTTCCCACCTGCCCTTGTATGCCAGCCAGTGCATCTGAGCCAGCAGAGGGGAAATAGGAAACTGCTACTGGTAAGGGGTGGTAGCAAATTACTGCAACTCTGGAGCAAGAAGGGGAAGCAAGGAAGGAATTGTGCCCCTCAGGCCACACCCTATGTAACAAAATGGCTAGTGAGAACCAGAGAAATCAGGAATTACTGGAAATCTTCAGGGGAATGTTTGTTCTCCAGAAATATTCTATCCTATTTCTAGAACAAGGAGGTTCAGAGAAGGACTGAACAAGTATCCAAATTTCTGGATGCTTCTCTGAACCAAACCTGCAAAAAAATGGCTCTCACCCAGCAAAGAGCTTAACGTAAACCTAATTTACGCCCGCTTAACTTAAACATGGGAGTAGTTCCATTCACTTCCATATGACTCCATATATATGTGCTTAATAAGCACGTGCATCAATTCTTTGCTGGATCTGGTTCTCCGGTAACTAATTCCAGTGTACTTTGTAACAGCAAGTCAGCTGCCCTTACTGGGCGACCTCCTTCCACTGTCCTTACAATGTATAGGGTCAGTGAAATCCCCATTCTTGGGAGTGATTGCTGGGCAATAAATCTCCACTTACTAAAGATTTCTACACACCACTGCGCTCCTTCGTTTTAGGATCAAGTTCAATAATAAATACATCTGATTTCTGCACCACATCTTTTTCCCAGAGTATCTGTCTGCCTCCTTGCTCAGAAGCCAGGCATACATATTTATTACTGGGATGGAACATTAATTAGGGAATTTTTCATCTGAATTGAGCTTTCATGCTGCTGCCTGAAGTTGTGCACAAATATACTGTAGAATGAAACACAACATGACTGCTTAAAAAAAGTCTCTCTCTTCAATATGAATTTAGAATCTATAAACTGATCATAATGATCATTTTTATCATGCTAGTTCGTCAATCCTTTTCCCATAGGTTGATTCTCAAGTCATTGATGCTGCATCCCAGAAAGAACATTTCAGTTCATTCCCATACGGCATCTCAGCTGCATATTTGTAGCCACTTGAACATAAATTACAGGGGAAAAACTTACAGAAGTGTAAAATATTGTAAGTAAAACTTAAAACCTTTGACTTTTAAGCTTGCTCATGACAAACACCTCACTTATGTTAAAAACTGGAGCACATCCTCAGAGAACAGGCTTCTAGGCTTCATAATAATTTAAAGAGACAAAGATGCCACAAATGAAATGAACACTCTTCTGAATCTCATTAGATCTCAGCATTCACCCTAGCAGTTAATTTAAATCATAATAACCACCATCCTTTTATAGCATCTTTAATGAAACCGCCAAGGCCAATACATGGATTTTATAAATAAAACTGCCTACAGAGATTTCTCATACAATGTGTGTTTTCAAATTGATCCTAAAGGTCTTAAGAAAAAGAGCCTGCATGTCTACTAAGAGCAAGATTTCCAAAAGAGCCCAGCTCCCATTTCACCACCAAAATGAAGTGACCAGATTTTCAAAGTTGCTCGGAACCCAGAAGCCTCACTTGTTCTCACAGAAACGCAGCTGGACATCTGAGTTCATGTGACAATCTGGCCACGCTTCATTTAGGTGCCTAAACAGGAACTGAGCTTTCTTGGGAATCTAGCCCCAGTTATGGATGTTGAGCACTGTAATGGTCCCTTGCTCTCCCGCTCAGAGGGAGGCCACTCAGACTGGTGCTGTCTGGCCAGGACTAGAGTCCGCAGGACAGCCCAGAACCCATAATAGGGCTAGACGATCAATAATCACTGTCAGGCTTTGGCCTGGGCTTGGGTGGCTCAAGCTGTCAGCCCTTAACCAGAGTCCATCAGGGCTGGCTGTGGCTTGGGTGGGGCTCAGGCAGCCAGCCAAAAACCAGTCTATCAGTGGGCTGGGGCCTGGGCTTGAAGAGGCTCCGGTTGTCAGCAAGCAGACTGTCTTAACTCTGGCTTTGGCCTGGGTGGGCTCAGGCAGACAGAAAACAAACAGTCTCTAGGTGTGCTGGATCTGGGCTTGAGGAGTCTCAGATGGCCCACAAATAAAACAGTCTTAGGGCTGGTTTTAGCCGGGCAGAGCTCAGGCAGCCAGAAAACAGACAGTCTTTCAGGGCTGGTAAGGGAGGCTCCTCTTCAGAGCTTTCCTGAACAGTGTAGGGGGTCAGCCACCCCGGGGTGGGGTGGAAGGGGGATGCAGGCCCGCCCTACTCCACCATGTCCCAGCCCAGGGACCTGGCAGGGGCAGGATTGGCTGCCCCTGCGTCGGCGGGGATCCAACTGCAACACGCCGACTGCACCATGTCTGGCTCTGCAGCCGGCTGCTCCGTGGCTGTCCCTGGTCTACTTCCTGCCTCCCCGAGGTTTGGCACCTGTGGCCTCCAGGCCTCTTCCGGCTCCTCGGGGTTCAAGGCAGCAGGCGTTGCGGGCCAGTCCTCGTCAGCGTCTGGGGATCGGGAACAGCCAGTTATAGGTTCTTCTAGGGGATGCGGCAGAACAGGCAGAGGGTCCTTCTCCTCGCAGGCTTTCCCCCAACTGTGCTGCAGGGCCAGCCTTTTATACTTCCGGCCACACCCTGGTACTTCTGGCAAGGGGAGCAATCTAGGCTCCGCCCTCCAAGGGGCGTCTAATGGTCTCTCGCTCTCCTGCTCGGAGGGAGGCCACTCGGCCTCACTACAAGCACTTTTGAAAAAAAATAATCCGGCCCTAAAAGCAAAGGTTTGGTCACTGAAAGAGGTGATGGGGACATTTGGAACAATCAATATCCTGCTAGAATGAGATCACCAAGGAGACATGAGAGGGAATTAATAATTAGTGTCATGCCACAACTTTTAGAACGACAGGACCTTTTCACCTGTTTAGCACCCAAACAGGTTCATTTAATTAACAGCAGAAATTGACCCGGACATGCTCTGAATTTGAGGGTGGTTTGGAGAACAACAATTTCTCTTTCACAAACTTAAGTAAAAAGAAACAAAATTTCTTTGCAACTTTGCTGGGCACATCTCAAATTGTACGCCCCTCTCCTGACAAGACTGCATAAGCCATTACAGTCACACTGTGCACACACATCCACACAGTCAGAATTTACAACTTTTTTGTGTGTAGGTGTGGGAGCCTTCCCGGTAGCCATGATGTTTTGCCCAATTAACTAAAAACCAGAAAAACAAAATGGAGCTGGCCTCTTAACAGAACGATGGCCTAGCATAAAAATGCTAAACCCCAGCCACCAGTTTCACAGAATGGCCATCTTATATGTATGGAAGGGGGTTGCTTTTTGCTGAAGAAATCTCATGGCAAGGCAAAGCAAAGCAAAGCAGTCTACATGACTGGAAAAGAAAACCAAATCTTTGAGAGTCACAAGTCACCCAATGACTGATTCCTCTTCTCATTACATTCTTCTTCCTTCCTCAAACAAGGAAAAATCAATCACAGAAGAACCCTTTTCTGCAAATTAAAGGTTGCTTGGCATCCTTGTCCCCCAGCTCAAATCCAAAAACTCAACTCCAACTAGTCCCATTAAATGCAACGCGACTACACATGTACATCATACCTCACTACTGTGAGTAAGGGGCAGCACAATCTAGCCTAAGTGACTAAATAATAACATATAGCACCACAAATGTATTTAGCTCATTGCCAAAAGCAAAAGCTAATGCCCAAAGAGCTTATTCAGGGGATAAGCAAGGACAACATTTGGTCCCAACATTTGGGAGTCTGGATGAAAGGCACTAAAAATATTTATAAAGATACTGGTTCCAATTCCTGTCATTCTGGCCCACAGTCTCTCTCTGGAAAAGAAGTTGGCCTTCTTCTCTCTGATATGCATTGTCATCACTGAGCCAGGCCTTTTCCCATGAGACTATACAGAGGGGGACACACACACATATACATATACATACAGACACACACACAGAGTTGTGCCCATCAAAGAAAGGGTATTCTCATAATGAGTTAGCATTTCTGGATGTTGGAATGTCCCCCATAAACCCTGAGACACACATCAGGAAGAAGGGACACTCAGCTATGTCTTTATCAATTACCCCAGTAAGCACATTTGGCACCTCTTAATATTTACTGAATATTCATTAAGTCAGTAAATGAATAATTGGGATACATTTACAGTTTATAACTGTTATGGGATAGCAGGGGCACCTTAATAAGATGCTAATGATTCATTTTGCCACAACAGTAAGAAGGTGCAGAGGGAATTTAACAGTACAACTTGCTAATGCAAAAATAATTATTCCATTTTCCAACGTCAATATCAGGAAAGACATTGGAATGTTTAAAAGTGAATACGCCTCATAGCACATTTTACTGTGTTAGCAATTTGTGTAATACAAATATTCAGTATCTGATGGGTTCTCTTTCCAAAATTAAAGGAACAACTGGGAAGTAGGAGACAGGAAATCCACCCCAGTAACTCAGAAATGGCTATATAAGTGTTCTTTCATGTTGCAAGTGTCAACTTTGATATGCTTAATAAATGAGATGGATCAGTCAATTGAAATGTAACAACAATAGAGGGACCTTTTCATCACATCATGGCCACCATCTTGGAGACTAAAATGAGCTTTTAAAAGTCATATTATATATAATGACCTTGAAGGAAAGGTATATTCCTACTTAGTACATGTGCTGTGTTTGTGTATTCTGCGCATAGTTGATACAAATATTTCAATGAAAACAATCATTTCCAGCCAGCTGTAATTCAGAGTCATGCCTGCTTACTTAAATGTTCTAAGGTCCTAATCCAACTTCCATGGAGTGTCTTTATGTTTATTTGAATGGATTGGGCCCAAGAATGGTTTAGGGAGGTACCAATAGTGTTTCTAGCTTGACGGGCACAGGCCAGCATTCTGAAACATGTGAAATGGGTGTAGCAGGGGCTAATCCGGCCTACGCTCCCCCATAGCCTCAAGAAAATTGGGGTTCTGTGCCCCTGAACTCCACACTTTGGAGCTGTGCCCTATATGCACCAGGAAGCAGTGGGACCACATGAATAATATTGCCTTAGCTCATCTTGCTTTATTAAGTTCTATTGTCAGAGAGAGGTGAACCTGGTTGACATAAGATACACAGAGGGAGATGCTATACTTCAGGCTTATTTTGTGTGTGACAACTTCCAGGCCATCTCCTCTATATCAGTCAGGCTATTGGCATTGTAAAGCTTTGATACATGGGGCTTATTAAAGAGTTAGAAATTTAATCTTCCCTAAAGAAGCCAAGTTACATACATTTTTCAATCTTTACATGAAATTAAAAAGTTTCCCATTCAGCCCTCCCTGTGATGAGCCTTCAGTCAAGATTTTCTTGAAGTACATAAATTCTTAATTTGCTGTAGATAATGCCTACCAGATGATAGGACCACGAGCACAGTGGAAATTAAAGAACAACAGACTTAGAACAGGTGTCATTAAGCACTTCTTCATGCAGAGAATCATTAACAGGTTGACTTCAGGCAAGGTTGCTGAGGCAGAAGAATGCCAATTGAGGTCATTCGAAAAGCTATTAGATGGCATCCTTCTGGAGCAGGTCAGTGTAAGAATGTCTATAGAGATGCGGTAAGAGTCTCACTTTGGCTCAGTCCCGAAATGCATCATGTGATGTAATTAAACACCCTGACACACAATGGAAGCACACATTGCATCGTATCACATCTTCAAAGAAATAACACATCTTTTTAGAAAGAGGTAGCTCGCCTTTCTTGGCTCCCCCCGGGTGGCAATCTTATCAAGCACATCTCTCTTAATCTGAAGCACAGTATGAATTGCTAGTGAGGTGGCTGCAGAGATACAGAATGTGACTTGTGCATTGAATTACTCTCGCTAAAAATGATAAAGCCCAAAACACAGGGTCCTTTTTGTTTCCTCCAACTTCCAGTTTTCCTCCTCTTAATATTGGCAGACCCCATGTGCCAAACAACGCACTCCATGGAGCTCTCGCTATAATACAGCAATGGATATGCATTAGTTAAACCAAAGTTTTCAGAAGTGGCCACTAATTGTTATGCTCTTTATTTATTTTTGCTATCATTCAAAGACAAGATGTTGTGCTTTGTTTGTTTTTTAAATGAGCCTTAAACTAAACTAAAAAAGGAAGAAAATTAATTGCAGAAGAGACAGTAATTAACATTTTGACAGTTGGAATATGTGAATAAATACTTTTAAGTCCTTTATTACATTTCTGATGTTCCTGATATATACTTAATTTTTCAAAGGCTGATCTTTTCTATGATACATGGTTTTTCACTTCTCTCAAGAAAATGAGCTTAAAAAGTGAAAAATTCCCCAGAGAGAAGTAAATTTGTTACAAAATAGATCAGGTTTCTTAGTCCTGCACAGCACCCCACTTTTACCGGTGGTCCCCACCCTTCTATAAGTCATCCCTTTACCCCTCCAGCCTTGACAGTAGCACAATACCTGCTACAACACAAAACTTTCACTATGAACTTTCACTTCTCCATAGGAAAAGGACACATCATACAGTCTGCAAGTGCTCCGATGTCAGAGATACACATATTGACACTGCTGAGATAGGAGTTAAGGTTGTGATTTCAGTCTAAAATGTAACATGCATCACCCGAATTCTTCAATGCCAGAGCCATCTCCTCTTCTGATGTCACATAGTGAACTGATGTGAATGTATTAGTGGCCTGTGCAGGCATGTCAGACCCGATTAGAAGTAATTATTCTTCCTCCCAAGCTAGTAGAGTTGCCCCTACAGCATCTTCCATTTAAAACCTTTACATTGGCCTCCTATTAAATTTTGTATTGATTTTAAAGTTCTTACTTATCCACCAGGCATGTAATGGTTGTGGGTCCAGCATACTTGACGGATCTGCTGTCAATGGGTTTTTTCAGTCATTCAGAGGTCAGAATCAGCTGGTTACTTGGTTTGCCCTAAGTTTGACATTGGGAGCTACATGCACTTGGATTGTGGAATTTACTTCCTGTTGCTGTTCAAAATGCCCAGTGAAGAATCATTATTCTGCTGAAGTTTTAATGGTTCTTAAATATTATTTTGAATATTACTGATTGTGAAGTGCCCTGTGTATCCTGAAGGGAGGTATTTTGTTGCTGATAGCAGGCCTGGAAGGTGTATAGAGCCTGCCGCTTCCAAATTCTGGTAGTGTTTCATATGTGATTGCTTAATAAACTGGGCTGAGAGCTTCAAAGCTGCCTAAGCAATCTGGACACCCAATACCTGTTCATTTAAGTAGCAACTGGACATCCAAATTCCCTAGGCTGATCAAATAGCATGCAGAGTATTCTTTTCTTCTAGGAATCTCTGTTCACCACCAATGCCCAGTTTCTACAGAGCAACTCTGCCTCCAGAATTGACTAATCAGAGCCCAAGGCAGAAAGCAAGCTCTCCTGCTGCTCACATCACTCCTTCTCTCCCAAAGGTGCCTCTATACAGAAAACTTGCATAACCCAGAGCCAGCAACCACACAGCATGTCTCCCCAGGAGTCAATACTTGCTTGCACACTAAGAAAAAGGACTTGGATGACTATTTGTAAGTGTACTGCCTAGTGTAGGAGTGGGCAAACATTTTGGCCTGAGGTTCCGAAACTCTACGGAGGGCCAGGTAGGGAAGGCTGTGCCTCCCCAAACAGCCTGGCCCCCGCCCCCATCCGCCCCCTCCCACTTCCCATCGCCTGACTGCCCCCCTCAGAACTTCTGACCCATCCACCCCCCTTCTCCTTGTCCCCTGACCGCCCCCTCCCGGGACCCCCCACCCCTAACCGCCCCCCCCCCCGTGACCCCACCCCCTATCCAACCCCCCACCCCGCTTCCTGTCCTCTGACTGCCCCAACCTCTATCCACATCCCCACCCCTGACAGGCTCCCCAGGACTCCCACACCTATCCAACCCCCGTTCCCTGTCCCCTGACCCCACCCCCAGAACCTCTGCCCCATCCAACCGCCCCCTGCTCCCTGTCCCCTGACTGCCCCATAGGACCTCCCGCCCCTTATCCAACCACCCCGCTCCCCGTCCCCTTACCATGCCGCTCAGAGCACCAGGACTGGCAGCCAAGCTGCTGTGCAGTCTAGAGCACCAGAGCAGGCCAGCGGCTCTCGCAGCTATGCTGCCCGGCAGGAGCTCCCAGCTCCGCCGCCCAGAGCGTTGGCGGCACAGCGAGCTGAGGCTGCGGGGCAGGGAGGACAGTAGAGGAGGGGCTGGAGGTTAGCCTCCCCAGCCCAGAGCTCAAGGGCCGGGCAGGAGGGTCCCGCAGGCCAGATGTGGCCCACGTCCTGCAGTTCGCCGACCTCTTGACTAGTGACACCTGCTATAACAATAAATATCTATTTTGAATAATAGTAAAGTTGAGATATCTATAATGTCTGTCTAGAAGAACAGGAACAATTCATTCCGAAGGGGATAAAACTAGGCCTGATCCAGTGACTCTAAAGTTTGAATGCGCTCCAGATCTTGTGTAAGATGTCCCAATCTTCTTGAGTCTGCAAAACTGGATGCAGCTCTTATGAAAGCAGCCCTCCTTGCGGCATTTGCCGCATCCAAGGTCAGCCGGAAGCAGATTGTATTACAATTTTATAATAAGATATACATCACAGCAACCTCCCTGGGCTGCTTCTGCAACTGCACTGTCCCTCGCTGACTCTTCCTCAGGGCAAGATGTACAGTCTCAACCTGGCCCATAATGTGTATTACACTATGTTTTACAGCCTTCAGGGGAAATTTTAGTTTAAACTGTGACTCTTGTTTCTCGGAGGGGAGGAAAGGAAAATCAGGTTGCACAAGTGGGCCCTCATCAGCATAACCTGAGCACCTCACCATCATTTAATGCATTTTGTCCTCGCAGCACCCCTGGCAGGGAGAGAAATATTTTCCCTGTTTTTACAATGGGACACAGGCACAAGGCGGATTAAGTGACTTGTGCAATGGCACATGGGGAGTCTGTGTCCGAGACAGGGATTAAGCCCAGGTCTCCCAGCTGAGTGCTCTACCCCACCTACTAGTCCATCCTGCCACTGAATTTAATCTCTCAAGGCAATCTCCAAAAGAAAATATTTGTAGTCTCTAAACTGCATTTATTGACCCGGTCATATGCAGTGAAACTCTTGCATGAATTCCCAATAAAGCAATAAAACTTAGTCAGTGGCAAAAACTATGTTAACACAAAGGTCAGGTAGCTTGGTGGTATGTCGTTCCCCTGGAAGAATGGTGAGTTGAGCAAAACTCAAACTTCTGAAAACCAGGGAATGCACAGTTAAGGTTGCCCATGCAACCTTAACTCTGCCCTCTTTCAGCAATGCCCCAATACACCCCATTAACATATACACCTTTGTTCCGCCAACCCAAGTGTTGCTGAAATGTACAAGAACTTCACCTCCTCTTACAGCCCGTTAACTCTTACCCACAGGATTCCAGGTTACACTATAAAAGGAGAAAAAGAAAAAAAGACAAGAAGAAAGGCTGATCATGCCATGTTCCCTGGGAATTGGCAGTAACCAGTGGAAGTTATCTGGATACACTCCAGGTGCTGTCAGTGTGTTGGATGTATTGACACTAACTGGTGGAGGCCATAGTTGGGCCTGTTTGGTAAAGGTGTGTTTGTGATATGAAGGCACATGTGGATTACTTTCATGTGTGTGATAGAGCTGTGATTGTGATATGAGGAGATCTCGGTTTCGCAGTGTGTGTGTGAGCAAAGGGAGGAGGTGCATGTGTGCCTTCAGGATGCAGCATGCATCATTTCTGTGCAGAACTGTGTAGGTTATGTTGTTAGCAGGGCATGGGGCTTTTGTTACAAAGTACATTGCCAGCTATGAGTAGGGTTCTCTCACTCGCTCATTTTCACCGGGCTGGGGCAGGGGATTGGAGTGAGGGGTGAGGGCTCTGGCTGGGGGTGCAGGCTCTGGTGTGGGGCCTAGGATGAGGGATTTGAGGTGCAGGAGGGGGCTCTGGGCTGGGACTGAGGGGTATGGAGTGTGGGAGGGGGCTCTGGGCTGGAGGTGCATGCCCTGGGGTGGGGCTGGGGATGAGGGGTTTGGGGTTCAGGAGGGGGCTCTGGGCTGGGACTGAGGGGTATGGAGTGTGGGAGGGGGCTCTGGGCTGGGGCAGGGGGTTGGGGTATGGGGGGGTGTCAGGGCTCTGGCTGGAGGTGCATGCCCTGGGGTGGGGCTGGGGATGAGGGGTTTGGGGTTCAGGAGGGGGCTCTGGGCTGGGACTGAGGGGTCTGGAGTGTGGGAGGGGGGCTCTGGGCTGGGGCAGGGGGTTGGGGGGGTGTCAGGGCTCTGGCTGGAGGTGCATGCCCTGGGGTGGGGCTGAGGATGAGGGGTTTAGGGTTCAGGAGGGTGCTCCAGGCTGGGATTGAAGAGTTTGGAGGTCAGGGGTTGGGGCACAGGAGGGGGTCAGGGGTGCAGGCTACGGACGGCACTTACCTCAAGCAGCTCCCGGTGTAGGGATATTAAAGAAGGTACTGGCAGTGATTCCCAAGTGAAAGTAACTCCCCATAATTTGTCCCCCACAATTTAAACCTCATAGCATTACCAAGTAAAAGGATCTCTTGGGTCTCCTGTTAAAACTTACAAGCTACTGTCTATGTAAACCATTGATTGTATCTGTTCTCAGAAAGATACTGTATTGCTATGAGAAACTTGCAAACAAGTTACTTGACTTTGTTCTTTATGCATGCTTTGTACCTAGAAACAGCATAGAAAGACCCCCACCCTCAAAGGGCAGGGAGTCTCAAATAAATTAGTACACACCCCGAAAGTGGTGGAGACAGTATGTTTGCTGATGAATGCTTGGTGTACATGAATGAATGAGCAGGGAGGTGCCAGCCCAGGAATTCAGTGACCATCGGCTGAAGGCGGCATCAAGTGGGAACGACCAGACAACACCCCTCGGAGGACAAACTGGGGTCCACCCGACCATCTCAAAGGATGGGAAAAACAAGATAACATCTGACAGCACAAACATCAGGAATGTGCCATCTACTGATTGAGTTAGCAACAGCAAGATGAAACAGTTCCCATAGACTAACATAGGAAATAATTCTTATAAGAATGGCTTCTACACACTGAGGACTTTTGAGTCTCTGGTTCTGCTGCCAACCTCCAGGAGAATCAGATGAATCTGACAAGGACTCGGCTCCACCCTCATGCCCAGGTTACCTGGCCAGTAACTTGGCATGAGCAACTTCTAGGCTGGTAACTATGACATCTATGCAGAACCAGTGTGTGTGAGAGAATGAATGTGAAACTGAATGAAATGTTATAGCTATAACTGACTGCTTACTATGATTCTTTTTGTATTCACAATAAATGTGACATTTTGTCTTATCCCCTTTAAAAAGATCTTGCTGGTTTTTATTTTATTGGTATAACACCGGAAGCAGCGGCATGTCCACCCTCTGGCTCCTACGTGGAGGTGTGGCCAGGCCGCTCTGCGCACTGCCCTATCTACAGGTGCTGCCCTGCAGCTCCCGTTGGCCGCAGTTCCCAGCCAATAGAAGCTGCAGAGCCGGTGCTTGGAGTGGGGGCAGCATGCGGAGCCCCCTGGCTGCTCCTAGGCGTAGGAGTTGAAGGGGGAACATACCACTGCTTCTAGGCGCCGCGCGGAGCCACGGCAGGCAGGGAGCCTGCTTTAAGCCCCCCTGCGCCACCGACCAGACTTTTAACAGTGCTGACCGGAGCTGCCAGGGTCCCTTTTCAACCGGGCATTCTATTTGAAAACCGGACACCAAGCAACCCTATCAGTGAGGTGGAATATGAGAGGATTCTAATGCTTTAATGATGGTTAAGTGAAAGTGTAGGTTGGCGTGGCAAGCAATGAGTAAGTGAAGGGGAGCTGTAAACAGCTGTGACATACCTGTGCTATTCTTCTTGAGAAGATGGCTAAGTGTGTAAGTGTACACCTTGGTCTGGAATCTCTTGAATCTTATAGTGCCAAGGGCCAGTGTGAGTATGTGCTATGTGCATATTGAGGCATTGCTCAAAGGGTGTAGAGGGAAGGTGGTGTGGGCATTCTCTCTTCCCTCCCTTTTTTGTCCTTTAAGAGTGTTTGCTGGAATCCTGTGGGTGAAAGTGAATGGGTTGTAAAAAGAAGAGAAGAGCTTGCACTGGGGGTTGGCAAAGTAAAGATACATGTGTTAAGGCACGGATTGGGGCATCGCTGAAAGAGAGCAGACTTAAAGTTACATAGGCAACCTTAACTGTGCATTTCCTGGGTTTCAAAAGCTTGAGGTTTGCTCAACTCAGCATTCTGCCAGGGGGCATCATGACACCACGCAGCCTGAACTCTGCATTCATGTAGATTTGTGCCATTGAATTTCCTAGTTTTTAAAACTAAAACCAAAAAAGGGGAGATATGTTATAGGTAGTAGCTAACAGTCATTTAGGAAGCTGTACATCTCATATCCTGCAATTTGCATACCCAGCCAGCCCTCTCCCCCCACATCACCTGGCACCACTAGCCCTGCTTCGGCCAATCTCCACAGGCATGCCCCTGACCCATTCACTGTGTTCCCCCCTCCAACCTGGCCCCGACCCCACTCCAGTCCCTAGGCCACCCCATCAGAAGCAGAGAATGCATTTCCCTGAAGTCTTCACTCACTTGTATACAAGCATTTCTAGTGCTGTTACATCCTCTCCTCCTACAACCTGCCTCACACACGGTGTCGAGAGTAAAGGACAACTCTGTTGCAATGAACAGTGTTCCTGATCGTATTTCAGAATGGTTGGAGGGTAGGAGCTGTGGCTGGGCCAGCAAAAGAAGTCACAAACAGGGTTTCTATTCCAAAATACTGACTTTTATGTTTGAGAGAAAGATCTTCTGTGCCCTGTCCAATAGGTGTACTGGGGAACAGTGAGCTGTCTCCTTGTAATTAAGGCTGCCAATTAGTCGCAGTTAACTCGCGATTAACTCAAATAGATTAATCACACTATTAAACAATAGAACAACAACTGAAATTTATTAAATATTTTGGATGTTTTTTACATTTTCTAATATATTGATTTCTATTACAACACAGAATACAAAGTGTACAGTGCTCACTTTATATTATTATTTTTTATTACAAATATTTGCACTGTAAAAATGATAAACAAAAGAAATCGTATTTTTCAATTCACCTCATATAAGTACTGTAGTGCAATCTCTTTATTGTGAAAGGTTGCAGAGTGGTAGCCATGTTAATCTGTATCAGCAAAAACAGCGAGGAGTCCTTGTGGCACCTTAGAGACTAACAAATAAGCTTATGCCCAGATAAATTTGTTAGTCTTTAAGGTGCCACAAGGACTCCTCGTTTTTATTCTGAAAGTGTAACTTACAAATGTAGATTTTTTTTTGTTACATAACTGCACTCAAAAACAAAACAATGTAAAACTTTAGTGCCTACAAGTTCACTCAGTCCTACTTCTTGTTCGGCCAATCCCTAAAACAAACAAGTTTGTTTACATTTACAGGAGATACTGCTGCCTGCTTCTTTACAATGTCACCTGAAAGTGAGAACAGGCATTCGCATGGCACTTTTGTAGCCGGCATAGAAAGGTATTTACGTCCCAGATATGCTAAACATTCGTATGCCCCTCAGGCTTCGGCCACCATTCCAGAGGACATGCTTCCATGCTGATGATGCTCATTAAAAAAATAGTGCGCTAATTAAATTTGTGACTGAACTCCTTCCGGGAGAATTGTATGTCTCCTGTTCCGTTTTACCCACATTCTGCCATATATTTCATGTTATAGCAGTCTCAGATGATGACCCAGCACATGTTGTTCATTTTAGGAACACTTTCACAGTAGATTTGACAAAACGCAAAGAAGGTACCAATGTGAGATTTCTAAAAATCGCTACAGCACTCGATCCAAGGTTTAAGAATCTGAAGTGCCTTCCAAAATGTGATTGGAATGGGGTGTGGAGAATGCTTTCAGAAGTCTTAAAAGAGCAACTATCCGATGAGGAAACTACAGAACCCGAAACACCACCAACAACAAAATTTGACCTGCTGGTGGCATCTGACTTAGGCCTGGTCTACCCTGGGGTTGGGGGAGGTCGACCTAAGTTACGCAACTTCAGCTACACAAATAGTGTAGCTGAAGTCAGCATATCTTAGGTCGACTTACCTGGCTGTCCACACAGCAGTGAATCGACCACTGCCGCTCCCCTGTCGACTCTGCTTCCGCCTCTCACCGAGGTGGAGTATAGGAGTAGACGGGGAGGCGTTCAGGCATCAGTTTATCGCGTCTAGTGTAGACAGATTGATCACTGCCCGCCGATATGGCAGGTAGTGTAGATGTACCCTTAGATGATGAAAATGAACATACGTTGGTCCGATCTGCTTTGGATCGTTATTGAGTAAAACCCGTCATCAGCATGGAAGCATGTCCTCTGGAATGGCGGTTGAAGCATGAAGGCACATATGAATCTTTAGCACATCTGGCATGTAAATATCTTGTGATGCCGGCTACAACAGTGCCATGCGAATTCCTGTTCTCGCTTTCGGGTGACATTGTAAACAAGAAGCTGGCAACATTATCTCCTGCAAATTGTAATCAAACTTGTTTGTCTGAGCAATTGGCTGAAGTAGGACTGACTCCAAGAAGGAATGACTCTTGAGTGGTAACAGCTAATTTAGACCCCACCATTTTGTATATATAATTGGGATTATGTTTTCTGCATTACTTTGCATTTATCAACATTGAATTTCATCTGCCATTTTGTTGCCCAGTCACCCAGTTTTGTAAGATCCCTTTGTAACTCTCTGCAGGCAGCTTTGGATTTAACTATCTTGAGTAATTTTGTATCATCTGCAAACTTTGCACCACCTCACTCTTTACCCCGTTATCCAGATCATTTATGAATATGTTGAACAGCCCTGGTCCCAGTACAGATCCCTGGGGACCGCTATTTTACCTTTCTCCACTGTGAAAACTGACCATTTATTCCTACTCTTTGTTTTCTGTCTTTTAACCAGGCACTGATCCATGAGAGGATCTTCCCTCTTATCCCAGGACTGCTTACTTCGTATCTCTAATATTTCTCTCTCTATGAAAGAAGCTTTGTAACCAGTCCATATCTGGTACAGAAGCCTGACCTGCTAGTAGCATCCTGGAGATCTCCCATCCAAAAGGTGTATACAAAAAAACCCCACCCTACACTCTCCTTACGCACGCCAAGTTTTAGAGGGATCTGCCTAAGCACATTGATTGTAGAGGACTTAGAAAGGTCACCCTTTAAACGGACGTCGTGATGCAATCTTAACTATAGTGTTGCTAGTGCATGCACCACTATAATTAAAAGAATAACTTTGCAGTGCAAAACTCATTCTACAGTGCAATATAATATTAGCTCCATAACAGAAAGATCTGCTAAATGAATGCACTTCTTTCCCTCTTTCAGAAACGACAGCACCAACTCAGACAAAACCCTGTGCAAACAATACAATTTTTCTGCAACAAGGTTATCCATTTAACAAATCACCACTGTGGGTTCTACAAACATTTATTCTTGCTAGACTGAGTAACAGTTATTTCTATTGTAATTTCATAAAGTGGCAGAAAGCTGCTACATTGCAAAAACCAGTAGATGGACTGAGACTGAATTCAGTAAGAGAAGACATATCTTAGTAACTGACTTGATTGTCTAGAACATTTGTCTTTGCAAACAATGTATTTTTATGTTAGGGTGTGGAAAGTTTTTCTCCCTTTAGAAAACTCATTAACATCTGGAATTTTCAACCAAAATATGCATAAAGCCAGGCCAGAATTTTTAAAAGAAAAATAGCCTGTATATTCTAAAGTAATATATTTTCCATTCTCATTAAAAGGCAGAAATCTATCTTGGGTTTTATATGCTCGTCCTCATTACAAGAATGTTTATATAGCAGCCTCTGCTAGATGTCGGCTCTGATTGGACTTACAGCTATTGAAAAATCATATAAAATCCTTTCCTTACACTTTTAGGCTATGTATCTAATTTTTAATTATTTATGACAACAGCTCAGCTCTTAACATCACATGCCAAAGAAGGCAAAACATCCTTTTTATTTTTTTAAACAAAATGTAACGCTTTGTTTTACCTCAGAATTTCAATCAGTTAAGCAACCAATACCACAGAAAATATAGTGCGGGCAATCAAGAACATAATATAGTTTCAGCAAATGCTTTCAAGGGTGGAAAGCTACTGAGGAACTTTTTAAGATAACACTTCGTGTTAATGGTACATTTAACTAATGCCAAATTGTGGTGGGGTTCCAATGAAAGTCCATATGACACAAACATAAATACCAAACAAATTCATTTTGATGGGTATTGTTACAAAGAATACTGAAAGACGGGAGGAGACATTTAAATTCTTATTGCTTATTTCTTCTGATGCCTGCTTTCCCAAATATGCCTTTGCACACCCAATTGTTAATCCCAGGAAGGATTCCAATCTAATGTCTCATATAAGGCCATATAGTCTGCTGCCCTTGCTCATGCTGAGGAATGCACTGATCTTAACAGTACTAATTGTGGAATAAGGTGCTTCTCAATGCAAGGGCAGCAGAATCTGGCCCACAATTAATATGGATTGCAAATGCTTTGCCAGGATGGACTACCTCTTAATGGAGAAAGTGCCTCATACATACCTCCCTTCACACAGGCAATTGCATTCCATGGGATCTGCAATGGTGGAATAAATGCAAAAGTAATAGTGGGAAGGTATTTATAATATTGTTAATTGATTTTAATGTAGTTTAAGTGCTGGAAATGAGGAGGAGGAGGTGGCAGTGGTAGCAGTATCATGTTACTGGGCCCCAGACCATGGTTTGAGAATCTCTGATGTATAATATTTTACATCCCAAATTCAATATTAGAAGAAATTTACAGCACGGTTAATTTTTGAAAGTATATTATTTTGCGTCAGGGACTGTCTTTTTGTTCTATGGCTGTACAGTTCCTAGCACCCTGGGGCTCTGGTCCACAACTGGAGCTCCTAGGCGCTACCACAATACAAATAAGAAATAAAGAATAATACATTGAAGGACCAACATAATGCTGATATGAGGCTGGGATAACAGGGCCTTTGTCTGTTAGTGCCCCCTTGTGGTGTGATGGACAACTACACCAACCTGCTTCCATTTCCCTTAGGTTGTCTGGCCGAATTCTGTCAACCCGTTGTTATTAACTGAGTTGGTCTGGGAAAGGTCCAAGAATGGTACTTTAAAAAGATGGTGTCCCTTCTTGAATGTGGGGGGGGGGGGGGGGAGTCAGTTTCTCTGAGCTCAGGCTATAATATTGGGCATGGGTCTGCTCTCACTTCAGTGTAGATCTGGAGTAGCTATAAAAACATCAGTGGAGTTACACCAGATGTACACTGGTATATGCAAAAATTTGCCTTATTGTGATTAGTTACAGCATATCTGGCTTTTCTCATTTAGTAAATGGTATTAATTATTATTAAATGGGAGAATGTTGCAATCAACAACTTATCTTTGGAGAGATTTCCTGACTTTCTCATCACACCACAATTATGTACTACTGATGGTCATAATTAAGCTAAACCTGTGTTACATATCCCATTAAATGCCTAGAGATGAGATCACTTTTGCTTTAAATTTGAAACAGGACCCTTACCTCTATGTCCTGTCAGGAATAACCCTGATTTTCACCCAGGGAAAAATGAAGTTTCTTCTCTGGGAAAAACAAAGGTGTATGTTGCCAGGTCAATGATTTTTCATTAACTCATTTCTACATACCAATTACTGCATGTTTCCTCTGTGTGTATGTTCAGTTCATTCTCTTTCTATGAGCTCTTCTTGGAAAGGAGATGGAATCTCTCACTCCATACATTATTGGCTTCATTTAGTAGCGATTCAGGCCAATCCTAATCCTTGATTTTAATACTTTATATACTTCTCAATCAGCATGCTACACCTGGGAATCCTTTGACTTGCCTGGAGAAAAGCTATACAGCATAATACACAACTTGAGGTCTGGAAGGGATAGTTTTCAATCCATTACGTTTATCAGTGGTCTGAGACACCTCATATGAATTTCTCTCCAAAGCCCTTATTTCATATGATAAAGGCTTTATATTGGGTGCTCTCCAGTCAAAGCTATGTCCCACTTTTATATCCAAGGACAGAACTTGCTTCCATTGTTTCTGGGATTGGTCCCACATTTTTGAGCATTGACTCCAAAGGTGCAAGAAAGTGACCAACCAACCAAATCCTGCTCCCAGTGAAACACTTTGTGTTTATGTGACAGCCACCGTCTTGGACAGCACATTGGGGGTTGAACCAGGGACGTCTAAAGCTAAACACCTAAGGCTCTGTAACCGGAGCTGTAACAACTCACCCTCTGTAGATTGGCCCAGAGGGGAACCTGTAATACACACTCACCTGGGGATTACCTTTACAGCAGCTGCATCCTGTCTATTTGCTTTACTCTCCCTTAAGATCTTTCCTTGCTGGGAGTGTGAGTACTGATGATCATGTGTTTATTGATTCTACCCATGAAAACATTTACTCTCTCTAGCCTTGTGTTGTCCCCTCCCCGTGACACACACTGGCAAAAGGATTGATCTGCGCTTGATTTAACAAAGCTAGCTGTTGCCAGGTTTGTGTCACATCCACAACTTTTGCACAACTCTATCAATGAAATATTGCTTGGATTACGGAATGAAACTATCTGGAAAATCATGCAAATGAGTGTGACACACTCTAAGAGGTAAATTAACATAGTAGTTTAGGACTATAATATTTCAGTAATTATGTTATTGGCAACATCTTCATGCACCATATGTTCCTGAATGCTGATAAACCAAGTGCATTTAACTCGGGGCATTTATGAACTATTTGGACTGACATCATAGAACTACAACAGGAAGAAATTCAGCGTCACTGTTTCTGGCATCAACATGTTTTTGAAGACAAAACGGACTCAGTTCCAACTCATTACAAAATGTCACTCACAACATCTTGATAGCTCTCACTTACAGGCTCCTTAACTCCCAGGTAGCACAAGACTGACTTAGCAAGCTTTCCATTGCTGCAGAGGAGGGTTTGCCTTCTATATGTCTTTTCCTACTATCGCCTAAATAATGAGAGTTTGCACTCTATGGTACCTTCCATCTGAGAATTTCAAAGCACTTTTACAAACATGAATTAACGAAAACCAATAGGTAAAAGTAAATATTTTACAGATGGGAAAGCCGAGGCACTGATAGATTAAGCAACTTGCCACAGTCACATGGGAAATCAAGGTTAGAGCAGGAAATAGAACCTACGGCTCTAATCACTAGACAGCACTCCCTTCCAATAACACGGCCTGAGGTTTGAAGAAAGGTCTGAGAGCTCTGAAAACAAAGCTCTCCTTACTGATGGCATTCCAAGCACACAACAGACGCATGATCCCTGCAGTATGATGGTCAGCATTTTGCGACATGGGTACCTAAGGTATCTTGCTCTGACAATTCACTTTCTTTTATACTAGGCGGCTTAAACACATTTCCAGCTGCGATTCGTAACTGGCAGCTGTTCTTAGGAAAGGGACAGTAAGAGAAAGAAGCAGCTGTCACCCTCCTGCATATTCAGTCTCTCTGAAGGTGCACTTACCATTGAGATAAAACAGCCTCCTGAGCGGCACAGTAGCAGACAGTTGGTCCAGAGTTGCCCTGCCACATGGAGCCAATGTTGACTGAAGCCCAAGTAACTTTAAAGGGAAAATAAATGGACAGCGAAGACGTTTTGTTAAAATAATGTTTTTAAAAGAACTTAGAAGGCAGTGATTTGTGAGGAGAGCTCTGACAGGGAAGAAGTAGTAAGGTTACCCTGAAAAATTTAAGGACTTTGAAACAGGTTTTAATTTGTACAAAAGGATCTGCAGTGTACCTTCAGGCAATGGAGCTGTAAATCATCCCTTGTCAGGGCTCATTTATCACCGCAACTTGCCCCTGGGTATGGAAAGGGAGATAGAAGCATTCCAGCCGTTTCGCTCAGAACATGTCATTGATAAAACACAAATCTCCAAAGTAAACAATAAAATATCAATTATAAGTGATGCAAAGCTTACCCAAAGACAATAAAAATAAGACAGCGGCAAAGGCATAATAGAATTGTTTCCTTTGCATTGCAGAATTATTCAGATAATCCTAAAGAAGACTATGGTGCAGGGGGTGGGGGTCTTTACTCAGTGTTAGCTCTCTTCTTGCCCCGGCATTAACTTCTTTGGGAGTTTGATTATGGAATGAGTAGATGCTGAGGCCTGGTCTGCACTACAAAGTTTTGCCAGCATAGCTATGTCAGATAGGAGTGTGAAAATAATCTCACCCTCTTAACAGACATAGCTATGCTGACTAAACTACCTTTGTAGACACAGCTATGCCAATAGAAGAGTACTTTTGTTAGCACTTTGTTTGGCGAGCTGGCATTACTACGCGGACCGAAAAACTCCTTCTGTCAGCATATGCTACATCTCCACTAGGGGGCTCCGACAACATAGCTATGCCACCATATTTACACTACAGAGCCTAAGGGTTAGACAGCAACCGGGACCGCACACCTACACAGGGCAAGGAGAACGCCCTAACAGCCCAGCATGGGCTACCTGGACCTTGCACCCAGTTACTCCCCTTGGAGCAGATGGGCAGGGAGTAAGCAGGCAATGCAGGTAACAAGCAATGCCTTTGCTGGGTCCTCCCAATGCACCAGCCAGCACAGCTAAGCCAGCACAAGGAGTGTGATAATTTGCTGCTGGTATAGGCCCCTCCACTGAAGCATAATGTCTCTGGGGTTACTCACCATCCCTTGCTCAGGGACCTGTATATGTGAAATGAACGGTAGTGAAATGAATTCAAAATCAAATTCTTAATTATATCCATCTAATAGCAATGGTATGCACAGTGCTAAGCAGCTGCCTAAATGATGTAGCACTTCTAATTCTGCTATGCTGACATAGTTCAGCTCAGTCCAAAACTATAAAGACCAGCTTGGTGTGACGATCAAAGAGTTCCGATCCATCCCTGGTGTAACGTGACTGAACTCAGTGGAGCTCTACCTGGAATAAATTTGGCCCCATGTGTTTATTCTACCATATGGTTTTGTGAACCACCTGTTATCTGTTGATCACGTTGCCTGACACAATCAGCCATTAATCATTTTCTGTGCTGTTCCTGATTACCCTGGCAGTAGTCATGGGGAGAGCAAAGCAACAGTTTGAAGTCATTTGTTGTCGTACAGTAAATTAATAGGAAAAAACTCCACAAGGATACATTTTCAAAGCAACGCACAGGGATTTAGCCGCACAATGAATACAACTGACGTTAATGGGATCTCATGTGGCTAAGTCACTGTTCAGTGCTTGGAAAAAGTACCTCTCTTTTTCCATCTGAGAAAACAATGTATGGGTCAAATTCTCTACTGGCATAATTTCACTGAAGTCAATATTTGTACAGCACCTAGCAAAACGAGGCCCCGATCCTACTACCTCAATACAAGATTATTATAATAATAATCTTAGGGTATAAATTCTAACAGTCCAGTCTGGGACATCTGTGAAGTTCTATTCTATTCTATTCTGAGAAGTGTGTTGGCTAGAGTCATCAGACTTTAATAACTTGCAAAATCCCATGACATAGTTAATTTAGAATGCTATGCAAACAATATGGACAGAGAGAATATTTGTGGCATGATATACAGATTTAATGGGCCTGAGGTTGCTGCATTAATCATGAGCAGTAAAGCTATTGGAATTCTCCCACCCTCTGGGAGCATCCGGAGGTAGGCAGTGAGGAGAGAGAGAGAGTCCAGCAGTTAGAGCCCCAACAGGGGACCTGAGCAACCCAGCTTCAGTTTCCTGCTCTACAACAGCCTTCCTGTGAGGCCTTGAGCAAACCAGGCCGCAGTTTCCATCTGTAACATGGGATAACAGCCCTTCTCTCCCTCAAAGGCCTGTGGTGAGATAAATACATTAACGATTGTGAGACACTGTGATACTAGGAGAATGGGGGGCGGGGCTAAGAGAGAGGCATATCCCTGTGGGTCTGCCCCTGGTGCAATCATTCACACCAGTGAGAGTGGGTGAAAATCATGACTTTCTGATTTAGCAGCATTTCACACTTCAGTGAGTGTGCTAGTCTGAATGGAGAATCTGATTATGTGAGTTTAAATTCACCCTTCGCTGGCCCTTTCATAGACTGTTCCTCACGGCAAAGATGACTTGACCCTCAAAAAATTTACCAAATTTAACATCCATGTGTGTCTCTACTGCTTGAAAAGTGCCCGATTAACAGCCCTAAAAGACTAATCCCATAGTACAGGAGAACGTCAACTCAACCCCATCATCTCATAGCTCCTTCATCCCTGCCCTGTCTCTTATCATCTATCATTCTCTATTCTCCGGCTCCATCCTCTGTGCTTTCACAGATGCCATTTTTCCCTAGCTCAAAGATACCCTTTACACAACCCTATTCTCTGTACCTATTGCACCATCCCTTTCTTGCATTTGCCTGCAGTCTCTTGAGCAAGTTTCTATTCCCAGTTCTCTCTTCCACCTCCTTTCTCAGGCTCTTCCAATCTGTTTCCCTTCTTCTCCAGCCTATGGAAATAGCCCTCACAAGAAGTCACTAATGGCTTCTTCATTTCCAAGTCTAAGGGTATGTCCACACTGCAGTTAAAAACCCACTGCTGGCCCGTGCCAGCTGACTCGAGCTTGCGGGGCAGTTTAATTGCAATGTAGACGTATGGCCCCAACTCTAGGACCCTGCAAGGGTCCCAGAACTTGGCCTGCAGCCTGAGCCCAAAGATCTACACTGCAATTAAGCAGCCCCTTAGCCCAAGCCCAGAGAGCCCAAGTCAGCTGGCACAGGCCAACCACAGGTCTCTAATTGCAGTGTAGACATACTCTACAGGTCTCCACCATGTACTCATTCTCCTCAGCTTTTTTGCTCTCTTTGGTAGCAAAGACCACCTTCTTTTAGGGGCTTCCATGACTCTGTCCATTTTTGGTTCTCCTAACTTGCTGACTTCAGCGTTACCTTTGGTTGGTCCACTTCCTCTTTCATCCTCCTTTCTGTATTCCTCAGAAATCTGTCTTTCCTGTCCTTTTTTCCCTGAATAACCTCATCCACTCCCGTAGTCTCTAATCACCTCTACGGTGATAAGATTCAGACCTGCATCTCCACCACACCTCTCTTCTTCCTGTGTCTATTCCTGTCTATCTGACATTTCCTCAGGGTTATTCCAGATGCTGCTTTACACAAAACATGGGGGGAAAGATAACTTCTCATCTCTCCTCAAACATTTCCTTCATCAACATTGACCATTCCAGTATTCTCCTTGTTATTCAATAGCTAAATAAAACAAATAAAGCCAGCCAAACTTTCTTAACTTCAAATTAAGGTTTGGATTTGGTTCTTATTGAGTTCAGGACAAAAAGCTGTCTTTAATTCTCAGTTTATCCGAATACCCCAAAATATTCATATAATTCAAACAAACTTTTTCAGAAAGCAACATGGCATTGTTTGGTTGGGCTTGTTTTGAAATTACAAGATCTGTGAATTGAGTACAGAATTCTATCTACAGGGGACCTGACCCGCACAGAAATCACCATTGATCAAAAAGTGTGTTATTCGTAA
This sequence comes from Chelydra serpentina, assembly GCA_037349315.1. NCBI lineage: Eukaryota > Metazoa > Chordata > Testudines > Chelydridae > Chelydra > Chelydra serpentina. The sequence goes on from JBAIAC010000023.1 coordinate 2,463,371, forward strand.
CTGGAAAATCTCCTGTGTGGAAATGAATATTTTTTTCAGTAAGAAAACTGATAAATAAAGAGAAAAATTGTACCTTCTCTGTCTCACTCAGTCAATCAGGGGAGGAAAGTCTTGCTCACCCTACCCAGATCTTGGATCTGGTGTGCAGCACAGACTGCTCTCTGCCGTAAACAAGTGGACATGGAGGGGACTAAGTCTTGGTAACCCCTCCCCAGCCACACATCCCTCCCCCTCCAGCACAGCCCCCCATCCCACTCCCACCACCCAGGTGCAAGGGAAGAAGTAAACAGCATGTATTCTAGGCCTGCATTAATTCACTTCCCCCACATGAAGCTAGAGGAAATACAGTAAAAATTCCTAGTCCTAGAGCAAAACCATTAGGCACCAACCCTGGCTCAGTGTCAAACCTAAAGCCTCCATCTATTCAAGTCTGAAGAACTCTAAAATATAAATTCAGTCCAACAAATTTAATAGTGAACAACCCCCAACGTGCCTCAAATGGTCCTTTATAAGATGTGGTAATGCCTTTAACCCAGCTAATATTTGGGTTGAATAGCCAAACCACTTCTTCTCTCCATGCATCCTTTTTGAAGAGACAGAACTGCATTTCGCCCCCCTCAGTTACACTGGTGTAAAACTCTGAATTTTCACCAGTGCAACAAAGTAGAATGTAATTCAGACTGTATAACAAGGGCATATTCAACAAAGTCAGTTTAATTAAAAACAGAGCCATTTATTTGTCTTCACGAGATAACAGAGCATTGTAGACTTTGCTCCATAGCCATTTGCCCTGAGGCCTCAAATTATGAGTGATTTTCTATTTACAAAGATTTATGATAAAAAATTACAGTGGTTTCATTTTAATTGCTCCAAAATACATGATTACGGCTAACAGGAGTCATTTTTCAAAACACTTTGGAGCACTATTTTTGTTATTAACTTGTACCATAGGGCAATTAACATTTTGCCAGCAATCAAGTTACAGCATCACCAGCTAAATCCATAAAAGCGAGCTACTCCATGCTGCCCTCTATACTAAGGAGGACTCTTCTGTCACCATAGAAGGATCTAAACTAGACTGTCTTAATCAAGTTTATATTGGATGTCAGCTGGCGCTCAAATGATATTGGCACATTTTTCTTCCTGTTTTCACAGTGCTACTAAAAATCTATGAAAATTCACATCAGTAATTGTATTATTTAAACTTTTCAGTAGCATTTTGGTCTACAGATAGTGAATTACACTCAGATTTGGCAATTGTTATGGAGCATTTGTATTACAGTAATGCTTATAGGCATCAACTGAGGCTATGGCTACACTTGCAACTATACAGCGCTTTGGGTTAAACCAGCCTTCGGAAAGCGCACTAGGGAAAGCGCTCCAGTCTGTCCACACTGACAGCTGCAAGTGCACTGGTGTGGCCACATTTGCAGCACTTACAGTGGCATTGGGAGCGGTGAATTATGGGCAGCTATCCCAGCGTTCAAGTGGCTGCAACATGCTTTTCAAATGAGGGGGGTGGGGTGGAGTGTGTTGTGCGTATGCGGGGGGAGAGAGAGAGTGGGGGTTTTGGAGTGCTGAGAGTGTGTCCGCATGCTGTCTTGTAAGTTCAGACCTCCCTCTCCCTCCCCCCGCCCACTCACAGCAAACATTTACTGTTGCAGAAAAGCAGCTGGGAGCAGATAAGCAGCTGGCTGTTTGAAACGGAACTTTGAAACGGCACTTTCGCATTCCTCAGCCGATTTCACAACAAAGAGAAGAGAGGCCACTTGGCTTAATGGAATTCACTTGGCTTAATGGAATTATGGGACGTTTCCGGAGGTCAGTCAGAACACAGTAACTCAACTCCTCGTTCACACTGGCCTTGGGGCATCTCAGCCAATACGCAACAGCCATTATCCCTCTCGTGGAGGTGGAGTTCCAAGAGCACTCTAGCCAGGGAGTCAGAGCGCTCTATGTGCCTTGCCAGTGTGGATAGGGAGTAAGGTAGACCGCTCTAGGAGGCTTTATTGCAGTATAAAGTGCAAGTGTAGCCAAGCCTGAGATCAGGGCTCCATTGTGCCGGGCACTGCACATACACATCATAAGAGCATACAGCCTAAATCGACGAGGCAGACAAAGTGTGTGAGTGGAAAGAGGCTTCCCTAACACACAGCAGTTTAATGGCTGAACTGGGAATAAAACCCAGGTTCCAAATCAGTGCACTACCCACTGATCCACGCAGTTTAGGTGGGTAAAAAGTGTGGAACTAGGCTCTTTAATTTACTGGGTGACCTTCTACAGCCTATGTTACTACCCAGAAGGTCAAAGTAAATCATCATTGAAGCCCCTTAAAAACTATGACTGAGTAATTCACTACAGAGTACTAATGTATCAGTGCTTCCAGAGTCAAATATGTCTGACACAGAAGCCATACGCCCCGGGCAATCAGAGAATCCTAGTGACCTTTTGGTTAGAAATTTAGCTACATTTTTAAAAGAGGGAAAAACACCCCAAAATTACCCCAAAAATGAAAATATTTAGATTTGGATTGAATGAACTGCCTGGGTGAACCCAAAAGTATATTTTTTTCTTTAATTTCAGTGAGAAAAAAACAAGAACAATTCTGTTTCGGTTCAAACTAAACCAAATTTGTTTTTTGGTTCCACCTCCTAACTGAAAAAAAGAAATTCTCTCAGCAAGGCTAGTGATGTCAGGACTCCTTCCAGGGCCCTAGTTTCAGTGGATTGAATGCAGAGCATCTTCTGAAATATCAGACTCCTTTCTAAGGTGTTCTAATTGGGCACCCAACAACTGATGCACCCCAAATTGCTAGCACTTATGAAAATCTGAACTAAAAAGAATCTACTGATCTACAGTGCTGGGCAAGAGATGTACAGATGGGATGTCATCCGTAGTTGCCAACTTTCACATGGAAAATAAGCACCCCGACTTTCACAGTAAGACAAAAATCAAGCTAATCCCATTTCAAACAAAGCCAAAACAAGCCAATCCCTAAGAACCCCAACGCTCTATGTGACTAGTTCCCCCTGGCATGCAGTCTGGATCTCTGGTGGGCCCGCTGTGCACCCCGACTCTCTCCCCGCCTTGCCCCTGCTTGCCGGGAGCTGATAAAAAAAAAGAAGCAACAAGGTACAACACAAACAAACAACAAGCAACAAGCCACAAACTAGCCAACAAGCAACTCACAAGCCAATTAAACAAGCCCAATTTCTGCATTTTTTTCACGGGTTTGGCATGTCTGATGTCATCTCTTCACTAATCTGCCAAGACGTTCTAGGGCTTGACAACATGAATCTTCCAAGCTAATTTAGTCCTGTCTCTTTTCTAAGTCGACATTATGGTTTATGGAACTGCCTTCAGTAATACCTGCCCCAGTCTTCTAGATTCCCAGCTTCATTCACTACAGAGGAGTGTAAACATGATTCCAGAGTCAAAGGGTAGCTCTTCATCCACTAAAACTGCCTGATTTTGGACAAAATATTGTGTAAAAAAATTGCTTGTCTGTTTCTAAATGGTGACTTTCAGAATATATCCTACAAATCATAGCAAAGATCTTGGATATTTGACAAATAATTCCGATATTAATACAGAAATGTATCCCTGAGCTCAAGGAGACTTTAATCAATCCCTAATCTCCCTGAGAAGCATTTGACTTTACCTGACAGAACAGTGAAAGATGATCCACTACTATGTGATCAGTATAGCAATAGCAAATACTGCCTCCTTTTTATAAATAACCTCCAATCATTTAGGGCCTGATCCAAAGCCCACTGGTGTCAATGGAAACACTCCAATGGAGTACAGTAGGCTTTGGATTAGGCCCTAGGATACTTTCCCACCTAAAGACTAGACCTAAGAGAACTGGAGACAACCCACCAAATAAGCAGACTGTTAAGTTATGTCTACAGTACAAGTGCTACAGCTGCACTGATGCAGCTGCACTGCTGTAGCATATATACTTACTACAGCAACAAACTGTTTTTTTCTGTCACTAATAAATGCACCTCTCCAAGGGTATGTCTATACTACGAAATTAGGTCGAATGTATAGAAGTTGATTTTTTAGAAATAGATTGTATAGAATCAATTGTGTGTGTCCCCACTACAGACCATTAAGTTGGCGATGTGCGTCCATAGTACCGAGGCTAACGTAGAATTTTGGAGCGTTGCACTGTGGGTAGCTATGCCACAGTTCCCACAGTCTCCGCCGCCAAATTGGAATTCTGGGTTGATATCCCAATGCCTGATGGGGCAAAAAACATTGTTGCTGGTGGTTCTGGTTACATGTCGTCAAGCAACCCCCCTTCCCGCTATGAAAGCAATGGCAGACAATCGTTTCATGCTTTTTCTTCCTGGGTTACCCGTGCAGACGCCATAGCACAGCAAGCATGGAGCCTGCTCAGCTCACAGTCACCGTACATCTCCACGGTGCTCCTGGCAGACCTCGGTGAGATCTGTCGGGGTGCCTGGACATTAACTGGGAGTGACTCAGGTCATTCTCTTCTTTACGTTTTGTCTAATGGAGATTCAGTCCTCCTAAAACGTTGGCAGAGGGATAGCTCAGTGGTTTGAGCATTGGCCTCCTAAACCCAGCGTTGTGAGTTCAATCCTTGAGGGGACCATTCTGCCTCAGGCTACTCTCCCAGCCAGCAGCATCACAAGCACCTGGGAGACGACAACTAGCAGTCGTACTGCACTGTCTGCTGCCAAGCTCTAAGGAGACGATGATGGCTAGCACTTGTACTGCACTGTCTGCTGCCAGTCTTGCTCCCCCCTCCTTGTGAAAGCAATGGAGAGGGGAGCAAAAAATCCTTTTGCGCCTTTTTCCGTGCGGGCGCCATATTGCTGTCACCATTGTGATCCACCTGCCCCTTCCGCTGCCACTCTGCTCTCCTGCAGATGCCATACCACGGCAAGCATGGAGCCTGCTCAAATCACCGCGGCAGTTATCGCCGTTCTAAACACCACGCGCATTGTTCAGCAGTATATGCAGAACCAGAACCCGCAAAAGCAGGTGAGTAGGTGACGGCAGCGCGGTGAGGGGAGTGATGAGGACATGGACACAGACCTCTCTCAAAGTACGGCCACCCCCAATTTGGACATCATGGTGGTAATGGGGCAGGTTCATACCGTGGAACGCCGATTCTGGGCCCAGGAAACAAGCACAGACTGGTGCGACTGCATAGTGTTGCAGGTCTGGGATGATTCCCAATGGCCACAAAACTTTCGCATGTGTAAGGGCACTTTCATGGAACTTTGTGACTTGCTTTCCCCTGCCCTGAAACTCCAGAATACCAAGATGAGAGCAGTCCTCACAGTTCACAAGAGAGTGGCAATAGCCCTGTGGAAGCTTGCAATGCCAGACAGCTACCGGTCAATCGGGAATCAATTTGGAGTGGGCAAATCTACTGTGGGAGCTGCTGTGATCCAAGTAGCCAGCGCAATCACGGAGCTTCTGCTACCAAGGGTAGTGACTCCGTGAAATGTGCAGGTCATAGTGGATGGCTTTGCAGCAATGGGGTTCCCGAATTATGGTGGGGCGATAGACGGAACCCATATCCCTATCTTGGCACCGGACCACCAAGGCAGCGAGTATATAAATCGAAAGGGTTACTTTTCAATGGTGCTGCAAGCACTGGTGGATCACAAGGGATGTTTCACCAACATCAATGTGGGATGGCCGGGAAAGGTACATGATGCTTGCATCTTCAGGAACTCTGGTCTGTTTCAACAGCTGCAGCAAGGGATTTTCTTCCTAGACCAGAAAATAACCATTGGGGATGTTGAAATGCCTATAGTTATCCTTGGGGACCCAGCCTACCCCTTAATGCCATGGCTCATGAAGCCATACACAGATAGCCTGGACAGTAGCCAGGAGCTGTTCAGCTATAGGCTGAGCAAGTGCAGAATGGTGCTGGAATGTGCATTTGGACGTTTAAAAGCTCGCTGGCGCAGTTTACTGACTAGGTTAGACCTCAGTGAAACCAATATTCCCATTGTTATTACTCCTTGCTGTGCACTCCACAATATCTGCGAGAGTAAGGGGGAGACGTTTATGGTGGAGTGGGAGGTTGAGGCAAATCACCTGGCCGCTGATTATGCGCAGCCAGACACCAGGGCGGTTACAAGAATACAGGAGGGAGTGTTGCGCATCAGAGAGGCTTTGAAAACCAGTTTCATGAGTGGCTAGGATACAGTGTGAAAGTTATATTTGTTTCTCCTTGATGAAAACCCCCACCCCTTGGTTCATTCTACTTCTAAGCTAACCACCCTCCCCTCCCCGCTTCGATCACCACTTGCAGAGGCAATAAAGTTGTTGTTGCTTAAAAGTCATGCATTCTTTATTAATTCATCACACAAATAGGGGGATAACTGCCAAGGTAGCCCAGGAGGGGTAGTGGAGGAGGGAAGCACCAGGTAGGGGAGGAGGGAAGGACAAGGACACACTGCACTTTAAAACTTATTGAATGCCAGCTTTCTGTTGCTTGGGCAGTCCTCTGGGGTGGAGTGGTGGGGAGCCCAGAGGCCCCCCCACCCCACTGCGTTCTTGGGTGTCTGGGTTAGGAGGCTACTGAACTTGGGGAGGAGGGCGGTTGGTTACACAGGGGCTGTAGCGGCGGTCTGTGCTTATGCTGCCTTTCCTGCACCTCAACCATATGCCAGAGCATATCAGTTTGATCCTCCAGAGATCCCTCAGAGATCTCCGGCAGGGCAGGGGTTTTTTTTGTTTGGTTTGGGGTTTTTTTTGCTCAGACAAGTCTCGATTTTTGGGTCCTTTCATCTGGTCACCCTAGCTTCACCCCTCCCCCCACCGTGTGACTAACAGTGGGGAAGATTTCTGTTCAGCCACAGGCAAACAGCCCAGCAGGAACGGCCACCTCTGAATGTCCCCTTAGTAAAATTCCCCTATTTCAACCAGGTGACCATGAATGATATCACTCTTCTGAAGATGACAAAGACAGATAAAGAATGGATGTTGCTTGAATGCCAGCAAACACCAGGACCATACGCTGCCATGCTTTGTTATGCAATGATTCCAGACTATGTGCTACTGGCCTGGCGTGGTAAAGTGTCCTACCATGGAGAACAGAATAACGCTGCCCTCCCCAGAAACCTTTTGCAAAGGCTTTGGGAGTACATCCAGGAGAGCTTTATGGAGATGTCCCTGGAGGATTTCCACTCTATCTCCAGACATGTTAACAGACTTTTCAGTAGCCGTAGCTCGACTGGCCACAAATTAATCATTAAACATGCTTGCTTTTAAACCATGTATTATATTTACAAAGGTACACTCACCAGAGAACCCTTCTCCGCCTTCAAGGTCTGGGAGCACGCCTTGTGTTGGTTTGTGGGGTACTGGCTCCCGGGTGACAAACAGTTCCTAGCTGTCAGGGAAAACGGTTTCTCCGCTTGCTTGCTTGCTGTGTGCTATCTTCAACCTCCTGCTCATCATCTTCCTCGTCCCCAAAATGCGCAGCACTGTTGTGTGATACTCCATTGATGGAGTCAAAGCACAGGGGTGGGTTTGTGGTGGCTGCACACCCTAGAATGGCATGCAGCTCATCATAGAAGCGGCATGTCTGGGGCTCTGACCCGGAGCGTCCGTTTGCCTCTCTGGTACGCTTGTCTGAGCTCCTTAATTTTCACGCCGCACTGGTGTGCATCCCTGTTATAGTCTGTCCTTCATCCCCTTGGAGACTTTGGCATATGTACTGGCATTTTGTCTTTTGGACTGTAGTTCTGATAGCACGGATTCGTCTCCCCATACAGCGATCAGATCCCGTACCTCACATTCGGTCCATGCTGGAGCTCTTCTTCGATTCTGGGACTCCATCATGGTCACCTCTGCTGATGAGATCTGCACTCACCTGCAGCTCGCCATGCTGGCCAAACAGGAAATAAGATTCAAAAGTTTGTGGGCCTTTTCCTGTCTACCCAGCCAGTGCATCTGAGTTGAGAGCACTGTCCAGAGCAGTCACAATGGAGCACTGTGGGATAGCTCCTGGAGGCCAATACCGTCATATTGCGACCACACTACCCCAAATTCGACCCAGCAAGGTCGATTTCAGTGCTAATCCCCTCATGGGAGGTGGAGTGCAGAAATCGATTTTAAGAGCCCTTCACGTCAAAGTAAATGGCTTCGTCGTGTGGATGGGTGCATGGTTCAATCGATCTAACGCTGATAAATTCGACCTAAAGTCATAGTGTAGACCAGGGTCAAGATGCACTAGTTAGGTCGACTGAAGAATCCTTTTGTTGACCTAGCTGTGTTTACAGAGGGGGCTAGCTTGATCTAACTATATCACCCAGGGAGTGAAATTTTTCACAGCCTTGAGGGATGTACCTAGATCAACTTGAGTTTTAAGTGTAGACCAGGCCTCAAAGGTCTCTGCCCAAAGGAGAACTTCATGGAAGCTAGTGCAGAACTTAGAATATACTTGAGAAAACAAAATTAGCCATAAGCATTCTGGAAAAGCTCCACCTCCAAGATCATTTCTCGGTTGCCTTCATGTCTTCTTCCCCACCCCCATTATTCAGAAAGCAGCTGTCCTCAGATTCAATTCATTCTCTCCTAAATGGTCTCTAGCCCACAATATTTAATTAACCCTTGGTGATTTTTGCTTCCTGACCATATGCAGGTTAAAACAAAACAAATTGTTCTCATATAGCCTGTTTATGCAGCGTCCAAAAGAGATTTACGGCCAACAAAACCAAACCCTTACTGAAACAAACCAGAGAACACATATATACCAAGCATAGCCTTACTACCTAAGGCCTCAGTCCTGCATGGAGACAGCTGGAGGCAGGGGACATAGTTAATTGGGACAGTGGTCCTCCTGGACAGTTCTCAGTGCAGGATCAGGGCACAAAATAGCAGCTGCCTCAACTAAAAAAGGAATTCCTGATCCAGGTGATCGCTGTTGACTTACACACACGCCACATCCTCCCTTTCCCATCAGGACAGGCATACTCCTTTGAGCCCAGACCACATGAGGTAGGTTAGTGAATTGTGTCTGGTTCTTTTGTGTGGCACCATTTTGCTGTTAGGCAACCCCACAGCAAATGGTTTGCTTCACTACCTATGAATCAGAATGGAAGTTCACAAAAAATAATTCTGTACACTGACAAAAATATAATTGTTGAGCAGATCTGTAAACCATGGCAATGTAAACTTAAAATTCCAGCAGGTGCTGACTGACAGGCATCATCAATAACACAGGGAGAGACTAAACATTTCCTATGGTGCTGCTGCATGGCATGCTGTTGATAATCAGAGTAGATATCTATTAGTAAGAGCTTTTACTCTGTCAATGTAGATTCTCTATGGACTTGGCCGTGAAACATTAGATGGGTCCACCGCATCACAAGCCGAGGTAATGGATATTTTTACTTTGGCTCCAGTCATGCAAAGTCTTATGCACAGGCTTAACTTTATGTGCTGTACAACCTTGCATTGAAGTCCATGGGGATTACTTACAGTGTGTAATTGAAGCACGTGCATACATTGTTGCTGAATTGGGGCCTTAGAATGTAAGCTCTTAATATTTATCTTGTTTATTATGGTAGTGCATAGCAGCCAATCGAGTTTCAGCCCCTCTGTGCTAGACACTGTACAAACTCGGAGACTGTCCCTCCCCCAACAAGTTTGGAATCTAAAAAGAGACAGACAGACAAAGGGCAGGGAAAAGGCAGAGCCTGCCAAAGACTGTAGCCGGCTCAGCAACTACAGGCAGCACCTCAAGCAGGCGCTGCTGCACTGAGGAGTGGGGGACAAGAGGGTGGTAAAATGGGCACCCAGATGGGGCCACCTCAGGCCATCTTTAGGACAGGGGCCGTCTTTTCATTGTTTGTGGTTACAATGCCTAGCACAATGAGACCCTGATACCTGACTACAGATTTTAGGAGCTGCTGCAATACAAATTATAATAATCATAATTTTAAAACATTCTTTGGAGAGGTAATACAAGGATCACAACCTAGCAACTTTTATCTGAATAATCCTTATTAGTATGATTTCAAAGAGATCTCTGGCACAAATGTAGGAATTGCTCCCTAACCATGGCACAGTTTGATGAAAACAAGGATCTCTAAAGTTAAATGCAAATATTTTACTTTTAAACAAATATTGATGGCTCAATTTTAAGCCCCAAATGTAGGTGTTGTGAAAACAAGGACTTAATATTTCAGAAATTAGATTAACAGTTTTGTTTGTTTTTTCAATTTAAATATCTAGATTTCTGGTCTGAGAACAAGCCTGGGAAATTGAATCTCTTGAGGAGTCTTTAAGTGGCTGAAAGTAGGGTTTTCAAATCAAAGTGCCATGATCTCAAACTTATAGCATCACCACCGTGACAATGGCACGAGAACACTTGCAGCAAGGTTTAAATAACATAGAGATTTTCAACCCATAGGGAATTTGTACAGTTTACCTATAAATCTGTGAATAAAAACATCTGATGAGGAATCAAATCCAACTTCACCCAAATCCAACTAAACCCAACACTGAATAGAAATGATCAAAGCATAATAGGCTTATATTTTTTAAGCAACCCCTGTTCCAGCTCTTTACAGCATCCTCCCTGGTGGGAAACATAAATAAAGAAATCTTCCTCTCTCTGTGTGTCCATGACATCAGATGATGAAATACAAATGAAACTTCTCTCCTTTCTCCTCTTTCAATATTTATTCCTTGGATTGATTGTTTTTCTTCTTTTCTGATAGATCATACCATGCGGTTACATTTATCATGTACTACATGCAGGGCCTCTCAGCTTATTTCAAAATGTAGTTGGAACTATTTAAACGTAAACGATGTGCAAAGCTCTTCATTCTTCTTTGCATCCGATACTGAAGGATCATGGGTATACTTTCACTGAGGAGTCAAATCCATTGGCAAGCTAAATATTCACAGCTTTCTGAGGTGGTTTCACATATGTAAATATCAATGCACACCCCGAGCATTACCGGTGCTTACGAGAAAACAGTGGTCTGCTCTTGTTACAATCACTTACTCCATCCTGAACACTATGGGCCAAATCATTCTCTGGTGTAAATAGACAGCTCCACTGACTTCAATGGAGATATACCAATTTATACCAACTGAGGAACTGTTCTTATGATGATAAAACTGTAAGGTTGCATGCTCCAGCACTCAAAAGGGAAAAGCTTTAATTTTATGCACTGTTAGGAATCCTCTGGAAGTCAATTAAATTATTCAGTGCACAAAGTGCATAAGTTTGCAGGAGTGGGCCACAATACAGACAATAAAATATAAAATACCCCAGCAGGGGTGGACTAAATTACTTCAATGGTCATCTCCATTTTTAGCCCTCACACAATTCCATGACATTAAAACGTATTTACCAAACCAGTGTATTTTCAAAACTGTTTCCACTAAATAGACCATTGGCTACCAGACAAAAAGAGGGAGCAGTGGATTGTGGATACTGCTCTGAAGAGAAAGGAAAGCACTGTGCACTGGAGCCAACCACCCAAGAGAATAGAGCAATGGTTTTCAAAGTACGGGTGGGTCGCAGAATGTAAGGCATTGGGTCATGGCAGCTCTGGTCAACAACACCGACAGGCCGTTAAAAATCCCGTCGGTGGTGCTGCCAAACTAAGGCAGTGTGGTCCGCGGTGCCAGAACAGACAGGAAGCCTGCCTTAGCATCCCCGCTATGCTGCTGACCAGGAGCCGCCCAAGGTAAACCCATGCCCCACCCTGTGCCCCAATCCCCTGCCTCAGCCCTGAGCCCCCCCAAACCTGAAGCCCCTTCCTGCACCCAAACCTCTGAGCCCAGAGGCCTGACCCATCCAGCACCCCAACCCCTGCCCCAAGTCCCCCCAAACCCAGAGCCCCCTCCTGTACCCCAAACCCCTCATCCCTGGCCCCACCCCAGAGCTTGCACCCCCGTCCCAGAGCCCTGACTCCCTTCCCACACCTCAACCCCCTATCCCCAGTCCAGAGCCCCCTCCCACACTCTGAACCCCTCATTCCTGGCCCCACCCTGCAGGTCTGATGCCCACACCCCAATGCTCTGCCCCAGCCCTGAGCCCCTCCCACATCCCAAACCCCTCATCCCCAGCTCTGTTGGGTCACAAGCATCAACAATTTTCTTCAACTGAGTCTCCAGAAAAAAAGTTTGAAAACCACTGGAACAGAGTACCCCCAGGGACGGGTTAACAGTGGCTGCTGTTTGCACTGGACCCTTATTGAGCTACATGCCAAGTCTAGACAAGACTAGGGAGTGAATCCAAGTGCAAGGAACATACCGCAGGGCTGTCTTCTCCTTTCTCACTTTTGCAAGGTAAGGAGGATTAGGAGAAGGACTTAGCCCTTCCTACCTGAGGACAGTGTTCTCTAGAACCAGAGAAAGCCACAGCATGTACTGCAGGCGGTGGGACTCCACGTTAGCGCCTGGAGCCTGCAATACATGCTCTTTATAACTTTACACAGCACCCTCTGGTGATAGGAACGCAGCATAACAAAAGAGGTAGTACGGCAGCTTCCCACTAAACTTCCTGGAGAGATGCAGATGGCTGATTGGCTAAAACCAATAAGGGGTGGAGCCTAAGGTCTATACAACACCTCTCCAAAGCCTTGTGCTAGGAACCTCTCAGGCTAGATTGTTGAAGGGTTTATCTACATGGGGATATTTAGGAGAGTTGCAAGGTGGGGTTTTGTGGGGTATTTAAATAAAGGGATTTCATGACTGTAGCTAATGAAACTCTTATACGTTGAAATACATTTTAAGAAATCTCCTGTAAAAATGCTGCTGCCACATTTACTAAGATCTTCAAGGTAATCCCAACAGCCATTAAAAGTAAAAGTCTATTACTATATAATCAGCAACTCATGCTAGAGCTGTGTCTTTGTTTGAGGAGGGAGGAGTATATATACCATGGCTGGTGAGAATGCGAAACAGCGGCATGTACAGGGGGAGAATTCTTGTTTTAGAAATATAGTAACTTTGTTTACAACATTATTGACATACAGAATACATGTCAGGTTGGCACTAGAGCTGTGCAAATACTGTATACAAAAAAATCTGCAAATAGTCAATGTTTGAAATCAAATTGGCTTAAATTAATTTTGCATCACTACTGTGTTAACTTTCTAGGAATAGCCTTGTGAATGCATTTACTGGAATATGCCACAATGCAACACATTATCAGTGAATATTAGAGAGTATTAAGAGAAAACAAATTTCTAGTTTGCAATTGCACATAGTCACACCAGGAACCTGATTCCAAAAGTGATGCTTATCCGATCAGGAAACAAATATATCTCAGAACCTCTGTATCCAATGAACATGGTTCAAATTTTGAATATGAACAAACAACAAACCAACAGCTATTTAGTGAATAACTTCAAATAATAAATTAAAGAAAATCATAATTTGTTGGTGGGCAATTCAAAGAGAAATAGGTGAAATTAATCAAACAGATTTTTTTTTTACCATGAATTGCCAGCCAACAATTTGCATCATCTCCTAATTTAAAATTGATGCTGGATAGAACACACCAGAGTTAGGAATGGAAATGTCTGTTATAAGTCACATAACCAAAGATTAAATTTACAAATATTCCTCCAAAATTGCGGTATTTAGAAACATCACCAGGTGTTGGAACACTTACTTTTCAAGTAGTCATTTATTGCAATCAGCAATTAAGAAACTTGCAAGCATGTTCTCTTCAAGAATAACTCGCAGATTAAATTGGTCATCAGCATTACTCCAAAGCTTTTAATTCTGATTTTCAAAGAAAGCACAGATACGAATGTTACCTTTTAGCACACGAGTGGAGAGGATTTTCAGAAGAACAAACCGCTATACGTGTCATTTGCAAAGTCAAGCTTACAGTGTGAGACTTGCAGAGTCCACAGTTGTACAGAGCAAAAATGTAAAAATGAGACACGCAAGAGGTGGACACACCACCACATTGGCACTGGCATATGGCAAGCAGACAACGTGTCTGTGCTTATACCAGATGTAATAATATATAAGGCTAAGATTTAGTCACAGGTATTTTTAGTAAAAGTCATGGACAGGTCACAGGCAATAAACAAAAATTCACGGGCCTGTGACCTGTCCATTGCTATAAATACCCCTGACTAAATCTTAGGTGCTCTGAGACGGCCCCAGCATGCTGCTGCTCTGGGGGCGGGGAACCCAGGGTGCCACTGCTATGAAGGGGCCAATGCCTGGCCCCTGCTTCAGCAGTAGGGTCTGACTGCTCCTGGCCACCCACTGTTCTGAAGCCCCCCAGAACTGCTGCCCCAGTAGCCTCCAGGGTGGCCCCCAGGACTGCTGCTGCTCCGGGACCACTGCTCCAGGGCCACCTCCAGAACTGCTGCTGCTCCAGGGCCACCTCCAGAACTGCTGCTGCTCCGGGACCACTGCTCCAGGGCCACCTCCAGAACTGCTGCTGCTCCAGGGCCACCTCCAGAACTGCTGCTGCTCCTGCGACCCCTGAGGCCAACCATACCGGCCGCTGCTGTTTATTCCCCTTCTTATTTGTCCCACTCTTTGTTATAAACCCTTCAAGACACTTTATTTGATTTTACCTTTACTGATTGACTCCTCATTATTCAGGGTGGGAGGGGTCCTCCCTGCAGAGGGAGGGATCCTAGCAGATGACAGATGCTGGACAGGGCGGCTGAACCTAGGGAGATAGAAAGCACACACTCCTCCTTTGCCTTTCAGTCTTTTCCCCTCCAACACTGTCGTGAAAACAGAGTCAAGCCAATCCCGAGTGCTCTTGAAAATCCCACTCTGTCTTTTTTAATTATTATTTAACATAAATCCTGCAATAGGTAAGAAATGCTTCTTTCTACACAAATCTTTTAATTGTGCGACACACGACTGCCTTTCAACTCATTTCTCCCACTACTTGTAAATCAAGGCCTTAAACTGCAGCGCTTTAGTGAATACAGTGGCAAGAGAATGAACTGTATTCGCCTCTATATCCATAACACTGATTTAGTATTTCAATTAATCTTTGCTAGACCGTCTCCAAAATTAATGGGAATACTTTCAAAGTAAGTCATCCTCAGGACGTCATTGAATACTAACAAACATTGTTTAATTTATTTGTTCTCACTAACATTCCTTTAGATCACTCGTGTAGTCAAATGCAAGTATATTTCCTGCCAACTAAAAACACAGGAGTATCATTGCTGGATTGTCTCTACAATGAAGACATTCATAGTGTTTTCATTTTAAATACCTTCAATACACACAAATCTGGGTACAGTATCCCAGGCAGTGCGTTGTTAGAGCTGTGCGGACGATGGAAACTCCATTTTGGGAAGGATTGAGATTTCAAAATTTGTTTTCCTTCTGATTCAAAATGAAACTTACCATTTTTGACATTCTCCACACAAAATATTTTTCCTAAATTGTTTCACATCAATTTAAATGTTTTGATGTTGACTTTATTTTGTTATCTGTTATATCTATCTATCTGTCTCCTGGCTGTATTTTGAGCACCAGTTTGTGGCCCAAAGACCACACTCAACTCAGATTCTCTGTTGAAAGTACTAAAGGCCCAAATCCTTCAATGAAATGTAGGCAAGGGTGTCTACATGCACAGAGCTCATTAAGAAAGCTGGGCACATTTTTGGAGAATAGTTTATTCATTGAAAAATACAGTTTTGGTTTTTTGACCTATTCGATTTGCCCAAAAAAAATTCAAAAAGTTTCCCACACACACAGTTTTTTGGAATCGCCACCGAATTGAAAAATCCATTATTTGTCTGGTTCTACTCATTGCACCATCAGAGCCTTTGGATCCCAATTTAGTTTTTCAGCAGAGGGAGTTAAAAGTGGTCATTAGGTCACAAGCTTCAGGCTATGCTGCAAGGCTTGTTTCCCTAGGGTTTTAAGTAGGGAGTTGATTGGCAGGGAAGGCATGTTGGTTTAAGGGGTGGACTATTGATAATCTGTTTATAGACAGTCCTGGTTGGATGACTGAGTAAGAAGATGTTTAGAATTTCTTCTTGCTTTATTATGCAAGACTTGAAATTTTTTCCTCTATGTGCCTAAAATATACAGGTAGGCATAAACATTGAAAATCAACAGGAAAAAACTGCTGCTGGTAAATTAGTTGGTATTTAAGGGGTTCTTTCTCTTTCATTTGCCCCTCTCCTCAATTTTGCAGTTTAAGAACTTGAATTAGGGCTTGTCTACATAGGGAAATTAGTTCAGATTAAGGCAGGATGTGAATTTAAAGCAGAACAGATAGTCATGATTAGTACACTGTGTAAATGCTCTTATTCCCGAATAAGGGTGCCTTATGCCAAATTAGCTTAATCCATTTTGGAAATGAATTGAGATAGATAAACCAGATTAAGACCACTTTAAATCTCAATGAGGCTTTGTGTACACTATAAATGCTCTGCTCGCATAGCTATATCGGTACAGCCCTCTAGTGTACACACAGCATTTGCCTACAGAAAGGAGTTCCACTGGTCTATTAGCACCATTTTCCACGAACCAAGCATAGTTGTGTCTACACTGGGTTTTTCTGGCATAGCTATGTCAGCTGTGGGGTGGTGGAGGGTGGCTTTTTCATACCGCTAACCAACATAGCAATGCCAACAAATCTTTGTAGTGTAGACTTGGCCTGAGAGTCTCCACACACAGGGGTTTAATCTGATTTAACTAATCCACTTTAAATTAACATTAGTTAATTTGGATTAACTTCCCAGAGTGTCCCCATGTAGACAAACACTAAGGAGCCTTAAACTAACTCGCAATTCAGCTTTGTGAACTCAATTTAAATTGAAAAGCCAGCTGCGCTAAGAGGTAAAGCAGAAGATTCCCTTTGAAGAGCCATCACAAGGAGGGAGGAAACAACATTGGTAAACTGGGCAAAACACCTGGAAGACATGGCAGCATTTCTACCTGTCTCCTTCATAGCGTGTGTGCCATTTGTTACTCAGCTGTACAACTTGGAGTCATATGAGACTCTAAGGGCTGGTCTACACTAGCCCCCAAGTTCGAAGAAAGATACGCGACTTCAGCTACGTAAATAACGTAGCTGAAGTCGAAGTATCTTATTTCGAACTAAAAAGTACTTACCCCTGGTTCACACGGCGGCACGCAGGCTCCCCCATCGACTCCGCCTGCTCCGTTCGTGGAGCAGGATTACTGGCGTCGACGGGGGAGCACTTCCTGGTTCGATTTATCGCGTCTAGACAAGACGCAATAAATCGAACCCAGAAGATCGATCCAAAGCCTCCGACGCAGTGGGTAAGTGTAGACTAGCCCTAAAATGTCTATAGAAGCAGCTAGTAGGTGTGGCTAAGACAGATATTTTTCATCCACTGCTTGGTGAAAAGGTATACAACCTTTTCTTTCATAAACAGCTGTAGTTACCTCTGCCTTTGAATTCATTAGAGGACTACACATGAGGCTCTAGAAGGGGTTATTTCATGGGTCCATCTCCCAATTTCAGTTAATGCACAACATGGCTGCCCATTTATTCAGTAGTGCTTTAGTATTGTGCTGCCCGGGCTGCACTTGCTGCCTGTTGGTACTGTGACAAAGTTCCTCCTCTACCTTGGTGGGTCCTGCACTTATTGGCGGATTTTTGTTTGCCTCAGAGATCTTCCCCTCTGGTAGAACCCACAGTCCAGATCAACTCCTCCTGTGACGGGAGTTGGGAGGTTTGGGGGGAACCCGGGCACGCCCTCTACTCTGGGTTCCAGCCCAGGGCCCTGTGGATTGCAGCTGTTTAGAGTGCCTTCTGGAACAACTGCACGACAGCTACAACTCCCTGGGCTACTTCCCCATGGCCTCCTCCCAAAACCTTCTTTATCCTCACCACAGGATCTTCCAGCAGTATGCCTTCTCACTCTCTCAGATCCTAGTGCCTCTTGCTCCCAGCTCCTCGCACGCAACCTCCTTCCACAGCTCCTGACATGCACACCTCACTGACTAACTGGGAGGCTTTTAACTAGTTCCAGCCAGCCCTTGATTGGCTTCAGGTGTCCCAATCAATCTAGCCATCTCCACTGCTTTTTCTAGAAGGATCTTAATTGGCCCCAGGTGTCTTGATTAACCTGGAGCAACTGCCATTTGGTTAACAAGGTAACAGGGATTTGTTTAGCCTGGGGCTAACATACTGGTTCCTCACCACTTTCCTATAGCCATCTGGCCTTGCCCCGTCACAGTACCTAGGTGGAATGTAGGTCTTGCTTTATTAATCCCTGAATCATTTGGGACTTGGCTGCCTCTCTTTCCCTGTGAGGTCACCAAAATTGCAGCCAACAAAGGAATCTGAGCTATCGGTCTCCAAGTTTAAAACAGATGGGGATGGCTTCAGGGTGTTTGCCATGAGAGGTCCTCAGCTCTCTCCTCAATCCCAACACAGAGCCAAGTTTGTTGACTTTATGGACACAATGCAATGTCCATCTCTTTTCATAGGCATCTGATGAAGGGCTATGCTGAGGTAGGTTATAGCTGAATGGATATGGGTCTTGCCACACAGGGAGACCTGGCAAAGGACTGGTGGGTGGGGAGGTTGGTACAAGGAGCCATGACTTTGTATTTTGGGATTTGTATCTTTGACTTTGTGTATTTTAAAGTGCGGTCAGAGTGTAGGCGTAAATGGAAGGAAACAAGACTCCCAGAAGAAAGTAAGACTGTTATTCAAAAACGCCACTAAAATATGTTGGAAACGGAGGACCAAAATTGATATTGACATATTGGCCTAACAGAGTTGAGGATAATTGTACCCTACTACTGCTACCAAGCTCTGTGTACAAATTACAGTGGTCCAGAATAATTAGCATCAACCAAATTAGGTTAAAAAAATCGATAGGATACAGGTTTTTTATGTCAGTTCAAATCACTGAGATTTTTCTTTTTAATAAATTTCACTAGTAAAAAAAATAGTCAGGTTTCCCCCTTTGGGTTCACACAGCGATACACACAGATGTCTGGCTTTTTTCTGGGTCCTGTTTTGCATACGGGATCCTATTGCCACACTACGTTGTACCAAGCGAGCACACTAGTATTTCTCTCCCTCTCGGGGTTCAGAGCTTAGTCAGGGCCGGCTCTAGGTTTTTTGCCTCCCCAAGCAAAACATTTTTGGCCGCCCCCCCCCCCCCACTTTTGGCTGCTCTCCCTTTTTTGGCCCCCCTTTTTTTTTGGCTGCTCCTGCTTTTTTTGGCCGCCCTTTTTTTTGGCCGCCCCCCTTTTTTTTATAACCACTGGCACCGACGCGACACAGAAATTGGCCCGAATGGCACTGATAGGGTTGGCACAGTACACACAAGTATGGCACAGTACACACAAGTAATCGTGATTCCTGATTTAATTAATAACAGTTACCGTTAACACATTTACGCACGTTCACATTATGAGTGACCATGTCACAACGTGACACGATATTTTTCACGTCATGCTCCTGTCGCACTACTGGAGATTTTTTTGATCTTCATGTATTTTTTTTTTGTGTAGATTGGTGGATTTTTCCAGAAAAAAAGGATGACCAGAATGCTGGCTGCCACCCCTGGAAATGTGCCGCCACAAGCACGTGCTTCCTTTGTTGGTGCCTAGAGCTGGTCCTGCACTTAGTCCTCCTTCTCTCTCCTACTTGTGCCCTTATCTTATGTAGTCAATCTAGCCTTTAATTATCAGTCTCCTAAGGGAATCTTAGAAGGAAGGAACCTAGGAGGAAAAAAAAGATGATAGGTACTGACAGAAAGGAGTGCAGCAGAGAAGAGAGTGTATCAGGTCCTGCATTATTCCTCTAATTTTACAAATAAATAACAACTTCCCAGCCCCCTTCCCCTCCCTTGTGCACCTGTACACAGGCTACCCACAATCTGACCCTGGGCATTGAAGATACCAGCCGCATTTCCTTGATGATTTTCAGTCAGTTATATTCTGTGTAAGGTGTCATTAAGAGAGAATAGAATACTGAAGCCCTTTCGCTCAGAAAGACACTGGCAGACTCAGTGCAAGCTGCACCACACTGCTCTGCCAATACGTCTCTGTGGGAAAAAATGTCTCCCACCTTTACGGCTGAGGAAATAATTCATGGACCATTCAATCCTCAGCCGAGGCTGCCAGCAAGGAAGCCAATTAGTCCCAGCTGTGATGGCCACTAAGATCCTGTCCTCTAGGAACTGGGTCATGACCCTCAGCTCACTTCAGACAGGCTACCGAACAGCTGGCAGACAAGAAACTCATTTTTAATTGACAGGATAATGTGGTGTCATGGTTATTTTTTGTATAGATCCTGTTTCCCAAGATCCTGTTCCTGCTCCCAGTGACATCCATGGAAAATCCCCCATAGACTTCAGTGGGGTGGGATCAAACCCCAAATGTAAAGTGTAAATTAATGAATTTCCTTTTAAATAATTGGGCATTTTAAAGGTTAAACAGTGATCTTAAGCCACACTTAGGTGTCATTTAGGGATTCAGGCCATACTTTCTGCTTTCTTTGCTTTTCCTTGTTGTGCAGCCAGCACCTGTCCCTCCTTCATGAGCTGAAGTCCACATAAAAATGACAGCTTGGCTAACGCAGCGAGGCACAGCCTCAGCTGTCCCTCTCAAGTCTGTTGCCCCATCAGAAGGGTCACAGAGTGTGGATAATGGCAGCTCAGGCCCAGGAACCAGGCATGCTGCCATTGACGGATGCAGCAGAAAGGTGTGTGAGTGGTGGTCTGCACAGGGACCCAAGGGTTCAAGGGTGGGATTTGCACAGCTTCAGGACCTGAGCAGCACAAACCAGACTCTTGTACATTTCAGGTGGCCTCATGCAGTAAAAAGGATGCTGCACTGCAAATACTTCGTCCCAATCCCTACCTATTCGTAGGGTCAGCATCCCCCTCCTACACCTACTATTCTCCTTCTATTGTTTCTACCACCACAGAACTGTAGGAGAACAGAGACTTCGGTCTTTCCAATGCTCAAGTCTTGGTTCATGCATCCCCAAGTACTGAGTCAAATTAAACCTTTGATGTAAGTACAGAAAGTTACTCTGGGGACCCATGGGCTCCAATACCTGCACAAATAACCTCTCTGTTTACACTGATAACATTCCCTTTATAAGTCTTTTCCTATCCGGACCCCTACCTGCTCAAAGAGACTACTGGAGCTTGTCGTGAGTCTGACTGAATGCCCATGCAGGGAAGCAAGACTCACCTCTGTGGGCTATGCACATTGATGGACCCTGCAGGGTGGTGAAGAGGTCAGTTGCCAGTGGGCTGCTACTCTCCTCCACCAGCCCCCACAGCCAAGTCACTGCAGAGGAGGAAGTAATCCAGGCTAAGGAAAAAGCTGGCACAGTTTGCTTCCCATGGGAAGCAAGGGGGAAGCAGAGACTAGACTGTACATCTGGGGGTACTGCTGCTTATTTGGGCTTGAGGTCAAGGTTCTAATCCAGCCAGGGGCACCAGCTGCTGTGGCTCATTTTAGCTGGATGGATGCTTGAACTTAGTTAGAGACTGCAAACTAGTGGGGTACCCTACTGGGGACAGCCAATCGAACTATAAATAATCATTAAGCTCTTGATCCAAAGGGCATTGAAGTCAAAGGAAAGATTCTCATCTACTTCAATGGGCTGCAGATTAGGGCTGTCTACTGCCAGTTAACCGTTGTGGTCGTCATTTGTTACTTGTGTAGGTTTATCTGCCTCCATACGTGTTCCTGAAGGAGAAATAGGATCCATTTTTCTGTACTGAAATGTCCAGTGCTCCCCAGTGATTCTGGTAGCTTTCCCAAAGACTTGAAAGCAAGGGAAGCAAAACGGTCCTTGTTTTACAGACATGGAAAGAAGTGTCAGTATCTCCCTGTGGACTGGATTTCCCCCCCGCCCCTTTGATTAAACTATGTTGCAGCCACAGGAGTCATTACAGGTCCAAATACTTTGCAATTAATCATGAAAAGAGTGAATGAATCATTGATTTAACATTAAGAAATCTTTTTTCCTCTTCTGCAGAGTATTCGCCTGTCAGCTTACATCACCAGCAACTATTCAATGTAGAATAAAACACTTAATAGATTTAGTCCCTCTGTCTATTTCAGGGGTCGGCAACCTTTCAGAAGTGGTGTGCCGAGTCTTCATTTATTCACTCTAATTTAAGGTTTCACGTGCCAGTAATACATTTTAACGTTTTTAGAAGGTCTCTTTCTATAAGTTTTTAATATATAACTAAACTATTGTATGTAAATACAGTTTTTAAAATGTTTAAGAAGCTTCATTTAAAATTAAATTAAAATGCAGAGCCTCCCGGATTGGTGGCCAGGACCCAGGTAGTATGAGTGCCCCTGAAAATCAGCTCGCATGCCACCTTTGGCACCCGTGCCATAGGTTGCCTACCCCTGGTCTATTTTATACTATCTCATGAACATCATTACATATACCCCGACAAACCAGCATGCTAGCTTTGAATTCAAACTGACAAACACACCTGTGAAGAATATGGCTTCCCAGACTAGTCTATTTGTACAGATTTGACCTTTGCCTGTATATTTGCATAGTTTGCAGGCAAAGTTACGGTTGAGTGGGAGGTATAATTGGGAAGGGCCGGAGGGTGTTAGCTGTGCTCTGCTGAAACACCATTTCATATTAGCTCTTTTTCAGTAATTTTTTTTGTTTGGAAATCTACATATTTACATGTTCCCAAAGAACTGCTATTTACGATAGCCCTTATGGGATGTCATGCCCTAGCTACAACTCATTGATGCTGCGCAAGGGAACTCACACTTATGCATATTCAATAAACTACTATTAATAATTTGTAGGGCACCTTTCATTGTAGGGCACCAAAGGACATTCAAAGAACTTTACAAATTACATATAAAATTGAAAAAACCCACTACATTAAAAGAACATTAAGGTTGCAAAGTCAAGCACTCAAAAGTTAGGGAATGCCAGAATTAAGGTAGCTTGTGCAACTTTAATTCAGCCCCGGTAAGATATGCAGTATGATACAGTCTTTAATTACTTGGTCACATACTATTGTTTCTACAGGACAACTGCCTCATTCTGGTGGAAAATATGGTATGTGATCATGTGATTAAAGACTATCATAATACGTACGCACAAGGGGACCATATTAATGTTGTTCATTGTAAGCATGTGTCCTCACCTCTAGGGTTCTCCCTTGTGCCTGGATGCAGCATTGCAGGGGACTTCACCTTTGCACCCCCACTAGCGGCAAGTTACTTGGCCTGCAAGGACCTTTCTCAGACTGTGTCTATAAAATTCCAAATCCCTTCCAGGGTAGCATGAACAATTCCAAATTAACAGCCCTTCCATCCCTCTCAGACTTCACCTTAGTTCCTCTATTGTATCCTGTTTGTTAAGCTCTAGCTGAGGCTTTCTGTCCATTAGACAGACTACCTGGGTCCCTGGGGTCCATTTTCTAGGCATTGAAGGAAGCATTGTTGGCTGAGCTTGTTGCTGTTGTTGCTGCCCTCGTAGTAGGTTCAAAAAAAGAGCATGTGTCTGTTCCTGTTGGGCTGCCACAGCATGAGGAATACATCATCCATCTTCCCCCTCCTCAAAAGAGAATCAGTCTGCCCCTCACCTTTAAGGCAGTTGGTATCTCCCACCTTCCTCAGAGGGGTGGTCTCCAAACCCCACTTTGGGTACCATGTGTCAGTGTGCATCCTCACTTCTAGGGCACCCCTTGTGCCTGGATGCGGCACTGCCCAGGACTTAACCTTTGCACCCCCTCTACTGGCCAGTTCCTAGGCCATTCTCAGTCAACATCTGTAAAAGTATGGGCCCTTTCCAGGGTAGCACAAACAAATTCAAATAAAAATACAAACAAGTCTTCAAATTAACAGCCCTTCCATCCCTCTCAGGCTTCACTCTAGTTCCCTACCTGTTAAGCCCTTGCCCAGGGCTTCTCTCCATGAGAGGAACCAGTCTTCTTTCAGTCTTTCCCCAGTGAGCTCCTTTACTCTGATTATAGGGCTTAGCTCCACCTCCTCTATCCAGGAGGCAATTAGTTACTCCCTTCAGGTACAGACCATGACTCACTGGGTCCTTTCCATTGCCTTGCAGGTGATGGGGTCAAGCCCCATCACATGTAGGCGATCTTAATTCTAGCATTTCCTAACCTTTGAGTTCTTGACTTGCAACCTTAATATTCTTTAAACATAACAATATGCAATTATTTAACACTCGGAATGCTGTAGTACCCAAAAAGCAACTAGGCCAGGGTCCCATTGTGCTAGCTCCTGTACAAACATGTAGAAAATTATGTTCATATTTCTTGAGTTAAAATATAACAAGTAGATGAGATGAGCAAATGAGTCAGGGGGAGACAGGTAACAAAAATAATAGGATGCTCATAGCAGTTTAGGACAGCCAAATAAGCATTTGACCTGTTGATGCAAAACTTCCAATGCTGGTGAGGGTCACCCATCATCTGTAGGAACCTGTACATGCTAAGTTGGTTCATAATATTGTGATGCATGGCCAGAAAGGGTTAAACATCCTGCAAAATATATGACTCAAATTCAACCCTTAACGACATGTGGGGAGATAATGTTTGTGTTTTTGTGTATTTACATATATATGGGTAGTGGTCAACTATGTAATCAACAGTCCCTGTCTATGCTGTATTCTGATAATTCAGAGATCAAAAGAACATCCTAGCATTTAAATGAATTGTAAACTTGGGATATCGCTTTATTACTCTCTCTTTGAAATGTATAGCAAATCATCTGTGAATGGTGGAAAAACAGGCAGTTGCCTTATGTTAATTCATGTAACTAAGTACCGGTGATAGACTGCCTAATGGATAATTTGCCTTATGTTAATCTGTGTAAATAATGAATGATGATGCTTAAGAAATGAGGGCCTATTGTTCCCCAAGGCACCCCAACTTGTCCAACTTGCCTTAATTGTATAAAAGCTGTTTGGGTCCGGATCCTTCTTATCTCAGATCAGCTTAAGCTTCATCAGGGGAAGTTTGAGTTGCCAGACTGAGATCCAAGTTATGCTGGTACTCCCTGAATGTGATATTGGACATTGGACTATAACCTGTGGACTAAATTCTAAAGGAACTCTTTGCAACTACAAAGCTCACCATCTCTGCTATGAATCTGAACCTCAAGAATTGAACTCATGTCTGTATATATTTTGATCTTTTAACCATACTCTCTCTCGCTCTCTTTTGTTTTTTAATAAATTTTAATTTAGTTAATAAGAATTGGCTGTATGCATGTATTTGGGTAAGATTTGGAATATTCAATTACCTGGAGGTAATGTGTCTGATCCTTTGGGACTGGTAGAACCTTTTCTTTTATATGATGAAATAAGATTTTCAGAAATCTTCATCATATTTGAATTGGGTACCTGGATGGAGGCCTGAGGCTGGGTACTTTAAGGGAACTGTGTTGTTGGCTTCTGGGCAACCAGTGAGGTGATAAAGAAGCTGTTTTATGCTGGTTTAGTAAATCTAAGTATTGAAAATATCCACCAGTTTTCGGGATTATCTACCCCATTCTTTGCAGTTCACCTTAATTGAGTGACCTCAGCTGGCCCCCACTGAGATCCTGGTCACAAGTATGTTCTAGGAAACCATTGTAACTTTAAGCACAAGTATTCCCACTGGAATTCATGACACTGCATAAATGCTTAAAGTTAAATGCACGTTTTAAGTACCTGGCTGCATTGGGGCCCATACAACAATTTCCCTTGACAGTATTAGAAGTTGCATACAGTGTTTTTGTTGCTGTGTTGGTCCCAGGATATTAGAGAGAGATGAGGTGGGTGAGGTAACATTTTTTTCTCTCTCACGAACAGAAGTTGGTCCAATAAAAGATATTACCTCACCCACCTCGTCTCTCTGGTGTTAAAAGCTGTAATTTGGACATGGCTCCAAAGGGTTCTTTTAGAACTCCAGCCTAAATCTCCCAAAACACATCGCTTTTAAAACAAGCTCACTAAGGGCTGGTCCACACTGTGGGGGCGGGGGTCGATTTAAGATACGCAACTTCAGCTACGTGAATAACGTAGCTGAAGTCGAATATCTTAGATTGATTTTAAAAGGTACTTACCGCTGGTCCACACGGCAGCAAGCAGGCTCCCCCGTCAACTCCGCTTACTCCTCACGCGGAGCTGGAGTTCCGGAGTTGACGGGGAGCGGCTCTGGGATCGATTTATCGCGTCTAGACGAGACGTGATAAATCGATCCCAGAACATCGATCGCTACCCACTGAATCGGGCGGGTAGTGTGGATGTAGCCTCAGAGTCCTCTGATTTCACACATCTTATGTTTTTAACAGCTCCAGTGGCTCTCAAGCTTGAAAAAGTTTAATGTTTTCTGACCCTAGGATACATGCCAGGAGGAAAAAAAGTTCTGGTGTCATGGGGTTAATTACTCTGTTTCATAATCACCACTCCTTCTAAAATTAGAGTGCCACCCACAGGTAAGATAAAACATCAGACCTATAAACATATATAAAAACAGTAGAAAAATACAGATATATCCATAAATCTGTATAAACAGAATCACTGATGGATGAGTGCCTTTAAATTCCAGAACCATATTTCTGCTGACTTATTGGAGGCAGCATCCCATGATTCACTGGAGAATCTGCCTCTTGTGAGTTATTGTCTCCTTCATCATTTAAAGAATATTTCCATCCTGCACAGATGATCTCCAGCCACTGTACCCTGTGTCTGGCATTTTGCTATTTTTCTTTTTATCTGCCTTAGAGCAGTCGGTCTTGCACGGTTGAGTCCTGGCTTCCCTGGCTTCTACTGACTGGAACATATTTGTTCAAGTTTAAAACATAAGGGAATCAATCCAGCAATGTGTCCAGTTTTAATTTCTTCCCTCATTCCTTAGTATTGCTACTGATTAATTGGCTTCAGCAGTGCTGCATATATCCGCCGCTCCAGCGCTATAGAGTACAGGGCTTGGTATTAACGCAGATAAAGTAACAGCACATTGATCATTTGTTTGCATAGCTTACTAAATCACCGACACTCTGTAATGGCAAAACATTTATATTAAATACCCATACATTAAACTAGCAAGCAGAGGGATAGTCTTGTGGGTAAAACATTGGGCTGGGACTTAAGATCAAAGGTCACGTCCCAGCTCTGCCACGGGCTTTCCATGTGGCCTTCGGCATGTTACTTAATCTTTGTGTGCCTGTGAAGGGGTCTGTTCCTCACAAGTGCCACATAGTGAATGGGCAAAGGCATGACAGGCACTCTTCCAGGCCTTGGCAGCCCCTGTTGATTGCCTCCCCAGCCCTGTAGTAGTCTGTCCCCTTCTGTGACTCGCCACTCCAGCTGGGCCACAAGTTGTGTCCATGCCTTCCGGGGTAGGTTAAAAGTCCAACAAAGGCTAGTTCTGCTGCCCAGCAAGGGGCTTCAGGCTTTGCCCAGCCAAAGTCAGAAGTCTCTGAGATATGGGACCTTCCTAGTCCTGAGTCTCTGGTATCAGGAATAGACTTTTTGCCTCCAGCCCCATGAAGGGCAAGTAGGGGAACCCGGGTCCCTGTCTGCACTGGGTTCTAAACCAGAGCCCAGACCGTAGGTGGCTGAACCTTTCACCCTAGAGTGCAATGCAACTGCCTCCCTGGATCACTGCCTACCAGCCTCCCCACACAAGAGGGTGACGCAAAGGCATATAAACTAAGTAAATTAAATAAACTGTCTCAGACCTTGCAAAAGTCTTGAGTCCTTTTCCCTCAGCATTTTGAGTAGATCATGAACAGTCAGGGGCCCAAGACTCCACTAGCGGCCTGCAAGTGAGCTGCTCCCCTTTTCAGCTCCTCCTCCAGTCTGTACGTTCCTGGCAGGTGTGGCAAGGCAAAGCTGCCTGGGCCCAAGCAGCTCCTTAGCCCTCCCCTTGACTCCTTCCCATCACAGTGCCTCACAGCCTCATCTGTAAAATGGAAATAATGGTGCCCACCCCTGGTCTGTTTATACTGTAACTCTTTAGGGCAAAGACTGTACAGTGTATGTACAGCATGAAGCACAATGGGACCCTGATCTCATTTGGGGTGTCCAAGCACTATTATTGCAGAACACAATAATAATAGTCTCTGAGATGGGTTTAGCTTAGAGAAGGTAACTAAGTCCGCTTAGTATGGATTTTCTTCATATCTTATAAGGGTTTTTAAAAGCTCTGGCTAAACACCTTCTGAAATAGAAGAGCTTTAGGATAAATGGCTGTGTAGAGTGGGGACAAGGAGAGTTAAATTTCCCTGAATCTACAGCCCAAGTATTTTTCAGAATCTAATGCAATACACAACTGCAGTGTTACATTAAAAACTGTATTAGGCAACTGTGACCATAACAGCATCCCCATGCAAGAGACTCACTGGTATCAGGTAGTGGGTTTCAGCAGGCCTGACCAGTTGAGTGAACCCTAACTCGTTAATGTCATATTCTGCATCTTCTACATGTCATGTAAGGTATCACTGGAAAACCAACACACTGATCATGAATATTCTTGCATGGTGTGTGTATGGTAAACAACCAAGGGACCATACAAATATGAAGGAAATGAGGGACTAAAATGTGTTTACCAGACAAGCTGGGAGTGGGGTGTGTGTGAATAAACAGGTTCCTCCCAGACAAAGGACAAGCTAATGTCCCCACCCTCCCCCAGCCAGGTATCAGAGTTGATTAGCATTCACATGTCATGGGGCCATTCGTTTGAAGCAGAGAGGGCAGAAACGGATCAATTTGCATTTTAGCAAACACCAGCGAGCAAAGAAACCAGCATGAGACTCCTTTGCCCACCCCACTCCATGTCTTCTTCCTCACAGCTTGAATGAACTTCAGAAGAATCAATTTCAAAGGTCCACTGGACTATAGAAGAGAGGAGTTAAGAACCTCGCGTTATCTTTCACCTAGGAAGACAAGGGGAACCAGCATTCTGTACGTCTGTGGGAAGTCCTGTGAGAGAGAGTGCCAACCAGGCTAGGCAAAGAGCAATTGGTGAGAGAAACGATCTTCAACAAGATACAATTTTAGCTGTGTTCTTCACTTTTATATGCTTGCAGCCATCTCTATCTTTGTTTCTTTTACTTGGCTTCACTTAGCCTAGTTCCTGTTGTTAAACTTGTTATATTTTAATCTAAATCAACTCAGTGCTGTTTGAATTGAAGTAATTGTTAACTCCAGTTAATGTAGCAAGCTGCTAGGTGCTGATTCTTTAAAGGAGCAAACAACCTTATTATTCCTCTGAATGGCCCAGGAAAGGGCTGGACATTGCAGAAATCACAGTTTTGGGACAATTTGGGAGAGGGAGTGTGTTGGGGTCACTTGGCCAGTAGTAACCAAGGCTGGTGGATACCAGAGTGTGGCTGGGGTGTAACAAGCTGGCTGCTGGAATCAGAGTGTTGAGCCAGAGCTGCTTACCACACAGATACTGCATGCATTCTTGTCTGCTAGCTCCAGGCTGTGAGCCACAGCAGCAGAGCACTAAAGGCACCTAGGGTTACAGGGCAGGTGGTGACACACAGCCCTCCTTGTTGTAGATTGCACAATGTGACACCAGCCTCGCCCCATCTGGAGTAAGTCACTAGAACATTGCTTGAAGTAGCAGTGAAGCAGTGTGGTCTCAAGGAAGAGGTGGCCTGGAAGCCCTGAATTCCAAATAGTGATTCCCACTGTGGTCTTGAGAAGGTCACTTCATCTCTCTGCTTCAGCATCCCCCTCTGGAAAATGGGCATAATATTTAATACCAATCTCCCATTTGGGAAGGTAATATTTGTACAGTGCTAAACAGTCTTACCTGGTGTCACTATAATTTTATCATTTTGAACTGGCTCCAATAAAATAGGAAGAGTCCCAGACTTTCACCCAAACTGACACTCAAAGTGAAACTCCCACATTCAGAGGAGCTGTGAAGTTCAGAAGAGGAAGTGGTTTGTTTGGTTTTAAGTGGCTATTGGTTTTCTACTTTTGACTAGTGGTAGCAGGAGAACCCCAGCAAAGGCTATTTATTGGAGAACTGATTCAAAGCCAGTTCAAGTCTAGCGGAGTCTTTCCATTTCCATTGGCATGGGTTTGGCTCAGGCCTGTCGTATTTGCAGTAGAGATGTGTGACCCAGGCTAGATAGAATAAGAATCACTGGGGTTCTTTACTCAAACCAGCGGTGGTTCAATAAAAGCGAAATCTGCTTAAATCTATTTCATTTTGGATCATCTGTGCTATTCCTGCTTCTGGCTGACAACAGATGGGAGGCTCATGACAGGTAGCTCTTCCAAGAGAGCCAGTCTAAGCTATTGGGATAAGCATCCAAACCTTGGGGTTTGATTAAGCCCAAACTGGAGCTCAATTGATTGAAGTTCTTCCATCACTAAACCTGGTTAAAGCCATCAGAGTCTGAAGGTTTTGCTTGTAAGGTTTTTATTTTGTTAGTGCCTGTTTGAAATGGCACAGAGGTCAGACACATTAGTGGCCATCAGAAGCTGATCCAGCAGAGATGGATTAATGGACAGAGTAGCGGTGAAGGAGTTTAAAGTGCATGATAAATGAAAATCACCACATAGTACCATCACATGGGTGTGGTTTAAATATAGGTACCACAACAAGTAAAGGAATAACTATGCAAATAGCATGATCATCTCTGATATGAATATACACTAATGTCTCTGTGCTAAGCTTCTGAGCACATCTAGGTGATGCAGAAGTTTCCAGAAGACTGTGCTGACTCAGACTGAGTTGAGTGTTTGTAGTGGGAAGAAAGAGTCCTGTGTCTTCTCACAGACCTTGACTTCTAAGGGTTCACTGAACATGACGACTTTTGAGTTTACCCCTTCCATGGTACAGAGGAAACACAAAAAAGAAAAGAAAAAAATACATAAAATAAGAACGGAACAAAGAGCCAGTCCCAAATAAGCCATCAGCCTTTCTTCCTTCAAGAGACCTTGGGTATGCGTCAATCCAGCTCAACATCCTCTGGTCAGCCGCCTGAAAGTGTCTTGGTAAGTGGTTATAATAATAAAAAGCCCAACTTTCTCTCAGGGTGCTTTGATAGTCTGTAGGAATGGGAGCAGGCTCTGCCCTCCATCAGGCCACTCCCCGAGACCTGAGGGGCCTAGAGATCTGCCCTCCTCCCAGAGCTGCCTCCTGCTGGGCTTCCCACTTTTGAACTCTTTCTCCAGTCCTGACATGTCTTGCAGGTGGGGCAGGGCTACTCAAGCCCTCCCCGGACTTTAACAAGGAATTTATTTTACAAACAGACGCTTCCGAGGTGGGGTTGGGGGCAGTTCTGTCACAAATGGTGAGAGAAGAGGAACACCCAATCCTCTACCTAAGCAGAAAGCTTCTCCCAAGAGAACAGAAATATGCAGTAGTCGAGGGATAATGCCTTGCTGTCAAATGGGCTATTGAGACACTGTGTTATTACCTCTTAGGCCAGTGATTTACTCTTGTGATGGACCATGCACCCCTCCAGTGGATGCAGCAGAATTAGGAAAAGAATGCAAGGGTCACCAGGTGGTTCTTATCCCTCCAACCATTCCAGTTCAGCATACGGCACAGGGCTGGATGCCACCATGGCAACGCTGATGGTCTGTCACGAGCACACTGCTTGGTGTCCCAAGTTGCCCAATTCTATGGTGTTGAGCGGAGAGGGGGAAGATATGTGATGGGGCAAGGCCAGATGGCTATAGAAAAGTAGTGGGAGACAGATATATTAGCCCCAAGCTAAACAAATCCCTGTTACCAGGATAAGTAAATGGCAGCTGCTCCAGGTCAATTAAGACACCTGGGGCCAATTAAGATCTTTCCAGAAGGCAGAGAAGATAGCTAGGTTGATTGGGACACCTGAAGCCAATTCGGGGCTGGCTGAAACTAATTAAAAACCTCCCAGTTAGTCAGGTGGGTGTGCGTGTCAAGAGCTGTAGGAGGAAGCCGTGCTGTTGGAGGAACTGAGCAGTACAAACCATTTCAGGCGCAAGGAAGGAGGCCCTGAGGTAACGGTGAAGTAGATATTGAGGAAGTGGGGGTTTCTGTGGGGAAGTAGCCCAGAGAATTGTATGTGTCCTATTTCCAAAAAGTTAGCTACCATAGCTTCTACTATTAGGGTTTCTGGGCTGGAGCTGGAGTAGAGGGCAGGCCCGGGCTCCCCCGCTCTCCGCTCCCCGATTAATCACTGAGACTGGGAGACAAAAGAGACTGTTCGAGGGAGGGTTGCTTTTTCTCACCTCCCTTGCTGGCTTATGATGAAAATGGCTCAGTAGGCTGTGACCCTTGCCTCTAGAAAGAGAAGCGCTACGTGGAGGGTCACAGTGAGCCTCTGAGGCTAGCAAAATCCTCCAGGAAGCACGGGACCCAAGGAGACAAGGATAGAGCTTTGTCACAATATATAATAAGTTTCAAGGACCAGCCATCAATGCCACTGAACGGCCAGTTATGAAAAACTAACATAAGTCATGTATTTGATCATCTAAACTGGAGAGCTAGGTCCCAGCTTTCTTCATGATAAGATTGGATGTTCTAGCTGTCGAGAGGCCTGCTTTGTTACTGAGTAATAGTGAAAATATTTTTCTCCCTTTCTCAATAAGGACAAAACTTTTTAAAAATGATAAATCCCAAATGGCATCCTGCACGACATTTAAACTTCAGAGCAAAATGACGGAGCAGTGAATAATGAAACTTGCCCTGTTGATGGATTGCATGTTACCTTTCTACTCTCCCTCTCTCTGTCATTGTCAGCCAAAGCATTTCTCTCCTTTGTTTAGTTATCCCTTCCTTCTAGCAGTACAGCTTATTTAGGAGCATTTCATATTAAAGAGCAACTTTCATGCAGGAGGAAACTTTCAAACCTGTTGGACTTAATCATTTACTTTCCCCCCTTCTTACATTTACTTGTTTTAAAAAAGGACTCTCTCCTTACCAGCCCATCCTCATTTCTGCTTAGAGAGTCAGCAGCTGTCAGACTGTACCAGGATTGTCCTGATTTTGAGGAATGGTCCCATTATCTCTGCTGGTCTCATTCAAACCACAAGTGCTCTGGTTCCAATGGAATCTTGCGATATCCACTTTGCCCATTGGCCGCCTATGTATTTCCTGTAGTCCTGTTGTGGTGGGGTGTACAAACCCTGCACCAGAAGGGAAGTGGTTAAAGAGCTTCTTTGAGTCCAGGCAACGCATGCATGGGCTGGAGAAGGAGCTTCAAAGGGGAATAGAACAGCTCAGTAACAGGCAGCCAGTGGAGGTGAACAACCCTACACTCTTAGGCTATGTCTATACTTAAAATGTTACAGTGTAGGTGCTCACTACTGCAACAGCAGGGAGTAAATCCATCTCCCCCAGAGGCAGTAGCTAGGTTGAGGGAAGGGAAGCCGCAAGGGGAGCCTGCAGTGACTGAAACCCATTCATATCATTACTCAGTTCCATGCTTCACACAGGAAGACCTCTAGCTTCTGGCTACCTCTGAGCGGCTCATCTGGTGTCTTACATTCCAGCTGCCTCTCAGATGAACAGCATGGTAGTGGGAGTCACCTCTATTCCTGGCCACAGCTCAGAGATGTTTGGTTAGTCACCAAATAGGAGAATTTCAATTCAGCCTGTGAACAAGCAGCCCAAGCTGCTCCTCCAGCCTCATCCCCTTAATTCCAGGTAAAGATGGTAGTGGTGTGGCCAAGGCTAGTGTGCAATACAAACTGCAGACTCCACCATGTCATCAGGCATCTGTCCTTGCACTCAGAGTGCTGCTCAGCTCTTCCTGCTCCAAAGGCTGCACCTCTCAGCTAGACTGGCTGGAACAAATATGTGCAGCTGCTCATGGGTCCAGCATCTTGTGCAGATGCTCTTTAGCTGCAGTCAGTCAATTCCTGTTGACTAGGTTAGTTTTTTTTACCCTGCATTCACCCTTCCAGCTTTTGGCTGACACCAGATTAAGACATTTTCCCCCAAGCCACCTTCCCCTGCACATCTCCCTTTGCCCCCACCTGCTCTAACTATCTACTATCTATTTCCATGAATGTATCTAAGACTTCTAAGGATCAAAGCTATTTCAACCCAGCCTGGTATGGACTGCTCAGCTGGTTCTCTCCCTAGCCACATGCTCAGGCTGTGTTTGGACCTTTGTGTCTATTCAGGCAGCAGCATTCAGCTCGACCCATGCTGTGCCGGACTTCAGCCCTGCTCTCTTGCAAGGGTATCTGGGACAGCCAAGAGCCTCTTAGGTATGCCTGCAGCAGCAAGCCTCCCAGTCCAGATCAACAGGCTAGCAAGGCTCTCCTTAGCGGTTAAAAAAAAATATTGATGCATTTTGAAGTTGCAGCTTGGGCTAGAACTCGGCCTCTGAAGCGTAGGTTGCCCAAGCTCCAGTCTGAGCTGCAACGTCAGCTCTTTTTAGACAGCTAGCCTGAGCCACACTAGCCCAAGTCTGTTTGTTTCTTGCCCGTGACCTGTCCACGACCTTTCTAAGGCCTGGTCTACACTAGGACTTTATGTCGAATTTAGCAGCGTTAACTCGATTTTACCCTGCACCCGTCCACATTAGGAAGCTATTTATTTCGACATAAATGGCTCTTTAATTCGATTTCTGTACTCCTCCCCGACGAGGGGAGTAGCGCTAAATTCGACATGGCCATGTCGAATTCATGTTACTGTGGACGGAATTAGACGCTAATAGCTCCGGGAGCTATCCCACAGTGCACCACTCAGTGGATGCTCAGGACAGCAATCCGTACTCGGATGCTCTGACCTGCCACTCAGGAAAAGCCCTGGGAAAATTTGAATTCCTTTTCCTGTCTGGGCAGTTTGAATCTCATTTCCTGTTTGGACATCGTGGTGAGCTCAGCAGCACTGGCAACGATGCAGAGCTCTCCAGCAGAGGTTACCATGCAATCCCAGAATAGAAAGAGGGCTCCAGCATGGACTGATCGGGAAGTTTTGGATCGCTGTGTGGGGAGATGAATCCATCCTATCCGAGCTCCGATCCAAAAGACGGAATGCAAAAATTTATGAAAAAATATCCCAGGCTATGACAGAGAGAGGATACAGCCGGGATGCAACGCAGTGCCGCGTGAAAATCAAGGAGCTGCGACAGGCATACCAGAAGACCAAGGAGTCCAACGGACGCTCCGGATCGCAGCCACACACTTGCCGTTTTTACGAGGCACTGCATGCTATGCTCGGTGGTGCTGCCACCACTACCCCACCAGTGTCCATGGACTCCGACGACGGGGTCTTATCTACGGCCACGTCATCGGAGGTTTTCGTGGACGGTGAAGATGAGGAAGGAGAGGAGGAGGACGAGGCAGTCGACAGCGCTTTCAATGCTGATTTCCCCGACAGCCAGGATCTATTCATCACCCTGACTGAGATCCCCTACGAACCCTCCCAAGGCAGCATCCCTGACCAGGAATCAGGCGAAGGATCAACAGGTCAGTGTTTTAAACATTTATTTGGAATACAATAGGCATGGTGTATAAGCACTGTGTTTGTACTGCTTAATTGGCCTTAGGCGCTTCAGCTTTGAGTCGTTTTCCAGTGCAACTACTCGAAAAGTCTGTCAATATGTATGGGGATAGAGGAGAAATCCCCATCGGAGATCTCCGCGAAGCTCTCCTGGAGGTACAGTGAAAGCTTTTGTATCAGGTTCCCAGGGAGAGCGGCCTTATTGTCTCCTCCATGGTAGGATACTTTCCCGCGCCATGCAAGCTGCAGGTACTCTGGTATCATTGCCTTGCATAGCATGGCTGCATACGGCCCCGGGGTTTGCTGGCATTCACGCAGCATGAGGTCTTTGTCTGTCTCCGTAATCCTAATCAGAGTGATATCAGTCATGGTGCCCTGGTTTGAATGAGTGGTTTCTTTAGTATAGTGAATTCTTCATTTTCCCTTTAAAGAAAGACACCCAGCGGTTTCCATCCACGCGGGGGGGGAGGGAGATGGGAGGCTAACCATTCGAACTTAGTGGTGCGCAGGCAGGGAGAGTTCCCGGGACCGGCCACGCGGAGGGGGGGAAAGGGTAGGCGAGCCGTTCAAACAGAGCGGTTCGCGGGCACTTTCAGTTCCCGGGAGCAGCCACGCGGAGGGGGGGAAAGGGTAGGCGAGCCGTTCAAACAGAGCGGTTCGCGGGCACTTTCAGTTCCCGGGAGCGGCCACGCGTGGGGGGGGGAAGGGTAGGCGAGCCGTTCAAACAGAGCGGTTTGCGGGCACTTTCAGTTCCCGGGAGCGGCCACGCGGAGGGGGGGTAAAGGGTTGGCGAGCCGCTGTAGATGAGCGGTTTGGGCAGCAGCAGGAACTGGCCGCCGCCAGGAACTGTGATTGAAACATGGGAGTAGAGCACTGCTGTGAAGTAAGCTCTCAGCAGTCCAAAGGCAACAGCTTACCATGGTCTCCAGAGAGCAGATTTCCAGTGTTCAGCAAGGCTTCTGGGATCTGTACACCAGGACCCCAGACACTCAGGATAAAGACATAATATTCGACCTTGTAGTAAGTGCACATGTGATAGGTACTGTGCTTGGTCTTATTCACAGGGAAAGAGTATAGGCATTGTTCTGGAAAAAGTATCTTTCTGAGGAATTCACTCCCTTTATCTCATCCCACAGCTGCGAGTGTCTCCCACCCTACCCGTGGATCACCCTCCCAGAGGCTTGCGCTGATCAGGCGGCGCAAAAAGAGAACCCGGGACGACATGTTCTCAGAATTGATGGTCTGTTCTCGAAAGGAGGCGGCACAGCGGAGAGAGGACGTCTCGAGGTCCGAGCGAGCAGTCAGCGAATGGGAGCAGAGGGCTGAAGCTCGCGAGGACAGGTGGCGGCAGGAAGACCAGCAGGCGACTCAAACGCTGCTGGGACTAATGAGGGAGCAAACTGACACGCTCCGGCGCCTGGTAGACGTTCTCCAGGACAGGAAACAGGAGGAAAGAGCACCTCTATATGTTATTTCCAACCACCCTCCCCCGCAACAAAGTCCAATCCCCCCCTCACCCAAAGTCACTAGAACGAGGGGAGGCAGGAGCCGTGGAAATAATCACTCCACCCCTGCAGACTGCTCCAGTAGCAGAAGGCTCTC
Organism: Chelydra serpentina; assembly: GCA_037349315.1. Taxonomy (NCBI): domain Eukaryota; kingdom Metazoa; phylum Chordata; order Testudines; family Chelydridae; genus Chelydra; species Chelydra serpentina. The sequence goes on from JBAIAC010000023.1 coordinate 2,500,360, forward strand.
ATTTCCAAAACTTTAGATGGGTCCTTTCCTTCCCTCCAACCGCACCCCACAAGAGTTCCCTGCCCAGGTATCATCTAAAAAATATGCTCCCCTTAATAAAAATGTTTGTTTTGCACAGTGCTGTTTCCCTGACTTTCTTTCACAGGACGGTTTGGTTTTGGGGGAGTGGGTAAGGGGGTTTGTTATTAGCGACGACAGGCGCCAGAACCAGGGTACAGACAGGGGGAAAGGATCAACATAAAGTCACTCTCACATTGCATGCACTGGGCACACTTGTCATTCTGGGAGGGGGTTGTCTTGTTCTCTATGGGGGGGAGGCCCTGTGACTTTCTGGTGGGGGAGGGTGGCTGCAGATCTTTTGCGGCCGGCGATAGCCTGCATGACAGATCCATGCAGCAGGGTATCTGTGGCCGCAATCCATGGCCGAAAAGTCACAAAGGCCCCACCACACACTGTTGCGAATAGGAGGGGTTGCTGGCTCCCTTGAAACAAGCAGTCCAGCACTTCGGACTGCTCTGGGAGCAGGAGCATGTCATTCCCCGAGTTTGGAAGCGTACTTTCCAACACTTCACTCGCTCCCCAACCACGGTATGCGTCCCAGGTTAAACCCTTAACCGAGAAATCATTAATAGAGACGGTTTTAATAAACAGTGTTTCCTTTATTATACTTTTAAAGCGTTGAATGAAGGGGGGGAAGGTGGTTGGTAATTGGAGAGGATAGGCAACAGAAACTGGGTAAAGAAACGGGGGCAGGTTCAGCTTCTGTTTAAACAAGCGTAACAGTCACTGGTTACCCCGCTCGCTCTGGAAGCGAGCTTTCAAAGCTTCCCGGATGCGCAGCGCGTCCCGCTGTGATCTTCTAATCGCCCTGGTGTCCGGCTGTGCGTAATCAGCAGCCAGGCGATTTGCCTCAACCTCCCACCCCGCCATAAACGTCTCCCCCTTGCTCTCACAGAGATTGTGGAGCACACAGCACGCTGCAATCACAATGGGGATATTTGTTTGGCTGAGATCGGAGCGAGTAAGTAAGCTTCTCCAACGACCTTTGAGACGGCCAAAGGCACACTCCACCACCATTCTGCACTTGCTCAGCCGGTAGTTGAAGAGCTCCTTTTCAGTGTCCAGGGCTCCTGTGTATGGCTTCATGAGCCAGGGCATTAGCGGGTAGGCTGGGTCCCCGAGGATCACTATAGGCATCTCCACATCCCCAACAGTTATTTTGCGGTCCGGGAAATAAACACCCTCTTGCAGCCATCTAAACAGACCAGAGTTTTTGAAAACACGAGCATCATGAACCTTGCCCAGCCATCCAACATTGATGTTGGTAAAACGTCCTTTGTGGTCTACTAGTGCTTGCAGCACCATAGAAAAATAGCCCTTTCGGTTAATGTACTGGCTGCCCTGGTGGTCCGGTCCCAGGATAGGGATGTGTGTCCCATCAATAGCCCCGCCGCAGTTTGGGAATCCCATAGCGGAAAAGCCATCTATGATCACCTGCACGTCTCCAAGGGTCACTACCTTTGAGAGCAGCAGGTCAATGATTGCATGGGCTACCTGCATCACAGCAACCCCCACGGTAGACTTGCCCACTCCAAATTGATTTGCGACTGACCGGTAGCTGTCAGGAGTTGCAAGCTTCCACAGGGCTATGGCCACTCGCTTCTGGATAGTCAGGGCTGCTCGCATCCGGGTCTCCTGGCGCTTCAGGGCAGGGGACAGCAACTCACAAAGTTCCAGGAAAGTGCCCTTACGCATCCGAAAGTTTCGCAGCCACTGGGATTCATCCCAGACCTGCAGCACTATGCGGTCCCACCAGTCAGTGCTTGTTTCCCTTGCCCAGAATCGCCGTTCCACAGGATCAACGTGCCCCATTGCCACCATGATTTCTACGGACCGGGGTCCCGTGCTTTGCGAGAGGTCTGTGCCCCTCTCAGAGTTCATGTCCTCCCGGAGCTTCTGTTGCCTCCTCGCCCAATTTCTCTGCATCTGTCTCTGGAAAAGGTGGACGATAAGGCACGAGGTGTTGACAACGGTCAGAACAGCAGCGATAATCGCAGAGGGCTCCATGCTCGCTGTCCTGTGGCGTCCGAGCTGTCAATCACCGGAAAAGGGAGCGAATTAATTGCCCGCCGGCGCTTTCACGTAGGGAGGGCGGGAATGTGGGTCGAGTGATGACATTTACCTATAACCACCCTCGACACATTTTTGGCCCCAGAAGGCACTGGGGGCTACACCCAGAATTCCAGTGGGCAGCGGGGACTGCGGGAACTGTGGGATAGCTACCCACAGTGCACCGCTTGCAATGTCGACGCTTGCCCCGTTACTGTGGACTCACACATTCGATTTAATGTCCTTGCTGTGGATTCGCATGATCGACTTTGCAATATCGGTTTCACAAGTTCGGTTTAAGAAAAATCGAACTAGTCTCATAGTGTAGACATACCCTAAGAATACCCATGATTAACTCGTGGGAGGTTGGCTGGTGCAGGCTGCATAGACATGCCCTGAGTTCCCAGCACTGGGAGGTGTGTTCTATGGAAGCTGAGAGACAACGATGGGAGAGAACTCTCCGTCCTGCAGCAGGCATGTGTAAGTGACTGTTTAGCTACTGTTGCAACAACCACCCTCTTGCTTAGGGATTGAATGAGAGGCGAGGGTTTGGCAGGAAACGTTTTCCTGTCCTGTGAGTTTGAGACTTAGGCTTTGTCTGCACTAGCACTTTTGTCTGCAAAACTTTTGTCAGTCAGGGATGGGAAACACACACACACCCCGACTGACATAAATTTCACCGACATAAGTGCCGGTGTGGACAGCGCTATATCAGCGGGAGATGCTCTCACACTGACATAGCTACCACCATTCATTGGGGGTAGTTTAATTATACTGGTGGGAGCGCTCTATTCCGCCAGCATAGAGTGGCTACACAGGAGACTGTATAGCGGCGCAGCTGCAGTGGTACAGCTGTGCCTCTGTAAGACCTGTAATGTAGGCACAGCCTGAGAAGTTTTTCTCCATCCTGAAATTGGAGTGGAGGGAGGGGGAAAAACACTTGACATTTTTCATAAATAAATGAAAAAATCAGGTCAAACATTTGATTTTGCTTTCAAACGTTTTTTAAACAATTAAGCTTTAAGTATAAATTAACTAAAATTTCCAAAGTCATTTTGAATACAAAAATGAAAACTCATTTAGAAAATATCAAAATGGGACATTTAGATGATTTTGAAACTTTTTTCAAATTGGCAGATTCGTCGAAACCAACCCTTTCCAGCCAACAGATTTGGTTTTGATGAATCGACATGTTCAGACAAAACACATTTCACTGTAAAATTCCTGACCTGCTCTCCCAAGGACCTCCAGAGCTGAAAGCACGAGCCACTGCATCTTTAGCTAGAGAGTCAAGTTCTGTTGCTGGAATCTGTAACCCTCAACCTCCATGGATCAAATACGAAGTGGGACAGGTAACATATACTGAAGGGTGAGTTACATATGAAACACCCCAACAGTCTCTACCAGAGAGGTACAAGTGTTCAACACCCAACCTACACTTTAAAAAACAAAACAAGACACTACTTCTACAGTCAGTTCAAGCTACACCTTCAGGTACCAATGGGGAAATGGCCATACCCACCAGTCTTTGTTTGACAGTTCACTGCTCAACCCCAATATCTGGATGAAATAAACAACAAACCAAAACCACAACTTCCTGACACAAAAGGGGCCATTCTTGAGAAGCAATAGCCTTGCTTTACTTCTTAAAGCACCACTTCCATTATACAATCTTTTTTCCTTCATTCAGTAAATGGTGCTGGTCAAGGGAATGGGTAACACTATATTGCGTATCACTAGGGCTCCGTGTTTGTCACGGAGGTTGCAGAAGTCACGGATTCCATGACTTCCTGCGACCTCCGTGACTTCTGCAGCGGCCAATGTGGCTGACCCCAGGGCTGCCCAAGCAGCTGGCTCTGGAGCCAGCTGCTCAGGCAGCCCCACAGCCAGCTGCACCAGCCGCAGCTGGAGCGGCCCCAGGGCCAGCAGCACTGGCCACTGCTCAGGTGGCCCTGGCCAGCTGGCCCCAGGGAGCGCCTGAGCAGTGGTTGGCCCTGGGACTGCCCCCCCCACCCCCCAGCAGCAGCTGGAGCAGTTGCTGCCCCGCCAGGGTTTCTCCCACCAGCAGATAGTGCTGTGGGGCCCTGGGGCTGCCCCTCCCAGCTGCTGGTGCCGCAGACTCCCCACCCCTAAGATTCAATCAGAGGTATTTATGGTATAAGTCATGGACAGGTCATGGGCCATGATTTTTTGTTTCTTGCCCGTGACCTGTCCATGACTTTTAGTAAGAATACCCATGATTAACTCGTAGCCTTACGTATCACTTCCCAGTGACATTCTCTCACGCCAGAAGGACATGGAGGAAACAAGTGCTTGATATTGACAATTGTTCTCTGGTTGGGTTTTTCTAAGCCGGAGATCCTTTCTAGGACTAGAGCAAACAGGGAGGCTACCCCAGACTGCTATGCCCACCAGACACTAGGCTAAACTGCCAGGTTAAGGCAAGAGTCCATTGGTTTTAACCAATAAGGGGTGGAGCCAGCCAACCATCTCCACTTCTCCAGGCAGTTTCAATTGGAAGCTGCAGGGCTGCCTCCTTTGCAGTACTGCATTCTTAACTGCAGGTGGTGCTGCATAAGGCTATAAATAGCAGCCCTGCCAGGCCCTCTCACATGACCCAGAATAGAGCAAACACTGTTGTTTCTCCCAATCCATAAATAACTCAGCCAAAAGCATTGTTCCAGGTGAAGAATTCCCAGCTCTATACTTCTTAATGCAGTGAAAATTAAAAGGAGGAACAAAGCAGCCAGCTGTATGGTTGGTTTCTCCTTTCCTACCTCTCTTGAGACTTTACACATTACTCAATAAGGGGGGTTTCTACAAACATACAGTTTTAAAATTAACCCTTGTATAAATCCCTCTCTGCTTGGTTTCTGCATTCTCTATGGCTGGCACTGCCATGGGCACTCTCCAGATCGGTGCCCCCCTTTCAGTTTTGTTTCTTGATTTGACACATTTTGGCTGTGGGCCCAGAATGCTTTTTCTGAAAAGCTGCTGGCACATGTTCACAAAAAGCAAAAAGTTTGTACGCATAAGTACAGTCTCTGAGACTCCAGCAGTCCGTACTCCTTGTAATACACGCTCTGTCTCTATTCTAGGTGGTACCACACTTGACATTGATCGTATAAGGAAGGTTTTGTGACTGCTCAATCGATGCCTTATCCACTGTTGCTGAAAAATATTTCGAGGTAGATGTAGTGACCTTTCGCTTTTGTAAACCTGTCGTCATAAACTAATGAGGTGACAGACTAAAAAAAGGGGCATTATTTATGTCTGCCAGTGACTGGGAGGTCAGCTGTCACAGGCAGCGGTGAGAGCAAGAGTCAGGTCTATTAGTTAGAGCAGGAGTTGGCAGTCAGGAATCCGAGCCCAGGGTCAGACCCAGAGTCAGAGGCCAGGCACCAGAGCCCAGGGTCAAGAATTGGAGCTGAGGGTCAGAACCAGGTTACCTGAAGCAAGGCTGGGTATAAGCAGGCACAGGAGCTATTGCAGCTGTGGGCGAATGCTTTGGAGTGACCACTGAACTGCTGCTGGGCGTAAGAGTCTGTCTGCTGACTTTTCCAACCAATCAGGCGGTGTAGCTAATCAATCAGGCAGACTGCTATAGACCAGATGTGCTCACTAGGTTGTCCAGCAACTGGCTCTGCTGCAGGCCTTGATCCTTTCTAATGTCAACTGAAGGACCAAAAAAAAAAAAAAAGTCTGTCTCCACCATGCCAGTTATTAAATAAACAATCCAAGATAACCACCCCCCAGCATACCACAAAATTAAAATAAAACTTCCCAGCCAGTAACTAAATAACACCGCCCTCAGAACCCCACATGAAAACCTCAGTCGTCCCCCAAGCCCTAGCAAATAGGTGATCTTTGCAGAGTGTCCTGAAAGACAACAATCTAGACTATTTTGGACCAAAGAGGAAAGCAACATCTAGAGCTGTAGTGCTGTGCCAAAGGACACCGTGTTGGTAGCCTCTTCTCTTTCATATCAAGAAGCTCCAGCTTGAGCCCCTCGACTGATCAGAATGTGTGGCACTGTCACTCAGGGAAAGAGGCATCCTCTCAGGTAGGCAGGTTGCAGACCAGTTAAGGCTTTATAGCCCAAACCAATGATTTAAACTCCCCTAGAACCAATGAGCATCCATGACAAATCTCAGCGTAATTATACTCCACTATATACACTACCTTATTAAGGGGCAGCTACTTTCTTGAACCAGCTTCCATTTCTGAATAGATGGAAACTGTAGCTCTATTTACATCATATTGCAGGAGCCTCACCTTGATATGACAAAGGAATGGGTGACAGGGGTAAGGTCTGCATCCGATAGAAAAGATTGCAAACTCATGGCCAGGCACAGATGGACAAAGCATCAGCAGCAAGGCCATAATATTATTGTCCAAAAGTAGTAGTAAATCTAGCAACAACACCCCTAAGATACTGACTTAGACCTTCCTGTGCTGGTAAGTGTATTAATGGTAGGTATGTGTCACTGATCGGTAGCATGGAGCAAGTCCACTGAGTTGTAAAAACCAGAATAATTTTGAATCTTTGTGTAACAGGTTGCCCCCCTTTAAGGTGCTACCTGAGTGCTGAGACAAGTCCCTCAAGCAGAGGCTTCCCAGAGCTGATCTCCGTGTGTGTGTCTTTCTGCAGCTGGTTGTGGCCCTTCCTGTGTGTGGGTGCTAGAGCTCAGCAAGATAGGGTAAAGAGTGCCCAGGCTGGTGGAACAGGTGGGTTCAGTGGTATCCCAGTACATCAGGTGGCACCTTAAAGTGGGGAAATCTGTCACACTTTGGATGGACAAGAAGTTTGTGAAGTTTCTAAGGGCTGGTCCACACTGGGGCGGGGATCGAACTAGGAAACGCAACTTCAGCTACGAGAATAGCATAGCTGAAGTCGACGTTTCCTAGATCGAACTAAATTTACTTACTCCGGGTCCACGCGGCGCAGGCAGGCTCCCCCGTCGACAGCACTTCCTCCTCTCGGCAAGCAGGAGTTCCGCAGTCAACGGGGGAGCGCTTCTGGGATTGATTTATCGCGTCCAGATGAGATGCAATAAATCGATCCCAGAAGATTGCTCTCTACCCGCCGAATCGGGCGGGTAGTGTGGACTTAGCCTAAGAGGGTCAAGGCCAAGCAGACAAGGGAGATATGAGAGAAAACCAGGAAGGTTGGAGGTCAAGGATGACTGCACTATCCCTGACCTTGGGTGCAAAATTAAGGATTATAAAAACGTAGTGTTAGAGGGATCAGCGTACATGGAATAAACGTACAGATCTGTCATGAAGTACTCAAAGGAGCAAAATCAGCATTGTGAAAGGGCTCAAAACCAAGCCAAAAGATGTCAAGGATCTTGTGCTATAAGACACAGGCAGAAAGGGGAAACAGAAAAGGGTGAACATGGGAACATTAGAAAGTGAATGAAGGGGGCAAGTAAGGGTTTTTTAAAAGTTAGGGGGTTGATAGCAGCCATTTGGAATGATACTGGGAAAGATTAATTGGGAATTGACTGGATGATGATGATGGCAGAGATAAAGAGCAAGGCTAGGGCGAAGAGAGGTTGGCAGGAAGGACACTGAGGTTGGTCTCCATAGCAAAGTTACAGCTGTTGGTGGTTTTATGGGCTGTTTGTTGGGAAGGGGAAGAGGTGATAGGGGAAGATGGGTACAAGTCAGTCAAGATGTAAGGAGGATTCTGGGTATGAGACAGTATTTTTTTCAATCTTCCATAAAAACAGAACAAACCCTTTGAAAGGTAGAGTATGGAATGAATGGCCCCGAACAGTCATTGTGACTCAGCACCAGTCTCTCTAGTAATGGAGTGTAATTCAGAGCACATTGAAACCTTGTTAAGTTACAATCCCATATCATTTTGGCCTCAAGAGTCACCTCTCATTCTCCAACTCTCCCACTTCCTGTCCCAACTACTTAGCAAGTGTTTCTGGATGACCTTCCGCACCCGCCCCAGTTACACGATTCTTCCATATGGCCTCCTCAGATCTTGAGAGCAAGGACTGGTTTTTATTTTATTTTTTACTGAAGAACTCTTCTCAGGAAGTGGTTGCACACAAGTACAATTTTAATTGTCAGTGTTGGGAGCAGTTTGCAAGATGCAGGGAGTTCATCTGCCCTCATACTAAGAAGAGTTACTCTCCAAGGTATCCTTGACTCATGTGTTCCTTGATTAGTTTTCTAATTTTTCATTCTATTTTTTCCTGAAACCCCCAAAACTTATCAACAGGAGGCAGGTGCATCAACACCTCAACGTATGTTTTAAAGATTCCCACAGATCTCTTTAGGAGATCAGGTCAAACTTGTTTTGGTCTAGCACAGCAAACCGACATCCTATGCAAAGAATTTAAGGAAAACATCATGACAATTCTCATTTATATAAGCCCTGAGGTTCAGAGAGTAAAGAGCTCTCTGTTGCCACCTGTTGATGCATTGGGAGAACAGGGGCCCAGAGCTGCTTGAGAAATACTTATAAACTCCATGCTTATAAACTCTTTGCCGCCATCTGTTGGACAACAAAACGAACTGACTGAAGGCCCATGCCTCATTTGCATTTTAGTTATATGCTGGTTTGGGGCTTATTGGGTAAAGCACAGTTAATTTTTGAGTTTGGGGTGGGCAGTTGGGAAATACAAGGACTAGACACTTACTTCAAATATGCCTGAGGGCACCCAGACCATGGCTGATATCAGGCACCATTGGGTGAGGGAGGCTAAAGAAAGAAACAGAGGGGAAAGGTTCCCATATTCTGCTGGGAGTGCCTCTGGGGTGGTGAAAACTAAGAGTCCTAGGTATCACTGAGCCTCTCCTAAGAGCTGAGGACGGTGTTGAGGTGACTGATGGTGCAGAGCAACAGCGCCAGTTTTGAGGTGACAGGAAGCACAGTGTGGTGGTGGCAGAAGCAGAGCTGAGGCAGGGTGGGCTGCAGCCACAGAGAAAGCCACAGCCCACCTAAGGGATGGGCCACCCTGTCCAGCAATTAAAGCAGAAGCCACCCCAGGTAGGTCAGGTGGTAGAACCCCCATATCAGCCCAGACAGTATTGGCCTGCCAACATCCTTGGCCTTCTACAACCCAGGACAGCAACTGTGAGTGGGGAGGGAACATCAGCCACTCACAGCTGCCAAAAGAGGACTGAGGTTCGGATTACAGATAAGACACCCTGTGGGGGTGGGGGGTTTACTGATTAATTAGCTGGTTTTCCCAAATTCATTCTGTTTGTTTTATCTCCTGGACTCAGTGCTTGCAAGTGGGGAAGTATTGCCCATCAAGGGTGCTCAGGGTGCTGTATATAGTGGTTTCTGGAGCAGGGCCTACGTCAGTGTTAGTTGAGTCGTTAGAAAGAACCCCTAGAAAACTGAGCCTGGCCCTTTTTGCTGCTGACAACACCTGGCAGAAGGATTACATTTAATTTTCCTATCATGTGATTTAATCAATAATTGGACAGCAGTCTCATACTTGGGGCAGGGACCATCATCTTATTCCGTGTTTGTAAGGCGCCTAGCACAATGGGGTTCTGGTCAATGAGTAGGGTTTCTAGGTGCTATGGTAATACAAATAATTAATAGTAAGATGTCTGCATGTAGATGGGAGTGTTCAGTTGTAGTCAAGGCAGTTTCCCATGAGAGCCTTTGAGTCAATCAAGATGATAGAAAATCCATTAAAGACCAAAAAATCTGTGTATGGAAATGGAACACTTCCTGTGACCATCACAAGTCGGGAGTTTTGGTATAATGGGAACAGTCACAAATACTGCAATAGCAATGGCTTCGCTTGCTGCAGAGATTTTCAGGTTGTGTTTGAAACTTAGTCTTGAGTAGTTCTGGGTTCCCCACGATCTGTGTGCTAGAGGCATAGAATGGCTATTGTGCTTATTCACACTCATCATGATCACCTTCAGTAAGACAGCCAGTGGCCCCAGGATTTTCATTTAATGAATGAAACTACAGTAAAGCTGCATCCTCCAGTTCTCCAAGGTAATTCCTATGGTTGTCATGGCCATCCAGACTTCCCCACTTACATCTCATGATGTCAAAAAGGCACCGCTTTATGTAGGTAGCTGTTACATGGTCTAGCTCACCTACTTCCTATGGAAAGAGAATTGAAGGTAGGACATAGACAAAAGAGTTGGCTGCAGATATGTGTTTAGGAGTACAGTTTTGTGCCAATCAAAGCTGGTTTATGTAAGAAAAAAGATTCTCTCAAATCAAAACAATAAGTGGGCGCTCAGTGCAATTTCAGTTCTATTGCTCCATTTGTATGGAACTCTTTTCTCTTCTCTCTAAGATCCTTCGTCTCTGGCTTTAAAACTTTCCATAGCTCTTTATCTTATAATTCAACAGTGTGAAAATTTTGTAGTCCTCAATGTGAAGGATCCTATATAAAATACTTCTACAATCTAACTAAGTAAAATAAAATGTAAGATCTCTGTATGGAAGGGTTGATTGCACTGGATATTTATTGAGAGCTCAGTTCAGCAAACACTTCCTTAACTTAAATCCTTGCTCAAGTGCTTTTTTGACTTCAATGGGATTATTTGCAGGTTTACATGCTTTGCTGAATCGGGGCCTAAGACTCTATTCAATCTATATCTTTAAATACAAATTGATTATTGCATGCATTGCAACTGGAAGGCTTCTGTGCAGTACAACATTTAGTTTTTCAATAGCTCATCCTCCAGAAATACGATAAATAAGGGACTTGCAGAAACCAAGTGAGCAGGTAAAAAATTACCCTTATATTAATGTACTTAATTATCTGCAAAAAAATTAGTAAAAAAACCCCTGAGATGACCCACTACATGCCCCCTACTGGCAGCAAGAAGGAACACATGATAAACCGTTTGTGAAATACAAAGGCTCCTAAAAGAAGTCACTTTGGTCCCTGCCATAAGTCAATGTGTTGCAAAGGAAGGCTGGGAAACAGGAGCTGATTTTTCTCTTAAATCTGATTTCATAAGGTGATTTATTGATGTTGGATTTGTTAAAACTAACCGTTTAATATTTTTAAGCGTACTGTGCAGCTTGGAGGAACGTGACCTAGGGCTAGACCAAACATTCAATCGTCCTGGTCTGCAAGGTCTAACTGAGCCTTAGGGGTGCATCTGGGGATTGCCAGTGACCAGGAGGTGGTGATTTACAAGTGGTCACCAGGAGGGCCTGGTATATCAGCCAGCCACTTGGGGATCCCCTCGGACCAGGAGAATCCTCTTTCGGCCAGTGTGGGACCAAGAATTTTGCCAGATGCCTGGAATTCAACTAGAGCAATGACATTTTCAAAGAAGACTTGACCTAAAAGCGAACACCTCTTCAAAAACATCAGATCAACTCTGACGGGCACATTGAATCAAGCGTGCTGGAACAATTTTTACAGAGGGGGTGCTGAGAGACATTGAACAAAACTGTAAACGCAGTATATAATGGAAATCACTTTGTCAGCAGGCATGGCAGCACCCCTACTTCCAGCACCTATGCATTGAATAACAAATCGTTTCCTCCTGTCTGTAAAATGTTAAAATTGTGATCACAAGAAAAGTAATTTTCTCAGAGCTGCTAAGCTCCCTTCCCATTTCCCTCTGGAACTTGTGTGTCTGTTTATAGTTACATTGAGCAATGTTTTGTAAGCAGTTGAAAAGCTACTGGGAAGCACAGTTCCACAGATCCCCAAGCCGAAACTGAATGAGTTCCAGAACTACCCGTTTCCCTGCCGCACAGAAATGTAATTGACATAGATTATCTACAATATGGTATTGAAAACATTGCTGCAAGCAAAGTAGAATGCTTGGTATGCTTTTTTCCATGCCAGTACCCAGAATGCTTTTCTGGTTCATTTATTTTACAGACAAGCTCAGAGGTCTGAGCTCAAACAAAATATACCAGAAGGCTTGGGTTTGTGTGAGTGCTTGTCTGTATGCAAATGCAGCCACTGATTTCAGACTAATACAGAAAATGAAGTGAAGGGTATAAATCTTCATCTTTTTGCCTCTCGTTCAAATCATAGAAATTAGATCATCTAGTTCCTCTTTTAGTCAATGCTAAAATAAGCCTTGTATAGTGGGGTCATCATTGAATTATCTGCTGTTAATGGGATGCCTGACTAGGGAGGTGTGCCAAATAACCTCATAATTCTGACACGGACAGCTATCATCAGATCCCAGCGGCGACGTTAGCACCATCCAGTCCACGTTTTGAGTGACGCAACAGGAAGTTGAATTTTCAAGGGCAACATAAATGAGTCCTCTTACCCCAGGTACCCACCTTGTGGCTGAGAGCAGCATTGCAGCTCTCTTGCATGGCTAGCACCCCCTGCTGATGGTTGCTCCAGTGTTGTGGCAGTTTTTCTATCTGTTCATGGAGCCCTCCAGCCTGCTCATCATCTTAAGTCCACCCTTTTCAGTCGTTGCAACCGTCCAAACTAAGAAGTCCCCAAAACGTCAATGCCAAACAGATCCTTCTGCCCTCTCAGGGGCTATTCCTCAGCCTGTCTTCAAGGTTCAGCCTGCAGCCCCCTTCACTGGGGCCAGTAGGGGAAACCAGTCCCACGCTCAGCTCTGGGTTCCAGCTCAGGATTGCTCAGTGCTGCACAGCTAGGTCAGTTCCTTTACCTGTAGTGCAGTTTGCCTTGGGCCACTTCCTATCTCACATCTTTACTTCCCCGCTCGGTCTCCAAATCTCTCCCATTCTGACCAAGGTCCCGCGCAAGCCTCCCTGCCTGGAGAGCTTGCATCCCTCCTTTGAACTACATTTCCTGCTCTGACTCTCCTTCTGACTCAAGGTCCTACAAACAGGGCCAGCTCTAGGTTTTTTGCTGCCCCAAGCAAAAATATTTTTGGCTGCCCCCGCCCAGCCCTGGGCTCTCACCCCTCCCCCACCAGTGCCCTCCCCGACCCGCACCCCCTGCTGCCCCAACTCTGGGCTCTCCCTCCCACCCCACCCGCACCCCCTGCCTCCCCAGCCCTGGGCTCTCTTCCCCCCACCCACCTGCACCCCCTGCCACCCCAGTGCTGGGCTCTGCCTCCCACCCCAACCACACCCCCTGCCGTGCCAGCCCTGAACTCCCAACTACCAGTGCTGACTCCGCCCACTCCCCCCTCGCCTCCAGCCAGTCTGGCACTGGCAGGGTCAGGGTAAGCAGCGGGGCTCGCAGGCCGCACCTCAGCCCAGGATCCCTCCAGCTGGGGCTCCCGCTTCCAGGACCAGCTGGGACCCAGGAGGACAGAGCCGGGGGGACCGCCCCGGCAAGGGTCTGAGGAGCCGGGGCAGGGCAGCCCCAGAGGGGGTGGAGCCCCAGAGAGTGGGACGCAGCCCGGGCCCCTCACAGCAGCGCCCTGCCCTCTATGGCTCCGCTGCTGCTTCTGGCCGCCCTGCCGCAGCCCCTGGGCAGATCGGGCTGCTTCGCCCAGCCCCGGCTGTGGTGCTGGGGGGCGGCCACCCTGCGGCACCTGCAGGCGGCTCCGTGCACCCCATGGGTCAGCCCCCAGCCAGAGTGTCCCCCGCTCCCTCGCCCACGACGCCCAGCTGCCTGAAGATAAAAAAAAAAGGCCGGAGTACCGCCCCTTGAATTGTGCCGCCCCAAGCATGTGCTTGGTTAGCTGGTGCCTAGAGCCAGCCCTACCTACAAAAGTCTTCTTGACCCTTACACTCTCTTCCCTCCAACTCCTTCCCTATCTGGACCTTATCAGCCCTTAAACCTGACTCCTTTTATGAAGGAATTGCCTGGTTCTCACAAGTGGGGCTCATCTGTAGTCAGGTTGGCTTAACCCCAGGATCTCCAGCCCAAGGGCAAGCCACCCTATTACAGACAACATTTTCAAGGAAACAAATGCTGCAGCATCTACCACTATTCAGAAAGCTGTTGGTGGAACCAAAATACCCATTCTGCTCCAAGGCATCCCATCGCTTCTGTGCTCAGAGAGACCCAGTTTTCCTCAAACCTGCTAAGACTAGTAAAATGGTTTCTAGTATGAAGCTGTTTTGCATTTTCTACTATGTTCTTAGCAGATCTGCTATTAATACAATTTTGTTTTTGTAACTGACCCCCAAAGAGTTTAATCCCAACAGCTTCAGCACTAAGAACATGAGCCTCTACCAGTTGAGCTTCAAGACTAAGGGTCTATTAGTGAGCAGCAGTAGCAGACTCTGAAGCACCAGGCATTGGCCACTGTCGGAAGACAGGATACTAGGCTAGATGGACCTTTGATCTGACCCAATATGGCTGTTCTTATGTTATGTAGAAACCTTTTATGCGGGCAAACTGCTACAGGGGAACATCTAGTAGGGGCTATATTTTAGTTTTAATACAATATATTAAAGAATGTTATAGAAATGAATATCCCAGTGCCAAAGAGAGCTCTGGACAACATCCAGTTAGTGCATGCATGATTTTAACGCTATAACGCACATTCTGAAAAATCCTATTAACCCTTGGTGTAACTTAACATGCATTTACACCAAGGTTGATTTTGCTCTATTTTGCATGCCAATGTTTGCTTTGAAATCCCTGTATCCTTACCATGGATCACTGACTCCTACGCACTGCTCTTGTTCATAATTATGAGTGTCAAAATTACATAATAGAGTACTCCTGAATGAGCATCTTGACCTGTGAAATAAGTCCTAAACGGGTGCTTGACATCCTGCATCATTTGTTCATCTTCTGCTGGAAATACAAACCTATTTTAACTGGATAGAGAAATATCTTCGTCTTCACTAGTTCAAATAGCGTGTCCTGACTAGCATGTTCCCAATATGATGAGTCAGTTGGTTCATAGATGTGTTGAATTCGGAGGACAGTCACTCAGAAGTAAAGTGTCAGATTTCCTTTTTGAGATTTACAGCATATCAGATTGCTGGTCACTCTAGGGCAGTGACATTATGCTCCAATAGTGACATTGAGAGATGGAAGCTCTTTTATATTAACCGTTTGTTCTATATTTATGTGCTTTGTCTATAATTCCCCATACACATGGTTTGCTTTTAGGGCTTGATTCACAGCCCATCAAAGTCAATGGGAGATTTTTCATTGATTTCAATGGGCTTTTGATCAGGCTCTCTCTGTCACAGATTGGTCAAATTGTAACTCAGGATCTAAGGCCTCAGTTTGGGAAAGCACTTAAGCACATGCTTATATGCATCCCTATTTAGAACAGCACATAAGCACCTGCTTAAAGTAAAGCGCATGGACCCAGATTCACAAACTCCCTTTCAATTCAATGGGAGTCAGGTACCTAAGTACCTTTGTGAATATGGGCTGTCCTTAAGTGTTATCCTGAAGAGCTATGCTTTCCTGAATACGGGCCCAAAAGCACAGACTTATTTTCCTTACATGGAGAATCTGATAGCTTCACACTGGCTTCTTTACCCACAGGAATTATATTCTCTTTAGTTTCTTTTGTTTAAAAAATAAATCCAATATTAAGTTTTCAGCGTAGTGACAACCGTGGGTGGGATTTTAAACAAGAGTTGCCAGTGCATGTAAACACTAAATGCAGATATTCACACACAGTCAGATGTTGCATGGGGTTGTCTTCATTAAAATACTACATCAGTATCTGCAATTATGTAGCTCTCCCACCGTGAACACACTCTGGATCAGAAGAGACTTGCCTTTTCACACACACTGCAGCTGGCCCCTTTACCCACCACAGTCAAGCCCAGTATTTGCTTATTTTTAATGAGGTGTGTGCGCGCGTGGAAAGCAAAAGAAGAAATACAGCGAGAGCTTGTTTCTGGCAAGATGAGCTCAGAGAATTGCTCAGGAAAGTTTTTCTTGCCTTTTACAGAGTTTTTCCATAGCCTTATGTTAATTAAGAAATCCCTTCTCCTATTGTTCCTGGCTCATGCAGCAGTGCCCATTGCAAGGAATATTTCATATAGAAAGAGAAGCGTCCCCGGGTGGTACAAACCAAAACCAAACCTTTTAGGCTAATCACAGATGACTGTATGAAGGCATCCTGGGAGAGGGGACGGGAAGGCCACTTGGATCATCATCCACAATGCTGTAAAGCTGACATATTCAAGCAAGCAAATAATATGCATTGAGAAGGGGAAGGTTTAACTTACAGTAAACCTAAGCCAGATATTAATTTGCAAATTCAGGGCCAGATATAGTGGGGGGGCAGCACCTAAATTAGCCTCCACTGCACCACCACTGCTATTCTACTCCGGGAACTCTCCTGAGCAAATCCCACCAGAACATCTGCATTGGGTTGTTTTTTTAACATGGATAAACCCCAGCCAGATCTCCCAGCGTGGAAAGGCTAATCCATAATTAATTGTCTGTTAACCAGGCTTGTAATGCAAATAGATTTGAAGCAAATGTGTAAGGCTCTGTTTCCAGAGTTGTCTCTTTCTTTGTGTTCATCAGTGCACTGCAGATAGCTGTTTCCTTTGCCTATCTCCACATGGTGCTAAGACTACCATGGTGGTGTGCGGAGTTGAACAAACACCAAGACATTTATTTTCAAATTACTTTTGTGTTGGTCAAAATAAACACTACCTCATTTATTGCGGCTAGTGGCTTCTGTGAGGATGTGGGGCTGCTCTGTAGAAAAGGACCTAGGGGTTACAGTGGACGAAAAGCTGAATATGAGTCAACAGTGTGCCCTTGTTGCCAAGAAGGCTAACGGCATTTTGGGCTGTATAAGTAGGGGCATTTCCAGCAGATCGAGGGATGTGATTATTCCCCTCTATTCGGCACTGGTGAGGCCTCATTTGGAGTACTGTGTCCAGTTTTGGGCCCCACACTACAAGAAGGATGTGGATAAATTGGAAAGAGTCCAACGGAGGGCAACAAAAATGATTAGGGGGCTGGAGCACAAGACTTATGAGGAGAGGCTGAGGGAACTGGGGTTGTTTAGCCTGCAGAAGAGAAGAGTGAGGGGGGATTTGATAGCTGCTTTCAACTACCTAAAAGGGGGTTCCAAAGAGGATGGATCTAGACTGTTCTCAGTGGTAGAAGATGACAGAACAAGGAGTAATGGTCTCAAGTTGCAGAGGGGGAGGTTTAGGTTGGATATTAGGAAAAACTTTTTCACTAGTAGGGTGGTGAAGCACTGGAATGGGTTACCTAGGGAGGTGGTGGAATCTCCTTCCTTAGAGGTTTTTAAGGTCAGGCTTGACAAAGCCCTGGCTGGGATGATCTAGTTGGGGTTGGTCCTGCTTTGAGCAGGGGGTTGGACTAGATGACCTCCTGAGGTCCCTTCCAACCCTGAGATTCTATGATTCTATGATTCTATGAATTTGTGAATTCTACGTATGATTGTCCAGTTGTCCCGTAAGGAATGTCTTCTGTCTGAGGCTGGTTTCACTTAAACATTATATCGACCTGGCTATGTTGCTTGGGGCTGTGAAAAATGTCATGTCCTGCATGCTGTGGTAAGCTTGACTTAACCCTCCGGTGTAGACACAGATAGGTCAATGGAAGGACTCTTCTGCTAACCTAGCTACTGCCTCACAGAGAGGTGGATTAATTATACAAAACCGTTTCCATCGATGGAGGAAGCATCGACACAATGGTGCTACAGCATCACAGCAGCAACAGCATAGCTGAGCCCGTGTAGCATAGACATACCCTGCCTGTGTGAAGTTAATTCAAGAGGGGCTGTTAGGAAAAACAAGGAGGAAATAAAACCATGACTAGAGATAAGACACCTCTAGGTAAAACACTTCAGGGTCATTAGAGAAGAAAGAGTGGGATATTAACTGGGAACAGCCTGTGTGCCTTGGCTCCAGGGAAGTTAAAGGGCTTATTTTGCCTGGGCTAGGAGTATAAAGACTTGTCTACACTTAAAACACTACAGCTGCACTGCTGTAGCACTTCAGTGTAGACACCACCTATGTGTACATAATCCACTTCCCCAAGAGCCAGTAGCTATGTCAACAGAAGATTTCTGCTGTCGACAGGGCCGGTGCAAGGAAGTTTCGCGCCCTAGGCAAAACTTCCTTGCACCAGCCCTGCACCCCCCTCCCCCGCCCAGCAAACGCCGCCCCCCTTGGACTCCCCCCAGCTAACACCCCCCCCCCCACGGCAGCTAGTCCCCCCCCTCCATCCCCACCCCTTACTGGCAGCTCAGCCCCCAGCCCGTGGCCAGCCGCCCCCCACTCGGCTCCCGGCTCAGCCGCGGCCAGCTGCCCCCCCTCCCCGCTCCTGGCTGAGCTGCGGAGGCCGGCGGCTGGCCGCGCTCCCGGCTGATTCGCGGAGGCAGGCAGAAGCCGTGGCTCAGCTGGGAGTGGGGGGCGGCTGGACGCAGAGCTGGGAGGGCAGGAGGCAGCCGTGGCCAGCCGCCCCCCACTCCTGGCTCAGCTGCAGAGGCGGGCGGCAGCCGCAGCTCAGCCAGGAGTGGGGGGGCGGCTGGCTACAGAGCCGGGAGGGTGGGAGGCAGCCGCGGCTAGCCACCCCCCCAGCTCCCGGCACCCTAGGTGACCACCTAGGATCGCCTAGTGGGCGCCCCGGCCCTGGCTGTCGACCTAGCACTGTCTACATAGGGACTTGGGTCTGCTTAACAACGCCACTCAGCGATATGTGGATTTTTCATACCCCTGACCAACATCATAAAACTGGCCTAATTCTCTAGTGTAGAGCAAGCCTAAGACTACATCTACACTAGAAACGCATAGACACTTGCTACAGCGGCGGTAGGTAGGTCAACAGATGAATTCTTCCATCAACGTAGCACTGTCTACACCGGGGCTTAGCTTGGCTTAATTACATTGCACGGGGTGGGAAATCTTTCACAGCTCTGAACGACATAGTTAAGCTGTCCTAACTTTGTCGTCTAGACCAGCCCTAAGATTAAAAGGACACGAAATGGTTAAAAAGCCTCTATCTATAAGGAGGGGGGGGGATCAGTTGTCAGGGGCTGTTTGGGGGAACAGGCTCAGGCAGAGAGAAGCTCGACAGAGGAAGTATGAAGAAGCTTGGCCTCCCTGTCTATCATCGGGGTGTGTGGAGGGGCGGGGAGATAGACTGCTTCATTGGTTAAAAACCATTGTTCTCTTGTGCTATGTGGTGTTCCTGCTGCTAAGAATAAACAGCACTTTGTTTTGAAAAGGCCCTATGGCCATTCTGTGTAGACCATTGGACAGCTCCCCAAGAGCAGACCTGCAGGTAATTGGGCCTGCTGGGGTAATCTTGGTTAGTACACAGGGATCTGCAGCCGAGGTCCTGGTGCAAGAGGGAGAGTTATGTGATTCCATACTGAGAGAGGTGAAAGCTCGAGGCTCATCATTCCTGGGGGTGCATGCAGAGAGACCTAGAGATGGGGAAGCAGTGCAGCTAGCCTGGGCACCCTGACAGTCTCAGCAGCCATCGGCAAAGGGCTGGACAAACGCTAGGGTTCCAGAGGGAGAGCCAGGGAGACACGTCCTCTGTTTATTCACTGGACCGAACCAAACTCCCTTACGTTGCCCCACCAATGGAACATGACCCTGACTCGGAGGAGCCCCCTCTAGGAGTGAAAGGGCAGCTCGGTCTTTGGTCTCTTCCGACAATGGGACCAGCTAGTGCATATTATGGTGGTGATTTTTCTGATGTGGACACTTATCTGCTAGTATTTAGGCTGAGGCCACTAATTCATCTGAGGCAGACAGTCTGACAGCCTTCAAATGCTTAGGATATTTAGTGGCTACCACCTATGACATTCTGGGGTGCAATCCAAACCTGTGAGGGGCTGTTACCACTTGCCTCCGAAGACTGAGGTGCCTCACAATGCTGTGCTGCTGTAGCTCTCAACCTGGGCTCCTCACAAACAGCATGCAGGTCACACCCTGAGTATCTGCATATAGCCACAGCCCCAGTCCAACAGCTCTGACCCCAGCAGCCTGTCAGCAAACACCAGCCACACTCTGGCTTCCAGCAGCCTTGGTAACTACTTGTAGGGTGACCCCCAATACATTGCAAGTCTTCCTCCAAAAAACATGTATTCAGCACTGTCCAGCCCTCTCCTGGACAGTCCAGATACATTAGGTCCATTGCCCCTCTAAGGGGATCAACATACAACAGTCTGCTGCCTCAAATGGAGTTACCCAAATAATTTGCAACACTGGATTTTTTTAAATTAAAGAATACAACAAGTTTATTTATTTACAAAGAGAGAAATTTTGAGTACAAGTAATGAGGCATTAAAGTCAAGAATGGTTACAAGAAAAAGATAAAACACATTCTAAACTCACCAAACTAGACTTGGTTCAAGGTGACGTCTCTTATCTTGTTTCCAGTAACATTGCTGACCAAACTCTCAGGCCAGGATCTGTTCCCAAAGTCCAATGGCTGTTTCTTTGGTCTTCTTAGTGAAAAGAGAGAGATGGATAGGGAGAGAGATGCTAGGGTGTTTTTGCCCCTCACTTTTAGAGTCCATTACCCCTTTGAGATGCATTTTTCTGACGGTTACCGCTCAAAGCAGTTTATTCAAACAGGAAAGAAAGTGACATGGTATCTAGTAGTGAAAGAGGTTCCGTGCTGTTTCCTCTCACCTCTGTTTGCTGAAATGCAGAGTTTCCTTTTCTCCTGTCCTGACCCTTTCACTGTCTGAGGATCCTGTTCACAACATATATATCAATTGTGGTGAACACACATTCCTTTAAGACCTGTTTGACCACTTGTGCCTAATCGGGGCTACATGGGTTTGAACATGTGCCACCAATACATAATTTTACACAATGTTGTTATGTACATTTCACCATGGTGTTATTGACCAGCAAGTTATGAGTTTTCAAACAATACCTTACAAGGCACATTTTGTCCAAAGATTATTACAATAGTTTGTAGGGTGTGACTACAGGGGGGGCTTTCCGTCACATCACCCATGGCCAGATTTGCACTCGAAATCAAAAGACAACACCCTGCAATGTTATGAAGCTTTGCTTCTTCTTACAAAGAACAAGAACATAAGCAGTTGCAGATGATGTGTCAGAGTTCTTGCTCATCTCCTATATCATTTGTAACTTTAATTGGTTGCACACCAGTTGACAAAAAGCTTGTTGACATCAGTTACATACATTTGCTGGCATCTGCTCAGGAATATTCCAAACCTCAGCATACAACCAATATCGCATGTAAAGTTTGGTTTTCCTTTTCTTTGAACCATCCTACTACCTCAAATACACATCATAAGAAATAATTCAAACTATCATACCCAAAATTCATGGACAGTGGTACAGTGGTAGACTAAGGAAGCTCTGCATGGTAGCAAAGCTGGTGTGGTGGTCCAACTGGCAGCCTATGGGCCGGATTCGGCCCATGGGACTATTCCATCCAGACCCTGAACACAGCTGCAGCAGACCAGCTCTACAAAATGGCTTCTTCCATGTGGCATGACTTTGCATGCACTGTACATAGAGCATACATCCATATTTCTGTAGGTGCTCTGCAAAGGTGCCCAAAACTAGCATCCATCCCGCTGCACTGGAAAGGTTGGACCACCCAAACCCATTGCTGTCATCTTGCCTCTGATATCTTTAGAATGGGAATGATGCCCGTGAAAACTGACTAGGATCAAGTAGACCAGTGTGATTTAGATCCATATACTCCAAATATATCTGCTGATACAGTACTGCATCAGTTTGGGACGTGCTGTATGGGATGTCAGGACACATGAAAATATAACGGTTTCTGGCTGCTGATGTCCTGCGGTGGCTGAAAATGTAAATAAAAATGCTGCTCCATCCCTTTCCCTACCACCGTCTTTGACTGGCCAGAGACACCCACGAATTTGTGGAAGGCGCTGAGGAGCAGCTGGGAGAAGGACAGCTGACGTGATCCCTTCCCAATGCAATAGTGTGGACTGGAGCTGGGAAATGCAGCTGGAGCATCCCCTCCACTTACTGCAGCCTGGCCAGATGGCAGAGCAACTCCACGCCCTATGGGTCACAATCTGAACCTTCCACACACGCTCTTGAGGAGTACTCTGGTAAGGAACTCAGAGCCAAGAAGGGATAGGAGTTGGAGAACGAGAGCAGTAGTCAGGGGATGAAGGAAACTATGGGGAAGAACCATAGATCTCTCTCTCTCAAAGTTATAGAACCATAAGAATTTCTATACCAGATCAGACCTGTGTTCCAGCTTATCCTGTGTCCAACAGGGACTACTAGCAGCAGATGCCTCCCAGACAGACATGAGGAACCCCACAGCAGACAGATGTGGGATGATCTGCTCCTTGAAGGTCTCATCCGGCCCCCTGCTAGAGATCGTCTTAAACCCTGAACCGTGAGGTCTGATAGCAGACCAACAGGGCACACAATCAGAAAGAGAGAAATTGTACAATGCAGAGCCCATTATATTCTGTACTGAACTAATACTTCTGCCTAAAATCCGGCCAGAACGGATCAAGTCTCTCAAGCATCCATTTATTTCCATTTATTGCACATAGCAAAACTCCGCTACAGCCCCTGTGTAACAAATCGCTGCTTTGTGTTCAGATTGTAACACTGTAGCATTTACAAATGTCATAATTATTTACTGGCATGGCACCTTTTGCAAGCAGCAAAGCACTCCACAGAATTATAAACTATATAAACATTTCAGATCAACCATCAACAAAATGCAACTACCTCTGGAACAAGACATCAATGTTGCAGCTAGCAATTCTTTTCTGTAGTGCTCATCACCAGAGGATCTGAGCAACTCCCAGACTTTAATGAGCTTTTCCTCATAGTACTGTTTAAGGGAAGGAAATATTTTACAGATTGGGGGGACATTGAGCCAGAGAAAGGTTACATGATTTGTCCGATGGCATGTGAGAAGTGAACTCATCGCCGGCTTATAAAGGCACCAGAATAATTAAACAATACAGTTTTAGGGACAGGTGGTGGGAGAAAAGAAATGAAAATACCGAGGCAGTTAAAAATGACAATAGAATTTAAGTAGACGGAATGTAATTCCAAGATTCTAGTAGAGAAATCCTACTCCTGAAAGAGAGCTGTGGAATTTTCAACAGCCATGAATGATCCATATCTAAATGTTGTCTTTTCTCTGAAGGATCTTACCTTCAACAACACAGTGCACCCCTATTACACTGAGGAGGCATGGGTTTGACTGAAACACAGCAGTAAGGAACTATCTACTAAATAAACACCAACATGTCTTAGGAATGCTGATTATTCCATGGAGGTCTCCCATTCAAATATCTACCAAGCCTGACTCTACTTATTTTATGAGATCACAGGTAGCACAGCTGCAGACTATTTCTGAAACAATAAAGTCAAACATCTACAAACAGTACAAGAGTTTGCTCATTGCTAGTTATATAACTAGAACATTTACTTTTCTTAGCATCGTGGTACTTACTCTGTAATTGGTACTATTTAATGTAAAGCATTTCCTTTGTTTCCTTTCTCAGTTTTAATTGTTGTAATTGCAGTTTTGCAAACACTGGTGGCATACCAATGCACCCATTTTTGTAGCAAGTGAAATGGCTTAGTATTATTCACATGGCATTATTGTAAGACCTACCTGATGTCAAAAGCAAGAGCAAATCATGAAAGTAGGCAATTTGTTTGGAACTGTATCATGAAAGGCAGAAAGACAGCCCTTAAAGAGGAGAGCTACCTACAGTGTTAAAAACCCCTTTGTACTGGAACTGCAATTCTATTCCCAGGTACAAAAAATACTGCAGTAGTAACCCAAGCTATCTGGATTTGAAGAGAGATAGGGAAAGAAAAGCAAATCTTCACACTAAGCCATAACTCTGGAGATAGTACGTGGTAGGAAAAATACTACCCTTATTCAATGGATTTGCTGAAAATTCACAGCTAGTGTAGGGATATAAGGACAAAGCTTGTGAGCCAGCATTTCAAATATGATTACTTAGCTTTTGGGGGACTATCAAAAGAAATCAAGAGTGGGACATGTTCACTCCTCTTGTAATAACCAGTTCAGACAGTGCTGCCATGGAATCTCATCCATGCTAATTGTTTTTACTGTTCATGCTTCATTGTCACATGGTGCAGAAAATGAGCTAACTCATGCTGACAATGCTCTGTGGTAACAACCCTATGGAGAACTGGGATCTCCATCTCTAGCATAGTCGTGGCTGGGGGTCATAGTAGGCTCCTCCCCACCCCATCCACTTTAACAGGAAACCCCCCAGCTGCTATTACGTTAACCTCCTCTACAAAGATGCACCAGTCCTGGACACATTCCCATTCTGCACCCCCTTGTCTTTGCAATTAACTCAGCTGGCTTACGGTAGGAGTTTGGGGCAGATGTGAGGTGGTCACACACTGAATCTTAGGTCTTGCAGCTATGGGAGCAACTGAATGCACTTGTAGCTGGCCCCAGATTTGAATGAATGAAGCCTAATGACTAGTTATAGAACAAAGAGCTTTCAGATTTTAAGGCCAGCAGGGACCATTATGATCATTTCATGGAACCTTGTTTCACTAGAGCTGGTCAAACTTTCAAAATTAATGAATTTTATTCACAGAAACCATTTCACAAAATCATTCACCATTTCTATTTATCTGTATAATTGTATCGCCTAAGGACCCCACTGGTGGATCAGAGCCCTACTCTGCTAGCCAGTGTACAAGGAGATGGCTCTGCCCTGAAGAGTTAATCAACATATAAGACATGACACAATAGGTGATGCAACAGACAGAAAACTCTTTCCTCACATCCCCCTCATCTAGCACCTCATGTAGTAGCACAGTAAGATTCTTCAGCCTGTTTTTAAAATGAACCCTTAAACTGTCAGGCACAAAGACTGAGAGGGGACAAGGAAGAAGAGCAATCAGTGGACAGTCATCTTCAAAACACACTGAATATCATCAATTGTGTTTTAATTAGAGATGATCAGAAAATGGGGATTTTCCTGCAGAAAATGTTGATGGAGGAAAAAAAACCCAACACCTGTTTTCACCAGCTGTTTTCTACAGAAAACTTTGACATTTTGGTAAAATTAAAAACCCAATTTTCTTCTGAGAATTTTCAGCAGGAAACTGGCTATTTCCATTTGGAAATGTGTTTGCAATGCCTCATGAGTTCTACTTTGAGTGCCTCATCCCGTTCTCTATGGAAAATATTCAGCCCCCCCTGATTTTAGTACCGTTGGCTGGTTTTGGCAAACCAAATACCTGCACATATTTGCAACTAGGTCTTGACTAAATTGCATGGCTTATGCCAGCGGTGAGTTTGGCTTAGTATGTTTAATCTCACCTTCACGGGTGGGTGCAGAGATAGGCTATCAGTCTCTGCAATAGCCTCCCTGTGTCGCCTTAACTCTGTGGCTGTGTTTAAATTTGAACACCAAGTTCTCCTCTCCCATCGTATAACTCCTGTCTGTTTCATAAAAAGATCCAAACTCTGCTTTCTGAGCCTCACTTTCCCCATGCAGCACTAAAATACAGTACAAACTGGCTAGAACATCTGTAGATGCTTCAATGCACGGAAGAGTATATTGATGCCTCTGCACAATACTAGATTGTGGTCATGTCTGAAGCATATGGTAATACTTCTGTCTGAAAAGCAAAGCAGACTTCATTGTGTACTGCGCAGGAATGTCCTTTAGTTAAAATGGAAATTTAAGAGAATGATAATATACAATAAACCCATGAGGTAAGTTGGCATATGACTTCATTAGAGCTATGCTGATGTACACCAGCTGACAATCTGCCCTGTGCTTTTTTTGTGTGCTGTGTTCAGCCAATTCCAGCAAACTTGGTTCTTGCTTAAAGTTAAGCAGGTGAGCAGCCCCACTGAGGTCAATGGAACTACTTTATATGCTTAAGGTTAAGTGCATGCTTAAGTGCTTTGCTGCATTGGGGCCAACATTGTGAGCAATTCTGAACAACAGAAGTATTTCCAGCTCTCTCATGTACAGTGAAAAGACCCAACAAAGTTTTGTTCCATTAAATTGGGGGCACACACTTGAAATGAGCTAGCAAAGCCTGGCACAAGTCAAATTTAATTGAAGCCATTCTATGCCACTAACATAAGAAAAACAAAAACACCCCCACCTTACAGATCAAACAGGCCTGGTTTCAACAACAATTAGTTTCACTGATAGCTTATCTGAATAGCTGTACAGCTGCCAGGGGGTATTGATCAGAACAAGCAGCGATTCACAATAGTGGCACCTAAAGCAATTGGTTTTAAAACAGTCAGAAATATAGCTATTGATTTATTTGGGGATTGTGTTGTCCTTTCAGCATATGCTTTTGCTTTCTTAACCTGTCAGGACTTTTTCATATGCTGTGGCCTTTGAGGATGATCTTTAAAAGAAAGGTTGAAAAAAAAGCAAACAAGGAGCGGGGACATTTCAGCACCTTTGCAGAGGAGCTGCATATATATAAAAATGAAAAAGAAAGATGGGGAGGGACAGTTAACCAAACAATTTAGAACCTTGAGCTTAGATTTGTTTCCAGAAATGAGAAAAAAGTCTTGGTTTAGGTGCAGGATTCTTACTTTTTTTTAAGCTCTCAGACTAATTCTCCTGACCCAATTTGTGGTGGATGAAATTCACCCTTGTGCAGAAAGCCAGCTCAGGGCATTATTGAACCCTCTGCACCAGGATGAATGTCACTCAGACATGAAACTGATTTACCTTTCATTTTTTTCTGAGTAAACAGAAGGGCAAATATCCCCAATAGTCTCCACTCTCTCTCACCCAATAGATGCAACATGGAAGATATTTAAAACTAGATCTGTGAGGACGTAGGCTCCAGACATTAAATCCATGCATTGAGAGTTCCCGCCTTATCACGCATGCATAGGAACGACACTCTCAAGAGATCTGCTGCTGTACTCACAGGTTTGGAAAAAAAAAAAAAAAAAGAAAGAAAGAAAGAAAGAAAAAGACACAGGTCCTGATGGTCAGATCAAACAGGAGAAATACCTGCTATGAATTTGGGCCAAGCAGCTCCTAAACTGAACATCTTCCATCTAAAAATCAGCACAGTTAAAATGTATTTAAAACATGGAAGTAGAATGTCACCACTCTTAAAATTATTGTTCCCAAATAACTACACTCCCCTGGAGTGCACAAACCAACCAACTCACAGAGCTGAAAATCCAACATTCCAAACCCCAGGCTACTTCTCAATTACACCCAATTTACTGTTATTTGTAATTGTAGACACACCTGGAAGCTTCGACCAAGATCAGGGCCCCACTGTGCTAAGTGCTGCACAAACACATAGACAGTGCCTGCCCTGATGCACTTACAGTCTAAACAGACAAGACAGAGAAAGGGAGTATCATCAACCCTGTTAAACAAATGGGGGACCAGAGGCAAAGGGAAATGAAGTGACTTGCTCAAGCTTACACATGAAGTCTGCGGCAGAATTGGGAATAGAAGCTAGAACTCCAGAGTCCCAGGCCAGAGCCTTCAGCCCATCCTTTCTAGTTAATGGACTATTTGGGAAACTGCTAAGCCTATCGTCCGCACTGATTTCATTACTGTAGCAAACACAGCAACTAGCACTATTCAGGCTGCCCCAAGATCTCTTTCCTAACCGTGTTTCCAGCCACTCAGAGCTCATTTTGGGGCTCAGATGTTCTAGGCTTGATATTGGCCCAAAGATCGGACATTTTCTGATCTTTAAAAAGTCTAGCCAGTTGTGGAGTACAAGGAGAGTGGGAATAACTATCCCTACCCCTATTATAAAACATTCTTGTGACCTTTATTGTGAACAGCTCTACAGCTGAAGCAGCTAGGGATTTGAAATGTAGCACGCAGCTAGTCCTGTACTGCAGAGACGTGTTCTGAGTGTTCCAATGGAAACTGGCTGTGATGAGCAATAGATTTAGAAAGTATTTTCTTGCTAAGCTTGAAAATTCTGCAGGTAAGGAAGGCCTTAATGCACAGGCCTATTTGTATTGCTCTAGCACTTCAAAGCCCCCATTAGAGACAGGATCCCATTGTGCTAGGCACCATGTAAACACCAAACAAAAAGATAATCCCTGCCCCAAAGAGCTTTGCAACTAAATTCACTAGGGACCAAAAATATAACACTAATATTCACAGGGGTTAGGCAAGATTCCATCTTGGATGGTGCAGAGGGGATGGAGGGGACAGCAGTATATTCTGCAAGGGTTCCAAGAGTAACTCTATTCTGGTGGATCTCTATACATCTCCTAAACTTTGCAGGACAGAGACACTTTCCGAAGGACCTTGGAAGATGAGAATGAGATGGGCTCCCTTCTGTATGTATCCTGACATGTGACAGAGTGGTCCACTACTGCCTACCCAAAGAGTCCCAGGTGATGGATTTTACATGCATTAGCAGTTTTTGCAAGCCAGCAGACCTCTGAAAACCTAAAAAAAGGAAGCTCCTTTTTATGGGTATGTTCAACTTTTTTCCATATTTTTTCAAATATCGTAGGCTATTACGTATGAAAAAGATTGTACAGCTAAGAACTAAAAATTCAGGAAATGCCGCTCCACAGAGTTTACATTCTAAACAGATGAAGACACAGAAAAGCCATATTAGTCCCATTTCACAGAGAGGGAACTGAGGCACAGAGTGACTTGTCCATGGTCTCACAGGAATCCTGCAGCAGAGCCATAGAGACCCAGTTCAGCACCTTAGCCAGAAGATAATGTCATCTTCCCTCTACTTGTCATCAGCTTCCTGTGTTCCTTCACACAATCCAGCTACTCTTGGTACAGCAAGCTTCAGTTCTGCAGCTCCTGTCTGTATCTCTCCACCTCGCTGACCTTCCATTTGACTTGAAAACATCTCTTCTGCTTGCCCACTCTCGGTTACTCTCTCCGGCTGCTTTCGTTATTTTAGATTTCTAACTGCATTATCTAACTCTATAAAGCATTTTGGAACAGATGTTATATGAAAGCCCCTCAAAAATTAAATTGTCTTATATTGCCTTCATCTTGAAGAGCAGGCACAGAAAGAAAAGAAATTTGAGTGCTTGTTCTGCTCATATCAGTTTTGCTTTGTGAGGGCTCGTTATTTGGGCTAAATAACTTAACCAACACAAGCGCTTTAATCAGACATTACAGTCCAGGAAACACACACTAAAGAAAATACACTTTCTGTATTCTATATGCATTGCTTGTGTTTTTCCACCATCTAGTGGCTCAGTTTGGAAGACACAGGACTCTTCTTAAGGAAAGGGATTGTTCATTTTCACACCAGCCTTACTTTGTGAAATCAATAGTTTATAAATGGCTGCTACAGAAGGCTATGGGCTTGAAGAGGTATCTGGTTAAAACTCATATGATAGCTATTTTGTGGAGAATGCCTAGCAGTCTGACATGAACCAGACACTTTATTATTAATATTTATAATATATTACTATTAGTAATATAAAATATTAGTATTAATCAGATTTAAACAATGCAGCCCATCAAAACGGAGAGGGCTAAGACATACATGGAGGAAAGACCCAAACAACATAAGACAGGCATTAGACTGGAACCCTCAGGGCAAGAGGTGATGAGGTAGCCCAAGGATGCAGTGGAAACACACAATAGAAGCAGAATTGAAAGCTATCAAAATGACATGGGAAGAAGCTAAGACTGCAGCAAAGATGGAAGGCAGGGGTGAAGGCCCTTTGTCCTGCATGGGACAGAGAGGCATGAGATGGCAAAATTTTCAGATGATACAAAATGACTAAAGATAGTTAAGACCCAGGCAGACTGCGAAGAGCTACAAAAGGATCTCTCAAAACTAAATGACTGGGCAACAAAATGGCAGATGAAATCGACTGTTGATAAATGCAAAGTAATGCACATTGGAAAGCATAATCCCAACTATACATATAAAATTATTGGTGCTGGAAAGTTACCTTTAAAAAAAGGAAAGGAGAGATTCTCAGGTAGTCACATGCCTCCAAGAGCCAGGGCTTTATGGAGAGACACCAATCACCACAAAACTTGTAATGAAATCTTCAGCTGGCAACGCAGAAATCCATATAACACCGGAAGAAAGGTTTTTTTAAAGGCAGCTGACAGTTGGGCATTTACAGAACCTATTACTTGTAGCTGAACAAGCCTGCCAGGTGAATGGTTATGGTCATATCTGTGTTTCCCTCAACTCCACCTGTTTTTCAGCAACAGGCCTTTGCAAATACTATTTAGGCAGAGGGTGACCAGACAGCAAGTGTGAAAAATCAGGATAGGAGGTGGGGTATAATAGGAGCCTATATAAGAAAAAGACCCAAAAATCAGGACTGTCCCTATAAAATCGGGACATCTGGTCACCCTATTTGGGCAGAACCCGAGCAAACAAGATGACGTAACAAAGTGAGACAGCAAACCAGGGAGTTCCCATTAGCAGAGAGGCTACTTCCCTGTGGGCCATTGGGTTTAGCTCCAGATTAGTTGTCACGGTTTCAAGCACAGTGCTCAGATACACTGGGACAGATGCTATATTGAATAAAACATTGGTCTCTCTCCACAAAAGGAGAGGATATAAACAAGAATATGGAGCATCAGCTTGAAGACAGATCCTGCCTCTGATTTTGAGCCAGCTACTATCATGGTAATATTATTTATATAGCACTGCCCCCAAAAGCTCACAGTCTAAGGCTCTGATCCTGCAAAGACTAAGCAATAAGCACGTAATGAAAATATTTAAGGGTTAAGCATGTAAGTGCTTTGTAAGACTGGTGTCCAAATGTGATTTCTGCCATTCCTATTTCTGAATGAACACCAGGAGAGCCACACAGGTATAAAGGCTAAAATCTTCTTGGTAACTGGGGAAAATGTTTGTCTCCTGTGTCATTCTGTCTATGGCAGGGGTGGGCAAACTTTTTTTTGCCTGAGGGCCACATCTGGGTGGGGAAATTGTATGCAGGGTCATGAATGTAGGGCTGGGGGTTGGGGTGCGGGAGGGCTCAGGGCAAGGGGTTGGGGTGCAGGAGGGGTGAGGGTGTACGAGGCTCAGGGCAGGGGGTTGGGGTGCAAGAGGGGTTCAGGGTGTGGGCTCCGAACCGGCACCACTTACCTGGAGGGGCTCCGGGGTGGCAGCAGCGTGCAGTGAGGCTAAGGCAGGCTCCTTGCCTGCCCTGGCCCTGCGCTGCTCCCAGAAGTGACCGGCACCACGTCCCTGTGGCCCCTGGGGAAGGTAGGAAGGGGGAGTCGGAGGGCTCTGCACGCTGCCCTCACCTGTGGGTACCTCCCCCAAAGATCCCATTGGCCGTAAATGGGGAACCCAACCCCCTGCCGAGACCCCTGCTGCATGGAGCCCTCTGCCCCCCGCCCGCCCCAGGGATGTGGTGCCAGCCACTTCCGGGAGCAGCACAGGACCCGCGGCACCATGGAGATGGCAATCCCACGGCCCGGATCCAGCCCACAAGCCATAGTTTGCCCACCCCTGGTCAATGGGGTATTGCTGACCAAGTAATGGCCATATCCACCAACCTGTTTCTGCCCCACCTCTGCACTCCTATGCAACCAAGGCAGTGCACCCCTCCCTAAATCCTGCCTGATGCATCCCTCTTCCACCAGCAGTCAGATTGCTGCATGTGCAGAGCAGTGTGAGGGAATGCAGGATTCATTCACACTGCCGGGGCATGTCCCTGCTCTGGAACAGCGGATGGAAGCTACATAGCAATGGAAGGAACTGTAAATGGGGGCTTGCGCAATTGGATTTTGGTGTCGGAGAGCAACTCAGACACTACAACTGCTGATAAGGGCTGGGAAATCCATCAGTGGGCTGGGGTCCCCAGACCATTTTCATTAAAATCTTCTCCCCCTTCCAGCCAAAGACTAAGCTGGAGGAAAAGAGAGAAGAATGAAAGGGGAAACAGCTTCCTCTTCTGCTCTCTCTGGAGGCACAGACAGTGGGGAGGCAGCAGCACCTGGGTCAGCCAATGTACCAGCATGGGGAGCTTTCAGTTACAGTTTGAGGAGGATGAAGGAAGGACAGAATTGCCGAGTTCTAACTTCTGTCCAGGGTGATGAATTCACCAAAGAAGAAAGGAACAAAAGACGTAAGTGGACATATTGCCAAACACATGCACTGTGGCTGTGATTACTAGAGTTTGTATAGAGGCATAGGGAGCAATATAAAGATTCTGCAGATGAGGCAAAGTCTGTTTCCTTGCCAAGCCTGAACAGCAAAGGCAAGTGTTGTGAAGGCCAGATCTGTTCTGCTGCCCAGGATGTAGAGGGCCCTGCCCTTCCACAGTGGTGCAGTGCTGGCCTCTCTAGCATGCAGGGTTGTATGGGTGCATCTCCTAACCTCCTGCCCTGCCCACCCCTACCCAGTGCACACTCCAGCGAGTGCAGTATCTACAGGGAAGCCTATTACTGGCTAAATGAACCTAGCTCCAAAGCATGTGGGATCAAACACACATAGATGTTAGACTGGATCCTGAAGCAACTACTTTGGACCCCATTAGGTGCATCAAAAAAAACCAACAAAAAAACAAAAACCATACATTAACTGTTTGGGATGGATTGCTCTCATTTTCCTGATTTTGAATACAGCTCAATCTGGCTAATTTACGTGAATAACCAGTGGAGACCCAAATTGCTGAGTGTTGTGAATTATAAAAGTAAAATATCCAGAGACAGAAAGCAAGGTTAGTGTTTTGCAATGAAAAAAATTCTTTATGAAAAACATTAATTTTAATTCCCAGCGTACTGGTAAATTCGAGATAGCATATTCCAGTCACTCTGCTATTAAATGTTTTGTTGAGAGGGAGAGATCACCAGTGTTGCATAAAAATTATTGGCTGTGCTAATTAGCAAGATCCTATATAAAGTAAAGATTTAAAAATAATAAAGTACCTTTCTGGGCCCAGTTGCATTTAGGCTAGGAGTAACACACAACCGCACTGACTTCATAGACCATTTATTTCTAAACCTTAAAGTGTATACAGTTGAGATTTGACAGAATTGCATGAAAATGGGAATCTGGACAAGCACCGCATAGATCAAATAAAAGAGTATTGAGTTCATGAATTCAACTCAATTAAAAAAAATTCAGGGAATAAGGAAATGTGATTATTTGCACCTGACTCCAGCCTCAGGTATACTTATGTAAATGCAGAGTTACTTCATTGATGTCATAAGAGTTGCTCTAGATGTAACGGAGACTAGAATCAGGCTGATGCTTTCATCCTGAAGCATACAAATCAAAACAAAGGTGAGTCAAATGCTAACCTCACAGGCTACAGTTCTTGATTTTTGCTGGAGAACAGAGCAAAGCATCGCTGATAATTGCTCTGGAAAGTTTGTATGTGCAGAGAATTCCAGTATTCACGCCATGGACCTCCCTCTACAAAACCATGTTTCACTTTACAAGTTGGACATGTGTCTGAAAGTGTACACCCACTTACAAGCTACTGGAACAAGAGACTTATTTAAGAGAAAAAAGCAAAACAAAGACATGAGCTTGCAGTTTAATAAGCATTTTATTGATAAGAATTTTCACTATAAATGTAGAACTGCATAGTGAGAGAACATAACATAAGGGAAAGAGCAGTAGATACAGAGCATGGGGTAAGAACATAGAACACTAAAGCACCTTAGAATGAAAGCAATTTATGTTGATGCTAGCCTCTATTATCTATATATTGTCTTGTGTGTTGCTTCTGTATCATCCATATCACGTGCTCTACATCTTTGGGGGGGGGAGGGTAGGGGGAGAGGAACCAGACATGCTTGAGAAACATATTGGTCAAATTTCCTTTTTGCTTCCTTGTTGAACTTTGCTAGGTGGTGCTAGAAGCGAAGACCCAACAAAAAGCTGACCGTTCTGTGCCATGATTTTGGAAGCCAGATACTGCTAGGCACTGGTTAGAAAACGCTCCACAACAAAGGAAACGTCATCTTCCCAAAAAACAAAACAAACCAGACAATGCTATTGCTATTCCCATAATAATTCTAATCCCCAGCTTTCAGACACATACACCTCTACCAGCTCACTGACACACTGGCTTTCAGACTTTTTTTAAAAATAAAATGCCTATGGTCTACATTTTCAATAGTGATTTTGGGAGCCCCACTTTGGATATTTGCCACTTTAAGATATCTCCTTTCCCTCAGAATTAGGCCTCTTATGTTTCTCAAGTTGGGCACTACCCCAAAAACCAAAACAAAGTAATCACATTTAACATAGGCTCATGGTCTCTGCAAATGTTTTAGTTTAAGCTGAACATACATTAGTCACTATGGACCCAATTCTGCCTCCCTAGTATAGTACCTTACTCTGAAAAAAAAAAAATCAATGGAATGGTAGCACCTGTATAGCTTCAATAGATCTACATAGATCTAGTATCAGGCCCTGGTTCACCAAAGCCTGTGCTTAAGTGATTTGCTGAACAGGAATAGTCTGAATCGGAGTCTCAGCAAATACCATGATTCAGAAGGAAGTGTCTGTTTAGGACCAAGTTTTCAGCCAGCTTTGAAAATTCAAACCCGAATTAGGACATCATCCCTGCTGCTGCCCTATCAAGCTTTTCTGAAACAATAAGCAAAGTTGCTCATTAATGAGCAGACTTTCACAGGTGCCGAGCTCCTGCAGTTCCCGTTACGGTCCATGGAAACTGCAGATGCTCAGCACATCTGAGTTGGTGGTGGAAGAGGAAAAAGGCCATTACTGTGCAGCCACCCGGACAATACAATAAAGCTGTTGCATCTAATTCCTCAGGATTAAAGTAAGACAGTGTTTTAGGGAAGTGGATTTATGGGCTGCTCTCTCATTATTAACTGTGAGTAAGTTGAAGTGGCTATCCACCAAAGCCTTCTCTATCTGAAGCATGACATCTCTGCTTAACTGCTCAATGTTACTTTGCCTGGATCTTCCATCATAAGCAGGAAGGCTGTAAAGTTCTGACTCCCAGCACCAAAGGAACCAATATCTTGATTATATGCTCCAATAGAGTTCAATCTGTGCACTTACCAGCTATAAACAAATGCTATTAGATTAATTAATATAGACAATCAGCTGCCAAGATTTTGTTTGAAAGCAGTCTACCGTAATAGAAGCCAACTGGACCCTTCAGCTTTCCTTTAAGGATTTTCCTTTTAAAAGTATTACTCTGCAATGTCTGGTTTTTTTGTCTGATCATCTTGCTTTTTGATTTGAAAGTTCATAATGAAAGAAATCAGTGCCTTAAATAAAACAGTTTAAAGTTTAACTAAACTGTACACATGAAAATTCTAACAGCAATAGAGTTCCTTTTCCTTATGGATTTTATTGCTACAATCAGGGACTTGAGATACAATTTTGGGCTTTCAGCACAAGAGAGAACTCCCATGCTGCGGTCAACAGTCCCTGCAAAAATTTGGAAGTAACTGCTAAATTATTAGACTGATCTATTGTGTGCTTTGCTTTCACCAACATTACAATCTAACAAACAAAATACATAAAAGTTGGAGTTATATGTAGCTATTTTTATTTTCTATATGTTACACACAAAATAGCACAGGAACAAATAGGGTTCTGTACTACAACCAGTTCCATGGTCATATCGAGTCTTGGAATATTACCAAATACTCATTTAGGGCCTGATCCTGGGAAGAGCTTAGCACCTTCATCTGTCATGAACATCAAGATACTGAGCACACTACAGTACAGTGATGCATTTCAAATATTTTGGATTGGTGCATGGGCCAGTTTCCCTTCTGGGAAATGTATTCTTTTTAATAGGATTATTCCTCTTTTGAAATGCCAGGTGTTGTTTCTGCACAACACAACACACTTTCTTGGATGAACATGTGCAGTACACGTTGAGTTCAGCAGGAGCCATTATATTCACATGAGGGCAGAATTAGTAAAATATAATCTGTTCCAAAGCCCCTTGAAGTTCACTGAAGGACATTGATTCCAACAGGCTTTGGTTCAGGCCCATAATTAGCAATATCTCCAAGGTAATATCAGTCTCATTAGAACATTTCTTTTCAATGGATTTTAAAATGCGTCCATTTATGACAGTTAGCCCCAACACAGTCACTAAAATTTTGCTCTCTCAATGGCTGTTAACCAAGCTTTCCCAAGTGTTGAAAAGCCCTGTATTGGTTGTACAGCACAAAGCAGACAGACAATACAGCTTTAGGTTAAGCGACGTTTATTCCTTCTCATCAAAAACTAATATGGCTGCTAGATCCCATCTACTTTCATCTTCCCTGACATACTCTGGCTTCCACACCTTGAGGATTTTAATCAACTTCCAACTGAAAGCTTAAAGAGGCAAAAGCCTCAAAATATTAAGACAGCATCATTATAAGAAGCTTAAAAATAGCGGAAGTATAAAAATAAGACAACTTTCTACAAAGATCAAAGCTTAGGCACCCTACACCTTTTCCCCACTAAGAAAGCATATACACGTCTACTCATTGTTTCCTCCACCATGCCCAGTACAGCTCAGTTTGTATTATAAAGCAGGACGCTGCAACTGGTCAGGAATGAGAAACCACTCAGCAGTAGTGAGCTAGTCAAAGGAGAGAACAGCTCCTTGGAGTGTTTCTTAAATGGTGAGCTAATGGTCACTGCCAGGGATTGGATTTTATATACACATAACCTCCCCTGACATCCACAGCATCCAGGCAAGACCTTGCTATGGGGAACTGATGGGATGGTAAGGTAACGGACAGGGAAAGCGGATCTGCATCTCATCTGTGACACACTGGCCCGTACCATAAAACCACATGGCATAGCCTGCTAGAGTTTCTTTCCCATTTCCCTTTTCTCTCAATCTATTTTCTGTCTGCTTCTCCTTTTCCTATTCATCCATGGTCCCCTCCTCAAACCAACTCCAGCTTACCCTTTCAACACACACCTACGGGTACTGCTAGGTCCAGCACTGCAAGGATGAATGCGATCAGTGGTGTTCTCTGGACATGGTACAAAGAGCAGTGACAGGAGCTGAGAACAGGTGCAGGACCTTGCACACAACAGCCCCTTCCCCACCAATGTATTTGTGACTGGGCATGGGGAAATAATACCTCTGCTCAGATCCCAGAATCTCCCCATCCTATATCGTTACCCTGCTATTAAAGTTTGAGTCCCAACTGCTTAGAGTCTTGCAGACTAGGTTAAAGAAAAGGCTTGTATTGGTAACATACGTTTCTCTCGCTTTACAAGTACTGAAATCATTCAAATTTCTTATAGCAGAGAAGGAATTAAGGAGTATTTCCTCGCCTTACCGATCTCCTTGGTGAGGATTTTGTGTTGTAAAATGGGTTTGGGAAGTGGGTATGCTAACGCCACTGCCCGATGCATTGCAATAACCCTCCACATTTATTTAAGAATATTCAGTGCCGGCCACTGAAAAGTGGAGATCGCCCTAGGAAGACAATTACTAGAATCGTGTGTATCTGTCTTCAGGAGTGTTTTGTGAAGTCAATAGCATAAATTCCCTGAATATATGACTTCAATACACTTGGCTGCTACTGCACTGTAACATGCTGGCGTTAGCAGCTGGACTAACTAGACCACTCAAGGCTTAGAAATAACATAAAGACTCCAGAACAAATGGTTAACAGTCTGTCCTTAAGACTGGTGACAAATGACAACCCTTAACCCTTTGCTTATAATATTTCATTGGTACGAATGCTGATCACTGATCAATGTGCAGAATATAAATTCGTCAGACAGCCAAGCTTCATAAAAAAAAGCTCTCTTGAAATTCTCAAGTGCATCTTTAACCATATTTCAATTAAATAGTGCCTTTAAACCTTCGCCTTGGGATAGGTAAAAGTGGGTTAATTATAATTAAGATGTCACTACTAAAAAAGGTATTCCTGCATTTGTCTTATTAAAAATCTTTACAGTAAACAGTACTTTGCAAAATATATTGTTGCACAGGAAGAATAAATAAAGGTTTTTTTGGAGCTACAAAGACAAAGATCCCAGGGAATCTAGAAGACCCAGAACAATGATCCCAGGGCCATTCCAGTCGCTGCTCCAGCGAGCATGCCCAGTGCAAGGTCTCCATCATTGTCACGGTAACGTTCTCGAATGATGACATGATTTGCAGGGGGCTGGCCATAAGGTCCTAGAAAGTAGTAATAGTTTGGTTAGGAAGAGAGTTCGTACATATGTTTTGATTTAGATGCAGGCTTGAAAAGCCTACGCATTCACCCACTCTCTCCCACCCCGTATACTTGAACACTAACAATATCTTTCCTTGCAGTTGGTATGGTGAAAACCAACTCCCCCTCGGAGTTGGGTGCTGATGCCAATTCTTGATCCTGCTCGGACAGAGTACAGACAGCAGCCTTCCCCAACATCACAGAAAGGGAGAAGCATAATCCTATGGCTAGCCCATAGGGCTAGGCAACCAGAGACGTAGGTTTTATTCCCGGATTTGACACACATTCCTTATATGGCCTTGGATGAGTTACTTATCTCTGTGCCTCAGTTTCTCAATATTCAAGATGGAAATAAAATTCCCAACCTCAAAAGAGTGTTGTGGGCTTAATTCATGTATGTTTGTATTTTGAGATCTTCAGCTCAAGTGCCATACAGAAGAGCAAAGGTGTATTACTATATCCAAAGCCAACACATATCTGCATTGGATTAAGTCTCCAGCTACTTAGAAGTCAGCCCTGCAGCCCTTGCAACTCCTCAGTCTTCCTGTAAGGTTGGCACTTGGGAGAAGAGCTCTCTAGGGAAAACCTAGATGCAGCAGGAATTGCTCACAGCAATTCATTAAGTGCGACCGTTTCTCTCAGAGTCTGTACTAAACAAGGAGCCACGCACGAAGGCAGAGGGCACTATGTGCAAGAGGGGGTGGTTGAGTGACTTAGAACTAAATCTTGTGGTCTTTAAGGGCTTGGTAAAAAAAACATTAAAGTGGAAGTGGAAGATTATGTTCCTGTAGAACTTTTTGGAAGCGTAGATGTGTTAAGCCAAATCTCTTGGACAAATTCCACCTTGAGTCGGTACAGTCTCTTGCTAAATCCCCAGAACGGCTTCAACTGAACACAGAATTGCTCACTTCCTGACTTTGTCTAGTGATAATTACCTCCTTCCTCTCAAAAGAGAAAGGTTAGTCCAGTGGTTAGGGCAAACAACAGGGGAGTTCCTTCGAAAAACCACCTACTGCTACATTCAGCATCAAGAGCGATGGCAATATTCTATAGGAAATGTATCACTTCATAGTAACTTTAGTCTTGATTAGAAAGCGTATGAACCAAGCTGGAGGAAGGAGCTGGTATTCATTACCTTGGTACGGATACTGATAAGGAACAGCATAGGCTTGTCCATTAGAGGCATAGATGACTTGAGGGCCAGGAGGGGGATATGCACCCCCGTACTGCTCGTAGCCATAAACCTGGGGAAATTAAATGCATCTATTAGAAGATGTTTCACATCTTTTGGATTTATTTAAAGTGCTTAACTCTCCACCCCATTGCTGGTGCAGTTTAGGGATAATCAAAATCCATTATGCAGAACGCAGAACTGTGCTATGAAATGGGTGTGGGAAACCTTCCCATATAGTTAACCACAGTATTTTGCAAGTTAACATCTTCAGTTCCTGCACCACCAAGTTTAGCCATTGTAGAACTATACAGGGGTCGGCAACCTTTCAGAAGTGGTGTGCCGAGTCTTCATTTATTCACTCTAATTTAAGGTTTCGCGTGCCAGAAATACATTTTAACATTTTTAGAAGGTCTCTTTCTATAAGTCTATAATATATAACTAAACTATTGTTGTATGTAAAGTAAATAAGGTTTTTAAAATGTTTAAGAAGCTTCATTTAAAATTAAATTAAAATGCAGAGCCTCCCGGACTGGTGGCCAGGACCCGGGCAGTGTGAGTGCCACTGAAAATCAGCTCGCGTGCCGCCTTTGGCACGCATGCCAGAGGTTGCCTACCCCTGAACTATACTAATGCTGTCACTTAATACACACGAGTGTCGCTGGCCATGGCTTCTATATAATTCTGCCTTGTGATATGCTAGAAAAGCACAGCCATTCAGCAGCTGACAAGATGGGACCAGTAATGTCATGTTAACATCCCTGATCGCTCATGATAAACACCCTATGGCCACACTTCTTCGGAGGCAGTCTTTTCACTAATCTACAGGAATGAAGCATATTGCTCATGGTGACTGCGCTTCACAATCAGAACTATTTAAAAACATGAGATTGGTTGTTCTGTTCCAAAGCTCAATCCATAGCACTGAAAAGGACCAGTATTTGGATAATACCATATACTGTAAGTCAGAATGTATTGAGATCAGCAAATATTTTGGTCCAATTGCTGCCCCATCCTAACCCCAGCGAAAACAGAATCTATCTATATATACACACGTATGGGAACTATAGTTACCTGAGTTACTATGAAATCCCGGACACATAGTCCTTATCTGTTTTACAAATGTCAGCTTCAAGCAGTAAAACCACGAAGAATTATAAAATAGAATTTTTATCCTGGAAGTGCAAATATATTGCCAAAGCCTTCCAAAAAATTATTGCATCTCCTTGTATTAAGGGTTATTGCAACTCCAATATTAAGGACATATGGCCAAGATTTGCAGAAGTGACTAGTGATTTTGGGGTGCCTCCATTTTTCTCTGCCCAATCTGAGACACCTTAAAGGGGCCTGAATTTCAGAAGTGCTGAGCAACCACTACTCAGAAGTCAAGACACTTTAAAGGTGCCTCAAACTGGGCACCCAAAACCA
Organism: Chelydra serpentina; assembly: GCA_037349315.1. Lineage (NCBI taxonomy): Eukaryota > Metazoa > Chordata > Testudines > Chelydridae > Chelydra > Chelydra serpentina. Next base: position 2,541,017 of record JBAIAC010000023.1, read on the forward strand.
CTACTCATTTTTAAAAACTTGAGCTTTTTCCATTTAAAAATAAACTGTTTAAGAAAAAAGTCAAACCAATAGCACTTCCAAGGAACAGTCTGAGTGTTCAATACAGTCTTTTCATGCTTATTTTATGCTTCCTTATTACATCCCTACCTCAGGTGATGGAGTAGCGTACGCTGTGTATGGGGGAGGAGCTGAGGAAATTGCAGTCTCATCGTACATCACTTCAGAACCAACATAGCCCTAAACATTAACAAAATAGACAGCAGTTATTCACTTCTTTACACACAAGAGAACAGACTAGAATATGGACTAAACATACAAGTGACCCAATTGTCAACTGAAGTGTTCCTAGAATTCCTGAGTATATTTATTACTGACACAAGTATCAATATCACACCCTACCTATGCTTTAAATGACGAGCTTTATTACAGTAGCACACAGTGCAGACACCAAGTTTGCAAGGTTTTCTAGAGGATATAACTTCATGGGATGATCCACAGCAGGAAGAAAGAGGAGAGTGTGCATCACATAATGCCGCAGCAGAAGACCAAATAGGGGAGCAAAGCTTCAGCCAGATGGCCAGGTAGCCAGCCATGCAGATCAGCTCCTTGAATCAACTATTTTCTTTTCTCTTACTCATTTTATTCCCCTTACCTTAATGTTTTCAACTGACAGGTTATTGTTTTCTTGTTCAGGTTAAATTGATTAATTTGTAGGTGGGGAAGGAGGATTCTTCTCATACAAGTTCATATACTCTGCTTTCAGTTGCTCTGGAGTAGTTCCACTGAGCTCCAGTGCAACTGAGTACAGATGTTAGCCTATAAGGATCAAAGATAAAGCTCACAGCTGCACCCAAACATTTCATACCAGTGACTTAAGCTTCTCAGCAACCCACGCACTTTGCCTACAAGGACCAGAAAATAGCAGATCTATATTTTAAAAGTCCCCTTCCTTCAGCTGTTTGTAGAAACATACATAATTTAAAACATTACACTGAAGCTATTTTTAGAAGCACCCTCTGCTGAATCTGTGTCCCTTCCAAAGGCAGTGAGGAGGGGCAGGGAAGTACCGTATATACTTGTTCATAAGCCGAATTTTTTAAATTAAAACGGGAAGCAAAAGAAAAGGGGGTCAGCTTATGACCGGGTCTAGATAGGGATGGGATGGGGAGAGTGTGGGGGTCCTGGGCTAGGGTCATGGGGGGAGGGGTGGTCACAAGGGTTACTCCTCTGACCCCCCGATTCTTCCCTACCCCCTTCAAAAAATTTCCCCACTAGTTGCTGTCCTGGCCCGTGAGGGTAAGCAGCTGGAGGGCTGAGACACTTTGTTAGGTTTACCTCTGTGCCTGCGGACACTCATGGTAAACAAACTGTCTCAGCCAGTCAGCAGCTTACCCCAGGAGCCAAAGTTTGCCGACCCCTGAATTACAGTCGGCTTATGAATGGGTCATAAAAATTTCCATTTTTACTTATCAATCTTGGGGGGGGTGGAGGGGGGAGTTGGCTTATAAATAGATCGGCTTATGATTGAGTATATACGGTAACTTACACAATAACCACTGCAGATTTCCAATGCTTTGTTTATATGTTTCAGAACAGCCTTGGGTGTTTGTCCCTAGTTGTGGCGATGCACAATGCTGCTCCTATTCAACCAGAGGCTTTCCATAAGAAAAAGACAAGCTTTATAGCTGTACTGTTCCCATAAGCTCCTAAAAATATTCTCTCCCTCCCTCCCTGCAAACACACACAAGTAGATTTATACACACAAGGACTTTCATTGAACTCACGGAACTACTCAGGTGTGTGAGAGTTTGCAGGATCAGAGCTTAAGTGACGCAGTTGTCAGAAGTGGGAAGCACCCAGCTATTCATAGTGGTGCTGCTGGATGCTCAGCACTTTTGAAAGTCTGATCACTTAGATGCCTGCAGATAGACGTTGAATACTTCAACTTTTTTTATTTGAAATCTTATCCTAGATGTTTAATAGCAGATAGCATCTGAAGGTCACTCTCTAAGGCCTCATCTACACTCCTGGCAGCTTGTAGTATATATGTAGCATCACACTGCAGGGCAAACTGGCTGTGTCCACACTGCAGTGCATAGCTACAATTAGCAGTGAAAGGCTCCAGCAGCTCTCTGCTGCCAGAGTCTTTTCCCCCTGCTCAAGTCTTTCACTGCGGTGCAGAAAGGCTCCAGCAGTGGGACACTACATTGCTAAAAATAGCAGTGTAGACATGGGAGGCACTGCTTGGGCCTGTAGAGAGCCATGCAGGGAACATAACCCAAGGTTCTGTCATGTCTTTACTTGCGGAAGCAGTGCCTCAGCGTCTACACTGCTATTTATACCCATGCTAGGGGACCGTGTAGTGTATGTACCCCCACACAATACCATAAGCGTAGACACAGCCCAAGACATTAGCTAGGGCACAATTTGAAGAGCTGATGGCTACCAGTTAGCTTCAACGTCGAGGTTCCTGAATGTTTACAAGTATCAGAGGGGTAGCCGTGTTTGTCGCTTCTACAGATCCAGACTAAGGGTCCTGTGGCACCTTACAGACTAACAGAGGTATTGAAGCATAAGCTTTCGTGGGTGAAAACCCACTTCTTCAGATGAATGTTTACAAAATTTCCCATGTTTTTAAATTCTATGTGCAATGACACTGATTCAAGGGTAAAACAGGAGTTCTGCACCCCCTCTGGTTTTCACAGATTCATTCCTCTGCCCTCTGTTTAACACCACGATGCAGCATAATGTGGCATTCTGCACTGTAAAGCAGTTACTTGGTACAAGAAAATAGCACTTTTACCACACTACAAATATTGCTTCAGGTACCAAAACATATAAATTGTGTCACATGATGGAATATAGCAGCTATTGTGGCAACGTGGGTGCCAAGAGTATCAAATAAGTCTTTGGATGCAGGGGTCAGTATTTCCCAAAGGAACTGCAGTATTTCCAAGACCTGGTATCTAAGGATATGTCTACCTTGAAGCTGAGATGTGTTCTTACAGCAGGGGTAGACAAAACTTGTGCCAGCTCAGCTTGAGCAAGGATGCTAAACACAGCAACATGGATGTTGCCAAATTAGCAGCAGTTTAGGCTCACCATCCAATTTCAAGCCCACCCAACCCCACAAGTCTGACCTCAGGTGGCTAGCCCATGCCACCATCTGTGCAGTAATGTCCACATTGCTATTTTTAGTGTGCTAGTTTGAGCTGAGATAGACCAGGTCTGCCTACTAATGCTGGGAATCGCACCTCCCAGCTGCAGTGCAGATATCCCCTTAATATTCCTCTTTACCGATTTGCCAGAAAGTGTTCTATGAGCCAGCCTCAAAGAAAGGCAAAAAAAGTGAGTCAATGGCAGAAGTAGGATGGCTAGGCCTTTCAGCGGAGCAAATGCCACAAGTTATATCATAAGCTGCAAGGGATTACAGCTGAGCACAGATCTGTCTTTACAGATGAGGGAGTGAATAAGCCATTTTTCATTAGAGTTAAGCTTAAAGGTGCCAACAAAAGGGTTTTTCGTTGTTTTCCAGGGAGTTTACAGTGGCAGTATTTAGACAGAAGATAGAACAACTGACTCAAAAGACACACACAATGTTAACTACAAACACAAACTATGCATTTCAGCATGCAGTTATCCAGTTTGAATACATGCATGAACCACTTTTGCTGAAGCCCAAGTTTCTGAAGTTAGTTCTATACAGTAGGATTTCCACAGAACTACATAAAGCAGCTTGCAAAGGCAGATTTTGCATCTTCTACAAGTGAGTCTAGCAACTGTGTAATATCTACATAAATGTGACTGCCACTCATTTCAGCTAGAGGCTTTTCTACACATACACAAACCCCACCATCATCTGGCTTCCTTGTGGACTACCTGCATCTAGATGGACCTGATCCCAATAGGTAATGAGCAGTGAGATAGTCAGACTGTATCTTAATCAGCTACAAAAGAATTCACTAATGCCCACAGCCCCAGTCCTCATTCGTCGTCTACAGATCAGCCTTTTCCCCATGACAATGCCTGCCAGCTTTCTGAGACTCCTCCTTCAATGAGCCTTACAGCACAGTAGCTGCGGCACTCCAAAAGATGACTCCTCTCCTTTAACTAGCATACACGGACACAAAACCCTCCTTCTACCAGAGTTGTGGGCATCAGATCCATGATGCTCATACCCCTTTCTGGCCCAGGCAATGTGGGACAAAGCACAATTCAAATGGGTTCTTGAAGGCACCGTGAAGGCAAATTGCTAGGTCACTGACTGCCACTCACACACACTCCCTCCCTACCCCATCATTATGGAAACGTTCACAGTGCACTTACCACATTTGTTCTAGCATCCTGGAGAGCAATTTTCCATGCCCTGCAAGAAACACATTATTTAATGGATAAAGAGATACTCCACGTTTCTTGTAAGGTTCTGAACAAAATAGTTAGCCATTAAAATGTACAGCCAAGTTTCAGTGGACAAGTGATATGGTGGAAAATGTATATCAAAGCTACTGTGGGTGAGGGTAGCCTAAAGTTAAGGTAGGACATATGCACAGAAGGATTGCAGGAAGGAGGTATTAATTCCTCTGTACAGTCAATAAGCTTATGGCAGGAGTAATGTGTGCTGTTTTGGGGCTCCTTGTTGTTTGAATACAAAGAAGGGCAACAAAGAGCCAGGCATTAAGATGCAGGAGACCTGCAGCCACACAGAGGACGGGGCATCACTGCTAAAGTAACAATTTGGAGTGGAGTGGGAGGGAGGGTTACAGACATGTCCCCACCATCCCTTCAGCCAAGTTGCACCTGTGCCAAGGTGTAACCTAAAAAACAGAGGAACAAGAGCCCACATCAAAGGAACATTCGCCAGTATGCAGTTACCTTGAGGAATTCCAGAATATTTGGGGCCCAGTAGTCGGCTACAAAGAGCTAAATACAGCATGTTAAACAACATTCTTTGGAAACTCACAAGCAGTCATCTGCACTCTCTGCACAGAGGTTGATTGTTTTCCCATCCCGACAAACAATCTGCAGCAAAGAGTCTCTCGGCTTCCCCTCTGGGGGCTGGAAATCTACTCCAGAAAAAGCAAGCAAAAGATTTCCATTTAATATTTTGGAAAACAAAATCCTTAACTTCTAGAAGACTAATTAATTCACATGGTCTCAGTCCTTCTGGTCAGGTTTGAGTAAAGCAATGAGCTTGAGTTATACAGGTGTTGGTCTCCTAGGGCACATATACACTGCGATAAAGGACCCACGGCACAGCTGCGGCTGGCCTGGGTCAACTGACTCCGGCTGTGGGGCTAAAAAATTGCAGTGTAGACATTTTGGCCCAGGCTGGAACCCAGGATCCCTCTCATGGGGTCTCAGAGCCCAAACTCCAACCCAAGCCCGAACGTCTGCCCTGCAATTTTATAGCTCCACAGCCTGAGCCCTGCAAGCCCAAGTCAGCTAACTCAGGCCAATCATAGTGTAGACATATCCCTAGGGTAAGGGTTCCATCAGGACAGGAGAAAGTTACTACAGCTTAGACTGGCTGTCAGTCGAAAGCCTCTTAGGGAAGGACTCCGGCATACCAGCTCAGATTTCGTTGTTACGGTGCATAAAATATTAGGCTAAAGGTTCTGTAGAGACAAAACGGCACACACAAATGTGTCTTGACCAAGTGGGTAAAAAAATATTAAATTCAGTCAAACACACACAGATTAAACTTCTTCAAGCTCTCTCCTCTTGAAATCAGAAGCTGCCTGCATATATGGCATCAGCTCAGGAGACCCCAGCAATTTTGTGCTTTAGGAAAGATGTAACTGTTTTTCAGACCATGAAACCATTTGCAACTTGAAGCCTCAACCGGTTTTAAAACAAACACACATTTTGAATTTAAAAAGCTGCAATGACGAAGAATCACTTGCCTGTTACTAGACCAAGCAGAACACCAGTGCTGGGGTAATTATGTGCTAAGAGCACACTAGTTCAGTGAGTATATCCTCTCCTCAGCAAGACAGACATGCCAGCCTTGCTGCCTATCAGGGAAGGTGGCGCTGAAAACTGGGGAAACATATTCATGGGAGCGGATTGCTAATTAACCTGATCCCGCTCAACTAGAGGCCTTAGATCTATATTGCCTAATAAAGCTACAAAGGACCTGAGTCAGCCAGGAGTCCACATTCCAAGTCACTAGCCAGAGCGCTATAATCCAATTTATAGGCAAGGAGACAGCTGGATAAGGTCCCATGCACAGTGTCCTGCATAAGCAAGGGCCAGTCTTGTTCCCTGTGTGCTAGCTGCACACTGAATACAATGGCAGGACAGAATGCAGAACTAAAAGGAGCTGCAGCCTCCCCAGGACACGTGGAGAGCACCAGCCTGAACATCATTAGGGGGGAGGGATAGCTCAGTGGTTTGAGCATTGGCCTGCTAAACCCAGGGTTGTGAGTTCAATTCTTGAGGGGGCCATTTGGGGACCTGGGGCAAAAATTGGGGATTGGTCCTGCTTTGAGCAGGGGGTTGGACTAGATGACTTCCTAAGGTCCCTTCCAACCCTGATATTCTATGATTCTATGATCACCAGTCAATGCTGTATGTGTATTTCTTGTTGGGTTGTGGCCACTGAACAGGTGTTTCCTTACCAAATAAATACACTCTCTACTGCTGGTGTCCTTCTGGTCAATCAAGTATCAAGTGAACAAGTGTCTCTAATAAAAAGGGTGTACTAGAAATGAGCTTGCTAGTACTTGGATGGGGCCTTCCCTCTAGTTCTCTTTTCTCCTCCCAAGCCTCTGGACAGCGGCAACACCACAATGTCCATCAGAAGCGCACGACATCAGGTGCATCGGCAGTCTGCTATCCGTATCCCCAACTCACACTTCTGCCACAGTGCAACCCTTTACTCAGAGTATCCACCAGCAGAATCAGTGTCATATACCACAGGCTCACCATCACTAGAGTAGTGTTTTATATGTGAATTGCGGCAAATGCCATGAGGATCTAACCCATGATACAATGCTGTCAGAAGCCACTCCCTTTATTCGTTTACAGGTATGGAATCAGGAAAGACATTTTTAAAATCAAGCAGCACATGTTCTACCTCGGCATTCATTTCCCACTCTGATGTTAATGCAGTGCACTCGCATGTGGACTTTATCCTCTATGTCATGCCGCTGCTGATCGTCATAGAATAGCAAATGGCCATCAGACCACAGATCAAACCAATTCTTCTTCCAACGACGTAAAATAGTGCCTAAAAGAATGGAGAAAGTCACTTCTGGGAGCACTGATTGGAAAATGCTCGTGTCTAATACGGCCAAAGAAGCTTTTCAATTTGACCCTTGGAACAAGGTATTCTAAGGTTCCAACAACTAATTGCCAATTCATTTTGCATCAAGAAATCTCAACTTCAAAACAAAGGGACAAACAGCGTACAACAAATAATACACGATAGCTAGCCCTTATGTGTTATTTCTTATTTAACTATTAGCGTGATGATCGCTAGGTTGTTTTTTTTAAGCAAACAACCTAATGCTTCAGGATTCTAGCATGCTAGTGACCATGTACTACATGGGACCAAGTGAATAAGCAAAGGCTGGTAGTTGTCCAGTAAATTTTCCAAACTCCGCTTATAATAATCCATTTGGTAAGGTTTTTATTTTTTTTCCACAAAGCATTACTTATAGAAGACGACTACTAAACAAGGTGTGCTCAGCTATAGCAATGCCTACGTTCTCTTTATTGTAATCCAAAAGGTCAGATGGCGCTATCAAAATAGACCATTTCTTTTGGTCCAATACCCTTGAGAACATCCTTATGGGACACAGGGAAATATAGACCATCAGTGGGGGAAAATGTAAGAGAAACCGATACACAGAGCCAAACTGTCTGTTGGGGAAAGTAAGTAAAAAGCCCATCCATCACTCACTTTGCCGAAGCAGCCATCCACTCTTCACAAATGCCATCTCTGTTTATTCTAGGGTGAGAAAAGAAGGGGAAAAAAACCAACCATAATCTTCAATACATTGCAACAATCAATCAATCAATCGGAGAGAGGAATCTCTAGGCATCCTGGCTAGTTGCAACACCTTGGTGCATCTAGCTCAGGGGTCTCAAACACACGGCCCATGGGCTGCATCCGCCGGGCTCCCCACGCCCCCCCCTCGTTCCCTCCCCGCTGACTCCAAGGTTTTATTTTTACCCCCAGGCAGTTCCTGCCGCCAGAACAGCTGTCTGGCGGCTTCGCAGTTTCTGGGAGGGAGCGGGGAGCCATGCGCTCGGGGGAGGAGGAGAAGGGGCGGGGCCTAATGGAAGGGGTGGAGTGGGGGCGGGAGCAGCGAGGGGGCGGGGTCAGTGATGCGGCCCTCGGGCCAATGCACTAGTCCTCATGCGGCCCTCATGGTAATTTGAGTTTGAGACCCCTGATCTAGCTGATGTGTGCACAAGAGTGTCTCCTTCCTGAAATGCATGCCCGTTGAAAGACTACATGGTTGGGATACAGTCTGAACCAATAAAGAGTGATCTGCAAGGCAGAGTATCTTTTGGCAGCTGGGAAGATACCCAGTAAAGATCAGTTAATATTCCACAAACTTTTACACTATTAGTGAATGCAATGAAAAACATCCTATGATGTTAGGAGATACTTAGAACATAAGAAGAACACAAGAATGGCTGTACTGGGTCAGACCAAGGTCCATCCACCCCAGTATCCTGTCTACCAACAGTGGCCAATGCCAGGTGCCCTGGAGTGAGTGAACCTAACAGGTAATGATCACGTGATCTCTCTCCTGCCATCCATCACCCCCCTAGGGTGTGACACCATTCCTTACGCATCCTGGTTAATAGCCATTAATGGACTTAACTGGATAAATTCATGAAGGTTCTCTTTTAAACCCTATTATATTCCTAGCCTTCACAGCCTCCTCAGGCAAGGAGTTCCACGGGTTGATTGTGTGCTGTATGAAGAAGAACTTCCTTTTATTTGTTTTAGACCTGCTGCCCATTAATTTCATTTGGTGGCCCCTAGTTTTTATATTATGGGAACAAGTAAATAAGTACTTTCACTTCTAGTGACCTATTTCTGTTCTTTACTAAGCCATGTTATCAGACATATAGATGAACACAATATGTTGGAGAAGAGTCAACAGCTGGGAAATCATTCCTCATAATCTATTAGATTTATTTGAGGGGTTCAACAAGTATGTGGATAAGGGTGATCGAGTGGATATAAGGTACTTGGATTTTCAGAAAGCCTTTGACAAGGTCCTTCACCAAAGGCTCTAGCGCAAAGTAAGCAGTCATGGGATAGGAGGGAAGATACTTGCATGGACCAGTAACTGGTTAATAGATAGGAAACAAAGGATAGGAATAAATGGTCAGTTTTCACAGTGGACAGAAGTAAACAGTGGGACTCCCCAAAGATCTGTATTGGAACCAGCGCTTTTCAATATATTCATAAATGATCTGGGAAAAGGGATAAACAGTCAGGTGGCAACATTTGCAGACGATAAGAAATTACTCAAGATAGTTAAGTCCACAGCTGAATGTGAAGAGTTACAAAGGGATTTCACAAAACTGGGGGACTGGGCAAGAGAAAGGCAGATGAAATTCAATTATAAGTGCAAAATAACGCTAATTGAAAAACGTAATTCCAACTATACACGCAAAATGATGGGGTCTAAGTTAGCTGTTACTACTCAAGAAAGATCTTGGACACATCATGGATAGGTCTCTCACATCCGCTCAATGTGCAGTGTTAGTCAAAAAAGTTAAAACAATTCTAGGAACTATTAGGAAAGGGAAAGAGAATAAGATACAAAATATATTGCCACTATACACCCATAAAGCCATGGTACACCCACACCTTGAATATTGCGAGAAGTTCTGGTTGCCCCATCTTGAAAAAGAAATACATTTGAATTGGAAAAACCATAGAGAAAGGCAACAAACAAAGGTTTTGGAACAGTTTCCATACGAGGAGAGATAGAAAAGACTGGGACTGTTCATCTTAGAAAAGAGATGACTGAGAGTGGATCTGTTAGAGGTCTACAAAATCACGAATTTTGTGGAGAAAGTGAATAAAGAAGTGTTACTTATTCTTTCACATAACACAAGGGTCACCCAATGAAATTAATAGGCAGCAGGTTTAAAACAAACAAAAGGAAGTACTTCTTCACACAATGGACTGTTGACCTGTAGAACTTGTTGCCAGGGGATGTTGTGAAGGCCAGAAGAATAAGTGATTTCAATTAAGAATTAAATAAGTTCATGGAGGATACGTCCACCAATGGTTATTAGTCAAGATGACCAGGGACACAACCCCATGCTCTGGGTGTCCCTAAGCCTCTGACTGCTGGGAGTAGATGAGAGGAGGAAGGATCACTCGATAGTTGCCCTGTTCTGTTCATTCCCTCTAAAGCATCTAGCACCAGCTACTGTTGGGAGATGGGATACTGGGCTAGATGGACTACTGGTCTGACCCAGTATGGCCATTCTTATGTTCTTAATATTAAAGACCAGTTCTGAATTTCACTTGAACTGACAAAAGCAACACATTCCCAACTAAAACTGCCACTTGCCACTAGGAGGGGTGTGCATCAGCAGGTGACTAAGAATGATGTCTTCATTTCCCAACATGAGTCAATTTCATAACTGTTCCCCTGGTTTTCATGACACTCCATGGACTTCCTCTATTCTACTTCTCAGAACTCATAAGCTACATCACCATCCTAACTTCCCCAGCCACTCAGAACTTCCAGCCGTGCCCTTCTTTCAGTCCTTGCTGAACGCCTGCCCCAGCTATCCACCCTACAGCAAAGCTCACCAGGACAGAAAGGAGGACACAATATAATGTTAATGGGAAGAGGAAGAGTTCTCCTTTATGACCTGTGCTGTCCCATATCAAAACTGTCTCCATCTCCCTCTGAGAGGCACTGTTGTTCCTGAACTTGCACCTATTTAAAATGAAAAGTTCTTATTTCTCTTTAGCTTTCAAGTGACACTATAAAATGCTTGATACTGCACATAAAGGACACTACACTAAACCAAGTTCTATTGCACATTATATTAAGCTGATGGGCTGCTACATTCTGGATTTGGTTGCATGATAAAGGAAATGAACAAATCTCAAAAGGAAATGTATGGAGGAGGGGGGTTGTTTTATAGCACACAGCTGTTTTGACTTATTTATTTTTAAAGGGTTGGGTTTTACTCACCTGGCTGTGATTCAGACAGAGCAGCTAGAACAAAAAAGTTATTTTTCAACTTGCACCAAGGTCAATCCTTCAGGCGCAATTTTTTAACTTGTAAATTAAGACTATGAAAGGCGCAGGAGTTTAAAGGAGATTCAGACCCCTTTCAACCTAAAAAGAATGTCCATTAAAGGTCTCACTGATTTGTAATAAGTTTGCTGTTCTCTACCCCTTTCCAGCTGAGGATCTCAAAAAGCTTTACAAAGGAAACTCAATGCCCTTGCAAATTATGGTAACTATCCCCTTTTAGAGATGGGGAAATTGGAACAGCTACCAAAATCCTGTCATTATAATTTGTAATTACAGATTTTAAAAGTGCAGAAATATCTCCAGTATCAACTGCCCCCATATACTCTCTGAATTTAGAAGGGAAAAGTTCTCTTAGGCAGAGACTATCTGTTCAGTTTTAGCTCAGGTCCTTTATTAATATCAAATTATAAACCTTACCACACATACAAAAAAAGGTTTAAAATGGAAGTCCTAGTGAGCACTCAGGTAATGCTTTACTACCCAGTTCTTACAACAAGAATTTAAAATAGTCTTAGCCCTGTAAGCATGACATCTGCTCCTCTGCCCCTTTTCTGATCTCTAAGTGCACGTCCTCGGGTGTCAGGCCTCATGCCTCTACTTAGCCCCAGGTGTAACTCTGCCACTCTCAGACCAGGCCCCAGGCTACAGTATCCTGTGTATCAACTGTTCTGATCCTAGTAGCAGGTCCAACTGAGTTTGAGCAAATGCTACTTCACCCACCTTGATCTCTTCAGCAATCTGTGACCAGAAGCATATTCAGTGATCAGACAGCCTTCTTAAACTGTTTATTCTAACAGTAGAAAAAAAACATTTATAGAAAAAATTTTAAATCAACCAAATCTACATGAATGTCTCTCTTACCTGAAAAAGAGCTCTGTGTAAGCTTGAAAGCTTGTCTCTCTCATCAACACACACTGGTCCAATAAAAGATATCACCTCATCCACCTTGTCTCTCCAATATCCTCAGACTACACAGCTACAACAACACTGCATATCTTACCTAAAGGCTTACCATCCCCAGTTGATAACCTAAGCAGGCCTCACTTCAGACACACCTATCTCTGTGTCTCTGGTTGCCCCAAACAACTCCCGCCCCTCTTGAGTGTACTCTTTTAAACTGTCCAGAACTTTTTTGATCTCTAGTGTGTGCATGCCTTTTCCTATCTGGGCACTGTCCCTTAACAACTCTCAAGTGTTTGCTGAGAAGTAGTTTATCTTGAGCCATTCTTTCCCTTCCTGCTTGCTTTTTCCTTACAGCCCCCTTAAAACTAATAAACCAATATAATCATACAGTAAATATCCAATAACCAAGTCAATACAGAGCATTCGTAAGTTGTTACACAGCAGCTCCATGCCTGTCACAATTCTGTCTACAGGAGGCTGGCACATCTTACCTGCAGGATTCCAGATATTTTGTAATCCAGGCAGGAAAGACAACATACTAAAGTAATTTCAGACATTAAACATATATAAAGGAACATCACACAATCAGGCTGGGTTACAACGTAAGACGAATAGGAGTCATTTAAGGTTTTATTATATACATCAGTGTTTCTGCAGGACCGGTGTGTGGACCGGCACCAGTCCCTGAGATCTCCCCGACACAGTTTAGGAAAGCAGCAAGCGGGACCCTGGTATCAAAAAGGTTGAGAAACACTGCTATATATGACAGACAGTTGGCAAAATTCCTCCTAGGTGAGAACCCAGTTTTTAAAATGAGGAAAAAAGGTACTGTCATTGTCTTACGGTGCACTGCATTACAAGAGGTGCTCGAACATACCTTTGTATTTCTTAGTAACTCTGCTAGGGGTGTATAGAGTATACCAAAATGTGTCTTAATAACTGCAGTTTTGTATTCTTTAACATCAAGTGGCTAATTACCGTATTACAACATGATCAAGACTATGAAGAAATCTGCTAGCAGTTTGCCTGATATCCCAGCCTAATTATTGTATTCCCAGGACTATTAATAAAGAACACTGCTCCCACTGTACACAGTCAAAATTTAATATTAAATTTTATATTAATATTTATAATATATATTAAATATTAAAATTTAATAAAGTTTAATATCCTAGTTAAATACCCTTAACATCTTTGTGTCAACTGTCCGTAATGGGCCATGTTGATTATCACTTCAAAAGTTTCTTTGCCCTACTGATAACAGTTCCTTTCAATTAATTCGCCTGTGACAGTTGGTATGGTTACTTCCACCTTTTCATGTTTCTCTGAATGTATAAATATCTTCCCACTGTATGTTCCATTCTATGCATCCGACGAAGCGGACTGTAGTCCACAAAAGCTTATGCTGAAATAAATTTGTTAGCCTCTAAGGTGCCACAAGTATTCCTTTTCTTATTTTCTTTTTAGTCAAAATTCTGGAAGTTTGGGATGGTGAGATCAGCTTCTAGACAGGCATTAAACTATGATGTGCCTTTAAAAATAAACGTTTAATTACAACTAGCATTTAAGCCATCTTGCTAGCACATCCATTTTGATTAGAACCCTTTGTAAGATCATAACCTGCTTTAAACCAGCTCATATCCTGCTTTAATGCTAGCTTAATGCCAGAAAATATACTAGCATTACACACCAAGGCTCCAAACCTCCATACACTTTTACAATTGCTGTTTTTTATGCATTGCTTTCAGTTGGACTAAGTGTATGTGAAGATAATCAATCATGTGCTTAAGACTTTGCAGGATCACAGCCTAAATTCTCACAATTGTGATAACAGTATCAATATGTCCCAATGCTCATTAGCTATGCCATCAGCATCACAAATGCACCCCCTTTCCAGCAAGATATCAACCAGGGCTTTGGAGCGGAGCCTGCGGAGCAGCTCCGGAGCAGTGGAGCGCAGGTTTTTGCCTGGCGCTGGAGCAGAGCTGGAGCACAGCTCCAAAGCCCTGATATCAACTGCTGGAAAATTACTAATACTGGAAAATTAGCAGTTGTTGGCATGCATGTTAGATCCCTTCTATTTTATTACCTTTTGGATTTGTTTTGTATTAGTGGGTCTCTTTATATATTCTCCCCTTCCCCCATTTAAAGTGACATCTTTCCAAATGTTGTTTGTACCGTTAGCTAACTGTTGTAAAGCACTTTGGATAAAAGCGCTATAATAATAAACAACTTCTTTTTTCTACAAATAAAAGCACACAACTGTCATTTTAATATCAGTAGTTTTATCTTTCTAATGCGATGGATGTGCCCTCTCACCCCCACCGCAGCAGCCCCCGAACTAGGGCTGGGAAGGAGGGGGGGGGGTCTCTCCCCCGTCACAGAGCTGAGGCTGGGAAGGAGGGCCATCTCTCCCTGGCAGCCACAGACCTGGAGCTGAGGAAAGACACCTCTTTCTCTGGCAGCCGCAGCCCTGCACGTTCCAAATTCCCCCCCATCCCCTCTTCTTACCCCACTACCCCTCCCACCTACTCCCTATTCCCCACAAAACCACCACTTCCCTTACATGTGCATCTTCTCCAGGGTCCAGGCACCTAATTAGTGGACCCATGCCTGCGCAGCTCCACTAATTAGTGGGTGGCCCTTCATTCTCTCGTGTGCACCTTAGCGGGAACTATCTGCGGACCACCTGAATGGAGCTCGCGGACCACTGGTGGTCCGCAGACCACAGTTTGAGAACCTCTGATCCAGAGGTGACCGTAGTATACAGCACTCAAAAAACACAAGATCAAGCGCTACTAGAGGCTCTCCATATTTACACTTTATTGCTGCATAGAGTTCTATGGCTTATCATCTGGTCATGCTACTCACTTCATTTTCTAAAATGAGGAAGAACCAACAACTTCCTTCCTCTTACCTAAAGCAGTTGTATAAAATACCCCAATTACTGTAGCATCTGAGCACCTGACGATCTTTAATTTACACCCACATGACATGAGGTACAGCAGTGCTATTATTCCCATTTTACAGATGGGGAACTGAGGTACAGAGACACTAAGGCCCAGATCCTTAAAAATATTTAGTCTCCTAACTTCCACTAATTTCAATAGAAGACAGGAGCCAACATACCTTTAATGATTTGGACCCAAGTGTCTTGCACAATGTCCTACAGAAAGTTCCATATGATGATAGCACCCTACCCACTGGACAACCAGTAGCGTAGCCGGGGGGGAGCAGGGGGAGCGGCCGCTCCCCCACTGAGAAGAAGCAGCGCCCTTTTTTTCTCCTGACACCTTTTGCTCCTTGGTTGCAGCCAGAGCGGAGCATTTTTTTTTGCCCCCAGCAGGGGCGGCTCTAACTTTTTTGCCGCCCCGAGCAACAAAGAAACAACAACAAAAAACCAAGCGCTGCCCCGCAACAAAAAACACCCCCCCAATACAACCCCCCCCCCCCAGCGCTGCCGCCCCGCCAAAATGCCCGGGGCACCAGCGGGGAGGGCGGCATGCCCAGCCTGCTCCACCGGCCGGGGCGCCGGCGGGGACTGCAGCATGCCCGCTGCTCCGGCTGGGGCGCCGGTGGGGAGCACAGCATGTTCGCAGCCCCGCCGGCAGAGAGGGTTTTGTTATTTGGGTTTTTTTAAATAAAAAAACAAACAAAACACCCCTAAGTGCCGCCCCCCTCCAGGTGACACCCCAAGCATGTGCTTGGTAGGCTGGTGCCTGGAGCTGGCCCTGGCTCCCAGCGCCTTTTTTTGCTCCCAGCGCTTTTTGCTCCCGGCGCCTCTTTTTAGCTCCGCTCCCCCTGTGCTCTAAACCTGGCTATGCCACTGTGGACAACCCTTCCTTTCTAGAGCTTCCAAAGCTCTAATTATATTTAAGCTTTAAAAAAGAAAAAGAAACAACACACAGTTTTCTCCCGCATGTGAAACATTTACTATTGAAATACCAATCTGTACATATGGGACAATCCTGTGTGCTACTGAGTGCTCTCAGCTGTTATTAAAGTCAACTGGAGTTCCAACAGTGAACTCTCATGAAATCCCACTAACTTTAGTGGTTGTAAGTGTAGTGTCAGGCAATGAGGCAGTTGTTGCTACCTTAGGGCTGGTCTACATGGGGGGGGGGGGGGAGATAGTTCACCTCCCAATGACCTTCATAAATATCTCCAATTCAACAGGTTAATCATTTAATATTTGGAGGATTTTCTTGCCATGCTGTATTGAGAGGAGAACATCACCAGACAGACATTTAAATTGTTTTATTTAACTATTTCTCACTTTTATATATTATTTATTTTAAAACATTTTTGCTCTTAACAAGCATGTTATCTCTGGAGACACAAATCCACAGTTTGAGAATTGCAAAACTAAGCATCTCTGATGGTATCTTCTAGACTGAGCACTGAGTCCCATTGGGTAGATAGAAAGATTAACTAATCTATACAGAAGCCTGTGGAACCCCATAAAATTGGGTCCCTAATCCATGAACTATTGGAACTCATTTACAAAACTTTTCTTAAACATTACATGAATATATTGTCTCATACTATAGAATTAGAATTTATAGTATAGTCCCTATTCCATGATAAGATACTTTTAATTGTGATATCTTTGAACTATAATGTATCTTTAGATAGGTTTTTTCCTCAAAGAATTTTATCAAAAAAATCAGATTTAAATAAAAAAAAAATCTTTAAAAAAAACCAAACAAAACATTGATTTTTATCCACCCTACTGGGCCCCGATCCAGCAGTTAGGTCTGAATGGGCAGACTCCCACTGAGATCCAGTTGCAGAATTGGGACCATTGCCATCTGAATTCTATTAATTGTCTCTGCAATTTTCTTTGCCCCCTCCCAAAAGCAGATGCAAGTAGGGAAGTCAGGTTTTAAAAATCTGCCCCTGGAAATAATACAAATCTTACAAAAAGAGACACTTGGATATTCTGGATGATATTTACATTTTCTGGAAATGAAAGATGTCATGTACAAACATGGAGGGGGGGTCGATCTAAGATATGCAACTTCAGCTATATGAATAACGTAGCTGAAGTCGAATATCTTAGATCGATTTTTAAAAGTACTTACCCCGGTCCACACGGCAGCAGGCAGGCTCCCCCGTCGACAGCGCTTCCTCCGCTCGTGGAGCTGGAGTTCCGGTGTCGACGGGGAGCGGCTCTGGGATCGATTTATCGCGTCTAGATGAGACGCGATAAATCGATCCCAGAGCATCGATAGCTACCCGCCGAATCGGGCGGGTAGTGTAGACGTAGCCTAAGAAACATACCCACACTGTTAGAATAATATAGAGTTACTCTTTGTGGTATATAGAGCAGACATGTTTCTTCTATCAACTGCATTTTTTTTTTTAAAGGAGAGACCAAGAAACCTTTTCTTCTGAATAATTAAAAGCTACATATAAAGTTTAGTGGAGGACTGATTTTAAAAAAAGATAAGCCCTGTAGAATGTCTAAAAGTGTAGCATACAAAAAACTGTTGATATATCATTACCATGGCAAAGAAAATACAGTGGTTGGACAGCAATTGATGATGGTGATAACGTTTTGTATTTACACAATATCTTGCATGTAATTTCATGTATGGAAAGTTATGTGCTGCAGTGAATTAAAATAAACTAAAATTAATTTAATTAAGTGCATGACACTTACTATCAGTGTATATAATGATAAAAATCACAGGCAGGTAGAATGCATTACTGTCAGCAGGTAGATGGGAGTAGCACTGAAACCAAACAGATGCTCTGCCCTGGATCTCTGGTAAGGAAGTATTCAGTTTTGAGAAGAAATACGATGTATGCATTCAGTCAACAGTTAATTTAAAACTATTTCCAAAATTATAAAATCTAGCTTGATAGGATCAGTTATAATGGAGTGGTATTTGCCTTAAATCAGGCCTGCACAACTCGTAAAGCGGTGAGGGCCATATTACTCCAAAGCAAACAGCTGAGGGCCGAAACCCCCCCCAAGCCCCGTGGAAACACACACCCCCCCAGCGCCGCCCGCCCTGCGGAAATAACCCCTCCTTACCCAGCGCTGGGGTGTGGAAGCCTGTAGAGGGGGAAAGAAACAGTGCGCATAGGGTGACCAGATCACAGCAGTAAAATAGGACCCACGCGCTCCCCGCTCGGCCCCACCATCACACCCCTCTTCACCACCCCCCCAGGGGTCACTATATTACTGCACACAACAGTCAATCAATGCAGTTGTAGATAAATCTCTGCATTATGCATTTTTGTATAACTTTTATATGACTTTGTATTGAACCTTGGTAATGTTATAGGGGGCCCCTAAGGTAGTATAATTACAGTAAAAGAAAAATGTCTTTTTGCTAGAAGTAGAATAAGATCTTCCCTCCACTTTGTATTCAATTGCCCTGTTGAATGAATGAGGTGTGAATGTGGAAGGCAGCACCTCCAGACATCTGCAACCCTTGGAGAGGGTATGGGAACCAGACCAAGGACAATCAAACTTGTCAAGTGGGCTGACTAGAGAAGAGCAGACATACTGACGGCCTCGGGGGTTAGAAGCAAGCACCCTCCTTTGGGAACACCCTCTTTGCAACATTGAGGCAACCCCCAGCCCAGAGACAAGCAGCAAAAAGGACCAACAGACACAGTCCCAGATTTTGGGCCACACAGTGAGCCCACCTACTCACCCCCCCCCCCCCCCGCGGGCCGCACAGTGAGCCCACGCGGGCCGCACGTGGCCCCCGGGCCGCATGTTGTGCGGGCCTGCCTTAAATTAATCTTTAATAAAATACATGAAAACAGGATTTAAAATAGAACAAATTGGGAAGTTTTGTTGACACTTGTGATAAATGAATCAATCACTGAAATCTAAAGGCACTAATACAATGGTGCTCTGCAGACATTGGACATGAATTAACAGCAGCAGGACTGAAAAGAGCTATGGCTGTCCCCCACTGTGCAGATTAGCAGCATTCTTCCTCCCCCTGTTTGTACATGACATCTTTCATTTCCAGAAAATGTAAATATCATCCAGAATATCCAAGTGTCTCTTTTTGTAAGATTTGTATTATTTCCAGGGGCAGATTTTTAAAACCTGACTTCCCTACTTGCATCTGCTTTTGGGAGGGGGCAAAGAAAATTGCAGAGACAATTAATAGAATTCAGATGGCAATGGTCCCAATTCTGCAACTGGATCTCAGTGGGAGTCTGCCCATTCAGACCTAACTGCTGGATCGGGGCCCAGTAGGGTGGATAAAAATCAATGTTTTGTTTGGTTTTTTTTAAAGATTTTTTTTTTATTTAAATCTGATTTTTTTGATAAAATTCTTTGAGGAAAAAACCTATCTAAAGATACATTATAGTTCAAAGATATCACAATTAAAAGTATCTTATCATGGAATAGGGACTATACTATAAATTCTAATTCTATAGTATGAGACAATATATTCATGTAATGTTTAAGAAAAGTTTTGTAAATGAGTTCCAATAGTTCATGGATTAGGGACCCAATTTTATGGGGTTCCACAGGCTTCTGTATAGATTAGTTAATCTTTCTATCTACCCAATGGGACTCAGTGCTCAGTCTAGAAGATACCATCAGAGATGCTTAGTTTTGCAATTCTCAAACTGTGGATTTGTGTCTCCAGAGATAACATGCTTGTTAAGAGCAAAAATGTTTTAAAATAAATAATATATAAAAGTGAGAAATAGTTAAATAAAACAATTTAAATGTCTGTCTGGTGATGTTCTCCTCTCAATACAGCATGGCAAGAAAATCCTCCAAATATTAAATGATTAACCTGTTGAATTGGAGATATTTATGAAGGTCATTGGGAGGTGAACTATCTGCTTCGATTACCTTTGGTAAATGAAATAACCAAACAATTATTCATTTTCTGATATAGCTGTAAAAGTAATCTGAAAAGTTTTCAAAATAAATCACTTTAAAAACGCATAGTGTGCACCTTCTAAAAATGAAACCTACATCTATCTCTGAGTTGTGAAGAATATGTATTAAGGTTATAACAACCAACAAGAATACACTTTTATGTAGAAATCCATGACTAAATCGAGTCTTCCTGACTAGTGATTTACATCATGATTTAAATCAAATCCACCCCGGGGCCCAGATACCCAGTTGTTCCCACTCATTCGATACATACAAATCTCAGTAGTGTTAAGTGTTCCTGTGAATGATTGAGAATGGAGAATTAAAACTACAATATAATGAAGGGCAGCCAGGGTGAGGCTGGTCTGAAAATCAGACCCAGAAAGACCTAGTTATAAAAAGATCAGTTTTGGAATTATGCTAGCAAAGTCCAGATAGTTCACAAGCCAGTCCCTACCCCATCTTGAGGTGGGGTTTCAGGCTTAACAGCAGTGTTCTCCTCCCTAAACTTGTTCTTTTCCCCCCATGCCTTACCCCTTCTATCCCACCTCCCCGAATAAAAGTTAGAGTGGCCAAATTCAAACATCAGCTATGTCCATTGAAACAAGTGGGAATACTTTGCCTTTTAAACTTCCCAATCCCGCAACTGGCTACATGTTGGCAGACTCGAGCCAGCTGAAGTAAACATGCTCCATGCAGAGCCACTTTCAGGATCTAGGCTTAGATTAGAAAGGGGCAAAGTCATCCAATTCAAAACTGCTGGAGACTCACAAGTCAGAGCTCAGATGCAAATGACTCAGAGAAATAATATCGCAGTTACTTCCCTGTCCAATCCGCTCCCTCCATTATGCATTCTTGCTTGTATTACGTGGCTGTTTCTCTCCTCTGTTACCAGAAATGGCTTATAACTTTCCACTATTGAACAATTTATACCTCTGCCATCCTGGCTACACTAGGACTATGCCTTGCCCCACTTTCCCCAGTCTATCCACAATACAAAGCATTCAAAGTCTGCACCACTTTTGTTTTTATCCAAAAACATGTCTGGACTCTCTAACCTCACCCATTATATACAGCGCTATAAAACACCTAACCCTGAATGAATCTGTTTACTTTTTTTATTTCAGTGAGAAAAAACAAATAAATTGTTTCAGTTTGAAACTAAAGAAAACTTTTTCTTTTGGTTGGGCCACCAAACGGAAAAATCATAGATTCAATCAGCTCTACCCAATGCCCTTAGTTTAATCATAAGTTTCACAACATTTGATGTTTTTCTTAAAGCCCCAGTGCTGGAATCAAGAAAATGCATAAGAATCTCAGGTTTCATAACAAGGGAAATTTCTAGTCCGCATGGTTGAGGACAAGCTTGGAAAAATAAAGCAAGTGTAACCTAAAGGCTCAGAAACCAGAAGACAAATAAGAGCCTCACATTTAAAATCATGAGGCTGTTGTTTTTTAAAAATCAGTCTCATGATTTTTGAATGGGAGGCAATACCTCACTTTACAGACAACTCAGACCCTCTAGGACCTTATTTGGATGACCTCAGCAGAAGGGACAGGATTCTCTCCCCCAAAAGGCAGTGACAACACTACACTAAGATTATGGGGAAAGATTATTATCCTAATGGGTAACATGCTGGAGACAAGAGGCCTCTTCTTTTCAGTTAAACCAAATAACTTCAGTTGACGTTTTTGTTCTGTTTGCTTACCAGACCTACCCTAAAACTTCCTCGGTGAAGTGGGAGATTCTTTCCGATTTCAAGGGAGAGAAGAAAAGTCTCTCCTCTGGCGGAAGGAGCAGTTGGCTGCACTTATTTCAAGTAGGCAGCGCTGTTGGAGCCGCGTGGGTCCCAGGATATTAGAGAGACAAGGCGGGGAGATAATATCTTTTATTGGGCCAACTTGTGTTGGGGAGAGACGAGCTTTCCAGCCACACACCGCTCCTCTTCAGGTGTGGGAAAGGCACCTACCTGAACAGCTGTGTGTGGTTTGAAAGCTTGTCTCTCTCCCCAACAGAAGCTGGCCCAATAAAAGACCGCCCCTCCCCCGCGGTCTCTCTCTCGTTTCAAGCAGACACACCCCATCTCCCCGGCTTGTCTCTGGCCGCTGTCTCCCCCCTGCGCTCTGCCCCAGGGCCAGCCCTGGCGCGCGGCGCACCTGCCACCCAGCAGCTGCAAACCGGAACGAAGCCGGCCAGGGGCCCTGCGGGCGAGGTGGGCCAGGCAGAATTATCCCTGTGCCCCAGCTGGGGGCTGCAGGGCGGAGCGGCGCAAGACGCGCCTTCAACCCCGGCCGGTTACAAAACACCGCCGGCCCCTCGGCAGCGTCTCAGCGACCTCGAGTCAGCTCGCGCCCGCCTTGCCCCGTCAGCGCGCACAGCCCGAGCCCCTGCCCCACGGACCCGCCCCCGGGCCCGCTCCTACGCACCTGCGGCTGCCTTCAGAACTGACGCGCAGCCTCCGCGCAGGGCGCCCCGGGCTCCTTCCTGACGCTCACTGCGCTGCTGAGCGCATCACCCCCCCCTGACGTCAGCCCGTCCTGTGAGTCGTGAGCTCATCTAATCCTACTGCGCATGCTCCGGGGGAGGCTGGGAGTTGTAGTTTCCAGGGGCGGGGTCAGGAGGCCGCGGGTGCTGCCAGGTTCTGTGCACGGGTGTAACCGCGCCTGTGCCCATGGGCCGCGCAGCCGGTTGGATCGTCGCGAGTGCGAGCGCTTGGTGGCTGCTGCTGGAGCGTTCCCTAACTTCCCTTTGCCCGCAATTGAAACAAAAGCACTGTCGGGGGGCGGGGGTCACTTTCCCGGGAGGCAGGCGCCAATACTGCAGGGGCCTGTTTGGAGCCCAAAAATTCCCTACACCATTCTCCTGGATTTCAGTTTAATATCGTGAGACCATGATGCACCCGGCTGCAAGGTTTCCTAATTAGTGTCTGAATGGTGGGGCACGGCTTTAGTTTTTTCCATCCTTGCACTAGTGAAGAGGGAGAGAGAGGGAGTTGCTTCACTGTTCATTTTAAGTAAAAAAAGTTATTTAGTTGCCCATTTCAATGAACTCTGTTCTAGGTAGTTAACTCAATCTCACCATCCAGGCTTCCTCTGAGCACGTTGAGCTGCATCTCCGGGGTGTGGATTTGGGCCCCATTCACCAAGGTATCCACGTAGGTGCTTATTTTTAAACATGTGAGTTGTCTAATTAAAGCTAGCTAGGCACATACTTATGCTCTGGTTCAGCAAGGTATTTTGGTTTAGGTTACACTTGTGGCCTCTTCAATGAGAAAGGTGTCACTTTCACCTCTGTGTGTTCAAGCCGTAAGCCAGTACGCCTGGCCGGGCCAGACTGGACCAGCTTCCCCAGGCTTGCGATTTAAAAGGCCTGGGACTCCTGGCAGCGGCCAAAGCCCCGGGCCCTTTAAATTGCCACCAAAACCCTGCTGCCAGAGCCCTGGGTGGCGGAGGTGGCTCAGGCAGTGATTTAAAGGACCTGGGCTAGTGGCGGCAGCCCTGGGCTCCAGCGGTGATTTAAAGGGCCAACGGCTCCCAGACGCCGCTATCGCAACGGAGCCCTGGGCCCTTTAAATTGTCAACGGAGCCCTGAGTCCTGGGGTAGCAGCGGCAGCCGGGAGCCCCCAGGGGCTTTGTCAGCAATTTAAAGGCCCCACCTCTTCCAGTTGAGGCCACGCCCCCTGCTCAGGACTCCGGCGTACCGGTAAGTTATTTAAGTTACTTTCACCCCTGCGAACGCATATCATACTTAAGGCCCTACCAAATTCATGGCCATGAAAATCACATCACGGACCATGAAATCTGGTCTTTTGTGTACTTTTTACCCTACACTATACAGATTTCATGAGGGATAGCTTTCAAACCCCCCTACTCTCCCCCCCCCCCCCCCCCCCCCACACACAGCTCTTTTCCAGGTCTATGGAACTTAAAAGCTTCTGTCTTCCATCAACCAAATTTGTCCCAAACAAAGATATTACCTCACCCATCTTGTCTCTGTTTGTTTTAACAGCTTTAAAGCTTGAACTCTTTGAATCTTAAGTTCTACTGGCATTAAAAAAGTATCTGACCTCCCCCCCATAATTTCCCACAACTGTGAAAACTAAAAATTATAAAAATACAAAAAAGTTTACAAATAAACAATTGATATTACACATCAAAGTTATAAAAAAATTAAAATTGCTGTGACGGTTCACCCCATAAGGTTTTATGGGGATATGCTTGTAAATGTATATATGATATAACTGGAATGTGTTTTATGCTACATGTTCCATGTAACATATCTCTGTAAAAGTTATGATCTACTGAATCTATTCCTCCTGTTTGTATGCATGTATCATTTTTGTAGTTGAAGTTATGAATATTGGTTGTATTTCTTGAGAAAGGAATGTGCAGGTTAAGTGCCCAATCAAGAAACACTTAACAGACAATAGAACTTGGAGACACCAATCCACATCTGAGCTTTGCCAGGAATGTGGCTTGGCTGGTAAGGAACGGAGTTGTGCATGGACATGTGACTTGCCCATGTGAACCCAAAACTCCATTTTGTAACTGGATGCTACACAGGAAGAGAGAGGGGGTGTCCACCCAGAGGAGAAAGTCTATTTTAACCCTGGAGAGACCCCTCCATTTTGTCTTCAGCTGGCTAAAGAGAGAGCCTCTCCGCCCCTCAAGGATATACCTAAAGGAAACTGGAACAAAGGACAATAACTATAGGGGGTGTGAGTGATTGCTGGACCCAGGCTAAGAGGACCATAGCCTGCAAAAGGAAGTTTACTGGAACTGGTGAGGTTTTTATCTGTATTCAGTGTGCTTAGACATAGACTTGTGTGTTTTATTTTATTTGACTTGGTAATTCACTTTGTTCTGTCTGTTATCACTTGGAACCACTTAAATCCTACTTTCTGTACTAATTAAAATAACTTTTTACTTATTAATTAACCTGGAGTACATGTTAGTACCTGGAGGGGGGCAAACAGCTGTGCATATCTCTCTATCAATGATAGAGAGGGCAAACAATTTATGAGTTTACCCTGTATAAGCTTTATACAAGGTAAAATGGATTTATTCAGGGTTTGAACCCTAGTGGGAGTTGGGCACCTGAGTGTCAAAAGCAAGAACACTTCCTAAGCTGCTTCCAGGCACGCCTACAGCTGTTAGGGGACATGGTTCACACCTGGGTCTGGGTTTGCAGTAGGCTAGCAGGTCTGGCTCAAACCAGACAGGATTCTGGAGTCCCAAGCTAGAAAAGGCAGGAAAGCAGGGGCAGAAGTAGTCTTGGCACATCAGGTGGCAGTCCCAAGGGGGTTTCTGTGATACGAACCTGTCATAATTGCATTCTACCAAGTCCATTTATAAGCCACCAGAGCAGCAGGGTTGAAGCATGGGCGGGGAGGGCAGAGCCTATCCCCACTAGAGTTATCTCCCAGTTTAAGGGCCTGAAACTGTAAGTCACAACAATCATACATTGTCCTCACACTAACAGCAGGAACCCCAACAACTTTTAGGAGATGAATGAGGTTTGCAGGAGATGGGATTATGTCAGAGATGGAAGTAAAGAAAGAAGTTTCCTTATTATTGATGCAGTATAGAAATGTGCACAGCACTTTGCCCACCAGCTTAGACAAGGCCCTGCCCCAAGGAATTTCAGTATACTGTTAAATACAACTAGTGGAAACAGAAACAGTTACAAACAGAGTGCCTATCCCCGCTATCAGGGATTGAAAGAAAGGTAGATGGTTTTCAAGAAGGTCACAGCAGGCCAGCATCAGCTGCTTAATAGTTAATCTGCCATTAAAACTAAACTACAGAACCACTGTGTTGGGAACACCCCTGGGACGGGGAACAGCACAGTGAGTTAGCATGCTACTCCCCGGCCCTATCCACTCCTGTTCAGATGCGGGGGAGGCTCATGGGGAGCTGATCTCACACCCATTTATCTCCTGTGCACCCATCTGCCTGATTTTGGGGAGGCAGCCCCTGGGACCAAGTGAGTAAAGTTTCTAAGCCAGGGGAGCAGAGAGAACTCTTACCTGCTGATGGAGGAGGGGACACAATTTAAAGATTCCCCCCCCAACAGTTCAAGTCATGCCCCCCCTCCCCAGGCAGCCTCCCCCTTACCCTCAGTTCCCCTATGGGAAAGCATCTCACCTGTGCAGAGTTAAGTGTGCACTTCTGCCGGCAGTGCTGGGGGGAAAGAGTAAGCCCTTTCCTGGACAAGTGTGGTACTTAGGGGACATTTGTGCAGCAGGCCCACCCCCACCACAATCTAGATAGTAAGGAGGCTGCTCCATTTGGTAAAGCCTGGACATTCTGATATTCGATTTCTGTATGGAATGAAATACTCATAGGCTTTTCAAGAACAATGTCATAAATATTCTTATCTCCTTCCTCAGCCAAGACAAATATTTTCTAACTATTTTTTCAACCCCATTCCCAGTTGCATACGTCAGTTAGCTGACTGGCACGTCATTACTTTCTGTTAAGCTGTGCTGTAATTCAGAAGCAATGAAGCACAACTCCCTTCCATTGCTCTGTCAAATGGTAAGTCTTGGAGGGTCTGAGACCAATGCCCTGGAGTTTAGCATTTTCTTTCCCTCTTCCTTAAGATGGTTAAAAATGGGACAATTTCTGACATCACACCATGTGACCAGGGTAAAGAATGACAGAAAGCCACTTTCTTCTAACACCTGTATTATAGATTCATAGCTTTTTAAGGCCAGACATGACCCTCTAGTCTGAACTCCTGCACAACACAGGACACAGAATTTCACACACCGGTTCCTGCATCAAACCCATAAATTCTGGTTGACTCAGTGCATTTCTTGTAGAAAGACATCCAATCTTGATTTAAAGATTTCAAGTGATGGCAAATTCACGATATCCCTTGGCAAACTGCTCCAATGGTTAATTACCCTCTCTGTTAATCTGTGTCTTATTTCTAGTCTGAAACATTTAATAAAGTTCCTTGCTCAAATGAGGAAAACAACCTTAGCCAAAAGCTTTGTCTCTACTTTACGGTAGAGCTTTTCATTAGAACCTTTTCCTGCCCTATCCTGTTACAGATTTAAAGAAACAGCACACACATCCTCACAGTGGTAGGTCAAGCAAGGGATCCCACATATTTTAGCAGACTTCAGACACTTGTGAAGAGCTGTTATTTATAATTTTTTTCTTTTTTAAGAGTCAAACATAAAGAAGCAGTGTTTGCCTCAGCCATAGTCTGTCTTCATCTGTCATGAAATCCCCTGGACTTCCCCCTTATTATCTTCTCTTCCTGAATCTAATCACAATTATAAATATAAATTATCGGTGAAACCTATGGTGGTACAGTCCCCTTGGGTGAAAACTATCCAATGGTGGATTAACACATGGGTCCTGGCCAATTTGGCTGCCCCTGCAGGATCATCAGAACCTTTCTAGAAGTCAGGGGGCCATCAGCACCAGAACTGTGGCCCCGCCTCCTGCTCCTCTTCTCCCTAAGGCCCTGCCCCCTCCTCCCTTCTCTTCCCTGGGGGCCCTGTTGCCCAGGGCAGGTGGAAGGTTTGGGGCTCCTCACAGAGGCCTGGTCTCCCTGGGTGGCTCTTACCATGGCCCGGCTCTGGCTTCAGCCTGGTCAGGGGGTGGGGCATCAGGGGGAAGAGAAGGAGCAAGAGGCGTGGCCCTATGGTGAGGGAAATATGGGGAGCCCAAATGTTCTTTGTCCCCAGGGCCCCAGTAACTCTTAATCCACCTCTGAGGCTATCCTGGGCTTCACTATGTCTTGGGAGGGGAAGAATAATGGTGAGAACAGACAGGGAAGGAACAGAGAAGACTTTTGTTTGAGAGTAGTTCTGGGAGTTTTGGATGCAGCTGGTGAACGGAATTTGTGTACAGTTAATTCTGCAGCTAACTCATAAAGTCCCATCACTTTATGCAAAGCTCTACTCTCAAGGTCTGAAACAAATTTCTTACCCTCACCAGCTGACAAGATATTTTCAGGAACTTAATATTCAACTAAGCAGGTGCACCCTTTAACCAATGGCTTAGAAACTTTCAAAATAACGGAAAAAAACACTTATAGATCCATTTTCAGCTGAATCCAAAGAAGCTGAGACCAAAGTTCAGCTAGATCTGATGAACTTAAAATACCACACTCTACTCCAGTTCAAATTTCATGAAGCAATTAGATTTCTAAATGTCTGAGTGGCAGATATCCAAAGCTACATAGGAGGGCTGCTAGTTGTAAAAACCTCTTTTGGAGGTGAACAGTATGACCTCTAATTCCTAACCAATCCGCTGCCTATACAGTGCAGTGTGGTTTATCTCTTCAATACATTTACAATACAATACATGATAAATTTTTTCTGCGACCAATTTATCCTTTTAAGTGTTTAAATTTCCCAGGTCCTTTCAAGGTCTCCCTGGATCCTTCTTATGCTATTGAAATTCATGCTTCAAAATGTGGTATCACTCTCTACTACCCTCTTTTTTTGTAAAATATTACTGTAATCTTACATAAAGTGGTCTCCACTAGGGATAGGGAAAAGATCAAATGTATTTACAGTCTCGCAGGAGGCTGTATACAAAATATCCTAAAACAGAAAACTGAAACACAGGCATAAGAGAGAGTCCCTTCCTAGACTGTCTGAAACGACTTCTCATTCCACAATGGAAAACTTCTATGAGCCTCCTTATAGTTTCCTTGGTAATTGACATATAGCCAGCATAAAAATCTTTGGCATATGACCCATAAACTTGCAAAATGGACCATTTTAATTGTGAAGCTGAGGAAAACATACAGCAGTCACTTGCATTCCCTAATGTATGTAGCCAGCTGAAAAGTAAAGTCAGACAGCAGCAATGCCAGTCTTCCCATTGAGACTCCTTTTAGTAGCAATATCAGGCCCCAACAAGGAACGTGCTAGGCAATATATAAACAAATCATAGACAGTCTCTGCCCTGCAGAGCTAAAATCTAAACCAGTGTTACCAAACTTGGGAGGCCGCTTGTTCAGGGAAAGCCCATGGCACGCCCAGCCTGTTTGTTTACCTGCCGCGTCCGTAGGTTCGGCCAATCACAGCTCCCACTGGCCGCGGTTCGCTGTGCCCGGCCAATGGGGGCTGCGGGAAGTGGCACGGGCCAAGGGACGTACTGGCTGCTGCTTCCCGCAGCCCCCATTGGCCCAGGCCCGCCCCAAGCTTTTTTGCTGCCTTAGGAGGCAAAGAGGGGAAAAAACCTGACGCTGCAGCAGAAGAGCTGCTGCCGAAATGCCGCAGTCGCCACCAAAATGCCACCACGGACCGAAGAAGGAAGGAGGAGTCGCCGCCGCCAAGAAGAGGAGGGGTTGCTGCCGAAATGCTGGTGAGGATGCGAAAATGACGCCCCCAAGAGCTTGTGCCCCAATGTAGGGCCGGTGCAAC
Source organism: Chelydra serpentina (assembly GCA_037349315.1). Taxonomy (NCBI): domain Eukaryota; kingdom Metazoa; phylum Chordata; order Testudines; family Chelydridae; genus Chelydra; species Chelydra serpentina. The sequence goes on from JBAIAC010000023.1 coordinate 2,570,449, forward strand.
TACCTAGGTCGCCTAGTGGTTGCACCGGCCCTGCATTGGCTGGGCACAGCGAGCCGCAGCCAGTGGGAGCTGCGATCGGCTGAACCTGCGGACGCGGCAGGTAAACAAACCGGCCGGGCATGCCAGGGGCTTCCCCTGAACAAGCGGCGTCCCAAGTTTGGGAAACACTGCTCTAAATAGATCAGACAAAGGGAATATTATCCCCATTTTAAACATGGGGAATTGTATTTGGGCTTGGCTTTGCTCAGCATTCTAAGTGACTAGATGGCTAATTCACATTTTCAAATGTGACTTAGGAGCCTAAGTTTTATGGAAAGTCAATAGGATTTAGGAATCTAACTGCCTGTCACTTTTCAAAATGAGACGTAGCTATCTAAATCCCTTAGGCTTGGCAAAATGGAGTGGAGCAATGCCTAAATACCTTTAAAAATCTGGGCCAAAGAGATTAAGTGACTTGTCCAATAGCACACAGGAAGTCGGTAGCAGAGCCAGGAAGTCTGATGCTCCATTCCATCCTTTAACTACAAAACCCACGCTTCCTCTCATTATCCTTCCTTTCCTTCTGTATTTCGTAGAGCACTCTGGGCACCTTATATTGCTCTACAAATACAATTATTATCCTGTACATTTTGTTATAGGTTTTATATGCAAATGAAATGCAGACTTTGGGCTCCTGGCAAGAGGCCAATGCAGCCCTTCAGGCAGTGAGGATTGCCCAACATAGCGCTGCACTCTCTGATGATAGGAGATAAACAGGAAGCATTTCCAGAGGCCCAGATTTCATTGCCAGCGTCGACTATTTTATGTTAATTAAAAACAAACTGGCAGGAGAGCCCAAATGCTTATCAGACATTCCTGCAGGTCACAGCCAGCAGAGCTATTTCCCTCTTAGTGATCCAGCTTGTAAGATGGTAAGAAAAGCTAATTGCAGAATGTTATCTGTAGGCAGCCCTCACAAGGTGGCTGGCCCCTGTAAATGAAGTAGCTCCAGTGCCCCTGTGCCAGGACAGGTGCTCCCGTTTTGCCAATTATGAGGGCAGAGCAGCACCTGGGAACTGAAAAGGATCAGAGGTGGGGGGCAGGGAGAATGTCCTAGTGAATTAGAGCAGACTGGTTCAGTCAGGATTAGGTGAGAGCTGCCAGAGACTAGGGGGACTTGAGGAGGTCTTGGAAGAAAGCAGAAGGTGTTTGTGGGAGAAGGCTGAAGAAGGCAGGAGACAAGCCCTGAGAGGAGTTGCTGGCTGATATCCCCAAGCCAGAGAGCAGAAGGCAGCAGCAGTAGATGGAGATGTCTTCTGGCTCTAAGCTGGAGCTGAGGGCCAGAGAGGGCTGAAGGCAGGGGAGCAGTGGAGGAGTATACCCACTGACATCTCCAGGGCTGGAGAGCTGGACCCAGAGGAACCATGATAGGGCCAAGGAGCATGAGGCTGCTCCCTAGCAGAGAGGCTGTGAGCGACTCCTGTGGGGAGGAGTGAGGATTACACTCCAGTTGGAAGGGCTAGGGGTGGCTGTCCTGGTAAAAGGAGAGGGGAGAACTGACAGAGTCTGGGTGTGGTCGAAGGCACCACTGTGTGGTATGTAGGACAGCAGGGAGATGTCTTGAGACAACCTGAAATAATAATTCTGACACCTATGAACTGCTCAGTTCATCTCGGTGGGTGTTCTCATTGCCCTCCTGAATGCTTTAGAGCCTGTGATATGCATGAAGTATGCCTGCTCTCTGCTTCCCACCCGAAGGGGCACGACATCCCCAGATCCTGGCTCACGTAGGGGTGGGGGCCTCCCTCCCACAGAACTTAGCACATGAGGGAGATGGAGGATCTAACCCCTGAAGGTGGGCACAGCCAACCTCCAGATCCTATCACATGCATTGGAGAATAGACAAAGGAGCTCAGACACCCCTGGAGGGGCAAGACCTCCCATATCCCAGCTCATATGAGGGAGCAGAGAAGGGTGCTCAGGCCCCCCGAGAGAGGCATGAGCCCCGTAGATCTGGGCACACACAGGCAAGGGGACAATGCGGGGCTGTCAGGTGTCCCTGCCCCTATTCTCCACCAATCCCCCTGCCACTCACCCTCACACCCCCCTTCCCAGGTCCCACCCTTCCACTCCCCACAACCTCCACGCCTCCCCCATCTGAGTCCCACAACCATTTGCTCTTCCCCATAACACCCTCTCCTCATTGCAGCCCCAAACCCGTCTCTATTCCCCCACCTCTGAGAACCCCTCTCCTCCAGGAGAACCCCTCTCCTCCAGGAAGCATTCACACATCTAATTTTGTACCCAGATACTTGGATTACATTCCCCACCCCCCCAAAATTAAATTGCCATCCAGGACTCACAAATTGTAGCAACCTCCATTTACTCAGTCCAAAACTCCTTGTGTGTGGAGGCTTGTGATTAATTTATCCTTAAGTCTGTTAATTAAGGGTGAGCTCACAGCCCTCAGTCTCAGTGACCTCTGTCATCTGTGACTCATCCACTCCTGACTAGTATTTCTCAGTTCCACGTGCAAGGCAGCAGAAAGAAACTGGTCGGGGTGAGAGGAGGCTGTAACTCAGGGACACCTCAGGCAAATGACCCGAAATCTGGATTGCTAAAGTTGTTACCCTGTGCACCAGGCACACCAAATTTTGAAGCAATCTGAGTAATTGTTTAGATTTTAGAGCACTTACCAGAGTCAAGTTTTAGAACATATCAAATGGAGGGAACAGAAATCCCCTAGCCCATTTTCCGCATTGGCACAATCACACTGTAAAAACAAATAATAATATTTTTAGTTTGGGTCCCCCCAAAATGTAGTGGGTGCCAGGCATGACCTTGGGTAAAACTTAACAGATTGAAACCATTTTGACCCATATCACATCAATAGTTAAATCTCTAGGTCTGTGCAAAAGAATCCACTTAGCCATTCTCCAAAAAAGATTCTATTTTGGAGGAGCTTATGTCTCTGCAACCCCTACTTCAGAGGAACCCAAATTTGGGTGACTAACACTACCCTGCAACCTCCTGAGACACATCAAATTTCAAAGCAATCTGACTAAGCATGTCGATTTTAGAAAGGTCAACCTTAAGCAGAAGTTGTGATGTAATCTTAACTATCGTGGTGCTACTGTGCCACTATAAAACTTCCTGTCATCTGTCTATCTTCCTTCCTAGGCCTCTGCTTGGATGATGATGATGAACCACTGATCCGTGTTCTGACACTCATATATGCTTGTCATTTTGGTTTGTTATTGTAGGGTTACTCAAAAATATTGGGAAGGAAATTTCAGTTTCAAGTAGTCTTGTAAAGAACAGCAAGCACTGGGCGTGGGATTTTCCTCAAGTACCTAAGGTAGTTAGGCATCCAACTTGCACTGGCTTGATAATGCCGATGGGAGTTGGGCTTCTTACTTCTTTAGGAATCTATTAAATATTTGGTCAAGATACTTGATGCTTTGGTTGGGGAAAAAATCACCTGGATCACCTGGATCGATCGGACTTCAGCTGTCGTTAAGACAGCGCCGATCACAACACGTCTGCCATTCTTCTCGCACTCTTGCCTTTCTTCTCCACATTCATCCAAAACGTTTAACGATGTCATCTTCCCATCTTCTTGGAGGCTGACCGGTGGGGTCTTTTCTGTTCTCGCGGGTACCACTCAGCAATGATTGTGGTCCACCTGTTATCCGTGAGCCGTGCTGTGTGGCCCGCCCATCGCATCTTGTTATGTCTGCTTTCCACGACAATATCTTTCACAGCGCTGCGCTCTCTGATGATTTCATTTGGTATATGATCCAGAAGGGAGATTCCCAACATAGCTTGTTCCATTGCCCTTTCAGCTACCAACAGCCGTTGTTCTTCTCTCTTCGTCAGTGCCCACGTTTCACTGCCATACAGCATGGCTGGCAGCACTGCTGAATTGAAAATATTTGTACGTGTGGTCTTGTCAAGTTTTCCTTTGAGGACGTCCTTGATGGAATTAAACGCACACCATCCTGCCCGAATCCTTCATGAGAGTTCTCCGTTCAGGTCTTGGCGCATATTAACTTCTTGGCCCAAATATATGTACTGTTCCACTTCTTCAATGTCTTCTCCTGTTACCGTTATTCGGGCTTTTCTTAAGATGTCTGATCGCATATATTTCGTTTTGCAGCGGTTCATTTTCAGGCCGACCTGACTACTTTTCTTGTCGAGTCTTCATAGCATGCTCTGCAGTTGGTTTATGTTGACACCACTCCTCCAATTGATCTTGTTCATAACCATTTCGAGGCAGGCGGTGAATAGTTTCGGTGAAATTGTATCTCCTTGCTTTACGCCTTTCTCGATTGGGATGCGGAGGGGAGTTTCAAGGAGAGTAATGTCTGTTGTACATCCAGTATTCGCTTCCTTCAACAAACTAATGTACTGCGTGTTAATGCCCTGCTCTGTGAGCGCCTTTAATATTGCGTTAAACTAAATGCTATAGAAGGCCTTTTCATAGTCGACAAAAGCAATGCACAGCGGGAGTTTGTATTCCCTCGCTCTTTCTAGGAGCTGGCTAAGGGTAAATATATGGTCGGGGGGAGGGATAGCTCAGTGGTTTGAGCATTGGCCTGCTAAACCCAGGGTTGTGAGTTCAATCCTTGAGGGGGCCATTTAGGGATCTGGGGCAAAAATTGGGGATTGGTCCTGCTTTGAGCAGGGGGTTGGACTAGATGACCTCCTAAGGTCCCTTCCAACTCTGAGATTCTATGATTCTATGATTGTACTGAAATTTCTTCGAAACCCTGCCTGCTCTCTCGGCTGTTGTTCATCCAGACTCTGCGAAAGTCGATTCGTTATCACCTTTGTGAAGAGCTTGTAGATGTGAGAGAGCAGGCATATAGGGCGGTAGTTCTTAAGATTTTCTCGATCACCTTTCTTGTGCAGCAAGATGGTATTCGACTCCTTCCAGCTTGATGGTATTTTTCCTTCTTCAAGATATTGACTGAATCTTAAAGCGACGGCCTTCCAAAGTTTTTTGCCTCCTGCATAAATCATTTCTGATGTTATTCCATCTTTGCCTGGAGCTTTTCCCTTCTTCATCTGGTGTAGTGCGCTTCAGACTTCGCTGACGATTATTGGGGGGATGCGTTCTTCTGACTCTTCGAGGGTTGGGAGGGGGACGTTGATTCTTGATTTGAACAGTTCCGTATAGAAGTCCTTGCAGACCTCCTCCATCCCTGCTCTGTCGATTACTGTCTCTCCATCCTTGTTCTTCAATGCTGTTACGCTCAATCTATACTGCGTCAATTCCCGCTTGCATGTCCTGAGGCTCTTGCGTGATTCAGCTGTTTTAAGGAGCTTTTCTTTCCGGAAGTTCTCGAAGTCATCCTTCAGTTTTCGCCGTATAAGCTTGCACAGAATGGAGTACTCGAGGTTGTTATCCGAGCTCCTTTTCATGTTTCTCTGCTTCTCCAACAAGCTTTTCGTTTCAATCGAGATTCTTCCCTTCGCCTTCTTCAGCTTTTTAATATCAGCTGCTTTTATGCAACATCTCAACTTGTCAGCAAAGATATTATAGTCCTCATCACACTTTTCCATCTGGCTCCAGTCAAACCCAGAAATCATTTTTTTTCAGCTTTGCTTCATCGAATGTCTTCGGCTGCTGTTTCCTGTTTGCCATCTGTAACGCCTTCTTTTCCACCGCTTCGTCGAAAATCAACTGTTCACCCCCCCCCATCATGATGGGAAGACCTGGGAAGGGGGCTGTTCAAACCTAAGTGGCCCTGCACCCCACATGCTAGCTTGGCATGCCCAGTGTGGGGCTCTGGGCCTAGCCTCAGGAGCTGCAATGGACCGGGGTGAGTGCGGGCATGCTCGCTCTCCAAGCTCCCTCCCGCCCCCAGAAACTCCTTCTCACCGGGCAGGGTTAGGGTTCCAGTGTTGCTGGGTGGAAAATGCTGCTGTAGTTGGTTGGGGCCCCCTCAGCAGGGCGAGGGGGCTGGCATATTTTAACCAGAAATCCAGGAGCAGTCCCAGTACTGTAGTAACCCAGGACTTTTACTAAATTTACCATGACGGTGTCATAATTTTTGATTGTGACAAATCTGCAGTCCTAACCGTAAGGCATGTTTTCTAACCCTTTAATCATTCTCGGGCTCTTCTCCAAACCCTCTCCAATTTATTGGCGTTCTTCATGAATTTTTGACACCAGAACTGGACGCTGTATTGTAGCAACAGTTGCACCATTGCCAAATACAGATACTCCTATTCGAGAGGTTGAAGGCTAGCTAAGCTTGAGCTCATGTTCAGCTGATTATCCACCAGGACCCCCAAATCATTTTCGGAATCACTGCTTCCCAGGTTAGAGTCCCCCATCCTGTAAGCATGGCCTACGTGTATACATATATTGTTTGCTTGCACCTAGCTTACAAAGTGATCTAGATTGTTCTGTATCAGTGACCTTTTTCACACAATGCACAGTCAACCTGTGAAACTACTTGCCAGAGGATGTTGTGAAGGCCATGACTATAACACGTTTCAAAAAACAACTAGATAAATTCATGGAGGATAGGTCTGTCAATGGCTATTAGCCAGGATGGGCAGGGATGGTGTCCCTAGCCTCTGTTTGTCAGAAGCTGGGAATGGGCGACAGGGGATGGATCACTTGATGATTACCTGTTCTGTTCATTCCCTCTGGGGCACCTGGCATTGGCCACTGTCGAAAGACCGGGTACTGGGCTAGATGGACCTTTGGTCTAACCCAGTAAGGCCATTCTTATGTTCTTATGACCTGTCCTCTTCATTGTTTACCTCTCCCCCAAAGATGCCCTTTGTCTGTGTACCATTCTGCTAGCTTCAAATTCATCATATCACAGTGGAAGTTTTTGTTTTGCTTCTGCCTTTTATCAGAGCAAACTCCAGTATCTGCATCTCCCAGAAGCCTCTTCAGTCATTTTGATTAAGTAGTAGGAGCTATGGCCAAGGGCAGAGCTTAGCAAACACCAGAGCTTTGCTTTGTTTTGTTTTGTTTTGGCAGCTAGGCTCAGACAAACTGTCCCCAGCTGTTTTGGATTTTTTTTTTTAACAAAAATGGAATCTGATGGCTCCTTTCCAGAAACACATGTGACATCAACGTAGTGTAAAACATACACTGAAACATATACATTCTGAACTTGTTTCTCGATAATGGAGCCGTCAGGCATGCCAGCCAGTTAGAGCTAGCTTGTAACTTGGATTACAAACCTGTGCAAGGAAATAAGCAGGGGCAAGAATCCCTCTTTGTCCCCAGTTTGCACTACCCTGACTTAGATGCAGCTATGTAGAAGTAAACAGGTGTTGCATGCCAAATTATGTCCAAGCACAAGTGAAGAGGGAAGGAGTGGACAGAGCCTTAGGGTATGTCTATACTTACCCATCGTGTCGGAGGCGCGGGATCGATGTTCTGGGTTCGATTTATCGCGTCTTGTCAAAACGCGATAAATCGAACCAGGAAGTGCTCCGCCGTCGACACTGGTAATCCAGCTCAACGAGCGGAGTCGACGGGGGAGCCTGCGCGCCGCGTCTGGACCACAGGTAAGTTCGAACTAAGGTACTTCAACTTCAGCTACGTTATTAACGTAGCTGAAGTTGCATATCTTAGTTCGACAGGGGGGGTTAGTGTAGACCTAGCCTTAATTCCACATTTCTTTGCCCTCCACCCCAGTCACAAGCCACAGTAGTTGAGTTGGCACACACAGAGTCCTATAGTTTGCTGGTGAAACAGGCTGGGAGCAAATTATGCCCCTCCCCCACAGCACAGATCACAGGACCTGGTTCTCATGGGGGACTTCAATCACCCCGATATCTACCGAGAGAGCAATACAGCGGTGCACAGACAATCCAGGAAGTTTTTGGAAAGTGTAGGGAACAATTTCCTGGTGCAAGTGCTGGAGGAACCAACTAGGGGCAGAAGTCTTCTTGACCTGTTGCTCACAAACAGGGAAGAAATAGTAGGGGAAGCAAAAGTGGATGGGAACCTGGGAGGCAGTGACCATGAGATGGTCGAATTCAGGATCCTGACACAAGGAAGAAAGGAGAGCAGCAGAATACAGACCCTGGACTTCAGAAAAGTAGACTTTTACTCCCTCAGGGAACTGATGGGGAAGGTCCTCTGGGAGAATAACATTAGGGGGGAAAGGAGTCCAGGAGAGCTGGCTGTATTTTAAAGAATCCTTATTGAGGTTGCAGGAACAAACCATTCTGATGTGTAGAAAGAATAGTAAATATGGCAGGCGACCAGCTTGGCTTAACTGTCAAATCCTTGCTGATCTTAAACACAAAAAAGAAGCTTACAAGTAGAATATTGGACAAATGACCAGGGAGGAGTATACAAATATTGCTCAGGCATGCAGGAGTGAAATCAGTAAGGCCAAATCACACTTGGAGTTGCAGCTAGCAAGAGATGTTAAGAGTAACAAGAAGGGTTTCTTCAGGTATGTTAGCAACAAGAAGAAAGTCAAGGAAAGTGCGGGCCCCTTCCTGAATGAGGGAGGCAACCTAGTGACAGAGGATGTGGTAAAAACTAATGTACTCAATGCTTTTTTTGCCTCTGTCTTCACGCACAAGGTCAGCTTCCAGACTGCTGCACAGCATGGGTACGAGGTCACCAGCCCTCTATGGAGAAAGAAGTGGTTCAGGACTATTTAGAAAAGCTGGACAAGCACAAGTCCATGGGGCCGGATGCGCTGCATCCGAGGGTACTAAAGGAGTTGGCAGATGTGATTTCAGAGCCATTGGCCATTATCTTTGAAAACTCATGGCGACTGGTGGAGGTCCCAGATGACTGAAAAAGGCTAATATAGTGCCCATCTTTAAAAAAGGAAAGGAGGAGGATCGGGGAACTACAGGCCAGTCAGCCTCACCTCAGTCCCTGGAAAAATCATGGAGCAGGTCCTCAAGGAATCAATTCTGAAGCACCTGAAGGAGAGGAAAGTGATCAGGAACAGTCAGCATGGATTCACCAAAGGTTAGTCAGGCATGACTTGCCTAATTGCCTTCTATGATGAGATAACTGGCTCTGTGGATGAGGGGAAAGCAGTGGACGTGTTATTCCTTGACTTTAGCAAAGCTTTTTATAAGGTCTCCCACAGTATTCTTGCCAGCAAGTTAAAGAAGTGTGGGCTGGATGAATGGACTAAAAGGTGGAAAGCTGACTAGATCATCGGGCTCAACGGGTAGTGATCAATGGCTCCATGTCTAGTTGGCAGCCGGTATCAAGCGGAGTGCCCCAAGCGTCGGTCCTGGGGCCAGTTTTGTTCAATAGCTTCATTAATGATCTGGAGGATGGCATGGATTGCACCCTCCTCAGCAAGTTTGCAGATGACACTCAACTGGGAGGCGTGGTAGATACGCTGGAGGGTAGGGATAGGATACAGAGGGACCTAGACAAATTAGAGGATTGGGCCAAAAGAAATCTGATGAGGCTCAACAAGGACAAGTGCAGAGTCCTGCACTTAGGACGGAAGAATCCCATGCACTGCTACAGACTAGGGACCGAATGGCTGGGCAGCAGTTCTGCAGAAAAGGACCTAGGGGTTACAGTGGACGAGAAGCTGGACATGAGTCAACAGTGTGGGCATTTTGGGTTGTATAAGTAGGGGCATTGCCAGCTGATCAAGGGACGTGATCATTCCCTTCTATTCGGCATTGGTGAGGCCTCATCTGGAGTACTGTGTTCAGTATTGGGCCCCACACTACAAGAAGGATGTGGAAAAATTGGAAAGAGTCCAGCAGAGGGCAACAAAAATGATTAGGGGGCTGGAGCACATGACTTACAAGGAGAGGCTGAGGGAACTGGGATTGTTTAGTCTACAGAAGAGAAGAACGGGGGGGCGGAGGAATTTGATAGCTGCCTTCAACTATCTGAAAGGGGGTTCCAAAGAGATGGATCTAGACTGTTCTCAGTGGTAACAGAGGACAGAACAAGGAGTAATGGTCTCAAGTTGCAGTGGGGGAGGTTTAGGTTGGATATTAGGAAAAACTTTTTCACTAGGAGGGTGGTGAAGCACTGGAATGGGTTACCTAGGGAGGTGGTGGAATCTCCTTCCTTAGAGGTTTTTAAGGTCAGGCTTGATAAAGCCCTGTCTGGGATGCCTTAGTTGGAGATTGGTCCTGCTTTGAGCAGGAGGTTGGAGTAGATGACCTCCTATACAACTTGTGACGGGTTGGGGCCACAGAGACCTGCTTGGTGCTGCCACCTGGTGTGCCAAGGCTGCTTCTGCCCCTGCTTCCAGGCCTTTTCCAGCTTGGGACTCCCGAATCCTGTCTGTTTTGAGCCAGATTCCACTGATCTGCTGCAAGCACAGACCCAGGTCCGAACCAAGTCCACTCACCACTGTAAGGCCCCTGGAAGCGCTCTTGCCTTTGACACCCAGCTGCTCAACTCCAAGGAGGTTCAAACCCTTAATAAATCCGTTTTACCCTGTATAAAGCTTATACAGGGTAAACTCATAAATAGTTCGCTTTCTATTTCAAAGATAGAAAGGTATGCACACCTGTTCGCTTTCCCAAGGCACTAACTCGTACACAAGGAAACTTAATAAGTTAAAAGTGATTTTAATAAGTACAGAAAATAGGATTTAAGTGAGTTCAATTAGTGACAGACAGAATAAAGTGAATTACCGAATAAAATAAAAGAGAACACGCAGTTCTATGTCTAATCACCCTGTGTACAGATAAACCCCTCACTAGGTCCAGTAAACAGGCTATCTTCCTTCTAGCCTGGGCCCAGCAATCACTCACCCCCCTAATGTCTTTGTCCTTTGTTCAGTCTCTTTCAGGTCTCCTTGGGGGGTGGAGAGCTTCTTCCTTTAGCCAGCTGAAGATAAAATGGAGGGGTTTCCTCGGGGTTTAAATAGATTTTCTCCTCTGGGTGGACACCCCTCCCTCTCCCTGTGTAGCATCCAGTTACCAAATGGAGTTGGGGTCACATGGACCAGTCACATGCACAACTCAGTTCCAGACCAGCCACATTCCTGGCAAAGTTTAGATGTGGATTGGTGACTGCAAGTTCTATTGTCTGTTAAGTGCTTCTTGATTGGGCACTTAACCTGCACATTCCTTTCTCAAGAAATACAACCGATATTCATAACTTCAACTACAACAATGATACATGCATACAAACAGGAGGAATAAATTCAGTAGGTCATAACTTTCACAGAGATATGTTACATGGCACATGTAGCATAAAACATATTCTAGTTACATATATACATTTATAAGCATCTCCCCATAAAGTTTTATGGGGAACACCGTCACACAACTATCCGGTCATAAGGAGGGAGATAGACCTGTGTGTGGGACGAATAATCTTCTATTTGGTTTGGGCTATTTGCAAATGGCCAGATTGTGTGAAACAGCTCTGAGACACAATTTCTCCTTTGCATCTTCTGTGACTCATAGAATATCAGGGTTGGAAGGGACCTCAGGAGGTCACCTACTCCAACTTCCTGTTCAAAGCAGGACCAATTTAGATTATACATTCTTGGGGGCAGGGACTGTCTCTTGCTATGTGTATGTACAGCACCTTGTACAATGGGCCTCTAGATGCTATTATAATAAGTCTTTTCATCTCTACTTTCTACTAGCTGGGATAATTGCTTTGCAAGTCAGGTAAAGCGCTTCAGTGCTCAAAAGCCGTGATCATATAGGTAGTTATTAGTAAAACAAACAAACCTGTACATATTGTCAGAATCAATTCCCTATTTGAGAACTGCCTGGATTGTGCTTGTTAATATTCACTACTTCCTTGCATTCACTTTCTGCAAGGTAGGTACAAGTGATTATGGATTATAGTCTCAAACATTTGAATATACAATGTATATACAACATAGATGTCTCTATCCTTAGGGGATTTGTCTATTACAGTTGGTATTGTCTGCAAGGTTTTTCACTGCATCCTGATAAAAAAGGCTCTCTTCTAGTAGATAGTGGTGTCCCAGCTTACTAACACGTGGAAAGTATTGACAGTATTTTAAAATAAAAACTATTCAAGTTCTAGGGATTTTAGAGAGGGATGGTAGCAAATTGCAAGCACTTTCAGTCCTAAAAAGACAAGCAGCTAGGACTGGGTAATAGCTGCATTCTTTGGGCCTGATCCTGCACCAATGCACCCTACTGTAAATCAGGAGTAACACTTGAAGTCAGTAGCTGGAGTACAACTGGTGCAAGTTAGAGCAGAATCCAGCCCTGTGAGAACAAATATAACAATGCCCTGCTTTTTGGCCAGTGATGGCTTCAGAACTGTAGTTTTTAAAATACTGTCAATACTTTCCACGTACATTTTACGTGGTGCTGTACATACACATAGCAAGAGACAGTCCCTGCCCCCAAGAATGTATAATCTAAATAGACAAGGCACAATAGAGTTAATTCATCCCAACTCCCAAACCCATTTAGCATCTGAAGTGCCATTTGCTCACTGTAAACAGGTTGATAAATTGGTTCCAAGACTGAAAGCTGTTTTTCAAAACCATCCAAACAGGAAAAACAGGTACAGAAACTTTAAATGATTGTGGCTTCACTTTGGTTTTCTTACCAGCTGTTTCAATATTTCAAGGTGAACCTCCTGGTTTGTAGCTAGAATACCATTCCATAAGCATCCATGTCTTCAAAGGAATTAATTTATACAGAGTGTCAACTAACCTGCATAATAAAAGAGTAAGGGGAACTTTTGCAGGAATTTTCTGTTCCAGAGAACTTTGCACCAGGTTATCAATAAGCAAAATATTTAGAAAATTGCTTGTCTTACAATGTGTTTGTACAGCACCTAACACAATGGAGCTTCAGTCTCAGCTCTAGCTGCTAATTGCTACTGTAATACAGGCACATAATAAAAGAAGATGCACTCCAGTAGTTTAAGTGCATGGTCACTCAGAATCAACACCTTTTCAGATCTAATAACTTAGGCCCTGATTCAGCAAAGTATGAATCATACGCTAACTGTAGGCATTGTCTTCACTGGGACTACTCAGATGCTTGCTTAAAGTTTAGTTACATGCTTCAGCACCTCGCTGAATCAGAGCCTTAGAAAAGAGCATTGGCCAAAAATATTCACAGCCCATATTTAATCAGATTTTACTTTTATAAAATGGAGTCTGACAACCGCTGTGCAAGCAAAAGCAGGTTAAACAACTTAGAGGTAAGAATCTCTGTTCAGGAAACCCATGTTTCAATTCATTTGTACACCCTTCTAGGTATTTATGCCACCTGCATCACCAGAGTATCTAAGTACCTGCTTTGAATTTGCTGTGAGAGTGTTTGTACCTAATCAGAGCAGTTCCTAATCAGATGCAATTCCTGGCATGACACATGGGATATCATGAAAATATTTTCTGTAGATCTGATCTATGCTGTTTCTTGATCTGTTCTTTGCCATGAATTTCAGATTCACATTGATGATGCAAAATGCCCAAGTGAAAATCAATCCAGGGCATTTCACGTAGCTTTGTGCTGAAACAAACCCCCAGCACACCAAGCTGGGGGAACAAATTATGCTTAAAGCAGAGTCCTTCTCCCAACTCCTCCTGGAACAGTGGCCAAATAATACAATCTGGCTCTAATATTGAAATTTTAAGCTAGTAATGAAAATATTCTTCCATTTGTTGCACCTTTTTTACGTGTTCAAGACAAGAAACAGGAGCTTCTCTTTGGGGCCTGATCCAAAGCCCATTGAATTAAATGGAAAGGTTACTGGGTTGGAATGGGCCCTGTCCCACTCAGAAATCACTTCACACAGAAGAATTACCTTCAATTTAGACCTGAAGAAGAGCTCTGTGGAAGCTCAAAAGCTTGTCTCTTTCACCAAGAGAAGTTGGTCCAATAAAAGATGTTACCTCACCCACCCGGTCTCTTATATTCTGGGACTGACACAACTAAAACAACATTGCAAACTTCAATGTACAATCAGAATAACTGATTTTCATGATAGGTGGGATTCATTTTAAAACGATTTAGAGCCCAATCTAACATGGGGCCCAATCTAAAGCCCACTGAGGTCAATGGGAGTCCTTAAATAGGACTTCAATGGGCTCTGAATCAGGCCGATACTCCTTTTACCATAACTCATTTTTACTTTTTTTCATCTTGTCTTTCCTTCATGGGCAGTGGATGAAGCTCCCCCCGGGTGAGGCTAGTTCCCTGTCCCACCTCTTCCACCTGTGGCCCTGCACACTCCACCCCCGCTCCACCCCAAGCCCCACCTCCTCCTTACTCCGCCCTCTCTCCTCTCCTCCGCCACAAGGCGCCTGCAGTGTCCCTCCTCTCCTCCACCCCCACCCCTCCTGTGGGGGTGGGAGGGTGAGGAGGGACACTGCAAGCAGTGGGGGGCCTCATGCAGGAGTGGGGTAGAGGAGAGGAGGGATGTGGCAGGCGGCGGGGACCTCCGGGGGGGGGGGGGCGAGTAGAGGTGAGGAGAGAAGGGACTCACTAGGCAGCAATGGGTGCCTTGGGGAAAGGGCAGAGCAGGGAGGGGAAGAGGCAGAGCACAGGCGGGATCACTACGAACGAAGCATCCAGCAGTGGGGCAGCGGCAGCTGTGCCATGGGAGACTTAGCCTCCACTGGCCTATTATACCCGCCACCCATGCTATCCTTCCTCTTTTGATGACCTGTTTTCTTTTTAGTTTTATTCTCCTTTTCAAGCTGATAATAGCCCTGATCCAAAGCCCCAGTGAAGTCAATGAGATTCTTTTCATTCACTTTGGGGGGCTTTGGATCAGTCCTAATGTGACTGTCACAGTTGTGCTGCGCTCCTTTTGCAGAAGAAGGAGGATCTCTGCATCGACTGTCTAATTGTACTCCATTTATATAGAGATATAGAAGCTCTTTAAGAAGAGTTTATTAGATGGCCAAAAAGCCATGCTTCCACAATGATGAAAAAGGACAACTTGGGGTAAAGGCCCTTCTTGATTCAGTCGGGAAGTGGGAGCAGCAATTAGAATTTTAAATATATATATATATATATATATATATATATATATATATATATATATATATATAAATGGAAAAAAGGGGAAGTACATAACAATATAAATTAGAAGTTATGAAGTACAGAAAATTGAGAAGGGGAAGCTAAAGACATCAGGGAAAAATTCATTGCTGGCAGAGCAATAAGAAGGAGGCTTTTTAATAGTACCTACTATTATAGAACAGTAGTACCTAACTCTTGTATAGCATTTCTGTTCGTTAGCACTTTACAAGGATATAAGCATCATTATCACCATTTTGCAGAAAGAAGCATAATAGTTTTGATCACTTTATTTAAAATGTTACTATCTCCATCTAGTAATGATTCAGAAGTATTCTATAAATATTTCTGTTCTGTATTTGGAAAGAAACAGGATGATGTACTCATATCACATGAGGATGAACTGCTTTTCAGTTCCTTAGTAACTACAGAGGAAGTTAAACAGCATCTAATAGGAATAAACATTTTAAAATCAGATAAAGTCACAGATAACTTGTATCCAAGAGTCCTAAAAGAGGTGGCCGAGGAGCTCTCTAGCCTGCTGATGTTAAAAATGAACAAATCTTTGAAAACTGGGGAAATTCCAGAAGACTGAAAGGGTGCTAATGTAGTGCGAATATTCAAAAAGGGCAAGTGGGATAGCCCAGTTAATAGACCAGTTAGCCTGTAATCAATCACATGGCAAAATAATGGAAAAGCTGATATGGGATTCAATTAATAAAGAATTAGTTCTCTTAGTTTTATGGCAAACAGGTCTTGTCAAACAAATTTTTTTTTGGATAAGATTAGAAGTTTGATTTGATAACAGTAATGTTACTCATAAAGCACATGGATTAACAACTGACTAACTGATAGATCTCAAAAAGTAGTTGTCAGTGGGAAATCATCATAGCTTTGGGATATTCCTTGTAGGATTAGTAGTAGGCCTGAGCCTAATCAACATTTTTATCAATGATTGTGAATGATGCACAGATTGGTGGAATGGTAAATAATGATGAGGATAGCATACAGAGCAATTTGGATCTCTTGGTAAGCCAGGCCTAATCAAACAAAATGTGTTTTAATACAGCCAGATTCAAAGTCATATCAAGGGATATTTGCAATCTAATATTTGCAAATACATGAATGACAGGCGAGGTCCCAGAAGACTGGAGAAGGGCTAACGTAGTGCCCATGTTTAAAAAAGAGGAAAAGGAGGAGCCAGGGAACTGTAGAACAGTCGGCCTAACCTCAATACCTGGGAAGTTACTAGACTAGAGCAATGTATAAAACATTCAATTTATGAATACCTGAAGGATGAAGGGGTGATCACTAGCAGCCAGCATGGATTTACCAAGTACAAATCATGCCAAACCGGCTTGATTTCCTTCTTTGACAAGTAGAGCCGGCTCCAGGCACCAGCCGACCAAGCACGTGCTTGGGGCGGCACCTTCTAAGGGGTGGCCAATCTTGGGGTGGCGGGGCGGTGCTCAGGGTTTGTTTGGTTTTTTTACTTTGGCAGGGCGGTGCTCATGGGGGGGTTGTTTTTTTGTTTTTGTTTCAACAGGGCGGCGCTCAGGGGGTGGTGGATTTTTTTTTGTTTCAGCGGGATGGTGCTCTTTTTGTTTGTTTGGTTGGTTGGTTGGTTTTTTTTGCTGGGGGGCAGCAAAAAAGTTAGAGACGGCCCTGTTGACAAGGTAACTGGTTTGTTGGATGGGGGAATGCAGTGGACATAATATACTTGGACTTCAGCAATGCTTTTGACACAGTCCCACATGACATTCTGATAAGTAACCTGGAGAAATGCAGGCTCAGTGAAATTACCATTAAGTGGATACAGAATTGGTTAACAAACAGCAAACAATGAGTAATTATTAATGGAATGATGTCAGAGTGGAGGGAAGTCTCAAGTGGAGTTTCGCAGGGATCTGTTCTGGGTCCAGTGTTGTTTAACATCTTTAATAATGACCTGGATGTAGGAATAGAGTGCATACTGAGCAAATTTAGCTGGGGAAGAAAGGAGGGGGGTTGCCAACACTTTGGAGGATAGAGCTAAAATTCAGAGGGATCTTGAAAAATTGGAGAACTGGACTATAGACAACAAAATCAAAATTGAACAAAGACAAGTGTAAGGTGCTACACTTAGGGAAGAAAAAAACCAAATGCACAAATAAGGAATGGGGGATAATTGGCTTGTCAGCATTTCTGAGAAGGATCTGGGAGTTGTAGTGGATCACAACTTCAACTTGAGTCAGCAATGTGATGCTGTTGCAAATAAAGGCAAATGCAATTTTAGGTTGCAGTAACAGAGACATAGCATGCAAATCACAGGAGGTTATATTACCGCTCTACTCAGTGCTGGCTAGGCCTCAGCTAGGGTACTGTGTCCAATTGTGGTCACCAATGTAAGGAAAGGATATAGAGAAATTGGAAAGGATCCAGAGCCAAGTGACAAAGATGACAAAGAGATGAAACTGAAGCTATATGAGCAAAGGCTGAAGGTACTGGGTATGTTTAGTTTGGAAAAAAAGAGATTACCAGGGACATGATAGCAATCTTTAAATATTTGAAAGACTTCCATAAAAAAGATGGAGAAAAGTTGTTCTCTCTTGTCACGACAGCAGGACAAGAGGCAATGGGTTCAAACTACAGCATAGCAGATTTAGATTAAATCTAAGGAAAAACTTCCTAACTGAAAGAGCAGTAGGACAATGGAACAAACAGCCTGGGTAGGTTGTGGAAGCTGCTTCACTGGAGGTTTCAAAAGGAGGCTCGATAGCCATCGGTCTTGGATAGTTTAGACATAACAAATCCTGCATCTTGGTAGGGGGTTAGACTAGATTACCCTTGCAGTCCCTTCCAACCCTATGGTTCTATGATTCTAATGAAGGATGCAGGCCGAAGCCTGAGCAATGTAGCTTCACAGGGCTCCCTGTGGCATGGGGACCCAGACAATTGCCCTACTGCTACCCCCTAACACCTGCCCTGGCTTTTATATGCAGACAATTAGTTATTGTGACACAGAGGTGACACAGGTGGGCTGTGGAGTTTTTATAGAATTGGGCGGGGAGTGCAGGGGGGTCAGAAAGAAAAACATTGAAAATCTCTGGTATAAACAATGTTTCTTCTTCTGGCTAGCATATATGCCCACTTGTGTACATTATGCTGTATGTGTAACCCTTCTGCCCGTCAGAGTTGGCAGCAACAAGGGCCAGGTTCAGTATCTAGGGGTTCCACTCCAATAACACAATGCAAAACTGGCTCGAGTCCCCACCCAGTGACCTAGGACAAATATATACCACCCCCCCGGGCGCCTCTAAGAGGCAATACTTCCCCTCTCGCAAGCACAGAGTCTGAGTGTAGCAAAAGCCTTTTAATGACAGAGAGAAACAATGCGGCATTATGTTGGGGAAACACCACAAACAGGATTCATAAAACAAACCATGCACAAGACGACCCACCCTGCCCCCAAGCAGATTGGGCTGTGTCCTCTCCCCTTTGGTTCTTGAGTCCAGCAACCCCAAGTGTCACCCAAAGTCCCAAAAGTCCAACAACCCAAAAGTCCAGCCCTGGAGTTCAAAAGTTCATCTGCAGAGGGTTACTCGCCCCCCAGTCTGGGTGGAAATGGGGAGGGGAGAGGTAAGGGACACCTTACGTGGCTTGAAGCTGACTGCCCCGCCCCTCCGTGGGGTTTCGCTCTGCTCTGCTCTAACCAGCCATCCCAGGAGCCCCTCCGCTCCGCCAGCCATCCCGCAAGACATTCTAGCTGTCCCACAAACTGCTCCACCAGCAGCTCCACTACACCAGCCATCCTGCAAGGCGCTCTAGCTGTCCTACAAACTACTCCACTCCACCCCACCAGCCGTCCTGCCAACTGCTCCACCAGCCGCTCAGCAATATAGCTTCAGGCTCCCCCACTACTTAACACAGTGCTCAGTAATTTCAGCTCTGAGTAATTTTAGCACTTTAGTGATTTCAGCTTGTAGTAAGGGGAGCCTTAGTGCTCATGCACCATTAGCTCAATGTGATTTCAGCTCAGCAGCCTGTAACTAGACTTCTAAAGGACTCAAAATTAGCTCTGATGTTCTACAGTGGGAGGGAGAGAGGAGAAGATGCAATTGGCATCTAGGGTCCTCAGAAGGGGCCCATACCACAAGGTACAAATACCTATCTCCATTCTCTCTCAATTCACTGGGTTTTGGAACCCATGTCCCTTGCCTGCGAGTGCTGCTTAGTTGATGGCGAGTCCCTCCATCATAACAAAAGGCCAAGTGCAGTTCCACTGTCCTTGATTCACATAATCAGTATAATAACAGTTTATTCTTCCTGCCCCAATAACCGAAAAACTGGGGATCCTACAGCAGCCCACAGTGACATTTTGGGCTGCTATGGGCTCATGCTAGGCGGGGTGGGTGTGCCTATGTAAATGAGGTCAGCCCCTGAAGTTCTTTTCCACAACTTGCCACAACTCACCACCAGATGTCAGGGTGGAGCTCATCCTGACTCTGCTTACATCTGTAAGTATTAATTCCCCCAAAACCATACCTACAAGTCTATTGGGGCAGGCTAAGAACTACGGACAGTACCTTTATTACTATGAAAATGGAGGTAAGTCGGTTACAGGCAGCAGAGTTCAAGAAAGGGAAATATATCTTCAAGGAGCGTATATACAGAATGCAAATTAGTTAAATCATTAATATTTATACAGCAGATGAAATTCACATAGGACAGCTCGCCGCACAGTTTCATTTATTTATGCCACAAATATATTTACAGCCTGCATCTCACATGCCCTATTCTTACCATGTCGACTCGTGCACTGTTGTATAAATCATTCTCAGAGACTTCTGTTGTTGTCTTTGATGCGCAGCTGCTGTCATTGCCAAGTTATGCTGCTAATTAACTTGCATGCTTCCCCTTTGTTTTCATCCACTGAACCTCTCTATGTCATTACTGCTCAAACTCCTATCTTCTGTGCTTTGAATTCCTGAACAGATGTTGACAGAAGGAGCTGTAGATTAGATAGCCTCTTGCGATGCCCTCTCCTTGCAAGGAGCTACCTTGCATCCCCAACAATTTTCTTAATAATTTGTCAGTTTTCTTTTCTCCTTCATTCATATAATATGTATGAAGGAAAGAAACACACTAGCTATACAGCGAATACGATCAGGGCAGAAACATATCAACATAATGCTTTGTATTTCTTTTGCAAATTAATTTTTCCATCTTTCCTATGAATGCCCTCGCTACAGACCTGATTCTCCGTTGCCTTGTCCTTGTAGAGTCATTTATGCCAGTGCAAAGGGGATTTTAAATACTACCATAAGTCAGAAAAGGAGCGTTTTACACAGGTGTAAGATGACTGGCCATGGGGGAAGGCAGGGGAGAATCAGGTTCTCTAGTTTTGATACAACTTTTTTGCGTAAACTGAAAAATCGACAATGTCAGATTTGTACTTCTCAACCTCAGCTGTGAGAATTGGCAAGGAGTGAGATACCCATTAAAGTGATGGGGACAATGGTTTAATTATTTTGTTGTCAGTAAACACAGAACTTGATCATTTTACTTAGTAGTAAAAAAAGCTTCCGGGGGGCTGGGATTGCTAGAAAGAATTCTCTTTTCTTCTTGATTTCTATTTTGTAGCACTCTGTCCACATTTACAAGTATTATTCAGATAGCTTCACAGCACTATTTATTGTTATGTAGTTATTTTGATTTATACATAAAGAGAAGATGATTATCGCAGTCTCTAAGCACCCTGCTAATTTCTTTTGAAAACCTCAATCAGTCCTATAGAAATAATAAATCTAGTGGATAACTCCCCCCCCCTCGCCCCCATCATGAAAAAACCCTCCTTAAACAAGCCAAGTCCAAAATACACTCCAACCATCCAGGCATCTCAAAGTGTGAACAAATAGTTCGGCTTTAGAGCACTCTCTGAAGATCAACAGATTTGGCTGTTTCAGATCCAGCAGGGAGTGAATTCCAACATCATAGATTCCAAGGCCAGAAGGAACAATTGTGACCATCTAGTCAGGCCTCCTGTATTACAAACACCATAGAACTTCCCAAAAATAATTCCTAGAGTAGATCTTTTAGAAAAACTCCAAGTTGCCCGTGGTCGAGAATCCACCAAGACTCCTGGTAAATTGTTTGAATGGTTAATTACCCTCTCTTTTAAAAATGTACGCCCTAGGGCTCTAATGGAGAAAACCCTGCCACCAACAATACCTTGTTATCTAAAACAAGGGGGCCCCAGTTCAAGGTTCTCTAGGGCTGGCAACTGCATCCTTATCACACATGGAGAGAGGTAGTCACTCAGGTAGGGAGGTTCCAAGCCATGTACAGTTTTATAGGTCAAACCAACACCTTAGAATCCACCTGGAAGCCAAGTGGCAGCTGACTGGTGTGACATGCTCATGGTCAGAGTCAACTGTCGACATTTCTATATGGTACCTCTCAGGGGCAGCAGGTTTGTATAATTTTTGGTGGGACTGGTGACCCAGAACAGGTCCAAGTCCCGCCTGCCCCACCACCTGCCTAAGGCTCTGGCAGGGAGTTTGGGTGCGGGCTTTGGGCTAGACAAGGGGTTGGGGTGCCGGAGGGGATGCAGGGAGCAGGCTCTGGGCTGGGGCAGGCAGTTGGGGTGCAGGGGACGGGCTCTGGGAGGGAGTTTGGGTGTGGGGGCTGGGCTGGGACACAGGTGCGGGAGAGGGTGAGGGGTGAAGCGCTTACCTCGGGTGGCTCCGGAAAGCGACCCACACCTCTCTCTGGCAGCAGCTCCTAGGTGGGGGGCTGGAGGTGTCTCCATGCACCGCTGTCCACAGGAACTGCCCCCACAGCTCAATTGGTCATAGCTCGGGGGTGGGTGGGCAGTGAGCGGAGACCTCCCCCCACCCCCCAGGGGCTGCAGGGACGTTGCCGGCCACTTCCGGAAGCGGAGCGGGCAGGGGGGCAGGAAGCTTCCTTAGACCCGTTGCGCTGCTGGTGGTGGTGGCGGGGGCTCCAGGTCCTTATAAATTGCTCGGGGGTGGCAGGCAGGGCCGGCAGGGCGCCCAGGGGAGGCATGTGGGGGCGGGAGCGGGGAAGAGACCCGGCTACAAACTTTGGGGGAACTGGGCCCCCGTGCTCTCATATTGGTGGAGCACAGGCACCACGGGCCCATACAACTTGCCACCCCTGGTACCTCTTAACCAGAAGGGACTCTTCTGTCTTTCAAATTACAGAAAGTATAGTGACAGGTTTCAGAGTGATAGCCGTATTAGTCTGTATCAGCAAAAAGAACAGGGAGTACTTGATAAAATGCTTTTTGAGAAAAAAAAACCTATCTAAAGATCATTTAAATTATTAATTAAAAGTTATTAATTCCAAATTATTTAATTATTAATTCAAAGTTTTGTAAATGAGTTCCAATAGTTCATGGATTAGGGACCCATTCTGATGGGGTTCCACAGGCTTCTGTATAGATTATTTAGGTTAATCTTTCTATTTACCCTATGGGACTCAGTGCTCAGTCTAGAAGATACCATCAGAGATGCTTAGTTTTGCAGTTCTCAAACTGTGGATTTGTTCTCCAGAGGTAACATGCTTGTTAACAGCAAAAAAAATTTAAACTGAATAAATAAATAATATGTAGAGGTGAGAAATAACAGACCTCAACTCTGTTGTCCCTCTTCAAATCTGGGTACACAGAGTCAATCCCTTACCTCTCTCTAAAAGTGCAAAGTTTCAAAAAGTTCAATGAATAGAAGATTGTTGGGGGCGTAATAGATCTGGACAAGAGGAAGAAGGCTGGAGATAAATGTGAGAAGCGAGGGACATATGCTTGTTTTGTTAAAATATTATATGTTTGCTGTTGAAGAAAAAAGTCCTGAATACTTAACGTTGTTTTAGTTAAATAAAACAATTTAAATGTCTGTCTGGTGATATTCTCCTCCTAATACAGCATGTCAAGAAAATCCTCCAAATATTAACGATAGTTCACCTCCCAATGACTTCATAAATATCTGCTTCAATTACTTTTGGTAAATGAAATACAGGGGAGTCTCATTTTACGTGGGGGTTAGGTTCTAAAGTCACTACTACATCACTTTTCCGCATTCCTCTCCCACAGTGTCTGCTGTAATACTGTTTCCTCTAGTAAATTCTCATTTATACTAGTGGCTTCTTCACTGACCTTTCCTCTTTTCCTGGGATGCTATTGGCCCCTTCCCTTCCTTTTCTCTGGTAGCTCCATTATGAGATCAGGTGAATAATTAAGAGTAATTGGATTAAATTAAAAATCAGCAAGACTTGCTACCAAGGGAATCTCTTGCAAAGTGGAAAAATCACATCCAGAATTTATGCAGCTTTGATAATATGAAGTATTTTCAAAAGAAATTGGCCCTCTAGCGGAAGGTGTTCACCAGGTGCCAGAATCTTTGTTGTCTCTGATAGAGAGCTGATCAGAAAATTTATCAAAATGGATTTTCTTCAGAAAATGCCGTCTCAATGCAAGCTAAATTCTTTGTGAAATTGTATCAATTTAGACAAAATTGTTTGAAACGGTTGGAAAGAGCATTTCAAAATGGTGGAAAATGTCCTCTTTTAATACTTTCAGAATAAAAAGTTAAAACTTTTCATTTCAAAGTGACTTTTTGTTTCAAACTTTACTTTATATATATTTTTACATAAAACATCTGATATAGAAACAATGTTTCAATTGACTAAACTTAAAAAAGTGGAATTTCATTTTATGAAAAATGTCAAGGTAGGGAGAAAGACAGATTTTCCATACTCCTGAGTGATGCCGACTGGAAGGAAATGGGTGGATCTGTGGCAAAGACTCCGCCTGGAATGATCAGATCTGTTACTGAGCCTGCAGTGGCCCCAGAGGTCAGTGTTTTTTCCAGAGGGTTCCGATTCAGAATCCAAGACATATGTGCATCCCAGGAACAGGGAGTTAGCTGAAGCCTCCATTTGAAAATGTTAACTTTACAGTGAACCTGAACCAACTCTTATTCTGAACTTTAGAATAGGTTGGATAATTTTATAAATCCTTTTCCATTTTTGTCCCTCCTCACTGCTGCTTATAATCCTGGCCAGAAATATGAAGTGCCAAAATATTGCAAGTAAAATGTGTTCTCATGAGACTTCCAGCCTACTTTTACAGACTCCAGGTGTTAAGAAAAGCATCTAAACTCTTGGCTGCTTATCCAAACATTTTCATCCCTAGTTTCAGATCGACATATTAGTTATTTACATAACCCTATGGAAGAGAAGTAGAGCTCTGCCTCATTTGGAAAGCATGATATATTGTACTTGCCGGAATAAACAGTGCACAATATGCTCATTAGATACAGTGTATAGGGAGCTCTCTTACTTGTGATTTTTAAGCAGATCTTCCCACTAACTCCAAACTCTAAATGTAAAATCCAGGACATCATGAAGATGTGTTCCAGGCTCCTGAGAATTCTGGGTCCATAAATCAATGAATGGATTATGCTGATCCATATACAGATCTTGGTCATCTGTGACAGATGCTAGAGTGATATTACATTTAATTTATTAAATCATCCAAGTATAATTCTGTGGAAGTTAGTAATCCAAGTTAGA
This sequence comes from Chelydra serpentina, assembly GCA_037349315.1. NCBI lineage: Eukaryota > Metazoa > Chordata > Testudines > Chelydridae > Chelydra > Chelydra serpentina. The sequence continues at coordinate 2,594,974 of JBAIAC010000023.1, forward strand.
AATAGTCTTACTTTTATGTAACGGTTTAAGGAGAGAACACACCTGAACAGAGAACACTGCTTATACAAATAAGCAAAGATTACAGCATTTTTTTTATATTTCCTTTGCGTCTTGCAATAGGTCTAAGAAAGTGTCACACTAGGGCTTGTCTATTGGAGCATGCCTCAAAGCTAAATGGCATGTCATAGTTTAAAACATCAGCTGGCGATATGCCTTTTCCTTCAGAGAGCAGCATATCAAAATGTGCACTGTGTTTTTAAATATGTAGTAGGAAGCCAGTCGGGAGAGGGGGCTGAAGAAGGTTCCAGGTATATGCATGAAGAAGAGAGCGAGAGTATGTGAAGTAGAATAGTGATGATACAGTTTTTCCTTATTCTAATAAAGTTCCTTGTTCAGTGTTCAAACAAAGCAACTCTCTGTAATCCTTATCATTGGCACATAAGGCATGACACTTGTCCCAAATTGTATTAGCTTGCCATGCAAAACACTTTGAGTAGATCGATAATAATAAGACCTACCTCTTACTTCTCATTAGTAGATCTCAAAGTGCGTTACAAAGTAAGTCACTGTCACTATCCCCATTTTACAGATGAGGAAACTGAGGTACAGAGGGGGGAAGTAACTTGCCCTAAATCAGTGGCAGAGTCAGGAGTAGACCCAGGTCTCCTGAGTCCCAATCCAATGCTTTATCCTCTCAGCCACACCACCTCCTTTGTAGTATTGTTGCGCTATGTGGTGGTGGAATAGGCCCACAGGGCAATAATGACTGAGGCCCTGAGTATTTGTAGGATCAGGCCCAGGACACAGAGACACTTGAGTGCCTAACTTCTTATTTCTATGATTCGAGCTCTAAAAGCAATAATTAAAGGAGGGAAGGGAGTGCAGGGTGGGAATCACTGAAAGTTACCAGTGTCAGTGTACTGCAGGGGAGGAGAGAGCCCTGGAAATACACTGCCAATACAATTCCTTTAAAATGTTTTGCCAGTAATTAATATTTGCCCTTATGCAGTAACTCTTACAGAATTCCTGCTCTACCATTAAGAGAGGTTAGAATAGGTACTGCTAAGATGAGTCTATTAAGTGTGAGGGTTGCTTCTACATTAAAGTGTACCAAATGTTTGTCTCAGTGATACATGTATCTATCAGACCAGACATGTGAAAGCAGAGCCGTAACTAGGAATTTCTGCGCCCTAGGCAGGGACGCAGAAATTCCTAGGGGCTTACCCTCTGCTGAATTGCCACTGAAGCCGCGGGACCGGAGGACCTCCCGCAGGCAAGCGGAAGCAGCTTCGGCAGCAATTCAGCGGGGGAGGATGGGGCACCCCTGGCAGCAGGCTTTTGCGTCCCTGCCAGAAGTGCGCCCCGAGGCGAGTGCCTCAATAGCCTCGCCCTACTTACAGCCCTGTGTGGAAGGCATTACCCGCTGAAAGTGTCTCAGCCCTGCTAATTTAATAATTTGGAAGCACTAGGAACACATCATGGAAAGTGACTATGCCACAGGGCATTCAGCTGTCAAATAATGTAGCAATTGGAAGTCAGTGTGAGTATCCAAAAAAGAAAAGGAAGACATATAGGAGTTATTGCAAGCTATTTTCATATACAAAAGCAAATTCTTGCCCATACAAAACCAACAGAGATTAGGCCAGATTCCCAATTGGTATAACTCCATTGAATTTAATGGAATTATGGCCATTTCCACCATCTGAGGATTTGATCCACTTGTGATGAACCCCATGGGAAGCCACCTGATGTGCTGAGATACCACTGAATCTACCTGTTCTGCCAGCATGGGCCCCCTTTAACCTGTCTTGCTGAGCCAGGCTCTTAAAACCTCTAACACACACACAAGCAGGGCCACACCCAGCTGCAGATCAGCTCTTGGAAGACTCATCTTAAGGGACTTGCTTGAGCACTCAGATGTCTACCTCCCTTGCAGTGCAGACCCAAAGATATATTATGAAATTCGCCCTCTCCCTCAATGTGGAGAGAGGTGTGCACACTTCTTGCCCCCACAGTTAGAAATTACAGAAACTGGGTTTAATAATAAACAAAACAAATTTTAACAACTATAAAAGGCAGATTATAAGTGGTAAAAGGGTAACAAAGAAGATTACTAAGCAAATGAAATCAAGCATGCAAACTAAGCTAGTTTCACTAAAGAAATTGGTTACAAATAGTATTTCTCACCCTAGATATTGTTGCAGGCAGTTTGCAAAGCTTCTGTGGTCCAGAGTTCCAGTTATACTCCTTTTGAGACTAGACCCTTGACTCAGTCTGGACTCCCACCCTTGCCTTCCCTTTTGCAGTCTTTTATCTTGGGTAGACAGGCCATAGAGAGGAGGGGCCCTGTTTGCCTTCCTCCCCACCCTTAAATAGTATTTACATGAGGCGGGAATTCTTTGTTTCCCAAACTTGACCCCCTTTCCCTTCCTGTGGAAAGTTACAAGAAGTCCCAGGTAATGTTTTAGTATCAGGCGACAAGACCACCTGACCCTGTAGTATCACAGCATCCATGAGTCAGTGGCAGTATAGAGCGTCCACAGGAAGGCCAAGCTTCTCAGTCTATTGTCCTCGCTGATGGGCAATCCACCCTGTCTGGCTTTTCCGTTGTTGTACCTGAAGTGTTAGCAGTGGGCGTCACCCAAAATAGCATAGTTGAAATACAGATACATAGTCAATATTCCTAACTTCAGGTACAGAAATGATGCAGGCATACAAATTGGATAATCACATTCAGTAAATCATAACCTTTCCAATAATATGTCACATGAGCCACCTGCATAAAGTATATCTCAGTTATGTCATATTCATATCATAAGCATATTTTCATAAGTAATATTGAATGCAATGTCACACGACTATTTGCTTATGTGTAATAAAATAAACAAAGTATATTATATGGAATGTGAAGCCGTATCAAATCTCATGGCAATATAACTAGGCTTGGCAGAATGTGATTTTTTAATAATTTTGACATGATATCAATGTTGATAAGCATGTTTTCTATTTTTATTTAAATTTTCAGAGTTGTGCAAAATTATGAGTTTTAAGCAATTTTTTGATCATCAATTTAAATTTTTACAGTTGTGGGAAATTATGGGGGGTGAGAGGGGAATCAGACAATTGCAATTATTTAATGACACTAGACAGATTCAGAAGGATAAATCTTTATAACCGTTTAAACAAATTGTCAATATCATATGCCACTATGTACAAAGTAAATAGCCTTAAACCAAATTCTAATAAGTTCTCAATCTGTACATTTCAATTATTATCAGGAGATATATTTTTCATCAGTTTGTATGTGTGAAATTATGTATCTATATTTACAAAAATGTAATCTTTCCAAGCCTAAATATAACCCATCCTTTTAAAGATTGGAGACAAAAAAAATCAATACATGGGTGAAAGGAGCAGAGAGGACTGTCTCAGCACAGAGAACAACAGGGCTTCTGGTAGCAGTTTTCAGAAGCTATATTATTAGTGCTGGGTAAAAATTGGAAAGATAATTTCTCAAAATATTTTGAAAGTAATTTTCATTCTGCATGTTTCACAAAGGAACATATTGTTCTTTATTCAAACTCTTTTACAGAAAGTTATTTTTTTAAAAGTGTCTAAAAAGGTTTCCCTTCCCCTCCCCACTTTTTCCCTTTTGCTCCTAAAAGGGGTGAGGGAGCAGAAAGGGAGGGAAAGGTGGCGGGCGGGGGGAATGAAAAGCCAGTAAATATTTTTGCTTTCCAGTTTCACAACCACCAATACCCCCCCCCCCCAAATTTGTTTTTAATTCACAAAAATTTCCAATTTTGAAAAAAAAGGCCAGTTTTTCAACAAAAAACCTTTTCCTTTGGAAAATTGACCAGTTCAACATATATTTTCAGCATATTCTGTTTTTAGAAGGGCATAAAATACTAGTATACGTTTCCAAAGATGCTATTCCACTATATTCTTAGTAATCTACAGCCAGGTGGCAACACCCTTACTCACACCGAGGGCTTGTCTACACTTACAGAAGCCCTCCTGTTGACAGAGCACGGGAGTCCGGTCAGTATAACTGCCTCACTCAGGGGTGTGGATTTTACACAGACTGTACTGAGGGCACTGAGGTAGATGCACCCTGTAAAGATATTTACCATTTTGATTTTACAGAGATGATTTTTACCTTTCTTTTTTAACAAAATCCTTTTTTTAAGAACCTGACTGATTTTTCCATTATTCTAAGACCCAGGCGGTGGTCTTTGATTACTTTGTAATCAATTGGTAAAGAGATTATTCTCAAGCCTCCCCAGGAAAGGGGGTGCAAGGGCTTGAGGGGATATTTTGGGGGGGAAGGGGAACTCCAAGAGATCCTTTTCCCTGGTTCTTGTTTAAATCACTTGGTGGTGGCAGTGGTTACCTTTTTCCAGGGTACAAGGAGAGAATGTGTACCATGGGGAGTTTTTAACCTAAGCTGGTAGAAATAAGATTAGGGGGTCTTTCATGTGGGTCCCCACAGCTGTACCCTAGAGTTCAGAGTAGGGAGGAAACCCTGACATCTGTGATTAAAATTAAAAGAAGGGGTTACAAACAATTGAACAACCTTCTACGAGGAGTCAGCTTATTCCCATTAAGACCATCCCTGATTTAGCATCCCTGACACATTTGATGTAACCAGTTCTGCTTAAAATAAATCCCAATAATGTGTTGAATACTGACCATATCATAATGGTTCATGTCAGGCAACAGAAATTAGCCCAGTACCCAACCTTTCATTATTAGATTTTCAAACTAATTAAGCATGTGAACAAGAACTCATTTGCATGAATGGCCACGAATACTGAATAATACCTATGGTTTTCATCAGTAGATCTCAAAGCACATTGTAATTTGTAAGGCATTTATCCTTACAACCATAGGCGCCGACTTCATGGGTGCTCCGGGGCTGGAGCACCCACGGGGAAAAATTGGTGGGTGCTCTGCACCCACCGGCAGCTCCCCGGGACCCGCGGCCAGCTCCCCGCCAACCCCGGGGCCCACCGCCATCTTACCTTAGCACCGGGAGATGTTGCGGGGCCCTGCCCCCGACGCTGGGTGACGTTGCGTCAGCGTCGGGGGCGGGGCCCCGCAACGTCACCCGGCATCGGGGGCGGGGCCCGGCGTCGGGGGCGGGGCCCCGCAACGTCACCCGGCGTCGGGGGTGGGGCCCGGCGTCGGGGGTGGGGCCCCGCCCCCGACGCTGGGCGTGAGCTCCCACCAGCGCCAGAGAAAGTCGGCGCCTGTGCTTACAGCACCCAATGAGGTTGGGATGTGCTATTATTCCACATTTTACAGATGGGGAACAAGGCATGGAGAGGCTAAGCAGTGGAGCAGGGAATTGAAGCCATGTTTCCCAAAACCTAGACTAGTGTCCTAACCACTAAACCATTCTTCCTCTCATAAGAGTTATGAATGGCAGTTGCTCAGAAACAGAACAAATGTTCAGCAACACTTTTTTGCAATATTTGCCCAGTTCTGTGGACAACTGAAATTGTTCAGAAATTATTTAGACTAAAGACACCATAATTATGGATATTTATCACTCATTGGATTCTTTTGCCAGTCTTCTTGACATATAAAGATAGCTCTCTCCCCAGGCAAATGCACCAGATATCTACATTATCAAGGTTTATCACAAATTAATTTGAGCCCATGGCACGTGGTAGCTCACACTTTCATCACTGGGAGGCTCTGTTACCCCTAGAAAAAAAATTAAATGCGTTGTGGTAGCCAGAGTATGCCATAGAAAAGCACAAAAAATTAAGACCACAGTCAATAACCACTCATGACTCCCTACATATTGCTGGAAAATGGTACTCATAGATATAGTTTAGAATCGCTCCAGGTCTGCAGTAACTTCTATATTCCACTGGGTGGTGATTAAACAACTCAGTGTTTATATTTCCCTGTTCAGATCAGGGTCAGGGTGCAGATGTCCTGTGTGCAGGAGAATAACGTTCAGAGTCCTTCCAGACAGGTCAGTGTGAAGCTTGGGGAATCCTTAGCTATCAGAGATGAATTATTTTAGTCTGTTCTTTTCAAATCTATGGAGCATTCTTTTATGAGATGAAGAAACAATCTGATTTTGGGGAAGGGAAAGTATTACCTTTTTCTACACCGTATCTTCACCGCCTTCCCTTCTACAGAGATTATCATCAGTTCCAGAGCCGGAATAGCTAAACCATATTTGCTCCAATGGATCAGAAGTGAGGGAGGTTACATACTTTCAAGTGATTTCTGTGAATGCGACGACTGATTAGGTCTGTTCAAAAACCAAAAAAGGAATAAAATTTAATTGCACTGTATTGTCAGAGACAATGTCCCAGGTTCCTCAACAAACTCAGTCCTGTAAAGATAGTAATGGTAATGTTCTTTTTGTAACGGGGCATGGGTCAATATTATAAACACTCAATTTACTGTAATAGCCATCTGCTGTTGGCCAGCCTTACTGATGTAAGTCAGTTATCAGCTCTGGAAGCGCGGTATTGTGAAAGGGAGGCATTCAAGGAGAATCATTTGAAAACAGAAAATTGTCCTGCCTGTCAGAAATGTCGGAGAGCTAAGAATTGGTTTGCAACTCTGCCGAGGGGAGGAATGTCACATTTGACTCTGCTACTGAAGAAATGAAATCCTGTGAAGGAAATTCCACAAATGGTAAAAAAAAGCCTTCCTTTGTATTAGTTTTTTTTAATGATTTTTCAACCGTGCTCATGGGTTTGGCTTTTTGGAGGGAGTCAGAGGGTGGGAATTGTGCTAGCCACAGCTATCAGTCCCATGTACACCCAATTTATAAATAATACTTTATTAAAATCAGTTAGACATATCAGGGAGTGATGGATTTACATCTGTGCCATTAATAGAAGAGTTCAGATTGTTGTTTTGTTTGGAACATACGGGTACATTTTTCACTAACATACAAATCACGAGACAAATATTTATTTAGACAATTTTTACATAATTGTATCTAATCTGAATAATTAGCCTGTGTTTTGCATTAGCAATAGACGCTGAGATGGTACTAAAGGATATTATATCCATATTTAAACAGAACTAGATTGTACTTTCATAAGAAGAGGAGATTCTGATTTGGAGGACTGATACAGAAGGAGAGCGCTGCCTCTGAGACACAGTCCTCCCATTCACCTTGGGAGCTTGCAGAAGTTCCACAGATAGAGCTGCACATGATTCATTCTCTGTGGAACTCTGTAGGCAGGGAAGGGAGTTGCAGAGGTGAAGCAGGGCCAAGCCGTGCTGTGACATCATTTCCTGTAGAGACCATGGATATCCCAAGAGATACCTGAGTCAGAATCAATGCTGCTTCAAGGAGCATTAACTGCCAGTGGGTCTGTCTATGGCGCACAAACAAGAGGGAGCTCACCCATGGCAAAGTCATTTCTGAAGGAGATGGGGGCCAAAAAGCACCACAGAGGGCTCGGCCTTGTGCCTTGTCAGATATGAGGCTTCCTTTTCCCTTAATTAAATCTCTAAAATCTACAACATTGGGAAGCCACTCCCCATCTCCTCCAAAATCCTCTAGGTTATAGCACAGTTACTTGGAATGTCTTCCAGCCTCTGGAATTTCTGGATCTCTCTGCCTCTGCATCCAATGTTTTCAAGTGAAATGGACAGGAGAACTGTCCCTTATTTTCTTTAATTGTTACCATTCCATCAGCCTCTCTAAAATTTTACCATCCTTCTTCATGTACTGTTATGTACAATCCAGTTCTCACCAATAGCTGTGTCTGTATTTGACACGTGTTTTATACTACTTTTAAGAAACCCAAAATGTTTTGAAACAATACCCAACTTAGAATTGGACACTAGATTGTATCCTTCCTATTGGAAAGTCTGCTGATGTCGTTTCCACCTGCTGAGATCTCTATTCACAAGCTGAGAGCAGAACAAAAAATCAAACATCTTTCCTCAGTCCCAGAAATCAAATTGTTCTACTTCATATTAGCATCAGCAAAAAATTAATATTAAAATCTCCTGCCCACTGTACATGTTTGATCAAGCATATGCACTCTTCTCTTTCCTATTCTCCAATTCTTGTAGCCTTATTAGAAAGACAAACCATAACATCTTGCATGGTTTCAATGTATACCCGTGACAAAAGTAAATACTAACTTTAAAACAATTCACCTCACAGAAACAGATAATCAATTACATAAAAAGCAAAACAAAACAAAAATGGGGAACTACATTCAATTTTACCTTTGTCAGATGATTCTTCTCAAGGGGTTTCTCATGTATGTAGTATTTGAATTCAGTATAAGACTACTACAGTATATTTGTTTTAGATAATTGCTGTAAATAATTTACTTTGGATTGACACTGCAGAAGAGATCAGAAAGAAAACCGTTGACTGGTACATATCACTGGCAGATCTTCAGGTGAATCACCTCCTCACCTCACAAGAGAAAGTGATATGTGTGACGGTGTTCCCCATAAAACTTTATGGGGAGATGCTTATAAATGTATATATGTAACTAGAATATGTTTTATGCTACATGTGCCATGTAACATATCTCTGTGAAAGTTATGACCTACTGAATTTATTCCTCCTGTTTGTATGCATGTATCATTGTTGTAGTTGGAGTTATGAAGATTGGTTTTATATTTGCTGGTTTTGTACATAGCCTTTGTAAGTGCATGGGATCATCTTTGGAGCAAAGAATGTGCCTGTTAAGGATGAGCACTTAACAGACAAAAGACGTTGCAGACCCCAATCCACATTGGGGCCGGGTCTGGAATGCAACTGGTTAGGCTGGTTGCCGAAGGGTGCATGGACAGGTGACTGGCCCAGGTGATTCCAAAACTCCATGGTAACAGGATGTTACACAGGGAGGGGGAAGAGACTATAAAAGCCCGGGGGAGACCCTTCCATTTGGTCTTCAGCTGGCTAAAGGAAGAAGCTCTCCACCCCCCAAGGAGACCTGAAAGAGACTGAACAAAGGACAAAGACATTAGGGGGATGAGTGATTGCTGGACCCAGGCTAGAAGGAAGATAGCCTGTTTACTGGACCTAGTGAGGGGTTTATCTGTACACAGGGTGATTAGACATAGAACTGCGTGTTCTATTTTATTTTATTCAGTAATTCACTTTGTTCTGTCTGTCATTACTTGACATCACTTAAATCCTACTTGCTGTACTTATTAAAATCACTTTTTACTTATTAAGTTTCCTGGAGTACGAGTTGTTACCTGGGGAAGGCAAACAGCTGTGCATATCTTTCTATCTTTGAAATAGAAGGCGAACTATTTATGAGTTTACCCTGTATAAGCTTTATACAGGGTAAAACGGATTTATTAAGGGTTTGAACCTCCTTGGAGTTGAGCAGCTGGGTGTCAAAGAGCGCTTCCAGGGGCCTTACAGTGGTGAGTGGACTTGGTTCGGACCTGAGTCTGTGTTTGCAGCAGATCAGTGGAATCTGGCTCAAAACAGACAGGATTCGGGAGTCCCAAGCTGGAAAAGGCCTGGAAGCAGGGGCAGAAGTAGCCTTGGCACACCAGGTGGCAGCACCAAGCAGGTCTCTGTGGCCCCAACCTGTCACAATATGCTCACAGGCTGACACTTTGGTTATATCACCCAATACTTAGCAGACACATGGAGAGACTTCCCCGCCACCCCCAACCTTTCATAATGGGAAAAAGAATTTGTTACTTGCATAATAGACTATCTGCACCCCACCACAGTCATTGCTGTTGGAGAAGCAGACAAAGGAACAATTTATTTTAAAATTTTAAATTTATTTTTAAGACAATTTGGAAGACTTAGTTATCTGTTTAAACCAGATTTCAGCCTATTTCAGTTGTTCTGAAATTGTGGTCTGTGGAACACCAATAGCGCGCAGAGCACTTCCTGGTGGTCTGCGGTGAGCTGGTTGATCACATGGTGCTGGCTTCTCCTTATTTCTTAAAATACAAGAAAAGACCATTTAAAGTACATTAAAATAATTGATTGGTAAAGTGGGAAATAATGATGGGGACAGGTCAGTTATACAGACCAACCAGTCTTGCTGGGTAAGGTGAGGAACAATATGCACTTTAAAACAGCCAAATGCAAGAAACAATGAATGTAGGTCACACTTACAAGATGGGAGATTGCATCCTGGAAAGCAGAGACTCTGAACAGTAGATAACTAACTGAACATCAGCTTCCAGTGTGGTAGCTAAAAGGGCAAACACAATCTTTGGCTGTATAATCAAGGTAATGTCATATAGTAGTAGGGAGTGGTGTTACACTGCCTATGGCATTAGTAGGGTTGCCAACCCAACAGGATTGCTCTGGAGTCTCCAGGATTAATCTTTAATTAAAGAGTATGTCATGTGATGAAACCTTCAGGAATACATCCAACCAAAACTGGCAACCTTAGGCATTTGTGAGGCAATTACTGGAATACCGAGGGTCGGCTCCAGGCACCAGCTAAAGAAGCAGGTGCTTGGGGCAGCCAATACCAAGGAGCGGCACTTCGTCTGCTATTGGAGCGGCATGTCCGGGTCTTTGGCGGCAATTCGGCGGTGGGTCCCTCTCTGAGTGAAGGACCTGCCGCCGAATTGCCGCCAAGGAGTGGAGCGGCGCAATCACGCTGCCGCGGCTTTTCTTTTTTTTCCCCCCTTCTTGGGGCGGCAGAAAACCTGGAGCCGCCACTGGGAATACCGTGTCAAGTTCTTGTGTCAGCACTTCAGAAAGGATGTAGAAAAACTTAGAAAGGATTCAGAAAAGAGCTAAATGAATGCTCACAGATCTGAGAAACCTGCCTGATAGTAACAGACAAAATAAGCTCAATCTATCTAGTTTAGCAAAGAGAAGGTTTAGAGGTGACTTGATCACAATCTACATTGGGAAGAGATTTCTGTTAGTAGACCACTCTTTTATCTAGCAGAAAGAGGCATAATGAGATCCAATGGTTGGCTGCTGAAGCTAGACAAATTCCGATTAGACATAAGGTGCAAAATTGTAGTCATCAGGATAATTAACTACTAGAACAACTTATCAAGGGACACACACAGTGGATTCTTTATCACTTGCAGTCTTTAAGACAAAACTGGACATCATTCTTAAAAGATATGCTATAGCTCAAACAGATGTTATGGGCCTGATGCAGAAATTACTCCTGTGTTATGCAGGAGATCACACTAGATGATCATAATGGCCTTTTGCAGGGTGGATTAAAAAATGATTTCTTAAAAATTTAAATTGGATTTTTAAAATTTAAATTAAATGGAGTTTTATTAATAAACCTATTTTAAATTCTGATAACCTATGCTAAGGCCCAAACATATTATAATCTGTTAAAATCACTTAAATTAAATTTTAAAAAATTAAGCAGTACGTTTGCTGCCAACTTCTAAAGAAAGTCAAACCACTGAACTGGTGTAAGTCACTGGCTAAGTACCTGGAACCAGAGTTTGTTGAAGTGTGAAACCAGCTTTTGACAGCAGTAGCCTCTTCTGCAGATGAAGAGAAAATATATTCTTCATTTCAGTTTATTCAACTAGCTCAGTTCAATGATTACTTCATTCGAAGTTAAGAAACCAATTGGAAGTAGAAAAAACAGGCTAACTGGTTTTCCTTTTCCAATCTATGTATAAAAACTAGGTGTGAAAGGACAAGATCTACTAGTTCTAAAATCTTGAAGGATATGGTGACCAGAAACAATCAGTTCAATTAATTAATGACGGATAATACTTGCTTTGTTTAATAAATCAATCAGTTTAAACATGTTTTGATAAACTGTTATTTTTATGTTTCCAGCACTTTTAATGTAGTTTTGTGTAATAAAAAAATTAAAATGCTGTGTTTGTGTATTTTTAATTGAATGTTAATTTCCATCCAAACAGAGCTTGACACAAATCAAAAGTAAACAATTAATCATCACCTAGTAAATCACCATTTTCTAACAGAAAAATATATTAAAAAAAGAATCTGAATAAAGATAAGGTAAGCTATATGATTGCTTCAGTAAATGTGTATAGATATAGTATATCCTCCAGGTTAGCCAAAAGAAGCACTACATTTGGTGTAAAGGATATATTTATTCACAAATGACATGTTTTAATTAGGGCTGTCAATTAATTGCAGCTAACTCACGCGATTAACTCAAAAAAATTAATCGCAATTAATAACAATAGACCACCAATTAAAATTTATTAAATATTTTTGAATGTTTTTCTACATTTTCAATATTGATTTCAATTACAACACAGAATACAAAGTGCACAGAGCTCACTTTATATTATTATTTTTATTACAAATATATGCACTGTAAAATAATAAACAAAAGAAATAATATATTTCAATTCACCTCATACAAGTACTGAAGTGCAATTTCCTTATCTTGAAAGTGTAACTTATGAATGCAGATTTTTTTTTGTTACATAACTTCACTCAAAAACAAAACAGTGTAAAACTTTAGAGCCTACAAGTCCACTCAGTCCTACTTCTTATTCTGCCAATCGCTAACACAAACAAGTTTGTTTACATTGACAGGAGATACTGCTGCCTGCTTCTTATTTACAATGTCACCTGAAAGTGAGAACAGGCGTTCGCATGGCACTTTTGTAGCCAGCGTTGCAAGGTATTTACGGCCAGATATGCTAAACATTTGTATGCCTCTTCATGTTTCGGCCACCATTCCAGAGGACATGCTTCCATGCTGATGATGCTCATTAAAAAAATGACACCAAGCTGGGAAGCAAGTGTCACGGAGTATAGGGGAGTCCGGCCCTGCACCCCTCTTCCCCGGATTCACTGGGAGTCTCAGCCAGCCAGTAGAACAGAAGGTTTATTAGAGATGCCAGGAACACAGTCCAACCAGAGCTTGTCAGTACAACCAGGACCCCTCAGCCGGGCCCTTCCGGGGGGCAGGGAGCTTAGACCCCAGCCTGGGGGCTCCCTGCATTTCACCCCACAGCTCCAAACGGGGCAGGGAGGCCAGACCCTGTCTGCCTCTCTCCCCTCTTCTCCGGCCAGCTCCAAACTGAAACTCTCCAGCCCCTCCTCCCCCTTTGTCTGCTTCCCGGGCCAGGAGGTCACCTGATCCCTTTGTTCCAACACCTTCAGCTCCCACCTTTGCAGGGGAGGGCCCGGGGCCATCGGTTCCTAGGATACAGAGTGTCAGCCATTCTCTGTGTCCAGGCCCCTCTGTAACACTCATGCACCCTTGTTCCACCACCTAGAAACTCAAGTACTGCATAGGGAAACCGAGGCACCCACACAGTACTCAGGGAAAACATTAACAACAGTCCTAGTTCGTCACACCAAGTATCAGCTGTGTTAGACTGTATCCACAAAAACAATGAGGAGTCCAGTGGCACCTAAAAGACTAACCATTTTATTTAGGCATAAGCTTTCGTGGGTAAAAAATCCACTTCTTCATCTGAACTCCATGCATCTGAAGAAGTGGGTTTTTTACCTACGAAAGCTTATGCCCAAATAAATCGGTTTGTCTTTAAGGCGCCACCAGACTCCTTGTTGTTCAAGCTGGGAAGGGTTACATGCACTTTGGAGGAGTGGTTTAAAATTCAATATGACCTTGACTAATCAGAAAATTGGTCTGAATTCAACAAATGAAATTCAGTAAAGACAAATGCAAAGTACTTCACTTAGGAAGGAAAAATCAAATGCACAGCTACAAGATGGGGAATAACTGGCTAGGTGGTGGTACTGCTGAGAAGAATCTGGGGGGTTTTGTGGGCCAGAAACTGAATGGGAGTTGTCAATGTGATGCAGCTGCAAAAGAGGCTTATATGATTCTGGGCTGTATTACCAGAAGTATCTTATGTAAGACACAGGAGATAATTGTCTACGTGGCACTGGTGTACAAAACTGAAGTACTGTGGCCAGTTCTAGGAGCCACAATTTCAGAAAGAGGTGGACAAATTGGAGAGAGACTAGAGGAGAGCAACAAAAATGATAAAAAAGTTTAGCAAATCTGACCCATGAGGTAAGGTTACAAAAACAGGGCTTGTTTAGTCTTGCGAAAAGACAACTGAGTGGGACTTGATAACCTTTCAATATGTTAAGGGCTGTTATAAAGAGGACTGGGCTCAATTGTTCTCCACGTCCACTGAAGGTAGGACAAGAAGTAATAGATGTAATCTGCAGCAAGAGAGATTTAGGTTAGATATTAGGGAAAAGTCTCTAATTCTAAGAATAGTTACAAGCACTGGACCAGGCTTCCAAGGGAGGTTGCGGAGCCCCCACCACTAGAGGTTTTGAAGCAGAGGTTGGACACACATTGGTGCTGGAACTAGGGGTACTGTCGTGCCCCTTAGCTTGAAGTAGTAATAACAAACACGAAATAGATGGTTTCCATTATTAGCATCCCCACTATAAAAATTGTTCCTGAACCCCTGTTGGCAAACCCCATTAGGGATGTACTGGGGGTGGGGGTCCTGTCTCAGCACAGGGGCTGGACTAGCTGACCTCTCCAGGCCCCTTCCAGTGAGGGTTACCTCCTGGCCAGCATTTGAGCAGCCATGCTGGTTTTTGAAACTATAGTAAAGAACAAAATCGTCAGACACATAGATGAACATAATTTGTTGGGGAATAGTCAACATGGTTTTTGTAAAGGGAAATCATGCCTCACCAATCTACTAGAATTCTTTGAGGGGGTCAACAAGCATGTAGACAAGTGGGATCCAGTGGATATAGTATATTTAGATTTTCAGAAAGACTTTCACAAGATCCCTCACCAAAGGCTCTTAAACAAAGTAAGCAGTCATGGGATAAGAGGGAAGGTCCTCTCATGGATTGGTAACTGGTTAAAAGATAGGAAACAAAGGGTAGGAATAAATGGTCAATTTTCAGAATGGAGAGAAGCGAATAGTGGTCCAGTCCTATTCAACATATTCATAAATGATCTGGAAAAGGGGGTAAACAGTGAGGTGGCAAAATTTGCAGATGATACAAAACTACTCAAGATAGTTAAGTCCCAAGCAGACTGTGAAGAGCTACAAAAGGATCTCTCAAAACTGGGTGAGTGGGCAACAAAATGGCAGATGAAATTCAATGTTGATCTACGCAAAGTAATGCACATTAGAAAACATCATCCCAACTATACATATAAAACGATGGGGTCTAAATTAGCCACTCAAGAAAGAGATCTTGGAGACATTGTGGATAGTTCTCTGAAAACATCCACTCAATGTGCAGTGGCAGTCAAAAACGTGAACAGAATGTTGGGCATCATTAAGAAAGGGATATATAATCAGACAGAAAATATCATATTGCCTCTATATAAATCCATGGTACGCCCACATCTTGAATAGTGCGTGCAGATGTGGTCACCCCATCTCAGAAAAGATATATTGGAATTGGAAAAGGTTCAGAAAAGGACAACAAAAATGATTAGGTGTATGGAACGGCTGCCATATGAGGAGAGATTAAGAAGACTGGGACTTTTCAGCTTGGAAAAAGATGACAAAGGGGAAATATGGTAGAGGTCTATAAAATCATGACTGGTGTGGAGAAAGTAAATAAGGAAGTGTTATTTACTCCTTTTCATAACACAAGAATTAGGGGCCATCAAATGAAATTAATAGGCAGCAAGTTTAAAACAAACAAAAGGAAGTATTTCTTCATACAATGCACAGTCAACCTGTGGAACTCCTTGCCAGAGGATGTTGCGAAGCCCAAGACTATAACAGCGTTCAAAAAAGAACTAGATAAATTCATGGAGGACAGGTCCGTCAATGACTATTAGCCAGGATGGGCAGGGATGGTGTCCCTAGACTTTGTTTGCCAGAAGCTGGGAAAGGGCAACAGGGCATGGATCACTTGATGATTACCTGTTCTGTTCTACTAACCCACGAAAGCTTATGCTGAAATAAATTTGTTAGTCTCTAAGGTGCTACAAGTTTTTCTTTCTTATTTTCATTTTGTCGGAAGACAGGATACTGGGCTAGACAGACTCTTGGTCTGACCCAGTAGGGCCGCTCTCATGTTCTTTTTAGGGATTTGCCAGTTGCCAGAAAAATAATTTAATCTGCCACTTTTTTTAATGTAGGTCTAAAAACTTTTCATTATTATCACAGTACACTGGGATATTGAATGTTAAAAGTTTTTGCATCCAGCTAAAGATGCTACCATGTTGCTGCTAAAAATAAGAAATGGCTGGAAACAGCGAATACAAATTCAAGAAACAGACCCAATGGATTGTCTTTATGTATGAAGTGCCCAGCCTTCACGTTCAGGCACGTAGTGACTATATCGAATCAATGCAGTTCGGGGGGAAATAATCTCAAGACAGATGGCCAAGATAAGAAATCCATGTTGTTGATCTGACATCTGTGTTATCGCTGTAGATACTACAAGTGGCTGTCGGGGGGGAGGGGGGGTTGCCCTAGGCTTGCCGGTGGGGGGGGCAACTGGGTTGTTTTTTTTTGCAGTTCAAAGGTGATAATCCCTCCAGCCCCAATGTCTTTGGTTTTACTGGGGGGGGGGGGGGAAACTCCCTGGTCACGTGCCAGGGGCCCCTCAGCAGCTTCCTTGCACGTGACCCTCCGTTTCCTTCCCTTGGAGGCTTCAGGGCCAGGCGCCCCCCCGCCCCGCGCGCGGAAGTGACGTGCGGCCGCTCAGTTGCTGCGCAGCTCTCCGGAGAGGGACGGGAAGGCGCCGCCGGGACACACAGCAGCAGGAGGCGCAGGCCCCAGCCGCCTCAATAGCTCCCGCCCCCTCCGAGCGCGAGGCTCCGCCCACTCCCCCGGCCGCAGCAGACACCGAGCGACAGAGCCAGGGCCGGAGCCGCCACCACGAAGCGCCGCAGCCCGGTGAGTGCGGGACCGCGGATGGCGCCGGCTTCCGGACCTCTCCCGCCCCCGGTGGAGAATGGGGCCGGGGCCGCTGCCTCCCCTGCGGCCTGCCGCTGGGCTGGGGGTGCGGGAGGCGCACGGCCTGGGGGGCCCCGGCGGATCCGATGTCCAGGAAGCGGGGATCGCCTCCGGCCCGGGGTTTATTTACCTCCGTGCACCCGGGTGCGCCCGCCCGCGCCGCGCCCTGCGCTCCCCTCCCTCCCGCTGGCGGGGGTGACAGCGGCGGACTCCTCCAGCGGCCGCCGCGGAGGGCTGGGAGGCCGGGCGCGCTGCCCTTCAGGCGGGGAGGCCCCGGGCCGGAGTGGCTGCGCCCCGCGGCGCCCACCCCGCCCGGCTCTGGCGCTTCCTCGGCACCGTACGGCTCCGTGAGCCCGGCGGCGATTTCACAGCCCGGAACGTAGCTGGCGCTGCCCCTCGGAGCATCCAGCGCCGATGGGACCCCGGGGTGACTGCCGGCCCCAGCCACCTCCCCTGGGCTGGTGGAAAACCCTTGGGGCGCTAGGAAAGGGGCAGGCCGCTTCCAGCAGGCAGCAAGCAGGATCCGCAGTCCGAGGAGGCTCCTGGGCACTTTCTGTAACAGGTGTCAAAAAGGGCTTGGCCTTGAGGATGCTAGCGGCCAAGTGGTTGTCAGCCATGTTTCTTTCTAGGCCAAGTCTACTTTTAATTTTGCCCTTCATTTTTCTCTCCCTGCCCCCAGAGAAAATTACTGCCCTAGTATAAAGTCAGAGAAGAGGTTAAGTTTTAAGCTGTCCTGCAACATATTGTTAGTCTTCTACTGATGTAGGCTAAATGACAGTCCAGCCAGGACCTTTATGAAAATGAGATTTGCATGCTAAGAGGTGGTCAGCGTCAGCAAAATTATGTAAATAATAGTTACAGCGTATTTCCAGTGTATGCTGAAGAATCTGCTTGCAGTGGCTGAGTGTGCAGCTTATCAAAACAGTACCATGTTCGATAGGCCTTACTATTTTGTTTGTGAATTATTTCCAAAAAAAAAAGTTTGATAAAACCTACAACCCTAGAAAGGTTTCCATGATTTAAAAAATCTAATATGAATTGTGCTTTAATGAGACATCCCCCTGCAGTGTTTGAAACACACATCACAACTTTCTGCTGAAAAGTGTTTTTTTATTATTCCATTTGAGAAATTATTTGTCCCTTTAGTTAAGTGCTGTGCTTCAGAGATCAATAGTAGAACTGCACTTTAATATGTTTTATTTTACAATAAATTTAAGATGCTCACTACAAGCATGTCGTGATCTAATTTGACTAGATTTTACCTGAATTAATATAATTTCATAGTGAGACTTCGACTTGCAAGTGTCATAAAACACACAGCTTCCCAACCTGTGCTTTTTGTGGCAGTAATTATGTGTTTCAACTTCCAGGTTGAAAGACAAGAAGAATTAGAAATGCTTTTTTAGGTTCCATCTCTGTGGGGAACTCATGACAGTTGCTTCTCATTTCTAAAAGGTGTGCAGAATCAAGTGAAAACTAACTTTAGGAAAGAACCCTGGTAGGCTAATAACTTACCAAAGAGAAGAAACGTTGTCTTGAGTATACATATATACATGTGGCTAAGGGATATTGAAGTGGTTTCGTTCGTTAAGTATTCATTTTTTCCCTTCCACCTGAAAATCTGTTAAGTGCCCAAAATCAGCGGAGGGGGTAGGGGTTTGGTTTTTTTTTTTTTGTTTTTTTTTTGGTAGTATTCTGGTTATCAAGGAACTGGAGGCTCAATTACCCAATCGTACTTTCTCACAAATTATATAACATATCTCCTCAATTCTCTCATGAGGCACAAAACAAAAAAAATCTCCTGTTAAACTCTGATTCTGTGTGTTATCGGTGTACCACTTGGCTAGTCTGAGAGGACTTCACTTCAAATGTAACCAATGGAAATTCTAAATGAAGAAGTACTAAGTGAGTAGGTTAACATTTTTCTTACATAGGGAGATTCATTGCCATTCTTCTCGAGGAAAAATATCCTCCAGCTCTTTTGCATTATGTATTTACACCTCTGGAAAGGTATAATAATGTAAATTACAAATGATGCTTGTTAACCCTCAGGTTCTTGGCATTGCCTTTCAGTTTATACCAGAACTTGCCTTAATAACTGATGGGGTAAATCTGCACATTTAAATGGCTTCCTGTAATTTTTAAATTTCTTGTAATGCATAATCATAATGTTTTCTGTTCTCAGATACAAGTGCAAATAGAGACTTTAAATAATGTAAGTTTGTGTTTCAGCTTAGCAATTCAACCTTTAAAAAATTTAGAACCACTATTAAAACTTACAAATGAGAAGACTGATTTAACATATTTGAAAAGGAATTCCTTTACAGATTTGCAAAATCGTGAGTTCAGAGCTCGCTTTTCTTTCTGCCTGATCTAATAGGAAGGATGACTTGTGGCTAAGGGATGAGACTGGAAGTCGCATGTGGATGCTATTCTCACCTGTGTCACAGATTTTCTGTGCAAGTTTTGAGAAGTCACTTAATTGCTCTCCCTCCGTATTTTTTTTTGTTTTTGTTTTTTTTAGAAAAGGGGATAATACTTCTTATGGGGAAGCAGAGGCTTAATATTTCTGAGTTGTTTTGAGGTCCTTGGATGGAACTTTATAAATGCCAAGTATCCCTAAACATCTAAAGCAGTGCAGGAAGTGCTCTCCAAGGCCTTGCCTATGTTGGAAATTTCCACCAGTGCAAACCCCCTAGTAGTGATAAAGTAAATCATGACTGCAGCATGCGTAGGGGTTTGCACAATTACATGGACCTCAGTGACTTAAGTCTTGGCAAAACACCATGTAGTTAAGGTTTTAGCCAATGTCAGCTGTTTCAGGGCAAAAGAGTCCTGAATTCTGGTCTTTGCTGGTAGATAATGAAGGAACTGATTTGTAAAATTAAAAGGTCTCTAAACATTGTATTGCTGATTTTGGAAGTTCATTGAAGCTTCTAGGTTAAGATTCATAGAGGTGAAATCAATGATCAAAATCTGAAAACACCCCATGTAAAGTTGAGCAAGGGAGGAAGTTTGACTGTAGTCAGAAATATATTGACAGACCAACAGACAAATCTCAAGTGGAAACTTAGAATTTGCAAGGTGGATTCTAAAAGTGATCCAGAAAAGCTAAATGTTAAATATTTTGAATATTTCCTTGAACTCTACCGGACAGGTGCTGAATGAAAATATAGTGGATTATAGTACACTTGTGCCTTTGGGAAGCAGCCTGTTTAAGTGAGGTTCTTCCCAACTCCTGTGATGTGAAGCATCTAATGAAATGAGTAGAAAGCAACGTTTAGCAGATTGTTATAGTTTTTGTTCTGCAATTGAGGTGTAGCAAGATTTTTGAATACTAAGCTGTGGTTAAATATAATAAAGCCACTAACCTTTTTAGAAGCCTTACAATTTTGTTTCTTCATGTATCTTTGTGTAGAAGTAATCTTAGAAATACATTCTTAACTCCTATGATCCATTCTAGAAACACTTCCTCAGCTCTAACTGTAATAGAGGTATTTTCCAGCACCTAAATTAAACCGTTTCAGCTATAGCAGCCTGTCTGCACATGCTCAGTTTCCTGGAACACTCGTTGTGGGAGGGGGTAGGAAGAGGGGAAGGGAAATGAAGTTTTCTGCATGTTGGTCTCTGCCCGAAGGTGAGATTTGGCAAACCTGAGCCAAAAAAAAGTGTGTGTGGGGGGATACATTTTTCCCTATTAAACATTTCCAAGCATACTTCAGAATAAGCTACATATAAAATGACTGAATAAAATCTAGCAATATAGAAAAGGCTGGGGGGTTGCAACCCCCAAGAGGAGACTGCGTGATTTCTAGCACACAAACACGTTGGGTCCTTCACTGAAGATGTGGAAAGGATTATTTTTCACTGAGGGTACGTCTATACTCACATCCTGTCGGAGGCGCTGGATCGATCTTCTGGGTTCGATTTATCGCGTCTTGTCTAGACGCGATAAATCGAACCAGGAAGTGCTCCCCCGTCGACGCTGGTAATCCAGTTCGACGAACAGAGTAGGCAGAGTCGACGGGGGAGCCTGCGCGCCGCGTGTGGACCCCGGGTAAGTACTTTTTCTTTCGAACTAAGATAGTTCGACTTCAGCTACATTATTCACGTAGCTGAAGTTGCGTATCTTAATTCGAATTGGGGGGTTAGTGTAGACCAGCCCTGAGCTGAGTTGTGTCTAAGGCTCAGTCCGTGCTTGGAAAACTTGTAAGCTTTTTTCGGTTCTAGTATAGCTCCATCCAGTGGTGGAAGCTGCTGGTTAAACACCACAGTTGTACAAACACCTGCCGTTTCCAACTGAAGCTTCCTTTGTTGTTAGCACAAATGGGCCTACATTGGTTCAGATACATGTGTACAAACTTTCCAAGTATGGATGCCTCTGAAATGAAAGAAGTTGACATAGTATTAATAACAGCTCTGTACTTCCCACAAGGAAGCTGTGTGATGCGTACTTGTCTGGAATCCCCTTTGTGCTGGCTTCTCACTGCGTTTTAGTTGATGTGATGCCCTGCTGGAGTTGCTGTCTCACCTGTTTTTGTCCAGTTTCTCTAGAATTCTCTTCTCTGGGTTTGTTTTTTAGCTTTTCCCAGGTTGCATGTTCTTCAGCTCTCTTGTTTATTTATGACCATGCAGTTTGTTTTTTGGTATTCCCTCACCCTTCCATTGAATACTCTTACTGCTTCTCCCCTTCCCCAGAAGTCTCCCATGCTACTTAGCACTGTTGCCTCCCGGTTACTATGGAGATGGGAAGAGCTGCACTTTGAAAGAGGAGGTCACAGTGGTGAGGGCACCACAGAGAGGGAGAGATTTGTGATGGCCACTTCTCTGTGTTCACACCTGCGGGGCTATCTCCCAAGGTATTCACTCCATGATTTGGAAATACCAGGACTAAAGGAAAGCTGGCATCTCATGGGGTTTTTTAAGGGCAAAAAAGACAGAATGCTTTAAAACATTGAAAGGGGGACAAAGATGGAAATAGGAAGGCAATGAGGAGCAGGGATGAGAAGAGAATGTACAACAGGAAAGATGTGCTGATGTGTAAGCAGATGAAAGTTAATTGATTTACAAAAGAGTGAGAAAGACAAAGTAAAATGGCACAAGCTAGTGAAATATTAATCTTTAAACCTTACTGTGATTGTATAGAAAATATCCCACAGCTTTTACATGGAGGAGAGGGTGAGTCAGGAAGTGTTGTAGAATGTTGTTGCTAGTGGGAATTGGGTCAAATTGCTCCTTTATTGTTTGGCAGGTAGTAAATGCAGCTGCAGGTAATGTTCCTTAATAGGCAATGTAAATTGTGGATTACTGTTATTTAACTTAGTTTTTAAATGGACTTTTTCCAATAGCCTGAGTGATGTTTTGATTTTTCTCGGCTGGAGGTTTGCCTGCTTTTTTTTTTTTTTTTTAAAGTAATGTTTGTATTGCTATTAGATAAAATTGTTGTGTTCGTATAGTGCCATTTTCTGTGGTATTTTGGATTTTCTATTAAACTTGATACGGTAGATGCTTTTGCGGAAAGCATAGTGAATTTCTGTTTGCACAAGTTCAAGGGGCTTCTTTGCTTATGGTGCTGTGTTCTAGAAACAATATTTTGACAAAACTGTACTCTTTACTTGCCTTAAAAATCTGGATATCTCTCCCTCCCCCCTTTATTTTATTTTTTTTGCTATTTATACTTGCACTCATTCATCTTAAACTGGCCAGTGTAGCTTCACTAATAAAGAGAATTTTATTTTTAGAACGTGCCAAAATGACAGTTTGAGACTGGAATCCCTTATAAATAGAAAAATTAGTGAGGCTTTCTTGCAGACTTGCTAATACCTCAACCTTGACTTACAATATCAGCTCTAGAAGTAGGAGCATGGTTTAGCTTCGGTACCTGTTAAGCTTTTTGCTTTTCTGCTAATTTGGCTACTTTTGTGATTTGGACACTTATCCAAAAACAACTGGCCTGAAACCCCAAATCACTTCCGAAGAGCCAGTGGATAACCTTTTTTTTAATCAGCACTGATGTTGACTAAACTTGAACATGTGAATTGTGGTGCTGTTTTCATACTAATTCTGAGCCATTTAGTGTAGAACCTTTTTTTCCAGCTATTTTATTTATTTCTTAGGCTATTGACGCTTCAGGAATTTAAATTTGAGAGATTAGAATCCCATGCCAAAGAGAGTCATTTATTTTATAGCACTTACTCCACAGTGCCAAGAGAAGCAGTAGCATAGTATAACTGTTTGGGTATCAGACATAATCTTACAGTAGAGAAAGCGAGAGAAACAGGAGGAAGAAAGCCAAGATTGAGATGGGGGTGCACATAACTGGAGAAGGGAAGGCGAATGGGAAGCTGAAGCAGTGTTTTAATGGTAGTGAATGCTAGTTTGAGACAGTTAGGTGGTTTTATACTTGCTTGGGTAGCAGGAGATGTGGGTACAATTTGAAAATAATACACTCGACCAGTGGGGAAATACTTTGCCCATTAATAACCACTCCGTTAGTGGACTCGGGGAAAAAACATTCTTAGAAACTTTTATACAGGTGCAGCCCAAGTGTGTTTCTCTAGCTGCAGTTTAAAATGTTGATGGCTGGAATGGGTGGAAGAAATGTGCACTTTCCTTCCCACCAATTTGCATTTAAACTCCTACAAGGATTTTAGGGATTCCATATGCTTGGTTAAGTAGATCTGATTATGTTCTTGTTTCCTTTTCAGTTATTGAAATCATGAATCCTGTTTATAGCCCTGGATCTTCTGGGGTTCCCTATGCAAATGCCAAAGGAATTGGTTATCCAGGTAAACAACTGAATTTCTGTCTTAAGTTTTCTTTCAAAGGGATGCCTTTGGGTTGTTCATTATAACCCAGTCAGTGTAGACACTCAGGTGACTCATTTGTTAATGTTTCCATACCTTCTGATAACTTTCACTCACCAAGTTTATACTTCAAGAATAGATCACCTTGATCAATCAGTCCTTCAGCCCTCGTATAGATTGCGCCGATAACATCAAGAATAGATGGGGCATTTAAGTGCCTTGATTTTCTGTTGTATTTTGTGTTCCTTAAACTAGTCTGGAAAAAAGTTACCTTAGGGGCTGTAATTAAATTTAAAATTAATGGCCTGAAGGGAAACAATTTGGTCTACTATTTCCCCATTGTTGGCTGACAGTTTCCTTTTATATCCTACAATGTTTATTAGGCATTGTATTTGTGGCACACGACTGCCAAAACAAAAAATGAGAAAGTGCCAAAGATTTTTAAACAATATTTGTAGTGATGCCAAAACTATAGGGTTCTGTGCATTTCACTTATTTTCTTTTTTCCACTCCTGTTTTGAGGTTTTCTTTCTGCTTCTTATCCCCATGCCCTCCTCCTTTCTCACAACCCAGTGCTTAGTTTCAGTAGGCGTGGCTTCTGAAGCCTTCAGAGTTCAGAAGTAACATAAGACCATTAGTTAAGCCTATCCAGAGTTCAGTGAGACTGTATGACGAAGAAATATATAAACGTTTTTCTGCCATGAAGTATTTCAAGTGATTATTCTACTGTTACATAATTATAGATATGAAAAGTATAGACCTTTTAGGGCAGGAATTGCTCTATACATGATTTTTTTGTTGCTTTGTCCATTCTGCTTTTAAATGTTTGAAGTGATAGGATTTATAGCTTCCATTGAAAACTGTTCTCCAATTTAACAAGTGTTACTGTGGAAACTTGTTTTAGTTTCATCCTGTTTATTTATACGCTGTTCAGTCATACTAAATTCATTATTTGTGTTCACATCCTTCAAATATTTATAGGTATTTGTGTCCCTGCTTAGCCAAATTATGCATAAACATAATTAATCTTCTCATAATTAAATTCTTCCAATACCCTAATTTTGTTGCTCTTCTCTGAATCTTTCAATTTACATATCTTTCTTGCATTGAGGTACTGTTGTAATAATTGGGCCTACAGGTTTACTGTAATTGCAAGCTCAATTGTAAAAAGTATGTAAGTTTGTAAAATGTCACAATAACCTATAAGCAAATATTAATGGAAAAATTATAAGAGAGAAACTTAATTAGTCTAAACAAAAAAAGCCTCCTGATCACTCAGGGACTCTTAAGATCACTCTTGGAAAACAAAATGTGGAACTGAAAATTAATAAACCAAAATTAATGTGTCAAATGTTAGATTTAATTAGTGCACAAAACAACAAGTGGTAGGACTATTCCACCCATCTTTCCCTGTTTGGGTCCTTAAAAAAAGATTTTTTTGGGGCGGAAAATAGGGACGCACAGATTGAGCCTTCTGGAGTGAGTTTCACCATCATGGTGGCCACCCTTACCGTCTCCTGGGACTCCGGGCCTTCATCCTAATGAAGAGGGATGTCCTGACCAGATCGGGCTAGAGAGGGATCCAGATGACCCCACCATCCCTACCAGTTACAGCTGAATTCCAAATACCACCAGAGATGAAACCAGATCAGACTTTAACAGCAGCAGCAACAACAGCTCCAACCTATCTCCATTAACTTCTCTTACCCAAAAGGACAGTGATTACCCTCTAATCTGTCAAGCAAGGGTTTTTCTTTTTAAAACTCTCTGGCTAAAGGGAGGGGGAACAAAAAGGTTGCTAAAATAATGAAAACCTCACTTAATACTTTATAGTTCAAATGCTTTAACTGTTCTCCCCCCCCCCCTTTTTTTTTTTGTATCTTTAATAAAAGGTTAAGGATTTTTAGTGGTGGTTGCCGTGGTACAATGCAGGTTGAAGTCTTTATATACCAATCCCCAAACCTTGGCTAACACTGCTTAATGTTGGCCAGTGACTGGGTTATGTTAACATCTTTGGGCCCTTGAACTACATCTACATTAATACAACACTGTTCTGAACTGAAAGTAACATTCCACATGCGATGTATATACTGCATCTATTGCCTTTTCTTCTGCTAAATCTTCCTACTGTAAATATTGTGTAGACTACTATGACCAGGAAATAAAATTGTTTTTTATAGCCCCAGGAAAAACTAGTTAGTCCCAGTTTAAGCATTTTCTGTTTTAAAATCTTTCATTAATGCACACCACATTACACTTAATCTCAGTTACATATTCAAATTGTGGTTACATAAAGCAGTGGATTTGTAGATTAATTTAGGGTTGTACAACTCAAAACTTCAGTGTGTGCAATATTAATATATGTAATTTATAATATTGACCTTCGCAATGTCTGTATACATTTTGGTTCCGTATTTTCTCAAAGAAGTTATACATGTCATGACTCATTTCAGTTTAATATTATATAAACAGAAGTCAAATATTTGATTACATGAAAATGACAATGCAGAGTTGTAGGCTTGAAGCATTAAGCAATCAGAAGCATGCAGAGTTGCAGATTACCTGTCCAGCTCCATTTGTCCATACAACATTCTGCAGCAGAAGATCAACTTTGGTGTAGTGGATAGACCAAACCTGTTTCTCAGTTCTGAATGGATGTATCTAGAGTTTGAGAAGACTTGTTCTATACTTGCTGAACCTGCCAGATACAGATGCAATTTTTCCCAGTTTCTCTCTTTGAACCAGGTTTTAGCTGGTATTTACCAGCACCCTGTCCTAAACTAGTTTTTCCATGGGAAATTGTCAACCCTCACTATAACAAAGTTCATGTGTCTAGTAAGACTTAAGGTTATTGAAATAACTTAAAATAATACTTCAACAGTTGCTGTACAGAATATTGCAGAGTTGAACAGCTATAGAAACAGTCTTTGAAAAACTTTGCCATCATTTTCATTGGTTACTATATTGCCTACATTAATTGATGTTACAGTTAATTTGCTTTCCATCCAGGGTGCATGATTTTCGTCATGATTTAAATCAGCAAGCAGCAAACATTTAAATAATTTATTTTTAATTGTGTTTTGCATTTGTACTTTATTATTTTCCTAAGAAAAGGTTTATTTTTTGGTTAGTATAACCATTAAAACATATTTGCAACCAAATGAAGTCTTTACAACACTAAATTTGGTACTTTTTGCTAACTAGGAGCATACAAGATACCCCACACACTTGTTTAAGCAATTCTGTAGCTAAACATAAGTTTATTCAGAGTCTGTTTTTTTATGATTATTTTGTTAGAAAATGGTGAATTATGTATTTTAGATTTTTTTTACTTGGGGCTAGTCTACACTTACCCGCTGCGTCGGAGGCTTCGGATCGATCTTCTGGGTTCGATTTATCGCGTCTTGTCTAGACGCGATAAATCGAACCAGGAAGTGCTCCGCCGTCGACGCTGGTAATCCAGCTCGACGAACGGAGTAGGCAGAGTCGACGGGGGAGCCTGCGCGCTGCTGTGTGGACCAGGGGTAAGTACTTTTAAGTTCGAAATAAGATACTTCGACTTCAGCTACTTTATTCACGTAGCTGAAGTCGCGTATCTTACTTCGAACTTGGGGGCTAGTGTAGACCAGCCCTTAGATTTTTCAGGCTGCATGAGATGGAAATTGGAATTAATTTACAAAATCAGTATTTAAAATTTTTTGTTAAATAAAATTACCTTAAATGTGCTGGATACGTAAAGAAAAAGTTTAACCCGTGTTTAAAACTCATTTAAACAAAGGAAATATTAACTGTAGTTTGTGAGTTGATTGTTTCTGATCACCAGGGACCAGATTTTCAAAGGTATTTAGGTGCCTCAAGATACAGATAGGTGCATAGTGGGATTTTTCAGAAGCACCTGAGCAAGAGGTTGTTGAACTCCCATTCAAATCAGTGGGAGTTATTTAGGCTCCTGACATGCTTAGGTGCTTAATGTGGTTTTTAGACATGCTTAGCAGTTTCCCCATGATACTGATCGCCTTTGTAAAGCACTTTGGGATCTATGGATGAAAAAGGTAACAGGTAGTTGGTATTATATGCATCTTTAGGTGCCTAAATACCGTGGGAAAATCTGGCCCCTCTTTACTTGTTTTTAGAATTGGTAGATCTCATCCCCTTCCACTTGCCTTTATTCATAGATTGGAAGAGGAAAACAAGTGTTGCTGTTCTTTCAACTCAGTTTCTCAACTGTGAATGAACTAGTCCAAATAGAGAGTATTTTCTCTGCACCTGCTAGTTAAACTGAAGCCAGAAGAAATTGAGGCAAAATCTTTACTGTATAAGAAAAAGTACATACATTTGGAAAATGTATGTAGTTAAAGCTGCATCCTGTAAATCCATTACAACTTGATGACTCTCTGATGTAGCACATTTAATTGATTTTAGTAGATTATAGTACATTTGGTTAGTAACCTAAATTGTCAATGTCATTGTTTAATTTTAAACAGGACACTAATCTCAGAACTTTTACTAATTTTTTCTTTTTAGTGTTTGAATATATATTTAGTGCCAAGCTTTGTTTACTAGTTTTATTTAGCTTTGTGTTGTATGAATATGGATTTTTTCCTATTTCAGTTAATCATTCCGGGAATTAAACAGGAAGAATTCAATTAAATTGATAAAATGAATTATAAAAATCACACATAAATCTAATGCCGTAAAATGGTATATTGACATTACATTAAATTACTATATCTTGTCTAGTTCAGGTTTAAAGGGTACAAAACATGCTCTATTAAGTAAATGATGGAGGCTGGGATTTGTTTAATGAAAGATAAACACTTTAAGTTACTACACGACTAAACATCCCCAGCCCCCATTTTGATAAAACCACTGATTCTCTTGTTCAGAACTGCTGAATTTAGCAGGATGTTATGATACTGAACTGGTCTCTATTTTTAGAAGGCACACTTTATATAAGGGCACTGATGTCTATATAAATACCAAACATAAGAAAAAGGGTTTTTTGAACTAAAACTGTTAAGGCTACTTAGGCAGGATTACAGTAACAAATGAGTAGTCAAGAATGAAAACATTTGACTTAAAGACTAGTGGGTTGTGGGGAAAAGTTGTTTAATCTGCTACTTATGTTGTGCTGTTTGTTTACATTTCCGCTGGGAGTGTCTGAACTCTTACTGTGGAGCTAAACCTATAAAATAAGGACAGGATTGAAAAGCTCACACAACCTTACAAATAGTGGTGTTAGCTGGCAAGTTATACTTAAAGCATTTGATTATTAATTAACACCTGAAGTCAATGAAATAAGGTAGTTTTGTAACCCTCAGTCAATTGTTGACACTATGGATATAAATATTTTCTTTTAAATAAAAAAAAAATCATTTTAAAATCAGATTTAAAAGAAACTTTCTAAAGTTTGAAATTGACAACATAAATCAAGGCCTAAAATGATCTAATACAAAAAAAAGCGGTAATGTTTGCTGCCAATTTTTTAAGAATGTCAAACCACTGAACTGATGGAAGCCACTGGCTAAACTCCTGGAACCAAAGCTTGTTGAAGTGACAAACAAGCTTTTGCCAGCAGTACCATCTACTGCAGATGCAGAAAGAATATTTTCTTTCCAGTTTATTGAACGGAACAAATTGAATGACTGGTTCAAAGTTAAGAAACCAGTTGGGAGTTGAAAAAGCAAGAAAGCTTTTTTTCCCTCTCCAATCTATGAATAAAAACAAAGTGAGAGGATGAGAACTGCTAAAATCTTGAAGGACATGGGAACCAAAACCAGTCACTTCACTAACTACTGATAATATTTCCTTTGTTTAATCATTTTTGAAAGGAAAACCATGTTTTGATATTTTCTTATGCATCCAGCACATTTAAAGCTTAAAATGCTGTTTTTGTGCATTTAGTTGCATTTGAATTTCCATCCAAATAGAGCTTGACACAAATCACGAGTAAAAAGTTATCTAGTAAAGAAAAAAATTCGTCCTTTTCTAGCATAATAAAAATGTAAAAATTAAGAATTTGAATAAATGTAACTGAAGCAATTACTGCTTAATAAGCCTATAGAATAGGTATCCTCCTGGTTAGCAAAAAGAAGCACCAAATTTAGCATAAAAGCTTTAGTTAGTTGTAAGTTAACATGTTTTAATGGTTACCAACCAAGGAAAATAACTACAAAATATAAATGCAAAACACTATTGAAATGGATGATTTAAATCAAGGTTTCCTGCTTGCTAGTTTAAATCACCAATTTTAATTATTATTTAAATCAGTCCTGATGATCTTTCACTACGTGCTATTATCACCATAGAACTTGATTCCTGTCTTTCTTGACATTGGTTTAGTCATGGTAATTGTGTACATCAGTGTCAAGGTGTCACCACAGCATTTTGCCACTGAACAGTTACAATCTGTGATTCACTCTGGCAGTGTGTCATTGTGGGTGGTTGAAACGGTAGGAGTATAACTGACATCTAAAAGCAGAGACAAATCTAGGTTAAATAAAAACAAGATATTTTGGAGGGTTAAAGTTGGCTTTTCTGTCCAGTTTGGGAAACTGTGATCCAGGAAATGAGTCACTCACACTTTTATATATCTTCTCTTTACACAGTGAAAAGGGCTCACTCTGAGTTCAGTAGTCTTAATGCATTTCAGTGTTTGATATTCTTTTGGATTATTTAATACTAAAGCTTGCAGTTACTAGTGAGTTGGCTAGTTCAGGCTTTTGCTGAAAGTGTGTTTGGGGGTGGGGGGAAGGGGCGTTGAGAAATGGGAACTATGGCTTACTACACTTTTTAGCTTTTCTTCCCAACTAGTAGTCACATGAATTTTGAAAAATTGTAACGTTTTGTTGATCTTTGGTCAAAAGGTATCATGCACAACAAATTCTCTGAGAACAAGGCAAGTAGTCACACTGTGTTGCTTATCTAGAAAATAACCTGGAATTGTTCTCTTTTGTCATAGCTGGTTTCCCAATGGGCTATGCAGCAGCTGCCCCTGCCTATTCCCCCAGCATGTACCCAGGAGCAAATCCTACCTTCCAAACAGGTATGCATAATATACTTATTGCTTAGAAATACTCAAAAACTCTGTCTACATTAGAAGCATTTAAAATTGGGGGTGAGGAGAAACGCATTCAGTTTTCTTTTACTTTGAAAATAGCATAAATTTGGTGGTTTTCCAAACTAACCCTTGACTTCGGTTTTTGCATCTGGGGATGTTTACACAGTGTCCAGATGCAGTCTCCTGTTATAGATAAGGGAGGACTTTAACTTATTTTTGGGGAGGTTTGAGTTATTCAGTTGCCAGTGACAAGTATTAGATAGGTAGTTAAAATCCTTGCACAAATTTGTGATTACATCTTTCACTAGTCCCTTCTGACCTGACCCTCTGGATATTTCCCTTTATTTCCATGTCCCTCAGTAAGTCTCTTCCCTTCCTCTTTCAGAAAGGCGTCTGGAATATACCCTTTTATCACCTCCTCTGATCTTTCACCTCCTAAATTCTACGTGCCCCTTCCTACCTCAGGATCGTGCCTGTCATGCTCCTGCATACGGTGATTGTCCAACAATTCTAGCAGCAGGGTGAAATGGCTATGATTCTGAACAGCTTTACTATTGTGTTCCTACTGGGTGGTGGGGAAAGAGCAGTGTTTAGGAACAACACTGTCATACTGCTCAGCTAAGGGGCAGGCAGGAGGAGGGATTTGGGGAGAAAAGAAGAAATGCACAGGGGCCAATGAACAAAAGTGAAAGAATCCCTCAATGTGATGAGCATACTATTAATATTGGGATGAAGGAGAAACTGATAGTAGCTGTTAAATTCATCTCCAATCACAACAGAAAAGAATAAGATAAGAAATTGCTTACTGTCCTTTGTAAAATATTATGGCTTGCATAAATCTACATTAGCAATGAAAGGGAGGAGGATAGTGGAGAAAAAGTAGCCTGTTTATTTGCATATTGCTCCCTCTCTCTCCAGCCTGCCTTCACCAGGCACTTCCCAGACAGAGGAAACTCTTCCCTCAGTGTCTTCTCTTCCCTCTTTATGTAGTTCTCCCTGACCTTTTCATAGGTGGGATCATTAGTCGTACCACATGAGGATGAGTTGACGATTAAATGCTATGTCACAAGCCAAGCTGAGCCTAACTCCTCTTAAAGGATCAGCCAGCCTGGACAGGTCAACACAGTGTGATTCCACAATAATTGTTTTCAGGCAATGTAAGCTTAACTAATCTTTAACTCTTAAGCTTACCTTAAAAAATGTGATGCCTAACATTCTGCAAACTGCTGTTCTGGAAAGTAGACAGTAGATATTAGGTCCTCTGGCCCTGGGAAGCTTGTCATTTGTACTATTCATGACTCTCTTTACATAATGTATGGTTGTAGTTTCTCCTGTAGTTCAGTAGTCAGTAACACCATTCTGATTTTCCAAGTTTTTGTCTATGCACCTTCAAGAGCTCCTCCACTTGAATCCATTATGGGCCAGAATTTCGGAAGTACTCATGTACTTCTCCAAAATTGGCCCTGAATGTCTAGTTATAATTTGTGGAAAACAATACATGGTACCTAGGAATATAGTTTGGTCCTTCTACCCTTCATACTAACAAACTTATAATCTTTAGAAGGAAGTTCTAAAGTGTTATTCTGTTAGCTTCCAGGGACAGCTCTGACAAATAGAATGTAGTCATAAAGTCTTGCTACTGAGAGTAATTACCAACTCCCAAGACTTGGACACGTGACTTTAAATTTAGGGGGTAACAGGAGAACCTTATTTCTCAGAGGGCAAACAGAACTGTTCTCAGACTTTGTGACAAGTCAGTAAGTACTTGCATAGTTAATGCCTGAAAACATGGTGTTTATTTGCAGGGCTGTGAGTTTTAATGACTCATCAACTTGTTTCTCACTTATTGCATAGAAGAGAATGGCAGCATTTGCTAGGGCAGAGAGTAAGGAATCTAAACTAACTGTGCACAGGTTCTGTATTTATAATAATAATATTACTGTACATGGAACTGGACAGTGGTTTGTTTGGCACATCTCAGGTCCCTACCCTGAATTACTGTCTAAAGGCACAGCACGTGGAGTACTGGTTTCTGCTTGCCTTTGTCAGTTGTATCTTGAATTTGAGGCAAGGTAGCTTATAAGCATAACTTTTTCTTTAAAAAAGCTCAGAATCCCACCAGACTACCTTATTTGTTGTCTGCAATGAAACCAAGGCCTCTAAGCCTCCAGTGTATTGAGGTGATGGTCATACTGAACTCCAGCTTATCAGGGCACTGCTCTCTGGAAACACAGAATCCGGGAGGTGCAGAGAGGTACAGCAACCCTTTGATACATCAGTGCCAAAGTCCTTGACTCTAGGTAGTTGTGAACAGAAACCAGCAGACACCTCCCCAGGCAGAGGTAGCATTTGGCATGGGAATAGAGGACCCTAGATGAACATATCTATCAACATGCATTGCCGTTAAGTCCTCCATGGCTGAGATTGCCTCAGTGATAACTCTTCACCTTGTATGTATAAGGCAGGAGACTGTGTATTTGATTTAAATCACTAGTCAGGAAGACTCGATTTAATCATGGATTTCTACATAAATATGCATTCTTTTTGGTTGTTATAACCTTAATACATATTCTTCACAACCCAAAGATGGATGTAGGTTTCATTTTAAGAAGGTACACATTATACATTTTTAAAGTGATTTATTTTTGAAAACTTTTCAGATTAGTTTTTCAGCTATATCGGAAAACGAATGATTGTTTGGTTATTTCATTTACAAAAGGTAATTGAAGCAGATGGGAGGTGAACTATTTTCAATTCAACAGGTTAATGATTAATATTTGGAGGATTTTCTTGCATTGCTGTATTAGGAGGAGAACATCACCAGACAGACATTTAAATTGTTTTATTTAACTAAAACAACAACATTATGGATTCTGGAATTTTTTCTTCAACAGCAAAAATATAATATTTTAATAAAACAAGCATATGAATTTTTGAATTTAGTTAAACATTCACGTTTTTTAAAATCAGGTTTGTTTTTGTTAAAATTGTTTTAAATTAAAATAGTTAAATAAAATATATTTTTAAAAAACAAAAATTAAATCGACTATGTCAGCTAGGTCAACATGAGAAACTTAAAATATTGGCTTCTGCAGCTAACTCAGTCGGCTTCACCTTCATTTTCCTGTTTGTTCATAATCTGGAAAAGAAAAACAAGCTTTCCTGCTTTTTCAGGTCCCAAACGATTTCTCAATTTGGAATGAATTAGTCCAAAGGAAGAAAATATTATTTCCACACTGGCAGAAGAAGCTACTGCTGTTAAAAGTGAGACTGTCACTTCAACAGTCTCTGAATCCGAGTGCTTAAGTGACTTCCACCAATTCACTGGTGTGACTTTCTTTAAAACTTCATCAGCAAACATATATTTCTTGACTGATATTCCCAAACTGGGTCTCTTTACTGTCTACTGCCATTATAGGTTTTCTCTTCTAGTGAGAGAATGGTATGGTAGATTTCAAATCAATGAAGGCTACACTCAGAAAGACCTCAAGACTTCTGGAATATGCTGCTCAAACAGTTTCTCTTTTGTTTCTACTGCCTGTCCCTCCCTTCTCACATTTATCTCCAGACTTTTTCTCCTGTCCTGATCTATTCCACCCCCAACAATCTTCTATTCATTGAACTTTTTGAAACTTTGCACTTCTAGAGAGAGGTAAGGGATTGACTCTGTGTACACAAATTTGCAGAGGGACAGTAGGGTTGAGGTCTGTTATTTCTCACCTCTATATATTCTTTATTTTAAAAACATTTTTGCTGTTAACAAGCATGTTATCTCTGGAGAGACAAATCCACAGTTTGAGAACTGCAAAACGAAACATCTCTGATGGCATTTTCTAGACTGAACACAGAGTCCCATTGGGTAGACAGAAAGATTAACCTAAATAATCTATTCAGAAGCCCCTGGAACCCTAATTGGGTCCCTAATCCACGACCTATTGGAACTCATTTACAAAACTTTTCTT
The DNA here is from genome assembly GCA_037349315.1 of Chelydra serpentina. Lineage (NCBI taxonomy): Eukaryota > Metazoa > Chordata > Testudines > Chelydridae > Chelydra > Chelydra serpentina. The sequence continues at coordinate 2,629,650 of JBAIAC010000023.1, forward strand.
AAACATCACATGCCTATATTGTCTCATACTATGGAATTAGAATTTATAATCCCTGTTTCATGAGGAGATATCTTTGAGCTATAAAGTATCTTAATTAAAACTATCGTTAGGTTTTTTCCCTCAAAACGCATTTTATCAAAATTCTGATTTAAATAATAAAAAAAAATCTTTTTTTTTTAAATAATTGATTTTTATCCACCCTGGCAGGAGACTTGTCATCCATGTCCTGGTCAAAACTCTTATCACTGTGCTGAGAAATACCTATACCTTGGAGTGTTAAGGACCATGGAGATAAAACTAAACAACAGAGGGCTCTTAAATTAATATCCAAGTCCTGTTGCAACTCCTTATAGTGGCTCCAGTGACTGCTGCTTTGTAGGCTTCTTAGCTTGTCCTTGAAAGCAAGGAGAAGAAGCCAGAAGCACCATGTGGTCCACAGATTACTGGAATTGGTTCTGTGAACTGCTAGTTCTCCGCAGACAGTGGTTTAAGAGCCACTGTGTATGTAGATTTGGGCGCTGGATAGTCGCAAACAATCAAGCATAATTATCCTATATAAAAATAAGCAGCATATGATGTACTTACCAAATTAAGGTCTTGATTAATTTTTATCCACAGCTCTTCAGTTTGTTCTCATTTAATATTTGGCCATTTGTCTTTCTGACATGCTTTATTAAATGGTTAGATCTAAGCTGAACATGCCACATGTTTATTACAGTAGAACTTGTTCTACCTTTGATTAAGGAAATATTTTTCATTTTTGTAGGGAATGATTAAAACTGGATAGAAGTACCTATTTGTTCACCATCCTCAAGCATACCAATTTTACTGAACGCTAACACCATGAGTTTCTTACTGCTGAATGGGGAAACTAGAGCTCTTCTTTCAGAAGCAATAGTCAGCCATCATTTTTGGTTACTTTTTAAAAAATATTTTAAAATATTATGTCCAGATTTTTCTACTTAAGACAAATAGCTTCTTTAGGCACTTGATATTAGCCAGAAATTCCTGTTAGTTTTTTTTAACTTTCCCCAGGAGGATGACAGTCACCGATCCCCTGCAAGTCAGTACATTAACACTTGTTATCCTCTTTATTTGAAGCAAATACTTAAACTGCACAAAACTGATAAGGAAACTCAAGTTTTAAGTAGCTGCACAACTATAACCAATGGACTTCTAACGTCTAAGGCAAGATGGACCAGTCACTGGACTCTGTTTTTGGTACCCGCTGGTGGCTCTCTTAGAGTTAACACTGAGCACTTTGCATCAGCTTCATGGAGCCATAATACATGAGGCAAGGCCAGAAACTGCCCTTACTGGGAATGCCAATTATATTGTTCAGCACGAGGGACTTGTGTGTGTGACTTGAGGCCTTGGTCTCCTCCCTCTCCCCTCAGAGCAGTCAGTCCAGGGCTGTTCATAGTATGGCCCCACCTTCCATTGGCAGAGGTATGCACTGCTGACAGAGGGTATTCATATTCTAGCTTCTCCCAATTAAGGCCCAGTGTCAGCAGTTATGATGCTGCTTCTCACTGTTCTCCTGCATGCCCTGTCAGACATTGGCTCCATTATCCTAAGTCTCCTTACCCACTGAGTAGGGCCAGGGAATCTCAGATCTGCCTTTCAGGTGTACGGGGTCTGAGCCAAGAACATATGCCTCAGTCACTGCATATCTGGGTAATAACTGTGTAGCTCCTAACACGCCTGAGAGGGAGGCTCACTTCTATGGACCTCACGAGATGTGTAAAAGCATTCTGGCGGCATCAAGCCTTTTATCAATCTATTTTTAAAAATTCATAAGAGATCATTAGGAGCTTGTCTACACACAAATTGTATAAAGGTCTTTATTATTGAATACCAATAAAATGTAGGTACACAAGTGCCATTTTTAAAATGGGATCGAAGCTCTTAAGTGACTTGTGTGCTTATGTTACTTTAGAATTTAATCACTGAAGCCCAGATTTTAAAATTTAGTTTAGGCATCCAAGTCTGAAAATGTTGGCATTTGCTGTTAAGTGGCAAGGAAATATCATTAAAGGTAACTTTAAAATGGAAGACGCAAGCGGGAGGTGTCACTGCACCCCTCCAAAATGTTTGAGAAGCCCTTCTAACCATTTAAAATAGTTCTAACCTGTAGAGTAGGGTAGTTCTGCCATTGCATAGTTTTCTGCAGAAATTTCCCCTTTGCAAAGAGATCATGGTTTGTAATGATTGGTGTGTGCTGGGAAGTTGGTTAGCATTTAATGCATTCCAAGCCATTTTGATCAAAACAGACCTACCCATTATGCTGGAGTTAAGCTTCTCATCAGTGTCATAACAAATCTGAGTTACAGCATGAAGTAGGCTTGAAAAAGATCCTAGTTAAGACATGTTTTCTAGATGCCAGAAGCTGAATGTGTTGTACTACATCCTTGCTCTCCCTAACATCAGAGTGTAGGGGGAAGGGATAGCTCAATGGTTTGAGCATTGGCCTGCTAAACCCAGGGTTGTGAGTTCTATCCTTGAGGGGACCACATAACTCACCACTTTCACATATAACTCACCACTTTAGGGATCTGGGGCAAAAAATCTGTCCGGGGATAGTATTTGGTCCTGCTAGTGAAGGCAGGGGACTGGACTCGATGACCTTTCAAGGTCCTTCCAGTTCTATGAGATAGGCATATCTCCATATATTTAAAGTGTGGCCACATTTGGCACTACTCTTCCATTCTGCCGCTTTCCTTCTGTTCCGTTGGAGCACTTGACTCATTCCGGGAGGGTCTTTGGATTTGTCATAGGCCAGGTCTACACTACCTGCCGGATCGGCGGGTAGTGATCAATCCCCGAGCACTCTCCCCGGCGACTCCGGAACTCCACCGCTTCCTTATGTCCATTAGTTAATTGGAAAGTGGTCAGTTGTGTGAATTAGTTGATTGACAGGCAGTCAGGTATTATTGACTATATCTGTCCCTATGTGACTCATGCCTTTTAAGAATTTGTGCATAGGTATCAATAAAATACCATACTGAATAAGATAAATGTGAAACATGAGGATTAAGAATAATAAGTTCAGTTATATTAGTCTCAAACTTTAGTACATGGTATTCTGTTCATTGTCTTGCCTATGGCGTTTTAAAGCAGACTTACCTTTGTTTCAGGTTATACACCAGGAACACCATATAAAGTATCCTGTTCACCCACCAGTGGTGCAGTGCCACCTTATTCTTCATCACCCAATCCCTACCAGACTGCTGTGTATCCGGTTCGAAGTGCCTATCCACAGCAGAATCCATATGCACAGGTAAAAAGTAAAGCTCAACTGTTTTGTGCCAGTTCAAATAGTATATTGCTTTCAGCATGCATTGTAAACTTCTAAACTCTAAATGTTGTGTTTCATGAAATAAAGATGACCGCTTATTTCTATCTGTTTTGAGGGTGTGTTACCAAAATGCTTCATGTATATTAAAAAAAAAAACGTATTTCCCCGTCCAGCATGTAAATTTATTTTGTTCATAGTGATGGGCTTCTCCCTTGTAATTCTTCTGCTCTACTCTGCACTGATTAGGCCTCAACTGTAGTATTGTGTTCAGTTCTGGGTGCCACATTTCATGAAAGATGTGGACAAATTGGAGAAAGTCCAGAGAAGAGCAACGAAAATGATTAATGGTCTAGAAAACATGACCTATGAGGGAAGATTGAGGGGGGGGAAAAAGGGGCAGGGGTTATTTAGTCTGGAGAAGAAAAGACTGAGAGGGAGGGGACATAACAGTTTTCAAGTACACAGAAGGTTTTTAGGAGGAGGGAGAAAAATTATTCTCCTTATCCTCTGAGAATAGGACAAGAAGCAATGGGTTTAAATTGCAGTAAGGGCAGTTTAGGTGAGACATAAGGAAAAACTTCCTAACTAGGTGGTTAAGCACCAGAATAAATTGCCTAGGGAGGTTGTGGAATCTCCATCATTGGAGATTTTTAAGAGCAGGTTAGACAAACACCTGTCAGGGATTGTCTAGATAATACTTAGTCCTGCCATGAGTCCACGGGACTGGACTAGATGACCTCTTGAGGTCCCTTCCAGTTCTATGATTCTGTACTAGTACACTAAAGTCAAGAGTTTAAAAAACGGGTGTGTAAAATTAGGCGTCTGAGTCCACATTTAGACATCTGAATAGATGGCCTTATTTTTCAAAAGTGTTGAGGGACTCATTAAAGTCCATGTGAGCTTGTGTTCAGCACATTTGAAAATTTTAGCTGTAGTTATCTAAATAGGTCACCTCATTTTGAAAAGTGTTTAAGTCACAGTATGTAAGTTAGAAACATGAAAATCAATAAGTTGTAAACTTGAAAATGAGTGAGACATAAGCGTCTAAGTGCCTAAGTCGCTTGTAAAAAGAGCACGTTCGCTTCCAAATCTTTTCGGATAAAATTGCAAAAGTGCCTGTGTCTGGCTTTGAAAAACAAATTTTGGGCACTCCTTTTCTTACGTTCTTAACCCCTGCTTCAAAGTGCTCCTATGAGAGGATTGTGGTAGCTGCTGTTGCTCCTTTATGCGGGAATAGCAGGATCACACTGATGCTGTCCTGGTCAGTTTCACTCCACCTCTCCTACTGTGCCATGGTGAAAACAGGAACAGAAGCGTGATTGTTCACTGTTGTGGGGTACCTTTTCCTGACCTTCCAAAAAGTGGTGGTTCCATATTTCCCCTATGGCCCAGCTGAATCAGGATAATGAAACTGATGATAGCATCAGTTTCACTCTTCTGCATCACTAGACAAGTATCTAGGATACAGTGGTGTAAGTGTGATGCCATGGAGAGGTTAGAAGTAGAAGCAAGGAGGAAAGAGCGGGGGCAGGGCTAGATGAAAACTATGACTAGGAAAAGTGAGCTGCCCTATTATGTTGTAATATTTAAGTAAACTTGCTTGCAGGGCCTTGGCAGTACTCTGAAGTGGTCTACTTGGGCCCTGCGGGAAGAAAGCTTCTTCATGTTACACTCTAGTAACCTTTTAGCGCTTCTGATTCTGGAAAGAGACACACCCAATCCTCAGCCAGATGGTTTATTGCCTTTAGGGAGAGCAACCTTGAAGGATCCCCTGGACATGAGAGGGGAGGGGTACAAAAACACAAAATCCAGATGCAGAGGAAGAGACAAAACAGCTTAATTCTAGAGAGAGGTTGTATTTGGGAGGTTTGGCTGCCCAACCAGTAGTTAGTAGCTGAAAAACCCTCTTTTTCTAGCCTGAAGTTTTAGTTCTCTATTTGAGCGTTTAAGTATTCTGTCTCCAGTCCCTGACATACATCAGACTCCTTTTTCTGGAATAACACATTGCTAGCTTGAACATCTCAAAGGTTGAATTACTGCTTTCAGTACATGTGATAGTGAAAATATACTTAGTAGGTTTACTTATTTTCTTTTCCAACAGCAAGGCACTTACTACACGCAGCCTTTATATGCAGCACCACCCCACGTAATCCATCACACCACAGTTGTGCAGCCTAATGGCATGCCAGCAACTATGTATCCTGCTCCAATTCCACCACCAAGAGGAAATGGTGTGACTATGGGAATGGTGGCTGGGACCACTATGGCAATGTCAGCAGGTAGATTGATTTATATTGCTTACACTTTTTGATGAAGTACAGTGCGGGTTTGTGGTCCATTTCATACAGTATGGATGCATTACATGTTAAGGCCTTACCAGAAATGTACTGCAGTTATAGGTTTCCCACAACTACTAGTTTTATTTAAGGTGAGATGTTTGTGTGCTTGTATATGAATTTTAAGCCATTCTAACTACAAAATCCTAGTACTCTGGATCAGGCCAAGTAAGCAGCATAGAAACATTGAAACGAAGGAAGTCTGACGTGGCATTCTAATGGCAGTGCTGCCCAAGAGATCATCAAGAGGGGCTTTTGTTCCTTTAGTCACTTGGGGTTTGGGAATTAAAGAGTACAGTTCTCTTTCCCAGGCTGAGTGCTAAGTGAACTCTCCATTCTAGTTAATCAGATAGAGAATCATTGCTCAGAACTGCCAAGAACTCCCAAGCTGCACTTTCAGAGGGAAGGTTTTAAGACCTGGACATAATGCGAGTACAACTGTGTTCAGCACAGTTAACTGTCAGTTACTGGTGCCCATGTTCTAGCATGTTTTTTTAGTGTTATCAGAACAACATAGTTTTATGACTAAGACCTAGGTTGTAACATTGTTCCCTAACACAGTGACAGAACACGCAGTCCTGTCTGCATTAGCCCTAAACTATGTTAGAATTTGAGCGACTTTGTCAATCTGAAGAAATTGGTGTCTTTGAAATGTCTCAGAAACAAGTCTCTTTCTAGTACAGAATTATACACTTGGGGTGCTTCTCCCCAGAATTTTGAGTGATGCTGTTATTTAAGCACCAACAGTGTAAGAAATCCATTTCCCCCCCGCACCACTGCCACTCTTCGACATCTTAAAAGTTTCAGATTGGGAAACCAAGGTGAACTAATGATTGTGTTACATGGTAGTCTTCTGGATTACTGAACTACAGATTTCAGCTTTCTAACTTCAGGTATCCCACAACCCTGGTGGGGATATTTTTTCAGGACCAGCACTGTGTGCTCTCTTCATTACCTTTGTATTTTTCCCAGTTTCTTTTTTGAGTGTGGGGTAAGCAGCAGCAACTAAACATTAGTAATTTGTATGTGAAGTGCTGTAGAAGGAAACTGTTAGGATTCCGGGGTCCCAGTCTGTTGCCTTCTACAATCCCTCTGTCTATAAAACCCATTTGAACAGACAGGAGCTAAATTATACTTACCCTAGTCAATTTTCTTTTGCATCAGGTGTTGGTACAGCACACAGAACCTGCTGTGAGGAAAATTATTTTTCAGTGTATAATGTGTGCTTATGCTCTGGAGCTGCTGCTAAGTAGCTATTCACTACTTGAAAAGTATCTAAACATGCATTGGACAGAATATCAACGTGCTCTTGTTGCATAAACATTTGAAGGAAGATAGATGGTAGATGGAATTGAAAATGCTAAAATACAGATTCACAGAAGTTTCATATTGGTATAGGTCAAAAGATGTACAAGTTCTGATTAACATGGTTTTGGTTTTCAAAATGGCCGTTTAATAAGTGTTGAAAGGCATATTTGTGAAAAATATGTAATATAAAAATGTTTTGTTTCTCCTAGGTACTTTGTTGACAACTCATTCTCCAACTCCAGTAGCCCCTCATCCAGTTACTATGCCCACATATCGGGCTCCAGGAACACCAACCTATAGCTATGTGCCCCCACAGTGGTGATTATTCTGGCAGTGTAAGTTACCAGTGCCTACAGTTGAAACAGTGGCCTGTATATAATGGCCACATGACTGCAGCTTCTTTCATGGAGATTTCACAGGAGTTAAGATATTCGGGAGAATTTTTACAATATGCCAATTCAGTGAATAGAGATATAAGCAGACTATTTTGCCTAGATGTCAGTTGATTTTGATTAAGTTGTGTAGGAGGAAGGATGTTTTTTAAACACGTGTCTGTCTTCTGATAAGACTACCTTTTCCTGCATATTCATCTCATTGGTGCCTGCATATAGAATTCAAAATGATCTGTTTCTCAAAATACAGCATTTTTATCTGCACAGCTGTAGAAATGTTAGGTTTGCTGAATCCAAGGCCCTGTGGGGTCCATATGAAACAGAGGCTAGTTTGCTCAGTGATTTGGGTTTTGTGACAGTTCCTGAGTCCAACAACACTCTGATCCATGAGTGAAAAAATATGTAAAACATGGAAGTTGGATCAGCTTAAATAAGGGGGCACTTAATATTTCCTTAGGGATGAACATTTCCCAGAAAGAGAGGCCATTAATTAGTAAGCATAAGAAACTGATAATTCCTATCACCCAAATTCAGGTGGTTTTAAATTTAAATTTGAACTGTTTATGGTCTTCATGGAAAAATAATTACAGCCTGTAGCACAGTTTAAACTACACATGGAGAGAAGAAGACTTGTGAAATCTGCTCTAGATTTCTACTGATAAAACAATGTAATTAACTAATTTATGAAGCCAGTATATTATACGGGGTTTTTTTAGTTTCAGTGTGGGAGTGCTGCTTAAAATTGACATGGCTTATTGTTCTTACTCGTTTGGGGGCTTGATTCTGCTCACGTTTCACCAGTGCAAATCAGAAGTAAACCCACTAGTGTAAATTGCATGTTTATAAAACCAGTGTGAGAGCAGAATCAGGCTGGCTCCCTTCATTTATTGCTCTGTTAAACGTTTATAACAAGTTAAGACAAAATCTAACTGTCCCCTATTTTCTGTGCCCATTTCTACGATTGGAAGTCAGAAGCTCGCTGATATGTTCTGGTTCTGCCACCGGCTCATTGTGTGCCCTTTGAACAAGGCGTTTAACATCTGTTCCTCAGTTCTCAGATCTGTAAAAAGAAGCTACCACTATCTCCTTAGTGGTATTGGCTTAAATATCTGAAGTGGTTTGCACTAATAGCACATTTCAGCTAAGAATGCTATGTGTACATAAAGTGACAATGTGCTGTGACCACAAGGGCAGAATTGTTACGGATGATTAAGTTGTGTATAACAATGCACACATTGTCCACCTATAACCTTTCAATATGCAGCTAGTGCGGTGGGACTGATTCTGTAACCCTTGCTTGCACAAAGGTTCCAATGACATCAATGGAAACCTTGCTGGAATAAGCTATAGGATTGGGACCATTATAATAAACTCTCATCTAGCATTTTTCATCTGTAAATCTTATTTTATGGTTTCCTTTGTACTGTGCTTCTGAGGCAAAGAAGTGAAGTGACTTTTCTAGGGTTCCACAATAGATGATTGGTAGAGCAGGGACTAGCACTTAGCTCTACTGACCTATGTATGTGGCTTTTTTCGTGAGAAGTTGTGACTCCAGGTCAGCATCATAGCCACTGGACCATGGGGGCAAAAGACCTATCTGGCTTCAAGATTAAGCTAGATAAGTTTATGGAGGGGATGGTTTGATGGGATAACATGATCTTAGTCAAAGGTCAATTAATTGCCATCAGTGGTACATAGGCCCAGTGGTCAGTGATGGGATGTTAGAAGTTACTACAAAGAACTTTTTCCTGGGTGTCTAGCTGGTGAGTCTTGCCCACATGCTCAGGATTCAGCTGATCACCATATTTGGGGTCGGGAAGGAATTTTCCTCCAGGGTAGATTGCAGAGGCCCTGGAGGTTTTTTGCCTTCCTCTGCAGCATGGGGCACGGATCACTTACTGCATCTTGAAGTCTTTAAACCATGATTTGAGGACTTCAGCAGCTGACATAGGTGAGAGGATTATTCCAGGAGGGGGTGGGTGAGATTCTGTGGCCTGCATTGTGCAGGAGGTCAGACTAGAAGATCATAATGGTCCCTTCTGACCTTAAAGTCTATGAGTCTGAGTCTATGTTGTCACCAATATAATTTCTGCAATATCGCAGTGGAATGACAGTTAAACTTCACCAGTATAAGCTTATCTGAAGGGAGTGTCGTTCATATGAAACATGATGTGTGCACAGGTCTATTTGTAAACATCTTATTACTAAAACTGATATATTTGGAATGAAGTAACTATGGATTTTCTTAGGGTAATTTCTTTAGTTGCTCAGTGCTTTATTAGCTGCTAAGTATTAAAGGCTTTCTTCAAATGAGATGTGAAAGAAAAGTATTATGCTTTGACTTAAAACACTTCAGTGGTGGTATTAAAAACTGCCTGCATTTGGAGCAGTTAGCCATTTTTATTTGGATTTTGGCAAATCTGGAATGTCTGTTCTCTTTTGCTTGTGAAGTCCATGGAATGTCAGTGAGGGGTTTGCTTCCTAAAACCTAGTCCTCTTTTGTAACAAAATCTGTGCCAGCAATCATGTTATAAATAGCATTTGAGGCAGAATTTGGGGTCTGAAATTTGTAGGAAAACCTTCACTGCCAAAGCTACACAAAAATAACACCTCGGTGGATGTTGGAGGTGTGAGGAAAACAAAGGGTCTTATGTTCAGAATTTCTGCAAAGTATGAAGTACTTGAATGCGCTACAAATTCCTCAGTGGGAAAATTCAAAAGCCAACAATAAATATTTTTTAAATCCAATACTTTGTCAGTGACTTTTTAAAAAAGTCTAGTCAACGTAAGATATTCTAGTAATAAAAACTGCTGTCCCCAATTCACCCCAGTTGGTGACTTAAAGGACTGTGAGTTGATGGTGGGTTGACACCATAACTGCTACGAAGTAGCATTAGGTTATAGTTAATGCCTTTAAAGAAAATCAGTCTGTTTTAAATGCATTCCAGTGTAGAGCTTGCACATTAAACTAGATTCTGGGGTGTTACTTGGTTAATGTAAAACATAGTTATGAGTATCTATCTTGCCTCTTTTTCTCTCTGAATGTAGGTTTGAAGATGGGAGATATGCAATCAAGTAATTGAGGTTTAAAAGTTGGTGCTGAAGCCCTCATGCCTCCAACCAGGACTTTCTTTCTTCTGAATGCTTTCAACACTTTGCTAAACACTACTAATTCCAAATCACTGAAGATTTTTCCAGTGCTGCATATCTTACATCTTGGAACTCCAGCAGTTAGTCTTAAAGCAAATCCTGTTTTGTGGACTGTCTTGCAATTTTTTAGCTAATTATAATGATAAAAAAGGGAGTATAAACTTATTCTGATCCATATCTAGTTGAATGCATGTTAAAAAAAAAAAAGCAACAAAAAACAAAGCTTGCTCATGCAGTGACTGATGCAAAAACCATATGCAAAATCCAAAGGAACCGGAAAGTATTTTACAACTTGTATCACTAATGCACTGTTGTAACATATGCAGGGTCTTAAAGGGTAGAATCGTGAAAGTGAATTTCTTTATAGAATACCATAATATACATTAGATAACTGCTTCAACCTTTTGGGGTTGATGCAGTTGCCAGTTAAAAAGAGGGAAAAAATTATTTAAGTGATGTATTCCTTTCTAATTAAATTCAGCTAACACAAATTGGAGTGACTGGAAATCAAGTCTGATGAGCTGTAGAAATCCTGCACAGAATTAGTTTACCACATTTACCTTTTCATTTCTATTATATGGGTGTAGTGTTGTGTGGACATTCTTAAGGATCAGAATGGAATGATAAATGAAGTTTTGTGTGGTCAGTTAATGAAAAATGTGAATAAAGCAGCCTTCTAAGCTGCCCACATCCTTAAGGCAAATCTGTGCCATTAGACGAGGAGGTAACACCATATATGTATATATAAAATGAATTCTGGCTCCTGAAAAAAATACATGGTGATAGAATCAACTTTTCTTTGGCTTCAGTCCAGGAAATCCATTCTGTTTTTTTCCTAAAGAATGTTCTAATCCGCTGAAAATGTATGTGCAGTTGACGCAGCTTGCTTTTCTAATACTTAAGAAATGCTAGGGTTTTCCGCAACCAACAGGAGGAGTTCAACTACATGTTATCCTGAAGAAAGTTTGTGTGCTTCTTAAGTGTATTAAAGGGGAACAAACCATTTTAACACAATTTCCTTTTAGCTTATATTACATGCAATGTGGTTTATGGGTGCAGTATAGCAGGGCTGTCAGAATGTAGAGATTTCAGAAAGTTTTTTCTTTTTTAAAAAAAGAAGTAATTGATCATAGTAGGAGTCATTCATTGGTTACAAAATTGTTGATGTAATTGTTGGGTTTTCCTTTTTTTACCTCCAAAATTGCACTTGGAAAGCATGCAAATTAAGACTGACTGCAGATTAGTGTTTCATTGCAATGAGTCATTTCTGGTATTCTTGCTCGCAGCTTCAATTTTTAAAAAGTCCCTCAAAGCAAATGCTGTGGGGATAAAGGGCTAGCCTTGGAACCCATTTGTATACCAAAATCATTATGGGAAAGATTTTAAATTTTTAAATTTGAATATTGCACAAAAAAATCAAGGTTTTTCTGAAACCTGCCTGATTTATGATTCCAGTAAGATGCAATTTTTTTCCAGATACATTCTGCCTGCAATAAATTATGCGGTAAATGGTTATAAAATGTTGTTCCCTTTTAAGAGTTTACATAGAGGTATGTCAGGCTGTAGTGTTTGTAGTCTAATTTCCATCCAAAAGTAATTTTTTTTTAAAAAGTTGTGTATCTACTTGGGCTTTGTTTTGGGGTGGTCTGTTCCTTCTATGGGTTTGGCAGCTACTTCAGGGTAGCATCAGTGCTGATTTAATGCTGCCATTCCCATACTCTACCCTGGTGGGAGGCGTATGCACCTGAATGCCCATTAGAAGTTAGTCTTCAGTAATGATTTTTTACAATAAGCACTCTTCATATTTTTTTACTTCCATGTTTTGTTTTATAAAGTTTAGGATTATTTTGCATGGATCACTGTAAACAGACTATCCCTCATTGCTAATGCCTTTAACATAACTATGGTGTTAACTATAAGTACTTTAAAACTTACTCATGAGCACTTACTACAGCTTAAAGATTTCCATATATCTATATATGGAGCAGAGAATTATCCCCAAACAAACCATTTGAATCTGTACTGCTTTGTTCATGTCTGTTTAACAATTCCATTTGTGTAGTAGGTTTGCAGCATTGACTGGTAAAGTGCTCCGGAGGCTGTAGTGAACATTAATACAGTTTAGCTAGTTTAGAATGAGAGTTTCATTGTCTTTGTATGTTTTTAATAAAAATAGTTGTGAGGTGTGAAACAATGCTGTCTTGGGGAGAAGCTGTAGAGAACAAGTTTTAAGCTTTGCTGTCTCCCATCTTGTTTCCCAGCGATAACAAAGCTTTGAAACCCTAGGAGAGAACTTTCATGAATGCTGTGTTAGAGAAATAGTTATGGAAAGAATATAAAGTCCTATATATTTGCTCTGACTTCAGATTCCTAAATGTTTCCTTGGAATTGTTGTCTCCTAATAGTACTATTCCATAACATTTAGGGGGTCTCGCTTGAGCACTTTTTTCTAAGTTGCATTATGGGATTCATCCACAAAGGGGAAATTGTACCTTGCAAAAGGTATTGCACCTTCCAGATGTGATATAAACTAATGGGAGGTTTGAGCTGTTCTCTAGTAGTTTGATTAAGGGAGTAACCAAAAGCACAGTGGTGGGGGAGGGGGCAGTGTGTATATAAACTATCTTAATGGCATTTTATTGCAAATAGTGGAAAGCATGGATATGAAACTGGGATAAAAATCATACATTACATAGTGAGGGATCTTCTGAAACATTCTCTCCTGCTTTTCCTATACATTCCCTATTTAAAATCCTGTATAACTTTACACACATAGATATAGGCCCAGTATGTGGCTGCATTGGAGCTTTCAAGACAATGAAAGGGCTCTAGTGCAATAGAAACCAGTTCAAATCAAGCTTCTCTGAAACTTTTATGGCAGCTTCATATAATAGAATAAAAAGAATACTACTTTAAACCTGTAATTGAAGACAGCTATTACAGCAATAATATAAGAGAAGTCCAACATATGTTTTGGATCTAACTTCAAGTGTTGCATTTAAACAAAGTATTGTTAAGGTTGAGGAGATCCCCATGTTGGTAACATCTGATTGTGTCTCTTAAATGTAGCAATGAAATCAAGTCATATTCTTGAAAATGCCTAAATAACTGGCCTCAGAAGCTGCTAGCCCGAATCTGTAGTGTGGTCATTAACCAACCAGTAGGAAGGAAATAGAACGACTTCATTATTTTAAATCTTGTTTATAAACTTATTTTAACCAACCATTTCCTGTTGAAGTTTTAGAAGACTTACAGAATTGCTGTTCATGAGTTTTTTGAGTGTACTATGCAAGTTAAGGGCTTAGATGCAGCGATAGATGACAGAAGTTCATAATTTGGGATTCAGTTGAAGTCCTTCCTCCTACCACCTCACCCACTGAAGAGCCCCTTAAGTACCACCATGTCTTAGTGTTTTCTGACTTATAGTTCATGGTATAGATATGTATAGCAGGGTACTCCACATTGATTAGTCTTTACAGAGAAATCTAGCTTAATGTCTACAGAGAGAATAGGCCACTTACAGTATCCAAGCCAAAAAAAATTCAGAAATTTGACTCAGAATAGCTTCCCCTGTGCTTGGGCACAGTATTGGATACCATTAGTTTTGGCTTTAAACATGTTAATTTTGCCAGAATGGAGAAATGCAGCAATCTTTTGACAGCATCATTAATTGTAGGTTTAAGACCATATAAGAAAATAGAAAATACCTTGTATGTGAAGCCCTCACTTATAGGCTCAGAAACAGTGAGGTGATACCTCAGTTAAGCTTCTGGGAAGAGAGGACAGAAGTCCTGATTGTTATTTGCATAACTTGAAACTAACCAGAGAAAGAAGCTTGGGCCGGTGTTTAAAAATAAAATAAAAAATACACGTTTTATGCCCACTCTTCTCCAGCAGGTGTCACTATAGGATAATTTACTATTTGTGGAGGTTTGAAACAATCCATTAATCCCTAGTTTAAAATGCATTCTGTTAATGGAAAACCTGTTAGAAAACATAAGGAAGAGTTAAACTTGTCCATGTATTTCTAATTAAGGAAGCATTAAGCAGATACGTTTTACCCACTGTAAGCCTTCTGTATACAGTTGGGAATATTAATAAGGAAAACAGGGCAGTGAGGAAGGATCATTTTTCACGAACATGCCTCATTCAGAATGTTCAGGCCTGTTCAAAGATTTCCTCTTCTAAGCTAGTGAGGACTTTCCAGCAGGTTCTGTTTACTCTTTGAGTCTGTCGGGAGGAGATGAGAAGTGATGAGGCCACTAATGTTGAGGGGAGCAGGGGGCTGGCATGGAGGAGGAACAATACTTAATTGGGAGAGAGAAACCTCTTCTCCCTTGTCTCTTGAATGTGACATTTGGAATTATCGGACTACCACAGTGTTGGGGGTCCACTTGTAATATCAAATATTCTGAACAGTTTATAGCCTGAAGCTCCAACATCAAAAAAGTGAACATGACTTTCCCAGGCCTATTGTTGAATCCCAAAAGTCACAGGCAAACTGGGAAAGCTTCTTTAGCTGGCTGCTGTACAGACTTGTTTCAGGTAGAATGGATTGGTTAATGTTTTTTTTTTATTGTAGTACTATTATTGGCTGCCCCTATATCTACAATTTGAAGAAAAAAGGTGAGTGCATGCAACAGAAGTACAAGAGGCCCCAGTAATAGTTTTCCATGTTTGTTACGAAATAGGCACAGGTTTCCTTTTTTATGACTTTTTTTAAAACTGTCTTACAAGCAGTTATATTGGTACTTTTTTAAGTTTAGGTAAATGTTGTCTTCCAGAATAAGTTTTAAAACATCACTCACTTCTGCATTGAACTATTGCATCAACACACAAAGGAGTGGAGATTCCATTCTGAGCCAGTTCAATTATGTGTAAATTCATACTTTTTTTTATTTTTATGCAATCCAACGAGTAGATGAACTCAGATTTAAAAATCTTAAAAGCACGTTTATTGTAACAAGAATTGTTATGTATTAATACTTCAGTTTTCAATAAAGATTGACTTGTGTTGCTTATTATGGTCTCTTGCTATCTTGTTTTTAATAACGCTGGTCACATTTTTATTTAATTGCTGACTGGCAGCATAACAAATATAACGTTAGAATAACTTCCTTATGGATTTGCTGATTACTGTACTTAACTGATTAGCTGAATATTTTCTTCCTTTCCATCAGTTAGCTACACTTATACAAATAAACTCTCTTGTGCTGGCTTAAATTACTTGAATCCCTGCTAGAATTCTAGACTGGGTGCAGAAGAGAGAAATCTGCCCTGCCACCAACTAGCCACCAGAAACAATAGAGCACTTCACTTAGCAGAATGGGAATAAGCTGCCCCATATAAGTGTATAGCGGGAATGGTGTAGCTCCGTGTTGTCCCCTTTAACATCTCTACCTTATTGGTACGATTGAGTCCTTAGAGTATAGTGAAAATGTGTAACTGTATAACTTAGTGAAACCAATGAAATGCACGTGCATTTTCACAATGCCTTAGTGTTTGTCTTGTATCTGGGATTCAGTGATCTCTTAAAGAAAGGCAACAAGCCTTGAGTAGGAGGAAGTTTAGGATGAATTAGGTTATTCTCTTGGGCTTTCCACACAAGCAAATTCATGAGTAGGAGTGATGAAGACAGCTAGTCTCCTCCTTTTTCCTTTAGAGGGCAGGTGGCTGTAAACATTCCTCAGTTCATGGCCAGGAAGCAAGACAAAGAGTGAAACTTGAACATTATGACTTTGGGATATAATGTTTCATACAAGAGGGTCAATATTTATTTTAGATTTATGACCTGAAATAGTTTGGTAATACTCCATCAAAGCAATGTGTATTTGAAGAGAGATGGGAAGGTAGTACGACATCATGGAAATCTTACAGCAAGTGTAAGTTGTCTGGACTTTGAAATTGCATAGGGTTCCCTGTTCCATTATGTACTTTTGCAGTTATCAACCAGCCTAAACCTTCCATCAGTGGCAGGGCATTTAACTTCTTCTAGGATGTGTCTTGATGAGTTTTTACCTCCAGTTAATTGATTGCCAGTGGATAGGGTAAACAACAAATGTTTGGGTGGTTATGAGGAGTGTCCAGACTAGTTTTTACCAACACGTTAACTGCATTGAGTTAATTGTCAATCAATTAACTTGAGGGAGGAAAAGCTAGTGAAGACAAAACTACCAGAACCTGAATTGTATTTGGAGGTGGGGGAGGGGGTGATGTGCAATTATGCTAATTCCCCCATCTCATAATTAAATTAACAAACACTTTAGTGCAAAGGATTCCGCGCCCCCCCCTCCAATGGCCAGGGTAGGAAAATCCATTTTTTGGCCGAGGTTTAAATATATTAAGATACAAAGAGCCTTCAACATTCTAGAAACATCTCTGCGCAGCTTAGATAGCAGTCAATGTTCTTTTCTGAAAACTGCTAGGATAGTGATCACCAGCAGTAGGGCAAGAACCTTTGGGGTTTAAATTTTCCAATAGGCAGTAAAAATGTATGCCTCCCTTGGAGATCCTTATCCCCAGCTGCCAAGATGACTGATGAGTCAGCTAACAGTGTGAGGTGATCACTCCAGCGAACAATTTCTGCCTTTGCTTCCTGGTTGTTCTGGTTTCAGAGGCAACCTATTTACTAGGAGCAAAGCCCACTGTTTTCAGTTTTTATTTTTAAAGTTTTATCGGATGTTACCGGTGTTACAAACATGGAGGGAGAAAAAGGGGGAAAATCTCTTCAAAAACTAATTTGTTTCCTGGGTAAATATTAGGGGATAGGAGGACAGAAAAAAGCAACAAATAGAAAAAAGTACTAAAAGTAAAAGCAGTTTGATACTATTGCTTATTTCATGAACTGTACATTAACAGTACAGACAGTGGCAAGGCACCTCCGGTCTCACTGGTTCCCCGGTGTCGGTCCTTCCCCTAAACAGGCAGTCAGTTTGGTTGTTTCCCCCTTGGAGAGAAGCAGCCTATCACTCTACTGCTATTAGCCCCTCAGCAGCTTGTCTTTCCCTCCCACACCAAAAGAGGGTTTTTTAAAGATTTCAGCAGCCCTTAATTGGACTCAGGTATCCTTAATTGACCTGAGGTAACCCCTTCTCAGCGTATAGGGAAAAGGGCCTTTATCTTTCTAGGGCTGGCATACATCTCAAAGAAAATGAAAGGAAGAAAAAAGAAGCAAAGGAAAAAGGCACTTGATTTGAACTGAAATGCCAGCCTTCTTCACCCAGAGAAGCACACTTTGTGAGAACCAATGGCAAAGAAACAGCTGCTGGAGTCAATTCCCTATGGATTCATGGCATAGTGTAATTTAAAGAAATAAAGGTGTCTATTTAGGACCAAATGCAAAAATAATAATCATAATAAAAATCACTCTTTCACAGTACATATATGCACGTGCATGCGTGTGTAGCTTCCACTACATTGCCTTACCCTAACAGATAGGTTCACATTTACACTTAAGCTAATTTATTATTAACCTAAACACACCTATCTAATGTACTGGCTTTTCTTAACATAATCAATAGCTTCACTTACTTGAGTCGTCTAAAATTTGGGTGAAAATTGGTAAAAATCAAGTAGTGGCTTTTGTAAAACCTGGAAAAAAACTGGAAACAAAAGGCCTGTATTGTTAGTTCCCGTAGAGGCTTCAGCTGTAATAAATGAAGGTGCTATGTACTGATACAGTAGCTATACCTTGCACATGAGTAGCAAGCTAGCCCACATCCAAGCACAGCAAGTGTGATGCTTTCGTTGTCCTATTTCAGGGTCACATCAAGCCATTGGCTATGCTGCTTCAGATGTAATGGAATAGAATCTGGGTCCTGTGAAGATCAAAAGCATTTATACAATATTTAGAGGTCTCTGTTCTCTGCTACCTGTATTGTCATGATGGGTATTGCTGGCCTATTTGGTGATGGGTGAATCTGACTTGTTAGCTACAACTATTATTCCTATTTGGCCAACTAAATGTTGCCAAACAAAGTGGACCTGAAAATGTTAGGCTGCCAAGTCATGCAGTTGAATAGCTGCTGAAAGCATGCCAGTCACCCTGTTGCTTGGTTTGGACTCTTACCTTCAGCTGATCTGCAGTCATTTGTAGTAGCTTGCTGCTTTCTGGACCAGAGGAGAGAAACACCAGGCTGTCGGTAAAGGTACCAGCCACTTTATGGGCTAAGAAGCCTAATAAACATACTTGCTTATAAAAAGAAGAATCTCCTCTCTGAAGTCACTCGCTTGAGTGGGATGGGAAAGAGACTAAAATAATGGAGCAGTAAGTTCCAATCTTTACCCTCCTCTCACTTAGGCTTTGGTTCAAATCCAGACACTGCACTGATGGGGCAAGCAGCGAGACTGAGTGTTCTGAATGCAGAAATAGCAGCAGGAGACCTTCTATAGCACTAGGATGCAGTCAGGCAGAGAGCCACCATCATGGCCTAAAGCTGGTGCTAACAGGAATGCTTGTGATTGTAATGGACAGGAGAGAAAAACAAAGGCTTGGACAATGCTGCAGTCAATTGAAGCAAACTGACCACCTAATTTCCCCATGACCAAATAAGGCATTGGATACTATTGTGCACAAATGGTAATGTTGCTGAGGTCAGAGTTAGATGAACTGGGGGGGGTGTATTGTGTGCAGGGCGGTACAGGGGAGGAGAAAGGGGGCTCCTGGTGGAGGTGAATCTGTCACCGAAGCCAGCTCTACGCTACAGTTGCTACAGCTGCAGCTATGTCACTGTAGCAGACCATATTGTAGCTGCTGCCCGCATCAATGGAAGGGGTTTTGTCTGTTGCTGTCGTGAATCCACCTTCCTGAGCAGCTGTAGCTATGTCAGGTGGATGGAGGAATACTTCCGCTAACCTAGCGCTGAGTCTAGACCATATCGCTTAGGTTGACTTAACTATGACACTCAGAGGGGGTGGGTGAATTTAGCGCTGTAGCTTGGGTGATCTAAATTTTCAGTGTAGATCAGGTCCCATACTGGGAAATGGCTGTGTAGGTGTTAAAGTAGGCTCCCTTGGCTTGTCACTTCCTTGCTTTCAAGGGCTTGTTGTGTGGGTGGGTTTGGCGCTTAATCATCCTTAGGGACTTTTTGTTGGGTATACAATAAATCAGGCATTGTTTTACATTCCAGTATTCTCTCGGAACCACAGTCGAGGGCTGGGGCCCACTGTGCTAGCCGCTGTGTGCAGACACGTAATGAAGACAGAGCTCTCCCAGGCTGCATGGCAAACAGGTGACTGAAACAGACAGACAGGAAGGGGGTGGGTTGAGAGGCTGAGATAACAAGAGAGAATTTAGCAGGAAAGCAGCAACCACAACCCAGCAATGAGCTAGCTGCTCCCAGCCAGTAGTGATTTGAAGGCATTCCAGAAGAGGGGGTATGAGGCAAAGCGGGATTTAAGAGAATAAATGGCATTGTGAGCTTTGACCAGGAGCTTTCCCCAGAGTGCTACGTGATCTTCCTTGGTTCCTTGTAATACTGTAGTGTCATGATTAACCCCTCCTGCCAGCTTCAAATAGTCATGTTACGGGTTAGGTTGCTAAAGTGGCACATCTTTGCATGGAAAGAGGAATTAGTGGGCAAATGAAACCATGTCCTTCTGGAACTAGCTGTGCTGGGCAGCTGGATTCCTGTTTGTCTGTTAGCGTTTAAAAGTTGTGTGTCCAGGATTCGGCAGGCTCCTGCTGTGGAGGAGCAGGGGAGCAAGGGGAAAGCACATCTGGCGTATAACCAAGCTGTGAGTGGTTTATAAGCAATAATCTGGAAGTGATGCAGATGTAGCGACACCTACAGAATTCTGGCACATCTCCCTTCCTTAAGCTTTAGAAACACTTAATATGGAAAAGCTCAACAAGGTTCCACCTTGTAGTTTACTGGAGGATGGGGCAGACTACCTGGATCCCCAAGCCTACTGAGAGGATTATCCTAAATATTATTACAATTAGATGACTCAGTTAATACACTGTTCATTTCTTCTTTAGATTGCCTTTTCTCTGATTCTAGGCCTCTCCTTTTTCTCCTCCTCCTCTTGGACTTTATTTGATTGATATTTCAGATTTCTAGAGTGGAAGGCCAGAAGGGAACCACTGTGATAATTTACTATGACCTCCTGTATAACACAGGCCAGAGAACTTCTCCAAAACAATTCCTAGAGAAGATCTTTTAGAAAAAAATCCAATCTTGATTTAAAAATTGTCAGTGATGGTGAATCCACCACGACCTTTGATAAATTGTTCCAATGGTTAATTAGTCTCGCTGTTAAAATTTTACACCGTATGGCCAGGACTGCCTCTCCATTTAGAACTTCTTGACCAAAGTGAGATTGTGATGATAGAGGAAAGATTAATTCTCAGCATTTGCACCACCAGACACTGGCAGTTGTAACATTTTCTATTGCAGATGTCTTTTTTTTTTCTCTCTAGTTCGCTTTCACCATTCCAGTGATCAGGCAGCTCTGTATCAGTGTCCCGCATGGCCATTTCACCCAGGAATGCTATCTTCACTTCCTTGTTCTCTCATAGACCAACACCTGCCTCTGCTCAGACTAGTTGCATGCTTTCTGTGATGTTAGGGGTTCTGTTTCTGTGGGCATGCTCACTGAGGAAGCTGGGAATTCTTGGTCTATCTTCCTCATGTGGTTTTCAGGCTGCTCATGCTGGTCTGTCTCCAGAGCCTTCTGGGTTAAGTTGTCATCTTATATTTGAGCTTTTTTGTTTTGAACCTCTATCTGAATTTGCTTCTCCAGGCCCCTGCTGGTGTTCTGTGGATGTTGCTTAATGGAATGTTCCTCAGTGTGTTCACTGTTCCCTCCATACTTTCCTGATCTGGAGTTTGGCCTGATCTCAGCTGTATGTTGCCTACCTCCTCTCCCATGATGTATATGGGGAAATGCTGCCTCTTTCAGTTCAGCCCTGGCAACACGGCTTGTAATGGGGGCTGCTCCTCTGTGTCTGGCAGTAGGATCTAGCCAGTTGTGACACTATGCAGACAGGAGCAGGGAGCAGTGAGGGGCATCTGCGCCTCAGTCTTACAACAGAGGTAAATGCTTTCTCATGGATAGTTAGCAATAGTTCCCAGTAGAGTGAGCCCTGCAACATAAGCTCTTTAAGCACCTGCCAGCCCTCACACAGAAATTAGTCAGCAACACTGGTGTTGCAATTAAAAAGTCAAAGCTCTCAGTTGGGCAGATCACCTCCAGAAACCTTGCCGAGAACAGCATTTGTAGGAAACCAGTGATTTCATTGCTGACAACAACTGCAGGGCTCCGGTATGATCTTGTGGGACGAACCATGGAACCAAGGAAACAGACCTTTGTCCCTCCAGGTAAACAACTCTGGGAGAATCCCAACCAGAATCATTGCCCCCTTCCCCCAGATTCACAGGCAGCTTTTGATGTTTGTTCGGTTTATTGGTTTTAGGCCACTTGTGTGGAAAGTACAAAACTGGACAGGTGGAAATGTGGACACCTTGTTCATTTCCCATCTCACGAGTGCATATGCGAATGGCCATTCGCATGTGGAGGTATGTACGCGTCTCGGTTAAGGCTCATATATGTACCACCCATTGGGCTCTAAACCAGTGCAGAGAGTGGCATTGCTAGGAGAGCGCTGCAGAATAGCAGCCCACCATGTACTGGGGGAAGTACAAAGTAATTGCAGGGACAAAAATGACAGAGTCTAAGTATGCAGGACAAGCAGCCTTCAGCAGAACACAGTCCCTGTCAAAGCCACACTTTTTTAAAAATATCACAGCTCATGATTGTAGAAGGAGACAGGAGACGGGGTAGAAGGATTAAATGTGATGCGAGATGTTAATCCCACAGCAGGAAGGAGATTGAAAGCTGTGGATAGGGAGGGCGTACAGGCAAGGCCAGGAAACCAGAATTTTTTTGCTGCTCATGAGTCTGAAATTATGCAGCGGCTAACACAGAAAACACAAGTGAAATAGAGTTTGTGGCTCAGAAATGTACTCTTTAAACATGCTGTATGCAAACCCAAACCCGTCCCCCCCAAAATCAGAACCTTTACACAGCACTCCTCTGAAGAAGCATGTGATGGAAATGCAGATGTGGACACGCTGGTTCCTGCCAAGTAATGTTTTTGGTTCACTTTGGAATGAAATTATGAAATGGTGAAGTTGCAGCAAGTGGTGACTGAAATGAGTTGCACTGATTTTCTCTCTGCTGCTTTGGGGAATTGATTTTCCCCCCACCCCCAAACTAGGTAAATAAAACATTGCATCTCACATGGGCGTCCCAAACACTTAGTTTTCAATTACAATCTATCAACTCAAGATCTTATTCTTTAATCCATTACTTACGAACTGCCTGATCCTGCAGCCCTGCTTAGCACTGCAAACTCTGTGGGGCAGGGATCATCTTTGTGTTGGAATAATTATATGCAGTCCCATTAGGAGGGGCTGCAGGATTAGACCTGAGTGTTTAAAGCAGAAATATGAGCAGAAAGGGCTGTTCTTGGAGCACTAAAGGTTATTTAATAAAAATATAATCTTATTAGCAGGCATGTGGCTAAGCTTGCCAAGAGAGCAATGCAAACAGAGGTAGTTGCAACAACATGGTCAAATTAGATGTGTTAGCACTTTGATATTTGCATTAGCCCTGGCAAAAAGCAATCTATTTCACGGGATCAGTTTGTTTTAATTAAAACAAAAAAAAAGTTGAATCCCAGGCAATCAATATAGTGGATGTTTCACTGAAAATATAACCCACCGACAGTGATTTGCCATACATACTTAATTCCATGCTAGTAAAGGATCTAATCCTGCTGCCACCGAACAGAAATTCAGTGCGGGCAACCTCAGGCCCTAATATTTTCCTTCAGTTCTTAAAATTAAAACTCTTAGTTTTCCAGAGAGGATAGAGTAACGGCAAACGCCCCGGACTACTAAACCGGGAGTGGAAATTTCTGCTTATGAAGTCACAAAGTTAGTCAAAAGTGCCTCTTACTTTTATTTGCCTCCATTCTTGGCTGACCAACTTGACCCATTGAGGCCCGGCTTCCTGACACCACAGCTATTATTAAGTGAAGCACTTCTCAAAGTCACGGGCCCAATGGGCCTCAAGCCGGACATCTAAATGTGTGGTGACTCTTCAAAATTGGTTGCGTCACAGGTAACAATTCATGGGATGCAAATATTGCAGTAGGATGCATCTTGAGCAATTGGAACTGTCAACCCTTTAGGTATGGGGAATATGCCTTTTTGAAATTGTTAAGAGCACAAGGAGGGAGAGTCTTTTCCATGACCTTCAGCTGCAGCACAAAACCAAAAAGCTCCACTACTTGGACTAGGCAGATTCATGTAAAAGGTCAGCTCCTATTTGCCATGGAAATTCATCAGTTCGTTATTTTCTTTGCTTTTGCTCTGGTAGAAAGTCTCATTCTGAAGTGCATCTTCCAAAAGTTGTGGTGAATCTATGGAACCATGAAGCTTAGGTCTGGCTCCAGCACCTACGCTAACATTTTCAGTCCACATAGTCATTATTCCCAGCTAGTGAGCTGCTGTGGGAAGATCAGTCAGTCAGATGTTCTAAACAGAAGAGAGATTTCTTGGTAACCACACAAAGTCCACATTACACTGGCCACTTCAAGAACTTCTCATGCAGTCTTTTAACCAATTCACACATTTAAACCATTCCCCCTCCTCCCCTCCACTATAAGCAAAGTCTGAACCAACTGTACTCTAATATTAATGCATATTTTTCCGGTAGTTTCTGACAGGGAGGTCCCACTTGGCGAGCACACTGAATTTTCTCACTAAAAACCAAATGGCAAGTGTTTTCCCAAGATAACGTCTCAGAAAAATTCTAAGCCAGGCCAAATCCCTCTTATCTTCCTCAAGTGAGTAACCCAGTTTTGCAGTACGTAGAGGAGTAAACTCCTTGGTCTGCAGTCTTTGTTCTGCAATCTTGAATGGGCCACTGATTTTAGACAGGCGCTTCTGTCCAGATAGGACTGGCATGTGAAAATACAGATTTCTATGTTTGCAAAGGTGCTAGGCTCATCTCTGGAGGAGAAAGACTAGCCCCTAGGTCCCTGTGGGGATCGCCAAAATTCGTATGTTTATAAAGTGCCTAGCATAACCTGGTCCTGGCCTCTAGGTGCTACTGCTATACAAACAACAATCCAAAGCTGTGGCTTGTTCTTCTTGGGCATAATTGTCAACATCAGTGTTCATACCACCTTTCCCCTATGTTAAATAATCCTTGGTGACTGCTTGAAGAAAAATCTACTCTTTTCCACTGAACTTTTGCTGATACACTAGAAAACATGTCCCACTGTTAAGAAAGTAGATAATGTTCTTCAATCTGCTGGGTATATACAAACACTTCCCCCTCCACCCCAGTTTTTTCTAAAGTTGGCAGTGTAAATTGAATGATAACTCCTACCCAAGTATCAGGCTCCAGGGTGGGAGAAGAAAATAAAACTCACCTTGAGAATGTGGATGATTGTGTCATTTTGACCTTTATCCAATAATGCAGGAGAAAATGTCTGACTTTAATCATAGCAAACCAGTCTATTTCATACATAGGTATCTGATAACACAATGGTCCATTCATGAAGGAATAGGTCTTGTATGATTAGAGAACACTGAATTATTACGGGATATAAAATAAGACAAGGATGACAGTAACTTGTTAAAATTCTGCCCATGTAAACTGGTTTCTATCCATTAGCTGCTATATGAATTTGCTATATCATATATACACGTTGGTGCATGGGAAGAAATCTTGGGGAAAAAAATGAGTCAGATCCTTGTCTTGGTCATACAACTGTCAATCCTGTAACTCCACTGAATATAGAGCTAAACCCTGATTCTACTCAACAGCAAAGCTCTCCTTTTCTTAAGTGTGACCAATATGTATCCCTAATGCTAGGCTTAAACTGAGGTCAGCCTCTAGTCTCTGATGTTTGTTACACGGCTAAAATTACAGTTGAAGGAACTCTTTAAATATTACCAGCGACAGCAGACAATTAAGCAGAACACCCCTCTCTACCAGAAATAAATTACAAGTATTCAGTACAATACATAAAAGGAACACCATTTGGATGCACTAATCTACCTTGGCACCTATTAGAAAAGAGATGTCTAGAAAAGGATTCTCTTCACAAATAGTTGTAGTGTGTGCTAATTAGGTGTGAACCAAGACAGGTAAAACAGTTAAACTCTTCAGATTATGTCTGTGAGGACAATAGGACAGCAAGTCACTTAAAAAATTGTTTTTTCAAGACTCCTCCTCTCCCTTACACTGGTTCTATACTTCAGTGAATTACTGCTATTTATACCAGTGTACGAAGTTGGCCTACATCCCAAAGCTGATTGGCTTTAGAAATTAAAACTTGAGTTTAAAACCAGGACAAACCAGCTCACCAGACTGTGTATCATGAAACGGTCATGGTCAGAAAATCATCACTTACATGCCAACCTATTTTCTTCCTGGCCAATCAAAACAGACATATTGTGAAAGGGGGGGGGGGGGGGGAAGAGATGCAGACACGAAGGGTAAACAGAAAAAGAACAGTGCCTTCGGTCAAGCTGAATCTTTCTGCAACAGAGTCCAGCTCTGGCTGTGATAATCCTGTGGAGTGGTGTGGGGCAACCTGAATGCCGTGAGGATGCTTCAAGGCAGGAAATCACCATCAGCTCGGTTAAAATGAACTAGGAAACTGGGAGATCAGCATGAATCTAATTGGTGGCTAAAGGACCATTTTCTACAATCCTGATTTCTGTAATTCCATTGCCATGATGTGATTCAGTTCTCTAGCCACGTGAATCCCAACGGCAGTACGTGTGTGGGGAACAATGACTCATGACAGCCATTGCATGCTTGTATGTCAAAGATGAAGCCCAGATAAACAGCAAGCAGAACATTTACTGCACTACCCCCAGAGGAATGGATTGTTAGCAAAGTGAATGATGAGTGGTTCAAAATGTTAGGATGAAGTCGCATTTTCAGGCCCCCGCCCTATAGGGGCTAGTGATCATGTTGAAAGCCAATTTCTAAAGTGCCTGTAGTAGTCTGGGGTGTCTACATAATTCATCTCTACCAGTGGTAGCAATGACGGAGGGTTTAGTGCAGATACAGCCTAGCCCAGCTTCTTAACAGGGTTTGTAATCCTGCCAGCCATAGATCCTGCGGCCCTGTGGGAACATTCACTGAAAATACCATTGCTAATGCTTCTTCAGCTCCACCAGTGTTAGCAATGTTAGGGGCCCTAGTGTGATGGCTGCAGGTTGTAACACCATCTCAGATAAGCCAGCGCTGAACAGGTCTGATTGGTGTTAGGCTGCTGTTGGTGTGTTTAGTACCATGGTCATTAGACCTACTCAGGACATGCTTTTTAAAAGAAACTGTGCAGCCCAGCTACATGAGTGCTTCCTAGATTGCTAACTCAGGGGCACCTGTGTAAGCAATAGTGGGACTTGATTAGAAAATGTAGACAGGGCCTAACGTAGACAGGCCTAGGCATGCATGTTCACAGTCTACAATGTACTCAAAAGCCGGAGGCCGGATCACATTAGTTTTCCCCTGGGGCAAGTTAGTAGTGAATAAGGCTTCAGATTTTGGCTTATGTAGAGCCAAGCTCAGAAAAAGCCATACTAGCCTCGAGCATTCAACTGCAGCAGCACTAATGTAGACTGGCTGCTGCTTTCATATACAGCTGCTACATGGCTATATATAAGCTCTCTCAGGCAATTTTTTACATCTTGGAACGGCGTTCCCATCGCATTCCTCACAGGAACAAGAGGCAAAACAGAAATCCAGGGCTCAGGCATCCACTGCAGCTTATTTAAATAAAATGTATCGATAGGAAATGGACCATCATGAATGATGCACTCGCTTTGAAGTGCCTGGCTGATGTCAGGAAATTCAGTGCTGTAACCTGTCAAGGGCTAGGACAGGAATTTGGAAGGAATTTGGAAGATGGACACTCAGTTCCAACCGACTAGCATATTTCCAGGCTCCTCTGTAGCTCTCGACAGATATGCCACTTCCAGAGTGGCGTCTAGTGACACATGGCCACTTATGTAGCAAGGAGAACAGGCCGCTAGGATTGTGAGGAGGCCAAACGAGGACCACACCGACAGACATGTACGCGTAAGACACAAACACTGGCTGTAAATCACTTTTACAAGTTTCTTTATGAAATTAAATGTAGCCCCTGGCGAGGGGAAAGATATAGTGCAAGAATGACTTTGTACATGCTACTGAATTCAGATATCCCTGGATAACCAGACTTCAGTCAGCTACAGTATCAGCAAACATTGGAACTCTGAGCTTTGCAGACAGTTCACAATAGCAACACGCTGGAATGAATGGGTGTTTTCCTTCCAACCACCCGCAACTTCTCCTAAGCTATGGAATTCAGTCCTTATGGCTTCTAACTCTTTCACTATTGTAAGGCAAATCTTTCCTTTTACTAACCAAGGATTAAATGAATTCTTTTTGGCCACAATTTACAAACCTGTGTGCCTACCACTAAGCTCTTAATTCCACATTTAGGCACCTTATAAATGGCCTGATTTCTTTTTTCAAACGTGCAGGCGACCTGGAATACACCTTGATATGGGGGGTTTGTATGTGTTCTCTGGTTTGGAAAAATCCATCCATTTTGTATGAAGGTGCTCAGCTGTGGAGTTAGGACCCTAATGTAAGGGAATTAAGTTTGCAAATGTTGGCCTTTGTTTTTTGTTAACCAAAAAAAAAAAAAAAAAAGACAGACGAAACAGGCATCAAGTTAACAACATCTGACAGGACTGATTACAAACTTACAAAATACACAGTTCTGTATTTGCCATAAATAAACACATTACAAACGTTTAACATTTTCATTGGCCAGGAAATATGGCAGAGTGACGGTGGGAAGAGTCTAAGGAGCTGAAAAGAGTATTAATTTTAGGCACATTTTTTCCTAACTCTTTTTTTTACATAACCCAAAGAAAATCATCTGGATTGCAAGATGCGTGTACTTCGCTCATGCTGTGGGTTTGATTGGCACCATTTAACGGACTATGGTTTGGCGGTGTGTTGACCTAAAGAAAAGAAAAAGGGCACAGCAATATCATCGTTGCCTTCTCTGAGTGCCAATAAAGGCTAATCAGACTGTTAAACGTGTAGTAAGATCATTTCTTTGAAGATGAACTTGGGGATTGGGGCAGTGAAAGGAAGGGTTTAGTCCCCCCAAAAGTGCATCACATCAGCAACAATGAACCATGGTTCTGAGCATGCTCAGTAGACACCAAGCAGGCAGGTGTTGGAATGGACAAACTGCCATCTCTGTGTGGGCAGCCATGTTGGCTGAAGGCTAGAGTCTCTCTGGCAGTTGTCAGACAGCGATAGTGTTCACAGCTGGGAGGATTGGTTCAAAATGCAGCCGACAACAAGGGTAAGATGAAAAACAGTTCAGGCTCCATCCTGTCATGATCTCTTCCTGGGGGTTTGTATGGCTCCCGAGCGTTGTGCAGGGATGGCTCACTTCAACTGGCACAAAAACACGCAACACAGTGTCCCACTTCGGACCCATTCAAGTACAGTCAGTCTGCAGAATAAATAGGGAAGGAAGGAGCATGCGCCATCCTTTGCAAACAGAGGAGTGGAGGAGCCGGGGGTCCGTCAGCTGGAACTGATGGCTAAAGTGCTTTCTCAGAAGAGATTCAGGCACAAATAGGGGGCTGCCCCTCACTTCCGAAAGGGCGTCAGCCTGCTGATGTTCTGCCAGAAGTTCGAGGGCTTGCGCTTGGGCTCTGCCAGCATGAAGACTTGCTGCTGTGGGAGGTTGGTAGGCAGGGTAGGGTGCTTCTGGCGCATCAGAAAGTCATAGTAGGGCCTGGTGACAGCTGTTTAGACAACGAGACAGGGAAGAGCAAAAGTTAGATTGGTACAGTCCTGTGGCCAATTCCCACACAGTCATTTTCAAAGCTGAGGCAGAGTTAGCCATAATAAGTAAGAGCCAATTACAGATGACTCAGTTTTGAGTTATCTAACCCCAAGGCAGTGCGGGGATTAAGCCAATAGTCTGGAAGTGCCCCAAATGTTGATCGGAATTCAGAGATGCTCGCATGCCCTCAGAATGTTGCCTGCAGCCACACACTCAGCAATGCAAGGACAAAGCTGGACACTTAAGGCATGTCTACTCTGCAAAAGAAAATCCTCAGCAGGCCATACCAGCCAACTCGGGCTCTCAGGACTGTTTCATTGCAGTGTAGACCAGAGTCAACTGGTACGGGTCTGCCACGAATTTTTCTTTGGAGTGTAGACATGCCATTACAGTTCTCTACTGCTGACAAACTTAAACAGCACTGTGGCAGGGCAGGGGTAAAACCCCCCTTTAAAGCCCTGCCAAACTGCTGGCTGCAGCCTGCTCCCTGGCCAGGGGTAAGGCTGCAGGTATCCGGCAGGTGGCCCAGCTGCAAACCCTAATGAGGGCAAGCTCAGAGGAACAGGCTGAGCTAAGTGCAGCCAGCTGGGGGAGTCAGGAGGGCTATAAAGCCCAGGGCAAACCCCAGCAAAGAGGCTAGCCTAAGAGGAGACAGGAAGGTGGTTTAGTGGTCTCCTTATAGTAGAGGGAAACCTCAAAGGGCTAGCAGACCCTGGGGAGGGTCTGTGGGGCACTAACTGTTGGGGGATCTGGGAACTGCACATGCACTATAAATAAAGACACTTGGGTGAACCAGGACAACAGGTGTTGGGACTCTTAATTGCACCAGCCAGACACAGGGCGCCGGGACGAGCGCAAGAAACCGGCACGGACCCTGTGACAAGCACCCAATTCTGAATGCTTGGGAGACTGGTTAACTGATCCGCACCTGTGCACATTAGCCACGGCTGTGTGGCAGGTCATAAATATGCAAGTATTTGTAAATGTTTAAACGTTGCAAAGTCTTAGTGAGCAGTGGGCCCAGTCCACAGCATTTAGATCTAGATCTGGATTTGGAAGCCCGCAAGGTTCAGTAGTGTTTGGCGTTAGGGGCTGGTCTAGACTACAGACACTATAATGGCACAGCTACAGCACTGCAGCCATAGTATAACAATTGAAGGGGTTTTTCCATCACTGTAGTTAATCCAATCCCCCCATCAACCCAGTGCTGTCTACGCTGGGGTTCAGATCGGTTTAACTACTTCTCTCAGGTGAATTTTGCACATCCTTGAGCGACCTAGCTAGGTTGACCTAAATTTTCAGTGTAGACCAGGCCTTGGTTCGCTGCACTAGAGAGAGACTGGGCAGCCTATACCAACTGGATCTGGCTCCTGTTCCAGACTCCCATGATACTTGGCAATATCTGGCTCCAAGTCTGGGTTACAGCCGAACTGTTGTTCTCGGATTTTTGCAGTGCAATAAACTGCCAGCCTGTGTTTAATTCCCCACACAGTACCCAGGGTTCAACAGTTGCCTTTGGAACTATAGAAAGGTAAGAGACTGAATTCCTTGGCAAGCTACAGTAGAGGGAGTGCAGCCACGAAGTTTGGTTTCCCAGGGCGGTTATGTGAATCTTTGCCTGGAGGCATGATGAAGGGCAGGACAGGCATAAGGAGGGGAAACTTCCCTGCAACTCATAGAGCTTATCCTCCCTTTGGCTACTGCTAAACCTCCCTTGTTAGGCTGCTGCTTTCTGACCTTGGAGCCTAGACATTGCTGAAGAACACATCATCTGCGTCTAGCCTATCCCCATGTACAGCAAGGGGTGAGTATTTAAGAACATAAGAACATAAAAACGGCCATACTCGGTCAGACCAAAGGTCCATCAAACCCAGTATCCTGTCCTCTGACAGTGGCCAATGGCAGGTGCCTCAAAGGGAATGAACAGACAGGTTATCAAGTGATCCATGCCCTGTCACCCAATCCCAGCTTCTGGCAAACAGAGGCTAAGGACACCATTCCTGCCCATCCTGGCTAATAGCCATTAATGGACCTATCTTCCATGAATCTATCTAGCTCCCTTTTGAACCCCATTATAGTATTGGTCTTCACAACACCCTCTGGCAAGGAGTTCCAGAGGTTGACAGTGCGTTGCGTGAAAAAATACTTTCTTGTGTTTGTTTTAAAGCTGCTACCTATTAATTTCATTTGGTGGCCCCTCGTTCTTGTATTACAAGAAGGAGTAAATAACACTTTATTTACTTTCTCTATACCACTCATGATTTTATAGACCACTATCATATCCCCCCTTAGTCACCTCTTTTCCAAGCTGAAAAGTCCCAGTCCCGTATCTAATTCTTTTTAGAACCCTGTTATTGTTTTGGCCTTCACAATATCCCTTGATGACGAGTTCCACAGATTGACTGTGTGTTGTGTGACAAAGTACTTCCTTTTGTTTGTTTAAACTGGCTGCCTATTAATTTCATTGGCTGATCCCTCGTTCTTGTGTTATGTAAAGGAGTAAATAACACTTCCTTAATCGTTTCTCCACATCATTCACGATTTTATAGATTTTTATCATATCCCCCCTTAGTTGTCTGTTTTCCAAGACGAAAAGTCCCAGTATTTTTAATCTGTACTCATACGGAAGCTGTTCTATACCCCTAATCATTTTCGTTGCCCTTTTCTGAACCTTTTCCAATTCCAATATATCTTTTTGAGATGGGGCAACCACATCTGCATGCGGTATTGAAGGTGTGGGTGTACCAGGGATTTATATAGAGGCAATATGATATTTTCTGTCTTATTATGTAGCCCTTTCTCGATGATTCCCAACATTCTGTTTGCTTTTTTGACTGCCGCTGCACATTGAGTGGATGATTTCAGAGAACTACCCACAATGACTCCAAGATCTCTTTCTTGAGTGTTAGCAACTAATTTAGACCCCATCATTTTATATGTATAGTTGGGATTATGTTTTCTAATGTGCATTACTTTGCATTTATCAACATTGAATTTCATCTGCCATTTTGTTGCCCACTCACCCAGTTTTGAGAGATCCTTTTGTAGCTCTTCACAGTCTGCTTGGGACTTAACTATCTTGAGTAGTTTTGTGTCATCTGCAAATTTTGCCACCTCACTGTTTACCCCTTTTTCCAGATTGTTTATGAATATGTTAAATAGGACTGGGCCCAGTACAGATCCCTGGGGGACACCGCTATTTATGTCTCTCCATTCTGAAAACTGACCATTTATTCCTACCCTTTATTTCCTATCTTTTAACCAGTTACCAATCCATGAAAGAACCTTCCCTCTTATCCCATGACTGCTTATTTTGCTGAAGAGCCTTTCGTGAGGGACCTTGTCAAAGGCTTTCTGAACATCTAAATACACTATATCCACTGGATGTCCTTTGTCCGCGTGCTTGTTGACCCCCTCAAAGAATTCTAGTAGATTGATGAGGTTTCCCTTTACAAAAAACATGTTGACCCTTCCCCAGCAAATTGTGTTCATCTATGTGTCTGACAATTTTGTTCTTTATGATAGTTTCAACCGATTTGTCTGGTACTGAAGTGAAGCTTACTGGCCTGTAGTGGCCAGGGTCACCTCTGGAGCCCTTTTTAAAAATTGGTGTCACATTAGCTATCCTCCAGTCATTTGGTACAGAAGCTGATTTAAATGATAGGTTACAGATGACAGTTAGTAGTCCTGAAATTTCACATTTGAGTTCCTTCAGAACTCTTGGGTGAATACCATCAGGTCCTGGAGACTTATTACTGTTTAGTTTATCAATTCGTTCCAAAACCTGCTCTAATGACACCTCAATTTGGGACAGTTCCTCAGATCTGTCACCCAAAAAGAATGTCTCAGGTTTGGGAATCTCCCTCACATCCTCAACAGTGAAGACCAATGCAAAGAATTCATTTAGTTTCTCCGCAATGGCCTTATCATCTTTGAGTGCTCCTTTAGCATCTTGATTGTCCAGTGGCCCCACTGGTTGTTTAGCAGGTTTTCTGCCTGATGTTTTTAAAAGTTTTTTTGCTATTACTTTTGGAGTCTTTGGCTAGCTCTTCTTCAATATGGGGATAGTTGAAATCCCCCATTATTATTATTATTGAGTTTTTTATTTTAATAGTCTCTCTAATCTCCCTGAGCATTTCAGAGTCACTAACACCATCCTGGTCACGTGGTCTGTAATATAGCCATCCTGCTATATTCTTATTTTTCAAGCATGGAATTACTTTCCAGAGAGATTCCGTAGTACAATTTAGTTCATTTAAGATTTTTACTTCATTTGATTCTACACTTTCTTTCACATACAGTGTCACTTTAATTAACTGTTCTACTGTGGTAGCACCAACACTGTGCCAAATATCACACAAACATACAGAGAGAGAATGCTCCTGTCCCAAAGACCTCAACCTAAACACCCCTTTTCACTTCCCCAAAAGTTTCCCTAAAACTCCTCTTGTCATTATTCTTGCAAGCTGCCCCATTCAAATTGCTTGGAGACCTGGCTTCTAGGGCTGAGAGGGGGATTCCAGTCTCCAGCCAGATGCCATCCAACAGTCTCATAAATAAAAGCTGCCAATTGTATTTAGCTACCTGGAACTATACTAGGGGTTTTGGAATATGAACCAATGATTAGACACACAGAATGGCCCTTGGAGCCAGGAAATATTGGGTTGCTGAATCTTACTGGCTTAGCTAAGGCTGCCAAGTCTTCAAACTGTCGAGAGCTGCCGGGAACTGTACTGCAATTTCCCATCTCTTTGAGCCTACCAGCTGGCCTATCCCAGAGCTTTGTTAGTGTCACTTGATTGACACTAATCACATGCAGTAAAATCAGCTTGTTCTGGGAAAATTTCTCTATAATGGAAGGCAATAGAAAAATACAGTACTGAGTAATTTCCACAGCTCGGGGATAGTTCAATTAATTTCACCAGGATCCTATTTCCCTGTCATGACTCTCTCTCTTTATTTTCTTTCTCATCAGTCAGTAATGAAGGGCCTCATCCAGCAAAAATATTACATACTCATAAAATTGCATTTCCTACTTCACCTAGGAGACAATAGCTTTCAATATGGTAGTAGGCAGTTAGTGAGGTGTTAGTCACCCCCATCTTTAGCATTTCTGTTCAACCCCAGTGGAACAAGACCCACCAGTGGAAATCCTTAGTAATTTCCCTCTTAATAGTAAGAGTAGGGAGATGGATCAAAGTTTGTGACAAGTCACGTCTCCCATCCAGCTAAGAGGGGGTTATTGACCTGATGGCACTAGCGTCTGGTTTATTTTCAAGGTCTACAGTCGCTGTGAGATTCCTTAGCATTGTGTTTAGCTGTGGACTCCTACTGGGATCGGAATTGGAGGTTAACTCTTAACACTGTGTTCTTTATTTAATACTGAAATGCTACCGTAACCTGTGGAATAACTAACTGTAAATATAGTTATAAACAAAAATACCATCACTGGGAAGTGTGACAAAGCTCTGTCTTTGTCTCCGTGGGTCCCATGTTTCCCGGTGGATTTCGCTAGCCTCAGAGCTTACTGTAACCCTGCACGTAGCCCTTCTCTTTCTAGAGGCAAGGGTCACAGCCTACTGAGCCATTTTCATCATAAACCAGCAAGGGAGGTGAGGAGAAGCTACCCTTCCTTGCAGAGTCTCTGTTGTCTCCCAGTCTCAGTGATTAATCGGGAGGGCAAAGGGGGGAGCCCAGGCCTGCCCTCTACTCCAGGCTCCAGCCCAGGGACCCTAATAGTATCAGCTGTGGTAGCTGGCTTTTTAGAAACAGTCACTTCCCCACAGCAGCCCCCACTTCCTCAAGATCCACTTCACCCTTACCTCAAGGCCTCCTTCCTTGTGCCTGATATGGTTTGTACTGCTCAGTCTCTCCTACAGCATGACTTCCTCCTACAGCTCCTGACACACGTGCCCACCTGACTAACTGGGAGGCTTTTAACTAGTTTCCGCTAGTGTCCCAATCAACCTTCCCAATCCTTCAGGTGTCCCAATCAACCTAGCTGTCCTCCCTGTCTTCTGGAAAGATCTTAATTGGCCTCAGGTGTCTTAATTGACCTGGAACAGCTGTCATTTCCTTATCCTGGTAACAGGGATTTGTTTAGCCTGTGGCTAATATATCTGTCTCCCATTACTTTACTATAGCCATCTGGCCTTGCCCTGTCACATAGGTTATGCTGAAATGTTGCTCACCTGTTGACAAATTCAGATTGCTTAATAGGCGGGCACGTTTATCAGTGAATCTGGATTTTTATTTAAATGTGACTTCACTAAAATATTTGTTTTCTGAACTGTATGTGCTGATCGGATTTACAGTTCTATTTTTTACTCTTCATTTTGATCAACGTTGTTCCTAGGCTCCATAAACCCGGAGCGACAGAAAATTAGAATAGCTATTGCTAAAACAGGGGCAACTGCTTCTCATTAATTTTCCTGCCCGCTTTTTTTCTCCACCATACCAAGTGACCCTTGTGCCACTGGAATAAAGATCTTAAAACCTACCCCCCCCTCCCCCCCCCCCCGCAGTGGTAGGAGAAGAGTAACACTTACCAAGCTCCCAAAGATGAACAAGCTGGGGGAAGGTGCAATTAATGCATTGATTAGCCCAAGCGTATGTGAAATCAGGTTTTTAGACGTACTGATGTGCTTAGGAGAAAAAGAAAGGGCCACACTCACCCTTAGGCTTTCCGGTGTGGTGCTGTTTGTTGGCATTCAGCATTGCCTGCTTCTTCTGCACCTCTGTGATTGAAAAACCTTAAAGACAAAACCGAACCTGTTAGCAGCTGTACCGCTTAGGGCTCCACCTAGTTCCTTCTACAAACAGTGGGGCTCACAGCACAGATCAGAAGAAGGAAGTGTGGGGATGAACACATCACTACAGATTTGATTGTGCTCTTCAGGCACCACCTCATATTGGGGTTTACATTGCCACAGGAGCTCCGGGGGACATTCTGGGTAGTATTCAGCCAGAATTGGCCCTGAGGGATAGTGTATGCTGCACAGGGCGCTCTGCCAATTTTTTGCAAGACGCAACATGTGCCTCACTTTGTTGCAGCTACACCCTCACTCAGTTCTCCCTGCCTCCTTGGTTAGCATGGTCAGTGGCAGCCTACCATATGGCCTGCACGCTTGGCGCACTGGGCTGGCCCTGCTTGTGTGGCCCTAGTCACATTAAACCAAGTATGAAAACAGTGAGATGGATTTGCCCCCTAGAGAAGATGTGGTCATGTATAGAATCCTGGATCAATCTTGTGCTGGGCTATTGACGAGTCTGTCTCTAACCCTGCCAATGGGAAGAATAATTCAAATTAAAATAACTTACTATTTAATGGTTCAAGCAAGCTAAGCAAAAGATTTTAGCAGCTCCCTGAGACCTCATTTCAGTGCTTGTTCTCTGCTCTATTCTTTGTATGATGAGCAGAGGGGAAAAGAAACATCATGCAAAATCTATACATCTGCAGCCCAGCCATGGGCCGGAGGGGCATGTATTGCATTTGCACACATTTGTGTTCAGCGTGAAGGAGGGCCCTGCTAGACAGACAGCCTTTCCATACCAGTTTCCTGGTCAAGCTGAACTTGTTTCCTTTCATTCTCGAATGCCTTGAGCCAGCGCTGTTTCTGTTCAGGCTTTTTCGCACAGAATAGGTGGATTTCCTCAGGGTCCCTGCAGAGCAGCTTGAATGCATTTTTAACACTGATATTGAAGTCCTTATCCTTCCCATCCTCCACGTCCACTATTTCCATGTCATCCATGTTGATCCGACTCTTATAATAGAGGATGTCCCGGCGCAGGAGATCCTGGAAGAGATTATTTTCATTGTAACTATATCTAATTTCCACGCACACACTTCCTTTCTCTTCCTAGCCACAACAGACGACCCGTTACCTTGCTGATGTACATTATTGCCTTATGAGAAAAAGCAATGACACCTAGCCCTCTTCGCTCTCACTGTGCTTTCTGAGCATGTGTCTGGGCAGGACTATACTTACAGCAGTGTGATAATATGTACGGCCACTATTATCAACTGCACTAGAGTGTTTCTGTAATTCACTGTCTCTTTCCCACGATGTCTGAAAGGCAAACACAGGTTCCTGTTGTTGCCCTGACACGTTGACTCTGTGTACTTACTAAGCCAGACAACTAATTGACGTTGTTACTCCAGATTTAAGACCATGTAATGAAGCAGGATTTGGCCCCTACAGTCTATCTCAAGAAGCCACAAAATGCAGGATTGGCTTTTCCTGCTAATGTCACTGGTGAAAAATACAGCCAGCTCTAGTGTCCGAGGCAAGGCCCTCATTAGTTTAAGTCACTTGGAGTAAGGAATCGTGGGTAAAGTGAAATGGGTCATGCGCTCAGTGAAAAGCTTTGGTGTGGTCACTTCTGACGTGCTGCAGAAAGAGCTCTGTCTTCCTCCGCACCAGGTCACAACCACCTCTAAGTCTTTGCACTTACACGCGTAGCTGTGACCAGCCAGCATTCCCAATGAAAACAAGCCAAGTGACGCTCGGCCTACTGATGTGGAAGCCTGGTTTTCAGCGGTGCTGAGCTCTTTGACATCACCTGGAACTGGGAGTGCTCAGCAACCCGGAAAATCAGGCCTGTGAATTAGCTCGAACTCCAAAAGAGCTTTCAATAAAGAACAACATGTGGGGAGGAAGGGGTCTGTGGGGCACATTTTGCTTCCCCTGAACAAAATACAAAACTGATCTTTCAGTACTACCCATCCAGGGGAAAGTGCCAAAAGGCAGGACCCCATGTGAAATGTGTCGTTCCAGCCTCACTTAGAGTCTGAGCCAAAGTCAATGGAAGACTCTCATTGACTTCAGTGGGCTTTGGGTCTGGCCCCTAAAGGGAAGACAGACAATTTTAAGGACTGTGATTCCCTCCTGTTATTTAAATAGGCCATCTCCTTGGGTTCGTTATAGTCCAATATAGAAGCTGAAACACACCACGCTTTCCCTATGAGAGCAGCATATCCGAACTGATTGATCTGGAAGTTAGGTACCCAGCCACAATCATATTTGTCTTCTGGGTACCATTTCAGTAATCTGGCCCTAAATTCCTGCTGATGACAACCGTGTTAGAGGAGAGCGAAAATAGTGATGGCAATGCTGATGCATTTGATTTTTAAAAAATTAAGTCTCATGCTGATCCTTCAAAAGCTCAATGCCCAGCTTCCCTCTCTCACTGCAGGAGACCTGCTTGCCAAGAGCCCGCTACTTCCATTTATCATCTGCAATCAAGTGCACAGTAGACCAGCATGTCAGGAAAAAATTGCTGTGTATGGACATAAACCATCGCAGCCCCCTGACTGATATAGATAGACATGTCTAGCTTTAGCCTACCAACCTACATACTGACGCTCTTTAAAAATATTCTGGGGAGGGGAATGTAAAAAGTCTGAACTGAGATGGAATTTGACTTCAGTGGGCATATCAAGCAACAGAGGTAGAGACAGGCTCCTCAAGTTACCTTCTTACAGCAGACCAGCTGGTGATCAAAGAGGAAGAACATTCTCTGTTGGCTCTTCGCTTGAGGCTGGGAGATTTTGGTTAATTCCCCAGAATAGATGAGTTCTGAGCTTCTGACTAGGACGTCTTCACCCTGGTGGCAGCAGCAGCACCACAAAGAGCATGTCAGTTTGTCTCAAGAATCAAAGAATTCAACCTGACTTGAGCGCCAGGGCTTGATTGGTTAAATGGTGTGGTCTTGACCTACCATCCTGGATCTTTGTGACGTCTTATGAACTTTCACCTATGACCTAGAACAACAAATGTTGATGGGAAAAGGTGCAAAGGGGAGACAGACTGAATCACTCCAAACAAAAAGGCCTCCTGATATAACTCAAGGAGTATGTTAAGATCATGCTTGGTAAACAAGAGAAACATGCAACCAAAAATCAGTGAACCAAAATTGGTGCATCCTGGATGCAGGCCTTCTCTGTGAATGCGGATGGAGTGAAAAAGGAGAGGGGGCTGTTGTATGAATTTAGATGGAAGAAATGGGCCAAAGGTGTTAATGTAACCCAGTCACTGTCCAACACTCAACAGCATTAAACAAGGTTCAGGGTTTGGTATGCAGAGACCTCAGCTTGCTTAGTACTATGGCAAACACACCATTAAAAATCCTTAGCCTTTTATTAAAGACAGAGAGAAGAAGGAAAAACAGTTAA
This sequence comes from Chelydra serpentina, assembly GCA_037349315.1. Classification (NCBI taxonomy): domain Eukaryota; kingdom Metazoa; phylum Chordata; order Testudines; family Chelydridae; genus Chelydra; species Chelydra serpentina. The sequence continues at coordinate 2,669,203 of JBAIAC010000023.1, forward strand.
AGCTGTTGAAATATAAAGCATTGAGTAAGGCTTTCATTTTAACAAGATTTCTTGTTCCCTTTCCCTTTAGCTGGAGAGAGTTTTTAGAAGGAAAATTCCCCTTGTCTGACATCTCTTAGATGGTATCAAAGATGGTCATAACTCCTTTTGGGGAAGAGAGAAGTTAGTTGGGATGAGCTGGAGCTTCTGCTGCTGTTAAAGTCCAATCCTGTTTCATCTCGGGTGGTGTTTGGGATTCAGCTGGAGCCGGCCGTGGTGGTGACATTCCCTAGATCACTCTCCCAGGCCTGGTCTGATCAGGACATCTCCAGGATCAGGATGATGAAGGCCCAGGGTCCCAGGAGATGGTGGGGAGTAGCAGCCATGATGGTGAAGCTTGCTCCAGTAGCCAATTTCCCCCGCCACTATCTCTTTCTTTAAGGACCTCCAAAAGGGAGTTATGGGTGGATAGTGCCAGCCCCTCATTATTTTGTCGACCAGTCAGGCCTAGTTTCTGACACACCAATTTTGGTTCACTGATTTCTGGTTGCACACTTCTCTTAACGCACTCCTTAAGTTATATCAGGAGGCCTTTTTGTTTGGACTGATTCAGTCTGTTTCCCTTTTGCACCTTTTCCCATCAACATTTGTTGTTCTAGGGTTATTGTGGTACCTTATGACCGTAAACACACTATTTTACAATTGAGCTCACAATTAGGGTAAATTTGTATGCCCAGTTATCACAGCATGATCTCATTCCATCACAACACTGGAGCACAATCCCTGCCTCCCATCAGGGTGAGGGATGTTGTCCCTCTCACATTCATTGAGCACCAATTTGGCTGGGCAGATGCAGAAAAAGAAATTTTGTTCTGGATACAGCCCCATTTGCCAGATCTGGATCATCTGCTCACAGTAGATATTCTGAGCCAAATCCTCTGCCCTCAGAGGAGCTACGTCAGTTTACATCAGCTGATGAGGTGGAAAAAAGGATAATTTAATCAAAATACATTTGCTCAGCTCTAGAAAACAGGCAGTTTTGTTTATTTAAAAATAAATAAATAAAACTGGTTTTTAAAAGAGCTTTTCTGGACATGTACAAATATTACAGGAAAATTCAGATGCCATTTTATCCGTCAGGGCCTGGTAACCCTCTCAAAGATATTGCTTGGAATACTAGATGCCAACTCTGCCTGTCTCAATAATGCTTGAAAATTGTTCAAATAATAAATGATTTATTGGAATTTTAGTAAGCAGCATGTGCCAATTTCCTTCTGCAAAGAGCAAGGGCGTATGGTAAACACGACCCAGAGAGCTGTACAAAGCTGTAGAAGGGTATCAGGCTAGCTCAGGTTTTTCAGAGTTTCTCCATCCCTATCAGGATAAGATGAATCAACAAGCATGAGTGTGACAGAATGTGATTGGGCTAGTGAACCATATAAAATAATCACTTGGGGGCCCCATTCACTCTGTGGGGCACTTGAGTCCCCTCACCTCCCAGTCCTCTATGGAACTCTGCCACTGGGCAATTTTGTCTATGTTCTCCAGCCTCCTCTTTCTCTCATTGATTAGTCGAGCAACGTTCTTCATGGCATTTAAGGCAGCTTCAACATCTTTAAAATCCCTAGGGTGAAACAGATTTCGTTAGACACGCCTCCATGAGCAGACCGGAATCCAAAAGTGCTGCAACTCTAGAGTCTAGTGAACTGGATCACACAGCTGGAAATCTGGGTTCCATTTCTGGTTCTGCCACTCACTTATGTTGTATTTCTAAAGCACTTGGAGAATGTCACACGAGAGCCCTGTGGGCCACGTTTTCAGAAGAACTCATCTCCCATTTAGACATGAAAATAAGAGGTCGAATTTTGAAAGGAGCTGAGTTCTTTGGAAAGCCAGGCCCAAATGGTGAGTGCTGAGTATCTGAAAATCTGACCCAGCAGGTGCAAAGTACTTGTTATTCTAAATGTCTGTTTTCTCTGGAGATTTAAAGCCACTATTTTGTCCAACACAAAAAATATTCTTTAAGTGAAATTGTTAAAGTCACAATGTTTTCATGCCATTAAATTTGAAAGTTTTAATTGTCAGGCATGGGCCAAGACCATTTAGAAATGCTTGGGTCCCTTTCAAACAGGAGGCATTATCTATTTGTGGTAGGACAGACTCTCCCCCCAACCAACCCACACACCATCTGCTACCACCATCTCACTCACTTCCTCTGGGACTTACTGTTCAAACTAGCTCTGAAAGAAGAGGGCTGAAGTGTTTTGCCTCACACACCATTTCCAAAATCTCAGAGCACCTACTGCACCACATACTCTGAGTAACCCCTTCCAGATATACTTAGTTTCACCACACAGTGTTTACAAATTTAATAAGACACACACATAAAGTAATTCTGAGAAGAGGGGGCTGAAGCAGACCACATTAATGCATGAACTGTGCATGGCCCTGATGCTATGGAGAAGATCTCCACAATGGTACACAGTTCCTGCAGGCAGGGAGGGCAGGCTAGATGCCTGAAGGTGTGTGTCTGTGCTCACCATGAATCCACTGGGCCATAGGACAGCAGCAGGCCAAGTCCACTACTCCCCTCATACCCTGCGGTATCAGCCACAGCCCGGCTGCTCAGACATCCTGGCTAATTCTGGCTGAAGAGCCCATCCTTTCAGACATGATACTTCTAACTCAGGCTTTGTTCAGATTCCCAGAAAAACAGCCTGTTTTGGTAGGACCTACAGCATTTTGTGCTGTGCTCCTGCACAGCCAGCAAAGGAAGCACAAATTGACTCTTGAGGCCTATTGGCTGTGCTAATATCACTCTTGGGGCTCAAATAAGGAAGTGAACGCAATACTAAACAAACAGTAGGGTGGTACCTACTACACAGGTAGAGAAAGCTCAGTGTTTGCCTAATGGAAAAGGATATATTTGGTAAGAGGGCACGCTAAACAATTGTGAATATAACATACAGCTACCACAAGTATCCTTTTTCTGTAACTCTGAGACAACTGTTCTCAAATCGGCCATTCCCATGTGTGTCTAAGCCGTTCCCCGACATGTTGCACCTACCTGTGCTGGGGGTTGGTATATTTGAGCAGTTCAGCCAGCTGCAGTGGATACTTGCAGATTTTCTGCACTGGGGTCAGCAGAAACCCATCCAGAGAGATGTCGATCATCTTCTGAAGCAGGCGGCACGCTTCAAAGAAGTAGACGTACTTGTTGACTTTGGTGAGTCGGGACAGCTCCACGCAGGCGTTGGGGTGGTTGTTGCAGTACTCGGAGTAAATCTGGAACTCTGTTTGCTGAGATGGGAATGAAAAGGCAACCCCTAGTGGTAATCTCTCTCATATCAGAGTCTGGGCCTGAAAATGCTGCACAGTGCAGATCTCAGCCATCCTTTACCTACACTGCTTCCCAATAAAGGGACTCCACCCATCTGTCCTGGTAGTCAACCACTAGTCTCTGCCACGCCTCACCCTGGCTTTAGTAGTGGTGCCCTTTGGTAGTGGGTACTGCCAGGCGTGCTGATATACTTGTCTCCCTGGTAGGCTCAAGGATGGATCGACATGTGCCCCCCAGTCCATTCCCATTATGCCAACCTGCAGTCTCCTCTTAGAGGGAGAAGAGGCCCATCTGATAAAAGTCCTATATGTTTGTCTGGCTGAGGCCAATTAAAAATTATGGTACATGCTACGTATCAGACAGGCTAGGATACGTCCAACATCCCATGTACCCCACAGGCCACTCTATCCCCTACCCAGATGGATGTTTCTGATGAAATGATCAGCAGTGAAACACTTAAAATTTTGGTCTGCAAATGGCAATATTAGGCTACAAAGTTTTCATCCTCAATGGAGAGGTATTGCATTCAGCAAGGCAGCTTTTTATTGGGTCACATTGGGAAGGTCTTCCTGGCAACCAGAAGGGCTACAGATCTAATTCTAAAAAACCTAAAGCTTAAAAATTCCATCAGAGAAATATCAGACTTCTCTTCTGGCCCACCCCAGCTAACATCTCCCCAGCTAGCCTTCTCCCATATAGACACTGCAAATCAACTCACATATTCCAGGAAGCAGGAGCCGACCTCACTCAAGTGTGGATGGTCTGTGTTGAATTTCTTCTCCAGCGCTTTAACAAATTTTTTCTGGCATTTGTAAATGTCTTCGATGTTCCCAAAGATTGTCTTCAGCTGGTCTTCTGTAAACATGTCAGCCCTCTTCCGGCACTGCTTAATGTAACCCTGGGAGGAAGTCAGATTTTCAAGGGGTGTTGGGTATTTGCTCAAGGGCCTGGTCCATAGACCACTGGAATCAATGAAAGACTCTCATTGATTGCAGTGGGTTTTAGAGCAAAACCCTATACATTTCTAGTATGAGTCCGCTGTGCTTTTATTACTATTTCTGAAGGTACCATGCCTAAAAATGGCACACATGGAAATAAAATCATAGTCGGAAACATGCCTTGGATGATACTGTAACCCATGCTCATTGGTACAGCCAGAGCTATAGACTCTTTTCTGGTGCAGAACTAGCTGACTATATGGGTACCAGATATTCTGGTTAAACCCAAAGGGCCAGATCCTCAGCTGGTATAAATCGACATAGCTCCATTGATAGAGTTATGCTGTTTTACTCAAGCTGAGGATCTGGGCTTGAATATGCTAGTGTCCTTGGATAAAACTGTCTCTGTTTCCCCTGTTGGGTGCTATGTTTTGCGCCAGTTGGCTTCCTCCGTCCATCCTGGAGGAAGCTGCAGATCAGTGGTGTTTTAGGTATGTATTTTGCGAAGTGTTTGGGGAGGAAAGGTGCTATGTCCATGCAAAGCTATTATCACCAATTATCACTTATTCAGTGCATCACATGGTATGTCTCTTGTTAAAGGAGATGTCAGAATATTCAGCATGCTCTAATAGGCCGAACATTCCCCAGGGTTTGGATCTATGAGTATATGATTTTCATGAAGGCAGGTATTTCTGATCATGCCATCTCTCACCATTTATTAATCAAGAATATAGTGGTGCTAGTATTCTAGTGTTCTTGGCTTGGGAAATTCAGTTAATTACATTTAATCAGGACTCCTCTGTGTGCTCCAAATAAAGGGGCATTTGGGATATTCCTGGAATGAATCAATACTCTCCATTTCCTGAACATGTACGGTGATTACATGGGGGTAGGCAGAAGGTATATGACAGGTATATGGCAGAGAGACAACTCTGCTAACTGAGCGTTCTTTTCTTAAGGGAAGAAGAGTAATCTGCAGCTAGAGAGAGAAGAAGAGCACAAGACAGCTTAGTAGGGTGGGAGTTGGGGATCTCTGCCTTCTGAAGTGGGTTCAGTTCATGCATTTGGGTCACCCCCATTCTATCTGTCCCTCATTCTCTCCTTTCACAGCCTGGTTACCTCACAGATGTCCTTCAGGTGTTTGATGTAGTCTCTCTCTGTGCTTATGATCTCATTGATAACATTGGTCCTCATTTGGTCCTTGCTTGTCTGCCCCACCCCATAACGCCGGGCGGTGTTGCTGGCATCCTCCTCTTTGCCGTCCTCTGCCTTCATAGGATAGTCTTCCATGGGTTCATCTTGGTTCACCCGGAGCTGTGTCAAACACACATGGGTTTCTATTGGGTAACAGTCCCTCAATTCCCTGTTTTTACTCTCATCTTGCCTGCGTCACTAATTCTGCTCCTTCTACCACCAAGAAGGGTATGTTGGAGGACAGCAAGGCTGTTGTGATCAGCACTTCCTCCCTGTCACGTTCCTAGAGCCCTTGTTAGTCAGTGACCTCCAGAATTAATTCTATGAAATATCCAGAACGTGGGCCCAGAGATTGGCCAGGGGAGGGTGGAGGGAATTCTAGCAATAGGGATAGCTAGGTTCAGTCAGTAGACCTGGCCGTTTGTGCCGTAGAACTTGAAGGGGCTGAGAATACGGCAGAGGATAGATATTCAGCACCTGGGGGACGCCTTCATGTCACCCAGCCACTGCTCCTGTCAACTGAGGTGTGACATTGATGGGTTCCCTCTTGGATGGAAGGATCACAGGTGTGATATGAGGAAATACATATAAGTCAAGGGAAAGCACCTCAGTAAATGTTTTACTAGTCAAGTCTGAGGGTTTTTTATGGGGTGGGTTTAGGGGAATAAATCAATAGATACATTCTGTTTTGATAGTCTTTGTTAAGGAGTAAATTAAAGGACACTCATTATTACAAGGTAAATAACAGTAATAAAACATTTCTTTATATGAATTGAATATAGATGCCAGTGGGCAAGTAATTCCAATTCCATATGAAGAGAGAGCTCAAGGTTATCACATTTAATATGAGACTCATGCGCCTTTCAGTATGGCCACTAGATGGCGGCACAGCATGAATATTGACAAAAATATCAGACATTTTCCTAAAGGACTTGCTGTAGACAGTCTACCGTATCAGCTGTACTAAAACCACCGTTAGGTGATTCCAGGCAATTTTCAATTCAGTTCTTTTATACAGTACTGCCATAGCGCATATTTAACTGGTCTCAGGTTACCCCCATTTGAATATCTAACAACATTTAGAAAAGTATCAAACAAAAGGCTTAGGAAAGAATAAAGAAAATTCAAGTAAGGAACATGCAACATCATTTTGCAAATGTCCATTCCACTTCAGCCATTTTAGTGCTACAAATATTGCAATGATACAAAGAGTTTGCTTAGATTTCTACATAGTTAAAATTTGTTAAAATGGGATTATCACATCCATACCCACACATTGCACACATCCACATGCATACAAACTATGTTTACTCAGTTCTAACTACATTTAATCATTCCAGTCAACATTATGACAAAAGCTGATGGATCAAAGATGTGGGATGCTGATTTTCCTTCATTGCTAGCAGGAGAGCATGGACCAGCAAAACCAGTGCAATCTCCATGTCAGACCCACAACTAAAACTGGACTGCGTAGAATCAAGGAAGTCTGAGGAGTCCAGGTTAGCTGGAGTTGCTTTGATACTCCCTTCCCTGTAGCTCTTTCCTGAAATAGATCAGAGGTCAAGTGATAATTGGCAATGCTTGAGTTGCTTGAGCAAGGAGCCATCAATTATTCCAGTAGGAGAAGTTGGCATCCTGCCCTTTTTAAAGGCCAGCACTGACAATGCCTGTCAGCAACAGATACCCTGTCTCACCACAGGTTTTTATCAGTGAGGAGGGACATGGGTCCAACTTATAGGCAACAACCTGAAGCTCCTCCTATGCAACCTCAGTGTGCCACTCAAGCAGAAAAGACTCCCCAGAAACAGCTCTGTCCCCATGGAAGGTCAGAGTTGGGTCCACATCCAAGTGATCTTATTTACAAACTACAATGTTTTATCATCTGGAACAAGTTTTCTGCTAGGGACTAAGGATGCCAAGGAGGAGACAAGGAAACTCTTCCTTGCCTCCTGCACAGCCTTAGCAAAAGATTTCAAAACTCTTATGTCCCAATCAGTCAGACTCCCGACCAGAACTTTTGCTATGGGCATAAATACATAATATGTGTCAGGTAATTTGTGTGAGGACAAATGACTGAGAATCCAGGTGTCCTGACAGATCTGAATTTCCCCATATCAATTCTAAGTTCATGTAGTCATGCTGAAGAGACTGCCCATGAGCAGTGAATGCAGAGCCAGGATTCCACACTGAGAACTGCAGCTCAACAATAGAATGAAAATTCCCTTCTTACCTGGAAAGGGAAGGAAAATATGTGGCCCGTGCACTGAATCTGCCTGGGCTCTTGTCCTCCCCCATAAGTAAGGAGAACTCGGATGTCCCGGCAAACCAGCAATAAGGAATGAATCCCACTCCTGCACTATCCAAACCACAGACTCCACTTCTGGAGCTCGCATTCTGTCCACCAAGTCAGTTACATTCAATAAATGGGGCTTGTAGGGCCAGATCCCCAGCTGGTGTAGGCTTGGCATGGCTCCATTGATTTCAATTCAACTATGATACTTTACACTTGCTGGGAATTAGGCCCGACCATGACAAATGGTGAGATCCAATGAGGCTTCAGTTCAGCATAGCATAGGGTTGCCAGCTGTCTAATCACACAAACCCAAATTCTCTTGCCCCACCCCTGCCCCGAGGCCCCGCCCCTGCCCCACCCCGCTCACTCCATCCTCTGTCGCTCATTCTTCCCCACCCTCACTCACTTTCACCAGGCTGGGGCAGGGGGTTGGGGTGTCAGAGGGAGTGCGAGAGGGGGTGCAGGCTCTGGGCTGGGGCCAAGGGGTATGGAGTGTGGGAGGGGGCTCTGGGCTGAGCCTGGGGCAGAAGATTGGGGTGCAGGAGGGGGTGTGGGAGGCAAGCTCTGGGAGGGAGTTTGGGTGTGGGAGGGGTGTCAGGGCTGGGCCAGGGGGTTGGGGTGTGGGAGGGGGTTTGGTGTGTGGGAGGGGGTGTGGGATGCAAGCTCTGGGAGGGAGTTTGGGTGCGTGAGGGGGCTCAGGGCTGGGCCAGGAGGTTGGGGTATGGGAGGCGGTTCGGGGTACGGGAGGGGGTGTGGGGTGCTCGCTCTGGGAGGGAGGTCATGGCTAGGACAGCGGGTTGGGGTGCGGGAGGGGTGAGGGGTGCAGGCACCGCCCCCACAGCTCCCATTGGCCGCAGTTCCCAGCCAATGGGAGCTACAGAATTGGTGCTTGGGGCAGAGGCAGCGCGCGGAGACTCCTTGCCCCGGCTCCCCAGGGGCCACAGGGATGTGCTGGCTGCTTCCGGTAGCGGACAGGCCCAGGACAGGTAGCGAGCCTGCTTCAGTCCCGCTGCGCCGCTGGACTTTTAGCGGCCTAAAATCTCCTAGTTTGGCTTCAGTAGCCTCCAGGAGATAAGAGTCCAATTCTAGGAGACTCCTGGCAAAACCGGGAGGGCTGGCAACCCTAGCACAGCATTATTAAAGAGAAGCAACAATGTACATGGCTCTGATCACCAGCGCATTCTACACCAAATCACCTCCAGCCATGGAAGCGCTTGGGACACTCCTATCAGGAAGCTGGTGTTAACGGACTGGGGTTAAAAACAATATTTAGGTCCTTACCCGTACAAAGCTGGCTGGAAACCAGCCTTCGCTGTCCAGGATCCTCCCCCACCACCACTCTTTGTTGGTAGCGTCCATCACTTCGATGACGTCGCCGGCCTTGAATCCCAGCTCTTGGTCATCCATGGTGACGTGATCCCAGAGGGCTTCTGCGTACACCACGCTGCCATCGCTGATGAGCTGGGAACAGAGCAAGTAAAGCATTGGCAACCAGTTACCTCCAACAGAAGCACTTCACTCAACTACCACAGGCCCACATGGACACTCAGAGAGCTTACATCCAAACATTCGGGGCTACATTGCATTCGGCTCTGTGTGGGTGCTCAAGGGAGGTGGGGGCGACATTAGCCACAGTCACAGTCTTTGCACTCTCTGAGCACAGGCCTTGTTCCAGATCACTGCCACCAATGGCACAAGTCACCCCACTGTGAACAGGAGGAGGACAGAACCATGCCGCCTTCCCTGCACACACACAGGCACACTGTCCAGCAGAGTGAATCTGGCTGGAGAAGACAGCATGTTGCAAGCTTTGGAAGGCTGCCACTCTTGTGTGAACTCCTGGTTTCCAGGGGCTTATGCTGCAGTGTAGCCCCTCCTTGTCCCAGTAGGGCCCAGTTTAAAGCCTCAGTCTGGTTCTTATTGTAGTGTGAATAAAAACCTTCAAATCCTTGCAATAGCATAAGAATTTAAAGCACATTAACTTCTTACTGCAGTTCATAGGGCTGAATAGTGACTATTTCAAATGGCACCTCCTTACTGAAATGATCTGCCTTGCACCCCATTTGCATTCAGAGTCATCTCCGCTGACTAGGCCCCAAATCAGATTTTATTGCTTTAGAGCCCTTCAGAAGCAGCAAAGTGACAAGAAACCAAGTCCATTCTGGCTCATGCTTCATCAACAGAATTACTAAGTGCCAACTGCACAGCCAGATTGTGCTCTCTATTGCATCTGATCCACCCCAGTTTGAGACAGTGAGAGGTGCTGGGTAACCGAGGCAGATTTTGGATCAGAGAGTTGTTGTTATTGGTGATTATGCATTAGCCAGAAAGAACAGAGCAAGCACTTTAGATCTCAGAGCACATTTGTGGCACCAGGTCATATTTGCTATGGAAGCCCTTGAGATACAAAAATGGAACCCAATGGCAGCATTTTTACAGAGCCACTTCTCAGAATAGAAAGTACCCCACAGTGACTAAGATTTTATGCTGCTTTAAGTCTTTAGGGTGGTTAAAATTAGCACTTAAGCCACTTTAAATAAGTCCTCAAAGGAACACAAATGCTTAAGCTTAGGGTCAACTGGTTATTAACATATATCAAAAAGTGCTTACTTTGGAAAAAATGCACCCACGCACAACCCATCTCTCTGGGTAAACAATCACTTGCATTTAAGGAATGATTCTACTGCATGTATTCAGTATGTAATTTTCAAATGGTCACAGCTTTCTTACTTTCCAAACAATTTTTTTTAAAACTTAGTCTTGAACATACTCCTCACTGAGGACTATTTACATGCCATGGTTGAGTCATTTTTCAATGATCTGTGTGATAAAACAGAGCAGCAAGTCCTTATAACCATGGGGACAATATCCCCTCCCTGCACCCACTCATGATTCAGTAACATCAGAGGAGGTTCACTTCAAACATTCAAAGTAAAAGCTATGCTCAGGCAGAGACCAAGCCTGGAAAACTTCAACCCTAAAAGATCATTTTTTAAAAATGCATGAAGAAGTAAAAGCAAGGGACTACTGTACATAAGGGAAATCTTTGTATCCTGCACTGTGGTAGTCAATACCAAGGGAATGTCTATCTGTCTTTTCCATACAAGTCCATCCAGATTTGTTGGGTCAGAGACTTTCCCATTAACCTTAACCTCTGGAGAACAACACTTATGGTTTGGACATGACTAAGAATAACGGCCTAGACATCTATGCGATTCTGAGAACCTTTGGAGGCTCCCTTCCAGAGAGGTCAAAGAAAACACTGGAGACTCCTCAGGGACTGTTCATGCCACCCGCCTTCCAGAGGCTAGCACTGCACAATGGGGCTACAGAAAATCAGGATTCAGACACCCCCTACATTGGATTAGACTGTCTGGGGACACTTCCCTAACCAAATAATAATGGGAAGAGTCCAGTGTTTTCTTTGACCTCTCTGGAAGGGAGCCTCCAAAGGTTCTCAGAATCGCATAGATGTCTAGCCCGTTATTCTTAGTCATGTCTAAGCCATAAGTGTTGTTCTCCAGAGGTTAAGGTTAATGGGAAAGTCTCTGACCCAACAAATCAGGATGGACTTGTATGGAAAAGACAGATGGGAAAGGAGAAAACTTGTATGTACGTGTAACCCACACATTGTCTGCGGGTCGTGTTCCTGTCCCATCTAGTGGCACTGAAACCACTTAGAGAGAGAGCAATTAATGAGTCTGCTCTACAGCCTTAGCTAACGGCCAGTTGGCTTTTAGCTCATGTGGTAGAGGCTCATGCACTAAGCTCCAGAGGTCCCTGGTTCAATGTCACGCACCAACGACCAGGGTCTGTCAGTGTTACATATGGTTCAATGACAGAGTTACTTGTTATACCCAATACCCTGTCTTCAGTCATGTTAATAACGTCTTCTGAAATATTATCTCCGTATCTATCCACTGTGCTGTATAGCCCAGCATTGGCTATGATATGCACCTGAGGTTGATTATATTTTTCCAGGCACAGTTGATCACATCCTGTGTTACTGTTTTTTTAATTTGGTACCAATACAAATAGTACATGGAGAAAAAAGGCAGGGGATCTTGTGCATGCTACAGGATGCAGAACAGGAGGCATTAGAGCTGGTTGCATTTAAAAAAAAACTATTTTGGATGGAAAATGCTATTTTATCGAAACCAAAATGTTTTGTGGCAATGTATCTGTTTTGCCAAAATGTTGCAAGGAAGGTTTCTCGGGTCCAGGTGAGAGAAAGACTCCTGGAATAGCCAATAGCCCATTAGTTTGGGTAATCACCTGGCTGGTGGGAGATGGAGGGACAAGTTCCAGCTCTGAATACAGCATGGTGGGTACTCAAACCTGGATCTCTCACATCCCAGGGGAGTGCCCTAACCACTAGACTATTTTGGGGTGAGAGGATGGCTCACTTTCTCTGGAGTTTTTTCACAACATGTTTTGAAATATCTCAGTTTTGTTCTGCTTTCTCACAAATGTCCAAACTGTGATATATTTCATGAAATGGAATTCTTGTTTTTCTGACCATCCCAAGAATTAATATAGCAGCTAAAATGGTCCAAAATGTTTCAGCCGTGCCTCACCTCTTTTCAGCTATTGGGGGTGCATTATAATAATGCTTAGCATGAATAGAGAACTTCACATGTGTGCATTTCAAAGGGGATTTTAAGGGTGGACAAGCGACATTGTCCCCACTTTACAGATGGGAAAAAAGAGTTACAGAGAAGTTAAGGGATGTGCCTAAGGTCACACACTCTATCAGTGACAGAGCCAGAATAGAATCCAGGACTCTCACATCCCAGTCCTGTGTCTTATCTACTGGACTTCACTACTTCCCATCTACGATGAGTTTGGATCATACACCTGGTGTTAGTATGGGACCATTATTCTACGTAAGAAAAGCAAGGATCAAATAGTGGTAGTGGGTGACCCAGAAAACCAACTGCTACCATAGCTAGTACAGCAGTAGGGAGCTCTTTTCACACTTCTAAATGCATGGTATGCAATTTGTCCTATTAAGCTCTGTGTGTGTGGGTGTTTAGGCTTGATAATTAATCAATAATGCTGTTAGGGCTATTTACTACACTGCTTACTCATGGGTCACATAGCAAAGGGGAATAGAAGTCTCCTGCTGAAATGTCTCCTCTCCCTTCAGGCATGACTCATTTGCTCCACTGTCATATAGCTATGGAGTAGACTAATTAAGAAATCCTTGAAAAGAACAGAATTCAAAGGGCCTCTCAAGATACAAGTTATGAAGAGCTCATAAGATAAAATAACTCTACTATGGCCTTAAATCCCCTGCTCTCAGTGTGGAATCATGTACCAGAGACATTCACGTCACACACTCTGTGAATGGGGTCACACACAGCTATATGATGCTTCTTTACAAAACTGCTGCTGCAACACAAGCAAGATTCAGCAGGCATGAATAAATTAACACTGTAAGCTCCAGGCAGTCAGAACTGCCTATCTTGATAAGGAAGACAGTATGGCCAATCAGACCCAATATTAGCAATGATCCTGGGTTGAGCTGTTGACAGCTCACTAGGGGATTTTACACACACAATTCTTATTGAAATTGATGGGAGCCGTGTCAGTAAAACATTTAATCAGCTTTGAAAATCTCAGGCTTCGGCATGGGTGGATGGCTAGTCTATCATAAATAATAATAAATGGAGATATGCCAATCCCCTAGAACTGGAAGGACCTTGAAAGGTCATCGAGTCCAGTCCCCTGCCTTCACTAGCAAGACCAAGTACTGTCCCCTGACAGATTTTAGCCCCAGATCCCTAAGTGGCTCTCTCAAGGATTGAACTCATAACCCTGGGTTTAACAGGCCAATGCTCAAACCACTGAGCTATCCCTCCCCGCCCTATTGTTTAGTTTAATGCAGCATCTAGTATTAATACCTGAAGTCTTCTACATTCAGGAATGTAGCTATAAAGGTGGTTGTGTATGTAGCTACAGAGTCACAGGTGAACTACCAAATAACAAGGAGTAGGCAGATAAATCCCTGCCAAAGGTGTTTGGGACTCATAGTAGTTACTCAAAAATGGTGATCATAGAATCTCAGGGTTGGAAGGGACCTCAGGAGGTCATCTAGTCCAACCCCCTGCTCAAAGCAGGACCAACCCCAACTAGATCATCCCAGCCAGGGCTTTGTCAAGCCTGACCTTAAAAACCTCTAAGGAAGGAGATTCCACCACCTCCCTAGGTAACCCATTCCAGTGCTTCACCACCCTACTTGTGAAAAAGTTTTTCCTAATATCCAGCCTAAACCTCCCCCTCTGCAACTTGAGACCATTACTCCTTGTTCTGTCATCTGTTACCGACTATTGTTTCATCAACAGTTAACAACATTTCTATAATTAGGGAACAATGAGAGGAGATTAAGGCAGAAGAGTGAGGAGAAAAATGTTTTATTTAGGCTCTGGACTTTCTCACTCAATTTAGTCCTGCAGTATTTGAAACACCATCTTGTCTGAAGGCTACAGCTCCCTGATTCGACGCCATTTTAACTCAGGGATATATTTGGCCTTTGGGAGGTGACAGGTACTGAAAAATTCAATAGTCCATTGATTATTACCAGCGTATCATGTACTGCCCATTAGTGCATTATGTCTTTGATCTGCAGCTTTTTTTAAATTTTATTTTGTTAGTCCATCTGTTGGACTCTCATGGAATGATTAAATGACTCCTTGTTTTACCAGACCCTCCTCTGAGATAGATATTTAAGAGTAGACTGTGCCACTACTCAACATCAGTCATGGTGTCGTTGCCATAAATATTGTTAAACTATTGATATTATTTCACACAGTTTCTCAGACTTGGTAAGTGCAGCTGTTCCAGACGTGGCGCTGAACCACAATGGGCATTGTAGAATTCAACAAAGCTTGTTCTGGCAGAGACATGTTGCGGCTGGGGTAAGAATGGGATGGTTAAGACTCTCCTTTTGCTAATTAAGAGGAAGCACAATAGGAGGAGAAGGGTTTTCTGCAAGATGTCCAAGAACACTGCACAGTTAGACAGGTACATTACAAGTGCTGCTTGCCTTCCAGAGAAGCATCACACTAGATGGAGTATTGATTACTTCCAGCATAGCTGCTCCTATGATCGAAAAAGCTCACAGTTACCACAGCACATGCCCTGCTCTTGCTATTTACCATAGTCACTGAGAAACAACGGTCAGTTTCCATACAAAACAATGTTTAACTTGTCCATTCTATTGTTGTGACTTCAGCAGCTTTTCATTCTGACCACTCCAGACCTTTTCTTAAAGCCAAGGCCGGCATTTCCTACCACTAACCTTGTTCTCGTGACCTAAGTAAGGTGACCAGACGTCCCAATATTAGGGGCTTTGTCTTATATAAGCAACTATTAACCCCCCGCCCCCAAAAATGTCCTGATTTTTCACACTTGCTACCTGCTCACCTTAGACCTAAGTAACTTGTGAACCAGAGTCTCCAGAAGGGAAATGGTGGAAAACGAAATGCAAACCTTGCCTTCTCCAGACCTGCTCTCAGTCAGTTTTGTTTGCAACTTTGTAAATGAACAGAAATGAGGGCGTTCTCTTTATTTACACCCGGGTTGAGTGTGCAAGGAAACATCAGCAAACCAAATGCAATATTATCAGTGTAGCACTGACACTGAATATTGACTGTACTGAAGGTGCTCTAATATTACATTAGCATTTTTATTCATCTGCAGCTGCTTTTAACTGTCCACGTAGCTACAATCGGCTGTAATTTGTTTGCTGCTCATTTACAGTTCACCAAAGAAGCACTGTGTATGTTACTCGATATGTCACAAAAGTGAACAATAAGGTACATTAGAGGCTGCTGCATTAGGCTCCCAAACACTGTCTGTTCTAGGGCAGAACAAATATAACCAAGAGGGGCAAAAAACAGCCTGGGGTCCACTGCAAATCCACATAATTACACTGAAATTAAGCCAATTATATGTATGCGAAGAAATTGAGGTTGCCAAGCACTGCATTTATATGCATGTTTGTATTTTGACTGTTCAGCTCTTGTTGGTCTAAGGCAGTATACCTCAGCATAATTGCCTCATATGTCCTGGGCTTGTTCTAGCAGAAGCTCCAGGCAACATTAACAGAGATAAAAGATCTGTGAACTGTGTAGAAACCCTATGAAACCAGGGATGGAGGCTGCTTTAGGAAATATTTATCTGTCAGCTGTTTAGTTCTACTTGAATAAAACTGTAATAACCTTCTATTGCTTATGCTGAGCACTAAAAGCTGGAAAAGCAGCCCTGCTTATACCAGGTGCATCGGCTATCAGTCAGGCACAGGGGAGCTCAGCCTCCAGTCAAGAGAGAGGATAAGGCACAAGAACCACATTTTCTGCTCTGTGACCCTAGAACAGATGCCTTCTAATCAAGAGTAGCTATAAAGTCAATCATTGCATAACTAACTAAAATATATCTGAGAAGCGTTGCTTCTATTTTTCTGAATATTTCTTTGGTTCTCTCTGAACACATGTATTAGAAACAGAAAATGAGAACTAGGTCGTGACACCAAACATTTAAAGCCTTCAGTCCCACCAGTCTGCAAGTCAGCAAGCCACCAAAAAGGCAAAACTCACAGACTGCTCCAGCTGCTTCACTCTGTCAATCCTTCCCCTGTGGAGGTGCTCACCTTCCCGCTCTTATGGAAAGTGCAGCAGGGGAGTTTTATATAGCATGTTATATAGCCCAGAAGCATGGCTGCACTCACTCTATAGATTGTTTTAAATGTACAGGTGTAATCTAGCCAATCTCTGCCCCTGATTTAAAATTTTTTCCTGTAGTTCAATGCTTCCATCCCCCTCATCCCGCCCTCCAACTCTCTGCGTTCAGGGAAGGAGAGAGGAGAGGAGAAAGAGGTCAACAGAGAATGTACAAGCTGGTTTTCCGAAAAACAACGGTAACAAAACAGAACCAGCCCCCTGGCATGAGTCAGGCCCAGGCAATTAACGTTCCCCTACCCAAGAGCTTTAAGAAATCATCTTCCCCTTTTGTTACTTAGGGCTAGTCTACACTTACCCGCAGCGTCGGCGGCGTCGGATCGATCTTCTGGGTTCGATTTATCGTGTCTTGTCTAGACGCGATAAATCGAACCAGGAAGTGCTCCCCCGTCGACGCCGGTAATCCTGCTCTGCGAATGGAGCAGGCGGAGTCGACGGGGGAGCTGTGCGCCGCCGTGTGGACCAGGGGTAAGTACTTTAAAGTTCGAAATAAGATACTTTGACTTCAGCTACATTGTTCATGTAGCTGAAGTTGCGTATCTTACTTCGAACTTGTGGGCTACTGTAGACCAGCCCTAAGAAGGGAACTCCTAGATGGTCATAGCGTGTAAGGCCTGAAAGGTCCATTAGCTCATCTAGTCTCATCTCCTGTATATCACAAGGCACCACATTTCACGCAATTACCCCTGTACTGGCCCAATAACTTGTATTTGGCTAAAGCATACCTTCCAGAAAGGAATCCAGACTTGATTTGAAGACATCCACAAATGGAGACTCCACCACTTCCCTCGGTAGTTTGTTTGAATGGTTCCGCACCACAATTGTCAAAATATTGTGTCTAATTTCTAATTTGAATTTGTCTGGCTCCAGCTTCCAGCCATCAGTTCTTGTTCTGCCTTTTGCTGCTAGATTAAAGAGCTCTATAGTATCTGGGATTTTCTCCCCGTGAAGGTACTTATACAGAGTAATCAAGTCACCTCTCAATCTTCTGTCTGATAAACTAAACAAACTGAGCTCCTTGAGTGTCTCACTGTAAGGCATTTTCTCCAGCCCTGCAATTGTTTCTGTGCCTCTTTTCTGTACCCTCTCCAGTTTTTCAGAATCTTTTTTAAAAAATGGACACCAGAACTGCACACAGTATTCCAGTGTCAGCCTTACTAATGACATATCACCTCCCTACTCCTGTTCATACATCCAAGGACCACATTAGCCCTTTCTGCTACAGCATCGCACAGGAAGCTCACGTTGAGTTGCTCATCTACTATAGGGTGACCAGACAGCAAGTGTGACCAGACAGGGGGTGGGAGATAATAGGAGCCTATATAAGACAAAGCCCCAAATATTGGGACTGTCCCTATAAAACCAGGCATCTGGTCACCCTAATATACTATGACCCCTAAATCCCTTTCAGAGTCACTGCTTTACAGGATACAGCCCCCCATGTAGGTGTGGCTCTGCATTTTTTATTCCTAAATGCATGGCCTTGCATTTGGCTGTATTAAAACACAGTTTGTTTGAGTGGGCCCAGCTTACCAAGTGATCCAGATTGCTCTGTATGACTGACCTGCCTCATCATCATTTACCACTCAACCAATCTTTGTGTCATCTGCAGATTTTATCAGCAGTGATTTTATATTTGATTCGAGACCTTTGATGAAAGTGTTGAATAGTGTTGGGCCCAGAACTGATCCATTTGGAACCCCACTAGAAACACCCCCACCCCATGTGATGATTTCCCATTGATTACTACTTTTTGAGATCTGTCCGTTAGCCAGTCCTTAATCTATTTAGCATTGATATTGATATTATATAGTTTCAATTTTTAAAATCAGAATGTCACATGCTACTAAGTCAAATTCCTTACAAAAGTCTATTACATCTACCAATTATGTTTATCAACCAAACTTGTAATCTAACCAAAGAACAAAATCAGATGTGTTTGACAAGACCTATTTTCCATGAAAGCATATTGATTGTCATTAATTATATTCCTATCCTTTAATTCTTTATCAACTGAATTCTGCTTCCAATTCTTCCTGCTCCCCGGGGTAATTTCCCTCTCAAGGAATATGCAGCGGTAGGTGGTTAAAGTAGACTGAAACAGGAGTGGGAGCTCCCACTGTGCCACCCAAGCAGGAGGGGGAGCTGTAGAGAAACAGGTTACCCAAGCCACGGGGAAGAGGGATGCTATCCTTGTTTTTAGCAGAGTAAGCAGAGCAGTGCTCTCCTTTATTTTAAGCTCTATGTGTGTGTTGGGGGGAGAGGTTATAGGAAAACTACAATCCAGGCATCACTTGCAGTACTTTGCATGTTAGGAATCCATTGACCAGCACATACATGCACCTTTTGGGGGAAGTCTTCTCTTCAACGTCCATTCCAAGGACAGATTTTCCCCTCTGACCTTCCATGACCGATCACTTTCATCAACCAGAAACAAATTCAGTAATGCTTTCTCCCAGGGACATCCCATTCATTCCTGATAGAGATATGGGCGTTTCCTGTTTTTATCATGTCCTATGTAGTAACAGAGTCTGCTAACTTTCTAGAGCTAATATCCTCAGTCTTAGGCAAAGGAAACCACAGAAGGTAAAATACCACTGAATCCTTCCCAAGGTTATCATCATTCTGTAAAAGACAGTTCCTGCTATCATGCCAGGTAACAAAATGTTAATTTACTACAGAAGTTGCTGGTAGTCACCACGCTAATTAAGGTTGTAAAATGGTTTCCAGAAGCCCTTGTTATCATTCACTCAAGTTTCCAGAAGATTATTCTTTGAAGATGAAATTTTCCATACATTTTTTCCCAGCCTCAAGCCGTATTTTTTTCTGGTAATTGTGAACTAATTTTGTTCAACTGTTTTTGAATGAGAAGATAGTAAAAAGAAAACCAAAACAATTTTCTATTTCCCATTCTGACCATCATTTTACTCACAAATGGCCAAACTCTGAACATTCAGACTTGATGTGTAGGCTCCTCAGTGAGGAATAGCAGAACCTCTGCTAGGCTGGAAAATATGTGGTTTATCATTTAGTAGTTATGAGGGTTTGAAAATGCCCTCTCTGGAGCATGCAGAGTGGGAACATTCTCCTGTCTATGAATGCACAGTACAAGTAAGCATGCGCATAAAACTAAGGAATTACAGTGTCTTTCAAAAATGTTCAAAAGGCCTTTGGCAGTTAAGTGATTGCTTAAAGGACGACACCATCTTAAGCCCACAGAGCCCAAGATCTTAAGTTACTCTAAAGCCTTAAATCAGCTTAAGTTTAAACCCATCTAAAGCCTTAAAGTGACTTAAGCATCATATACCAGTCTAAGGCCTTTAAGTGGCTTAAGATGCTTCAAATTTTGGCTAATCTCACCCCCCCCCCCCCCGGCCTCTCCAGCCATACAGTTTGGGAACAAGCAACAGGCACCAGCTGCTAAAAACTTTGCCAGGGGTTTTCAAAGTGTCCCAGATGCCAAACACATATTGACTTTGAATGGCAAGTGGGCACCTTACTCCCTTAGGTCTCTTTGAACTTCTCAAGCTTTGACATTTTGCTGCACACCACAGCCACTCTAAAACTCAACATGAGACCAGGACAGAACTCAAATCCTCCTGCCCCTTGAGAGCTGCAGACAAGTAGAACCTCAAGTAGCTGTTCTAAGTGTAGGGCCAATGGCATACAGTTGACTGGTTCTGATTCTCTCCAGTAGAGGAAAGCAACACATAGGAGCTAGTCAGTGCATTACAATATTAACTAGAGAGCAGTCACAACTGGAACTTTGAAATCAAACTCCTGTGAGTTTCTTCTCTTTTCTTCTCTGGAGGTGGAAAGGACGGAGGACTGGATCTGAATCCCAATATGTGGAACTTTCCATTGTGGTCTTGATTGTGGGTCAGACCTCAAACCATAAGGGACCTATTTTCCAGTTCTAGTTTGGATACAGCTAAAATATTGGTTGACCTCATAAAATCTGAAACCCAAACAGAGGGAATCTCACAAGAGTAGCTAATTGCACAACAGCAGCTTTAAAGATTTTGGCATCTTCAAACTTGAACCCTACCTTACGTCTGGTTTTAAATCCACCCTGTGAAACCTAACCTATACCTAATAGGAAGGAATCCAGATCCAAACATCACCTCCTCAGCCCACCTCTAATTATTTAATTGTGACTGGCAAAATTGTTGCAACTTTTAATTTTATTTTTACTCAGGGACCCAATTGGGAATGCTAGTTATTGTCTTCATTTTAATGTTATGTGTCTATGATTATACTACATATACAGGCTGCTGTATTCTGTATTCTAGTCTCTCTCCATGGTCCTTCCCCATCCCCGTCTTCCTTCTTTCCTCCAGGATCCGAATTTCTCTTTGAGCCTCTCCTACCAATGCCCCCTTTATTATCCTCCATGATACCACCTGTCCCTCTATCTCCTTGTTGGAGTTCAAACTTTCCCTTAATCTCTTGTCCCTAATGTGGGCTGCTGCCAAATTTTGAGGTTCCTCCTTTGTAACCCGCCCCCCTGTTGCTTCCTTTTCCCTCTGCAGGATATTGCTGCCATTTTTGAGGTGTGGGGAGATCAGGTGCCCTTTAGCTGTGGGCCAGCTGCCTGCATCTTAGATGGCTCCTCCATACAACCACTGCCCCCTGTGGCTGGAGGCCACACATTGACAACTCAGGAGAAGCCAGTTCAGTTTTAAGAAAGCAGTGACTGCCTGAGAAGCTCACAGTGCCCTTATCTCCACTGGGAGAAGTCCAGTTACTCTCCTAATGGATCAGGAATCCCCTGCACCAAAAAAGAAAAAGTGGGTAGATACACAGCCACAGGGTTCCTGGGCATAAACACCTGGCCTTAGCTCTTCATCTGTGGAAAGACGAGGGAACCAGAAAGACTCACAATGCTCTAAGCTTTGAGCCAGACCTTTATTCCTTCCCCAGGAGATTCAGTAATTTACAGAATCAGCTGTAGCTTGGAGGCAAATTAATCTAAATTTGTTTTACAAATGAGGCAAGAGGAAACATTTGCAAGAAGCAAATATAACAGTGCTGTTTGCAAACCACTTCAAATCAGCAAAAGGTCAGCATATCTCTGGTTCTGGGATAAGCAGCATGCCAGAAAATAGCCCTCGTTTTTCTTTGTGTGTAATTTAATTTTAATGGAACACGCTGCAAGGAACACATTAAAATAATGTGTATTGCTACAATCGCCTGTGAAAACATTCCCCTTGGATTAACAGTCATGTGCCAGATCCTGCCCCAAATTAATGGGAGCTGAGGACACTCAGCACCTAAGAGGAGGTGCCCCAGTATTTTTAGGATTAGTCCCTTACTGACAATTTCCCCAGCCCCCAAAGAACCAGTCAAGAATTAGTCTCTGCCTCCTTCCTTTGGCTTCTCCTGCTAAAACAACTGCAAGTGCCCAGTGACCCAAAAAATTAGCTACAGTGGCAATTTCTCTATCTGTATCTCTCTCTCACACACACAAACATACACTTCAGGCTGTCATCGTATTATGCTAGTGATCAAATACCCCTTGTCCATTCTTCCTTTCTTAGGTGGTCCTAAGAAAATCTCAATATTAGCCGGGGGGGGGGGGGGGGGGGAAGAGGGAAGGGGCGAATCAGAACTGATGCTGTTTCACATGTTCGTCATTAGGCAAATGTCAGTCATTCTTTTTATTATTCCTTATCTGATTGGTTTCTGTAGGAGTAAAAATGTAGTCACTCACTTTCTCCTTTTTTATTCTAACAAGAGCTACTTTGTTCTAATCGAGTTCTCTCCCTAACTCCTTCTCTTAGTAAATATATGTTGTTGTTTTTAAAAACCCTATTGATGGTACATGTAGTGAGTAGACAGAAGTAGCAGCTGGTTGGAATCTTTTGGGGTTCTCTCATGTTTATGCCATTTAAATATTTTCCATTTTCCTCATTTATCTAAGGTTTCGATTGCCACTTTGGTCAAGAAAGCCATTGGATTCCCTTAGCCCATTATCCATATTGCTTCCTCCAGTCCGTGCTGGAAAAGAAGGTAGCTGAGCTGGGGCAGATCACAGGATCTCCTCGTCCTCTTGTGTAACACTATTTCCTTACCCTAGCCAAACACACAAGTGTTCAACAGATTCCCTCTTTTCCATGGGACTGAATCCCTCAGCTATGGAAGAGGTTGCAAAATGAATCGTGGGCCTTGCAATAAGCGGCTTTGCAAGGCAATCAGAGGCAGTGTTGTTCAGTGGCTAGGGCACCAGACAGACCCAGCAGACCTCCGTTCTATTCCCAGCTCTGACATGGACCTGCTGTGTGACCCTGGGTAAAGTCTCTTCCCCTCTCTCTGTCTGCTTCCCTTCCTGTCCTTTGTCTGTCTTGTCTGTTTAGACTGTGAGCCCTTTGGGGCAGGGGCTGCATCTTACTATATATGTGTTCGGTGCCTAGCACAGTGAGACACTGATTCCTATTGGGGACTCTAGGTGTTACTGTAATACAAACATAATAAATACTAAAACGTTCAGTTACAATTTCTTACCAAGATTCCTTATGGTCATTTTCAAACCCTGCTTTTACTTATTCACTTATGAAACTTTTTTGAGGGGGGCTCACGGGGGAGAAAAAAAATCTTCTCTGCTAGGTTCTTTGTTCCAGATCCTCGATTGGTGTAAACCAGCAAAACTCCTTAAACTCAACAGAGCTAGGCCAATTTACACCAGCTGGGGAGCTGATACTCTGTATTACAACAATGCTGAAAGTGATGGCTGTTTTGGAATGCCTGAAGTAACCCCAGCATAGATCTGTGCAGAGGAATAAGTCAATAGGTACAAGAGAAATGCCATTTTATTTCATAGTTTGCAGCTTTTTCATTAGTTAACATGCCCAGGGATGCAATATAAATACGAACATTCCTCATTTTTTAATCTTATCTAATCTGTGCAATGGGACATTTTAAAAATCAGAACAGTAAAAGCATAAATTACAAATAATAGTTGACGGTATCATTCTAAATACTTAACGTGTTTCTTATCTGGCCAGCTCCATGCCTTAGAGCCCAGGAATAAATCACAAAGACAGCAGATGGTTATCAAAAGTTACCCTACAGAAATGAATCTAGCCTTGGAGAATAGACGTAGACCAAAATGTGATCAAAAGCAAACAGCTCCCTTCTCGACTTAGGTCCAGTACTCCGCAACGGAATGGAGCAAACTTTTGTACTGTCTACATTTAAAGCAAAGAAACATGCTTAGCAGGCCCTGCTCTCTCATTGGACAGGCCACTGCCAGTGAAATGTTCTGGGGCATTAGAGCTAGACCGCTTCTCCTGGTCCCATATCGCTGTGTAGGGGAGTTGAAGACAGTAAGGACACACCTCTGTGCAGCCCATGTGGGTCGCTTCTTCTTGCAATTGGATAAGTACAGAGGTTGCACTTGGAATGTTCTCCCCCGGGAGCAACAAGGGAGACCCTGAGTAGGGAGTGAGGAGAGCCATGACTTTGTGCCCCCATGTATTGACCAGAGAAGCTGGCTGGCTGTGGGGTGTAGAAAAGTGCACTGTACCCCAAAAGGTGCGTCAAGGCATTAATCCCCACTCTGCAGCACAAATGGAGAGCCTGGGGAGACGCTGGGCCTCAGAAGCTTGTCTGAGGCTCAACATCACTGGGTGCTCCCCCTTGCACTTCCACACTGCTCCTCAGTCAGGGCTGTTCCCAAAGGCACAACCAAGCCCAACATCTGCATTGCTGCAATGAAGAAAATGAACAGTCTCACTGCTGAGTCTTCAGCTTTGATAGTGATTAAGTGCAACTGGCAAAAAACAAACACACAAACAAAACCGAATGCCAACTTTGTGCCTTCAAATCCCAAATCACCTTTCTTTCCCATCAGTCTTTTCAGCGTTGCCGATGCTGTTCGCACCCAACATGACTCCAGAATCCTTGGCCTGATGTCATCTTTCCGGGTTGTTTCTTAAACTGAGATTTGAGGCAGGTTTGAATGAGTCATGGTTTCTAAGTACAAGTTGATTAACTTCTATAGGCCAGATGTGAAGATTTCAAGGTGAGAAATCCCACTTTCAGAAACAGGTGTGATGGCATAATTAGCTGTACCCAGCTTCTGTATATATGACTGTAGGCAAGGCTGGGGTGGAGCAAGTGAAACAAATATAAGTGTTCCCCTCCCAACCATAAAACTATGCCTAGATACCACGAAAATTGCCATCTTACAAATAACCGGATAAAGAGATGGAAATGCCAAAAAATTATATTCATCCATCATTTCCTCATTAAATATTTGGGGCAAAAGACCCAGATTCAGAACCCTACCCTGTATTCCCTGGTGACCATCCAGGGCTGGCGACCATCCAGGGCTGCTGGAGTCTGGAGATATACAGTAACTCCTCACTTAACGTCGTAGTTATGTTCCTGAAAAATGTGACTTTAAGTGACACGATGTTAAGCGAATCCAATTTCCCCATAAGAATTCATGTAAATGGAGGGTTAGGTTCCAGGGAATTTTTTTTTTGCCAGACAAAAGGCATTATATACATTTTAAACAAGCAATTTAATACAGGTATAAGTTTTAAACAATTTTTAAAAAGCAATTTAATACAGGTATTGAAGAGGATGGCAGCCCCCCTATCAGCTCCCCTACATCCTCCCCAGTGCCTCCCGCCCACCAGTGGACCCCGCGGATCAGCGCCTTCCTCCTGCTCCCTCCACCTCCTGCCCATGGCAATCAGCTGTCTTGCAGCGTTCAGGAGGCTGGGGGAAGGAGCGAGGACCCGGCACACAGACTCCACCCTTTCTCCCCTGCCTCTTGTTCATGGCAATCAGCTGGTGTGCAGCATTCAGGAGGCTGGGGGGAGGAGCGAGGATGCGGTGCGCAGCCTCCCGCCTCCCTCCCCTGCCTCCTGAATGCCTCAAACCAGCTGATTGCCACGGGCAGGAGGAGCAGGGCGAAGGCACTGATCCACGGGGTCCGCCGGCGGGCAGGAGGTGGTGGAGGGCATGGGGGTGTAGGGGAGCTGGTAGGGGGGCTGCCAGCCATGGACAAAGCAGGCAGCCAAACGACATTATAGCAGAGCATTGCACAACTTTAAACGAGCATGTTCTGTAATGGAGCAGGGACATAACATCGAAACAACATTCAGTGGGAGGACGTTAAGTGGGGTGTTACTGTACCTCCAATTAGCACTTTGCTCCAGGATTTCAGATTTGCACTGTCTTTGTAACAACTTCCTTTTTGACATAAGGATTGCTGGGCCCTTCAACTCCCATCTACACTGTGAAATAATAATACACAGCATGTGCCTAGCTCCTTCCACTGAAGAGCTGAAAGAGCTTTACAAACATTGAGTTAGTCTCCCAACACCCTTGTGAGAGAGAAATGTTGTTATACCTATTTTACTGCTGAGGGAAACTGAGGCAGAGAGATAAAGCAATTTGCCCAAAGTCACCCAGTATCTATGGCAGAGCCAGGAATAGGTGGCAGACCTCTTGACTCTCAGTTCTGTGCTTTCAGCCCCAAGACGCTTTCCCCATAAATCCTTTTCTGGGTATAGCAATGCGTGCCTTCCAAGGATATCATTACAGAAAGAGGGAAGTGGATTAACTGACATTGCAGAACAATCAGTGGCAGCATACAGATGAAGGCAGGAGAAGCCTTTACACACATTTCACAAACCCCAACCCTGCTATCTTTACTGAAAAGTGTGCCCCTTAACACTCCAGCATTTGGGACTGCAGCCTTGTGGAGCTGAGAATTTGCTTCCTAGAAAGGATTCAAATTGAGATAAAGAAAAGGATACGCACACATACAATTCTAGCGCCTCATGGCTTAAAAGGTAAGGCAACTATAGTTGGAGCTGGAAGCTGCCAGTGTTATTCACATTGAGCGATAGATACCCTTACTCCACATGTAGTCTCAATAGTTCAGGGGGGCCATTTGTGGCGTAAGGCTCTGCCCAAGCCGATTACAGAGGGCAGAGCCAGGCTTTATGGGAGAATTTTTCTGACACACACACAAAAAACATTGACTCGTTTTTCTCTCTCTTTATTGCCTTTAAAAAACATTATCAAGGAATTTTAATGTAAAAGGCTGAGTTAATGCAGTGCTAAGATGGCAGATTTAAACATCAACAGGCAAGACATGCCAAAGTTAAGGTTCTCATAGCAACATTAAATTCCCCACGGGTGCACATGTGTGGTATTTTGGATAACTAGCCATGCTGTTAAATGTGTGCCTCAATATTCAGTACTGGGTATGTTAAAATCATTGTAATAACGTTCATTATTTCATCTCCTGAATTTTGTGGGTTTAAATTTGCAATCTTATCATTGCTGTAATGTAGTTTTATATCCAGTATATATATATTGTGTGTAGACACACATATACACACTGTCCATTCTCGATATAAAATTACACACACACACACACAATATACGCATGCAACGGAGTCAAGTGTTAAAGAATTCTGCTACTAGCTGAAAATAATGGGTGATAATAGCTTGCATTGCAAGAAGCCTTTCCCTTTGTCTTTAGCTTGCTCCCAACCCGATTTCTGCAACTCTGCCAGGCTCTCTCCACTGCTCACTAATGGCAGCCAGCACTTTTCACGTCAGAAGTGGTCCAGGAACCTTTGTGTCAGCAGTTGCTGTATGTCAAGAACAAGGGAGCTGCCATGGCAGTCAGCAGTGAGGTATACCAGTGCCCTGGAGGCACCATCTGCCAGAATTATGCTTCCAACCAGATTCATCTTGGTTGTCTCCGGAAGCAGATTTTCCTTCTAGCAATGGCAGCTAGCAGTTTTAGGTCTCATGTGCTCCCCAGGATCCACTCCATTGGCTGTTTTTGCATCACCTTTGAAGGGCCACAAAAGTTAATGCAAATGGTATTAGAATGCATCTCACTCCCAAAGCCATCAGCTGACGTGGCCGAGCAGAAAGGGGCAAAAGCTGCTTCCTGGGACAGATATGAAACTGGTGGTGGCAGTGGATGGGAGAAGTGTGGAAGAGGAGGGTCACTAATATGTTAACAAGGGACAAATTTCCGCCAGTATTTAGCCTGTGACAAACACCATCTGTGACTGGAGAATTCCTTCCTTTGAAGAAACACTTTCTTATAACCAAGGAAACAGTCAACATCACTTGGCAAATCATTAAGTGCAACAGGTATACAAGTTTATACTGACTTCCTGAAAAGCATAATGAGTATATTCCCTGCATTCAATGTTCAGCTTGTGAGATCTGAAGGACATCTGGGTGGGGTGAAGACCTTGGTAGGGAGTGAGGGGTAGTGGGTTCTTTCTTCCTCTTTGACATATTTTGCAATCTGATTCCTTCCACAAGCAAAGGCTTATGTAACACCCATACCTCCTGGATGTGGTGTTCTGTCCCAGCTAGGTGGGTGGGCAGGCGGGCAGGGAAGGAGGAAGAGACAGACAGACATCAGCATTAGTTACCAGCCAGTTGGCTTTTAGCTCATGCGGTAGAGGCTCATGCACTAAGCTCCAGAGGTGCCAGGTTTGATATCCGCCCACTGACGACCGGGGTCTGTTGGTGTTACACTTACTCTACAGAAGTATTTTTATGAACTCCCCCAGAAATAAATCATTTCACGTTGGTACAACTGAGCAATATCTAGAGGAGGGCAGAGTCCTTTAGAATCAGGGAAATCATTTTTGTGGTATATTTTTTAAAAAGGGGGCTTCTGGGACCTCCCTCTGGCACATCACTGGGCAGTGTGTAATGGACTAAAACAGACTGCAACTGAGTGATGAGAGTCCTGATATTGAATTCCAGCAATTGCTGACTGGCTGAAAAAGGAAAAAAAAGAAAAAAAAGCCTATGGATCGTTGGCAAATGGCTAAGTGACCAACTACTGATCAGCACAGAATTATTTTGGTTTCATGAATCTACCTTAACAAACAGGATTGTGTTTGGTCTTCAAAGATTGTAATCAATATTTCAGGGTGTATGCATATGTCACCCTGCTCAGGCATGGTTTGTGTATATTAAGACAAATGATTAGGAGATCAATGGATGCATTCTAACTAGGGCTGTCAAATAATCACAGTTAACTCATGCGATTAACTAAAAAAAATTAATCGTGATTAAAAAAATTAATCGCGATTAATCACATTTATAACAAAGGACTACCAATTGAAATTTATTACTTATTTTTGGATGTTTTTCTCCATTTTCAATATTGATTTCAATTATAACACAGAATACAAGGTGAACAGTGCTCACTTTATAATATTGTTTTTGATTACAAATATATACACTGTAAAAATTATAAACAAAAGAAATAGTATTTTTCAATTCACCTCATACAAGTACTGAAGTGTAATCTTTTTATCGTGAAAGTGTAATTTACAAATGCATATTCTTTTTGTTACATAATTGCACTCAAAAACAAAACAGTGTAAAACTTTAGAGCCTACAAGTCCACTCACTCCTACTTCTTATTCTGCCAATCGCTAAGACAAACAAGTTTGTTTACATTTACAGGAGATGCTTCTGCCTGCTTCTTAATTACAGTGTCACCTGAAAGTGAGAACAGGTGTTCGCATGGCACTTTTGTAGCCAGCGTTGCAAGGTATTTACATGCCAGATATGCTAAACATTCGTATGCCCCTTCATGCTTTGGCCACCTTCCAGAGGACATGCTACCATGCTGATGATGCTCATTAAAAAAATAATGTGTCAATTAAATTTGTGACTGAACTCCTTCGGGGGAGAACTGTATGTCTCCTGCTGTGTTTTACCTGCATTCTGCATATATTTCATGTCATAGCAGTCTCGGATGATGACCCAGCACATGTTCGTTTTAAGAACACTTTCACTGCAGATTTGACAAAACTCAAAGAAGGTACTGATGTGAGATTTCTAAAAATAGCTACAGCACTCAACCTAAGATTTAAGAACTGACGTGCCTTCCAAAATCTGAGAGGGACGACGTGTGGAGCACAGTAGCGTAGCCAGGCGGTGACCAGGGGGAGTGGCCACTCCCCCACTGAGGACAAATGGCGCCTTTTAAATTTTTTGGCGCCTTTTAAATTATTCACCTGGCGACGCTCCAGCTGTTCGGCGGTGTGTTTGGCGGCCGTGTCCTTCACGCACTCCAGCTGTTTGGTGGCACTTTGGTGGGAGGTGCCACCGAAGACCCGGAGCAAGTGAAGGACCCGCTGCCGAAGTGCCGCCGAACAGCTGGAGTGCCGCCGGGTGAGTACAGGGGGATGGCACCTTTTTTTAGCTCCGCTCCCCCTGTACTCTGCACCTGGCAATGCCACTGGTGGAGCATGCTTTCAGAAGTCTTAAAAGAGCAACACTCTGATGCGGAAACTACAGAACCCAAACCACCAAAAAAGAAAATCAACCTTCTGCTGGTGGCATCTGTCTCAGATGATGAAAATGAACATGTGTCAGTCTGCACTGCTTTGGATTGTTATCAAGCAGAACCCATCATCAGCATGGACACGTGTCCTCTGGAATGGTGGTTGAAGCATGAAGGGACATGTGAATCTTTAGTGCATCTGGCATGTAAATATCTTGCAATGCCAGCTACAGCAGTGCCATGCGAACGCCTGTTCTCACTTCCAGGTGACATTGTAAACAAGAAGCGGCAGCGTTATCTCCTGCAAATTGTAACCAACCTTGTTTGTCTGAGTGATTAGCTGACCAAGAAGTAGGACTGAGTGGACTTGTAGGCTCTAAAGTTTTACACTGTTTTATTTTTGAATGTAATTTTTTTTGTACATAATTCTACATTCAACTTTCATGATAAAGAGATTGCACTGCAGTACTTGTATGAGGTGAATTGAAAAATACATTTTTTTTGTTTTTTACAGTGCAAATATTTGCAATAAAATAACTATAAAGTGAGCACTGTACGCTTTGTATTCTGTGTTGTAATTGAAATTAATATATTTGAAAATGTAGTAAACATCCAAAAATATTTAGAATATATGGTATTCTATTGTTGTTTAACAGGGCGATTAATCGTGTGATTGATCGTGATTAACTTTTTTAGTTACGCGATTAATCGCTTGGCAGCCCTAATTCTAACTAATATTATCTATAGCTATATTTCTACAGAGGGAGTCACCGTAAATATCCTTGGTTCTTGTCCAAAAACGCCAGAGGTGTACTGCATCTTATCAAGACATAGAGTAGGATAGGTATTAATAGCCGACACTTCCAACTTTCTGTAGGCAGTTTTGATACCCTGAGGCTCAATACTGCTCCCATTACTGTCAGTGACAAAACTCGGATTGACTTCAGGAGCAGCAGGACCCAGCCCTCAAAGGCATCAAAGCTTGCTTAAGCCTGGTGAAAAATTAAGATCAAATTCTGCTCTCATATGTTCACAGGCATCTGCCAGCGACTTCATTGGGAGTTGGACTTGTGTACCCGAGAACAAAGTTTAATGCTGGATCTTTAATATTTTGAGGGATTTGCTTGGCTGTATCTATAATTCACTCCTACCTATAAACAATCCCTTTTCCATAATACCTCTGTAAAGTTATGACTTTAAAAAAAATTACGATCACAGAATAATCACAAAGCTAGAATGGGAAGATCTCTTTGAAATCCAGATTTGTTTTTTAAACAGCTTGAGAAAACAATGTATGTGTGAGAATTCCAAGGGCTGGATTCACCATGCTGTCTTCTAAGGAATGTTTGTATATATTAATCACTGACATTAGATCACGGATGGTACTCAGAAAAGCACCCTGGGATCTGATTTGCAGTATCTTAGCCCTGTGATCCATGGGATTATATATGGATGTCGGGTATGGTTACAATGAAAGTCAAAGAAAGAACTCACAAAATACACATTTCATTCTGTGTGTGCTGAAGTGGCAGGATTTTGGCACAACATCAATGTATTACACATACGCATGTAAATAACCAGTACAGAGAACATCATACGTGATATGACACAGACAACACCACAACCAAAACTTTCAGAATATCAGATCAAACTCCACGAGCAATTAATATTCAGGTCTGAAAAAGATCATGGCAGCTCCAATAACATCGCAGGGAAATACACTGCCCTTATGAAACCTGCATCTCATTACATGCTGCTTGCAACTGCAAAATGAAGAGGGAGCGTGTTGATTTTTTAAGGGCATGTACATTTTACTGAGCTTTTTCTGTGCCAGTAAAAAAACAGTCCCATGGCTTCCTTTATAGTGTGTCTTCTCAAGATTCATTTGCCTTTAATGCTACCAGGTAGCATGTTGCTCCACTTACGTGCCACTGCTTATGTCTGGAATTTCATGATGTAACAAGCCTGGTGATATGACATCACCAAGCTGAAAAAGCTGTGTCGGGGGCTCAGCTTCATTCCCCTTCTCTTCTAACAGGCCTATTTCAGTGCTCCTGGATTGAATGTTCACGCTGTGCCTGGATATTGTGTTTCTGCTAGAAATAAGGGGCACGAAAGCAGTTTTCTGTCCAGTGATTTTGCCAGCCATTTTAGCAGACATGCACATCTATACAAGCATAGGGTGGTAATTAAAGAAACAGGATAAAAGCCAACAAAATCCTCTTTCCACACAGTTGCAGCTTTGTGTCAAACATAGATTCCTGATGCACTCGAAGGATCCATTATTAATCAGTTACGGTTAATTGGACATTACTCACATCCCACCACACAGCACATATTTCACAACCCCAATGCTGGCAATTAGAAAGCAATGCAAGGTTTGACTGGATCAGTTTTTTGACAGCACATGTAGCCGTTGCTTGCACGATAGTTCATTATAAAATGATTGCCACTCAACAAGCAAAGAGAGTGCACAGTCTGTACAGCACTTGGGGATCCTGTGGGTTAAGAAGTGCTACATACAAGTATGGGATCACCATTGTTCTGAATCAAGGGTGTTTAGCACCATGGGTACCAGTTATTCAATTGACCGGGCTGGCTCTATTACCTCTTTCACTCTCAGTGGTGTAACGGTGCTCCGGACAGCAAGGCACAGACGATGACAACAGGGAGTGGGGGTGGGGGGAGGAGTGCTGACTAATCAAAACAACAAGGGGTACTGTCAGACACACGGGCACCATGATGGGAGACAGGCAAACCAGAATCAGACAACGACAAGCTGACCTGCTGATCTGTCGCCCAGTCCTGGAAACCCCCAATCCACCACCACCACGCAACAACCGTCCTCCTTCAGTGAAACGCCAAGAGGAACATCAGCACCACATTAATGAGGATGAGGAAGAGCAGGATGACAAAGACCACTACCCTCTGGGTCTCCGGGTTCATGTTGCAGCGGAGGAATGTGTGAAGCGCGCTCCATTTATGCCTACTTCGGTCTGGCCCCTTCGCCATGGCCAGCGATGGCCCGCTCAGCCCTCAGACAAAAACAGTTCTTTAGCTGATTACTGCACGGTTCCTGGGGTGGGGGAAGGAGGGAGGAGGGAGGGAAGAAGGGAGTTACACACAATAGAGCTCTTCTGCAGCTGTCAGGAGAAGTCTAACGGACTCGGTATAGCCATTATCAGCACTTAACGAAATACAGCACACGTGCCAGAAC
The DNA here is from genome assembly GCA_037349315.1 of Chelydra serpentina. Lineage (NCBI taxonomy): Eukaryota > Metazoa > Chordata > Testudines > Chelydridae > Chelydra > Chelydra serpentina. The sequence goes on from JBAIAC010000023.1 coordinate 2,702,208, forward strand.
CCCCCTTCCTCCCGTCAAGCAATCCAGCTTATCTCCTTCTAACTCGCCATAGCAACGGGTTTCCACTTCTTCAGCAAAGCAACCGCTTCCGTTGCGCTAGCAGAAAGAAGACATTAAATTCCTTATTGCAGGAAGCCTGCGCGTGCTGGTGCACAGCGATCCCAGCTGCGATACTGGCTTTCCAAAGAGCCACTCAGCTATTTGCTAAGCTCGGTATCCAGGATACATGCAGGCCCTAGCAACAAGGAGAGCAGGGAGGAAAACGTGGGGGGTGAGGGCTCATCTAAGGAGGGTCAGGAGTGGATTAGGCGGCTGCTTTTTTTAAATCCTTACTCCCATGCTAAGAGCATGCCACAGTCGGAAAGAAGGCTAATGGAGCTCCCTCACGGGGGCTATGTAACTAATGTCCACACCATGTGATGGTACAGAGGCGGGGCACATCTAGGGCTGCAAAGATGCTTCAGTTAAATCCAAGTTCTAAAAGCACAGGTGTGGATTAGAGGAAGGATAGATTTGGGGTTAAGGCACGGGACTGAGATTCAGGAAAACTGGGTTCAATTTCCACCACCGCCTTTCTGCGTGGCAGGCAAGCCACTTAACCTTTCTGTGCCTCCGCTTCCCATCTGTAAAATGGGAATAATAATACTTCCTGTGTCTGTCTTTTCTATTTAGACAGCAAGTTCTTCAGGGCAGGGGCTGTCTCCTACTCAGTTTATGTACAAACTAGAAAGATTTCAAATTTAGAAATTTAAAAAAAAAAGGAAAATATGTAGTGATTTCCCCCTAAACCCCCGATGCCCCACAGCTGTATTTCTTCTTCTTCTTTATATTACAACAGTGGCTGGAGGCCCTAATCAAGATCAGGACCCCCCACTGCAGTAACAACAAAGCAGAGGAGGGGTGTGGGAAGGAGGAGGAGAACAGGATGCTGATAAATCCTCAACTTGCTTCCATTATTGTGATATATATAACACACAAACCACCTTTTTTTCAGCTGTTGGCAAGATTTACAGTCAGGACATCACCTCACTGAAGGTACCAACATTGACCATCATTTCTTCTTGAGGATTTATATTGCTTTACTTTTTCTTTCCGAGAGTTGCCGTCTGTGTGGTTTTTTTTTTAATTGTGCTACTTGGGGGAAAGAGCGGGTGTTGGGTGGGAACTGCTGACCAGAGAAATAATTTCCTCTCTGTTGTTATATTTTGGTAGTGTGTAAAATATCTGTCCTTTGCGGATATTGTTATAAAAAACAAGTCTGTAACAACTGCAACTCCCTGGTATCTGCACGTGAAGAGTACTGTGAATCATCGCTGACACCTAAATCGAGAGCAAGATATACAACACCTAGGTGGAGGGGGCTTAAGACGCCAATGTATATTTAGTACATGGCACATAATGCTCCATTTTGTCTTCAAGACTCATTAACAGTTTTGTCTGGGCCTCAGCAGCTTTGCTATTCACTGCCTGACGTACCAGGGGCTGTGTATCCATATCACATTTGAAAATCTATTTGAGGTTGTCAGATCTCTGCTGTTGATCTTCACAATCTTTTTTTTTCTGGTGCATTTCGGCATGAGGATCTGCTGGTATGATGCCTTACTGGAAAAGAGTAAGTTATTTACTTGTAACTGGAGGTTCTTTGAGATGTGTGGTCCCTATATGAATTTCCAAATGTGGGTGCGCACACAGGCCAGGTGCTGGAATTATTTGTAGCAGTGTTGGTTGATCCACAGGTGCATCGTGCGTCAGCCTCATGTCTGCAGCTGAGACTATGAGAGGCCATGTAGATCGATGCTACTCCAGTATCCCTCCCACTGATAAGCAATGTAGTCTGCAGCAGAGGGGATGGAGGGTGGGTATCGGAATCCAAAGAGGGATGACACATCTTGAAGAAGTAAGTAATTACTCTTTTTCTTCAAGTGATGGCCCCTGTTATGGATTCCAGACCTGGGTGAGTAGTGAGCAGTGATCAGCGTGGAGGCAGGTGTGAGGACTTGTGAGGAATTATTGTCTATAGCACAGTGTGGCCCATGGCTGCATCTGCGGCTGCCACCTGGGCAAGGAAGTAGTGAGACGTGAAGGTGTGGATGGAGTGCCACATGGCTGCACAGCAAATTTCCTGCTATGGCACATCTGCAAGGCAGGCTGATGTGGCCACATATGCTCGCGTAGAGTTTGCTGTGACTCTAGGAGGTGGAAACACATTGGTGAGTATGTTGCATTCGTGGATGCAAGAGGAGATCCATGTGGAGATGCACTGCAAGGAGAGGGCTTGTCCCTTGCATCAGGCTGCAATTGCAACAAAGAGCCTGGGCGATACACAAAAGGCACAGGTGCGGTGGATGTAGAAGGTCAGTGCACGCCGGACATCAAGGGAGTGAAATGCTCTTTCCCTGTGGGAGGAGTGGGGTTTGGGATAGAAGACCGGGAGGTGAATGCACTGATTGAGGTGGAATTCTACCACCTTAGATATGAATTTTGGGTTCAGGCACAAGGAAACCTTGTCCTTGTGGAAGACGGTGTAAGCGGGGGGTCGGCCATCATGGCCACCAGTTCACTAACACATCTCGCCGATGTGATGGCCAACAAGAAGATCACCTTCATGGAGACATGGGAGAGAGAGCATGTTGCGAGGGGTTCGAAGGGCGGCTTTGTGAGGGCAAAGAGAACAAGATTAAAGCCCCAGGAAGGTGTGGGGTTGAGTATTGGTGGGAACATATTCAGCAGACCCTTGCAGAAGCCAATTGTGGTCGGGGGTGCGAAGACAGAGATATCATCCACCAGGGGGAGGAAGGCACTGAGTGGCACCAGGTGGACCCATTTGGAGTGGTGGGCAAGGTCTGATGTTTTGAGGTGGAGAAGGTAGTCCAGTACAATAGGAACTGCTACGGAGTCCAGCGGGTAATGGTGGCGGTGAGCCCTGGAGGTGAATTGTTTCCATTTTGCTTGATAGAAGGCCCTGGTAGATGACTTCCTGCTTTGCATGAGGATATTGTGCACTGAGGTGGAGCTCGCCTTGTTTCTGTGCAAACTCCATCCAAATACCAAGCTGTGAAATGGAGTGGGCTTGGGTTGGGGTATCAGAGCTGGCCCACACCTGTGTGAGGAGCTCCAGGTGTGTGCAGAGGAGCGGCGGGGTGTGAGCAGAGAGGCAGAGGTGGTCTGTGAGCCAATACTGGTCAGGCCAAAAGGGGGCTAACAGTATAACCATCGCTCAGTCCTGGCAAATCTTGTGCAGAATTTGTGGGATGAGCGGAATGGCATAGCATAGGTTGCTGGTCCAGGGGAGGAGAAGGTCATTGCCCTGTGAGTCCTCCCTCATGCGCCCCTTGGAGCAATAAAAGGGGAGTCTGTGGTTCTTGCTGGTCATGAAGGAGTTCCATCGCAGCATGCCTCACCTGTGAAAGACAGATTGGAGTGTGAGATCGTGCAGTTCCCACTTGTGGTCTATGTAGAAGGACCTGCTGAGCATGTCTGCAAGGGAGTTGTGGGAGCCTGAGAGATATGTGGCCTGGAGTGTGACATGGTGTTAGATGTACCAGTTCCATAGGTAGATGGCCTCTGCCCAGAGAGAGGGGCACTTGGCACCGCCTTACTTGTTGACATAGACTACCATTGCCATGTTGTCGGATAGCAGTTGAATGTGATGGGATCGTATGAGAGGGTGGACCTCCCGGCAGGCAAAGCAGATGGTTCTTAACTCCAGGATGATGATGGACATCTTGGCTTCTCGTGGGAATCCAAATAGGGACCATCACTTGAAGAAGAATTGGCATTTCTTGCCTGAAAACTGGGTTAATGCAAACAGCTTCCTAGGTCTGACACTAATACTGGGCTACTGCTCTTATGTCTCCAAGGATTCTCATCCAGGTTTCTCATCTGCTAGCCCTCCTGCTCAGTGAGTATGTGAAGCTGTTGAAGGATATAGCAAGGCAAGGTGGACTGCAGTATTTTTAGCATATGGACGATTCCAACTCTACATCTGTGTCCTCAGAGCTGAACAGAACAGATGATCACCTTACACAATGTCAAGAGCTACATCCTTCAATTGGTGGGTATGGAGGTCTTGTTGGATACGGTGCTGCTGCTTAGACATCCAGGCAGCAGCAGAGGCCAAGACTGCATTTTTCATCTATATTTGGATGAAGGATGCTACTTTTGGCAGGGAGGGGAAAGGAGGTTGTTGCCCTTGACTCATGCCTTTGTCTCCTCAAGACTGTGTTACTTGCAACATGCACTGCATGAACGCTTGAACCTCAGCTAGAATAGGATATGGCTGCCTGTTTATTACAACTTTGTCCTGGCTTCCAACTCATTTTGACCTTTAAAGTCTTAAGTGGTTTGGGTGCTGATTACATAAGAGCCCACTTCTCTGTATGTGTGACAGCACATCAACTGGAGTGACTGAGCCCATTTCGTGAAGGGTCTTCAACTCCAGAACTTACTCTCCCACTTGATTTGCTGATCTTCAGGACAGCCTGCAAAGCTTATTTATTCTTGCAGACTTTCCATGAGTGGATTGGTGATGGACATGAGTGAAATGAAGGGGCTGAATCTTATTTGTGAGGATTGGGGAAGTTTTGGGGAGGCTAAGTAGGGTGAGTGAAAGAACTTTCTTTAGGGTGGGAGAATGATTACATATATTTTCATAAAATGTACACAGCACCTACAACTTTAGCCAGGCACCTGACTAAATTGAAAACAAATAAATAAACTGTAGTGACTGATGAAAGCCCAAGATGCAGTGATGTGTACTGACAGTGACTGAGGTGGAAAGAAACCTCAGCGATCTCTGATGGGCTGTAGGAATACGGAGAAGATGCCAAGAAGTCTCCAGGTTCTTCTAATGCTATAGTTGTTCAGGAACAGGATTGGATTTTTGGTGTCCTAAGAAGTTTGTGCATGTTGTTTGATTAGCTGGTAGCACACCTAATTTTCTTTGTTTTCTTTCTCAGCTTTTCCCGGGGCGAGGGATGAGGGAGGTGAAAGGGCTTGAGGGTATCCCACAGGGAGGAATTCCCAAGTGTTCCTTCCTGGGTCCAAGGGTTTTTTGTTTTGTTTTTTGCATTTGGGTGGTGGCAGCATTTACCAAGCCAAGGTCAGAGAAAAGCTGTAACCTTGGGAGTTTAATACAGGCCTGGAGTGGCAAATATTAATTTTTAGAATCCTTGCAGGCCCCCACCTCCTGTACTCAAAGTTATAGAATGGGGAATCAGCCTTGACATGGTGGCAGAGCGGTGGGATCATTTTGAATCAGAAGCACAGACCTCAGGATTTTAAAAGGACACATCTTTCCTTTTGGCTGCTTGCAGCCAGGGTGGTTTTTTTTCTTTTCTTTGTTGCCTGAGGGGGAACAGGCAAGCCAAAGGATTAGCCTGCAAAGCCAGGGAGTCCAACCAGCAGTTTATTTTTTTTTCTTTTTCTAGCTTCGTAGCAACAAAATAGCTAGGCTAGAGTAGCACAGCCTTTGCATGAGGTTGTGGTAGGGCACCGAAACCCTAGAGAAACCAGTCTTCCCAAAGCGACACACCACAGAGAAGACGGACCCAGATCAAGCTCAGACATCCAGCTCCTTGACAGAAATGCAGGGAAAGAATGGGGGACCGGGAACTTCCCAGGAGGGAACTTCCCCAATCCGAGATCCAGGTGCCAGGATGGAGGGATGCCTTTAACACAGGCCGAGTTCTAACTGAGGCAGAAAGGAATTTCTTCCTAGAGATGAAGTGCTTGGAAGTGGAGGGCAAGCGCTTGGAGGCAGAAGCGGAGGTAAAGTGCTTGGAAGCAGAGGCGAAGTGCTGGCAGGCAGAAGCAAAGGCAAAGCGCTTGGAGGCGAAAGCAGAGGAGAAGAGAGAGGAGAAGCACTTGGAAATGAAGCGCTTGGAGGCGGAAATGGAGCTGAAGCGCTTGGAGCTGGAAAAGGTTAAGCTGGATCAACCAGGTAACCCTAACAGTCCTTCTCAAGGTACCGCTCCCCATACCAAGAAATTCCCCACATACAAGATAGGCGATGATACAGAGGCCTTCTTAGAAAATTTGTAAAGGGCCTGCCTTGGGTACAACACCCCTACAGACCAGTATATGGTGGAGCTGAGACCGTAGCTCAGTGGACTCTTAGCAGAGGTGGCAACTGAAATGCCTAAAGAGCACATGAACAAATATGAACTTTTTAAACAAAAGGCCAGAATTAGAATGGGGCTAACACCCGAACATGCCCGTCGGTGGTTCAGAGCCCTAAGGTGGAAACCAGACGTGGCATTTTCCTGACATGCCTAATACATTTTAAAAAATCGGGATGCCTGGATATCAGGAGCAAGTGTTAAATCTCTGGAAGATCTGTCTCTCCGAATGCAAATGGAGCAGTTCTTAGAGGGTGTTCCTGAGGAAATAGAAAGGTACATCTTAGATGGGAAGCCCAAAACTGTAACCAAGGCAGGGGAGATCGGAACCAAATGGGTGGAGGTGGCGAAGAAGGACAAAGCTAGTAGCAGTTGGAGTGGATATCAGAAGGGGAAACCCAAGACAACACCCCACCATCAGGGTCAGCCCAAAGCCCCAACATACAGCCTGGGAGACCCCAGATGCCCTCTTGTCCCACCACCCCACTCTCCAATCACCCACCTTGTCCCAGTCCACAGTCAGCTGGGTGATGTTTCAAATGTAATGAGCTGGAGCATGTGAAGGCCAACTGCCCCAAGAGCACCAACCGACTGCAACTCATCACCATGGAATCCCACCAAGAGCCTTCAGGCCCAGATACCTCACAAATACTCCCAGAGCGAAGGGAAACTGTGAGCGTGGACGGAAGGAAGATTACTGCATGGAGAGACACTGGAGCACAGGTGTCAGCTATCCACCAATCCCTGGTGGACCCCAAATTCATCGACCCAGAGGCCCATGTGATGGTGCAACCCTCTAAGGCCAACTCTTTTAACTTGCCTACAGCCAAGTTGCCTGCCCTGTACAAGGGCTAGTCAGGAATATGGACTTTTGCAGACTATGATGATTATCCCATCCCCATGCTGTCGGGAGAAGACTTAGTCAACTATGTGAGGCTAACAAAAAAAGTGGGGATGGTCACCCACAGCCAGGATAAACAGGCCTCCACACCTAACCCCATTCCTGAGTCTCCTACAGGGACTGAGCTAGAGGTGGAACGAGACTCCAGACCAGAGTCTATGGCAACAGTTGTAGATCCAGTTCCTGGGACCCAGCCAGAACCAGCCCAAGGATCAGAACTGGTGGAGCAGTCAGCACCAGAGCCCATTCTTGCAACCCCACCAGAGTCAGGGGAGCCAGCACCAAAGGGCACCACAGAGCATGCACCTGCAGCAGTAGCTAAACCGGTGCAAGAGGCTCAACCGGAGCCTGATATACCACCTAGTGCACCTGAGGAGAGCGGTTCACAATCGATGGAGACACTCCCATCACCTGCATCACTTCCAGTGGGACCAAGCGCAAGTCCACAACTCAGCGAGGAACTAATGTCTCCAGCATCAAGGGAGCAGTTCCAGGCAGAGCAGGAAGTGGATGAGAGAATCAAGGGAGCTTGGACGGCGGCACGGAGCGACCCACCACCTCTCAGCTCTTCTAATCGGTCCAGGTTTGTTATAGAAGGAGGACTCTTATACAAGGAAACCCTTTCTGGTGGGCACAAGGAGGACTGGCATCCTCAGAGACAGTTGGTAGTTCCAACTAAGTACAGAGAAAAGCTCTTGAGCTTAGCGCACGATCACCCTAGTGACCAAGGACCATTTGGGGAAGTAATTCCACTGGGAGGGGATGGGCAAGGATGTTTCTACCTATGTCCGGTCTTGTGAGGTGTGCCAGAGGGTGGGAAAGCCCCAAGACCAGGTCAAGGCCCCTCTCCAGCCTCTCCCCATCATTGAGGTTCCATTTCAGCATGTAGCTGTGGATATTCTGGGTCTTTTCCCTACGAAGACACCCAGAGGAAATCTGTACATACTGACTTTCATGGATTTTGCCACCCGATGGCCGGAAGCAATAGCTCTAAACAATACCAGGGCTAAAAGCGTGAGCCAGGCATTGACAGACATTTTTGCCAGGGTAGGTTGGCCCTCTGACATCCTTACAGATTCGGGAACTAACTTCCTGGCAGGGACCATGAAACGTCTTTGGGAAGCTCATGGGGTAAACCACTTGGTTGCCACCCCTTACCAACATCAAATGAATGGCCTAGTGGAGAAGTTTAATGGGACTTTGGGGGCAACGGACACACATCATGAGGTTTTTCCATGAGACAGAAACCCCGCAACCCAAGGACTTTCTGTCCAAGTTCTATGTGGGCCATGACTCTTGAGACAAACTGACTGAAAAACTAATTCTGTATTTCACTGTCTTACTGCAAATAAAGCAGTGTATAGTGGGAAAAGAAAAAAAAAACACCGTCAAAGATTCTCTAGCCCTTGCTTGAGAAAACCTACAGGATGCTCAACAGGAGCAAAAGGCCTGGTATAATAAACATGCCAGAGAGTGTTCCTTCAAAGTAGGTGACCAAGTCATGGTACTGAAAGTGCTCCAGGCCAATAAGATGGAAGCGTCGTGGGAGGGGCCATTTATGGTCCGAGAGCACCTGGGAGCTGTTAATTACCTCATAGTGTTCCCAGACCCTACCTAAAACCTAAAATATGCCATGTTAATTCTCTAAAGCCCTTTTATTCCCAAGAAATCAAGGTTCTCCAGTTTACAGTCCAGGAGAGAGACGACGCTGAGTGGCCTGAAGGAGTCTACTATGAAGGAAAAAGCAACGGTGACGTGGAAGAGATGAGCCTTTCCATGACCCTTGGGCATAAGCAGCAACAGCAAATCCAGGAGCTGTGCACCAGCTTCATGCCAGTGTTTTCAGCCACCCCAGGCCGGACAGAACAGGGGTACCACTCCATTGACACAGGTAATACTCGCCCAATTAGAGCCCAACCCTACCGGATGGCTCCTCAAGCCAAAACCACAATAGAAAGGGAGATCAAGGACATGTTACAGGTGGGTGTAGTCCGCCCCTCTGAGAGTGCATGGGCCTTTCCAGTGGTTCTGGTTCCCAAACCAGATGGGGAAAAATGTTTTTGTGTGGACTACGATAAGTTAAATGCTGTAACTCGCCCAGAGAACTATCCAATGCCATGCACAGATGAGCTATTGGAGAAACTGGCATTTGAGGATGAGGAAAGTAAATAAACCTTGACATTTTTTCTCTTTGGATATTTCCATGAAATTTCTTGAAAAAATGAAATATCTGGAGGGCAATAGGATGCAAGCGCAAAAGAAGATTTTTTTTTTAACACAAAATTCTGTGGAAGAAAAATATATTTTGCATACAACTCTCATCACAGCAGAGCTTAGAAGACATCCTAACCCAAAGATCATATCTGTCATGCCTCTTACTGAATGTTACAGCCCCTATTGTAGCAAGCTGGAATGCATGAGTCAGGTATAATGTATTTAATGTTTGTATGTCTTAAAGTTCAAATAAAATCACACAGCCACCTTGCTGACTTTACAGTGGATAATCTGACTGTGAACGCATGAATGGCACAGATATTTACTGCAATCTGACATTGGTTGTGATACATCCTTTGTTTCTACTACCTTGGCAGGTCATCCAAACCATCCAACAACATTTTTTGATCAGGAGAATTTGTACCTGGAAATAATTTCCATGGCAACTCAAACTGTTTCCCTGCTACAAACAGCTAAAATACAATCGCTCCGTTATTAGCTATTATTTTGTGCACTTTTCATTACAGAAATTAGATCTGGTTCTTTCTCATCACTGGCCAGGCATATGCCTATACGGTAGGTGTTGTCACTGTCAGAGGAAATGACTTAAGATATTAGCCTGCAATTTGGTATACTCTGAAATGTTATTCTTCTAATGTTTACCAAAACAGCACATTTTAAGTTAATAACGCAGAATATTCATGAAAATTAATTTTTAATTGCAATAATTCACATCAGATAATGTATTTGATCCACCAAGTCAGGGAACAGAAACATGCCAAGTGATTAATGTGTCCACTCAAAACAGCTCAAATTGTGAATACTGAACAATCCCAATGACCTGTTCACAAACAAGTTACAAACCAAGCTGTATTTGCAGAAGATATTCAGTGACTAAAATTTCAAACAACGAATACATTCAAGAAAAATGAAAATCTGTTACTGGGTACTGTGTAGTACAGATAGTAAAAAAAATAATGTAATCAATCTTTGCTAATTATTCCTACAGCTCTTAATTGTTTCTCTGTACACTTAGTGTGGTGTCAGCCTTTAAAGATTTGGCTCATTGTTCCTTTTGCAAGGCCTGTTAGTCAGATGTAATGAACAAACAAAACCACTTGCTTTCCAAATGAAAGAGAGAATTTCAATATTGTCTCGGCTGCACTGGGACATAAAAAACAGCTGTATGTAAATATGAAAAATTTATAACTGCAACAAATAGCACAGGTGCTTCTGCAGAAAAGGGGATTAAATAACTTTATTATTGGTCTTCTCAGTTAATTCTACTGAACTGTGAAGGCAAAAAGCATGGGTTGCAAATTGCAAATCCAATGAATAAAACAGTGCAGTAAGAACAAATATTGGTGTCAATGCCTTTGCTTCTATCCACGACAGAGTTAGAAGGAAAAAAGTAGGGTAGTACTGTACATGATGCTGAACCATGAGTCTTTCCTCTATTCGTCTTAGCACAAACATTTCAATCTAGAAAGATAAACATGAAATTTGTGGGCCAGATCCTTAGATCAGTGCTTAATTTGTGCCGGGGCTTGCCCGGGCTGAGCCCCAGGCACCTCTAGGCTTGCCACATCAGGTTTTTTAGGCGCATAAGAGTTTCCGCCTCCACTCACACGTCACTCAGCTGCCAGAGGAACGTTTCTGGAGCATTGCGCTGCTGCTTGCATGATACTTGAGCCCCACCACCCTGGCACCTCTTGCTTGAGCCCCTGAACCTCTTGCATTACAAATGAAGCACACCCTTAGAAAGTGCAATTTGGATTAACTCTGCTGAAGTCAATGAAGCCAAGGCAATTTACATCCACTGAGAATTTGGCCCAGCACGTAAATAACATGAAGGCAAAATAATGATTGGGGACAGAAACCCTAGGAGTCACTCGAGGTACCGTAGTAAAGTGAATGTCTAGGATTATCTGTGTTAGATATAAAATGGAAGAAGGCATCAGAAGGGGGGAGGAGAGAGCTTCCTATAAGAAAGTGGAAATAGAAAGATTTAGGATCTGATCCAAATCCCATTGACTTTTCATTTACTTTATTTGGGGGTAGTTTGAGCTCCTTTATACTTCAGGTACTACAAATAACTTGTGCGCTACAAATCATCAGAAGAAACAGGCTTACCGTGTAATTTATTAACACCCAATTAAAAATCAGTTACATAAAAATAACTATATTAAAAGAATATTAAGGTAGCAAGGCCAAGCAGTCAATGTAAAGAAATGCTACAATTAAGGGCTTGTCTACACAACCAATCATGGCAAGCTAGGGTGTGAATTTACCACACAGTAGCCTGCTGCTCCTGTCTAACTATCTGTGTGGACCCTGCTGATGAGCATTAACAGTTTATTAATGTGTTCTGATCTAGTCCTGTTTCTGAAAACAGGGACTTATAATTGAAAGTGTCAGGCAACCTTAGTCATAGGCAGTGCTACCTACAGCACCTGTAATAAAGATAAAATGTTTCCTTATTACAGGGATATTGATCATTGCTTAAGGCTAGATAGTGGAGCAAAGTGTAACAGTGAGGTTTTGTGTGTGTGCTGAATTAGCTCTCAGGAATCAATGTAACTAGTAAATAGTAATTAGCAGTAACTAGTAATCCACGATTGAGCCAGAGCTTAAAAGTGTCAGAATGGAAAAAGTTCAGCTGTTTAAATTGCACATGGCCAAATATTTCCGTAATGGAAAACAATGTTTATAGGTCCAGAATGCCCTCTAAAGTTTACAGTCTGTAATGGTCCATGGCCACTATGTTACTAGTACACGGTGAGAGAGTTGTTTCTCATCATTGCGGATAGAGCACAGCATGTTTCTCTAGCTAGTATGACATGGCATAATTCAGTTTCTACAGCCAGTACTGCACTGGACAGTTTACAGGGGTTCTACCATTAGTATATTACGGATGGCTTCATTAGTAGAGTGCTAAGATATGGTACACTGGTTGTCAAAGGACAATAAGCTAGTCCGCGGATTTCTCTGTATGATCCACAGATTTAGAGATTGTTGCATGGGGTGAAGGGTATGACATTCAGCCATTTCAACCATGTAGTTATAACTGAAAACCTCAAAAATTAAAGGATTCCAGTGACATTTCCATACCTTTGTTCCTCCTCACTTCCTCAGAATGGAACACTTTCTGAAACTGGCAACAACTCCAGCCCACCATCAATTTATTCAAGGTTGGAGGAAGATGTAATAATCCCACTTTGGAGCAGTTCTCTACAGGGGACATCCCTTGTATGAAGAAAAATCTTAACTGGGGATAATTTAGAAGCCAGAATCAGTTTTGAAGGAGACCTTTCACCTTCAGACCTTTGTAGAAGAAAGTCTTCAAAGTTCTGCGGAAGGCATAGTTCTTGCCCTCTGTCCCTCCCTCTTGCTCTCTCTGATTATATAAGGGGTTTCAAGCAAGCAATTTAGTTTTGTGATGTTCAGCATATTTAAATGACACTACCCAGTATAAAGGATGAGCATTTATGTATCTCTTTTCTTTACACAATGTGTTTTACTACAATTCAGGTCAGGGAACTGCCATGACGCGCTCATTGCCTTGTCTTGTTGCCCGCCTCTGAATATCCCAATCTTGCCAGTTCTGTATGTGGAAAATACTGAAGTCCGTTACACCAAACAGTGCTGTAAAGAATACACAGCTGGCATGTTATTGTGACCCCAGGGCCCCCTTAATGCCAGTCAGGAAGGGGGTTATAGAAGGTCCTGATTCTGATATGTACATTCTGGTTCACCAAAGAATGTCATGTGAGGTCTTAAATGAAAGCCAGGGTCACGCTGGTCGTGGATATCATTGTGAAATGTGTGTACAGAGATACTATGCAGGAGTTATGTATGTATATTGTTCTTATCTTCTGTGTCACAGCAGCGGTGCAGAAGCAGGTTTCCTGTCAGACAAAAGATTCTTATTCACCTGTCTCTCTGTCAGCATGTACAGTTACTTTGCAAATCACTGCTATCACCTTGTGCTTCCCCATAGTAGAGTCAGGGCCAGCTCCTGCCACCAGATGGCAAAGCACGTGCCTGGAGCGGCGCCTTGTAGGGAGGCAGTCCGGGGATTCTGGGGCGGCGGTTGTTTGGTTTTTTTTGCTTCGGCACTTTGGTCGGCGGCCTTTTTTTTTGCTTGGGACGGCCGAAAAGCTAGAGCCGGCCCTGAGTAGAGTACAGAACAATCCATCCATGCTAAGAAATTAGACCCTGTTTTAAGCAACAGGTGTCATGGAACAACAGGATATCTAAAGCCAACACCAAAGGACAGCCTGTCCTTAGCGGCTGGCATTGCACCACCTGATATCAGGAAGAAGGTAGCAAGCCAAAGTGAAAGATCCTGGCAAATGGAAGATCCAAGGCATCCATTATACTGTCACACAGGAATAATCAAACACCTTAAATTGCGAATGAGTTTTATAATCAGTTTTGTGCCTTTGGATATGACAGCTGGCAAGGCACGACTGAGGTTATGGAATGAAAGACTACGCACAGTTGGACGCACAGAAACAGATCTGGAACCCCAGGAGGACTTTCCCAGAGGGGCTGATATAGACTGGTCAATGTGGCGATGACTGAACCACCTGCGCATGCAAACTGGCAGCTCAAAGACTAATATGAATAAATGGGGCTATTTTAATGACACAATATAGGTGAGTGTGGCAGGGTGCAGACCATGGAGCACCTGCTCGTTTGCTGACTCTTTGGGGAGACCTGTACAAAGGAGGACCTTGCTGCAGTGATGGAAAAAGACATTGCTTGTGCACAGTCCTGGAAAAACATCTAGTTTGTGACAAGGACACGAGAAGAAGCAGCAGCATGTATATTAAGCATTGTAAGCAAACACAATGGAGGCACATTTACATATGAATTCAACAGAGAAATATGACATCAACAAGGAAGGGCACACAGCAGGGGATGAGAACCTTATCTTGTGATACACTTCAAAGATTTGCTAGACTGTTTTTGGGGAACAAAAAAGAAATGCTGTCATCTGGTACCTAAGAAGTAAATGGGCAGTGCATTTATACTCATAGAAATAGAATCATAACCAGGCTTGGCTGAAACACTGCAGAGGATATTTGGGGTGAGAAACTTCAGACAGAAGCGACAAAGGGTCCTGTGGCACCTTATAGACTAACAGAGGTATTGAAGCATAAGCTTTCGTGGGTGAATACCCACTTCTTCGGATGCAAGCAGTGGAAATGTCCAGAGGCAGATATAAATGTGCAGGGAAGATTCAGGCTAGAGATAAAGAGGTAAGCTTAATCAGGGAGGGTGAGGCCCTCTTCTAGCAGTTGAGGTGTGAACACCAAGGGAGGAGAAACTGCTTTTGTAGTTGGCTAGCCATTCATAGTCTTTGTTTAGTCCTGAGCTGATGGTGTCAAATTTGCAAATGAACTGAAGCTCTACAGTTTCTCTTGGAGTCTGATCCTGAAGTTTTTTTGCTGCAGGATGGCTACCTTTAGGTCTGCAATTGTGTGTCCAGGGAGGTTGAAGTGTTCTCCTACAGGCTTTTGTATATTGCCATTCCTTATATCTGATTTGTGTCCATTTATCCTTTTGCGTAAGGACTGTCCAGTTTGACCGATGTACATAGCAGAGGGGCATTGCTGGCATATTATGGCATATATTACATTGGTGGATGTGCAGGTGAATGAACCGGTGATGGTGTAGCTCATCTGGTTAGGTCCTGTGATGGTGTTCCTGGTGTTGATATGTGGGCAAAGTTGGCATCGAGGTTTGTTGCATGGATTGGTTCCTGAGTTAGAGTTATTATGGTGCGGTGTGTAGTTGCTGGTGAGAATATGCTTCAGGTTGGCGGGTTGTCTGTGGGCGAGGACTGGCCTGCCTCCCAAGGCCTGTGAAAGTGAGGGATCGTTGTTCAGGATGGGTTGTAGATCACTGATGATCCGTTGGAGAGGTTTTAGCTGAGGACTGTAAGTGATGGCCAGAGGAGTTCTGTTGGTTTCTTTCTTTGGTTTGTCTTGCAGCAGGAGGCTTCTGGGTACACGTCTGGCCCTGTTGATCTGTTTTCTTATTTCCTCATGTGGGTAGCGTAGTTTTGAGAATGCTTGGTGAAGATCTTGTAGGTGTTGGTCTCTGTCAGAGGGGTTGGAGCAAATACGGTTGTACCTCAGTGCTTGGCTGTAGACAATGGATCGTGTGGTGTGTCCGGGATGGAAGCTGGAGGCATGTAGGTAGGCATAGCGGTCAGTGGGTTTTCTGTATAGGGTGGTGTTAATGTGACCATCGCTTATTTGCACTGTGGTGTCTAGGAAGTGGACTTCCCGTGTAGACTGGTCCAGGCTGAGGTTCATGGTGGGGTGGAAGCTGTTGAAATCGGTGTGGAATTCTTCCAGAGTTTCTTTCCCATGGGTCCAGATGATGAAGATGTCATCAATGTAGCGTAGATAGAGAAGGGGCGTGAGTGGACGAGAACTGAGGAAGCGTTGTTCCAGGTCAGCCATAAAGATGTTGGCATATTGTGGGGCCATGCGGGTGCCCATAGCGGTGCCACTGGTCTGGAGGTATATATTGTCACCAAATTTGAAATAACTGCGTGAGGATAAAATCACAGAGTTCAGCAACCAGTTGTGCTGTGGCATCATCAGGGATACTGTTCCTGACAGCTTGTATTCCATCTGTGTGTGGGATGTTTGTGTAGAGAGCCTCTACATCCATGGTGGCTAGGATGGTGTGTTCTGGAAGATTACCAATGTATTGTAGTTTTCTCAGGAAATCAGTGGTGTCACGGAGATAGCTGGGAGTGCTGGTGGCATAGGGTCTGAGTAGAGAGTCCACATATCCGGACAGTTCTTCAGTGAGAGTGCCAATGCCCGAGATGATGGGGTGTCCAGGATTTCCAGGTTTGTGGATCTTGGGTAGTAGGTAGAATAACCCCAGTCGGGGCTCTAAGGGTATGTTGATTTGTTCCTGTGTTAGTGTAGGGAATGTCCTGAGTAGATGGTGCAGTTTCTTAGTGTATTCTTCAGTGGGATCTGAGGAGAGTGGCCTGTAGAATTTGGTATTGGAGAGTTGTCTGGCAGCCTCCTTTTGGTAGTCAGACCTGTTCATGATGACAACAGCACCTCCCTTATCAGTCTCTTTGATTATAATGTCAGGGTTGTTTCTGAGGCTTTGGATGGCATTGCGTTCTGCACGACTTAGGTTATGAGTCAGGCGGCGTTGTTTTTCCACAATTTCTGCCTGTGCACGTCGGCGGAAGCATTCTATGTATAGGTCCAGACTGTCATTTCGACCCTCAGGCGGAGTCCATGTGGAGTTCTTCTTCTTGTGCTGTTGGTGGGAGGGTATATGTGTATCTGTGCGATGTTCAGTGTTATCTTGAATGTATTCTTTGAGTCGGAGACGGTGAAAGTAGGCTTCCAGGTCCTTATGCAAAAGGATAAATGGACACAAATCGACAGTCCTTACGCAAAAGGATAAATGGACACAAATCAGATATAAGGAATGGCAATATACAAAAGCCTGTAGGAGAACACTTCAACCTCCCTGGACACACAATTGCAGACCTAAAGGTAGCCATCCTGCAGCAAACAAACTTCAGGATCAGACTCCAAAGAGAAACTGTAGAGCTTCAGTTCATTTGCAAATTTGACACCATCAGCTCAGGACTAAACAAAGACTATGAATGGCTAGCCAACTACAAAAGCAGTTTCTCCTCCCTTGGTGTTCACACCTCAACTGCTAGAAGAGGGCCTCACCCTCCCTGATTAAGCTTACCTCGTTATCTCTAGCCTGAATCTTCCCTGCACATTTATATCTGCCTCTGGACATTTCCACTGCTTGCATCCAAAGAAGTGGGTATTCACCCACGAAAGCTTATGCTTCAATACCTCTGTTAGTCTATAAGGTGCCACAGGACCCTTTGTCGCTTCTACAGATCCAGACTAACACGGCTACCCCTCTGATACTTCAGACAGAAGGTTAGCTTGTTAAGTCTAGTCTCTAGAAAGCATGGTATGATTTTATTTTATATATAACTTTTTGTTTCCATTATCCTCATTCACTATCTCTTGAACCTTTACTCAACTTATCCTTGCTTTCACTATAAATATATCTCAGTGCTATGATATTAAGCTAAGTGCTGATCTCAAATTGAATCATACAAGTTAGTGCGCGCACTGTTCCCTCAGGGACAGCAGACCTGGTATTTCAGAACGTGTCCAGTGGATAAAGGGCTGAAGACTACAGGGAGATGCTTCAAAGGAGCTTAGTGACCGGGGTGCACCTATTGTTAACCTGCAAAGCAAAATGAGGGCTGACATTGTCCTGAAGAGAGTGCTTGGGTAGCTAACAGACTAGTGACATTAGGAAGCTGACACCCAGTTAAGCACAAGCAAGTTTCCCTTATGCTGGAGGCAGGGGTGTAACAAGGTGACTCTCAGTCCTGGGTACCCCAAGAACCATCATAATAATATACATAGGGCCCTACCAAATTCATGGTCCATTTTGGTCAATTTCACAGTCATGGGATTTTAAAAATTGTAAATTTCATGATTTTAGCTATTTAAATCTGAAATTTCACAATGTTGTAATTGTAGGGATGCTCACCCAAAAAAGAGTTGTGGGGGTGTTGTAAGGTTGTCGTAGGGGGGTTTTCAGTACTGCTACCCTTACTTCTGTACCGCTGCTGACGGCAGTACTGCCTTCAGAGCTGGGCAGCTGGATTGCGGCGGCTGCTGGCCGGGCCCTCAGTCAGCAGCCGTCACTCTCTGGCCACCCGACTCTGAAGGCAGCAGTGCAGAAGTAAGGGTGGCATGGTATGGTATTGCCACCCTTACTTCTGTGGTGCTGCTGGCACTCAGCCAACAGAAACCGCTCTCTGGTCGCCCAGCTCTGAAGGCAGCGCAGAAGTAAGGGTGGCAATACCACCACACACACCCCTAAAATAACCTTGTAACCCCCCCTGCAACTCTCTTTTGCGTCAGGACTCCCCATTTGAGAAACACTGGTCTGCCCTGTTAAATCTGTATAGCATAGGATAAAAGAACACAAAAGACCAGATTTCATGGGGGCAGACCAGATTTCACAGTCTGTAATGCAGTTTTTATGGCCGTGAATTTGGTAGGGCTCCAAACATACAGTAAAGTTTGTGTGGCAACCCTTTTCACCAGCCTCTGACAGAATTAAAAAAACTGGAAAAGTCTGAGTTCTCTGGAGTGTTTGAGTGAATAGGTTATTTGACTGGAGGAAATGTTACAAAGCAAAAAAGCTAGACTCAGAGAAATTTGATGGAGACAAATGTATTGGTCCAAGTGGCCTTTTTCAGTCTAGCAACCATTGATGCCTCTATTCAGGCCAACAAGTTAGGGAAAATGCAGCAAAGTAATGTGCACTGGAGAACAAATAATGACAGGCTGTTCCTGGTAATGTGCCCCATTTGTTTTGCCCAAGAAACAGACAATAACAAGACACACAGCTGTTGATGATTCCCCCATAAACACTCTAGAATGTAGCTTTCAAACAGATCAACAACGCAGACTGGAGAAATTGTTGCTTCGTGACTCTACTGATACGTGACTCCTCCTCTGACCTACGGTAAATAAATAAGTCATTCTTGTTTGTATTACTAGCAAAATATCCATGAGGGGCTGAGAAATTTGCTGAGGGTTGTCTGCACAGAAAATGCTATAGTGGCACAGCTGCATTACTGTAGCATTTCAGTGTAGACACTACCTATGCCAATGGGAGGGGTTCTCCCATTGGCATAGGTAGTCCACCTCCCTGAGAGGTGGTAGCTTGGTCAATGGAAGAATTCTTCCGTCACCTAGTGTGGTCTACTCAGGGACTTAGGTCAGCTTAACTACACTGCTCAGGGTGTGAAT
The DNA here is from genome assembly GCA_037349315.1 of Chelydra serpentina. Classification (NCBI taxonomy): domain Eukaryota; kingdom Metazoa; phylum Chordata; order Testudines; family Chelydridae; genus Chelydra; species Chelydra serpentina. The sequence continues at coordinate 2,721,302 of JBAIAC010000023.1, forward strand.
TTTTCATACCCCAAGCGATGTAGCTGGGTTGATCTAAATTTATAGTGTAGACCAGCCCTGAGACAGCACATTCAGGGGAAGGAGTGAGTTGCCTCCCTCCATCTGTTCATAGAGTCATACTGACTGGTCCACTTGGTGAGAAGATGGGGTGGCCAGATGCAAGGACTTTGGGAAAGGATAAAATTTGAAATAGGTTGGAGGGGGGGGAGGGTTGAAAACAAAACAGAACTGAACAAAACATTCTACAGGACCACTATCACCAATCTCAAATATCTAAATCTAAACAAAGACATTGGGGACCAGATTCTGAACTGACATAAATCAGTGCAACTCCAATGAAGGCAGCCGAGGCTCGATTTACACCACCGGAGGATCCGGCCAATGATTAAATGTCTCCATGAGTCTGCTTCACAGATATGCAACATGTGGAGATTTGCCAATCTATTCCAAGGTTATATACAGGCAGAGACAAAGGAAGCTATTCTCCCCTCAGGGTCACATATGTATGTGTATGGGTGGGGGAGTAATGGGGTTAATACAAGTAACTTCTATTCATTCTAATGGGAGTAGCAGACATGAATCACCTGACCAGCAAGAGAATAACAACACTCAGAGCATATGGTCAGGGTAATCTAATGGGGCTTGAAACAAAGCCCACTGAAAGGAATAGAAATCTTTCCATTAACTTCAATGAGAACTGGATCTGCCCTTAAAGAATTCTGTTGTGACACTAATACCCACTCTGTCTGCAGCTCCTATAGTTTGCTGCTTTAATCAAAAGAATCAAATATGATATAAAGGCAACTTCTAATCCTTTTATTACATTAAAGCGCTCTGGAGCTTTGCTGCCTCTGCCCCCAAACTCAGGCCAGTTCTGCTCCCATTGTCCTCAGTCCATGCAGCACTGGCCCTTTGTCCCGAAGGTCACCAAAGCCACAAGGGAGGGTTTGCCAGGGGATAAATAATACTCTCCGAAGTTCCAGAAATCAGGAATGAGTCACAAACACTTTTGTTTCTCTGCCATAGGGATTCAAACAGATTCTACAGTACAAAAGGCAAAAAGAAAAATAGCTTCTCAGTCAGAAATGGAGGAAAAATAATCTCAGATTTTTTCTGTCAGTAAAACCATCCCAAAGGAAGTTTGAGATAGAAAAGTTGGTATGAAAACCAGTTTGTTCCAGATAAACTCCCTCCTGCTTCCATGTCAACACTTATGTTTGGAACTGCCTAAATCAACATTCACCAAGTGCTTTCCCACTCTTTCAAATCACTTCCAAAACCCCATCTCTTCAGAGACCATATGTGCAGAAACATCCAAACCTCTTGTGTTCCCACTAGCCACTACATGCGCTTCTTGAACGTGGAGACCCATTCTACTCTACTAACTGTATTTGTAGTGGCATAGTATGGATGCGGCTGTATCAGTAATAACTTGGAAGCTAGCCTTGCCTGTTGCACACTGGTACACTACCCCTGTATTACAAACCTAACTATGGTTATATTATTTTTTCTGAGGTAGACAGAGCCTTTGTGCTTCTTTGTGCTGTCTTAAGAACAAATCTTTCCCTTAATGTTAGGTGTTATGCTAGTGACAGAGCAGCGTGGACACATATTGGCTCCAAACCACAGCTTGCTACTGCACAGAAGGATGGTTCAGGTTGGGCAGCCACACCGCACACGAGAGTCTTTGCTACAGAGTACACCTGGGGATTTTCAGCCCAAATCAATATTCCTAGCCAATGTTGGGGAATAAACTAGAACTGTATATGGAGTGTGAAAATGAAGTTTTATAATGGAAGTTGACTACAGCCTTAACTGTGAAGAAGCTACCGAGCACTAGTAATAGTTTTGAACAATTAACAAACCAGTTTTCTGATTCTGTTATTGTGGCAATGGTTAGATTCAATTTTTTTGGGGGGGGGGAGTCCCATATGACTGAGTGATTGGTTTTACAAACCTATAGAAATACTAGGTAATGTACAGACAGACTGCAAGGTGTTTTGGCACAAAAAGCTTTTGGAATTAAAAACCTGCTTGGATATTTTTCCCCAAAGGGAAGAAGCATTCTGTGATAGGGTGCTCATCTCTTCCCCCATTGCCCCAAACTAGGAATGCATTTCATACTAGCAAAGAATAGAAGTTATTAATAGTATCCCCTAGTACTTGCATTGTCATTGACAAGCCTACCAAAGCTGCTATAGCCTTTGCAATTTAATCTCACATGAGATTGGCATAAACATTTCAAAAGACATCGCTCTATCTTGGGTGTTTCTTTTGAGTGACTTTTTTATGTTTGTTTTCCAGACACAGACAGACATCTCATCTTTAGCCATTTTAATGTCTGTGGGAAAAAAGAAGAGAAACTGCCCATTCTGTTGTGTCCTTTAAGTTTAGTTTACATTAGAGGCGACTGGCCAGCGCAGAGAATATCATCATGAATCACTAATTCTTTATCTAGTTACTTAGAAGGACCCCCTCATTACTGAAATATCTCAGCACCTTCTATGAATTAAAAATGACAGTGCTCTCTCTTTAGTCTTCCCCTGCCACCAAGAACCAGAGTTAGGAGTTGCTGTTTTGTTTTGTTAGGAATGAATCTGAGAGAATGAGGATGCTATTGAGGAAAAGCCTGGGGTGACGCTTGATTCAAAACTTTCGATGTCATTAAAATGAAAACACTGATTAGGTGTAATTAATGTCAATGTGTGTGTATTTATATACAGAAATCTCATATACATGCATACACATATGTATGTATATACATATAGGGCAAGACATATGGTCTTTTTGCAAAAGGGTGCAAAGAAACCATCAGCCTGCCCTAAAAAGGCTGATGAGGATTTCCCTGCCCTAAAGAGCCTAGGATAATCCTCAACTCGCATAAAGCAGGCATAGTCTGCTTTACATCACCAACTCCTCATCTCTTGTTGTAGAGGAGGGGGCAAAATGAGGAGCAGAACCGGGCGGGACCATGTCACACAGTGGCCTGTCTGATCCTCAGCTGGTAGAGAGGTCCCTGTGGGATTCCTCCAGCCAGTGTAACTTAGAGCAGCCCGGAACCACCTGTGGCTGCCCCAGGATTGAGAGTGCAGAAAGGTATCTCGACACTACCTGGGAAACCTGTCCTACCCTCCCTAAATAGGTGCTCTGGACGTGTGATGAGTACAGCTATGGATCTGGCCCACAGTATATGCCAGATTCACGATGAAGTATTTACATATACTGAAACTTTTTAAAATACAATGTAAAAATACCTCTGATGCAATATTAAAAGTTTGCACATTTAAGAATCTCTCTCTCTCTCTCTCTCACACACCCACCCACACAAATCTGAAAATGCAAAGAGTTTTTAGAACATGATGCTGTAAACGTGTATGCACGTGCTTAACTTTAAGCATATGACTAGTCCCAGTGATTTCTATGGAACTGCTTACACATGTAAAGTTACTTATATGCTCACAGCTTTACTGGATCTGGGCCTTAGACTACAGGGTCCTCAGGGAAGAAACTGTAGATTTCTTGTCCTTTACAGCGCTGAGCACCATTGGTGTCTAATAAATAAATGATTGCTGCTTCCAAACCATAGTTGTCTCTGTTCAAATCTTGGCCACAGTAACATGTGGGATCTGCAAATAGGGACTTGAGCCAGCAGAAGGAGGGAGGGAGGGCATTTGTTATCCGGCTATGTTTGCTTTAGAGTCTGGCTATCAGTTGGGAGAACAATATACTCACATGAAGACATAAAAGAGGCAATAAATCATCTCTCTTGGACTATATGCATGAATACAGTGTATCACTTCCAAAAGATTGATCTATCTAATTATGTATGTTGTGGCTGGAAGTCTGGTCTGACAATTTCTTTCCCAAATTATTTTGTATTCTTGGGATTGATTATATGCTTCTGAGGCAAAATGTTACACAGAGAATGGTATGTTTTAAAGACTTATCCTTTTTCAAATTGTTCGCTCATGAAGTGTATGACAAATGTATAATAAAGAAAATATCTTAAGGATTCTAGATGTATTATTCTTAAATGCAATGGACTATACTCTGTACATTAGTTACTGTTCATGCAATCTTTTGCAATATTTAAATTTACCTGAATTATTTGATGGTAACTTAACCTGTTTTAGTAACGGTGTTACAGTGCTGAATCCCATGGAAGGACTAAAGATGCAATTATAAAAACTAAGTTTTAGAATCAAATTACAGCTTCCATTACTGTATTTAGTAGGGCTGTTGATTAATCACAGTTAACTCACGTGATTAACTCAAACAAATTAATCACGATTAAAAAATTAATCACAATGAATCGCACTGTTAAACAATAGAATATCAATTCAAATTATTAAATATTTTGGATGTTTTTATACTTTTATATATATTGTATTCTGTGTTGTAACTGAAATCAAAGTATATCTTATTCTTGATTACAAATACTTGCACTGTGAAAGATAAACAAAAGAAATAGTATTTTTCAATTCACCTCATAACAAGTATTGCAGTACAATCTCTGTGTCATGGAAGTGTAACTTAAAACTATAGACTTTTTTTGTTACATAACTGCACTCAAAAACAAAACAATGTAAAACTTCAGAGCCTACAAGTCCACTCAGTCCTACTTCTTGTTCAGCCCATCACTAAGACAAACAAATTTTTTTACATTTACAGGAGATAATGCTGCCCTCTTCATAATTTACAATGTCAACAGAAAGTGAGAACAGGCATTTGCATGGCACTTTTGTAGCCGGCATTGCAAGGCATTTACGTGCCAGATATGCTAAACATTCGTATGCCCCTTCATGCTTTGACCACCATTCCAGAAGACATGCTTCCATGCTGATGTCGCTCATTAAAAGAATAATGCGTTAACTAAATTTGTGACTGAACTTCTTGGAGGAGAATTTTATGTCCCCTGCTCTGTTTTACCCGCCTTTTACCATATATTTTATGTTATAGCAGTCTCGGATGATGACCCAGCACATGTTGTTCATTTTAAGAACACTTTCACTGCAGATTTGACAAAACGCAAAGAAGGTACCAATGTGAGATTTCGAAAGATAGCTACAGCACTTGACCCAAGCCTTAAGAATCTGAAGTGCTGTCCAAAATCTGAGGGATGAGGTATGGAGCATGCTTTCAAGACTCTTAAAAGAGCAACACTCTGATGAGGAAACTACAGAAGCTGAACTACCAAAAAAGAAAATCAACCTTCTGCTGGTGGCATCTGACTCAGATAAAGAAAATGAACATGCGCTCTACTTTGGATTGTTATTGATCAGACGTATGTCCACTGGAATGGTGGTTGAAGCATGAGGGGACATATGAATCTTTAGCACATCTGGCATGTAAATATCTTGTGACACTGGCTACAACAGTGCCATGAGAATGCCTGTTCTCATTTTCAGGTGACATTGTAAACAAGAAGTGGTCAGCATTATCTTCTGCAAATGTAAACAAACTTGTTTGAGTGATTGGCTGAACAAGAAGTAGGACTGAGTGGACTTGCAGGCTCTAAAGTTTTACATTGTTTTGTTTTTGAATGCACTTATTTTCTGTACATAATTCTACATTTGTAATTTTAACTTTCATGATAAAGAGATTGCACTACAGTACTTGTATTAGGTGAATTGAAAAAATACTATTTATTATTTTTTTTACAGTGCAAATAGTTGTAATAAAAAATAAATATAAAGTGAGCACTGTACATTTTGTATTCTGTGTTGTAATTGAAATCAATATATTTGAAAATGTAGAAAACATCCAAAATATTTAAATAAATGGTATTCTACTATTGCTTAACAGTATGATTAATCGCAATTCATTTTTTAATCACATGACAGCCCTAGTATTTACCTCTTTTATAGAGTGATGCACATAATTCACACCCCATAACATGAAAGAAATCTCTTTTCTGTGCATGTTATTTTGTGAAATAGAAGCATTATATATATTTTCTGGGTGTATTGATCAATGTGTTTCTTAACTGAAGACAATGAAACAACAAATAAAATATATACAAAATATTGCCAAACTGATTATTTAAACTAGGGATTCTCATCCTTTTTCTTTTGGAGGCCCCCCCAACATGCTATAAAAACTCCATGGCCTGGGGGAGGCCTTTGGGCTTCAGCTGAAAGTGGGGGGGGGGCTTCTACCCCACAGGACTAGGGCAGTGCTTGAGAGCCCCATGGGATGGGGGGCTTCAGGCTTCTGCCCTGCAGGGAGGCTTCTGCTAGGGCTTGGGGCACCTGGGTTTAGAGCTTCAGCTCTGCAGGTCGCTGGGACTCGGGGCTTCAGCCTCATGGGGTGCCGGGTTCTAGCCGCCCCAGGGGGATCACAGGGCTTCCACCCTGCAGGGTGCTGGGGCTCAGGACTCCAAGCTTCAGCAGCTGGCAGAACCCCTGAAATGGTGTGTGGCCCCACAGTGGGCCACGGACCCCTGGTTGAGAATCACTGATTTAAAGTATATGGCATGATCACAGAATCATAGAAATATAGGGCTGGAATGGACCCGGAGAGGTCATCTAGTCCAGCCCCTGGCACTGAGGGAGAAGCAAGTATACCTAGACCAGGGATCGGCAACCTTTGGCACGTGGCCTGCCAGGGTAAGCCCCTTGGTGGGCCGGGCTGGTTTGTTTACCTGCTGCATCCGCAGGTTTGGCCGATTGCAGCTCCCACTGGCCGTGGTTCCCCGTTCCAGGCCAATGGGGGCTGCAGGAAGTGGCAGCCACCACATCACTTGGCCCACGCGGCTTCCTCCAGCCCCCATTGGCCTGGAGCGGCGAACCGGGGCCAGTGAGAGCTGCAATCGGCCAAACCTGCGGACGCGGAAGGTAAACAAACCGGCCCGGCCCGCTAGGGGGCTTACCCTGGGGGGACCGCGTGCCAAACGTTGCCGATCCCTAATAGGTGTCTGTCTAACCAGTTCTTAAACACCTCCAGTGACTGGGATTCCACAGCGTCCCTTGGAAGCCTATTCCAAAATGTAACTATGCTTACACTTAGGAAGTTTCTCCTAATATCTAACTTAAATCTACTTTGCTTCAGATTAAGCCTATCCTACCTTCAGTGGCCATGCAGAGCAATTGATCACCATTCTCTTTGTAATGGCCCTTAATATATTTGAAGATCCCTCCTCAGTCTTCTTTTCACAAGACTAAACATGCCCAGTTTTTTTAACCTTTCCTCATAGGTCAGGTTTTCTAAACCTTCCCCCCGCCCATCTTTGTTGCTCTCCTCTGGACTCTTTCAAATTTGCCCACATCTTTCTTAAAGTGTGATGCCCAGAACTGGACACAGAGCTCCAACTGAGACCTCACCAATGCTGAGTGGCGCTGGACAATTACTTTCTGTTTCTTACACATGACACTTCTGTTACTATAATATAAACTATAACCCCTTTTCAGCAGTACTATTGCCTAGCCAGTTATTCCCCATTTTGTAATTGCGCATTTGATATTTTTCTTCTTAACTGAAGTACTTTGCATATGTTTATATTGAATTAAATCATGTTGATTTGAGACCAATTCTCCAATTTTTCATAGTAGTTTTGAATTCTAATGCTGTCCTCCAAAGTGCTAGCAACTCCTCCCAGCTTGGTGTTATATGCAAATTTTACAAGCATACTCTATTATCCAAGTAATTAATAAAAATATTGACTAGTACTGGACCTAGGATAGATTCCCGATAGATTCCCGTTTGATTAATTTTATTTGATGAGCAAATAAAGTATTATTGTTTTCTTCACTATTGTCACAGTCATGGTACCGGTGAGTAAGTAGATTTTGTGCCTAAACCAGTCAAAGTTCTAGATAATTTTACACTGCTTAAATTAAATGGATATGCCTCACATTTCATGTAATGTATAGCTACATGTGTCCAATATATTATGTTTCCATATGGGAGGACTGAAAAACTATACAGCATTAGTAATACAGCTTCTCTCTGCCATATTTTTCAGCTGATCATACTTTGGATACGTGTGGATCTGTTGCCTGGAACTACCCCAAACTAAACCAAACAAAAATATAATCTCAACCAAAAATCTCTTTTAAGTACATTCTGCCAAATGTTTAAAAATACATTTCAATCTTTCTCTGTTTATTTAAAGATGGGTAAGAATGAGGATATCTGCAAGGAAATTGGCATGGTTTCCTTCCCCTAGAGACCAATGAAATACCAATGGAGATGCAATAAAGCAGGGAAAAGACAGCTTGGAAAGTTTATTAAATGATTATATTTTAGCTTCTTCACTTGAAATTTCCCCAAGGCTATTACTGAAAACCTTCAGAGAAGGTCCTGCCTAGAAATTTTTTTATTTTATAGAGGCTATGGGCTTTGACCACTGAAGTTCATCAAGATGGCTGGGAACCGGGAAGGTTTATGTTAGAAATGCCCATTCTAAATTTTCAGATATTTGTCCATTTAAAATCCCTGCATTAGAAATTAGTATTCCATCATACTGTGCCATTCCAGAAGGTCATCATGCAGAGAAGCACTTTGCTAATGCCAATTGATGCTAAATGGTGGAATCATTATCCATCAGAACCAGTGGACAAGGTAAATAATGTGCTACCTGTTATTGGGTCAACAAAACGAGTTGTAATACACAAGCTTACGGGGCACAGACCAATAAACAAATGATCAATGTTGACTGGTTGACCTGATAAGTCTATGGATCTGAAATGCCAACAGATCCAGATATGCTTCAAGAACTTTGCAAGTTACAACTGCTCTGGACAAATCAATATCCTCTACTCACTCAAAGTTAAATGATGGATAAGCAGTTAACAAAGACAATGAACTCTTCAGAAAAAAAGCTCTTGTCCTCCAGTAATAAAGAATGAGGAAAACTAAATACAGAGAATATCTGATATAAAAACAGAACCATTTCCAAGTGAAACAAAATATTTTTCAGAATTTATCACAAGATATAAAGATTTAAGGATATATGTAATCCCTACAATATTATATTTTATCCTTTTCCTTTAACCCCCTTTCCCTCCCGCAAGAACTAGGAAGGTACATACAAAAACTATGTTAAAAGAATGTTATTTAGGTTGCACACTCAAGCACTTGAAAAATCAGGAAATTCAGTAAACACGTTCCATAGCTCAAAACGTATCCAGTACATGCTGTGGAATACATTTCCTGTGCTGCTAAACATATCAGAGGCTACTGGCCAAACACACCTCAGGTACCAGCTAAATGTGGGCGAATGCATTCCTAGTGCTGTCATATGTACAATGTCACTTCCAATTCCCTTTCATTACAAAGTGAAGTGGATGTAACAGCACAGGAAACAAAGCAAGAGAATAGTTTTGTGGCAAATCTTGTTTTATCCTATCAGCTTTCCCATCTGTATCACAGCACTAGATGCCTTGGTGTTCTTCTAGATTCTTTATGTTTACTTTCCGATAATAAGGGGAAAAACAGTAACGGGATGAATTCTTAGTTCTATGCTGCTGTGGTGGCATGAGGAGGCTGTAAAGTGGGTGGAAACTGCCTCTGGTAAGCCGCTTTCATTAGGAGCCTCCTCACCAAGGGTGAAAGTAAATTAAAGGACTTACCGGTACTCCGGAGTCCTGAGGAGGGGGCGGGGCCTCAACCAGAAGAGGTGTGGTCTCTACTGGAAGAGGCGTGGCCTTTAAAACAGGATTTCAAGGACCTGGGGCTAGGGCTGTGGTAGCAGCAGCTGGGAGCCCTGGGCCCTTTAAAGCACCCCCTGAGCTCCCAGCTGCAGAGACAGCTGGGAGCCCTGGGGTTGGGAGCGATTTAAAGTGGGCAATTTAAAGGGCTTGGGGCTCTAGCTGCCACTACCGCAGCAGAGCCCTGGGCCCTTTAAATTGCCGACGGAGCCTCGCGGTTGCTACCCCAGGACTCTGGCAGCGGGGCTCTGGAAGCAATTTAAAGGGCTCAGGGCTCCGGCTGCTGCTACCCTCTGGGGCCCTTTAAATCATCCCCGGAGCCCTGCTGCCAGAGCCCTGGGGTAGCAGTGGCAGAGCAACGGTGGCTATTTAAAGGGTCTGAGGTGGTTGAGGCAGTGGGAGCCCCTGACCCTTCAAATAGTGCCCGAGCCCTGCAGCTGGAGCCCTGGAGAGGCGGTGGCGGGCTCCGGCCACCGCTACCGACCCGAGCCCTTTAAATCATCCCCGAAGCCTGCCGGAGCCCTGGGGTAGCGGCGGCGGAGCTCTGGCGGCTATTTAAAGGGCTCAGGGCAGTAGCGGCAGCCGGAGCCACGGGCCCTTTAAATAGCTGCCGGAGCCCTGCCGCCGCTACAGGAGGGGCTCTGGCAGCAATTTAAAGGGCTCAGGGATCCAGATGCTGCTGGGAGCCCCAGGCCCTTTAAATTGCCGCCTTGGGAAGCTGGTCCACCCCGGTACAGTGCACCAGGTCTTGCCGGTATGCTGTACCGGGGCGGACCGGCTTACTTTCACCTCTGCTCCTCACCGGTATAGAGCTACCACAAGACCCTATGATGGGCCTGCTCCCACCCCCATTGTAGCAGTGCAGCTGGAGCATGCTGCATTCCAATTATTCTCTGCTCCCTATCATGCACAGGGGGTTCATAGAATATCAGGGTTGGAAGGGACCTCAGGAGGTCATCTAGTCCAACCCCCTGCTCAAAGCAGGGTTGTGGGAAGCAGAGTGGAAGTTAGAGCAGCTCTAAGGCTTCCACTTTCCCAATAGTGCAGGGAGACTGATACTGGAAGGAGTACATGCTGTACTGTTTTTAAAGGGTGTTGTACCTGTTATTTCTAAGTATGTACCTCATACAGCTCCTAGAAGCTTTATGGCTGCCTCTGACACAGGCATAACGTGGAGTCACCACCATTCCAGCCATAGCTGACCCCTGAGAAAGCATAATACATCTTTTATTGGTGTCCCTGCATCTTGTGCAGGTCACAAAATGGTAGCAGAGCTTACAGCACACTCAGTACAGCAGTCCGTGTTATAGTTCATAGGGAGCATGTCCTCAGCACTTCCAATGAAACGTTTATTAATTCACCCAAAGGAAAGGGCATTCTATATATTGTGTAATACTGCATAGCAGGATGCCTATTTTAATGCACTAGACAAGGGCATTGTACTTTTGCAGACACACAGATCCTGTGTGTTGACTAATACTCATCACACAAGTTAGACTATGGAACACGTTCTAATTTGAGACAAGCAATTACACTGATGTCAGCATTATAAGAACCCGTTACTAAAACCATCCCCTTCACTAATGTGCTACTTGTTTGGACATAAGCTTGCATTCAAGGTGAAAGATTTGAACACGTGTTCAGAACAATCCTTCCAAGGGCTTCAAAATCATCATTCTAGCCCCACTAAGTAAAAATGCTTACCAGACTTCAGATCACACCACCCCTGAAAGTATTCCAGCCTGTGCTGCTCACTCATGTCTGTATATTCCCTTTCTGTGTAAAAACACACAAGAAGAGAGGAACTCCTAACTGAAGTTACCTGCAGCTTAGGGAGCTGTAGTTCCATTTTATATCACATCAGCATTCCTTCGATGCTGGAGCCAGCAGCTCTATAGAAAACCCAAATGTGAGTTCGAGATGATAATGCAATTAAAATGGTGACCGCAGCAAGTGAATACTGAAGCTGTACCCATTTATCCAGGACCCTATTGCATTGGTGATGCCTTGCTACCAAAAACCAAAAGCAGCCTCCTTTCTGCTTCTTCACAGACCTACAGTTGCAATACCTCATTGATGGCAAGTTGTTCTCCTCCTCCTCCAGGGTGGCCGTAGCGGTGATTGGAACTCCGAAAGTCCTCATACAGATCCTCCTCGCTTCCCACGTCGTCTGCAAAAGCTGTCTTATCCAGCGCCCCATCAGTGATCACTGCAACAACAAGAAATGAACTGCTTAACAACACTGCTGAGCAGAGACATGAATGACAGCAGATGGAAAAGATCATTAATCTTGGATTTTAAAGTGAATTATTTTAAAATCTGTTCTGTTAGCATGACTGAGAGGTGCCGATTGATGTCACTAGAAATCAAAGTTGTTGGTTTATACAGAGACCAGGAATGGCAAAGGCACTAATAATGCAAACTGTCACATGCAGCCACACAAAATGCCTAAAACCCAACGTAAAGGAACTACTGGTGCTGCAAGAGGACAGTTCACTAGTTATGCTCATTTCAAGTTCTATCGCACTTTGGCCCTGATCCTGCAAAACATTATGAACATGCGTGAATACACCCATTGAGATCTGTAGGACAACTCACATGCCCATTAAGTTGAGTACATGCACCAGTGTTTGCAGGATCGGGGCCTAAGTGAAGAGCAAAACAAAAGCTATTTTCACACAAAATCTCAACCTCTGTGCAGGTGAGTAAAGAACTCAACCACCATCCTCTTCCTATTTTGGCAAACAATGCATAGTTAGTCAGAAAAAAAATAGGAAAGTCAAGGGAATGTAAACTTATGTTTGGATTCAGGTAGAAATCCTGGGTGGTCGGAGCTGTTTCACCTTTGCTAAAGCTTGACTGATACCAGCTTATACACATCTGAATTTATTACCATCTTTGCTCTTTAATTTTGATAAATGGAGGTTATTTACATGTAACTGGAAGTTCTTCGAAATGCACGATCCCTATCTATTCCACACATGGGATACGCATGCCCACCATGCACCTGAGTCTGAAATATTTTATAAGCAGTGTCCGTTGGCCCACAAATACATCATAGCTCTTCTCATTATCTGAACAAAGGGCACAAAAGGTGGTGTGGGCCAATGCCTCTCCAGTTCCCATTCTTATCGCAGTTTAAATAATCTGTAGAAGAGGGGATAGAGGGTGGGTAGTAGAATACAGATAAGGACCATACATCTGAAAGAACTTCCAGTTACAGGTAAGTAACCTCCATTTCTTCTTCGAGTGTTGATGTTTATGTGTATTCCACTCGTGGGAGATTAACAAGCAGTAATCAGATGGGGGGTGGGTGTGAGGACGCAGAAGTGACAGTTGACTGTAGTACAGCTGTCCCCACTGCTGTATCTGCAGCTGATGACTGGACCAGAGCATAATGTCTCATGAAGGTATTCAAAGAGCTCCAAGTAACTGCCCTACATATCTCTAGAAGGGGAACATCTCTCAGACATGCAGCCAAAGTAGCTTGCCCTCTAATGGAATGAGCTCTCACCCCCACTTCTGAGGGGGAATATGAGCTAGCTGATAACAATAGGTAATACAACCCCAAATCCATTTTGAAACTGTCTGCATCAATATAACTTGACCCCTTGATCGCTTTGCTAGGGAAACAAATAGTTTACATTTTTCTAACTTACTTTGTTCTTTGCAGACATACAGCAAGGCCCTTTGCATATTCAGAGAATGGAGCCATCTCTCTTCATTTGAGGCATGGGGTTTTGGAAAAAATACTGGTAAGTGAATTAACTGACTCAAAAGAAACTTGGAAACGACTTTAGGAATGAAGTTAGGGTGGGATCATAACAAGACCTTTTCTTTATAGAATGCAGTATATGAGGGGGTCCATCATGAGTGCTCCCAGCTTGCTGATTCTTCTGGTCTGACATTATGGGTTCTAGAAAATCCACCCTCATGGACAGATGGGCCATAGAGTATGTAGCTAGAGCAGGGGTCTAAAACACGCGGCCCGCGGTCCCCCCGCCCAGCATTTACGTACAGTGGCTCCGACCCAATGTGCACTGGGAGCAGGTTCCCTGCCTGCCTGGCCACCCTGCCCCTGTGCGGCTCCGACAAGCTCCTGGAACCTGGGGGAGGAGGGGCACAGGAGTCTGTGTCACTGTTACGTCCAGGCACCGCCCCCAGAAACTCCCATTGGCCGGGAATGGGGAACCGCGGCCAATGGGAGCTGCTGGGGGTGGTGCCTGGACGCAACAGTGACACAGACCCCTGTGCCCTCCCTCCCCACTGTTCCAGCCTCTTCCCGGAGCAGCACGGGGGCAGGGCAGGCAGGCAGGGAACCTGCCCCCAGTGCATGCCGGGCCAGAGCCCGCACCCCGACCCCCTGCCCTGAGCCCCCTGCCGCACCCCACACCCCTCCTGCATCCCAAACCCCTGCCAGAGCCCCCTGCCACACCCTGCACCCCTCATGCACCCTGAGCCCCCTGCCCTACCTCGCAGCCCTCCTGCACCCCGACCCCCTGACCTGAATCCCCTGCCACACCCCGCACCCGTCCTGCACCCCACACCCCAACTCCCTGCCCTGAGCCCCCACCACACCCCATACCCCTCCTGCACCCTCTGGGGGCAGGGAGGGGGCAGAGTTGGGGTGGGGATTTTGGGGAAGGGGCGGGGCCTCATGGAAGGGGTTGAGTGGGGGCGTGTCCGAGGGCGGCGGGCAGGGTGGGGGGGTAGGTGTCAGTAATGCGGCCCTCGGGCCAATGTACTAATCCTCATGTGGCCCTTGTGGTCATTTGAGTTTGAGACCCCTGAGCTAGAGGTTCAAGGGGTGGGGTGTGAGTGATGATAAAACAAAATTAAGGTCACACTAAGGCGTGAACTTCATGGTGGAAAGGATCTGAGAATCCCATTCAGAAATCTAGTTGGGGACAGGATGAGTGATGGAAAGCACTGATCACAGCTAGATGCACTCGCAGAGAACTGAGTGCAAGACCTGAAGACTTAAGGGTAAGTAAAGATTCTAAGATAGCAGGGATCCCAGCTGATTCTGGAGATGAGTTTCATTGGTGAGTCCAAGAGGAGAAACACTTCCATTTTGCTAACAGCTTTTTGTAGAACCTTTTCTGCTTTGGTTAAGGATGGATTGCACCCTTTTAGAAAATGAGTGCTCTATTTCTGATGTCCATCCAAATACCAAGCCCTGAGTTGCAGACTGCAGTGCTTGAACCTGCCCTCTGCTGTGTTAGAAGATCTGGTAATGTGGGGATGTTCATGGGAGGGTGAACTGAGAGCTTCAGCAGATCCGTAAACCAGAACTGTCTTGGCCAGATGGGCACCATCAATATGACTCAAGCTCTGTCTTGGTGTATCTTCTGTAGAACTTCTAAAGCATCTAATAGCACTTTTCATTGCCTAAATAAACACTTGCCACTGAAGGAGTATCTATTACCACTATAGGCATGTAATTCTACTCTTGCAACTTTACATAAGTGAGGGCACATCTCCTGAAAGCCTGTCTCCTTCTATTGGATAAAACAAGTGCTACAGTCCTGAGCATGAGTTTGAAGCCAGTGGAAATACAGACTAGATATCAGAAGAGAATAAATGTCACTTATGCTACTTTTACACAAGGAAAAATTGGTCATCTTCTTTAAAGAATAGAACCCTTTTGTACGGTTTTCTCAAGGTTAGTTGCAATTTTCTGAAACTCTCTTTTTACCAAGTATATTGTGAGACGCATGTACTGGGTGTTGACCGGTAATCACTCACTTATTCTATGCTTTTATAAGATATTGTGTATACGTTTTCTGATTTGTAAACTCAGAGGATATCATCTTCCTGATTTTCTGAGACAATAAGAATAGCAATAATTGAAAAAAATGCGGATTGGCATTTGTATGCTGATTAGCAACTGCTGTTAGAATAAAGCATAGGCAGTTTACATGACAAAGAGGTGTACACCAAGGAGTCTTTCTACGCTATAAAATACAAAGGCAGTAACATGATGCCTACAAACATAATGCAGATAAAATACACCTGATGGAAGATTTCAGCTCAATGGATTCACTGGTATTGCAGTACTAAAGCTAAATGAAATCAAGATATCAAGAGATAACGCCATCTGGACTCTTGGTGATCTCACTGACCAAGTTACAAATGATGTCATACTCAAAATCCTTGCAGAGCAGATGAAATGCAAAGGAAATAATTCTAGAGTCATATAAATAAAAGCTGGGAAAGCCTTATTAGATCATTTAGTCCATGGATTCTCAAACTTTGCCATCCTGGGATCAGCCCCGCATTGAGCAGTAGGGGAAGGGCAATGGGGGCATGACTCCTGGGCTCAGAACCCTAATCTAGTCCACCTCCCAAGGACTAGTCCAGAATCATTCCTTACAGGGTATTTTCTTGTAGTTTATTTGCTCTCCAAAGAAAACCACCATCCAGAAGTGACACTCTAGTATCATCAGGAAATATGTAGGAGGCCTTCAGCCTGCCCAAAAGAAAATCAATAATATCCAAAGCACAAGCTGCAATGATAGGTGGGCCAGGAGCAGGTCCAAAGATGTAATCTGATATATCACTGTGAACAACCTCGAAATCAAATCAAAGTACCAGACGCCAAGCGGTACATTTTGAAAGGTCCCAAACATGGGAATTTAGCCATATGACTAAGAGCTGAGCTTGTGGCTTTTGAAGCCAATGGCAAAGCTCCGACTGAATTCAGTGGTGCAATATTAGGTCCTTAACAGCTCTATGGGCTAGACCCTCAGCTGATGTGTACCAGTGTAACTCCACTGAAGTCAACTGCACCATCTTAGGATCTGTCCCTGTAATTCCAAGGCAGTGCTTTGGAAATACAGTCGTAAATTTCCTGCACAGCAGAGATTACAGCAACAACTGCAACGACAATTCCATCAGTGCTTCCATTATATGCCATGTTTTGTCAGGGTTTCATAATGCAATCATTTCCAATCACATTGTGTTGAAACTCACATGTTAGTAGTCAGTGAAATGCATTTATTTTACATCATAATGACTGAAGTAGGCATCAGAGCTGAATGAAACATTTGAAATGTTTACCCTTTGAATGACAATTTACTGAATTCAACAGAAATTTGCAAGGTGACAAAGATCTATTGATTCTCACTTTCATTTTCACACAAAGCTTCAATTAATTTCAGTGGAAATTATGTGCCTGGGGACAATATGCCCTTATGATTAAAGTGGAGTTTGCTGTGGAATGGTTTAACTGCCCAAGAATTCAGTGTTTTAAGGGATGCTTGACAAAAGCCTGAGTACACATCAAACATATTTCAAATATACGTTACCAGCACCCTACTGAATGTATGTTCAAAGTATATGTTTCATAGAAAGCAGTTCTCACATCTAGAATACTACATAAAAAACTCAAAAATACTGAAACTGCCACCTTCATAATTTTAATCGGTGCAGTTATAGGGATTATATTCTGATATTATTTAAATCAACTAATCTATCACCACTGGTACATGTGCCATAGTTTGAGAACTGCTAACATTCAGTGTGTGCTACACACTGTACTGTTACTGAACTATTTTGGGGGCAATTTGTGTAATGACAGAAACAAAAGGTACACTTTCAAGAATATAACGGATTGTTTTTTACAGGAGCAGATCACTGTTTAGCCCATCAAAGCTCCTCTTTCTTTGTGTTCTGTCTCCCTCAGCATGGCACCTTACTGATTCCTGCAAGTTTTCATTGCTTTTGCTTTTATACCCCCTCTCTGCTGGTTACATTACATAGCAGGGCCGGCTCCAGGCACCAGCCTACCAAGCACGTGCTTGGGGCGGCACCTGGAGGGGGGCGGCACTCAAGGTTTTTTTGTTTTTGTTTTTTAATTTACAAAAAAACCCAATGTTCCTCTGGCGTCCCTGCCGGGGGAGCGGGGCTGCTAGCGTGCACGGTGTCACGCTCCCGCCGGTGCCCCAGCCGGGGGAGCGGGGCGGCAGGCATGCTCCGCTCCCCGCCAGCGCCCCGGCCGGGGGAGCAGGGCGGCAGGCGTGCTCCACTCCCCGCCGGCGCCCCGGCTGGGGGAGCGGGGGTGGTAGGCGTGCTCCCCTCCCCGACAGCCGGGGCAGCAGGGTGGCATGCGTTCCATGCTCCCCACCAGCAGGGGGAGCGGGGCGGTGGGCATGCCGCCCTCCCCGGTGTTTTGGCGGGGCGGCGTTGTTGGGGTGGGGTGTTTTGGCCGGCATTGTTGGGGGGGGGGGGCGGCGCTTGTGGGTTTGGGTTTTTTTTGCTTGGGGTGGCCAAAAAGGTAAGGCCGGCCCTGTACACAGAGTATTATTTTCAGCCTGAAAAATGTTTCCTGTCATCTTTAAAGCTTTCTGATTTTGTCATGTTTTCTCACTTGTACTACGGTCTGCTTTATATGGGGGGGGGGGGGGGGCGGGGAAGCTCCGTAGAGAATAGCTCTGTTATTTAAAATATTGTATACCTCGGGTAAATCTCTGGCTAACCTTATTTATTTTTGCTAAATAGATTTGTTTTTCTTAGCATGTCTTGCTTAACTTTGACTCAGGGGTCAGCCTCATTAGCCTTGTCTGCAGCCTTGAAAACTGTTGCTACATCTTGTATTGGTTGTCCAAACTTAACTAAACAAACAAAAAGCCATAGGTAAGTTTCACCAGAGAACTCTATTGCTTGTAATAATGCAAAAGGTTTTTGGTTCTTAGTTTGTGATGGAAATTTGTCCAGTAGGGAATTTTTTTCACAATATTTTGTCAAAACTGCTAATGGTTCAGAAGGCAGGAAGAAAGAGTTAAGAAAAATGGTGACTAATGAGACTTTGCTCTGAAGCAGCTTATTCAAGAGCGGAAAAAGAATCCCGAGAGTTGATTATTAAAAAAAAAACACCCTATGAAGCAGTGACCCAATACACTAGAAATCAGGCAAGGAAGTAGGGCAAGTGAAGGCTCTTAATATAGGTAATGATTCAACACGCACAGTCGTAATTAGGTCAAGCAGGAAAGAAGTAAGCTTTATTCTAAAAATCTATTAAGTGGACCTGATAAAAACGGTTAAAATGGTAATTCGGTTTCTTCATTAGTTTCATCAAGTGCATAGTACTACTTGGACAGGCACCCATTATGCTGCACAGGAAGCAGAGGCAGCCTTGCTGCGCCCTTCTCCCCAGCCCCAACAAATGCTTGTTTTCATCCACACTTGAATGCACTGATGTGGTCACAGCTGGCTGTCTCCTTTTCTCTCTGAGCCCAATCATCTAATCTGTCACGGGAAAACACAGAGCAGTAAAGAACAACTTTCACCCCAAAACAAGAGTCTGAACTACATCCAATTAATTTTAAACCAATTTCCCCAGAATTTAGATGGCTGTCCCGATAAATTCTATTAACTATGGCAACAGATTCTACTCTGCAGAACATAAGGAGGGAAAGAGGCCATGATTTACCACTACGGCTGCCTGCCAGAGTGTCAAAATCCTGCGTTGTATTGCTGCAAGTCTGAACCTCAGCTCAGGATTTATGTCACAAAAATTCTACAGCAAATGGAAAAAGTTGTCATGCTAGCTCGTAAGTTATTCTTCTTAGTCCTGAAGAAAGACATTCTCTGGAGAGAGGAGAACAAAACCATACCCTTCTGTGTGCTGCTGAAACCAGAATAAGCAGCATTGGGAGGAGGGTTCAGGATCTGAGCCCCATCATCACATGTGAGCAACAGCGGGTTGGGGGGTGGGGTTTACAATAAATGGCATAAACTCAGAACACTAATCAGTGTTGATAGCACTAATTACATTGGCTGCCACCGGTTACACTTGCCATTACACTGAAGACGGTTAGAGTCAAGAACACATTTGAGTAAATACAAATGTGGCTTGATAAAAATTAAGCTTAAGTAAATACGTTAGAAACAGAAAAGTGGAATAAAGATGAATGGTTCAGCTTTCTTCAGGCTGCTGGGGAAAAAGTGATTTATTTTTCTCTGCAGTGTCAAGAAATATGGGTGGGGGGCAGCGGAGGGGAAGGAGCATGCTGTGCTCTTTAAACGGGCTGCAGCAGATTATTTCCCCCACACAGCGCTATGGAGGAATTATGCCACTGAGGAACGCCTCCCAGGGCACTGCAGTGGGTGAGAGGGCAGTATAGCCTAAAATTATGATAATGAGAATTATAATTATATAATTATTCCCAACTCTAATACCAGCTCACTCCATGACTTCAAGCTACTCCCTCTGCCTACGGCCTTGTCTATGCTGGCAGCGGAGTGTAGAATACATATAGCTACAGGCTGCAGTGTAAAGCAGACTGCGTCCACACTGGCGTGTAGCTACACGCGGAAGTGAAAGTCTCTGACAGGGGGGAGACAGTGGGGAAAAGCTCTAGCTGCAGGGAGCTGCCGGTGCTTTTCTCCACTGCCTTCCCCACCAGAGATTTTCCCCACAGCTGAAATCTTTCACTGAGGTGGGGAAAAGCAATGGGGCACTACACTGCTAAAAATAGCAGTGTAGACATGGGAGGCACTGGTTGGTCATGTACAGAACTGCATAGGGCACACAGCCACAGGTGTGTCTTTACTCTAGTCACCTAAGCAATGCCTCGCTGTCTACATTGTTATTTATATCCGTGCTAGGCAGCATATGTCCTCTACATGCCACCATAAGTGTAGATACAGCCTATGTGCATCTGTCTATATAATGGATATATAGTTTCCCATCTCACAAGAGTGTTATTTGTTTTATAGCCATGCTGAGGTTTCATCTGAGATGGGGCTAGTGCACTAGGCACAGTGCATGCACCTAGTGAGAGAGAGAGAGAGAGAGCCTCCTCCCTTGAAAGCTCATAATCCAATATAGACAAGACAGACAAAGGGTGGGAGAAAAAGTATCCTCATCCCCATTTTCTAGATGGGAAACAAAGGCACACAAAGTTTAAGTGATTTGCCTAAGGTCACAGAGGGAATCTATGGCAGAGGCCTCCTGAGCCCCAGTCCAGTGTCATAATCCCAAGGCAATGTTTGTAGAATGTACAATGTTTGTAGAATGTACAAACATTCCTGTGCTTTCATCTTTTTAAAAAAATGCTGCAACTACCAGCAGATATTTTAAACCATGTTCTACAAATGCAAATAAAACAGAGTAAACCAATTATTTAATTATTCAATTGCATTGGTTTGGTCCCCCTTTCCTCAGAGAACATGCAGGGTTATTTTCTAAAGGGGAGTTTCCTTGTTAGGGCGGAGGAAGGGGTACTCTAAAATCTGGAATTTCATCATAATTGATGTCAATGTATCTCTCTGAGTCAGATGGGCCTGATGCTTAGCTGGTGTACATCGATGTGGCTTCATTGTCTTCAGTGGAACTATGTTGATACATTCCAGCTGAGCATAAGGGCCAGGGATGTGGGGAGTGATCCAGCATTGATGGTGAGTGATTTAAAAGAAGCTGTATTGATAACCATCAGATTCATTTTCACAGGGCCTTTTATAGGAACACAAGGGAAATACTCCACAACAGTTATGGGTTGCTTTCAAGGCTGATAATTATTCAAGAGCATCTATATTTAACTAGAAGCAAATGAATGAAAAATAACCTCCAAGGGGATTTGATTTTTTGCTCATTGGAAGGCTGTCTGATAGAAGCTGTTTTCTGGGTGTCATAGTCACCTGCTTGATTTATCTCTGTGGAGCATTAAATCTAAAATAATATACAGAAATAACATTAAGAGTCCAATTTACACTCACAGAGCAAATGAATTCAGAGCTAAGGACGTCATTCCCTCCCCCACCACCCCCCTTCCCCCAGACTGCTGGTGATTCTGGATTGTGGAGCTGCCAGGGTGAAACAGTTTACAGTTAGAGTTCACATGGCCCAGGAGGCTAAATAAATGTATGGAAAAGAAAGGCCAAACTGAGAATGAATTGCTCAGGTGAGCTGAGCTAAAAGCCTCTATTCTCTGCAATCTAGACTGCTGTGTTCTGGTCTCCTTTAGAAATAGTGTATAAAAGAATTCAGCAATGCTGCTTTGACTTATGTGCTTCATTTGTCAGCTGCTTGATATATTGTGATCCCTATGCAGCTCCCACAGTAAAATCCATCAGACAGTGATGTCATCCCATTTCTATTCCATCAGTACAATTCCTCTGGCTCTTTATTGTTCCAATGGACCCTCTTCCATTACTGTCCTCCTGGTTGTGGGCTGGTGGAACAGGAAGTGGGTAGTCTGGTGGGAAATGGGTGACAAGGGCAGAGGAACCAATAATGTTGCTTTGTGAGAAAAATGAAAGTGTGGTCCTGCAAAATAACGCCTCATGGAGTTAATCCATTCTGTGTGCAATTATATGCTGGTCATGAAACAAGATTTTGGGGATCTTCGGGGAGAAAATAATGCACGAGAGAGACATACACACAAAATACGCAGAGAAAGCAAATGATGAATAGAACCCCACATATTAAAACACAAATTAAGAGTAGAAAAAAAACCCATCAAAATGAAATCAGCCTTTCAGTAAAAGTGCCATTATCCAGCACTGTTGTGCATGAGCTAGTTACTAATTAGCTGAAGCAGGGTGCAAATCCACTCTTTGGAACAAAAAAATGCTGCAGCGCTTTAATGAAAACATAGTGAGGGTCTTGTATTGGTCTGCAGGGTTGGTAGCTCAGGGTAACATCCATCAACTATAATGCACTGAACCACCCACTCAGATTTCAAGAGTTTTTTAATCCCAATTAGAATTCTAAATGACTCACAATGAGGCTTGAGGGAGCTTTTGGCTCTCATGTGTAGTGTAGATAATTATGGGCAACAGAGAGACACAGGTTAAGAATGGTTCTGCAATTTTGGTCTCTAGGGTTGTTGCTTGCAATCTGCTTCCAGCTCATATGCTTCTGCTCCTGCACGCATCAAAGATGACAAGTCAGAGAAGAGGTCTGGGGTGCTTGCATTTGATTGGGAGCAGTGGGCTTAGCTACTTTTCAGCAGGTGATTGACGGAGCAGAAGCTTGAGACAGAATGGAACGATACAAGGGGAAATATCATATAAACTGAAAAGCAGAACAAACATTTAGATCGAAACAATTGTATCTTTATTTGATCCACAGCCCAGTCCCTCCTGAAAACTCACCTCTGCCATAATGCAATGGCTAGGCTGTTAATGCTATTGGCTGCTGAAGCATTACACACATCCTGTTCTATTAGTTTGTTAGCATGTCTCTCCTTGCCCACCCATGCCTATTTGTCCCCATCCATGTGTTATATCTCAGCTTTCAACTGTAGGGTCTTTGGGGAAGGGCCTATCATTTACGATATGTCTGTATGGTGCCTAGAACAGTGGGGCCCATGTGGTTGAGGCCTTTAGGTACTATCGCAGTATGAATGTTAAATAGTAATATTATGCAGTACAAGCAAATCTCTTTCCTCCCATGTCCTAGCATTGTTACTTGCTGTGTCATAGGTGAGACATACTCACTAGGATATAAGCCACATCGTTTAGACTCCCATCAAGGGTACTACTGTGAAGTAAATTATTATTTAGTGTAAGTAAGGGTGGAAAAATCTAGCTCCATGATTTTGCTGAGCCTTAAATAAAATAAAAAACAGATCCAACTCCGAACCCTTCAAAAAACAAAAAACAACAACCTAGCAACTTACCAGCCCCCATAAACCTCCACAACTTGCTGGTTTGGTTATTGTGGTTATACATAAATTTGATATTGTCCAGTAGAAAATAAACTTGGCCAACTCATCTCAGCTAGAACCCTGGATGAGTTTTCAATGCATCTGCCTAGATGAAAATGCCACTTGTGTCTCTAACCATCTATTTCTACCCAAATCAGTACAAACGATCAAAGAAATTAAAGCAAATGAGCTGGGAAACTAGAACAATAGTTATTTACATTAGGCAAATGTAGGAGGTGGGAACAGAGATCAAACACGTTTAGTGCAGCTGACAAACCTAACTAACATATTTTAACTGGTATGTGAATTAAGGAGGACTTCCCAGCAAAATCGTGGGCATTTTATTTATTTATTTTTAGAAGAGCATCTGTTTTTCAAAGCCTTACAGACATGTCCACAAATGAGAGGTTTGACAGTGTCGGAGTCAGAGGCATCTGTTTCTTTAAGGATTATTTCAGGGGCATTTCCCTAGCTGATCTGAACACCTGCCCTCAATCAAGCACTCCGCTTCATTTCTTAGAGATCACTTTGTGCTTTCCTTGTCTCTTTTTAAACTGGTTATTTGCATGTGGGGGGAGGGGGGGAAAGAGAGGAGGAATAACAAACAAACCAACCACACAGCTTGCTGTGCCATTATTTCATCCCCTTTGAATGTTTCAGTTCAAATGAGCTTAGGTTAAATCCAGTCAAGCTCATCTTATTCTTCTTAAAATTTATCAGGAAACAATTCAAATGAGATCAGGGTATAAGCAGGAGCTTACAGCCATTTCTGACTACAAGGGATATAGAAGTTGAGAGAAAGAGAATGCAGCCTAGCAAGGGAAAATTTGGGTTGTAACTGCTCAGCTCAGTAGAAGCTTGTGGAAATGTCATTCATTCCACCTTTACGTTACTCTCAAACACTTTAGTGGGGCTTTAACTCTGATGGAGTTACTCTCCCGCCCCCCCAAAACGTTGCACAGCTCTTGTCTGTTTTAATTATATTGATCCAAATGTGATGTTAGTTTCTCTAAGACCAATTTCTGCTCTAAAACCACTTCCTAAGTGTGCATGGGGGAGCATGTTACCAAGGAATCCAAACTATTAAGGACTCTACTTTTCTATTTGATTTCTTGTACCTATTACCTTATTAAATAGAGTGGAGAGTGTAAACATGCTTTAGGAAAATCTGATTGGCTTGTATTCCAAGAGTTCCTTCATTTTTATTATGCTTTTATTTCCTGTTGCTCCAAAGTACTGAGGACTTAGATCCCAATGCCGCAACAAAATCTTATCATCTAAGTGACATAGTATTTTTCAATCTTAAGTCACACAATGGAAACATGGTGGTTCTGCTTCCATACTTGCTCGGAAACTGTCTCTCTATAATAAAATTCCACAATTGTCTGTGCTTTATTCTGAAGCCTGTTATGTTTGTAGAGACAGTGTGAAGTGACAGAAATAGCTACAAGCATGGTCAAGGGCTCTTGTTGTTCTGAATATCATCATGCTGAATCATCACTGGGTTTTGCAATCTGTTACTGTCCAGTTAGTAAGTTCTCAGCCATTTTGAATTTACAAATTACACCCAGGTAGTGTACAGCTACATTAAGGCATGTATTTACTAGCCCATAACGTCATTCCTACGCAGTATTCTCTGTAGAGTGTAGAACACTTCATATTATAAAATATTGTTTACAAAGCACCCTTCAAGTGTAGCATCCTAATCATGATGTACTTTGCATTGAAATATATCTAATTTCTTGCAGTGTTTTCAAAAATGGACAGATTCAGAGAACAGAAAAGATACATTTTGTTTTTCAGAGTAAAGCCAAGTATTCTAACTCAACAAGTAAACAAAGAATGAAAAGTTGTGCTAATGATAAAAAAATCCCTACATTTGTAAGCACATCCAGTCTTGGACATTCTGAACCAAAATTACTAAGTTTGAATGCCTAAAATTAGGCACCTAAATCCATATTTAGGCACTTAAATAAACGAATGGGCTTATTGTCACAAGTGCTGAACAGACACCATTCTCAGCAAAATCAATAGGAGTGGTGACTGCTCAGCACTTCTGAAAAATCAGGCCACCTATTTAGATACCTAAATAGGGATATAAAAACCTAACTGTAGGCGCTTACATTTGAAAATTTTGGCCTGAATTTCTCCCCAGAACTCTGCACTTCAAGTATAAGATCTGCTCTTTATTTTTGAGAAGTTGTTCAGTCTTAAGATTATATTTAAATAGATTTTTATATCCCAGAAAACCCCTGGGATCAAGCTCTGAAAACATTTTTGCGGAAAAACAAATTTAGGATTAGGGGTTAGTAAATTACAATTGTTCTACGAAGAAGGGATCTCAAACCTTGTGAACTAAACACACTTGAATTATGAAGCATCACATGAGTAAGGGTGGCAGAACTGGGCCCTGTAACTCAATGGTGTAACAATTAAAGATATTTGGAAGAATGATTCTGAGTGAGTTGCAGGATGGCTGTTCATTGTGACCAAAAGTAATGCAGTCTTTTAATTAGACAAACAAGCAAGCGTCTCTCCACTAAGAGGTTGTTGAAAAACAAGTTGCCACAGTAACCTAGTTTAGAGGGACCTAATGCAGATGTAGGATAGAATTTTCAAAAGTACTCAAATGATGGCTTTTTCTGCTCCCACTGAAGTCAATGGGAGTTTTACCATAGACTCCAATGGGAGTAGAATTAGCCCAACACTGACCAACTTGCAAATCCCACCCCTAAATTTCATGTGTTTACGACCAGTTATACAAACAGATTGCTAGAATGAACAGTTCTGTGGACTATGTAAACACCCCCCCCTCACAAAAACCTCTGAATTTTCCTTCCTAATATATACATGTGAACAACTTTTTCTCAAGGCTTTTCAAAGTCCAGAATGAAGTGTAAAGTGGACAGCATTAGCCTTAACATATTTTTTTTTTAAACTTCCAAGGCTGGTTCAATTCTGTTCAAAGAGAATTAGGGAGACAATAGAAATTCACTCTAAAGGGCTAGTCCCTGAGGATCTCAGGGCATGCAGAACATATCATTTCTTCATGGTTCTGACTGAAACGAGTATGCTTGAAACATGGCATTTAAATGGTTAATTATCACAACTGGGTAAAAAGCATCATAAAAGACTTATGGGCTCAAACACAAGAGCCTTACAAACAGAACTTACATTTAATAACTGCATGTTTCCCACTAAATGGAAGTGAGAAGGGTAGTCACATTATTCGTGGTTTTTTCACAATATTCTATACAATGTCTGAACTGAATCTAAATATGTCAGATACAATCTAGATTGGCACTAGCAAAAATCTCTCAAGTAGAGGATGTATTCCTAGTGGAATAAGTACAATAAAATACAACATTCTATTCAGACCAATTATTAATCAGAATCCTGGAAAAAAGAAAGCTTTCTGGAAAGATCACCAGATTGGTCAGGCAGCCTCCAATTGTGAAATGTATTACTTGGGATGTTAACTGAAGGCTCCAGCACAGGATTAAGAAAAGTAAAATTAATAGGGTCAGCACTTTATGGAAGTGCTTAGCCTGAGATGCTAAATATGCACATCAAGGAGTTCAAAATGACACACTGCAACTTACAGATCATTAAACATAATGACAGTGAATACTTTGAAAGCTTTGGAGATTGACTGAAAGTAAAAAATGCTAGGAGACCGGAAAATAAATAGCAAAAACATATTAAAACAACACAACCAGCAAAGTAACCCCACCACTAAATGAGAGATAATTGCTAAATCAGACTGGTTGAACTATCACTAATATCATAACAGGTAAGAAAAGGGCCCTTTACAAAGTGATAGCTGTTAAAAGTGGCAACAGTGAAGGTAATGTAAAGTTTGATCAAACAATGCAACCCTAATAAGGGACAAAACACATGCTGAAAAAGAACAATACTTCCTATAGTGAAGTCTAACATATGGACTTGTTTTGTTTCATTTTGTAATTTTAAATAATCGGCAAGGTGCTCAAAGTTTGTCTATGAGCGCTATTTATTTATTCTGTATCCAAAGATAAGAAGTTACATTTATCAAGTGATTAGCCAAAACTCAAAGCAGTAAACTCGACAGGTCCCGCAGTGGGGTATATCCAATATCTATCTATATTACTTGATCCGTAGTACTACTATACATGGTACTATGGATGAAGACGAAAAACGATTGGATTCCATTGGTAAGTAGTCTAGTAGAGGAAAAATGAAATAAATACTGATACTAACCAGAAAATAATTAAATAAAAATATACATGCCAAATCCCTGCTCTTGTTTTAACTCAGGAAATCAGATGTAGTAATCTCTCCAGCCACATTTATCTAACTAACTGAACAAAAATGTTCTTCAATCATTTCTAGTTTCTGGACCCGTAGCTCTTCTGAGATAGTAATGATAGTTTCTTAGAGCCCAATCTATCCGTCTAGAGTGACTCAAAGTAATTGTAAGTCACTCTCCCTCCTATCTCTGCAATACACACATCAATGCCAGAAATGTTTTTAGCTTTCCAAACACATCCCATCACCTACACTATGTGTCTGACTAGATTTAGCTTTCAAAGAGGTGCTCATTTTATAAAATACACATTTACCCCCAAAATTGGAATGCACCGAAGGATCTGTTCTAGCTTGCTAGGTGGTACAATCATTATTTTTTCTTGGAGGTTCTAAATACACAGTTACCAAGAGTAAAGCTGTGCAAATAGTGAAGGAGTTATTCAAGAAACAATTTGCAGATCAGAAATGAAAGTTATATTCTTCATAGTTTCCTGTAGCTGAAATTTGCTTGACTGAGAAACAAAATTTGTGCTGGGTAAGAGACATAAGTAGATTTCTATCTTCTCCTATTCATTTGCCCAAGATGACTTCTGTTTCTTTTCAGAACATTGTCATGGCCTACCATTAGCGGACATGCCAGGCTGTGATGACAAAACTATGTGGGTAGTATCCATATAAAAAATGTCCCTAAGCATGTTCTTTAGCAGATCTCTTTTTCTCTCCACCTCTATTCATCATTCATCAAATGTACTGGTGACCAATAAAGGTAGTTACAAATAATACAATGATTGATAAACACAACTGAGAAAGGGGAATATGGTGGTGTCCACCAGCCCCTGGACCAAAGATCCTATAATATTTAGGTGGCTGTTAGACTCAAATGTGTTCACATAAAATCTTTGAACATTTGTAATAATCAAAGACTGTGTGTGAACAATCATGAACAGAGAAGAGGGTGGAGTTAATCAAATACATTTTCAGTATGTCTACCCTAGGTGTTATATATTTTTTTGTTTGAAGTATATTCAAGTCTGGGAGAGAGGCACCCACGTGACAAAGATCAGAATTTGGTCGAGAGGAATAAATGTGGGAGCAAATCAAGGGGAGGATCATTTTCCCTATTCCTCCCCAAGCTGGAAAAGAGGACAATTCTCATGTGTCAAAGTCAATTTGAAAATATCCTGGACACAGCCACTGAGAGCCACATTCCACAATCATTCCATGCACTGAACTCCCATGGACATCTGTGAAAACTGAGACATGGTCCTGAGTATTTCATCCCCTATCCCATGGGCTCTGATGCAGTTTTTAGAATTTCAGCTTAGAAGACGATAGCTGCTGGTAACGTTGAGTTTAGAAAGGACTCATCTGAATGTCATTTCCATTATGCTATGTTGTCACACGTACTGTACATTCCTTTGAGGAAACTTTTTGTTCTACCCCTAGATTGCATAGTACATGATTATATTTCAACTATAAATCATTCTTAAGGGAGGATGTAGGAGAAGGGGTTAGTTCTGCGATCAGGAAGCATTTTACACTGTGGTAATAACTTAATTGAACCTAAAAACTTAATGTAAATCCTAGATATTGCTATCTGACAGTAGAGATTTTTAACGCACAGCCACTTTCTACACACATACCAGTTATGTGTATGCAGTTTGTGTGTAGAATTCTTTTAACAACTCATGCTACAGCTTGGAGCTTCAGGACCTGAAGTCACATTAGGGAACCACAGCTAAGTGATACGAAGTATCTTAGGCCTTGTCTACACACAAAAGCTGCACCAATTTAACTATGCCACTAGAGGCAAGTCGCATTTTAGGCGCATTTAACATGCACGAATTCAGCTTTGCGCGGTCGGCAAAACCAGAAAAAAAAAACCCCACAACAATTTAAAAACTGCATCGGTAGTGCAGGCGATTCCGTCCGCCATTCAACTCCATGAGTGTTTCACTATACGCGGTTTTCGCTTTACGTGCTAACCGCGGAACAGAACCCCCGCGTAAAATGAGACTTGCCTGTATAGTTAAAACAGTGCAACTCCATCAGTGTGGACAGAGTTATACTGATATAAATGTGTTTTTACTCACATAACCTACTGCTCTATGGGAAGGGGAATAAACTATACAGATATAAGGTACCTTTTTACTGCTGTAATTGCATCCACACTTGGGGTTGTGCCAGTATAACTATATTGGTTTAAAAAAAACAACATACCTCTAACAGAAATACGTAAACTGGTACAAAAACTGTGGTTAGCCTAGGCCTTAAGAAGCACCATCCACTCACCTAGATCACTGGGCAGAAAAGCAGGTATGATTTAGCTGGCTGTTTTGGGGAGCATAGGGGAGCAGGGTGGATAAAAATCAATGATTTTTTTTTAAATTAAAAAAATCAGATTTTTTTATTTAAATCGGATTTTTTTGTTAAAATGCTTTTTGAGGAAAAATCCTATTTAAAGATAGTTTTAATTAAGATATATTATAGCTCAAAGATATCTCATCACGGAATAGGGATTATAAATTCTAATTCCATAGTATGAGACAATATATTCATGTAATGTTTAAGAAAAGTTTTGTAAATGAGTTCCAGTAGTTCATGGATTAGGGACCCAATCTTATGGGGTTCCGGGCGCTTCTGTATAGATTATTTACGTTAATCTTTCTATCTACCCAATGGGACTCCGTGTTCAGTCTAGAAGATACCATCAGAGTACATAGGCGCTGACTCTGTGGGTGCTCTGGGGCTGGAGCACCCATGGGGAAAAATTGGTGGGTGCTCTCCCCAGCAGCCCCGCGCGCGCTTGCCTGCCCGCCCAACTCACTCACCTTCCGGGTTCCGCAGAGGGCGCTTTTTTTAGCCGCAGCATCTCAGCTGAGAGGCGGCTGGCTGCTGTGGCTAAAAAAAGCACCGTCCGGGTTCCCTGCGTGGCGGGAGGCGCCTCCGGCTGCGCAGGGAACCCGGATGGTGAGTGACTTGGGCGGGCGGGGAGTTGCCGGTGGGGGCTCGCGCCCCCGGCCCCGGCTCCTACCCCGGCCCTGCTGCATTCCCCCCTGCCCCTGCTTGCAAGGAGAGCAGCAGAGCACCCCAACACACACCGGCCCTGCTGCAGCTCCCCGCCAGCCCCGCCCCCGCACCCGGCTGCTCACCAGTGCGGCTGGGCTGGGCTGGGCTGGGCTGGGCTGGGCTGGGCTGGGCTGGGCTGGCTTGCTTGCTTCCTTCCCCAGGCAGGCGCAGCTCTCAAGCTCCTCCCTCCGGCGGCACCAAATGAAGCATATCAGAGCATGTAGCATTGGGAAAAAGGAGACTCCTCAAAAATTGTGTGCTCTCCAAAAAGGTAATTGTATTCTTGCTGAACGTTGCAGGGGCCCTGCTGCAAGTGCAAAGAGGTAGAGGAGGGTTCGAGTTTCCCTTTTCCCTGCTACCTGACTTTTCTTTGAAAAATAAAGAGGCCCTGGAAAGTTTACATTTACCTCACAGACAAACTTGGGGCATGACACAGAGCAGGCTCTCTCCACAGAAAGAGTGAAGGGAGGGGATCAGGAAATGGGAGAAGCTGGGGATTAGTATAATACAGGCTCTGCTACCTCATAGTCCATGCTAAAGAAAGCATGAGAGGAGAAGGTGCTATCTGCAGGACTTGGAAGGTGGGCCAGATCCTCAGCTGATGTAAACTGGTGTAGCTCCACGGAAACCAACAGAGCTATGGTGATTTCCACCAGCTGAGAGTCTGGGGTTTGAAACTTAGCACAGACCGTGACAGATGAGCTAGCCTTAGGCCAGGTCTACACTAGGACTTTATGTCGAATTTAGCAGCGTTAACTCGATTTAATCCCTCACCCGTCCACATTAGGAAGCAGTTTATTTCGACATTAAGGGCTCTTTGAATCGATTTCTGTACTCCACCCTGACGAGGGGAGTAGCCCCAAATTCGAAATGGCCATGCCGAAAGCGAGGTACTGTGGACGGAATTCGACGCTAATAGCTCCGGGAGCTATCCCACAGTGCACCGCTCAGTGGACGCTCAGGGCAGTAATCTGTACTCGGATGCTCTGACCTGCCACTCAGAGAAATCCCCGGGAAAATTTGAATCCCTTTTCCTGTGTGGCCATTTTGAATCCCATTTCCTCTTTGGACATCGTGGCGAGCTCAGCAGCACTGGCAACGATGCAGAGCTCTACAGCAGTGGTTTCAATGCCATCGCAGAATAGAAAGAGGGCTCCAGCATGGAGTGATCGTGAAGTTTTGGATCTGATCGCTGTGTGGGGCGACGAATCAATACTAGCCGAGCTCCGTTCCAAAAGACGGAATGCAAAGATTTACGAAAAAATTTCCCAGGCTATGACGGAGAGAGGATACAGCCGGGATGCTACGCAGTGCCGCGTGAAAATCAAGGAGCTGCGGCAGGCGTACCAAAAGACCAAGGAGTCCAACGGACGCTCCGGGTCGCAGCCACACACTTGCCGATTTTACGAGGCACTGCATGCCATGCTCGGTGGTGCAGCAACAACTACCCCACCACTGTCCGTGGACTCCGACGACGGGGTCCATTCTACGGCCACGTCGGAGGAGGTTTTCGCGGACGGCGAAGAAGAGGAAGGAGGGGAGGAGGAAGAGGCACTACACAGCGGTCGCACTCGTGATGTCCCCGACAGCCAGGAACTATTCCTCACCCTGACTGAGCTGCCCTACGAACACTCCCAAGGCAGCATTCCTGACCAGGAATCAGGCGAAGGATCATCAGGTTAGTGTGTTAGACATTTATTTGCAATACAATAGTTATGGTGTGTTAGCACTGTGTAACTGTGGCTTAATTGGCCTTATGCGCTTCACCTTGGAGTTGCTTTCCCGTGCAACTATTCGAAAAGTCTGTCAATATGTATGGGGATAGAGGAGTAATCACCATCTGAGAGCTCCGCGAAGCTCTCCTGGAGGTACAGTGACAGCTTGTTTAGCACGTTCACTGGGAGAGCGGCCTTATTGTCTCCTCCATGGTAGGATACTTTCCCGCGCCATGCAAGCTGCAGGTACTCTGGTATCATTGCCTTGCATAGCATGGCAGCATACGGCCCCGGGGTTTGCTTGCATTGACGCAGCATGCAGTATTTCTCTGTCTCTGTAATCCTCATCAGAGTGATATCAGTCATGGGGTCCTGGTTTGAATGAGTGGTATAATTAGTATAGTGAATGCTTCCTTTTCCCTTTAAAGAAAGACACCCGGCTGTTTACGTTAACGCGTGGTGGTAGGGAGTCGGGAGCCAAACCATTACTACTTAGCGGTGCGCGGGTAGGGACAGTGCCGGGGACCGGCCACGCGAGGCCGGGGAAAGGGTACGCGAGCCGTTAAGACACAGCGGGTCTCGGGCAATATTGGTTCCCAGGAGCGCCCACGGGAAGGGGGGGGGAGGGGTAGGCCAGCCGTTCAAACACAGCGGTTTGCGGGCGATCTTGGTTCCCGGGAGCTACCACGCGAAGGGAGGTGGGAAAGGGTGGGCGAGCCGTTCATGCTGAGCGGTTCGCGGGCATTTTTGGTTCCTGGGAGCGGCCACGCGGAGGTGGGGGAGGGGTAGGCGAGCCGTTCCCGATGAGCGGTTTGCGGGCACTTTAGGTTACTGGGAGCGGCCACGTGGAGGGGGGGGGAAGGGTAGGCGAGCCGTTCCTGATGAGCGGTTCACGACCACTTAACGGTCCCGGGAGCAACCACGCGGAGTGGGGGGGGGGGGTTAGGAAAGCCGCTGTAGATTAGCGGTTTGGCCAGCAGCAGTTCCTGCCCGCCGCCAGGAACAGTGAGTGAAACATGGGAGTAGAGCACTGCTGTGAAGCAATCTCTCAGCAGTCCTAAATCATCTCCTTACCATGGTCTTTCACTGTACGGCAAGGCTTCTGGGATCCGTATACCGGGACCCCAGACAGTCAGCCTTAAGGCATAGTATTTGACCTTGTAGTACGTTTAGATGTGATAGGCACTGTGTTTGGTCCTATTCACGCTGAAAGAGTATGGTCATTGTTCTGGAAAAAGTATCTTTCTGAGGAATTCACTCCCTTTCCCTCATCCCGCAGCTTCCAGTGTCTCCCGCCCTACCCGTGCTTCTCCCTCCCATGGGCTACTCCAGATAAGGCGGCGAAAAAAGAGAACCCGGGACGACATGTTCTCTGAATTAATGATGTTGTCACAGAGGGAGATGGCACAGCGGAGAGAGGACCTCGCACGGTACGAGCGAGCAGCCAGGGAACGGGAGCAGAGGGCTGAAGCGCGCGAGGACAGGTGGCGGCAGGAAGATCAGCAGGCGACCCAAACAATGCTGGGACTAATGAGGGAGCAAACCGAGACGCTCCGGCGCCTGGTGGATGTTCTCCAGGACAGGACACAGGAGGAAAGAGCACCTCTATATGTTCTTTCCAACCGCCCTCCCCCGCCACAAAATCCAGTGGTTTACTCTCCAAAAGTCACTAGGACAAGTGGAGGCAGGGTGCGTGGAAATATTTACTCCACCCCTGCAGACTGCTCCAGTAGCAGAAGGCTGCCATTGCCAAAACCTTAGATTTTTCCTTCCCCTCCCTCCAGCCGCACCCCTCAACACCTCCCTTCCCAGGTTCCATGTTAAGTTAATGTTCTATTCAATAAAACTGGTTTTTTGGTTCACTGATGTTTCCCAGAGTGTCTTAAAGGGGACAGTTTGTTTCTATGGTTGTTGGTTAACGGGGTTTCTAAGTGCAGAGGACCAAAGCACAACCGAGGGTGCAGACAGGGTAACAAATGAAGTGACAGGCACACTTTCAAATTGCATGCAGTAAGTGCACCTTTCATTCTGTGTGTAGGTTTCCAGGTTCTCTACGTGGGGTTGGTGGTTGGGTGGTTCGCTGTCTGCTGTGGGAGGGTGGCCGCTGATCTTTAGCGGCTGGCAATAGCCTGCTGGATAGATCAATGCACCGGGGGATCCGTAGCCGATATTCACAACGAAAAAGTCACAGAGACCCCACCACACACACATGCGATTAGGAGAGGTTAATGGTCCCGTTAAACAAGCAGTCCAGCACTTAGGACTGCTCTGTGGGAAGGATCATGTCATTCCCCTTTGAAGGGTACTTTCCCACACTCCACCCGCTCCCCAACCGCGGTATGCGTCCACGGTTAAAACCTTAACCGACAAACCAGTACAGGAGACGGTCCAAATAAAAAAGTTTCCTTTATTGTGCCTTTAAAGCGTTGATCGAAGGAGGGGGAAGGGGGTTGGTAATGGGAGAGGATGGGCAACGGAACCAGTGTACAGAAACAGGGGAAGGTTCAGTATCTGTTTACGGAAGTGTAACAGTCACTGGTTACCCTGCTCTGTCTGGAAGCGAGCTTTCAAAGCTTCCCGGATGCGCAGCGCGTCCCGCTGTGATCTTCTAATCGCCCTGGTGTCTGGCTGAGCGTAATCTGCTGCCAGGCGATTTGCCTCAACCTCCCAGCCCACCATAAACGTCTCCCCCTTGATCTCACAGAGATTGTGGAGCACACAGCACGCTGCAATCACAATGGGGATATCTGTAGGGCTGAGGTCGGAGCGAGTCAGTAAGCTTCGCCATCTTCCTTTGAGACGGCCAAAGGCACATTCCACCACCATTCTGCACTTGCTCAGGCGGTAATTGAGGAGCTCCTTTTCAGTGTCCAGGGCTCCCGTGTATGGCTTCATGAGCCATGGCATTAGCGGGTAGGCAGGGTCCCCTAGGATCACTGTTGGCATCTCCACATCCCCAACAGTGATTTTGCGGTCCGGGAAATAAACCCCCTGTTGCAGCCGTCTAAACAGACCAGAGTTTTTGAAAACTCGAGCATCATGAACCTTGCCCGGCCATCCGACATTGATGTTGGTAAAACGTCCTTTGTGGTCTACTAATGCTTGCAGTACCATAGAAAAATAGCCCTTTCGGTTAATGTACTGGCTGCCCTGGTGCTCCAGTCCCAGGATAGGGATGTGTGTCCCATTTATGGCCCCACCGCAGTTTGGGAATCCCATCGCAGCGAAGCCATCTATGATCGCCTGCACGTCTCCAAGGGTCACTACTTTGGGGAGCAGCAGGTCAACGATAGCATGGGCTACCTGCATCACAGCAACCCCCACGATAGACTTGCCCACTCCAAATTGGTTCGCTACTGACCGGTAGCTGTCAGGGGTTGCAAGCTTCCACAGGGCTATGGCCACTCGCTTCTGGATAGTCAGGGCTGCTCGCATCCGGGTGTCCTGGCGCTTCAGGGCAGGGGACAGCAACTCACAAAGTTCAATGAAAGTGCCCTTACGCATCCGAAAGTTTCGCAGCCACTGGGACTCATCCCAGACCTGCAGCACTATGCGGTCCCACCAGTCAGTGCTTGTTTCCCTTGCCCAGAATCGCCGTTCCACAGGATCAACGTGACCCATTGCCACCATGATGTCTAGGGGCCGGGGTCCAGCGCTTTGCGTGAGGTCCATGCCCCTCTCAGAGTTCAAGTACTCCCGGAGCTTCCGTTGCCTCCTCTCCCGATTTCTCTGCATCTGAGTCTGGAAAAGGTGCGCTATAAGGCGCGAGGAGTTGGCAACGGACAGAACATCAGCGATAATCGCGGAGGGCTCCATGCTCACTGTCCAGTGGCGTCCGAGCTATCAGCCACAGGAAAAGGGCGCGAATTCATTACCAGCCGGCGCTTTCACGTAGGGAAGGCGGAAGTGTGGGTCGAGTGACGAAATTTACGTATAATGACCCTTGACACAATATCGGTCCCACAAGGCACTGGGGGCTACACCCAGAATTCCAGTGGGCAGCGGGGACTGCGGGAACTGTGGGATAGCTACCCACAGTGCACCGCTTGCAATGTCGACGCTTGCACCCTTACTGTGGACTTGGAAATTCGAATTAAGATCCCTGATGTGGATTCGAACGATCGACCTGGCAATATCGGGTTACCAAGTTCAGTTACACAAAAATCGAACTAGTCTCGTAGTGTAGACATACCCTTAGTCTATGCATATTTTCAGTACAAATTTCATACTTTACAAGGTGCCATGTACTCATTTTCAGATTCAAATACTTAACCAACATTCTTATGACTTTCTAATTTTCTGTTACTTCATGTATAAAGAGAGGATCATGGAGGTCTCAGACTTACATGGAAATGAATGGTATTACCTCTGCATTGCAG
Source organism: Chelydra serpentina (assembly GCA_037349315.1). Taxonomy (NCBI): domain Eukaryota; kingdom Metazoa; phylum Chordata; order Testudines; family Chelydridae; genus Chelydra; species Chelydra serpentina. Next base: position 2,758,057 of record JBAIAC010000023.1, read on the forward strand.
AAAGTAAGACTCATGCTTTGCTGCTACCAATTAAAATCTGGACCCCAGTTCCGTATTCCAGCAAAATGAAATGGCTTTAGTGGGCTCAATACCCAGGGGGCTGGTGATCTCGTTGCCTTTGTAACATTTCCAGGTGAGGTTCCAAGAAAAGCAACAGTATTTGCAAGAGGGAAATCTGCCACAATGGAGAAGGAGGTATATTAAAAGTTGTCATGCAGTCAAAGGGCTATTTATATGGATCTGTGCATTGGTGAGTTGGTTTATGGATTAGTCTGAATTGAGTGTAAACATAAAATCCACATCTGTTTATAATATATTTCTGTGGAATCAGGTTGTTGGCCAGTGTTCATATTTAACATGCACTGTCCTTTGACGCTCGTGTCAGCAACAACAATCTCTCCCCGACAGCAAGGCTCTTGCACGGGTCTTGTATATTTAAATAATTATTTTATCTTCTACTTCAGTGGTAGTTATCCTGCATCAGAAGCCTGATTGTATCATCCACGAGTGACAGCCTATGCAATGCAGGACGATTAAATTAAAGGACAGCATTGAAGTATCAGTAAATGAAAAAACTCCCAAGGGAGTTGCTGTCAAAATAAATAAATTCTTCCTTCAGACAGGAAAAATAACCCCCCAAACAAACCCTTTCATCCCTTCCAGAACACCGCCTGTCTCTGTCTAGACAGTGACTGATGTTGCTCCACACCTAAAGTATTTGTTTTTCTTGCCAACCAGTACGGTTGTTACATCATAATGTAACAGGGGAGTTACATCATAATACAATAATCACTGGGAAAAAATAGTGGTGAGAGCTATACAGTAAGTTGTCAGTTACAATGGTGCAAGTCTGAAGTAACTCCACTAGCTTCTCCGGAGTTACCCCAGTGTCACTGACAGACAAATCTGGCCCATTGAATACTGTGAAACTCTGAGTTCAACAGCCCGAAGGACTCTAGTTGTAGAATTGCAGCTCTGTACTAACAGGGCTTGGGCTGCTTTAAAAGCTGATTATTCATGTGATTAAACCTGAGAGCGAGGCATGCGGTGTGTACTCATGATCACGAGGTTTATCATGCTGCAAAACTAATGAAAATCCAGGATGCATCTTCAGTCCATAGGGCTGTGCGGGTGTTATCAAGACAGATATCCTGTATACACATTGTGGTAAGTTGTACTCTCCTCTTGAGAACCCTCTAGTTGACCGATTACAGTGCTGCCATTCTCTTCAGCTACCAGCACCTCCTGCAAGCTGTTGGCCTGCCTCCATAGGTCTTCTGTGACTCGGCCCTCTGATCAGATGTCACAGTCCAAAACTTCTCCCGGGGTATAAAACGCAAAAAAGATATAAACAGTTCCTTGCCCTTCCAGGCCAATTATAAACAAAACAGCCTTTTGCCCTTTCTAGGTTTAGTTCCCTCTCCGGGACTGAATCAGCACGGTTCCTTCTGGCCCAGCCTGGTTCCTCTGGCAACAGCCTAGGGAGCATCCCTCTTCACTACTCTGGCTCTATCTAGGAATGACCTGCCAAGAGCAGGCAGCTCCTTTTATTTCTGCCTGCACGGCCTCATAGAATCATACAACTGCAAGGGACCTTGAGAGGTCATCTAGTCCAGTCCCCAGCACTCATGGCAGGACTAAGTATTATCTAGACCATCCTTGATGGGTGTTTGTCTTGATTGGCTGTCGTTGGTCCCCAGCCCTTCTGGCTGCTATAGGACTGTTTCCAAAATAGCTGCTCTTTCCCCCCAAAGATAACTCTTTCCTGGGTGGGGTACAGTAGAGCAGCGGGGCCTCCAGTAGGTGACCATGAAGGCCTGGTACACCCCGTCAGACATGTACATCATACTAGATCTGTCAGCGTGCACAAGAGATTTAGGGCAGAATGGTGGCATAGCATCAGCCCCACATTTGCGGTGGTGCACATGTGTGCACCGCAGTGGGAGCTTGGAGAGCCACAGTGCTGAAAGGCCACCATCCTGAACCTTACTGAGAGTGCCCAGCATTGCTACCAGCACTAGTTCTGTGAAGCAAGGCAGTGAATGGTCAATAGTTGTGACTGGCCTCTGCCAGGTAGGTGGAGAGGGCAAAAGAGAGGTGTCTTTGGGCCACCCAACTGAGAAGGGGCTGCCTACAAGATGGCCTGAAGGCAACTGCCTTCCCGTTAAGGGTAACCTTTGTTTTGTTCCATGTTTATACAGTAGGGTCCTGTCCATGACCAGGGCTCATAGGAGCTATGCTATACAATGAATAATTAATAGTAGTAATGTAAAAACGGTGACTCTGATCCTCAGAGGCACACAACCCTTTTGCGCTCCCCAATCCTTATCACTGGTTCATCCCTGTTACAGGGTTGGACTCACCCCTACAGCGCCTCCTGCTGGTTTCAGTTGGGAATTAGCTCACCCAGCCTCTGGAGCGCCCTCTGCAGGCCAGTGATCTGCCTGACCACTCTGGCCCATGTCCCTCCCAGGACCCGGTGCCCCTTTAACTGGGGTGTTGCCCCCTAGCAATACCCCACAGATCTGGGTCTCCACTCCCCAGGGGAACCCCCAAACCACTATCCCCACCTCAGTCGTAGGCTACTGCCAGTCACCAGCTAGCCCCCGTGCCCTGGGGCAGACTGCAGTATAAGCCACTCATCACAGGCAAAGGGAGTTTGGACCTGCTGCCTCAGCCTACCTGTGGGCTGCCCCTGCAACCGCAGTACCTAGTGGGGCCTAACCCTAGGCCACAGCCTGGGGTTCTCTCAGGCCGGAGCTCCCCAGCTCCTCTGGCCTTCCCCAGCCCTGCTCCACCCTAGACACCTGCTCAGGTCCCTGCAGCCAAGCCCTTCTCCCTCTAAAGGCAAAGGGAGAGACTGTTTCTGCTCTTGGCTCACTGCCCACTTATAAGGGCCAGCTGGGCCTTAATTGGGGCATGGCCCCAGCTGAGCCTGCCTCCCCACTCAGCCTAGGGCTGCTTGCTCCATAAACAGCCCTCTCCTGGGCTGTTTTCAGCCCCTCAGGGCAGGAGCAGGGTGCCACCCCGCGACAATCCCCCAGCACACTTTAGAGCAGGCTCAAAGCTGTGCTAAATTTCATCAGCTTGTATATCCCCCACCCCCACCAGGGGCTGTTTGGCTGGCCATGGATAGCCGGAGAACAGCGTGCTCACAACATGCCCTGACACTGGTGGGAGGTGATGGAAGGCAGTGGCTTAGAACCAACTCTGTGCCAGCCAGAGACTCCCCCAAGCAAAGTGAATCTCCAGCTGCCTGTTCAGGGTAGCTTTTAACGCTCCCTTTGCACAGCACCAGCATAGGGCCGAATTTGGCCCAGCATGCATCTGATGTCCATAAAGCTCTCTACCATCTTTCCTTTGAGTCATTACATTTGTGTCTGCCTCCTTTCCATTTTAACATAAATTGAATTGTGAGACTTTACAAAGGGGATTGTCTCTGTGCCAAATCCCCTTCGGAGCTCAGCAGGTAGAGCTCCATTGAAAGCAGGAAATTTTCCCAGTGTCTGCTTGTCTTTCTTTCCTGCTGAAACTTTGATGGTAGTCATCAAAGTGTATCAAAATTTAAACACAATCTCCCTGCCTCTGATATTCCTTTTTTATAAGTAAACCCTGAGCTTGTTTGAACTGTAAAATGTTGTTCTAAGCCATAATTGCTTTCCATCCAACATTTTGTCTTCAATTGATTCCAAGGCACATCTCCATAGCTGTGTAATTCTCATTTGAGCCTAACAGGAACCTTATAAGTTTGAGCTCATTCCCTTTGTCAAACAGCTCAGATCCTGGGGTTGCATAATCTTGAAAATGTCAACAGTACAGACCGAAGCAATCAAAGCAAACACAACTTGAGCTGGTCTTGGTTTCCATAGAGCATGACATTACCAAGCTAATAAAGATTGGAAATCATTATCTCTGAGCGGTGAAGGAAAGATGCCTTTCTATTTACATACATCTCGTTCAAAGGTGAAGAGATTGACACAAGAGGGAGGGGACACTAAGAGTCACAAACATGCAGAGTATTAGCAGAGCTGTGAGAGTTTATGAGAAAAAATAGCCTGGCCAGCTAGCTTGATTTTTCAATTTTAATTAGTAAACCCAGGCCAAGTAATATTATCTGAAGTCAGTGGTGACTGAATTTCAAACACAGAAAGGAGGAGGTAATAGAAAACAAGATGGGCCTTAGATGCAAAATCTGCACATGTATCCATCTATGTTCATTACATGTCTGTGGTTGCTCAGATCATTTGTCTCGAACAATAGCGTTAGGAGCTGGCTACTATCTAACTCAAGATGTGTGTTTGGACTCTGATCATCAGAGTTCAGAAGTGTTTGGATGCGGGGTTTTGCTTTGGACCAACTCTAGTTTAAACCAGTCTTGAAGCTTAAGGAACAATTTATTGTCAAGACCTCACTCACTGAGTGATATATCATGGGCAGGCTTGGAAGGATTCAATTTTTATTGGTAAACGTTGATTTCACTGCATACACACACCAAAATACTTCCATAATGATCACTGAAATTTATAGCTAGGCAAATAAAGAAAAATGCTGCTTGAGAACATATTAGAGTTTGTTGAAGGATCATAAACATATTTAACATGTGATATTGACAATTTGTACTTTAATGGCTGTAAAGCTTTAACTTTTGGAATCTCAACATCTACTCTCATTAAATAATGATTGTGTGATTCCCTTCATTGTCTACTCCCCCATAAATTCCCACAATTATGAAAATTGAAATCGATAAGCATTGAGAAATATGCTTAAAACCTGTAATTTCATGCAACTTTGAAAATGTAAATAAATAAAAATAGAAAAATGCTTAAAAATAAACATCAATATTAATCAAAATTATTTAAAAAAATAAAAATTGAATTCTGCCAAGCCTACTCATGGAGTGGAGTTTGAGGATAAAGGAATAAAACATGTTCCTTTTAGTTCCAAACCAACAGAGTCTGCAAAATTGGTCTGGGTATCTTGGGGAACAATTTCCTTGTGGTGACATTACTGATGCTACATCCTTCAGGCTGAACTTGAAATACGAGGACATAGTTGGACGTTTGGTGCTTCTGGGCCCAGCTGGCACCAAGGAGTACAAAGACACAATAAGGAGAAAATCTTCGAAGTTAACTGGACTCTTTGACCTTTGGTAACAATGTAGACTTGGTTCACCAATATGGGGACGGTTTGGCTTGACTCTTCTCACCCCCACTCGCATGTTCAACCCACCTCTTTTGGGGGACTGAAAGGGGTGATATGGAGAGACTGGAGAACTCCCAACAACGCTATTTTCCTCACTGGAGTGTCAGTCTCATTCATTCCGGTCCCTAGAACAATCACAATCATCTCTTGTTATCATAAAGCAAACAATATAATGTACAGGAAGGAAAGAATTTGTTCTGAGGTTTTGCTTTTATAAACCTAATTGACCTCTTAGTCAATCCTCTTGCAGTCAGGAAAATCAGTTGTTCAATGTAGTTATGTTACCAATTAATTTACTGGGGGGAAAAAGAGTCAGGGGTGGGACCAATTCTTGTATTAACATTCCTGGCATTACTTCCATGCCATAAAGCTAACAAAAGCTGAAACTACAGGAGAGACAAACATGGTAATGAGAAAAAACTATCTCCGAGCAACTGAAAATGGTGTCAACTGCAGGTGAATTAGTAACAACAGAAGTGCCCATAGAAGATGTGCACATCTGGTACACAGATGATTGTCTTTTCTTTTACCAGAAAGCAAGCTGTGGACAGCTTTTTTTTCTCTGTTCTGGCAGCAGCACAATTTCCTGACAGCCTACCTCACATAGCAAAAATCCATTACAATAATCTTCTGCTTTCCTGAATACTGTGTTAAGCATCCAGCTAATAGTGACTGGCGCACTAGAAATATCATAGTCGTGTAATCACTTGCTTTCCCTAATGTGAACAAAGAAGAGCAAAATAAAATATTTCTAAAAAGGGGCCTGGGGAGGGTGGGGGAGTGGCAGCAGCAGTGGAATCCTGGGCAGCATTGTTTTATTTTACTCAAGTCTGTAGAATCAAGTATTTTTTTTCTTGCCCATGCTTATAACTTAATTATACCAATCTGAAGCTTTTTCTGATCAAGAAAAAATAGACCCTAAAATTGCTGCTTTTGCGCTCAATCTACATCTCCTTCCATGAACTTCTTTTTTCTCGCTGACACCCTGTGTTCAGCCGTGGGCACTTCTTACTTGCACTAGTAAAGGGGTCTTCTCCCCCACATGTAATATTTTTGTGAATATTATACCTTGTTTCTTCATAGCTAGAAATTCCCAATATAGAAAAAACTTACATAGAGTACAGAAAGCTCTCAGTTTCCACTCATGGTTTCTCCACAGCATTGTTCCACTGGGATTCACCCATGAAGAAAAAGGTAGAGAATTCAACCTACTAAAGCTGCAGATCCTGGGATGTCGGAAGCCAGGGCCCTTCACCATTCACCTAGCCTACCATCCCCTGGGGACAAGAGATTAAATATTGCAGAGGAGGAACTAAGGTGACTTGGAATGGCTCAACATGATTTTTATTCTTGTATGTCCTATGGGCTTTCAGAGTGAACCAGAGATACCAGAACTCAGAAGTCTTCCCCATAAACCTTCTCTCTCTCCACTGATGGCATGTTCCTGCGGCTTACACACATTACACATCTACAGGGTCCAGACTCTGTCGCCATACCTCGAATGCTCTAGGAGTGGTACTTTTCCGCTCCCCTTTCCCCACCAAGCCATCCATTCCAGACCTAACAGAGATGGACTCCCTCTGTATGCAGAAGCAGAGAGGATGACCTGGCCCTTAGAAATTCAGAGCTTGGAGCAGGCTGAAATTGTGCCAGAAACCAATTTGCAATGACACAGACAGAGCAAAACTCTTCGTGCTCAGACAAATGGGTGACGTTCATCCAGTGATGATGATCAAGCATAAACAGGTGAACTTCAACTTGAGCGGGAGTTGTAAATTGCCTTTCATAGGGTCTGCAAGCAGCTTGCACTGGCTCTAATTAGGAGTTTGTTGAAACAATGTTTCGATTTTCTTTTTTGCCCAAGAATGTTGATTTTAATCTACTTCCACTTTCCACCAATTACATCCCCATTGCAACAAGAGTGACTCTGCAAGCTGCAGGCAGAGACTTACAGACAACACTCAACAATGCTTTGTACAGATGGCATCAGAGGCACCATGGGAGGATGTAGAACCCTTACTCTGAATGGATAAAAACAAAACAACCATTGGCATGTGTTGAAGAAATAACGGGGTCAGGAGGACAAAGGTACTCAGAGGCACTGGCAGCCAGCCGATTGTCAATATGTGGCACAGCTACCAAAAGCGGCCTGTACAGCTTAGTAAGCAGGAAACTCATGCTGCTGGAAATGTTCCCGGATAATGTCTGGCATCTGGATTCTCTCTGTAATGAACATGAAGTGGGTGATGGCATGAAGTGGGGACTAAGTTGTATCATGTCCATATTAGTGATGAGTGATTTTCAGAAAGTATGGAGACTTGCTTTAGATAATTCCCCAAAGTCTAGGTACTTAACCAGCCCTACAGGGTCTCAAACACTTGAAAATCTTAGAAGACCAGGTTTGCCAAACCACCCTTTTTTGGAACCTCAAAGGTTGGGTTTGAGATGGAGGCAAAACTGTTTATTTTCTTATTATGGTAGCACTTAGAGGCTTCCACTGAGGCTGAGGCCCCACCGTGCTAAGGTGAGGTATGAACACATTGGGGCAGGAACTGTCTCCTACTAAGACCCAGCAGTGTAAATACAGACAAAAGATGGGAAGGCAAACTGTGGCCTTGCTCAAGATCACATAGCAGGTCAGTGTCAAAGCCAGGACTAGATGCCAGTCTTCCAGACTCCGTGTCCAGTGCCACGGCCTCTGGACTACACGGCCTTGTCCTAGTTTAGCAATGTGCCCATCCTTAATGGATATTCCACTGGGCTTTAAATTGTTCAAAACCATAGACCAGCGCTGGGCAACCTGCGGCCGGCCCATGGCCCATCAGGGCAATCCACTGGCGGACTGTGAGACAGTTTGTTTACATTTGCACAGCCGCCTGCAGCTCCCAGTGGCCGCAGTTCGTCATTCCCGGCCAATGGGATCTGTGGGAAGCGACGTGGGCCACAGGGACGTGCTGGCCGCCGCTTCCTGAAGCTCCCATTAGCCAGGAACCGTGAACCGCAGCCACTGGGAGCTGCGAGCAGCTGTGAAAATATAAACAAACTGTCTCGCAGCCCTGCCAGTGGATTCTCTGACTGGCCATGTGCAGCTCATGGGCCGCAAGTTGCCCACCACTGCCATAGACAATATGGTACTAGAGGGTGGATGCTTGCGAATTGCTCCAGTGTCTCTCTTTAAAATACAAATAACTGTTTTAAAATTAAAAGATTAGGCCTTTTCTCCAGGACATCTATCCGCACCACTGCTGTGCTTCCACAACCATTACAATGAAGCGTAGCAAGCCACTGTAAGAATTGCAGCAATTTGTTTATAATTAGGGGAGTAACGTGTACAAGACTGCAAAAGACTCACAGGTCATCAGTATTTTGTAGTGAAATAACTGGTGCTTTTTTTATTTAAAGGATTTTGAGGAGTGACCAAAATTATTTACCCATGCAGTAAAAAAAAAAAAATTTGCTGTGCTTGCACCTCAGAGCAATTAAAACCTTGTAATTTATAGGGGCATAAGAGGCACTCCAATATCAACTATGGCCCCAAGCCTGTAAATAATTACACACAAGCTTAACTTTATGTACATGAGTAGTCCCACTGACTACAATGGGACTCCTCACACACTGAAAATTAAGCATGTGCATAAGTCAGTGCAGGACCAGGGCCCAGAGGTGTAAAAACTGCTCTCATTTAAGTTAAGGGCAAAACTCCCATTGACTTCATTCATTTCAGACGTAGTCTAGAGCTGGTCAAAATATTTAAGCTTTTTGCTCGCTTGGGACACATTTTTCAGGAACACTTTTCCATCAGCTCTGATCTGATGCTGTGGGTCTGATCCTGGGCACTGGCAGGAGTTGCCCCTTTCCCAAGGTTCTGCATTACATTCTCAGAAAGGTGCCCCCCATAATCACGCACCCAGTCTGCAAAGCCAGAAGAAAACATCCTCACCAAGTCGCATGCTAAATACAGAAAAGCCCCTCTCGTTCTCTGTGCCTATCTTGTCTCAGGCTGAACACCCAAAGCATAGTCTCTGTCTAATACCCAGTCTGTCCTGAATTTTGCACACATCCGTTCCAAGAGCTTTGCTGATCCAGGCTGTCTCTCATTTTCTCTTATTTATCGCAGCTCAGTCGGCTCCTAGAAAGAGGCCTGTCAGTTCTGGTTGTGTGCAGCTCAGAGGACACTCTCTCGCTGCTGTGTGCTTTGTTTATCAGAGAAGTGAGTCTCTCGGTGGAAAATACACAGCAAGGTCTCTGTCTTGCAAAGAGCTGCACCGCTTGATGCTCTGCTCTGCTCTGCCTAATCCCAAAGGGCACCCGGAGTACTCTTTTCCTCCCCCCCACACTCAGGCTGGCCTGGGTATAAATGCGATTGCATTGGCAAACATCCACAGCTAGAAGTGATTTACCCTATCTAATTAATTGCTGCCACCAAACCCACATACAATATGTATTCAGGCAAGGCATAGCCCACAGAGTCCTATGACACTGTGCCTTTAACTATCAGTTGCTGGCAAAATTGTTTATGTTGCTGTTATCTGTGTTGGTTAAAGTTCCCTGTGTGGTCAGAAATGTGGGCCTCTGACACTGGCTGTCAAATACTGTTTCTGAGACACTGGGGCGCTGGAGTTAGAGGCTGCTGCTTGACTCCTCATGCACTATTGGCTAGGTCAGGGAGAGCTGCCTCAGTAATTAGTCCCAAGTTCTTGGCAGGGTTTTGATGTGTCTCACTCAGACCAAAGGGCTCGCGACTCACATCAGCTCCCCAAGGCCCCAGAGGCAAAGGGACGTGGGAAGCAGGGAATTAGGAGAATCTTACACAATATAGCAGATCAAATGGTCAACAGGGGTCACAGCTCCGACAGAGGAATGTTTAGGGCAGGAATTCATGCTAGCAGACTACTCCCACTCATGCTTGTCTCTGATACAGGGGGATGCTGAGCAGATAAGCCAGAAGCAAACGGAGGAAAATCTCTTAACCTTGAACACTCACTGTGTTTCTAAGAAATAGTTACAGTTTGCCAGCCATGTTTGGTTTGCGCTCAGGGAAATTCAGCTGTATGAAGGATGACTTAGTAGCTGTAGTGGTGAATTGTGTCTTGTTCTAATTAGCTAGTGCCTGCTAATTAGCAAACAGTCTTGGACATACAATAGTACACAGATGGAGAGTGACTTCCATTCTCACTCCAAGCATTTCTCTACCACATACCAGTGAAAGATGGGCTCACATTTAACTCCCTCCATAAATCTGCCCCATACATTTTATTCTTACGCAGCAACATCCCTATTAGACAGAATAGAGATGGTGTAACACAGGGCTGAGCAAACTTTTTGGCCCCAGGGCTACATCTGGGTATGGAAATTGTATGGCGGGTCATGAATGCCTGGTGCGGGGCGGGGGACTCATGTAGCATGGGGGGGCTCTATAAGGGATGTTACCGAGGTGGGGGGGACTCATGGAGCGTGGTGCAGGGGTAGGAGGGCTCTACAGGGGTGATACCGGGGACTCCTAGGGGCCCTGCCGGCAGTGACACCAAGGTGGCCATACCAGGCACCGCCATGGGTGGAGGCACCCTAGCTGGGTTGGGTGTGGCCCCTGAGAGGTTTCAAGGCTCTCGAGGGTTGGGCCGTAGGAGACTGCGAGGGGATTGGGCGCGCTGCCGCACGAGGTGGGGGGGCTGCCATGTAGGGGTGGGGTTCCGATCCTGGAAACAGCGCCGTGAAGTCGCGCCTGCACAGTGTGGCTCTGGGTGCCAGAAGATGTTGCTAATCAAGGGAATTGTGAGTCGGGGCCTGGAGAGCGCCGGGTGGGCGCAGCAGGGCAAGTCCCCGAACCCAGTCCCTGGCGAGAGCTCAAGGGCCGGATAAAAACATCTGACGGGCCGGAAGGGGACCGCGGGCTATAGTTTGCCCACCCCTGATCTAGCACATGGTTGGCACTAGAACAAGGCTGGTGGAGGAAAGCTGGGCACCAGGGTCATGGATGGATTTTCTAAATAACTTCTGGTAACACCTTGTGAACTTTCAAGAAGAGTGTTTCCAGTTTGAGCACCTCGCATTGTGAGGTGCTGATGTAGTGCAGTGCTCTGGAAAGTGGGGGTTTTCACAGAAAACTTCACATTGGAAATTGGATTAATACTTAAAAGCTTTTCATCCACAGATCTCTTGGTGCCTTACAAAAAGTGAATAATCATGGCAAATTTCAAAGGGAGGTACCCCTCTTGCCGATCAAATGCCACCCGGGTCAAACTCTAGCTAGGTCCTTAAGGGGGTCTGGCTGGATAGTTAGTTTATGTCAATCATTAGTGATCTTATTGTGCCATCGAAGCTGTTGGCTACCACGTGATGGCTGGTTAGGTATTCCCTGATGAAGTGAATAAGCATAGTATCCTCCATTTTAAAGATGGGCTAACTGAAACAGAGTTTTTTGTGATGTCTAAAGTCCTGCACTGAAGACCAGGTGGTGCACCTTTTACTCATACTGGTGTGTGGTTACTCACTAGAGTTGTCCCACTGAAACCACTGAGACTACCTCAGTAAGAATCTACTCACCAGTGTGAGCAAGGGGTCCCAACTTGCCCTGAGGCAGCAGCAGGGTCTGGAACAGAACCCAGAGCTCCTGCCTCCCCCTGTTAAGTTCACTAGATCAGCGGTTCTCAAACTGTGGGTTGGGACCCCAAAGTGGGTCACGACTCCGTTTTAATGGGGTCACCAGGGTTCGCTTAGACTTGCTGGGGCACAAGGCCGAAACCAAAGCCCAAACCCCACAATCTGGGGCCAAAGCCGAAGCCCAAGGGCTTCAACCCTTGGTGACGGGGCTCAGGTTACAGGCCCCTTGCCTGGGGCTGAAACCCTTTGGCTTTGCGCCCCCCCCCGCCCCCCCCCCCATGGGACAGCGGGTCTCAGGCAGGCTCAGGCTTCAGTTCCCCTCCTGGAGTTGTTTAGTCATTTTTGTTGTCAGAAGGGGGTTGCGGTACAATGAAGTTTGAGAATCCCTGCGCTAGACTATTCCATCTGATCCAATATCTTAATACTTATTACTAGAATTATTTAACGACTATATTTCCAGTTCCAATGGCACTTCAGACTCTGATGGAGTCAGAGGGGAGGATAATTGTGCTGTGAGCCCTGAAAAACAAGACAGTTTGTGTTTGTGTTTGTTTGTTGTTTTTTTTACCTTGCTTAGGCAATCAGTGTCTTGAAAGTGCTGGGAGTTAGTTCCTGTGAAGCCTGCCCAGACTGAGGACTAATTTTCAAAGTAATTGAGGAAGACAGCCCTCTGCATGCTCAGACGATTTAAGCCATAACTACTGTCTTGCTCTCTTCCACGTATTCTTCAGTGGATGAACATGACAAATGATCAGTGATACAAGAACTCGGCCACTTCCTGGAATCTTTTGGTTTTAATGCGAGTGCATAAAATCCAGGGACAGCAGAGCTTTCTGTAATATAATCCCAAAGCCGCTTATAGGGCAAATTAAAATAAAATTGTCACTGTGCCTGCTCAGTTGTTACGCTCAATAACATCTGGGATGCCCATGCTACAGAATATTAGATTGACCTCTGAATGTATTAAATGCTTTAAAAGGGTACGGAGGTACACTTCATCAGCTTTTAAAGTCACATTTTATTTATCGTCTATAATCACTTCTTGGAATCTTGAAACTGAAATCAGTTTCCTCATTTGCTCTCTCTCCATGAGTGTGAACAATGCTTTTTTTAAAAATAGGGTTACTCATTTACAGCTTGATGAAAAGGCCACTGGAGTCAATGGGAGTCTCTGAAGCCATAGACTTCACTGGGTTTTGGATTAATATTTGTATTACCCCCATAGTTTCTAGAGGCTTCAATACAGAGCAAGGCCCCATTGCGCTAGACACAATACAGAGAATCTTTGGTGCAAGGACAGTCTAAAGATGAGATGACGTGTGAAGGGGGAAACAAGCGCAGAGAGGTAAAGTGACTTGCCCATAATGAACAGACCCGAGATCTCCTGAGTCCCACTGCAGGGCTCTCTGCTGGACCACACTGCACCCCATGCTCATCTTCATCTTTTGAGGGAATACTAACAACTACATGGGCTTTGTAAACAGGCCTAAAATCTGACTTGTTTTTTGTCATCTTATACAGGAGCTATCAACCATGACAGCATCCCTTCAAATTAAGTCCTTAAAGAGGCAGAGAGTAAAAACTAGCCTAAGGCTACTCTTCCACCTCTTGTCAAAATATTAATAAAATAACCAAGGCAGGAGCTCCAATTTCTATATGGCTGGGATGAAAAGGCAGCTTTACAAAAGGTCTGGCCACAGAAGGAAGGCACAGGATTATGTTTGTATTGATCTGGCTATTGTCTGATCACGTCAACAGTTGGAGTCTGTCATATGGTCCAATTGTCTGTAGTAATTTAGAAAAAATCCACCCAACTCAGGTAGTTATGATACTGAGATTGGTCCAGTGCCTAGCACAATGTGGCTCTGGCCTGGCTAGACCCTGCTGCTACTTCAATATAAAATTTTAAAATAATTAAAATTAGCTACTTTTGTTGAACTTTAGGAGCCTGATCTCCTGAGTTGCACAGGGAGCCCTGGCTGGGAGCAAGGCCATCTGCTTGTGCCATTTGCCTCAAGCGAGCATGGCTGTCCAGCATGCAAGGGAGGAGCTGCGTGGCTGGGAACATGGTAGGGAACATGTCAATCCAAGGTGCCCCTGAGTGCTCCAACACAGGCAGAGAGCAGGGCAAAGAAGGGAAGCATCGCACACAGCCATTTGAGGAACTAGCCAACTGGGCCACAGACACAACAAAAATAGAAATGAGCACAGGGTAAAGAAGAGAGGCAGCCCCCAATGTCAACCAGTGTGCAATGCGAGCACATGGATAAGCGCTCTGTCCTGCCTCCAAGTACCTGCAGAGTCACCTATGTCATTCAGTCCACATTCTCTTTTCAACCCACAGCCATGCCAGGTGCTCCCTGTGACCTTGCCTAGAATATGGCTGGCTTGCATATGGGGACACTAGAGGTATGAGCAGCACCCTTCCTCCCTACTCTCTAGGCCATGAGGCTACAGTTATCCCAGACTAAAACTGGTCAGGAAAAATTCAAAACTGCTTTGAAAAATGAAATCTTCCCTCTTCCAACCAGCTCTGCCCCAGACACGTTTTGCTCAGTCTGCCAAGATGCTGTTTATTGTAGGGTTTGAAACTCTTTAATAAACATCACCATATAAGCAGGTGGCTACCTGGTTGGACCCTTCCTGAACTAGCTCTGTATGTTGTGACGTGCACAATCACGCGTTTTCCACATAGCTGGATGTGCATTTCCCTCGGATACATATTTTACATTACGAGTATGATCTGGCCATAATAAATATAATATAATTTATATGGAGAATAACTTAACTCTGATGAGCCGTTACAAACCATGCTGTGAATTCATGTGTCAAAAGCAATGATTTCTAAAATTAAGGAAATAAGAATGTTCGAGTCGACAGAAAAGTGCAGCGTGTTTGATTGCAAATTAAAGATGGCATCATCTTAAAGAGGAGATATTTGGAAACTGACTTGTGTGGGTAAAGCTGCCTCTGCCTATGTTTTTACTCTTCTTGTTACAAAAACATGTTCATTTTGGTGAGAAAATGCAATTCTAAAGTTTGCTGGCTAGTGGAAATGCAAAGCTTCTGGCCTGTCTTTCATTAGACCACACAGAAGATAGTTTGGCAAAAGAATATCTCTTTGGCGATGCTACTGCATATACTGCTATAGGAATGCAACTTATTATCACACAAATTAATTCATTAAAGGCAATGTGATGGGGTACAGAAGCATCACCCTTTCCTTGGCAAGAAAAGAGTTAACACCTCAGACTTAAAAACAGAGGCCTTAAAAACAGGTGCTCCAGGAATAGGAGAAACTGCCTGGGAGAAGGCTGGAGAGAAAAGCCCCAGGACTGAAAGTCTGCATTAGAAACCTCAGGCTGGAAACATCTTTCATTATATTTCTGATGTTGTCTCAACTGTTCTGTGACTGGTCTATAAAGTCCTTCCTTGTGGGAGGGGAAGGACATGTGACTGGCTGATCCTAAAGTGGTTTTAGGTTTTTGTTTTGTTTTGCTGAGTCTCCTTTAAAAGCCGGTAGGCAATAAACGGGGGCATAGCATCATTTAACAAGCCAAAAGCAAGGGAACTCAAAATCCCCTCAGGTATATATAGAGAACATCGCTATTATAGGCTGACGATGTCATGCAATATTGTCCTGTTGGACTGAAAAGATCTCCTTTTGGCTGACCTAAAAAGCTAAAGAGCAGGTACCACTTCAGAGAAGAGGGGCCTCAGACAAATTTGAAAAGATCAGATCTAACTTTTTACAAACCTTTGAATAATACTGGGCAGATGAAAACAGAGATGTCTCTCTCCTTTCACCTCCCTTCCTCCCTCTCCCATTCCTTTATCGTTCTATCCTCCTGCTTTTTGGTCTGTTCTCCCCTTACCTTTGATAAAAATAAATCTCCTTTAAAGTTCAGGTTTTGTCTAAAAGTGAAGGGAGGTGGACATAAATTGACTTGCAGTTTCTTAATTTTGCCTGAGCCAATGTCTGCAACTGCAGAGAGAAATGTGTGTCCTTAGCATCCAATATTGATTAGACTGCAATAGGGCTCTTACATTTATATATACACATATACACACACACATTTTCATTCTGAAGGAATTGGCTGTCCAAACTCCCCTTATTGGCCATGAGTATTGCATGCCTAAACTATAGGATGCACATGAAGCACAACTTTAATTAATTTTGCATTCTACCTGAATCAACTTTAAGCAAAATCCAAATCTGAGTTTCCATATACTGTGGCCTTCCACTAAAATCACTAGCATTCTGTGGCTGGCACGCAAATGGCTCTAGAGATGTACAAAACTTCTGCTAGCATGGAGTGAGAATTATTGTTCCTGAATGATCTTTTCTCTGGTAGAGGGTGGTCCCAATCAAAGCATGCCTTAAGTCAATCCTATGCAATGTAGGAAAGCCTGGGTTAGGATCTTGACATGCAAGGCCTGGTTCAGCATATGTCTTCATTTCCTGTCTAACTTTCCTAGGCATAACAATCCTCAAGGAATGTCAAGAATTAAACAGAGCCATCAATACAGGGCTCAGAAGCTCTAAGAGTGTGTGTGGTATGAAGGCTGATCGTTCTCTGCCATTAGTTATAATTATCAGAAAAGTATGTAAGGAAGAGGCTGCCAGGTGCGATAACCCAAACCACTTATTTGCTTACCTTGTTCCTGGAACAAATTCACATTTGTTATGCAAATGTAGGGGTAGGAGTCTTGCACACACAGAAGGACCACTAAACAGGAGTAAAGTTAGTTACTAGCTCACTGTTACATTTCTAACAAATTTATTTCAGCATAAGCTTTCGTGGGTTAGTACCCACTTCATCGGATGCATCGGATGCATGAAGTGGGTACTAACCCACGAAAGCTTATGTTACATTTCTGAAACTCGGGCACTCAGACATTTGCTCCATTTGGAAACACCTCAGCTCCAAGTTACCCAAGGATGCTTTGATGCCTGACAGCAAAGTCAAATACTGCAGGAAACAAATCTCAGAGGTTTTGAAAACAATGTATCCCCTCGGTAAAACTTCACTGACATAAAGCAACACTGGTGTCCTGGCCAACTTTCCACACAACATTCCTACAATATAAAACGACCACTGATGAAAAAGGCAGTCTGTATTCTGGACCCCAGTTCTGTTAAGGTTATTAACACTGGAGATGTCCCGATTAAGACTGGTCATACAGCACTAGCCAACCATTCATTCACATGCAGTGCTATTAGAATACCAATTTTTCCCTGTAGTTGGTGGAGCATCATTATCTAGTAAGTAGCCTAATAACCCTATCTTTGAGGACATCAGTTCTGGTGTGATCAGGAGTACTTCAGTCCCTTCTTACAAAGGAACATAATATACCTCTCAGGCATAATGGAGCTATTTTTTGAGGCCACACATTTTGTTAAGATCTATTGATTACAGGGAACCAAGAATTATCATTCCTGCATTCTATGCTCATCTCTGCTACAGACTACCTGTATCAAGCCATTTAAACCTCTGCATTAGCTCCCTCATATGTAAGAGGGATAATGGGTGTCTGTAACGCACTTTGAGATCCTCGGATGAAAAGCACAAACTAAATGCAAAGGACTGTTTAGATGTTAGAACAGGGTGGATTTGTGATGGTACGTAGTAAAGTACAAAGGGAATTGAGAAGACACTTAAGCACAATCCTTCTATCATATGCATCCACTACACCCCCTTATTATACAGGAACTCACATAACTTCATTGAGTTTCCTGGACTTTTATTTGCATTGTATGGCCGAGCATTCCAACTACCAACTCAGCGTTTCATGCAAGCTGAGGTTTGCTAAGTTTTCTAGGATGGGACCCTTAGTCCAGTGCTTTACTACACCTACTGAATGATCATGTAATTTCTTCCCTACCCCTACTACTTACAAGAGCGTCTCTGCACAGTATCATTCCTAAATTGCCAACCTTCTCCTTAATTCACTGGGATGTTAAAATCCATGATTTCCTACATCACATTAATCAATCACAGAAACAACTGATAACAAAACCCTTGTGACTACCCTGAAATAATAAAATGGGTAGGTGAAGAATGGTGGCTATTGAACACTTATATTCACATGGACCTCTCAGTAATCAAATTATAGGATATTAGACAGATTAGGGAAAAGGTTCATGATAATTTAATGTAATCGTCACTTTATATAAGTATGCCAGGATATGATTCCGTTCAGTTTACAAACAGTATTATAATCTACTTTGTGTAAAATGCCAACTCAATAAAATATCATAAACCTAAAAGAGACGTGAGTTATAGCTCCTCTCAGTAATATAACAGCAAAAACATCTCAGCTCCACCACCAGCTCCACATCCATTGCTGGAGCAGCAGGCAAAGAGGATGGGGACTATATGGTGTCCTCTGGGATCCTAGAGGCACTGGTGAGGGACACAGGACAGGAGTTTCCCTGGCAGCAAGTGCAACAGCAATAGTGGGTGCTTCATGGTGCATCAGCTGTCAGAGCAATAGCCAGCTCAGTGCCAGCATCGGGGAAAATGATAACTTTCAACAAGAAGAGTCTGTCTGAGCATCTTGAGGGCAGGTCTGGGAAACAACTGCTTGCTTCCTCCCCCCTCCACCCAAATGCAGTTGATTTATATCTACCACAGTCACACCACTACCCACAGGCCTGGACTAACAGCGAGACTGACACTCATCTTACATCACAAGTGTGCGGAGAGGGGTTTGGAAGGAAGATTCTGAGGCCACCTGCTGCAGAAGAGGAGCCCGGTGATCAGTTTACATCAGCCTCCGGCTTCCAAGACTCTCTCGGTCAGGACAGGCTAACATATTTTTAATAAAAGCTGTGATTCTGCTTGTCCTAACAAGGTGGCTGCCAACCAGTGTCTCTCTAACCTCAGTAACGTACACATGCAAAAGAGGGCAGATTTATGCCCTAGGTACAGTATAAGTAGCTGAAAAGCCTTGAATCCTAGCTGGGAAGAACATCACTACATGTTACTCTTTCTGGTAACAGTTATGTCAAATAATCCTGATTAATAACATGCTGTGATGGAAAAGCCTTCCTGTTTTTCAGATTTGCAGCCTATCTTCCAGTAAGGCTCACCTATTTTAGTTGTTGATTTTAAATGTATCGAAACACGTGACGTATATCAAATTTTGTCCTGCCAGTTCATTCCCTGTACAAAAAAATCAGTTTGCCTGATAATCTCTATGTAATGAACTCGCTGAAGTACAGCCATGTCATTTTTTTCCCCATTGAAACTTTTTTTTTAGAGCTGATTGTTTCACAGGGGGATTAAATTCATGCTGTTTCCATTGGCTAGCATCCAGTTTTAATGGCACAATGTAAGCGTCTTCACATCACAGTTCATCCTCCAACAAAAATGCATAAATCAAACTGATGTTGAAACTAATGCTTCTTTTGCACTATGAAGATTTCTACTATTTAATCAGTTGTTTATAGCAATCATGTTCTGCATGTGCCTGGGCTCCATCTGTGCCTTAGAAGCTAAAATAATGTAACATTTTCCAAGATGAAAAAAGGTACTAAAGAAAAAATAAAAAACCAAAGGTGACATCTGGGACTAGACAGCTGAAATTAGTTTTATCCCCAACTTTTAACAAGACCCAATAAACAGACCTTTATCGTATCCAGGTAAATATAATTACAAGTAAGGTGGCGTCTAATGACAACGAGTGAGACTAAATGTAGACTCAGATCTTTTTATACTAATAAAATTGAAAATACTATCTGAATTGGTTTAAGTTGTAAACTAACTAACAGATTGTTTGCCACATATCTACAGTACCTCTGGCTATACTTCAGTTGTAGAATTCTTGCTATAACACTTTCTAAAAGGCCTGTGAAGGCCCTTGAGGAATATATCCTGAACTAAATAGTTTTCATGAAGAGTTAACTTTTTTCAGATAACAGCTTTTTACCTCAAAGTTGAGCAGTCAAGCAGGTCTACAGATAGGGATAGATGTAAAGGGAAACTTTGGTCAAGTATAACTAGATAGCATAGCACACAGGCGTCTAGTGCAACTGCCTTTTTTCTTTTAATTGGCCTTTGGAATTTAGCAGACAAAGGGTGTGAACTCCCAGTAAGCTCACAAAGTCCTATCTCATTTTACTTGCTTTCCAAATTGTCCAATTAATTTCACATTGGCACTCAAGGGAAGTTCTTGATAACATGACTTGAAAACCAAACTGTATAATGCAATCCTTACTTCCTGTCTTGTTTGAGCAGGATTGTCTGGCACTTGTTTGAGCAGGGGTATGTCTGGCACTTCCCAGCTGTCAGATGAGATGACTACAAACCACTGTTCAACACGATGTTAGTCATATCCGCACACTATCCCACTGATTTGGATTTAGTTGCTTATTTTACCCGGAGAAGACATACTACACACTGGCCAAAACAGGTTTCCCCCAATGTCCCATTGTCACTGGGAGTTTCAACTGCAGAGTTCAGTTATAAAATAAACTCCTCAGTCTCCTTGATAATTTTGCTTAATTGACAGATGAAAGCCTGCTTGATGATACAATGAGCCAGATTCCTGAATGGTATGAATCAGCACAGCTGCATTTAAATCAATGAAATTATGCTGACTGACAATCTGGTTCCATCTCTTGAAGTGATTTCAGCAGTGTTCGTACGACTCCTAGCTAAAGATACCTAAGTTCAGAGTAGAACAACGTTGCGGTTCAGTAGATTCGAAAAGTTGCCACCACATTTAAAACTATTAAATCCACAATAGCAGCTGTTATTATTGCTGATTTCCTGTTCCTGTCTTTATTCTCCACACTAGGTGCTATAATAGGTTCACAACAGAGGTGATACACGCAGAACAATCAACCAAATGGATCCTGGCACTGACTAAAAGCTCTCAACTAAGTCAAAAGAAAACTGCCAGGCTGCACTATGGCCTTAGAAATGGATGGTAAAAATCATTCTAAAATTAAAATAAACGAAGGGAAGGATTCATTGTAACAGACAGGTGGCCAAATGAAGTGTGGCACTCTGACTCCAGCTCTCCCCGGAGGAAGAGACAGTGGCAGCTTGGCTGACTTTTCATCATGACTTCCTCAGGATATATAGCTCTTCTCTCAGAACAGAATAGGAGAAGGTACAGTATTTGTCTCTGTATCTCTGCAGTCCAATTAAATTAACAATTTGCTAAAGAGCTACGTTTTTATAATTAATAGTGATGCACAAGGCTAACAGCACTGCAGAAAAGCACTGTATGTCTATTTTCCAGAACTAGCTGACTAATCCACTTTTGTGACCATTTCAATAAGAATTTCAATTAGCATTTTGCCTCCTACACAATTTCCAGGATATTTGGGGTTCGGGCCTCTGCAGAAAGCATATACTTGGTATTCACCTTTACCTGCTGATTAGCCTGCTCTTTTAGCTCATTTGGCTGCTTGCTATCAGATTGGATACTTTCCTGCACAAAATGTTCATGTAAATTCCAGATGAATCAGTAAACTGCTCCTGATGGGCATCTTAAACACCAGGGCTTGGGTAGGGAAGGGAGTGAATTTTGGTTCACAAGCCATTTAAAGGGTTGGTTACTAACTTCACTGCTAGCAATTAGCATTGTGCCAACTCAGCATGGGATGCTAAACACACAGGGCACAATCCAACGTCTATTGAAGTATTATGGGTTGGGCCCATAATAAAAGAAAACATCAATATCACAATGTAAGAAATTCTAGCATGTCACAAACACAATAGTCTCTCGACATACAAACCCTTAGGGAGTTTATAAGAAATGTGATCTGGGTGCTGATCAAGGTAACATCTACAGGGACTTTCCAATGCTTTACACCAAATCCTGAAGTGCTGAGTGCTTGCATCTTCTATGGAATATAAAGTCAACTTCAGATACTCAGCACTCTTCAGGATTTGGTCTGAAGTTAGCAGTGGTGATTGGTGGCTCCCAGTTAATTTTTCTTTTTCTTTATTCACTCTGCTGTGTACTACTCTAGTAAAGTAACAAAGTTATGCCCATTCACTACCTCCCAAGCCAAGGTCAGACTGTACAGTTTACTGGATTCAAACTTCTCCAGTGGCTAGGACGAATCCCAGAGCATCCTGCAAGTTCTAGTTCGTAGAGCATTCCTGTGAGGACAGATTTGGTTCAAAGGCAGGCACTTGCTATGTTCAGTCAAAAAGACTTGGTAGTCCGAGATACCAGTGACAGGTCAGAATATGACTCCTTAAGGGCAAGCAACAAGGGCTAGAAATGAATGCTCCATATTGTTTGGGAACTGAGGTTGTTTCCTATGGCATGTGAGATTGACAAGATTGGACCTTACAATCACACTATTCTGGATCACTTTCATCTTCCACCCCTTACATTCCAATGTAATTTATAGCAGCTGCTGTTGAATTCTTAGAATGGATCCAATGCTGTAATAAGCTATGTAAAAATATCTTGGAGTCCCAGTTTTCATTCTTCATATAAAGAATGAATCTCAGAGTGAGATTCTCCCTACAGCAATAGACATATTGGAAGGGATTTGGAGGGGTCACACTTCAGTAGAATAACCACCTACTCAAAGAATTTGGAATGAACCGTCCAGGGAGCCCAGGTGGAATGCTCAGGAAATTCAATGCTTTGGGGCCGCTCCATCTCCCTAGCTATGGCTGTGGCATGGACTCCCCTCCCCACCCATGAAGAGGGGACTGGCATACCCTCACTTTGTCCTTTCTGGTGACCTACCATCACCATCACCAGGGAACTGTTTATATGTTCCCCAACAGGACTGTGCCCACCTTGAGATGGGGCACAAAAGGGGATGAGGCTCGCTGGATCCTCTCTTCTCCCCTTGTGCACCAAGATTCTGATCCTGAGAAGACTTATGCATATGCTCAACTTTAAGCACAGTAGTCCCATTTCCCTCCACAGGGCACAGGCTCTTAAGGGGAATAGTTTTAGTAGAGTTGGGTCCCAATGCAGATCCAACAGTTGCCTATCCCTGAAATGAACTGTTATTAGGGAGGGTATTTGGTAACTTGCTATAAGGTAATATGTGGTGGAGTTTGCTGTTGAGTTTGTCTTGGTGTTGCAATTCGTGTTTCTCAATCATTCTCAAGGGCACCTAGAACCTGAGAAACACTCTTCTTCTATTTAGTTTTATAAATCCGAATAAACATAGGTGGACAAACTCCTACAAAGGCCCATTTCTCATAGCTGAGTGGGAGCTCACAGAAATAGCTATGAAATCACAGAATTTGTGTGCTTCCTCTGAAGAACAACTATTACAAAGTTCCACCCAAGAACAGATTTAATTCCTTTCTCCTCTGTGGCAGACTCTTAACATAGCACTTGCTAGCAAGGAATTTGCATACTCTAATGTTACCACCTTAGCAGTAAAGCTTCACTGAGTCTTGCTAGAGTTGAAAAGAATATTATATTTTCAAGCACTACCAAGCATTACCACTGCTGAAGAGAAATCAGTGGGCCTACAATTGATAAGTGCGGATACTTCAAAAACTTCCAACTACTTCTTGCTTCTCATTTTTGTCCTCCCTTTTCCAGTAGTTTTCTACCCCAGCCTCACTTCTAAAGCAAAGTAGTTTATGCTGAATTGCAGCGGAATATTTAAATCCTTGCTGATCACAGGCGCCGACTTTCTCTGGCGCCGGTGGGAGCTCACGCCCAGCGTCGGGGGCGGGGCCCCGCTCCCGACGCCGGGCCCCGCCCCCGACGCCGGGTGACGTTGCGGGGCCCCGCCCCCAACGCCGACGCAACGTCGCCCAGCGTCAGGGGCGGGGCCCCGCAACGTCTCCCGGTGCTAAGGTAAGATGGCGGCGGGCCCCGGGGTTGGTGGGGAGCTGGCCGCGGGTCCCGGGGATGGTGGGGAGCTGCCGGTGGGTGCGGAGCACCCACCAATTTTTCCCCGTGGGTGCTCCAGCCCCGGAGCACCCACGAAGTCGGCGCCTATGTTGCTGATCACTTCCAAACATAACTCATTCTCTTGCTTTACAGGTCTAGAAATGTTAATAAGGCTTGGTCTATTGCATGCAGAGAGGCAGACTTTCCAATATCTTTTGGAGCTTAGAAACTCTATTTCAATGCTTGCTGCTTTTTTTTTTTTTAAGAAAACAGATGCTCAAATTTGGCTGAGGGGCTGGTAACAAGGTCCTGGACTTGTGGAAGGCAAACTGTTAGCTCCCTGAGAAGATAAAATGATCAGCTTTGAAGCACTGTGGAACTGGGGGAGAAAATGAAAGTTACTGCTATCTGTTTATTGTTTGGTAGTCTGTGAGCCTGATTCTTGGGTCTGCTATCATCACTCCATAAAGAATATAAAGCCTGCCTAAGCAAGCTGCCCAGGAATTGCCCTTATGTAGTTGCCTCTAATTGCCTGGCTCTATTGTCACACACTGGCCTTAGGGCAGGGAGCATGGTCAGAGTGCCTTTTCCCTATGGCTAGTCCCAGCTCCTCAAACCCCTTGGGGCTATAGGCAGGCATACATGAAAGCAGCCCCACTGCAACTCTAACTTACATGCGGGATTTAACAAACCTTGAGCTAGCCTCAGAATAAGGGAACCAGAAAAAGGGCATAAAGCCCCCTTTTCCCCTTAGTCCTATTCTTGGATCCTGTACTGAGCACACCTTGGCTGGACGCAAGCACCAGGGCTTGGGTATGTACATGAGTGGAAGGTCTCATTCCATTTCCTAGGGGATAGGTGTCTATTTTAAGCCATAGACACTGATGCTTTTCATGGCAATTTCAGGAGGAAGCCAAGATTTGAACTATTGAGCTATTATCACCACAAGAAATGGTCCCTCCAGATCAAAATGGAGGTAAAATGGGGGATGGGTGTGTCAAAAACCATCCGTCTACTCACAGAACAGGAGCAGCACAGATAGTCTCCAGCAGTGTCATTCTAGCGCTCTGTATCAGTACTATATTTGCTTTCTAACATTGTTACAAAGAAGGGAAAAAATGTTCATTTGAAGGAAAAAATCCTAGTTCATCAGTGTCCTTTTGAGCAGCACAATTTCTCTCAGACTTCCCCTGTCATCTGCAGTCTACTAATTAAGAACACTTGCAGCCTACAGCGTTATCCACAGGAACATCAGACGCTCTCAGCTCCCCACAGTGTCTGGTGGGCAAAGGAAGGAAATACAGTCAGCTCCTGGAATCATGCATTTAGTGATGATGTGTAAAGAAAATAGAGTTGATAGGCTGGGTTAGGATGCCCCTTCAGGGGAAAAAACAAATGTACATAGTCTGAATAGTTTACCCTGGGCAGCACTCAATCTGTCAACATGGAATCTAATCTCTGACCAGAACTGCCTCCAATTGTACCCTGGTATGTTGTCTTATGGTGTGTCTGACAAGTATAAATGTAGGAGCTTAAGCAGCTAGACTGAGGTCCTTCCTCAAAGTTAGATAACAGTGCTGAGCTTGGCTTTCATGAGCAGGACCTCTAGAGGATTATAGCTGCCTCTTATAGGTGCCTGGAGAGTAAAGATACTCTAGTCACTAACTAAATCCAGCACTACAACCTCACTACTATCTGGCCGTGCCTTAAGTCATGCCCAAGCAGTGCCTCTCATGGGACAAGCTGATGTGACTTTAGGCTAAACCTTTTTAAGAGCTCTTCTGCAGCTGGATGTCAGCACTAGTCTTGACAGCCCAGGAAAGCTCAGCTGTTACCGTATCCTGTGGGAAGTCTCTTTTTACTTGGTAAGACTACACTCAGCCAGCAACTGTTTTGATTTACCACTGAAAGTTCATTGCTTTTGTCCACTTTTCTCTCACTCTGTGGTGAGGGAGAGGATTGTGGGGAGAGAGAACACCTAGTACAGTCTCTGGTGGGGCAAGTAGAAATAAGTCATTTTGCCATCCGCGGACAGAAAGCATCTCTTTTGGGGAAATGGTTTCAAGTATTCCATCTTGTTAATGACACCCCTCACCCACAAATCCACATCGAATAGGAGTCTAATGCAATTCAAATAGATCTGCAGTGTGAGAAGGATTCATTCATTATTGCTAAAAACAGGAAAAGTGCTCAAAGTTAAGGGACTGGAGGTAAAACAAATGTCTAACAAAATAATGCCTATTGGTAAATCAAAGTCAATGATGCTGTTTGACTAAATTAGTCTCAATTCACCAAGACCAATATATCCTTAAATATCCATACAGCTATGATAAAACCGGTTCTTCTGTGATGTCCAAGGAGTGAGTTTACATTCATGAAACTGAAAGCTCCTAAGCTATGTCTACCTTTGCATTTCCCAGTGCACCTTGTGTCTGTCTTTGAGACTAAGGTCTCTGGGATGGGAATGTCATTTGTGCATTTTACAACACTTGGTAATAATCTTGAATTCTTTGCACATTCCAAACTTCCTATAAAGTCAATGAGACTGTTGGATATCCAGAGAATTCAGGGTTAGGTCCCCTAATTATAACCTGGATGGGGCAACACATTCTGTGGATAAGAGAAGCTGGGTAAGCCATAAGCAATTATAATTGGAAAATGCCAGACATACAGTCTGTGGTATCAATTTTGCATACCTACACTATCAAGGGATTGTTGTGGACTGCAACAAGATTTTTGACCCATTTTTCCTTCTGAAATGCTGACCTATATTCCATATTTCATCTTCAAGACCAAATACAAATATTCCAAGTACCTTCGTGCAGTCTTTTTTTAGATCTAATTTTGTACTGGGGTGACATAAGCAGTTTATGCTCAGATGGAATCTTGACTCAAGAATGCCAAATATCCCAGCTATTTAACTAATCCCAGTTGTTATTTTTTTCAGCACTTTTCCTTGGTCACCTCAGTGTTTTTCCCCCAAAAGTATTTTAGGAGTGGACCTTGCAACTTAGAACAAGATCAGGAGTTGTGACTGCAAGATTGACTTTTTATGTTTTAAAGATCAAAGAAATTGCCCAGGGCATCCATCCTAAAAGACTTCTTAGAATTTACCATTTGATTCACTAATTATTGAAAATACTGTTGTCACAGAAACTGTTCCCCAGATTTAATGATCTGGCATGTACTCAGAACACTGTTAAATAACATGCTTTGTAAATGAAGATAGATATGTCATAAATAGTCAACCCGAAGAATGTCTATGAATTTGTCTTGGTAAATAGACTCATGGGTGACCAAAATGCAACTCAACTAAACAAACTTTGCTTAGAAAGTCAGCTGAACTTGTGGCAAAAATCAGCCCAGTCTAAGCATTTCTAAAATGCTTGGAAAGTAAAATATGGATTTAAATGCCATATTTACTTTATTTTCCTGTTCTTAATCTCATTCATTATTTTGTGCAAAAGATGGAAGGAAATCCTAGAACATGTCACCAGTCTTTTCTCCCTCTCTACCTTTTAATTTAAAGGGGAAGTGATGGCACTTGGTTTGGATAGCTCTACTCAATTTGAGAAGGACTTTGCTCCTCACGTAGTCCCACTGAAATCAACAGGACTATCAGGGCATAAGGTACTATTCAACATGAGGAAGAGTATCAGCATCTGGTCCAAAATGTGTATTTATATTCTTTAGGAAATCTATGGATGTCTGAAAATCCAGAAAGGCATAAACTTTGAAACATCTGTCCTGTGTCCGTACAGTATAACTACAGAGCCCTACTGGAAACCTTGGGGCTCCTACATTTACCCTGCATGTGGCACTCAAGAGGTTGACGTTTCAGACTGAAGTGACATAACGAAGACCATTTCAGGGTGTGTTAGTCATGCTTATTTTCAGTATTGGTTCCATCTGACAAGTGTTTGATAGTCTCAGTCTGTTGCTGAACCCCACCTCTTATTACTGCTATATCAATCCTCTTTTTACTCTGAAATGCTATTTCTCTCTAGTTTCCCTGGAAGACATTTTCTAATACAATAATCCAGAAATAGCAAGTGCTATCTAGGTGGCTATGGATTCAGGGGGAGCAGAGGTGGGGAAGCGGGATTTCAGATAGAGCTTGTCTCTAGTTATTAAACAGTCAAAGAAGTTGAGAAGCCAAAAAGAGGTCAGCTAAAAAAGGGAGGTATTCCTCACTCTAATGTGCAAATTGCATTCATCCATGTACAAAATGGCTGAGAACTTTCCTCTATGCCTAATGTCCTTATTTTCAGCTCTTCTGGGTGTGGACTCAGATCTTGGGAATTTCATTCTACCCTACAACAAGAATCCTGAACAGTGTCATGGAATAGCCTGCTTTCCTTCAGCAAACATACAGCACAATATTTGGTTCTCTCCTATTTTAATCTTTGTTTATACAGTTTTATGCCTGCTTCTTTCCCTTTTTCTTCCTCCATTTCTTTTTCCTCTAAATCGTATCAGCCATATCTTTGAAAAAGGAAGAGAAGTGAGTCTGGCTAAAAAGGGAGAAGATGGGGAATAATGGAAATTGAATAAACAAGGCTACATATGTTTTTTCTTCCGTCTTGCCGCTGATCCACTATTCTGATACAGAACTCTTAAAACATCGGGAGCCCACTCAAGTTCTTGCCATGACCACCTGATCTCTAGGTCAGGAAGGGCATGTCCCCAAATGGTAACTTTAATTCTAAAGTGAACAGCACACTTGAGGAAGAAGGAAGGAAGCTCTGAAATGTGAAGTCCATTTATCACTTATTTGCAGAACAAGTGCATTAGGGATGGTAGCCATGTAAACTGCCAGCAAAAGCTGAGTGTGTCTTAATCCTGTTCAGGAGGGAACCCTCCCAGGGATGAGATGCCTACTCAACTCTTGGCCTCTCCAGAGTTTGCTAACAAGGAACACCGCTTGGTGTTAATTATTATGTGGATAGCAGCCACTAGAACAGGGGTCGGCAACCTTTCAGAAGTGGTGTGCCGAGTCTTCATTTATTCACTCTAATTTAAGGTTTCGCGTGCCAGTGATACATGTTAACATTTTTAGAAGGTCTCTTTCTATAAGTCTATAATATAGAATTAAACTATTGTTGTATGTAAAGTAAATAAGGTTTTTTAAATGTTTAAGAAGCTTCATTTAAAATTAAATTAAAATGCAGAGCCCCCCAGACTGGTGGCCAGGACCCAGGCAGCGTGAGTGCCACTGAAAATCAGCGTGCCATAGGTTGCCTACCCCTGCACTAGAAATTGGGCTGAGACAGCTCATATGCTCCACATAGATCACCAAAACACCTGTGAAACAGTGACAACTTCTGCTTACTATCATCAGGTCCATCTTTGGTCCACAGTACATTTTTAATCGTTATTTAGGGGCACCTTCACACTTATGATGCAAAGACTTCACTGCATTTTAAAATTAAGCGTTGCATGTGAATTTAAGGTAAGATAGTTTCCATCAATGATCTACTGACTGTAGTCAGTTGCGACTGCTGATTTAAATGTTAAATTACTATTTCCCCCTGTTAGCACCATAGAGCTACTACAGCCATGGGAAGGTCTCTGGAATCTATTCTGACCCATGCATAATCAACAGAATTGTCAATTAAATCCTAATAGCTAAATCTTTATTCCTACTGATAACCAGCCCAGAGAAATCTCAGCTCGACTTTCAGATTCCAGGTAGCACTTGCAGCTCTGCCATCCTTGCTCTCAAACTGAGAACTTGTAATGGAATCCCGCGCACACACATGGAAACCCACAATCCCATTCTGAGTCACTTTCCATGCTAAGGTCTGTCTAGCAAAAATAAATAATGAACCGGATCATCTTGTGGATTATATACATTATGTGCTCAGACATGTCAGAAGTTTTATATTTATGTTCTTCAGTTGCCACATATAATGTAATCAACTAAGGCAACCTAAAAAAAGTAGGTTGACACATTGCCCTCCTATCTACCAATAGCTTCAGGAGTACATAACTGAGCAAACAGAAGCTGATTGAGATAGGGTCACATGACACCATGGTTTAAAACATAATAAGGCTTTGTAAGGTGCTTGAGGTCTACAGAGAAGGATTGCTATATAAAATGCAAGGTGTAAAATATTAACCATTTATTGCAAGCTTCTCTGCAGCCTGCCTTGATTAGATTTGGCATTTTAGGTCCTCAAATCTACAGGGAAACTGAGGCACTGAATTTAAGGACTCAACTTTCATACTGCCCCATTGATTTTTGGTGCTAGATTTGACAGCCCTGGCACCTAGTTGAGCACTCACAGCTCTAGCTGAAGTCAATGGGAGCTAGATTAGAAAAGCTGAGAGCAAGAGAGAATTCACAGCACTTCAGTTCAATGATATCAAACGACGCAAAGCAAAAATTCGTCAGAAGTTTATTCTGAGACATGTAGCTTGTTTGATTTCTCTTTAAGTGAGGAATCCTACAGTCCAGTTTTCAGTGATAGTCGAATAGTTTCCTTCTCCCCATAGGAATCAAACCGGATCTCAAACTTCTCATGTTCTTGTGCCGTTGGTCCCCCTTATATAACTCAGTGCAATGTGTAACAAAGTGCTATTTTACGCTTTAATAGCAAACAATTTCTTCTGAGGGGAAAAACAAACAGGATGTGTTGGCTTTGGTAACTCTGCCTGTGGTGACAGTACAAGGTCTCACCCTTTTGAGTACAGTAATAGAATTTCCTCCAGATAAAATGTTCTGATTCATAGTACACCTCTTAGATTCTTCTTGCTTAAAACATTTTTTCCCACTTTATTTTTCCACTAAGCACACATCTAACTCAGGCTTTGGATGGCTGCCTGTTGTGTATTTTTTTTTTTACTTTGCTGAAGTTATTTCTTTCCAAATATGCTTTGCATAAAGATTCCCAGACTCATTATTTTTCAGAGCCAAACAGTAAATCAACTTCTTGGGTGTTATGGACATTATCTCTGGTTCTCACGTCTGTTGAAGCCAAGGCTCTATTTTGCTGCGGCATCTGGACATAAGAGAAGGAAACTATTCAAGTATCACTGAAAACTGGAATGGTAGGATTCCTCACTGAGCTTCTTCCTCCCATAAATTATAACTGGTCCAAGAGACACCTCCTGGACTTCTTCCTCTTCGTTAATATAACCAAATTCCAGAGCACTAAGGAAAATAATATTGCTGATCACACAGTCATAAATTAGCCTAAAAAAATGAACAAACCTCAGGATAGACTCATTGCCATTTCTAAAGAGAGGCTGGTTTAGGAGGCTAACACTTCGTAGCTTTCATTAATCTCTCCTTTAGGTGTTCGTATGATTGCTCTTCTCTGTACTCCATTTCAGGTTGTCAAACACAGAATTTCAAGATACCCTAACATTAATTTCTGGAATAAAAGACACACAACCAAAAATTCCTGTAGGCCTTTAAACAAAATTGTCCAGAATCACAAGTGTGTTGACTACATTAAGTTACATCTGGGAAAAAAAGGTAACCAAATCCTGCAGTCTTCAGACGCAAAATTCCTTGTGGGAGTTTTGCCTGGGTAGGAACTGCAGGATGTGGGTTTTGGCATGGACTATATAATCCCCCATCCCATAGCCTAGGCTTGATGGGCCAATCCTGTGGTGGAGAAAGTCTTAAGAACTTAGCCAGATGCAACTTTGTCACCCAAAAAGTGTATCTGATTGTGGCATGTATGCTGAAACAGTGAGGCATTCTGTGGTAGTGCAAAGGGGCAACAAATGACCGTAGGCCAGGGCTGTGTGAGTAGCAAATGCAAGTCCCAAAAGGGAGGCCTCATTGAAAAATGAGGCATGCTCCAAGCAAACTGCACCCATGTTCATCCCAAGTGGCACAGGAAAAGGTTACATAAACTGGTGCATGTTAAGGTAGCCCTAAGATACACTCACAACACTGCAGCCATCAAAAGTCATGCAACGCACCCAGTCAGAATGACAGAACCCACCTCCAACAAGAGCCAAGGATTGTCGCAGAGTTCAAACACCACCCCAAAGACAGCATTTCAATTGTGGCCATTGTTGCACTTCACCATCTGGCACAGAACTTCCATGGACATAAGCACAGAGAAGCTCTAAATAATACTCCTTCCATCTCCAGATCTTCAAGAGCTCTGCAAATATTAATGAATGAAACCTCACTTCAGCCCCAGGAGGTATGGTAAATACTACTGCTTGCTTACAGAAAGAAAAACTGAGGAATGCAGAAATTCAGTGATTTGTTTATGGTTATGGAGGAAATTCATGGCAGATCTCCTGGCTCCCAGTGCTTTCTCATTTCCTTTCACTGAGAACTGTGCCACCAACAGAAGCTGCTCCTCACAAGGACTGATTAAGGGCAGCACATACCAATGCAGAAGCAAGTGTCCAAGCAGCAGGGGAGGGAGCAAAGAATAAAGAGAAGAATCTTTGAATGAATCAAAGCCTCAGCGTGACCCAAGTGCAACATAAAGACTCAAATAAAATAAAATAAATCCCAGAAGGCAAACAAAAACACTCAAAATGTTTGGGTTTTTTTCAAAATCATGATTTTGGGGGCCAAACTCACGAGTTTACAATATCACTAACTCTAGGCATTCAAATCACTCACTTTTGATGTATCTGATTCTGGCACCGTGCTTCTCCGAATGAAATGTACCATAAATGTGCTCATTATTCTGCCATGGACAACAAAAGACTTATAGTCTTCCTACCTCACAACCTTGTCTGTCACTATAGAGAATCTGAAATGTCCAAAAGCCTTGTATGTCACAGAAGAATGGAGTTGGTAGATGAAAGCACACTACCCATCAGAAACATGCAGCATGGTATTCCATAGCTCTCTTCTGTTTCCCTCAGCATGGTGGGCCTGAACAAGTAGCTGAAATGGACAGCTACCTCTCATTGGATTTCCTCACTGCACGAGCAATGCCAGAGGGTTAAAAGCTTGTGTTGTCTGGAAGAGGAGACACAGACAGCTATCCCAGCACCACAGTGAACAAATACACCCCTAACATGCTTTGCAAGAGGTTAACCTGAAAAGTACACTGGTGAAGAGAGACTCCTGTCTCAGTCACAAACTCCATCTTGCATGTCACATACAATGCCCTTGTTTTTCTCTGCCTCTTACTATGTCTCGAGCAAAGCTGTCACACAGCATCAAAGCTAGATAAGATAGAATTATATCATGAATTAGTGTTGACCGCAAATTATCTGACCACAAAGCCAATGTATCTCAGAATTCTAAGGATCCAGAAGATAAAAGCCATTTTGCAGGCATGGTGTGTTTGTTTAACATTGCAGTGCTAGAAAGAAGTAGAGTATCTTAAGTGCTTTAATTCAGATTGCCCTTCAGTGGGCCTGCCCATGTTTCCTACCTGTCATTTAACTAGTCCCTATTTCATCATATTAACAATAAGAAGTTACCCCCCTGTAGAGTATATTAGCATTTAATATTTCCTGTTGATTCCACAGAAAGTCATCACTTCCATGCACTTAACTTGCAGCTAATGTGCCTCTCTAAAAACATGGGCCTAATCACTGAGAAAGTCACCCATTTTCAGAAGTATTTCCCTGAAGGCCAACAAAAGCAGCTTTGTACACCAAACAACTGAGCAGATTGGTTCATATGTTTTTTTAGCCTGTATTTGAGGAAAGGCATTAAAATCACAGATTCATAGTAGGATGTTTAAGATCAGAGCAAGAGACAATGACCTTAATGTATGATGTAGAAAGAAATTATGACTGGAATAAAGACATACCTACCTAATTTGCTACTAGTCAACTCCACTCACTTGTTAAATAAAAAAATTTGACCACAGAAAGAGTCAATAACTGACCGATCTTCAAGAACATGAGTCTTGGAATGAAATCACCTTTTGATGGGGTTACTTTTAGTCACATAAAAATGTTAAGAGCTGGGTGGAGTCCATCTTAATGAATTAGAACTAACTTCTCAAGCAAATTAGCTTTTAAGTTATCCATGTAATTTAGTATTAAACAACTGCTTTAGAAATCATTCACTGGCTTATGTTAGAGAGATCTCACTGACACTGGCTTCACAGAGGGAGTTGCTTCCAGTTCTTAGCAATGTGAGGAGAATAAGGCACAAAGGATATAGAGTAAGGCTCAAATCTAACCTCACGTATAATTTAATGACATTCTGCACTTCCTTCTAAGAGAAAAATTACCTCGGGCTAATGATGCAGCGAATGATAATACAAATAGTAAAATATATTTATAATACTTAGGTACCACTTTTTTCTCTAAAGTAGGACCTACTTTTATGTACTAAGCTCTCATAGACAAGGCGTGGTCCTTTCCACTAGACAGACTTTGATTCTTCCCCATTTGTCTGGAGCTGAATTCATGTTCGACAACAGCCCACCAAACTCACCGCTGGCTTAAATAATGGCCTTGTGGTGGAAAGCCCTGATGGAGGAAAATGTAATGAGGTTGGGCTGTGGCAGCACAAAAGCTATAACTTTACTATGGGGCGATCTATAAGTGGCTCCGAAAGTGGGAGATACTAAGCCAAAAAGAATGTATGGCCCTGGTTTCTAGGAAACCTGTTAATCAAGCCACTTTCCTCAGTCTGCCAGTAGCAGAGCTCCTACAGCAGATTTAAAGCTGTCTTCCTCAGAGCTCTCAATTAGCAGAACTTCAATGACAGGTAAAGTTGGAAAAACATCCTGCCTTTCTCAGGGACAATTCAGCTCTCGGGTACGAGTCAGGTTGGTGCCATAGCATCACACCTCCTTGTGCCAGATTTGCTGAACTTAGCCCTGTGGGTTTTAGCTTATGTCACACAGACCCCTGGTAGAGTGTCCTGATTTGTGAATTAGCATAATCAGCCATGCTAACTCACTGCAGGTGAGAACAGCACCTGCTAGTTATCACCTGCTGCATACAGAGCACAAAACATTATGTTCTTGTTTAATGGAAACATAAAGCTTAAAAGAAAACTTTGATGGTTGAAAATTTCAAAGGAAGCTAGAAATCAGACATATCTACCAGTCTGGGCATGGGCATGGGCAGTCTGACTCAATGGTTAGAACCGTGCTGAGGAAACCAGCACTAAGGGATGGAGTCAGGAACCAGGATCAGGGCAAGGGCAAGAGCAAGACTGGAGCAGGGAAGAAGCAGGACAGGATTAGGGCTGGTGCTGATTCAGGACAGGAGCAAGAGCAGTCGCAGCTGTGGGTTCAAGTGTTGAGCAGCCAGTGACCAGCTGTTGCTGACCATAAAAGCACATGTGCTGAGTTCTGCCAAGCTCATTTATCTGCCTGTCTGACTAGTCCTCAGGCTCAGCTGAAGATGCTCAACCCTGACAACAACTTCCATTAAAATATCTGTTACTTTAAATTGGCTGGCTATTCCTAGATTATAACAGAGGTAAGATTACCTATTGGACAGGCCCCCCATCTCTCAAGCTACATCCAGAGCCACTGCAGCAATCCTGCTGTAAGTCAGCAGGTGCAGCATGGTCTAAAAGACAAGCCGCATCCAGACTCCAGCCCACCCCCTGACACTTGGGAGTCTCAAACTACCAGCTGTTCCCCCCCACTCAGTACAATGGAGAATAGCAAATTCCCTGCTACACCTTCCTGGGGAGGAAAAGAGCACAGCGATTATCTGCTGTTCTCCTGAGGAGTGCGGATCAGAGCAATAAACAGTGATCTTAGCAGCTGCATTCTGCATGGATGGGAGAGGGTAGATGTGCATGTTAGGGATAGGGTGACCAGATGAAACAAACCAAATATGGGGAAGCAAAAACAAATATGGCAGCAGCGTTTTTGAATGGGGTGGGGGTGGGGTAAGAGGGGAAGAGTGGGAGAAGTTGAAGATGACTTCTAAATTATGGGTTTGGATGACTGGGATAAGGTTGGTGATAACAGTGACTAAACTGGGGGAGGGGAGAAAGTTTGGGAAGGAAAAATGGGGTGAGAGTTGGCCGTGTTAATATACATTGATGACAAGACATCCAAGTGGCTGAGATGAAGGACTGAGTGTAGGAAGAGGGATCGGAAGTAGTAATGTAGATCTAGGAGCCAGTATCATAAAGATGGTAATTGAAGCCACGTGAACAGATGGGAGGGGAGCTGGATGAAGGAAGAAAAAAGGTAGACCCCATGGAGAGTGAGGCAGAAAAAGAGCCACCACAGAATGGCACAGATGCAGGAGAGGACAAGATTCCCCACACTGAAAACGTCAGGGGAAGATACCATAACCATAAGATCCTGTTGTGGAATCGAACTTCAGTATGTTGACTTCACTGGACTTCAATGCTAAATCAGAAATATCTAATGCTCCCAATATTCCCTCCCCCACTCTAGCTGCAAAAGGTGGTGGTGTCCAGGAAATGTTCTGCCTTATTAACGAGAAGCCAGCAATCACAACATTTTAGTGGTAAATTGTTGCCTACAGAGAATCTGATTACAAAGCTTTATGGTACTCCTTATGAATGGGCTCCCAACCTCAAACTCTGGCCAGTAAAATTTGTTTGTGAGCAGCTCTGACTGGACTGGATGCCTGCCACTGCTGCATCCATTAAACACACACAGCAGACCAAATTCACTATGTAACAGAAAAGAAACTCCCATTGAAACTGGTGGGAGCTACATTATGTAACTGAGCAAAATTTGGCCCAGTTAACCAGTTAATATGTCAAATGACTCACAGTGCTAAATACACACTGGGCTTTCTTAATCAGTCAAGTTGGCACTCTATAGTACCAACAGTGACATTTTTGTATTTGACATTTTCTGCTCCTGTGCTTTATCATATTTTCCACTACAGTGTCAGGAAAGATTTCTATCTGCTTCAGCTGAAAGAAGCCAGATAACGGCCAACAGCAGCCCTGTACCTTTGTTATCTTTAACTTTATAAAAAGGCTGTTTTGCATGCTACCTCAGTTTTCTACTAGACTAAGCACACAGTTCAAATGAGACATGCATCCTGCTTCGTCGCCGTCCCTCCATCTCTTCCATCAATAGCCTATCAATGTGGCAATTAGACCGATGTCAAATAGTCACTTGACATTTGCCTCTCTTTGAGCGCACAGTGCAAAAAAAAATATGAAGTGCGGCGCGTGCAATTGTCAAGACACCCATTTGAAGTGCAACTGTTTAAATGCAGCTGTTCAAATGCACCTGGTTGAGGTATGTTGGTTGGTACTGGTCACACAGTACTAGAAACAGCTCCCGGATAAGGGGACATTACTTCCTAAGGTCAGGAGGTGCAGCAGAAGCCATTTTACCTCTGTTTCTCTAAAGTAGTCTGCAACTGGACTATTCCCCAAGACATTTTTTTTGAAGAAAAGTCTTTCTGCCTGCAGCTTTCCCAGCTTTTTACACTCAAAACAGCTTGGGCACTCGTTATGATTAGACAATATTTTACATTTTATAGTTGTTCATCACAGTAGTACAATAGTACAATACACGGTGCCCTCAGGAGATTTTGGTCAGTTGTGCCCAGGCCATTAAACCAAGCCTAGTATCCTCTAATACAAATCGAGGACTAGTTTCCTGGAAATAGGAACAACAAATTAAACTGCTGCCTTATTTAATTCCCGCTTGATTATATAGCCAGGGAGCTGAGGGGCTTTTAAGCTACTTGTCATTTTACTTCAGGCTCAGGCTTAGTGTAGAGTCTTCAATATTTGACCTTATCCAAAGAGTATCTGCAGTACCATGAATACTGTAAGTGCTAAGTATTTAATGGGTGACCATTGTAAAATAGGCAGATAACACTCTGAGGAAGATCAGAGGTCTTCTCTGGGACAAAACAGCTCTCTCACACACAGCTCTAATGTTTACATTGCAGTTAGAGCTGTCCAGCATTTTAATATTCTTCAGATCTGACTTCCAAAAAAAGTCATTAATGGTTTTGTGCATCAAAGCCACACAAAATCTCAAAGGCTCCTTTGAATCACAATATCCCATTCCCAAATAGAAACCGGAGTCTTCCCTTCAACATTTGCAGTGTTAGGATTTGCAAAATGTGAAAACACAACTTGGAGGGGGTTTTACTTGTAGTTACGAATACGTTGCATACCTCGAAGTTGCAATCTATTGCTCAGCTATGGGAGAGTGGACTTTCCATTTGCTGGAAATACAAGTAAACAGCAAACATTCAGCATCAAAGTTAAAGATGAAATCCATCAAAGGGGATGGAGTGGTTCTGAGCATGGTGGAGTTTGGCTGCTGGAGCCATGGTGTTGAAGTGGACTAGGAAGACCCCAGTGCAGAACCATGGCAGTTTGTACAGGCAGCCTTGGGACTTATGTGTAGCACAGATGTACTGTCAAATCTGCAGAGGCCACCATGGAGAATGGGGTTTGGAAATGGACCTGGGAAGAGGCACTCTGTCTTTGATTCTTGTGGATCTTAGTTTTGGCATGTGCCTTTTTTCTGATTTGGCAAATGTGTGGCTGTACTGGGAACAGAGCAAGGTTTTTGCTAGGCATGTATCTAACCTATTTCCTTACTTATGGGTCAGGGTGAAAGACTTGCTTTCTGCAATAAAATGCAAACAACACTGTATTCTACAGAACAGGCTCCTATACAGTGTGTCTGGAATATGCACAGGAAGACAAAGGGACACTTCCTGCAGATGCTGCCACAGGAAGAAAACCCCCCCTGCAGAGTTAAGTTCCCAAATTCAGGATGCAGCTTCTCTCTTTCCTTCTGAAGTTTCTTATCTTGAGATTCTCCTTCGTGGTAAGAGGTTGAGCCAAGCAATGACTTGTTAGAATGCTTTTTATGTGAGGCAAATAAATGCAACATTCTGTTACAGCCTCCATGCCCCCTCCCTGCTGCCCCACTTCTAATTTCTTGACCTCTTGCCTTTGGAGGGTGCACAATTCCCCAGC
The DNA here is from genome assembly GCA_037349315.1 of Chelydra serpentina. NCBI lineage: Eukaryota > Metazoa > Chordata > Testudines > Chelydridae > Chelydra > Chelydra serpentina. Next base: position 2,796,566 of record JBAIAC010000023.1, read on the forward strand.
ACTAGTGGCAAGGCCCACAAGAATCATAAAATTAGACTGTCAAAGTAACTAATTTGTATTCTTTAAATGACTCTCATAACATCTCCCTGGTTAACCCTTAGGGCACCAGCATTTTCCAGGGTTCCAGGCAAATTAAAGCTAAGGAAGACATATGACAATCCCCAAAGAGTTCAGTTATGTATAGTATTGAGATGTGGGGCATAAGTGATGAGAAAACAGGACCCAGCATTTTCTCAGCTTAACTACAGTAATACAAGTAGACTGGATCTAAGCTAGAAATGCTTGGTAAAGTCTACTGATATGAAGTGATTTGTAACTGGCAGAAGCTATACATTTATTTTAAAATAAAATCAATTAGTACCTCAATGAAAATGGTTTACCTTTCCTGACTGAGGTAGAAGGTCCCTTAATGTTCTCTGGAGACTTCATGAGAGACTGCCTTATTCCATTACTCATGGCTGGTGCCAATGGACAGTGTGCTGTATTCTGGAAATGGAACCCTGCCAACGTGCAGGCTCATAGCTTCACAGCTGTGTGTCAGTTCAAAAGGGCAAGGTTATTCCTCCATCACTTCCTACAGTCTGCCAGGCTTCGCCTCCCCAGCATGGTAAACCTCGGGAATTTAGGGAAATCAATGAGATTGTTTTGCCTACAAATCCTTAAACTGTGAGCATAAAATGTGTGATGCTGCTGGAAATTCGAAACTGCAACCATTCCAATCCATTTTTACTACCAGTAGCATATTATGGCTTCCAGGAGCAGCAGGATGGATGTAGCTGTTGTGCCCCAGGGCCTTACCTGTTTGCTATTCTGTGCAGCCCTAAATTACACTATTTTAAAAATGTTGGGTATAACTTTATACAGATCTCTCCACACTCAAGTTCAGAATATTTAATCACACATCATATGCCTCCTATGCAGCTGTTAGTCTGAAGCACACATATTGCTGATGGTTGAGTGTTTAGAGCAAACCTCCATCCTTCCCACACAGCATCTTTCGGATCCTTCTCCACAGAATGAAGTCACACTGCTGTATCTGTGTCAATACAATCATCTCCATGACAACAGACTAGAATGTTCCAAATATAGACGTGTGACTTCATTGCACAGAGAAGGAAGAGATGCACAAAGGCCACAACTCTCTGCTGAACTAACGAGATCAGACAATTGCCTGGGCCGCCTAAATATTCAGAATTAGATTAGACCCAACATTTTCCTGAAGACATATCTTTTGTATTTTCTACTACAGGTTTCAGTTGAGTTTCTGGAAAACATAACTGGCAGGATCAATTCAATCACAACTGGGTCTCGCTGCAAAGAGCCCAAGATACGGCATGAGACCTCGTCTATGCTGTGTTAGCTTGGTGAATTCAGTGCTATGAGGATGGGGAGTAAAATGGGCAACATGTACACAGGGCTCAAGTGATGAGCACCACAGAGCGCTGTCTGCATAGAGTGCCTTGTTCTTCACACTGTAGCACTACAGCCTGAGCAGTAAACATCACATGAGTACTGGGGACCCCCCAATGATAGGTAAATTCTCTGTGGCTGGAGGACTGACAGCACTGTTAGAGCTGCCTGGTTTTATTTATTTAAAATTGGAAATGGATTTTCCAAGCAGCCGAATTCAAATCCAAACAATGAACACTCCTACATTTGGGGTGTTTGGAACCAGGGTTCTGGCCCAGCTCATAGTAGAGATGTGGCCAATTTGAGAAATTCAGATGTGGGTCAGAATGATGGTTCGGGTGTTTGGATTTAGATCTGAGCTTTCAGTTTGTTGCCCAGCCCTGCATTCCTTTTCTTTATCATAGGGGCAGTGGACAACAATCAAAGTCAGCCAGCTCCTTTTTATTTAGGCTTTGCAGAGGAGGAAAGTAGAGGGAGTATGAAGTTCATGGCACCTACTGGCATGGGAAAGAGTAAGCAAAGTATATGCTTATCAAGGAACTTCTATGCCATGCCGTCTGTCCTGAATCTTCAGGAGACCTCCCAACTTGATGGTTCCTTACGTGCTTGGGCAGGGAGAGGAAGGAACAAGGTTGGACCAGTGTTTAAGAAAGAAGGCACCATTTAAATACTCTCCTTGGAAGGGTCTTAATTGCATAACAACTATTGCTAGATCGCATGTATATACACTCTTTGTGCACCACATGCTTGATGACAAAGGACTCCATTCATAACAGAGGGCTGCCGTGTTTAAATTGGGTTATCCATGGAATTTACTCATAAGTGCCCATTCTTACTAGCACACTGGCCTTAACATGGCTTTTGGGGATTAACAAATAACTACAGTATTGCAGCAGTGGAACAATGGGTAGCTGTGTCTAACATGGCAGTTCTCTTATATGCCATGACTTGTTTTTTATTGAGTGCTGTAAACAGAGAGGCTAAATAAAATCTGTGTGTCTGTAAACACAGAATCATAGACATCTGGGGCTGGAAGGGACCTCAAGAGGTCATCCAGTCCAGCTCCCTGTGCTGAGGCAGGACCAAGTATACCTAGGCCAGGGGTGGCCAACCTGAGACTGAGAAAGAGCCAGAATTTACTAATGTATAATGCCAAAGAGCCACAGTAATATGTCAGCAGCCCCCCCCCATCAGTTCACCCCCCTGCTCTCAGCACCTCCATCCCACCAGCAGCCCCGCCGATCAGCACCTCCCCTCCCTCCCCGTACTTCCCAAACAGCTGTTTTGTGGAGTGCAGGAGGCCCTGGGGAGGAGGAGCGAGGGCACGGTGGCTCAGGGAAGGAAGCGGGAAGGGGCAGCGCCTGTGGGAGAGCCAGGGATGAGCAGTGAGCACCCCCCGGCACATTGGAAAGTTGGCGCCTGTAGCTCCAGACCCGGAGTCGGTGCCTATACAAGGAGCCGCGTATTAACTTCTGAAGAGCCGCATGTGGCTCCGGAGCCACAGGTTGGCCACCCCTGACCTAGATCATCCCTGACAAGTGTTTGTCTAACCTGTCAGTACAAACCTCCAGTGAGGGAGATTCCCCAACCTCCCTTGGAAGCCTATTCCAGAGCTTAACTACCCTTATAGTTAGAGAGTTTTTCCTAATATCTAACTTAAATCTCCCTTTGTTGCTGATTAAGCCCATTACTTTTTGTGCTACCTTCAGTGGAGATGGAGAACAACTGATCATCATTTTCTTTGTAACAGCCCTTAACATATTTGAAGACTGCTACCAGGTCCCCTGCCACCCCAGTCTTCTTTTCTCAAGACTAAACATGCCCAGTTTTTCTAACCTTTCCTCATAGGTCAGGTTTTCTGACCCATCTATAATTTTTGTTGCTCTCTTCTGAAGTCTGCAATTTATCCTTCGACCATCTAGTTACCTCAGGGTATAACCTCAGTACTTCCAGGTAATTTTTCATACAGATCTATCTGCCCATAGCCAAGATCCATTTCTGGTGGACCTCAGAATCTGGCCTGGAATTTGCCTGAGGCTATGGCTCAGGTAACAGCCTGCACTTCTAACAGAGAGGTAGGTATAGCAGTTACCAAATCTCAGTTCACTAGTGGTTTAATTCTGCTAAATGCTGAGCACCTTCTTAATGTTGCTCAGGGACTCCAGTACCCACTCCAGTGAGGTCACGCAGAATAGCTGAGGAGATGCACAGCAATGTGCATGATCAGATTCATGGACCAAAAAGGGGAAAGAGCTGCCACTGTTTTACACTGAAGGATTTATCTGTGGATACAACATCCTGTCTGAACAGGACTGTAAGAAACAAGTGGAGATTAGAACTATTACAACAAAACCAACACAAAAAATATACAATCTTACTTTTACACTAAGCAAATCCAAGCCTACAAATTCCAATTTGCTTCTCCAGTTAACATTGTTTATTCAGAGCTCTAGGCCCCACACAGATTTTGAAAGAGCATATACAAATTCCAATGCATCAACATGCATCAACAACCACATGACTCTACAGCCTCACTAAAATAGCCCCTCTTCAGTCCACCTCATATCCACAAACTTCCTTTTCCATCTGTGTACTCACCTAGTCAACACATCACCCCCAGAAAAAGACTGGGAGACCTGCAGCATGCTTCATGGTCAACAAATACAAGTTATTTAAAATCAAGCTTGGAAAGTATTCTTGAGGCAAAAGTTCTTACTGCAAATGCCCTTATACCAGCCCCCTCCACTTAAACAGAGAAGCTGATAGGTCAAGCAGCAAATGTGATCACAACTCCTATGGTATCCCACAAGGAAAAAGGCTGTCTCCTAGGGTAGTCAGGACCCAAAATAGGACTTTATAAGTCAAAACCAGCCCTTTAAACCTCACCCAGAAACCAGCTGGCAGCCAGTGTAAACTATGCTACCCAGGTGTAACATGCCCCCCATAAGAAGTGCCTGCATTAGGCAGCTGCTTTCTGTACTAGCTGAAGTTTGCAGAAGTGGCCCACTGTAGAGCACAACTCAGCTTTCTAGTCTGTAAGGGCTGGTCCACACTACCCCCCAAGTTCGAAGTAAGATACGCAACTTCAGCTACGTGAATAACGTAGCTGAAGTCGAAGTATCTTATTTCGAACTTAAAAGTACTTACCCCTGGTCCACACGGCGGCACGCAGGCTCCCCCGTCGACTCCGTCTGCTCCGTTCGCAGAGCAGGATTACCGGCGTCAACGGGGGAGCACTTCCTGGTTCGATTTATCACATCTAGACAAGACGCAATAAATCGAACCCAGAAGATCAATCCGACGCCTCCGATGCAGGGGGTAAGTGTAGACTAGCCCTAAGTGACAAAAACATGTGTAACTGAGGACAAACAAACAAACAAATTAGATGCAACCTTCTTGACAAGCACAGATTGATAAAGGTCCTCTGCCCTGCTGCTACCAGGTCAGGAAGAAGATAATGATCCAACACTATTCCCAGGCAGTGAACCTGTGTAACAACTATTAAAGCAGTTGACAATATCTTTGCCGCTTGTTCTTGTTACTCCCCTGGTCTTTAAGAATCATCTCAGCCTTACCAGGATTGAGTCTGAGTCAGATAGCTTTCATCCGAGCCCCATGCTCCGCTACACACTGAATAAATTGCTGAATTGCACCCTCTAGACCCAATAAGATGGATACTTCAGTTGCAGCTGCATAGTGGAAGAACTGCTCTGCCCCAACACCTAACTAAATCCCTTAATACAGGGGTTCTCAACCTTTTTCTTTCTGAGGCCCTCCCCCTACATGCTCTAAAAACTCCACGGCCCAGCTGTGCCACAACTGTTTTTCTGCATATAAAAGCCAGGGCTGGTGTTAGGGGGTAGCAAGGAGGGCTATTGCCTGGGACCCCACACAACAGGGGGCACTGCAAAGCTAAGTTGCTCAGGCTTTGGCTTCAGCCTAGGGTGACCAGACAGCAAATGTGGAAAATCAGGACAGGGAGTGGAGGGTAATAGGAACCTATATAAGAAAAAGACCCCAAAATTGGGACTGTCCCAATAAAATCAGGACATCTGGTCATCCTACTTCAGCACTCGGTGGTAGAGCTCGGGACCCTGGGCTGTAGCTTTCTGCCCTGGGCCCTAGCAAGTCTAATGCCATCCATGCTTAGTGGATCCCTGAAACCTGCTCATGGCCCCTCAAGGGGCTCTGGCCCCCTGGTTGAGAACAACTGCCTTAAGAGACCAATGTCAAATATTCCTTTCCTCTTTGTGCGCCTTATGTTACATAATCGGATCACAAATTTAGAGTTAGGGTTCGGTTTAAGGTTAGGGTTAGAATTCAGAATTCTTTTTCCCCACCCCCACCCCTTCCCGACCCAGAAACTTTATTTTCAAAAAAAATCTGCAAAACTTGCTATAGATCTGATCAACAAGTTGCATTACCTCTGGTTTCTGTGTATTTTTAACTTAAGCAGGCTCTTAAGAACGATAAAACTACCAATTTCAAATTCTTACAAATCAGAGTTATTTTTAGACAGACAGGACTTTTAGTCCAAGGAGAACCCCAAGCCTTGAGGAAGGGTTGGAAAAACTTTAGCCTAATAGAGCCCCATAAGACGAATGGGTAACCTCTGGTAAGCTTTTAAAAAGCAAGCATACAGGAAGGAAAAAAAGGTGCTTGCTTAGAAAGAGCTGTGTGGAAGCTTGTATCTGCTGGCAATACACAGTGCATAGCCTAGAGGAGAAAGTCCTGCCCATCGGCTAGATCATGAAGAAGAGCCCCAAGTCAGTTTAAACTCAGGCTACTTCTCCAAAAGTCCCTTCTTTGTTTCCTAGTCTCTGGAGAATCCAGTTTGAATGGGTATATGTGAGCCTTCCCAGGAGGTGGTACTGTGGCAGCCCTCCCCTGTGCAGTAGAACACAACCAGACATAAACCATTCATTTAATAAAGTGGACCCCCAAAGATACTTAAACTTAATTCAACAAGATCTCCCAAGAATAAGGCAGGAAGTTGCCATATCTATCATAATAGCATCACAACAAAGTTTATGAACGAACATATGATCTTCCCAGTTCCACAAACATAATCTGTCTCTAGAATTACTGTGCACATTATGTCCAGACTCTCCTCCCACTCTCAGACTTTCACTGTATTTTCGCAGTCTTGATTAAAAACGAGGACAATGCTGAACAGCTGAAATTATGCCTTTAAGATTCAGGCAGGACCAACAGCAATAGTTAAGTGCTGTTGCACTATATATGATATGATCAGGGTCAGGCTCCATCCCAGATCTGTGGTGTGCACTGCAATATATCTTTAAAAAAAAAAGCCGGCTATTATGCTTGTGTATGCATGCACAAGAGTGGATCTTTCATGACACAGCAAAACTGATGTAGGTTTGATATGCCTGATGGGTACTTGCTCAGCAGGTTACATTGACCCCAACTGCATTCATTATATGAGTCCTGTTGTTACAGAGCTGAACTCTTTACCCTTTTCTTACACTGTTAAGGATAAACAGGTTTTCCCCCTCTCACCTCCGAGGCACACAGCACTGCAAGGAAAATGCCCATTCTTCAGTGAGTACATGCTAAAACTGCACATTGGCCCCAGCAATGGGGATAGAGCAAACTGTACATACTATATTTCCTTTTCTTCTTAAAGCCTTCTATGTATTGCTATTTTCAAATGCCAATTTGTGCCTTTCTGCAAAAGTCTCATCTGAGTCATGAACTTGGCCCATGCTCAGCTGAAGGCTTTCAGCATCCAACGTGGGAATGTTTTGTTGGCAATCAGAATGACCATCAATAACCTAATACAAAACACCAGCTATCCCCATTGTTGCAGTAGAACAGTCCCAGGGTTACTCCTCTTGGCCCACATTTATAAAGGCAGTCTTCAACAGGGAAGAGACATTTGTAACACTAATTAAAAACTACCATGTGGAAAATGTTTCCATTATCAGGATGACAAACTCTTGCCCTGCTATCTCACTCCTACTCAGAAATATGTCTGTGCCAGCTGCTTTAAAACAAAAGCAGCCTTCACTTTAATATTTTTCCTTACTGTGTCACGAGACACACTTGTTATACTGTGTTGTTCTGCGATAAAGCCAATGAATCCTTGGTTCCTGCCCGTCCCAAGGCAAGCCTATCTTAAATTTTGCTTGAGTGTCTAAAAAGGAATCCTCCCAGGAGAGTACATTCAAAATGGATTTAAACTAAAATATCTGGAGCCCATAAAAGTAAGTCAGAGCGAAGCCTCTATACAGTCTTGAGAAGGAACAAGTTTAGACTTGTTCAGAAGCACTGTTCTGAGTGCAGAAATTGTATGATGAGTCCAAGATTCATAATTAAAGACAATACAGTACAATAGATTAGAGAGATTCCCTGATTGCTAATGCAGTTCCCTTCCACTGTACCTTACTGCAAGGCCGTTGAACAATCTAAACCTGGTAGTCACTTTATTGGGCTATAGGGGAGGGAGGCCGCATAGCTGATTTTCTGCATCTCTTATTATCCCAAGCACCATCGTCCAAAGGTGATGGAGACAAGAGCACTTCCCAATCCCTTTCTTGCATAAATGAGCTCTGCTACCCCACTTTTCACTCCAGCAAACACCTCTTACAAACCATGAACAGGCAGCTTTCTTTGCAATGTGTTAAATCAGTGGCAATATTCCTATCATCATCATCATCCAGGGTATACACACGTTGTTACAAAACAGTCCTGGAATGCATTAACTTCTGCATCTTGCTCTGTCCCCAGATCTGTCTCTTCACTACTGACATCAGCACTAGCTTAATTGTATTCACTTATTCATTTAAAACATTTTGAGCCATAGCACAGTGAAAATGTTCTGAATCAGAAAAAACAGATGCAAAATAAATGTCTTTGTCATTTTTGTATTCATTTCTAGAATAATGAATAAATCTGATGCACATTATGACCTAATAGTCTGCATATTATTAGTTGAAAAACTGAAGCACTTTTTTTTTGTTACAGCAGCACAAAACACCCTATAACTTATGTGTGTAATGGTGCATATTTATGTGCATATCAGCATATTTCATGCAAATTCCATTATAAGTGAATTATATTCATATACATTGTAGATTAGGTACAGTACCAAGTTTGCATATAACAGGCCAAATATTCAGCCAGCATCAAAACAGGCTTCCAAACTGTGCCCACAATTTGCATGCCTCAACTTGTATTCACAAAGCTAAATTTGTGAATGTAAACAGCAATGATGAGAGCAAGCTACAGTATCCAACCAACTACTTGATTCAGAAACATGATTGCCATGTGCGTGCGCAAGAATTGCAGATGCATTTTTAGAAGCCAGTTTTCAAAACTGAGCCTAATATTAATGCCTTCTAAAGGCGTTTAAACTCTTAGAATGCTGAGATTTTTCACACTATCGGCTAAAAGAATGGTTATAAGGACATAGGGGTGTGTGTGTGTGTTTGCAGACTCTAAAGGGTTAAATTCAAATATTCCAAGGAAATAAGAAAGAGACTGGTATGGTGTTTGGATTTTAATGTTGATTCTCCTCCCTACCATGTTTTGGAAATTATGAAACGAATGCGGACATCTACAATTCTACCAACACCTGACAACCACCATGCCTGTGATAAGTGACCTTTCTCCAAAAGAGAAATATGGGAAATACCTATTGGCAATGTACGTTTTTTAATGTTGAGCCAGTTAGAGAGAAACATCTCTTGTATACAAATTATGAAAAGGGCAAAAAATTATTTGGCTCAGATATCCAGCGAGAGTTGAGCTAAACCTCTTACTTTTGGCAAATGGTGCTGAAATATATGAGAACAGTCTCTCATTACAGGATATACGAAAAACCAGTTTGCATAAATTAAGAACTACACCTCCATTCAGAATTGAAACCAAACTTGTTTAGAAAGCTGAAAAAATGGGGATAACTTTTTCCCCTTTGCACTTTTTGTCTGAATAAACGGAAGAGCAGAAATACCATGAAAAAGGCTGGTCTTATGCTACGTTCCATCCAACTGAAATAAGGAGGTAATGAAAATGTCACGAGGAACACTTTGTCTATGCAGGAGCTAAAGCCATGTAAATTAAACACAGTCAACCAGAGCTACTAAACTCAGTTTAAACATAGTCTGCTCATTTCCACGCTTAATTAACCTGAATTGCTGATTCAGCAAATATAATTTTAAGTCTAGTGTGTAAGGGACCTACGTTTGCTTTGGAGATTTCCTACCCAACCTGCATATCGAAGAGCCTTAGATAAGCTTCTGGCAAGCACTGAAACTATTTTACATTTAACATTCAAAAAGTTATGTACCATATAGAATGCTCCAAAGATTAGGCAGTGGAAGGGCATTTACCACAAAAGATATTGAACTTGTAGGTTTATGTGTATGCACGCACACGTGTGTGTTGTTTCCAATGAGACACAAGTCAGTTCCTGTTACACCAGCTTAAAATGTACTGGTAGATCAGAAACTCACTGGCACATGGAGCTGGCTTATAGGAGCTCGCATAAGGGTTCTTGAGAATATGGCACAGTTTGGATAGAGTTCAATTGCTCTGGGATAACAACTTAATAACTTTCCAGATTACACCACATCATTAGCAGCACTGTTAACCTGAGCTCCTGTGGGCCATACGCCAGGGGAGTTCCTGCTCTTGCCTCTGTGATTTCAGGGGACTGAAAACAACAACAAATAAGTTTAACTTCAGTTTTGTGTTGAATGGCCCCTGCTATTTGGGGCATTCAGTACATAAACTTACCATTGCAGCTCAGAACTACAGGTACACTCAGATGAATAATATATTGTGTAACATCCCCTTAACCTTCAGCACCTGTAGACACACCGCTGAACAGTTAGTTGGCTATTAACTAACGCTATTCAACGAGATTCTTACATGAGACAGGATGCCAACTATTGAGCCAGCAGCCTCCCCAGATGAGCATGAACCATCCGAGGGCCAGCTAAATTTCTCTAATTCTTAAAATGTGCAACTATCATTATTATATTTCAACTGGACTTAGGCGAAGATACAGAAGCGGAATACCCTAGCTATACGTGGATTTACTGTGACAAGGAGTATGGGAGAGAGGGGTTAGCCTGCACCATGATACCAAAAGACACCAAACTCACTTTGTGTGGGTTTTTCCATTTTCCAATTGCCCAGAAGGGTTCAGGTCACAAGCACATCGCTCTATCACCCTGGCGGGAGCTTGTTTATTTCAGCCTCTCCTCATATTTACAAAAAGACTGACTTACTTCCAACTTCCACAAGACCCAACAGCAAGGTACGTTAAATCACTCAGAACAAGGTCTGAAAGGCGTGGGTAGAGGACAGGAAAAGTAACACACACGCATGCATGCAGAGGGACACATTAAGATTGCATCTAGTACAAAATCAAAATCCACCTCTACCCAACAAACCTATTCAGCTTTGAAATGCCCCCGTCCCCTGCCCTGCTCCTTTTGCCAGGCATCCAAAATGGCCATCCTACCATATGTGCCACTCTCTCCTTACCCCCACATTCCAGTCTTCATAATCCAGCCCCACTTTATGTCAACCTGCAGTCACCAGCGGCTCTCCTCATGTCTTCACCAAATCCCAGTTTCTCTACCCCCTCTTCACGTCTCTGGGAGCTCTACCCATTCACATGGGTGTCTACTGCTCCCTTGGACAGGTGGCTGCCTTCCCCCATGATTTAATCCCACTGCCTGAAGCTCATGAGGCTGCTAGAACAGCAGGATGGAAGGGACAGCAGGAAGTCAGATGAGTTTTAAAGTTGCAACAGCTGTTTTACCAGCTCCACTGCAGCAGTGCAAAGACTGCTCTACTTCCCCCACCTTTTGCTGGCACTCCCCTCCATCTGCAGGCCAGTCAGAGCCAAAGGGAAGTATAACCCTGGAAGCAAAACTCCTCCCTCTGCAACCACAGCTGCTGCAAAGTGGGAACTCTTCCCACCCCATCCCAGTGCCTAATTGGCACATTATGAAAAACAAGCATTTTCTCCTTAAAAAAAAAAAAAGAACCGAAATTCAGTGCAATACCCCCCCCCCCCATTAATGCATAGTTAAAACTACAAAAAGCCAAAGAATGCTTCACTTAAAGCTCCAAAAATCAGCATTCACTCAGCTCCACTGCATACACATGCAGAAATGTTGTATTTTCTATTCTTGTTTTTATGGTTAAATATTCGACTAAATCACCGTTTGTGTTGAAAAATATATCCAATGTGCAACATGGCCAAGTCAATTACATAGATTTAGTAGTATTGTGATAACATTAAATACAATTAACTCAGTTAGTGTTAATATACATGCCCTAAGTATTTGACTAGGATTCCCAATTGCAGTTCAGCATTGGTTAATGAACAGTACCACTATGTAATTATCTGAAATTATCTCCACATCAGTTTTACCTAATGGCCAGCAAGTCATCATCCCTAGGCTGAGGTATCCCTTCAATTCTTCCCAAAGAGTTCAGGATCTGTTTACCTCCTGCCTAACTCATCTGATATAAACTGTGATATATAATGAAAATCCAAGTTAATTTGGCATGGCTTGTTTCTTTAATTCCTGGGTTTTGCCCATATTTTAAGCACGTCAGTTGATCATTTAGAACACTAGTGGGAGCTACTTTGGCAGGTGGCTCGTAGAGCAATGCAGGGGAAATATATACAGAAATACATCTGGGGAGTTTGTGAGGATGGAGTTGATTAATCCAACTGAAATCTCCTAACTCACAACGTGCCACATCGAACGTAAAACAATGTCAACGTGCACTAGTGTATGCTTTGAGGCACTGAATGTATTTTTTGTGTGTGTTCCTTGAAACGTGCTGAAAGACTTTGAACTTTAAATCAATCTCCTGTTGTGTGACCTCTTCAACTGCAGCTGACTACATAACCCCGGAGAAAAGGGGTCAATGAAATTATACACTGTAGTCCACAAACACAGCTGCAGACATCAGTGCTGCAGGGAAGGGCCAGAGGAAAACGAAACATGCCTCAAAAGGAAATCTCTCAGACCAAACAAGAAATATGCAAACAGTTTGCTGCAGCTCTGCTAACGGGTCCCTAGTCAGCAACAATAATGCAACAAATGGGAAGAGAAATGAATAGCTCAGCTCTCACTTGCGCAGTTTTCTAGCTATGAAAAAATAACTCCAGGTTTCCCCCCTCCCCTAATTTTAAAGGACCATATTTTCAAGGAGGAGATGCTGGGTGCATTCAAAACTTCCACATGCACATACACAATCAAGTATATACCTATGGAAATCCGGACACAGATGCACAATTTGTGCAAGCAAATTGCACCACAGGCACAAAGGCAAGGAGGATTTCTTGTGAAACCACAGTGGCCTCCTTTAGTCAAAATATTGGTTTTCAATGAGCACCACTCTTCCATACTCTTTCGGGCCTTCAAGACATAGGACAACTGAATGAACAAGAAGCACTATTAATAAAATGAAGGATTAAGCCAGCAACAAATGGACTAGAAAAGCAAAAAGACTTACCTGCAAAATTGGAACTGAAAATATCAGTAAGCAAATCCAAACTCTTCAGCTGGATAATAAAATTAAAATGAATGGGGTTGGGGAGGCACGTTAGTTTGGACAGAGAGCGTGCTGCAATACAAATTCTCAGACAGGAAATCTGGGTTCTAGTTCCCATGATATCACATAGCCATTTATGGCCAAGTGTTCAGAAGTAGCTTTTCAAGATAGTTAAGTCCAAAGCTGACTGCAAAGAGTTAAAAAGGGATCTCACAAAATTGGGTGATTGGGCAACAAAATGGCAGATGAAATTCAATGCTGATAAATGCAAAGTAATACACATTGGAAAACATAATCCCAACTATACACACAAAATAATGGGATCTAAATCAGCTGTCACTACTCAAGAAAGAGATCTTGGGGTCATCGTGGATAGTTCTCTGAGAACATCCACTCAGTGTGCAGCGGCAGTCAAAAATGCTAACAGAATGTTAGGAACCACTAGGAAAGGGATATATAAAAAGACAGCAAATATCATAATGCCTTGATATAAATCCATGGTACGCCCACACCTTGAATACTGCGTGCTGTTCTGGTTGCCCCATCTCAAAATAAGGTATATTAGAACTGGAAAAGGTACAGAGAAGGGCAACAAAAATGATTAGGGGTATGGAACAGCTTCCATATGAGGAGAGATTAAAAAGACTGGGACTTTTCAGCTCGGAACAGAGACAACTAAGGGGGGATATGATAAAAATCTATAAAATCGTGAATGATGTGGTGAAACGATTAAGGAAGTGTTATTTACTCCTTTACATAACACAAGAATGAAGGATCACCCAATTAAATTAATAGGCACCAAGTTTAAACAAACAAAAGGAAGTACTTTGTCACACAACGCACAGTCAATCTGTGGAACTCGTCATCAGGGGATATTGTGAAGGCCAAAACAATAACGGGGTTCTAAAAAGAATTAGATATGTTCATGGAGGATAGGTCCATTAATGATTATTAGCCAAGATGGTCAGGGACACAACCTCATGCTCTGGGCAGGGCCAGCTTTAAGCCGATTCCACTGATTCCCAGGAATCGGGCCCCGCGCCCAAGGGGGCCCCGCTCCGGCGGGAGGTTGGTTTTTTTTTTGCTCATCAGGAGGGTGCGGGGCCCCGCACCCACTAAAGCCAGCTCTGGCTCTGGGTGTCCCTAGCTTCTGACTGCCTGAAGCTGAGAGTGGATGACCGGGAATGGGTCACTTGATAATTTCCTGTTCTGTTAATTCCCTCTGAAGAACCTGGCATTGGCCACTGTTGGAAGACAGGATACTGAGCCAGATGGACCACTGGTCTGACCCAGTATGGCCGTTCTTATGTTCTAAATTTGGGTACCTCAATTTTTGGTGCCTAAAATTCATAGTTACAGTCACAAAAGCTTCCAATTTGGGCCATGTGGTGCTAAGAAGGAACTGGAACAGTGTTGGTCCGACCTGCCTCCTATGCCCTCGGTTTGGAGCATGAGGAGGGCAACTGTGCAGGTGCAGAGCAATGGACACGACTTGCTAGAAACCTCTGGTCAGAGGCACATGGAGTGCATGTATACCCAAATGTGGAATACACATAAGGACCAGCACTCGAGGAAGAATCAACTTTTACATATTTTAAGGCAGGCACCCAAACAGTGAATCATCCAACATTGCAGGCTACTTTTGAATATCTGGGTTTCAAGATCTCGGTGCCACTGTTTCCCATTTGTAAAGTAAAATAAGGACAGTAATACCCCACAGGTGTGTTGTAAGGCTTAATTCATTAATGCTTTTAAGGCCCCTTAATATCCTTGAATGGAAAGCTTGATAAAATTGCAAAGTATTCTTCCTCTATATTTAGAGAGAGCCCGGTGTGGTGGTGCGCACCTGTTATCCCAGCTACTTGGGAGGCTGTGGTTGGCGGATCGCTCAGGAGTTCTAGGCTGCTGTGCGCTATGTCAATCGGGTGTCCGGTGCTACTGACAGCCTGGCCTGCAGGTAGTTGGAGGACTGGCTAGAACAACACATCTGATGTGTTGTGATCAGCGCTCTCTCTGTGAGAGCTGATGGACCGATCAGTGACAGTAATATTTAGAGAGGGAGGTTCTCCACGTAACACACTGGAAAGTGACATTTATACCAAAAATGTCAGGGCTTGACAATAAAAAAAGATTAAACTATATTTGAGCCTATGCACATCCAAACAATGTTTTGCACAGCTTCTCCAGCTGACGGTGTGCACTTTTATGCTGTTACAGTGGGTCTTTTGCCTTTTAGATCCTTGTCTCATTAGTCATTCCCCCTCCAATGGCAAATTTTAAAAAATCTATTCCCTTTATTGATCACACTAGAGCGAGATTTCTACCAAGACTAGATTTACCCCATTTGTAAAGTGGGAATACTGCTATTTACTTTCTCTGCAGAGGAGATGTCTGTTCATGTTCCCTAAGGCAGGGGTGGGCAAACTACGGCCCGCAGGCCACATCCGGCCCGCAGGCCCGTCCTGCCCGGCCCCTGAGCTCAGAGTTGGGGAGGCTCTGGCCCGCTGCTCCTGGGCAGTGCTGCAGTGGCGGGGCTGCGAGCTCCTGCCGCTCTGAGTCGCATGGTAAGGGGGCAGGGCTGTGCGCTCCTGAGGGGCCTCGTGTTTAGCTCCGATGGGCCACGCAGCTGTGGTAAGGGGGCAAGGGCCGAGGGATTGGATAAGGGGCAGGGAGTCCTGGGGGGCAGTCAGGGGACAGGGAGCAGGGGACGGTTGGATGTGGCGGAGATTCTGGGGGGTGGTGGTCATGGGACAGGGAATGGGGGTGTTGGATAGGCGTGGGAGTCCCAGGGGCCTGTCAGGGGGCGGGGGTGTGGACAGTGGTTAGGGGAAAGGGAGCAGGGGAGGTTGGATGGGGTACTGGGGGGGCAGTTAGGGTGGTCTTGGGAGGGGGTGGTCAGGGGACAAGGAGCAGGGGGGCTTAGATAGGGGGTGGGGTCCCAGGGGGTGGTTAGGAGCGGGGGGGGGGGTCTCTGGAGGGGGCAGTCAGGGGACAAGAAGCTGGGGGTGGGGTTGGATGGGTTGGCGGTTCTGAGGGGGGTAGTCAGGGGGCAGGAAGTGGGTGGAGGTCAGATAGGGGGCGGGGACCAGGCTGTTTGGGGAGGCAAAGCCTTCCCTACCCAGCCCTCCATACAATTTTGAAACCCCAATGTGGCCCTCGGGCCAAAAGGTTTGCCCACGCCTGCCCTAAGCTGTTAAAATTCACTAGAAGTCTCACACAAACCTCAATCAACCCCCTTGAACTCCAGCTTATTAAAAGAAACATTTCTTTTAAATGTTAGCGACTGTGTATGGAACCCAACACAAGCAGTTGGATTCCACTTTTCCTGAAGATCTCCCAAAACTTTATCAGTTATCTCTGGCTGGATCCCATCTTGGTAACCCTCCCCAAAGTCTCAGACCAGCACCAAGCACAGCAGCAAGATCATTAGCAGGCCTGCACAACATGCGGCCCAGGGGGCGCATGCGGCCCGCATGGGTTCATTGTGTAGCCCACGGGGGTGTGAGTAGGTGGGCTCACTGTGTGGCCCAAAATCTGGGACTGTGTCCATTGGTCCTTTTTGCTGCTTGTCTCTGGGCTGGGGGTTGTCCCAATGCTGCAAAGAGGGTGTTCCCAAAGGAAGGTGCTTGCTTCTAACCCCTGAGGCCGTCAGTATGTCTGCTCTTCTCTAGTCAGCCCACTTGACAAGTGTGATTGTCCTTTATCTGGTTCCCATCCCCCCTCCAAGGGTTGCAGCTGTCTGTAGGTGCCTGCCTTCCACGCCTTCCTCATTCACACCTCATTCATTCAACAGGGCAACTGAATACAAAGTGGGGGCGGGCGGCGCTGGGGTGGTGGTGGGGGTGTTTCCGCGGGGCGGTTTCGGCCCTCAGCTGTTTTCTTTGGAGTAATATGGCCCTTGGCGCTTTACGAGTTGTGCAGGCCTGGTCTACAGCATTTTGCAGTGGGATAGAAATATTGTTCCTCGGGTCCACCCAAAATTGTTGAGGCCGACTCTGGAAATGTGTAACCCCTCTATTAATTCCCTGTAGGCTGACTCATCTTCCAACCTTCCATTTCTGCAACTCTGAAGCACCTGAACGTGCTTGGTGCACACACACACTTCCTATTCATTCTTCAGTTGGTCTCCCTAAGTGACGCAGCAGGATCTCCTCATGTACCGATTGAAATGACATGAAACCATGACAGAACTCTTGCCTTGAACCTCAGCTTACAATCCAGACTCTAGCAGTCTCGTGCTTGGCCAGGTGCTTTAAAAAAATGAAATATTAAGATCTGCAGTAGATCTTTCAAGTATTTAAAACACACACTTTCAATGCAAATCTTTGAGGTTTGATTTTCCTGCTGCTCCACAACAGCACATTGGTGCTGCTGGCCACACTAGCTTCAGCATTACCCCAATCAGGAATAATAAGATAATAAAATCTGAGTAAAACAAATTATTTTAGGGAGAAGCATGGTCTACGGTTCTAATCCTAACTCCGACATGTACTCCTTCTGTGGCCTTGAACACATTTTGCAAATGGAAACAATGCTTATGCAAGGCATTTCCAGTAGACACAGAGAAGTATTAATGCCATTGTACAAGGCATGGGTAAGACCTCATTTGGAATACTGTGTACAATTCTGGTCACCCATGTTCAAGAAAGATAAACTGAAACTGCAACAGGTGCACAGAGGAGCTACTGGGATGATCAGGAGAATGGAGAGCCTATCTTATGAGGGGAGACTGGAAGAGCTTGGCTTGTTTAGTCTTGCAAAAAGAAGACTGAAATGGGATAGGGCTGTTTTCTATAAATACAGGAGGGGGTAAATACCAGGGCGGATGAAGAACTATTTACGCTAAAGGACAATGTTGGCTCAAGAACAAATGGATACAAACTAGCCATGAACAAATTCAGCTGGAAATTAGAAGGTTTCTAACTATCAGAAGTGGTGAGGTTCTGGAACAATCTCCTAATAGGAGTTGAGGGGGCAAATAACTTCATACATTTTGAGAGAGAGATGGACAAATTTCTGAGTGCAACTGTATGGCAGGTTTGCTTGTGATGGTGGGGACAGGGTTCAACAGCCTTGTTTGTGGTCATTTCTGGTTTATGTCTTATGTTCCTAAAGCTCATGCTTCAGGGTTTCAGCCATCCACCAGGAAGGGTCAGGAAGGGATCCCCACCCAATGTACTCTGTGGAGTTTTTTTTATCCCCTTCCTCTGAAGCAACAGGGATGACCATGGCTGAAGACAGAACAGTGGATGGGATGAGGCAGGGCTCTGAGGTGACACCAAGCATTTTCTCTCTCACAGGTGCTTGCTGACATGCTCAGAGTCTAACTGATCGCTATATGTGGGGTCAGCAAGGAATTTTTCCCCAGGTCAGATTGGCAGTGACCTGGGGATGTTTTTGCCTTCCTCTGCAGCATGCGGATGCAGGTCACTTGCCACGATTATCTGGGTATATCTCACTTAATCATTTCCCTGCTACTGCAGGGGCCTTGCGCTCTAGTGCGCCTCAGTGCCTCCTATTCATAAATGATTTGAACAGGGGGTAAACAGTGAGGTGGCAAAGTTAGCAGATGATTCAAAATTACTCAAGATAGTTAAGACCAAAGCTCACTGCAAAGTTACAAAGGGATCTGACAAAACTGGGTAACTGGGTGACAAAATGGCAGATGAAATTCAATGTTGATAGCTGCAAAGTCATGCACACTGGAAAACATCATCCCAACTACACATACAAAATGATGGGGGTCTCAATTAGCTGTTGCCACTCAAGAAAGAGATCTTGGAGTCATCATGGACAGTTGTCTGAAAAACATCTGCTCAATGTGCAGCAGCAGTCAAAAAAGCTAACCAAATGTTAGGAACATTAGGAAAGGGATAGATAATAGGACAGAAAATATCTTAATACCACTCTATAAATTCATGGCACACCCACACTTTGAATACCACATGTAGTTCTGGTCGCCCCATCTAAAATAAACACAAATTAAAATTGGAAAAAATACAGAGAAGGGCAACAAAAATGATTAGGGATATGGAACAGCTTCCACATGAGGAGAGATTAAAAAGTCTTGGACTGCTCATCTTAGAAAAGAGACAATGGAGGGTGGGATATGATAGAGGTCTATAAAATCATGAATGGTGTGGAGAAAGTGAAAGCGTTATTTACCCTTTCACATAACACAAGAACCAGAGGTTACCCAATGAAATTAATAGGCAGTAGGTTTAAACCGAACATAAGGAAGTACATCTTCACACAATGCACAATCTGTGGAACTCGTTGCCAGGGGATGTTGAGAAGGCCATAACTATAGTGGAGTTCAAAAAAGAATTAGATAAGTTCATGGAGGATACATCCATCAGCGGCTATTAGCCAAGATAATCATGCATGCAACCCCAAGCTCAGGTCTCCCCAAACTTCTGACTGCTCGAAGCTGAAACTGGATGACAGGGGGTGAATCACTCGATAATTGCCCTGTTCTGTTCATTCCCTCTGAATCATCTGGCATTGGTTACTGTTGGAAAACAGGATACCCAGATAGATGGACCATTGTTCTGACCCAGTGTGGCCATTCTTGTGCCACAGGCAGAGAACATATAACAATCTAGTCTCCTACAAGTCTAATTTACTTGGTCTCTTTTCCATTGTTAGGTTCAGTGTTCGGGTGTTTGGGAGTATTGATGGCCTGTGATATAAAGGAGGTCATACTAGATGATCTAGTATCCCCTTCTGGCCTTAAACTCTATGACTATGACTGATGGTAGCATTCTTGAGGAGCAGGGAGTCCTAGGTTTCAATGAATTGCTTCTATTAAACTATTACATCAAGAACATAATGATGAAACTGGATTTTTTTTCTCCCTCAGAGTCCTCAAACTTTGACTCCGTGCCTCACTCACCTCTGTACTTCCTGTTAGATGCATGTGGTGCCCACAAAATGGCCCTGTGCCACATGGATGTACCACAAATGAATGTGTACAAAACCCTTTGAAATTAAAAATAAAAGTATGGTCCCAGTGCTAAATGCGATTCACACCTGTTGATTTAATCTGATCAGTTCTGAATGCTCTTCCCAAAGACGAAATCTGAGGGGGCAAACGTTCAAGGGCCTGAGACAGGGTAGAGCAGGTGCAGCTGTGCTCTGTTCAGCGATAAAAAGATTTTATTGAACAGCATGCCATTTACAGCAGAGCGATGCTTTTACAAGGCCCTTCATAAACTAACGGTATACGCAGATAAGGCAAGGTATACCACCACAGCTAAAATTTCTACCTAGGTATGCCTTTGGCTAGTAGCACAGAGCAATGCTGCCTGGAAAATGGCAGTCAGCTGACATGCTTGGAGACACTTGTCTGGATTGGCTTAAAGAAGAAACTAGTTTGCTGCAGTCCTGCTAAAAATCTCCCCAGCCTGCAACAGTCAGGCAACAAATGTGAGAAGAAACGAACAGCTGGGTGATCTCTGCTGCGGTCTCCCCGCTAAACTGTCAGCCAGGAATGATAGTCTTCTTCCCAGGCTCACAGCTCGTGTGTCCAGACCCTAAATACACATGGCAGTGACCAAACAACAAGAATTACATATGCAGGCAGGAGTGAACATCCCTGAAAAATCCTGAGAACACAGAGAATCGAACCACGAGTCGAGAAAATAGACACCCAACTTGTACAGTCAGCTCAAATGCCTTGCTTTCCCTATCCTCAGTGTGCTAGAATGCAAACCCTGCTGTCCCTCTTCTATTGCACGGCACATCATCTGGGCATTTTATAAAAGAGGAGATACACTCCACACTGTCATTTAAACAGAAAAATGACAGCACTGGAGACTAGCTCTGTATATTTATAGTGCAAAGAGAAAGGCCATTCCAAAGGGAAAGGATAGCTTTGAGTTGGTGAGAGTCTATGTTTCTGCAGCCTTTAAGAACCCAGTTCTTGCTACCTGATCCAAGAAGTATTTCAGGGTTCTCTGACATTTCACTTACAACTAAGAGACCATGCAGCCCACTTCCAACTTATGGAATTTCCCCAGATGGTCTGATTTTGTTTCTCAAGGTCAGTGCAATATCACGTAGCAATGAAAGAGTTTCTCTTACCTGTAGCTGAATGGAGACTCTCCAGACTCCAGTATCTTGACAGTACACCTCTCATCCCACCACCACCGCACACCACCCCGCTGCTGTCCGAATCTGAACCTGGAGAGAGCCCAGAGCTTCCACTGCTACTGCAATTTTCTCCACTGTGCGCCCCACTGGACTCGCTGGGGCATTGCTGAGTCCTCATGCAGACAGGTAAAAGTGAGAGCCAAGGGCTCTGCTGTGCTGGAGGAGGAAAGAGGCTGAGCACTCTGTGGCTGCACGCAGGGCAGTGGTACCTGGTACTGCTCTCTAAGGGCTGAGCTGCATTCCTCGCCCCTTCCCCGCTAGTCGGCTGCACGATGCAACCTGACATCATAGGGGTCCACTAAGGAGGCTCCCTCTGTGGCAGCTGAAAAGCTCTCAGCTGCAGTTTCCAGAAGCAGATTTGTACTAAAGCCGGTCTCGATGCATTAAAAAACTCAGGGCAGGACAGAGATCTTCATTTCCCCTTCCACAGAACTGGCAGATTAAACCATAAATGGGGACAGCAGAATTCATGCATTTTTAAAAGGCCCAAGCGAGAAAGACCTTGTGTTATCTGCTTCCCCCGAGAACACTCAAAAAGGACTTAACATGCAAACTAATCATGGTCAGTACTGGCTGCTGCTGCTGCTGCTATTAAAAACTATTTTAAGTACTTAGAACAAGAATTGAAAATGAAAAATAAATGCTCGAATCTGGAAAGCAGATTGGGATTCAGTGAGGCTGCTGCTGTGAGCATGTGAGCTTTGAATAATACTGTATCACTTATCATCCACTCCCATACTATATAACCGGGATGGTCTCTCGGTTCAGTAATGTGATTGCTTCCAGAAGACCCAAGTTAAATGGAATGATTGACTCCCTTTTCTTAGTTAATTAAAATATTCTCATTAGCTTCCAAGTGCCAGAGTACGTCAATAGCATGGAAAGAAGAGGTGATCTGATGGGAAGAAGAGGTGATCTGCAGGGATGCTGTTTTCCTGGAAGATGGAGCAAGAACTGTTCTGTCCACAAGAGCTTCGAAGCATGACACAGGTTCCAGTGCAAAGGGACACTTCCTCTCTTTGTCACACCCATCAAAAATCCTGCCTTGAGGAGGCAGTTTTGTCAAACACTTTTAAAAATAAGCTAGCAGTGAGCACATGGTTTGCACTGTAGCAGAGATTGTGCAAAACTGCTCACCCTGGTGAGAAATGAGAATTTCACATTTTTTGTTTATCTAAAAAGAAGGGAACTCATAGTTAGCAAAGCCAGCACCCTTTATGGTGTATCACGAGTATTTTCATGGGGCCAGGTCAGCCCATGAGAGCTGTGCTGAGGGACTGAAATTCTCAAGCCTACGAGTCAAAGGAAGGTACATTATTGCAGACAGACAGCCTGACTATCCCATTACTTCCACCTATTTCACATCAGTGGAACCTGATCGACTTCAAGGAAGTTATTCCTAGTTTACACGGGTGTAAGACCAGAATCAAGCCCACAGTCTGCTGCCCCCTTCCTCTACCCACAAGATTCCAGGCACTAGTGGCAGCTGAGGGAGCCTCAGGTACTATGGCTCCTGCAGTGAGTGGAGTTACTCCAGATTTACACCACTGTAACTTGAGATCTTGACCCTCAGCTCTGTATTGCCAGTGGCAGTAAGATATTTCTGGTGGGGATGTTCAGGGAAATTTCCTGTTAGTTTAATGCTTCCCATTTCCATTAACACTCAGAGAGATAGATGCACATCTCTCTCGTACATAGCGCTTCGTGGCTGACATTAGTTAATAGACATATCAGTCACCCTAGGTGGAACTATGAAGTGGCCCCTGTAGCAAAACAAAAGAGACAAAGGCTCCTGTAGTAAAACAAGAGACAAGCCTTCAACCAGATGGGTCAGCTGCGACAGCCACCCCATCATGCTTCCATTAGTAGGGCAGACTGATATGTCTTTAAATGTTTCCTTTTTCCAGGGTTTTTATTAGACTAGGATGAAATCTGGGGATTTGCTTCAGCAAACTTTAAACAAAGCGTTCTAACTGTTCACATGTAATCCCTGCCGAGGACAAGCATTTTAAAAAGAGGTGTTGTCTAGTGGTCTGAGAACAGGCGTGGGATCCAGGAATCCCTGAGTTCCAAATCCCACCCCTGATACCGCCTGCCTTTCTGGCCTTGGATGAGTCACTTCACGTTTGTTTCTCTACCTGAAAAATGGGGATAATGTTTACCCCCCTCACCGGGGTTATGAGAATCATTTACTCTTTATAACAGGCTGTGAAGATGAAAACAACTCTATAGTGTGATTATTTTTGCCCTTTCCCCTTTGGTATTCCTCCCAGGGTCCTAGTCCAGTCCTGGCTCTGTGTAACACCTGGGATGGTTCTCTAGAGGCAGACTTTTCTTTGGTTGCTCCAAAGGCCCAGTCAAGAATTTGGAGAGGCTAGCCTTAGGTCATTACATCCTTCTTTCTCAGAAAAGACATCTGTCATAATGATGGTCTATGCAGCTATATAATCTATGACTATGTTTTCTCTGAGGAGTCTGTGAGCTGCTATTTTGTGCCTCTGTTCAGATGCAGAATGTTACAGTGTGAACATAGTGTTCTCTCATAAGACTTCATGTTTATTCTCCATTCATTGTTCTCCTTAATCCAACATAAGATACATGGACTAAAATACACACATTTGGGCCTTTGTGTATGAAAAAGCAAAACGATGGTTAGGGTCTCTGAAAGTGATAAAGGAAAGTCAGAACAATGAATTTATGGATAAAGCTGATCTGGGCTCTTATTAGCTGAAGCGTACAACAGATCAACTTTAAGCCAGTCAAAATCTAGCAGGATACTCTACCATATCAATATCCAGCTGATAAAGTAATCAATGTTTACATCAAGATTTTTCTAAAACCATATTTAGGTTTAATAAGCGTAATTTGATTTTCAAAGGTGCTGACAAATCCCATTGAAATTAATGGTAGCTCCTTAGAAAATTAATCCATTATTACTGAGATTCCTAAATACAGATCTAGGACCCTAACTTTAGGTACCAGGGTTTGAAATTTTTGACTTTAATAATTCTATCAAAGGGAAATAAAGATGTTATCCCACGATCACTTTCTCCTGCTTTGACATAGAAATCACTTTGGGTTTGCATCAGTAGTGGGGCAGGAGAATATTTTCCTGGGATAGAGTTCTATTCCACTGATGCTTTCTCAGATGGAAAACCCTTTGTATTCCATCACTTCTGGTTATGACAAAGCACTTAACAATGTCCAGCCATTCAGACAGCTCGTCCTTGAACAGTCCACTACGTCTTTATAATAAGCTGCACTTGGAGTAGCAGCAATAATAATGTTCCAATTCCATTGGGGATGAGGGAGTTCCATTAAATTATGTTTTAAAAACAGAAAAATGAAAGACACCTGTGGTTTCATCATATTTGAATACATGCACCCTACTGTGTCTCTCAATATAGAAATGTCCCTGGATTCTCAAGTTGACTGAAATAGAACTACGCCTCTTTGCTGTCCAGTCAAATCTAACCAGAATTGCTCATATTATAACACACACTAAAAGAAGCATTGATTGATGGGGACATGTAACAAATATCGATAGTGGGGTTACACACACAGTATAGCTTGACTGCATCAGAGAAGCAGTGTGGTCTAGTGGCTATGACACTTGACGGGGAATCAGGAGTCCTAGATTATACTCCCACCTCTGCCACTGATCTGCTGTAAATCATTCTCTCTGTGCGCCTTTGTTTACCCTCCCACCCTTTGCTTGTCTTTTCTATTAAAGCTTTAAACTGTTTGGGACTCTTACTATGTGTTTGCACAACCCCTATCGCAATGGTTCCCTAATCTCAGGTGGAACCTGTAGGTGCTATTGTAATAGTAAATAATAAAATAGTGACCTCATGGTGTCACTGGATAGGCACATATTAATACAATGTGAGGAATATATAAATACTATGAAGCATGGCTGCCGAAATCCTGCACAGGAACCCATCCCACCTTGGAGAGATGCCATCTACTAACACATTTCTGGCAGAAACTTTTCCTTTGGATTGGTTTTCTTCTGAGAGCGTGCGGGGAGCGCGAAGATGGGATAGAGTATTATCTGTATTGTAGCAGGGCCTATGGACTCCAGTCACAGATGAGGGCCTTGTTGTGCTAGATGCCGTACCACACATAACAATCTTTGTCCAGAAGACCTTAATCAAATATCCGCTGTGTTTACCTATTCTAGTCTTTTGTGTTTGAAGATGGCTAATTTGCAGGAGGGAGGCAAATGGATTGTCTACAGAGCCATTTATAGTTTTCTAGGATTTTTTTTCACTTTTCCATTAAAAAATGGATTAGAAAGGTTTTGTGGACATACAAAAACGTTTTTCCCTAGGTAGGTAGTGCACACGTTCCCATTTAAACCCTCTCTAATACACAGGTAGGCAGTAATGTTTCACACTGGGAACCAGCTAGCACAGCTTTCACTATATGAGACATGTGGCAATCTTTGAGAGAGTACACATTGCCAGAGCAAACACTGGTGGCTATGATTAGACGCAGTATGTCAATCTTAAATCCATTTAATCTTTCTATGATTTATAGACAGAGTGCAAAATAAAGATGACATTGCAATTAGCTTCCAACCATTTAAACTTTATAATACCCTCTCCGTGGTTAAGAGGGGAAGGAATTGTCATTTCAAGCTACAACACTAGCTTTAAAGGTGTGCGAGTGAGAAGCACACACGTGTGTGCACACCCCCCACCCACACACACACTTTTTTGTTCTATAATGTTGGTTTCATAACCACTTTGCCTTTCAAGAAGAAAAAGGGCAAAAAACTATGTGAGTAAAACAGCCCATCTTGTTATTTAGCCAAACTACAAGACTGCTAAATATTTATGAAGGCCTCTTATTAATCTATTATTTTCCCCCTTGAATGGATTTCTCCTGCAGTTGTCAAACACCTTCACATTAATTGTTGCCCAGTGTGAGCGTAACAGCCTATCCATAGCTGGGAAAACAGGATGAAAGTCAGCCCCAGGATGCTGGGTAAACAAATAGTCTCTCTGCTGAAAAAACACTTTCCTGTACCCCAAGCCAATCATCTCACTAAGCGAATCCCTAACTCTGCTTACATTGCACTGCTCTCTGTGTCTCTATTTAATGCAGATGTGAAAACTCACTTTACATGGGGCTTACACAAAAATCAAAATTGGCCAGGTTTGCCAGGTGCCATGGCCAGAGCAATGTCAGGTAGTTCTCTCACCACTGTAAGAAGGGAGCAAGCTCAGGGCTCATTCCAGCATCAGTACTGAGGCTGCAGTGCACCCTGGTGAGCAGCTGAAGTGTACCCAGAGGCACCACTCGTTAGTTCATCTCTTGGGTTGTCAGAGGGCAGTTAAGTTAAATATCCTTTGGCTCTTAAGGCTGGTCTACACAGAGGAAATTTCCAAAAAAATTCAACCTGGTTTTTAAATTGGTTTAGCTGGGCCAGTGTTACAACTTGCTGGAGAAATCGTGTAGACTAGGCTTAGGAGGTACGAACTGGTTACAAGAATAAGATGGTCTCATCTGGTTCACTAAGAGTGATCCTATCCCCCTAAATCAGGTCTACACTTGAACCCTGACCAGTTTTAAAACTGGTTTAACAGAGCCAGTTTGAATTTGGGAGGACATTTTTCCCGTGTGATAGGCCCTTATTAAACAGAGTAGATTATATCCTTGGTTAGCTGGAAGAGGTTTTCATATTGAAGGCTGCATGTCTGCTGTTCCTGAGAACATGAGGGATGTTCCATTTGCCTAGAGAGGCAAGGCAACACCAGCCACTGTGGTAACACGTTACTTCAGAAAGTCCTTAGAGAAAACATTCCTCGGGTAGGAACTCTCCATTATGTTTTGTATTGTTCACACTGAGTTCCAACACTTGGTTCTAGACGCAGTCCTGTTTTATTATTCACAGCAAGTGTGACATAAGATGCATCCTTTTATAAAACATTTTCTTTGGTTTCAGTGGTGGCCTTTTGATCTGACATTCTACCTCTCTACATTCACCCATGAGGAGAGAGCAAACTCTGTTGATTTTGGTTGACCTGGACTACATCATCCAAATGATTCATGACAGTCTGACAGTGGAACAACCCCTAACAGGTTTCCTTGGACCAAACCCATCAGGACAGCCATCCCCTCAGGACTCTCCTAATGCTCTTATCCATCCATTCTTCAAACCATGGCCCCCCAAAATCTCACCATTTCTCTCTTCTAGGAGATCAGTGACCAGCCCTCCCTCCCTTCTTTGTACTGGGCCCAGTAGCCTCTCTTTGGGACTTTCAGAGGGTGCCAAGTAGCTGCTTCTTCACATTTTCTAGAAACTAGGCTTGGGCTGCTCTCTCCAATCCACCAGAGTCTTGATGAGAGGAGAAGCAGAAAGCCATGTTCCCTGTCCTCCCTTGTACTCACACATTGGAGTGGGAGATGGGAAAACACTCTCTTTTCTACTTTAGGAAACTGCTAGCATCATAGACTCCCATAATCCCCAGTGTGCAGATATTAGAGAATGTGTTAAGTCTTGTGCAGTGTCAATACTCCTGTGGTGAGCCTGGTAGCCTGCTGTAATAGTAAAGGAAATGTTTCCTTTCTTCTCTCACCCTATAGTGGAAAGAGGAAAGTATTTTCCTGGACCACCCCAAAGACTCCAGCAGTTTGTGTGTACACACAGTGGGCTATACCAGGATGATACCCCAGAAGCCAAACGATGGGAGGACAATTCACATAACACCCCCTGAAAGTCTGGGAGAGAGTACTCAGCCTCAGAACAGGGAGGTGCTGGCAAAGCAAGAGGCAACTGGACCACCTGAAGAGAGAAATTATAACGCTGGGGTTCGGTCCTGGTGTTTTGAAGGAGAGAGGAAGAGATGGGCCAGCTAACAGGGAGGGGAATGTACTTTTCAAATAATCTCATCCCAGGTCTGCAAACTGTTTGTGGATCTAGGATGTTTGCAACTAGGATCAGAACCTGAATTTTGCTCCCAGTCTCCAGACAAGTTGATCTTGTCCTCTGAGGCAGTGTACTGACACAGTTTCTCAGGAATATAGGGCCCAAAACATAAAGGATTCATAGATCAAAGTCAATACCTGGAATTGCAGCAGGTAATGGGTAGGAAGCCAGCAGAGCCTCTGGAGAAGAGTTGTGATATATGCCCTATCTTTGCTAAGCAGGTGGACAGCCGTGTACTGCACTTTGCTAAGTAGGTGGACAGCCATGTACTGCACTCACCAAAGCTCCCAATTTGGTTTTTTTTTCAAATGTACCATCACCTATGGTACACTGCAGTAGTCCAGTCACAGCGGCACAGGTAACTGCTGCCAGGCATTAACTGGAGAGGAAAGGTCATAACCATCTAAATAAACACTAATGGCAAAAGCACTTAGTGTAGCAATCAATGCCATCTTAGATTCCAGAGCAGCCAGGGAATCAGGAGTTCCACTGCAGATTGCAAATTTCCTTGACAAACCATGGTCCTATCTCCCTCAATAACCTTTGCAGAACACAACCACCTACCAGTATCACCTACACTTGTCAGGACGAAGGCTCAACAAACACATTTTAATTCAGACTCCACCGCACATAGGGAAAACAATACACAAGCAACTGATTTTTAGTAAAAAGTAGTTAGAGCTGCATCTCCTCCACCTACTAGTGTCTCATAAGCTTCCCTAGTGGCCTCATTGAACAACCAGGTGACAGATTGGAACTTTGCAAAACCTTACAAGAAACTGCCCTTGGACATGCAATTAACTAACTGTCTGCCACCAACCTCTGGAGTCTCTAAGAGGAAAGAATCAAACTACTGCATCTTGTTTATCCCAGACATGAATGGCAGGCAGGCAGAACATCACCTCATGGTCAAC
This sequence comes from Chelydra serpentina, assembly GCA_037349315.1. Taxonomy (NCBI): domain Eukaryota; kingdom Metazoa; phylum Chordata; order Testudines; family Chelydridae; genus Chelydra; species Chelydra serpentina. The sequence continues at coordinate 2,825,531 of JBAIAC010000023.1, forward strand.
AGTATTAAAGACTGCTTGGAAGAGGTCTTCAGCTAACCAGAAGCTTGGTTATAGCATTAGAGGTCACAACCTCCTCCACTCCACTCCTCTCTGGCAAAGTTGCCATGTCTTAGTTGGGAGTAGCTGGTCTCTCACCTTCTAAATTGTTAGAAGACCATGCACAGCATCCTCTTGTCCTAGTACAAGGGACAGAAGCATGGATGAAGATCACACAAATTTCCCTGCATTAATCACACACCCTCAATGAATGCCATGCATCATGGCCATCATCCTACCATACAAGGAGGACTAGAGGGAAGTCTAGGAAATTTCCAAACTCACAGAAGCCTCTGTAGTGCCCCTTGCCCAACCTGACGCAAGGAGCAGATTCTGGAAGTGGGGATTTTACCAAAATCCACCACCTGGCCACACACAACACAACCGCAGGGGGCCTCCATTTTCCTTGCATCAGTGTATACAGTGGCTTTCCATGAATTAAATGATTATTAATACAGAAGCTATTAAAATTTTAAAGTCAAGAATAACTATTAAATTATATTTAAAAGATCTGGTAAATGGTCATAGTCAATTTGGTTATAATTAACCCACAGCTCTGTCCAGGGCAGCAATTAAACAAACAGAGCTGTGTAAGAAATGAAATGTACATATTTTTATACTGCAGCTGCATCCAAGATGTTTTTGATCTTAAGATTCACCAGTGAGCCTGGAGCATTGCCCAGTCAAATGGCTTAGTTTTCTTACTGGCTTTAGAGAAACATCCTACCAGGATGAAAATGGGCAAGCAAACACAAACATACACTTACACACACACACATACCCCTTTTACATGAAGCCCTAGTAGTAGTTGATTACTGAGATAGCAACGCTAGGGAAAGCGTCTCTCTCTCTCTCGAGAGAGAGAGGGGATTTTGTTAATATGAAAAGATTTCGTTGTGGCATTTCATTCCAGTTTGCTGCAGCTTCAAGCAGAATTCCTGAGGTTCATGTGTAGGTCATAACATTAAACATTCACTGCTGATCTTAGAATATTCTGTGCCTCCCAGAAGATACAACTTTAATGGTCCCTTTTGCTGGGGAAGTGTTTTCTAAAAACCAGGGCACCACCTATTGGTCAGTCCAAATTCACTTTTCATTTTACTTAAAAAATAAAATAAAGTTTCAACTATTTCAATATAAATAACCACCACTGGGAGCTACTATGAATTTCAAGTTCTCTGAGCCAGCTGCGCTCAGAACATTAGTATTATTTATTTCTATTGTGGCAATGCCTAAAGGATCCCAAACAGGGATTAGGGCTTTATTTGACTAGGCACAACACAGACAAGCTCCAGAATGCTCACAATCAGAGCCTAAGATTTAAACAATATGCAACCGGTGAATAAACCAACACTCAGGATGGAGGCAAGACAAGGTAACAGAGTTATAGTGATGTCAGTAGTCACACGTGGCTCCTGTGATCTGTAGACACCTCCGCAAAGGTAAGGATTTGAAACAGGCTAAGGCAGTAGCTTTGTGAATTGTGTTGGGGAGTTCTTCTGAAGCCTAAGGGGCAGCAGGGGAAACATCACGAAGGTGCTAGTGGGAATAGCACACAGGCCAGCAATCAACGCCATCATTGTTGTCAGAGCAAAGGAGGGAGGGGGTGACATTGCAATAGGAAATAGTTTGTTTTCTGGTCTCCAGGGCTAATCCGCAGCCTCTGTGTTTGAATTGTATTAACCACTATAAAGCAAACAATTTTTAAACCAGCTGTTCGTAATACTCTGCTTAAGTAGAAGATTAGTGCAGATGTCGGTCATCCTGATAAGGATTAAAATCTGTATACCCAGTATAGTTTATCAGGGTGACTATATTGCTGAAATCATAGAGGGAGATTTTCAAAGGCACAAATGGCATTTCTGCATCCAATTCCCACTGACTGTAAATAGGAGTTGGGCGCCTAGCTGCCAACTGTGCCTTGGAAAATCTCCTACATAATGTTCTTTCTTCATCCCACTCTGAAACTGCTAGAGTTATGAGCTTATCTTTCTGCAGATATGGTTATCTGGAGAACACAAGAACCTGGCAGGGATACTCTCCCCTGTTTAATAAAGTGTGAGGATTGCATTTGAATTTTTAAAAAATTCAAGTAACTGGAAATTAAGTAAGTAAACATCTGATCTCATGCATATTCCACATAAAAATACAGCACATATCCTTCTTTAATGTGATCTCTTAAATACTGGAGACATTTAGTCCTCAAGGCTCATTTAGCTGTTTTAGTGCCTACTTAGTAACTTAGAGAATCTTACTGTACCTACCCCAATTATCTCCAGCTAGCATGAGGCAGAAACTCTGTTGTGTTTGTCAGAACCTAATTAAACCTGCAATTTAGGTGAGATCATCTTGAGCTAGCTGGAGTTCCCATGGGACAGTAGAACATCCCCTTTCACCACCCAAGTCTTGCCGTACATTTTTACTATTGATCTATTTCTATCAGTTGCAGGTTCACTTTGCACTTACAACGTGACTTGCAATGGGGGATGCTTACAACGAATCGGGGACAAAGCACATTCTTTTGCTCCACGCTGTGGGAGAAATAACTCAAACAAGTCCCGATGCTTCCCTCCCAGAGAAACTCCACAGGGAGGACTCAATGCAGTTAACAACTCTGCAAGGTTCACCCTTCTGGAGTCAATTTCACATGGGAAGGGTTTGCAGCCATGCAGAGATGGCATGGCTGACAAACCGTGCAGAGAAACCATGGCAGACAAACCTCTGGGAGAGCACAGTGCAAGTATCAGAATCCTAAGGCAACCCCCATGGCTGGACTCTCCTCTGCACTGCCCTCTGCACGCCTCTCTCCTCCAGCAGCGAGGCTCAGTTGTGAGCTGTGCTGCACCTCACCATTATCCTCATGGCTGCTCACTACTCCCCTTCTGCAAGCTGGGGGAATCACAGGGGGGAGTTAATGTTGCATGTGGCAATCTCTTGTGCAGATTTCTGCTCAGAAATCTACAATGTTAAGATAGACCAGGCCACCTAGAGGGGCTCCAAACCCTTCCATATCCCAGCGTTGCTCCATTCCACCCTAAAGCCAGAGAGCCCCAGCAATGTCTGGGGAAGGGTGGCAGGCAACAGCTCTGGAATCTCTCCAGGACGGAAAGCTTTCGCAGTGGAGCTGCTGTATCAGGCCCCCTTTCCTCCCCATTTCCATATCTTTTTGGATATCTCTGCCTGACTAAGCAGACAGGACAGAGGTGAAAGTAAGCCGGTCCGGTACGGTACGGTGTACCGGCAAGAGCCAGTATGCCGTGCCGGACCGTACCGGCTTCCCCGGCAGTGATTTAAAGGGCCCGGGGCTCTAGTTGATGTGGGGAGCCCCAAGCCCTTTAAAGCACTGCTGGAGCTCCGGCAGTGGGGCTTGGGCGGTGCTTAAAAAGGCCCAGGGCTCCTGCCACTGTGGGGAGCCACGGGCTTTTTTAAGCACCGCCCCAGCCCGGCTCTGGCAGGCGGCGCTTTAAAAGGCCTGTGGCTCCCACAGCGGCAGGAGCCGTGGGCCTTTTAAAGCACCGCCCGAGACCTGCTGCCGGAGTCGGGCTTGGGCGGCACTTTAAAGGGCCCGCAGCGGCAGGAGCCCCGGGCCTTTTTAAGCACCGCCCAAGCCCAGCTGCCGGCACTCCGGCCGCTGCGGGGAACCCCAGGCCCTTTAAATCCCCACCAGAGCCAAACTTTCAAGTCCACTGACAGGATCTAGATCAGGGATCTCAAACTCAAACCACCATGAGGGTCACATGAGAACTAGTAAATTGGCCTGAGGGCCACATCACTGAAACCTTTTTATACAATGATACAAAAGTATAGTCAAAAATGAAAAAAGTAATATAGTATTCTATTAAAAGTCAATGTATTAACTTTTTTAAAACTGTAATGCAAAGAGGGGTTTTAATAAAATATAAACACTCAGTAATGTTTGGAGCTTGGCTGCCAGTGGAGTCGGCATATATGGCGGGCCGCAGGAAATAACTCCGCGGGCTGCATGTGGCCCGCGGGCCGTGTGTTTGAGACCCCTGACCTAGATAGATATAGTGAGTTACCCTAAATAAGGCAAAGTAAAGCAAAGAAAACTATTATCAACTACTCCCTTTACTGTGGCCCTTAGGGTATGTCTACACTGAAAGTAAAAACCCGCAGATGTCCCGTGTCAGCTGACTTGGGCTCACAAGACTCGGGCACAGGGCTGTATAATTGTGGTGTCGACATTTAGGCTCTCAGACCCTTCCCACTCACAGGGTCCCAGAGCCCAGGCTCCAGCCCAGGCCTGAATGTCTACACCACAATTTTACAGCCCTGTAGCCTGAGCCCAAGTCAGCTGACCTAGGCCAGCTGCAGGAGTTGTATTGCAATGTAGACATACCCTGCTATTCCATAATACTCTTTGTGAGGGACTGGATTCTCTAGTGAATTTAAACAATGCTAAGCCCGCAATCTAAGGAACTGAATAAGAGAAGGAGATACTGTTGTCTAGTATTTAGAAAAGAGGACTGTGAGTCAGGGGATCTGGGTTCTATTACCACTAACTTCCTGTCTATGCCTCACTTTCTCCATCTGTAACATGCTGGTAGTAGTAGCCACCTGCAGAAAGATCCTTAACTGCACAGCATTAGCCTGAGGATATGTGAACTGTAAGGGCACATTCATTAATATTACTATAACAGAATTGAACGATATTGCCAATACTATACAGTTTCTGTATTCAATGAAACAGAAATTAATTCTTGCACAACAGTTGTCAAAGTAAGAAGGACGCAGCATACACACCAGGAAATGAGATACGCCGTTTCCAGTCCAAACAGTCTAAGCCCGTTGGGGTGCTCTGGGAAAATGGATGCAACTTCAGGGGAAGAATCTCAAAGGCAACTGGAGAAGTGATGGACAGACTCATTCTAGCCTGCAAGAAAGAAAAGGAAAACAAAGGAGACATTAAGCTTAGATACTCAGAAGAATGAATTATGGGCTTCATCCTGAAACATTTCCTTCCAGCTGTAGTGATTGCTAGCGTGAGTAAGGTAAGGATTTGCAGGATCAGGTGACTTATAGTTAGGGAGATGGGTCTGTCCCATCAAAAAGAGCCTTTTCTTTAAAATGGAGATTCAAACAGTGATGGAAAGGACAAAGCTGCAAGGTGACAGGGACAGAAGAAAAGGTTAACTGAGCCATGACGACATCTTGCACAGGTATAGACAACATGTTAAAAGGTATCCTGTCATTCTTAACTAGCATCTATTTTGCCCTAGAAACACATGAAATTATTTCCTTTTTGTTAAACACCTTGTGAAGGAAGAAGAAGAAAAAAGACAAGAGATTTCTTTTGAAAACTGAGCAATATATGGACTATCCCAAATATGGACTAATTAATCCCATGAAATTTTTACCCAATAAAAATTAATCAAAGCCAGTTTTGCCAGTAAAAGCAGCTTTCTCTATGGATAAAAATGGAAGAGGGACATTCACCAAGAGAAAAGGCAGCTTTCACCTGCCAAACCCTCTCCCACCCAAAAAAATCCTGAAAGGAAAGTTCATTTGCTTTATTTATTGCTATTGCAAGAAAATCTTTATTTTGTTGTAACTTTTTCCATAGCAAGACATATTCTGCCCAATCCATCCCCCACTGCCTTGAAATAGGAACTACCAGCTGTCAACTTGAACTTGGTAATGGAAACAGGATTTGGTAGATTGAGCCGTATTAGTGTTAGAATGGGTCCTTTCTTCCCAGTAGAATTCACAAAGCTCAGCAATTCAATAGGTGGGGAGGAAACAGACCTGGAGGACCCGGCCATCATGATATGTGGTGAAAATATGCTGAACTCAGTATGAGATAGAATAGGTAGATCTCATACGTTTGAACAAGCAGCCCTTTGGATCAATAGGACATGGAAATGATCTGCTGGAGCCAGAATACTCGGTCCACTAAGGAGCCAAAGGAATGCTGCAAACTGAGTATCTTTCTACTAGTTCACCAGGGAACACAGATGACATATACCATGTTACAAATTGATGAAACCCTATCACATTATAGATCATCCAAGATCTTAGCACAATATATAATCTGATCAAAGACACCAAACACTGGAGTTACTGGAGCACAAGCTAAGTTTGCTTTCACTGCATATTTTTTTTCTATTTCATTTTTATTATTTCTCCATTTCGTGTCTCTCGCTGCTGCTCACCAGGTAGAATATTAGTGACTGCAAGTGTAAATGAAATTAATGTGACAGCAACGGGCCAGCAAGGGTTGGTCTCATGGGTATGGCAAGCCCCCAGCCCACTACCATTGCTATCCTTTTCCTTTACTACTTCTGAGCTTTTCGCAGCAACAATATTCTCATCCATCACTGAAACAAAGGTCTGGGATACTGAAGTCCAGTATTCGAACTAGGATCCTGCCCCTTTCCTGCTAGTACACTGGTCTGTCACCACAAGCATAATCTTTGCTTCCTTGTTCACCCACAATACCGTAAGTAACCAGGGGTGTCATGCAGACCTGGCTTCCTGCCAATGGCTTCTTTAAGAAAACAGGTTCTTAGCAAAATGACTATGTTCTTCCGAAAGAAAAAAAGCAAAGCAACCACACTGCTCAGGTAGCTGAAAGCGATACGATTCCATTCCAGTCCATGGGGTTTACTCGATTGGAATACAGAGAACAGAGCCAATGTTTTCGCACCATTCGCCATCTCCAGAGTAACAGAGTGAATCCTGTGCAAATTAAACTAAGCAGCGTCTGTTTGTTTAGACAATAACAATGAAGCCCCACCGGGGGCACACCCACTTCAAATGACGACAAGACAGCGCAAAATAGGCAAAGCACAGAAATGCAAATACCAAGCATGACTTCTAGGATATTTAGTTGTAAACAGGGTAGAAGGCGTTATTGTGTTGTGCACACACTACAATTTCATAACTGTTACAGCAGACGCTATGGGCTAAATACTGGCTGCTCCTTAGAAAAATGCAAGGTTTTGTTTCAGCTGGGCTCTTCCTATGCCAGCAAGCAGTTAAATACCCCCTTCCCCCAGCGAATTCTATATTTGGAAAAGGCCTTTTACCACATCCCCATCTCTGTGATTCTTAAGATGCACAAGAGAGGCACCTTACCTGGTCCAAGATCTGCTCCCAAACAACTTGGTTATCTTCCCAGAGTGAACCTGATACAACCACAATGCACGTGATCTGGCTATAATCACAGATCTTAATAGAAGGATACCTCTGTGTGTTAAAGGAGACACATCCTCTTTACAATGGGAAATTGTACGTTTTTGCACACTTGAACAACTCTCTGGGCCAAAGGCTCTCCCCATTTAACTGACTACTGAAGTTAGTGGGATTGCAAATGGTGCAACTGAGAAGATAATTAGGGCCTGTATGTGTACATACATTTCCTGTAACATGGGTGCTATATTTTATTTGTTACATTAAAATAGGTTTCCTTGTGTTCTATGTAGAGAGTTTAGCTGGTTAGCAATGTAATGGGAGATTACACCCTTAAAATATTCTGTACATGTTATTGACGTTGATTGTTAAAACTATAATAGTCTTCTTCGTTCTGCTGTTTTCAGTTGTTGCTTACAAGCCTACGGGTTTGTCTGCACAGTGGGTAATGTGCTATATAAGAGTGTGATTTCTAAAGGCACTAATGTGTTATGCATCACTTGGTCTGTGTAGACCCTGCTGGTGTGCACTGATGGTGCCCTAGCGCACATTGATATAATACTGTTTCAAACGTTAAAGTGCACCAGCAGGGTCTACACAGACCAATTAATTTGCAACACAGTGCACTCTGGAAATCACACCCCCATAGTGTGCATTACCTCACAGTGTAGACATACTCTAAGTTTCCGTTCTTTCACACATGTAAAATGCATGTGTTTGGCATGAGGCTCTGAGGGGGACACTGACAGGAGTCTACTTAGCAAGGTGAGAGAGCGGATTTGATTTTTCTACTCTTTGTTATTTCCATTGCAGAATATAAAATGGAATTGTTTGGCATAACCATCGTCTGCTGTTCTGTTTCTGGATTCCTCAGAAGTCCAGCAGCAAGGGACTTGGGTTCTACTGAATTACGCAGAAGCTGTGTTCTGCCAGATGCACGTTTGACCACAGTCAAGTTCAACAGTCAGGCTTTAACGATGTGTTGAAGTAGAGAGGGGAAGAGAGAATAACTAGATGCTGCTAAATCAGCTCCTCCAAAAGAATTCTGAAAACAGATGGGCGGGGGGTGTCACAGATTTGGATTGCCCCTAAAGAATCAATGGACTACACAGGACTGTGGATTGGACTCTGATTTTTCTCTAGTCTTCTGAATATATGATTCCATTAAAATACATCTATAATACTCCAGGCTGCATTGAGAGACACTGCACTATGTAAATGAATGCAAGTTGGTGGCCAGGCAAAATGAAACCGATCTACCAACAATGGTGTGAATTTCTCTCATTCCACTTCAGGCAGTGTTAACTTCAAAGGCTAGCTGGGATCAGTTAAATGTTAACACTTTAAAACAGGAGATCAGTAGATACTCAGCTTGTTATGGGTGGTATTTCATTGTAAGTGACAGCTGAGTCTAGCTTCATGTTTGGACTCTGGGGATTTATGTATACTCCCCCCATTCAAGGCAGGTCAGCATCTTACTGGACCTGAGCAAAACAAAGACCAACTGTGACATACTGTACCCCTGTGTTCACACCCTACTGTAATAATTTTTGTACAAGGTATGTTGTGTGAGGTGTCATTTGAAAAACTCAATTTGCTGATCAATAATATCATGGCAAAATCCATGAGGCAGCATTATATGTGAAGCTATAAACACAAGCTGAAATCATGAATAAAAGTGTTTTCCAGAGAAGTCTGGGGAACAACCAAACCGTTTCCTCAGAGACAAAGGGCAAGCTGACACCACAGACAGGTGTAAACAAGTGGCCATTCTTTGGCCGGAAAAGGGGAAGGGGCAAAAATCTTCAATTTAGCAAAGAAACAGCATGGAGTTTCTTCCCACACAGACTGCCTGTCGCCTTGTTCCCAGCTGGAAATATTTTTCAACAGGGGCACTGAAACTCTAAAATCCAGAGGCAAACACCCAGGACACCCCTTTTTCTCTCCCTGCCCATCTCATTTTCTGCACCTGAGTAGACAAAGGAAGCAGCTGTTAGACTCTGGGGGAGGGGTCCAGACCCAAAGGGTTTGGTAAGTAAGACTGCTAATAGCATGTGGTGAGAAAACTGTTTTGAATCTGATATAGTTTGTTAAGTTAGGCACCAGTAAGTGTTTTATCTTTGTTTTTCTTGTCACCATTTCTGACTTTTACGGCTCATTACTTGTACTCACTTACAATCTATCTCTTTGTAGGTAATACACTTGTTTTACTCTTTTATCCAAGCCAGTGCATTAAAGTTGAAGTGTCTGGGTAACTCCGTTTGGGGTAACAAGTTGTGTGCAAATTATTCCCTTAAAGGAATAACGGATTTATAAGTAGCCCTTATACTTACACAGCTGATTGCAGTTTAAAATTAGCAGCAGAAAAAGAAAGTGGAAAGGTTTAATGGAGACAGTGTTTATTGGTAGCAATAGTTTTCAGCCTAGAGAGCAGATGAGTAGAATGAAGAGCATCTGGGCCTAAAGGGAGAAGTGAAAGATGATGAAATAATTCATTGCTCTTTCTACAAGGTTTAATATTCTAGATGCTGGCTAACATTTGTTGTAGCATTAATTACATTTCCACCGCCATCCACTCTGTCAAGCAATTCTTTTTAAACACATTTTACTGCCTTTTATTTAGAATGAAGTCTTTGCGAGTCTGAAAATCATTTTTCCCCTTGAAAACAATCAGTCATTTCTCCAGCATTTTAAACAATGCTGAAAATAACACAATCGCTTTTACTAAAAAACATCAGCAAGGTCACTGTACATCATATGCCCAGAATGTCGTCTTCTGAGTCAGCAGCATCACTCATTGTCAGCAGAACCTGCCCATAGCGAGCCTGAGCCCAAAAGGTGCTGAGCGCCCCCAGGGAACTAAGGGTTTACAGCGCATCATACGACTGGCCCAATATTTGTTAGGACCCAGCTGTGGTAGCACCAGCAGATGAGCTCATGTTGTGTGGGCCTACAGAAATTTGGCATGCAGAGTTCTTGTGAGGAGAGAATGGAGAATAATTTTTCATCAACTCTATTTTTAGAATCAACCTGGCTGTCTTAATCATTTTAAGGTATATCAAATATAGGGCATAAGGCCCCCAATCTTGCCAGCACTGATGGAAATGCTGAATGTTAGGTATTCAAGTAGTCTCACTGACTTCAACAGGACTGCCCATGTGTGTAAAGTTAAGCATATGCTTAAGGGTTTGCGGGATCAAGGCCTAAATTCTCAGAAGGTCTCTTTAATACAATGGCAGTCAGAGTCAATCTATTAGCCTTTTTAAGAGTCTACACAGAGAAAGGGAAATAATAAATGCAGCAAACTCACCAACACACAATCCCCAACAGGAGCTTTTTTATTTGAAAACCTACATCTTGCTTCCAAAGCTAGGCCTAAAGTGTTTCCATTTTATTAGCAGAAAGCTGCATACAGATGCCTCCTTTCTGAGCCTACTTTAGCCCTCTAAGCATATAGGCCAAATTCTGCTCTTGAATACACACACGGCTCTCACTAAAGTTCATGGAAAACTTGGTCTTGCCTCCAGGAGTCGAGCAGTGTTGTCTGCATAGGTCAAAGTGGCAGATGGTCTTTGTCAGAAGCAGCAATAACACATTTCCTAAAGACACTACCGATGGGCAATAATCGGAGCAATTTTCAAACTAATAGTATCAATTTACAGACTCCCATGGAGAGTTTCTGTCAAGCGCTTCTTGCACTCCTTCCCTCTGGGAGTCAATGGACGTTTTGCCTGAATAAGGAGTGCAGCGTTTGACTCAGAAGTTAAGGAACAGAGGAGGGGGTCTCTCTTTGAAGCGATGCACCAGCCCCCAGGGAATAACACTGCACAGTAACAGATTTCATGAGTGTATTTTTATTGACGTTAGAAGACTGATTTGTTCCCCCCTCCTTCCATCTCCCCACCTGCCAAGAGAAAGATTTGATGCTATCACTCCCCATCACACACCATGTGACAGAGCAGAAGCTGCACGCTTTTAGCAACTACAAAAGCCTTCTGTCTTCAAGACAGTCACTGGGCTGGTGAGGGTTTCGTTTTACATGCTTGGTTGCCACAGACCAGAGGCCCAAAGGGAAACAGACAGAGCTGCCAGGAGATGCAGCCTGAAGAGAGAAGAAGATGACAGCAGAAAGAAGCAGCCGGAGCAGAGGAGGACAGTGCCAGAGAAGAGAGCAAGAATGGTGTCCGGTTTCTTACTTTTAACTGGTCCTCTGGGAGGTTCCTCAATTGAATCTCTCTCTCCGACTGCGTCTCCTTCTCTAGATTCCTTTTCCGATACCTCTCCAGCCACATATCGTCACAGCTGAAGCGCTTGTACAGGGGTTTGAGTCTCTTCCTCTGCGACGTCTTCTTGGCTTTTCCATCTGGGGCGAGGAAGGGGAGCATCCAGACTTTGCTCTCAATGCTGGAGAATGGCCGTGGGGACAGTGGGATCTGAGGGGACCTCTTTTTCCGATGCAGAACCCATTTCTCACTGGGCCTCTTTTCAGGTGGTGTTTGACTTTGCTGTTGGGGATCCTGTGTTATAAGCAGCAGATGAAAACACAAGGTGGTTTTTTATCATGACTGAATGGCAAAGCTCAGTGCCAGGGCCCAGAACCACTTGGAGGGCTGAGCCTTTACTTGAGCTCTGGAAGCCTGAAAGCCCATCCTACCCGCCCCACCTCCACACGCAAACCTGAGAACCTGACCAGTGCAGCAGCGATTGCATCATACAGAGGTAACTACCAAGGTGTTGCACAGATTTGATTTCTCTTGTTTATTTTAAAGGCCCTGCAGAAGCTTAAAGTTCCATAAGTGGGAAGGAAGGAAAAACACTGTGGCGTTAAAACAAAAATCACCTAGTGGGTCATTTGCTGGCTTTGGAAAAGAGAGTTAATGGGGAAAATGATCAGTAATGTTTTGAGCCTGCCAAAATTTTCCCCTTTTAAAATACCGTATAGTAGCTGCCTCACACACTATAGGCCAGATTGGGACAAGAAATGATAGCCCACATGCAGGGGAAGGAGACCTTAGCGGAACCTTGACTCACTTAGCCAGGACTGCCCCAGGGCTTTCAGGGTACTGCACCCTGGAGCGGCAGCTTTACTATCCTTTGATAGAGTGCAACGTAGGTTCCCTTCTGCCCTGAGCGATGCCTCCTTCAACCCTCACTAGCCTAGTGCGCTGCCTCTGCTCCCTGCACAGAGCCACCAGGGAAGGAATCATCACGTATACTCATCCTTGTGCACTCGTACAGGGCCAGTCACAATCTAGTCCTGTGGTTTATTACTACAGTGCTACTAGTAGGATTTAGGTCACTGTGTGCGTGTAATGTTGTTTATAAAGGTGTCTCTGGAAATGCAATCATACCCTGGCTTGCCTGTCTGTGCTTTCCCCACAGCTAAGGTACTTAGCTATGAAAGGTGTAAGAACCCCCTGGATTCCTGCTGGTCTGACACATGAGCCCAGTGTTTCTGATGTGGCACTTCATGTTATCAATGTTACTTGCCTGACATTTAGCTTAGTAATTAGGAAGCTGGGAGGCAAGGGGGGTTGCATAGGTTTTGGCTTCACTCCCTTTCCTTTTCCACATGCTGCTGTGCACACACAACTCCCCCCCCCCCCCCCCAGCTTTTACACAGGAGCTACTTACAAATGGGGATGTCACAAGGCATTTCACCATTAATCCATGCCGTATCAATGGAAGTCTGAGAATATGTAAGGTAAGAGATCAGAGACACTAGGGCAGGAATCATCTCATCTCACAACAAAGGAGGTGAAGTACATCCTCCATGTCAGAGTGATTGGGGTCTCCCTGCTATCCCCCAGTTTGTTTGAAGAACTCAAGTATGGCAAACTTTTAAAAAAATAGTAATTTTCCATCTGTTCTTAAACCAGGCCTCCACATAAATAGCGCTGCGCCAGCTCAGTTCTCGCTTGCAAATGGCATGTGATGCCACAGCCTGGCAACAGTATACATCCTTACCAACACTGCCGGGAACGCAAAGAGGGAAGTGTCTGTCTGAGATACATGAGGCCCTAGACCCCAGTGCCTCAAGGAAAGGCTGCAGAGGGAAAGAGGGGATGTATCAGGACTGCCTTTTATTGCCTGCTGAGAACACAGTTACACAAATAAGTAAAAGCATGTCAAAAACAATCAGATTGATCAAGTCACTCTAAGGCCCATCTAATGTGATACTCGGGCCCCAGGGCAAACTGTCTGCAGTGCAGAACTGGGTCATTCTATACTTTCAGCATAAATTCTTCTGTCTTAGAAACAAGTTTGAAATTGTTAACCATTTTTGGAGGTTTTCAGGGGGATTTTTGCTTTGTTTTGTTTTACACAATAATTCTACATTTATCCATCTGTCAAGCCATCCCTCCAGTTATACCACCCACTAATCAGATACAGGGGAAAAGTAGTCTTTTAATCTATTGTTGACTGTATTTTCTGACATTTTTATATAGCAACAGATGTCCAGAGGTATAGTCCTGAATATATATTTAATTGGCAAACCCATATTGGAGAGACTTAATTCTATTATTTTATTACAATATATATCTAATTAATATTTAATTTGTTCAACACCTGTCCTGGATATTCAGAGTTCCCCTGTGAAAATCACCCTGCATGTTGAACCCCCTTAGCCATAATACAGGGTTCAGGGCTACCCTCATTTCACAATGTCCCAAATCAAACCACAGTGCCTAAAATAAATCTACCTTGGTTGCAGTCAAAGGTCCTATGTACTTTCATGTGTCAGAATTCATATCTTGGAAGCTAGGACAGTTACTTTAATTTCTTTAAAACAATATAACTCTATCTATTCATATTCTGCAGTATGAAGAACAGCCACCAGAGGGAGGAATAAAACTGCTCTAAACCATGGCCTGGGAGCAATTTTGATTTCCCTACTTCCCTTTCAATTATTTAATTTAGCCCCAGTTTTAAGTCATTATTTATTTGCTCCTAGTGGTTGGATTTCAGCGTTTAGGCTCACACACGAGTGCTTTTGTTCAGCCTCCAAAAGGCTCTCATCTGTTGGCAATGTGCGTTAACAGCCCCTTAGAGACTCTTTCTTGAGTAAAGTATCAGAGGGGTAGCCGTGTTAGTCTGGATCTGTAGAAGCGACAAAGGGTCCTGTGGCACCTTATAGACTAACAGAGGTATTGAAGCATAAGCTTTCGTGGGTGAATACCCACTTCTTCGGATGCAAGCTTGCATCCGAAGAAGTGGGTTTTCACCCACAAAAGCTTATGTTTCAATACCTCTGTTAGTCTATAAGGTGCCACAGGACCCTTTGTCAGTTCTTTCTTGAGTCAGGTATTGAAATGTTTTGGAGAGATGTGGATTTAACCTTATTTGCGGAGTGCTCAGAGATACTTCTGTTACCTAAAACATATTGTATTTATTACACATTTTGTGAGAAGGGATTTATGCTCATGAAAACAAGGGTCCCACAGTACCGGCTAGAGTAAGGCATAGAGTAACTCTTCCAGTACTGTGCCCCTCATTGTGACAAGCAACCAGCCTCTTTTCCCAGTTTCCAGGCAGCATTAGCTGCAAAATATTGCAGTTGTTTGGAACACAAATGAAATGTTTACCGGGAGGAGGCCAGGCAAATTCATTTTTACATGTCTCAAACACCGATTTTGAATAGGGACAGCAGCAGTGACAGATCAATGCTTTAGACCAGCATGCACCCACACAAGGGCCAGCAAGAGTCCTTTGCAAGGAGCCGCTTGCTGAGATGGGATTAACACAACAAACCCTTGGTTACAGGGCAGATCAACAAGTTTTAGACTCAGAACTGTGTGCGCATGCACATTGGCCAGAGCTGGTAGACAAGACAGAAAATCTCACATCTAAACCCTGTAGTGATGCTGGTGCTGAAAATACTGTTCAACAACATCACGTTGCGTTTTTCTTAAACAATGCCAAGTTGTAGCAACTCCTCTCAGCCTCAGCATAACTGTAAGATGAAGCTCAGCCACACCAGCTTCTGAACACATTCCACTGGAGAATCTAGTATTCTCCTCTATGCTCTTTGCTTTGCCAATGAGGGAAACCAAATGGGTGGTTAGGAACCAATGGAAACACAAGAATTGCACTTGCATTGGCTCCAAACTGTTTCAATAGAAGCCTCTTCTTCTGTCCCTATTGGAAATATATTCTTCACTTTGAGGCCCATTCTCCAGCCATTATGTACCTCTCTCATTACCAGTATTAGAATTATCCACACATCAGCTGGAGATACAGCCCATATTTATTTTCTTTTTGCTACAGGGCTGGCACAGGAGTGTCCATATGGGGTATTTAAAGAGAAGCCATAGTGACAGTAAGATCCTTGTGGTATTCTGAGTGATAGCAGCTTACTGTCCAAAATAAGATTTCACTTCTTTTTGCTCCTGTTATTCTGCAAAAGCAACACAGCTAACAGTGAGTCCATTTCTATTTTGCCTTATGAATCAATAGAATTGTTTATAGGTGCCAATTACAGGGCCCAGTTTTGCCTTGAAGACCTGACTAAAGACAATAGTTTAGCATGGGTGTAATAGAAGGCAGTATTTGGTCTGTGCAATTCGTATGATGCATGAGCCAGAAAGAACCCAGCGGGACTTTCACACTCCAGAATAAGTTTTCAGCACTGGCAGTTAGGAAAACCCTGATCTTTTTTCTTGTAAGAGGAGTAAATTCTAATCTAAAGTCATTAAGAGGCAATAAATATAGAGAATCATGATACTAATTTCACAGTCACCATTTGCAGTAAAGCTTCACTTTAAGGGAATGTAAATTAGCTTAGATGCAAAGAGGCATCTCCCACTATTCACTAGGAACAATCACTACCGTTGTACTACTGTATTTACACAAAGATGTGTTTATCCTAAAGCCTAACTAATTTGCTCATTCTTCTATTAACAGAAGACCACTCTTGGCATTTGGGATTCCTTAACCCCAGCGGGAGAGCACCTCAAAGCAAACCAAAACTAAGTCTGATAATTCTTACAGAGCAACTCACCTCATCTCTGAGTATATCGCTAATTGAAGAAGCAGTGTTTAAGCTGATCTGTGACTGGCTGCTTATCCCACTGTCTTCTCTCAGGTATTCATTGTCCAATGAGAGCACAGAAAGCAAGAGAGTACCCCTGGGCTTCAGTGTCTTTGGCCTCTCAGGTGCCTCTAAATTGCTGTCCAGAGCAGAGCTGTTCCCAAGAGAAATCATGGAAGTGGCACTTATTCTCCCGGGATAACGGAAACTCTTGCGTTGAGAGCCGGGTCTTGGACTTTGTGGTTTAGGGCTCATGGGCCGACAGGGCATGTCTTTACCTTCATATGTCGATAGCTGGGGGCAAGAGGGGCTTAGCTGAGTAAATGGTGATTGCAGATCACTGGGGCTAAAGGGAGATCTCAGCCAATATTCCTCAGAAGTATCTAAACTGTTGACCATTGTTTCCTGCTGGTCAGCATAGTCTGGGTATTCTGGACATTTGATAGTCAGATCATAGGATAGTACTCTTTTTCTTCTCGTATCTATGGGTGTAAAGACCTCAATGGATTCCACAGAGGTGTCAGAATGGTTGGCATCTGTGAAGGTGGCATTAGACTCATATGATCTCAAAAATGCTTGTCCATTAGAGCTCTCCTGCTTCTCTGTGGATGTTCTTCTTACAACATTACCAGGACCTTGCTGGTAGCCCCTGGTTGTTTTAAGACTCTCCTGTGATGGCGATAAACTTGCAAAGGTGGGCCTTTTCAGTCCATCAACCTCCCTGCTTTTCAGAAATGCTTTCCAGGAGCTTTGGCGAAGCTTGGCTTTCTCCTTTTCATGTTTCAGTGATCCTTTGGGGCTCTGTTCAGGATTTTCCTTCTCCAGGGATTTGGATTCAAAGAAACTTGAGAAGGATTTATGCGCCAAGGCCAGCCTTGTCCTGAATTTTTTCCCCTCTGGGTTTTTGTTTCCTTTATACTCATTCTCACTCACGGATTTCCTCACCCCAGAATACTGTGGCACTTCGCTGTCATTATTTTCAACTGATTCTAAGACTCGTGCTTCAGAGTGTTTGACATTCAACAATGAGGGGGAAGTAGAATTTGTGTCTATGTTGTCCATCAGTATCCGACCAGAGCCAGAAGCTTTCCTCAGGCTGATTCTGCTGAACAATCCAGCAGGTCTTTCATAAAATAAGTCATCATCGTCAGAATATTCAGAGGTGTAGCTTTCCTTTCTTTGGAAGGCAGAACTGGGTGAACTGCTTTTAAAAGACTGCAAGCTTTGTGTGTCTTCATCCTCTTTCCCAGCATCAAGTTCTTCTGTCTTTGTCTTGCTACCAAAGAAGCTGCTGCTACCTTGGTTTTCAGCAGCCGCTCTCTTGGTTTTCTTGAAGGATGCCATTTTTGAGAACACTAAAAACTTGGAAGGTTTCCCAGTCTTGGTCTGTTTCTGCACAGCTTTATAGAGACTGCTGTTACTCCCCAGGAAATGGAACGAATTCTCATCCATCTCCTCACTGTTAGCACTGCTAGTGCTCACATTATCTAGACCCAGGGCAGAGGCCTCTTGGCTCTCCGTTTTCACTATACAGTTAAAGGCATCGGTCACATTTGGATTCTGTTCATTGTCTTTGCTAAGGCTCACCAGCTCCTCCACAGCAGAGCCCAGCTTTAGTTCTCTGCTGGGAGAATCTTCACCAATGGCTATTTGTTCTTTTGAAATATTACAGCTTTCGGTTTCTTTCTTTTCTAGCCTTTGTACACAAAAGACGATGCTCCCGAAGGTGTCACCATCTGCACCATCTCCCTGACACAGGCCACTAATCCTGTTCTTTTCCAGTGCCATTGCGCTAGTTCCACATATGTCTTGCTCTAGGCCTTGACTTGTATTGAACTCATTTTCCTCAGTCACTTTGCTGTCTCTGGTTTCAAAGAGTGATTTTTTTAGCAGCTCTGTTTCTGACTGCACCCCAGCATTAGTTCTGCAGGGCTCTACGTGAGAGATTCCCCCACTAGTTATGCCAGGTGATTTCAAATGTGCTCCAATGCATGCATCTGCCTTTTCTTTCGAGGGAATGGTAGCAACTTCCAAGTGTAAATTAACCCCACTGGATTCATTTTTTATCGTGGTTACTGGGAATCCACTGCAGCTGAGTTTTAAAGACAATTCTGGATCTGTTCTCTCCACTTGCTGCTGCACAATTTCTGATTCTTCTTGCCCTGTACTCCCAGCAACGGTCACCTCTTCACTGCCAGAGATGGGCTGTAAGGGCAGAGTTTGCTCTTCACAGCTGGAATATGCATTCAGATCTCTCTGTGACTCATTGGGTTCTTTGCTGCAAATGGGATGAGACCCCAAATGCTCATTGGCTAGTTCTCTTAACGTTCCAGTTATTATTTCAGCAGGACGGTCATTATTCAGCCTCTTGGACTGCAAGCCCTTCTCCTCTACAGATATTATAATCAGAGCCGGTTTTAACTCTGAGAGCTTCATCAACTTTTCCCCCTGCTGCATATAATGTGGTTTGGTAGCTATTTCAACAGAACAGGCATCACCACCATCATTCTCATCCTTTTTTCCTGTATCAGCGAGATGTCCGTTTGTTGTTACAAGCTCAGAGTGACTCTGTAAGGCATTGTTTTTGCAATTCAAGTTTTGCAGCGTGGAAGCATCCTGCTCTCCTGCAATGTCTTGGCCACCAGAGTTCAGTGTAGTCTCCAGGGATTTCCAACCCAAATTCAGTTTAGAAGAATCCTCTGAACCTCTTTCTCCCACACAAGTCTCAGTACTTGGTGATTCAGGGCTGCTCTCCTCCAAGTTGTTCAGCTGTGTTCTACCAGCTGGGCCATAGTTTGCTAAATAGTTATCACCTTTGTTTTCTGCAACAGCAGGAACACCTACAAGACAAGTTGCTTGGTCCTCACTGATGCCAGATTCAGAGTTAATGCTGTGAGAGAACCCGTGCGGTTTGAAACCCTTCTCAGATTTGCATTTAGCTTTTCTTACCTCTCCTTCAGCATTTATACTCACTGGCTCTGAAGCCGAGGCAGAGGGAGTCTCCCTTTCTATTGAATCCCACTCAAAGGTATCTCTCAGCTGGAGCTGTGCTGAAGATAAACCATCAGCACACATGTCTGCTTCTGTGCTAAGGCCACGTGTCTCTGATTCAGTGTGCAAATTAACTTCAGCACCTTGCTGGCAGCCCGCTGGATGAGATAGCTGACTGTTATTTGAGTCTAGGCAGGTATTAAGAAGTGATCCTTTTATGCCAAATTCCCCCTCCACTTTTATTGCTTTTTCAGAGCTCCCACCAACCCTTTCTATGTTTTTCCAGGTGTACTCAAAACCCAACCCTTCAAGATGTATCCTGGAACATGACAATCTTAATTTATCTGTAAGATGAATGCAGTTACCCAAGTAGTCTCTCTCGCCCCCGGCATTTATGTTTTCAGGTGCACTGTGCCATGTTTTACTTTCTGTGATCTCTGGCGTCATGTGTTGAAGCTGAAATTTGGATTTTAGGCAGGGTTGGTATAAGAGTGAATCCAATTTAAGGGTGGTCCCTGGAGTTCTGTTTCTTGTCTTTGTAGCTGTAGTTTCCTCATTGTTAACTGAGTTCCTTTGATTGCATTTTATGTTGGGTCTAGAATCTAGTTCATAGTGAAATTCAAATGCCTCAGAGTTTCTTTTACTGTCAGTTCTATTTGTTTCAAAATTAATATTAGGCAAACTATGGCTTGATCCTACATCTGGCTGCAAAGGAAATTGCTGAGTCTTGGGAAAAGTCAAACAGCTTTCAGAGTTTGCTTTCAGACAAGCAATGCTTAATCCCGCTGGACTTTTTTTATACCTTGCAATAGCATCTTCAGCTGGTTCTGAGCTGACACAGGATTGCACTTTATTGTTTTCAGACTTCGCTTCACCTTGCAATCCATCCACTACCAATTTAGTCTCTGTCTTAGATATAGTGTCCTCTCCGCTAGTGCCAGACCCTGTACTGGAGGGATCACTAGTTAATATTGATTCTTCCTCTGCTGCCTCTTCTCTTCTCGGTTTTGTAGTCTGTATCCAAAATTCACTTCTACTTGGTGCTACTTTTAAATCAGAAGACAACTCCAATTGCGCCTTTTGATTCAACTCCAGCTGGTTCATGCAATGAAGTTTTTGAGGGGGTATTTCTGCATTGGTACCAGGAAAAGTATGGCATGGTTCTTTTTTTTCAGAGGAAAGGCAGTTTGAACTTAAGCAAGTTTCTCCACTTATGTCACTGGCAACAGACTCTGTGTCTGACACACTTTCATAAGGCTCAGTCTTTATGTCTGACAAGGATTCACTCTGATGCGATTGGGTCTCAAAATAATCTTCATCTGTTTCCTGGCTTGACCCGCGTATCTCCAACTCTAGCGTGCTTGGGGCAGAAGAACTCTGGTCATCTTCAAACTCTCCTTCCGTGATGTAGTTTTCAGTTGGCTCTGGGGTCTGCAAATAAAGAGACAAAAATTAGTCAAGAATGAATTCAGCAGCTGAGTATCAGAGAGAAAGATGTTTCTCTCTATGATATTTCTAGAAAGAAATAACGTGTTGGGATTTAAACACAATAAAGATACATTTAATACAGGATATACCCCTTTCCTTGGGGATTGTATCTGATGTTTGCACAGGGTTGGACTTCATGCCCTTACGTCGTTACTATAAACTATTTTTAATAATATAGCATCCAAAATGTGGCAGAAGCTCCAAAGACTTATGATCTTTTGCACTCTTCCAATCCAAGGACACTTTTCACATTTTACATAAATTAAATTAACATCATTCCTTCCTTGTAAAAACTATTAGTGAATCCACCTTTGAATCTCAGCAGAGATTTACTGCACAAACCAGGGGCATAGATATTACTATCCAATTATGTAACCAGTGCTTAACATGGTTGGGGGTGAGGGTAGGATTGCAGACCTGGATTATTATTATTTTTTATCAAGCCAATCACTCAAGGGTGCACTTTAAGCACTGTTTTACCAAAGCTGATGCTCTGAGATTATCAGAGACCCTACTTTTTTCAGACCACTTTAAACACTCTTTAAAACACAGTGTAGTTAGTTACTTGGATACTGAGGTGTGAACCAAGTTTGAAAGTGATGTTTGAACTCAGTTCAGGGAGAGACCAAGGGTCATCAGTACATCAAGTACTGGATCAAGCCCAGCTCAGCTGCTTACAGGAAGAGAGATCAAAACACCACTGTCAACCTCAGGGATAAGTCTTTGTCCTAAAAGACCCTGCTTAAAGGGCCAAATCTCAGAGCTCTCGTCTTTTTCCGTTTTTTACCATCAGAATGCAAGCTGAAACTTCCTCAAGCTTAAAGGAGGACAGCCAATCCTGATAAAGCTGGGTGAGGGGAAAATGTTAGCTAACACCCACTGCCAACACTGGATATAGCTGCATCTAAAAATTCTACATGGTTGAGACTGATCAAGGTACTCAACTGGTTTCAGACTCATATATCTATGTATGTACATCAACAAATTAAGCTCTATATAATCTGTATCCTGTTAACTCTCACACAGCACACCTGTGAGGTAGATAGCTCTCTATGTTCTTATACCTCAGACCTTTCCAAATGGGAAAACAGAGGCAAGAAGAGGTGGGGACTTGCCTAAGACAAAACAGAAGGCGACTAGCAGAGGTGCAATTAGAACTCAGGACTCTAGGTCAATACAGCTTTGACCGATGCCCACAGCTGCTCCATTCTCTCAGGGGCACAACTCAATGGAAGCCCTAGAGAAGAGCCAAATTAAAAAAACAGAGCAAAAGGACAGATACCAGGGTTTCTGAGCCCTGCCACCACAACACAGAGATTAAGGTGGGTTAGGGACAGAGCTGGAGGTTAACTGAGGAATCTAGTAAACTGGGGTTATTCGGCAGAGGAAGGAGATACTTGTCTGAACAGACTGGAATCTGATGAAAGTATGGCTAGAGGAGATGGGAGGAGGTTTGTGTCTTTTGAGGTCTTTCAATAATGTCAAGTCCTGCCATTAACAGGACAGAAATGACCAGCATTACAACAGTACAGGCAATGATGCAGCAGGCCGTCAGGAGTAGTTGGCTCACACAGCAATGAATACAGGAGCAGCTGCTCAGCATTAGCAAAGCTGAATCTCAAATGATGCACTAAATAAATTTACAGATGGCACTGAGATCAGCTATGAACTATTCAAGCAAGTGGGGTCTGAGTAATGAGGACACCTGATAGTCCCGAGAATAATTATTGAATTAAATTACACCAAAATTATGACAGATCTGTTAGAGTCCATCTACATGACAAATACAGATATGCCAGCATATCCCAATTTTGGTTTTGGTGTTTATGGGCCTTATTCAATATGCACCAAGGTTGACAAGGGCCCCTCTGTTGACTTCAGTCCACATACCGAATGAGGAAGACCGTTCCAGATACAAAGGGCATTGATTACTGTTTTCATTCATCGTTCATGGGAAAGTTCCAAAATTGCATGGTCTGTGCTGTGTCCCACAGGGCTGCTGATTGGGACTGCTGAAGTCCAGATTTTAGCTGGCAGCCACTTTGTGGGGACATGTACAGGGCTGGGGCAGAGACAGCTACTGCACACTAGGGGGAGGGGTGGCTCACAGGCCATACTTCCTCCCGTGTCTGTTGCAGCAGCCACCCCCGCAACACTTGAGAGCAGGCCCAGAACTGCTGCCTTCTACCCTGGACTTTCATGGGGCAGCAGCATTTTCTGTGGTGATGAGGAAAGGAAGACAGATTGGGGCAAGTATAATGTGGTGGGCTTCATTCACCAGCTCTGTTAGGCATGCACCAGCACCAATATCCTCATAGCAATTATATGCAAATATGCAAATAAACAAATATTTATGTAAATAACTCAACAGCAAGTATTCTATTCTGCATAGGTTCTTATACCACCCCATCACTGAGTGCATTCCAGTGGTGCATTAATCTACGTGATTAACATGTATCACACGTGGGTTGTTCTCGCTCTCCTCCTCTTCCCAGGGAGAGAACTGTATGTAGAGTGGAGGGGTGTGCTTTGGTAAGGCTTTGGAAATGTATTTATTTTACTATGTATATCAGGGGTCTCAAACACGCAGCCCGCCGGGCTCCCCACACTGCCCCCCCCCTTTTTTTTTTAACCCCCAGGCAGTTCCCGCCACCAGACAGCTGTTCAGGCGGTGGGAACTGCCTGGGGGTTAAAAAAATGGGGGGGCGCGGGGAGCCCGGTGGGCCGCAGGGAAGAGCTCCGCAGGCCGCATGGGAAGAGCTTCGTGGTTTCTGGGAGGGAGACGGGAGGAGTGGGAAGCCGTGCGCACAGGGGAGGAGGCGGAGAAGGGGCAGAGAAGGGGCGGGGCCTAATGGAAGGGGTGGGGTGGGGTGGGGGTGGGGCCAGAGGCAGCGAGGGGGCGGGGTCAGTGATGCGGCCCTCGGGCCAATGCACTAGTCCTCATGCGGCCCTCATGGTAATTTGAGTTTGAGACCCCCTGATGTATATGCTATGTGTTTATATTGGAGAAGTGTGCCTTGCACTTGTAACAGGAGGTGAGGTTTCTAATGGCCCTTAGTTCCTGTGGTGAGTACATGTTCCTCCCCACTGCGGTGACAATCCCAAGCAACAGGTTTGAGAACTGACCACACTAGCCATGTAGCACTACTCCTCAAACAACGAGCTGATCAACAGTGAGTTAGGATGCCAGTGAATTCAATAGGACCAGCTGTTTCAGGATTCAAATGATGATCCCAAATAGGGCCCAGAGGGCTCCTAACTAAAATTCTAAGGACAGAATTTGACCCTAAGCATTTGTGCATAATGTGAAAATAGAGAAGAAATGCAAAGGCAAGGGTATGGAAGAAATATGCAAGACTCTTGGTTAGAACCACATTGTGACACTGTTTGACACTGGTCTTTTCTGAGAATAACCTGTAGCAGCAGCAGAGCTAGGCCCTTGGCTTGCAAAAGGTTTACACTCCTGACCAGGTGTGAAGTGCATTATTTTCTCACTTCAGTCAGTATCAGAAACTCAGCAGACATTCATCCTATTGTTGAAGATGCATCAACCAGACAAGCGACGGTAAACTTGTGAGCTGCAACCAGAGGAAAAGAAAAAACTAGTAAATTTGGAAGGTGGGGGATAAATTGTATGAAATAGCTACCTAGCATAAAAAAAAGAAATAGCAGTAAAATAGCATGCACTAAGGCGACAGTAAATTAGCGACACTCTGAAGGGCAGGGGCATAAATTCGCAGGCTGAAAAGGTGGATATAGTGGAAATAAGATAGCTTCATAGGAAAGAGGAAAGAAGATGCCTCATAGGGAGATAGTCGGCTCATTGACCTATACGTAGTGGTGGGACTTGCTAAACTGCCACATGTATCCAGCCAATAGGAAAAGGTTCTCAAGGCAGCTCATCCTCTCAGTTTGACGAGACATATTATCAAGGGTGCAAAGACTAAAAGCAATTTAAAGCTTTTGCATGTCCAGTGCTAGAGCTGGGGAAATATTGTCAGTATAAACTTCTTTTCACTGAAAAATGCAGATTCGAGTCAATTGAAGTGTCTCACCAAACCATGTCAAATTTGCCAAGTTGTTTTAGTCAAAAAAAAAGTCAAAATGTTTCAACCTTTTCTAAATGCAACATGTTGACTTTTTGATTCGAAACAACTTTTTGTTTCAAATTTTACTTCTAAAAATATTAATAAAATTGAAGTAAAAATAATCTCAAACACTAAACTAAATATTTCATTTCAGGTTGAACAGAATGTTATATTTTGCCCCAAAATTAATTTTTTATAAACTTTTAGTTCACAAAAAATACTAAAAAAAAATTAATTTCCTGTTAACCCTAAACTCTTTGTTGTTGTTTTTCTAGTTTTCATTTCAGCCATTGGACCAAAAAATCAGTTATTCACATAGCTCCATCCAAAACACTCACTGGTTACTAGGAATAAAATGTTACCTTTTAGTGACATTCTGCAAGGAAAACACAGGATACAATTGCTGACTGCATTTTAAGATGCAAGAATCATGCTGCTTAATTGTTCCCCTTTTGAAACAAGTTATATTCATTCTCGCTAAAATCTTCATTTGAACTAGAGCATGCTCGTTCAAAGAAAGTTATTTTGGTTTAAGGACATCTTCAGGGAGCATCCAGTAACAGGAGAATGTTTCTGTAGTTTTTGAGGAGCGTTTGCCAAATGGGTTTTGAGTGATGGGTCATGGCAAAACAAAGTAGCCCCCATGCACCCACAGGTATCATTGAAGTAAAAATGTGTTGTGGATGCTCAACAGCATTTAAGAATCAGGCTACTTATTTAGGCGCCTAACTATGGATTATTGGGCCTAAATTAATCTAGATAATCCAATGTGAAAGCACTGGCCCCAGCACCCTTTAGTTAGTGCTTGTGAACGCTGCTGGGTTGAGGGCACTCTGTGAAGAATAAAGTCTTGTTTATCCACGGCACAGGTACAGCATGGGCCACAGCAGCTTCCTCAGATCACACCTTTAACACCTGTCAGCTCTGGCCCAGACTGATCAGGCCCTGAATGTCAGAGGGAAGTTCAATCTCCAGGCCCTATTTAAGTCTTGGTCTCTCTGCTGGGACTGTCAAAGGGTGCCAAACGTAATGGTACCTTGTGGTGACTTGGATACCTGTTGAGTAGGAAATGGACTACATGGCCCGAGACCACCAACTCCTTCAAACAGGCTCCTGAAAAGCTGCCATAGTAATGACTTTGGGGATC
The DNA here is from genome assembly GCA_037349315.1 of Chelydra serpentina. Taxonomy (NCBI): domain Eukaryota; kingdom Metazoa; phylum Chordata; order Testudines; family Chelydridae; genus Chelydra; species Chelydra serpentina. The sequence goes on from JBAIAC010000023.1 coordinate 2,851,464, forward strand.
AGATTAGCCTCTCAGAGTCAGGGCAAGCACCTGCCCCTTTTTGCACACAATAAAGAAAGTTCCCTTCACAAGCAATTCAGTCACTGAGTTCAAATGTGGTTCCTGGGAACCACGGAGCACAGCTGCCCTCTCTGCACACATCACACTGCCTCAGTTGTTGTGTATTTGGTTGTCGTGGTAATAGCACCTTGTTGTTGCTATGGCAACTGAGTTAGATTATTAGGGGATAGCCCAGCCAGTTTTAGCTGGTTTGGTCAGTTCAGTGTGTGAAAATAAATGACTGCTTCCATGGCTCTCAGCTCTCTGTGTCTCAAATGATTTCTTCCTAAACCTGCTGCCCCAAGGATACAACAAAGTGGCGACGAGGATGGGATCCCTGTGCTCCCCAGCAACAGAAGGAAGAAGAAGTCAAGGTAAAAAGAGAAAAGAAAAAAAACCTACCAAAATCTTTTAGCTGTTGGAAAGGGGTGAGAACTGTCTTGTTAGCACTGACTGTGAAACCTGAAACTAAAACCATGGCTACACTTACAGGGCCACTGAAACCTTTTGAGGAGAATATAGTGCAATGGCATGTGTATACTGAGCGTCTTGAGCTTTTTGTGATTGCAAATGACATTATAGAAGAGAAGAAGGTGCCAATATTCTTAAGTGTTGTAGGGGCTAAGACCTACTCCCTGCTACGCAGCTTACTACACCCTGTTAAGCCTGAGACCAAATCTTACAGTGACATTGTGGAAATCCTGGGGTCCCATTTTTCCCCAAAACCACTGGTAATTGCTGAAAGATATAGGTTCCACAAAAGAGACCAAAAAGAAGATGAAACAGTTGTACAATTTGTAGCAACTTTAAAAAGGCTAGCAGACACTGTGAATTTAAGGAGATGTTAAATGATGCCCTGCGTGACAGGTTAGTGTGTGACCTCTACAGTGAAGCTATACGGAAGCGCCTATTGACAGAGGCTCAGCTTACCTTACAGAAGGCTGTTGATATTGCAGTCTTCATGGAACTGGCTACAAAGGAGGCGCAATACATCGGTGCATCCCCTAGGGTGCATAAGGTGTCGCAAGAACCTACCCACAAAACTGTGCAGAGTCAGGAATGTTACCGCTGTGGTAAGCCGGGTCAGTAGGCATCAGAATGCTGGTGTAAGGACCCGGTGTTTCGACACTGTGGCAAAAAGGGACACATTGAGTGTGCCCGTAAACAAAAGAAAAAGAGGCCTGTGGTCTGGCCGACCAAAAAGGGAAACCTGCAGACCCTAGAGCAGACCCAGGATGACCAAAGTAACACCTCATCTCAAGAAGAAGTGCCACTGCACATTTTGTCTTTGGCAGGGGCTCACATGGATACGGGTAACCCCGTTGTTGGATGGCAAACCTTTACGCATGGAACTGGACACAGGTGCAGCCATCTCGCTGGTCTCTGAGACTGTGTATAACAAAAAGCTACAGCATCTTCCACTTAAGGCAACAAAAACTGTTCTGAAGACGTATATGGGAGAAAGCTGTGCCCATGTTGAGCACTATTGCTGTTAAGGTGGAGCTCAATGGACAGGCTGCTAAATTGCCACTGTTTGTGGTGAGAGGTAATTACCCAGCCTTAATGGGTCGGTCTTGGCTTGGGAAGATTCAGCTGAACTGGGAAGAAGTGCACCGAATGACTAAAGGAGAAACCGGTACAGCCACTATACTAAGGAAACAGGCTGCTGTTTTTGGAGAGGATCTGGGAAGTATGAAGGGAATCATGGTGACATTGAACATTAAACCTGACAGTCAACCAAAACGTCTGAAAGCCCGAACTGTGCCATATGCCATCAGGCCGAAAGTTGAAGTAGACCTGGAGCGCCTGGTCACCAATGGAGTCCTAATACCAGTTATCCATAGCCTATGGGCCACTCCTATAGTGAAGAAAGATGGCTCCCTCCAGATTTGTGGTGCTTTTAAAGTCATTGTCAACCCAGTGTTGTGTGCAGAGCAATACCCGGTTCCCTGCATCGATGACCTCTTTGCGGGACTGGCTGGGGGACAAAAATTCAGTAAGATTGATCTGCGTCAAGCGTATTTACAGATGCACATCTATGAAAAGTCCCAAGAGCTGTTGACTATTGTGACTCATAAGGGGCTTTATCGATACTGTCGCCTACCCTTCGGAATAATGTTTGCTCTCATCCTGTTTCAGAGGGCTATGGACCAGATCTTGTGTGGCTTGCCAGGAGTTCAGTGCTATCTGGACGACATCCTGGTCACTGGAAGGAACGAAGAGGATCACCTAAAGAATTTAGAGGCTACCCTACAAAGACTGGAAGAGTATGGCCTACGAGTCCGCAAAGACAAGTGTGAATTCTTCCAGCCCTCTGTTGAATATTTGGGACACATCATTGATGCTTCGGGTCTTCATCAGGCCCCTGCAAAAGTTAAGGCTATTGTGGAGGCTCCCGCACCTCGAAATGTTAGCCAGCTGCGCTCGTTTCTAGGACTACTGAATTATTTTGGACAGTTCATCTCATAGTTAGCCACACTGCTAAAACCACTTCACAAACCCCCTGGGCAGAACAAGACCTGGAAGTGGACTGAAGCCTGTAATGTTGCATTTAACAAGGCTAAGGATGCATTGCTAAATTCTGAAGTTCTAACGCACTTTGATCCATCCTTACCCCTACAATTGGCCTGCAATGCCTCCCCTTATGGAGTGGGAGCAGTCGTGTCACACATTATGCCTTCGGAAGAAGAGAGACCTATTGCTTTTGCTTCACGCACTCTAAGCAAAGCAGAAACAAACTATGCCCAAATCGAACGTGAGGCATTGGGGATCGTTTTTGGAATTCGGAAGTTTCATCAGTATCTGTTTGGGCATAAGTTTACTCTTCTTACAGACCATCGACCTCGGACATAAATTTTTGGACCCTACACAGGCATTCCCCATTAGCTGCTAGTCATATGCAACGTTGGGCATTGTTACTTTCAGCGCAGACATATGAAATCAAATATCAGAAATCCATTCTGCATGGCAATGCAGATGGTCTCTCAAGGTTGCCTTTGCCAGTCAAACATCAAGATACTGCCCAAAGGGAAATCTTCTATTTTGAACACGTAGAGAATACACCCATCACTGCTACTCCGTTAAAGAAGGCAACTCGTGTTGACCCAGTATTGTCCCAAGTTATGGACCTGGTTATGCATGGAAAATCTCGACGAACCTCTCACCCGACGTTATTACCTACATGTCCAGGAGGACAGAGTTATCGATCCAATCTGGTTGTTTGTTGTGGGAGAGACATGTCATTATCCCACCACCACTGAGATCACAGATATTAGAACAGCTACATTCCAGTCACTGTGGAATAGTGCGCATGGAGGAAATTGCACAAAGCTATTTTTGGTGGCCTGGATTGGACAGTGCTATTGAAGAGAAGGCAAGAGCTTGTATGTCACGTCAGGGTGTCAGGAATGCACCCCAGTGGGCACCCCTACATCCATGGGACTGGCCTGAAAACCCATGGCAACGTATTTATGTTGACTTGGCTGGCCCCCTTGAAGGAAGCATGATCTTGGTGGTGATAGATGCCCATTCTAAATGGTCAGAAGTCTCTATAATGCAGTCCACTACTGCAGAGAGTACTATCCAAAAACTACGGGGACTCTTTAGTCATTTCGGTCTCCCGAAACAACTTGTGAGTGACAACGGACCGCAGTTCATCGCTCAGGAGTTTCGAAATTTTATTAAGGCAAATGGGATACACCACATCACTTCAGCACCATATCATCCATCCACCAATGGATTAGCTGAAAGATGTGTGCAGACAATGAAACAAGCTTTGAAATCAGCAAGGGGACAACACTCCATTCAAAAGCGTCTGGACACCTTCTTACTGTCCTACAGAAACACACCTCATGCTACGACCAAGGCATCCCCGGCCTTTCTAATGATGAGACGACAGCTGCACACTTGCTTTGATCTGCTGAAACCTTCTGAATCCAGACAAATTGTGCAACGTCAGCAGCAATATCAAGTCATCAGACGTGCACCCAGAGCAAAAGACAGAACCTTTAGCTCGGGACAGCCAGTTTTGGCTCGGAATTATACTTCTGGAGCTAAATGGGTCCCTGCCGTGATCATCACTCAAACAGGACCTGTTTCCTACACAGTCTGGACTGCAGAGAATCTCACTTGGCGGCATCATGTAGATCAGCTGTTGCCAGGTCATGCCAGTCCTCAGGACACGTCTTCAGTTGAGTTGTCTGACTTCACCTCTTCTGGCAAGACACCGAATCAAGAATCACCTGTTCCTGACTGTTCTCCTCCATTACTGCCAGCGGATGAGATATCCTCTTGCCCAGAACAAGCTGATACCACCTCCTCACCCATTCGCGCTACGACCCCTGAGCCCATTGTCAGGGCTGCGCCCACGGTACTTTCGGGTGCAACAACACCAGGAGTTCACCGCAATCCAGCTAGAGACAGAAGACCTCCTCAATGGCTGGATCTTTAGCTAGGGCGAACCCACGGTTATGGGGCAAAATAATCCCTGGGGTTTAGCTGGGAATGGAGGCAGTCTACCCTCCTTCTCTATTTTAGTGTTTGTTTTATTTAGGGGATGTTCTTATTAAGGGGGGAGGAATATGTTGTGTATTTGGTTGTCATGGTAATAGCACCTTGTTGTTGCTATGACAACTGAGTTAGATTATATGGGGATAGCCCAGCCAGTTTTGGCTGGTTTGGTCAGTTCAGTGTGTGAAAATAAATGACTGCTTTCATGGCTCTCAGTGCTCTGTGTCTCAAATGATTTCTTCCTAAACCTGCTGCCCCAAGGATATAACATAAGTCACCCCAGGAAGATAACTGATGGTGAAAGAGCCCTTTAAACAGACTTGTGTAAGGGCCACAGAGATACAACGGAGGCCTCAATTCACCAGCCCTCCCCACACTGAAATGAAATGCGGCTCCTTTACACTAATTCTTCAGAGCAAATTGGGCAACAATCTCAGGCCCAATTATTTATGGTCTGAGGGGTCAGACACCAGGGGGTTCTGGGTGAGGAATGAATTCCAGAGAAAAGCTTCATTCACTGGAGAGGACAAAATGGGATCCCTTGGGAGGGGCTTTCCATAGGCATGCTGAGCTGGATTGAAGAGAAAGCATAGCTGTAAGGTATTGTATGTTTATTCAGAGTCCTGCTAATGGCAGAGATCTCTACAGCTCTGGGAGTCAGGGGGCCTTAGGGTGACCAGACAGCAAGTGTGAAAAATCGGGACAGGGGGTGGGGTGTAATAGGAGCCTATATAAGAAAAAGACCCAAAACTCAGGACTGTCCCTATAAAATCGGGACATCTGGTCACCCTAGGGGGCCTGGACCCTGTCAAAGTTCACAGCAAGTCAACCCCCACCAACAAACCCAAACTAATCAAGTGTGCCATATGCACACCAATGGAATTCTAAGTGCTTTGTAAGCACAGGGAGGGGGGAGCAGAAAAGTGGCTTCAAGACATTTCTGCAGCCCCTTATGCTGGGGTCATCCTGGCACTGGTCCAGAATTCTTTCAGGCTGCTCTGATTTACACAAGCGGAGCCACTCTGGCTACTAGGCAATGCCAGGGCATAATCAAGGATACCTGGCTACATCTTTCCCCCCTCCTAACATGTCTCTGCTGCACTAGCAGCCAGGAGATAGTAGATGTACAGCGAATATTCAAGACTGCTCACTTTGAAATCTTCAAAGCGTGCTGCACCTAATTAAGTGGTGAACTATTCCTTCCAATTGCACTAAATTGGATCCTGAGCAGCTGCCTGAACTTAATGGGAGTAATACGAGCTCAGTGATTCACAGAATCAGAGCAGGAAAGTAACATTCCCCGTGAGAGATTCCTGCTGAAGTCAGTGGGAGACGTATATAGGCATCCAAGAGCTAAATTTGACCCTAAGATCTTCAACAGTTTTGGAACTATACTGTTTAGTTTAATTTCTGGTTTTTATATAGAGTTGTGTACTTATTTGCATTGTACTGCATGCTTAAGCTACAGCCTCTGAAAATGTAGACTTTCATGTATCAAATCACTAAACTGTTACATTACTTAGGTCTCTAATGGTTGGTTCATAGAGGATAACAGTCTACTACCACTGCCAGCTAGTGACCTTTTGAGCTAAAAGTACCTCACAAAGCCTGGTCTCTTGATGCTGCAGGTTCTGGGTTCTTTGACAACCAGTGGGGTAGGGTGGGGATGGGGGGGAAGAGTGGTGTTACAAAATTAGGGTCATTGGGTAAGTGATCATTTGATACAATCTAAACTGCACCTGGTGCCTTCACTGGAAAGTCTCCAGAATTAACTACCAAATGGAGTGGGCTGTGGCAGAATAATTAAAATCTGCAAGCAGTGCCTTTAGCTATCAACAAGTGCCATCCCATAAAGTGTATGTTTATTGAATGACGGTAGGGAGCACAAAGAATTTGAATCAGATGTAAAGCAGTGGGAAATCTCAAAATACTGTCAAAGCAACTACAGTAAAAATGCATTTCCCTCTCCCACAAGCTGTAGTCACAGCATCCTGTTTATGCACAGCAGATGGTTAGGAGCCGGCTAAATTACACAGTTCTTGGTTATGCTGATGAGTTACAATCCAACACAATGCAGGTGAGTTTAGAATGGGCTGCTGGGCAAGCCTCAAAAGTTGACACTCCCCTGTGGGATGCAGGATTTCTGTGACCCAAGCAGTACCTTCATGCAGAAGAGCCATTTGATACATGCAGGACTGCTGCCATGAGCTGGCATCAGTGAAAGATCAATGGTGAGAGGCTTGTTGTACTATAGCAGACACCATGCAGCTTCCCTCAGACTCCACTCAGCAAACTAACTCCACACCTAGACGCTGCTCCGCTCCCCCGAGGCCAGAGACACGATTGCCCTCATTGACCCTAATTGTGCCACTGCCAGGTGTACTCTCTCAGACAGGCTCTAGGAGTCTCTGCTTCTAATACCCATGGGTGCCAGCTAGAGGCTGGGAGGAGGTGACAGTCTGAGCTCAGAAGCGACAAAGGGTCCTGTGGCACCTTATAGACTAACAGAGCTCAGAGTCTGACCTCAGTTTACCTAGTGGACTAAAACTTTTCTAGTAAATACTGATTGCACTCCAGCCACATCCCATCCTGCCAGACATAAAGATACGTCCTACCATCCCACTGACTACATCAGCGTTAGCAGAATAAGGATGATCCAGCAGAGCAGGTGGAGGACCAACAAAGGAGTGTACACACATGTGTGTTAAGCACAAGGTAGCATGAGCTAAGCTATCAACACAACTACGTGAGAATTAAAATAACCAAATTCACATCCTGTGGTGCTGTGGAGAAACTGTAAAAAAAGGCTGTGCAAAACTGTTCCCTTAAATATTTCATATATTTTTGCAATTGTGTTTTAGACAATTCTATGACTGCCTCGTTTTGTTTTTCATTAAGCTTCACTAACTTTTTTTTTTTTTGCACTGAAATGTGTAAATATTTTTTTTTTATATATTTTTCAATGCAAAAGTTGATCTTCAACTGCAGGAACTTTCAAATGCAAATATTATAAAAATATTTGCTATGTTTATTCAAACAGCTCCAGTCAAGGACAACTGCTCATTTTCACTCAAAAATGACTTTATATTTTAGCAAAAGCAGAGGTTTGGGGCAAAATTAGGCTATTTTGGCAAAGTCACAATGATATGCAAAACTCTAAAGCTGTGAAAAATATTTGCAATGAGACTCAAAAGTGCTGATTTAAAAATATTGATATTGTTAAGTAAGGCCCCAGTGCTGGAATCAGATCTGGAGACCCAAACTCTTGGGCCAGTGCTGAGCCCCAGGTACTTCAATGGTACTTGGCACAAGATGCAGGGCTCCAAGCTGGATGACCTGTTTGCAAGATCAAGGCTTAAGTAATGAGAGGAAAAAGATCAGAAGAAATTCAGCAGACCAATTCACAGTAAAGAGTTCCAAGTTATACCAATAATCAGCACATGAACTGTTCTGAGTTGTTTTTTATCAGCCAGTCTTATTAATCAATAATATAGTAAAATAAAAGTTGGTACACATACAGTTGGGGAATTTGAACTCTAACACAACTTGTCTTCAATTTGAATGGTTTTGATGCATTCATTGCCCTGCAATAGCTCCCTCTGCTGGGTAATTTAAAACAAGAAAATGTTCTGACATCTTAATTCTGGCTTTAATACACAACAGGTTTCCATTCTTAGCGTCTATCTTTATTTTAAAAACAAACTAACAATATTTTTGCATACAATATGATACTGAGTAAATTCTCTTTTTTCTTCAAGAAATAGTCCAAAAATAGCAAAGACATGATTAAAGGAGTCATGCTGGAAGTAACAGGTCAGCCTAAAGATAGAGGGTAACATTTTCATAAGTGCTTACATGAGCTAGGAGGCCTAAGTCCCATTTGCAAGACTGACATAAGGCCTAGTCTACACTAGAAAAGGTGTGCCACTACAGCTATCCTGGTTTACTATACTGGCAAACCCCCTAGTGTAGATGCAGTATAGACCAGCAAAAGTAATTGTGTGCCTAGCATACTTTTGCCATATAGCTTACACCAGATTCAGAAAGAAATAAGCTCTACCAGTAAAGGGACTTTGCCAGTACATTTGTATCTACACTAGAGTTTTTTCTGGTATGAAAATGTTGTAAAAATACCACCACACCCCTGCAAGACATCCCTTATCCCATCAAAAGTTCTATGTGTGCACCTGGCCTTCATCACTTAAGCCCTTTTGAAATGGTTACCCCAGGCCTATTGCTGTCTGCTGAATCAGAGCCTTAACGAATAAAACACTCTTGTATTTTTTCAAAGCACTTAACCACATGCTTAAATACTTTGTAGAACTGAGGCTTTCATTGGCCAGGGTAAAATAAATGTGGGTTTATAGATTCTGGTGAAGCAAAGCAAGTGAGGCATTTAAATGGCTGATGGCTTATTCATTTTCTTTAAACTTGCTGAACCTTTTTTTGAAAACAAATCTTGATATGATTAGTAGTTTTTTAACCGCCTTCCTCATGTGAAATGGTTGGTGTGTTTTCTTCAGTACGCTGGTGGAATAATTTTCTGTAATGCTAAAGACAGAAAATCAGACCAATAACATGAATGTGACAATTCTCAGTATACCAGCAATCAGCTCCAACATGTCAGCTCCACGAAAAAGACTCACTAACTAGCTATGTTAATTGCCACAAGTTCAATAAAATTGCATTAAAGAATGGTTCATGAGTAAGGCATCTCAATAAATTGAAATGAACTGTGCAGCCCCCCACACCAATATGCCTGGTAGTCTTATGCCAGCTATTTTGTTCATTTATGCTCTTTAGTCTTCTTCCCCCCACCCTTTGAATCACATTTGCTTTTTAATCCATTATAGGGCACCAGTGATGAGGCTACTAAGCACCAGGCAGGATTTTGCCTTATAAATACATTTTCTAGAGCTTTACTATTTTATTTAAATTACAGTAACACCTAGAAGCCCCAAGAGAGCAAGGCCCCATTATGCGAGGCACTGTGCACCCAGGGAGACAATCCTTGCCCTAAGGAGTTACCATCTATATAGGTGAGAAAGGGTAGGAGAGAGAAAGTACTATGCCCATTTTACTGACTGGGAACAGAGATTCATTGACTTGCCTGAGTACACAAAGGAAATCCATGGTGGAACCAGAAACTGAATCCCTGTCTCCAATGAGTGCCAGTTCATGAGACCATCCTTCCTCCTTCTGATATGGATATATCCTACATAATTTAACAGGGCCAAAGCCAACAGAGAGTGTTACAAGAATTCTTCTAGACCTTGAGAATGAAATCCAGAATATCCTTCATAGAATGCCTAAGGGAACTGTGCAGAGTTTAACAGAACTATGTCCTTGCCATCAGACTCCAAAGAATTTCCCATACATTGTTTTGTTTTAAAGAGTCAGCTTTCCATATAACTCCTTCAGTACAACTGGTGGTTTGAACTAGGGAGAAGACTCCTACCTGGATTGCTTTGGGTTTTCGGATTAGTTGGAGCAGAGTCAAAGAGCCTAGTATTTTCAAATACACTGCCCATGTGTATATGCACTGTGGGAACTGAGGGTGGGTGCAGGGAGTCCCTTTTCTCCTGAGTATCCCTGTGCAGAATGCTAAGTCTCCCTGGCAGTCTGATCAGGAGAGACCCAGGCTTGGAGCAGCAACGGAGTGACAAACTGCGCGTGGAAGCTCGTACAGGCCTGCTTGCATTATGCATGAGTCCAGCCATTGACCCCATACATACGATATCGCTTTAATTCAGGCAATTGTTCTGCAGAAAGTGACAAATCATTCACATTCTTTCTTAAAACAACACTTTGAAAAGAGAGACATGTGGGCAAGCTGGGAGGAGCACTGTGAGACTGTGGAATGCTGCATTTCATAACCTCCCTGATTCTTTAACAGGAACCTTCACCTCCTATTGCCCATCAAGGAAGTCTGCTGCATACACTTATTAACACATTCCACTCCTGATTACATTTGTTTTCTCTTCAAATGATTTATCCTGATCACACTGGCTATTTCCATCACGCCGGATGCTGTACTGTTTTGACAGATCTGCAGATATAAAATATTCAATATCAAACCTCCTCTGAAAATTTAAAACAAGCTACTTGGAGCACAAGACATAGCAACTAGGTGCCACAACGAAGTTCACGGCCCCATTGTGTACCGTAGAACCATGCTAAGAGTCTCTGTCCTAAGGAGTTTCAGACTAATTAGAAAAGTTAAAGGGAGGGCGTCAGGAAGTATTATCTTCATAGACTCATAGACTTTAAGGTCAGAAGGGACCATTATGATCATCTAGTCTGACCTCCTGCACAATGCAGGCCACAGAATCTCACCCACCCACTCCTGCAATAATCCTCTCACCTATGTGTCAGCTATTGAAGTCCTTAAATCATGGTTTAAAGACTTAAAGATGCAGAGAATCCTTCAGCAAGTGACCCATGCCCCATGCTGCAGAGGAAGGCGAAAAACCTCCAGGGCCTCTGCCTGAGGCAGAGATTAAATGACATTTCCAAAGTCACACATGAGGTCTGTATCAGGGTTCATTCCCAGTATCCATTATTTTTATTAATGGATACTTCAGGGACTACCTAAATAGATAAGACAAAAGGCTTGTACGTAGAAATGGGTGAATTTTGGAGGGGAGACAGTAAACTTGCCCCAAAAAATGCATTTTTCAGGACACCAAAACCATTTGCAAATTTGGGTTGAGTTCAGCGAATAGTTTCAGCTACAAAGAAATTGAAAAAAATTTAGATGTCTTTATAATTCTTTTCAACAATTTTGAAACCCAACGTTTAGAATTTTCATTTTGAAATGACATTTTGCCTAAAAATTCAGCTATATTTATTTTTTCAAAAACACAACAAAAGGGGTAACCTCCCCCTCCCCCCTGAAAACTAAATGAAGCAAATTGAGTATTTTATTGTATACCTGGAGGGATGGGTTTAGTCAGCTTACTAGGACCATACGTCTCAAGAGCAGTTCTACCATGGAAAGTGACTAAAAGGAGCATTGCAGCATTTCACGTTTGACCTGATGACTTCCAACTCCAGTTTGCACACTTTGTAAATAAATTTAAATCATTTCCTGCCTGACGCTGTCAGCCTGGGAGCTGATAATTAAACCAGTTTCTCTTTTTTATAGCAAAGCCCTTCATCTTTAGGCTTCGCCTTTGTAACCCTATTGTCCATACTCTAGGTCCTCACAGAAGATTGTGCAACCTCATTGACTGTTAATAGGTGCGTCTTGCACAGGTGTCAGTGAGGTTACTGTATGTAAATGATTCCTATCTAGTTGCCGCACCGGGGTATCATGGCAATACTTTGAGGTAAGCTATTGCACTGTTGTCATAGGATCCCTTGCCTCCTTTGCCTATGTGACCTTCCTGTACTCATAGAATCATAGAATATCAGGGTTGGAAGGGACCTTAGGAGGTCATCTAGTTCAACTCCCCTGCTCAAAGTAGGACCAATCCTCAATTTTTGCCCCAGATCCCTAAATGGCCCCCTCAAGGATTGAACTCACAATCCTGGGTTTAGCAAGCCAATGCTCAAACCACTGAGGGCTTGTCTTCACTACCCGCCGGATCGGCGGGTAGCAATCGATCTTTCGGGGATCGATTTTTCGCGTCTCGTTTAGATGCGATTAATCGATCCCCGAAAGCGCTCCCCGTCGGCTCCGGAAATCCACCTCATTGAAAGGTGGAAGTGGAGTCGACGGGGGAGCGGCAGCGATCGACTCGCCGCCGTCCTCATGGCCAGGTAAGCCGATTACGATACGCCGACTTCAGCTACGTTATTCATGTAGCTGAAGCTGCGTATCGTAGATCGACCCCCTCCCCTAGTGTAGCCCTGGGCTCTGTTATCCCTCCCCCCAAGAAGGTGTTAACTGACATCCAGTAGCACAAAGCACTAAGATAGAAGTCCTGGGAAGCTAAGGCTGCAGGGGGAAGTTCTGTTATACTGTATTTGAGAAGTAGTATGTGGTCATGCCATTACTCTACTGTAATGTATAGGCACAAGGGGACAGCTCCTTCATGCTATTGGGTGGTGTAGAGAAGCTGTAGTCTGGCTGCAAATGCCCAACAGAGAATTCCCTTGGTGTAGGGGAACTCCCTGTTGGTGCATTTGCATGGCAGTATGACACTTCTGCCCCCACCTCTGTGTAAGGGGTGCCCTAGGAGTGGTGGGCATGGTGGAGTTCTGCCACAGTAATCCTTCACAGGCAAGGGGGTATTATGGACCCTAAGTTAGTGGCAGAAGTTGGACTTGCACTGGCCCGGAGGATCAGGAAGCTGGAACGTGCTCCAATGCCTGCTCCCTCCCTGTCCCACATCAAGCAAGAATCTAGCCCTTAAGATTGCATGTGCAAGCTCAGCTTTGGCATCTGCAGTCTTCAGTGCTGACCTGTGCAACATTCATTTGTAGTCCTAAAGAATGGAATAAAGAGAAGCTGCTGTCGGAACAAGGTGCCGTTTGTGAGAATATATCGCCCCTTGGGACCAAAAACTACTTCAGTCACAGGAAAGGATCTGGCTTTAAGTATGACCCTCCCCGCCCCCATCTCACTGGAATGAGAGGCAAGTGAAGCTCCAACTATCTGCCCCACCTACAGACTTTTCAGCTTGACTGGCTGTGCGGAAAGGAAGTCCCTTGCTAAAGTGGGTGTGCTTAAATCACTCAGCCCTCGCACATTCCAGACTTCAAAATTACCTTTTACATGCGAGAACTCTGCAATGAGTCAGGTAAGTATCCGCCCAGGTATTAGCTACTATACAGAAGATCTGGCAAGAAATACACATTCAAATGGACCAAGATCCAGAGTATAGGGAGTGATATTCTTTTAACAGCAGCATGCCCCATGCCATGGATGTCCAGTCAGACAGACTGCTTAGAAAGCCAATGCTAAACCAAAACACGCTACAAGGTTCCGAAGTTTATCATCCTGGCAACCAAAGTAATGCTATTTAAGCCAAAGTTCAGCTCTCAGCAACCGCATTAAGGAATCAGGAACAAGATAACCATAATGTACCAACAGGCAATTTTGTTTGTCAAAGCACTGAGTTACATGCATGACTAGGGCAACAAATGACTTGCAGAAACTGCATCTCATTTGCTACCCTTTTCAAGGTCCTTTTGAGGCAAATGGCACACATAACTATGAAAATATCCAAGAAGACATGCACGTTAGCTAAGGAGACAGCTGTCAGCTTCATTTTAAGCAGAAAGAGAGAGTGCAGCATTAAACATTAAACAAAACATGCAAATCCTGCATCTTCAGTTCTTTGAGGAAACTGCCAACGTTGCCTCACATTAGGGTGGCATTCACTACAGTTCATTTCTCTTCAACCAGCCTTTTCACCAGCCTCAAAGCACAATTTGGAAAGAGCACTGAGTATTTATAACCCCCCTTTTAATTTCAGTAGACATTTTGTTGCATGTCATGGAATAATTACATTTGGTTGCATTATAGGCAAGATACTCAATTGTTCGGGTCAGCCTAAGGGTTCTCCTCCTGGTGGTTCCCATATAATTGCCTTGGGGGAATTCTCCAGTGGGGGCTTCTGTGAGGGACAGCAGTGTACCTCTTCTGTTAATGGGAAAGAGGTCAGATCAAGTAGCATGAGGAGAAACTAATCAAACTCCTCCACATTGCTCTGTTCTAGGCCTTCAGAGAGAGATGAGCTGTGTATTATTTTTGCACAGCCTGTTCGAGGGCACCTAGTTTTTAAGGAGAACTATTTCAGCTATTGAGTTTATAGGTCTCTAATTTTGCCAACGCTCTTCATTCAGACTTCCTTTGTTCTCAGATCTTGCTGCATCGCGTTTTGTTTACACCACTAGTCCAGTTCTCCCCCAGCCCGGGGGTGTCTGTTAGAGTTGAGGAGGAAAGTGCCAACTTCATCTGTGCCTCTTACTGAGCAGGGGCGGCTCTATGTTTTCTGCCGCCCCAAGCACGGCAGTCAGGCAGCTGGCGGCGGCGTTTCTGCGGGAGGTTTCGGCGGTGTTCCTGTGGGCGCTCCCACAGAAATGCCACCGAAGGCTGCCTGACTGCCGCCCTCACAATGACTGTCATGCCGCCCCCCGCGGCTTGCCGCCCCAGGCACATGTTCGCTGCGCTGGTGCCTGGAGCTGGCCCTGTTACTGAGCAAGAAGCAGACAGTAGAGGAATTTGGCTCTTCCTTTTGTCATCATTTAGAAAGAGGAAGTTTCATCGAGCATTTGAGCTAAAAAGGAGCAAATGGAGTGCTAGGCTGTAAGGCAGATTACTCTGGATAGGGATATGCCCCAGAGGAGCTTCTAAGGTTGAATCTTGTGCTCTAGGCATCCCCAGTATAATATGGACTCAAAAATATGACACCTGTTAGTCCCTCCCTCTCGGTCTTGCCCATCCTTCGCTCCCTGCCATGCTAATACTGTACTTACAGATCTCTATAATTCCCCTTCTTCCCCACACCTCCACCCAATCCAGCTCATACCATCTCATTTCGTTAGCAAGGCGCTGTGCTCCATCATTCCACAGCTGTGAAGTTATCCCTGCAGAAATGAAACTCTTAGCCCGCAAAGAAAGCCTTCCCAGTGTAAACTGAAGAGCTTCCTTGAGACTTGAGACGGGCCCATCCAATAGCAGAGAGGTGTGTAATAACTCAAACTTAATACAATTAACTATTTAGTTGCTGATTATTTTAGCAGAAGCCTCCAGTTAACTCAGTGATACGTCATTGCCAGATGCAACAGCAGATATTGCTGCAGGTGCTGTGAGGCAGCTATTTGCTTTTAGGTGTTTCTGGGCTAGATCTATCAGCTCATGCACTCCCAAAACCTTCAAGTGACATCTGAACCTGTCCACAACGGAGGGAGAGAAAATGCATCCTCTTCCCCGTGCCAAAAGCCTGTATCGTTGCCTCAGAGTTACAAACCCAACCCGCATCCCACTCCAAATGGGGATGTTTTTGATTTAACAGTCACTAGCCCTTCTCTAACCGGAACTATTGTGACCTTCTTATAACTGGTTAGATTGTTCCACTAGCAGCATACCCCAGTTTGCAGGATCTGTTCCCACGTTTCCTTATTTGGTACTATACCACCAGTCTCTTTTCATTCACCAAACAATGGCCTACCTGGAAGTTCTTTACTCCCAGGCGTGCAGTCTTTGCTGGGGCATGACACCCCTCCTTCTGGCCCAAACATCTCCTCGCTGCGGATGGCCCCATGCTGCAGGAATGCAGGATGGAGTGATTTTGCTTACTCTGGTGACTTTGTTTTGCAAACGGTAGAGTTTTTTCCCCTCCGTGGGGGTGCACTAATTTAGAGTGACTGAAATCTCTGATATCCCAGTTCTTCTTACCACTGCTCCAGCTCTCCCACTGCTTTACTGCTGCTGAAATCACCCTGGTGTGCACCTCCTTGAATGCCTCCTCCATCTGGGACCCCAGCTCCACTGCCCTGGCCAGAGTCAGTGAGTTAGGTTCCAACAAGAGCTGCTCCCGAATTCGCCAGTCTGCTGCTTTCTCGATTAACTGACCCAGGATCAGCTGATCCTGCAGAGGTCCAAAATCACAGGCCACCGCCAGCCGCTGCAGCACTGAGGCAAAAGCCACAAAGGTTTCCCCAGGCAGTTGTGCCCGCTGTCGGAACTGGAACCTCTGTACCATCACATTTCGCCTTCCTTTGAAGTGTTTCGAAAGCTTCCTCACTGCCTCCTCAAAGGAGGCTGCCGATCCCAGCATTGCAAAAACCCTCTGACCTTCTGTGCCCAAAGAGTGACAGAGAAGAGCTCTTTTCTGGGCATCCTCTGCTTTTTCCAATCCAGCTGCCGTCAGCCATGTCTCAAAAGCCCTCAGCCAATTAGACCAGGGTACTGGGGGCTCTCCTGGGCCTGCCAAAAATGCCAGTGGTAGGAGACGGTTTGAGTCCTCCATCTTCATTGCCACAATGTTGTGTAGTCTATAGTAACTCCCACCATCTCTGCGCAAGAGTTGGTCTAGTCAGCATAGCGACATATTACAGTCACTCCCCATCATCTGATCCACACCTTGTAATCTGAAAACCCCACCCTTTAATGCCTCATTGCCCTGAACACTACTGAACCGGAAATATCATGTTCCTCCCATTCTGACCACAGGGAAGGAGGGAAAAGGAGTAAGGGAAGAAAAGGCAAACGAATGGATTTGATGGGGGGAAAGAGCTGTAAGAAATGCCAACACTCCTCCAAAGCTGTTTTCTTGTATGTCCCCAAAATCCTAAACCTAAATTTGCTAAACTTTTAAATGGCATCACACAAGAAATCCAAGTGTATTGGTTCTACACTAATTTCTCATGATCACCCACAGCACAACAAAACAATCCCCAAATGCCACTGAGGCATGCTTCTTACCAAGAGACGGGGGGCTAGAAGAGCAGGGCTGCAGTGACTTGGGATTCAAAGCCACAGCTGCCCCGCTTTTAATTTCACAGATCCTAGCTTTCAGACCTTTACTTCTGGAAGCTCTAATTCACCTTTTCCCCTTATGTAAGATGCCACCTTGTGCCACAGCTTTTGCATTTAGAAATATTGGCATCATTTCATTTGTCCTCACTCTTTTTTAAATCCAAGGAAAGAATCTTCCATTTCTATCACACTCTGATTGTATTCAGTCACCGAGAAGAGTACTTCTCCAGCAGGTTGCAACATAGCTTATGCATACCTATGCATATATATGTGATTTTCATGGGACAACAAGACATGGGTGTCACATGCCACCCACATCCTCATCTAAAATAGCCCAGACTAAGCATGACATAAATAATCTACCATTATAAAATGTAATCAGAAATATTTGTATCTCCAAAGCTAGGGTAAGCATTAACTGTGAGATCTCAATGTAGAGGCCTTTCTTTGATCTTTTGTTGGATTTTGCTGGGAGATGACCCATCTTTGCAACAATATAGCAACAGAATGGGAGCATGACCAAAGGTAGAAGAACAGAACTGGAATCCAGGAAACCATGGGGGTGTCTACAGTGGCAAAAAGTCTGTATAGTTCACCACTGGTGCAGCTGTAGTGTTGACAGGATTCAGTCAATTTTTCCACTTTGTCATCTAAGCCAGCTAGTGGGACCCCTTGCTCCATGCCTGCTGCTGAATCTAGTTGCCCACTTGCACTCTGCTGCGTGATTGCTTTGAGCTTCAAATCAGTTAATCTTCTGGTTTGTTTCTATACTGGACTCAGTTATCAACTCTTAGACTTAGACAGTATTAAAAAAAAAAAAAAAAGCAGGTCCTGTTTAGACTACACAAAATAATGGTGTTCCCCGAGGATCTGTATTTGGACCTGTGCAGTTTAATATATTCATAAATGATCTGGAAAAGGCGGTAAACAGTGAGGTGACAAAGTTTACTGATGATACAAAATTATTCAAGATAGCTAAGGCCAAAGCTGACTGTGAAGATTTACAAAGGGATCTCACAAAACTAGGTAACTGGGAGAAAAAATGGTAGATGAATTCAATGTTGATAAATGCACATTGGAAAACATAATCCCAACTACACATACAAAATGGTGGGTTCTAAATTAGCTGTTAGCACTCAAAGAGATTTTGGGGTCATCATGGATAGTTCTCTGAAAACATCTGCTGAGTGTCAGCAACATTCAAAAAAGCAAAGAGAATGTTAAGAATCATTAGGAAAGGGATAGATAAAACAGAAAATATCATAATGCCGCTTTATAAATCCATAGTATGTCCACATCTCAAATACTATGCGTTCTGGTCACCCCATCTCAAAAAAGATATATTAGAACTGGAAAAGGTACAGAGAAGGGCAACAAAAATGATTAGGGGTATGGAACAGCTTTCATAACAGTAGAGATAAAAAGCTAGGACTGGTTAGCTTAGAAAAGAGATGACTTTTCACACTCCCAGCCTGCTAGAACTGGACCTGGCAACCTTCCCCTATATTTAAAATGGACTTTTCTGTATTTTGGACCATCCATTTGCCTCAGAGTGGAGATTCAGTCCCTCATGGATTCTTTCTTTGGGCTAAGGTAACATTTTGTTCCTGTATTATACGTTTTAGGATTTTTCATATTTTAGCCAAGTGTCTTCTATATTCCATGGTGCTGTAAAAGTCTCACAAATGCCATATTCATTGGTGTGTATTTCAAGACATCAGTTGTCAGAGAATATGTTGCTATTTACTGTATATAGCACCTGTGACAAAGCAATATGTACAGCAATTTTCAACCAAACCTTCTTCCTTCCTCACCCTTTCCTACATCAGGCTTGCAAGTCAGTACATGGGAAAAGTCTTGTTGCTTCCTATGAAATATGGAGAAATCATCAAGACAGTAGATGGCATTCTACTGGAAAGAACCAAAGAGTATGGAAAACACAATAAAAATAAACATAGTGTATTCCCCCAAATATTAAATTATTAGATATTGCTGCTATACAATAGCCTTAATGTGGCCTTTTTGTTTTTTAGACAAGCACATGTGGTGTCAATTCAAATGCTGGGGACCACGTTTCAGTTACAGTGCAACATTCCATTATTGGTACAATACAAAGGGAAAAAAGCCTTTCAAAAGTATGGCTTGCGAGCCTTATTGGAAAGTCATACCACAAGTACATCCAAGTCTTTCACCAGCATGAGTTTTGCATACATCCTGCAAATGGTTTTAAGATCCACTTTCTCAGCAAACTCCTCCATTAACTAAGCCCCATTAGTTCATACAATTGGTATATTTTTGAATACAAAGATAACATACCTCATTAGACAAAGAATTTTACATGCAGCAGTGTAGGGAACTTCCACAGGTGACATGATTTTTACCATAGATGAGGATGGAATAAAGCATTAACTAGTAGGTGATCCTGGATTATCCTGGATTGAAGAAAATCCAGAAAAAATTCTCTAAACTAACACAGACTACAGCATCTCTGCACTTTTCTAGAGGGCTCGTAGTCATAATTTGCTTTAGCAGCACTACCTCTTCCCAAAACAGGAATGGAAAAGACTATCAGCCAGATGCTCCACTGCCCTGAACCTTTGCACTTTGTACAAGTGACTGCAAAGTGGGTATAAAATGCCACCAGCATAAAAGTGAAGATTATGTTGGTAGCATTTTCTACCCACTTTGCATAGGTGTAAACTACTCTACAAGATGTTAGACATTGACGAATCAAGCCATTAGCGCCATTTTTATAACATCCCTCTTTTGAACTCTCTCAAGCTGTGATTAAGGTAAACCACTTCATCATTAGAGTGGAACTCCGAAGAAACCCAATAGGAGGCAGGTGAAATGTGAGGCAAATGGACAGAAATGAGGGAAGATACCACAAGCATTTCAGAACAAACTGTTAGAAATCTTTTAAGAAAGATGGGTTCACAGATGTTCAGCTGGTTTAAATTGGCATAGCTCCACTGAAGTTTCTATCTGATACATCAAATGAGGATCTGGCCAATAGTATTAAATACTGTGTGAAGAGAGTTGTGTGGCACATGATCTGACTAACAACTTTTCAAATTAGGCAAGAACTTCATCCCTTAACCTTCAGGACTCTGGGTGCAGGATTGAATCTGAATGAACCATTACTAACTGCACCTTCCCTCTTTCACAGGAACATCTCAGTTGATTCATAGGGAGCTACCCATGTTACAAGCTTGGAACTGGATGGCTCACTGGATTACTCACCTGCCTGTGCATTTTTCAATCAGGATTAAAATGGATTGTTCCAGCAACTGACTGAAGGCAGATTTAGGGAAAATGAGTCTGTAGTGTCTCATCCCAGCTCTTAGCAAGACACTCTCGTAAATAACATTGTGAGCCAGGCTCCCTCACAGAGACAACAGTGGATTTGTTTATGTTTATGGGAATGTCCTCAGCTTCACCTAGAGTCCTGATGAACTTCAATTTTCTGCTGCTCTAAACTCACTCAAAGAAGATTTTATCCTCTAGACTCTAGAGGAGTTTTCACTGACAACATGCGATACTGTAAGTGAGAGAGGAGACATAGGTAGGAATCTGGCCTTCTGCACAGCCGTGCAAGATTAAAACTACCAGGGCCATCAGAACAGTTAGTTACATTGTTTGACATTTCAGTCATACCTAAAAATCTCACTGGCTTGCATGGGCTCAGAGCAGGGAAGTGAACCCAGCACACAGACCAAACGGCCGCTATCCTGGAAGGCAAGGCTAGTCATGTGCAGCTTAATCCTGTCTGCAATGGCTCTATAGGCTATTGATGCAGTCTCCTGCATCATTCCTAGAATGTCCCCTGCACAAGGGCCTATGGCCGGGGGTGGGGGGTGGGGGAGGGAGACAGACATACAGGTACTTGTACAGGCTCTGCACCTGCTGAGGAGACCCCCTACTGAGGGCATCATCCAGCTGGTTTATGCCATCAGGGCTGCCATAAAGGGGTCACAACCCAACTGTGAATGCCCCCATA
The DNA here is from genome assembly GCA_037349315.1 of Chelydra serpentina. Lineage (NCBI taxonomy): Eukaryota > Metazoa > Chordata > Testudines > Chelydridae > Chelydra > Chelydra serpentina. The sequence goes on from JBAIAC010000023.1 coordinate 2,872,445, forward strand.
GTTAGCAAAGTTTCAAGCAACACTCTCAGATCTCCTCATAGAAGTGAATGTGGTCAAGCGCAGTAGCGTAGCCAGGGGGGGAGCAGGGGGAGCGGCCGCTCCCCCTGTGAGGAGAAGCGGTGCTAAGGCGCCGCCAGAGCCCCACTGCGGGAGCCACCAGCCCTTTAAAGCGCGCCTCTCCAGCCCCACTGCCGGACCCGGGCTGGGGGGGGGTGCTTTAAAAGGCCGGTGGCTCCTGCCGCTGCGGGGAGCTGCGGGCCTTTTAAAGTGCCCCCCCTCCAGCCTCGCTTCCAGAGCCGGGCTCGGGCGGGGATTTAAAAGGCCCGGGGGCTCCGCGGCGGTTGGAGCTCTGGGCCCTTTAAAGCGCCGCCGGGGTGAGTACAGGGGGAGCGGGGAAGCGCCTTTTTAAAGAGCCGCCGCTCCCCCTGTGCTCTAAACCTGGCTATGCCACTGGTCAAGCGGTATCCTCAAATGGTTCTAAATCAGATATAAAAAGGCACAGGAAGACTACAGACAGACTTTAGTCAAGACAGACAAAAAATGACCATAATAGTTTCATTCAGAGAAAAGATAGGCAAAAGGACAAGATGCAGCCCCAAAGCCTTCCTGCTGAATTTTGCATCAGGTAAAACTACTGACAGGCTTTTATTAGAACTAGGTGAAATAATTAGTGATATTTGGTTTTGACACAATTTGCTGTCTCTAGAGTGTGTGAAGCTTTGATCATTTCAAAAGGCATTTGGCTCAAAGTGAGTGAGTTCTGCCAATCGTGAATTTTTGAAAAAGACGATGTGGCCTAGAATTATGGAGTTGGGAGACTAGAAATCTGGTACTGCTTGAATTTAATACAGAGGCCTAGTCTATGCTAGCAATGTAAGTCGATGCAAATTATGCTACTTAAGCTATGTATGTTACGTAACTCAAGTTGGCGTAACGTACATTCACTTAACATGGTATCTACGCCATGCTATGTCAATGGGAGACGCTCTCCCGTCGACATAGCTTCCACCTCTCACTGAGGTGAATTAATTAAGTCGATGGGAGAGCACTTTCCCGTTGACTTATCGCTTCTTCGCCAGACCTGCTAAATCGATGCAGCAATGCCGATTTAGCCTGTAGTGTAGCCTCAGTTAGGCTCACAACATCCCTAGATCAGTATTCCCCATTGCACTTATGGGGAAACAGAAGCTCAGAAAGGTTACATGCCTTGGCCACGATAGTAAATGAGTTAGTACCAGGATTAGTAGTTGAGTCTTCTGAGTCCCAGTATCTCTATCCCATGCAAGTCATTTATCTCTCTATGCCTCAGCTTTCCATCTCTGAAACAGAGATATTACAGCTGGTCAAAAAACTCCAATGAAAACAGGAAAAAAATTCCAAGACATTCACAGTTCTCTTCCTCCTTGCCCCAAATCTAACCATTAACCTCATTCCACAGATAAGAAAACAGGTTCAGAGAGGATGATTGCCAAAGTTTTCAGAAAAGGCCTTGAATCTGGAATCTCTAGTTGAGGCACCAAGAGTAGTGGCCACTTTTGAAATTTGTTTGCATGTGACTTGCTCAATGTCACACAGCAAATCAGAGGCCATCTGCTATGGCGTAAAGGAGAGTTGAATGGAGAAATCCAATTGGCTAATGAACAGCATTAATTCTGTAGAGTGGACTTGAACATATGAGTTGAAGCTTTATCAACCTGTAAATAGGCAATGCTTCATGTTTTGTTATTTAAGTTTAACTACATAATATTCATAGAAGACATTTTCTGGTAACCAGATGCATGGGCCTAACACCTTCTCATTAAGCCACCCAAAAGGCCTGGTGTGTTTTTCTTATTGCTTAAATATTAGAAAAGTTGCCCCTTTTTTAAAGACATTGATTATGTTCTTGTGAAGTTGACATTCAAAGTCTTCAAGTATGTCTGGATTATTGCCAAAGAAAAACAGAGCATCCCCCCTATAATATAATTTATGGAAAAATAGACAACCCTAATATAAAGACAGGGGAGTTCAGTGCAGAGAAATAGGAGACAAAAGAGGAGGGAAAAGGAAGTGGTACATTCTTTCAAGCATTTTTCATAATAAGCCATCAATACAATGATGGCAACACTGATTTGGTAGGGAATGGACTATTCCCTTCCAAATCTATTACCCCTGTTTTAGGCTCAGGTGTGAATAAGAGCTCTCTGTAGCTAGAAAGCTTGTGTCTCTCACCAACAGAAGTTGGTCCAATAAAAGATATTACATCCCCAACCTCATCTCCCTATATTATAGACAGGACAGGATAACAGATTGAGGTTCAGTGATTTGCCCACTGCCACATAGCAAGTCTGTGGCAGAAAAAAATGAGAACCTTCTGGACCACTAGGCCAGAGTGAAGTAAAAATACGACCTCAAATAAAGGTCAGTATGTAGCAGTGTGTACAGATGTATTCTGGATACTACCACTGCAGGAGCACATTGGTCCTGTGTACACCAGAGATAGTTGTCTAAAAAGTTCCCCACCACCAAAACTGGTTCTGTTCCACCAGTGTTAGCAACACTGGGAGCTCTAGTGAAGATGAATCATCAGTTGCCACTCGCATTTTCAACATCGTCAAGGAACTTTGCTTGTAATAGGCCTAAACCGGGGTGGGCAAACTTTTTGACCCAAAGGCCACATCTGGGTATGGAAATTGTATGGCGGGCCATGAATGCTCATGAAATTGAGGGTTGGAGTGTGGGAGCAGGTGAGGGCTCCGGCTGGGGATGCAGGCTCTAGGGTGGAGCCAGAAATGAGGCGTTCAGGGTGTGGGAGGGGGCTCCGGGCTAGGGCAGGAGATTGGAGTACAGAGGGGGGTGCAGCTCTGGCTGGAGGTGTGGGGTCTGGGGTGGGGCTGGGGATGAGGTGTTGCAGGTGCAGGAGGGTGCTCCGGGCTGGGACCGAGGGGTTCGGAGGGCAGGAGGGGGATCAGGGCCGGGGCAGGGGGTTGGGGTGCAGGAGGGGGTCAGGCTCCAGTTGGCGCTTACCTCAAGCAGCTCCTGAAAGCAGCGACATGTCCTTCCTCCAGCTCCTACACGGAGGCGCGACCAAGCATCTCCCATTGGCCACAGTTCCCACCCAATGGGAGCTGTGGAGGCGGTGCTTGGGGCGGGGGCAGCATGTGGAGCCCCCTGGCTGCTCCATGTGTAGGAGCTGGCGGGGGGACATGCCGCTGCTTCCAGGAGCCGTGTGGAGCCACAGCACGTGCAGAACGGGGCAAACCCCCGACCCCGCTCCCGGGCTGGAGCATCGGAGTGTGCAGGGCCCCCTGGACCCTGCTCCCCAGCGGGATCTCGAGGGCCGGATTAAAACGTCAGAAGGGCCGGATGTGGCCCCCGAGCCATGGTTTGCCCACCCCTAGCCTAAACTGACATGGTGTTAAATGCCAACTGCAGCCTGCACCTTTATCTACACTGGGATTTTTAATGTGGCTTTTAAATGTGGTGCTTAGTGGTGGCCTAGCATGGACAGAGCCTTGCTGAGGAGGAGAGCTATGCCAAGTGACTGCAGTTATTATTAAAACTATCACACTAATACCTAGCACAGTCTTAACTAAAGCTTCACATCTACAAACTGCTGCACCAGTGACAAATCTGCATACATGGACCCAGTTCTCTACATCCTTTGTCAATTTTACATTGGTCAAAATCCACCAGCTTTAAGGGAATCCCTTATTTCACAGCAAGCAAGAGGAGAATCGGGCTTTGTGGTAAATGTGAACTTTTAGACTATCTTTTTTGAAGCTTAATCTTGCTCAGTTTTGGTGTGACCATGTGAATAGCAGCTTGTTAATACTAATTACAATTGGCTTGCAAATGAGGCAGAGGAGAGGAGATCTCTCATTTCTACTATCAATATCTGAGACACAATATTACATTAGTTATAATACATACTAAGTTCATTAAACCCAAGGAAGTTGCTGTTTTTTGTCTGATCTTCCATGTTTAACATCTCACAAGTTCTGCCTTATATTTATGATGGCCTATCAGTAAAACCACTATCTTCTTTATACTGCGATTTTAAGTTTTACAATTTGTCTCAGGGTATGTAACCAGACAAACGCATCCCAGCATAGGTTGGGAAGGAACATGCCACATGGATATGCTCTAGCAGCCCCTAGGACTGAAAAGTAGTATGCTAATTTGAAGACTAAATAGAGACTGGGCAGATCTATGGCACTAGCAGCTAATAAATGGACACGGGCATGTTTGCAGAGACCTTTATTCACTATTTCACTACTAAACCTTCATTTCCTTAGGTTAATGTGTTCTCTCCTATTTCATTATCTGGCTATTTAATGCCTACTCTCTGTACTCTGAATATGTGACAACAAATTCAAAGGTGCAATGCAAATTCACAGTGAAATATGAGTTTAAACATTCACTGTGATTTGATAGTATCTGAGACTGGTTGTGATTCTTTCCTCAACCCCTTTCTTGGCTGTGTGCTGCTGACAGTGCCACAGACTGACAATCCTATTAACAGCATTTGTCAAGTTTCATCCTGGTTTCCTCCCGATTGCATTACATAGCCTCATAGCTACGGCAGCTAGTGACGGTAAGCACAGCTCCAGAATACAGTGAACACTGAACATCACCACGACTGCTACTGAACACAGTGGAATCCCGATGGCTTGGCAATTAACTCCTACAGCAGCTTTTGACCCTGTGTGACCTTGCTGCTCCTGCAAAACAATGGGGGTTTTCTGGGGTGTCACCCAATTTAGCGTATTGCACTCACTAATAGCTTCTATAGCAACTGTGGGGAGAACAAATCCTTTGTGAAGGAAAGCACCGATTTTCCATTACTTGTCTCACACCTGTGTGGCCTCTGGGTGTGTTTACCAGTAGCCCTGTACCACAACAGCAGATGCACCTGTTGGGAAGAATTTTATGGGCAGATATCAGAAAATTTTCATAGCAAAATGCTAGTGCAATTCTCTATGCTTTTTACAGGCACAAACCTGGAGATTTAAACTGGGGCAGAGTAGTGAGCAGGAATGGAAAAGCAAACACTGAAGGAGGAGGCTGTGTGGGGTCATCTCCATGGGTAAAAGTCAGTTCTTTTATTTCCCAAGTGACTTTGTGGGAACAATCTCACTGCACCTCTGAACTGAGTGGCTGGCAGTGTAAGGGGAGACTAATTTATGGTCACCTGGGATCATTTCTGGCCAGACCTATCTTATCCATTATATGCAGAACAGAATACCGAGAATAAGGTTCTGCTTCCCCTCTGATTCCTGTTCCTAAGACACTCAAAATAGACATTAACAATAGTAATTGTTTCAGAATTTAATGACATAATTTTGCACAACTTGTAGCAGCAATAGGGCCCTCCAGGCCAAGAAGTTCCTACAGAAGCTGTTAATTATTGTGTTATAGTGAAGGGCCCAATTTCCTTGAGCCCTAGCCTCCTCTCAACTACTCATTAACTGCCTAGAAATACCATCCCTGTTAGTTCTTGTTGCTTACACAAAGCACAGTACTATACACTTTGTATTATGCTAACTTACACTGTGATCTATTCTTAGCTAGAAACAACATGTGTCACTTTTCTGATCTCACACTCTACAATTCTAGGTTAGTAATATACTCTAAATGCACACGAAGCATTTTATAAGTTCAAAAATTTGTTTTTATGCTGGTTTGTGAACAGTTCTCAGTGTTCAGTTAAACCTCCCTCCCATCTGAGCAATGTATAAAAATACATCAGCTTTTTCTGGATTCCCTATAGAAGCCTTTAAAAATGCTCCATTCTTCAGATTTAAATACTGCAGTGCTCAACAGATTTCTAGATTTTAGAGGCACGCTCACCACTCATCTCAAACCCCTAAGAACTGGATGCACAGATCTCCAAACTATTTAGCTAAGGGACAGAATTTACATAATTTTTTTCTTCCTTCATATAAGGAACTGAATGATCACTCCAAAATGACACAATGCAAATTCCATGTTGAAAATGGGTATAGGACCTATAATTTTCAGTCTCTACAATAAAGGTACAGTTATAACACAAAAGTAACTAATCTCTTCATTTCAAACCATCTATTGGCTCAAAATTGGGATCCTGAGCATGCCACCCCTCCTGTTATGGCTGGCACTTGGACATCAGTGGCCAGTGTTTTAGTTCATGGCAGCCTATAGAAAACAGCAACAGCGAAGTTAGTTCATGCAGACATCTCAAAAGATAGTCTCATCCAACCCCTTCAAGATTAATCATCAATAAAACAGTCCTTTCAGCTGAAGTGTGACTAAACACTGGTTATTTTGGAATACTGAATTCACACAGTAACAAGTGGTCCAAGCCAGCCAGATACAGAATTCAGACAAAGTGAAGCAAACATGTGATGGCACAGCACTGTGATGGCTGGCCTCTGCATAACATGCATGTCACATAGGCTGCTGTGCTAGAACTTAGAATTAAAGATAGGAACACATTTTTCCCCACAGTCCTTCATGATTGGATGTTTACTTATCCACCAAGAATAGAAATTAAAGCCATTTAGGAACAGAGATTTCTCTCCAAATGATACCATTTAAGGTGTTACAGTATGAACCTTTGGAAGCCTGCAATTCTCTGGGGTCTTGGGAGAGCCTATAGTGTTACAGTGTTGAAAGCAGGCATCACATCTCCATGATGCTTTGGGTGGGGTAAGAACAGAGGTAAGACTGACAACTGTTTTACCTTTGGAAGTTACAACCTTCGGTGCTCCACTGCTCATGCTTCACTGACAGGAAAGGGAGTTAAGTGGCTTGGCCACAGGTCCACCAAGAAACATCTGTGGTCCTGACAGCACTATTTTCAGAGATAGCTGGCCTGCCGAACCCTTTGCACCAAGTTACAGCTATCTCCATCTCAGCTCACCTGGGTTGTGAGGCAGGAAGGAGTTCCTTGTGTCCTTGTTCCCCCAAGCACACGTGTGCAGAGTTAGCCACAATATGATCCTGGATAATCTTTGGATACTCCTTACACACCAGTCTCTAACACAAAAGCTCAAGAGCAAATGAATTATTGTACAACCTGGGTTTTCAAGGCTCTGATCTTTTTAAAAATGGGAATAATTTGATTTAATTACAAAGCACCAACTGTGCCTTTCAAAGCAATGCATGGGATTAGAGATTCAGACACTTGTACTCAGTTCAGATTAAGAAAATACCAATTTTGTAAATTGGCCAGCTTGCCTGCTCAGTGCACTGTGCCTATCCCCCACACAGTGGCTACAGACCTCATTAGTACACAGCCCTAGTATTGCCAAGTGCTCCGTAAAGGACTGTAATCATCAGAAAGTGAATTGCAAGTTTTCATTCTGACCCCCAGCTTTTCGAGATGGTGCCAAGTAACAAAATGAAGTTTCTCCCAGCACAATTAGATGCACTCTTCAATCAGCAACTATATTATATTACATGTAAATCTAACAGGTTTGTTACCTCCTTCCAGGTTTCAAAACAATACAATTATGTTTGCATAAAATTAAAGAAAGCAGGTTTGACATCCAGGGCTGTGAGAGTTACTGGCTTCCTCATTGCCTGTATCACACTATTTCATAAAGCATTTGAATTGTTGACATAACTTGGAAGGTGTTGAGCCCTCACCTACCACTGAAATCAATGGGAGTTAATACATTCAACACCATGCAATGAGGTAGCCAGTGCCCATGAAGATCAGAAATGTTAGACATTTATTGTTTCAAAATCAGTGCTCTTCAGCATAGTTGTGAATCCTTGGATTACAACCTATGATCAATCTTAGAGCGCCATTAATACTATGAGGTATATAGCTGTGATTAGACAATAAACGGATGCACTTCTATATAATGCCTTCTGTTCAAGGATTTCAAAGCATTTTAATATTCATGGACCAAACCTCCTGGAAGCAACATTATACTTCATATAGCACAGATGTGCTACAATTCATTGGTTATAATCATAGGACTAGAAGCCTCTACAGTAGCATGCACACCAGTCTGAACTGAACACTTATATCATCTATTATACAACTGCATATAAGCAATCAGTTGAATGTTTGTATCCAGTAAAAATAGAGGGCCTGATTCTGCCACTGTTATTTATGCTGAGTGGAACCACATTGTGTGAGTAGTCCCATTTATCTTAATGGGATTACTCACAGTACAGTACTACTCCATTTCAGCGAGGCTGGCAGAATTAGACACTTAAAAATTATATAGGGCCTGCTTCTCCAATGCCCTTTGTGAGTGATTTACACTAGTGCAAAACTGTTGGCATTTTGTATTAGTATAACTGAGTACAAAAGGTGCCAGGCAATGGAGAAACAGGCCCAGAGAGTATATAAGTTCATATCCATTATTGCTGTTCAGGAAGAACTGTATTAAACTATAACCTACTCGCCTCTGTTGAATTCTTGACAAAGAACAGGATTGTTTTCACATAGTGGCATTTGGTGCTGGCTTGATCCAGTGTACCAAATGATCAGTGTACCAAATGACCAATGGGTAGTACAACATGAACTAAAACAGCTGGTTTACTTTGCATGACAGCACTTCCCTCCCATCTGCTCCTTTTAACTGTGCTATTGTGACTGAAACATGTTGCTCACCAGAAGAACACTCCACAATGGGCAGGTAAAGTGTGACTAGTTGGAAATATTTTTAAAACCCTGATTATTCCCTGAAGTGCAACATTATTACTTAACCACGCCTCCCTGTTTCTAAGGTTATTAATTACAAAGATGTGATTTGACATTGTTTGGTATAGTTGAAAACACCTGCTCCTCTTAAATTTAAAGATTAAAGGCCAAAAACAGTGTCATCATTGTTTTGGGTTTCCTTTTATCTCCAAATCAGGAACAGCTATCAAATAATTTAAAAGAACAAGATGTTAGAAGTTGGACTGCTCATCTTTAGCAGCGGAAAGTATTTCCCGTTTGTTATTATACAGTGAAAACTTCAAATAATCTAGAACAGTGGACTTCACACCAGTTAAATTTTATCATCTATTCAGTATTAAAAGCTAGTTTTTCTGATGTCTTTGTAATATAATTGACTCATCTATCTTCTACCACTCCATTATCAGTCACTGGAATGGATAGCTTCTCTCCAAGGCAGAGCATACTGGTTATTTTGCTAATGGACTGTCTGTACAAAGAACTGGGTTCCAATACTGGTTCTGCCATATTTCCTGCATGAACCTGGTCAAATTCATTTAATCTGTATGCCACAATGTTTTTCCTCTCTGAGATGTATATCCCATGAGTCTGAATTCATTAGTGATTGTGAAGTGCTTTGAGATGTCTGGATAAAAGTGCTAGAATAAAGAAAGAAAATATTTCCCGAACAGTCTCTGGAAGTGTTCCCAGCATTTCTCTGGTAATGTTAGCAAGGGCACCTCCCACCCCCATTGCACATATGTATTCCCTACCCCCACACCACCCACAACACATTAGTGGCTGCAATCATCATGTGACGATGCTGCCTTCTAAGACATTCTGCCCATTTCGACTGACTGTTCATTCTCTCATAGGCAGCCAAAGGTTCATACTGCAGCATTCAAACATTTGAAAGTGTCCATTGCAAGTTTCACATGCAGAGAAACAGGAGAGGTGCTGTCAGTATGTTAATGTTTGGACTAATGTAATAGCTTTGAGGTGAAGGGCTAAACTGAAGTCCCTCACTGCTTAAGTAATTCCATAGCAAGAAATTTAATTAGAATGAAGAGATTTAAGTAGTTCTCTTCTTTAATTGAGATCTACTACAATAAGGCACATGGCATAGGATTTAATAGTCTATTCCCTGCTTTGCATTGGTGGGTTTGAGAGTTAGTTTCTATTGTCACTTTGATAAGAGGAACAGGCTGATTAGGTTCATTTGGTGATGACAGTCCAAGGTTTATATTAAAATTGCTTCCATGGCAATGAACTGTGAGTCACAAAAATGCACTGTGATGTTATTCAATGAACTGGGTGGGAAAGACATGTTAAGTTTGGAACTTGTTCTAATTTCACCATGGTCAAATATATTTTCATTTCCAATTCTGAATTACAGTTTATGTACAAAATTTGGGCTGTTAACCCCTAGATTTGTAATGCCTTATAAAATAAAGTTAATTCCCAACTCAAGGTCTGAAGGCATTGTTAACAGGAGTAGCATGGGCCAATACCCCATGCATTGCACTAGAGTTTACTCCATTGTTGACCAAAGCCTGTCAAAAAAAGATTCCTCACCCCAGTGTCCCTGCACAGAGCTTGACACTGATATTGTGACATGCATGGAGTTGCCTGCAGTGGAATGAAGTTTGATTCCAAACCTTAGTGTCAGACGTTTCACATAACTCAGGTTTAGCCAAAAGCCCTTATTTGCAGTTGAATTTGAGAAAAATGCGAGCTGTGCACCAAGCTAAACATTTTGGTGGGATTCATTGTATGTAATACACCAAATATGAGTAAATTACTACCATTATTCCAAGAATGGGAGCAGAGGTCCTGTGGGAGGTCACAACCCGGAAGCAAGCATCAGGTTTAGGCCAGGTTGAAAGGCTGAAGGTGGTCCGCCGGTGTGCAGGAAGGGATAGGTCACATGAGGAGCTATGACTGCAGTTTGATTGTGACAAGATGACATCACTGTACAATTGAATGCTGAGCTAACCAAAGGGGCAAATCTTGCCACCTCCTCAACAGCCACAGAGGATACAGTGTACTCCTGCTGCATAAGTACGATTTGAGGAGACTGGACAGGGGCCCATATTTCTTGTGTGCTAGGGAACTCAAGGACACAGCTCAGTTTGGAGACAAGCCCAGTTGATCCACTGGCCAGTGTCTCGATGCTGCAGGTGCTTTGGAACAGTGGCACTATTGCAGTCACATGGCAGCAGTAGCAGTCATGGAACCTGGGCTGAAGGGAAAATGCCTTTGACCGAGCCTCTACAGAAGCTGTGTCAAGCTCAGTACTGGAGTTTACGAAGGGAAAAGCGCTGCACCCTAAATTCTGTCTCTTTGGGAAAGAAAATCTTAAGGAGCAGCTGAGACTCCAGTTTACAATTTGATTAGCTGCATGACTTTTATTTCACCTGCCCCCTCCCTATCAAACAAAATATCCTAATGGCTTGAACAGCCTTGGCATTACATTATATAGTTATACTAAAACACGCTGACTTGGCATTTCACCGAATCATACCAAGTTGAAGCCACAACAATGCAAACATGGACACTGCTGAGGAGTAACAAGGAATATTTCCAAACCAATTAGCACCTTCATATTAATTAATCAGCACATCTCACTAGCAGGAAGCATTTATTGGATACTTGGATGGTAATCAAAACTAAATTACCATATTGAATCCACAACACTAATCAAGCAGAATGTGTATCTTATAAAGAAAACGTGGCAGTATATGCTTAAACACTCACCTCTCTTTATCAACATGCATGTTAACACTTATTCCCTCTTAGCTGAAGGAAGAGTGTTCAGAAGAATGCTAAGTTTCCCACAAGTCTCTCCCAAGAGATCTGTACTCCATCAATGTTTAAATCCCCCTCAAGGTATGAAACAGTCCCTGCTTTTTAATTTGCAAGAAAATAACATACTTTCATTAAGTGGCTTATGCAGTTCCCTTTGGAGTCTTATATTTAGTTTCTCATACATCAGCCTTTGTCTGCGTAAAGCTTGTGATGCAGAATATAGCCTTCAACATAGTCAAGCATATAGCATCCCCATACTAGATATGTTCAAAGCTCAGTGTATGTCTCACTAGTTTTCCTTTTTTCCTGGAAATGTGATTTACCCTCATTAAGTGGGCTAGCTGTACTTAACCGTAACAATCTGCAGAGCACCAGTTCCCATAAGGTCGTTCAGTCACAGTACCAAGCCATGTCATGCACAAACATGTTTCAAGAGATATTACAACAAGAAAACCTGACTTTTCATATACAAGTGTGTGATTAAGATAGTCTGGGAAACAATATTCCTTGCAGAATTGCCTCTATCTTCTCACTTCTTAACAGCTCCTTGCTGCCGCTGCCTGACAACCAGACACCACTGGGCCACGTTTTTTGCAGCTTCAAATTAGCCCAGTCCCAGTGAAGTCACTGAAGCTTCGCCAATTTACGCCAGTAGAGAATTCAGCCCATTGCCTCTCAGCAGTTTACACAGCATATGTTATCTGTTCATTTCTCCAACTCCATAGATTTTACCTTTAATTACAGCTACTGCTGGCGTGCTATGCTTTTGATAACTACAGCGTTTCAGGTAAGTCACTCAATTTAGACAGAACGCTTGGCCTTACCATATGTAAGAAAATAAACATTGATTGTGTATTTAGTTTTTTATTCATCGTATCTACATTCATGTGTAGTTTGTATGACTTTTCCTTTTTCAGGGCCTCTGCCTACAATTTATTCATGCAAGTAGTCCTGCTAGGGTTCCAGCACAGACATTTTAGTCAGAAAGTATTTGACTGCTGGATAATTTGGATGAGGGATTAGTCAACATGGGATTTGGGACTAGCAGGTGATTTCTGAGGCTATGGAGAACATTGCAATCAATCTGTGGCTAGGTTTTTAAGTCACATGAGCTAGGTTATCTAGCCATTTTGCTCTGATCCCTCAGTCCTTTAGGTGTTGGAGAACTGCTTTCAGCTGCTCTGAAGTCTGAATATTCAACAGTGAACCGGTTAAAAAATTTTAAAGTCATTTTCCTTTCAGATTGCTTGAGTCGTCCCATTTTCTAGCCATTCCTATTGGCTCTTGCTTTTGTTACCTTGACCATCCATTTGACAACATGGGAGGGTATACATTTCCCTTGGTGATGTGCCTTTTTCTCAGTGAAAACCAAGAAGGACTTTTATCATTATCTACTCTGACTGTTTGCATTCATGCTGTTCGGGTTATATGTTTTGATTTACCCATTCCTAATATGCAATGAACTCCACTAGGAACAAAGGTGTAGTTTGGAAAGTTAAATTTAGCAACCCTTTATCTTCAAAGAAAGTTGGCCTCAAAATGAGCTGTGCTTTGGTATACTAGGCCAACAAGAAGAGTGACAACACCCACCCAGCATAATATACTCCTTCTCTCGTGTCTAATTTCACCAACCCTTTATTTCATTCCATGTCCATAAAGAAAACAGATGGAAGATATCCAGAATCTATCCTTCAACTCCTGTTCTCCAGCTCATGTCACATATTCTGCTTCCTATGAGACAATTGTGTTTTGTTTATGGTATTTCTTTGGGACGAGGCAAAGAAGAGAACAAGTTTCATCTTGAACTCTCTGTGAGTCACTTCTACAGTTAGCATCAGGAACCTGTAAGGAGCAGGATTCCTCAGTCCTCAGTTGTATGAAACCCATTTTTTAGTTTTAATAATTAAGGTCCTATTTCTGCTCCAACTGAAGTCAATAGTAAAACTCATCTGGGGAGCAGGAGCAGGTCCCTAACTGATTAGTAATATAGGATTCAGGCAATGAACTACTGGGAATTTTGCCTGAGACTAGGCCACTGGTTACATTCTACTTGCTTACTGGTGTAGGGCTCTGTACAGTCAGGGCCGGCTCTAGGCACCAGAAAAACAAGCAGGTGCTTGGGGCGGCACATTTTTAGGGGCAGCATTCGGGGACCGGTCATGCCGCACCTAGAAATGTGCCCCCGCTGCCCCAGTTCCCCTCCGCTCCGCCTCCGCCTGCTCCCCTGAGTGCGCTGCTGCCACCCCGCTTCTCCCCCTCCCTCCCAGGCTTGCTGCGCATGAAACAACTGATTCGCGGTAAGCCTGGGAGGGAGGGAGGAGAAGCCGAGCAGCAGCGCGTTCAGGGGAGCAGGCGGAACGGAGGTGAGCTAGGGCGGGGGGGTCGCGGGGTGTGTGTGCAGGAAGCAATGGGGGAGGGGAATGCGGCATGCCCGGGGGAGGAGGCGGGACCGGGAATTTGGGACAGGGGTGGAGTTGGGGTGGAGCCGGGGGCGGAGGGGCATAAAAAAAAGGGGGGCGGCCAAAACATGTTTTGCTTGGGGCGGCAAAAATCCTAGAGCCAGCCCTGTCTGTACAAACATTAATGTAATGAGCTGCATGCATCCAATTCTATTCCCCAAACCCCATGGACAGCATTGCACAATTAGCTGTGGGTTCCTTGTTTGTTTTTCTGATTTAATAACTATTGCTCACTGCCCTAGTGAGGATACTTGATGGGCCAGTGAGTTGTTTGAGCATGGCAAGGCCCATAAAAAAAGTGGATTGAAGTCATCTAATCACTTTTCTGGTAAAAAAAAAAAAAAAAGCAGATTGCCTTTTCTTGGCAATTTTGTCATCCCTGTCTCACCTTGGGTGATGGCATCACAGGAAGAAATAGGGCCACATTCTCACTACATCGCTCCCATGCATAATGGACCTTCTCATCTACAACTAGTAAGGCAATTACAACCCTTTGTTTCAGGTTCGGTGTTTGTTCTGTGACTTTCAGGCTAGATTACATCAGTGCATTTTACATACGGATACCCATGCATCCTTAGTTCTGCCCTTTGTGTGTCCATTCTGGGTCCTGAATGCGAAGAAAAGATAGTATGTGATCATGTAATTAAAAACTATCATAATGCATATGCATGTAAGGACTCAAATTAAGGGTGAACCAGGAACCATGAAGCTGACATTGCTTAACTTTCAAGTGCTTCATTTTGCAACCTGAATAATGTTTTTAATGCAGTTTTCTATGTAATTTATTTATATCACAAATAACGCTCGGAGGCCCCAGTCATTATCAAGGGGCCATTGTTTTAGGTATGGTATGGAGAAAGCCTGTCCCTGCCCAGACAAGTTTAAATGTTAAGAATGGCATTAAATATTGCAGGTGCATTGAAAGACATTGTACTAGACGTGTTTTAGAAGCTTAAAAAAATGAAGTAATCAGCCTCTCAACAACCTGTCATTTGTCTGAGCAACTAAATACTATGTAATCATGTTGAAAGAGTGTTCCTATTTACAATACTTTTCCTGATCTAAAATTAGTTTTATAAATCAGATCATGGGCAGGAGAATTACACAGTCAAGGGTTCTAGATTATTCATGATCCCGTTTGGTTGGCAAAAAAGTTAAAGAGCAATTTTCAAAGTCAACAGCACAATCTGTGAAAAACAAATTTTAATGTTATGCACACTCATAAAATCAGGAAACAGAAACAATCGAGTCAAACCACAGCTTGAATTTGAAATATTTGACCAATCAGTCAATAGAGGAAAAAATGAATGGTATTTGTTCAAGTTGCAAAAACGGAATACACACAAATAGGGTGAAGACAGCAAGTGTGAAAAATCGGGACAGGGGGTGGGGGGTAATAGGAGCCTGTATAAGAAAAAGACCCAAAAATCGGGACTGTCCTTATAAAATCGGGACATCTGGTCACCCTACACACAAACAAACTGCAACAGTAGAAGAAAGCTGAATTCCTTGCGTATATTTCAAAGGTTTGCTCATCCACAACCATCACCTAAGGCAGCTGGCTAGAGTCCAAACTAGGCCTATTGTCAACACTTCACTTCATGGGATATGAGCAACAGATTGTGAAGGGCACAAGGGGACAATGGGAGAGTGAAAAGAGGGAATGAGTGAGAGAATGAGACACTATAGTGAAAGGAAGACTATGATAAATGATCATCAAAAGAGGATGATAGCAGTAAAAGCAGAAGCATAGAATAAATAGCAAAACTCATGAGGTGGGGGGAGGTGTCAGACATTGCAACCCTTACTTTGAGTAGACTTGCTCCTGTAAGCAATCTCCTTGGTTTCGGCAGAAGTCATCCATGTGAGGCCATGCTTATAAAGCAAGCAAGGAATGGAGAATAGGCCCCAAAGAAGACCCAGAACAAGAGAAATTTAAGTAGAAAGCAGCTGGTTCTTCAGATACAGGGTAGAAAATATAGTGAAGGGACTGGAATTGAAAGACAGTAAAGGGGCCAGATGGGTAAAAATGGTTTTCCTTTACATGTCCTGAATTTTAATGATCTAAGTTGGAGGGTGGTAGGGAGGTGGAGAAGAGTGCTGCTTGACTGGCAGGAAAGGAAGAAATAAATGGGAACCCTTTCTTTGTAAATCCCAGTTCCAAAGTCCACTGAAACTGCTCCATCCAACCCCTCTTTGTTTTCACTCTGAAAGCTGGTCAGCCTATCGATTCCCCTTTGAAAGCACAGTTCCTGGAGGTCTGCATGCTGCAGTGGGTTAATGCATCAGCTTTTCACCTCTGGAGATCTGGATTCAGAGCCTGAATTCACCACAAGGAAAAATGAGTTTGGGCATTTCATCCTGTTCATTAGTAGCCATGAAAAAGACAACCACAACTGAACACAAATGGAAGTTGCTGCCCAGACAAGTTCCAGGACTGGATTAACAAGTGTTACTGCTTTGACAAAGCACTTCAATTCTGAGCAGTGTGTGGGTAGTTCACACAGCACCTGGCTGCATAGGTGCCGACTTCCCCTCTTTTCCCTGGGTGCTCAATCCCCCTCCTGCCCCCGGCCCCGCCCCCACTCCACCCCTTCCATGAGGCCCCGGCCCGGCCCTGCATCTTCCCACCCCTTCCCCACCCCCATTCCAACCCCTTCCCCATAGTCCCTGCCCCTATTCCAACTCCTTCCCCAAATCCCTGCCTCTTTCCCGCCTCCTCCCCTGAGCGTGCCACATTCCCGCTCCTCACCCCCACTCCCGGAGCATGCTAATGCCGCCAAACAGCTGTTTGGCGGTGGCTGGGTGGGAAACTCTGGGAGATAGGCGGAGGAGCGGGGACCCAGCACACTCAGAGGGGGAGGAGGCGGTGGGGGAGTGGAGGGGAGCTTAGCTGCTGGTGGGTGCAGAGCACCCACTAATTTTTCCTCGTGGGTGCTCCAGCCCCGGAGCACCCACGAAGTCGGCACCTATGCCTGGCTGCATTATACACCTGGCATAATCCACTGCTATTCAGTTCTCTGGTATTGATGAAAACTAAAGTCAGATTTCAGAAAGGAAACAGAACACTAACGGGGAATGCTGCATTAATAATCTGCAGAAATCAACTGCTTATACTGCCACTTTGTGGTGTGAATTAAAATTTATGGCAAAATTCCCCACTCTAATCCACAGTGCAACTCAGAAGTAAATTTTGTGAGAGGCTTTGATCATTTGGAAGGAAATACAGATAGAAATGATTGCATATCAAGACACACAAGCTTTGAAATGTAACCTTAATATGTGTAAATCAATTTCCTTTTTTTTTTTTATTTAGGATTAACCCTTAGAGTTTTGGTTCATTAAATTCCAGAATGTGTTCTGTATAGTTAAATCTAAAGATTATACAAGAACAGTTTTCTTCATTGGTAGAGGGATTCCAGTGTATAAAACTGTATACTCCCCATTGTTTACCTCATTTTCCATGCTTCTTGTGTAACGCCAAGCACACTGTGGGCACTTAATTCCTGAACAGAGGAAATGTATATTTCATTGTATTGGTACAATAACTATGTGAAACTGATTAATAGCAATGGAGAAGGGAATAGACTCCTGTAGCTAGCTAGCTTTGCAAACGTTAGCTTGAACCAAGCCATATTAATCTCTCTCTACAAAATGAATCTCCAGACATTCCATTCAAAACACATGGACATTAACAACTGACACCAGGCCACATTCAGCTGCCAGCAGTAGTGAATGGACTATGTACGAGTCTGATTAGCATACAGTGGCCATTACAGTTGTTTAACAACTAACAGTGTCATACTGGTACAACTTGTATGTGTGAGAAGCCTACAGACCAGAGTGATTTACAGTGCTGCGGCAGCAAAAACGTGGCTTCTCTTTCTTGTCTACAAATTAATGCCAAACAATAGTGAATGCGAGCAACTGAAGTGACCATTCATGTTTCTATTCTAGTTTTCCAAAGTTAGTGTGATGGGCAATAACATCGCAAGAAAATATGAACTGCAGAGATGCCCAGCAGGTGGCTCCCTATCATAACCTGTTCTCCCTTGCAAGAGATTACTGTACTTGGTTTTGACAGTGCATCCTGATGGTTCCTGTAATTGATTTTTGACAAGCAGGGATTTGACAGTAGGGTGACCAGATGTCCCGATTTTATAGGGACAGTACTGATTTTTGGGTCTTTTTCTTATATAGGCTCCTATTGCCCCCCACCCCGTCCCGATTTTTCACATTTGCTGTCTGGTCACCCTGTTTGACAAAGAACTGACTTGTGATGAAGAACCTCAATGCGAGTTCATCTCAGAATTGCACAGTCTATAAATGAAAACAAGGTGCTCCCGTCCCCACTGCAAGTGAGTGCATTCATGATCTCTTCCAAATTTCTTCCATGCAAAGTTTGGTGGGAGCCAGTGAAGTATCTCTCCTTAGGGCTGGCGCACCACTCAGAAAAACTCAAAGCCTTGCCACTAGGGGTCTCTACTTCCGTATTTCTAGTGAGTCTGCTAGTCCCTCCTACCTGATCATCAACTGCCTAGAACACAGACTGGTGAACTTGGTTAAAGGAAAAATCAGCTGGTACTGGCAGTGCAGAGACACAAGCAGCTCAGGGTGACAGGGAGAAGCCATTTTCTGTTTATTCCTACCCTGAATTAAGTGAACCCCATAAAATCCTTATGGGTATTTCATATTTCCAGCTCCCTATATACACAGGTAGAAAGGGATATTTCTGACTGAGTTTGCTGACTGTTGGATTGTGAGGGTCAAAGCAGACATTTGTGAAGGGGAAAAGGTTCCCTTTTCAAGGTTCTCAGCCCTATTGTAAATTGTTTTTAACCAGAGTTGAAAAGAAGCCTCTGAGAAGGTATATGTGAACTGATGTAGGTCAGTCCAGCCTGGTAGGCTGGTTCAGACTCCTAGCACTAAGTTTGTTGTGTGTGTAAGTCAATTACCGCTTTTACTTGGGAATCTGGATTGAATGTGCCTAAATTAAAATTTTCTCTCTGGTGCAACATGGGAGACATATTCTGTTTTTGGATTCAAGAGATTTTGTGTGAGTAAGCCCACTTCTGTGTGGAACTCTGCAACGTTCAGGCTTATCTACTGCACCTGGGCCTCAGTTTCCCCACTGGAGATGATCTCACTCAGGCTGATAGAAAATTTGGCCCTCCAGCCATGTCAAAATTTCTCTCTCTCTCTAGGGCAAACAATCCATCAATACAAGATTTCCAAAACAAGTCCTGCTCCCCACCAGCAGAGCAACCCTTCCCTTCTCTCTGAACCTTTTTCTGGGTAAGAAGGAAACTTTCCACACATCAGGTGTTCAAGCCATCCTTCACATTCCTTCAGTCACATCTTCCCTTTAAGTCCTCCCATCCCATGCCTACTCCAGGTCTTGCCATGGAGCCCACCCCCTCCCACTACTCCAGGCTCTGACTCCAGGCTGAACAAGCACCTGTCCATTCCAAACTCCTAAAATTACCCTGCTTCCTTTATCCCAGAGCCACCTCCATCTAGCCTTCTTCCCTGACTCCCATTCAGACTGCAAGCTCTCTGGCAGTCTTCAGCCCATGCTCACCTCCCGGTCCCCACAGAGCTTCCCTACCAAGCTGCTACTTTCCCAGATCTCTCCGCTCTAAGAAACAGGACCTGCCTTTTATTTCCACTTCCCCATTCCCAGCAAGCCTTTCTACAAAAATCAAGCAGATGCTCAGCAGCAGGGGTGCAGTCTTATGTAAAAGACCTGCCCCCTGAGGAATTGTTTTCAAGAGGCGAGAGCTACACAAAAGTATGGCTCCCTCATTGCCTGGCCAGGTGGTTCTACCTCCAAATGTAGAAGAACTCCTGGGTTCAAACTGACTTGGTACCACATGACATTTTGATTCAAAAACTAGAACTATATAAAATTAACGTAGCACACATTAAATGGGTTAAAAACCGACTAACTGATAGGTCTCAAAATGTAAACAGGGAATCGTCAAATGGGTGTGTAGCTAGTGGAGTTCTTCAGGGATCAGTTCTTGGCCCTATATAATTTAACATTTTTATCAATGATCTGGAAAAAAATCATAGAATCATCACTGATAAAACCTGCAGATGACACAAAAATTGGGGGGAGTGGCAAATAAAAAAGAGAGAGATCTAGATCAGTTGGTAAACTGTTTTCTTGCATCCAATGTGGGTTTTAATATGGTTTAATGTAAATACATACATCTGGGAACAAATAATGTAGGCCATAGTTATAGGATGGGGGATTCTATCCTAGGAAGCAGTGACTCTGATAAAGATTTGGGGGTTGTGGCTGATAATCAGCTGAACATGAGCTCCCAGTGTGATGCTGTTGCCAAAAGGGAAATGTAATCCTGGGATGCATGAACAGGGGAATCTCGAGAAGGTGAAGAAAGGATTCATAGATTCATAGATTCTAGGGCTGGAAGGGACCTCGAGAGGTCATCGAGTCCAGCCCCCTGCCCTCATGGCAGGACCAAATACTGTCTAGACCATCCCTGATAGACATTTATCTAACCTACTCTTAAATATCTCCAGAGATGGAGATTCCACAACCTCCCTGGGCAGTTTATTCCAGTGTTTAACCACCCTGACAGTTAGGAACTTTTTCCTAATGTCCAACCTAAACCTCCCTTGCTGCAGTTTAAGCCCATTGCTTCTTGTTCTATTCTTAGAGGCTAAGATGAACAAGTTTTCTCCCTCCTCCTTATGACACCCTTTTAGATACGTGAAGACTGCTATCATGTCCCCTCTCAGTCTTCTCTTTTCCAAACTAAACAAACCAAATTCCTTCAGCCTTCCTTCATAGGTCATGTTCTCTAGACCCTTAATCATTCTTGTTGCTCTTCTCTGGACCCTCTCCAATTTCTCCACATCTTTCTTGAAATGCGGTGCCCAGAACTGGACACAATACTCCAGTTGAGGCCTAACCAGCGCAGAGTAGAGCGGAAGAATGACTCCTCGTGTCTTGCTCACAACACACCTGTTAATGCAGCCCAGAATCAAGTTTGCTTTTTTTGCAACAGTGTCACACTGTTGACTCATATTTAGCTTTTGGTCCACTATAACCCCTAGATCCTTTTCTGCCGTACTCCTTCCTAGACAGTCTCCTCTCATTCTGTATGTGTGAAACTGATTGTTCCTACCTAAGTGGAGCACTTTGCATTTGTCCTTATTAAACTTCATCCTGTTTACCTCTGACCATTTCTCCAATTTGTCCAGATCATTTTGAATTATGACCCTATCCTCCAAAGCAGTTGCAATCCCTCCCAGTTTGGTATCATCTGCAAACTTAATAAGCGTACTTTCTATGCCAATATCCAAGTCGTTGATGAAGATATTGAACAGAGCCGGTCCCAAAACAGACCCTTGCGGAACCCCACTCGTTATACCTTTCCAGCAGGATTGGGAACCA
Source organism: Chelydra serpentina (assembly GCA_037349315.1). Taxonomy (NCBI): domain Eukaryota; kingdom Metazoa; phylum Chordata; order Testudines; family Chelydridae; genus Chelydra; species Chelydra serpentina. The sequence continues at coordinate 2,893,779 of JBAIAC010000023.1, forward strand.
TTAATAACTACTCTCTGAGTATGGTTATCCAGCCAGTTGTGTACCCACCTTATAGTAGCCCCATCTAAGTTGCATTTCCCTAGTTTATTGATAAGAATATCATGCGAGACCATATCAAATGCCTTACTAAAGTCTAGGTATACCACATCCACTGCTTCTCCCTTATCCCCAAGACTCATTATCCTATCAAAGAAAGCTATCAGATTAGTTTGACATGATTTGTTCTTTACAAATCCATGCTGGCTATTCCCTATCACCTTACCACCTTCCAAGTGTTTGCAGATGATTTCCTTAATTACTTGCTCCATTATTTTCCCTGGCACAGAAGTTAAACTAACTGGTCTGTAGTTTCCTGGGTTGTTTTTATTTCCCTTTTTATAGATGGGCACTATATTTGCCCTTTTCCAGTCTTCTGGAATCTCTCCTGTCTCCCATGATTTACCAAAGATAATAGCTAGAGGCTCAGATACCTCCTCTATTAGCTCCTTGAGTATTCTAGGATGGATTTCATCAGGTCCTGGTGACTTGCAGGCATCTAACGTATCTAAGTGATTTTTAACTTTTTCTTTTTTTATTTTATCTTCTAAACCTTCCCCCTTCCCATTTGCATTCACTATGTTAGGCATTCCTTCAGACTTCTCGGTGAAGACCGAAACAAAGAAGTCATTAAGCATCTCTGCCATTTCCAAGTTTCCTGTTACTGTTTCTCCCTCCTCACTGAGTAGTGGGCCTACCCTGTCCTTGGTCTTACTCTTGCTTCTAATGTATTGATAAAAAGTTTTCTTTTTTCCCTTTATTCCTGTAGATAGTTTGAGCTCTTTTTGTGCCTTTGCCTTTCTAATCTTGCCCCTGATATTTTATGTCTGCATTTAGCATTGATGCAACAGCTGCTGGAATATTGTATTCAGATCTGTTGCCCACAATTCAAGAAGGTAGTTGATAAATTGCAGAGGATTCACGGAAGAGCTATGAGAATGATTAAAGGATTAGAAAGCATGCCTAAGGTGATAGACTGATCTACTTGAGTCCATTTAGCTTAACAAGAAATGGTTGATTGCAGTCTGTAAGTACCTACATGAGGAATAAATATTTAATAATGGGCTCTTTAATCTAGCAGAAAAAGGTATGACATGATCCAATGACTGGAAGTTGAAGCTAGGCAAATTCAGACTGGAAATGCGTAATTTTTTAACAATGAGGGTAATTAACCACTGGGAGAATTTACCAAGGGTTGTGGTGGATTCTCTATCACTGACCATTTTAAAATCAAGATCGGAAGTTTTTCTAAGAGATCTGCTCCAGGTATTATTTCGGGGGAGTTCTATGGCCTGTGCTGTACAAGAGCTCAGACTAGATGATCACAATCGTCCCTTCTGGCCATGGAATCTCTAAATAACCAAATTTAAGATCACTAACGGAAAGCGAACCACCAGGGAAAAAGGTGTCAGACAGTCACATGCTGGTTGCTAGACTCATGTTCATTCTGTTGATCATGAAGCTGATGGAGGATGTTAATGAGGTTGGTAACAATGTGCAAGTCTGGTGAGATACAGCTATTTCTCCAGTCTAATACATTTGCAGCCCAGGAGAAAGTGGCTGAACTAATGCTGCTTAGTGGCCCTTGTCACTCAAAGTCCTGCTGCCCCAAAATGGAGACTTCTCAGGTGGATTGCTGTGGTTTGAGGTGGCAGGCTGAATGCAAGAGGACAGGCATCCAGCCAAAATTTCTTAAACCAATAAGAGGTGATAAAGTTTTAGCTCACATTGGAGTTCCAAGGCATGGGGGGAAAGGGCCTTTGTGCTGAAACCATGCACGACTCAGTAGTTCCGGTGTAGTTTCACCTGGAGTACTGACTCATTTGAACACAAAGCTTCATATGAACCTCACTGGTTGTGAAATTCACCTCAGACTAGTCATCTTGAAGAGTCTAGCATGAATCAAAACCCAGCAAGTTTTGGACAGCTCCACCCAGTCTCACAGCAATTAAACGTGTCATTTTGATGGATGTAGTTGCTTTTGGGTCCCCAAAATAACATTTTAAATTAGCCTCTTTGCCTAGCTCTGACCCTCCTTAGGTTTACAAGCTGGGTGAAAGTTTTTGCTTCAAAATTAAAGAAAAAATCAATCCCAAATTAATATGCTCGTTGGCCAGGCACAGCTCACTCTGTTCTTGCACGGTAGATACTTTAGCAATTTTCTTAATCCAACCTCTACTAGACAGTTACAAAGTAAGGTGGAGAGCTTCACCAGCCAGACCTATGGGATTTGTGAGCTCCAGGGAAGCCATATGTACAGTGGGATCAACTCAAAGCACACAGTTTTGACAGGTGGAATTGAGCATAAAGTGACTAAATTGATGCCACCTAACAAATGACCAGAAGGGTGATTTTGCATGGTAGAGGCTCAAAGCGTGTCTATAAACCAATGAAAGAAAATGTCAGCATGTGACTTGCCTCGTATTGCCTGTTTTCTCTGTCGTAAATTTAAAAAAGCAGAGAGGTCATGGAGCTATTTATGAGTTCATCTATTTCTCCCCTTGAAAGAACTGGTCCCTCTCAAGATCCCATAAATATTCAATTTCTCCTGCAATCCCGGGAAGCAAGAGCAGGACTAACTGCACCCAAGGATACTACATGACACCTGTTCAATATTTGCTGCTATGACTAACAAATACATTGCTAAAATCCATTGTCATCCAGCCAGTCAATTTATTCTATTCCTGTAATCCATTGCATTCTAAACATCCATCCACTGCTCCTCCCTTTGCCACCCCCCTCATATCACCCCCAAAATAAAGAGATCTGCAGCAAGGTTAACAAACTGGGTTCTAGAAAACTGGGGGAGGAGGCACTTTCATCCTCTGGGTCCTCCTGTTTCAACTAATCATAATCCATTTGTAAATCACAGAAACTGGTAAGCAGAATGGGAGAAGAGGTTTAGGAGCAAGTGCAATAGCTGGACAATATCCCAGACCAGTGATCAGTTGGTGCCATAGTAACTTGCTCAAAAATGTTTGCCACTGATTCTATCTGTCTCCTTGGGTGGACAATTAAAACTTGCCCCAACTGGTTAAGAGCACTCTAATTCCAAACTGCAGGTGGAATAGCCTTTTAGTCATGATATCTGAGTACCTTCCTACTATCAAACCCACTGTAAACATAGATCAAGTGTTGCTAACAATATGTTACAAGCCAGAAGCTATTTGGAATGGTCCCCTCATTTCATGGTAGCCAAGAACTCTTGAGTCAGCACAGAAGAACTGTCATCAGAAGAACTGTCATCTGCAGGGACAGTGATGTTACAGAGCACTCTGAGCCTGAGCACTTTCAATGTCACCACCGTGAGGAACCCAGGAAACACTCTGTGGTACTGTGGAGTGGGATATATAACTTGTCCTCATTCAATGCTCCTTTCCTCATGCCCACAAGAAGTGAACTAGCATTTTTAGAGAGTCACCAAGTTATTCTCTCTCTTATGGCTTCCCTGTGTGTACTATTCAGTGCCTCTCTTTTTGACTGAGTACTTTGGATCAGGGTGTGACGTTATTGACTTGAACTGGGACGGTATAGAACATTGTTGCAACCAAGGTCCTGTAGTGACACCAAATCATATACAAAGGGGGTCAAATAAGGTATCTAAGACCAGGTTATGCCTTGCAGGTTATGATTATGCTATCTGTATGCATGTATCATTTTTGTATTTAAAGTTATAAGTATTGGCTCTATACTGTCTGTATTTCAAACTTGTGCTATGCTTCTGGGTGAAACCCCAGACAAGTTGCTGTTAGCTCTGCCTAGCCTGCTTGATGGCCCATTGAGAACCATCAGCTACACAACTGACCCATTGAGAGAAGGCAGACAAGCCTTGTGACTCAGCAAGGTATGCAGGGACCTGCCTATGGACAGAACAGAAAAACAGAGCTTTTTCCATGCCATGTGTTGGATAGCTTGCCTTGGGAACAAAGAAAGAAAGACCACATGGCAAGAGACTATAAAAGGCTGATGCCACATCTCCATCTTGTCTTCAATCCTGCTTCTTACCTCTGGAGGGGCTTTGCTACACTGAAGCTTTGAACAAAAGGACTGAATGACCCATCCCAGCTGTGGATGTACTCCAGAGACTTGATTTGAACCTGCAGTTTATTCTATCACTGCTACAAGCCTGAACCGAGAACTTTTCCATTATTGTATGTAATTTATTCCATTTAACCAATTCTAGCTCTCATCTATATCTTTTTCCTTTTATGAATAAACCTTTAGATTGTAGATTCTAAAGGATTGGCAACAGCGTGATTTGTGGTTAAGAGCTGATTTGTATATTGACCTGGGTCTGGGGCTTGGTCCTTTGGGATCGGGAGAACCTTTTTTCTTTTACTGGGGCATTGGTTTTCATAACCATTTGTCCACATAACGAGTGGCACTGGTTGTGATACTGGGAAAGTGGAGTGTCTAAGGGAATTGCTTGTGTGACTTGTGGTTAGCCAGTGGGGTAAAACCGAAATCTTCTCTGTTTGGCTGGTTTGGTTTGCCTTAGAGGTGGAAAAACCCCAGCCTTGGGCTGTAACTGCCCTGCTTGAAGCAATTTGTCCTGAATTGGCACTCTCAGTTGGGTCCCGCCAGAACCAGCATCATTACACAGGGACTGTCAATTTATATCATGTACACTCACCAAACACATTGCTGGTGCAGAATCATTTAAAAACAAATGAAAGGAAAACAGAAAAATAAGCATTTCAGAACTTTCCCTGCTGTAGCCCTTATTCTGTATAGCTCCTATATAAAGGTGCAAGGACCATTGTGCTAGGTACTGTTCAAACCAGTAACAAAAAAAGACACTCTACCCCCACTGATCTTAGCCAGGCACAGCCAAGATGGTTGGGGATGAACTTATCCAGCTCATTATCTAGTGCATTTCCAGTGGAATCCCAATCATAATTGAAAAGCTGAAAACCCCAAGGGTGGCATGTAGCAACACCACAATTTCTTCAAGATCATCATTAATTATCTGGATGATGGGATGAATTGCACCCTCAGCAAGTTTGAGGATTACACTAATCTGGGGGGAGAGATAGATATGCTGGAGGGTAGGGATAGAGTCCAGAGTGACCTAGACAAATTTGAGGATTGGGCCAAAAGAAATCTGATGAAGTTCAACAAGGACAAGGGCTGCACCTAGGATGGAAGAATCCCATGCACTGCTACAGGCTGGGGACCAACTGGCTAAGTGGCAGTTCTGGAGAAAAGGACCTGGAGATTACAGTAGACGAGAAGGTGGATATGAGGCAGTAGTGTGCCCTTGTTGCCAAGAAGGCTAATGGCATATTGGGCTGCATTAGTAGGAGCATTGCCAGCACATCGAGGGAAGTGATTATTCCCCTCTATTTGGCACTGGTGAGGCCACACCTGGAGTATTGCGTCCTGTTTTGGGCCCCCCACTACAGAAAGGATGTGGACAAATTGGAGAGAGTCCAGTGGAGGGCAACAAAAATGATTAGGAGGCTGGGGCACATGACTTATGAGGAGAGGTTGAGGTGGCTCATGGCTCAAATGAGGGGGGATTTGATAGCAGCCTTCAACTACCTGAAGGGGGGTTCCTAAGAGGATGGAGCTAGGCTGTTCTCAGTGGTGGCAGATGACAGAACAAGGAACAATGGTCTCAAGTTGCAGTGGGGGAGGTCTAGGTTGGATATTAGGAAAAACTATTTCACTAGGAGGGTGGTGAAGCACTGGAATGGGTTATCTAGGCAGGTGGTGGAATCTTCATTATTAAAGATTTTTAAGGTCAGGCTTGACAAAGCCCTGGCTGGAATGATTTAGTTGGGGTTGGTCCTGCTTTGAGCAGCGGGTTGGACTAGATGACCTCCTGAGGTCTCTTCCAATCCTAATCTTCTATGATTCTACTTGCTCTCCCGCATAGTGTGAAACTCCTCCTTGGGTGCAGGCAGACAACAAGCATAGTACAAGGCGGTGTGATATACACACTGAGCCTGGCCCAGGGAAATCCCTGGCACACCATAATTTCAAGAACTTTAATGCAGTTTTATAATTTTTCCTGTGGACAATTTCAGTATTTTAAAATCTGAACTTTCAGGATCCAGGGGTCTTATTCTCCCAACACAGAATAGGAAGTTACTCCCATTGACCCCGGTTTAGATTTGCAATTCACAAGTCATTTCTCCATTTCTATTCCCATGATTTTAGATGAAGTACTGTTTTTTGCATCAACAACTGCAGCATAGTCAAGCCAGGTGGAAAACCCGTCTGAGACAATGAGAACAGTAACATTTTGAGCTGATTATCAAGAATCAGAAGTTTTCTCAGAGCTAAACAAGTTTAAAATTATATATAAAGTATTTACAAAATATTACTGTATCTCTGTACTAAAGTGTAGGAATGAAGGAGGACAGGATCTGACAACATTAGAGGGCTGGATTCTGGTTGCAATGGTTTACTAATATCTTGCACTAGAAGAATAAGCCTCTTGTATTCCACCCCCATCACTACTGAGAAGAGAAAGATTCTTATTCATACTGTACTGCAAGTCTAGAACTTAACCAATTTCCCTTCTTAAAAGGCTTCTTTATCTGAATGACTGCAATAGGATGAATCTCATTCTCAGAATGTGGCGGTTATTTTACTGACATAATTAATGAGTCTTTTGAGAGAAACCAATGGGAGGTCTGTACTTGTCCTTTTGCTAATGCTAAGGAAAGACTGGCAGTGAAGTGTCACAGTCAATGACAACTTTTATATAATTTGTGCTCACATGGAAGAGTTAGTGTATGTTAGAGTTATTAGTTGTGTCATGGCAGTAGCATCATTTCTGATGTTTACCTAAGCTCCATGCTGTATATAAATTCAAGCTGAGAACAAAGTTACAATAGAGGCATCTCTTTTCTCCTCATTGTTGAAAATTTAGCAGCCATTAAATGTCGTGTAAATTTCCTGAATGTGCCAGCAGCAATTTAAAAAGATGATAATGTTCTCAATGTGTTTTGGCATCAGTGTGTTGCAAGGGCCAAATTCCACAGTGGTATATGCAGCTCTTTAGAAAGTGACTTGTGCCTGCGTAATGCATTCCTCTTTAGCCTCAGATACATATAACTGGATCAGTAAATTTGCCCACATTTCAGATGATGGTACAGTAGAAAAAAGGCAACTGTATAAAGGCATTATACATCAGTTTCTCAATATAAAGTCTTTTAAAGTTCATGTCAGAAGAGGCAATTATTCCTGACCTTAAGTGAAAAGTCCACTTCCCCTTCTCTTATCTAGAGATGGCAATCCATATGCATTTGTACAAAATGTCTCCTAATCCAAATAATCCAACCTCAAAATGTCTGCACCCTAACGGTTGCTCAGTATAAAAGATTTGGGATGATCTCTTAGGGCCAATGATGGGAGTAATCTTGTTTGACAAACACCTGCTGCATGGGTTTTCTGATTAGGGAAATAGTTGTATTTACCTTCATCTCTGCATTTGCACTCAAATCTCAAAATGAACATTTCTTGCATGAGCATGTAAAAATAGTTTCTTTTGAAACATCAAATTCCTGGGATTAGCGAAATGAGGATAGTTTGTTTGTGAAACAGTACAGCTGTTGTAGAATAGAAATAGAAAATGTGAGAGGAGGCAAAGCGTGAAGCCAGTTGTGCGCCTAGGGAAGTGAAGGTAGAGTTCACACCTTTTCAGAGGAGCCCTTCCACAATCTGCCAGCTGTACAGCAGAGCTCTGGTGCCGAGCAGTCAGAAGAAGCAAGTGTATAAATTCAGCCTTGCTTCACTGACATGTATGTACATATCACAAAATACAGTGACCTCTTTTGCTTTCTTTGGAACCTAATCTCCTAGTAACAGTGCATGTCACAATGGAGAGTCCAGCACAGGAGCCAATGTGATTTTAACTTATTTGTGGGGTGAAATTGTGTCTGGGATAGCCAGAATCTGCCTCAACGGAAAGTTACCAAAAATTGTTTTGGCTTCTGGTTTCTTGCTGAAAGTTACATTTTTCCCACCAACATTTTCATTTGACGAAGAGCCAGAGGACATCCGTTAGGATATCACAATGGAAATTAATGCTGTCTAAATTAGCCCCCACTTCTGTGGCTGCTGTTTTGCAGCTAGAGGGAATTTCGCTAGTGGTAGCACAACTCCTCAAAGGTTTTCCCTCTACATCTGGAGGATGGGGACAATCCAGTCCTGTGTTTCTTCAGAACCACCCACCAGACTCCTCCCCCAGTTTCTCATTGGGTCACTCTAAAATATTGACCCAAGAAGGGATTAGGTAATAGTTGTCCCCCGCAAATCAGTACTGTGAGAATCTGTCAGAAGCCAGAATTTCATCTTGCTATGCACATAGCATGATTCTCTGCAGTATCTTCTTAAAGTTTAATGGCTTTATTCCCTTACAACCCCACTATGTATTTCGTGGTTCTGAGCCTCATGGATATTATGCTGTCCCCCAATGCAGTAATATAAATTATACCCTGCATCATTGAGTTCTTTCAGTTTGCAAATGCAAGTTACATCTTAAATGTGTGTGGTCTTGGCTTATTTCTCAGCTTTCAGAATAGTGGCCCACATTCCCAGGGCATCAAAAGAACTTGGCATGGTTTGTGCAAAAGGGATGCAGGACTGAATGACTACAGAGAGAGAGACCTAGTAGAAAATTGTTTTGTCAGATCAAGCATAGCTTATGGCATGCAAGTCTAGTGAAGGAACCTGCTGTACTGAGCGAGGGATAAAAGAAATCTATTCAATAGGTATTTTTTCAGTTCTTATAAAGCCTTATTTTTTCAGAGAGTTTCTGACAGACAAAGGGAGCTCAACCCATTGTAAGCCCTCACCCCCATCAAAAAGAGTCTGGTACCTTCTGGTTAGCTGAAAGACCTGTCCACACTTACTGGCCTCCAGTAACATTTCATTACTTTCACCATCAAGAAGTATTTCACTTGCAAAATTGCTTTATGTGAAAAGAAGCTACAAAAGTAATTTCAAAACCAAAAAATTAGCTGAAGTACAGCTTCAATAGTTACAACAGTGCAGCCACTTTCATGCAGCTTTAAAACTGAATTCCCTAGATAACTTTCTGACAGCTCAACATGGAACTGTAGTTACAAACCTCAGAGGAAAGTCGTGGGATAAGAGGGAAGGTCCTCTCATGGTTCAGTAACTGGTTAAAAGATAGAAAACCATTTTCATAACGGAAAGAGGTAAATAGCAGGGTCCCCCAATAATCTGTACTTGGAGCTGTGCTGTTCAACATATTCATAAATGATCTTGAAAAGGGTGTGAACAGTGAGGTGGCAAAATTGCAGATGATACAAAATTACTCCAGATAGTTAAGACTAAAGCTGACTGCAAAGAGTTACAAAGGAATCTTACAAAACTGGGTGACTGGGCGACAAAATGGCAGATGAAATTCAATGTTGATAAGTGCAAAGTAATGCACATTGGAAAAAATAATGCATACAAAATGACGGGGCCTAAATTAGCTGTTACCACTCAAGAAAGTGATCTTGGAGTCACCATGGACAGTTCTCTGAAGACATCTGCTCAATGTGCAGCGACATTCAAAAAACCAGGATGTTAGGAACCATTAAGAAAGAGATAATAAAACAGAAAATATTATAATACTGCTATATAAATCCCTGGTGTCACACTGTTTGGAGTGGCTCATGACCCTAAATGCCAACCTCAGGGCAGACTGTCAAAAATCAGGGCAGACACTCCAAACTGGCTGTATGTTCCATAATTAGATTTCAGCAACCCATTAACAAGTGTGAAATCCTAAAGCACAACAACAGTCTTACCATGGAGTCACAGACAGTCCCCTTGGGCAGTCCAGTCTATCTTGCCACCCACGCATGCTGGACTATGTAATAGATGGTCACTTTACACCTAAAATCACAATATTCAGGTTACTCCCGTCTCAAAGGATCAGTCTATTACCCCAGGTCAATTGTACTCAGATCTCAAACCACAGACAACACCTGTAGCCAATGCTACAATAAACTTACCAAAGATTTAACTAAGAAAATAAATGAGAATTATTTACAAGGTTAAAACAGGAAACATACACACACACAAATGAGTTACAGTCTTAGATTTAAAAAGGTAATATAACACAAATATCTATTTTAATTATGTTACCCAACAGGTAAGCCAGACTAGTTTCCAAATATGTATGTTAGTCTTCAGTGAGGTCTGGGGTCTTGGCATGAGCAGACACCTGGTCTACCAGCATCACACATGGTGCACCCACACTTTGAATACTGAGTGAAGTTCTGGTCATCCCATCTCAAAAAAGGTGCATTAGAATTGGAAAAGGTACATAAAAGGGCCAAAAATAAAATTAGGGGCATGGAACAGGATGAGAAATTAAAATGACAGGAACTTTTCAGTTTAGAAAAGAGATGACCAAGGGGGTATATGATATTGGTCTATAAAATCATGAATGGTGTGGAGAAAGTTAATAGAGAAATGTTATTTACCTCTTCACATAACACAAGAACACCCAGTGAAATTAATAGGGAGCATTTAAAGCAAACATAAGGAACTACTTCTTTTCACAATGCAAAGACAACCTGTGGAAATTGTTGCCAGGGGACGTTGTGAAAGCCAAAAGTATAACTGGGTTCAAAAGATAATTAGATAACTTTATGGAGGATAGGTCCATCAATGGATATTAGCCAAAATGGTCAGGGACACAATCTCAGGTTCTGGGTGTCCCTAAATCTCTGATTGCCGGAAGCAGGGACTGGACAACAGGGGATGGAGCACTCAATAGTTACCCTGTTCTATTCATTTCCTCTGAAGCATCTGGCATTGGCCATGGTTGGAAGACAGGATACTGAGCTAGATGGACCATTAGTCTGACCCAGTATGGCCATGAAACTGTGTGACTGTACTGCACACTGATCCAAGAGTAGTTACATTTATGGCATAGACAGTAAAAGGAAGGGAAAACCTAGGATAAGACTCTGGCCACAGTGATTTGTATGGTTCCCAAACGTAACAGCTAGCAAAGCACCAACGAAGAGACTATGGGCGTGTCTACACTGCATGTCTCCACTGATTATAGCACAGGTAGACATGCCCGTGCTAGCTAGATTAAAGATTGCCCCATTAAATTTTTTTAGTAGTTTAGGAGTTCAAACTATTTTTAAAAAAATCTGTACTTGTGGTTAGGAACAAACACTTGGTTTCAGACCTAAAAAGTGTAAATTTTTCTTTAACTATGAAGATGTTAATAATTTTATGTGATTGGGAAAGGGGAAGATGCATGAGCAAAAATGTAAGAGCTGTCCCGTGCCTACCTGTGCTGCAAACATGCCTTCACTTGCAGTGTAGACATACCTTGTGTTCTAGAGCAGTACAAAGCCCACGATTTTTCTTTTATTTCAAGAACAAAATGAATTTTAGGTTGCATGAAAGTCCAAGTACAATTAAGTTTAAACTGCCAAACTTTGCCTGGTTTGCACTCAAACAATAAATAGGCCGAAGTTCAGTCAAACTTCACCCAAGTTAGCTTGAAACTCGCAAAACTTTCAGCTAATATGGCCCAAATTTGGTGTTCATATCAAAGCCTGGAAAAATATGTGACAGCTCTTACATTTTTGCTCATGCATCTTCCCCTTTCCCAATCACATAAAATTGTTAACATCTTCATAGTTAAAGAAACATTTACACCTTTTAGGTCTGAAACCAAGTGTTTGTTCCTAACCACAAGCACAGATTTTTTTAAAGATATTTTGAACTCCAAAACTACTAAAAAAATTTGATGGGACAAAAATAAGCCCCCTCCAAAATTTCAGTGATTTCTTTTTCATCCCTGTAATTTAAATGTATTTGTTTTAACTCTTTACACTTTAGAGGGAGATGTAGATCTAAACATCTTGTGGCTAAGTTAGCTTAGAGTTTAGAAATAAAAAGATAGTATTGTGCCCTTATGTGGTAACCCCCATGAAAGGTTCAGGAAACACTTGCTTACTAGAAACAGTTCTCCAAATGGGCCAGTAAACAGATTTAAGAGGTAGGAAAACTGAAAATTCTCAGAAAGGACATCACACTTCTGACCCCTCTGCCCTGGTTTGTAAATCAGAACAAATCGCCTGTGGCACTTGTTTGATAGGTGCCTGTCTCCAAAAAGAGATCTAGAGATTATCTACATCATAAAATGAGATGTACTTGGGTCTTACCACTTTATAAGCAAAGCTAATCTTTATTAATCAGTTGCCATGGAAACTTCCCAGCCATGGGAAAGCTATGTCTGGTACGCAAGGATCAAAATACAAACTGCTTTTGGTAAATGACTTAATCAGGATTTGGATGCTTATCCAAACAGTAAGCAAGGGAAAAGCTTGTCTGTTTCAGCAAGTCACATCCCACTGAACAGCTTTCAGAGAAAAAAAAGCCACGAAGGTTTTAAAACTAAAAAGTGAAGTCACTGGAAAATGTTTCACATATTCAAAATAATAAGTATTGCAATTCTTCCATGAACTAATTAGTCCTTATGTATGTAACGTTTGAAAGCGCCAAGCCAGCAGTATGTCCATACAGGAAGCATGGACCAGTCACAGAAGTAACATGGCTGAGGAGCATGAGGCCAATGTTCTACCTGCTGGGCAGGGCATGTTGGAGAGGGGCCCAGAGGAGTGGTAGAAAGACAAGCCTCTCATTTAGGGTCTTTTATTATATCTACAGAGAGGAGAGTGAGGTGGAGCCTCCTCACATGGGGGAGATGGGAAGGGATGTTATCCAAGCTTGGGATGGCTTTCTTTCCTCTGCCTAGAATCTTTGGGATGAAGTATAATTGTCCTAAGGGTCTTATGGTTTAAGGCTGAAGTTGAGAAAGACTATCAGGGAATCACTTCATCCACTACTGAAATGCAGCCAGGCCACAGGTGCAACAAAACTAAACAAAGTGACGTCACAATGATACAGTTCAGTAGAATGCTATACCCCGCTGAAATTGCTGAGCAGGCAGAATGTAATGATTAGAGCTGGAATCTGGCCAACACAATGACAAAAACTGAGGCGCCTGATAATCTTGTTTCCAAGTGTGGTGTTCTCTTTTTTGTTTTTTCCTGAGGTGGGTGCAGGGTTTTTAGTCTTCTGGCTGATTCTTTTAACATTGTGAAATAATTGTGACACCCATCATGTCATATGGTGAGAAAATCCAGAAGCTTAAAAAAAGAAAAAAGCTTCATTGTCACTGTAAACCCCACTCCCTTGCAAAAATAAAACCGTGATGTGCTATACAACTTGCTTCCTCACATAAAAATGAGTTTGGATTGTCCTTTGAGTTTTGTTCTGTTTAAATCTCTGACTAAGGGCTTGTCTTCACTACCCGCCGGATCGGCGGGTAGCAATCGATCTTTTGGGGATCGATTTTTCGCGTCTCGTTTAGACGCGATTAATCGATCCCCGAAAGCGCTCCCCGTCGGCTCCGGAAATCCACCTCATCGAAAGGTGGAAGCGGAGTCGACGGGGGAGCGGCAGCGATCGACTCGCCGCCGTCCTCATGGCCAAGTAAGTCGATTACGATACGCCGACTTCAGCTACGTTATTCATGTAGCTGAAGCTGCGTATCGTAGATCGACCCCCCCCCCTAGTGTAGCCCTGGGCTGAGATATAGGTATAGAACATTTAACCTCAACCCTTAGCACTATAGCCAAAAATCTACAGACTTCCCTCTCTGCAGCTGCATTAAAATCAGTATATTACAGTGCGAAAATGCAATGCATTTTGGTCAATTCTGACTTTGGTTAAATGTATGCAACTGACTGAAATCAATGTGCCATGGTGGCTAGTTAGAGGGAAAGTGCCAAAGATTTGAGTGGAAAAGTCTCTTACTTCACACCTATTTGAAATTATACTCCCAGCTCAGACTAGTCAATTGTATGTGTCACCAAACATAGGTCAAGCCTGATCTTTGTTCTGAGTAATACAGTATTTAACAGTGTTTGGTACTTACCCAAATCCTTCAGTAAATGTGAGTTTTCTAGAATAACTTTGGTCCTGATTGAATATTATGGACTCTAAATGTATGTCTACACTAGGAAATTAGGTCGATTTTATAGAAGTCGATTTTTCGGAAGAGATTTTATACAGTCGATTGTGTGTGTCCACACTAAGCGCATTAAGTCGGTTGAGTGCGTCCTCACTACCGTGGCTAGCATTGACTTACAGAGTGGTGCACTGTGGGACAGTTCCCACAGTCATTGGAATTCTGGGTTAAGCTCAAAACATTGTCGCAGGTGGTTTGGGGTACATGTCGTCAGTCGCCCCTCCCTCCGTGAAAGTAACGGCAGGCAGTAGGTTCGTGCCTTTTTTCCTGGGTTACCCATACAGACACCATACCACGGCAAGCATGGAGCCTGCTCAGCTCACCGTCACCGCTGCAGCTCCTGGGTGCCTTCGCAGCAGACGGTGCAGTAGGACTGCTAGCCGTCCTCGTCCATGGTGGCTCCACCGCTTCCGCTACAACTCTGCTCTCCTGCAACTCTCCAGCAGACGGTGCAGTAGGACTGATAGCTGTCCCCTAACCCTAGACAGTAGTAAGGAGCAGTTCAACTATAGGCTGAGCAAGTGCAGAATGGTGGTAGAATGTGCCTTTGGATGTTTAAAAGCTCACTGGCACTGTTGGTCAGACCTCAGCGCAACCAACATTCCCATTGTTATTGCTGCTTACTGTGTGCTCCATAATATCTGTGAGAGTAAGAGGGAGACATTTATGGTGGGGTGGGAAGTTGAGGCAAAATGCCTGTCATCCAATTTTGAGCAGCCAGACACCAGGGCAATGAGAAGAGCACAGAAAGGTGCACTGCACATCAGAGAGGCTTTGAAAACCAGTTTCATGACTGGCCAGGCTACGGTGCGACAGTTGTGTGTGTTTCTCCTTGATGCAAACCCTCCCCCTTTGTTGTTGATTTTAATTCCCTGTAAGCCAACCACCCTCCCTCTTTTGAAATAAAGTAACTATTGTTTTGAAACCATGCATTCTTTCTTTATTAATTAAAAAAAAATGATATAACGGACAAGGTAGCCCGGGTTGGGGAGGAGGGAAGGACAAGGCCACATTGCTTACTGTAGCCACACTAAAAATCAAACTGTTTGAATGACAGCCTTCCGTTGCTTGGGCCATCCTCTGGAGTGGAGTGGCTGGGTGCCCGGAGCCTCCCCCTGCGTTCTTTGGCGTCTGAGTGAGGAGGCTATGGAACATGGAGAGGAAGGTAGGCAGTTATACAGTGGATGCAGAGGGGGTCTGTGCTCTTGTTGGCTTTCCTGCAGCTCCAACAGATGCTTAATCACATCCATTTGCTCCCCATTAGCCTCAGCATCATGTCCTGTCTCCGCTCTTCGCACTCACTTAATTCTTTCTTGGCCTCTGCCACTGAATGCCTCCATGCATTAAGCTGTGCCCTATCAGTGTGGGAGGACTGCATGAGCTCGGAAAACATGTCATCACGAGTGCGTTTTTTTCGCCTTCTAATCTACAATAATCTCAGGGACGGAGATGATAGGGGGAGCGTAGAAACATTCTACGCTCTATGATTCTGGGGGGACTATGATTTTGGGCTTGCCTGAGCTCCTTAATTTTCACGTGGCACTGTTGTGTGTCCCTGTTGTAGCCTCTGTCCATCATGCCCTTGGAGATTTTGGCATGTATATTGGCATTATGTCTTTTGGAACGGAGTTCTGACAGCACGGATTCCTCTCCCCATACAGCGATCAGACCCAGTACCTCCCGTTCGGTCCACTCTGGAGCTCTTTTGCGATTCTGGGACTGCATGGTCATCTGTGCTGATGAGCTCTGCGTGGTCACCTGTGCTGATCAGCTCGCCACGCTGGCCAAACAGGAAATGAAATTCAAAAGTTCCTGGGGCTTTTCCTGTCTACCTGGCCAGTGCATCTGAGTTGAGAGTGTTGTGCCAGAGCGGTCACAATGGAACACCCTGGGATAGCTCCCGGAGGCCAATACCATCAAATTGCGTCCACACAACCCCAAATTTGACCCAGCGAGGTCGATTTTAGCGCTAAACCCCTCGCCGGGGAGGAGTACAGAAATCGGTTTTAAGAGCCCTTTAAGTCAACAAAACAGGCTTTGTTGTGTGGATGGGTGCAGGGTTAAATCACCTTAACGGTGCTAAATTCAACCTAAACTCGTAGGGCTTAGTAGAGCTAATCATACATGGCTTCGAGCCCTTAGGTATGTTCTGCTCTAAAGTACATTCCAGCTTTCTCTGGTTGAAACTCCCACTGTGTAGTGGACCTAACTATTTAAGTCCTAACTACTTTAGTCCCTCAACATGGTGGATAGGCGTGCTGGACCTTTGTACAGGGGCTCCCAATTTCACCCTCAATGCACACACTGCTTCCACTACTGTTGATGACTATTCAGCATGCCTAGCAAAAGGGAACTTATCCCTATGTGTGAAAGTATTTGTAGACTCACTGTTGAATTAATTAACATACTTTTTATAAATCAAATTAAGGTTTGGCATCTGCTTTCTACTGTACATCCTCACAGTTACCAGTGGTATGCTGAAGTGTGGAATGGGGTGTTGTCTTATGGTGAGATACAAAGCTGTATGATTTTCATTAAAATTGTCTATGTATGAAATAAATAAATAAAATAAATAAATAAATAGAAAAACGGCAAAGTCATTTGACAGTAATTGCCTAAAAGAGAACAAAAGCTCAAAGACAGGTGTATCTCATTCATTGGGCAGCTGCACGGTTGACTTTCTCTAGATATGGTCAGAATCTCTTATTTCTGGTACAAAGTATCCTAAATTTGACTATATTCCCTTCACTTTTCTCCCTTTTTACCATATGGTGACTTTTGCTAAGAATTTGGTGAAACAAAATGTAAGCCCATATATAAAGATAGCCCTTAATGAGAATAATTTGCCTTGTAAGTGTAATTTTATAAATTTAATTATATTTAGTCTAGAATTTGAGATGGTTAATACGAGTTTTCCACCCTATTTAATCTGAACAGATTTTCCCTTCAGAGATATGGTCATTCTCTGAATTGGAGGGTATCTGACCCTTCTCAACGACTGTATAGAAAGGTCAAACTTTCAGCCAGGCTCAAGACAGTTTTTGAATGCCCAACTGATTGCAGCTACAAAATGAGTTTTTAAAAAAATGTGTGTGCATGTAAATCCTGCAGTTGGACAGGCACTGAGCTCCCTGATTTCTGCACACCACTGGCTATTCACACCTTGAAACTTTGTGCATGTAGGCACACTGGATACACATGGTCAGGTGTTCAGCTGGCATAAATAGATGCAGCTCTATTGAAGTCAGAGGAGCTCTGAATCTGGCCCATAAAACGGGAGGCCAAGACTGAACTCTTGGCCATGTATTGTCTATTTAATATTTTAGATCCAGGAAATTGGGAAGCTCCAGCTCCTATAAGAGCTTGGGGGCAGATGAGTCTTATTCCAGTCTCTCTTGATATCTGCAGCACATTCCCACTCTACTTTTCCACTGACAGTTTTGCAGTAATACAGAAGTCTATGAGATGAGATCTCATTGGAGAGGGAAGAAAGCGGTGTGGTTCCTTATAAAGCACATATGTATGATCTGGCTCTATTTTACTCAAAGCATGGATGTTGCCTCCAGTTTGCCACTGCAGAAATGTGTGTGGTGTGAATACCCAGGATACGTATGTAGTGGTGGCACTCCAACATTAATGGATAATTAACTGGGCCCCTAACCACTTAGGTTAATGGTAGAAAGCTGCTTTGTGGATAGTGTTTAAGGAAAATCAGTGTTATAGCAGGAAGAGGGAACAGTCTCCTGCTGTTGAAACAGGAACTGCCTGCACTTTCAGCCGTAAACTTGGCATGATCTGTTTTCTGAAGGGCACCCCGCATCTCACCGTTTATTTTTAAATGTATTATCTGACAGCTCCCGTGTTACATGTGAAGCATTTCAGCTATTTGTTCAAAAGGCCACAACAAGCCAAGGCACCAGTTTGTCGAGGCAGCTACAACAAGACTCTCCTGTTCCAGAAGCACTCATGTGTTATAAATAAGAAAATGTGCCTTACTTAACCCTAACTTTGTGTTTCTTTCCTGAAACCACTGGACATAAATCAAAATGTTGCACGAGAGTAATTGAACAGATGCCGGTAACATAATCACTCCAAAGCTTCATGGTTTGCCTTCTGGCATTTTTATTCAGGTAATAACTGCCCTGAACCTAAGGCTACCATCAGGATCAGGTAATTTTAAGCTTTGTAGAAAGGCCTAGGCAGATTTTCAGACCTCTGTTATATTTTAACTGTACCATTTAATTATGGCACAGTATCATACATGATTTCTGAACAAATGGTACTAGATTGACAGCACATTCATTGAAATCATATTTATCCAAACAGTTATGTAGCAGTACAAGCATCCCGACCCAGCACTGCGCTCCAACCACAGTGTAGAGAGAGACGACCACCTTTAGGGTAAGAGAATATTGAGTTCCCAAACCCAGTCTGACTTCTTTGCCGGCACTGCCAAAGAGGATGCCAAACAATGCCAATTGGCAAGCTGTCTATTTTTATATTCTTGGAATCCAGATCCTTTTTAGGTGAAACCCTGAAGTTCATGGGAACTTTGACCAAGCAAAGCAGGGATTTCAGGATTTGGCTCACATATTGCCCATGAATTTGCCTTTCTCCATCGTATGATATATCACCTCTTACAGGAATTTCCAGAGCTGACCACCAGTTCTGAGTTACTGTGATAGTTCTATATGAATGCCTAGAAGATTGTTTTAAGGTATAAAATAGGCCCTATTGCTGTATTTCAGGGCACTTGTACAATTTGAAATTAATCCTGATCACCAAAAAGTCATCCCAGCACCAGCTCTCAAGTAAGGAGCTGGGAAAATAAATGTATTGTAAAGTTTCCTTCTACTGTTGTAACCCTAACCCCTAAAGTATCTACTCTTTGGTGGTACAAGGTCTTAGTTGTACTGTAAGAACTTCAGGGCATGGACCAGTCTATGTTGTCTGTAAAGTAGCATGCATCCCTACATGCTGAAATAAGTAATAATCATAAAAGCCAGTGATCTAGACCCTGGAACTTGTTTCCTCCCTTATATTTAAATATGGAGACTAAACTTGAGCACTTCAGCTCGTCTCAGCTGCTGAAGCAGTACCATGGATAGGGTACACATCTACCTCTGCTTAGGGTTAGCAACTGTGAAAAAATGGGACAGGGGGTGGGGGGTAATAGGCGCCTATATAAGAAAAAGTCCCCAAAAATGGTACGGTTCCTTTAAAAATGGGACATCTGGTCACCCTACCCCTGCTGATCTACATATCTGCAAGTTCTTCAAGAATTACCTGGCTGGTTATTAATTCCGAGTCCCAGTATTCACATAGCCTCATTAACTCTTCAGAGAATTTCAGTTCTGCATGTCCTTTAATTGTTTGGACTCCTTACATGTTAAGCGGTACTACACTTGCCTTTGTATCTCTTTAAAATCTATTGCAAGCAAAATGCCCTATCTCCATCACTCAGAAGTGATGAGTTACTTTTTCACCTTTTGCCTCCGTATTTTTATGTCTCCATTGCCCCCATATTCATAAATCCTCCAAACCTTGTTTCATTTTAGTTTAAAATACTCTCTTTTTCAAGGCTAATTTTTAATCCTCTAGTCCATTAAATAACTCCTAGTTTAATCACATAGGTTTCTTTCTTTATGCCACCTAATTTCCTTTCATACAGAAGCGGTTATCTGCTGTATCTTGTTTCTCTTCTTCAGCTACCATGTATGCTTCCATTGACATATGTCTACACAATGGGCTTTCTTAAAAAATGTTAGGTAGTATAGTGCGGTATGACAAGCCTCACCCCTACTGAACTTCCAAGTATTGAGGATATTGATGAGTTGCATCAAGTTCTGAGGCTTAATTCAATGTATGTAAAGTACTTCATGATCCTTTGATGGAAGTCATTTCAGACATGCAAAGTATTAGCCTTCATCTTTGTTCAGGGGTCAAGAACACGGAGCATCCTGGCAACACAAATGACTAAGATGAGATCTAACATTAGCCAGGATGCCCTCTGCAGCTGTGAACAGGTCACTTCGGCCAAAGTTTTCACATGTGGCATCTAAACAAACAGCCTGGTTACTGGAAGTGCAGAACACAGCTCCCATTTACTTCAGTACCTTTAGGTATGAATGTAGGTGTGTAACTTTAGCCACAGATTTAAAATGTTGTCCTAAGGATAATTACAGTTAAGCACCCAGGTAATATAGATAAAAGATACCCAGGTATATAGGTTTTAGGTGTAGTTTCATTACACATATGTAGGTTTGGATGGATTAGGCCAGGGATTGGCAACCTTTGGCATGCGGCCTGCAAGGGTAAGCCCTGTGGTGGGCCGGGCTGGTTTGTTTACCTGTCGCGTCCGTAGGTTCGGCTGATCGCAGCTCCCACTGGCTGTGGTTCGCCACTCCAGGCCAATGGGGGCTGCGGGAACCGGTGGCAAGCACATCCAGTGGGAGCTGTGATCGACCAAACCTGCAGATGCGGCAGGTAAACAAACTGGCCTGGCCCACCAGGGGGCTTAACCTGGCAGGCCGCTGGCCAAAGGTTGCCGATCCCTGCTTTAGCACATCTGGCACGTAAATATCTTGCGACGCCAGCTACAGCAGTGCCATGGGAACACCTGTTCTCACTTTTAGGTGAGACTGTAAACAAGAAGCGGGCAGCATTATCTCCTGCAAATACAAACAAGTTTGTTTACCCGAGCGATTGACTGAACAAGAAGCAAGACTGAGTGGACTTGCGGGATCTAAAATTTTACATTGTTTTATTTTTGAATGCAGTTTTTTGTACATAAATTCTATATTTGTAAGTTCAACTTCCATGATAAAGAGTTTGCACTAGAGTACTTGCATTAGGTGAACTGAAAAATACTATTTCTTTTGTTTTTTACAGTGCAAATACTTGTAATCAAAAACAAATATAAAGTGAGCATTGTACCCTTTGTAGTCTGTGTTGTAACTGAAATCAATATATTTGAAAATGTAGAAAACATCCAAAAATATTTAAATAAATGGTATTCTCTTATTGTTTAATGGTTCAATTAATCGCACAATTAATCATTAGTTTTTGTAATTGCTTGACAGCCCTACTTAAAGCCCATAATTGTGCAAAACTGAAACTTTTCATAGCTACAAATTGAAAAAAATATTTAAAAATAAGCATAGATATCTATTGAAATTGTAAAAACATAAAAACTGAATTCTTCCAAGCCTACACATGTGCAAGAATGAATGTCATCGGTACTTAATACAGTTCTCATTCCACACATCAGTATAAACCAGTACTTGGTACAACATGATGTGCAATCATACGAATTTGTTTCTTTATAGTTTAATGGGTCTACAAGCACATGGGGTAGAGTTCATATACTCAGGTAAGTATATTGGTATTTGGTGCAATATGGTTGCTCACATACTGTAAATATTAGTGTTATTTAGTCAGTATTAAAATAAAGATGATGTATTAAAATAAAGTCAGTCACTTTAGCTCCAGGTCAGTTATTAGCTTTGTTTTCTGTATGTTCTAAGCAGTTCATTGGCTAAACCTAGCTATGCGTGAAGCGAGTTTTGAGCAGAGCATTTCCCACACTATACTGAAAGGGCATGTTTCGCTGTCCATTATAATTCTGTTGCTATTTTGAAAGTTCAAGCACTAGCGATTGTATGAGCTGAATTTGCTACCTGAAATGTGTGCCAAGTGAACTCTGAGAAGTCCCAGCATTAAGTACCAAAGGTTGATAAACGTGTGTTGAAAAAATGGCAGCATGTGACTAAGTTACTGCTGTCCACAGCACAGCCAATGCTTGTATATACAGCAATGTATATTTCCCTAGGCCACTGTTTTGATTTTTTTTTTTAGTGAATCTATGTTCAGCAGAGTCCCTGCCTACAAGCTAGTGCCTGGTACACACCTACGTGAAACTAACATATTTCTGCAAAAATCCACACCTAAAGTTTCATATAAACAAGAATTACAAGAAGGTCAGAGGATTTCCAAATTATTCAGAATAGAACTGTAGCAAAAAGCATCAGCCTTAAGTTGAATGCATCATGAAAAACAACAAACCAAATGCTGCCAACTATGGATCTTATCGTTATTTTATGAAAGGAGGAAACTACAGTAGGAACACTATATAATCCTTGCCCAGTCATAAATGCTGTTTAACATAACTAGTCAGGAGATTAAACCTTCACAGATGCAATGGATAGACGATATTATTTTTGAAACACTGAACATGGGGTTACGGAAGAGCATATTGTAATTATGTAGCCTATATACATAGCAGTTGAATCATGTTGAATGCCACACAAATAAGGGTATGTTTACACTACAGCAGTTACAGTTGCACTGCTTCAGTGCAGCAGCTGCACTGCTGGAGCCCCATAGTGTAGAAACTTTCTCTACCAATGGAAGGGTTTTTCCCATCAATGTAGTTAATCCGCCTCTTCCATCGACCTAACTGCATCTACAGCGGGGGGGGGTAAGGTCAACCTAACTACATCACACAGAGTTTGACATTTTTCACAGCCTGAGTGATATAGCTTCGTTGATCTAATTTTTAGGTGTAGACCAGTGTTAAGTAGTGCTCATATTAGTTATAGGTGTTATTTGGTCCCTCTGCAGCAACATGCTAGCTAGTAAGGTAAGCTTACAATTAGTGCTGTTCTCAGCACTGTTTCTCAGAGGTCAACAAGTGCAGGCAGACAAGAGCATCTTAATGAATCTTAGCTTATTCACTATGGGTCAAGTTCTGTAGCTGATGTATATAGCAGTAAGGGGCCAACAAGCCACAGAAACAATTTCCATGCCCAGCTAATACCGGGAAGGAGTGACCTGGCATGGAAAAGAGGGAGTCAGGGGAACCATTCCCATGCAGAGGAAACAGAGAGTACCTGTTGCTGTTGGGAAGATTCCCAGCAGTGCGGTTTGCTGCACATTTAAGGTTCAGTTGTGGAAACTTTACTCGTGCTGTTAAGCACTTGCTCACATGGATAAGCCCATTGAAGTCAACATGAGTAAGGGTTCCAGCAATCAAGTCCTGGGTATGTTGTCCAGAACCTGCTTAGAAAAGGTACCTATTCTGTATGTGATGTGGACGTCCACATAGGTTGCTATACGTTGGAAGTGACATGAGCAGAGCTCTCCACTCTTCTGGCCCTACAGAGCTTAGGATTTCTAGTATCTTAGCTTCAGCATGGAGCTATGCCAGTGGGTCCCTTCAACACCGTTGGTGGCCTTACCTTAATATGAAAAGAAAGAAAAAGAGAAGTTATGTTATTTTTAGATTAGCCTTAATGGCTACAATGCAGTACGGGTATGAACTTTACTGAGACTGAAATGTGTAGCAGAGACGCCACTGTGCTAGGTGCTGTACAAACACAGAACAAAAAGACGGTGCCTCCCACATAGTAGCTTATAATCTAAGTATAAGTCAAGAGACAAAGATGGATATGGACAGACCAATGGGCCCTGTCCCGCCTTTAGTGTTAAAGCCCAAGTAAAAGGGGTTGTCTGGGAGTGTTGAGGCAGCAGATGATGGAGTCATACTCTGGCATTCTCTGGTGCAGCAAATAAGCTGATTAGCAGACACAGTTGCTGGTCCCATTTGTGACTGAGTGACTGGCACTATTGTATGTACAGTAACTCCTCGCTTAAAGTCGTCCCAGTTAATGTTGTTTTGTTGTTATGTTGCTGATCAATTAGGGAACATGCTCGTTTAAAGTTGTGCAATGCTTCCTTCTAACGTCGTTTGGCAGCTGCCTGCTTTGTCCACTGCTTGCAGGAAGAGCAGCCCGTTGCATCTAGCTGGTGGGGGCTTGGAACCAGGGTGGACCAGCAGCCCCCCTATCAGCTCCCCGCTCCCCTAAGTTCCCTGTGCGGCAGCTGCCCAGCAGGCTATCAATTGCCAGCAGTTCAGCTGTCCCTCCCCCCAGTGCTATGTGCTGCTCCTGCCCTCTGCCTTGGAGCTGCTCCCCAAACCTCCTGTTTGCTGTGTGGGGGGAAGAGGGGGAAGTGAGGGGCTAATGTCAGGGTGTCCCCCTCCCCGCTACTCCTGCACCCTGCTTACCCCATCTTCCATAGAGCAAGGGGGACACACGACAGGGCTCAGGACGGAGGGAGCTTCCTGGCAGCAGCTGCGGTCTCAGCTTGCTGATCTACTTAACAAGGCACTTGTTACTTACTTGTTAAGTATTTGTGTACTTAAGAGTGGGGTCAGCATACTTAAAGGGGCAATGCGCATCTCTCTCTCTCTCCCACACACAGGGTGTGTGTCTCTGTCTCTGTCTGCCATGCTGTCTCCCCTCCCTCCATTCGTGCTGCCTTGTAGAGTGTGAGGCTACATTATCAACGAGTTAACCCTTGACGGGTCAGCCAATTGCTAGTTCATCATTTAGCAGTAAGGCATTCCCTGGGAAATATCCCACCCTCTGACTTCACCATCTCAACCAAGTTTCACAATCATCATTGCTGTGTACCAGTATTAAATTGTTTGTTTAAAACATACTGTGTATGTCTGTATATATAGAGATATATATAATAGTCTTTTGTCTGGTGAAAAAAATTTCCCTGGAACCTAACCACCTCCCCATTTACATTAATTCTTATGGGGAAATTGGATGCACTTAACATCGTTTCGCTTAAAGTTGCATTTTTCAGGAACATAACTACAACGTTAAGTGAAGAGTTACTGTAATCTGAAGACAAGAGCTCTGATTGAATTTGATGCAGGGACTGAAATATTAATCACACAAGGAGAGAATCAGCAGCACCAGAAATATAGACAGACATTAATGAAATCAAGAGGGAAGCCAGAAGAATAAGAAAAATGGGGAAAGCATTTAAATAAGTTTTAGAGGTTAAGATGAGGGGATACCACTGTGCCATGCAATCTTAAGGAAAGGGCTTTCATAAATCATGGTCTTGTTCTTTCCACCTGGAACATTTGAGACAAATAGATACACTTCAGGGTACACAAGACTGGGCCACTCTGGATATTGAGTGCCCCATAATACCCTGTGGCAGCTCAGCTCAGCAAAAAGATGGAGCTAACGGGGTAAAGAGTAGTTGCTACCAGGCTTAGTGGCTGAGACCAACGGTTAGCCTCCATTTTGGAAGGTGGGGTTCTGGATTGTAGTCAACACCACTCTCTGGTTGGTCTTGTGGTAGTTATGTAAAATGTAAATAAAAGACTTTAATTAAATAGGTCTTCAAGCCTTAAAAAAGAAAAAAGAAAAGCAGACACTAGGGATAGGAAAAGGCAAAGCAAAGAAGCCTTTTAACATACCCAGAGCCCAGCCCAGTCTGATATTTTGCAATTAAAAGTGCTTTTCAGTGTAATGTTTCTTCTGGCTATTGCACCTGAGCAGAATAACCACAAAGTGGTGCTTTGCCAGGGATACAGATTCCGAGGTAAAGAGACTAACAAAGCTCAGCATATAGACCAGGGGTGGCCAACCTTTGGCTCCAGAGCCATGTGTGGCTCTTCAGAAGTTAATATGCATCTTCTTGTATAGGCACCGACTCCGGGGCTGGAGCTACAGGTGCTGATTGGCGGGGATGCTGGTGGGTGGGAGGCACTGGGAGCAGAGCGGGGGAGCTGATGTGGGGCTGCTGACATATTACTGTGGCTCTCTGGCAATGTACATTGGTAAATTCTGGCTCCTTCTCAGGCTCAGGTTGGCCACCCCTGATATAGACAAAGGTTTTTCAGTCATAAGAGAAGATAAACTACATCAAACAGATAAGAGGAGAGCCACTGGACCAAATACACCGAGCCTGAACTGGTTGGGACACCACACAAACTTAACTACATGTATGCAGCAGCTGACACGGCCATGATGTCCCTATAAAACATCAACTAAATGTATATCTTGGTCAAGCAATTTAAACCTGATTCAAATAAACTTGGGATAAAAGAGTTCAGCATGTAGCTCAAAGAGGAAGATAGGTTTAGATCCAAGGTTTAGATTTAAAGTGAGCTGGGAGGATGGGGGAACCAACATAGCCCCCAAAAAGAAAGCATCGATCTGAATTCTAGGAAGGTTGCTGCAGCTGAGGGCGCATTATGAAAGTATCTATTTGAACACTGAAACTGTTCTGAACTGATGAAGTTCCATAACTGGGTAAACCTAGCATTTCTTGTAGAGCACTATATGCCTCATTTACATCTTTCTAGATTCTTTCGCACTGGGATGAAATGCTTTGCTTTAGTGACAGACCTGCTGTAGTATGAATGGAAAGACCATCACATTCTAGCTATTTCTATGGGAAAGTTCAGGGGTTCAAGAGAGAGCTCATTTCTCAAATTTCTCTGAATGGAGAACATCTGCTCAGCACTGTTACACCACAGAGTTTTTTTTATCCCTTCCAAATACCTTGGCAACAGCTTGCAATGTTTACCATGTCATCTAGTCTTCAAGACATAAACAAGTAGAAAGTGGTGTGAGGACCCCTGGGTATCATACAGCTATCATGATAACAATCCTACTGTAAACAGATGACAGGCAGCTAATGGTATTGCTCACATGTGTTCTATGGAGCGGAGATGCCAAAAATTTTGAGTTTTCATGAGTGGTGCAATTTCATTCATGGCAATTGGAACATAACCAAAACCCCAATATTTGTATCTGATTTCAGGTTAGATATAGTCATACTGGCCTACAGCTGCAGGTACAGTGACAGGAAGGCTATCAGCAAATCTGCACTGTACTAATAACTGTAGCAATTAAAGCCCAAGCACATATCAGCCTTTTAAAGTGGCCAGAAATTGTTTAGCTGGTCTCAGCAGATTGGAGCTTCGGTACTAGGAGAACAACAGAAGTACTGTTTTTGATGCATTAGTGGTATTAGTCGCAAATCTGCAATGGTGCTTTGTTTACTACCATACCAGCTCCATTAGATGTGGACTGAGACTGACTGTAGGAGGCTCCTTGTTTTGAATGACTCGATGTCACTGGATAAAATATGTTACACATTAATAAGAGGATAAAATTCGTTTTAACCATGGCAGTCAATCATTCTCCTGTGGTCACCACTTTAAGAAGTCACTGTGACAGATGTGGCAAATTCTTGCAATATCTTCGGGTGGAAAAAAAACTTATTGGATTAAGTGTAAGAATCTTTGGAGCCCATTGTATTAAATGCAAAGGTTATGTATTAATGTGGCCACTGATGATCAAAGGAGTGCATTGAACAAGGTAACAGACTAGCATGGTCTTTTGGGACAATACGTGTGAAGTGAAATTACTGGGGAATCTCTAGAAGGAGGAGAATGCAAATACCTTTTGCCAGTTCTGCAAAAACCTACCCTGAGAAAGGGACCATTGTCCATAGAATACCTGTTTCAGAAATCTGAAGATCAAAGGCCCAAGTTGTGTAAAGAAAGAGGCTGAGCTGCCCAGTCACTGTGGTTGTTCTGAGCTAAAGCAGTTATGAACTTGTAATCACAGAAAAACTCCTTAGTGGGGTTTGCAGAACTGACTCCTACCAGAGCCCATGCTGTATTTGGGGGCTAATCTCTAGTAAGCTTATTAGTATATGCGTAGGCTCCTCTATTGTTTTTAATATGTTTTCTCTGTAATGCTTTTGCTTTAAGAATAAATGTGCTTGCTTAGAAAAAGCTCTCTGGTAACTTTCAACTGCTGACATTTACAGCTGTTCATAGTCTTTGGAGAGAAAGCAAAGTACAGATGCTGGCCCATTTAGGCAGTATTGTGTGCTGGGAATACCTTCCCATAGGCAAGAAGCTGTGTGGCCTAGAAAAACCCCGATCAGGAGGGAGACAAAGGTGGGTCTCTGTCCAAGAGAGGTGATGGCTGATGAGTCAGGAACTGAGAGGGGTCCCCTTGGTGGATCACGAGGGAGGGAAATATAGGTGCAGTTGCCCTGCACTGTGACAGTCAGCATTATCAGTCGGTATTTTGTGGTATTATACTTAAATGAGCACAACAAAATATGATGGTTAATACAAATACTGCAGTGTGGAAAATGCCAATTTGATTTTGAATGGTTACCATTGTTTAAAGACTGACCAATCAGGCTGACCAACCACCCACGTATCTGACTCTCTCCTGTAGTGAAGTGTTATACTTTTGATTTCTTTGCGTGTACTATATGAAAACTAAAAACATTTTCACGATAAGAATTGTTCTTTGGGCACAGGATATTTTAAGACATTTTAATTAAAAAGTTACTGTAGCTAGTGAGAAAAATCAGCAATTAAAATCAAATGGATGCATTATATATTATATTGTCAAATATAGCCTTACATTTCTCTTGGCAGAAAGGAAGGAAAATAACATAAGTCCTTAAATTAACTCTCATGTGAGGTAGAAATCTTGATCTGCAGAGATATGTCAGAATATATCTGCTGATACATATCCTAAGCCACAAGATGGCATCTGATCTTCTGAAATCTAAATCTGCGTCCAATTTTGTGCCTACTTTAAACATGCAGTGATGGAAATTGTGATGCCATTCAAGTTGTACTCTGTGGTAAATCTACTTGGCCATTGGCACATATCTGTTGGAGATCTAATTGGAGTAAGTGCACATGCGAGCTAGGCCCGCAATTTTAATACAAACCTAGGTGCCTGATTTTTTGAAAAATGAGGCTCGTAATATGTTAATTGTCCTGTGACT
Organism: Chelydra serpentina; assembly: GCA_037349315.1. Taxonomy (NCBI): domain Eukaryota; kingdom Metazoa; phylum Chordata; order Testudines; family Chelydridae; genus Chelydra; species Chelydra serpentina. The sequence continues at coordinate 2,922,490 of JBAIAC010000023.1, forward strand.
CACTCTGAAGTTGCAGGATAATGGGACAAATCTCCAGCAAGTTTTCCAGCATTACAACCCTAGAATGGTCAATAGCTAGAAATTAAATCAATGTGTTTGCTGAACACTGGTTATGGTGCAATAGTTGGAACTTCAAAATGATCTGTCTAAATATTGGGCCAGAGCCCAAACTCCCTGTGCCACCCTGGCAGAATAAACAGGCTGAGAAACTGGCATAAACAGCCAGCCCAGGATGCTCCTGGAGGCAAAGAGCCAATACAGCTGGCACTACACTACGAAAACCCTCCAGCCAAAATCAGATTAAAGTAATTTGGAGTCCTAAGCACACCACGTCATGGGTCCCCCTGTGGCTTTTCCCCTTTAACACCTCTTTGCCATGGCCCTGCCCCATTGTGGAGTAGCAGGGGGTTACTTTCTCTCCCAGAGGCAGGAGCAACAGCATGGTGCTTCCTTCTCCCCACAGGAGTTACAGCTGGGATCTCCTCCCTTGAGAGAAGCAGGGACAACCAATTAAACCTTTCCCAAGAAAGAGCCAGCCTGTATTTACTCCTGAAGCCAGAATGTACCCGACTGAGTGGCTGGGCTAGGCCCACTGACACTCTTTTCCTACAACATAGTCATCTACTGGAGTAGTGCTGGCAAGACTCTTCAGAGCAGAAAGCCTTGGAGTTGACACCCCATTGAGATGTGCGCAACAGTTCACACCTCAGACCAATCACTTCAGGTTGTCTGTGGATGTCTTTGCTATGGTTACACTCGGGTCACTTTTTCAAAGACAGTCTACAAACTTAGTCTGTGCCCCAAAGTTTACAAAATTCAGTTTGTAAAATTCCTAGCACAATTTAGGCACGTACTGTATAATTAGTCCACAGGAAAGTACTCTCATATTGCTTTGTTTACATTTCCAATAGTTCTGGCACTCAACATCTAGCATCTTCCCCACCCCAGATGCAAAACTTTTTCCAGTGGGCATTTTGAGTATAGAAATTATCCAACTTCTCTGGGTGTTTTGCAATTTACTAATAGTGTGTCAGTCTGCCCACACTTCAGCCATTGTCACCTGCCCTAGAGAACAAATAGGGAACAAATATTTGATAATGGGCTCTTCAGTTAAGCAGAGAAAGGTACAACATGATCCAATGGCTGGAAGTTGAAGCTAGACAAATTCAGACTGGAAATAAGACACATTTTTAACAGTGAGGGTAATTAACCATTGGTATGATTTGCCAAGGGCCATGCTGGATTCTCCATCACTGGCCATTTTAAAATCAAGAAAAGATGTTTTTCAATAATATCTTCTCTAGGAATTATTTTGGGGAAGCTCTCTAGCCTGTGTCATAAAGGAGATCAGACTAGATGATCACGGTGGTCTCTTCTGGCCTGGGAATCTATGAATCTAGATTATTTTAATGGAGAATAATTTTGATAGGTTAACTGAACAGGAAGTGATTAGTATTGGGCAAAGCTTGCTGTCAGCTCAAAATCTGGCCAGTTTTGAGCTAGTCTCCCAAGCTGGAAGTCAGACTATTTGCAAAATTTGCAGGATTTGCTTAGTGGTCGTAGATAATTAATTGTATCTTCTTCCTATCCATAAAATACTATACCTTACAAAGAAGCTTTGAGGCTATATTAATACTTGTAAAAGTGCTTTGAAATCTACAGATGGTAGATGCTATAGAAGTTCATTAATAGATATACTAACATAGCGGTCCACCTCACCAAAACAGCATAATGCAGTGTGGCATACAATTACTGTAGGAAATGGAGAATTATTATGGGTAGGATGTGTTTAGAGTGAATCTAGACCAAGCTTCAGGCAAACCCCTCACTTCCCAAGAGGTTCCAGGGAAAAGTTTGTTTGTATGTGTAACTCAAACTTTCCTGTTTCAACATCAGCCCTGACAAGATACTACCATTCTGACCGAGTTTTACTTTGTAATTTAGTTCATTCAACTCAAAGTGACACTCACCCACACTGAACCCATTGAACAAAACAGTGTATTATACTCCCGAAATCCAAAATGACCAAGTTTAGCCCAGCTCCAGTGGTCACCACAACAGAGCTTATATGCCCCAGTTTTACTGGGCCAACCCTATTTTTCATCTAGTGTTCTGGTGTCTTAATATTTGGGGATGCCCATTTCTCATATCAAAACATTTATTTATTTTGTATCTACAAAATGTTTAAGATATTTTGCCATGCCAACATAAAATGTTTACATTGACAACCACTAGATAGCAAGTGTGTGTTTTGTGCCAACCATTATTCAAGTCGAAAGCTTGTCAGGTGACAACATTAGAATGAGCCTGATGAGTCAATAATTATGTGCAACTGATGCAGAAAAATCCTCCTTCTCTGTTCTCAAAGGAGTCTGTCTGTCTGTGTGTCCCTCACTTCCACTCTCTATAATGGCATAAAGGGCTCCGTCTTTTTTGATCAAGTTTGCTATCCCAAACAGAACTTTTCCAATCAAATGGAGCAGGTTAAAGAAAGGAGCTTGAATGTGGAGCAAGTGTTTATTTGCAATCCTAAAGCATGTTGCTATATACATTACACACTTTTATTTTTAAAATACAGTCAATTTACTATAAAAAGGATGGTGAAAGCAGGTGCAAGAGATGGGCTGCATCACAGCTACTTGTTTAAAGACCAAAGTGAAACCTTTCCCTGTTTTGGATGCAGAGACAGTTGATTTCCCATTTAAACTTCCCATAAAGACCCAGTTTCAGCAATGTTGTGTGGTACATTACTGCTGATTTTACACTAGAGTAACAATTCTGCAGAATATCTAAGTAGTAAGTTAGTTTGATTTGAAGATGTATAAGTAAAAATGGCAGTACAATGGAAAGTTACTTTTCATACAATTACCAGCATTTTATTCTAAGGAATTGCCGTCAAATTAGCATAATTCCCTATCGCACTCTAAATTATGACAGCACTTTTGACCAGTAATCAATTCAATAACTGTTAGTGTTTAAACTTTACCTTCCTTACACCTTACATTTCTGATCATCTATCAAGCATACCAATGTACACATCTAACAAATCCTGTCACAAACATTGACACTGCAATGCTTAAGTGCTATACCGCTGACGAGATTGCTCTGAACATTTTGTTCTCAGATCGCCAACTGTTAGCTTGATCGATTAGAGAACAGTAAAAGAAGTTCAGTCACATAACTGTACAATTCTATCGTGCTATTTGACATCAGGTATAATGAAACTGCACCAGGATAATTTAGTTTCCCTTACTTAGCTTCTGAATTTGGGAAGGGTATGTTAACAGAATAGGTAACTACCTAAGATTATGCTTAGCAGCAACTTTTGATGTTCTATTTTATTTAAACAAAATATTTTTCGATGATGCTTTTGTTCAATGTCACTTTTGCTTACATATGCTTAAAGTGCAACAAAAGCTTCAGGGAAATGTAAGAATAATGAATTCCAATTGGTTTGTGTCTCAGAAAATGCATCACTGGATCTGTTGAAAGTTGCTGCCAACTACTCCCTGTTTCTGAAAGTGGCTTGGATCGTAAAAATCTGCTGTTTGAATTAATAAGAATTTCCCTGGCTCAAAACCACAGAAAGTGTTTTCCATTTCACTGTAGCAGAACATAACTTTCTAGAAATCAAAATGTTAATACAAAGCTAGTGAGTGCACTTAGTTACTGGGCATCAGTCATTGCAACACAGTTTTCCCCATTCCTGTACAAAGCTTTCTCAGCTAGTTTTCTTCTTGGCAAAGCACACGCACACTTAGGAAAAGTAAAAAATTGCTTACCTTGAAGAAGCTCCGAAGAAAATACATTATACTTAGCATTTTTGGAGGTTTAAAAAATGAGGAATCTTTCAATCCTTACAACATCCGAGGCCTGTGTGAATTCCTACACTCCTGCTGTGTCTTTAGTTACATGCTTTCTTGTTGCTATTTTGGACAGTCTTAGTACAAGAGAAGCATATGAGCCATGCCAGGAGCTTATGCTAAGGAGTTGCATAACAATTAGGGCTTATCTGTGCTGTGCTGTACAGTACAGCAATGCAAACAGGTTTGTTCACAGTTTACTGGCTCCGGAGCATTTCTACTAGGCATGCCCAGAGTGATGCCATTGTATTTGCTAAAGAAACTAAAGCAAGAATGGCTATTTGTGAGCTCTGCTAAAAGAACTGGTAACCAGTGAAACTAGAAAGCACAGCACATGTTCACTTACATTCCCCCACAGCTTCTGTTTTTGCCAACAGCAATCTCAATTAATGAGTATTAAACTTACTACAGTCATTTAAAGGGGGAGAAGACAACAGCATGAGCCCTCTGTCTATCCCTAAAGGTGAAGACAACTGGCAGGAATGGTGCATTTTGCAGTTCAGTATTGTAGGGTAAAGACAAATTCAGTTTATGATAATTTTTTTCTCTCCCATACATTATGAGATTATAGCACCTTTTATTTATGCCTTTGTAGTAGGCAATTTATGCCTTTATGCTTTTGTAGTAAAGAATCTGTCCACATTTTGTTGCGAGCTTTAGAGGTTTAGAATGTACTCAAAATTAAAGATAGGTAAAAAGTAAAGGCATATAAATGAGGTTGTGGCCGCCTGGGGGTGGTTAGTGGCCCATCCCCAAGGGGATGGAGTGGAGTGGCAGGCCAGTGTGTGTGTGTGTGGTGAGAGAGAGAGAGAGAGAGAGAGAGAGAGAGAGAGAGAGAGTGTGTGTGTGTGTGTGTGTGTGTGTGTGTGTGTGTGTGTGTGTGAGAGAGAGAGAGAGAGAGTGTGTGTGTGTGTGTGTGTGTGTGTGTGTGTGTGTGTGTGTGTGTGTGTGTGTGTGAGAGAGAGAGAGAGAGAGAGACTACATGGCACTGGCCGTCTGGCCCAACCCAGGACAGGGATCAGAGCCCAGCTTGCTTCGTGCTCAGCTCCAGCCCAGGCCAATGCTTCTGCTTCCTGTCCAGCCCGCCCATGGCGTGACACTGACAACACCTGGCGATTAGGAATCCCAGCCCGGCAAGCCCCAGAGCAGCTCCTGGCAGACCCCAGGGAAGCACTGCAACACTGGCTACCAAGGAGCTGAGACTGGGATCCACCACTTGCAGCACGAGCCGTCATGAGAAGGGGCTCTGCCCCAGCAGGGAATCAAGGTGAGACCAGGATCCATCACGGTATCACAATTTCTGTGCAGTCCGTGAAATCTAGGACTGCCAACCCTCCAGGATTGTCTGGGAGTCTCCAGTAATTAGATTAATCTTTAATTAAAGATTAGGTCATGTGATGAAACCTCCAGGAATAGTTCCAACCAAAATTGGTAACCCTTGTGGTTTACCCAGGACCTTATATATAATGTCTCAGACTGGGAGCACTTATATATTATTTCAATTATGAGGCACCGGTACCAGCAGCCTAAATCTGTTTTTCATTAATGATAGTTGGTATGGAGTAGTTCAGCCATTCAAAAGTCGTACCAATAAAACCTTTACAACAAGCAATGTATTCTCTGTCTCAGTGCAGTGTGTGTGCATCTCTGTGCAATCACTCACATAGACTGCATCACCTGCACTCTATCCATTAATCCAGGGGTCTCAAACACATGGCCCATGGGCCGCATGCGGCCTGCAGGGTTATTTTCTGCGGCCCGCCAGCTCTCCGTGTCCCCCCTCCCGCCCCCCTAGCGTTTACCTAGAGTGGCTCCAGCCCTGCCTGCCTGCTTGCCCGCCCTGCCCCCGCACCGCTCCAGGAAGAGGCAGGAACCCGGGGGGGGGGGGGGGGGGGGCGCACAGGCCTCCGTGCATTGCCTTTGCCTCAAGACACCGCCCCCCCTCAGCTCCCATTTGCCAGGAACGGGGAACCATAGCCAATGGGAGCTTCGGGGGAGGAATGGCCAGGGCAACACACAGACCCCTGTGCCCCCCCTCCCCCAGGTTCCAGCCACTTCCCGGAGTGGCATGGGGGCTGGGCAGGCAGGCAGACAGGCAGGGAGCCTGCCCTGCCCCCGGTGCATGCTGGGCCGGAGCCCTCCCCCGAACCCCTCCAGAAGCCAAACCCCCTGCTGCACCCCAAACCCCTCCTGCACCCCAACCCCCTGCCCTGAGCCCCCGCCACACCTCTCACCCCTCCTGCACCCCACACCCCATCTCCCTGCCCTGAGCTCCTGCCACATCCTGCACACCTCCTGCATCTCAAGTCCCTGCCCTGAGCCCCCGCCACACCCCACACCCCTCCTGCGCCCCCTGGGGGCAGGGAGGGGGCAGGGTTGGGGTGGGGATTTCAGGGAAGGGGTTGGAATGGGGCAGGGAAGGGATGGGAAGAGGCGGGGCAGGGGCGGGGCCTCATTGAAGGGGTGGAGTAGGGGCGGGGCCGGGGCAGCAGGGAGCTGTCAGTGATGCGGCCCTCGGGCCAATGTAGTAGTCCTCATTTGGCCCTCGTGGTCATTTGAGTTTGAGACCCCTGCATTAATCCATCTCCCCTAGACTAATTCTAACATTCCAAACCCCTGAGCATCTTCATATAGCCCCTACAGTATTTTTTTTAAAAAACTAAACTGCTAGATCTATGTTTTGATTACTGTGGTAACATATGCATACAGGTATCTGATGGGTAAGTCCCATTTAGCCATTTACACACTCACTCTTTCTGCACATGCAATTATTGTAGCAGCACAAAGAAGTTAGGATTGTGATTGTTCATGTCACTACACACCTAACTTAATAGAAACCAAGCAAGCAATTTGGTTTGAGTGTTAGCATAAGCCTGCAAATGCAATACAAGGTGCATAGAGTGCGCCCGTTACCAAGTGACAGCTTTGCTTTAATGAAGTTGTATTCCTAGCTCTTGCAAATGGCAAATCTCAAAACTCGGTGCTTTTCTTGAAGCCCCAGCTCCTGGAATCATGAACCTCCGCTTTCTTTCTTTTTTTTTTAAGAGTAAATTTCTAGCCCTCATAATTTTGGAGACCTGAGTCATGATTTTTGAATACTTGTGGTTGGCAATATTGACATTTGGGTTATTATGTGTTCTAAAGAGTTATCCTAATGTTTTTGGATTCTGTTTTCCTATTTATTAAAGACATTGCATGTAGATTGATTTCTCCTGGTTTGCCCTCATTGATTAATTGATCCCCTAGGTCATGTCTTTACAAGATTCAGGCCAGAGCATTCTTGGACAATGACCTGACATCAGGCTATTTCAATTGAGGAGGGACGTGCCCTTTAAAATGTAGTCTAATTCTTACTCCCATAGAGGATTCACTTTTTTTAAAGAATAAAAGGGAAATAAAACCACCTCTCTGTATTACAATATTGAGGGCTAAATTTTTAAATTAGCACTAACCCACATGTGTAAATGACATCAATATTTTTTTGGTCCATAATGTTATTTGTGTGCATAGGTGCCTCTTTTGCACGCACAATTGTAATGTGAGAATTTAATTGTTGGGAGTCTGTCCCGAGCATTTCAGTTAAATGCAGAAAAGCCAGGAAATTGAAAGTTCAGACTAAAACTCCAAGTGGAGGCTGTCCTTAACTCACTCTCTTGCCTGCGTCATGTATTCTTTCATAGGCTGAAATACCAGGCTGGATTTTTAGCCTTAACCAAGTTCCTTTTCTAAATCACTTAGCCCTGGTCTACACTACGAGTTAGGTTGAATTTATTAGCATTACATCGATTGATCCATGCACCCGTCCACACGACAAAGCCATTAACATCGACGTCTAGGGCTCTTAAAATCGATCTCGCCACTCCACCCCCAACGAGGGGATTAGCGCTAAAATCGATATTGCCGACTCGAACTATGCTTAGTGTGGACGCAATTCGACGGCATTGGCCTCCTGGATATATCCCACAGTGCAACATTTGACCACTCTGGACAGCAGCCTGAGCTCGAATGCTCCGCCCAGGTAGACAGGAAAAGCCCCGTGAACTTTTGAATTTCATTTCCTGTTTGGCCAGCGTGGTGAGCTGCAGGTGAGTGCAGATCTCATCAGCAGAGGTGACCATGATGGAGTCCCAGAACCGAAGACGAGCTCCAGCATGGACCGAGCGTGAGGTACGCGATCTGATCGCTGTATGGGGAGACGAAACCATGCTAGCAGAGCTACGGTCCAAAAGAAGAAACACCAATACATATGCCAAAGTCTCCAAGGGCATGCAGGACAGAGGCTACAACAGGGACACGCAACAGTGCCACATGAAAATTAAGGAGCTCAGGCAAGCCTACCAAAAAAACAGAGATGCAAACAGCAGCTCTGGGTCAGAGCCCCAGACATGCCGCTTCTATGACGAGCTGCATGCCATTCTAGGAGGTGCAGCCAGCACTGACCCACCCATGTGGTATGACTCCGTATGTGGATCATGAGAAACCACAGAGGAGCATTTTCGGAGAGAGGAAGATGATGATAATGATGCTGAAAATAGCGCACAGACACAGCAAGGAAGCGGAGAAGCCCTTTTCCCCGACAGCCAGGAACTCTTTGTCACCCTGGAGCCAGTACCCTACGAACCCACCCAAGGTGTGCTCGATGCCGGAGAAGGGACCTCTGGTGAGTGTACCTCTGTTAAATTAATACATGTTTTATAAGCAAGCGTGTTTAATGATTAATTTGTGGCCAGTACAGCTACAGCTACTGGAAAAGTCTGTTAACATGTTCGGGGATGGAGCGGAAATCCTCCGGGGACATCTCCAGAAAGATCTCCTGGATGTGCTCCCAAAGCCTGTGCAAAAGGTTTCTGGGGAGGGCAGCCTTATCCTGTGCTCCGTGGTAACACACTCTACTATGCCAGGCCAGTAGCACGTAGTCTGGAATCATTGCTTTGCAAAGCATGGCGGCGTATGGTTCCGGTGTTTGCTGGCATTCAAGCAACATCCGTTCTTTATCTGTCTGTGTTATCCTCAGAACAGTGATATCATTCATGGTCACCTGGTTGAAATAGGGGAATTTTATTAAGGGGGTATTCAGAGGGGTCCGTCCCTGCTGGGCTGTTTGCCTGTGGCTGAATGGAAATCTTCCCCGCTGTGACCCACGCGGTGGGGGGAGGGGGAACAGCGAACATCTTGGATGTGTGTCTGTGTGTGTGTGTGGGGGGGGGGGGTGTCGATTAGGTTCGTGCTGCACGTTAACCCGAAAACCACCGCCCCTCCCTTTTCAATTGCCAACCAGTTTTAAATTGCCAGCCCAAAGGCTGTTTGTTATGGGAAATGAGGGGGTTGCTGTTTGAAAACAATCCCACATGTTATGAAGGTTAAAGAAGCTTATAGACTGTGGCTTACCATGGCTGCCTGCAAGCCGAATTCTGTTGCCCGCCGGACCTGCTTGTGTGATCTCTCACACCAAACCGGCAGACCCTCAATATAACAGGCAAAGTGCAACCTTGGACCAAATGCACATGTGATGTGTAATGTTTGAAGCATTGTTCTCTAATGTGTCTTTTAAACTACTCCTCTCCCGTTTGTTTCCTCCCACAGCTGCAAATGTTTCAACGCCACCCCTTTCATCACCGTCCCAGAGGCTAGCGAAGATTAGAAGTAAAAAAAAAAGGACTCGAGACGATATGTTCTCAGAGCTCCTGCAATCCTCCCACACTGAAACTGCCCAGCAGAATGCATGGAGGCAGACACTGTCGGAGTCCAGGAAGGCAGAATTTGATCGCGTGGACAGGTGGCGTGCTGAAGACAATGACTGGCGGGATGAAGAGAGACAGCGGCGGGATGAAGAGAGTAGATGGCGTCAGTGTGCAGAGAGAAGGCAGGATGCAATTCTGAGGCTACTGGAGGATCAAACGGAAATCCTCCGGCTTATGGCTGAGGAAAGGCGTAGGGTTCAGGAAAGGCTGCCTGAGCCCAGACCGCCGCTACAGCCCCTGTGTAACCAACAGCCCTCCTTCCCAAGATGCCCAAGAACACGTTTGGGCATCCTCCGTGCACCCAACCACTCAAGCCAAGAGAACAGTCCAAGCAACAAAGGGCTGGCATTCAATAAGTTTTAAAGTACTGTGTGTCCTTGTCCTTCCCTCATCCCCTCCTCCACCACCCATCCTGGTGCTTCCCTTCCTCCACCGCCCATCCTGGTGCTTCCCTTCCTCCACCACCCATCCTGGGAGACCGTGGCAGTTACCCCCATAGTTCCCCCTCTTTGTTTTACGAATTAATAAAGAATGCATGATTTTTAAGCAACAATGACTTTATTTCCTCTGCAAGCGGTGACTGAGGGGGGGAGGGCAGGGCGGTTTGGTTAAAGGGAAGTAGAGTGAATGAAGGGGTGGGGCTTTTCATTAATGGGGAAAAACAGAACTTTCACACAGCATCCTGGCCATTCATGAAACTGGTTTTCAAAGCTTCCCTGATGCGCAACGCACCCTGCTGTACTCTTGTAATAGCCCTGGTGTCTGGCTGCGCATAACCAGCAGCCAGGTGATTTGCCTCAACCTCCCACCCCGCCATAAACGTCTCCCCCTTACTCTCACAGATATTGTGGAGCGCACAGCAAGCAGTAATAATAATGGGAATATTGGTTTCGCTGAGATCTAACCTAGTCAATAAACTGCGCCAGCGAGCTTTTAAACGCCCAAATGCACATTCCACCACCATTCTGCACTTGCTCAGCCTATAGTTGAAAAGGTCCTGACTACTGTCCAGGCTACCTGTGTATGGCTTCATGAGCCATGGCATTAAGGGGTAGGCTGGGTCCCCAAGGATAACTATAGGCATCTCAACATCCCCAACGGTTATTTTCTGGTCTGGGAAGAAAGTCCCTTGCTGCAGCAGCCGAAACAGACCAGAGTTCCTGAAGATGCGAGCGTCAGGTACCTTTCCCGGCCATCCCATGTCGATGCTGGTGAAATGTCCCTTATGATCCACCAGTGCTTGCAGCACTATTGAAAAGTAACCCTTTCGGTTTATGTACTCGCTGGCTTGGTGGTCCGGTGCCAAGATAGGGATATGGGTTCCGTCTATCGCCCCACCACAATTCGGGAACCCCATTGCTGAAAAGCCATCCAGTATGAGCTGCACATTTCCCAGACTCACAACCCTTGGTATCAGCAGCTTGGTGATCGCCCTGGCTACTTGCATGACAACAGCCCCCACTGTAGATTTTCCCACTCCGAATTGATTCGCGACTGACCGGTAGCTGTATGGTGTTGCAAGCTTCCACAGGGCTATCGCCAGTCGCTTCTCTACTGTGAGGGCTGCTCTCATCTTAGTGTTCTGGCGCTTCAGGGCAGGGGAAAGCAACTCACAAAGTTCCATGAAAGTGCCCTTACGCATGCGAAAGTTTTGCAGCCACTGGGATTCATCCCAGACCTGCAGCACTATGTGGTCCCACCAGTCTGTGCTTGTTTCCCGGGCCCAGAATCGGCGTTCCACTGTATCAACAAGCCCCATTACCACCATGATGTCCACCTTGCGGGGGGGCCTTTTTTGAGAGAGGTCTGTGTCCATGTCCTCATCACTGTCCCCAGGGCACTGCTGTCGCCTCCTCGCCTGCTGTAGCTGTAGCAGCTCCTGGTTCTCGTTCTCCATATACTCCTGGACAATGCGCGTGGTGTTCATAACGGCGATAACAGCCGCGATGATCTGATCGTGCTCCATGCTTTCCCTGGTATGCTGTTTGCAGGACAGCAGAGTGGAAGCAGAAGCGGCAGGTGGATAACAATGGTATCAGCAATATGGCATGAAAAAAGGTGCGAAAGGATTTTTGGCTCCCCCCTCAGTTGCTTTCACGGAGGGAGCGGGGAGCAAGGGTTAGGCTCATTTCCTTCTAGCAGCAGATGGTACAATATGCGGTGAGCAAGGGTTAGGCTCCTTCCTTTCTAGCAGCAGATGGTACATTATGCTTGATATCCATCATCATCTCCTGGCCCCCTCAAGGATTGAACTTGCAACCCCGGGTTTAGCAGGCCAACGCTCAGACCGCTGAGCCATCCCTCTGCCCGTGTTCCAGGCAGTACTGAATCTCCCTTAAACAAAACGTAAAATGAGAACAACTAGAGTCACTCTGGTCACTCCCATTTATGTCCAAGCGCCCCCGGCCAGCCACACCATAGGCTGCCGGCCAGGAGCACATGAATTTCAAGCATATTGTACGATCTGCAGCTGTGTAGTCCCACGACTACGATCATTTATGGCCTATTGCACCATCTGCTGTTAGAAGACAAGGAGCTTCTGCTGTGTAGTCCCGCGACTACGACCATTTATGGCATTTGCACCATCTGCTGTTAGAAGGCAAGGAGCTTATACTGTGTAGTCCCGGAACTACCAGCCTCAGGCAGAATGGCCCCCTCAAGGACTGAACTCGCAACCCCGGGTTTAGTGGGCCAACGCTCAGAACACTGAGCTATCCCTCTGCCCGTATTACAGTGCGACTGAATCCCCACTAGACCTAATGTCCAGGCGTACGCTGGAGATTACGGTAATTGTGAGCTGAGCAGGCTCCATGCTTGCCGTAGCAAACCCCAGAAAAAAGGCGCGAAAAAGATTGCTTTCACGGAGGGAGGGAGGGACGTTTGATGGCTTGACGACATGTACCCAGAACCACCAGCGACAATGTTTTCTGCCCCATCAGGCTTTGGGATCGCAACCCAGAATTCCAATGGGCGGCGGAGACTGCGGGAACTGTGGGATAGCTACCCGCAATGCAATGCTCCGAAAGTCGGCGCTAGCCCGGCTACTGTGGACACAGTCCGTCGACCTCATGGTCTTAATGCTCTTTAATGGGGACACACACAATCGATTCCATAAATTCAGGTTTTAAAATATCGACTTCTATAATTTTGACCTAATTCTGTAGTGTAGACGTACCCTTAGAGTTTTTGCTTAGATGTTGTTCTGCTTTGGGATTTGTGCATTTTATTCTGTTTCACAAAAAAGACATACAAGTTGTGACATTCCCCTAATCTTGTAATACTTTTAAGAGAACCATATTTTGAATCATACAAGAGATTTACAAGAAAGACTCTAGCAAGTCAGGCCTTTGCAGAATGTCTCTCTCAATATATCATTATAGGGTTACATTAATCTTCTTACTTTCCTTGGAAATACAGGTGCACTGTCTATGAATAGACCTAACAGTCTTGATGAGAATCTGCCACATGAATTAAATTGACTTATGTTATGTACAAAATCCAGTCTACAAGAATCTCCTCTTCCCCCCATTCCTCATCCCAAGATACAGAAGTTACCCTAGAAATCTCCCTCTTAGGTAAACATTCCTTTCCAAATTGCTGTGATCAGTTTTTACACTGATCTGATTCTGATGTTTCAGTTACTTTAATAGTGATTTTTATTCTCTTTTGAGGCAATAAGAAGAGTGTATTGCCCAGTTACACCTGGGTAGCCACTGCTAATGGGGAATTTTTCTGTGTCCTTGTGTATCATGTTCAGTTCATGGTAACAGGTAGCTTTTTTAAAATCACAGAGGAGAAAGGCAGTTGAAATGAGCAACTGTATCACAGAAAAACAACACAGAAGATTGTCTTTTGACAGGGCCTAGACAGACTAATTTTTTAACCTACATTTAGCACCGTACAAAACTTAGAAGATGACATGGACGCTAGCCCAATGACTTGCAGTTTAGGAGACCAGACAACATAAGACACCTGGTCAAAAAATGTGTGTCTTAAAGTTAGGCACATAAAGCTAACTAAACACCTCGGCTGGAATTTTCAACAGCAATTGGGCACCCACTCTCATTAAAACCCCAGGCCTACAATGGAGGAATACTTTTTGTGGTCATAATTTTGATAGTTGCCACTTTACTATGATTAGTTTAATGCCACTAGCTTTTAAGAAGATTTTAAAATAAATATTTCTAACAAAGGAGAAAGTGGGGGAAACAGTTTGCTCGTATCATTCCAGTCTTATGGCTTCAAGGGATGACACATACTATCTCATGAGCTGTACATACTAGGGATACAAAGGAGGCACTTGGAAACTGTCCCAACGTCTTACCTTTTGTGGGGTGTCATACACCCCCCTGGGGCCAATGGAGAGAGAAGTCTCTGCACTTCCAAGAGCCAGGACTGCAGTTGTGGATGGTAATTAGGCAGGCAATATGTGCATGGGGCATAAGAATTTTTAGCTCCCTTTCCTCCCCTTAGAATCTATAGTTTAGACATTTTATCTTCTCTACTTCAGTAAAGACACACGGGACCATTCGGACAAGAAACAGAGTTATTGTGGTACATCCAACTTCAATGTACACTTCCTGTCTCCTGAGCTCTGACCTGTGCAGCCTTAATGTTCTCTTCATAGGGTCTGACACAAAGGCCTTTGAAGTCACTAGAAAGACTTCCATTGACTTCAATTCACTTTGCATCAGGCACATTGTATTTTCATATGAAAATACAGAAGACGGGAATTGGAACTGAACCCTCCCCCCCGCCAGTTCTACAGTTCTAACAATGGGGACTTTAAGTAGTCACCCACACAGGCCAGGGACACTAGACCACTGCAGTGAACCAAATCGCACTGGCTGAGCAGGATGGACTAAGCAACCTCCTAGACTTTTAATCTAATTTATCTGATCAGATAAGCCATTTTCATTTTGTTAGTAGTTGCACATTTGCCCTGAGGCCAGCCAGTCAGTTCCTATTATCACAAAAGGTCATTCTTTATGCGGTCCAACATGTTGGTTCAAGCACTCTTAAAGGCACTATGAATTTCCCTTCTGCAATCTCAGCAGTGAAGTTTTCCATCTGTATAGTGTGTCACAGATTCTGGAGATTATCACTAGAAACAGTCAGGCCGGGATGGAGAGAATTATTTCTACTCTGCATCTTCCCCCCAGCTCTCAGCAGGGTGAACCTAATCATCTTTTGATGCTAGTAGTGCCTCCTCAGCCCAACTGCATTTCTTTTGTCAAACTGTTCCCCATGTAATGACTAAGGGTACGTCTACATTGTGGCTGGGTGTGTGAATGGCAGCGCATGTAGACATATCCACATTAACTATACTCTAGCTAGCTTGCTAAAATTAGGAGAGCAGATGCTGCGCTTCAGTGCGGGTTGCACAAGCCGGCTTGAACCCCTGCCCAGGCACACTTCTATGTTTAATGAGCTAGCTAGAGTAGAGCAAGCGTGTGCACATTTGCCTGAGCTGCCATTCACATCCCTAGCTGCAATGCAGAAGTACCCAAAATCAGAAGTCCAAAGCAGTTTCTAAATTGGTCTCGTCATGTGAATCATGACACTAGCCCCTGAGCAAGCTTAAAAAAAAAGATTCAATATATAAGGCTTAGTTCATCTTGTGAATTTAGATACTTGGGCATCTATACTGGAAAAAAACCTCCCACATTTACACATGCAATGTATTCGCAGTGTTTTATTAGACATAAAAATACCTAATTAAAGAGATGATTGTAGAAATATTGATGTAGAATGAAAACCCAGCTTGGAGAGATATGCATTTCCTCAAGAAAAGCTGAACACTTGGCTGTAATAAAATTAATACTCCTTATCCTTACACCTGCCATGTTGACATTTCTGACCCTACAGCTTTCGAATTACTAGGAGCTGAACACACAAGAGTCCATGATTTCCTCTTCCTTCCAGCTGAAGGCTAGAGCTCTCCCACATTTATCTACTTTCATTGAATCTTCGATATATTTGTGTTTTATGAGGAAACAAAATGATTTCTGACCCAGACTAAAGCTAAAAAGGAACGGCAAATGCAATCAGTCCCAGAGCAGAAGTTATGCCGCTTGCAAAGAGAACCTTGCAACCAGCAGCAGCGTATCCTCTGCACTGAGGAAAATAATCAGAAGAGAAACTGCATTGCACAAGCTATTCCCCTATCCCTTACTGAGATGCTTTTTTGAAAGGGAAACTTTACTGGGCAAGCTAAAAAGCAGCACAAACGCAGATGCAGGGCTGGTGCCATTTTACTGTAGCCCATTATATGGGCAGAGATGGTTTTTGAAAAGATGCAGCAGACTATTAAAGATTACAGTCACCTCCTTATCTTAGCACTGAGAAGTTCCTCTCCATTTCCTAAGGCTTGTTATGCTGTAGTGTAGTATGTGCTTTTTGTATTGTCCTTATTCAGGGCCGGCTCTAGGCACCAGCTAAGGAAGCTGGTGCCTGGGGCAGCAAATCAGAAGGGGTGGCACTTCGGCCGTTCTTGGGGCAGCACTCCGGGGTTTTTTTTTCGTTTTTTTCCCTTCCTTGGCGGCACTTCGGCAGCAGCTTTTTCATGTGTCCTTCCTTGGTGGCACTTTGGCGGCAGCTTTTTCATTTTTCCTTTTCAGCAGCACTTCGGCGGCAGCTTTTTATTTTTTCTTCATGGGTGGTACTTTGGCAGCAGTTTTTTCATTTTTTCTTCTTCAGTGGCCACTTTTTTTTTTCCCCCTTCACTGCTTGGTGTGGCAAAAAAGGTAGAGTTGGCCCTGTCCTTATGGAAGAGGACAGTTTGCAAAAGGGTGAGAAGTTGTCCATCAAACATTCCACTCCTTCAGGGAGCCAAATAATTAATCTCTTGTAAATTGCAGTGATTGAAATCAAAGCTAGCTGCCTTGAGCTCAGTCTAATGTTTTGAAAAGTGCAAGTAACTTGGGACCTAAATATTGGCGTTCTAGTCCAAAAAAGAGAGAGATTACTATTGTTTTAGAAAACATTGCAGATATTTGTTAGTTTAAAAATCCCATGCGGTATACAGCTAATGCATTTGGAACAATAAATAGTTACTTTTAATCTTAAACACAACTGATATAGATTAGTGCCAGTAACATAACAGCAAACAGAATTCTTAGCAAGTTTGAGTTATCATATACTTGAAGATGTGGAGCCCATGTCAACACTGACAATTGTCTCCATATTGGCACCAAGAGGGAGATGGATGTAGGTGCTATGACGGGTCCGGCACCGCAGCGCTCCTTTGTGGCAGGGGTGGCTGAGGTGTCGGGGCCTCGCCACTCTTAAGTCTTCATGCCCGTCCCTTTTAAGGGCGTCCTGTTGTGGCCTAATGGCCAAAGTCTATGCAACTTGACCTGCATATCAGGGTTGCGTGGCCCAACGGCCAGAGTCCATACAACTAACTCGCCCCGCAGATCAGGGCAGTGTGGCCTAGTGGCCAGAGTCCATACAACTCGCCCTGAGCTTCAGGGCAGTGTGGCCTAGCGGCCAGAGTCCATACAAATAACTCACCCCGCAGATCAGGGCCGTGTGGCCTAGTGGCCAGAGTCCATACAACTCGCCCTGAGGTTCAGGGCAGTGTGGCCTAGTGGCCAGAGTCCATACAAATAACTCACCCCACAGATCAGGGCCGTGTGGCCTAGTGGCCAGAGTCCATACAACTCGCCCTGAGGTTCAGGGCAGTGTGGCCCAATGGCCAGAGTCCATAGCCTTCCCTCTCCCCTCTGGGGAAGTGCAGCCTAATGGCCGGAGTAGTAGGGGGACCCAGGCCCGCCCTCTCCACAGGATCCCAACTCAGGGCTCACCTGTTAGCGGAGTTCCCCCTTGTGCTTAGCTCAGCGGGGATCCACCCGCAACACGCTGAGCGTCAGTGCGGCTTTAGTGCAGCCGGCTTCTATAGTCCCCCTGGGTCACTTCCTACCCTCCACCTGGTCCTCCGGTCCACCCCCTCCAATCACAGCCTCTGTCCGAGGTGCAGAGGGTGTCACGGCTTGGTTGGCCCCTCAATCCCGGGGTGTTGGCTGTCTCGCCTCGGGAGCTGGCAGTGTGCTTCCTTCTCCGGCGGTCAGCCCAGACTGAGTCGTTTTGAAGGCCTTTATACTTAGGCTCCAGTTGGAGCATGCCCAGCAGGGCTTCCAGGGCAGGGCTTCCTCTGCCAGGAAGGAAGGGTTAACCCCTGCGGTACCAGTGCAGGGCCGCTCTGCCCCGTCACAGTGCCCACATGAGTGTGGAAGGGAAGAATATAAAAGCTTTGAGACAATCATGCTCTAAAGAGGATTCAAACATTTGTCTCCTGAATCAGAGTTAGAGGTTTTTTTCTGGATGTTGGAACTCCTAAACTACCAGTTGAAATCCTAGTTTACTCAGAACTAAGTTTGCAGTGATGAGAAGTTATTAAAGCAGTTATATGAGACTGTACAGATTGTGTGATTGGTATTGTTCACTGGTTTCCCCCACCCGCTTACTAGCTGCTAAACTGCAAAGCCATGAAGGAGAACTCCATCCCACTCTCCAGAATCAGTTAGTTTGCCTTTGATCACAGATCAGACAGAAATCAAGTACTGAACAAGTCTGAGCACACAATGCATTTTAATCTGTATTCCATTTCAAAGAGAACATGATGATTAATGTAAAACAACAAATCCTGTTCTTTGAGGTTCATTTCCATTTATATTTCAGATGTGTTTAACTTTTGAGAAAAGTAGGTCCTTTAAGACTAGCAGATGCCCACTGATACAATGACAATTTGGTACTGAATTCTGCTTCAAACTGCCTGAGAACAGGCAAGCTAGGTCTTGGGCAGCACTGTGTTTGTACATGGCCACATTTCTCAAAGAGGAATGTCATTCAGGATTACATCAGGCCTTCCCAGCCTCACTGCCTTTATTTTACTACTCAGCTCATGCTGGGAAAGATTATGCCATGCGCATTCCCTATGTGTTATGTTTCCCTGCAGGTAGATGTACTACTGCAACTGAAGTAAATGCGGACGATGCAAAGCAAATAAATTAGCCAGCTGAGAATTTCCTTTGCCTTGAGGAAAGCTCCGCTGGCATGAAGCTGGCAGAGGCAGCATAGCCACCTCCTATGCCAGCCATCCATTCCACCTCTAAGTTACAGTGTTGGTGCAAGGCCAGGGCACAGACTAGGCGCTCTGGCCAGGGGAGCGGGGCCACGGGCTTGAATTGTTAATTTCGTGAGCGTTCATGGCCCCCCATGAGGCAGTCGGGGGGCTGGAAGTGGGAGGGGCAGGGGCCAGGCTGTTTGGGGAGGCACAGCCTTCCCTACCCGGCCCTCCATACAGTTTCGCAAAGCCGATGTGGCCCTCGGGCCAAAAGGTTTGCCCACCCCTGTTGCAAGGTAATCCAGTGTTGAAGAGGGAGCCAGTTTTCAGTCACTAACTACTTCACAACAGAGAAATATACAAAGCACTTATATTCTAGGAGTGAATAAGCCCTTGCTTGATCCATGATGGCTGTTTTGCCATTCTACAGAGCTTTGAACCAGTCAAAACCAAAACGCATGACACATGGGCCAGGTTAAAAATAGTAATAGAGGATGTGGGGTTAGGGTTAGGGTTAGGGTGCAGCAGAAAGAATCTGACCATATATACACTTTTCATACACTGTAAATAGCATTAGTGTCATATATTGTTACACACTTGAAATTTTACACATGGACTAAGCCCACGAGCTGGCAGCCACACAACCCAAAGCCACAGACACTTTGGGGTATGGGAATAGTGTTGCTTACTGTAGATTGTGTCAACCTTTTAAAAAAGGCAGAAGTGTAACTTATTTGCCTTCTTGCTCCCCCACCTTCTGTTTAAGCTGTACTCTTTCCTGTAGCAAATTGTGGCATGCTTTTTCCTACACTGTCTTGAATGTCAATCTTCTCTCTCTCTCCCTTCTTATATCTCCTTTTCCATCCACATTACATTGTCTACATTCTTCCCTGTATAGTCACCTTTGGCTCCTCTTACACATTAGAGTTTTGAACCACAGTTCAACAAGAAACACACCTTATCGGTAGGCTCCAGTCACCTTTCCTTCACTACCTCTTAGAGACCAAGGTCTGATCTACACCAGCGGTTTTCAAAGTATTTTTCTGGAGACCCAGTTGAAGAAAATTGTTGATGCCCCCGACCCACTGGAGCTGGGGATGAGGTGTTTGGGGTGTGGGTGGGGCTCAGGGCAGAGGGTTGGAGTGTGGTGGTGAGGGTTACGGGGTGTGTCTGAGAATGATGGATTCAGGGTGTGGGAGGGGGCTCTGGGCTGGGGCAGGGGGTTAGGGTGTGGGAGGAGGTCAGGGCTCTGAACTGGGGGTTCAGACTCTGCGGTGGGGCTGGGGATGAGGGGTTTGAGGTGCAGGAAGGGGCTCTGGGTTTGGGAGGGCTCAGTGCTGGGGCAGCGTATTGGGGCACGGGCTTACCTCGGGCGGCTGCCAGTCAGTGGTGCAGTGGGGGGTACTAAGGCAGGCTTCCTGCCTGTCCTGGCACCACAGAGTGTGTTGCACCCTGGAAGCGGCTAGCACAGGGGTGGGCAAACTACGGCCCGCGGGCTGGTTGCGGCCTGCGGGCTATTTTTATCCAGCCTGCAAACTCCGCCCGGGGGAGCGAGGCCGCGGGCATGTCACACTCTGCTCGGCGCTCTGGCCAGGGGAGCGGGGAGGGGTCAGAGCCAGGCTGTTTGGGGAGGCACAGCCTTCCCTACGCAGCCCTCCATATAGTTTTGCAACGCCGATGTGGCCCTTGGGCCAAAAAGTTTGCCCACCCCTGGGCTAGCAGCAGGTCCGGCTCCTAGGCAAAGGCACGCAAGCGGCTCTGCATGGCTCTCGCCCTCAGGCACCTCAGACACCCCCAGCTCCCATTGGCCGGGAACCAATGCCTAGGAGCCGGACCTGTGGCTGGCTGCTTCCGGGTCGCAGCACGGTGTCGGAACAGGTAGGAACTAGTCTGCCTTACCTGGGCAGCACCGCCGATGGGACTTTTAATGGCCTGCTCGGCGGTGCTGACCAGAGCCACCGCAACCAAGTGCCTTACATTCTGCGACTCAATACTGGGTCACGACCCACAGTTTAAAAACCACTGGTCTACACTACACTACAAGCAGCTTACGTCGACCTGACTATGGAAGTGTCTACACTTTAATTTCACTCCGGCCAACGTAACTGCCCCTTTATGCCACTCATGGAGGTGGAGTGATTAAGTCAGCATAGAGTCAAGGTCAATGTAGTTAGGTTGACGCAATGTCAGTGTCGACACTTTGTTGCTTACGTCAACTATTACTGGCTTTCAGGAGCCATCCCACAATGCTTCACACTGACAGTACAATAGATACAAGCATTTCTGATGAGGACATGCACCACCAACACAAAAAGCAAAGTGTAGACATGTACAAGCAATGTAATTACTGCAGCGGCTGTATGTTGATGTAAATTAAGTCGACAATTTTGTAGTGTAGACATGGTCTAAAGCTTTTTACCTCTCCAGGAAATCCCCCAAACAGTCAAAGACTCAAATGGTGTAATAGATTAAGGATAGATAGAAATCAGATTAAAATAAGACATTATGTACAACTTCTTTAGTAGAACTCTTGGCAAGGATTTAAACTATGTAGCTAGTAGTATCAATTCCTATGGGCACCTTGCTACCAGCTGCTATCCATATTACCAACTGGGAGCTCAGATATACTGTGAACACTCATTGACTGAATGCCAATACCTTAGGCAGCAATTGTAGAAAGAACACTATAGTATGAACACAAACTTTAAAAAAAAAAACTGATTTCAGGTAATGAAGGGAATTTGATCTTAATAGTCCTTCCCCGCCCCCACCCCACCCCCAATTTGTCCAGATCAGAAGAATACAATGCACACAATTCTGCTAAATTGACAGTGTGGGCGAAAGTGATGCTTGGCAGTGTAATAGCAGGGGCAGTTGCAGGTCAACACTGAGGTGCATAGGGAGAAAGTTAGGGGGAAGATCATAGAGTTCCTGCCCACATCATGCCGTTCTCTAGTCCATGCATTTTGTGAGCAGTACATTCAACAAAAAATTCACACACTTTTAAAGTTTTACAAAAACAATGCTTTAATAGTGTGTGAACTAAGCTGGACAAATGCAGTTACATCTGCGGAACTGATACTTCTTTAGAGACCATCCGTTGGGATCTCTGCTTCAAGCACCAAAAACTCATACTATTTATGTCTTGGCTGTTCCAAGTCATTGTCATATATTTACTATGTGTTTCATGGATTAACTATGTGTCTATTGACTGCAGCTGGAATCTATTAATTTAACAGCTAAGAATTCAAACTCAGCTATTGATTAGTGCCAGAAGACAAAGTTGGGAGGTATTGCCAATTCAGAAACGGATCGGGATATCCTACAGGAAGATCTGGATGACCTTGTAAACTGGAGTAATAGTAATAGGATGAAATTTAATAGTGAGAAGTATAAGGTTATGCATTTAGGGATTAATAACAAGAATTTTAGTTATAAGCTGGGGATGCATCAGTTGGAAGTAACGGAAGAGGAGAAGGACCTCGGAGTCCTGGTTGATCACAGGATGACTATGAGTCGCCAATGTGATGTGGCTGTGAAAAAAGCTAATGCGGTCTTGGGATGCATTAGGCGAGGTATTTCTAGTAGAGATAAGGAGGTGTTAGTACCATTATACAAGGCATTGGTGAGACCTCATTTGAAATACTGTGTGCAGTTCTGGTCTCCCATGTTTAAGAAGGATGACTTCAAACTGGAACAGGTACAAAGAAGGGCCACTAGGATGATCCGAGGAATGGAAAACCTGTCTTATGAAAGGAGACTCAAGGAGCTTGGTTTGTTTACCTTAACCAAAAGAAGGCTGAGGGGAGATATGATTGCTCTCTTTAAATATATCAGAGGGATAAACACCAGGGAGGGAGAGGAAATATTTCAGCTCAGTACCAATGTGGACACAAGAACAAATGGATATAAACTGGCCATCAGGAAGTTTAGACTTGAAATTAGACGAAGGTTTCTAACCATCAGAGGAGTGAAGTTCTGGAACAGCCTTCCAAGGGAAGCAGTGGGGGCAAAAGACCTATCTGGCTTCAAGATTAAGCTAGATACGTTTATGGAGGGGATGGTTTGATGGGATAACATGATCTTAGTCAAAGGTCAATGAATTGCCATCAGTGGTAAATAGGACCAATGGTCAATGATGGGATGTTAGAAGTTACTACAGAGAACTTTTTCCTGGGTGTCTGGCTGGTGAGTCGTGCCCACACGCTCGGGGTTCAGCTGATTGCCATATTTGGGGTCGGGAAGGAATTTTCCTCCAGGGTAGATTGGCAGAGGCCCTGGAGGTTTTTCACCTTCCTCTGCAGCATGGGGCACGGGTCACTTACTGGAGGATTCTCTGCATCTTGAAGTCTTTAAACCATGATTTGAGGACTTCAATAACTGAGACATAGGTGAGAGGATTATTCCAGGAGTGGGTGGGTGAGATTCTGTGGCCTGCATTGTGCAGGAGGTCAGACTAGATGATCATAATGGTCCCTTCTGACCTTAAAGTCTATGAGTCTATGAGTCTATGAGTCTAAGACTTACACCACTCTGGCTACATGAGGGACTCATTTAACATTGAAGATGTACTTCAATGGTAGACTTTCTGCACACTCTGCCCTCTGTCTGTGTATTCATTTCAGTGACAATGCAAGTATGCATTTAAGTGACTGATTAATTACCTGTATACAATTGTAAAAGGAGGACGTGACAGAGCATGTAGAGTGTGAATAACAGATTTGCATGTGTGTATAAGGAGAGAAGTCAATGAAACCATGCAAGTAATGACATATCCAGACCTTTTGTTCCACCAGGAATTTTACTCTTCCTCCATCTCCTCATTGCGACATTTCCATGGAAGGTTAATCTTTGCAAAATTGACCCATTCTGTTATCATGCATATTAAATCAAACATCCACAGCTCTGTTGAGCCCTTATGATGCTTGCCTCCATCCAAAGGCCCAACCTCAATGCTAACCTCTTCCCCAGCTCTTAGTGGTACTAACTCATGTAGTCTTTGAACTCTGATGAGATAAATGGTTTAATGGTGATGTCCCCTGCACTGCAGTTGTGGCTCACTCCATGCCCCCTCTCACATACGGGGTCACAATGGAGTCCTACGAATTAACTTGGAGAAGCACCGATTGAGTTCTTATAGATTCCAGAGTTTTATTGTGAGCTGCAAGGTAATGAAAACATCACTTCGCATTTTTGGATAGAACTTGCAGAGCTAGAACCACTTGAGAGAGATCTGTTCACTGCGGCTCATATTTCAGACCAACAGGTTCATCTTGGTGCCAAAACGATCACAGTTTGCTAAAGCTTTTCCACAAAGCTAAATATTAGGCCATTCCTATATTCAAATACAGTATGCAGTTTAGCAGAAGCAGTCTTGTTTTCCAGTAGGAGTGCCAGAGCAAGTGCCTTCATAGAATCAACTATCACAATACATGAAGTTTGCCCTCTATTAACTGCTACTTGCATTTTGCTCAGATTATACATTATTTTACAGCTACCTGCTGAAATACTGCTATTATTGAATGAACTAGCATTAACAATATTTTAAGAGAAACCAGTTTTTAATGTGACTAACAGACAGTAGCAGGGAAATTACTTGAAAAAAAATATTACAAGACTTTACTTACGGGAAGCTAGATAACTGCTAATGGAAAACACATCTTCAAATCTTCATCATTAATTCAGACCTGCTCTGATTGCTAGAGGCTGAAATAGTTATACACAGGCACTTGCACTGGCTAAGTACCAGGGTCAAAAAGATAGATGACTATGACACTGGAAATTGATCCCCTTGAACAACTAGTGGAATTCGTTAATTACCTAGACATTTATAATGTTGACTTTTGTGTGTCTATTTTCAAGCTTTAGGAGGCAATGTTAAGTTTGGGTGGGCAGAGAAGCAACGTGTATGATATGAAACCCTATTATTCTCATATACTCTTCACAATAAGTGCCACATTGTAAATTCATGATAGATCCACAGGCCTGAGGTACCCAGGATAGTGATAGTTCAGCTATTTTACAATGGGTCAAATCCTTTCCTTGCTCCAAGTTTGAGTGAACAGGCTGTGATGGGCTGAATCCCAACCACAGAAATGCCCTCTGAAGGGCAGAATCCAACCCTGAGGGCTACAACCTTCCTAAAAGAGAAGGTTACCAAGTAGATTTGCAATCCACTGGCTACAACCCTAATCAATCTCCAATAACTTTCCATACCATCATGGATAGAGCCCAGCTCTATGGCATGGAGAGCCAAAACCATTGGTATTGGTCTCCTGTATCCTGCCCCTTCCTATGTATGGCAGCACTTCCCTTGTTTTACCCACTGTATAGTGGGACCTTTGTATCCACAGAGCAGGAGACCAGATTTATATGCACTGAAATATTTCATATACTGTAATAATCTAACTGACCACCAAGCAAATCCAGATATGAAAGGCTCTAACTGTCATTCACCTTAAATATTGCATATTCTATAATACACAAGTAGTGCTCTTGTGGAAAAGTAAGCTGCGAACTTCAAGCTGTTCGGTAGGTTTCTCTCAGAATATGACCTAGATTCCAATTGTGATATCAGGAAGTGCATCTGTCAGGTTAGCTATATAGTGGGGCTACTTTCAGTTCTTGTGTACAGACAAGTTCTAATTCTATATTCCAGAGGTAGAAGGCAGCTGCAATACTGCATAGGGTGGGCTTAAAAGAAGTTACCAGCTAATTTTCTTGTGTGCTGTAAGAAGTGGAAGCAGTTGGATCTCGTGCAATCTGTATGCTAGACATGCCAAGAGTTGCAACACACCGATGATCACTGGTGGTGTTTTTTATGAGATTAACATTCAGAAAGGTTCAGATACATGAAATCATGGTATAATTTGGTATCACATATATAGTATAATATGAAACAAAGAAGCAGCTAAATGAAATTTATTCAAGATGGTAACACTGAATATCCTGTACATAGAGTATTCAACAAAGACTTTTTGAGCAATCCCAAGCAACTGAAAGCTTCCATGGTGACTTGCACAATAACTGTTTTGTAGCATCTTTCTACTTACTCAAGACCCTCTTTTTCTGCATGAAGCGTTGGAAGCATAAACCAAAACAATGTTCAAGGGCAGAAAGTGACTGTATTGATATATTTAGGTCCACTTTAATTCACAAAAGCAAGGAAATTCAGAATAAGGTTAAAAACTGGAAAGACACATTAAAAAACACATTCCATTTTTTTCTTACAAGAGACTTGTTTTTTTGGCCACCATGAAAGTGCTGAATAATTTCATTGTAATCTCATTGACATTCTCATAGCAAGTTTTAATGACATGGCATGGAAAATCTGAGAGATGTGGACACTGAGACAAGAAACAATATTGTTAAAATTATGTCTCTATTCAGAGAAACTGGATATGGATAATCCAAGTTATGGAAGAAGCTGGGGAAGCATAAAATTACCTTTGAACATTTTAGTGCCGAGGCTACATTTTAAAAACAATCATCGCTGAGCCCAGAGCCTAATGCTACAAAGAGTAGTTTGGTCAGGGTTACCAGTAAAAAGGCCCAAAGAGCAGCAGTCTGCTGGGAAATGTAGGCGATTTGGCAATTCTGAGTTTTAGAGATGGGCCAAGTTTTAGTTTTTACCAGACCTCCCTATGATTGTATGTCTTAGATTTCTTTGGGAGCCATGAGTAATAAATTACAATATTTGTATACACAAGAGTTAAATCTTCAAGTGTGTGTATACAATGTTATGCACATTTTGGCATACATGCACACTGGTGTATTTGCACACAAGATGAATGTGCTAGTCAAAGTTAACACATACCTATATATAACCATAAAGCCACTTCCATTGTGTTTACTGCTCCTTTCCACTCCACGTAACCAGTCTTACAAAAGTACTCTAGATAAAATGCCTTATCAGAGAACTGTACGGCAAAAGAAGGAAGGTGGGAAAAGAGGGTGAAGCGTGGCCAAAGGGTGGGACAGAAATGATATCTGGAAGCATTTCAACTTGGGAAGAAGACGCTGAAAAAGAACCAGAGGGTCCTGAGCTTTGTGTAGTTTATACATCTGGCATTGATAACGGTACTGAGAGCCAGCCACAGTGTTTAACAGTTAGCAATAAAGCTTTATGTGCTGTGCCATTATTTCTCCTGTGTCACTAAGGGTTTGGTTTTGGGTGTAATGGGGTGTTGGGTGCTCTCCTTGCTTATTGCCGGCTAGTGCTTTCTTATAAAAAGGCTATATTCTAAAACAGGTTTCAAGGACATGTCTAGTGCTCATGAGTGATGCCAAATTAAAAGATCCTATTTTTCTTGAGCTGTCAGTTATGCACAGGACTCTTAACAGCACGGGCAATTCCAGGATAAGTTTCTCCACCTTGCCTCGCTAATGAGACGCCGCTCCCTTGGAAATGCCCCTTCTAGGATATACAGGGTAATTCAGTCTCCATTTCCACAGAGGCCTTGCCAAGTTTATCACTGGGCCATAATCAGAACATCCATCACCCACAGGAACTTTTGCTCCAACATTCTTACCTTATTGGGGACCACTGTGCAGTAATCTTTGCTTTTTGAATCAATTCTTCCATCTCAAAATTAGAGGGGAAAAGATTGCTTCAACCACAACAGAAACATCTCAGAAGATTCCACAGATAACCAAATCCTCCTGGCAAAAACTCTGGTTATTAAATTGTCCTAATATGTTAGAGTATAGCTCCAGAATCAAAGTAAGTGACTTGGGCAAAGTGCAGTAATGCCTGGAGTATAAAATGGCTCTGGATTAATGACTGTTCATTCACTCTTCATGGGGATGGGGAGCTTGGTTAGTCTTATTGTTTACTAGGGAACAAAGTATAAGAAGTGGACAAATTTTCAAACATGAATGTCTACAGATAGGTGCCTCTGTGTGGATGTAGGAGCCTAACTAAAAGGGGCATGATGGCTCAGCACTCATTTAGATACCTTAGTATGAATTTAAGAGGCTACGTTTATGCACTCACTTGCAAATTTGGACAAGTACTCACAACCTTTTTAACATTTGAAATGTGACTCGTATCTCTTACCAAAAGAGTTCTCCTGCTTGATTTTTGCTTTTGCAGTGTCAGAAATATCAAGTACTCAGTTTTTGCTGGATGACCTTACAATGATCTTTGGAGGACCTGAATAGTGGACTCCCACAAGGCTATGACCTTAACTGTAGATAATTTAAGTGAGAATCTTTCCCTTCAGGGGGAGGAAGTGAGCTGAAGTACAATTTAGCCTTGTGAGACATTACTGTTTAGGTCCTCCAAAAATCTTGCTAAAGTTCTCCAGCGGGGAGAGGACACATCATCTCCCATGTTAAAAGCAAGCAGAAAAGATTATTTTATTTTGAAGAAACTATTCAAGACTCAAGTTAAACTTTCAGCTGGCAAGTCCTGTGCAACTGGTTTTGCATGAACACTAGTTTATCTTAGAACCTCTTTTTTCAGGGAACATGCAGGATAACTTAATATCCAGTGTTGCCCTTCTAACTTTTCTGAAGCAAGTATCTACAGTATGTTGCCTGTTGCTGTAATTATGAGAACATACAGAAGGGATACCCTTACATATCTGCAGCCTGAAATTGCAGGAGTTCAGTAGAATATTTAATATTTAAACTGCCAGAGATAATTGCATGCTGTTTAAATTTTACTAGCATGAAGAGGCTGCATATTAATCATCTTTAATTGCTATGTGCTGAAAGAGGACATGAACTGGCAAGTGGGCAACCTGCAATAAATGGCTAGTGAGCTTTGCTTTCAGTCTTAATTAGCATTGTTAATAGGTTTATGTTTCATTTTTAATTGTGTTCTAAATTGGCCTTCCTCTCAAATTAGACCTCCCCCTCAGAACCACACGTGAGCAGGGAGATACTACCCACTGAATAGTACCTGGATAAACAATACAATTTGACTCAGAAGATGACTCGGTTTCAACTAGAGAGGGAGCATTTTTAAATAAGGCTGAGTGTTTTGTGAAGTATAGGAAGTACAGGTTTGGGGAGAAAGAGACTTTGATCCTTATAGAAAGTAGATCTTCACTAGCCAGATGCTAACAGAACCTCGATTGTACTATTTAGTTCATTGTAACTTTGTTTATAGAGTTGATTTATTTTTAATAAGAAAAAAAGAAAGGATTGTGCGATTATTGAAAGAAGAAGACCTATAAATTCATTATTAAAGAAGCTTGCTTAAACCTTGTTCTCTACTTCCCAGAATCTTGCAGGGAACTGAAGAGTCAGGGGACTTTACAAGAACAAGAGTTGGTTCAGAAGGACAGCAGAGCTGAGAGATCAATTTAGAGTGAAGCAAGTAGCATAGTCCCCCAGACAGTCTTCCAAGGAACTCAGCAGCAGTGAAGGCCGTGTTTAATTTGTACTGAAAAAGGTGCCAGGGCTCACGCAATTAGGTACCAGGGCTCACGCAAGTTTTTACATTCATAACTAGTGCAGCAAGCTCAGAGGTACACTAGAGGTGCCGAGCCTAGAGATTTCAGGGCTCAGCCCTGGCAAGCGGGGGCACAAATTAAGCACTGAGTGGAGAACAGATGGCAAGTGTGAAGAAGGGTGGTGAAGGAGTCAGAATTAAAGGAAAAGGTAGAGTTAACAACACAGACCACACTATCAGCAGCTGGCTCAAAGAAGCAGGTTGGTCCAGTGGTTAGGGTGCCACCCTCAACCTCAAAAGACCCAAGTTCAATCCTGTGCTCTATCAGACTTCTTAAATCACTTAACCTCCATAGTGCAGCTTCTTATCCATAAACTGGGGATAACAGCACTTCCCTACCTAACAAGGGTATTATGAGGGTAAATACATCAAACATTGTGAGGTGCTCAGATACTGTGGCAATGGTGACCATGTTGGGTATGTCTACACAGTGAACTACAGCAAGTCTCAGAGCCTGGGCTGACAGACTTGGACTATGGTGCTAAATACAGCTCTGTAGATGTTGTGGCTTGGACTCTGATGACTGGAGTGGACTTCAGAGAGCAACCACATCCACACAGCTCTTTTTAGCCCAGTAGTGCAAGCCCCACAAGACTAAATTTGTTGACCTGAATCTGAGACGCACTGCCGCTCACTGTGTAGATCGGTGGTTCTCAACTGTGGTCCACTGCTTCTTCAAGAAAAGCCGTTGGCACACCAGGCCGGTTTGTTGACCTGCCGCGTCCGCAGGTTCGGCCGGTCGCGGCTCCCACTGGCTGCAGTTTGCTGCTCCGGGCCAATGGAGGCTGTGGGACACTGCAGACAGCACATCCCTCGGCCCGCGCTGAGTCCTGCAGCCCCCATTGGTCTGGAGCGGCGAACTGCAGCCAGTGGGAGCCGCGACCGGCCGAACCTGTGGACGCGGCAGGTCAACAAACCGGCCTAGTGTGCCAAGGGCTTTTCTTGAAGAAGCGGTGAACCACAGTTGAGAACCACCGGTGTAGATGTACCCAGCAGTACCTATGGGAGGGAGACAGAGGGAAAGGAGGCCTTTGAGAGCATTACTAGCACTATCCCATTACTGATGTATACCAAGCCTGTTTAATGTGCTAGCTAATTAATGTAAGAGGCTAGCAAATCAGCTACCAAACAGGAGTGTATTTATGACCATGATTTTCTGCAACTGCAGGGTGTGTACTCTTGCTTTACCCAGGAGCAATTCCATTAATCTAGCATTTGAACTGAAATGAAAGCAGGACTAATTGGTGGAAATTGTTATTTTGATATTAGTAACCACAATTCCCTACAAACAACTCACAGTTGTGCAGCATTATACGCAGCCACCCAATTACATTAGCCACTGAACCCTAAATGTTATATTTTTATAGTGCCTGCTCCTGGGAGGGGCTGAGCACATCTAGCTTGCATTGTCTTTAAATGAGTCATCAAATCACATTTTGGTATATTGTGTTTGAAAATTAGTGAATGGTCGCATAAAAACTATCAAACTTCAAAGATTATGATACTGCCTATGAACAATGGGTAGAATTAGGCTTGCATATTTAGTTTTAGTATTGGCTGAATTTGAAAGAATGTTTACTATATAAATTTATCCTTGCATTAAATTTCCTAAAAGCACCTATAGTGATTGTAAGGTAGTTGATCATACACCTCCTGAGACCAGTTCTGAGCTATCTTGAAAAAGCGACAGACTTTCTTGCAAAGCCTATAGCCCTCATGAGGAGAAAACCTCTCTTCTTTTTAAACTCTGCAAGAACACAGATTAAGACCCCAGTTTTCTAATGAGCTCCACATGGGCAGACCCCTGCACATGTGCACATATGCAGAGAGTCCATCTGAGTTCACCTTGAACAAAAATAAATTACCAACTTAAAACATAAGGAGATTCCCCCACCTGAAATTGACTCAGCACTTGGGTGTGGAGATTTGGCTTCTTAGAAGTAGTCTTCTCTTCTGTCCCTCCAGCAGTCCTTCTTGCAGCACTTCCTCTGGGCACCTGTACAAGGAGAAAGCCAAGCTGGAGTTAACCAAAGACACACCAGTGTTACCACACCCTATCCCGCTTGTATATAGAAGCAGATTTCTTGAACTCTATGTGGATATGAGTTATAGGGCAGATTTTCAAAAGAGGTCAGAATCCAATAGCTTCCACTGAGAACAACAAACATGACCAAACTCTTTGGAAAGGCCAGCCCTAATTGTGGGTGCAGTGCTTCCCAAAGCCTGAGTCACCTATAATCATTTATAGCCAGATCCTACAACTGAATCTGCCCATTCAGATCCTTGTAAGACTAAGGCCTTTCTGTCATAACTAACATTGTACCCTACACAGATAACAGAAATTGCCAAATAATAACTACTTATAACTCATTTTATTTCTTTTACAATAACATACCATCATTTCAGTTATTCTAACCCACAGAAACATTAGACTCAAAGCAGTCTTTTAAGTAATGTGCAAACAAAAAGTTATCTGATAATGAGGCCCGCCGACGTGAGGAGGCCAAGGGGGCAATTGCTCAGGGGCCCAGTAGACTTAAAAGGACCTGGGAGCCTGGCCACCACTGCCAGCAGCGCAGCAGGACTAAGGCAAGCTTCCTGCCTGCCCTCGCTCCACGCGCTGGCCCCACCCCAAGCGTCGACTCCACAGCTCCCATTGGCCGGAAACTGCGGCCAGTGGGAGTTGCAGGGGCGGTGCCTGCGGGCAGCGGCATGCGGAGACCCTCTGGCACCCTGTCTAGGAGCCGCTGTCAGAATGGTGTGCCCGAGGTAAGCGCTGGCCCCCTGACCCCCTCCTGCACCCCAACCCCTGCCCCAGCCTAGAGCCCACACCCAAACTCCCTCCCAGAGCCTGCAACCACCTCCCTCGCCCAAACTCCCTCCCAGAGTCCGACCCCTCACCCCCTCCCACACTCCAACCCCCTGCCCCAGCCTGGTGAAAGTGAGTGAGGGTGGGGGAAAGCGATCGATGGAGGGAGGGGGGATGGAGTGAGCAGGGGGTGGGGCCTCAGAGAAGGGGTGGGACAGGGGCGTGGTCTCCGGAAAGCAGGGGCAAGGGTCTTTGGGTTTGTGCGGTTAGACAGTTGGCAACCCTACCAGGCAGGCATGTGGAACCTCTGGCTGTGCCAGAAGAGTGCGCCCAGACGTGCAGCCGGCAGCTCGCTGGGCACCAGCAGCTCAGCCGGCAGCTCGCTGGGCACCAGCAGCTCAGCCGGCAGCTCGCTGGGCACCAGCTAGTGCAGGCGCAGCACTGCCCAAATGTCAGGCAGACCACGTCCGCAGCTTGTGCATGCTTGGGGGCTCCTTGATTGTTCTGCCCCGGGGCTCAGAATTGCTGTCGGCGGGCCTGCTGATACTAGGAATTATTTTTAACTAGAGTTTTTAGGTCAAAAAGTCAGACAACGTTTTCATACATGTAACAGTAGACATTTTTTAAGAAGAACCTAGACTTAACTTTAAGCAGATCATAGTACCCAACTGACTAGTGACTGGTTTTATTTTCATCCAGCTGAAATACACTGTCAGAATGTACCCTTTAAAAAAATGGGTTGCAATTTAGCAGAGTCTGTTTTTTCCTTCTTTCCTACTTTATTTAAAATTTCTCCTTACTCAAAATGGCCACAATTTATGAGGTGTTAAAGTTACCTAACAGGATTGCAGGTGCTCATACCTCCAGTAAAAATGGCTTCTCTACTACTTGGGGAGTAGATACTCCTTGCAAAGATGGCTGCCCTGTTTCCCTTTGTTTTCAAGAGGACTAAATCAAATGGCTGCCTGCTTGGAAAATGGATGCTGTTTCACTAAAGCCATCCTACTTCTTAACCCTCATACCTACCAATGTGTGAAAAGGATATAAATGTTGCATACTGTGCCATAACTAACAGTGGCTCTTCAGTTTAAAAGATGTTTTAAAAAATATTTCTTCACTGTGAATTAAGCCATTAAAAATACTGGAAAGTAGGGGTTCTACTACGTGCAAACATAAATACCCCTCATATGGGTAATCAATAGGCTTTGTTCTCTAGCCAGACATCTGGAAAGGGAGTGTTGCCTAGTGGTTAGACTGCATATCCAAGCGCATGGGTTTGGTGGACTCCTTCTGACACTTGAGGGGATGAAGCTGGGGTTCACCATGTCAAAGACATGAGTACTATTCCCAGCATTGCTAGAAACGATTTGATAAAACCTCTCTGTTAACTTACTAGTAAAATTGGGTGGCTGATACTTGACTGCTTCCTAAGGTAGGGGTATAAGGTACTGCTCAGCTTGTGTAATAAAGTTCATAGAAATATAAAAAGCAGGGAATAGAAGAGATGAAATTTGAACTTGTGATCTCCTGCATTCCAGCCCAGTACAACTTCCACTAAGATAAAAGGTTGTTTGCTCGGGATATCACCCTCTTTCACTTAGCCAAAACTGAAAGCAAGACTCAGCTGAAATTCAGTACATGTAAGAGTTCTGCTTGCTCTGTGAGAGTGAGGCCACCCGTAGCAAAGAAGAGAGCCACAGCCTATGCTTCATAGACTAGTAAGGAAACTGTCAACCCCAAGCACCTCAGCTCAGTTGAGGAGCAGCAGCAGAGGTGCCTTCAAGAGATACACTCACAAGCTTTAGTGCTGGAGGGTTCTCCAGCCTCTGAAGCTTTGGCAGAGGCTCCTCTGTTCTCAGGAGCTGTGGCACTTGACAGGAGCCCCATGCCCCAGGTATGTAGACACTGCTGCTGGAGTGACAAACAGGCCTCCCTATACATACACACAGTTACCCACCCAACCTGTCTCCCCTTCCCCACTTCAACTATACCTGCTCTCTTCATATCCCCACAGGCGAAAGAGAGGACAACATCTCTGTCCCCACCTCCTTGCATGTTTTCCCATAACCATCCTACACTAGCTGTGCTTAGGTAAAGGGGATTAAGGCTGGTTAAGTGTGACATCCCCGAAGGCAAACGCTGAAGCGCAAAAAACAAGTGACGGGAGCCTCAACACACCGATCTCCCTCACAGGACAATGCAAAGCCTTCAGTACAACTTTGGCAACATCAGCCACATTCAGGGGTGACATGCGCACAGGTTAAGTGTGCCATGTGCTATGCCTTTTTGAGGGAAATGTGAGGTTGTAAATAAGGTTGTGTGTTATACTCAGAGGGAGATTAATGTAGTGTGTAAAGTTTTCTTAGCAGCTGGAGATAGAGGGAAGATAAATTCAGTCTGTCAGTGGAAACATGCTCTTTAAGTACTATGGTAGGGCTAAGAAGTGCCCATAACTTGCTATTCCCTTGTTATCTAGGGCTTGTGCTGAGGGGCTGTCACACTGAGACCTTGTCTTCACTGCTTTTACCTTAGGGTAACTAATGTGCATGAACTATCCCAAGATAAAAACACAGTGAGGACATGGCACTTCAGTTTTACCATCAGGTAAAAAACACACCTTTTTTAGCAGGGAAGACAAGGCCTTACTCCCATGTAAATGAAGTTTGGGGCGGGGGGGGGATCATAGAATTAAAATATACATAATGTATACTTCAGTTATGGACCCCACTAAGCTCCACCCATATTAATGTTATATCTATTTCCATAGAAACTGCATCTGTTATTATTTCAGCAAAATTCCCATGGGCCTCACCCAGGCTTATGACTGAATAAGGTCTGTAGGCGTGAGCTCATAGTAACTAAGAGCATGTTTCAAAAGGAGAAGAAAGCAGAAGCAATTTATGAAAATGACAAAATGAAGAACAAAAAAAAAAGATTAGACTGACTCTAAATGACACAAGCAAACTATGTGATGTTGCTAGGTTTATTTCCACTAGTTCAAAAAGATTGGTATAATTCCCTCTTGGCTCTGCCTTCAGTGATTAATATAAACATTCTAAACTCATGACAGTAAAATACACCACACCATCACAGGTTGTGAAGAGTGTGGGGAGAGATTGATATTGAGTTCATTACCTAGAGAATATATAGCAGCTGATCTTTCATAGCATTTATCTTTACTCATGAGGAAAGGCAGGATAACTTAACTGTGGTTAAACCACTTAAAATTACCCCTCATTTCCTCATCAAATATCGTACCATCATGTCGTGTATTTTTACATGCTGATCCTATAGCAGTCTCTTGTCAGAGATTCTTTACCATTCGGGCAGCAAAATGGCTTCATGCTATGAAAGGAGGAATGCTGAATTCTGTGTGAACAGTTCATTTCATTTTTTTCCCACCTTAAACTACAGAAAATGTGCCAAGTCTGTGTTGAATGGAGTTCAGTGTAAATACATCTTTCTGAGGTATTATTGGATTTTAGAGTTTAGCCTTTAACTAATCCAGAAACACAAATGACTAATTGTGCAACGTTGTTGTAGCAGTGTTAGTCCCAGGATATTAGATAGAAAAGGTGTGTGAGGTAATATCTTTTATTGAATCAACTTCTGTTGGTGAAAGAGACAAGCTTTCAAGCTCTACAGAGCTCTTCTTCAGGTCTAAGTCAAGGCTGGGAAAGGAAATCAGAGTGTCACAGCTAAATACAAGGTGAAACAGATTGTTAAGCATAAGAAATTAACGTGTTGCAAGAAACCATTCAAAATGAAGTGGGCAATTAACACCTCTGCAATCAGAAGACAAAGGAGAATTAGTGGGTTATATTATTGTAATGAGACATAAAAGCAGTGTTTCTACTGAGTCCAATGGTATGTCTACACTACGAAATTAGGTCGATTTTTTAGAAGTCATACAATCTGTTTTGGGAACAGATTGAATAAAGTCGAATGAGTGCATCCTCACTAAGCGCATTAAGTCGGCAGAGTGCGTCCACAGTACTGTGGCTAGCGTCAACTTTCGGAGTGGTGCACTGTGAGTAGCTATCCCACAGTTCCATCAGAATGCTGGGGTGAGCTCCGAATGCCTGATGGGGCACAAAATTTGTCACAAGTGGTTTTGGGTAAATGTCGTCAGTCGCGCCTCCCTCCCTCCATGAAAGCAACAGCAACCAATCGTTTTGCGGCTTTTTCCTGGAGTGCCTACGC
This sequence comes from Chelydra serpentina, assembly GCA_037349315.1. Taxonomy (NCBI): domain Eukaryota; kingdom Metazoa; phylum Chordata; order Testudines; family Chelydridae; genus Chelydra; species Chelydra serpentina. The sequence goes on from JBAIAC010000023.1 coordinate 2,958,635, forward strand.
ATGCGCCATAGCTCTGCAAGCGGGAGTCTGCTCAGATCACCACTGCAGTTGTGAGCATTGTAAATAAACACCTCGCATTTGCCCTTGGAGGTTTTTGCATATATATTGGCATTGCGTCTTTTGGAACGGAGTTCTGATAGCACTGATTCATCTCTCCATACAGCGATCAGATCCAGTATCTCCCGTTCGGTCCATGCTAGAGCTCTTTTGCGATTCTGGAACTGCGTGGTCACCTCTGCTGATGAGCTCGCCACGCTGGTCAAACAGGAAATGAAATTCAAAAGCTCCCAGTGGTTTTCCTGTGTACCTGACTAATGCATCTGAGTTGAAAGTGCTGTCCAGAGCGGTCACAATGGGGCACTCTGGGATAGCTCCCGGAGGCCAATACCGTGTAATTGCATCCACACTACCCCAAATTTGACACGGTGATGTCTATTTCAGCGCTAATCCCCTCGTCAGGGAGGAGTACAGAAATCGATTTTAAGAGCCCTTTAAGTCAGAAAAAATGGCTTTGTCGTGTGGACGAGTGCAGGGTTAAATCAATCTAATGCTGCTAAATTCGACCTAAACTCGTAGTGTAGACCAGGGCCAAGATTAGCAGAGTTATGAGTTTAAGCTCCCAGGCTCATCTCTTGAAGGTGTTATAACTGTACAGTATCAAACTCAGATAAAGGATGAGGATGGATTTTATGGGGGGGAAATGTTTAATTAGGAGAAGCATTCACTGTGCCTAATACAGTAGTAGATTGCTGAAAGAGCCTACATCTGGTTAGGGAGGAAATTTCAGAGTAATTAGCATCACATTCACTTTCGTCTCACCTTTAGCCAGGCAAGCATGCCACTCTCCCTTTATCAACTGCCCGCTGGTGGAAGACAGCAAATTAGAAAGAGGAATCACATATACCACGGCATACACTAGCCAACACATGTTTCTAACTGATGATAAACTGGGTAAAGGGGGGTTTATGTTATAGACAGTGCCACTTGCAACTAATGTGGTGCTTAGTAAATTAGGAGGAACAAACTATGAAATCCTTCAGTATGGATTTAGAAATAGCTCTTGATCTGGCTAATAGCACCTAGGGTCTCTACAGCTGGCTATGTAACATTTACAAGGCAACAATAGAAAATTGTGTACATTGTCAGGTATTTGACCTGTAACTTAACTAACTTTTGACAGTTGCTCCATTTTACATCCTTTCCAACAGTGTTGCAAAAGAGGTGTCACATGACCTTTCAAAATGCAGTTTGGGAACATGCTGAAGCATTGGTCCTGTACACTTCCATGCAAAAGACTTGGACTGATTTCTAGGTCTGTTTTTTTGCTTGCCAGGTCAACAAAGCAAGGGCTTGGGGCACCACAGGGGTACCTGATTCAACCTTTGGCAGAGGGAGCATCTCCTATTGCACCACAGCAACTCCTGCCATCGGGCAAAGGAGCAATCCCGATAGGGATAGTTGCATCTAGCTCTGCTCAGCCAAAACTCTGGGATCTTGAAGAGGAAAGATGGGCTATTGTTTGAGAACACCAATAAAATAAAAGGACTGTTTGTTTCTCACAACATCTCAGCTTTTCAACACAGTAACAAATAGTTTAGGGCAGTGGTTTTCAAATTGTGGGCCAGGACCCCAAAGTGGGATGTGACCCTGTTTTAATGGGGTTGCCAAGGCTGGAGTTAGACATTCCTGGGACCAGGGCCAGAGCCCAAACCCTTGGACTTCGGCTTCGGCCCCCCTGCCTACTTTCAGAAAAGCAAACTTTGAAGATTTAAGAAATCTATGTAAGATTCATGGGAGGAAGTAGCCAAATAGTGTACTGGAAGGAAGGAATGCTGAAAGGAGGCTGGGGCATGCTGAAAGACTACCGTTTTTATGACAAGGAAGAATGCAAAGGACAAGAAATGGCAAGCGTGGTTTCAAGTGGGACTGCTCAGGTACGATGTTAAAACCAAAAAAAATCCTCTGTATTGCAAATGAAAAATGAGGAAGGCAGATGATCAAAAATACATACTCAATCAGGGCCGGGTCCAGGCACCAGCCGATCAAGCACTTGCTTGGGGCAGCACCTTCGAGCAGGGTGGCACCAGGAGGTGCTCTGGCCGGGGTGAAGAGCGGGGCCGCCAGCATGCCGCCCTCCCCCGCGATCCGGCTGGGAGAGGCGCTGGGGGGGGGGTTGTTGCGGTGCAACACTGGGGCAGGGGGTTGTTTCAGCGGGGCAGTGGCACTGGGGGCGTTGTTTCGGCGGGCGCTGTGGAGGGGGTTGTTTGTTTTTGTTTGGGGGAGCGGCACTTGGGGGTTTTTGGGGGTTTTTTTGCTTGGGGTGGCAGAAAAGTTAGAGCCGGCCCTGTACTCAATTAAGGTTTGCAGGAAAAGTTAAGGGCAGCATGAAAGCACAATGAGTTAATGTTAGCCAGAGGGCTAGGGAAAGAAATATAGCAGGGATAAAGAAAGGACCAAAGGGATCATCTATAAATGAAGGCTGATGGAATTAACAACTCAAATGGCAGAGACACTGAAGTCCTTGTTTCAACAAGAAAAATAAAGAAAAGTAGCAACACTTATGAAGTGAGGATGACGAAACAGCTAGTTATAAAGAGCTGGGAGGGGAATTTCAGAAAACTTGAATAGCTACAAGTCTGTTGGCCCAATATTATGCACCTTAAGGGGTTAGAATTAGAAAGTTAACCTACTGTGCCACTCACAGTCATTTCTGAAAAAAGTCATGGGGAAATACCAGAAAACTAAAAAAAGCCAATGTTGTACTGATCTTTTAAAGAGGAAAACATGACAAGGCAATTAACAGCTGTACAAGTCTGACTTCTATATTTGGTGAAATAATAGAATAGATACTGAGAAAACAATCCCTAAACAGCTACAGGATAATGGGGGGAGGGATAGCTCAGTGGTTTGAACATTGGCCTGCTAAACCCAGGGTTGTGAGTTCAATTCTTGAGGGGGCCATTTGGGGATCTGGGGCAAAAATTGGGGATTAGTCCTGCTTTGAGCAGGGGGTTGGACTAGATGGCTTCCTAAAGTCCCTTCCAACCCTGAGATTCTATGAACCATGAGCTATAAGTGTTTACGAAGAACAGTCCTTGCTAGATGAACACTTTTATACAATTACAGACTTAGTGGATGAAGGAAAAGTGGTAATGTGATATCTGGATTTTAGTAAACAGTTAGATATAGGATCTCTTGAAATCTCACATAGCTAATTAAAGCTAGCTGATATACATAAATGCTTTCAAGGGGCTTGGAAACTGGCTAAGGAACTGTAAACAAAGGTTTATGATAAATGCCAAAGTACTGATTTGTAGGGAAGTATCTAGGGAACACTTCTGCACTTGCAAAAGGATAACCTAATGGGTCTTCTTCCATCCCTTTGAACTGTGGTTCTAGGGTAAGCCCCTAAGGGATAAGCCTGGGGGAACTTGTTTTAAAATCTGGTGTTCTCTATCAAACAACTGAAGTCCTAATCACTGTCATCTCAGAGGCTGGAATCGTGGATTTTAAAATTTGCTCCCACACATCATAGTCTTAGAAAATATATTTTTTAAATTCCAAAAACTTTAGTGAAACTTAGAAGGAAAAAATGCTGCAATATCAGCCCCCAGTTTTATTTGTTCTTTTCTTAAAGATAAGAGGCCATGTTATTTCCTCCTGCTCCATGTGCTTGCACTAGTCGGGCTATGAAAATTAGCTGGAATTTGTCTCTAACTGGCCAGCTGAGAATTCCCCAGCATCAGGGAGCTCTCAGATTGCATTTAACCAACTCCTACGCAAACGGTGGCCTCCTAGACATAGGGACAGAGAGGAGCATACTTGCACACTGCCAATTCAACTGGCCTTTGGGCCCTTGAGGACCATAGCCAGCTGGTGTAAGCAGGGCCATCTCTACCATTTCTGCCGCCCCAAACAGCGCGCTGAATTGCTGCTGCGGGCGGCTGAAGGTGGAACCGGCCGCCGAATTGCTGCCGCAGCGGGTGGCACGTGCCACCCGAATGGGACACAGACTGCTGCCCCTTCCAAATTGCTGCCCCAAGCACCTGCTTGGAACGCTGGTGCCTGAAGCCACCCTGGATGTAAGTTAGAGCAGCCTCAACTTGAGAATCAGGGAACTGAACTGGCACCCTGACTGTACCTCCTACTACACTGAGCAAATCTCAACACATAAGAATCATTGTAGGGATTCATGAATCGTCTCGTAAAATTGTTTTCCATTCTGATGCATCCATGGCTCTAGTATTAGGGCAGTTTTATTTTGTTAATTGATTACCTGATACTAATAAGAGCAACAAAGAGTCCTGTATCGCCTTATAGACTAACAGATATATTGGAGCATAAGCTTTTGTGGGCGAAGACCCACTTCGTCAGACACATGCGTCAGACAGATGCATCTGACGAAGTGGGTCTTCGCCCACAAAAGCTTATGCTCCAATATATCTGTTAGTCTATAAGGTGATACAGGACTCTTTGTTGCTCTTGCAGATCCAGACTGACATGGCGACCCCTCTGATACTTGATACCTGATACTATGTTTTTGTAAGTACATATTCTTTTTTGCTGCCTTCCTCCTTTTTATTAATATTTTGGGTTTCCTTTCCTCTTCTGCATTCTGGATTTTATAGGAGGGATTGCAACCAATTTGTTGATAGTTTTTAAGATTCAACATTTGTACAAAAAATTATTTTCTTTGTTATTGGCTTGCCCACTAGACTCCATATCAGCATTGGTAATTATATATTTAGACAGCATAAAAAGTGTGAGCATATATTTTGTTGGATTTAGACTATTAAATGTAATGATTTCTAATGCAAAAGGAGCCATTTTATATAAAAGGTATTTCAGTAAACTGCTGAAATTGTATGTTTAATTCCAAAGCCTCTGTTAACACCTTTCCTGTCTGTGATGGGGGTTAACCCATCACCTGCAAGGCAAGGGAAAGAAGCTCAATGAATCATAGGTTTCAGAGTAGCAGCCATGTTAGTCTGTGTCAGCAAAATCACTTCAAAAGTTTTTTTCCCCCTGCTGATAATAGTTCCTCTCAATGAATTAGCCTCTTACAGTTGGTATGGTTACTTCCACCTTTTCATGTTTCTCTGAATGTATAAATATCTTCTTACTGTATGTTCCATTCTATGCATCCGAAGAAGTGGACTGTAGTCCATGAAAGCTTATGCTGAAATAAAATTGTTAGTCTCTAAGGTGCCACAAGTACTCCTTTTCAATTAATCATGCACCGTACCGGGGGAGGGAGGGTGATTACCAAATTGCTTCCTGGCCAGGGGAGGCAGAACTTGGCCTCATAGCTGAGGGAACTCAGCTGAAAGGAGAACACCCAAGAGAGAAGGTAGGTGTTCCTGAGCTCTCTGGAAAGGCTTTAAGGTGAGCTGTGATGTACCCAGGGTACAACCTGGACTAATGAACAGCTGTGTCCCCTCAGCTCTCTAATCTGGGGTGTCTTTTACACTGCTTTGCTGTGAAAGCAATCACTCCTGGTCTACTATCACACAGCCTCCAACACATAAGTTACTCCCTGTTATATTGTATGACTGCTGTAGCCAACCACTCTTGAATTACACTACAGAGCGACATAAGCAAACTCCCAGCCCCAGACTTTCCCCAGAAATGTGCGTCTTGTACTTCACAGCTCTCTCCTGGATAATACAAGCTCATATAAAGTCCATCATTTTATTAATCGAAAATGATATGCACAAATCCTGTTATCCCAAATGGAGTTTCCCAAACACTTCAATCCAAACACACTGCTTTAGATAAAACAATAAAGCAAGTTTAACTATAAAAGGATCGATTTTTTTAAGTGACTATAACCAATGAGGCATAAAAGTCAGAATTGATTACAAGAAAAATAAAAGTAAAACAACTAATGCCTAACAACAAACTAGAATGAATTCAAAGCAAGGTCTCTCTTGCCACATGTTTCAGCAGCCCTACTGCTCGAACTTCTTTCAGTCAGGATCCCTCCCTAGTCCAATAATGCTTCCTTTGTTCTTCAGGTGTCGTGGATGCCATAGGTAGAAAGGAAGGAATCAACTGGGGCATTTGCCCTCCCTTCTTGTAGTTCTTTCCCTTCTTGGAGAAGCAGCCAGGTTGATGAGACAAAAAATCTCAAACTGTTTCTTTTTAAATAGGTAGATTTTTTGCATATGTCCCTTTTCCTGTCAATGAATGGCCATTAAGCAGGTGATGGTCCATTTGACCTTGTTTACACCTGGCTGAGGCAATAGCTTGCCCTATTTCTCTAAGGAACTGATTTGGCCACTCCCCAGACTTGGAACATGTCTGAATAACACCATGCTGTGGAATGTTATAACTTTACATACAATATTGCCAAACATATTTTATCAGGACCATATTGACCAGCGAGTTGAGTTTTCAGATAATACCTCACAAGACATACTTGTATGATGATTATGATAATAGTGTGCAAGGGATGAACACAGGGTACAGACAGTCCCATGGGCTGACTGAGGAACACTGCAAGGACAGAACTGATCCCTGAGGCTGGCCCGGAAAACAGGGCAAGATCCAGGGAAAGACTGAACTGGAGGCAGGACACTCCTACAGAGAGAAATCCCCAGGGAGCAAAGTGGGCTCCGGTTGGAGGAAGCCCAAAGATATGGTTTGGAAATGAAAGCAGATGACTTCAATAGTCCAAAGGAGCAAAATAATTATTCAGATTTGTAGGGATTTTCATTTAGACCTTCTAGTTATCCCTGACAGGATTGGAATTTTATATGACTTGGCTGGAGGGCGGAGCCCCAGTGAAAGGCAGATGGCCAGCAGGAGATGCTGGAACTGAGGATACTAGCGACACTATGCACGGATGGCAAGGGGTGTTCTAAAGGTGAGTACACAACCTCACATATGGTTGCCAGTTTTCGTTGGATATATTCCTGGAGGTTTCATCACATGACAAACTTGAATTAAAGATTAATCTTTAATTCCTGGACACTCCAGGACAATCCTGGAGGGTTGACAACACTAACCTCACATCGCTGTTTTTAGTTAATGAGACAGATCCTGTGCACTGGTGGTTTCTAATGGAAAGTGAAGAAAAGAGAATGGAAGAGAGAAACAGTATATAATAGACTTTGTTTACGGTCATGAATGTTTCCTCCAGTCTGAAAAATCCAAACCCAAAGCTTAAATTACTGCACACTGAAGGTCAAACATTGTGAAGTCTTTCAGAAAAATCACGTTGAATTTTTCTATCAAGACTTTAAAATAAAAGTGCATTGATTTATCCAATTTTCTTTGTTCTCAGCCAGAGAGGAATAAGTGATAGTATAATATTAACCCAATATATTCTCCAAGTGTTGAGTCATGGGCATGTGGTGTTACACGCTACTTTCCTCAGAGACAATAGGAAGACGATGCACTATTTTTGGCATGGTGGGATTTCCATCAGCAAATCTCCAAATGTCCAGTTGAATTTGCCATGGTGACAAGGTTGTGCCACCATTTAAACAGCAGACACTTGAGAGACACTGGATGGCTGTAGAGTTGGATGCAGTTAAAGCTTTACAGAACTGAGACACACTCAGAGAATATAAAAAGTCTGAATGACTGAAGATACTAAGTTTTCTTATATATGAACATTATATTCTCTAGTGAATATAATGAGCTGGCCATGTTTTCAGCATTACATCTAGCTGGTGATTTAGACATTACTTGTCATCTTAGCCCAGGGCTACACTAGGGGAGGGGGGTCGATCTACGATACGCAGCTTCAGCTACGTGAATAACGTAGCTGAAGTCGGCGTATCGTAATCGGCTTACCTGACCATGAGGACGGCGGCGAGTCGATCGCTGCCGCTCCCCCGTCGACTCCGCTTCCGCCGCTCGATGACGTGGATTTCCGGAGCTGACGGGGAGCGCGATCGGGGATCGATTAATCGCGTCTTAACGAGACGCGAAAAATCGATCCCCGATAGATCGATTTCTACCCGCCGATCCGGCGGGTAGTGAAGACAAGCCCTTAGTAGTGAAAAATTAGGACCATCTACTCCTGTTGCGCATGGTGAAGCTTTCTACAGATAAACCTCTCACCTTAGCATAAAAAAACAAAAAGCTTTTTTTTTCACCTGGGTTTTTGGTGTGAAAGTTAGTCAATTCTTATCAATTCACGTTAGTTCTGCAGTTACCCGCTTTCCTAATCCCTCTCATGGAGTAATGATGGAGATCTCCTCCATCATTACTGTACATTCACCATTATCCCAACACTAACTTTTGGACCACAGTGAACAAGGTCTTTCTAAACACCAAAACCTCACAGGATCCTTTCAACATAGAATAGAAATCCCAATAACTACACATCATACCTTTTTCACATGGGTACTGTAGTCTTAAAAGCCAGCTGGGGTGAAGTCTTTGGCAGAGTTTTCTCAATTGCAGAGCAAAGGGGAAACTCCTGCCAAGTATGACAAAAATTGTTTTCTGAGTTTCTGAAAGCCTTAAGAGTTCATGTTTCCAAGGCAACACCATCACACAGAGAATCATTAAAACAGCCACTATCTTATTTCACTTACAAATCAGGCTCCAGCTCTTGTCTAAACAGGGTATTTGTAAACCAGCAGAGCATGACTGCTTATGCAAAGTGCTGGGAGCTCTTCACAGATGAAAATAAATTATGAGGGTGAACAAGGCTGGTGTCTCGACAGATCTGGGGTTATAAATGTAAAGATTAGCAAGACTCTTGTGTAAATTTCAGTGGGTATTAGTGCTGGGCCTTTAAGAACTCCTGAAAGGGGAACATCTGGGAAAACTCTCTATGGCACAACAAGATTGCTCAGAAAGGACATAATAAAAAGGGATCCCACTTCCATTCTGAACACCACCAACCCACAGTGGAAGCCAACGAGCAACACAGTGGCCTCTTTCATTTAAGTACAATGGAAGATATTTCCTCTGCTTTTATTTTTCCTACATCAAAATCTGCATTGATCTGATAGCAAATCTAAATTGCTGACATAGAAAATGGTTTGGATCATTTTTCAATTAAAAACAGGCAACACTTCTAAAACTTTGAAATTAAATGGGTCCTAAATATAGAACAAACAACATAACTGGGGAGTTAAATATTTATTTTGTCTGCTCTTTAATCTGGCAGACAAAGGCATAACAGCATCTAAGGGATGGAAATTGATGCTAGAAAAGTTCAACTAGAAACTACGTGCACAGTTTTAGCAGTGAGGATAATTAACCACTGGGATCATTCACCAAACGATATGGTGGACTCCCCTTTACTTGAAGTCCTTAAATAAAGACTGGCTTTTTTTCTAAAATTCTCTCTACCTCAGCCACCCATTACTGGGCTCAAAGCAGAAATCACTTGGTGATATTCAATGAGCTGTGTTATGCAGCAGGTCATACTAGTTGATCATAATGGTCCCTTCTGGCCTTATTAATATACATTTTAAGATATTTTGTATTGTAAGATATTTCGTAAGTATGTGCTTATCTAAAAGTTAGATTTTTTTTCAAGTACATAAACATATACATATTCCATCCTTGGTGCTTAGATTCCTCAAAATAACTAAATCAAGGGTGCCTTAAGGAAATAACGGAGCAGAAAAGGATGTCAGTCAAGTACGGTACCTCTGACTGTCCATATCTGGTCATAGTACAGTCTTCTAGTAAATATCCAGTTTGGCTATGATCCCGTCTCACCACTGCTAGTGAATTCAACATAGGGAAATGTACCCAGAGAATCAAGGACCTGAGCCCTCCAGAATTGGGTTGCATCTACTAGAGGGTGTGGCAAAGTACCTCCTTCTCCTCAGCGGTCTCGGTCCTTTAAGCCCCGGAGACTCAGGCTTGGGCAAGGTAAACCCCTTGGGTTTTTCCCTTTTCCTTTTGGGAAGGCAATATAGCCCTTCTTTTGGGAAGGGCTCAGTGTCTTGGGGCACCCAGCCCCACTGGTGCCTTTCCTGCTTCTGCTTCTCTCACACTCTCTCTCAGTCTCTCTCCTCCCCGCCATGCACAGCAGGGAGGGTTTAAAAAGGTCTCCAGCAATCGCCGCCAGCTGGACCTAATTAGTTCCCTGGTAACCCCTTTCCCAGCTGAACCTTATTTCCCCACAGTCCTCTCTCCTTAGTGGATAGGGAGAGGGGTTTTAACCCCCTGGGACCACTTACTGCCTCCACCTTTTGTAGCTATCTGTCCTGGGTTTACCACATATCCCCCCCCCCCGCTCAACACTACAGGGTTGGGCTACTTGGGACGGACAGTAGTGCACTCGCGATAGGCCATCTGCATTGCCATGCTGGATTCCAGATCTATGCCGTACTATGAAAGTGGAAGGGTTGGAGCGAGAGGAACCATCTTGTCACTCTCTCATTCTTGTCTTTGTTTTGGTGCATCCGTTGCAGAGGGGCATGGTCCGTGACCAGGGTAAATCTCTGCCCCAGTAGATAATAGCGGAGACTTTCAATGGCCCATTTCACCGCCAGGCATTCTTTTTCCACCACGGCGTACTTCCGTTCTCGAGGCAGGAGCTTCCTACTGAGGAAGAGGACGGGGTGTTCCTCGTCCCCAACCATTTGTGAAAGCACCGCCCCCAACCCTACTTCAGAGGCGTCGGTTTGTAGGATAAACTCCCTCCTCCAGTCCGGGGCTACTAGCACAGGGTCTGTGCAGAGGGCCGTCCTCAAATCTGCAAAAGCCTCTTCAGCCGCGGTAGACCATTTTACTACGTCTGGGCCCCTTGCTTTTGTTAAGTCCGTCAATGGGCATGCTCTGGTGGCGAAGTGTGGAATAAACCTTCTATAGTACCCCACTAGTCCCAGGAAGGCTCTGACCTGTTTTTTCCGGAGCGGTCATGGCCACTTCTGTATAGCCTCCAACTTGTTGAGTTGGGGCTTCACCAGGCCCCTCCCCACTATATAGCCGAGGTACTTGGCCTCCGCTAACCCAATTGAACACTTGGAGGGATTTGCAGTTAGCCCTGCCTTCCTCAGGGTGTCTAGGATTGCTTCCACCTTCTCCAAGTGTGTCTCCCAGTTGGGGCTATATATAATGACGTCATCGAGATAGGCTGCCGCGTACTTGCCATGTGGTCGCAGCAGTTTGTCCATCAGTCTTTGGAAAGTAGCGGGAGTGCCATGCAATCCAAAGGGGAGGACGGTGTATTGGTATAGACCTTCTGGAGTCGCAAAGGCCGTCTTTTCTTTGTCGGCCCTGGCCAGGGGATCTGCCAATAGTCCTTGGTCAGGTCCAGGGTAGACATAAACCGTGCTTTTCCTAATCGGTCGATTAGCTCATCTATCCGGGGGATGGGGTACGCATCAAATTGTGACACCTCGTTCAGCTTCCGGAAGTCGTTGCAGAACCTCATACTGCCGTCCGGTTTGGGCACTAAGACCACGGGACTTGACCATTGGCTATGCGACTCCTCGATGACTCCTAGGGTTAGCATCTTCCTGACTTCAGTCCTGATCTCTTCTCTTTTGGCCTCCGGGATCCGGTACGGTTTGACGTTCACCTTCACTCCAGGCTCTGTGTGGATGTGATGGTGAACCTCAGTAGTCCGGCCTGGCTTTTCAGAGAACACATCCTGGTTGCATTTGATCAGGCTGATCACTTCTGATCGTTGTTCCGGGGTCAACTCGGGAGAGATCCCCACCTGGTCGGGCTGGTCGCGTCTAGGGGGCATTGCGCCTAGCGCGACTACCGGAGCTTCTCTATCCTGCCAAGGTTTCAGCAGATTTATATGATATATCTGCTCCAGCTTCCGGCGGCCCGGCTGTCAGACCTTATAGTCGACCTCTCCTACGGCTTCTATTATTTTGTATGGCCCCTGCCACCTGGCTAGCAGCTTGCTCTCCGCTGTGGGTATGAGCACCATTACCCGGTCTCCCACCTGGAACTTCCGGGTCGCTGCTTGACGGTTGTAGTATGTCTGTTGTGCCCCCTGGGCCTTCTCCATGTGTTCGCGCACCAGGAGGGCAACTTGGGCGATCCTGTCTTTCATCCGTAACACGTGTTCAACAACGTTTCTCCCCGGGTTTGGCTGTTCTTCCCAGCCTTCTTTCGCCAGGTCCAGTATGCCCCTGGGGTGGCGACCATATAACAGCTCGAAGGGGGAGAATCCAGTAGAAGCCTGCGGCACCTCCCGTACGGCAAACAGCAAGTAGGGAAGCAGGGTGTCCCAGTCTTTCCCATCACGACTAACCACTTTCCGTAACATGTTCTTCAGTGTTCTATTAAAACGTTCGACAAGACCATCGGTCTGGGGATGATAGACCGACGTCCTGAGGGACCGTATGTGGAGCAATGCACATAGGTCCTTCATTAGTTTAGCCACAAAGGGGGTCCCTTGGTCCATCAGGATCTCCTTCGGTATCCCCACTCTGGAAAAAATCCGGACTAACTCTTTGGCTATGGTTTTGGACATGGCGTTCCGTAGGGGTACGGCCTCGGGGTATCGGGTGGCATAATCCAATACTACCAGAATGTACTGATGGCCCCGGGCTGACTTCTCCAATGGCCCTACTAGGTCCATAGCTATTCGTTCAAATGGGGTCTCTATAATGGGCAGAGGTATCAGAGGGGCCCTCAAGTGTGGTCGGGGCCCATGTATCTGGCATTCCGGACAGGACGTACAATATCGCCGGACCGCCGCATAGATGCCGGGCCAAAAAAACCTCTGCAGGATCCGATCAAGGGTCTTGTCTATCCCTAGATGGCCCCCGAACAGGTGGCTGTGGGCCAGATCCATCACGCCCCTCTGATGTTTCTGTGGGACCAAGAGTTGTTCTACGACCTGCTCCTGGACCCGGACTATTCTGTATAGCAGATCATTCTTAATTACAAAATATGGCCCCGGGCCCTTAACTCTACCTTCCACTGGGACCCCATTCACCTCGACTACTTCCTTACGAATATGGTTGTATATGGGATCATTGGCTTGATCCTGACCAAAATTCCCGAGCGTAGTCCCCATTGGACCAAACTCAAGGGGGTCTACCTCCGTCTCCTCCTCGGGAAGAACCCCTGGGGTATCCGGCCCGGCGACGTGGTTATTAATCATCGGCTCCGATCCACTGTTGGTTTCCCCTACAAGCGTAGCCTTCCGGTACTGGGTCAGGATCTTCATCCCCCTTCTTTTATCCTCCCTCCGTTCCCTCCGAGTCTTCCAGGGCTTCCCCGGCGGGGAGAACAGATCCTGAGCAAACTCATGGAAGGCTGGGGGCAGGCTACCTGTTGGGGCCACCCCCAGGGTCCCGGGGTCATTATTTCCTACTACCTCCTCCCCAGGGAGTAGGCTATCAAATCCTGGGAAATCCCGTCCGATAAGGACTGGGTAGGGGAGCTTCGGAACTACTCCCACCATCACCTTAGTGGGGTGTCCGAGAACTTCTATTTTTACGGGGATGGTCGGGTAATAGTTGATATCCCCGTGCACACAGGAGATTCCTGAGCGCTTGGCCCGGGTTAATTGGTCCTGCCCGACCAGCTTCCCCGAGACCAACGTGACCGCACTTCCTGAGTCTACTAGTGCGGTAGTCGCTATACTGTTCATCTTCACGGGTCGAGTGTATCTATGGGGGACCATCGCAACCCCGACGAGACTTATTAGATCACACGGTCCCCCTATATCTCCCAAGTCACACTGCATGGGCTCTTCTAGGTTTGGGCATTGGGCGGCGATATGCCCCAATTCGCCACAGGCATAACACCGATACCCCACCCGGGGCAGCCCCCTCTCTTTCGGACTGCTGGGTTTTATACCCCGCGACTTCCTTCCCCAGTCCTCAAACCTCTCCGACCCCGGCGGCTGATCTTCTGCCTCCTTCCTCCCCTCTCTTGTCCGGCCTGGCACTAGGGGAAACAGGGGCCTCGGTGCGGGGGCTTGCCTCTGAATCTGGTGCTTTCCCTCCCCAGTGGTCCGGGAAAGTTCCTGGGCCGCCAAGTGTCTCTCGACCAGGGCAACCAGTTCGTCATAGGAGGTGGGATCATTTTGGCGGACCCACCCCCGTATGTCCGGAGGCAACCCCCTCATGTACCTGTCCAACACGAGGATTTCCACTATCTTCTCTGGTCCATGGGTCTCGGGATGAAGCCACTTCCGGGCGAGGTGGATTAGGTCGAATAGTTGGGACCTGGGCGCTTTATTACCCCAGTATCTCCATTCGTGGAAACGCTGGGCCCTGATGGCCGGCGTCACGCCTGATCTTGCCAGGATTTCCGCCTTCAGTTGTGGGTAATCCATAGCTGCTTCCGTGGTCATGTCGAAATAGGCCTTCTGGGCCTCCCCGCACAAAAATGGTGCCAGGATACCGGCCCACTGGTCTCGGGGCCAGGCCTCCCGTAGTGACGTCCTCTCGAATGCGAGGAGGTATGCCTCGATATCATCGTCCGCCGTCATCTTTTGTAGATAGTGGCTTGCCCGCAGTGGCCGGATCCCCTGGGGCCCGTGCGTCGAAGCTTTTAACTGGTTCACTATTTCTGTCAGGGTGGCTCGATCTTGGGCCGCCTGCTTCATCAGTAGCTGGTTCGTCTCCTGCTGGACTCGTACTGCTTCTTGCTGGGCTGCCATCTGCACCCTGGTGGCCTCCTGTTGAGCCGCAGTGGCCTGTATCAATGCCTTCACCACATCCTCCATTTTTTTTTGGGAGGGGGGGTGATTTACGTTGCCCTGCGGTGGCTTGCCACGGAGCTGCACTCAATTCATCCCACTCCTGACACCACGTGTGGCAAAGTACCTCCTTCTCCTCAGCGGTCTCGGTCCTTTAAGCCCCGGAGACTCAGGCTTGGGCAAGGTAAACCCCTTGGGTTTTTCCCTTTTCCTTTTGGGAAGGCAATATAGCCCTTCTTTTGGGAAGGGCTCAGTGTCTTGGGGCACCCAGCCCCACTGGTGCCTTTCCTGCTTCTGCTTCTGCTTCTCTCACACTCTCTCTCAGTCTCTCTCGCCTCTCTCCTCCCCGCCATGCACAGCAGGGAGGGTTTAAAAAGGTCTCCAGCAATCGCCGCCAGCTGGACCTAATTAGTTCCCTGGTAACCCCTTTCCCAGCTGAACCTTATTTCCCCACAGTCCTCTCTCCTTAGTGGATAGGGAGAGGGGTTTTAACCCCCTGGGACCACTTACTGCCTCCACCTTTTGTAGCTATCTGTCCTGGGTTTACCACAAGGGATAGTGGAGGTTAATGATGAGGGGGAGGGATAGCTCAGTGGTTTGAGCATTGGCCTGCTAAACCCAGGGTTGTGAGTTCAATCCTTGAGGGGGCCATTTAGGGATCTGGGGCAAAAATTGGGGATTGGTCCTGCTTTGAGCAGGGGGTTGGACTAGATGACCTCCTAAGGTCCCTTCCAACCCTGATATTCTATGATTCTATGACAGTGAACTTACAGTCCAGTCAATCAGCTGGGATGGGGAACTCATGTAAATATGCTTCCCCACTGCTGAGTGCCTCACTATAAAACCCCAAGTTCCTTTGTCCCACCTGCTAGTGCTACAGAGGCAGCTGACCTCAGGGAGTTGGAGCGGGGGAGTCTCAGACCCAAGCAGGGTGTGACTCAAAAGCCTCTTAAAGCCAACAGGCAAGGGAACTACAAGAATATCCTGATAGGTACATTCTTCTTCACCAAAGAATGTCACGTGAGGTCTTAAATGAAAGCCAGGGTCACGCTGGTCATTGAGATCATTGTTAAATGTTTGTACAGATACTATGTAAAGAGTTATGTATACTAAAATGAGTATGTTTGTATCAAGAAAGCTGACAAACAGATTTCCTGTCAGAAGATGTTTGCTCATCTCTCTCACTCTTTTGGCATTGTCATAAAGCATTGTAAGCTAACGCAATGACTGCATGGCTACAAACAAAGCCAACAGGGGGACGTGAAAACAACAGGGAAGAAGTAGAACACAAACAGTAAAACTCACTGTCGCTATTTTTTTCCTGAGTACAGACAATGAACTTTGGGGATATATGGGGACAAAGATACCTTTTTTTCTCCTGAACCTAAGAAGTAAACTGGCAGCATGTTTGCATTCATGAAAACGGAACCTCAATCAGCCTTGTTTGAAATGCTGCAGAGGACATTTGGGGTGAGAAACCTATTTAGACAGGAGGTTAGCCTGTTAAGTCTAGTCTACAGAAGGCATGTTATAATGTTTCCCTTATCCTTACTCACTATCTATTAAATCTTTGATAATGAACTTATGGTTGTTTTCACTATAAATCTCTCTCAATCCTGGGGTATTAAGCCAGTTGCTGATCCTGAGTTGAATCCTACAAGCTGGTGTGTACACTCTTCCCCAGGAGACACCAGACCTGGTACTTCTGTGAGTGTTCAGTAGAGAAGAGGCTGGATGCTACAGGGGAACATTTCAAAGGGGCTTGGGTGCACCCAGTGTTAACTTAAAAAGTAAGGACAGCAGAGTCCTTTGGAAATATTCAAGAGGAGATTCAGAATCTCCCCAAAGAACACTTAATAGCAAACACGTGCAATGTGCTGATTTGTGTATAAATCACTTTGTGCCCACTGTCACTGGTGAAGGTTCCATGTTGTCCTCCATTGACGTTCCATTGTGGGGCTTTAAAAGTGCTTTGCAGCTGAACCTGTCAGATCCTGCTGGGGCTTCACTGCATTGAATAGGCCACATGTCCAAAGTTGGGTAATCATCAATCTGACAAAATGTTTCAAAAGGTTAGTGTGCCAAATAGCTGGGTAAATGCCACAACAGATATGCTAAGGAGGTAATATGAGCAAAATAAGCACACACATGAATTAATTGCTGTGGGTTTTTTAAAGCGATCCAGCCTTTTCATGAATTTATTTGTACAGAAAATAGCAGAAGAGGCTAAGGATCTTTATACTGTATATCAGCTCTGGAACCAAATACTGCAATTAATCATGTCTTTGTATATAGCTATCAGTATGAGAGTTTCAATGAGGGCAATTTATTACTGAGACAAAAAAATCCTGTTTAAAATGAAATAGGCTCAGATAATGGTCTTCTCCTACCATGTTTTTTCATGATTTAAGTTATAATATTTTAACAGAAAATTGCTTTCTAGAATGCTGTTTTGGAAAAGAAGTATTTCATTTTTTTAAATCTTGGTATTTATGTTGTAATAAATATTTACATTTATCTATAAAGCAATAAATATGAAGGACAAAAAAGTAGTCAGTTGATGAGAAAACGTGAAGGTACAATGAAGATCATGATGATTCAGAATACTTTAAGAACCAAGAAGAGCCCAAAGCAAAAAACTTCAAGATACGATTTAAGACTCTAAATAAATATTGCTTTAAAAACCCCAGTTAGCATGATCATCATCATCATGCTCCTATTATGCCTCTGGAGTTTAGGGCAGTGACGAAGCTCCTCCACGCCTGTCTGTTTCTTGCAAGTCTTTCAATGGTTCCCCAGCTGTGCCCCAGGTGTTTCAGCTCAGCTTCCATAGCTCTTCACCATGTTGTTTTCGAATGGCCTTGTTTTCACTTGCCTTCAGGTGTCCATCTTATTGGTACTCTGGAGATGGAATCAGTTTCCATCTGAAGCACATGACCGATCCTTCTCCAATGCCTCTGGGCAATGATGGCGCTCAGATCCTCTTGGCTGCACTGTGTCAATAGATCTTGGTTTGAGATTGTTCTGGGCCAAAAGATAGAGAGGATTTTTCTGAGGCAGGTTGTATGGAATGAAGACAGTTTGGCCATGTCATACTTTCTCATTCCCCAGCATTCTGCACTATAGAGTAGTGTTGAAAGTACGCAGCTCTGATAAATCTTGAGTTTGGTTTTGGTGTTGTATTTTTATGATTTCTAGACTGTATTTAAGCTCCTGAAGGTGTTCCTGGCTTTATTGATTTTGTTCTGGATGTCCTGGCTTGTTCCACGATCCTGGCTGATCGTGCTGCCCAAGTATGTGAATGTTTCTACCTTGGTGAGAACATAATCCTCTATCCGTATTGGTGATGGTGAGGCAATATTAAAGGTCATATCATCTGTCTTATTGCAGTTGATTTTCAGTCCAATTTTCTGGCTGAATGCGTTGAGTTGAGTTGTTTTTTCTTGTATATGGTGTTGGGTACGTGATAGGAGAGTGACATCATCTGTGAAGTCCAGGTCTTCAAAGGATGAGAAGAGCGTCCATTTAAAGCTTCTTGGCATGTCTTTTGTTGTACGCTGCATTATTCAGTCGATGGCAATGTTGAAGAGGATGGCAGACATGATACACCCCTGACTTACTCCTGTTTTGACTTCAAAACTGACCTCACTGTGATCAACACTGTATGTAAAGTTGAAATAGAAGCTTTTGATGATGTTGATTATACGGAAAGGAATTCCATATGTCCACAGAATGTGGGCAAAGGCTGGTCCTGTGAATGCTATCAAAAGCCTCCTCAAAGTCTATGAAATTTATGTAGAGTTGCCGTTGTCATTCTAAGAACTATTCTATTATGTTTTGTAGAGTGAAGATCTGGTCTGTGCATCCATGCCCTTTCTAAAAGACAGCTTGCTCTTTTCTGAGAATGCTATCAACTGCCTCTGATATACACTGGGCTATGATCTTACACAATACTTCGCTTGGCACACATAAAAGTGTGATACCACACCAGTTATTACAATCACTGAGAGTTCCTTTCTTTGGTATCTTCACTATAACCCCATTGGTCCACTCATCTGGCACTTTTTCCCTTTCCCAGACTGATGTAAATAGAGGGGCCAGGATAGATGTTGCTAATTTAGGATTTACATTGAACAATTCTACATTCAAGTTATCTTTGCCAGGAGCTTTCCCATGTTTTAAGGATTTGATGGATTGAACGATCTCTTCCTTTGTTGGGGTGCCTGTGTTCATATCAAGATCTTCTTCTGCCTCCTGGATGTTTGCATCCTCTTTAGGTGGCTCCCTGTTCAGCAATTCTTTGAAATGCTCTGTCCAATACATTTCTTGTTCTTTTTCGGTTGTTAATAGGTGTCCTTGTTTGTTCCTGATGAGAGTGTTTGTTGGTGTCTGCCATTTACCACTGATAAGCCATGGCATTTTGTAGACGGTTCCTTGTTCACCATGAGCAGCTGAATCCTCTGCTTTTGTTGCCAGATAATCAATATAATGCCATTTGTCTGCTCTCACAAGGCGTTTGACCTCCCGGTGTGCCTTGCTATACTGCTCATCATATTTGTCCTTTAGCATCTGGGATTTTGTGTCTAAAACTTTTTTTTCTTCAGGGCTTGTCTGGTTTCTATGGCGTTCCATGTGCTAGGTGTAATCCACTCCTTCCTTCTCCTCTGCCTGTATCCTAGACAGGCTTCACTGCTCTGTTTATAAATTGCTGTTACTTTGTCCCACTTCTTGTTGATCTCCTCATTTGCATTCCCCTCCTCTTCATCAAGATCTGCAAGTGCTTGAAACCTGTTCTTTAACTGTAGAACGAAGGCTTTCTGTATTTCAAGGGACTTTAGCTTCTCAATATCATAACGTCTATATCCCTTGTTTGGTAGACCCACACTTCTCAGTATTCATGAAAAATGAAACTAACAAAAATAGTGATGACCAATAAAAAGCTTCACCAACAATTCCTGTAGCTCCTCTCTAACTTAAAAAGTGGCTGCGGGTACTGTGTATGGCAACCTTATGATCATGCATTGTCTAAGTAATACATGAAATTGGAAAGAAGGTTCACTGAGTATATGGTAGTATGGAAAGTGGAGGAGGTCATTTAAGATGGTTCAAAGAGCAGTGGATCAGGTATATATCTGGAGGGAAGATATGGGAAGTTGATGTTTTTCGGTGGGTGGGAGGTGTGCAGTAGTTTTGTTTGTGGATCCATATTTGATGGTGCTTATGTCTCAAACACCAGTATTTACTGTAAGGTAGGTGGGGATCTGTGAGTGATATTGGAAATATCGGAGGTATGCTGGTAGGTAGGTGAGGTATTTGGTTTTGAATAGGCAAAGGAGGAGTGTCAATGTGGTCAGCGTTGAAGGTTTTGTTGGGAGTTTATTTGTTTGGTTGGTTTTTTGGTAGAATTTTAACTATGAACTTTCTAATTTTCAAATATTTGCGGGGAGGGAGACTGGATTTTATAACTGAACCTTACTTTGAATTTTATATCTTTCAGGCATATTCTTTTAAATAACTACAAAAGTCCTATTAGAGTAAAATGATTACTTCAACATCATGCCCTCAATGTTGTAATGCTTCCCTGGGAGCAGACAGGCTCTTACTGTCCATTCCTGGACACGGGCTGCTTCCTCATTCACCAGGGTCTCTCCAATCTCCTTTGCTCCATCCTTGGGTCATTGCATGTTCTACTTGGCCAGTGTTTCAATAAGAAGGAGGATATTGTTTGGGTTTTTTCTATGAACTTTGCAGCTAAATCTTGAACTAATACTGAGCCAAACTGGCTTTGGGTTATCGCATCCCTATTGCTGTGTGTCTAGCAGGAGGTGTTTCTAGTGAGTTGCCCAGAACCATTGAGGACTTAAAGTACTGAGCTTTACAGTGGTGTTCAGGACTACTTCCTTGATTTTATAACATACCCAGACATATTAAGCACGTTTTCAGTAAAGACTTGAATCTAACTCAGCAATAACACTGAAAAGGGAAATCAGACTTTTCACTGTACATTTCTAGAAGAACCAAAGTATATGCTTCAATTTCCCTTTAAATCCTGGAAGCATAAAGAACCCTGAACTGAAAGCCGAGCAATAAAACAAACACAAGAAGTTCCACACTCAAAGCATCTCCACAATGAGCCATTCATTAGTTGGCGCTTCCCATCAAGACTGTTAAGGGTGACACAGGTTTACCAAACAGCAAATCTTTGATAATGAAAGATTTTCAACAAAACCTTCCTTCCAGGGAGCCTAGGCGCTTTCACATTACCAAGAAGTGAATAGACAAAGTGCTTCAGGAAACCTGCCAAATAGCAGCTCATGCACTGGAAACAAAACACTGCAGTCTTCAGGGGGCTAAGTACAAATTTAGTGATTTTTTTTTTGTTTTCTTCATGTGTTCATTACTGTTTTTTCTTGGCTTTCTTTGATATTTCATTGAGACAAATTATTGAATAGATTCACCCATTAAATAGATTCACATTCACCCATTAAACTTAATATGCAGTTATGAATCAGTTTGTATATTGCTTTATACTGTCCCCAACCTGAATGTGATATTGATGTTTCCTTTCTTCAGCATGGGCCCCTCTGAACCCGTGCCATCCCTCCTACTGTCCATTACTAGGCAACTGTGACAGCACTGCCCGCTAGCCATTCATTCCCCTAGGAATTTGTGGGTGGAGGTTAGTATTCAACAGACCATGAGTTGGATACCCTTGACTAAATTGGTCTATTTTAAGAAGGCTTGGTCAAATCAGCTGCAGCTAAGCATTTAAGTACACTAATAATTAAATATTTTTCTAAAAACTTACATTAATCAGATACAAGATGGCAATACTCAAAGTACCTCAGCTAATTCTTGAGACCCTCCTGTGAATAGTAAAACCCAAATGTGCCAGGGCAGTCTTCTCCTCCCTTTGGACCACTTCAAACAGTCTGGACACTTACACATTTCTAAGCACCACTGTGTTATTTGAATCCCCACTACCAGAACAGCCTCATGTAGCAACATACAATTGGAAGTAAGCTTTCCCGTTGGCCCACTCTCCAGGAAGGGTGAGGGAAAGCTCTTTTTCCTCAGACCCTGAATCTCCTTCCCTCTAACAGCCACCTCTCCCTTGTGCTTCCTTCCTGTCCTTCAGCTGTTCTCAGACGATGGGTTGATTGCTCTCATTAGCCTGCCAGCCTCCTGCCTAGTTAGACCTTTGAGCACCCATCTCCCAATTAAATCCACTGTGGGTGAGGGAGATGGGGGAGCTAATAGCTTAGTGTCCAGAGTGTTGGATCAGCTCTAAGCAATTAGCATTCTGTCAGACCAAAAAGGTCATGGAAATAGAGCTTTCTGGTTGTGTGTGGATGGTAGTTATGACACATTAAACTCCGGGTTAAGAAACAGGGAGACTTTTTCATCACTGGTTTAACTCTGAACAAGATCAGTAGCCGCAGAAAGTATGCCTCCGCTTGTTAAGAACCGACACAAAAAGCGGTCACAAATGGCATGAATCGGCATCCTTAATGGTGGCCACTGTTGACAATCCCAACAGAAGCTAAAGATCTCAGGGCCAGACTGTGTAAATGATATGTAGCCCTGCATGAGGGGCTGGGTGGAGTCTCACGGCCCAGTGGGAGCTCTGAGGATGATTGTGTGTGATGCACCGCAGATCTGGGGAGCAGAAGGGAGGGTGCATGCTACACCTTCCCTTATGGGGGCTACAATGTACTATCCACTGTGCATCCACACAGCTCTAGTGACCACTGCAGAGTGGAAGGCAAAATCCCGCCTTTTACTGCCTATCCACCCTTTTGTGGAATGATTTACCTTCTCTAGGGATGTTTGAATGGAGGAGTTCCTCTGTTCTCCCAAAGAAAGGATTACAATTCTCCTTGGACCTTGGGGGAGAAGGTGGTAGGAAGGGAAGCATATGGGAGGAAGATTCCTTTGGCCACCATCCCTCCGCATAAGGACCAGGCACAACCTACCACTGGAAAACCATAGAGACTGGATGGCTCATTCACCCTACATGTGATCGCTCCAGTACAGGTCTCAGGCACGTTACCTGGGCTCTGTGGGAAAGCTAGTGCTGCTGCTCACACTGGTCTATGGATGGAAGACTCCCATTTCTAGAGCAGTCAGCGTGACAGGCAAATACTTGTATGCAAATACTCATTGAAGTTTAACTGCTTGTACAATCCAACAGACTAGACTGCTCAGCACAGAACTCAATGATAAACTCAGCAGTACTGTAGCCGAAGCTTCTCCCTTACTGATGGGCACTTTAAACTGCAAGTAGCCACCAGAGGGCAAGCTGCCCATACTTATATAATAAACATTACAACTGGATAAATACAGAGTTATGTTTCTATTGATTGAACTGCTTGGAGTGGGCATCGAGGAGCCAGTTTTAGTTTGCGAATGACTGTGTCTAGTTTTTCTTTGTCTCCAGTCAGGGAAATTTTGGAACGCCTTTAGCTCAAACAGTTTGATCAGGTTTTTTTGCAGAAACATTCCTATTTGCCTTCCAAGTTAACCGGGCAATTTTCATTCCTTGCTATCTTTTTAGACCAAGTCAATCCTTAAAAAATTAAGGATTATAATGAAAACCAGTTGCAACCTTAAATATTGAAGGATTCTAATCTCTGCATAATGTACCATCAAATGTACTATACTCATGCTGGTGAGAGGGAATGCAGGGCTTGAATGCTTCTCAGTGAAGCCATTGCCTGTATAAGGACTGCAGGATTAGGCATTTGGTTTATTAGTATTTTTGCGCTCAGCAGTTCTTCAGACAGCAGAATGCTGCTGTTCTCAAGCATCTGCTTCTCCTGCAACCAGTAAACAGAAGTGAAGCGAGGCTCTAGAGGTCATGTAGAAGGAAGCTGTGAGACAACTGGAAAGGGCACTCTTGTTATAATCTAAGTATTTTATTGATGTTAGACAACACAAGATCTGTAAATCATCTGGAATTCGGTCTGAACTTTATTTTCTTTAAAGGAATTACTACTTAGCAAAAATGCATCTTGCAAATAAAGAGCTGTGCCTGAAACAACTAGGAGTTCCATGAACATGTATATAACTCAGGGCAGCATGACTTCCATAAGTGAAACTGGGTGTTTGCCATAAAAACAAAACCTCTGAAAAAGATTAAATACAATATTTTACCAGTTTTTTGCTTACCACAAATAATATTTAAACTCAAAATATAAACAATTGAAGAAATAGCCTCCGCGGAACTGAATGAACAGAAGTCATCATTTAGGTTTGGCAGGCTAACAGAGGACATTCTCCAGTCTTGATAAATATTACAGTTGGCTGTCTTTTTGTGCCAGTCCACAGCACAAGTGCTGAAAGACCCTTTGCATATTACACTATGCTACTACATGACAAGAACAAACATTTGCATCTATACAGCTTGCTGCAGCAGAAAGAACTCAGTTCAACAAAAACAACCCGATGCTAGAAGTTGTGCTGATTTTTCATTTGTTCTGCTTTTGAACAAGTTATGATCCTTTGATCCTTGCAATTCCTCAAAGTAAAGCACCAACAAGCTACAATTGTAGCAAATTATTTGGGCCAGATTTTGTCCTTAAGGAATTGTCCTGCTTTTGGGTGCTGTAGAACTGAGCTATCCCACTAGGAGCCCAGGAAGAATTGTGTCCCAGTGTATTCCCAGGGTTTCCCACTCTAGGGAGGCACTCTTTTGAGGCCAGCACTCTGTACTGGCAGGTGCGGGGGGGATGGGCATGGCCAGGCCTCTTGTCTTTTGGGGGATGGCTAGCGCTAACAGAGAGTTATCCCTGCTCAAGCATGTGTGGGGACTTGCAGTTCTGTGCCTGGTCCCTGTGTAGTAGGAATAAGACAGGGAAAGAATCCTTGTACCCTCACTTCTTGCACAAACATGCAAGAGAGAAATCCAGCCTTTGTCAGCTGTGATGAAGATTTGATGATCTTTATAAGTTGTGAAAACTATAAAAATTTGTATTTTTTTTAAAAATCCCTTTTTAAGGAAGGAACTAGTCAAATAAGGATTTTTTCAGTCAGTGCTGTGCAATAGGCAACACCTGCTGACAGAGGTTAGCTTCAAAAGTGGTTCTTCAGAGCTGGAAGGCAGTGCACGGATATCTATGCAGGGTGATATGTGCTTAATGTCAGTCAGCAGGGAAGGGAAAAGACAGCTGGAGGTATGGAGGAGCATGGCTGGAATATTTTAAACTAGGTGAGGGAGGGAGGAAAATGGACTTTAAAAGCAATGGGGTGCTTAGGAGTTCTCTTTAACACATAATTGGATAGAGGGGTGACTTCATTTTATATACCTTTATGCAACTGCTCTGAGGACTTTCATTGTAACTGCAGTTGTGATACGATTGTGTGGCATTCTACATTATTTCTTAACTTGTCATTCAGCAGCCATCAGCATACAATGAATAAAACATAAACAAGTTAAAGCTGTAAAAAAGTGTGAATATGCATTGGAATGGTTTTGGCCTCTTGTAATTCATCCAGCAGAGTCTTCCCAGGTCAACAACACTGAAAAGTGATTATATCAATTATCCTAATGAAATCTGTCTGTAGCAAAACAGATTCAGAATTTCTACCTTAGGATACTAGTCTCCAAAGGGTTTTCAGCTGAATAGTGATGATTAAACCAGGGTTACCAATATGTCTTATTGCATATAGTATGCCGGCAGCATTTATTGGACTGTAAATCCATCTTTGGAAAATAATGGGATCTCCCCATTCTCTTTACAGTACAGACACCTTTGACTTATTGCACAGATGGTCGCTGCAGCAGCTTTGCTACTGACAAATATGGTTTTAAATGTTTGTTATTGTGTAACCTTACAAGGTTTTGCTGTCTTGATTTTGCCTCATTATAATTTACAGTGCTTCATAAGGTTTCATGTGTGCTGTATAGAATCCACCAAATTATAATGAAATGTCCCTCCAAGGAACCATGATGAAAAGCTCAAATAGCCTCATGTAATTGCCTAGAAAAGCAATTTACCCACATTGAAAAAGGATCTTAATTATGCCCATGAATTTGTATTGACAGTAGCTGGGGAGAACTGCAAAGTCAGGCTCTTAGGGTTCCCTCCTCACTCTGAACTTTGGGGTACAGATGTGGGGACCCACATGAAAGACCCCCTAATCTTATATTCCACCAGCTTAGGTTAAAAACTTCACTAAGGCACAAATTCCTTCCCTTGTCCTTGGACGGTATTGCTGCCACCACCAAGTGATTTAGACAAAGATTTAGGGAAAGGACCACTTGGAGTTCCAATTTTCCCAAAATCTTCCCCCAAGTCCCTTCGCCCCCTTTCCTGGGGAGGCTTGAGAATAATATACCAACCAATTGCCTTTAATAAAAGTACAGACCAGACCCTTTATGTTTAGGACACTAAAATCAATCAGGTTTTTAAAAGAAGAACTTTATTATAAATAAAAAAATAAAAAAGCACCTCTAAAATTATGATGGAAGGTAATTTTACAGGGTAATAAAAAGATTTAAAACAAAGAGGATTCCCCTCTAGGCTCAACTTCAAAGTTACAAACACTTGGAGAGAAGAAATAGCAGTACAGGAAGCTGTTGTGTGCCAGTTGGTGAACCCACCCTTAGAGTAGAGTTAACTGAGTTCCTCTAACAGGATGTAGCACCGCAACCAACCTGAGGGCAAGTCTACACTGCAGTGCTACATTGGGGCAGCTGCACCGCTGTAGCACATGTGGTGAAGATGCACTATGCCGACAGTTGAGCACTCTCCCATCGGCATAATTACTCCATCTTGGCGAGAAGTGGAAGCTATGTCAGTGGGATAGCGTCTTCAGCTGACATAGCACTGGTGAGGAGAGTGCGAAACTTGTGTCGTTCCGGTGGAGGGGAGGCTTTTTCACACCCCGAGTGACATACGTTAGATCGACTTAAGCGGTAGTGTAAACTGCCAAGACCCGAATTCCATGGTCTGAGACCAGAAACAGTTACTAGGAAACCTCCCCCAGCTGACCATGGAGCAGCTGAGCTAAGCTTGACTCAGAGGCAAAGAGTAACTTTTATCTCTTACAAGAAGTACTTCGCTTCTCAGTATAGAGCTGACCAAGAATGGGGAGGGGGGTGTTCCCAAGGGGACTGGAGAAGGACTGAGCAGCAATATAAAAAGAAACAGCTCTGAGTTCATCTGTGAAGCCAGCTCCTTTCCCTCAGTGGCCTTAGAGTCAAAATGTGAGCTGCTGGTAGAGCTCCTGCTGTAGCAAGGGATGCTCCATGCTGGGCATGTACCAAGGCCTCAAGTAGAGCTGCAAAGAAACTTCTGACAAAACCACAACACAGGTTAAACTCTGTTGCAGACACAAGCCTCATGCCAGGTTTGTAAATTGGGGCTCAGTGAACGTGACCTAGGTTTATGATTCTGGATGGAAACCAGCCAAACCTACGACTGCATCATTCTGACCTGAAGCTAGCTATGAACATGACAGTTTGGTTTCATTTTAAATTTCTGAGCTGATTCAAACCTGAAGGGAGGAAGGATGGGTTTGTGATTAGAGCACCAGCCTGGGACTTAGGATATCTGCATTCAGTTCTTTCCTCTGCCTCAGATTCCCTGTGCGACCTTGGGCAATGCACTTAATCTCTCTGTGCCTCGGTTCCCCATCTCACTACTTCACAGGCATGTTGGGAGAATAAATTCTTTACCACAAGGCACTCGGGTACCATGGTAGTGTGTATCTCATCAGAGCCAAGATGGAAACTCAAGGGATGGAAACGTAGGTGGAAAAAAAATAAAGTTGGTATGACTCCCTGCAAACCAAAACTGCATTTCTCCCAGCTCTTGGCAAATAAATTAAAATAAGGCGCAGGTATCTATCATAAAAGTTCCTTATATCCTAAAGATAACTTTCTTTTTCTTTCTTCATATGAAAATGTATCAAAGGGACAGGTAATTGCTGTAGGAACATCACCTTCCTCCTTTACACTAAAACAGCTTAACTACAATCAGCAGTTAGGAAGCAACTGGTTAACTTGGCATGTGTCCATACCGTGTGTTTCAAAATAAGATGAGTCAGTCAAAGGCACAAAGTTAGTTCTATTGGCAGCAAAGGAGACCTCCTAGAAATATAATGGACTACGACCACTCCAGAAACGTCAGCTAGTAGCAAATGCATCAGCTGTGTACTCCTTAGACAAATATAATAGGCTTTGGTGTATAAGAGCGCAAACAAGTTCTAATTGTAGAAGAGCGAGTCCAGATTACATCTTCACCTTCAAAGCTGGCACTAACAGCAGCTTCTGCAGAGACAGATATCTGGCACTGTGCTTCATTAACTTTTGAGAAAGCATTTGACAAAGTTCCAGTGCAGAAGGCAGTGGAGATTTATAGTATCCTCTCCAGAATAATTTATGTAATCAAAGGCTCATTCATGGAGTGAACCAGTGTTGCTTCACTACTAGAAACCAGGTAACAAAGCCACAAGAAGATTCTTCCTTGAGTGAGTCTTAATCCATCTAGGAGACGGATTGCTAGGTAGGCCTTTTTATTGGCACTAAATAGCAATCTGTCCCCAGGAACCACGAGGTGAGCAGCAGGGTCCCAGTGAAGACTGACTGGAAATCACCCCAGGTCGCAGCAGAGGGAGCCAGGGCAGCAGTGAACAGCCCATGTGGTGGAGGGCAGCGCAGCAGCAGGGCACACAGTGAGTGTGAGTGACCCACCATCCCCAAATGGGTTATGCTTGTCAAGGGTGGCATCTGAATGCAAACAAGGATATAGAGGTCCCTGTTGGGATGGATAATTCAGTGTTTTGTGTGCTAAATGCTGCCTGTTTATCCCTTCATAAGAACATAAGAATGGCAGTACGGGGTCAGACCAAAGGTGCATCCAGCCCAGTATCCTGTCCACCAACAGTGGCCAATGCCAGGTGCCCCAGAGGGAGTGGACCTAACAGGTAATGATCAAATGATCTCTGTTCTGCCATCCATCACCCCCCTCTGACAAACAGAGGCTAAGGACACCATTCCTTACCCATCCTGGTTAATAGCCATTAATGGACTTCATCTCCATGAATTTATCCAGTTGTCTTTTAAACCCTCTTATAGTTCTAGCCTTCACAGCCTCCTCAGGCAAGGAGTTCCACAGGTTGACTGTGCGCTGTGTGAAGAAGAACTTCCTTTTATTTGTTTTAAACCTGCTGCCCACCAAGGGTGTCTAAGAGTGGACTTAGAGGAAGGCATCCTTTAGAGATGCTGGGGAAAAGGGATAGGTTCCTAATATCTGGTACAGTAAGGATGCAACCCCATTACTCCAGCCCCTTAAACCTCACACAGGGGAAGCATAGCAGAGTCTGAGCAATGAGCTGGGGACCAGTTCTGGAGGAGTGGAAAACATTAAGGAAGGAATGACCTGCACTCCGAGGTATTGCTGGATAGCTCCCCAATAAGTTCAGTTAATAAAGTTATAGACTTAATTAAACTGCATTCCCTGCATCTTGTCTGTCTTCCCACATGTCCAGGACCATAAAGAGCTCACATTTAATTGCCAGTGTATATGAAAGAAACAAAAATTGCAGGCCAAATACATGCAAATCAGTTACTGTCTAGAATAACCCTCCTCCATGCTCAAAGAAAATATTCTAGCTTTGTTATTTCAGTACATTGATTTGACGGATAGGTGGCAACCGTAGCAATGGTCCTTTCAGAATTAGAATTCTATAAGCATGATTAGGAAAAAGTCATAAATTAACTTGCTGTATAATTATCTCAGGGTAAAACCTAGAACTGTTCTTTATTAAATGAACACCTACTGCTTCGCTGTATTAGTTTTACCCCTTGATGATGATTGTTGGCTGGCTGCATTTCTAGAAATTGGCACCTAGCAGCCAGTAGCAGGGAAGTAACTGTTGCAAATGTCTTGAAACCTGCAGGTGCGTGCCTTGTAAAAGGTACTGTACCTGCATTTATTAACTAAGCCCTCTCATTCTATTCCTTACATGTCTGGGACCTGCAAGTACTGCTTTAAATTCATTTGTTGCATTCCAAATTAACATCCCAAACGAGCAACAAAGCTGCTGAAAGAACAATGATCGGTGTTTAAAAATGATGATGAAACCCAGTTTTGGATACCATTGGGTAATGAACAGCCTTCCCACCCTCCTACAGCTCCTGCTGTTGTGCCCAGCCTAGCCTGGCATTGACATGGCACTTCACTGCTCTGCCAGCTCTTAATTTTTAGCTTTTAAAGTTAAATTAGGATTCACTTTTAGCTGACTTTTGTAATAAAAAATTTAGACATCCTTGGCTATGCCAATATCTGCACTGGCATACCAGGTACATAGGAACAAGGAAAACAAAGATTTTGGTGCTTTTTTTGGCCTTTTATGCAATTCCAGATGCTGGGGGGTAGTTCCTCCCAACCAGCACATGAAGCCAGTACCCTGAGGGCATGTGTACACTGGCACGTTTCTACCCCACAAGTTATACCACTTTTATTAAATCGCTGGGATTAAACTGCTGTTGCGTGTTGCGTTAAACTGCTGGAGCGCATCCACATTAGCAGCTCTTGCAACGGCAAAGACAGCAGTGCATTGTGGTAGCTATCGCACTGTGCAACTAGCCGCAGGGTGCTTTGGGAAGGGTTTGCAATGCCACATGGGGCAGGCACGGCATCACATGATGCAGATTTCCCAATCCCATTGTTCCATGGGCATCCTACTATATTGCCAGCTGCTTTTAAACTGAAGTGTGTGTGGTGGGGGTGGGGAGGGGGAAGAGTGTGTGACAGGGAGTGTGTGGGTGTATGGAGTGGGGAAGAGAGACAGTGTGTTTTGGGGGACAGAGCGTGTGTCAGCATGCTGTCTTGTAAGTTCAGACAGCGGCAGGAAGCAACAAGTCCTGAGGCGAGGGAGGGGGAAACCCTGACATCAGCCCCCGCCTCCCTCCCTGGGCTCACTGCACAGCAATCTCTCTCTCCCCCAACCCCACCCCACCCCACCCACAGACACCTGCCTCTGTGTTCAACAGCACGAGCATTCCACATTAATGGTTTGCTTTGTGGCCGAGAGCAGATCAGCACAGCATGCAACAGCTGTCAAAGACGGTGCTTTGAAAGGGGAGGGGCCAGAGGTGAAAGTAAGCCAGTCCGGTCCGGTCCAGCATACCGGCAAGAGCCGGTACACCGTGCCAGACCGTACCGGCTTCCCCAGTGGTGATTTAAAGGGCCTGGTGCTCCTGCCATTGCGGGGAGCCCCGGGCCCTTTAAAGCACCTCCGGAGCTCCGGCAGCGGGGCTCAGGCAGCACTTTAAAGGACCCAGGGCTCCCCGCAATGGCAGGAGCTCTGGGCCCTTTAAATCCCCGCCGGAGCCCGCTTGCCAGCGCCCTGGCAGCAGGGATTTAAAATACCCGGAGCTCTGCGGTGGCCGGAGCCCCAGGCCCTTTAAAGCACCGCCGGAGCCCGGCTGCTGGGGCTCCTGCCACTGCGGGGAGCCCCAGGCCCTTTCAAGCACCTCCAGAGCCCTGCTGCTGCTACGGTTTTACAAAATAGACTTAACAATTTTTACTCTTTATTTCATTATCCCTTTTTTCCTTTGGGCCATTGTAAAATGTGTTTGTAGCAAAAGCAAAAGTCTCCGAAGTTCAATATAAAGAATTGTACATACCTGGGACAACTGACATGCATCACACTTTTTTTTTTTCAACACAGGTTTCTTTGTCCTAGTTTCATGTAACAGTTGGTAACCATAAAGTCATGGCTATAAATCTTAATTATAAGTTAATTTGGCCAGGAGTTCTCCTCCAGCGAACATTAGAATAAAATATAGCTAGCAAGAAATTTAACAGTAACCAAAGAACAGGCTTGTGGTATTGTAAAGAATCCACATAACATAAGAAGACTTCAAAATATGCATCCAATCAGTTTCCTTCATAACCTTAGATAAGGTGACTTCTTGTGTTCAGCATGGATTCTTGCAGGTAAAGCCAGTGAAGTAGAACACTTTACTGATGAGTGACCAATGGCTCTTTTGAAACCAAATCCAACTTAGAATTGTAAATCTCTATTGGTAATAATATCTAATAACCCTGTGTAGTGGGGCAACTGCCCCACTCCAATAGGCAGGGGTTAAAAGCAGCCATGTTAGGCTGATTGGGAAAGCAGCCACAGGTGTGGCCAGCTCAATTAGGGCCCAGCTGGCCCTGATAAGAGGGCTGGGGGGCCAGGAGGTGAGGGAGGCTCACTCTAGCCTTGGAGTGAGAAGAGTTAGCTGCCTGGGAGCAAGGTACCTGAAGTGGAGCAGTGCTGGGGAAGGGCAAAGGGAGCTGGAGTTCTAGCCTGGTAAAACCCCAGGCTGCAGGCCTTGTTGAAGGC
Source organism: Chelydra serpentina (assembly GCA_037349315.1). Lineage (NCBI taxonomy): Eukaryota > Metazoa > Chordata > Testudines > Chelydridae > Chelydra > Chelydra serpentina. The sequence continues at coordinate 2,990,583 of JBAIAC010000023.1, forward strand.
CTACAGAGGTACTGGGGCTGCAGAGATACAGCCTGGGAATAGGCAAAGGCAGCAGGTTCTAACCCCTTGCCAATGATGAGTGGCCATTACAGACTGCAATCTTCCCCAGTGAGGGGTAGATGATGACTGAGGCAAGGTGGGTTTAGAGGGTTGGAGGTTCCCCCTGGGAGGGGAGATCCAGAGTGTGGGGGTACTGCAGTGGGCAGAACCCCAAAGTATGGGGCCCTGGTGTCTGGGAGGGACATGAGGCCTGAGGCAGGTGAGCCACCAGCTGGCAGAGGGTGCTCTGAAGCTGGAAAAGAGCTAATTCCCAGTGACCAGCAGGAGGTGCCACACCAGTGAGGCTTTGATCTTGCTACAGCCTGCATATTTATGATGCAAATTCCATCAGCAAACTATAAACTGAATAAATGAAGCTAAAGATATAGCTGTTTCATTAAACAGTAGGAAAGTTCACAGTGGAAACTGAGTGGGTTTGTCTTGTTCTAGAGATGAAATGCTGTAGTTTGTGCAGTATGACATTATTCATAGTGGATTTGATTTGTATTTTGCTGTCTTAAATATCATTCTGCAGCTAGAGGGAATAAGTGGCATAATGTCTATTCATAAAGCAGCTACTTCCACTTCAGCAGCGAAGCTGCTTCTCCACTGTTCCTCTTTACTTTAACTCCTGATTTACGTTTCATTAAACATTCAGTGACAACCTGATAGATTCAGTGCATCACATGCCTTGTTGTCTGTTGATCAGGAAGACAGGCAGCTGACAGGAAACTCAGCTGGCTAAATATACCTATTCTGATGCCAGCTTGCCATTTTTCACATAGCTGTCACTGACTCTCTGGTACGTGCAAATGACTGAACAAGATTATACTGCTGGCAACGGTCACTGAGTTGGCTTTTGAACCAGCTTTCTTGTCTCAAGGTGCATATCAAAATAGGCAGCTGCACCTGACAAGCCACAGCCATATCTGTGGTTCACACCAGAAAAGAGTGGGATTAAAGCAATAATCCGGGATAGCCGGTTTCCAACACCTGTGCACTGATGAGTATGAATAGTTCCACTGATTTTATACGCTTGGAGATTGCCAGTAAATATAGTGTTCTACCTTTGCACTGCATCAGGCGATTAAACAGCCGGTCTGGTCTCCATGCAGCACCATCAACAGCAGCCTCTTTGCTATGCTAGTAAGGGGTGGGAGCACTATTCCCTCTAAACTGTGTGTGTGTGTGCACAGATCCTAAACCCCGCGCACAGGGCGAAACACTGCACACACACAAATTTGCATAGAAGAAATTTTTTGCACACACAGCCTGTCAAAAATTAGAGGGAACATTGGGTGGGAGGGACTCAGTTTCATTCTTGCATGGATCTTCCACCTACTTTCCATCTGATGCATATGTCTCTCATCCCTGGCTCTGGGTTCCTCCTCCCTTGAACTCTCCTATATGATTCAAATCCCTGCTCCTAAACTAAGCTGAAAAGTTTAAAATTGGAATAACGACATCTGTACCACAAAGTGGTGTTCTCTATGTTCTTCTAAATCTCCTGTAAATCTGTATTCACAATATATAGCCTGCAAAATTAAGCCTTGGGATATTTAAATACTCTTAATTCACACTGTAGGCAGACTTTCTACCACTGCTTTACTGAATGACAATTACTCTGGTGTGGATTGTGGATTCTAAATTGTTAGGCTGCCTAGAATGGTGGATTGGCATCTTTGCTGATTTAAGTATAAGGGCTAGATTTTGCCAGACTGAGTATGGAGCAGTGCATAGGTGCCCTGCCTCAGAGAGGGCACTTGGAAAGCACTGAGTCTCAGAGGCATAACTTCTCTTCTCTTGAATTGGAGAAAGTAAATGATTATATACTATTTCAGGGTGCAGTGTCCTCCCTACTGCAAGCCAAGTACACTGGTATGGGGGCGGGGGGAGCACCATGGGTCTACCACTCCTCATCCCTTCCTGTCCATTTGCTCACTGGGGATAGTCTGGGGTGTGCAGCCCTTTCTCTCTCCTTCTGGGGCCATGATTTGGGCAGGTCTCATGCAGCCACATAAGGGTTGGGATTTGGGGCTTACTCCTCTGCACAGCCACATAAGATGATCTATGCAGTCAATATAAATAGTACACAAAATCCATGAAATCAATATAAATAGTATGCAATCACAATGTGAAATAGAGCAAACACCTCCACAGGTGTAACTTGAAACTCTTAATAAAAATGTTCCTAGGAACTAAGTGTTCAAATCGTTCTTGGTATAAAGAAATACATAGGACTGGGAAAGGCATGTTACCTCAAAATTGTCTCTTTATAGCTGAGAATAGGCTAGTCTGTCTGTGCTTCAAATGGATACGGAATTTCATTCCAGGGCTTTGCACAAAAGGAAGATTGTGTTTATTGGGATGTATGCATGTGTGGTGGGGGAAGCGACTACAGAATGAGACACATACAGAGGGAGTCACTTCCAGAGATAATCAATGGCCACATAATGAGCAACCTACTCAGCTGAATATTGATTAGTTAGTTCTGGCAAGGTTCTACTCTAAGGAGGTCAGTATTCCTGCCAGCTGCCTTGTATAAGACAAAGGAAGCCTCAGCAAATTATAAATGGCAGGGTTTATTTGGGAGGCACCACTTGGGCTCATAGTAGGGAAACATGTTTGGCTGTAAAACTAGCAAACATGAAACATCAACCATCCTGTTAACTTTTGCTAATAAGCACCAGTGTATTTTATTAAATGCAGTCAAATATTTGCCCTCATAGAACTTTTTTACTTGCAACTAATAGTCTCTAATATCACTTGTCATTTCTACTGGTGGGGGAGGAGAGGGGGTGTTTTGTTTTTTGGTTGCTGGAGGTTCTCATTCCGGGACTCGCTCTCCCCTTCGTAAGAAATTGAATGCTTTCATAAACATTTTGGGGTCTTGCCCAATGCCATACAATTGTATGTTTCATGTCCATTCGTTAATGGAATTATTTTAAATATACTAAAATCATCGTTTTTCCTAAGATTAGTTAGTTACTTAGTCACATTGCTACAGGAGTGGCATGGACAGACAAACAGAACTACTAACAATAGTCTGATGAAATGAAAAATTATTCAGTCTGTGACTAAAAAGAAATCCTACCTTTTTAGAAGCAGAGTCTCCTTTCTCACAGGCTCTCTATGGAAAGAGAAATGGTACAAGTTAGGAGAAGGGGATCTGAAAATAGTATTCTACAACCAATGGGCCCAGTTCATTCCTCGTGTAACTCTCTGACTTCAAGTAGAGTCACACCAGGGATTAATTTGGCTCTATGTCTTTGCCAAAGAGAACAACAGAAGCTGGCCAAAGGCAGCTGCTTTTGCATTTCCTCAATGAATCTGTTCATTCTACCCTCATGATGGAGAGGCTGTGAACAAAGGCTCTTCATGATGTCTCATTGTGCTATGCATAATTATACTGTATATACTCCATAACTATACATGCTTCAAGGCACGTTGCAAAAGCTTTCTACTTACCCAGGCTTTTTCTGAGAGGATGGGTTAAGTGGAGAGAGGATAAGGGTAACAGTTAAAATGGAAAAGAAAAAACCTAATAACTGCTTGGGATGGCAGTTGGGAATGCTCTATAAACAGTGGTGGGGGGTGTCAAGGGGAGTGTTAAGAAAAAAAAGAACTAACAAGACTTGTGCCTAGCATCACCCTGATCTGAGGGATCTCAAAGAGTTTTCCATTTCCTCTGGTCCTTTTCAACAGATTTTTTGGTGGGATAGGGCAATCTGGCCACCCTTGATTATCAGTGCTGGAGAACATGCAGTTAGAAGCTGTCTTCTACAGACTCTGTAGAATTTCTGTTGCGCAAAAAATGTACAAACTCTCTGAACATTGCACTATTTTAATCACAGAATGCACAAGCTTCCACAGGTTCACTAGTGAAGATCTACATCGCCTGACTATGATCTCCTTTCACCGAGGTAGAAATCAGGAGTCACTCGATTGAAGTCACTGGAATTACAGCGGGGGGCGGGGGAATAATCTGCTTTAAAATCAGGATAGGGTTTGAATTTATTTAAGCCACATCTGTTTACAAAGATTTTTTTTTTTTAGCAGGTGGGCGGGCAGATATTTTTAGCTCCTTGGTTTACAACATTTATTAATCCCACTAGTTTTGCCAGGAATATATGATAATTTTGCGAGCTTCCTTTTCACAGGTCCACATTCTGCTGCCCTTATACTGAACAGTATCTCATGCCAGAAGTAGCCCCTTTGACTTCAGTGGACCTGTTAGTAAAGTTACTATTCAATGTAATTACAGGTGGTAGAATGTGGCCCATATTGAATTACTTAAATTCTGGCACCTAGTCATGTCAACATAGTCCTAGGCACTAGATTTCACTATGGACTATTGAGCAAAAGAATCCTGAGACTGCTTGTGTAGCTGCTCTATGCCAACAGGAGAGAGCTTTCCCATCAACATAATTAAACAACCCAACGAGAGGGAGTAGCTATGTCAGGCTGAGAGCGTCTCCCACCGACATAGCACTGTCCACACCGGCGCTCCTGTCAGTGTAACTTATGTCACTCAGAGGGGTGTTTTTTTCACACCCCCGAACGACATAAATTATACTGACAAAAGTGCTAGGGTGGACAGCTGACTAGCAAAATTTAAAGATATTTTTAAAAAAGTATTGCACACCTCTTAATGCTATTATCTCTAATTTATCTTACCTGATTAACCTCAGCCACACTGACTCCTTTGGCTAGAGGCCACAAATGATAAATTTCTGGCATCTGGGCACTTTTCTGAGGTGAGTGTAAGAAAACCAGGCTTGTAGAATTTGAGGTGCTTCAGGAGCTCTGTAACCACATTGAAATAACAGCTCCCTCTCTCCCAGGAGGGATTTGTATGCAGGAAATATTACCACCCGCACAGTGCTAGTCATGAGGCACTCCCATTGAAAGTACTAGGGGAATAGCTGAGGAAGATGGTGGAGAACTAAAAAGGAATAAGGCCTGCTCCCTCCTTTGCTCAAAGATCATGGCTAATGGTATTCTCCTCATCTAAATCCCAGTGTCTTATAAAGAAATATGCACTGCTAGTAGTCCCAGGAAATCTCCACTAGCATCTGGCACGCTAGACTATATAGTTACTGTGTAACCATTTAATGAGCCGTGGACTCTCTAATACTGTTATTTAAAGATGCTTTTGTTCATTTCTCTATTGAGTGCAGACCCTCACCTCTGCAGCAAAGTTATTTTATTTATGCACTGGCACTCATGGGAGCGTCAAACCCCAAGCACTAGAGGAAAGAAAAATATTAATTGACTTCAGTAGAAATTACCTTTGAGGAAAACTCAAGTCAAGCAATTTTCATGCTGTAAAGAAGCACAGGAGGTTGCCGTTGTTAAGCTAATGTTTAAAACAGGGGTACACAATTTAGGGTTGACAAAAGGAGCAGTTCTCACAGGACAGCTGATGCAGTAAACTATACTGCACCATTGCTTTACAGAAACCAACACAGAAAATATCACTATTAAAACGCTATGTTATAAAAATCCTCCTCTAAAGTTTCCCTCTTTGGAAGTAATATTGCTCTCTTAATTACATCCAACAAACAACTTAGGGCCTGATTCTGCAATCCTGGCACGTGGCTTTATTAGGACTTTATTGGATTCTGCAACTCTCATGCACTTATGCGTAAGTGCATAGAGTTGCACAATCCAATCCATTGCAAGGAATCTCACAACTGCAAGCAACAAGGTGGTCTGCCTAGGTAAACCCCTTTGTGTTCGGCGCTGGTGCAACCACAACTGGAGCACGGTGGTGAGTTCTGGTGTCCACAATTCAAGAACACTGTTGATCGATTAGAAAGGATTCAGAGAAGAGCCTCCAGAAGGATTAAAGGATTGGGAGATATGCTTTATGCTGTGTATAGAGAGAGATTCATGAGCTCCATCTGCTCAGTTTAACAAAGAGGAAGTTAAGGGGTGACTTGGTCACAGTTCATAAGTACATGCCTGGGGAACAAAAAGTTGATGATGATGATAGGCTTTTCAGTCTAGCAGAAAAAGGTCTATAACATGACCCAAAGGCTGGAAGTTGAAGCTAGATAAATGCAGGCTGAAAGTAAGTCACAAATTGTAACAGTGAGGGCAATTAATCACTGGAATAAATGACCAACTGCAGTGGTGGGTTCTCTATCACTGGCAATTTTTACATCCCGTTTGGGTATTTTTTCTAAAAGATCTGCTCTACTTCAAACAGATCTTAATAAATCCTATGGCCAGTGTTATACAGGAGGTCCAATTATATGATCACAGCGTTCCCTTCTGGGTGTATAATCTGTCAACCTAGAGCAGGGATGGGCAAACTATGGCCCGTGGGCCAGATGTGGCCCGCGGGACGTCCTACCCGGCCCCTGAGCTCCCGGCTGGGGAGGCTAGCCCCTCCCTCCTCCTCTGCTGTTCCCCTTCCCCCGCAGCCATGCCGCCATGCGGGCAGTGCTCTGGGGGATGAGACTGCGCGCTCCGACTGGGCCGCATGGCTGCCAAACATGCTGCTCTGAGCGGTGTGGTAAGTGGGACGGGGGGTTGGATAAGGGGCAAAGGGGAGGTGCGGTTGGATAAGCGTGGGAGTCCTGGGGGGCCTGTCAGGGGGTGGGGCTGTGGATAGGGGTCGGGACAGTCAGGGGACAGGGAGCAGAGGGGTTGGATGGGGGTAGGGTCCTGGGGGGTGATTAGGGTTGGGGGGGTCTGGGGAGGGGGAGGAGGAGGAGGCGGTCAGGGGACAAGAAGCAGGGGGGTTGGATGGATCAGGGATTCTGAGGGGGGCAGTTAGGGGGCAGGGGCCAAGCTGTTTTGGGAGGCACAGCCTTCCCTACCCGGCCCTCCATACAGTTTTGCAACCCCGATGTGGCCCTCGGGCCAAACAGTTTGCCCACCCCTGGCATAAACTATGGCTATCCAATGTGTGCTGCCAGTGTGTCTCAACTCTCATTTCTCTTTTGGGGGAATCACCTCTAAGGGCAAGAAAGCAATTGGCCTTTCTGCTGACACTGCCAGCATAGCATTAATTAGTGAAGTGGTGATGGCGGTTTTGTCCTGTGTGGACACCCACTGATGAGGGACTGGACTGAGAGCACTCAGGCCTTTATTCTGCAAACTGATCCACGTGAACAGACCTCTATGCTCCATCGACTCTCATGCTTGATGCACTGATCAGCTTGTGGGATTGGAATATAACTCATTCACACTGAACAGGTCTGAAATGCTAACAGCTTTCATTCACTATGTATGTAGCCCAGACTAGACCTGCTCTTCAGCTCACTGCTAACGAGAGTTGTCAGAAACAGAGCAGACTCAGCTCACCGGGCTTCATGCAAAGCATCAATTTTGGCTTGTGTGGTTCTAAGCCTCAGTTCCACTTTGTTCTGGGTTCAAATGAAGGCTAAAACACAGAGCTAAATGCAAGCGAAACTGCCATGTTTTTTGTGGCTTAGGGTCAAAACCATCTAGATTTTTACCCAAACCATAAACCAGCCCAGGCTTGCTTGAAATTTTGCCCAGGGTTCCTGAAAAGTTCATGAACTTTGGTGAACATACCCCAAACTTTACATTGGCAATTAAAAACACAACAAAACTTTCCACTTTCAACAGGCTTTATTACAAATGTTTTGGCTAGCTCTCGTAGGGATCTCTTAAAGGAAAACACCAGTGTTTTTCTATTAAACACTGAGATCCTTCCCCGTTCCTTGTATTCTTTGCCCAGTCTCCATTTCCCAACATGTCTACATTTTTCATCCAGGTTCCCTCTGTGCCTCAGATGACCCTGGGTCTGGGATGAGACAGAGGCCCCAACCATGGAAACAATTAAGCTTATGCATAACTATTTCACTCACATGTGTAAACCCAGTGGGATTACTCTGGTGAGCAAAGCTATGCCTGTGCTTAAGCGTTTGTGGATCAGGGCCAAAATTTGCATGCTGTCTCAATGGGATCAAATGGTGACAAAATGAAATAAGGAGCTCTTTGAAAAGTGAGTGGTTTTTTACATGATCCTCACTGTTAGTGGCCCATTTTAGTGTAAATGCAATAAGAAGTTCATTTTAAATAGCTCTGAATTTCTTTGTATTCTTTCATAAATAATTTAAAGTGGTGTTGTACCCATGTGGGTCCAGATCTGAAGAGCTCTGTGATGCTCGAAAGTTTCTCTCTTTCGCCAACAGGGGCTGGTTCAGTAAAAGATATCACTGCACTCACCTTGTGTCTCTCAGTATTTTAGATCCTTTGCAGTTCACCTTCAGCTGTGGTTTTGCACTTATCTCTGTGGTTGGTGTCCTGTTTATCTCTGAAGAGCTTCCCATTTTTACTGATATCAACACCATGTTTTAATATTGACTCCTATCGAGCCCACTTAAACCCCTGATCATACAAAGAGTTCTGTGGAGATTTAGGTCTTGGAAGGACATGGAAGCAAATTATCTCTATATGCAGCTCCTGACGCTCCAAAAATAAACATACATCATTCAATGTAAAACCAAACTAGTTTATCCCTATAAAATTAAAAAAAACATTGAAACTTGCTTAAAGCAGCTTTCAAAGCTACCTGCTTTTCTCTTTTTTTTCCCTCTGTTCCAATTGCCATTTGAAATAGTTTCCTTCATTGACTAAGGGTTACCTTTATTATCACAGCAATGTTACACTTTTTTAAAAGCCAATTTATACGAGTCTGATTCTGATATTCTGCAAAAAATAACACTAGCAACTTCCTGTAAAGTATCCACCTCCCCAAGGATTGCATGTTTTGAAAACAAATGAGGCTTGAAAAACAATCTTTCGATTCTGCAGATTTCATTTCAGTACACTAGCACAGTCACATCTTGAGTTTCAAACTTAGCCTGTCCCAAGTTGGCAAGTATAATATATTCTGTATTTAACCTTTTTCTCAAGTGATGAGAGGTTCAGTCTTGCTCCCACCTTTTTCATAAGCTTATTGCTGAAATTATTTCCAAGTTGTACATTATGCAAATTCTGATTTGTTTGACCTTCCATGACACTGACTTCTCCCTAGTGGTCTAGCGACACCTCCTGTAATCTCTCACATCCTACCCATACAGCACATTCCTGTTCTCAGCCTTACATACCTGGTTTTGGTATTCTGACAGAGCTTACAATTTAGCCAAAAGAACATGCAATACACTGTTGCTAAAGCCTCCTTTCATCACCCTTCTTCCTCCACGCCTTATGTTGTCCAATGAAATTCCGTTTTAAGTATTAGATAATTTTTGCCCCGGTAACCTGAATTAAAAATTTTGTCTAAATTCCACTTCCTCCTCCTTGCTAACAGGTAAGCGTCCTTTATATTTCTACTCCTGCTCATTGTATTATACCTATAGCCCCCAACCAAGCTTGGGCTCCCGATTGTGCTAGGCACTGTATATACACACCGACACATTCTCTTACCCAAACAGCTATACAGTCTAAAATAAGACTAAGAATGGGAGAAAGGAAGTACTGTCCCCATGTTGCAGATAGGGAACTGAGGCAGAGATTAAATTATTTGCTTAAGGCCACTCAGGAAATCAGTGGCAGTTCCAGGAGCTGAACACAGACTCTGATGCCTTAACCACAAGTCCATCCATCCTCTTTTAATTGTTGCTTATCAAATCATCTATCTGTCCTCACAGACTGTACTTCAGGTTTGTCTTGGAATATCCTAGATCATATAGCATATGAGTGCAGAATAGTGATAGGTAACCCACAGAGTTTCACTTCAGATACTCATCTTGTACCAATCTCCTGGTGTTGGTAACTAGGCTAAAAAACCCATGAGAACAAGCTGTTTGTTAATATTTCCCATGCTTGCTAGCTTCTGCTAGACTGGAAATACCATGAGAATAGCTTCACTTGTACTGTGCTTGCAGATATTGCTACCTTGTGCTGTCATTCTGTTCTGTCCCAGGCTATATGAGACCCTTTCAGGAACACCTAGCTGCTGCAGGAAGTGGTGGTGAGTCAAAAGATGGCTCTCTTCACTTTAAAGCACTATTAACCCAATATGGTGCTATGGGACACTAAATTGTTGGAACTGCTGTTCGGGTGAAAAACCGTATCACACTGATCATCAAATCTCCTAGGGCTCCTTTTGTACGAGTGTGCCCTGGTGTCTCGGCCTGCTTCCAGCAGCGCTAATTGGATTTTTTTTTTATTTGTTTCAAAAGCCCGTCCATTGCTCCCGTTACATTCTGCTGATCTAAATTCCCCTGCACATTGAGCTTGGCATGCTGTTCTTCACTTTCTGCCTAAATTCTGTCTGCATTTTATGACGTCAGTGACTGTACTTGTATAGGGTCTCTAATTTCTGAAACAGTTTAAGTTTTTCAGGGTCCTGTACAAATGTATTCCAGTATTTTTCATTCTCATTGGGTGGGTGAAAAAAAACCCCAAAAGCAGAAGCAGATGAGTGGGGCTTAGCTTTCCATATTTGGCCCAGACTTTAAACCACTTACACGATTATTGTCAATGCCAACCATTCAAAAATCACGAGATTTTAAAATGCGGGGGGTACTTCTAATTGCCTTTTGGTTTCTGGAGCTTTAGGTGTCATGGTTCCAAGCTTTCCTCCACAGCCAGTAAAGCTAGAAACTCCTTTTTTCTTTCTTTTTCCTGTTGTTTTTTTTTAAGTGAAAGCCAAGATTCTTATGTAACCCCTTGGCTTCAGGAGCTGGGACTTTACCATCAAGTCACAAGTCTTGGGTTGCCAGCACTGTATGACCAAATTCCCAAGCAGGGCCCTGTTTCCCACGCATTGATATTCACTTTTTATGCACTTTCATTTAGGCATTGTTCACTACTGTGAATATATAATGTCGCGTCAGGAACATAACTGAAGTGAGGAATGATTAGAGAAGCAGCTGTCTGTGAAAGCAATGGATGACTGGACCTTCATTTTATGCAGGAAAGTTGGGTGTCAAAATAGTGAGTGCCATTTTATAAATGGTATTATAGCAACTAATATAAAATAGAAAACATTTACTTGGAAACAACACTAGTGCCCTCTGCCTGCCCCACCCCTAAACTTTCTGTGAGAGCACAAAAGCTGTCTGCTTTGGCATCAAAGAAACATTTGTAAAATGTTTCCACATACTATACGTTTTTTCTTGTCCTTTTAAACTTAGCTCTTCAGGAAGGCCCAAATGGATCAAGGAATTGGAGTTTAATTCTTATACAATTAATGTTCTTTAGTAAAGCATTTAGTCCTTTTAGGAGTAAAGTGTCTTACCATGGGAAAAGGCTAAAAAGTCAAATGTACTCTTGGAAACTACAGAAGCAGCTGACTATAAGTGAGGCCACACCCACTAAGTTTGTCTCTTCCCATTTTGTAAGGCAAGGGCTTATTTAATAATACTTTGCATTTCTATTGTGTTTCTACTCAAGGATCTGAAAGTGCCTTAGTACTGAATTTAGCATTGCAACACTTCTGGGGGGCACATCATATTATCACCATTTTCTCAATGGGAAAACTGAGGCATAGATTTAGATCACACAGGAAGATTTCACCTCAGCTGGATACAGAGCCAGTATTGCCTAACTCCAGATCCTGTGCGTTAACCATGGGAAGTCTTTTAGATTCCTCTATCCCAGGTAGGCTTTCTGATGCCCAATGCTGTAATCTTTACCTTTTGCTAAATGAGTTTAAAGAGGATCTCAAGATGGAGCCTCCTTCCATTTTCTCTTGGTATGATCAAAATGACAGGCTATGTGGATTTAACATAATCAAAATGGTGACATTGCCTAAAATTCTATATTGACTCTACAGAGACAAGGTGGGTGAGGTAATATTACTTCCCCCCACCTTGTCTCTCTAATATCCTGGGACCAACATGGCTACAACTCCGCATACATTGACTGTAGGCACTCCCCCTGATTCTATCCAAGAGTGAAGTTAAGAGTTAGAGGGGCTTGTTTTCTCATTTCATCTGGTGAGGCAAATGCTCTATATGCATGTGTTAGATCTCACAACGTTCAAGACAGAGGGACAGCTTGCACTTCCTTATGTTATTAGCTGCATTATTGCACACCAAGTTCATTTCATTGGAGCCTGGCTGGGTGTGATTGGAAGGTAGATTTCACTGAAGAGAAGCGGCTTCTTCATTGGATTATGCCGCATTCTTCCTTAGCACATGTGCACATTTCCAAACATAACAATACAGAGCCTGAATTCACGACCACTTATTTGAGCATCTCCCTCTGTCTTCCCTCCAGAGATTTACACTAGTTCTTTACATCAGTGAAGTTAACCCAACATAAATCTGGATTAGGGCCACTCGATGGGGTCCTCCAGCATTTGTATGCTGCTTTCATGCCTTAAATGCTGCTATATTTCCCACTTTCATCAAGTATGGACAAATAGCTCTTTATTTTAACGACATCACAAATAATTGCACTTAAAACATCACCAGATAGGTTTTATGCCCTATCAAGACTAGTTCAGTGTTTCTTCTGGCAGAAATGAGCCATTATCACACCCAGCAAAGTGGAAGAAATGCAGCTCCTAAGATTAGGTGTCTGTAATGCTATCATCCCTTCCAGGAAAAGCATAGAACCTTCTAATCGTGTGCTGGCAATAAATACAGAAGGAAATTATTTTAAAATACTTTGTTTTAAATTGCTTGCAGTTTTGTAGCTGTGTTGGTCCCAGGATATGAGAGACAAGGTGGGTGAGGTGATATCTTTTATTTGACCAACTTCTTTTGGTAGAAGGGACACATTTTCAAGCTTCACAGAGCTCTTCCTGAGGTCTGGAGACGCTAACCAAAGTGTTCAAGCTAAATACATGGTGGGACAGATTGTTAAGCATAAGGGATTCACACATGCTGTCGGAGGCCACCTAAAATGAAGCCTGAGTCCCGTGAGCCCGAGGCAGCTGGCATGGGCCAGCTGTGCGTTTTTAATTACAGTGTAGACATATCCTTAATCCTCGTCCTAAAAGGAAACTTGCACAACACCTTCAAAAGATGAGCCTGAGAATTTAAATTCTTAACTATGCTGGACACTAAAAACCATGGACTTTACGGAGAGTGGTTGTATGGCTCATTACAACAAGTTATAACACAGCCTACTGCCTGCCAACCCTTGACTTCCCACTTCATTTTAAGCTTCTCCTTGCTTAAAGTTGGAACAATAAAAGGTATTACATCACCCACCTTGTTTTAAATTGTCTACTTATAGTTTTTTTAAGCCTACGTGTGTACCCTGTTAGTGATTTACAATTGTAGACAGTATTTTGTACTTATTTAAAGTCACAGATACTGATCCTGCAATGAGGTCCACGCAGGCAGGCCTATCTTCCTGCACAGAGCCCCAGTGGTAATGGGGCCTGCCTGTGCGGAACTCATTGCAGGAAATGGGCCTAAGTTAATAATGCAAAGGAAATAAATTGTATATTTTTGGCTGCTGCCATCATTAGAGAATTCTCTTATATCTATAAAGTCTGCTTCACAGACCAGTAGCTCCTGAGCACAAAGATTTTGGGGGGTTTTTTTAATGAAAGGGTGTCATTATTAGGAAATGTGGCTATATAAAGTGGATGTTGTTGGCTTTTCTGGCTAGATCATTCCCTGCCTTTATAAAGGATGTTTCATATTAGTTCTGTATATCACCTTTGCATGGCCTGTGCTCTCTGAACATATTGGTTGTGGATTGGAGCTGGACCTGAGACATGGCTTTCTGAATATTAAATATTCTGGAAATATTTCAACTCTTTGCTTCTTGGGGGGAGGAGGAGCGAGGGGAAGTTGAACTTCCAGGCACACGTTAAATGATTTACACTGCTCATAAAAAAATTGGCCTGAACCTCTGCCCAGAATGGGAAATGAACTTGAACCAAACCTTTCTGTAGGTTTCAATGTGTTCAAATTTGCTCTCCATTATTTTTCATTTTCATTGCTTTGCCTCTCTGCATCTCCTGGTTCCATCCAGAAGATCAGTGTGGGAATATCACAAAGTCTGTTACGGTATTTCTGGCCCAAATGAAAGCAAGAAGTATCGGTAATGATTAAAGCAAGATGGATCATGAGGGGTCAGACCTGCCTTCCCTTCCACAAAACAAGAATCTTAGGGCTAGTCTACACTTACCGGATAGATCGGAGGCGCTGGATCGATCTTCTGGGTTCGATTTATCGCGTCTTGTCTAGACGCGATAAATCGAACCAGGAAGTGCTCCCCCGTCGACGCTGGTAATCCAGCTCGACGCGAGGAGTAAGCGCCGTCGACGGGGGAGCCTGCGCGCCGCGTGTGGACCACAGGTAAGTTCGAACTAAGATACTTCAACTTCAGCTACGTTATTAACGTAGCTGAAGTTGCGTATCTTAGTTCGACATGGGGGGTTAGTGTAGATCAGCCCTTGGAGGCAGATATGAATGGCCGAGAGTTATAAATGTACCTAATCAGGCTGTTTAGACTCTAACGTTTTATTAAATACTGAAGATCTCGGTCAAAGTAGTAACCCTGGAGTTAGTGATATAATTTAAGCTGCCTAATGTGAGGCGCCTTAAAAGGGCCTGATTTTCAGAGGGTAGGTTCTCAGCACTTTCTGAAAATCAGGCCCCTTTAAGTTGTCTCAAGTTGGGCACCCAAAGCACTTTTGAAAATCTTGGCTCTCATTCTTCGGAGTTAAGGAAAATATATTTCAGTGGAGTCCAGTTAACACCCCCACCCCGCCAAAAAAATTACTTTATGTAGAAAAATTCTACTACTTCCCAAATGTTAAAATGTCTGGAAATGAAAAGTGAAGGGACCCGGCCAGTTCCTCACAATCATATAAGCAATCTTTTATTACTATCATTCACCTACCCAGGGAACAACAGATGTTCCAGTGGTTAGCGCACTAGTTGGGGGCTCTAGATACCCAGGTTCAATTCCCTGATGTTCCAGAGACTTCCTGTGTAACCCTAGACAAGTCATTTGGCCTCTCTGTGTCTCATGGCATATCGTCACTACAGACACTATGTAGGATAGCTACATCTCTGTAGCTATACCAGCATAACCCCGTAGTGGAAATGCAGCCTACACCAATGAATGGGGTTTCTCCATTGGTGTAGGAACACCAGCTCCCGTGCAACAGTAGCTACATTGACGAAAGCATTCTTCCATAGCTGTGTGTGCACTGGGAGTTAGCTTGGCATAGTTACGTCAGTCCAGGGTGCTATGTTAACTAATTTTTAAGTATAGACCAGGCCTCAGTTCCTCATCAATAAAATGGGGCTGATAGTACTTCACTAGCTCACTGGAGTGTTGTGAGATGTTCATATTACAGTCATTGGAGCCCATGGTACATTTATGATAGATTTACACCCCTCTGCCCTTGTTTTGTTCCGTAAGAGAACAAACCAAACAAACCAAAATGTTGGACATAGTTCTAATCTTTTTCTATTTATTAGAAGTGTGAACATTTTCCAAAGGATTACAATCCCAGGGCATATTAAATTCTGCAGGACATTCTGTTTTCTCAATGTGATGTGTTAGCAGAGTAGAAGAATATTTTTATGAATAGAAATGGAAACAAATGTTACAAAGTATGTTGATTTATTACTTGTGATGTGGTAATGCCTAGAAACTTCAACCAAGTCAATGCCCCATTCTATTAGACACCAGGGCCGGCTCCAGGCACCAGCTGGGCGACCAATCTTGGGGTAGCACTCAGGGTTTTTTTTGTTTTGTTTTTTAACACTTAGGCGGGGCGGCGCTCGGGGGAGGGGTGGGTTTATTTCAGCTGGGCGCTGGGGGGGGTTGTTGCGGCGCGGGCGCTTGGGGAGGGTTGTTGTGGCGGGGCGGCGCGGTTGGGCACTCGGGGGCTTGTTGCGGTGGGGCAGCACGGGCATGCCGCGCTCCCCCCGGCGCTCCGGCCGGGAGACCGGGGCCGCGGACATGCCGCGCTCCCCCCGGCGCTCCGGCCGGGAGACCGGGGCCGCGGGCATGCCGCGCTCCCCCCGGCGCTCCGGCCGGGAGACCGGGGCCGCGGGCATGCCGCGCTCCCCCCGGCGCTCCGGCCGGGAGAGGCGCTGTGGGGGGTTGTTGCAGTGGGACAGTGGTGCTGGGGATGGGGGAGTTGTTTCAGCGGGGCACTCGGGGGGTTGTTTTTTTTTGTTTTGGCGGGGCAGCGTTTGATTAAATTTTGCTTGAGGCGGCAAAAAAGTTAGAGCCGGCCCTGTTAGACACTATAAAAATAGTAAGACAGTCCAGCTCTGAAGTGCTTACAATCTAAATAGACAAGAGAAAGAAAGTGTATTATCCCCATTTTGCAGATGGGGAGATGAGGCACAGAGATTAAGGCCCAGATTTGTAGCAGCAATTAAGCATTGCTGTGCTCTCGTTGCAACCCCTTTCTAAATACTCATTTCAAAATACCTTTAAAAATCTGAGCCAAAGTGATTTTCTCAAGGCCAAACAGGAAGTCTATGGCAAAGCTGGAATTAAACCCAGATGTCCTGAGTTGTAGTCCAGTGTTTTAAGCATCACGTTCCTGAACTAAGACTTTACTGTTGTAGCTTTGTGTCTAACCGCCATGAATCACAAAATATCTGACCTGAAACCATTCGTTGTGCAGGACTGAATATCATCTGTCCTAGGTCTAAGTGACAGTGTAACTTTCTGGAAGGATAGGGAGAAATAATGCAATTCATTACATGGTTCTACAATATATCAGTGAGTATCACCTCCACATACAATAAATTACAGTGAGTATATGTTTATTAGAGGAGCACAGACCACAATTCTTTACAAAATCATACGATGGAGTCATCGCTGATTCACTTTGACATTCCACAGTAATATTCCCAAATACCACACTTCTGTTACTACCGTGTTTGGAGCTTCAGTTTATAAGGCTTGTTAGGTTATAAACGAATGAACTGTGAATTAATTATTCATTCTTTTTGAATTACACTTATGGTGTGCTACCAAGCACAAAATGGAAAGAAAAGCAAATAGTAAGACCACTAGAAGTAGGCAGCTTCTTACACTGTTATCAAATCCAAGGTGGTCCCTCTCCTATCCATTCAGTTTTAGGTGGTAAAGTGACAGTGTCTGATGGCATAAAGAGAGGAACTCTGCATTTTTAGAGGGATACAATGTGCTTCCCCTTCTCATGGCAAAGGCAAGCTTTAATATACAGTACCTCTGAGTCCTTCCATCTGTTTGATAAAGTATGTTGGAAAGTTGGGTAGCAGCTATTAATCAGTGTACTGCGACTCACAGTGCTAAAATAGTATTCCCTATGTGCGTTTCAGTTATAAGCAGCATGCATTTCTAAATACAGCCATCTGAATACACTGTAAATGCTTGCATTCTCCTTTTACTAAGATGTTATTAAGATGACTGTACTGTACATATAGCTGTCCTTTCAGACTATCTGATTCTAAAGCAGTGTGGCTTTGCTCACTTTGCCTTCTCAGCAGTCAGGAAGTTAACTATTAATGCCAATACATTAGTACTAAATCTCTTACCTTGCAAAGTTTCAGAACTAACCAGCATGCCAAGTATGCTGTCAGAGTGAATTTAGCTTTCATATAGGTGTCCGGTAAACAGGTAAGATACATTTGTACCAGATCCAACTCTTCACTGACAATGCAATTGCCAGCATCAGCAGTAGCATCCTCCCCATCTTCTTGTCTTTGGTCCTCTTCTACTGATGCACTTGGGCACCTATTTAACTCCATTTTTTTCAAAGATATTTTTTCTCCTTGACAAAGTCCTGATTTTTCCACAGACAACTCAGGGAACTTTTTGTTTCGTATCAGTAATTATATTTCCTGATCTTCCAAAAATATGTAGCCTTGCCTTTAAGCCAACCCAAAAGTTAGACTACGGTGGAAGAAACTTTCTTCAGTTTAAACTCCCTTGGCTCATTGCCTTTTTCTTATTGAGCGACCTTTTGCAAATGTGTGTACAGCTACAAGATAAATATAGCACTGGCTAGCAAGCCTTGTCATACAGCACAAGAATACTCCTGCCCGTTGCCAAGAGAGGAGAGAAAGATTCCATTTATTTAAAGAGCAAGTCCCCGCCATCAGTACTCCCTTGTTCATTTAAAGAAAAAAAGGAAAAAGCTGTTATCTTTGAAACGCGCTTTTTTTTTTTTTGCCAGTTGTGCTTCCTCAGAACAAATCCCAGTTCTGCAAGAAACTATGTTCTTACGGAGGAGGATTTTTTAATTCCAGAGACTTGTAGCCACAGTAATTCATTGTCTGTGATATTGCAGATGCTGAGCTTGTGAAGGCTACAAATTTCAAAAGAATAAATGAGGTCTCGCAGATGGAAAGGGGCCAAGACATTTTGAAATAACTAATGGTCCTTCCATAGGCCAAAAAAATGAACAAAACATGTTAGAGATTAACCAAGCAATTTTCCAGCTAAATGTTAAGGAGTTCATTTATGTCTTGAGACAGTATTCATTTGTATATGCTAAAAACACTTTAAGACACACTTATTTTACTCTTGATGGCCTACATCTATTAGGAAATGGCTTGAAAAATATAGATTTAATTGTAGCAGTATTTAATTGTTAATTTAATTAAACAGATTTAATTGTTTCAGTGGTACTAATAACAAATTTACTGTTTTCGTTTTGACCGTTGGGGCTAATTGTCTTGGTAGCTTTAGTGACTAGCAAAGGAAGTATCCATCCTTCAGATGAGACATTCAATTATGCTTTCTCCCTTCCTCTTCTTGATGTTCAGGTGGAAAGTGGACAGCTTATGGCCACTTGTCGAAAGGCTGCAGGAAAACTCTGATGTCCTCGGCAGATATTCCCTTCCTTAACGTAAAAGGATCTGGTGGCCAAGACTTCAGTTAGTGAGTTTGAGCTACTTCTAAGCACCAAGCATGGCAGCTATTCAGTAAAAGCACTGCAAGCATCTAAATCCTTAAGGTTCAGTTCTGCCATGCTTATTCACATTGAGTAGTATCCATGCCACAAGTAATCCTACTGAAACTCATGAGATTATTTGTGGAGCAAGAGTGGAAGAATTTAGCCTTTACTGTGAAAGGCATAATACAAACCTACAGAACATCTGTAGGGGAGGTGGAGGGATAGCTCAGTGGTTTGAGCTTTGGCCTGCTAAACCCAGGGTTGTGAGTTCAATCTTTGAGGGGGCCATTTAGGGATCTGGGGCAAAAAATCTGTCGGGACAGTACTTGGTCCTGCTAGTGAAGGCAGGGGACTGGACTCAATGACTTTTCAAGGTCATGCCAGTTCTAGGAGATTGGCATATCTCCATTTATATATTTAGACTAGATCCATCTATAATGAGATAGAGGGGAAAGGCAGACTATCAAACAAGAGCCCTCATTCTGACTGAAACATGCACCCAGGGGTCCAACCTCGGTGACTATTCAACGGCCAATATTTCCCTATTTTTCCAGACTGATGAAGGTGAGCAGGAGAAACAGCAGAGAACTATGGTACTAAACTTCACTGGATCAGTGAAGTGCTGCAAGTGACATTAAAAATAAAAATACCATTGGCATTCCTGCATGTAATCTGGAGTACAGATGTTATAGGCTCAATCAGGCTGCTGCTGGAAAATAGCCAAGTGGTCTGTCCATCCAGCTATGCCCCAATATTGTGTGTTAAGATGTTAAGCAGAATATAATCAAAGCTAGAATAACACACTATAGAAAACAGTTAGTGTGGCTTTAAATTTGCAGAGTGGTTAAAGATGAACACCTTACATATTAGTAAAGTGCATTCCTCTTCCTTCAGTGTGTCCCCAACAGACTGAGAGCTTCTAACGAGCAAAGTCAAGTCCTCACTTCCACCTCTGGATCTTCCTTTTCTTCGAGTCCTCTCTGGCTTTGTACACAAGGAGGTTTCTACACTTGCCTTTTCCCCCAAAGCTTTCCAATATTGCTACCACTGAAGGGGCTAATAACTACAAGGAGCTAGCATAGACCAGTTTAACAGCATTTAAACACCTGTTATCTAACCCTGCTAAGTGCAGATGACACGGTAGTTAAAGTACCAGCAGCCACAAGTGTCCTGCCCGTACTGCCACTCCTACTATTTCTACCACAAGTGAAGCTGAAGCAGAGAGAGCACCGGTGAGAAATCTTAGGAAAATAAAGTACTCAGATTAAGACCTCACTATTAACAGTCCAGTCCTGATTTTTTCACTGCTTTGCTCCTTGGATAGCCATTTTCACCTCTGTCAAATGAGTGTAAAGTAATCTGCACAGGTATAAATGATTCCATGAGCTTCAAGCCAGTGGAGAATCCAGCCCCGTATTAGCATGTTGTATACTACCTCAATACTCATCTTAGACATCAATACACAAATGCAATTATATTTCTACATTTCATCGTATTTGATTAGGTACATTGTCCCTGTTTCTCCAGAGACAGTATTTAATCTAATTTGCATGGGTGTACATCTGTGCACTTCAAAGTCATTTTTTGCATTTAAAAGAAACTTTAGAACCTGTTTCTTGAATATCCAAACTTTAGTATAAAAACTATTGCCTAATACTTGCATAGTGCTTTTCAGCTGTTGATCTCAAAGCACTATTTGTGATACCCCTTCCTCCTTCTCACCATTCTCTTTTAGGAGACCCATATTTAGGCCAATCGAACCTTACTGTGTCCCTTCAAATCTTTTTTTTTATTCTTCTACTTTTCCTTACTTTTTAAATTCTTCTTTGACTTTGACTTGCCCTGCTAAGGATTACAAGTCTGTACTTGTGAAGCTACAAGGGAAAAAATAGACAAACTTGCATACCAGATGAATTCTCAATAGTTCTGTCAAGTCTGCTCCCAATTCCAAGCTCCTCCAGTACCACCTAGCAATAGCTCCTTCTGAGACACTGGGTTTCCTACCTCCAAATTATAGGATCCTTTTCCTTTTATAAATTCTATTTGCAAGAGTCCATGAAGCTGATTCCGCTGAATACAAATGTGTTGACAAATACCTGAAGGTGCTGCCAAAGGGTGGGGTTTTGTAAGCCAGACACTTGTTTAATTGGACTGGCTATATCTGCTACAGAAAACAAATTGATTCTCTCTCTTGGTGTTTCAGAGGGGTTTCCACCGATGTCTTGCAAACACAGAAAGCTGTTCTTAAGAGTCTTAGGCCAGGTCTACACTAGGACTTTATGTCGAATTTAGCAGCGTTAACTCGATTTAATCCCTCACCCGTCCACACTAGGAAGCAGTTTATTTCGACATTAAGGGCTCCTTGAATCGATTTCGGTACTCCACCCTGACGAGGGGAGTAGCGCCAAAATCGAAATGGGCATGTCGAATGCGAGGTACTGTGGACGGAATTCGACGCTAATAGCTCCGGGAGCTATCCCACAGTGCACCACTCGGTGGACGCTCAGGGCAGTATTGTGTACTCGGATGCTCTGACCTGCCACTCAGAGAAATCCCCGCGAAAATTTGAATACTTTTTCCTCTGTGGCCATTTTGAATCACATTGCCTCTTTGGACATAGTGGCGAGCTCAGCAGCACTGGCAATGATGCAGAGCTCTACAGCGGTGGTTTCGATGCCATCGGTGAATAGAAAGAGAGCTCCAACATGGAGTGATCGTGAGGTTTTGGATCTCATCGCTGTGTGGGGCGATGAATCCATCCTAGCCGAGCTCCGTTCAAAAAGACGGAATGCAAAAATTTACGAGAAGATTTCACAGGCTATGACGGAGAGAGGGTACAGCCGGGATGCTACGCAGTGCCGCGTCAAAATCAAGGAGCTACGTCAGGCGTACCAAAAGACCAAAGAGTCCAACGGACGCTCCGGCTCAGCGCCTCAGACTTGCCGATTTTACGAGGCACTGCACGCCATGCTCGGTGGTGCGGCAACAACTACCCCACCAGTGTCCGTGGACACCGATGACGGGGTCCATTCTACGGACACATCGGAGGAGGTTTTCGCTGACGGCGAAGAAGAGGAAGGAGGGCAGGGGGACGAGGCAATCGAAAGCGGTCACCCTGGAGATTTCCCCGACAGCCAGGAACTATTCCTGACCCTGACTGCGCTGCCCTTCGAACACTCCCAAGGCAGCATTCCTGACCAGGAATCAGGAGAGGGATCATCAGGTCAGTGTTTTAGACATTTATTTTCAATACAATAGTTATGGTGTGTTAGCGCTCTGTAACTGTGGCTTCATTGGCCTTATGCGCTTCACCTTGGAGTCGCTTTCCCGTGCAACTATTCGAAAAGTCTGTCAATATGTATGGGGATAGAGGTGTAATCACCAGCAGATATCTCAGAGAAGCTGTCTTGAAGGTACAGCGATAGCTTGTCTAGCACGTTCACTGGGAGAGCTGCCTTATTGTCTCCTCCATGGTAGGATACTTTCCCGCGCCATGCGAGCAGCAGGTACTCTGGTATCATTGCCTTGCATAGCATGGCAGCATACGGCCCCGGGGTTTGCTTGCATTGACTCAGCATGCAGATTTTCTCTGTCTCCGTAATCCTCATCAGAGTGATATCAGTCATGGGGTCCTGGTTCGAATGAGTAGTATAATTAGTATACTGCATGCTTCCTTTTCCCCTTACAGACAGACACCCGGCAGTTTACGTTACCGCGTGGTGGTAGGGGCTCGGGAGCAAAACCAGTAGTGCATATCGGTGCGCGGGAAGTGACAGTCCCGGGGACCGGCAACGCTAAACCGGGGATAGGATAGGCGAGCCGTTCATGCTGAGCGGTCCGCGGGCATTTTTGATTCCCTAGAGCAGCCACGCGGAGGGGGGGGAAGGGTAGGCGAGCCGTTCACGCAGAGCGGTTCGCGGCCATTTTTGGTTCCCTGGAGCGGCCACGCTGAGGGGGGGGAAGGGTAGGCGAGCCGTTCATGCTGAGCGGTCCGCGGGCATTTTTGATTCCCTAGAGCAGCCACGCGGAGGGGGGGGAAGGGTAGGCGAGCCGTTCACGCAGAGCGGTTCGCGGCCATTTTTGGTTCCCTGGAGCGGCCACGCTGAGGGGGGGGAAGGGTAGGCGAGCCGTTCACGCAGAGCGGTTCGCGGCCATTTTTGGGTCCCTGGAGCGGCCACGCTGAGGGGGGGGAAGGGTAGGCGAGCCGCTCACGCTGAGCGGTTCGCGGGAATTTTTGGTTCCCTGGAGCGGCCACGCTGAGGGGGGGGGGGTTAGGACAGCCGCCGTAGATTACCGGTTTGGCCAGCAGCAGCTACTGACCGCCGCCAGGAACACTGAGGGAGACATGGGAGTAGAGCAGTGCTGTGAAGCAATCTCACAGCAGTCGTAAGTAAGCAGCTTACCATGGTTTTCAGAGAGGTGATTTTCTGTGTACGGAAAGGCCTCTGGGATCCGTATACCGGGACCCTAGACACTCACTCAGCCTTAAGGCATATTATTTGACCTTGTAGTACGTGTACATGTGATAGGCACTGTCTTTGGTCCTATTCATGGTGAAAGAGTATGGTCATTGTTCTTGAAAAAGTATCTGTCTGAGGAATTCACTCCCTTTCATTTATCCCACAGCTGTGAGTGTCTCCCACCCAACCCGTGCTTCTCCCACCCATGGCCTAGTCCAGATAAGGCGGCGCAAAAAGAGAACCAGGGACGACATGTTCTCGGAATTAGTGATGCTGTCACAGAGGGAGGCGGCACAGCGCAGAGAGGACTTCGCACGGTACGAGCGAGCAGCCAGGGAACGGGAGCAGAGGGCTGAAGCGCGCGAGGACAGGTGGCGGCAGGAGGATCAGCAGGCGACCCAAACAATGCTGGGAATCATGAGGGAGCAAACAGACACGCTCCGGCGCCTAGTGGATATTCTCCAGGACAGGAGACATGAGGAAAGAGCGCCTCTGTATGTTCTTTCAAGCCGCCCTCCCCCGCCACCAAGTCCAGTGGCTTCCTCCCCAAAAGTCACTAGGACAAGGGGATCCAGGGTGCGTGGAAATACTCAATCCACCCCTGCAGACCGCTGCAACAGCAGAAGGCTGTCATTCCCAAAACCATAGACTTTTCCCTCCTCTCCATCCAGCAGCACCCCTGAGCACCTCCCTTCCCAGGTTCCATGTGAAGTTACTGTTTTGTTGAATAAATCTTGTTTTTTGGTTCACCAATGTTTCCCTGAGTGTTTTAAATGGGACAGTTTGTATCTCTGGGTAGTGGTTAACATGGTTTTTAAGTGCAGAGAATGGGAGCACAAACGAGGGTGCAGACAGGTTAACTGCTGAAGTGACAAGCACAGTACACATTGCATGCATTAAGCACACCTTTCCTTCGTTGTGCTGGTTTGTACGTTCTAAACGTGGGGTTGGGGGTTGGGTGGTGCACTGTATGTTTGGGGAGGGTGGTCGCTGATCTTTTGCGGCTGACAGTAGCCTGCTGGATAGATCAATGCACTGTGTGATCCGTTGGCGATACTCAATACGTACAAGGCACATAGACACCACCACACACACATGGGATTAGAAGAGGTTGATGGTCCCTTTAAGCAAGCGGAACACCTCTTGGCACTGCGCTTTGGGCAGGATCAACAGCTTCCCCTTTGAAGGGAAGTGTCCCCCAACCAAACCTCCCCCCAACCGCCGTATGCCTACACGGTGATAATCATTACCCAAGAAGAAGTACAGGAACACGTTCAAACAAAAAAATCTTTCCTTTACTGTGACTTTACAGCGTTGATCCAAGGAGGGGGAAGGCGGTTGGTAATGGGAGGATGGGCAACGGGACATGTGTAAAGGGACAGGGGTAGGTCCAGTATCTGTTTACGGAAGTGTAGCAGTCAATGGTTAACCCGCTCTGTCTGGAAGCGAGCTTTCAAAGCTTCACGGATGCGGACCGCCTCCCGCTGTGATCTCCGAATGGCTCTGGTGTCTGGCTGAGCGTAATCTGCTGCTAGTCGATTTGCCTCAACCTCCCAGCCCTGCATAAATGTCTCCCCCTTGATCTCACACAGATTGTGGAGCACACAGCACGCCGCAATCACAATGGGGATATTTTTAGGGCTGAGGTCGGAGCGAGTAAGTAAGCTTCGCCATCTTGCCTTGAGACGGCCAAAGGCACACTCCACCACCATTCTGCACTTGCTCAGGCGGTAATTAAAGAGTTCCTTTTCAGTGTCCAGGGCTCCCGTGTATGGCTTCATGAGCCATGGCATTAGCGGGTAGGCAGGGTCCCCCAGGATCACTGTTGGCATCTCCACCTCCCCAACAGTGATTTTGTGATCGGGGAAATAAACCCCCTGTTGCAGGCGTCTAAACAGACCAGAGTTCTTGAAAACACGAGCATCATGAACCTTTCCTGGCCACCCAACATTGATGTTTGTAAAACGTCCTTTGTGGTCCACTAGTGCTTGCAGAACCATAGAAAAATAGCCCTTCCGGTTAATATACTGGCCGCCCTGGTGCTCCGGTCCCAGGATAGGGATGTGTGTCCCATCTATGGCCCCACCGCAGTTTGGGAATCCCATTGCAGCGAAGCCATCTATGATCGCCTGCACGTCTCCCAGGGTCACTACTTTGTGGAGCAGCAGGTCAACGATTGCACGGGCTACCTGCATCACAGCAACCCCCACGGTAGACTTGCCCACTCCAAATTGGTTCGCTACTGACCGGTAGCTGTCAGGGGTTGCAAGCTTCCACAGGGCTATGGCCACTCGCTTCTGGATAGTGAGGGCAGCTCGCATCCGGGTGTCCTGGCGCTTCAGGGCAGGGGACAGCAACTCACAAAGTTCCATAAAAGTGCACTTACGCATCCGAAAGTTTCGCAGCCACTGGGACTCATCCCATACCTGCATCACTATGCGGTCCCACCAGTCAGTGCTTGTTTCCCTTGCCCAGCATCGCCGTTCCACGGGATCAACATGACCCATTGCCACCATGATCTCTAGGGTCCGGGGTCCAGCGCTTTGCAAGAGATCAATGCCCCTTTCAAAGTTTAAGTACTCCTGGAGATTACGTTGTCTCCTCTCCCGATTTCTCTGCAACAGAGTCTGGAAAAGGTGCGCTATAAGGCGCGAGTTGTTGGCTACGGACAGAACATCTGCGATAATCGCGGAGGGCTCCATGCTCACTGTCCAGTGGCGTCCGAGCTATCAGCCACAGGAAAAGGGCGCGAATTCATTCCCCGCCGGCGCTTTCACGTAGGGAAGGCGGAAGTGTGGGTCGAGTGACGAAATGTACGTATACCGACCCTTGACACAATTTCGTTCCCACAAGGCACTGGGGGCTACACCCAGAATTCCAGTGGGCAGGCGGGACTGCGGGAACTGTGGGATAGCTACCCACAGTGCACCGCTTGCAATGTCGACGCTTGCCCCCCTACTGTGGACTCGGACATTCGAATAAACATCCCTGGTGTGGATTCGAACAATCGACATGGAAATATCGGGTTCACAAGTTCGGTTTCACAGAAATCGAACTAGTACCGTAGTGTAGACATACCCTTACACAGACACTGACGTTTTGTCATTACGTTGTCTTGACGTTAACATATTGGGAATCATACACAAAAGAACTAGCTGAAATTATTGAGCTGGGACCCTTCTTACTGGTAGTGCTCTGCGCAGGGCCGGTGCTTCCATTATGCGACCCTAGGCGGTCGCCTAGGGCACTGGCATTTGGGGTGCGGCGACTCCCAGTAGGCAATGGGGCAGCTGCTGGTGCAGCGCCGGTGGAGGTGAGCTGCTGCCGCGGGTTAGCTGCCGTGGGGCGGGGAGCCGGCCGCCGTGGGCGGGGGGGGCGGGAGTCTGCCCCGGCCTGTGGGATAGCTGCCGCGGGGCAGGGAGCCGGCTGCCATGGGCGAGGGGGGCAGGAGGCTGCCCCAGTCCGCGGGATAGCTGCCGCAGGGCGGGGGGGAGCAGGGAGCCGGCCACTGTGGGCGCGGGGGCGGGAGGCTTCCCCGGCCAGTGGGTTAGCTGGGGGGTGGAGCGGGGAGCTGCCGCGGCCTGCGGGCGGGGGGATGAGGAGCTGAAGTGGCCCGCAGATGGGGGGCTGCCTCGGGGGGATGGGGAGCTGGCTGCTGCCGCGGGGGGCGGTTAGCAGCCGTGGGCAGGGGCAGTTAGCCGGCTGCCACGACCCGCAGGCGAGGAGCTTAGGAGCCGCCGTGGGGGATGGGGAGCTGCCTTGGGGGGGATGGGGAGCTGGCTACCGCAGAGGGGCGGCGTTAGCTGAGGGGGGGGCGCAGGGCTGGTGCAAGGAAGTTTTGCCTAGGGCGCGAAACTTCCTTGCACCGGCCCTGGCTCTGCGGTGTAATGCAAGAGACTAAATTCAACTCTCAGTCTGGCCACTTGCTCCCTTTAGCAATCAGAAAGAGGATAGAAATCTCTGGGATCTCCTTTGCTAGCTTTCTCCACCTACCAACATCACCTCAGTCTTATCTGAATTGAGTTTCAGCCATCTGGCTCTTAATCATGCTCTAATCTTATCAAACGCTGAGCAAAGTGTTCAACTGCTCTTGCCAGGGGCGGCTCTCACAATTTTGCCGCCCCCAACGCAGGCAGACGTAGCGTGGCCCCGCCCCCGACGCAGGCAGACGTAGCGTGGCCCCGCCCCCGACGCAGGCAGTCCCAGTCCACGGTGGCAAGGGGACAGTGGCGGACCTGCCGCCCCATTGCTGCCATGGCAAGCGAGAATGGGGCAGCAGTCCGAGTCCCGCAGCGGCAATTCGGCGGTGGGAAGGGCGGACCTGCTGCCGAATTGCTGCTGCGGGACTCGAACTGCCACCCCATTCTCGATGCCGCCCCAAGCACCAGCTTGGAAAGCTGGTGCCTGGAGCCGGCCCTGGCTCTAGCAGCAGGGTCAAAGAGATGGAGCCATGGTGTCTGCTCCTGCTCCTACTGAAGTCAACGGTAAGACTCCCATTGAATTAAATAGTTCAGGATCAGGGCCACAGAGCTGGATATTATCAATATGCTGACATCCATTTGTCTACTGGGCCCTCATCCTTACATCTACCAAAAGGAGGGAAAAAATCAGAACCATGATAGCTATTCCTTTTCATAGAGTCAGTCATCAATTTTAAGGCAAGAAGGAACCATTATGATGCTCTATTTTGAACTCTTGCATAACACAGACCATACAACCCAGTAATTTTTTCATCAGGCCTATAACTCCTGCTTAAACTATAGTGTTTCTCTTAGGAAGATATCCAATATTGACTTAGAGAATTCAAGTGATGGAGAATCCACCTTGTTCTCCAATGTTAATTATCCACACTTAAAAATGTGCATCTTATTTCTAGCCTGAATTTGTCTAGCTTCAGCTTCCAATTATTGGATCTCTTATACCAGGAGGGCTCTTATGCCTTTTTTCTGCTAGATTAAAGAACAGTCTATTATCAGCAATATCTTCCCATGTGGGTCCATATAGACCAGGATCAAGTCACCTCTTACCCTTCTCATGAATAAACTAAGTAGACTGAATTTCTTTGATCTCTCACTAGATGCCATATTTTTCAGACCTCATATCATTCTTGTAGCTTTTTTCTGAACCCATTCGAATTTTTCAACATTGTTTTTGAAGTGTGGACACCAGAACAGGAAATGGTATTCCAGTAATGATCTCACTAAAGCTATAAACAGAGGTAACACCACCTCCCTGATCTTATTTGCTATTCCTCTGCTTACGTATCTAAATATCATGTTAGCCCTCTTAGCTACTGCATCACTCTGGGAGATCATTTTCTGTTGTTTGTCTACCACAACCCCTAAGTCCTCTTCAGTGTTGTTCTATTCCAAAATAGAGTAGTTCATCTTGTGAGACATACATTCTTTGTTCCTACCTTGCATTTGGCTGTATTAAAACACATATTGTTCAAATGAGTCCACTGTACCAAGTGACCCAGATTGATCTGTATAACTGTTGTGCCACATCACCATTTACCACTCCACCAATTTTTCATCTGCTAGTTTTACCTGTGATGGTTTTATATATTTTTCCAGATAACTGATAAAGATACTGAATAGTATTAGCCTAAAATAAATCCCTGCAGAATCCCACTAAAAATGCCTCCCTTTCCCCCTCCCCCCAGTTGGATGATGATTTCCCATTAACAATTACTTTTTGAGCTTACTTATGAGACTTACAGCATACTTAGAACTGTGCAGGGAAAAAACTAGGGATTTTGTTTAAAAAATCTCTCAGTTGCTCTTTGAAATGAAATTTCCTGGTTTGTTTTGTTTTTTAATCTGAAAGAAGCAGTGTCCTATCCAAAGTTTTTGTCAACATCTGCTGTGGGGGCAGGGTAGAAGAGAAGTGTGGAACTGGGAGCTTTGTATGACCTGAAGGGACCTTAAACAAACGTCTCTGAAGTGTGACATCATGCTTCGGCTATGAATCATTTTTCATATTAAAAAACCCCCACAAACTTGAACCACTTCTTTGACAGTACAGTTTGTGCAGAAGAAGCTGGAGGGCTGCGCTGCCTAGAACAGCTGCCTTCAAATATGAATCAACAGATGAGCAGCCCAATTGTTGTTTTGCATTAGAAGATTTGAAATTCCGCAGAGTAGCAATAATTGCATATCACAGTGGGGCAGGGCTCTTTGTGCTAAAATTAATGTTCTGCAGTGTTTGTATCAGTCTCTCATTAGATTATGGCAACATGTTACTACATAGCAGACTGGTTTTACACTTTACGTTAAATCTGTTTTAAACTTTAAATCCCAGTATAGCCAACCCTTACTTTCAGATGCATGATTCTCACTGAAATAAGTGAAAATAGCATGTACACAGTGGGCAAGCCACTCTTCAGTTTATTCTCTAAAGCACATTCTGAACTCATTCCATGTTTGAAACCCCAGTGATGTGCGTCAATAGAAGTTCACAACTGGAAACAGACATAATATGTCATAACAATTTGCTTTCCTACCTCTGGCTTCAGTGGGCTTTGGCTCAGCCCTTCTGTGAGAAGGAATTTGGGTTAAGCTTGCAGAATACCCCTGTGACAGATGTGATGGACAGACAGAACAGTCAGACTTTAGTACCAGCTTGATAAATGTTATACGTATCTTTAGAGGCGAGTGATTGTATTCCTCACTCAGTGAGGGTTTCCTGCAAGAACTATGAACGCTGGGGGGTTATTAATGCAAATTCCTGGGTAGGTTACAAGTCTGGAGAAGACTCACCACCCGGGGGGAACTAATTTTACTAGTTTGACCTGCTTCAAGAGGGTGGCAAACAAAACTGAAAACTGTATAAAGTGACCACCTTGTGGTAGGGGAACTCAGTGGCTCTGCTGCATTGCATCTGCCCTTCTCCGAGGTGCACAGCCAGTGCTGTCTCCCACTCTACAAGCAGCATGTCCGCGTCTAGTCACCAAAGCAGGAACTGCAAGAGACTGAAGCAAAATTCCTGAGCTGTCTGAGGCTGATCACAATCAGCCTCCAAAATAGGCCAAAACTGTGACACTTGTGATACTCTCATAAAGGGTGCCAACCCCGCTTAATGCATACTCAGCACCTTTACCCTAAAAGTCCTAGCACTTCATAGCGCAGGAAAATCCTCTCTAAGTCACACCAGCAACTAAGGGATCCATTGCAGAGGACTGAGTTTTATAAATTAGTGAACGCAGCACAGTAAAAGCAAGGATGCTGCATCACAGCTTGCACAGTAATCATCTGTTCTGACCATTCCACAGTCTAGTTTCGATTCATTAACTCTCCATGCATTAGCAGCTGTAGTGTAGTGCATCTTCTTAATACACTGTTTTAGTATAGGAATCTTCACTGCAGCACTGTTTAAATTCTTTGAGATACACAAAAATGTGGCAGTCTCTTGTATTATAAAGTGTGTAAATTAGCAAAGTTCGATGGTATTTTAAGGTGAGACATTTAGTAGGCTTGGATCAAGGACGAAAAAAATGTTTCCACTAGTCATGGCTTGAATTCAAATATTCAGAGCTTTGCTTCCGCTAAGCAGTTAATACCCTAAAATTGAGGGTTTATTTGAACTATACTAACCGCATGAGCCTAACAAAACTGGGCAGGAAATCTTGCAAGAGGAAGCCGCCTTGTGAGTTTTCTGGGACTCGCTGCTTCTGACTGGGTCAGAAATGCCAAAGGAACAAGCTCTTGGCGTATTCCAGCACAACTGTATTCCAGCCGCCCTCCCTCCAGCAGTGAGTGGGGGTGTCCAGTGGCTGACAATGGGGGTGGGTGTGCAAGGCTGGTGGCGGGGCGAACATGCCGCGCACATGGCCGGCCACTCCCCCTGTTGGTCCGTCAGCCCAGCCCCTGCTGCTTGCCAGCTCTCAGCCAGCAGGGCCCTGCCCCCCATCCCATTTCCGGATGGCACTGGCTGCGAGCTGAGGTGACTGGTGTAGTGTGGGCAGGCACCAGGCAGCAGCCAGTTACGTTTCACCTCTGCTGCCCACCCATCAGCCCTTTACGTGTTCCCCCTCTCGCTGTCCTCTTCCTGCTTTGCTCCTCTCCCCCCCACCTGCAACCCTGCTGCTCTTACATATCCGCCCTGGCAGGGCATGCCCCGTTCCCAGCACTGTGCAGAGAACCAGCCCCTGATCGGAGCACTCAGATCACCAACAGCCTGGCCGGCAGGCTCCTTCCTTTCCCCACTGCCTCTGGCTGGGCCGGCGCCCCGGGGAAGTCCATGATCCTGTGGCCTGGGGCACTGGCCAGGAGGAACTGAACCCTGCATGTGCCAAAGCCCCGCACAGTGCTGGCATGGGTGGCGTGTGGGGTAGAGGAGAAGCTGAGCCACGTCTCTGGCCAGGTTTGCTGAAGCCCCTGCAGTCAGGTTCCCTGGGCCCTGGTGCACAATGCATCCATAGGGCTTCACCCCTTCCTGCCTGCGCTGTAGCCTGGGGACAGGAAGCAGCTGGGTTATGTCAGTGGTCAGCAGCAGCCGGAAGGTGTTAGCTGCCTTTCGACATGTGTGGGCAGAAAGGGACAAGCTGCTTCCAGTCACAGGGGACAGGGGGTATGAAGGTGGGAAGTGGGGGAAGAGATGAGCTCTACAAAGACACAGGCCAGGTCATCCCTTCCTCCTCCTCCTCCCCTGCCCTTCCCGAAAGGCTGCTGATGGCCACATTCTGGTGTGAGCCCTGTCAGAAATCTGTTGCTGGCAGGGAGCCAGCAGTAGCGGTGGCGGCAGGTCTCAAGACAAGAAGCTGATGTGGAGAGGTCCCAACAACATTCCTCTGTTATTGCCCCTCTACCACACTGCCCTTAGGAGTGGGTTAGGAACTGCTTGGGTCAGTCACTGTGGCCAGTAAAGCAGCCGTGCCTTTATTTCTGGCAGCCTTATCCATTAGACTGAGTATTCGTGGTGGAAACCCACCGAGGGCTAGAGCCTGGAGAGCCGAGTGAGTAGAGTGCCAGCCAGTGTGCTGCTGGACGTGTAGGGGGCTGGTGTGCCGCAGCTCTCACAGCGACCCTGCTGTGGGGTCAGTTACAATACTCAGTTGTTCCCACTGGTAAAAGGGGGGACATGTGGCTGTGAAAACCTGACAAAATGAACACAGGTACAACAAACAAATAAAACATCCATTTACTCTTTAAGAAACAGCATCTTAGAAAACAGCATTCAAAAGCAGCACAAAATGTACCCCTGGAATAACAAATGCTACTCGAATAAGTTCAAAATATTGATCCAGACAGGGCTCAGATTTTTTAGTACAATGCTAACCAGTGATTTTTTTAGAAGATGATGATTGCCTAGAAGAACATCGAGGCTGGATAGCTTTTCAAAAACAAGTTAGCATTTTTTCCACTGTGGATGCTGTTCCATATGGTATTGTTCTTGAGACATCTTGTTTTATTGTATTTGAACCATATAAACGCAAGGCAAGTATAAGAGTATCCAAATGACACATACAGCACTTATGGCAAGTTATTAATACAGTGATATAAGTTAATTCAAATTACAGAGACACAAAAAACGTCATTTGAAAAAGTCTGAGATTTTTTTTAATTAGGTAAAACAGTATGTTTTGTAAATATCAATTTTGTTTTTACAGATGACTGCTCCCTGGGATGCATTCACACACAGGTTTGCTGTAACATGCAAGTAAGCAAAATATAACTTCATTATGCAGCTGAATACCACTGCATTCTACTTTTACACAACCGCTCTGCCTAGCAAATCTGTGCAGTTCTTTCCATGCAAAAAATACATACTGTACATGAGCACAGAGGACAGTTGTCAGACACATCCTTTGTGCACCATAATACAAACACACATTTTCTTGTGTGCTGCTTATTCAGCTAACTCACAGTCATAGAAATGTGTGCCTTTGTCTTTTCCATAAGGGACAAGAAAGGTGCTCTCTGGTTACCGTGCTGCCAGCTTCATTGCGCCTTTCTCTTTGTATTACAGCATCTACCATCAGCCCTGGTTTTGCAAGGTTCTGAGTGCTTTTAACTACCGCTGAAGACCCACTGAAGGAATTTTAGGGTGTTTAGAACTTTCTTGCATTAGGCTCATTATTATTACACCTCATATTGAATGTTGTGTCCAGCTTTCAATGTTTTTAATGTTCCAGCATGGGAGAATTTGCAATCTTCCAATAGATGTGTGAGACTTGCACGTTCAGCTCCTCATTACCATTAATAGATGTACACGTTCATGTTAGTATTACAGTAAATTGTTGATGTAAATCCTCCATAAATGGATGAGAAAATGCTTACCACTAAAGCCATTCAAATACTCTAGAATCATAGAATATCAGGGTTGGAAGGGACCTTAGTAGGTCATCTAGTCCAACCCCCTGCTCAAAGCAGGACCATTTTTTGCCCCAGATCCCCAAATGGTCCCCTCAAGGATTGAACTCTCAACCCTGGGTTTAGCAGGCCAATGCTCAAACCTCTAACATGATTAGACTTTAAGGCTTCAGTTCTGTGAGGTGCTAACCATCCTCAATGCCCATTCACTTGCAGTGGGAGTTTTGGGTGCTCAGGACCTCACAGGATGGGGCTGCAGGCCCCATGACAGCAATTATACAATGGCTGTCAAGCGATTCAAAAAATTCATCACGATTAATCATGCTGTTAAACAACAATAGAATACCATGTATTTAAAATATTTTTGGATGTTTACTACATTTTCAAATATATTAATTTCAATTACAACACAATACAATGTGTACAGTGCTCATTTTATATTTATTTTTTATTTTATTTTATACAAATTTGCACTGTAAAAGACAAAAATATTATTTTTCAATTCGCCTCAGACAAGTACTGTAGTACAATCTCTTTATCATGAAAGTTGAATATACAAATGTAGAATTATGTACAAAAAAATATGCATTCAAAAATAAAACAATGTAAAACTTTAGAGCTTTCAAGTCCACTCAGTCCTACTTCTTGGTCAGCCAATCACTCAGAGAAACAAGGTTGGTTACAATTTGCTGGAGATAACACTGCCTGCTTCTTGTTTACAATGTCACCTGAAAGTGAGAACAGGCGTTCACATGGCACTGTTGTAGCCGGCATTGCAAGATATTTACGTGCCAGATGCACTAAAAATTCATATGTCCCTTCATGCTTCAACCACCATTCTAGAGGACATGCTTCCATGCTGATGATGGGTTGTGCTTGATAACAATCCAAAGCAGTGCGGACAGATGCATGTTCATTTTCATCATCTGAGCAAGATGCCACCAGCAGAAGGTGGATTTTCTTTGTTGGTGGTTTGGGTTCTATAGTTTCCGCATCAGAGTCTCTTTTAAGACTTATAAAAGCATGCTCCACACCTTGTCCCTCTCAGATTTTGGAAGGCACTTCAGATTCGTAAACCTTGGGTTGAGTGCTATAGCTATTTTTAGAAATCTCACATCGGTACCTTCTTTGTGTTTTGTCAAATCTGCAGTGAAAGTGTTCTTAAAACGAACATATGCTGGGTCATCATCTGAGCCTGCTATAACATGAAATATATGCAGAAGGTGGGTAAAACAGAGCAGGAGACATACAATTCTCCCCCCAAGGAGTACAGTCACAAATTTACTTGATGCATAATTTTTTTAACCAGCATCATCAGCATGGAAGCATGTCCTCTGGAATGGTGGCCAAAGCATGAAGGGGCATATGAATGTTTAGCATATCTGGCACGTAAATACCTTGCAACGCTGCTACAAAAGTGCCATGCGAAAGCCTGTTATCACTTTCAGGTGACATTGTAAATCAAAAGCGGGCAGCAGTATCTCCTGTCAATGTTAACAAACTTGTTTGTCTTAGCGATTGGCAGAATAAGAAGTAGGACTGAGTGGACTTGTAGGCTCTAAAGTTTTACACTGTTTTGTTTTTTGAGTGCAGTTTTGTAACCAAAAACACCTGCATTTGTAAGTTATACTTTCACGATAAAGAGATTCTACTTCAGTACTTGTATGAGGTGAACTGAAAAATACTATTGTTTATCATTTTTACAGTGCAAATACTTGTAATAAAAAAATTATATAAAGTTAGCAGGGTATACTTTGTTTTCTGTGTTGTAATTGAAATCAATATTGAAAATGTAGAAAAACATCCAAAAATATTTAATAAATTTCAGTTGTGTTCTATTGTTATAAATGCGATTAATCGTGATTAATTTTTTGAGTTAATTATGTGAGTTAACTGTGATTAATTGACAGCCCTAAAATATACATTAAATTAGTGGAAGTGTGAATGTTCAGGTGGTCTCTGCACTCTTCTCCATTTGGCCCTATACAATTCTTCAGCAGTTAACTCTTAATCATTATTTTGTGTTCAGACCTGAAGGGACATTTCTATTGACTCCTACTGCTCTGTGTTAAAATGTTGCTTTTATTTCTAAAGCTACCATATTTATGTGGCTCTGTATGCACATTGCAAATATCAGATACAAAAGTAACTTGAGAAATGCAGTATTTCAACTTAGAAAAGCATTTTTCCTCAAATTCTCATTTGGCTCTCAAATGCACATATGGTTTCTGAGAGCAGAATTTTATTCACAAATTTTATTTTACAGCTCCTCCAAGAATTGTAATATGCCATATTAAAGTATATTCTCCTTTGCCATTTTTCTGTATGCAGAACTCTCATTGACTTTAATGGGAGTTCCACAATTAGAAAGATGGGAAAGGGCCTGTGTGTATAGACTTGGATTTCCAATCTATGCTCCCTTACACAGTATCCAAGTCTTAATTTCTTGTATTTTCCTCCTTCAAAGAAGAATAAACAATCTTTTTTAATTAAAATGTAAGTCTAATTAACATGGCACTTAAAAAATGTACTAGGCATTTATAGTAGACGGGTTGGAAAATGAGTCTCTGCAAACTAACTAGTTTATAAAATAACCTACTACCAGATGTAGTACTTTCTACCATAGGGTTGGGATGAAGGTTTCTTTTACTAGGTAAATTGAGACTTGCTCCTTTCAAGTGTTTTGACATGCACTGCCTCCCAGTGGTCAAAAAACTTCCCTTTTCTCAGGCACAGCTGCAAAACTCTAGGAAATTATCCAGTTCCCATGTGTAGAGTCCTGCAAATCTGCAGATATCTACGGACCATTTTTGCAGATCATGGATTGGATGCAGTTCCAAATTTTGTGTCTGCGCATGGCTTTACCCATGTGGCTTACACCTAGGAATTAGCTAGTTTCCTATGGATTAAATTATACTAAACTGGTGTTCTGCCATCTGAAAACCTTATGTGTCAGATGACTACTGTGCACTTCTACCCAGAGAAGAGATTGAAGGGAAAGGGCTGCATTTTGCTTGTGTTAAAGGCCATTTTGTAGAGAAGGAAATAAATGGGAGATTTAAATAAAACTGATAAACTGGAAAATGGTGAATTATAAATGGTATGTAAAGTAAATAAATAAAATGATGTTGAAAAGAGGCCATACATAACATAGGATTCAAGTGATTTTAATATGCAATGTAGACTATGGTAGCTAAAATATAATACACAAAGTATAATACTATATATCAGATATGACAGATATAAGAAAAAGAATTAACAAAATATGGTAGTCATAGCATATAAATGTATGTAGCTTAATTACATTCAATCATAGGTACTGAAGTATTCAACAACTCTGCAGTCCATGGTTTAGAAACAATGTGCATTTCAGATTTTCCACTGCAAAATCCATTCTTCAGCTGAACAACTTTGCAGAGAATCTTCTGTTTACATGTGGCATCCATGCACACTTTTCCCTACCAAACCTACCACCAGTACTTTTTCCTTTTCCATAGCAGGGGAAATGTCAACGTTTCTTCTTTTTTTTTTACTGCTCTTAAATGTGCCTCAATCTAATTGCAACTTTGCTGTGCATCTTTAAAACCAATATCCACCTACCAGTGACCTTGTAACTTAGCAAGAACAATAACAGAGAAGATAAATACCAGCTGTGAGGCAGGCCAAAATAAGGCCTTTTTGCATATTCACAACACCCACCCATCCTTTTTTAACCCAGTCTTCTGAGGAACACTTACCTTGCATGCACATGTCTAAAATTTCTGACTGCATCAGTTCCACTGCATGCTCTTAGTATTATGTAGTTAAGGGCCAATTTTGTTCGGTGATGAGTGCCCTCATCATTCACAGAAGCAAAATTAAAACAGTGGGAGGAACACGCTATGCTGTAGAGACGTTGTAGAGAGACAAAGTGGGTTAGGTAATGCTGGTGGGGGAGTGGCACTATATGTGAAAGAAAGAGTAGAATCAAATGAAGTAAAAATCTTAAATGAACCAAACTGTACCATAGAATCTCTATGGATAGTAATTCCATGCTCAAATAATAAGACTATAGCAGTAGGGATATACTAGCGACCACCTGACCAGGATGGTGATAGTAACTGTGAAATGCCCAGGGACATTAGAGAGATTAGAGAGGCTATTAAAATAAAATTAGGGAGATTAGAGAGGCTATTAAAATAAAAAACTCAATAATAATGGGGGATTTCAACTATCCTCATATTGACTGGGTATGTCTCACCTCTGGATGGGATGCAGAGATAAAGTTTCTTGATATCTTAAATGACTGCTTCTTGGAGCAGCAAGTCCTGGAACCCACAAGAGGAGAGGCAATTCTTGATTTAGTCCTCAGTGGAGCCCAGGATCAGGTCCAAGAGGTGAATATAGCTGGACCGCTTGGTAATAGTGACCATAATATAATTACATTTAACATCCCCGTGATGGGGAAAACCCAACACTGTAGCATTTAATTTCAGAAAGAGGAACTACACAAAAATGAGGAGGTTAGCTAATCAGAAATTAAAAGGTACAGCACCAAAAGTAAAATCCCTGCAAGCTGCGTGGAAGCTTTTTAAAGACACCATAATGTACACCCCAAATTAAAAAACATAGTAAGAGAACCAAAAAAAGAGCTGCCATGGCTAAACAACAAAGTAAAAGAAGCAGTGAGAGGCAAAAAAGCATCCTTTAAAAAGTGGAAGTTAAATCCTACTGAGGAAAATAGAAAGGAGCATAAACTCTGGAAAATGAAGTGTAAAAATATAATTAGGAAGGCCAAAAAAGATTTTGAAGAACAGCTAGCCAAAGACTCAAAAAGTAATAGCAAAAAAAAAATAATTAAGTACAGCAGAAGCAGAAAACCTGCTAAACCACCAGTGGGGCCACTGGACGATCGTGATGCTAAAGGAGCACTCAAGGACGATAAGGGCATTGCGGAGAAATTAAATGAATTCTTTGCATTGGTCTTCATGGTTGAGGATGTGAGGGAGATTCCCAAACCTGAGCCATTCTTTTTAGGTGACAAATCTGAGGAATTGTCATAGGCTGAGGTGTCATTAGAGGAGGTTTTGGAACAAATTGATAAACTAAAGAATAATAAGTCACCAGGACCAGATGGTATTCACCCAAGAGTTCTGAAGAAACTCAAATGTGAAATTGCAGGGCTACTACCTGTCGTCTGTAACCTATCATTTAAATCAGCTTCTGTACCAGATGGCTGGAGGATAGCTAGTGTGACACCGATTTTTAAAAAGGGCTCCAGAGGAGACCCCGGCAATTACAGGCCGGTAAGCCTGACTTCAGTACTGGGAAAACTGGTTGAAACTATAGCAAAGAACAAAATTATCGGACACATAGATAAACATAACTTGTTGGGGAAGAGTCAACGTGGTTTTCATAAAGGGAAATCATGCCTCATCAATCTACTAGAATTCTTTGAGGGGGTCAACAAGCATGTGGACAAGGGGGATCCAGTGGATATATATAGTGTAGAGATTTTCAAAAAGCCTTTGACAAGGTCCCTCACCAAAGGCTCTTAAGCAAAGTAAGCTATAATGGGATAACAGGGAAGGTCCTCTTATGGATTGCTAGCTGATGTGGTCTAAATTAGCTGTTACCACTCAAGAAAGAACTATCCACAATAACCCCTATATCTTTGAAAACATCTGCTCAATTTGCAGCTGCACTCAAAAAAGGAACCACAAGAAAAGAAAAGGTAAAAAGAGAAAAATATAATGCTTGAATACTGTGTGCAGTTCTGGTTGCTCCACCTTTATTTATGCTTAAGCTGGTTAAGATAAGATACTTAAATTACAGTTCAGATTCTCCATATTGACGTAGAGAATGTTGCTGGATCATGTGGTCTGCTCATATCTCATAGGTTAAAGGACCAACTGACAATATAGAACTTTCACCTAATGTTACTGAACTCCCAGACATGGCCACGCTTCCAAGGAAGCTTTTCCAAGCATGCAAGATATGAACATCTTACTATACTATAAAACTAAGACCTTAAAGTCAATTGGTAAATATTAGAACACAGGCAAGAAGTCAAATTGCAGAAGAAGCTCCAGAAGTGACTGTGGAAGACTGGCTGAAACTATAGTAAAAAAACCCCAACAGAATTATTGGACATGTAGATGAACATGATATGTTGGGGAAGAGTCAAAACAACTTTTGTAAAGGGAAATCATGCCTCACCACTCTATCTGAATTCCAGAAGGGGGCAAACAAACATGTAGACTAGGGTGATCAAGTGGTATAGTATACTTGGACTTTCAGAACGCCTTTGACAAGGTCCCTCACCAAAGGCATTCAAGCAAAGTAAGCAGTCATGGGATAAGAGGTCAGGTCCTCTCATGGATCGATAAATAGTTAAAAGATAGGGAAAAAAGGGTAGGAATAAATGGTCAGTTTTCAGAATGAAGAGAGGTAAATAGTGGTGTTCCCCAGAAGTCTGTACTAGGACCATGTCCTATTCAACATATTCATAAATGATGTGGAAAAAGGGGTAAATAGTGAGGTGGCAAAATTTGCAGATGATACAAAACTACTCAAGATAGTTAAATCCCAGGCAAACTGCGAAGAGCTACAAAAGGATCTCTCAAAACTGGGTGACTAGGCAACAAAATGGCAGAATTAAATTAAATGTTGATAAATGCAAAGGAATGCACATTAGAAAACATAATCCCAACTATACATATAAAATGATGGGGTCTAAATTAGCTGTTACCACTCAAGAAAGAGATCTTGGAGTCATTGTGGATAGTTCTCTGAAATCATCCACTCAATGTGCAGTGGCAGTCAAAAAAGCGAACAGAATGTTGGGAATCATTACGAAAGGAATAGATATGCCCATATCTTGAATACTGCATGCAGATGTGGTTGCCCCATCTCAAAAAAGATATATTGAACTTGGAAAAGGTTCAGAAAAGGGCAACAAAAATTATTAGGGGTATGGAGCGACTTCCGTATGAGGAGAGATTAATAAGACTGGGACTTTTCAGCTTGGAAAAGAGATGACTAAGGGGGGATATGATAGGGATCTATAAAATCATGACTGGTGTGGATAAAGTAAATAAGGAAATATTATTTACTCCTTCTCATAACACATGAACTAGGGGGTCACCAAATGAAATTAATTGTCAGCAGGTTTAAAACTAACAAAAGGAAGTATTTCTTCACACAATGCACAATCAACCTGTGGAACTCTTTGCCAGAGGATGTTGTGAAGGCCAAGAGGATGTTGCCAGAGGATGTTGTTTAACCTATAACAGGGTTAAAAAAAGAACTAGATAAATTCATGGAGGATTGGTCCGTCAATGGCTATTAGCCAGTATGGGCAGGGATAGTATCCCTAGGCTCTGTTTACCAGTACCTGGGAATGGGAAAGGGGTGGATCACTTGATGATTACCTGGCATTGGCCACTGTTGGAAGACAGGATACTGGGCTAGATGGAGCTTTGGTCTGACCCAGTGTGGCCGTTCTTATATCTTATGTTCTTTTATTGGACCAACTTCCGTTGGTGAGAGACAAACTTTCAAACTACACAGAGCTCTCCTTCAGACCAGAAGCTCTGTGTAGCTTGAAAGTTCATCTATTTACCTTACCCACCTCTCTAATACACTGTGACCAACATGGCCACGACAACACTGCTAACATCACGTCGTTTTTTTTCATATTTTACGTTGTGACCGTGTACCCCATAAGGCTTTATGGGGAAAGGCTTATAAATGTATACATGATGTCACTGGAATATGTTTTATGCTACATGTGCCATGTAACATATCTCTGTAAAAGTTATTATCTACTGAATCTATTCCTCCTGTTTGTATGCATGTGTCATTGTTGTAGTTGAAGTTATGAATATTGGTTTTATATTTGCTGGGTTTATACATAGCCTTGGTAAGAGCATGGGATCATGTCTGGAGAAAAGAATGTGCAAGTTAAGTGCAAGCACTTAACAGACAAAAGGAGTTCCAGACTCCAATCCACATCTGAGCTTGGCCAAGAATGTCACTGGGCTAGTTTCTGAAATGTGCAGGGACAGCTGACTTGCCCATGTGATCCCAAAACTCCAGGGTAACATGATGCTACGGAGGGAGGGGGGAGAAAGTTTATTTAAACCCCGGGAAGACCCCTCCATCTTGTCTTCAGCTGACTAAAGAGAGAGGCTCTCCACCCCCCAAAGACATACCTGAAAGCGACTGAACAAAGGACAAAGACAATAGGGGGTGTGAGTGATTGCTGGACCCAGGCTAGGAGTTCTACAGCCTGTGAAAGGAAGAAACTGGACCTGGTGAGGTTTTTATATCTGTGTTAAGTTTGAATAGCCATAGACGTGCGTGTTTTATTTTATTGTACTTAGTAATTCACTTTGCTCTGTCTGCAACTACTTGGAATCACTTAAATCCTCCTTTCTGTACTTATTAAAATCTCTTTTTACTTATTAAGTTACCTGGAGTACGTGTTGGTACCTGGGGAGGGCAAACAGCTGTGCATATCTTTCTATCTTTGAAATAGAAGACGCACTATTTATGAGTTTACCCTGTATAAGCTTTATACAGGGTAAAACGGATTTATTAAGGGTTTGAACCTCATTGGGAGTTGGGCACCTGGGAGTCAAAGGTGAGGGCACTTCCTGAGCTGCTTCCAAGCAGGCCTGCGGCTGTTAGGGGAC
This sequence comes from Chelydra serpentina, assembly GCA_037349315.1. Lineage (NCBI taxonomy): Eukaryota > Metazoa > Chordata > Testudines > Chelydridae > Chelydra > Chelydra serpentina. The sequence goes on from JBAIAC010000023.1 coordinate 3,032,890, forward strand.
GTGGTTCGGACCTGGGTCTGTGTTTGCAGCAGATCAGCAGAATCTGGCTCAAAACAGACAGGACTCGGGAGTCCCAAGCTGGAAAAGGCAGGGAAGCAGGGGCAGAAGTAGGCTTGGCACACCAGGTGGCAGCACCAAGGTGGTTTCTGTGATCCCAACACGTCACATACTTTGTTTGGCTTGAACAGGAATTAAGCATGGTAAATCTGTGTTCAGGTTGCTGGCCTTGCTTGGTGTAGCAGGACCATTCATTTTATTAAAGTAGGGATTTGCCCTCCCAAGAGCCCCTGCTCCCCACCACTTCTGCGTAACAGAAGCCCTCTCCAGTCCAGCACAGCACTCATAATATCTTGTTAGAACACAAAATATTTTGATGTCACTTTCAGATTTAAAATGTTTTTACTTGATATATAAAATTCTAGGGGTGGGCCCTTAAAACATAATCTACGTCTTATTAACTTTATTTTGTATCTTATTTTTAACACCTTAAATTTTCATCATTGGTATGAGCAGTCACAACTCCTTCGACACCAATTGGGTTGTGCCCATTCACACACATGAGTTGAATTTGCCACAATGTTCCAGTTTTTTGCCAAGCCTCAAAACTCCACTGAGAATTTAATCCAGAGACACCTATTCTTTAAAGGTGATCTTTAGAGGAAAGAAGTAGTGGTGCCCTGGTGTCCCTTTTTGGCTTATTTATGATGCATCAAGAAGCCCTGAAAGGTGTGGGCCTTTTAAAAACAACCTTTTTTTCAGCATGTCTCACATTAGAAATTTGCATCTTGTGTGCTCTGTTTTTCTTGGAATTGTCTGGAAAGCTAGTAGTGTCGGTGATTTTAAGGCAATGAAACCTGATCATTTTGATGGGAGGGGTGATTTAAATCAGGTGCCCTGTGACCTTGGGAGAAAAGATCTCTGTTAAAGTTTCAATAGCTGAGTGCTCAGAACTCACAGTGAATTCTGAAATAATGGATGGCAGAGATGAGAAGGCTTGCTATTTCTAGGAGAAAAAAATGTAACAACAAAACACAAAATTCCATTCATGGCTCCTGGCTACATTGTAATGAACCAAAAAAGGAGTATAGTAGAACCCCAATGTACAGTAGTTGGTTTCATTGAGCCACAAAAGAGTGTATAGGGTTTAGATTATTAGGCTTTCTTCCTTCATCTTATGTTTGAGTCATTTAAAATTTAGTAGACCATCAAGATGTGTAGACTAAACAGAAATACGAATGTATTATAGACTGAAAGACCTAAGTGGGAACCTGTTCCTTCAAAGCATACCGCAATTTAAAATGAACATTCACATTATATGGGTTCAATTTGTCAGCACATCTGAAACTTTACATGCAAGGAAAACAAAGTACTGTATACATAGTGTAACCAGTTTATCCTAGATACTTGCTGCTGAACGAGCGGGTGGCAGCTATGTTTGTTTGCACCTGATTCAAGGTGGGTCATGAGAAGGTTGAATATTTTTTTAATGTTCAACAAAAAAGATTGGATTTAATTATTTGTGATGGAGCATTCACCCCATGCAAGCCCTGGCAGGGTTAATATTGGCAAGAGAGGACAATTAGCCATAGGCTACACCTAAAGGAGAGCTAGGATGCAATGAGGCTTAATTGGGGATGATGATCACCTGCGCAGAAACAGGTGGGACCTGGGTTCCCTTACAATCCACTGTGGGAGTGTTGCGGTGGGTATGGAAACTGTGTGGAGAGACCCTGGTGAGACCCCAGAAGGGGAAGATGACTGTTCACTTGCAAGGCAAAGTAAGGGTTGGCATAGCCCAGAGGCAAGTGCTTGAGTGGCTAACAGACTGGTGGTGTTCAGGAGCCAACACCCAGCTAAGCACAAGCAAGTTTCCCTCACTTTGGAGTCAGGGAGTAACAAGATTTGCAGTCCTGGGCACCCTGAGAACTGGTCTAGTCACTTCACCTCCCTGTGCCTCATTTTACCCATCTGTAAAATGGGGATAATGATACTGACTTCCTTTGTAAAGCACTAGGAGAGGTATGGATGAATGTGCTGCATAAGAGCAAGCTGGTATTATTATGTACTTCTATTAATTCTAGTTGCAGTATTGGCACTTTTCTACTTCTATTACCTTGCTTTGTTCCTCTCTTCCGCTCTCCCCGACTTGTTACCTAGGCCTAGAATCCATTGGAAAGGGGAGGGTCCAGCATGTGTCACTCTGTGAAGAAATTCTCTCATTGGCCATCAGTATTGCAAGGACAGTTTGGAAGTAAACACAGAGAAGCTAAGAGGCCAGTTGAATAATTCTAAAAGAAAAGAGATCAGTTTTGTGAAGAAGAACAGGTTCTTACACAACCTCTTCTGTTGAGCCATATGTTTATTATTATTTTATTAGCCCACAAATAGTGTCACTTTAGCATTGCTGAAGGGATGCCTATGTGATGAATTGTTTGTGACCTATATCTCAGCAACAAAGGAGGGTCACGAATGTTCCTCTACACTATAGAGAACAGGTTCTTTGTGGCAAATGCTTTCATCCTGAAGATGACCTGTACTGGAAACCTTGGTGACCCTATCGGGTGGGTTTTACTTCATAACTATCCATGAGAGACATTTTTGAAACCATATGCTATCTCTGGAACACTGAATTTCATTTCACAGATCCCTGATCTCAGTGCGTTATGTTATTTTTGTACCAATTCAGATTCAGCAAAAGTTAGATAATAGTCACTACATTATCCACTCTTTTAAAAATCTATCTGTAGTACTTGACTAACAGCTGTAAATGTGCAAGCAAAGGGTAACCATATCTCATGCTTCAAGGTGTAAAATGACTGCTTGTGGAAGTCAGGAAAAAATCCTCTTCCCTCACCTCATTCTCCACCCCATATTACAATATATAATTGTCTGCATGCATTATGGAAGATTTTTTTTCCTTCCACAAAGCATCAGATGTCAAACCCTATTTGAGTCAGGATACTGGACTAGATGATATAATGTTCTTTTCATAGATTGTAAGGCCAGAACCGACCATTAGATCACAGTCCAATCTACAGGCCATAGAATTTTTATATATCCAGTTTCAATCCAGTATAATCCTGTGCCCTTCCAGTATGTGACATCTTGCAATTAAGCACAAATTAGAACTATCTTGAAAATAATGGCTCTTGAGTGAAACCACCTTGAGAGGCTTCTTCATATAAAATGAAAGTGAGGTTAGTGGTATATCTAACTGGGTTCTAAATTAGAAAAATAAGACTTTCTGGGATTAAATAAAACCACTGTTTCGCACTTAAGCAGGGTGTTTTTCTTACCTTAAAACAGAACAAGTAATAACTTTTGAATAGTAATTCTCAAACACGGCCCTCTATAACTAGGGTACGTAGTAAACAAACTTCTTTGGAGAATATAGGGCAGACCATTTTATACTTCCTGTTATTTTTATCTCCATATTTACAAAATGTTTTAAACCAAGTGGTAAATCTCAGCGTACAAATGTAATCTGCATGATCAAGTTTAAGGTGATTAAACTATTACAATAAAATCTATTAAGCACTTCTGTGAAGTTCAGTAGAAATTCACAATATTTACATTATTCAAAAGAATGAAAACCCTCTAAATTATCTAAACCAAGTTAATGCTTATTCAGCACATATTTGCATAAAAAAAATACTGGCATTTTTTGTTGCCTGAAAGACTTCATCATATGGTGCAATATGACAGAAAAGATATTCATTTCATTACACATTCATGTCATGGAACAACTTTCACCATAATCTCATTGCAATTGAAAAATGGAGCATGTTTATTGCCCATTTGCAAACCTGGATTCAAGGGTGTGTCTCATAAGCTCCAACAATATTTGATAATAAGATGACAGAGTAGGATGATTTTTCCCTTGTAGGGTCTCCACTGGTCCCTTGGTGAGAAATCTTTGTTGCTTATGAAACCAGTTTGGCCTCATTGTGACTTGCTTCATTTAAATACACAGGTGGGAAGCCATCATTATTTACAACTGGTTTCTTCAGTGTTGCACCTGAAATATAAGCAGAAAACATACTGAACATTCATTTTATATTGCTTCTAAATACAGAACAAAAATAAGCTGTGTTTAGTGTGCATTTTTATTGGCATTCTTATTTTATTATATAAATTGAAAGAATAAATGCAGTAGCGCAACTAGAAAAACAAGAATAGAAATTGGCTGCAAATAGCAACGTGGTCAGAAAAACCTGCTGTTTGTTGTGATTTTTTTTAACAGTGCAATTGATGTTGCACTGATATAGTAATACTGCCCTCAGCACTGAAATCCAGCCCCTTCTGCTTGGCACACTGCAACACTGCCTAGCATTGGAGGACAAATAGCGACAGATACCTCAACAGCGGGAGAGTGCAGAGATGCTCTGGAGATGCCAAAGTGGAAAATGGGCTGCCTTCTCCTCAGTGGAGATGACAAAGGGCTGTGTAAGCAGCAGGACTTCCCCTTCCAAGAAGGCAACTGCTGGTAAATGTCAGTGCTACATGTTGGGAAGTGGGCAGTTGTTTGGGTTGGGGCATATGGTGTTTCTGACTTTTGAATCCTTGGGAACTGATGTATTGCTATTAGTCCACCAAATCTCCCCAGGCTATGCAGGCTGCCTCCAGAGACCCAGCTGCTCCTCAGAATTATTCAGGAACTTCTTTCCTCATTACCAAGTGCCATGACCAGTGGGAGGTCAGCAGTGTGTGTTCCATCACAGTAGACTCTATACCGAGTTAGGTGGGAAGCAGATGATTTTGTGTAGAACTAAGCAGAAGGTGGCCAGGATGCTCTGTTCCCACTTAAAACGTACAAGCATCAGTTCCCACCCTACAGCACACCCAACACCACTTAATGCTGTAGTGAGATGGTGGGGTAGGAGATGGAGTCAACCCCCACCACCTCTCCTATAGCACTCTTCGCCTAGGTGGACAGATGTAGTTAGGGATGCAGACAGATGAGAGGGGGACAAAATACTGATGGGGACAAGTGGGGTATAGGTTTTTTAGCCATCCTTCAGCCATACCAGAGTGGCATCGCTGGCCCTTGTACATTCTCTCACAAGCCACTATCTTATATCGTCGGCGATTTGGCAGGGGATCTGTGAAGAGACGGAGGATGGCTGGCCCTGGGGGAGGCCTCTGTTGATTCAGCGAAGTATCCAAACTTCTGAATGTTTATCCAAGCCCCAGCCTTTATGAAATTCCTCTGTCACTGTATGTTTTTACAGCATATTTGCCTGGTTTTGTGTTTGCTCTGGTGCTGGGTTTCCATTATTTTTTTCACTTTATTCCCTTGGTAGCCCTAGAATTGGAACAAAATTTAATGAAAAGGGAAAAGACCCGTTACTTCAGCTTGGGAGCCACAATTGAGCAGGGAAAATTCTAAATATAAAAAGACTCCCTATTTCTATAGGATGTGATGGTGCTTATTAAATCTCAGGAATGTGAGGAATGTGAAGATAGGATTACTATATGGGGTGTAGTATAGTGTCACTGGTAGGAGAGGGGATAATAAATTGAGTCCTCGTTCTGGAACATGGCTGCCTATCTCAGGCTTTTGGATGAATTTAAGCTTTGGGGAATACCTATAAAATCTCAGGACTTGTGTGGTGCCTGGGCCATGGTTGCTACAAGCCCCATGGCCGAATGCACACCACGACAGTGAGAGAGATATTGAATAGACCAGAAAAGGGAACAGAGCCTAGGCAGGAAAAGGGGAAACCAATCCTTGAGACCCATCACTGTCCAGATCCACCTAAAGAGGAGGATATATTTTTCCTTATTTAAAAAAATATATTTAATATTGTTGCTTTTCCCAGTGATCTAGAGAAGCCTGGATATTGGCAGATGTCTGCGGGGTCGCAGGAGAGATTATTCTCCATTTTCTGTGCAGGTAGATCTGTGTTTGAGGCCATGATGATTCAGATATCATTAAAATTGGTCAGTATGTGCACATGCACACCCTGTGTGGCTCCCAGGGCCCTGGCTTATTTGAAGATTTGGCCCTTTAAACATATCTCAAAGTATAGAGGAGAATTCACAGCTTTCTTTTCCTCCTGTCAAGTGTTAATCTTTCCCTGTAGTGGGGAAAGGTATGGAAGGAAGAGTGGAATTATTCCACTGGAGGGAGCCAGAAGGTAACTTGTCAGGTATGTTGGGCAGAAGAAGATAGATGTATGGGGGGATTCCTTTGAAGGGATATGTCCACAGAGTTCCCACCTCTCTGAGCTCCGTGTGGTGAGTTTCTAGTGTGAACTTCTAAGGGAAATATAGTTGTGCCCTTTTTCTTGACTTTTACTAGCATTTCAAATTCATACATTTGGGAGACACTGTCGTGCCGCCTCTCAGTGGGGCAAAGGGTTATTCAGTGCACTTTGAGACGTGCAATTCCCTATGCCGATGATCCACCTGTGCATTGCTAACCTGCCAGGGTGTCCTAAGAGAGCGCACAAATGACCTTACTGCTTGTGCTGCTGTTCATTACACAGATTGAAAGAGGCGAGGAATAGATGTATTCCTGACTTCTCAGAACTGCTGTCAGAGCCCGGTGTCCCTCCTTAATGGGGAGGAGTGCTAACCCGGGGAAAATCTCTGCAGATGCACACGCGTTGCAGCAACAGTCATCCAGCGAAGGCAGTGACTTTGTGACATTCTGAAGCTTTTGCAGTTTACTTGTTGATTTGAACACTGTTTTCCACGGATTAAAAGATAACGAATAAACCATCTGCACTATCCAGCACATTAAACTTCACTCCATTAACTGCTGGAACTGTTAAGAATTCATTGTGGTGCTGTGAATAATTCACACATCAAAGCCAAAAGTGCAAACCCTGCTTGTGAAACTCTGCCATCTAGTGGCTGAAAAAGTGGTTCATGCTCCAGCTGTTTTTATTCACATTTCGTTTTGCAAACTGCTGGATATATATTTGCAATACGTTTTTTGGGTTGTAGAGCCTTACTTGGAAAATTGGTCCTTGCTGCACGCTCACATTTCTGACATGTATTCGTGTGGGTTGCCTTTGTATGCCAAGATTGCCAAGATTGCTGGAGCTGAGCACACTGAATTAATGAATTCATCAAGTGAACACCCGAGATCAACTCTCAGATTATTTCTGGCAAGTGCAGACAATTTCTTAGCCATATCCCAGCCATTGAAAATTATTTCTACTAACTACAGAGGTTTGGCACCTGAAACTCCCAGAGTCAGTAACTTGTTAGTGTTGCCAGAACAAAACTAAGTGGTTTTGGTTGAAAAAATGAACTTAAAAGCTGAAGGTATTCTTTAGCTATTTGAATTATTTTTTCTCTTGGATTTATTCTGCTGGGCTCTCAGGATGTGTTGAATACTCATGAAGGTGCTTGTGTCAGACTGTGACACTGTTTAATACTCTGCAGTTCTATAAAGCTTTCCATTGGAGGATCTGTGTTTTATGAAAATTTCCACTTAAGCCACATTGCCCTTGTGAAGTATTACATCCATTTTACAATTGGGTAAACTAAGGCTTGGAGAGGTGAAGAGACTTGTCCAAAATATCACAAGTCAGCGGCAGAGGTGGGACTAGGACTCAGAAGTTCTGTATTCCTGTCCCTGGTTCTAACCACTAGACTACGCTGCTTATCTAAAGCCAATATGAGACAGTGATGGGGGAGGTCACAAGGGTTATGAGTACTGTTGTGTGAAATGTAAAATGTAAATCTTGCCTGGTGGTTTATTTGTATTGTTAGAAACTCAAAACTCAGACCGTTATCACTGAAAAGTCCTGAATGTCTGTGAATGTTTTGGCCTTATCTAGGCTATGGGAAAAGGGGTTTATACAACATAGAGGATATCTGATGTTAATCCAGGGGAGAGCAGGGGCTAAGCCTGTAGGGAGGGGCAGGGTTTAAATACCTTCCCCTCCCAACCCCAACCCAGTGCACAGGGATCAGTGGCTAACCTGAGCCCCATCCCCCTGCCCACCAGCTCAGGTGGGCCTCCTCCAAGTCTGATGGGAGCCATAAGGAAGCCATTACCTTTTTTTCTCCATGTCAGTCCAAACAAAGCCCCTCCTTTCTCCCCCTGGCTTTGCGGATGCAGGAGTTGCATTATAAAACTTCTTTGCTAACATGTTTTTAAGTGCTGCTTAAAGATGTGCTATCATCTAATGTAGACAGGGTTTAACATCTTTATAATCATAGAACCATAGAATTTACGGCCAGAAGGAACAGATACGGTCATCTAGTTTGACCTGCATAATACAAGCCAACATATTACCTGATTGCAATTAATGCTACATGAGCAGTCAGAGCAATAGTACCAGCCAGTGATCAACCAATGGGGTTGCAGCAGGAGAAACGAAGCTGGTAGCTATATCGGTATAGTTTCAGACAGTTCGTTTGGTACTGAAGCAAGACTCCCTGAACGTCCTAATGTAATCATAATTAATTAATACATTAGACCACAGCGACTTGGACAATAGCCATAAAATGGTACCCAAAGGAAAAAATATAGTTTTGGAGCCTGTGTACTTTGTTAGGTGCCTTAGAGGTCTTTGGAATGAGGGTTCTATGAATCAAAATATCTTACAGCTTGCTGATTGTAAATGATTTCATGTGCACTCCATCACGATCTCAGAGACTGCGTCTTCTGCTCTGTGGATCTAAACATACATTGTCAATTTGCTGTGGGGTTTGCAGGTTGTGCTGTCCATCAGTCTGCATTAGTATTTACAGTGAATCTCATGGTCTCAAGGTCACTGACAGTCTAGAAATCAATTTAAACCTCTCCACCCTGTCTTCCTCAACCTGATGGGTTTTTTCTTATCTGTCTGTGTGAGAGAGCTGCTTGCACAAGCCTGTGTTTGTAAAATGGGACTAACTCATATGCTCAAACTCATTGTCACTACAACTGAGTGAATGTGACTAACAGTAAAACCTGCAATAAAATGATGGTAAATAATCTCTTCCCATATCTGTTTTAAACCTTGCAGGTAACATTTGTACTTGATGTTAAGTGATGTCACTGCTGGTTTTTGTTTGCTATTTTGATGTGAACAGTATTCCGTTTAAAGTGGTAACCCAGATTCTCCAATTTTCCAAAAAACAAAAAACAAAAAATTAAGCCTAGAGGCAGTAATGTATTTAATGTTAAATACAACCTAGCTATGTTTACAATGGCATGCCAGCTTGGATAATATTGAACCTTCTGCCATCCTTGCCTTAGAGTTCTAAGGCATGTTTGGTTAACTTGTGAAAATTAGGGTCAGCAAACATGACAGGCAATCAGTTATATGTGCCAAACTGATATAAGTCTATCTGAGGATAAGCTTCATAACCAAGCTCTCCCCACTTTCTCAATCACTATGGACAATGTCACCATATGATTCTGCCATTACTGAACCCCATAACCTGGACATCATCTTTGACTCGAGTCTTCCTCTAGGTCCTCACATCCAGATTTTTTCTCCATAACATGTCAAAGATAGTGCCTTTCCTATCTATCCACCTCCCCCCCCCCCCCAACACACACATACACACGCAGCTAAAACTCTCATCCTGGCTCCCTTGTGATTTGATATTGAAACATCCTTTTCTGTGGCCTTGACAGATGCAGAATTGCCTCACTTGTATCCGTTCAGAATGCTGCTGCAAATATAGTTTTCCTAGTCTGTTGCTTTGACCATATCACCCCTGGCTTGCCATCCCTCCATTGACAACCCCTTCTCTATCATGTCAGGCATAAGTTGTTTATTTGTCTCCACTTTTCAAGGCCCTTCATGGCCTATCCCCACTGTACCTACCATCTCTATTCACTATAAAAATGTTGAGTCCAGTTGGCTAATGTCAGCCTCCATTGCACACTTGTTAAATTGTCACTTGTTAAACCTTTGTGCGTTCTCTCATGCTGCCCCTCCTTCTTGGGAGGAGCGCCTCATAAATCTCTGCAAAACTAACTCATTGTTCTCCTTCAAATCCCTCCTTAAAACACTCCTTTGCTGGGAGGCCTACAAAAAACTGGACCACAGTTAGGCCCCTGGGGCGCTAAGACCATAGGCGCTGATTTCGTGGGTGCTCCGGGGCTAGAGCACCCAAGGGGACAAAAAAGGTGGGTGCTGATCACCCATCGGCAGCCCCCCTACCAGAATCTCCTCCACCCCCCAGCACCTCCTGCCCGGCAACGGGTGCCGCCGATCAGCACCTCCCCCTCCCTCCCAGCGCCTATTGCCTGCCATGGACCAGCTGTTTCACAGTGTCAGGAGGCTCTGGGGGGAAGGGGAGGAGCGAGGGCACAGCACGCTTGGGGGAAGGGGTGGGGGCAGGGTGGAGGCGGAGCAGGGGTGGGACCTTGGGGAGAGGAGTGGAGGGTGGCAGGGCCTGGGAAGAGCTGGGGGCGCGCACCACAACCCCCGGGCAGATTAGAAACTTGGCGCCTATGGCTAAGAACTCTGCCTAGCATGCTGACCAATATTGTCTCTGTTTTCTTGTACTCCTCCTTGTACTATGTTTCTGTATCCATCTGTGGTCTCTTTTTCTTATACTGAGATAATAAGCTCTGGGGGGGAAGGGACCATCTTTTTGTTCTTTGCTTGTATGGCACCTGTCACAATGGGGTCCTATCCATGACTGGGACTCCTAAGGCGGTACAGTAATACAAATAATACATAATATTTGAGATAGTCAAATGGGATAGATGTGACTAGAATAACCTCTACTACAGCATTTTGAAAAACCAAATCCATTGTAGGCCCTCTGGTTTGTTAGCCTGGATGTTGTACTATACAAGGCCGTGTCTATTTTTGCCTATTCAGTACACTTATGAAGCCTCCATATAAACAAATTTATGTATGCATAGTTTTTTTGTAAACATCAGAGCAACAGGCAATAGGAATGAAGATCTGCATGAAGCAGTGCCCTGGCCCATGCAGAAACCTTTGTCCAGCCCACTTTTCCTTCTGGAACAGTTAACTTAAAATTAACACTTTCACTCTCAGGGTCAAATGAATTTCAGTCTGTTTCATTGACAAAGGTCAGGCAGCAAGAAATAAACTTGAAGAGAGACTGTAAGGTAGTCCATATAATTCCACAGGCTGCATCTTTTAGCCATGAAGAAATAAGGCAAATCTTCCACTCTTCTGTCAGAACATTGGAGCATGTGAAATTTTCAAAGAGGAAATAATAAATTAGCACAATTTCAAATTCCAATCCTTTGCAGCTAATATGTTGGCCAGTAAGCGAATGTATAATCTCACACTGATTGGGACTATCACTTCCAATTAAACAACCTAAAGGAAGGATAAGAGGGGTGGTGCTTTTCTATTTCTCAGGGCATGGGAGGGAAAGAGGGTCCTCATCCTTCCAGTGCTTCCCCCTCTGTCAATGGGAAGGCAAGCAAAGATTCCAGCAGCTCCCTGGTCATATTACCAATGCAGACAGTGATGAAGTGACTCATTCTCCAATACTCACCCCCTATGGGGAAGCGGGATTAATAGATCAGCTATGCCAGCTCGGCCACTGCCTAAGAAGGATGGAAAGACCCCTTTGGCACCCCTGGGAAAAGATTGATATGGAATTTTTTGGGACTCCTGCCCTTCCTTACTTGTCAAGGTCATAGGGGATGATTACCTCAGGGTTCCTTAACCATGTTTATGACATAATGATGCAACCAACTGTGATGTCAGAGAGAATGATTGACTTCCAGAGGGAAATTAGCAGTCGGAGCTGATGAAAACTCTTCGGTAGCAAACCTCTGTTTTCCTTGCCAACACCCTACTCAAAGAAAATGTAGACTAGTGAAACATTGGATGTTTTAAAAAAGTTCTGATAAAGTTTGAGCAGCTCTTTAAAAACTCTTCTCCAGAAGTAAAACTGAAGAGAACAGCTGGGAAGAGATTAGAACATGTGGCCACCTCTGCCATCTAAAAAAACTGGTAGAAGTGCAATGGGAATGTAGAGAGCTCCTGATTTGTCTTTACTAGCTTAGACTCTCAGTGCTGCATTGGGGGGGTTTTTTAGGCTTCTTCTAGCTCTTATTAGTTGTGCTCTTAGCTAAGTCAGACAGGCACCTGCTATCCTGCAACAGAATTTTCTTTTTCAATCTCATTAATGTATATTCAAGTTCTAATTTGTATTAGCTGGATGTTGTCAAATAGGTAAACAGACTTTAGTTGACCTTCCCACACTTCACAACCATATTTTTAACCACATTTCACATGCTTGATCTCAGATGATGCAGACCACCAGGAATTAAAAATGGATGAGGCACTAGTCTGGGGTTCAGCTGAGTGGCTGTATTAGCACTAAAACTGTGGTGGCGTTGAATTATTGATAGCGATAGCAATTTTTACTTTCCGTTTTGCTGCTGAATAATAGATTAAAAGCTTCATGGTAAGATTATTTTCCTTATCACATAAATGACTTGTTCGGTTAAGAAGAGTGAAAATAACAAATGAAAAGTGCCTTGGGGTGAGAAATGAATTAGGCTTAAAATGTTATGGCTTAGAATGTTTAGCCATTTTGGGGGCCTTTTCCAAAAATCATTTAGATTTAACTTAAGTAACAGAGGGAATTTCATATAATTCAGAAGATCAGGAAATACAATTGGACAAAACAAGGTAACAGATTTGAGGGAGCAGGAAACAGTGTATATATTATAGCTAGTGACTAATTATAAGATAAATAAAAAAAATTATAAAAAAATTAAAATGGCCAGGCTGACTAATTCCAGGATATTCATTCTTTAACACTGCGCAGCTATTAAGTCTCAGACCTCCCGGACACTACACACTGGGTAGAGGTATCAATGCCATTTCTAAAACAGCATGAAAAAAGTATTTAGAATGTTTTGCTTCTCGTATTTTGTTAGATAGCAATAAAAGTGTCTGTGCAGGGCATTTCTGGGGATTAACAATCAGCTTGGGGAAATGGCCTTCAGCCGTGCCTCCAGCCATCGGCTTCTCTGGCTGGTCATTAATCCTCAGTAGAGGTCCTGCCCTGGAGCAGTATTAATCAAAATCATCCTTGCTGAAGACGGTGGATTTCACAGCAGCCCTAGACTCTGAATAGGGTGGGGCACCTTTGCATTTCACTTGTGCATAAATAGAAATGAGCCCAGCTTCTGTCCTGCAACACTGAGGCTGATGTTGACAAAGTCAACTTTTTTTTTCCCCCACTGGCTTTGAACTTTTCACAGTGCAACTTCAGCAAGTATCTGGGAGGATGCCTGGACAGCTTTCTAGTTCTGTTTGGCTAGCAGCAACTCAGTAAAAGGAAAAAAGAAATCCTCCTTGAACTGAAAGTTCCACATGAGTAGATCAAAAAGCACTGGTTACAGCCAGGATCGACCAGTGGGGCTTCAAGAATGTTTTTACATGTTTTCCATTCCACTGTTTTTACTTTTGAATGAAAAAGCTAAAAGTTATAGGCATTTACTCTTATTTCCTCATAATCTTGTCTTTTAAACATTTTAGGGCCTGATCCAAAATCCATAAAAGTCAATGGAAAGACTTTATAGCACCTGATGTAAAGCCCATTCAAGCCAACGGAAAGACTTCTATTGACTTGAATGGGCTTTGCATCAAGTGTGATGAAGTCTGTCAATGGAAGTCTTTCCATTGACTTTAACTAGCCTTGGAAGGATTAGATTTTTATTGCTAAATGTCAGTCAACATCGATTTTTCGCCCACACCCCACACACAAACAGTGACAAAGCAATATTTTCATTAATAATAAAAAATTTACAGATATGTGACGTAAGACAAAAGCTCATTGAGAACTTCTTAGTTTGATTTATAGACATTTACTAAGCCAACATCACATGTTGAAAAATACAACTTGTGTTTTAATGTGTTTGAATCTTAGCATCTGTCATTAAATAATTGTCTGACCAATCCATAACTGTCTGCAACTGTGAAAATTTAAATGAATAAAAATTAAAAATTCTTAAAAATATATATTGATGTTACCCATCAAACTTATGCAAAAAATAAAATGTGAGTTTTGCCAGCCCTAACTTTAACAAATTCTGGATTCAAGCCTATACTGAATGTATTGCTTGTTAAGTGCCATATAGACTTAAGTCATCCTTATCCACATAATAGGTACAGCATGTGCAACAGTAATGCAGGCTTCCACCCTACCTACCTCTGTGACTCAGCCCTGAACTACCCAGATTCCATCTCCATATCCATTCAGCTTGAGACTTCCCAAAGGGGTGCCAATTGTGATACTGAATTTTGTGACATAGATACCTGTCTATGAGGAAAAAGAGCCCACAACTCATTTCATATAGGCCACTGGACAGCTATCGGAAGGTAATAGCTTAGTCCCTAATAAAATATGAATATGGGGTAATAACTGGGACCTAGTAGGCCTACCCCAGTTGTGAGCCTAACTATAAACTTTTATCCACTTTTCCACAAAGTGTCACAATAACCTATAACAATAAATGTTGATGGGGGATAGGTGCAAAAGGGGAAAAGACTGAATTAGTCCAAACAAAAAGGCCTACAGATATAGTTCAAGGACTGTGTTAAGATCATGCCTGGTAAACAAGAGAAGTATGGGACTGGAAATCAATGGACCAAAATTTGTGTCAGAAATGACACCTAATTGGTGAATAAAATAATGAGGGAAGGGCTATTTCATACATCACTCCCTTTGGGACCCTCAAAAAGAGACTTTTGGGGGGAAATTGGCAAACACTGGCTGACTGCAAGACAGGAGAACAGAAAAGAACAAGCTTCACCATCATGGCTGCCATCTCTTGGGACCCTGGGATGCACTGTAACACTGCTGGGTCTTTGTCGTCCTCATCCTGGGAGATGTTCTCCAGACTAGGCCAAAGAGTGGGACCTAGATGATATCACTACCTCCGCTGGCTCTGTCTAAATCCCAGCCACCACCTGGGATGTGAGACCGTCAGCCCTCGCCACCATGCGTCCTTTTTCTTCCCCACCTTTATTTCTTCACTTTCTTGTCCCTCTCGTTTTTCCTTCTATGTGACAAGAGTCTGGCTTTGCCAGCTGAGTCTGCATATTTTGCAATGCTGCCATAAGACTGTGACCAGAAAGAGGCAGCTAAAAGCAATGCCTTAAACAGCCCAACAGTACAAGTTTGCCAGGCCTCGGAGTGGCTGATAAGATATGTGCCATGCCTGTCTTTCTCCAGCGGTGAGGTTGCGCATGAAAGTCAACACCAGAGCCAGAAACTGCATTTTTAAAAATCTTTGCTGTTCTCTTCCTTCCTCTTTTGTGTACATAGGTCTTGTTTTGTCTTCTAGGAAACAGGATCAGATAGCAATAACCACAGCTCCAGCTCATTTCAACTAATTTATTCTCTTTTCCCTGAACAGACAGCTGTTAATATCTTTAATACCCTCTAAGAGACTGTCATATTGGGTGAATTTCCTTCTAAAAATTCTCTCTAGCTAAAGGGAATAAGAGATGTTGTTAAAATGAAAGTCTTACTTAATAAGTCCTGAAGAAGAGCTCTGTGCAAGCTCGAAAGCTTGTCTCTCACCAGCAGCAGTTGGTCCAATAAAAGATATTACCTCACTCACCTTGTCTCTCTAATATCCTGGGTCCAACACGTCTACAACAACACTGCATGATTACTTAATTCTTTAAATTTGAAATGCTTTAACTGGTTTTCCGTTTTCTGTATCTTTAATAAAAGGTTAAAACATTTGTTACTTGTGTGTTTGCCATGGTACTAAGCAGGCGGAGGTCCCTGTATACCAAACCCCGAACCTTGTTTAAAACTCTTTAATGTTGGACCATTTCAGGGTCATGTTAACAGATTTGACTCTGGGCCCATGTATTCCGTCTAAATTAATACAACACTAATACATAAGACTGTGCTATGCCTATATTTTTTCAGCAGTCTCCTTATGCCATTATTGATCACCTGATCATCTTAATCCCCTCAGTGTTATATGTAATTAGGTCAATAAGATTAGGTCAACATTTTGGATACAGGTTTAAAATGTGGATTTAGTCACCCAAGGCTAACCATTTTGATCTAAATGACTTGGTGAAGGTGATAAGGGAAGATTTTGATAGAGCCAGACTCAGGAGTTCCTAGCTCTGAGTTAGAGCTGCTCAAAATTTTCTGGAATTTGATTTTTTTAAACATTTTTTTACTAAAAAAAAAAAACCTAGCCACCTCAAATGTGGACAATTTTTGCTGATTTTCTAGCATTTTTGATCAACTCTACCATTAGACCACACTTCTTTCTGCTAAAGAAACTCAGGGCACTATAAACGAGATGCCCTGACCACCTACAAAAAGTAATGAATGTTACCAAGAGAAACTACAGTTTCTTGAGGATTCATTATAACGTTTGTGTTCTGAAATATCACATTGAAATTCAAAAATAAAAGGGGGTTGATTGTCCAGTAGGGGTTGTGGAAACTGCCTTTGAATCTGCTAAGTATTCTTTGGCATACAAGTTTTCAGTGATTTCTGTGTAATACACTTTTATTTCACATGTTTCCTTTGCTGTGTTTGCCCCTGTACATAGTGTAAATACTTTGAGCCCAAATTCTCTAATCCAGACAAGCTGTGCTCACCACAGGACCAGGGTGAAGAAAAGGTGGCATAGAAAGTACGCTTATTAAGTTTGCAGATGATACCAAACTGGGAGGGATTGCAACTGCTTTGGAGGATAGGGTCATAATTCAAAATGATCTGGACAAATTGGAGAAATGGTCAGAGGTAAACAGGATGAAGTTTAATAAGGACAAATGCAAAGTGCTCCACTTAGGTAGGAACAATCCGTTTCACACATACAGAATGGGAGGAGACTGTCTAGGAAGGAGTACGGCAGAAAGGGATCTAGGGGTTATAGTGGACCACAAGCTAAAAAGGAGTCAACAGTGTGATGCTGTTGCAAAAAAAGCAAACTTGATTCTGGGCTGCATTAACAGGCGTGTTGTGAGCAAGACACGAGAAGTCATTCTTCCGCTCTACTCTGCGCTGGTTAGGCCTCAACTGGAGTACTGTGTCCAGTTCTGGGCATTGCATTTCAAGAAAGATGTGGAGAAATTGGAGAGGGTCCAGAGAAGAGCAACAAGAATGATTAAGGGTCTAGAGACCATGACCTAAGAAGGAAGGCTGAAGGAATTGGGTTTGTTTAGTTTGGAAAAGAGAAGACTGAGAGGGGACATGATAACGGTCTTCAGGTATCTAAAAGGGTGTCACAAGGAGGAGGGAGAAAACTTGTTCATCTTAGCCTCTAAGGATAGAACAAGAAGCAATGGGCTTAAACTGCAGCAAGGGAGGTTTAGGTTGGACATTAGGAAAAAGTTCCTAACTGTCAGGGTGGTTAAACACTGGAATAAACTGCCCAGGGAGGTTGTGGAATCTCCATCTCTGGAGATATTTAAGAGTAGGTTAGATAAATGTCTATCAGGGATGGTCTAGACAGTATTTGGTCCTGCCATGAGGGCAGGGGGCTGGAATCGATGACCTCTCGAGGTCCCTTCCAGCCCTAGAATCTATGAGAATCTATGCCATCTTTACATTCCTCCATTTCTGCACCCAGTGAAAGCTATTCTTATGCCCTGCTGGCTAAGGCCATAGGAGGCGATTCTGGCAGCTGGGGGGTCACCAAAGCATAAGTATGCCCCAGGTATGCCCCTTCTTTTAGGAACATCCCTTTTCTCTGACTCTAAGCCACCTGGAGATTTCCAGTACAGACAGGCAATCTTCAAGGACTTGGGTCCACAGAGTTTCTAGCTGCTTTGTACCACTGCAAAGACAAGAATCTAGCCCATGATTTATAATCCTCTTGACTGCACCATTTAAGAGAGTTCACTTAGCACCTCCTAAAGGTCCATTACAGTGCATCCATTTGAGCAGGTCTGTTTGCACCCAGTTAACCAGAACCCAGTGTTTTGCAGTCCCTTGGTTTTTAAGTTTGGCAGTCCAAGAAGCTAGTATTTCTTGGTGTAACCTTGGACATCCATTAAATGACACACACTCCTATATGCAAACATGGACTGGATGGGGGTATCTAGGAAAGAAGATGGCGTGAGTAACATTGCATCATAATCAGTCTAAACATGGTGGGTGGGGGGAGAGAAGTGCTGATCGATTGAAAACATGACTAACATCTGTTATGATGGGTCAATAACTTAATCCATGCAGATGATTCAATTAAGGATCATTAAATTTTCATTAGAAATCTATATAGCATATGGATGTGATGTTTTATTAAACAGGAGTGAATGGGCACCAGCTTTTTAGAACTTTGTGCAGTCATTTGTGTTGTGGAAAAGTGGGTGTGAAATGTCAGCAATGGTGTAACTTAGTAGAGAATTCTGACTTCATAGTGTAAAATGACTACAGTTTGTGAAGCAGTGGCTAATCAGGGGCAAGATTTGTCAAATTGTCTGAGTCTTTCAAGCAAAACTGGGTCCATTTCAACCTAAGTTCGGGTGATTTATGCTTTCACTGCAAACCAAGAGAGGTTGGGGCTGGGCAAGGGTTGCCTAATTCTGAAACACGAAAAACTCAAACTGTAGAAATCTGTGAAAAGAAACCAAATAATGTTTACCTGAAAGCTTGCAAATTGAAACTGCTTTTTCAGCAAAGATGTAGGTACAGCAATACTGCCTGTCAAAAGAATCATATACTTCTCTGTGTTTCAGTTATAGTTGCTCTCACGAATGATTAAAGGTGACGCGTTTTACCACCTAGCAGAAAGGAAGCATGTACGTACACTCAAAGGAATTTTACAAATGTGCTAATAGCAAGATATTAACACAATAAACTTCTAATTTGATTGTATAATTTATGGGAATTGAACAAGTGAAAAGGAAAAGAAACAGAATGAAATTTACACTAAACTTTTCTTATATTTGGCTTAACGCACATGAGTATATTCAAAATGTCTAAACCAAAATGGTATCAGAGAGGTAGCCATGTTAGTCTGGATCTCTAGAAGCGACAAAGAGTCCTGTGGCACCTTATAGACTAACAGATGTATTGGAGCATAAGCTTTCTGAAGAAGTGGGTATTCACTCACGAAAGCTTATGCTCCAATACGTCTGTTAGTCTATAAGGTGCCACAGGACTCTTTGTCGCTTAAACCAAAATGAATTTTCAGTCATGTTTACCAAAAAGAGAGAGGGTCCTTTATACTGCTCGGAATGTGTAAAACTATAGCTGTGTAAACTAGTTTTGCTGTTAGATTTTATTGTATTAATTTGAGTGTTTACACTGGATTAGATTTATTTCCATGATACAGCATCAAGAAAATCTTTCCTATAACTGTCAGAAGTCTATCTGATGGCTTAGCAATGCTACCCTTTGCTCTCCTATGAGTGCCATTTGTATGAATTAGGGTTAATAATAACCAAGTCCCTGGTGGATTTCATGATTTGTCTAGTTTTTCTTCCGTTATTAGAAAGAGCTCTGAGATAGGATTTTTTCATCATTATGAGATTTTGTTCAAATAGGGCTGCTATTCATATATTCATTTGTTTGCTTTCACTTAATTTATGGAGCTTCCATTTAATTATAGCACTAGACAGGAAATATAAATGATGATGAACGACATGACTGGTGACAAATTGCTGTTTGGAGGAGTTTATTGATTTATGTGCTGTGGATTATTATCATGACTTTTATTAGATAACAATTACTACTGATTTACTAGGCTGATTTAATAGAATCTACATCACCTGAAGGGTGCAGGTCCTCTGTAAGGGATGCATGTGCTCTCTTCAGCTCAAAAGAATAGAGAGAAGAGTTAAAAGCACCAAAAGCAGCAGAAGGTGGGGAGTCACCCTTCATAGCAATCAAGCATCTCTGGCTTAATGTATGTGTGGAGCGATGTGGGGAGTGGACCAGGAAGCAGCCACTTTCCACAACGTATTCCACTCCTAGATGAACACCTGTCCACACAAAGGTTAATGTTGGTTCTAGCAGCACTGTTTATGCTCTGTGCCTTCAGCAGCCTTGCACCGGGAAGCATCAAAAGACACAGATGGAGGAGCTAGCGGGAACAGGAGAGGAAAGGCAGTGTTGGGGAGGGATGGTCTCTCTATGGATTTGGAACTTCCTTTCTTCATGAATCCTCAAGAGCTAGAGGGCATGTCCTTTCCCGCAAATCCCTGAGGTGAGCCTTTGATAAGAACACAAGAATGGTCATACTGGGTCAGACCAGTGGTCCATCTATCCCAGTATCTTGTCTTCTGACTGTGGCCTGTGCCAGGTGCTTCAGAGGGAATGAACTTATCAAGTGATCCTCCCCTGTTGTCTAGTCCCAGCTTCTGGTAGTCAGAGGTTTAGGGACATCCAGAGCATGGGGTTGCATCCCTGATCATCTTGGATAATAGCCATTGATGGAGCTATCTCCATGAGCTTATCTAATTCTTTTTTGAACCCACACTTATACTTTTGACCTTCACAACATTCCCTGGCCACGAGTTCCACAAGTTGACTTCTTAACACAACGCACAGTACTTCCTTTTGTTTGTTTTAAACCTGCTACCTATTAGTTTCATTGGTGAGCCCTGGTTCTCGTGTTATGAGAAGGTGTAAATAACACTTACTTTCTCCACCATTCATGATTTTATAGCCCCCTTCATTTCCAACCCTTGGTTGTCTCTTTTCTAAGCTGAACAGTCCCAGTCATCTTTTTAATGTCTCCTCATATGGAAGCTGTTCCATACCCCCTAATCATTTTGTTGACCTTTTCTGAACCTTTTCCTATTCTTATATATCTTTTTGAGGTGGGGCAACCAGAACTGCTCACAGTATTCAAGGTGTGGGTGTACCATGGATTTATATCAAGGCATTATGATATTTTTCTATTTTTCTCTTCCCTTTTCTTATGGTTCCTTTTTTGAGTGCAGCTGCAAATTGAGCAGATGTTTTCAAAGATCTTGGAGTCATTGTGGATAGTTCTTTCATGAGCGGTATCAGCTAATTTAGACCCCATCGTTTTGTATGTATAGTTGGGCTCATGTTTTTCAGTGTGCTTTACTTTGCATCTATCAACATTGAATTTCATCTGCCATTTTGTTGCCCAGTCACCCAGTTTTGTGAGATCACTTTGTAACTCTTCACAGTCAACTTTGGACTTAACTATCTTGAGTAGTTTTGTATCATCTGCAAATTTTGCCACCTCACTGTTTACCCCTTTTTCCACATCATGTATGAATATGTTGAATAGGACATGGTCCTAGTACAGACCTCTGGGGAACGCCACTATTTATCTCTCTCCATTCTGAAAACTGACCATTTATTCCTACCCTTTCTTCCCTATCTTTTAACTAGTTATTGATCCATGAGAGGACCTGCTCTCTTATCCCACGACTACTTACTTTGCTTGAGAGCCTTTGGTGAACAACCTTGTCAAAGGCGTTCTGAAAGTCCAAGTATACTATATCACTGGATCACCCTAGTCTACATGTTTGTTTGCCCCCCTCTAGAATTCAAATAGAGTGGTGAGGCATGATTTCCCTTTACAAAATTTTGTTTTGACTGTTTCCCAACATATCATGTTCATCTACATGTCTGATAATTCTGTTGGGGTTTTTTACTATAGTTTCAGTCATTTTTCCTGGTACTGGAGTTAGGCTTAGCAGCCTGTAATTGCCAGGGTCACCTCTGGAGCCTCTTCTGCGATTTGACTTCTTGCCTGTGTTCTAATATTTACCAATTGACTTTAAGGTCTTAGTTTTATGGTATGGTGAGTTTTTCATATCTTGCGTGTTTGGAAAAGCTTCCTTGGAAGTGTGGTCATGTCTGGGAGTTCAGTAACATTAGGTGAAAGTTCTATATTGTCGGTTGGTCCTTTTAACCTATGAGATATGAGCAGACCATGTGATCCAGCAACATTCTCTACTTCAATATGGAGAATCTGAACTATAATTTAAGTAGCTTATCCAAACCATCCTAAGCAAAAATAAATGTCCAGTGTTACCACTGGCACAATCCAAGATGTAACTCCATTGAAACCAATGGAGTTGTAGTGGATTATGCCAGTAGTAATTTTCACCTAATGTATCTTCATGGATTGTTGTTGATTGGTTAGAATGTGGAAGCAGGAGTCAGAAGTTCTGGGTTCTGTTCCTGGTTCTGCTACTGACTTACTGTCTCCCCATGAGCAAGCAATGTAGACCTAAATTTTCAAACGTCCATGAATGTTTGGTGCTTCCAGTTCTGGGGTGGCCAGCTCAAACACTAAGGGCCTGACTTCCCAATGTCCTGGGGATGACATTGCATAACTACTTTCTGGCTGTGAAGATTTATTAATGTTTCAAAAGTGATTTGAAATCCTTGGACGAATGGAGATATAACTGTGAAGTATAATTACTAGGTAAATAAATACAAGTTTCTCTGTTCTTGCTCATATATTAGAATTTCCAACCAAAAGAATTATTCATTTGACTCCTGTGTTAGAAAAATAAATGGTTTGTCCTTTTGACTCCTGAGGTATATTCTACTGTGTAAGCAAGTATTTGCCATGTCAAGAATGTACAATGTGGGCAAGGATGTATGTTGGAAATATCTATATTACATTGTTTCAGACTCCACCTATTTGTGGATGGTCTGGTTAAACTAGAAGCAGAGCAGGGTGCGAGCCAGCCAGTTTCTCACAGACATTATAAATCAGTGTCCCCAGACTGTATGTGTGGCAGACAATTGGCAACTACATGCCCATAAGTAAGGAAACCTGGCACAGCATCCTAACGGACAAGCCTTGGGGACTGGGAATGGTTGCCAAAAGGCTGTTTTTACTGAACAAGCCTTTAGCAGAACAGTTGTGGACCCGATTTTAGAGGTATGCACATGCCAGGTAGGGTACTGCCCCCTTACTCTAACTGGCAGTACAATAATAGTATGGTATTGCAGTCAGCTTGTCCATTTTACACTTACACACACACAGTCTCTTCTGATACATTCTCTGTCAGACTTTCAGACACCTTTTTTCAATTGAATTTTTCAAAGGTTTCATGAATCTTTAAAAAGAAACTAATAAGACAAAGGTCAGGAATAATTTACTCAGCCAGTAATACTTGTAACTGAACATTAAGGAGTAGCAATTCATTCCTAACAATGCTACTGTTGTCTGAAACCTCCCAGGCAAAGAACCAGAAAATGCTTCCAAACTAATTGGAGGATACATGGAGCGCTTATTCTCTTTCTACATGACACATCCCATTATAAATCACAGCAACAAACAGTAGTACATTTATTAATACTACCAGCTCCAAAGACCTATCAGCTCAGCTGAATGCGACACTTATTTTAGGGCCAAATCCTGGGCTCCCTCCATTGTGTGTGCATGCAGGAACCAAAAAGAAATAGAACAGCTGGGGAGTGGTGGAGCAGGCCATGGAAAGGGCAAGAAGGGGACTGTGCACATCCTGCACACTCTAGGTAGCAGCACTCTGTGGCAACTTGCTACAACGGTGCTCAAAAGAAGTGACAGTGGGTCAGGTGAAAGGTGTGGAAGTGCCAGGGGGGCTGCAGCTACATGGATCCACTGACTAAAACCTGCGCCATGGGAGAGCACAGAGGCTGTTGCTCTCCAGACTGGGAAGGATTCTCTTTCCCAAAACCTCTGAGGCAATCCCCTTAGCCCATTTGCCCTTAGCCCTTAGTCCATTTGTTCTGGGTATGTGCAGGGAAACAGGATTTGGCCCTCTAGGAGTGCACATATGATTGCAAAATTTGTGCTGCAAATGGTACCATCGTGCTAATGCCGATGAAGCAGCAAGTGCCAGGGGGTGTGCATTGAAGCTGCTTCTGGTTTTAGAAATATTAATTTAAAAACATGCAAAACTGATTCACTGCAACTGATTTGAACAGATTTCAGTTTTGAGCTTCCCAGGCACATGTAAGATAAAGTTACTTTTTAAACAATTATACAGTTGGGTGTCCTTTTAAATTTACTCCAATCTGCATTATATTTTAATTGCACCTGTAAAAGTGAGATGTTGAGGTATTTATAGCTGGCAACAGGAAGTGGGACCATGCTTTGTGTTGGAACTTAACTATTGGCTTCTTTATTGACTAGAGATAAAACTTTTGTCCTGCCGAAGCCAAAGGATGCATCACTTACATGGAAATTGTGCATAGCTCTTAGTGTCATGCTCATGGTCACCCTGCTTGCTTCAGAGCACAAGCAAAGAACAACCAAGTGGTGCTGGGGTTAGTCCCCTTGTCTCTCTCTGCATCCTCAAGTATTTATTAAGCCTTTTCTTCACTGCCAGTCATTAGTGTCTGACTCTCTAGCCCAGTCCTTCAAGAGACTGGCTGTACCTTTTTAGAATAATTCTTTAAACTTCAGTGCATAAAATAGAGCTGAAAGGCTTGATTGGTAAATATAAAATGTTTTTAACCTAGATATTTAGAAGTCATTGTCTTCATCCATTGCTAGGTTAAAAATCATAATTATGGTCTACATTCTGCCTAGCTGATTGATGTATTGTCACACTCGGGCCTGATTCTCCACTCCCTCATGGCAGTCACATGACATATCACTAGTCTGAGGGAATGGAGAAACAGGCCCTGAGTCTTTTGCCAAAACACTTTCACTGTATGGGAATGTTGGCTACTCAGCTGTCTACCTGAAGGATTGCCAAAATATCACTGCACACTATCTGCTGTGTGGGGTTAGCCCAATAAAGCATTTGATATCCGATACAGGCAGAGGAAACTTCTTTTGCTTTCTTTTAGCAACATAAGGCAATGTAGTGCACCTTTTAGTTTACATGGTATTTCACCATGACAGGGAATCCTTCACTGTAGGACCAGAGAGAGGATAGTACAACTCGATACAGCACAGCTCAGCCTAACCTAGATTACTGAATACTGTGCTATGTGCTTCAGTATCAGAAAGATATCAAATTGGAAAGAATTCAGAAAGAAGCAATATGAATGAGGGAAGCTCGTGGGGTTGGTTTTATGAGGAAAGAAATTCAATATACTGCAGATTTTTATTACGTTAAACTCACTGTTGGCTTCAATTAGTGTTTGGCTGAAAATGGACTGCAAGATTTGGCTCTATAGAAAAATATTTTCCCTAATGCGTGACTAGAGGAAGAGATATGAGCACCAAAGAGGGAGAGGCATTCTGAAGGTGGACCTCAGTAACTAGGGATGATAGAATACTTCTGGGGGAATTCTGCACCACTGCACATGCGCAGAATTTATGTCCCCCACAGATTTCTTTGTTTCCCCGCAGAAAAATGACTTTCTGATGGGGAAGCAAAGGGAAGTCACAAAAGCAGTCATGCGACACCCCCCCCCCCCCAGCAGTATGTTTTGGGTGCCCAGGGAAGCCAGCAGAGAGGTAAATCGCTGTGGGTGGGGGCAGGACTGGGGAAGACACGGCTGGTGGCTTCTACCCTGTACCGGGCTCAGCTGCTAGTCCTGGCTAGGCTGGGGAGAACAGAACTTCCTCTCCCCCTGCACAGCATCCGGGGCCAGGTCAGACATACCCCCAGGTTTCTCCCCCAGCTTTAGGAAGCTCTGCAAACTCCCTCCCCCGCCCTAGCATCACCATCACCCCGTGCTTCCTGCACCCATCGCTCCTCAGTTGCAGGGGGAGGGATCGCTGTACAGGGAGTTGCTCCCCCATCCACCCAACACCCATGCATCCAGACCCCCACACACACATACCCAGAACCACCCCAATGAGTCCCACTCCCCCTGCACCTGGACCACCCCGATGAGCCACCCACACCCAGATCCCCCACCCTACTGAGCCCCAACCAGATCCACGTGGATCCCAACCCCACTGAGTCCCACTCCCCCAGCATCTGGATCCCTTCCCCAGTGAGCCCCCCACACCCAGATTGCCCTGCTGAGCTCTATTCCTCCACACACTCAGACCCCCACCCTGCTGAGCCCCAACCACCTTCACCTGGACCCCCCTGCAGAATACCATTACCATTGCACCCAGAACCCCTCAACAAGCCCCTGTGCATCCAGATTCCCCTATGCCCGGATCCCCCAATGAGCTGCCCACACCCAGATTGCCTCACACAGAACCCTCTCAACCCACACCTGGATTCCCCCCACACTAAGCCCTCCACCCTTGAATCCTGCCTTGCTGAGCCTTCCTGCCCACACCTGGTGCACCTGGCAAGGAGGGGCAGGGCTCGGGGTGTTTCTGGGGCAGGCCTGATCCTTGCACTGTGTCAGAGTTGGATGCAGCCTCATCGCTGAGTCCATGTCCCAGAAGGGGGGAGCTGCACAGTGATGTCCCACCTCTGTGCAGCCAGTGGCCTGTGCTCCCCAATGCCATGCTGGAGCCTCCACATTTGACAAATAAAATTTGCAGAATTTTAAAATATTGTGCGCAGAAATTGTGTGGGGGTTTTTTGGCGCAGAATGCCCTCAGCAGTAATAGAAGAAAAGTGAAAGGGAGATGGATAGGCTGAATAGCAGAAGAAATGTCCATACCATGAGGTTTGTTCTTTTATGCCATAATTAATGTTTGTTGAAGGACCAATAGGTAAAAGGAAGCATTCTTTACATAGCTGACACTGAAGAGACAACCTATCTATGCCACTCCACTGCAGAAATTGTTCAAGAGCAGTGCATTCGTGGGAAAATAAGACTCCAGCAATATTGCCAATGCCACTGAGACTATCTGCAGAACTCTACTGAGATATGCTAATCACCAAACTAAGGACATCTAGGAAAATAAGTATTTGTAATGTAGGGTGTTTGACTGGAGTAAGAGTAGGTCTTTCTATTGTCCCCTTTGTCCACCATTCAAAAGGTCTGTTATTGAGCTTTATCTTCCTGGTGAAAGAATAAACGTGGCTTATTCTGGAGCTTGTTAATAATAGCTTGGGTTAACCAAAGGATGCTTTAAAGCAACGCACAGTGTTTCCCTTGCAGAAGCAGAGTATCCAATCCCATGAAGTACCTCCATCTTTTCATGGTCTGGTGAGCTACAGGCTGATTTTATTTTTTTGTCCCAATCTCTGAATCTTCGGGAAGTAACAGTTTTCATTCCCCCTATGCAACAGCGTTGGCCCTTCTTTGTGTATATTTTACTATTGCCACCTATTTCTGCCATTGACTTTCCATCAACAAGGTATTTGACAAATTTCTTCTGAGGGGCAGAAATCTACCTACGATATAGGCAGAAAGGATAAACTTCCTACTATCTGATCACCATTCTATTAAACGCCAGAATGTAGGCCAGGGCAGAATAAACCTCTATCTTTATATATATCACAATATTAAACTTTCACATTTGTACCAGCAAATCCTTTCAAACTTTCATTTTCACCTGGCATAGCCAGGGCTGGCTCTGGCTTTTTTGCCGCCCCAGGTGAAAAAGCCGCCGGCCGCCCCCTCCCCCGGCCGGGGTGCCGGCCGGGCACCGGCGGGGAGCGTGGCATGCCCACGGCCCCACTCCCCTGGCCGGGGCGCCGGCAGGGAGGGTGGCATGCCCGCGGCCCCACTCCGGGCGCCGGCGGGGAGGGCGGCGGCATGCCCCACTCTCCCCCAGCCGGAGGAGCGCCGTGGGGTGGGCAGAAGCATGCCCCGCTCTCCCCTGGCCAGAGGAGCGCTGGCGGGGAGGGTGGCGCAACATGCCTGCTGCCCCGGCCGGGGCGCCGGCAGGGAGGGCGCCATGCCCATGGCCCTGCTCCCCCGGCCGGGCACTGGCATGGAAGAGCGCCGCCCCCCGCGGCTTGCCGTCCCAGGCACGCACTTTCTGCGCTGGTGCCTGAAGCCACCCCTGGGCATAGCCCTGTATCTGCACTAAATATTATTTTTAAATAAAGATTTAGACTCATCTGCTCCTAACTGGTGTTTCACTTGTGACACTCCACCCTAGAGTCTAGCTGGCATCCATTTTAATAAATACTGGGGGGGGGGGGATCAACTTCATATCATTATAATTCCTTTCCCAAACAGAAAATTGGGCCATCAGTGTTTTCACATGAATTGAAAGTCAAGCAGCTTTTGAATTCTGAAAGAAGCTAGAACTATTGTTAAACTAGTCAACGGAGGACTGATTTAGTGTCCTGAGATTTTACTGATGATATTCCAAGAGCACTTTTGAGATCATCAGATGATTCAAGCACTATCTCTTTATTGATCAAGACTTGGTAAAATCAAGCAGAAATCTTAACTGTATTTGCCAAGAAACAGCAGGGATGTCATTTAAGGTGGGTTATTGTATATTTTTATCACCTCAGCTATTAAGCGAAATACTTCTCAATACAAAAATTTCTGCTACCAAATAAATTAAACAACCTTGCCCAGTTCAGATAAAAATTATTTTAAGACTTTGAAATATTAGCTAGGGAGCTGCAAGTCTTGTTTTTCCTGAGACCTATTTTTGTGGGCTGTTAGACTACCATCCTTATTATAAAAGGGTTTTGGGGAGTTGGTTGCTATAGCAACAGTCTACTTAATGCTTTTCAGAGCAAAAACCAACTTCATTGTACATTCAGAGCAAGAAAGAATGGAAAAGGAAAGGAAATCCAACCTCTGTCTATCTGAGTGCTGTGAACTGCAGCATCCTGTATTTAATAGTAGTGGACTGAACAGCAGCTTCTATTTTCCTGAATTGTTTTCTATTTTCTGCCACAAAAGGGCTTCTTTTGACGTTTACAGAAAACAAAACATAAGATGATGTGCCAGCATTTCTCAGTTCCAATGTGCAGCATCAGCAAGCAGAGTTAATAACAACCCAGGGAATATTTCTTTAAAAGCGTAGTTGAGAATGCAAAATACATAACATCTCTTTCAAAGTTGCAGTTGTGACAATTTCTAGTGCAGTTTTTTGCTGTATTGTTTACAATGAATGTCTGCAATTATAAACGGGGCTCTATCCTGCTTCCAGTGAAGTCAATAATAGTTTGTTTTGCCATTGAGTTCGATGGGAGCAGGATCAGGCTGCAGTATTAAATAAACCTATGCCTTACACTTTTTATGTTAATGATTAGAGCTGGGAAATATTGCAAGAAAAGTACTGTAAATATGCAAAACAAATTGCTTTATATCTGTGAGCATTCCTATGAGCAAATATTCACTTGCAGAAATCTTTCTGAAAGAAGAACATGTCTGAAATGCACGAAAATTTGAATTGATGCCTGACATTTGCATTAAGCTATCTTGGAAAATTATTGATGGGTTTCCTTTCGATCAGAGAGCACGATCAATACCATTCTGTACCACAAACGGGCTGAAGTGCTATGGAAAAGTACAATTTATTGCAAACTAGAGCTGTGAAAAATTTCCAGATTTTGAAATGTCAAGGAAAAATTTCATTATGTTCAGTTTTCATGAAAAATGTTAGTTTTTTAACCAACTATATTGCAAACATAAGAAGGTCACCAGTCAATGACCAACAACACATTGTTTGATTCAACTAACTGTGCTAAGTAGATTAGCACAAAGCAGATGCTTCTCCTGTGTAAAGTTTTGGAATTAGCAATATAGTGCCACATACCAATATTTCTAGACTTTGCAAGTAACAAACTGTTCATGTTAATTCATTAGTTAACAGTTCAAGAATAATTTGCTGTGTAAGTGCCTCATATTATAGCTACTCTTTAAAGAAATGCATCTGAAAGAACTTAGGTCCTTTTATCATCTGATCTCCTGAATAGTGTAGTCCAGAGGCCACCTTGGTTTGTTTCTGATAAGGAGAAAAATGTGCTTGTGACATATTTAATACAGAGCAATGGAGGAAAAATAACCCTTACTCTTGCTGAATCTTGGGGTCTGATTCTCCACTGCTTTGCACCTTGTGTAGTCATTTACCCCTGTGCAAATGTGAACTGAGAACACAGTGCAAAGTTTGGTTTTGTTGTTGCCTTGTGAGTTTTAATTGTTTGAACTTGGTTGGCTTTTGTGGCTACAGCACTGAAGTTACTGTGCAGGGCTAGCTGTATTCTCCTGGTGCACAGACCACTGCATTTTCATTTCATGCATAATCATTTGCAGTTTGCTACAGGGTAAGATTCCACAAAGTCAGCATATATCTCTAGTGTAATAATAATAATGATGATGATGATTTAAGGAAAAAAACATGCATCTATTACAGTTGGCCTGTTGTAGCAATTGTACAGTTTAGTTTTATGCATTTCCCACCCTGTGCAAAACAATCCTTCCTTGCTGCCTTGGAACTTCAGGCTCAGAAACGAATGGGGATGGAAAGGCCTTCTGAGCCTGGTGGTGGTGGGTGTCTGGTAGGAGAGGGAAGGCTTCTGAGCCTAGGGATGATTTGTCAGAGTCCTGGAGGGTTTTCTGGGAGATGGTCCAGGGCTGAGGGGGTGTTTTCCAAGCTGTGTTTTCTCAGCCTTGAGGGGATAGGCATGGAGGAGGGGGTTGGATAGGAGGGAGCTGAAGGAACTGACAGATTATGAGATGGGAGAGCTGAGCACAATTGGTTAATGGGAAGGGAAGAACTGGTGGGCGTGGAGGAGATGGGAGGGTTAGAGCCAGATGGGAGGAGTGGGGAAAGGTTGAGGCTAAGAGATCAGTGAAGAGGCGACAGAGGGATAAATACTGTTTTCTCATACCTTGTTCCTGATTGTAAAGTGTCCCAGTGTTTTGTTTTGTTTTTTATTTTGTTTTTGTTTTTATTCTGAATGGGGAAATAGGAAGAAAAAGTAGAAGCCTCTTCCTTCCCACATCTCCCATATGCCCCCCAAATGCTTCCCTGTGACACCCCATCATAATGTCCCAGTTTTTCCTTTGAAAATATAATCTGCCTTCAAGGGAGGTTGAAGAGGTTATGGGAAAAAAGGACCCCTTGTTAACTACAGACCCACTATTTAATTTAGGCAACAGCCACCACTGTGTCCTGTCACTTTCAGTAAGTGCCATGACGTTTTTAACCCTCATCCAAAGAGCTCACAGAGGGACAGAAAAACCATGCTTTAATGCCTCACCCCGTAAAGAGACTCTCCAGTTATGCACTATCCACTCCTCGTACTGTCAACATCAGAGTCCAAGCGCTGGTATAAGATAAAGGACTTAGAACCTGCCTCCACAGCCATAGATGTTACTAAATGAGACACACATGCCTTGATTTGGAACAGAGTAGAGAGAGACTTGCCAAGCCATAGCTATATATACACACTGAAACCTTTCTTAAGTGGCTGCTAAAGGGACTGACTAGAATTGTTTCTTAATAAAGGTGATGGAGAATTGTGCTCAATTTTAGGTGCTCCCTTGAGATAGGAATTTGCCTACTAAGTACAGTTCATCATGCATGCTTCCTGTGCTCCAACTGGCCACCACTGACTCATGATTACATCAATGTCTCATCACTCTAGTTATGATACATACCATTTCAGATACATCCTGACTTACATGTTACTGAAACGTCTAGAATAAAATAGCTACAAGTTCAGGAAGAAAGTTGCCCCCTGAATTATACTGCAGCCTGACAGCAAAACTTTCCTATTGCAGACAGAGGTACTACTTTTGCTATGTTCTCTACTCCCACATGATCTCCCTTTTTCTAGCTCTCAACCAGAGGTGACATGCTTTTAAAGGAAATAACCAAACAATGAAAATGAGGAATGTCGTGTGACAAAACTTGTGCTCCCCAAATTGCAGCAGGAGAACCTCAAACGCAGCTAAAGAAGACCAGCAGAGACTAGAATAGTGATTCAGAGTAGATCTATACTGAGATCTGAGGCGTGATTGCAGCTCCGGTAGATGTACCTGCGCTCGCATGGCTAAAATTAGCAGTGTTGATGCGGCAGCACAAGGTTCAGTAACACAAGTACTTACCAGGGTCCATATCATGCTTCTACAGCCCACGCCAAAGCCCGCACTGCTGCAACTACGCTACTATTTTTAGCCATGCTGGCGCAGGTAAAGCTAGCGCCGGTATGCCTATCCAGGCTTTAATTGCAGTGTAGTCCCCACCCCTGAGGGTCTGAGAAACAGTGGCTAGAGAAGGTTTCTCAGTGAGCAGTACTAAACCTTTGAAGGAGGCCTAGGGATTTTGGTTTTATTTAAGATGTTGTCTTTATTGGGGTTTGGTGATGTGTCTTTTTTTGTCTGTCCCCCCTCCCAAGAAAAATGTGAAAACAGTATTATCCAGTGTCACCTAGGACTGTTGTGCAAGCAATCTCTCTGAAACACCACCACCAGTCTAATTAATTTGTGAGGTATTCTGTATTGTATTGCGTTAACATTCTGCCAATCGCTACAAGATGGAATCCGCTCTGAACAGCATACATCAATGGTAGTGCCTCTGCTATGCCAGATACACAACAAGATATGGCCTGTGACACATATTACAACCTCATGCAATATCTGTGGAGACCATTTTGTGTTAAGTGCATGAATGGCCTATGTACCACTGTGAGCCAGGGACTGTATGTAACTCGTGGCAGGAGAGGAGGAAAGTTGTCACAGCTCTGCCAGGAACTAAAAACAGAAGGGGGCGATTAAGGTGAAGCACTTAAGTAATAAACGCCTCCAGGGAGGTACCTCCCCCTGGGGAGGCTTGCATATCCGGGTTCTGATTGTTTGTTTTTTCCAGCAACCAACAGACAAAGAAAGGGCTTTTGATATAAAAAGTCTGTGTTTAAACTGACTCGGGGCCTTCTCTCTGATCCAACAAATGGGTAACTGTTAGAAAGATTTTGGCCTACTGGGATCCCATAAGACTGATGGGTGACTCCTGGTAAGCTTTTAGCATGTGTACAGGAACTGTAATTGGTTATTAACATGCTTTCTCTGTTTTTTCCTTAAGAATAAAGGAGCTTGCTTAGAAAGAGCTGTATGGTCACTTGCAACTGTTCACTGGCCTCAGAGAGAAAGCAAAGCACAGACACTGGCCTTTAGGCAGAAGGGCTTGCTGGGGATACCACAGTGTAAAGCAGGGCGCTGCAGAGCCTTAAAAAAACACCTGGTCAGGAGAGCGAAAGATGCAGGTCTCTGCCCAAAAATGGTGATGGCTAGGAGCCAGAAACCTTAAGTGGGTGTCTTCAAGGGAGGACTGCAGGGAAATATAGGTGCAGTTACGCTGAAACATAGCCCCTGCCCCGAGGAGCTCACAGTCTAAGGATAACCACACAGACAAGCAGACAAAGGTCAGGAAAGGGGAGTACCTCCCAATGGGAAGTTTTATATAGAGAGCACAATGGAAGTGGGCTTTTAAGAGGAACTTAAAAATAGAGGCGGGGTAAGGGCCTTACAGATGAGTACAGAAAGACTGAAAAGTCTCCTTCTCCTTGCCTGCCCTCTCAAGAAAAACCAACAAAATTCCTTTGTTTGCTATTAGCTGGCTGGTAAGTACAAAATCAAACAGCTACAGAATATGCCTCAACCAATCCTTCTGCTCTACTCTCTCTATGAGCCGGCTGCTCTGTTCAATCCTCTTCTATACTGGAATTGGTTAAAATGTCTGCTCCATAGATTAGATACTGACTTTGCTTTTTTCCCTCCGTGCCTTCCTATGTTTCATGGGAAAAAGAAGGGGGGAGGGAGTGTTCTCTACACTACAGCAACCATTTTTAATACTGATGAAACAATATTTGGTCCAATCCAAGGAAGATGATATGAGGTAATTCATTTGGGTAGCAGAAACCGGACCTGAATTTTTGCAGTTAACTGGCAGGAGGGTCTACTAAGCCACTGAACAGGCAGTTGATGTGTTTGTATTTTGGGCTGTGACTCATCTGTACTTCTCACTTGTAACACACAGTGGTTTTCTGTGCTTGCACTGTGCCTTAGCCACACCTGCTGAATACAGGACCTGGTTTGCCTCCAGTGAAAATCCTCATTACAGGGCTGCAAAACACAAGAAGCTAAATTCTGCTGGTCAGTGCAAATCTGGAGTAATTCCAGTGGCTTCAGATTTATATTGGTGCAGCTGAGATCAGAATTTAGTCCTCTACTGCTGCCAGGGGGGAAAAGAACCACTATCAGACTGTATCCATGGAAACCCTGCTACTGCAATAACAGGCAGAATGGCAAATCAATCTCTTCTGCTTCAAAATGAAACAAATTTAACACTGTTATAGAGAATCTGTCCTCAGAGAGCATCTTTGTTGATAACTGTACATCTAAAAATCTTTCCTGGTAAATATGCTGGTGAAATCCTTCTCTCCCCCTCTTTCTGACGAAGCTCTGATTTTTCACACAGTAAAGATCACTGAAAAAGTCAGATGCAGACAGTACAATGATACAGAGCCAAGTCCGGAAGCCATAATGTTTAATGGAGAAGAAAATTGTTTAATTTAGCATCTAGCCCTAGTGTCTGGGCACATGGTGACTAACATTGAAATGCACAAGTAAAGGCAGTGGCCCATCACCTTACTCTCCATTTTCTCTTATTACATGGTACCGTATGTCTCTAGCAGTAAATTTGTACCTGATGATGATACGTTTTGTCTAAGGAGTAGGCTGTGTTTCATTCTTTCAGAGGAGATTTTAGAATCTGCTTCTTACACACAAACAGGCTCGGGCAGTTCAATTTATAAATCCATAGGTCTCAAAAAAGGAGGCATTTCTGTTGAAATGCACATTCTTCTTGCCAATATTGGAGCACAGATCCATTATTTTAGATCACCTGTTTCACTGTTCCATCAATGAGGGCTCTCAAGCAAAAGAACAGTCATTTTAAACCAGGGACTATTGCTGGCATGGCATTCTCTGTGACTGGGGCTCATCTCTAGCATTCATTCTCCCCGCCTCTTCTGGTAATGGATATGGCTAACATATCCATACTGATTTTGTTAGATCTCTCAGCTGTGTTGGATACTGCTGTTGTCCACAAGATTCAGTTTACTTAGCTGTGGAATCATATGGAAGTGGAGGGGAAAGCCCTTCAGTGAGTTAGTTACTACTTGCTTCTGAGAGTTCTCAAAGGGCATTAGAGTTTGACCCAAACTCTAGTGAAGACAGTGGAATGCACTGTCTTCCGTGGACTTTGAAGGGGTAACTACGCTCTTTCCCTGCTCAAGGGCTCTCAGGTGCTTTTCTACAGGGTTCCATCTTTTTCTTTCCACCTGTTAAATGTGTAGCTACAGCCATTTGGGATGATAATGGTATATTTTAGCCCACAGCATTGCCAATATCTAGGTGAGTCTCAAATCTACATCTCCTCTCTGTCAAACCAAATATTGCATCTCTGCTTTTCCTGTGCCTTAGGGATACAAGGGTGTGTGCAGGGGAGCCAACCGCCTAGTTTAAGGTAGACAGGATGGAAGTGAAGATGATAGGTAAGGGAAAGCACTAAAGTTGGCCAGGAATATGCCTTCTATTGGAGATGTATATCTGACCTTTGCAATATCACTGTGCTGTATCTGGGTCATATTATACCCATTGCCACTTCTCGGTTGCTAGATGACAGCTATGGCCTGCACTGTCTTGTCTTCTTTTACCTACACTTGGCCAAGATTCACGGCCATTCTCTTTGATATGGACCTTGTCACAATCATCTCTTCCTATCTAATCCTAAAGCTAGATTATTGCAATGCACTCTCTTTAGTACTATCATTGAAATGCACCCAAACGTGTCAGCCAATACATGATGCAAGATCTTAGCATTCAAATGAGATAAGCTATTATGAGCACTTACAAGTGCTTGGTACTCTGCCCTATCTACCTCTTCACTTAAGAGTGCAGTTCCAAATATATGTTAAGATCTATGAATCCCAAAAGGAATGTGGGCCCAGTAATCTGAGAGCTTTTCTCTCTACCTGTGTCCGGTCATGGTGATATAATCTGCTTTTGCTGTCAATTCCTGGGGTGTGGTCTCCAGGGTGAACTCCCCTCCAGGAAAATACAATCCCAGCAGCTCCTCCTGTTCAAATTGAGGGACTCCTGCTTCAGAACCTCCAATGCCAGGGTGTTCTCAGAGGAAGGCCCAAATGTCTGGAACCTGCCTGCTCTCATGACCCATCGGAACCCAAATTTAATGTGCCATGTAAGGTTGTGTCTAACACTGACCCATAAACTGTTTTAATACTTTTGTCAATCTCTTGCCAAGTCTGTCTTACTAGTAACTTCCACTGGTGCACACCCATGTTCTACATCTCAAAACAAGGATGTTAAACCACTCCCTTCCTGCTTTAGGTGTAGATCTATTGTGCTGGGAATTACTGGTCATGTTCTAATGATGTGTAATTTACAAATGGGATTTGCAAATTCACACCATGAATTGAAGGGGAGGGGGAGAATGAGGAGGATCTGGAGCTGTTTCTCCCAGTTGCCATGCTCCTTGCCAAAGTCACCAGGCTTCAGTGGCTGGGAGGTAAGGGTGAGAAGGCGAGCTGCTGGTACAGGGAGGTGAAGAGGGGTGGTCCTGTGTGGGTAGAGAATTCAGGAAGAGAGCTAGCCATGTATTTGGTCTCACATGGCTGAGGAGAAAGCATGTGCCAGTTTGGAGAAAGAGAGGTGCAATGGGGTCATTTGTCATTGGGGAAACTGGAACATGTGGAGGTGAGGTGCTTATAGCTGAAGATCTCAAGTACCATCACCACCAGGTTTGAACATCTCCATGCCTGTTGGATGCATGAAGGCTGCACTGCCCTTCCACCCCTCCTGCAGGTCAGGGTGGAAGATTATCGGTAGGAAGCCTGCACTGATGCTGCCAGGGCAGCGTTTGTTCTGTGGCTAAACCAAGGACTTCAGTCTCTAGGACTGTCACTACAGTGCCTTTTCCAAGCATGACATTTTAAAACAGTGAGATCATCGCAGCCTTAGAGCTTTTGTCATGTGTAAACTCTCTAGGTTTAAGCAGTCCTGCCCAGAGCAGGCATATATTCTTAATGTTGTATTTCTCTGTAGCATTAGAGCAGCTGCCCCATTTATTTTCTGCCCTTCTCCCACTCCCACCTTCATCAATGTGGTAGAGCTCTTCAGTCATCTTCCAAAATATTAAAATCCAAAATGAACCCACAAGCCATCTGTTAATGTGGGATCGAGGCCGAACAGGGAAGATGAGTCCAGATAGGAAAACTCCATGTTACACAGTTAATAGTTATCACCACCGCTATTTCTAACATCCATGCTAAATGCCATTTTAATAACTGTATAAATTCATTTTCAGTAAGAGTGTAATAACAACGAAGAAGGCTGTAGCAAACTGATTCCCTGAAATTATACGTTTGAGCACACAACCCACAAATATGCAAATTCCATCTACATTTTAAATTGGTAAAATGTGTATGCTATTAATTTTTACTTTGTTAGACAAATCTGTCACAAACTAGCATATCCCTTTTGCAAAGAGCAAATATTAACACCTCTTTGGGGCATGGGCTGTGGCATATGAACTCTATTATATCCCTAACGCTGCAGGTATCTACACTGACAAGTGGTGGCATATAGCAGCTGCCATTTGATATGATGCAGTAGAAAATGCCCTGAGACCAATAATGTCTACTTGCAATATATCTCATACCATGTTACGATACAGTATATTACCACTTCTGACAGTTACATCAGCTACAATTCTGCCCTCCCTTTCTAGCAGACAGTGATTTTCCTGCATCAGAAATAGAATTTCTTCAAACCGTCCAAGCTTGAGAACTAATGGATCTGCATAGCAGAGCCTTATGAATGAATTTCCACTATAAAGTAGAAACAGCAAGCAAACATATATATTGATCCACTGATCTAACGCTAGGCAGATATGGCCAGCATTGGGGACTTATCTGTAGTAACTCTGACTGCTAATCTTTCCTTTTTTATTATGAATTTTTAATTTCTATATTATGAATCTCACAGCAGCAGCTAGTTCCAAGAGCTACAATCTGTTCTTTCATGGCTAGGTGCAAGCTGAAATTATGGGAACTATAGTGGAAAAAGAAGCCATCTTGGGTTGTCATTACAAGTAAAATAGCAGAGAGCAGAACACTGCTGATGATGAGCTGAGCCAATCGATACAGAATTTTTTTTTTCTTTTTGGGTATTGGAGTGACGATGGTAGGTCCATAGTTAGGATGCTTTACATAACTGATTTTGGCCCCCTTCAGAATCCACAGTCACATTGGCCTCAAAATCAGCAGTTTTAGCCCTGGGCCTGAGGTAAAAAATTTCTACAAAATGTAAAAATAATTGGAGAAAAGGATTTCCTGAATGATGGCATTCTGAAAATAGAGCTGTTCACAAGAGTACCAAAACCACCTTTTTCTAAATCCATTTGAAGCAAAAAATATAAAGCAGCAGGGGTTAAAAAGCACCTTAGTTTACTGGATTAAGGTCTAGTGCCCATCACCTTCTGGCGACTGTTGGGACTCTTGTCAAAAGGGTAGCAAGCTGTGACTGAGCTTCCAAAGGGTTGGGGGGCAGGGGTAGGAACTCAACAAGCCTAGGGCTTGTACATGGAGGAGCACTCTCCCTTCCTTGCCTTCTCTACTTGACAAATCACTTGGGGTTAAGCAGAGGGGACTCATGCTGCTGTGAGCTACAGAACCCTTGCCTACTGCAGAAGCCAAAGAAGTGCTAGGGTTTCTTCAGTTCCTTCTCCTGCATCGCTGAGCTTCTCCTTTGCTCCTCCCCCTGGCCCTCTCTTCTCTCTGCAGCCCTCTTCCACACACTGCACAAACCTTGTAAAGGGGTGCTACAAGGCATAGATTGTGCAGTCCTAACAAGCCTCAAAGTTCTTCAGAAGTCAGTGTCAGGCAGAGCCAGCTCTAATGCACACCTCCTCGGGTCCCTAGGAGACAGTTTCCCTCCTAAGGATCTTAAGAGGTGCACATTTAGTGAGGTTCCCCTTTACAGACCTGAAGAAGGGAGTCCCTCTCTAAAACTTCCTTCCCGCACCAGTCCCATTTTAACCCTATTTAAAAAACTGTCTCTCCTGTTGGTACAGCACTTACCATAATGAGGCCCCTTTCTCATCTGGCCCCTAAGCTGTTCTAAATATGATAAATAATCTGTGGTTTGAGGGCATGTTACTTTTCAAGGACATAAGAGTTAAAAATGTTAGAACTCCAGAAATGCAGTTAATGTTCCACTTGCAAGCAAGATATCAAGACTACCTTAACTTCTTGTAGTGATGGGGGGGCGGGAAATCTGCAAATAAAGCTGTATTATCAGTATTGGAGGGAACTTGTAAAATCTAGCATTATGCGATGGATGCAGTTCTCTGTACACTTACTATATGGCAGCCATGTTTTGACATCCAGTATCAAATATGTCAGTTTCTGCAGTTGTGATCAGGAATGTTCTTGAATTTTCTGTACCTTCTGGAAAATTGCTGGGTAAATGTGTGCAACAATCCCTGTGAAATACTCACTAGTACCACATAGTACTCTGTTTTAACAACCCAATGTACACCTATGATACACTCTACAATTAGACATTATTGATTTTGATGGAGTTACAGGAGAGTGAATAAAAAGAAAACAAGAAAAATACCTGTGGCACCTTAGAGACTAACAAATTTATTTCAGCATAAGCTTTCATGGGTTAAGAATCCACTTCATCGGATGCATGGATTCCATGAAGTGGGTTCTTAACCCACGAAAGCTTATGCTGAAATAAATTTGTTAGTCTCTAAGGTGCGACAGGTTTTTTTCTTGTTTTCTTTTTGCTGACACAGACTAACACAGCTACTACACTGAAACCTGTCATTAGGAGAGTGAATGTGGTTTTACTCAATGAAGAATCAGAGACAGTTTCTCCTTCACCTTTGCATGGAGCTCTCATTCATGTCCATGAACTTGACACTTACCTAAGGCAACGTATGGCCCTTTGCTTTGGGAGTCTGTGCAATTTTAACTCTATTTCCTTTCTTCTTAGTTTGTCTAGCTCTATAAAGCAGATGTTAAGAACCTGGTCAAACTGTGAGGAGCACAACATACTCAGTAGAACCAGGTATAGTGGGCCTTAATTCTGTTTAAAGGGATGGCTAACATTTCATTTTTTCATATTGTATTTCAATCTTCTCTGCAAGAACTTACCTTGTTATACTGGTGCGTCATTGATGGTTCTTGCCAGTCACTGCTCTGTCTGTGGTGGTCACCTCTGGGTTATTAGGAAGAGTGGCCCCTTCAGAGAGTCGTTGGTAGTAGTCTTCTGTGTAACTGCATGAGATTGTACTGCACTGCTTAGATTCATTACTTTGCAACGGTTTGTCCAGTGAACTGCTTGTGCAGCCTTGTGAAAAACCACTGGGTACAGCTGAGCAAATGGAGTTGAGGAGAGGTAAAAATGTTGGCCTTCTAAGGGGTGTCATGCTGTTTGAGTCACTTGGACTGGGTTCAATTCTGAAGTCTTTTATGTAAGAGAGGGCTTGATTATTTAGCTGGGCATATTCAAAATTTAACTTACTCCTGGTGACCTGACTCATATGATCTAGGATATTTGTTCTGTGTTTCTGATCTTTAGAGCAAATTAGTTCCTTATTTTGTTTCAGCTGATATGGCTTACTGGCTTTGAGGCTTGTCTCATAATTATCTTGGTTTATGTGAGGGAGACCGGGGTATTCTAAACTCTGGGTGATACAGTTGCATTCATTTTGCAACAATATTTTGTTTTTGTATTGAGACATCTTACAAATTATGTTGTTCATTTCATTCCCAATGCATTTGTCTTCCAGATGTTTGTTTTCATAGCTGATTTTTAAGGATGCAACTTGAGTGACACAACGTTCCAGAAGCTGCACTATAGTAGTGTCACTTTCCCTTTGTGTGGGGCTGATGTAGCTTTGAAAATGTCTCAGAGTAAGAGGCTGCATTGGCTTGTTGCAGGAAATAGACAAAGAATGATATATTGTTTTATTGCCATCTGCTGTCTCTAGGGAATCCATCGGGGAAGTTGCTGCAGTCATATAAGAATAACAGGATTCTACTTCCTGGCTATCATTTAACAACGGATTTTGAAAGCTCTGGCAAGTAGGCTCCATGTTCAGGTCACCCGTTAATGGGGCTTTATCTCCAGGTTCCTTGCATGCTCCTGAAACTGGCATCTTCTCTTGTTCAGACAAACCAGTCCCTAAAATGTCTCCAATAGCTTGTGATCTTGGCACATTACCTGATGTGCTGTTGGCTTCCTGAAACCCAGATGCAGTACACGAGACCTCAGGGCAGTTTCCTTCCCTTACCTGAGAATGCCCATTAGCTGTGTGAGGCCAACAAACTTCCTTTTGGTCTTTTTCAGCCACGTCCCCTAAACACGTCTGGGCCATGTCATTGTTATCAGCCAAAGAAGAATTTGGATTAGAAATATCAGTTTCTTCCTTGGTTTGTTTTTCCTCTTCGGCTGCTATGTGCTCACTCCGGCATGGACTGGGACTACAGGAGACCAATGGATCACCACTTTTTTCCAGCTGCAATTCAGGACTCCTAATCGGGTCTGTGGGGGAAACCAGCCCTGGGTTTTTTCGCAGCCAGTTTATTATCCCCATGGTCAGTGAAAGTTCAGTATCACAGAGCTTTAACAAGCATTCCTTACCTTTCCATGTGCTGTGAAGAAACCCCTGGCTAATGATGTCAACAGCTGGCTGTGAAGCCATATTCTCCTCCGCTCCCACATGAAAGCTGTAAATTGACAAAGGGATTTCAATGGCCTGTTCTGAAATGCTTTCCGACATACACAGCTCATCGTCTAGGACTGGGCTTATTTTGGCTTCATTAGGATCATAGAATAGTTCATAAAGGGCATCGCCACTGTAACTGTCTCTTGGAAATCTACCTGGAACCCCAGGAGTCTGAGCCTCCTTCATTTCATCATCCTGCCCGGGAGAGAATGAATCATAGTACCCTTCATCACTGGTGGAGGTGGATTCTTGGTGGTCACTTTTTGGTGTCCCTGTATCTATGGAGCTTTCTTTGGAACTGCCAGGATCTTTATCAGGTGACATCAGCAGGTCAGTCATTGAAGCAGCAGCTTCACGTTTAGTCTTTCCCAAATCAGGACTGGGTATCTTCAACAACCTCCTATCAAATAATGCACTCTGATGTAATCGCACCGACTTGTTGATGTTGTCCCAAAATTTCGCAAAGTCGGCTGCTTCGTTTTGGGCGGGGGATGCCAGCTGTTCCACCCCCCCTTGAAAAGACCCCAGGGCAGGACTCTCTTTGTCCTGGGATCGCCTCACCTGCACTTCTTTGCTGCTCTCCAGCTCCAAATGAGCAGAGCTCTCATCTGCAAAGATTTCCCCACATCCAGTGAGAGAGTCAAAGCTCTTCAGAGAAGCAACATCTTCACAGAGAGCACTGCAATAGTCATAGGAGGAGTCAGACTGCATTTCGCTGTCAGAGAGGTCTTGTGCCAAGCAGTCAGTTGCAAAGGTTTCTCTGGGTTTGAAAAGATACTTTCCAAGCCTGCCTGACAGCTCGCTCTTCCACGCTGGAGAAGGCAGCCTCTTGCCCTTCTCAACTAGCAGCGTTAGGCTCTCTGGTTTATTTTTTTTCATGTGAAATATATCCCTGAGCCCTTTTTTAGATCTCTTAAGGGAAATCCTCTTCCTGGGGATGCTTTTTGCTACAGCTGGTACAAAAGGCATCTGTGGCACAAAGTTTCTATAATCTATCATCTGCTGACTGCTGCAAGTGGACTGGCTTGGGCTGACCACGGACTCTTTCTTACCACTGGAATTCAGGGTGCTCCCCACCCCGGAAAAGCTGCTGCTGTTGATGAGTCGCCCTTTACTTCTTCCTGGAGCTGAAGAGCCCTCCTTGTAAGCTTTATCGCTGTGGCTGCATCCTTCTGTTTTGTCTACCCCTATCACACAGTCATGGGTTTTACTCTTTCTTACCAGTTTGTAGGAAGATCCAGATGGTGATAAGATGTTTTCACTAGCCCCGCTTCTTGTTGTTGTATTAGAAAATCGGTCATTTTTGTGTGTGGCCAAACTTGCTGGTTGGACCACTTCGCTTTTGCTCCCCTCAACTGCTACCCTTTTGTCTTTTCCTAGATCATCCTTGTCTGTAGGAATCACATCCACCAATGGCACTTTCTCAGAAGTCAGCTGCAAACTCGATTTTATGAAGGTCTTTCCTCTCCTTAGCTCCATGCTGCTTCATCACATTTGTTTCTGTAGAGGAAACAGCAGAACGAAATCTTAGAATCTGGCTAGCAGTGTGCTTTCAACTAGCAAAGACCCAAAATCCATATGGGTCGTGTTTCCCAAACAACTAGAACCCCATTAGAACTTGTATATTTTGAAGAACATCTAGAGAAATGGAGGGCGGGGATCAGCAATATTAGAACTGATTTTATTTCTTGTGAGAGATTTCAGTCAATAACTCATGGTGTTGCTTGAAACAGAGTTCAAGTGAAACAAGGGGTGTTGGTTGTACGGTTTGCAAAGGTCTGAAAGAATCAGCAGGAGAACAGATCACTCAAGGTTGGTGGTTAGTTGACCTCATTGCCTTTGAAACTGTGAAGCTGCTGAGCTTTCAGATACAGGATCAAAGTCATGATAGAGCAGCTCCAAGGGAAGAGATGCTATTCTAAAATTGGAAGTGGCACTGGAGAACAAAAAGGATCAGTGGATACCCCAGGAAATTTTATGCCAATGGCCTGCTTTAGGGAGGTGATGGTTCATTAACTTATGCCATTGATTAGGTCAAGGTGTGAGGAAGATCCCAAGTGCGGAAAGCTCCGGGTGGTGTAAAATATAACACAAGAGATTTTCATTTTACATAGAAAATCTCTGCAAAGCAATCCCTGCCTGTGCATCGTGAACTGGTCCTTTGCTTGGAATACATGCTGAAACTGAGTTACTGTTCTTGCTTCTGCTGAAGTGTGTGAAAAGGACATGCTCACCACTAGCACCACCTACTGGTTGGGCAGGGGTATGGCAGGCTGTTGTCCCCCTTTATTACCACGGCTCTGCGCTGTGGTGGTCTGTCCTTCCAGTGACGCTGCCCTCTGGCCAGGTCACGTTTGCAAGTCTGTGCCTTTTGGGGTATGTGTAAAGAGCCCAACAGTGGGAGGAGACGTCTTTGTGATTAAGCAGGAGGCCTCAGGACTCCCCTCTATCTTGGGTTGAGATCTCACAGCCCAGATCCTTTTATCATCAGGGTCTTCTCCCCACAACTAGAGTCCCTGCCGAAGGATAAACTTCTGTAGTTGTCCCTCCTGTGGAGCCTGGTCCCACCCCCTCCACCAGGCTAAGATCCAGGGCCCAATGGTAGGCACATGCATCCTGGGGTGCTATGCAGCTGCCTTCCTGGATCACTTCCCACCAGTCCCCTTTCTTCCCCCAGGGTAAAACAAAAAAGAGAAACATAAGGGTAAAGTCTCTAACCTCCAGAGCGTGTCAGGTCTCTTTTTTGTAGGCTTGGACAGGTCACTACAGCCAGGCCTCAGGCAGCAAGAGCTCCTGGGTTGCTCCTTCTCAGGAGCCCACCGTGTAGGTCAGCTCATTTGCCTGCCATTGAGCTGCTCTGCTCCCCTTTTAAAGCTCCTTCTCCAGCCTGTGCAGGCATAGCAGATGCGGTGGGGTGAGACCACTTGGGCGCAGAGCAGCGCCTAACCCCTACCTTTCCAGTGGGGGATTTGTACACCCTATCACAGAGTGCAA
The DNA here is from genome assembly GCA_037349315.1 of Chelydra serpentina. Taxonomy (NCBI): domain Eukaryota; kingdom Metazoa; phylum Chordata; order Testudines; family Chelydridae; genus Chelydra; species Chelydra serpentina. The sequence goes on from JBAIAC010000023.1 coordinate 3,077,321, forward strand.
TCTATAATTTCCTGTAGTACTACTTTTAGTATAAAAAATCAAAAGTAGCTTTTACAAAAGGCACCACTAAATATCACTGGAGAGTTGGATTGGCTTGACAAACATTTTTAAGTGTACAATGACCAACTATAGTACACAGATGCATTGGCAAAACATATGCACGTTGTACATTGGTTACTTTTAAATGCACATGCATTGCATAGTTCATTGCAAACTTGGGGTCTACACCTGTATCCTACAGTGTTCAGTACAGTTGATGTTTTCATGCAGTACATAAACACTTAACTAAAATACTCATAAAAGTATTATGCCATAGTCAACTCTCCTGGAATTTTTTCATAAATAGACAGCACTTGTTTCTCCTCCTCCCTATGCCAGTGTAAATCAGGAGTAAAGTAATGGGATTATAGCTGCATAATTCAGAACAGAATCAAACTCCTCATGCAAGCTCTCGTGCAAACGAAATTCTTATTGGACAAAAAGACTGGCCCCGATTTTTATTCAAAGGCCTGTTCTTTTTTTAAAAAAAATCCTGTCAGATCTGCACTGAATTAAACCTCAGTTTAGAATTAAATTCTCTAGTTCTGCATCATTTACACATACACTAAAACTAAAATCATCTGGGCCCTGAAAGTCAGCAACAATTGAGAATGAATTACTGCACATTAAAAGATACATTAGCAGCACAGTGTTACATCCAACACTCGTTGATAAACCATGCACAGCTACATTAGCAGAATAAATAACGGCCAGTGTTTCCAAGGAAGTGTATAAACATGGGACCAGCCTCAGATCCAGCTCTTCTGCACCCAGTACAAGTCAGGAAGGGTGGTTTTTAAACCAGCTTTTGATGCACCCTCCTCCCAATCGAGAGTTTGGAAAAATCGGAAGACACAACTTGGATCAGTCTTAGGGCTCCTCTAAATTGTAGCAACTGCCCATGGCCTTTAAGAGGATGTTCTGTCAGCTGAAACTGACCATCCTCCCACAATGGACAGGTAGGTGTGGAGGAGCACATGACTCGGACAGAGACATTCCTATGGGGAGGATCTATTAATGGAGATTCTCTGTGTCCTAGTAAGGAGGAGAGGATGGAAGGTGATAAAATAAAGGTAGGAGCTGATGAGAAACAGTCAAATGAAAAAGTCCCATAATGGTAGACAGCTAAAAAGTGACAATTTTAAGTCTAAATAATAAGATGGGTGAACTTGAGTGCCTCGTATTGAATGAGAATATTGATGTAACAGGCATAACAGAAACTTGGTGGAACAAAGATAACCAATGGGACACAGTAATAGCAAGGAACAAAATATATCGGAAGGACAGAACAGGCCGCGGAGTGGCTCTATATATGTGAAAGAAAGTGTAGAGTCAAATGAAGTAAAAATCTTAAATGAATCAAACTATACTATAGAATCTCTATGGATAGTAATTCCATGCTTGAATAATAAGAATATAGCAGTAGAGATATACTACCAACCACCTGACCAGGATGGTGATAGTGATTGTGAAATGTTCAGGGAGATTACAGAAGCTATTAAAATAAAAAACACAATAATAATGGGGATTTCAACTATTCCCATACTGACTGTGTACGTGTCATCTCAGGACGGGGTGCAGAGATAAAGTTTTTTGACACCTTAAATGACTGCTTCTTGGAACAGCCAGTCCTGGAACCCACAATGGGGAAGGGAATCTTCAGGCAGCCAGCTCCATGGCCATCCAGTGGCATAAAGCAATTTTAAGTGGAGGCTCTGGTATGACCTATAATCAGCACATTTATAACACAGGGGAAGGCAGGAAATAGTGGCAAACGTTAGGGTGATGTGTGACTGTATATATGCACAGTGTGTAGAATACGGAATACAGGATGGTGTGGTGATAAATAAAGGTTTTATAAGCATGATTTTGATGTAGCCATGTTACTCATAGATGGAAATGTGAGTTCTTCAGATGATCTGTAATGAATGCTAATAAACACTTTTCTACCTTGCTACACCATTGCATATTCATACATGTCACTGATGCTACAGAAAAGTTACTTTACGAATGTTTTAGAGTTTTTAGGAAAAGGTTATTGGGATGTTTTTGCACCCCTTTTCTGCAAAGCGAGGTGTTATTTCCCATGAATCCACTTGTGCAGAATTGAGAAGGAGCCATAAAAACCTGCTAAAAATAGCTGAAGCAAGCTTTCCTGCAACTTAATAATGTCATGAACCTGAGGTTTCCAAGATCTCAGACTCTTCTAGTGCTAGAATTAGATGCTGGGTCTCCTGGGGAAAATGCAAATCTCAACGGCTTGAAGCTCCTTGCTGGGCTGTAGGATAAGACTTCAATGTTGTATTATTTTTATGTCTAGAAAAACTGTGGCTGTCCGAGGACAGATTTTGCCTGTCCTGAGCCTTGGGCAGGGGTCGTTTTTGGAGGAAATGCCACATTTAGAGAAGAAAGGAACATTTCTTCCTGCAGATTGCCATATTAAGAAAGGTAGCTGTTTGAAGCTACTCGTGGGTTTGGAGTATTAGAGTAAGTTTTAACTGGATTGGTGGCCAGAGAGCAACTAAGGTAATCAAAGGTGCAGGTTGAATTAACTTGGAGGCAGAGACGCACTCACTACACATATGTTCACTGCCTAGCACAATGAGGAATGTTTTGGACAAGCTGTTTTTGAGTCACTTTACCTCCATGGGTCTGTGAAAACAGCTGATTAAAGGGCTTATGGGTATCAAACCCAGTTGGGCCTCTCAGGTTAAAAGCGTTAGAACCATGTGGGCACCCAAAGAGAGGGATGGTAGCAAAACCTGTCCCAAAGGGGCGCACTTGAGAGGAACAAAAGGAATCTAAGGCATGGCTGGTCTGGTAACCAGGACAGGAAATGCTTAAAGGTTTTCATAGATTCATAGAGTTTGAAGCCAGATGGACAATTACATCATCTAGTCTGACCTCCTGTATATCATAAGCCATTAGATTTCACCCATTTACCCCTGTATTGAGCCCTGTAACTTGTTTCACTAAAACATAACTTCCAGAAAGGAATCCAGTCCTAATCTGAAGACATAAGAGGAGGAGCATCCACCACTTCCAGTAGTAGCTTATTCCAGTGATTAATCACCCTCACTGTTAAAATTTGTGCCTAATTTCCCATTTGAATATGTCTAGCTTCAGCTTCCACCCATTGGTTTTTGTTATGCTTTCCTCTGCTAGATTAAAATCCTTTAGCACCTGATACTAGCTCCTCGTGAAGCAAAGAATACACTGCAATGAAATCACCACTCAGTCTTCTTTTTGATAAGATAAAGGGATTGAGGTCTTAAAGTCTCTCATTATAAAGTCCTCAATCATTTTTGTGGCTCTTTTCTGTACCCTCTCCAGTTTTAAAATGTGGACATCAGAACTGTACACAATAATCCGGTATCTGTCTGTCTAATGCCACAAACCAAGATAAAATCCTCTTCCTGGTCCTATTTGCTACACCCTGTTTAGCCACCCAAGGATCACATTACCTCTTTGGCCACAGCATCGCACTGAGAGCTCATGTTCACTTTTTTGCCCATTCTGACCCCTGTGTCCTTTTCAGAGGCACTGCATTCCAGGATATAGTCCCCCATACTGTAGCTATGGCCCACATTCCCTTTTTCTAGATGCATAACTTTGCAGTTGGCTGTATTAAAAGGCATATTGTTTGAATGGCCCAGTCTCTCAAGTCATCTATATCTCTCTGCATGACTGCCCTACCCTTATCATAATTAACTATTTTGCCAATCTGTGTCATCTGCAAATTTTATCAGCAGTGATTTTATATTTGTTTCTGGATCATTGCTGAACATGTTAAATAGAATGGGCCTGCTACTGATTCCCGCGGAACCCCACTAGAAAGGCTCCCATTCAAAGATTCTCCATTGACAACTCTATTTTGAGATCTGTCAGCTAGTTCTTAATGCATGTAATTGATTCTCTGTAGTGCTACTTTTGAAATCCGCATGTCATACAGTATCAAGTCTAACACCTTATAAAAGTCTAAGTAGACTACATCTACAGTTATCTTTATCCACCAAACTTGTAATCTCAAAGAATGAAATTAGATTTGTTTGACAAAAGCTATTTTCCATATAACCACATTGACTGGCATTATTTGTATTTCTGTCCTTAATTCTTTATTAACTGAATCCCTCCTCCATTATTTTGCCTGGGATTGATGACAAGCTAAGCACCCACTAGTTACCTGGGTCATTCTGCTTGTCATTTGGGTCATTTGGCATAATACTAGCACCCTTCCAATCTTCTGGGATCTCCCTGGTATGCCATGATTTATTAAAAATTGCCATCAGTGGGCCAGATATCTACTTAGCCAACTCTTTTAGGACTCTTGGGTACAAGTTGTCTGGCCCTGGTCATTGAAAAACATTTATCCCTCATAGATGTTGTCTAACAATCTCCTTAGACTGACTAACAGACTGGAAAGTACTTCATCGTCTTTATGTGATACAGGTCATTCTGCTTCTTTCCTAATACAGAATAGCAATACATATTGAACACTTATGTCTTTTATGCATCATTATTAATTCTACCATCTCCATCTAGTAATGAGACCATACCATTTTTTCCTTTTCCTGCCTGTGGGGCTGTGCGTCAATACCATGGAAACTGTACCATGGAAATGAGGTTTAAAAGATTAAAGAAATTTTAAGGTAAAGTTACAGCATATGCTTCCAGTAGTTATGTAATCCTAATCAAACTTCTGTAAAATGATTCTAGACTTTTGTAAAATTGTACTTTTGTCTGTGGGTTGTCCTGACCTGTGCATTCAGCTACAGCGTTGCCTGTCTCCAGTCCTTTTCCATTATTTCACCCTTACATTTATTTTCCACTTTTTTATCTTGTACTTCTACTAGATAAAAATATGTATCTGGGGAACGATTTCCATCTTTGTAAAGGAAATATGTTTTGCAATTAAAATTTACTCAGAACGACAAGAATCTTTGGAATTGGCTGCCAGCCCACCAAGAATTAATTCATTATGGTTTCAACAAGACTCTGTGGATACTTTTCCTTCAAATTGCCCCATCTCCTTTCTTCTGGCATCAGTGGATTACTTATGAAATTCATTTAAGTAAGAGAGCCATAAATCTTTGCTGGGCTACAGTTAAATTGTTATCTACCACTGTCTCAGATGCAGACCTTTCTGCAGCTAAAGAAATGTTATGCTATAGTTGTGGGGAAACTGCCTTTCCCATCTATGATATTGCTAGAGTGATGCATACTTACTGGTCTTGACCATGCACACCACTTAGTCTTAAGGTTTCACAGGCTTCTAAACAAGCAATTAAATCCAAAGGTTAGGCTGGCAAGTATAATAGAAATACAATCTTGGAGTAAACACCATTCTGGATTTGGAGAATAATAATTCAAAGACACTCCATCATCAAACTTATAAGAACAATCTTTTATGCACTAGTTCACAGTGAGTGTTGGATCTGTTATGATTTAGGCAGAATGGATATTCAAGGGTTTACTCTTTGAGTATTAGCAAAAAAGAGATGCTGGAAGTGCGAGGAAGACCAGTGTTCCCATGGTTTGGGAATAATCCCAGCACACTGCCTTTCTGTGGAGATGTTAGAAGAATTGCTTTGACTTTAAGGGTGGGTGTCGATTACTTTTAGTTGTTCTCCTATTAGAAAATATTTCTGCCTTGCTTTGTCGACAGAAATGAAAAATTATTCCTGACGGCCACAAAATGTTGGCAGAAATATGAATACTCTTGGGTGCAACCCTGGGAAAATCAACCCATTTGGAGAATGAGTGTTGACATCAGTGATGTTGCATAGCTATCATTAATAGCAGAAACTGGCTTAGGAACTAGAAATTTAGATCAACTCTTAGCATAGAAGCTTGAATCAATGCTGCTTCTCCTAGGCAAGGAAAAAGGAGTACTGGCCTTTTGTGGCATTTGTTCCAAAATCTTATTAGCTGTCTAGTTAAAGACTCTCTGGTCATATGTATACTTGTGCTGGGTTTTCACTGGAGGCTACAAATGAGCAAAGTTAGGGAGAGCTTTTAGGTATTTTATGGGAGTTTTTTATTTCTATTTTGTTATATTTAATGTAATAGTTTATTCTTAAACAGTAACACCATGAGAAGGAGGTGCCTTTCCCAACCACATACTATATAGTGTCTAAACTTGCCCCTTTCCTAGGGTTTGATCTTATTAATTAAATCAATTAACAAACTCTTTTATGCACAATATTCTTTCTAATTGCTGATATTTTTAAAACTGAGAGGAATATACAGCATGCATGTTTTTAGGGTAAAATGTTTGAGGTGTCTAAGTCCCATTTTCAAAAGTGACTTCAGCACAGTGGATGTACATTCCTGAGTGTGAAAGTTACTTTTGAAAATGGGACTTGGATGCTTTTGAAAATGTACTTGCTCCAAAATGAAAACTGTGGTATGAATGGACAAGAATATAATGGAAAGTGTACTTACTTTAAAAATTATTTTTGGAGTTTTTTAAACAGGAAACACTCTGAAGTTAAACTTATTCTCAAATTTGTAATGAAGAATTTGAAAAATAGGAAATGACAAAGAACTGAAGACTCCAGGAAGCCTACTAGAGACCTTGCCATGCTGGCTAATTAATTTAGGGATATTCTGAGCTACTATGGTGATGGGTGCCAATCCAAAACCCTAAAAAAGATTAACAAAGAAGTGTAAGGGGCTTAGTGCCCATGATTCCTATTAAAATAAATGGGTATTATAAATGCTTAGCACTTGTTCTATATCAATTAACAGAGCATAAAGCAGACTATGTAATCTTACTGAAGGGGCTCTATTGGGAGAATAGAATTTAGTTACTTTCACAAACACTTAACTCCCTTTACTAAAGACTATGAAATAAAGCCAATGGAGAATTTTCCTACTATTGATAGGAAAATGCAGTTCTTTTTCACTGTTTGAATGTTTTTATTATAAATCAATAAAGAAGTTCCCTGCTGAACCGTGATGATATTCTGTCTGCGGTTACTGTAATACGCAATTCTGTTTCTTAAAGGCAGACAGACATAACGTTCCCTCATAGTGGAAACCAAATAAGATTTTAAAGCATTGCTCATCTTCTCGCTTCTTAAACAGATTACTCTGCCAGTATCTTATTTTATTTCTCCTTTTTAAAAATGGAGATAAGTGGCACTAACGATTCATGTTACAGAGGGAGGTTTGTTTTTAAATAAACCTCTATGACATGCAGACCTATGCTGGGATCATACCACCTGCTTGGAGTATTCTTGTCGTCATTATTAGTGGTTACATGCTATCATTCCTCTCTATCACCTGCCTCTCTTGGGTAACCCAGAATACCTAATCATTTGCATATACATTTAGGTCAGGCTCTGCTTTTTCTCATTAAAAGACCTAAAGAAACACACCATCATGCACACACAATAAAATCTTACACATCACATCATAATACTATAAGGATCTGTAGTTAAATGTTTAATCTTATTAGCAATGCGCTTCAGGAAAGTCTGAGCCTTAAATTAATCACTGCCACTTGCTCAGTAAAGCTGAGATGTCAGTAGTACAATTAAACCCCTTGGTATGCAGAGCTCTGCAGTTTTGTGTGTTTAAATGTGCTGGGTACATATAAAAGATAAAAAAGGGTGAAGAAAAACAAGCATTATTTTCCCCCAGTTCATTGTACAGGGCATGTAAGCTGTAGAATCTCTACATGTTCAGCACAATGGCTAGCTCCTAGCCACCGGCTTCATTCCCTTGATTAGTCATCTGAACCTCTATGCCAAGGGAAAACAGGGAGAGAACTACATTGAGGAATGTGGGAGGGGGTGAATTCGTTACAAAAGAAGGCACCCTTCATGGCAAAACCTTTGCATTACCCTGCACCGCTCAGTTTTTTTTCTGAACCTAAAGCTGAGAGAAAGGTATTGGCTTGAAACATTTTCCTTACACCTTGTGGGAGAGCAGCATAAACTCCAGCACAGTGAGCTATTTGACCATTAGCCTATTTCCAGGGAGAAAACAGCTGCATAGAAATCTCTGCTGTGTACCTGAAAGGGAAACTGTGCATTTATTACTTGCTGTGTCCAGCAGCCTGTTGTATCAGACAGCGGAGTGTTAACCTTGCCAGCCCTTGTCACTTTCAGTTATTTATTGCTTTTAAAGAGATTGAATGTGCGCATCAAAAATATATAAGAAAAGAAATAAAGGAAAACCAGTGAAAAACAAGCAATCATCCCAAAATAATAGTCTGTCCCTTGGAGTCTCATTGTAGGTGTCAGAGCAAAAGGAATTCCATTGCATGAATGGCTAACAATAAGGCAGATGACAAAAATCTTACTCACCATGTTTCACCGTTCAGCAGTAATCCTCTCTACTATAGTCTTGTTGCTGAGGCTGAGTATCTTTATCCAGAGGCTCCTGTGATGCTTTTCAGACTCTGATGGGCTGTACTACTGCTGCTCTCCACTGGTATTCTCCACCTCCTATCTTTTCCTCCTCCTCCTCCTTCCCTCATCTCCCACCGCCCCCAATCCTTCCAGCTTGTAGCTTGTTATACCCTACATAGATTCTAGGTTTCCCCATGTAGCTTAATTTAGGAAAGATGTTTGTTTCAGCCATCTGTTTGGTAGCAAATAAATGCCTCCTTTGCTCAGGGGCAAAAATGGAAGGTAAACTAGATCGCTCACAGCCAGCATCCTGGTTATACTACACACAAAACAGGTTTGGAATAATTCAGGAGCACATTTATTGTAATTGTATTTCTCCCACCAATTTTCATAGCTGACTGGAATACAAAAAGACCAGTCTGAACAGATACTTCTAGGTTATCGCAATGAATCACTGTTCAACATGTATTAAGGTTATTGAAGTGTATCACCCTTTGAAGAAGTGATTTAAAGGGGACTGTTATGGAGAGAGACAGTGCCTTCACATATACTACCTCTGATATTAAAGAAGAAATCTCACACTGGAACAAACTGGGGACAGGAGGAGAGGGAATATTTTTTCCAAAAACTGTAATTGGCTAGTATTTGTCTTAGGTGGGGGGGGGGGGGGGTTAAGTCACTGAACATGTTTTGTTCCTTAGTAAGTCAGTCCAGTTTTTGCTTGATGTTGTAGTGAAGACAAAATTGGGGGTTATATCAGAAGTGCTGGAATAATGTATATAGTGGGGGTGTTGAGAGCCATTGACCCAAACTGTAAACCCTGTATATAATGGAAACCACTTCAAGTCAGGGGGTGCTGCAACACCCCCAGCACCCCTAGTTCCAGCACCTATGTATCATATCACAGTCTGTTATGGAAATTAGTTTAATATCAAAATATCGGGGCTTAAATTCCATGTCAGCGTTGAGCTAGATTCTCTTCCTCTCTTCTCTTCCCCCCCAAAAAACGGATACAGAGTGCCTGTCCCCACACTGTCCTCCCCCCCCAAAAAAATACTCTAGCTATGGAGGGGTTGAAAATTGGACGGAATCCCATATTTTTAAAGGGAAGTTAATTTTGCCACCTGGATCCCCAGTACCTCTTTTCCTGGCCTTGACCTCTGCCTTTCCCTTCTCCTCTCCCCTTGCTTGTAGTAGCTCTCCAGTTTGGGGTCTGACAGGGATTCTCATAGGAGGATTCTCCTAAAAACAGAACAGTGTTTATACATGATGGTCTAAAACACTCCAGTAACACTAGTGTGAGCTGTAGCTTTGGACTGTACTTTATATGTGGGTGTGACAGTTCTTGGTGAACCTTGTTACCCCTGCCTCTAGGGAGAGGTAGCCTTGCCCAAGATGGCTGGGTGTTAGCTCCCTAACAACACCAGCCTATTAGCCACTCAAGTGCCCTCCTCGGGGCTGTGCCAGCCCTGTCTTCACCTTACAGGCTAACAAGAGGTGTGCCCCAATACCCAAGTCCCTCTGAATCATTCCCCTGTGATATCCAGTCCCAACAGTGGCTACTCACAGGAATCCCAGATCCTCTGCCCCCAAAGGAGCATTGTGCCCCTGTTTTACTTTAAACCGCACACCATTTGTAATAAAACAAGAGAAGGTTTATTTAAAAAAGAACAGTGATTCAACTAAAGACAAGAGAGAGCAGCAGAAACTAATGGTTACAATGCAAAACAAAATCATAAAGCACACTGTAGGGCCTACACTTAATAGTTACCTTTCCTATCTAACACAGTAGGTTTTCCTTCCAAAATTCAGTCTGTTGCACAGTTAGATGGCTTCACAGGAACCAGGATCCAAACGTCCATGGAAAACACTCTCACTCCGCAAGCTGTTTCTCCAATGAACGGATACAGAGTGCCTGTCCCCACACTGTCAGACAAAAACAGTCGTTTGTCTTTATTCAGAGGTAGGGTGCTCCCCTGTCTTTTGTAATGTTCCTTTTTTCCCCAGGTGCTTTCAATCATTTGCAATTGTCTCTGATGGTTTTCCATTTCATTGCAAGTCTTGGGATGGAGCAAGGCTGGACAACTGAGCCTTGCTTTACATTGCCTGCTAAAATGGAAGGGTGACAACCCACTCCTGTTTGAATGGGCCGTCACCATGATACATTATCCCCTGGTGATTAGCTTTTACTCCAAGTGCAAAAAAAATAATATTTCAATATACAGTAAAAGCTGTATTATCCTGCACTTTGCCAACCGAAAAGCTCCATAAACCAGCATTTCTGATCTTAATTGAAAGTCTGGTTTATAGGCCGGTTGGTGCAGGGCTGGGGTTGGGGCATGGGAGAGGGTGAGGGAGTTTGGATATGGGAGGGGGCTCAGGGCAGGAGGTTGGGGTGCAGGAGGTGTTTCAGGGTGCTGGATCCAGGCGTCACTCACCTCGAGCGGCTCCCCGCAAGTAGTGACATGTCCCTGCTGCTCCTAGGCAGAGGCATGGCTAGGCAGCTCTACATGCTGCCCCCTCCTGTGCCCCACCCCTGAGCCCCCTCCCGCACCCAAACTCCCTCCCTCTTAGTTAACCAGAATTTTTCACTTACCAGCACCCCCATTCCCCCAACATGCCAGATAACAAAGCTTTTATTGATAGACAAGGTGGGTGGGTGACGTAATATATTTTATTGGACCAACTTCTGTTGGTGAAAGAGACAAGATTTCAAGCCACACACAGCTCTTCTTCGAGTCTGGAAAAGGTACTGAGGGTGTCACAGCTAAATACAAGATCCAAGTGATAGTTTAGCATAAGTAGTTAGCACATATTCCAAGGAACCATTCAAGGTCAATGCTAACTACTTATTCCAAACTATCTGTTTGATCTTGTATTTGGCTGTGACATTCTCAGTACCTTTCCCAGACCTGAAGAAGAGCTCTGTGTAGCTTGAAAGTGTCACTCCCAGCAACAGAAGATGGTCAAATAAAAGATTTTACCTCACCCACCTTGTCTCTCTAATATCTTGGGACTGACACAGCTTCAACAAAACTGCATACTTTCTGTCATAAATATAAAGGGAAGGGGGAGAGGGTCTGATGCAGATAAAATCCTCTTACCAGTAAAGGGTTAAGAAATGCAGGTAGCCAGACTGACACCTGACCTGGCTGGCATCTGACCAATGTGGGGACAAGATACTTTCAAATCTTGGGAGAGGGAAAGCTTTGTGTGTGGGTCTTTGTCAGACTCAGAGTGATCTTGGAGTAAAAAGGAACCAGTCATCTTTTCATCAAATCCTCACTTTTCTAAAGTAAGTCTAGTCAGCATAGCGAGTAGATTTCGGTTTATTTTGCTTGGTGTGTGTTCCCTGTGTTAGAGGGAGGGGTTATTCCTTTTTTTTCTGTAACTTTAAGGGTTTGTCCAGAGGGGGAATCTCTCTGAGTTTGGAAATTGAGTACCCTGTAAATTAGTTACCATCCTGATTTTACAGAGCTGATTTTACCTTCTTTGTTTTAATAAAATCCTTCTTTTAAGAAGCTGACTGTTTTCTATGGTGTTAAAAACCCCGGGGTGGGTTTTTTTAGATCACTGTGTAACCAACTGGTTAGGAGATTATTCTCAAGCTTCCCAGGAAGGGGGGGTACGGGCTTGAGAGGATATTTTGGGGGGAAGGGAACTTCAAGTGGTCCCCTTTCCTGGATTCCTGTTTAGAACACTTGATGGTGGCAGTGGAAGAAGCATTTCTCAGGGTGCAGGGAATTTTGTACCTTGGGGGTTTTAACCTAAGCTGGTAAAAATAAGCTTAGGAGCTCTTCATGCGGGTCCCCACGTCTTTACCCTAGAGTTTAGAGTGGGGAGGGAACCCTGACACTTTCAATATGGTAACATTACTCTTTAAATATCTCACAGTGACATAGGCACTGACTCTGTGCATGGAAAAAAATTAGTGGGTGCTTAGCACCGACTGGCAGCCAGCTCCTCCCTCCCACCCAGTGCCTCCCATCCGCTGGCGGCCCCACCGATCAACTCCTCCCCATCCCTCCCAGCGCCTCCCACCCGCCACGATCAGCTGTTCCGCAGTGTGCAGGATGCACTGGGAGGGAGGAGGAAGAGGAGGAGCAGCGATGGGGTGGGTGTGGGGGAGGTGTGGAAAGAGGCGGGGAGGAGGCAGGGCGGGGATGGGTTGGGGTGGGAAGAGGTGGGGCCTTGGAAGGGATGGAGTTGGGGCAGGGCTGGGTCCAGAGTGGGGATGGGAAGAGGTGGGGTAGGAGTTTGGGGGAAGGGGTGGAGTGGCGGGGGGGTCAAGCACCCCTGGGTAGAAAGGAAGTCAGCACTTATGCACAGTGATATTGTCTTGATAAGGTATGAGATTTCTGTAGATACCTTGCATGTTACCCCATATGGATAAATACCCTACAAGATAGTGCCTCAGACTTGCACTGATTCCAAAGCCCTGGCTATGCGTTCACAGAAGGATCAGCGAGCAGGAGCTGGCCTGTGAATGAGCAAGCTGTGTTTGAACACTAATAGCTCTGGAAATTGGGTTAAGAGCAATTGTGAAGAATGCCATGTGAAATGGGAATGGATTTGCATGGGCTGGTATTTTTGACTTAGCATGAAATATTAATATGTATTGAGTTCTGATTTCAGATGGTGAAAGCTCGCTACACAGATGATCTTGGCTTTGAGGAGCCCTCACTTAGTGTGTTCTAATGAGGGATGAGAAAACGTTAAAGGGTTTTCAAGCCCTTTCTTTCTCTAAATGGAATTAGTGCGTGTTAAAATGCTGGCAGATATTGCAGATCAATCAGAGGTCACATGCTTCATGTGTGCTGATTCACTGCTGAAGTTCAAGGTTCTCAGTGCCCCAAGAGAGATCAGGGGGGTTAGATTTGTGTCTGCAAAAATGTCTGCATAAAATCAGCATGCATGATTACTGAGATGCATTTTTATATGTGCAGTTGTGTGCATACAATTCTAAAGATCTGTACTTGGGTGTCAGTGTGTAATACCATCCACAACACACAGGCAGCATGAAACAAAGCTGCAGTGTTACGTTTGTAAAAGCACAGAGTAGACAATACTACATGTGCCGTCACAGAAGAGGAAGACAAATTCTCACCTTGGATGTAGGGAGAGTGGGGCGACACATGGTGTTGGTTCCAGGAGCTTAGCCCCTCAGGCCTTTCCAGTACTGTCAGTTCCAAGGATGAAATCTGGCTCTCCCTTCTTTTGGAGATGGGGTAGGCCTCTCAATAGTCACCCCTTCATCTTCCACCTGATGCCCATTCTTCCCTGGAGGGAGAAGTGGAGATCGTCCTTCAGACCTGGAGGATGGACTCAAGTCTCTAATTCAGAATCTCCATTCCAGGGGCCGTCCAGGGCACACTCAGAACCATTTGGGACAGGTCCAAGGCTTACATAAACAGTTCCAGAGATTAGGGGATTTCAGCTCCTGGGGAGTTCACTTTCTTGCTCAAGCTTCACTAGGAGTGCCTTCTTCAGGACCTGTCAGGTCCCTGTCATAGAGGGAAGGAAATGGGAATTATGAATGATGAAGCACATTAGTTAAATACAGTGTTGCCATAGTGATATTTTGGGCCCAATCCTGCTCCCAGCTTAGCCATTGGTAAAACTCACATTGAGCTACATGGCAGCAAAATCAGGGACTTTCTATGAGGCATATAATTGACCTTTTCAAAAAGTTGTAAAATATTTCACTGTTTTATAAACTATTCTTTTCCCATCACCACCTCACTGCTTAATTGTCAATCCCAAGATATTTCTCCGTAGATCATGAACTTAAGTAGCAAACACTGAAGCCAAATTATTGAGGGTAGTTATTAGGTTGCTATATGTCAGTGGTTCTCAACCAGAGGTCTTCCAGGGCGTACATCAACTCAACTAGATATTTGACTGTTTTACAGCAGGCTACATAAAAAGCACTAGGGAAGTCAGTACAACCTAAAATTTCATAGACAATGACTTGTTTATACTGCTCTATATACTATACACTGAAATATAAGTACAATATTTATATTCCAATTGATTTATTGTATAATTATTTGGTAAAAATGAGGAAGTCAGCAATTTTTCAGTAATAATGTGCTCTGACACCTTTGTATTTTTATCACTGATTTTGTAAGCAAGTAGTTTTTAAGTGAGATGAAACTTGGGGGTACACAACACAAATAAGACTCTTGAAAGGGGGACAGTAGTCTGGAAAGGTTGAGAACCACTGCTATGTGTCACCATTCAGGGGAACTGAACAGGTATTCCCCTCTATGATCCAGCAAGTGCATCCAGTCTCAGGATTCTGGCTCCCGGATTGTTGCCTATCTTGGGTGGAGAGACCCGCATCTCTCTCCCTCCTGCCTGGCATATTCCCAGACTGAGCAGTTCCCTGCCTTCACTGTGGTGATCCTAGGAACAGACAGACTGCCTAAACTGACCTGTTTGCTTTCTCTTTAGAGGCTGATAACAATGTAACTGCTCTCAGTTATAGTTACCACACAGCTCTTTCTATGCAAGCTTATTCTTTGGGTGAAAGCATTGTAGAGAAAACATTCAAAACAATAAAAGAACCTGCATGTATGCTAATAAGCGTCCAGAAATCACCCCTCCCTCCCCAACTCTAACATGGGCTCTGGCAGGAGCAGTCCTTCAAAAAAAAAAAACCCAAAGAAGCCTCTTTTATGGTCACAAGTTCATAACAGCCTCAGCTCAGAACTAGCACACTCATGACAACTTTGGTCCATCTTTTATACAGTTTGGGGGCTTTGATCTGGAGTTTCCAGGAATGGGTAAATAGTAAACTGTGGGTCTTTCTCCCCAGGGCATAGCTTCAAAAGGCTGGCTTTGGAGGGGAGAATTTGCATTTCCCTCTTCCCAAGTACTTCCTAGGGAACCCACTTCAAACATATTGTTCCAAAAAAGCCCTTTGAAATTCCTAATATTTTCCAGAGATTGCATTATTCAGTCTCCTAGAGAAGTTATGTACAATAACACCTACACAATTGCATTTTTAATACAATGGACCCAAAGGTATTAAACTTTATTCAATAAAGTTGAACTTAATTCCATAAGATTTATCCAGGATATTGCACCATATTGTCAGTCTATTACAACTCATCAAAGGCAAACTATGCTGCTTCAAAATCATCTGTCGGCAGAAGTAGGCAGCTCGTATTTCAGTACAATAGACCTACAGGGCAGGGGAAAAAATCACTGAAATAATTCAGTTTAAGACAAAGGAATTATACCATGGATAAATTTGGCCCATAATATATCCTGCGAACACATCAAATCTCTAAAAACAGACTATAATGATCCCCAGCTGAGTTTTCTGCTAACATCAGCTTAAACTTAATTATTCATACATTCTTATTCAGTGATTTTTGCGTGTCTAAGGGCTTGTCTACACTGGCACTTTACAGCGCTGCAACTTTCTCACTCAGGGGTGTGAAAAAAACACCCCTGAGCTAG
Source organism: Chelydra serpentina (assembly GCA_037349315.1). Lineage (NCBI taxonomy): Eukaryota > Metazoa > Chordata > Testudines > Chelydridae > Chelydra > Chelydra serpentina. Next base: position 3,093,190 of record JBAIAC010000023.1, read on the forward strand.
GGTGACCAGCTGAAACGAAAACAATACCGGGACACATGGGGGAAGCACCAAAAAAAAAAAAAAAAAAAAAAAAAAAAAAGCAGCTACAGTGGAGTTGCCAAAGCAAAAAAAAAAAAAAACCGCAATATCGGGACAAATGGTGTCCCAACCATGGTTCGGTTGGGATGCGGGACAAAGAACTAAAAATTGGGAAAATCCCAATTTTATCGGGACATCCGGCCACCCTACAGCATGTTTCAAGGCTGTAAAGTGCCAGTATAGACAGTGCACCAGCGCTGGGAGCCGTGCTCCTGGCGCTGGGAGCTATTCCCCTTGTGGAGGTAGTTTTTTTAGAGCACTGGGAGAGCTCTCTCCCAACACTCTGCCGCGCTACACAAGCCACATTAAAGCGCTGCCGCCGCAGCACTTTAGTATTGCCAGTGTAGACTAGCCCTTGAGTATTGGTAATAGGATATAGAGCCCCTCACCTACAGGTCACTAGCATGAGTCTGACTGAGGCTGGAAGCAAACAGTCATTGTTACTAGCTAACTACTCTTCAGCAGCTCACCTGAGGTTAATTGCTGGTCTCATTTCAGTAGTTAGTGAACAAATGTCTGTTGCACAAATTACAATCACACATTGTTACTAACAGAAACAATGCTTAGCAGTTACAGTGCCGTAACAAGGGCGAGGCGAGTGAGGCACTTGCTTCGGGCGCACAAAGGTGAGGGGCGCAGAAAACTCCCCGAGCTGTGCCGCGGCTCTCTCCACGCCTGCGTCCGTGTCGGCGGCATTTCAGCGGCAGCCCAATCGCTCCAGCCCATTTCGGCAGCGAGGATCCTTCTTGCCTCGGGTGCAAAAATAGGTAGTTACGGCTCTGAGCAGTTATATATCAACTTGTTTGTCTTCACCAGGATTTTACAAACAACTGCATCAAAAATATCCTGTTCCCTCACACCAGTTATGAAATTCTGTTATCTCCATGTTGCAGCGAAGGAGGCTGAGGCAGAGAGGTGAAGTGGTTAAGCTGGGGTCACTGCTGACATCAGAATTAGAGCCCCAGGGTTTCCTGCCTTTCAGACAGACTTCAGTCTGCCAGTAATGGTGGACTAAGTGAACATAAAGGTGTGCTGGTGCCTCCAGGCCGGAGTCATTACATTTTCAGTGTTGTCATTCTGGCGACTGTCACTAGAAGAGGAGAAAAGAAAATGGACATTTTTTCTCCAAAACTTCTTATAAATTTTTTTGACGTTCATCAAACTTCCTTTAAAACAGAAATGTTTTGACCAGCTGTAGTCACAACCACTCACTTTAAAACGCCAGCCTGCAGTATTTCTACTTCAGGAATGTACAGCTGCATTAGAAACCCCCCAAATTACTTTACAACTGGCTAATAAAAATAACCATGAACATTTGCAGGACCCTGTAGCACAGTAGTCGCAAATTACACAGTACACATACAACAGCAACACCCACGTGACTATATAGGCACAGCCATATAAATATTAAATACAAATAGAATTCTAAATATGGGCCCTCTATCGCCTTCCTGATGTTCCACAGGGCGTAGTTTAGGCCTGATCATGTCACAGGGTGACGCTGGCTCTTTAAAGGTCTGTCTACATAGCCCATGGCAGTGAGCCTGCCAGCCCAGGTCAACAGACTCACACTAGTGGGGCTAGCGCTCTAAAATGTGATGTGTAGACAGCACGTTGGAGTTGCAGCTCAGACTCTGAAGCCTAGAGATGGGGTGGGCTTCAGATCCCAAGCCACAACTTCAACGTGCTGTCTACACAGCTATTTTTAGAGTGCTAGCACGAGAGCGGGTCGCCTTAGAGCATGGACTGAGTCAGTTTGGAAAAGGGCGTTTGAGAGCTGCTAGAGGCCAGAGAGGGACCGTGGAAGGTTCCACATGGAAGTGGTTGTTGGTTCCTGGAGGAAGGCTCAAGGCAGGAAAGCAGCAAGAGGGGTTTGCTGGCTGACTCCCCAAGACAGAGATCCAGGGCCAGAGGGCTGGGGGCCAGAGAGTAGCAGAGGGCATTGCTTGCTGACTTTTAGGCTGGAAAACTGAAGCTGGTCACCACAGAGGCATGAAGAGAGGCGGAGGGCTGGGCCACAGATGCTAATGTCTCCACGCTGGAAAGCTGAATCCAGGGGGACAGTGGAAAGACCAGGGGGAATGAGGGATGCTCCCCGGGTGAGGATGATCTCCCAACAGAGAGGTTGTGGGGATTCCGGCTGGGAAGAGCAGGGTTCCATCTAGCAGGGTTCCATCTTTCCTGGCAGAGGGACAGAAGAAGACTGAAAAAGAGCCTAATTGTGGCAGAAGACACTGGAGTATGGTATGGAAGGACTCCCAGCAGAGAGCCTTTGGGGAAAATGGGGGGTAATTCCTCTGGGAAGAGTGGGGTTTCAAGGACCACATGCACTTGGTATGGGAAATGGGCTGTATATATTTGGGATTTTTGTTGGGGATTATTGTATTTAACTACCTTTGGTAATAAACCAACCCTAAGGAGGGGTGTTATTTAAGCAAGAGAGCATGAAGTGGAGTTGCTGGGGATTCTGAAAGGGGAAACTGAGGCAGGCAGGCCTGTTCTTCTGCAGGAGGGTGCTCCAGGAAAGAGCCAATGATGTTTTCACAGTTACAGTAAATAAGCAGTGAAGCTGAAGGCACTGAGCTTGCTAAGGGACATTTGGTTAATGTATCATGGTTATTGACAATGCCAAGGTCAGCACTGGGGTTGGCGCTACAGTAGTTATCAGCAGGTATTAACATACAGTATTTTATGAGCCTTCCAGCTGGCAGGCTATTTAGACTGGGGTGATGTGCTGAGCATTGCTATCTGTACCCATTCACAGCCCTGCAGCCTCCAAGGCACTGTGTAACAATGGCAAACTCATCTCTCCCTGGATTTCTGATTTTTTGACAGGTGATTATTAGTGCTTTCAGAGCATCTGTTCTGGCTCAGTGGTGCTTAGCCTATACTACAATGTTATAGATGGCTTTTCTTAACATGCAGCCTCTTCTCATTAATAGCAGAAGCATCAATGATACATGGGCTAGTGTGATCGCTGGGAGACAGGAGAGAATGCTGGGAGTACACTGAAAGCTGAACTCACCTGGGGATGGGAAAGTGGCAGTATATTACTCTGGGGGTGTCACCTGTATGTTCTTCCTGCTTTTGTTCAGAGATGTAATGTGCCACTACAACAAGACAGCTTTATTTAAGAAAATCTCTTAGAAATGGGTTTTGGAGCTTGAAATACACTGGTCCTGGGGATTTCTTGCCCTACAGATAATGTACTGTGGCCTAAGTATTCAAAAGTGTTTTTGAGTATCTCAGTTTCTGGGTATCCAATTTAAGATACCCTAAAGAGGTATTGTTTTTCAGAAGGTTGGGAGCCTTTGTGCATATGTTGTTTAGCTGGTGGCATCAGCTAATTTCCTTTGTTGTATTTCTCAGCTCTTCCCCAGAAGGGGTGTGAAAGGGCTTGAAGGTACCCCACAGGAAGGAATTCCCAAGTGCGTCTTCCTGGGTTCCAAAAGGGGTTTGCATTTGGGTGGTGGCAGCATTTTCCAAGCCAAGGTCAGAGAAATGCTGTAACCTTGGGAGTTTAATACAAGCCTTGAGTGGCAAATATTAATTTTTAAAATACTTGCGGGCCCCCCCTTCTGCACTTGAAATGCCAGAGTGGGGATTCAGCCTTGACAGCATCTAAAAAGCATGGGAATCCCCATTATTCACAGGGACACTGCACCAGCTGCTCATCTTGGAAACTTGTTCCATGGCATTTTTCTCTCTCTGGTGGCATGGAGGCAGGGTCTGAGGACAGGACGTAGGCAGAGAGGGAACATGGCTAGGTGAATGCCTGTGTATCTGAGTGGTTAATGGTTGCTACCAGTGTTTAATTTGTGCCGGGGCTTGCCAGGGCTGAGCCCCAGCCCCTCTAGGCTTGGCAGTTCATAGCCCTGGGACCTCTGGGCTCCCAGCCAGTAGCTGCCACTCTCTGGCCACCCAGCTCTGAAGGCAGTGCCACCGCCAGCAGCAGCACAGAAGTAAGGGTGGCAATAAAACACACCATGTCACCCTTACTTCTGCATTGCTGCTGGAGGTGGCGCTGCCTTCAGAGCTGAGTGCTTGGCCAGCAGTCTCCACTTTTCGGCCACCCAGGTTGAGCCCCGGCCCCTCTTTCATTCCAGATTAAGCACTGGTTGTTACTACAGTATGCGGGTTGCAGTGGTGTCTGTGTTCTGCAGCTGTTTTCTGTGCTGGCAGTGGTTTGTGGGGTAGGAATCTCTTGCCCACGTCCTACATAGAATATCTGTGCAAAGAAAGAGAATCGGGCTTCACAGGTGATGCCTAAATAGCTAACTTCTCTCTTTTGGAGATAAAACCTGCTACCTGGCCTCTAGGTAGAATTAAAGAGAAAACTGCTCATGGGAAGAAAAGGCAGTTTGGGAGTAGAAGAACAAAGAGGATACATGAGCAATTATAACACTGGTTCATAATGTAATTGTTAAATTTCTAGAAAGGAGAACTGGTGAGGTGAGGTGAGGTGAGGTGAGGATTTTATTGCTTTTACATCTACTTTTTTTTGTATTTTTGGTGCTCAGTGTCACTGTGCTAAGAGTGGACCCCATATGTTGAATAATCTGTTTAGACAGATATGCTAACAGGTTAGAGATCATTCCTAAGTCATGCTTGTCTGGTATAACTATTTGTATACTTATTTTATTTCTTTTACACGTCTTTGCTCCACAGTAAACTTTAAAACACACAATCAACTCCATCCCCCTCCCCCAGATGGGGAATGAAACTATTTGCTGCTCTCTAGTGCAGTTACACTTTACCAAGTGAATTTATTCTTCCCTTCTAGGTTTCTTTTCTGATGTACCTCAGGGGGAGGAGGAATGGGGTGGGGGGGTGGAATCAGTAAAAAGAATTTTGGAATAAATATTTTATTTTTAAATGTTGTTGCAGTAGTGTGAAAAAGTAAACAAAATAATTAAGACCAAAATGAAGGACAGAAAATGTTACCATCCATGTGGGAAAGAGATGCACTTTGCAGGGCTGTGACTGTGAGGTTGTTGGTGACATAGCTGTAGTAGAGTAATCCCAATTCCCTGGTTTCAGCTACTGTGGTAGGTGCAGAGATCTCCCTGATTCTCCTGAAATGCTTTGGTGACTCCAATATTTTATGGACTTATTGCCTCTCTAGAAAATCTCACTGACATGCCAGGTCTCGGCATCATATTTTATTTGTGTTTAATATTCAGTGTTTCACAAATACCAATATCTACTATTAGGTGTTCAGTCAAATACCAAGAATGTGGATTGTCACATTCCTACTTGTACATTACTGTGTCTCCATCATAGGTTGCCTAAGAAGTCACCTTATTATACATGTATCTTTCCAGTTTTTTGGCTTGCAGGGGTCATTTAGTTTCAGAAAAATCTTAATTAACTGTGAAACTTGTCTTCAAAGAACCTGCATGAGTGAGAGCACAAACTGAATCTGTATGGCTTTCTGAGCAAAGCTCCTCTAAGTCATTAGTCAAAGAAAATGAGTAACAAGAAGCCATTTCAGGGCTATGGACCACCACAAAGTGGCTTGCAGTGAGAGAGTCTCTGTTCCCCTTTCATAGGTCTGCTTCCATAGATGCTATGCTAATGTGAAGAGGGGACACCTTGTGTATGCGGGGGGGAAGAAGGGGGCGGCAATCAGAAAACACACAAGTGAGATGTCAACAGACAAAAACACCCTTGTTCAGACTACCCTGTGAAATTCCGTGTGTAGTTTGGACTGATTGTTGCAATGAATACATTTTCCACCAGATAGCGCTCAACGTTAAAGATTGTTTTCAGTGTCCCCTTTAAATATAAAAACAATCATGTCGTGGATTTAAATATCACTTAGGGGCTTAGCTTTTATCTATACTCTGAAAATGTGCACTTAAAAGTTCTGTTTTGCTGTTCATTACTGTACTAGGAGCTGTTGGCAGGCTTATAGATATAAGTGACTTACAGATGCTCTTGATAAAACTGGTACACATAATAAAAGCTAGTTCTGGAACATGTACTAAATAAAGTGCAATAAGTTCAGAAGTAATGTTGGCTCTTCTTGCTAGCCAACAAGATGGCTTCTGATCTGTTACAGAGGTGTTTTAACAGGTTTTTTAAAGTCTAAACTAGAATGATCAGGTTGCTTATTGCTAGGTTAACATATTCTTTGAGAACAAATGTAATGAATTGGTTAATAGTCCAGAGCTGTGTTTGCTGTATGTGCTGCTAAGAAATAGGCCTTGAACATGCAGGCATTATTAAAGAAGCTGTTCTGGCAAAACGATTATATTAATTTAACACCTGAAGTGCTAAAAAAGCAGAACGGAAGGAAAGCCACGAAGGGTTTCACTGTGACAGGGAAAGGACCCCACAAAACATTTTTAAAAAAATATCTATAACATTGTGCACCAGCGTAGAGTCCTTCTCTATTCTGGATCTGGCATGCAGAGAGAGTGTTAACTGGTGGCTCAAGTCCCTTGCAGTTGACACTCAAGCAGGAAGAAAGGATTGGCTTAATGAGGTACATCTCCCCCTCTCTCCTCCCCCCCCCACCCCAACTGAGAATGATCAGAGGCTGATTACCCCTGAGACCACTATATGTATTGCAGTAAGGGGAAGAACTGAGGTTCAGTGAGCTGGCTGACCTGGGAATCTTGCCAGTTGACAGCTTGGTGTGGGAGTGGCAAGCGGCAGCCCTCTCAGAAGACCCTCCAGTTCCCTCTGTTCTTTATGCTCATGTTGTCAAGTCTCCTTCTCCGCAGGGGCTCAGCACTGCATCTGCTGTGCTTCTAGTTTCCAGTACCATGAGGGTGAAGGAAGTCTGAGAGTTGAGCCCTGACCTCACAATATGCTACTGCTAGATCAGCTAACGTGAATAGTATGTGACTTACAAAATGTCCAGATTGTGTGCACAGCTTGAGCTAGCTGATGCTCTATACTGGGGTCACACAATGGAAGTAGAGAAGCTACCCCTTGTTTTGAATCTCCAGTTGCTTGATACAATGATAGGCTTGACCGCAGAGAAGTGACCAAGGAAAGCAAGCACACATACAGGAGCAACTGAAACTAATTCAAAATACATTCAACAGACTAGGCTAGTAGAGGCAAAAAAAATGGCTTATCAAATTCACTGTAGAAAATATAAGGAAGAACAGTAAGTAATTAAAAGTGACATTGGACTTATAGTGTGAATAAGATGGATGTTGTAAAATACTGAGCAGGAGGGAGATAATCGTGAATGTTACACCAAAGCTGTCAGCATGATAGTTGGCAGCAGATGAACAGACACAGACAGGAGAGGCTGGGATGAATCTTTAGGGACAGGGCAGATAATTCCGCAGACATTGTTCTAGTGCCATAGCCAGCACTAATGAATGGTGGTGATTTGAATGTTGTGGTGAAGAGTTGACATTTCCCAGTGGAACGGAACATTTCAAGAGAGGAAAAATTAAGGAGCAGGTGGCATTAGTATGAGTAGTTCAATCTGAATGTAATGAGCACCAGCGGCAGCGCTCAGAGACAGAAGCCACAAAAGCGGGTTAGAACCTGCAGAATAGTGTGCACCTCTGAAAGAGTATTGAATTGGCCAATAAGGACTGTCCCTCTCTCCCCCAGTGTTTTTTATTCCTCTCAACTTCCATGATCTGTAAGAGTTTTAAATCCTCTTTATTTGCAAGAATGTTTGCAGTTGTTCTCATTTCTGTTGGATTGGCCCAAGAAACATTAGCTCCAGCACTTTCTCATGAGAGTAAGGAACTGCTGGATTGTTGATGGAAAAGGCTACTCTGGTACATGAATTTTGAAATCAGAGAGAATGTTTGGAGAAGCAGATACCAAAAATTATAAAATTAGCCCCCGATGTAAGTGGGTACTGACAACTCTTAAGGCATTGCTTTTATAATCCTGAGCCAGATCGTGTGACAGGGCCAGGAAATAGATTATTTCTAGCAAGTCCTTCCATGCATGTCACACCCTTATTACAAGTATCAAGTTCTAAAGAAACTGAAATGGAAATAAGGATGGTTTTGTGGTTAAGGCCCTGGCTTGGGACTCAGAGGTGGGTTCAATTCCCAGCTCTGTCACAGACTTTCTCTGTGACCATAGACAAGTCACTTAATCTCTCTGTGCCTCAGTTCCCTAGCTGCAAAATGGGGATGATACTTCCTGTCTGTCTTGTCCCTGATACAGGTTATTTAGATTATAAACTATATGTTGTGTGCAGCACCTGGCACATCAGGGTCCCACTTGTTGTGGGGCCACTAGGCATAATTGTGATACAAACAATAAGTAGCAGAGGAAGAGGGAAGCGAAGAGATGGGAGGTGTTTGTGTATCCGGATCCAAACAAGCCAACGGTGCCTTTTTTTAATCAGAATAAATCACCAAGTAAAGTAAAAATAAACATTAATCCAGTTAGCACCTGTCCATGTCTGTGAGCTGCTTTCAGCAACACTGTACTCAGTCTCCATCTGTCATCAGCTACAATTTCGCCAGCTGACAAGAAACACAGTAAATGACTGACTGGCATAAGCTGCGCTGGTGTAGGCAGGACCCGGTTTGTGGCAGAGCAGATCATCCAAGTAGTTACACCTGGGTGGACTTATTTTGCCAAGAAATCTTCTGTATTTCCTTGGCTACTATGGGAACATTTGCATTTGAGTAAGTTTCTTCCCTCACAAACCTAGCATCCGCTTCTGCTGCTCCTGCAGTGAAATCAAAATCTCCTGATTGACAGTACCTATGGGGCAGTGGCACAGATGCTACATTCAGAGGCCAACAGGACGAGGGGTTTTGTGACTGGAAAAAATCCCATTTCTAAACACACAAGCAGTGGAAAACCCACCAGGAAAATATTGGGAAGAAACAGCAGTTCCTGTATGTTTGTGGGCAATACTGGATATTCTAAAGGTTTCCACAGTGTGTTAATGTAGGTTGTGATTCTCAGTACACTCTGCCCATTAATCTTTCACACCATATGTGCTGCCCTATCTAGCACCTGCTTCAGCAGCATGAGGTCAGGTCATTGTCAGCCCATGGGTATAGATCATTTGGAGCATCAGCAGGGTTTCAGATTGTTGTCCAGGGACCACTGCAGTCCTCAGGCACAGTGCTGTGAGCTAGAAATTAGCATGTTGGCTGTAGCAGTGAAATGCCATCCGTAACTTGATGGCGCTCCGCCTGCATCTCACCCGTGTTGTGAAGGGAGGCAGAGCACACTGAATTGATCTGATAACAATCCGTCATGAAAGGGCTTGACAAGAAGAGTCTGCACATTCGGAATCGTTCCTGTGCTTTCAGTGATGCATCCCCTGGTTTTGTTTCCTCTTTGTTACCGCTGAGCCTTAAAAAGACACTACTGTATTACCGCAATGGTGTCTCAGAGCGATGGGACTGTTCCCTCCCAGTCTTGTAGTGCCTGGATATTGGATATAAGACTGGGGCTGAGCATTGATGGTACTCCATCGGCAACTGTGAGGTGGTACTTCCCCATTCCCTAGTCACCATGCCCACAGCTCCTAAGGGAGCCAGCCTTGCTCACACAAGGGGCCTTCTGCATCCTGTTACCTTCAAGGGTCTGCATGTAGAAACCCCCACTCCACACTGCAAACCATTGAAGAGGATCAGCAAGACACTGTCTGAAGTCCAGCACCACTCCTTCACTGGATGGAGGTGTCACTGGGGAGTTCTTCTTCCCTTACCTCTGGGCACTCACTCAGGTGCTGCCTTCACAGAACACTACGACCCCATTATCTTAGAGAATGAGAAACCAGGCCTGAGGGAAATGGAACCTCATAACCAGCCTTCCCGCCCCTTTGAAAAGGGAAACCTCGTATCATTTGTCTCTTTAATCAGTCTTGATTTTCCTGCCCTTAGATCAGCCTCCCCCTGACAACTCTGAGCCATTTCATTGCCTCTTGTGGTGGCAGCACTTTCTGTCTTTGACAGACCTGGTGCTGGTATGGATTCTTCTCTCCCATTCTACAGTATTTTCTTTTCCCTCCATTTCCTCCACTCACTTTCTCTCTCCTCTCCTCATTTTTGTCTGCTCCCATGACCCAATCTGCTGTAGTAGCTGAGCATCTCACAGTCATCAATGGATTTTATCCTCTCAACACCCCTGCAAGGGAGGGAAGTGGTATCCTCATTTTACACATGGGGCATGGAGACACAGGTCAGATTAAGTGAGTTGCCCAAGGTCAGCCAGGAAGTCTGTGTCTGAGTCAGGAGCCTCAGTCAGGTGTCCTGGCCACTAAACCACCACTACTACTCGACCTTTCCTTCTACACATTAATCCTATCGATTCTCGCCCAGGCTATTTCATCCATCTTCCAGTCACCCATCCCACTCACCAAGCCTTCATCCTGCTGGGAAATCCTATCACTGACAACCCAACCCTTGCAGCACATCCTGTCTTGCATTACATGAGAGACAACCCAGGCCAATGCTAGGCTGCACGGGATCCTTCTTCTGTCTGGAGCCTTATTGTAACAATCCCATGCTTCCCTTCCAGCAGATGCTGGAGATTACCCCCACCGTGTGTGAGGCTGGGCTGAGATGGAATAGCTCAGGTGCTAGCCATCTGCATAATGAAAGGGCCTGTGAGGGAAAGTGCTGTAATGGCATAGCTGTATGCATACACCAGCCTAGCTTGAGCTCTTGCTAGGAGGAAAGAGCATTATCAACTAGTGATTAGAGCAGTAGCCAGGAGCTTCCTGCTCCCATCGCTGTCAGTGACTCACTGTGTGATCTGGCAAAGCATTCAACCATATAAAATGGTGATAATCTTCCAGTATGGACAAATTGGTGTTGTCATCTCTACAAAGCATGTTGTTAGGGCCAGGCCATGGGCAGCCTGTAAGCGCTGGTTAGCTACTAAGATGCAGTCAGGAGACGAGTAGCAGGCTCGGAGTTGAGCAGGGTCAGGATACCAGGAAATCAGGGTCATGCACCAGCTTGCAGGTGGCAAGCAAATAGCAGAGTCAGAGTCGGGGCAGCTCAGGATACCAGAAGCTCAGGTCCAGGCATCAAGTTGCAAACAGCAGAGTCAGAGCCAAGTCAGGTCAGGATATCAGGAAGTCAGTCAGGCACCAGGTTATAGACACCAAGCAAACAGCAAAGTTGGGGACAAACCAGGATCAGAAACCGGCCAGAGTCTAGGGTCTACAGTGAAGCAAGGTCTGGAGCTGATGCAAGGAGGCAATCCACACTGTGGCTCAGACCACTCCCAGGGATGGCTTCCTGGTTTATATGCCAGCATAAGCCAATGAGTGAAATATGCCGGCATAAAACAATGATATGCTAACAGGTTATCTTATGCTGGATTATCATCCAGCCAATGCGTGAAATATGACCACATAAATCAGCTTGTTTTTTTATACCTCCAGAAGTATCTGAAACGTGACTCATAAAAAAGCATTGCTGGTTGAATCATGTAGGTCATTTCACCCTGAAGGTAGCACAAAGATAGGAGAGAAAACCAGGTTTGCTTTTCATTGTATGGGGCAGGAAATGAAGTTGTTTACATGGCTGCAGCTCCTAGCAGTGACCCTGCAGCAGAAGGATAAGCTCTTTGGAACCAAATGTGTTCCTTTTTTCCCCTCAAGTTATGATTATTTCACTGCCCCCATTGTTTCTTCCTTTACATAAATCTTTTTGAAAGACTTCAAAATATTCTTGTTCATTCTGCTACCCAGATATCCCGTTTAACCTTGAATATTGCACCTGCAGAGTCAATCTTCCACAAGACCTACCTTCACTTTCTGACTCACAGTAACATGTTCTATTATGGCCCCGTGGCATTTGGAATTGAAAAATTATTCAGAGGCTTAGCTCTGAATCATCCTCTCTTCCTTATCCTGTCTCCCATTTCGTCAAGCCAGTCCTCCCCACCTTTTCTCTTTCTTTGTTCCAAGTTCCTTGACCTTTAAAATCATTGCAACCCGGACCCACTTTTCACGCCTCTTTCTTTGCTGCTTTATTTTTAGCAACAACTGTACCTGGTTTCTGGACTTTGTACAGCTGCAGGAACAACTTGTGGGCCACTGTAGATTTAAGATCTTCTCACCACAGAATGACAAATGAGACACTGAACAGCTTTCAGTACCTCTGGGTGCAACAGGAGACAGAGCTAGCTAGAAAGTGGAGATCATTGGCATTACTCCATTTCTTATTGTTCTTGGTAGTACAGTAACACCTAGAGACCTCAACTGAGATTTGGACCCTATTAAACATAGCAAGAGACAGTCCAGCCCCCAAAGATCATACAGCCCTGCTGCCCTCAACCTTTTTGCAAGCAAAATCCTCTCTCAAGCTACCAGAAACTTTGCCTCAGTGAGCATTGAGTTAAACGTAGAAGGCAGATCCCAAAGTTCTTCCAGGGGAAATCTCATACAGTTGAAAACAAATTTGTAGCCTAGCAGAAATGTAGTTCTGTTCAGGTTAATTCTGATTAACTTCCCTTCCTCAGGGGAAAGATAGCCAGTCAGAGGAAGATTTATCCCTAAATTAGGGTGTTCCCCCACTGACCTATTGGAATCTCTGTAAACTTTAGTGTATGGGGGTGGGAGGGCGGTAAGTCAGCACTGGTAGGTTTCCTGCAAGGTGGCAACATAACCACCCTTGACATACACCTCGCCCAAAGAGGCAACCATCCCTCCAACACCCAAACACTCCTGTATAATAGTCGTCTCACGATGTCCCCCCAAAACTAACCAGCCTCTCAGACCCTTGTAACATTGTTACTTGTACTGCGGTAGCACTGAGAGGCCATGGCACCATTGCGCTAGGCACTTTACAAACACATAAAAGGACCCTGCCCCCAAAAGCTTGCATTCTAAGCACGTAACCACTGAGCATGTGACTTCCCCGATTCACACGACTGGATTATGATGTTAGTCTAGTTTGTTCCTTCATTCTGCATATAGAATACATTTTGATACATGGCAGTGTGGATGTTTTGAATCAGAAGCTCTCATGATAATTCTCAGGGTACCCAGGACCCTACAGAGGCATATCACTCCTGAGTGTTGTGGGTAAAGTCTTCGCACGCGTGATCCTGAACAGACTGCAGAAGCTTGCTGACAGAGTTTACCCAGAGTCACAGTGCGGGTTCCGAGCAGGGAGATCCACAACCGATATGGTTTTCTCCTTAAGGCTGCTGCAAGAGAAATGCAGAGAACAGCATAAGCCTCTATTCCTTGCCTTCATAGACCTGACCAAAGCTTTCGACCTTGTGAACAGAGATGGGCTGTTCAAGATCCTGGAAAAGATTGGCTGCCCACCGAAGCTGCTGAGCATGATCCAGTCTTTTCACGACAACATGAAAGGCACAGTACTGTATGATGGCTCGTCCTCCGATGCCTTCGATATCCACAGTGGAGTAAAACAAGGCTGCGTTCTCGCTCCCACACTCTTCGGCATCTTCTTCGCAGCATTGCTGAAACGTGCCTTTGGAAATTCCACAGAGGGAGTCTATCTCCACACCCGGTCTGACGGGAGACTTTTCAATCTGGCTCGACTAAAGGCCGAAAGCAAGGTATGGGAGGCAACAATCAGAGACATGCTGTTTGCAGACGATGCTCCCTGGCCACCCACACAGAAATCGATCTCCAGCGTCTGATTGACCGCTTTTCCAGAGCTTGCAAAGAGTTCGGGTTGACAATCAGTCTTCAGAAGACCAAAGTTATGGCCCAGGATGCGGAACATCCAAGCATTGCCATCAATGACTATGTGCTAGAGGTGGTCAGTCAGTTCACCTACCTCGGATCTACCATCACGGACAACCTCTCACTGGACCCTGAGATCAACCGTAGAATCGGCAAGGCCTTCACAATTTTGGCCAGTTTGTCACAGAGAGTGTGGAACAACAACATGCTGACCATCAACACAAAGGTCGCTGTGTACCGCGCATGTGTGCTAAACACTCTTCTCTACGCCAGCGAAACTTGGACCCCCTATGCTTCGCAAGAAAAGAGACTGAATGCCTTCCACATGTGCTGCCTCCGTCGCATACTCGGGATCACTTGGAGTGATCGAATAATGAGGTGCTGGAACGTGCCAAGATCTCCAGCATGTTCACTCTCCTCCGTCAACGCCGCCTCAGATGGCTTGGCCATCTAAGTCGCATAGAAGATGGACAGATCCCCAAAGACCTGTTGTATGCCGAACTTGCCTCCGGAAACAGAGCTACAGGACGGCCCCACCTTCGCTTCAAGGATGTCTGTAAGAGGGACCTGAAGACTGTTCAAATCGACATCAACAGCTGGGAAGAGCTCGCCCAGGACAGATGCAGATGGAGACACGCTCTGACCACTGGATTGAAAACTGGTGAAGACAAGCTGCAGCAGCTTGCCGAGGAAAAGCAGGTTCAACGAAAAAGGAAGCAGTGGCTCCAACCCACAGCTGACACCGCCTTCAAATGCAGCAAATGCAATCGAGACTGCCACTCTTGTGTGGGGCTCTACAGCCACAACAGACGCTGCACAACCATCAACTAAACATTCCCCATGGGCACATATCCATCGTCTCTCGAGACTAACGGACTAACGGACGCCAACAACAACAACCCAGGACCATGAGTCACTTGGTTACCCCCTGCCTCCACCTTGGGGAAGACTTGCTTGTTCTTAACTGGGTGTCAAGTCCCTGATGCCACCAGCCTATTAGCCACTCACACATTCTCCTTTGCTTTCTGCCAGCCCTTACTGTGCCTTACAGGTTAACAATTGGTGCATCCCAGTTCCCAAGCCCCTTTGAAGCGATCCCCTGTAGTGTCCAGCACCTTCTCCTCTGAACACTCATGGAAATACCAGGTCTGCTGTCCCCAGGGGAACAGTGTACACACCAACTTGTAGGATTCAACTCAGGATCAGCACTTGGCTTAATACCCCAGCACTGACATATATTTATAGTGAAAACAACCATAAGTTTGTTATCAAAGATTCAAGGGATAGCGAGTGAGGAAAATGGAAACAGGTTACATATAAAACAAAATTGTAGTATGCTTTCTAGAGACTAAACTTAACAGGTTAGCCTCTTGTCTAAAGAAGTTTTATCTCACCCCAGGTGTCCTCTGCAGCATTTCAACCAAGGTCAGTTGAGATCACATTTTCATGAACATAAACACACTGTCCACTTACTTCCTAGGTTCAGGATAAGGGGTATCTTTGTTGCCATCTACTTATATCCCCAAAATTCATCGGATTCAGATAGTAAAAAAAAACAACCCTGTGATGGGCTGTACCCTCGGGGTGAAGCCTGGAAGCAATTGGAACCACTGTGCCCCTTAACTGTTTAGGTGGGTTGGGCTCTCCCTCTGCTCTGCTGGTGACACACGGTCAGCCCCTTCAGGCCATGTTATAATCCAACACAATAGCAGGTTTGAAATACAAATACATAGTCAATATTCATAACTCCAGATACAAAAATGATACACACATACAACTAGGATAATCATATTCAGCAAATTATAACTTTTCCATAGACACCTTACATTAGTGGTTCTCAACCAAGGGTACTCAGAGGTCTTCCAGGGGATACATCAACTCATCTAGATATTTGCCTAGTTTTACAACAGGCTACATAAAAAGCCCTTGCGAAGTCAGTACAAATTAAAATTGCATACAGTGACTTGTTTACACTGCTGCATATACTATACACTGAAATATAAGTACAATATTTATATTCCAATTGATTTATTTTATAATTATATGGTAAAGTATGCAATTTTTCAGTACTAGTGTTCTGTGACACTTCTGTATTTTATGTCTGATTTTTGTAAGCAAGTAGTTTTTAAATGAGATGAAACTTGGGGGTACGCAAGACAAATCAGACTCCTGAAAAGGGTACAGTAGACTGAAAAGGTTGAGAGCCACTGCCTTACATGACACATTTTACACAAGATGCATCATAATTATGTCATAATCATATTATAATCATACCACTATGATGAATATGGGGCAGAATGTCAAACCTCTGACTCCCATAACTGTGTTGTCCTCCTTCCCAGTTGATTTCACATCCTTCTGCTGACATTGTATGTAAATATGCCTCCGTTGTGTTGCTTAACAGTCCTTAATGCACAAGTGAATAAACATCTTTTGTCTGACAGAAAACCTGTTTCTCCACCTCTGCTATGACACAGAACCTAAGAACATATTTTCAATATACATACATAACTCCTACATAGTATCTATATGCATGCATTTCACAATGGTATTAATAACCAGCATGATCCTGGCTTTCATTTTAAGACCTCACACAACATTCTTGGTGAACTAGAATCTACACACCAGAATCAGGACATTCTTGCAACCCCCTTGCCAGTTGGCATTGAGGGGTTCCTGAGTCACAGAAACCTTGAATTCAAACTAGTGTAGTGCTAGTGTTACCAGTGCTACCAGTGTTAATTTTTCGGCAGTGAACCAAAATACACTGGAACTGTGATTCATTCATTGCATCACAGTTGAGAAACTGGTTGAACAGGTGTGAAAAGAGAATGCTTATTTGTCTTGTTCATTCAAATTAGTTAGTTCCCTGCCCCAGGAACAGCTTAATCTATCTTGTGTTTGTACAGTGCCTAGCACAATAGGGCTTCAATCTCAAATGGGACCTCTAAACGCTACTGTACTACAAGAATAATAATGGATAGCTCTTTGTTTTCTATGTAGCAGCATCTTGTTATATGGAAACAGCATATAAATATACTGCACTGTCTCCAGTACTTGATTTATAGTATTACTTATTGCTCATCATACACTTTATTTTGCACGGGCCTCCTGAATTCCACCCTATTGATTAGCTCCTGACTTGAAAATGCAAGCATGGAGATGCAAAAGCACAGTTCACCTTGGCTTTCTACTGGAGATTCAGGTAGGAGCACCAATAAATAAAGTAATTAATGGTGTGTGCAATTCAGTACAGATTGTAAAATAGGAGCCAGAAGGGGAAGACTCTTTAATACTGGTGGTTCTGAACAAGGTAGAGACATAGAAAGTGCTTCTGCATAACATACATTTACCAGGCACCACAAAATATTGAGCATTCAGTCATAAGCAGTACATATGGTATTTTGGGACATCATGTCAGACACAATGGCAAGGCAGCCTCCCAAATTCATTATCTTCTACAGGAACAGTCTTCAGTGACACTATGTCCTTGGTCTGGCAGTCCAAATACTGCAATAACATCTAAGCTTAAGGAAATCCACTGATGATCAATGAGGCTCAGGTGCCTAAGATATCTTCAGAACTGTATGTCAAGGCACACGAGGTTTTAAAAAACCCAGCAGTCACGCACTGGGCAATTGCAAGACTCCTGTTAAAACTTGAGTTACGTGACTTGGGCTAAGACCTGAGTCTGATAGCGCTGAATCCATCTGCACTGTTCAAGTTATTTGCTATTTCCCAATTTTTCAAAGTTTAGGCCTTGTCTAAACACACAAGTTGTGCCACTTTAACTACATTGGTTTAGTTAAAGCAGTACAGCCTGTCACAGATGAGATCAACTGCACCTGTATTCCCCCTCTATGGTCCACTGAGGGCACCCACTGTCAGGCTTCCAGTTCCCCAGCCATTACCTAGCTTGGGTAGAGACATGTGTCTCTCCCCTTCCTGACCAGGATTTTTCCAGGCTACTCCATTCCATGCTTATACTGTGAGTTCCCCAGAAGGTCAAAGTGCCTAAGTAGGCTTGCTTTGCTTTTTCTCCTCAGAGCCTATAAACAGTGTAATTACCCACAGTTAAATTATCACACAGCTCTTTCTAAGCAAGCACATTTATTCTGAAGGTAAAAGCATGAGAGAGAACACAGATTAAGAACAATAAAAGGACTTACGCACATGCTAATAAGCTTACCAGAGATCACCCCAACAAGGGCTCTGGCAAGTGAACAGTCCTTCAAACCCCACACAGCGGTTTTCTGTGGTTCTAAGTTCATAAAGCCTTCAAAAGATGAGCCTGGGAGCTTAAATTCATAACTTTGCTAGACATTAAAAATCTTGCTCTTAGACACTGGATTTATGGTTTATTGCAACCATCTGTAGCCCACTAACCCTCCTTTTTTCGTTCTATGACTTCAGAGTTTCTAATGGGCCACTTCACCTTGAATGGTCCCTTAGAATATATGTTAACTACTTATGCTAAACAGTATGTTCCACCTTGTGTTTAGCTGCAACACTCTGAGTACCTTTCCCAGATCTGAAGAAGAACTCTGTTTAGCTCAAAAGCTGGTTTCTCTCAACAACAGAAGTTGGTCCAACAAAGAATATTCCCTCACCCACTTTGTCTTCCCTACTCTGACAGTATATGCTGAGGCAGTGGGGCTGCTTCCGCCAGATTTAGGCCAGTAGAGCTCCCTTCCACAAGAGGAACTCTGTTTGCTCTTTACAGCCTGATTCTAGCCACTTTGCACCACCTGAGTGGCACAAAGTGTCCAGATAATATGGAGCATCTAGCCCATAACATATACAGCTTTTTACACTGGGGAGAGGAACGGCTCCTCCACATGGATGCCATCTTCCAGGGTCAGGTGAAAAACCAGCTAGGCTCAGAAGGCCAGAACATTTGCATTTACAAGGGGAAAACAAGGGCTTTCAGTGCATGGGTCTTAGAGCCCTGGATCCCAAGTAATATGATTAGAGAGAGAAGTTAGTACAAGGGAATATCTTTTAGTGGACCAACTTCTGTTGGTAAAATAGACAAGCTTTTGAGCTTACACAGAGCTCTTCTTCAGGTCTCTCAAAAGTTTGTCTCTCTCACCAATAGAAGTTGGTTGAATAAAAGATATTACCTCCCCCACCTTGTCTCTCCAATATCCTGGGACCAACACGGTACAACAACACTGCATACAAGTAATAATATTGTGGTGTTATTCCCCAAGATATAACTTTTTTTAATGTGATATGTACCATCAACCTGTGACACACTAGGCTGATAAAGACAGCCCTGTAAACGCCCACACAGGGCTGTGTGCATGTGCAACAGCTCAACTTATTTCAAATTTGTGTTGTTTTTTCCATCAGCTTAAAGTGCGCAGCTGAGATGACAATGAGCTACTTTGTTTGGTCGCATTTAATACAAACCAGCTGGTGGAAAATGCTCTTGTGATTTAACATTCCTGGGATTTCAGATCAACGGATAGATTCTCTTGTTGCTGTGTAAAGGGCTGTGAGGCAGAATTTTCTGCCCTAATGAACGAGATT
This sequence comes from Chelydra serpentina, assembly GCA_037349315.1. Classification (NCBI taxonomy): domain Eukaryota; kingdom Metazoa; phylum Chordata; order Testudines; family Chelydridae; genus Chelydra; species Chelydra serpentina. The sequence goes on from JBAIAC010000023.1 coordinate 3,112,436, forward strand.
TTAGTTGGTTGTGATTCCAGTTGGCCTGAATTACAACCCTTCTCCTGCTCTATTCTCAATGACAGTATAAATCCTACAAGTTTGGATGTTTTGAATACTACATTTTCTTATGTCTTTTATGAGGTTAATTATATTACTTATTAACAGATGGAGGGTCTGAACTTGAATTCATTTAAGTAACTGCAACACTGATCACGCATTCTTCGGTGCATGCAGCATTGAGTCAGTAAAGAATGACGACCTGCTTTCATTACCATGAACCATAGCAACAAAGATCCCCTTTATAAATAGTCATTAGTTACTCTTCTCCCCACATCCTTTGTCCTGTAAGGTGCAGCATGTCAGGATACCCTGACACATTGCCCATGCATGCCATTTATCGGTGTGCTAGGAAAAGCAAAACTTGTATAGGTTTGGATAAGTCACGTAAGTGGGATTCAGATATTGTCTGCCATGTAAATCATTTTGCCTTGCGTCACCTGGCATGCCCTAACAGAACATGTATATTGCACAGCAAAGGCTTTTTCGGTTAAGACTATGCATCATCTTCCAAAGGTGATACAATTACATGTAACTGTTCATGCTGTCTGCAAAGTGTCTAGCAAACTGTTGGTGCCATATGAATAAAGAATAGTATAATGCTCTGCTAAATGTGCATTTGCCTCCTTCCTGCTTTTGTAGAGCTATTTCACTGAATCTTTAACAAGAGGGGGGAAATCATCATTTGAAACTGTAGTTCTAAAATCAATAAACAGTTTGCTGTATAAGATGGCAAATGAGGTTCTGATATATCTGCCAAGATTTCCAAAAATAATTGCCCAAATTTAAGCTAAGTTTATTAGACACCTAAATAAGTAACCAGATTTCCAAAAGTGCTGAGCAGCTAGCAGTTTTCACTGGCTACTTATCTCAGTGCCTAAATGTGGATTAAAAACCCTACATTTGGGTACCCATTTTTCTAAATATTGCCCATGGTTTTTTCACAGTCACAATTAATTAGGTCTTATCTTAACCCTTTAATCTTGTCACACACGGCACTGAGTCCAATGTGTCAGGTTGCCCCAGCCCACCACAGACACAGTGGGGTATAATGAATCACCAGGAAATTCGAGATTTTAAGAGAAGCTAGACACCGTGCTTCTCCCCTGTCTTGTACCTTGTGCAGTCACTTATGCCTGTGCAAAGCAGGTGTATTATATCGTTCTGATTTAGTACCATTTGCTCCTACTTTGCACAGGTGTAAATGACTGCATGGCAGTGGTGAGTCAGGCCACTATTCCAAATAAAGCATACCAATAGCCCTAATAAATAGTGCATATCAGCCAGTAACATGTACCCCGCTAATAGACGTACTACTGGGGAGGCTTTTTTTCTCTACCCAACTATTTTAATCCCTCTTCCCCATTTAACTTTTCTTCCCAGAGTTGTCTCATCCAGCCACCTGCATCCTCTTTGCTCTTCCCAGCTCTCTTCCCAAAATGGAAAGTTGAGACTGTGTATTTAAGGCCACCAGACTCCACCTCTTTCCCTGTATGCTCTGTGGTTTGCTCAAGCTGAGAGACAACCAGACCTTCACCTCCTATACCCTGTCAAAGTGGTTAGACACCTTGAAAGTCCCTCTCATGCCAGTCTGAACTGGGAAGCCATTCTGCTCTATGGGGCAGGAACTGCCGTTGTTCTGTGTTTGTACAGAGCCTAGCACAATGGGATCCTGCCCCATGACTGGGGCTCCTAGGCTCGGCCACAATTCAGGTAATAAGGAAGCTGCCATATTGAGACGCATTGTTCAGTCTCCTCCTAAAGTTGGGAGCTCTCCAAACACTGGCGTGAAAAGGAGACTCTGACTCACCTTTCTCTGAGCTCTGGGTCCTAGTGAGAAAAGATTTTTAACAAGTACACTCTTTTCTTTCAGACATTTTCCTTCCCTGGTGACATCTTGCCCTGTCATAACAATACATGTATTTTTTTTATGACTGCTTACTGCCACTTAGGGCATCTGTATATAAAATACAGTGTACACACATACATGCGTACACACACACACACACACACTTTTCCCTTAGGAGATGAAGAACTTCTATACCCAAAGGACAGCCCTCCCACCCCCCGCCCACTCCCCACCCCAGGTCTGTCCCCACTTTACACTACACAACCTGAAACACCACCTATCAGCTATAGTCTTTCTGACAGAGGAGAGATGAAATACTCCACTCAGACCTCATGGATGCATTTGCTCTTTCAGCCAGGTGGGGCATTCTTGGAAAAACATGAGGGGTTCCGTTCTCACAAACTAGGGGGTATATGCTCTGCTTTCATTACACTCCGAGACCATATTAATGAGATCGAGATCAATAATAGTAATTCAGCCCTACAAATGTCAGCGCAATGCTCTGTGGGGCAACAACAAACAGGAATTAGCATCCCGAATGGACTTTGGGATTGCATGCTGCAATGATGCCCGTATATTGTATGGCATGTGAGCCATATGAGCACGATCCGTTTTTTCGTTTGCTTATTTATAAAACTACACATCTAATCAACCATACACACTGGTTGAAAGTTTGTGATAACTGAAAAGGACGTAGACTTTGTATCATGCTTAACAAAAACATGTCTGAAGAGTTGCCAGTCAAAAATGTGTACCATCTATAAATAAGATGATTTCATTAAATAGACCCATCTTGACGCTATTTTACAACAGGAGCTGAGAGACGTTTCTATTGATCCCCTCAAATCAGTCAATTGTGAATTGATACAAAATATCATCTGATCACTTTTATGACTTTACTACATCAGTACACTTGGAATGTCACTATCGCATCTGTTTAATCAAGCTCTATTCCATCTGTCTCTTTGGTGTGGTAATACAATGAGAACAAACTCTAGTTGCTAATAACAAGCAACCCATATATTTCCTGATCAAAGAGCTCACACAGGGTTTGAAGTTTAAAGCACAGGAAGGTTTGTTTTGTTTCCTTGTGCACCATTAATTTTTGCAGAAAGAAAAAAAAATATTCCACTTTGTGGAGGCATCTTTGGGGACTACAGAATTTCAGCAATCTGTCCTTGGTTTTTACCAGGGGACACTGATATAGAGTTGTCTACAAAAGGTTTTGTGCTTTCCCTGGCTCATTACATCCACTGTGTCAGCTTTTGCAAGGCTAGATTCAACGCAAAGCTTGTTTTGTCCAAGTCAATCAGTCCTCCAAAAATCCTAAAGAAATGAACTTCCTAACCTGCGCCTCTGCAAAGATTCTGAATGCAACCCTAAGGGAGATTGATTCCAATAGGAGCTTGGATTTGGATGAGCCTTCCACGTACATGTTGCAAGAATGGATTATCTCCCCTCCATATACAGACATGAAAATGTTCCTGATCCCGCCAATTGTCTGCCTTGTGGCAGCCATCCTGGTAATTCCCTCCATCTTGTTTGTGATTTTCTCCAGCTTCAGCATCCGCCAGGAAACAAGGTACCTGCTGCTGGGGAACGCATTACTTTGTGATTTGATGTACCTAATTTTCTACACCCTCTCCGCTGTTCTCAATGGCATGAACCTTACACTCCCCAAGTATGCTTGTGTGCTCCTGTTGTTTTTGCTGGCTGTGACTTACTGCGGGGGATTGCTCACAGCTGCTGCCATGGTACTGGATATATTCTTGGCCATTTTGTTTCCTTTGCGCTACGTTGCCATTTTGCCTTCTTCACGAACGAAAAAACTGATTGTGCTCATATGGGTCTCTTCCGGGGTTTTCCCAGGGATCATCTACTTGGTGCTGATGGTGACTCAAAAGCCCGCACTGTGTCCCATGAACACATGCTCTGTGCCAATAATACTGGTCATGACTCTGCATGGAGACGATGCTGTGAAGCTCTGTTATGTGCTTTCAGTCACTGCCCTCTTTCTCTGCTTGGCTTTAATACATGGCTGTTATATTATCCTGTATCTTAAAACAAGACAATCAGGCATATGGAAAAGCGTTTTCTCTAGAGCTAGTGTGACATTCTTGATGCATCACACTATATTATTCTTTTACTTCTCTCCACTTCTGGCCCTTGTGGTGGAAACATTACTTTACATCAATGCTGTTATTGAACTACAGACAGGAATATGGATATCTCTAACAATCTGCAATGTCCTGATGGTTCTGCCAAAAGCTTTGTTGCCTTATCTGTATGGGCTTCGATATAGGGAGATATCGTCCTCTCTCAAATTCATTTTCAGAATGAAGCGCCTTAGTCTTGTGTCACCTGTTGTATCGCCATAAAGTGAGGCAGAATGTACCTACACTAAAGTAAGTTGAAAGGGGCTGTATTTGCCCTGTCGCAATAGGTAAGCATGTCACCAGCTACCTAGATCTTTATTTGCAGATGTCAAAGGCATTGCTGTGGCTGGGGTAGTCCTACTGCCTCCTCACTACCAGAAGGTTGCACATCTTGATTCCTACGCCACAAAACATGGGACTATACTCAGTGTTGTACTGCATGTAGAACTAGAGCTTGCTTCATTGCTGGAAGTGGCGTTCTTTGGAGGAGACATTAAACCGAGGTCATTTCTGCCCATCTGTAGTGGGGGGGAGGTCAAAGTTAAACATAAAGAGCCAATGACACAGCGACCAATGGCTAACCTTGGCTGCCTTGGCCAACATTGCCCCTCAATAAAGTGAGTGCCCAAGTGTCTGACTGAGGGAACATCTACACTGCAACATAAGCCCATGCTTGAGCCCGGGGGTCAAGCCTACCCCCCCTTGCATGTATACTGCAATTGCTCTACCCAGGGCTCAGGGGGTTCTGAGCTCGAGTCAAGCTGGGATCCAGGGTCTGAGCCTTATTGCTTGCAGTGTAGCCACAGCCCCACTTGACTCAGGTCCTGGGAATCATCCAGAAGTATCCCACATATCCATGGGACAACTTCCTTAGTCCTCTCTATCCCAACAATCTGCACTCCACTCTATTGAAAATGGAAGTCACCCCTACTGGGCAAACAGCAGCAGCTCAAGTCAATGTTAACCCATTCTCTTCTAATCACCAATCTGCAAACACACTATCATAGGGAGCCTCCTGGGTTTGCAATGGGTTTGGCGGGCTGTTCAAACTTCCTGCAACATGCAGGGCAGGCATAAAGTTTTCCCACAGTGCACCATGGTCTAGGGCTAGAGCAGCCACAGTTTGGGCAGTGGGGTGCAGGCACTAGGGTCTCTGGGATATGGTTACTTTGACTCGGGTTTGCACACTGCAGCGTGGGCAGCAGAGCCTTAGGTTCGAGCATGGGTTCGGAAAGTCTTAAGATAGGATTTAAATATAATGTAGACGCTCAAGCACAGGGTTCCCTAACACAGGTCAGCTGCCTCAGGTCCCACTAAACATGGGCTTCCATTGCAGTGTAGACATACCCTGTGCTGTTGTTGTGTATGCATAATGACTATTGCATTCACCCTCAGAGGGGTTACTGCAAGACTGGTATCCAGTTGAATGGTTTGTAAAGCACATTAAAACACCTTGGGTTTGACAAACGCTCTATTCAATGACATCCAATGCTACTTCTCGTATGTCAATGCATTATCAGTCAAATGGATTAAGTCTAACAATGTACAAAACAATGGCTTTTCATCAAATGTCGGTCAAAAGTGGAATGGTCTTGGATCAGCATCTAGCAGACAGTAATCAATGTGCAATGATGTTCTACAATAGCCAGTCTGTCTTTTAATTCTTTTCTCATCAGAGAAGTGCACAGGTGGCTAACTACTGTATAAAATAAATGGATGGTATTTCAGATCTCAAGGGAAGCCAGTTCCTCTTAAGCAGACAAGCATTGGAGGGCAGTTCGAGGAAGCTCTGTTTATCAAACTCCGGGAAAAGCCTCCAGTATTTCAAAAGATTATATTGTTTGAGCTTTTTAAATATTATGTACATCACAATTTTTTGAACAGCTTTTAAAACACTGTGCCTTGATTACACTGTGTGTTACTTGTCTCTCTATCACTATACAGAGTCTCCACGTTCTGTAGTGCTGTAGCCTAATGCAAAGAGAGTGCAGAGTGGTAGCATTTTACAGCCAGAGACTCCAGCTGCTAGGAGCAGCAGCAGCTCAAGCAGGGACCTCTGGACCTTCAGAGAACTTTCTATAGTTTTGACTGGACTTCCTCCACCCTATGCAGATTGCCTATTTGCTCCAACCTTCTCCCTTTCCCTGCCCCCTCCTTGACAGTCTCTTCACTTCAGACCTGTTTCTCCTACCCTCTCCTCCCATTTCCTTTTCTTTCCATTTAGTTGAGTCTCTTCTAACTAAACTCACACCAAACAAACAATGTTTGCCATCCCATCGTTCGCTCTACTTGTGTGTTGTAGCCCTTCCCTCACCTTGTGTCTGGCATCTGTTTGATTGTAAGCTCTTCGGACAGGAGCCATCTACTCTGTGTTTGTAGGGTGCCTAGCACCATGCAGTCCCATTCTTAGTACCTAAGGGCTAACCATTGGAATAAACATGACTAATAATAATAATATGTACTTTGCACTCACTTGACACAGGTGTAAAGGACTAAACCAAGGGTGAGGCAGTGGAAAATCAGGCTCAAAGTATTTTGAAGTGAATAAAGTATATGACATAGCAGAGTTTCTTTTATTGATGGCTGTATGCGTCTCTGGATATCTTGTCCAAAACTGAACTTTAAAATCGCAAGTACTGTTCCACTGCAAATATCTGTTTGCATAAGCTCTTCAATAAAAAAGTGCCTATCATATGCTCTCTGCTGTATGCTTTTATTTTTCCTTAGTTATAGATACCATAGATCTTGTACCAGCCACATTTGTAGAAAGACTGTCATTTAAATACGGAACCAAGTTCTTCAATAATGTGAGCAGTAATAGTGGAACAAATATTTTAAATCAGAATTTTCTGAACACTAAATATTAACAGAATCCAGAAGAGTCGCTAATAAGAAGGTGGTATTGTAAAGGTTTTACTATGTATCTGTGGAGAAGTGTTTCTCTCTCTAACTACACATTGTTTTGCTCCAAGCTTGTCTGGCTTTTTATAGGGGATTTTTATAGTGGTCTATTAGCGTCCCAAAGGGGAAATTTAACTTTTTCATTGGGTTCCCTTGGGTTTTGCTGTACATTATAGAGCGGCTTGCCAGGCTTTGATTCTTGTGATTCTGACAGATAAAGTTGGTGTTTATTTTTTAGCATTTTTAATGGCTTCCAATATTCAGAGTTGTGGGAAATTGGTCAATTATTTATTGACATTAGACACTGAGATTCAAAAATTTAAAGCTTTATAGCAATTAAAACACAAATTGTCAACATCCCATGTCAAAATATACAAAGTAAATACCCTTAAATCAAACTTTACTAAGTTCTCAGGCAGCATTTTTCTTACTTTGCCTAGCTGTAAATTGTGAGTATCAATGGAAATATTAGTGTGTGTGTGTGTGTGTGTGTGTGTGTGTGTGTGTGTGTGTGTAAAAATCTAATCCTTCCAAGCCTAATGATAAATAAAGAACAGGCCTTTTAAATAAAACCTCACCAACCAACCCCAAAAAACAGCTTGGAAATAGGTTTTGCATGGTTGGTCCATGTTCCAGACTGGTATGGGCAGGATCAGTTTTACTGGGTTTTATTCCTGGGTTTGCCAGAGATGTAAGATGTGATTCTGCACTGGTCATCATTTTCACCAGTGCAAAGTGGGTGTAAAATGCTACCAAATCACTTTGAGCTGATGTAAATGACTACATGAGGTGGGAGAAAAGACTTGGGCCCTTCCTAGGCATGTAATTTTGGGCAAATAACTGCATTTCTCTGATCAGTCTCCTGTTTGGGAAATGAGGAAATCCCTATCTACCATACAAATGCTAGGAGACCTAATTTATGCCATGATTGTAAAGAGCTTTGAGATCTTCAGATTGAAAATATAAGCTTTGCCTTCTGAGATTCCCAAACAACCTACCCGTTCTGTGAGGAACTGGGCTTTACCCCGGTAAACAAGCCACACCAGGCTGGTGAGGATGAGAGTGCCAGGAAGCTAGGTTCCTGGAGGACCAGCTGGCAGAAGATGCCAGTGGTGATGGGGCCAACTTAAGAGCAGATGAAGACCCTTCACACTAGGCATTGAACTCTGTGTGTTAGCTCCTTTGTTTTACTGTGCAAGTGTTGGTGGAGGTGACTTTGCAATGGGGCCACTTCTGATCCCATTGAAGTTAAAGGAGCTAGGACTGGGCCCAATTTATGTTAGCTGAAGGGTGCTTTGTGTGTTGTTTTTTTTTATCATGGAGATGGCTCTACCACTCAGTGTTCCTACTGTCATGAGATGATAAAAGGAAGCCAGTCATCCAACTGTTTCACACTAGTCAATGAATTCAAATAATTTGTTATAGCTGGATGCAATTCACATAACATTACTGTGCTTTTCAGTAATGAAGCCAACGTTTCCAGGACGCCTAAAACAATACCTCTGAATATTTTTAATTGAGAGATTTTTCTTCCTAAATTTATAATGCAGTTGACTATTGTCTATATGTAATATGGAGATTTTGAATGAGGTCAGACTTGAATTCCTAGAGTTCATCTTGTGTCATCCATTACTTGAAAAATAATCCAATTAGTATTTAGAGTAATGTCTCAAATTTAGATCAGTTTCAATGTTATGCGGTGTTAATAATAGCCATATAGGTAAACAAGCATACAGTATTTTAAAAAATACACTTGTTAAAATTTTGCTAATTGCTCCATTAAACTAATCAAACTCCTGCAGGTTTGATAATTTATATTAAATGTGTCTGTTCCTTGAATGGCTAACTCCATCTGTTGTCTAATTTCTGAAGGGAGATTTAATATAACACACCTCAAGTTGACTCTGTCCGTATTAACATAGTGTATGTAATCTGTTTCTATCTAACTCCATAGTTGCTGCTCACAAAATAAAACTCTCTAGATTTTTAAATTAGAAAATAGTTAGATTTTCAGCTAAGGTAAGTACCTGTGTTCATCAGCGTAACATACAAACGGACAAATATTACTTTAAGGGCCTGCTTCTACTGAGATTGCAAGCTGCTTGCGGCATTTATACAGCTTCTGACACACAAGGGTCCTGCTCCAGGACTAGCGTTTCTGGTGCTGATACACCACTAATAATAATAAAATCAAAACAAAAGTCTCAGTGACTTTAGTGGGAGCAGAATTGAGCCCTACACTTGCACCATTACTAAAAGAAAATGTGCATCCGAATGGAAGGATTACTTACTGTATCACTTCAAAGCATCCTTTCAAGGCAATAACAAAAATATGGTCCATTAGTGGGAAGGAGAAAAGTAAATAGCCAGCTCATCCTCTAATCCTTTGTAAAATAGTTTAGTTTCCTCAACAACATTAAGAATCAAACCGCTGCACGTGGAGGGTAAATCATTGTTGGTCGATCCATTTCAGTAAGCGGTGCATATGTGCATTCATAATGTCCTGTTGACACACAGAGCTAAGCTAATAGCAAACTCATAAACCAGATCGTGACAAGGGCTATATTAATACAGGGATGTTTCCCCATGGCAACCTATCTGTCATTATACCAGTGAAGAACTGAAGAATCATTAACTAAACAGGCTACAGCTTGCTAAAAATAGTGTTTTGTGGGGTTTGTTTTGTTTTGTTTTTATCTGCTAAACAGAGTGAGAAATGAATTAGTGTGTTGGGATTTGTCTGGAAGCTTCTTTCTACACAACTGATTTATTCAACAACCAAATGTTGGTGTTGCTAGCAGAATGGCATAGTGTGAGCTAAACAGACACTTCACAGCTTTAGTTGCGTCATCTTGTGGTGAAGGGATACAACACACTGAGATTAGATGTTCCCATTCTCTTATCTTATCTATACTTTTATACCAGGACTGTAAGTGCAGAGTGTAAATGGACCAGAGAGTGTATCTGAAAGGAACTCAAGTTCCTAAACAGCAGATCAGCTGCCAGTCAAGCAACATCAGTGCGGGTGGGTGGCTGGGTGTGGCTGTGCATCATTCCTAGCCCATGTCTATAAACTCCAACATTTTAGCCTTGATCAGGATGGGAGGATCTGTACTGAAGTCAAAAGAAATGAAAATGGGATCTGGATAGGGTGGGGGCTACCTGGGAAAGTGTAATGCCTAGTGCGGTTTCCTACACTGTAGCAGATTTTATGAGCTTCAGTGTATGAAAAGTTTTAATTTTCGGTCTTCCCCCTGGAGGGGAGAGTGAGCCAAGGGGCAGCTGGGGAGCTCCCAGCTGGGGTGCCGTGCCGTGTCACTTGTCAGATGTTAATGCTGCTCCACCTACAAGCAGACTCCAGCTCATCCTGCCTCTTCCCAGGTCAGGTCCCCCTACCTAGTGAGTCTTCCCTTCACCAGCTAAGATGTTTGGAGGAGTTGAGCTACTCCTAGCCCAGGCGGGATTGGTGGGAAGCTCTCTGCACTTAGCAGAGGACTGGGAGCAGTAATGGAAAAGGGGACTTCCCCCACATTGAACCACTTACTCCTATAAAAATACCCTTTGCCTACGGGAAGGAGCGATAGGCTGGGAGCCAGGAGTCCTAATCGCGCCTCGTTCAACAAGCAGCATTAAGAATCCTCTGTACTTCAGAGCCTGTGTTATCAAGCAAGGCCTCATGCACCTGCCCTCAGAGTGAGGGAAGTATCATTCACAGCCTCTTGCTGCAGGGATAAGTGAGGACTACAAAAGTCCCGCAAGGTCACTTCTGGCATAGCTGGGAATGGAGCCCAGCCCTAATATGGGAGACCCATGTCTTAGCCACCCTGCCTACACTAAGGTAAGGCCAAGTCCATGTGCTTGGCTATAGTGTCGCCAAGCTGGCTAAAGGACAGGCAGCCCCTCCCCCTCCATCCTGGATCCTGGCCATATGGGTGAGGGGGTTGAGAGGATTTACCATATGCAGCTTGGTGCTGCTGCCTCTTCCCTGCAGAGAGCATAGTGCCTGGCAGAGGAGATAGGAACAGTGGGAGGAAGGAGTGAAGAGGGAAGAGAGCTCCCATTGACACTGGAGAAAGAAGGGGACCAGAGGAAGTAGGGATGAGGGGGGAGAGACTGGAACAGAAAAGGAGGAAGAGAGCATTAAGGGTGAAAATACTGGGGGAGAGTTGTTCTTGAGGGGAGGAGGGGGATTTTAGGAAGAAAATAAACATTGCTAACAGACTTTGAGGGGAAATACTGTAGTGAACTGGCCTGTAGTGCTTGTGCGTGCTGCTGCCTTCCCTGGGACAGAGCTAACTGCTCAGCTGGGGCCAGACTGTGCTGCTCACACCAGAAGAGGCTGTATCTCCTTTAGCTCCAGGTAGGGTGACGAGAGGGCAAGTGTAAAAAATCAGGATGCAGGTGGGGGGTAATAGGAGCCTATATAAGAAAAAGCCCCCAAAATCGGGACTGTCCCTATAAAATCGGGACATCTGGTCACCCTAGCTCCAGGGGTGAGGCCTGTGTCCTTGGAGCAAGAGGATTCCCCTGCTGTGACTGCGAGGTTACAAGCAAGCTTTCAGGACAGTGCCATCTCTGCATCCTCGGCAGCTACGGGTTTACCAGACAAACGATCAGAAATAAACGAAAGGGCACAGCAGTGTTTGGGGGGGGGGGGGGGTAGACAGGGAGAGAAGACGTTTAAATCCGGAGGATGGTGGCTACCAGTGTAGTTGCTAATATAGTATTTCACAGAATGTTTGCTTTGTTCCGTGTTTTGTATCTTTTTGATTTAATTGTGATTTGGCTGTTTCCAGCAGGGGAAAAACAATCTGAAAATGCTCCCAGCCTTTGGCCAGGAGCCAACCCAGCCCTGACCCCTTCCATAGTTGTTTTTGTTTCTGAACAACTGGCCAGTATGCTGTGACTGACAGATTCTAGCCCACCTGCCAGTGCTGCCTGTTGCCTTTTGTGTGCATGATCTCTCCAGCTCCTGGAAATCACATCCAGATCCCTAGAATTGTTTTCCTTCTCAACAGATTGTTCTGTTCCTTTGCATTCCAGGAAATAAAAACCCACAGGGAAGCAAAAGCCTGGTGTGATGCTGCCACCTACTGGGGAAAATGTGGAGATGGCAGCAGCTCAGAGACATCATCCAAATGTACAGGGGTGGTGGACTACAGTGGAGGGAACAATCCACTTTGGAGCAGCCAGGATCTCACTGTTAACATGTTGCAAATATTTGCCCATTTGTTTAGAAGTTCAAGTCATACCTGTGAGTGCAATCATAGGGGAAGACAGGAGTTGAGGAGATGGTTCCTGTCCCCTAGCTTCCAGCCAGTCAGGAAGGGGAACAATGCCACTGTCCCTGCCAGCAGGGACCTGCCCCCTCTGAATGTCTCTCCAGCTAAGTCCCAGTGCCTACCCCTTCTATTCACCCTGCTCTGCGACCTGCAAGGAGAGAGAAAACATTGCACTAAGTCAGGGGTCTCAAACTCAAATTACCACGAGGGCCGCATGAGGACCAGTGCATTGGCCCGAGGGCCGCATCACTGACCCTGCCCCCTCGCTGCCCGCGGCCCTGCCCCCACTCCACCCCTTCCATTAGGCCCCGCCCCTTCTCCGCCTCCTCCCCTGTGCACACGGCTTCCCGCTCCTCCCCCCTCCCTCCCAGAAACCGCGAAGCTCTTCCCATGCGGCCCGCAGAGCTCTTCCCTGCGACCCGCCGGGCTCCCCGCACCCCCCCCCATTTTTAAATTTATTTTTTTACCCCCAGGCAGTTCCCGCTGCCAGAACAACTGTCTGGCGGCAGAAACTGCCTGGGAGTTAAAAAAAAAAAATACAATTTTTTTTTTTTTAAAAGGGGGAGCGGGGGGGCGCAGGGAGCCCGGCGGGCCGCAGGGAAGAGCTCCGCAGGCGGCAGGCGGCCCACGGACCTCGTGTTTGAGACCCCTGCACTAAGCCCAGCTGGTGCATTTCTTTCTCTTCCTGCTTAGGTGATGCTGTGAGCAAACAGCACTAGTGGAATGTGGGAGGCAGGGTGTGGGAAGACAAGGACATTTGGGCAAGGGGAAGAAACACAGCACTCAGGAGAAAGATGGGGGAGTTTTTGCAAGAAAGGACAACAGAGCGGAAGGTAAACAAAGACAAGGGGGAATTGTTTTGCATTCAAGGATATGAACATAGCTTTTTATCTGGGTATATAATTGTAAGCGGGAGAATAGTCCCGCTATTGTGGGGAACTTTCCTCGTTTCTGCACTACCCCGGTGAAATGGGCTAGCGGAAGGATCTGAGTCCTCGCTCCCACTTCCTTTACCCAGGGTCCTCCCTGCCCTCGAGGACTCCCCTTGCACTCTCCTGTCTGGCAGAGTCCTCGTAACCCCAACAAGGCTGGGCCCAGGATTCCTGGGGGCTCGACCCCCAACCTTGCTGTGGTCACCTAGGTCAGGGGCTAGGGTGTCCCCACTCCGGGGGGCTCTCTCTGCACTTGATGCTTACCTGACCCCACTGATCATTGCATACAACTTAAAGCAAATGCAAATTATTTAATCAACAATTAATTTTTAAAATTAATAAGGAAAAATGGGAAAGGTTAAGAAAACACATCACCCCGCTCTGTGGCAGGGACCATCACAACAGTGTCTCTGCAATGTCAGGGCAGTTCAGTCTGTTCCTTTGTAAGTCCCAGGCTCCTTCTCAGGCCCTGGCTGTGCTGCAGGGACGCTGTGGCTTGGACACTTGCTCCGGCGGTGGCCACACACTCGCAGGCTCTGGGTGGCAGGACCCTTCTTCCCAGCGTCGCCCCCACCCTGTCGGGGTTTAGATCCCCCTGCAAGTCTGGCCTGCAGGGCCTCTTGGCTGAGGTGTCTCCCTGCGCTGGGCCCACTGCCCAGGGTCCCCCTCGCTCTCCCCAGCTGCTCACTACACCCGGCTCCGGACGGCTCCAGCCCCAGCTCCACCGCTCTGCCTCAGCTCCAGCTCCTCTGCCTCTGCACGGCTGCTGCTGCTGCTCTGCCTCCAGCTGCCTGGGCTGCTGCCCTGGCCCCTCTGGCTGCTGCAGCTTCTCCCCCCAGGGCAGGTCTGTCTCCCTGAGCTGCACCTCTGCTCCCAGGGCAGGTCTGTCTCTCTGGGCTGCTTTTCTGGCCCCTCTGGATCTGGCTCAGCTCTGGCCTCTGCCTTCTCCTTAGCTTGGCCCCACTCTGTCTGACTCAGGCAACTCCAGGGTGGACGGGATCCACCCTGACCTCCTGACTCCCTGATTCGCCTGCCCACCCTGTCAATCAGGCTGACCTGGAGCATTGGTCTCTCCCCATTGTTTCTGGGGACTGTCAGTCTCAGGGTCCTGATTTCCCATCGACCCTTCCCCTTTTGGTACTGGGAGCTAGCAATCAAAACACCCCCACTGAATGTTAGTAAGGGGATAACAGTCCCCTTACATAATCTTGCTTCCTGCCCGTGCAGTGCTCCATCCCTAAAACATACTGTCCTTTGGGGCCTGCAACTCTTGATGCTGTGCAGTAATTTTAAATAGAAAAACAAGGATAATGCCTCCAAACAGAATTAAACACAGCCAGCCTGCCTGGCCAGTAGATCCAAAATAATAGCCCACAAAAAACAATCAACCTCCCGTTGAATGCCATCAGCGTTGGCAAAATGATGGGTCTAAAAAGGTAAGCCTTGAAGTTTAACAAATCTAGACTCTGTTGAGGGAGGGAGTGAATTACAGATATAATCCTTCTGCCAGGTGGGGTCGGGGGCAGCAAGGGCTAGGTTCAATATCTAGGAGTGTCTCTTAACCTTACAAAATAATACTGTCTTGAGCCCGCAGCCAGAAATCTGGGAAAACTAAGCACCATCCCTGGGCACCTCGAAGAGGCAATATTTCCCTACTTGCAAGCAACGAGTCTGTGTATAACAAAAGAAAACTTTTAATAAAAAGGAGAGGGAACACACCATCCATTTGGGAAAACATCCCGACAATGATTCAAAAGTATGCAAAAAATAAGTAAACACCTGCCCCAAAGTAGCTTGGGCAGTGGTCTTTTGCTTCAGTTTCCCACTTTGCAGGGTGAAAGTCTGATGGACGAACATCCCCTTAACGTGCCACTTCCCTTTCCCTTCACTGCACCCCAATCCCAGTGGGTTGTCCGAGGTCAGCGAAGTTCCAGAATTCAGGAGTGCCATCATGGGGGTTCACCACCCACCCCTGAAAGCAGGAGGCGAACAATGCCTCTGCCAATGCCCATCGCTGTCACTGTCATCTCTGCAGCTTCTGCCTCTAGTGGCGATGCTATACTCTGAGGTTCTGCCACTGAGCCCAGTTCTTAGTGATTTCAGCTCTTAGTGAAGAGTGGAATAATAAATAATATAGCAACATCAGGCCAGGGGTGGGCTGAAATTTGGCATGACTATCCTACCTGCAGTAGGATAAGAGGCAGACACACACCTACCAATCATATTTCCTTGTATGACTGGAGGTTCTGTACATCAAGAGTAAACTCCAGATTATCCCATCATTTTTTGGGTGGAGAAGGAATTAAGATAATTTAAGGCATGTCCTCTACAGAGGAAATGAGATTTCCTCCTGATTTCAAGGAAGCCGAGCACATGTACAGCTATTTCCTGAAAGGCCCCTAGTAGCAGTGGGTTCCACCCAACACTCTTTGCATTTACAATTCTTTTCAATGCAGTCTGCTCGGCCATTGTCTCCTTAGGGGAACTGAGGTATTTGGATATCATCCGTGGTTCTCTTTTCTCTCCCAAAGTCAGACGGAAACCGCTCCAGGCACTATCCTGCGGATGTGAGTGTAGGACTTCCTGAGGGTGACGCTGCCATGATGGGACACCCCGCGAGGTAGGACGCACTCCTCTGTTAACCTCTGGATCTCGGGGTCCCAGCACAGCACTGTGGCAATGACTTCGTTCTTCTCATCCCGGCCCCCTGTGATGAACAACTTGTTGTTGCAAGGGGAAATCCCGCAACTTGCTCTCTCATGAGTGAACTGAGTCACTAGGCACCATGTGTCTTGAAGTGGGCTGTACGAGTACAGTGCTTTCATTGCTCCACCTGCAACAGAAACAGAAATTGGTTTGCTCCTGCCATTCATTCCTCTAGTTCCTAGCCAAATAAGACATTTCAACAGGGTTCCATCACTGACACTTACGAGAACACTTTACCCCCAAGGTAAAGTCAAAACAAGACTACAGGGGAAAAACAAGACTGCTCTGAAAGACCTACAAAGGACCACTTATTTTTCATAGCTCCATCAATTTTAAGGGACCATTGTGATCATCCAGTCTGACCTTCTGCATAACCCAGGCCAGTGAGAGAATCTACCATGTCCCTAGGAAAGTTGTACCAATGGTTAATTACCCTCGCTGTTAAAAAAAAAAATTGTCTTGTTTCTAGTCAGAATTTCTCTAACTTCAGTTTCCGACCACTGGATCTTTTACACCTTTTTCTGCTAAATTAACAAGCTGTGTACTATCAGAAATCTCTTCCTTCGTATAGGTATTTGATAACCATGGTCAAATCACCTCTTAACCTTCTCTTGAAGAAACTAAACAGATTGAGCTGCTGTAGAATATCAGTGTAAGGCAGGTTTTCCAGACCTCTAATCATTCCTGTAGCTCTTTTCTGAACCCTTTTTCGTTTTTCAATCTTTTTGAAAGGATTCTGACAGCTAATCTCCAAGTATCCAAGGCAGGCCCAGGAGCCATATTTCCTCTCGAGACAATGATACCATTCCATTTAAAAGGCACTCGGGTTCCTGCCTTGCTGTTTTCAGTAATGGTGCACTTTCTCCAGAACTGCTGTATTTAGAAGTGGTAGGCAATGTCCTGAACCCTTCATGTAGGGAAAGGGGTGGGGAGGTATTTATAAACAGTTCTATTGTACGACAACATGATTTTGGCTGTGACAAAATCAGCCTATCAGACAATGTGCCTCCTGAACCCTCAGTGTTGGGCTGATTTCTGTCCCAAATGAAAACTACTGGGTTTCTGATTTAATTGGTGCTGTGGAAGGTTAGTGGGGGAGGAAGTTCTTTTGCAAGTGGAAATATTCTCACTTGCTGCTTTTCTTATTTAGCCGATTTTCCACAAAAGCCAGGGAGGGCAGCGGGGTTGATCTGTCACATGGCTTTTCACTTCAGAGCCTGTGGTACTTTGGGGACTTTCTGTGATGTAATTAGCATGCTATAACAGGTTGAAACAGTTGGTTTGTGGGCAAGATCCTACGCTACTTGTTGGCGTTGAATTTTAACTCTGAGGCACAAGGATGTCAACTCACCACAGACTGGTGAGGCCTGCTGTTTCTCTCTCACCCATCCTATTCCTAGAGGATGAATTGCACACCGGTCCATAGGGGCAGCCCAAGGCTCTATTTGCACCTCTGAAATCCTACTTAAGGCCACAAAATAGGGTTTCAGTGATGCTGCAGGCCTTGTGCTAGGCCTCTGTATGGGGCGAATTTCACCCTGAATCAGTAGCACTCTGCCCTGTGTACCCATGCTAGGAGAGGTAGCTGGAGACTGCCCAGAAAAGCAATCACATTATTTTTTTAAAGTATCCCCCTTTCCTACCCTCCTGCTTCTCTGTGTCCCACTGACGGCTCCCCCATCCTCTACCGGCTTTGCCCGGAAGGGGGCAATCTCTGCAATGAGCTACATGCAGCAGCACTTCCTCATCTCCTGCAGTGGCACTGCTGGCACAGGAGACTGGTCACTGCTCTGATGCCCAGATGTCTGCGTACTGAAGTCTTTGGCTGCTAGTGAAGTTGCAAGATGAGTTTGGAGTGTTCCCACTGACATTTAAGGACCATATACAGTTTAGCTGATCCTCTTTCAACTTACATTGCAAATCTGCTAATTAATGTAATCAACCCTGAATGTAATCTTGTGATGGGAGCTGGAGCATTGGGTCCTCCTGGCTCTGATCCCATTGAAGTCCATAGCAAAATTCACAACCCGATATGCACCTCCTGTGCAATACATTTGCTAAACCCAACTGTCTGCATCTATATTGAACTATAGACTAGAGTAAGAGTGACAGTGTCTGAGTGTTCTGGGTTCCCATCCCTCATCTAGAATCTTAAAGAAGAGCACGGGGTAATGATTGTTTGATTATGCTTCTCTGTAGGGTTCCAGGAATTAGTCAAAAATAAGCTGCACTCAGTCTAGAGAAGAAAGAACATCACTGCTTTACCTACCCACAACATAGATGTGGTCACGGAAACTCACAGCATTGATGCATTTTGCTTCAACTGGCATGGGTGATTTCAAGCTCCAGTTGTTCGTAACTGGGTCATAACACTGCGTTTTGTCCGTAGCCAGTTTTCCATTGGGTCCTCCTCCAATCACATAGAGCTTCTTCTTGTAGCTGGCTGCCGCAAAGGAGCTCACATTGACCATGAGGGGAGCTGCCTGTGTCACCATTAAAAAACAAACCATTAACAAACCCACTGAATTGTCATTTGGCTTTCATGTCATACAGACTGGTGATTTCTTTTCTTCTGAATGTAAATAGTCATGCATTGCTCTGTATTCTCTCGGAGCCCACCATCCATTGGTGTTCCTAGAAGCTGCCTTACATTCGTCCTGAGAGGAACTCACACCACTGAGCTGTGTGTCTGTACTGCTGTTAGAGAGAAGAGGGGTAACAGGGAGCTCCAACTAGGGCACTCCCTGGAAGCCTGACTTTTGGGCCGCTAGCTCTGGCTGGGGTCCTGATTGGGTCTGAAACATTCCGTTCCTTCCCAGTGTATCAAGAAACTGCTAACTTTAAAACAATATCACCCCTGGGAGCGGAATTGCAGTGCCGAGACCTTGCGTGCTAGCAAGAATGGAGTGGGAGCAAACAAAAGAGTGGGAGGGGCGTCCTGATGAGCACATGCTTTGCCTAAAACCTAACACAAAAGAGAGAGGTCTGATTTTAGACCTATCAGCCTTGATGGTGTCCCTTTTGCAAAGGGTACACTTTGTTCAGATGTGAAAAGTTAGGGTGCCAAAGTCGATAACATGCAGCTTCAGCATTTGGGATTGTAATGCAGTGGTGCATGGACATGCTTCCCCATTGTGGGCGGGGGGAGCAGAGGAGCATGGCTAAGCAGCTGGAGATGCACTGATCTGGCGCATCCCTACTGTAGTAACTAGGCTCACACTCAGTCCAATTTATTTCCTTGGATGTATCAGCATCCAGCTCCCGCTGTCGATACACTCTCTGAAAGGGGAACCCTTGAGACAGGGCAATAGCAGACACATCACCTGTCCTCCCCCTGGGGAGCTGTGGCCCATGCTGACTCTGAGAGGTGCAGTTTGTAAAACGAGCCCTATAACTGCGTCTCCAGTTACATAATGTACCATGTGCAATGGCAGGAGAATTTCCTCTGCTTTCTTGAACAGAAATACTGTAGCTGTCTGTGTGGATTATGGTGCTCTTGTTTTAAACTGACATCACTAAATGTTTTCCGTTTAAACTTGTTAGAAAATGAGTGAACTCCATTGGGACCCTACCTGGAGGGACTATTAAGTTCGTGCAGTACGTGTAAGGTAATTGTTTTCAAAGGTTGAAACTGTTGCATCCTCCATCCTTCTCCTCAGTGCAGTGTCATACTAGCCCCATGCTCTGGGAATGGAAAGTGGGTGATGGGAGAAGAGCTTAGCTCAGGGGTAGGCAACCTGTGGCACAGGTGCCAAAGGGGGCACGCAAGCTGATTTTCAGTGGCACTCACACTACCTGGGTCCTGGCCACCAGTCTGGGGGGGCTTTCCATTTTAATTTAATTTTAAGTGAAGCTTCTTAAACATTTTAATAACCTTATTTACTTTACATACAACAATAGTTTAGTTATATATTAAAGATTCATAGAAAGAGACCCTCTAAAAACATTAAAATGTATTACTGGCACGCGAAACCTTAAATTAGAGTGAATAAATGAAGACTCAGCACACCACTTCTGAAAGGTTGCCGACCCCTGGTTAGCTGCATGGGGAAGCAGCAGGGGAACATCTTTCCAGAGAGCAGAGCTCCTCTGGAGCCATGTTAGATTGGGATGATGATGCAATGCAGGCATGGGTGGCACATGAACCACCAGCTGGGGGAGGCTAGCCTCCAGCCCCGCCCCTTCCGCCACAGCCCCGCCGGAGCCCAGAACCCCCCGCCACGACTGCCAGCCGCTGCCCCAGGCTAACACCCTCCCAGCCCCGGAGTGCTGGAAGGATGGGCGGCGTGGACCCGGCCCCTCCAGGGTGCACAGCCCCAGCCCAAGCCAGGGCCACTGAATAAGGGGAGCCACAGAGGGGGGTCTGGGGTGAAGTGTGGGCTGTGCCATGGCTGGCTGTTTGGGGGGGCACAGCCTCCCCTAGCCTATGATACCCACCGTCCATGGATGCAGGCTACTGTGGTGCAAGGTAAATGCTTTGATTTCATCAAGCTTGAATTTGTCATGCTGAGTTCAGTTTAGTCTGTGGGCTTCAAGCCATTACCCCAGCCTTACCCTCAGCTCTCTTTGACCTAGTGGAGCATCAGCAAGTTTCGAAGGCTAGCTACCACTTGAAATAACTGATTTCCTGTGTTTTCGTTGTGCAAAAGAGCCAGGTTACACAACTGGCCAGTTCCCAATTTGTGTGGGAAGTGGTTGGGTATGATTTACTGGGCCTGTCAATTCATCTCCTCAAATATAGTAATGGTATGAACAGCAAAACCTGAGCACGCACAGTTTTCCTTAAATAGAAAACATTTTTCTTTCATCCCTTAAGGAGCAGCACGAAAGAAGAAAAATAGAACAAGTGACCATTTCTGAGCATAAACACTTACAGCAGTTTCTTTTTCAAGGAAGTTTAACATCTGTTCTGGCCCTTTAGGATACAAGCCTAAAATACAACCCCACCCTACCAACTACCCACAATCAGGTGCAGCCACTACTTACAGGGCAGTATACATTTACACAGTTAGATAGCTCAGTGGGAGGGATAGCTCAGTGGTTTGAGCATTGGCCTGCTAAACCCAGGGTTGTGAGTTCAATCCTTGAGGGGGCCATTTAGGGATCTGGGGCAAAAATTGGGGATTGGTCCTGCTTTGAGCAGGGGGTTGGACTAGATGACCTCCTAAGGTCCCTTCCAACCTTGATATTCTATGATTCTATAAGTGAAGTGGTCACTCTATCTAAGGGGACCTCTTGAAAGCTCTCATTCCTCAACTTCAGCGTGGGCTTGGTCAGAGTTGCTTGTGTTGCACATCTTCTGCGCTGAAAGGCCCAGCACAAATTTGCTTTACCTTCTGCTTCTTTTCCTTTTGTCTTCTGAGTGCTTTGGCTTTACCCTGGGTTATGTCCACTCTCCTCTTTACCATCTTGAAAATTTTAGTCCTGTCCCATTATTCATCTTTGCTTTCCTAAGTAGCCACAGATCTGACTCCCTTTCTACTCAGCTGAACCCGCTGGCCCTCCTTGTCTCTTTGGACTCTTACCATCCTCTCAGTATTTAACCAAAACTCTGTGCTGTCCATCCTGTGTGGGTGCAAAAATGGGGGGCAGGGAGTAGAGGAGTGTGCAAGGAGCTTCCTCCACCTTTGCATCTCTCTGCAAGGGTCAGGCACAAGCCCATAGATGAGCAAAGGCCCTGACCCTAACTCAAAAGAGGGCTCGGTGCCCACTCAACAGATTTGGACTGCTGTAGGGGATGCACATCCGGCATCCGTTGAAAGGGTGGCAGAGCTGTGGCTGCCACGTGTGCTCCCTGGGGAGCCCAAAAGGAATTCGAAATGAGTCAGCCAGAGTTCCTCCGGGTGGCTCCCTCCACAATGCAATGTGCTCCTTTCCCCTCTCCAGCACAAGCCATGGCTTTAACACAATCAGGTCCTTTACATTTGTAAAGCGCTTTGAGATTCTCAGATGAAAGCATAATAAAAATGCAAAGCAGTAGTAATTGTCTACGTAGTCAAATACCTTGACACCTGCTGAGTATTATTTTACTCTGTGAGTAATCCCATTGACTTCAAGGAAATGGTTGTAGAATAAGAAACTGTTCAGCATGAGTCAGGATGGCAGAACTGATTCTTTCTTTGATCCTCCTTCCCTTGAAGTCTGCATTTTCAACTTGAATGCACAACTAATAGATTGGGGGGGGGGCGTGTATATGTGTGTGTGTATATATATATATATATATATATATATATATATATATACTAGAATTTAGCTCATTTATTTTGAAGAACAATAAATATCAAACAAAATTCCCTGATTTAAATTTGTTTCATCTGTTTAAAAGTTTTGCATGAAACAGAAGAGTTTGACTGTATTTTACCTCCGACCAGCAGTTATGGAAAGGATCGTATGTTTCTATGCTGTTGATTCTCTGTATGCCATCAAAACCTCCAACCACGTACACTTTGCCACCTAGCACAGCCATTTTGTGCCTCCATCGCCCGATGTTTAAATATTCAATTTGGATCCATTTGTTGATGGAGGAATTGTATTTCCAGACATCATGTTGTGTTTCTTTCCCACCTGTAAGGTACACAATACATGTAAGTGACATTATTGGCATAACCTGTGTTTTCTCAGAACCTCTAGTATGTTCTATTTGTCATACAAGAAACAAAAACCATTGGTACATGGCATTTGCTCGGGAATCACATCTCCAGCAGAATAGTACTTGCTTTAGGCCTTGGCTAGACTTACGAGTTACAGCGCAATAAAACTGCCTGCAGCGCTGTAACTCATTAACTGGCTACACTTGCAAGGCACGTGCAACGCTGTATCTCCTCAGATACAGCGCTGCATGTACTCCACCTCCCCGAGAGGAATAACCACTGTTGTGAAGTGGGTGGAACGTTGGTCTTTCAGTGTAGCCGAGGAACAACGCAGTTACTGATCTCCGGAAGCTGCTTTGTTTTGAAACGGCACTTCCGGGTTGGAGTTCAGAGCTCCGTTGTTGAGGTGCTTTACAAAAAACCAAACACAGGTACTGTTTGCAGGCGGGGGGAGGGGAGGAGAGGGGAGGGGCTCCGTTAGGAATGCCGGCAGCAAAGTTGCCTTGGACAGAGACAGCGTGGGGGGCGGGGGGGAGAAGAACGGCGGGGGGGAGAGGGAAGGCTCCGTTTCCTCTCTTTTATCTGCTCTTTAAAAACAAACAAAGCCCCTGCTGTTTGCTTTCAGTGATTGAGAGAGAGGCAGGGGATGTGGAGGTGTGGAAATAATGAGCTGACACTCTGTGGAGATTTCAAAACCCCCACTCTGTCTCCAAAAACGCTCCCTGTCAAAGTCCCCTTCACCCCCCCCCATTTGAAAAGCACGTTGCAGCTACCTGAATGCCCATAATGCACTGCTCCCAATACAGCTGCAAGTGCTGCAAATGTAGCCACGTCAGTGCTAGTTACTGTGCTGGCGGCTGCCAGTGTGGACAGGCTGCAGTGCTTTCCCTACTCAGCTGTACAAACACGGGTTTAACTAACAGCGCTGTACATCTGCAAGTGTAGCCAAGGCCTTAGAGGAAGATAACTTGCATGCTTAAAGCTCATCTAGTTACATTTGCATTGCTATACTTTGGAGAGGGCAGAGAAATTCCTGGGGGTTATTTTACAAGCCATCTCTTTCCCAGACATGAATCACTATTCATGCTTCAGCTCTCCTACCATCTTTTCTTTTGCATTTGTAACTTTAATATACAGTCAGTGGCCTATTGCTTGTAAAGATGTGCAGAAGAATTTCAGGAATGAGACCTGTTGCTGATTGTAGAATGTTAGACATAGAGTTTAAAGCCAGAAGGGACCACCAGATTACCTAGTCTGACCTCCTATATATTGCAGGCCACCACGACACCCACCCCCACCACCCGCACACTAAATCCAACAACTCAAATGAGACCCACAAGAGACTAGACTATTATATGCCACAGGCAGAGAATAGAGACCAATGTGCACCAGAGCTGAGGCCCCCTCAGTGGCAGGAAATGTATTAAGTAAACCATAGCCAGATAATCCTGGCAAGTGGCCCACACCCACCCATTGCAGAGGAAGACAAAAACCCCACAACATCACTGCCAATCTGACCTGGAGGAAAGTCCCTTCCCCTCCCTAAACATGGCAATCAGTAAGATCCTGAGCATGTGAACAATAACCAGCCAGCCAAGCACCTGAGAGAGAGAATGGTCAGTACCAGCTCAGAAACCTGGCCCTCACTGTCCTATGTCCCATCTCCAGCCATGGCCATCACTGATGCTTCAGAGGAAGGAGATTTTAAAAAACAATAACACCATAATAAATGGGAAGAGGGGGAGCCTTTCCTGACCACTTTCAACTGAAACCCTGAAGCATGAGCTTTAGAAACATAAGACATAAACCAGAAGCGAACCACCACCACCACCACCTCAAGCAACTCTGTCATACAATTGCATTCATAAATATGTCCAGCTCTCTTAAAACTAATTAAGTTGTT
Source organism: Chelydra serpentina (assembly GCA_037349315.1). Classification (NCBI taxonomy): domain Eukaryota; kingdom Metazoa; phylum Chordata; order Testudines; family Chelydridae; genus Chelydra; species Chelydra serpentina. Next base: position 3,136,794 of record JBAIAC010000023.1, read on the forward strand.
TACCCCTACAACGCCCACTTGGAGGCTGTTCCAGAATCTCACCCCTCTGACGGTTAGAAAACTTCCTCTAATTTTTACCCTGAATTTGTTGATGGCAAATTTATATCCATTTGCTCTTGTGCCAACACTTTCCTTTGGCTTAAATAACTCTTTACCTCCCTTGCTATTTACCCTCTTAACGTATTTATAGAGAACAATCATATTCCCTCTCAGCCTTGTTTTTGTTGAGAACTGGTGAACAAACAAACATGATATCAATTAAAAAATTAAGGCACTTCATCACATAGTCCTCAGCCACTTGAGAATCCCCTTGGGCCGGGAAGGTCCTGCTGGGGAAAGGTAAACCAGCTTTGCACTGGTGGAGCTGCTATTACATAGGGACGATCTAGCCAGCTGGTCCACTGACATCCAAAGTACAAACATGGGGCCTGATCCTGTACTCTTGTCCCATGAAACTCTCTCACTGAAGTCTGCCAGGGAGTTTTTCCAGAGTGAAAAATTCAGCATTGGGTCCATTGTTTCTTGAACGTGAAGGGGCCTGGCTGTGATCTCACTTCTCTTCATCTGACTCTGGGGGCGGCTACGCTGCAAAAAAAATAAATAATAACTCGCAGCAGCGAGCCTCAGAGCTCAGGTCAAGTAACTCGGACTTGCACTTCAGGACTACAAATAGGAGTGTAGACATAGCCCGGGCTCTGAAACCTGGCAAGAAGTGAGGGTCTCAGAGCCCAGGCTTCAGCAGTATTAGGTGTAGAATGATTTCGGTGAAATTGCTCCTTATTCACACCAGGAGATCAGAATCAGGCCCAATAGTTTAATCCCCAGAGTAGGTTTGCAAATGAGACTCAGTCATTCAAAAAGCCTTGCAGTGTTTTCGCCAGTACGTTAGTTTCTGTGTCATTTTTATTCATAACTGGAATACGAACAGAACTAGTTGAATGTGAAACCCATTGCACAGTTTGAGAAGCTTCACTGCATAACCTACAGTTCAGCTATGCAATCACTTCACCACTGATGATATTGCAAGGAGGATTCATATTCCATTACAGAATTGTCTGCACTCATTTGTATGCTGTACCACAGCCAGATCACTGCAAACTGATGGAGCTCATCTGGGCCAAATAACAGATTGAATAGGAGATAATTAGCATGCTAGAAAGATTCGTTGGTAATGCCTTTGTGTCTATGAATTTTTCACATATATATGTTGTTTTATTTGCACTCAAGCAGGTGAAGTGTATGAATGCGGAATGCCAGCATTCTTATTTGCAGTAGTGTTTAGAGACAGCAGGTGTTCCAACCACACATTGTCACAACCTTCCCATTTACATTACTGTTTGTTCTCTCCTGCATTAGAAAACAGCCCTGACAGGAATCTGAACTAAACCATGCTTTTGAATTCTGTCTACATCATGGGGGAGGGTGAAATTTTTTAGAGAACTGGAGGTATTTAAACGCCTTGTCGTAAGCTTTATGGGAAGTGGTGCATTGATAGTCTCTCGTCATTAAGAGCAGTAACTGCAGTAAATGAGGAGACTGTGCGGGCTAGGCTACACTTACCCGCTGCGTCGGAGGCGTCGGATCAATCTTCTGGGTTCAATTTATTGCGTCTTGTCTAGATGCGATAAATCGAACCAGGAAGTGCTCCCCCGTCGACACTTGTAATCCTGCTCGTCACGAGGAGTAAGCGCTGTCGACAGGGGAGCCTGCGCGCCGCGTCTGGACCCTAGGTAAGATCGAACTGAGATACTTCGACTTCAGCTACGTTATTAACGTAGCTGAAGTTGCGTATCTTAGTTCGACAGGGGGGGTTAGTGTAGACCTCAGACCTCCAACAGTACCTTGAGGGAAACCAGCTGGTAGAGCGATGAGGACGCAGAGATACTGAAGGAGTGGATAGCAAGGTAGAAAAGAACCAAGTCATAGAAGCCAAGAGAAGGAAGAAAATAGAGAAGTAGAAAGTGATAAACAGTGTCAGAGACAGCAGGCTGATCAGGAAGAATAAGCATAGATAAGTGCCCCCCTTTGATTTAGCTAGGAGGAAACAATTAATAACCTCGGCCAGTGCATCTTGGTTGGAGTGGAAAGGGTGAAAAGCAGATTGAAGGGGACCAAGGAGGTGAAGAGGTCAAGGAAGTGAGTAGATGAAGGGGAGGAGGGATGCTAGTTAGAGTGCCAGTCTGATCAAAGTAAGCAGTTCTTTCATAGCAGGGCATGTATAGGCATGTCTAGAGGCAGAGCAGTTAAGGGGATAGGAAGAATGGGAAAAGAAGCCAGAGATGACGGGAGGCAAAAGGCCTGGGGCTAAGGAGACAGATTGAGAGATTAAAGGCAGACAGTAATGAGCTCTCTGAATGCGACAGGTGCAAAGGATTGGGGGGACATGTTTGTTAAACATTCCCAGTTGGAATGTTGGCTTTGATGCCCCCACTTAAGGACTACTGAACAAAGGGAGAAGCTCTGAAGAAATAAAGAGCAAAATGTAATGGTAGGATGAAAAGAGAACTTCCTTTCCTTAAACTAATGGGGAGTGAAGGAGAATGAATCCTGGCCCCAGAACAGAGATTTAATAAAGACTAAGGACTTGGCTACACTTGCAAGTGAGAGCGCATTAAATCAGCCCTGGGTGCCCTAACTCCTGAGGTGTCCACACTGGCAAGGCACTTAGAGCACCTGGACGCTGCAGCTGAAGCGCTCCTGGTAATTCACCTCCACAAGAAGCATAACGCTTGCTGCGCTCTGGCTGAAACGCCTGGGCATCAGTGTGGACGAAGTGTTGCATTACTGCGCTGTGATTGGCCTCTGGAAACATCCCATAATCCCCTGAAGTCAAGTGGCCACTCTTGTCATTGTTTTGAACTCAGCTACAGGCATGGAATATCCCCCTTCAAAGCTCCGTTTCTGACAGCCGGCTGCTCATCTGCTCCGGGACAAAGTAAACCATTACTGTGGAATGCTGCTGCTGTGAGTGTGTGAGAGAGAGAGGCGGGGGGGGGGGGGGGGCGGGGGGGGAGTGGGGTCTGCTGCTGTCTGAACTTACAAGACAGCATGCTGACACACTCTCAGCCCCCCAAAACACACTGTCTCTCCCCCCACATACACACAACACACTCCCTGTCACACTCCACCCGCCCCCCATTTGAAAAGCACGCTGCAGCCACTTGCACACTGGGATAGCTACCACAATTCACTGCTCTTTGTGGCATTGCAAGAGCTGCTAATGTGGCCACGCCAGCGCACTGCAGCTGACAGTGTAAACACGCGGCAGCGTTTTCCCTGCTGCGGTCTCCGAAGTCTGGTTTAACTCCCAGAGCTCTACATCTGCAAGTGTAGCCATGCCCTTAGTTGGAGCAAGCTTGTTAAAATCCATGTAGTCCTAAACGCAGACTGCAATAGGAGATATTTTAGACAAGCATCATCTTCTTGGCAGAATGTTCCCATTTGACACCCCAACCCTCGCCCTCCCCCTGTTCTACTTCACTAATTTTTGAAGTAAAGGTTGTGTTTGGGAAAGGTGCCTGATTGAGAACTCTGCAGAATGATGTCTCCTACCCACAGCACCAGGACAGTATTGGCATTGGCTGCGCAAGCTTCCCCGCACAGCCCCACCCTTCATCCCACATTGGGGAAACCTGTAGCCTCCACTCACTCTGTAACCTCTCCGCTTGGACTGGCAGCTAGGATGTGGCAGTTGTGAGGGTGGCTTTGAGCCAGTGGGCACCTTTCCCCTAGAAAACCAAATGCGATCACCAAATTCATTTCCAATAGGTCACTACCAATCTGACCTGCCTTTGAACCTGCGAGTTTGAAATAAAAGGTTCTGTATTCCATTGCCAATCCCCTAAGCAAGCTAGAGTCTTCCTTGTCTTCGTATGGGTTAGTATGGAGCGGGTATTTATAGAAGTTAAATTTCTCTTCTGAATCTGTTCAAACTGTTACCCACAATCACACATTCACACTGCTGCCTTGTAGTAATGGCGATTAACTTTGCTTTCAGTAAATGATTAGGTTTTTTTAGAGTCCCACCTTCTGCACTACTGAAGTGCTCCTGCAAATAGGATTTTCAATCCCAACTGTTGCTATTCGTGCAGAACTCCTATTGGGGTCTTTTAGAAAAGCTTTGAGGTAGCTACTGTTGATTGTATGCCGCATATGCAGCTGTAAGAGGCCTTTCTGTAACTATCATTCTTGACACTTTGGTGTGTCAACACTGGGCATGCACACCAATCCATGCAAATACAGTTGTGCATTTGTTTGAAAACTGAACCCATATTAAGAGGCTCAGCACTGCCACTACTCAACCCAGTGCTTCTCAGGAGCATGTCCCTCAACCATGGCAATGTACGTGAGGAGCTCCTTTCAAAGGCAATGGCTGAAATGCTCTAATACTAGCTGTTTATGTCAATTTACAAAGCATAGTATATGTGCTACATCTGTGGTTCTCAATCAGCGGCACATGTACCCCTGAGGGTACGCAGAGGTCTTTGAAGGGCTACATTAACTCATCTAGATATTTGCCTAGTTTTACAACAGGCTACGTAAAAAGCACTAGTGAAGTCAGTACAAACTAAAATTTCATACAGACTACTTGTTTATAGAAGCGACAAAGAGTCGCTTATAGACTTACCTGTCCCTGGACATTTCCACTGCATGCATCCGATGAAGTGGGTATTCACCCACGAAAGCTTATGCTCCAATACATCTGTTAGTCTATAAGGTGCCACAGGACTCTTTGTCGCTTCTACAGATCCAGACTAACATGGCTACCCCTCTGATACTTGTTTATACTACTCTATATGCTATACACTGAAATGTAAGTACAATGTTTATATTCCAATTGATTTATTTTATACCAATATGGTAAAAATGAGAAAATCAGCAATTTTCAGTAACAGTGTGGCTGTGACACTTTTGTATTTGTATATCTGATTTTGTAAGCAAGTAGTATTTAAGTGAGGTGAAAACAAGACAAATCAACCTCCTGAAAGGTTGAGAGCTGCTGGTCTTCATAAAAGCTGTACCTATTTCCCCTCCTTTGTTTATGAGACTCGTGTGTTCTTTTCTCTTAGTTCCATTGGCATTATCTTGCTCCTTACCTGATATGTATACTTCATTTTTTAGCGTAATACATGCAAACTCCACCCATTTTTTATTCTCGCTCTCCATTTCCTGTTCTGTTATTGGTAATTTTGCCACCTCCAAACGGCTCCGCCTCAAAGGATCCAGGCAAGTTACTTCTGCGACAAATTTTTCATCTTTTGTGCAACCACCTATGATCATAAACACCTCAGACTGGAACTCATGCATCCGGGGCTTGGTTCTTTCTGAAATAATCTAGACACAAGCAATATAGAATGAATACTCTGGATGTGTCACATGTGTGGTTAAAAACAGCATTATACCCTATGGTGTGAGTAGCTCACTAATGTACTTCCCATTGGTTCAGTTCTTTGGTCAAGTTTTGCATACAGTACATTGAAAAGAGCCTCCTCTCACACGGTATTAACCAGCCCCAGGAGCACAGCTGTCTGTCCATAGGTGCTGACTCCGGGGGTGCTCCGGAGCTGGAGCACCCATGGGAAAAAAATAGTGGGTGCTCAGCACCCACCAGCCACAGCTATTTGGCGACCTGCCTATCAGCTGTTCAGGGACTGGCAGGATTCGGGGGGAGAGGGCAGGAAGAGGCGAAGTGAGGGCGGGGTCTCAGGGGAGGGGCAGAGTGGGGGCAGGAATTGGTGGAGAGATGATGGGGTCTGGGGTGAAGTGGGGGTAGGGTATCAGGGAAGAGCAGGGGTGGAGCACCCACCTGAAAAAATGAAAGTCAGTGCCTATCTTAGGTATTTATATGGCCCCTATCACTGCAGTATCTCTTCTGAGCACCTCTCAGTCTTTAATGTATCTAGTCTCTCAACACTTCTGTGAGATAGGGGTGTACAATTATCCTTATTTTACAGGTGTAGAACTGAGGCACAGAGATACCAAATGACTTGCCCAAGGTCACACAGGAAGTATGCTGCACTGTAGGGAATTGAACCCAGGGCTCCCACGGCCTAGGCTAGAGCTCTAACCACTCTGCTTCTCTACAACCAGTGCACAAATCTAAAATGCTGTGTTGCAGTCACAGAGTGAGACTGGTTCTAGTAAACTGTTTCTGTGTTGACGATAAAAGTGTCAAAGCGCTGTGCTGTTCCCAGGAGAATATTTACAAGGGGAGTTAGTCACGATTCTAAGTTCAGAGGTGTTAGGCACCAACTCCGCGGGTGCTCCGGGGCTGGAGCACCCATGGGGAAAAATTGGTGGGTGCTCCGCACCCACCGGCAGCTCCCCTCCAGCCCTGGGGCCCGCGCCCAGCTCATCTCACCACCAGGAGACGTTCCGGGGCTCCACCCCCGACACCAGGCGACGTTGCGTCGGCATTGGGGGCGGGGCCCGGCATCAGGGGCGGGGCCCCGCAATGTCACCCGGCGTCAGGGGCGGGGCCTGGTGTCGGGAGCGGGGCCCCGCCCCCAACGCCGGGCATCAGCCCCCACCAGCGCCACTGGAAGTTGGCGCCGGTGCTCCAGCCCCGGAGCACCCATGGAGTCGGCGCCGGTGGTGCTCCCCCCGGCCCCGCCCCAACTCCACCCCAGCCCCACCCCTTCCCCAAATCCCCGCCCCCTCCCCCCCGGGAAAAATTGGTGGGTGCTGAGCACCCACCGGCAGCTCCCCGGCAGCCCCTGCCCAGCGCGCACGCTCGCCCGCCCAACTCACTCACCTTCCGGGTTCCCTGCGCGGCGGGAGGCGCCTCCCCTGGAAGGCGCTTTTTTTAGCGGCAGCAGCTGGCCGCCTCTCAGCTGAGCTGCTGCGGCTAAAAGCGCCTTCGGCAGAACCCGGAAGGTGAGTGAGTTGGGCGGGTGGGCGAGTGCGCGCGGGGCTGCCGGGGAGCTGCCAGTGGGTGCTCAGCACCCACCAATTTTTCCCCGTTATTGATAAGCTTGGTGTAGTGCTGAAGTGCAGGTGGCATGACATCCTTTGCTCCTAGTAGATACACCATTAGTCATATTGGAATGAATGCAGTGGAAATTTCAAGGAAAGCTTTTTATAGCATACAGGAATTTATCATTTATTTGAAATTTCTACCCTGTCAAACAACACTAGATGTTTTTCTTGGACTTTTAAAACTAATTTACAGTGTGTTTCTATAAACTGGCATAAACAATCTAAATTAAAAAGCAGGGTCATGCAGATGTAAAATTCCTTTCTGTGTTTGCTCAGTATAATTTACTAAACTGTCAGCAAGTCTCAGCATCTGTGTCAGAGCTCTGCAGATGTCTCATAATCCCTATTTTAACCCCTCTGCCAGCCTCGCAGGCCTTCATCTTAGCCATCAGCGTTGGACAGGACTTTCAAGAGCACACACATTCTGCCCCTTCAGCATCCAGGGAAATACCTGTTGAGTGATGGGTGGCACTCTCTTTGCACAACCCCACTGGCCCAACAGCACTGCCATTGATTGCTGGCTCAGACAGCCAGGCACAGGACTGAAAACTGAACCCAGATCTCTAGCAAGGCAGTACAAGACACTCCCATTGGATCACCTGCTGGCTGGCCTGAATTCCTAATCACATTTGAAGTCAGGGCCTGCCTGTGTTTTGTGATGCCCTATGCAGGCTCCTGGCCAGGGAGCCTATCTAGCCCCTTCCCCTCCAAACACAGGGTTTCACCAATATCTTTGCACCTGTGCAAGACCTCTGACAGCCTGCTGCCCTCTCCTGACACTCCTCAGGCTGTGGGGAATCACAAGCACACTGTCTCTCTCATTCTCGGCTGTGAAATTTTGACATCTGATGACCCCCTTTTGTGGGCCAGGAAATAGAATTGAAGCATAACTTTCCAAGTGGGGGAGGGATCAATTAGGAAATTCCTTTTCCACCTTTGCCTGTTACACCTGGGCTTAGATGGGATCATGGCTGGAACAGGGTATGGAACTGTGGATTGCAGGTTAGGCACATACGTATGTCACATCCTTTGCTAATGAATAGGTTATACAGACTTCTGTTTAGGATTCTGTCCCTGAGATCAAACCTGTGTTTTTCACAGCTGGTTTTTCCTTTCCTAAAAAGTTCCCTGGCAACTAATACAGGTAGACACTGCGCCTTCCCACACCCACACTGAAATTCTTGAGTGTCTCTGTCTAGCTGGCCCTGTGCATGGAACCAGGATCATTTCAGAGCAAATTTGAATAGCGGCCCTGCACTTGAGCCTTTTTTGTACTATAAAGACAGCTAGCACTGCTTGAGCAGATGTGCTATGCATTCTAATCAGCAGAAGGGCATACAGGACACACACATACAGCAGCAGGTTTTCAAAAAGTTACCAGAATCATTACTTGATTTATGCAGCCCCCATCCCAAGTATACAGGCAGAGTACAGCATGCTACGAAAGGGAATCACGTCACCCAACACTAAGCAAAGCCGTCTTTGAGGTGGAGCACACGAGTCAGCCTACATTCATAACACCACACAACAGTTATTTAGGAGGGGATGTGAAGAATAACATACTCAAGAGGTTCCGTCTGGATAGAGGATATGAGCGAAGGCATGGGCAGACGATCATTCTCAAGAACACAGGGGATTCTTTAACAAACCTAGCTCATTCGTATCTCCAGGCAGGCTGTTCCTCCTCTCTTATATTTTAATAGCTCCTACATTCTGAGGCCAGAGGGGACCATTATTTTCTTCCAGTCTGACCTGCTGCATAACCCAGACCAGATAATTTCACCCAGGAATTCCTGCATCAAACCCATAGCAATTGTATTGACAATTGAACCTTTAGGCTCAACAGTACAACTACAAAGAGAGTATATTTTAGTAGGGAAAGTAGACAGAGATAACTGTTTGTGCAGGTATGGTACTGCTTACCCCCACTGGAATGCTTAGCAGCATTTGATGTTATAGATGATTATTTTAATTGAGATACCAATATTACATAAGAAAGCAATGTCCAAAGTAATACCTTTGATTTGCCTTTTTACTAGGGAATACATCAAGGAATATTAATTAACCTTAGTTTGGTATTAGACAGAATTACGTGTGAGGGGTTCTCTCTCCTTTCAGAGATTCATGAACATTTTCTTAAATGCGTTTATGTTAAAATAAGCTGTCTGGAAACCTCTCAGATTTCACAGTTAAATCTCCAGGGTAACTGATCGTGATTATCTTATTTTTCAGAAGTACTAATTTGTGAACTTATCTTGTAAATAAGAAAAATACCCGTGGCACCTTAGAGACTAACAAATTTATTTCTCTAAGGTGCCACAGGTATTTTTCTTGTTTTCTTTTTGCTGACACAGACTAACACGGCTACTACACTGAAACCTATCTTGTAAATATGTTTTTCCACCTCCAAAATCCATACTGAGTTCTGTGATTGTCAGCCTGAAATATTCCTTAATTAGAATTGGTTCAGCTCTCCCCACCCCCCATTTACTAAGTATTTTCATTTGTTACTTACCTCATTGCCTGACAGGTGGTACATTCTTGCTTCTTGAAGCAGAGGGAAGACATCAGGACACTGTCTAATGAGTTGATCGGCTTCAACTGTCTCTACAAAATACCAAGGGTCCAGAAGGGGTAGTCGGACGTTCTCAAGAACGTAGGGTAGGAGAGGAAACCGTTCAGACTCTTTGTATCGAACCCAGTTCATAACAGTCTCAAACACCTGCGCCTCTTCAGTGACATAGAGGTCATCGCTCTTTAGTGTGTTATAGAGAACATCAGCGGGGATCTCCAGAAATTCCTCACAGTGCAGCACTTGAGCGAAGTTCTGAATAATATAGCTCTGGACTTGCTGCTTCAGATTCTCCAGAGAATGAGTGTCGGCCAGCCTCAGAATTCCAACACAGTTTTCCGGATGAAGGGCTTCGGTGAGGAAACTGGCACAAGCATCCACCATCCGCAGAAACTACAGACACAAGAGGCATGTAAGGTACTGTGCAGTTAATATATATTTGTATTGTGGTAGCATGGGGGAGCCCCAGTTAAGGGCCAGGCCCCCCTTATGATAGACACTGGACAAACACAAAACAAAGAGAGATCCTTGCCCTCAAGAGTTTACAATCTGAGTATAAAACACTAGATAATATACAGATACAGACAGACTGATGAGCACAGGAAAGAATGAGTATAGTATGACAAGCAGCAGTCTCAGGCAGCGCACCAGCAGCCTAACCAATGTCCTTTTTTTTTTTTAGGCATCATAACAAAGGAGATTTTTAAGGAGGATAATCAAAGGTTACATATATGGCCCTCAGCACCACACAATTTGAGCACCTGAATAGTCATGAGTGGAGTTTATTCCTACAACACTTTTGTGATGTAGGGAAGTATTTATCCATATTGTGGATGGGGAACTGAGGCACAGAGTAGATTAAGTGACTTGCCCAAGGTCACACAGGAAGTCTGTGGCTCACCCAGGAATTAAAACTGAGTCTCATGAGTGTCAGTCCAGGGCCCTATCCAGATTAGACCATCCTTCCTGTCCTTATCATTGTTTATTTACTTCGTGAGTATGTTTGGTGAGCAGCTAATTATTTAAATCAGGCGCGGGCAATACAGCTTGGACCTATGAGATACAAAAATTGGTGTTTTAGGGACTAGTGTTCTGAAGTGCTGAGTGCAAACAACTCCAGTTAAAGCTGGTGTGAACTGCTGGTGCTCACCACCTCTGGAAATCTAGGCCAATCATGTGTGTAAGGCCTTACCGAAGGAAGTGAGTTTGAAGGGAGATTTGAATGGACAGAAAGTGGCTAACTGGCTCACAGAAAGAGGGAAAGAATTCCAGGCATTGGTAGTGGCATACGAGAAGGATATAAATGGTGCCTCTGACTCATGGGGAGTGCAGATGGACCTGTGAGAGTAACACATCCCATGCTGATCCAGTTCTGTCACTTTTGTGGTGGTTTGGTGATGAGGCCATCAAATTAAACGTCCCTTGGGACTACAGCCAGGATCTGGTTGGAGGAAGCCATACAGCCTTTGAACTTTATTTGACAGTGGTTCACGAGGCATTAAAAAAATGTGTGCAGTGGGACAGATTCTGATCTCATTTGCACCCATGGAGTACATAAAAACATAAGAGCGGCCATACTGGGTCAGACCAAAGGTCCATCTAGCCCAATATCCTGTCTTCTGACAGTGGCAAATGCCAGGTGCCCCAGAGGAATGAACAGAACAGCTAATCATCAAGTGATCCATCCCCTGTCGCCCATTCCCAGCTTCTGGCTAACAGAGGCTAGGGACACCATTGATGGACCTATCCTCTATGAATGAATCTAGTTCTTTTTTGAACCCTGTTATAGTCTTGGCCTTCACAACATCCTCTGGCAAAGAGTTCCACAGGTTGACTGTGCATTGTATGAAGAAATACTTCCTTTTATTTGTTTTAAACCTGCTGCCTATTAATTTCATTTGGTGACCCCTAGTTCTTCTGTTATAAGAAGGAGTAAATAACACTTCCTTATTTACCCACCATCTGACCAATTACTCTGAAACTGCTGTTTGTTTTACAGCAGTGCTTTCATATGGGTTTCCTTTTCTACCTGGCTTCAGCTCTGTTTTAACCATGCAAGAATCATTGTAATTTAAAGGGACACTGTCAAATTGAAGAGTTTTAAATTGATTAATTAAAAAGTAAATCACATCTTCCGAGAGCGCGCCCATTAAATAATATGCCCTAACATTTTTTTTTAATTTAAAAAAATGTGTCGGGATTTCTCTGCTCCCCTGCTGATGTTCCGAAGGGTCTTTTCAGAGAGGGAAAAATAGATGGGGCCAAAGAGCAACACTAGCAGATGTGCCTCAGGCCTCCACCTTCCCCAGCACACTTGTGCCTGCCTGATCAACAGCAGCACTACCATCACTGAGGTCATGTCTACACCTAAAACGCTACAGCAGCATAGCTTTCTCACAAGGGGGGAGTCTCATGCAGCACAGAGGAGGATTTTGTGGATGAGGAGGAGGAGGAGAATGCGCAACAGGCAAGCGGAGAATCCGTTCTCCCCGGCAGCCAGGACCTTATCATCACCCTGGAGCCAATATCCTCCCAAGGCAGCTTCCCAGACCCTGAAGCTGGAGAAGGCACCTCTGGCGAGTGCACATTTGTAACTACACCACAGGGGTTAGAATCAATTGTGTTTAATGTTTGATTTGCCTCGAAGAATTGGGATGCATTCAGGGCAGGGCCGGCTCTGGCTTTTTTGCCGCCCCAGGCAAAAAAAAACAAAAAATGGCCGCCCGCCACCCCGCTCCCCCAGCTGGCAGGGAGTGCGGCATGCCCGTGGCCCCACTCCCCCGGCCGGGGCACTGGCGGGGAGAACGGCATGGCCGCCGCCCTGCTGCCCCGGCCGGGGCGCCTGCGGGGAAGTGTTTTTTTTAATAAATAATTTTTTTTTTAAAATCCTGAGTGCCACCCTGCCCAGAGGTGCCGCCCCAAGCACGTGCTTGGTCGACTGGTGCCTGGAGCCGGCCCTGATTCGTGGCCAGTACAGCTACTGGAAAAGTCTGTTAACGTGTCTGGGGATGGAGCAGTAATCCTCCAGGGGCATCTCCATGAAGGTCTCCTGGAGGTACTCTGAAAGCTTTTGCAGAAGGTTTCTGGGGAGGGCTGCCTTATTTCGTCCTCCACGGTAGGACACTTTACCACGCCAAACCAGTAGCAAGTAGTCTGGAATCATTGCAGCACAAAGCATGGCAGCGAATGGTCCTGGGTTTTGGTCGCATTTGTGCAACATTCAGTCTTTATCTTTCTGAGTTATCCTCAGGAGATTGATATCATTCATGGTCACCTGGTTGAAATAGGGGAATTTTTGTAAGGGAACAGTAAAGGGACCCCGTTCATGCTGGGCTGTTTGCATTTAGCTAAAAGGGATCATCCCTGACAATAGCCACGTGGTGGGGGGAGGGCTGAAGGGATCATCCCAGAGAATAGCCCCGCGGTTGGGTGAAGGGGAGGGATGTGCTGCACATCCACCCCAAAACCACAGCCCCTCCTTTTAAATGGCCAACCCAACCGGCATTGCTTGCTATGGGAAAGGCGGATGCTGCAATTTGAAACCATTCCCACATGTTATGAAGGCGGAAGAAGCCAACCCTACATACCCTTTGGCTTACCATGGCTGCCTGGAAACCGAATTCTGTTGCCTAGCCATGTGTGAGGTGTCACCATACCGGAAGGCGCTCAATATAAAAGGCATAATGTGACCTTGTACCTAAAGCACATGTGCTGTCTGCTGTGAATTGCTTGATTCACTGTGAAAGAGTCTCCTCTTTGTTCTCAGAAATGTCTTCTTAAATTCTACTCTCCCTCTTTATCCCCCCGCAGGTGCAAATGTTTCTACGCTCCCCCTAGCATCTCCGTCCCAGAGGTTATCGCAGATTAGAAGGCAAAAAAACTGCACTCGCGATGACATGTTTTCTGAGATCATGCAGTCCTCCCACACTGATAGGGCACAGCTGAATGCATGGAGCTTTTAGGTGGCAGAGTCCAGGAAAGCATTCAGTGAGCGTGATCAGAACACGCAGGAGATGATGCTGAGGCTAATGGGGGTGCAAACAGACATGATCAGGAATCTGGTGGAGCTACAGGAAAGTCAACAAGAGCACAGACTGCCGCTACATCCACTTTATAACCGCCTACCCTCCTCACCAAGTTCCATATTCTCCTCACCCAGACGCGCAAGAATGCGGGGTGGGGGTGGGGGGGGAGAGGCTCCGGGCACCCAGCCACTACACTCCAGAGGATGGCCCAAGCAACAGAAGGCTGTCATTCAAACAGCTTTGATTTGTAGTGTGGCTACAATAAGTAATGTGGCCTTGTCCTTCCCTCCTCCCCCACCCCACCCAGGCTACCTTGTCAGGTATCTCACTTTTTAAAAAATAAATAAAGAATGCATAGATTCAAAACAATAGGGACTTTATTTCCTTTGCCAGCTGTTGTCGAAGGGGAGAGGGGGATTATCTTACAGGGAAGTAAATTCAACAAATGGGGCAGTTTTGCATCAAGGAGAAATACACACAACTGTCACACCACAGCCTGGCCAATCATGAAACTGGTTTTCAAGGCCTCTCTGATGCGCAGCGTGCCTAGCTGTGCTCTTCTAATCGCCCTGGTGTCTGGCTGCTCAAAATCGGCCACCGGCGATTTGCCTCAATCTTGCACCCCACCATAAACGTCTCCCCCTTACTCTCACAGATATTATGCAGCACACAGCAAGCAGCAATAACAATGGGAATATTGGTTGCACTGAGGTCTAACCTAGTCAGCAAACAGTGCCAGTGAACTTTTAAACATCCAAAGGCACATTCTACCACCATTCTGCACTTGCTCAGCCTATAGTTGAACTGCTCCTTACTACTGTCCAGGCTGCCTGTGTACGGTTTCATGAGAAAGGGATTGGCTGGGTCCCCAAGGAGCTGGTCTGGGAAGTAAGTCCCTTCTTGCAGCTGTTCGAACAGCCCGGAATTCCTAAAGATGCGAGCGTCATGCACCTTTCCCGGCCATCCCACGTTGATGTCGGTGAAACGTCTCTTGTGATTCACCAGTGCTTGCAGCACCATTGAGAAGTATTCCTTGCGGTTTACGTACAGGTTGGCAAGGTGGTCCGGTGCCCCACCACAGTTAGGGAACCCCATTGCAGGAAAGCCATCCACTATGACCTGCACATTTCCCAGAGTCACTACCCTTGTTAGCAGAAGGTCAGAGATTGCATTGGCTAGTTGGATCACAGCAGCCCCCACAGTAGATTTGCCCACTCCAAATTGATTCCCAACTGACAGTCAGGAGTTGTAAGCTTCCACAGGGCTATCGCCACTCGCTTCTCAACTGTTAGGGCAGCTCTCATCTTGGTATTCCTGCGCTTTAGGGCAGGGGAAAGCAACTCACAAAGTTCCAGTAAATTTTTGCAGCCACTGGAAATCATCCCATTCCTGCAACACTATGCGGTCCCACCAGTCTGTGCTTGTTTTCTTGGCCCAGAATCGGTGTTCCACTGTATCAACCTGCCCCACTGCCGTCATGATGTCCCAATTGCCACATCCCGTGCTTTTAGGAATTCTGTGTCCATGTCCTCCTCACAATCATCCTCGTGCTGGTGGCTCCTAGCCAGGTTCTGCACATAGTGCAGGATAATGCACGGGGTGTTTACAATGCTCACAACAGCAGCGCTGAGCTGAGCGGGCTCCGTGCTTGCTGTGCTATGGCATCTGCATGAGTAACCCAGGAAAAAAGGTGCAAAACGATTGTCTGCCGTTGCTTTCATGGAGGGAGGGAGGGAAGGAGGGGAGACTGATGACATGTACCCAAAACCACCTGCGACAATGTTTTTGCCCCATCAGGCATTGGGAGCTTAACCCAGAATTCCAATGGGCAGCGGAGACTGCAGGGACTGTGGGATAGCTACCCACAGTGCACCACTCCGTGAGTCGATGCTAGCCACAGTATAGAGGATGTACTCCACTGACTTAATGCACTCAGTGGGGACATACACAATCGATTGTATAAAATCGCTTTCTAAGGATCGACTTCTATAAAATCGACCTAATTTCGTATTGTAGACATACCCTTAGTGTAGTCGAGTATCTCAGGTCTGCAGGCATTTCTAGCCCATTGACTCAGAGCAGGTCTACATGATGTGGGGGTGGAAATGCAGGTAGCCACCAACACTATGCCTAAATTAGTATGCCCACCATTGCTGCCCTTGCAGGGAAACTTTTGTCCAATAATTCTAGTGGGGAGGAGGTCTTGCTAGGCCCATGGAAGAGCAAGCTTGTGAGCTCCCCCAGCACTGTGCAAGGGAGCTCCCTTCTCAGCCCAGAGTGAGCATGATGTCATCTTGCTGGTGGATGAGACAGGAAGCGAGACTAAACATCAGCAAAACAGTGACCTTGACTTACAAAATGGGCTGTCAAAGGCACAGAGTAGACGCCCTGAGGAAAACACTAACCACTAAGTGTTGTCATTGCAACAGATTTAAAAAACATCAGACAGAAATACGATTTTCTAGTTGACATTGTCCCTTTAAATCAAAAGGATGATTCCGGAAATAAAGCATCAGAACTGCTATGACGGATGCATTTTGACTTTTGCTAATTACTATTACATTAGGGCCCCAATCCTGTTAATCTCCATATCCACTGACTACGATGTGAGCAAGATTAGTCTTCGGGAGATTAGCTCAACAAATGGACAACCCTTCTGAGCACAAGTGATTGCAAGTAACCCCTCATGCTTTGCTTTTTCTTGCCTTGCTGATTTAAAAGGGGAGTAGCACCCTGGTATTTAACATCATTCTGGTAAAGAATGAAGTTCAGAAAAGACAAATAAAAGGAGATACTGTTAATAATTAAAAGTAGTGTCCTCATTTTTTTCGTATTTAATGGCAATAGATTGACCATTTTAACTATATTATTCTCCATTGTAGGGAGCGTTGTATAACTGTAATTGACGGAGAAAGAGAAGTGAAACACAGTAAACCCCCATTTAAATGACATCGTATTTAGATTTGTTTAAGTAATGGGGGCAGGATTTTCTGGGCAGACCTGTATCCTGTTGACATATGTAGCCTGTTTACTAAAGTTGAAAAATGACAGGCATTGGTCACAGATATCTGGTTCCTGTTTTGCATTTACATGTGGTCAAGAGATTAGAGAAACGCAACTGACTAATGAACAGGGCTACATTAAAAATCAAAATACTGTGGTTGTTGTTACAGCTTTTGTTCTAAAAATGTCAGCAGTGTGCCATGACGCCAATCTAG
Organism: Chelydra serpentina; assembly: GCA_037349315.1. NCBI lineage: Eukaryota > Metazoa > Chordata > Testudines > Chelydridae > Chelydra > Chelydra serpentina. Next base: position 3,153,587 of record JBAIAC010000023.1, read on the forward strand.
AGGTCTGTAGCTTCAATGTTACCTTGTCTGTCCCAGTGCTATTGAATTTCTCCATTGGGCTATCACTGTCTATTAATACGAATACTTTCCACTTATAGTAGTGCTTTCCTCCAAAGACCTCAAAGCGCTTTGAAAATACTGATTAACCCTGCTTTCTACCTCCCATAAGGCAAATAAGTATTATCCCCATTTTACAGATGGGAGAGAACAAGGTACAAAAAGGATGAGTGATTTGGCCAAGATTACTCATCAAGTCACTCATATGGCTGGGAAAGAACCTAGAACTCCTGACTCCCCAGCCTGTGGGCTAACCACTGAACTATGCTCAGTCTATTTATACATAGCCTATTAAGTGTAATGTACATATGCACACAAGTGCACAAAAGCGATGTCAATAGGATGGTCTATATTTTGGTCCTAAAAGGCTCATGAGTGGGTGGAGAGCACTGTTAATTATGCCATGTGGTTGCATCTATTGATAGAAGGTTGTAGAAGTGTGTGGTGCATATGGGGAAAGCAAATCACACACAAGGAATGGAGAAAACTATAAATCTTCAACAGGTCAAAATTATTTGAACCAGGATTGTCCCCTCCCCATTGCTCCAAACCCTGCCATCTGGATTTTGCACCTTCACTTAAGCCTTAATTTAAAAGAAAAATCCCACAAAACATCGATTTCCACCTTCTTGGGGACACTGTAGTTCCCCAAGGCTGAGTGGACACCCAGGGTAATGAGGATGAGGACCACCCTCAGCCACCTCTGCCCTCAGTGATAAGGTTGTTTTCTTTGGTTCTGCACAGCAGCAGCTTCTCTGGCAGCTCCCTGACCACCTCTTAGCTGTTCTGCTGGGAGCAGAAAGGACACCTGCTCCCAGCCCTTCTAACAGAGAGGTTTGATGCATGCTGGGTACAGTGAGGGGTGGGGAGAGGCTGACAGGGCCCTAAGATCAATGCTCAATGAGATTGGGTGGCGAGGAGCTGTCTATCACATCACAGAGGGGCAGCTGAGGCTCTGACAGCAACACGCAGATAAAACCACCAGCTGCTCATAGTCCTATACATTGCGGTGAGATAGGGGGTAGGGCCTGGGACAGACTTGGGGGATGAAGAGGCTGTTGGGGGGCTGGGACAACACCAAAAGAGAGACAAAAAGGTAGCATGTTATACAACACATTATGTTAACCCTTATAAAGAACTGGAGTATTCTCCAGTAACGGTCCAGCACCCATCAGCGTACAGTAGTGCTGCAGCAGGTTTGCAGGATGCAGTAGAATTTCTTATAAAGGCCAGTACCAGGACTGATACTGTCAGTTAAACATTCTGGTTCAGAACCAAAGGTACTACAGTGTTGTCAATTCTCAGGATTTTACCATGAGTCTCAGGATATTTAGTGTTTTACTTAAAGCCTCAGCTTTACAGTCAGATAACTACATCCAAACCTCGACTTTCAACTTTCATTTAAAAAAAAAAGTGTCTTGCCCTCGGTGTTTCAGAGTAAAGCCTGAAAACTGACCCTGACAGATCAAAAAAACATAAGAAGAATAAAAATAGCCCAGAATTTTCTTTTTAAATGTTCTGATTTTGTAATGCTTGGGATTTGCAATACTTGAATGCTGAAAACATCCATGGGCCATTCCACTCAGGCCATGGGGTTAGGGGGAAGAGAGAGAGGTACACAAAGTAAAAATTGCCTTTTATTAAAATTAAATGACCTTTTGCTGTGTGGAGGTACTTTCCTAACAAGCACACCTCTCCAGAGTAAATATCAGCTCCTATTATTCTAAAGGTAATTGCTTAATCTCAGTGCACAGAGCTTTATATTTGTGAGATTCATAGATTTTAAGGACAGAAGGGACCATTATGGTCATCTAGACTGACCTGCTGAATAATGCAGCCCATTTATAGATCCGTCTGCATCATGATTAGAACGTAGTACCACTAAGGGTATAATACCATGAGCTTTCAAGCAGCACATGTCTGAAGCTCTTTGGGGCAAGGTCTGTCTTTTTGTTCTGTATTTGTACACTGCCCAGCACAATGGGGTCCTGGTCCATAGCTGGGGCTCCTTGATGCGACCATAATACAAAAAATAATATGAAGCCGAAGATCTCTAACGGGTGTGACAAATCAAAGTAGTGTGTAGCGCTTTGATCATGTGTGCTGAATTGTATCATCCTGGCAGCAATGACTGAAACAATGTGTTTCCATTAGTCCATGTGCTGAAGGTGCTTTTTCACTAACCTGAAAAAGGCTGGCGGCTTCTAAGACTTTCTGTACGTTTTGCTTTGTGATCAGCACCTGGCTTGTGTAAGTGTAGTCCAACAGCATCTGCATGGTTTTTGCATCAACTCCTTGAATTATGATTTTTTCTTCATACTTCTCTTTTAAATCATTGCAGAACATGGCCCTGAAACAAGAGCTGTTCATTGGTTACCCAAGAAGGATTATGCATTCTGAAAAAACTATAACTACCAGGTTTGAACCTACCAGTATCAATATGTTTTATTAATGCAGGATCCTTCTGATTGCTTTGTATTTACACAATTAATATTGTAGCAAAACTACAAAGAAAATTCTTTGTCAATTACTTTCATACCATTGTAGTGCTAGATTTTAAAATATATATTTGCATGGTTATTATACAATGGAGCCTAGTTCAGAGAATATCTGATGATAAAAGCATAGAGCTGCTAAAGGGTCACACTGTCTAGTCTGTAAAATGAAACATACAGTCTGCAGAAATAGACTGAAGCTTTTTTAAATAGACAGTTGATTCAGGAGTAAACTTCTTAAAATGGCCTGTCAGTGCATCAGAAGGTGAAATGAAATTGACAGAATAGATCTGTTAAATCATAATGGTAATAATGATGATAATACTTAATACTTTATCTACGCTTACCAAAACACTTCACAAACATCAAGGGCTAAATTGTGCCTGACCCAGAAGGAGGAGAGGACACAAGGAACTTTGTCATCTTCCATCCCTGGGAGAGGGACAGGCATCAAGTTAAAGGGCTAGGGGATGGAGGCAGGCACATGGAACTAAGGAGCCGGGTTTGTCATTGGGCCAGTGAACTGGCCTCTGCACTAGAGGTGAGGACTCAGTGGGCAGCAGGTGGGAGCCCCATTGATAGCTGCTGTAATCAGCCTCACTCTCCAGCACTAAACCCCAGTCTCATTGACAACCTCTGCCTCACTCTAACTTCCCATCAGATAGCTCGAAACACATATACTGTTACCCTTCAGGGAGTAACAATCATGGAGTTTCTTGTGGAGTTGAGAAGTCTGTATGTTTGGATATAAGGGTATGTGGATGGCAATGAATCTGTATTGTGGTTGGCTTGGCTGTTAATATTGCCTTAAATGGCAATTTCCTTAAGTCACTGATGTTGTGTTTGAAGGGAAAGACACTTGCACAATCTTAATCCTAACAGAGTATTTTGTGAGGGATATAAGCCACAGAATTACCTAAGAACCATCTAGATGCACTTTGCTTCCTCATCGCTGTTTGATGATCATGCACATTTATCTTCCTTTAATTTTTTAATCCATCTTTTATTTTTGAGCCTCTCTCCCAGCAGTTTTCTTCTGTAAGGTGAATTTACTACTGGTGAATGGTTTCTCACGCCCATGTAATTCTGGTTTATGGACTTTAAATACCTGCTGATTATCTTGATCTTGGTCACTGAGTTCAGATATCACTTAGAGGCCCTGTGCCAGATTCCAAAGAAGATGCAATCACAACAGTAAGATTAGAAGTACCTGAGCCTGCTTTTGACTAGAGCCAGTGGAAAACATGTGTGAGTCTCAAATGTAATTCTATCTGCTGTTAACCCTGAATGCCAAATCTTTCTAGATTAGTGAGGACTAACATCACATACGGTGCAATATTAGGAGGACATTGTGTCATGAGACGTGAATAATCGTCTTGCGGGCCAAAGTCTTCACGACCAGAAAGGGTGGTGTGTTTCCAGGGGCATAACGAACACAGATTAGCTATCACTTTGTAAAACCCTAGTGGCGGCAAGGCACTGTTGTTTTTACCTCAAAGTAACTAGGTGAGGTGAGCCACAGGCAGGGCCTATGCCGTTGACCTCTCCTAGCTACACTGCAGTAAAAGCGACCTGCACCTCATCTCCACTGGGATTTTACAGCAAGGTTGCCAACCCACATTAGTTATCCTGCTGTGTATGGCAGGGAAGACACAGCCTTTGAGCAGAAGGCTTGGGCAGATATGATATTTTAAGGAATGGCCACGTTCTCATTTTCACTGACATCACAGCTATTTAGCATTTTTCTGTTCTCGGATTTCTACTATAGTCCAATCTTTCTCCCATTGAAGTCAATGGCAAAACAGCCATTAATGTCAACAGGAACAGGAATTAGGCCCTCATTACGTCTATATTTTTTACTCTGTCATGCTATAGCAGGGTGCTGCACTCTGATGAGACTAAATCTTGGGTGTTCCAGGCAGGCAGGCAAGCATTTGAGAACAAAAGCACCCAGCATGCACTACGGAGAGAGGAGTTCTGTATAAAAAGGTAAAGAATTAAGAGGCACATACTGCAAGTGTGGGTGGTGGAAATGCTTCTCATGTGAGTGAGAAACTGGCTGTTGTCCTAGGATGCAGCTGTTCTGTGCCCTCACTCCTTTATCTCATAGATCTGTGACTGCGGTCTTGTGGTAAGTGCATGGCACTGACAGTCAGGGAGATACAGCTCTGAATTCTCACGTACATCACCATAATGAAACTGGAGTAACTCAGTGGCTTTCCACTCCCATAGGTGAGTTCAGGATCTTGCTTTTGAATTCTTGCCCCAGCTGTGACACTGACTCACTGATCTTGGACAAGTTGCTGAGCCTTTCTGTACCTGTCCTCTAATCTTTAAAATTCAGGTGATAATATTTCCCCCATTTGCCTCATGAGGGAGGTGGGCAGGAGACTTGTTCACTGTGTGTGATGTGTGCTGAGACTCTGAGCTGAAAGGCTCTGGGCAACACCACATCACTCCTCCCTGAAAGTCGTGGGGGGTGGGGAGGAAGGGATGTAACATAAAGGAGTGCTGGTCTTTCCTACAGCATCCCTGCTGTGGCCAGTCTCTCCCCACTTGACTGACAGGTGGGGAGATATATCCCCAGACAACTCTGCCTCCCCCACACTTGCAAGGTCCATTGTACCCACAGGGCAGTAACTTCCACTGGGCCTGGGTAGGGATGAGGAGAGGAAGTTCAGGAGCCATAGACAGTTTGAGCTTCCTGTCTGCTTTGAGGTTCCAGCTGCAGAGCTCCTGCTCCTCACCCCCTTCCATGCCATCATCTTCAGGCTTGTCAGGATGGGTCAGGCTGGTGCAGAACTCCCCTCTGTGGGATTGAAGGGCTAACATATACCTCAGGATTTGCCTCATAAGTATGGGGGGGGGTGATTGTAGGTATTTATATATCTGTGTGCATGTATAGATACTGCAGATGTACACATGCAGGAGAAGCGGCGCTCTCATTGGTTGAGCACATGGTTTAAAGTCAGAATGCCTGGATTCTAACCCCCACCATGGCCCTGATTTTCTGTGTCCTTGGCCAAGTCACTTAGCCCAAAATTTTCAAAAGTGGCCACTAAGAAGGGATGCCTCTCTTTTCTGGTGCCCAACCCAGTGAGCCACCAGAGGCCTGACTTCCAGAGGTGCTGAGCCTCTCTCAGAAATAAATGGAGCCTTAGGACTAGTGACATGCTGTGACAGTTACCGTAAGGCATGCAGCAACTCACTTGCATGCCTGAGGCTGTCCAAAATGGCATCCTCCATGCGGCGTGACCTCACATGAATACGGTGCATGCTAGGTCATGTGATGCAGAGAATGCCATTTTGTTCTACAAAATGGTGTCCTCCATGGGGGCCAAACAGAAACATCCTGCAGGCCACCAGCTGGACAATGATCTCCTGGTTGGGAATGCTGCAGGGCATACCTGGCAGACATGGACAGCACGCCACTGCTTCGGACTCAGAGTCTCAAAAATGGGTGTCTAAAGTAAGGCTTCCAAGTCCAAATTTAGATACCCAGGAAATGGGAACTGCAGTGTGCCAAGCAATTTTGAATATCAAGCCCCTTAGGTGCCTAAATTTGGACTTGCAAGTGTAAGATTAAGCACCCATGTTTGAAAACCTTGGCAAATTTGGGGCTCCCCCAACTATTGAGTGCTTCTGAAAATGTTGACCTTAACCTCTGAGGGGCTGTTTCTCCACTACCATGTGCAAATCAGGGGTAAAATGCTACTCTTCTGATTTGGTGCCCTCTTTGCATCATTAACTTTGTGCAGCAGTAGTGGAGAATTAAGGCATGTTTCAGGATACAGGACTCCATCAGAAGCATTATGTTATGTATGCTCTTCAATAATAACTGAGGAAGGACTGAAGGTTGATACCTCTGCTTGGCCTCTGCTCAACCTCTGTTTAAAGTGTGAATTTAGTATTAATTATTTATATTATGTTAGCACCCAAAATGTGCTAGGCCCTGTACAGACCTAAAGACCCCAATTCAGCATGACAAATCAGTGAAATCCCAGCACAGGAATAATTCTGGAATCTATTTGCCCCCTGCAGACATTCAACATCCATCGAACCCTTGTGAGATACAACCCTTGTGAGATACAAAGGCCTCATGGACTTTTAGTTTCTTTGGGTATTTGTCACTGCTGTTAACATGACAGCACCCAGTCAGTATCCACCCTCTTTTTATTGGGTCATCTTGTGGCATGTCCCAAAGGGCTGAGGGGGAATCATAGACCCAAGGGGCATTTCATCCTCCCAGAGTCCTTGGCCAACAGCAGGTGACTGGCTGGCAGCAATCAGCTGTGTGCTATGCTGACAGCCGCTCGTGTTGCACTGGGGATCCCTCTGGCTGGAGGGATCTGTAATCCCCTGAATACACATAATACTTTTTAACAGTTAACCATTTTTTCAGTTACATTATTTTAATTCATATTTTAATTGTTTGTTTCCTTTCCCTTTTCCATATGGCACTACTGTGAGAAACACTGAGGCACTGCTTTTAGCTGCATGAGTTTCACATGTAAATATTATTTTGTATTAGCTTTAGTATCAGATGCCTAAAATAGCACTTCTCTTGTGATCTCTGTGAGTAAAATTTACTAAGCCTCCATGAAACTGGCACTTCCTACTCATATCACAAATGATCACAGATTTGTTTCCCTCCAGTTTCCACTGTAGTCAGTCAAGAGGCCATCACAACAGTTTAAAAAAAAAAAAAAGTTCCCAGCCATGCAAATGTGAAGGTCTAAATGATGATGGAAAATGTGTGATAACCAATACTGTGTTTCTCCACAGGTCTCAAATTTGTTCCTTCCAGTGAGTAGCATAAAGTGGGCAGTTCACTGTGGTTTTAAAAGAACTAAAGGTGGAGTCTTTGGGGGTTTTTTTAATTCTTCCTCACAGGGGGTTCCCATCTCTCAATTGATTTTACAATAATCCTGGGAAAGACAGGAAATAGGACACGCATCCTCTTTCCTTCTCAACAGGTTTACAGAATGTGTGCTCTACCACATAGTAATAGTTGGGGGGGGGGGGGGAAGACAACTTCCAGAAATGAAGTCACACTAAAATAAAACTACCCCATGATCGCAGTGAATCTTCCTCTTTGCCTGATACACGGATGCATTCAATGAGGGGTAAGCACCAACAATGGTCAGAATATTTGGCTAAGATTTTGTTCTTCCATCGCTTCACCTGCCAACTGTTTTCCTTCCGTTTGTCTGTCTCAAGTAGACGTGAGAAATGTTGATACATAAAAATCCAGTGTTTGACACTGTTGCTTTCCTAATTTAAGGCTCCAGCTATCAAAGGAGGTAAAGGAGTTAGGGGTCCAAAACCCACTGAAAGTCAGTAGGAGCTGGGCACCCAACGTTAGGCTTCTTAGAAATTCCCAGCTTAAATGTACTGAGTGAAAAAGGCTTTTGTTTTTACTTGTTCATGCCTTACCTGAAATAATTGCTTGCTGCAGCAAGGACCACACGGTGGCAAGAGAATTCCATGCTGTCCACACACAGGATGACGTCCGTGAGAGAGTTTTCCAGCCTGAGGTTCTCCAGGCCATTCTGAAGCACCATAGAGAGCCCAGTATCATCAAACTTAACCTTGTCACCGCTTGAGACTTCCACAAGTTCCCCCATCCTCCTGGAGCACTCATTGTCCAAAGAGACCAAAGGTTCTTCAGAACTTTTCTCCACCATGTCGCCCATGTTTAAACCAGCACCGTGTCATTCCGTTGGGGCTTCGCTCTAAAAGAGTTCCTAAGCTTCAGATGAGTTACACTGCCGAAGTTAAGCGGATTTCCTGTCCAGGGCTCTCCGCTTATCTACAGCTGTCACACACACATAACAGGAAGCCTTGCACTTTCTCATCCTGTTAACACAAACAAAGGCTGGAGGGGGGGGGCGTGTTTCTGTGAATTTCAGGCAATATAGACATGCTTAGAAAAGACTTAAGATGCTTCTGAATGTGAGAAGATTACAAGTGATCGGGAAGACCTCTCTCCCATCCTGAAACTAGCCCTTTGTTATTATCCGGATCTACTTATCCAAAATGAAAGATGCACTTTATGGATACTAGGTCCCATCCACTAGCAGTGAGGGCTATCCGTGTGAAACTTCTGTTGTCAGACATAAATTCTCACTTATACAATTTATCATTTTAAATGCTAATACCTGAGCTGCCATCTATAACATGTTTACTTTATAGTCACATATTCAAAAATACCGACTGCTGGGTACTGCTGCCCCTCATTAGGTAATAGATGCTGTACATCAGCAATATTTGATTTTTAGTTTCTATGTGAAGAAGCATTTGAATAAACAAGAGATATATGGTGCTAGATCCTCAGTTGATATAAATTGGCAGAGCTCTCTCAAAGTCAATGGACAGTGTCAAATAGCCCATATCTGATGATCTTCAAGGTAAATTGTGTCTTATCTCTTTTTTTCCCCTTCAGCTATCTGAAAATGGGGGTTGTGGGGGAGAACTGCAGTTGTAGGGGTAAGGAACTCTCTGAGGGAGAGCTATAGGTTATCTTAAATGGCTGCACTTGGGATGGATTTTTAAACTAGAGTGTCTAAAGCAGTGGTCCCCATACTTTTCAGGGTTGTGCCCCCTCTTACCCCTGTCCATGCTCCCCACATCCGAACTGGGACTGGGAGCAGGCTGCAGTTCCCAGGCGGGGTACAGACATGGGTAAGGGGGCTGAGGTTGGGGCCTCAGCTGGAAGTGGGTCTGGGCCCGGGAATAGAGCCGTGGCCAAGGCTGGGGCAGGGGCCGGGTGCAGGGCCATGGCCTGACCAGTCGGGGGCCGTGGCTGGGGGTAGGCCGGGCACAGGCTGGGAGCTGGGGCCACAGCTGGAGTCAGAGCCAGAGCAGAGCAGGCAGCGGAGTGGAGCTGTGTGGCGCTCCCTTCCCATGCCCAGGATAGGTGATTTTTATAAATCTAAATAAATCAATGGAACTGGGCTGACTGAAGAGCTGGCCCATAAAGCACAAGAAAATCTCAATAAAGGGTTACCCCGTGTTTTTTCACTTTGTAAATGCCTCACTTTATATTTTGCTATTATGAAGCTGTGGGACTGGGCCATGGAATAGCTGTTTAGTTTCTTTGTGAAACAATCTTTTATTTGTTATTCAGCTGCCCTCCTTCACTCATACCCTTGGATAAGAGACACTTAACTCAAATCTCTGAATAATGATGATAAATCTACAAAATGAAGTAAAGAAAAGAATTGGAACTTGTAGATTCTATTCCCAATCCTACCACTAACATGGCCATTAGATCTTGAGCAAGTTAGTTAACCTCTCTGTGCCTCAGTTTTTCCATCTCTAACATGGGTATAATACCTAACTTTCGTGGCTGTTGATGCTTATTATTTTGTAAAGTACTTGGAGAGCTTACACACACACATCGTTGTTTCATTGCATTTCCTCATCTGCCTATAAGCACCTATTGTCTCCTGGCTTATACCCAGCTTGAAAGCTCCTTAGGGCAGGGACCATCTTTTGGTTGTGTGTTTGTACATCAGCTAGCACAAGGGGGTCCTGGTCCATGACTGGGGCTCACACATGCTATGGTAATACCAATAATTGTATATATAGATACACACACACACTGTTATTATTTCACTATAAATAGTGCTATTGGTTTCAAATCATCATTTATTAAAGGACTGCCAAAAGAACTGCCCCTCAACCCCTCCAAAAGGAAGTATTCACACTACACTATCTTCTAGGTACATAGAAACCCCAAGTATTTTTTCCTTTTCAGATTCACACAGGAGATAATACAGTGGCAGTTTTACTGGAGTCCAGAGGTACAATTGCACCCACAGAAATCAGGCCTGGATTAAACAATGTGCAGAGGGTGCATTTCCATGGGGCTCCAATCTCAGGCTTGGCCCAGCTGCCCCTCCATCATGATGGAGGGCTGGCCGGGCCAAATTTGAGTGAGGGGTGTTGTGGCCCTGTGCACCAGGCACAACACCTGGAGTGAGGAGCTGGGTCTAGCCCCACAGGACAGGAGGCACAGCTGTGGAGTGAGTGCAGGGCAGGTTCAATCTCCAGCACCTCTCCTTCCCCGGGCCCTCCCTTCCCCTCTCCACTGGGCTGGGATCAGGGGTGCTGTGTCAGGGCGTAGGCTACTGCCGCAGGTGGTTGGTTCCCCCTTGGCAAGGCAAGAAAGAGGAGATGTGCACCCACTGAATTGGGAGGCTACATCCACCCTTAGGATAATGCAGGAATGATAGATACTTGGATGCATTTTGTGCATGGAACTTGTTGAGCATTAAATCACTACATCCTAGGGTCCCAGTCTTAGTCAAGCTGTCAGGCAAGTGATGGAACAGATTAGTACATTCAGTGTGTCTTCTTGCTTTAGCATATCATGGGACACCAGAGGAGCCCAGCAGTCCAGCCAAGAGGGAACAAGAAGCAGATAAGTAAAGTTGGCTGAAATTTGTCATTTACAGTATTTTTTGATGCAAAATAGACTTTTTTCCAAAACTGAAAACTTTTCTGAAAATCTTTGCTGTTGGGTTTTGGGGTTTGTTTGTTTTTTTACTTTTTAAATTCTTTTGTCAAAACCAATGAAATTTAGAATTTGAAATTTTTAATTTTGAAATTTCAATTTTTTGAAATTGTAGTATTTTGTTTTTTCACCTCCCTCCCCCTTGTTTCCTTTTTTTTTCTTTATTATTTTCTGTCACTGAATGCAATAGGATGAATGATGTCTAGGGGGGTTTCTGTTTTTTCCTTTTCTCTTTTGCCACAGTAGCTTTTCCAAAGTGAAGGAAGGTTTGAAAAGTTACATAGTACCAGAGTTAGTTTCCTTTTTCCAGATGCTGTTTTGAAGAGTCATCATGATTTAATGCATTCTCTGATTCAGTAAATACACCAGAAGTTCACTAATTTCCTCTACCAACTGGGGAGTCTCATTGAGAATTATTTTATTTTGAGTTACAAAGTAAGAGACAAATTCTCTTCGTGCCTCTGTAGCACCTGACAGCAACATGGGTGTGGCTCCCCACCCCGCAGGAGAAGGTAGGATTATGGGGTGCACACCAGGAGCTGAACTGTATGCAACTCTGTGCCCCACAGGACACAAGGGGTTTGGGAAAGGATAGGAGCAAACTGAGGAAGAAAGGAGTCAGAAGACTCACTGCTACACATATCCCCTCTGAGTTCTTCACTTGTCCTTCTATCCAAAGTCTGTGCTAAGGTCAAAGATAGAGTGGGCTGGGAAAGGAAAACTTTCCCTTTTTGCCACTGAATACAATAAAGTGAGTGATGTCCAGACCTTTTGGTTGTTGTTTTTTCCTTCCATTTTTCCTTCTGCTACTTAAGCTTTTCCAAAGTTGAGGAAGTTTTCACAAACGGTAGCAAACTGAAAAAAGAAAAAATGAAAAACCCAACCCTCTACATAATTCATTGTATTGGTGCCAGGAAGGGGGAGAATTAAAATGGGAAACTTTTTTGAATTTTTTTGTGAAAAAAATGTTTAGTTTTGAACCCTGCAAAATGGAAACAATTAAAAAAAATGGATTTTTTCCCCCTACTTTTTTGTCCAGCTCTAAAGAGAAGTCCCTAAGATGCTTAGACGTTAGAATCCCTAATGGGAAGAACTTTAAGAATGCCATTTCTCTTTGGAGGCCTTCATGAACAAGGAGATGAAGACTGGTAAGGGTGATAGGTTGAGAACCTACTTTGTTTGTAAGACTTCTGCTATTAAAAATCTGCTTTTTAAACATTCTGTGCTTTTAATTGAAACTGAACTGCATTGCTCTGATTACCTGACCAGCACTCTGTCCAGAGTTACTACTAAAATTCCAAACCTCTGAGCCTCTTTAAGCAAACTGCAAAGAGATGTTTCATTCTTTCCTCTCCAATGTGGAATAGATTCCCCCCAAAATTACTGCTCTGAGCTGGAGGACAGGCAATATTAGGCTTTAGACTTTGACAGGTGTAAGATCCAAGGACTAGGAACAGAGTGAAAGATTTTGAAAGCTAGCTAGAGGATTTAGCTAGAGAATCCAATTGAAAGTAATGGGAGCTGTGTGGCTAAATCCCATCATTGGCTTTGGAAAAACTCAACTAGGAACTTTATAGCCATGGGGAACTGGGAAATCATCCATTTCAATGGGATATGATACTTGTTTCTAACCTCGATAAGCACACCTTGAATCTGTGACAATGTTAGTTACAGAAATGGTGTTTTAGAGCATTTTTAGGTTTCCAAAATGCATTAGTTGTTTTTCTCTCACCTTCCAAGGTCTGTAGAATTGGACCCACGGTATTAAAGGAGCCTGACTTTACAAATGGAGGGAAATAAACAATAGTGCTGAGACAGGGCTAGACTTTGAGTGGCCCTTGTGCAGGCTGCAAAGGTGGAGAGAAAGGAAGCCAGAAATCTCCCTCCTCTTCTCCCCTATCTGCTGCATTCATTGTCTGTCATTTCTGCATAATTCTACTCATTCTTTATTTGCTCCTTCACGATCGCAGAGCAGAAATGCAGCTGTTGGTGTTGCTGTTGCTACTTCTTGTGGCTGTGAATTCCTCTCCTCTTAGGCCCCATCCATGTCACTAATACACAATACTGCCAGCTCCACATGTTCAAAAATCATGAGTCAGTCCCATAAAAATCACGAGATTGGTTTACAAATCATGATAGTTTAACTATAATAAATGTTCGATTCTTTTTATTTGCCTTCTGGTTTCTGAGCCTTTAGGGTTCCCATTGTCAAGCTTTTCTCTATACCATGAGGGCTAGAAACTTTATTTTCTTTTAAAATGAAAACTGAGATTCTCATGTAAGCACCTGAGCCCAGGAGCTGGAGCTTTAAGAAAAACATCAAACATTGCAAGACCTGTAGTTAAATGGGCAACAGTGAATACAACCTTGGGGTTAGGATCCCATTAACACTACAAAATGAAACCATGCCATAGCTATGTCAGTGGAGAACAGTGATGTTACTAGCTCACCAACCATTATGGGTGACACGGGGAAGGAGGCCCTAGCAGCTTTGGCTGTGTTGAATTGCACTAACATTGATTGGTATCTCCATACTATTCTTATCTCCGTCTGTGCCATTGCCAACACATGTGCTGTATCTTTAACTGTTGCAAATCTTATCTTTTCTACCAAGCAGCTCTCCTCTATTTCCTCATCACAGTAAGAGTCTGCCCTTGTAAGGGTGCTTAATAGTGCCAGAATCCCTTGGTCCATGAGGAAAGACTCACACCAAATTAAGTGATTGATTGTTCCTGGTTTGTCATTACTCGCATGTTCACTAGTATCATCAGGCAGTAACACAGAGCTGAATGGCAAATGCTGTGTTTCAGAGGACTGTAGATTAACGGAACAAAATAATCAAAGAACCATTTTTAAGATATTTGAAGCCATCCAGACACTTGGTTTTGCTTTGATCTCTTTAAAACAGGCTAGTTATTAGTGGTTTAACGGATCACCAGTAATTTCAATGAATGAGACCCTGTTATGTGACCCTAGACCACTACAGTGATATATTCCTTAATCCTGGCCCATTCTTTCTGTGCTTACTTTCTAGCAATGGCTTCCAAAAAGACCTCTCTTTTTGGCCTTCATAACTTGCTCTGGCTGCAGTCCTTCTTTTCTCATGAATTCACTAATTGCCATTTAAATGAACCTGTTAATTCGGTGGAAACTGAGATGATCGTGTCAGTACTTGAGAACTGCTGAGTTCCTTGCCGGTGTTTTTGGTAGGTTTGACCCAACATTCACTAACTGAAAATAGGAAGTCTTCATTTTAACCAGGGGGAAACTGATGGGATTTTTGTTGGGGAATTGTTTTAAAATTACACCTGAAACTTGTGGACCTATCTTTATACAAACTACTAGTAAATTGGCTTGTATGAGTCATCTTGGTGTCCTTTCATAGTTTACTCTTTCTAATCTGGAGTCACTGTCCATTTTATGACCCGATCCTTGAGCCTTGTATTGAGATAGTGTCTGCACCATTTCTCTGGTGATTGTCTGAAGTTGTCAGGCAATGGTGCTTTTGTTGGTGTGGGCCCTAACTTGCTCTGCCCCAAATTGCACCTCATTTTTGGCCCCTCCTCCTCACTTTTGAAAAGCACACAACTTTTTTTTTAAAGTATAAATTAGCATTCCCAGCCCTACCTGTATTCCCTTTCCTTCCCATCTGTTCGTTTATGCTTGTATTTCAAGAGGTTCTTATTGCACAGTGTTTGTTTTATCCAGTTGTATTGCACCCAGAGCACTTTAGGTGGGGAGAAATGTTGCTATAGTAATAAAATATATTGTTTTCATATTTAAAGAAGCAGAATAGCATTATTAATTGCTGTACTTGTAGCACGGTAGCTCCTAGAAGCCACATTCAGAACCAGGACCATTGTGTTGAGTGTCAAAGTCTTTTACTCTGTGTTTGAAGAGTTTACCATCTAAGAGAAGATGAAACAAGTGGGTGGAAAGTACAGGCGTATGCGGAGGTAGATCAGAAAACAGTAATAAGAAACATAGGCCAAATATATGATAGCAGTTGGCCCTACCTACCAGCCTTCCCCCACAGAATGGTCTGTCCTTCTCCTGGGAGGAGGAGGTTCTTTCCTCTATTCCTTTGACTTACTACAGAACCTTGAGGAGGAGACATAGATGCTCCCCTCCCCTGGGTCTTTTAGGGCACTGGGTCTTGAAAAGAGAAGGAGCAGCAGTGCAGTCCCCATCCCCTGTGATATCAGAGTCTAATTGTGTGGGCCTTGTACTTGCAAACAGGAAGAGAAATGAGACCCTTAATGTGAGGGCCACTTTAAAAAAAGAGTGCAGCCATCTTTTGTTTTAAACTAGTCCTCAACGTGAAGGTGGCTCTTCAAACAATTTCTGCACTACGTGAGTCACAAACAGACTCTCTCTTTAACATCAGGTGCCCTCCTGTTTAATGTATTTAAATACATAAATAACAAGCTGTCCCAGACACTTATAGGGTTGCCAGCTCTCCAGGATTGTCCTGAAGGATTCAGGAATTAAAGATAAATCTTTAATTAAAGATTATGTCATGTGATGAAACCTCCAGGAATACATCCAACCAAAATTGGCAACCCCAACCCTAAGATGCTTGTCTAGTGCTAGCTGCCATGGCATCTATTTGAATTTGAAAGCAGTTGTTTCTCTCCCGGTTGCTGGAGCATGGCCACTTAAGTTTGAATAGTTCTTCCTTCAAATAAGTGACAACTCTGATCTCTACAAGTGGACAGGAAGAGTTGAGGCCACACTGGGAAAAAAGAGGACTGTTGTCCTCAAGAATGGTTTGATTTTGTATTCATTGTGTGCCTCAAACTTTCATTAAAGTCTGGTTCTGGCCCCAAGAATAAAATGTCAGAAAGACAGCTTCAGTAAGGAAAGTAAGTACAGCTTTGCCACCTGTTTAGTGACTGAGTAGACCACGCTCACCAGAACAGGGATTGCAGCTGTTTGGATGTAGGGTGACTATATTTCCCTATGCTGAATACAGGACACCTGGTAAAATTATTTGTATTCATGTGAGTTCAATGGCAATCAATCAGAACTATGCAGTGCAAACGTTCAAATTAACATCAAGTAGGCTGAGCCCCCGTTAAAAATAAATAATGCGTAGTTGGATGCTTTTTATTTACCTTCTTATCTTTAAGGCTTTAGGTTTCACACAGGGAGGGGTAACACACACAACCCTACCCCTGTCCCCCCCCAACTCGGCACTTTCTGCCCTCCCTGCCTGGCTGGGCCCCCGGGATGGACCCGCCTCTCCTGGTATCTTGTTGCGGGGAGCACACAGTGTCACATGCCCCCCTCCCCAGATTTCTGCCAGGGTTTACACCAGAATGTGGCCAGCAGCACAGTCTTTTGTCACTGTGCAGGAGGAGAGGGATGGGAGCTGCTTCCAGACACAGGGGAAAAGTGGGGGTAAGGGATGACCTGGCCCGTGTCTTTGCAGATCTCATCTCTTCCCCCACTTTCCCCCAGTCCCTGTGGCTGGAAGCAGCTTGTCCCTTCCTGCTTACACATGTCGAAAGGCAGCTAAGACCTCCAGGCTGCTGCTGACCACTGACATAACCCTGCCGCCTCCTGTCCCCGGGCTACAGTGTGGGCAGGAAGGGGTGAAGCCCTATGGATGCATTGTGCACCAGGGCCCAGGGAATCTGACTGCAGGGGCTTTAGCAAACCTGGCCAGAGATGTAGCTCAGCTTCCCCTCTCCCCACCACGCCACCCCCATGCCACCACTCCAGAGCTTAGCTGAGGGGCAGAGAGGCTGCCCCATGCCAGCGCTGTGCAGGGCTTTGGCACATCCAGGACTCAGCTCCTCCTGTCAAATGCCCCAGGCCACAGGGTCTTGGGCTTCGCCAGGGCGCCGGCCCAGCCAGAGACAGTGGGGGAAGGAAGGAGCCTGCCGGCCAGGCTGTTGGTGATCTGAGCACTCCAACCAGGGGCTGGTTCTCTGCACAGTGCTGGGAACGGGGCATGTCCTGCCGGGGCGGATATGAAAGAGCAGCAGGGTTGTGGAGGGGAGGAGCAAAGCAGGGAGAGGACAGCGAGAGGGGGAACACGTAAAGGGCTGATGGGAGGGCAGCAGAGGCAAAAAGTAACTGGCTACTGCCTGACGCCTGCCCGCACTCACCAGTCACCGCAGCCCACAGCCAGTGCCATTCGGAAACAGAATGGGGGGCAGGGTCCTGCTGGCGGAGAGCTGGCATGCAGTGGGGCCTGTCTTGATGGACCAACAGGGGGAGTGGCCAACCACATGCACGACATTTTCGCCCCACCACCAGCCTTGCACACCCACCCCCATTGTTGGCTACTTGACACCCCCACTCACTGCTGGTGGGAGGGTGGCTTGGAAGAAGGGAGCCAGCCAGCAGCAGGACCCACCAGTATTGATGGGGGGAGACAGAAAATATGGGACAATTGGCCCATTTTTAAGAAAAAATTCAGGACACCTGCAGGAGGGCTTAAATACGGGACTGTCCCTTTAAAAATGGGACGTCTGGTCACCCTATTCAGACGAATAAAAGACAGTGTGTGTAGAAGCTGTAAAATGGAAGTGCTTGCAGTTTGTGAAAAAGTATATGAAAGGTTTGACATTTCAAGAGGGAGTTTGATGTAAATGAGGGGAAGAAGTACGGATAAAACTGAACCCCAAACCACAGGAAACGCACCTGGTTTCAGATTTCATGACGGAGCTGCAGATCAATCCTGTGCTGAGTTTTAAGTTTAATTTTACTGTTTGTAAACCTCAGCCAGTTCTGAGCAAACTTACCTGTGTGCCACTCTGTATCTCGGAGCAGCACCTTGAAACCCCCATATTCACCCCTGTCATATAATTACCACACACCTCCCCATACCTAGACTGGAAGTAGCAAGAACGCTGGGAATACAAAGACAAACTGAGGAGACTGGTCCCAGGCTTAAAGGGGAAGCCTGTGTATTAAGAACTATAACCTACCTGCAACATCCAGTGGGGTGAGAAAAACTGCTTGATCTAAATACTGCTTAGTGTAATAAGGTTTAAGATTTAGACTGTGCACTTACCTTTTATTTTCTTTGGTAACTACCTCTAACCTTTTGTGCCTACCACTTAAAATCTATCTTTCTGTAGTTAATAAATCTGTTTTATATTTTACCTAAAACCGTGTGTTTTGCTTGAAGTGCTAGGGAAATCTCAGCTAGGTTTACAAAGACTAGTGTGCCTCCTCGACACATTGAGGGAGGTAAATTTACACTGGTCAGGTTTCTGAGCAGGGCAAGGTGGTATATTCCAAGCATGCAAGGCTCAATGCTTGGGAGATTTGCTGGTGCCTTTCTCTGTGTGATTCATGAGTGGCTCAGGGAGCATTTGTGCAATCTAGCTGGGTGTGGGGCTTCACATGTGGTTGTGCTGTGGGGGCGGGGGTTGCTGTTTGTCACTAGCAAAGCATTGTGAGAGAGAGCCCAGGCTGGAGAGTTAAAAGGGCACAGCAGTACCGTAGTTCCAAGTTGAAGGTTTGACATTTCAAGAGGGAGTATGATGTAAATGAGGGGAAGGGATACTAATAAAACTGAAACTTCAATTTATGAATCTTTTCTACTGTGTGATAAACAGCTGTGTGAAGTGTTGGCAATGGAACCCCAAACCACAGGAAACATACCCAGTTTCAGATTTCATGGCAGACCTGCAGATCAATCCTGTGCTGATTTCTAAGTTTCATTACTGTTTGTAAACCTCAGCCAGTTCTGAGAAAACCTACCTGACAGATGAGTTCACATCAAAAGTGAAACTCCGAAATTTTGCCTGTACGTTGCTTTGATTTTGGGGGTTCATTTGGCCCGGAGGTATGACCACAGGCTCAAATGGTGTCACAGAAATGCTGGGTCCGTTTTTGCCTGCTGATAGAATTTCATTAGTTTATAACAAAAGTTTCCAACTCAGACAGGCTATTTAGACACATTTACAATTACCTTGATTTGCTGAAAAGGCAAGAAGAAGGGAGGCCAATGCAATGCTCCATTAGCTATCAGAACATCACACTTACCAACATCCAGGCCTTGTATGCTTGAATCTGCCTTGGTGCAAACACACATGGACCAAAACTAAAGAAAAAGGTCACATGGACCCAATCCCACACGATTGAAGCCAAATGGAAGTTTTCCTATTCAACAAGAATAGCATCAGGCCCATGAGCCCCTGTGACTAATGATAACTTACAATTTCATCATCATTATTTATATTTAATTGCTGTTCCCAGTAGGAGTGAAGTTAACTTGTGGTGCTAGTTAGCTTGGGGTCACTTACATAGTTCCAGCCTCATTCTCTGAGAAATAAGGAGACCAGCTCTCCAGATATTAACACGCTTGGTCAGTTTTTTTTTATTTGGACAATCAAATCTTTGGCTATTTAATGCTCCTGGCTTCCCTTTTTGATTTAATAAAGAGTGAAAACTGAAAACTTCGTAACTGTGGTGACTGGCTGTTGAAAGCTGCAACGGTGACATTGCTGGGGGAAAGTACAGGAGCAAAGAGGGGAAGGGGTGCGTGTTCAGCGATGAAGCCTAAAATATTTAAAACAATAAACAGATAATTCTTGGTAGAAGTGCTGTTTTTAATTAGTGTGTGTCTGTCTTTCTGTCTGATTCTCTACTTATGGCTTATTTCCCTTTATTTTTACTTGTAAAGCTATTTTATTTAGCACTACATTATGGATTAAAGACCTTCAACTCAACAGTGAACAGAATGGTCCAGTGACGGGCTCCTAGGCACTATGAAAATACAAATAATCATAATAATTTAACACAATGAAAACGGATTATCATTCTTGGATAATTGTGGATTTTGGGTGTTTGGGTTATACAGCTTCCAAAAAGAAACAAGTTCCAGAAAGTTTATAATAACCTGCTGTAAAATAAATGTTTTTGCAGAAGAGTGTCTCCTTTGTTTTTGTCTCCCTTCTGCAAGGAATCTAACACACTTTGGAACTTGACCTTGGGTTACATTGTTGCTCCTCGTGTGCTCATTACTGGAATATCATCATGCATCCATAGGATCTATGGCTCCTAATTTCCATTAAATCCTGAAATACCTTTGTGGCTTTGAGCCTATAACCCTAACTCTGACTCTACACTAAGAAAACAGTGCAACAAAAGATGGAGTAAATGCAGTACTTCACAACTTCCATATACCTAAAGTTTTTGGAGAAATGTAAGTACCATAATTAAACCAAAATACACACACACACATATATATATATATATATATTAGGGCTGTCAAGTGATTTAAAAAATAAATCACGATTAATTGCATGATTAAAAAAATTAATCACGATTAATCGTGCGATTAATCACACTGTTAAACAATAATAGAATACCATTTACTTGAATATTTTGATGTTTTTTACATTTTCAACTATATTATTTCAATTACAACACAGAATACAAAGTGTACAGTGCTCACTATATATTTATTTTTAGTACAATTATTTGCACTGAAAAAAACAAAAGAAATAGTATTTTTCAATTCACCTCATACAAGTACTATAGTGCAATCTCTTTATCATGAAAGATGAACTTACAAATGTAGAATTATGTACAAAAAAACTGCATTCAAAAATAAAACAATGTAAAATTTTAGAGCCTGCAAGTCCACTCAGTCCTACTTCAGCCAATTGCTCAGACAAACAAGTTTGGTTACAATTTGCAGGAGATCATGATGCCCACTTCTTGTTTACAATGTCACCTGAAAGTGAAAACAGGCGTTCACATGGCATTGTTGTAGCCGGCGCCGCAAGTTATTTATGTGCCAGATGAGCTAAAGATTCATATGTGCCTTCATGCTTCAATCACCATTCCAGAGGATACGTGTCCATGCTGATGACGGGTTCTGCTCGATAACGATCCAAAGCAGAGCGGACCGACGCATGTTCATTTTCATCATCTGAGTCAGATGCCACTAGCCGAAGGTTGATTTTCTTTTTTGGTGGTTCGAGTTCTGTAGTTTCCACATCTGAGTGTTGCTCTTTTAAGTCTTCTGAAAGCATGCTCCACACCTCATCCCTCTCAGATTTTGGAAGGCACTTCAGATTCTTAAATTTTGGGTTGAGTGCTGTAGCTATTTTTAGAAATCTCACATTGGTACCTTCTTTGCGTTTTGTCAAATCTGCAGTGAAAGTGTTCTTAAAACGAACATGTGCTGGCTGAGTCATCATCTGAGACTGCTATGACATGAAATATATGGCAGAATGCAGGTAAAAGAGAACAGGAGACATACAATTCTCCCCCAAGGACTTCAGTCACAAATATAACACTGCTCTACAGCCAAAATGCTTCTGAAATAAATGTAGTCAAACTACTAATTCTGGGTCACTGAGAATGAAAATGATGCTTAAAATTGTTGATTGGCTCTAGTTTTCAAGACATGCTATTGGGTCAGTATATACGACCCTTGACTTGGGAATGGCGGAGGATAAGTGAGTTATAAAGGGAAGGGATCTTAATTTAAACCAGAAATGACTAAAATACATCTTTGACTGGATCTATGAATAAATCTATGACTGGGTTTGGACAGTACTTGCTTTTTAGGCAAAACAATGAATGATGCAATCTGAAGCTGGTATTGCGTCATACATGATAGGAATTGCATCATGTTATTCCTAGAAGTCATGGATGATGCAATCATAACGAAGCTTACATCACTCTGCTGAACAAATTGCCCGATATCAGCTCTAGAAATCATACAGTGTCGTGCTCTCTTATTTGTCAGTGTTTGATTTTTGCAAAGGGACACATTTCTGTTTAGCCAAAGTGAGCAGAGATAACTCGTACTTGTGTGAACAGTGCAGATAACTTCTGCTATGTTTGTGGTGAAGTGACTTTTGCATCCCAAAAGCGCAGTATAACCACTATGGTTAAGAAAGCCTATCACCTTTCTTTTGGCTGCAAAATTGGAGATCAGGACAAGAGGTGGGCCCCACACATATGCTGCAACACTTGTGCAACAAATCTTCGCCAGTGGTTGAACAGGAAAAGGAAATCTATGCCTTTTGCAGTGCCAATGATTTGGAGAGAGCCAGCAGATCATACCAGCAATTGTTACTTCTGCATGGTGCCTCCAGCTGGGAAAGGTGTGTCAAAGAAGAAAAAGTGGACTGTGCATTATCCAAACATTCCATCAGCTATACGCCCAGTACCCCACGGAGAAGGACTGCCGGTTCCTGATGCACCAGAATCATTCTCACTTGAGTCAGATGAGGAAGATGAAGCGGATGAAACTTCTGGTCCTGAACCATCAAAGTCACAGGACCCACATTTTCTCCCATCCTCCTCCTCTGAACCACACCTCATAACACAAGGTGAACTGAATGACCTTGTCAGGGATTTGGAACTACCCAAGAGTAAGGCAGAGCTTTTGGGCTCCAGACTATAGCAGTAGAATCTCCTGGCAGGTGATGTTAGGGTTTCCATGTTCCGTGACCGTCAAAAGGATCTTGTCCCATTCTTCTTCATGGAAGGTGATCTTGTAGCCTGCAACAACATCAATGGTGTGATGGCAGCCCTCAACATCGTTCACGATCCAGATGAGTGGAGACTGTTCCTTGATTAATCGAAGACGAGTCTTCAAGCTGTTTTACTGCATAATGGCAATGTTTTGCCATCAATTCCAGTTGGTCATGCAGTCCATATGAAGGAAACCTATGACAACATGAAACAACTTTTGAGATGCATAAACTATGACCAACATCAGTGGCAGCTTTGTGGCGATTTGAAGCTTGTTGCTCTCTTGCTTGGTCTGCAGACTGGATACTGTGATACAGCATGGCCAGAAGGCAGCAGGAGAGTGATCTAGGATGAGGAGAAGCCTTATTCTCTGTAGATTACTTAAAAGCACCTGAAACCAATTAGAGCACCTGAAGCCAGTCACCTGATAAAATCCCCCTGCTTCAATCAGCCAGAGGAGGAGTTGGAGCAGAGTGGGGAGGAGCTGGAGCAGAGTGAGGAGGAGTTGGAGCAGAGTGGTTTGGTGGTGGAGCAGAGAGCAGTTTGGAGGAGTGAAGCAGAGTGGATTGGTGGTGGAACAAAGAGCAGTTCGAAGGAAAGCAGAGGAGAGTTTTGAGAAGTGCTGCAGAGGGCTAAGAAGACCAAGATCCTAGGTAAAGGGACACCTGGCTTGTGCAGAGGGAAGGCAGGAAGCCCCACAAGCTGAAGATCAGGAGAGGGAAGTAGCCCAGGGGAAAGAATCACTGGTACAAGTGGTTCACCTGCTATCATAGGGCCCCTGGGCTGGGACCCGGAGTAGAGGGCGGGCCTGGGTCCCTCCCTCTCCACTCCCCTTCCCTGGGATACTAGTAGGATAGCTGTTACCCCAGTTCAGGGGCAAGAAATGGCACCCTGAAACCCACCCCCCCCAAGAAGAGAAAGTGCGGGACCCATCATAGTAGTGCCGGCAATTTGCCACAATACACAAAGTACTGCTGTTTTCTCTGCGAATGGGATAGTTGTGCAAGAGATTCCCACTACATCAAGAAAGATTGGCCACTCCGACAGTCATTGGAGCCTGAGAGGAAAAGTGTTCAGCATCCACGACTTGTTGAATCAAGGAAGATTTTGTTACCACCCTTACACTTCATGCTGGGTCTGATGAAGAACTTTGTCAAGGCCATTGACAAAACACAAGCAGCTTTCAAGTACCTCCGTGGAAAATTTCCAAGGTTAAGTAGAAAAAGGAAGGTGTCTTTGTTGGTCCTCAGATTCGTGAACTTCTTCGAGATGATGCATTTGACTATGCACTGCGTGGCAAGGGAAAAAAAGGCATGGAAAGCCTTCAGTTAGTGGCAATAAATTTTCTCGGAAACAACAAGGCAGACAACTACAGGTTGTTGGTGGAAAACCTCCTCAAGGCATACAAAAGCCTTGGTTACAACATGTCACTAAAGATACATTTTTTGCACTCTCATCTAGATTTTTTTCCACTGAACTGCGGAGCAGTGAGCAACGAGCACGGCGAGCGATTTCACCAGGACATTGCAACAATGGAGAAACGCTATCAGGGCAAATGGAGCCCATCAGTGCTTGCAGACTATTGCTGGACAGTGACAAGAGATGCTCCATTTAATGAATACAAGAGACAAGCCAAGAAGCGCTGAGTAGACACTGAATAGGACTAAACTATGTACATAATAGTTTTTTGCCTTTTGTTTCATAATAAATGTTATTTATATAACCCCTTTGCTGAGTTTTAAAGTGTTACATAAACAGGACAGGTGAAATAGTATCATGTAAAGCAACCATAAACACATTAAAAGACCTAGGTTTACAATTTATGATTAAAACTCTACTATCTACACAATATACATAGACATAAAATGTAAAAACTTAAATATCTTAGAAACAGTAGCCAATCAGTTGTTTTAATTGTCATATTTGAATTCAGCACATCAAAATACATACTAAATAGCACATTTTATCTCTGAAGCAGACGACTTCTCAAAAATTGTAGACCAGTGTAATTAATGCGTTATTTTTGTAACGAGCATCGTCAGCAGGGAAGCATCTCCTCTGGAATGGTGGTTGAAGAATGAAGGGGCATACGAATGTTTAGCATATCTGACACGTAAACAGGGCCAGTGCAAGGAAGTTTCACGCCCTAGGCGAAACTTCCTTGCACCAGCCCTGCGCCCCGCCCCCCACCCAGCTAATGCCGTCCCCCCCACTGCAGCCAGCTCCCATCCCCGCAGCGTCTCCCCACCCCCCCGCGGGATGCGGCAGCTCAGCTCCTCACCCCGCGGGCTGCGGCAGCCTCCCCCCCTGCCCGCGGCGCCTCCCCAGCTCCCGGCTCAGCTCTGGAGCTGGGAGACAGGAGGCAGCCATGGCGAGCCATGCCCACAGCTCCCGGCTCCATGCTTAGCCATGGAGCCAGGAGGCATGAGGCAGCTGCGACGAGCCGCCCCCCTGGCTCCCGGCTCAGCCGCGGACCCAGGAGGCAGCCGCGGCAAGCCGCCCCCCCCAGCTCCCGGCTCAGCCGTGGAGCCATGAGGCAGGAAGCAGCCACGGTGAGCCACCCCCACAGCTCCCGGCTCCACGCTTAGCTGCGGAGCCGGGAGGCAGGAGGCAGCCATGACGAGCTGCCCCCACGGCTTCCGGCTCAGCCGTGGAGCCGTGAGGCAGGAGGCAGCTCCCAACTCAGCTGTGGAGCTGGGAGGCAGGAGGCAGCCGCGGCGAGCCGCCCCCATGGCTTCCGGCTCAGCCGCAGAGCCAGGAGGCAGCCGCGGTGAGCTGCCCCCTCAGCTCCCTGCTCAGCCGCGGAACCGTGAGGCAGGATGCAGCCGCAGCAAGCCGCTCCCATAGCTCCCGGCTCCACGCTTAGCCGCGGAGCCGGGAGGCAGGAGGCAGCCACCCGCCACCCCCCAAATCCTGGCGCCTTAGGCGACCGGCCCTGCACGTAAATATCTTGTAACGCCAGCTACAAAAGTGCCTTGCGAACGCCTGTTCTCACTTTCAGGTGACACTGTGAACAAGAAGCGGGCAGCATTATCTCCTGCAAATTGTAACCAAACTTGTTTGTCTGAGTGATTGGCTGAAGTAGGACTGAGTGGACTTGTAGGCGCTAAAGTTTTACATTGTTTTATTTTTGAATGCAGTTATTTTTTGTACATAATTCTACATTTGTAAGTTCAACTTTCGTGATAAAGAGATTACACTACCGTCCGTGTATGAGGTAAATTGAAAAGTACTATTTCTTTTATCATTTTTACAGTGCAAATATTTGTACTAATAAATATAAAGTGAGCACTGTACACTTTGTATTCTGTGTTGTAATTGTAATCAATATATATAAAAATATAGAAAACATCAAAAAATATTTAATAAATTTCAATTAGTATTCTATTGTTTAATATTGCGATTTATCGTGATGAATTTTTTTGAGTCACTCATGTGAGTTAACTGCGATTAATTGACAGCCCTAATATGTATACATACACTCATTTTTATATTATTCTGTGTGGGGGATACACTGTGGAAATATAAATCTTACCCGTTATCAAAATAATAGAATATTACTATCTTGATTATTCATAATTCTGACTTATTGTTGGAAATATATTGTAATTCAGTAGTTAGTATCATTAAAGGAAGTGTACTGATACAAAAATTAAAGGTAGAATTGCTGAAAAAAGTTGAAATATTTCTGGATATAGAAAGGAAATTATTTGAGAATTCCCTAACTTTATATTTATCAGATTGTAAGGCATTATTTATATGTTTTAATTTGATTAGAGTAACCTAAATTGAGCATACATGCAGGCTTTTATTCTATGGATATTATAGATTCATAGATTCCAAGGCCAGAAGAGACCATGAGTCTGACCTCCTGCATAACACAAGCTATAGGATTTCATACAATATATGAGAATGCCTGCCCACAAGTGCCACGGCTTAATTCCTGTTCTGCCCCCCTCCCACCTTAGCTTCCCTGTGGACCTTCTGAAGTCCTCAGGTTTTCAGCAGAACCTTAGCAGGTCAGCAGGAACTATGGACCTGATGGGGACTCCACTAAAGATCTTGTGGATTTAAGAAGCCCGTAGGGAGGTAAACAGGGGCACTAGGACAGCTGCAGAAGTCAAGGAAAGACTATGGAGTTTAGGAGGTCTGCAAGTACTCTGACCTTTTAAACTTAGGATCTCTCCAGGAGTACAGGAGCCATGAAGGTGGAGCCCAGCTGTCTATGCTGAGTGTTGCTGATGCTCTGAAGTGATCAGAGGTGTTTCTGACTAGGTGTGATTTTGAGGCATTTCATTCCAGAGAGAGTGATGACCGAAAAATCATGAGAGGCTTGGAAATGCTTGTAAAATCTGAGGGCTCGTCACTTCTAATCATGTGTCCCCCATACTTAAAAAATGCTATAAAAATTCTCCTCCTAACTTAAATTGATTTTTAAAAAAGTAATATTTTTCCGATTGAAAGGTAAAAGGGAGAGCTTTTTTTTTTTTTTTTTTTTTAAGTCTTCTAGTCGACATTCGGTTTCCATGATAGCGGTCTACAATGAGAGATTGAAAAGCCTGAGAATTTTATCCAGGCTGACAGATTCCTACCCTCTTTACCCTTTGTGAAAGTAGAATGAATTATATTGTAATACAATGAATTATATTGTAATAATTGAATGGATTAAAGAAATGCATCTGTTCCTTTAGAAGGAGAAAGGAATGTTGAAATATAGTTGTCAGGAAGAGAAACAATAAGGTATAAGACAATGGGTCCACTTAAAGCTAATGATGGGACATTAGAAGGAGATCCGTAGCAGTTAGTAAGGAAATAAGATTTGTATGTCTTGCCCCAGGTAAACTTATCAGTTTCTGCTTCCTTTGTTATCTTGTTAAGTTTGCTCTCACTCTTATCTGTATAAATAAGATAACTTGAGTCTTGCATGTACTCACATTATCTGAGTGTATTAGCAGAGCGCTTTGCTAATAAACAGAGTGGTCTGACAAAATTGTGAGTCCTGAATCTGACTTTGACACCTTCCTCATTGGAGAAGAGATGGACATTATTAGATTTTTTTATATTTTGTTTGTTCAAAAATATGTTTGTAGAAATAACAAAAATATAACTACAACCATCTAAAGAAAGAAGACATAACAAAGCCATTTATTTGCCTTTTTATTGCTTCCTGTCTACAGTAATGACCTGTTCCTCATTTCACTTCCCCATCCTTCTAAAACTACTAAAAACTCCTGTTTCACCTGTACATAAAAGTTAATATTCTATAGCTTAAACAGCCAAGGAGTTCTATGATACCTAGTGATAACAATTTTTTATCTTCTGTTTTCTTCTAAAGATTCAGCAACATAGTGATCAGATTTATATTGGAAAAGCCATGCAGTGAACAATGTGCTAGCACAAAGTAGTGATTTTTGTCAGAAATCCATACTATCTCACTAATCCTATTTTTAATTTTTTTCTGCCTAATGAGGCAGGTGCATTGAGCCTGGAAAATTCCCACTTTTGTTAAATGTGTTTTTCTAGGATTAGTGTAGCTGCTATTTTCTTTCCTTTCTTCATATTACAAAGCTTTATTCAAGAGTAAAGTCCAGACGCGACTAGGATCTGGCCCTGCATTTTGAAGGGAACTGAGGGAAGCGGAGTATTATTTTCTTTGGAAATATTTTGGACCCAGGAATCATTCAGATTAAGGCCCCAATTCAGCAAAGCAGGTGCTTAAATCCCATTACGTCAATGCATTTCTGGACCCTAACTGTACCCTCAAACTGGGTCAGGTTGGGAATTTTGTTTGATTTGGAATTACCTGTTTTTTATTATTGCATAAGTCAACCAATTATACTGTTGTGCAAAAGTGGGTAAGTATTGGTTTCAATAATTAACCAGAAAAAAAAATGCTAAAGGAGTATCATTAATGTGCTTTGATTTTTGTTGTTTTCATGTCCAGATGTCTCAAGTTGGCCAGCCACAAAATCAGTGGTCACTTCTGAAAATGTTGGCCTACATGCTTAGCACCTACTTAGATCTTTGAAAAATAATAATTAATGAAGCATTATAGAAATGAGTAATTATTAATCATTGACTTCAACTTCTTAAGCAACATACAAATACTTATTTTGAGAGAAATGCTAAGGACAGCTTGAGACATGCCGAACCAGCTTGGTAATGCAATAATAAAGGCCGACAGCAGCTAATAGCAACCCAACAAGATATTTACTGCGGGACATGAAGCTGTAATTTCTGACAGGGGTGGGGTGTAGTGGGGGGGGGGAGGGGAGGAGAGAGATGACATAAAAATTACCTTTATTCACATAAAATCACATTGAGAACTATTTTAAAATGTTATAAAATCACAGTATACATAAAGAAAGATATGAATGAAATAAAACAAAAACACATCTTAAGCAAACATTGAACATGGATCACTAAAGCCAGGGATCGGCAACCTTTGGCACACAGCTCGCCAGGGTAAGCCCCCTGGCGGGCCGGGACAGTTTGTTTACCTGCCGCATCCATAGGTTTGGCCGATCGCAGCTCCCATTGGCCGTGGTTTGCCACTCCAGGCCAATGGGGGCTGCAGGAAGTGGCCTGAGCCAAGGGATGTGCTGGCCGCCACTTCCCGCAGCCCCCATTGGCCAGGAACGGTGAACCGCGGCCAGTGGGAGCTGCGATCGGCCGAACCTGCGGACGTGGCAGGTAACAAACCGGCCCGGCCCGCCATGGGGCTTACCCTGGCGGGCCGTGTGGCAAAGGTTCACGATCCCTGCTAAAGCACTATCATCACTCACTTTACTCTAAATATTGTTAAGATGTCAAATCAACTGAAAAGTGTCCATGTTATACATCAATTTATAAAAGGTGTAATCAATTCACAGCCGGGCCACCATCAGTGTGTGGAACAGCCCTAGCACGTCGCACCCCTCTACCTCAGTCACTCGGTGCTGGTGAGAGTTCAGAACAACTAGTTTTGCCTGATCCAGCAGAAACTTAGCCAGACAGGAAACCGGCCGAATGCGAGCACTGTATCTCGCTCCCAGAACAAACAGACTGCTGAAAAGTTGGGCAAAAAATCGACAAGAGGAATCAAATGTGGGCAATGAAGAAAAAAATGAAACATTGTGTCTGAAGCTGAACAGAAAGGGCACTGTGCAGACACTGAGGGGTGATTTGGTTCACAAAACAATTGGTTGCTACAATGCTGCAAGTCACTGGAGTGCTTTGACCAGGGGTGGCAAACCTGTGGCTCCGGAGCCACATGCGGCTCTTCAGAAGTTAATACACGGCTCTTTGTATAGGCACCGACTCCGGGGCTGGAGCTACAGGCGTCAACTTTCCAATGTGCTGGGAGGGTGCTCACTGCTCAACCCCTGGCTCTGCCACAGGCCCTGCCCCCACTCCACCACTTCCTGCACCCTCCCCTGAGCCTGCTGTGCCCTCATTCCTCCCCCTCCTCCCCAGAGCCTCCTGCACACCACAAAACAGCTGATCGGGAGGTGTGGGGTGGGAGGGGAGAGGCGCTGATCGGTGGGGCTGCCGGTGGGTGGGGGGCGCTAGGAGCTGGGGGCAGGGGAGAGCTGATGAGGGGCTGCTGACATATTACTGTGGCTCTCTGGCAATGTACATTGGTAAATCCTGGCTCCTCCTCAGGCTCAGGTTGGCCACCCCTGGCTTAGACAAAGGAGGTTTATTACAGCATCCTTCAAGACAGGGCATAGAATCACTCAGGGACAGAGTCATCCTCCAGGTTGTATCAGGGAGATCACAGATGATGGCATAATGCTGCACCTTGTACACATACCGTAGAGCTGCTGCTTGGTCATGGCTACAAAAGGAACATTTACCAAACACTTCCGCCTGGCTGCACAAGGCTCTCCTCTATGGAAGGGGAAACAATCAGTGAGGGGATCAGAGGATTCCCCACAGAAGGACAGTCCTTGCAAAAACTCCCTGAAAAAACCAGAGCAGCCCATTGAGGGAGTGCCGCCTGGAATTCAGTGAGAACCTTATCCAAAAAACACACAGACTGGATTCTGGTCTGAGCAGCAAGAGCTGCTGCCGAATTCCAGCATGACCCACATGAAACAATCAGGTGGGACAGCTTGGTCAAGCCACCTTGAGTAAAGGCAGAAAAAGCAGGCTCCTGGAGGAAAGAGCTTCAATGGGGGGAAAGTGGGTTAAAAACAGTGTCTCTTCCAAGAGCCACAGGCTAAAAAAAGAATGGAGACAAATCTAGACTCTGTACTTGACCAGGTGCTAACAAAAACAAGTGAAGGTCAAAACCCATCCCCTCAGCACGGTGGAAGAGAGAGAAGGCAAGGGAGTCAGGGCACAGCAGCCGCTAAACAGACCACACAAAAAATGTGATTCATGTGCTTCTGAATCTGGTCCAGGAGACCTGGGGGAGGTCTCAAGACTGTTAGCAATCAAAACCCATCCCCGAAAAGAGAGTCCAGGAAGGAGCCAGTGTTATCTCTGCAGGTAGTCCTGCATCTCCTCCTCAGCCCTTTCCCCTGTATTGTAATTCAGATCAAAACAAAATCCCCAACACCTTAATCCCAGAGGTGCCCCATTGTAATAGTTGGGGCAGCAGTCGGGGACTGCTGCATTGCCAAGAGCCCCATAAAATCAAATTACTCTTACTCCAGGTAATTCGAGCAGAGGACACTTGTTCGTATATTTGTGAACAAGCACAAAGCGCCTGCCTTTCACCTTCAGACATGATGAAAACCGAGACATCATCTGCACAGGCCAACAGATAAACAAGAAAATCATTGGCATCCCTGGCATAGATCAAGCCAGTCAAACAGCTTCTAAGAAGGTGCAGGAATGGCTCCAAACACCGGGCATATAACTTCCCAGACAGAGGGCACCTTGACATATGCCCCTGCAGACTGGGGAGCAGTGGCTAAGACCCCCATTAATCATTAAGACACTAAAAAAGTTATGGTACAATACAAAATATGACATGAACACTAGCCCAATCCCTAAAGCTTCTAACATTTTTTAAAGATAACTATGGTTAACTCTATCAAAGATCTTCTCCTGGTCCACTGAAACAAGCCCTACATCCAAATTAGAAAGCTTGCTAACAATAAAAAAAATCATGAATTAAGAACAAATTATCAAAAACACAGCTATTAGGAATAGGATATATTTGATCAGGGTGTATCAAAGAGTCCAGGCAGTCCATCAGCCAGTTGGCTACGGCCCTGGATATGATCTTATAATCAGAGCAGAGAAGGAAAAATAGGTCTCCAATTCTGTAAGTCACAGAGGTTCCCTTTTCTGTGCAACAGGAAATCACTGCTCTGGGGCAATTGAGAGGCAGCTCTTTCTCCTGGATACACTCCAGCATCAGTGGAAAAAAGTAAGGACCAATAAGATGTCGGAAATGTTTGTAGAATTCAGATGGCAGCCCATCAATACCTGGGGCCTTGCCTGTAGAGAGCTGTTGGACTGCAACAGAGAGCTCCTATAGTGACAGCAGGGAATCAAGGCACCACTGCATCTCACCAGTTAGATTGGTAACCCCTGGTGCAGCTCTGCTGGTGCCAGCATATCACAGGTTTCAGGCGATTACAGAGTACTGTAAAAGGAAACAGTTGCTTTCTGGATCTCAGCAGGATCAGTCATCAAATGACCATCCAGCAGCTAAAGACAAGAGATCTGCTGATGGTCCATTGTCTTTTTTCTGCAACCTGTAAAAAACGCTTCTGGGAACATGAGTGTCCTATAGCTGGATAAAATTGGCCCATCTCAGGGCCCCCTGCACCTTCTTTTCCAACAACTATCTCAGCAGTCAGTACATCTCATTTAGAGTTTGGTGAATCTGTACCAAGATCACCATGGTTGCCATCTGCAAGGTGCCATGAAGGTCAAAGATATCTCATTCCAGGGCACTCATGGCCTGATGCAAAGACCATGTGGAGGCCTGGGTATGCTGCTGGCAGAACAGTTGGATCTGGACCTTCTCGACACCCCATCGCTGTCTTAGGGATTCGTACAGGGGCTTTTGCTGCCACCAAGCTCCCAAACCACAGTGAATATCTGGGTGAAATTCAAGTCCTTTAATAATTTGCTGTTAAAGCACCATTGAGAAGCACAGGCAGGAAGAGGGAGAAATACACTGATCAGACAAGTGAGTAGGAAACACCGAGAACCAAACAAACATATTCACACTGTCCTTCATGGTATAAAAGTGATCCATTCTAGCACCTGAGATGTGTTTGGGAGTAGCCTTCAGCCAAGAGTACTGCCTAACAATGAGGTGAGAGAACCTCCAAACATCCACTAGCCCAAAGGTCTGCAGGAGACAATACAATTCCCTGGTTACCTGAGGGTGTGGCTCCTTATGGTTCCTATCTAAAACATAATCTACAGTGCAATTGAAATCCTCTTTCAGGACAATAATAGTATCGGGTTCACAGAAAAGCATGGAATGGGCAAGTATCTGAAGAAAGGAGAGACAATCTCACCCCACAGTAGGGACATACACAGTAAAAAGATTAACAACAAGATTAACAACAATGTCAGTATGTCTCCCCAGCTGGAGGAACCGGCCCTGCACAATCTTCTTTACAGACAGGATCTGCGCCCCTACGCCCCAGGAAAAGAGAACAGCTACCACAGCAGCGACATTAGATTCATGGCTCAAGAAAACTTCCCCTTTCCATTTCTTCAACCAGTTCCCCTGATTATCAGGGTCTGAGTGGGTCTCTTGCAAAAGGACCAGATCAGCCCATTTTTGTCTGAGAAATTCAAAGAATTGTGCCCTTTTATGACCCCAGCAACCATTAATATTTAGACAACCAAAGTTCTGCAGCACCATGGCGACTAGAAGGAGAGAGTCAAAGAGCAGAGAGAAACAATGGAAAGTGGAAGTATCTGGGGGAAAATTAGCCATTGGGAGGCCAATATATCTTGAACAATCCCTGCATACTTCCTCACCTTGCTCAACAACCTTTTGAGAAGGAAACATTTCCTACGATCAATCGTGGTATCTTTCAAGACAAGGGCAGCTAAGTGAACAAGGCACTGTAAATCATAAGAACATAAGAATGGCCATACTGGGTCAGACCAGAGGTCCATCTAGCCCAGTATCCTGTCTTCTGACAGTGGGCAATGCCAGGTGCCCCAGAGGGAATGAACAGAACAGGTAACCATTAAGTGATCCATTCCGTCGCCCATTCCCAGCGTCTGGCAAGCAGAGGCTAGGGAAATCAGGGGAAAAGGTCTCAACCTCAAATCCCCACTTTCCTTTAGTGGTATCCAAAAAGTCACTAATCTCTTGCACACTGTACCCACCCTTCCTAGATAGCTGACTGGCTGGGGCATCAGGAACCAGTGAAGAGTCAGAGAGATCATCAACAATCTCTTCTATCTCCCTCAGACTTTGCCGGCTCAGAAGAACATGGAGCTACTATTGTAACATTCTCATTTGCGAAGGAGAGAAATTCAGTAGGAGCAGCTGGCATATCTATTTTCCCAAGAGTGGAAGGCAGTACAGTCCCAGGCTGGGACATAGCATCATCACTGCAGTATGCATGATCGTGGACTTGAGGACTTACCATCTGAGGGGAAGACAGCACTCCACTGAGAACTCTAGGCATGGAGCTACCCCCCAGCACAATGCTGTCCTCCTTCTCAGGGTACACAGCTCCATCCTCAACCACTGCCAGAATCTCTTGTGCCTCCAAAGTCTTAGCCCCTTTAGAAACAGTCCCACATAAATGCATCTCATCGGTGTGTTCTTCACCCCCATCTCTAGAACTTCTCTCCGCTTCCTCTGCAGGGAGGTGCTCCTCAACCTCCAGGACTTGCTTCTTTCCAGGTACAAGTGATGGGATCACAACAGAGGCTTCCTCTGGGGATGATGCTCTCTAGACAACAGCAGACCACATATGGCAAGTGAGAGGATAGAATCTGGTGGTAGTGATGCAGGCTCTGTCTCCTGCTGGTTCCTGGATGTCCCAACCGCCTACCCACTATCCTGGGATCCCACATTCTTACCAGGGGGCCCCAAGCTAGCAGTGCATGGGCAGGAACCTCTCAAATGACAAGGGTTTCCATGCAGGAAACATTTCATATTTTTAGAAGTAGCAAACGTTGTATAATCTGTCCCATCTATATGGTCATTTAACACCAGGTTCAAGGGCTGTTCACGGTTACTTAGAACCAAATAATCCTAGGAGCGGAATGACATACCGTGCCTCCCATTTGGGTTCTTGCAGCCCAATGGAATCATCCTGACAGCAGAAACTATGTTCCCATAATGGGAGAGATCAGTGAGTAGGGTCACTGTGAAGGAAGGGAGGAAGGGGAGGGGCACTGGAAAGGCTACTTTAGTAGCAGGAGGAAACAAGAGGAAAACTGGAACAAAAGATTCCTTGATCCAGCGTCCCTCCTGTCCCAAAATATTCACAAACTGCTCTTGGGCCAGGAAAATCACTATAGATTTACTCATTCAAGAGGCAGATTTTATATTAGCACAGCCAAATAACCTTACCTATACTCAGCAACCTATACTTCACTGTGCAGGAGACAGCAGGCACACATCAAACCCCTTGCTTGCGGGTCCTGTGATTTCTGAAATTAGGGAGAAGCATCACGTGATCTGCCGTGTGTGTGATTCAAGTTGAATTCAATCCCCTTTTATTTCTGCTGAGGAGAATCCACTTTGCATCTCTCTCTCCCCAGGAGACTGGGACAAGAGAAAGATGTCAGCCTGCCCTTTTGCCACACTCCAGATATCCTCCCTACTGTAACGTGTTTTTGTATATGAAATAGAGATTATAAATTGTTTGTGCTTTAGAATAAATTATACTTTATGCCTTTACATTTGGTTAAGGTATTTGACCATGTATTAGATATGGAGCCTAAAATTCAAAATGGTGTGCCTGCCAAACAACAGCTCGACTCCATCTTTGTTTAGCTTCTTGTTGAAGTTTCGCACCTTTTTGGAACTTTGGTGGGAACAGGAGCCCATGGTCAGCATAGAACTGGTTCAAACAGGTTCCAGCAGGAGAGCTGCCAGTTTTACCTCAGAACTTTGGCTCGCTTGTGCCTATATAAACTCTGAACACCCGCTGCCTAGCTGCTGTCCGTCCTAGAAGCAGCCACAGTACCATTGTATTTGTGCAGCAACATGGACCAGAGGATCAGCATCTGAAGACATCAGCATTAAGAACTATGACTGTGCTTACCAATCTGTGAACTCCACATCATTTTCAGAGAAAGGTACAGAGATCCCGTTGATCGCTCACCCTCGAATGAGCGCAGAGCCAGGCCTCTCTTCAGCATCAACAGATCCTGTTGATCTCCCTCTAAGAAGCAGTTGAGACCCAGGGTCCATCAGTCACCTGTGACAACAATGTCATACCATCTACTGCCTATCGTCACCTAGAAACGGTGCAGTATCTGAGGTATTTTGTTTTAGGTTTCAAGTATCAAGGGGTAGCCGTGTTAGTCTGTATCCACAAAAACAACAAGGAGTCTGGTGGCACCTTAAAGACTAACAGATTTATTTGGGCATAAGCCTTCGTGGGTAAAAAACCCACTTCTTCAGATGCATTTGTTTTAGGTTTATTTGTTTATTGCCAAGGTACCTATTTGGTTAGGCCTGGCTTTTAGACCCAAATTGTCAAACCACATCTCACTGTTGTCTCTTATTATCTGTTTGAAATAAAGCTGTTATCTGTTTACTTTATTCTTCTCTCTTCTTTATCCATTTGCATCATGGAATAAGGAGGTACACTATCTTTCCCTTTTATTCCCTGGGTGATAGATACTAGATAAGGGTCCAAGATCCTGCTAATTGGCTGCAAGGTATAGCTAGCTTATACCATCCTCACCAACATAGTTAACGTTGCAGGGTTAACACTACTCCCCTGTCACAACCCATCCCCACACAGTGAATAAAGAAGCTTTCCCCTATTGTATTCATTTAGATGGAATAAGTGGGCCAAAGGTGTTAACATAATCTAGTCATTGTCCAACATTAAACAGTGTTAAACAAGGTTTGGTATATAGAGACTTCAGCCTGCTTCGTACCATGGCGCAAACACCATTAAAAATCCTTTTAACCTTTTATTAAAGATATGAAGAAGAAGTAAAAGGAATTAAAGCAGTTGAAATATAAAGTATTAAGTAAGCCTTTCATTTTCACAAAATTTCTTGTTCCCTTTTCCTTTAGCTAGAGAGTTTTTAGAAGGAAAAAAACCTCCTTGTTTGACAGTATCTTAGATGGTATCAAAGATGGTAATAACTGTCCTTTTGGGGAAGAGAGAAGTTAGTTGAGATGAGCTGGATCTGATCTTGTTCCTGCTATTTTTAAAGTCTAATCCCATTTCATCTCAGGTGGTGGTGGGGATTCAACTGGAGCTGCTAGGGCTGCTGTTGTCCTCTGGATACCTCTCTGGCCTGGCTTGGTCAGGACATCCCTCAGGATTAAGATGAAGGTCCAAGGTCCCAGGAGACAGTGAGGATGGAAGCCATGATGGGGAAGCTCACTCCAGTAGCCTCCATCTGTTCTTCTTCTATTTCCCACCCCCCACCCCCTAGTCTCTTTGTTTAAGAACACAAAAAGGGAGTGATTGGTGGATAGCCCATTCCCACATTATTTTGTCCACCAATTAGGCCTTGTTTCTGACACACCAATTTTGGTTAACTGATTTCTGGTTCCACATCTTCAGTTTGCATCAAGCATGATTTTAACATAGTCCTTGAACCCAACAGTAGGTCTTTTAGTTTAGACTTATTCTGTTTTTCTGTCTCCTTTTTGTACCTTTTCCCATCAACATTTATGATTATAGGCTATTGTGATATTGCATGAACTTTTAAATACTTTTACAATTGAGCTCATAATTAAAGTAAATTTGTAGGCCCAATTATTACAACACCTCAACTTATTACTGCTTTCTTCAACCTGCAGAGAAGTGAGCTGTTTGTAGATCTAAATTTCCTTGGACTGCTGCCTCCTTCACCTGTTACTGGTTCACTAGCACTCGTAGCAGGTGAGGACATGGCAGATTGTGAAGAGCTGGGCATGCAGAGAAACTAATACCTAAATATGACCAGGAATTATACTATTTCCTCTTCTCCCCATCTCTACAGAGTGAGAGGGAGAGTCTGACTGACATCTTGGCCCCTGTTTTACTCATGCAGTGAACTAGCTATGCAATCAGGTGCCTTAGAAAACCAACAGTATTGGAGCAGTGTTGTTCTCATATGTCCTTGGAGCCAGCCTTGCCAAAATTACAGCTTTTCCTGAAGTGACCAAGAAGGAAAAATCCTGAAATGTGTGTTAAACACAAATCAAGCCTACTGACAACAGAGAGGAATTGAGGGAGATTGTAGCTGGAGTAGATGAAGTAAGGATCCTCTTTTTTTTTTTTTTTTTTTTAACTATTTCCTATTTTCAGGCCTATTTATGAGAGGAGTGTTGCACAGACATTGTCCTATTCATTAGGCAGATGTGTACTTTCCTAATATATATTGGATAGGTCCCAAAAGTACATTTGTACATTTTGGGGGACACAGAAGCATCAGATACAAAATGCAACAGCTGAAGAGAAAACAGTGCTTTAATTTGAGACACGGTACTGTCAGATTGCAAAATTATACTCACTCAGGGTGAAGGCTCTTTTTTTTTTGTCAGAGGAGTAAAGTATAAGTTGTTGGTCTTTTTCATTATTATCTTGATAAAGGGAGTTGAGTAGATTTTGGATTTAGACCGCTAAAATTACATGATAATTTTGTAAGGCTGCTATACTGTATATCAGTGGCTGTTGGAGAATATTTTTCACTGAGCCTCTCATTTTCTTCTTGCCTGTTCTATTTCCAATTTCCTCTTCAGTAGTTTTT
The DNA here is from genome assembly GCA_037349315.1 of Chelydra serpentina. Classification (NCBI taxonomy): domain Eukaryota; kingdom Metazoa; phylum Chordata; order Testudines; family Chelydridae; genus Chelydra; species Chelydra serpentina. The sequence continues at coordinate 3,191,978 of JBAIAC010000023.1, forward strand.
TCTTCTTTCAACTAAATCAGTATTGAAACATTGACTATTGAACAAGAAATCTAATTTAAAAATTTCACATATCAATCATTTCCCAATATATAATGTCTTGAACAGTCAGTAGCCTTTTAACGGACAGAAAAAGCCAAATTACCGAAGGTCTCCTCTACATGTTAAAAATTTGAATAAATGAAAAAGGGCCCAAGGGCATAAATCAGAACTTTTGTGAGCATTGATGGTTGCACTCTCCGAGATTGTGGGCTCATTTTTGGAAGTGGCCTTCTAAAAATATTACCTCAAGTTACAGCTAAGGACTAAATTTTCACTGCAGTTAAGACTATTCAGTTCTGGTTCCATTCAAAAAATTAATGTGTAAATTATACATGCCAACAAATGCCTGGGTTATCTATATTTTAGGTGAGTGGTGCAATTATTTTTGGGAAGTTGGCCCTTGATAGTTGCTAATGGTTTAAAATAGCAACTTCAACTCTGACCATGAACTAAAATGGGCAGGCAAACGACCTGCCACGAATGTTTGCATCGCTGTGGTCTCTTTGAACTACATCTCCCAAGTACTTCTGCCGCTGTGCTCCCACTGGCTGGCGTGCCACTGACATCATGTGTTTTGGCTTTGGCAGGTCACATGTTTCTCAGGGTCTCCTTTGTTTTGAGTTGAGCTGGAGCTAGAGACACAGACCTAAAACAAAAAAAAGGCAGAGCAAGAGCACAAGCAACAGCCCCACTTCGCAGCACCAGCAAATCTGCGGGAGGCAGGACTGAGAGGTAACGGGTGTCTGTCTGTGCGTGGCTGTCAGCGAATCACAGCGGCAGTCACCCTGTGTGTTGGGGGGCTCCAGGGGATGGGGCCAGGAGCCGTGTCACCGCACACCAGGTTGCCTGCTGCCAGCGGGGACGGGTGTAAAGCAGCCTGGGGCAGGGACCATAGACTTTAAGCCCAGAAGGAACCATCATGCTCATCTTGTCTGACTTCCTGCCCTTGGCAGGCCACGGAGCCTCGCCCACCCGCTGCTCTAACAGACCCCTAAGCCCACAGCTCATGGCCAAGGCAGCAGGAGGCTGACCCTGCCGTTCTCCGGGCGCCTAGTAACGTGTCCCCAGCATCCGGTGTCTAGGTACGGAGCGGTCCCCAGCCTGGCGGGGAGGGGGCGCGGGGCTCGGCCGCACGGGGGATAGGCGGCCAGAGAAGCGGGCTCCTCGCCGGGTGCCCCCCGTGCGCCGGCTGTATCAGCCGCGGCCGGCAGCGGCGGGGGAGTTCGTTGTGGTTGAGCCGATCATAGCGGTGGGGACCCTTTCTCTGGGGGAAGGGTGCTGCCCCCTCCCCCCCAACACGTTAACCCCTCCGGGCCCGGCGAGGGTACTGCGGGGCCTAGAGAGGTCAGTAACGTTCTTTCTTCCCCTCCCCCTTGGTGTAAGTGGACTGGGGCAAACCACAACGGAGGGAAGGGGTGACGCTGCCTCCTCCCGGTATTTAGTACTTTGGATCCTTCCTTCCTTGTCCTCCTCCTCGTAAGAACAACGGCGTGGGGGGGGGGATTAAGGGTACAGGCGATTGGATAAAAAGGGAGCAGGAGGCGGGAGTTTGGTGCTGCCTCGGTCTGATTGGGCAGAAATATTCGGGCGGGGAGGTGGCTTGTCGCTAAGGCTGCCCCGGGTGAAGGTGAGCTGGAGGGCGCGCGCGTGCGCACACGTGGCAGCCCATGATGCTGGTGGTGCCATGAGGGAGCCCGTTGTGGTAACGCGCACGCGCACACCTTGCGGTGGTTCGTGGAGGTCGGGATGGTTATCATCGCTGGCGCCAGTCTGAGGCGCCCTCCCCACCCCAACCATCCCCCTGGTTCGCCGCCGGACGGTCTCCAGCTGGAGCCTGAGGGAAGGGGACGGGCGGGACAAGCAGTAGAGGGATGTTGTCCAGGCACCCCCCGAGCCGCCTAGAGTAGTTGTGTGGAGCGGGCTTCGGGCGGGACTGACCCGGCTCAGCGCGGTGCGGGCCATGTCGGGAAGTGCTAGGTGTGGAGCTGCTGTCCCGTTTGTGCCGCCAGCCTGTGGCCCCGGCAGTGGTACGCGCACAGCGCCCCGTGTTGTGATTCCCGATAACCGATTGCCGGTTAACTAGCCTGATACTAGAAACTCCGCAAACATGGCGTTCTTTGACTGGGAACAACTGTTCGTGGAGGATCTAGGGTACGTCTTCACTGGCAGCTTTAAAGCTCTTCCCCTGCTACAAAAAAAACCACCTCCAGGAGGGGAACAGCTACCAGCGCTGTGCCGCGACGACACCACACATGTTAAAGCGCTGCCAGTAAAGACGTTCCCTAGTAAAGCCTTGACCCTCTTTTGCAGAACAGAATCTCCCCTTTGTAGACAGACCCTCAACTAGTTTTGAAATGCATTTGTTAGGTCTGAGCTGCCATTTAAACCATTTAAAAAACGTATGCAACTGTGCCTATTTAAAAATGGGTTGTTTTTTAAATTTCTAGTATAGACAAGTATCAGAGGGGTAGCTGTGTTAGTCTGGATCTGTAGAAGTGACAAAGGGTCCTGTGGCACCTTTGGCCTAGGCTACACTTGCAGATGTACAGCGCTGTTAGTTAAACCCGTGTTCGTACAGCTGAGTAGGGAAAGCGCTGCAGCCTGTCCACACTGGCAGCGGCCAGCGCAGTAACTAACACTGACGTGGCTACATTTGCGGCACTTGCAGCTGTATTGGGAGCGGTGCATTATGGGCATTCAGGTAGCTACAACGTGCTTTTCAAATCGGGGGGGGGAGGGGGCGAGGGGGACTTTGACAGGGAGCGTTTTTGGAAAAAGAGTGGATTTTTGGAATCTCCACAGAGTGTCAGCTCATTATTTCCACACCTCCACATCCCCTGCCTCTCTCTCAATCACTGAAAGCAAACAGCAGGGGCTTTGTTCGTTTTTAAAGAGCAGATAAAAGAGAGGAAACGGAGCCTGTGTTTAGCAGCTCAAGAACGGAGCTCTGAACTCCAACCCGGAAGTGCCATTTCAAAACAAAGGCAGCTTCGGGAGATCAGTAACTCCGTTGTTCCTGGGCTACACTGAAAGACCAACGTTCCACCCACTTCGCAACAGCTGTTATTCCTCTCGGGGAGGTGGAGTACATGCAGCGCTGTATCTGAGGAGATACAGCGTTGCACGTGCCTTGCAAGTGTAGCCAGTTAATGAGTTACAGCGCTGCCGGCAGTTTTATTACGCTGTAACTTGTAAGTGTAGCCAAGGCCTTATAGACTAACAGAGGTATTGAAGCATAAGCTTTGGCAGCTGAAGAAGTGGGTATTCACCCACGAAAGCTTATGCTTCAATACCTCTGTTAGTCTAGGTGCCACAGGACCCTTTGTCGCTTCTAGTATAGACAAGTCCAAAGTGGGATTAAATGAGTATTAAAGTGAGATATTTGGCAATGCTTCTCAAAGCAGTTAAATGCTTTCTGTCCCACACAGAAATAATTCCAGATCACAGAGATTAGAAACCTTGGGTCGCTTAGTTGACAGTGACACAGCAACACAACTGTGTCTCTTTAATATATATTGTTTCTATTGCAAATAACGTAGAGTCTGGTAAATCATGCGCTGGGAAGAGTGGTACCAGGCTTCTATTTTTGTAGTACTATTCATACTGACAGTACATAGAGTAAACAAATTATGAGTACATTGCCTCAGCCTGGGAATATCACCATATGTGCCTCACAACTCACTTAGGCAAAACTCCCATTGACCTCAGTAGGCCTTTATGTTGCAACCTTTTGTAGCATTTTTTGACATTTCACTTGTGTGTGTGTATGGGGAAAGGGGATGGGGAACAACAACCTTGAAGCACTTTTGGATTATAACTGTGCTAATCTGCAGTTAGCCCTCAGGGCACAAAGTATAAATAGAATCCTTCTGACAATACCTGATAAAACAGCACACAAGTTTCAGGAAATACATTTATAACATATGCAAAATCTGTATTTAAATAACATTAGGGCTGTGATGCAATCAGACAAAAGCCAGTAACCCAAGTTCTGCCATTGACTCAAGTGGCTGTAAACAGGAAAAAGTCAACAGTGTAAATTTAGGACAATATCAGCCTTCAATTTCCTGGCTTTTGTTCATTATTTTTACAGCCTTGATGGTGCAATCGTTTTTCTATTTTTTTGTTTTTATGGGATCTTTTTAACAAAGAAACATTCAAGTGTATCAAACCAATCTTGCCATTGTTACATGCTCAGAACTCTCACTGACTTAAATTAAATGTGATATAAGGAAATCCTATTGAACTAAGGCATTAGGAGTGGTTTTAGTGTACTGCACGTCAGTTCTTCAGTCACAGATTTCAAGAGCATGCAAGACCTGAATTTCTAGTGTAAAATAAGAAGCAGAAAAAAAACATTAAAAATCCCTGAAACTTTTTAGACCTTTCTTATGTCACACAGAAACAAAAAAAAGAAACATTTTCCCCCTTTTGCACATCACTTTTGAAAAGTAGACTGAACAAAAGTTAGGGCTGGTCCACACTACCCCCCAAGTTCGAACTAAGATACACAGAAAACACATATAAAGAATAAAGTAGTCCCTGCTGCCATACTCACAATATAATAGAGACTGGTGAGGATAGAAGAAACAGTCAGTGCAGAACATCATAAGTGGGATGTAATGCTTCTGGCTTCTACCATCTGATCACCCCAATGCACACACCAGACGTTGGGCATACATCTTTTTTTATACTCCTTTTCCCTGAGTACCCGCACACCCAGGAACCATATTTAGATTGTTTTCCAGCCTAAGGTTCACATAGGGCTATCCAGAAAACCATAACTGGGGTTCTGATTGTTGACACAAGCCATGTGCCTCAGTACATTTCCTAATATTTCTAATGCATCAATGCAGTTAACTTTATGATTACTCATACTAAAAGTCCCCCTGGTTTTTGTTCTTTTGCTGTTTACTAATTTATTACAAGATCTATATTGGAAAAGTCCTTATAACCTAAACCAAACACTCAGTCTAACTTATGTCAACTGTTTATGCTAACTGCTAGGTCTCACTAGGTCTACTGCTGATAGCAAAGCCTATTTGAAAGAATTCTTTATAGTGTGTGTCCTCTACCTTTATAATAGCTTTTCTTAAGCAGCTTAGTTTATTTTAACATATGAATAACAATACAGAAATTCCTATACAACGATTTCCAAGATCAGGTCGGGCTCAGTGGTCAATCTGGTAAACCTTTTATAATGTAGACCTGGCCTTAGGGCTTGTCTATACATGGGCCAAGTCTACATTATAAAGTTTTGCCTGCACAACTTATGTCAGTTAGAATATGAAAAAATCATCCCCCTAGCTAACATGTTAGCAAAAAAAACATGTAGATGCAGTTTATCCTGCAAAAGAATCTTCATATGGTGTAGCTTACGTCATTTAGGGAGGGCATATATAGCTATAGACACTTACTACAGCAACAAACAGGTTCTTCTGTTGACCTAGCACTGTCTATACTGGGGCTTAGGTTGTCTTAACTACATCTCTGAGGGTGTGGATTTTTCACAACCCTGATGAATGTAGCTAGGTCAACCTGTTTCTAGTGTAGACCAGCCCTAATACCACCTCCCTGAACAACATTAGCTGTTCTGACAGAAGTACTCTTTGGTCGGAATAATTGGGTTTACTCTGGACTGGGTGCTTTTCCAGCATAGCTTTAGTGGCTAGGGGATATGATTTTTTACACTTATAGCCAATATAATTATGCTGGCTTAAATTCATAGTATAGATCAGGCCTACCCCATAGAGTTATTCAGGAACAGTTGTTCCTAAATCAGGCCATGTGTAGCATAGCCCTTAGACAGCACAGACTTTAACATGTGCTAATGTGGTGAAATCGAAGCTTATGAGGGAACTGTAGGAGATGGTCCCTGCCCCAAAGAGTTTAGATGAATGGGGAAATTCACATCTCTGCAGACTCGGGAAAAGAGAAGCACAGTGGTTCACATTCTAAACGTTTTCTTCACAAGTGTAAGGCTAAACATTTGCAGTATTTATTTTTTACAGAAAATGGTAGGGCCACCAGAAAAATGCCAGTTACAACAGTGATTGGTACTATATGAATACCAAAGATGAATAGATAAAAACAAGTTGGAACAGCTTTTTGCCTTTTTCAGTTAACCTTTGGCTCATCTTAATTAAAATGTTTTTTATTATGAAGTAGCTGGGTTTTTCAAGGTTTTAGGTCCCCTTGTGCAATACAAGTAATTAAGATTATGTTAGGGAGCAACTTTCTTGCCAATTTTAATTACAGAAGCACAAAAAGTATGTCACATCTGTCAAACTTTTCCTTTCATATAATTTTGAGCATATCCAAATTATGGGTGAAAATGTGGTTTAAAAAAATTAACTCGCTACACAAATCTTATAAACCAAAGCAGTGATTTACAGTTGATGTATAGTGCACTTCATAACATGGGATTATAAAAGTGATATGAAAGACTGCTGTACTGGAACAGTGAACATTTATGACCTTGGTTCTTCAGTGAGCTCTGCTTGGCTCAGGGGTTTGCCTACACATAGCTCATTGCAGGATCAGGGCCGAAATATTAAAGTGACCTCAAAGCTTGTCAATGGAAAAAATGGATTGTTCTTTCTGATTCCATAAATGAATATACCTTCTTTGTGCTGGTTTAAGGCCCAGTCTCGCCAAACCTTTCTCATGCAAGTCATCTTTACTCTCACAAGTAGTCCAGTTACCTCCGTGTGACTCTCCATGTAAATAAAGATTTACACAAGGTCTTGCCATTATTTTTCTTCTCTGTATTATGTCATTTTGGAGATGTAGGGGCTGCTTAGAAACTTTACTCTTTGTGGGATTTTTCATTTCTCTGTCTTTCGCTTTAGTTAAATTTGTTGCAGAGAACCTGAAACTCAACACTTAGGATTTGCGTACACATGGAGATATTCAGGAATAGTGTGGTCACACTTAAGCCATGTCTACACTACAGGCGCTACAGTGATAGAAGGGCTTTTTTACTGTCACTGCAATTAGTCCACTTCTCTGAGCAGCGTAGCTAGGTCAGTGGACCTAGCTGCACGTACATTGGGGGTTAGGTCATCTTAACTTGGGCACTGAGATGTGGGAATTTTTCACACCCCTGAATGATGTAGCTAGGTCGATCTAAATTTTAAGTGTAGACCTAGGTTTATTCAGAAACAATAGTGCCTTGTTCCTGTTTAGTTTAATCCACTCTGAATCCAGTAACATGGAGTTAGTCAGGAACAGCTGTTGCACTTTACATTCACACCCTAAATTTACCTGTGTTAACTTTCAAGTGTAGACAAGCCCTTGGGCTCACCCCCACTCTCCCTATTAACACTAATGCATCTGAATGGGCGGTAGCACCAATGGGAGTATTTTTCTGATATTACCTAAACAAGGCCATAGAAAAGGCAGTACGTATACACTTTAGGAACTAATTCCTGTTCCCATTGCAGTTAGTGGAAATATAGCTTTTTAATTCAGCAGGACAAGGATTGCAATCTAATACATTTAAAAGCAGTGAATTCTACTATTTGTTGTAATTTGCTTTTCTCCCTAATTTCTTCCCTCCTTTGGTATCATTTGTGTGATACTTTGTTAGTAATAATAATGTGATAAATAATAAAATACAGTTCATAAAAGTGTGTGGTACTTTAAAGAAATGAAAGAAGACTGGTAGCTCTTGAGAGCATTTCTTTAAAGTACCATGCACTTTTATGAAGAAGCTGTATTTTATTATTTATCACATTATTATTATTTTACTAATTGATTGCTGACTTTTGTCCCCATCCCTTTACAAAGTATAGAAGAGACACGCTCCCTTCCTCAAGGATCTTACAGTTTAGGTCAGGGGTTCTCAAAGTGTGGGTTGGGACCCCAAAGTGCGTTGCTTCGGTTCCCATTCCTGGGGTCGTGTAGTAATTTTTGTTGTCAGAAGGGGGTCGCAGTGCAATGAAGTTTGAGAACTGTTGGTTCTTCTTTGAGTGCTTGCTCATATCTATTCCAGTTAGATGTGCGCGCGCGTGCATGCACGGAAGTCGGAAACTTTTCCCTAGCAGCTACCCGTCGGGCCGGCTGTGGAGCCCGCTGGAGTGGCGCTGATATGGCGCTCTATATAGGAACCTGCCGGCCTGACCCCCCTCCAGTTCCTTCTTACCGCCCGTGACGTTGTTGGAACAGTGGTCTCTTGCTAGCAAGTGCTCCACTACTCCCTAGCTTATCCGTGTTAATAGTTCTCTTTGTTAGTTAATTAGTAAGTAGTTTGTTTAGCGTAGTTGAACAGTTGGGGGTCCTTCCCCTTCCACCCCGAGCCCCTGGGGGCTCTAGGGCATGCCGTCTTAAGGCTTCAAGCCCTGCAGGTCTTGCAGCAAGCCCATGCCCACAGGCGACCCCCACGACTCCTGTCTCTGGTGTCTGGGAGAGTCCCATAAGGCGGACAGGTGCAAGCTCTGCAAGACATTCAAACCGCGCACCAGAAAAGAGAGAGAAATCCGCCTAAAACAACTTCTAATGGAGGCGGCACTACATCCCTCTCAAGATGCGGGCCCCAGCGATTCGGTGCGCAGCGCGCCTCCAACAGCGCCGGCTGCGGCACTGCGAAAGGACTCTCGCCCTCCACGGGGCCGCGGATCCTCTGGACCCCGGGGACACTCATGGCACCGCTCTCTTTCACCATCCGGCCGCAGGAGGCAGGCTACAGTTTCTGACCCCATCGTTGTGGCACCGACCGGTCCAAGCCCGGACAAATCGATGAGGCCTCGGACGGCCCATGTTAGCCCACGTCAATAGGCACCACCTTGCCTTGATGAAGTGGCCTTGCCCTCTACTCCTGACACTTTCGAAGCAGCGAGAGGGCTTATTGAGATGACGGCACTGACATCTCCCGTTCCGGCGCCGATCCCAGTACGGGCCCCAGTGATATCAAGAGGCAAACCGGCGTTTTTCAGTTCGTCTGCCCAGGAACAGTCTACTGCACGCCGCTCGGAGTCCCAACGTCGTTCAGAGTCCCGGCACCACATGGTGCATCGGTCTGACTCACGACAACGGTCTGACTCGCAGCGCTGGTCTCACAGTCCGGACTCTCGGAGCCGTTCACGCTCGAGGTCATCTTCAGCTGTCAGATCTTGGTCCCATTCGGCCTCCAGGATGAGCCTGACGCCCACGCGGCATCGATTGGACCGGCACCGATCACCTCATCGATCTCCGCGACACCCCTCCTCGTCGCAGGCCCGGTCCCCGTCGCGGCGTCGACGATCTTCACAGCGTCTCTCGGTATCGGGGCATCGTTCCCCACTTCGGCACCGCTCTCCGGCGCCTGACCGTACCGATATGCGACACCGCCATACGAATGGAGCACCGGCGCGGGACTCCCCACAGCGTTGGGACTCTTCAGACACCAGGGTTCCCTTCGGTGCGGGGACTCCCCGCGGCGCCGAGACTCCCTGCGGCGTCGAGACTCTCCACGGTACCGGGACACCAGTGCACGGTACCGGTCAAGGTCACGCTCATGCTCGCGGGACCGATCTTCCACACGGTACCAATCGTCGCTTGACCGCCCCTCAAAGGAATCAGTCCCCCCCTGATTTTCGTGCACCGCCCCACCCTGGCCATCACGCCAGCAGTCATCTGCCAGTTCAGGGCGACCATCGAGGACGCCTGAGGCCACACAGCCAGGTCCAGTACAGGATCCGCCTGCTCTGCATTGGCAGCCTCAATGGCCTTTCTGGACCACTTGGGCATACCACCAAGCCCAAGGTGCACCGCTGCCCGCCTACCCACCACCACGGGTTCGCAGCCATCCTCCCGAGGCAACGATAAGCCGTCCACCTGTGGAACAGGCTCAGCCCGCGGATCCTGTCCCCACAGAGAGGGAGGCAATTCCAGGTGCCCAGGATGACCAGACTGTGTCAGATCAAGTGGCCATCCCTGACCCGACCCTCCCCCTAACAGCATCCTCGTCCTCGCCTGATGAGGCAGTGGCCGGCATGTCGCCGTCTGCTCTTCCGCCTATGGACTTTAGGGTCCTACAAGAGCTACTTCGAAGGGTTGCCTTAAACATGAACCTTCAGGTAGAGGAGGTTGTAGATGAAGAACAGGACCCCATGGTGGATGAAATCTTGAGGCCTGAAGGGCCTTCTAGGGTGGCCCTCCCAATGAACAAGACCATACGTGGTAATGCCATGACACTTTGGCAAACTCCATCTTCTATCCCACCCACTGCTAAAGGGGTAGAAAGAAAGTACTTCATCCCGAATAAGGGATTCGAGTACCTGTTTACCCACCCCATGCCTTGTTCTCTTGTGGTGGATGCAGTTAACGCAAGGGAGAGGCATGGTCAACAGGGCCCTGCCCCAAAATTAAAAGACTCCAAGTGTCTGGATCTTTTTGGGAGGAAGGTTTATTCTACAGTGGGTCTCTCACTAAGAATCTTAAATCAACTCGCGATTTTTAGTAGATATAGTCACAACTCCTGGTTGGCGGTCCTTAAGTTTCAGGATCAGCTTTCACCTGAGTCCCGCACTGAGCTTACGGCAATGGCAGACGAGGGCAGGCTGGTAGCCCGGACTTCCCTCCAGGGCGCCCTTGACTCAGCAGACGCGGCAGCTCGTACATTGGCCTCAGGTATTGCCATGTGTCGAAGCGCCTGGCTTCAATCGTCTCGCCTCCCACCTGAAGTTCAAAACACCATTCAGGACCTGCCTTTCGACGGCCGGGGCTTATTTGCGGAGCAGACTGGCTCCCGCCTGCATACTCTAAAGGACACAAGAAATACCATTAAGTCCTTGGGCATGCATACTTCGGCAACACTAAGAAAGCCGTTTAAGCCCCAGCCTCCCCAACAGCGCTCTTTCCCGCCCAGGCCTAGGCAGGACTTCTCCTATAGGAGGAGCAGGTTCACGCGGCGTAAACCATCCCGCCCTTCCCAGGGACAGAACCATGGTCAGCGCAAGCCCCCGCCGGGGTCTAAACGCCCATTTTGATGGAGCGATCGAGGACGGACTACCGGTTCAGAGTCCAGTTATCTTCCCATTCCTGAATCGTCTATCCCATTTCTACCATGCCTGGTCCCGTATTACATCAGACCGATGGGTCCTCCGTACAGTAGAGGTGGGATATTCTATTCATTTCCATTCTATCCCTCCTTCCCGCCCCCCCTCCCCGTCCCTCTTCAGGGACCCTTCTCACGAGCAGCTCCTCATCCAAGAGGTGCAAGCGCTCCTTGCCCTAGGGGCGGTGGAAGTAGTGCCTCAGGAACTCAGGGGCAAGGGGTCCTACTCCCGCTACTTCCTAGTCCCATAGGCAAAAGGAGGCCTAAGGCCCATTCTGGACCTAAGGAATCTCAACAAGTACATCGTCAACCTGAAGTTCCGTATGGTCTCCTTAGCCTCAATTATCCCCTCTCTGGACCCGGGAGACTGGTATGCCGCCCTCGATATGAAAGATGCATATTTTCACATCTCTATCGCCCCATCTCACAGACGTTTCCTCCGCTTTGTCGTCCACAAGATGCACTACCAGTTCACAGCACTCCCCTTCGGATTGTGCACAGCCCCCCGTGTCTTTACAAAATGCATGGCAGTAGTAGCTGCATTCCTCCGCCGTCACCACATTCATGTCTTCCCGTATCTCGACGACTGGTTGATTCAAGGCCGATCCCGCCAACAGGTCCAGGCACACGTGCGAATGATTACGGACACGTTTACCCATCTCGGTATTATGTCTGTGCTGGTGCCAACCCAGTCAATCGAATTCATTGAGGTGGTCCTAGATGCAAACAAAGCACGAGCTTTCCTCCCAGAGGCCCGTCGTCTAGCTCTCGTGGACATAATCACCAATCTCCGCATGTTCCCCACCACCACCGCAAGACAATGCCTCAAGTTGCTGGGGCACATGGCATCTTACACTTATGTAGTGCAACACGCCCGGTTGCACCTTCGACCTCTGCAGGAGTGGCTGGCATCCGCGTACCGACCAGGGCGCGACAATCTGGATATGGTCCTCACAGTTCCCGCTCGCACGCTAGATTCCCTGAAATGGTGGTTAGACCCTCAGACGGTGGGCGCCAGAGTCCCCTTCCAGTCCCCTCAACCTACCCTGACTCTGGTAACGGACGCATCAGCGTTGGGATGGGGTGCACACCTCGGGGATCTAACAACACAAGGCATGTGGCAGCATCATGAGCTCGATCTGCACATCAACATCAAGGAGCTCAGGGCGATTCGCCTGGCGTGCCAAGCGTTCCTGTCTCACCTATGGGACAGCTGTGTGGAAGTCCTAACAGACAATATCACAGCCATGTTCTACCTGAACAAGCAGGATGGAGCCCGGTCGTCGCCGCTTTGTCACGAAGCCCTTCTCCTTTGGGAGCTCTGCTTAGCCCACTCCATTTCTCTCCAGGCTTCCTACCTACCGGGTGTTCAGAACGTCCTGGCAGACAGTCTAAGCAGACGCTTCCTCATTCACGAATGGTCCATTCGCCCTCACGTGATCCATTCTATTTTCCGTACCTGGGGGTTTCCCCAACTCGACCTGTTTGCCTCGCAGACCAACAGAAAGTGCCCGGCCTTCTGCTCCTTCAGAGGCCACAGCTCGGGCTCACTTGCGGATGCCTTCATGATTCCGTGGTCACGCCACCTGCTTTACACGTTCCCGCCTTTCCCGTTGATCCACAAGGTGCTTCTCAAGGTCCGCAGAGACAAGGCGAACGTCATCTTAGTGGCTCCTGCCTGGGCCCGGCAGTGCTAGTATCCGACTCTGCTGGATCTTTCAATACAGCCACCCATTCCTCTCCCACTCAGCCACGACCTCATCTCACAGGATCATAGTCGCCTTCTCCATCCAGACCCCCAGTCATTACATCTCACAGCGTGGAGGATTTGTGGTTAAACTGGACTGAGCTTACCTGTTCGGCCTCAGTTAGATGGGTACTTCTCGAGAGCCAAAAGCCCTCTACAAGGCTTACTTACGATGCTAAGTGGAAGAGGTTTTCTGTCTGGTGCGCCCAGCAATGGATATCTCCACTTCTCGCCTCTGTGCCGTCTATCCTGGACTACATGTTACACCTCAAAGACAATCACCTTGCCTTTGGATCCTTAAAGGTTCACCTCGCGGCCATCTCTGCTTTTCACCTAGGAGCGGATGGTCGCTCGATATTCGCGCACCCTGTGGTGCGTCGTTTCGTAAAAGGATTGGAGAAAGTCCACCCTCCAACGAAAACACCCGTGCCGGCATGGGACCTCAATCTCGTCCTTTCTCGCCTCACAGGTCCTCCCTTTGAACCGATGGCCTCCTGCTCCCTTCTCTACCTATCGTGGAAGGTCGCTTTTCTAGTGGCCATTACCTCAGCTAGACGGGTGTCCGAATTAAAGGCTCTCCTGTGTGACCCACCGTATACCATCTTTCATAAGGACAAGGTTCAGCTAAGGCCTCACCCGTCTTTCCTCCCTAAGGTGGTCTCTCGTTTTCATATATCACAGGACATTTTCCTGCCTGTTTTTTTCCCCAAGCCGCATGCCAACTCCAGGGAGCAGCGGTTACATTCCTTAGACGTAAGGAGAGCGCTCGCTTTCTATATAGAGCGCACGAGGCCGTTCCGTAAGACGCCCCAGCTGTTCGTTGCCGTTGCAGAACGTATGAAGGGCGCACCGTTCTCTTCACAATGCATATCCTCATGGATTACGGCATGTATCTGTGCCTGCTACGACCTGGCAAAGATTCCTCCACCAGTAGTCACAGCCCACTCTACAAGAGCCCAAGCTTCATTGGCGGCTTTCCTTGCCAATGTTCCCCTCCAGGAAATCTGCAGGGCCACCACGTGGGCATCAGTGCACACCTTCACATCACACTATGCCATCATCCATTACTCCTGTGATGACGCGGCCTTCGGCAGGGCTATCCTCCAATCCGCACTTCCTTAACTCCGACCCCGCCTCCAAGGTAAGGCTTGGGAGTCACCTAACTGGAATAGATATGAGCAAGCACTCGAAGAAGAAGAAGAAAAGGTTACTCACCTTTGTAACTGTTGTTCTTCGAGATGTGTTGCTCATATCTATTCCATTCCCCCCCCACCTTCCCCTCTGTCGGAGTAGCCGGCAAGAAGGAACTGGAGGGGGGTCGGGCCGGCAGGTTCCTATATAGAGCGCCATATCGGCGCCACTCCAGGGGGCTCCACAGCCGGCCCGACGGGTAGCTGCTAGGGAAAAGTTTCCGACTTCCGTGCGTGCGCGCGCACAAATAACTGGAATAGATATCAGCAACACATCTCGAAGAACAACAATTACAAAGGTGAGTAACCTTTTCTTTAGGTATATGGCTTGAAAACACAATGCCCCTTAAGCAATTAACAAGTATTATGAATTGCACTGCATATTGCATGCTAAAACTTAAATTTGTCAATTTAATAAGAACCAAATCCTGCTTTCTTTACTTATGTGAATAATCCCATTGAAATCAATGAGATTGTTCATGGGAATAAGATGAACAGAATTTTGTCCTGTTATGCTATACACTAAAGCCATGATTCTGTTTACATGCTCATTTTACCTGGGTATAACTCCACCAACTTAATTGAAGTAATTTCTGATTTATATCAGTTATATCAAAACCAGGCCTTTCGGTTTATAGTTATATTCTCACAGTTGTACTCTCCTTTTTTACTGCTGATGTAAATCCCAATTCTGCCACACTTTCTCATGCTGAGTAGCCTGAATTTACTGTACAATTAGTCCCAATATGAGTAAACATGGCAGGAATAGGCCCTCAATATAAGAACATAAGAATAACCCTACTGGTTCAGACCAATGGTCCTTTTAGCCCAGTATCCTGTCATCTGACAGTGGCTGGTGCCAGATGCTTCAGAGGCAATGAACAGAACAGGGCAATTTAGCAAGTGATCCATCCCTGTTGTCCAGTCCCAGTTTCTGGCAGTCAGAGATTTAAGGACACTCAGACCACAGAGTTGCATCCCTGACTATCTTGGCTAATAGCCATCAGTGGACCTATCCTCCATGGAGTTACCTAATTTTTTTTAACCTAGTTATCCTTTTAACTTTCACAACATTCCACAAGTTGACCGTGTGATGTGTGTAGAAGTACTTCCTTTTTTTTGTTGTAAACCTGCTGCCTATTAATTTCATCAGGTGACCCCTGATTCTTGTGTTATGTGAGGGAGTAAATAACATTTTCTTACTTTCTGCACACTATTCATGATTTTATAGACTTCTATCATGTTCCCCCCTTTAGTCATCTCTTTTCTAAGATGAACACTGTCTTTTTAATCTCGCCTTACCTGAAAGCTGTTCCATTATCCCTAATTATTTTTGTTGCCCTTCTTTGTAATTTTTACAATTCTAATATATCTTTTTGAGATAGGGCAACCAGAACTGCATGCAGTATTCCAGGTGTGGGCATACCATGGATTTATATAGTGGCATTATGGTATTTTCTATCTTATTATCTATCCCTTTCCTAATGGTTCCTAATATTCTCTTAGCTTTTTTGACTGCTGCTGCACTTTGAGCAGTTTTTTTCAGAGAACTATCCACAGTGATTCCAAGATCTTTCTTGAGTGCTAGCAGCTATTTAGACCCCATCATTTTGTAAGTATAGTTGGGATTATGTTTTCCAATTCACAATACTTTATCAATATTCAATTTCATCTGACGTTTGGTTGCCCATGTGTGCAGTGTAGTTGTAGCCGTGTCGGTGCCAGGATATTAGAGAGACAAGATGAGTGAGGTAATACCTTTTATTGGATCAATTTCTGTTGGTGAGAGACAAGCTTTCAAGCCACACAGAGCTCTTCTTCAGGTCTGGTAAAGGTATTCCAAGTGTCCAAACTAAATATAAGGTGGAAAAGATTGTTAAGCATAAGTAGTTAGCACATATTGTAAGGGACCATTCAAGGTACAGTGGCCTGTTAAAAACTCTGCAGTCATAGGACAAAAAGAGGGGGTTAGTGGGTTACAGATTGTTGTGATAAGCCATAAATAAGGCTACGTTTTAGTCACAGGTATTTTTAGTAAAAGTCATGGACAGGTCACAGGCAGTAAACAAAAATTCACAGCCCGTGACCTGTCCATGACTTTTACTAAAAATACCCATGACTAAAACTGGGGGGAGGGCTGCCTGGGGGCACGGCAGGTGCTAGTGGAGGGCGGCTAGGGTGGGGGGAATTAGCGGCATGCGGCCTGGGACCCCTGCTGGTGCTGAAGGGGGGCAGGGTTTGCTAGCTGCCTCCGCCCAGAACGCTGGCTTTGTGGCTCCCATTGGCCGAGAGCTGTTGCCAGTGGGAGTTGCGAGGGTGGTGCCTGCAGGCAGAGGCAGGGCGCAGAGCTGCCTGGCCAAGCCTCTGCCTAGCAGCTCAGTGAGGGGGATGTTGCTGCTTCCAGGGAGCCCCCCAGGTAAGCTCCGCCCAGAGACCGCCTCACCCCGTCTTGTGCCCCAACCCCTTGCCCCCTCCCACACCCAAACTCTGCTGCTGGGAGGGGGAGGACACAGTGGCCCAAGACTGCCCGAGCAGCGGCTGGTACAACTGGCGCAGGGGCTGCCTGAGCTGCCCCTGAGCCAGGTGCACCATCCGCTGCAGAAATCACAGAGGTCACGGAAAGTCACAGAATCCGTAACCTCTGTGACAAACTTGCAGCCTGAGCCATAAATCCAGTGTCCAGTTACCCACTCATCCAGTTTTTTGAGATCCCTTTGTAACTCTTCACAGTCAGCTTTGGATTTAATTATCTTCAGTAATTTTGAATTGTCTGCAAACTTTGCTACCACAATGTTTACCCCCTTGTCCAGCTCATTTATGAATATCTTGAAAAATACTGGTCCCAGTACAGATCGTTGGGGGACCCCGCTTTTTACCTCTCTTCACTGTGAAAACTGACCATTTATTCCAACCCTTTGTTACCTATCTTTTAACCTATTACTAATACATGAGGATTTCCCTCGTATCCCATAACAGCTTACTTTGCTTAAGAGTCTTTGATGAGGGATCTTGTCAAAGGCTTTCTGAAAGTTCAGGTACACTGTATCAACTGGATCATCCTTGTTTACATGTTTGTTGATCCCCTCAAAGAATCCTAGCTGATTGATGGGCCATGATTTCCCTTTACAAAAGTCATATTGACTCTTCCCCAACAAATCACATTCATCTATGTGTCTGATAATTCTGTTCTTTATTATAGTTTCAGCCACTTTGCCTGGTACTGAAGTTAGGCTTATTGGACTGTAATTGCCAGGATTGCCTCTGGAGCCTTTTTTAAAAATCAGTGTTATATTAGCTATCCACCAGTCATCTGGAACAGATGCTGATTTAAGCAATAGGTTACATACCACAGTTCGTAGTTCTGCAATTTCATATTTGAGTTCCTTAGAAAGCAGTGTAACTGGTGAGTTTAATATTTTCATCTGGCACAGGAGATGTCACTACCGGGTAAAACAGTTGCAAAATAAATTGGACAGAGTATCGAGATACATATTAGAATATCAAGTCACACAATATTAACTGGGTGCTTTAGCAGGTTTTATTGAAAATGTTACATCGAATGCAACAGTATTCTTTAGGCAATAGAACATAAGAACATAAGAAAGGCCGTACTGGGTCAGACCAAAGGTCCATCCAGCCCAGTATCCTGTCCACAGACAGTGGCCAATGCCAGGTGACCCGGAGAGAGTGGACCCAACAGGTAATGATCAAGTGATCTCTCTCCTGCCATCCATCACCCTCCTCTGACAAATAGAGGGATAAGGACACCATTTCTTACCCATTCTGGCTAATAGCCATTAATGGATTTAACCTCCATGAATTTATCCAGTTCTCTTTTAAACCCTGTTATAGTCCTAGCCTTCACAGCCTCCTCAGGCAAGGAGTTCCACAGGTTGACTGTGCGCTGTGTGAAGAAGAACTTCCTTTTATTTGTTTTAAACCCGCTGCCCACTAATTTCATTGGGTGACCCCTAGTTCTTTTATTATGAGAACAATTAAATAACTTTTCCTTATTCATTTCCTCCACACCACTCATAATTTTATATACCTCTATCATATCCCCCCTTAGTCTCCTCTTTTCCAAGCTGAAAAGTCCTAGCCTCTTTAATCTCTCCTCATATGGGACCCGTTCCAGACCCCTAATCATTTTAGTTGCCCTTCTCTGAACCTTTTCTAATGCCAGTATATCCTTTTTGAGATGAGGAGACCACAATTGTACGCAGTATTCAAGATGTGGGCGCACTATGGATTTGTATAAGGGCAGTAAGATATTCTCCGTCTTATTCTCTATCCCTTTTTTAATGATTCCTAACATCCCGTTTGCATTTTTGACTGCCGCTGCACACTGCACGGACGTCTTTAGAGAACTATCCACGATGACTCCAAGATCTTTTTCCTGATTAGCTGTAGCTAAATTAGGCCCCATCATATTGTATGTATAGTTGGGGTTATTTTTTCCAATGTGCATTACTTTACATTTATCCACTTTAAATTTAATTTGCCATTTTATTGGCCAATCATTTAGTTTTGTGAGATTTTTGTAGTTCTTCACAGTCTGCTTTGGTCTTAACTATCTTGAGCAGCTTAGTATCATCTGCAAACTTTGCCACCTCACTGTTTACCCCTTCTTCCAAATCATTTATGAATAAGTTGAATAGGATTGGTCCTAGGACTGACCCTTGGGGAACACCACTAGTTACCCCTCTCCATTGTGAAAATTTACCACTTATTCCTACCCTATGTTCCCTGTTTTTTAACCAGTTCTCAATCCATGAAAGGATCTTCCCTCTTATCCCATGGCAACTTAATTTATGCAAGAGCCTTTGGTGAGGGACTTTGTCAAAGGCTTTCTGGAAATCTAAGTACGCTATGTCTACTGGATCGCCCTTGTCCACATGTTTGTTGACCCCTTCAAAGAACTCTAATAGATTAGTAAGGCATGATTTCCCTTTACAGAAGCCATGTTGACTTTTGCCCAACAATTTATGTTCTTCTATGTGCCTGACAATTTTATTCTTTACTATTGTTTCAACTAATTTGCCCGGTATGGATGTTAGACTTACCGGTCTGTAATTGCCGGGATCACCTCTAGAGCCCTTTTTAAATATTGGCGTTACATTAGCTATCTTCCAGTCATTGGGTACAGAAGCCGATTTAAAGGACAGGTTACAAACCCTAGTTAATAATTCCGCAATTTCACATTTGAGTTCTTTCAGAACTCTTGGGTGAATGCCATCTGGTCCCAGTGACTTGTTACAGTTAAGTTTATCAATTAGTTCCAAAACCTCCTCTACTGACACTTCAATCTGTGACAATTCCTCAGATTTGTCACCTACAAAAGACGGATCAGGTTGGGGAATCTCCCCAACGTCCTCAGCCGTGAAGACTGAAGCAAAGAATTTGTTTAGTTTCTCCGCAATGACTTTATCATCTTTAAGTACTCCTTTTCTATCTCTATCATCCAGGGGCCCCACTGGTTGTTTAGCAGGCTTCCTGCTTCTGACGTATTTAAAAAACGTTTTGTTATTAGCTTTTGAATTTTTGGCTAGTGTAATCCATGTGTTAATCCAAATTAAAGATAATTATTTTGTAGCCTTGATATGACCTTATCAAAGTATTTTCTACCTTGTAAATAATTTCTAAAGGTTTTCATTAAATTGTGTCTGAAATAGAATTGATCCCTATGTAAAAAGCAACAATATGACATGTTTGGTATATTTATGGTGTTCCTTTTTAAAATTGACTGAGTGAGGAAACTGTACTACAGAATATAGTCAAGAATAGTGCCTTCTAAAGAGGCTTTATAAAAAGCCTGTTTTTTAAAAAGTATGGTTCATTTTGTTCTATATTAAGAGATGGTGTAGCCAGACTTTGATCCAGTAATATGCAGCTCTGAAGATGCTGGAAACGGCATTTACTGTCTCTATACATGGGGAATGAGAGGAAATGAACATAATCTCTTAGAATCCTTTTTTAAAAAAGAATCTTTTGCACAAGATTTAAAATAATTTGAGACACATCTTCCTGGAAGTTTAAAAATAAATCCATGCACTTAGAATTATGGAAGTTAATGCAGGAGTGCTTCCCAGTGTTTTTTTGTAGGGCTTTAATCCAGTTGGTTTTAAAAATCGGGAATCAAAAATATACCAACTGAGCTGTGCTTATAGGGATGATCATCATATATACCTTCACCAGGCTACATCTAGGCAAATTAATTGTATTATATTCACAGGCAACCTTAATTCATTTCCTAATCTTTGAGTGTTTGACTTTGCAATCTTAATAATGTTCTTTTAACATAGTTTGTGTGTGAGTTGGAGAGCTGTATATATTGATGATGATACAGTGCCTTCGACTGTAGTCTTTGCTTATTTATTTTAGATAGGAGTTAACTACTGTCAGAAAATAGAAATTCTCCTTTAACTCACTAGGTAGCCCCCACTTCTTACTTCCGTATGCAAAGACTCCTTATTCATTTGCTTGCATAATGGATTTCTCACAAATATACATAATTTTTTATTTGATACTTATTCACGTGGTTGCCTTTTTTCTGCAGTATCTACATTATGCTTCAACATGAATTTTAAGTATTTTTTCCAAAATGCACATTAGCAACTTGTATTAATTTTTATCTTCACAATAGCATATTGATTAACTGATTGTTTTGCTGATAAGAAGGAAGAACTAAGACATTTGCTTTTGCTGATCAAGAATCATCACTGGGATAAACAAAATCATTAAACTCCATAGATTGCATTGTGGTACTGATGTATACTGGAGATTGAGATGTGATTTGTAGCCTCCCTCTACAATTTTTCTAGTATAAAATTGTCAGTCTTCTTTAATATTACTTTTATTAGTGCTATTACAGGAGCACCTGGAGGCCCTGAGATCAGAGTTACATTGTGCTAGGGGCTGTGCAAACACATAGTAAGAAGCAGTTTAAAAATCTGTATAGCAAAATCCTGCCGTCTTTACTTGGGCAAACTCCTGCTGCTATCAACCTAGAGATTTTCTTGAGTAAGGATTTTAGGATTTAGCCTTTTGACATTTTTAAGCTTCATATAAGGGTGATACTTCAATTAAACAAAGGCTAGGGTATTCATAATTATGGTTCCCACAGCAACCTTAACTCTGTTCTTTGTGTGTATGCATTACAGTAGGATATATTTCATTGCATTGCATGGTCTCACATATCATTTGCCAAATAATAACTTTTGACCTTTACTAGAGTAGTGTAAGTTACACTGATTTTAGACAGATCAGGCTATTTGTTTTGTATTATGTAAGTTTCATAAATTTCATAATTCTTTCATTGCATTAACTGTCAGAATTGATTGGTTGGGTACTAAAATGTTTTCATTCTTCTAGCCATAGCACCGTAAAGAAGACACTCAGAAATCTTTTCTCAATGATTCTATAGTCAACGGATGTAACAATGGTACTAATACTGGGCCGCAGACTGAATAGAGAGGATAGCGGGGTCCGTGATTCCCCTGCAACCAAGCGTAAAGTTTTTGAAATGGACCCAAAGTCCTTATCAAGTCATGAGTTTTTTGACTTCTCTTCAGGATCATCCCATGCTGAAAGCATACTCCAGATCTTCAATGAGTTTAGAGACAGCCGCTTGTTCACAGATGTAATTATCTGTGTGGAAGGAAGAGAGTTTCCCTGCCATCGAGCTGTTCTCTCAGCCTGCAGTAGCTACTTCAGAGCTATGTTTTGCAATGATCACAGAGAAAGCAGAGAAATGTTGGTGGAGATCAATGGCATTTTTGCTGAAGCTATGGATTGCTTTTTACAGTACGTGTACACTGGCAAGGTGAAAATCACTACAGAAAATGTGCAATATATCTTTGAAACATCAAGTCTCTTTCAAATTAGTGTTCTGCGTGATGCTTGTGCCAAGTTCCTGGAAGAGCAGCTGGATCCTTGTAACTGCCTGGGAATCCAGCGTTTTGCTGATACACACTCACTAAAGACACTCTTTACCAAATGCAGAAATTTTGCACTGCAGACATTTGAGGATGTTTCTCAGCATGAAGAATTTCTTGAGCTTGGGAAAGATGAGCTCATTGATTATATTTGTAGTGATGAGTTGGTGATCAGTAAAGAAGAGATGGTTTTTGAAGCAGTTATGCGCTGGGTTTACCGTGCTGTTGATCTGAGAAGGCCAGTGTTACAGGAACTTCTGACACATGTGAGACTCCCTTTATTACATCCTAACTATTTTGTACAGACAGTGGAAGTGGAACAGCTGATTCAGAATTCTCCAGAGTGTTATCAGCTGCTGCATGAAGCAAGAAGATACCACATACTTGGAAATGAAATGATGTCCCCAAGAACTAGACCACGCAGGTGAGAGGATTTTTTACTGTTTTTCTGATATGCCCTAGAACAGGGGTCAGCAAGCTTTCAGAAGTGGTGTGCTGAGTCTTCATTATTCACTTTAATTTAAGGTTTCGCGTGCCGGTAATACATTTTAATGTTTTTTAGAAGGTCTCTCTCTATAAGTCTATATATTATATAACTAAACTATTGTATGTAAAATAAACAAGGTTTTCAAAATGTTTAAGAAGCTTCATTTAAAATGAAATTAAAATGCTGATCTTACGCCGCTGGCCCGCTCAGCCCGCTGCCGGCCTGTGGTTCCGTTCACTTAGGCCGGCAGCGGGCTAAGCGGGGCCTGCGGCCGGGACCCCGGCTGGCAAGGGGACGGCAGCCAGAACCCCAGACCGGCAGTGGGCTGAGCGGCTCAGCCCATTGCCGCTCAGGGATTCCATCCGCCAGCTCCTGCTAGCCGGGATCCTGGCTGCCGGACCCGCTCAGCCCACTGCCAGTCTGGGGTCCCGGCCCTGCCCACATAAAATGGGTACCTACCTCCTCCCTGGTTCTGGCCCATTCTCTTCCTCTCTCTCTGCACTGAGCTGAGGGTGGGAGTGCACTGAGCTCAGGGCTGGGGGTGAAGGAGCAGGCTGGGGGTTGCCGTGTAGGATCTGGCCAGGAGCTAGAATGAGGGAGGGGGCTCAGGGTTGGGGCAGGAAGTTTGGGTGTGGAGCGCTTACCTGGGCAGCTCCCATTTGGTGCGAGAGGTGCAGGTGGAAATGTGGGGGGGTGGGTGCAGGAGCTCCCATTTGGTGTTCGGGGTGGGGATGTGAGGGGTGCATGAGTCAGGGCATGGGGGTGTGGGAGGCCTGGGTATGTGTGTGGGGTACAGGAGTCAGGCAGAGGGCTGGGGGGGTGTGCGGGGGTGCAGGGGTCAGGGCAGGGGCCTGGGGGGTGTGCGGGGATGCAGGACTCAGGGCAGAAGGCTGGGGGTGTGGGCTGGGATCATGGGGTACTCATGGCAGGGGGCTGGAGGGGACACAGGCACCAACTTTGGCTGGCGCCGGTGGATGCTCACGCGGTGTGCCCCCTGGCCCCATTCCAACCCCTTCCCCGAATTCCCCCCCCCCCCCCCGGCGTGCCGCATTTCCCCTCCACCCCTTCCCTCCCAGGCTTGCCGCAAGCCTGGGAGGGAGAAGCGGCAGCGTCCTCAGGGAAGGAGGCGGAGGTGAGCTTGGGGGGGCGGGCGAGTGTGGGGAGGGCTGCAGGATGTAATGGGGGAGGCAGAGGAACCACTCCCCGCCCCAGCTCACCTCCGCTCCACCTCTGCCTCCCCTGAGCACACCGTCGAGCTCCGCTTCTCACCCCTTCCTCCCAGGCTTGCCGCCAAACAGCTGACTCCCGCGGCAAGCCTGGGAGGGAGTGGGGAGAAGTGGCAGCGCACTCAAGGAAGGAGGAGGAGACAGAGCAGAGGTGAGCTGGGGTAGGGGGCTGCGGGGGAGGGCCGCGGGATGTAAGGGGGGGGGACAGAGGAACCGCTCCCCGTCCCAGCTCACCTCCGCTCCGCCTTCCCTTGAATGCACCGCTGCGCTCCACTTCTCTCCCCTCCCTCCCAGGCTTGCCACCAAACAGCTGACTCCCACGGCAAGCCTGGGAGGGAGGGGGGAGAAGCGGAGAGGCAGCACCGCACTCAGGGGAGGCGGAGCAGAGGTGAGCTGGGTGAGGGGCCGGTGGGGAGCTGCCGGTGGGTGCTCTGCACCCACCAGTTTTTCCCCATGGGTGCTCCAGCCCTGGATCACCCACTGAGTTGGCGCCTATCCTTTTGCCCCCTCAACCCCGGCAGGCATCAGCGTGCCATTAAAAATCGGTTCGCGTGCCGTCTTTGGCATGTGTGCCATAGGTTGCTGATCCCTACCCTAGAAGAACATTATTTTTGTATGCAGATTTTTTTACCTGTTTGTCTAGTGGATATGAACTGTAACCAAGACTGAAGCTTAGAGAAGAAAAATTTGAGTGTCTTTTATTTTGTGTTACTGAGTTCTGCATTTTTACTGCCTTATCCACACACAAAAGCCTGGTCACCTCACATGCTTAACTTTAAGTAGGCCTTTGAGTAATCTTATTCACACCTATATGTAACTTTACTGTTATGAGTAGTCCCCTCTAATTCAATAGGAAGGACTCACAGGTGTAGTAAGTTACTCACAGGTGTAGATGTTGGCAGGATGAGATCCTAAGCCCTTTCCACTAGTTGCCCAGTTAAGCCATTTGCAGCAGCTTTCATTCTGGCTCATTACAATGCAGCCATTAATCCACTACATTTCAAAATTATTTAATTTTTACAGTGTAAAATAATAATGTATTGTACACTTATCAAGGAGTTGGATGCATTTTTCAGTTAGGGCAACAGCAACTGCTTTTGAAAATCCCACTGTTACACCACAAAACACTTTGCAGGTTTAATAAAACACTTTACCGGATTAGTAATACAGTTCTAGAATTATATATCAGATTGAGAGATGAAATAACAAAACAAATATATACACAGAATTACATAGTAGCTATAGAAAATATTTTAAGTTTAAATATTGTAACCTGTTTTTTTCAAATCCTAAAACATTACTTCTTACTATCCCATAATACAACTGGAAATTGCTACTATAAGCTACAGTAGGAAATGAGAAAAAATGCCAATGGTGGTATTTTGGGAACTGTTGGTTATGGAGATTTCTTTTGGATTCTGCCATATACCTTCCCAGGTAATTGCTAAAAACATTACATTCTTGAAAGAATGGTAAAGAAGGAAAACTAAGATGTTTAACCCTGGAAATTCTGCCAAACATAACATAAGTACTTGAGAAGGTTAGTTGGCTAGCTGTAATGCTGCACTGGAGAATTAGTTGAAAAAGGAGACACCCACCTCCACCCCACTGCTTATGTTTAACAGAGACATTTTCTGAGCAGGATTTTTGTTACTAAACTTAAGAAGAAAATAAACACTGAATCATGAATGCAGCAACAAGAGGAGTAATTTATAAAGAAAGAAGTTGGCTGGTCTCCCAGCAATGATTTTTCCCTGTATCTATTATTAAATTCAAGGAATAGTTCCTTGTCATTTGATTCTGCTGCAAAAGTTGATAAAGGTTTGTAACAGTTACCAGTTTCCTCCCTGCCTCCTCCATGCTTTCCCTTTCATTTCTTCTAAAATGGGGTTTTGGTAGCTCCTTTCCCCATTCCCACCCTATGTTCCATGTATTGCTGCTGCTTCTTTCTCCTGCTTTGCTCTTATGTAAACTTTGTTATTGAGGAAAAAGCATAGAACCGACTGAAAGTTCTGCATACCAGAATTAATATTTCTACTCAAACTTTTCTTGCGAACTTTTCTTGGGATTGTGTGTGCATATGTATCAGTATGTTTCTGTACTCAAACGGGCTTCTGACTAGCTGTTCAAAAACAGTGGGATTCTGATCTGAGTTCTTTTGAAGCAAGTGAAAAATTGTCTGATGTCACTGCACATTCAAAACTTGGGTTGACAGCTGTTGATCCTCCCTTCTTGTCCCTCATGTCTCTAAGCCAGGGGTGGTCAATTATTTTTTTGTCAAGACCCAAATTTCTTGGGCAAGGTATAGTCAAGGTCCAGACTCCAGGGAAGAAAAATAATATAACTACAATAATGATAATAATAAGTAAATAAAGATTTTGGATTCCATTCAAAAGCATCTGATGGTCAGGATTTGGCCTGCGGTCTACCTATTGAGTACTTCTGCCCTAAGCTCTCATTGTAGAACAAAGTGGGTATATGGGAGCCAGATAACTGAATACAGTTACACTGACATCTTGAGGTCGTCTCTGATATCTCCATTGAGCTTCACAGTGACATCTAGTGGTTATGTTGTTCTAGTGCAGGGGTGGGCAAACTACTGCCCTCTGGCTGCTTTCGGCCCGTCAGACGTTTTTATCTGGCCATCAGTCTCCTGCCAGGGAGTGTGGTCATGGGCTTGGCCCTCTCCGGCACTCCAGCCGATGGTTGGGGGCTTGCCCCACTCCGCCCACCCAGCACTCCCCAGCCCCTGACTCACAATTCCCTTGATGAGCACCATCTTCCAGCACGCAGAGCCACACTGCGCAGGCACGACTTCACTGTGCTGTTTCCGGGATCGGAACCCCGCCCCTATGTGGTAGCCCCTCCATGCAGCAGAACGCCCAATCCCCTCCTGATCTCCAATGGCCCCACCCATCCCATCTAGGGTGCCTCCACCCATGGCGGTGCCTGGTATGGCCGCCTTGGTGCCACTGCTGGCAGGGCCACTAGGAGTCTCCGATACCGCCCATATAGAGCCTTCCCCACGCACCACACCCCATGAGTCCCTCCTCCCCCGACCTCGGTAACATCGCTTATAGAGCCCTCCTCCATGTTGCACCCCATAGAGTCCCCCTCCCCAACCAGGCATTCATGGCTCACCATACAATTTCCATACCCAGATGTGGCCCTCAGGCCAAAGAAGTCTGCCCACCGCTGTTCTAGTGGATGGACTCCCGTGTATTCAAAACAAAATATGAATTGCATACCGTAAGCTTTGAATATCTTTAGACTGTCTTACAGTTGCTTATTTCAGTGCACAGACCCACTAGACCTGTCTAATGAAAATAGATCAAGATATACTTTTAATAGGTTATCATATTTATCGATTTCAACCAGTTCTTCTCAACTACTTTTTTTTTAATGTATGCATTCAGTAATTTTTTCCTCTTAAGTGAATTACTTTTTATTTAACTATTGCACTGCTGGCTATTATTTTTTATGCAGCACCCAAATATGGTGGATGCTTCTACAGACAAAATTATTGATTTTTCAAAAGCCCTCAGAATTTCTATCTGTGGAAATTTTTAATATTTTTGAACAGATTTTCTTTGAACTAATTAAAGGACTTCTACCTGCGCAGTCATTTGTTGGTCTATATTGTTTAATTCAGCTTCCTCAAATAATGTCATGAGAGCTGTATAGTTTCCTGTGTGAAGTATATCAGAAATCTGATTTTTAATTTCTTCTGTGAAAGCACTAGATTTAATGTTACTTTAGTAATGTGATTCTCCATTTTTTCTATTTTGGGGACCATGTAATGACAGAGAAATCTCATGGACCATCTTCTATGCCATCTCCTAGGCCCACCCTTCTTGCTTCTCACAGTATTTCATTTTCTAGACTACCAGAAGGAGTCTTTGGACCACTGCTGGTCCATAGGCCATAGTTTAAGAATCACAGCTCTACTGACCTCCATTTGCATTTTCTTTCAATAGTTAACTGTTGCTATTAACAGCCTATGCCTATTTGTATTTTGTGCCTGCCTCTTTTTTTTTTAACTTGATCCCTATTATCTTTATTCACAGCACACTGTCCCACTTGCAAAAAATTCTAAGGTCTGGTCTACACTAGAAAATTAAGTTGTCTTAACTACGTAACTCAGGGGTGGATTTGGGTGTGAAAAATCCACCCCTCTGTGTAGTGTAGTTAAGCTGAACTAACACCTAGTGTAGACAGTGCTATGTCAATGGACAAATACTTCTGTCGACCTAACTAGTGCCTCTTGAGGCTTGTCTGCACTTGAAATGCTATAGCGGCACAGCTGCAGCACTTCAGTGTTGAGACTGTATATGCCAACGGGAGGTGTTGTCCTTTTGATGTAGGTAATCCACCTCTCTGAGAGGTGGTAGCTAGGTCAACGAAAGAAATCTTTCATTGACCTCGCCTAGAGCTGTCTACACAGAGGCCTGGTCTGCACTAGATAATTAAGTTGGCAGGGGTGTGGATTTTTCATACCCCTAAGTGACGTAGTTATGTGACCTAATTTTCTAGTGTAGACCAGGCCCTAATCTCCACATGTGTGACTGTCCAGAGGTGTGGTTTGTTTATTTTTACATCCAGTTCTGGATTTAAAATATTTTAGTAAATTACTTTTCTGTCAGAGAGAGCAAAACTATGCATCACCACTCTCAGGCAGTATTTTCGATCCACGGATATTGGCTCATTTATTTCTTAATTTAAAAAAGATTGACAATCATGCATAAGGCTGCGAGTTTGTCACGGAAGTCACTGATTCCATGACTTCTGCAGTGGCAGGGGCCCCTGGCCCGGGGGCAGCTCAGGCAGTCCCTGCGCCAGTTGCACCGGCCGCTGCTGGGGCGGTCTCTGGCCACAGCACCTCCCTCCCCCAGCAGTAATAGGAGTTTGGGTGTGGAAGGGGGCAGAGTGTTGGGGCATGGGATGGGGTGAGGCAGGCAGCCTCTGGGAGGTGTGGAGCCAGGTAGGGAGCCTGTCGACCCCGCCAACACCCCCTTACACTAGCACCAGCGGCGTCCCAGGCTGTGCACCGCTGCTTACCCCCTCCCCAGCACCCGTGGGGGTCCTGAGGTGCGCGCCACTGCCAGTCCCCCACGCCAGCACCCGCAGCACCCCCAGGCTGCCCTCCCCACAAGTACCCCCAGCAGCCCTGCCTCCTCCTCCTGCAAGGTTTAGTCAGGGGTATATAGTAGAAGTCATGAACAGGTCACGGGCCGTGAATTTTTGTTTACTGCCTGTGACGTGTCCATGACTTTTACTAAAAATATCTGTGACTAAAACATAGCCTTAATCATGCACAACAAGTTTCTCATTTGGCAAAAGGCCTTGATTGTAATCTTTTAAAAAATCAATAGCCAAAGCTTGTCCTTTGTAGGTATCTTTGGTACATATACTTTGGTTTGCCCGCGTAGGGGGAAAAATAAGAGAGACAAATAACTTGTTGTTGAAATAAACCAATTTCTTTTTCTGAGTAATGCTTCCTGGACTCATAAGGTTCCTTCCTTCTCTCCTTTGAGAGATATCTTTCCAAGATTAGTTCCTCAAAAAAGAAGATGGGATAACGAAACATTCAACATTAAAAACATAAAAAGCAGGACCTGACATCAGTTCAAGGTTGGAGCAGCTGAAGGGAAGTTTTTTGATGTTTTTTTGACCAGTTATGAGTGAGTAACTGAGAACATTTTATCAAATGACCCAAGTGTGTAAACATAGTTCTTAAGACAAGTATTTATATTGTGATATTTCCTGGCACATCCACATTTATCATTGACTTTGCTTTTTTAAAAATGTTTAGAGTAAAAAGGACTTACTTGTTTAACAAGAGAACACTAATAATCAGCTAGTTTTTACTTGTGGTGTCCCACAATGTGAAAAAAGTATGATATTGAATAAAGGCCTACAGCACTTTTATCATTTATAAACAAAGTTGAGGACAGATCATGCAGTTGTTATAGACACAAGGTAATATGACTTTTTGCAGGATTGGGTCAAAGTAAATAAGTTACCTGCTCCTATGGAATTATTTGTAGTTAAAATAGCATACAGTGTATCAACATGTTATTTGAAAGATAGAGTGCATTTGATATCTGGTTTGATATGGTTAGTTACACCAGTGCGTTGACGTAATTACATGGGTGCAAATTCCCTAAACTAGAGAAGCTTAAATGGAGAGTGGTTTTTATAGGTGGCTCATGAGCAAAAGTGAATTTAAGAGAGGGACTAATGATTTGGTAGGCTCATATATAGTAGCTGGTTGGTCCTTTCTATACATTCATATATTGAATGAGATATTGTAGTGAGGTATGTGGCTTATATTATAACTATAGAAGTATAATCTGCAGGTACTAGGTTTTCTTATGAATTTGAGTGGAAAGTGAGCAGGAATATGGAGAAGAGTTAATGTCTAAGCTTTTTTAACTCTGCGTTTCCATATTTTCAAATATTTGGATTTGATATTAGATTTTATTTTTTATTTTTTTGGATAAGTGTAACATTAACTTTGAATTTGCTGGCTTTGGTACTTGATTTTATTATTTCAACCTTCTTTAAAGTTTCCCTCCATCACCACATCCTCTTTCACGTTACTGATACATATTTGCAACCATACATCCTG
This sequence comes from Chelydra serpentina, assembly GCA_037349315.1. Classification (NCBI taxonomy): domain Eukaryota; kingdom Metazoa; phylum Chordata; order Testudines; family Chelydridae; genus Chelydra; species Chelydra serpentina. The sequence goes on from JBAIAC010000023.1 coordinate 3,222,270, forward strand.
TCTAACAAAGTTTTTGTCTGATCCATAAGTTTAAAACTTTTTTTAAAAGAAATTTTCAGTAACACTTGCAAGATATTTAGTTCTAAATTTGTGAAATATTAATGTGGTATAAACTGTCACAGGAGTCTTTGTGAGATTTGTAACTTTGCAGTAGACTGTTTTCAATATAATGGATTTTATATGAAACTTCCAAAACTGCATATATAAATTTCTCACACATGGCTTCAGCTTTACCTCTGATATTTCAGCATTTTCAGTCAGAGGAAGAAAACAATCTTAAAGTTTAAGGGCTTTCTTTTTTTTAAATTGATTTTTTCATGGAGCAATCATGCAATATAACTCCACTATTTATTTATTTTTTTTAAAAAAGGTTACTTATTGGCATGGTTACCTGGCACACAATGGGACAGTTGGAAATACAGTGAAAACCCTTAACAATTTTGTAAGGAAATAATTATTGCTGTAGACATCAGTATCACATTAAATAATAGATTTTCAGATTTTAATACTATGACCTTGGTTTTTCAAGCTGATATTGTTTGCTACATATGCTTTAATAAATGTCTATTTTGTCTTTCTGTTTTCATCCTTTTAGATCAACTGGTTATTCTGAGGTGATAGTCATTGTCGGAGGCTGTGAACGAGTTGGGGGGTTTAATCTGCCATACACTGAATGCTACGATCCTGTGACAGGAGAATGGAAGTCACTGGCTAAACTCCCAGAATTTACCAAGTCTGAATATGCAGTGTGTGCTTTACGGAATGATATTCTTGTTTCAGGTAAATAATTCCAGGAAGCTTAAGTATCGTGATGACAGCAGGAACATCCTTGAATAATTTACAGTTCTTTAGGAGATTGTTGCTCTTTGAACTTCCAGAAGCTGCTGGAATGAAAATGTCACGAATTTCACCCCCCCACACACACCCCCCACAGCCCCTCCCCCCCCCCCCCCCCCGCCAGCCTATGTGTTGCTTACCAAATCATCTCCCTCACTATGTATTGAGCGTAAACCCTATGCCTATATTTGGTAACCACAAATATTTTTCTCTTATTTTGTTTTTAATCATTAATCATTACAACCATGGCTGAAGTTTCATCAAGGAGGTCTGGGGATATAATATTGATATGAGTGGCTCTTAGAGCTCAATGATTATATGAACTGACCCACAATCCAATATGTCCTCCTCCATACCAGTTAAGCATGCAGCTTTTAAATATTGGTGCTCAGATTCTGCAGTGAAAACAGATCAAACCTTTTTTCAGCATAGAAATGCAGAGTAGAGGCAAATATCTCACCCTTCTTAAGTCCTGACTTGGAGGTGCTGAGCACCTGCATCTCCCATGGAAGTCAGTGGCAGTTGTAGATGCTCAGCATGTCTCGGGTTCAGACAAAAAAATAGTTATTTGGGTCCATGTCTGTCATCTGGACCAATGGTGACAGACTTAACTGGATACTAACGCGTGTCCTGGAACTATCTATCTCCCCCATTACAGACAGTGGAACTGAGAGGGGGACATATGCATGAACCATGTAGAGGGAAACAGCCAGTGTTATGTACATGACTCATAGCATATAAATCTTAAGAGATTTCCTTTTCAGTGGTTCATCCATGCAGTGGTGCTCAAAGAAGTCTAAAGAGTGTGGAGAAAGTAACTGAAATATTTCCCAACATTAAAAAAACTGTTAGTGTAATGTCTTATCACAAAAAAATGCATGTATTTTGCTCAGCATATTATTCTGAAAGGTTTGCACAATGGGATGTATTTCCCGTGTATTTTCATGTTTGAAAATATTTATTAATATTAGCATTTCATAGAATCATAGAACTGGAAGGGACCTCAAGAGGTCATCTAGTTTAGTCCCCCGCACTCATAGCAGGACTAAGTATTATCTAGACCATCCCTGACAGATGTTTGTCTAACCTGCTCTTAAAAATTTCCCATGATTGAGATTCTAAAACCTACCTTGCTGCAATTTAAGCCAGTGCTTCTTGTCCTATCCTCAAAGGTTAAGAAAAGCAATTCTTCTCCCTCCTCCTTGTAACAGTCTTTTATGTACTTAAAAACTGTTGTCATGTCCCCTCTCGGTCTTCTTTTTTCCAGACTAAACAAACCCAAGATTTTCAATCTTCCCTCATAGGTCATGTATTCTAGACCTTTAATCATTTTGGTTGCTCTTCTCTGGACTTTCTCCAATTTCTACACATCTTTCCTGAAATGTGGTTCCCAGAACTGGACACAATATCCCATTTGAGGCCTAATCAGCGCGGAGTAGAGTGGAAGAATTACTTCTTGTGTCTTGCTTACAACACTCCTTCTAATACATCCCAGAATGATGTAGACTGAGTCTACCTCTCAGTCTACTTCTGAACAACTGCCTTACTGAAATGTAATATTTGATGACACAGCAGAATGAGATCCAGTGTCAAAAATAGCTGATAATATCCTTCTCAATACTGACTTAACAATTAAGAGAAAAATATTACTTTTTAGTATTAATTATCTGTGAGAGATGTATTAGAATTCTTTCAGTCTAAGCTATAATTAACAAAGGATCTGTTGTCTTAAAGTGGAGGAACATGGTTATTTAGATTGAAATGCAAGCTTTGCCTCTTTGATTAGACTATTCTCCAGCAATGACATCTTCTAAGGAACAACCAACAATTAGCAAATCGAAGGCAAGAGCAAACAAACATGCACATCAAAAACAAAGGAGGCTTTGAGAATTGCCATCTAGGAAACAGATCTCTCCAATTTTTGTACAGCATGAAGATACCACAGTGATAGGTGCCTTATCTGAGATAGATCATGGAATATTGTAATTTGTAGCAGGTGGGGAGAAGAATGGTGTAGATCATTATGGTAGATGGTATTTTGGGGGACTTCACTTCATAAGAGATGCACTTCCTCTACACAGTGACCAAGAACATCTGAAAACCTTTATCTACTGAAATGCATATAATTACATATGAGTCTACATCAAATGTATATAGGATGTGACATTTTCTGTGGTCTGCTGCAGAGGAATATGTTAGTATCCAGCATCTCTTATTTAATAACTTCCTTAGTCAAAGATACATTGGTCTTTTTTTCTGTCTTTTTCATAATTTTAAAGGTGGAAGAATTAACAGCCGTGATGTGTGGATTTATAACTCTCAGCTTAACATTTGGATCAGAGTTGCTTCCCTAAACAAAGGCAGATGGCGTCATAAAATGGCTGTCCTTCTTGGTAAAGTAAGAGAAATAGTTTATTACTTATTGTAGTTAATACATTTCCCAAATATAAGCAAAACTTAAATGTAAAAACAGGTGTAACTATTTAGAGTTAGACTACATTCCCTATCAACTTCTATTGCTTTTAATAACCAATGAATTATGGGTTCAGTCAGGTTGGCAGTGTCCATAGAAGTTAAATGGATGTTTCCCTAACTTTTGCTTCTTCTTCGAGTGCTTGTTTGTGTCAGTTCCAATCAGGTGTGTGCGTGCTGCATTCACAGTCATTGGAAAGTTTTTCCTTAGCAGCTCCCGTTGGGTCGGCTGTGGAGCCCCCCGGAGCCCACCTTCATGGCGCTCAGTATATGACCCTGCCCACCCAGCCCCTCCTCAGTTCCTTCTTACCACCAGTGATGGTCATTGGAACTGCGGTCGCTTGCTTAGCAAGTGCTTCCCTTAGCGTTCTTTCATATAGTTAGCTTAGACTAGTTTAGTTGTAGTTAGTTTTAGTTGTTAGTGTATATATTGTATATAGTGAGGTTTGGGAGCAGGGTTTCCCCAATCCCCAAACCTTCCTCCCCCTGCCCCTCTGCCCCCCCCCCCCCCCGCCCTTAGGCTCTGGGGCATGCCGTGAGCCCAAGGCTTTAAACCCTGCAGAACCTGAGCAAGCCTATGCCAACAAGTGACTCCCACGACTCATGTCTGAAGTGTCTGGAGGAGGCACACCAGACAGAAAGGTGCAAGATCTGCAGGGCTTTCCGCCCCAGAACTAAAAAGGAGCGAGATTTCCAATTGAAGCAGTTGCTTATGGAACCGCCCTTCATCCCCAGTCTGCTGCATACCGCCAGGACCTCGCACCGAGTGCATCCCATATGGCACCAGTGCCATAGGCGCCGACTTTAGTCGGCGCTGGTGGGTGCTCTCGCCCCTCCCACCCCCAGCCCTGCCCCAACTCCGGCCCCGGCCCCATTCCAACCCCTTCCCTGTATCTCCGCCCCCGCCTCCTTTCCTCTCCACCCCCTGCAAGCCTGGGAGGGAGTGGGGGAGAAGCGGAGCGGCGGCACGCTCAGGGGAGAGGTGGAGGTGGAGCGGAGGTGGGCGGGGGAGTGTGTGGGGAGGGCCGTAGGAAGTGGAGGTGAGCTGAGGGGGAGGGGGGAGGCAGAGGAACCGCTCCCTGCCCCAGCTCACCTCTGCTCCGCCTCCTCCTCCCCCGGCCCGAGCGCACCACCGCTCCACGTCTCCCCACTCCTTCACAGGCTTGCCGTGCGCGAAACAGCTGATTCGCGGCAAGCCTGTGAGGGAGGGGGGAGAAGCGAAGCTGCGGCGTGCTCAGGGGAGGAGGCAGAGTCGGAGCGGTGGGGAGCTGCCAGTGGGTGCTCTGCACCCACCAATTTTTCCCCGTGGGTGCTCCAGCCCCGGAGCACCCACGGAGTCGGCGCCTATGACCAGCACTCTCCGGCACCGCAGGATTCACAGACAACCTAGTACTGCTAGTATTCACCGGTGCCCTACAAGCGGCATAGAAAAACCAACAGAGGGCGCTCCCTGGTGCAGAAAACAGCGGGACCTGCAGGTGCAGTACCAGGGCATCCCGTGAAGAAGCCCTCGGCATCCAGGCAGCAAGAGTGGGTGCCGTTGACCTTGGTTCCCATAAGGGGACTGTCAAATCTGGCACCCAGCAACTCGCGGGATGGGCAGTGCTAGGTGGAGGAGTTGGAGTTACCCTCCACCCCAAACACTTTTGAAGCCTCCAGAGACTTCCTAGCGATGATGGCCCCTCAGCCCCCAGTGATCAGAGATAAGCCCCCAGTGTCGCCACGACCGTCACCATCTAGAGGCAAGCCGGCCATGATGCAGCGGTCACCCTCTCCTTCCTGGCACTGTTTGCCTCGGCACCACTCCAGATCGCCATCCTCAAGGCACCGCTCTCTGGCACCGGACTCCGTGAGGGGTTCCCCGACACCAGCGGAATGACGCTTCTTGGCACCGACAAGGGAGCAGCAGTGATCCCCGGCTCTGAGAGAGAACCGGCACTTACTCTCAGCACTGGACTCTCGGCACCAGTCCCTCGGCACTGGATCCCCGACACCAGATTCCTGGTTTCGGTTCCCGGCCTGGGCATCTCGACACCTGTCCCTTGCATCATCGGCACAGGTCCCCAGCGCAGTACCATGCAGCGCCACCATGGTCATCGCAGTCGAGATCCACGGACTCGGATGGTGACTCATACTATTCCCATCGCAGTAGGCATAGATCCAACAAGTGACAGAGGGAGGCACCAATGGCATGGCAACCCCAGTGGCAGCCTCCGGCGCAATGGCCTTTTTGGACCCCTGGGCTTACCATCAGACATGGGGCTCCTTTTCCGGGGACTCCCGTTCGGTGGCCTCGGAGCCTGGACCACCCCAGACAGCCAAAGATCGGCTTTCGCCCCGTGGTTCCAAGGCAACCTTGGCGCAAGCCCCACAGCCAGCCCAGGTCGCCACCAAGGCAACTCCGAGGCACAACCCATTGCAAGGCCAGACTATGGTCACCACAGAGGCCCCAGATGCTGAACAGGAGGAGGTCAGGGAGCTGGAGCCGTATCACCTCTGGTCTCCTTATCTTCATCCCTGGATGAAGATGTGGTGGGAGCGTCAACCTAGGGCCCTCCCCCAATTGACCACAGGGCCCACCAGGACCTTCTATGAAGGATTGCCCGAATTATGGGGTTACAGGCGGAGGAGGTAGTCGAACCCGAAGTCTCCATGGTCGACATCCTTGCACCAGCAGGACCGTCCAGGGTAGCTCTGCCACTAATAAAAACTATCCAGAGCAATATTAATACTCTGTGGCAGACCCCTGCCTCAATCCCACCCACCGCCAGGGGGTAGAGCTCAAGTACTTCGTTCCCTCCAAGGGATATGAATACCTGTTTTCTCACCCGCAACCATGCTCCATCGTATCGGCGGTCAATGAGAAAGAGAGACAGGCGCAGCAAGGGCCGGCCCCTAAATCCAAGGAGTCAAAAAGGATGGACCTTTTCAGCAGGAAAATCTATGCAATTGGGGTCCTGCAGCTGACGATAGCTAACCAGCAAGCTATCCTCAGCAGGTACAACGTCAACTCATGGGCCTCCGTGTAGAAGCTTAAGGAGCTGATTCCACCAGACTCCAGAGCTGAGTTCTCGGCTATCATTGATGAAGGGAAGGCACAGGTAGTGGCGCGAACCTCCCTGCAGGCTTCATTGGACTCGACGGACTCAGCCGCCCGCACCCTTTCCTCAGGAGTAGCCATGAGGAGGAACTCATGGCTACAGGCATCTGGGTTGCCCCTGGAGCTGAAGCAAACCCTGCAGGACCTACCAATCGAAGGCACGGGGTTATTTTCGGAGCAAACAGACTCCAAGCTGCACAGTCTCAAAGACGTCCCAGGCGACTATGAAGTCATTGGGTATGCACACCCCGGCAACCCAATGACATTTCAAGCCCCAACTACTACAACATCGCCCATATCCTTCTCAGCCAAGACAGGATTTTTATAGGCATAGGGGCAGGAACAGCAGGCGCAAACCTTCCAGTCCCCCTTCAGGGCAGGGCCAAGGCCCAGCCAAACTTTCATCTAGCTCTAAAAAGGCCTTTGAAGGGAAGCCTGAGGATGGCTCACCCACCATGACATTGGATCCTTCCTCCTGTTTTATGAATCGCCTATCCTACTTTTACCATATGTGGTCCCAAATAACATCGGACTGCTGGGTTCTTCACATGGTAGAAGTGGGATATTCTCTCCAATTCTGCTCCTCCCCTTCCTCCCACCCCCCTTCCCCATCCCTCTTCAGGGACCCTTTACACGAGCAACTCCTTATCCAGGAGGTGCAAGTGGTCCTTGCAACAGGGGCAGTGGAGGAGGTTCCTCAGGAGCTAAGGGGCAAGAGATTCTATTCCTGTTATTTCCTAATCCCCAAAGCCAAGGGATGTCTCAGACTCATCCTAGACCTGTGAGGACTCAACAAATTAATGATAAAGTTGAAGTACTTCATAGTCTCCCTAAGTACAATTATCCCTTCTCTGGATCCGGGGGACTGGTATGATGCCCTAGACATGAAAGATGTGTATTTTTACATAGCCATTCAACCGGCACACAGACGATTTCTCTGGTTTGTGGTCAACCAAAAACATCAATTCACAGCCCTCCCCTTCGGCCTGTTAGTATCCCACAAGTGTTCACCAAGTGCATGTCCATCGTAACAGCCTTCCTTTGAAGGAGGCAGGTGCAGGTATACCCATACCTTGATGACTGGCTGCTCAGGGGCCACACCAGGAAGCAGGTGGAGTCTCAGGTCCAATTAGTCAGATCTACTTTCAACAGACTGTGTCTCCTCCTCAATGTGAACAAGTCAACCTTGTCACCGACCTAAAGAGTCCCAGCCTTGCCACCGACCTAAAGAGTAGAGTTCATCAGGGCGCTGCTGGACTCGGTACAGGCAAGAGCATTTTTGCCAGAGACCCGCTTCCAGGTCATGACAGACATTATTCAGGGCTTCAGGCAATTCCTGACCACCACAGCAAGGGGATGCCAGAGTCTCCTTGGCCACATGGCAGCCTGCATTTACATGGTCCGCCATGCCAAATTGAGGCTCAGGCCACTCCAGGCGTGGCTCACTTTGGCCTACGGCCCGGGACACAACAGTCTGGATGTAGTAATCACGGTGCCAGGGCAAGTACTCGAGTACCTCCAATGGTGGCTCGACCCCCGGACAGTCTGCAAGGGAGTTCCATTCAACAGCCCCCTGCCCTCCTTGTCCCGTGTCAGATCTGGAATGGGGCGCACATTTGGGAGACCTACAAACACAGGCCCTATGGTCACAGGAGAAGCTTCCCCTTCATATCAACATCAAGAAGGTCAGGGCAGTATGGTTAGCATGCCAAACCTTGCAGGCTCAGCTACAAGGTCCGTGCATGGCAGTGATGACGGACAACACCACTGCCATGTTTTACATCAACAAGCAGAGTGGATCCCTTTCTTCCCCCTTATGTCGAGAAGTCCTCCAGGTATGGGAGTTCTGCATAGCCCACTCCACTCACCTGGAGGCATCCTATCTCCCAGGAGTGCAGAACAAACTAGCAGATCACCTCAGCAGATCGTTCAAAAATCACGAGTGGTCCATCCATCTGGATGTCATACACTCCATCTTCCAAGGGTGGGGGTTTCCCCAGGTTGACCTGTTCACCACCAGGAACAATAGGAAATGTCCAATGTTCTGCTCCTTCCAGTGTCACAGTCCTGGTTCGATCATGGACACATTTCTCCTTCCCTGGGGAGGCTGCCTGTTGTATGCCTTTCCCCTGATCCCTCTCATGCACAAGGTACTTCTCAAGGTCCGCAGCGACAGAGTGGAGGTAATTCTGGTGGCCCCAGCGTGGCCCTGACAACAATGGTACACCACGCTACTGGAACTGTATGTGGACACTCCTATCGAGTTATCTCTGCATCCCAATCTGATCAGTCAGGACCACGGTCGCCTTCACCACCCGGACCTCCAGTCCCTCCATCTCACAGCCTGGAAGCTTCTTGGTTAAACGCCATGGAGCTTTTGTGCTTAGAACCAGTAAGGGAGGTCCTGTTTGTAGTAGGAAACCATCTACCAGAGCCACATATCTAGCTAAGTGGAAAAGGTTCACTTGCTGGTATGCCCAGCAGCGTACACCTCCACTACAGGTGTCTATACCACTCATTCTAGAGTACCTTCTGTACCTGAAACAACAAGGACTGGCAGTGTCATCCATCAAAGTACATCTCACTGCTATCTCAGCCTTCGACCCGGGAGCGTCCAGCTGATCGGTATTTGCTAACCCCATGGTAGGCCATTTCCTTAAAGGTTTGGAATGCCTACAGCCTCAGACCAGACAGCCTGTCCCAGCGTGGGACCTCATCTTGTCCTCTCCAAATTAATGGGGCCCCCTTTTGACCCAATAGCGACTTTCTCCCTTCTCTATGTATCATGGAAGGTAGCCTTCCTGGTGGCCATCACATCAGCTAGAAGGGTGTCAGAGGTAAAGGCCCTTACCTCTGATCCACCCTACACCATCTTCCACAAGGATAAGGTGCAACTCAGGCCTCACCCAGCCTTTCTTCCCAAGGTAGTGTCACTTTTTCATACTAGCCAAGACATTTTTCTACTTGTCTTCTATCCTAAGCCTCATGCCAGTAGTCAAGAGCAGAGGCTACACTCATTGGATGTTCGGCAAGCGCTAACATTCTACATTGAGCGCACTAAGCCGTTCAGGAAGTCGAACTAGTTGTTTGTAGTGGTAGCAGACTGGATGAAAGGACTCCCGATCTCATCTCAAAGAATATCTTCCTGGATCAAGTCCTGCATCCGCACATGCTACAAGCTGGGCAAGGTCCCAGCCCCGGCACTTACGGCACATTCCACGAGGGTACAGGCTTCATCAATGGTGTTCCTGGCACAGGTTCTGATAGAAGAAATTTGCAGGGAACCAACGTGGTCCTCGGTGCATATGTTCATCTCTCATTATGCTATTACCCAGCTGTGACGGGTTGGTATCACAGAAACCACCTTGGAGCTGCCACCTGGTGTGCCAAGACTACTTCTGCCCCTGCTTTCCTGCCTTTTCCAGCTTGGGACTCCAGAATCCTGTCTGTTTTGAGCCAGATCCGCTGATCTGCTGCAAACTCAGACCCAGGTCCGAACCACGTCCACTAATAGCTGTAGGCCTGCCTGGAAGCAGCTCAGGAAGTGCTCTTGCCTTTGACACCCAGGTGCCCAACTCCCAATGGGGTTCAAACCCTGAATAAATCCATTTTACCCTGTATAAAGATTATACAGGGTAAACTCATAAATAGTTTGCCTTCTATTTCAAAGATAGAAAGATATAATAAAAATGTTTAATAAATGGAGATATGCCAATCTCCTAGAGCTGGAAGGACTGGTCATCAAGTCCAGTCCCCTGCTTTCACTAGCAGGACCAAGTACTGTCCCCTGACAGATTTTTGCCCCAAATCCCTAAGTGGCCCCCTCAAGGATTGAACTCACAACCCTGGTTTAGCAGGCCAATGCTCAAACCACTGAGCTATCCCCCCCCCCCCCCCATACACAGCTCTTTGCCCCCTCTAGGTACTAACATGTACTCCAGGTAACTTAATAAGTAAGAAGTGATTTTAATAAGTACAGAAAGTAGGATTTAAGTGATTCCAAGTAGTAACAGACAGAACAAAGTGAATTACTAATTAAAATAAAATAAAACATGCAAGTCTATGTCTAATCAAACTCAACACAGATAAAAACCTCACCAGTTCCAGCAAACTTCTTTTTACAGGCTCCTAGCCTGGGTCCAGCAATCGCTCACACCCCCTATTGTCTTTGTCCTTTGTTCAGTCTCTTTCAGGTGTGTCCTTGGGGGCGTGGAGAGCCTCTCTCTTTAGCCAGCTGAAGACAAAATGGAGGGGTCTTCCAGGGGTTTAAATAGATTTTCTCCCCTGAATGGACGCTCCTCCCCACTCCCTGTGTAGCATCATGTTACCCTGGAGTTTTGGGATCACGTGGGCAAGTCACATGTCCATGCACCACTCAGTAACCAGTCCAGCCAGTTGCATTCCTGGCCAAGCTCAGATGTGGATTGGGGTCTGCACCTTCTTTTGTCTGTGTAAGAGTTTCTTGATTGGTCTCTTTACATGCACATTCCTTTCGCAAGACATGATCCCATGCTCTTACAAAGGCTATGTATAAAACCAGCAAATATACAACCCATATTCATAACTTCAACTACAACAATGATACATGCATACAAACAGGAGGAATAGATTCAGTAGATCATAACTTTTACAGAGATATGTTACATGGCACATGTAGCATAAAACATATTCCAGCTACATCATATTTACATTTATAAGCATCTCCCCATAAAGTTTTATGGGGACACCGTCACACCAGCATGCTAGAGATGATGCAGCATTCAGCAGAGCAGTGCTCCAATCAGCATTTCCTTAACTCCGACCCCACCTCCGGGGTGGAGCTTGGGAGTCACCTAATTGGAATTGAAATGAACAAGCACTCGAAGAAGAAAAAACGGTTACTCACCTTCTCATAACTGTTCTTTGAGATGTGTTGTTCATGTCCATTACAATACCCACCCTCCCAATACCCACCAATACCCACCCTCTGTCAGAGTAGCTGGCAAGAAGGAACCGAGGAGGGGCTGGGTCGGCTGGGTCATATATTGAGCGCCATGAAGGCGTCACTCCAGGGGGCTCCACAGCCAACCCATTTGGAGCTACTAAGGGAAAACTTTCCGACAACTGTGCACGCCACGCCACGCGCACACATCTGATTGGGATGGACATGAACAACACATTTCAAAGAACAACAGTTACAAGAAGGTGAATAACTGTTTTTTGTTTGTTTGTTTGTTTCTTTGCAATGGAGCGCTGTTCTGGTACATTGTGGAAGAACTAAAAGGAGATAAATGTTATGGGTACAAACGAGCAGCAAATTACACTTCTTCATAAACACACAGGTTAAGCATGTGTCCAACAGTGATTTGGTACATAAAATAAACCTGGGCCTCAGACATCTTTTATCTGCAAATCCTTCACTTATGCAGCCACTAGCTCAAATTGATCGTGACTTTAGCAGAATATCTGGGCTTTTTTATTTAATATTCTGCATGTATATTGAACATTTAAATCAAAATATAAATCAATAAAGAAACTCTTATTCTTGCTGCATTTCCAAAGGCCTATTTTATTATTCTACACAAATACAATAAATGAGATCAGAGATCCCCATAGGTTTCATTCATGAGTGTGCGTGGAGATATATACACTCATCAGTTAAATGTAGTATGTAGCTTCTTAGAGATAACAGCACCTGCTTCAAGTTGAGATTGACCTGAGGTGAACAAATTGAGCAGAGACAGTATATCTGTCAATATGCTAATGGTAGTATATTTGTGATTCTATTTTTCTTAAACTGTAACTTATGTGATAGGCAGCCAGGTAAGAAAATACATGACCAAAAAGTAAATCAGAGGAAAGAATGTCATTTTAGACAGTAGGAAAGAGAGAAGTAAAAAGTTGAGGAGAAAAGGGTTAAGTTAAATGGAGTTTCTTTTTATTTCTGAATATAATTTGTAATATCAGTGAAGATAATCATAGAGATTTCTTATAGAGCATGTTCAAGTAAGAATCTAATGTTCATATTTGTAATGTATGTTCAGGTGTCCATTAGCTCCAGTATCCCCACATACCAATGTATGGCTGCTCTCTTGAGATTCTTTAGCTCAGTATCTTAAAAGGCAATATTCCTGTTCTTCTGCATAGAAGCTTTCCGGGGGGGGGGAAACTATGCATTCAGAAATACAGCAAATCAGAACTGAGGCACTGAAGCTTTGAATGAGTTTAATCCTATACTTGCTTAATTAAAACTGGAGATAAAGATAAAGAAGATGCTATTTTCTCTTTGTTTTGCATAGGTGTATGTAGTTGGAGGGTATGATGGGCAAAGTCGACTCAGCAGTGTAGAATGTTACGATTCATTTTCCAATCGATGGACAGAGGTAGCTCCACTTAAAGAAGCAGTGAGTTCTCCAGCAGTAACCAGCTGTGTAGGCAAATTGTTTGTGATTGGTGGAGGTCCTGATGACAACACGTGCTCTGACAAGGTTAGTTAACCATATTTATTTCCTTTCTATTTATCTTAATAATACGGCTAAAAATGTAAGTTATACAGAGAGATTTTTCAACTGAATTACAAATCTCCCAGTCTATTGCCTGAATACAAAGTATATATCTCACAGTAGAAGAAGCTAATTAAATAAAGCACAGTTATGCTATTAATACAGTCTTTGTCATAGTCACATCATCTTTCGCTTTGTGTATTAAGAGCTATAAAAGTTCTTAATGAAACAGCATATTTAAGTAAATAATGTTATATACTATATAATTTATTATGTAAGCTACTGCTGTTTAATATTTTTTGCTTTTAATGTTGCAGATGTACACTAGGAACAAGGTGTATATTTTTGACCTAGCAATATCTTGAGTTACTTTGGGTTTTTTGTGAGGCACTCCAAATAGATACTGTTACCGTTAATCTCCTTGAATCAAAACTTCTGTATGTACCTCAGATAATAAGTTTGATTTTTGTTCAATTGCGGTGTTAAACCTAAAATGTGCTTACTTGTTTTCAGGTTCAATCATATGATCCCGATACTAATTCTTGGTTGCTCCGTGCAACTATCCCCATTGCAAAGAGATGCATAACAGCTGTATCTCTAAACAATCTAATCTATGTCGCGGGAGGGCTCACCAAGGCAATTTACTGCTATGATCCAGTTGAGGATTATTGGATGCATGTACAGAATACATTCAGTAGACAGGTAATAAACACTAAAAATTCTTGGAAACGTCTAAAAATGTACTTTATCTCCCTTGTATTAATAATTTAATATGAAATGAGTTTGATATGAAACTGTTAAATTACATCTCTCAGATTCACTAGCTTTAGCTTTTCATTTCGTAAGGTTAAGATTTTGTCATGGGTATTTTTAGTAAAAGTCACGGACACGTTGCGGGCAATAAACAAAAAGTCATGGAAACCCACAACCTGTCCATGACTTTCCAGCCCCGGCCACTGCTCCAGCCCCGGCCACTGCTCCGGCCCCTGGGGGCTGACCCAGCCCTGGCCTCTGCTCCAGCCCCCAGGTGGCTGCTCCAGCCCCAGTCGTTGCCATTGCTTCAGCCTCTGCCACTGCTCCAGCCCCGGGGGGCTGAACCAGCCCTGGTCACTGCTGTAGTCTGGGCGGCTGCTCCAGCTCCAGCTGCTACTCCAGCCCAGGCGACTGCTCCAACCCAGGACCCGGTCCTGGCCTCTGCTCCACACCCAGCCCCAGCCACTGTTCCAGCCCCCAGCTGCTACTCCAACCCAACCGCTGTGGCTGCTCCACCCCTGAAGTCCACCCGGGCCGCTGCTCCAGCCCTGGCGCTGTTCCTGAAGCGGGGCCACATAGCTGCGTCAGCCCTGCTGCTCTGGTGGGGGCTGAAGCCAAAGAAGTCATGGAGGTCTGTTAAAGTCACAGAATTCATGACCTCCATGACAAAATCGTATCCTTACTCATTATAGTCTAGACACTCAAAAACAAACCGTGAAACATCTAAAAGTAACACTTCAGGTAAGTGCCAATATGTTAGAATGGTCAGTCTACTGATTGGAAACCACGACCTCAATTTAACACATCCAAACAGGGATTTATACTAAATTCAATTGGATCCTTTTGTTTAGTCATAATATTGTTTCCTTGAAATTGATTAGAACTACAAAATGTTGTAGGAAAATGTTTTAAACAGAGCATGAAACTGGTCTGTGTAGAACTAAAAGCAGCAGAGAGCAGTGTCACAGCAATGTGTGAATGAGCCTTCTGAACAGAATTTCAGTGTGTGTCCTTCCCTTTGGGATACTATTTGTATGTCATCCTATAGCAATACATTTCACCATATTTTTTAAAAATCTGCTAATGAAACATTAAAAATGGAGGGGAAAATGCCCTAAAAGAGATCTGCTTCTTCCCCTTCCCCCCACTTCCTTTTACCATTTTTTGCATAGCGTTTTCGCTTTGACTCCCTCTTTCTGCCTCTCCTTTAGGAAAAAATAACTCCTAGCCTCCCTTTTTTCCTCTAGAGCCCAGCAGCTCCTTTCTTTGTCTCTTATTTACTCTATCCCTGGCTCTGTCTTCCTTTCCTTTTTTCTAACCACTAATTGTTACCTACTTCTGTTCCCTTAACCTCTCTCCCTGTTCCCATTCCACATTTGCTAGATTTAGTCTTTCCACTTTTCCCTCTTCTTTCAACCCCTCCATTCTCTCCACCGTTTTCTTATCTTAGCTGCTTAATTGTACTATCCCCAAATGCTGGATATCTCATGTACAGAGTCCGAATCAGCCATACTTAGCTGCTTCAACCCCTCGTGGGCCTGATGCCTGAATAGCCCAAGTCTTCAGGATTATCATGCTGCTACTTCCCCCGGGTTGACCCAGAAGAGCGGTATCCTGCTCTCTCCAGTGCGCAATACCAGAAGGAAATAATATAGCACCAAGTTGTCTCCTTTTGGTAGTCAAAATGCTGTATCATCTCTCCAATCTTGAATAGGGTTTGGGTTTTGTAAATAGTCATGCATCTGTTTGTGTATTTGATAAATAGGAAAACTGTGGTATGTCTGTGTGTAACGGCAAAATCTATATCCTTGGTGGAAGACGAGAAAATGGAGAAGCTACAGACACCATTCTTTGTTATGATCCTGCAACAGGCATCATCACGGGAGTAGCAGCCATGTCCAGGCCAGTATCGTATCATGGCTGTGTGACTATTCATCGATACAATGAAAAAGGCTTTAAACTGTAAAGAAAGGAAATCTTATGAAAGAATGCAGTGCTTTGGTACAGGACAGGATTTCAAAGATTCCTAAAATGGGAAACGGACTTTTCCCTCAGTGTCATATGAAACTAAATATCCATGTGCCTTTTAAAACAAAATGTTTTCAATTAATTAAAAGGTAAAAAAAAATCTACAAACATATCCAGGAACTGTTCAGCCATTTCTCGCATGATAGTAGTGAACTAATATTTACATTGTTTTCCCCTTCTTTGTGATCAGTAATTAAAATCTTGGATGTTGTGTAAGGAATGTGCCTTCACAAGTAGCTGTGCCTATATCTTAAGGACTGATGTCTGTATTATTTTTTCAGTTATTTCAGAGTCTGTTAATTGAAAATATTTAACCAAGTCAACCTACAAAAAATGTGTTGGTTTAAAAGAGTGCATATCATTCTGATTAGCAGGCATGATGCAGTGTTGTTGTAGCCATGCTGGTCCCAGGATATTAGAGAGATGGAGTGGGTGAGGGTAATATCTTTTATTGGGCCAACTTTTGTTGGTGTGTAAGTTCAAAAGCTTGTCTCTCGCACCAGGAGAAGTTAGTCCAATAGAAGATATTATCTCACCCACCTTGTCTCACAGGTATGATGTTCTTTTATCAGAAAATTGCTTGGCTTACCAAACAGACTTTGTTTCATGATCACCCACTACTATAGAATTTTTTTAATGCAATGCTTCATAGGAAATAAAAATTAAAACCTGTGAGAAATAATTTTCCTCTGTAAATGGGTAGGGAATACAGTGGCATCCTGGTTGTTCACTGAGCTACTGCAAAAAGTTGCAGTCACTATTATTTTCATAGTAACAGATCTTAGTGTTGCTAATAATTTATTAGAAGTCCTACAAATACTGGATTATATGCGTATGGAAAAATAATGACCCTTGCAACATAGGCACATTTCTGTGAAGCAGTTTTGTATCCCAGTTCTGACCTCCTTAAATTGTAGAGCTGAAGTCTGCTAATTCCTGGTATTTTTTGCTAACTGCAAAGTACCTTTCATCATTCTACTGCATGAATAGACCCCTAGTCAAGGGGATATTCTAACTTAATGAATTCCACAGTGTAAACTCTGTGTTGATAGAGCTAGGGACTACAGCTATCTATCTATAAAACTCTGCTGTTTTATAAATTGATCTTTGTGGTACCTCATTATGCAAAGTTCCAGGATATCTGCCAGCTCTGTTTCTGCAGATTTTTCAGACAATCACCTTTTCCAGCGCTATTGAGCTCCCGTAAATACTTCAGGGGGCATGTGTGGACCTGACAATTCCCCCACATCACCAGAACACTACCCAGGGACCTGTTCATTTAGCCATGTGACTGTGTAAGGTAGTATATTTTGACTTGTTTTCATTTTGAAGGCTTAGAGACTTCCAAAGTATCCTCCCAAGTTTTGGCCCATCTTTTCAATGAAGCTGAAAATCTTGCTGAAGATATTCCTCCTATTCCTGCTTAGATCGCTGTAACACAACTATATGCTTGTATAGTTGGGGCACAAATTCATTAAACTGTACATAGCGCTTCGGAGTTTGCATGTGGAAGGGACGCTTGCTCCATGCACCAATTTCCCACCAGAAGGCAGGGACTGACACCATATCCTCTATCCCCATGAAGCCTCTCCTTACCTTGAACTCCCTTTCTGAGGAATTCTGAGGATAGCTGCCAGCTGGGAAAGCAGACAGTACTGGAGCAGATGAACGCAAAGGGCCTCTTCAAGGACAACCCTAATCTCTAGCAGACCCAAGAGATGTATGGGTTATGAACTCTTTGTTCAGTCTGTAGGAATAGGAACAAACCATATGTCTGGAACATAATCTGTTCTCCTTGGAATTTCTTCTCCATCTCCTTCCCACACGTTTTTCCATTAAAAAGGATATTCTGGCTCTTGGTGTGGATATGACTCCTTTAGAGAGTCATCATTTTCAGTACTGAGTTAGTGGTGACATTATAAAGGAGCACTGAGCGGTAACTGCGCATTGTGCCATTTCATTTGTAACCTCAGGAATGTATGCAGATTTCAATTTCTAGCAAAATACCAAACACTGGTAGTGTACATTAAGTATATTGATTAAATAAAATTATATGCATATTACTGAGGTAACTAGTGAATCAGTCTCTGAGTGTATACACCCAGGTGCTCCTAAATTGGAAGAAATGGAGTAGTGTAAGAAAAGTGAATCAGATAAATTAATCCTTTTCTGGGTTTCTTGGGTCCCTGTTCACCAAGCCTGACTGAAAATATAATTCCAGCACCCATGAATAAGGTCCATTGACAGCAATGGTAGTTGCCCAGTAACTGTTTTGTAGTAACATGGTAAATAGTTTGTGCATCATTGTAAGTGAAAATGTAATTATGGAAGGAACACCTGATTAGAAATAAGATATTAAGATAGATTTCCATTTCCTCCAACTTCCTTCCTTTTTGTATTAAGATACTGAATGTTGATCCTTATAGTAAGCTGTTCTGAAATGTTTTTTAATTTGTAGATATATAATAGTGTTATTTGTGTGGCGATTACTTTTGATTTGTGTTCATAAGACTCTGTAAATACAAACACATTGCTTTCCATGTGTCTGAAGATTCAGTTTATAGTCTAGAATGTTGTCTTTTCTATGTTAACTGTTTACATGTATCTTGTTACTGTTACATATTAATTTTGAAAGTAGCTGTTTACTGTACCAGTAAATTCAGACATTTAGATGTAGAGGAAACTTTTTTGCATGCAGCTTTTTAGACCCTGTACCAGTAATGGAAGAGTTAGTTGTTGAATATAGCTAAAATGGCAGAAATTATTTATGCAGTAATTTCTTTTTAAGTGAACAGTCAATATTTTATATTTTTGACTCCGTACATATATAGTTGAAGTTATCACCCATTCTGTCAAAATAATAATTTTTAAAATGTAGAAGAAAACTACTTGTTATTGAAAATCTAACATGTTCTAGAGGGATCTATTATATATGGAGCCACTTTCCTGGGTCACTTGTTCTCCAAGACATTTCATTTAGGGACAGATGGATTCAAAGATTCACCATGATGCAAACCCATTTGATTGGATCTTACGTGCCCTGATGGACAAAAAAAAATCTACTTGCATTCCTAGAGAGAAAATACTGAAGTGCCTTTCAGTGTAATCAAAAGATCTTCATGATGAAAACTCACAACTTATGCTAGCTCCCAGGGAATGAGATCTGCTCCAGGATATAACTTCAAAATAGCTATGTTTGGGAAGCAGGGCAAAATCTTTTCTAGCTGTTCCACCCATTTAAAAACTCACTGTTAAGAGTTTATCTAATATTTAGCTAACAGAGAAAAGTAATTTCCTTAAATCTCATAGCTTTAAAAGAAGCTAGATTAAATGTATTCCTTCTGAGTTTTGATGTTCATGAGCTTTGTCACTCCAATCTTCGGAATCTTGGCATTGACTGAAAAGAACATTGGTACTTAATTGCAAATTGACTGTCAAAAGGTACCATCTAAATAATTTGAGGGGTGCATCCTAGAGAGGTCTACAACCTTTTGCTTTTAAACACACCATGCATGACATCAGGTTTATAGTCATCAGCACGTTACGTTTCCTAGAGTCTAGCAATTGCTCATTTTCTGGTCGGTTCCCTCAGACCCCATATGCCTTCAGAGTAGGCTGAACTTGTGGGACCTCTTCCATTTGTACCATCGGATAGTCCATCTTGCAGTGTATGCAACCTATATGATCCAAGGATTAAGCACTGTGTTTTCTCTCCTAACAGTGGGAGTGCAACATATTACTGATTTTTAACTCATCCACTAATACAACAACATTAAAAATTGCTTTGATATTCTTACTCCATGACGCACAGATACCTTTAACTCAGGAGATGTTGATATGGACTACTCCTATATGAATTCACCCAGAATTTTTTTAGGATTTTGAAAACTCTGCAAGCTTCGGGGAAAGGCTGATGATGGAGGAAAAGGAAGTGTTCATCTTCACAGAGGAGACGTTCAAAGAGGAAACTTTGGACATCTGTGCTTGAAAGCAGGAGACACTGATGATTGTTAGCTATTCTCTAGAAGACAGACTGAGTTCACTGCCTTATCTTGTGTGATTAGTCAGATTATCCTGCTTAAATTGATAAGGTGGAAGGACACAAGACGAGAAATAATCAATTTCTTACTATTTGTTACTATTTAAGACTCTTCTCCTCCTCCACAATGTGTTGATGGTGCACTGGACCTTCATTGTTCCCTACCATAAAGGGGAGGTGATGGAGTTGTAACTAATTCTCATTCCAGTTCAGAAGAAAATTAATAGAAAGAATCTGAATAGATGGGTGGGAGAGGTAACAGATAAATTCCATTGCATTCATTTGGTAGTTGAGGTTGCTCTAACCAGGACTTTCTAGACACTCTTACGGTTCATGATCTCAGATATTGACTCATTTAACAAAACAGCATCATGTTTGGCAACTCATTGTCTTCAGCTTCAGAGAAAAAGATGCACATATTGATATGCTTGTGGTTCTTCTAGTGATGAAGCTCAGGAAAGACAGGCGAGTTGAGTTTTCTTACTTGCTCAATTTGGACAACGTTTTCTTTACTGTTGAAGATGGCAATAGCCAATTCAAGAGGATTATAAAACTTGCTAGACTTTGTCATTAATTTGCACAAATTAAATTGGTTGGTGTGCCTGATTAAAAAGTCTCTGTCCTATGTACTAAAAGAAAATCTGTTAGGCAAGGTAAAATTTCAAGTAGAAGTTTGATATCTGGCATGGAGCCAAATATTTATATTCATGTCTTGCATACAAGTTTGGGGTTTTTTTTTTACATAGTCTAGGCTTCAGGTAGCCTCAGTAAAAATCCACTGCAATCTTAGCTTTTTCTGAATGTCTAGATTCAATCAATACTATTGAAAAAATAGTAGCCAGCCTCCCATTGTCCCTCCAGGTCAGATTTGTCAGTCAGAAGTTCTCAAGGCACTGACAACACATGGCAGCAGTTTTTCATAACTGATGTTATATACAAGAGTCCAGGTAACTTAGGAGTGTGTATCCGTAGATAACATTGCCTGAGAGTTTTATTTACAGGAAATTCTCCTTTTTATCATATCATAATGCTTCAGTCAATATTTTTACATTTGTGTGTATGTATTATGTGTGTGTGATTACATTTTCTGATCATTTTATGATAGTGCTTATGATGATCTTTTACAAAAACGATAAATAGGTAAAGCCGCTGTGTGCAGCATGTAAGTAGCTGTACTTAAGTGATGGTGGTAGATATGTAATTGCTGCTTCTTTTGTACCAGTGGTTCCAAAGAAAAGAATGTGTTTAAAGTTGCCAAAATATGTGTGCCTTGAACTCACTAATGTTTCATCTACTTTCAGTATGAGCTTGTATTGTTCCTGCTGAGTATTTTGTGAAGGTCAGTTTTACTGCCCAGAACAGTAATGTCCTTGTCAATGACAGCAATCTCTACATTTATTAATTTAAAGCACAATTAAATCAATTTATGCAGAATATGTAAACTTTTTTTTTAAAGTTATGGGGTATTTAATTGATGGGGGGATGTAATAGTGTGCTTTTTCCATTCTCTATTTTCTGTTTCCAGAACTCCCACTGTGACAAAGGAGAGTAATGTTGCTGTTTTTAGCCAACTGTCCTTAATGTGTACAGTGCATTTTTTGTTAGTATCTTAGTTCAGGACATTGGCTGAAATTTCTGTCAGAAATATCTTGTTTAGGACAAAATATTCCCCCCACCCCCCAAAGTATGTAATATGAAGCAACTGTATAATGCAGCATGGCAATAAGCGAGACCAAGAGACTTGAATATGATGTATTGGTATTCATTTCATATGGGTGAGCACATGACATAAGGGTCTATTCTCCTTTCAGTGCACACCCACATAATAACTTTGAGTCACATTAATAGACATTACCTCTCCAGCGAAAGAGAATACTCCCACTAAACAACAGATATACTTTCCTCACCTGGGGTTATGTTTTGTGTTTTCCTTTTTGGAAGCAGTTCATTGTTGTTGTTGGGTTTTGTTTTGTTTTGTTTTGGGGAGGGAGGGGAGGTGGTGTTGGCCAGTTTCCTTATGTACAGAACATTAAAACATTTTGTTCCACCAAGAGCTAATGTCATTTTCAGGAACAAATTGGTACAACACAAATCAGATCTGAACAAAAGTGCAGACCACTTAATGTGTACCAGAATCAGCTGAATATTACCTTGCACAAAGCCAATTTTAGAGATCTTCACTTTATGTTGGCAGTGGAAAAAGATGCCTTTCTGTAACGTAGCACAGAATTTCAACAACATGTTATGTACTTGTTATATTTAAATGTGTTTCTTGCATAATTCTTTTTTTTTTTAAATTAAGTTCAGTGTATCTAATAAACATTTGTCTTTTGAATATTGCGTTGTCCTTAGTCCATGGAAAAATCCACAGGTGGGGCTTGGTTGGGGAGGGAGGAAACTGCAGATCCCCCTTGCAGAATTTTTCCCAGATTGTTTAGTTTGATGGTGAGTTCCCCCCACTTCTGAATCCCCCTCCCCTGTCTCTCTGGCAGGATGGCTTGTCCTGCACACACATACACACACACACACACTCTCTCTCTAAAATGGAAGGAGCACAGAACACTTCATGCAGCCTCAGAACACACACACACTCTCTCACTCTCTCTCTCACGCTAACTAAAAGGGAAGGAGCACAGAACAGTTAATGCAGCAGAGACCCCATCCTCTCAGAGTCCAGGGTGCAAATCCAACTGACTCCCTGTGTCTGTGTGGGTAACAGGAGATCAGTGGCCAACCCCTTAACGCCTTATTGCAAACATCTTATAGGTTTGATTCAGACTAAGATGGAAGATGTTGCCTTAAGAACTGCTGATTCCAGGATAAAGGAGTAAGCGGATTATATTACTAAAGCTGAAGGCAGATAGAAAACTATGAAAAATAAAAACATGAGAGATGTTTGCCTAAACACAAATTTTATAAATTACTGAACTCCATTGAGACCCAAGCAGCCATCATTACCTTCCCCTCCCTTATTTAATATATTTCAGGAGGTGGGTATACAGTGCTTGTACTTCCAAAGATACTATTCCATCACTGCTTGGGACCCGACACTCAGTATAGTCCAAGAGATATATAAAGCTAATACAGTCAATTATTGCAGAATTGATAATAGACACCATTTATATTGCAATGGGAGTAATTTAAATGCTGGTGCTGCTCTCACCCAAGAGCAGATGAAGGGCCTGATTCAGACTTGCATCCGAAAATGTAAGTATTCCCATTTGTTTCTGTGGAGCTGAATCAGGCCCGCTAGTGATGTGCGAAACTAAGTATTTTACCCGTCAGGTATATAGCATTTTTAAATATATGTTTTGTAATGGGAACCATAAAGTTTGCCATGCCAGCAGTGTATCTTCTGCCTCAGTGTTTCACAATGGGGCCAGAGTGTTTCCAGCATCATTTGTCCAGAGCCAAATTAATCTTACTCAGACACTAAAAATGAATTAAAACTCTTAGAAAATGAGTGAGTTCCGCACTGGCAGAAGTAATCTCACATGAAAGAGCAGACTGCTGACTACAAAGCAATGACAATAAATACTTCTTCGAGTGCTTGCTCATATGTATTCCAATTAGGTGTGCGGGCCTTGTCCCTGCTCAAGTTGCGCAGGGACAAGGCCCGATTAATCCTGATCGCTCCGGCGTGGCCCAGACAGCACTGGTACACCACTCTCCTGGAGCTCTCCGTAGCCGCCCCAATCACTCTACCATTGTGGCCGGACCTGATTACGCAGCAGCACGGCAGGCTCCATCATCCCGACCTGCACTCTCTTCACCTCACGGCGTGGCTGCTGCATGGCTGAACCCGTCTGAGCTACGTTGTTCCAGCCCGGTCCAACAGGTTCTGCTGAGCAGTAGGAAGCCTTCCACCAGGTCCACCTACTCAGCTAAGTGGAAATGGTTTTCCCTTTGGTGCGGCCCTCGGGGTCTTAACCCCTTGCAGGTGCCGATACACACCATCCTAGACTACCTCCTCTCCCTAAAGGAGCAGGGTCTGGCCCTCTCGTCGCTAAAGGTCCACCTCGTGGCACTCTCGGCCTTTCACCCTGGTGACTGGGGGCTTTCCATCTTTTCCAACCCCATGGTTAGCAGATTCCTCAGGGGGTTGGAGCGGCTACACCCACTGGTGCGCCGCCCGGTCCCCACCTGGGACCTCAACCTCGTCATTACCAGGCTCATGGGGGCCCCATTCGAGCCTATGGCCACTTGTTCGCTGCTGTACCTCTCCTGGAAAACGGCCTTCCTCGTAGCCATTACCTCGGCGAGGCGCGTCTCTGAGCTCAGAGCGCTTACTTCGGAACCCCCTTACACGGTGTTCCACAAGGACAAGGTACAGCTGCGACCACACCCGGCCTTCCTGCCCAAGGTAGTGTCGGCCTTCCATATCAACCAAGACATTTTTCTACCGGTCTTCTATCCAAAGCCCCATGTCTCTAGGAAGGAGCAGCAACTCCATTCCTTGGACGTCTGTAGGGCCCTCGCCCTCTACATCGAGCGAACGAAGCCCTTTCGGAGAACGACTCAGCTGTTCGTCGCTGTGGCGGACCGGATGAAAGGTCTCCCGGTCTCTTCCCAATGCATCTCGTCATGGATCACGTCATGCATCTGGACATGTTATGACTTGGCAGGTGTCCCCACCATGCACCCTACTGCCCACTCCACCCGAGCTCAGGCCTCGTCCTCCGCCTTCTTGGCACACATACCAATTCAAGAGATTTGTAGGGCAGCGACTTGGTCATCGGTGCACACCTTCGCCTCTCATTATGCCATAGTACAACATTCTAGGGAGGATGCCGCTTTTGGTTCTGCGGTCCTACACTCCGCAGTCTCACAATCCAACCCCACCGCCTAGGAATGGCTTGGGAGTCACCTAATTGGAATACATATGAGCAAGCACTCGAAGAAGAAAAGACGGTTACTCACCGTAGTAACTGTTGTTCTTCGAGATGTGTTGCTCATATCTATTCCAAACCCGCCCTCCATCCCCACTGTCGGAATAGCCGGCAAGAAGGAACTGAGAGGGCGCTGGGCCGGCTGGGGTATATATCAGGCACCGTAACGGCGCCACTCCAGGGGGCGCCAGCCGGCCCACCGAGTGTTGCTAGGGTAAAAATCTTCCGACGATCGTGCACACCGCGCGCGCACACCTAATTGGAATAGATATGAGCAACACATCTCGAAGAACAACAGTTACTACGGTGAGTAACCGTCTTATTTGTAGGTATCTGGAAACTGTTCTTAGAACACATTAAATCTTGAAAACAGCAGGCTCACAATGTTAATCATTTCAACAGCTCCCTGTATTTCCCCTTCCTTTTCCTTTAAGCAGAGACTAGAAACCAAACTAAAACATGTTCATAACGTTATTGAGGAAAAGGGTATAAACTAAAAAACTTGTCCTGGGAACATTTGTTCATTTGAGTTGTTCCATTGCCCTTGATTGACTTCATTGGGACTAATCACAGAAATGATTGTGGGATCAGGGCCTGAGGGGCAGAAGCTAAAAACATTTTTTGCCTGATTATTGGTACTGAAGCTAAATAGAGATGAAAGCGTTTGCAGGATCAGGTCCTAAATATCATATAATACAGCAGAATCTTTGCTGATCCCCATTGCAAATTAGAAATAAGGGCCCAATTCTCATACCTTTAATGCTGTTGGGTAACAGTTTACTTCAGAGTCATTGGGTCTATTTGTGGAGCAAGGTACTGTTTGACATAATTATTGGTATCTGAATCTGGCCCAAAAAGAAAGAAGAGGGCATCGCAAAATTAATCTTGCTGATTTATTTTGACAATTTAAGTTCTCATTTAGTATATTGTCAAGTACTCTAAACGGGAAACAGAGTGTAGTATATTTTATAAGGAAAAAAATCTTGGTAATATGAGTTTGCTGCAACTCACTGCTAATAAGTCTTTGCAGACAAGCTAAGAGTTCTACTTTTTGTGCAAATTACAGTATGTGAAATAACAAGATTTTACTTTCATTTCCTGAGTGGTTTTTTGTCTTGCATCTTGATCTGTTTATACTTTATTTCCTATGTTATGTCCTTTTTTGTAATAATCATGTTTTTTAATAATCATGCTCTTTCACTATTTCCTG
Organism: Chelydra serpentina; assembly: GCA_037349315.1. Lineage (NCBI taxonomy): Eukaryota > Metazoa > Chordata > Testudines > Chelydridae > Chelydra > Chelydra serpentina. The sequence continues at coordinate 3,248,080 of JBAIAC010000023.1, forward strand.
TTTTAAAAAAAACAAAATTGATAATGTGGCTTTGAAATTACGCTGATATGTAAAATATCTAAACCAAATATGCTTATTTATTATTTTTCCTTTCCTTTTTCTGGTCTTGAAGGATATTTATGCTACAGAACTATTAGTCTTTACCTGCCCTTCCCAAGTAATGGTGGACAATATGTATGCTACGAAGGCCTTAAAACATGAAGTCTGAACACTATGCAAAATTATTATCCTTTAATTTGGGATAATGGGTCCTGAATACCCTTTGTAATTATAAAAGAATCTTGTTATGTATGTATTTTTTCTATTTTCCAAACGCTGATTAAAAAAGAAACACCACACCAAATTCCAAAACAAAAATGGAAATTTAAATGCACTTAATTTGATATTTATATTGTGATGCTGGTAAACGAGGTGCCAGTTCTTGCCAAGGCTGTAGGTGTTAGCTGAGCACTGACAAATTCATAGCTGGAAACCAGACCAGCTCACCTGTGTTAATATTGTTCAAGATAGGTGTTAGATTTGTAAAGATGTATATAGACTTTATAAAATGCTTGTAAGTTGCTGCATGCACTAATCTTACTTATAATGTCTGTATCCCATTCTATAAGGCAATATGAACGTTTTGCTTTATAAATGTAAAATTGCCTCCTCTGAGCTTGTGAACCTAGGCAGGAAGAGTGGTTCTCCCGCTCCCATCCCACCCATCAAGAAGGACTATCAAGACTAAATGGGCAATTGTAGGACAAAAACTTTGTTGATTGTCCCATTCACCCATGACGAAGTTATGGGCAGGAGCTCTCCTTCCATCGGTTTGGGGGGAAGGTCATATAAAGATGCTCACAAGAAGAAATGGTTCTTCTTCGAGTGCTTGCTCATATGTATTCCAATTAGGTGTGCGCGCGCGGCGTGCATGATCGTCGGAAGATTTTTACCCTAGCAACACTCGGTGGGCCGGCTGGCGCCCCCTGGAGTGGCACCGTTACGGTGCCCGATATATACCCCAGCCGGCCCAGCGCCCTCTCAGTTCCTTCTTACCGCCCGTGACGGTCGTTGGAACTGTGGAGAGCAGCTCGCTGACCTCCACATCCCTAGCATACTTAGCACTCGTTTACCTTGTAGATAGTTTAAGTACTTCTTAATTAGTTGTTAATAGTTTATTGATAGTTCGTTGTTGTAGTTAGTGTAAATAGTAGCGGGAGATAAGGGGCTTCTCCCCTGTCTCCCTCCCGGTACCGGGCCAATGCCTGGCTCTCCGGGATTCAAGCCGTGCTCGGCCTGTCAGAAGCCGATGCCCACGGGAGATCCCCATGACTCCTGTTTGAAGTGCCTCGGGGAGTCCCATCTTCCAGACAGGTGCCGTATTTGCAAGGCTTTTAAGCCGCGGACCAAGAAGGAGCGGGACTTTCGTTTAAAGCAGCTCCTCTTGGAAGCCTCGCTCAGTCCGATGTCGGCCCCACACCGGAACCCGGTGCCGACCCCGGCGGCCTCGTCATCAACGGCACTAGAACGCCTGAGCTCCGGGAAAGAGCCCAGGCACCGTACGCCTGAGGCTGGGACTTCGCAGAGGCGTCGCTCTCTGTCCCCGAGAGCGAAGAAGTCGGGCACCGGACCAGCACCGACTCCGGCGCCGCTGCTCACGCAGCCTGTTCCAGACCACGCCAGGCCTGGTATGGCGCCAGCACCGTTGACTCCGGTACCGCAAGGTCCATCGAGCTCGGTGCCCGTGGCTCAGATTCCTGTGCCACCTACTCCGGCCCCGCAGAGGCCGTCGAGTCCGGCGCCGCCACCGATACCGGCACCGACCCTGCTGACTCCGGCACCCCAGAGGCCGTTGAGCGCAGGACAGCCTTCTAAGGCTCCGTTACCGACGACTCCAGCCCCACAAGGCACGTTGAGCTTGGTAACCGCCAGCTCCCCGGCCCGCACCGTGGTAGAGCTTCCACTGCCGTCCACTCTGGACACCTTCTCGGCGGCACGGGACCTGATTGCGATGACTGATCCGGCACCGACCTCATCCTCGGTACCGCCATTGCGGATCGTCGCATCCCGCGGCAAACCGGCCATGCTACGCCCGGTGCCGCATGCTGAGACCAGCCAGCAGCAGTCGGCGTCTCCTCGGCACCGCTCGCAGTCCCGGCGCCGGTCACCATCCCAGCACCGGTCGTACTCGTGGTACCGCTCCAGGTCCCCCTCCAAGCGACGGTATGACGACTCCCGGTACCGATCCCGGTCCCGGTCACCACGTAGATCTCCGGGCGATCGGCATCATTATCGTTCGCCGAGGCGTTCCCGATCCAGGTCTGGCTCCTGGTACCGCAGCCACCGCCGGTACCGTTCCAGATCCCGGTACTGATCGAGTTCCCGGTACCGATCTCCAGCACCTCGACATACCATGGCCACGCAGACCACTCTCCATGGCTACTCTGCACCGCCTTGGCCGTCTCGCTCCGTCTCCCACTCTTCTAGAGCTGGTAGCGACCTGTACGTTGAGGATCGCACGGTTGGTGATCAGGGCCACTGGCCAGATGCCGGACAGGACCCGTCCCACCACCAAGGACAATGGCCCTTCTGGACCCCGATGGCGTACCATCAGGCCCAAGGGGTCCCATCTAGAGCCTCCCTCTCGGCCCAATCCGAGCCTAGAGCACCAGAGGATACAGTATCCCGGCCTCCCCCAGAAGTCTCTGACCTGCCACAGTCATCGGTCATGGCCCCAGACCTGGAGGCCCCAACCCTGGACTCCTCGGCGGTTCCCCACCAGGACCTCTCCCAGGACCCGCTGGCTCAAGGTCTTTCATCCTCCTCCTCCCCTGACGAGGCAGTGGCAGGAGCATCATCTTCCGGCCCACCTCCTATCGATCTCCGGGACCATCAAGACCTGTTACGCAGATTGGCCCTTAACATGAATCTGCAGATCGAGGAGGTTCCAGAACTGGAGGACCCGGTGGTGGACATTCTGACAACTGACGCCCCCACAAGGGTAGCCCTTCCGTTCGTCCGCACGATATTGGCCAACGCCACATCTATCTGGCAGTCCCCAGCCTCTATACCCCCCACTGCTAGGGGTGTAGAGAGGAAGTATATGGCACCTCCAAGAGATTTCCAGTATCTCTACACTCACCCCCCTCCGTGCTCCCTAGTGGTTCAGTCGGTCAACGAGAGGGAGAGGAATGGCCAACAGGCCCCCGCCCCAAAGTCTAAGGACGCCAAGCGCCTAGACTTATTTGGGAGAAAGATCTACTTGGGGGGGGCCTACAGCTCCGGGCTGCGAACCAGCAGGCACTCCTGAGCCGTTATGGCTATAACACCTGGGTCTCCATGGAGAAATTCAAAGAACTTATACCTCTGGAGTCCAGGCAGGAGTACAAAGCATTTGTCGAGGAGGGCAAGAAGCTGGCCAGGACGTCGCTGCGGGCCTCTCTCGACATCGCCGACTCGGCCGCCAGGACTATAGCCTCGGGAGTCGCCATGCGGCGTATCTCCTGGCTACAATCCTCCACCCTCCCCGCGGAGGTCCAGCACACGATTCAGGACCTACCGTTTGAAGGTCGGGGTCTGTTCTCAGAGAAAACTGACCCAAAGCTGCAGATCCTTAAAGATGGTCGAACCATCATCCGCACGCTGGGGATGCATACCCCAGCGACGCAGTGCAGACCCTTCCGGCCCTTCGGACAACGTCCCTACTTCCCACCCGCACCACGACAGGACTTCTACAGGAGGCCGTGTGGCCGAGGGGGCAGGAGACAACAGTCCGGTCAACAGACCGGTCAGAGACAGGGCCCCCACAAACCATCGTCGGGGCCCAAACAAAAATTTTGAAGGGACGCTCGAGGCCGGAGTACCAGTTTTAGTCGATCCTGTCCCCCTGTTCCTGGACCGCCTTTCCCTTTTCTCCCGTGCATGGTCGAAGATCACCATGGACCGCTGGGTCATACGCACGGTGCAAAAGGGATACCATTTGCAGTTTGTCTCCCCACCTCCATCCCACCCTCCTTCCCTGTCCCTCTTCAGGGACCCTTCTCACGAGCAACTCCTCATTCAGGAGGTACATGAGCTCCTCTCCGCAGGAGCGGTAGAGGAGGTTCCGAGGGAGCTCAGGGGCAAGGGGTTCTACTCCCGTTATTTCCTAATCCCCAATGCAAAGGGGGGGCTACGTCCTATTCTGGACCTGCAGGGACTCAACAAATTTATGGTAAAGTTGAAGTTCCGTATGCTCTCCCTGGGCACCATTATCCCCTCTATGGATCATGGAGACTGGTACGCCGCCCTCGACATGAAGGACGCGTATTTTCATATTGCAATCTACCCACCTCACAGGCGCTTCCTCCGCTTCGTGGTGGGCCAGAGACACTTCCAATTTATGGTTCTGCCCTTCGGCCTCTCGACGGCACCGAGGGTTTTTATGAAGTGTATGGCAGTGGTAGCGGCCGCCCTTCGTCGTCAAAGAGTTCAGGTGTTCCCCTACCTCGACGACTGGCTTATCCGCGGCAACTCCAGCAGCCAAGTCCAGTCGCACATTCGCACGGCCATGGACATGTTCAGGCAGCTCGGCCTCCTCCTGAACGTAGAAAAGTCCACTTTGATACCAACACAGAGGTTAGACTTTATAGGGGCACACTGGACTCCACTCGCGCCCGGGCGTTTCTTCCAGAGGCTCGCTTTCAAGCTCTCATATCTATCATACACAGCCTTCAGGCCTTCCCAACGTCAACGGCCCGCTGTTGTCTCAGCCTCCTCGGTCAGATGGCGTCCTGCACTTTCGTGACAGCTCACGCCAGGTTACGCCTCCGACCCCTCCAGGCATGGCTCTCCTCAGCATACCGGCCGTGCAGGGACAGCCTGGACCTGATTCTGACGGTTCCAGCTCAGGTTCTAGCCTCCCTCAACTGGTGGCTAGATCCCAGGAAGGTGCTGGCAGGTGTTCCATTCCATCCACCTCAGCCATCCCTAGCCTTAACCACGGATGCGTCATCCCTCGGCTGGGGAGCTCATTTACAGAACCTCCAAACGCAGGGCCTGTGGTCGGAGCAGGAATTGACACTGCACATCAATGTCAGAGAACTGCGAGCGGTACGTCTTGCCTGCTAAGCCTTCGCTCAACATTTACAGGGCCGCTGTGTCACCATTCTTACAGACAACACGACGGCCATGCATTACATCGACAGGGAGGGGCGCGCTCCCTCCCCCTCTGCCGAGAAGCGGTCCATCTCTGGGACTTTTGCATAGCCCACTCCATTCACCTGGTAGCCTCTTTCCTCCCAGGGGTCCAGAACACCTTGGCGGACCGACTGAGCAGGTACTTCCAGACTCACGAGTGGTCCATTCGCCCGGACGTTATCCACTCTGTCTTCCGGAAGTGGGGATTTCCCTACATAGATCTATTCGCGACTCGCGAGAACCGGAAATGCCACACGTTCTGCTCACTCCAGGGTCGCTCCGCAGGTTCCCTGACAGACGCTTTTCTCCTGCCTTGGACGGACCACCTGTCCTATGCCTTCCCGCCAGTTCCACTGGTCCACAGAGTCCTGCTCAAGTTGCGCAGGGACAAGGCCCGCTTAATCCTGATCGCTCCAGCGTGGCCCAGGCAGCACTGGTACACCACTCTCCTGGAGCTCTCAGTGGCCGCCCCAATCACTCTACCATTGTGGCCGGACCTGATTACGCAGCAGCACGGCAGGCTCCATCATCCCGACCTGCACTCTCTTCATCTCACAGCGTGGCTGCTGCATGGCTGAACCCGTCTGAGCTACGTTGTTCCAGCCCAGGCCAACAGGTTTTGCTGAGCAGCAGGAAGCCGTCCACCAGGTCCACCTACTCAGCTAAGTGGAAATGGTTTTCCCTTTGGTGCGGCCCTCGGGGTCTTAACCCCTTGCAGGTGCCGATACACACCATTCTAGACTACCTCCTGTCCCTAAAGGAGCAGGGTCTGGCCCTCTCGTCGCTAAAAGTCCACCTCGCGGCAATCACGGCCTTTCACCCTGGTGACGGTGGGCTTTCGATCTTTTCCAACCCCATGGTTAGCAGATTCCTCAAGGGGTTAGAGCGGCTACACCCATTGGTTCGCCGCCCGGTCCCCACCTGGGACCTCAACCTCGTCATCACTAGGCTCATGGGGGCCCCATTCGAGCCTATGGCCACCTGCTCGCTTCTGTACCTCTCCTGGAAAATGGCCTTCCTCGTAGCCATTACCTCGGCGAGGCGCGTCTCTGAGCTCAGAGCGCTTACTTCGGAACCCCCTTATACGGTGTTCCACAGGGACAAGGTACAGCTGCGACCACACCCGGCTTTTCTGCCCAAGGTAGTGTCGGCCTTTCATATTAACCAAGACATTTTTCTACCGGTCTTCTACCCAAAGCCGCATGCCTCTCGAAAGGAGCAGCAACTCCATTCCTTGGACATCCGTAGGGCCCTCGCCTTCTACATCGAGCGAACAAAGCCCTTTCGGAAAACGACTCAGCTGTTCGTCGCCGTGGCAGACCAGATGAAAAGTCTTCTGGTCTCTTCCCAACGCATCTCGTCCTGGATCACGTCATGCATCCGGACATGCTATGACTTGGCAGGTGTCCCCACCATGCACCCTACTGCCCACTCCACCCGAGCTCAGGCCTCGTCCTCCGCCTTCCTGGCACACATACCAATTCAAGAGATTTGTAGGGCAGCGACTTGGTCATCGGTGCACACCTTCACCTCTCATTATGCCATAGTACAACATTCCAGGGAGGACGCCGCTTTTGGTTCGGCGGTCCTGCACTCTGCAGTTTCACAATCCGACCCCACCTCCTAGGAATGGCTTGGGAGTCACCTAATTGGAATACATATGAGCAAGCACTCGAAGAAGAAGAGACGGTTACTCACTGTAGTAACTGTTGTTCTTCGAGATGTGTTGCTCATATCTATTCCAAACCCGCCCTCCATCCCCACTGTCGGAGTAGCCGGCAAGAAGGAACTGAGAGGGTGCTGGGCCGGCTGGGGTATATATCGGGCACCGTAACGGCGCCACTCCAGGGGGCGCCAGCCGGCCCACCGAGTGTTGCTAGGGTAAAAATCTTCCGACGATCATGCACGCCGCGCGCGCACACCTAATTGGAATAGATATGAGCAACACATCTCGAAGAACAACAGTTACTACGGTGAGTAACCGTCTCTTCTCTCTTTGCTATTTGGACTCTCACAAGGGGTGGAGCTAAGAAAAAAAAGAAGAGTTCTTGAGGATCAACCTGGGTTAGCCCTAAAAGACGTTCAGAGAACAGACTATTACATCTCTGTCACTTTTTGGATCATAAGACTGTGACTCATCTGTGCTTATATGTTGTTTGCTTTAACCTGTAAATAATTATCTCATTTTTTTCCTAGTTAATAAATCATTTACTATAGAATTGGCTACCACCATTGTCTTTGTGTGATATCTAAGGTACAAATTGATCTGGGGAAAGTGACTGGTCTCTTGAAACTGGGAGCAACCTAAATATTTTGTGATTTTTGTTGTAAGTGACCATTTATCACTATATCCAGCTTGCCTGTGTGGTAAGATATACTGCAGTGCCCAAGGGGACTGTCTGTGATTCCATGGTAAAACTGTTACAGTGATCCAGGAGTTAACATTTGTTACTGGGTTGGTGAAATCTAATAATAGAATACACCACCAGTGTGGGGAGTCTGCCCTGCTTTTTGATAGTCTGCCCTCAGGTTGGCACTCATGATCTTAAACCACTCCAAACAGTGTGACATATTATGCGGTGAATACCATTTCCTTAGTACAGATATTTATTCTTAATGTTCGCAAGAGGCTACCAGATACATCAGTGGCACATTTTGGTTATGTTAAAATTTGTTCATACTTATCATTTGCATTGTGATTGCACTGATGGGTCCTATCATGGATCAGGACCCCTCAGTGCAGTATAAACACAGAACAAAGAGACTATTCCCGCCCTAAAGAGACAAGTGGCTACAACAAATAGACAAGTGCCACAAAATGAGACCATACTGGTCAGCAATGGAAAACAGTCGTCATAGCACAGCGGATGCCTAACCACAGTCCTGTTTTTGTATGCATCATGTCAGAAGACAGTTTAAGGAGGGATTGGAAGGACAATGAGGGCTAGTCTACACTTACCCGCTGTGTCGGAGGCTTCGGATCGATCTTCTGGGTTCAATTTATCGCGTCTTGTCTAGACGCGATAAATCAAACCAGGAAGTGCTCCCCCGTCGACGCCGGTAATCCTGCTCTGCGAACAGAGCAGGTGGAGTTGACGGGGGAGCCTGCGCGCCGCCGTGTGGACCAGGGTAAGTACTTTTAAGTTCGAAATAAGATACTTCGACTTCAGCTGCGTTATTCACGTAGCTGAAGTCGCGTATCTTACTTCGAACTTGGGGGCTAGTGTAGACCAGCCCTGATGAGACAGCTTTGCAGATGTTTACAAGGAGCTCCTCCCATGGGTGAGGGACAGCATGGGAGGAAGCAGAAAGGTGTACAGTTTTTCTTTGGGAAGAACTCGCAATGCAGAAACACAAGCCTCATCTAATTTGATCAGCTCTGGAATAGATACATACATTTTCCAGAATGGTGAAAACCTTTGTGCTTCTAGGTGTCTCCACCAACCCTCCCTCTTGACAAGAAAACATAAATTACTATCCTTATCTGAAATGTATCATCTGTCTCTCCTACTTCCCAATAAATCAATTCCATATGATTCCAGTCTATGCTACTGATCCTTTTAGAGAAGACATATCCCATGCTGTCAGTCCTAAACTCTTTTAACCAGCTTCTCAAAATGACTTCTCTTTATCTGTTCCCTTTTTGCAGTTGGACCCAGTGTCTCTAAAAGCCTTAGTATGAACTCTTGAAATATTTACTGTACATAAGTGCATGACATGCTGTAATTTCAAGGTAACCTATGTAAGGAGAGTGTTGCCTTTATGTGAATTAAACTAAAACTTGCAACCGACTGTGGGGTTGACAGGTAGACTGTGGGGGGGGCAATGGTACTGAGCAAAAGTCATGTGAGGTCAGGAAAACCTTGAGAGAAGGCTGTGGAGGTCTGGCAGCCAGAGGAGTTACACGCCAGCAGCAAAACCTGGGAAAAGTGCAGGGCAAGACAAGAGGCAGAGTGAAACCTCAGATCTGCAGAAACTGAGGGCTGGTCTACGCTACAAAGTTAGGTCAGATTAACTAGATTGGACAGGGTGTGAAATTTTTCACAGCCCTCAACGTATAGTTAAATTGACCTAAGCCCCAGTGTTGACATCACTAGGTCCAGGGAAGAATTCTTCTACTGCCTCTTGGAGAGGTGAATTTACTACAGCAAGCACTGCTGCTGCAGCATTTCTAGTGTGGACATAGTCTGAGTGGCTGACATACTTGCACAGACATCCCTGAGAGGACTATTGGGCACGTTTGGGAGGGTCAGGGTCTGTATATGTAGAAACTACAGCAGCACAATTGCAGCGCTACAGCTATGATGCTAGTGCAGACACATACTATGGTGACAGAAGGGTTCTTCGCTCCAGTAAATCCACACACCCCGAGGCCGTAGTTAGGTTGACGGAACAATTCTTCCATCAATTTAGTCCTGTCTACACTGGGGTTTAGGTTGGCTTAGCTACATCTCTCAGGGATGTGAATTTTTCACACCCCTGAGCAACATAGGTTGACCTCACTTTCTAGAGTAGACCAGCCCTGAGTTTATATTTGTGTCAGTTTCAAAATTGCCAGCCCTTAAACATCAACAAATCAGGAGTCAGGCCTCAAAAACTAATGGATTACTTCGATTTGCCTTCTGGTCCAGCCATGCTGCAGCATATATAGGGGGGTTTATGTCTGCTACTACAATTGTCACTGCACACCATTGATTCTAGTAAAACGAAAATAAGAAAGAAAAACTTACTGTAGCACCTTACAGACTAACAAATTTATTTCAGCATAAGCTTTCGTGGGTTAATACCCACTTCATCGGATGCATGGAATGAAACACACTGCAGACAGACATTTATACAGTCAGAGAAACATAAGGTCCAGGTGTATAGACCAATCTTAAGAGGCTAATTAGTTGAGAGGAAACATGACAGCAGGGGAAGAAAAAGCTTTTGAAGTGATAAACAAGATGGTCACACATAAACAAACCATTGATTCTAGTGTGAGCCCAACAATACAAAGCAGGATTAGACATACAACAGGTCAAAATCAGATGTCTGGCAGTTGGCAGCCCTATATATAAGCCAAAGGTCTCTTTTCTGAGCAAAATATTTACTAGTTACCACTCTGCCTTTCAGACAAACAACAAATCCCCAAGTCTCCTAATCCCTACAGCCTGTTCCAGCAGAGTTCCTCTTGATCTCCCCAAATGCCAGTATTGACTTAGCTTTTAGAGGGGGAAAAAACTGTATGCGAGAGTGGAGCCATTATTTTTAAAGGAGCATTTTTCACTTGATCATTGTGTCCCTTCCTTGTACTAGAGTGAACGAGGTAGAGTTAAAAAGGGATTAAGTCAGGCTGCCAATGGCTCGTTGATTCCCACAGCAAGAGGTTTACTCCCCAGAGAGAGAAACTTTAATAGTTCCCTTAAACTCCGTCTCCTGTGTGACAAGGGCGCTTTGCCTTCCAGGCGCTGTGCAGAGCCGCATTCCCCCTTGCAGGGCCCTTCCAATCCTAACAAAGAGACCGGGGCCCAAACTCTACGCTGGCAACGGGGCCTTTCCTGACCCCTTCCGCGGGTCTCCAGCTGGCCAGCCCGAAGGTCACCCAGGAGCAGCGGCCCGGCCAGAGAACGCCTGGCTGCGGCCCAGGCCCCAGCGGGTCGCGGGAGAGCTGGAGCCTGGGGCCGGGCTCGACCTGCCCTGAGCCACAGGCGAGCTGGGGCAGGCAGCGGCTCCGCTACGCTCGGCTCCCATTGGAGGCCGCCGGGCTGCCCGCCCCGCCCCTTCGCCGCCGTCCGCCTGCGCGGGTCCCGCCCCTCGCAATGACGGGCAGCCGGAGCCGAGCAGGGCGCTGGGCCGATGGCGGCGCTCGCTGCGGCGGCTGCTGCACTGGGCGGCCGGGGGCCGCGCTGAGCGCTCGGGGCCGGCGGCCGGGCGGGGCGAGCAGCGGAGCCCGGTAGGCGGCGAGGCTGCGGCGCGGGGCTCGGGTAGCACGGCGAGGGGACAATGCGGGGGCGGCCGCATGGCTCGGGGGCAGCAGGCGGGGCCTGCCCGGCGCCCTCCGCCCCCGTGCAGGCTCTGCAGGGGCAATAGCCCCCGGGCCGCTGCCCTGCACCAGGGGGCGCCCCGGCTCCCACCCCCCGCTCGCCTGGGGGCTGCGGCCTAGGGCAGAGGTAGCTCCCCCGTGCGGCTGGGTCGGACGCGGGTCGGGTCCCTGAACGGGCAGGGGCTTGCGGTACGTGCAGCCGGGGGGATGTGCGAGCTCATGGACACCCCGTGCCCGGGGCGCGCTGCTGCTGCCCCGCAGCCAGGAGACACAAAGGTGGCACGTTTGCCTCCTCAACGGGCGACGTGAGTGGCGGAGGAGGGTCATGCCCTGTTTGCAAGCAGCCATGTTCTCCCCAAATGCAGGGGTACGGGTAACCTCGTGGGGCCCTCGCTCTTTCTCTCCACATAAAGATCACCTAAGAATGTTTTTCCTTTCTCATTTCAAATTCAGGTCTTGTTTACCCTGCAAACTCTAAAGGCACCTGGAAGACTAGTGGTAACACACATCACAGTTGAAAGCTGAGTAATTGAAAGACAGTAACTTTTATTCTGACTGTTTAAAACGGCTTTTGTTAACGTCCGTTTAACTTCGGCAACAAAGGGGACATCTGTTCGAGATTCAACACTCCACTCCTTGAAAAAGGGCAGGGAGTTTAAAATCCACATTGGACACCTCCCACACGTTCCCTAGCAAAGGCAGGGGAAAGCAGACTTTACATTCCTGATCTCTCAAAGGTAAAAAATAAAAGCACATGCAAAATGTTTATTGCAGCATGCGGCAGAAGTATGCAGCTAAGCTCAGCCATGTTTCTCAACTGTACCTGATTGTGAAAGGGCACTCATTTTAGACCTAGTTACAGTTGACACAAGCATACATGCTGTCATGTCATTTTTTACTGTAGATTATTGAAATGAGAAATTCAGAATTTTATGTTAAAGCAAATCCTTACATAATTTCAGATCTCCAGTGGCTTGTCTACATGGGAAACTTTTCTAGTTATACAAGTATAACTCACCTTGTGAACTCTCTTATTCTGGAATAAGAATGGCTTTTGGGGGCTTATTTTAAACCCCATCCAAAGCAATGTAAGAGAAACTGGAAAAAGGCACTCATTCTGGAATAAAAGCATCAAATCAGAGAGTGATACTGGTATATCTACAGTGGTTTAAATTCACATCCTACCTCATATCTGTATAATTTTCCTAGCTTTTTCTACTGGTGTTGCTCTTTTTTTTATCTTTGTTGCTTATTTGCACCTCAGCAGATTCACAATTATACTTACCCAGTTTGTTGATACCAAAGAATGAATCAATTTGCGTTGAACAAATTACTGTATAATAATTAGGTGATAAAGAAAGGGGATGATAACTGACATGCTGATGAGAATCCTGTCTTTACTGGAATTGGGTATTAATCAGTTAATCCAGACAAATGTGGTGTTCTCTGAACACTGAAGCAGCACAGACACTCCGGTGATAAGGGATTGGATGAGTCAGAGGATTAGATATTTGGTGCCTTCACTTCAATTGGTAGCGAACATCCCTCACTAGCTTGTGGGAGAAAAGTTGGTGGTCTCAGATTACTTCTGACTGGGCACATGCCCCTATAGCAAGTCCATGACAACTGGCTTCTTTGTTAGCAGTCTTGGCAAAGAGGCCAAGGGAAAAAAGGCGTGGAAAGTGAGCTCCACTCTCACCTGTAAAGATGTTCCCTCCAGTTGAGGGATGAGATATCTTGCATTGCTGTAGCTTTGTTCAGTGGCAAGATAGATAACGTCCGCTCACTGGCCTGCCATCTCAGTATAAAATTTACTGTAAAAAGATATCACTGCCTGTGTTTGTAGAGAGAAACAAATCTGGAGGTGAAGCTGCACTCTTGGATTGTATAGTAGTGCATAACAAAATCAGAATGGGAACAATGCAGAGTTTTGGGACCAGCTGAGCAGTTTCATAAATCACAACTAGGAGCAATAAGGGAAACAGCCATTCAAAACAGCCTTTCCTCTCTTACTAGTTGGAGGGCAGACTTCCCCTATTAAATCATGTGGCTTTAGAGGCCTGAAGTCAGTTTGATTGTCAATGTGGGTAATAACATATGGATTCTTTTTTTCTCCTCTCAGCAAAGCAGTCAAACTACCATGTCTGGAATCAAGAGAGTGATTGAGGAGAAGGACCCAGACTATGAGGAGATTTCAGTCACACATCCAAATAAACGTCACAGAGCAGCAGAACAGTCAGGTAGGAACTGTCTGTCGTGGAATCTTATGGAAGATAAAACTCTCCATATACTGTCTCCTATGGAAAACTGCAGGCATTGAGCTCTATTAGCTGAGCATATGAACTAGCATTACATTAGAGTTACAGTGACTACTGATGATAAGGAAGCAAATAATGAATGCACAGAATCTGGGAGAATTCTTCTGTCAACCTAGTGCTATATCTGTACTGGTCCTTATGTCTGCTTCGCTACATCTCTGAGGGATGTATATTTTTCGCAACACTGAGTGATGTAGCTAGTTTGACCTAAGTTTTAGATGTAGACCAGGCCTAAGTAAAGAAACAAGGCAGTGCTGACAGACAATGCATAGGCTCACCGGATGTAATTGGGTAGCAAACCATAGTTGGGAAAAGAAAGCTGTTGCCAATGTTTAGAGGTCTGAATCTTGCAGAAGGAGAGACAAATGATCATAATTTTGGGCGGGTGAAGCCGATGAAGTGAAACTTGGAGAAGCAGCGTAGGGGAGAGAGACTTGGGAGAAAGAGGCAGACAGGGAAGGTAAAATTGATGGAGGAAAGATGGATGGATGGAAGAATACAGTGGAGAGTAGAGAAGAAGCAGCAGGGTGAATGGGTTTTCATTCAGCATAATGGAAAATGCTCAATTTGGGAACAGTCCTATTGCCTGGCAGCTCTGGACAAGTTGAAGTGTTCTCTGGGCAAGTGAATGTCACAGGACGTGGAGTGGGCTGAGTGACATCAGGCATAGCAGCTCTGAGTTGCTAGTGGGAGGGCAGGGGATCAGAGGTGGTGAGTGGAAGTAGAGCAGAGGGAACAGAATTGTCTCTGGGATATGAGGAAGCTAAGGAGCTTGAGCAGAGCAACAGAACTGAGCTGCCGGGAAGGGGGAAGATGTTGACAGCTATATAAGTAATGCCATGGAGGTGCGACTAGGGGGGAAGTGCACTACTGGGCACATCTGAGCTTTAGTTTGAATGTACTTGTCAGGTCTGGTTAAACTGGTGAAAACCCCTGTGTGGACAATCTCCTAAATCTATTTAAACCTGACTTATATCGATTTTTAGCGTAATTTGGTAAGCAATCCGTGTCAGTTGAAGTCAGTTTAAGAGTGTTTGCACTGGTTTAACTAAGTCGGGTTTTAAATAGATTTACATTAAACTAGTGCAGCTTTGAATGTAAACAAAGCTTGAAAGTTCTGATCTGCGGTTTGGGTGAGTGGGAGGAGGAGAGATTGATCTGAACTTTCAGCTACAGTCCATTAACTTGAACCCAGCTACTTTTCCCGGAAAGGCAGTTTAATTTTCCAGCCAGGCCAGAGTGCCATATTCCATTTGTAACATATTGCAGAAAAAAGAAAAGGAATACTTGTGGCACCTTAGAGACTAACAAATTTATTTCAGCATAAGGTGGATCACAACAGCCCAATTTGTGGGCATCGTATTTCCTTGATGGACTCAATCACCATCCGACCAAATAGGTATTCACCCACAAAAGCTTATGCTCCAATACGTCTGTTTGTCTATAAGGTGCCACAGGACTCTTTGTCGCTTCTACAGATCCAGATTAACACGGCTACCCCTCTGATACTCAATCACCATTGTGGCTGAAGTCTCTTAACTTTGAGTTTCAAGGAGAGTAACTTAGTATTTGAGGCTTTGCAAAAATTAGATGATGCTATGCTGGGACTTGCATTAATGAAAGACTACCCTGCCCTTTATATCCAAGTTAAATTACTTTGACATGCGGGTATCTTACTGTGATACCGAGCATCTGATGCCATACTAGAGATGAAGGTGTTTGAGTGGGTCTCTCTGGCTTCACAGTGAACTGTTGTTGTAACTGATCATTGGGCAACAGTGAGTAAAACTTCACCAGTTTCTTGTGAAACATGTCCGTTAAATTGCAATTCAATCAGTTCCATTTGCAGATAAGCAGGGATATTATCCACATTAGCAACAAAGGGATTTTCAGTCAAACATCGCTTGTGTGACTTGAATTCAGAAAATCTGGCTTCAAAATTCTCATCCAGGAGGTCCAGTAATTTTACCATTCGGGCACATGGAACCAGAACACTAATGTTTTCCTCCCGACTGAGTTTTTCACGGGCAGGAAAGAGATAGTGTTCCTCTCTCTGAGTGTTGTCGCAAGAGTTTTGGTTTTACTTGAAAGGCTTTCACATTTGAGTATAATGGGAAACAAGCCTTTTTTTACCTTTCAATTTCAAATTGAGGTAATTCAAATGGCTTGTTAAATCTGTTAGAGTTGCCAAATCCCACAACTACACTGGATCTGAGAGTTGAGTCACATTTTAGACTTTTCATTCATGAAAATACTGATTTCATTCCGCAAAGCGAAGAGAAGTTTGAGCACATTTCCACGATTAAGCCAATGTACCTCACTATAGTACAGCACATCCTCGTATTCTAAATCAGTTTTCTTCAGGAACGTTTGAAATGAGCAGTGAGTCAACTCAGGTGCTCTAATGGAGTTTACAGTGGCCACCATGGTTGTCATTACATTTTCCAAGTTTAGAAGTTTTCCACACAGAGCGCGTTGGTGAATAATACAATGCAACGCCATTGGCCTTTTAGCGTTGCACAAATCACCAGCTTTATACACCAACCCAATCAGTCCAGTCTTGTGGCCTACCATGTTCTTAGTGCTGTCCTTGTTACTGCGGCAAGTTGATTCCAAGACAGACCAAGTTCCCTAATATAGTATGGGCAAATCTCCAAAACAAGTCTTCACCACTAGTTTTCCCATGAAGTGTCTGGAGTGCCACAAACTCCTCAGTGACTTGAAATGCCTTGTCTATTTCACGAATGAAAATTAGCACCGTCAGTAATGTCATTGCTTTTATCTAAAGCCATTGAAAAAATCTGACCATTTTGGATTTTCTCACAGAGCTGTTCTTTTAAATCTTCACCGATATCTTCTATTCTTCAAGTAAAAGTCTGGCGAGACAGACTTGCCGCTTCAATAACGTTCCTTTTGTCAGGACACATTTCCTCCATAACCACATTCATACACTTTTTTTATGAACTCCTGGTCAGAAAAAGATTTACATTTAGTGCCCAGTAAATACACAATATGGTAGCTCTCTTTTGCTGCTGCTGCTGCACTTTCTTCTTCTTGTATTCTTAGCATTTGCTTAAACTTCCAGTCTCTTTTTTCAAAGACATGATCTTTGCAGTTCGTTGTGCAACATACTTTCCCCTGTGTTTTGTGTCATAGTGCCTCTTGATGTTATATTCCTTCTACACCGCAACTGTTTATTTATAAATGAGACATAATGATTTGCCTTGATGAGGACAGAAAAGAATTGATCGGTCGGTCCACTTACCTTGAAAAACATGACATTCAATGTTCACTTTCCTTTTTTTTGTTTGTTGGAGGCATTTTCGTGCAGCATCTGCTTTTACCTGCCAATCAAAAGTATTGCATTTGGAGCAGACTACAGCTAATCTGTGCATGTCCAGAGGTGTCTTCCTGAATGTTTATAGCAACAATCACTAAAGAAGTGTATGTTTGTTTGGTCTGGTTAGTCTACAGCTGAGCTGCGAACACAGAGAGCTGTTATTTACAGGCTTGTGCTTATATGAAACATGACACTTTTTTTTTTTTATTAAACCCATTCTTTATTGCTTTTTTGGATACTTCCTTGTGTAAACTAAAATGATATAAACATGACAAGAAATGCTAATGAATCAGCCGTTAGTATATTATGTTGAAGCAGGCCATGGGCCTTATGAAATGTTCTGATGCGTCGAAGGTAGGGCACCGTTGCTGTATATCATAGTAGGATACAGCCTTCCCTTTCCCATCTATAGACTTCCTTTTTGGTGTGTGTGGGTGTGTGTGGTTCTGTCCCCTCATCTTCTGTGTTTGCATATTGATGCATATGTTTGTTGTATTCTAATGGCTATGTTGCAGTGTGTGTGGTATTTTTTTCCTCTTTTAATATTTACTACTTTTCAGATCTAATAGTAAACAATGTCTCGTGACTGGTCTCCCACCTCAGTGCTTACAAGGAAAAAAAAATCCTTGTAAAACCCAACTTATATATGTATTTTAAGAGAAATTATGTTCTGGTGCAGACCAGACATAAAAACAAATTGGCACTCAGTGCTAGAGATCCCTTTGATTGTGTTGTGCTCAATTACCATAACCTTTATTTTTCCTTCTTTAACATTTCTTTTCACATAGAACCTTTAGGATTGAACTATAAATCCTTGTCTCCGAAAACGTCCCTTTTATTTTAATGTGCTTTTTTGAACAGCTCGAGATGCTGCTGTACAGAAGATTGAGACAATTATTAAAGAGCAGTTTGCTGTTGAAATGAAGAATAAGGAACATGAGATTGAAGTCATAGATCAGGTATAAAGGTCTCTCTCGTAAAAGGAGATAAGTTAGAGGATCAGGAAGTATTGAAAAGTGCTGCAATTGCAGTACTTTATAACACAGTTTCTCTTCTTTTTACAGCGCCTGCTTGAGGCAAGAAGGATGATGGATAAACTTCGTGCCTGCATTGTGGCCAACTATTATGCTTCTGCTGGTCTCCTTAAAGTTGGAGAGGTAAAAATTTATTTTTGGAACAGTAAGACTGGAGAATATTTGCAAAGTTAGACTGCATAGTTTAGCCGCTGTGTAGCTTTCCTGTTTTGCTTTTGTGGTACAATCGTAAATGCTTTAAAGCTGAACTGCAAAACAAACCCAGGAACTGAATTGCACACAATTTGTGCTGTCACAAAATAGGCTGCAGGGTCATTCAGCACAGACAGATTTTAACTGCACCGTTAAATTATTTTATCCCAGAAACACTGTTGCCTCCTCTCTCTGAAAAACCATCACCATCTATGTTTTATTTTCTGAAATTTAGTGTCTTTTCTACAGTGCTCATCACCACTGTATTAGTACACACGACTTTGCAACTATTAATGAATTTATCTGTGCAACACTTTTTAGAGTAGGACAATATTAATATTTTTACAGATTAGAACTGAGGTAGAAGAGGGATTAATCATTTATCCAAGGTCACACTGGGAATCTGGCAGATTTGGGAACAGAAACCCAGATCTCCTGAGTCCCAGTCAGTGCCTTAACTTCAATACCATCCTTCCTTTCACACATGGAGCCCACTGTATTTATGACTTTACAGAATAATGCCTGCAGTGAACCAGGGAGTACCAAGGAGATGTAATAGATGGGAGAAAATGAATTTAGAAACAGCTAGTTAAAACTTACTTCCATGTTGTGTGCCCCTATGGTCTAGCAAGTTGGAGTGTCAGGACATGTGCCTGGGTTTAACTCAAGTTTTGTTTTTGACTTGCAGTTCACCTTTAAATTGCTAATATTTGGATTGAGGGTAATGTTTTATCTGAGTTCCAATAAATGATGGACCTGCTGTGTAAGACTTCAGGCATGTGGATGGAAACCATGGGTTTGCCTTATTGGCCTAGAGAATACTCAGATGCATGGTTCTACTCAGCAGGGGTGGCTGTTCTCAGTGGTGGCAGGTGACAGAACAAGGAGTAATGGTCTCAAATTGCAATGTGGGAGGTCTAGGTTGGATATAAGGAAACCATATTTCACTAGGAGGGTTGTGAAGCACTGGAATGGGTTACTTAGGGAGGTGGTGGAATCTTCATCCTTAGAGTTTTTTAAACAAAGTCCTGGCTGGGATGATTTAGTTGGTGTTGGTCCTGCTTTGAGCAGGGGGTTTGACTAGATGACCTCCTGAGGTCTCTTCCAATCCTGATCTTCTATAATTCTATTTAATGCAATTGCCTAACAAACAGTTGGGGGTAAAGAGCTTTATTAGCCATGGGATTTTTTGAAAACACTGAAGTGCCCCTCAGTGCCCTTAAGCACTGTTGAAAATCCCATCTCCCAAAGTGTGACCTTGGATAAATGATTAATCCCTCTCCTACCTCCAGTTCTCTCTCTCTTCCAAGGAGACCTCCTTGATGAGGCAGATTTATATGCTTAAGGTTCACTGCAAGCAGGAAAAAACCTCCTAGGCTGCCTTTATACATAATAAAAAAGCCAAAAGAGGCGCATTAACCCGTTGTTGTCCTTTGCAGGTCACCTATAAAGGGACTCTGTTAAGGAAGGTAGGTCTAAGATGAGATCTAGTATGCCTGGTTTGGTTTGCAGGTATGAGCAAGCATGTGACTCTTGACCCTCTGGTTACCTTCCGTGAGCAGGCAGGGCACTGATGCATGCAGCTTGTCTCTTAGTCGTTTGCAGAATGCCAGTTGTATGAAGAATAAGAGTCTAATGCCTTTAAATACCCTGCCTGACCACAAGAATCGAGCAGCATACATGGTGTGATGTTACCACCTGTGTTATGAGACAGTACATGCCTGCAAGCCTAAAGAAGCCAGTCTGGTTTAATGTCATCCTGCAAAGTAGTCTGGGTACGTTCGGGGACCATATAGATTTTATTTTATTTTTGATTTTTTAATATTTTTTTGTACCAAGGCCTCTGTAGTATTGAAGTAGGTTTTTTTGGCCATCTTTCCTTGAGCAGTCGTCCGTTTTTCAATCTCTGTGGTGCATGCTTTACCTATGATTAAATACTGGTTCTTTGTTTCTATATGCTGATACTCTGCTCTTCATTTCCTGGCCTAGCCCCAGTTTTATTTGAGCTGGAAAAAATAATGGATCTGCCTGGACTTTATTATTGCAGGGAGCCAAGACATGCGACTCTATGGTTTTTAATCATCCTTCAATCAAGAAGTTCTTGGAATCGCCATCCAGATCCTCATCTCCTGCTAATCATGGATCAGAAACACCATCTGCTAACCATTCAGAAAGTGACTCATTATCTCAGCACAATGACTTCCTCCTGGAGAAAGACAATGGCAGTCTGGACATGGAAGAGCGATTGGCAAACAACCTGGATCAGAGACCAAGCAGAAATACTGGACGGGTAACGTAAAGCTGTGAAACGGGGGTGGGTGGAAGGACAGAAGGTGTGTGTGGTCCCAGAAATTCCTTCCCAACTGCCTGGGGGGGGCCGGGCGCCTGGGCCAGTGTCGGCAGGGGATCAGGGTGAAGAGTATACTTTTCTCAACCCTGCTCTCTGGGAATATCGCCTACATTGCAATAAAAATCCGTGGCTGGCTTGGGTCAGCTGACTCAGGTTGGCAGGTTGCAGGGCTATAAACTTGCAGTGTAGCTGCTTGGGCTAGAGCCCAGGCTTCTCCCCGAATGTCTATACTGCAATTTTATAGCCCTGCAGCTCAAGCTCTGTGAGCCTGTGTCAGCTGACCCGAGCTCTGAGACTCGGTATGGAAGGTTTTTTATCATGGTGTAGACATATCCTGGGGGTCCTCCCACACCCCACCAGCAACTTGTTCTGTTGCCTTTAGCTGATCGTGCAGACTCAGTGAGGATAGTTCTTCACTGCAGAATTAACTCAAGTTAACTCCTCTCAAGTTAGCCTAGTTCCAGTGAGAGCGGCCTTGCTGTGAAATAATGCTTGACCTGCACAAAGTGATCAGGCTGGCAGCTAATAAGTTGTACCCTGGTTGAGAGCCACTGGTCTATGTGCTCCTGGGAGTACTCAGAGATCTTCCAGGGGGTACTCAACTCATCTAGATAGTGTTTCTCAACCTGGGGTTACAGCCCCCACAGGGATCGAAGGATGGGTTTAAGGGAGGTCACAAGTGCAGGGCCGCCATTAGGGAGTGGCAAGCAGGGCAGTTGTCCAGGGTTGCACACCAGAGGGGGCCTCATGAAGCTAAGTTACATGCTTCAGCCCCGCTGCCTAGGTTCAGGCTTCAGACAAGGCTCACAAGTGAAAAACAGGCTCAAGTATCACACTGAAATGTAAGTACAATATTCATATTCCAAATCAATTTATTTTATAACTATGGTAAAATTATAATTATGGTAAAAACGGGAAAGTCAGCAATTTTTCCATAATAGTGTGCTGTGACGTTTTTATATTTTTGTCTGATTTTTTATAAGCAAGTAGTTTATAATTGACGTGAAACTTGGGGTATGCAAGACAAATCAGCCTCCCTGAAGGGGTACAGTAGTCTGGAAATGTTGAGAACCACTGAGTTAGGCTACAGATCCAGTTAGCACATGTCCTGTAAGCCAGGGGTTCTCAACCTTTTTCTTTCTGAGGCCCCCCACAACATGCTGTAAAAACTCCAGGGCCCAGCGGGGAACAGGGGACTTGGGGCTCTGGGCTGGGGTGGGGGGAGCTTGGGCATAGGTCTAGTTTGACTTTTATTTTGGGTGGGCACGGACCAATGGGGATCGAGCCAGCTCCGCATGGCAGGGTAGGTGGAGGGAGCACTACCTCCACTCTGACTCACCTCAGCAGGCCACCTATCAGTATGGGTTGGGGGTGGGGCTGCAACCAAAATTTATAACTCAAAGGTGGGGGGCTCAGCTCAAAAAGTTTGAAAACAGCTCAGGGTGCAGGGAGAGGATACCTAAGGGCTGTGTGCAGGCACAGGGACAGCTCAGGAAGTAGGGAGGGGATAGCTAGTGACTGTGTGCAGGCAGGTGGTAGCTCAGGGTGCAGGAAGAGGATACCTAAGGGCTGTGTGCAGGCACAGGGACAGCTCCGGGAGTAGGGAGGGGATAGCTAGTGACTGTGTGCAGGCAGGTGGTAGCTCAGGGTGCAGGGAGAGGATACCTAAGGGCTGTGTGCAGGCACAGGGACAGCTCCGGGAGTAGGGAGGGGATAGCTAGTGGCTGTGTGCAGGCAGGTGGTAGCTCAGGGTGCAGGGAGAGGATACCTAAGGGCTGTGTGCAGGCACAGGGACAGCTCCGGGAGTAGGGAGGGGATAGCTAGTGACTGTGTGCAGGCAGGTGGTAGCTCAGGGTGCAGGGAGAGGATACCTAAGGGCTGTGTGCAGGCACAGGGACAGCTCCGGGAGTAGGGAGGGGATAGCTAGTGGCTATGTGCAGGCAGGTGGTAGCTCAGGGTGCAGGGAGAGGATACCTAAGGGCTGTGTGCAGGCACAGGGACAGCTCCGGGAGTAGGGAGGGGATAGCTAGTGGCTGTGTGCAGGCAGGTGGTAGCTCAGGGTGCAGGGAGAGGATACCTAAGGGCTGTGTGCAGGCACAGGGACAGCTCCGGGAGTAGGGAGGGGATAGCTAGTGACTGTGTGCAGGCAGGTGGTAGCTCAGGGTGCAGGGAGAGGATACCTAAGGGCTGTGTGCAGGCACAGGGACAGCTCCGGGAGTAGGGAGGGGATAGCTAGTGACTGTGTGCAGGCAGGTGGTAGCTCAGGGTGCAGGGACAGGAGTCAGCCAATTTGATTTAAAAGCACCACCACACTCGAGCTAGGAACTTTGCTTGTGAATGGAACTTAAGTTAGTGGCAACACTTGAGTTAACTGTGTAGTGAAGACAAGCCCTGAGAGGGATGGGGAAGTTTGTGGCTCCCAGCAGTGTTGTATCCACGTGAGCATCCAAGTTGTCTTGGCAGATGGTGGCTTTCTGCTGGCACGTTGCTGGGACGCTCATTGTTTTGGATGTGTCTGTCAGTGGTGCAGCTGCCTGGCTGCTAGTTGCTATCGATTTGCATCACTTACAGCAATTCTGAAGACTTCATCTACTGTATCTGAGGTTTGGTCTGCTCAGCACCCCTTCAGATAATGTGATACTAACTGGCAGGAGGTCTTCACTGATTAAATCATCCTGAAGGTGTTAAAGCAAAAACCATCTCCTTCCCTCAGAAAGAGAGGGAAGGGGAAAGAAGCTCCTTTTCCTATAACAAGCACCAACTGTTCCCCTGTTTTCAGTATGGTCAGTTGTCAGCTTACTTCCTTCAGAGGAATAGAAACTAATTCCCTTGTTCCTGGGAGTTGTAAGTTAACAAATTAACTCTTCTCTGAACAGTAGCAAATGGTCCCTTCTCCTCGGGAGAAACAGATTCCTCGTAAGCAGCCCCAGTTCATAACCCTACACAGGAGAAAGGGGAATCTTCTCATCTGTATCCAGCTGCTCCTCTGGGAAATCATAATTAGCCTAACTTGGCATCCATTTCCTTTCTGGCTGTAGCCACAATGCTGCCAGCAGGGTGGGATCTGTTTTTTTCCCACAGTTCCCAGGAAAGTATTCAACTCTTATAAATTCCCAGACTTAAGCTTATGAAGAATCAATAGCATCTGTTCACCTGAGGATCTCGCAGCCCTTTTTCAAATAAGAACTAAGACTTACACCATACCTGCAAGGCAGGCAGTACTTATTACTGCACCCATTTTACAGAAGGGAGTTCTCAGACTTTCTCAGGGTCTCACAATGAATTGGTTGCATAGCTGGCAAAGAAATTTAAGAGTCTTGATTCCTGGTATTCCCCACCCCTCCCTGGCCCTAACCATTACACAGCATTGTGTAAATCTAACAATCTAAACCAGAGCATGATTGTTTAATAACATACAGACTAATAGAAATGATCCAGCTCTGCCAGAAGAGTCCTGTAAAGAGTCTCTCTATTTCCAGCAGGAAAAAAATCAAAGCCATGTAGTTACTATTCTAGCAGAACCTCATTAATCCATATCTGTGATGGGTTGATCCATTGAAGATCATTGAATTCTACAGTTTGGCGAGTAGCAGCAACAGTGATGGAGATCACCGATTCTGTATCGCACACGAAGTTGAATAATGCCCAGTGGAATGGAGTAGTATCCTGAGCAAGCAAGGAGGCAGACCAGCACCACCAGTCAAGTATCAGGGTCACAGCCCTCTTTTGGAGAGTTACTGACTGCCAGAGAGTAGCCAGATGGTGACTGAGTGCCCCCCAATTAGCTTGCAGTAAGCCCCTTACTTTCCATGACAGGATCTCACTGGTCTGTTCTCCAGTAAACTCAGCACAGAATCCATTTTTATTGCAGACATGTGGATTGTCAGATTACTGAAGACCCTTCCACAGTGGTTCTCAACAGGGGGGCCCGCGAACCCATTCAGGGGTGCCGGGGGGGTCCTGTGGCTAAAACCCAGAGTCCAAGCCCCAGCCCCTCCCTCAGGTCTGAAGCCAGGACCCTCGGAGTTGATGCCCCAATTTCTGGAACACCCCTCCCCCCCGGCCCCTGTGGGGAGGGGAGGCTGAAGCCAGGAGCAGCAGGGCTGGAGCCTCGGTGCTCCTCACAGAGCAGAAGCTCTGAGCCCATGGGCAGAGTTGGGAGGTATGGGGATGTTCCCCTCCCCCGCAAAAAACTACACTGCAGGAGCAGGGCAGTCCCAGGGCAGCTCCACACACATCCACCCTCCACCTCCTCTCTCTGCCCCATGGCCAGATCAGAGGCGAGAAGCTGGAGCCGGGCAGTGTGGGACAGCTGCTGCTCTGGCTGGGTTCCATGGAACAGGCAGCTGTGACATTCCCTTGTCTCCTGCTGGTGCAGGGAGTTGAAGCTGTTCCTCAGCTCCCAGCCCCCTTTGCTCACACAGCTGGTAAGAGTCACAGGGGTGGAAGACCTATGGCTGGCAGAGGGAGCAGGGACCACAGGAGAGCCCTCCTGGCACATAGCCCCTAACTATGGTTTGAGCATTGGCCTGCTAAACCCAGGGTTGTGAGTTCAATCCTTGAGGGGGCCATTTCGGGATATGGGGCAAAAATTGGGGATTGGTCCTGCTTTGAGCAGGGGGTTGGACTAGATGACCTCCTAAGGTCCCTTCCAACCCTGATATTCTATGATTCTATGATACGCCCCTCCCTGCACTCTGAGCTACCCCCCTGCCCACAGTCCCTAGCTACCCTCTTCCCTGCACCCTGAGCTCCCCCCCCCCCCCCGCCCGCAGTCCCTAGCTACCCTCTTCCCTGCACCCTGAGCTACCCCCATGCCCGCACACAGCCCCTAGCTATGCCTCTCCCTGCACCCTGAGCTACTCCCCTACCTGCACCCTGAGCTACCCCCCTGCCCACACACAGCCCCTAGCTACTCCCTTCCCTGCACTCTGAACTACCCCCCTTCCTGCACACAGCCTCTGCTACTCCCCTCCCTGCACCCTGAGCTACCCCCATGCCCACACACAGCCCCTAGCTACTCCCTTCCCTGCACCCTGAGCTACCCCCCCTGCCCGCACACAGCCTCTGCTACTCCCCTCCCTGCACCCTGAGCTACCCCCTTGCCCACACACAGCCCTTAGGTATCCTCTCCCTGCACCCTGAGCTGTTTTCAAACTTTTTGAGCTGAGTCCCCCACCTTTGAGTTATACATTTTGTTTGTGCTCCTCCCCCACCCTCGCCCCTCAAACCCAGACTGGTAGGTGGCCTGCTGAGGTGAGTCAGAGTGGAAGTGGTGCTCCCTCCATGTACCCTGCCATGCGGAGCTGGCTTGATCCCTGCTGGCCTGTGCCCACCCAAAATAAAAGTCAAACTACACCTATGCCTGAGCTCCCAACCCTGGCCCAGAGCCCCGAGTCTCCCCTCCCTCGCTGGGCCCTGGAGTTTTTATAGCATATTGTGGGGGGGCCTCAGAAAGAAAAAGGTTGAGAACCCCTGCCCTACCATAATCTCAGAGCAACATTTTTGGCCAGTCAGATCCCAGAAGAATATCTCTAGTTCTCTTGCAAATGACAATGATGCACATACTGGTCCTGGACCTGATTACAATCTTACCTTCTCATGTAGATTTGTCCTTCAGTTAATAAGTGATTGCTACAAGCTCACTTGGGTTGTTTGGGTTTACCTGAGGATTGCTGCGGATTCACTGGCTTTATCTGGATGTTGGTGCTCTGTTGTTATTGACCGTCATTCTAACTGGGGTGGGGCCACATTCTTCCGCCAAACATCTGGCACTTCCATTGAAGTAATTGTAGAGGCCCTGGGGGCAGAATTTGGTTCTAGAGATCAGGACTAAGATTTTTAAAAAGCAGCTAGTGATTTTTGGATGCCCAAGTTGAGACTCCTGAAAGAGGCTTGATTTTCAGACACTAGTGCTCAGCACTTTCTGAAAATCAGGTATCTTTAAGGTGTCTTGGGGTGGCCATCCAAATTAATTAATTGCTATTGTAAAATATTGGCCCAGACCAGTTGTATATGTCAGATAATTGAACCCCACCTTTGCCATATAGAGTTTATTTGCTGTATACATAAATTACGTGAAAATGGGCAGTTAGCAATTTGTGCGTCAGTTTTAGAATGTTTTTTTCATTGATCTCTCGTTTTAATTTTGTGGGTTTCTTTTAAACAGCAGCTTACTTTCTAGTACCAAAGAAGTCTGTTTGCAAAGTTGATTTTGGGGTTTTTTTGCCCCTCAGGACACTTCTGGTGTTACAAGCTCTCACAAAACAGGCCAGCGAAAGGCCGGTCTGTTAAATGATGAGACTTCACGGCTCTATGTGAAGAAAACAATTGTGGTCGGCAACGTCTCAAAGTTAGTATCTAATGTCTTACTAATTGTCTTAGTTGTTAGCCATCAGGTTGAATTGTGGATTAAAGTTAGGAAGTAGCTAAAATCGAGGCACACTCCAAACGATAACTATACCAGCACTCCTAGTCCAGTCCCTCCTTATTGCCTGTGGGGTGTGAGCAACAGGGGTAGTGCTCATCATAATAACAGCTGTACAGTTTGATTCTGCACTAGCTTCAAAACTAAGGTTTTTTTAGAAATTATTTTGACCCCTTCAGTTCTTCCAGCCCCACCACCTGCAGCACTAGGCCTGGGAAGTCCCTGAGACCCCACAGGGCTCCAGTTGTAGGATCAAAACCCTGCTTTGGGGAAGGTAGGAGTTAGTATTTGATGGGATGTGGTTCAATGAAGCCAGGATAGTCAGAGCTGGACTAAGACAGTAGCACTGAGCTACTACTACGTGATTCCCACCATGGTAAAAGATGCAGGTTTAGTTAGTACCATAGTGCTGTATGGTAATTTTTGGTAATGTCATTGAATTAAGGTGAAGACAAATTAAGGAAATGTCATTTCATGTTTTTTGTGTCAGACTGAGCAGCATTTCTGTCAAAACTCTTGCAAAGCCACTTCATTTTCCAGAAATTTTTAAATATTTTTTTTCCAAAATCAGAGATTTTCAAAAATGGGATTATTCTGGATTAGCAAATCCCCCCATGTGACTAAAATGACCAATCAAAAACTGACAATATAAAAAGGATGAAACCAGTCTCAAAATGGGGAAGGGGAGAGAATATACCTCATTTAGCAGAATCACCAAAAGTGGGTTTTTTTGGTCCAGTTCCTGGAGAAATTTTTCAAAAAATGGTAAATTAAAAAAAATTTAATGTTTTCTCACAGTTGAAGGCTGAGTTTTGATGAAAAAAATGTTTTCATTTTGGAAAGCTTTGAACAGCTTTACTTCTAGCCCCCAGCCCTGGCTCCATCACTACTCATGTCAGGGTTTTTTTCCCAGAGTAGAAAGTATCAAATTGGTGGTGAATGTTGGATGTTGTTTTTCTTACCACTAGAGATGGGTCCTAAAAACACCCGTAAACACTGAGAAATCTGGGTCCAGATCTTGACTTTGTGGGTCAAGCCCTGTAGTTTATTATAAGTTAATATTTATGTATATATTATGCTTGACTCATCAATCTGGTATTTGAAAAAGATTCGTCAAGGTGATTTATATCTCCAAAACTGTATGAAGAGGATTTGATAGGTAAATTTCTCTCACTCGTGAGGGGTTAAAATTAAACCCCCTAATTAGGAAATAAGAATTAGATCGTGGAAATTTACAAAGAGCTATTTCACACAAAGGGTAGCATGTATATATTGAGATACCAAGGAGTGCAGTTAAAGCAAAGAGTATAAAGGTACGCAAGAGCCATTCAGATTTATTCCTGGATAAGGGGGTTTGAAGGGTTTGATGAAATGTTGGACAATGCAGTTAAGATGCTCCAAATATGCCCAGTAGTATAGGCCTAAATTTAGCCTTTTACTGTTCCTAAAACTCTTGCCAACTTGATCCAAAAAGAGCGGAGCAAAATCTTTTATATCTGTAAATTTATGTATTTATTTTTACTTTTTCTGCCAGGTATATTCCTCCTGACAAGAGAGAGGAGAACGATCAGTCAACCCATAAATGGATGGTGTATGTACGAGGCTCTCGGAGAGAACCCAGCATAAATCATTTTGTCAAGAAAGTCTGGTTCTTCCTTCATCCCAGTTACAAACCTAACGACCTGGTGGAAGTCAGGTAATCAAGAATTACTTGAGTCTTTGAGCTTGTCGGGATTGAAATACTGAAATTCTCAGAAAGATAGCACCATCTTTTTATGGCTTCATTGTTGGTATTTTAGCTTAACTTTTAACTTGGCTTAACTGTAGCTAATTCTTCAGGTGTTTGTCAGCACTTGCTAGTTGTTATGCCGCAGTCTTGCAAAACACATACCAAGCTGTTTTAACAGATTAAAGAGAGCCTTTCCTACTGGAGAGAAACTTGAAATGCTGTATTTCATATCAGCAGTATGGACTTGTGTATCTGTTATTTTCATTACATCACTTGCATTGTAAGTTTGGCTGCACGCCAGACTAAACAGACGTTCTCTCCCACCCAGTCCAATGTGAAAAGTTCATTTTCTTTGCCAGTTTTTAGAATTCCCATTTGTTTAAAGATACTTGTGTGTTTCGGTAAGGAGCTTTTTCCTCAAATGCCTTTCTCCTGCTCTCTCCTGTGGCCAACTCATAATCTTGGGTTTAACCTCATGCTTTGAGGAATGACTACAATAACAGCATGGCTGTGTTGACACTAGAGAGAAACAGTGCCAAATGTAGCAGTGTCAACATTCCCTCCCCAAAACCATGGTTGAAAAATATTGCCCCACTGAGGTCAACAGAGTAAACTACAGGATTTTCCCTCCACAGTAGATTTCCACTCTTCTTTCTGCCACTAAGATATCGGCATAACAGCTTCAGTCCTTCTGCAGGACTTATCCAAGCACATTTTAAAACACCGGTGTGAAACCATTGTAGATGGAGTTTTTATAGGATCGATTCCTCTCCCTATCCCTTCTCTCCATCTCTGGGGCTATGTCTACACTATTGCGGTAAGTCGACCTACACTACTCAACTCCAGCTACGTGAATAAGTCAACATACCTTAGGTCGAGTTACCACAGGGAGTCGATGGGAGAAAATCTCCCGTCGACTTACCTTACTGTTCTCGTCTACCTTACTCGTTATTAAACCCGATAAATCGACCCTGTAGACCTTCCCTTAGAAAGAACTATCTGACACCTATTTTCCCTTTTTTCACACTCCCTCAGTGAGAGTGCTGAGAAAATGAGGTTTGTGCGAATAGCATGTACTGCTCATTCCCTACTAATAAATTAACAACCTTCATTCCCATCATTGACTTATGACCTGGAAATCTGCATACATGGCCAGTATCCTTGAGACTGCATTGCTCCTGAGCAGTCAGGATTGAAAGGGGCGTATGGGGGGCAGGGCTGGCTATCTGTCCCAACCTCAGGGACTGATGTAATTTAAATAAAATCCCAGGCTGATATAAATTCCTATAGTTTCTTCTTTTATAATAATCTCTCTAACATTCATCCTTTCATCTGGGGCATACTTCCTAGAAAGGACAAACCTACACTGGCAAGAGTAAGGATCCAGAAGTATTCAGGGAAGGTGGTGTTCAAAATGAGGTTGCTTTGGTCTTGTCTACCAACACTATAATAATGTCTTTTATGACTAGATAGATTGTAGGAGGGAAAGAATGATATTTCTGCATTGGAAATTCAGCTTGCGACAGTGTCAAATGGTACTGACTTTCACTGATACTGACCATCTGGCATCATGCAGCCATTTGTTAAGGAACTGACTCTACTCCTTTCTCTTCTGGCACAGTGTTCACCATTTTGGAATCATTTTCTTTTACCTTCCCCCATGCACAATGAAGATGTCTCTGTGGCTGTCTACATAGACCGCATGTTCTCTCTCTGGTGGAGAGTGGGATTGAGGATAATTAGCAGCCAATCGGGAAAGCATTCTTTTGTTTGAAGAGATGAATGTGGAAGTTGTAGTGCTGGTGTCAGTAATGTGAATTTCTGCTTGTTTCCAGAGAGCCTCCATTTCATTTAACCAGACGAGGCTGGGGAGAATTTCCGGTGAGGGTTCAGATTCACTTTAAGGACAGCCAGAACAAGAGGATCGATATCATACACAATCTGAAGGTACTTAAATAGAATGGCTGGTATGTACCTTCCCCTCCTCCCAGCAGCAGCATGGTTTTTCTGCTCTCTACAAAGTGCAAATGTTGCTACTTGCCAAAGAAAATGTGATCTCTAGCTTTGGTGATACGTCACTGCTCTGCTGCAGAATCGCAATTTATTTTAGTTAGGAACTTGCTGCTGTGTTACTATTTCAGAAAAGATTAGTTGTAAACTTTAGCTAAAATATTAATATTTAACATGTTACAATGTACTCACTATCTAATTGTTTTCCATAGTTGGACAGAACCTATACTGGCTTGCAGACACTTGGTGCAGAAACGGTGAGTTACTGAGCTGTAGAATGGAAATGCTAGTTGTTATATCAAATCTTTCATGGACTATGTATCCCAGAACACTTTGAAAAGTAAGAAGTTTAGTACTGGAATTGTAGTGACTGTAGCCAAGTAAAATTTTACCGTAGCTTTAATCTTTCATAATAAAAGCATGGAAAGTCTTTTAAAATGTCTGCATAAGAAGTAAAAAATATTATGCTTGTAGTGAACCCACAAACTCTGTTCCACCTTTAATTTAGTTGTGACACTCCAAGCACCTTTTCCAGGCCTGAAGAAGAGTTCTGTGTAGTTCAAAAGCTTGTCTCTTTCACCAACGGAAGTTGGTCTAATAAAAGATATCCACTCACCCGCCTTGTCTCTCTAATATCCTGGAACCAACACAGCTACAACAACCCTGCAAACTACCTTTTCTTGTAACAATAGATTAGATTTGTATTACAACATGAAATGATAAAACAATTCTGGAAAGTGACTTGGCTTGATGCAGTGTTCATTCCCTTAAGTCATTGATGTTTCATCTTCATTATTTTCAAGAGAAATGCGTTCAGATATTTAAGAGAATAAAACTTTCCACATACACTATTTATATGTGTAGATGTGTATGTGTAATAGTGTTAGAAGATCAGCTGAATGAGCTTAACATGAAGACAACACACAGAAAATCTAGCACACAAATATAAAAATGAGTTACAGAAAGGAATGAATTTAGAGGTAAAAGTCAAAATAGACAATAGTGAAGCCAGTGGCCGGCAAATAAACTATCCTCTCTATTCACAATGATTTTATGACTTGTTCACTTTTAGCCATAGTTGGGTAAACTCCTTCCTGTTGTGCTTAGTTGACTGTTTTCTGCAGTGTAGATGGCAATGTAATCTAGTGGTTAGAGCTCAGGACTGTGGGATTAAAGACAAGATTCTATTTTAGATTTGGGATAAATCACTTAACCTCAATCATAGTCTATCATCTCTATTTTACTAAATTGAAAGATTTTCGGTGGAGTTGCATGATCTCAGCGAAGTAGATTTTAATATGGGCTTTCTCAAGATAGTGAGGAACATTTTTGAAGAGTAAACAAATGCTGCAGTTTATGCTTCAAGGGATTTCCAAACCAAGCGTACAAGGTTAGCCCTTAATCCTGCATTGAGATCCGATAAGCATGTACCCCTGCACCTATGTAGAATCCCGCTGACTGTAATGGGACATCACGCGGATTAGTTTTTCAGTATCTGGTCCTGAATTTGTGGGAACTTGCCTGACTATGTTCACTGTTCAGAATTCTGTGCAGAGGTAGATGTATGCTATTCTGTTGTGGGTATTTAATATCACAAATTATTGTATTTTTCTAGGTTTTGTTGTAGGCCTGATCCTGCAAGACATTTTCCCATGCAGCCTCTTTTGAAATCAATGGTAGTTCCATGTGCGGATTGCTTGCAGGCTTTGACCAAATTAAGGTGTTGTAACTCACGTGCATAACTTATCATAATCCTTTCACCTCTTTCTGGAAGGTAGTGGATGTTGAGCTACATCGGCATTCTCTTGGCGAGGATTATCTCTTTTCCCAGTCTTCTGAATCTGACCTTTCTGATGTCCCTACGTCTTTACCATTACCACTAAGTATATCAGCGCCAGTGAAAGCTTCTTCGCCAATTAAACAGTTACTTGAGTCCATTCCAGATGCTTCTATGGAAAAAGGTAAAGCAAACTGGTATTTGTGTATTCTAATTTTGTTTAGAATATGTGGCTAGTACTGAGGCTGGGACTGTCACTTTTAATGGTTTTTTGGTTTGCAAGTTACCACACCCCTACTTCAAGATATGTTGAAATAGACCATAAATCATCTGACTGGCACCTGGCTGCCAAGTGTATTGAGGAAGCAACAGGCTTGAGACAGAAATTGAATTCAGAGAAGTGTTATTTATTAAGAGTTCATTGAGTAGGCCGTTCTGCCAAACTCAGGAACAGAAAAAGCTTTATGCAGCGCACACACTTGGAAAGGGCAACTTGGTGAATAGTGCTTTCAGTTATGCTCTGTGCATTTCAGGTAACTTAGACAGGTGATTGTCTCAACCTGTTTAAATGTGTGAACATTTCAGGCATAAGTGTGCATTTATGAGTTTTGGGATTGTCTGGTATCTGCAGTTTTGGCTGCAGAAAAGGACTGCCTATGAAGGAGTTAGGGAAGTGGGAAGGCTGCAGTATTTATATATCCCCTGTTTTAGTATCTGAGCATCTCCCATCTTTAATGGCTTTTATCCTCACAACATCCCTGTGAAATAAGGAAGTGATGCTATCCCCATTTTACAGATGGGGAGCTGGGGCACAGAGAGGGACTTTGCACAAGGTCCCCAAGGAAGTCAGTGGTGGAACAGGGGACTTGAAACCAGGACTCCTGATTCCCTGGCTAGCGCCTAACCTCTGTACCATCCTTTAGTTCAGTGGTTCCCAAACTTTTTCATGCCATGATCCCCTTTGGGGCTCACCTCTGTTAACACAACCCCTCAGTGGGTACAGAAAGAAGGGTGTGTGTGGAGAACAAGCCTACCCTGCACTCACCGCACAGCAGCAGCTCCTGTCCCGCAGGGCTGGGCCCAGCTCTCCAGTCTGGGTGTTGCATCCTAGCCAGGTTAGGCACATACGCCTCTCCGTAGATGGAGACAGAGGGGCTCATATCCCAAACCAAAGTGGCATTGCGACCCCATGTGGTAGGTCACAGTGCCAATCAAATGTGGCCCTCCGTCCCTCTGTCTCCGAATTTGATTGGTGTTGTGACCTAGCTCATGGTGATTCAATGCTACCAGGTTTGGGACTTCCGCCTGTCTCCGTCTATGGAGGGGCAGATGTGTCAAGCTTCGGTGGTGCTTTCTTTCTTTCTTTTTTTAACTCTTCCCCACCCCACCCCACCCCTCCAACGTACCATCACCTCTCCTCGATCTGGGGGGGCGTAACTCACAGTTTGAGAAACACTGATCTAGGGCCTTCTATCCAGG
Source organism: Chelydra serpentina (assembly GCA_037349315.1). Taxonomy (NCBI): domain Eukaryota; kingdom Metazoa; phylum Chordata; order Testudines; family Chelydridae; genus Chelydra; species Chelydra serpentina. Next base: position 3,281,918 of record JBAIAC010000023.1, read on the forward strand.
ATGTTGAATCACTTCACAAACATTAATTTTGCCGCATTACACCTCTGTGAGTCAGGAGATTATTATCTTTATTTTACAGCGGTTAAGAGAGTTGTCCAAGGAAATGTGTCAGAGCTGGGAATATAACTGATTTCTTGACTTCCAGTCTGAGCCTTAACCAAAAGATCCTCCCCCTTTGAAGCAAATGCCTTCACTAGGCTTAAATAGAGTGGTTTTTGCCAAACACCTCCACTCTGTCTGCACCTTCTGTGTCAGTCATGATTCTATCACTGTTGATAGGGGATTTCAAACGAAGGACTTAGAATTTTGTTACTGCTTGAGCAGGAACATAATTCTCACTTTCAGGGGCTGTTCCTCTGGGATAATCTTTTAAGTGTCCCGAGCACTTTCAAAAATAGCTGTCACCTTTTCTTTGAACATTTGAGCAATCTTTACTTCTGTGTATCTTACAGAAACGTTCATTGTCCAAATAGCCTAAATCAAAACACTCTTACTTAAGCATGGTTTAGTCTTATTTAAACACCAACTTTTTGCACCATTAAAGCAGAGTTATTTTCTGTTATATAACAAAAGCTACCATGATCCTGCCCTACATTCAGACTTATAAGGCCGAACGGAACCATCATGATCATCTAGTCTGACCTTCCCGCCCATCGCAGGCCAGAGAACCTCACCCATCCACTCCTGTAATAGGCCCATAATCTCTCGCTGAGTTACTGAACTCCTCAAATCTTGATTTAAAGACTTTGAGTTACAGAGAATCCACCATTTATACTAGTTCAAACCAGCAAGTGACCCGTGCCCCATGCTGCAGAGGAAGGGAAAAGAACCACACGATGTCTGCCAGTCTCATCTTGGTGGGGTGGAGGAGAGAGGATTCTTTCCTGACCCCAAATATTAGACTCTGAGCATGTGGGCAAGATCCACCAGCCAGATGCCTGGGAAAGAATTCTATGCAATTTACCTTTTGTAAAATCATGGTGTATTTTATCCCAATTACCATTTACCTCTGTCCTTAACTACTTTCTTTCAAAATTTGTTCTAACACCATGTATACAATTGAGTTCAAACTAACAGGCCTGTAGTTTCCTGGATCACATTTTTCCCCTTTCTTAAATATAGGTACTATATTTGCAATTCTCTAGTCATAGGGCATGACTCCTGAGTTTATAGATTCATTGAAAATCGATGCTATTGAGCTTGTAATTTCATATGCCAGTTCCTTTATATTCGTGGTGCCATTAGCCACCCTGCCACTGCCGCCAAGCTCTTCATTACCCTGAGTAAAACTGAGGCAAAGTAGTTGTTTAGGTGTTGGGCTATACTTCAGTTATTTTTAATCTCCACCCCATCCTCCATGTTTAGCACTCCCACTTCTTCTTTCCTTGTTTTCTTTTTATTTATATGGCTAAAGAACCTTTAATGTTGTATTTAATTTCATTTGCAAGATCCAGCTCTGCTTAGTTTTTGGTAGTTCTCACTTTTTCCCTACATTTTCTGACCTCCAAGGGTGTGACTACACTGCAGTAAGGCACCTACAGCTGGTCTGTCCCAGCTGACTGTTTAATTGTGGTGCAGATGTTTGGGCTCAGGCAGCAGTCTGAGTTCTGGGACCCTCCCTGAGCCTGAATGACTGCACAGGGGTCCCAGAGCTCAGGCTGCAGCCTAATCCCAAACGTCTGCACTGCAATTAAACAGCTCCTTAGCCTGAGCCCTGCATGTCCTTGTCAGCTGGCATGGGCCAGCCGTGGGTTTTTAATTGCAGTGTAGAAATACCCCAAGAGAGAACCTACAAGTAATGGATCAGCAAGGAAAGCTTTCTGCTTTCTCCCAATAACCTGTTTGAGATGCTTGTTCATCCAGTTTGGTCTTCAACCCTTCCCTATGAATTATTTCCTCTTGCTTGGGATGCAGGCTCCAGATAGTTTTTGCAACTTGGGCCTTGTCTGTACTTACAGCTAGATCAGCAGTGCTGCGATAGATGCAGCAGTGTCAATTTAGTGGGTCTGGTGAAGTCAATGGCAGAGCGCTCTCCTGTCGACGCCTGTACTCCAGCTCCCGGGAAGTCGGCAAGAGAGAGTCTCTTGTCAACACAACACAGTTATTTACGTAACTGAATTTGTGTAACATAGGTTGACGTACAGCTGTACTGTAGACCAGCCCTTAGACTTAAAGTAATTCCAAGCCACCTCCACATTCAGATCCTTGAGTTCTTCAGTCCAGTCCACTTCCCCTAACTAATTCCCTTAATTTTTTTAAGTTTGCCCTTTTGAAATCCAAGGACATTAGTTGCAGACCATTTTTGTTTTTCCTTCCATTTAGTTTAAACTGGACTAGGCAGCTTATGTCCTCTACAACCAGCTCTTCTATGAGGTCCTCGCTACTTGCCAATACTAAATCTAAAATAAACCACCTCTTGGTGGTTCAGTGACTGTTTGGTGAAGAAATCTGTCGGCTATCACATCCAGGAATATCTGAGTCCTACCATTATTAGTAGCGCTTGTCCTCCACTCTATATCTGGGAAATTAAAGTCTCCCATGATCACACAATTCCACTAGTATTTACTTCATTAAAAATATTAAAAAGGTCTCTATCCATATCCACGTCAGATCCTGGGAGTCTGTGGCAGACCCTGAGCACTGTCTTGGTGGAGTGGAGCCTCTGTTGCCTTTCTTCCCCACACCCATATTCAGTTTTATCCATTCTATCACTTCTAATTTCTTTACACTCTACCCTGTCATTAACATACAGTGTCTTTCCTGATCAGCACATACCTTTCAATATCTGTACTCCAGTCATGAATACTATTCCATCATGTTTTTCTTATCCCTGTAATACCTAGTTTCACTTCCTGCACCAGTAGTTTTAGTTCCTCCATTTTGTTACCCAGGCTCTTTGCATTGGTGTACAGACATCTTAGTTGTTCCTGTGTGGCTTCTCCCATATTCTTTGCTTGCTTAGACGTAGTCATTTTACTGCAAGTATTGCCTACCTGCCTTACTGTCAGTGATATTGACATTGTCTTTTCTTCTTATCCGTTCTCCTGCCCACCGTTATTCCTTTCTCCATTGCTGTATCCTCTTTTACTTGATTTTCCTCCCACTCGGGTTTTAGAATCAGACCTGAAGATTAGATGAGCATCTCCCAACAGTCTCCCCCAAATTCCTAGTGTAAAGCTCTTTTAATCAGTTGTGCCAGCCTCCATCCCAGAAGTCTGTCTACCTCCCTACTCAGGTGGAGTCCATCCCATGAGGACAGTCCTGTGTCCCTGAATGCCTCCCAGTGGTTGAATATCCCAAAACCCTCCTTATAGCACCACTGCCTGAGCCATCTGTTGATCATCATAATCTTGTCTCGTCTTCGCTGTCTTCCTTTAGGGACAGGTAGAATCCCACTGAAGATCACCTGAGCCTCCATTCTTTTTAGCGTCTTCCTTTAATTGTCATGTGTGCCCTTTACAATGTTCCAACAATTGAGATTTTAAAATAATTTGAACTGGGGGCAACAAACCATTCTGAGGCCATCTGAGCCCAGCAGTCTGGTCTTCAAATTGCATAGGAAAACAAAGGCCGATCCTGCTGCCATTTTACTTTTTCATGGGTGTTGCTGTATCTGGTCTTGTGGGACAATTATTTTTATTGGCTCGGATGAAAAGAGCGAGAGATTCTTTGCTTTCCTGTTTAGCATCTGCAAGCGTGTAGTGAGAGGGAGCAATTTATGCCGCACAAATGCTAGAACATGGAGTGTTGCCTTGGCTCTGGTGACTGTAGCTCTGAGGTCTTGCTTACCCTGACATCTCTGGTACAATCTCCTGATGCAGCTCTTCCAGTTGTGGGAGGGCTTATGTTTGTGACACAGCCATCCTTTCCACCCATGTCATCTACTCCTGCAGTGTGCTGTGGCAGTGGTTCTGAGTTAGCAGGGTGGGGAAGGTGAAGGGGAGAAGGTTCAAGGTTTCACTGAGTGCTTTTGATGGTCTCACACCAAAAAAGGAAAATGCAGGCCTCTGAACTATCAATACACTAGCATTTTTCAGACTTGAGCAAAGACACTGAGTACATCTGGATGGACAGCCCATAAAACAAATTGAAAAGAGGAAACCTACTTTTCAGCCTCTGGGGCCTCTACACTGGCTTCTCCGTTAGTGGCCCATTATTTATGAGCAACTGAGCTCAGTAATACAGCTTCTGCCACACCAGAGTAGACTAGGGGCCAATATAAGAGGGTGGTAGTCAGCCCTCTTACCCCTAGGTAAATATGCAGGGACAGGGATTTTCTTCAGGGGAAACTTCCCCTCAGCTACATTGATCTATCTGTCTTATGGACACTTAAAACTTAGTAGTTTTAGGTAAGTCAATGTGACTTATGAAAAACATGCCAGAAGTGAATGTGCATGACTGCATATTGGGTAAAACAGAATATGGTTAGTCTGGGTCTTAATTTTTTGTTCAGGATGTATCCAGCAAAATAACAAATGAAAATGCAAAAAATCATAACCAAACCCCCACTTTCTTGTGCTTTATATTTGTGGACATGTTTGTCGTATCTTAATTTTTGTCTGTGTAGAGAAACGCAACAAGGAATTTGATGAGTCAGCCTGAGAAACATTTCTCTTTTCCATATTTTAATCAGGATTCCCTGTGAATGCTGAAACTGAAAGACATACCACTTTTTATTCCCTGCCATCTTCAATAGAACGGACTCCCACCAAATTGGCAACACAGAAAGTAACCTTTGGCTCTCATGGAAATTCAGCTTTTCAGCCAATTGCAGCTAGTTGCAAAATAGTACCTCAGGGTCAGATCCCGAGCCCCGCAGAATCTCCAGGAAAATCCTTCCAGCCCATCACCATGAGCTGCAAGATTGTATCAGGTACATTTTAGTTTCAGTATCATACTTCATACTGAACGATGAGATTGAACTAGTTGGTCTTGCTTTGTGTCCTTTCCTGTTTTTCATGCTAACATTACACGTTAGGCAATAGGGAGATCCAGTCTAATGCACTAAACAAGATTCCATCTTTAAGATTCCATTTTGTATAGGTTTTTTTGCTTTTTTTTTAATTTGTGAATTCAAGACTAAAAGCGGGATGGGAACTAGCTTTAGTCTCTCACTGGGCATAAATACTACCAGCAACCCACTTGAGATCACTCTTTAGTAAGACTGTACCACTGCTAATGGGCTCAGGTGTGAAAATTCTTAGTTCAAAACATAATATTGAAATGCATCTTGCATGTTAGGGTGTGTCCATGGGAAGAAGGGCTTTTTCCCTTTGCAATTTGCCAAACTACTGGGCTGGGTAAAGTGGGCGCAGGTTTTTTTCCTTTTTTGTTATCAGGGAAATGACAAGGTTTAAACTTGTGTATAAATGGTTATTCTCCTAGTAACAAAGTCCCCTCCTTAGAATAAAACCTCTTCCTCCCTTCCCCATTAACAGTAATTCCCAGTTTGTTTAGATAAGCAGCTGATTGGAGTTGGCAAAATGATTTTTGTTTAGTAACTTCTCAACCAGACACGGTCATTCTACATTTGCTTGTACTGTTAACTCTTTTCGCCTCTAGTCCCTCATCTGCCTAACACAATGTGCATTCTCTTCACTGATGCAATGCCTTGCAACGGGCTGTATTGTTGCATCAAAAATCCTTAATGGCCAACCCTACTGGGTCACTTGGGAAACTGGGAGCCTTGCCTGTAAAGCCCCATCTTCAGCTGAAGTTCGTATAGAGAATGAAGAGCCAGGGTACCAAGCTTGGTGCTACTGATGATCTCTTCCCAACTTGACTTCTCCTGTGTGTGGTTGTATTTTCTCTTCTGTCAACAGTCGTCCTTGCCATCTTAAAGTAGTACACAGGGCACCAGCAACTTATGTTTGAACGTGTTCCAAGTGCTCTTATCATCCTAACGTACTGTCCCACTGCTCTTCTTTTCTTTGTTGCATGAGTGAGACTCTGATGCTTTCCAGTGGGTGAGAGTTACAGAACCATCTTGCCTTCTTAGAACCCCTTCAGCTTTTCTATATCAAGATTTGCTGTTCCAGATGTTCCCCTGTTTAAACATTTCTTAGGCTCTGCTAATTTTTTCATGCTAAGACCTCCGATCCCTTTCGGATTGTGATAGTCGCTGTAAATCATCAGGGTCTTCCTGGATTGAGTGTTTCTGCTCCTTGTTAGCTGGCAGTCCTCCCCTCCCGCCTTTTCTCCCAAGAGAGCAGATTATTGAAAGATTGCCTTCTCCCACACAGAGTCCCCTTGCTCTGTTTCCTGATGCAATGGCTGCCCTCTCTCTTTTCTGTCCTCACTCTTCCATTCTTTTGTCTCTGCTCCCCTTTTAACTTGTCTCCTTTTTTATTTTTTGTTTCCCCCTCTCCCCAGCCCCAGTTTAATCCCCTTTCCACTTACCAGAGTCCACATGGTGGTACCGTAATGGCTCTTGGGGGGCTCTTGCGTTTTGAGCTGTGTGGGATGGACTAGAGGCTTGGCCTAGTGGTTGACTGCCTGAACCTATAGCCCTTTATTCATGAGCTGTTCCTGTAGTTGGTTGTAAAAGGGGGCACTGTAGGTGAAGGAAGATGAATGGCTTCAAGGAGTTGTTCAGCATTTCACCCTCATCTACAGGAGCATATTGCCAGTGCGAGAGGGGAAGTCTGGGATTGTGCAGCTTTACCTACCCCTGCAGCTCTGGCACCCCGCTCAGGCTGGGAGTGCACCTTCAGCTAAATGTCCGAACTCCAAGTCATTTTTTTATCATTGTATTTTTATGTCCTTATGAGATTTGCGATGGAAATGTTGTACTCTTTTCCTTAAGGTTCTCCAATATCGACCCCAAGCCCATCTCCGCTACCTCGTACCCCAACCTCCACTCCAGTGCACATGAAGCTGGGGCCTGCTAGTTCAGTCATTAATAACCCATACGTTATTGTGGATAAGCCGGCACAGATGGTCGGAGCAGCAGCCACAAGTACAGGTGTGTAATTTTGATCTGTAGAAGGTAGCAGGTTAGTTTTATACATTCAAGCCTATCTTCACTAGACCTGTGAAGATCCGAAAGCCTTTTACAAAGAAAGAGCAGCATCATTGGTTTGTATAATTAATGTACAGAATGTGTCTTTTTAACGTGAAAGGAATTTGCTTTCGGCCGTGACAGAAAAAGCAAGGCCAAATAGAAATCACACATTCCTTTCCCCTGGGAGTGTACGCATCTCAGAGATGAGGAGCAAGGAATGTGAGGCTGTGCTACACACCGATAAAAAGCAAGGACGCTTAAAGTGAAGCTATGCCTTTGCCGTGGCCAAAGAGTCTTTAACCCAGAAGTGTGACCTGCCGGTACTAGAGATTGCAGCATGCATTTCTCTAGCTGTACCGAAACAATAGGTCAATTGGATTAAGATGCTCTGGAGAGGAGATGAGTCAACCTTTGTGCTACTGTAAACCTTCATTCAGCTGCTTCTAGCTGGTTGGCCTCAGGCCCACCCCTGACTCATTTAACTGGATTCCCATGGTGCTTCTGAGGTGATGCTAGGGGAACTGGTGCAGTGAATGTCTATCTGTCAGTCTGGGGAGTACAGATTGCAGGAGACAGGTGGAAGGCAACGGGAGCCAGCTGGAAACCCTTGCCTACATGTTGGAGGAAAAATAACTGCTTGTGAGTCCATTATTGGAGACAGACCAAGAACTTCCTGTCTAAATCAGAGGTGGGCAAATTACAGCCCGCGGGCCACATCCGGCCTATGGGACCCTCTTGCCCGACTCCTGAGCTCCTGGCCCGGGAGGCTAGCCCCCGGCCCCTCCCCTGTTCTCTCCCCTCCCCCACAGCCTCAGCTCACCGCACCACCGGTGCAATGCTCGGGGCGGTAAGTTCTTGTCGGGCAGCGGAGCTGCAGAGCGCGGTGCTCTATGCTGTGCAGTGGCGTGGCTGGCTCCAGCGGGGCAGCCCGGCTGCCTGTCCTGGTGCTCTGGGCAGCGCGGTAAGGGGCCAGGGAGCGGCAGGGGACACGGATTGGATAGAGGGCAGGGGAGTTTGGGGTTGCGGTCAGGGGGCGGGGGTGTGCATGGGGGCGGGGCGATCAGAGGGGTTGAATGGGTGCAGGGGTCCTGGGGGGAGGTAGTCAGGAGGGAGAGGGGAGGTTGGATGGGCTGGCAGGGGGCAGTCGGGACAGGGAGAAGGGGTGGTTGGATGGGGCAGGGGTCCCGGGGTGGGTGGGTGGCGGTGTGGGGCAGTCAGGGCCTGGGGTTCCGGGGGAGGACAGGGAGAAGGGGGGAATGGATGCGGCAGGGGTCCCGGAGCCGTCAGGGGGCGAGAAGCGGGGGAGTCAGATTGGGGGCCGGGCCATGCCTGGCTGTTAACCGACCCTCCATATAATTTTGGAAACCCGATGTGGCCCCTCAGGCCAAAAAGTTTGCCCGCCACTGGTCTAAATGCACGTATGCGTAATTACATATAGGTGTGTATAGTAGCGTCTCAAAATGACACTTGGAGCTGACATAGTGTGTTCATCCTTGTTACAGTCATCCATGTAGTAGTATGTGCCTTTCACTAGACCTAGTTGAAAAAGGGGGAAGATCTTAATTAAAATGTGTCCCCTTTTTTGGTCAGAAAATCACATTTTTTCAACGAGCACCCCCCTTCAGCCGTATGGGAGGAAAACTGAATGGTGGGAAACCACTCTGTTTGCAGTAGCTGAATTTCTTTTAATCTCTTTTTGAGCTCTCTTGCTGGGTAAATCCCATGCAATTTGATAGTGAGTGAAATTTTCAAAAGCACCGAAGTGGCTTAGGGGCACAAGTTCCTTTGGAAGTCAGTGAGGACTTGTACATCAGAGTCACATAGGTGGTTTTCAGATTCCCACCCAATATCTTAATTTTTTTTAAAGAGGGTAAAACAAAGGGACACTACTAAGTCAGGTGACGTCTGAAACAAAGGTTTTGTAGAAGCCAGCTTCTACAATAAAACTTCAGTAGAAATATCTGTATAGTTTTGTTTTGTTTTTAATATAAATGCAAACAGTTTATAAATAAACACTGCAAGGGGATATTATATGTGCAACCCATGTGTTGCAGAACTGTACTATTGATTGAGAATCAGAAAGTGAAGCTAGTTTTGAGTGAAGTACAAAATGTAAACTCTTCAAACAGGGAAGAGGCAGATTTTAAAAATGTGTTTTAATATTCAAAAGTACTTGAAGAAGAAATGAGATTTTTAGCATTATGTTTTGCGAGGTCTTGTCCCTTTAAGAACATAAGAACGGCCATACTGGGTCAGACCAAAGGTCCATCAAGCCCAGTACCCTGTCCTCTGACAGTGGCCAATGGCAGGTGCCCCAAAGGGAATGAACAGACAGGTTATCATCAAGTGATCCATGCCCTGTCACCCAATCCCAGCTTCTGGCAAACAGAGGCTAGGAACATCATTCCTGTATATCCTGGCTAATAGGTCCATCAATGGCTATCTTCCATGAATCTGTCTAGTTCCTTTTTGAACCCCGTTACAGTATTGGCCATAACAAGAAGGGATGTTAGTTTGTGTTGATTTTGACTATACGTTGTCTTCTATAACAGAATACTAATGTAACTTGTCCCCATCCTGATCTCCCCTGATCATGTCTTCCTCGTTTGATGAAAAGCTGTATTTATTTAATGGTACCAAGGACTGAACCCTTATGCTGAAATCTGCCTCATCTTCCAATAGAGAGAGAAGGTGGGTGAGATAATATCTTTTGTTGGATCAGCTTCTGTTAGTGAGAGAGACAAGCTTTTGAGCTTCTGGTTAAGCTTGACTCTCTCACCAACAGAAGTTGTTCCCATAAAAGACATTACCCTCACCCACTCTGTCTCTCTAATACCCTGTGACCAACATGGCTGCAACTACACTGCATAAAACTTACCTTCCAATACACAGGAAGCCCAACAAGCAAACTGACAACTGTGTCTCAAGCCTCTCATGGAGCCGGATCTCCAGTCTCAAAGATCCATGGAAGCAGCTTGGTAACGTCAGCTGTCAAGGTAACATTCTTATTAGGTTGTCTGTTTCCATAAAGAAATAGCTTCATATGGAGCAGGCTTTTTCAGCATCATTAATGCTGATTCCAGATAACTTCATGTTCTCATTAGTTCATTTGAACATTTACTCTGTCTAGCCGCCGTAGCACTATTGTTTATATGGTTTGATGGTGTAATTTCATGCAGCTCTAATTAGAGTTGTGAGTACTTCTCTGAAAAGTGTCAGTCTTTTGTTAGCGTATAAGGAAATCCTTGGAGGGCACAGATATCGGTACTATCAAAATACCTCATCTTTCGAAGAGCCTGTTCTATAAAAGACTGATCTTTTTTGGCTTGGTTGGTGATACCAGTTTTAACAAGAGGTGCATATTTTTAAAATCTCAGTTCCAAATTTTCTGCATAACTGATACATTCATATCAAGCCAATAGCTGACATTCAGTGACTTAACAGCTACCTCCATCAAAAGGATGTTGATGTCAACAACTGGGAGATAAAAACACCAATGCGCTAGCGACATTGGAAGCTTTATCTACAAAAAAGTATTTGCCCTAGACAAATGTGAAGTCACTGACTGTAAATTGAGAATGAATAGGGTCTGTGCTTTGCAGCTGGAAAGCTCTAAAGGTATGGAGCTGGGTTAATTCAGACAAAATCTTTCTCATTTTCTTTACAGAAAAAGGTATTTTTGGCAGACTAGTGTCATCAATGACACCCCCTTTTGAAAGTGGTTGGAGGAGCCTGGGTTGTGCTGGAGCTTTGTCAGCATTAGGCTGTTCAGCACATGCAAGAATAATTGATTTTAGGCTGCCTGGATAATTGCCATTCAGTCTACAGAGAAGAACCTTTTATTTTTTAATTGAGATTCAGAACGTTCCTTTCCAACCAGGTCTGTCTCTGAGAATCTCTAGTATAGGAATTTTGCCAAGTGTGTACATATGACAAGATCTACTACATAAAATGAAGCATGTATTCCCATCTTGCATTTTTACCATAGTGAGAGATCCATTCCATAGACTTGTCCCATGGTGATCTTGAGTATCACTTCTCTTAGGAAACACGTTTTTACATATTTGAGGCAGCAAACGTGGAGCAGCTTTTTTAATTGTGATTTGTGCACCCCTTATTCCTAAAAAAAAAAAAAAAAAAAAAAAGTCTGTTCACAATGACTGCCATTAACAAGGCTAAGATTAACTCTTTGTTTCACTGGTTTGGAGCAGTTACTTCTCTGTAGTGTCAAACAAACATCAAACATCTGATGAAGTGAAGTGGGTTCTAGCCCACGAAAGCTTATGGCCAAATAATTTGTTAGTCTCTCAGGTGCCACAAGTACTCCTCGTTCTTTAAACAAATCAGAATAAATCCAGAGACGCACACCACCCATATTGAATGATTTACATATTTTCAAGGTGACACTGTTAGGAATCAGAAGTTAATTAGAAAAATAAGTGGAAGTCTGTTCCCTGTAAATCTCAGTATTTCTTCCACTGGGTTGGGAACATGTAATTTTGTAAGGGTAGAAAAAAATTCTGTTGTATTAAAACAGTCCAACCTAACATTTCAAAGCATCGTCTGTTCAGCATTTTTCTTCATCTCTTCAATAGTCTTCTGGCAGTGACTCTAAATAAGAATTTACATTTATTGAAAAGAGTATGGAATGCATCAAAAAAAAAAAGCGGGGGATGGGGGGGATTTGACTCATCTACCATCCTCCCCTGCTGGAATGAAAGAAACAAAATTTTGCAGGTCTGGGTGTGTGGCATACATAATTTACATAATGTAGGTAGAAAATATCGCTACTTCTGCAAGTCTGCCAGTTCTACTATGAAGCTTGCATGCTGTCAGAATTTTTTACTTAGAGGAAAGAAAAATGTATCTGAAGCAGAACTTTATTTTGTTTGCAACTTTAAATCAGCAAATGGTTTTCCAATTTTTTTATCTTTTAAAATGTTCTCCCAACTCTTAGATTGTGTGTGCCAGTTTTTAGCCTAATTAAAATTTACAACATTTAAAGAATGGAAAAATCTAGGTTTATTATAAAAACACATAGCATCCCTGTGACTGTAGCTATCAATCCGTTTCTATCAGCTAATTACCATACAATAATAAACATTGTTTTAGTTGCTGGTGATATAACTTGCAACAAAAAAGGATTTGGTGTGTGCAAGTGCTTCTATTGTTTGGTAGGATTCCATTGTGTTTGTCAGTGGTGGGCAACCTGCCACCCGTCTGGGTAATCTGCTGGCTGGCCGCAAGACAGTTTGTTTACATTGACTGTCCATAGGCATGGCCGCCCGCAGCTCCCAGTGGCGGAGGTAATAGCAGCTGTTCCAGTAAAAGATCTTGGTGGAAGGGACAAGCTTTAGAGCTTCACAGAGCTCTTCCTGAGGTCTGTAGAGGGTAACCAGAGTGTCTAAGCTAAATACAAGGTGGGACTGATTGGTAAGCATAAGGGGTTCACACACGCTGTAGGAGACCGCTTAAAATGAAGTGGGTAATTAAGGGTTTGCAGGCGGTAGGGGGGTTACAAATTGGTGTTGTAATGAGCCATAAAACCAGTGTCTGTCATAAAAGCTTAGGTATCATCTGTCTCTCTCTCATATCCTGGGATCAATATGGCTACAACAACAGTGCAGATAAGTAATTCAGGGCACTCTGGGTTATCGGTAATGTGAATTCAGGAAGTTATCGCTTTATGTTTTATATTGCATGTTCCACCTAATTGTGTGCCATATGTATTCATCCATAGCAAGAGGATTCTCTATTTGCAACCATGCCACCCCTTTGTCCAATTGGGAGTCATTCTAAGGCGCAAAGCCCTAAATCTGTGACAGGCGGACTTGGAGCTTTTACAAAGGTATTTGATTTATGTTCTTGGCTTTGTACAGCAATGCATGATCTGGTAGTATCACCGCACACTGAGTTTCGTCACAAAGCATGTAACTTTTCTAGTGCATGGAACGGTACCGTTGGGAGTGAGTGTTCTTGGGGCCTGACTGCCAGTTCCCTTGTTACATGAGTAGGGAAATGAAAACTTTTGCAACTGTCAGCAGATTAGTCTTGATTTTCATTCTGTTCTGTTGGCTTGATTGTTCCTCTGCCCTCTTTCCCTTTTGTGTCTCCCTTCTTCCATCTCATTCATCCTTTTCCTTGATGAACCGCTGCCATATTCTAGCAAATCTTAAAGAGCTGTGCTTTTATTGCATAATACAGTAGAACCTCAGAGTTAGACACGTTGGGGAATGTAGGTTGTTCATAACTATGAAATGTTCATAACTCTGAACAAAGTGTTAAGTATCAGAGGGGTAGCCGTGTTAGTCTGGATCTGTAGAGGCGACAGAATCCTGTGGCACCTTATAGACTAACAGACGTATTGGAGCATAAGCTTTCGTGGGTGAATACCCACTTCGTCGGATGCATGCATCGACGAAGTGGGTATTCACCCACGAAAGCTTATGCTCCAATACGTCTGTTAGAAGAGGGCCTCATCCTCCCTGATTGAACTACCCTCGTTATCTCTAGCCTGACTCTTGCCTGCATATTTATACCTGCCTCTGGATGTTTCCACTGCATGCATCCAACGAAGTGGGTATTCACCCACGAAAGCTTATGCTCCAGTACATTTGTTAGTCTATATTAAGGTGCCACAGGACTCTGTCGCCTCTGAACAAAATGACAAAGGGTCTTGTGGCACCTTATAGACTAACAGAGGTATTGAAGCATAAGCTTTCGTGGGTGAATACCCACTTCTTCGGATGAAAGCAGTGGAAATGTCCAGGGGCAGATATAAATGTGCAGGGAAGAGTCAGGCTAGAGATAACGAGGTAAGCTTAATCAGGGAGGGTGAGGCCCTCTTCTAGCAGTTGAGGTGTGAACACCAAGGGAGGAGAAACTGCTTTTGTAGTTGGCTAGCCATTCACAGTCTTTGTTTAGTCCTGAGCTGACAGTGTCAAATTTGCAAATGAACTGAAGCTCTACAGTTTCTCTTTGGAGTCTGGTCCTGAAGTTTTTTTGCTGCAGGATGGCTACCTTTAGGTCTGCAATTGTGTGTCCAGGGAGGTTGAAGTGTTCTCCTACAGGCTTTTGTATATTGCTATTCCTTATATCTGTTTTGTGTCCATTTATCCTTTTGCGTAAGGACTGTCCAGTTGACCGATGTACATAGCAGAGGGGCATTGCTGGCATATTATGGCATATATTACATTGGTGGATGTGCAGGTGAATGAACCGGTGATGGTGTGGCTGATCTGGTTAGGTCCTGTGATGGTGTTCCTGGTGGTGCAGTGTTTACGGTGCTAGTCCGGGACGCAGGAAACCCATGTGTAATGCCCTGCTCCACAAGACTTCCTGCGTGACCTTGACCAAGTCACTCAGTCTCTGAGCCTCAGTTCCCCAGATGGGGATAATAGCAGTTAGGGGGATAAATACATTCAAGATGCTGAGACCCTGTGGTAATAGGGGTCGAAACTGAAATGAATAAGGCATGCCTTTTACATAATGTAGCAGGATAGAAAAGGATTTATCAACGGTTGGGGTTTTGTCTGGGGTACAGGCCATTTGGGGCAGGATCCTGAATGGGGAATTAAAAGCCCAGAGTACTGCTCAGCCCTGAGCAGACTCATGCATAGTTGCAGCTTCCAAGCAAAACAAACATATAGTTAATATTAATAATGACACTTCGCACTTGTGGCCTTCCCATCACTTTGCAAACACTAACTAAACCTCAGAAGGCCCCTCGGAAGTTGACAAGTATTCGCCCCATTTGACAAAACAGGAAGTGAAGTCAGAGTGGTTCAGAGGCTGTGCGGTGGGAGTTGGTGTCAGAGCTCTGGAACTTTTGGCTCTCTGTGTCGTTCTCAGCCCGGCAGCTCCTGCCTCTCTCTGAAGACTGATGCATGCAGATGATAATTTATTTTGGAGCACAAAGCAGTTTGTTTACTCCAATTTTCCTTATGAAAAGGTGATAATAAAGCAGGAGCCTGGAGAGCTGCCCCAGCAACCACAGCTGCCGGTGACTGGGACAACCTCGCAGGCCTCAGGGCAGCAGTATGTCACTGTGAAGGGGAGTCACATGATAGCTTTGTCACCTCAGAAGCAGATCGTGAGCACAGGAGAGGGGACCACCCAATCGAAGGTATTGAATGTTTTGATGTCTTAAGCTGCTTGGACTCCCTGCGGTTTCACTGTCGCACCTCCCCAGTTCTGTGCTAGCAGCAGTGTGGGGATAGCAGTCAGTGCTGCTTCTCTTACAGCCATTGAGTTTGGGGGAGGTCATAGGATACCAGCTACCTCTGTGCTGCTACCTTAGAATGCTGGAGGTACTGTGTGTAAGGGAATGGTAGGCTACAGGGTCAAGTCCAGCTCTAGGGATAGATCTTATTCTTTTATTTTTCATAGGTAATTTTACTTACGTAGGGAAGTTTAGGGGGTAGCTGCACATTGTTGCCTGCGAGGAACAACCTCCTCCTTCCTAATTACTCCTCCGTTGCAAAAGTTTGAGAGAGAGAATCAGGAAAAACTAGCCCAGAACGGAAACTCTATTTTGCATCAGTGGAACAAGAACTACAGTAGATTTCAGTGTGATGTGTCAGTGAGAGAGAAGCAAAGCAGCTGGGGCATGCTTGGAGCTTAGCAGCTCCATGTGTAATGGCTCAACAATCCAGACATCAAATGGGTTAATTCCTGCCTTTCTACCTACTCTAAAGTGTATACAGTGAAATCTACCTGCCAAGCACACGGACCAATGTATGCAAAATATATTTGCATATGTAAATATACATTAATATTAACAAAACAGTTAATTGTTCTTTAAACTACCTTTTTGCCTAGTCTGGTAGGTGCACAAATGTGATACTTCCCTGGACGCAGGATATGTTGTCTGTGTACAAAACTGAGGCTGTTTGTTAGTTCAACACTGGGGCCAAAGTTTCCAGAGTTTATTTTCATGAGTCAGTTGAAACTTAAGTTTCTCCAGAACCGTAGGTCAGCATGTTACCCCCTTGCCTCAGCAAGAGAGACTTGCTGGTGCCAAACTGTGTCAGTTCCTGGACACTCAATCAGCTAGCTACCCCAACAAACTCATCAGAACCCTGCCAGCCTGCATTTTACCTTGCAGATTAACACCAAGTGTATCCCAGGCCCAGAACGCCCCAGAAGCATCCCTCTGTGGTGTCTAGCCCCTGTCACTGGACACTCTCAGTAACTGCCAGGTATGCTGTCCCCAGAGAGACAGTGTGCACACAGATGGAAGATTACAATTTAGGATCGAGTCCTTTGTAATAACACAGCACTGTAATCTGTGGTGAAAACAAAGACAAGTTGTTTAACAGAGAGCAGAGAATAATAGAGTCAAGGGAGTGTTGAGCAAGAATAATGGAAACAGAAATGGTTACCAACAAAAGTATAACGCTTTCTAGAGATTAAAACTTAAACTACAGTCCTTGTCTAATACAGTCTCTCACCAAAGCTTTTCTGCAGAGCTTGCTGGCTTCCAGTCATCACCATGGCCCAGACTTTCATGAATACCCCTATGCCCTCAAAGGGGTTTTCTCAGCAAATGGATAACAGAGGTTCTTTTTCCTTCCTCTTATGGTTCAATAAACCTTTGAAATGCATCATTTTGATGGGCACCCCCCAATAAGACTCTTTGCCCCCCGTTGATTGCTCTCCTGTGTGCTGTCGCCCATATTGAGTCTATATTCTGCCCTCCTGTCAACCTCTTTTTTTCCTGTTGACTCTACATGCGGATCGGGCTTCTATTGTGTTAGCTTTACCGTACTTAATTTATATTTATCAGAGAGCTAACTACCTTCCCTCCTGGTTCTCCCTTTGTTTGGTTACAGCTTTTATGGCATAATATCAGTAGGTACACATAACTCCTTCTGTAGTGTTAATATAGGCATTTCACAATGATATCAATGACCAGGGTGACACTTTTTGGATAAATACTATGAAAGCAGTGTATTAGGTGTCATGAGTTTGTCAGGTCTGATAGGAGTTTACTGACATAATAGTGAACCCTTTGCAAGTAGGCATTGAGTGCTTCCTTGGGTCACATGGCTCTCTGCACTTCACTAAGGCAAACTTTAGGTTCCTTCTAAATGAAGACGTTTCCTGTATTGGGGAATATCTAGGGTCCTTCGATAAGTGAATCACACTCAAATCTTTAATAGGCATTCTGAAATCATGGTTGATTTTACAGTTATTTTCTCACCAGTGGACTGAACAGGAATGGTTGCGAGTTCGATCAGTTTTTTTTAATAGTCTCTGACTGTGTTGGTCTTAATTACATTTGAATGTGTTTGAGTCCCCCTTACGTTAAGTTTATTGTTTCAGAATGGGTAACCTGTTAGCTTGTTTAACCTCTGAAATGCCCTGAAATAGATATTAACTTCTTGGATAGCCCACCAGGTGGCATGTTAATTCTCTCCAGGTGCTATACCAGGGAAATCCTGCATGAAGAATGTCATCGGTTGTTTGTTTATTACAGGTCGTTGGGGTTCCTGTGGGTTCAACTTTACAGTCAACTGTGAAACAAGCTGTGGCTATCAGTGGTGGTCAGATACTTGTGGCAAAATCCAGCTCTTCAGTAGCAAAAGCTGTTGGTCCAAAGCAGGTTGTAACACAAGGAGTAGCAAAAGCCATTGTGAGCGGAGGTGGTGGAACAATTGTTGCCCAACCTGTGCAAACTTTAACAAAGGCTCAGGTGACTTCAGCAGGGGTTCAGAAAAGTGGATCTCAAGGTTCAGGTAAAGTAACTTTACAACTTGGATTACAAATTTCAGATTCTGATTCATTTTGGAACTCTGTCATGCTCCAGCATTACTCCAATGGGTATATTATTGGAGTAATAATTTCAGAATGAGATGGAAACACCTAGTCAAAATAACATGCTAAGAGATTTGTAGTAAAAACTTATTAGAATTAGGCTAGTGTAGTAATAAATTATCTTCAACAGTAGAGCTACCTAGTGCTGTATAAAGTGCTGCAAGCACAACATTCTCATTGATATGCACAGTGTTCATTGGTTAGCCACTATATTGTTGCGACTTTATTTCAGTTGCCCAGGTTTTATTATGAATCCTACTCTGCAAAACTGAATTTTTTAACATGGGTTTCTGTTTTTTATTTCATTTCTAGTGATGGCTACGCTGCAGTTGCCAGCCACAAATCTAGCAAACTTGGCAAATTTACCACCTGGCACCAAACTGTACCTTACCACCAACAGCAAGAACCCTTCGGGAAAAGGAAAACTGCTTCTGATACCCCAAGGAGCCATACTGCGAGCCACAAACAATGCTAGTTAGTCTTGCAGGGAAATCTAATGAGTTAAATAATGTAATCATTTTGTAATTAATGTGTTAAGCATTTTTTTATTCTGGTACCTTGGGAGTTAGTAATAAGACAAGTTTCTTTGTTCACTTTAAAAAAAAAAAAAAAAAAAAAGCATGGTACTGTTCAATGAGGGGACCCATGAGAGCTCTTTCATAAGTCATCACCTGACCCCCAGGTTTTTTTAAAGCAATAATTGCACATAGTGATCAAGAAGATTCCAGCCAGTCAGCATGCTTTTTTAACCCTTCATTGGTAATCTGAGAAAGGGGAGTATACAGCACATTCCTGAAACCTGCAGCTGACATTAAATTGAAAGCAGTTGTGAAAACTCGTGACAAATATTAGAAAGGGACTGAGAGAAACTGGAAACGTGAGCAGAAAATAACAAAAAGAAGATTCATCTTGGAAAAGGGCAAGTTGTTCTGGCTGAAGGGGAAATAATCTAAAACACAAATGTTCATATAGGATCTGATCCAAAGTCCAATGAAGTTGATGGAAAGACTCCCATTGAGTTGAGTGGGCTTTGGATCAGGGCCATAGTGAAAAAGCTGGGAAGCAGTACTGCTAAGAGTATTGGGTTGATGATTAAATAGATGTTAGTTTGCAGTGTGTCGTGGCTGCTATAGAAAAGCCCAGTGCTCTCTTAGGCTTCTTATGCGAAGATATTGCATAATGTATATGACAGGGCTGGTATAGTTTTGCCTAGTATACTCCCTTCACTTTTGAACACAAAATTAACAGAGAGAGAACAACTAGAGGGAATTGGCAACCGGCAACAAAAATGGCCAAGGAGCTCAAGGGACCAAATTATACAGAAAGTTCAAAGGGATGACATAAGGGTATTTTAGCTATCCAACACCTAAGAGAGCTGGTGTCAGGGGAGGGGGGAGATCACCTTGACAAGTTTATGAAGGGTAATGGCTAGAGCTGGTCAAAACTTTTTTAATGGAAAATGGGGGGGTTGACTAAATGAAATTCTTTTTTGCAGAAAAGTGCCTGTCTTCCTTGATAGTTTTCAAATTTTCGTTGGAAAACCAAAAAAAATCAAAATTTTCCAGAGGGGCATTTGCCCATTTTCTGATCAGCTTTGGTATTGGCACCGTGAAGGCAGAGGAGGAGTTTGAGTGCAATACACGAGGCTATAACCAGAAACAGTGGGATGAAGTGTTTAAAAAAAAAAAAAAAAAGTCAATGCTGAAATAGACCTTCCCAACTGAGATGTTTTGGGCTGTGATGTATTGCTGGGAGCCCCATTGCTTGGGACTCTGAGCTAGGTTGGGCACAATCCTGCACTAGCAGGGAAATGGACAGTATAACCTCATAGGTAAAGCAAACGTCTGCTTCTTTGGAAAAAAAGTAACCATTTTGCCCACTTTGTTGCTAGGTAAGATACTGAAAATAAGACTGAGTTCACGCTGCTCTCAGTGTAGGCTTAGAGTATCCAAATGCAGCCGTAGATTATCGCGCTTTGCAAAGTAATCATTGGTGAGTGCTCTGTAACAACTCTGAAATTGTATTCAAACACTGGTGAAGTGTATCTGATGTAAAAGCAAAATCAGTAACATGCAGGGTAATTGCTAGGATTTCACATACGCATAATCTATAAGAGGCTTTTGAAAGAGCTATTAAAGTGCTGGTTTGCATCTGCCTCTGACTAGAGACGGCAGAGCAAAACAAAAAAGACTTCCGTGTGCCCACAAGCAGCCTCAGTCCCTTTCAGTTTGTTCCCAGAGTGTGCTGAGGTGGGAGAGCACAATACCACCCTCAGAATCATGCTGTGCCCGCTGCATTGGAAAATCAGTGCATAGATGCTGCTCACTTACGAAGCACATGGCAGCCTGTGTCACACAAGGCCTTTAAAGTTAAATATACGCAGATACCTCAGCTGCTGCCTCTGTGTACCTAGGGTGACCAGATGTCCCGATTTTATAGGGACAGTCCCGATTTCTGGGTCTTTTTCTTATGTAGGCTCCTATTATCCCCCACCTTCTGTCCCGATTTTTCACATTTGCTGTCTGGTCACCCTATGTGTACCTGTTGAAGAGCTATCACAGAACCCACCCATCTGAGGACAGACATGTATAAGAGAGGAATGGGGTGTCGTTGGAGAGAAGCAAATGTCTGTGTAGTTTCACTGTTGAAATGGTGTGGCTGCTCAGCCTCTGATGCCGAACTCTGCAGAGTCATTGTTTTGATTTTTGTTACAGGTCTCCAATCAGGCTCTTCTACAAGTGCAGGGGGAGGAGGAGGAGCAGCAACCACTGCCCAAAGCACAAGTAGTGGTTTATCCCAGCATCTCACCTACACGTCCTACATCCTCAAACAGACACCACAGGTCAGAGTTGTACAGCATTTTAATTGATCCAGGGCTGCCCAGACCTTGTGCTAGCATCCGTGGTTCTGTAATAGATGAGTTTCAAATTAAGGGGGAGCCAGACCCTTCTGGGGGGCACGCCCACCTCTCTGCCCTGCTGGCCACTCGCTCTTCTCATCTCTGCTGCAGCTGACAGTATGTTCTGTGCCATTCTCCCCCCTGCGAGTTGTGTGGTGCAACTTGCTGCCTGCGGGCTGTTGCAAGATGCAGAAAGCACTGTTGTTGTAGCACAAGGGAGTAGGAGGAGAGAGAACATGCACCAGTGAATGACTGAAGGCAGCAAGTGTATTCCCCAAAAATGGGATAAAAAGGGTAAAGGCAACCTCCAAAACAGAGGTGGGACAGGGGGCTGTTGAGGGGGACACACCTGAAGAGCTTGAGGTCAGGGAGGCAGCCCCAAGGGGGAAGAGAGAGCACTAGGGGTAATAAAAGTAAGCAGGGAGAGCACTAGAGATGGGACAATGGAAGAAGGAGGCATTGGGGAGAAAAAGCAAGGGTGAGGCATGGCCAGAGGGGAGGGGGGGGAAAGAGGACAATGAAAAAAGCTAACAGAGCGAATGGACAAACAGAACGGGTGAGAGGTGGCAATTAAGTCATGATATGCGGGGAAGGACTATGGGGGCCACAGTCTAGTCTGTTAGAGTGGGGTCTCCAGCTGCTGTTGGGTCTAGCATGGCTTCAACTGTGCTCTAGATGTGACCTTTGTGGAATTCATTAGGCTTCAGAGCTGAAGGGAAAACTGCCTCCCAGTCCTTTTCTCTCCACCCAGCTGTGTCTGAACATTCAGAAGGTAAATTGTATTTGTCACAATGAATAAACTGTGAAGTATGTGAGGCTTATTAAATTACAGTGGACGTATCTGAGCAGATTGGAACCTGGCTTGTGACCTTTTCTTCTGGGGTTCTCTCACTTCCAATGTGTCACATAATGTCGCTTTACAGTGAGATGAGAGTGCTGCCTCTAGCAAGAACGTCCACTGTAATTAATTGCAAAATACTTTAAAAAACAAAACAAAAAATCTTTGTGGTAGGAAGTGCTTTGTGCCCTGTGTACTCTCTCACTGCTGTGGAGAGCGAAGATTTCCTCTAAGACCCTTTGAGGTCAGCAAACAAGATATATGGGCTTTCATATTTCTGTTAACTCCAAATGACAGTAGCAAATCTGATTAGTGTGTGCAACCTGAAGGACAAGAAATCTTTGTTTAAAATAAAATCTCAGATCACAGAAAGCAGTTACAAATGTCACTGTCACATTACTGGTGCAGAATTCAATTTTTTTCATACCATTTGATTACCACTCAGAGAACCTAACCTAGGTAACTTTTATTTTTGACCAGGGCACATTTTTAGTTGGTCAGCCATCTCCCCAGCATTCTGGAAAGCAGTTGACACCAGCGTCAGTTGTTCAGGGCAGTGTAGGAGTCGGAGCATCTTCCACTCAAGGACAGCAGGCATTAAAAGTAATAACTGGACAGAAGACTGCTTTATTTGCCCAGGTAACTTTCAAATACTGTTTGTCTCTATTGTTCAAACTATATGTATTGTCTCGTGATGGGGGGAATAATGTAACCACTTCTACAAAAAGTTCAGCCCTCCTTTGGATTTAGTTAGGCGAGAAACAGGTTTTATATTTATTTCATAGTTTCATTGTAACAGATTGGTTATAAAAAAATAAAATCTAACCAGAAGAAAAAACTCCAACCTTAGGCTTAGCCTTTTAAAAAAACAAACAAAAAACATGCTTGTACTGTATGTGGAATATTGGGTCAGATTTTCAGACAGTGACCCCTGCGTATGCATAGTGCAAATAACTGGACACAATATTGCACCTTGTTTTATTTGGATCCACAGGTTGAGTCTTGCAAATGTCCCAAGTCCCTGCATTGTAGACCTGCTCAGAGACTTCTTGGTAACTTAAATTCCAGGTGCTAATAAATTCAGGTTCTCTCTGAAAAGTAGGTCCTTTAAGGTGTCTCACGTTGGGGACCCAAAAATTGAGAGACCCATAATCGTTGGGTCACTTCTGAAAAAGTAGACGCTAATGTAGAAAATGAGCAGCTTATAAACAATTGTCTCAAAGTTAAGCTTAGTGATCTGGCTTCAAAAACACCTCTTCTTCCCTCAGAAATATTCTGATTTTTTTTGCTGCTCCAGTACAAAAAGCAGCTGTTTTAAAAATGACTTCATTGGAATGCTTTCCCTTAAATTGAACTCTCTTTTGAAGGCGGCTCCTGGTGGACAAACATCGCTGATGAAAATATCAGATGGTTCGTTGAAATCGGTGCCGGCTTCCTCACAGCTCTCCAAACCCGGCACCACCGTGCTGAGAGTATCGGGAGGGGTGATCACTGCGGCCACAACCCCAGCCATGTCCCTCCCTGCAAATGGAGTTGCACAGGTGAGAAGAAGCATTGCTAGTACATGGTCATAGGAACCTAGAAATCAAAGCAAAATGTCCAGGAGACACATATATACAAAACGTGCACAGGAAAGGGGCGTGCGTGATGCTTGGAGACACTTCTGCACTAATTTTCTTTGTGTGCTTGCGTGAGTAGAGCATGAATTTGGCATGGAGTATGCTATGCATGTGGATTCCTCCTAGTTCAGTTGCTCATGACCTCTAATGGGAGGAAGAACAAACTTGGTGCTTTATTGACGTGTGTGTGCTGACGTATGTGCCTAACCAACTTTGTGTGTTGGTACAAAGATAAAAACTTTACACTCGGGTCTCTGCTGATGCAGGTGTCTAACGATATGTAATGTTTATTTCCTAAACAATATAATCTTAAATAAATGATTTTGCTGTTTTTTCCCGTCGGTAACCTTTTTTCTTCAACGTTATTAGCTCTCTTGTGTTTTCTGACATCTGCTTGTGTCCTTGCCCGATTTTATGCTTGACAGGAAACTCAACTAATTTCTATTGGATTTTTTGCCATTTGGGCATATTTTATCATTTTACCTGTGGACAGCAAAAGAGGAAGAAAACAGCACAAAGATGGACAGAAGTCATTGTAACTAATCCAGCTTCTGTTAAAACTTGCACTGCCTCCCCTTTGAGTGTTCCAGTGCTAATCATCATCTGTTACCTATCGTGGGGTTTTCTATAATACCCATCATTGTAGTATCTGAGCACCACACTGGTAAATTAGAGCTGCATAGTGAGGTCCCCAGAAGACTGATATGGAGTGATTTGTTCTCTTTTTGCAGGATCTAGGGTTATATGGGTTATATGTATCTATTTTTGAAATATAGAATAAATCCAGTCATGATGGAAAGGATTTGTCAAAAAGAAGGATCTTGCAGCATGCCCTGAAAAGAGTTCAGACTTTGGGTTACTCTCCTTTCAAATACACATACTGACTTTGGGTGAGAGAAGACAGGAAGTTGCAAAGTGCTTAAAGGTCTCTATACAACAGGGCAACAAAAAACCCAGCAACTGTTACTTAAGTATTGGTCATTTGAGATCCTTGACTCTCTATGAGCTTTTTGGTCTCTACTCTGCTGTGAACAGATCTCCTTGAAGGTGGAAGCCTGCAAGGTTCGTGGTCCTGTGAATTTTCAGCATTTAAAGTTTGACCCTTCTGTTTGTCCCTAAATAAAGTGATAACAATGCAGCCCCTGTCAAGAGAGGCATCCCATAGTGGCACAGTGAGCCTGAAATAAGGCATTTAAATTCCAAAAGTGTTGGGAAAGAGACGGCCAAACCTTTTGGGATTCCCTCTAGACTTTCTCAAGTAGCGGTGGTCCACTGCCAGTTATATTCTAATTTATGTAATTTATATAAAGGCTACTGGTAAAAATTTCAAAAACACTTAAGTCCTATTTTCAAAACTGAGTGAGGCATTTAAGAGCCTAGATCTCATTGAAAGTCTTTGGGACTTAGGTTTCTGAGTGCCTGAGTCATTTTTGAGAATGAGACTTAGCCATCTAAATCACTTAGGTGGGTCTGAAAATTTTACCCTTTTTTATTCTTTCAGTCCTGCTAAAATTGTAGTACTTGTGCTATGAAGGACACTTAAAGCTGTCCTAATACGATCCTGTTGGGAAAATAAACTTTAACCACTCTATTGACTCGTCCTTTTATTTGAAGCAAAAATTGGCAGTGATAACTCTGGAAATGTCAGAGGAAAGAATATCTAGCAGGGGAAAGAATAGCGAGATATTTGGCAAGCTTAGTGAAAGAGACGCAATCAATTTGCAATCAAGTCAGTTTAAAAAAAAAATTTTTTTTGAGTAGTAACTCCTCACCCGCCCCTGAGCCGAGTCCCCTGCCATGGTATAGTTAAGGGGGTGTGTGTGTGTGTGTGTGTATGATTTGAATCTCATTTTCTTCTTTTTTTTTTTTTTTTAAGGATTTTTCTCTTCCCTCTTGCTGTGTGAACGATCCACACAAACAAGGCAAACTAACTTCACAAAGGAGTGAAACTGGCCATAGGCAAAGTGTTGTCAAGTGCACAAAGAAAAAGCTATATATTTTTCCTCTAATCTTTCCATTATAATAATCTTAGGTGTCACTTTCCACCTTTGCTAGACTCACATTCGCAATACCACCCACAGTTTGTCTCCAAAAGGGAGAAGAGCCAGAGACTCCATGAAGTCCGCTAAGGTCGTTGATGTTGCCCGTCTATTTTACGCTGAAGCTGCTCAGATACTATGGTGAATGGTGGCAGTACAAAACCCTAAGATCACAAAGGAACAAATCACACTTCTATCTAAATTTCTTTACCTACTGTTAAGTTGCCAGTGTCCCTTTTTAAATGAGAGTCGCCTGACTGAACAATGTACTGTCGCTAAGATGTGGATAAAGCATTAACAAAACCATTTTCTGTCAGTTGGGCCAGTGGAGGCAGCTATAAGATGAAACTGATAAAATGTTTTCCCTTTTTCTGCTGATGTCTCTAGAGCAGTGGTTCTCAACCTTTCCAGACTACTATACCCCTTTCAGGAGGCTGATTTGTCTTGCGTACTCCAAGTTTCACCTCAGTTGAAAACTAGTTGTTTACAAACTCAGAAATAAAATAACAAAAATGTCACAGGACACTATTACTGAAAAATGCCTGACTTTCTCATTTTTACCATATAATTATAAAATAAATCATGGCCTCCAGATTGAGAAACACTGATATAGTACATAGAGCAATATAAAGTCATTGTCTGCATGACATTTTAGTTTGTACTGACTTTGCTAGTGCCTTTCATGTAGCCTGCTTTAAAACTAGGCAAATACCTAGATGAGTTGATGTACCCTCGACGACCTCTGCGTACCTCCAGAGGTATCCATACCCCTGGTTGAGAACCACTGCTCAAGAGTTCTGAGCAGCTGTGAAATATTCAAGATTCAACTTCTGTGCTGTGCTAACTCGCTCTCAACAAGGAGGTAAGCCTCCTGTGTGAATAGGGAACTTGGTTCCTGAGAACGTTGTTCGTGAAGTTCCAGTAGCAGCAGAGTAGTTCTTACATGTATGGCCTGTTTCATTCCTGCTCAGAACTCCAGGGCAGTTGCAGGGAAACCGACCCAAAATGTGTGTGTTTTGGAAATACTTTTAAGAGCTTTGCTTTGCATGACAGTATTACCTAAAGACAGTAGGATTGTGAATAGATATAGATGCAGTTGCTTTTATTTCTCTTAAATGCTCCTCTCTAGCAGTATAACAAATTATTTTAAATGCTCAGTAAAATAAAAAGGAATTTGACACTGCCACGTCTCTCTCTCTAATATAGCAAGTGGATGGTGCAGGTTCCAGTTTATCTTCCAGTGTGGGTCCTCTGTCAAAGACATCAGGACAGCAACACCAAATTTGTATAAACCAGGGGCAGTCTGGTTCATCAGTAGCTAATAAAACTGCTACTTCTACTGTTGTAAGTGTTGCTTCCTTGATGACTACACCAACCCCCGTTTCTGGAAAAGCTGCTGTATCAGGTAATAAACTTAGTTTCTGCCTTTTGTTACTGAAATTTAGACTGGGACTATAACTCCTTCAGATACTTTGTACAGTAAATGGTAATATTTAGAGCACTTGCATTTTTGAGCTCTTATCAGAAATTAACTGTAGATTTAGCAATTTCCTCTAGTTTCTAAAACCTGTCTTAGTAAAATGACTTTTTGATTAACAGAAAGAAGGTTGCAAAAAGAACAATGAAAAGAACAATTTGAAATTTGACTTCCTAGGTCATTTGCATGTTGAGTGTTTCTGATTAGAGTAATGACTTTAACTTTCCATTAGTGGTTAGTGAGGAATCTCTGTTTTGATGCCGTTTACTTTCTTTTTACAAAGATGCATCCCACTTGTCCAAGTACATGGTTATATCAAAGGTAAAACACTGAAGAGATTTGAACACTGATACTGCAGACATAGGACAGTTTGTACCCAAACCATCAGTTCACTGGTTTAATAATTCAGTTATCTAGTCAATAAGGAAGGAGTCATTCACCATTTTCTAACATTAAAAAATAATGTAAAAATTAAGAATTGGAATAAATGTGTTCTAGGCTAGATAGTTGCTTAAATAAACATGTATAGATATAGTGTATTCTCCTGGTTAGCAGACAGAAATATCAACTTTTTAGTTTTCAGTGTAGTAGCCGTGTTAGTCTGTGTCAGCAAAACGAAAATAAGAAAGAAAAACTTGTAGCACCTTAGAGACTAACAAATGTATTTCAGCATAAGCTTTCGTGGGTTAGTACCCACTTCATCGGATGCATGGAATGAAACATACAGTAGACAGATATTTATACAGTCAGAGAAACATGATAAGGTGGAGGTGCATAGACCAACCTTAAGAGGCTAATTAATTGAGAGGAACCATAACAGCAGGGGAAGAAAAACCTTTGAAGTGATAAACAAGATGGTCACACAGGTGTGAATGAGGATCGTTAACTTAAGGGAAATAGATTCAATTAACGTAATGGCCGAGCCATTCCAAGTCCTTATTTAATCCTGAGGTAATGCAATCTAGTTTGCATATCAATTCGAGTTCAACAGTTTCTCTTTGAAGTCTGTTTTTGGAGTTAATCTGTCGCAACACTGCTACCCTCAAGTCTGTCACTGAGTGATTAGGGAGGTTGAAGTGTTCTCCTACTGGTTTTTGAAGGTTATGATTCCTGATGTCAGATTTATGTCCATTTATTCTTTTGCGTAGAGACTGTCCGGAAACCGTTACGTTAATTGAATCTATTACGTTAATTGAATCTATTTCCCTTAAGTTAACGATCCTCATTCACACCTGTGTGACCATCTTGTTTATCACTTCAAAGGTTTTTCTTCCCCTGCTGTTATGGTTCCTCTCAATTAATTAGCCTCTTAAGGTTGGTCTATGCACCTCCACCTTATCATGTTTCTCTGACTATAAATATCTGTCTACTGTATGTTTCATTCCATGCATCCGATGAAGTGGGTACTAACCCACGAAAGCTTATGCTGAAATAAATTTGTTAGTCTCTAAGGTGCTACAAGTTTTTCTTTCTTATTTTCGTTTTGCCAACTTTTTAGTGTAAAAGCTACACTTAGTTGCAAATCAACACGTTTTAATGATTATACCAACCAATGAGAAGGGACTTCTTTTTAGGAAAATTCAAATGAAAAACAAGATTAAAATTAACTATTTAAATCAAGGTTTCCTGCTCGCTTACTTAAATCATGATTAAAATGATTATTTAAATCAATCCCCCTTGTAAATATGCTATATGCTCCTATTAGCTTTGCTTCTCAAGACAGTCAACATTTATTATTAAGGGGCTTGGGAGACCCAGGTTCAGATCCATTCACCCCATCTCCCTGGGCAAGTCACTTTCTCTGTGTCTTAGTTCCCCATCTGTATAATGGGGATAATAGCACGGTCCTGCCGCACAGGGTCGTTTTGAGGAAAACTGATGTGCTCAGATCTAGTGTAATAGGAGCTATATAGGTAGAATTTAGTTTACTTCATTTACAGGTTATGTTTATCAGATCCCTAAGAATAAGTTCAGAAAAATGTACGTCAAGACTTTTGTCTTATTAGAATCATAGAATCTCAGGGTTGGAAGGGACCTCAGGAGGTCATCTAGTCCAACCCCCTGCTCAAAGCAGGACCAACCCCAACTAGATCATCCCAGCCAGGGCTTTGTCAAGCCTGACCTTAAAAACCTCTAAGGAAGGAGATTCCACCACCTCCCTAGGTAACCCATTCCAGTGCTTCACCACCCTACTAGTGAAAAAGTTTTTCCTAATATCCAACCTAAACCTCCCCCTCTGCAACTTGAGACCATTACTCCTTGTTCTGTCATCTTCTACCACTGAGAACAGTCTAGATCCATCCTCTTTGGAACCCCCTTTTAGGTAGTTGAAAGCAGCTATCAAATCCCCCCTCACTCTTCTCTTCTGCAGGCTAAACAATCCCAGTTCCCTCAGCCTCTCCTCATAAGTCATGTGCTCCAGCCCCCTAATCATTTTTGTTGCCCTCCGTTGGACTCTTTCCAATTTATCCACATCCTTTTTGTAGTGTGGGGCCCAAAACTGGACACAGTACTCCAAATGAGGCCTCACCAGTGCCGAATAGAGGGGAATAATCACGTCCCTCGATCTGCTGGAAATGCCCCTACTTATACAGCCCAAAATGCCGTTAGCCTTCTTGGCAACAAGGGCACACTGTTGACTCATATTCAGCTTTTCGTCCACTGTAACCCGTAGGTCCTTTTCTGCAGAACTGCTGCCCAGCCATTCGGTCCCTAGTCTGTAGCAGTGCATGGGATTCTTCCGTCCTAAGTGCAGGACTCTGCACTTGTCCTTGTTGAACCTCATCAGATTTCTTTTGGCCCAATCCTCTAATTTGTCTAGGTCCCTCTGTATCCTGTCCCTACCCTCCAGCGTATCAACCACTCCTCCCAGTTTAGTGTCATCTGCAAACTTGCTACGGGTGCAGTCCACACCATCCTCCAGATCGTTGATGAAGATATTGAACAAAACCGGCCCCAGCACCGACCCTTGGGGCACTCCACTTGATACCGGCTGCCAACTAGACATGGAGCCATTGATCACTACCCGTTGAGCACGACCATCCAGCCAGTTTTCTATCCACCTTACCGTCCATTCATCCAGCCCATACTTCTTTAACTTGCTGGCAAGAACACTGTGGGAGACTGTATCAAAAGCTTTGCTAAAGTCAAGAAATAGCACATCCACTGCTTTCCCCTCATCCACAGAGCCAGTTATCTCATCATAGAAGGCAATTAGGTTAGTGAGGCATGACTTGCCCTTGGTGGGCAAGAGTCCTTTGTGCTGAATAGCTGGCCGTGTTCTTTTAAAACTCTATAGGTATTAACACAACACCTTAGTCTCTGTTTAAGATTACTGTATTATTTTTAAACTCACCTCACAAATATCAAAGTCCTGTGCAATATAGTTATATGTGTCTGAGTGTGTTGGCAACCATCCAACTCAACAAAAAACATCTTCAACAATTCAGTGTGAGCATGGGCTTGCTAAGAGGATAGCAAAGCTTAGCTTATATCATCCTATTTCATGCAGAGAGAGAAATAGTAGGGGATAGACTGAGCATTGTCTAATGTGTCTCTTTCCCCCTTCTTTTAGGGTTGTTAAAGATCCACTCAAACCAGTCTAGTCCCCAGCAGGCTGTGCTGACAGTACCTAGCCAGATCAAACAGCTCAGCGTAAATACAGCATCTGGAGGTGTTCAGACTATACTGATGCCTGTGAACAAAGGTAAATGCAATGGAGGGCATTAGATGGTGTTTGACTTTGCAAAGAGCTCAGCCATTCTTGCCATACAGCAATACAAGGCTTACAAATACCCATGAGGAAAGTGTGTAGTGTGTTTCAGTTGTTCCCAAGCTTTCATGTTGCACATACAATATAACTTGGTACCAAGGGTTAATAAAACTATCCATCTAAAACAAGGGTGAAGCACTAGCTGGGAAGAGTATCTAGAATTATGCAACAAATCATTTTTATTTTTTTCCTGTTGTCCTTCAGTGATACAGTCGCTGTCTACCAGCAAAGTGTCTGCTGCGACTGCTGTAGCTTCAGCCAGTACGGTTGTACCCATCCCCTCCACAGCATCTGTCACTAAAGGTAAAAAAATGAATTTGTCACTTGTCAGTAGCACTCTCAAAGAAACTGATTGTGCGTGAATGAACATGGCTGCCGTATGGAAGTGTTCTGACCCCGTTAGTAGATCCCATTGCCTTTGGTTCTGTTTTCCACTGTGTCCATCAATTAAGTTGTAATAGGAATAGAATCTAGGGGTTGGAAAAGTGAACAAAGACACTATGCCCACAGTGTAGTCCACGGGACAGACATGTACAGAAGAGCATAAAAAAACTTAAAGGATACTTTGAAAGGTTCCCATAGGTAGTAAAACTTGCATGGTGCCAACCCACCACTGTGGAAACATATGCAGTGCTACACTATTCATAGCAGTGTGTGTTAATCAAAACATGAACACTGCCCTAAGAATGGTAATTCAGTGGTGGAATCATTGGGCAGTGCTTCCCAGCAGCACTAAATGTCAATGGCTGTGCCATCCCAGGCCTTGCAATTGACAAAATGCCAAGGGACACTTGCAAGCAGTTCGGTTGAAATTGGATCATCCTACACAAAACCCACAAGCACCTGATGCCTTAACCATGAATATTTCTTACAAGAAGACAACTAAATGTTTTTGGGTATGGAGTGAAGCTGTATTTCAGTGGCTCTCCCTCCACTGGATGAAGGATGAATTGTCAACAGGGCAGGGTTGGCTTGTGCTGAAAGTGTAGAATACACACACAAGGTGAGGTTGCATTGCCAGATGTGTGGGGAGAGCTCATCCACACACACAGGTTGACATTATTCCCTGTTCAGTACCAGTCTTTGGAATGTGGATGTGGGTATTCCAGGCGGTTTTAATTATTCTTTCCCACCTCCCTCCTACTCACAAATAGAGCTGGTCTGATCAAATGCATAGTTCTAGTTTTAATACACTCTGCTGAGTTTTATCAGGCTTTGCCCAGCTGACTATCAACGACGCTGTCATTTTAAAAATGTGTTCTGTGTTTCTCTGAAGTTAAGATGGAGCCTGATTCAGCGGGACAGAACTGCAACTCTCTGGTCTCCCAAGATGGTCAAGCAGCAGTAAAAACAGAAGAGAGCTCAGAACTTGGAAATTACGTTATCAAGTAATTGTTCTTTCCTGTCTAAAGAGTTACATGGTTTAGTCTTTGGGCAGGTCGTAGGACAGTAAACAACAGTATCAGAACACTGGCTGAGGAATCGAGTGATTAAAATCTGAGAGCCACTGATACATTCTGTAGCATGCTATAATCTAGGTAGTCTGTTTGTTGACATTCATTTTCAGACCTCAGTTAAATCCATATCTGCAGGATGTAGTATTAAAATACTGATTCTGTGAATGGACTTATACTCAGAACAGCTAAAAATGAAGCTGTTTAATGGTGCTTAATCATTTTTGGGATTTGCTAAAAATTTGAATCTTATCTATTCACTCATAATTCCCACTGCAGTTGCGTGTTCTGATCAATGCTGGGCCATGGTCTTTGGAATACAGCTGAAAATAATTGGGGAAGGGATAATTTGATCCTCCCTCAGCTTTTTCTTTAGTAAACTCTGTTCATGTGTGCATGTGTGTTACCTCTCTCTATGTTTGTCTGGTTGTGAATGTTATTACTCACATATTGCTGTAATTGTCAAGAGATCTTTCCACATTCTAACTTGGGAGTGGGCCTGAGGATGTGGTGCCAGATTCCTTGTGTCTTAACAGCATTTACACTTCTGACATCGTGGAAGAATCTGGGGACTTTTGTAATGCCATCACAAGTGCTTTTTGGAAGTTCTTCACCCAGAGCTTGACCAGCAAAATAACTTTCCGTAGAAATCCCTGAATGTAGGAGATCTTCCCTCTGCTCACAATCCTGCCAATAACTTATATTTTCCTGTTACCATTTTTTTAAATGTCATAGTACACTCTTACTCTGGTGGAGACTTCCATAGGGATGCCTATATGTAAATCAGTCGGAAGCCAATATGCTCTTTGAATTTCACCAGTGCATACCATTGTAGAATCAGGGACTAGCATAGAAATATTTATTTAAACCAGTGTTAATGTTAACGCATTTTTTCAGGATTTTTTTAATTGATAATTATATTAGAATCCTGTATATCTGATGTATCTCTTCTAAAAAGTAATTACTCTTCACTGTGATCCTTATCTTTGCAGCATAGAACATTTGGAGAATGTCCAGCAACTTTTAACAGCGATAGTGAAGAAAGTTCCATTAATTGCTGAGAAAAGTAAGATCTGTATGAAAACAATCAGTTCGTTGTTCTTATAGCACCAAAGATGTGCATGGCACTTTGCAGCTGGGAAAATTACACAAAACAGAATGAAGTGAAACCACTGCCCCAGAATGCTTACTTTCGGGTTTTGTTGCTTGCAAAGTAATTAGGAATCTAAATCAGCCATGTCCTGCCAACAAAACAGGGGCTGCTGTTGGCCGTTACAGCTGTAGACTAGCCCTCAGTAAGTCGACCTCAGTTATGCTACTTCAGTTATGTAAATTACGTAACCGAAGTCAATGTAACTTAGGTCAACTTACTGTACTGTCTACACCGTGTTGTGTTGATGGGAGATGCTCTCCCGCTGACTTCCCTTACGCTTCTCGGGGAGTTGGAGTACAGGAGTCAACAGGAGAGCGCTCTGTCATCAACTTAGTGAGTCTTCACCTGCCCCGCTAAATCAACACCGCTGCATTGATCACAGCACTGCCGATCTAGCCGTAAGTATAGACAAGCCCTAACGGTCGTTGTCTTGCCTGTATGAGAGACAGGGTAGTTCATACTAGAACATTGGTATTTATCTAACCAACGATGGCAACTTTTAGGCAACCATCAGTCATTGATCAGGAAAAGGTCCTGTTTAATTGCACACCCTCACACCAGCCATATATGTGGTTGGGAAATATACTACTAATGATATTTCCCTCGTAATGAGTGTACTTCAGTGAGGAGAAGCTGCTGTAAACTGGAAAGGACAGACTGAATCAAATCAGTAACATGAGCAGAATGGTGGTAGTGGGTTGTGCAGAAAAGCTTTCATTGCTTCTTATTTTAGGAGTCCTCCTATAACACTCATGGATCTGCTGATTGGGAGTTACTACCCTCCTCCTAAATTTGTGCCAGTAAAAACTTCTTGAGATGTCCTTTGCTTTATTGTTGCATTTTCTATTTCGTGTTTATATTTCTAATTGTTAGCCAAATAAGTGTTTTCAGAAGAAAGTTACTTCTAACAATAGCAAAGCGGAACTTCTTCAGTCATGTTTTGTCTTTTGGGAGTTTTAAAACATGGTTGGTCTCACGTGTAGTCAGCCTAACTTGACAAAGAGAGAGAATGATTGTACAACTAAGAACATACATGCTGTGCTCAGGGAATGCACCCACTCTTTGTAAGAGCATAGAATTCTTTGTGCTGTGGGGACTGCACACAGAGAGCCCATTTTTCCCATTCTCCCCAGCAAGCACAATGTATCCAACGAAAACCTATTTGGGGTTTTCAGAAATTGCCAGCAACAAAGTAGATTAGATTTCCTGGTTCTTAAAATTTAACTCCAGTTTTTTGGCTGTGCGCTCTTTAGGTGAAGACGTCAGTTCTTTCCGTGCCAGTTCGGTGGAACAGTATTACAGCTGGAATATTGGAAAACGAAGGGCAGCTGAGGTAATCCGCTCTTTACATATTTGATTAAAGGTGATTAAAACTGGGGAAACTTCTGCAGGGGGAAACCTGGAGCCACTCCAAAGTTCTTAGCTATGACAGAAAACACACTGATATATTGGAAATGGAGGCATGTTTCACAATAATATGTCCTGGCTTCTTTCCATGTAGTACCCCAATTTACTGGTACAGAATTAATTAAATGTAAATAACCTTAAAGTTCAATTTTCAGTTGTTTCAACTTAAAATCTTCTTGGAATATTTTTAAATTGCTGGGCTGTACAATATAATGCAGTGTTTGCGTAGCCGCCTCCTTACACACTGTCTCCATATTCCATCATTGTGTAGCATAATATTGTCTCTAATTTCCCCCAGTATATTTTCACTATATTCTCTAGCTCTGCCTGTCTATTATAATTGCTCTGTGTCGCGTTCGCTCTTTGTAGAAGGACTGAGTGAGATCTGGCCTCAGGCAGAGCCATTATTGAACTAGATTCTTAATTCATTGTGGAGAAATTTTTTGTATTATTGTTTTGGAGCTATTTTTATGGTTGCAGTTGCATTTTCCTATTTACATAATTTTTCTCCCTTGTTGCTATATGAAGGACCTGTATAGGAAACAGTGAGGCTGACTAGATGCAGCACGGTTCTGGTGCGCAAAATTTAAAAAGCTGCAAAACAATAGATACATATTTCCCTCTAATGGCTTTCAGTTACTGTGATCATAGGTGTTGCTAGAAGGCTGAAGTTCACACACAAGTGTGATTATGTTGATTATGTACCTAACTTATCCCCTGTGAAGTAGGGATCTTTCCGTTTGACACAGATGGTGGGAACAAAAGCCGAGTTTAAATGACCTGTCCAAGGCTACAGAATGACTCAGGATCAGGACCACCAATCCATGCTCATTCTTCCAGGTCATGCTGCTTTCTGAGGAAGTACCTGGTGTAATCGCAGTCTCCATGTTCTTAGGACCCTAAATTACTGCACTTGTCCATGTTCTGGTCTCCTAGAACTCAAACGTAAAACACCTCGGCTAAGCAAAGCTCTCACTTTGATTTCCCACAGTGGCAACGAGCAATGACTGTGAGAAAAATCCTACAAGAAATCATAGAGAAGCATCCCAGATTTCACAACATCAGCCCCCTGAAAACCAAGCATGTGGTGCATTGGTGTCGATGCCACGGCTACACTCCGCCTGACCCTGAAGCCCTAAGGAACGAGGAAGATTCAATAGAAGATGTGCTGACTCAAATAGACAGTGAGCCAGGTGAGCATTTAAGGGAGGCCAGCTCCAGTGCCCTTTACCTCCAAAAGACGTTGCCTGTTAAACAACCCCCATCTCTCTCCCACTTTATTCTCCAGTATATTCTTGAAGCTATTTTCACTCTGTTGGAATTGCAGAAATTAGAGATCAGAAAGGCCTAATAGTACATCTGCCCCTTCCTTCTATCAAACCAAATTGTTCTTTACAGTTTGTTTTCAATGCTCTGTGCAGCCTAGTTGTTGACATTGGAATAGTGTGGAGAGGCCCCAACCAATGTCAGGATTCCATTGGACTAAACACTGTACCAGCACAGAGTGGAAGCCAGCCCCTGCCCCAAGGAGTTTACAGTCTAAGACAAAGAGTGGGGGAATGCTGGGGCTTCCATCGCTGCCTCGTGGATAGTGTTGCGCAGCTGAACACATTTCACTGTCAGGAATCTTCCTACAACTTTCCCATTTCTGAATTTCATACCACTCTTTCCTGTTCTGCTCCTTTGTATCACTTTCAAATAATCCCTCTCAAAACCAGATCCCTCCCCTAAAGCTGGATTTCCTCCCCATTCTGATCTTTCCTCCCCGTTCTGATCTTAGTGATTTTATTGATCTGTGAAAAGACTGAGCCTGGGTTGCGCCCTTGTCAGTGCATTGTGCTGGATCAGGTGTGCATGGCTAAGTGCAGCTGAGACCCCTGGCATGATCTGGCATGTTACAGAAGTGATGTGTTTGTGAAATAAAGGGAGTAGAGACTGAAGGGTCATCAGATTGATCTTTGCTTTCCGATCACTTCCTGTTGGCCAGCATGATTCTGGGACAGTAGTCTGAGGACGTTAGACCTTACTGGTTCTGCCTTCCAGGATGGAGCATGCTTTCCCAACATGGAGTGGGTGAGAGTTAAAATGGGCCAGGGAAGAAGAAGCGATCCAAAAATCAGTGAAACAATAGTCGATTTGACATTAAGAGCAAGGACGCAACCAGTGGTGGCAAGAGAAATAGTGAAATTGAGCGTTAATAAATCTTTGTACTCTTCTCCCCCAGCAGACTACAAGTGCGCATATCAGAGCCAACTCTCTTGGTTTAAAGCAGCTCCATGGAGGGTTTTAATTTGCCTAATTAGACTGTGTGTCTTTGAAAGGAGATTTGCTCAGAGCATGGGAGGCTGTTCTGCTGCTGGAAAATAAACCCAGGGTGAGAACATGAAACTGGCCTAACTCAGGGAAGGTCTGGGGGAGAGGCACTGCTTACACCTACACAAAAATGAGCCTTCCACCTCTCTGACACGAGGCCGTCCCTAACCACAGGACGGCTCCCTAGTGGGACTTAACTGCTTGGATTTTACACCACAAATGCCACTTGTGAAGATAAAATACTAGCTGTCATGGGCACAGGGGTAACTGCATGTCTGTCCTTTTCCTGGACTCTGAGCCTCCGGCCTTTACCTCTCTAGCGTGGAATTCTGCAGTTCTCCCACTCTCAGCCCTGGGGTACAGTACCCTGTGTATCAGCTGTGCTTGCCTGGCAGGTCCAACTGGGATCAGACACCATGGTACTTCCCTTTGGGAGTCTGTGACCAGTGGTACACAGCGACCAGGACAGCCTTCTCAACACCAGCGTCTTATTTTAACAGTAGGACAAAGCATTAGAGAGAAGGTGTTCAGAGTTCATATGTCTATCTTTAAGTGGCATGATTAGCAGGAACTGGTGAGTGAAAACACTTTGTACTGTAAACTTGCACTTGGTGTCATTAAAGAGAAGAATCTTGGATAGTATTTATTCTTTCTTCAGCCTTGTGTTCTTAAGTGTGGAGTACTAACATATGCCCTTTAATTACCTGAATTTCTCACTAGACCTTGGTCATGTATCCATTTTTAAGTGCTCTTCTCATCATGGCTTAAGTAAGACTGAATGCTTCTCTTTTAGAGTGCCCATCTTCTTACACCAGTGGCGAAGAACTCTGCCGAAAATTGGAGGAGCTGCAGCAGTTTCTGAAACAAGAACCAGAGAATGATGAGGAAGTGGATATCCTCAGCTTTACTGAGCCACTGAAAATAAACATTAAGAAGGAACAGGAAGAGAAACAAGAGGAAATGAAATTCTACTTGGCCTCCCTGCCTGCATCAGAGTTTGTGAGGGACATGGCACAGAAGGTAGTGAAACATGATTCACAAAGCTAATGAACTGCTACTGAGCTAGTAATTACCTTATATTTATAATAATGTATTTTGTCCAGATGGATCCTGTGGTGCTTAGTTGATGAAGAGCAAGCGATTTATTTCTTCATAGTAGCAGATTGGGGAGAAAGGGGAGATCCTCTGTGTAGCAGCGGGGGAGAAGAGAGAGCTTTTCTCCTTCCAGTCTCATCAGCCAGAGGGAGAAGAGGGTAAAACTTTTCCTTCTTGCCAGCATCTGAGCAAAACTCCATATGCAAGTCATAGCCAGCACAAAAGGCAGGACGTTGGGAACTGAAATAAAGCTATATAATACAGATTTAGTCTTCACAACCGGGAGGGGGCAGAACGTGAAACTAGTCAAGTAAATATAGGTACAAATTTAACAAAGGGGAGGGGTGCTTTTTTGCTCCCCAAAGTGTCCCCAAATCAAAATTGATTTAACTTTTTCTGTGTTTTAGATATGTCCCCACAGCCATTTGTCTGATCGGGTTTCACCTGCGCTGTATATTCTTTCAAATCTAAACCCTGAAATTATATTGTACTACAACTTTACAGTGCTTGTTAGTTTTTTCATTGTAACTGGTTATTCCTGAAGCACATTGTTCGCCGTCATCTCATCCATAACAAAGCCTTATCGGTTATTGGTTATTTTATTTGATGTAGTAAACTGTCAGATTAAAAATATTCTCTCTCTCTCTCTCTCTCTCATTTTATAGATAGGGATTCCTTTTCAGCCTGTTGAGCTGCACAAAAACGTTTATGCATCAGTAATAGAAGATATGGTTTTAAAGGTAAGCTATTACCTGACAGCGATTCCATTTCTATAATTGTATTAGACCCAGTAATATAGAATAATGATCAGTTCAGAACACTTGCACAGAATCAAGTGGTGTGTCTGTTTGTTTTTAAAACCTCCTAACTATGGTCTGCTGGGCTGGAGACAGTACTACGATCTAGAAACACCTAAGCTCTAATCCTCTGATATTTATTCTGACACTGAATCACTCTGTAACCTTGAACATGTCACTTTGAGTTTCCCAATCGGTAAAAAAGAAGATACCTACCTACCCTAGAGATGTTGAGGATTAATTAGTGTTTTAAAGGGGCTAAATATTTTTTCCCCAAGTATTGCTGTCCCTTTTTTGGCTGCGATGTTAGGCCATCTGAATGTTAGGCTGCTGGATACCTGAAATGAGTGGTAGTTCTCCTTCATACAAGAGTGTGATACCAGTATCTGTCATTTGCAACTTCGGATAAAGGAAAGACTATACTATTTATCACCAAAGCCCTTTAACAACTTGAAACTGGGGAGTCCTATTGGTATTATGTTTAGGGCTCATACCAATCACTTTTAGCAGGGCTTTGCTGGTCTTAGGACACCAGAATCTTTTTCGGGTTGTTGGTACAGTTTATAGTCTATTGGCCGATCAATTTTATAAAAGCTAACTGAGTCCGGAGTTTAAAAAAATAAAAACCAAACTTTTGACTGAACTGCTGCTTATTTATGAAATTGAAGTCAGATTAAAATAAAATCCATTGTTTAGTCTTTTCACATGTCATCCCCTAACACTGCCTTTGTCTTAGGCCACTGAACAACTTGTGAATGATATCCTAAGGCAAGCACTGGCTGTTGGGTACCAGACAGCTCCTCACAACAGGTACAGTGACTGACCTCCCTTTTATCATTTATGCCATTTACACAACAGTTTTACCTGCTTTAAGAAACTGTTAAAACTTCACATAGTTCAAACTGTGTGAGCAATGAAACCTCAAGAGTATAGAATCACAGAAATGTAGGGCTGGAAGGGATCTTGAGAAGTCAAGTATGGCCCCCTGCGCTGAGGCAGGACCAGGTAAGCCTAGACCATCCCTGACAGATGTTTGTCCAATCTGTTCTTAATGATCTCCAGTGATGGGGATTCCGCAACCTCCCTTGGAAGCCTATTCCAGAGCTTAACTACCCTTACAGTTAGGAAGTTGTTCCTAATAACTAACTTAAATCTCCTTGTTGCAGATTAAGCCCATTACTTCTTGTTCTACCTTCAGTGGACATGGAGAATATTTGATCACTATCCTCTGTATAACAGCCCTTAACATATTTTAAGGCTATCGGGTCCCCCCCTCAGTCTTCTTTTCGCAAGACTAAACATGAGTAGTTTTGTTTTGTTTTAATTTTCTCAAAGGTCAGATTTTCTAAACCTTTTATCATTTTTGTTGCTCTCCTCTAGACTCTTTCCAATTAGTCCACATCTTTCGTGAAGTGTGGCGCCCAGAATTGTACATATTCCAGCTGAGACCTCATCAGTGCCAGAAATAGCGGGATAGTTAGCTCCCATGTCTTACATATTATACTCCTGTTAACATACCCCAGAATATTTGCTTTTTTTGCAACTGTATCACATTGTTGACTCGTACTCAATTTGTGATCTACTATAACTTCCAGATCCTTTTCAGCAGTACTGCTGTCTCGCCAGTTATTCCCCGTTTTGCAGTTATGCTTTTGGTATTTTCCATCCAAGGTGTAGTACTTTGTACTTGCCTTTATTGAATTTCATCTTGTTGATTTCAGACCAATTCTCCAATTTGGCCAGGTGGTTTTGAATTCTAATCCCATCCTCCAAAGTGCTTGTAACCCTTCCCAGATTGATGTCACCTGCAGATTATATAAACGTATTCTCCAGTCCATTATCTAATCATTAATGAAATTATTAAATAGTGCCAGACCCATACAGATCCCTGAGGGACCTCACTAGATACGCCCTCTCAATTTGACAGCGAACCATCAATAACTACTCCTTTGAGTAGAGTCTTTCAACCGGTCGTGCACCCGCTTTACAGTAATTTCATCTCGACCACATTTCCGCAGTTTGTTTATGAGAATGTCATGTCAGACTGTGACAAAAGCCTTACTAAAACCAAGATATTTTACATCTACCACTTCCCCAATCCACTAGGCTAGTAATCCTGTCAAAGAAGGAAATTAGGTTGGTTTGGTATGATTTGTTCTGACAAATCCATGCTGGCTATTCCTTAAAACCCCGTTATATTCTAGGTGCTTACAAATTGTTCAATAATTTGTCCCAGTATTTTCCCAGGTATTGAAGATAGGCTGACTGATCTATAATTCCCCAGATCTTCTTAGTACCTGTCTTTAAAAGGGGAAACAACATTTGCCCTTCTCCAGTCCTTTGGGACCTCACCCATCCTCCGTGAGTTCTCAGAGATCATTGCTAACTGTTCCAAGATTGCTTCAGCTAGTTCCTTAAGTACCCTGGATGAATTTCTTCAGGCCCTGCCGACTTAAACATATCTAACTTATCTAAATATTCTTTAACCTGTTCTTTCCCTATTTTGACTTGTGTTCCTTCTCCTATGTTGTTAATATTAATTGTGTTGAGTAACAGGTCACCATTAACCTTTTTAGAGTGAAGCAAAATAGGCTTAAATACCTCATCCTTCTTGATGTCATCACTTATTTGCTCTCCTTCCCCGCTACATAGAGGTACTATGCTTTCCTTTGTCTTATAGCATGCACACTTTTGGTCTTTGCAGGATGTCTATTACCTTTGTTAATAAAATAAAATTATAAACAGATTATTACTACAAGAATTACTGAACAAAAATCTTCACTCCGTTGCTGGCTTGTGTAAGGGGTCCCATTTCCATTGAAGGCTGTCTTCCTTTAAAGATGACCAGTACCATATGATGATGTACAAGTATTGGTCACCTGAAAACTAACTTTAAAGTGATCAGCTTAGACTGTAAGTGTTGGCCCAGTATTCTCACCAGAAGCACTTCAGTTTTACAACTGTTTGCATTCCAATCTTATGGCTCCTGGACTGGCAGGGGCTCGGAGTTTTCTGTAGAAGCAGCAAATTCATCCTCAGCCAGTCGGGGAGGGAGAATTAGCAAAGTGCTGCTTTTCACCCTTGAGCCAAGTGAGGGGCAGTAGTGACTGACTCCTAAATCCTCTCTAGTTCACATTTGGAAGGATTGCTGCAATGCAAGGACTTACATATGAAAATTAAGGGGGAGGTGGCTGTTCAGGGTTCTGGGGTGGATGTGGAATACTCTCCACCCTGATCAAAACAAGTTGACCTACAAATGATCTGCCAGTGTCCTGACAAGTCCCCAGTAGCCTACTTAGTAGCATGGGAATCAAGTAGTTCTTACAGTAACTTCTGATCCAAACACTATTCTAGCCAACTACAAAAGCAGTTTCTCCTCTCTTGGTGTTCACACCTCCAGATCAGCTGCTAGCAGTGGACTTCATCCTCCCTGATTGCATTAACCTTGTTATCTCAAACCTGATTCTTGCCTACATATTTATACCTGCCTCTGGAAATGTCCACCACATGCGTCTGACGAAGTGGGTCTGCGCCTATGAAAGCTTATGCTCCAATATATCTGTTAGTCTATAAGGTGCTACAAGACCCTGTATCGCTCTTGCAGATCCAGATGGACACGGCTACCCCTCTGATACTATTCTCCTTTTGTTTAGTTGATTTAGGGAGTTCTTCATCCTGTCTTCATATTGTTCTAGCAGAACTTGAAATTGGAAAAAAAAAAACCATAGTGTTTAATATGTGCAAGCAAATGGCTTAATTAAAATACTGCCTGTTCCACAAAACTGATACTTTAGCACTTCCCTTTAATTTTCATATGCTTATGCCCAAGGAGTATTCCTCCAAATTTTCTGATAGCATCCATTTTGTGGTAGGGCATTTTAATACCTTTTCTCTGTAGCTGTAACACTATTATCCTTTTTTGGCTTTTTCCCCCCCATTAGTAAATGTATTGGCCTGGTACTTCAGAGACAGTTGGCTTTTTGCATACTGTAATGGTTTCTTTGATTTGTTCTCTGCAGAATTCCAAGAGAGATCACAGTGATGAATATTCACCAAGCCATCTGCAATATTCCCTTTCTTGATTTCCTCACAAACAAACATATGAGGATATTAAATGAGGAACAGTGAAATAACCCGAAGATGCTGTAGTAACAATGGATTGGATTGAAGAGTGAAATATTTAATGACAATTCCACTGTCTCTGTAGGACGCTATTATATACTTTTTATAATGTTGGGCTACTAGATCGTTACCTCCAATTAAAGATGCACCTTAATGCAACAAAATTATGCTCTGTTCCAAATCAAGTTGTTAGATTGCAGTGTTGTTTACTCAGTAAGTGGATGAGCAAACTTTGTCAGTTTGCACTCAGTTGCTAGCTGAAAAAAACTTGGCAGCGAAATAGGCCTCCTCCAACTGATGACTGGATAGCTTGCTGAGGTGATGCATTTTTAAAATGGAAATGATTCTTTGGCACTTCAGCTCCCTTTGAGGCAATCCACAGACCAGTACAGGTTTTGCTGTGAGCTGGGGAGCCATTGAAGACCATTTGCCCAAGGTATTGCGAATACATGCAAAGCAATAAGAACAGGAGTACTTGTGGCACGTTAGAAACTAACAAATTTATCTAAGCATAAACTTTTGTGGGCTACAGCCCATTTCATCGGATGCATAGAATGGAACATATAGTAGGAAGATTCATTTTCTCTGTGTGTATATATCATCTTCCTACTATATGTTCCATTCTATGCATCCGATGAAGTGGGCTATAGCCCACGAAAGCTTATGCTTAAATAAATTTGTTAGTCTCTAAGGTGCCACAAGTACTTCTGTT
This sequence comes from Chelydra serpentina, assembly GCA_037349315.1. Lineage (NCBI taxonomy): Eukaryota > Metazoa > Chordata > Testudines > Chelydridae > Chelydra > Chelydra serpentina. The sequence goes on from JBAIAC010000023.1 coordinate 3,325,436, forward strand.
CTTTTTGCGGATACAGACTAACACGGCTGCTACTCTGAAACATGCAAAGCCGTAGGCAGCTTTGGAAGCTGGTTTGTTTGGAGGCTGATGCTTGTGGTGAGCGACTTGTGCAGATATAGTTGAATACCGTGAACATGGCTTCTGTTCCACAGCAGGATCAACCATACAGCTAACTGTACGGTAACAAATATTTCCTTCCTTTAGGAGGGACTGAGTGAGCACCTCAGACATCCCAGTGATGGTAGGTTGGGGGCATGGCCAAGATGAATAACTAACGTCAAATTTAAAGAGACTAACTGAGCATGTGGCCTATGTGAGAGGAAAAGTAAAGTGACTTGGATGTGTGGCTCTTTTCACAGAGGATTCTGTCAAGATTTCTGGGCATTAATTGGTGAGATCCTTTGCTTGCCTAGCAAGTATTGACCTTGGCTGCTGGAAGAATCCCGATTACTGAGCTGGAGAGCAAGCCACTAGCTCTGTAATACTCGTTTAAATTTTTGGAGAACATTAGTCGATGATCAGCACAGATTGTGAGGAACTTGACAGCAACAAAGCTTTGGTTTAAACTCTGTGAAGCAGAAAGATGCCCAGTAGGACTGGGGAAAACACCAGTACTTTGGACATGGGAGCATCTGATACTGTGGCTGTGGGTAGAACCTTTACTTCCAGTCCCACCACTCACCTGCCTTGGGTATAGCCATGTTCTCCTTCTTGTGAATGCACATCTGAAGGGCTAATTGACGTAAGAAGGTCTAACCGAGAATATAAAAATCTTCCCGGTATGTATTTGGCAGTATTGTAAACATGCTGTCAAGGTTGAGGGGCCCAAAATTTGACTATTACCAGGCTTTTGAAGTCCTTGTTTTTTTGAGGCAGTACCACGTAAAGGTTGAATGAGGGCCTGAGAGCCGGGGACTCCTGAATTCTGATCCCATCTGGGTCACTGATTTGCTGTTGGCCTGGAGGAAGTTGCGCCACTGCTCAGTGCCTCAGTTTCCCCATGTGCAAAATTGGGAATAAGGATACCTATCTCATAGGGGTGTTCTGAGGCCTAATTTGTGGAGCAATTTCAAAATGTAAAGCATTTTAGAACTGCTAAATAAGCTTATTTTGTTGGGGGAAAAGGGTGTATTTCAAAAACTAGTACTTGAGTGCTTTTTTCACTAGAAAATTAATAAACTGGATGCCAGGATCTCTTCAGTTAAACACAACTATGTGCATGCTCCAGGGAGAGTGGTTCAGCTGAAAAAAGGTGGTTTCAGGCTTTCAAGGAGCAGTTACAAACCAGAGTGAATAAAATTAAATTAGTTTTTAAACTATAGACCCTTGACACTGTCCTCCTGAGGCCAGAATCGGCCATTGGTGCCCAATGCAAAGAGAACCTTTGTCTGCAGAGAGCCTCATTGAAATCAACAGGACTGGAGTACAGTACTACTCAGTTTGCCCTTAACATTGAAAATGGGACTGATGAGAGGGAATTTGAGTCGGGCTCTGAGATGAAGAGCTTTGATGGCATTGGAGGGGATGTTTTAAGCACTCGGGGGCTCAACTGTGGAATTCTTACTTGTGCTGGTGAGCACCAGCAAGATCAGTTGCATGAGAGGGCGCTCGCTGGCTTGAGGAACAGCTGCACAATCTGGCCCTTGCTCTACAATAGTCTGAAGTACTCTTGCTAGAGCCTAGTGGCTGGGCCAGTGCTGAGAGCAGAGGGGAATCAGTTTAATTTAGGAACTCAAGCTTCCCGAAGTGCTGTTGGGACCTGGCAGCCTCTTATCCTTTGTTTATTTGCAGGCTGTAAGGAAGTCACTTGTACACAATTTGTAAGTTAGGGAAGAAAATTTTATGCTGCCTGGGATGGGACTACAGAACCTATGTGGCAGTTAGTTGCCCTTTTGGGCAGCCAACTGGTATTGGCACTGGTATTCTGGAGAGACACATGCACTTCCATCCCTTAGTACTAAATTACTCATTGGCTGCCTGGTTTTCAAAAGTGCCGAGCACCCAGCAGCTCCTATGGACATAGGAGCCCATCTTTGGGCATCTGCCATTCAAAATCTTGCCCCAGCTGCTTGAGCCACATGATTTTTCTGTAACACTAGAGAACGAAATGTTCAGCATTTGAGTTCTAAAAAGGCCCCTAAACAAAGGCATCTGTTCTGTAATAGTTTGAAGGAGCTACAATGATTGAGTCTCTTGATTCATGTCTAAGCAAGCCCAGATTAATATAGTTACCCCTAGGAGAAAAATCCAATGTGAAATTTGCTAAGAACAAACTATCCATTGAAACCAAAAGCAGCTACCAATAATATTTGTTTAGTCCTCCAAATGTAGGACATTTTTGCAAGAAGGTCTTTGAATTTTCAAGAGTGGTGGGAGAGACATTTCTTCATGAGAAGATAATCTGTTCGGTCAGAATTGAAGAGAAGAAAGTTATGTCACACAACAAGGGGAAGGCTGTAAAAATTGGTAAACAAAGTTAAGTGTGAAAGAAATTGGAATATTTCTAAATATTCCCCTATATGCTTCTGTGGCTTTTTAAAAAGTCTTAATGTCAGTCAAAGATCTTCTTATAAACATTGTCCATATTTGAAATGTTGAGTGTTTAAATCCTCCACATTCTGTATTATAATGTAAAATTGTGTAATATACATAAGTTTACAATAAATTCTTTTATTAGTTGCGATGACATTATCTGACTTTCACCTGTCACCCAAATACAGTTTTTTCTAAACTGTCATTCTGCAGCATACACCATTGCACTGCGTGTGTCATAAAACAGGTGTGCAAAAAGAAACAAACTCCTTTGTGCCTGAAGCAAAACAGAAATTTTATCTTTTGTTGGCTCTGCAGAAAACCTGACTGTTCTTAAACTTGGCCAAAGCAAAAGAGAGTTTTTGCCTTTGAGGTTTTTTTATGGTTTATTATGAAGGTTTCATTCTTTTGAAAGAGGGAGCCAGGAACTGAGCAAAAATGCTTGATGTGCCCGTGCAAACAGCAACAGACTTATTTGCCCTTAGAAATGAGTGAAAGTTGAATGAAAAGGGAAGAAATCTAACGGGCTTTGAGCAGGTTATTTATCAATTTTCTTGACAGGACCGGTAAAAATTGTCAATCATCATATAGTTCAGACGATGAGAACCTTGTACTGCCTTTCAGAATACTGAAGTCCTGATTCTCATTGATAGTAGAGTCTTTAGTGTAAATGAGAATCAGGCCTTGGAAGACTAACCAAAAAAAGGACAAAATTGTCAGGTTATCAATCTCCGTTATTAACACACTAGGAATATTTTCGCTAAAGCCTTCCCACATGCTGATTGACATATTTGTAAACATATTTACAGAAAATAAACCCTCAGTTGTAGAAGATGAAAAATGTATTCATGCAGAACACTAACTACATATGTATTTATCAAGTTTTTCTGATTTTCTATTATTACCTCCCTTCCAGCAAGGAAGGTCTTTCCTAAACAGCCATCTGGCTGCAATTGTTTTGGTACAGAACAGGTACAGCAAGGCACCAACAGTGTACATATCCCAATGTGCCTCCCTGTTGTGGAAGGATCACCTCCAAACATGGGCAGTTCAGTCCTTGCCATCTGTGCTGCTAAAGCAAACAAGGCTCCTCTTAGACAGATATTTGCACTAAAACCATGAACTGGACTGATCCCATCAACTTACCTGACAATGGTGGCCTGTATGGAGACAATATGAACTATTAACCCAATATGCCCCTGTGACGGTGCTTCCCTGAGGTCAGCCTGCTGAGGTCACTCAATCAGGGTGAACTGCCAATAGAACGGGGCAAACAAACCCCAACTGCTGGTGGATATTCCAATACTTAGATTCACCAAGCCAGCACAAAACAGCCTCTATAGTACCTCCCTGGTTACTAAGAAGTCCAAACAATACAGTTCCCTTAAAGTACCCAGCCTCAGGCCTCCACCCAGACACACACTGTCAGATATGATGATGATTACTGAAAATCTTAACTCATCATATAAAAGAACAGGTTCTTCCAATCCCAAAGGATCAGCCCCAGACACAGGCCAAATAATAACTTGGATCTTACCCCAAATACACGGTTCTAGTCAATTCTTATTCACTAAACTAAAATTTATTAAAAAAGAAAAGAGAGTGTTGGTTAATAGATCAGTATACATACAGACTTGAATTCAATTCTTGAGGTTCAGATACATAGCAGAGATGAGCTTGTAGTTGCCAAAAGTCCTTTTAGAAATAGTCCATAGGTTATAGTCCAATGTCCATATTCAGGGTGACTCCAGTCAGTGACGGGATCTCAATCCTTATGGCTTAAGGTTTCCCCCTCTTGAAACCCAAAGCAGATCTGAGATCAAGAAGGATCATGTCCCAGGGTTCTTATACATTTCCAGCAGCCATTTGGCCTGAGAAAACAATAGGCTGAACTGTCCTTCCAAACATCATGGCAATTAGCACAGGATAATTTATCTATTACACAGTTCAGACACAGGTTATCACAATCTTCAAAGAGACATAGACAATAATACTTCACTCAAATAGCTTTCTAAATGTTAATACTCCTTTTTTGATCTTTGAATCAAAGCTATAGCCATAGACACAGACTTGTTTGCTTACATCACAAGTGTTCAGCAAACATCTGCTCTTCTATCTCTAACAATGCAGGCTTGCATTTCAAAGCACTATTCATTTACATATCTTCCTAACCAGTCTTTACAGTTCGGCCATGGGTCAGGCCAGTCTGTGAGTTCATTAACCCTTTCTGGCCCTGTCACCTTTCAATGAGATTATATACTCAACATCACAGCCCCATATCCTGTTACCAGTCAAATGAGAAATTCTCATACAATACACAGAGAAAATAATTTAGCTATAAGGACCTTTGTACACCAAAGATCATTAAAATGTTAACTTGATCTGATCACCTAAAAAGTATCAGAGTTCAATCAAACAACTGAACACGCAAGAAAGTCTATTCAAACATGCAGAAGTGCAAATGTTCCTGGCTAGAACAGTGGAGACAGTGTTGCAAAATGGAAATACACCTCTCAACCTCCAGACAGGTTGGGTGACAAGCCAACAGAATGTGGAACACCTGTGCTTCATTGCACATCATGCTATAGGGCACGGATTATAATAGGTCATAACTATAAAATCTGTGTTTAGGGGATATTAGGGTGTGACTTAAATAAACCATTCTTGCAGTATGATTCATACAGAGAAAAGACCATCACTGGTTTTATAGTTCAAGACTGTATAATCTGGATATTGTGGCCTAATGTTTTACACCAGCACAGCTGCCCCTTTTTGTCCCCTCTCCTGCATCACTCCGCTCACAAACCGCTCTTTAAACTCTCCCGCTCTCCCCTGCTTCCACCTTGTCCCCCCCTTACCTCTCCCTCCTGTCCTCTCCTTGCTCCCACTCTTTCCTCTGCCATTTTGTCCCCCCTCTCTCAAAGAGCCTCTTTCTGTTCTGGCTTTCCCCCTCCTTGGTGGGCTTTCCTCAGGTGGGAAGGATGCCCCATAGAGTCCCCCACTAGCTCTGCTGTTGAGTATGCTTCAGGCTGTGAGCAGCTCCTTCTACAGGCACCAGCATGCATGTATGCATGGCGATTATAAGCACCATGAGGTGCACTGCTCTAGGGTCTCCTTCCACACCACCCTCAGCCAGCATCTGCTGCCTGCAAGAACATGGAAGCTCAAATGGCTTCAAAGCAAAATGTACCATTCAGTGGGGTAGGGCCGAGGTGTAAAGCCCAAGAGCAATTAGAGACTGGACAAGTGGAAGAACCCTGCTGAGACAAGTGGGGGAGGGGAGACAAATAGTACAGAAGCAGCCCCTCCCCCTGCTAGTTCTCTCTGAAAGTTTTCCCTCTTATAGGAACTTTTTCCCAGCATGCTGTTCTGGGGCTGGCCCTTTAAATTGGGCAGAGACAAGCTGCTCTAGCCCTAAAGCAGCCATTTTGCAAGGGACTAGTGCTCGCTGCATTTCCCCTTCTCCAGCTGGGAAGTGCCTGTTAACTTTTCCTCTGCTTTTCCTAAAGACGTGGGACCCTCTCATACAGGGTACCTCTGTGGGCAGTTGCAGCGAGGCTGTATTTTGGTGACCTTCAGCATGCTTCTGGGGCTCAGTGGAAAGGCTTGGAAAGGTGCACTGTGAGCTGGATGCTGCCTGGCTCTTGTTGTAGTGCGGGTGTGTCCTATGTAAGAGTTTGGTGGTGTTGGCCACCATTATAAAGCCATGGCCACTGTAAAATTCCCATGTAGTAGTGTGTTCTCCTGATGCAGGTGAGACCACAAGGCCTGTGAGGTAAAACTAAGCAGCTTTTTTCTTACTGGGAATGTGATACTCTGTAGTTAGCGTGGAAAAGGTGCTCTCAGGAGCGTGCGGGTGTAGATAGAGGGTTAGATCTACTGGTATTTATATTATCGCAGTGTCTAGGAGCCACAGGCCAGGACCCCAAACAGAACAAAAAGGCAGCCCTAAAGAGCTGACCGTCTAAGTGACAACAGATGAATACAGACAGACCGAGTAGTACAAGGAAAGAAGACAATATGGCCTAGCTAAACCGGACAGACACAGGGCGGGGGAAGGAGTCGAACACACAAGTAGATGGAACAATGTGGTGGTGGTGGTGGCAAGCGTTTCATTCCATGATTTTATTTATTTGCAGTGGGGGAAGGGGTGTTACTTAGTAGGGGATCTGCTAAAGGGGAAGGTATGGGGGAGAGAGCAGGGGAGGAAGGGCAGGTGTGGAGTGAAGCTGAGGTAAAAAGACAGGGAGGAAGGAGGGTTGAGCAATCAGCAAAGGGCGGAGAACAGTGTAGGGTGGCCAGAGTTCCTGGCTTCCACTGCTTCAGTTCCTACCAGCTGGAGTTTGTGGCTGGCTCCTCTCTGCACTTCTCCCCCAAAAGCACATGGTGAGGGGCACTGCCTGGATCCTAGTGCCCTCAGAGTGGGGTGTCTTCCTTGCACAATTCTGGGTCCAGGAAGATTCTGGCAGAGGGGTGGCCCTAGCTGGGCCCCCTTCTACTCTCTCCCTGTCAGCAGGAGTCTCTGGCTGTCAAAGCCATAGCGGAAGGGATAGCTCAGTGGTTTGAGCATTGACCTGCTAAACCTAGCGTTGTGAGTTCAATCCTTGAGGGGGCCATTTAGGGATCTGGGGCAAAAAAAATCTGTCAGGGGACAGTATTGGTCCTGCTAGTGAAGGCAGGGGATTGGACTCAATGACCTTTCAAGGTCTTTCCAGTTCTAGGAGATAGGCATATCTCCATATATTATTAATATTAAAAAGCTGAGGCTGCAAACCAATTTCAAGGATAATCCTGTGTTCACACATGTTATTTTCTGAAAAGATCACCCACAGGTTTGAGGAAAATCCCATAAACTGCCACGCATTTTGCAGCTCAATGTTTTTCCTTTTTGAAAAGGATTGTTACCCACCTCATCTAGTACACAAATGCTGCAGCCTTGGAACATGGAAATAGTTCTGCCAGCGGCCTTGGGTCTGCATCTAAACTTGAGAAACAATTGGTTGGCTGTTGATGGTTATGAATGATTGAAAATCAACTGGGAATGCACAGGGAAGAATTGCATTAATCCTGAGACACAATGCTAGGATTCACTGCTGTGTGCGCTCTCATTTGTGGGGCTGGTAGGGTTGCCAATTTTGGTGGGATGGATTCCTGGCCGTTTCATTACATGACATAATCTCTAATTCTTGGAGATGCCAGGCCAATCCTGGAGGGTTGGCAACCCTAGGGAGTGGAGGGGTGGCACATTTGTCGGTGTCTGATTTAAGCGTGTACACACCTTAGGGACATTGAGCCAGACTGAGCCCTCCTGCAGAAATAGCCCTAGGAGAGGAGATGGGAGGAAAAGAGCCATGAGGATCATGGACTTTCCCAACCATCGGAAGAGGGGAGATGAAGCTGTTCAGGGTTCTTCTAGTGGCATCAGACAGACAGACACACACACACTCCCTCAGCCCCAAACTCTGCAGGTCCTGAGTACTTCCCTGACTAGTGATTCTGGTGCCTCTCCTCTGCTCTCTGGTTGAATTTTCCTCTCCCGCTCCAGATCTCCTGCAGCTGTACAGAGAGGAACAATATGGACCTTAAGATGGCTGACATGAATGTGCTGCCTCAGCAAGTCGGTGGGACTTGCACCTCGCTCCTTTTCAGAGAAACTTGATACACTAATGTGTAAAGGTTGCATAGTTAAAATAAGTCAAGAAATGCAGAAGTGATGTATCCATGGCCAACGTAGCCAGATTAACAGACATCAGGGGATCTTAACTTCTGCATCTTCTGACTTTGAATTCTGCATCTGCAACATTTGCATTAACAAAGCTAATTTTCAAGGTAAGCAACACTGGCAAAAAAAAATTAAACTTATTACTATTCCCATGGTGTTTGAACTGCTGAGTATTCCTGGTGCTCATTCGCCAGTAAATATTGTGAGTTATAAAATATCTAAAGCAACTGAATTACATGGGAACATGTTACCTGAATATAATTGAACTTGAGTCTGAACTAACCAGGGTTGTTTTTTTAAAAACACATTTACAATCATCTGATCAAATTTTAGCTCAATGCAGTTACAAAAAGGGCAGAGAATTAAGTCTGAATGTTGTTTACTAGAAATTATAACTTTTGTCCTTAGTGCTACTTCAGTGAAATTGCTCTTGGGTGACTTGTAAAGTGGTGATTTTGTTCCCACTGTCCATGTAAGTTGTGATGGCTTTTTTTGTCTTTTCCCCTTGAGCAGGGTCGGCTCTAGGTTTTTTGCTGCCCCAAGCAAAAAAAATTTTGGCTGCCCCTCTCCAATTTTTTTTGGCTTTTACACGTTTGCACTTTGCAATTTTTGTTTGTTTGTTTGTTTTGTCCCAGCATTTTAGCCCTATAACCACTGGCACCGACGCAACACGGAAATTGGTGCAAATGGCGCCAATAGGGCAGCACAGTACACACCAGTAATCGTGATTCCTGATTTAATTAATCAGTAACTGTTAACGTTAATACATTTATGCACGTTCACATTATGAGACACAATATTTTTCACGTCACGCTCCTATCGCACTACTCTACTTGGCCACAGGTAAGGCGCTAGTCATTGAGGCGAGAGAGCTCCCCACGAGCTGGGACACACACTGGACCCAGCCCTGCCTGGCGTTTTCCCAGTGCTGAGGCCGCCCAGCTGGGAGCCCGAGGGGCATGCAATGGAGACAGCTCCGGGGCTGGGCTTCTGCCAAGGAAGAGGCGCTGGGCTGGCTGGACGGATGCTGCCCCTCTCTGCCCACTCGCTCACCCCCTGAAGGGGGGAGGTAGGAGGAGACACCAGGCACCAGCGCACTGTGCGGGGCTGGGGAGGGATGCGGCAGCCTCTGGGGCTCCAACAGGCAGAAGCAACCCGGGTGTCTCGGGGACCATCCTGCCCGGCCCAGCTCTTACCTTGCTGCAGATCTGGCCCGAGGTGGACACTTTCTAGATGAGTTTCTGGGGGCCCTCGTGCTCCCCCTCGCTGTCCAAGGACTCGTCTCCTGCCGCTGCCTCTCCCGCCGCCAGGGATTGGGGCTGCTGCTGGATCCCAGCCTCGCTCATCCTCGCCTCGGCCCTGGCATGAGTTCGGCTCAGCCTGGGCTGCCGCTCCCCTCCTCTCCCCGGGCAGGAAGCGGCGCGGGGGGAGGAGGAGGAGGCGGCGGCGGTGGGGACAAGCTGCGGAGGAGCCTGCAGCCAGCGCTGGAGGAGCGGTCCGCCCGGCCATGTTCCGCCGCCACCCCCTGCGCTCTGCGGCCAGGGCAGGGCCACGCTACCAGCTCCCACATTCCCCATTGATCCAGCTCCCCCTGCCCCGCCACACAGCCCCGGCGGCACCCAGTCAGAGCAACAGGCAGTCAGGGGCGGTCAGGATCCTGCCCAGGATGTTGCCTCAGGTCGGAGCTGGGGTCCCAGCATTATGCCACCCCTGGTAATTTGCTGCCCCAAGCATCTGCTTGTTTTGCTGGTACCTAGAGCCGCCCCTGCCCTTGAGGATTTCTGAGGGGTTCTGCTGATGTGGTGCAGGATTTTTTTTAATTTTTCCCAGTCTGATAGACTGCAGCATTCAAAGACAATGATAACATCGACTGAGTGATTCCAGTTCTCTCAACCAGTCTAATACTCAGTGTCGTCGTTCTAGGCAGGCAGCTCAGTTCTATTATTTTGGACTTCTCTCTTTGTTGTGAGTGATTTAGGAGACAGCCTAGTGTGACTGGATCAGTGTGTGTCTAAGTACACATCTACACAAAAATAGTTACAGATCTTTTTGTTGAAGGTCGATGTGCAATGCTATGTTTCATATCAAAATTAAGATTAGAAAAAGAACCAGTAGCCAAAATACATTTTATTAAATTAACTTTCAGTCCATTTGATAAAATACAAGCTTCATGTATTACTAGTTTGTTTACAACTGTTTTGTAAAAATATAGTAAATTAAGAAAAGAAACTGAGTAGGCAGTATGTGTTGGGTTTTTTTGCTAATAGTAAAATCCAAGAGTGAAATTAACAGAACTGTTAAAAACTTTATAAACAGATTAATCAAGCAGACTATACTTTTTTTCCTTAGAAACATTTAACATGCAAAACATTTAGTGCAGTTTGGAATATTTCAATCAGTTTCCAGAAAAAATAATAATATTCCTCCCCTCTCCCCACCCGCCCCCGGCAAAAAAAACCCCTATATAGAGAGAGAGAGATTTTTTTCTGCAAGTACTGATCTTAAATACTGCAGATTCATCCAGCAATAAGCCCCAACATAAAATCTGAAGAGTGCAAGAAATTTCATCCCCCATCCCAAAGAAACCCACATTAATGGGCATATTATCTTTACTCATGGTTGAGTCTTAGTGGCTCAATCGTACCAGCTTTAATGGAAGCAGCTTCATTAAATCCCTATATAATGCAATGTACCTTCTAGATACATTTCAAATATAGTCCACCAGCCTCCAGTTCAAGAATCGTTCTTATGGAGATGATTGGCAATGTGAGTGTGTTTGTATAGTCCAAAGGATCATAAAACCAGCCTTTGACTTGAGCTGGGAAAAGGTTAAGAGAAAATTTCTGTAACTTCCCATTTTATCAATCAGTTGCATTACAGATGAATGAATAACTGATTACTGTTCAAGTCTGAAGGTAACATTTCCTTTCATTCTAATAGATAAATTTCTAACACACAAACTATAACTTTTTTCTATATGACATTTTAAAAAGAAAATTAGGAAAAATGTTAAATTAGAAATAGATTAACTATATTGCATAAACCCTTTAGATAAAAACTCTAAGCTTATCACAATTTAGATGAACGAGCACTAGGAAATGGTTTATTAAAATAGAATGAGTAAAAGTTAAATCCACATCAGTTATCTTTTAAAAACAGGTAATCTTTAGAATAATTAAATTTAAAATGGTCCATCTTTAAAAATGAAGGTATGAATTACATTCTACTTTTTTTTTTTAATAGAGTATCCATGTAACATTCATCTCTGGTTATTTTTAGCACTAGCATTACCAATATACAGGCAATAATTCAGGAGTTTCAAGGCAATATATTTTCCATCTTGCATAAGCAAATAGTTAACATTTAATAAAAGTCTAAGCATATCCTTTTATTAAAGAATCTTCAGATTCCATTATGCAAAATCCATGTACACTATATACATACACCTTAAGCATGACCATTACAAATTACATCCATAAACATTTTAGATTCTGGCCCATACAATCCACAGTAGTTATCTGAGCGGACCTAATGAGTTTGCTGTCAGCCAAAAGCCAAGTTGAGGCGTTGTTTGTCAGGACTTTCTTGATTCTCTCTCATGCTATTGTTGTTTATTCTTTAGAAATTCAAACTCCACCTAAGGTGGCTTTCCAACTTTGAAATATTCAGCTTTCAGCCATGAAGCCCCAGTGACTTTTTGTCTTATTTTTTTTAAGAGTATTATCATGCCAAAAAATGTCTAAAACACCACTGAGATCTATGCCAGCCACGGATGTTACACTGTTTGGTGTAGTATTTCAATGTATGTGTGAGATGCTTGCTTGTTTATTTCAAACTTAAAAAAAAAAAAAAGTTCAAAAATCAGCTTGGGCATTCACCATCTCTTTCACTGACCTACTGTAGACAGGTCTGTTGGATAGCACTGGTTTTGGTTTTAGTTATAATTTCCATTTGTGATTCCACACACCCCCACCCCCCAATGCAGCTAATTGTAGGGGCATTGTCTGCAATACTGTCTTTGCTGCCCAAAGTCAATCTCCTAATGTGATGCCAGCTGGCATAGTAATGAGCCTGTTTCTACAAAAACTAGGTCATCCCTTGCAGTCTGTTTTGCCAGTTCCAAATCAAGTGCTTCGCGATTTGTGTATTCACAGATATTATATATGTATCATTACTCACTGTAGCTGCTTTTGATAATATTGTCTCTTTGATTTTTAACACCCTGCATGAAAGTTGCATAGCAGGACATGTTTACAAACAACCCACATTTAAGCTGCCTGGACGTGAACCGGATCCAAGTTCACACGTTGAGGATACGAGAGGGAGCCTGGAAAACCGCAGAAGGGTTGGGGGAAAACTTGGTTTTCGCTTCTGGAATCTAAAGGGGAAAATAATATGCATTAGCACCACTTCTGGGTACAGTAGTCATGGGGGTTCTTGGCCCAAATGTGTCTGGTCTCCTCTCCACTGTAAAATAAAACACGTCGGAGGACTGTGTCATACGATAGTCCCCTGACACAGGTTGGTCTGGAACTGTAGATGAGACCGAACCATTTTTATAGCACAGTTCCAGGGCACTGTAAAAAATGGCTCAATCAGAGCCACACTGAAAGACCAGAACAGTTTGGATGGGCTGCTTCGTTGTAACTGGGTCCTTCAACACAGTTAAAGATTATGGTGCAGGTAGGACTTGAGGCTCTGTCTCCAGCGATCCTTGCTGGAAAGTTGCTAATGGCTTCCTAGCCAATGTGCACAAAGTGAACTGCTGACCCTTTCACAAATCCTTGCTAACATTTGTTTCACACAAACATAAAGGCAAATACACCACTGGACTAGTGATTGAGTAAAGTCAGAGACTAGAGGAGAGGTCTGCATGGTGCAAAGTCTGACCCGCTTGGAGGACACCAACAAGAGACCTCTCTTTAAAAATGTCTGAGCTCAGTGCTTTATGGAATAGCAACTGTGCTGCAGTCTGGGCACACACATGTAGCATTCAGGAAGAAAAGTTAACTATACTGAATATTCTCCATGCTGGATTGTGATACCGTACCTCTGGTAAGATTGTATGATCTTCAAGTAGGGACTGTGAGAGAGATGGCAGAGATGACTACAGAGCAAAATTTCTATTGACTTCAATGGAGCCAGGATTTCACCCGATGTGTAGCACTGTGGTGAACAGATGGTACCTACTGACGCAGGATAGCTGAAGAGCCTGTCCCTTAGCATAATAAGAGACTAACTAAATTTAAATGGAATTGTCTTTACTTGTGTCTCCTGCCCAGGATTCAGAAGATAGCTGGCCTCAAACATAACTATGTACGTTTTGTTTAGTCCTAATTACTCTAACAGTGCTGCTGGAGAAAGTGAGGAAGAGAAGCAGGGCCATAAGAACAGGACATGGAAAAAAGGAAATTAGCTATTGATCTGGGGTGGGTTTTTTTGCATTCCTCTGGGGATGAGTCTTAAATGCTGGTGAACAGAATAATATCACAAACAAAGCCACTGTGGAGATCAACAGCTGGAAAACTCTAGATAAATCCTACATACAGGTTATTGTAAAACAACTTGTGGAACTCCTTGCTAGGGGCTATTGTGAAAGTCAAACGTATAACTGGGTTCAAAAAGGAGCTAGGCAAGTTCATGGAGGATAGGTCCATCAATGATTTAGTTGGGGTTGGTCCTGCTTTGAACGGGGTTGGACTACATGACCTCCTAAAGTCTCTTCCAACCCTAATCTTCTATGATTCTATGACTGTTAGCCAAGATGGTCAGGGACGCAACCCCATTCTCTGGGTATCCCTAAGCCTCTGACTGAGAAGCTGGGACTGGATAATGGGATGAATCACTCGATAATTGCCCTGGTTTGTTTATTCTTTCTGAAGCATCTGGCACTAGCCACGGACTTGATGTACCCATTGGTCTGACCCAGTTTGGCTGTTCTTATGTTAACTGAATCACACGTGTGTAGCAAAGCCGGGGCTTGGCCAAAAGGAAAAGCCTGAATGGTTTTTAAATGTCTTCTATGGCCGAGTAAACACAAGTGACTTCAAAATGTATCTTCACTCTGTATGATCTAGCTGTTTCCAAGCATCATCATCATGCCAAGCTATTGCTTTCCTCACAGTAATGCTGTTAGGTTTGCTGGGTATGATAGAAAAGCCTCTGTACTCTGCTGTTCTGGGAGACAGGGGCATTACTGGCTCAGGCTGGAGAGCTTCAGTATTTTGTGCCCTTGGTGGTTTCTCTCTATGCATATGTGTTTCAGATTTAGCTTTTCCTCAGATCAATAACTGAAGTTATTGATGCCGACTTCCCCTCCACCTGGAGGGTGCTCACACACACACCCCCATCCCAGGCCCCAACCCACTCCTCCCCTTCCTCTAAGCCCCCACCCCATCTCGCCTCTTCCCATCCCCGCTCCGCCCTTGATCCTGTCTCCACTCTGCCCTCGATCCCATCCCCGCTACGCCCCTTCCCCCAAGGCCCCACCCCTTTCTGCCCCCTTCCCTGAGCGTGCCCCAGCCCCGCTCCTCCCCCTCCCTCCCAGCACCTCCTGCATGCTGTGGAACAGCTGCTTGCAGCAGGCAGGAGGCGCTGGTGGAGGGGGAGTTGATCAGTGGCACTGGCGGACGAGAGGCATTGGGGAAGAGAGGAGTTGGCTGCCGGTGGGTACTAAGCACCTGCTAATTTTTTTTCCATGGTGCTCCAGCCCTGGAGCACCCATTCAGTCAGCGCCTATGACTGGCGTAAGTGCTGTTTTGGGTCTGTAACTAGTCTCTTCCACGGCATCCACAGGTCACGTAGAAGCACTGGAAGTTCTTTTTTGTTTCACTGAAACATTTTGGTCAGCTCTGTGCTCTGTTTGAGTATTAGAACCTATGCTTGCAGGCAGGGAGATTCTAACAGGTCTTTTCCCCCCTCTACAATCTCTTTCCTCTTCTTTCAGCAGGCCCAGAATTCTCCAGTTCAACAACTTCTGACCCTTTCTCTTTGCATTCCATACGAATGTCAACTCTGGTAATAATGTCTGGTGGGGATCACACAAGCTGTGGCCAAAGTTTAATATTCAAACACACCAAGAGTTTTAACTCTGGTCTATGAAAGTCTCAAGCAAGGCAAACTACTCTGATCCTCATTTGGAGAGTTCTTTGTGGATTCCACATCCACTTGTTTTCTCTCTTTAATCTCTTTGAGTCCTACTGCTGCTACCACATTCCAGACATTGCTTCTCCCCTCCAAAAAAGTTTGGCTGTATTGAAAGACTTCGTAGTTTGCTGAGAACAGGACTGAAGCTGACACAACTTTATTTGACATTTTAGGCTTAGATATTTTCAAGCTGCCTATGGGATTTGGATGCTCAACTTCCAAACATTAAATGTTTTGTGAGTTAATAAATTGTTTCAACTTCAATCCGGTTCTCAGCAAAGCACCAGGTGGTCTAATTCAGCAAGACTCAGGATATGGAATCAGCTAATTAGTCGGAACTGGAAGTCCAAATCCTCCAGGTGGCTTTGAAAACCTTAGCCTTCATATTGTGCACCGTTCTCTTCTCCTCCCTTGCTAAGCTCTCGCTAGGGAAAATCAACAGTCTGTGGCACACAGCTATAATGCTTTCTTCTCTTTGCCCCTTAAATCACTGATAGCACAGTGCTTCCTGTGGTACCATCTGCCTGCTATTCTGACCAATTCTGTAGTCCAGGCTCCTTGTACTTCCATGTCCAATTTGACCTAAATTTTGCTGAAATGCCTGTTCATTCTGCAGCACCCGAGTGCAACAGACTGGAGATTCAGCGGCAGCTTCAAGTAAGTTCTTTTTATAGGGCTGGAGGCTGCTCTTGAATTAAATATGAAAATGAATAATGCAAGCAGTACCGTGTCCCTTGTGTGGACTTGATATTAAATTCAATTTTATGCTGTTCCTACATTTGTCATTTTCAATGTGCTACAGAATTTTATACTGCAAACATATAACTGCACTGCAGGGGTTGTCTGAGGCAAGCTGGAAGTTTAGGCCTCTTAGAAAGGGGAAGGGGAAGGCAGTTTGCAATTACAAGATAAGCACATTAGCTATATGTTCCTGTTAAAATAATCCGCAGTGAAGTGGTTGTGTTGATATTTAAATTGCCCCCATTTGATTTCTCAAACATCCTCTGGAGATGAATGGGACAGTCACCACCAGGGAGACCCCACTTCAGCTGTTTAATTGGGTTCACAGTTGGAAGGCTTGCTTTGCAACGATCAGGGCTAGAAACATATGTATTTATTTACTTTTAATCAAAGCTGGAGAGCAATTTTCTGGCCAGGGCTGGATTCTGCAATGTTGCACCAGCGATTTCTTCACCTAGCTTCCCAAATAACCCTTCCTCAAATGGCGGAAAGGGAGAGAGAGCTATACAGAGATCTGCTTGTGTCCACTTTGTGTTAAAGATGATCAGATGCCACCGTGCCAGTGGACTCGGCAGAAGAGCAGAGAGAGATGTAAGCCCTGCAGCACTGCTTCTTGGCACCCCTACCACCTCTGCCTGGTTTAGATTTCTCTACATGCTGTCGTTGTATGGCCAGTGTCTCAAGTTTATGGCCGATGCTGGTTGTATTCAAATGCGACAGCAATGGATGAAATATGGATCTGGGCCAAGTTTGAAATGTCTTTTCCCAAGCTCCTTGGCTTTTAATTCTAGTTCTAGTTGTTGGGGCTTCTCTCAGCTCAAGGCTTGGGGGAGGGAGGACTTTTTGGTGAACAGGAAAAAAATAATTTCATCTTCTGCCATCTGTGAGCTGGAAGGGACTCCAGCCTTAAAAAATGCATCGTTTTACTGAGTCTGCATCTCTGGTCCTTCCCATTTTGCCGCACCACAGAAACCAGGGGAAACCTTCCTATACCCCTCAGGGCATACGGGAAAGAGGGAAGTTGACGGTGGGTTTACCTTGCAGCAGTGTTGAGCTGTCTTGACTGTTAGACCATGTCTACCTACTGTTCAGTGTCGATGGTGCAACTTGTGGCCAGCTTTGGGGTTGGGCTCTCAGTACTGTAGCATTGCAGAAGGCTGCAGAGTGGGGTATTGCTCACATGTAATCTGTTCTCAGTTGGTGGGATGCTGTTTGCCTTACACATTTAAGGAGAGACTTAGGGAAAGTCCTGAACAGACACAGAATATTTGCTTGTAGGTTTTTCAGCATCCCTTGGAATTGCTTTGTCGACAAGGAAGCTTAATCTTGTTATAGTGTAGTACAGTGTCTTATAAAGAGGATGAAAAAGCCCAGGGAATCCTAACACTTCTAGGATCCCAGCTTCTCTGCATCTTCACTCCCTGCTTAGAACAGGTATCTTGATATTGCTGGAGACTGAAGTCTCTATCTCTGTTCATAGATGCTCAGTTCTATTTTTTATTTTTTTATTTTTTTGGTGGTGGCCCCAGTGTCCACAGTCACTCTCATGCATACCTACAAATATAGGTTTGTGCACACAATGCAGTGTTAATGTAGCGTTGAGATTTTAAATGCACAGATCAGGAGATTCAAAGTTAGATGTGCCCCTTGTCTGAGTCGAGGTTACTGTGGGAACCATAATTTTGAACTTCCTGACTTCTATGTAGTTTAAAATCTTGTCCTTAGCATTGAATTAAAAGTTATGAAGACCCTTTGCCAGGTCTCTCCGAAAACAAGAGGTGACTAATGTGCAATGAGGGAAGAGCATTTGCTCAAGTCATGACTTGGTTTCTAACCACAATACATTGGTAATATGTAAGGGGTATGGAATTTTCTTTGGGTTCTCTTCAAAACGCCTCCAGAGTTTGTAAAAAAAAAGTATAATTACCTTAAAATCTGCCCTGTAGCTAGTCTCTTGCACAAAATGATCTTCTGGAATAATGAAACCTTGCTTTGTCTTTATGGGCTTCGACGGTTTGGCTCCAGTCCATGGACGATACTCCTGCCTGAAACGAGTTGGTAAAAACAGAAGGACCCGAAATACAGAATTAATGCAGTGTACAGACAGCTGGCACCTCTGCTCAGTGTGAGAGCAAATAAATACAAAAGGCAAGTTTGGGAACTGCTTGCTTATAATTAGGGTGACCAGATGTCCCAATATTAGGAGCTTTGTCTTATATAAGACTCCCCTCTGTCCTGATTTTTCACACTTGCTATATGGTCACCCTACTTATAATATCCAACACAGTTAAATCAAACCAGTCTGCTAAGTCCATTTTTACTCCAACACCTAATAAAAGTAGACTCTCGAGCCAGCTCTGGATGCTGTATTTCTTAAAAAGCTGATGCTCAAAGAAGGGTATAGAACAGCCTAGATGGACTAGCTCTGACTGCACTAGTTTCAGCCTACACCTACTTGCTGGAGCTTTCATGCTCCCTTTTAGAGCTGCTTGCTGATTTCCTCCTGGACAAAAAGTTGTTTTTCCTGCCTCGAGCATCTTGATTCTAGACCTCAGCCCCATGGCGTTTCACTTGCTTTCAGTGAATGGTTTTCTTAATGTTTCTTTATCTGGTTTTACCCCTCTTGGATGCAGTCACATCTGCCATTGTGCAGTGTTCTACCTATTCATGTGTCAGAGCTGCACCTCCTCTTTGCCCCATTATGGACTATCCGATGCTTCAGCTGATATTTTCATGTGGCTGAGAGGTTGGAAAGCTCAGTTCATTAAGACTGAAGGAGAGGAAGAAAGAGGTTGTGTGAGCCTGGAGTATGAATGTGTTTGGTAAGATGGGTGCCAAGGCTGCCCTACCTTGCTTGCAGTGTTCAGCCGTTTTCAAAAGTGGCTATTACAGTGTCTGGCTTATTCAGTAACTTGACCCTCCACCATGGTCCTCTGCACCTTTGTCACAGGGTTAACTAGTGCTCTCAATTAGGCCATTTTGGAGGCTGCAGAAGTAGCCAAATGTGTCTGCTTGTTTGGGATAGGATTAAGGGAGTCTGCTGTGTGTGTCCTGCTGTAATAATGGGAGATAGCTGGCCTGCCCCAATTGTGCATCTAACTGTGGAAAGACAGATAAAGGTTTATAGGTGACTGGAACACCACATAACAATGAACAGTGATGGGAAAAGTATGAAAATGGAGACAGACTGAATTAGCCCAAACAAAAGGGGCTACTGATATAAACTCATGGACTATGCTGAGATTGTGCCTGGTAAACAATGGAGAGGAAAACTGGAAATCAGTGGACCAAAAATTGATGGGTCAGAAATTAAGCCTGATTAGTCCATCCTCACATTATTGTATTCACCATTCTGCTCATCACCCCTGGTCTTGTGTGTCCTGTGTATCCTGATCGATACATTGCCAAAGTTTGGCATGGATTTTCTAGTGGTTTTTTCCATGATATTAAGCAGGCCACTGTGTCTGTACTCAAACCCTGAGCCTTGCTGAACTATTTAAACTATTTAAAGTACAGTGACATGGTAATGGACTCTCTGGGCCCATTTATTCTATCAAAATCAATACAACAATCTTAAGCAAAAACTACAGTAACTGCTATTGCGGCAAAGGCTACAGTTCAGAGTCTTAAGCCATGTCTGGACTTGGAGAATAGATTGTGTTTTACCGGGGAGCCTAGGTTTGATCACAACCAACCAACATGACTGCCCTCTTGATATTAGTTGGGAAGTGCTGTTTAAAATACTGATAGTTGCTAAAGCTTTGTCTAGATTAGGATTTAAAGGTGTGTTTTTAGAATGTGTAGATTTATCTTGCTCAGCTAACTATGTGATTAAAATATACACTGCCTGGTCTACACCAGACTTGTAAATCTAGATACAACCTTAAAACACTGCATGTTTTCCTAGTCTCAGCATGCTATAAAGCCCTACGGCCCAGGGTACTTCAGTGCTTTGCTATCCTATATTTCATTGCTTGGCGGTTATTCAGATGAGGTGACTCTCCAATGAGTTCTTAAGTCTCTTCAGGACCAGCGGTGGGTCTCGTTCGACAGAGGATCCTGAGGTATACAACTCCGTCCCAGGGAAGACATACCTAGGTTTGTGGAATACTAACTTAAGAAATCTCTGTTTCCAAGCCCATGGTTGAGTGTCCACACTGTCTTGTAAACTTAAGCTTCCAATTCTGGACCCATGTCTCACAGCCATGCTAATGCATCCATGCTGCACTACACAGACCTTCTGACTTGGGTCAGGCTTGAGCCGCGTACAGACTGCAAAGTGACAGGGCTTGGACCCAAGTCACAGTGGGACTCGAGCTCTGACCAACCCTCCTAGTAAAGTCCTAGGACCCGGGTTCTGAGTGCATGCTGACCGGAGTCAGACTGATCTGTGTGTGGACGGAACTGGGGCTTGGGCTCAAACCTGAGTCAGAGCCCGAGTTTAGTGTGCACTGCATATATCATCTATTTCAACTGGTCTGGTCTTGATGACTGGATTTCAGGCTTTTGCCTTGTTTTAGCACCTATTACCCACTCCACCCCTTTTCTACAGCCTTAGCACCAGTTACCTAACAGGACTGCCCTGGTGGCAGATATTTTGATGATATCTGGCTGTGTGCTTGGGCTGGGCTGTTCTCCTGTTCAGGCCTTTGGAGCGGAGCCAGGCGCTGGAGCGCGGAGCAGTAGGTTTATGCCTGGAGCTGGAGCAGAGTCGGAGCAGAGCAATTCAAAAATTTGATTGCTCCAAATCCCTGCTCCTGTTAGACTGTTGTTGGTCTGTATTTGGTGCTTAGTTACCACTGGAGAGGTCCCCTATAGAAGGCTTAAGTATGTACCGTAAACAAATGCTATTAGCCAAGAACAGCCACAACAAAACAGAACTTTCACTTTCACACGTTTGTGAATGGCTAGCTGAATTCAAGCTCTGTACAGCTTTGCAGCCAGAAGGGGGGACTTACTGGGCAAAGTACCAACAGGGTCTTACTTAACGATTAATTATGTCACAGTAGTTTCCAAGTACTTGAACCTGTTGTCTCACATAAGGCTGACTTGCCTTAAGGATACAGATTGCATTGATTCTTAACCTATCTATCATAATGATGGCCCTATGCCATTACACCGTAGAAGAGAAAAGAGGCTCAGTGTATTCCCAGCTTTGAATAAGTATCTGAGACTCCTCTTTCCAGGACTGAGTTTGTCTCATTACTTTATAATAAATTATCTGCTGATTTGGCATCTCTGAAGAAGTATGGCTTTGGATCGTGGTATCCTCAGTTTGGCTGGAAACCAAATAACTTGCCGCTCAGTCTGTGCACCTGAGCCAATGTCTGAGGAGCAAAAAATGTGATGGTGTCTGGGCAACATTCTGTCTTCATCCATCAAATCAGAAAGGTGAGCAAAAATAGAATAACTATCCCATGCCTGGCGCTTTTCTATTGCTCAGACACTTATCTGACTCCAGAGCGGTTTTCCTCTGTATTTAGAACCAGGATTTTCAGACTATGTCCTTTGCTCACATTGATGGGAAGGGTCTTCATGAGACCTGGGTGAATCTCTCTTACAGGTCCAACTGGCTTTGAGATGACCCAGTCCCAAACAGTGATTGATCCAAAAGTTCCCTCCCTCCCTCCCACCGTGGCTGCCTTTTAAAATAAATTCTGTCTGATTTTCAGCTTCCAGGACACACATTTGTTACTAGGTGTGCAGCCTAGGAGTAAACATGATGAGAAACAAACGTCTGTGTGCTAGCAATTACTGTCCTGTCAGTCAACGCAGGTAAAAACACAACTAAACATTCACTCTGATTAGAGGAACTGAGAGACTAAGTACAAATATTGTTTCTATCTTTTCTCAGTTTATTTACTTTGTGCAATTGATAAAGTTATGTGTGTGTGTGTGTGGGGGGGGGTTCCTGTGGTTGGACTTATGGGTTTTCCCCAGAGGAACAGGAAGAAGAAATACTTTTTTTAAAATAGGCAAATGTGGATGTAAAAAGACACCAATTAGCAGGCAGCTTGGGTGAGCAGGTATAGTACCTTTGTAATTTATTTTTTGCATCAGGTTAGATTTCAAGAAGGCAGTGTCCTGTTTGAAACCAAGCTGAGTGCAATGCTCTAACAGCCCACCTACTGACAGGCACAGCTGCATGAAACACATGTGATCAGTCTGTTTCAGGGACTGGAAATGTTCCACTACACTACAGTATATAAAAGGACAAGGCAGGTGCTAGGAAAGCACCATGTCTAGAAAATAAAATAATTGTTTTGCCTGATGATGAATGTGGAACAAATAGCAGGAGAATTGTTGAGGAGTTTTCATTTACTCCTGCTCTGTAAAGCTGAATCTTTTGTAAAAGTTAATTCACACTGCTTGCCTGTCTGTTCTTCCCCATCCATGTCTCTCCACTATGCAGCCACCTGTTATACCAGCCAGCTAAACAGGAAATAGAAGCTTGTGTAGTGACAATGTTAACTGGTTCCCCTGTACTGCAAAATAATTGGTTTCACTGTACCGCAAAAAAGAGTAGCTCGTGTCTAGGCTTGGAAAGATTAGATTTTATTGGTAAAAATGTCATTAAATGTAGATTTCACTGTATACACACAAACCAATGAAAAAATATTTCCATAGATGATGATAAAAATTTAGAGATAGGCAAAGTAAAAAAATGCTGCTTGAGAACTTATTAGCGTTTAATTTAAGGGTATTTACCTTGTATATTTTGATATGTGATGTTGACAATTTATATTTTAATGGTTATAAAGCTTTAACTTATAGTCTCAACATCTACTGTTATTAAATATTTGTCTGACACCCTCATAATTTGCCACAACTGTGAACATGTAAATCAGATAAAACTCAGAAACAAATTCTTAAAACCCATAATGTTGCACAAGTGTGTATATTTAAATCAATACAAATAAGAAATGCTTAAAAATAAACATGGATATTATCCATCAAAACTATAAAAAATAAAAAATAAATTCTGCCAACCCTCTTCGTGTCTCATTGGTACATCTAATTAATTATCTGAGCTATCATGCGGTAGAACTACCTAAATGATTGCAAATCCAGACCAGGGGTTCCTCAAGCAAAGTTTGATTGACACACTCCAGAGAGCAGAAATCTACTGGCTAAGCTACTGCAATGTGACAGTTGACTTACACTCTCTGCAGCCTCTAGTCTGTTCGTTTCCCCCCCTCCCCTAAATTAACCTGAAAACACTGACATGCTGATAGGTGATCTCTTGTGATCCGTAAGGATATTAATAGTCATGTTTATTACAGTAGTGCCTGGGACCCAACTCAGATCCAGGCCCTAATGTGCTAGGCACTGCACCATCATGGATTTGTAGACAGTCCCTACCCCAAGAGTTAACAATCAAAATAGACACACCACACAAAGGGTAGGGGAATGGGTATAACATACAGTGCATGCTCAGGTCCCAGGAAGCAGGCTGCCTCCTCGATGGCTAGGATTAGAGCTGGTTGGAAAAAAGCGAGGACATTTTGCAAACACTTTTTGAAGCACCCTCCCCTTTCCTTTTTGAAATACATTTGACATTTTTTGACCTGCTTTAGTTAGGCTCTACAAGGAGGGTGGCCATTAAATGTTTACTTGGCCATCTGCTTTTGAAAGGAGGTAGTGAGAGCAGCCCCTGTATTGTGTGTGCTCTCCGAGTTAGGCTGATTCTGTGTTGTCACTTCACTCTTTTGTGTTTAACCCACCAGCATGCACTCAGAATCCCTGACAGTGGCCGTGGCAAACAAGCCATTCACAAATACCAGAATAATGGTTGTACTATCTAATTTTGCTGGGTGCAGCATTCTGCACAAAGTACAGTTCATCACCCACAGACTCTGAAATGTATTTTCTAATAACGTGTCAACCTTTCTGGGGCTACTACCAGCCAGACCTGCAAAGTAAACACCTGTGACAGCCATAATGGGAGAGGCAGGGAGCAGTGTCAGAGACAGTAACTTAGGCACAGATCTTCATTTAGGTGCCCAACTTCCATTGATTTCAATGGGAATTAGGTACCTAAATACCCCTGAGGATCTGGGCCTTAGAATTGAAGCAGCTTTAACATCAATAGTTTTACTCTCTGTTGTTTTGGAGTAAGGGTGAGGTATTCAGAGCTCTGTAAATGGAAATGACCCAAAGCCTTATTTATAGGCATTGCTAAAAACTTGCATTTAGGGATAGAAAACTGGCTCTTGAGTTGATGGAAGGATTTAAAATAGTTGGATTCACCTGTAAAATTTAACAGCCTCCCTGCCATTCCTTGATATCTGAATTGTCATCAGGAAGTGGATTTAAGGATTGTTCCACAAAGGAGTTTCAGGAGACCAGTCTGGTGTTTTTCCAAATGGTTATCCAACAGGAGTTCTGGACAGATTATCTGTCGCAATTATCCCTCTCTTCATCCTTTAATTTGGTTAGCACATGTTGTGGGAAGGGAATCTGTAAGACTCATCTAGTACTGTCATGGTGTGTTAGGACATGAGTTGCCTGTGGAGGGAAGCCCTGAATGCACTTTGAAGCGGGGAAAGGCCCTTTATGGACTGAGGCCTAAATCCAGGGAGGAAACCTCAAATAAGATCCTTCTGTTCTGGGACAGACAAACCTCGCTCTGGTGATCGAAAGGGCACTAAGATGGGCTAGTGGAGAGGGAGCTAGAGTATATAATGTAGATAGAAACTGTTGTAGTTACATAAGGCTTGGTGTGAATTCCAATTTTAAGCCTGAATAGAAATGTTTCAATGAACTGGTTAATGCGTACCACTGCCACCTACTAGATAGAACAAGCACAGCCTGAGTTATAGGACTCTATGATGCTAACACCTAATAGACCTTCTATAGCCGTGTGAGAGGGGTGGTTGCTTTTGGAAAAATGGATTTGAGTTCTTCCCTTATTACTGTCATGAAGTTCTGAAGGGAAGGGGGGATATAGCACAGTGATTAGTGAAATCATCTCTGCATTGGTGTTTCAATATTTGGCTTAGATTAGGCCCCCTTACTTATCTGGTCCAAACCCTTCCATAGTCAGTAGAACAGTATATGCTGTCAGACTGGCCTTATGCTGCATCTTTTCCAGTGAAAAGGCAAGATTGGCCATTCATGCTGCTAGGAAGCAGGCTGTCTGTAGCCCACAAAGAAGTGGTATTATTAGTAGCTAGTTTCACTGTGTCCTGGGCAGTTTGGGAAGTCAGCTGTCACCAAGGCTAAGCTGTCACCTTTCTCACCTGGCAAATCCCATTTCACTTAACCTGGCCTGCCGGCACAAGGAGTAGCAGGACTCCGCCAGGGCATAATTCTAACAGGGATTTGGAGCTGTGTCATACTGGAAATTCAGTGCTGTGTGTTGGAGTCGGAATGATTTGAGAACCGAGTAAGGAAGAGATGAAAACTCAATAACCTCCACATTTAGGGATTTCCCAGGACGAGAACCTGCCAACTTCAATACCTGCTGCATAGCTCATTATCCCTTCTTGTCTTTGTGAACAGCGTATTTAGTGGCCATGCAACGGAATTTTTAATACTAGCTGACACAGACTAACATGGCTGCTACTCTGAAACCTGACTCAGCAAAGTCACTCTGGGAAGTGGCTGCATACCAGTGCACTTTTAGTAAACAGTCTGCAAGATTTCACCATATGCTTTTGAAATAATAAACAGGCTTTATCTGTGAGATACATAGGAAGGTTCTACCATTTGCTCAAAATGTAGGGCATCACGGAATTTCTTTTTCAGGTATAATAATCCACTGAAATATTGTGTTAGATATTCATAATTACACATCTGCTTTTAGACACAGTGCCAATGTCTGTATTTTAATCCTCTACTGTATGTACTTCCTGAAGGTTTACAAACTGATGCTGTGAAAACTATATGAAAAGTCTATTTTTGTTTTCACTCTTTTTGGGAGTAGAGTATTTTTAATATTACTGCTGGTTTAAAAAAAAAGCAAATACAAAACAAAATATTTTATGCATGGATTCTATTATTATAATGTTGGAGTTGTCTCTTTTTTAACTTTGCTTTTCTTTAGCATCTGAAGCATAGATTTGACACATTACATTCCTATCACACCATTCACAGTTTACATTTGTTTTCAGTAGTATGCCAGGTACACTGTTCTTGTTTCACTGGTTACTTGGCATGAATAATTTACCAGTGTCATTCACAAATGTCGCATTAAAATTAGCATTGCTCAACTAAGGAATGAAGAGGAAAGATCACACCAGATGGGAGAATGTGACACTCAAATAGTTACAATATGTTTGTTCTCTTCTGCATAGGATCTTACACTGCCTCATCAATGTAATATCTGAGCACCTTCCAGTAGAGCATTAAGTGACATGATTAGCATCTGTCACTTGTGGTTCATTCTGTCTCAGGGGAAGAATTGTGTAGGGGTTTGTTTTGGTAGGATTTGTTTTATAAATGTATACACTGGTCTGTGTTTATATTCGCAAACAGGCTAAAGAAGTGCGCCTTGCACTTGGAGTGGAAGATGGCGAGGTCTGTGATGGTCAGGGCCGGCTCCAGGCACCAGCAAAACAAGCTGGTGCTTGGGGCGGCACGTTTCTAGGGGCGGCATTCTGGCGCCAGCCATGCCTCCCCTAAAAATGTGCCCCAGCTCACCTCCGCTGCCGCCACTAAACAGCTGATTCGCGCGCCGCTGCTGGAGGGGGAGATCCCGAGCGGCCGCAGCGCGTGAACCAGCTGATTCGCGCACCGCTGCTCCCCCTCCCTCCCAGGCTCTCAAGCCTGGGAGGGAGGGGGAGATCCTGAGCGGCTGCGGCGTGTGCGCCGCTTCTCCTCCTCCCTCCTAGGCTTGAGAGCCCGAGAGGGAGGGGGAGATTCTGAGTGGCTACGGCGCGCGTGCGCCGCTTCTCCCCCTCCCTCCCAGGCTTGAGAGCCCGAGAGGGAGGGGGAGATTCTGAGCGGCTACGGCGTGCGCACCGCTTCTCTCAAGCCTGGGAGGGAGGGGGAGATCCTGAGCGGCTGCGGTACGCACGCCGCTTCTCCCCCTCCCTCCCTCCTTCCTAGGCTTGAGAGCCTGGGGGAGGAGGCAGGGCTGGGGATTTGGGGAAGGGGCGGAGTTGAGGCGG
The DNA here is from genome assembly GCA_037349315.1 of Chelydra serpentina. Lineage (NCBI taxonomy): Eukaryota > Metazoa > Chordata > Testudines > Chelydridae > Chelydra > Chelydra serpentina. The sequence goes on from JBAIAC010000023.1 coordinate 3,352,691, forward strand.
GGCCGGGGGTGGGGTAAGAAAAAAACGGGCCGGGGGGGGGCGGCCAAATTTGTTTTTGCCTGGGGCGGCAAAAATCCTAGAGCCGGCCCTGGTGATGGTCCTTCTTTTCTGGTGGGGGGAGTTCATTCCATAGTTTGACTGGTCCCCGAGAGAGCACCGTCTTCTGCTCAGATGAGCTTTGCCCTTATGGTAGAAATAGGAAATTCCATTGTGCCTGAGCAGCACAGGTGCAACCTTGGTCTTCACCCTGGAGCTTAGGTGATCTTTTTTATATGCTGGCTTCAGGCCATTGAGCATCTTGAAGATAAGGCCCGAGATCTTCCGCTCTGTGGGAAGCCAGTATAGAGAGCAGAGGATGGGATTGATGTGCTGGCAGTGGCCTGTGTTGCTTAGGAGACGTGCTGCAACATTCTGTACTAGTTGGCATTTCCTAAAGGCTGACGGTTTCACGTCCAGATACACTGCATTGCTACAGTACAGACAGGAGGTGGACAAAGGCGTGTATAACTGAGGTCAGGTTGTTGTCTGTCAGGATTGGACGCTGTCTCCTAGCCTATTGGTGATAATAGAAAGTGTTACTCCTTTGATGCTGCTGGAATCCAGGAGCATTCCTAAACTATGGACTTGCTAACATGGTCTTCTATCAAGGCTAATTCAAATACATATAAAATTCTAAGGGACTTGCCAAAATCTCTGTTAATTACACACAAAAAACCTACGTTAAAAGAACATTATTAAGATTGTAAAGTTGAGCACTCTTAAAATTTGAGTGGGATTGTATGACAAAGTTGCGTGTGATGCTGGGGGCAGGGTTCAGCAGTCTAGGGTTCATTTCTGATTTATGTCTTATGTTCCTACAAGCTCATGCTTCAGGGTTTTAGCTGGCTGCCTGCCAGGGTCAGAAAGGGACGTCCCTCCCACCACACGCTATATATCCAGGTTTTTAAATCTTCTTCCTCTGACGCATCAGGCTGGAGATGGGACATTAGGCAGAGAGGGCCAATTCTCTGAAGTGGCACCAAGCATTCATGCTCTCAGGTGTTTGATTGGCTGGTTCTTGCTCACATAGTCAGGGTCTAACTGATCGTCCTATGTGAGGTTGACCAGGAATATTTCCCTAGTTCAGATTGGCAGTGACTTTAGGGTTTTTTTTGCCTTCTTCTGCAGCATGGAGTGCAGGTCATTTGCCAGGATTATCTGGCCATAGCTTATTTAATCACTTCACTGCCCTTGTGGGGGGCTCAGCCACTGATGCACCTTGGTCCCTCCTGTTCTCTCCCTGGGGCACATAATAGTCTAGTCTCCTGTGGGCTGTAACACTTGGGTCTAATTTTGGCTGTTGAGTTTAATGTGCAGCTGCTGGGTGGTGCGGGTTGCCTGTGATATACAGGAGGTCAGGCATAGTCAACAGGCAGACCGCGGGCCAAATCTGGATTGCCAGGTGCTTTTGAATGGACCCCAAAATCTTTTTATTTACTCATTATTATTGTTTTTTATTATTTTCTCTGGAGTCTGGACCTTGACTGTACCTTGACCAAGAAATATGGACCTTGACAAAAAATAATTGACTACCCCTGGACTAGATGAGTAGGTGGTCCCTTCTGGCATTAAATTCTGACAGGAAATGCCAGAATTAAGATTGCGTGTGCAACCTCTTGTGTGTACACATTATGATACAGTCTTTAATTACATAAATCCCAGGACCCTGCCTCATTTAGTGCACAGGATGGATGGTGCTCACTTAATGAACAGCTATTCAGTATTTTGTTTTTGCCTCATTGTTCAATGTGTGGCCCCAGGCCTTATTTATTGCACACTATTCAAACCTTGCTCTGATGACGCAAGTATTAATTCCCTCCTGGACTTTTCTATGGCACTCATCACGATTGTAACATCACAAACATACATTAATTTATTTTCATAACACCCCTGTGAGGTGAGGGGGTATTATCCCCATTTTGCAGATGGTGAACTGAGGCACAGAGAGATTAAAAGTGTCCACTAATTTTGAGTGCCCAATCTGTGACATCTAGGCTGTGATTTTTCAGAGTATTATATAGCCCTTTGTATGTTCAAAGCAGAGCTCCCCATTATTTCAGTTGCATCTCTGCGTGCTCAGAACTTCCACAAATCAGTCCCCAGGGTCTCAAGTCAGGCATCCAGAAAATGAGGAACACACAATTAGTGACCATTCATGAAAAGTTTGGTTTAAGTGACTTGCCCAACATCTCATAGGAATTCTGTGGCAGAAGCAGAGAAAGACTCCAGTTCTCCAGGGCATCATCATTCAACTGCCTTAGCCATGAGACTCTCTTTTCTCTTCCTGAAATCCCCTGCCTCATTTGGTGTATACATTCCAACTGCTGCAACAAATGAGGTAGAGGTCCTACAGACAACTGTCCACTTCACTACACAACCCCTAATGCATCCCCAAAACAGGTCCTTCTGGTGCACTGAAAGAGGCAGGGATCCTGTGAACAAAACAGTATGTGACAATGTAGTTAGAGCCAACTGTATCAGAATGCATATGCACAAGGGGGGCCAAATTAAGGTTTCATGAACTATCTTAATTCTGGCATTTCCTAACTTTTGAGTGTTTGTCTTTGCAGCCTTAGTAATGTTCTTTTAACACAGGGTTTTTGTGTGTAATTTGCTAGGTTTTTAAAAAGGCAAACTGAAAAACAGAAATTCCATCATGTGACAACATATTGATGATACTCTGTTCACCAGCAGGCTTGGAATTTTCATATCAACCGCACAGACCTCTGTCTCTAGAGCTAATAGAATAACTGATAGCAATAGTAGGTTATCTTCTACGTGGACCAGCATTAGAGGAGGTCAGACACTTTGCCAGTGGGTTTCACAGATGTTGGCTTGGGTTCCTTTCCCAAGCAATGCCTGGGGATAGGAATGTGCTCTAGCAGGCACAGATTCTTCTGCCCATTCCCCCCAAGCTTCACCCAATCTCCTCCAATCTATCCCAGTCCTGTCTCTACCCCACCACTGGCTCCTTGTCCCAGTCCCATTATCCTCACCTAGTCAGTCCCAGTCTCCTTGCCCAGTAAATTGTAGTCTCAACCCTCCAGACTCCCTATCCTAGTCACTCTCAATCTCCCCCCATCTCCTGCTCCCAATCTTGTTGCCTAGCCGTTCCCAGGTCCCTGCAGCCCAACCCCCCATCTCATCCCCAGTCTCTTTGCCAAGCCAATACCAGTTCCTTCCTCTGCTCCCTGATCTGTCTCTCTTTCTCTCGTTGGCTTCCAATCACCTGTCCACACCCACATTCCCCATCTCCATTCATTCCCAAGGCTCTCCACCAATCTCCGTATCCACATTTCTCTCAGCACCTTGTCCCAGTTTCTTTGCCCAGATAATCCCAGATCTTCTCCTAGTTCCTTGTCAGAGCTGTCTCCTATCCCTTCTGCCTCACTGGTTCTCAGTCTTCTTGTGCTGCCAGTCCCAGTCTTCCCCTCCCCTGCTCCCAGATCTAGTCTGCTCACCCAGCCAGTCAGTCTTAGCCCCCTGACTCCCAGTTCCAGTTTCCACCCCCCGTGCCAGCCTCCAATCCCAGTCTCTGCTCCCAGGGTCCTTGTCCCAATCTACTCCCCCAGTCTACCTTGCAATTACCTAGGTCCAGCTTCTCTCCCCTCTGCATTTAACTTTGACGGCTTCCTCCTCCACACTGCTAGGATGTCAGACAGGGGTTAATGACAGCATGTGGGATCAGTGAGACCCTGCTCTCACTTCCAGTGCCCAACCCCACCCCAGCCTGGAGCAAACAGGAGCAGCTAGTGCAGTGAAAGGCTGGCTTTGCCCCTCCAGCCCTAGGCTGGAGCATGCTCAGTCACTCTATGGGGATAGTCTATGTGCAGTCTGATCACACCTAGGAGCTGTGAGAGGCTGGAGCATGCTCAATGAGGACAGAATCTTTAGAGATTTCAGCTGCTAAGCTCTAGCAATTCTCTATTAAGTATGCGTGAACTTCAGTTTTTCAGGGGCTTACAATTTGGCCAATGTGGGCAGATTTTCACAGGGTTGGCAAAAAGCACATCCGTGACAAAAAAGACCATCTCCCTGCCTAATTTCAAGTCCCTGTTCCAAAGCATTGGGGCATTAGCACTTTCCAAAGAAAAGGTTGCCAGAATGTTTGTAACATTGAAAAAAGAATGTGTTTGCCCCTAGCCTCATTCTCAGAAATGGCTGAACCAGTTTGGCTAACACATTCCGAAAAAAAAATCAACCAGAGGCAGAAACCCAGCATGGAAAATTTCAGTCCAAATTATTAAACTTTGGAAAAGGTATAAGCAACTGAAAACAGTGTTTTATAATGGGAGGTATCAGGCAACGTTAATAACAGGCGGTGGTAGCAAACCCGCCTATAATATGCTGGAATTCTGGATAGCATCTTAAACGCTGCCCTCTTCTGGATAGAATGTCAGTCCAACTCCTGTAAGAAATATCATGGTGCCCTCTAGTGGTTGTAACATAGAGCTGTAATCTTCAAAGAAATCTAACCCTAAGGAAGGGAGGTTGGCTAGAGAGAAAGGATGAGTGATATAGGAGGTGGGGAGAAGGAGAGGTGAAGGGAGAGAAGGAATAGCAGAGAAAGAGTGGGAGGAGGAGAAAAGTGGGTGGCAACAGAGGGAGGATGGTCCAGTGGTTGGGGCACTAGTCTAGCACTCAGGACACCTGAGTTCAAGTTTCTGTGGAGCCACAGGCATCCTTTGTGACCTCGGTTGTGTCACTTAGCCTCTCTGTGTCTCAGTTCCCATCTGTAAAATGGGTATAATAGCACTTCCCTACCTATTCCATATGGGTTCTTATACTGCACTCATAGCTGTACTATCTGAGCATCTTCACAGGGGTATTGTGAGGCATTCAGACACTACGGTAGATGGTGCCATGTAAGTATGTTATCTAGATAGCTAGAAGAGGAGAAGCAGCAGAGAAAGGGAAGGGTTACCTTTATCATAACAGCATCATCCCATAGGTTACCAGCTAGTTTCCTTGAACTCACTCTTGGATGCACAAAGAAGGTGTGGGTCAGCATGTGGATTTAGCTGCTGGGAAGCTACATTATCTTTCTCAGTGGATTGTGTGGCAGGAATCTCTGGATAGGTGACCCCTGCTGCTTGGTTTCTGTAATGGTTCTTTTATCCCCCCTATGGCTAATCCAGCCCAGAATTTTGTGCGTGGAGTGGGGAGAAGGGATCTGTTCTTCGTAACAGGAACTAGTTCTCCAACCTTTCCATGCTGCAGACCACTTTGTAACAGAAAGATCCTCTTGTGACCATCTGCCCTCCCAGCACCTTGCTGTGAAATCCTGTGCACCTAGACTGCTGGGAAGGTTTACCAGATCACAGTCTGAGAACACCTGAAAGCCTGCATCTTTAATAGCACAAAAGTGAGGGCTTCAGTATTAATGGCCCCATCCAGCAGAGGACTTAAGCAAGTAAAGCTAACTTTAAACATTGATTATAATGGGACTATTCATATGCTTACGTGTCTTACTGGATCAGGCTGAAATCCGCCCCCCTTCCCCGCAACTCCAGCTACGTTAATGCAGCCTCTCAGGTATCTGTCTTGATCACATGGTGTGTGTTTTTCCACTTAAAAGAAAATGTTCTATTTAACAGGAAACAGCCCCCACAATTCACCTTGTTTGCACAGTACTGCAGGAGAAGTATTCAAATGCAGGGGAATAGCATAGTCAGTAAAACAATATGCTACCCCCGTTCATCCATAGTTACAGAGAAAAGCCCTTCCTCTTCATTCTATTCCATCCCATTTGCTGAAGAGCTTGTCACGTTGCTCTGTTCTGTGTGACCGTGCAGCGACAGAATACTCTAAATACTCCCACACAAGAAGGCAGGGGTTCAGATACCTGAGGAGCCTTTAAGCCCGACATTCCTGATGTATGTGTGACTAGAGCATCAGGGTTAGCCTTTCATTACTCTACTTCTCTGCATATAATTTCTGTTTTCTCCCAAGATAAACATATAAAAATTAAAAGGCAGTTTCTGCTCAGTGCTGGTCACTTTACATAGGCAACTGTACATGCTGATACTGGGATCCCACACAGCCCTGCCCTGCCATGCATGAGTCTTCTCTGTGATGCTAGTTTGTGGATAAGTACCAACTCAGGATGATGGAACATTTAGTTCGCATGATTTCTGTGGATTATTATTTGTCTTCCAGTATCACCAAGAGGCTCCATGTGCTCATTACTATACTTACATCAGGGGTCTCAAACTCAAATTACCACGAGGGCCGCATGAGGACTAGTGCATTGGCCTGAGGGCCGCATCACTGACCCCGCCCCCTTGCTGCCCCGCCCCCACTCCACTCCTTCCATTAGGCCCCGCCCCTTCTCCGCCTCCTCCCCTGTGTGCAGGGCTTCCCGCTCCTCCCTCCCAGAAACCGCCAGACAGCTGTTCTGGCAGCGGGAACTGCCTGGGGGTAAAAAAAAATATTTTTTTTTAAATTGGGGGGTGTGGGGAGCCTGGCGGGCCACAGGGAAGAGCTCCGTGGGCCACATGCGGCCCGCGGGCCGCGTGTTTGAGACCCCTGACTTACATGGAGACAATCCTGCTCCAAAGAATTTATAATCTAAATAGACGAGATGAGGAACAGACACAGAGAGGCAAAATGATTTGCCCAAGATCATATAGCAAGTTAACAGCAGAGCTGGGACTAGAACTCTGGTCTCCTGATTCCTAGTCCAGCAATTTATACACTGGAGCACAAGGCCCCCCAAACCAGAGAGTTACTTCCAAACTAAAAAGATGAGGGGAGTCCAGTACCTGACTAATGTAATGTGTACATTGGGTAGAATCCTAAAACACCAAATCATTCCTGCTGCTAACATCTGTCATTGCAGGACACTGTGGAGCTAAGCAATAAATTCACATTGCTTTAAATGCCTGTAAAATGCAATCAAAATGCCACATTACAAAATAACTGATGTGTAAAAGACTACATTGTGTCAAATGTGGATTTAATGTCAATGGGGGAAGGACTTTTAACATGACAATCAGGGCCCTCTTTAAACTGGAAGTCACCTCTGGGAAACTGTGGAAAGAGTAGACCCTTCCTGTCTTTTATCTCTGTTAAAACTAAGAGGATGTGGTAGCCACAAAGATCTTTTCAAAATTGAAGCATGTCCTGCCTTTTTATGTTCGGTTTATATTGATATGGCTTGAGATACATACTGGAAGTTCAATTTGATTTTGAGTTCATTTGGGACCTAATCCGGCTCCAACTGAAGTCAATGGAAAGACTCCCACAGAAGTCAGTCTGAGTTGGATTGGGCCTTTCCATTGATCATTGTTTCTATTGGTTGATTTGTTCTGCAAAATGGTAGGTCAGGATGACTTGCTGCATACTGTAAGGGAAAGAATACAGCCTGTGTTGGTATGGTGCTGAATTTCCTTCTCTACTCAGTAAGAGTCTTCTCTTAAAAATGTGGGGAGAGATATGGAAGCAGAATTTGCCGAGCGAAGTTCCTCAGGAGATGAAATAGTACCATCAGCCTGGTGCAAACAAAACATACCATAGAATATTTCATCTTTCCTGAAGGTTTACTGTCATGTATTTGAAAAAATGTATGAAAACTAATTTGCAGTGGAAATTCCACAACTCCTGTGGAAATGTGAAGCCAAAGTTTCAGAATCTTCAAAAATAACTAAAATTTCAACATTTACAATAATAAACCAACCAGAAAATGCAGGGCACACTGAGTACAGGGAATAAAACTGCTGAATCAGAACTCTTCTACAGCATCTGTTCAAATCAACTTTTCCTTCCTTGAGAGGGCTTCTCTCTCAATACTGAGCAGGCCCAGCCAGCTGCCTCCAGCTTCTGGGAGCTGACAGTCACTCCCAATGGCAATATGGTTGCTGGCTACTGACTTTGTCTTGTTCACTTTACAGCAGCCATCTGGGCTCGCCTTGTGAAGTCTGTTTCAGTTTGACTTGGTTTGGTACAGAGCTGTGCTAGAGCATCTATGATGGGGATGATTCAAAACAGTGTTCACTGTGGGATGGGGGGAAAAGGAGAAAGAAGAGACCTATGGAAAGGGACCCTATTTTCTGAGTGGGGGAGAAGTGGGAGTATTCTTGTCTGAGATCCCCAGCCCCTGAAGGAGAGAGAAGAATTCTGCTCAGAGACCCCCATCTTCAAAGCTGGGGAGGAGAGAGAGGCCCTGGCCAGGAACCCATCCTTCAAATATGAGACGAGACAAACCCCACCCTGAGCCTGGGAAGAAAGTCCTCTTCTCCCCATTCCTTTGGGCAAGCAGGAAAGAGAATCCCCTCCTTGTGAGGTCTCAGTGGCTCTCCTTTGATCCCTCCCACATCAGGCCTGTACTCTCCCCTGGCTCTTCCAATCCCTGCCTCTTCCCATCATTTCCTCTCTTCTATGGGTGGCCTAGTGATCCTCAGTTCCCCCTCACTCCCATTGTCTATGTTTGGGCAGGAAATACTTACCTTTCCGGAACTCTTTGGGGGAAGATAAGGTCTAGTGCCATCTAATCCACAAGGTCAGTCTTCATCAGGTGACCAGGTCACCGATCTGCTTCCCAATTCAGCAGAAACAAGGAATTTGTTCTGACTCAGCCCACTGTCACTACGGCACAGCCATTCATACTTCACTACGGAAATATTGGTGTCGTCGGCTTCCTGTAGCCTAGAGGAAACCTCACCCATTGGGATGAACTGCTAGGCAGGCTTCCCTGAGCGGAGCCTACAAAAGGCAGTGAAGTAAGAGCAGCCAGCAGGATGGTGGATCCACTATAGCAGGATGGAGGAGCAGGTGAGGGATGTGTGCCTGCTGCCATGAAAACTAACCCTATGAACTAGCCTGACCTTATCGTCCCCCCTAAAAGAAGAAAATGCAGAAGACCACCTGACCATCTTGGAGGTCAGGAGTGGGGAATGAGGCTTGCCAGCCATGCCCTGAAGACAATAGAGGGGAAGGGGTTAAAAGGCCACCAAGCTGACCTCAAACGACTATAAAAAGTATGTGGTGCAGGAGGCTGGCGAGTCATGGTGGTGAAAATAACCTAGCATCAGGGATGGGCAGTACTGCAGAGGGGTTCTGCTACTCCAGGGTTAGCCAAACTGTGGCTCGCGAACCATGTGCGGCTCTTTTACAGTTAAAGTGCAGCTTGCAAACCCCCCTCCTGCCCCCACCCCATTCTCCACCTACCGGACTGGGGGGGGACTACTCAGGACCTCTGCCTTGCAGTGGGGTGGTGGGGTAGGGGCTTCTGTCCAGCGGGGAGGGGGGTCTCTGGGTTTCATCCCTGTGGGGAGCACCTGCTAGGGCTCGGGGCTTCAATAGGAGTGGGGTTGAAGCCCCTAACCCCAGATCCCAGCAGCTGCGTCCCAGCTCTCAGACTTCTGAAGATTGTTGTATGTGGCTCAGAGTGCCAGTAAGTTTGGCCACCCCTGCTCTATTCCATGCAGACTCTCTTGACTGGGAGAAAAGGGGCATATTTCAAAGCTGGAAGGAGATTCTACTATTTGTCTATGGATTGGACATGCTTCGCCCATGGTTTTACAACCAATCACTGACAAAAAGCACTGCCCCGGTCATAGTATAACAACCAGACTAGAACATTAGTCATTAACCCATCCAAGCTAACAAAGCCAAATCCTCTTAGCTTTAAAAACCAGACATTCACAAACTAGTAAACTTTCTGCTGTCAAGCAACCATTCACTCTCCCTCCTACTGTCATTTACTGTGACTCCTATAATTTATCTTAGAAAGTACGTCGCTATCTTTAATATTATCTGAATGTCTTACACCTAGTAACTTTAAAATGTGATAAATTGTTGCGCAGATGACAAACTGGAGACGATAGGGAACATTATTGTAGCAAGATGGAGCCTGAGCAGTGTTTTCCCTGAGTATAATGGTAAACTAATGTGCTGGCTGGTGTATGGCTAGGTCTGTTTGTACCATTTGATCTCTAGTGGATAACCTTAGAATTGCTTAAACATTTCATAGGTCTTCATACTGATGCAACTACTACAGTAGAGGCTGTGGCTTTGGGACAGTGTGCTCTATCCCTGCAGCTGTTATGAAGTTCCTAGACATGGATTTCTTATAATATTGCTGTTTTGGTTTGCAGGTTGGTCTATCCCCCTTGCTCCCTGACTACCATAGGCGCCGACTTCTGGTGGCGCCGGTGGGGGCTGACGCCGGGCCCCGCCCCTGACGTCGGGCGACGTGGCAGGGCCCCGCCCCCGACGCCGGGTGACGTTGCGGGGCCCCGCCCCCGACGCAACGTCGCCCGGCGTTGGGGGCGGGGCCCCGCAACGTCTCCCAGTGCTGAGGTAAGCTTTCCGCGGGTCCTGGGACTGGTGGGGAGCTGGGTGCGGGCCCTGGGAATGGCAGGGAGCTGCCGGTGGGTGCTCTGCACCCACCAATTTTTCCCCGTGGGTGCTCTAGCCCCAGAGAACCCACGGAGTCGGCGCCTATGCTGACTACCTACTTAGTCTTAAAATATATAAGTCTTTCTGCATTTGGAGGATGTTATTTGAGGGTCCTGCACAAGAATTAAGCAGTCAGATGGAAGGATGGTGTGAAAGGTACAAATGCACTGACAACTGGAAACACAGTGCAAAATCTGTGATTGTAATGAGTGCTTACTATGCCCTTGGTTTTGGGGTGAGCTAGAATAACCAGAAAGATATTTAAAAAACAGAAATTGAAGATGGATGAGTTTCTAATTGGTGAACCTTTCCTGTCATTTTATACTGTTTGCTGGTCTAAGGCACTTTTTGTTCTGTTTCAAATTGTCTTTGTCTATTAACAGTTGTCGTTTTGCTGGGCCTTTTTCTATATTATGTGCTAGGCTTTTGCTGTTTTTAATAAGCGAGAAAAGATGCATGATTAAGGTCAACTGCTGCACAGTTGTTTTTACAGACAATTTTTTTATATCGACATCTATATTGTGACAGCTCTCCAGGGTATGGAGTGATAAGGTAACCAGTCTAAATGCACATGCTGGACTATGATCACTCCAAGGGATTCAAATATTTTTGTCTTAAAGCATTTAATGGCATATTTTTCTAATCAGTTGTAAAAGAAAGTGATATGTCTGGTGGGTAAATAACACATAGTGAAAAATGTATAAACACCTGTTACCCAGTTATAATAAGTTTAATTGCTCTATCAATATACCTAAAAGGCATGTTTAAAAACTGCCATACATGTGATTATTAGAGGCCATGAACTTGGTACATTATTTAATAACTATATTATTTTTAAAGGCTCATATACCCCAGGGATAGACATGGAGCGAGAACTCCAGAGTAGAACAGAACTCCGAAGTAGTCAGTCTCATCTCTTGTTCCAGTAAATAAATGTTTATAATAATCCGGGAAAGACAAAAGGAAAATAAAACAAAATAAAACAATCATTTAAAATCATGTAAATAGAGGTGGTTTGTGACATCATTTTAAATAATTGTGAATTTTCCTGGAATTAACAGCTTAAATATCAGCTTGTGTGACCTTTTAGACATATGCCAAATACATTCCTGTTTCACAAATATTTGGGGATACATCCTGTGGCCCCCAAATTCACAGTAAATGCAGTGCCCCAGGGGTTAAACAATTCCAACAGTTGTTGATGGCATAATCCTTAAGTAGTTCAGTGTAACCATTTTGTTGATGTGTACCTATGGGTTCTGCTTATGCTCACTGTCGTACAGTATTTTACAGTACAGTACTTATGGTATTGCAGCTGTAGTTGGCATTATGAGTTCTGCATCTGTTTATACTAGTCAGGGCTGGCTCTGGCTTTTTTGCTGCCTCAGGCAAAAAAAAAACCCCAAAACCAACGACTGGAATGTGCCGCCCTAAGATCGGCCTGAATGCCGCCCCTTATAATGTGCCGCCCCAAGCATGTGCGTCCTAGGCTGGTGCCTAGAGCCGGCCCTGATACTAGTGCATTCTTTACTCCTGTTATTCTTTGGCAAAAGCCAAAATCAAATACAAACAGTGACTTGATTTTCAGTTATGGATGATAGTACTACACATACTGTACTGCCTCAGGACGGTGCACATCAACGCTACAAAATAAATACATAAATACAGGGCTGGCCAAGGGTGCTGGAACAATTTTTATAGTGGGGATGCTGAGAGCCATTGAACCAAACTATAAACTTTGTATATGATGAAAACCACTTCAAGCCAGGGGGTGCTGCTGCACCCCCAGCACCCTCAGTTCCAGCACCGATCGGGTGGAAGAAGGTGATGGGAGATTACTAAAAAAACACCTGAGATTTTATAGGGCCAAATTTCCAAGAGCAACTAGAGATTCCGGGTGCCCGATTTGAGCCTCCTTGTAATGATCATCAGCCTTTTCTGAACAGCATCTCTTAGGGGTTTCAAGCCGGGGACCCCAAATCACCGGCCACGTTTGGAAACTCCCGCCCCCCTGTGTTTCCCTGCCAGCCGTTCTGCAGCCCCCTTGCCCGGGGGGAGATGTGTGGGGCTGGGGGAAGCCCCCGGAGCACTGGCCCCGCCCCGGTTTACCTGTAGGAGGTGGTGTTGGCAGCTCCCTGCGGGAAGCCGCTCAGCCTGCTGCTGGCCTCCGGCCGCTGGTCTCTGTCCCCGGCCGGCAGGACGTACACGGACCTGGCCGGGGCGGGGGCCCCGTCTCTCCTGCCCTCGCCGGCCCAGGGGGAGGCGTCTCGCTGCTGCAGGGGCCAGGCTCGGAAGTCCCGCCGGTACTGGGTCTCGGCGGCGAAGGGCTGGCTGCAGGGGGGCGCCGCCGGGCCCCGCTTGTGGCTCCCCCCCTTCCACGACCGCTTGATGGCCAGGCTGTCCTGGGAGGGGGCGGGCCCGGCCGGCAGCTGTCCGCCGCCTGCCCGGGGGCGGCCGTCCGCCGCCGCGCCCCGCCGGGGGCCGCCCCGCGCCGGGCTCGCCCCCTCCTCGGGCTCCTCGATGTCGGAGTAGCTGTGGATGGTGAGCGGCACCGAGAGATCGGACTTGTCCAGCTGGCTCCAGAAGCGGGCCAGGCAGCACACGCGGCTGATGCAGGGCCACGCCATGGAGCCGGCGGGGCGGCGGGGGCAGGGCTCGCCCGCTGCGGTGCGCTCCCAGCCGGCCGGCGGCACGCGGGCCCGGGGGTAGTGTCAGCCCGTCCCCTTCCAGCCCCGGTGAGTGCCCCCACCCCCGGCTCGGGATGACAGCCCGCACACGTGATCCCCGCCTGCCGCGGCTGCCAGCGAGCTCTGCAAAGCCCCCCCGATCCCATCCTCCCCTTGATTCCCATCCCGCTGTGTCTGCCTAGCGCCAGGGAAACCACCCGGCTGCATCCTCCGTATCTGCACTGATGAGAGCCCGCCTGCCCTTCCTCTGCGGCGCCGTCTCCGAGCCACCATCGCCAACCCCACAAAAAGTACCCTCGAGCTTTAAACCCGATTTTAATCAATAGGACACCCCCACCCCTTCCATCCCTGCCCCTTAACGCTCAGTCGGCACCAAAATGCAAACGATCCCAGACATCAGTGTAACGAGGAGTGAGTGAGTGCTTCCATCCTATTACCGCTTCCTTGCAATGTTAGGTTGGCTATAATATATACTCGGTGGTTAAACTGTTATATGATGTATAACTATGATAATATGCATGAAATAATATGCAGAATAAACAATAGCTGGGCGTACAATAAGAGCCATTTCTTGTTAATCCAGGGTCTTTGCTGACATGCTACACTATGAAAAGAACCACTTCTGCCACAGAGATCACCGGAAATGGAATAGTAAAATTAATAATATAGCGATTAGCCCACCACTTTTTTCCTTCATCTTTGGACTGCCTTCTATCCTTTCCTAATTTACAATGTGGGGCTTGCTAGTGACTGTAAATTACATCCCTAATTCAACTCCACTGAAGCTGATGGAATTACATCAGGGATGTAATTTGTGGGTTTTTTTTTAGAATTTAACATTTTATGTAATAAGTGGCTATAGGCCATAATATCATGCTACAATTTATGATACAGAATCTTTTGTAATGATATATTCAATCATTGTAATTCACCACACTATCAAATACAAGGCTGTAAAATTCTGAGACTTATAGGGCTAGGTTCAAGTATCCACGTACTTTAAAATCATATAGTTAAAGGCTAACAGGACAGAAACCCCATTTTAGGAAGCAATAATCTATTCTAAGTGGATATCCAAATAGGTCAAATCAGTGATGCATAAGTGTGCAGCGAAACTTTAGGAATAGAAGATTTACCATATCAGATGAAACCCTTAGTTTATCTTGTGACAGGATCCCCAGGGTACAGCCAGGGACTGTGGGACCATTGTGCCCCCTTAACTCTCCCCAGCCTGGGCTGTCTCTCACAATGTCTTGCTAGTGACAAGCAGCAACCCCTCCAGGCGCTGTGATCACTCAGCACAACTGCATGTGGAGCCCCACACCCAGCTAGATTGCATGAATGCTCCCAGAGCCACCATGAATCACACAGAGAAAAGCACCAGCCAAATCCCACCAGCTCCCAGCCTTGTACCTCAGGAATATACCATCTTGCACAGCTCAAGACGAGCAGTGCAAATGTATTAACTGGTTCACCACTTCATCAGTGGAAAGAGAATATATACCAGCCTTTGCAAACCTGAGCAGATTTACCTCACACTTCAGGCAAACTCACTGGTAAAGATAAATGGTACAAAAAGTGTATTGATTACAAAAGATAGATTTTAAGTGACTATAAGTGATAGGCAAAAAGTCAGAGTTAGTTACCAAAAGAAAAGAAAATATAAGCACGCAGTCTAAACTCTCAACTCTATTAGACTGGGCAACGTCTAGATTAAGCAGTTTTTCTCACCCCACTGGATACTGCAGTCCTTAATATACAGATTTATCCCTTAAACCTGGGCCAGTCTCCTCTGTTGGAGTCTTCAGTCTTCTAACTGTCTTTGTTGTTTGCAGCATAGGTGGGGGAAGGAGAAAGGCCCAGCATGGGGCCACTGTGTTCTATTTCATACCCTTAGTCCATGCACTTGGAGAACACAAGTCCAGGCATGTCTGGTGGGCATTGCTGAGTACTCAGGCAAGGTTGAGCAATTCCTCTGGTGTGGCGTAGGGTTGCCAACTCTCTGATTGAAGCTATTCCGGGAAATTCCTCCCGCTCCCTCAATGTGATAGGGTGACCAGATGTCCCATTTTTTAAGGGAAAGTCCCATATTTAAGTCCTCCTGCAGATGTCCTGACTTTTTCTTAAAAACAGGTAAATTGTCCTGTATTTTCTTCTCCCCGCCTCCTGCATCAGTACTGATGGGTCCTGCTGCTGGCTGGATCCCTGCTTGCCAGCCACTTGCCCACCAGCAGTGAGTGGGTGTGTCCAGAGGCCAATGATGGTGCTGGGTGTGCAAGGCTGGTGGTGGGGCGAACCGGCCGCTCCCCCTGTTGGTCCATCAGCTCAGCCCCCTTTGCGTGCCAGCTCTCAGCTAGCAGGGCCCTGCCCCCCATCCCATTTCCGGATGGCACTGGCTGCGGGCTGCGGTGACTGGTGAATACGGGCAGGTGCCAGGCAGCAGCCAGTTACTTTTTGCCTCTGCTGCCCACCCATCAGCCCTTTACGTGTTCCCCCTCTCACTGTCCTCTCCCTGCTTTGCTCCTACACCCCCCCCAACCTCGCTGCTCCTATAGCTGATGCTCCACAGCGTATTTTAGTGACAACCATACCACATATTCTCATAAGTGCATATGCATTAATGATATACATATTTATATAGAAAAATGACTTTCAGCAGATTATAACCTTTCCCTTGATACCTCACCCGGCCTGCTTTGTATGCAATATCACAATTATATATAAATGAGGAATATGGGGGCTACAGGGCTCTCCCCCAAGGTATAGAATGCCACATATCCATTATTTAATATTTCTATTACATCAACACCTTGAGGCTGTAATCGAGATTGGGGCTAGATTGTGCTGGGCACTATACAAATATAGAGGTAGACACCATCTCTCTCTACCATCTAGTCTAGTATCCTGTGTGTCGCCCCTCAAAATGCAAATGTGCATAGAGGAATGCCTTCCTGACCCCTGAGGCAATCCTCTCACACCTTATAGAGTGAGATTTGGGTCAAGATTTTCAGACATGACTAGTTCTTCTGATTGCTTTAGTTTTTGGTCACCCAATTTACAAGACTTTAAAGAAGCCTTGTGGAAGTGTTATGTACCCTCCCTCTGAACAATCAGGTCATAGAATCATAGAATATCAGGGTTGGGAGGGACCTCAGGAGGTCATCTAGTCCAACCCCCCTGCTCAAAGCAAGACCAATCCCCAACTAAATCATCCCAGCCAGGGCTTTGTCAAGCCTTAAAAACCTCTAAGGATGGAGATTCCACCACCTCCCTAGGTAACCCATTCCAGTGCTTCACCACCCTCCTAGTGAAAAAGTTTTTCCTAATATCCAGCCTAAACCTCCCC
Organism: Chelydra serpentina; assembly: GCA_037349315.1. Taxonomy (NCBI): domain Eukaryota; kingdom Metazoa; phylum Chordata; order Testudines; family Chelydridae; genus Chelydra; species Chelydra serpentina. The sequence goes on from JBAIAC010000023.1 coordinate 3,369,164, forward strand.
CACTGCAACTTGAGACCATTACTCCTTGTTCTGTCATCTGGTACCACTGAGAACAGTCTAGATCAGGGATCTCAAACTCAAATTACCACGAGGGCCACATGAGAACTAGTAAATTGGCCTGAGGGCCGCATCACTGAAACCTTTTCATACAATGATACAAAAGTGTAGTCAAAAATGGAAAAAAATGAAGAGTAATTAGTATTCTATTAAAAGTCAATGTATTAACTTTTTTAAAACTGTAATGCAAAGAGGAGTTTTGGCAACAAGGGCATACTGTTGACTCATATCCAGCTTCTCGTCCACTGTAACCCCTAGGTCCTTTTCTGCAGAACTGCTGCTTAGCCATTCGGTCCCTAGTCTGTAGCAGTACTCTGCACTTGTCCTTGTTGAACCTCATCAGATTTCTTTTGGCCCAATCATCTAGTTTGTCTAGGTCCCTCTGTATCCTATCCATTCCCTCCAGCGTATCTACTACGCCTCCCAGTTTAGTGTCACCTGAAAACTTGCTGTGGGTGCAGTCCATGCCATCCTCCAGATCATTAATGAAGATATTGAACAAAAGGAGCCCCAGGACCGACCCTGGGGGCAGCACTCCGCTTGATACCGGCTGCCAACTAGACATGAAGCCATTGATCACTACCTATTGAGCCCGACAATTTAGCCAGTTTTTTATCCACCTTATAGTCCATTCATCCAGCCCATACTTCTTTAACTTGCTGGCAAGAATACTGTGGGAGACCGTATAAAAAAAAAAGTCAAGGAATAACACATCCACTGCTTTCCCCTCATCCACAGAGTCAGTTATCTCGTCATAGAAGGCAATTAGATTAGTCAGGCATGACTTGCCCTTGGTGAATCCATGCTGACTGTTCCTGATCACTTTCCTCTCCTTTAAGTGCTTCAGAATTGATTCCTTGAGGACCTGCTTCATGATTTTTCCAGGGACTGAGGTGAGGCTGACTGGCCTGTAGTTCCCCGGATCCTCCTTCTTCCCTTTTTTAAAGATGGGTACTACATTAGCCTTTTTCCAGTCATCCTGGACCTCCCCCAATCACCATAAGTTTTCAAAGATAATGGCCAATGGCTCTGCAATCACATCCTCCAACTCCTGTAGCACCCTCAGATGCAGTGCATCCAGCCCCATGGACTTGTGCTAGTCCAGCTTTTCTAAACAGTCCTGAACCACTTCTTTCTCCACAGAGAGCTGGTCACCTCCTACCCATGCTGTGCTGCCCAGTGCAGCTAGCGTGACTAGATATCCCGATTTTATAGGGACAGTCCTGATTTTGGGGGCTTTTTCTTATATAGGCACCTATTACTCCCCACCCTCTCTCCCGATTTTTCACACTTGCCCTCTCGTCACCCTAAGTGCAGTAGTCTGGGAGCTGATCTTGTTCGTGAAGACAGAGGCAAAAAAAGCATTGCGTACATTAGCTTTTTCCACATCCACTGTCACTAGGTTGCCTCCCTCATTCAGTAAGGGGCCCACACTTTCCTTGACTTTCTTCTTGTTGCTAACATACCTGTAGAAACCCTTCTTGTTACTCTTAACATCCCTTGCTAGCTGCAACTCCAAGTGTGATTTGGCCTTTCTGATTTCACTCCTGCATGCCTGAGCAATATTTTTATACTCCTCCCTGGTCATTTGTCCAATCTTCCACTTCTTGTAAGCTTCTTTTTTGTGTTTAAGATCAGCAAGGATTTCACTGTTAAGCCAAGCTGGTTACTATTTACTATTCTTTCTGCACACCGGGATGGTTTGTTCCTGAAACCTCAATAAGGATTCTTTAAAATATAGCCAGCTCTCAAGTTAGGTACCTGTAACGAGGCAGTCTGGTCCCCAGCCGCCCCAGAGAGAGATGAGCCTCCCTGGACACCAAAGTGGGTGGAGCCAGAGAATCCTGGCCCTGCCCCTCAAAGGTCAAGGCGCAGGACAGGAAGTACAAAAGCTGGTCCTCAGACATCAGTTGAGCCCCAGCCACTGGAGAGGCTGGATGTCTGTGGTGCAGCTCCACTCTGGGAGGCCCCGGCGATCAGCAGCCGACCCGAGGACTAGCCTGGCCAGCCAAGCAAGCCGCTCGCCAGGTACCCAGAGGAGCCGCCAGGCCCGCCGGCCGCCTGCTACCCCGAGGAGCCGCCGGGCCCGCCGGCCGCCTGCTACCCCGAGGAGCCGCCGGGCCCGCCGGCCGCCTGCTACCCCGAGGAGCCGCCGGGCCCGCCGGCCGCCTGCTACCCCGAGGAGCCGCCGGGCCCGCCGGCCGCCTGCTACCCCGAGGAGCCGCCGGGCCCGCCGGCCGCCTGCTACCCCGAGGAGCCGCCGGGCCCGCCGGCCGCCTGCTACCCCGAGGAGCCGCCGGGCCCGCCGGCCGCCTGCTACCCCGAGGAGCCGCCGGGCCCGCCGGCCGCCTGCTACCCCGAGGAGCCGCCGGGCCCGCCGGCCGCCTGCTACCCCGAGGAGCCGCCGGGCCCGCCGGCCGCCTGCTACCCCGAGGAGCCGCCGGGCCCGCCGCCCGCCTGCTACCCCGAGGAGCCGCCGGGCCCGCCGCCCGCCTGCTACCCCGAGGAGCCGCCGGGCCCGCCGCCCGCCTGCTACCCCGAGGAGCCGCCGGGCCCGCCGCCCGCCTGCTACCCCGAGGAGCCGCCGGGCCCGCCGCCCGCCTGCTACCCCGAGGAGCCGCCGGGCCCGCCGCCCGCCTGCTACCCCGAGGTGCCCATGGTATGTGACCTCCTGGAGGATGCTACCCTGAACCAGGTACCCATAGAGGGGGAGGTTGGAAGTAGCCCAGGGGCAGCCGACCCTAGTCTGGCTGCAGCATTTCCGGAGCCGATGTCAGTGCGCTGAGGGTCCTGACACAGCGGCGGGTCCTTTGCTGCTGTTAGGGCTCTGGGCTGGGATGCAGTGGAGTGGGTGGGCCTGCGTCCCCCCTGCCACCCAACCTGTGGGTGGCAGTCTCCCCTTCTCCTAGGTCCTCCAAAGCCAGGACCTGGGCTTGCCACAACCACTACTGTTTGCTCGGCCCCTGCCTGAGCCCTGATTGTTTGTTGCCCTGCCCTGACCAAGGGCCTGGGGTTTGGTACTATTGAACTGCGGCTCAGCCCCTGCCCGAGGGCCTGAGCCATTGAGTGTTGTCGCCCACCCTGACCCAGGGTCCAGGCTCACTAACAACAAACTGTTTGCTCGGCCCCTCTCTAAGAGGGCCTGAGCTGCTCGCTCTGCTACACCAGTCAGCTAATTCCCCGACACCTGACTATGTAGCGAGGCGGTCTGGTTCCCCAGCCGCCCCGAGAGGGGCTGAAATGCCTACAGTACCCCAAAATGGAACCAACCAAAATCGCTAGTCACATCTGAAAATCTGGCCCCCATTACATCAGAACAGGTATAATTACAAATGCTATTGACTTACTGAAATATAAACAATGCATATTACTAATGAATTTCCTGGTGCTGGGGTCTAGAACTAATACTTACTATTCTGTGTGTAATGACTTTAAAAATAAATAGCATCTGGCTCAGAGTACTTTATCCTGCGAAACAGGATGACCATGCATCCCATTTTTAATGGGACAGTCCTGTATTTAAACCCTATTGCAGGTGTCCCACCTTTTTTTAAAAAACAGGAAAATTGTCCCGTATTTTCTGCTCCCCCTGCTGGTTAGTCAGTGGTCAGCCAGCGCAGCCCCAGCCGTCTCTTGTTTGTGGCTGGCGAGTGAGTGCAGGCAGGCGGTGGCTCCTGAGAGCACGTGGTGGCCTAAGGCTGGGTGGAGAGGCAGGAAGATGACAAGTCAGGTAGGACGAGAGGCAGCCCCATGTGTGAGGGGCTAGAGGTGTGTGTGTCACCCCTCGCCATGTGAACCCTTAAGCAGGGGTTCTCAATTGGGGTCTGCAAGCACTTTTGGGGGGGGGGGGTCACTGGGTGCCGATGCTAAAACCCAGATCCTGAGCCCCAGCGCCCCCTGAGGGGCTGCAACCCCGATCCCCAGCACCCTCTGCGGGGGCTGAACCTGGAGTCATGGGGGGACTGAAGCCCCGATTCCTGGCACCCACTCCAGGGCAGAAGCTGGAACCGTGGGCAGGCGGGGGTCTGAAGCCCCGATTCCCAGTGCCCACCGTGGGGCTGAAGCTGGAGCCACGGAGGGCAGGGCGGGCATTAAAACTCTGATTCCCAGCGCCCGCCACAGGGCTGAATGCCTGGGCCCTGGTGACCTCCGTTAGGCTCAAGGCAGGAGCTGCGGGGCTGAATCTTGGATCTCCGGTGCTTTCCCTGAGGCAGAAGCCCCCTGAGCCCATGGGCAGAGTTGGGGGGCACTGGGAATGTGGCCACCCCAAATTGCAGTGCACGTGAAGGGATATCCGGGGGGTAGCTCCACACCCCCACACCTCCTTCTCTCGCTGCCCTCTGGGCAGTTTGGAGGCGGGAAGCTGGAGCCGGGCAGTGCAGGGCAACTGCTCCTCTGGCTGGTGCCATGGAGCAGGCAGCCATGGTGTTCCCTCCTCTCCTGCTGGCTGCTCCTCAGCTCCCAGTCCCCTTTTCTCACACAGCCGGTAAGAGCCATAGGGGTGGGGCTGGCAGAGCCCCCCGGGAACAGGGACTGATCCCTGAGCTACCCCCTGCCCGCACATAGCCCCTAGCTACTCCCTCACTTCACCCTGAGCTATCCCCTGCCCATACACAGCCCCGTGTTACCCCCCTGCCTGCACCCTGAGCTACCTTACGCCCCCCAGCTGCCCCCTTCCTTGCACCCTGAGCTGTTATCAAACTTTTTGAGCTGAACTCCCGCCCGCCACACACACACTTTTGAGTTATAATTTTTGGTTGTGCCTCCCTCCCATCACAACCAAGACAAGCTGGGTGGCCTCCTGAGGTGAGTCAGGGGGTGAAGGTGGCACTCTCTCCCTGGACCCGTCCTGTGGAGCTGGCTTGAGCCGGGCTGGCCTCTGCCCCCCCCCCCAAAATAGAAGTCATACTATGCCCCCACCCCCACCCCCGAGGCCCTCCTTGGCTCTGGAGTTTTTATAGCATGTTGTGGGGGCTACTGCATAGTTCTGATTGATTGCTGTTGAACACAAGCAATTTTAGAAGGTGTCCCATATTCAGCATAGGGAAATATGGTCACCCTACTGCATTTTACAATGAGGATGAGGAAAACAGGACATCCATTTTATTATATATTTTCACTGGCATACTACCTATTTCTAGGCCTGGCTTAGAAAAATGTGAGAGAATCTAACATCTCCTCTGTCCTCATTGTGCCTGCCACTTCTTAGCACTGAGTCCAGCTTTGACATTGTACAACTCAGAAAGCACCTACACCATCAGCCAATGCTTTGAGCTGCTGCTCAGCACTGAGTTTGTCAGCTGGAATTGGCACAAAGGGTATCTCTCAGAACAGGAGAAGCCAGAAAATGTTAGATTAGAGTTAAAAGTTGACCGCATTTGGAAGCAATTCCTCATCACTAGAAGATGGCAAACACTATAACTGTAAGGTAAATCAGACTATGAAGCATCAATTGTTGGGGGGAAAATATCTCATAAAACGGTTTTATGATTTTAGTATTAATGACTTATGAACTATTTCATTAAAGATACATGCATGTATTTAAGCAGGATGCTCTTTAAACCTGTCATAGCCATGGCAGATTTTTAAAAAAACCAACTGTACATTTACATTTTCTAAAACCCCTTAACAAGGTGCAACATAAACTAGCTTGTGCTCCTACATGCTTAACCATGACTTTTTTTTATAGTTATTGCCATTGTTTGCTTAGGCATAACACTGCTTGGTGTCTCTGCCGAACATCCCTGTAACTATTACATTTCATCTTTATTTGCAGTAAGCCATTTTAGAAAGAAAATAAGTCTTCCCTTTTGGTGCTTGAATTCAAATTATTTAAAGGTGTAACTGTATACTAGGAAATTTTGTGTGTGCGTACACGCACAAGCACCTATACCCACACACGTGCCAAATTTTGGAGGGATTTCTTTGCTAGAATGGTTGTTTGTATACACTAGTAAGTTGTCATAACTTTGGGTCATTTCGTCACTTACCTTAATCCAGTATTTACTCGGTACTCCAATTTTTAAGAGTATTTTTTGAATACAGGACAATTCTGGTTTCCTGTGACAGGACCTCAGATATAGAAGGCAGGCAGGGATGGGCTGCTTGGCAAAATGAGCGATCATAGACCTTTCTCAGAGGAAATCAGTTTCATACCACCTTACATTGGAGAATCTCACAAGGCTTTTACAAGCATTAATGGTTCAGACTCTGGGCAGCCCCTGGGAAGTAGATAAGTGTTATTAACCCCAATCTTACAGATGGTGAAACTTAAACACAAAGAGGCCCAAATGCAGCCTCTGATTTTGGGTACCCAACTTGACACCATGGGGTTGGTTTTCAGGAGGGTTGAACATCTGCAAATCTAGTTGAGATTGGGAGCTGCAGATACTTCACCCTCCTGCAAATCAGGCTCAAGGTGGCTCAGTGCCTGTCTGCATCATTTTTGTGGGTGAAGAGTGCATAGAAATACCATAATGGATGCAGCAAGTCTTGTGGTTAGAGAGCATAGGAAGGCAGCGTTCTATTCTGTGCTCTGCAACTGACTTAGGGCCTGATATTTATAAGTGATGGTGCTCAAAACTCCATTTAGAGCTGTGGGCGCTCAGTTTCTCTGAAAAGATAAAGTCCTCATGGTATAAGTTTAGGCATTACTGTTAACCCCTGCATAACTGATTTTCTGTATCTATATAGTAGAAGGCTAGGTTTGCATGTCTGTCTTCATTAGGTTGTATATATACCACTGGATAGATGGTACAACACTACAGGCTATACTATGTGGCTGCAGCCTAGAGGAGGTACCTAAGCCCTATCTAAAAAAAGAATTGAGAAGGTAAAGAAATGTGGGAGAGAATGGAGTAAATATGAAGTAGGGAAGAAAAGAAAGGGAGAGGGGCAAGAGCAATGGAAATAAAAGGAGCAGAACATTAAATGGAAGCAAGAGCCCATATGGAAAAAGTTGACAACCACTGCTGTCACAAGCCCCAAAACCAAACTTTGCAGATACCAACTTATCGAAGTCATACAAGGTTAGATTTGCAAATCTGTGTGTAACTACTTGGAGGGTGTTGGCTGCAGGCTGTCCTCCTGCCACCACCCCTCTCTCCAGCCTCCCGGCTACAGATTGTTTCTGGATGCAACATAGCTTCTCATTAGATGTACTATTGCTCTCTAATGGATATAACAGGTATGGCTGCAGCCTGAAAAGTGTGTATGATTTAAATATGTTAACAAAGAACCCCTAGGAAGAGTAGAAAAAGGAGGAATAAAAAGGGGGAGTAAAGAGAGTACACACAGAAAAGTGAGCTCCCTCTGAGTAACGTGAGTCAATAGTATCAGTGCGAGAAACATTCATTAGATCCCAACTACTACATTACACTAAACTATCATTTTCTGAGAGTTTAGAATTAAGATTAACTTGGTTTTTTAATCCTCAAGTTAGTCATTAGTGTATTTTTCATCACCATATAAACAACCCGTGTTTTATAACATTAAGCGCCAAAGACTGTAATGGGTGTTAGCAGCATATGTTGGTAAGGAGTTGACATCAGTTTTGTGCTCCACCTTTTATTACGTTTGGTGCTATTTAACACCATCTTTAGTTTACCAACAGGACGAATAGACATTACCATAAGTAGACATTACCATTCTACAATGCCTCATTACAAAGTAAAAATATGTACATTTTATTTATGCTTATTATAGTCACAAAAGACACTTTCATTCCAGTGTAACCCATGTAGTAGATAGGTAACTGGTTTATTAGGGCCTCGATCCTGCAAATTATTTCTCCCAGGCAGACCTCTGTGCTCCATTGCAATTAGGGCTGCTGGCAGGGGTGCACCTGGCATGGCTAGGATTGCAGCATTAGGGCCCACATTAGCCATTTTCAAAACAAACTCCCCGCCCCACACAGACCACCAGTTTAGTGCGGCATAGTATTTACATATTAGGAGCCATTTTTATTCTTGTGTCAAACCCCGGATCAATCTCAAATTCATCCAGTTATCAAAGAGTGCCTGTGATGAGAAAAACAGCACAGCCGTTTCTGCTGCAGCTTCATGTTCTCATCTTCTCCATCCTTTGGGGGAGCTCAGAGCCATATGCTACTATTTTAGAATCCTCAAAATAATGCTAAATAAAACTATAGGACAGGAAAGTTTTTTTTTTTTTTAAATGAATGCAGTTCACTGGGAGAGAAATGCTGAAAGTGGAATGTCTCCAGTGATAACTTGTGGCAAAAATATCCAAACTAACATGAAACAGGCCATTGTTCTAATTACATGCAACAGGACAAAGAAAAAATTCTGTGACAAATTCTAAATGCATCGTTCGATAATGTCTTGGAGGTAGAAAGAACTGAAAGCTAGAATACATTGAATAAGAGCCTGCCATCAGAGCATGAGCCAGACTCTTAACATTATTAATGTAGTATGGCTAGGTGTCAATGCTACTGTACAACTAACATTTAAATGAAGGCCAGTATTTTTCATAGATTCATAAAACTTACGGCAAGAAGGGACCATTAGATCATCTAGTCTGACCTCCTTTATATTACAGGCCATTAAATTTCACCCACCTATGCCTGTACTAAGTCTAATACCTTATTTGGCTAAAGCATATCTTCCAAAAAGGCATCCAGCCTTGATTTGAAGATATCAAGAGAGGGTGGATCCACCTTCCCTTGATAATTTGTTTCAATGGTTAATCACCAACACTGTTAACAAAAATTGTGCTTAATGTATTATTTGAATGTGCCTGGGTTTCAGCTTCCAGCCACTTAAGTGAAAATGTTTCTTCTTGTCAAATAGTTTTTAAAAATGTGATGCACACCTTTACTTCATAAACCAATCAGATATAAACTTTATTGTTTCAACTTTGTCAGTTCATTCTCTACTGAACTGCATTTATTTGCAAGTGTAGTTTACATTAGAAACTACACATCCTAAGTGGTTTTCTGTGGAGTTGCAAAAAAATTCCAGAACCAATTCACTTCCATGTCTTCAAGTAGCACACCATTTTCTGCGTAAGCAGGCTGTAAAATTAGAATCAGTGAGATCCTCCACCCCCTTTTCCTCGGCTCTTAGACCTCATTTCATGCCAAGCCTTCACCAGTGGTTCTCTGTTCTTCCATATGAGTTCATGGCCATAAGTTACATACCACCTGAAAACAAAAACAAAACTTTGACTGAAATTAGATCATGCGAAGCTAAAGTTAAGAATGAGATAGAACACTGAAGGATGATAACTGGAATATCTATTAAACAGCATAATAGATGGGATAATCCAGAAGAAGCAGTAATAGAAATTAATAGGGTAAGTTTTTAAAAGACGTTTGATAAGCTTTTGGAAGAAAACACCAACAACTTTAGGTAAGCTTTCTGGTTCCATTTACTCCTAATAACTTACACAGTTCTATACTTCCACCTGCCTCCCATGTAGTTGAACAATAGTTAGCATTTCAAATTTCTATCTCCTGTAGCCAAAAAAATTGCACCAAGTACTACTCCACTTAAAAGAATGTTAGCGTATAGTATATATTCCTTATGTCAACGCATTCCAACTATATTGCCGTAGAGGCATTTCCTGATATGTAAATGAGCTCAAAAAAATCTAGAAGAGTGTCACTTCATTTGAAGCAAACTGCCTCCTCTAACTGGATGGGTGCAGAAGTAATCAATTGGAAGTAACTTTTCTAGCATAACACACAGACATTTAAATGAACATCAGCACCAGGGATTAGCAGAAGGTTATGCAAAAAGAAAATAAGAAAAATACTTGTGGCACCTTAGAGACTAACAAATTTATTTCAGCATAAGCTTTCGTGGACTACAGTCCGCTTTGTCGGATGCATGGAATGGAACACTCAGTGAGAGGATATTTATACAGTCAGAGAAACATGAAAAGGTGGAAGTAACCATATCAACTGTAAAAGGCTAATTAATTGAAAGGAACTGTTATCAGTAGGAAAGAAACTTTTGAAGTGGTAAGCAACATGGCCCATTACAGACAGTTGACACAAAGGAGTTAAGGGTATTTAACGGGGGAGGGGGGGAAATAAATTCAATTAACGTAATGACCGAGCCATTCAGTCAATATTCAGACCTAAGGTAATGGTATCTAGTTTGCATATTAATTCCAGTTCAGCAACTTCGTGTTGGAGTCTGTTTTTGAAGTTTTTCTGTTGTAAAATTGCTACCTTTAAATCTGTCATTGCGCGATCAGGGAGGTTGAAGTGTTCACCTACTGGCTTTTGAATGTGATGATTCCTGATGTCAGATTTGTGTCCATTTATTCTTTTGCGTAGAGACTGTCCAGTTTGGCCAATGTACATGGCAGAGGGGCATTGCTGGCACATGATGGCATATATCACATTGGTAGATGTGCAGGTGAACGATCCCCTGATGGTGTGGCTGATGTGATTAGGTCCTATGATGGTGTCACTTGAATAGATATGTGGACAGAGTTGGCAACGGGCTTTGTTGCAAGGATAAGTTCCTGGGATTTTGTTTTTGTTGTATGGTGTGTGGTTGCTGGTGAGTATTTGCTTCAGGTTGGGGGGCTGTTTGTAAGTGAGGACTGGTCTGTCTCCCAAGATCTGTGAGAGTGAGGGATCATCTTTCAGGATAGGTTGTAGATCTTAGATATGTTAGTCTCTAAGATGCCACAAGTATTTTTTTTTCTTATTTTCTTTTTGCTGACACAGACTAACATGGCTACTACACTGAAACCTGTCAGAAGTTTATGGTGAGGTTAAGGACCATGTAAGGAAGAGACTGACAGCGCTAGATGAAGCCAGGCAGAATGTTCTCCTCACAGTTCTTTACTAATGCATCTCAGTCCTGACTTGCAATAGCACTTTTGTATCAGCCCTCAACTTCTGCTAAATAGACTGCCAGTCACACCTAGCTATGTGGAATGGACAATTTTCTACAAGGGATTATGCGCATAACACAATCCTCATTTCACCTGTGACCTAATTAGAATACAAACCTAGGTCTTCAATGATGAAGTGATTGGACTGATCATTTACAAGTCTAATAAGTGGGTCTGTCTGGGGGAGGGACAGCAAAGGAGAATGGGAATCGGTCAGTGCACATGGGCTTTTGAGACAACTTTTACTCCAGCTGCCTTAATTTTCTCTCTCCTGTGTGTAATATCAGATCTGCCAATGATGTGTGTAGAAGCTGTATTATAATGAACACTGTGATATAGACAAATCATAATGACATGCCAACACCAAAAGCTTGTTAGTGATTTAAGAGAAGAGGTGGTGAGGAGAATGCAGTAGTTCAGAATTTGCCAGTGTTAAGGAATCCAACAAATAGCAAAGAGAAAGATAAACTAAATTTGGAGGGCAAGATGAAAGCATTCACTGATTCTTTTAGATTATATGAATTTCTGACTGGCCATTTTCAGATAAAAAGAACCATCATTCTGACTACAGTGCAGTCAACTAAGAGGCATGTGTGAGGGGCTAAGAGGGATAATTTATAAGTTTCTGCAGGACTTTTTAGATGAGCTATTTGTGTGTGTGTGTGTGTGTATGTGTATATATATATATATATATGTGTATATATATATATAAAAAAATTGCTGGGCAAACTTTTGCCATTTGCATTGAGTTCTTTATGCTCTTATACAGCTATACTAAGTCAAGTAGGGTTTTATTTTAAGTGTAATAAGGTTCTTACTGTTAAGGGTGTAAGTTAGACCAGTGGTTCTCAACAGGGTGTCCATGGCCCCCTCGGGGTCTGCAAGCCAGTTTCAGAGGGTCTGCCATGCAGGGCTGGCATTAGACTGCTTGGGCCCAGAGCTGAATCCTGAGCATCTGAGCTGTGCCATGGAGTTTTTATAGCATGTTATTTTCAGGGGGTGGGGGCGCGCTCAGAAAGAAAAAAGTTGGGAGCTCTGGAGTTAGACAATACCATAGCTCTATCAGAGCAATGAAAAGAGAGATGGATTAGGTAATTAATTCAACACCTCACAATGCCGAACTGTTTCCTACGTTTTCTAGTGCTTCAACCCAATTAGTGATGACCTTTGAAGGCTTCACACAGAGAGACAATGCAGCCAAACCGAAACAAAATTACTAGCTTTTCAATGGAATTTGATCTAACAGATCTCTCAGTTGCTCACTAACCTACCCAAATTGATAAGAAGAGATACACTGAGACGTGGGACGTTTTACTGAGCTGCGCAGTTAAAAAGATGTTTTCATTAGTCCAGTGTGTCCTCCATTGAAACTAATGCACCAGAAGGTTTTAAATATTTTCTTTTTTTCTAATACAGAATTGTTTGCACACAATCGATAAAGTTAATAGATAACAAAAACTTACATTCCAAATAGAGCTCCCCCAAGATGTGCTGCATGGTCAAAAAATTTCCAACCCAGAACAAGGCCTGCGGTGTCCATTGCAATAATGGCTTTTAAAGCCTGAAAATGAACAAAGCATTGTGTGAGCAGAATCTGCAGCAGTCGCTAATATCCAGCAGTAGGAACGTGTCATATTTACCATTAAGCAAACATTTAAATCATAGAACATTCCCCACGACATGCAACAATACTTACTACGTAAATAAAGATTTCTCTTGAGACAGGCACAGACTCTAGCCCTGCTGTTTTCTCACCAGACAACAATATATATGAAGTTTACTTCTACCAGAAGCCACAGAGAATAAAGGAGGCTAAGAATGTGGCAGTAAATATAATTTATTTAAAATATTCTACAAACCTAAAATGTGCATTTATTACATTTTAAAAACATATCAGCTCTATTGCAACGTCAAGCCAGAAAACGAGGTAAATCGCTGGTAAAAAGGAACACTACATACAGACCACACCAATTAAGGAAGCGTAGCAAATATCTCATTCACAAGTCGGTTCTATATAAGCCATAATCATTCTATGCAGTAACAGCCTAGATTTGTGTCTGTGCTCCCAAACACTGCCCCCTCCAACCATGTTGGTATGCACCTCTGCTTCTACTAGATGGAAGGTGTGAGACAGCATCCTCAACCTCTCACCCACTGAGTATCTACTACTAGTACCCATGCTGGATGAAATATCAGACCTATTTAAGAGTAGATGATCAGGGTATTGTAGAATGGTTCAGTACTACTGTATAAGCAGAAGTACTGATAGTATATCACCCTTTAGTGGATGCAATTTACTAACTATAAGCCCTAAGACTTATACAAGTGTGCATGTTTCTTGGGTTATACACGAGCAGTAACATGGGGCAACAGTTTGCATTTTTACCACAGTATTAACTAGACTAATTAGCACCTAATTATATGTACTCAGCATTAAACTAATTGCCTTCAATTCTGAGACAATTACATTCTCACATTTTGGACTATTATGGTTAGAGAGTTTGTTTGGGGTTTTTTTGTGGCCAAAGTATAATTAAAGAAACAGTGGGCGAGGTGATATATTTTATTGGACCAATTTCTGTTAGTGAAAGACAGGCTTTCAAGTTACACAGAGCTGCTCTTCAACTCTGTGTAAGCTTGTCTCTTTCACCAGCAGAAGTTGGTCCAAGAAGAGATACCACTTTACCCACCTGCTCTCTAATATCTTGGGAGCAACATGGGTACAACACTGCAGACAAAGGATAATTACGTTTCATGAAGGAGCTACTTTTTAAAAAAAATTTAACTTTAAAGCATGAAATAATTAAGTTTTAAGTGTACATTCAGTTTGAAAATGTAACTGAGGGCTAGTCTACACTTACCCGCAGCATCGGAGGCGTCGGATCGATCTTCTGGGTTCAATTTATCGCGTCTTGTCTAGACGCGATAAATCAAACCAGGAAGTGCTCCCCCGTCGACGCTTGTAATCCTGCTCGCCGCAAGGAGTAAGCGCTGTCGACGGGGGAGCCTGCACGCCGCGTGTGGACCCTAGGTAAGATCGAACTGAGATACTTCGACTTCAGCTAAGTTATTAACGTAGCTGAAGTTGCATATCTTAGTTTGACGGGGGGGAGGGGGTTAGTGTAGACCAGCCCTAAATGATAAACTTTTTGATGGAGCCAGTGTAAGAGATTAAACTAATCCAAGGTTTTCAGTGAAACAACTCAGATATTGTTACACTGTTTTAGAGTTAGGGCTTGTCTACACTGGCACTTTACAGCACTGTAACTTTCTCACTCAGGGGAGTGAAAAAACACACCCCTGAGCACAGCAAGTTTCAGCACTGTAAAGTGCCAGTGTAGACAGTGCACCAGCCCTGGTAGCTATTCCCCTACCAGAGCTCACCCAGCGCTATGCCACAACTACACAAGCCACATTAAAGTGCTGCCGTGGCAGTGCTTTAACGTTTCCAGTGAAGACGTGCCCTAAGTAGGAGGTTAGAAGTAGGAGGTAAGTAGGAAGTTAGAAGAATTCATTCAATAAACTGGTGGCATTAGTGCCTCAGGGTGTGGCTAAATGTGTTCTAAAATGTAACCTGTTTCAGGAAAGAGATAATTGAAGGGTTGATGCAAACAATACAGATCTGCAGAAAAAAACCCACAGTAAGAACAAAGTTCCAAGACTTAAGTTTAAAGAAAAACTTGAACGTTAGATAAGGGGTGTGTCTACATTGGCAGAGTTACAGCGCCGGCAGTTACTGCGCCACTCAGAGAGCGCTGAAGGGAAACTGCTGTTCTGTGTTCACACTATTAGCTGCCTGCGCAATAGCATGTTCACACTTGCGGCACTTGTAGCAGTATTCAGAGCGGTGCACTTTGGGCAGCTCTCTCACAGAGCATCTCTTCCTCTTCTGCTGCTTAGAGTTGTGGGAAGACGGAGGGGGTCGCAGGGCATCCTGGGTCCTGTCCCAATGCCCCATGATGCATTGCTTTGCATCCCAGCAATCCCTGTGCTTCCGTCCATATTTGGCGCCATCTTTCAACGGTTTGTTGAGGAAAGCCACATTCATGGGACTGTGTGATGACCTCACCCCATGCCTGCGGCGCAAGGACACGAGAATGAGAGCTGCCCTGCCGTTGGAGAAGTGGGTGGTGATTGCACTGTGGAAGCTGGTTACGCCAGACTGCTACCATTCGGTCGCTAACCAGTTCGGAATGGGAAAGTCGACTATTGGACTCGTGTTGACGGACGTGTGCAGGGCCATTAATCACATCCTGTTCCGAAAGACCGTGACTCTGGGTAACATGCGTGACATTGTGGATGGCTTTGCACAAATGGGCTTCCTTAACTGCGAAGGGGCGATAAATGGCACACACATTCCAATTCTGGCACCAGACCACCTAGCACATTAATCGGAAGGGGGATTTCTCTATCGTTTTCCAGGTGCTTGTGGATCACTGAGGGCATTTCACAGACATTAACGCAGGCTGGTCCGGAAAGGTGAAACCCATCTTTCAGAACACTGGCCTGTTCAGGAAGCTGAAAGCAGAAGATCACCATAGGGGAAGTCAAAATGCCCACTGTGATCCTGAGAGACCCTGCCTACCCCTTAATGCCGTGGCTTATGAAGCCATACACGGGGCACCTTGACAGCAGCAAGGAGCGGTTCAACAACAGGCTGAGCAAGTGCAGAATGACTGCTGAGTGTGCTTTTGGCCGTTTAAAGGCCTGCTGGCAATGCCTATATGGGAGGCTGGACCTGGCCAATGACAATATTCCTGATTATAGCTGTGTGCTGTACGCTCCATAATATTTGTGAAGGGAAGGGTGAAAGCTTCACTCTGGGCTGGATCGCTGAGGCTCAGCGCCTGGAGGCTGAATCTGAACAGCCAGAGACCAGGGCTATTAGAGGAGCACAGCGCAGGGCAATAAGGATCAGGGATGCCCTGGGGCAGCAATTTGAAGCTGAAAGCCACGAATATTTGTTGTTATGCTCCGGAATGCTAGGAGGTGTAATGCTAGGAGGTGACTGTGATTGGTGTAGATGATGTACCTTGAAGGTTTAAGAAAATTGCCTGTTGCTTTGCAGGACTGTTTGCTTTCAATTAATGGAATAAAGATTGCTTTCAAACCAAAACAATTATTTTATTAAAAAACCACCACCGGAGGAGAGAGAAACAAAAAAACCACATCAGCACCAAGGGGGATGGGGGAAGGGAGGGTCCCAGGAGGAGGTGGGGTCCTGGAACAGTTAAAAGATTTGTGTATGTCCAGGTATCATATCCAACCTTCTCCTTTGGAGTACAGTGCAGCGGGTGATGTACTTCAGCAGGGCCAAACTGCAAGGGATGGGTGTTGAGTGCAGTGAGTACTGGGAGTCCGCAGGGTTGTCCTGTGACGGGAGGAGTGGAATGTAGCGGATGCAGACTGGAGCCAGGAGGTTGATAAGAGTGTGTTGGCAGTGTCTGGGGGTGGTGTGCATGGGAAAAAGAGTTTTGCGACAGCAGCTGCTGGGGAGGGCGAGTGCGGAGCTGCTCGGTTTGCAGTGCTAGTAGCACCTGGAGCGTGTCTGCTTGGCGCTCCATGGCTTTGTTCTGGCGTGCCACGTTCTCCTTTCGGTGTCTCTCTTCTTGCTGTCCCGCCACTCCTTCAATTCTTGTTTTTTGGCCGCGGAGTGCATCATGACCTCACGCAGAAAGTCCTCTCTAGTTCTTTCTAATTCTGCGCAGCCGTTCAGCTGGTGATAACACCGAGGGAGGCTGGGCTCCCAAAGTCATCTGTGAAGCCAAAATGCAACATTTTACAGAAGCAGTATTGTTTGCAACACACAGACCACTGATTCAGTGATTTAAAACACAGCCGCTATTCACATCTGTCACTAACTGGCTGACCCCAGGGAAGCACACAAGCCACAAGACCCCCAAAATGGTGAGTAACCACAGGGGCAGGGGAAATCAGTGTTCCAGGACCATACTGTACACTGGGCACGTGGCTCTTGGAGAGCCAGCACTGTAAGGGGGGGTGGGGGGGCGGAGGCATTATAATCATTACTGTCCCCACATTTTCCAGAGGCTGTATTCATTATGGAAGATATCTCGCTGCTGAGGGTGAGCAGGGAATCAAGAGAGAGTCTTCTCCAAGACTGCAGCTTCCGCCCAGGCCCTTATGCGCCTCGCTTGTGTGCAGCAATGGTCCTTCCCCCCCCCCCCCCCCCCGTCTCCCTCCCATGACCTCAGAGTGGCACTACCCTTAATGGGGCAAGAAACAAAGCAGCTCTGCCAAATAACCTGCGGCAGCAGATTGCCCAGTATCTCCATGAGAGTTTCGTGGAGATCTTTGAGGCAGATTCCCATGAAGTGAGGGAGTCAATCAACACCCTGTTCTGCCGCTCAGACTAGGCATGTATAGGTACGCGCATCATACAGACACAAGCCTGCTTTCTGCAACCCTCCTGCCCCAACAACTTGCTTCAGTGATTCCCCAAATCAAAGCCACTTACCAAGGGGCTCCTCTCCTGTTTGCACTTCATCAAGCTCCAAAAGCT
Organism: Chelydra serpentina; assembly: GCA_037349315.1. Taxonomy (NCBI): domain Eukaryota; kingdom Metazoa; phylum Chordata; order Testudines; family Chelydridae; genus Chelydra; species Chelydra serpentina. The sequence goes on from JBAIAC010000023.1 coordinate 3,386,619, forward strand.
GTGACTGGCTAGCCTCCTCCAGGGTAGAGAAAAGCTCCTGGCTGCATGCATCTCTGACCTCCAAGTCGTCCTCTGCCTCTGGGTCCCTCTCTCCCTCCACATCCTCGTTCAAGATTTCCTCCTCCTGTCTCGGTCCACTCTGACTGGCACGCGAGCAACCGAAGTATCCACAGTGGCCTTTGCAGTGGAGGTGGGGTTGCCACCGAGTATCACGTCCAGCTCTTTGTAGAACCGGCAACTCGTGGGCGCAGCACCCAAGCGGCGGTTTGCCTCCTGCACCTTGTGGTAGGCGTTCCGCAGCTCCTTCACTTTGATCCTGCACTGCAGTGTGTCCCAGTCATGGCCCCTTTCTGTCATGCATCGTGAAATCTGTCGGTAGGTATCATAATTCCTACGGCTGGAGCGCAGCTGGGACTGCACAGCGTCCTCTCCCCAAACGCTGATGAGGTCCAGCAGGTCGGCATTGCTCCAAGTGGGGGATCGCCTGGTGTGGAGCAGGCATGGGCACTTGGAAAGATGTGCTGAGAGCACAGCATGAGTCACCAAGCAAACAGGAAAGGGACTTTAAAAATTCCCAAGGAATTTAAGGGGTGGGGATGACGGTTGGTCACCTGAGGGTAGGCTAGAAGAGTTCAAACTGATGGCCAGAGAGGTGAGAACTGGCATTGTGGGACACCTCCCGGAGGCCAATCACAGCACTGTAATTGACCAGGGTGTCTACACTGGCACCGTGATGTTGTAGCCCTGGCGCAAAAAGCTCTACGCCTCATCGGGGTGGTTTTTTTACAGTGCTGCATCTGCGCAGTTTCTGTGCATTAAGTGGCTTGGCAGTGCGTACACCTCGGGAGCTACAACGCAGAAAGCTGCTTTACTGCGCAGAAACTTTCCAGTGTAGACAAGGCCTAAGAAATGCTTTGAAATTTAAAACTGATAGAAATCTCAGTAAACTCATTCCCTTACAACACATATTTTAACCCCAGTTGTCTTAAAATGGGTTTAAACAAAGCTATTAAGCTATCATACTAAAACAATGTTCAGTAGCATACAAAAAAGATGACTGCGCATCTTAACTCAGGAGTCAAGATATATGAATGAGTTTCTAAAATATATATATTTTTAAAAGCAGGGAAAGGAATCAAAGAATGAGAATATTAAGAATGTGGCCACAAAAGCCCCAGTGATTTATTCCTGTTCCTAAAACTTATGTTTTTAGAAGAAACAGCAGGAAGCGTCTGAAGCAGGAGATCTACAGCAACATGATTAGAAATTATTTTTTCTGGAAAATTAAATTCTCAAATCTGCCTCTGCAGATTTCCTCTCTTTCTTATTCGCCCCCGAGTTATTTTTCACACAGTTCATTTAAAGTTGCCTGAAATAAGTAAATAAGTCCTGCGGTTTATCCCTAACAACACAGCCGTACACTATGTGGCACACTTTGAATGCCAATAGGTTCCCACAGTGCATGTACACAATTTTGTTGTACTTCCTCACAGGCATCGGGTTCCCCCATTTCCTGCAGCTTTAAGAATTTGGTGTGAAATACACCTCCAGGAAGGAATCTAGAAGTTAAGCTCTACACCATTAAAAAAAAAAAAAGCAACTGAAAACAAGCCTGATTCTTGATTGCTCTGCACCTTGTCTAGTCATTATACTAGAACAGAGTCAGTGCAGAACTCTACTAAATGAGAATGACAACATTTTATGCCTACTTTGCATTGGTGTACATATAGTTCAGAGCAACAGCAAATCAGGCCCTAAGACTTCAAGCCATGACCATGTATTTAAATAAAAATTAGATATTGTTTGTATATTCATATTTAAAGGAGACATTCAGATACTGTTGGAGTGTAGGGAAAGGAAAATATTTAAAGTATATAATTTCTTCTGATATTCAAAGACACTTACATTTCCTGCTGTAAATGTGAACATTGGAAGAAGTATGATGGCTAGTTTTGCTTCTGGCATCTTTGTACATACTGCTGCAAGGACAGTCATTATAGCTCCTGACTGAAAATACATTAAAATACATGAAAGTGAACTGAGATATTACACAAGGGAAATGTATTTTTCTATGTGTGAACCTATTTTGCTTCCTGCCTTTCTTTTCCAATGCAGCCCTATGACAAGTCCCAAAGCACAAAGCAGTATGGTATGTTTAGTATAGAAATAAATCAAGAAATCAGTGCTTTATTTTGAGATCTGAATGTATAAAAGCTTAGAAAATTGCTTCCTATGTCCTCACTGTTTGACCTCTAAAAAAACAAGAGAACAAGTTGTAACCTTTTCTTAAAACCATGCCATTTGTAACAATCAAATAACCGATGTTAATATAGTGCCTTTCATCCCAATGAATTTTAGAAATATACATCTAGTACTGCTGAAATATCACTGTAGCTAAGGTGAAAGCAACCACTCAGTTTAAAGCATGCTGGACATCAGCAGATGACAACTTTTTTGGCCAAGGAAACTGAGGCAACCCCCTCCTCTAACAACATAAACCCATAGCATCTTCCAAGGCCATGCACGGACAGGACCTTAAACTGTATGCAAGATTGTGTGGTAATATCAACACCTGATCAGTGAAAAAGTTACTCTGTAGCAAATACAAATGATTTGCAGGATAAGTGAACCATATGTGTATGGCATTAATTGAAATTCAACTTATCAACTGCTCTAGTTGTCCAAGTTCCTTCCTCCATTTGAAAAACAAAACATGTTTTTAAAAAAAGCCAAAACATGATATAAATAAAACCTCCAAAAAACATAAATCTGGATCTAGCAGCAAGTTCACTTTACCCTTACTATAAGTTGAGTGCCTTAAAACATCCCAAAGCTTTGATAGCAGGTATTTTTATTTAGAAAAAATGTAAGCAGAAGAGAAAATAAGCATACCACTCCTGCCAACTTCAGAAATTCTACAAATTGAGCGTGCTCAAGCAAAAGTTCTATATTTTTGGGAAGGAAGTTGATGGGAAACATTTCACCAGCATTACTTGTTAATTTCTACTGTCCCTGATCATATGATCTCTTGTGCTCTCTTCAAAAAGCATATGATTTTCAATAATTAGAGCATAATTATGCATTACAGCCTCATGTAACAACCTTCATAAAACAGTGAGATCAGTTCTACAACTTATCAGCTCAGTGACAAGAGATCCTGCTGCTAAGCACTAGTTTACAACCCATTAGCATTTAGCCATATTAGTTCTGGGCTGCCGGTACCAAGGGCTTGGAAGAATGGCTCAGTTCTTGCACAGGAATGACTGTTTGATTACTCTCAACGCTGGTAACCCCTGCCTGCCTTCCGAAGCCAACATATTCCTGATTTCTAAGAAAGCTGTGGAATACAGTGCTTTGAAACTGGTTTTAGTGATGCTATGAGATCTAGTATTTGGGGATTTTAAAACACATGCTACTCACAGCTCCAAGTGATGGTCCAAATCTTCCAGTAGTTACTTTACTGACATAACTGACAAATGTGGAGATAACACCTAAAAAAGGTGAAATTACTGTTAGAAACCATATCAGGAATGTAAGTGAGGGGCAGGAGACACTAAAACATTGCCTGAATGTTTGCATGAGGTATCTTGGACACTAACTTTTTAACTTAATTTTAATTTAATAGTCTCTAGGCATGGAGACTAGAAACAGTTGTAGTTTTGTCTGTCATCTCAGGGATGTCCTAAGACAATGTTAAAAACTAATAGTGCAGTGATGAAGCATGGCTTTAAATACAAGGCTTGCACTTCGGCAGCCTAAAACCAAACATTCCAATGTGATTAGTGCTCTATTCTGCAGCAGTTCTTTGGGGGGAGGGACCATCTTTTTGTTCTTTGTACAGTGCCTCACACAATCAGGGACTGGTCGATGACTAGGGCTACTAGGTACAATGGTAATACAAATAAATAATTAAAATAAGCACCGTGGTTGGTGTACAACAGCCTATGGGAATGAAGAATCAGTGTCTGCAGCCAGGGAAAAATATGTTAATCTTTCTCTCACTGCCTACCTGCATAAATATGGTCATGACATTTCTTTAAAGTATTAATCTTTTGAAAAATTACCTGCAGAAAGGTACACTGCTATGAACTGCTCACGTCCCAAGAGAGACACTATACTTGAAGAAAAACTCCACAACACATACATATTTGCAGCCATGTGGAACAAAGAGAAATGACTAAATGTAGAGAGCAGCATGGGAGAGCAAAGGACTCCTACAAGAAGAAGAAAACTAGTGGTTAATGAAGAACAAATACAGGCCATTTTAGTATTTTTATTTTCATTTGTGTGCATAAGTACTTACAACACAAACAAGAGAAAATATAGTTATCAGACTTCTTAAATTTCATAAGCTTTAAACAAGTAAAATTCAAGAAGCGTAATGAGCATCAGATTCAGGGTGGTGACTGCCGAAGCATGCAACATTTCCTAAGAAATCTGTCACTGATGTGAAATAGTACAATAAAGATTTCCCTGTGGAGAGATTACATGGATTTTTCAAAAGCTTCCACACCATTCTTTGGAGAGAGTGGGAAAACCACTTTTTTTCATTATGAGGATTTTGTCCAATTATTACTGCTTAGGTTAAGGTCTGAAGGAGAATCTTAGCTTTCATTTAAAAAAATGCCTAGTCCTATTCAGTGCAGTGGTAAAGGTAAATAGATAGAAACCAATCTCTAGTTCAAAGTCTGAACATTTCAGAGGACCCTAAGTCAACTGGGAGTCCAACTCCCATTGAAATTCAGTTAGTTGCCTAATTCCCTTAGGCTTTCCAAATCCCAGCCTAAAGGCACAAACATCTGGGTTCCACTTCTACAGAAGGAGTGAGGGAATGGGAGGTACCAGAAGAGCCTCCTCCCTCATGTGTCCTACACACCCCTGTCTCTACTTTGGAAATGGACCCCAATTGCTTGTGCCATTAGATCCTACGGTTAACAGTTTCAAGGCTATTTTACCATGAATGAAAGCTGAGATTCTCCTTCATGTGGAGAAAAGGCCAGCTCTGCGGCAAGGGACTTGCAGGAACCCTCTCATACTCATTGGCGAGTATATAATTGTTATATAGTGATAAGCAAATGCACACCATTCTGCATATGTGGTGGTGCCCATCTCCCCTGCACTCAGGCAACTAATTCCTATCAGCAGGGAACATTAATGTTCAAAAATAAAGAACAACTTCAAAACAGCCTTTTTAAGAACCATAAAAATGGTTTGTTTCCTTCCAAAAGACCAGGCAGAATAATAATCAGGTCAGAGCTAGCACTTCATTCCACTATGAGAGAAATTCCCCTTTGCAAAGACATAAGTTCACTTGAAGATACTGGATCTTAAAACCTTGCCATTATGATCTCTAGCAAAGCTATTTTTGGAAAAAAATTGTAAGTTTCTATAAATATATTATTTATAATTTACCCTTCCCCAAGGCCCACCTGTTGCCCACACACTGTACACTTACTAGAGGCTGGATTAGATGTGAAGTAAGTAATCATTGTCCGCTGCATAGAAGGGATTCTCCATAAACAGAACACAAAGACATTTGCAGCTATGATACCTAATAAAAAAAATCCAATTTAGAGGAAGTATGACTATAACATGCAAGAACGAAGCACTTGGTAGCAAAGTTTCAGAATTTCAGAACCACATTTACAACAATATCCACGTTTTTTCTTTACTACTCCCATATACAAATGGCAATTTTTAATATTTATTTTCTGATGATTTTAAAAAAAATGAACTGGAATTCAGAAATCTTTACACAATGAAAACCCCTTTAACAGAAGTCACATTTTGTATCTAAACTAGCGTTCCTTTAGTTGCATAAAATACACACATGTATACTGTTCAGTAAGTCACATCCAAGAAATCTGCAACTAATCTGCTACAAGTAATCTTCCAAGAAATCTGCAACTAACTACAAATTTGTCTTTGTAATTTACAAATTGTCATTTACTTACTAAGTTTTAATTCTGATCATATTCTAATTTAGATAAGAATATAAATGATTGAGAGCAGACTGATGAAAGTTTACATCCTTGCAGGTTTCCAAGTATTTGAAGACACCTAAAACCAAATTAAAATATAGCTTTGGCACTGGAAAGCATATCAAGCTGTTTTTGAAGATCTGAATGGTTTATATTATAAAACTGGCATTACTGGGGATGGGGAGATCATTTCATTTCTTATTTTCATGATTTATTTGAAAGACTCCTACTGAACTCAAACCAGAAAAATATTTTTAAGGATATTTACATCTGAAATTCTCTATTTAGAAACTGTATAATCTATTTTCTCTGAACAGCTTCTAGCTTTAAGAGAGAGCCTAACCTATGCTACAGTGCTTTCGTATTAACCAAAGATTTCATTATGTGCTCAACACCACCAAGTTATAGAAGACCTCGACAAGGAATTTTTGCAAAATAATTCCAAATCTGTTCTGGTGCAACATGGCAGATAAGTATGTTTGAAAGGTTTCAATGTATACCAGTTAAATTTGCATGTAATATAAATAAGGCCCTATTTAATTTGCAATATTGTGGAAATTGCAAATTCCGCAGTACTAGGCTTCCATCACAATTTTGACAATGGGAGCCCTGGGCAGCCGCTGACAGTGGAAAATCATGGAACAGTAACAATGGGGCTTTATTGCTGAAAATAATAAGGTCCGTTATTACTTTTCCGCAATTTTCCATGACTTGTCCGCAACTCAGCTGCAATTTTTGACAATCATCCTGCAATTCAAGTAGGGCCTTAAATATAAATATTAACCATATATTGAGAATCACCGCAGAGACTATGCATGATTAATTTTCCACCTGATTTTTCCAGATAGAATATTGGCAACACTTTGTTTTGCCATAATAAAAGCTTAAGTTGGATGTTAAGAGTAATCCAAAATATTGTATAAAACCAGTTGATCGGACCTTATATTTAGCTGCAATTCTTTAATGTGGCTATGATTGCCCTAGATCAGGGGTCTCAAACATGCGGCCCGCGGAACACTTCCCTGTGGCCCGCCGGGCTCCCCGCGCGCCTCCCCCCCCCCCCCCCCCAAGTTACTTTCTGAAGTTCCGCCACCAGAACAGCTGTCTGGCGGCTTCGCGGTTTCTGGGAGGGAGGGGGGAGGAGCGGGAAGCGCGCGCACAGGGGAGGAGGGGGGGAGAAGAGGCAGGCCACCAGGCTCCCCCCCCAGTTACGTTCTGTGGCCGCCAACTCCCCTCACCCTCGCCCCCAGTTACATTCTGTGGCCGCTAAGATCCCCGTTCCCTCCGCGCTGCTCCAAGGTTCTATTTTTACCCCCAGCCGCCAGAACAGCTGTCCGGCGGCTTTGCGGTTTCTGGGAGGGAGGGGGGAGAAGCGGGGAGCCATGCGCTCAGGGGAGGAGGTGGAGAAGGGGTGGAGAAGGGGCGGGGCCTAATGGAAGGGGTGGAGTGGGGGCGGGGCCGGGAGCAGCGAGGGGGCGGGGTCAGTGATGCAGCCCTCGGGCCAATGCACTAGTCCTCATGCGGCCCTTGTGGTAATTTGAGTTTGAGACCCCTGTCCTAGACATTCAAGACTTAAATGCAATTTATTTTTAGACTACCGAGCAATCCTTTAAAAAGAGGCAGAAAGTGGTTGAAACCAATTTAAATATTTTGTCCTTAAAGATTTACTTTTTCTATATAAATATATATTTTATGACAAATGCAAAGACTGGTTATTTAGGCTCCCATATGATCAATATAAATCTGCTTAGGTACTCCATAAATATTTTTACATACAGCACATATAACATGGAGCATGTTCTAGATTAAATGCCATAAATTAGCTATTTCTCATCTATTTTTCTCTTTAATCTGAATAGCTATGTGAGATGTCTATTAATGGAATTTCAATAATTCTGAATTAAGCAGATTCCATGCAACTCCTGTTAAATATAAATACCTGTGTATTATGTAACAAAATCTGATACACAACAAGATAGCTACCTCCTGTTTGCAACATTGTGTATGCAGTCCTGATACATTAACAGGAAGCAGTGAGTTTATGCTGCAACACATCATCCAGAAAAATTACAATATGTTTCCATTGTTTCTGGTTATTATTGTGCATAAAATTGCATGATATTCCTTGGATGACAAAGAATATTTCCAGAAAAAGGAAAAGATAACTATTTTACCCAGAAGTACACAGTAAATCTACCTCTCGTGAGAAAGCTGTTGACTTGAAGGACAACTAATATTCAACACAGTTTGTGCTGGTAGGCTCTGGCAAGGTTGTAGAAATTTTTACTATGCTGCTTCTGAGGGTCGCTCATGCCCAATTTTTACTTTACTTCTATACATGTAGCAGAAGGAAGATTCTGACTAATACTGCACAATATTCCAAACAAGTGAGTGGAGATTTCATTTAACGTACAAGAAATATGTTCTGTGAGAAGGAATGGGTAGCAGAGGCAGATGGGGAATGAAAATAGCGTGTACGTACACAGATTTGCTTTGTTTCTTACAATCGATAAGCATGGTATGAAAGCCATCTATTGTGACATACTGTACCTGTTTGCCATAATTCTCTTCCTGTGAATGTCTAATACTTGTAAGCTAACACAAACCTGTCACAGTCCGCTGACCCTCACTCAGGCTATTCCACCATATGTTAACCTGAAAGAGAATAAGTAGAATTCACTGACCTCACAAAATAGCCAGGATCTCAGAACTATTTGAAAATCACATATGGTTCCACTTAAATAAATAAATACATAAAAATCAAGTTCTTTTTAACAGAAGGAGGGAGTAAATATACGTTTCTAATATTCATTCTGTTAGACTTAATAGTTTTTTTTATAGATTTCCTGTTCATATATTTTTAAAAATCTCCCCTTTCAGTTAAATATCCTGTTACAGAAAAAGATTCAATCCTTACATGGTGTTAAACAGCATAGCTCCACTGAATTCCAAAGAACGATATCCGTTTATCCAATGAAGATCTAGCCCACAATATTTATGTGCATCTCCTAGGCTGAGCCTCTTGCTGACAGCTATTTGTGGTCTCACACCACCCACCTTTGAGAGTCCACCTTTGTGCCAGAAGTCATTTTTTGCAGAAGCAGCTCACAAGATGTGACATTCACTCCCCCTTGTATCCAGTTCAGCCCATACCTTTAAGAAACCCCCTAGAAAAATTTATTATGACCACAGGCAGCTCTTAGATGTGCCTTTTTCCCCTCTAGTAGTAATTCTACTAGTCCCTTTTAACTATTTTTACAAAAATTGTTGGTTTGATTATACTTAGTTTTATAACACTCCAAGGCGCTACATACATTATTTCTATAGGTTGGACAAAAAGTAACCAAATAAGATTTCAGTAAATTGTTCATTTCAAAGTCATCACCCCATCTCTCCCCACTTCCTTAATTATCTGGCATAGGAGCTGGATAAACTCACATCAATATTTTCTACCCATCATGTCCTCCAGTATGGCCATTATGCAAACATGATTTTGTGTATTACAAAAAGCTTACATGCCCTTTACTAACTAGCACTGGATGCTGAATTTAGAAGGATACTTGTATTACCAGATGGAAACGGGGGCTGGGGATTTTAAAAAAATGTATTAGCAATAACACAGTACTTTTGTTTAGTATATTTTAGATAGCTAATTAGAATCCAGCAACCCTTTCCTATCAGATAGCTTAGTACTTAACTTGTTTACTTCACAATTTCTAAGTACTCTTAAGGGGCAGCTTTGATCTTACATGTGATTCATATAAACACAGATGACGAGACATGCATTTGGACAGGAGTACTACAGTGTATTCTATTCACATCATGGTCACAGAGGGTTCCTCTGCATCCTGGTCAGGGCACAGTGCCTCTGCAGCTGCACACTAATAGTGGAAGAAACAGACCAAGACTAGGAATCAGATCTGCTCTACTTCTTGCCAAGGAACCAACCTCTCCGTGGACATAATGTAGAGAACCCATTTCTTATATTTTACATGAAAATATTATAGCAAAGTGCAAGTGATTATGGTACCCAGTGTTGCCAACTGATAAAATTATCACAAGTCTAGCAATATTTGGTCTTTGTCTTAAAGTCACAAATTCTGGAGTCAGGTGTTTACTTGGGAAATTTTTTTTTAATGTTCATTTATAAAAAAAGTTTCTAGTCCTTATAGCTGCAAAGAAAAGCTTGAAAACATTAAATTTAAAGGCTCAAAACCCAGAAGACAAGGATCTCATATTTATGCTTTAAAAAAAAATAAAAAAATCTCATGATTTTAAAGCCAAGTTTTAAGCCAATGATTTTTGAACACTAAGTGTTGGCAATACTACACCTTTTAACACAATAAAAAAGCGAGTGGCATTTTAAGATACATTAGACATACCAAGAACTATTGGTCTCCCGTCCTTTTTTGTGGGGGTAGGAGCAAGAAGGGGGCTATTTCATCTCTTCAATATCTATTTCATAGCAGTGACAAATATTTAGTTTTCATCTGTGCTAACTGTGAATCAGCTTCCTTTCAAATTAACATATAGCACACTGTAAGCTGCAAGTCTGTCTCCCCCAGCCCAGAAAGGACTAATGCCACCCCCAAAAGTCTGTTCAGGCCCTTCCTTCAGGGTTCAGTTTCATTCTTTAACTACAAAACTCAGAGTAAAACACACAGTTATCCCCCAGATCAAAACAGTTTGCAGGGCACCAGAAGCCTTTCCTCCTTACATCTCTCCCCACTGCTCCAGAGCCAGCCATGGGAGCCAAATTCCTTCCTGCAGCTCTCCTAGCCCTTTATATAGGAATCAACTGACCCATTCCTAACTGGGTCTGATAATGGAACAGGACAGGACAGGCTCAACCACCCTGACCCTTAAAGAGACAGACCATCCTATTATGCAAATCTGTGTCATTTCTGCCATACAGCATTAATTAGAAAAGTTGTTAAAGTGCCAATAATTTGATACTATAAAATAAAAGACGAGTATCTATTACTGTATTCAACCAATACTAGAGAGGCATCAATATACATGCCTGATTTTTAGTTTGTTTTATACAGTGTCGACCACATTGCAGTCTTCCAAGGTTACATTACTGAGGTAGGTCAAGCATCATATTCAGTAAAACACTAAGCACACTATTCATATGCAATACATGTTGTTATAGTCCTATAGTCACTGTATTGACCACATTTAAATGCACAAGATAGTTATGTTCTGTGTACCTGCTTTCTGAAGTCCCCATTTTTCTGAGGTCGTAACTTATCCATCCAGTCTGCTCGAGCCTCATCAAAATAGTTCTGGACCCGGGATTTTAGGTATTCATACTGCCAAATAGCAGCTGATCCAAATGCACAGCCTGTAAACTATGTAACATTAGACGCATTCAAAACCAAAGATATGGAAGACAAATTCTTATACAATTTTAGATAAAAATATAGCATGTTCTCCTACTGCACTTACATATTAATTCTATTAAAAACATTCAAAAAGTGAAGTTCTCACTTTATTATGTAGTAATATTGACTGTATTAGACAATATTTAATAAGAGCCTTCTTTTATGGCTATTTTGCCAGACATTGCAGGTTACTACCTAACTGCCAGTTTGTGATAGGATTAGAGAATACTGTGCCACAAAAACCAGGACTCTTGTTGCAAAATTTAGGGTCAGTGTGCTAAACCCTCTTCTCCTTTCTACTTGTTAGGAGAGGTCTTCATTCCCTTTCTTTCAGGCTGGAGGGAGAAGGGAAACAGGTACCAGAGGATGGGACACTGACTGGGATGCAACAGGAAAGGGACTCTAACCTTCAGGGATGATTCAGAAAGGCTGTAGAGTATACAAAAACAGCTAGCAGTTTGTTTAGCTTCAGGATGATTTTTGTTTTTAAAATCTTACTCGGGAGAGGGAGAAGTACTGGCAATACTCAGGGCTCAATAACAAGCTAGCTGAATAGTACTGTATATGTATGGGAAATGTATTAAAGAATATTCTCTCCCTTTGAAAGAGACAGCAGCTCCCTTAGGACTGGCAAGCAAGACACTGTACAGATTACAAAAATACAGGACTATTTAAGAAGGCATTCCCAGATTAATGGGGTAACAATTTGGTAACTCCTGGAAGAAATCCACCAAACCCACCGAAGATAGTGAATTAAAATAGAAAAAAGTATGTTTTGAGAAAACTGATTTAAATAATTAAGAAAAGGTACCTTGATGGTGATGGGTGTACAGCCTCATGCAATAAACTTCTGGGATTTTACTGCATTCTTTTTAATGGAGTACTCATGTTTATCATGCACAAATTCTACTGCAGTCACCTGCACAAGTAACTCCACATCAATGCTACTTCTAATACATGTAATATGGTGGCACAAACAATTACCCCAATTGTAAAAAAGAATGGCTTCACAAGACGCTTCAGCGAAGGGGAAGAAGTATAAAAGATTGCTTCCTGTACTGGAGGAGACAGACTGCTTTTGTATGGTTTGGAGCCAGTTTCTTGGTCTGGTTTTTGAGGTTCAGTCTTTTGTGGCACTCTTTTGAATCCATTTCTCTGCTGGGTATATAAAGTAAACCTGGGAAAAGAAGAAATGTGTGCCATATACAAAGTCAATGTTGACCCACTATCGCTATTTAAACCCAGATTGTCTTATTATTTAGACATTACAGAAACTTGGTAGGGAGGGGGAGATAGACTAGCTAACTTCTTTACACAACTGCATGCTACAGAATTTCCTTGCTTCAGGATTTACTTAGCCCTTCACAGAATGGGGAAACTAGCTATTGTGTGTTTCAGCCTCTCATTTTCCAGTCTAGCTTGCATAAGGATATGAAAATACAATAATCACGGTATCAGCATACTAGCTAAAAGTACTGGCAACATGGTGCAACTCCATCTGTTCTTCGTGTTATGAAACCAACTCAGACAATTCATTTCCCAAGGCTGGGGAGCTGCTGGGCAGCAGCTTAAGTTTCAGGCCTGGGAATGGCCTGAATTTTTTTTTCTGTTAGTTTTAGATATTTAGATAGATAGATAGATAGAAAAATAATTTTCTGTTAGTTCAAGTGTAATCCTTAGTGCGTTACCTAGTTATCAAATAATATGGTTATAACACCACTGGATGGCAGTGCGCTTGAGATAATGCTGAAGGAATTTCAACTGTGGGAATTTCCTGATTTTAACGCTCAATCTCAGTATTGCCCCATCACCTGGGGACGTGTGTACCGTTATTACAGACACTTCTCTGTCTCGGTTAAATGCCCCGGGGTGTGGGTCTGAGCCTGTCCTGGCCAAGGGGTGCCAGGCGCGGGCTGGGAGACCCATAGGCCCGACATTGGCTCTACACAGCCCGGCTCCACTCCCTGGTGTGATTTTCAAGAGATTTTCCACATTCCGCTGAAACGCGCCTCCGGCCGAGCCGGGGCCATTCCGGGTCCGGCTGGAGAGGCAGGGCCCCGCCCGGGCACAGGCCAGGCTGGGTCTCGCCGGTCGGAAGCGCTCAGCTCGGAGCCGGGGCGCTCCTCACACGGCACCGTGACCACGCAGAGCCTGAGGGGTCGGTGACAGGGCGCCGGGGCCCGCCCCGCCCCACCAGCAGCCATCGGGGGCTCGCCCCCGTCCGCTGGGCCTCGCCCCCGGGCCTCCCTCCCGGCTCATCGCACCGGCCTCAGCGGGGACCCCGTCCCGGGCGCGCCGCTCCCCGCGTACCTGTGGCCCCGGGAGCGGCGGCCGCTCAGCGCCTCTCGGCTGCAGAGCCGGGCCCAGCAGCTCCACGCCATGTTCCGGCCCTGGCCCGCCCCGCACCTCAAGCGCTTCCGGAGCACCCGGCAGCCCCGGCCGCCATCTAACCGGGGCAGCGCTCCGCGCGTCACAAGGGGACAGGCAAGGGCTGGATCCCGGCCACCCTACAGTGCGGGGGAGGACAGCCCCCTCGCACACACGCTCGGCCGTAGCTGGGGGAGGGCTGGGCCTGGCCGGCAGCTACTGATCCCGCAGAGACTGCACGGCCGCTCCCCGGACAGCCGGGGAGATTGTTGAGAGGGATATTTCTGGTACTCCGGTCAACAACCGCCGCCATGTTGAGAAGGATATAGGCCACGTCCCACTTTAGCCGCCATGTTGAGAAGGATATAGGCCACGTCCCACTGTAGGCGCCATGCTGAGAGGGTCATCGCCTGTCTTTCTCAGCTCGACCTCGGCCATGTTGAGAAGGGCATTTCCGGTATTCCCTGCTCAGTCTGGGCCGCCATCTTGAGAAAGTCATCACCACGTGACCACGTTGAGAGGGTTATTTTCGAAGACTGGTGTTAGCTCTTTCCCGCCTCCATGGCTAAGTGAAAAGCTGGTTCAAAGATCAGGGCTGTGGTGTCTGTGGGCCCCTGGGGAGGGCTGGAGATCCCGCTGGGGCTGCTGCTGAGGGGTGCTGACCCTGGGGGCTGAGGGTAGCAGCTGCTGTAGGGCTGGGGGAGGCAGAAGCCCAGCAGCAGGAGGCCTTGGGCCTGGGGGAGCCCCATGGCAGCTCCTACATCCTCCTCTAGGCCCTGCAGGCCTGTGGGGCTTGAAATCTGATGGGGCTTTGCTCCTGCAGCAAGGCCCAAGGCATGAGAGCCTGGCTGGCATAGCTAGACTAGGAGGGAATCGATTTATATCAGAAAACATTGATTTCGCCGAGGGCACGTGTGTTACCGAAATATTGGTAGGGTGCTTTTTCCCCCCTGCACAGTATTATGGACCTTTGACCAGTCTAGAGTTTGGTTTTTTGCTTGTTTTATACCTGTTAGAATATAGTTTATACATTTTTTTAGCTTCCTTATGTTGGTTGGATTGTTCGGATTCCATTGGGTTGGATTGACGAGAGCTATAAAGGCACATTTTACTAATACCTGGCAGTGATTTGTAGATTTTACAGGTTTTTGGGGGGCATACTTAAGCCCGCCTTTATTTTGGGCCGCTAGCCAGGTCTTAGCTGCGAGCAGTTTTATTTTTTTTATTTTTATTTTTTTGGACTTAGCTTTTTAGTTACAATTAACTTGTTTTGTTCCTTTCTTTTTTTCTTGGCTTTTTTTAACCTACAAAGGAAATGTTTACTTTTTACTTACACCTTTGTTCAAAAAAATAATAAACACATATACATTACAGCATTATATAATACTTTAGTTTTATTATTTAATATACCAGGCTTAATGGAGTTTAGTAAGTTGGAATGTTAAAGGAGCCGTACTCGGCCAATTAGTTTTTAGGGCTGGCCAACCCTGAGTGCAAAGTTGTAAAAAGCGTTTTTTAGACATTCCTTTATGAACACCTGGCAGTGGCCATTTACTTAACATAATTTAAAGGACTATTTTTAGAGGGTTTGCTCTGAGATTTACCCTTTTTTTTTGACACTTAAACAGAGAATTAAACAGAAAACAGAGGGAATTACGGTCTAATAATTATAAAAAAAAACTAGTACAGATTTCCCTACTCACAATGACTGCTACAGGGGACGGGACAGAAGAATCTTAATTTGACCTTAGCGCTTTATCGCACGCTATGGCTTCCACTCTGAAGAATTATGAACAAGAGGCTCAGTCCCGCCCACACACCCAACATCCAAGTGTATGAGACAGAAAATATTAACCAGTTAACCAAAAACAGAACCAGAACAGATAGTGTTTCCTTATCCTATTAGGACTCACCTTATCGGAGCACGAACCCCAGGGGCTGCGGTGAAGTCAGAAAGAGGGGCTAAGCACCCCGTTGGCGCCGTTCCTAGTTCGCCGCAGCCGTCTGGAGTTCAATGTTTGAGCTAGGAGGTCCCTTCGTGGTCGCCAAAAACTGTTACCGAAATATCGGGTTCGCCTAGCTGAGAGCCAATAACAGCCAGACAGGGATAAGGAAAGAAGGTTACTTTATTCTGCAGAAAAAGGAGAGTCTGTGCCAAGTGACAGGACTCTAATTAACACAGAAATTACAGGTTTTTTATACACACTTAGACAAAGCCCTGGTGTGTTAACATTTGATTGGTGCTTGCTAGACCTCGGATGTCTGCTATCTGGTTAGTAAAAACTGGTATAGGATAGCTGTTTCAGCTGAAAAACACTATTTTTGTGTAAGCGAAGGACAACTGTAAAAATGCAAGGTTTTGCATAGGCGAGGCATCTACTTCCCCCTAGTGGCCTCTGGTTGCCATAGCTGCTGGCTGTCAAGGGGGGTTTATCGTAGCTTATGACTTTCACACGTGCAAGCCCCGGGGGAAAATATTTCTATCGGTAACAATCAAAATGTACAGCTCAGACAGGGTAAGAAAAGCTATTTGGGAACATATTAGAGGTTGATTTAAGGATTTTTTACTTTGTATATGTTGACACATGATGGTGACAATTTTTGTGTCAAAGCTTTAACTTTTTGACTCTTGGCAGCTATCATTAAATAATTATTGTCTGACTCCCCCATAATTTCCTGCACTGTGAAAATGTAAATGTATAAAAAGTTTTGTGGAAAAATCTTTAAAATACATATTGATATCCATCAGAATTATAAAGAAATAAAAAAATCAAATTCTGCTAAGCGTAGAGCTGGGGCTCTCAGAGTTTTTTTACCTGGGGCTCACAGTAGTTGTGTTATATATATATAAACCCAGCTCCTGAAATCTTGTGATTATGTGACAAGCTCATCTTCCATTAGTAAAACAAAAAGCAGCTTCTGACAGCTCTGTTGTGGAGAAAAGCTTGAAAACATGTCTCAAGTGAAAGAACGTAACCTATAATTAAATAAATAGTCCTTATTTTAAATCTCATGGTTTTTTAGACCTGACTTGCAGTTTTTTATTGCTTAACGTGAGCAGTACTGAGGGAGAGACTCAGTTATGGTGTCAGGTTTGGGGAGAAGGAACTGGGCTGCAATGGGAAGTGGCAGAGTCTGACATGGCTTTTATAGTGCCTACAGGTCCAAATAAGGGAGCAAGGCAATGTACAGGCAAGTAAAACAGTCCCTGCCCGGCCCCAGAAAACTCACAATATAGGACTGACAAATGCAATAGATGAATAAACAGAGACATGATTGTAGGATGATGGGCAAAGTAATGGTAATGATGAATATCATTTGCATATATTAGTACAGGGGTGGCCAACCTGTGGCTCTGGAGCCGCATGCGGCTCTTCAGAGGTTAATATGCGGCTCCTTACCCAGGCACTGATTCCAGGGCTGGAGTTATAGATGCTAACATTACATTGTGCTGGGGGGTGCTCACTGCTCAACCCCCTGCTCTGCCTGAAGCCCTGCCCCCACTGCACCCCTTCCCCCACAGCCCCTTCCTCTGAGCCTGCCATGCCCTCGCTCCTCCCCCCAGCCCAATAGCCTGCACACGTGAAACAGCTGATGGAGAGGGGAAGAGGGAGTAGGCGCTGATTGGTGGGGGCTACTGGCAGGCGGGAGGCACAGGGAGCTAGGGAGTGGATGGGGGGCGCTGATGTATTACTGTGGCTCTTTGGCAATGTACATTGGTAAATTCTGGCTCCCTCTCAGGCTCAAGTTGGCCACCCCTGTATTAGTAGTTTGATCATAGGAATCACAAGTGGTCACTGGCCAAATAAAAGTATTTTCAGTATCCCCATCAAGTGTAGGGATGGGGACAGGAAAGCAGTCCACTTGAGGATTGTGGGGAATGAATTAAGATTTGTTTCCTTTTTTGAATTTGCATCTTGTTTAACTGAATGAGGATTTTGTCTGCCAAGATGAATACTAGACAGTGACCTGAAGCAACCTCCTTAAGCTTGTATGAATCTGCTTTGTGTGTTCATATATTGCATTTTGTTTAAAATCTGTATTTTATCTCTTTCTAATCTGCACTGGTGGTCATGGGTCATCCTCGCAATTTGCTTGATTTAAGCAAGAAGCAGGTTCCAGGTCACATATTTCTGTTGTAAAAACATTTATTGCAGTACTTTTAGAAGTGAAAGCAACATTTAGTCAATACTGTTAATTTATATACCTCCCCTCTCCATCGTTGAACAATACAGCTAATTTGGTAAAAAGAATAAAAGAGAATTGATTTCATAATGTGAAGAGTCTTGCACAGCTCATATTTCCTCTTGTTTCATGGTGTGGTTCTTCCCCCCCCGCCCTCGTATCCCCACAAAATCCCCAATAACATTTGGAAGCCTTTCCAGGGTCTTACCAGAATTCACTAACTTGTTTTCCAGCATTAATATTTTTCTTTTATAACCTTTGCTGTCATGTCTGCAATCCACTTAAATTTTTGGTTAGGAAGTTTCTTTCTAATCTCAAGAATGTTCTTTGCCCTCCTATAAGACTTGAAAAACCTTTTCATAAAGTTGTAGTTCTTAATTTGATATGGTCAGCAGAGCAACACTTGCTAGACGATTGGACTCTTCCCTTGATTTTATTGTCAGAACATTATGCCAAAGTCTTGTTTAGACAGTCCCAGAACATGTTTAATTATTAGAGAGACAAGGTGGGTGAGGTAGTAACTTTTATTGGACCAACTTCTGTTGGAAAGGACAAGCGTTTGAACTTTATCCAGTAAAAGATATTAGCTCACCCATCTTGTCTCATATTCTGGGACCAACAATAAGCGTGTGATTAATCACGCTGTTAAACAATAATAGAATACCATTTATTTAAACATTGTTGGATGTTTTCTACATTTTCAAATATATTGATTTCAGTTACAACACAGAATACAATGAATACAGTGCTCACTTTATACACTGGATCCTTGCTAGAACGCGCGTCTATATAACGTAAATTCGGTTATAACACGGTCACAGCCATGGATCCCAAATTTAACCCTAACCCCCAGCAACCCGGGTACAGGGGAGAGATGCCTTTGACCAGCTGCGGCAGCTCTGGGGCAGAAGGAAAAGCACCTTTCACCCGGCTGCGGCAGTTCCAGGGCCGGGGGAGAGGTGAGTTTTGATGCTAATTTTGCTAGTTTGATGCTAATTTCATTTTAATGCAGTCCCCGCTATAACGCGGTACTTGGCATGGATCCCAAATCCCATGTTCTAGCGAGGGTCCGGTGTATATATTTTTATTACAAATATTTGCACTGTAAAAAACAAAAAATAGTATTTTTCAATTCACCTAATACAAGTACTGTATGTCCCGGCCAGCAGGTAGGGGATCTTGGGGGACAATTACTGCACGGGTGGGGTGCAAAATAAACTTTATTAAGAGAATATAAAAACAGGGAAAATTCAATAGTGAGGGGTATGGGGTTTGTTAAGGTAGACAATTGGGGAGGGGTTTCTTTTAGTAAACAGGATAGGGGGTTTCAATAGTGGGGTACAATACAGCGGGGTACAATACAGTTGGTAACCAATTAACACTGAAGTATAAATGTAACAGGTAGCTAACAATTTCTGTGTAAAGGGTGTGTCACAGCAGCATATAACCAACTAACAGTTATGGGTAAAATGTGTTAAATAACCAACAACTTTAGGTAAAAATGGGTCACAGTGGTGTAAATGTAAAATGTGAGGTGTGTTAGAGAGAAAAAGGAAAGTAACCAATGGGGTTTTTATGCTAGACTTTAGTAATGCAATTGAGGCTTGGAAAGGCAGTGGTAGAGAAATGAGGTTGGGGTGGGGGGAAGACACGTGGTGGAGCAGAGACCAAAGGCAGAGGGGCTGCAGAGGGAGATTTGAACTGAGGGAGACACAGAGAGCACACAGGCTGCAAGTTTAAACAGCAGAGAGACTGCAATGAGACTGGGGAGCTCGGGGGGAGACACGGGCGAGCTTGTGGGGTTTGGGCAGCGGGAAGACAGACTTAACCACAATTATACAGAACACAGTAAAATCTTATCTATGATTTAACTTAACCAAGACTACACAAGTTAGCAAGTAACAGAACACAATACAAACAATTCTTTAAACCTACTTAACCACAGCTATGCAAAATGAAATTTCAATTTATCTAGACTAAAGACTAAACCTAATACAGACCAAGGAGTTAGCTTGCGTCTGCCTGCTGGGGAAAGAAAGCCAGCAGTTAAAACAAGGGGAAGTGTGCAAGAGGTTTTTTCTCACCCAAGACAGCAACAAGCAGAGAAAACTCGATTCACTTACAATAATCAGGAGATCGCCAGGCACAAATTCATCGTTCGTGGGAGGGGAGTTTAAAACGGGGGTATGCTCAAAAAACAAACGAGAGCGGGGAGAGGGCCTCCCAAGACCCCTAGCTGATCAGACCAGGTGGCAAGGCAAGGAACTTCTCCAGGGGTCTGATCAGAAAATGTCTGGTTTTAAAGGCAAACTTAGGCAGTTTCCCACCAGTACTTTTGATTGGCTTCCCTGGATACAGGGGAGGAGGGAGAGAGCAGGGAAAACTACAGGTAAGCATAGACATGCCTGGGCAAGTTCTGAGCCACAGGTATGACTCATATGCTCAGCTATGTGGCCACTTTAGGTCTTGCATACCTGGGCAGAGCACCCCTACACCGAGCCCGGGTCTGAACAAAGGAACCGAACAAAGGAGAAAGAAGCCTCCTCCCTAGGCAGAGCAATGGCTCCAGTTAGTCTGTACAAGCCATTTTCATGAGCAGGGCCAGGCTGACTTTGGTCAGTTCCATGGCCCGGGGGGGCGGCCACTATTGAAAAAGAATCCAGCAGGGGGACAGCTGTAACAGACACTGTAGTGCTATCTTTTTATCATGAAAGTTGGACTTACAAATTTAGAATTATGTACAAAAAAAGGCATTCAAAAATAAAACAATGTAAAACTTTAGAGCTTACAAGTCTACTCAGTCCTACTTCTCTTTCAGCCAGTCACTAAGGCTAGGTCTACACTACCCCCCCCTATCGAACTAAGGTACGCAACTTCAGCTACGTGAATAACGTAGCTGAAGTCGCAGTACCTTAGTTCGAATGAAAAAGCACTTACCCGGGGTCCACACGCGGCGCGCAGGCTCCCCCGTCGACTCCGCCTACTCCGTTCGTCGAGCTGGAGTACCAGCGTCGACAACGGAGCACTTCCTGGTTCGATTTATCGCGTCTTGACAAGACGCGATAAATCGAACCCAGAACATCGATCCGACGCGTTCGACAGACGCGTAAGTATAGACGTACCCTGAGACAAACAAGTTTGTTTACATTTGCAGGAGATCAGGGCCGGCTCTAACATTTTTGCCACCCCAAGCAAAAAAAACCCCCAAGCGCCGCCCCCCACCGAAACAAAAAAAACAACCCCCCCTAGCGCCCACGGAAACACCCCACACACACAGTGTTGCGCCGCAAACAACCGCCCACCCCAGCGCCTCTCCCTGTCGGAGTGCCGGGGGGAGGGCGGCAAGCCCGTCCGCGGCCCCGCTCTCCTGGCCAGCTGGGGGGAGGGCGGCAAGCATCGCCGCGGCCCCGCTCTCCCGGCAGACCGGGGGGAGGGCGGCAAGCGCTGCCGCGGCCCCGCTCTCTCGGCCGGCCAGGGGGAGCGGAGCTAGGGCGGCAAGCCCAGCCACGGCCCCGCTCTCCCGGCCGGCCGGGGGGAGGGCGGCAAGCGCGGCCACGGCTCCACTCTCCCGGCCGGCCGGGGGGAGGGCGGCAAGCGCGACCACGGCTCCGCTCTCCCGGCTGGCTGGGGGGAGGGCGGCAAGCGCAGCCGGGGGCCCGCTCTCCCGGCCGGCCGGAGCGCCAGGGGAAAGGCGGCAAGCGCAGCCGCAGCCCCGCTCTCCCGGCCAGAGCTGCAGTATGTTTTAAAAAAAAACAAAAAACCCACACCTGAGCACCGCCCCAAGCACGTGCTTGGTAGGTTGGTGCCTGGGGCCGGCCCTGCAGGAAATAATGCAGCCTGCTACTTGTTTACAATGTCACCTGAAAGTGAGAACAGGCGTTCTCATGGCACTGTTGTAGCTGGTGTCGCAAGATATTTACATGCAAGATGTGCTAAAGGTTCATATGTCCCTACATGCTTCAACCACCATTCCAGAGGACCTGCATCCATGCAGATGATGGGTTCTGCTTGATAATAGTCCAAAGCAGTGCAGACTGTTGCATGTTCATTTTCATCATCTGAGTCAGATGCCACCAGCAGAAGGTTGATTTTATTTTTTTGTGGTTTGGGTTTTGTAGTTTCCGCATCAGAGTGATGCTCTTTTAAGACTTCTGAAAGCATGCACCACACCTTGTTCCTCTCAGATTTTGGAAGGCACTTCAGATTCTTAAACCTTGGGTCGAGTGCTGTAGCTATTTTTAGAAATCTCATATTGGTACCTTCTTTGCGTTTTGTCAGATCTGCAGTGAAAGTGTTCTTAAAACAAACAATATGTCCTGGGTCATCATCCAAGACTGCTATAACATGAAATATATGGGAGAATGCAGGTAAAACAGAGCAGGAAACATACAGTTCTCCCACTAGGAGTTCAGTCACAAATTTAATTAATGCCTTATTTTTTTAATGAGTGTCATCAGCATGGAAGTGTATCTTCTGAAATGCTGGCTGAAGCATGAAGGAGCATACGAATGTTTAGCATATCTGGCACATTCTCACTTTCAGGTGACATTGTAAATAAGAAGCAGACAGCATTATCTCCCATAAATGTAAATAAACTTGTTTGTCTTAGCAATTGGCTAAACAAAGAAGTAGGACTGAGTGGACTTGTACTGTAGTCTCTAAAGTTTTACATTGTTTTGTTTTTGAGTGCAGTTATGTAACAAAAAACAATCTACATTTGTAAGTTGCACTTTCATGGTAAAGAGATTGCACTAAAGTACTATGTATGAGGTGAATTAAAAATACTATTTATTTTGTTTATCATTTTTATGGTGCAAATATTAATAATAAAAAATAATAATATAAAGTGAGCATTGTAAACCTTTTATTCTGTGTCGTAATTCAAATCAATATATTTGAAAATGTAGAAAAACATCCACAATATTTAATAAATTTCAATTGGTATTCTAATGTTTAACAGTATGATTAAAACTGTGATTAATTGCAATTAATTTTTTAAATTGCAATGAATTTTTTTGAGTAAATTGTGTGAGTTAACTGTGATTAATCGACAGCCCTATTAGAGCATATTAAACATATTTTTCTGTCTTTTAATGCAATTTAACAGCAAGAAACAAAGGGAAGCTGACACCATGTAAGCAATCAGCTCTTATCAGGCCACCCTCAAGTGATCCCCAGAATAGTTTGAAAACCTCTGGCAATTAGCTTCTCTAGCATTATGACTGATTTTAATTTGTTTAATTTAATTTGTTCATATTACTGAAGCTAGCCTGTAGTGTAATACTATGAACTCTTATCCACCAGTCAATGATCTGACAGTGAGGCCTTGATTTTTAGTACAGGGGGAAAGGTCCTAATACTGTGCAAACTTTGTGTTTGACCAAATTGAGCCTCACAAAGTGCTGACATTACAGTCTAGCAGAAAGGCAACTGAAATAAGCAGAAAACATATTTGTAAACGTAAGTGTTGACACTATTTTGTTTGAAATTTGAATCTATGTAGTGTAATGTGATAAAGTATAAACTGATTCAGTTAAATTATTTCTATTCTTGTATTTGATTGCCTTAATTTAAAAAACAAACTGAGTTTGTAAACTAGTGAAATGGAAATGTAATAAGAGACAAATTGCAAACTCAAGAGTATTGGAGTATCTGTTCTTTATGGTAAACATATAAAGATATAGAACCTAACAATCTGGAACAAATGTAATGGTATAGTTGGAATACTTTTACTTGATTTCCAAAGAAATGATCAAACTTTAACTATCAGGTATACTGTAAAATAATTTTGCTAATCTTTTCACTGTTAGCTTGTAGTTTACATGAAGCATAGGCAATGTGACTAATGTAAATATAATCTGATCTATTGCATGTATTTAAACTATTTTAATAGGTTTCTGATATCTGAATTTTGGGGGGCTACTTTGAAAACCAAGAAATGGCATCATCATCTTTACAAATCTCTGCATTGCTTCTGGCTTTGGCGGGGCTCATCATTTTACTTGTTACGACTGTGTCCAACAAATGGAAAATTTCCAGCACTGCAACAGCAGTTATTACTGCAAACTGGATTTATGAAGGCCTCTGGATGAACTGTGCAGCTACTGCCTTGGGTTCGGTTCAGTGCAAGAAATTTTTCTCCTTGCTGAGTTTAGACAGTAAGTGTATGGTTTACGTACATAAAATACTAGGGTGCAATTTATCTCCCCCTTTGGGTACGGAGTTCAGGTTAGGGGACAGAATTCACTATGGACAGGCCAAAAGGCTTCAACCCAGCCCCTTTATGAGCACTACTGTAGCCTATGGTCTAGAGTAGCAGCAGCCCCTCTTCTAGCTTCCCACCCCCCTGTTGCAGTTAGGGTGACCAGATGTCCCGATTTTATAGGGACAGTCCCGATTTTTGGGTCTTTTTCTTATATAGGCTCCTATTATCCCCCACCCCTAGTCACGATTTTTCACATTTGCTGTCTGGTCACCCTAGTTGCAGTGGAACAATTGGATCCAATGGTTTCCCTCTTTCTCTAGCTGCATGCATGGGGACCCTGCAGTGCACAGAGTGGTGCTCCTGTGCATCCAGTCTACCTGCCGTATAAATATCCTAGCTCTTTGCATGGAAGTGAATTTCACCCTTACAGTTTTGGAAAAAATACAATCTCCAATATTTTACTTAGTTTTTGTTCTTAATTATAAACATATCACATCTCAATGTATTTGAGATGTTCATTCATATATTGGCTTGGGGTATAACTTTGCTGGTACTCCAGAACTTTGTGTCATAATCAGATCACTCAAATATTTTTTCTATTTGTCAGAATAAACATTATTTTCAAGAAGGAACATATGTACTAATTCCACAGTTTAGATCGACCTAGAAAAAAATATTGACTTTAAATATTTAACTTCAGATTGACAGAACTGTTTACTTGAAACTAGGATTTGCTGAAAGTAATTTCATTTCTGGTTAGTGCCACATATCAAAGTGTTTCTAGAATGTTGATTACTCAAAGGTGACAGTTTTAATATGAACAAATTTAAAAATGTTTCTGAGTGTACAATTAGTTAGGACAAAACATGATAGTGTGATAATTTAACACCAAGTGTAGCAGCAGCAGAATTATTACATCTAGGGATTGAAAAATACTCTGGTTTGAATTAGTCTGGGTTTTCAGTATTCCTTCCTGGAGCCAGTTCCAAAGACCCCCGCTGGACTAAAAGCACAGTGAAGGACTGACATACATATAAGTTCTTACCTCACAAATAATTAGGAATAGGAACAATTGCTGTATACTATTGAAAGGTTGGCACTTTGCGGCTGTTCTGTAGGATACAGCTGTTTTCAACTGATTAGCACAAGATGAAATATTGCCTTTTTAATACTACAACATTCCGATTACCCTCTTTTCCCTACTTCTTCAGCCACTGTATTAGCTTCATACTTGAAAGGTACAAGCCAATGTTTTATTCCACCTGAAAGTGGAAAAAAATGATGCAAGGGTGCTTTATTGGTGGGACAGTACAAAGTTTTCAGGATCAGTAAAGCTTTCTGAGCACAATATGTTCACTGACATCAGACCATAGATCTAATCTAGCATCCTGGTTCCTGTAGTGCCCAATGCCTGATGTTTAGATGAAAACAAAATGATCCTCTTCTGTAATACATCTAGCCAACATAGTCAATAACAAAAAACAAAAAATTCTTCTTAACTAGCTTATCCCATCTTTAAATAAAATCTTTGATTTTTACTAGAAATTGTATTTACTACAAATGTCTGCATTTAGTACTTGCACTTGGGATTTCTTATATGGCTGTGACATCACTGGCAGCCAGCTAGAAAGCTACATCTGCACTTAAAATTTCAGGAAATCTCAATGCATTTGTAACATATTTTGAGTAATTTTCAGTAATCATCTGTCTGCATAGACCACCAGAGACTTGTAATGGAAAGTAACTAGAGGGAGAAGTAATAGTTCAGTATTTTCTTCCTGCACCTGTTTAATTTTCGGTTCCTCTCCCTTTTCATGTGAGGAAATGTACTTTAACAGGTAAGAGTTATAAAGGTGACTTCTTCTGCTCTTCTTCCGTTACCGTGTTAGTGACCACTATTTAGTTGTGTCTAAATATAGTGAGCAGTATGCAGTATTTTGTTTCTTCATTCTATTTGCTTGATGTGTAGAAATGTTAAAAGAGCTTGAGTTGCTGATAAATATCTGCTGTTGTAAAACCTGTACAGACTTTAGGGGCTCAGACTAAGGATTACAAATTCTTGATTTGCAATACAAATTTTTGAAGGTACATTAAACCTAATGCTTCAGATTTTAAACCAACCTCTAACTATTAGAGATTAGGATTAGACCTCATATGGGGCAGGGGAAGGCAGATTATCCTACATCTGTTTACTGTGGGGTTTTTTACACCTTGCTCTGTGTCACTGTCAGAGACTGTCTGGTTTGAAAACTTGCTCTGGAAGGAAACTCCTCAATCACAGTCTCAATATGGGAGTATGCTTCTATTGTTTTAGTTAGTTTAAACTACTTAATAAAAGAAGGGAAGGCTTCATTTCACTTGACAGAGATAAAACTACCTGAAATACTAAGAAACCCAGAGATGTCTAAATGTGTTTATTAGATGTCTAAGATATGCCTTGTCTACATGTCTGTGGGTATATTATACAATTTAATTAACATCTGAAATTGCCCTTTTACAAGAGGCAAATGGACATGCCCAAACATGTCCCACTCTCACCCAAACTGTAACAATATGAAAGTGCTAACAGACACTTTCAGGCAGCGCGCTGTTTCCTGGAGGAACTGTTTGGAAGTGACATCTATTGAGGAGCTGTCTAAGAGGCCATGAGGCTGAAGAAGCCGTGTTGTAAGCAGCCACAATAAAGCTGGAGTTTGTTAATTAACCCTGTGTCAGAATGAGATCTTATATGGGAGATGATCCAGACACAATAAAGTGTAAAACATGGTGGCAGTGGTAATAAAGTCCTAGACAGCCGAAGACACCATTGAGAGTGTGACGGTGGCAGGCCTGATGCTAGCTCATGCCAAGGCCCAGGGCTTCACTGAACACTAACAAATATATATCTAGAAACCAGTCTGGCTTATCTGTGGGTTAGTATAGTTACACGAGATATTAATATTATAAGAATGTGTTTAGTGTTTAGATTTTATGGAATGCCTGTAGGATGCTGCATGTATTAATCCTACTTATAATATCTGTATCCCATGGTATAAAGTTATATTGAGTGTTTGTATTTTAAATGTCTGTAATTGCGTAACTCACTAAACAGGAAAAGAAGCATTAATTAAGGTAAAATGCTTGACCTGCATACAAGAAGGCAAATGAAGCATTGTGTAGCATCATAGGATAGACACTTTGTTGATTGCATTCCTCACTTCCTTCAGGAAGAGGAATCCTGCACATGAATTTACCCCATCAGCTTGGATTCTGGGTTGAAGGGAGGATAAAAATCCATGATAAGGAGAATCTGGGTCTCTTTATGCTGTCTGGACTGTTGAAGGGAAAAGATTCCTAAACATAAGCAAGAGATCCACATACTGGTTGGCATGGGTCAGCCCTAAAAAACTTATAGAGCTGCTTAGTATAGAAGCTTATACTACCTTTTTAAATTGAAGACTATAACACATTTGTGTTTGTTTCCCGTTTCAACCTTGTACATTACTCTCTGATTTTTTTTCTCAGTTAATAAATCTTTAGTTAGTTTAATACAGTATTGGCTACAGGTGTGTCTTTGGTTTGAGATCTGAGTACAGCTGACCTGCGGTAAGCGACTGGTCCTTTAGGACTGGGAGTAACCTGAATATTGATGTGATTTTTAGGTGTAAAGTGACCATCTATCACATGGTCCAGCTTGCCTGGGTGGCACGATAGACTGGAATACCCCAGGGTCCGTTATAGTGCTGTAGGAGTTCATGCTTGCTACTGAGTTGGTGAAGTCTAGTGATAGAACATACCACCAGTTGGTTTCTGACCTGCTTTTTAATAGTCTGCCCTGAGGTTGGCACTCAGGTATGAGCCACTCCAGACAACGTGACAGAGAGCTGCACTGTGTAGAGCGGAATACTTCTGTGAGTACACAGTTTGTTTTACAAGACAAGGCTGATAACAGAAAATGGAGGGGCTGAAACCTCCAGGGACATTAAACTTGCAAGCTAAGCATTTAGCTCCTGCATGGAAGAGCTAGAAAGAGGAATTTAATCTCTGTTTAGATATTGCTATGGCAGATAAAGAGAATGCTGTGAAAATAAGACTGTTTTGTTACCAGATTGTAGAATGGCGGAGAGAGACAATTCAGACTCTGCATGGAAATTCCCCAAGCTCAACACATCTTAGGCTACGTCCACACTACCCGCCCAATTTGGCGGGTAGTGATCGATGTTCTGGGATCGATTTATCGTGTCTCATCTAGACGCGATAAATCGATCCCAGAACCGCTCCCCGTCGACACCGGAACTCCAGCTCGGCGAGCGGAGGAAGCGCTGTCGACGGGGGAGCCTGCCTGCTGCCGTGTGGACCGGGGTAAGTACTTTAAAAAATCGATCTAAGATATTCGACTTCAGCTACGTTATTCACATAGCTGAAGTTGCATATCTTAGATCGATCCCCCCCGCTAGTGTGGACCAGCCCTTAGACTGGATAATGGGCTGTTTTGATACTCACTGTAACTCCAGGGAAAATGAAACTGTGGAAAGATGTGATTTATTTTCTTGGGATCAAGCAGCTGGGGAGGCTATAGATGAGTTTAGCATTGATTTAAAAGTGCTAGCAGCCAGCTGCAAATATTAAAGACTCATTGATAAAAGACCAGATAATGTGCGGGATATGAGACTCAAGTACGAGAGTGGTTGTTAGGGTGACCAGATCGCAAGAGTGAAATATCAGGACACATTGGGTGAGCAGTGGGGGAGCGGGGTAGACAGACACAGGTGCACAGCCCCGACCGGAGCCATGAGAGGGGGCACACAGCCCTAGGAAGCTGCAAGAGGGGTGTACGACCCCTGCTGCAGCCCGCTCCACAAGCCACAGGGCAAGGACTCAGGCCCGGGACCCACCCCTGCATTCCCTACCCCTGCTTTCAGTTGAGGAGGTGAACAGTAGGAAGGGCGGGGCTGGCTAGGGGCAATGGGGCATGCATGGCATGGCCAGAGGCACACTGGTCCGCCTGGCCCTGTGCTACCAGTGTGCCCCTTCCTGTTGGGGGTGGGCCCATGCTGCGGCCCACAGCTCCCCTGCCCAGCACCCCCTGGATCCAGTATGACCCAGCGCCCCTCTGCCCCACCACAGCTGCCCAGCACTCCACACAGAACCCCCCACTCGCTAGTTTCCCAATACGCACAGATTTCCCCTCCCTTCCTTCTTCCCTCCAAGTGCCCTTCCCCACAGTCCCACCACCACAACTACACAATGCCCCACACAGAGCCCCACTTTCCAGTGCCCTGACACACATAGATTGCCCCCACTGCCCAGCACCCAAAACATACAAATCTCCCCCACTGCCCAGCACCCTCCACCATAGGCGTCGACTTTAGTTGGCGCCGGTGGGTGCTCGCCCCCACCCCCATTCCCACCCCCGGCTCCACCCCCATTCCACTCCTTCCTCAAGTCCCCGCCCCTGCCTCCTCCCCCGGGCGCTCCGCATTTCCCCTCCCCCAACCCCAGGCTTACAAGCTTGGGAGGAAGGGGGGAGAAGCAGAGCAGCCACCGGCAGCTCCCTGCCAGCCCCCCCGCCCAGCTCACCTCCGCCTCCGCTCCCAAGGCGCCACTGCTTCGCTTCTCCCGCCTCCCTCCCAGGCTTGCCGCGCCCCAAACAGCTGATTCCGGCAAGCCTGGAGGGAGGGGGGAAAAGCGAAGCAGTGGCACCTTGGGGCAGGAGGTGGAGAGGAGGTGAGCTGGGGTGGAGAGTGCAGAAGAACTGCTCCCTGCCCACCTCCACTCCACCTCAGAGGCGCCGCTGCTTCGCTTCTTCCCCCCTCCCTCCCAGGCTTGCCGGAATCAGCTGTTTGGCGCGCGGCAAGCCTGGGAGGGAGGGGGGAAAA
Organism: Chelydra serpentina; assembly: GCA_037349315.1. Classification (NCBI taxonomy): domain Eukaryota; kingdom Metazoa; phylum Chordata; order Testudines; family Chelydridae; genus Chelydra; species Chelydra serpentina. The sequence continues at coordinate 3,416,602 of JBAIAC010000023.1, forward strand.
GTGAAGCAGCGGCACCTCGGGGGAGGAGGTGGAGCGGAGGTGAGCTGGGCGGGGGGGCTGGCGGGGAACTGCCGGTGGGTGCTCTGTGTAGCTGCACCGATGCAGCTGCGCTGCTGTAGCGCATCTGGTGAAGATGCACTGTGCTGACGGGACGGCGCTCATCCACCAGCATAATTATTCTCGCGTCTGTGAGAGGTGGAAGCTATGTTGGCAGAAGAGTGTCTCCCGCCAGCATAGCACTGGTGTGGACAGCACTTAAGTTGATGTAACTTGCGTCACTCAGGGGGGGGCCTTTTTCACTCTCCTGAGCTATGTAAGTTACATCGACTTAAGCAGTAGTGTAGATCAGGTCTGAGAATATGCATAGACCCAAAGCCTTTAAACAAAGCTTTGAAATGGCACCATTTCCCTCTGCGTACAATTGAGGAGGTACTACCAGATCTGTCTAAAGTGAGACATTTTACAGTATGTGATGTAGAATCCAAGCTTACTTGACAACCTCCGCAACTCCATTTGGGCAATACCAGTGATTAAGGATGCCACTGGGAATCATTCCAGAGCAGATTGACCCAAGCATGATGGGAATCCAGCAATAGCAGACAATGTGCTGCTAGTGGGAGAGGGTGACAATCCAGAATAAGCACAATGAGATCATGACTACAAATTACTACAGTTTTTACAGAGATGCAGAGAAAAAAATATTAAATTGAACTGAGACAAGCTCAGATTGAGAGTAACTGAGGTGCCATATATTGGACATTTGTTGACCCACAAAAGCCTAAAAATAGACCCGGAGACAGTGAGGGCAATTAGAGAAATTCCAAGACCCAGTGATGTTAAAGGAGTCCAAAGATTCCTGGGAATGGTCAATTATTTAGCAAAGTTTTGCAACCATCTCTCTGAGAGCTGGGAGATCCTGAGGCAGCTGACAAATTGAGACACCCTATGCGCATGTACAGACCAACGTGAGCAAGCATTCCAGAAAGTAAAAGATGATTGGGAAGACTCCCATTCTGAAATATTACAACTCAGAGGAACACCTGGTGCCACCATATGATGCATCCAGGTCTAGAGGTTACCAGGCTTCAAGGGGGGACAATCTGGTGCATCCAAAAGCAAAGCATTGTACGTGACAGAGAAGGGCTGTGCTCAAATTGAAAAAAGAGTTAGCAATTCTCTTTGGAGTGGAAAAGTTTCGCCAGTACACATACGTGGTACAATCTGACCATAAATCTCTTAAAAGCATTTGGAGAAAGCCATTACTGAGGGCTTGTCTACACTTAGAGCAATGCAGTAGAGCAGCTGCACCACTGTAACACTTAGGGTATGTCTATATTACCCGCTAAATCGGTGGGTAGTAATCGATCTATCGGGGATCGATTTATTGCGTCTCATCTAGACACAATAAATTGATCCCAGAAGCGCTCCCTGTCAACTCCGGAAGTCCTGCTTGGCGAGAGGAGGAAGCGCAGTCGACGGGGGAGCGAGCCTGCGCCGCATGGACCCGATGTAAGTACTTTTACTTTCAATCTAGGAAACGTCGACTTCAGCTACGCTATTCTCGTAGCTGAAGTTGCGTATCCTAGATCGATCCCACCCCCCCAGTGTAGACCAGCCCTTAGTGAAGACACTGCATACGCCAATGGGAGAGCTTCTCCCAGCACTGTAGGTACTTCATCTCCCCGACAGGTGGTAGCTATGTCGATAGAAGAACTCTCCCATCAACATAGCACTGTCTACACTAGGGGTTATGTCAGTATGTTAGTAGAACTGTGTCACTCAGGGGTGTGGATTTTGTAAACGATATAGTTCTTCTCACATTAGTTGATAGTGTACACCAAGCCTCAGTGCACCAAAAAGCTTACAATGGATGATGACGCAACTGCAGAGCTACAATATACAGATCAAGTATTGCCCTGGCAGAAACTTGGTGTTGGTGGACACCTTGAGCTGTGCATACCTGCCAGAATCCAGCAAGGAGGGGTCCATAGAGGCTGAGGTGGAGACAGTAAATATGGTACAGTATTTATCTATCTCGGAAGACAAGCTGAGAGAGGTACAGAGCAAGACAGAATGCTAGAGACATTGAAACTCATGATTTTACAAGGATGGCCAGCGACAACAAACCAAGTACCTAAAGAGGTAACACCATTCTTTCGGATAAGAGATGAGTTGTGCGTACAGAATGGCATTATATTTTGGAGAGAAAGAGCGGTTATTCCAGCAGCTTTTTTGAATGAAATTTTCACATCTGGGTATTGAAGGTTGCTTAAGGCGAGCCACGGAGACTGTATACTGGCCGGGAATGAATGAGCAATTATGGATGGTCATGGAAAAGTGATGTATGCAGATCTTGGGAAGACCGTCAACCAAAAAATATCCTGTGGTGACACAGAATTCCAGAAAGAACGGCAAAGGTGGGAGTGGATTTGTTTACCTTTGGAGACAAAGAATAGACTGTTTACCAGACACAGGATCCAGACCAGTCATACAGAAGATTAAAGCACACTTTGCACAGTACAGGATACTGGATACCAGGTGCCCGATAATAGGCCACTTTTTGTTTCAGGAAGTTCAGTAGTACTGGGATTTTGATCACAAAACATCTTCATTGAGGTATCCTCAAAGCAACAGCAAAGTGGAATCAGCAGGAAAAACTTCTAAGAAACTGTTGAAAAAGGTGAAAACTGCAGAGGCAGACCTATATGCAGCACAACTAATTCTCAGGAATACTCCCTTGCAAGGGCTAAATTTTAGTCTGACACAAAAATTGGTGAGCTGGAGAACAAGGACACTTTCCAACAAGTGGAAAATTGTTAAAGTCTGGATACTCAGGTGCTTCACTTGGCAAATTATGGAGAAACCAACAGAAATACCACAGATCCATGAGAGATCGACCAGATCTGGAGCTGGGTGACGAAGTGCATATATAACAATTAACAAAACAGGGTACGTTTTGGCACAAAGCTACAGTACTGCAACCAGGAAATCAAAGATCCTATCAAGTGCAAATGGACAATGGACAGATAGTGAGGCAAAACTATAGGTACATTAGGAATATAAAAGAAACTTCTAAGGACAGTATGGACAACATGCATCTTAGGGTTTTACAGCAGGAGAATCCTGAGCCAGAGTTGTTAGAATAGGATAATGTCGGGGCATATCAGAGGAAAGACAGGTGGAAGAGGGTGTTTCGATGGGAGACTCCAGCAACACAAAGCCTAGAGACTATGGTTGACCAGACGGGAGGAAGACAGCACCAAGGAGACATCAGTGAACCATACTGCACTAGAGGAGGGTGGATTGTTAAAAGACCTGCTCATCTAAGGAGTTTGTGTGATGGACTTCTACATTGTATAGGTATATAGCTAGACAAACTAATACGGCAATGAACGTAGCAACCACAAGAATGGTCAGCATTTGAAAGGAATATGTTAGATTACATTATCAGTTGTTGCTGGGGCGTTTGACAGTATTCTTTAAAAAAGAAGAAATGCAACAGTATGAAAGTGGAGCAGACACTTTCAGGCAGCATAGTCTTTCCTAGTGGGAACTGTTTGGAAGCGACTAGCGACACCTCCTGAGGAATTTTCTCAGAAGCCATGAGGCTGAAGAAGCCATGTTGTAAGCAGCCATAATAAAGTTGAAGTTTGTTAATTAACCCTGTGCCAGAGTGAGATCTTGTATGACAGATGATCCAGACACAACAAAGCATAAAACATTACCCTCTCAAGCACGTGTTTGAAGAAATAAGTCTTGCACTGAGCTCTAAAAGTTAAGGTTTGGATCTCTGAGCATCAAGGAAAGCAAAATGACTCAAGGCCCTTTCATTAAACACAAATGATCACTGCTACTAATATAAAAAGTGCCTAACTGAATTCAGCTGTGCCAGAGGTATGTGAGGAGAGGTAGTCTGTCAGGTAGTGAGGATCAAAGCTAATGTAGGGATAAATGACCCTAAAGGTCTCCCTCTTCTTTTTTGGTAAAAACAGCAAGTTTTTCAAAAGGGATATAAGTACTGCTACAGCATGCTGATCTAAAGTCCCATCACTTTAAAATTGCAGAGACCCCCCTGAGGCAGAAGTGCAGGATTTGGTAGGATTGAAATTGAAGTGAAACTGTTACCACAATTTTTGACCCGTACCTTATGAGGAGCAAATCCTCATGGCCATCTCAGAGCTTTAAGATTGCCTTTCAAGTGCAAAGGCACAGGTGAGCACAGCAAGTATTGCAGGAAGGCATTTAGGGTATGTCTACACAACAGTTAAATACCCGCAGCTAGCCTGTGTCAGCTGACTCAGTCTACAACACAGTTTTACAGCCCATTAGCCCAAGCCCCACAAGCCCAAGTCAGCTGATATGGTGATGAGTGGTCCTTTTGGGAGTCTGTATGTAAACTTTACATAATGCCATCACTTTATAACTATACTATATCAAGTTGCATATCTATATAATTCTAACACCACATAAGGATCTAGTTTGTAAAGACATTTAGCTTTCTTTTCAAGGTGAGGGAGAAGCAGTTTACTACCTGTAAAAGTTGGTTAACCCTATTGATATTTGCAAGCAGTTTCAGTTATTAAAGTCATTAAGTGCCAGTGCACATTTCTTCTGTGGAGCTAGCCTGGGATATGATTATACCCTTAGTCACTAGAACTCTAAAAAAATAACAACCTATGATAAACTGAAACTTTTAATAAATTGATATTGCTATCCATATAACTATTTTCAAATTGTGATTCAATCCTCCTGAGACTTTGTCTTATTTAGCTGTGATTCCATGAAACTTGTGTTGTCATACTTTCATTTTCCAGTGTGAGTGGGATGCAGTTTCATGAAGATACATCTCTTTAACTAGAGATCAATAGTCTGTAAAATATTAATGTTTACTTTTTATCCACAAACTTAACATACTTTGAAATACTCAGTATAGTAATACAGTTGCTGTCTATCTTAACTACAATATATTTTATGATGGTATGACTTATTTTTGTGCATAATAAAGTTCCAAAAGTATGTAAAGTGCTGTATGTACACAACAAAGTTCCTGCTGTTGAATTTACAATCAAATTTTGTCTTAAAGCAAATAACATAAGAACACTAAACTTTCAAAGCAGCAATACAATTCCAAGTAATAGTGGCCGTATGTAAACCATGATGGATAAAAATAAGATAGAGATTTATGAACATCACAAAAATTTACCAGTCTCAAACACTTCTCAAGAGGAGTGATAGTCAGAACACTGGTTAGACTTTCTGACTCTGGATGCATGATGGGCTCACTCTGTAACTTTTAATCACAAAAAATGTTAAATGAAATTTGTAAGTTTATCAAACTATTTCATTTAATATCTTTCCCATAAATTGCTCCCACATATTACAGTCGTGCACGAAAAACCTTATCACTCTGTGGGTTGAGCAAAGAGCAAAGGTAGCTTCATTTTGGAGTGAAACCAGAGATAGAACAGCACATAGTCTTCTGAAGGGAGCAATATTTGTATACACTTCATTTTAATAAAAGATAGACAGAGCTGTGTGTGTTGATATTCACAAACATGTCTGCTGCTTTGGAAATCACTGGCTTTCTGCTGAGCTTGTGTGGGTGGCTAATTGTGGGAGCCACTTTATCGAATAGTTACTGGAAAATCTCCACCATACATGGGAACGTGATTACAACTTCTAGCTTGTTTGAAAACCTGTGGAAAAGCTGTGCAGAAGATAGCACTGGAGTCTCCAACTGCAGAAAATTTGATTCTATGTTGGCGCTGCCTGGTATGTCTCTATTTTTGTGCAATATTTTTTATATAATAGAAGAATTTGTTGGAAAGAAGTAATGTCAGTTATAAAAAATCTAACCCAATATCCTGTCTAGTAGTAATGGAAGATAAAGGTGTGATGAATTCGGACTATGTCTGTACAATTTATGAATTCTGTGAGAGATTATTAACCCTATGTGTCTATATCAGGCTGTAAACTTCTGAATGTGCAGCCTTTGCCTCCTCTATTGTCTGGTTGGCCTTGTCTACACTGCCACTTTACAGTGCTGCAACTTTCTCACACGGGTGTGAAAAAAACACCCCCCCGAGTGCTGCAAGTTTCAGTGCTGTAAAGTAGCAGTGTAGACAGTGCGCCAGCGCTGGGAGCTACTGCCCTCGTGGGAGAGCTTTAACATTGCTAGTGAAGACATACCCTTTGTCTCCATTTTGGGTTGAAGATTCCAAAGGTGGGTGGCAAAAGAATAATAATAGAGGGTAGTTGACTCTTCAGTACCCAATTTATTCCCTCTAGACAAAACATTGGTGTTTCCTGTCCAGAGTAACTGAGTTAGCGGGGAGAAAGTCATCTTGGCAACATAGTCATCTGATGGGTTTGTGCTCATGTGGGGAAGCTGGAAAAGATGTCACCTGGTACAGGGAACTGAAGGTTTTAAAAAGACAGAGGCTGGTCTGCTGGGGGGTTATTTTCTTCAGTCCATGAGGGAGAGACCACTCATTATATAACAGTGTGCATGAGGCAGGAACACCCTGCCTGCCTCCTGGGACCCAGATGGTTCCCCAAGGACTCACAAAGGAAGGGTGATCTAGAAAGCGAGGGACATAATAGTTTCAGGTGTTTATTGTTTTGCATGATCTGTATTCTGTGCTTTACATGATTAAGTATAACAGAGAATAAAGGTGTTAGACTGTGCTCTCTCTGTGTGTGTGTTTTAACTGCTTTACAGCTGTTGCTGCCATGCTCCTGAGAGAGTTAAACTGTAAACCAGAAGTGGAGTTCTGGGAGAGGGTGTGTTTAAGTAACGGGTATTTCAGGGGTCAGTGCCGGTCGTGGGGCATAGGGCAAATGGGCTGAAGACCCCTATTTCTGAGAAGGGGTACAGACTCAGAATTAGTGCCTAGGAAATGTGCCAGAGAAGCCAGGGGAGGAACTAATGCTGCAGTCTGCTCAGGCTCTGGAAGCTTCATACCCCAGGGGATCCAGAGCACAGAGGCTTGGATTTTTACATCAGTCCTAGTGAGTGAGCAGGAGGGGGCGCTCATTGGGAACTGTGACAAAAGGTAAAATAGATTTTTTTGATCAATAACGGCTTCTCAGACTATTGCAATAAAAAAGTCTATAAAGCAGCAGAATGTGTCAAACAAAGCACATTAGAAAAAGCTATAAAAATAATATATATCAACTCACTTCATCAGGCAATGATTCTTTTAATAAGCATTTTAAACATAATGTAATTTGCTTTCTTACATCCTGTGGAAAGATAACAGTATTGTACCATTTCTAGCCATACTGGGTGTCTTACAGTGTTTCTTTATTTTGTTCAGAGAGATATTTTATAGGCATAGTCTTAATATTTGACATCAGTATATTGCATTTGGAGCTTTTTAATATAAGTAGGTATGAAATAGCATTTATGGCAAACTGCATATTCAGACTAATACATTGTGTTGTGAGATAAATAAAAAGCTATAAATCTGAATTGCTGTGTATCTGAGTTAAATATGTAAATCTTCAACAAAACTTTTCTTCGGTTTGTTCTAAAATTTTAATTATGTAGTGACAATATTCATTATATTGTAAACTGCAGGCATAAACCATGTAGGTTTATGTACTCTAAGCCTAAAGGCTTCTACACATAGAATTATTCTGGAATATTCCAGAATAACTCCATGTGTAGACACTCATATTCTGGAATAAGATTGGCTTTTTCTAGTTTAGCTTCCAAAGTGGATTAAGTTAATTTGGAAAAAGGCAGTCTTATTCTGGAATACGAGTGTCTGCACATGGAGTTATTCCACAGTAGCTATTCCACTTTAAATTCACACTACTTTAAATGAGAATAAATTTAATGTGTAGACAAGCCCTAAAACATACGTTCTAATCTGGAAAAGATTTTAATTACATGTTAAGAATTTCAGTTACAGTACACTAAAGGTAAAAGGTAACTGCTCCCGCTAGGAGAGATTTATAATTTCCTTAAACTATTTTTCTCTCACAAGCAGTTTTAAAATGGTTTATGTAGTTTTATTTTTATTACTTTAGACTGAGAGGAACATAAAATGTGGTGTGAATAAACTTCTTGCATTCTGCAATAACAATTAGGATAATATCCGTCTGTTTTCTCTCCGCAGGCTGCTTATTTGAGCATGGATTGTGTTAGTATATAAATCCACCACTGGACTGGGCCTCATAATTTAGAGATTCTGGCTCCACATAGCATCTTATTAGTAATTATTTATATGGCACTATAAATTTACACAGTGGTGTTACCAGTGGGATTTTTTAAAGAATTCCCTACCCAGTAACACAAGAGTATGTCACTGATAAGAAGGTAAGAAAGCCTTTTGGAAGATGTGGCTTTAAAGAAATTCGGAGGAGGCAGACAAGAATATCAGGAGTGAGGATGGAAAGGCAAAAGTGGGAGGAGGGAAAGGGAACCGCAAGAGGATTTGGAGGAGGATGAGAGCATAGTAGGAAGTGAGGGGTGGGAGTCTAAGGGAGAAATGAGAGCAGATATATAGGAAATTTATAGGCAGGGCTTTAAAGGTGAGAACTTGAATCTTAAATTTGATGCAGTAAGAGAAAGTGAATGAATATATTCAGAGAGTGGCTCTGTGGTTAGAGCAGCGGGAAGGGAGCGTTTCTTAAGCAGAGGCATGTCGGATAGCCTGGAGGGTATAGAGTTTGCAATATTTGAGAGAAGAAAAGAGATGAAGATAGTAAGGAAAAAGTGGATTTTCTTATAACAGAGGGAAAAAGTAGTAGAACTTGGAGACACTGGATTTATGGAAGAAGAGAAGAGTCAAAGATGAGCGTTGTAAACCTGGGAGACAGGAAGGATAGTGGAGTTGTTATGGTGACAGATCAGGAAGGTGGAGAAAAAAGGTTTGGAAGAAATAAGTAGCTCAGTTTTGGAGATTAAGAGAGCTGTAGGACATGCAGAGAATTCCTGAGGGAGCTGGAAGCATAAGATCACACAGATGAGGGTCAGGGTTCAGCTCCAATGTAGAGGTTATTCAGGAATCATCTGCGCAGAAATGTAGCAGAAACAATGAAAATGAATGAGATCAGAGGTAGAAAGGAAGGACGGTTGGTGATGGGCTGTTAGAGCATGGTTTTAAATAGAAGCAGGAGGGATCTCTTGAAGGTCTCTGCATTGACAGCCCTAGCAGGCTAGAGTGCCCTCTGATATCAGATTTAGCTCCCTTTAAATCAGGTTTAAAACCTTTTTGAGATCAGTAGGACTTCACTTAGTATATTAATTTAGATTTAACTTTTACATCTTCATCTATTGTATAAGATGCCATGAGCTTCTTTGGACACCTAATACAATTATTTTTAAAGTATGAAACTTTAGAATGAAAGGAGTGTTATACAGGGTTTGGGGATTGTTCAGGAAACAAAACTGTTTGTGGAGATAAGATATCACCAAGTCAGGTGCCATCACCAAGTTATGACAGCCAAAATTTATGTGAGAAACTGTACATGGGCAATTCACAGCACAGTAGATGAAATAGTATTGAGAACAAACTAAACGTAACAATCTGACCACATTGATGCATAGATAGAGGGGAGGATATGGCCCAGAATCTGTATTTGTACAATACAACTCCCTGTAGTCAAAGATATCCAGATCCCTTTAACACTTGAATTGAATATCTTATTTTAGGCACTGCTAATTCAGAGTGTGGTACATTGGAGGCCAACTATATTAAATTATTTATGTATTTAGCACCTGTGTTACAGCTGGTAGATCAAGCATTTGTCACTAAGCAGTTAATCAGCTGCCAATTTCTATTTGTATTGGCTCTTTAAACTCTAGTTTTATTATCCTTGAGTTAAGATTCAATGTCTCTGCTTCAGATTAGTGAGGTTAATCAAGGCTTCACATAAGGAATATACTTATGGAATATGTAATACAGTAGAACTTCAGAGTTACGAACACCTTGGGAACAGAGGTTCTTCGTAACTCTGAACAAAATGTTATGGTTGTTCTTTCAAAAGTTTACAACTGAACATTGACTTAATAGAGTTTTGAAACTTTACTATGCAGAGGGAAAAATGCTGCTTTCCCTTTTTTTTTAGTAGTTTAAGTTTAACAGAGTACTGTACTGTATTTGCCATTTTTTTTTTTTGGTCTCTGCTGCTGCCTATTTGTGTATTTCTGGTTCCAAAAGAGGTGTGTGGTTGACTGGTCAGTTTGTAACTCTGATGTTCATAATTCTGAGGTGCTATTGTAGACAGTTGGTATCCCATCATCGCATCAAAGGATGAGATTGAAGTAGGTAAAGAATGAATGATGTCCTGGAAAAATAAAACTGAACAAGGAAAATAGAAAAACAAACTGAAGAGCAGACTGATGAAAAACAAGAAAGATGAGATGGTGGGTCCAAGAGATAAGCTACTGGACAAAATCAGTGTGGACAGAGAATCTAAGAAAGCAAACATTAAACAATATTGCATGGAAAGAAGATGAGCTGCTCAACAAAAGGCCTAAGGATGCAGAAACTTGTTTTGCAGTATCTACAAGGAGGATCCTAGGTCCTCAAATTGGGTGATGAAGCCCCAGAAGGTGAAACTGACCAGCTTGCTTTCTTCAGCCACCTCCTCCAATTAATCTATTTTTGATATTCAGATTCACATTCCTTTGGGATCTTGTATGTGAAAGCACTTTGGACTCAAACAACAAATTTATTTAATGTTTTTGGCAAAATAAATTGAGATTCAGCTATCCCCACTGACCATTTCTTTACATACTGATCATCAGGCATTAAAACAAGACAGGAATTAAATTGCCTTTTGTGGTGTTAAAGTATAACAAATACAATTCATGCACAAAAGATGCCTAAGCCTTATACCTACTCGGCTTCCTTTTCTGAGTCTTAAATTTTAAAAGCAGGATTGGCTTGAAGGTTCAAATATTTACCCGACAAGATTGACTGGAAAACAAAACAAATTTTGATCACTAACTATTATGTGCTATATACACAACCTCAAAGTGGTTCATTCTGAATGTTCTGTGCACCATATATATTATCTAATCTTAAACAGAAGTAACATATTTTCATCTAGAGTCAGCATGATGTAATGGTTAGAGTGGGGGACTGGGAATCAAATAGTTACGGCGTATCTGTGCCTCAGTTTTCCTATCTATAAAATGGGAATAATACTTAACTTTCTCAAGGTCTTTGACAGATGCCTTTTATGTGCAAATTGTTGCTACTTTCTTCAAAGCTGGAAGTGGAAAAACTACAGCCAAGCAAATGTTAAGCAATAACTAGGATATTGAACAGATGTCAGAAGGTCAGAGACTAAATATAAATAGAGTTGTAAAACAATAAAACTATTGTATAAATAGAACATTGGCAATGAAACAGATTGAGGTGGCGCAATTAGCTCTGTGCCATCTTTGATGTAAAATCATGTGCTGCAATTACTATTGATTGGTAAATTAGCTTAGTTTGTAACCTGATTAACAAATACCTTTTATAAAAAAGACAAAATTGAGAGTAACCCCTCCTATTATGGAATTAACTCTAGCAGCTCCATAGTTAAGGTTGTTGAGATTATTATTATAATGCGGTAAGAGGTTTAGTAGTAAATCCCTTTGTTAAAAAATAATGCAATCATTAAACTTTACATCAGTTACCATAAAGGTATGATTTAATACTCTGGCGAATTACAAGTAATCCTGTTTAATACTTTAGGAGTTTGAATGAACTAAATCTTAACATTCTTTGAGCATAGTCCATATAAATCCCTATCTTTGGTGGTGCTCACATCCGTGCCATGCAACCCTAAACTTTCCAGACAGCTGTGTCTGTTCAGGCTGTGCACTCCCCTTCTCATATGCCCCCGAAGGCCAGGTTAGCTGAAAATCAGGGCGAAAACTATTCATTTTACGGAAAACGATTTTTTGCTCTTTTATTGCCTGTGATTTGTTTCCTCAAGAAAGCTTGAAATAGATGTTTTATAAAACATTTATTTCCTCCAACACTTGTACTCTTTAATATTCTGGAGTTTTTAGTTCAGTAGATCAGGCCCTTATTGCTTGTGGTTGGGGACTAGATTAAGGTGGGCAACTTGGAGGCACTCGGCAAGTTTTTTTTTAAAGGGAAGTTCAATTTGCAAAAATCTTTGTTTGAGATTTGAAGCCCAAATACTTTGGACAATGGACATCTGATAAATGCATAATAGAATTTAAACATGAAGAGCCAGATTTCCAAGGTCTCCTCTAAATTAGTACTGACTTTTTTTCCATGCACCATTTTTAATGGACACAAAAACTCACATTTGACCTTACAACAAGCAATGGTTCATATAATTCTGGTAATCAGATAACCAACGCACTAATTTGGGTGTAATTTTTCAGATTTACAAAAACCTCTATCAGGTGTTATTGAAACCATTAACCCCATCACTACTAGTTAATCCGTTCAGCATTAAAGTTTGCAACCTCATTAATTTCTATACTGCATAAACATTCTGACTTTTAGATGCTTCTGTAAACCAAATATCTACACTTTGTAAGCTTCACTCATCACTAATTCTGATAATTATTTGATGTTTTCTTTGATAAACATGTACTTTCAAAATGGAATTTTATGAAATTACTTGTGCAGGAACTAATTTTTTTTTGTCCCGCTTTTCTAATGCAGCTTACATACAAGCATGTCGTGCCCTGATGATCATTTCCATTGTCTTGGGTCTCTTGGCTACTGTGCTGTCATTCTTTGGTTTAAAGTGCACACAAGTTGGGATGAGTAATGAAAATACAAAAGTAAAGATTTCTGTAACGGGGGGAGCGATCTTCATTTTAGCAGGTAAGATATCATCATTGTGCATTGAGACTGAAATTAGGACACCATTGGTGCTCAATACTGCTTTCATGATTAGCAAACTAAGTGAAATGTACATCTATTTTCATAATTTAAAGCTGTAGAACTATTTAATGGTTTATTTAAGTATGTGCATTTTGATTTTTTCTCCATAGGACTCTCTTCCATGGTGGCTGTTTCTTGGTATGCTGCAAGGATTACTGCTCAGTTTTTTGACCCACTGTATGGTGGAACCAAGTAAGTTAATGGACCTGTTGTACCAAATTGATGAATATTTTTAAGATGGCATCAGTAATTTTAGTGGGCAGTTTCCTGTAAGGGTTTTCCAGGACCCCGTAATCTGTACTGGTCAAGTTATCCCATCCTGCTTAAAGAAAAGTTTATCAACAACTGAGCCTTGAAATCCTCTTTCCCACAAGATGGAGGAATTATTGCTGGTTGGGAGGACTAGGGCATGATCTCACTTTCAAGGAGTCAAGGAACACGCAAGGCGTACCAACCTCTAATTCTCAATCATGGCGCATTGGCACAGAGTGTACGTCCCTCTGTTCTATTGCCATGATCTCCTGTCATCGATGTGCCAATGCTTCGGCTGTCTGTGACCCTTTTGGGGCTCTTAGAATGCAGAACCAAAGTTAATGTAACATGGAGCATTTACCAGCAAGAAATCCTCCAGATCCACAGGTGTGCTTGCTCCAAAGTGGCTTCTTTTTTGTTCCTTCTTTGTCTGATGGATCATGCTCTCTGAAATTCAGAGCCTCTCCTATGTGGCCACAGAGATTTCTGAGGGAAGGTGGAACACACAGAATAGGTGGTGCTGTGGGAAGGACTTGGCTTTATTAATAATTATTTGTATTACCATAGCACCTAGGAGTCAGGGACCGGGACCTCATTATGCTAGGTGGTATATAAACTCGGAACATAAATACAGTCCGTGCCCCAGAGAGCGTACAATCCAAGTAGAATGGATACAACTTAAACTGCGTTTGGAACATCTTGGAGGCGTATTCATAGAATGGCAGTAACAGCTTTGGAGGATATGACAACGATGGACATTTTGGTATCCTGTCCTCCTATCTAGAGAATACACAATGCAATGATATGGGCCCTCAGATTAAATGGATTTTGGTTAAGAGTGTCACCGCCAAATTCGAGTATAAACCATATTATATAATAGAGTGACTTCTGCCCACTCCAGGATCCCTTTATCTGAATGGAATATAAATTCCAAAGAAAGAACTTGAAAGTAATATATTGCCTTTTCAGAATAATATTAACAATTTAAAATTCAGAAACATCCAGGAAAAATTCCAGGACCAATTTTACCTTTGCTCCATATCCCCACCCTTCCTCTGTCTCTAGGCTTAAAAGCTTACTTGTTGAGTATGGCAATAACCCATATCCATCTTTCCAGGCTATATTGTATACAGAACTATATCCAGTACCTATTGGGAAGTGTTAAAGTGAATAAAGGGCAGATCTTTGGGATTCCCACTTTGCAATGGACAGGGCCCAAATTTGTCAACTCGTAGTACAGAGCCAATGGTGGATGTCTCAGCCAGCTGCCTTGGTGACTGAACTGAAGGAAAGAGGAGGGCATTTGGAAGCTGGCCGGTGTATGTTTCCTGAGACATTAGGGATCTATCAAGCATGGCCTATACACTGCTGCTCCTCTGAGCGTTGGGAACCTTTTAGAAAAGCAATATCTGTTAAGGTTGCATGAATGCCTCCTTATAGCACTGGCTATTTGGAGCTGAAGCTGTAAGAAGGTGTGCAGTACCCGTCAACCTCTGTTCTTTTATTTCTTGGCTAGCTGTGGGTAAATGTTGTGTTCCTGTCATCCCAATTCAGTTTAATCTATGAATTTCATTACAGTGCTCTCTATTCTTTCTTCCATTTCATTAATAAAGCTGCTACATAAAACAGATCCTAGGAGATACCTGTGGGACACCCGCATCCCCGCAGTCAGTCACTTCATTCCCTCCCTCCCACCTCATACTCCAGGAGGCAGGGGTCTCCCGCCGCGCACTGTTCTGGTCTGCAAGCACTGCCCCCGCAGCTCCCATTGGCTGGAAACAGGGAGTTGTGGCCAATGGGAGCTGCGGGGGAGGTGCTTGCAGAGAGGGGCAGCGTTCAGAGCCATGTGCCCCCGCCTCTCCCCAGGGGCTGCAGGGGCAAGTTGGCCCCTTCCAGGAGTGGCATGGGGCCAGGGCAGGCAGGGAGCCTGGCTTAGCAGCAGCCATGCTGCGCTGCAGACTGGGAGCCACCGGAGGTAAGTGCTGCCTGGTGGGAGGCCACACTCCAACCCCCAGCTCTGAGCCATCTCCCAGAGCCAGCACCCCATACCCGCTCCTGCACCCCCAACTCTCTGCCCCAGGCCTGACCCCCCTCCCAGAACCAGTACCCTGGACCCTCTCCTGGACCCCAACACTCTGCCCTATCCCGGAGCCCCCTCCTCAGTAGCGCAGCCAGGTCCGGAGCGCAGGGGGAGCGGTGCTATAAAAAGGCCTCCCCCTGTACTCACCCGGCGGCGCTCCGGGTCTTCGGTGGTACCCGCCGCCGAAATGCCGCCGAAGACCTGGAGCGCCGCCGGGTGAGTGCAAGAAGCGGCGCTTAAAAAGAAGCGGCGCCTTTTTTTAGTGCTGCTAGAAAAAGGCGCCGCTTCTGCTCAAGGGGGAGCGGCCACTCCCTCTGCTCCCCCCCTGGCTACGCTACTGCCCCTCCTGCACCCAAATTCCCTCCCAGAGCCCACATCTCACACCCCAACACTCTGCCCCAGCCTGGAGCCCCCTCCTGCACCCAAACTCCCGCCCAGAGCTTGCACCCCTCACCCGCTCCTGCACCCCAACCCCCTGCCTTTCTCCTTTTGTGCTTTCATGCTTTTGTGCTGTTCCTTACCCTGGGAGAAGCTCCCTCGTAAACAGCTACAACGCTACAGTAGAACCTCAAAGATAAGAACATCAGAGTTAGGGACTGACCAGTCAACGGGATACCGAGTGAAACCGGGAGTAACCAATCAGGCAGTAACAGAGACCAAAAAAAATAAAAAAGAAAAGAAAAGCAAATACTGTCCTGTACCTGTATTGCATCTTAAAGGTAGGCACATCTGGGCTGTCTGTCCCCACCCCCACGCATGGGGCAGCCATTAACAGCAAGACTTTGGGGCTGCCAGCCCAAGGCAGCCGGAGCCAGCACTGGGGTCTGCACCGCTTTCACTCCTTCCCCCACGCCCCAGGAGGGGGATATGCTATTTTTACTCCCCCGGGGGACAAGTTGTTTTCACACACACACACACCAAGCGGGGATGGGGAAAGCTTGCAGCCTCATGCTGGTGCTGAGCAGGGAGATTAGCTGCTGCTGAACCCTGGCCTAGAATGTCAGCTGCTGGATCTGGAATCGGAACTGTGCTTTGTTCAGAGTTACGAACATTTCAGAGTTATGGACAACCTCCATTCCCCAGGTGTCCGTAACTCTGAGGTTCTATTGTACTTCAGTATCCTCCTTCAAACTCTCCTTTGCCTTGATGCCTACAAAAACATGACAGCAGTTAGGCTGCTGGTGTGCTGAGACCACAGCCTGTTGTACTGACCAATACTGTCTCATTGTTTCCTTGTACTCATCTATTTGTCTATATCCATCTGTTTTATATTTTAATTATCAGGGGGTAGCCGTGTTAGTCCGTATCCACAAAAACAACGAGGAGTCCGGTGGCACCTTAAAGGCTAACAGATTTATTTAGTCTTTAAGGTGCCACCGGACTCCTTGTTGTTTTTATATTTGAATTGTAAGCTCTTTGGGGCAGGGACTATCTTTTTTCTGTGTTTGTACAACATCTGGCACAGTGGGGTCCTGATCCATGACTGAGATTCCTAGGTACTGCATTCATACAAATAATGACATTAAGCTCTCCATTAAAAATAAAAGGGTGATGGGTTTGTATCTGGCCTTGTGAAAGATTGACTAAACCAGTCATTCTTGACTATTTATTACTGATATTCTGGGTTAGTCCTCCTTAATGTTACCTCTTGCTGGTAATATGAAAGTAATATCTCAGGTTAGATATGAAAAAGCTGGACGTGAAGAGAACTCCAGTTGACTACATAGAGCTAAGCCCTTTAGGAAGTCCACCAGCTGTTATTAGAATATAGGGAGAAGTCTAAATATATATATAAATAATATATAAATAATAAATATAAATAATATAGGGAGAAGGGTGAAGCAATCTTGGAAAAGCAAACACTAGACTGATTAAGAATTTGCATTCAGACCTGGTATGAATAGGCAGAAGTTCCTTTGCTAGAAAGAAACTAAGTTTTCTACATTACAGCAAGGGAACCATATCCACAATATGCACCTATAACATTGCTGTCTTTGAGATTTTTAAGGTTGCTACTTTCAGATCAGTTCACACTTTTAACTAAACATTTTCTTGATAGGAGTGCTAGATCCAGGGCCGATGCTTCCACTAGGCGACTCTAGGCGGTCGTCTAGGGCGGCAGGACTTGGGGGGCGGCATTTCGGTGGTGACTCATTTCCCGGCGGCGATTCAGCGGCATGAAAAGCAGCCGCCGAAACGCCGCCAAGAACGCAGCTTTAGAGGAGCTGCCGCTGAAGCACCACCGATTACGGCGGAGGAGCACTGCTGCCTTGGGCGGCAAAAACCCTGGCACCGCTACTGTCTAGATCAGACACTAATTGCTTAGCTCTTTACTAGTCTCCTACAGTGGGGATCTGTATTGGTAATTCTGTGTAGGAGAAAATTATTACACTGAAGAGATAATACTGAGATCTCCAGATGTAAGTTGATAAGTGCAGTAAACCTTTTTTCCCCATTTATTTTCAAGCTGTTGCTCCATGTGTTCCATTCTCAGACACTGTAAATATCTGTCCTTTATGACCAACTCTTCATATTTCTAAGCAATTACCTATCCCCCTTTATCTCCATGTTGCTTATTAATTTTTTGTTCTTTAAATCCCTGATTCAGCAAAGCACTTAAGCATTTGCTTAAGAGGTTTGTTGATTAGAGATACAAATACTTACATTATTGGCCACATCATCTATTATGTAACATTTAATTGGGTACTGAAACTAAACTGTCTGGTTTATAATTCTCTGCATTCTTTACCGAGAATGATGCTAGCTTTTTATACAATTAGCACATCTTATAGATAGTACAGTATAAAATGTATTACTGCTTCATACAAAATATATAATAATATAATGGAGAAAGCTTTAAATCTTCTATGTGTGATCCTGTTTTATGATGCTTCCATAAAATCCTTCATATTCCAGGTATGAACTAGGAGATGCACTGTACTTAGGCTGGGCTGGATCGATTCTGTCTATGCTTGGTGGGATCTTCTTGACTTGTTCATGCAAAGGGGGAAAAAGAGGAAAGCACAGGTAGCGCTTCATCTTAAAGGTCAAAATAAATGATATACTTTAATCAGTGCCAATTTATGCATAGAAAGTGGGTTTGTCCCCAATTACCCACTTCTGTATTGTGTAGATGCAAAAACTAGAGGCTAGGACTGTCAATTCAACACTAAATCTTGCCATAAACTTGTGATGTAAACATGTATTTACTCTTTACGCCGATCCTTCTCACCTCTGACACTGGCTTGTTAAAATTTGAAATAATCAGTTTTATATTTTTTGTAATTATGGGCAGTGTTGGTGCTTCTACTGAATGTACAATGGAGTTGTGCAGTCAAAGAGCACAGCTTCCTTTGTATTGGTAAAACTGCAATACAGAGCTTTAACTTTTTTTTGTATTGTGGCAATAGTGCTATAATTTTCTAATCATATATTTTCACTACCATTAAAAGGATCTAATTCCATTTATCTTGCAGAAAATAAAATCCCTTTTCCCCCAAAACAACTGATACAGCTTAAGAAATTCTGAGATTTTTCTTGTTTCTTGTAGAAAGGTTTATTTAGCAATATGTCAGAAAAATCAAGATTTCTGGCCTGACTACTTATCCTTTTTCATTGGAAAAATATAATCTTTATTTGAAATAAGTCAGATGTGCAGCAGTTGTCTGGGAAATGGTTGCAGTTGTCAGAAATAGCAAAGGTCTGTGCACCCTTGAAATGTCCAAGGAATACTAAGACCAAGTACATCTAAACCATGTTTATTTAAACCTTCAAAAAAGGCAATGCACAGAAGGAAGAAGCATGTTGGATGATGCTTTACTTAACCATTAGAAAAAGCTGTGTGAGAACAGCCAATGAGGGACAGTATTATGTTGAGCATGGTATACTATTGCATATTGAGCCTGGTCTGAAGCCACTGAAGTTGATGGACAAATTTCCATTGACTTAATAGGGCTTTGGATCTGACCCATAATGCACTGACTCACTAATTTTCAAATATGATTTTAGTAAGTCCTTCAGTGAAACCTAGTGCAGAATTTAAAGCTCTGCACTACGGGTGAGATTCCAACAGCGTGGACCCAAGATAATTTCCCACTACATTCTTGATCTTGTTGATTTGTGTTAAAAATTGCAGCTAGCATAAACAAAGACTCCTGCTTAGGTCAGTTAAACCGATTTTGTCAAAGAGCATATGGATGTATAGTACTTAATTATTTACAGTTCATTTTTCTTAATTACAGCGACCGCAAGTATGACTACTCAGCTGGTCAGGCAGCTCATCAGCCATGCATTTACACCAAAAATTCTGAAACAGTCATGACATCCAAAGATTATGTGTAAACTCTTCTTTTATTTTTTAATGTTTTGTATGTTAACATCTTGTCAATCCAAATAAAAAGATAAACTAATTTTTGAGTGTTCTAGTTCAGGTTGCAATCTTTATCTCAGTATTGAGGTTGTTATATGTTTTAGTACTTCCTTCTGGGAATATTTTGAAAATGGAAACAGTTAAGTTTCTGGAAAGATATTGCCACATGGAGATTTCCTGTTCACTGACAAACTAAGCAAAACGAAGCCATAATGTATCATGTACCCTGGCAACAAACCAAGAGAGTAATTGTTAATCTACTGTATTTTTATCTGGTTCAAACAGTGAAACTGACATGCTGCAACTAATCACAACCTAATAAAACTACAGTGTTGTAAAATGTACTGTAATTTTATTAATACTTCGGCTTCTTATTTTTTTTAAATGTTTTAGCTTTTAAGAGTATATAAGAATTAACCCTTGAGTGATTTGCAGTTCTTAATTAAAGTTGTTATGGACAGTATTAATGAAATGTTAATTTAATTATATTTGCACTTAAAGACATATGTTTTATTGATATTCACATTATGTCTAGTACAGAGGTTCTCAAAATGGGGAACGCACCCACCTGGGGTGTGTGGAATGTATTTGGGGTGGGGTGATAAGCTTTAGGGGGAAAAAAACTTACTGTGTACATTTTACCCACAGTGATGAATAACTAGCAAAGCTGATTGCTCCAGACATATCAGGTCCTGAGATGGCTCTATGCATTTTGATGGATTTCTGTTAAGTTTGCCTTGCATTATAAAAAGTCATGGCCATCTGTACATTAATCTGTTTGCTATGACGTGATGTGCACATTTTATTGTAAAAACAACTTCGGGTTTTTTACCCACAAAAGCTTATGCCCAAATAAATCTGTTAGTTTTTAAAGTGCCACAGGACTCTTGTTTGTTTTTGTGGATACAGACTAACACGGCTACCACTCTGATATTTAATTGTGAGCATGGACCACAATCACAGTTTTGCTTTTGCTCTTATTACAGTGGATCACTGGCTCATTCGAGCAACAGAAAAAAACCCCAATTCAAGTGAAAAACAAAGAAGTCAAAATTGATTCAGTGAAGTGAAGCACTGCTGTCACATACATTGGTATAGGTACTTGTATGGCACGAGTGGGGGTGGGGGGTCACATAAACTACCATAGACACAAAGAAGGAGAGGTGCGATCAAATAAGCTTGAGAACCACTGGTCTAGTATGTGGGATTTGTAGTGGAACTTTTTTTTAAAAAACTGCAGAACACAACACATTAAAATCTTGTCCAGTGGATGGCAAATATATAAATAGAATAATATACAAGGAATACTGCAAACAGTCAAGAATGGAGAAGCCATCTGATAAAGGGATGTATTATCTATCTGATGCCTTATTCCCAAATCATTGATTACTTTTTTACTTATTGTTTTGTGGATTTAAAAACAAAATCCATTCACACTAGATTTGAAACTTGAAAAAACCCATTGTAATAGAATTGTCTAATTCAAACTATTCCACAGTGGCTCTGTTCTGCAGTAATTTTATGGTTGTAACTTTAAGTCATTAGCACTTCCATCTCAAGTTACTCTGCTGCTGGGAACACCCCTTGTATTGTATAAGCATTTAATCATTGAAGATTAGCTAACCTTTGTAAAAATTACATTGGTTTGCTGAGAAATACCAAATGAAATTTCACATTGACAATTGTACAGCTTTCATGATTGTTTTTTAAATTTCAAATGTATTAAAACAGTTCAACAAAATAATCCTCTACTTTCATCTGATTTTGAGCCCCATGATTAAATTTAAATGTAGCCTGAGTTGTAAATTCTGTCTCCAATGTACCCAGATAACATATTTCCTATGAAATCATATAAGGGCTCTTAGCAGAAACGTTGTTTTGTATGTGTGATATAGAATGGTCTTTTATACCCTGGTGATCTATTCAATAAGTCAGTTTGGGGACTGTTAAATCTCATTTGGCTTAGTAAATGGTAATAGAATGGATGGAGATTACTTCATAATGCCAGTTTCTTCCCCTTTGTAGCTTTTGTTTTAATATTGTGATGGATATTTCAGTACTGCTGAAAACAAGGGAAAACTTAGCTAATTCAGGCATAGAATGAGCAGTAGCTGTGTAAGCTTCCCACACAGAACTCTGCCAGTATTCAGCCTGCGGTCTGCAATGCCCCTCTACTCTAGTTCTAGACCAGGGGTCTCAAACACACGGCCCGCGGGCCACATGTGGCCTGCGGAGTTATTTCCTGCAGCCCGCCATAGGTGCTGACTCCACTGGCAGCCAAGCTCCAAACATTACTGAGTGTTTATATTTTATTAAAACCCCTCTTTGCATTACTGTTTTAAAAAAATTAATACACTGACTTTTAATAGAATACTATATTACTCTTCATTTTTTACTATACTTTTGTATCATTGTATAAAAAGGTTTCAGTGATGTGGCCCTCAGGCCAATTTACTAGTTCTCATGTGGCCCTCGTGGTGATTTGAGTTTGAGATCCCTGGTCTAGACCTACTCATGAACAAGTAGGTGAGGGTTGTCAAACTTATTTTGTGGAGAGGCCAAATTGCACTCTAAATTATTGCCCAATGGATGGGGTACAGATTTGAACTATATACTGTTCTAGGCACAGTAGTTCTCCCACTGATGTTGTTGGGAGCTTTGTACCAAGATCAAGAGTAGAATATAGCCTATATGTAGTAATGAAAAGTTATTTGTTCAGTATCCTATTGTCATATTTAGCATCACTCGAAGGGAAAACATGCTCACCATTAGGACTGGGCCACTATTTTTTTCCTTTGTTTTTCTTCCTTCCCTATCCTGTTTGTCCCTCTTCCCTGTTCATTTCTCTTCCTTGCTTCGCTCTGCACCTTTTTCCCTCCAGCAATTTCCATCACCTGTGGGCTGCTCTCCTACCTACCCCATTCCATCTGTGAAAATGATCAACAGTTAAATACTTAGAGTCTTCATTAGGCTTTAAAGTTAGCACCCCAATGAGCTGAATGGAGAATGAGGAAATTCACACCTTATGCATTGTTGTAGGTTGTTTACAGGATCGGGGAAAATAATACTGCTTTGGTTACACTCTGTTCATATTTGGATTATTATCTTTGCACCCATAAAGGTTAGAATTTTTTAAAAAGTCTGCTTGGTCTGCAGAATCTGAATGTCATGCAAACCTCAAAAATACATTGCGAAGGCTGGATGTTTTATGTTCTTCTAGTTGGTTTTGCAGCCCTCTAGGCCTTTTAGAAGCAATTGTGTTTATAACTTTGAAAAAGAAAATTTTAATCAGAATTATATTTATTTGGAAGAAATCATTTTTTCAGAAGAATGACCCAACTGATGCTGCGTCTGTAAATGTTCTTCGTATCTCTGCAGCTGAGACCAGAATCCTGCGTTGGGCTCTACTCCTGGTCTGGCAGTCTTCACAGTCTAGAAAAAGTGGCAAACATGCATGTGTAGTAGAAATTGTTTAGGAAATCAGGCAAGATATTCCCCCTTCCCCCCATAATCTCTGAGAAAGTTGATTTTGATATTTCTATGTCGGAATAATTGTGAAATGTCCTTGTTTTGTATATTTTGCATATGCCAAAGAATATTGTATCCTTTTTTTAGTAATCTGGTCTGTTGTATCTGGGGAAGTGAGGGTTAGTCCCGTTCCTAATGAAGTGGCATCAACATGACAATCATCTTAGTAACTTTTCTGGTAGGTCTAATAGAAAGGCCAAGGGTGAAAGCACATATAGATTGCGCCCCACTTGGTGGGCACTCCAAATCAAAGCTGAGGCATTAGTAGGGCATTATTATTATCTAAGGTGCTGTTTATCAGGAACTATAAATATTGTCTCTGTGCAATGTTTGGCTATTACATAGATAACATTGCTATGAAGGAGATCAGGATTAACACTGCCATGTGATATCTGCACAGATGTGCTTGATTTTTTCACTGAGGGGCTTTCTCTGTCTGCACCTCATTTTATGTTCATTTGCTATGGATTTGAAAATGCAATCAGGAATGTTCACAAAAACAGCCAACTTTCTGTGAATATTCTGCTGTGTTTTCTTAAAGAACATTTGACTTTGTAATTGTATTTGTACCAGAAACCTAATTTTAAAAGCTTCCCCTGTCCAGTCAGGGACCAGAAATTTAGCATGGGGTTGTGTCCAATCATAACAGCTCAAATTTGGAATGCTGAATATTCTTAAACTGCTTACAAACCACAGTCCAATAATCACAGGATTTCAAGTGAATACATTTGAAAATGTTCAGACAATTTGTGAATAAAATTGGAAAAGATAAAAAAGCATGATTTGCCCTTCTTTAATATATAATAAAATGGGCTAAGGACACTAAAATGCACCTATAAAACGACATCAGGTTTTGTCAGTATTATCAATAATGGCACTCATATGTGTCCAAGTTCAGTAAAGCAATTTAAATAGTTTTACCTCCAGGTGCTTATGTTTTTCAGATAGCAATGCTGTCTCCTATATTGTTTGTTTCTTGTGGTCTTAGGAATTGGGTCATTATTCATAACATAATTTGAAATGAATTTCTTATCAAACATAAGAGATATAACTTTCGAGCATGAGTACAGTACCTCAAAGGCATCCTTGACAGTGATATTTTGGTGTCTCATCAGATAGGCAGTGCAGATGGCTGCAGATCTGCTGCGGCCATTTTTACAGTAAACTAAGCATTTTCCACCACTTCTTACTGTCTCCTCTATGGCATTGCCGCACTCTTCAAAATACTTATACAAGTCCTCCAAAGGGTCATCAAAAACAGGAACCCGCAGGCTTCGGACTTGTTGAAGGCCCGGGAATGGCTGCTGCCTGGAGACATTAATACAGAATGTTACTCCCTCTTGAGTGAGGAGTTCTTTGTTGCAGGCTGACCTAGAATTACTGATTAGCAAAGAGTCGGTGATCTTACAAAGCTGTAACATTGGCAACAAAGGGTGCAGTGTCACCACTGCCCTCTGACGCTTTCATAGGCCGCTTTCCACGAGAAGCATTAAGGACTGTGGCAGAACACAAAATGATACTTAAACCCAGATTAATTGAAAGTGCAGTTTGTTTCCAGCAGCACTTTGGCTCGTTTCTGCTGTCCTGTTCCTTAGCCATCTGTGCTGTGCTATATTTATTCTACACTTACCATGCCAGAACTAAAGGATTCCTTCAGGTCCTAGTGCTCTCTATAATGTGATAAAAACATCTGAGAAATTAAAACACGTCAGAGCCCACAGAGCAATTGTAGAACAGCTTAGAAATTTGAATAGCACCAATTTCTGCAACAATTTTGTAGTTTCTCAACACAAAAATAAATTAACCTGCCCCAGAACTACAGCTTATTCAGAAAGTAATACTACTGTAACTCCTGAAATATTGACCAAGTAGGAATAAAATGAACTCGAAGCAAATAGAATATATTGCACCAAATCTGGAGCAGTGGATTGTTTTTAGGAGCTTGGAGTATTTTCTAAAATGCTAATGTTAATAGAAAACTGCACACTCATTTTGCTCAGCACAGCACTCTGAACTTTGCAGAATGTTTGCGGATGAAAGTTTTCAATAATTCTGTACTTTTTGTGGATAAAAAGTGAGCAAAGAAATGATATAATGAAAGGTACTATAGTAATGCAAGATATTATATATTATTGTGAAAGGTGATGGATTGAAAGGTGCAGAGACTAGGAGACAACAATTTGAGTTCTAATCCTGCCCACCTCACTTGTCTGCGGTGCAACCTTGGAAAATACTTGACCTCTCTGTCTCATCAGATGGATAAAATACTTATTTACCTATTTCCCATGATTATTACAGGGATTAATGAATGTTGGTATGATTCTTTGTTTAAAACTATTACTTTTTTGTGTATCCACAGTACAGAATCAGATCAGACAGCAGTTGTGCATGCTTCCCAGATATTGTCCCAACAATGTTCTTCATCCTTGACTTAGGACCTACATCTAGTCTCCATAATAATTGTATTTGGTCTTCTCTGAGTGTCAACAAAGATGCTAGATATAAATAGAAAATGATGTAAATACCTTTCCACTAGAAACTCCACTGAAATGAATTCATTTCACAAAGGTCACTGACCAGCTGTCAGGTAGTGATAACTTTTGGTGACTGGAATTCAGGGCTAGTTTTGAGCTAGTCAGCCATAGGTGACAAGATTTGTCTTATGGTGTTACCTGAAACCATCTTCCTCTGATGCTACTTTCTATCTTCATTCAAAAGATGTTCAGTATCATTTGGATGTGGTGGTGATTGCCACTTAAAAGCCTATATAAAATATTGCAGAGATCAGTACCATGACTCAATGAGATATGCTAACATTTTAAACTTTCACCTTGTATTTCTCTGCATCTTGAATTTCAACAGTATTACTTTTTGTATGTCGGCATGTAAGATGGAAAATGCTTTACTGTTGCAAGTTCTCTATGAATCTGGTTGCAAGAATTCTAAATAATAGCCAGATGTTCAGATATAATTCTAAGCAAGACAGGCCTTCTGGTGTCTCCTAGACTTTGAGGTCTTATGCCTTTTGATTTCAGTGATCCTAGGATCTAGAACTCTTTGATGTCTGAACCAAAAGGAAGCTATTCAAATGATCTGAAGATTTTTTACACCACTTGTGAAAGTTCATATTTTTGTCAGATTTGTAAAAAGGTAAATAGATTGGCATTTTTCACCCACACTTGCAAAGCAGAGGCAGTTTTTTTTCTAGGTGAAAATGTACCTTTCTACGTGACACACAAACTACACAGGATCTCCACCAACAACCCACCAAAGAAGTACTTGATGTGTTCTTTTAGCATCTAGCGTTAACCCGCACTAGAGTGAAATACAACAGTGCCATTTGGAGGTGATAAATGCATGGATCACTGGTTAGGCCTGGTTAGAGAAGTAGAGCATTCACTTGGCCAACCAAAGGAAGAAAGTGTGTGGTTTAGACCTGTGACATTCTGTACCTTGGAGGTGCACCCTGTAACCCCCATATCCCTCATTTATATATAATTGTGATCTTGCATATAAAGCAGGCTGTGTGAGGTATCAGGGGAAAGGTTATGATCTGCTGAAAGTCATTCCTCTGTCCATATATGTATATCATTAATGCATGTGAAGTTATGAGAATTGTGTTGTATGGTTGTCACTAAAACATGCTGTAAGTTGGAGAATAAGACAGATATTAGCTCCCCAGAGGCAACAGTAAGGAAAGTAACCAACGCATGGGTGGGGTGCCAACCCATCAACAGCCATTGTCCAGAAAGGGAGCTACAATTCAATGACTCTCCTGCATGAGGCCACACCCGGGGAATTGCTCAACCTTGCCTGAAGACTCAGCAATGGCCCCCAGACATGCTTGGACTTCTGTTCCCCAAGCACACGAGACTGAGGGTATAAAACAGAACACAGGAGCCCCATACTTTGCCTTTCTCCTTCCCCCACCTATGCTTCAAGCAACAAAGACACTCAGAAGAAGCCAAGACTCCAACAGAGGAGACTGTCCCAGGTTTAAGGGACAAACCTGTATATCAAGGACTGCAGTATCCAGTGGGGTGAGAAAAACTGCTTAATCTAAATGTTGCCCAGTCTAATAGGATTGAAAGTTTAGACTGCGTGCTTATATTTTCTTTTCTTTTGGTAGCTAACTCTGACTTTTTGCTTATTGCTTAATATCACTTAAAATGTATCTTTTGTAATCAATAAATTTGTTTAACTGTTTATCTTTACCAGTGAGTTTGCCTGAAGTGCATGGCAAATCTGCTCAGGTTTGCAAAGGCTGGTGTATGTCCACTTTCTATTGATGAAGTGGTGAACCGATTAATAAATTTGCACTGCCCGGCTTGAGCAGTGTGAGACGATATATTCCTGAGGTACAAGGCTGGGAGCTGGGGGGATTTGGCCGGTGCCTTTCTCTGTGTGATTCATGGTGGCTCTGGGAGCATTCATGCAATCTAGCTGGGTGTGGCGGCTCCACGTGTGGTTGTGCTGAGTGATAACAGCACCTGGAGGGGTTTGTGGCTGGTCACTAGCAAGGCATTGTGAGAGACAGCTCAGGACAGAGAGAGTTAAGGGGGGACAGCGGTCCCATGGTCCCAGGCTGCACCCTGGGGATCCTATCACAGTGGTGCAGCGAGCAGGGTGAAATACACTGCTTGTTGTATTGAGCAAGATTTGCACTTCGGACACTGGTGTAAAGATTTAATTTGTATAAACTTGTCTTATCTAGGCACCTCTCTTGGATATGATGTTTGCAGAAAAGATTAATGCAATGCCACTTGCCTTCTTGTCCTGCCTGGGTCTGTGATTGTCCATGTATCCTGGGGTCGGGGGTGGGAGGGGCAGGGAAAGGTGGGCTACTCGTCTATAATTTCTAGGATCACCTCCAGAGCCTTTTTTAAAACCAGTGTCACATTAGCTATCCTCCAGTCATCTGGTACAGCGGCTGAGTTAAATGATAGCTTTATACCACAATTAGTAGTTCTGTAAATTTCCTATCAGACATCCATTTTCTTGATGTTTGGCATGACACACCAGTGCTCTTACTTACTTTTGGAGAGAGGTGGTTTATGTGACTTGCCCGGTATCACACAGGAATTCTGTGGCAGAGGCAGAGTTAGAATCCAGTTCTCCAGAGCAGCATTCAACTACTTTAACCATGAGACCTTCCTTCCCCTTCCTGCAGTCCCCTGCCTCATTCACTACTTCTGCAACAAATGAGGCAGAGGTCTTCCAGGCACAGTCTCCTTCATTACACAGTCGTGATTCATCCTCAGAGCAAGCCCATCCTGTGCACTGAATGAGGCAGGGGTCCTGTGGATCATGTAATTAATGACTGTATCATAATGCATACACACACGGGGGCTGAATTCAGGTTGTACAGGCAATTTTAATATCATTTCCTCACTTTTGGGTGCGTCACTCTGCAATCTTAATAATGTTCTTTTCGCTTTTGTTTGTGTAATTTCCTATGGTTTTTTTTTAACGCAAACTGAAAAAAACCAACAAATTCCATCATGTGGCATCATATTGACACACCCTGTGGGTCATCGGCCCAGTTGGAACATTTAGATCTACCACACATGGTTAAAACTTATTAGTGCCAGCTGTAGAAAACTGGTGCCCTTTTTTTAACTCCTGCTCCCCGATTCAACTTCCTTATTTTTCCCAAGTCTCATTCTTGGAAATGTCTGAACTGTTTTGATTGAACCTGTCCCCAAAAAATTCAGGCTGAGGCAAACACCTGGCATGTAGAATTTTGGCCCAAATGGTTAAAGTTTGGCAAAGTTATAAGCAACTGAAAACAGGATCTTATAATGGGAATTGTGCAACCTTAAGAACCAACCCCGCAGATAGTATTTTATGATCTTTAACATTTTGTAAATAATGCCCACATATTAAGGTGATTGGTGCTCTAACACTAAATAAGTCAACATAGTGTGTATAGTTAATAAACTGCTTTGGGAGGAGTGAGAGGTTCAATATATTATGGAATCTGATAGGCAGAGATATTGGTTAAAAATAAAAGAAAAAAGAATTAATATGTTACAAGGTAGAAGCACCAAAAAGAGTTTCTATATATTTAAATATATGAGTTGACCAACAGAAGCCTTTAGCCGAATGAAATAAATGACTGTTTACAGAGGCAATATGTGGAATCCGTTAATCTCTCCAAACACAAGCACTTTCCTACATGACATCTGTCTAAAGCTCCAGAAATAGGAACAAGACTAAAATGATTATCTCTTTCATATATATTCAAATATTCCCTTCATTCTTGAGTGACAACCCATCCTCCCACACTCACTTATGGAACATTGACAGAGTCATTTTGAGGGAGGTGGAAATGAGATTTTTAAAAAATTGTGGGTCCTTTTTTGTGTCATAGTTTCTGAACAATCAGGGTACACTTGGGTAATATTTTCAAGCTTTTCTCAACAACCATGAAGGATAGAAACTTACTTTTCTATTTAAACATATGCTGAAATTCTCACCTAATCACATACCTCCAGGAACTGGGGCTTTAAGAAAAATGTCAAATATCATGAGAGTTGGCCAAACTGTCAAAAATTAACACGAGTCTGTAATTAGAGCCTGCTTATTTTGGCTCTCTGGGCTCAGTCATTCCTGATCTTTGTTTTAGTTATTAGGCTCAGGGGACTAGGATGAGGAATGCTCTCTTATTTTATATAAATATTTTAAAAACAACAAATAGATGGTTCCTGTATGATCACTGGTTTGAATTCACTGTTGAAGCTCTGCTGCTATTCAAACACAGCTCTCAATCCACTCTTTTTTAAATCAACAGAGCCACCTTGAGTAAATTATAATCTTTTTGGAACATGGAAATTGTTGGATTGAGGTTCATTTACTTAGCAGATGGGTCTAATAAATATTTATTAAGACAAAACTCATATTACTCAGATCAGTTACTCAGAAGTGAGAAGCTCATCAGGATGATCTC
Source organism: Chelydra serpentina (assembly GCA_037349315.1). NCBI lineage: Eukaryota > Metazoa > Chordata > Testudines > Chelydridae > Chelydra > Chelydra serpentina. The sequence goes on from JBAIAC010000023.1 coordinate 3,446,658, forward strand.
ATCACAGTTACTGCCGGCACCGGACAATGCAGCTTCAGCTTCCTTTTGTTACACAAAACTTATAAATACACTTTTGTTATCTTTTCTTATACATATGTATTAGTCTCTGATTTCCATGTTAACTCTTCTACCCCATCAGTACAGGTTTAGTGTTAGTTCAAACCGGACTGTTCTAGCTTTTTAGTTACTTTATCATTTTTTTGTTCTCACAAACATGATTACTCTGCAGTTTCTGACACATGCAGAACACTAAACATGATTATTTTTCAATTGCTTACACGTACACAGTTCTGCATATGCTTATGCTATTAAATGTTATCAGCACAGACTCTTAAAATCTGCAGCATGCTTCTGCCAGACCTAAATTTGCCTTTGCTCCCAACACTCCCCACCTTGAAGAAGCTGTGGAATCCTTTCTAGGTTGTCATCAAAGCCTAGATACATCTCTTCTTTCCCAACTGCCTGACCAACTTCCTAACCTTCCAAATCAATACACTTAACACCACTACTACTATGGCTTGGACAGTAACAAAACCCATTGATACCATGAATGGTCCCCAATATTGTACACTAACTTCCACCATGGGGCATTTCCCAGTGTATCTTTGTCACTTTGAATACTTCGACTCCCCTGTCTCAAGGTCAAGAAATGTTCTGAACATCTGCTCATTAAGGCCTGCACATTTAAACGTAAGGGTGGTATGACTTGGCCTAACTGTAGCCCAGAATCTAGGGCAGCGCCAATCAGAGGGGCATCAGCTGATATTGCGGACCTCATGCTGGGGAACTGGAAAAATTACCTTTTCCTCTAGTCAAATAACCTTTCTTGGAACTAAGCAGAACACTGGCCAGTCATAATAATATATTTGTGTCCCATATTGGAAGTGTCCAATCCAAGAAGTTACACAATATTTGCCTTATCCAGCCCTTGAAACCTTGGCTTGACCTTGTTCCTATTGCCTCAGCTGTACCGTGCAATTTCAGGTTTCTTCATCTTAGGGGAACACACATGCTGGCAATGCACTTTGCGGTACATCATAATGCCATAACCAGGTACCATGCCTCTTGGAACAACATGAGGTATCTGGAGCTTTTCAGACTCCCCCACCCTTCCTTACCAGAATCTGAGGATGAGTGATATGCACTTTTAGGATGTAACCTGCCATGATAGGTTCTTGTGTACCTATAGACTGACGCCTGTGGGCATTGGTACTGCTAGTACAATAGGAAGGGTCCATGTTTCATCAAGCTTGTCCCTTTTCTCAGCATAATAGATCCTTTTGTAGTGCCTAGTAACCATCGATCTGCTCCTATTATTTTTGTCCATTGTTCTAGCATCTTACTTGTTATGAACCTAGGCACTTCTCCACCTGAATTTCCTTTAGTCCTGCCTGTAGGTCCTGTATTAGGAAGCTGCTAATTAATACATTAGGATGGTTGATGATTTTTTCCATGTAATTGATTGCTGGTTCCCCTTCCCTAAACCTGTTATCCTAGCACCCTGAACATCCTTTAAATCCTCCCCATATGCTCATTCTGTTGTTTGTTTTACTTTGTTACCAGCTTTTGTAATTTAACTCTCATTTTGTGATTTTTCTTCCCACAATACTGTGATATCCATTTGATTCCATGCTGAAGTTCTCGATGCCCCAACTCCTAATACTGTTCTTATACCTTTATCTCTCTTCCCCGACTCTTTCCCTTCTCAGGGCAGCAACCAAATTTCCTCCAATTCCATCCCATCCATTGACTGTCAGAAATTTTGCACCCCTTTTGCTATCATTTGCATTTAGAAGTGCATAACATTTTGCATGATAGAGCTGCTGTGGTAATATAAAATTGGTTAAATTCAATACTACAGGTATCATTTGGTACTGTACATTGTTATACATAATCTGATTGTCATGATTTATCACTAGTCCATTGCCAGGTCCTGCTTCTGTTTCTGGACATGGTTTACCATCTTGCTTCAGTAGGAGGCATCGTTACTCTAGTATGTTCAGAAGTGGTACTCTGCCAGTCCTTAATCACATTCAGAGAGAAGGTCAAAGTCTCAGTCATTTTCCTAGCATGGTAGGTGGATTCATGGGCAGTAGTTCGATGATCTGCTAAAGGAACTGTAATATTTCCTGCATGTGTTAGCTGCACGCTATAAATGGTTAGGTTAGCCATTACCATCCATTTATCACACCTCCTCTTTTAGGTCCCCCAGTCCAAGTCCCTGCTCCTGTGAGTTGCTTATGCTGCAGGATCCTTCACCTTGGCTGTGGTCCAGTCTGTACCAGAACTATGTAGTCTTTCCTGCATGATTACCTAGGAATCATAAGGCTAGGGTGGCAGTTTCCCCTCATGTACTATCAATGTCTTGTTCCTCTGCTGTATCCCGAATTCCATGGACCCCAACACAGTGTATATTATACCTCTCATGGTGATCAACGCCTGAAACAAAACAAATATCCTCACTTGCCTCTTTTTACATCAGTAGATTCACTTCCATCCTTTGCTCTACATGGTTTCAGCTGCATAGCATGCAACCACTGATTCATCACCCCCTTTTCATCCTATACCCAAAACAGGTATACTGATGGACTAGCCTTGTCCATTGTATATTAGGGATCCTTCCAACTGGCTTTTAGAAAGAGCTGTTTATCTGAGACAGATGACACAAGTACCTGATTTCCCACTTCATACTCCTTATCAGAAGCTTGGCCATCAAAATATCTTTTAATTTTTAATTGGACTTCTTCTATATTAAGCAGCTCATATTTCTAAACTGAAATTTAATTTTTATATTTCAGCTTTGAATAAATTTTTCATAAGTGAGAACTTTTTTTTGGTGTGGGCTCTATTAACTGTTGTATTTTAGCAAGGTTCTGTTTTACTGCTGATTTGATTTCTTTATTCTTTTCTGAGTCTCAGTCAACTTAGATATCAATACCCCTACTTTAAATGAAACTTCTGATGTCCGTGAATGTTTGACAGATGATTCACTACTTTCCTTTGCAGACCTCCCTGGAACTGGAGAAAGATGCTTTTATTGTTAGGATTTGTTCTTGCAAACCTTGGGTAGTTTTGTTTCTATCCCCTATCTTAAATTCCAAAGTTTTGGACAAAAGGATGTGTTTCACTACTCATGTAGTAAATTTTTAGTGGAAAACTTTCTCTTTCTTCTAATAGCAAATGAAGTAATATGATTTTGACTTATAGCTAATGCTCTGCTCAGTAATAAAAACAATTTGATTTCTGAATGAAATAGTTGCTAATTGTACATTGAAACTGCATCTTATATAGTAAGTCTATCTCAGATATTTACAGGGTGCCTCTCATCTTGATATTTAATGCAGATCTAATGGTTTTAGATTATTACCGGTTTGCTGGTCTCTCTTCCTGATAGACTCACTATTATGGATTTCCATCATGAACTTTGACTCTGGAGATTATAGCATTTACAAAGTAATTCCAAGTGGAATGTCAGAGATTCATCCTGGGTTTGTAAACTTTTATACAGAATAAAAAAGGGATTATTAATGTAGAGTGTTATAAACTCAAGTACTCTTTCAAAAAGCAGTTCACCAATCTGGATGTTCTTACATTTGAATTGGCTCCCCACCCCACACCCTGCATTTAAAAAAAATATATTTTCCCTTCCCAAGCTCTTGTCCACAATTAAGACTAAAGGACAAATTTTACTTGCTTTACTCTTGTGAGCAATCTGCCCACCTTCAGTAGCAGTACTCTTGTAACTTAAGCAGGATTTAACCTACATTAATTACTAGGATTGTTTATTACTAGTTGAAAATCTAATGTTGTGATTTTTCTTTAAAAAATATTCCATGTTAACCTAATAATGACATCACACTAAGGATCGACTACATGCATGCTGAGTAACTATGACCTCTCCTTGCCCTACTAAGGAATCATGTATGGTTTCCTAGCAACCTAAGAATTTGGGGCTTTACTTTCTAGTGTGCAGTTGCAAGAGAATCTGTGAGGTGGCACTGTTATCCATAGGTTCAACAGAAAGAGGCAAAAGCAGCAGGAGATAGAGGTTTTCTCTCTCTACCTGCCCTTTGTTAGATGAAGAAGGTGTTACACTTTTCATTTTTTGTCATGCCCTCTGCTCCCAAATCTTGGCCTGGAGAATCAACGGCTATGTCTGGAATGCCCCTTGATGCCCTCCCAGAAGGTAGAGCATGGGTGAGTGGTTTCCTGGTTTCTGAGAACTCAGGAAGTTGAATCGGGGAGCAGGAGTTTAAAAAAGGGCACCAGTTTTCTACAGCTGGCACTGATAAGCCAGAGTGAGAGGCATTTAGGAATAAGCAGGGGAATAGAAAACTTTTTTATGTGGGGGTAAAGTTAAAAATAATAGCTGTTGAATATTGCTTCAATGAGAAGTTTTGTGCCATAATTAAATTTGTCCAGCCCACTAGTAGTGTAATAAATTAACTTCTGTTCCAAACTCAGTGTTTCCTGCAATCTCTAGTTTTTGGGGAAAGAGGGAAGCTAAAGTTGTCTATGATCACCAGGGAAGTGCAACTTTTGAGCTGGCTTTTGAGCGGTTTGCGCCAATGAACGTCCTCCCTCACTGTTGGCAATGCTTGCTGCTTGCCTCAGTCTGAGTGGGTGTCACCAAACTCCTTTCACCCTGCTGGAGGTAAGGCATGAAACATTTGTGTAGTTCTCTAAGAAAATATAAGACTGGCCCTATGGGGTCAGACCAATGGTCCATATAGCCCAGTATCCTGTCTTTTGACCATGGCCAGTGCCAGAAGCTTCAGAGTGAATCAACAGAACAAGGCAATTTAGCAAGTGATCCCTCCCCATGTTATCCAGTCCCAGCTTCTGGCAGTCAGAGGTTTAGGGACACCCATAGGTTTGAGTGGTGCTGTACCTAGGACATGGGTCGGGCCCCAAAGAGCTTGCAGTCTCCATGTAAACATAAACTACTCCATGGAGTTGAGAGCCTGGTGTGTCACGCAGATGTTACCACAGCACACGGTAGGTTTGCATAGTACCATGTGTTGGAATGGCGCTGTACCAGGCCATATGGAATGTGTGACCCCTTTGCCCGAGGCCACTGCCCCAGCCAGTGACGGGGTAAAAGAAGCTAGCACAGCGCTGAGGCTTGGCGTGGCATGGCTCTAGGGGCTGGCCCAAGGCATACGGCAAGAGTGGGGCAGTCAGCACATGCAGGAAGATAGAGGCATGGCCATGGTGGGGGGGGAGGCAGGAAAAGGGCATGAGAGGAATATGAGAGGAAAGACCAGGGGTCAGGAGAGGGGAATGACAGGTCAGAAGAGGGGCCTGGCCCCAGAGCATGAGAGGGGAATGACAGGGGGGGAGGTTGGAGAGGGGCAGGGCTGGGGGGTTAGGAGAGGGGAATGACGGGGTTGGGGGAGTGTAGGAGAGGGGCGGGGCTGGAGGCTTTAGGAGAGGTGAAGGACCGGGGGTGGGGGGTGGTAGGAGAGGGGCGGAGCTGGGGGGGGTCAAGAGAGGGGAATGACCGGGGGTGGGGGGTGGTAGGAGAGGGGCGGAGCTGGGGGGGGGTCAAGAGAGGGGAATGACCGGGGGGGGTTAGGAGAAGGGCGGGACTGGGGAGGATTTAGGAGAGGGGAATGACGGGGGGGGCGGTGTTAGGAGAGGGGCGGAGCTGGGGGGGGGGTCCAGAGAGGGGAATGACCCGGGGTGGGTGGTGGTAGGAGAGGGGCAGAGCTGGGGGGGGTCAAGAGAGGGGAATGACCGGGGGGTTAGGAGAGGGGAATGACGGGGGGGGGGGGGCGGGTGTTAGGAGAGGGGTGGAGCTGGGGGGGTGGGGTCCAGAGAGGGGAATGACCGGGGATGGGTGGTGGTAGGAGAGGGGCGGAGCTGGGGGGGTCAAGAGAGGGGAATGACCAGGGATGGGTGGTGGTAGGAGAGGGGCGGAGCTGGGGGGGGTTAGGAGAGGGGCGGGACTGGGGAGGATTTAGGAGAGGGGAATGACCGAGGGGGAGGGGGGTGGTAGGAGAGGGGTGGAGCGGGGGGGGGGGGTCCAGAGAGGGGAATGACCGGGGATGGGTGGTGGTAGGAGAGGGGCGGAGCTGGGGGGGTTAGGAGAGGGGCGGGACTGGGGAGGATTTAGGAGAGGGGAATGACCGGGGGGGGGGGGGTGTTAGGAGAGGGGTGGAGCTGGGGGGGGGGGGTCCAGAGAGGGGAATGACCGGGGATGGGTGGTGGTAGGAGAGGGGCGGAGCTGGGGGGAGTCAAGAGAGGGGAATGACCAGGGATGGGTGGTGGTAGGAGAGGGGCGGAGCTGGGGGGGGTTAGGAGAGGGGCGGGACTGGGGAGGATTTAGGAGAGGGGAATGACCGAGGGGGGGGGGGTGGTAGGAGAGGGGTGGAGCGGGGGGGGGGGTCCAGAGAGGGGAATGACCGGGGATGGGTGGTGGTAGGAGAGGGGCGGAGCTGGGGGGAGTCAAGAGAGGGGAATGATCGGGGATGGGTGGTGGTAGGAGAGGGCGGAGCTGGGGGGGGTCAAGAGAGGGGAATGACCGGGGGGGTTAGGAGAGGGGCGGGACTGGGGAGGATTTAGGAGAGGGGAATGACCGGGCGGGGGGGGGGGGGGGAGTGGTAGGAGAGGGGCGGGGCTGGGGAGGATTTAGGAGAGGGGAATGACCGGGGGCGGGGGAGTGGTAGGAGAGGGCGGAGCTGGGGGGGGTCAAGAGAGGGGAATGACCGGGGGGGTTAGGAGAGGGGCGGGACTGGGGAGGATTTAGGAGAGGGGAATGACCGGGGGGGGGGGAGTGGTAGGAGAGGGGCGGGGCTGGGGGGCAAGAGAGCGGAATGACCGGGGGGGCAGGAGGGGGCGGGGCCCGGGGGCGAGCCCAGGGAGGGAAGGGCCCGCTCTGGCTGGCTGCCCTACAGCAGAGAGCGACCCCACCCCGCAATGGGGGAAGCGCCGCTCCCCTCGCAGCGCGAGCGGGCCCGGCCCGGGGCCAGCACTGGACGGAGGCGGGGCTTGCGGGGCTGCCCCACGGAGGGCCAATGGCAAGCGAGGGCGAGGCCAGTTTCACAAACACACACCTGGGTCTCCATGGAAACCCGGACGCTGGCACAGTCCATGTGGGCTCGCGGGGCAGGGGGTGAGGGGTGTTGGAGCGCCCTGTGCTGGAGCCGGCGTGAGGCGGGTCGTAGCTCGGTGCCCTCTCTCCGCGCTGGGGCTAATGCTGGACTCGCCGCTCCTCCCCGCGGTACCGCTGCGCTGCCCTCCCTAGCGCCCCCGCCCCAGCCGTGGTAGGGCCCGCGGCGCTGGCTGGGGCTGCGCTGGGACAGGCTGATGGAGCCACCTGCCGCTGCTGGGTGGGTGTCGCGGGAGCTCGGGGTTTCCTCTGCCCAGGCCGGGGTCATGGCCGCCTGCAGCGTGGGCGAAGGGCAGAGAGCGCAGTGTGTGTGTGGGGCCTATGAAGTACTTGTGCGTGCCGGGGCTTGGAGTGTGCGTGTGCACAAGCGTGTGGGAATGGGTATGTGAGGTACTTGTGTGTGCGCAGGGACTTGGAGTGTGCGTGTGTCCAGGAGGTTGGAATCCATGCATACACATGAATGCACGTGAAGTACGTGTGTATATGGCAGGGTTGGGGTGTTTGTGTGTATGCACGTATGTGGCAGAGAATGTGTGTGCAGCGGCTTGGAATGTGTGCATACACGTGTGGGAGCACACATTTGTGCATGGGCTTGGAGGGCATGTACTGCACACATGAGGAAGTGCAGTTGTGTGCAGGGATTCCAAGTGTGTGTGTGTACATGTGTGGGATGTGTGAAGTATGTGTGTATGCAGCTATTGGGGTGTTTGTGTGTTCACATGCAGGTGGCAGAGGAAGTGCAGGAGGAACTCTGAGTCTGTGTAAATGCATGTTCCATGCTCCATTCATGGGTAGGATTAGCAACTTTGGTTAGATGAATTCTTGGAGGTTTCATCACATCACATTTATCTTTAATTAAAGATTAATTTTAATTCCTGGAGACTCCAGGAGAATCCTGGAGGCGTGGCAACCCTATGTATGGAGTGTGTGAAGTGCATGTGTGTTCAGGGGTGTGTATGCCTACAAGTAGGAGGGTACATTGGGGTGTGATGTGAAAGTGGGATTGTACATCTGAGGGTGTTGGGTATGTCAGGATGGACATGAGAGTTTGTACGTGTATGTGTTGGAGGGGACAGAGTATACACATAGTATTCCGGGGTGTCGGTGGCAGGTGTTAATGATAAATGTGTTCTAAAAGTGCATTGTCAAAGGAATCTCTGCAGTTGCTATATTCTTAGAAGTGTGTTTTATTGTATGTGTTTGGGATGGGAGCTATGCTTCATCAGTTGCAATGGGGTTTGTGAGAAGTGTATACCTTCAGCTCTGTTGCTTTTACTTTGGTACTAAATTGGAATGGTTATCCAAAGTACTCACTCCTTTGTCATCATTCTCATATATATCTCCTATGTTTGATTAAATCATTTATATTAACAAGAAGACCCATTCTTCTCGTTCTATAAAATGGCCCATTATAGAGGTGCAGCCTATTTAGTCTGGACTTCTGGAATATTTTTCTTCTGCTTTCTCTTTCCCCTTAGTGTGTTCCTTGATTTTAAATACCATCAGTATTAGGTGTTGTGCAGTAAACAGTGTTTGGAATGGTTATATTGGAGTTAGATTTTTTTATTCTGTGTAAAGCAAAATAGTTGCAGCTTTATATGGTGTTTGTCTGGGACTCTGATTTGAATTTTGTGTCCCTTCTGAGTGTATTTTCAGGCTGATCGAAGAAGATACACAAGGTGATTATGAACAAGGTTCTAGTCTGATCAGAGAAGAAGAAACAGAAGATGATGTTGAACAAGGTTCCAGTCTCTTCGATGAAGAGGAAGAATCTCAGACTGAAGAAGATGGTGAACAGTTAGTGAAATTGACTGAAGATGACCTGAGCAGTAATAGGATCATACTCACAAGTGGCATTCAGGAATGGCCAGATGGTTCCAGTTACAAAGGGGAATTTGGGTTTGATCTAAAGCTTGGTTATGGAGAATTCTCATGGGTCAATGGTGAGGTAAACTGGTTTATTCTATTTTAAATTTACATTAAATGCATGTCTATATGATGGCAGGTTTGATTTGTATATAATGTCAAGGAAGACACATTGGTAAGTTTCTCACTCTTCAAATCAATATACAAAAGTGTAATACAGTAAATAAATACATCTCTGCCTGACAAATAGGATGTATATTTTTGCCTTTTACCAATGTTGCATTTATGGTGCACAACACAGTATGCTGAAAGTTCAGCTAGCACTGCTCCTCATGCTAAAACTGGGAGTTCTGCTAAAGTTATTAACATAAAATAGGTATGTCAGTATCTCCTATTGGCAGCCATTGTGTTGCCAAATAGTTACAGAATGAAACATTAACTGCATTGGATCCAAATATCAGAAATTGTAAACTAGTTTGCATTTGTTTTGGTGTGTGTGGTTTTAATATTAGATGAAAAACTTTTAAGGTTTAAATATTAATTCAGTTTTAAGGCAGGATGGAAATTAGTTTACAATCTGATATTCAGCCATCATAGAATCATAGAATCTCAGGGTTGGAAGGGACCTCAGGAGGTCATCTAGTCCAACCCCCTGCTCAAAGCAGGACCAACCCCAACTAGATCATCCCAGCCAGGGCTTTGTCAAGCCTGACCATCATTTCGTTAATGCCAATATAAGTTTGGCTAATAGTCATTTTTTGTACCTGACATTACTTGTAGGCTACCATCAATGGTATTTATTCAAATATTATCTTATTTCTGTGCAGTATGAGCCATCTTAGTAAGAAATCAAGATTTCACTATGGTATTTCCTCCTTTGAGCTCTAGCAGTTTGATCATGCCACTGTTTCACCTTTTAGGCCTTGACTTTCATACTATCCTTTTGCACTTTGGGCTTGAACATTCGTTCCCCTAGTTGCCCTACTGTATTCTCCTTTCACAGTACATCCAACATCTACTTCTTTGTCTTGAATTTAATATAGGATGTTGTGTTGTTGAGCGGTGCATTTTTGATATACCAGTCTGATTACTCTAAATGGGATTGAGATCATCCCATATGTTACTTTGCGCTGGCGAACTATGCTTTAAAAGTTAATACTTCTAGTCCTTTGGGAAGTTTTCTCAAATTCATGTCTGCTATGAACAAATATTACATTGAATAAATCCTCCTCTCACTGATGCTGGCATTTTATACTTGATCTGACTGTGTGACTAGACTTTCCAAACATTTTCTGTGCCATGGATTAGTCAAACATAATCAAAAATTTACTCCTCTGTTATACAGTTGTAATATACTAGACAGTCTACTTTTGCAAACCCGTCTAGTGAAGAAGTATAAGGAAACATACTACAAATACAAATGTTTACTTACACTTGCATCTTTCTGATACTCTTGCTTACACCAAACTAGATAGATCCAGCTTTTTTTTTTTAAATAAGCAAGAAGTGAAACAGGTGCTTTACTCTCATATTTATATTTTTATTGCTGGGACATTATAATAGTCAAGAGAACTCTCAACGTCACACTGTTACTTCTTAGAGTGGTTCTGTGTCTCCACCTGCTGGTTAGTAATATAATCACAGTAAAAATGAAACAGGTTTCAAGGTTGCAGGTAAAACAATTTGTTTTATTACTTCTAAGGTTTAGCATGGCCTCAGTCTGAGTATCTATAGATTTATCATATTAGAAGATGATTGCATTGTCGTGGGAAGATGCAGGTTCACATAGTGGTACCTGCTGAATTTGTGAAACTTATTAACTGCCCTCAGATATTTACATCAGAAATTGCGATGGAGAAACAAGAATTATTTTTTGTTGTTGTGTGCTTGTACAGCACCTAGCACAATGGGGCCCTGATCTAGGACCTGGGGCATAGTCAGTACTGCTCTAATAAAGCAGTATTTTCTAGTTGGCTGAGACTGGGAACTAGGAACTCTGTGTCCTAATCCTAGTTCCGTCATTGACTTGCTGTGCGGCTCTGAGCATGTCCGTTAGGTCCCTATCCTATGCTCCTGGCACACCCAGATATCCCAACTGCTTTGCTGGTAGTTTTGGGTATGCATGGGCACAGGATCAGGCTGTTTGTCTCTGTGTTGGTTTCACTGTCTGTAAATAGGTATAGTAGCATTCTTGTTATGCAAACGAGTGTGAGAATGAATCATAAGATGTCTGTTTATGATTTAAAAATGAGTGTAACACTTGCTTACCTCATGTGGATGCTATGACAAATGATTAACATTTGTCCATGTGTTCAAACTGTAAAGTGCTATAAATAACAATGAGAATTTTTACTAAGAGCCTAATGTTGCTAAAGAGTGAGACATGGGAGCGGTCCCTGCAGCTGGTAGCAGAGTGGAAGGCCCAGTGAGCTGGGGGAGCGGAGGGGAGGGAGGGGCAGCCATCCATGGAGATGGCTCCTGGGTCTGTAGACTCCTGTTCCTCCACAGCCTGCATGGCCGAGAGGCTTTACCCCAGTAACTGTAGGCCCACTAGTCATTTCCCTGTAAGGGGAAGCCTCATAGAAAACCCTGCAAGAGCAAACATATACTTGTCTAACCACCTGCATGGCTCGTCTGTTCCATAAACCAGGTAATACATGCAAGCAGGTAGGTCTTGCTGTGAACTAGGGAATGGCCTTAACACTGTAACCTGAATTTGCTTTATTTTTTCTTGCAATTTTCAATATATTTTTCCTGAAAATAATACGTAAAATTTCCATGGATGCCAGCTACTGTGTAGCTTATTGGCTGTTTCAAAGCTAGTGACTTCAAATCTAGTTAAGAGTGTATTCTGTTTATATCTCTTCCCTTTGTCCAATAGATCACTACATTTCTGATGCGTAATTACATTTATTTGTTTAGCAAAAAAATAAATTTTAGTTCCAATTCAGACATATGCTGAGCACCTTGCAGAACCACCACTTTTGATTGAAGTAAAACTAATATACAGTAATAAGTCTAATTTTAATGAAATTTTGCAAGCAGATAGATCCTGGATTGGAGTGGGGAACTCGCCTTGTTTGAACATTATCTCTTATGCTCCATTTTTATTAATGTTAATAATTCTCAATATGTTTCTGTTGCACTCATTGATCAGGTGAGCTGTTCTCTTGCTAATTTAATCACTGTAATTTCCCATGGATGTAGCCTAGTGGAGGATGTGTCTATCTGCCTTATATTATAAAGGTGGTGTGTTCATTCCCTGTGAAAACATAAAAATTAACATTTCTCTTTCCTTTTTTCTATGGATATACTGAACATTATCATGGAGCTGTTGGAGTGTCTATGCAGTTAGCCATAACTTGCTATTTCTTATAAGATGGACTTTGACCCTGTTAAATTAGATGTGAAAAAGATTTCTTGAGAAATTTCTCATATATGTACAGTTTCCAATTTTCTAATCGCACAAAACCGAACATCCTTGCCCCAACCCCTGCCCCGCCCTTCCCTGAGGCCCCGCCTCTTCTTCAAGGCCCCTCTCCTGGTCACTCCATCCCCCCTCCCTCTGTCGCTCGCTCTCCCCAACCTTCACTCACTCAGATGCTCATTTTCCCCTGGGCTGTTCATTTGCTGTCTGCTGGGGTATTTCACGCTTAGCTTTGCACAGACAGTTCCGTACTCTGCTCTTTTTTGGGGTCCTTGGACTGGGTCTCACCTCTTGATTGGCACACTGGTTAGCACTTGAATTTCACCTTTGTTTCTCAGTTGTTCCTTAGACAGTGTTTCAGGCGTATCCCTAGCTCTTAGCCTTTTTTTCAACTCTCTTCTTTTCACTGTTCCTTTCTGTGTATAGTTGAATGCCTTCTGTAGGATTAACCGCTGCAGCAACAGAATCACTTTCACTATCTCCAGCAGAGGTAATCCAAGTCCCTACCCCCAAATCTGCTTCTCATTTCTCCTTTTCCTGCAGATGCTACTGTCAAAGGTAGTTTTGTGCTTGGACCCTACCGCTCTCTGCTCATAGTGCAATTAGTTCTGCAGGCCTGAAATGTTTAGTTCTTGAATATGGGGCTTTATCTGTGCTTCCTATCAGCTCCCCTTGGATATAGTTTCATCTGTGGCAATCATGAATGTTGCCCTGTAGTTTGTTCAGCAGGGGATTCTGTCAGAATAATGTAATCAGAAACCTCCATTGGGGACTCATTAGCTGGGGAGAGGGGGCATCTGAGGTGCACTCCTGAGTTCCTGCAACACCCAAATGGGAATATATTTAACTCGTTCTGTCTACATTTCTCTAGAAGTTCATTTGACTGGCTTCATGTCACCAGCCCTAGAAAGTGGACTTCATTATAGTAAACAGATGCGGAACAGGCTTTGGCAGTGCAAGCTTTTTCACATCATTCACCAATGTTCCTCGCCCTTGACCTGCGAGGACCTTCTCAAAAAGCCCATTTGGTCCTTTGTCTTTTTCCTACAAGTGCCAACAAATGTCAGTTAATGCCTGTAGTGGTGGCTCAATGTCTTTGGTGATGCAAACCTCTGTTCAGCTCCTACTGAACAGGTATCAACAATTTGTTTCACGGAGGGTAATGATTTTCAGTCTCTGTCAGTTAAGGCATGACTCAAATTGGTGACCTAGAAGTGAAAGGATCCATGTCAGATTCTATTACTAATCCCCAAACTATCCAGTCATTTTGTCTGGACTATAATAATTTTACTGAGGATAGTCACAGTATAATCCATATATCAGTGGGACATTAGCAAGCCATCTGGTGCTTTGATGCACCAGAAATTGTAGAAACGTCATGTAGGGAAGAATGGTATGTTTTAAGGTGTTGAGCACCAAGTAATTTTATCCCCCAAATTACTCAGAAAAGAGAAACAAGAAATGGTAAGCCATATCTTAATGACTGTCTCTCTTAATTGTCTCTTAATTATCGTCTTTGTACTACTCCTTAGAGGATGCTATGATTAAAGGTGAGCTAAATACTCAGTTATAACATTAGATAATTGGATTTAAATAGAAAACATTTGCAGATTACACCAAAGAAACTAATATCATTTTAAGCATTTAAAGAATGAACAAAGGTTTTATTTTCATTGGAAACTTGTGTTGAGTAACCAACAACTTCTTAAAACAATTCCCAACTATATATGTTTTCCTTATCATTAAAAGAATTAAGACTTTTAGAATGTTTATCAAAGGAATTGGGTTAAAAAATAATAATTCTAGAGTTTTTAAAATGTGGTCTGTGAAATCTTAGGTTTTCCTCTTTGAATTGTGGAGGGTGAGACAAGGGGTGATAAAGAAGCTTTTGAAATAGTATACCAAGGCTACAAAACTAAGTGCTTGCTACATGTCACTTTTTTCGGTTAGGTCCTAGGAAAAGACATTCTTTAATAATGGGGAGGTGCCTGATCTTTGAGAAGACATTCCTAGTGGTTTTTAACTTTAAACCAAATGTCTCTCGAGATTACAATCTGCAGTATAAGCGACAAAGAATCCTGTGGCACTTTATAGACTAACAGATGTATTGGAGCATAAGCTTTCGTGGGTGAATACCCACTTCTTCAGATGCATCTGCAGTATCTTCATCCACTATTTGCAACCGAGAACTCCTACCAAACACTGTATTCAAAGCAAATAATCACAATAGCCAACATTTTCTGTAGTCCTTCAAACAGTATATACAATATTAAAACAAAACAGAAATACTAAAGCTGCATTTAAGTGTCTGTGCAACCATATCTGGAGGTGACTGAAAATATGCTTCCATAGCCCTGGAGATCTCGTTCTCCTTGACACCTTTTGTGCCTGCAGAGGTTTTCTAGTTTTGTTAGTTAGCTTGAACATACTTTAATAAACACTACTTTAATAAAATAAACACCCCAAAACATAAGAATGTGATCTATTGTCCAAGAACATGTAGGTATCTTCTAAAATTCAGTCAAGGTGAGCTTGTAATAAACTAAAACTATCATAGGGCTTCTGTTTTTTGAGTTTATTAATTTCATTTTTCAGGGTTTATTTTTCGCAATTTTTGAATTCTACGTAATGTCCAAAACCTGGATGTTTTCAGGGCTTTCTCTTTGTATATACATGTAGTACTGTTTCAAAGAGCACTACGTTAAAATGCACTGGGGAATCTTTAGTTTTCACCAGCAGGGTCTACCTGGACCAATTAATGCGCAACACGTTAGTGTGCTTTAGAAGTCTCATCCCTGTAGTCTGTATTACTGCTCCATGTATACAAGCCCTTGGATAGTAGCCAGGGAACCTAGACTTCACCTGTATAAACAAGCTGCACTTGGGCAAAAGGTGAAGTCAACATGAATTGGATGGGGCGGAATAAGTAGGTGTGATCTATCTCCAACTTTAAAAGGCTTTTTGATACTGTCTCACATGACCTTCTCATAAGCACACTAGGGAAATATAGACTAGACAAACCTACTTACTATTGAGTGGGATCCCACAGGGATCTGTTCTGGGTCCAGTTCTATTCAATAACTTCATCAGTGATTTGGATAATTGCATGGAGAATACACTTATAATGTTTGTGGATGATACTAAAATGGGAGGGTTGCAAGCACTTTGGATGTCAAGATTAGAATTCAAAATTATCTTGACAAACTGGAGAAATGGTCTGAAATAAATCGAATTAAATAAGGACAAATGCAAGGTACTACACTTAGGAAGAAATAATCAATTTCACAAATACAAGATAGGAAGTGACTGCCTAGGAAGGAGTATTGCTGAAAAGGATCTGGAAGTTATAGTGGATCACAAGCTAAATATGAGTCAACAGTGTAATACTGTCGCAAAAAAGGCAAACATTCTTCTAAGATGTATTAGCAGGAGTATTGTAAGCAAGACATGAGAAGTAATTCTTCCGCTCTACTCAGCATTGATAGGGCCTCAGCTGGAGTATTGTGTCTAGTTCTGGGCACCACGCTTCAGCAAAGATGTTGATAAAGTGGGGAAAGTCCAGAGGAGAGCAACAAAAATGATGAAAAGTCTAGAAAACATGTCCCATGAGGGAAGATTGGGAAAAAAAAAAAGGGTTTGTTCACTCTGGAGAAGAGAAGAGTGGGGCTAGGGGACATAACAGTCTTCAAGTATGTAAAAGGTTGTTATTAAGAGGAAGGTGATAAATTGTTCTTATCTATTGAGGACAACAGGAAGTAATCAGCTTAAATTACAGCAAGGAAGATTTAGGTTAGACATTAGAAAAAACTTGCTAATTTTAAGGGATAGTTAAGCACTGGAATAGATTACCTAGGAAGGTAGTGGAATCTCCATCATTGGAGGTTTTTAAGAAACAGGTTAGATATACACCTGCTAGGGATATGGAAGCTCTATATATCAGAATTTCATTAATCATTTTTCATCAATATTAAGGTTTATCCCCCCACAAAAATGAGAAGGATCAATTGGGGTGTTGTTTTTTTTTTAAATATGATGGTTATATTATGAAGAATAGGTAAAATTGTAACCAGATTTTTACCTCTCCTTCTCATATGTATCCGTGTATAAAAATGTATTACCTTGACTAACAGCTGTTATGGTGCAAGTCCTACCCACCAATTCACACTTCATTTGTTAGACTGGACACTCTGGAGGTACAGGGGCTGTTTTCTCAGGATTTCACACTAGAGGGAGCCAGCAGGTCCCTCTGGCTTAGTTTATCTCCAGTGGGAACCAACTGTTGGACTTTATAATAGGATTCAGGGTCAACTGTGTACCTGGGGTCTTCTAAGAATAGCTGTGGGGGAGCAGAGGCTCTTTCTTCCAGGGGTTAGTGGCCTGGGAATCTGAGAGGAGAGAACAGGGTGATGGAGGGATGACTGACCTGCCAGGGAGAGATCAGTGAAGGATGAAGGGCCTGGGGTGATGTCTCTTTCAACACAGGGCTTCTTCGGGCTAGAGTAAGTAAATTGGAGACAGCTGCTCCAGGCAGACCCATCTCTAGTGTGCAACTGGGCATACATTAATAGCGTGGGCACCTGATTTTGAGCCAAACATACGTTTCTGTGGATGCTCTGGGTCTCCCTGGTACTGCAACTTCAAAAGGGCTGGGTCAGCTGCTGAGTGCTTAAATAGCTGCTGGCTTACTCTGTGTCCCATTGTGACTTGCAGCACTTGAATGTATGAACATTTGGACTTATCTCCTTCTAAAGTGTTGGGAGTTACAGGCCCTACCATATGTCACTGGAAAAATAATAGGTAAAATCCTGGCCTAGTTGAACTTGAGGGGAGTTTTTTCATTGGCTTCAATGGGGCCAGGATTTTGGCCAGTTTTCTGGAGATGCATAATGGCTTGACACTCTGTATATACCAAGATCTTGTGTGAGCATCTTCTCTAGTATTGCTCCATTGTAGTGAGGAACAATTACAAGCCACTTATTTCTCTTCTCAGCTGTATCGCTTTCTTCTCTTTTTGGTCCATTACAGAGGTATGTGGGGCAGTTTTACAAGGACCATCGCCATGGCAAAGGGACGTACTTTTGGCCTGAGAGTTCCAAATTTACCGGATCATTTTATCTTAGCCATAAAGAAGGATATGGGACCATGGAATTCAAGGATGGCAGAAACTATCAGGTAACAGGATAAAGTGAATGTATTCTAATGACTGATAGCACTAACAGAATTATGAGTTTGTGCTGCCGTCATGGTCTCTGGGGCTTTCTCACAAAGCATGGGTGTGAAGGCTGGAATGTGTTTCTGAAGCATGTGCAGATCATTAATGGCTAAAATTTGCACTCTGGTAGTAAAATACCACCAAGAAAAAAAAAAAGAAGCTTTTAAGCTTCTAAAGTAGTTGCTCTAATTCATGCCTTGTACAGAAATGACCAAAGATAGGAGCCTCAATTGAGCTAGGGCTTCAAAAACCACGTGCCTGAAGCAGATATCACTTTGGAGTGTGACTGTTGATGGGCAGCGAACAGGACAGCTGGAGCTGCAGGTTCTTGTCTCTGAAGGTAGCGATAAGCCTGGGAGCAGAGTGGCCCTGGTGTTACGCTCCTTTAAGAAGGAAGAGACCAGGCAGCAAAGGCCCAAGGGGAGAGAGGGAGAGATGAGAGGGAGGGAGGTGTCTGTATTGTTTTTGTTTTCATGTTGAGGAAGCAGGAGAGCAGAGTAGGTGTTGCTGTTCTCTTTTTCAGGCCATGGGGGTGAGCTGGGGAGTAGAGGGTCAGGCTGCCACTGTTGTCTGCATGAGTGGGAAGCCAGGAGCTGGTGGAGAGGTAAGGGGTGGGGGCAAATGGGCAAGTAAGTGATTGAGAGGATGTGTTTAAAGAGCAGAGAAATATTTGAGGGAGGATTGGGGAAGATGAAACACAACAGACGTAAAGGGGCAGAGGACTGAACCCAGTGTAGGAAAGGAAAGGTGAAGTGGGACGGAAGGAAGGAAGAGAGGAAACTGTGCACACAGAACAGTGCAGCAAGATGCACAGAAGGAACAAAAGAGGAGTGAAGCCAAGCAGGGACAGAAGGTGTCCCAAAAACACAAGGGGCAGGTGAAGTTTATTAAGTAGAAAATTGACTGGCAGTCTTACTTGGTGGGTGGTCCTTTAAACTGCAGAGGTGTGTGTGAGAGAGAGTGAGCACTAGTATTTTTCATCTCCACTAGTAGGCTTAACAAATGTCTGGTCATCTTAGTTGGGATCGGGACTCCCGTTGTGCTGGGCATTATACAGACCTAGAAGAGTGACAAAACCTGCCCTGAAGGTGGAAAGAGATCAAAGGGTAGGGGGTTGGGATACAACATACCAGCAATTGAATCCAGTGAAGAATTGGCCCAGCTTGGTTAGCTACATGGATTGTAATTTTCTTTTTAAATTGGGGATAGAGACAGGGAAGAAGGACATAAGGGAATGAAAGGAGGGATAGTCACAGCTTGTCAGCTGTGTAGCCATGACCAGCAATCGGGGTTTCGAGACATCACAGCAGAGGGGAGTCACAAGGGGGATGATGTAGTGTCCCTGCAGATTTATTCAAGCAGTTTTTCCCCAGGCATAAGGGGCAGCGGGAGAGAATGCAAACACGGAGTTGATTTAAAGCAGACGCTGACTCGTGAATAGTAAAAGCTGGGAATGCTGGTGGAGGGAAGGCAAGGATCAGTGGCTCTATAGTTTAGTAAATGAGCTAGGAAGTGTAGGGCTATGTTATGAAGGACCTTACAGTTAAAGACAAGGGGCCAGATCCCAAACTGTTGTAAATCCGTGTAGCTCCACTGAAGTCAATGAAGCTATGCTCATTTTACATCAGCTGAGGATCTGACTAAGAAGCGAGAGTTTGATGTGAAGGTGAAGCGGGGGCTAGTGGAGGGACTCAGAGAGGGAATCAGGTCCAGGTGATGAGCCCGGAAGATGACTTTAGCAAGAATGTTCTGAGTAGACTTGAGGGGAACAAATTTTCAAGTGTCAAGATATGAAATGACTGAAATTTTTCAAGCCTGGTTGACTCTGTTAGAGGTGGTTGAACTACTTATTGCAAACAGTATAGTCAGAGAACTGATCTCTTCTGTTCAAGTTGTCCACAAACTGATCATAATATGTACAAATTTGTTTAATTCAAAAGTGATTAGTTCTTCTTCGAGTGATTGCTCATATGTATTCCAGTTAGGTGTGCGCGCGCGGCGTGCACAATCGTCGGAAGACTTTTACCCTAGTAACACTCGGTGGGCTGGCTGGCACCCCCTGGAGTGGCGCCGTTGCAGTGCCTGATATATACCCCAGCCGGTCCAGCGCCCTCTCAGTTCCTTCTTACCGCCCGTGACGGTCGTTGGAACTGTGGAGCGCAGCTTAGCTGATCTCCACCTCCCTAGCGCAGTTAGCACTCATTTATCTTGTTGATAGTTTTTAAATACTTCTTAAGTAGTTGTTAATAGTTTACTGATAGTTCGTTTGTTGTAGTTAGTGTAAATAGTAGTGGGAGATAAGGGGTTTCTCCCCTGTTTCCCTCCCGGTACCGGGCCAATGCCTGGCTTTCCGGGATTCAAGCCGTGCTCAGCCTGTTTGAAGCCGATGCCCACGGGGGATCCCCACGACTCCTGTCTGAAGTGCCTCGGGGAGTCCCACCTTCCAGATAAGGGCCGTATCTGTAAGGCTTTCAAGCCGCGAACCAAGAAGGAGCGGGACTTTCGTTTGAAGCAGCTCCTCTTGGAAGCGTCTCTTAGCCCGATGTCGGCCCCGCACCGCAACCCGGTACCGACCTCCGCAGCCGGTGCGGCGCCGACGGCCCTGGAGCGCCTGAGCTCCAGTAAAGAGCCTCGGCACCGAGCACCTCAGGCCGGGACTCCCCAGAGGTGCCGATCGATGTCTCCAAGACTGAGAAAATCGGGTCCGGGACCGGCTCCGACCCCGGCGCCACTGCATCCGCAGCCGGTTCAAGACCGCGCCAAACCTCCCGGCCTGGCGCCAGCACCGATGACTCCGGTACCGCAAGGACCGTTGAGCTCGGTGCCTTTGGCCAAGACGCCCGCACCACCGACTCCAGCTCCACAGGGGCCGTCGAGTCCGTCGCCGATGCAGGCACCAGCCCTGTCGACTCCGGTACCACAGAGACCGTTGAGCTCTCAGGGCAGCCTGTTAAGGCTCCGGTACCGACGACTCCAGTCCCGCAAGGTCCGTCGAGCTCGGTAACCGCCAGCTCCCCGGTGCACGCCGAGGTAGAGCTTACGCTGCTGTCCACTCCGGACACCTTCTCAGCAGTGTGGGACTTGATTGCCATGACGAACCCGGCACCGACCCCATCTTCGGTACCGCCGTTGAGAATCATCACGTCCCGTGGCAAACCGGCCATGCTACGTCCGGTGCTGCATGCGGAGATCAGCCAACATCAGCCTAGATCTCCTCGATGCCGCTCGCAGTCCCGGCACCGATCACCTTCTCGGCGCCGGTCGTACTCGCGGCATCGATCCAGGTCGACCTCCAGACACGATCGACGGTACTACGATTCCCGGTACCGCTACCGGTCCCATGGCCGGTCGCAGCGTAAATCCCCGGACGATCGACCTCGCTACCGCTCGCCGAGGCGTACGCGATCCAGGTTGGGCTCCCGGTACTGAGACAGCCGTCAGTACCGATCCTGGTTCCGGTACCGATCCCCGGCACCATGGCACAGCACGGCTCCTCAGACCGGCCCTCAAGGAGACACTGCTCCGCCTTAGCCCTCCCGCTTGGCCTCTCGGTCCTCTAGGGCCGGTAGTGCCTACTATATGGACCAGGGCCACGTGGTCGAGGGCCAGGATCCGTCTCAAGCCCCGACACAGTGGCCTTTCTGGACTCCGATGGCGTACCATCAGTCCCAAGGGGCCCCCTCCAGAGCCTCCCAGTCGGCTCATTCGGAGTCCCGGGCACCGGAGGCGACGGTGTCACGCCCTCCTCCGGAGGCCCCAGGCCCTGCAGCCCAGACATCGGCTGAGATCCCAGACCCGGAGGCCTTGGGCATGGAGGCTCCAGAACTTCCGCACCAGAACCTACCCCAGGACCCTCTAGTCCCAGGATTGTCATCCTCCTCCTCCCCGGATGAGGCAGTGGCAGGAGCATCATCTTCAGGCCCCCCTCCCATCGATCTCTGGGACCACCAAGACCTACTGCGCAGATTGGCTCTCAATATGAATCTGCAGGTCGAGGAGGTGGTGGAGCTTGAGGACCCGGTGGTGGACATCCTAACAGCCGATGCCCCCACCAGGGCAGCCCTCCCGTTTGTACGGACTATATTTACCAACGCCACCTCAATCTGGCAATCTCCAGCTTCGGTGGCCCCCACTGCCAGGGGGGTGGAGAGAAAATATATGGCGCCCCCGAAAGACTTCGAGTACCTCTACACTCACCCCCGCACCGTGCTCCCTGGTCGTTCAATCTGTGAACGAGAGGGAGAGGAATGGCCAACAGGCACCCGCCCCTAAGTCCAAGGACGCCAAGCGCCTGGACTTGTTTGGCAGAAAGATCTACTCGGGGGGGCGAGGGCCTTCAGCTCAGAGCTGCTAACCAGCAAGCACTCCTGAGCTGATACGGGTACAACACCTGGAACTCCATGCAAAAATTCAAAGAACTTGTACCCCAGGAGTCCAGGCAGGAGTACGCAGCGCTGATTGAGGAGGGCAAGAAGGTGGCCAGAGCGTCGCTGCGGGCCTCCTTGGACATAGCCGACTCAGCCACCAGGACAATAGCTTCAGGAGTCGCCATGTGGCGTATCTCCTGGCTTCAGTCCTCCACCCTCCCTCCAGAGGTCCAGCATACCATCCAGGACCTACCGTTCGAGGGGCAGGGTCTGTTTTCAGAAAAGACTGACGCGAGGTTGCAGACCCTAAAAGACAGTCGCACCATCATCCGCACGCTGGGGATGCACACCCTAGTCACGCAGCACAGACCCTTCTGGCCCTTCGCGCAGCGTCCCTACACCGTACCCGCGCCTTGGCAGGACTTCTCGAGGAGACCACGTGGCAGGGGCGGTAGAAGGCGGCAGTCCGGTCTCCAGACTGGCCACAGCCAGGGTTCCCACAAACCGTCGTCGGGGCCCAAACAAAACTTTTGAAGGGACGCCCGAGGGTGGAGTACCAGTCTCAGTTCACGATCCTTTCCCCCCCTTCCGAGACCACCTTTCCCATTTCTTCTGTGCGTGGTTGAATATCACCATTGGACCGCTGGGTCCTACGCACGGTGGAAAGCAGATATCACCTTCAGTTTGTCTCCCCCCACCCCCCCCCCCCCACCCTCCTTCCCTGTCCGTCTTCAGGGATCCTTCTCACGAGCAACTCCTAATTCAGGAGGTCCAAACGCTCCTCTCCATAGGGGCAATAGAGGAGGTTCCAAGGGAGTTCAGGGGCAAGGGTTTTTACTCCCGCTATTTCCTAATCCCCAAATGAAAAGGGGGGCTATGCCCTATCTTGGACTTGCGGGGACTCAACAAATTTATGGTAAAGTTGAAGTTCCGCATGCTTTCCCTGGGTACCATTATCTCTTCTATGGATCCTGGAGACTGGTACGCTGCCCTCGACATGAAGGACGCGTATTTCCATATCGCGATCTACCCACCACACAGACGCTTCCTCCGCTTTGTGGTAGGCCAAAGACACCTCCAGTTTGTGGTTCTTCCCTTTGGCCTCTCCATGGCACCACGCGTGTTCACGAAGTGCATGGCCGTTGTGGCGGCCGCCCTTCGTCGATGATGGATTCAGGTGTTTCCCTACCTCGACGACTGGCTTATCCGCGGCAACTCCAGCAACCAAGTCCAATCGCACATTTTGACGGCCTTGAGCATGTTCAATCAGCTCGGCCTCCTCCTGAATGTAGAACAGTCCACTTTGGAGCCAACCCAAAGGTTAGACTTTATAGGGGCAGTACTGGACTCGACTCTCGCCCGAGCTTTTCTGACAGAGGCACGCTTTCAGGCCCTCGTAACCATCATACGCGGCCTTCAGAGCTTTCCTACCTTGACGGCTCGCAGCTGCCTCAGCCTCCTCGGTCACATGGCGTCCTGCACGTTCGTGACCGCTCATGCCAGATTACGCCTCCGTCCACTCCAGGCATGGCTCTCGTTGGCATACCGTCCACGCAGAGACAGCTTGGACTTGGTTTTGACAGTACCATCGCAGGTCCTAGCCTCCCTGAACTGGTGGCTAGACCCCAAGAAAGTGCTGGAAGGGGTGCCATTCCATCCGTCACAGCCATCCCTAGCCCTAACCACAGACGCATCATCACTCGGCTGGGGAGCCCATCTGAAAGGCCTCCAAACACGGGGCCTGTGGTCGGCGCAGGAATAAGCCCTGCACATCAACATCAGGGAACTGCGGGCAGTGCGCCTTGCCTGCCAAGTCTTCTCCCAGCACCTGCAGGGTCATTGTGTCGCCGTACTCATGGACAACATGACAGCCATGTATTACATCAACAGGCAAGGAGGGGCACGCTCCTCCCCACTCTGCCAAGAAGCAATGCGGTTGTGGGAGTTCTGCATAGCCCACTCCATTCACCTGGTGGCCTCCTTTCTCCCAGGGGTCCAGAACACCTTGGCGGACTGCCTCAGCAGATCCTTTCAGGCGCACGAGTGATCCATTCGGCCAGATGTTATCCACTCTGTCTTCCGGAGGTGGGGATTTCCCCACGTAGACCTGTTCGCGACTTGCGAGAACCGGAAGTGCCATGCGTTCTGCTAGCTCCAGGGACGCTCCCCAGGCTCCCTGACAGACGCTTTTCTCCTGCCTTGGTCAGGCCACCTGTCCTATGCCTTCCCACCGGTGCTGCTGGTCCACAGAGTCCTGCTCAAATTACGCACGGACAGGGCCCGCCTAATCCTGATCGCCCCGGCGTGGCCCAGGCAGCACTGGTACACCACTCTCCTAGAGCTCTCGGTGTCCCCCCAATCACTCTCCCATTGTGGCCAGACCTGATTACTCAACAGCACGGCAGGTTCCATCATCCCGACCTGCAGTCTCTCCACCTCACAGCATGGCTGCTGCATAGCTGAACCCATCCGAGCTACACTGCTCTGACCCGGTGCAACAAGTCTTGCTAAGTAGCAGGAAGCCCTCTACCAGGTCCACCTACTTAGCCAAGGGGAAACGTTTTTCCTGCTGATGCGGCCCTCGGGGTGTCAACCCTTTCCAGGTGCAGGTGCATACCATTTTGGACTACTTCCTGTCTTTGAAGGAGCAGGGTCTAGCGCTTTCCTCGCTAAAGGTCCACCTGGCGGCAATCTCGGCCTTTCACCCTGGCGAGAATGGGCGCTTGATCTTTTCCAACCCCATGGTCAGCAGGTTCCTCAAGGGGTTAGAACGTCTATACCCGTTGGTTCGCCGTCCGGTCCCCACTTGGGACCTCAACCTTGTCATAACCAGGGTCATGGGGGGCCCCATTCGAGCCTATGGCCACCTGCTCGCTCCTGTACCTCTCCTGGAAGACAGCCTTCCTCGTGGCCATCACCTCGGCGAGGCGTGTATCTGAACTCAGAGCTCTCACTTCGGAACCCCCTTACACGGTGTTCCACAAGGACAAGGTACAGCTGCGACCACACCTGGCCTTCCTGCCCAAGGTAGTGTCGGCCTTTCATATTAACCAGGACATTTTTCTGCCGGTCTTCTACCCGAAGCCGCATGCCGCTCCAAGGGAGCAGCAACTCCATTCCTTGGACGTTGTAGGGCCCTCGCCTTCTACATCAAGCGGACGAAGCCCTTTCAGAAAACGACTCAGCTATTCGTCGCCGTGGCAGACCGAATGAAGGGCCTCCCGGTCTCCTCCCAACGCATCTCCTCCTGGATCACGTCATGCATCCGGACGTGTTATGACTTGGCTGGTGTTCCCACCATGCACCCTACTGCCCACTCCACCCGAGCTCAAGCCTCGTCCTCTGCCTTCCTGGCGCACATACCTATACAGGAGATATGTAGGGCAGCAACCTGGTCATCGGTGCACACCTTTGCCACTCACTATGCCGTAGTTCGGCATTCCAGGGAGGACGCTGCCTTTGGAACAGTGGTCCTACACTCTGCAGGATCACAATCCGACCCCACCTCCTAGGCAAGGCTTGGGAGTCACCTAATTGGAATACATATGAGCAATCACTCGAAGAAGAAGAGACGGTTACTCACCGTAGTAACTGTTGTTCTTCGAGATGTGTTGCTCATATCTATTCCAAACCCGCCCTCCATCCCCACTGTCGGAATAGCCGGCAAGAAGGAACTGAGAGGGCGCTGGGCTGGCTGGGGTATATATCAGGCACCGCAATGGTGCCACTCCGGGGGGCGCCAGCCGGCCCACCGAGTGTTGCTAGGGTAAAAGTCTTCTGACGATTGTGCACGCCGCGCGCGCGCACACCTAATTGGAATACATATGAGCAACACATCTCGAAGAACAACAGTTACTACGGTGAATAACCGTCTCTTTTTTATGAGTGTATTTGAGCTAACAACTGCTCGTGGCAAGTAGTGTGTGGAGAGCAGGGGCGGCTCTATGTTTTTCGCCACCCCAAGCACGGGAGTCAGGCGGCTTTCGGCGGCAGGCCTGTGGGCGGTACGATGGTCCCGCGGATTCGTCGGCGTTTCTGCGGGTGATCTGCTGGTCCCACGCCTTCGGCGTGTCTGCCGCCGAATTGCCACCAAAACCACGGGACCGGCGGACCTCCTGCAGGCATGCTGCCGAAGGCCCCCTGACTCCCGCCCTCACAGCGACTGGTAGTCTGCACCCCGCGGCTTGCCGCCCCAGGCACACGCTTGCTGCGCTGGTGCCTGGAGCCGCCCCTGGTAGAGAGGGCTTGATACCTGAGCTCTGTGGCAGATCAAACAGTATTTCTGAATGACCTAACCTTCATAAACTGCTTCCTTTGCAAGCTAATTTCACTTACGCATGAAACAAATTTGGTTTCTTGATTAAACAAACAAAGCTACAAAAGACTGAAATTAACTTTCTGCAAATGCTTGTAAGAACAAGAATATCCATACAGCTCAAGCTTTGAACAGTGACTAAAAGCATCTCAATGGTCCTAATTAAAACCTGTAGCTCCATTGCCTTCAGTGAAACCACCCATCCTACCTTACTTCAGCCAGTGGGTTTCATATATTGCCATTAGTGCAGTTCCAGTGTGACCAATCAAAGTGAATACAATAGTTGAGCAGCTTGTCAGGTGCTTAGATTGCTCTAAATGTCAATAGGCAATTGACACTGGAACAGTAAGATCAGACCAAGGAAATTTGGTTTTGCACCTTTTAAATGGAAGCCAGGCTGTAAGTTGTGTAGTATGTCTGACCTATATGTCTTCTCTAATACTAGTAAACCTATTGCTCTCCTAAGGGACTATACAAGGCCGATGAGCGGTTTGGACCAGGAGTTCAGAGCTATCCAGATGGCTGTCAAGATGTTGGCTTGTGGCTCAGGAATCACATAATTAAACTGTGTACTGAAATACCTGGACATTTTTGTCTCTCGGATTACCCGGAACACTACAGCTATTTTGATGCTGATTCCCAGAGAGAGTATCTTTCTGATGAGGAAATTCCATATTGGGATCTGAATGAGGAACAGGACCCATTTTTCTACAACTACAAACTTCTCCTTTTAGATGACAGTTACACATTGCCTGAAAAAATGTACATCTACTCAACGGATACAGATCACCTTCCCCTGACTCGCACCTTCCGTAAAGAGTTTGATTCCCAATATTTTCAGAACAACAAAAAGTTGTATGATGAAGAACCTTGGCCTCTTAAAAACACAAGCCCTTTAATGGTTAGAATGCAGAAGCACATCTATAAATACAGGTAGCTATTGATTTTTGTGTGTGATTTGTGTCTGTTGGGATATATATGGGATTTTCTTTTTAGACAATTGCAAAGATCATCTTTAGCACAAATTGTGGTACAGAAGTCATGTGTCACAGAAAAATTTCTACTGTCCACGACTAAGTTGAGAATTTCATTTGACAAACTGCAAATGAGGTTTTGTGAAACAAACAGCATGTTCCTCTCTCACTTCCTTAACCTAAAGAAATCTCTTTCCTTGAAATATACCATCGACTTAGGTCCTAGTATGTGCCTACAAAAATATCATTATTATGAATTTGCATTATAGAATGCCTAGAAGCCCCAACCTAGACTGGGGACTCCATTATCCTACAGGGTCGTACAGCAAAGTGACAGAGCCCTATCCACTAAATTATGCAAAAACATGCTCCAAAGTGTCTTCAGCTGTTAGTGCACACATAGCTGGCATTAGCTATATATGCGGAGAGGTACTTGTACATGCAAATACCCTCTTACACACGAAAATACTCTGCATGCACAGGTATGTTTTCAGGAGCAGTGCAAGCATGTGCACATTTTGCAGCCTCAGCTGAGGCAGCACAGTTTGGAAATGTGGTCCATAATGCAGATGAGTGCCGTGTATGCTTTCTTTAACCTTCTAAGCACACCATGTGGCCTTTTTCAACCTTGGAGAGCTTGGTATTTAATTTTCACTTGCAAACATCCAGATTCTTGGAGCTGGACATTTTTAACCCCTTCTCTGAATATTAATGTCCCCCATACCACAGCTCTTGGAACATTTTAACTCCCTTTATGCTCTGTCCATGATGGGAGCAAAATTGAACTGTCTGAAATAGTTTTTAAAAATGGTTGCCATCCCTCTTCTCCCATATTACCTGGCAATGATCTTTATTATCAGTGCCTTTTTTTTAAAAAAAAGCTCTATGGTATAACAGGTATCTGCTGCATAGCATACAAGTTAAATGTAGGCTCTCCAGCTGTTTAATGTTTTTCTCTTTCCTCTGTTTGAGGCATTGTCAAACAGAGATCAGTTGGGATATCAACATCATTCTGAATGGGAGTCGAGACACCTTTGGACCCAAGGGCCCCAAAGAGTTTGGTTCGGAGCAGCTGATTCAGAAGGCAGCAGCAGGAGACTTCAATAGAATTTATGAGATTCTGAGGGACAGTTTAGCTCATCCAGATGTAGCTGACAAGCATGGATACACTGCGCTTGCTGCTGCTGCTGTAAGACCCCAAATGTGACTCTTACCTCTGTGAATGCCCCCTTTTTTTTTTTTTTTTTTTGGTACTGCATCTGTCTCTCTGTTATACAGTAAATGTGTGAGACTCGATAGAAAACATCTTTAAGGAAAGAGAGCTTGCTGAGCAACATGCTAAAAAAATCTGTAAAATGTATCCCTCTGTAATATTAAAGATGACTCCAAGCCTAAAATTACAAATCCTTCCAATTTGGGTGTTGCACTGGGCTGGATTTAAATCCCTGGATCTGAAACTGCCCCTGCCTTTCCCCCCCTTTCTTGTTCCAGGCTGTATTCAAACCCAGAAGGGATCTGTTTTTGTTGTTTGTTTGTTTGAGGGTTGGGTTACAGTCTGGGTGTGGGTAGAAGTTATGATGTATACATGACTTCAGTTTATCTGTGGGAAGAATTTGGCTCCTTATTAAACATTTATCAGGGCCTAGCCTAGCCCTCTGGGCACCTTACACCTTTTTAAAAAACAATCACTAGCAAAAATCAAATTAATTTTTTAAGTCCCCAGAACAAGAAAATTAATTTCATATTAATTTAGAACATTATAGTTTTTCTCTTTTTGTATAGGCCTCTCATCCCGTGGGCTTTAGTCATTTTGTAGACATTAGTCCTCTTCCCCCAGCAGTCCTGTGACTATACAGTAGATGTTGGGGGAAGAGTATTGAAGGCATGGGGATTAAGTGATTTGTCCACTGTAACACAGAAAGTCAAAATTGAGCATACATCTGAGGACAAATGTAACCTAATGCGCACAAACTGTTGCTCTTTACACTGTGTTCAACGTGGCAGAGTTACAGTTGCTTTGACAACAATAACTTTGAATTTCCTGACAGTTTTGATTTTGAAATCCTCACTGCCAAAATGTTGTATTAATACAACGTATTGTTGTATTTGATTCCTGAGTTTCATTATAGTATGCTTTGCAACACTTAAGTCTTCTCTGAAAACATTAGGCCTTTTAAAAGTCAGCATGAAAAATATTTTATTTAAATGAAGTGTGTTTCTCAGGTAGCTCACTAATGTAAGAAAAGTTGAAATGCCTAACAATAGTATCTACTCCAGTTTAAGAGGTCAGATTTAGTAGTTGATGCAAGTGAGTGAAACTTCATTGACTTCAGAGTAATTACAGACAGTCCATCAGCCACAAAGTTTCTAAGGATCAGCGGCAACAGGCAATACAGGACTATATTTTGGATCAATGGTGCATTTCCTGGCAGATAGTTTATCTGGATCAGGTCTTAGGTGCCCCTCAGAACAACCATATGAACTGAAAGATCCTTCTTTGTTATAACAGGATACATTGTGATCAGGGGCGGTTTCACTTATATCTTTACTGTTGGGGCTTCTTTAGCTCCCTTGTGTACCTCAACATGCCATCCAGTCATTGACTGCCCTCTTTATCATCTTGATGGTAAATGGATGCACTTAACATCTCTGGATGCTGCTGCTGTGGTAGTAGCTACATCACTTACCCAACAACTAATTCTTGGTTTGTGCCATTAAAAGCCATACTCCGGAATAAATGCAATTATACATCTGCCTTGCATTGGGTGCACCTAAAATAGTTTTACCTTTTTTGAAAGTTTTTTTTTTATTGGTTCTGCCAGCCTTCCCCATTAACTATAAGACTTACCTTGAAGCAGCAGAAACATTTTGAGATCACTGTTAATTTATGGACCAAATTCAGTACTGGCATAAAAAGAAAACAGAGTGAAATCGCAAAACAACTGAAATCAGTAATAGTGTTTTGAGTCTGTCTTTAGTGAGTGTCTTTTTGTTTTAACTTTAAACCCAATTGTGATTTCAGTTAATTCCACATGGAAAACTAAAATTGTATTATATACACACATACCCGTAAAACAATCATCCAAATGTTTTACTCCACAGGTGAATTACCATGATGACATCATTAATCTTCTTCTTGATAATGGAGCTGATGTGAATAAATGCAGCGATGAAGGATTATCAGCGCTATCCATGTGCATTATTCTTTATTACCCAGTAGAATCATTTAAGGCTAATATTGCTGAAAGGAACTTTAAAACAGACGAGGTCAGTACATTATTAATCTATAACTGTGAAATCAGAATTCACCCTGTCATCAAATGAGCCACAGGTCTGCTTTTTAAAATTACTTGCTGTGTGTGTTCCAGCAGTTTGACTTTTTCCAACTGCTTACCTCCCTTGACCCTGCAAGCTGCTGAGTGCCATTGACTTCCATTGATAGCTCGCACTGCACAGGACCAGGCTCCAGAATAATAACAGGGCTACTCTGCAGTCAATGTGTCACATTAGTACCAGAGACTTTGAGCCAAATTTTCCAAGGTATTTAGGTGCCTTAAGATACAGATAGATAGGTGTCTAGTGGGACTTAAATTTGTAAGCTCAGTGGGGCAAGGACAGTCTTTTTATTCTGTGTTTTATACAACACCTAGTACAAGGGGGTTGTGGTCCATGAGTGGGAGTCCTAGACATTATGGTAATACAAATAATTAATAATAATAATTTACAGAAGTGCCTAGACAGATTAAGCACCTGATACCCATTAACTTCAAAAGTCTCTTGGCTGCTGCAAGAAAGGGAGATGGAAAAAAATGTACACTTCTCTATCCCTCCCTCAGAACTCAGCACAAACCTAGAAAACTTCAATGTAACACTTTCCGATTCTAGCTTTAGCATTAGGTTCAGGTCTTCATTAGTTTTTGCGCTGATGTGCAAATTGAAAATCAAGAAATGTCCCCTTCTGTGTTGGAGCTTTTATCAAGTGAGGGAGTACCAGTTGAGATTTGAAAGCTCCTGAGAGGGTTTTATTGACAATGGAGGCTAAAAAAACAAACACACAGAGTGTTCAAAATGTTTCCCGTGAATGGTGGATTAAGACAGAGTAAAATGATGTTCTACCTTAACTCAGCTGTAATATACCAAATTCCAGTACTATTGTATACATGCATATTGATGATGTCCAGCACTGATGTTGATATGATGATTCTCATTGTTGAAGAAAGGCTTTTCCATATTTTCTTCATTTTTGTCATTTTAATTTTTTTAAAACTTTAAATAAGGATGAGCAGTCGGAAGATGGATCTGCACCACTTCCATTGGCACCAGAAAAACAGAAATGCTTAACTGGCCCTATTCGTCAGTCAGCCGTGGTACCGCCTATGTCCGGGGAAAAGGCACAGTCTGTTTCTGATGATAGAAACACATTGGATGAAACAGACCGTGCAAGTTTAGAAAAGAGGACTGGCTCCAGCACTGAAACCAACTTTGAGTCGGACCTTACAGTTTTCAACTATGGGATCAAGGTTTCTCTAAAAGCTTTGCAGCAGAGTGCAGAAGCCCTCAGCCAGTGTTTTCTGAGAGTACCCTCCTATGCCTGCGTCAATGGATATGGTGGGGCTGAAGGCACCATGAGAAAAATGGCGTTCTCAATATCTGAGTAAGTGCTGCTAAGAAAAACCACTGGCTCTGTGTTCTGGAAAGGTTAGACAAGCTCCGCTGAACCCTGTTGCACAGAGAAAGTAACAAGTGTTGTTTTACATGTTTGTGGGGAAGAACAACGCTGCATTTGGGATAGATCAACCAGGCATGCCTGATCAAGGGGCATTCCATGGGTCCTTACCTGACAGGGAGAAGGCCTGAATTTCACTCCTTAAAACCCTTTTAATAAGATGACTCACCATTTTGTCTTTTTTTGTGACTCAGCATTACATATATAGTGTGTGTGTGCGCGTGTGTAAAAAGAAACTGTTTTAAAAATCCTGTACTGTGCAACAGTAATAGTAATTCTATATTAACTTCATAAAAACATTTCTGTATTATGCAAAACCAGTCTGTGCTATATTGAGTATTGCTGTCACAACCTGGCACTCATTTAAAAAAAATCTGGATATGTTGCCAGGGCCAGATGAACACACAGACCAACTGGATGCATGCGTAGGGCCCAGATTCATGGGGGCGGGCAGCAGCCCCCAAAATCACAGGCCAGCATCCTTCTCCTCCCTCTCTTTGCCCTTGCCCTGCCAAGGTGCACTGACCACCTCCAGTATCATCCTTCATCCTGGCACTGCAGCCCTCTTCCTGGCCCTGTGCGAATGGGAGGCCCTGTAAGGCACTTGGTTGGAGAACAAGGGTTGGGGTTGCAGCACAACTCAAGTTTGGCCCAGCTGCCCCTCTGTCATGATGGGCTGGGGGGTGGCTGGGCCAAATTTGAGTGAGTGACTCTGTGACCCTGGGTGCCAGATCACAACACCCAGAGTGAGGAGCTGGGCCGAGCCCTGAGGGAAAGGAGCTGCTGCTGCTGGGTGAGTGTGGGCTGGGCTTGGTCTTCAGACCTTCCCCACTCACCCATCCCAGGGCCTCCCCTCTGCACCAGGCCTGCAACCCTTCTAGACCTTTCCTGCAACCCACTGGTGGGTCGGGATCTGCTGATTGGGAAACATTAGTCCTGCAGTTTTTTAGGGCAAACACGTATAGGCCAGATTATGGCTCACATGTGCAAAGTGTGGAAGATGCAAGTAACCTTCCCTTACCTCACTTGTCCACTCCCATGCAGGGATCTTCTACTTTTGTAGTCTCTGGGGTCTCCCTTGTATGAGGTCTGCTCCTTGCTAGTGTCCCCTGGGATTCAACAGTGCTGAAAGGGGCTGGTATAAGAGAGGCCATGTTACCACCACACCCTCTGCATGGCATAGCATTGCTGTATGGTGCACATTACAATCTCACAGGGAGTGGTACAGCAGACCGTCTCTCCCTGGGCCCAAGTACCAGTTTGCACACCTGCCTCACAGCATCCTAGAACCCTGGCACCAGCCCAAGCTCGAATGTCTACATTGCAATTAAACAGCCCCTGAGCCCGAGTCGGCTCAAGACCCAGTGTTTAGAAATATGTCCCTTAGTGTTTTTTTGAGAGTTATTGACAGCTTATTCTGGTATTTGCCATATTGACTTTAGACACCGAAAGAGATGGACCACGGTCAAACTACTTCTCCGCAGAGGTGCAGACCCCAATGTTTGCCGGATCCCTCTGCATGTCCTATTCTTTGCTGTTAAAGCTGCGGATGTAAGAGCAGTGAAACTACTATTGGCAGCCGGAGCAAGGACTGACATACGACTTCCATCCAGGGTAATGGATAATAATTACTAATAACAACCAAATGTAATAGTCTAGGGTGATCAGTGATACAACATTAATGCCCACTTGTAAAGTGTCATAATTCTAATGACAGTTCGACTGCCTTATTCAGCTTTGCAATGCCAAAGGAGTAATTCAAAGAAACTATCCTATTAAAATCATTTAGCTTTTTTAAAAAAAAAGTCCTTACTCTAACTAATGAAGGTCTAGTTCTATGTGTGTGTTTCCCTGCTGACATAATGCTTACTCTCAGCTTTAGTACCCTGGGTATTTCAAAAGTCAACATTATTTCCCAATATTTATTCTGCTTTTAGTTCTAGTGTTTCTCTTTACTTGGGAAATGACTCTTGAGTGGTCAGCATGTCATGCATTCATAGTCTGTTCTCTAAAAATACAGTTCGTGCTAGATCTCTGCACTTGGTGAGTGTGCCTGCATATGGCCCAGACTCAAAGTTACATACCAACTGTTTCAGCAGAAGGCGTCTTACGCTAGCTCCCGCACTGAAATGTGGCTGCTCCCTTTATATTCCATCTTCCTATCGCTTTCTGACTGTAGTGAGTGAAGAAGTTCCCCTGGCATTTTAGCTTGACAGGCTCTACCTGGACATAGTCATCTCACCTCAAATGTACACTTCACTACAGAGTGTCCTGTTTTGCCTCCTAGTGCATTAGCTGTCGGTACTTCAGTTTTAAAGTTCCATCTTATTTTGTTTGGAGTCTGTGGATAATAGTGTAATAATAGCTAACTCTTTTATGTAGTGCTTTTCTTCGGTAGGTTTCAAAGCACTTTACATAGGAGGTCAGTATCATTATTTCCAGTTTGAAGCCTGTCCTGTAGCTCCTGCTCGGGGCTTTGGGTACCTCTCTGCCCTGGCACCAGTGAAAGCTGTCCTTCCTCTATCCCTTTTGTACCCTGAGGGTCTGGAGAAGCAGCAGCCCAGCAAGCTGTCTCAGGATTCGGCAGCCATGCCTGTCTTGCCTGGTTGTGCTGTGAGATTTACTCACAGGTGTCAGACAGAGGGCCTGAAAGCTCTCCTGGCTTTCTCCATTGCTTCCTGGAAGTCCAATGTAGACTCAGTCCAAGAGAACTTAAATGATTCATAGTAGAGCCCCAGCGGGAGTAGCACCAGCAGGTGTTGAGGTTCCTGTGTTTATGGAACCTGACACCACGCTGGGATTGCTCAGCAGACTTCCAAACAGTGTTTCACAAGACAATGCATGTGACCCATCAGTGTGTACTGGTTTATGAGTCAGGGGCCAGAAATAGGCTCTCTTCCCTTTTGCATCTTATATGGGTGCAGACTAGTGATGTAGGAGTGGTTTTAATACTGTATCATATTCTGTTTTGGCTGGCCAGTGCCTGTGGCTGTCATGCCAGGGATATTCGTGATCGCAGTGGGTTTAGGGTTAAATGGATGCTGGGGAGTATTAAACTGCATTTAAACTGACCATAAACACAATCCTTTAACTCTATTTCCAGGCTAACGTAGATGGGGCCCCAGGATTGATATTGGAAAAATATCCAGTACCTTAGTTTTTAGAAGTTACTTGTGATAGACAAAAGAATCTTAATGCCAAGTTTATTTTTCAGCTGGGAGGTTTAATGCCTCTTCATATTGCTGTGGCCATTCCTGGTGAAGAAGGGGTCAAGATAACGGAATTAATCCTTCATTCAGCTACAGATCCCGATGCAAGGGCAGGAGACGAAGATGATGTGTATGCACCAGACTGGGTATGCTGCATCATTACTCCATCCTCTTCCAACTGTTTAGGTGTGGGGTGTGGGAGACCTGAGCAGGGAACTGGTGGCCTGCCTGTTGGATTGAAACCTCTGCGCACTGTTGGCATAATTGCACTTCCTCTGAAAAAACCTGGCATATCACTGACATACATAGAGAGTTACAACAACACTTATTTATGATTTGAGGTACCAGACACTTTTGTAGACTCCTGATGCATGTTAAGCACAGGCTAGAAGTCTGCTACAAACAATTGAATAGATGTAGGTGATGTACAACTGTCGTATTGAGCCTATAATCACTGTTCCTCAGAAAGAAACATCTTTGTGGGCTGAATCTGCTTGTTCCAGCACAATGGAGGCAGCTTAATCGTTTCTTCCTTCCTCTTGAATCCAGAGCAGCATTAGACCAGATCTGCACTAGAAGCTTTTGCCAGTATATTAGTGTTGGTTAGGGGTGTGATTTTGTTTTTGAACAAAACTTTTATACAGGTGGAAGCCCTAGTGTGGGTTTGTTAATATCGGCAAAAAAGTGCTTTCGAGGGCTCAGCTTATTTCATTCAGGGAAATGTTATACGCTAGGGTAGCACAAGCACTCTTTTGCTGGTATGAGCACTAGGAAGGTTTACTGGCAAAGCTTTTCTAGTGCAAACAAAGCCTAAGATGTACAGCTGTCCACAGTAGAGTGCTTTAGTGTATGTGGGGGGGGTTCTTTCTCAAATTGTTGACAACTTAAAGTACATTTAAGTTCCAGTAATTGGGAATCCATTGACCTTCCTGGTAGGTCATCCTGAGTACCCTATGCACTGAATATCCATTCCCTTTGACTCCTTCCAAATCTGTGTCCCAGTGGCCTAGCCCAGACCATTATTTCAGCACATCTTGCTCTGGCTTTCCTCAGCAATGCAGCAAGTGAACTCACTCATACTGCCAGCTGTTTGTGTCATACTGCTGTGGACAAACTGCCACCATGTGGGTGTGTCAGTGCAGACTACCCCAGCCTGCCATTCTGTCACACCTTCTACTGGCTTCCCTCAGCAGTGCAGAAGAGTGGCCCATCCCAGTGGCTCTTAACCTTTCCAGACTACTGTGCCCCTTTCAGGAGTCTGATTTGTCTTGCATACCCCCAAGTTTCAGCTCACTTAAAAACTACTTGCTTACAAAATCGGACATAAAATACAAAGTGTCACAGCCACACTATTACTGAAAAATTGCTGACTTTCCCATTTTTACCATATAATTATAAATCAATTAGAATATAAACATTGTACTTACATTTCAGTATATAGAGCAGTATAAACAAGTTATTGTCTGCATGAAATTTTAGTTTGTACTGACTTTGCCTGTGCTTTTTATGTAGCCTGTTGTAAAAGTAGGTAAATGTCTAGATGAGTTAATGTAGCCCCTGGAAGACCTCTGCGTACGCCCAGGGGTATATGTACCCCAGTTGAGAACCACTGGCCTATCCCCTACTGCCATCTTTTGTGTCCCAGCAGACCATCCACTAGCTGGGAGCTGCAGGCAAAGCAAGCCTGAATTCTTTCCTCTCTGGTTCCTCTTTGTGTGCTTTGCAGTGACCGAATTTCCCCTGCTACCTTAATGGGCATACCCGTAGCTCTCCACAGAGCAATACAGCAGATACTGGCCTGTGAGTTCATACCACCAGCTTGCCAGGGCTGTTAGTCAATCTGGCCATTTTGTTCTTTTGGAGTTGGGAAGTATTTTTTCAACTCTGCAAGACAGAGGTCAACACAATGTACTTTTGTTGGTTTAGAAATCCTTAAGAGCAAGGAGAAACCTGAACGTTTCCCCTTCTCCTCTGGGAAACCCATCTAGACAGGAGCATTCTATAGGACAAAAAGGAGCACCTTAGAGAATTTGCTTCTTTTCCTGCTAGCCTCTCGGCTGCTGAAGTTATAGTAAAAACAAAGAAATAAATTCCTTGAATCACAGGAGCCATAATCCCAGTGCCATCTCTGGAACCTGATCCATGTGTCTTCTTGGGTTGCTGGCAGTCCGTAGAAGACAGGCAGATTCTATCCTTGTTCAGTCTATATCTGTAACGGAATGGAGATTTGGAAGAGAAAATATTCCACATTGTACTTAGTAGATCTCAAGAATCTTATCCTTCCCCATGAGATGTGGTTGCCACCATTTTCCTGTTTAGTTAAGAGGAAGCAGTTGTCCATTCATGTCTATGTGATTTGGAATATCATCCTATAACGTTCTCCAAGTTTATACGATCTTGATAGGCCAGATGAAGAGAGAGTACATTCACACCAGTGTTACCTGGATGACTTGCTGCTGAAAACTTACTTAAAGGAAACTCCTTTCTACATAGTCCAGTAACTTGTGCTAACCTGATTCCTAATTAATCAAAAATACAAAAAAACACCTTGCATCATTTCTGCATTTATTCATCTCTGATCTGATTTTTTTAAGGTACCTCAACTGGTAACACTCCCATTATTCTCACTTCTAAAATCACAGATTTAATCCTTCTGCTCAGCTGCTTGCCTTCAAGTGTCTGCAGAATTTACTCATAGTAGCACTGAGCACATACAAACCCAGTGCAATGCAGCACCCCTAAATCCATCCATTCTTCTTCCTGACCAGAGGACAAAAACTGAGGACTGACAGTGCCTCCAAATCTGATGGCATTGTCACTGAAGTCCTTCTTCAAACATTTCCCAGCAGCATCTTCATATTCCTCTTGGAGAGGTCAAATGGGCAATGGTGATATGCACACCGGCAGGTAGGAGCATAGGGCACAGGTCTAAACCATAAGGTCACCAGAATCTCTCCACTCCTGTGGAAACGAGGCCTGTCTACTGGAGCAACATATGCCTAGGGCATGGTTGTGTGGCTTGGTTGACACATAGCTAGATTTTTTTGCGATTTGAAAGCAGGAAGATACCATTATTTTACTCTTGTCAATGGAATCCGTGAGCACAGAAAATACCTCTACCTGTGGGCAGATGTACTCATGTAAAGCTTCCCATCTCCTCTAATTGCCAAAGTGGTTTGAGGGAAATAGGATTAGACAGAGCATTTGTAATTCTAACCAGACTGCAGTTCCCTTGGCTCATAGCGATGATAGTCTACAAACCTTGGAAGCATCTAGCTTTTCCAACACTCTGCTGCAGCTGGACCCCTTCAGTCACCCTGAACTTCACACGCTGGTTTTATAGCCTGGAACCGTAGAGTCTAAGTCTCCAGCAACATGGATACATCAGGAACCAGTTAACCTTCTGTTAAAATCTTAAGCTTCCATAAGCAGCGTGTACAAAAGCACTGGGAGAATTTATTCACTTAAGACGTAGATCTCAGTTTAGCCAGAGACCACTGATTTCTCCTGGGTGGAAAGGATTAAGCCTGAGTTATCTAAAGGTTCAATTCTCTACTCTGAGGGTTAGTAATACAAGATTTCTTGTGTCAATTTTCTCCTCACATCTCCTGTTTCTTCATAGCTGTTGCACTACAGAGACTTGCAGTGGAACTGGGGCACTTGAACCTTGGTACTGCAGGCTCTGGGAGTCTACTTTCTGATCCTCTAGAGAAGGCCTTGCCATATTTGTTTGTCTCCTTCTGTAATAGCAATTGCGTCAGTTAGGAGAGCGATCTGGGTGCTATGTCAGTTTAAAGAATCCTATCTTGAATTCTTCCTTTAAAAGATGGTTCTTAAGCTTGGTCTTGACTTTGTACAAAGCCACGAAAACAAAACTAAAACTAAACAAACCAAACCACTGAGCTCCACCTAAACCAAATAATTTCTCTCCCTTTATTTCCCCCCTAAACTCAAATATTAAAAAAACAGCCTCGTAATCTGGATGTGAAATGGACCAAAGTGTGGAGGAGAACCTAATTCACTGGAATCTTAAAAATGTCTGAAGGACTGCAGTCCTACTCTGCCTCTTAATGGGTCTAATCAAACACTTATTTGGATGCTTTCCATGCTTGATAAGACCCCTCCTGGGGGGCGTCAAAGTACATTCTGCAAGGGCCTGTGGGTGAAAATCACAGAGCTTTTCAATGAAGTCACTTGAGAAGCAATTCTATGAAGCACTACAAGACTCATTTTCTCTCCTGAACTGATGCAGCATTTGGTCCTTTCAGCTCTCCTTGATTTAAACTATGCAATAAAATAAAATATAAAAAA
Organism: Chelydra serpentina; assembly: GCA_037349315.1. Lineage (NCBI taxonomy): Eukaryota > Metazoa > Chordata > Testudines > Chelydridae > Chelydra > Chelydra serpentina. The sequence goes on from JBAIAC010000023.1 coordinate 3,486,179, forward strand.
TAAATCAATAAGGTCAACTTTCATTTCTCCTAGAGAGCTTTATGTGGCTCTTGTATTTGATTCCTCTGTTACTTACTTATTTGCTAGTAACACCCAGACCAATGCATGCCCCATATACAGGAGAAAGAAAGTTAGTCTCCTGTCATATAACTTTTATTTCTCAAAATGGAATGCATTCATTGGGGTAGGAAGCCCCTCTGTGTATATCAATGTTTGTAGATGTTAGAATGAAAGGTATCTTAATGCTACTGGCCTACAGTGGGGTTTATGTTTTTCAGGATGTAGTGCTGCAGCAGTCCAGCAGATGAAGCCTGAATCTAAAGAAGGAAATGGGAAGGGTGGGGGTTGCTTATGCTGTCTCTACTGTGGTGTAATGAGCAAATCCAGACAAGTGGATAATGTCCAGACTAGTGGATTCCTGGACCAATGTATTTTCTATTAGCTTATCTGTAAACAATACTGAAAGTGTGCGTATCTGTTTCTTCTGACTTCTTTACATTCAGAATGAGCCTGCCGAATCACCGGTTATTATTGCCATGAAACTTAATAATGAAACCGGACCTCCTAGCGAATACTACTCATCTTCTAGTCTTGTCCCAGAGGAAGGTGGGAGGACTCCTTTGCATATTGCCTGTGAGAGAGAGGATAACCCCAAGGTAGGAACACAATGAAACTGTAAGAATGTCCCTCCTCTAGGCTGTGGTTTTGCTCCTGTAGAATGCACGTAATTCCCAATCCTCAAATGACATATCTTACCCTACTGGGGAATCCTCCGTAGAATCTGATTTAATGTGGCTTCTGTGGAAGAAATAAAACTCTCATCTCTTTTATGGGAAGGGTCTGATGCTTTAGTCTGTGTGATCTTGGCTGCTCTGGGGAGTTTAGCTATGGGTGGCCAGCCACAAGTGTAGCTGCTCTGGTGGCCCAACAAGAAATGAACTAACGAGTACATTAAAAACCCTCTATTATTATGCGTGCGTGGTCTAACTGAACTACTGTGCCATGTGGTTTATAGAACTGCCCTTCCTGATCCAGCCCCTTTTTGTTTGTTCTTTTTCTCCTGTCATGGCCAAATTCCGCATTGTGAACACTTTGAGGCAGGGATGTTATTTTAATACTTGTTTTGTGTGAGGTGATTGTTGGTGTGTCCTGAATCAATGGCAGTGTTTAGCCTGGTAGATTGCCTGAGGGTCTTTTGAACTCTGCTTGGTTTATTTTTTTGGTCTGTCTAGCACAAACATTTTATCAGAGCTCCAATACAGTAAACAAGTTTTTAATTAGAACCCCCCCTCAACCCTGCCTTCCCCAAAAGTCAAGCCATAACTAATTGATTTCCATTATACATTGTCACTTACTATATCCCATTTTCTTCCTCTGATATTCTGTCCCACTGCTTTGATCTTGTGGTTCTACATATTAGGATTCTTTCACGTAGCTTCATTCTTTGACTTTCAACCTCTTTTTAATGCCTTGCCTTAAAACGGACTCTAAATAGCAATGGTGTAAAGGTTTCTGTTATCTTCTTCTTAATTACATTTGATGACTGGCCCTATGCAATTTAACAAATGTGAAAAAGTCCCATTTACTATGCCAGGATGCGTTACGTTCAATACATTGTGTCCTTTCAGGAGTTGATTGCTTTGCTGACATGCATTTCTTACTTCGCAGGTTTTTTATGGTTGGTTTTACATACAAATAAAAAGTCAATAAGCTAACCTTACCTCTCGGTCCTCTCTCAAAATCATACATAATTAAGAATTTTAATTACTGTAGATCTTAGTTTCCAGGAATTTCAATCTGTTTTTATCCTAAAGTTGTTTTGAAGCTATTGAGTATTTAAAAGTTACAATTCGTATATAACTAACCTCTATTGTAGAGCTCCCTTTTGCATTTACACAGTCAACTCCTGCATTCAAGGATTTATATCGTCGTGTAAGATTCCTTGGTATAGGTTAAACATTCTTGGCTACGTGGGGAACTATTCTGGAAAATGTGATTCAAATTGGGGGCTGTTAGGTTTTTTCATGTATATGTGTGTGCTTATCTGTTTTGCAGGTGGGGCTGGTAGCACTGCCTTTTACTAAGGTTGCCCAACATTTCCAATCATAAGACCCTGTCTTAAGATGCTCATAACTTTGCCAAGTGTCTGCCTTTTTCGTGGACTATTTCAGCCAAAATGGTTCATGTTTTTCTGAAAATGAGGCTAGGGAAAAATAAGTGGGTTTTGCCCACGTTAAAAAATTCTGGCGGTTTTTCTTTGAAAAGCTCTAGCAATTCCATGCTTAGAAATTTGACTGGGAGTGCCTAGAGACTGGGGGAGTGGGGAGAGACTGGTGAAATGAGGCGTCTGGGGATTGAAGGGAGAACTGGGAATGCCGTGCAAGGAATGACGGGAACACTGGGTCAGGGAGATCAGAACAGTGAGACTAAGACTTGCTGGGGAAGGAGTCTGGGACTGGAATGAGAATATTGGGGCAAAGAGACAGGACAGGCGCAGATTAGAGGGGATGGGGCAGAAAGGGTCATGCTTGGTGGGAATGAGCGGAAGGGCCTGTGCCCACTAGAGAGCACACTCCCCTCCAGAGCCTGGGATGGAACCAAGATCCCTGAAGCCCACCAAATATTTAGGGAACCCACTTGCAAAGTGTCCCATACTCGTGTAGTGCTGGTCCACGTAGAGAATTACAATCTCCTGCTGCTATCAGTAGTTATTCCATTAGCTAAAGTGGCAGCGGTCTGTGTGGTGGGTCTAAAGGTCCCAACTCTGCTGCTGATACATGTGGGGGTCCCCGTGCAGCCACCGGATGGAATTGCTGTTTTCTTTGTGTTTTATTAACAAGCTAGGGAATTATACACACAGAAGATCATTAAAAGGCCATTATTAATGTTGTATTCTCAAGCACTCAAAAATTAGGAAATGTCAGAATTAAGGTTGCCCGTGCAACCAGTCTTTAATTACATGATCACATTCTATTTTTTCCACAGGACCCCTGCTTCATTAAGTGTACAGAATGGACAATGTTTACTTAGCAAGTTGCTATTCAGTAATTTTTCTCCTCATTCGGTCTATGGCCCCAGGCCTTACTTAGTGCACAGTCTTCAAACCCTGCTGTGATGATTGAAGTATTAATTTCCTCATGGGACTTTCTGTGATGCTTATCACTATAATATTTGAGTGCTTCACAAACATTAATGAAGTTAGTTTCACAACACCCCTGTGAGATGAGGTATATTAGCCCATTTTAGAGATGGTGAACTGAGGCACAGAGAGATTAAAGTCAAAAGTATCCATTAATTTTGGGTGCCCAATTTGAGATGACTAGGACCTGATTTTTCAGAGCATTTAGGTTTATACAACACGCCATACGTGGAGAGCACAGCTCCTGTTCACTTCAGTTGCAGCTTTGAGTGCTCAGCACTTCTGCAAATAGACCTCATGCTCTCAAGTCAGGCACCCGGAAAATGAAGAATACTCACTTAGTGACCACCTATGAAAAGTTTGGCTTGTGTCACTTGCCCAGCATCACATAGGAACCTTATGCAGAGATGGGGGTAGAATCCAGTTCTCCAGGGCAGCATTCAGCTGCCTTCATCTTGAGACCCTCCTCTCTCTTCTTGCAATCCTCTGCCTCTTTCACTACACACCTTCCAATTTCTGCAACAAAAGAGGCAGGGGTCTTACAGACAACAGTCTCCTTCACTACATAACCCTAATTCGTCTATACCGCGTGTCCTTCATATGCACTGAATGAGGCTGTGGTCCTGTGATAAAAATAGTATGTAATCATGTAAATAAAGACTGAATTTTAATGTGTATGCACAAGGGGCCCCAGTTAAGGTTGCACATACAACCTTAATTTTGGCAGTTCCCAACTTTTGAGGGTTAAAAAAGCAACCTTAATAATGTTCTTTTTTAATGTTGTTTTTCTATGTAATACTTGTATGTGTTTATAGCAAGTGTTTAATGCTGTTGTTTTTCATAAGCTTAATGTCTTGATTTTATTTTTTATGATCTAATTCTGCCTTTTCCCCCCTACCCAGCATGTCAGAGATGTTGTCCACCTCCTCTTAACTCATAAGGCAAATCCTAACACCTTGTGGAGTGGCCATTCACCACTTTCCCTGGCAATTGCCAGTGGGAATGACTTGGTGAGCATCATCTAATTCCTTCTTTCTTTCTTTACTTGGTTAATTTTTGCTTTGGTTCCTTCCCCGATAGGAGCCAAGATAGCTTGTGTGTTGGAGTGACCCATGTTTATTTCCAATGAAAGTATCTAAATTTACTTTTCTTTCAAAACTATGGACATAACCTGAGTTTTCCACTGTATTAAACGGGGATTTCTCTTTATGGATTGGTGGCTAAGAGCTTAGCAGGATTCAAAGAGGAATATCTATATACGGATCATGAGAACATCCACTTACACTGTAGGATACCCCGAAAATATATTACAAAGAACATAAACCATCATACTTTTGGGTTTAAGTCAAGAACTAACTGATGGGATTAGGAAGAATCTTCCTCTACAAACATTATGTAACTGTCTACCAAGTTACTACTTGTACCTTCTGACGCATCTAATGCTGGCCACTATCAGAGACTTGACATTGGAATAGATGGCTCACTGGTCTGATCCAGTAATGTAGTTCCTATTTAAAACAGTTTGGTTTGAAATGATCAAAACTACTAACAACTCAAAATGCTGTTCTGAGCATGCCCTTTATAAAATTTCCATATAGATGCACTATCCAGGCATTAATTGCTTTGGAAATAAACACTTTTAAGAACTGCTTAAGAGAGAACATTTCAGCCACTGTATAGATGATTCCTCTTGACCTGGATCCTCCTTATCTGCTTCTATTAGTGTGTGTTTGAACCTGGGATCATTAGAATACACATTCAATTATAATTGCCCATGCTGTGGGACTTTTGTGCCTCCAGAATCTAGTCTAGCAGATTCACTGGGGGTCTGAATGTGATTTTGTAAGTATCGCACTAGTACTACTAAAATCTGCTCTCCTTAAAGTGCACATGTATTAATTTTTGCATTTAATAAAGACAATAGGGCAATACTTAAAAAATCCCACCGTTGCTCCAGGTGTACACCAATGGGGTCGTTTCTTTTATTAAGCGAGAAAATAAGGAGAAACTGTTGCAATAAAACAAAAAGGGAAGGTTTTTAGATTTTAATATAAAGTTTTGAATAACTTCATGAAAGGAATGAATTTGGGTTTTACTGTGTTATAGAGATCTCTTGATTAGCCCTTTTTATATTAAGAAAAAGTTAGTCCTGAAGCACAATGTAGGAAATTCTCATCTGAAGAAGATTACTTTGCCTGACTTGAATTTTTTTTTTAATTAAATGCACAAAGTAATGCAAAGGAAACTACTGAAAAGTATTTGACTTTGTTAGCATCCTTTAGCTATTTCCAAGTAGAATGGCCACATATTGATTGTCTATATAGAACTTGTTTATACTGTAATTATAGTCTTGGCTAATATTATACTGAGTCCACTTGGTGCTCGCTTGTTAGCTGTGATGCTAAGGATCATTTAATGACCTAGAGAGCTCTTGGATCTGGACTCCAGTTCTTTACAACTGGTTAATCTACAGTGCTAAATACATTATAATAGCAGTATTAACTCACCCACATTGCATGTGGGCAGTATTTTTCATTACTTGTTAGCCTAGTAAATGCAAATCCAAATGCAGTACTACTCTGTACAATGTAGTTGAGTTCTCAGGGAGGGAAAGTAGTATTGGAGACACTGACTTTTGAGGGAGCTGTATGTTTGTTTGAGAATCCAAGGAGAACAGTTGAAATCCCAGAAGATTAGAAAAGAACTAACCGAGGCCTCAGTCCTGCAGTTGGCTTTGGGTGAACAGATTCCTGTGCTTGCAAGGAGCCCCATTGACACTGGTGAAGCTCCTTTTGAACAAAAGGGACCTTTTATTTTTATTATTTTTATTTTGGCATGGCATTCCCCTCTTTAAATAAAAGGAAATTAGGCAATCCAGGGAATCATGGAGCAACAGGTTTAATTACAATACACTGCTAGGCCGATTTGATAAAGCAGTATTTATAACCACTTAGAAGACAGAGAGGGAGGTGTTAAGCAATAGATAACATGAATTCAGCAAAAATCACGCCTAATTACCTGGCCTCATTCAGCTCAAGGTATAGTATCCCTGGTCTCCCAGTCCATGCAGGGTACCAAAGCCCATGGATAGAGAGTCTGACCCAGGCTTTTCTAAAGACACCTTTGATTGTCCGAGAATGGGTTTGTGGGAGTCTGTACAGCCTGTGCCATTCTGTTTTTCTGGTAGTGCACAGGCTTTGTAGTTTAGAAAAGCATAACTGCAGATGACTTTTTTAACACTACACTATGAAGCAGTTGACACATGGTTGTTCAGTATGGATCTATGATTTTTATCATGCTAAAAATGCAATACAAAGCAAGTGCAAAAATTATTCTCATAGACCAATAGTTAGATGTTATTACTTTATGCCTTTAAGTTACTGAAAAATACTAGCGTGCATTCCTGGTATATTATTTTAAACACAGATATCATTGTACATTTTGGATCTCACAGTCCTGCTGTAAAACTGTCTAAGATGACATCATCATTCATTGATTTCTCATATTTAACTATGCCTGTTTGCAGGCAGTGACTGAACTCTTAGCGTATGGAGCTGACCCCAATCTTCCATTAAGCAACGATATAGGTAGTGCCCTTTGTGCTGCTGTCAATACTACATATGAACAGAAGAGGACCATAGCAAACAGGTTTTTATTGGTAAGAAAACATATGTTGTTTTTAAGTATCAGAGGGGTAGCCGTGTTAGTCTGGATCTGTAGAAATGACAAAGAGTGCATGCATCTGAAGAAGTGGGTATTCACCCAGGAAAGCTTATGCTCCAATACGTCTGTTAGTCCTTAAGGTGCCACAGGACTCTGTCGCTTCATATGTTGTTTTTGACTTTTCTAATTAATTTTTTCAGCAGGTGTTTCGAATGCTGGTTCTTCTTTGTGATTCAGTTCAGCGACGCTGACTTCTGTCAGCGTCGGTGGGTGCTGACGCCGGGCCCTGCCCCCGACGCCGGGCGACGTTGTGGGGGCCCGCCCCTGACGCCGGGCCCCGCCCCCGACGCTGGGTGACGTCACGGGGCCCCGACGCCACCGCAACGTCGCCGGCGGCGGGGGCGGGCCCCGGAACATCGCCCGGTGCTCCGGTAAGTTGGGCGCGAGCTCCGGGGATGGCGGGGAGTTGCCGGTGGGTGCAGAGCACCCACCAATTTTTCTCCGTGGGTGCTCCAGCCCCGGAGCACCCACGGAGTCGGCGCCTATGATTCAGTTGTCTTTCCTAATAACCTTCAGTGATGCAGGTTTTTTTCTTAGTAACTCAGTGATTCAACTGCCAATTCCTTTTGTTTCTGTATCTGAGTTTGTGCTGGGAAAATGAACTGTGTTGGAAAACATATTAACATGTTTTAACTAGCATGGAGTCACTTGCCTACTGTACACAGGGGCAAGTCATGTTTGAATTATGGTAGGTGATTGTGGTTAATCTTGGGTCCCCGCCCACATCCAGGGTTCACTGCAAGTAACTGTCATATTTTTAAATGCAGCTATCATTACTTACCTCACGTTAGGGTAAAAATTGTGTTTAACACTGTCACTAAAATAATATTAGTTGACTGGATGCATTTTCCCAGTGTGGATAAGGCCCAGGAGACTGTTAGGCCTTATCTACCTTGGGGATTTTCTCAAGTTCTAGCCAACAGCATAGCCAGTGCAAACCCAGAGTTAGGGGAAGGCAGCCACAATCTGCACCAGTTAAGCTTATGCCAGTTTCAAGCAGAGTAAAATCAAATGGTGCAAATCACTGCTTGGAGCAAATTCCCAATGTAGACAAGGCCTTAGGGAAGGAGGTTAGTTTCTGATGTCTGTCTCTCTTGCAGTCATAATTGTCTGACACCATAATCATTTTTACAGCAGCCAGTTGTCATATCACAAGCAGGATATGGTGGGCAATAAAAATGCAGGAACAGATGAATTGTGGGCTCCTCTGAATCCCTTGCATTTCATACGAGACTAATGCAAGCCATATTCTTTGTATAGTCCTGATCAGCATGTCTGGAAATGTATATATTTTACTGTGGGTTCTGCCTGATATAATATATTGTAACTTTGAGGATTACAGATAAACAATGAGAATGAAAAAATATTTCCATAGATGCCTGAACAGAAGTGGCGATTGGATGAAATTGATATCCCTGAAAATCAGGGCCATGACTGCCTACATGGGTGTTGGAATTTTCTCATGCAAAACCCTTCTGGGCATGTGAAAACTTCATCATTAGAGTCTTTCACCTGCACACCCAGGGGTTTATGTGAATAAAGCATGCACTCAGTTGTGTTCTTACAGAGTTGCATTTGCGCAAGTAGAGACCAGGGACTGGTGATCAGTCCTTTCAGTTTAATTATAACAGGAGATCACAATTTGATTGAACATCCTGCCTTTTATAATGTTTTTCAATTTTGTTGTTTTGCATTTTGTTTTTCTTTCTCCAGATTGATAAACTAATTGAGGCTGGTGCAGATATGTTAATGCCAATTACTCTTAGCCAAGGGAGAAGAACTGCAGTGGGAACTGTAGTAGACTATGCATATTATAAATACTTTCAGGTATCTCTTTGACCACTAGAATTTAAAATTAATGTTAATATTAATCATGTTCTTCAGATCCACAGATAGAGACAACCAGATTTTCTCGTTCTGCACCTGTCACTTTGTCAGGGGCATAGGCGCCGACTTTTGTCGGCGCTGGTGGGTGCTCGCGCCCCCGCCACCCCCAACTCCACCCCCAGCCCCGCCCCTTCCCCAAATCCCGGCACTGCCTCCTCCCCTGGCGCGCTGCATCCCCCTCCCATCCCTCGGCTTGCAAGCTGGGGAGGAGGGGGAAGCAGCAGAGCACCCACCGGGCCCGGCAGCTCCCCGCTAGCACCCTCCCCTCCCCGCGCCGCCAGCTCACCTCTCGGAGGCTGAGCCAGACGCGAAGGCAGCCTGCCGCTTTTCCTGGCTCCCTCCAGCTGGTCGGGGGAGGGAGGGGTATGGGGAGGAGGCGGCGGGCCTGGCTCCGCCTCCGCCTCGCCGACCAGCTGGAGGGAGCCAAGAAAAGTGGCTGGCAGCTGCCGCTTCGCGTCTCGCTGAGACTGGAGGTGCAGAGGTTAGTTGGGTGCGCGGCGGGGAGCTGCCAGTGAGTGCTGAGCACCCACCAATTTTTCCCCGTGGGTGCTCCAGCCCCAGAGCACCAACTGAGTTGGCACCTATGGTCAGGGGTAGATGCTAAAAGCACCAGCAGACTCTCTTTTGTCCAGTTGTCTTGAGACTCATTCCATTCACCACTAAACTTTTACCCCTAAAAAGGTAACAGAGGTCTAAAAAGCCCTGGTAGTTCTGCCGTGGGAGAGAAATGATTTGGTCACACTTTATATTAAGATTCCATTTATAGATGGTTTATAAAGAGTTAATGAATGATTGACAGATGTTATAAGCATGTTACAGACATGAGTAGTATATATTATTGAGAGAAGCACATCAGTAAAAGGTGTTATAGATGGTTATAAATTATGACTGTAGGCAACTTATTGACTGGTTTAGAAGAATCTAGCACAGGGGTGGGCAAACTTTTTGGCCCGAGGGCCACATCAGGGTTGCGAAACTGTATGGAGGGCTGGGTAAGGAAGGCTGTGTCTCCCCAAACAGCCTGGCCCCTTCCCACTTCCTGTCCCCTGACCGCCACCACCTGGGACCTCCTACCCCAACCCCCCCCCCCGGGACCCCACCCCCTCTCCAACCCCCCCTGATCCCCGTCCCCTGACTGCCTCAACCCCTATCCACACCCCTGCCACCTGACAGGCTCCCCCGGACGCCCACGCCTATCCAACCCCACCCATTCCCTGTCCCTTCCAACAACCCCCTGTCCCTTCCAACAACCCCCTGTCCCCTGACTGCCCCCTGGGACCCTCTGCCCCTTATCCAACCCCCACCCCCACTTCCCACCCCCTTGCCATGCTGCTCAGAGTGGCAGGACTAGAAGCTGCGCCACCTTGCTGCCCGGGAGGCGCCAGCCATGCCGCCCAGAGCGCTGGTAGCGCAGCGAGCTGAGGCTGCAGGAGAGGGGCCAGCAAGGGGGGGGCCAATAAGGGGGGGACCAGTAGCTCAAGGGCCGGGCAGGATGGTCCTGTGGGCTGGATGTGGTCTGCGGGCCATAGTTTGCCCACCTTTGATCTAGCACAATGGATTAACTGTTAAAATATATTAAAATGTATTAACCCTTTATGAATTGAACCTTAACATAAAGTGTGATTCATTATTTGCCAGATTCAGTAATTCTGCTTTCTTTGGACTTATTTGCTTTAAAGAGCTGCTGATGCTTCCTGGAAATCTTTGAGATAATTTCTGTTTAGAAACATTGCTGGCTTGGGTCATCATAGTTTCATAGCACTTAGCCCCTTCTGGTCTTATTAGATCATCTAGCCTGACCACCTGCATATCCCAGGGCATTAAATTTCACTTATTTGGAGCCTCATGACTTTAGTTAAACTAAAGCTTTTTAGTCATCAGGACAGATTAAGGGGCCACCAAAGGGCCCCCTGCAGTGGCAGGGAATTGTTGTGGTGAAACATGTCCTCAGGATCCTAGTACACAGTCCATACCCCATGCTGCAGAGGAAGGCGCAAAAAAAACCCGAATCAGCCCCAGGGAAATTTGCTTCCTGACCCCAAATCTGGTGAGCAAGATACAGCAGTCAGGCACCTAAGACAGAAGAGTCTCTGTACCACCTAAAAGCACTGGTCTGCTTCTCCTCCTCTAAGGGAGTCCTGCCCAATCAAAAGAGTAGCACCTAAAAAAATTGGTCAAAATATTAAATGTGATTGTTTTTAAATGTTATGTTCCAGCTTGCTCCACTGTGTTGTGTAAAAATGGCAGGTATTTGGAGAGGAGAGGGGATCCTGTCCCTTGGCATAGGTTGAAACTGCTAGTTAGTATTTAGTAGGGCTGATACAGCACTATACATTATTACTTCTGTGTTGGGCATCCCTTCATCTAGTCAAGTTTACTTCCTGCTAAGAATAATATGGAAGCACGTTTGCCATGTTAGCTGTCTATACCCTATTTCTTATTGTGTATTGTGGATAATTGTGTGTTGCAGGATAAGAAGATAGCACATACTCCATACCATGCATTATTGCCTCCGGAACGGGATATTTTCAATGCACGCAGGGAGCTGCTAGAGTACATTAGTGACCGGCTTCGTGAGAGTGTTGTCTTGAAAGAGAGAGAATGGGATAGAGAAGAACTTCGGAAATCCAGGAAATGTGAGTTCAAGCTAAGCCTGCAGTCCATGTAAATGTTGTGTAACGGTGTATGGGGATTTGCACTTGTGGGTTCCTATGCTGTGGGATTAAACTATAGCCCCTAATGATGAATTTGTTCCTCTATAACACTTTTCATCTAGGGATCCTGGTGCTTTACAGAATCCCATTGTCCTTCTAGAGTAAGTGGGTCCCATTCTCCTTTTATAGCTAGGGACACACCTAAATACACTGGGGTTAAGTGATTTGCTCAAGTTCTTGCTCAAATCTGTGGTACTGCCAGGCATAGAACCTGCATCTCTCTGTGTTACCTGTGTTTCAAGCACAAGATAATCCTGCCTCTAGAGATTACCTAAAATGTGATAAATTAATTTTAGTGTGGGATTGTTACCTTCTGCAATTCACATAACCTGAAATTCTATGGCTTGTGTTATGCAGTAGGTCATAATAATCATAATGGTCCTTTCTGGGCTTAAAAATCTGTTAACATCTGTGTACTTCAGTTTCCTCATATATAGACTGGGGATGTATTGCCAACCTTTGACGTTCTTATCTTAAAGCATTTTAATTTAAAAATCTGAGACAAGCCCCACTCTTGTTCTTAGGGAGTAGTGAAAATCCGTGATATATTTGTCTGTGGGTGTCACATAGTTCTCATCCCAGCAGGTGACCCTAGTCTTTAAGATGTTTTATGGACTCACAATGAGGGATATCCAAAATATGAACATTACTTAGGATTTTTTTTTAATTGTATGATACAGTGTTTTCTGTAACTTCCATTTCAAGAAGAAACTGTTCTGGCCTCTATAATAACCATCGTGGGCCAGGGAGTCAGATTGACCAATGGGTATGTTTGTGGCATAACCACACCACAGGGCTGAATGCAGTTTTAATGGAAGTGGCCCTGGTGACCAGCGTGCTTATTCACAGACTCTAATGGTGAGGTCTAATTTTCTCTTTTACATGCTGGTACAGTAGATGCAAGTCCTCGTGCTCCCTCAGCTAGAAGGAAACGGGTGGACAAGCGTGCTGTAATAATGCTACCACGGGAGGAAGTGAGGTATGCTAAAGATGCTGAACACAAACACGTATAATTCTTAGCCAAATATATCACTTCATGGCTCTGCCTCACCTGGACCATTGTCACCAGCACCCCTTCTCTGGCCTCTCTGGCTTTCCCCTCACTTCTTCAATCTATCCACTTTTCAGCAGCTAAAATTATCTTCCCCTGCTGCTCTGAAGTTAGCCAAGGTGGCTGCTATGAATGGACAAAGATGTTACAATTTTCTGGTTGTTGACAAATTGGTCATTATATTCCGAGCCTAGTAATTCAAAAGAAGCCAGTCTAACCTCAGGCTTCCCAGACAAATTCTCCTGTGGTCCAGCACAAAACAGCCATCTGCAGAGATCTTTTTACAAGTCTAGAATTGAGTCAAAAGTCTTACGCACGTAGACCCCTGCCCAGCCTTGCAATATGATCTGCATGGGCAGATCCTCGTGCCCACTCAGATCCTCATTGAGGACTTCATGTGTACAGGGTTTCCCCCTAAGTTTCACATTGCAGGATCAGCACCTTAGCGAGGAAGTCACTACTTCAGTTCCATAATACATGTGCAACATTATGTACAGTGGTTAAAATTTAAAAAAGCCAGTGCCACCAGTTACCATACACTGGTATCGGGAAAATATTGTACTGTCCTGGATAGCACTGTCTTTTATCTCTTCTTATCATAGATTACTCTTTGATGGTGGCCATTGTGTTTGTGTGTTAGTATAGGTTATTTACTTGGCTGCGCATGTTCTTACCCTGCATGTTGGTAAAGCGAAATATAGAAAATTCTGAAGTCATAACCCTAATCTCCGATGCCCTTTCCCAATATTTCTTCCAAACTGAATTGAAGATACAGGGCTAGATTTTCAAACCAGAAAGGTACATAATGTATGTGGCTACTATGGACCCATACTTATTTAGGAATTGTAGTCCCTAATGTGAGATGAGAAGGAAATGGAAGTAGTTTAGGAATTTACAAATGTAAATCTACCAGCATTTACAATTTTTAATACTTTTATTTTAGGGTCATTTAAAACATTCATAGATATAATCCAGGCCTGGGATCAATAAAGGATTCAACGTTTCCCTTACCTGGTAGTTCTGACTTTGGGTGTTGTGTTGTTACCCAACTGTTGCAGAAAAGCTCTAGGTCCAGTGGTGGAATGTAACACCGACACACTCCAGTCATTGGCGGGCGGGATTGAACCTGGGACCTCTGGATCTTAGTGCATGAGCCTCTCTACCGCATGAGCTAAAAGCCATATGGCTATTAGCTAAGGCTATAGAGCGGATACTCACTCTCACACTCACACTCTCTCGTCTCAGTGCCACTAGATGGGATAGAACACCACATCCAGGAGGTGTGTGGGTTACAATAACAATGGAGATAAACCTTCACACTTCCCAGGAAATGAGAAATGGAACTATGTTTGTTAGAAGAGAATGGGAAGAATTAGTTGAAGCCCAGGTGGGATGGAAAATGGAAGCCAAAATTATTCTTTGCTTATTCCAGAATATATTACTTTATTATGTTTCCAAGTTTCCCTTGATCTCCAAGATTACAGAATGGATGCTGGCTGGGAATATTCATATTAATACTTCAGGGACTCGCGGAGATCTTTTTTTCCCCAGCTGTGCCATTTTGTTAACAGTATTGATTGTATTAATGATGCTGACACTGAAGAGACTGAAGCAAGACACTAATAGAGTCTATGATACACTGCCAGAAATGCTATAAAAATCAAAGCCCTCAATGCCAAAGATGTTGGATGATCCCATTGCATCCAGTATTGCCTTTAGAAACAGTTAATGAAAAGCTAAGAGGCACTGAAATACTTAAAAATTATATTAATACTTGTCGTGCTTTACTGTGTACAATGAATACCTACACTAGCTAGCCTGTAAGCCATATCTTGAGCTGTTATTTTGTCAAATCTCACAAGCTAATCAGGGTGAGACATACAAATACTGTCAAGGAAATCAGTGCTGTACAGGGTTAGTGGTGGAGAGTCAGTAGGCAGTGCTTTTTTGTTTGGGTCCATACTGAACCAATAATCCAGCATGGTGATTGGCCCTCTGTACTGGGGTGAGGTTAGGTGATGAGTGTGGAGTGGGAGGGTATCTTTGGGAGGAGATGAACAGAGGTCCTGACCACTTGTGGTTCTTAAGGATCCTAAGATACTTTTAAAAGGTACAGGGGTATTTATTTCTGGTGCCTAGGCCACATTGCAACCGGGGTAAGTACATTCTGCCTGTCTAAATATCTCCTGCAGCATCAATGGGATAGAGCATTCTTCACTCCTTGTCCTAAACTGATGGAGAGTTGCTGTGGTGCAAGCAGTGTGCTCCAGCAGTGGCTGTGTTGTGTTCCTCAGTACTAACGAGGTTTTTACAAACCTTCTCCAAATCTGACTACTTGTATTTGTGACCTGCTGTCAGATTTAATCTTGCGTAGACACTCACTCCTACATTTAGTACTGGAGAGCGAGCCAATGCCAGGAGCTGGCTGGTGTGCACAATGAATTGGCAAATGAGGGGGCTTCAGTATGGGGCAGGCTTTGGACCTGTTGCCTTTTGGGACACTTCACAGATAGCAACATAAGCACTGTGAGCCACCACAGTGCCTCGCTCCTGTTGGTTACCCTGGTGGATGAGGGCAGGGTTTACCCCTGTATTGCTGTACATTTTGATTTCCTTTGCTATGTAAAGTGTAAATATGTTGGCAAAGCCATGAAAAACAAAATAATAAACATGAGCTCTCCTGATGGTCCTTCTCATGCTATTTCTTTTCCAGACAGCCCTTCTTTAAATACTGCTACCAGTGTGGGCGGGCTATAGGGATTCGACTCACTCTTTGCACACGCTGTTACGAGATCTTCACTTGCAGCAAGGCTTGTAAAGTCAAAGCCTGGACTGAGCGTCACAGGCGCGAGTGCTTTGGAGCTACAGGTAGGTTTGATTGATGATACCCCATAGAGCGCAGGGAAAGCAAGGCACGTGGGTCATGTACGTTGAAATACGTTGCTGAAGTGTATGGTCTGTTTTTAATGGTATGTTTGTTAGTTAAACACTAAGGCAAGATCAAATTTATAGCAACAGGTTTAAGTTAATGTATCAATTGACCTTGAGTAGGCTCATACTTATTAAAATGGTTAGATGTAAGAAGCTTGGTATAGTAGCATTATCATTGATTTCAACCTAAGAGACTTTTTAAAGGTGAACGGCAAAGCAGAAATAAAAGTTAAGTTGCAGTGAGCACAGATTTCTGTGCCTCAGGCGCCCAATAAACCAGGTTATATGGGCCTTTCAGCACAGAAATAACCTTTTGCTGACCTTTATGCAATTAAAAATGAAAAGATTGTGAAATCCTTTTCTTGGTCCACTGAATCACAAATACCGTGCCTCCCACTTCAGCCCTTGTAATCTGCAGTATTTGTATCATAAGTATAAAAAATGTACACGCTGATACAAGAAAAATGTTCTACACATCTGTAGAAGACTTGCATAATGAAGCGATACAAAAAAGCAGACTTGCTGTCACTAGGCCAGATGCTTGGATATTTGAGTGAATGAGAAATCTCTCAAATGTATTTTAGTGGCAGCTCAGTACACGACTCTTCCCTCGGGATCTATATTAAATGTGTGGCTTCGGAAAATGCTAGGTCTGTGCTATCAGAGACTAATAAAATGGAAAATGTGCACCCTCTAACTTGTAGCCTTTAAAGATCCCTTGGATTTTCCACAAGTGAGGTTTAACATTGTTGTCCAGCCAAATTACAATGGATTATTATGTTTTGTTTACTTGCAGTAAATTCCTTCTGCTTTTTTAACAGGATATGATGGTGTTTTCATATCCGATCTTTAAGCTGTTGTTACATTGCTGTGTGCTGTTTCCATATTTCATTCTACAGATGGCAGCTACATTTCTTTTGGTGTATACACTTGCTTGTATATGCCTGTGCTATATATAAAATGTACATGTGTTTGTAGATGCTTTAGAAACCCTGGGGATAAAGGAAGTATGGAAGCATCTAAAATGCTATATCATTCCTGCTACTGCTTCAGTGCATATGGGAGAAGAAGGAAATATGGGAAACACTAGTTGCAGTGCACACCCCAAACCACCAGATGGCGATGAAAACTATCAAATAATGTGGTAGGCTCTAGTTGAAAAATCAACACAACACATTAAACAAAGATATTAAAGTTTCCCAATAAGATCTTGACTACAAGAAAACTAAGTTCTTGACCAACCAGGATGATGCTGATCTTGCTAGAATATGGTCATTTTTTTGGCTCCTTCATCATGCTGACCAACTTACTGTTGCATATTGACCACAGCAAACAAGTCAGGACAGTGGGAAGGACCTCTGCTAAGATGGTACAACCTCTCCTGTGACAGTAGTAGTGACCACTTAATGCAAATGAACTTTTTCCTTCCCATGTGAATTAATAATAAAGATGAAAAAGCAACAACAAAAAAGCCATATTCAACCTCATGGATCTTGTTTACGTTGTAAGAAATATGACTGCAGCGTGATCAGAAAAATTAAGTGTTAAGAATACAGCTGAGATATGATTAAATAATATCCAGGCAGTAAACAGGGGTGAAGTTACCATTGTGTTGGCTCCAGTACATGTACTTGTGTTGGAGGATTCTGTTGGGAAAAACATAGACCTGCTGCTTTATAAGTGCCAAAAATCTAAGACTTCTGCTAAAACGTTCAGGATGATAAGTCTTCAGTCCAAGCTGTTCCTTGAATCAAGAAACTACATGAGCGCTACATTATAACTGGAATGTCAGTGATGGAACATTCTCTTAAATCATACTCGTTCAAAAACTAAGAAATTCTGGCGTTGGCCATCCCAAACCGTTTCTACAAATCCCAGAATGTCCTTCTTTTAATAATGGCTGCTTATCATTTTGAAAACAAAAATTGAAGCTTGGCCTAGAGAGGTCTTGTGATTGCCTTGGTGAGCTGTGATAGCTCTATTGTAAAATGTTGCCATTCACCTCATCTTCTCAGAACAGCAAGACCCCATCTAGAGACCTGCCACTTGGCCTTTATTTATGTAACCAAAATGTTGAAACACAAATGGGAAGTTGAAGAAAAATGTCTAATTAAAAGCAATGGAAAATGTGCTTAGCAAAAAAAAAAAAAAAGTTGAGGGCCTGGCGTCTAAGGCCTATGTTATTAGTCAGCTTCCAATGGGAATCACTATATTGATAAATAATGGTATCTGCTATAAGAGTTAGACATGCAGGGAGTAGCCATCAGGCTGCGAAGACAAAATGGTGGACTGGTACCACAACGGTCTTCAAAAGCAGAACAAGAGTAATACAGGCTCTTTGGAAAAGAGCAGAGGACTAAGAAAACACTTGCACCCAACACAATCTACTGTATGTATTTTATGCATATCTGAGGACTTCGGCACATCTTTGGAGCAATGTCTTTGACACATTCTAGTATTTCCAAACCTTTGAAATGGCATGTGTGGGTTGCATGTTGCAAAGCTGGCCTTTGGCACATGCTTTTTTAATGTATTTGCTACGCCTAGTCAGTGTATAGTGCTGGTTATTGTAGGTGTTTCTTTGTAAAGGTTTTATTCTGCCATGAAAAATGGCTAAAGATAGAGTCCTGGAAACTACGTTCAGCTTGTCTGAAAGAGCGGTACTGCATGGATAGTCGCTGGGAAAGCAAGTTAGTCGCTGAGTCCAGTCAGTGTTTAATCGCTACTGAAAGACTGTCACTAAAAGGTTCCAGCTTGTGCAAGGTGCGGCCGTGGTTTGTGGAGTGCTGACTTGTTCCATATGGACTGGACTGAGACTACAAACTCATTTCACACAGGCCAACAACCCTCTGTTGATGGGAGCAATTTTTCAGTCATGCCTAACTTAGCTATATTTCATATGCTATGGAGCCTTTCATCTACAAGTCACGTCATAACCAGATCCATGAGCAGAGCCAACCTGGAGGATCATTTTAATTGTTTTTGAAGGAGCTGTATAGAACCTGTCATGAAGTTATGATATCTGAACATGCTGTGATACAGATTAATGGCAAGTACCCATGATGACATTAGATGGAGGAAGTGTTCACTAGTCTGGAGTGTAGAAATCATACAGTTGATTATGAACCAGTACGTGCATGCTATAGATCACTCTAGACAATGGAGACTGAAAGGACTGTTGAAGATCCCCTTAGCTCTGATTTTCCCACAAAGTAATGAGTAAAAACTGGAAGTGCCATCAGACATAATCTTTACCCTGCCCTGTGTGATGGCTGTGTTTTTTCTGCAGTGAAAAAGAGTAGGAATCTGGTGAAGACACTACGATGCCACCCACTGCTCAGCAGTAGATCACTGAAAAGCTGGCATGATCCCTTTTTAACTTTATCCAGAGATTTCTTTTTAAAGACACGTTCCTTGTGTCGTGTTTACAACTTATTCTGTATTTTGAAAATCTGTACACATTCTTTATGTTGAAGTTATTGTACAACTGCAAATGTATATGCATAATGGGAAATGTAATGTAATTTCTTTGTGAGCAAGGGTTCATAAAATAAATGTTATTGGTATTTATGGCTGGTAGCAACTTTTTAAAACTGCTTAGAGTGCAGTGGAAGTGGTTGGTCCCTCTAAGTAGTCACAATATAATCTCACAAGCGACCGTTCTGAAATGTCTTTGCACCTTGTTTTATTGCTACTGAAGGTGATTCACCATTAATGGACTCTGATCAAGACAACCTACAGTCTGAGGTTGATGGTAAGTCAGTTTTGACTATTAACATCTTTTTCATCATTAAAAAACTGTGTTGCATACACCTTTTGGTCCTTTTTAATCTCATTCCAGCTACTAGCTCAGTGGTACCAATCTCACACATTGGCATTTAGTCTCCAGAATAATTCAAAAGTTTAAATTAGTGGAATTTGCAGGCATTTGTTTTTTATAGAAACAATAAGTAAGGTACTTGTTAGTGCAGCCTATTTACTTGCTAAAGAGAGAGCTCCTAAAATAGCCATTATCGCGGAACTGTAACTGGTTGTAGCTCATGGAGCATTATGGGAGAGAAATTGCTGTAGCTGCTTCTAAAGGAAAGAAAGAAAAAAAGATATTTAATTCCAAGACATATGGGATAGTAAGTCCATCTCAACATTGCTCAGCAAGTTCTTTTCTGCAGTACTGAATGATAAACTACTCATGTCCCTGATGCCCCTCGTGTATGTGAAAGGTACTGGATCAAACTGCTTACATGGCAGAGCAATAAGCCAGACTGAAAATTCCAAAGACTTTCAGTCATAATTTCCATAGAAAGTGTAGCGCAGCTTGGCCGTTTCTTCATCACATGTAATAAATTTGTAACAAAGACTGGTCTAATAGAGAATTTGTAGCTAGCTACACTGATTGTTTAAAAGGGACCCCATCAGAAGAATCACAGTACCACCCTTCTCTAAATAGTGATATGACTAATCAGTAGACTACAATCTCTTGGAACTTCTTGGGGTAGGGGATTGAATCTGACAAAAGAGGATCCCAGTTGAATATTCTATCACGTAGGCATATACACCCCGAAGGGCAGAAATCTTTAAGAAGGGGCTGAATGGGAAACATGACTACTAGCTCTTCCTAGGAGTTTATAAAGTGCTAGCAAGTCTTTGTTGTTTGACTTTCCCTTTTGCACACGGCCTGTCCTTCTGAGCTATTGAGACAGAAAGAAGTGACTTTTGTTACCCCTCTGTGATGTACACAGACTTACCTAGCCAATAACTCAGGCAAGTGCAACAACATGATTTGAGTTACAGGTCTGACTCAAGTCACAGATTTTTTTGGAAAGCATTATCTATTGAAGCCAGGACAGGTGCTTGGATACTGTCTTTGTACCTGCTTCAGTTGTGTCAAAGGGGTGGTGTATTTTATTGGGGGGGGGGTGGCACTTTGTCTGTATGCTTTGCCATCTTTTTATCTTTACTGTTGTATTTTGTTACATTTACATAAAGAACGGACTAAGGGGGCAAAGTGGCATTACTAGTGTATGCCAGGACCAAACTACCAGTGCAATGTTTTGCTTTTTTTAAAATAGCATGATTATGACACACTCAGCCACAAATAAGTTCAGAGTTAAAGTGACCACCAGAGCAAGGAATTATACGTTTGTCATCATTGATGATTATGTGAGGTAATATTCTCTTTTAACCAGCAGCCTCATTCCTGAGTCATTGTCAAGTGATCAAACCTATTGTTCTTGATTTGCCTCACTAATGTAGCTTCTACATTTAAAGATGAATGGTAGCCTAAACTGAAGAATTTCATGAGTGGGTGATGTGCTGCCATTTATGGTTGAGCTTTTTCCACATCTAGTAGATTAAGGGCAGGTCTACTCTACCCGCCGGATCGGTGGGTAGCGATCGATCTATCAGGGGTCGATTTATCACATCTAGTATAGACGCGATAAATCGATCCCCGAGCGTTCTCCTGTCAACTCTGGTACTCCACTGCCATGGGAGGCACAGGCGGAGTTGACGGGGGAGTGGCAGCAGTCAACTCAGTGCCGTGAAGATGCTACAGTAAGTCGATCTAAGTACGCCGACTTCAGCTACACTATTCTCGTAGCTGAAGTTGTGTATCTTAGATCAATTTCCCCCTCCCCCACCCAGTGTAGACCTAGGATTAGACTCCTCTTCCATTTAAAATGATCTGCTGTCTAAATAAATTCCTTGGACTACTTTGAAAATCTCAACCTGTAGGACTTGCAGGCTGGGTTTCGGGTGCTTTGTAGTAACCTAAACTGTGTGTTTAGGAGAATTTCATGGTTATTTTGTGCTTTACTTTGCATTTTAAACACAGTGATGTTTTTGATGTGATGATGTTGGCAGTTGAATTTTGAACTAGCTCCCTAGCAATTACAGGCAAGGTCATGTTAATGCTATTTGCAATTAACTTTTCACATTAAGAGACTCTTAGAAGTAATAACGGAGGGCGGGGGGGGGGAAATACAAACATCGGTGCCCTACACTATCGCTTTAAAGGCCAGCAGGTACGTAGTTTCTGTCATGCTTCCATGTTGCTTGTTAAACTGATTCAGGGCTCAGTAATTTTGAAGGCTTGCAGGTGTGTCTAGTTTATTTTTCCAAGAAAACCAGTGTTCCTTCAGAGGCCAATCTATTTATTTATTTATTTCAGGAAAGCTTCAACTTAAGACTAAGTCGGGCATTTCAAGAGAGAGGCAGAGTCCTGTTGGCAGAAAGGGAAGTGAGGGAAGAGATGGAAGAGGCAGAAGAGACGTCTTCAGGAAAGATGACAAGAAGCCAAGACCAGTCAGAGAATGTGCAGCGGCCGATGACATGCGTCCAAATCTTCCTTACACTGGGAATTACAGTTACAATTAATCCCATGGTAGAAAAAAAATGAGCATGTTGAGTAAGTTGACCTGGCATCACTTGCCTTTATCTAATAAGTACTATATCAAGTAAGCGATAGGATTCTAATGATATGATATGCCTGTGATGACAACTTAGCCATCCACAGTCATTTTCCAGGGGCCTTCTCCATTTTTCATTTAAAATACTGATTAGCATGGATGCCTCTACAGTTAGACATGTAAAGAGAGAGCTGGATGATAAAAATGACTACTGTACGGGGTAAGACTGTGTTAGAGCTATTCATGCCACTGAAGTAGCATCTGGAATTTGACTTTATTGCATCTCTTATCAACTCCATGAAAATTTCACTCTCCTCTAGCTTGAATTTCCACTTAATTACACTGTGATTGGTGCGGGGCAATGTGGCTGTTACACCGGTGTAGTTAATTATTCAATTGAACAAACCTTCTGAAAAACAGATTATGCTTCAGAAGCATGACAAATGTCTCTCAAACTCAGAGCTCACTGTGTTCAGCAAGGAGAACTTTGTCTGATCGGGCATGCTCTTGCCTCCCAACCCTCCCTCAGCTTGATTTTATTGGCAGCTGAGGATGTGCAACCACTCATAGGATGAGGATCAGAGTGGTGAAAACTGTAGCACCTGTTCAAGTCAAAGGGCATTTTGCTGTTGACATGAATGGAAGCAGGATTAGGGGATATTTGCTCAGATGGTGGAGAGAGGTCACCACGTAGAAAAGGAGGCAATTTTCTGGTTTAGGTGTCTAATTTTTAGCGATGCTGAGCAGCTACAACTCCTATTGGATCCAGGTGGGGAGGTAGCTACAGGTACTCAGCACCTCCGAAAAGCAGGGCCTGTTTATGGGCCTGTCTGTAGTGTCATGTTTGAAAATTTTGGCCAGAGTACATAAGGACCAGAATACCGTTCCTCACACCCATGTGACTTACATAGGGATGCATGGATGTAACTGAGAACAGAAGCTGACCCTTGGATTGTATATAGTTTGAGCATGTTAGTTTCCCAATGTTTGGCCTACCACTAGCTCATTTGCAAATGTGGGGTGTGTTCATAAAACTACAAAATTGGATACAAAAATTGTTTTTTTCGTTTTCCTATTTCTTTGCTAGTGGCAGTTATTTTAAATAATAATACAGAGAGGATTTACAGGAGACAGATTTTTGAGATGAGTAAATTGTAGTTTGTATAAATACTGTTCCTTGTAGAGTACCCATGGATAAATATGTATTAGTTTTATAGAATATAGAGGTCAGCTGTTTAGAGCTGTGTATATAAAATAGAATATAAACTCCTGTAATGGAAAGATTTTAGTAAATACCAAGTAAACCGGTAAGCTTTACAGAGACAAGAAGTTGATTAATTTATTTGTTTGGGAAGGGAGGGGACCTGGAATTCTTTAGGTGATGTTTACCTCCAGTCATGTGCACTCCTTCTGTCAGTATCTGTTTACCAGAAGTCTGGGGCTCACCCCCTTGGTATCGTTACCACGTTCACCAACCTCTGGAAATGAAATTGTGTATATAGGAAAACAAAACCTATTTCAACATCATTTCACTTGAAGGGAGCATGGTGGTGGATTATTTAATTCAGAAAGGCTCTCTACTAGGACCAGAATGCTTCTTTTCTTTTAGTTAACTTTTCAAGAAGCAATATCTTGAGTGCAATAGTCAATAATTAACACTGTGCTTTACATTTACAAATATTTAGTTGTAAATCTATTTTTTTTATTTATTACACCCTCCCCAGTCTCTCTCTCTCACACACATACACACACAAAATCTTTAGTATGGTAACTTTTAAAAATGTCATCAAATACATTTCATCTTGTTTTTAAGCATCTCCTATATCTAGAGGTGGCTGCTCTCCGCCATACATTTTTGAGCAGGTGAGAAGCTCACAATGTCCATACTATACTGTTGTTAGTGGGTAAACCAAGGACTGAGTGCGGGGCTACTCACATTTAAAAATAAAATTCCGAAGAAATAAAATAGTGATTTGTAACAGTGGGACAAAAAGATTTAAGTCTCCAGCCTTTTTATTTATACAAGGATTCAAAGAACATATTTCAACTTTAGATAAACAGTGCAAGATAGTTACAAGTACCTTGGTAACAGAAAGAAATATATAACTGGCCAACTATGCCAATAAGTGAAATAAATCTTAATCCTCCCGCTAGAAATGCATTTTTAAAGCAAAGGTGTACTTCGGATATTTGTTATACCTTATCCCCTACCAAGCCCACCAGAAAACAATAGGTTGTTTGTCATTTGTAAAATGATACATATCTGTGCTCTCAAAGCCGCTAATCATCCCACCCTTAGTTAAAACATACAAATTATGGCACAAAAGAGCAAGTTTAAAGACAGAGATGCCTGTAAATCCACTACTCCATTTTTCGGGTTCTCCACTTTGCAGTGATTAATAATTCAGATAAGAACATGAAAATGAATAAACCCCATCAGCACCCCTAAGTATTTTTCCTTATCAAAACACTGAGAATCGCCATCTTGCTAACAGAGAAGCGAATGGTCCTTTTTCCTCTTCCCCTTCCAAAGCAGCAAATCCAAAGTGAGTCATACTCCCTTGATATGGGCTATAGCAGTGGTTCTCAACCAGGGGTCTGGGGCCCCCTGGGGGGGCCGTGAGCAGGTTTCAGGGGGGTCCACCAAGCAGGGCCAGCATTCGACTCGCTGGGGCCCAGGGAAGAAAGCCATAGCCCCACTGGTAAGGCCCTGAGCCCCGCCACCTGAGCAACTTGGGGGGAGGGCCTGTACTGTGGGGCCGTAGGCAGTTGCCCTGCTTGCTTCCCCCTAATGCCAGCCCTGCCTTTTATATGCAGAGAACCAGTTGAGGCAGAGGTGGGCTATGGAGTTTGTATAGGGTGAGGCGGGCGGGGCCCCAAAGAAAAAGGTTGAGACCCCTGGGCTATAGCACTTAACGAGACAGTCCCCCAGGGCCATGAACTGTGTGCGAGTGCTCAAACAGGCTGCAAATACATGATAAAGAGATTTTTTCCCCTCTTCCAATGCATAGAGCCATAGGTGACTACATATTTATAAAACTATTGACTGTGGTGCACACATTTCTGTATCATTTAAAAAAAAAAACTACTCTAATGCCCCTTTGACATGTAATGTTTTCCATTCTCCCTCAGAAACTGGGTTAGGAGTTACATAATAGAAGGCTCATTTATACGTGTAATGGCAACATGGGCTAAAATCACTGCACTAAACCAATAAAAGCAAACCCGCATGAAACTACACCTCCGATTATGATCGGCCCAGTAGCATCACCTTTCTTCAATTCACATCCAGAGCCAGAT
Organism: Chelydra serpentina; assembly: GCA_037349315.1. Taxonomy (NCBI): domain Eukaryota; kingdom Metazoa; phylum Chordata; order Testudines; family Chelydridae; genus Chelydra; species Chelydra serpentina. The sequence goes on from JBAIAC010000023.1 coordinate 3,511,331, forward strand.
AATTTAAACCTAACCGCAAGGTAAGCCTCTGGCTCACCTTTAGCTTTAAGAACTAGTGGCATCCTGGGAATACACCACCAAAATGATCTAAAATTGTCAGTGCAGAAGCAAGGTGTAATGTGGGACAATGACTCTCTCATAACTGGCCTAAACACAGTCCATGTTTTGATACAGAAGTATAAGTGTCAGCGTCCATTAGGTGACTGGGTTAGGAAACAGTGGTAGTTGCCCAACAAACTAGGAATTTTAACTCAACCAGGGGAATGAGGACTTCACTACACTTGCTTTTTTGCAACATCTCGCAACATTCCTAGCGCTCTGATCCTACAGTCGTACCTTCAATTGCACATTCCATAAACAGTGACAGCACAAATCAAATTCTGCTTTTCCCAAATCTTTTGTTATGCACCAAAACACATTTTCCCCCTTAATGAAAGACACAGAAGTGTTTAAAAGTTTGATACGCCTATAAACATCTTAAACATAAGATATGCTTTCTCCCCAAAAATAAAACTCACAATATTAGACAAAATTAATAACAGCAGAGCCCAAACTCACGGTTCCCCATTGCCAAAAACAGTCAATAGGACTGTATTGTTACGCTAGATAAATTTCCTAAAGATACTTTTCCAAACAATGTTTACTATATCTGCAAATGAGCTAAGCCAGCTAGGGAACCAAAGTGCACAGCTCTGTAAACACAGACACCCCTAACAGATAGATATGTATGTGTGTATATTTATATATATCGTTTGTTGACAAAAACAAAGCCTTTAGTTGAATCCACTCCTGGCACTCATGTAATAAGCTACAAAAAATTACTGGCTAAAATTAGGAGGCTGTGCATCCATTGCTTAGAGCAGAGGAGTGGAGGGTGTAGAAGCATCCTGGGTTTTAATTCCTGATGATCCACTGACTCAATGTGTGGCTGTAGCTCACATACTGGACAGTTTTCTTTAGTCACTGCAGTGGTGAAGTTGGACGGGGGAAGGGTGGAAGCAGGCATTCACTTAAAAAGAACTCTCAAAGCCCAGATTATACATCTGAGCCATTTTCCAAGGGAAGTAAGTAATAACCCAGTGACTCCCAATACTGTAACTTATTGCTTTAGGCCTCATAAATCTATGTGTATTAATATGCGAGACTTCACAAAAATAGCAATTTGCAATGATCCCTTTGGTAGAAGGTTACTGTTGTCTTTGTCATTAACGAAGAGCTTCAGTCTCCTGATGGAAACAAACCTCTCAAATGATGAATCTCACCCTGCACATTTTCACCTCAGTGTTGCATATCGTGATATTGGATTGCAGGTCTAGATTAGACCATCATTAATAGCTAACTTCAATAGTTTCCAAATATCACGCAAAATCTAAAACTCACTCCCATTCACTTTTAAGTAGGAGCATTATTAATTGCCACTGATGGCTAATTTTAGTAAACAAACTATTTGTGTACTTGTAAGTGAAAGGACTGTTGCATTTTGGTTGCAAACGCTTGGATAAGGAATCCCATTGCTTATCGAATTTGTATTAGCATAAGGAATTAGTTGAAACACCTACGTCAAAGAAAATGAGTGAAGGATCCTCTCTCTGCCTGTTTAAGAAATACAATAGAAAACCATGACATAGCTCCTGAACATAACAGAGTGCTTATTGCTGTTGTCAGTCCTAATTTTAAAAGTTGCACTGTTCTAAACCTGCCGTGCTTTAGATGTTAATGTGGTAAGTGACATTCTTGGCTAGGGTTGTATAACAATATTAGGTTAACTGCATATTCCACTGCAGTCAGTCAAACTGTGACCCTCTGAAGATCATATTTTCTTTTCCCCTCTCTGCAAAGGCTTGTTTGAGGCCCCAAAGAGCCTCTTTGTGGCAAAACAATGAAATAAAAAATGAGGTACAGAAAGAAGGGCCCAGCACTCAAAAAAGACCAAACAAGGATGAAACCGCTCTAGCACTGCCAGATATCACAAACAATTGAGACCTTTTTTTTTTTCTCCCTCTTTTTTGCCAAGATGAATTAAATATTGTCCGTTTTTTTTTTTTTTTGGCAAAGTTAAGACCTCAGCCACAGTCTCATTCATGGCCGTGCAAGTAAGTTACCGCCGCAAGTACTGCGTTGCAATAACAGCCACAGAAAGGAAGATTAGGAAGGAGGAAGGCAAAAATTTGCTGCTGGCCCCCTTTACGCCACGTCCAGACTGGTTAGGAATAGCATGTACTTCTGGCTGCCTGGTGCTAGGGTTCTTGGAAAGTCTTTTGCCACAGACTTCATCAAGGCAGCCATCACCACTCCCAGAGCCACTGATGTCATCACCTGCACACAGAGAGAAACTCAGGGTGAGACTGACAAATCAAACTTTGTGCTCAGCACAGGACAGCCACTGCCTCTAGATGCTTACAAATTTAACCAGACCAGGAGTTTGGAGACTGGATGTTGGGAGAATCCCAGGAGAATGAATACTACAACTGACTCACTGTTTTTCCTTTCTCTCTCTCATATACATGGTCTGGAATATATTGGTATATATGTATTGTATTTCTTCACTAGATGTACTTGAATGACCATGTGATGGCGTGGAGTGTTCACAAGCCCTTGTGGTTAGCTGGCTCTGTTATCTGTGGCCAAGGCTTGAGTCAGTCAGTCAGGTCCCAATCGGGACAGGGGGTGGGGGGTAATAGGAGTCTATATAAGAAAAAGACCCCAAAATCGGGACTGTCCCTATAAAATCGGGACATCTGGTCACCCTACCTTAAAGTGTAACTCTAAGTAGAGCGCATTGCAGTATTTTACCCTGTAGGTGACAAAGATGGGTAACAGTTGCAAGACTAGCTTCCTATCGAATATGTTTGCTCTCAGCAGGGTTGCAAGGGGTGTCTGTCAGGGCAGCATTTGGCGCTGTGGAAACACTGTACAGAGCTGTGCAGTACAAAATCAACTTAAGGTTTTGACATATTGGACCTGGGTTGTGATGGTTTTTCTGATCACATAAGTGTTCTAAATGGGCTACTGTAATTGAATATAGTTGTTTAGAACAATGAAAGGAAAGCAAAGCCCGAGTCTAAATTAATGTTCACCTGAAACACAAAATGTATGTCAGACATCTTGTCTTTGTTTCTACTTTACTGAAAAGCCTGGCTCAATGTTAATAACTTATTTATTTATTTAGTGAGAGATCTTCATAGTCATAAAAAAAAGTTAAAAAGGCAAATTTTCTCTTGAGACTTCTATACTTTATGTAGAATTATTTTGATGGCAAATCTAAAATGAACCACACACTTTAGTGAGACACTCTTTGGCTCTGTGTCTGTGTTTAAAGCTTTATCACGCCTTCCTATATGTAAATTAAACACTGAAGGGTTTTCTACAATGAAGCTGAAAAAGACAGACTGCAAAACACTGTTTCTCTCAGGTGGATTTTTCATCTTACCCAGATGAACAGCACGGTCAATATGGGTTAGATTGTGATGATGGTGTATGGGGTTTTCATCCTTAGTGCAGTGTCCTACGATTTATTTACAAAGTGTCCAGAAAGATTCTGATTCCGTTGCAATCTGGGGGGCTGGAGAGTTCTAAATTCCAAGCTGCTGAATACTACTCTATGGGAAGAATTCCTCACAGGTGAGTTAATGGTTACACAGACATGGAGATCAAATATGGCCATGGGAGTTCGAAAACATTTCAGCCCTTGCTGCCAGTAGATTGTGCCTTAGCATAGCAATAGCCCCATTTTGTTTGGCCACCTCAGCACTAAATGGAAGCACACACAACGCTTGCTGCAAAGTCTGTGATCTTCCATTGACTTACACATTTCTGTGCGCACACTAGCAGAAAGGGTGCAGGTTCTACAGTCCCGAAGGGAATGCTGGGCCTAGCTCTGACCATACATGGCTGTAGAGCTCGGGAGGTGACGCTCACCAGTTGAGATGTGAAATCGAAAGCTTTTCCCATTCCCTAGGAGCTGCTCAGGGGACAGCTAAAGATCACATGGTCTTTCTTGAGGGGGGCGGGGGAGATTAAACATCCTGGGTTGTAGCCAACATCCTTTCCAATACAGAACAGGCTCGTAGGTGGCATGTGGGGTGTTGCAGAACACAAATGGTGACTGTTACCCTGCGTCAGTACGGTACTGTAGGCAGTGCACCTCATTCTGTTATTCTAATGCCCTTTTGGATGCGGGAGTATCACAGGCTGGATGCAAACCCACACGCCATTCTGTTCCATCACAAGGGCCAGCAGTTGTTATGAATCAGGCCCTGTACTCGCTGTAGGGCAGGGACTGTATCCTCATCAGTCTCTGGAAAACATTAACCCATTTTTTGTGCAATCTAAATAAAAATACCACCGCAGGACACATGTGGGCAGTTAGTCTTCTCTCTCATGTTTTATCATGCACTGCCAGGGATTGGGATTAATGGAATTTCTTCAGCTGTCATTCAGAAATCACTTGGCATTCACAGTCTGTCCTCATCCCTTTCCCATTACTTGGGATTTCTGTTGTACTCACTAGCATCCTGGAAGTCCACATCATTCCCATTGTAAGCATTGCGCAGTCGGTTTGTCATGATCTTCAGCTGCATGATTTGCTGACGAATGGTCATATCTGGCTTGGTGATGTCCACCTCTACCTCTGGATTATTAATCTGATTGGCCAGACCATCTCCCATCACCTCTGGTAAATACCTACACAGGAAATCAATTTGTTCACATTGCTTTTCCCAAACAGTAAATTCTCCTTTTGGTATTACAGGTGCCATTACAACTGATAATCTACCATCTACGAGAGGGAGAACTTTGCAGCTTGGTAGTATCACAATTGTAGTTACTCGTGTTCCAATCGCAGCCTCGTGTATCTGGTTTGTTCGTCTTTCTGCTCATACTCCTGAACTAGTGTAAGGTGCAATCTGAGCTTCCAACGCTTTGACCACAGAGATCTCCCTGGCAGTGGAAAGAAGAGGGCTGGATTCAGGTGGCCCCCACAAGGCACTGAGCACAGCTGTGCTGGGGAGGAGGGGTCCATGGTTGGCAGGGCAAAGGCAGGTTGGAATGGGTAGGGAGGAGGCCATTCTATTGTGTGATGTTCCTGGGGTCATTGTCAGCAGCGTGGGACAGAGTCTGGGACCTCTGGCTCTAAAAGGGTGAGGCTATACTGCCTCAGCTGAAATACCCAAGTCTGTTAATGCATAGCCGGTAGCAATAGGCAGTCCAACCACTAGAGGGAGACAGGTACACTGTAAACTCTGGGTTGCACATACAGTGGCAAATCTGCCAACGACCCCAGGACATCACACAATAGAATGACCCCCTGGGTCTCTATTTAAGGCTACTTCAGCCCTAGGGTAGCTGCTGTGGAGTGTCTCAACTTCTGAAGGGTAGGATGTCCCACCGCCCCAGTGCCTAGGTCAACTCTGTGCAAGGCTGAGGATCTGGTCCCATGGTGGCACCAGTGGCGTAGCCCGTGTGACATCCAGACCATTACACAAGAAAGGGGTTCATCACCACTTGGAAGATTAGGAAACTGACACATCATGACAGAGTCCATGACTGCACTGGAACTACTACATTCACCTCCTGATATGATTGACAAGGCAGCTGGAAAACCCTTATACCCAATCAACTGGGAGCTGGCTCACTAGTCATTAAAGCTGCATTTCTCCCTGCTCAATGTCGCTGCAATCAAGCACTTAAAAAAACCCGTTGGCATTTCAGGCAATGCCTGGAAACATTTTAAAAACCAAGGCCCAGATTCCCAGCTGTCATAGACCAGGCTACCCGGGGACAGTAACAGAGTTACGATGTTTACAACAGCTGAGGATCTGGCCTCAAAACAATGTTTTAAGTGTAAACCATGGGCACAATGTATTCCTATGGTGGCAGAATTTCCAAGCGGTGAAATCTGAGAGGTAACTGCGTAAATGGGTAACTAGGTAAATGTTTGCAATTCCCAGCTGCGCCTCTGGGTTTCTTCCAAAGCAAATCCATCCATTCTACTAATGGCGTTTAATGCCTTTTGAAAGTGTGTGAAGATTCTGTACGTAATTTTGTGGCAAACGTGCTTCAATGTTTAAAAGTCTAAAATGTGGGAGGAGAGCAAGGCATCCATTTCTCAAAATCTGCCTCTGGACAAGGGTTAAGCTTTGCACTTGTTCCTGAGAGGCTGGGGCTGAGCCCTTTAAACTGATGGGAGATGACAGCAAGGCCAGTTCTAGGGCTGAGATTGAGAGGCCCACAAGGGGTGTGGTAGCCACAGCCAGAGTCCTAAACAAGTTGTGCATTGGGCTGACTAGCCCTGGTGGTGCTCAGAACCAGGGCAGAAGGAAGGGGGAGGGGATCTGCCCATAACTGTGGTGTGCAGCCGCTCAGGGGGTGCAAAGGAACTCATGCAAAGGAGTTCCTGACTGCCCTGGTCGGCCCTCAATGGATCCTGATCCTCACATTGCCCCCTGCTGGGGCTAGGGAAGTAACTGCGACCTTAACAACTCCTAGTGAGTAGAGGACACAGGATTAGGGTTGAAGCAACTGAGGGAGAGGCCCTTGAGGGCAAGCATATTTTAGTGAAATGCCCTCTATAATGGAGTTTATGTCACAGGCTGTAAAGCTTCATGGGGCAGGGATGTGGGAAGAACTAGCTTATCTCTGCACCTACCTTTATCTTCTCTTTCTGGTAGCAGCTTTAAGTCCTAGTATGGAGATTTTTTGTTTTGCTTCTCTACCCCCTGTCCTTACCTCCCTTTGGCCATTCCGTTCCAGCACTTGTCCTCATTCACCGAGCCGGATGTTATTTTCTCATTGCAAAGTGTGCTTGGAAGGGCAACCCAGTAATCCTTGATATCTCTCAGCTTCCCTTTGGCATCAGAAACCTGTAAGATGGAGAGAGAATCTGGGCCCATGGAAACATCTATTAAACCCCAGAGGCTGAGTCATCCAGCTAAATGGTTCTAGCTCATTTATTTTATAACTCAGAGAGAGCACTGTTGTTTTTTCATGTACAGGAAAAGAGCACTAACTTTACCTTAAATAATAGCCCTCAGCCCGAGAAGCTTGCCAACTGAGGCCAACATTTACAGGTGAAGGACTGTTTTGCTGTGGTCATCTGTTTTATAACACAACTGATATTAAAGTCACGTATCACAATGATGTGCTGGCTCCTTCCTAGCCACACCCATTAAAATAGACACGAGGGAAGAGATTAGCTCAGCAGGGCCACAAACGATTCTTTAAGCAACAGCAAGTGTTGTGCGATCCTGGAATGAGGGCCCAGGGAGATGGTGTGAGCGTGTGGACAGCAGGCTGAGAATTGGCTGCAGTGGGCAGGCCAGGTAACAGGTTCTGCTGGGCAGACAGAGACAGACTCAGGAGGGCTGGGCAGAAGAAGCAGATCCGGTAGGTCAGAGGGCTGAGCAAGGAAAAGCAGCCTAACAGGGAGGCTGGGAGTGATCCAGGGAGCTGCTAGGGAGCAGGTGCTGTAATCTAGTGCTGAGAAGCTGAGCCACAAGCAGCTGAGGGACAGCAGGGAACAAGGCGTTCAATCAGCCTGCCAGTGAGGAGACAGGATGATCATAGCCTGTTGCCCACAGAATCAGAAATGTCCAATAAAAGACAAGGACCAACAGTGCAGCAAAGCTGCAGGGAGACAACATTGCAGCTGCTCCAACATCACCATCAGGAGATGATGCTCCAGAACACCAATGGTGGAGCAAGACCAGGTCTAAAAAAACCAAGGGCTGGATCGTTAGAGAGAGAAGCAACTAACAGCAGCGATGAAGTTCAGCAGGGTGATGCACAACTACCCGTGTTGGAGGAAAGGGCAGGCTGGCTTGTGCTCCACTCTGCTACCGATACCCTTAGGGACCAAACCTCTTGACGAGCTTGGAGAGTTCCACCAGTCTGGTACTACGAAGCTGAAATTTAGCAGCCAGAATCCTGTCTTAGTTGAGTCTTCAGTGGGACAGCTACAGGTCAGTAACTTTTTCTACTTAATAGGCATATCCAAGGGTTTATTGGGAAAACACCAAAGGCTAGAGCGCAGCTGAGGGCTTGCTCTGAGCTTGTGTTATACAAAACACACCACCCGATCCCAAACAGGGTTGGTGTCCACCGCTCTCAGTAACACCCTGCCATTGGGTCAGCGACGATCCTGACACATGACACGGACAGACACAATGAGCCCACTATTGGAGCAGGCAGTTTAAATATTCCAATGGGGAAATGTTTTATAAATTCAGACAGACAGACACTTACTAGCTTCTCCAGTCCAAGCCCTGAGGATTTATCGTCGGTGACAGCTTTTCCCCTTCTTTTCTTATCCTCTCCACTGGACGCTTTTGTGCTGATTTTGGGATTTCCACAACCTTGGAAAACCTGAAAAAAACCCAAACCAAACCAAACATTCCTTTATATTGTGGTTCAATAGCTTTCCCCATTAACTAGTGCTGTGTGTTTATTACTTTTCCTGTTAAATAATTCTGTCTGAATTCCCCATTTACTCCCACTCACTTGATCTTTTCGATTATGACCTAGTTTTTGGACCTGTCTCCATAGTCTATATTAAAAAAAGAAAAATATCTCTAGCAATTTTGCATTTTCTTTCCATGATTCTAAAAATTCATCAGGTTTTAGAAGAAAAAGCCAGGAAACCCTCCACCTTTCCCTACAACACAAAATGAAACCATCCCAGTTTACTGTCCAAACAAGCCACAAGTGCAAATGGCAGCTATGGGGTAATCTCACTAGACCAACACTACCAATTTAACACAATAACACAAATCATCACTCATTCACCCAGTAGCTCATGCTGGTAGCACCACCGTCTGCAAGGACTGTTACCAAATTGGACATGGAAGCTGGATGTGAGAAGAGAGGGAGGGACACTTACTTTCTGTTCATAATTACACAAGAGCAATTTTGAGAATTTGTTTCTAATGCACCTTATTGGACTCTGGCAAGAGCTGCATGGCAGCTGATTGATTACCCCGAGTGCTGAGGTAGAGTCCTGTAATGCTGGGGTCTAGCTCTCTCCCGCAGCTATTCTACGGAGTGCACCTTTTAATATTAACCTTTGAAGATTTACAATCAAACATTAATATTAAAATAACTAATAATTCATGTTTGCTCTCACAGACACCAGTGAACAGGTATTAATGGTTTATTCTCTGCTATGGTTTATGAAGCAATAAACTGGTCTAAATAGTATATTACATATCAGATAAAAGATGGCCTTGTTTTTTTACAAGCTGGTGAGTAAGTAAATCAGTCTCAGCTACTTTTCCCAGAGTATCAGATTATATTTCAGGGCCATCTATTGTTAAATTTTAAATGCATACAAATACTGACTAGAATAATATAATCCCTGGTGTTGAAAATTCTGATGACCGTGAGAAATATTCCAAATCTATCTGGTCTGCAAATCCAACTAGAATAGCTCCACTTTTGAAGGCAGAAGTGTTCAATAAATATTTATGTTCTGTGTTTGGAATGAGGATGCTTAAGTATTTCCCAGTCCATTAGTAATGAAGGAAGATGTTAAATAGCATCTACTAGGACTAAATTTTTTAAATCAATAGGTCCGGATAACTTACACCCAAGAGTTGGCTGAGGAGATGTTTGGCCCACTGATGTTAATTTTTTAATAAATCTTGGAATACTGGGGAAATTCCAGAATACTGGAAGAGTGCTAATATTGTTCCAATATTCACAAAGTGCAAGCAGAGGTAATTATAGGGTGGTTAGCCTGAACATCAATCCCAGGTAAAATAATGGAAAACCTGACATAGGATTCAATCAATAATGATTTCAAGGATAGAAATATAATTAATGCCTCTCAGCATGCTTTTTTTGAAGGAAAATAGGTCATCGAATAAACCTGGATTTCATTTCTTGTTTAGATTAATGGACCTCTGTAATTTGTTTGAACTTAATACTGTACGACATTCAGATTCAAAAATTCACACTATGAAATATCAATAAAGCACATGTTAAATGGATTAGAAACTGGCTAACTGATCAATGGGGAACCAGCATCACATGGGGGTGTTTCTGGTGGGGTTCCAGAGGGATCTGTTTTAAGCCTGACACCATTCAATATTTTTATCAATGATCTGGAAGTAAAGATAAAGTCACTGCTGATAAAATTTGCAGATGACACAAATATTGGTTGAGTAGTAAATAATGCTGAGGACAGGGCAGTCAAACCGAACGATCTGGGTCCCTTGGAAAGCTGCGGCCAATCAAATAAAATGCATGTTAATACAGCCAAATGCAAGGTTCTGTCTCTACGAACCAAGAATAGAGGCCATAGCTACAGAATGGGGGGACTGTATTCCGGAAAGCTGTGATTCTGAAAACGGTCTAGGGGTCATCGTGGGCAAACAACTGAACATGAACTCCCAGTGTGATGCTGTGGCAAAAGAAGGCTAACTGATGTACAGAGGAGGAGTGAGTAGAAGCGGGGTTGGAGGTAATTTTGCCTCTATATAAGGAAACTGTTGAGACTGATAGTGGATCTGTATTTGCATTTTAAGAGTATTCTGAAAAAACTCGGAAAGGGGACAGAAAAAGCCACAAAAATGATTGCAGGGCTAAAGGAAATACTTTACAGTGGGGACTCAATCTGTTTAGCTAATCAGAAAGAAGCTCTGCTATGGTTTATGAAGCAATATTTGATGACAGTGTATAAGTACCTTCACGGGGAGAAAATACCAGGTAGTAAAGGGCTCTTTAACCTAGCGGAGGAAGGCAGAAGAACCACCTATAGATAGCTGGATGTTAAAGCCAGACAAATTTGAATTAGAAAAGAGGCACACATTTTTCACAGTGGGGGTGATTAATGATTGGACCAAACTGTCAAAGGAAGCGGTGAAGTCCCCATCTCTTGATGTCTTCAGATCCAGACTGGATGCCTTTCTGGAAGATGCTTTAGTCCAACACAAGTTACTGGGCTCAATACAGGGATTAAGTGGGTGGAATTCTCTGTCCTGTGATATACAGGAGGTCAGACGAAGTGAGCTAATGGTCCTTTCTGGCCTGAAATGCAATGAATCTGTGAGATTTCCAGCGTCTGACTATGGCTTCTGGGTCAGAAGCCATACATGACAATACATTCACGACAATACATTCTAAGCTCCCTTAGGTGTTCAGGTTTGGTTCTTACTTCATCCAAACTCCCTCCCTCTTTATTCTCCTGTAAGTTCTCACGCAGAGTGACGGAGGTGCTGCTGACTCCCTACAACTCAGATTGGTTAAGCAGTGACTATGTGACTAAGCAGTACTCAGCACTCAAGAGGACACAAAGGAAACCATGATCCCCGCGCCAAGGCAATTGCAATCCAGACTGAGAGGTGGTGAAAATCAGACACACAGTGCGCTAGAAGGGCCAGCAGACATGCTTTAAGATATTGCACCTGGGGTCTTTCCAACAACTTCAATGGCCTTCATTGGATCAGAACCTTTATGAGCAGGTGACAGCAGTACGTTGATGTTTTTTGCATAAGAAGTGAGTTTGAAGGAAGGATTTGCATAGCCAGAGGGTGGCTGGTCACACACTCTGGGTGAGAGAGAGTGCTGCAAACCAGAAAACCCAGTAGCTTGAAGTATAAAAAGAAAATTATCCTAAAAATATCATCAGGCTGTAAAAAAGGCCCAGCCCAAAGTTATTTTCACTATGAGGAAGAATAAGCGAGTGCAGTTTAACAAGAAAAACAGGACTCAACAGGCTGAAAAGCAAGAAAATGACGTCTCTGAATATCTGATCGCCGTTTCCTTCACCCAGAGGAGGAGAGCTTTGATTAGTTACGTCTGCATTATTACCTGAACACTCCATGTTCTAAATGGATTAAGAAAGGGTCTAAGATCCATTTACATGTGTACAGAGTGACCTGCAGCCACCCTTACAATGATGACAGGTTTCCGAGTAGTAGCCGTGTTAGTCTGTGTCAGCAAAAAGAAAAGGAAAGGTGCCACAAGTATTCCTTTTCTTTTTCCTTACAATAATATTACTGATGTACTAGAAGTGTTCCTGCCAGAATTTAAAATCATCTTTAATCCAGAATCTTAAAAGAGAATCTCCTCAATTCTATCCTCAGCTTTGCCATTAACTTCCACTGCAGCCATGGGCCACTCATTTACTCTTCCTGCCTCAGTTTCCCTGTATGTAAACTTGGGAGTGATAATACTTAATTATTTGACTCACAGGCATGTTGTGAAGATTAATTAGTCAGTGCTGACAAAGACCATTGCTAATGAAGGCTACTAAGCATTAAGAATATTTTGCATTGAACTGGGTCAGCAGAAACTAGAATAGAATATCAGGGTTGGAAGGGACCTTAGGAGGTCATCTAGTCCAACCCCCTGCTCAAAGCAGGACCAATCCCCAATTTTTGCCCCAGATCCCTAAATAGCCCCCTCAAGGATTGAACTCACAACCCTGGGTTTAGCAGGCCAGTGCTCAAACCACTGAACTATCCCTCCCTCTGGGATTGGTCCTGTTTTGAGCAGGGGGTTGGACTAGATGACCTCCTAAGGTTCCTTCCAACCCTGATATTCTATGATTCTATTAAACTTTTACCGCATTATTAGACTGACAGCCTGACGCCTCTCTGCATTCCTGTCTTTGATCCACCTCTTTTGGCATTTTCATTCCTTTCTGCATCATCAGCAGGGATCCTAGTTTTCTGTGATTAAAAAAACCAAAATTCTCCCTTTCTGTGGATTGGTTGTCTGAGGTAAGCCACTGCTTCCATTTAGATTATTTAGTGTCGCTGGCTGGCTGATTCATTTACTTGTGTATCAGTATTTAATGCCGCTGACTGGATCTCATTGTAATGGCATGCCTAGTTACTAATAGGATGCTCAGAGCTTTTTGTAGGGGTGTTTTTGATTATTAATAAAACCAACCAACCAAATAAATCAACACAAATGGGCTCTGTGGTAGCCAGTCCTTCTCAGAAACATACCCTCATCCTTCCTCAAACACGCAGTCAAGTCAATGGTTTCTGCAGTGTGCTTGGAAGATCAGCAAATTCAGGCTCCCTCAGACCAACAGAACAGATATCTGGAGATTTGAGTGGCCTAATAAGGAACCAGGTGCCTTAATTTGGACCTGCGAAATTGTAAGTTGATAAATGAGACAGGTGAATTGAACAGAAGAATTCCCTTGGTTTTTGACAGAAGGTCTGTGGGAGGATGGTGTTTCTTGTAATTTTGGTTCAAGAAACATGAACGTTTTCAGAATAGGCCATTTGCTCTTTGGGTGTCTTTAAATTCAGGCTAGTTGCCTATTTAACCAAGTATGAATTTGCAGGCAGAAGCTATCAACAGATACTAAAATAATAGTACATTAGCACACAATTCCTTAATGCAGAGAGATCAAGCACTCGAATGTTAGCATTTCACTCCAGCAGCTGAATGCTCTTTGTATTCTGAGAACGTGTAGTGAGGTTAAACTGCAGCAAGGACATTTAAGTTAGATATTAGGAAAAACTTTCCAACTATAGGTGTAGTTAAGTTTTGAAATAGGTTTCCCAGGGAGGTTGTGGAATCCCCACTAGAGGTTTTTATGAACAGGCTGGACAAACACCCGTCAGGGACGGTTTAGGTGTAATCGGTCCTGCTTTTGCACAGGGGGCTGGACTTGATCTCCCATGGTCCCTCCCAGCCCTACATTTCTATAATTCTGGGAACTCTCTGCTAAAACCTGATTCTAACAAATTACCTAGAGGGCAGAGAGAGTGAGCCCCATTAGCATTCCTGGGAAGCATCCACTCCTCCTGCTCTCAGTCTAGAATCTTTCTTTTCTAGATATATTGTCCTCTTAAACAGGTGCAGGAAGAACATATATATTGAATCATGCCTTGTAATGGCAATTCTGTGGCAATCCAAATATTTCATCTGTGTACTTCTTCTGGTGCAAGATCTTTAAAAATTGTACATAAAGTATTTAAAATTTTGTTTTACAAAAATAAAACTAATCCAGTTTCATTGCTGTAGTTTACCGTTTATAGTCCTATTACTGTGGTTATTACGAAACAATTCTTTCAGGGATATAAAAACATAGAATAATAATGAAAAACACTTCATGGCATTTATAGATCCATTCACTCCTCTATTCTCTTCCTTATTATAATTGATTACTCTATTTCTGTGCTATATTAGCATTGTGTTTTGTGCTGCACTGGTATTTCTATCCATCTCTCTGCTTGGTCTATCATGACTTATCTATTTGCCAGCCAGCTTCAGATTCATTTTCTGTCAGAATCTGTTAGTTACAGCACTTCAGAGTCACGGGAAAGGCAGCTGGGGTTCAGGAACACAAATTATTCTGCTGTTAACATCAGCCTCTGTGGGTTTTTGAGAACAACATTAGAGAAACGATGCCAGAGTGAATTCTCTCCAGCACACGTTGATACATGTAGCTAATGTGTCAAATTCTGCTCTGAGTTACAGCTGTACAAACCTTTACAGGCAAAGGGTGAATGGTTGTAACTGGCAAGGAAGTTTGGGCCAATTGCTACGATGGGCAGGAGGCTATTTTATGAACCTGCTTACTGTAAAGATGAGTCTGGTCTAAAACTTTGACCTGATCATAGACAGACAAAACTGCACTGCTCAATACCTGAGAAAGGATCTCCCCCGTCCGCCATATAAAATGTCCAACTTCTCTGGAAAAATTACCTGAAAATAGCAGCTTGTGCTAACTTTCCACACACTGAAACTCCATTTCCCCCCAGAATGATTGAAGCATCTGAAGATGCTTAAAGACAATAATCTGAAATCATTTTATAAACCTGTTTCATACAATATGACACCAGGGATGTGAAATCACAGTTGCCACAAGCAGAGAAGAACAGAACTAACCTCCATACCACTACTAACCGGACACTAGAAAGAATAGCAGATCAGATGTGGGCAAGCCAATTGGGTGAACCTTGGTTGAACCCTTCTAGAGCAGGTATAGAATCTCAAACCTCGATGTGCGTTTTTCAGACACTAATTCTAGCAGCCTCGTATTATGGTAGTGAAGAACCTAAATACTTGGATGTACCCAGACCTCTGTAATACACACGGAAGTTTAAAAATTAGCCATTTTGGCGGATATGAGATGAAGAAGTAACACTCAATCCTTAAGTCAAAAAGTAATCTCCAGCCTAGTGTATTTCATAGAATCATAGAATCTCAGGGTTGGAAGGGACCTCAGGAGGTCATCTAGTCCAACCCCCTGCTCAAAGCAGGACCAACCCCAACTAGATCATCCCAGCCAGGGCTTTGCCAGGGCATTTCCAATGCTATATGTTACATTGCAGGGTCTACTCTCTTACTGAACCAAAGGATTTACCCGAGTAAACCCCCCATCATGCTAATTTAGACTAACAGATGAATCACCAGACTCCCTTTATTCAAATAGCAATTTTCAGTCTTTTATATACTATTTGAAATCCAGGACTTAGCTGTCAGGAGTGAGGGTACAGATGGGAAACCAGTTCAATACCCAGCCAAGAAGTTTCTTTGAAGGGAGAGGGGTAAAAGGAATGGTGCTAGCTGTGGTGGTGCTAGGTATTGTTTTAAAAGATGAGGATTGATAAAAGACAATGACACTGTTTGCCAAACATGACTTAAACTGTAATGAAACAACAAAGTGATGAGTCAGATGTTGGTTCTGGGAAATTCTGTAACTATGACAATATGCACGCTTTCCTAGTTAGGACAGCAATACACACGTCTCCTGGCTGCACATCAGGCCGGCATTTGGGAGTGGTTGTGCTGTGGGATTTCACTGCTTGCAATGTTGTTTATTTTCTGAGTAGTTTTATTCCTGGCCTGGGTGGATCAGATCGCCTTAGGGGAGAATGAGCGGAACCTTCCCCACCCACCCCGCAATCTAATGCACTGAACCAAACTTAACTTGAGAAGTTATTAACATCCACCACAACCTATCAAAGGACCTTGTTCTGTGGACCAGCCATCAAAAGGTCTCTTTTCCCACCACCAATGCATGAGGGATTTACCCAGATAGTAACAGTGGTAGCTAGGTTCATCACCACCTTCTCAGGTAAGCAGCCTGACAGTTTGTGGGTAGCCCTGTGAAAAACTTATTAGCCATACCCATAACACGACTATAACCAACTGCTGGCCACCACGATGACACCATTATGCACAAACCCAGCCTGATGAATGGGGAGCATCAGCCAAGATTACTGTTTGGATACAATCCAAAATTAACTGACCCACTTTACACATGTGAGAGACTTTGATACCCTTCATCCCAATTCCTACTGATCAGTTCACATTTTAAAGGAGAAGTGCTAAAATGCTTACATTTATTTCAAGTGGAAGCCGAGAGTCTCTCTTCCATTTCTTGTTCCCCCAAATCGGTCAGAACCGTGGTTGCAGGCTTTGCTGGGTCCAAAAGCCACCTCTGGCTCTTCCCGTGAATGAGACTTCAGGTTGTGATTTTCAAAAGCACTCAGTGCTGGCTTAACTCTGCTCCCATTTAAGTCAATGGTAAAATTCCCCCTTGACATCATCTATGAGAGCAGAATTGGGCAGTGCTGAGCACACCTTAGTCTTTTTAGCTCTGCACTATGTTAACAGCCTTTGTTCGTGTCCAAACCAAAGTTACCTTGGACCAGTTGAGCTCCACAGTGTGCCACCTCCACATACCAGAGAAATACAATGGACCATATATGACTGCATGGTGTGTAAATTCCTACCCTTTGCCTGAAAAGACAGATAACCCATGGGCATATCTTCTGTATATTTCCTTCTTTCCCTAGGTAAGACAATAAATATATCACCTGCTTACTTTCAAAGTTGAAATAAAGCCTTTGATATGAATGATCAACTGCTGATCGTTCAAAGGCATCGCGACTCAAGAGCCTTGGCTGATATGTCACAAGTAATCACTTTAGAGAAACGCCGTGTGTAGAAATGAACCAGATGTGATCCAATTTTTTCCAGTGATTTCAAACTGTGCTCACAGACAGAAGTGGAAAGGGAAGCAGAGTGGCTCTTAAACCTCACTTCCCTTGCTCTCTCTATCCTTGATCCTTCCCTATTTGTCATACTCATCATCTCAGCGATTTGTCAGCTCCCAATCTCTGGTACTTGGCTCCACGTGCAAATACAGTCAAGTGCACTTTGTTACAAGATCCAATTCAGAAAGCTTGTCAAATGCACTTTGCTGCTCCAGTCAAGTACGGATTGGACTAGAGTATCCACCCCCTATGAATGCTTGCATTTACAGCAGGGGGCCAATCAGTGCTCGTTGCAGTTCAGATGATGTTTTACTTCCCCATATAATAAATATGTTTTCTAGGGGGCAATCTCAGCCCTGAATAACAATGACAGGTTGGGAGGCTTGGTGGTATGTTTGTGTGAAAAGCAGGAACCCGGGAAGGTTGTTCGCTTTGCCAAGGCTTCTTACATGTGCAGCCGCAGCATGTGCTTGTGATTAGTGGGTTAAATGTGCTGAAAGTGGAGATCAATAAAACAGCACTTGGAAATATGGCTCTTGTGAGACTCTGAGCACCAGCAGAACCCGCTTCACAGGATGATTGCCATGTAACAACCCTACCCCATAAATACAACCTAGTAAGCCAAATGTTTCCATTTCTTAGTGTTCCCTATGGCTGTCAAGAGCGGTTGTCTCCTGGGTCAAGTGTAAGGCAGCCCCCAAACTTGCAGTTCAGTTCGTAGCTCAGCTCAGTGAGAATATGAAAACCCCCTCGGCTACACAGGTTGGGGCATCATAATACAATGCCACCACACTTTCCACAGGGATTCAGAATTCAACACCAGGCTGTATTTGGTCCATACGTATCAAGTTGGTTGGCTGGAGGTGGAGACGGGGAGGAGTTTGAATCAGAAGCATTTGACAAGGTTTGCCTGCATGGGGTGAATGGTTTCCTATAATTAAAAGAAGCTGGCATTTAATCTCTCTGCCTACTGTATGTAAAGGCAGTTGAATGGTATTGGAAGAAAATGCACAAGGCTGTAGCCGGAGCATTTTCAACTGATTTAATATCAACTTTAGGCACAGATCTCAGCTCCTTACCTTGGCTGTGATAGACTCTCTGTTTTCCTGCATGTTAGAAATGGCTTCAGCAATCCGGGTGTGAATGGTACCAATTACAGTGTCTACATTGGATGGTCCATCAAACCGGTCAGCCACCAGCAGCATAGAATCTAGTAAAATAAGAGAGATGGAGACACCCTTTAAGTACATACTATATAAATCAAATTATAGTGCAACTTAAAATGTACATACATTTATATTGGGAGGAATCAAGCATTTGCCCCTCAGTAGATGAAGGCGTTGAAGAACATCTTCCAGGTACTTGTATTGTTTGTACATTTTTAGTAGTTTCACACTCTGAATTTGGCAGCATTCAAAATAAGGCCCAAATGCATCAGTAAGGGCACCCCTACTTCCGGATGAACACCACAGGGAAGAAACAACTATTACAGCATATCTTTGCAGACTGTCACTACCTTACAAAATGACCAGAGAGCACTGGGTCTTCTACAGAGAGGAATCTGTGCAGAAATATAAAGCAAGGCTCTTGCTCTAACCCTCCCTTACTGGCTTGCATTCAACTTTCAACCAGGTGCTGCAACGAATGGAACTTTGGAGACGGTGGTGTTTACACAAAGTGCCCACAGAAGGGTTTTCTGAGTAATAGGCACATGTGTGTGGCTCCCACAACTGGGACGGAGAAAAAAAAATCTTCCTCCCAGGGAATATTTCCCAAGCACCATTTTAGATTGGAGTGCTCTGTCAGGATAAAGCATGACCAGCAAGGGAAAATGTCTACCTCACATGTGGAGCAACAGAGCACAACACAAGCAACTAAACTGGTAAGAGGGGAGGAGAGGTGGGTGAGGGGTGGGTGAAAGGTGCCCAGTGCTCTAAGCTGCTATTGATTTCAGCACCTCACAAGCTCTGGAACTGAAATGACAATGGATCAGAGCAGCATTCATCCATGTTCTAGAAGTTATTTACTGGATTTATGCCTTGCTGGATTTTACTGGCAACACAAGCTAATGCAGAAGGAAATTTTATATACATGCATGGTAGTGGAGATCAAAAGAACATAGTGTGCATACAGGCTGATACCCTGAATGTCCAGAGAGACCGGAAACAACCAACACCTTAGAGGTTAAAGGAATGGATTAAAAAAGGGACTATTTGTACACCGTCACCTGCAGGTTCATAACTCCTGAAAACTGCCATCAAATTCAGATTCTTCTTTTGAGAATTGCAGTGCGAAGTGTCCTCTTGATGTCTTTGTCTCTTCTAAGAGATGCCATTCAACTTCCTAGAAATGCAGCCCCTGCTCTATAAACATTGTATTGGCCTCTATGTTTATTTCATTGTATAGATCTGTGAGTGGAGTATAGCAGTGCAAGAGTGAGTGGACTACCAGCACTGGATGGCTTGACAAAAGCCATGTGAACCAAAAGGTTCACATAGGTTCCCTTCTTCCACCACTGTGCATGCTCTGCCAATGCATCTCAGCCCTGTTCCACTGCTTTCCACAGCAAGCCCCCTGCACCTCCAGTTCTGCGACTGCATCTAAATCTTGAACTGCAATCCTTCCACTCTTTGCTATTTCCTCTATTGAGTGCTCCAAAACAATCAATGGGATGACTCCAACACTGAGTCACACATCAGAACACTACACATCCAGTGCACAGAAAGAGATAGCGGTGTAAGTGAAGAATCCTGAGGTTTCTAATGAATCCTGTGCGGTGAGACCATCATACTATAAATAGACTTAACAATAATGTCAATCAGCATTGCTTTTATTTTTAACCACATAGTTTGACATAAAAATATCTCATAACCACCTATTGGGCATTGACACCTGTACTGATTTAAATGCAGTTTTGCTTAACAAATAAACTAGACCACTGAATTGGATAAAATCAGATTGTGGAGGGAAATGGATGATGTTCACAGAATGCTTGGAATCCCTGCTATCTGCCCATACAGAAAAATGATCTGTCTGCTCTAAGCTGTTTTTTCTTTCCAATATATAAAGGGCCAAATCCTGAGGTCCTTAACTCAAGAAAACTACCATTCACTTCAATGGGACTGAGCAAGTTCTATTCTAATTCTTCTACTCTACCCATCAGTTGGTACCCAGACTGCGCTCAGGGGATGGTGTGGTGTGGTACAAAGGCTTACTTGGCATGAGTATGTATTGCCAGCGTTATTCACTCCGCACCTCCATGCATTCTGTACCCCTCACATGTTTCATAGTGATATTGTTTTACAGAACTTACATGTATTTCTATTAGTACTACTTTCTGTGTCTTTAACCTGTAAAGCCAGGCACCATTACACCACCAAGAGCCCAACTGTACAGGGCTCAAAGAAGGAACAATTAATGCTTTTTATAGAAACCAATCTGGGCCTGATCCAAAACTCACTGAAATCAATGGAACAACTCCCACTGTCTTCAAAGGGCTCGGGATGAGGCTCTTTCAGACACACACAACATATGGTGTCCCTAGCCTCTCTTTGTCAGAAGCTGGGAATGGGAGACAGGGAATGGATCACTTGGCAATTGCCTGTTTTGTTAATTCCCTCTGGGGCACCTGGCATTGGCCACTGTCGGAAGACAGGATACTGGGCTAGATGGACCTTTGGTCTGATTCAGTATGGCGGTTCTTATGTTATGTTCGTATGGGGGTAATGTCCATAATAAAGGGGTTGATCTAAAGCTTAATGCAATTGGTTTAATAACATACACAACTCAGCTGACAATATTCTCTATATTGTACTATCTAATGTTTATATTGTGGTAGCTCCTAGAGGCCAACCAGGCTGGGGTCCCATTGCGCTAGGCACTGCACAAACATACAGAAAACACAGGCCAGGCCCCAACGTGCTTACAGTCTAAAAGACATGATATGACATAGGCTGATGAGACAAACAAGCAGGCCAGAACAGAGAGTAACAAAAATAACAGACTGCTCAAATCTTACTCAGGAGCAAAGATCACAAATTGCTACTTGCCCATGTCTACAGTCTGGGATATGGCAGCTGCAAAGTCAGGGAGGGTTAGCTTGGGAGCATTTCTTGTTTATCATCAAATTAAAAGAACTGTTTTAGCTGTTTTTTAAACTTAATCAAGAACTGAAAAAAATCACTGTAGTTTATCCATTAGAATTTTTTTGTATAGTAAAAGCCAACAGCTGCTTTGATGTAGAAAATCAAACATGCCACACAATGGTGTAATGGCTTTTTGGTATTTTCTGCACCCGCTGCAGTACCAAGAATCTGAAGTTTAACTCCTGCTGCTGTTTAGGAGTAGTAACATATTTTTCAAGACAACTTTTTTTGAACAGTTTTAGCTTGTGGATGCATTAATTCTGGGGACACATATTGATAGATGAAAGGAAATCCCCAAGTTATTGATAAAATTCAATCCATCACTCACTGTAAAACATCTCCCTTAACTTAACCTGCCCTACTCTGCCCATATAATACAGTAGCTACATGTCTGTCATTACAATTTTACCTTCAACTACAAACAATGGGGTAAGAGTGAAGGATGCAGAGTGGCAGTGAATTTCCACCCTTTGTTAAACATCCTGGCTACATGACTTGCATGCTGTAATGTTAAAGGTCATAATTCAAGCAAGTATAATTTGAATACCGATCTGCTTTACTCCTAATGGTCAGCTACTGTCAAAAACGGTGTCTCTTGGGCAAGAAGAACCTGGAACAAGTGCAAAAAGCACACAGAAATGCCACCTAATCAATCAATTAGACTTGCAGATTGACCTTTCAGGAATGGCAGCCAGTCATTCTGCTGGGGCGAGATGGAGAGCAATGACAAGTAACAATTGGCTTGTCCTTGTCAGAAAGGCCAATGCACAAACTCCAGGTTTAAACCCATGGAGCAGATGCTATCTCCTCTCCCCCACTCCTTTTAGCCTCACTAACCATTCTATTGGATTCACCTCCAATTAGTTGTGGTAACCTGCCATCTGGGTCATTAGAAATGAAAGCTAATTAGCATAAACTAATATGGATAAAAGCTGGCTGATGCATCATATGTAAGAATAGCCTAGGTTCATCTGAGCAGTGATTCAACTTGTACTTTGTAACATTCCACTGAAACAAGGAGGAGACATGGCACGCCTGTCTGTTTTAACAATAATAGGCAGTAATATTGAGTAGAAAGATGGCTGAATTGTAAGAACAAGATAGCCGCTGAAGAGTCTGACAAGAAAATACAGTTCTGTGAGTGCATAAAAGGAAGGAAGAAGAGTGAAAATTCTAGTTAAATGGACTGTGTTGAAATGCATATGAAAGATCTTACTTACTCATGTGCTATAATGATGGGCTACCACGATACTTTTCCTCCTTGAACTTACTTTATTTTGCTCTTAATCTGCTAGCTCAGACTGGTCCCAATCCAGCAATGAGCTGTGTGTGGACGGCTCCCTCCATCCAGGGGGACAATGGCCGAGTCCCCCTAGCCGAGTTCATTGCAGTATCAGGGCCATAGAACCTAATAGGCTCCCCATACGTTCAGAGATAGGGCAGTAGGCACAAGAAGAGCTGCAGTGCCTGAGCATGGCAGGTTGAAATAAGAATTTAACCCTCAATTGCCTGTGGATTTTGGCAAGACTCACGCTATTTTAAACATCTTTATTTTTGTGCAATTATACTCCCAGGAGAGGAGGTAAACCTTGACGAAGGAAAAAGGGTTAAAGTCATACGGTAGAGGGCTATTATAAGGTTCTTACAGCTTGTGAAAGTCTCCTGGATGTCCCCCAGGGTTTCCATGCTGACCTTGGAGCACCAAAACTGAAGCTAGTAGCAGCAATTGTAATTTGTTTGTATAAGCATTAAACTGCTATGAGCCCTTGACCAGCTGACACAGAGACATTAGTCTATAGTTACTAGTACCAGAAATTAAGGAGTACTCATATGGCATGGCTGGTCTATGTGGAAGCACCATAAGTATTTTAGCTCTATCCTCACCAAAAGGGAAACCTGAAAATGATTTTGGCCTGTGCACTGCATCTGAAAGGTAACTGTCACAACGGATGGCGCTGAGCAGTGTTATTGCTGTAGAATTAGAGGAAGGAGAGAAGACGTATGGAATGACTGAGCTCAAGTGATCCAGCTGTCCTGCCGGTGCTGCATAAAGTAGCGTAGTCAGAACCACACAAGGGAGGCAGTGTGGTCTAGTGACAAGACTAATCGATTGGCAAAAGGAGGGCCGTAATCCTTACCTGAACCGCTGGCTCATGTGTTTGAGCTCAGACAAGTCACAAGACATCCTTAGCCTCAAACCGTCACAGGGCTCAGTCTGTGAACATTTATTACTAGGGAATGGAGTCACTGAACCATACTTGGAAAGGTGCTGCTTTGTTCTTACAGAGGGAACTAAGTTCTCTCTTTCTAGACCTCGCTACAAGGAAAGGGTACGGCTAATGGCTAGAGCAGATGACTCTGGAGGCTTTGTCAGACTATGCAGTGTGCTCTGGCATGGATGTACCTCCGTGGTATCCATGGGGATATCCCGCATTGAGTGCCCTCTGGTGACACTATCTGGCCACCGAGACCGATTGCCTTGCCCTTCCCTGGAATGACTGGCCCTACTGCATGGAGTTGAAGAAAAAGAAAGGGATTTTTAAATTTATCCTCTCTGTGTTCTTAGATGTTAGGAGAGCTCTTGCTTCCTGGTCTCGAAAGGAACTGGCTGAAAAAGTCAGGGGCCTCGGAAGGTTGCTGCATTAGGTGGATTTTTGATCCTTGGGCTGGCCTACGAGTACCTCAGTGGGTTAAAAATTCTTGAGCGCTAAGGGTTTTCAGCATGATGTACTGGCAGCATGAGGCGCAGAAGTGAAAATCTTGCCCTTTAGAGAAGCAGAGTTATGAGGCAGTTAGGAGAAAGTGCCCTCAGAGCAAGAGGAGTTGTGTGGCTCCAGAGAAATGACTTCAAGAGCCCATGACCCCTTCAGTCCTGTTGCCAGCTCCTTCCCTTTTAAACCAAGGGGCTTCTCATTTGAGTGCTTCAGCTGTGTTCAGTTACCATTAGGGTGACCAGACAGCAAGTGTGAAAAATCGGGACGGGGGTGGGGGGATAATAGGAGCCTATATAAGAAAAAGACCCAAAAATCGGGACTGTCCCTATAAAATCAGGACATCTGGTCACCCTAGTTACCATGGAGCCACATAAGGAGAGGGCAAACTCTCACATAGCCAGGACCCAAACCAGGTAGGGCTTTCTGGTCAAAAACAAAACCTTGGCTTGGACCCCCCACAAACAACCTGGCAGCCAGCACTGACTAGAAAGCACAGGGTTAATGCCTGCCCTGCAAGGATCATCATTAGCTAAGCAGCCTGCAGCATTCTGAACAAGGAGATGTTTGTGACTAGCTTTTCGGTGTAGTTAAGCCCCATGATGAGAGCAGTGCCGTAACCTATGGTGGAGGTGACCCAACCAAAGACACATGATCATTCCATTTATAGCTATATTGGAGCATTACAACTGGCGGGTAGCAGAACTAAAACATCTTTGAAATGAAATGAAAATGTATTTTTTTAAAATAACTTTCATCTAATGGTCTATTAAGGTTAAAAAAAAAAAAGAAAAAAAGCCTGAATCCCAATTTGTGTGTGTTCATTATTATGGTCACATTGCCTATTATCTTATATTTATCTCCATTAAATTTCATTTCCCTGGTGTTAAACCAGTTATGCTGAAAATAAAAATCTCCTGGATGTACTTGCTGCTTGCACCGTTCTCATTCACCGCTCAGCCCCACTTATATGTAATCAGTTAGTTTATCTGCAGATGCTGTCCTTGGGCTTATTTGTGAAAGTCAATTAGGAACAGCAAGGGGTCCTCTGACTTCCCACAGAGCTCCATTACTTCCAGTGGCAAGCGAGACACAGATTCTGCGTCCCGCGTCCTCTCCACCCCCACCCTCTCTGCCACACACACTGGCACTTCCCTGAATGCTTGTAGTTCACATTTAAAGCAGTAGCTTTTTATCACAGGCTTTCTGAAAATCCAACTTAATTATATACATTCGATAGCTTTCCAAAAGAGATGCTCTAGCTCAGCCAGCAGTTATGGGCCAGAGGCAGGAATCACTGGGTGAGGTTCTTTAGCCTGCATTATGCAGGAGGTCAGTCTTGATCATAATGGTTCTTTCTGGCCTTAAAATCTGTGAATCATACCCTTAGGAAGACATACTGTCCACTTCATTGCAACAAGGCTTGTCACCTCCACAAAGTGAAAGATGCAGGATCTTCCTGTTGACCGCTGACCCCATGACCTGATCGTGAAGGGTTTATAAGGGTTACCATATAATTCCTTTGCTAAGCCTTTTTAATGCAAGTTATGAACGCTGTAACAGCAAGAAGGAGAACAAATAACCGAGTTATTAGGTTTGTTATGATTACAGGCCTTTTGTATGAGCATGAGGCCTTGCGGGAGTACTTATGCTAAAGGCTGGGATTTAGCTGAAGAGTGAAGGCCTCAGGAAATAACCCCAGGTCAGATATTTTGCACTCTCCTTCTAAGAGACAAATGATAACTCTACAAACAGGTACAGTATGCCACAGGATTCCACAAGAAGGGAGGTTTACAGGGCTTTGGCAATTATGTTGCTATGCAGTATTAAGCAGCTAGATTGCATTTACGTATAGAAATTATTAAGAAATAAGTGACATACATCATGAATATTAATGCTCAATGTTTAATTATGGACATCCTAACGGCCTCATATGGATAGGGGCTGTTAATGACCTAATTATAATCAGGATAAAGGAGCAAATATGGTATATATCTGTATTGCCACCATAAGAAAGGGTATAACATACCACGCCCAGTTCCCATTTCTGAGAGTTCATCAGGTCCCCGAGACGGTGTAAATGCAATCAGAACCTCCCTTCTGATGGGTTACACTTACTTACCCTTCTGTTTTTGTTTCCAGTGGTCTCCATAAGTTGTAAACATATACAATTCAAGATTGTAAGTATGAATAATATAGGAAACCACTTAACCGCACTTATCTTAGTCATAGGGTTGTACATATTGATCCTTTCCCATGATTTCAATTATAGTTGTCTGTACTAAATAAAGTGTGTGTGCGCGCATTTCACCAAATTACGTCTTGTCAATTAACTTTAAATAGCCACCTAGGAAAAGAACCTGTTATCTGTGACAAGTGCATATTGCACCCCAATACGTAAGCTTATAAGTGTAATAATTCTTCAGGCTACATTCCCTGACTGATTTCATTTCAGTTTTCTCCTAGTGTTGATTGTTTTGCTTGGCTGCAGAACTTGACCCCGCCCCCTCCACTATGGCATTTGTGTTTAAATATAAAGCAAATGAGCTTAATTTCCCTTTATATACGAGTCTTATTCCTCCAAACTCCACCCCACCCTTTTTGTTTTGAAGGAGCATTGTCAGAGTTGAAAGTCCTCAATTCTGACTCCTCTGTATCCCATGGAAACAATTTTATTAGACTTTTAATTTCTATAGCACCTTCCACAGGAGGATCTAAAAGTGCTTTCCAATTATTTAGTTTACCCTTGGTACTCGTGGAGGACGGTACCACTCAGCCAGAATAAGGGTGGTAGAATCTGGCCCTAAGCCTCAAGAGGTGGGAAGGGCACAAGAATTAATTGAGTTGTTTTAATTGGTTTAATTGGAAAGAGTGTAGGGCTCCTGCCAGCCCAGTGCAGAAGAAGCAATCTAAAGAGACAGGATCAAGGGTCTTGTTAGCCAGTGTAGCACATTCAGTGTAGTGATCTGACTGAGCCCATTAGTCAAACGCAGTAAAATGTCTTTCCAGTCCTTTTACAGTCCAGATCTGAGGCAGAGGAATTTTAGCGTAAAAGGGTCTTACGCCCTTTTAACTGTTCTAATGGCACTTTATTCATTCTTCAATCCTTTGTCTCACAAAGACTGAACATGAGCTTTGGGGTGTGCAGGGCAAACATGTCATAAACTCAACAGTTTTACTGGCATATAACTAGCTCTTCTTACCAATCAGGTTCCTCCATTCCGTGTCCAGGTCTGCTTGATTGGCTAGGCAGCCCTTCATGACATTGTGGCAGTAGTTGTTGCACGGCTTCACACTAGCCATGCCCCGGCAATACGGACAGTACACCAGCTTCATTATGGCACGAGTGCACTCATAGCTAAGAGACACCTAAAAGAGGTGGAAGGGCAATTATTAATTATGGAAACAAGTGAAAAACTCTCATTAAACAGGAAATTATATGGTGCATTATGTTAAAGCCCTAGTCAGACAGATTAAGTTATACTGAGCCAAATTCAAGCCCCATGTAACTAAATGATTTAAAATGTTTTGTGATCCAGTGGCCAGGACTCTGGATTGAGGCAGGATTCTATTTCGGGTTGTGCCACTGACCTGTTGTGTGTCCTTGGGCAAGTCACTTTGTCACTCAGTATCTCTGTTTCTCCTCCCACCCTTCATCTCCCTTGTCTATTTAGACTGTAAGCTCTTCCAGTCTGTTTTTAGATAGTCTTTAGACTGTCTCTCACTGCGTATGCATTAATCACGCTCTGTGATTACAGCACAAACCTACCCACTGGAGATTTGTGCAGTATCTAGCACAATGAGGCCCTAAGCTCAACTGGGGCTTCTATGCATTACCATAATGCAGATACAGATGATGATAAAACCAAAGTAGCAAAATAAGTGAATTTATATAGAGATGAAAATATTAGCTAATGGGATGGAATACAAAAATATACCAAAGAGTATATTAAATAATCAAATCATTATGACTGTATTATGACTTGTTTAGAAAAGTTCACAGTACATGTTATAGCACGCTAGCAGCGATATTACATTCCTATTCCTTCGCTGAGTATCTACAGCGTGGGCCCTTTCAGAACCAGTGATAGCCCGTTTTACTAACCTGGCTCTCTCTATCCTTTCTGTTTTCACTGTCCCTGTGTCATGACTGTGACCTGTAATTCTGCGGCACTGTCACAGGGTAACTCCTGCACCGGAGGAGTCTTTTATAAGCATCAGCAGGTTCTTTTGTTAGGTAAGTGTTTTGTTTCAACCATCTGGCAGATGTGGATAGCCACAAGCTTCCTCCATGAACTTATATTGACTGCACTGACAGTTTGCTCCTGAAATGCGTACTGCCTCTTATGCAAGGCCGATCCCATGGGGGAGCCCGAACATTACAGACATTCTGCTGGTGTCATAGGAAAGGAAAGTGGGGTGAAGAGCTTGCGAGGGTGATCCAAAGGGTCAGCCTGAACCATTTTGACAATACCTGCCATTTGGGGTACTCCAAAGGTTTAAAGAAATAGCACTTTTAACGTATTTTTGAGAGTCTCAGGGATAAACCATTTCTGGAAGGGATGGCTAACCAGCATCCAGACATGGGAGAAGGGGGTGATCAGCATTAGGGGAAGGGAAACCTTCCATCTATAATTTGGTGCAGAACCAGATCAAGATGCTTCTGAGAGCTCCCTGAAGAACACTCCCCTCCAACCCACTACTACAGTGCTCTGCTGCAACCATTAGCTCAAATGGGACCCTGGCAAACCTGGCCAGTCCATAATATTAACTAGCATACCCATTTTTTTGGCCAATGTCCATTTGCAATTTCCTTGTTAGTCTTTATAGGAGATTGAAAAGAAATGGCTTTAATGTTCCTTTTTCAACCAATCAATCAAATGCCAGTAGCTTAGCACTCATGAGAAATTATGCAATAGCAAGAACAAACTAGTGTGTAAGTGTGATGGACAGGGAAATGCTCTGTCTGGAAAGAGATCCAAGTTGCAAGATTCAGTTTCGACAGTAAGATTTTTTCTCCCATATATTATTAAACACGTGTTGAACAATGTCCTTTTAAGCTTGCTGTGGTCCAAGAATAAGCAATATCGAGGCAGCTTTAGAAGAGTGGGAGCATGCTGAGCCCACTGTTAGAGGTCCAGAGATAAAATCCCTAAGGTTTGTCTCCCTCAAACACTCTTCTCTGTAGCCCTTTATTTTTAGTACGCCTTGAAAAGGGTATCTCCACTCTGCTGGGTTTTTATTTTGAAAGAATGAATTAAAGGACCGCATGAGAAGCCTTCCTGAGGTTCAGATACCGTACAGACATTCAGAACTGCTCTGCATGTTAGAAGTAGGAGGTTTCAATTTCTTTGGTTTCTATAAAATGAAGTTTATAAACCTCAGAAAACTGATGGGATAATGTAGAAAAATTCTCTCTCTGTACACAACAAATATCCACAGAAAGACTGGAGCCCAAATCCAAATCTTGGCACCTAACTTTTAGGTGCCTAGTCACTTTGGCTACATGTACTCAGGGATAAAAGACCCTCTACCCTTGCAGGATCTCGGAGCTTGGGCTCCAACCCAAGCCTCAACATCTACACTGTGATTTTTCAGCCCTGGAGCCTGAGCCCTGCGAGTCCAAGTCAGCTGACTCAGGCCAGCTGTGGGTTTGTTATCCCTGTGTAGACATAGTCCCAGTGGAATCCACAAACCCTGGGTGAGGTCCTTCGGCTCCCTATACAATGCATGGGGACACATAGCTGCCTGAGAATGGGATCCACAAAAGCCAGCTCACTAGGTGCCTAAGCTAGCCAACAGGAGATGATGACAAGAGGTCTGAGTCCTACACCCGGCCACTCCCATGCTGTTAGAGCCTAGTCCAGGCTGGAGGGAGGCACTTATCTCGCTTGGGATCCACAGCCAGGAACCATCATCTAGAGTCAGGTGCCTTCAGTGCCTTGGCAGAACAGCAGCAGCACGTACCTAACAGCACACAAATGACTGGAGGGAGGAGGCAGCCTCCCTTATAACCTCTAGCCCAGTGGTCAGGGAACTCAGCCCAGAGGCAGGTTCAGTTTCCCCCCCTGTCTGGTGACTATCGTGTCATTCTCACTCTCGCTGGCCCAATGTATATTTTAGTTATTTAAACACCAAGTGGAATGGCTTCAATGAGTGGGGACAACATCAGAAAGTGGTTAGGGTACTCACTTGAGAGGTAGGGGAAGCCAGTTCAAATCCCTTCTCATCAGGCAGAGGGGGGAACTGAAGTGGGTTCTCTCACATCCTGGGTGAGTGCCCTAAGAACCGGGCTGAAGACGATAAAAGTAGCTTCCTTTCTCAGAATTAGATATGGTCGGAGCATGCCTACCAGATCAGATCCTGCAGGTGACACAGGCAATGTCTTCTCCTGGTTTCAGGATCACGCTAGGGTTCAGGTGGGGGGTCCGGGCAGCTGCCTAACGCAACAGTGCACATGCCTAGAGACAGAAACTTAGATGCCTTGGGGACTTTTTACAGTGAAAATTTAGGCACCAAATGAGTTTTGCCAACTACAGGACACCTGTGATTGCAGTGGTGCCTAAACCTAAGTCCCTTTGTAGATCTGGGCCTTAATGCGTTATTTAACTCTGGCAGATAAAGTACACACTAACCTGCCACAGAAATACTAAGACCTTGGTTTAAAAAGTGTAATGCTCCCTTCAAACCAGCAGGTGGAGCTTTTACTCTACTCAAGTAACAGATGAGGAAAAGTTTGAGAAACAAACCAAAACTCCATCCACCACTTATCTTAGGTTAACAACAACAAAGTACAATGAAAATATCATTTAAAATGTAAGATTTTCTTATAAATCACAGAGCTCTAATAAAATGCACCGAATGTTAAATGAGGGAACAACAGTTAAGAGTAGATGAAATATAAATGCATGCTATACATAGCTAACACCAGCCAGAAGCAGCCTATTCAACTTGAAATACTGGAAATTCAGTCGGGAAGGGAGTGCTACTTTTTCTTCTAATAAGTGTCCGTAAACCAGAGGTGTACTGTGAAAATCCAGTATAAGAATTCAACTTGCATGCTCGGGAATGCTTACAAGAAAGTACTGAGAAGAACTTTGCTCTTTTTCCAGACTGGCAGAAGAGCTCTGTGGAGTTTGAAGGTTTGTCCCTTTCATTAACAGAAGTTGTACAACAGAAGATATGATCTCACCTGCCTTGTCTCTCTGGTTACTTAACTAATAGATATTTTTCTTTTCAAAGTGAATTTAATGCTCATGAAGCTAGTGGAGATTGACATACCCCCTTATTCCCGGGAGGGGCAGCAATTGTGCACGCTCCAGAATCTCCAGGATGCTCTGCCTCGACACAGACTTGATAAGACCATCTGTGTGTGAGAGGGTAGTTAATGCTCCATGCTAGTCACTCCATGTCCTCGCTGGCAAGATTGGCCAACAAGGGTGCAACTATTGTTATTTCCCGTGATGTGGACACCTATCCACTGTCCTGCAACTGGCTTCCTATAGGCCACTCAACAGCCGTCAGAGGGTCACAGCTTGGCTAGCCAGGCTAATCATCACACAATGCAGAAGCATCCCAAAAAAGCAAGTGCTTGCTTACTGTTCACATCTACCTTTGGATGGCTGTTTCAAATGATGCACTAGGCACAAAGAACACTGCCTGGAGTTTCGAGCTAAGCTCCTGAGAGTAGAAAAAAATCTATGCCTTTACCGCATAACTGAGCGAACATGACTTGGATGTCAGACAGAGAATATTTGTGCATGGCCAATTTGTCATTCTTGCAAAGTGACTTTTTCCACCAGAGGGACACTTTAATGCCACATCGTACGAGGCAGCTTGGAGGCAGTGTGCATAGCGCAGTACGGTGCAATATCCACACATGTAAACCCTTCTTGGAGAACGCTTCTGCATTTACCTGTCCTATGTCTAGGCTTGGCAGAATTCGATTTTTAAAAATAATTTCCACAGATAATATCAATGTATATTTTTAAGCAATTTAATTTTTTTTTATTGATTTAAATTTTCACTGTTGTGGAAAATTATGGGAGGGCAGACAATTATTTAATGACCGTAGGCACCGAGATTACAAAAATTAAAGCTTTATATCCATTAAAACATAAATAGTCAAAATCACATGTCAAAATATACAAAGTAAATATCCTTAAATCAAACTCTATTAAGTTCTCAAGCAGCATTTTTCTTACATTGCCTATCTGTACATTTCAGTTATTATTGATGGAATTTTTTTTGGTCAGTTTGTGCGTGTATGGTGACATTGGCATTTACTAACATTTACCAATAAAAATGGAATCCTTCTAAGCCTGCCTATGTTATCCCTTTCCTCCATGCCGATCCCTGCTGTATACACAGTAGGTGATTTATTCATGCACCAACGGTTCATGTTAAAATGATCTCTCCTTTAAATCTGTAAGATTGTCACGGGCGGCTCTATGATTTGTGCCGCCCCAAGCATGGCAGTCAGGCAGCCGCTGGCGGAGTTTCTGCGGGAGGTCGCCGGTCCCGCGGATTTGACGGTGTTCCTGCGGGCGCTCCGCCGGTCCCGCGCTGTCGGTGGACCCGCCACTGAATTGCCGCCGAATCTGCGGGAACGGCGGACCTCCTGCAGAAACGCCACCGAAGGCTACCTGACTGCCCCCCTCGCAGCTAGCGGCCGGCCGCCCCCCTGCGGCTTGCCGCCCCAGGCACATGCTTTTTGCGCTGGTGCCTGGAGCCGGCCCTGCAGATTGTGAGTGTTCAACTTTATCTCTGAGCAGCAAGGATTAGTGGTAGTCTCTGCTAGTATCTAGATGACTCCAGGTTCCTGTACCCCTTTAACCTGCTAATTATTTCACTTGTTAATGATCATGCTCTTCCAATGGAGATCTTCCCGAGACTAGGAGGGTGAGATTATGGAAGTGTTTTCCACATGGACTTTGCCTTGATAGCGGCCAATCCTACCCTAACTTATATCCATGTAAGTCCATTAACTTCCACGGAGTTCGTCCCACTGTACCTCTGTGTGAGAGGGGAATCAGGCTCTTGAGCTCTCAGATGCAGGTTCCTCAGTTTGCTTGTTGCTTCCATCTAACATACACAGTGATAGGGCTGCTCCATGCTTGGGCTCACTGAGCTAAAATGTAGAATCTAGTAGGGGACTGTATGAAGCCTGAAGGGTTCGATTTAAAATGTGTTTAGGAACTAAACTCTCCCAGTTCAGCTAACAGACTCTGGAGGCACACTAACCCCTGCAGGTTATTTTGTTGAATCAAAAAGAGCTTTGAGGTGGTGAGGGTAGGGGGTAAGGGCTGGCTGATGCCCACAGGGCCAGCTAGGCAAACAATCCCACACAGTTTTTGAGAACTTGGACAGGAGATTTGCTAGCACATGGCACCTTGAAGTCAAGGTTCAGGAGGATTTGATGTGAACATTCCACATAGCTCTAATCCTAAAGTATTTGCTTAGATCACTTGTCCAAATGTCTCGATACTTTGTCCATTGCCGAAGGAGATGCTACCCCAGAAGTAAAGGGGACTGATTGCTTTCTTCCAGCGAGCATCCTAATTGCAGATAATATTTTGAAATTGGGCCAGTGTAGCATCTTTCTCTTTTTAAAATATGAACTACACGGAGACTCTTTTCCTACACACAGTACTTATTAGTGGAGTTGAGATGTTTAGCTTTGAAAGGAGTCTCAGAAATAGCTTGGAGACATTTAATCAGAAATTAATTTATTATCTTTATAGACTATATGTTGAGAACTTATATCATACTGTATCAAACAACTGGCTAGGAGAATCTCTCTCTAGATCTCTTGGATATAGTGAGGTTAAGGGATGGCAGCATTAATTGTCTGGGCTGTCTGCCTTTTCCCCACTCTTGAGGCTTTGTGCCTGTAAAGCTATTGTATTGATAACACATTGTGACTTTTTTCTTCTATTGTAACACACACATCCCTGACCCTGTGAAGAAAATCTCCATAGGGAGCAAAAGGAGAATGGACAGCATTATGGGTACACCTCAGCAACCCAGGCAAACAGTGGGTGGTACGTACTCACACAACTAGACTCCCTGAACAAAGGGAATGGCAGAATCAGGTCCAGAAGTCAAGATACTCAAAATGAGGAGCTAATGTTATGCAAGTGATGGAGAAAACTGTCACCAACATCCCTAAAGCACAGATCTGCAAAAGGGCTGTTCGAGTGATGCATGTTGTTTGCACTAGAATACCTTATTGAGTTATATGGAAAGACTCCAGGGAAGACCAGGAGGGAAGATCCAACGAGGGTTTCCAACTCTGTAACATTTAAAAACCGGACACTCCAGCAAGAGTACCGGCACCTTCCCTTCCCCTTTCCCCGAGGCCCCGTGCCCCTACCCCTGAGTACCCACCCCTGCCCCACCTCTTCCCCCGAGGCCCTGCTCTTGGCCTGCCCCTTCCCCCTGAGGTTGTCTCCCCCCCCCATTTGCTTCTCTTTCCCCCTCCCTCCATCACTCACTGCTTTTCCCCTCTCCACCCCTCCCTGCGTGGGTCAGGAGGGACTCGCCTGCAGAGCCGGGGCTGGGAGCTGCAGCCGCCCAATGTAGGTAGAAGGTGGCCCTCCCTGAGTAAGGGCTGGCCCGGGTGATGATTTGGTGCCTCCTTGCCTCCAGTGACTTTGGCTGTCTGGTCAGTAGATCTGACTGGACATCATCAGGTCCCCTTTTTGACCAGACTTTCTGATTGAAAACTGGACACCTGGACACTCTAGAGACCAATGGCCAGATACGCAGTGCAGAGCTGGCTTCCCCTTTCCATCTTCTCATTGCCTTACTTTACAAAACAGAGACTTGGACATTTCTACTGTGGGGCCACGTTTGGAGGCATTTCCTTTGGAGCCAGGGAAAGCCATGGTGTTTGTCACTGGCCATGGGACTCTAATTTTGTATGAGGAGGGAGGCCTTGAAAGTGCAGCTATTTATATCCTTACACAGGATATTGTTAAGGGTGCAGTACTGCAGCTCCCCATGGAAGAGTGCTTTCTTTTTTTGGTGGTGGCCTTTTTTACTGCTTGGCTAGTAGTAAGGCTGGTAAGTGTTTTAACAGGGAAAAATAAAATATATATGTAAAGGGGGCAAAACTTCATAGAGAGGTGGAGGTGGCTGATTGGTTAAAACCAATAAGGGGCGGAGCCAAGGGACCATAAAACTGATCTCCAGCCTCAGAAGCTCATTCAAGCCTAAAAGTTCAATCCACCTAGAAGTTTGCTTCAATTTGGGAGTACTCAGGTTTACAGGCTCAGCTGGGCCAAGGAGTTTGATCCATGTTAGGAGCTCAGCCCCGATGAGTGCCTAGATTTAGATCTCAATGTCATCTTAAGGATTTTTGCAAGATGCTGCCTTGCTCTCCATGGTAGGGTGTTTATTTCATGTGACTGTTGATATTGGAACATTGCAAGCTAAATTCATAAGCTTCATTTATTAAATTAAAAGTCCCTTATTTTGATATTTCTTTATTGTGATATTTACAAAGGATTCCTACCATCATCTCTCCACTCTACTCACGAGTCTGGTACCACATTTCCCGTTACAACAGTAGTGTGACACCCAAAGGTGTGTGTGTGTGTATGTGTGTATATATATATGTGTGTGTGTATATCTATCTATATCTATATCTATATATATCCTGTTATTCAGAAGTGCTGAACTACCCCTGACTTCAACTTAAGCTGCTAGATGCTCAGCACTTCTGAATATCAGCCACTTGGGTGTCTAAAACTCAACTCAGGAGTCTAATATGAGGCACCCACTTTTGAATATCTCAACCTATACATTTTGTACCTTTGGCAGCAGCCCCTTTGGCACAGATTTTAAAAGGATTCATTACTATTACCCTATGATTTGCACTTAAAAAGTCTACTAGAAAACTTGTCTTGATCTTCTAGGCAGTGGCATGCATCTACGTATACAACATTTGCATTGCATGCCCCTAAATTCACAAAAAATGTTCAACTGGCAGCCCATGGGGCCATTCTGTCCAGCCCCTGAATGTGCACTGTAGAACAAAATTGTGTCCTCTGGAAAGCATGACCTCGCATACACCGTACACGCAAGGTGACACCGCATGAACGATGCCATTTTGTGGAACGTCACTAAAAAGTCTAGACCACCTAAGGTAGTAGTTCTCAACCAGAGCTATGCGTACCCCTGAGGGTACGCAGAGGTCTTCCAGGGGATACATCAACTCATCTAGATATTTATCTAGTTTTACAATAGGTTACATAAAAAGCACTAGTGAAGTCAGTACAAACTAAAATTTCATACAGGCAATGACTTGTTTACATTGCTCTATGTACTATACACTGAAAAGTAAGTACAATATTTATATTCCAATTAATTTATTTTATAATTGTATGGCAAAAATTAGAAAGTCAGCCATTTTTCAGTAATCGTGTGCAGTGACACTTTTGTATTTTTATGTCTGATTTTGTAAGCAAGTAGTTTTTAAGTGAGGTGAAATTTGGGCATACGCAAGACAAATAAGACTCCTGAAGGGCGTACAGTAGCCTGGAAAGGTAGAGAGCCACTGCCCTAAAGCAGGCAAGTGTGGAACTGAAATGTCCATGACAGAAAAGAGCTAGTGGTGCAAACTCTTCATCAGGATGGAAAGCTTAATGCAAAATGTGTTCACTAAAAGTTGTTGCATGTCTTACTAAAAGCACGCCACAGGTTCCAAGCCAAAGAGAATTGATATTATACTGTGACTAGAATAGAGCATAGGAACAGACAAGTCTGAGGGCTGCAAAAGAAAGCTAGGAATCAGAGTGATCTGAAGAGAAGTACTGTGCTGGACTGGAATGTCTCAGGGGAAGGAGAACAGGAGAATCTGGAGGACGATGTTAGGAGGAAGATCTTGAGGATGAATGTGACGATCTAAGACAAGTCAGTGTATTAGTAAAAAGTCAGTTCAGAACTTCTGATTCGAGTAACAATTAGTGTTTGCCTTTTATTTTAAAAAAAGTCAACTTGCTTTTAAAAAAAAATCATTTTTTCCCCATGAATGTCTACAGAATAAGGAGAAAAATTCTGCAGAATTTGGCAACATAGGCGCCAACTCCATGGGTGCTCCAGAAAAAATAGTGGGTGCTGAACTGGCAGCCCGCCTATCAGAACCTCCCCTTCCCCCAGTGTCTCCTGCCTGCCGGTGGGCCCTGCCAATTAGCGCCTCCTCCTCCCTCCCCCGCGCCTCCAGCCCGCAGCAATCAGTTGTTTTGCAGCGTGCAGGAGGCACGGGAGGAAGTGAGGATGCAGTGTGCTTGGGGTGGAACGGGGCAGGAAGTGGTGGGGCGTGGGTGCAGTGGGGGCGGGAAGAGGTGAGGCAGGGCAGGAGTTGAAAGAGGCAGGTGGGGTGGGGCCTTGGGGGAAATGGTGGAGTGGGGGTAGGGCCTGGGGCACAGCTGGGGGTTGAGCACCTCCTAGCACATTGGAAAGTCAGCGCCTGTGCTTGGTAGTATTCCTATTGCTCCTACGAATGGGATAGAGGGGGTCTGATACAAATCCCACTGAAGTCAAAGGAAAGACTCTCACTGACTTCAGTGAACTTTGAATCAGGCCCATAGGACCTTCCATCACTAAGTTGCTGGTTGTGTCCCAGTCAGTCTTGATTGATCTGATGAGTGTTTATTTTCCTAACTGAAATGAGTTGATGTTCTCAGTCCAGTTCCAAATGGATAGCCACCACATCACAGAAGCTACTACAATTGACCCTACAGTAGAACCTCAGAGTTACGAACACCTAAGAAATGCAGGTTGTTCGTAAATCTGAGCAAAATGTTATGGTTCTTGTTTCAAAAGTTTACAACTGAACACTGAGTTAATACCGCTTTAAAACTTTATCATGCAAAAGGAAAATGCTTTTAACCACCTTCATTTAAATGAAACAAGCACAGAAAGTTTTCTTATCTTATCACATTTTTTTAAATCTTGTCAAATCGTTCCCTTTATTTTTTTAGTAGTTTACATTTTAACAATGTACTGCATTTGCTTAATTTTTTTTCTGCTGCTGCCTATTCGTGTACTTCCCGTTCCAGATGAGGTGTGTTGTTGACCGATCATTTCGTAACCCTGATGTTCGTAACTCTAAGGTTCTACTGTAATTAGCTCACGTGTTGGCTATCTCAACAGACACACTAAAGACTGAATGGACTTGGTGACTGAACCCAACTCACCCCCTAACGACATTTTCTTTCAGGGCAGGGTTTAGGCACATTGGTAGGAATGCATAAAGAAGCTTACTCTGAAGATGCTCGGGCTATACCTGTTATGTCAATAACTCTCGGGAGCACTAAACACACACACACACACAAAACTCGTTCGTCTTGATATACTAAGAAGGAAAAGCCTGCTTGTGATTTTCCATAAGGATCAGTTTTTAAAAAAAAGGCTCAGTTCTGATAGCTGTAATTTCATTAGTTTCCCTTCAAGTGAAAAGTTATTTTATTCATACAGGCAAGATGAAAGATCCCAAACCAAGCAGTTTCCAATGTTCTTGCTCTTTCACTCTAAACTAAAAAGCATTTAAAAATTACACCTAACTTCCCATTCAACATCTGACTGATCAAACATCTGGTGCCAATTAAAAACTGGTGAAAAACACCAGGTCTCCAACTAAGATTTGTAATAACTGATAACTATGAATAGTCAAAGCCAGCTATTAATCACAGGTGGCCCAAAATCAGAAGCATGCAAACTCCTGAAGATTAAGTAAAACATCATTTGCTCATCTTTAAATAACGTAGTACTGCATGAAGACAGCACATGACAATTATTGATTTATCTGAGCACTATTAATCTGTCCCCGCCTGTGCTAAAGTACAGGCTGTTGAAATACCTGGCTGCACTCCTGTCAATGCCATTTTTATTATGAGAATTTCATTAGAATCACTTCATGAGAGAACAAGTCATCAGGATTCTGAAGTCTTTTCTAATGTCAATCGACAACTCAGTCGAAAGAAATAATGCAGCCTTTATGCAAACAAAGATCTCTAAGAATTCTTCCCCATCTCTCCCTTGCATTCTCTCGCCTCACCCCTCCCACTTGATTAGAGGCAGGAGTTGCTGCAGGGGTTAGAGTCTGTGCTCTGACACCTCTCTCATTAATATATGTTCGTACATGTTCTCAGAAAGCAGGTATGGATTAACGTGCTGGCAGAGATTTGATATTTGTCTTTACATTTTAATGGAAGAGAATCAGAGACATTTTCCAGAGGTAACACTGGGGAGGTGATTTAAGCTGTTCACATTTTTTAAGTTTTATTGGTGGAAAATCTCTACATATATATATATAGATATATCTAGATACAGAGACAGAAATAGATATTGATATGGAATAAATAAATAATTCATAGAAAGTAAAGATCAATCCAAATGTAAAATAATGATTTGTTTATAATTTACTCTTTTTTTTTCAAATTAATCCCAAAATATTCTTGTTGTGACCTTGTTGTGCTCTCCTCTTGTGTTCTTATCTCTTCTCCCCTGATGGCGCCACATCCTGATCCCACTGAAGTCTATGAGAGTTTTGCCATTGACTTCATTTGGACCAGGATTGAGCCCTGGGAATTTTTCTTTCAAGACCTACTTCTACATAGTATAGTTTAGCTTCAGATCTTCTAATATTAGAGCTCATCCAACACAGATGTAATTTTCAGGCATGTGAATTACCTCAATGGCCGTTAGTCTCCCTCCCTTCATGGGTCTCCTTCACCACTAGTATCTATTGGAGTCTTTTTTTAGTACTGTGACCCAGAAACTATGCCAAGATGTCAAGAATAGATTCACAATAGGCTGTGTGACCTATCCCCCAAGAATCTGAACCTATCCCAGTCAAATCAAAGTCAGCAGTAAAAATATTTACTGAAAAATACAGATTTTAACTTGGAATCAATGCACTATTCAGTCATTTCTCACATGCAGAAATAGATATACAAAACACAACTAAGAACAATTTTAAAATAATTATTTTAATTACTACTAAGTAGAAATCATAGAATATTAGGGTTGGAAGGGACCTTAGGAGGTCATCTAGTCCAACCCCCTGCTCAAAGCAGGACCAATCCCCAATTTTTGCCCCAGATCCCTAAATGGCCCCCTCACAACCCTGGGTTTAGCAGGCCAATGCTCAAACCACTGAGCTATCCCTCCCCCCAGTGAAATCACATGCCGCATCCTGCTCCCACTTTAATTATGTAAATGGGAGTTTTGCTATTGACTTCAATAGGAGTAGCCCCCTGCCAACCCCCACCCTATTCATAAATCCAGGCTAAAAATGGCAAAAATGCTTAGTATACAAGATAGTATTGTGTGGTATGTCATTTTAATTAAAACAACCTTCCAGCTGGGTATACAGTGTTTGATTTTAGTGGCAATGAGCTAATCCAATGGAACAGAAACTCCCCCTGTGAAAAGCATTGTTCCACCAAAAGCACTGACATTTCAAGAAGGCTGTCATCAGGTATTATCCTGCAATTGTGGTTTATATCAAGAGATGAACTCTGTGCTCCTCTGTGGCTAGTTCCCTTTCTGGGTTGCCTGCCTCCATTCTTTGTTGATAAAACCACTTCGCTCCTCCACAGCAAGCTCCTTGCCTGGACAACAATCTTTTAGAAAACTCGATGTCACATCTAGTATGGAAATAGAATTCAAAATTTTGCAACGCTCACGATACAGCCACACTAAGTGACTAACGCACTGAGACTCCCTGTCTGACTGGTCATCACCAGCATTTGCAAAACAGACAGCAGATCTTTCGGGGAGGAGAGGTGCGCTTGGACAGAATACGTCAGAAAACCGAGAACACATCATAATTCTCTGCATTCAAAGTGGCATTTGTTTCCTTCATTTCCCTCCCCTCCTGAGCAGCGTCTAAGTCAATTACTGTAAAATTAATGGTTTTGCGAACAATTCTCAATTGGGGGAGTGGGGAGAGAGGCACATCCGATTTTTGTTTTTGAACTCTCATGCAATTTAGAAAGGAATCAGTTTGAAAGACCTCTGACAAAAAGAGTTCCTTGTTATTTCATTGATTGTATGCTTTAGTGCAGTTATAAATCTTTAAATGACGAGCATTGCGCAGAAACTATCTGTAGATTGAGAGAAGTAATCAATTAAAGGGAAATCGTCAAGTAGGTAATCTAGTGGGGAGGGTTCCTGGGATTCTAATAGCTCTAGTCTCCTCATGGTACACACACTTACTGATAACAGGTTAGGCCTCTCTTCATTTCACTGCCAAAAGGAAGTTTATATTTTTGTAGAACATGGTGGGGGGGGGGGGGGGGAAGTCAAGCTTTGTTTCCCCTTGGTGCATGTAAAAAGCACAGATCACCCATTTGTGTCCCCTAATGTATGATTAGGGGTGGCAGGTTTGTAGAAATTTTGGTGGTGCCCAGAACCCGCCTCTGCACAAACTCCGCCCCCCACTGCCCAAAACTCTGGGAGGGAGTTTGGGTGGGGAAGGAGTAGGGTGACCAGATGTCCCAATTTTATAGGGACAGTCCCGATGTTCAGGGCTTTTTCTTATATAGTTGCCTATTACCCGCCGCCCCCTACCCCGATTTTTCACATTTGCTATCTGGTCAACCTAGGGAGGAGGCCCTGGGCTGGGGATTGGGGTGCAGGCTCTGGGAGGGAGTTTGGGGATGGGAGGGGGTGCGGAGGGAGGCGTGCAGACTCTTGGAGGGAGTTTGGGGGAGTGAGAGAGTGCTGGGGTGTGGCTGGGGATGAGGGGTTTGGGGTGGGGGCTCAGGGCTATGGCAGAGGGTTGGGGTGAGGGCTGTGGGGTGGGGCTGGGGATGAGGGGTTCATGGGTTCATGAGGGGCTCAGGGCTAGGGCAGAGGGTTGGGGTGCGGGGGGATGAGGGCTCTGGCTGGGGCTGGAGATTAAGGGTTTGGGGTGTTGGAGAGGCTCAGGGCTAGGGCAGAGGGTTGGGGTGTGGGGAGGTGAAGTTTCTGGATGGGGGTGTGGGCTCTGGGGTGGGGCAGGACTGGGAATGAGTTTGGGGTGCAGGCAGGCTGCCCCAGGATTGTGGCCAGAGAGGACTCCACCCCCCCCCCCCCCAGCCCTTTCCCCGCTAGCAGCAACGAGCTCTGGGGGAGGGGCCCCACTCTCCCCCCTGGCAGCACACTCATCCCCACCACTGTCACGTGCTCCTAGGGTCCCTCTCA
Source organism: Chelydra serpentina (assembly GCA_037349315.1). Classification (NCBI taxonomy): domain Eukaryota; kingdom Metazoa; phylum Chordata; order Testudines; family Chelydridae; genus Chelydra; species Chelydra serpentina. Next base: position 3,553,352 of record JBAIAC010000023.1, read on the forward strand.
GGTCCAAGAATCTCCCTCGCCTCCCCTGTGGTGGGTGCAGGGGAGGGGCTGCATGGGTCCTCCTCCCCTGCAGCTGCCCCTCACTGTAGCCTCACTGGGGGCGGGGGCTGCCCCTTGCCTAGCGTGGGCCAGGAGCGGTGACTGTGGGCGGGGTGGGGGGGGTGGCTGTACTGGTGGAGGGTCCTGCTGGAAAATGAAAGGGTCTGAGGGGGAAGGACAGGGGCAGGCTCAGCTGGATGGGGTGGGCACTAGGACTCTGCAGCGGCAGTTGATGCAGGGAGGCAGCATGGAGCTGCTGGGGAAAGGCAGGGACGCTCTGCTCCAGAGCCCAGGGAGGTGCGCCGGGGCAGCAAGGGGAGGCCGGGGGGCACTCGGTGGAGGCGCGGGGGGCTGGCAGGTGGGGCTGGGGCTGGCCCCAAACATTGGTGGAGCCAGGCCCCTGGGGCCTCAATATTGCTGGAGCCCGGGCACCACAAGAGAATATAACTCGTCGCTGGTGTGTATGATTTACATGTACAACTTGAGTGGCCACCATTCAACATACATGTACACATCCATGTGATACATTTCTCTTGCATCCATGATCATCTCACTTTCCTCTTTCCACTAAACCACCTATGCAGGTTTTAGTGGAACGTTCCAAACCCATGAACAGAGTCAACCAGCTATCATTTACAACAACAATGCCGCAAGCTCGGAGCCTGGTGCAAACCACTGGGACAGAGAGAAGGCGGCTCCAGTTGGAATAACTGAAAACCGCACCAAACACTGAATAAAGCGAACAATTTTCCTCCTCCAAATAGGGGCCAGGGAGAAGTCAGAAAACAGACACACTTCAGATCTTTCCAAGCCTCAGGGGTCAGGGCAGCAATGCAGCACCCTAGAGCTATCTTGCCCCTCTGAAATGATAGCAGAAGACTGAAGGGACCATAAGAGCTCTTCCAAACGAGATGATGTCGGTCCTACACATTAAAGTGGGACCCTACAAAAATCTGCCTCCTTACTAGATAGTCACTTTGCTCCCACTGATGTCAATGGTAAAAATCCCATTTGACATCATTGTTACAGGATCAGGCCCTAGAATAAAAAAGTGGAGTTATTTTTTGGAGACGCTGCCAGCTTTAAATACAAGTGTTTCCAGTACAGAGCGGCAATTAGCAACACATGGAATCTGAGCTCATGGAAACAAAGGAAACTTCAAAAGAGAAGTCAAATTTACAGAACCTCTTATCAAAAATAACTGTTTGCTGTGAAGGAGATCAGAAACACCAGAGAACAAAGTGAGGGTTCCACATATCCTCACCCTTGGAGCCCCAGGGGATACTGTTCCTGAACCACGGAATGGAAAAAAAGCACAGTTCTACGCTCCTGAGACTAGAAGCGTCAAACAACCCCATTATCTACATGAGAAGGTATTATAGGATCTCCATAGGTAAAAAACAGAACAACTACTTCGGTGGCAATTGGATCACTACTCATACTTTTCACTCACTTTTGGGCAGAGCCCAATCATGGACAAAGATGGATTTTCAGAAAGTCATGAGCACTGGAAAATCAGTATCTAACAATGACTCTAGCCTTTCCTGTCACAATCCCATCACCTGCTGTCACACACAGGCTGGTAGCAGTCAGAGACAGACATGGTCAGCTTCCAGCTCCAGCTGCCAGTCAGATTACACTCTCACCATTGCCAGTTACAAACAACGGCCCAAAGCTGCTGCTGTTAAAGTCAATGGCAAAACTGTCAGCGACTTCACCAGGAGAAGGATCTGGTCCATCGGCCTGAGGATCTATAGCCAAGTTACAAACGTTCCCTTCTGAAATGCTGATTCTGAATAGAAAAAAATAAACCCTTTTTCCTTTTGAAGTCTGGCTTGAAAGGAAAATGACAATCTGCATCTCTGTTGTTGCAGGCTGAGGCTCCTCAGGCTTCAGCGGCTTTTATGTACATTTTAAAGGCCTTTCATAGCAGTAAAGTAAGCACAAATCTCTCAGGAATTTTTCCTACTCTTCCCTCCCAACATACTCATCATATTGGTATGAGGCAGAGACCAGCGCTTGGACACCTAGGTGGTACGGCTCCTTAGAAATATGGATGGATAGCTGGGATAGATTTTGAATGGATAATGAGGCCAGCTGATAAATATACAGGATAACATCAGGCCAGTTTGGCTCACAACTGTGATCAGATTATCAGATTGGCCTCTTGTGAGGACAATTTGTTTGGCTGATGGCAAATGTAGGCTATGCTACAGATATTTGGCCAGATCCTTAACTGGTATGTAGCTCCATTGACTTCTGGCCAGAGCAAGCCTCCACAGACAGATGCCTTCTTACCCTTCACTATTTCATATGGCTGCTCTTACTGGAACTCTGCTAAAAGAAAATATACTTTTCATAGGATCTAACCTTAAAAGTTCATTATTTTGCTATTTATAATGGACTACTCACTTCCTCCAGCCTTACCTCACTTCGCTGTATCAATGCCCCACAGGTTCCATACTACACGCTATATGACAACACTATTGGAGCTATACTATTGACAGCAGCTAAAGTCCTGTTCCACAGCATGTATCATCCTCACAGAGAGGACTTACCACACCATCTACATAGATTCGGCCAGGACAGCACTGCGCTGCTACCTGAAGCAGAAGCAGCAGCCGTTTTTTCTATCGGACTTCACGTTCTGTCCTTGAGGCAGACAGGAAAGCAGCCTCCTCACAGCCAGGGCTCAAGCCTGCTCCCTTTAAGCTACCCTTGAGTTTTCCCACTGACTTAAAGTGGAGCAGGATCAGGCCCAAAGTGAGGGAGACACCAATGGAGTAGAAGCAGAACTGTTCTTTCATATCCCATGGAACCTGTGACTGAGGAGAGGAACGTGAGTCTCAGGGGTCACCCACACGGGAGAGAGAACCCACAATTCACTAAGTGACTATTTCAGTGGGCTGCGACTTCTCACTGTCTTATCTCTACCTAGTCCTGTGAGGATGTGGGGAGGAAAGGGGGAAAAGAAAAGATTTTAAAAAAGGTTCAAGTGACTCTGTCCCCCCACTCACTAATGAGTCCCTCAAAATCCTAAAATCAGCCTTGAGCAGGAGCAGAGTGATCTTCTGCTAATATCCTACATTGTTGGGATTGGCCTATATCTTTAGGGGCACAGTCCTGATAGTGATATCCTACCTATCAAAGTGCTCCTCCTTTTGTTGTCCTCTCTAAAAAAGAAAGAGAACTAGCAAAGCTCTGTCTGGCATGCCTGGAGTATCTCTCTTTTGTCAGCGTTTGTCCCCTCCAAAGGGAAGATGAAAGATGGTCAGAAAGGAGAGATTTTCACTAAACAGTACCATCAATAGCATTCTAAAAGGTTTATCACATTCTTGCAGCAAGACCAGACTCATTGCACATATGCCAGATACCTACAGCTCTCAGGTTACTTTGCCAGCATTGTCCTCAGAGGAGCAACATGGATCTGAGATGCGTAGACGTACACACAAAGACATCCATAACGAATTGTTCTGCTCTCCTTATCTCCAGGAGGGTGGTGTGAATATAAATACCTATAGATATAGCAAATGTAATTAACAATATTTCTTTACTAACAGTCTCATATTAGTTGAATTTTCTTTTCCCCTCCTCTTCTTGAAGAAATTGGCAGAAGGGCTACCTACTTCTGAAAGGCCAATTCAGTCTAGACCAACACCAGCATAGCCTAACAAGCAACTGCTGGACTCATGCCTGGATTTGAAAACAAAGCCCCACTTTGGAAGATGGGGAGCTATGGGCTTCGAGGGACACTTTCTAGATCACATGTACGCTTACATTCTAGTTTACCAATGTGATTCTATTTTAGAGAGGGATAGAGAAGGCTATTAGCATCTGTACCTAAGAGACTCTGCAGTGGAACGTACTCCATGACTCCTGTGCAGCACAATTTTTGAACAGATTTTTTTTTAAATCACTAGATGGCCATCAACTTCAAATAAGGGCCTGTACATCAGCAACCCCTCGACTAAAAGCCCCCTACTTTAAAGTAACACCCGTTTGTTCAGAGGACATCCCAGATGTGGCAAAGTCATTGCGTTTAAGGGCAGAAGGGACCACCAGATCATCTAGTCTGAGTGCCTGTATATCACAGGCCACTCTGAGGACAATCTTCACACCAAGCCAACAACCAGAATCAGACCAAAGAGTTACAGGCCTCAGGAGACTAAACTATTGTGTGCAACAGTCAAAAAACAGGAGGAACCAAGGTGCGCTAATGCAAAGGTCAGTTGGCTACTGTATACCAGGAGACTGGCACGGCCTCTTACTAGCGCTGTGTCCATCTCTACTTAGTTCTGTGCACCCATAAGGCAGCTGTTACAAGTGGTGACACAGCATTAAGGAGTGGGGGGTTTCCGTGTCGTGGAAAACACATACAGGGGCAACGTTTCAGAGAAAGGAGGTAAGCTTTTCAATCAATCAATGAGTCTGGCTGGGTGAGCCAGGAAATGGTGAAGAACACAGGTTGGTGTTCAGATAGGCCCACTCTGATTACACACAATCCATGTGTCTGTACAGTCAGAACAAGGTTGTCGGGCAGGAACAGCAACTGCAAAAACAGGCCCTGGGGAGAGCTGCTGAGCACCTTGGACAATAGACTGGGGACTTTGTTAAAAGTTAGAAAGTCTCTCCCACTTTCTTGACACCCTGCTACCCTAAACTTGGGGAGAGCAGACACATGTTCATCTTTCCACCATGTTCATCTTTCCACCAGGGAGGTGACCAGCCACATGTTTGGAGGTACTGAAACATGGCAATTACCGCTGTGGCAGCTTCAATATTATAACACCACTTAGTATTTACCTAGTGCTTTTCATGCGAGGCTCTCAAAGAACTTTACAAAAGGGGCTGTGTACCATTATACAGATGGGGAAACTGAAAATCAGGCTACTTATCTCTGCCCAAAGATAATGAGCACCCAATCGCCCATTAAAATGAGCGGGAACCTAGGGTATTCTCCGCCTTTGAAAATGAAGCCGTAAAGTGACACGTTCAAGCTCACAAGGTGAATAAGTGGCCAGCATGTGAAGGCACAGTGTCAGCCATTGCTTTGTACAAGTCTATGCCAGTCTTTCCATTCAGTAATTAGCAGCTTGGTGTGCATTACACGAGCCAAAGTTTCCACCCTTTCAGATTAAAATTCTAGAAGAAACAGCTGCCAGGCTCACACAAATAGGATCCTTTTAAAGTCTGCTGCTGTGTGTAATCATTTGAGTCATCATTTTGCATCTTCTTCACACAAACAGGTGGTAATGAGCCCATGAGAACACTGTGAGTGAGCTGTAAGCATTATCCAGCACATCAGTCAAGAGACTGAAAAGACACGAACTGTATTTTCAAAACATCTTTCAAAGATCAGAAACGAAGCAGAACCCCTCAGCAACGTTCCAGGCAATCGTGACATTGAGTTTCATCAGCAGTGTCAGAGACCTGCATTGCCACAGCTCAGGGAACACCTATTTTGTGGACAGAGACAGGACTTTGCTATCTACTGCTGTGAAGCTTGTTCCTTGCACCAGAACTTTAAAAAAGAATCCCAACGCCACCAGGTTAAAATTAAAAAGGGTGAATTATTATTAGGTGTAATCATACTACAGCATGGAGACTCATGTTGGCTCAGAAGAAGAACACAGACCAGTCACCATGCTGTTCAGTACAACAAAGCAACTGGGTTTTATTTTAATTGCCATTAAAATAGAGCAGAATGAATCACAAGTTCAGTTCCCAGTAGGAACCACAATCATTTTGAAAAGGCCCTTAATGAGTTTCAATTTGAACTAACTTTCCAGACATCTGGAGACCACTGGCTCCATCTCCCCATCATTTCAGCCAATCGGCTTCCTCCACCTTTCCATGTTTAAGAATATAGTTCTGTTGATTCCACCCCTTCCTACAAAAGGAGCAGATAGTCAAAACCACTTAACCGTGTAACATTTGCATTTCTCTATTATATCCTATGAATCTGACGCAGTTAGCTCCAGCTGTGCAATTTCAGATCTTCTGACAAAGAGACTCATTGACTTCCTACCATCAGGGGAAGATGTGAGACATACACTGATGTTTGTATTATTTATCGGTGCCACTGGTGTGTAGGCTATTTTGCCTTTTAGAAAACTGGAAGTTTCTTGTCCTTAGGTGTTTACCATCTAAATTAGTATATGTGAAAAAAGAGAGTGAAAAAAATAGGATGAAAAAACAGTGCGGGGTGGGTGGAAATGTAAGCCCACCCCAACCAATCCTGTTTGAATTTGTCAAAACAAATACAAACTCTACAGCACAGCTAATTCCTGGCATGTGTCTGGCAAGAGAACACCAACGGTATTGGGAAATAGCAAGCAAAGAACCACCAGAATCCTGCAGCTCATTTCTAGAGGGTGGGGATAAAGCAGCCGGCACTTTCCCCGACATGGTTGGCCTGCTACCACCATCCACTCTCCAAGGACAATCCCGTGTAGCTCTCCTGTATAGCAGACATATCATCACCTTGCAATACAGTCTTGGTTTAGCTTTGCCAAACACCCACAGGGCAGGGAGTTTCCACAGCACAGAGAGGAGTCGTAGAATATGAAATAATAAAGCTTAGCATTAACTTTTTGCACGTTTCCGTTGCTGACAAGAGATGAAGCACCTTTTATATCTCACTACCATCCTCTGCCTGGCCACCTGAGGAACCCAGACACCATGAGGGCCATCTGCCAGGGCCTGGAATGGAGGTGATGTCATGGAGGTGGTTCCGATCCTTGAGAGCTAATCATCTCCCAGAACATACAAACCATTCAAGTCCTGCCTTTAAATACCAACAGATAAATACAATAGAATTGCATGGGCTTTATGTGCTGGGATCTGCAAGAGAGGCCACAGAGAAATAAAATGTCACTTGCTGGCATGTTATATAGAGACTGTACCCTCCTGAATGTTTGTAGAAAATTTCACCTCAGTTGTTCTTGAAAGTGTAACACCAGCTTTTAAAGAGAGGGATGAGGAGTTCTTGATGGTAGAGATTACAAAAGGGCTCGAATACTGCTGGCATCTTTATGTAATAGGCAGCCTTGGGACTGAACAGCAGTACAGCCTGTACTCATGTTTTACACTCATAAGAACGGCCATATGGGGTCAGACTGATGGTCCATCTAGCCCATTATCCTGTATCTGACAGTGGCCAATACCAGAGCTGCAGGAGAGCATTCAGAACAGGGCAGCTGGAGTGATCCAGCCCTGTCTTCCCTTTCCAGCTTCCGACAATCAGAGGTTTAGGGTTGCTCTGAGCATGGGCTTGCATCCCTGACTATTCTGACAAATAGCCATTGATGGGCCTATCCTCCATGAACTTATCTAGTTCTTTTTTAAACCCATATTTTTAAACCCACTTTTTGCCATCACAACATCCCCTGGCAATGAGTTCCACAGGTTAATTGTGCATTGTGTGTAAAAGTACTTCCTCTTGTTTGTATTAAACCTGCAGCCTAGACATTTCATCGGATGACCCCTGGTTTTTGCACTGTGGGAAAGGGTAAATAACACTTCTCTCCATTTTTTCTACACTGTTCATGATTTTATAAACCTCTGTCATGTCCCCATTTAGCCATCTCTTTTCTAAGATGAACAGCCCTAATCTTTTTAGTTTCTCCTTGTATTGAAGCTGTTCCATACCCCTGATCATCTTTGTTGCCCTTCTCTGAAACTTTCCTCCTTCCACTATATCCTTTTTTTTTAGATGGGGTGACCAGAACTGAACACAGTATTCAAGGTGTGGTCCTATCATGGATTTATATAATGGCATTATAATATTTTCTGTCTTATTTTCTATCCCTTTCCTAATAGTTCCTAACAGTCCTTTAACCCTTTTTGATCGCTGCTGTGAACCGAGCGGACGTTTTCAGAGAACTATCCCCGGTAACTCCAGGATCTCTTTCTCGAGTGGTAACAGATAATTTTGAACCTAATCACAGATGTGCCTGTGTGGCTACAGGAGCTGTTAAATGTAAGTTATTTAAAGCAACAAGCAGCTGCACAGCAGTCTGGTCAGCCAGCCAGCACATTTGGTTTTGCCAGCACAGCTCCAAGAAACGGCTGGCTCATTTGAGGCAGCTGATGCATTGGGAGAGGGTACACAAGAACTCTGGGTTTGCAGATGTAAGCTGACGGCTTGGGTTTATTTCTGAAACAATGTTTCACAGCAATGTAATAACAGATCTAAATGGCACAGGGATGGCTTTACGGTGAAAATACAAAAACTGCACTAGGACAGAAACCTACCTCAGTGAGGAGGGGCCTACGCAAAGGTCAAGTCAAAGCTATGATACACTGCTCAGACCAGGTGTATAGTGCTGGTTATAGAGAAGAGATCCAGTAGGGAGAGAACTTGTTCTGGTTTCTTACTGGTCTGTGTTATACATTCATACAGCACCTAGCATAATGGGGCCTTGGCCTCTAATTGCTGTCTCAATACAAACAAAAAACGATGGTATTTCTACCTGGCTCAAAAGTGAGGTTATCAAGAATTCTACACTGAGATGGGAGAACAGCCAATGCAAAGGAAATGAAATTTTGGCCTCTCTTGGATGCTATAATGTGAGAGCAACAATGCCACCCAATGCTCAATGAGGTAATCATCTTCACTGGTAACTTTTATGGTTACAGGCAACATGCAAGCTATTGAGGCAAGCCTGCCTTTACTGTCTCTACGGGGAAACTCAGAATTCTGGGGCGACGACCAGTGGGGAGCTGGGCAAGAGAAAGACTGCTCTTATAGTTCACTCTTTGGCAGCATGAGAAAATCCCTCACAAACTCTACTCTGGACACCGAACACTATCCCCCGATCCTACTTCATCCACAGGCATGCTTGCACCCCGTCCGACATGCAGACTGCGAGCTCTCTGAGGAAAAGATGGTCTTTTCTGCCTGAAGTTCCTAGGCACTACCCTAACACAAATAATAAACATCATCCCCCACTGGAATAGTCCTGTTCCTCGCATTGTGTATCTCTGCTGTTAGTTTCTACACTTTTTCATACAGCCGTTTTATCTTTTACTTGTTTAAATCTAACTTTCTAATTTTGCTTCCTTTTCCCCACATTATCAATATCATTTTTCCATACTGTAATTTGTTTTTAATTCATTTCCCCATTCCCCTGCATCATCAGGCCAATAATGGCAAGCACTAGGAACAAGTGTTGTGCCTCTGAGCGGCAACTGGCAGCCTCTGCCTAAGTCTTCATAACACAAGACTTCCACCTGTTCAAATGAAGCTCTCTCTGAGTCACAGCAAATGCTATTTTGGGGCAGTTGCCAACCCCATAATGAAAGAATGAAAGAAAAGAATCTTAGATAGAAGTGAGATATTTCTTCTCCCTTTCACTGGCATGCAACCTACCCTCCAGGCGTTCAAATACTTGTAATACCTTAATAATGGTAAGTGGGACCTCTCTCATATTGTACAAGCCCTATCTTACAATAAAGGAGGGAGTGCTTGTGAAGGGTGCCTGGCTGACAGTCGTGCAGAATCAAATTCTCTATCCACAGACCAGATATAAAGCTGGAAGCAGGAGTGCAAAGCTTCTCCACAATGCACATTAATATGCACTAGCTCTGAAAGAGGACTACCAGTCTTCACTTCTGTTCAGCCCTTCATCTATCTGCTGACACTGCTAACAAGTGTATCTGCTGTGCATGTTGCATGCACACCCGGTCCACTAGCCAATGGAATGAGACCTCCAAAATCACTTTACAGAAGCTGCTGAACTGATGATAAGTTTTCTATCACTATCAAGGTGGAGCCATGTTTGTACCAAGAACCAAGGAATGAAAAGCTTCAGATCCCATTGCTATGGTTCAAAGTTTGTCTCAGTGATTATTCCTTAAAACCAAGGGTGATTTACAGTGACTGTAAGGAGAAATAATGGTTATGCCATTTTCTGAAAGGCTACTTGCTCCCACCAGACTTCCTATCTCCACTGGTATGTGCAGTTCCTGCTCCAAGCAGGGAGCTTCTATTCCACTTGCATCCCAGCTGAACCTGCCCATGTACCTTTCAATCACAGCTAGAGTGGCTGCACACAAAGCCTGGTGGGAGACAAATGGCACAGGAATTGGCTGAAGTGTTGGGCAGATATGAAGTTTGGCAGCTGGTGGCAAGAGAAGAAATGCAACTTTGGCAAAGTGGGGAGGCAGCAGTCATTAGAAATTACAGGGATTCATTCCTTGGTTCTTGATGTTGTGCAGTCAGAGACAGTCTCTCTCTCCTCCCCATCACGAAGCTCCTCGCAGAGTCCAGTCTGAAAAGCACTATGCTTTCCCCAGCATTGTTTGCATTGCGTTTTAAGAGAAGGCCTTGTAACAGCTGTAATGAGGATGAAGGATACAAAGATGACATATATTGGTACTGCAAGAGCAGACAAAACAGGTCAAAACCAAGAAGGTCAGAGAGGGATCTCGTTCTAAGGGCTCCATCCTGCAATGAATTTCAGGTGGAGCCAGGTCCACTCGTGTGCAGCAGCTTGCAAGTCAGAGGCCAAAGGAGACTGCCAGCTCAAAGAATACATACAAATAAACTTTCTACTATTACTAGTCACTGTGTTGTGACTGATCACCTAATTAGACGCTCACCTTACTGAGGAAAACTATGCACTGCGCACACTTAGAGTACACTTATTGTCACTTATAACGTCACTGCTCTTTAACAATTATTTTTCAAAGTTAAATAACGATTATTCAGAGAGGACTAGCCACATGATAAGACTTCAGTTTAGCAGAAATCAGCAGCTTTTGTTGTTTTGAGTTAAAAAAAAAAGTCAAAACAATTCCTTAAAAGTACAAAAAATATTAGTTTATACTAGGGCTGCCAAGTGATTAAAAAAATTAACCGCGATTATTGAACTGTTAAACAATAATAGAATACCATTTATTTAAATATTTGTGATGTTTTCTACATTTTCAAATATATTGATTTCAATTATAATATCCGTGCTGATGACGGGTTCTGCTCGATAACAATCCAAAACAGTGCGGACCGACGCATGTTTGTTTTCATCATGAGAGTCAGATGTTCCCAACAGAAGGTTGATTTTTTTTTTTGGTGGTTCGGGTTCTATAGTTCCACATTAGAGTGTTGCTCTTTCAAGACTTCTGAAAGCATGCTCCACACCTCGTCCCTCTCAGATTTTGGAAGGCACTTCAAATTCTTAAACCTTGGGTCGAGTGCTGTAGCTATTTTTAGAAATCTCACATCGGTACCTTCACATGAATAACATGTGCTGAGTCATCATCCGAGACTATTATAACACGAAATATATGGCAGAATGCAGGTAAAATAGAGCCGGAAACGTACAATTCTCCTCCAAGGAGTTCAGTCACAAATGTAATTAATGCATTTTTTTTAAACGAGCGTCATCAGCATGGAAGCATGTCCTTTGGAATGGTGCCCAAAGCATGAAGGGGCATACAAATGTTTAGCATATCTGGCACGTAAATACCTTGCAATGCCGGCTACAAAAGTCCCATGTGAACGCCTGTTCTCACTTTCTGGTGACATTGTAAATAAGAAGTGGGAAGCATTATCTCCTGTAAATGTAAACAAACTTGTTTGTCTTAGTGATTGGCTGAATGAGAAGTATGACAGAGTGGACTTGTAGGCACTAAAGTTTTGCATTATTTTGTTTTTGAGTGCAGTTATGTAACCAAAAAAAAATCTTCATTTGTAAGTTGCACTTTCACAATAAAGAGATTGCTCTACAGTACTTGTATGAGGTGAATTGAAAAATACTGTTTCTTTTGTTTATCATTTTTACGGTGCAAATATTTGTAATAAAAAATAATAATATAAAGTGAGCGGTGTACACTTTGTATTCTTTGTTGTAACTGAAATCAACATATTTGAAAATGTAGAAAAACATCCACAAATATTTAATACATTTCAAATGGTATTCTATTGTTTAACAATGTGATTAAAACTGTGATTAATCACAATTCATTTTTTTAGGTTAATCGCACGAGTTAACTGCGATTTATTGACAGCCCTAGTTTATACTTGTCTAACTCAAACTGGTCCAGTGGGTTTTCTGTAGAGTTTCTGAGCAAAACATCTACAACTGGTTTGAGACCAAACATGAAATTTCAGTTCAAACATCATTATTATTAAAGAAAGTTCCTGGCTGAAAAGGTTTTTGTTCTCAACCTTTATTCCTAGCAAAATCCCTATCATCATAAAAACAAAGCAACATAACACATTTGTCAAATTAAAATTCTGGTTGAAAAATTTGTTCAGGTTCAATGGGATACTCTAAAAGGCCAATAATCGGAACTGCTCTTTATCTTTGGTTAATGGGGGAATCCAACAGATCACCTGGAATTGGGAATAAATTGAAAGAATCAAATAATTTTCAGGTTAAATGTGCACCCTGTCAACAAGTTATTTAAAAAAATCACATCAATGTTCTGACAAAGGGATTGATGATTATGTACAGTTCTATGGGCCAGATTCTTCACTGCTTTGTCCCTTATGCAGTCCTGTGCAAAGAGAGTGCATTTTACATCAATTGAACACCGTGTAAATGCCCATGCAAGGTGAAAAGTAGTGGTGAACCAGGCCCTATGTGCTCTACGTAACTACTAGATACCAAGACGTTTGTGAAGCAAAACGTACGTGTCAGCAGTCCAGTCTCCACCTGTCTGTTCCTTCAGTGGCGCTACTAGAACTATGCAGAAAATTCCTGAAGAAACAGGTGAAACCTGCCAATTTGTGGGTTTAATTACAAACTGAACGCTTGGACTGGATTTGCTGAGGTTTTTAAGCTGTTCAGGAAACCGGACTAGTTTTAGAAGTTTCACGCGGATCCTGTTTATAAAATAATAATAATCATCATATTTTTTAAAAGTTGGGTTTGATGAGTTTTGTTTTGAAGGACAAATCATCCAGGCAGAAGGAATTTGGATCAGGAGAAGGAAAAGAGAATGAAGGAAGAGGCAGTGCTACTTTCTCCGGAAGTTCATACTTTTATCAGCTGATCAGAAAGATGGTCATTTTTCACACAGTTTATCTGTATCTTGTTTGATAAAGTGCTGCTGACATGATTAAGAGAACTTAGAAGCATGGCAGTGGAATCAAACACTCTAAGAGTTTAAAATCCACATTGTACATATGAGAGTGAGTAAAAACCGATATACATCAACATAACACAAAATGATATTCCATTTCAAAAACCACTGGTGCTGAAAATGAATCAATTTATGAACAGCTATGGCTGCGTTTATGCAAGGAAAAGAGAATGGGGCAACTCCAGGGACAAGGAAAAGGAAAAAGAAAACTTCAGTCACTCACCTTATCCCCTCAGACCCACCTAACCAGGGCTAAAGTTAGATTCGGGTGCATAAAGGTGGAACTCTCAGCAGTTCAAAGGATTTATGAAAAAATATTTTACTTCTATCTCTTTTAATGTATATCATTTTCCTCTTTTATCTGCTGTAAGTGCCACGAGAGTGTGACGTTAATAAGATGTGCAAAGGCTTTTGTGTAGCTGAACAGTTTTATAGTAACGCATTGATAAATGAAAGGATTTGTCACTGTTAACACATTAACATGTCTCTCTGAGATCTAAGTGTCGACTCGCTGTATCAAATAATGCTGTCCTCTTCCAAGCATTCCCTTTCCAGGAAATTAATTGGTATTTCAATTTTTGCATTCATAGTTTAGTCACACCCTGATCCGTATCCCTGCCAATTGCCATCTTCACATGAAATATGCAAGTAATTTTATAAAAATGGATTTTCCAGTTTTCATCTGTAGACCATGGAACAACTACATCACACTACCTCTGTAAAAAGCCTGAATACCTTGTCTGAGTATGATAGCCTCCCTCCTGTTCTGAAAGGTTCCTCGTGTACTAGAGGATGTATACAATTTTATCCTACAAAAACGTCACATTCAATAGCATTAATTTACATGTATAGAGCACCCTTCATCCCCAAAGACCCCAATACACTTTCCAAACGCACCCTCTCTGTACGTACACACACACACACACACAGAGTATAAATACATACATAAGAATCACCCATCACTGATATGCACCTCTTGCACGCATTACAATCACTTTCTTTGCAAGTCAGTTTTTCATGCTTTACATCATATCACCACCAAGGAGGAAAATAACACAATGTGATATAAAGGCATGGCAATATCCTTGCCCTGAAAGTCCTGGGAATATATACAAGCAAACCCAACAACTATACAATCTGGATGACTAAAGCTTCCCCTGCAGCATGCCACATACGTTAAACTGATGTAAAGTCTGATTTGCGGTGAGTTGCACGTCCATTTTCCTACTTTGTCAGCAAGCCCCAGTTTGCTCTTTGGCAAATGAACCTCAGGCAATTGTTTATACAAGCAAAGGATGTTCATTATCAACAACCCTGCCTGCCTAGTAATGATGAAGGTTTAAGAAAAACAGCACAACAATCCAATACTCACCAGCAGTAAGTACGGTGATGGAAATGTTAGGTGGGGAAGGATGCCAGGGTGGATACAGAGAAGATTTGTCTCATGACCTACCTGAGAGACCTTTTTGACAACATCACTGCCCACACTAAGCCCCTGTACATAGGAGCGCACTGCGATGAAAGCTCTCGTCGCCTTCAGCTTCAGGTCCCTCGGAACTTCTCCAAAGGGTTTGTGCTGCTCGGAGTGTTTCACCATGCAGTCCAGGTACTCGTCAGTGATGTGGTACTGGGGATTCATCAGCTTGAAGAGGCGCTCTAGCAGGCGTGTCCAGAACTCGTTGAGGGCCTCTTCCAGGTTGATGTTGGAGCCCCGGTAATAGCGCCGCAGCTCGCTGTACAAGTCCTTGAAGAGCTTGATGTTCTGGCTGTACAGCTCTCCATACGCGCTAGGAAAAGTGTCATAGAGGGCCTTCTCTGACTTGTTCAACAAATCCTGAAAATAACCTGCAAAGAGAGGGAAAAGAGGAGGGTGACAGATCAGCAGGAGAACTAGACATTTCTAACAAGCCAGTCTAGGGACACCTACTTGGTTGCACCACTCAGGAGGCTGAGAAAGAGGAGCCAAGGTCAGCCTTTCCTCATATCTTCTGAGTGAACTCCTCTTCCACCCACAATTTTAGGTCTTGAGCTAAAGGACAGAGCAGGGTATGCTCCACAACCAGCACATAAGAGTGGTCTGCTGCCACAATGCAAACCAATACAGTCAAGGCATAAGTTAATGGCCAAGGGGATCCACATGGAAGTGCCCATACTCAGCCTGCAGAAGTTCTTCAGAAACAATGAATGATTACAGCAAAATGAAAATTCAGTAATCCTACTTCTGCCTGTTTAATTGCTCTGGGTAATGTATGTAAATCATTGTTTAAATCAGCCTGACAAAGGGCTGTCAGAATCGAAGATGCTAAGAGCTTCTCTTCGGTGCTGTCACTGCGTGACAAGAACTCATATGCTCAAATTAACAATCCCGTTTCAGAGACTGCACCAGAATTAACACACACACACACACACACACACAAAATTGTCCAAACAATTCTTGAAACCTGAATGCTTACTCATAGTTTGAGAGATGCAAAACAAGTGCTTGATACAGTATAAAACATTTGTAATTGATAAAAGCCACAAATTAACTACCGTATTATCCGTGATCTCATTAATAACAAATGACAACAAAGTTTATATTTCTTTCAAACCATACTGCCACAGTGCTTCGGCAGTTAAAGCTGAGATAGTGTTTTCTTTCAAAAAATGTGTAGGATACTAAATATTAAGGCCCCAAACAGCAAGATACTGAAGCTAGGACTTAACTTTAAGCACATGGATAATCCCTTCCTTATTAGCAAACCATTTAAGCACATGCTCACCTGAGCAGTAACTTTAATGTTGACTTCAGTGGTACTACCCAAGTGAGTAAAGCCACCAGCATTTGACCCTCAAGAAGTAAACTATTGCATAAACTCTCATTCACTTCCAGAACATTTTTAAAAATTATATTATTTTTTCAGTAATTCACAGAAAGCAGGGTTTCACATTTAAGCTAAGTTAGTAAGGCTAGACAGTCCTACACAGTTGTCAGGTAAATAGGCAAAACTGGAAGTAGGGCATTCTATAAACACATGAATCTAGTAAGATTTGGTAATGGATCTCAGCCACCATCGATCTCAGGAATTTTTTAATCCATTAAGGGGAAAAATGAATACGATGTTAATGATTAAAAAAACCAAAAGTTTTCTTTTAAAAAATTACTGCCATTAATTAGGTTAGCACCCCAACCTCCCTCCTGCACTCCAACCCCCTGTCCCAGCCCTGAGCCCCCTCCCAGAGCCAGCACCCCATAACCCCTCCTGCATCCTGAACCCCGCTGCACCCCAGCCCTGATCCCCCTCCTGCAATCAAACCTCCTGCTCCAGCCCTAACCCCCCTCCCAGAGCTTGCACCCCTTATCCCCTACTGCACCCAACTCCCTGCCCCAAGCTCAGCCCAGAGCCCTCTCCCACACTGCAAACTCCTGGGCCCCAGCCCAGAGCCCGAACCCCCTCCCGAACCCCAACCCCCTGCCCCAGCCACCAGTGAAAGTGAGTGAGGGTGGGGGAGAGCGAGCAACGGGGGTGGGGGGTAGGGGTTAGTGGGGCGGGGCCTCAGGGAAGGGGCAGGGTAGATCCTGGGTTGCCCTTAAATTCAGAAAGCGATCTTGGGCATAAAAAGGTTGGAGATCACTGGGTTAGACAAACACCTGTTAGGCATGGTCTAGGAGGTTTACTTGGTCCTGTCTCAGTGCAGGGGGCTTTAAATGCCATTAAATGGCACCAGGGCACTCCAGAAACAGAAAATGAAGATTATACCCAGTTCAGGCAACAGGAAAATGTAGGTAAATGGAGTGTACTGCAAATATTCCTTTGGGAATACGAGTGGGGCACCCAAGATACCACCTTTCCCATTTCCAGACCTCAATTTTGCATTTCATTCAAAAGATTGAACCTCCACAACCAACCATCTCCTCCTAGCACCCCACCAGAGCAGTGACTGACTGGTTACTAGAGGGAAGATTCCCACCTCCTGAATTGTCAACACCACCTTGTTTTCCCCCTAGAAGTTTCCCATTCGTCCAGCTACTGTCCAGGCTGGACACTGCTTATCTTGGGAGCCCTAACAAGATCGCTATACAATATAACATGTTCAAGTCACACACAGCATGGTGATGCGGGCCAACGTGCCTGAATGGGACGGAGCCCTTACTTGTCACAGAGTGCACTTGTTCAGGATGGTACTTGACTGTAACCAGCTGGTAATATCTCTCACTCCTCCCGTCGCTACATAAAACATAACTGCTAGCTGATCCTCTAGTCTCCATGTGACTTTAATGGAAAGTTTCTCTTTGGGACAGCAGTGGTACTTGTGTGATTAGGCTGATTTCCTATCTATCCTTCCTCTCTGCTTGTTTTCTGCTTCTACTCTCTACCTAACAAGTGTCCCTGTTGTGCTTCAGGTCACATAGTTTGATGAGTGTATTCTGTGTTCTGTGACCTATGAGGATGGATGGGTAACTGAGAACTGCAGTCAGAGATTTCTCTCTCTAAAGAATGTGCAAATTGAGTATATATGTGGCACAATTCATTTATAAGGAGGGACCTACAACTGTAGAACTGTGGATTAACAAAGTAATCCAACCCCCTGGTGGAACGTACACACACAGAGGTCACTGGTCATCCTGTATTCATTAGTGTTCTGTGTGCAGTAGCTTTGACAGGAAGAAATATTGCCAAGTCCAGAGAACTCAGGGGCTCTGGTAATTAGGCCTCCGAAGTGTGGTTGACTAATGGGCACCTTAGCACTGGCTAGAAATAACTACCTGGGAAAGAAATACGGGGCACAGGAGCGTGTGTGGAGATAACAAGCCAGAAGATGACAGTTCTGCTATAGGAAATCAGGGAGAAATTTTAAAAAAAATACCTGGTCTCTCTTCCCAGGATTTAAATAACTAGAGTTGTGAGCAGCAGCGTGTCTAGTGGGCAGAGAACAAGACTGGGGCCCATGAAGTACCAAGTTCTGATCCAGACTGCTACTGACTGCTACTTCTATTCTGCCCTCAGATAACAAGTGCTAAATCTCACCTGTGCATCTGATGGGATAAATTACGTTTATGACAGGAAAGGAATAGGAGTGCTAAGGCACTGTATGTGCTGGTGCAGGCTGGTGCTGTCTGAGGGAGGCATTTAATCTCACTCTCTCACTCTCATCACCATAGTATCTGAGAACGTTACGAACGTAATTAATTTAGCATCCCGAGCCCCTGTGAGGTAAAGAAAGAAGTATCAACATCCCCATGTTACAGATGGGGAAAGTGAGGCAGAGAGGGTGTGACCTGCTCAAGATCACATAGGAAGTGAGCGGTGCAGATAGGATGAAAACTCAGGTGTTTCTGGGTTATAATCTTGTGCTCTGTTCACTAGACATCTCTGTCTATCAGCACTCAAGATATCTAAACCCTTGATAGGGAGGGCAGTTGTTTTAAACACTTTTCTTTTTTTAAAAAATATTGTCCTGGGTGGTAGGTGCAGAAAGGTTTCAGCATCTGGAGAGGGGGGTCTCTCTGAGGGAGTAGTGGGGGAAGGCAGCTCTAAGTTTGAGATGAAATTGCTTGTTATGGGATCAGCTGCAAATGGTCTTAATTCTTTCCCTTATCCACCAAGTGCTCTCGCAGGCTGTGTTGGTGCACTCTCCATCTCATTCTCCTTTGAGTCCTGGTGCTCCTTTCCCTCTTTAAAAATAACCTTGGAGCTCTGCTGTATCTGTGCCGCACACTGAAATGGATGCTGTAGCATACAGTGGATTTTTCAGAGCTAGAAAACCCACAAGACTAGGTGCCGTGGAGTGTCAGAGGCTCCTTTTTGGGACGAGTCCTACAACAATTCACTGGGGCAGTGCTGTGCCAAGACTAAGATCAGACACAGATTGGTCTGGGGCTTGCGAGAGGAGCAGTAGCTAGCCAGCCAGCTATACTGAAACTGGAAAGTAACACCATTTCAATGTAATTGCCTGTGATACTCCTGCAAAACTGGGACATTCTCAGGGAATGAAGCTATCTGGCCACTCTCATGTTTGGCTCTGCCACAGCAGAGTCTGTCAGTCATGTTCAAATATTTATTAGCGGCCACATTTTTCAAACCTGGCTACTGATTGTGAGTGACTCACTGTCTGGGGGCACCACGTGAGACACTCTGTCATAAATGAAGGGAAGGGGGAGAGGGTCTGATGCAGTGCTATAAAATCCTCTTACCAGTAAAGGGTTAAGAAATACAGGTAGCCAGACTGACACCTGACCTGGCTGGCATCTGACCAATAAGGGGACAAGATACTTTCAAATCTTAGGAGGGGGGAAGGCTTTGTGTGTGTCTCTTTGTCTGGGTCAGAGTGATCTTGGAAGACAGAAGGAACCTACAGAAAATCAAACCTCCCTTTTCTGATGTAAGTTTCGATAGCATAGCGAATAGATTTCTGTTTAATTTTGCTTGGTGTATTCCCTGTGTTAGAAGGGGCGGGGGGGGGGGGGGCGCGGCGGTTATTCATGGTTTTCTGTAACTTTAAGGTTTTGTCCAGAGGGGGAAATCTCTCTGAGTTTGGAAATTAAGTGCCCTGTAAAATAGTTACCATCCTGATTTTACAGAGATGATTTTACCTTCTTTATTTTTAATAAAATCCTTCTTTTAAGAAGCTGACTGTTTTCTATGGTGTTAAAACCCAGGGGGTGGGTTTTTAGATCACTGTGTAACCAATTGGTTGGGAGATTGTTCTCAAGCTTCCCAGGAAAGGGGGTGTACGGCTTGAGGGGGTATTTTGGGGGGGAGGGAAGTTCAAGTGATTCCTTTCCTGGATTCCTGTTAGATACTTGATGGTGGCAGCGAAAGAAGCATTTCTCAGGGTGCAGGGAATTTTGTACCTTGGGGGTTTTAACCTAAGCTGGTAAAAATAAGCTTAGGGGCTCTTAATGTGGGTCCCCACGTCTTTACCCTAGAGTTTAGAGTGGGGAGGGAACCCTGACACACTCAAAGCCTGATTTTATCCAGAGGCACTAAGCGTCCACAGCTCCCACTGACTTAAACTGGGGTACTCAGCACATCTGAAAAACAAGCCTTAATGTCTCAAGCTGGGCACCCAAAACGGAATCACTCCCAAATCAGTGGCCACTACTTAAAATTTCCAGCCTAGTTTTATATAATCTAAACTTCTCTAGAGACTATGAGACTCATGGACTTTAAAGCAGGAAGGGACCATAATGATGATCTAGTCTGACCTCCTGCACATGGCAGGCCACAGCACTTCACCCACCCACTCCTGTAATACACCCCTAACCTCTGGCTGAGTTACTGAAGTCCTTGAATCATGATTTAAAGACTTCGAGTTACAGAGAATCCACCATTTATACTCGTTTAAACCTGCAAGAGGAAGGCGAAATAACTCGAGGCCATTATCATTTAATAGTTAAACTACAGTAGCACCAGAGGCCTCTTTTACAAAAAATTATTAATTTTATACCCTGGTTCATCTCACCAGATTAAAATCTATTCCTTTCTTGAAAGATATCCTCGCAATGCATGTGTGCAGCCAACATGCTGCTAAAGAGCCCTTGCAGTCATCCAAGCCATCCGTAAAAGTGCCTTGTAATGGAGGGTCCTTGACATGGAGAAAAATCAGATGCTGATCCCATTAGCAAGTGCTTAGCTGAAAATCTCATTTTAATGAGTAGAGAAAGTGCTTTAAGTGCTGGTTGTCCTAACACATAGTTTATCAAATACACTCTCACCTTGAATTGCTTATCAAGATGAATAGCAATTCAGCTACTTCCTTCTTCTTGTGGCAATCTCCACTGAAAGATCCTAATTTCTCCTTTGTTTGCCCTTATCACAAGAGAGGCTGATGGAGGGAAGCTATCACGCCCGAGGGCAGGCCAGGCAGGCCTGGGTCTACTGTCTCAGGCCTTGTGATTCCCTGGAAGCTGTTTATAATTAGGGTTACCAACCCTCCAGGATTGTCCTGGAGTCTCCAGGAATTAAAGATTAATCTTTAATTAAAGATTATGTCATGTGATAAAACCTCAAGGAATATGTCCAGCCAAAATTGGCAACCCTATGTTTATTCTGTATTTTTGCCCTTTAATAATTTTACTGTTGCTAGACCTTAAATGGTAGCAAATGATGATTTTATCTCCATTGTCATAAAGTTATCACTGTTTCTGCATCCTGCAAGTGACCTGATGGCTGTTAATGGAGGTATTAAAGTTTTCATTTCACTGAAAGGCCTCGACCACACTGACTATTTCACTGTGCACAATTAAAATGTTATTATTGGCCTGTGCATAATGGGCATGTTACAGAGCTTCCATGCTAGTAATTCCACTTCACTTTCATGTATCCACCCTGCTATGTCTACATGCAGCAGTAAAGTGCATTGCTCCTAGTAACCTATAACAGAAGCTGTGGCATAACAGTGGTTTCTGGGAGATTTCACCCAGTGGCTTGTGCACTGTGGGACAGCACTAACAGGACTACTTACAACATGCCAACGCTTCTCATCTACACTAGCCCAAGTGAAGAAGTCAATCATTATTTAGAGTTTCTTGCAGCAGATCTAACAAATGGTCTAAAATACACCCACCTTGACAATGTTTGTAACAAATGTCTGCATAGAGACTCAGTATGCTAGGGACAACTGATGTTTTTTAGCATGAAAAAAATTCTCCAGTGTAGAAGAGGCCTTAGGGAGGGAGTATGGTCTAGTGGCTAATGCATGATACTGAGAGTAAGGTGTTATGGCTTCTATTCTTGGCTTTGCAACTAACTCTGTGGTCTTCAGCAATTTATGTAACTTTTGTGTTCCCTTAGTTTTGCCGTCTGTAAAATGGGTGGGCTAATATTTACATTTCACCCACAGAGAGGTTGTGGAGTTTCATTGATGCTTGTAAAACCATTGGAATTTAGAAGATGCTCTGTAAGCTTAAAATGTTTTTAATGTAATATTTCAAGTATCCATTTACAATAAGATTGCATTCAAGCTCTCCTTCTTGTATAACCAGTGTTCTTTTTGAGGGAACTGATGTTTGCTGCACAGGTTGATAAGTGATCCCAGTATTAAATGGCAACTTGCCATTCATCACAATGAGGAAAACAACAACAAATGTAGACCGATTTGTCAATTCAAGGTAAGGCTGCTTTTTCTGTTCACTACAAGAGAAACAAGATGTATATCTTTCTGTCAAAAAACGGGAAACGCTCCTTGAAAAAATCCAATCTAATTAAGAGCTGATGAACTATTACTTCTCACCTAGGTAGGAAAACTCAAATTACAATTAGCTCATTTGCAGGTTTAAGTTATTCTAGATTTCACACACTGATTAAAAAATACCTACATTAGCTAGTGAAAATTAATTAGTAATTAGGCTCAAATGTGTGGCTGACAAATAGCCAATCTGGCACAGAATTTAAATGTCCACCTTGCAGTGTGTATTAGACACTCAGGCCTCAGATTTGTCAGGAGAGATGGTGCAGCAGCTTGTATTAATTACTCTAGTAATCAGCTCAGTCTGAGTTGCTCAGGCATCCTGAATCATCCAGTATATACTGTACATTGCCCGTAGAAGTAACACAGGTATTGTCTTAGCAGCATTACATCTTCTCATTAATATAGCCTCTGCCCATACTAGTAACTAAGGCCCTGATTCAGCAAGGTATTTAAGCTTGTGTGTAGTCCCAACGACTTTAATGAGAGCGTTAATATGTTTAACCACCTTGCTGAATCAGGGCCTAGAGACACTGATCCTTACTAATTTCAGATAGGGACACTAATTGATGCTACTGCTTTTAAAAAAGAAACAAAGCTCACTAAAATGATCTGAAACAAAAGGTCTGGCTATCTGAACCATGGGTAAAAGATGGCTAGGGAAATAAGGTAATTAAACCCAACACCTTCCCCAGCCAAAGAGCTCATAAAACATACTGCAGGTGGGTTTCCTCTACAGTATTGCCAACTTCAAGCATTCAAAAATCGTGAATCAAAAAGAACCACAAAATTGCTTTAAAAATCATGAAATGTTTAAATAATATATTTTGAGTTCTGTAGATTTCCCTTCTGATTCTTGAGTCTTTAAGCTCTGCATTTTCAAGTTATTGTTCACAAGCAAGAGAGCTAAACACTAACTTTAAAAAAAATAAAATAAAAAAGAAAACTGATTGAGATTCTCGCAGTCTCAGATGACTCCAGAACTTGGGACCTTAAGAAAAAAAACACCAAATATCACAAGATTCACGATGAAATTGCAAGAGCTGGCATTTGAAGGTCTCTATCAGTAAGACACACTCCTGCACAACTCAAAAGATATTCAAGAAAGTTTCTCTCCCTCAAATTGTAAGAGCTCTGCACATGGGGAATGTATGTTACTCACAATGTATGTGGGGCTCTCTCTTGTATACCTCCTTATCCTCTTCTAGTCTTAGGAGGCCTGCAAAGAATGAGGCATGGGCTCCTTACCAAGTATCCAGAAGCCCTGCCTCAATCACATCACAAAACCCTCAGGCTGAGCCCCTGCTATTCTTAGAGATTTCACTACATAGCTAAATTAACCAAGTGTTTTCCTTCAAGTCACCTGTTGAAAGCCTTGATTTAGCCGCCGCCCATTTAACCAAGTTTTCTCTATGGGCGAATCCTTCCTCAATCATGAGCTTTATGAACTTAGCTACAAAATAGCTCACACAAACTCAGTTGTAGGGGATTTTCTAAAGCTAATAATTCAGACAAATGAAACCCAATTTCCTCTGGGACAAAGCTCCTCAGCGAGGGCTATTTGTGTCCCAAACTTCCCCTTTCAAACTCCTGCTGTAAAACGGTTAAAAAGAAGTCACCAGAAATGGAAGTGGGTTCCTTCCCCCCACCCCCCAACCTCATGCTCAAAAACAACAATACCATTTTTGCTCAAATGAAATTCACCTTTACACAGATGCCAAGCCTGGAAAACTGTCTGAAATATAAACGTCCAGAAAATTACGAACAAAAGAAAATTAGGGTGGTACGCTGGAAACCACTACGCAACCTTGACTAGTGCCACTGCAGCTACTCCTGCTGTTATAATGACAAGAAAAGGTGCGTATTACAGAATTAATCTTTTAACCACAATCTGTAACCTTTGCAAATCCCTACCTGTTTCTCCAGCTCACAACTTCCCAATGTTCACAGTTCATATTTTCACAGCATCCACATTTTCACAACTCTGAGTTCAAATTGGAAAGCTGTGAACAGCGAGGCAGGGACTGCCAGTTTCTCTCTGTAAAGACTGTGATTTAAAAAACACACCCCAGGACTAAGTACTTTCTTCTGTCTTTTTGATGCCATCTGATAATTCTACATAGGGATCCCACTGAGCTTACCGCAATTAACAAGGTACGGGAAAAAAAAACCAAATGGCTCTCACTTGGGCAGAAAGAGACTCTAGCTTTCTTTAAAGCACATACATCATTTTAGAAATAAACCATCAAAATATGAAAAATTGAGAAAACTGTATTAATGCTAAGATACACAAATGATTAACACCTCAATAAGGAGGCTGTGATCAAGACAGTGAAACCAAGTAAGAGAAAATAGCAGTTTTGAGGAGCGGGGACCTAGCAATAGGAGAATGTAGTAGTCTCACAGCTCCACACAGGAGGCCATCGATAGGATAATAAATAGTTTCAAGGGGACAGAGGGGACTTATCTTCCTAAAGATTGCTTTAGCTTACGGCATCCTAGGTTGCAATGAGGACTCTGGACCAGATTTTTAAAGGTATTTAGGTACCTAAAGATGTAGATAGATAGATGCCTTGTGAGATTTTCAGAACTGTCTAGGTGCCTAACTTCCACTGATTTCAGGTGCTTTTGAAAACCCCACTAGGTGCCTATCTACACCTAAATAGCATTAAAAATGCGGCCCTTAGTTACTCATTCACACCTGCTATATTCAAGTGGCTTGACTATCCCCTAAAGGAACTACAGGAGAGCCAGGAGCAATCTATACTGAGGAAATGTAACTGGACGGCTTCAGATTTGCCTGGACCTTGTGCTAAGGCTACAAAATAATTTTCCAGTAAAGAGAGAGCAAGAGAAACTGAATCAACAGTGTGAAAACCGTCAGCCCAGCCAGAGTGTTTGCATGAAAAACTGGCCTATGACTCCTAAAACTGCAGATATAATCCTGCCAGGTTGGTTGGTGGGAGGAACCAGGTATACAAATCAGAAAAAGTATCAAATATTGTATCACAATTTCTCAGGTCTGACCGAATGCATGAATTTGTGATGAAATTCATATGGGCATGGAGTCAAGAAGATTTTCTGCTTCTAAGTTTGTCCCCTACCGTGAAAGAGAGGGGGAGTAAAATATGCTCACTATGAGTGCTGCTGTCATATTTCAAGGGTATTGCTCTAAGAATGAGAGGAACAAAAATAAATTGGTGGCGTGGTGTCCTGTACAATGTTAACAAGGGCAAAAGAAATAGAGTGGTGGGTTTTTATTTCAAATTTCAGAACTTCCTTCTGGAGCTAAATGTGTCAGTGTGAATGGGGACCTGGAGTAGGCATACTGTCTTCTAGTGCTGAGTGTCCATTTAACATACTGTTTTACACTCTAACCCCTTCTTGTCTGACATGCTTCCACAGCTGATTTTAATGCTGTCCTTGGAGCCACAGAAATATTAGAAGAGAAACAATTCAGCAAAATATTTAAATTTGTTAAAATCTAAACTAAATGCTTATTCAAATCTGTTGCATTTACTTTAGTATGTGTGGCAATATTTTAGTTATACCATTATTATTACTCTAGGGTTGCCAGGCGTCCGATATTCGACCATTTTCGCTGGGTTTCGGGCCGTTAAAAATCCAGTCGGCGGTGCAGTGGGCAGGGCCAGTGCAAGGAAGTTTCGCGCCCTAGGCGAAACTTCCTTGCACCAGCCCTGCCCCCCCCCCCAGGTAGCCAGGCCCTCCCTCCCCCGCGGAGGCTCCCCCCCGCCCGCCGCAGGCCGGCAGCTCAGCCCCTGCCCGCGGCAGTCTCCCCACGCCCGCGGCGTCCCCCCCACGCCCGCGGTGACCCCCCAGCTCCTGGGTCAGCCGTGGAGCTGGGAGGCAGCCGCAGCCAACCGCCCCTTCGGCTCAGCTGCGGAGCCGGGAGGGTGGGAGGCAGCCACGGCCAGCCGCCCCCGCAGCTTCCGGCGCCCTAGGTGACTGCCTAGGGTCACCTACTGGGCGCGCCGGCCCTGGCAGAGGGGATAAGGCAGGCTCCCTGCCTGTCCTGGCTCTGCGCAGCTCCTGGGAAGTGGACAGCATGTCCAGCCCCTAAGCACAAGGGCGATCAGGGAATCTCCGTGTGCTGCCCTGCCCCCAGCACCGGCTCTGCAGCTCCCATTGGCCAGGAACTGCTGGCCAACGGGAGCTGCGGGGGCAGTGCCTGCAGGCAGCACACACTGCACAGAGCCGCCTGGCCGCCCCGCCGCCTAAGGGCCAGATATGCCAGCTACTCCTGGGAGCTGCGTGGAGCCAGAGCAGTGTATGCACCGTATGATACTACTGCTTTTAAAAAAGAAACAAAGCTCACTAAAATGATCTGAAACAAAAGGTCTGGCTATCTGAACCATGGGTAAAAGATGGCTAGGGAAATAAGGTAATTAAACCCAATGCCTTCCCTAGCCAAAAAGCTCATAAAATGTGCTGCAGGTGGGTTTTCTCTACAGTACTGCCAACTTCTAATAGGTAGCATGGTCCAAGGATTCCTTAGGTCCCTGTCTATGTGCCAGCCCCTGCTCAGGAGGCTGCCAGCAAACTTACAGTGCACCCCTTAAAGTACACCCCTTTTACGTGGTATACCTTTCTGACTGATGGAAAAATAGCAACATGTGTGTAAGAGCAAGTGGGAAAAAACATATAAGCACTTGTTCTGAAAGTGATTCCTGACCCTAGTAGATGGACAAGCTGTATATCATCCTAGCAGAGAGATCCAGGTATATAAAATATCATTAAACTTAATACAGCTGACATCTAAACCATTTGCATGGATAGCATGTCTATTGTTTAAACCTTTTATTTCCTTTTAGGGACGTCTACCCTGTTATAACACTAATGCAGGGATCGGCAACCTTTGGCACGTGGCCTGTCAAGGAAATCCACTGGCGGGCCGGTACGGTTTGTTTACCTGCAGCATCTGCAGGTTCGGCCGATATCAGCTCCCACTGGCTGCGGTTCGCCATTCCAGGCCAATGGGGGCTGTGGGAAATGGCGGCCAGCACATCCCTCGGCCCACGCCGCTTCCTGCAGCCCCCAGTGGCCAGGAACAGCGAACTGCGGCCAGTGGGAGCTGCGATCGGCCGAACCTGCAGACGCTGCAGGTAAACAAACCGTCCTGGCCCGCCAGCGGATTTCCCTGATGGGCTGCGTGCCAAAGGCTGCCGATCCCTGCAACAAGTGAGGAATAAAGCATTATAAAGAGATGGTGCTGTCGCGGTAAATTTCCCAAAGGCTTGTCTCGACTAAATGTGTATGAAACTGCAAGCACCAAGTGCTGGCGTATGCATGGGAAGTCTAAATGTTCACGCATGCACTTTTAATAGTCTTAACAACAGGGCATTCTGAGGTGTGTGTTTGCAATTGGGCTTTACAGCTGCAAAATGGTAACCCTTGGTTCACTGAAACTTTTGTGACCTTCCAGGTACACTGAATATTCACACAAGCAACCAGAATCCTACAAGCAGATCCAGGCAGGTGGACTCTGGCGCCTGGGAAGAGCCCCACTGAAGTAAATGAAAAGTAAGGCTCTGCCTGCATGGAGCCACAGGCGGGATAAGAACCTTGGAGTGTAAGGTCTTTGGGACAGGGACTCAGACAATTTTGTAAAGCTCCATTTGCATTCATGGCACAATAAGCAATTAGCAGCCATAATAAAGACTTTAATCCTTTTAAAATCTGGTCTTCATTTCCCCTCATGCATTTTATGTGTTTGGTACATACTCCTCCCCGCCACCTCTGTACCTATGCAGAAAATCTCAGCGCCTGGGTCAACTGGTTTGATAACTGGTTATTAGTAATGGGTTTATAAGATGACTCAGGCTCGTAGGGTGCCTGGGCTAAAACTAGCAGCATAGACAGTCATGCTCAGGCTGCAGCTCAGGCTCCGAGGCCCTCCCTGTTTGCTTGGTTTCAGAGCCCAGGCTCCAGCCCAAGCAGGAACACCTATGCTGCTACATTTAGCCCCCGTAGTGCAAGTCCCATGAGCCCGAATCAATTGACCCAGGTTCTGGGACTTGCTGCCATGCTGTAGGGTTTTTTCCCTCCAGTCTAGATGTACCCTACATGGCCTGGTTTTCAAAACTGCTGAGAACCCACCAACTCCCACTAACTTTTGCAATTCATTTCAAGCCACTTTGAACAAGTGCTTAAATATGGATTTAGAAGCTTAACTTAGGCACCCATACCAGAAAACCTGAGTCCTTGTAGTTAAATACTCATAAGTGTATGATGGCTCAGTCTTCTAAGCCTTAAATAGATCTTAAAGTTGAAAGGGTTTTAGTTTTCTGGATTTTTAAAAGATCATTTCAAAGCTAAAATGACTCCAAACATTGGATCACCTCAAACTCATGGTCATTTAAGCTTTACACATAATTTTATAACATTGAACAAATTTTCCTTAAAGTTGACTGGGTTATTACATTTCACTGAGATTCATAGAATAAGTAAAGTTTAAAGAAACTTGTCCAGTATTCAGATGTTAGAACTGGCACTTTCCTTCTGCCTCAGCTGAGATTTCTGCTGCATCTGTGGCTCAGGCTGAAGTTTTGCTGAAGGGAGGAACTGAGACTTTTTCAAACTCTTAAAGCCCATTTTTTCATTACTTTTTATTTATTTTTGGCAAGTCGGACTTTTTCCCCCCAAGTGCTCTGCTCCAGTGAACCTGATGAGTCTAATAAATTCTGACTTTGTGTATGATGTCTCATAACAGCATAGGTTCTATGTTTTGTTAGCCAAGTGGATAAATAAAGCACTTAGCTGTACAAACTCAGCAAGGCTGTAATTGGTATGATCTGGAGGTATTCTGGTAGCTGAAATCCTGGTTGGAACATGATGTTTGTTTTGTCCAATTGGGGGAGATACATTCTGTTTTCACCAGTGCCAGGGCTTTCATTTGTCAGTACACAAACATTTGCTTTTAATGCCCTCAGGATGCTACACTTGGGTTCAGATTAATAGCCTGTTCAGCTCTCATGTTCAGCTCAAGTATGCTTTTAACTTGAAGACTATAAGATTATTAAATAAAAGCTTTGGTGTGTTGATGAAAAATGTTTGTAGTCAAGCGATGTGAATTCCACAAACATTCCTTTTGTCTGGGTAAGCCAAGTTTTGGATTCTTTATGCAATTTAAAGAGACTCCAGATGCATCTCCACTGCAAAAGAATACCCAGGTCAGAGAGTCTCAGAGCCTGTCAACTGACTTGGGCTTGCACTGTTGGACTAAAAATAGCAGTATAGATATTCCCATTTGGGCTGGAGCCCGGGTTCTGAGACTCTCCACCATCACTGGGTTTCAGAGCCCGGGCTCCAGCCCAAGCGGGAAGGTCCACCCTGCTATTTTTAGCCCGGTAGAGTGAGCAACCTGTGCGCCCAAGTCAGTAGACCCGGGCTCTGACACTTGCTTCTGCAGGTCTTTTTTCCCCAAACACCACCAAACTTGGAAGGAGTTTAAAATCCAAACCAGCTCTGAATGCTGCAAATGGCTCCTCTATGGCAGGCCTGCACAACATGCGGCCCAGGGGCCGCATGCGGCCCGCGTGGGCTCACTGTGCAGCCTGCGGGGGGGTGAGTAGGCGGGCTCACTGTGCGGCCCGCGGGCGGGTGAGTAGGCAAGCGGCGGGGTGGGGCAAGCCAACGGCCAGCTGGCTGGCTGGCCGGAGGGTGGGCGGGCTGGTGAAGAGGCCAGTGGCAGGCTGGGGAGTGAGGGTGAGCCAGCGGCAGGGGGCGTGGGCAGCGGCAGAAGGTAAGAGGCCAGCAGCGGGCAGGCAGGTGAGGGTTGCACCAAGGGTTGCAGATGTCTGGAGGTGTCTGCCTTCCACGCCTTCCTCATTCACACCTCATTCATTCAACAGGGCAATTGAATACAAAGTGGGGGGAAGATCTTATTCTACTTCTAGCAAAAAAGACATTTTTCTTTTACCTTAATTATACTACCTTAGGGGCCTCCTATCACATATTACCAAGGTTCAATACAAAGTCATATAAAAGTTATACAAAAATGCATAATGCAGAGATTGATCTACAACTGCATTGACTGATTGTTGTGTGCAGTAATATAGTGACCCCTGGGGGGTGTGAAGAGGGGTGTGATGGTGGGGCCAAGCGGGGAGGGGGCGAGTCCTATTTTACTGCTGTGATCTGGCCACCCTATGCGCGCTGTTTCTTTCCCCCTCTACAGGCTTCCACACCCCAGCGCTGGGGAAGGAGGGGTTGTTTCCGTGGGGCAGGCGGCGCTGGGGGGGAGGGGTGTGTGTGTTTCCGCGGGGCCGGGGGGTTTCAGCCCGCAGCTGTTTTCTTTAGAGTAATATGGCCCTCACCACTTTACGAGTTGTGCAGGTCTGCTCTATGGGATAGGAGACATGTGACTCGGGTTCTATTCCCATTTCTGCCACTGAGCTGCTGCGTAACTCAAGGTAACTCACTTTAAGCATGTGCTTAACTTAAACAATTATTTAAATTTACATAGGTCTTTTACAACTGCTCAGCTGCCTATGATGCATGAATTCCATTACTTTTTCCTTCAGTAAATTCAATTAATGAACAATTTAAATAGCAACTTTCGTGCACTTTTAGTTTTTATGTAAGCTGTATTCATGGTGATTTTTTTAAAAAATTGGTTAAATTTTATTAAGTAGCTGAAGCATCTCAGGTCCATTTAAATGACTGATAATGCAATTTCATTACATGTGGAGCACTGTCAACTCCCTCCATTATGCTCTAGAGTTGGTGTGTGTGTGTGTTCGAAGTTTTATAAAATGCAGCCTTCTGCCACACAAATGGCTTAAATTCCACAACAGACAGTTGGCACAGATTTGCCACTAAATAATGATGGCAAGAAAGAGCAACAGGACCATCCTATCTGAAAAACCATAGATAAAATAAGTCTATTACAATGAATAACCAGAGTTCCAAGCCTTAGAGATATCTGAACTAATCTCTCATCTTTGGCCTCTATATACACACTCACTGTCAGGAGTTTTGTGAGTTATCAACATTTGCCTAACTGCTTCCACTGATATGAATGGGAGTTTCACCACTGACTTCAATGGCAGAAGTTAGGCCAATGCTTGATGCTTTTAAATCCCCCATCCTTAATGTCTTAGACATCATCATCTGAGTGGTGCGTGTGTCAATGTGATGGCATATAAAACCATGAGATTCACAGAACCAGTCTTCTTTACCTTTCAGAGCCCTGCATGCTTGGTCTCATGCGGCCAGATTTTCCAAAGGGCAAAGCATCCAGCAGCTACGCTAAGAACAATGTTAGCTCCTTGGTGTTGAGACCTGTTGGGATGACCTCCATAACTCATTTGTGGCTTCCAAATTGAGTATGAGGCCATCCCAAACCGATGCTAATAAAACCTGTACAGCACACCATTATGTGTTTTCTAATATAAGAAACAGATACGGAAATATCAATGAAATGCAGCCACTTCTACAGTGGGACAAAGGATCTGTCTTATCAGGAATGAAGTCTTTGGAAACTCCCTCTTCGAAAACTAGAGTTGGTTGTTCCTGATAGAAGTATTCCTCTCCTTACAGAATTCTTGGAGGTTGATGTCAACTAAATGAGCTAACCATTTTAAGATAAATATCTAAAGAATGATGAAAAAGGAAAGGTGAGGAGATCCAGAAAAAGCCCTATGCAACCCTCCTTTTCCTCCTCTTCATACTGGCAGGGCCATCCCTAGCTATTCTGGGGCCTGACGCAGCCCCCCCCCCCCCCACGGGGTGTGTGTGTGGGGCCCCAGGCCACCGTGGCAGGGGAGAAGCTGGTTTGGGGGGCAAGGGGGAACCACCCCCTAGCACTCACCGGTGGCACGGCTGGGGCCAGGTCGCTGTACTTCCCGCTGCCGGTGAGTGCAGACCCGGCCCTGCTGCAGTCCTCAGGGCAGTGGGGGCAGAGCTGGGGCAGGAGGAGGTGGGGCTTGGGCCGAGCAGGGTGGGGGCTTTGGGGAAGGGGTGGAGTGGGGGCAGGGCTGGGGCGGAGCAGGGGTGGAAAGAGGCAGGGCTGGGGCAGAACAGGGGTGGGGGCCATGGGGAAGAGGCAGGGCAGGGGCTGGAACAGCACGCAGCTGCACAGGGCACCAGGAAATTTGGTGCCCCACATTTCCTGGTGCCCTACTCAGCTGCGCACTTTGCATATGGGTAGGGACGGCCCTGCACGCTGGGCACTGAGAAGCAAGATTTCCATTGTTAACACACATGGATATTGTTAAAAATGGCCTGGGAAAATACACACATGCCTTCCCTTCAGCATAAAAAGAAAGGCTGGCTGCTAGAGTCTGACAATGGTTGGCCATTGGTTGGTCATCAGTGGGAAGATCACAGTCTGGAAAAGTGGGGATGGGAGGGATTACACAAGTGAATTTGAGGCACAGAATCTCCTCCTATAAATGTTGCATTCCTGGGACTGGAGGATCAAACTGAACAATGTTACACCCAGATTAGAATGACACTGTTTAGTTTTAGATAGGATCATCATGTTGCTCAAACTCTTATTGTTGCAACAGCTGCACAGATTCACAGATTCTTCCTATGTAGCCTAATTGCTAGGCTGTATTTTGTTGCCAGATTTTGAGGGCTTCTTTAGATGAGGAGGTTTTACCTGTTATACTAGTATAGTTATACTGGGATTGTTAAACAAATATAAATCCCCATGTGAACACTTATCTTCCTGAATAAGAGTGGCTATTTTCAGTTTAGTTAAACCCTTTCCAAAGCTATGTAAGCTAAACTGAAAAAAGGCATTCATGTACCGGAATAAATATCCTCATGGGAGTAATACAAATACAACTTGAGCACTTTAAATTCATACCTTAACTTATACCAGTATAACTTCCCCATTTAGACAATCTCTGAGTCTCAAAACTGGTGCATACTGACTCTCCAATGAGATGAGTTAAACTGTAGGAGAAAGTCGGACTATTGCACTCAAAGTATTGAATGGGAGTCTCCCATTTGATTTATTTTTTCATACTATATCTAACTCCTACTGGTCAGATGGTACCTGCCTACTGTCCCTGATTATATGTTATTCAAATGTATGTAGAAAGAAAATAAAGGCAATCTGCAAATTTGTTTCTGCTCTAATTATTAGCCCGTTCAATCTGAGCCTCTGCATTGTTCTTACCAGTCCAGACACTTAACGAGGGAATTTTAAAAGGCCTTTGTACAGTGATACAATTCAGCTGGCGGAGACGCCACTCAGGCAGCACTTCAGCGCAGGTTGCAGAGCTTCATTAACACTGTACTGTTTCTCTCCGGTGTTGGCGAAATGGGAGAAGAACTTGAAAACCTTTGCAGTTCTTTCAACAGCCTCTGAAACTCCCTGGCAACACTTTTCCTTGAACTCTTGCGCCATTTATAGGCTGTTCGCAGTGCATCTAAAAATCTCTCTCAAAGTAAGGCAGAACATTATTGGGGATGGACAGACTGACACACAGCAAAGAGATGGGAGGAGGAGAAAATAAAATGGTGAGAAATATTTTGAGCCGTGAAGAGGCAACAGTATGTCAAAAACAAACAACAGCTTTCAGTCCTGCCCATCAAACTGCATTTTCTTTTACACTCAATTAAAACATTTACATAAAAAAAAGTTGATTGCGTATTGATAGAAAGGATGTGACTGTCCAGAAGATAAGATGAGCCACAATCTGTGGGACAATCCAAGAAGCAGGATCTATTGGACAGGATGCCAAGGCAGGTACCATTCCAAGCTCATCCTTGATGAATGTGAAGGTAAAAGCAGTGTCTTTAGGGACTGCCTGGAGCGAGATGGTGAACAACACTGTTAAAAAGGTATAATTTTTCCATGATTAAAAAATAAAGCTAAATTCCTTTTTTGAATTTCTTGTGAGTTTAAATACCTACGTTTGGATCCAGGAGGAAATGGTTATGCTTATACTGACCCAGCACTAGATACCTCTACAAACTACACAGGAAGCCACTGCAACTCAAGCGCCTGAGAGCAAAGTGTCATTAATATTTAATAATTACGTTGCAATTCTCCAACAAAGGGGAATAGAGAAATTGCCTTAAATCTAATTAAGATGCACCCAGCCCCCAGGGGGTGGATCCCATAATCAGGTCATTTAAAATCAGACTAGTAAAGGAATGTCCAATGTCACCTGACTTCGTTGGTGCTTCACAGATGTAGAGGTGGGGACATACGGGGAATGTTAGTGTTTAAATACAGAAAGCCACGTGTTTGTTTTCCATTTCTCTGCATGCAAATACACTGGCATCAAGAGAGAGGTCAAGAAGAGATCTTTGAGAGAAGAGGTTGTAGCTAGTCTCTTATTTTTGTAACAACTTTCTGCTGCATTACCTAATGCTTTTAAGTTAATTTTTAGTAATGAGTTTTCTATTGAATCCACAGCATTTCTATTATTTTGCTTTTTAAATAAGCACTGTTGTTCTAATCATTTTTGAATATGCTGTTTCAAGGAGTTCACTCATGGTCATCATTTAGAGGCATGTTGCTAAAGTGCATCTATTATAGGCAGACCTGTTTGCTTTTCATTAGCAGAATGCCATTAGCAGGTAATCAAGAGAGAGTTTGAACACAAGTGCCAGTACCACCGAGTTTATAACAAGCCAGGCAGTATGCAGGGCTCTGATGTAATGCTGGATGTTCATTATTCCTCTGCCTGTAAGTCAGGGCAGGGTGGATAAAAATCAATGATTTTTTTTATTTAAATTGGATTTTTTGATAAAATGCTTTTTTGAGGAAAAAAACTATCTAAAGATAAAGATACATTATAGCTCCAAGATATCTCATCATGGAATGGGGATTCTATAGTATGAGACAATATATTCATGTAATGTTTAAGAAAAGTTTTGTAAATGAGTTCCAATAGTTCATGGATTAGGGACCCAATTTTATGGGGTTGCAGGGGCTTCTGTATAGATTATTCAGGTTAATCTTTCTATCTACCCAATGGGACTCAGTGCTTAGTCAAGAAGATACCATCAGAGATGCTTAGGTTTTGTAATTCTCAAACTGTGGATTTGTGTCTCCAGACATAACATGCTTGTTAACAGCGAAAATGTGTATAAATACATACATACATACATAAATAAGATATAGAGGTGAGAAATGGTTAAATAAAACAATTTAAATGTCTGTCTGGTGATGTTCTCCTCCTAATACAGCAGGGCAAGAAAATCCTCCAAATATTAATGATTAACCTGTTGAATTGTAGATAGTTCACCTCCCAATGACTTCATAAATATCTGCTTCAATTACCTTTGGTAAATGCAATAACCAAACAATCATTCATTTTGTATGCTGTAAAATGAATCTGAACAGTTTTCAAAATAAATCACTTAAAAATATTTAGTGTGCACCTTCTAAAAATGAAACCTCCATCTATTTCTGGGTTGTGAAGAATATGTATTAAGGTTATAACAACCAATAAGAATACACTTTTATGTAGAAATCCATGATTAAATCGAGTCTTCCTGACTAGTGATTTAAATCAAATCCACCCTGAGTCAGGGTGAGCATGGAATAGCTGTAGGGTGGCAAGGATTGGGTGAGAAATCTGGACAGATCTTAGAGTTAGGGCGACCAGGTGGCCAGGGTGAAAAATTGGGGCGAGGGAGGCAATAGGGTCCTATTACGGTGATCAGAGGGCAAGTGTGAAAAATCAGGATGGGGGTGGAGGATAATAGGTGCCTATATAAGAAAAAAACCCCAACATTGGAACTGAAGATAAAACTAATATTAGGACAGACACCCTGATTTTATCAGGACTGGTCACCTTACCTAGAGTACTCTGGCTGTCAGAGCTATATGAAGGGGAACTTCTTTTCTACCATCTCTTGGGATTTTTACTTTGAATGATTGAAGCCATTTAAAATGGTTATATGTTAAGGATTAAAACAATGTAATTTTCACTCTTGCAACTCTTCTTGTGGCTCCAGTGGCTCTGAATAGGTTTGAGGGGTTTTTGCTGTCCAGAACTAAATGTATGCCACAAAATAGGGTATTTAAAACAGTAAATTCTTCCTGTTACTTAGGTGGTTTATTTGTCTGAGTCTGCATGTACCACATGGGCTTTGAATGGGTTTCTAAAATATCTGAGTGGTAGTAGGCTTTGGGAATAATTATACTGACTTTTTTGGTCTGCAACCAGCTGTCTTCTCAAATATAATAAAGCTACTGTATTCTCATACCGTCCCCATAGAGAGCACAGTTAGTTTATATTTGAACTTTTCTTGTATCTGAGAACATGTTTGCTGCTTCCATAAAGCATATTGGACTTAATATACTTGGACTTCCTCTCCTCTATTCTTGCTGTGAAGAAAAGCCCTTTATGGTGATGTGACACTATAAAAATCCATAATCGTTAAGTTAAAAATAAAATCCTTATCAGAGTGCATGCCAGCTGGATATGCTGGATTTTCCCCCCTTTAGAATCATATCCTGTTCCTAAACTAGTATTTAGATCTACTACGCATTTTCACATTTCTTTTCAACACATGAACTTTCTTTAGTGTTCAGAGGCCTTTAAATAACCACCTGTAACTGAATATAGCATCACCCTGTATTTATTATGACAGTAAGACTGCACAAGCCAACAGGTTGGTTTGCTTCATAGATCTTATAAAATGCATGGATTTGTTTTTTAGGATTCAGAAATTGCCACCCTACAACCATGAAACCCTACTGTCTGCTACCATTGGCCTTCTATACACAGGAAGCTGGGAAAAATGGAACACACTCTTCAACGTGTGTAGCAATCAAAGGTCCCAGTCAGGATAACGGCCCTATTGTCCTGGGTGAAGCTGCAGGCCTTCCCTCAAAAAGCTTACAATCCACAACACCAAGGGAATAAAATACCCTGATAAAATCTTTTCCTGCACCAGTAGCAAAAAATGATAGATCAGAACCAGCTGCATCTCACTCCTTCCACTCAGTCATATATATTGATAAAGTGCATGGAGGATCAATGGGAACAAAGAACATGTTTTAGAACTCTTGATTCAGAGTGCTTAAGGAAATTGCAGGTCCTACTCTTCCCAGAGGATTTAATATTTGACCATCCAATAATTTCCCACTATGTAAAAGATCACTCATCCATAATATAGGGACAGTAACAGTGTTGGAGTTCTCTTCTATAAACAAAGCAAAAAAACCAACAAAAAACCCCAAATGGGGTTACCTAGCTTTTGTAACTGTTGTTTTTCGAGATGTGTTGCTCATATGCATTCCACTCTAGGAGTGCGTGGCGGTCAGAGATTTTTGCCTTAGCGGTATCTGTAGGGTCGGCTGTAGAGCCCTTTTGAGTGTTGCGCTCATGCGTTGGTATATTAGATGCCACCAGCCCTATGCCCTCTCGGTTCCTTCTTGCCGGCAACTTTGACAGAGGGGTAAGGAGGGCAGGAAATGGAATGGGCATGAATAACACATCTCGAAGAACAATTATGAAAGGTAGGTAACCATCTTTTCTTCTTCGAGTGCTTGCTCATGTCGATTCCATTCTAGGTGACTCACAAGCAGTATCCCTGGTGGCGGGCTCAGAGTTCATGATCGTGCGGCTTGCAACACTGCTCTGCCAAAGCCAGCATCATCTCAGGCTTACTGGGTGAGCGCATAATGAGACAAACATATGGCTAGATGACCAGGTGGCGGTCCTGCAGATATCCTGAATCGGCACCCAGGCCAGGAAGGCTGCCGATGAAGCCTGCACCCTAGTCGAATGGGCAGTCATGGTCACGTTTGCCAGATCATAGCAGTAACAGATGCAGGCCGTGATCCAAGACAAAATCCTCTGTGCAGACACTGGACGACCTTTCATCCTGTCTACCACCCCAACGAACAACTGCGTTGACTTGCGAAACAGCTTGGTCCTGTCGATGTAGAGGGCAAGCGACCTCCTGATGTCCAGGGCCTGCAATTTTCCCTCCTCTTCTGATTTATGAGGCTTCAGAAAGAATATAAGTAAGTATATGTCTTGACCAGTATTAAACTGTGAAACTACCTTGGGCAGGAATGCTGGATGAGGCCACAGCTAGACCTTGTCCTTGTAGAACACAGTATAGGGCGGCTCTGAAGTAAGCACCTTGATCTCAGAAACCCTATGGGCAGACATTATTGCAACCAGGAAAGAAACTTTCAGGAGGAGGAGAAGGGAGCAGGAAGCTAGAGGCTCGAAGGCAGGACCCATGAGCCGCGACAGCACAAGATTCAGGTCCCAGGGAGGGACGGGATCCCTGAAGTGGGGATAGAGATGCTTTCAAGAACTGGAGCGGAGGGTGGAAGGCCGAAATAGTGGCCAAGTTGACTTTGATTGATGACAAGGACAAGCCCTGCAGTCTGAGATTCAGAAGATAGTCCAGGGTGGCCCACAGCAAGGTCTGCTCAGCCCGGATACCCCGGTCCAAGGCCCGGCACATGAACCTCTTCCACTTGGCCAGGTAGTTTGCTCTGGTGGAGGGGTTTCTGCTACCCAACAAGACCTGTTGGACCCAGGCTGAGCATTCCAGGTCTTCCACATTTAGCCATGCAGAAGCTGTCAAGTGTGGCGCCGCCAGGTTCAGATGCAGAAGACTGCCATGGTTCTGGGACAGCAGAGAGGCAGCTGTAGCGGAGAGGCTACCAAAAGAAATGTCAGCGTGCTGAACCAGTGCTGGCGAGGCCACGCTGGAGCTACCAGGATCACCTTCACCTTGTCCTGTTTGATCTTCATACAGTTCAAACAGTAATAAATCACCAGAACCAGATCGTATTCACCCAAGAGCTCTGAAGGACTCAAATGTGAAATTGCAGGACTACTACCTGTCGTCTGTAACCTATCATTTAAATCAGCTTTTGTACCAGATGACTGGAGGATAGCTAATGTGACACCAATTTTTAAAAGGGGCTTCAGAGGAGACCCCGGCAATTACAGGCCGGTACCGGGCAAACTGGTTGAAACTATAGTAAAGAACAAAATTGTCGGACACATAGATGAACATAATTTGTTGGGGAAGAGTCAACATGGTTTTTGTAAAGGGAAATCATGCCTCACCAATTTACTAGAATTCTTTGAAGGGGTCAACAAGCATGTGGACAAAGGGGATCAGTGGATATAGTGTATTTAGATTCTCAGAAAGCCTTTGACAAGTCCCTCACCAAAGGCTCTTAAGCAAAGTAAGAAATCATGGGATAAGAGGGAAGGTTCTCTCATGGATTGGTAACTGGTTAAAAGACCGGAAACAAGGGATAGGAATGAATGGTCAGTTTTCAGAATGGAGAGAGGTAAATAGTGGTGTCCCCAGGGATCTGTACTGAGACCAGTCCTACTGAATATATTCATAAATGATCTGGAAAAAGAGGTAAAGAGTGAGGTGGCAAAATTTGCAGATGATACAAAACTACTCAAGATAGTTAAGTCTCAGGAAGACTGCAAAGAGCTACAAAAGGATCTCTCAGAACTGGGTGACTGGGCAACAAAATGACAGATGAAATTCAATGTTGATAAATGCAAAGTAATGCACATTGGAAAACATAATCCCAGCTATACATATAAAATGTTGGGGTCTAAATTAGCTGTTACCACTCAAGAAAGAGATCTTGGAGCCATTGTGGATAGTTCTCTGAAAACATCTACTCAATGTGCAGTGGCAGTCAAAAAAGCGAAGAGAATGTTGGGAATCAGTAAGAAAGGGATACAAAATAAGACAGAAAATATCATATTGCCTCTATATAAATCCATGGTACGCCCATATCTTGAATACTGTGTGCAGATATGGTCGCCCAATCTCAAAAAAGATATATTGGAATTGGAAAAGATTCAGTAAAGGGCAACAAAAATGATTAGGGGTATGGAACGACTGCTGTATGAAGAGAGATTAATAACACTGGGACTTTTCAGCTTGGAAAAGAGACAACTGGGGTGGGAGATATGATAGAGATCTATAAAATCATGACTGGTGTGGAGAGAAAGTAAATAAGGAAATGTTATTTACTCTTTCTCATAACACAAGAACTAAGAGTCAACAAATGAAATTAATAGACAGCATGTTTAAAACAAACAAAAGGAAATATTTTTTCACACAACACACAGTCAACCTGTGGAACTCCTTGCCAGAGGATATTGTGAAGGCTAAGACTATAAACAGAGCTCAAAAAAGAACTAGATAAATTCATGGAGGATAGGTCCATCAATGGCTATTAGCCAGGAAGGACAGGGATGGTGTCCCTAGCCTCTGTTTGCCAGAAGCTGGTTATGGGTGACAGGGGATGGATCACTTGATGATTACCTGTTCTGTTCATTCCTTCTGGGGCACCTGGCATTGGCCACTGTCGGAAGACAGGATACTGGGCTAGATGGACCTTTGGTCTGACCCAGTATGGCCATTCTTATGTTCACAGGGACCTTGTGGATTAGCGGCTCCGGTGGGAAGGTATACATCAGAACACCTGACCACGGGAGCAGAAAGGCATCTGACAGGGAGCCCCTGTCCAACCCCTGGAACAAACAGAACATGTGGCATTTCCTCTTCTGATGTGATGCGAACCGGTCCACCCGGGGAGTCCCCTACCTCTGGAAGATCACACTGACCACCTCTGGGTGGAGCGACCACTTATGGCAAGAGGAAAAGAATAGGCCACAAGTGGTCGCTCCTGCTGAGGTGATCTGCTACCATGTTCTTGGCCCTGGGCAGATGCGCAGCCACCAGATTGACAGCATGCCGCACACAGAAGCCCCAAAGGCAGAGAGCTTCTCGTCAAAGGGTCAATGACCTGGCTGATGTAATACATTGCCCTTCATGTGGGGCAGGAAAGCCTGACAGGCCAGGCAAACAGCATTGAGCTCCCTGCTGTTTATGTGGAGGGACAGATCGTCCCGCGATCAGCAGCCTTGCATGCTGAGCTCACCCAGGTGGGTTCCCCAGCGCAGGTCTGAGGCATCGGAAACCAGGGTCAGCGATGGGGATGCAAAAGGAACTCCCTCCAACACCGATTCAGGGCTCAACCACCAATCCAGGGACCATTAGGTGTGAACCAGCACCTTGAACACCCTGGTCTAGATCAAGGCCAGCCATGCTTGCAGTGGCTAGAGATGGAGCCAGGCATGTTGGACCACGTACGTACATGCGGTCATGTGGCCTAACAACCGCAGGCAGGTGAGAGCAGAGGTGAGTGGTAGTTTTTCACATGGGACATCAGGTCCGACATGACCTGGAAACACGCTTCCAGAAGGAAAACTCTGTCTTGTGTGGAGTCAAGAACCACCCCAATAAACTCTATTTGTTGCACTGGCCTTAAGGTCCATTTCTTTTCATTTATCAACAAGCCCAGGTCGCGGCAGGTGGAACGAACCAGATTGAGGCTACTTTGCACTTGTTCCTGAGATCTGCCCTTGATTAGCCAGTCGTCGAGATGGGTAGACCTGAACCCCTCGACACCTGAGGTAAGTGGCCAGTTGTGCCATACATTTTGTAAACACACTCGTGGCAGACGAGAGACCAAAGGGCAGTGCCATGAACTGGAAATGGCAGCCGCCCACCACAAAACGGAGTAATCGTCTGTGTCCTTGGAAGATGGAAATATGAAAATAAGCATCCTCCAGTTCAAGAGTGGTGTACCAGTTTCCCAGATCCAGGGAGGGGATGATGGAGGCCAGGGAGACCATGTAGAACTTCAACTTTTTGAGAAGCTTGTTTAGGCGCCACAGGTCCAGAATGGGTCTTAGACTCCCTTTCGCTTTCAGGATTAGGAAACAATGGGAGTAGAAACCTTTTCCCCTCATGTCCCAGGGGACACTCTCCACTGCCCCCAGCTGCATGAGGTTCTCAGCCGCTTGAATGAGGAGTTGCTTGTGAGAAGGGTCCCTGAAGAGGGACAGGGACGGGGAGGGGGATAGCTGAGAATTGCAGGGTGTAGCTCCGAGATACAATCTGTAGCACCCAACGGTTTGAGGTGACCTGTGATGAGGCCGAATGGTAGGGACTAAGACCGTTGAGGAAAGAACGAAGTGGATCCAGGGAGTTGACACACCTAGAATGGAATTGACATGAGCAAGCACTCGAAGAAAGACATTCATTGCTCTTACTGTAAAAATATATTTTTGGGTTCCAGCGTGGGATTGCTCCATTGGAAGCAGAAGCAGTTCTGAAAAGGTTTGTTTCAAAAAGCTGGAAATGGAATAGGTTACCAGGAAAATGGGACGGCACTAGATTTTTGAGCATAAAAAATTCCATAGGTCCCAAATATATTGGCTTCTTCATTATAGTCCAATCCACCTTTAGAATTTCCCGTGTCTTTTGATAGGAAAAATACTGTTTTATCAAACCACTCCAGTACTGAATTCTCTGATGACTTCATCATGCTTTTTTTTTTTTATTGCTAGAAAGCTACTGACTTAAAACCAACGAACAAATAACTATATCCTTTGAAGTAAGCGTTTCTGTGTTTTTATGGGGTTTTTCTTTTGCTAAGTTATTAGCCACTAGAAATCAACAGCAGTCCGGTAGAGAAACACAACTGAAGCGCTAAATCCTACAGTACTAACACTGACGTCTCAAGGACTACAGGGGTTTCACTTAATGTTCATTCCATTTTTAGAGTACTGGCTTCAGCAGTATTCATCCATTTTAGGCATGGGGAATATCGCTCAAGGCATTAAAATCTTTCAAGATGGAATGAACTTTTGAAATGCAGCCCCTTGTAATCAGTATATATTTCTTTCTGTAGAGAAAAACAGGATGGGGAGGAACTCTGTTTGAACCTGCAGATTTCTCCATGCAGGATTTACAGCCTCAAGTCTGCTTCTAAACTGTGTGGCACCACACTCCGCACTGCACAACAACCAGGCAGAGGAAGTTCAAATGCTGCTTTACATCTCCTTTGTGGGACTTGAGTACCCTATCTATTTCCCCTAGTTAACTATCCTCACTCACACCTTTGTGTCAACTGTCCGAAATGGGCCATCTTGATAATTACTTCAAAAGTTTTTTCCCCCTGCTGATATAGTTCCTCTTAATTAATTAGCCTCTTAGAGTTGGTATAGGTACTTCCACCTTTTCATGTTTCTCTGAATGTATAAATATCTGCTTACTGTGTGTTCCATTCAATGCGTCTGATGAAGTGAGCTGTAGCCCATGAAAGCTTATGCTGAAATACATTTGTTAGTCTCTAAGGTGCCACAAGTAATCCTGTTCTTTATGTCAGTTAGGGGTTTTTGAAAATAACATGTGGATGTGGCCTAGCTATAGATACAGACATCTAACTTTAGGTCTGAGTGTATTAAAAATGTACAATAACTTGGCTAATATATTGATATACATGTATTAATGTAAAATTTAACATTTTATTGTTAACATAGATGCAATTTTGCTTTGAAGTGATATTTTACACCACGAACAGAAAAGTTTGTAGCAAAAATACAATTTTAACTGCAAACATGCTTAATTATGCACACTGGTGGTCCCAGTGAAGTCAATGGGACTATTCATGGGAGTAAAATTACGCTGCTGCTTAAATTTTTACACATATGGGCCTTAATTTGCAATTTTTTTCTGTCTACAGTAGTTTTGAAAAATTCAAATAAAAGATCCTGCCAGTAGTGGCATTAAAAACAAAACAAAACAACCCCAACAGTGCTTATAATTTAATTAAAATTTTGAAT
Organism: Chelydra serpentina; assembly: GCA_037349315.1. Taxonomy (NCBI): domain Eukaryota; kingdom Metazoa; phylum Chordata; order Testudines; family Chelydridae; genus Chelydra; species Chelydra serpentina. The sequence continues at coordinate 3,597,298 of JBAIAC010000023.1, forward strand.
CTGAAGTTGCAAGAACATAAATTTTCCAATTAGTTTTGCAGAGCCTCAAAGATTTAGATCAATGACTTAAAAAAACAACAACCCAACAACCACCCAGCAAGAGGTTTAAATCCCCTTGATTTAAATTGCTCCACCCTGCTGACAACACCCTTGGAGGGCTGCCTAGGGACTGCAGAATAGCCAAGAAATATCAGAAACAGAACACTCTGGTCACTCCCCTTCCTGTCTCCTGTCTCCTTCAGCCCTATACCAACACTGGGGCTGTGCAGGAAGGCAGCATGGGCTGTTTACTTCAGCCTGACCCTGCATTGTGGGGATTTTTCTATCTTTTGGTCCACATGGGTTTAAAACACAATCAGCAGCCCCCATAGAGCAATGAAGCACTGAGGTATAAAAGGGTCACACATCACAGAGTCCAAATGTCTGAACCTGCGGTTCCTCTTGTACTGAGCAGGATTACTATTGCAACAACACATCATCAGTAGGCTAAAACTAACCTGTCTCACAACGGTCTAACAGTGTCACCTCTGTGCTAGCAAGCACCATTTCAAATATGCTGATTATGGACTGGCTGAGCACCATACCAGGTGCATAGGGTAACAAGGCACGTCACAGGGGGAGGGGCGGAGCTCTCCCTCCCTGAAGGTGCTGCTACCAAAGAACTCATAGCTTCTGCTGCTCTGGGGGCAAGATTTCAAATCAAACTCAGACCTCGTGCAGGGAAACAAGATGCTAGTCATAGGGCCATGGATAGAGTACTAGACTGCATCTCAGAACCGAGACCTGGGATCTATTCTTGGCTCCACCACACTGGCCTGCTGGGTGACCTTGGGCAAGTCACGCCCCGTTCTGTGCCTCAGTTTCCCGATATGAAAAATGGGGATAATGATACTGCCCTCCTTTGTAAGAATTGAAATCTAGTGATGAAAAATGCTATATAAAGTGCTGGGTATTAATTATTACTCCTCCCCCTCCTCTAAACTCCACTACGTACTTTACTAACAGAAAAGTGAACTGATTTGTGCCTCCCCTTCTCTGAGAAATCTAAAACTTTCGAAAATATACAAGGGGAATAAAAACACAGGAGCTGCCACTCCAGTGATGAGATCACATCCAAACAGCAGTTGTTTGCTTGCAGCCTGTGTCTCCTGTGTGTGCACAGAAGCCCTCTGACTGCATGTCCGGGCTCTGTATGCACCCCAGTCCAAATGTAAACACGGATAAAAGCAGTGGTGAGCTGGAGCCGGTTCTCACCGGTTCGCTGGAACCGGCTGTTAAATTCAGAATCCATTTTAGAACCGGCCTAAAAGGGCTTCTAAATTTAACCAGCCCCAGGCAAGCCTGGGCGGGAGGAAAAGCGGAGAGGCGGTGCCTCGGGGGAAGGGGCGGAACTGCCCAGCTCGCCTCTGCCCCCTTCCCCTCCCCCGAGGCGCCTCCGCTCCGCTTTCCCCCCCCCCTCCCAGGCTTGCTGCGTGCCAAACAGCTGGCGTATGGGGCAAGCCTGGGAGGGAGGAAAAGCGGAGCGGTGCAGGTGGGGCTGCCCAGCTCAAACGGCGTGCGGCAAGCCTGAGAGGGAGGAAAAGTGGAGCAGCGGCACCTCGGGTGGCGGAGCGAATGTGAGCTGGGTGGGGGGGCAGAGGGGAAATGCAGCACGCCCGGGGGAGGAGGCAGGGATTTGGGGATGGGGTGGAATGGGGGTGGGGCCGGGGGTGGAGTGGGGGCGGGCAGGGGGGTGGTGGTGGTGGTGTGAGGAGGGAACCGCTTGTTAAACTTTTGGCAGCTTATCACTGGATAAAAGTGCTATTTTAAAGTGGCCCTTTGTTTTGCCAAATATTGGCAACATGGGGGAAGGCTTTTCAGCAGCAAGCAAGAGAGAGAATTCCTTCCCTAGTGATTCCAGGGTATTTGCTGCTTTGGCAAAGGAAAATAAAATCTACCAAAGCACCCTTGTGAAGTCTTGAAAATGTAGGATCAGCAGAGTTTAAAATATCAGAGGGGTAGCCGTGTTAGTCTGGATCTGTAGAAGCGACAAAGGGTCCTGTGGCACCTTACAGACTAACAGAGGTATTGAAGCATAAGCTTTCGTGGGTGAATACCCACTTTTTCGGATGCAAGCAGTGGAAATGTCCAGGGGCAGATATAAATATGCAGGGAAGATTCAGGCTAGAGAGTTTAAAATAGTTTCTTCTTTTCCAGTTTCCCCCCATGCTTCATCTATAATGTTATGTCTAATATATATCCAACGTATTGCAGCAATGTTCACATATTATATTAATTGTTATAATTATTATTAATAATACTACGGAAAGGAAGACCATAAGCCATGTCAACCTAACTGGAGTAACTTACTTGCTGTCTACACATATTGCCTCTGCAATTTCAGCTGATTATGGTATTTTTCCTTTATTCCCTGCCATAAAATTAGTATTGTGGGCAAACAGCTGCTGTACTCTACCCCAGAGGTGGCTGCCCTTCAATGCTGAGTAAAGTGAATCCTTACATGGAGATTGTAACATGCTTTGCTGTATAAATGAAGGATATTAGTGTGAGTAATAAATCTATTTGGTATTTTCAACCCTGCTTTATTTATCATTCTCAAGGTAAGGAAAACTTGGAACACCGAATGGCCTGATGATGTGTTTGTGCGTACATGTTTTCATTACAGTACTCTGGTATACTGGGACACAGACATTTGCCTTTACACCCCGAGTGGTTTACATTTCAGCACAACTTGATTGTTTAGATAATCAGCAATTTTTAACTCCTTAGATTCAGTCAGAGTTCATCTGCTTGACATGTAGCCACAGGCTGGTGGAATTTCAGTGCTGTTCATCCCTTACGGTTAAATTATTTATTCTTTATATTGTGAAACTCTTTCAATACATTCTTTCAGTGTTACCTTTTGTTTTGCGAGATTTTGTCTCGGTTCCCTCAAGTGTTTCCAAAAAAAATCCATGGTACTGTTGTTTTCGTGTGTATTTGTGGTGGGGAAGCCATCAGATTCTAAGGGTCTGTGAACTATTTATTTAAAAATAACCCACAACCCCTGTTGCTACCACTGGCGACTTGATTGAATATAAAAACCTCCTTCTGTCACTCTGCTCTTACTTATCTTGCAGCAGAATGCATGGGTAATGGCAGTATTAAAGAGGCCTCATTCAGAATAGGGATGCTTTCCTAAATTGGTCAAGAGAGAAGAAAAAGAGAATTTACTTCTTAATTTATCGCTTTTCCACTAAGGAGAAAGTAGACTGATTTCTCTGAGTGAATACACCTTGTTCAGTTCTGCCCTCTTTCAATCAGAAGATTTGGGGGAAAGGAACAGAAGCCACAACTAGAGCTAACCCGCACTGATTCTCATAATTTTTGCAAGGGTTTGTTATCCCCTTGAAATATATGCACGCATGACCTTTTAAAGGGGATGGGGTATATGTGTAGGTTAGAAATGAAGAAATCCCCTTGTTGAAACATCATTGCAGGAAAGGTTGTCATGCTCCTTTTTTGGTTTTCTTGCAACACATCCCAGGAGACAAAAAATCCCAATTTTAGTTTCCAATGTAAAAAATCTCCTCCCCCAAAACAATCAGCATGATAAGAGCTGTTCCTCAGCATCAAAACAGTTCAGTTGAGCCAATTACAATGTCAAGTCATCATCATGTTTCCTTGGGATTAGAATAATGAAGTGGCTACTCTGAAGTGCATTCATTGCAGGAATGTCTCATATGTTGCAAGGTTTGGGAAAGGTCTGAATGGATCATGAGAAACAGAAGGTGGGGGTCAAACTATCATTGAAATAAGCATACCTCCTCCCAAACATTTTCTTTGGGAGCCAATGCACAGTAAGGAACCTTCACCAGAGGAACAGAAAGTACAGTGGTTCAACTACAACTCTCAAGATAATAGGCAGAGATCACTCCAGCAGTGGGAGATGTGTAATCTCATTGTCTCTTCTAGGCTCCCTGCCCCAAGGTTTGAAATTCTTCCAAGCCTCCCTCCCAGAGGAATGAGATGAAATTTTCCCCATGGAGGCCTTTTCTCCTGATCCTGAATGTGTTTTTACTGCCGGAGGGAAAAAATGTACCAAATCTGATGTTGACTTCTGGTGGAGCTCAATTGTCTCTCTTGGCTCAGAAACATGCTGGATTAATTTGGGTCAAGCAAACATAGAAAATACACTGAAAAACTGAGAACATGAGAGGGCTGATTTTATATTAATACATCTAAATGAAAAGAAAATACTCTGTTACTTAAAACATACACCCCACAACAGAGCACTGTCAAATATCCCCCTGTATGAGAAATATCCTGGTCAAATACCAGTTCAGCTATTCCCCTCCCCTCTGAGGAATCCATGTGCAGGGATTTCTTGGTCATGTGTGTTTTCTTGGAACACATCTTCCTTCTTCTGGGAGGGTGTGGAAGTGAACTACATTTGCCACTACTCTAGTGACTGGTCAGATTACGCTTTTTCCAATGGATTTTGACCATGCTGCTCTCCACAGTACATCTGGTCATCACATGCCCAGTAACCAGGACTCCAAAGGGAGGTCACTATCTGTGTCCAGATCTTCTTGTATTGGAGAACTGCTGCCATTCTGGCATACTCAGTTGGAATTACCACTCCATCATTCATGTTGTTTAATAGATCAAGGATTCTCAAAGCCTTTTCCACAGGTCGGGCCATATCATAACAGAGCTTGTCATACACATTCCCAAACCCCACAAAATTATTAGTACTTGTGTTACTGCAGCACCAATAGGCCTCAACAGAGATTGCAGCTCCATTGTGCTAGGCCTAGCATAAGAGACTGACATTGCCCTGCGGAGTGTGCAATCTAAGTGGACAAAACAGACCAAGGGTATGGTGGGAGGGATAGAATGCACAAGCAGAGTGCACAGGGCAATGGTTTCCAAGCACTGTGTTAGTTTCATGATTTATTTATTTTTTGTTTGATTTTGTTTTGGTTGGTTGGTTTGTTGGGGGCAGGTTAGAAGAACATTAGCAAAATGAAGAGACAAAGGAAGGGAGATGGGGACTTTGAAAGAAAGGAAGTAAGTGGAATGGAAGAAGAGGGAGGGAAAGGGGGAAGAGATCCATTTTAGCAAGAGTTCAGCTGAAATGAGAAGACTGTGGAAGAGCAGTGGGGGTGACCAGGAACAGATCTAACTCCCCTCCCTTTCTTATATTGTGAAAAATATATATACTTTTCCCCATAAGCATAGCATGTTTTCCGTGCAGCTGTGTATTTTAACACTTTCCCTCATTTGCAGCAACAACAAACAAAGCTTCTTAGAAGTTGGTAATTTGGTAGATTAAATTATCAGAGTTTAATTTGTCACTGTCCACATCTGACACAGCTTTGATCTTGTTGATATCTTAGAAATTGTCCCATGGTCAAACTTTGTCAATTACCTTTAAACTGTTGACAGGTTTTATTATATCACCAACCCCACCACTTCCAAATGCAAGTCTGTTCTTTAAAGTGCAAATTACTAAATGGAGAGGAGACTAAAAGACAGAGTGGTTTGAAGGAGCTTGTGTGTGTCAACAGGGATTGGTGCTTATACTTTTTTATTTTATTTTTCAGCTACATACGTGCAAGTGACCTAATGCAGCAGGAAATTCAAAGATGTGACCAGGGCATGATTAACAGACATTTATAACGGTTTGGCATCTTAAGCAACTGGGGGTGATGCATGACAAATCTGACCACATTTAAAACAGCCTCTGGGGCTAGTCTTGTGGGGAAGAAAACACAGGCTGAAGCAAATTGCTTATTGCGAAGCAGATGTCAGTGGGAAGTAAAATAATACAGAGGGAGAGGTTACTTCCATATTCTGCTGAAATGTGCAACACTTTGCGCAGTTGTGCAAAAGCTAAGAAGAACAGACAAAAAATGGTAGTTCTGTATTGCATTACAGAGTGGAACATCAAAGAACTTGGCCACAATCCAGAGAATGTAGAGAAATGCAACCTATGTTGTTCTTTGGGGAGTAGAAGAGGTTCTGACAGACAGCTATCAGTTGGATTGCTGCAGCTGACCCTATTTCCTGGTAGCTGTCCTCCCGCAAACTACTGTATCAGTCCTGCAAGAAAGATACTAACCCAGAGCTCTTCAAGGCTCTTTCCATCTGTTCATATCACAGCCGTCAGCGCTTGCATACCAGCCACAGCTGCCCAACACAGCTGGTCCCTCCTGGTGCTCATTCTCTGCAACTGTCAAGGCAGCTCTTGGCTGAAGCCCGCTATCAAACCCCACACAGAATGTCTACAAGGCACTGGCACTGACCCACTCACAATAAAGTAAACATTTCAGAATTAATGTATTCCAACTGCGACAACCAGTGACTCTGAGTCTGGCTTTTTGAACTAGCCCCAACACCGCAGAGAGATTAAATCTTTATTTTAACAAGATTATTATGGTTTCCTAGGCAATTCAATGCATACAAACAATGGAACTAACAAAACATCATATAAAGACAGATCACATTAATTCCCACAGACTGTGAAATATCACTTGCCCTAGGGGAACTCTGTAGGCAAGATGAGAACATTTTAAGTAACTTAACCCCGATGAAACAAGCTGCAGACTTGAAGTCTGAAGAGTGTGAACAAGTTAGAGATTGTACATACCATCTCCATTCTCATTGAGCAATCTACTCTGCCTCTGAGCAAAAAGTTGTGTCTGAACAGCTTGACGTCTTACTAAAACATGCTAAAAACAGAAAATATACACACTCATATCTTTAGATACATAATTCTGCACCTGAGGCCCTACTTTATAACTTTAAAATGGGCATGGGAAACCATGGAGCTAACTTTACTGCCACCTCACAGCTTTCATCGCCAATAGCTAGAGACAACTTCTCATTAATAAACACATACGAAGGTTCATGGTACATGAAGCCAGAAGCTAGCAAGTAGCATTTGTCCAGTGAGCAGCCTGCAAATGTTGTTTTACTTATGTTCTCTTCCAGAAAAACATAAACGTTACTACTTTCTGGATCTCCAGGGCCCTGACTGCATGAGTTAACAGGATGCTGATCTGCTCCCTTTTGCACCAAAACAAACCAACCCTATGGAATAAGTGAATAACTCTCTTCCTACTCAGCAGAGAGTTCAACCAAACCTGAGCGTAACTCACTGAGAAGGAAAACTGGTGTTTGGTCCCATCACATAGAAGAAGCACTGAGAAATACTTGTGTCACAACTTGTGAAATGGATCTGTGCCCTTTCTGGCTGCTAAAAACCAGTGAGGAACAAGGAGGAAACTGCTAATGGAAATTATTGGCTCCTCTTTCACAGAAGCGAACCTGCCAGCCTCACTGAAAAAAGGAATGGTCTGGCTGATCCAACTCAGAATGCAGAAAATCCTTCCATCTATTGCTTCGTATCCAGGTTCTCTTCCTGGACAAAAATGGTTATGAAAGTGGCGATAGCCAAGCTCTGGCAGCATGTAACATCTGTCAACATCCTGTATACTTTGCAACGAGGCTTCAGGCTGGGCCACAGCAAGGAGGCTACCCTAGAAGCACTAAAAATGCCACCTTATACCAATTGCTGGAGGCTACTTATCAGTGCTTATACTACTCCATCTTTCTGCAGGATTCAAGAGTTGATCTCAAAGTGTTGCTAAGGGACTTACCTGGCATAGCTAGAGCAGACGGCACAGCATTAGAATGGCTTCAGTCATTCGTTTCCAATAAAATCAGAGCAGTGATAAGCAAGTGACCCTTTTTCCCAAAAGCCCTCACCTGCAGAGTCCCATAGGGAGCTATCCTGTTCCTTCCCCTGTTCTATGTCTACAGGACACCAGTTGAGTAGTGGCAAGACACCCTGGGCTCTGCTGCCAACAATACATTGACACTGTATATTTCATTTTCAGCTAATGAAATCAATGCCATCATAAGGAGGCTGCAAGGTCTTCCAGAGAGAAGAGTCTGGATCAAGAAAAGCTGACTCAAACTGAACCGAGGCAAGACTGACAGCCAGAAAGAAGAAATGCTTCAGAAATTAGCCAAGACACTGATTTCCATCTAAGATATCTCCCCTCCTCCCCACGCTCCATTTATCGTCATGGTGAAAACTTCAGTGACCTGTTCATCTCCTTTCAAACAGTACTACATGAACATGCATGAGAGAACCCTAAGAACAAGCCAGACAGACAGTTAGTGCACAACACACTGGCAGCACCAGAATGTACATCCCTGCTGGTGTGCACTCAGGCAGACAAGCCCTGATATAATTTTCCTACCGTTATCAGAATGATTTTTAAAAAGATTACTTACACCCGAAGCAGAACTTCCTAAAACCAAGGGAAGGAGAAGAGCAGAAGACTTCATGAGTCAACTGGGGAACTTGCATATTGATCTAACTTATTTGGGAAACCGAGGGTACATGTCTACACTTACCTCTGGAGCGATCGATCCAGCGGGGGTTGATTTATTGTGTCTAGTGACTTATCGACTCTGGTACTCCACTCGACCGAAAAGCGTACGCGGAGTCGACGGGGGAGCATCAGAAGTCGATCTACCGCAGTGAAGACACCACGGTAAGTAGCTCTAAGTACGTCGACTTCAGCTATGCTATTTTCGTAGCTGAAATTGCGTAACTTACACTGACTTAGCTCACCCCCCCCACCCCCAATATAGACCAGACCTGAGTTATCGTGATGAGCTCTATAGAAAATCTAAACTCGACAGAATTGCTGTTGATTGATGCGATTGATTCTGCCTGCCAGAACTGAGTGTGCTCCCTACACGTTAATCCCATCTCTTGCTGGACAAGGGCACTGTCATTTACCTTTCTGACCCTCCAGAATTTCAATTCAATCACTCAATCAGCATTGTTGGTTCTAACAGAGCTATGGTTCAAGAGTAAATGATCTCAGCATTATGCCCCAAAGATGGCTCTGACCAATGCTATCAGATGTTAAACCAAGGATCTCTCCTGCAATTCTCTAGTGGGTGACCTGGTAAAAGTTAAAGATCCTATGTCACATGTCAAAGAATAGGGGACATCTTTGGCATCCCAGCCTATATCTTCTCCTTCCATCCTATCAATAAAATAGGTTTTACTGTCCAAGGCTATGCATGAGCTCAGAACATAACACTATCACCCTTGACTGTAAAGCCACTATATCACCAGCCTTGGTCTGAATACTTTGGAAAGAATGTTGGGATATCTGATTATGAAAGGAGCTGTTTAAAACAGTCAGGAGCAGAAGGAATGCTGAGAAAGAATTTAAACAACAATCTGATTGACTAATGTACAAGTTATTAATTCTCTAGAAATATCCTTCACAGACCATCTGCAACTGTATCAACTATAACACTCCCTCCTCCCCAATAAACCAGCACCATACACCTGTGTTTTATTGTCAAGAGTGGTAATGAGCTCGTTCAGGGTATTTCCAATTCCTGGGAACCACCTGCCCTAAAGAAAGTAAGGGCTACTTCTTGCTTAAAGCTGTGGATAGATCATGCCTTGATTAAAATCGACAGAAGAGGCAGGATCTAGTCATAGCATTATGCAGAAAGCAGTCCTGACAAACTCCTTCACGCTCAATATATTGTACGCTGTCCTTTATAGAGCATAGGTTCCTCAAATGTTGTGTGCTTGGGAACTCCTGCAGTCTACTGTGTGGTTAGGTATCCCCCCATAAAGAATCCACGTACAGTGAAAAGGCCATTCACCCATTACTATGGTTTTTCCATTGATTCATAGGGTCTAAGGCCAGAGGGACCATTAGATTTTCTAGTCTGACCTCCTGTATATCGTAGGCCATTACATTCCACCCAATTACCCCTGTACTGAGCCCAGTAACATGTGTTTGGCAAAGGCATATCTCTCAAAACATTCAATCTTGATTAGAAGACATTAAGAGATGGAGAATCCACCACTTCCCATGGCAGTTTGAACCAACAGCTAACCACCTCTCTGTTAAAAATGTGTAGCTTATTTTTAATTTGAATTTGTCTGGGCTTCCAGCTGTTGGTTCTTGTCATGCCTTGCTCAACTAGATTAGACCCCTTTAGTACCTAGTATTTTCTCTCTATGAAAATATTTTCTCCCCTCTTGCCCGCTATTGCTTCTGCATATCCTATCGCAGGTGACACATAACTTCCCTTTCCTGCTATGACCCAGTGGAAAATTCCCTTCTGTCCACTAGTGACAGTGCAAATATGTAAAAACACAGGGAAGGAGAATGATGATGATGAACTTTGGTGACCTCTGAATGAACCATGGCAGATTGCCTCTTGGTAAATCATCAGCATAACACAATTAAGATCCATACACAGTTGAGCCATGTGAACAAATTTCATAAATATATGCTGGGGTAATAACTTCTGTGGGAAGAGGCTCATCTAGTCGTCAAGCAGAAAGTAAAAAGCTTCATTTTTTCATGCTCAAGTGGAATATTTCAGACATTAAGAGCAGTCAAAGCTCAAAATCCTAAACTTGTATTCTGAGAAATACCTCTTGTGCAATCAAACTCTTCAACAAGCTCCTACACATTTTCTCCCAGGCCATTCCTTAAGCATGGGAGGAGCTCCCTGTAAACATCCACATGGGTCACCACATTGTCCTCCTTCAAATCCCTCTTCACAACTTACCTCTGCCATGCTGCCTAGTTAGGGAACTGGTGGGCAGTGACCACTGCTAGAACGTAGATCACTGTTATCTAGATCAGAGGTGGGCAAACTACAGCCTGAGGGCCACATCTGGCCCATGGGACCTTCCTGCCCGGCCCTTGAGCTCCCAGCCAGGGAGGCTAGTCCCCGGCCCCTCCCCTGCTATCTCCCCTCCCCCGCAGCCTCAACTCATTGTGCTGCCAGCGCTCTGGGTAGCAGGGCTGAGAGCTCCTGCCGGGCAGCACGGTGCCGTGGCTGGCTCTGGCTGGGCGGCACAGCTGCCGGTCCTGCTGCTCTGAGCAGCATGGCAAGGGGCGGGGAGGTTGGATAAGGGGCAGGGGATCCCGGCGGGCAGTCAGGGGACAGGGGGTGGTTGGATGGGGCAGAGGTTCGCGGGGGGGGGGAGGGTGTCAGTCAGGGGGCAGGGGCCAGCCTGTTTGGGGAGGCACATCCTTCCCTACCCAGCCCTCCATACAGTTTTGGAATCCCAATGTGGCCCTCAGGCCAAAACGTTTGCTCACCCCGATCTAGATGATCACAACGGTCCTCTTCTGGGCTTGGAATCTATGAATCTTGTGTTCCCCCTGCCCCCCATCTGTTTGGTGTATCCACTTTTGTTTGCCAGAAGCTGTGAATGAGCAACAGGGGATGGATCACTTGACGATTATCTGTTCTGTTCATTCCCTCTGAAGCACCTGGCATTGGCCACTGTCGGAAGAAGGATATTGGGCTAGATGGACCATTGATCTGACCCAGTATGGCCATTCTTACATTCTTTGTCTCTTGTCTTATGCTTAGACTATAAGCTTGCTGGGGCAGAGACTCTCTCTGTTACATGTTTGCACAGTGCCAAAAACACAGGGGCTGGGATCTCTGGATGCTACCACACTATAAATAGTTAATAAAGTAATAATAAACAACAATTAAGGCACTTCTTCTAATCCAGTTACAGTGGGAAGGTCCCTGAGCAGCAGAGCACACAATCACTCTCCTGCGCCACTGTGTATGAGTATATTTATTTATTTTCCCTGGCATGATTCTTGCTGAATTTTCAACATACGCTCCCCAGTTCTGTGGCAAATGGCACTGAGGAAGGGTAGGAATGAGTTTCTCCACCCTGTCAGAGACTAAATACCTCCTTGCCCCTCCAGAACAATGCTCCAGCCTCTGTGAATTCTAAGAGCAAGAGTGCTCATGGTCATTACAGAAATATTCATAATGCACACAGCCTGCCAAAACTGATGACAGCGCTATAATCTAAGTGCAATCAGATACACAGCCATGGTTAATTCAGCTGGTTTGTGTTGGAGGTTTGGATGCAACATGTTTTCTAGCTGATGCAATGCTCTCTGTCCCGACTGAAAACTGTGGTTTTTCAAACTCTTCTAGAGCAGAGAGACCAAAGAAGCAAACATTTTCAGATACTCCATAGCTAGCAGTGATGGTTTGGGGAAGGCAGCCATAGAATTCAGAAATTTCAAGTGGTCTCTGGGCACCAGACAGAACACTTCTGCACAGAAAGCCAACTTTCAGCCGTAACCAACCCAAATTGCTGTTTGAATAGCAGAGATTCAGCCATTAGAAGTAATGTAGGTTCACCAACCAAAACTAAGTCCCTCCGACCAATTAGCTGGAGTTTTTATTATATAATATTAACAGGTTAGTAGAAGTATGAAAAACAAACTCATTCCGCCCTGGAAAAATTAGTATAACACTCACTTGTGATGCTCTGCTATGCATGAGTTCATGTTCCCTTCCTGCCAAATCTGTCAGTACTTTGAATCTGGGCTTTCTATTTTTTTAAACCTTCCTAAACCCCTGTCAATCTTTTTCTATTTGCAGCTGCTGATCTCACTGCCATCCCAACTCTCCAAGACCATGTGGTTTTCTTTGAGATTACTGTGTCCTCAATGCCACTTTGTTAGCTGGCAAACAGGGTAGCTAATGCTTCTCTCTCTGCGCCTTACCCTAATGGACCAAGTACAGCACCAACTATCTTGATTATTTTTGTTTTAATTGATTTAACTCTATTTCTGGCTTTGCCACACACAATTTGGAGTATGAACAGAGGCAAGTTTCTTAAGCGCTCTGTGCATCAGAGGGTGTTGGAAGGGTTAATTTATTAATGTTCATAAAGTGCTTTGAACTTCTCAAAGGACAGCTGTTTTATAAGTGCATTTTATTATTGCATGGGTGTTGTCAACCAGTGATTTTTCAGATAATAATTAGTGGGAATGATGCGCTTCTAAATAAAATCTGTATTAGTCCAACAGTCGGTAGCTGGAGAATTTTAGCCAATTCAAAACTCTAATATGCTGTGTAGCAGACCTAAAATGAAGTGACATCACTTTCCAGAATCTAACAAATAAAAATCAGAACCTCCTTTTCTTCTCCTTTTAAACAGAAAACTGGACAAAGCTATAGGATGCTTTGTTAGTAATTGTTACTGTATTCAAAACAGCAAAATAAAATTTTCATTAGTTACCTGTGCACACTACTGTCAAGGGACATGTAAATCCAGAGTAGGATAAGCTTTAAGTGCTGGACAAATGGATTGAAAAGTCTTAATTAATTTAATCCTACTTTTAAAAATACCTTTATTAAACTTAAACAGGTACAATTTTCACATATAACAGTGGTTAAAATATGTAAACTAACACCTTACCAATAGAGGGTAGCTGGCAGACATTTCAGAAATCAGAAAAGGTTGGCCTCTTCTTACTAGGATATTACTACTGTTGGTCTTCATCAAAAGGAAAGCAGTTGCCAAATCTCTATGGAACGCTTCCTTGGGGCTGAATCTTAACACCCATCACGTGAAAGAAGAAACACCAGCATATATGTTCATAGACAGACAAGCTTCTTCTAGAACGAAAAGTATTTCCCCCCCCATTCCTTCCCTTCTTAAAAATGGTGGGACAATTTTGATTCAAGCTTTTCAGAAACATTCACTCCTGGACTGAAAACAAAACTGTCAAATTTCAGCCAGAACAGCAAATGACTGACAAACGTTATAAGCAATTGAAAATGACTCCTCAAAATAGAAATCCTTGTGCAATTTTAACTATAGGTGTTGCTCTACCTATATTCATACAAATACATATTACACATACCCTGAAAAGTCCTCTTGAGATTACATCAAAGTTTTAAATATATGTGCTTGTGTGCATGTGGATGAGATATGTATCTATATGTACAACATGCACACTGTGTATGTTTATATCATGTGGGTGAAATTTTCAAAAGTGTTCAGGATTGGCCTTACTGTGCTCCCATTTAAGTCAATGGTTCACTTCAGTGGGAGCAAAGTAAAACTAATACTGAGCGCTCATGAAAATCCCACCCTAATCACATATCCACAAACAAAAATGCTGTTCTGATCTCAGGGACAACTTCCAACTAATGTTATATGTATGTATTTATTTTGTATTCACCCTACTTCAAAGATTTATACAAACAGATATAGATAGATCTGAAGAGGTGAGGATCTATAAAGATTTAGGGGTGTAATGACCCAGAGTTTTGGTCTGGGCCCATTGTATGTGTATATTACATGTAGTAGAATCATTAAAAAACTTTAATGTAGTCTCAAGATGATCCACTGCAATATCAAGTGATACGTGGTACAGAAGACTGCTGAGAAGACCAAAGTGGAGACTAGACACCTCCTATTATGCTTCTGTCTAGTACTAAAGTACAACACTTGTTGGGGAGGATTTACCAAATTCCCTTACAGTGAATGAGTCAAAAGACACAGCCAAGCAGCAGATTCCAGATAAATAAAACAAAACAGTCTAGCTCTAAATCTGCCAAGGCACTGGGAAGCTTAATAAACAATATCAATCCTCCCACCCCACCACACCCCACAAGATCCTTAGGAAAAAAATAAGATGACTCAGAATTCAGACTACAAAAACATGTTTCTTAAGAAGTCACGTGTGGTGGCATGATGCATTATTTTTTCTTCTGTCAGCAGGAAATCTGGAATTTGATGAACACTGTCCATTCTCTAAGCCAAAGAGTCTAAGATCTATAATACAGAATAACACACCATTCCTGTTTTCATTAAACCACTTACTTTTTACATTCTTTAAACTCCGTTTAATTCATTTTAAGCACCAATCTCCCCCGCCCCCAAACTTTTACCTATTTGAGAAAATTAATTATATTAAAAAATATAAAAGGACTTCTGGGAAATGTAACAGATGAATAGAAAGATTATGTAACCTTAGAAAAACTTCTCTTCATACTAGTATTTCATGTCAACATAGACCCCCCCTTTTTCCCCCCAATGCTCTGAGATTTGAACTCACACTTGAACCTACATTTTCCATTCTCAAATGTTCAAAACATTTTTCATAACTAAACTCAAGTGGTGCCACAGTGGAAACCACTTGAATGACGACTTGCTATAGAATCCAGCCTGTTAAGAAGAATCAATTTGCTATATATCAACTTAGAAAAATAAATCCTGTATTCATGGCACAACCCACTTAAATAAATATTGTATTAGGGACGTTTCCCCAGCACAACACTCACACTCATTAGATGCCTGTTTTTGCTGAGAAAATTGCTGAATAATTGCTGGAACAGAGAGAAGTTGTAAAGAAAAAGGTTCTACCTGCACTAAGAATTGAACCAAGTCATAATTAAAGGTAAAACCTGATGAGCTTCTCAGGTCTACTGAATATGTTGAAATCATATTCACAATACTGTGCTCACAGTGTTGGATAACAGTACAGAAGTATTCTTGGACAATGATTCTCAATACAGGTCAATGAAAGACAGACGTGATTCTGAGAAAAAATTTAACATGCTGAAGAAAACGAAATTGCAATCAACTACTTAGAAATTTTTCCCTAAACAAATAGAGAATATTCAGTAACAGCCAAGGGCCTAACTTAAAGCTCATTGATATTAATGGGAGTCTTTCCATTTACTTCAGTAGGCTTTGGGTCAGTCCCTGTGTACTCAGGATGCTGTAAGCCATCATAAAACCAATTTAAAAGGCATTAAAAATCATTATAAAAATCCCACCATTTTACAGTTCAACAAATGGAAAAACACAGAAAAACAAGGAAAAGAAAAAGAAAAAGTGCAAGGAGTATTTAAATATAAGACTGAGTTTTTTAATAATGTCTTTATTACAACAATGCAAAAACCCACTGGAAATAATACAAGAAAGGGAGAATTCACTCAACAAGATCTAATACTTAGGGTGGGAACTACTAGAGTGAAAATCCAAGTTTTAAAAAATAGTGTACAAGCTACCAAGATAGAGGATTTAAATTGGTGGTGTTGAACAAACCTCGGAAGTAGAGGTAGCCTTGAACCAAAACCCCAGGCTCCACACACCCTCATACTGTGGGGAAGCTAAGATCCAAACACAGTCTTCTTGGCTCTGGCCTGTTTCTATTTAGAAGGCTGGTTTCAGAGAAGCATCCAAAATTTTGGTTGCTTATTATTCATTTATCCAAATTTATCCAAATTTATTTTGTTATAGCCAAACAAACTGAGAGGACAGTTTCTTTGTGGTATTTTTGTATTTTCACTTTCAGATGAAGGCAGGAGGACACACCAACTTTTAATTCTCAAAGCTTGTTTGAGTTCAGTTCAGTTTGAGTGGATTCTTATTCTATCCAAACCAGTTTGCCCATCCCTACTTTCAATCTTGTAATGCATCCTCTGGACCTTGTAAATTGTGTTTAAACAAGTTAGGTAATTAAATAAACACTCATAACAGTGACTAAGTACTGTAATACCAAAATATTATGAGAGAGAGAGAGAGAAAAACTCCTCATTTGGGATTTGAATCTGTTACCTTTTTACGGGCTGGGGTTTGAGGACAGAACCAGAGAACTGCCATAATTCTGGGTCTGTATTAGAGAGACCAGAGTTTCTAATAAAGTTTCAGTGAAGTCTAGCTGCAACTGATATGTTAGAATTATAGCACAGTCTGTGGTCGCCAGCAGATGTTATTACACAATATCAAAGTTAAATACAAGTACAGAAGAAAATAAATATTCTTCTGTACCAAGAAAGAGATTAACACATCACAGCCAAGTCCGCAAAATCAGTATCTAACATCTAATTGTGGCTCCCAGATTTAGTGTTATAATTGCTTATTCACCAACCATGCGCACATGCACCCCCCCCCCAAACAGTTGTTCAAATTGCTGGAAGTAAATGACTATTTTCAGAGCACTGGATTATTCCATTTGAAATTGTACAATCTCATTGCAGGCACAGTGATTAACTACAACTGAAAGCAAGAGAAAAATTGTGTAGAGACTCTGCAGAATTGGTTCACTTAATACACACACGCCAAACTCACAAGCTATTGCTATTTAACAATTTAAATGGAAAGTAATGAACTGCAGTTTAGCCCTGCATGTAAAAGAAGGTACTATTCAATAAATAAGAGACTAATTCTGTCCATACATTTCTCAACGTTATAATCCTTTGAGTATATATGAGATGCATTATAAAAATGCTGAGGTTGTGTTTGTGGTATGCTATAAAAATCAACAGATGAATGTTAAGTTATTGTAATGAAGAACTTGTTAGACAGGATTAAATTCATTATTGTAAGTGATTTACATTTTATAAATTATTTCTTTGGGGATTTAGTTTAATTTTCTTTGGCTGGCAATACCACTCATTCTGTTCCTGCTACTTTGGAGATGAAAGTTTGGAATATCTCACATATGCAGAATGCATAAATATCAC
This sequence comes from Chelydra serpentina, assembly GCA_037349315.1. Classification (NCBI taxonomy): domain Eukaryota; kingdom Metazoa; phylum Chordata; order Testudines; family Chelydridae; genus Chelydra; species Chelydra serpentina. The sequence goes on from JBAIAC010000023.1 coordinate 3,614,662, forward strand.
TAGACAGGCTGGGAAAAGCTGTCCTGTTCATCAAGTGCCTTCAGTGAAAGGAAATTCGGAGCTTCTCGCACCATCTGTGCCCCTATCTACGTACATACACTCTATCTGGATACGGCACTGAAGTTACAGTCTTTGAGCCAGATTCTCACTGTTATAAATTGGTATAGCTTGATATTTAATTCAATGGAGTGATGCTGCTTTATATCAGATGAGGATCTGGCCCTTTATCCCTTATGCCAATATGGATTCTATATTCAGGATGTTTTACCTCATTCAGATGATGGATGCCTGAAGAAGACTCAAGATGTCCTGAAAAGAATTTGTTGCCATAACAAACAGCTAGATGAAATTCACTTGACATGAGTATCCCAAAATAAAGCAAAGAAAACTCTTTCAATATTGCATGGATTTTAAGTGCTTTTAATATGTCTATAACCACTGACAAAGGGGACAAGACCAGACAATGAATAGTTAATTAAGCAGGGGACAGAACTGAGACATAAAGGTAGGAGAGAATTTGAGAACCAGAAATCACAACCTTGTTTGGTTTAGGATGAAGCCAAACTGGGACATAGATAGATGTTACATCTGGAAAGGCAAAATTGAACAGGATGTGGAGTATTTTACATGGAGTAAAATCAAGTGATCGTTGATACTTGGGCAATGATACTAGGGAAAGAGACAAGCAAATGAAGTGTAATCAAAGAAAGAGCATCACATTCACAAAGGCTGTGTGTGCAAGTTAGTTATTAAAGGCCTGATCTAATATTTCCTGACACATGCAACCCTGAGTCCAACTGACTGTAATGAGATGACATGCATGAGTAAAGATTACTTGAAAGAGGAAGCTTGCAAAATTAAGTCTTTATATTGGCCCATTATTCCCTGAATAACATCCATGCAATCCCACTGCTGTAGCTCTGTTGTCAAGGGTATTGTATGGTGCAAAAGTTATCTGTTTCCTAAGGCTGTACAATATGTATCTGACCAACGCAAGCTGTGTCTTGTCCTCTCATCTCTTATACTGTGATTTGGATTTCAATAAAACCATCCTATAGATTCAGAGCTGCATCTGCTCTGTCTATGAAGTCAACTAGGGCCAAGACCTAGTTCCCAGTGACAAGAAAGGATGATATGAAACACTGAAAATCCAGACATTCTAAATTACATAGGGTAAATTATATATTAAATTATATAGCAGAAAAAGTATATTTTTCACACTCTGAGAACTCTTAAATGGCTAAATCAATTTTGCTCAAATTTAAAAAAAAAATAGAGCTCTGGGTTAAAACTAAATTGACCTCTGAGAAATTAGAACTTTTAAGAACTTTAAAAGGATGTGACAAGAGGATGTTAAAAGGGAAGCTATGTGTTACCTTAACTAGTGTTTGCCATACACAGCATCTATAATGATCAAATTGGTTGAGATACATATGGAAGACACTGTATGCTTTAAAACAAAGAAAAGGAAACTAGGTAGATAAGATCACAAAACGACATAACCATGTGGAAACAAGGTAGCTGTTGATATGGGATAGCAATGAAGCAGCAAGAACTAGTGGGCTGGAAGCAAGGAGCAGCATCGAATAAATTTCTATAGAATTTCTTTACTCAGAGTGGCTGGAATATAGAATAAATTGCCCAAGTCAGCAATATATATTCATAAATGTGCAGTAAATTTGTTCAGGATGAAACAAGATACAAAACTATTCATTTGATTTGGGGGTGTTATGCTGAGAACACCAGGATAATTTTTGTTACCTAGGGGTTTTTTGTTGTTGTTGACAGTATGATTAATATTTAATACAAATTTCCTTTGGCTCCACTGGAGTCAAGGGGACAGATTCCAAATGAACAACTTGGTCCAAGGCTAACAGCATTTTTGTTTTTGGGGAGTCAGGGTCAGGCCAAATGGCTACAGGAGTGTGATCCTATTGGGGTCCAGAAAGTGTGTGGGTGGATGCCCACCCACTACTAAAGGACCTCCCCCCAGCCTAAGGGGAGTATCCACAGGTCCGGGATTCCAAGTGAGAATGGGGATCAACTAAAGATAAAACAGAGACAGGAGTGAGGTCACAGGGCTAAACGAAGGGAACCTGACAGGGACACTGAGCAGAGGACCCCGGACAGCGCCCACTGCTTTTGGAAGGTGTCAAGGAAGCCAGCGGATGCTGCCCAGCGGAACTCCGCCCGGATACATGAACGGACTGAGGAGCGGAAATAGGCCCCACAGTCACAGGAAACCCCGTCGGCCACCCTCCTCTCCCTGGTTTTGTAGATGGCCATTTTGGTATCTATGGGTCGTACATTATCCATTCACTCTTTCAAGGGCCTTTTCTTGTTGAGCTCCCTAAACTCAACCTGACAACTGGAGGCGAGGGCCCTGGGCAGGATGGAGAACCCAACACCCCTAAGCTTCTTGAGTGAGCGGTCAAAGATGCATTTATGACTGCTCCTGCATAATTATTCATATTCTTCCTAGAGTTCCACAGAGAGTTCACTGGGGCTCTTAGTCACCCATTTTGAGAAGCAGCTGGAGTTATGTGCTTAAGCATAAAGTACCAATGTGTGGCAAAAGTAAAAACTTTTGAACAAGAACATTCCTCTATTAGAGAGTTACCAGACCAAATCCTTTAAGGTCCCACTAAGTACCAAGTTAATTATTCAAATCTCCCTCTAAAGAAGAAGTCGGGCATTGTTTGTCCCCTACCCCCCACCCCCCGACCCTCCTGTGAATAAGCTGACAACAAACAGCATTTTGGGGAGAGGGATTGAAAAAAGAAAAATCACAGAATTCTAACCCCTTCCCCTCCATGAAAATATTTTCCCCTCCACTCTGATGAACTTATTTATTTATCCCCTCTTCTACAAGCGGTTCCTTCTCTTCTCTATTTGAAATACACATATTGACTGTGTGGTGGAAGCCACAGAGCCTTGCTGTGATTGAACCACCATGATCTAAAGAATCTCCAAGAATATTAGCATTTGGCATTCTTATTAGTGCTGGGTTTCCTCGTGCCACCCATTTGCTTTGCTGTGATCTGGAGGGCAGGTTGGCAGTTGCTGTTAGAACAGCCATTGTGGCCCAAGGGAATGCCAGCAAGACATGCCCTAACTGTTACTGGCTCAGAGCCCAGGGATATAAGCTTGAACCAGGTTTGCCTGAGCTATAGCATAAGCATGACACATTGACACTGTCACCTAAGGCAGCAGACTGCAGAAGTTTTCCATGTAATAACAACAACAAAGGAACCTCTACACTGGAAATTAACAGTCAGTTAGTAACATAACCATTTCTTAAGCCGCAGGGTTGACAAGATCAGATCTGTTTTAGAAAGCACCATTTTCCTCTGCTTTAAAGATAGTGAACCATAAATCCTGTTTTAGGTAAGATATCTTGCTTTTAAACAAACAAAAAAAAAAGTTTTTAAAAAGGAGGGGGAGGGAAGCTCACCACTGGGCTCTTCCCTACACAGATTCCCACTGTAATTGTGCACCACTACTCTGCAAAAAGGACTCTCTTATTTTTGACAAAATACTGCATGAAAATACAATTTTTACAAAACAAGGTTATTTCTAAAAAAGCCAAACTGCAATTGATTTACTTTGGGGCTGGGTGTAATCATGGCTGGTATCAACCCAAAATGGTCCCATCATTTAATAGGCACGATATGTAGCTAAGCCAACAGTAGCCCTTCAAGCCATGAACAAATGTGGACAACACGTTGTGTCACATGCTGGGCTCAATGATGGCCATCCTTGCATTGGTGCTCTGAGTCTCTACTGCCCCACCCTAGCATTCCAGCACAAGGAGCAGGCACAGTGAGGCAGCTATTGTTCCCTGAATGCAAGGAGCAGCTCCTAGATTTGTTCCAGAAAGGGCACTTCCGAGTGTGTCCACGGAACTACCCTTGCCCATGCAAACTAGCAAATGAATGCAGAGCAGAGGTGCACTGGGGAACTGTACCCACGGTACATATCTGTGGGCATTATGCCTCCTATCAGGCAATGGATTTCCTTTCCCCCTAAATAGCTCTTCTGTTTGAAGCCATGTTAGAGCCCACTCTGTTAGTTATACTTAGCAATACATGGACTGCACAGAATAGCATATGCTTTAATCATTCCATAGACTGGAAAATACGTTGCTAAATCAAGTTAACAAGATCCACAGTTTGGAAGACAGTCTTGCTTCTCGTTCCCCCCAAGCCTCTTATGACATAGAACAGGAGTCTCAAATTCAAATGACCACGAGGGCCGCATGAGGACTACGGCATTGGCCCGAGGGCCGCATCACAGACACCCACCCCTTGCCCCCGGCCCCGCCCCCACTCCACCCCTTCCATTAGGCCCCGCCCTGCCTCTTCCCTGCCCCCATTTCAACCCCTTCCCCAAAGTTCTCACCCCAACTCTGCCACCTCCCTCCCCCCGGAAGTGCAGGAGGGGGTCGGCAGGGGGTCAGGGTGCAGGGTGTGGCAGGGGGTTCAGGGCAGGGAATTGGGGTGTGGGGTGCAGGAGGGGTGAGGGGTGCGGCAGGGGGTCGGGGTGCAGGGTGTGGCAGGGGGCTCAGGGCAGGGAGTTGGGGTGCAGGAAGGGTGTGAGCAGGGCCGTCCCTAGCTATTTTGGTGCCCTATGCACCCACGGGGGGGCTGTGTGGGGCCCCAGGCCTCCATGGGGGGGAGGTGGCTGGCCCCAGGCCTCCACGAGGGGGACGTGGGGAAGCGAGGAGAGGTGGCTGGCCCCAGGTCTCCACGAGGGGAACGGGGTTGGCCACTTCCTGCGGGAAGTGGAGTGACCCGGCCCCAGCCTGCTCTGTTCCCCTGGCTCCCAGTCGCGCCGCTGGCGCATGCGGGGGGGCAGTTCCCCCCGCCCCCCCCAAGCCTGGGAGCCAGGGGAGCGGAGCAGGCTGGGGCCGGGTCACTTCCCGCAGGAAGTGGCCAGCCCCCATCCCCCCCGGAGCCAGCTCCCCCCCTCCTGCCTGCGGAGGCCTGGGGCCCCAACCTGGTCCACTCCCCTGGCTCCCAGGCTTGGGGGACAGGGAGGAATCGTCCCCCTGCACTCGCCGCTGGGAGCCAGTGGAGCAGAGCAGGCTGGGGCCAGGTCGCTCCACTTACCATGTGGTGAGTGGGTCGGGCCTGGCTGCAGGTCTTCAGGGGAGTGGGGGCGGGGCTGGAGGAGGCAGGAAGAGGCGGGGCTGGGACGGAGCAGGGGCTGGAGCAGCACGCAGCTGCGCAGGGCACCAGCAAATTGCCTGGTGCCCTACGCAGCTGCTAGTGGTGCCACGGGGTAGGCAGAGGGGCGGGGGCCGCGGGGAGCTTGGCGGGCCACATGGAAGAACCCCGCGGGCCGCGTGTTTGAGACCCCTGACGTAGAATAAGCAAGTGTGTAAATGATTCCTTTGAATCAAAAGTTAATATAGAAATGCAGTAATCAGAAAACATGAAACATTTCAAGTAATCCACATTTGAACCAGGGACGGCTCTGCTAGTGGGACTCTTGGGCCTCTGCCCCATTCAGAAGAATGAAAACAGCAAAGTAAGAAAGCATGAGAATCCAGCCCAATTCTGTGTGCCCTTTTGCAGTTCTTAATATAACAGAATAGTCCTTCTGGATGAAGAGTCCATGAAGAGCAGCCACTTGCATGTCCCAACCTATATGTCCCAGTGTACATATACTGTCCAGTGAGGGGCTCCAAAGCAGCAGCAGATTTAACTAATATCCCAGCAATTACATCAAGGCACATGTACAGCTAAGGTAAGTTACAGTGGCCCATGGAAAATTCTGACCATTGATTTGTACTACTTGCATTGAAATAATTTTGTCTTGCACAAGATAAGCATAAAATGTCTAAACACTCACAGCATTTTATCAATAGATGTTTCCAGTTAGGTGGATCAGTGCTGCACAGTGCTAAAGACTCCCATTCCTAAAAGGGACACAGTTCATTTTACAAAGACACGGGTGCAATTTGTTCAGACCAGTGCTAAACCTCCAACTTCCCAACAAATCGTCCCGTTCCCCAACTAATTTCGTTTTTAAATAGACTCTCTTCTTCCGTGGCAAAATCATGGATTCATGCCTCACAGAACAGCTGCAGAGGAGTCAGCTATGATCGAGACTCCAGCAGGTAGATGGACAACCAACCCAGTCTGATAACAAGATTTAGGCTACTTTAGTAATCATCCCAGCTTTCCCATGCCGTGATGGAAATGCTGCCTTTGCAATATAAATCTTCTTCCATGGGAATAACTATTGCCAAAGTGTAATGCAAACGCTTGTAAATTGTTATTTTATGAATGTGGATGTTTTCACCCTTATAAATACACATCCTCCATCTGCTCATTACATGCATATTATTGAAACTTCCCCCTCAAGCAAAGCAGCAGGCTTCCACTCCCTGCACAACCAACACTGTGGCTTCAGCACAAGGACTCTGCCAGTAGAGGAGGCCGGCGGGCAGATCAAACCGGGCTCAAACTGCCCTGTGTTAGGCAGCAGGAGCTCTGGGACCCTCCCACTACACAGGATCCTAGGGCCCAGGCTCCAGCCCGAGCCTGGAAGTTTACACAGCCATTAAACAGCCCCGCAGCCAGCACGGGCCAGCCACGGGTGTCTAGTGCTGTATAAACATATATGAAAGGCTCAAGTTCACCCAGAAGACCTACCCTGTCCTCACGGAAAAAGAGCACCAGCCGGGACAAGCTGAGCTTTTCACAGAGTACTTGAGGTCTGGCAGAAGCAGCCTCTGAACTTTTCAAGAGCATGATTTTTACACCTGAAATATGGTTTCCAGTCACTCATGACTTTCCCAAATACCTGTGACAGATTGTGTGCACAGGGGTCTGTGTGCGCGCAGACGTCACACTGTGTGGAAGGGAGCTCTGCTACCTGAGGGCTCTGCAAACAGCACTCTGTGGGCTCATGGAGTCATGCGGGGCCAGACTCAGTGGGCTAAAGGGGGGGACACAGAGATTATCCCTGTGGAGCTTGCACAGGACAGATAATATAGCTCCCGGTCATATCAGCTCCTCTGTGGCACCCCTCCCTGGGCTGTGGGGGTACCCCTTTAAGAAGAGTCTAGGGGGCTGCTGAAGCAAGGGGGTATAGCTTTAATGTAGCTCCAAGGAAGCATTACAAGATAGTGCAGTGGGGAGGGGTGGCGGCCAGAGTGTGTGTGTTGGGTGTGGGTGTGTGCCAGGGCTGCTGAGTTGTCGCAGAGGCAAATGGTACGCAACTTCAGCTACATGAATAACGTAGCTGAAGTCGACGTACCTCGATCGACTTACCGCGCCGTGAGGACGCCGCAGGGTTGACTGCGGCCACTCCCCCGTTGACTCAGCTTCTGCCTCTTGCCGCGGTGGATTACCAGAGTCGACGGCAGAGCGATCGGGGATCGATTTATTGCCATCTACACTAGACGCAAAAAATCGATCCCCGAAAGATCAATCACTACTCGCGTAGAATCCATCACTTCTGTGGCTAGGAAGAACCTGGAGGGACAGACCCAGCAGCGGCATGCCCTGACTGTGGTAGTCAAGATCATATGGCCATCAGTAGCGCAGCCAGGTCCGGAGCGCAGGGGGAGCAGCGCTATAAAAGGTGCCTCTCCCTGTACTCACCCGGTGGCGCTCCGGGTCTTCGGCGGCACTTCGGCGGCTCACGCCGGGTCTTTGGTGGTACCCCGTGCCAAAATGACACCGAAGACCAGGAGCACTGCCAGGTGAGTGCAAGAAGCGGCACTTAAAAAGAAGCGGTGCCTTTTTTTAGTGCTGCTAAAAAAAGGCGCTGCTTCTGCCTCTTCTGCTCAACGGGGAGCGGCCGCTCCCCCTGCTGCCCCCTCTGGCTACGCTACTGATGGCCATAGGAGTGAACCATCACAAGCACCACAGGAGTCAACCAGCCAGTCAGCTCCACATGAAGAGACCAATTCCTGGGCATGCTCTGCAGGAGACCTCATGTTTCTCAGAGGGAAGGAGAACAGAGACTGTGAGATTCCCAAACTCTTGCTGCTCTCTTTTAAGGGGGAAACTGAGCAAGGAAAAAGTCTGTGCCCCTACCACTGATTTCTGGGTTCCTGTGGAGCTCTCTCCTCTGCAGGTCCATTTCTCCCTCCCAAGAGGTCCACATATCAGTTTCCTAGAGTGGGTAGACTGCTGCCATCTGGCTTTTCATACATGGTGTCTAAAAAGCCTGCAAGCATGATCCTTAGCATATGCTAATACAGACATGAACATTAGCATATGCATAATGCTATCATATGCTAAAATCGTAGGACTGGAAGGGACCTCAAGATATCATCTAGTCCTGTCCCCTGCACTCATGGCAGGACTAAGTATCTAAGACCATCCCGATGTACCCTCTTAGCTGCATGCCCAAAGTTATGAGCATGCTGAGCACCCTCAACTACTACTGAAGCCAATGGTAGCAGACAGCATGCAGTCCCTTGCAGAATCAGCCCCTTAACATTAAACACAGTATATCTAGGCCCATCCACTTAGCCTGAGGTGCGTAGAAAAAATGAATACATAATTTTTCAGAATGCCATAAGGATAAACATTAAGAGGGTAACTACACAACTCCCCATTTAAAAAAAAACCCTATTGCTATGGGTCTAGAACACTACAGTTGTATTGGTGTTCTGGGCTACTGCTGTTGAATAGTATTTCTTTTATAGGGGAAATGCTAATGGTAGAACATTCTCTCAGACAAGAGCCTATGAAGGTACAGTACATTCTCTAGGAAACAGCCTTGCCCACTCTGTGTCTTAGAAATATGAGCTCTGGATCGTTTCAGATGCTAGAAGTGCATGCTGCTTTCCAGACTAATTTTCCTGTGCTAAAAATGTTTGTTGAAAGAAAAGAAAAAGGAGAAAATAAGTGTGTCATTTACAGGCAGAACTGAATCATCACATGTGAAAATCTTTACAGCAACCCATCTGCAAAAAAAAAAAAAAAAAAAAAAAAGGCCACAGCCAAATATGTGGTTAGAGCTAGAATTGCTAGTGACAGTCTTCAATTCCATCATATGGGCTTTTTTTCTGTAAATATTGAATCAGTTGCTAAGGGATTTCAATGGACAATAGAATATCATTCTGTTAGGCTATATTTCATCCCTGGAAAACAAAACTGTGTTGTTCAACCAGAACTGAATTTCTTGTCAATACAGCTGTGGTGGGAAATTCTCAAGAATCCATTTAGTAAGCCAGTTCTTGTCAGCTGCTGGACCTGCCCATATTGTTTGGAGCAAAAAGAGATGATGATATTTCTCTGTCATGATGGGGAGATCCTAGAACACTGCCTGAACAGCAAAGAGTAATACTCTTTAAAACTAAGCAAATATACAAAAGCTTGGATCAAAAGGAATCTGCTACTTAAAGTGAAACTTTCAAAGAACAAAAGCAATTGGAACAATTAAATAATATTACCTTTTATTTGGTTACAAAATCTTAGATCAATAATTGAAGATACTTGTTATGGAATAGATCTATAAATATTAGAAGTGAGAAAATAATTCAGAGAATTACTTTTTCAACAAGCTTAGCCTCTCTGTATTTGAAGATTGCAATTCCTCTGAATTTACCCAATGAATTTTTGGCCAGGTTTTTTTTAAATTTATCAATTTATTCCAAAACAGTTTGCAAGGAGCGTCTGATACTTGACATTTGAAATTCCGAGCAGCACTGGTTTGACAGGTCACCCAAGTCACATGGTCTCATTCCTGTTCCCTGAGTGGATGAGAGAGCAGGAAAAAGACATTGAGGCATTTATTCATTCAGAGAGAGGTAACAGATAAGTAGCATTAAGAAACTTTAGAAGTTGTGAACTTTTTTCCTTTCTCTACCAGAGACCTTGACTGAGGCATCATTCTTAGACAAATTACACTTCTTGTGAGATTTGTTGTCTGCGTGTAGTCTTTTTCATTTTTTTGCATAATATTCACAGCAGGTAATAGCTTATGCATGTGTGGTCCTGGTTGCAAAAGGGTTTTGGAACCCTGCTTTTAAGAAGAATCCCATCCCATCCCAAACATACCAGCACATTGCACTTATGTGACTGTAATTTTCCTGTCACCACCACACTGGCACAAAATAACTGCATGTGTGGTCCTAGCTGCAAAGGGTGTGGTCAAGTTCTAGTCTGTTTGAATTGCCACTGTGCCAACGCTCTGGTTTGGGGAACTTTGTTCCCCTGTTTTGTTAAGCAGTGTCCCCTTGCACACAAAGAAAAATGCTACCGCCAATATGAATACTCAAGTGGGCAAGCTTAACATTAATTTTCCACAAATCCTTTTGAAAATAAAATAATTTCTTGATTGCCTGTGCAAAGGAAGCTCAGAAGAGATTTGAACATGGCTAAACTAAATTCATTTTTAAATCTGAATGCATACTAATAAAAATCTTTTTACTGTATTTGCCTAGCTCTAATAAATACCATACCATATATACTAGTGAATAAGATGAAACATTTCTGTCTCCCAAGTTTCTAGGGAGCTTTTGGAAGGCCAGCTTATGTAAGAGCTTGGGAAAAGGCTACTTTCGGATCTGCAGCTTCTCTCTCTCCCTCCCAAAGAGATGGATTGCACTGGCACCTCCTCTCTCCATCCCATCCATGGCATGGGTCCTTTGATGGAGAGCAGCTGCTATTCACTTCTTTTCTGCTAACTGATCCAAGCAGGCCCAGGGAGGAAGGGCCACTCAGTTGTGTTGAGTTGCCCTATGTGCATGTCGTTCAGTTTCTTTATGATGATGGGATTGGCTTGTATGGGAGCTGGTTTATAAGTGAGTATATATCGTCAGTCACTGATGAAGGATACATAATTGGTGATAAATAACCTCCTAGCATGACCACCACATTTGTTCTTAATTAGCCTCTATTCACATTAAAATAAATTTATGTTATCGCCATTAAAAATCATTGCAGAGGACAATCAATATAAAGTTATGATGAGAGCAGAATAGTAACAGACAAGGGGTTATGTCTGAATCTTTTTTAAGTCATCACACTGTATTAAGATGACCTAGAAAAACAACATTTACATTTCCAATATTCCTTCTTCCTAGCATAACTGTTTTTATTGGTACATTTTGGTAGATTTAGTCCTAAACCACTCCCTCCAAACACTAAATGAAAATCATTCAAGATGACAGATATAATTAGTATTCCTATATTGCTGGAATTTGTATGAATTTTTCCATCCTCTTCCTCCAGGGTAAAAATGAACCCAAAACAAAATAAATTCAATGTTATTTAAGGTCTAAATTCACAGTGCAGCTGTTTGGAGCATGCGTCTTAGGCAGATATGCAGCTGTTTGATTTTACAAAACACAAGGTGTTGCACCATCCACCCACCAGGATTTATAAGATTAAATTAACATTTCTGCACTGATGCAAAGCAGTGAGTTTTGCTGGGTGAGGATTAGAAGTTAAACAGCATAAAATTCTTGCTGTTGAGTCAGGTCCAAATGGAGAAAATAATTTAGCTATTTTACATGCTTGGGAAGAAAACCCTTTCAGACACTGAAGACAAACAGGGCTTATCTAAATCTAACATATGAAAACTCACCAGACCTTTATGGCATTTATCATGTCCAAGTATACAGCACTTTGAAGGGTCAATGCTCTAGAATGCTGGTATACTGGACACAGCTTCTGCTGTTTTGAATTGCAGCATTTCAGCAATAAATCACACTCAGGTATAGCAACGTTAACAGCTCAAGAGCCTCCTCTTCCCCCAAAGAAAAACTTTGATCTAAGCTTATTACTATTAATACTGCCAACCAAAAAGCATAATTCATTCTATTAAAAAAAAAAAAAAGGACACCTACCCACCTATAGCACAGGTTCTCAAACCTTTTCATGGCATGGACCAATGAATGCTATGGAGAACATGCATCAACAACCTCCTCATTTCCCATTCATGTTTACATAGACAGTTCCCCATCCTCAACTGTGTATCTTCGCTATTACAACTACAGCAATTGCTTGCATGACAAATGTAATATTAGGAAAGTATCTCTCTATATATTAGCTGCATTTTAACAGCTGGAAAGGAAGAGGAGAACTAGAACCATATGACTAACTAGATTTCTGCAGAATACCAGCGGTCCATGGATCATAGTGTGAGAACTGTAGACTCCAAGTTTACACATCTTTAAGAGTATTATACATGGGTAATTAAAGGTATGTGTAATGTTTATGTTAGAAACAGAACAAATTTAAGGCACACAATCCCCTCTAATATATCAACAGCCATACCCCAGAATATGGGTGGGCAATGGGAAGGAACATACCTGAGCTGATTAACTTTATATTGATTTTCAGAGCCAATCACAGAAAAATGTAATCAACACACATCTAACATTCATTGAAAAGTTCACTAGGGAATTGCAGGTTCAGCTGTTTGAACTCATAAACCAGATTTATATCAAGACAAACTAACAGAGACATCTTGAATTTATTAGTGAAACTGAAAGCAATCTACATTTTCAGTTTTCAAAAGAAATTTAATAAGATTTCTTTTCTTTTTTTTTGGTGAGAACATGGGAAACATCCAATAATGCATTACCAGTGCACTTCTGAAGAGTTCCTGACTCTTATTTACAGTATCTATTTCATAATGATTTTATCTTGATTCTCCACACTAGTACATAGTCATAATCTAAATTATTCCCATAGCTAAGGGTTTAGTTCTTACAATGAAGGAGAGTTACTTATTTTCTAACTAACAGAGCACGAGTAAATACAGTTTTAACGACATCTGTTGGGCATTTTGAAATTTCTTCTGGATGGATTAGTTAACATTTCCATAACCCTCTACTAAAATAACTAGAATGAATTACGAAACATTCGAAATTGTGTTTAATTAAGTAGGGCTAGTTGAAAGTTTTCCATTGAAACAATTTTTTAAAACAGAAAATTGGATTTTTGACTGAACAAAACTTTTCACAAAAAGTGTCTGCTTTCCACAGAAAACTTCAATATTTTTTTCCCATAACAGCCAAATGACCAAAAACTGAAATATTTCAATTTGGATATTCTGCCACAATTCTTAATTGGAACTGTAGTTCAGTTTCCTCATGTCCCCATTCTTCTCTATGGGCCACATTTCCCAGGTGGGCTACATCTCCCATGATGCATCAGGGTCAAGGCCAACTCATCATACAACTTCTCCTGACACCATGAGGGATCCTATAATGCATCATGGGAGATGTAGTTTGAGTGGGGAGTCTAGTTTATAGAGGAAAATAGGATTATGAGGCACATGAACTACCACTCCCATTCATCAACACAGAACTATTTCCAAATTGAACCATTTCCATTTTCGGCCCAAATATTTCAGTTTTTGATTTTTCACCAAAATTTTTAACCTTTCTATGGCAAATTTCAGCAAAAATTAATTTTGTTCATTTTCACTGACATTTTCCATGGAATAAAGTCCATTTTCCAACCACCTCCAGAAATAAGAGTTTAATACACATTAACCTGACTATTTGTTGAATTATTCAGACAGTACCCCCCAGCACACATTTGTATCAAGTCGGAATTCCCACAGTATTGCGAGAGCAGACAGTCTACCTGGCTGTGGCATCAGAGAATATTCAGATTTAAACTGACTCCAAGACGCTAGTCTAACAAGCCAGAATAGCAAGCAATATTTTTCAGACATAGTTACAAAATATCTAACAGGAGACTGAAAAATTAAAGTGAAGCTTGATTCAGAACTATAAACCCATCCATCCAAGCCACAGTTCTGAAAGACAGAATTAGACAAGGAAGTAGAATGCATGAAAGGGCAGGGATGGTGTCCCTATCCTCTGTTTGCCAGAAGCTGGGAATAGGCGACAGGGGACGGATCACTTGATGATTACCTGTTCTCGTCATTCCCTATGAAACACCTGTCATTGGCCACTGTCAGAAGACAGAATACTGGGCTAGATGGACCTTTGGTCTGGTCCAGTATGGTAGTTCTTATGTTCTTATGATTTGGATAAATGAACAAACAAAATGTTCGTTTCCTGATCTGAGCAGTAAAAGCCAGAAACCTTCTGATGGTTTATGCACTTACATGAATGTTACAAATCACTAATATTAGTTAATGCCAAGTAAAGACTGTCTAGTCCCATGGAGTTTAATCTTGAACAGAGTACTAGTATTTACAGCTGAGTGAGCAAATTTTTCATGCTGTAACTTGCTTCTTCTCAGGTTATTTTTGGCAATAAGGTGTGAAAGATAATCGCGAACGAAAAGCTTTCAAAATAGACATGTTCCGCATGAGAAGACTATGCCAACTACAAGAGTGCTCTAGTAGAACACCTATGCAGTAAAAGGATGCTTAAACCAGATGTAAGATGTAAAAAACAGAGAACACACAGAGGGTTCTTTCAAGCACACCAGGACACAACAAGAATTAAATCCATGCCTCAACATTCTGCAACAAAAAGCCAGTTTCTGATAAACATCTAGCTACTGCACATTTACCTCAAGTAACTGGCTAAATTCTCTTTTAAAACGGCACAAGTCCTGACATCTTCGCTATTCATATATTCTGAATGTTTTTGGAATTCATATTCAGAGATTAAGAGATTTTTAAAGCCAAAATAGACCATTGTGATTATCTAGTCTGACCTCAGGCATAACACAGTCCAATTAATTAATTCCCTGAATTAATTCCTGCTTCAAATCCAATAGTTATAGTTGAACTAGAGCATATGTTTTAGAAAAATATTCAATCTTGATTTAAAAATGTCCAGTGATGAAGACTCCATTAAAACCCTTGGTAAATTGTGCCAGTGGCTAATTACACTTGCTATTAAAAATGTGCATCTTATATCTATTCTGAATTTGTCTAGCTTCTACTTCCAGCAATTGAGTCTTGTTATACCTTTGCTAGATTGAAGAGCCTTCTATTATCAAATTTCTGTTCCCCACATAGGTAGGTACTTATAAACTATGATCGCGTCACATCTTAACCTTGTCTTTGATAGGCTACTCTTTGCCCTTGTCTACACTGGTGGGGGAGGGAGTGGGGATCGACCTAAAATACGCAACTTCAACTACGAGAGTAGCGTAGCTGAAGTCGACACATCTTAGGCCTGGTCTACACTAGGACTTCATGTCGAATTTAGCAGCGTTAACTCGATTTAACCCTGCACCCGTCCACATTAGGAAGCAATTTATTTTGACATAAATGGCTCTTTAATTCGATTTCTGTACTCCTCCCCGATGAGGGGAGTAGCGCCAAATTCGACATGGCCATGTCGAATTCGAGGTACTGTGGACGGAATTCGATGCTAATAGCTCCGGGAGCTATCCCACAGTGCACCACTCTGTGGACGCTCAGGACAGCAATCCGTACTCGGATGCTCTGACCTGCCACTCAGGAAAAGCCCCGGGAAAATTTGAATTCCTTTTCCTGTCTGGCCAGTTTGAATCTCATTTCCTGTTTGGACATCGTGGCGAGCTCAGCAGCACTGGCAACGATGCAGAGCTCTACACCAGAGGTTACCATGCAATCCCAGAATAGAAAGAGGGCTCCAGCATGGAGTGATCGTGAAGTTTTGGATTTGATCGCTGTGTGGGGAGATGAATCCGTCCTATCCGAGCTCCGATCCAAAAGACGGAATGCAAAAATTTATGAGAAAATATCCCAGGCTATGACGGAGAGAGGATACAGCCGGGATGCAACACAGTGCCGCGTGAAAATCAAGGAGCTGCGGCAGGCGTACCAGAAGACCAAGGAGTCCAACGGACGCTCCGGATCGCGGCCACACACTTGCCGTTTTTACGAGGCACTGCATACTATGCTCGGTGGTGCTGCCACCACTACGCCACCAGTGTCCGTGGACTCTGACGACGGGGTCTTATCTACGGCCACGTCGTCGGAGGTTTTCGCGGATGGTGAAGATGAGGAAGGAGAGGAGGAGGACGAGGCAGTCGACAGTGCTTTCAATGCTGATTTCCCCGACAGCCAGGATCTATTCATCACCCTGACTGAGCTCCCCTACGAACCCTCCCAAGGCAGCATTCCTGACCAGGAATCAGGCGAAGGATCAGCAGGTCAGTCCTTTAAACATTTATTTGGAATACAATAGGCATGGTGTATAAGCACTGTGTTTGTATTGCTTAATTGGCCTTAGGCGCTTCAGCTTTGAGTCGCTTTCCAGTGCAACTACTCGAAAAGTCTGTCAATATGTATGGGGATAGAGGAGAAGTCCCCATCGGAGATCTCCGCGAAGCTCTCCTGGAGGTACAGTGAGAGCTTTTGTATCAGGTTCGCAGGGAGAGCGGCCTTATTGTCTCCTCCATGGTAGGATACTTTCCCGCGCCATGCAAGCTGCAGGTTCTCTGGTATCATTGCCTTGCATAGCATGGCTGCATACGGCCCCGGGGTTTGCTGGCATTGACGCAGCATGCACTCTTTCTCTGTCTCCGTAATCCTCATCAGAGTGATATCAGTCATGGTGCCCTGGTTTGAATGAGTGGTTTCTTTAGTATAGTGAATGCTTCATTTTCCCTTTAAAGAAAGACACCCGGCGGTTTCCATCCACGCGGGGGGTGAGGTAGTTGGGAACCTAACCATTTGAACTTGGCGGTGCGCGGGCAGGGAGAGTTCCTGGGAGCGGCCACGCGGAGGGGGGGGAAAGGGTAGGCGAGCCGCTCAAACATAGCGGTTAGCGGGCACTTTCAGTTCCCGGGAGCGGCGACGCGGAGGGGGGGAAAGGGTAGGCGAGCCGTTCAAACAGAGCGGTTCGCGGGCACTTTCAATTCCCGGGAGCGGCCACGCGGAGGGGGGGAAAGGGTAGGCGAGCCGTTCAAACAGAGCGGTTCGCGGGCACTTTCAATTCCCGGGAGCGGCCACGCGGAGGGGGGGAAAGGGTAGGCGAGCCGTTCAAACAGAGCGGTTCGCGGGCACTTTCAATTCCCGGGAGCGGCCACGCGGAGGGGGGGAAAGGGTAGGCGAGCCGTTCAAACAGAGCGGTTCACGGGCACTTTCAGTTCCTGGGAGCAGCCACGCGGAGGGGGGGTAAAGGATTGCCGACCCGCTGTAGATGACCGGTTTTGGCAGCAGCAGGAACTGGCCGCCGCCAGGAACTGTGCTGGAAACATGGGAGTAGAGCACTGCTGTGAAGTAATCTCTCAGCAGTACAAACTCATCAGCTTACCATGGTTTCCAGAGAGCAGATTTCCAGTGTTCTGCAAGGCTTCTGGGATCTGTACACCGGGACCCCAGACACTCAGGATAAAGACATAATATTTGACCTTGTAGTAAGTGAACATGTGATAGGTACTGTGCTTGGTCCTATTCACAGGGAAAGAGTATAGCCATTGTTCGGGAAAAAGTATCTTTCTGAGGAATTCACTCCCTTTCTCTCATCCCACAGCTGCGAGTGTCTCCCGCCCTCCCGTGGATCACCCTCCCAGAGGCTTGCGCTGATCAGGCGGCGCAAAAAGAGAACCCGGGATGACATGTTCTCCGAATTGATGGTCTGTTCCCGAAAGGAGGCGGCACAGCGGAGAGAGGACGTCTCAAGGTCTGAGTGAGCAGTCAGCGAACGGGAGCAAAGGGCCGAAGCTCGCAAGGACAGGTGGCGGCAGGAAGACCAGCAGGCGACTCAAACGCTGCTGGGACTAATGAGGGAGCAAACTGACACGCTCCGGCGCCTGGTAGACGTTCTCCAGGACAGGAGACAGGAGGAAAGAGCACCTCTCTATGTAATTTCCAACCGCCCTCCCCCGCCACAAAGTCCAATCCTCTACTCACCCAAAGTCACTAGAACGAGGGGAGGCAGGGGCCGTGGAAATAATCACTACACCCTGCAGACTGCTCCAGTAGCAGAAGGCTCTCATTTCCAAAACTGTAGATGGGTCCTTTCCCTCCCTCCAACCGCACCCCACAACAGTTCCCTGCCCAGGTATCATCTAGAACATATGCTCCCCTTAATAAAAATGATTGTTTTGCACAGTGCTGTTCCCCTGACTTTCTTTCACAGGACGGTTTGGTTTTGGGGGAGTGGGTAAGGGGGTTTGTTATTAGCGACGTCAGGCGCCTAAACCAGGGTTCGGACAGGGGGAAAGGATCAACAGAAAGTCACTCTCACATTGCATGCACTGGGCACACTTGTCATTCTGGGAGGGGGTTATCTTGTTCTCTTAGGGGGGGGGGCCCTGTGACTTTCTGGTGGGGGAGGGTGGCAGCAGATCTTTTTCGGCCGGGGATAGCCTGCATGACAGATCCATGCAGCAGGGGATCTGTGGCCGCAATCCGTGTCCAGGAAGTCAGAAAGGCCCCACCACACACAGTTGCGAATAGGAGGGGTTGATGGCTCCCTTGAAACAAGCAGTCCAGCACTTCGGACTGCTCTGGGAGCAGGAGCATGTAATTCCCCGAGCTTGGAAGCGTGCTTTCCAACACTCCACCCGCTCCCCAACCGTGGTATGCGTCCCGGGTTAAACCCTTAACCGAGAAACCAGTAATAGAGACGGTTTAAATAAACAATGTTTTCTTTATTATACTTTTAAAGCGTTGAATGAAGGGGGGTAAGGGGGTTGGTAATTGGAGAGGATAGGCAACAGAAACTGGGTAAAGAAACGGGGGCAGGTTCAGATTCTGTTTAAACAAGCGTAGCAGTCACTGGTTACCCTGCTCGCTCTGGAAGCTAGCTTTCAAAGCTTCCCGGATGCGCAGCACGTCCCGCTGTGATCTTCTAATCGCCCTGGTGTCTGGCTGTGCGTAATCAGCAGCCAGGCGATTTGCCTCAACCTCCCATCCCGCCATAAACGTTTCCCCCTTGCTCTCACAGAGGTTGTGTAGCACAAAGCACGCAGCAATCACAATGGGGATATTTGTTTGGCTGAGATCGGAGCGAGTAAGTAAGCTTCTCCAACGACCTTTCAGACGGCCAAAGGCACACTCCACCACCATTCTGCACTTGCTCAGCCGGTAGTTGAAGAGCTCCTTTTCAGTGTCCAGGGCTCCCGTGTATGGCTTCATGAGCCAGGGCATTAGCGGGTAGGCTGGGTCACCGAGGATCACTATAGGCATCTCCACATCCCCAACAGTTATTTTGTGGTCCGGGAAATAAACACCCTGTTGCAGCCGTCTAAACAGACCAGAGTTCTTGAAAACACGAGCATCATGAACCTTGCCCGGCCATCCGACATTGATGTTGGTAAAACGTCCTTTGTGGTCCACTAGTGCTTGCAGTACCATAGAAAAATAGCCCTTTCGGTTAATGTACTGGCTGCCCTGGTGGCCCGGTCCCAGGATAGGGATGTGTGTCCCATCAATAGCCCCGCCGCAGTTTGGGAATCCCACAGCGGAAAAGCCATCTATGATCACCTGCACGTCTCCAAGGGTCACTACCTTTGAGAGCAGCAGGTCAACGATTGCATGGGCTACCTGCATCACAGCAACCCCCACGGTAGACTTGCCCACTCCAAATTGGTTCGCGACTGACCGGTAGCTGTGAGGAGTTGCAAGCTTCCACAGGGCTATGGCCACTCGCTTCGGGATAGTCAGGGCTGCTCGCATCCGGGTGTCCTGGCGCTTCAGGGCAGGGGACAGCAACTCACAAAGTTCCAGGAAAGTGCCCTTACGCATCCGAAAGTTTC
This sequence comes from Chelydra serpentina, assembly GCA_037349315.1. NCBI lineage: Eukaryota > Metazoa > Chordata > Testudines > Chelydridae > Chelydra > Chelydra serpentina. The sequence goes on from JBAIAC010000023.1 coordinate 3,634,269, forward strand.
GCAGCCACTGGGATTCATCCCAGACCTGCAGCACTATGCGGTCCCACCAGTCAGTGCTTGTTTCCCTTGCCCAGAATCGCCGTTCCACAGGATCAACGTGACCCATTGCCACCATGATTTCTATGGGCCTGGGTCCCGTGCTTTGCGAGAGGTCTGTGCCCCTCTCAGAGTTCATGTCCTCCCAGAGCTTCTGTTGCCTCCTCGCCCGATTTCTCTGCATCTGCCTCTGGAAAAGGTGTACGATAAGGCGCGAGGAGTTGACAACGGACAGAACAGCAGCGATAATCGCGGAGGGCTCCATGCTCGCTGGCCTGTGGCGTCCAAGCTGTCAATCACCGTAAAAGGGCGCAAATTAATTGCCCGCCAGCGCTTTCACGTAGGGAGGGCGGGAGTGTGGGTCGAGTGACGACATTTACCTATAACCACCCTCGACACATTTTTGGCCCCAGAAGGCACTGGGGGCTACACCCAGAATTCCAGTGGGCAGCGGGGACTGCGGGAACTGTGGGATAGCTACCCACAATGCACCGCTTGCAATGTCGACGCTTGCCCCGTTACTGTGGACTAACAAATTCGAATTAAGGTCCTTCATGTGGATTCGCACTATCGACTTTGCAATATCGGTTTCGCAAGTTCGGTTTAAGAAAAATCGAACTAGTCTCGTAGTGTAGACATACCCTTAGGTTGACTTACCCCGCGTCCTCACGGCGCAGGGTCGAGTGGCGCCGCTCCCCCATCGACTCCGCTTCCGACTATTGCCGTGGTGGAGTACAGGAGTTTATGGCAGAGCGATCGGGGATCGATTTATCGCGTTTACACTAAACGAGATAAATTGATCCCCGATAGATCGATCCAGAATTCAGTGAGCAGGAATTCAGTGAGCAGGAACAAAATGTTTTGGTCCATGACTATAAAATGTCTTACAAAGTTAAGAGCAGCCGTACTGAATGCAAGCTCTTTCTATGTACCTCATGCTTGTTGGTACCTCCCATTGCAATGCTAGTCTACTGGAGAAAATATACAGCCGCTTAGTAATTCTATGGTCAGTCACTGTCCCTATGCTGTTTGATGAATAAAGATAACACCATTGCAGCAGGGTGATACCACAGCTACAAATGTCTGAGACTCAAATCAGGAATGAACATTTCAATATCTTTTTAGAACATTTATCTGAGGTGGGATGCCAGGGGAGAAAGGGATCCACCGGAACAAGATTACAAAAAGCTGAAAAAATTACTTGTCACTGATGAGAAACTTAAAATGCGCACACATATACACATGCACTCATAAAGGGAAATTCAGGCTGATGTTTAAATGAAGTTGTTTTTCCTCAAAATCTTAAGTCTCTTCAGACACGGAAGATCTGCAGGCTATCAGAAATGATCTGTTGGTCAGACGTGAGAAAAGGTCAAAGAAAAAAATGACTTATCTCTAATCCGTGAGACTTATGGGACCCAAGAACACATGCTGGAGGATGTCACGCAGCAGATAAAGTAGCAGCTTTGAAGGACTCCAAAGAATGCCATGGACAAGCCTTCACAGGAAGGACAGTGGATGTGACATGGGGTCTTGAGCAAATGGATGAAAAACAGAATGTTCTTGAGGCTTGAAAAAAGCCCAGGAAAAACTGTCCCACGCAGAGGTGGCACAAGTTTCCAAATCAAAAGGCGGGTAATATATGTAGCACAAATATGGAAAACCAAAAGGCAGGTCAAAAGCAGCAACTAACCATTTCTAGAAACACACTGAAGAGGCCATAGCAACTACTCTGTTCAGCTCTACTTAGAACGATTAATAACATTTCATCTGAAAACAAGCAATTTCTAAAAATCTTCTTCCTAGGTTAGAGCAGCAGCCTACAGTGCAGTGATTCTGCTTGCACCAACAGCAAGGTTACAGAACAGTGTTTGCTTTCCTTATAGAAAAATGATGATGGTGATGAAAAGCAGCTGTTATACTTTATTCAGCAGCTGTTATAATTTCTTTGCGTCTCTTAAATATCCCTGGGACTAACTGTAGGGAATTTGGAGAACCCCACCAAGGCATTGCACAATAACAGCAATACAGCTTGTCTGTTTCACCCACAATTTTCTCGGCACTTCCCCCAGTTGCTCCACACATATGCAACATCCTTCTGTGTATGTTATTTCTTTAAATATACATTCCATACTGCGCACTAGCCCATGCTGAGCTACCAAGTTACCTTAGTGATATTTCCTTGTTCTCTCTTCATTAATTACTGACTTTCGGTAGTGTAACAACACGTCCTTTCCTACTTTGTAAGCTCTTCAGAGCAGTATATCTTTGTTGTGAGATGACTAGCACATTTTTGGGTGATGTACGTGTGTCATGCGGGTTTTTAAAAATAATTTCTTACAACCCTCATCTTTTCAAATAAAGTAACAAACTTTTCTCATAGTCTTGTTTCACAAAGATCTGTTGACTGCTTAACACAAAAACATGCACAAGCTAACAGCAGGGGTACAAGCGCTCGCATACTGCAGTCTAACTTATCTTGTAAGTACAGCCAAGCTCAAGCTTTACAAAGTCTGGATTTATATTATAGAGAGACTGTTCTATCTTGGAGGTTTGGTTTGGGCTTGTCTTTACTTCCAACACTATGAGAACAGTAAAACATTGTTTAAAGTTTAGCACGCACTGTAAATGTAACATACACCTCCCTTATTTCCTACTGGAGTGGACATGCATTCAATACAGTACGTGCAGCCTTTCCCTTCTGTCATGTGTGAGGATTGGCTGGGTGACTTTGCCTTTTGGATAAGGTTTCAAGGAGTGTCACTACAGTAAGCGATGCAGTGTGTCAGCATCCGATATCTGTGCTCTGGAACAGAAAACCTCTGACAGAATATACTTCAAAGTTAGCGTTCAAATACATCACCACCTAAGGGTAAAAAAGACCTTAGAAAGGCACCTTCTCTAGTCATTCTCATGAAATGGATAGCATGAAGTTTAATTACTCATCTTTTAAAGTAGCTTCTTATTAACAACAATAATAATTTCTCTGAGCACATGCTGAGTAAAATAGCTGCACTACAGGAAAACATCTGCAGAGCTTGGGACATAGAATTTTACATTTCCAGTTACCTGCTCAACTAGGTCAAAATTAGCTACTAAGACTCCACCACTACAACACAGACCACTGTTTCCATTCTCCGCCGAACTGTCCCATCCCTGTCGACACCCCTGGAGTGTCCACATCTCCCTCCTCCACAGTCTGACGTTCAGACTATGCATGGCTCCCACACATCTCTCAAGTAGGATGCTTTAGTGCCTCTTCTGCAAACAACTCACAACTTTTAAACTATTTATGGCTCTTAAGTACCCACACCTATGCCATATTGGAGGAAATCCGTTGTGTCTGGCAGACATGATCTAAACGGCATTTCAGCCAATACCTTCCAGACTGCTCCCAGGTTCAAGGAAAGAGCAAAAACATGCAGTAGGAACATTTGAGGAACAGGAGAAAGCCAGAAGGTTCCTTAATCCTTTGGTCTTCTTTTTACCCTCTGCTTCTCTCCTGTTCCCTATCTTCTTCTCACATCCTCATCCTTTGTCCTTATAGCTCACATTTCCCCTACCATGCAATTACTTAGTTGGGTACTTTTTACTCCCTTCTCTCTCCTACCAGCTGTGCTCCCCTGGTTACCTTTTCCAAACCTGAAGAGCTCTGTGTAGCTGCAAAGCTTGTCTCTTCCACCAACCAAAGTTGGTCCAATAAAATATATTACCTCGCCTACCTTGTCTCTCTCATATCCTGGGACCAACATGGCTACAATAACACTGCAAACAATGTATAATAATTCTTTATCTGCTAATGTGGTATTAGTAATCTGAACTCCCATTTCTCTCTCTCTCCCCCACTCCCAGCAGTATAACCTAACATGTGGTTCCCACTATTGAAATACAGTTCTTCTTCAGAAAACAGAACAGTATTTTTAATTCCCCTCCTCACAACAAATTAACATCTGTATGTTAGAGCCATACAAATACATTGCATTCGTTAGCTCATCCCTCAAGGGAAGTATAAAAGGTCCACCATTCCAATCCTGTTTCCTTTACATGGAAATGAATGGATTTATTGCTAGCCATTTTTAGAGCATATTAAGTCAAACCATAACAAATAAATACCTTCCAGGGTTTATTAGAGATTACCAAATTCTGTCTGAAAAATAGATAGGCATGGGTATGAGACGCAATAATACAAACCTTATGACAAATCTGGATTTCAAGACTCTTGATTGTATTTAGGTAATATGTTAAAATGTTCAGGTCAACTTAATAGAACTCTCTGGAAGCTTTTAAGAGGCTGACTGAAAGCTAAACACTTTTGCTGCAATAAAGAAAAATATATGTGCAACATAACATCAAATGGTAAACACCTGTTACAGTAAAATATTTTTCAATGATTTTACCAATTACTTTTTCAGTAAAAAGTCATTCACAAAAAGTGCAATCACCAAAAAGGACACCTATTTATTTATTTTTAACAGGGGTGAATATGTGGTAAATGGTGTCTATGAAGTAACAATCAGTATCTGGCCCTGATTCAGGAAAACATTTAAGCACATGCTTGAGTGCTCTCCCCTGATTAGGAATGCTGCACTGAATGGGAGCCTGTATGCTTTGTGAAATTACCTCTAATTAAGCTATTGATAAAAGATGCTTAAATATAAACAGGCATTACAGCATTAGAGGAACCCAATGCCTTTTGGAGCAAACTGATAATGGTACAAACGGACTCATATTGACAATTTAGAAGCGTTAAGTCAAGATAAGTGAGGGTTACTTAGGGCCTGGCTACACTTGCAGATGTAGAGTGCTTTGAGTTAAACCAGCCTTCGGAGAGCGCAGTAGGGAAAGCGCTGCAGTCTGTCCACACTGACAGCTGCAAGTGCACTGGTGTGGCCACACTTGCGGCACTTGCAGCGGCTTTGGGAGCGGTGCATTATAGGCAGCTATCCCACCGACCACCTCTTCCCATTCTGGCACTGTGGCTTGTGGGAAGGGGGTGGAGGGGCTGGGGACATTCTGGGTCCTGTCCCAATGCCCCGTGATGCATCGGTTCGCATCCCAGCAATCCCTGTGCTTCCGTCCACGTTTGACACCATCTTTCAACGTTTTTTGTGCTGTGCGATCTGTCTTCCCTTTTGGTCTGCGGGAAATGGAGCCCGAACTGCGGAATATGCTGACGAGTCTCACCAGCACGTCACGTTTGGCAGTCAAGTTACTCCTTAAGATCCAAACTGACAGTGAGGACTCCAATGATATCGACTTGAGTAATGCATACGACACTAGATTGCTTATGGCCTTCATGGACATGCTCACCACCGTGGAACGCCGCTTTTGGGCTTGGGAAACAAGCGCTGAGTGGTGGGATCACATCGTCATGCAAGTCTGGGATGATGAGCAGTGGCTGCAGAACTTTTGGATGAGAAAAGCCACTTTCATAGGACTGTGTGATGAGCTCGCCCTCACCCCGCGGCGGAAGGATATGAGATTGAGAGCTGCCTTGATGGTGGAGAAGCGGGTGGCTATTGCAATCTGGAAGCTGGCAACTTCAGACAGCTACCGATCAGTCGCTAACCAGTTTGGAATGGGAAAGTCGACCGTTGGAATTGTGTTGATGCAAGTTTGCAGGGCCATTAATTGCATCCTGCTCAGAAGAACCGTGACTCTGGGTAACGTGCATGACATTGTTGTGGCTGGCTTTGCACAAATGGGTTTCCCTAACTGCGGAGGGGCGATAAATGGGATGCATATTCCAATTCTGGCACCAGCCCACCTAGCCTCCGGAAGGGGTATTTCTCTATGGTTCTCCAGGCGCTTGTGGATCACTGTGGGCGTTTCATTGACATTAATGCAGGCTGGTCCGGAAAAGTGCATGACGCACGCATCTTTCGGAACACTGGCCTGTTCAGGAAGCTGCAACTTGGGACTTTTTTCCCAGACCAGAAGATCACCGTAGGGGAAGTCGAAATGCCCATTGTGATCCTTGGAGACTCCACTTATCCTTTAATGCCGTGGCTCATGAAACCCTACACAAGGAGCTGTGACAGCAGCAAGGAGCGGTTCAACAACAGGCTGAGCCGGTGCAGAATGACTGTGGAGTGTACTTTTGGCCGTTTAAAGGGCCGCTGGTGCTCTCTGTATGGGAAGCTGGACTTGGCCGATCACAGTATCCCCACAGTTATATCTGTGTGCTGTACCCTCCATAACATTTGTGAAGGGAAGGGTGAAAGATTCACTCAGGCATGGAACTCGGAGGTTCAACACCTGGAGGCTGAATTTGAACAATCAGAGAGCAGGGTTATTAGAGGGGCCCAGCACGGGGCTGCAAGGATTAGGGATGCCTTGAAGGAGCAATTTGAGGCTGAAAGCCACCAATAATGTGTGTGAAGTGCAGTGGTTCCAATGTTAGTAGGAATCTGTGTTTGCTACGCTGATTTGCAGTGCCTGTTGCTTTCCTGGGCTAAGGTATCTTTTACTTTATGCAATAATAAAGAATGTTTTCAAAGCCAAAAAATCCATGTATTGAAAAGAAACACAACTGCTTGGGAAACAGAAAGGGCAAGAGGGTGGGGTGGGGAACGGTACAATCACAGATTTGCGTATGTCCTGTTCTCATACTCAGCCTTCCTGTCTGGAGTGCTGTGCAATGAGTGCTGCACTTCAGGCTGGCTATAATGCATGGTGATGGAGGTTGAGTGCAGTGGGTGAGGGTCGTAGTTTGCAGGGCTGGGTGGTGAAGCTACAGGTGTTGGAGGCAGCTGGTGGCGATAAGAACCCGGATGTTGGGGAAATTGGGTTGGAGGTGACATGGGGGCACAAGGGAAAGAGTTTTGGGACAATGGCTGCAGAGGGGGCGGGCGCAGTAGTGCTCTGCCTCCATGGCTACGAATGCCTGGATAGAGTCCGCTTGGTGCTCCATGATGCTTATCAGCCGATCTGCGCTCTGCTGCCGGAGCTCCACGCTTTTGTGCCGACGCTTCTCATTCTGCTGGCAGATCCTCCATTCACTCTCCCTCCACTCCTGCACTTTTAGATTCTCGTTAAATGAGTGCTGAATTACTTCACGCAGCATGTCTTCTTTGCTTCTACGTGGACTCTTCCTGATTCTTTGCAGTCTCTCGGCTGGTGATAACATGGACGGCTGAGATCTCAAAGTTACATCTGTAAATGCAACACTTAACAGAGGCAGCATTGTTCACACCAGACAAAGCAATGATTCCCTCGTACTTAAGGAGGGCAAGCAAAATCTACACAATAGCATAATTTGCCCGTCCCAAAGCGAGTGCACATAACCTATGGGACCCCCAAAATGATGAGTAAGCATAGGGTCAAGCGGGACTGATTGTTTCATGGCTGTACTGCCCTCTGGGTTTCTGTGCCTGGGGGAGAGCCAACAGCTGCAGGGGGCACCTATACTGAACACTGTCCACACACTTTCCACAGGAGTTCGTCCTGGAAGATATCTCGCTGCTGAGGGTGACCTGGGAAGCAAGGGAGGATCTTCTACTACAATGCGGCTTCCGCCCTGGTCCATATGCAGCTTGCCTGTGTGCAGCAATGGTCCCCCCGCCCCTCACAGCAAAGTGGCACGGACGTGTTAGCCTGACTGGGACAAGGGCCACAGTGGCTCTCCCAAGAAACCTGTGCAAATGCATTGCCCAAGTTCTGGATGAGACCTTTGAAGAGATCATTGAGGCCGATTACCGCAATGTGAGAGCACATCAACGCCCTATTCCGCATCTAGGCATGCATGCAGCGCTAACTCTCTTTGCCCCAAGAGCCCTCACCAAATAACTTCCTTCCCAAAATAAAAGCCACTTACCGGGAACCTCCTCTGATGTTTGTTCTTCTACAAGCACCGGACGCTGTGACTGGCTACCTTCCTCCTGGCTTGAGAACGGCTCCTGGCTGCATGCATCTAGGGATGCCGGGGTGTCTTTCTCTGCCTCAGCACCCTCGCTCCCACTTTGCTCCTCCTGCCTTGTTGGACTGGGCTCTGAAGTGTCCATGGTGGTCTTCGGAGTGGACGTGGGGTCACTCCCAAGTATCGCGTCCAGCTCTTTGTAGAAACAGCAGATCGCGGCGGCAGCACCGGAGCGGCTGTTTGCCTCACGGGTTTTGCAGTAGGCATTCCGCAGCTCCTTCACTTTAACCCTGCACTGCAGTGCATCCCAGTCATGGCCCCTTTCCATCATGTTCCTTGATATCTGCCCAAAGGTATTGTAATTCCTACGGCTGGAGCGCAGCTGGGACTAGACAGCTTCCTCCCCTCAAACACTGAGGTCCAGCACCTCGCCATTGCTCCATGCTGGGGATTGCCTGGCACATGGAGGCATGGGCACCTGGAAAGATTTGCTGAGAGCACTCCATGGCTGCTGAGCAAACAGGAAGGGGATTTTCAAAATTCCCAGAGAATTTAAAGGGCAGGTCTGACAGTTGGTCACCTGAGGGCAGGGCAGCAGAGTTCAAAGTGATGACCAGAGTGGCTAGAACAGGCATTGTGGGACACTTCTGGAGGCCGATCAGAGCGCATTGACAGATCGGGGCATCCACACTGGCGCTGCGGTGCTCCAGCGGGGGCGCATCAAATGTTATTCCACTTGCTGAGGTGGATTACCAGGAGCGCTCTAGCCGCGGAGTCAGAGCGCTCTATGTGCCTTGCCAGTGTGGACGCGACGTGAGTTAGAGCGCACTGGGCTGCTTTAATGCACTCTAACTCGCAAGTGTAGCCATGTCCTTAGAAAAACCAAATACTACCACTTACTATAATGAGAAAAAATTCCCACAAGGCATGAAAAAAGCAGCTACATCACCCAACCAATTAGACTTTTTTTTTTAAAAAAAACAACAACTTTGGCATCTGGTTCCCATTTACACTACTTTGTCAGTGCAAAGGATCCTTAAAATGGGTGTATCTGTAATTTACTTCCACTTTCAGGCACCTTTATACTGAGAAAGAGAAACAGGTCTTGAACGATTTCTGAACTGAGGCTGCTAACTTTTACAGATACTCATGCTCTAGATAAATGAATGTTAATAAGCTCTCATTGACTATTATACATGGCACTACATACCTATTAGTGTTTGTCAGGTTACTTTCAATCAATGCATATTCAAGAGAGCTAACATACATAATGTCCATGGCACAGAAAATCATTGGCAGTAAGCAAACGTACGTACGTGTGTGCGCGTATGTTTGTTTTCTTGGAAAAAGTCTGGTAAGAAAGAAAACAATTTCTGTTAATCTAAAATCATATTCCCAAGAGTTAATGTGGTTGTTACTTAACCAGGGTTAGTGGGCCTGGAAATAGAATTCTTTATATTTACAGTTCAAAGGATTCCAGCAAAGGCAGAGATTTTCAGACATTAAACTTGCAACATAGGTTGCTGCCATTAGACCTGTAAGATAAGCTAATTGTTTTGCCCCCCAGGAAAAGTATACTGGTCATTTGGAATGCCAGGCCTCCTGCCAGTGAAAGCCCAAAATATGTAGTGTCCTTCCTAGGTACAGGTTGTTCCCATAAATCTTGTATAGCTCCCCATAACCTGCCTTCAGTATCAGATAACACCTCTTCCTTAGCTGATCAAGAAAAGTTTCTGCATGCATTATCTATGTTGAGATGATCACTGAAGAGCTCCTTAATCCTTCGCCTCTGATGCACACCCTAGTCAGAATCCGAAGGTTCTGACCAGAATAGAGAGAGATCACGGTCATCTGCATACCAACATCTTAGAATGTAATGCTATTTATTTGTTATAGCATGTTCCATACAACAGCGCCACAACATTCTTCACAGCTAATGAAGGCCTAAGTATATATATAAAAGTATGTAGGTGAGAAGTACACACTACAGTCAATACAACAGAGTAGGGTGAAGAACAGTAAAAAGGCTACATTAGGCGGAAAGTAAGCATGTGGGGAAATAAAGGACCAGGGAGCAAAACCTGACTGGTTTCAGAACAAAGCAGCTTGGTGCGGAGAGATCAAACAAGCTCTTGGTAAGGCCTGATGTATGTTTATGTTGAAGGTATACTCATGACAAACCTAAAGGCTGCGCATATATCAGGAAAATAAGTTTGCAAGAACACTGCCTGGCTGCACAAGTAATTTAGTCTCTCAGCTGCTGAGACTGTGAACAGTGGCACTTTGTAATCTTACGGGCAAAACAGCTCTAATGCCATCTGGTCATGTGTTTCCGGCCAAGATCACTTAGCACAGGCTGTGATGAAAAGTTGTGCGTCCTCCTAAAAATCCAAATTATGCCAGCTGTGCCACAAGGTCACTTGTGCATTCAAGGAGCTCAGCTGTCACTACCCTTCTGAAGATGGGAAGCAGGCTCTCTTGCCTCAGTAAGAAATCTAATCTTTCCTAGATGGCCTTAAGTTACTTCTTGCATTGGGGGAAAGTCCCAACTGAAATGCAAAAGCAGTTCCCTTCCATCAAAATGGTTTCTTTTGCAGCTAAGAACTAACAAAGGAGCATACAGGTATTGGTAGGGTGACAATACGTCCCTTTTTTAAGCCCTGTCCCAGACGCTCCGACTTTTTTGGCAGATCTGGGCATTTGTCCCATTTACTCTTGCCAACTGATCATCAGCTGGCAAGAACAAACTGGACAAATGCAGTTTTGCCCAAAAAGTGGGTGCAAATGAATGGGGGGGGGGGGGGGAGAGGCGTAAACGGCAACGCCAGCCCTGCACGGAAGGGAGGGCTTGGGAGAGAAGCTTGGGCCGGGCCATCACCATGCAGGCGGCCGGGCAGGTGGGCTTGGGCCGGTCCCACATGCGGGGAGAAGAGGGGGGCCTCGGGTTAGCCCCACGGGTAGCCGGCAGTGGGGCTTGAGCCAGTCCCATGCATGCAGGGGAGAGGGGGCCCTTGGGCTGCCCCCCGTGTGGGTAAGAGTTGTGTGGGGGGGGGGCTCTCTGTGTTCCAGAATTAATGTGAAATTCACTTTCTTCATTTTATTGTTATTCTGAGTTTCTTATCCTATGTATGAAAGCAACTCACCAAAACATATCTAAACAGCACTATGATGTGCAGTTGTCTGGAAAGACCTCGCTATGTAAGTTTTCTTTGTAGTATATATGTTTGCAGTCTTCCTACCCAAAATATCTACTATAGATAATGAAAGATATAGAATGTTTTCTTTCCTATAGGTTAATAGTTTCCTTTTAGCACAGTCCATTTACAGATACACTTCAGATTCTTACTTGTACTTTACAGCTTAGGAAATGTCTTAATTGTGACTGTTGTGCCTGTCTCAGCCTGTTTTTGTTCTCCAGCCTCAGTGAAAACTCCCGTTGACTTCAGTGGAAACTCCTGTTGACTTCAGTGTAGAACAATGGCAGGACTACGCACATTATTTCTATTTTCCTGCTCTGAAATTAGGAGAAGAAAAAAACGTGTCCAGGCCTTGACTACACTGCCACTTTACAGCACTGCAACTGTCTCGCTCGGGTGTGAAAAAACACCCCTCTGAGCGCTGCAAGTTTCAACACTGTAAAGTAACAGTGTAGACAGTGCACCAGCGCTGGTAGCCGTGCTCCCAGCGCTGGTAGCCGTGCTCCCAGCGCTGGTAGCCGTGCTCCCAGCGCTGGTAGCCGTGCTCCCAGCGCTGGTAGCTACTCCCCTCGTGGAGGTGGGTTTTTTATAGCGCTGTGGTGCAGCGACTACAGAGCCACATAAAGCACTGCTGCAGCAGCGCTTTAACATTGGTAGTGAAGACATACCCTTAGTTGTAGACTCCAGTCACCAGGATAGTGATAGGAAAGCACAGCAAGTAAGTGGCTGTGAAAAGTGATCATTTGCTAGAAGCATGACTATCTCACCCTGCAACGTAGTCACCAGAGATCTGATGATGCACCTCAGCTCCTCTTTCTCTTACTGGATATTTGTACATACATGTATTGAATCTGCTTTCTGGTTATTTTGGGTTATATGAAAAAAAAAATCACCTGCTTTAGCTTGGAATGGAGTGGGAATAGGGACAAATGCAAAAGAGAAGAGGAAGAGGCATGCGTGCACAAAATTGCTGTTTCTTAACAAGATCTCCATTTGTTACTGCACAAGTCAACTTTTTTTTTTAAAGCAGGGACAATCTATACTGTAATGTTACCATTTATCCATTCTGTCCCTTCCCACCACAAAAAAGATGATCTAACTCAGGTACCTATACAGCCCCCATTAGTGCACCTCCCAATCTTTAATGTATTTACCCTCACAAAACCCCAGTGAAGTAGGGAAGTGCTATTAGAATGGAGACGAAGGGTTAGGCTAGGCTTAGCATGGCAATGCCTGTCTTTAGTTGCCATGCTGTCCAGTGGAATCCACAGCCACAAGTTAGGCACCCGGGACACTGCACAGGGAGAGTTAGGCACCTGAGAATGAGATTCACAAAGGCCAGCATGCTCAGTAGGGAATCTCCACGGCCAATAGGAAATGCCGTGGCCTAAGACCTGCCCCTCAGAGAGAGTTAGGAACCTATCTCCTGGAGTGAGCCAGTTGTGAACCTCTCCTGGAGTTACGTGCCTAAACCAGATCAGCCCCTTTTTATGAAAAGCAACAGTAGTGGTGTGACACTAACCCTCACCCCCATATACTACTTAGAGATATTGTTATGATATGAATATAGCATAACTAAGATTCTAAGTGTTCTATGCAAGATGGGTCATGTGAGGTATCATTGGAAAGGTTATGATTTACTGAATATAATTATCCAATTTGTATGCACGTATATTTCTGTGTCTGAAGTTAGGAATATTAATGATGTAACAATTACAAGTGGGTTTACACTGGGGGACGCCCACAACACAGAATGCAATCAGCCTGGATGGGCCATTAGGGAGAACAATAGGACTTTGAAGATGCTAATCTCCCACCTTCCTGGGATGCTGCAAACAACCTTTGACTCAGGGCTAAGGCTGCGAGTTTGTCACGAAGGTCACGGATTCTGTGACTTTCTGTGATCTCTGTGACTTCTGCAGTGGCTGGTGCGCCTGGCCTGAGCCAGATGCGCCGGCCGCTGCTGAGGCAGTCTCAGGACCCCACATCCTCCTGCCGAGCAGCAGAGTTTGGGTGTGGGAGGGGGCAAGGGGTTGGGGCATGGGACGGGGTGAGATGGGCTCTGGGTGATGCTTACCTGGGGGCTCCCCAGAAGCGGCGACATTCCCCACACTCAGCTGCTAGGCGGAGGCATGGTCAGGCAGCTCTGCACACGGCCTCCACCCAGAGCGCTGGCTTTGCAGCTCCCATTGGCCGTGGTTCCCGGAGTTGTGGAGGCCGTGCCTGCAGGAAGAGGCAACGCGCAGAGCAGCCTGGCCACGCCTCTGCCTAGCAACTGAGTAAGGGGGATGTCACTGCTTCCGGGGAACCCCTCATGTAAGCACTACCCAGAGCCTGGCTCATCCCGTCCTGTGCCCCAACCTCCTGCCCCCTCCCACACCCAAACTCTGCTGCTGCTGTGGGGAGGGGAGGGAGGCGCAGAGTGAGGTAGGGAGCCTACCAGCCCTGACAACCCCCCTCCCAGCACCAGTGGGGTTCCTGGGCCACAGGCCACTGCCTGCACCCCCATAGCATCCAGGCCGCCCTCTCCCAGGACTCGCGGGGCCTCCAGGTAGCCCCCCTCCCCAAGTTTTAGTCACGGATATTTTTAGTAAAAGTAATGGACAGGTCACGGGCCGTGAATTTTTGTTTACTGTCCGTGACTTTTACTAAACATACCCATAATTAAAACGTAGCCTTACTCATGGCTGCTTTGACACTGCAGGTCATGTCACCTGGTACTGGTCTCCATCTTGGACTACTAGTATTTTTCCACTAATAGGGGGTGGGAATCAAACAGGAAACAAAGGACTCCCCGTATATGTAAATCCTATTTAAGGTAGGGAAGTGAGTTAATCCGGGTTCATTCTTCACTGAATCCCCACCTAGGATGACTGCTGGAAACATTTAAGAAATGAAAGACAAAAGCGGGGACGGGGGTGTGGGGGAGAGCTGAGGCCAGGAAAAGGTGTCTGGTCTGTGAAAGAAATGCCTAAAGCAACAATTAGGGTGAGAAATTACTACTTGTAACCAGTTTCTTTAATGTATTAAGCTTAGTTTGCATTTTTGTTTTATTTGTTCAGTAATCTGCTTTGATCTGTTTGCAATCTCTTATACTCACTTCTATCTTTTGTAGTTAATAAACATGTTTTTGTTGTCTCTAAAACCAGTTTGTGAAATTCATAACTGGGGGGCAAAAAGTTGTGCACATCTTCCTCCACACTGAGGAAGGGGGCAAATTTCAATTAGCGTACCCTATATAGTCCCCTGTGCAGCACAAGACAATACAATTTTGGGTTTACACTCCAGAAGTGTGCACTTGAGTGCTGGGTAATTCCCCAGCCGAGTCTTCTCATACAGAGCTAATGGCAGTGGCTGTGTCTTTCTGCAGCTGGTTGTGTCCCTCGCTGTGTTTGTGCTGGAGGCAGCTTGAAGGCCTGGCTCAGCAGGGCAGTGTAAGGGAGCCCAGCCTGGTGGAACAGGGGAACTCAGTGGTACCCCAGTACATCAGGTGGCACCCAGATTGGAGGGGGGGGGGGGAGATCAACCCATCACAGGTGGTACCACAATGTGCCCTTATACCCAATAGCTCAGTAGTTAGAGCACTGAGCCAGGATGTCAGAGACCCAGCTTTAGATCCCTTCTCAGCTGGATATGGAATAGGAACTTGAACCCAGGTTTCCCATTTCCCAGGTGAGTGCCCTAAGCACTGGGCTATAGAGTCAATCTCCAGGTCTTTGGTGCAATGAATATTTAAGTATTTTATACAAAGTGGAACGGCTTCAACAGGAGAAATACCCCACCGCAGACTGCCTCACAATACCTGTGGTTAGAGCACTTACATGGGATGCAGAAGATGTGGGCTCAAGTCCCTGCTCCACAGCCAGCAGAGGGGGAATTTGAACCCCTGCCTCACATCCCCTCGGTGAGTACTCTATCTACTAGGCTATCTGGTAGAAGTCCTCTGTTTTGTGTGGCATTTTGGAAAGATAAAGCATGACACTCCTTCAGGAGTCTGAAGGAAAACTAAAGAAGTCTAGATATCAATGATACCTCGATACTGGTTCCAGGGACTTTTAGATCAGTTCCATGTATTCTTAGGAGTCTAACACCAGTGACTTTGTACTAGGTTCATACACATGGCAATCATAATTTTGGGAGTGCGTTGAGGGGGGAAAAATTGAGCACAAAAACTACTCCTTAGATAGAAAGGGGGGAGGGATAGCTCAGTGGTTTGAGCATTGGCCTGCTAAACCCAGGGTTGTGAGTTCAATCCTTGAGGGGGCCATTTAGGGATCTGGGGCAAAAATCTGTCAGGGGACAGTACTTGGTCCTGCTAGTGAAGGCAGGGGACTGGACTCGACTCGATGACCTTTCAAGGTCTTTCCAGTTCTAGGAGATTGGCATATCTCCATTTATTAAATTATTAAAATATCCACAGAAGCTGACTTCCGGCGGCGCCCGTGGGTGCCTTCGCCCGGCGTCACACCAGGCCCTGCCCCCGACGCCGGGTGATGTCGCAGGGCCCCACCCCCGATGCCGGGTGACGTCGCGGGGCCCCGACGCCGACGCAACGTCATCCGGCGTCGGGGGCGGGGCCCCGCAACATCGCCCGGTGCTGCGGTGAGCTGGGCGCGGGCCCCGGTGTTGGCGGGGAGCTGCCGGTGGGTGCTGAGCACCCACCAATTTTTCCCCGTGGGTGCTCCAGCCCCGGAGCACCCACGGAGTCGGCACCTATGATTATATCTGTAAATAAGCAATTATAAATTGTTCCTTAGATATTAGTTTCATTAATTTCATAGGATGTTACAGAATAATTCATTGCTGACAGGAGTTGATGAGCTACCATTTCATTGTTGAACTATCTGTATCCAGCAATCTGTAATATTAGTTACATTAACTTGGGTTTGGTAGAATGAATTGCTCGTCAGAAGAAAAACAACCCCCAGTACATGTTTTTAAGAAGCCGAGTTATTTCAGTTCATTTTGAATCTCTAGCAGCACAGAAAGAGCACGGGCTGTTTCCAGATGAACCTTGCTATGAAACATCTTAATTCTGTGTTAACTCTACACATAGGTGCTTGATGTTTACATGCAAAGTGGCCAATAGTACAGATAACTAATAACATTTATTGTGGTGATTTGACTGTAAGAAAGGAAATTTATTGGATGGATTTGAACTGATGTAAATTTGCTGCTGGAAGCTGCAGGGTTCACGGGTTGTTTGGGAAGCTTTCGGTGTACAGCACAGGAAATACCAAACAGTCCAATTACAATGATGAAAGTGCTCAATCAACATGCTGTGGCCCATCGCTCTGGTAGGAAAACATTTGATCCACATAGCAGTTTGTGGCTTGCACAGATAGCGGCCGTTATCTCAAACGGTTGTCCTTTTGAAACACATTGCACAACAGAAGGACTGCAATTTTTATGACAGCACAGATTCCAATCTTTTTAGTCCTTTTAAGGAAAATTAATCATCGTAGCCTTCTGAAGGGGAAAAACTGCCCACTGCCATGCTGTTGCCGTTCATTATTCCTTTAAAGGGGCTATTCCTGGTCGCAAGGACTCTTCTACCCATCTCTGGCTATAAATCTCAATCTATTCCATAGATATCCTCACACTACCGCTGCTGATCAGGCAGCTTCTTTGTATTTGCTGTCTCCCAGTTCCTTGTGTGTACTTAGCACTATGCTCCTGCAGAGTCTGAATTAATTAATTGTGTGTGTTAAGGTGACCAGACGTCCCGATTTTATAGGGACAGTCCCCCTTTTTGGGTCTTTTTCTTATATAGGCTCTTATTACCCCCCACCCCGATTTTTCACCCTTGCTATCTGGTCACCCTAGAGAGAGAGTGTGGTGTGGGATAGATGATTATACATATATTTGTTGGGGTTAACTGACCTCTCAATACAAAGGAGAGTCACCTTTCACCAAGCTTCCTTCTGAGCTGTAAAGTAGGTGCCTGCACAATGTATAAATTTCAGCTGTAATGGATGGACAGAAAATTAAAATCCATCTCTTCACAAACCGAAGGAATAAGTCAAAGCTGTTTTTCAGCTATTCATTTAGGGCCCCATACAACAGCCATTGAAGTTAATGGGAATTCTTCCACTGACTCTAATGGGCTTTGTATCAGATCTTTACAAATAAAGTTTCATATTTAAGTAAACAAAATGACTGTTTTATGCTATATAAAAAGGACAATCAAAATGAGGGCTGTATCTCTCTGTTTACAAGTAAGGGCAGAAAGGTTATAAATATAGAAGTTGCTATGCCTGATCAGACTCTTGATCAATCTGCTTCAGTACTCTCTCTGTAGCAGTAACCTATTCCTTATACTTCAGAGAAAAGTGAAAAGCACAATACACCTGGCCAGCTATGCAATTCTGTAGACTAGAAGTAAATTGCTTCTGGACAATTGCATACTGTCATCATGCAACCTGAAGTTGAGAGAATTGGTTACCAGTACAATTGTCATTGGGATAGCTGGGAGTAATAACGGTCTTATAAATCTACCCCCATTATTAGCCTCTGACATCATGAAGCAGTGTCTTCCACATCTTTGTTACAACAATACTCTCTAATGCTATTCACTGTGTGAGATAGATTCTAAAAATGACTAGTATTCTGTTCTAGATTCATTTATACTCTTGAAGTACGACTGGCTTAGATAAAGCCAGTATTTCAATGATCCGTGCTTGCTTGGATTTTTCTTTCACCCTTTGGAATTACAGAAGGCCATACACATATGGCTTCAGAGTCTTCCAGTCAAAATTTTTGACTCCCACTATACCTACAGTTTCAGCCTTTTTAGAAGTTCCTACCAACATCACTGATTATATGGCACTGACCATACCAAACCTTGGGTTTGGTTAGATGACCTGTAAAATTGTCACAATGGCTACAGAGAATGGTCACAAGTGAAGATATACAACAGACGTAACATCTGAGTGTAATGCACGCAGACCTGGAAGCCCTTTAAAATTAGGATTTAGAAGTCAATAGGAGGGTTTAGAACTAACCACAAACTCAAACAATAGAGGTGTTTTTTTTATCATAGAATATCAAATATCATAGAATTTGCCCCAGATCCCTAAATGGCCCCCTCAAGGATTGAACTCACAACCCTGGGTTTAGCAGGCCAATGCTCAAACTACTGAGCTATGCTTTAGCTCAGTTGACCACTAGCTTCTTTCCTCTGTTTTACATGGTAAACATGGGTTTGTTTTATTTCCTTATGTTCTGGGGGCTGCAATTTTACAGTCTGATGCAGTGCATCTAATTTTCTCAGAACTACACCATGTGTCAGCTTTATTATCGTGTGCAAACATGAAAAATAATCGGCCAAGCTTTGTCTCTTACATCAATAGAAACCAAAGTCAGAATTTTGCATAATTTTATAAAAAGGTAATATATGTTCATCCAGAGGCTGTTACTGTCAATGTTACTTAAAGAAGGATTGCTCACTTCTCATCTCACTGCACTCTTTATATTTGACATGGGTCTTCTTTGGCTAAAATAAAACAGAATTGTTTCAGGCAAACTGCATTTCAGCTATATACACTTTTTTGATTTCCATTTTTGTTTTTAGAAACAAAAGGGAAATAACAAATACAGTCCAAGTATAGCCTTCTTGTTCATGACTAAGTTGTCCCACATAATTAAAGGTAATTGCTGGGTTCTTAATACCTTTGTATTTTCCACTGCAACTTCTAAAGAAAACTACTTAAATAATTCAAGATGAAAGAGGTATGAAATTTTGAAGGATGAATGCTCATTCAGTGTTTTCAGTCGGCCTTTTCTTCTTGTATTAAAGCCAAAAACAGTAAGTAATGTAGGCAGAAAAATTACAGAGCAATTGCTCACTGGTGACCAAAGGTAAGAAAGGTCAAATGTTTATTTCCTGTGTTGTTCCTATGGTTGCACTGCCCAGAATCTTTTAATTATATTTCATGGCACTCTGAACTTATAAAAGGACATAAAACATATTTATAGCTCACTTAAACTCCCAGTAATGAAACAGCCAGCCTACATGGGACCTCTGATAATCAATTGAAGACTTTCTGTATATTAATTTTTAGAATACATAAAAGGTAATTATGCATTTCTGTGGAGGACAAATACCTATCAAACTTGAGGGAGAATTATAGGAAAAGTGAATTGTTTGTTGATTGCACTTTGGTCTAAATCAGTCCAGCTGAAATTTTGCATTGATTGAAAAACAAACAAAAAAAACATTTCTTCTGCCTATTACTATTATTATAGCACAGGGATGGCCCGCGGCCCTCCAGGATAAGCTCCCTAGCGGGCCGAGCCAGTTTGTTTACCTGCCGCGTCCAAAGGTTCGGCCGATCACGGCTCCCACTGGCCGCAGTTCACCATTCCAGGCCAATGGGGGCTGCGGGAAGTGGTGCGGGCCGAGGGATGTGGTGGGAGCCCCGATCGGCCGAACCTGTGGACGTGGCAGGTAAACAAACCGGCCCAGCCCACCAAGGGGCTTACCCTGGCGGGCCGTATGCCAAAGGTTGCCAATCCCTGTTATAGCACCTACCAGCCAGCGTCACATTTTGCTAGGACACTGAACAAACATATAAGAGGGCTTATCTACGTGGGGAGTTATTCTGGAACAGCCATTTCTGATTCCTTGTGCGGATGCTCTTATTCTGGAGTAACAGCATCCACACATGGAATTAATCAGAAATATTCTGAATGAGCTTAATCCACTTTGGAAATTAATCAAGAATAGTTAATCCACTCTACATTTACACACCTCATTCCGGATTAATTTTCATGTGTAGATAAACTCATAAAAAGTTCCATTCTAACCAATGGAGCTTGATGCAGGTACTGATTAATAAACCAGAGAACTCAGTGAGCATTCTGCTGCAGTAATTATATTATGGGCAGGACTGGCTGCACCACCTAGTAGTGAGATTGCCTGCCACTTCCTATTATAAAACATTTTTGCAGTTGTTTTTAACTTTGTCAACCATCTGGGCTGAAATTTTCCATGCTGGGTGTCTGCCTCAGGGTGAATTTTTTGGAAAGTTTCCATCAAAATAGTTCAGCTTCTTCTGAGAACAAAACTAGAGAAATTTACATTTTGCAATCCTCAAAAATTCTGGTGACTTTTTCTTTAAGAAGCTCTACAGCCCTGATATTTTGGACCAGGGACCTGAAATTTGACAGGAAGATGGCCTGTGCCTTTTACTATTCCTCCAAAATAGTGGAGACTAACCCTGGGTAGGCAAGGAGAATGGGATCAGGATGAAGAAGAAACAGGACTGGGACAGGTTGGAGAGGATAGGGCTGAAGGGGTTAAACTTTGGGGAAAATGGGCAAAAGAGTCTGTGACCACTACAGCACACTTCCCTCCATAGCCTGGAATGGAACCCAAGATTCCGGAGTCTCACCGATCCTCTGTTCACAGCAGATATCTGTGATACCCACTTACCAAAAGTGTGTCTCTTCTCTTTCTAGTGCTGGTCCACATGACCTGTTGCTATCAGTTACCCTGCTAGCTCAAGTGGAAGAGGTCTGTGGAGTATATTTAAAGACTCCACCCTGGTGATAAACCATGTGGATGTCAATATGATGCCAACATGACAGAACGTCATTTTTTCCATTTGTTTTTATAAAACCCTAGGAAATAACCCACAAAAAACTATGTTAAAAGACCGTTATTAAAGTTGTGAAGTCCAACACTCAAAAGCTAGGAAATACTTGAATTAAGGTTACAGGGGTCCTCTGGAAAAATCCGTATGTGACCATGTAATTAAAGATGCTATCATAATGCATATCCACAAGGGGGGCAAATTAAGGTTGCTCAGGCAACCTGAATACTGGCATTTTCTAACTTTTGAGTGCTTGACTTTGCAAACAAGGTTCTTTTAATGTAGTTTTTTGTACGTTGTAATATTTGTTGTTTAGAGAAAAATAAACCCTTGGAGCCTTGTGAGTAATATTCTGCATAAGCATAGGGAAGATACCTGTTGGAAGCCCCAGTCCTAAAGACCTCTCAGAACGAGCTTCAGAGACTCATATCCGGGTGGGAAATAGGAGTAAAAGCCTAATAGTACTCGACAGTATTCTCTCCAGCGAATTAAGTGGTGCTTAAAAGCAGGTAAAAAAAGACAGCTCCACAGAAAACAAAACATCTTTCAAACAACAGAGTCTCATAGATTCATAGATTCTAGGGCTGGAAGGGACCTCGAGAGGTCATCGAGTCCAACCCCCTGCCCTCATGGCAGGACCAAATACTGTCTAGACCATCCCTGATAGACATTTATCTAACCTACTCTTAAATATCTCCAGAGATGGAGATTCCACAACCTCCCTGGGCAGTTTATTCCAGTGTTTAACCACCCTGACATTTAGGAACTTTTTCCTAATGTCCAACCTAAACCTCCCTTGCTGCAGTTTAAGCCCATTGCTTCTTGTTCTGTCCTTAGAGGCTAAGATGAACAAGTTTTCTCCCTCCTTCTTATGACACCCTTTTAGATACCTGAAGACCGCTATCATGTCCCCTCTCAGTCTTCTCTTTTCCAAACTAAACAAACCCAATTCCTTCAGCCTTCCTTCATAGGTCATGTTCTCTAGACCCTTAGTCATTCTTGTTGCTCTTCTCTGGACCCTCTCCAGTTTCTCGAAATGCGGTGCCCAGAACTGGACACAATACTCCAGTTGAGGCCTAACCAGCGCAGAGTAGAGCGGAAGATCATTGCAAGTTTTTGAAAAGAAAGATGTGTGGTATAGTAGAGAGGGCACCAGACTGGTAGCCAGGGGACATGGGTTCTATTCCCAGCTTGTCACTAACTTAGTTGTGATGTCAAACAAGTCATTTCATGTCTGTTTCCCTTTCTGCCCCTAGTCTGGCTTGTCCATTTACGGGATGTTACACAGTAAAGAAAAACTCACAAATGGCCTGTGCCAGCTGACTTGGGTTCACAGGGCTTGGGCTGCGGGGCTGTTTCATTGCTGTGAACATTTCCAGGCTCAGGCTGGAGCCCTGGGATCCTCCCACCCGGCAGGGGGTCCTAAAGCCTGGGCTCCAACCTGAGCCCGAAAGTCTACACAGCAGCGAAACAGCCCTGCACCAGGGATTGTGTCTCAGCATCTATATGTACAATGGAGCCCTGATCATGGTCCAGGCACCTACTTGCTTCTATTATAATAATATAAAAACAACTGCTTGTAATAAGCATAATTTGTGCAGAAAGAACCTATATCGCCCTGAATGACAGAAAATACACGAAGAAACACCCTCAAAAACAAAAGTAACCTGCTATGCAGAAACTTGCCATATTTATTGGTATCATAGTTTCAACTTTACTATATGTGCCAGGAACCCAGGTGGCACATAGCCTCACATGCCCAGTTTTTGGAACCGGGAAGAGAGCTAAATTAGATATTCAGCTGATTAGAAACAGAAGGATGAATCCGGAGAAGGACTGAGTTGTAGGTGCACAGACCCTCTTTGGATTTGGCTCATACAGCATAAATGTCATTGCAACAGAACTGCAGGAAGAAATTCTACTTCTTTACTTTTCTGAGAAAAACAGAGAAGAAGGCTGAAGGATGGGAGCTGTTCCAATTGAAAATTAGTTAAGTTTAATTGGCTCATTGTATGTTGGTTCATATAATAGGCTCCTCTGAAAAGCCATAGAGAAAAATTTTGTCTATTCATCTCTCATTTCATTGTTTTGATCTCAATCCGGCCATGTGAACACAACTGCACTCAGCATAATGGTTCTTCCATCACTGATGGTGACATCCAGCATTTATTATAAAAGCTAGGCTGATTGACTGTATATTCTGTGAAATTGGAGGTTTTCAGAAAGACTCATTCATTAGGCCCTACACATTAAAAATAAAACGCATCAACACGGTCTTCTAAAATGACTGTCAGGACATCACTAACTTCTTGGGAAATTATTCTGTACTATCCAATATCTCAGAGAAGCAGGTGACTTATTTCACACCCCAAAACAGATGTGCATTTCAGTGTTATTTAAGCACTTAGAAGAGAAGGGGTTTTTTTTTGGGGGGGGGAGGGACAGACGGACGGACAAAATATGGTAACATCTGTTGTTTTATAGCATATGCTGTAACTGAGACATATGCTTTACCTTTCCTACATAAATCTATGTATCATAAGCATGAACAAGCAGCTCATAATACCTTCTCTTTTGGGTCTGTTTGTCCTTGTACAAGGCACGCAAAAGCAGTGTGCTTTCTCATCCAGTCAGCACTTCCCTCCCCCCCCACACCCTTTTTTATAGGAAAGAATATTGTGTTTGTGTCATTCTTTAAAGTAAACTGCTGCATGCACACTAAAACATACCCCGCAGCATACAATGGATGTTTGCAGCTTCAATGTGAAGAGAACAAGCCGTAAGGAGAAAAAAACCTCCAGGTGGTAAAACTGTTATAGGTGAATATAAGCATTCACTTCCCCGAGGCAGCTACCTGTGAGGAGTAATCTCTCCATGTTCTGGAATGCACTTTTGATAGGTACCCCACCCCATTCCGCTAAAACCATAAATACTGAGTGAGATGCCCAATACTGTACATGAAACAAATCTGCAGAAAGCAGCAGCAGGACCATCATAAATCATTCCCAGTTGTTTGTGTTTTCTTAAGGTGGTTCTTTATCAGAAACAAACAGCAAAGCCACTGATGGCTCCTTTCACCTCACTTCTGAGAGGAATGAAAAAGAAGGGTCTTTTGTTGTGCGTTTTGTTGTTTCTTTTTCCATATGCCCCAGTTTTGCCACCTCTTCAGGACAACTCCCTTTTCTTGTCGGGTTCAAAGCTGTTTTGCACAAGCTGCCTTAGCGTAGGAAATTCAATGCTCCCTTTCAAAAGCATACTCATGCTCTAGCCACATCCTGCTCTCAGTAGTACTGAAGCTGCTCAGGTGACTGAGGGAAGAATTTGTCTCTGTCAATCAAACCCCAAAACTTTTTTTTTTTCCCCAAAAAGATTTTAGTGAATCAAATAGTAAATCATTTTGTTTCAGTGCTGAACTTCTTTCCCTTGTTGATTTAAAAAATACAATTAAAGGTAATTTCAAAACGAAAAGTAGTTTCGAATCAGAAAGTAAAAACATGTCATTGGAAATTGTCACAATGAAACACCCCTTTTTTTGATTTTTTAAAAAGGTTTTATTCAACTGAAACAATTTGCCAAAATCTATACAAATTCACAAAATGTGTCAGTTGACCTGAATCTATATTTTTTTGATAAAAAGAGTTTTGCTTGAAAAATGTCTCCCTGCGCTAAGTGTAACTGAGGGCAAAAATTGGCACTTTTTTTAAGTGGGTGAGCATTTAACAAATACACTGTAGTTAACTGTTACAACAATGCAGGGTGACGGTTATAAGCACATTTAGCTAATTTGTTAGCTCTTGAGGTTTTCTCCTGCTCATAAAGGTTTGTATTTTCACATCTCAGACAAAAAAAAAAAAAAAAAAAAAAGACTTTTCCATAGATGTTGCTAAATTTTTCACACACCTCAAGGTTTTCTCGGTGTTGTAATTCTGTCTTCCCCGCCAATTCTAGGAATCTTAAGATGTTTCACTGATTGAGGCAAAGTTATATTTATTTATTCTTTTGATGCATGTAGAATAATATGTCTATACCCCAAGCTCTGCAAGCCCCAACAATAAGGAAGCGTTCAGTCACAAAAACAGTACAGCCACCCAAAGCCGATCTCCAGAGCCCAATCAGAAAAATGGCTTCCAAAGCATATCCTGAAGTTCAGCAAACTCAGGCTGGTTTGGACCAATGGGGAAGCAAGTTCCAGAATCAAGCACGGTCCTTTGTCTTATAGCTCCAGGTTCAAGCTTGGGAGCTCCCAGAAATCTCAACTGCAGCAACATGAAATTTGGAGATATCAAGTAGGGGAATCCCAGGCCAGTTAGGGGTTTGTAAGTCAAAAGCAACAGACTTAAGTCCCAGCTGTGCTGCACCAATAGGCAGCCAGTGCAGATTCCAGAGTACTGGTGTCATGTGCTCCCAGAGAGACTAAGCATCAGCTGCAGTCTCCAAATGAACACGAGTTTAAGGCACAGTCCCACACAAAGCGCATGTTCCATGCGTAGCGATTCTGACTGTTTCACAGTGAAGCTGTGTGTGTGCGCATGTATCTGATACTAAAGATGGGCTCAAGCCACAAAATTCAAATGCCTCTAAGTTAATCAGTGTTTAGATCTGGAATTTTCATTCTGCCTGTTATAATGATATTTACAAAATATTTGCAAAAAAGTCAGATCCTGGACAGGATTTCGACCGCAAATTTTAATGGGGCAAAAAATAGGCTGGACAGCTCTCTATCCATCTGTTTTGTTTCAGCAGATGTTCACACAAGCAGAACTTTCTCCAGCAAATCAGAAGTTGATTTGATAAAATTCACTTTGTGTGTGTGTGTGTGTGTGTGTGTGTGTGTGTGTATACACACACACACACTTACAATCTTTACGCTAGTCTCCTAACTCCATTCTTGTACTGTATCCTAAAATAAGTGAATTCCTTTTACAAAGAAACATTTGACTGAACTTCAAAGAAGACAGAAGAGCAGAAAACACAATATTTTAGGAATCCCGTAAACGGTTAATCGTTGTTTCATGACAACTTCCAACACTCTCCACACCTTTACAAGTTAAAAGAATGATTCATTTTAAAAGAAACATGTAATTGTCTAAAAACAACTCCAAAGTCATGTTCTTAATCATGTGAATTGCCTTGTGTCATAATATACTTGTTCTCCAGCTACTCATATTTGAAGTTATGTAAGCTTGCAGAGGATATCAAATATTATAGTAGGCAATCTACTAAAATACATAATTTTATGTTAAATAAACTGTGATTGGTACATCTTAAAAATACTGGACTTTATGTCAGTTCATGTCAGCTATGTGGTAGGAAACGTAGATTTTCAATTTCACTTTTTGATATTCCCTTAAAAGGCCTAAATAATTATAAAAAGATTTCCTGGCTCACAGCTAAAGGTCAACAGCCACACAAGCAGTGCTGCTAACTGCATCGAAGTGTTTGAGAAGAAAAGACTGGCACAATATTTCACTCTTATTTAAAAGTGATTTTTAAAAAAGGGAGAGAGGGAGATAGATTAGGGTTGTAACAATTAAGCTTTGATTAAAACCATAAAAACAGCTTTGTTCCTTTCTGCTTGCAGCCCCTAACTGTCACTGCCCATTGACACTTGCTCTTATTCATTGTTTTTACACATCTATGCCAGCAGTGTTTAGAATATAATTACATGCCGTGCGAGTCCCAGGGAAAGCTTCTTAGATGAAGGGGTGGAGTAGCTATCCTACAGGCAGTTACAGAACTACAGTAGCTAGCATCAGCTATATAAAAATATGGGAAGTATAAATGAGTTGGGATGTATTCTAGATAAGCTGTAACCACCAATATATAGTATAATGCTATCAGATCTTTTCATTTGCCTTCTTCAGGTGGATCAGAGATTTGCCAGGCATTGGTTTTAATCAATAACTGATTTGAAAAAACAACAACTTTATGTTTTATCTGAAACCTTGAAAATGTAAGATTTCTTAACCTCTTAAAATACTCCATGTGTGCACACAGCTACACATTTGTGATGGACAAACAACAAAGAACAGTGAATTTTGCCAAAGAGGCTTTTACAAATAGAATGGCTATTGACTGCTGTTGGCATGAAGCAGGGAGTTTGTTGGCTAGCTACTGCTTTCCAACCAGCAGAGGGAGCACCACAAATTTTTTGCAGTTTTTTGTCCATGTAGGGTTTGGGGTTTTTTTACATGTAGGTATCAACATTTTAACCCCTCCCCCCATTCAGACTACATACATTTTAAACAGGGCAAATCTCAGATTAAAATCTATGTCCTTTTGAAGTAAGAAAAATGTCACATTTAAAACAATCTCCACAAACTCCCCCACCCCTCACCCCAGACAGTCCCAGTTATCTTCACATTTCTCTTTCAACAATCTGAAATATAGAAACAGGGCAAGATTTGCAGGTAAATAAGCCACAAGAAAAAGCTAACTGAGCCGTAACTAGCCTTCCTTATAAACACATCCTGAGTAGGCCCTATACATTTCTATATCTCATTGCTCCATTCCATATCAAGTTAAACTGCCCTGGGAATCTAGAATTCAAATAATAAATAATATGCAGAGGACAATCAAATCTTAAGATGGCAAGAACAGAGATCAATTCCATAGTTACGTTTTTTTTTAATTCAAATTTCATGCCTACATACTATTTTGACTGTTGCCCTATAAACACCTTCAGAGTTTGCCCCAGGAGCAGACAGTGAGAGTAACACACTGGATTGTAATTCCTGCAATTGGGCAGAGGTGATTTTTCATATATCAGGCTGTCAGACCATTTGGGGCTTTATAGACAAAACCAACAGGCTGAATTGCTCCCAAAGCAGCGTGTGGAACACCAGTGTAGAGCACAGTACTAATGAGGTGGGCACTTTTCTAGAGGAAGTTTCTGTGTCCTTTACAACTAAATGCTATTGCAGGGATCAGCAGTGAGACTACAAAGACATGATTTGCTGTGAAGCAATCTGCAACAGAAAGGGAAAGTGGTAGCCTTCAGGCTACCAACATGCCATCCTGCCACCAGAGAATCTGTGAATAACGTGAAATCCAGGCTGTAAATAATATTAGCAAAGGTTGTTACCCCATTCCAAGGGAAAATACACTCACTATTCTGTCCCATTCCCTCAAATACTTCCCTCCTATAATAAAAAGGAGATGAGGCGCTCAGGGTTATCCACATACCGATAACCCTGCAAGACAGAACACAGCACTCTCTCTCCCCTACAGGCCAAAGATACCATCAAACAAGAGGGATGAAAAGATGAAATCTTGCAGAACTCCATACATGAGTGACCTGGAGGAGGGGGAAAAGCACTTATTACCATACTTTGGGATCTCTCCCAAAGGAAGGGACAAAGCCAATGAAGGGCCTTTCCACTGCTTAACAGGCAATTTATCAAAACCTAGTAGTGAATAGTATTAGATCTACTGTATCAGCAGCTTCCAACAAAACCTACAAGGACATTTATACCTGTGTCCAGCACCGGAAAGAGCATAAATAGGGCCCTACCAAATTCATAGTCCATTTTGATCAATTGCACAGTCATAGGATTTTTAAAATAGTAAATTTCATGATTTCAGCTATTTAAATGTGAAATGTCACGGTGTTGTAATTGTAGGGGTCCTGACCCGAAAAGGAGTTGTGGGGCCGGTCGCAAGGTTATTGTAGGAGGGGTTGCGTTACTGCTACCCTTGCTTCTGTGATGCTGCTGGCAGCAGCACTGCCTTCAGAGCTGGTCAGCTGGAAAGCAGTGGCTGCTCCTGGGAGCTGAGCTCTAAAGGCAGAGACACCAGCAGCAGCAGCGCAGAAGTAAGGATGACACGGTATGGTGTTGCCACCTTTACTTCTTTGCTGCTGCCTGCAGAGCTGGGCCCTCAGTCAGCAGCCGCCACTCTCCGGCTACCCAGCTCTGAAGGCAGCAGGAAAGAAGTAAGGGTGGCATGGCATGGTATTGCCACCCTGACGTCTGTGGTGCTGCTGGCGGGGCACTGCCTTCAGAGTTGGGTGCTTGCCCAACAGCCGCCAGTCTCCGGCCGTCCTGCTGAAGGCAGCGCAGAAGTAAGGGTAACAATACCGTGACCCCCATAAAATAACCTTGCAACCCCATGGCAACTCCCTTTTGGGTCAGGACCCTCAGTTTAAGAAACACTGGTCTCCCCGGTGAAATCTGTATAGTAGTACAGGGTAAAAGCACACTAAAGACCAGATTTCATGGGGAAGACCAGATTTCACCGTCCATGACACATTTTTCATGGCCATGAATTTGGTAGGGCCCTAAGCATAAACTTCCAGTTCGAAGCAAGAGGAACTCCTATATTCGAGGCTGTTTAATAACATCACTCTTTGTGTGCAAAACATGTTGTTAACTGGAAACCAGCTGGCAATCCCAGTGGTTGAGGATGCATTTGTTTCTACAACTGATCTCCCCCTCCCCCACACCACACTGCAGCTTCAACTCCTTCGATCTGAAATTTCCAGTGGAGTTGTAAAGTCAAATTTCGCTCCTAGGCAAATTCAAACCCGAAATGATAAATATGCTTTTGCATCACGTGTCCTGCATAAATCATAAGCCCAATATTGATTGCAGCAGTAGTTAAGCAAACTAAAAAAGATGTAATGGGAGCAGGAAACATCTTCCTGGGCCTGAGGGCTCAACTGAGGTTATGCCTGCCACAAAAGAGCAATGATTTGTACATTGTGGTTTGATAAAGTAATACTTTGGTTTTTTGAACACAGATACTGCTTTGGGGCCAAGAAAAATGTTAGATGTATGTCTTAGAGAGATAAAAGAAATATTTTTCTCAAACACTGGAAAACAATCATAAAGAACATCTGGGTGGCTCCAATCAGAAATTTAGAAAGAGAAGGACCCTGGTTTTGTTTTTTTAAAGCCAACAATAAAACAAAATTAGGTTTATTAAAGTGTTTGCCTACAGGGCAATCTCTGTTTGTTAGTGCAATCCTCAATATTTTGAGCCAAATTCTATCTCAGTTACCTCCAGGATGTGGCACTGTGTTCAGTCACATGCCCTGGATGTGAGGGTAAGAGTAAGTATATGGGCCATGATTTTCAAAAGTGCTAATGAAGATTACAATATCTGGGTGCCCAACTTAAGGCACCGTAACGAGGCCTGATTTTCAGAGGGCAGCAAGTGTGCTCAACCCTTTCTGAAAATCAGGCCCTTTTACAGTGTCAAACTGGGCAAACAAAAGCCACTTTGGAAAATCCTGGCCATAATCTTTTCTCAGGACAAAATTACAAATTAATCCCAAGCTTCAAAAGAAAGCCTTTGCTATGGTCAACTTCAACTATGCAGCTGCAATGCACTGTGTAGAGATGCATTGCCTTGGTTTTTTTCCTATTCAGTGAAAAATACCTTAATCTTGGCTATCTGCTTCTGAAGGTCAGGCCAATTTCTGTATATCTGTGTGTTTCTTGAAATCTCCAATTTTACCCTTCTATCCATTATTACCTCCCTCCCACACACTGTTCTTTTAACTACAGCTCCATATGACAATTGTTGATAAAGGTAAGAGGACTGTGATTCTAAATGCCTGGCCTTTTTCAAAATAGGTATTGCTGATAATAGATATGGTTCCAGAATCATAGGTCAGCTCTATTTTGCCAATAAACCACTTATTTCCACTGGCCTTAAGACCTCAAAGCTCACAGCTTGCAGCTTGTGCTGCAAACCTGATTCCACTGGCATCAGAAGCAGCCAGCCAGCCAGATTCTTTGCTTAGTGCTTTGAAAGCGATGCTGTATCCCTGACATCCTACTTCTCCACAGCATTGTAAGGGTGAGTGCTACATTAAATTTCTGCCATGAGCAACTGAAGGCAAATGATACTTGCTAACCTATTTTTCATTCAGGAAACTAACTACAGACATCAGAGTCTTCCCTAGCATCATGATTTTCACCACTTCTGTGCCTATGTATACAGGTCTTAGCTACATACAGTTGTAAGACTCCTGAAAGGTCCTTAATAAAAACAGATTTTCTAAGTAATTCTCTAGTGAAAATGCAACATGTGCTAGAACTCATATTGAAAGCCATGCTACAATAACAGCTACAGAACACAATACACAAAGGTAGAGCCAGATGGCAAAAAGAACAAAGCTGTATGTTCTTTACTTACCATCAAAGTTTTTGTACTGAGATGTTAGGGTCACCTGTGCAGAGCGGCTGGCTTCTGTCATCATGTCTTCAAATTCACTTTGGCTTTTTTTTGCGAAATTCTCCTCCATCTCACTGGTGCAGCAGGTGTAGCCCTGCGGGCAGATTCTCAGGTGTTCTCCTAAAGTGAGAAAAAACAGTAAAAAAGGGTCTGAAAAAGAGATTTCATCCAAGATGACCTTAGTATCAAAATACCCCAACTACGCATAGCAAATCCAATTCTACCCTCATTTAATTATGTAACTGAGGGCAGAATTAGGTCAACCTATTTAGCCAGTAATGTAAGTTACTCCATTTTGCTATTGCAGATGCTCTGTGTCTGAACAGGAATTTTCTCATTCATAACTAGGATGTGAGGGGTGGGGAGAGAGGAATATTGCACTCTATTAAAACTCTGCCCAGAATCTCAAACTCTACCCAGAACCAATGGATGTCTCTGATTAAGTGATGATATTGGAATTGTTGTCATTAGACTTCAGCGTTAACACACTGAAACATGGCAACAGTCCACTTTTCTTAGAGCAATTGTTTGAGACTCCTAGCCAGAACAGTCAGACAGTGTGACCTCCCTTCCCATACTGGAGCAAGTTTCCACAACCATGACTAAACAGGGGGAGTTTGAAAGTCAATGGCATTTAGGTGCCAAACTCCCCTTTGTGTCTTTTAAAATCTCCTTCTTTACTCTTTTTTAAAATGAAACTTTATAATTTGCTGAAGCTGACAGGACGTGCAGAAACACATCAATATGGCATATTCTTGCTCAATATGGTCCCTGCTCACATGCCAGCTCTTTGTTCTGCTAGACCTGGCTTATGTTTGACAAAGTGTATCAAGAGGGGAAAACTCTGCTGCCCCAAATTTGACACCATCACTTCCTGAGAGAGAGATGAACTCTGACGGTGAAAAGCCTGTTTTAAACACAAGCCTTTTTGATAATTAGCAGCAATGACAAGAAAATATGAAATGTGAGATAATTCGTATTTTAAATTTAATACATTCAACAAAATTCTACAATAGGCATGCCCCTCCAGTGCCTCCTGCAACCTCTTTGTTGGGGCAAAATAAATATTTGCATAGGCACAGTTGGCAGCATCATTTAACAATTACCTGCTTTTTTAGGATTCTTGAGAAAGAGCCATCCACCTGCAAACACTCCTTGGATATCCCCTGGCTCCCAACTAGAGTGCAACTGAACGTAATCAGACATTTTTTCAAAAATCTTGTTTTAACCATGCACTGAGATAATCCAATTACACTGAAGTCAACATGTTTAATGTAATTTGATTGTGACTGCCAACAATTTCGCTGGCAATTTTAGAAGGTTGTTGCCTTAATATCATAGCTGAGCTGAAACATACTTAAAACCAAGTTTTGTCTTGTGTTTCTCTAGTCTATGTTAGAGCCTGATCCTGCACGCCCTCCAAATGGAGAATGTTCCATTAAAATCCATGAGAGCTCCTCATGTATACAACTTACAGGCTATACGTTCTTCAGGGCAGAGAATGTGTCTTACCCTGTTAAGCACAGTGTTAATTTGTGGCACTACAGAAAACATGTTTGCTCCCCATGCTTGTTTTTTTGATAGAGGTCATCCAGTATTTGTTGGTGTAAGCCTGCATAGGCTCCATGTACTCTGCTATACACAGCAGAACCACACTGGTGTTGCTGCCATCTTTACAAGGTGGGAGGGCAGGATTTTGCCCATAGCAGACAGACGACATGGTGCACGCTCGCACAGCGCGTTCAGGGCCTGAGCCCATATAACTGGAATCAATGGGAGTCTTTTCATTAGGTATGGCAGGACCA
The DNA here is from genome assembly GCA_037349315.1 of Chelydra serpentina. Taxonomy (NCBI): domain Eukaryota; kingdom Metazoa; phylum Chordata; order Testudines; family Chelydridae; genus Chelydra; species Chelydra serpentina. The sequence goes on from JBAIAC010000023.1 coordinate 3,666,943, forward strand.
GGGCAACTCCAGCAAGGTTCTATCTGAACTTCTGCCTCTCTAACCTGCAGCCACGTCATGTTGCCCAAATGTGACTTGCAGTTATTATCTTGAGTCCTGGTTCTTTCAGAGACCTTTCACCTCCGCTTCTGCATCACTGTGTTGCATAAGACTAGATAAAATTAAACTTCGGCGCATGAATTTCCGTCACTGGTCTCCACTTGCTCCTGCCTTCCCGTCTTAGGAAGGCAACATTTCCTACAAAGTCCCCTAACTCCAAGTGGCCCTTTCTCTTGGCTTCCCACAAGGAAAAAGGCACAACAGAAACCAACTGGCCCAGATAGGCAAACAAGCAGGAGCAGAAAGTTCCCATTTCAGAAGAACCACACATGTGTAACATGACACCCCTGACAAATAAAGTTTCAACTGTCTTTCTTGTCTAACGCCTTTCTTGCCCCAGTTTTCTCTCTCATGAACTAGCCTCTTACAATCCATTTCCCCACCCCGCTCTGTACGTATAAAGCTACATTTGTATGAAAATGCCAGTGTAAGGATTAGTGCCCTGCTTGGGGGCAGAGGGGGAAAGGAAAAGCTATAGTTTCTCACCAAGACATACCCTTGTTTCCTGTCACGGAAAATGAAAAAAGCTTCTTGCCCAGATTTTTCAGTTACTGGCGTACACTCCTCTGACTCACATGGCTTGTAACAAGGGGTTTGGTTTTATTTACACTTGCCCTACTGAGGTACACATCCATTAAATACAGCATTACCTAGGGGTAAGTGGCTGTCTGTAGTGTGTGTTTGGGGGTACTTGCTGTGTGCTGAGCTTGTGTCTGTTTGTTCATTTGTTTGTTTGAAGGACCATGTGCTGTGGCTGGCAGTTGGAAGCTGTGAGGTTCTACACCAGGCTTGAAACCTAGAAGCCTTAATCAGGGGGCGGGGCTAATCAGGGAGGCCAGGGCTTTATAAAGCAGCGAGCAAGCGACCAGGGGCTGCTAACAGGGAGTTTTGAGAGGGAGTTGGGAAGGGGGCAAGGTATACCTGCCATTCCCAAAACCTTTAACCCAAACTAAAGCCGGAGGCAGAGCGACCAGGGGAGCGGAGCGGACAGGGGGCTGCAGACAGGGGAGTTTGAGAGGGAGAGCAAGAGATCCCGCGGCTGAACAGGCTACCAGGTGAGAGTGAGTACTAGCTGTTGGTGGGAGTGTGTGTGTTTGACTGTTTGAATTTAAATTTTGATTCTGATTTCAGGTGATTTCAGTTTCAGCTGTTGTGGCAGTTGGGACTGAGTGCCTGACCCTGTTCCCTTGAGTGTTTGAGAGGGAGTTTGACAGAGGGAGGCCTACGATGGTTAGGAAGGCCCGCAACACCTGTGCCAGCACTGCTTCTGTCTCCTCCACCTGCGCCTGTAGCCAGACAGAGCACCTGAACATGGATGCTTCTACCCAGATCCTGGTGTGGTTTTGCAGGGACTGTAACTTGCAATTCCCACTTACTGATATCCAGGCTGGGGGGACCATCCAATGTGACAGGTGCCTGCTGGTGGAATCTCTCAGGCGACAGGTGGGAGAGCTACAGGAGGAGGTGGCTAGATTGAGGAGCATCCAAGTCCATGAACAATTCCTGGACAGTGTCCATGTGGAGACAGCTGAGGTAGCTGTCCCAGTACACAGGACTGCTGACACACCACTGGTGGAGGAGGAAATGGCTCATGGTGGACACTGGCAGCTGGTTACTTCTGGCAGCGGGCAGTGCTCCACCCCTGCTCCAAACCCTGCCGCCATGGTAATAGGAAACCGTTATGCTCTTCTTGATACAGGAGACAAGGAATCTCCCCCTACAGCAGAGGAGGAGAAGCCTCATACCACTAAGGCTGGGAAGTCTGCTGCCACCACTGCGAATAGGAAACGTAGGGTAGTGGGGGTCGGAGACTCTCTGCTGAGGGGGACGGAGGCGCCCATCTGTCGCCCTAACATTTCATCTCGGGAGGTATGCTGCCTGCCGAGGGCCCGTATCCGAGACATTGGATACGGAGGCATTGTCAAGGATTATCCGGCCTCTGACTACTACCCCATGCTACTCATCCATGTGGGCACAAATGATACTGCGAGATGTAACACTGAGCAGATCAAGAGTGACTACAGGGCTCTGGGTGTACGGGTGAAGGAGTTTGGAGCGCAGGTGGTATTCTCTTCGATCCTTCCTGTCAAAGGTAGGGGCACGGGCAGAGACAGGTGTATCGTGGAGGTGAATGCTTGGCTGCGAAGATGGTGTCGCCAGGAGGGCTTTGGCTTCCTCGACCACGGGATGCTAATCCAGGAAGAACTGCTATGCAGCGATGGTGTTCACCTTTCGAGGAGGGGAAAGACCCTATTTGGATACAGACTGGCTAACCTAGTGAGGAGGGCTTTAAACTAGGTTTGACGGGGACAGGTGAGCAAAGCAACATGGGGACCTGGGAGATGGGTCGGAAATAGGAGGGAGCGTGGGCTCTAATGACAAAGAGATAGGAGGATCAGGGCAAAACTGGGAGGCAAGATCAAATCAGTATCTTAGATGCCTGTATACAAATGCGAGAAGCATGGGTAATAAGCAGGAAGAACTAGAAGTGCTAATAAATAAATTCAACTATGACATTGTTGGCATCACCAAAACTTGGTGGGATAATACACATGATTGGAATGTTGGTATGGATGGGTACAGCTTGCTCAGGAAGGACAGACAGAGGAAAAAGGGAGGAGGTGTTGCCTTATATATTAAAAATGTACACACTTGGACTGAGGTGGAGATGGACATAGAGGACGGAAGTGTTGAGAGTCTCTGGGTTAGGCTAAAAGGGGTAAAAAACAAGGGTGATGTCAGGCTAGGAGTCTACTACAGGCCACCTAACCAGGTGGAAGAGGTGGATGAGGCTTTTTTTAAACAACTAACAAAATCATCCAAAGCCCAAGATTTGGTGGTGATGGGGGACTTCAACTATCCAGATATATGTTGGGAAAAATAACACAGCGGGGCACAGACTATCCAATAAGTTCTTGGACTGCATTGCAGACAACTTTTTATTTCAGAAGGTTGAAAAAGCTACTAGGGGGGAAGCTGTTCTAGATTTGATTTTAACAAATAGGGAGGAACTCGTTGAGAACTTGAAAGTAGAAGGCAGCTTGGATGAAAGTGATCATGAAATCATAGAGTTCACAATTCTAAGGAAGGGTAGAAGGGAGTACAGCAAAATAGAGACAATGGATTTAAGGAAAGCGGATTTTGGTAAGCTCAGAGAGCTGATAGGTAAGGTCCCATGGAAATCAAGACTGAGGGGAAAAACAACTGAGGAGAGCTGGCAGTATTTCAAAGGGACACTATTAAGGGCCCAAAAGCAAACTATTCCGCTGGGTAGGAAAGATAGAAAATGTGGCAAAAGACCACCTTGGCTTAACCACGAGACCTTGCAAGATCTAAAAAATAAAAAGGAGTCGTATACAAAATGGAAGCTAGGACAAATTACAAAGGATGAATATAGGCAAACAACACGGGAATGCAGGGGCAAGATTAGAAAGGCAAAGGCACAAAATGAGCTCAAACTAGCTACAGGAATAAAGGGAAACGAGAAAACTTTTTATCAATACATTAGAAGCAAGAGGAAGACCAAGGACAGGGTAGGCCCACTACTCAGTGAGGAGGGAGAAACAGTAACAGGAAACTTGGAAATGGCAGAGATGCTTAATGACTTCTTTGTTTCGGTCTTCACCGAGAAGTCTGAAGGAATGCCTAACATAGTGAATGCTAATGGGAAGGGGGAAGGTTTAGAAGATAAAATAAAAAAAGAAGAAGTTAAAAATCACTTAGATAAGTTAGATGCCTGCAAGTCACCAGGACCTGATGAAATGCATCCTAGAATACTCAAGGAGCTAATAGAGGAGGTATCTGAGCCTCTAGCTATTATCTTTGGCAAATCATGGGAGACAGGAGAGATTCCAGAAGACTGGAAAAGGGCAAATATAGTGCCCATCTATAAAAAGGGAAATAAAAACAACCCAGGAAACTACAGACCAGTTAGTTTAACTTCTGTGCCAGGGAAAATAATGGAGCAAGTAATTAAGGAAATCATCTGCAAACACTTGGAAGGTGGTACGGTGATAGGGAATAGCCAGCATGGATTTGTAAAGAACAAATCATGTCAAACCAATCTGATAACTTTCTTTGATAGGATAACAAGTCTTGTGGATAAGGGAGAAGCGGTGGATGTGGTATACCTAGACTTTAGTAAGGCATTTGATACGGTCTCGCATGATATTCTTATCAATAAACTAGGGAAATACAACTTTGATGGGGCTACTATAAGGTGGGTGCGCAACTGGCTGGATAACCGTACTCAGAGAGTAGTTATTAATGGTTCCCAATCCTGCTGGAAAGGTATAACGAGTGGGGTTCCGCAAGGGTCTGTTTTGGGACCGGCTCTGTTCAATATCTTCATCAAGGACTTGGATATTGGCATAGAAAGCATGCTTATTAAGTTTGCAGATGATACCAAACTGGGAGGGATTGCAACTGCTTTGGAGGATCTGGACAAATTGGAGAAATGGTCAGAGGTAAACAGGATGAAGTTTAATAAGGACAAATGCAAAGTGCTCCACTTAGGTAGGAACAATCAGTTTCACACATACAGAATGGGAGGAGACTGTCTAGGAAGGAGTACGGCAGAAAGGGATCTAGGGGTTATAGTGGACCACAAGCTAAATATGAGTCAACAGTGTGATGCTGTTGCAAAAAAAAGCAAACTTAATTCTGGGCTGCATTAACAGGTGTGTTGTGAGCAAGACACGAGAAGTCATTCTTCCGCTCTACTCTGTGCTGCTTAGGCCTCAACTGGAGTATTGTGTCCAGTTCTGGGCACCGCATTTCAAGAAAGATGTGGAGAAATTGGAGAGGGTCCAGAGAAGAGCAACAAGAATGAATAAGGGTCTAGAGAACATGACCTATGAAGGAAAGCTGAAGGAATTGGGTTTGTTTAGTTTGGAAAAGAGAAGACTGAGAGGGGACATGATAGCGGTCTTCAGGTATCTAAAAGGGTGTCATAAGGAAGAGGGAGAAAACTTGTTCATCTTAGCCTCTGAGGATAGAGCAAGAAGCAATGGGCTTAAACTGCAGCAAGGGAGGTTTAGGTTAGACATTAGGAAAAAGTTCTTAACTGTCAGGGTGGTTAAACACTGGAATAAACTACCCAGGGAGGTTGTGGAATCTCCATCTCTGGAGATATTTAAGTGTAGGTTAGATAAATGTCTATCAGGGATGGTCTAGACAGTATTTGGTCCTGCCATGAGGGCAGGGAGCTGGACTTGATGACCTCTCGAGGTCCCTTCCTGCCCTAGAATCTATGAATTACGGCCTTTCCGCTTTGCCTTGACTTGCAGTCAGTTTGAGGTGAGGCCTTGCTGTGTCAGACTTCATTTAAGGGTCTCCAAACAAACAAACTCAAAAGGCTGCCTTTACGAATGCACGGCCTTGAGTCAGGACAGATTTTGAGATAATCTTAGTTCTGCTCTAAAAGTAAGGCTTCATCCTGCACGCACTTAATCAGGGCCGGCTCAAGGCACCAGCGTTCCAAGCAGGTGCTTGGGGGGCTGCAATCTGTAAGGGGCGGAAGTCCGCGTGCTGTTAGGGTGGCATGCACGTTTCCACGGCGGCAGCGGCAATTCTGCGGCAGCTTCTATCTTCAGCTGCCCGCGGTGGCAATTTGGCAGCAGCTTGTGTCTTTTTTTTTTTTTTTTTTGCTTCGGCGGCAGCGCTCCGTCCGCTCCTTTTTGTTGTTGTTGCCTGAGGTGGCAAAAAAGCCAGAGCCGGCCCTGCACTCAATAACATGAGTAACTTTACACAGGTGTAGCCCCATTCCTCCTGTGTGTAAAGTTATTCACAAGCTTAAGTGTTTGTAGGGACAGATGAAAAGTCATTGGGAACCCTTTAAAATCCTGCTAATAAACCAATGTCTCCCCGCCACTCCAGGCAATATCCTATGACCTGGCATCTATTTCAAACCCCTTCTTTCCAATGTAACGAAAAGGTTTCAGGCTGTGGAGCAGGTACAAAAGAACAGCCCCCTTTCAAACACGAGACTGCCAAGCTGGAAACCATGGCAAGCCTGCTTCATGGCTCCATTCTGGAGACAACTGCACATTCATCAAAGCTGCAGGTCAAGCAGGTTCCTTTGCAATGGATTTTAGAAACAAAAGAAAGGACAAAACTTGAGGCTTTCCAGTCCAGAGGAGAACAGCGTCTCCCCTTGGGGAGGAAGCAACACTGAGAGACAGAACCCGGCAGTGTCAAAGTTTCATTACACACAATGAGGAGCAGCAAAAGTTTGAGGGTTGCTAATTAAAACATGACATGACCAGACAAAAATCTCCACTCTCCCATCCCTGTCAAATGCATGGGGTACATATGAGTAAATAGCATCATTCCAAAAACTTTCTGTGCTAACAGAGCACCAAACAGCCTCCAGCCAACACTTTTCAAAGAAAAGGAATGGAAGACAGACAGACAGACACACGGAAAGACAGAAAAGAAAAACCTCAAAGCTAAAATTGCCTATTTTTCTAAAACTTTTGTGGTTGGAACCTAAAAATCTATTTTAAGCACTTTTAACCCAAAGCAGATTCAGTTCTTTTTAAAACAATATTTATTTTCAACACTACAGTATTTTATCTCATTGGGAGAATGAAATTTCCAGCATTCCTCTTCACAATTCAAATGCATTGCACAAAACAGAGAAAGAGTTTTAAAGCTCTGTGAAAAAGCTGTGCTTTGGTTTTTAATCTGATCTATACTTCCAATGTTCACAGTCATTATTTATTTATGGGCTCAAAATAGGTGTGCTACACATTGTATTTTTGCTTTCCATTTATTTCAGAGTGCACTCGTTTGCTAATTTGCCTTTATGTCATTTTCTTCTTTGCTGAAGATGTGTTATAAATCTCTCTATATGCATTTGGCAAGATATTGCCTGCAAATATCTACAGTGAACAGCCAGGTATAGAAGTACTGTAAAGAGTAAATCCGTGAGATACAGTGCTTCTTCCCCATAGAGCTCTTAGTTAAGAAGCTTCTCCTAGTATAAAGATGATGAGCATTGCTACCATTCTGTTTAGCATCACATTACTCCTACCTCCCAAGGAAAGCTGTACAGGGTGGAAGCACAGCATTACAGAAGCAAATTTAGAAGCTGATTTAGGGCCTAACCCAAACCCCAATGGAAAGACTCCCAATGACTCCAATACACTTTGGATTAGGTTCTAAGAGAACCATCCTTTCAATTTCAGAGGCTGAGATTCCAATAGTATCCAAGATCATAAGTCTGGCCATCTCTTCCGAATGCTTGTTTGTGCAAATATCCAAACCACTACAGCACTGTCGGCAAGTGAAGTTCAGGAGTGATGCAGGGCAGTGATGATGCTGAGTCAGGAGTGAGCGGCTTTGGCAGAGCTGTGTGGGGAAGTCTGCCCAGTATCTGCCCACACTGTGCTTGGCTCAACTCAGGGATATTAGCTCCTCGCTTCCTTAAGTATTCAAAATTCACTCCCATATTTTTAATAAGGAGAAGATATAAATTCAAAATTACATTCTCTACTTTAAAAACAACACAATCAGCTTATCTGATAGTTCAATTGGTAGCACAACACACCGTCCCACAAAAGACACAGATTTCCTGAAGAACTTTCAGATTCTCATTCTTCTTATGCTAGCAGAGCCTTGGAAAAGCCAAAGGGCCAAACTCTCTGCCAAAGTACACACTGGCGTCAAACCATGAGCATGGTGTGTAACGTCAGCACAGAATGTGTCCCACAGAGTTATAACCTCTTTATAAAAGCCTTTAACATATTTGAAGACTATCAGGTCCCTCCCTCAGTTTTTTTCTCTCAAGACTAAACATGCCCATTTATCCTAACCGTACCTCACTGCTCACATTTTAAGTCTTTTATCATTTTTACAGCTCTCCTCTCGTCTCTCTCCAATTTGTCCACATGTTTTCTTAGAGTGTGGCTCCCAAAATGGGACACAATACTTCAGCTGAGGCCTCACAAGGGCCAAGTAGAGTGGAACAATTATCTCCCATGTCTTACATATGACACACCTGTTAATATACCCCAGAAGGAGATTAGCCTTTTTGGCAACAAGATCACATTGTTGGCTCATGTTCAATTTGTGATCCATATAACTCCCACATCCTTTTCAGCAGTACTACCATCTAACCAGTTTTCCCCATGTTGTAGTTGTACATCTGATTTTTCCTTCCTAAGTGTAATGCTTTGCACTTGTCTTTTTCAAATTTCATCTTGCTGATTACAGACCAATTCTCCAATATATCAAGGTTGTTTTAAATTCTAACCATGTCCTCCTAAGTGTTTGCAACCCCTCTTCCCCTCCTCTCCCATCTCCCTTGGTATCAACCATAAATTTTATAAGCAAACTCTCCACTCCATTATCCAAGTCATTAATGAAAATATTAACTAGCACTGTTTGTATACCAATAATACTTCCCAATCTCACAAAGAAGTTGAGAGATTTAATTATTTATTTATAAAGGGCTTTGGGTTATTTGGATGGAATGCATTTTAGTATATAAATGCAAATTATTTCAAAATTATTTCCCCAAGAGGTTCATTTATTTCAGGTTGTAACAAAAACAGTTGTAATTCTTCCCCTAGTATTTGAGACCGTATATCTAGGTGTTCTCTAATCCTCTTCCAAAACTCATTTTATTCTTCTAGACCACAGGTTCTCAAACTGTGGTCTGCGGACCACCAGTGGTCCACAAGTTCCATTCAGGTGGTCCGTGGATAGTTCCCTATAAGGTGCATCACTGGGGGGGCCGCACTCAAGAGAACGAAAGGCCACCCACCTAATTAGTGGAGCCGCGCAGGCGTGGCTCCACTAATTAGGTGCCTGGACCCTGGAGAAGACGCACTTGTAAGGTGAGGTGATGGCCTTGGGGGGAATAAGGGGGTAGGTGGGAGGGGGCAGTGGAGTGAGAAGAAGGGGTGGGGGGAATTTGGGACATGCAGGGGTACGGTGGCCAGAGAAAGAGGCGACTTTCCGCAGCTCCAGGGCTGTGGCTGCCGGGGAGAGATGGCCCTCCTTCCCAGCCTCAGCTCTGTGGGGCTGCTGTGGCAGGGGAGAGAGGGAGAGACCCCCCCTCCTTCCCAGCCCCAACTCAGGGGCTGCCTCAGTGGTGGGGAGAGGGCACATCCATCACATTAGAAAGGTAAAACTACGGATATTAAAATATGAGTTGTGCGCTTTTATTTGTAGAACAAGAAAAACATTTTTTTTTATATAGCACTTTTATCCAGAGTGCTTTACAATAGTTAGCTAACGGTACAAACAACATTTGGAAAGATCATTAAGTGGTCCCCCAACGCCCTCAGCAATTTTCAAGTGGTCCGCGGAAAAAAAAGTTTGAGAACCACTGTTCTAGACCAAAAATTTCCTAACAAGTGGCCACTGACTGCATGCATCAGATTTTGGGTGCCCAATCTGAGCACCTGCAACTTCTTAGTGTTCTCAGATTGGGCACTCAAACATTGAGACACCTACTCAATTAAAAATTTGGCTGGTCTTTCTAATTTTCAGGTTTGCTGTAATTAAGTGAAATCCCAAATACATCTCTCCTTCAGCCAGCTCTCTAACTGTAGCTGTAAAATAATTCAGGGGCCTCAAAAGTTCAGCCCATCAGTCAGAGTCGGCAAGTGAATGGTTTGATCCGAACTGCCAAGGAATTCCAAAGTTATCCCATTTACTTCCCCCGGTATACCTCTGTATTTCTGCATGCCTAATTCCTATTAATGCTAATGAAAGTCAGATGCGGGCACTGACGGGAGAATAAAATAGTCAGCCCAAGCGTATGCTGCTGCTTTTGCAAATGTCAAAGTAATTGTGGCAGGTGAAAAGCAAGGCAGGAGAACAACAGGACATGTCAGAAAAGTTCCGAACATCTTGCAAAGAAGCAGTACAACAGGAGAAAATCCCATGCTGTGTGTCTGAGGGGCATTTCAGAGCCTTGTCATCACCACCAAAGAAGCAATTATCTGATGAAGGGAGCGAACCACAACTTACTGCTTCTACTCTTGCACTTATATTCAGTAGGGCGTGTCACCTGAGGATCTCAAAGCACCTCACAGGTCAGTCAGCTAGCTCACATCTATTCCTATGGCAGTAGTACCATGTCATCAGCTCCCACTGCGGTCATCTCAGAATTCCAGGCATGCATAAGGAGATAGCCTGTGCTCCCAGCCTTCCCCCTGTCCCGTGCACATACATGTGTATGTCTTGGGCCTGGTTCCCCTCTGATCGCTGGGATGGGTACACCCTTGTCCTTCCCACAACCAACGGTCTCTGAAAGAGGGCGCTCCCCACCCCCAGCTCTTCCTTATCCCCTCCCACTGTCCCTGGCTTCTGGGGCAGGTGAGGGAAGAATGTCCTCATGTGCTCCACATGTGAATCCTGCCCCTCGACAGTTATTCCACAGAAGAGCAGTAGGTTGTCAAAGCACATGGGTGCTGAGGAAGAGTGCTGGCTGACCCTGCTAGCAGAAGCCTCAGCGATCAGTGCAAAGCTACAGGTCAGAGAGCCTCCGCCCCTCCCCACCCCGACACATACACACCATTCCCTGTGTAAGGTAGCTAGCTATCATTATACCCGTTACAGTGAGGTGCAGATAGGTTCAATGACCTGCCCAATATCACTGCTATCAAACATAGCCTAGCAGTGCTGCTTGCTAAATCAGAGTGCAAAAGAAAGCTATTTGTGTAGGAAATCAGGATATTAGCCAGCCAGGGTAAGTCTTGTTCCTCTTCCTGCCCTTTAAAGGTTTGTCTGTCAAAACCAGTTACTTTGTTAGCCTAAAGGGTAAATACAAGGTCATCTAATTCTCTGCTGATTGCTTATGTTGCAAAATGCTGGTTTATTGGTTTTAGGTTTACATTTAATGCCAGTGGAGTCACTAAAGTGCTTGCACATCATATCCACAGCAGTTTTCTCATGTTCTGCCAAAATACTTTGGGCTGCATTTTCCCCTCTGTCCTCAGAAGTAAATAGGAGGACGGCATGCCTGGGGGCAGGCATGGAAGGAAAGCACTAGTTCTGAGAGATGAGTAGTGGAGGGTCAAGGAAGGGGGAATGCCTGCTCAGAAGCAGAGGGTGGCGCACCATGGAAGGTGAGCACCAACTCAGAGATATGGGGTGGGGTGGTTGTGCCAGTTTGAATTTACAATTTCTCTGGCTCCTTGACTCCTAGGGGCTCTCTACAGATTGCAAGGTATGGAGGGTATGATGCTGCTGGGAGCCTCATCTGTCTGTGGCCTGCCCCATTGCAGGCTCTGTGAATATCTGATAGGACATCTGATCAGAAATTAACGCTACAGGAAGCAGGAACTCCTCTACAGTTGTTAATATACAGCCATGGAGGGAGACGGGATAAAGGCCATCAGTGCAGCTGTGCTGAGATATGCAGACCTCCCTGGGTGTCTTGGGATTCAGGTGGCTCTATGGAGATTCATTGGATTATGAGGTCAAATCCCACATGGAGCAATGCAGCGGAATCTCAGTGGGACAAATTCTCTGCTAGGGTAACTCTACTGCAGAAGGGGTTACTAACTTTGTGCAGTAATGGTGGTTCCTCCAGATGCCTGCCCCTATGGACGCTCCACTGCAGATGTGCATGCACCTCCCAAGTGCTTGATCAGAGATTTTCAGTTAGCAGTGTGTATTCAGTCCGCACATGCACCCTATGCCTCCTCATGCCAAAATCGAAGTAGTATAAGGGTGTGTGGGCAAACCACCCTCAGTTACTTCTCCACCCAAATGTCCCCCAAGGAACAGGCTGAAGCAGAGGGAAATGAGGGCAAGTACTGGAGCAGCCATAGGGGGACACATCTGGAAGAACCACAGTTACTGCACAAAGTGACTAACCGCTTCTTCTAAGAGTCGTGTGCCAATGGGTGCCTCACTTCAAGTGACTTTCGAGCAGTATCCCCAGATGGAGGAGAACCTTAGTTACGAATTTAAGGTGTGGATGTAATAAGCAGGGACTTCGGTTCATCCATTATCGAGAGATCCTTTGTATATCTAAATTCTTGTGGTGCCGAGTACAGTAGCGGTACCAATGTGGTAGCTGAGTTCACCAAAGCAGACAATACCATTGATAGTGGACATACCAAAGTATACGCCGATGCTGTCTGGTGCAGTTACTTATTTGATGCTCTGTGTGCTGAGCGCGTAGGTACCGGTGGCTGAGCTGAGCTCAACGGTGCCAGTCCAGAGTGCCTATACTCATCCTCCTGGCTCATAGAGGGTACTGAGGCCCAACGGAAGCTGCGTCTCTCCTTTGACCTCCAGAACATTATGGCCTCGCTGGCACGAGAGGAGAAGTCCTTTGCCTCAACAGTACTGAGTCGAAAGGTCAAGGCTTCGGAGACCATAGATCTTGTCAGGGACCTGAACTTCTTCGGAGCTGGCTCCCTAAGGAGAGAGTCCACGCACCTCTTTTTAGAAGCCTCCCCTGAAGCCTCCAATGTCTTCCCTTTCTTAAAGGAAGCCTGTGCCGAGGTTGAAGGGGCACTGGCCTGTTAGACAGATGTATAGGGTGTCCCCTGACCTGAGGCAGAATCTGGCTGAAGTGAGTGTTCCATCATTTACAGTGAGTTTAATCTCCCTGGTTTTTTCCTTGCCCTGGATTTGAGGTCCAGGAATCATAGAATAGAAGATCAGAGTTAGACGGGACCTCAGGAGGTCATCTAGTCCAACCCCCTGCTCAAAGCAGGACCAAACCCCAACTAAATCATTCCAGCCAGGGCTTTGTCAAGCCTGACCTTAAAAACCTTTAAGGAAGGAGATTCCACCACCTCTTCCACCACTTCCCAAGGAAGAAGCTGTCCTTCTGGGAGAGGTGGGACTCCCCTAAGCAAAGGACACATTTTGAGTGGCTGTCACTCACAGGTATAGCCTCTTGGCAGGAGAGGCAAAGTTTGAAGCCTGGCAAGCCAAGCATACCCTGCCGGGGAAACAAGTCTACTGGAGGGAAGAGGGCAGAAAAAACTCAATCCTCTCACTATTATAATTAGTTAGATAACTGTACTAACAGCTAACTAATCTTAACAAAAGCCGAGGCATGCTCAAGGTGGACATGCTAAGGCTCCAGCTCAGGCTGAGATGGCTGAGGAAGGAATGGAGGGCAATTTGCCTGCATAACCCTATATAGCCTTGGTGTCTAGCAGGGGGAGGCATCTGGCGCATGCACAGGCTGAACGGACACTGCAAATTGATAATCTCTGATCAAGAGCTTGAGAGGCACATGTGCACCTGAAGTGGAGCACCAGAGGGACACTACTCAAAAAAGTAGTGTATAATTATTTCAGCTTTTGTCATTCACATTAAATGGAGTTATCCAAGCAAAGAATGACTCAAGAAGTTGAAATTCTTTCCGCAAAGAGGAGAATATGGCCCTTTATTATTGTTAGAGCCAAAAACCCAGATCAGAACAGTTCAGATCTGAATCCAGATCCAAACTTTGTAGCTCGAGCCTATCTAATTATTTTTGAGGCTGACATTCATCTTGGTAGCAACAAAGACAAACACACACAAAAAGCAAATACAGTACAGTACAGTACTGTGTTAAACAAACTACTAAAAAATAAAGGGAAAACAGCATTTTAATTCTGTACAGCAAAGTTTCAAAGTTGTACTGAGTCAATGTTCAGATGTAAACTTTTGAAAGAACTATAACATTTTGTTCAGAGTTACGAACATTTCAGAGTTGCGAACAACCTCCATTCCTGAGGTATTCGTAACTGTGAGGTTCTACTGTACCATCCACACAGCTGTCAAACTCACTATACAGAATACAACAGCAGATACTGAGTATTCTCTTTTCAATCTAAACTCTGTCACATTGCAGTGTTGGTGTCAACTGGTTGAGAACTTTTGGAAAGAGTATGGGCTAATCTTACCATGAAAAGAGCCTCACAGACTTCAATGGTGCTGTGGTATAAGCACGGTGATCAGGACTGGACTCTAAATTGGTGGTATACTGAAAATGAAATACAATTTCTGTCATTCCCAATGGAGAGTGACAATGTCTCGGGGGAGGAGGGGCTGATAAGAAGAATTCAGGTCTTTTCCAATTGCACACCACTGGTTTGAATTTGTCCCACATCAGTAGCATTTTTATCTCCTTGCCATTTGATGGTTCCTCAAATGGCCAGCACTATCTGCAATCAGGTAATATTCTAATTTCAGATAAAGAAAACAAGCCCTGTGCTTTATGCCTTTTAACATCAATGCTAAAAAAACCAAGGTAAAAAAATGAAGTCCTGGATATGTTTAATCAGTCCAAGTTCTATACACTATAAGCATGCGCAATAGCAGGATACTTCTGACCAACACACACACCTGCTTTCGACCAAGAGAGGTTACAAATAATCCTCCTACAGAAGGACTTACTAAGACATCAAAACACTGTTGGCCAAATAAGACAACCTAACCTGATTACTGCATAGAGTCAGAACTTTACCAGGTTAGCACCACCTGATAACTGCCTTACAGTGAAATTGTAACATAATGAATACATTATGTGCGCGCGTGCATTTGGAAACTTTCACTGTCTGTTCTCTACTTGTTCTATGATTCACTTGAGGACTTCAGTCTCCAAGGGCTGTCAATCCAGCCCCATTCAGATGCACTGGAAATGTGGCACCCATTTGCTTTATCCAAGCCAAAGAGGGAGGCAATTATGGGGAATGTTAACATGGCAAAGAAAAAATTAATTAACAAAGATGAGGGTAAAGGCCACCACCTTGCCCTGGGAGAATATTAAATATAGAGTGGATAAGACAAAGGTTTCAAATGAAACGATACTCTTGCAGCTTCTAAGGTCATGTTTGTACGTTTCAATAACAAATCCCCTAAAGAAACAGATTGTAGAAAATGCCACATATATTGACAGCGTTCTTGACTCCTGCTGAAACAATCTGTGTTAAAGCGACTTACCTGCCTAATCTTAACCTCTTTATTCATACACTTTTCCAGACCCTAACCATGACACCACACTTATTTCTCTATGTAGACCTCAATTCTGAACTTAGTTACACAGTGTGACCACACCACTCACCTGAATGGGTGCTGCATGTATGTATCTGAGGGCAAAATAGGACCTAATGAGTTGTTTGAAGCCTATGTTTTTGGGTAAGGTAGGAGATGCTTGATGATTTACAGTAAATATCTTTTTCAGAGGTTTGAGACAGGGATGAAAGAATGATTTAAGCGTCAAATCCACATATTCCGCAGGCAATGAAAGCGCTAAATCTAGCAGAACTGACATAATTACTCCTGCATACCAAAGAGCATTGCTCCCCGGCATCTCTCTCCACAGCACCGATTCTACTGGCCTCAGGTGCATGGACTCTAATAATGGTTCATGAGCAGCTTGCTCGGGGGGGGGGGGGGGGGAGGGAAGGAGGGGGGGAAGAGATTCATTACATAAGGCCTTGTGATGGAGTCGAGGGTATGGTCTTCAATTAGCACCTTAAGAGTAAACCACCCTTAGAAAAAAAATCCAATTCAAACTAGAACACTTTAAAAATATTGTGTATGTCTGATTACAGAAGAGAGACATAGGCAATTTAGTATTATGCTATTTTCTGTTAACGTCTATGAAGACAGGAGGCCCCTATAAGGCATGTTAGGCAAGGCAAGAATTATCTTGTCTTTTTACATAAGACTTCTGAGGAAATATTGATGCTTTGTTCCATAATCCACTGTTATTGACCATTTTCAGAGTTGTCCTGAGCATAATGGCCTCTTATCCTATGTTCTGGCTAGCAGTTTTTTTAAACACAGTGACTTTTATCCACAGCTAGATCTTGTACTACATTACAGAAAAATGGTTCCTATCCTATCACATGAAGATTAATCAAAGTCTTCTGGACAATACAAATAAATTATTCAATTCATTTACATATGTGTTGCTCTTCATTAAGTATGTAACATCCTTATGGAAGAAGGAAAGGAATTAATTAAGCAGGACCTTTCTCCATTTCTTCTTAGATTAATACTGAGCATTCTAGTTATTTGAAGTTATGACATTAATTACTACTACATCAAGTTTTCCATCTCTTGCATTGGCAGTTTGCTACCTAATGGAAGCATATTCCCATAAAGCACCACTACAGGAAACTGAAGGTTAACAAAATGATGAGAGTCCTACAGAGGTGTTTTAAGGTTGAAGGACCCCTTAAAGTTAGATGTTGGTTTATGCCCTTAAGCATAAACTCTTGGGGGTTGTGTATGGATTGGTTGGTGCATTTTTCACCTTTGGAACCCTGGATGTTTATCGTCATCCATATAAAGGTCCAATTTTCCCTTATTTTTTTCTTTTTTGTTTGTTCGTGCACATTCACTGTCCTTTGTTTTGATCAGAAGTGAAAGTGCTAAAAAGCTTAGAGTGACTGTTCTTAAATTTATTTCCATCCCAAATGGAAGAAGGAAGTACCAGAAATCTTGTGAGAGGGTGAATTTCCAAGATTTGCCAGGCAAAGTTCACATAGTTGGCATAAAATTTCCAGAACTATCTCAATGCCTGCATAATTATCAAAATCAACCTTGGAGCCTGTGGAGATTAATTCATCACTAGAGTACAGCAACCTTTTCAGGACGACTCATGGTAAAAGGAGAGCTGGTATCCACCTTACATTTCTGAATGTCCAGGTGAACACTGGTGTAAAGGAAAACAGATGATTTCCTTTATCTGTTTTAAAGGAAACCTGTGTCACTGTTTTTCTTTTTACAGTTCACTCTGCTCGTTTGAATTATACATCCCTGCAGATTACAAAACCATCTATTTATGGCAAATGGTTAAATGAAGTAAAGATTCAATGGATATCAAGACTGAACTAATTCTTTCACCCTTACGGCTGGTCCATGTCAGTGTGTGCTGAGACACACTGACAGGGCAGAGTGGGCGAGTCTGGCTGTGCTGCATTTGGTATGTGGATAGATCACTTCTGTCTTCGAGACTGTCATTTCATCACCTTTCACCACCACTCAGAAAATAAAGGACCAGCCTTAGATAGCAGTGAGTGCAACTCCATAGTCTTGCACCAGGTCTGTATTTGATCCAAAGCATTTACACTTTCAGAATAAAATCTTACTAGGGAAACTTATTTTAAGCAACAGCTCTTTGAATACTTAATGAAAATGTACTTAGTCTTAAAATATAAAAACGATATAAGCTGTTCTTCCCTCAGCATCATCAACATATGACCAAGAAATGTTGCCAGTATCTGTCTTTTAGTAAGATTAGTGCTGGGTTTGTGTGGTATCCTATTTATAACTTTGACAAACAGCTCACCCAATCATTTCATAGTTAATCACAGTTGTCTACTCAGTA
Source organism: Chelydra serpentina (assembly GCA_037349315.1). Lineage (NCBI taxonomy): Eukaryota > Metazoa > Chordata > Testudines > Chelydridae > Chelydra > Chelydra serpentina. Next base: position 3,684,353 of record JBAIAC010000023.1, read on the forward strand.
CCCTTCAGAGAAATGATTATAGAAAAACATGTGCCAACCAAGTATGAACAAAAGGGAGAAGACCACATACAAAAACTGCTCCCAAAACCATCAAACAGCAAATGCTCACAAGCTATATAAAAATCAGGTCTTGGTGAATCATATAAGACATAATTATAGTGTCTCCATTCATGATACTGTATAGTTATAGCTAGTCAGTGTTTCCACTGTAAATCCCTATTTTCAGAGGGGCTTACAGCTCAGCTGTAAAGAATTAGTCCGGGATGGCACTTGGCAGTAGAAGTTTCAGTTCAGGACTGATTCTATGTTGCTTTTTAAACTGTTTAAAAATGTTTTGTCCTTTTTCTGAAGCTGTAAAAGAGCAAACAGAAACCACTTCTGGGTGCTTTTTGGTGTTCGGTTTGTTGTGTGCACGCCTGTGTAGTTAGTTAATGGAGCCAAAACATGTCAATGCAGCTGAAGCTTTCAGTACAAGAAAATCAGAAAATTCAAAGTTATGGTCCCCACATCAGCCATAACTCAGCTCCCTCATGCATATTTGTATACATTGCTGTATATGGTGTTAACTCGTATGCACGAATTAAGGGACCAATCCTGCCTTTTGGTGCCAAAGGTGCTGTTACGCTTCGGTGGATAGAGCTGTTGCTGCTTGCCTTTAATTTCCTGTTCTTTGAACTGAAATTTTCCAAGGATTCTGAAAGGAGGAAACTTAGGCAAGTGGGACTTGACCTCCCCTGCACCTGCTATAGGCCACTGCTCCACACAAGTACACAGCACTTTGGATTCGGGGAGGCTCGGGGCTGGTGAAGGGGACCAGAGTGAGGAAGTGGAAGGAGCAGAAAAGCATCTTTTATCTTGAACAGCTGTTCACAATTTTCTTCAAAATAGCAACAAAACAATGAAGATGACATGTTTGCATGAAAACCATTTCCCATTTTCCAACTCCCTCTAGTGCCAAGGCATCTTAGAAACTCCACTTTCCTTGATGTGAATGAGAGCGTTTTACCCGCTGTGTACAGAGACCACTCTGCATTCAAGTGCAGCAGGCTGTGGGGTGGAGCACAACTGCCAATCCACATCAGCAGCACGGCCCATCAATGTTAGAGAAAGCAAGCAAGCAAAGGAATAACTTCACCAAATGAAATTGCAGCAGGAATAAATTTTAGATAGGTAGAATGTAGCTCCCCACTGGAAAATGGCTAAAATGGTGGTGTTAAGAACTTACAAAAAGTGCCATGGAATTTGAATCACTATGACTAGTCTGGGTGTCAACGTGGAGGGGGGTTGGTTGTTTGGTTCAGAGACCAGTTTATATAGGTATTTTTAGTTCATCCATCACCAGAGAAGCTGAGTGTGCAATCAATGATGCCTACAACAGCACTGTGCTCTAAACACTGTATTCTCAGATCACTGGTTCTTCACTAACATCTTGCAGCATCCTGGAGGTTTCCCATACAAGTACTAACCAAACCTGATTGACCCTGCTTAGCTTTAGAGAGGTGACCAAGATGGCATAACTGTAGGGGTTTCTTTGTATTTGTCATGTGACAGTCCAAAGAAGAAATACTGATTAAACCATTTTGGAACCGCACTGCACTTTAAGGGGTAATACAACTGCCCCTTTTAATGAAAAGGCTTACTGCTGCAGACATACTGCTGGGTCTGTACGCCTAGATTTGTGCTAACAAGAAGTCACTCACCATGTGCAGTAATTGTGGTTCTTCAAGATGTGTCCTTATATGGGTGCTCCATTTCAGGGGCACGTGTGCCCGACATGCTTTTGATCAGGGATTTTTATTACCAGCATCCAATCAACCCAGGCATGCACTGCTGATATCTTCATGCCCACACCGAGTCTATATCAGCCTGCGTGGGCGAACCACCCTCAGTTTCTTCTCCACCACCAAGTCTCAGAAGGAAACTCCAAAGAGAGGGGAAGGAGGGCAGGTAGTGGGGCACTCATAGGGACACGCATCTTGAAGAACTACAGTTAATGCACAGGGTGAGTAACCTCTGTTTCTTCTTTGAGTAGTGTCCCTATGGGTGCTCTACTTCAGATGACTCCTGAGCTGTATCCCCTTAAGGAGGAGAGAGCTTCACAATTGAGGAAAGAACTGCACTGCCAACCACTGCATCAGATCTAGAGGCGTTGACTAAGGCATAGTGCCTGGAGAAGGTATGTACCAAGGACCACGTAGTGATTCTGCAGATCTCAGATGTTGGAACATTTTAAAGTAAAGCCATAGAAAAGTAGATGGTGACCTCACAGAATGAGCTGACATGCCAGCATAAGGTGCAATGCTGGGTGCTGTACTCGTCTAAAGCATGGTTATGATTGAGAACGTAGAATTCATCAAGTGCCTACCTAAATATATAAAGCTAGCTAGAAGAAAAGCTCAACAATCTCAGGAATTTATTACTTTACAAAGGCACATTCCTGACATTTTGGCCATCGGGCCTTTGTCACGTGAATGTTGCAGAAAAATCGCAGTTGCAGTTTAAATATTAACAGCATAGGAGACTTTCTTTAAATATCTGCATTATTTTTTCTTCTCTGTTTCTTTTTCTAAGGTAAGTACTCAGTATTCTGTAGCATATAACGACTATAAGCCTGAAAAACATTACTACATAATAGCCTATAAAGGCTCCTAAAGAATACCATTTTTAACCATTTAATACTCTTTTACACAACCCTATGTCATAACACACAACATGCTCTTCCCTTATGAAAAAGTCTGCAGAATTTCAAAACTCTATCTTGTGTATCAGGTTAAGTCAGATGCCTAAATCTAGGTATCTAAATAAAAGTGGCCAGATATTCAGAGGTGATGAGCATTTGCAGGTCCCATGTTAGTTCCACTGATCTGAGTTAGCAGGCCATTTTTGCTATGGAGGAGTGATGACCCCTGTATATTGGGATATATGGGGTTATCAAGCTTTTCTTTCTAGTTCGTATCTACTGTCCTCCCCTCTCAAATCCCAAGCTAAGGACCACACCATAACTACTTCTTTTAGGTAGAAAACACACCTTTATTAGAGAATCTACAATCAACATTATTTCAGTTATAAACAGCAGGAAACTCTTGGAGAAATGCAGCCTACCATCTTTAAGATTCAGTGCACTAGTTCCCTCCCTTTGTGTCTGAACTCTACTGGCACTGGCAAGAATCTAACGCCTGATATTAAAAAGGATTACCATCACTTGTTTTGTTTGATTTTGATATGTGATGAAAATGCAATTCCGATGATTTTCAGTTGAACAGTATTTTAATGACAATAATCATAAATATGTTTTTCAGCAATGACTCCTCCTTGGATTGCTTTTTTCTCTTCCCTCTCAGTTGTTGCGCCTCTATGTCTGGGCTGCTGATACAAAATAAAGTAGAGGCCTGGACGTCAACATAGAGAGAAAGGATTCAGAGCTAAGTGAACTCTCCCCATTCCACAACCCCAAGTTAATGGGCAAAATCAAAATGTACTGGTCATCAAAAAATTAAAGACCTTGTTTATGTGTGGGTGTGTCCTATACTGAAATCATGTAGGACAGTGCCTCATGGTCTCAGACACCATCCGATGGTCCAGGGACATCTACATCGAACACCTCACCAGCCACTGACAGTGCCAGGAGGCGTAAGCTGGAGCGACATCGTGCTTCAACTATGAGAAAGGGACCGAGACAGAAACCTCCTCTGGTTTCCTGTCCATTTCAGAATCCCAGGCAAAATTTCCTTCCTAGTCTTAGCAGAGTAGTGAATCCAGCACCCAGATTATTTATCTCCAGTCCAGCTAACTACCCAGTCCTTGGCTTAACAATTTGGATAGACTGTTAAAGGCTGGGGGCAGTTTGCCAGCAAGTAGGAAAGAAGTTGTTCTTCTGGGGTTCTAGCAAATTAACTATAAACAGTTCTCTTGTTTTCCATGAGTTACAACAAAGGGACACTATAGACTTCAAGATTATCCATGGTATTCCATCTCTCACTTCATCGCTCCCTGTTCTCCAGCCCACTGGCACACACAGCTTTAATACTAGTCATGAATGAGTCTCAATAGACTTGGTCTGAAAAATCAAGGTGGCAATCTCATGAGAACTAGTTCTACCACTTGGGACTTTTAAAACCAGGCTGAACAAAAAGCTATAAAATATACCACAGGGAACAATCCTGTATTTATAGGTAAAGAGACTGGATAACCCAAGAGGACTTTACCCTTCTCTGATTTCTAGGATGCTCTGAGATTTCCAGTACTTCCTTGTTTGGGAAGGAATATCTGAGATCACAGTCTGTGGATCACACACCTCTTCTGTGGATAAGGACCACAATTCATCACTAGGACTGTCAATCTAGCACATTTTACGTGCCTACCTTGAAGAAAAAAAGGAATGCAGCAAGAGCTGCACATCTAACTGTATTCTCACCCTTAATGCCAGCTAAAACTCCAAGCATGGTGTTTTATTTATTTCACCTCAAATAAGGTTCATTCTGGTCCACTTCAAATTGTGTCAAAAGTTTTGGAATGGCTTGTTTTACACCATCATTTCTCCATGCTGAGAATAATTCCTGTCAGAATTCTTAATGTTCCCCTCCCTGTCTCTCTGGAGTCAGAGGCAAATACACCCACCACTATGCGGAATACCTCCCATTCTGCATATGACTAGCTCCCCAGGTTTCTTCAGATCTCATCTCAAGACTAATCTCTTCTCTTTGGTCTATGGACAATGAACCCCTTCTCTAATGAAATAATCAGTCAGTGTCACTGAAACTTGGCCTTTATATCTTTTTTAAAATCTCTGCCCTATAACATCTACAGGCGCTATATGACTGACATACTATAACCTGCAAATTCTACATGTCCTTATATAGGGCTTATCAGCTGCGAAGCATATTTGCATTACTATACAGAAGTAAGCTTGTGCGCTATACTGGCGGCTTGACAATTTTCTCATCCTTTTCTCTTCACACCATTTCTTTATTCTCACTTGAACCGATCTATTCACATCTGTACACTTTTCATCACTTTCTTCTCTTGCACGTTTCTCTTTCACTTGGCTCTTTCCCATTGCTTCCTTCAGCAGTTGGGAACAAGGAAGCAGCATCCAGGCAGCAGTGGAAATCCCATCAGCACCTGTAAACTCAGAATCTCTGGTTTCCCAGAAAGCCCACTAATTTCCCTTCCCAACGAATTTCAGTCCACCTTGCTTACTGTAACTGAAGGTGATGAAACTTCACTGTTTTCATCTTCAGTATAGCTTCCACCTGACAAATCACTTTTTCCCTCCTTAAGGAGTTCTATGTCTGTCTTGATAAAATATTTATTAGGATGCACAAATAACAAAAACTGCACTTTGATCAGCAGTTGCCTTAAGCAGATAGACACACTGAATTACTGACTCCTGAAGAGGCAGCTGACAAGGGGAGCAAATGGGAATAGATCAGATCTCATTACAGAGGAGATGCCTTGTAAAATCCTGCTCCCTTTCAGCATGATGTGAAGCATTTACTTTAACTTCACGTGGTTGTTCACCTGAGGCCTGAACCTGCCTCCACTGAAGTCCATGGCAAAACTCCCACTGACTTCAAAGAGGGCAGGATTTGACCCCTGGGGGTTTCAACTACTTTGTAATCTGGCTGCACACAACAAAAATTTAGCCACATTGGAAAAGGCTTTAAGATCCATCTTTAACCTTTTCTGAATAGGGAAGAGAGAACTAGCTTATTTTACCACAAACATTATACAGCAACTTGAACTGGTGTCAGTGGTTAGAACGGTTCCACTTTACCAAAATCAGGCATGCTGGAACCGTGTGAGGCCAACAGGTTTCCAGCTATGACTTTTATTAACAGGACCCATGATAACTGACCCCCCCCGAAATCAGCTTCCTTCTTAAGTCATGACTATGTTTCACTTGTCTACTCTTTGCCTGTTAAAAGCTCTGGGCTTCCCCCTGGAAGCTGATCTCATTTTCAGTATCCAACACAATAAAGTGATTCAATGTTAAAGAAAAAACACATCTAAGCTCATAGCAAACTTTAGCTTGTGGTTCCTAAAGCAACTAATACGTTGAAAGCTGCCAAGTAGTTTCTGAACAGAAAATGGTCTCAAGTCCTTTCTGTTCCATCACATGGACAATTTTCAATCTGTACCCTTGTTCACATGATTTATTTCCTTTAATCCCTAGTAAATTCAGCATTCACTGCCAGCATGTATCCAAAGAGGTTAGAAGAGGACAGCCAGCCTGCAATGCAGCAGGAGCACAGGTACTGTATTTTTGCAAGAGTACTATACTTCTGGAAAATTATTATTCCTTTCCCCTATGCATTTTATGGTACAATTTCCCAATTCCAATAGATCCACTATCTTTTGAAGAGTTATTATATATTTAAATGTTGACTGTGGAAAATACTCTCTACCACACACATTAATCTGACTTTTATGGCAGAGAAGAACTGATATACAGAACATTAAAAAAAACATTGATTCAGCAATTACGCTTGAGTCATGAAGCGCATAGCACACAACATTCAGAAAGAAAATAAGTCGAAGACTTTAACCAGGTAGGACATTGTTCACTTCATCTCTCTGACTCACCACTGAGCCCAACCTTGGTTCCTCCCTTACTTTTCAAAATCCTTTTGAGAGACCCAGAATCTTTGCCCTGGGCCCTCCATGCTTTTTGTTTTCACTGATCCCTCAAACCAGTTTCCACACCAACCGCCCCCACCCCCAAAGTGGGTTGCATTACATCAGCACTAAGTGTTGTTCTTATTATCATTCAATAGTTTCAGTAAGGTGTGCTGTGCAAACAGACGGTGATGTTATTTAAAAGAAAAAGGAATGAGTATCTAAAACAAGCCTGCAGGTAAAGCAGGTCTTTAGGGCAGTTTCAGGTACAGATGTGTAAAATGCAATACCATAAGCTGGGAATTGCAGTGCTCTTAATGTTAACATGATTAAATGAAAATGAAACACAGCAGAAAGTAAGTTCACAAATCCATGTGCATATTTCTTAAGACTGGTGGTAGAAGCAATAGTGTCCATTATAAGAAGCCAGGTGACCAGTATGTTAACCTGGAGCAGTCAACATTTGTTATTTGCAGGAGTTGGTTTCAATCTTTTCCGTCTCTCTCCCATCTAGCCAGGACCTCCTTCCTACTTAACAGCATGGGAAGGGCAGAATGGTTGCAATGGTCAAGTTCTATTAGGAATTAATTCAGGGGAGTCCTATGAACTGTGTTATGCAGGAGGTCAGATCAGAAGACCACAGTGGTCCCTTCTGGATTTATCAAATATGAATTAATCCCCTGACACCTGTTCCTGACCACCAGGTCAAGAACACCTGGTTTATAGCAATCAAGAGCTCTCTAACAATGATTTAACTTTTTCTATCCCAGCAACGTTTCTTTCCCTACCCTTTCTTGACATCATTCTGCTCGAGCTCCCTTCAGATCTTTAATACATCATCTACCCCTTTTCTTTCTGCCTCAAAAATTAGCAGTGACAGTTTGACAAAAGTGTGGGAGCAACTTTTATTACCTGAATGTTACAATTGAGGTCACTTGTCCACTAGGTGGGAATAAAACTCATCAGTTTTGCTGTAATTAGTTGTGTTCCTCAGGAACATGGTATGTGCATTTCTGTATTGCTTATTTTTAATAAGGTTTGCAAAATCTCAGAAGGCACGTTTATCAGGGTGGCCTTGCCATAAGCCTGCATGCTGAACCGAAGAATGGGGGAGAGAGGGCGAGTGGATACTGTAGCAACTATGAAATCCCACTTGTCTTGTTATATTCTCCCTTGGGGATTCAATAACTTAGTCTCACTCCTTTGGCCCTTGTTATAAATACTTGAGAGAGAGAGAGAGAGAGAGAGACAGACAGACAGACAGGCCAGCTCTTGTTAGACGTACAGTAACTTCTCACTTAACGTTGTAGTTATGGTCCTGAAAAATTAAACAACGTTAAACGAATCCAATTTTCCCATAAGATTTAATGTAAATGCGGGGGGTTAGGTTCCAAGGAAATTTTTGGGGGGCAGACAAAAGGCATTATATACTGTACAGTACTGTACTGTGGTGGGGAGGTGCCCCTGGCTTACCCCACACAGGCACAGCCCGCTGCAGACAACGAGGCAGGCAAGGATGCTAGGAAGCACCTTGCGCAGCAGCAGCTTCCCCCCAGAAGAACAGGCGCTGACTTTCCCGGGGAATGCTCCAGGCCCGCCTCTTCCCGTCCCCGCTCCACCTCCTCCCCGGAGCATGCTGCGTCCCCGCTCCTCCCCCTTCCTCCCAGCATGTCCCTGCCACCAAACAGCTGTTTGGCAGCACTTAGGACTTTCTGGGAGGGAGGGGGAGGAGCAAAGACACAGCGCTCCCCCGCTCTTCCCCCTCCCTCCAGTGGCGGATTTAGTTAGTGGGGCCCTGTGCTCAGCTTCATTTTTGGGCCTCCCCCCAGGGTGAGCATTCTCTCTTATTCCCTCCCCCACACTCCGTTTTTCATTCTTTTTTTCCTCCATTCTCCTCCTGGGGCTCAGGGCTGGGGGTGCAGGGTCTGGGAGGGAATTAGGGTGCAGGAGGAGGTTCAGGGCTGGGGCAGGCAGGGGGTGCAGAGCACTTATCTGGGACAGCTCTGGTTTGGTGCAGGGAGTGTGCAGGTGGCTCTGCACAGCATGGCACCGCCCCCATGGCCGCGATTCTGGGAGCTGCCTCCACCCCCGCCCCCCGGCTGCCCAGGCTCCTCCTGAGTCCTCCAGCCTGTGCTCGCAGAGCCACATTCCAAAAGGGGCTTTAGAGCTGCAGCCCAGAGCCCCAGGGCCCCCTTAGCTCAGGGCCCTGCAGCCCCTAAAGCCCCTGCGTTCCGGGTGGCCCTGCCTTGCTGGGGGAGGGGAGGCAGCTTCCCCGCTCCCTCCCTCCCAGAAAGTCCTAAGCACTGTTTGGCGGTGGGGGAAGCGCTGGGAGAGAGGGGAAGGAGGCGGAGGAGAGGAACTTGTGCAATGCTCCCTTGTAAAGTCACTGCACTTCCACAGAATCCTACACGCAGTGGACAGAGCAGGCAGCCAAACGATGTTATAAGGAAGCATTGCACAACTTTAAATGAGCATGTTCCCTAATGGAGTAGTGATGTAACTTGGAAACAACGTTAAGCGGGAGGACGTTAAGTGAGGAGTTACTGTACTTTAAAGAGAGACACAGAGACAGACAGATACAGATACAGACACACATTTTGGTCTTATTTCACCTAGTCTTGCATTTATATCAAATGGGGAAAATTGGAATCTATCTATGGTGTTTATATGGCTTCCATTACTGTAGTTTCTGAGCACCTGACAATCATTAATTTGTTTTTCTTCACAACTTCCCTGTGAAAGAGGAAGTGCTATTGTCCCCATTTTACAGATAGGAACTAAGACTATCACTGCCCTAAAGGCGGCATAGCTATGGCTCTGTATGGCTATGCTGCCTATAGGGCAGCTATGGCCGTAGCATAGATGCTACCTACAGCGATGGAAAGGCTTTCCCATCAATATAGTTAATCCACCTCTCTGAGAGGCGATTAGGTCAACTGTGGGTTAGGTCAGCTTAACTACTGCACTCGGGATGTGAATTTTTCATACCCTTAAGCAAGGCAGCTAGGCTGATTTACACTTGAAGTGTAGACCAGCCCTAATGCAGAAAGAGTGTGCGCACTCCAATACAACACTTGCAGCTGGCCCACGTCAGCTGACTCAGGCTCCTGGGGCTCGGTCTGCAAGGCTATAAAATTGCAGTGTACATGCTGGGGCTCGGGCTGCAACCTGGGCTCCCCTGGGACCTCATGAGGGAAGAGGGTCCCAGAGCTCAAGCTCCAGCCTGAATGTCTGCACTGCAATTTTATAGCCCTGCAGCCCAAGCCCTGTGAGCCCAAGCAGCTGACATGGGCCAGCTACAGGTGTTTTACTGCAGTGTGGACATTCCTAGAGAGACTAAGGCCTTGGCTACACTTGCAGATGTACAGCGCTGTGAGTTAAACCCATCTTCGTACAGCTGAGTAGGGAAAGCGCTGCAGCCTGTCCACACTGGCAGCTGCCAGCGCAGTAAGGTGGCTACATTTGAGGCATTTTCAGCTGTATTGGGAGCGGTGCATTATGGGCATTCAAGTGGCTGCAACGTGCTTTTCAAATGGCGGGGGGGTGAGGGGGACTTTGACAGGGAGCGTTTTGGGAGAGAGAGTGGGTTTTTGGAATCTCCACAGAGTGTCAGCTCATTATTTCCACACCTCCACCTCCCCTGCCTCTCTCTCAATCACTGAAAGCAAACAGCAGGGGCTTTGTTTGTTTTTAAAGAGCAGATAAAAGAGAACTTGGGGAAACGGAGCCTTTCCCCCCCCGCCGTCTCTGTCCAAGGCAACTTTGCTGCCGGCATTCCTAACGGAGCACCCCCCCCCCGCCTGCAAACAGTAGCTGTGTTTGGTTTTTTGTAAAGCACCTCAACAACGGAGCTCTGAACTCCAACCCGGAAGTGCCGTTTCAAAACAAAGGCAGCTTCCGGAGGTCAGTAACTGCGGAGTTCCTCGGCTACACTGAAAGACTAGCGTTCCACCCACTTCGCAACAGTTGTTATTCCTCTCGGGGAGGTGGAGTACATGCAGCGCTGTATCTGAGGAGATACACCGTTGCACGTGCCTTGCAAGTGTAGCCAGTTAGTGAGTTACAGCGCTGCAGGCAGTTTTATTGCGCTGTAACTCGTAAGTGTAGCCAAGGTCTAAGTGACTTGCCCAAAATCACACAGGAAGTCTGTGGCAGCACAGGGAATTGAACCTGGGATTCTAAAGTTCCAGGCTGGCACTCTAATCACTGGGCCATCCTCCACTCCAACTCATATAACATGTGTGGATTTTGCAGGAGAAGGGTAGTTTTAACAGTGTGGGTAGCTTTACTCAGGTGTGCGTGGGTCTGGATGCAGATCCCAAAAACGGAAGGATGAGGAGAAAGCACCACAGCATCTTGAAATCTCATAAGGAATGGTGCTTTCTCCTCCAACATTGCCCATTTGAGATGTGTGTCAACACACACCCACACCCTCCTTTCCCTCTCCCCCCTGTTCAGTTCATTCTATTTTTTCTCCTCTCAGGTAAATGACCTAAGAATTTAGCACAAATGAGCCTGTCAGGGTTCCCTCCCCACTCTGAACTCTGGGGTACAGATGTGGGGAACCACATGAAAGACCCCCTAAGCTTATTTTTACTAGCTTAGGTTAAAACTTTCCCAAGGCACAAATCCCGTCCTGTCCTTGAACAGTATGCTGCCACCACCAAGTGATTTAGATAAAGAATCAGGGAAAAGACCACTTGGAGTTCCTATTCCCCAAAATATCTCCCCAAGCCCTTACACCCCCTTTCCTGAGAAGGCTTGAGAATAATATCCTAACCAATTGGTTACAAAGTGAGCACAGACCCAAACCCCTGGATCTATAGGCCACTGAAAAATCAATCAGGTTCTTAAAAGAAGAATTTTATTTAAAGAACATGTAAAAGAATCACCTCTGTAAAATCAGGATGGAAGATAACTTTACAGGGTAACAAAAAATTCAGAAACACATAGGAACTCCCTCTAGGCTTAGTTTTAAAGTTACGAAAAACAGGAATAAACCTCCCTCTAGTAAAGGGAAAATTCACAAGCTAAAACAAAAGATAATCTAATGAGCCTTGACCTGCTTACTTACACTTTTTGCAATATTGGAGACTTGGTTCAGGACAACGGGGGGGGGGGGGGGGGGGGGGGGGGGGGGGAAGAGCACAAACAAAACCTTACCCGCACCTCCCAGATTTGAAAGCATCTCCCTTTCCCATTGGTCTTTTTGGTCAGGTGCCAACTAGGTTATTTGAGCTTCTTAACCCTTACAGGTAAAGGAGGGATTTCAGGCTACCCTTAGCCATATGATTATGACAGAGCCCAATAATTTTTATGCCTCATGCCAGAATCTCATTAAATGGAGAGCGTGAAGCTAGAAAATGCTAAAAAGCAAGCCAGTATGTGACCACAATGCTCCTGGTGTGTGTTGCAGCCCAAGAAAAACACTGAGTCTTTTTGCAATCAGAATAAAAATACAGCTTCCCTAAGGAACAAGGGTATTAATTATAAACCTAAGCAATTTTAGTAACACCTGCTATGTTTATTTTGAGTCCAACAACAACGCACATGAGCAACGACTTCATTCCTTGAAAGTATTAGATATTATAAACCTGGTTTAAAAAAGGTCTTGTACGTACGCCACTGGAAAGATAAGGAACAACCTGATTACATTCTAGTACATAATTGTTTCAGGATGTAGCCATTGAAAAATACACATTTTGTAGCCTGTTGGGATTTGAAGATAGCATCTTTTTTAATCACCCTTGCTGGAGCCCTTCAGACGTCACTTAACTGCTCTATTCAAACCTAGTGAGCACAATTCTGGACTGTCTGTCATTCCCGCTTGCAGTCACTATTCATTACATGTTAAAGGGACACTGACAGCTAGGCTGGCCTATATTTTTTCTTTATCCTACTTGAAGAAAATAAAGGCTCTGAGAAACATTTGAGTCTACAAGCACTTATAGGCTGTCATTCCCAATGGCCTAAGTTTTCTTTTGGTTCATCTTTCACCAAGATCCTACTTGCTGCTCAATTAAATAGGGTCCTGTGATCATGTCACCCACTGGTCAGCATATTACACATCCCCCTTTCTGCCTGATTCACACATAATGCACATCTGTTACAGCCTCTAGCAATGGAGACTGGCTATTTAGCTCAAGGTTTAGAGACTCATGCTTTTAGTCCTGGAGGCGCCTGGTTTAATCCCTAGTGTTGGCTAAGAAGGCGGCTCATCCAGGATTTGAATCCAGGGCTATGCACTGACCAGTGTGTTACAAGTCACAGTCTCATGACCAAAAGGACTCTGGACCTGTGTGGATATGTAGGAAGGGGGAGAAACACATTCTTCTCCCTCTCCCCTCCGCCCCACGCCTTCCCCTGCTGTTCTCTAACATTTCCACACAGGCGCCAGCCACAATCAAGATGAGGCAGCTAGGCAGTGCAGCAGAATTGTACCTCCAACAGCAATAGCATCCCTCTGGGGACAAGTGAGACACAATGCCGTATGCACAAAGCTATTGAGCTGAACCATTGTGGATTTACAAAAATCTAATAATCTTGCCTCAGGCATAACAGAAATATTTCAAGAGGAGAATGGAGGGAGCAAGCCTTTTGTGGTCAAGAGGGCAGGAGCAACCAGTTTTTTTCTGTGAGTTTTTGCTAGTCTGTTTCAATGTAGGAATCAGCAAAAACACAGTAGCATCCATTGAACAGTCTATATGCAACAGACAACTGGCCACAGTCTTTGGAGGTCCTAGAGTGAAAATGATTAACCAGGAAAAAATAAGTGATATTCTTTCTTCCATTTTCCCTGGACTTGCTTGCCTTTTGTTGGGGAGAGACGTTTGAAAAAACATCGCAATAGAGCTAATCTAACATTAACATCCAATACCAGCCATTCCAGAACATATTCTAGCTTCCAGTTCAGTTCTAGATGCAATTCAAAGTATGGTTTGGATCTATAAAAGCTTTTAACAGGTTGAATACTGGAAACAATCCAGTAGAAACAATCCTCTGTTCAATAACCCATCAGTTGAGATCAGCTGAAATGTTTGAGCCTACAGTCTCTAAATGTATGTGTCTGAGGGATCAGAGCAGGTATTTCTAAACAGAAGGCCTTTTGCTCTGGGAATCACTTGTCCTCTTTGTTCAACACAGTCAAGCCTCTTGGCCTTCCAGACGTATCACAAGGCATGTCTACTCAAGGTTTTCAAGAGTGACTTGGGATTCTGGGTGGCCATCTTTAGACATTTTGAAGGGGTTTGATCTTCAGAAAGTTCTGAGCACCCACCTTGGAAAATCAGGCCTTTTAAAGTTGTATCAGATTGAGCACACCAAATGAAGGCAGCTAAAATAACTAGTCACTTTTGAAAATTATATGGGTTTTAGCAGGGGTAGTGAGGTCTTTCTACTGTTGTTCTTTGACACTGTGCTAATTTAGCTATTCATTGTATTTTATGTTTAAAATTCTTCCATACAAGCTGTTGGCATCCTGATGCCGCAAAGCTGTGCAACTGTACTGTGATCTCTGAGGTTAGGTTCCTAAATAACTCAGAGTTATCCAACTAGTACTATCTAGCTGCCATGTTAATGACACGGGTTGGACTCAGTAAAGCATCTCTGATAGAAAGTCTTTGGAGAGGCCTGGCAGAATGATTTTTTCTCCCACCCAGCAGATGTAAGATGCCAAATTTAGGGTCTTGCTAGTGGGACTTTGGGGAAAGGAGGCATAAGATAAGCTCTAAAGGAAGAAAGGTGGTCACTGGAAAATAGACCCTCTAAAGAAGAAAACAACTGCCACTTCAATGTTTGACACGTCTGTTTCAAGTACCCTGAACAGTAACAGCAGCAGCATGCTATGAATTGCAAAAGCCACTTTCAGCTGCGAAGGAATTAGCACAGTAGCCATTGCTTTGGTCAGAGCAAGACTTCCGTTTGGGTTTCCAGTTCAGCTGTTGCCTTTGAACAACATGAAATCCCATCAGTGGTGTGTAAGCTACACACACACACACACACACACACACACACACACAGGGAGCAGCTACAGTCGAGACATTGGGCAAAGGAGAAGAGATAGACTATCCTGTCTACACTGTAAAACAGAGTATATTGAGAATCGCAGAACCATAGATATGTAGGACTGGAAGGGACCTCACGAGATCATCCAGTCTAGTCCCCTGCACTGAGGCAGAACTACATATTATCTACATCATTCCTGACATAGGTTTGTCTAACCTGTTCTTAAAAACCTCTAGTGACAGAGATTCCACAACCTCCCTAGGTAATTTGTTCCAGTGCTTAACTACTCTGACAGTTAGGAAGTTTTTCCTAATGTCTAACCTACGTGTCTCTTTCTGCAATTTAAGACCATTAGTTCTTGTCCTGTCCTCAGTAGTTAAGGAGAACAATTTATCACCCTTCTCTTTATAACACCTTTTATGTACTTGAGAACTATCATCATGTCTCCCCTCAGTCTTCTCTTTTCCAGAGTCAACATACCCAATTTTTTCAATCTTTCCTCAGAGGGCATGTTTTCTAGATCTTTCATAATTTTTGTTGCTCTTCTCTGGACTTTCTCCAATTTGCCCACATCTTTCCCAAAGTGTAGTGCCCAGAACTGGACACAATACTCCAGTCTTGAAGTGTGATTACAACAAAGTAATCCTCCAGACTGGGTAAAACATGGCTTCTTGCTGTGTAGATGGGACTGAAACTTGCTTTAACCATGTTCGCAAAATTTAATGTTATCCTGCAAAATTCCAAAGGCCCCCAACAGAGTGGGATTTACAGTGAAAGTAGAACCTACAATAAATTGTCTAAGTGCAGTCAGTCTCTGGCCTCTGGCTAGCAAGCATGACACACCTCTTTGTGTGAATATGGGCAGCATTTTCTGTACTGATCTGGAACAGCAGATGTTGCTCCGAGATGACAGAGAAACCACAATGTGACGTCTCTTTGAAAACATTGGGTATTGTAAGGACAGTTTCTAAATAACACCGCTGTGACTGACTCACATTGTTTGTGCCGAGCTGAACAGCTAAGTTGCTCTTGGATAAGGAATATGCAGCACAGCAAACTGAAGGATCAAAGGAAAACATCACCCACCAACGGATACAGAAATTTAGCTAGCTGAAAGAGCTATCTTTCCCCCGCTCCATTTTGTCCTCCATGCTCATTGGAACCCTCCCTGGCATTTCAATGATGCTTTAAACTTTCTTCAAACAACTGCCAGGTCTCTGCAGGGCATTCTGCTATCCTCTTATCTGCTCCTCTGCTGACATAGTGTGGGAGATGAGTGAACAATTGACGCTTCTATATTCCAAAAACAATGCTGCATATGATTTCCTCCTGACAACTAGTGGCTGACAGTTTTATCATGGATGTATGAGTGGGAGAGAGGAGGTAAGGGTGGAAAGCAGTCTGGTCCAGCTAAGGCAATCATTGAGGTGTCTTGACAACTGCAAGTAACTTTCAGTTGCGTGCAGTACACAAGAGCAAATGGAATATAAGCAGCCGACACTGTCTGCTTTACATAGCTCACATTGGAACGATTGCTTTGCACGTTCATATTACAGTACACAGACATTTATTCTGCAATGGGGGTACCACTGAGAGACAATCGACAACTTCATCTGGCACAAAATGAAGCTGCCCATTTACTGAACAATGTTTCTCCCAGGAAGCAAGCTACTCCTGTGCTGTGTAGTCTGGACTGGCTTCCAGCTCATCTTCAGGTGCAATTCAATGTACTCCTTAGGATGTATAAAGCCCTAAATGGTTGGGGTCTCTATTATCTTAGAGACCAAGTCCCTTTCCACATGATACATGACAGCTGAGATTTGTTGGGGGTGCTTATGCTAACAGTACCTGCCCTGTTTAAACAAGACTGGGTTGGGGGGAGGAGAGTGCATTTTCAGTGAATGGTTTTTGACTTTGGAATTTGCTACCATTCTTCATTCGTCTAACAGAGCCCACGTTTGCTGATGTGCAGGGCAGGCTGCCAGACCAATCTATTTCCCCAGGTTTATTTGGAGGGGATGAGTTGAATGAGAAGGGCTGGAGAGGCAGAGATTTGAAGTCTAAATAGGTTGGGTATTGATTATGCATTTGGTTAACGTTTTATTATGTATAGTTCGCCTGCTGAGAGCGACAGGTTGATATAACAAACTAAAATACATATTAGAAGCACACGGTTAAGATAATTAACATACACCTCAATAGCTCCTAGATATAATTTTCTGGGGGTTTAAATAGATTCAACGGTACCCCAATACTATGAGCATAGTACTGTTTTCTGAGTACAGAGTGGTGGTGTTCACATATTGAATAGCAGCAGCAGCAGCAATCACCCAATAAAAGCCATCAAGTCGGATTCCAAAATGACTACCATTCAGGGTACCATATGATAGGAAACAGAATGAGTAGTTTGCTTTTCACAACTTAGGCTTATGTGTAGGAATGGCTGTGGGAAAGTGTATGCAGTGGAGACATTGACATCTGCATGACATCCCTGCAGTTGATGTCTGAAAAGCCTTAGAGTCCTTTTCTGAAGCTTGTATTAAAGCAACGATATGCTGATACCAATGCAGAGAGTGCCTGAGTCCTAATAGTTGCTCTGATATTTTTGCAGCCTCAACAACCCCAAAGCTATAGAAAAAGGCATCTCAAAAAGACTTTAGGGTCAACCCTTCATTAGAATAAAGCAGTGTAACTTCACGGTTGTCAATGGAGCTACACTGATTTACACTAACATAAGATCTAGCCCCCTAGAGTGTGTTACATATACAGAGACAAGTACACGCAACACTGCCATTCTGATTCCCAAATTTTCTTAACTAAATTATTATGCCAGGAACTACAGAAATGGTTCCCAACCTTTTTTTTTTTTTTTTAATTTTTTTAAAAGCAAATTCCTGAGCCTGGTGCAAAACAGAAGTTCTCCCTAGTACAATAGTGAAAGCAAATTTTGATGACCTACATAATCCTTGGTACTGGGTACCAAAGTTTAGGGCAAATTGCTTGCCCACTGACATCTGCTGAACCTTTAGAAGCCACCTCACTTGGTCTAGAAGGTTTATAAACAGGAGGGGCCTGAAAGATGAAAACCAAACACACCATTTGTTTCCAAAGTTATTTATTTTTGCTAGTATCTCTTTTCACTCAGCCATTCACGGGACTGAACGCTCCACAGACAGCCTGGCAGTTCACTTCTAACACCATGTGCAATGGCGCCTAGGAATATCTGTTCAGACATAGCAGGGACCTTTTAAAATGCCATTTTAATCCACTGCAATGGCCAAAAAAAAAAAAAGTTCAAGAGCCATACACATGATCTCCCTCTTTTAGCCACCCTTCGTCTGACCTCCTTTCATCTTCCCTACCAACCATCGCCAGAGTAATCTTAGAGTCCACATTCAGATAAAAAGGCATGCCATGGAGTCTTCATGTTTCATTCAAATCATTCAAGTGCTAGCATTCCCATGGAATTCTTAGACCCCAAAGCCCCCCCCACATACAGCAAGAGCTGTCACTTGTAGTCTCTGATTTCCAAGGTTTTTAAAATAGAATTCACCTTATGGAGTACATCTCACGGTCACCTTTCTCATCACCTGTTTTACTCGGAAAAGTGATACTCTACAAATTGCTTTGTGGGCTCCCCAGTTTATAACTAACTAGGTGTTGAGCCCAATTCTTCTTCCTAACTTCAGTATTTACGACAACAAATCCATTGCCTTTAATGGAGTTACTTACTCCCAATTTACACAGAAACAAGTTACATCAAAATCAGGCAACTTCTTCCACGTACATCAAGCCTTGTGAACTCAGCCTGGGTTTAGAGAGTCAAGCTGGGTTGTTGATTCTCACACAGATTACACTGCTCTACAGCCAAAATGCTTCTGAAATAAATGTAGTCAAACTTCACTAATTCTGGGTTACTGAGAACGAAAATGATGCTTAAAATTGTTGATTGGCTCTAGTTTTCAAGACATGCTATTGGGTCAGTATATACGACCCTTGACTTGGGAATGGCAGAGGATAATTGAGTTATAAAGGGAAGGGATCTCAATTTAAACCAGAAATGACTAAAATACATCTTTGACTGGATCTATGAATGAATCTATGACTGGGTTTGGACAGTACTTGCTTTTTAGGCAAAACAATGAATAATGCAATCTGAAGCTGGTATTGCATCATACATGATATGAATTGCATCATGTTATTCCTAGAAGTCATGGATGATGCAATCATAACGAAGCTTACATCACTCTGCTGAACAAATTGCCCTATATCAGCTCTAGAAATCATACAGTGTCGTGCTCTCTTATTTGTCAGTGTTTGATTTTGCAAAGGGACACATTTCTGTTTAGCCAAAGTGAGCAGAGATGCCTCGTACTTGTGTGAACAGTGCAGATAACTTCTGCTATGTTTGTGGTGAAGTGACTTTTGCATCCCAAAAGCGCAGTATAACCACTATGGTTAAGAAAGCCTATCACCTTTCTTTTGGCTGCAAAATTGGAGATCAGGACAAGAGGTGGGCCCCACACATATGCTGCAACACTTGTGCAACAAATCTTCGCCAGTGGTTGAACAGGAAAAGGAAATCTATGCCTTTTGCAGTGCCAATGCTTTGGAGAGAGCCAACAGATCATAACAGCAATTGTTACTTCTGCATGGTGCTTCCAGTTGGGAAAGGTGTGTCAAAGAAGAAAAAGTGGAATGTTTGGATAATGCACAGTCCATCAGCTATACGCCCAGTACCCCACGGAGAAGGACTGCCGGTTCCTGATGCACCAGAATCATTCTCACTTGAGTCAGACGAGGAAGTGGAAGAGGATGAAACTTCTGGTCCTGAACCATCAGTGTCACAGGACCCACATTTTCTCCCATCCTCCTCCTCTGAACCACACCTCATAACACAAGGTGAACTGAATGACCTTGTCAGGGATTTGGAACTACCCAAGAGTAAGGCAGAGCTTTTGGGCTCCAGACTACAGCAGTGGAATCTCCTGGCAGGTGATGTTAGGGTTTCCATGTTCCGTGACCGTCAAAAGGATCTTGTCCCATTCTTCTTCATGGAAGGTGATCTTGTAGCCTGCAACAACATCGATGGTGTGATGGCAGCCCTCAACATCGTTCACGATCCAGATGAGTGGAGACTGTTCATTGATTCATCGAAGACGCGTCTTAAAGCTGTTTTACTGCATAATGGCAATGTTTTGCCATCAATTCCACTTGGTCATGCAGTCCATATGAAGGAAACCTATGACAACATGAAACAACTTTTGAGGTGCATAAACTATGACCAACATCAGTGGCAGCTTTGTGGCGATTTGAAGGTTGTTGCTCTCTTGCTTGGTCTGCAGACTGGATACACAAAGTACTGCTGTTTTCTCTGTGAATGGGATAGTCGTGCAAGAGATTCCCACTACATCAAGAAAGATTGGCCACTCCGACAGTCATTGGAGCCTGGGAGGAAAAGTGTTCAGCATCCACCACTTGTTGAATCAAGGAAGATTTTGTTACCACCCTTACACATCAAGCTGGGTCTGAGGAAGAACTTTGTCAAGGCCATTGACAAAACACGAGCAGCTTTCAAGTACCTCCATGGAAGATTTCCAAGGTTAAGTGAAGCTAAGATAAAGGAAGGTGTCTTTGTTGGTCCTGAGATTCGTGAACTTCTTCAAGATGATGCATTTGACCATGCACTGCGTGGCAAGGAAAAAAAGGCATGGAAAGCCTTCCAGTTAGTGGCAATACATTTTCTCGGAAACAACAAGGCAGACAACTACAGGTTGCTGGTGGAAAACCTCCTCAAGGCATACAAAAGCCTTGGTTGCAACATGTCACTAAAGATGCATTGTTTGCACTCTCATCTAGATTTTTTTCCACCAAACTGCGGAGCAGTGAGCGACGAGCATGGCGAGCGATTTCACCAGGACATTGCAACGATGGAGAAACGCTATCAGGGCAAATGGAGCCCATCAGTGCTTGCAGACAATTGCTGGACAGTGACAAGAGATGCTCCATTTAATGAATACAAGAGACAAGCCAAGAAGCGCCGAGTAGACACTGAATAGGACTAAACTATGTACGTAATAGCTTTTTGCCTTTTGTTTCATAATAAATTTTATTTATATAACCCCTTTGTTGATTTTTAAAGTGTTACTATTTCACCTGTCCTGTTTATGTATCATGTAAAGCAACCATAAACACATGAAAAGACCTAGGTTTACAATTTATGATTAAAACTCTACTATCTACACAATATACATAGACATAAAATGTAAAAACTTAAATATCTTAGAAACAGTAGCCAGTTATTTTAATTGTCATATTTGAATTCAGCACATCAAAATACATACTAAATAGCACATTTTATCTCTGAAGCAGACGGCTTCTCAAAAATTGTAGACGAGTGTTATTTCGTAATAAAGATTCTGCAGACCAAATTAAACTCCCAATTATACCACTGTCTCTAATCTTCAATGAGAACAGGTGTAATTGACTGGAGCTTGGTAAACAATTCATCTGATGATGTGTGAGAAGGAGAAGAAACCAACTCACTCTCCCATAAGTGTGTTGGCTCAACAGCTAACAGGTGTAACCAGCAAGATAAACTATTTTTGTACCTAAAGCCAGGACCTCTGGCTTCAAATACACGAAAGATGCACCTGAGTAAGAAGGTTCAATTTTTACACAGTCTCTTTTCAGAATAGATCTGTACATCAAAAGCTTGACCTTATCACTGAAGTGCAATTTATTAACCATTTTGATTTAAAATTAATCACTTTGTAATACATGGAGTTTTCTAGCAAGCCTAAACTACATTAAGTAGTTATCGAATGGCCTACTTCTAGAATACCGTTTTTACTCACATAGTAAAGACAGGGCTTGGGCCCCTAAGTGCCTTTTGTGACTGAGATAGCACTACTCACCAGGAGCTGGCACAGTTCTTCATGCGAGTGGTCAATGAAGAACCACTTCCAAAGACATAGCGAATGTCAAAAGTCATTGCTCTCCTGAAACTGGGGAAAGACCCACATAATGTTGCAAGCTCTGGACTGATATCTCTGTTGCCTGTGCCATTTCAGGTGACAGAGCATCTCGTTCTTCACCGCATCTCTCCAGAAGTGGAGTCAAGACTCATCATGGAGCAAACAGGCTTTCGAAGACATTGGAGCACCTCTCATCAAGTGCTAGCTTTGACAACATTAATTGAAAACAGTTTTCAGAAAAATCTGAAGACAGGAGCTGTATTTCTGGACCTGACAACAGCATATGACACAGTCTGGCACGTGGGACTCTTGCTCAAATTGTCAAGAGCACTCCCAGAATAGGTAGTCAATGTTGTTTACCTTCTCCGCCGCAGCAGATGTTATTGAGTTCCCATGAGAGACACGGTCAGCAAGTGGAAAAGACTAATAAGCGGCCTACCCCAAGGCTTCGTACTGGTCCGCTTTTCTATTTATACACAAACAAACTTCTGCTCACCCAGTCTTGTAAGTTCACATACACAGATGACATTTGCTTAGGCATCCTTACATTGTCATTTCCAGAACTAGAAGGTGACCTAAATGCTGACTTGATTAAGTTGGCTGAAAAATGTAGTCAGTGGCATTTACAACCAAGTGTGCCAAAGACAGTTTCAAGTATGTTCCATCCTTACAAGGACAGAGCAGATCAAGAACCGAATATCTTTCTCAATGGACATCACTTGAAACATGAATCCCACCCAGTTTACCTCAGAGTAACCCCAGATCGATCTCTCACATATCTTAACCACCTAAGGAAAACTGTGGGTATGGTGAGGACATGTAACAACCTTCTAAACAAATTGGCCAGCAATTCCTGGGGAGCAAATGCTCAAACTCTCCGATCACCTGGTATAAGCCTTCTGTTATTTTGCAACAGAATACTGTGCTCTGGTCGGGCTCAATTCATCTCACATCAAGTTGATTGACACAAAATACACTCACCTACGTGCATCATAAATGGGATGATGCAACCCACACCAGTACTGTGGCTCCATGTTAAGCAACATCACTCCTCCACACATCTGTCATGAGGATCATACAGCCAAAATGGTTGAGAAGATCAGGGTAAATCTAAGCCTACCACTATCCACAGACCTCTTTAACCATCCAAGAGCATGCTTGTAATCAAGGCACCCATTGTGGCCCCTTGCCCTGCCCAGATTTCTCTGCAACTTTGCTGTGATGTGAAGAAAGTTCTGCAGCTGACATCAGAAATCAGTCTCTTGTATCTGACCTGAGCATGCATGTGTCCAGCTTTGATTTGCCACATCACTCATAGGCCCTTCTGAAGTGATTTCCAAAAGGCCAGGGTCAACGTGCAGCCAACCGTCACACCTGGGGCCAATCAGAGGATCCCAAATGTGGCTGTGGCCAAAGACAGACAATGTCATGCATCACTGATGATGGCCCTCTTACCAGATTTCATAGTGGTCTGAGGGCTCTGCACCTCACTGATGCAGCTGATGCAAATAGGCTTGGCAAGCTCCGCTTCCGATAAGACGACAACTCAACCTACTATCATGGAAACTCAGCTGAAGACTAGACAGTAGATTTGAGACACTAAACACTGTAGTGAATGCTTGTCATACTGTTTTTCATTGTTAATTTATCATTCTTCTTTCAACACAGCCAACAATATTCCAAAACTTCACCAGCTGCTAATATCTTGGTACTCACAGTTCCTATCTGTATTTTTTTTTTAAAAAGAGGCTAAGAGAAAACGGCATCTACTCTTAGGGTACGTCTATACTACCCGCCAAATCGGCAGGTAGTAATCGATCTATTGGGGATCGATCTATCGCGTCTCATCTAGACGCGATAAATCGATCCCAGAAGCGCTCCCCGTCGACTCTGGAACTCCAGCACGGCGAGAGGCGGAAGCGGAGTCGACGGGGGAGCGAGCCTGCACCGCGTGGACCCAAAGTAAGTAAAATTACTTCGATCTAGGATACGTCAACTTCAGCTACGCTATTCTCATAGCTGAAGTTGTGTATCCTAGATCGATCCCTCCCCCTAGTGTAGACCAGCCCTCAGAAGCTACATAGTATGCAAGTACCCAACCACTAAGTACTTCATCAGACACCACTGAATTACTAATGCTTGTCTGTTTGGAAAAACAACATTTGAAAACGGGATTCTGATTTTCTTTAGTTGGAAAACTTCGACCTAAACCAAATCCTACCACTTTTTGTGTTGGAAGATGAAAAGAGTAACAATATTGGGGAAAGCTTATGGCACCTTCCCTCTTCCAGGCCTCAAGCATCTTAAGACACTTGCAACATTCATAATTCTTCAAACTAGCTTTGGTTCTGAAACAAGTGCACTTTTGTTTGTATGTTCCAGTTAAAAACGCAGGGCCAGATTCTCAGGTGGTATAACACATCTACTAAGGCTAGAAATACTTTCCCCCAAAAAGCCCATCTTCCGTTGATGTCACTGATAAATCTCCCACCACTGGCCTTCTTTTTATTCACCACTGACAAGTAGACTTTCAAGCCCTGGTTCACATCATGCCCTTCCTGTCCTATATGTCTGTCTACTTCATTTTTGTGAGGTGACAGATTACTGAAATATACAAGTTCGGCTGATCTTGTGGACACGATGTGTGCATCTGAGATCAGAAAAACACTCAGAATCCTTTGTTTTGCTATCGGAGTCTGGCCCAGCCAGAATTTAACTTTTTAAAATTTCACTGCCGCCTTTGTTCTGAGGAATTTAAGGAACCCAAGAGGGATCATTTTTCAAGTAAAAACTATTTCATAAATTTTCAATTTGGGGCTTAAATATAGCCTTAACAGACAATGGGCTAGATCTTCAGCTAGTGTCAGCAGATGGCTTCAAAAAAGCTACACTGATTTACACCAGCTGAAGAACTGGTCCTAGATTACTAGGACTAATTTCCTCCTGTAATCCATCTAAACTCTAAAGGGGGGAAAAAACGAAATACAGAGCACACCGCTCTTCATAAATCAATCTCTCTCTCAAAACAAGGGCTAACCCCAAACAAAATTTCTTCATGCATTTAGCAATGGAGACCACGTAATAAGATGAACTTGCTACCAGTCAGCCAAGAACCACCTTCTTGTCCTGATGTGGTTGCAACCTGGTCAGAGGAAGGTACTTGTTCCATTACTTGAACCTTGCAGGATTAGAACAGGAGGGGTCTTGGGAAGGAAAGGAGATAGTGGGAAAATTCTCTAGTCTTCTTATCATTATCTATATTCCAGTAGTGCCCAGAGGCCCCACCCTAGACTAGACTCCCACCGCCTTAGGTGCTGTACAAACACACAGTACTTATTATTAGTTATGGTAAGAGACCATCTCCTCCCTGAAGATTTACTACCTAACAGACAAGACAGGAAGTGGGTGGGAGAAAAGAAGTTTTGTTATTCCTATTTTGAAAACAAGGTGCTGAGATACCAAGAGTCTCGTTCAAGAAGTAATCTGCAGCAGAGCAGGAAACTGAATCTAGATCTCAAGGCCCAGCCCAGCCCCTGAACCACAAGAGCATCGTTCCTCTCTAGTCCCTCGGTATGACTCACAGCAGAGCAGCAAGAAGGCCCATCAGTAAAAGACGAGATTTTGAAGCGGGGTACGCTTCATTTTCTAATTGCCCATCTTTATGCCAGAAGGTCCAGTGATGTCATCAGGGGATGTCAGTATTTCTGTATGATCACTTTCCATACAGTAGATTGTTTTCAAAAGATAAAAGATACTTTAAAGCTGGCAGGGAGTCTTGAGTAGTCCCAATCCCCTGCATCTCTCAACATTTTTCATTTATTTGATTTTTTCCTTTTAAATATATTTTTTGTCAAACTCTGATGCTGGGGGGAAATTCCCATTGCAGCAAGTTGAGCTCCAACCCATTCAACAAGGAAAACAGGTTTCCTTCTACAGTAACCTACCGCATCATGGGCCAAATTCATATTTTGGTTTAACTCCAGAAGAGACGATGGAGTTATGCCAGGAATGAGATTTGCCCTTGTGTCCAGAATTGTATTGTACCATATTAAAAGCCAAATTCTATTTGGTGTTTAACTTTACATGCTCATTAAACCCGTAACAGGCCTACCACCCATATCACTCTTACTGTGGGTGAATTCTTCCGCTTCATCTGAAATATCAGATCAGAGCAGCAGCTCTCCATTGGCAGAACAAGTCTACCATGTGTTTACCTATTAACAATATTACTATGTGGGGTAAACACAATGATTCTATGCAATTCTAAGCAGGTTACGTGGCATCACTTTAAAATACAACATTGCTGCAACAAGAGAGCATAAACGAGGAAGCATCCTAAGAAATCTACCCCACATAAAAATTCTCTGCCATGCTGCAGATTCAACCTATCAGCAATGTTTCTAGTATTTCAGTAGCCTGGACAAAAGACCAGAAATACAGCATAACAAGAGAAATGATCACAGTATTTAGTGCACTAACCAAATTCATATAACCATCTTGCAGCACTTTATGATAAGATAAAGAATGAGAAATTTTAAAGCAGTGAGCGAATGACATTGTCCATTGTCCAAGGAAAACACAGATTCCCACTCTTTGGAAACATGAAAAGAAAAGTATCTCTAAAAGTCCAGCTTTTGAGACAAAAACCGTCTTTGTAAGTTCTGCGTGGCTCACATGGTACAAGCTAGAGTATTTATGTGTTCCAATTCCAGAGCCAAACTCTTAACTCAAGAACAAACAAGATGTAACCAGACAGCAGATGATGCCAAAGTCCGATCACTGAAGTAACCTTTTCTGATGCAAAAACAAGTTGCATAGGGGAACGGACAGATCATGGGGCTGGTAATGGGACAGTGAGACTTTCACATTCAGATCATCCATTTGAAACTGGCTCAGAACAATAGTGACAAAGTTGTCATCACTTTAGAGCTGTTTTATGGCTTATGTGAAATTCATTGGTGATCTTATACCTGCTCCAAATAAACAAGTGTCTTCAGCCACAGACCCGATCCTGCAGGCTTCTAGTACAGAAAAGTCCTGTGAACTTCAAGGGGAGCCACACGTATGTGAGAGCTGCAGGATCAGATCCCTAATGTTTCCTTTATGGAAGTTTCAGCAGAGACAACTAGGCTGAATTGCCATGGAGACTTACTTCGAGGAGCACCTCCCCCACCCGAAGCCATAGAATGGGATAGGGTTTTACTACTGTCCTTGACGCTGGAAAGTTGCTACTCTGGTATTTCAAAAAACAGTTGGTTCTATAAACATGAAGTGTCCAAGTGCTTGGCAACAAGGCAGCAATAAATATCTAAATCCATATATTTGAAAGAAAAGATTGCAGGCTCTTTGTATCTGAAACTAGCTCATTTCCTCTACCCACTTCCTGTGTGCTTTCTAGATATTATCACGGTCATTCACACAATGGTATTTGAGAACAATGTAACGCGCCTTACCCTTTTCTGATCCAGAACAAGAGCATGGTATTGTATTCAACGTGCGTCCTTCCTATAGGTGTCAGTAACTAGAAAGAATGTTAGACACGAGTAGATTAAACCCCAACTCTAATATAAATTGATGGGTTTGGTTCTCAGTGGCCAGACAGGCACAGGAAATATTTTGTTTGTCACCAGTGTTCTGTAAAAGCAGTAGAGTTTTAAATAGAGTTTTAAAAACTGACTCTTAATCCAATGTCACTTCAAGATTGCTCACCGTTCTCCTAGGTCATTGTGTTGGGAAATTGGGACAGTCCCAGGAAAGCCAGGACACACGGGTGGTGTATTTGAAAATGCACCTGACCAAACTTGGTTTTGGTTTTTCATTTAAATTTCCTTCCACCTTTTAACAAAAACAAAACATGCTTCTTGACTTCTCCACAGATGGAAACATGCAAGCCCCTTCCTACTCAGCCAACTTTTGCCTTTTCTTGGAGAATTTCTCCACTCTCTGCTGCAACACACTCCAAGTTGCCACATAAACCATCAGTGAGGCCTCAGACTAATACAAGTCACAAACACACTTGCCCTGGAGGCTGTACTGGTTAGGACTAAGCAATGGGAAGCAGGCAGAGCCAGGATTGTTGATTTAAAATGAGCACACTGTGTGAGAGACCCAAGCAAACTGGTTGTCTCACTCCTCATGCAACCCACCTTCTAAATTAGGTGAAAACCTTACTGAAAGCCTGATGCTATACTAGGGTTGAGATATCTCTGGAGAAATATATCATGGTTTAATACTCTCTTGAGCTGCTCTATTTCTGGAGAGAGAGGGGAAGCTTACAAGGGACGCTGAAGTATTTCTGAACAAGAGAACACACGCACTTCATATCAGGGAGCAGTCTTATGAAGGGGTGGACCATATTTCTAAGCACTGTCACATCCAGGGTGCATAAAAATCAATGATTTGAAAATAAATAAATACATAAAATCGACTTTTTTTTAAATAAAAAGCTTTTTGAGGAAAAAACCTATCTAAAGATAGTTTTAATTAAGTTACATTATAGCTCAAAGATATCTCATCATGGAATAGCGATTATAAATTTTAATTCTATAGTATGAGACAATATATTCATGTAATGTTTATGAAAAGTTTTGTAAATAAGTTCCAATAGTTCATTGATTAGGGATCCAATTTGATTGGGTTCCATAGGCTTCTGTATAGATTATTTAGGTTAATCTTTCTGTCTACCCAATGGGACTCGGTATCTTCTAGACTGAGCACTATCAGAGACGCTTAGTTTTGCAGTTCTCAAACTGTGGATTTGTCTCCCCAGAGGTAACATGCCTGTTAACAGCAAAAATATGTTTTTAAATAAATAAATATATAGAGGTGAGAAATAACAGACCTCAACTCTATTGTTCCTCTGCAAATTTGTGTACACAGAGTCAATCCCTTACCTCTCTCTAAAAGTGCAGAGTTTCAAAAAGTTCAATGAATGGAAAATAGTTGGGGGTGGAATAGATCGGGACAAGGAGAAGAAGTCTGGAGATAAATGGGACAAGCGAGGGACATATGGTTGTTTTGTTACAATATTGTATGTTTGCTGTTGAAGAAAAAAATCCAGAATACTTAACGTTGTTGTTTTAGTTAAATAAAACAATTTACATTTCTGTCTGGTGATGTTCTCCTCCTAATACAGCGGGGCAAGAAAATCCTCCAAATATTAATGATTAGCCTGTTGAACTGGAGATAGTTCACCTCCCAATGACTTCATAAATATCTGCTTCAATTACCTTTGGTAAATGAAATAATCAAACAATTGTTCATTTTCTGACAGCTGTAAAACTAATCTGAAAAGTTTTCAAAATAAATCACTGTTTAAAAATGTATAGTATGTACCTTTCAAAAATGAAACCTACATCTATTTCTGAGTTGTGAAGAATATGTAGTAAGGTTATAACAACCAACAAGAATGCACTTTTATGTAGAAAACCATGATTAAATCGAGTCTTCCTGACTAGTGATTTAAATCAAATCCACCCTGGCCACATCACATAGAAACAGAAGGATGTTCAAGGAACAGAGTGGGCCAGATCTTCAGCTGGTGCACATCAGCATAGCTCTGATATTACATCAGTTTAAAAATCAACTGAGGATCTGACCCTAGATCCCTAACTCCAAGCAATATAACAGACAATAGCAAGTATAGTTTCCAGATTACTGATGCCCATACATGTTGTAGATCAGGTAAGGAGAAACTATAAAGCAACGTCTTAAACAGTTTAATAAAAAAACCCACACACTGTTCACTGTTTGCACCCCAACTGCCATAAAAAAGCAATTTTGTTTTATTTCCTTTGGTTGTGGGGGGTTTACATAAAACATAAGCATGTTGTACAAATCCTGGAGGTTTAATTTGTTTCTAGTTTATCTTTTGATCAGCACAGCAAACAATTGCATAGCATTCCCCTCTCCCCTCCAAATATCCAGAAACTGCCTGAAAAATCCATTCGTTCTCTCATCAGGGCACTGCTGGTGGCTTCAAGTTAATGCTGCTTGTATTTCAAGTGAAATCTTCAACAAAGCATCCCAAAACAGGAAAGACGCTAACATCTGCAAAGGGTTTTAATCCGTAGATTAAGCAGGCCTTTTGTTTCTGAGCCCATCTTGTTCATGAATGGGGAGATTATCACAAAGGAGGGGGGGAGGAGGGAGAAGTCCTCCAGAGCAACATGCCAAGGTAAAGCCTCTGTACCTTAATATGACAAGGCACATGCTACAGCAAAAACAGCAATCCAGACGCAAACACCTGCAACCAGCCCCTACACTCAGAAAAATCTCACCAGATCAAACCAACAGCAGGTTCTAACTTGACCCAGACCTCACACTGCAGTCAACATTTTTATCAGCTAGTGTAAAACGTGTTTTCTTTAAGATCGCTCTTCTAATCAAAATGGAAATACCAGCCATGCCCTTTCAGAATTAAGAGAAGTCCAAGGGCAACCTATCCCAAGAACCCTTAGGGCAAATTCTCCCCTGGTGTAAACTGGCTGATTCAATGGAGCCATGTCAGTTTACACCCGTGAAGAACTTGACTCACCGTGTTCAAAAGTATCCTTTCAGTTTACAATAAAATAATGATGTAATAAGAACAGAGAATTACATTTCATTCCCCAGCCTGAGAGCTAAACACAGCGGACTAGGCTTTATAATGTGCCAGAGAGAACCATGGAAGGAAAGCAGGGAAATCTGGCTGAGCCACCAGGGGCCCAGCTGTCTCAGCTCAGGGATGAGGGAGAATATATCTGATCAGTCTTTATTGTACTGGTGTGTGAGCACTGCTGTAATCAAGGCTCATGTGTGCCCTTCTATTGAAAGCCATCTTTTTTGAGGGGTGTGGCTACACTGATTTATAAACCAACTGCTTTGCACAGTAATCTCGCATCTGAGATTTCAGAATGATTTTTTTAAAATTATATTGGGTTTTAAGTGACCTCAGCTGCTTTTGCTTTGTATCTTGCCCTTGTTCTGCATTTAGTCCCCTTCCCAGAGCCATAATCTGCACATGCGCACGATTATGAATATACAGGTGAACGTTCCCAAAGATTAGCTCAAACATTCAATTTATTTAAAAACTTTTACAGCAACTTTATTGCTTGTAAAAGACGTTAGGTTGCCAGCATCCATAAATCAGAGCCCCCTATTTAATCACAGAACAGGAGCAGCTCCTGTATGTAGGCTTCCCCATGCTGCTGCTGCCCAATCGGTGTGATACAAACCCTGAGCCTAAGCAGCTCCCACGAAATGTGGAAAGATGGGTCATTCTCTATGCCCTACTGTGCCTGATCCAAAAGCCAATGGGAGTCTTTCCTGTGACTTTAATGGGCTTTGGATCAGGCCCTGAAGTCCCTGGCCTCTTTGCCGAGGTCTCCAACAAGGAGACCAACAAGCCATGTGTGACTGTGGCTTCCAGAATGTGGACTGAGAACAACAGCTTATTGCAAATTGGTGTCACATTCAAACCACTGCCTCAGAGGACAAAGGCTGACTAAAAATATTCCACTATTAGCCCTGTTAGGCAGGTGTCCAGTTTACCAGATTGGTGCTTGTCAAACAGTCTAACACATCCTTACCAAAGGCTGAAGAAAGACAGAGAGAAAATTTAAGTATCAGGACAGTGAATTAGAGCCAGGATTCCACTGGCTGTGATGCGAGTTCTATGGATAGAACTGCACATAGCTCTCCGGGAGTTTACACAAGTACATCAGCCAGCACTGTAGACATTTCAAAAAACACAAGTGGACTTTTTAAGCTCATATTTTGGTGCCATCATAAAACAGTGCAGGGCCGTGTAGTTACTTAGGGAAAGGACAAGAGCTTTTTTCTGAACCCTCCCTCTATGCTGGGGAAGCCCTCTCTTCAAGTTCCCCAACCTTTCAACTCTTCTCCCAATGCTTGGAAAACTCCACGGAACACAATGGAAACCAGAGGCAACAACTCAGGGCGCTCCATCACAAATCATTTCCAATTCCTCCTGGACAGGTAACATGTTGTGGCACTGCAGAGCTCTCCAAAGGGTGGGTGACCTTAGGCAACACCCTGTTGCATGTGTTGTGAAACAGACCCTAGTTGAGTGACAGAGAATGCACGGAATGGTTTCCTGACCTCCCAGGTTCGCATCAGAATCCTCATGTCACATTTAACACTGCGGACAAGTCTATGTTAATTACAGAACAGGTCAATGCAATAAATAAAAGATGCCGACAGATGTCTGGCAGTTTGGGGCTGGGCCAGTTTATTTCAAATAAGAATCCGCCAATGAAAGTTTCTAAGTCTTCTGCTGTATTCAAGTCTCTAAAGTGGTCTAGCATGTATCCTACTGGAGAAACAGTGCTGGCTTACAGGGCTTTGTGGTAAAAAAAAACCCCAAACGGTAATCATTTTATCATCAAAATATTTCAATAGTGCACTTTCAAAGGAAAACCTAGAACGGTGACCTTCAAAAGGGAAAATCCATTATTTTAAAAACAGCACAAAGAAGATCTGCAAGGTGTTTAAAAAGAAGAGAAGGTGGGGTGAGAAGTTTGCAGATGACACTAAACTGGGAGGAGTGGTAGATATGCTGGAGGGTAGAGATAGGATACCGAGGGACCTAGACAAATTAGAGGTTTGGGCCAAAAGAAATATGATGAGATTCAACAAGGACAAGTGCAGAGTCCTGCACTTAGGACGGAAGAATCTCATGCACTACTACAAACTAGGGACCGAATGGCTAGGCAGCAGTTCTGCAGAAAAGGACCTAGGGGTTACAGTGGACGAAAAGCTGAATATGAGTCAACAGTGTGCCCTTGTTGCCAAGAAGGCTAACGGCATTTTGGGCTGTATAAGTAGGGGTATTGCCATTAGATCTAGAGATGTGATCATTCCCCTCTATTCTGCATTGGTGAGGCCTCATCTGGAGTACTGTGTCCAGTTTTGGACCACACACTACAAGAAGGATGTGGAAAAACTGAAAAAAAAAGTCCAGCGGAGGGCAACAAAAATGATTAGGGGGCTGGACTGGGATTGTTTCGTCTGCAGAAGAGAAGAATAAGGGGGGGATTTGATAGCTGCTTTCAACTACCTGAAACGGGGTTCCAAAAAGGATGGATCTAGACTGTTCTCAGTTGTACCAGATGATAAGTAATGGTCTCAAGTTGCAGTGGGGAAGGTTTAGGTTGGATATTAGGAAAAACTTTTTCACTAGGAGGGTGGTGAAGCACTAGAATGCGTTACCTAAGGAATTTGCTTCCTTAGAGATTTTTACGGTCAGGCTTGACAAAGCCCTGGCTGGGATGATTTAGTTGGGGATTGGTCCTGCTTTGAGCAGGGGGTTGGACTAGATGACCTCCCGAGGTCCCCTCCAACCCTGAGATTCTATGATTCTAAAAGTTCTGCTTGGGGACTTTCTTTGTTTTACATTAAAAAAGTAGGTCTTACCGAGCCTAGAAGTCTCCATGGATAACGAGAGAATTAATAAGAACAAGGCATCACAGACACCAAGGAAGTGAAACCTGATTCATTGAGAGAAGTAGTATTTTTATTCATATTTGTTTCAGACTTTCTGGTTTTTTGTTGTTTTTGTTAACTCCTAACTAACACACTTGGGAGAAAACTCTGTTGTGGCTTCAGCAACTCTGCCCCTTTAAAGTCTGAGAAAGCTCTCAACACACGTCTCAATCAAAGATGAAAGGGAAGGACTCAGATTATAAAGCCAGAAGTCACCACTAGATCAACTAGTCTAACCTCCAGTACAGCATAGGCCAGAGACTTTTACCCAGTAACCCCCAACTTGAGCCCTGTAAGTTGTGTTGGATGAAAGCACAAGATAAGCCTTCATATTTCTGATACTTGGAAGGAAAAAATAAACAGGATAAAAAAAATTAACACAAACCAAAAAACAAACAAGCAAAATCCCTAAAGCCTGGGCCTGCTTCATAAGGAAGCTAAAAATGGGACCTGGAAAATTATTTTATTCCTCTTTAACAGTCACGTCTCAAGACCCCACCTCTGAATATAAACTAACACACACAGCTGACTAACTAAACCCCAATAATCAGACAAAAGCTTATAGCCCTTGAGTGCTCATTGCTTGTGCTGTTGGGTAAGACAGTTATAAAGCCGCCTGCTATCTCTGCCATATAACTTGTATGAAAATATTTTCATACCCCAATGAGTTTACATACAAAGCAAAGAGAAGCCATGACGACTGCAGATTAGATCGGTTGAAACAATACAGAACTCTTCAGGACAACTTTCGAGTATAATACACAAGAGTGAGTTGAGGTTCCATTCAGATTTCCTCTTCCTTGGTGAGAAAAAGAATGTAAATTAACTTCACAAAATAAACGAGTGGTTTTAATGCCAAACTTTGTTTAATATCCTCTGAGGATGGCATCTAAGCCAATTCTTCTGCTTTGGGCCTGATGGAAGCCTTGGACAGCACCCATTTTACAACCCTCACTGTTAAAGATCCCGCTTTTTAATCCACACTGCATCAGTTTGGTGAAGATTCCCAAACTATCTCTGGCACCCAAAAATCTCAAAATACATTCAGAAGCCACACAGCTGCTGCTGAAAGCCTGATCTGGTCTTAAGTCACTTAGGGCTGGTCCACACTAACCCCCCGGTTCGAACTAAGATACACAACTTCAGCTACGTGAATAACGTAGCTGAAGTCTAAGTATCCTAGTTCGAACTTAAAAGCACTTACCGCGGGTCCACACGCGGCAGGCAGGCTCCCCCGTCGACTCCACTTACTTCTTGCGCGGAGCAGGAGTACCGGTGTCGACGGCGATCACTTCCAGGATCGATTTATCGCGTCTAGATGAGACGCGATAAATCAATCCCAGAAGATCGATTACTACCCGCCGAATCAGGTGGGTAGTATAGACGTACTCTTAGTAATGCCTAGATAGGAGATTTGTTTTTAGTATGTATAACAAGTAAACATGTAACAAAGGTGTAGATACAAGGTAAATGTAATTGTTTCATAAATCCCAGCCCCCATATTTCCCTACTATATCAATAGAACATCTGTCTCCCCAATTACCTTTAACTCACTCTAATGGTATCTGCTTCTTTGCCAATAAGTTAAATATGTTCTTTGCAGTTCTACTCTGAAAAGTGGCCCTGAAAATGGCATCATAGAATTCCATATTTACAGCTGCTCCATTGGCTCTACATCAAATTTAGTCTAGGAGACCAAGTCACCATATATTTGTGTTTTACATAATAACATTCACCCATCAAATAAAAAGTAAAAGAACATGACTCAACCCAAAATTGAAATTCTAGCATAAAGTCCTGTCAGGTAAATTATTACTAATTGTTGTGCCTTGATTTAGACATATGAAGTGACATTAAGACTTGTACCTGTGAGCTGTGCTTTTTTCAAAGCCACCAACAAGGATTCAGACCACACAATTCCGAATTATATTAATGAGAAACGAAAGTCCAAATGCCTCACTCGGCTTTGAAAATTCCAACTGCGGGGTTCATACTAAGACATCCGAGGCCTGGTCCAAAACCCACTAAAGTCAATGAAAGTCTTTCCACTGACTTCAGAGAGCTCTGGATCAAACCCAAAATGAGCTGACAGACGAGCAAGAGGAGAAAAGAAAGAGAGAAATAAGAGATCAGAAACAAAGGAGTGGAGAAAGGGAAGGGTTGTCAGAACAAAGCTATAGGTGGAAGCTGTATCTTACTGGTAGATTTTTTTAGGTTAGTTTATGCTTTATGATACAGTGATTATGTGATCACAAGTTACTACTTAAATAGTATAATGCAGTGGTTTTTAACCTGCGGTCTGTGGACCCCTGGAGGTCCACAGACTATGTCTAAGGTGAGTATGAAAATGAAGTTTCAGATCCCAGAAAAGGCATTCTGTTTTTCTGATCAATAAAAAGACTGTGAATACCCTCACCTACGGACAAAACCCGAAAGTGTTGTCGTTACCACAGAAGCCCACCGTTTAACGTCCTTTCTCACGCTGTGTCAAATGCCATGCTGAGCATGTGAAACATTTATAGTTGAATTCTGTTCAGTATGTTTTCAGTCTAAGATTTCTATGGTAGGGGTCAGCAAACTACAGGGTGAATATCCAAAGGGGTCCACACCTCCATTCAACATTTTTTAGGGGTCTGCACATGAAAAAAGGTTGAAAACCACCAATATAATGAAATATTTTTTCTTGTTCTTGTAGGAAAAAAAGTTGTGAAGGGAAAAAAAAAATACAGAAGTTTCATTCTCCTGGCTTGCAAAAACCTGGCAAGAGGCATGCAGATTCCATAACCTGAAACTATTTGGCTAGACACCTCTGGAACGCCTTGTCCTAGGCGCTTCAGGAGATCTGGAGGGAAAGCCTCTCTCCTCTATGCCATAGGAGATCCAGAGGGGAGAACTTCTCCCCTGTTAACTTTAGGATCTATGCAGCTAGGGAAGACAGTTTGAGCCATATTCAGTTGTATAAATATGAGTTTTGTGCATGGAATAAGATAATTGTATCTTATATTAATTCATAATTATATTATTCATCCTAATGCAGTTCACATTGCATAGATTGTGATTTGCTCCAGCATCACAGAAATGTAGCCCCTCTGGAACATGTAGGGTGACCAAACAGCAAATGTGAAAAATAGGGCAGGGGCTCAGGGGTAATAGGAGCCTATATAAGAAAAAGATCCTAAAATCGGGACTGTCCCTATAAAAATCGGGACATCTGGTCACCCGAGGAACATGTCAGCCAACGGGCACAACAAAGTACAATATATAGTATTGTTCCTCTCTAATTGTTCATGGACACTATATGTCATAGGCTTTATTGGGACACTTGAAGGATTAAGGCCAGTCATGTAAGTGATGCACAATCAAGCCATTTTTCCTGTTTAGAGCTATCAGAATCCACAGAATGATTTTCCTCCTAAAATTTTTTGTTACTACAGGAAACTTTCTAGTAGTATTAAACCAGGACAATGTCCTGTGCCTATATTATTCCCCCAAAGCAGCAGTCACCTCTGTCTTCACAATCATTTGAAGAAGAGTTAAACTCTGTTATAAGTCCTAGTTTATATCCTGAGAGAGTACAGCAATGGAGTGTGGTATCAGATCTAGTACTCACAAGGAAAAGCCTATAAGGGGGGGGGGGGGGAGCGTCATTAACATTTACTCTGCAAACAGGCTGCTTTGGTGACTGTAAAAAATTTTTTCTCATTTCTACAACAGGGCTTGCAAAATTGGACAGACATCACGGCTCAGACAGAAGCTGTCTGGAAATCAAAATCTGTTTAGATGAACAATGCTAATTTAGCTCAGCCTTGCTGAGGCAAATGAAAGGTCAAATATAGATTTGAAATCTTGTTTAAGCTTCTTACAGCCTTAACAACACGGAGATACTAGAGGGTTTTCATCAGTGAACCTGTTGTGTATAAACTTTGTCCAAACAAATTATTTCCAACAGCTCATTACTCCACG
The DNA here is from genome assembly GCA_037349315.1 of Chelydra serpentina. NCBI lineage: Eukaryota > Metazoa > Chordata > Testudines > Chelydridae > Chelydra > Chelydra serpentina. The sequence continues at coordinate 3,721,399 of JBAIAC010000023.1, forward strand.
TATAAATGGCGAGGTAGAAGTTACTTGTGCTGTTCTGTGGCCCTAAGTGCAAAATTACAAAATATTCCACAGAGAATGCTAGTGCTCCTCAGTATCCAGTGAGCAGAATTCATGAACCGAGGGAAAATAATTTAGTGACCAAACTTTTCAAACTGAGATCTACCACGTTTCATTTGCTTGCTGTTAAAGAAAACCTTGCACGTTTTACTAATCCTAACAGTTAGAAAGTTGACCCAACAAGGAGCACTTGCCATCATGAATAAACAGTGACATTTATTTTAATTTATATCTTAATTAAATTGTTCAATTCAGAAGTAAAGTAACATGATGTGCATCATGCTGAGGCAAGCAGCCTCCCCAGGCGCATTGTTTGGCATGAAGGCAAGTGTTGCAAGGACCCAAGAAATCAGAGATTTGTACAACTTTTGGAAATCAATCACCACTAATTTGAGACCATGGCAGGGCAGAAAGCAGAGTATGTCAGCTAGCGAACTACACCTAATGCATGGCACTTTTGATGCACAGAACTGGCAGGCATGTTCAAGCCTGTTTGCTGTCTTTGTATCCAACTTAAGTGACAAGTCTGGAAATAGGAGTGAAGAGGGATATTTCTGTAGTCACAGCATAATTATGCTCAGGCACCAAATACAAACATCGCAGGGCCTTGTTCTAGTCCAGAAGTTTGCCATCCTGGAATAGAATAAATAAATCAATAAATAAATAACCAACCCAGCACAAAACTACGCTGGAGGCTGCTGTCCCATGTCAGCTTCTCTGACAGAGCTATAAATAGACTCAGAACCATTGTAGAGGCAATGAGACTTGCAGCTGCTGATGCCACCTGTGCTCATTGCATTCCAGACACAACGCTCTCATCCACACTAGTGGAGAACTGCAGACACACCAATGATAATTCAGCCCGGAGGCAGAAAATGGAAGTAGTTTGTTCCAGCTTAAAACTGAAGGCTATTACGGGAAATGATTTTACCTACTGATTGCTGAAATAGATGAGGGCCTATACACCCTAGAGCAACAATTCAGATTCCCTCCCATCCCAAAAATCTGTTTAGCGAGAGGAAAGTCAGACCAATGCCTGCAAGATACGCACTCTTGTATAGAAAAGTGCACGGGACACTGTATTGATCCAGCCAGAGGAAATGTCACATGCTAAATACTTTCCCTAGGATGCACTGGGACTGGGGAAAGTTGGAAGAATAGTGTTTATTCTTCTCTTCAATTACCACCTTAATCTTGAAAATGTGTTTTTCCTCTGCTGCGACTGACTTGAATATAGCTTAAAAAGAACAGGAGTACTTGTGGCACCTTACAGACTAACAAATTTATTTCAGCATAAGCTTTTCTAGGCTATAGCCCACTTCATTGGATGCATAGAAGGGAACACGCAGAAGTAAGATGTATAGATACACACAGAAAACTTGGAAGCTGCCATACTAATTCTAAAAGGCTATTTAATTTAGATGAACTATTATCAGCAGGAGAATATAGCTTCTAACCCGGATAGAGTCAGACAAACTAGGGGAGAAAAATACTTTATTTTACTTATTTACCCCACTGGTTTACAGTTATTTTTGGTAATGGGCCTAAAGGGCACAATCGGCTGCTATTGAAGTCAATGGGAGTTCTGTCATTGGCTTCAAATAGGACCAGACCCAATGTTAATTATGGCTGGACCAGGGACAGGGGAGAACACCACAAGATATCAAAGTAACACTCCGATGGAAAAGCACAGTATCAGATACCATGGTGATAAGACATGCCTAGGGAGAGTAGAAATGTTATTATTGGTATTGCCGCTGGTACAAGCATGGGTCTAGCACAGCAGTGGGCCACCTGTGTGCCGCAGGTTACCCACCACTGGTCTAGCACCTAATCATAGACTCTCAGAGGATGGGTGTGTAACAATGCCCTTGGATAGGTCATCTCAATGGACAAAACCTGAGACCTCCAGATCTTAAAGCAGGAGCCTCTACTGCCTGAGCTACAGAATGGGAATTCATACTTAGGAATGTCCATAAATAGTCTATTCACTAGAGGGAGACAAATGACCACACTGTATTAGCATGGGTTACATTCCTTTTGCCATGCTAAGGACTGCTAGGGAACTATATGATCTATTCCAACCGCCAAATCAGTGATGTAAGCATGATGCTGGCTAAGGTTCTCTCAGAATAGGTAATACTGCTCTACAGCCAAAATGCTTCTGAAATAAATGCAGTCAAACTTTACTAATTCTGGGTCACTGAGAACGAAAATAATGCTTAAAATTGTTGATTGGCTCTAGTTTTCAAGACATGCTATTGGGTCAGTATATACGACCCTTGACTTGGGAATGGCGGAGGATAAGTGAGTTATAAAGGGAAGGGATCTCAATTTAAACCAGAAATGGCTAAAATGCATCTTTGACTGGATCTATGAATAAATCTATGACTGGGTTTGGACAATACTTGCTTTTTAGGCAAAACAATGAATAATGCAATCTGAAGCTGGTATTGCATCATACATGATATGAATTGCATCATGTTATTCCTAGAAGTCATGGATGATGCAATCATAACGAAAGCTTACATCACTCTGCTGAACAAATTGCCCTATATCAGCTCTAGAAATCATACAGTGTCGTGCTCTCTTATTTGTCAGTGTTTGATTTTGCAAAGGGACACATTTCTGTTTAGCCAAAGTGAGCAGAGATGCCTCGTACCTGTATGAACGGTGCAGATCACCACAAACATAGCAGAAGTTAAGTGACTTTTGCATCCCAAAAGCGCAGTATAACCACTATGGTTAAGAAAGCCTATCACCTTTCTTTTGGCTGCAAAATTGGAGATCAGGACAAGAGGTGGGCCCCACACATGCTGCAACACTTGTGCAACAAATCTTCGCCAGTGGTTGAACAGGAAAAGGAAATCTATGCCTTTTGCAGTGCCAATGCTTTGGAGAGAGCCAACAGATCATCCCAGCAATTGTTACTTCTGCATGGTGCCTCCAGTTGGGAAAGGTGTGTCAAAGAAGAAAAAGTGGACTGTGCATTATCCAAACATTCCATCAGCTATACGCCCAGTACCCCTCGGAGAAGGACTGCCGGTTCCTGATGCACCAGAATCATTCTCACTTGAGTCAGGCGAGGAAGAGGAAGAGGATGAAACTTCTGGTCCTGAACCATCAATGTCACAGGACCCACATTTTCTCCCATCCTCCTCCTCCTCTGAACCACACCTCATAACACAAGGTGAACTGAATGACCTTGTCAGGGATTTGGAACTACCCAAGAGTAAGGCAGAGCTTTTGGGCTCCAGACTACAGCAGTGGAATCTCCTGGCAGGTGATGTTAGGGTTTCCATGTTCCGTGACCGTCCAAAGGATCTTGTCCCATTCTTCTTCATGGAAGGTGATCTTGTAGCCTGCAACAACATCGATGGTGTGATGGCAGCCCTCAACATCGTTCACGATCCAGATGAGTGGAGACTGTTCATTGATTCATCGAAGACGCGTCTTAAAGCTGTTTTACTGCATAATGGCAATCTTTTGCCATCAATTCCACTTGGTCATGCAGTCCATATGAAGGAAACCTATGACAACATGAAACAACTTTTGAGGTGTATAAACTATGACCAACATCAGTGGCAGCTTTGTGGCGATTTGAAGGTTGTTGCTCTGTTGCTTGGTCTGTCACACAAAGTACTGCTGTTTTCTCTGTGAATGGGATAGTCGTGCAAGAGATTCCCACTACATCAAGAAAGATTGGCCACTCCGACAGTCATTGGAGCCTGGGAGGAAAAGTGTTCAGCATCCACCACTTGTTGAATCAAGGAAGATTTTGTTACCACCCTTACACATCAAGCTGGGTCTGATGAAGAACTTTGTCAAGGCCATTGACAAAACACAAGCAGCTTTCAAGTACCTCCGTGGAAAATTTCCAAGATTAAGTGAAGCTAAGATAAAGGAAGGTGTCTTTGTTGGTCCTCAGATTCGTGAACTTCTTCGAGATGATGCATTTGACCATGCACTGCGCGGCATAGGCGCCGACTCCGTGGGTGCTCTGGGGCTGGAGCATCCACGGAGCAAAATTGGTGGGTGCTCTGCACCCACCGGCAACTCCCCGCCCGCCCCGGACCCGCGGGAAACTTACCGGGCACCGGGAGACGTTGCGGGGGCCCCGCCCCCGACGCTGGGCAACATGGCGTCGGGGGGCGGGGCCCCGCAACGTCACCCGGCGTCGGGGGGCGGGGCCCCGCAACGTCACCCGGTGTCGGGGGGCGGGGCCCGCCCCCGACACCAGGTGACAGCACCCACGGGCGGGGCCGGATGTCGGCCCCTATGCTGCGCGGCAAGGAAAAAAAGGCATGGAAAGCCTTCCAGTTAGTGGCAATAAATTTTCTCGGAAACAACAAGGCAGACAACTACAGGTTGTTGGTGGAAAACCTCTTCAAGGCATACAAAAGCCTTGGTTGCAACATGTCACTAAAGATACATTTTTTGCACTCTCATCTAGATTTTTTTCCACCGAACTGCGGAGCAGTGAGCGATGAGCACGGCGAGCGATTTCACCAGGACATTTCAACTATGGAGAAACGCTATCAGGGCAAATGGAGCCCATCAATGCTTGCAGACTATTGCTGGACAGTGACAAGAGATGCTCCATTTCATGAATACAAGAGACAAGCCAAGAAGCGCCGAGTAGACACTGAATAGGACTACACTATGTACATAATAGTTTTTTGCCTTTTGTTTCATAATACATTTTATTTATATAACCCCTTTGCTGATTTTTAAAAAGTGTTACATAAACAGGACAGGTGAAATAGTATCATGTAAAGCAACCATAAACACATGAAAAGACCTAGGTTTACAATTTATGATTAAAACTATCTACACAATATACATAGACATAAAATGTAAAAACTTAAATATCTTAGAAACAGTAGCCAAGCAGTTGTTTTAATTGTCATATTTGAATTCAGCACATCAAAATGCTGTGCTACTAGATTTTCAACAGTTAGTAGCCTTGGGTTAATATTAGTGAAAATACTTTTATAACTTATTCTTTTATTAAAATGAGCTCATGGGATGACAATTAAAAGCTGGAAACTGGGGGAAGGAACCATCTTAAACCCATTTGCCATACTCAAATCTAAAAGTTGGGGGTAAAAAAAGAAGCTAGAAAATTTAAATATAGGAAGGAACACCCATTCTTTAAAATAGAAGTAGTCAGGTGGTACAACCATATCTGTACTGTTTATGTATGTGTATACATTTTATATTCATTTTAAGGCAAATCAATTAACAGATTTACTTGTCAGTTCTCAGAAAATTAATTCAGTACCTTAAGGAATAAGTATTGACATTTTGAAGAGGATACGCTTTATTCTTCATACGTAACAAAGAGTTTGAATCTATGCTTAGAACTCAACTCAGCCTTAATTCTGGAGCTGCAACTTGTGACTCCAGAATAGTCCTTCATACCATTCAAAGAGAAGGCACAAGAGTACAACAATTCAGGGGAGTAAGTGCAGCTGACCTGCTGGGCCAGATTCTGACCTTGGTTATACCACTTGTGACAGACCCAGACAAGTGGGATACAGAAATCTCATAGAAGGCAAATATACTGGCCATTGGATTAATAGTTTTCTGTTCCCTGAGTGACCAGAGCAGGGGCTGCACTAGAACAAGCAGGAACTTTCTGGAACCAATTTAAGACAGGCAGGCTAATCAGGGCACCTGGGTTTAAAAAGGAGCTCACTTTAGTTTGTGGTGTGGCGTGCTAGGAGCTGGGAGCAAGAGGCACACAAGGAGTTGAGAGGGAGAAGAGTTGAAGGACTGAGGAGTACAAGCATCAGCAGACCATCAGGAGGAAGGTCTGGCAGTAAGCGGAAAGAAGGTGTTGGGAGGAAGCCGTGGGGAAGTAGCCCAGGGAGTTGTAGCTGTCATGCAGCTGTTACAGGAAACCCTAAAGACCACTGCAATCCACAGGGCCCTGGGCTGGAACCCGGAGTAGAGGGTGGGCCCGGGTTCCCACCAAACCTCCCAACTCCTGATCAGACACAGGAGGAATTTGACTGTGGGTTCTACCAGAGGGGAAGATCTCTGAGGCGATCAAAATCCGCCAATAAGCGCAGGACTCACCAAGGTAGAGGAGGAACTTTGTCACACACTTTAAATTCAAAGTATCTCCACTGAAATCAGTGTGACACCAGAATTAGGTTTTTTGGCTCTAGTTGGGTGGGGTTTGGGGCGTCTTTGTTTACAAACTTCCTGAACTACACATATGGAGATTAACTACATGGGGTTTTTTTTGTGTAAGTATGTGTCTACCTTAGAGACCAACCCTCTCTCCATTTGATTATGCAGGAGCTGAGATGCTCCAGCTAACAACACACCCTGACTTAAGTGAGAAGGGGATCACCAATCCTGGAACTAACTTCTCCTTTAACCTGCAACTAACTTCCATTAGCTCACACTGCCAGCTCTGCCTGCTTTTTCTAGACTTCCTGTTCAGTGTTTGAGTGAGGTTTTGGAGCAGATATTTGGGGGGAAATAGATCTTTTCTGGGATTGAGCTAATTACAATTGTTGTGCAACTATTGTTTCTAATTTCTGTTCATGAGCCAAGGGGATTATTGATTAATACTATTTATAAACCCAAATAAATAACACTCTCTCCCAAAGTTGTCAGAGACACCAGTATTACCAGTACAATATAAGACAATCACATTTCTCTTTACTTATGGAACAGACATAGAGTGACCAGATAACAAGTGTGAAAAATCGGGATGGGGATGGGGGGTAACAGGTGCCTATATAAGAAAAAGCCCAAAACACCGGGACTGTCCCTATAAAATCGGGACATCTGGTCACCTTACACAGACATTAGAGCACTCCTTTAGCTTGGTTAACAGCACTCTCACTTCTAGACAAGAAAACAGAGTTCAAGTTCACACCGCATCATGACTTGGGCTTCCTACAGGAAGCAGCACAATTGCACATGCTTAAACTGATATTGCATCTCTTTGTGAGGTGAGGTCTCTCCATATAGGCAAGAAAGATACCATGGTGGGGGGATGACCACGGTGCTCAGACCAATACTCCCTTGCTGGAGTAAAACAGGTTACAATACTCAAGCCTGTGTGGAAGCTATTATAGAACTGATAACTGGTACAGGAACTGCAACTGGTAAATTTACCCTACTTGTTAGTCTGTTAAGTTATCTAATGCTTGCTTATCAGTGTTGAATTCATTACTCTGTAAAACTATCTGATGTACATTTAGTATGAAACATGCAATCTACAACTAAAATCTACTTTGACATCCTGTCATGAGAAGGACTTGGGTTCAGTTTAGCTAGCTCTGGCATAATTTCCACACTGGCCCACAATCATCATTCATGCAACAAACATTCAAACTAATTTTAAACCCAGAAGTAGATTTACTTGAACACGGTGAATTAGACCCTCATTCTTGTTCATCTTTTCTGAACACACTTCAATTGGATTTTTCCAGGGAGGGTAGACCTAATAAGAAAGGGTTATTTCTAGGGCCACTAGACAAAGATGAACACGTCTATGGTCATCTCAATGCCTTTTGGAGGGCCATATCTTGAGATAAGTATATTGTAGCATACCACTGTAATTTAAAGTTTGTAAATAAGCAAATTATATTTATGCTGTTAACCTAGATTTAGTTTCTCAAATGCAGTTCTCTAGAGCTCCTTTAAAGATTGTAAAATAAACTAAGCTTGAGACTTTCAAACACAGAAGCCTAAAATTAAGCTCTTCAATGCATATTTAAGATCTCAGGGAACTGACTGGTGCTCAGTACTTTTGAAAATCAGGCAGGTGCCTAAATTTGGATCTAAAAGTGTAACTTTAGGCTCCTTCCGACAGGGTGTACTAGGTGTTTGCTGCCCCCTGCTGGAGGCCCTGCTGCCTTGGCACACCTCACCAGAAGAAAGTAACCTTCTGAGGGAAAAAGACCACCACCTTTAGTTCTTCAAGAGCTGCCTAGAAAGACCACCCAGGATCAGCTACAGGTGGAACCAATAAGTATCAGTCCTCCAACAGCTAGGACGGAGTAGGCACCAATCAGGGTCCTGCAGGCAGGATAAAAAGGGCTAGTTGCTTCCACCACTGGCCAGTTCTGGGTGACTCTGGGACCGGAAAGGAAGGCTCTTCCCCATCTTAACCCAAGAAATCTAGCCTAGATGGGGCCTAACTCTGACAGCACCTCTTTGTTTGAGTCAGCAAAAGATTAACAGATTTATTTGGGCATAAGCTTTCATGGGTAAAAGACCCACTTCTTCAAATCTGCATCTTCTTGCACCTGAAGAAGTGTTTTTTTTACCCACGAAAGCTTATGCCCAAATAAATCGGTTAATCTTTAAGGTGCCACCAGACTCCTTGTTGTTTTTGTGGATACAAACTAACATGGCTACCCCTCTGAAGCAGAAGATTGTTTTACTTTATGTAGTTAGTGTAAAGCACAGATGGGCCATCCTGAGTTGAATATTAATTTGACTTCCATAAGACTTGGCAAGCTCTCTCCATGAGATGCTCCACTGGCTCAGGTGACCCCATGACACTCCTATTTTTAAAAATCTGTACAGATAAATTCATTATGTAAAACATTACTGAAAACCTTAGCTCAAAGCCAAAGAAATGGTGGGAGCTGAGCTTGAATGGGATTTTCTACAGCACCCAAATGTTTGCCTAGTTCTGCTCCCATTGAAGTCAAAGAGAACAGTTAGGCCACCTTTGAACGCTTTCCAAAATCCCAATCCAAAGGAATTGTTTGGGCTTTCAAAGCTTCTGATGAGGTAACAAAACCGCTGTAGCAACAGACCAGAATTTCTTAGGCTAGCACCTGGACTATCAGTAACATGTTCTGATTAAACAACAGGCCAATCTCCATCCGTTTTAATGATTACTTGTCAGGGACAGAATTATCATCCTGTCGACACTCATCAGCATCACCATCCTGGTCAGTGCTACTGCCACCAAATGCCAGGATTTACCATCATACTATCAATCCTGGCCAATGTTCTGACTCCACCAAAGAGAGGAAACTAGACACCTCTATCTTCATGGCTGTGTTTCTAACAGAGCTAGTCAGAAAAAAAGAAACTGGACATAATTGTCATCAAAAGACATATTTCTTTTCTTAAAGTCAAAAATCTAAAATTTCAGTGAAAAATTTCATTGAAATTTAAAAAAATTTCAAGCAGCTCCAGTCTTGAGAAATTCTTCAGATGTGATCGTAAGTCCCTACTTCCCTCCCTCATGTGTCAATTTCTACTCCATCATATTCCTCCCACCTCTTTGCTATCTTTTTGCCTTTTCTTTTCCAATAAGAGTCTAGCTTAGCCAACCAGGACAAATATCTTACAACACTGAGCTGCGACCAATCTGGCAAGCTGACACCAAAACTGGACTAGCACAACCCGCAGCAAAACTTTGGCTTCTACAGACTATTGAAAGGAAAAACAAGGCAATCTATACAAATGTTGTCGAAAGCTGGACTCCAGCAATGACTGAGTCATGTGACCTGCTCTGTGCCTGTGAGCTCCCAGACCCACAGACAAAAACCTGCATTTTCTTATCTTCTGCTCTTCTTTTCAATTAAGCCTTCTCTGTGCGACTGTCTTGTTTTGTGATCAAGACAGCCGGGATAAGCGACAGCATCACAAACTGTGATCTACCACCTCAAGTTGCCTCAGTGGTTTTCATTAGGAACAAAATGCCACTTGAGAGATTTTCAAGAAAGGTTTTTAAACATATAGAAGCTACATAAATTGCAAGAACTGGAACAAGGAAGTTCATGGTCTAGATCAGGGGTCGGCAACCTTTTAGAAGTGGTGTGCCAAGTCTTCATTTATTCACTCTAATTTAAGGTTTCGCATGCCAGTAATACATTTTAACGTTTTTAGAAGGTCTCTTTCTATAAGTGTTTAATATATAACTAAACTATTGTTGTATGTAAAGTAAATAAGGTTTTAAAAATGTTTAAGAAGCTTCACTTAAAATTAAATTAAAGTGGAAAGCCACCCAGACCGGTGGCCAGGACCCAGGTACTGTGAGTGCCACTGAAAATCAGCTTGCGTGCCCCCTTTGGCACCCGTGCCATAGGTTGCCTACCCCTGGTCTAGATAATACTTGGCCCTGCCATGAGTGCAGGGGACTGGGCTAGATGATCTCTCGAGGTTCCCATGATTTTATGATTAAAATTAAAACTTAGTTGTAAGATTGTTAAATGTTTCACCTAACTTTGTCTTCTACTTTAAAATCTGTTGTGTGTGTTTAATAAACATCATGGATTTCCATGTGGAGTAGTGTGCAAAAGTGAAAATCCCAGGCAAGAGACCCCCATGCTGAAATTACTGTTAATGCTGTGCCAATATAAAAAAGTGAAACTTAAAAATTCTAGGCCAGCTCCTCAAATGGTGTCAATGGGTGTAGCTCCACTGACTTGCACCCACTGAGGAGCTGTCTCTCTAACTTCCTAAAGGCCCCTACCCAAGGCCTCCACCAAACACAACAGCTTCATGAGGCATGTCTTGTAGCAGGGGAGCACAGCATGTCTCCAGAAAGATTGAGATAAAGGCAGCAGACACAAACAGCAGTTGACTGTGTTTTCACTGCTGGAAAAAGAACAAATAGTTCACTTAGTATAACACTGCTGTCAGACACGAAAAGACTTCTAGGAACTGAGCCAAATAAGCCCCGGGGAGCTGAAAGAAAGGGGAACAAAGTGCTGCAGAAACTAGTCCTGAGGGAAACCTCTGCAAACAATCTTCCAGTGAAAAACACCTACACTTAAAGATACATAAATAATAAGGGGAAACCCACCCACCCCATCAGTACTAGGCAATCATTTTGCTCTTGCCAATGCTTGTTAGTTCCTTACACAAACTATTAAGTACACTGATGTGGAAGAACAAACCACCTACAACTTGTCCCAGCACATTTTTTTCCAGCAAATGTCTCTTCTTGTTATTTACAAAAATAATTATTTCTAGCAACAACATTACGCTGCTTTTGTCTTCCCACAAGAAAAAACTTAACATCTTGGGAATGAAGGCGAGTGTGTTCAGCTATCTTGTGAGCAAGAGGTGGGCTATACTGGGCCAGGATCAGGCAAAATTTCTAGGCTGCCCTCAAAATCCCCTAGACCAGGCCTGCACAACATGCGGCCCGGGAGCTGCATGCGGCATGCGTGGGCTCACTGTGCGGCCCGTGGGGGGGGGGGGGGGGGGGAGAAGGGGTGAGTAGGTGGGCTCACAAAGTCATATAAAAGTTATACAAAAATGCATAATGCAGAGATTTATCTACAACGGCATTGACTGACTGTTGTGTGCAGTAATATAGTGACCTCTGGAGGGGTGAAGAGGGGGGTGATGGTGGGGCCGAGTGGGGAGGAGGTGGGTCCTATTTTCTGCTATGATCTGGTCACCCTATGCGCACTGTTTCTTTCCCCCTTTACAGGCTTCCACACCCCAGCGCTGGGGAAGGAGGGGTTGTTTCCGCGGGGCCGGGGGTTTCGGCCCTCAGCTGTTTTCTTTGGAGTAATATGGCCCTCGCCGCTTTACGAGTTGTGAAGGCCTGCCCTAGACACTTCCTCCTCAGATGAGAGGCTGAGACTAGTGGGACAGAATTATGCCCACCACCCTGCCCACCTCCCACCACACCAACACCCCCTGCTGTTGAGAGCTAGTGCGTAGTAGAGTATATAACTTCCTTTCCCCTCCTTATTGCTCAGGGTCTCCTCTCCCTCAAATACCGTGACGGGGGTCTAGGCATCACATTCTCATGCGGCCAGCTTACATGAGAGGTGGGGGTCAATACACAGCCATCCTGTAGTTTCGCATGTGAACAGAAACCCCACTGGCTCCAAAATGCTACCTGTTTTTTTGCTCAGCGCTGCAGTAAAAATTGTGCTTCCGAAATCTCCTGATGTCGATTCCGCACGAGGCAGGGTAAGGCCGCAGCCACCCCACTCCATGTGCAAAACATAGCAGCAGGCAGGCAGTTTCCGTTGCCTGCTCTAAGCGGAGGGAAATGAGTGCCTCAGCATTCTCTTGGCAGTGAAAAAGACAGACCCATGTTTTGAGGTGCTGCTCCCACCTCACCTAGCTCAACTTCCTGCGAGTCCAGGGCTCCATGGTGCCAAACATAAAGGGCCCCTCCCAAATTGGGGCCTCCATCCAGCCTTAGTTTCCTTCACACCTCCAGAATTTAGTCATTCTACTAGTAATTTTTTATATACTAGTCCCATGTCGCCGTTTCTCCTTTCATGTCTTGGTATGGCAGTAAGGAGCACCGTATAAAGACTTTCTCTGCTGTATGTTCATTTTAGGATGCTAAAGCACTTTGCAAACACTGAGCCAATGCACTATCATAGTAAGGAATAACTGGAAATACCATATCAAGGCAGAGTCACCTCTTTTGCTCTAAATATAAAATATGCCTAGGTACCTGAAATCTTAGTGTAGTGCTGAAATAAAATCCAGTCTTCTATGGGGACTATATCAAACCCCAAACTGCCACACTAAACAACAACCAGGCCTTTCTCTTCCTGGTCACCAAAAGCTGGGAGCACATTCCCTCAGGGAAAGCAACTGCTCAACATGCAGCCCCTCCTGCCAGTTACAATGCGACACTGATGGTGTTCAGTTCAATCCGATTCAGATAGGGTTCTGGTGGCTACAGCATGGGCGTAAGCCACCTGGGAGACTGAAGAGAATACTCAAAAGTTGGGAGGGAGGACACTACTTTCTCCAGAAAATATCATAACCCTTCCAAATAGATTTATTTTCCAACAAAGGGCTGTGCTGTGGCTTTTAACTGTGTGGGGAAGGAAGGAACGTGTTATGGAGAATATGCTTCGAAGCAGCCTTTCTATTTAATCCTAATTTTAATCTAGGTTCTTCGATCATGCCGATCACCATGGTATCTAGATTTCTTTTTGGTGTTAGTGTGTGCTTCTCCCAGGACTAGCCATGGATAGCCAGCCAGCGCATGCAGAGGTGGGTCCCTAGCTACATCCCATTCTGCTCATCCAATGCCCATATTTTGTGGCACTTCTAACTGTGCTTCCACCACTCTCCTGTACCCCGCTCTTGGGTTGGGCAAGAATCAGGATTCTAGCTACTTCCTGTCCATGTACACAAGAGGGGGGTACAGGAGAGTGGTGGAAGCACAGTTAGAAGTGCCACAAAATATGGGCATTGGATGAGCAGAGCTCCTTGGACATATCTTCCCCCCCTTTACTCACAACACAGGGGCAGCCAGAATTTGGCCCCAAATGGTTCATACTGGATAGGCAGTCCACGTGAATCCCCAGTTGAGACCTACTACTTAATGCCATCTCCTTATCAGTGAGTGTCTCAAAATTGCCAATGTTATTAGGTTACCCCTGAAAATTCTAGCTATTACATCAAAGAGTATTCTTAAAATCGGCACATAACCAGTTGCTATATTGATGGTCATGGACAGCCTGAAACAAACTTAACCAATGATTGCCTAAACATTTTTTTATTAAAAATAATTGGTATTCATTGCATAAGAGTTCCCCCTGACCCCAATCTAAATATAAAATATTCTGTAAAGACAAAAACGTAAAAGTCTGGGGGGGAGAGGGAGGTTGCTGTATGTAGCTTCTATTTTTTTTATCCCGTGGCTCTATTATCCGTGTGTGTAACTGTGCCTCTGACTGCAACACAAGTGCAGCACGCTAACATAGGTTTATTTAGAGCTACTTTTAATGTGCTTGTGTTGTGGGTTTCTAGGCTACAGACCAAAACAGGCACAGGTAACAACTAACTAACTGCAGAGCAAATTCCTAAAGGGGCAGACAACAGGGCTTAGCTGCTGAATGCATCTTAGTCAAGAGAGATCCTGGAGCTGTTTTAATTGTTCATCAATCAATTAACAGGACTCTCAAATGTCTAATTAAGCAGACAACTGGAATTAAACACAGGGCATCTTTGAAACACCAGCCCTCTTAATGAAGGCAGTTCCTACATTCAAGTGAGTGCTTGATTAAGGTGTGCTTGCTTGGAGAGGCGTGCATAAGAATACTCAGCCACTTGATCAGAATGCCTCTAAGGCAAGCATATGAAAAAAAATCAATTGTCATGCAATTTAACCTTCACATCCCCCACTGAGTGCTTGAGAAAGACTGTGAAGTGCAAAATGAATTAGCGTCACTTAGCGCACGGAAGGAGGGCACACATGTTGCAATGCCCTCAACCCCTTTGCTGGAGCTAAATATGGGTCGTGGTGGGGGGGAAGATAATGGGGGTGAGGATCATAGTTACAGTAACAGAGATGGTGAGGATGCCACTGAAAAAGTGAACCAGAGGTTCTATTCTGCCTTGCTCAGCTCCCAGTAGCATGTGCCTTCCCCTTCTACAAAGGGTATAAAGCAAGAGTCTATAAATCGGTGACTTCCCTGACAGGGGCAAGAAGTCTTAGCAATCGCTGGTCAGGCCAGATCAATCCAAATGGGAGGTGGGGGAGGAGGGATTTCTGCTTGTCTGATACGGAATTGCTGATCCAGGTGAGTCATTCAGGAATCATTCCCAGGTTAAAAATGAGATGGTTATCTTGATGGCAGAGGAGCAAGCGATGAAGATAATAACATTGTGACGATCAGTTTCCCATAAACTGATGGAAACCCCATGTAATGAACAAAATATGAGATAAAAACAGAAGAGGGAGGATGTGTCAGACAGATTCAAAGATTTTTCCCTTCATGTACAATGCTCACATGATAGACACCCAAAGCATGTTATCACCTGCTAAAAATCCAATGGCCACTGTGTACAATAGGATAGGTTCACTACCTGTTTTTACCAGCAGGGTATTTAATATGATCACTTCTACAGCAGCTTCTGACAACTTAAAAATTATAGTGCTTATAGGTTCCCCCCACCACCACCTCAATATTGGCCAATCTACAGTGAAAGGCAGGCCTGTTCCCATCTACCAGAATTAATTCCAGAGCATCTGATCCACCAAGAGGAAACAAAGAAAACACTTCTGGTTGAAAAGAGGAAGGGGAAAGACCTAACTCATCCATGTCTACATTGCAGAGCTGAGGCTCTCTTGCTTAAGAAACAGTCACATTTCAGAGCCTGAGTTATTCTGTGAGAAGGAGAATCACAGAAACAAGTCAACAAAAACTGATCGTGTGATATTGAAAATCCCCATCAGGGACCTATGCCTGAAGTTCCTGCTTAGGACAAATTTTCATTTACATCAATTGTCTTTGAGCTTCGATCTTTTAGACAATTAACACACTCCGTGTTAGCGTGATGCCTTTTTCTTTCATCTTTACATGTAATCTTTTTCGCTGCCCTAAATAGATATTTTAAGGCTTTTTTTCTCCCCCACCAAAGAAAGAAATGCAGCATGACCAACTCCATATGTTCAAAAATCAGGAGTCAGGCCCCCAGATCTCATGAGATTAATTGGTGTGATTTTTAAACCAAATAAATGCTCAGTTCTTTTTTCTTCTGTTTGAGTGATTAGGGTTCAAATTTTCAAGTTTTTCTCTACAGACATAAAGGTTAGAATTTTTTTTTTTTTAAACAATGAATACTCAGATCCTGGAATTGAAAGTGCTTTGAGATGTATTGATGAAAAGTGCTATATAAGAGGTGAGTACTATCATGTATTAACATGATTCCAGGAGCTGGAGGTATATTAAAAAAACACCAGATACTTCCAGTGTTGCAAGACTTGCAGTAAGATCTCAGTACAATTATTTTCCTAAAGCATATTATCAAGGTTGGAAAGGCTTAGAATTTTACCTCATTTGCTCTTTCTTAAAGACATTTTCAAAAGCCCATTTATTTATTTATATGCTATGAATGTAAAACACTTGAGGGAAGGGATTCCCCCTTAAAAGTAAAAACACAACTTGCTATGACAACAACTCAACCCTCCTGTGGAATCCTACAATAACAGCAAATCAACCCTGTGCAAGCTGAGAAACTGAGCAATCAAAAATATGGAAATGGACACAAATTTCAGTTTCAATCTTACAAAAAAAAATAGAAAATGAATTCTAAAAGGATGAAACCTACTTTTAAAAAAGTGTTCTGTAAGGAAGAAAACAGTAATTAAATAAAAAAGAAATCAAGTTCTCTCCCACACAAAAGATTACCATCAGAACTGATGCTTCCTACCATGTAAAAATACCAATAAGCAATTATCTCTGTATAACCACAGAAATCTCTGACATTTCCATTACTGGTGGTGACTGGGGTCATCCTGTCCTTAGGACAAAGACCAGGACAAAACAGAAAAAGCAGGCTGCTGAAGTAAAATTCATATCAGTCCTTAACTTAAAAACCCTCCTTGGTCAGTTGGTAACTGAGCAATGATTCCCAAACATGTAGCCAGGGGAACACAGAGGAAAGGATAGGTTTGGAGAGGATCAGGACACTAAAGTGAAATTCATGGTTGGAAAACTGACTCTAGAATAATAATTTGATGATAAATTATTTAGCAGATCAATTACAGGAGACAAACTGCATAGCTATACCCAACCCAGTGCCATAACAAAAGCTAATTTTCAAGAGCTGAATTAAACAATTGCCAGTAACTGCATGCAGAAGCACTGCAAATGTTCTGAGAATTAGAACTCCCAAGACAGTGTTTTACAAAAGAAACCAATGTTTATGTTCCACCATGGAAGGCTGCAAGGAAAACAGTCTCCTTCTAATCCTCCCTTTAAACCTCTCCACCTAGCACATTGATTAGCTTCCTACTGTCATTGTAATGACTACCGTACAATATGCTGCCTGTCAGTGTTTAATACAAAGCACCAGTGCCAAAACTCAAGTGCCTTTTCCTGGCTGACAACCAAATTCTTTATTTAAGCAGTATTTCTGGGAGTCTTTGCTTGCTGATCTGCAGCCAATCTTAATTCCCCTGAGGAAGCAAAAGAAATTGCCCTCTGACCTTCCACCATATATTCTGTCTTTCAAAAACAAACACCCCCTCCCCATTTATTTTCCTCTCTCTTTCAAATTATGGGTCAGATTCTCTTCCCCTTGATGTCAATAGCAAAACTCTCACTGAATTCACAGGAAACGAGATCAGGCTCTGTACATCAAGTTTAATTTTAAAAAAGGATGCAAAAACAAGTAGTATTGTAATATCTTCTGTATTGTGAAATATCTTTACTAGTAATAATAGTCCACTAGAGTGAAGAGTCTGTTGATTTTGCATTATAAACCCAGATCAGTCACAATCTGCCCAGGATTGAAACTTGATACAGAATCAGGGAGTGGGGTTTTTTAAAGTGTATTTTAGTGATGTGTTCATTTTATACATTTTCAAATTCTGAAGGAAGGGAAAGTTTATCCTCTCTTACCTTCATAACACAGACAGCTCCAGAAATCTTTAAGATCCTTAATAGCAATGACAGAGCTTCTACATATAAGCACAAAGGTGCAGACCTCTCTGGGAGAATGGCTCGCTTAGACAAAGGGTAAAGCATTATGAAACATTTAATCTCTGCATCACTCTTTTTTGGCTCTGGTCCAGTTGGTAATTACTTTCTAAAGGGTATTTGTGAAAGGAGTTGGTACCCTAGTTGTAGTTCTCCAGGGAGCCCAGTATGTTGTTGCAACACCACAGGAAACCTTGCATTTCCACGGTCATTCCCAATACTTGTCCTGTGGCTACGTACAGAACTCCACAGCTGAAATTCACTGGGATTCAAAGCACACTGGAAGCCTCTATGGTAGCAGATCTAATTGGCAGTGTAATCTAGTGACTCAGGCCTAGGCTACACTTGCAGATGTACAGCGCTGTTAGTTAAACCCGTGTTCGTACAGCTGAGTAGGGAAAGCGCTGCAGCCTGTCCACACTGGCAGCGGCCAGCGCAGTAACTACCACTGACGTGGCTACATTTGCGGCACTTGCAGCTGTATTCGGAGCGGTGCATTATGGGCATTCAGGTAGCTGCAACGTGCTTTTCAAATGGGGGGGGTGGGTGAGGGGGACTTTGACAGGGAGCGTTTTTGGAAAAAGAGTGGATTTTTGGAATCTCCACAGAGTGTCAGCTCATTATTTCCACACCTCCACATCCCCTGCCTCTCTCTCAATCACTGAAAGCAAACAGCAGGGGCTTTGTTTGTTTTTAAAGAGCAGATAAAAGAGAGGAAACGGAGCCTGTGATCAGCAGCTTAAAGAATGCAGCTCTGAACTCCAACCCGGAAGTGCCGTTTCAAAACAAAGGCAACTTCGGAAGATCATTAACTCCGTTGTTCCTCGGCTATACTGACAGACCAACGTTCCACCCACTTCGCAGCAGCTGTTATTCCTCTCGGGGAGGTGGAGTACATGCAGCGCTGTATCTGAGGAGATACAGCGTTGCACGTGCCTTGCAAGTGTAGCCAGTTAATGAGTTACAGCGCTGCCGGCAGTTTTATTACGCTGTAACTTGTAAGTGTAGCCAAGCCCTAAGGCACTGAACTCGGGAGATAGGAGACTTAGGTTGTATTCCCATTTTAACCAGCGACTTGTGTAATCCAGGGCACCTCTTTGCATCTCTTTCCCTTCTCATCCTTTGAATAGTTGACAGTCTAATAGACAAAATGGACAGAGCAGGGACAGTATCTGACTGTGGGTTTCTATGGAGATTAGCACAATGGGGCCCTGATCTTGGTCAAGGGCTCTGGGTATTACCACAGTACAAATTAATAATCCACACTGGGGGAGGAGATGATACAATGACTTCTCTCTAGTTATGTTTTAGGCAGCCTCAAGACCAGTGTTCTTCCCGGTAGGTAAAGTCTTGTGGGGAGACACTGGTCTACCGGTGTTATAGAGAGTCAACACTTCCCTCTAAATAAGGAATCACATCAGCACTCAAGAGATTGGTAGGTTTATACTCTAGAACCCATCTTCTCATGCCAACCATCTTGCTAATTATCACCAAGTCTCAAACTTTGTTTTTGGGGGACAGTATTGTCAAGAAACTTGTCGGTTATGGGTCTGGATATGGCACAAAGGGCATTATTCTCCATATTAAACTAGGCGTTATATTTCTGTAACTTCAGTCACCTCCAAAAGAACTACCTCTGATTTACAGTGGTGTATGTGAGAGCAGACTAAGGCCTACGCAACTGCACTGATCTTCTTAATAAATGGAGTTGTTAAAAGAAGAAGTGAAAGTACTCTGTACTTTGTTTTCCAATCTTCTCACTTGTTTAAAAAAAATGATGTACAATTTTTACCATTACTACAGTTTTTCAAAAGAAAAAAAGGGGGCGGGAAGGTAATCGACCTTTGTGCTGATTTTCCCCTCAAATCTGAAAATGTTGAATGTCAAAAATTTTTTAACTAGCTCTATTGAACAAACATCTCTATGCAATGGGCAAAAAAGTTTGTTTCTCCATGGCCTTGCTCTTGGTGTAGCTGCTTACACTTGTGCAAAGTGGATCCATAATTAATAGTAATATGAGACATCTACATCTTTATCTATCTAAATAGGTGTGGCTGCTAGATTTTTCCCGAGATCTCTCTCGGATCAGGACTCGAATATAGCTAACTGGCTAAAGCTCAGAGAGCTGGCTTGCTAAAGCTCAGCACAGCTATAAGACAGGAGTGAAAGTGGCTGGTGGGGGGAAGCAGCTAGAGGAAATAGCAGAAATGATCCTTGCCCCTTTGATTGAAGGAGAATGCCCTTCTTTTGTTACTTTCCCCTCCGCCCCCCATTTACAAGACCTAGCTCGAACCCTCAGAAGTGTCTGGATGTCCACTTAGCAGCCTCCAAAAAATTTTTTTCGATCGGTACCTGGATAAGAGGTTGCAACCATTTCTCTGAAAACTTATCACAGTCATCCATACACCTATGTCAGCTCCAAGATTCTTTCTACAAAATGCTATACTGGAGATCACTCCAACTTCAGCTATTGCAAAAGGCAGCTGCCCACCTACATATGAGGTACTTGGGCAGCTGTTCCTATAAAGATGTTTCTTAGACCATATTGGCTTCCTAGTGGCTCCCTGGAGAAATTCAAGATGTTGGTATTGACCCAAAAAGCACTTCATCATCTAGATCTTGAGTGTCCACCTCTCTCTTCATCTGCTTAGTCGCTTCAGCTGACTGTCCCTAGATGTATTGTGACAAAGTTCCTCCTCTACCTTGGTGAGTCCTGCGCTTATTGGCGGATTCTGCTTGCCTCAGAGATCTTCCCCTCTAGTAGAATCCACAGTCCAGGTTAACTCCTCCTGTGTCTGATCAGGAGTTGGGAGTTTTGGGGGGAACCCGGGCCCGCCCTCTACTCCGGGTTCCAGCCCAGGGCCCTGTGGACTGCAGCTGTTTAGAGTGCCTCCTGGAACAACTTCACGACAGCTACAACTCCCTGGGCTACTTCCCCATGGACTCCTCCCAACACTTTCTTTATCCTCACCACAGGATCTTCCAGCAGTACGCCCTCTTACTCTCAGCTCCCAGTGCCTCTTGCTCCCAGCTCCTCACACGCAACCTCCTTCCACAGCTCCTGACATGCGCCCCTCACTGACTCACTGGGAGGCTTTTAACTAGTTTCAGCCAGCCCCTGATTGGCTGCAGGTGTCTCAATTAACCTCCCTGCCTTCTGGAAAGTTTTTAATTGGCCCCGGGTGTCTTGATTAACCTGGAGCAACTGCCATAAGGTATCAGGGATTTGTTTAGCCTGGTGCTAACATACTGGTTCCTTACCACTTTCCTATAGCCCTCTGGCCTTGCCCTGTCACAGTATACAATTGGTGAGAAGGGCAGGGAGGCAGCAGGGATGTCTCAGTATATAAATAAATGTATCCCCGGCTAATTTAAAGATGTAACTTTTCCCAGAAACAGATATTTTGTTTTCCTGACATGAAACAAAATGTAAATTAGGAGACATAACAAATCAAGTGAATTCCTTGAACAGAACAACAGAAGATGCAGCTTTTTCAAGGACAGACTTATTTCTATAGCAGGTACTGCTTAGAATAAAAAGTCTTACATGCCAAAGCTGTAGACTCAGACATTAAGCTTAGCAAACAAAAAATGCAATGCCAGCTATGCTTTCTTCCCCCCTCTCCCCCCTTCCATTTTTCAGGGAAGAGACAAAAAACACTGTAGCACAGCAAGACAATTTCACAGCTTCTAAACTACTAGAACCATGCTGGAGCATCCAGCACAGCCAAAAGGGAAATGCACTACATGTTGCTCTTTGTATACATCACAGCCCATAGGACTTTAGGATTTCAGAGAAGCTGAATCCCATTCTTAAGATAAAATGTGTGATAAAGACGTTGAGAAAAAACATGACTCACTATAAAAACCCAGAGGTTATGTTCAGTAATAAGTGTGAAAGGTGGGCATATACTTTGTCTGCCTCTGTACACATACACAGGGCACAATCCTGCATTTCACAGCCCCAAAACTACCAGTAAATGAATGTGAGAAATGAAAGATCAGATCCCCAGTGACTTACGCCTAGTCTACCCTAGAAAAGGTTTTCCAGAATACCCACACCAGCAAACCCTCCTAGCGTAAGGCAGTTTATAGCAGCAAAATAATGCTTTTGCTGGTATAGCTTCAACTAGTTCCCCAAACAAAATCTGCTGGCAAAAACACTTTTGCCAATTATAACTGTGTCTACAATAGGGCTTTTGCCAGGATAGAAACATCATGTGTGTGTGTTGGAGTATTAGACATGGTGCCATATTCTGATTTTCCTCTCAGTGTCTCCCCTATATTTCAGGTGAAATATGTGCTGAGCTCAAATAGTATAAAATGTTGAAAGTAACTTTTCCTTTCTGTTTGCTTCCTTCTCCCTGACTGACTTAAGTAAACAAACATTTTCTGCCAGATCCTGCTCACACTTAAGAGTGGTGTAAAAGGAACTTAAAACTGACCGCAACGCTGTAAGGGTGAGAAGGGCCAGGGCTGGAGTCTGATGCATTCTAGTGATCATTGCCTCCAGCCCTCTGCCCTGACCCCTGAACGCCCCCAACCCTCTGCCCTGCAACCCCCCAGGCCCCTGCCCTGACCCCTGCACCCCACACACATCCCCAGGCCCCCCACACCCCATGCCCTGACTCATGCACCCCCCACATCCCCACCCCTACCCTGAACACTAAATGGGAGCTCCTGCACTCCTCACACCAAATGGGAGCTGCCCAGGTAAGCGCTCCACACCCAAACTTCCTGCCCCAACCCTGAGCCCCCTCCCTCATTCTAGCTCCTGGCCAGATCCTACACGGCAAACTCCAGCCTGCTCCTTCACCCCCAGCCATGTGCTCAGTGCACTCCCACCCTCAGCTCAGTGCAGAGAGAGAGGAAGAGAATGGGCCAGAACCAGGGAGAAGGTAGGTACCCACTCTATGTGGGCAGGGCTGGGACCCCAGACTGGCAGTGGGCTGAACGGGTCCAGCAGCCAGGATCCCGGCTAGCAGGAGCCGGCAGATGGAACCCCTGAGCGGCTAGACAGGACAAAGAACTAAAGATAAACTTTATGGTACAGTCCTGCTCCAGACTGAGTATGGTCTAAGGAACTTAATAGGTCTTTTCAGTCTGTAAAATCTATGAGGCTATGAAGCCTCCGTGTCCACTCACTCCATGACTGCTCTTCAAAGGCTGTCACTAAAGTGTCAGTGAGTGCTAGTTGTGTTGGAATTTTTGCTGATGTTTTTCACCTCTCCGTTAGGAACTGACCTAAACCCTCCAACTCAATTCACAGACACAGCTGAGTAGCTGTTACATGGCAACAACTTTCCATCACTGTTGTTAGGAGCAAGTTTTGAACCAGTGATCTACATCAGAAAAGCTCTAACCCGTACCCAGTCGCCCTAAGCAGACATTCCCCATATTTATCTGAATTCAATTATTTCTCCTCTCTATAATCTGCAAATTTAGGAATACTGGTTGCACATTTATTGATGACTTGTACAGATAGGTACACCCAGTGAACATTTAATATTTATATTCTACTATATGTAGGTTCTTATACCACACTCATCACCGTAGCATCTGAGCACTTTCTAGTAGTGCATTAAGCAATGTGACTAACAGCTGTCACATGTTTGTTCTCATCCCCTCCCCAGGGGGAAAAAAGGTGTGCAGGGGAGTGTTTTAATTATACACGTCTCTCTATATAATATGTATATATAGAAAGAGAGACATACATGTATTTACACACATACACTACACAGTAGCACCCAGAGATCCAATCAGAATAAGAGCCCCATTGTGCTAGGCACTGTACAAACATTTGAGCACTAAAGAAATTCTAATCAAAAAATCTACCCATGCAGAGTCAACTACAAGATGGAGGTCTAGGACATGCAGTTACACAGGCATTGTCAGCACATGAAACTATTGTAATGAAACTACGGCATAGATAATAGCCGCATGAGAACGGCTTGGACATTTGTTATGTAAACTCTTCTTCCAACCTGTGGGCTTCTTATCTGGATCACATATTAAGGGGTCTGATCCTGTACCACTTTCCTCATCTGCTAATAAAAATAACAGTATTAATCCTGAACATTTCCTGCAATGCCCTCAGCTCACACTGACATCAGAGGATGTGGGGAAAGGCGGTAAGCACTTGCCAGGACCATGTTCTACATCAGGGGTTTCCAAACTACAGCCCGAGGGCCGGATCCGGTCCGCGGCTTCAATTTGTCCGGCCCCCCAACCAATTGCTGCTGCTGCCTCAGCGGCAGCTCAAACAATGCTGCTACCTCAGTGGTATTTCGGCAGCAGGGTCCCGTCGAAATTGGGCCCCACACTCCCTGAAGCCGGCCCGCGAAGCCCCTTCAAAAATCTAATGTTGCCCTCGTCTCCTAAAGTTTGGAGACCCCTGTTCTACATCATCACATTGAACAATCTGAACAGCAATTAAATGGGATTTAAAAAAACCCGGTCAATTAGGACAGGTGTGTGTATGTTGTAATATATATTTACTGTGACATGGACAAAGGAGACAGTAGCTTATTGAGCAAAATCTATGTGGGCATTTCTCTGTACTGCAATCTAGCAGGATCTTAGAGACATGGCCTAAAAACCCAGTATGGAAACAGTAACTGGAGGCAATACGGCTCACGGTCTCTGATGCAGTGCAACAGTGACATAATCTGGCTCTAAGGCTGGCCTACCCAGTCCAGGGAAGATTGCCCCAGTGTAAGGTCATGTAGAGCCAGCTTGGACACCATGCTCCCTCCCTGGTGCTGATAGTCCAGCAGGGGGAAACAATGTGGCTGTAAGAAAAGGGGCCAGGATACCCCTGCACTAGACCAATTCTCTGCTGCAATAATGCTCATTACACCATCTAGGTGCAAGCCAACCAGCCCCACACAGAATCTGCATTAGGGTCAGAGGAGTGCAAAGGAGAGCTTTAAAGATACCCTTTGCATGCACACGCACACACGTATGTTTATGAGCGCACACATCCCCACACCCACAAACACTGCCCTCCCCCCCCGACCTGTGGAGATCAGCCACGCCCCCCAGATCTCACCCAAAACGTACAAAGACCTGTTATAACCCTAACTGCAATTAAACATCCGTAGACAATACTCTATAAAGGAAACAATTAGTAGATTTGGGAGGAGGACACTCTGGGATGAAACGGGATGTGAATTTTGAGAGGAAGGCCAGTGATGTGAAATTTCAAAACATTTCTCTCTCCATACGAACAGGGAGCACAGGAAGCAAACAACTGATATTTGCTAGAGATCCACTGTCCCGCATGATTACACGGCTAGTCAGGCAGAGGTGATAAGTGAGCTGGGTGCAGCCATTAAACATCACGATCTGGAAGAGATTTATTCAGGAACATCAGAAGGAAATGAGACAGGACTGTGTGATCTGACTTGAAATAATCTTCCAGAAAAGAATACCCAAGGCTAGGAACAGCGTGGAAGCAGGTGAAGATGCTGCAGATGCAAAACACAATGCACAGTAAATGACAGTGAGCTTCAAGGACTATGATTAGAGACTGTCTAAAAGGGAGTTTGTACTTCCTCCTTTTGAGGAGCTACGGTATTGCTTTGTCATCCTCATAAGTGTCCTCCACTCGGTCACGTTTACTGGATTTTTAAAAACATTTTACTTTGCTTACGTTGTCCTGTCTCACTAGATTTAAGGCAGAACTTCACCACCAGACCCAATCCTAGGGAAGCAAAATAGTGTGGCCACATGTGGCACTTCTTGTTCACAGCCCAAGCCCATGGCAACCAAAGCATCGGAGGGGCTGAATGATGACAGCCTCCTAGTGCAGTGGGAGGGCAAGGACGGGATCTGAAGAAAGTGGTGCCCACCCAGGAAATGCATGAACTTCCTCTAAAAATATGTCAGACCAGCACTGCTCACCACATGCATGGCGATTTGTGGCCACTGGACCTCTGTAATCACAAACTGACTGGCCAGATCCCAGTCCTTTGTTTGACCCACCCCACAGCCCTATTCCCAAGGGTGGCCTATCTGGAGCTAAGAAAGAAAAACTTGTAGCACCTTAGAGACTAACAAATTTATTTCAGCATAAGCTTTCGTGGGTTAGTACCCACTTCTGTTACAGACCATCAATTGGGGGGGTGTGGTCCAGACTGCAGTCATTCCACAGGCCCACATATGCTATGCCGTTGAACCGCTGGGTTTGGAGACCTTCTGCAGACCGCCCGCTTCTGGGTGAGCTTTACACTAAAAAACCTGCAGTTCTGAACAGACTCATTATGGCCTCGTTTTTTACTTCAGAGCTCTAAATGCCATTGGGTTGGGTTTCCTCATTTTCAGCCACCCTTTGGCTATGACCATGTAACACAGTTAAGATTCAGAACACAGGAGAAGGCACTAAGCCGAGACATTTGTCTTTAGGATTTTGTTTCCATTTTTATGTCGTACGAATATTACAAAACGCAAATATAGGGATTACACAGAGCAGCTCACAGTCCAAATGAAAATGGAACTTTCCTGGCACACAGTTATGCAAACATTCTGAAGGGAAAAATGAAATTGATCCCAAACACGCACTGATGTTCCTCTAGCACAGGAGTTCTCAGGACAAATTATTTGGTAGCCTCAGAGTGTGGCCACCAACTCTTGCTGGTGGCTGCTCTCACACCTTTTCCTAAAATACTTAATTAGCTTTAGGAAAAACAAATAAATATGCACATATACACATCCAAATCACTGTAATTTATTTATTGCTAGCTAGTAAATCTGTTGTGAAAAGTGATATTAACAAACATACAAGTATCACTTCACAGCAGACTTAGCCCCGGCAAATCTGGCGACAAATTAAACCCTGGATGGGGGATTGGGGGAGGCAGCAGGGGCCAGGGGCGATGGGGGTGGGGGGGCTGGTAGCCACGGGAGGCAGCGGGGGGCCAGAGCCTAAAGCCCCGAGCTAGGGACAGAGCCTGAAGCCCTGCGGCCAGAGCCTGCTGCCCTGGCACCCCAGGGCTGAAGCCCAAAGCCTGGAGTCCCGTCACACCTGGGAAGGTGGGGAACTCACCGGCTGCCTGCTCCTCCAGCATTATACCCCAGGTGTCTTCAGAGGGGGCAGGACCCAACTTCTGCTGGTGGCCCCAGCAACCAACACCAAGGTTGTGCCCTCAGGAGCACCAGGGAGGGGGGGCTGCTGTCCCTCCCCCACCCTTCCAATCACAGCCCAGGAGGCTGTGGCCACGAGAAAAGCCCCTGGTGGCCACATGCGGCCCGGTGGCTGCATTTGAGAAACGCTGCTCTTGCATGCTTTCCTCACCTGAAGGGGGAACTCAACGGAACAGTCTCAGCTAGAGTAATGCTGGAAGCCTGGTGTACAGTAGAAAAGCCAAACCACTTTAACAAAACTAATCAAGTTTAAATCAGCGCAAACAGCTAACGTACACAAATTAATGCGAATAAACTCTTGCTTAAATTGCTTTAGCTTCATTCAGTAGTTTACTAAAGCATGCAAAATGGTTTTAAGCAAAGATTACATCTGTTTTAATATGTCTATTTAGGTGTTTGCATCAGTTTAAACTAGAAGGATTTAAAATCCACTTAGTTCAACTAGTGCACATTTTCTAACACAGACTTCTCAAATAAAGGGGAATACTGCTGCATATCAGTTCTTTTTGTCCCACAACTAAACTTAAAAGAAAATCTACCTAGAAGAAATCTGTACTTTCCTTTAACAGGAAATGTCACGCTTTATGTCAGGGTATTTTTAAATCAATCCGTTTCTTTTTAGGAGCAGGTAAAGAGATAAAACGTTAGGTATGGACGATTCTGACTATCCTGGATCCTGGCCTTTTGCCACAGTTACAGCTAGAAAGATTGATAATGACAAGATATCATTCCAATGTGTTTAGATTTTCAGATTTTAGATTTGGTTTTAAATAATTCCTTCATGAGACACACCCTGTGTGCAAAGAGGGCAGGGGACCAGATTCTGGAGAGATTTTAGGGCGCACGTCACACAAATACTTTTCTACACTTTGTGATGCAGCAGCACATAGTTACAGCCCACACTGTTCCATTAACATTCTTACAAGCCATACCTGGAGGTGGCTTTTATGTGCTACTGCAATATAAGTGTTAAGTGACATCTGCCACTTTCAAACTAACATCACCATTACCATCACATTCACACTCTTCCCAAGTCAAAGTCTCTTTTCTTTCAAAAAACACAGAGAGATTCACCCTTGGAGAGAGATTAACCGTCACTTCCCTCCTCTAATGCACAAATTCTAGCTGCCCTTGCCCATGTACATCAAAGGACATGGAGGGTCCAGGCAGGCTTTTATCCCAAGTGCGGTGTCAGTCAGCATTCAGATGTAGCACTGCCTTAAGAACTAAGCTGCCGGGCTGTGCAATGAATCTGGCAGTGCTACTAGTGTTAAGGTCAAAGCGACAGGTCCTTGCAATCCTTGGACATCCACTGGCATATAGGAGGGGGTTCACTGGAAGAAACACCTCCATCTTCTTTAAAAAGCAACTATATGAAGCATAGCTCAGTGTGCTGCCCCCAGGCTTCCCTAAACCTGTATTTTTCCTGCTCAAGAAAAACAGCTCCAGCTCCACTCCTTTCTTCACTAGCTCACTGCTGGCAGGAAGAGCCAGAATTTAGCCCTTAAATGTTGTAAGAAATGTCAGTGCATCTCTAAGTGATTGGTTTAGTTGTTAATATTGTCACCAGCCCACGCAGCAGCCGATAGGGAAAGCTCTGCCATGAAAACAGGGACAAATCGGTTAAGAACTTTAAATAGAAGGAAGCAAGCTGTTCTCTTGCTCCTATTTATTAGAGCTAGACAAGGAAGAAAACAATTCTACACTACCCTGATTATCCTCTGGCATTGGAAAGCAGGAGGAGGGGAAAAAAACAAAGACCAAAAAGGTAGAAAGCATTTAGATGAAGAGCTGCTGTTGTATTTAACACTCCGCTGCCAATAATTTAGAGTGGCTGCAAACTTGAAGCATAGTTCAAGAGTAAACAGGGAAGGATGGTCCAGTGGTCAGAGCAATAGCCTAGGACTTAGGAGACCTGGGTTCAACTCCCTGTTCTATTGCAAACTTCCTTTGTGACCTTGGGCAAGCCGCTCAGGGTACCTCTGCACAGTAATGAGGCTCAGAGTACAGGGTTAGTGCTATGGCACTAAGAATTATTTTGTAGACATTCCCCCTGGGGCTCCAAAGCCCACCCCCTTCCCCGAACTTCAGGACCTGAGGCGGATTGTATAGATTGCAGACCTGGGCTCCGAGACTCACTGTTGTATAGACGTACTCCTAACCTCTCCGTGCCTCAATTCCCCTTAAATAAAATGGGGATTGTAGCATGTCAACGGCTTCAATGAGGCAGTATTGCCCCCTATATGCCACGCTAATTTTGAACAGAAGTTTTAGCACCCAATTCAGCTTCCCAGAACTGAATCTGGCCCCGACGCCCCTACAGCAGGAGGTGAGCATACACAAGTCCCACAGAATAAACACCATATCATCATCCAGACTTACCCTTTACCTCAACATTTTCCCCAAACTTGGCTATTCCTAAAGTCTCCCCTGCAGGACTTCGGTGGCCCAGGCCCTAGTTCACTCTGCTAGGGAGCACAAAGAATCAACCTACTAGTATGTTTCAGCATTAATTACTCTGTGTTAATGCAGTGGTTCAAGCACCCGACGATTCAACATGTGCAGTATCTAAAATCTCCCTCTCCATTCCAAACAGGTAAGGCATTAGGTGAGAAGCCAAATACTCATCAGTTCAACACCATTTGCTTAGCGGTAGAGGAAAAAGACAGCCATTACAAGGCAAGTCACCCTAAAGCGACAGACACTTTAAAAATAACTCTAGCAACCCAAGGTTAAAGCACAGGATTTATTTTTTAGAAATGTATACCTGTGTGCATAGTGCTTCAATGGTAAGGGGAACAAGGTCTGTGCCCCAAGGAGTGTACAATCTTTTCTTTCATTTAGATGTCTTCATTAATTTCGTCATTTGTCTTCCCTTACCAGTTTTCTCCCCTTTTCCTACCTTCTCTTCCACTCAGCCATTCTTGTCACTTTTTTCCCACTCTAATTAGTTTTCCTTCCCTGCCCACACCAGTTGATAAACTCCCTTTTGAGTCCTTGTCATTATCTTATTACTTCTGATTTTTTTCTGCCTTCTCCAGACCCCTTTTCATTATTTGTCTTTTATACTAATTCTGTCCCTTTAATGATAGATCACTTGATTATAATAATAAAATAAATAATAATAGGTACTATCAATTATTTGTGATGCGGTAGTGCTTACAAGCCCCAGTTATGGGCCATAACCCCATTGTACAACTTCTGCCACAAACACAGAACAAAGAGAGAGTTCCTGCTCTAAAGATCTGAAAGTCTAAGATGCAGCTTTTCTTCTGCATATTGGCTCCTGCTTTCTACATGGCGTCAGAAATCACAACATGACACTCATGCTTAAGTAAGGAGCTGAAGTTTCATAGAGCATGTGGGAAATGAAGCATCTTTACAAAAAGCAGGTTCTGTGGCACACTGAAGATAGTCAGGCTCTTATAGAAGCAGTGCTGAGACAGATAAAACCTCCATTGCCATTAGAAGGGATACTCAAACTGTAGTATTTTGGGGGTTCCTGAGCAGACATATAAAGGCACTGGATATGTGGGAAGAAGGAGAATTTTACTGCTGTCTCTTCAGAGAGCAGGTGTTGGCTATTCACATTTATTTTGGGTCCTTTAACTCAGCTGTAGTCCATAAAAAACTAAAATAAATTGTGTGTCAAGGAATTTGAGTCACCATAAGGGGAGAATCAAGGCAAATAAAAAGATAAAAATAATCACATAAAATAAAAAACAAACCCTAAAATCTCCTGCTGGAAAGTAAGGTTAGAAAGCACTTTGACTGGGAGATTAATAAACGTGTATAAATGATGTGCCAGCCAAGGTTACTGAGGCAGACCCACCAGAGTCATTCTGGAAACAAATTGATGGCTCCTTGAGGGAAATCATGTATTAAAAAAGACCAAGTGTTAGTGACTAAATAGCTTTCCCTGCTTATTCCCAGTGTTTCTTATTACTTTCCAATAATCATATAACACTCTGCAGTAAAATAGTAACTTGAACTCATGGCGACCTTTGATATTTGAACCTGTAGCACTAGCATTTCCTATTCTCTTTCTATACAAGGAAGGCCGAGACTGAATGGAACTATTCATCATTGTGTTCTGCAGGCTTTGCTCAGCAGTGGGCTGTGGTGCCCCCTGAACTATACATTTATACTGCACTCCATTTCCTATTCCTTCTCTGTATGACAGAGATAACCAATACCTGCAGGCTGCTACAAGACAGCCCACGACCACCATGACTACTACCATTCCCAGCATTCAACATGCCATCTTCAGAGAAGGCAGCCTGCCCCTTTATACTGAAGATTAGGAGGCTGCAGTCTGCCTCTAGTCTATGTAAATCAACCACAGGCCTGAGGTTTATGGCATTCTGCCTATACTGTCTTCAGTTGGGAAAAGTCTGGGCAGCCCACCTCCCCTTGGGGCTAGCTCACTCTAGTTACATTTAAGTGATAGCAGCAGATAGGAAGAACTGAGTGCAAAGGCAAAGTTTAAAAAAAGTTTGCTTGTGCACTCCACCCTCATCAAACAATCACAACCACATACGATAGGACTGCTAACCCAAGGCTTCCAACTTTCAAGTTAAATCCTTCTCCTGCAGGCACCCTATTTGAATAGGCAAAAGAAACTCTTCAAAGGGTTTCTTCTGAGGGTGACTTCTCTAAATTTAATCTGACAGTAGGTGGGTCTCAAGAGAAAAAGCCAGTAAAGCATGGTTTCACAGATGATTGTCTTCAGACGCCTCAACAAGCATCTCTACTACCAATGCATTTGAAGTTTTCAGATCTCCATAAGGATGCTGCCAACTTCTATGGGCTTAAACAAAATGGTAGATCCCTCAGGGGAAAGTTTCTTCTAGAGAAAAAGAGACCTTGAGACTATAGGATTAGGCCACTGAATGTGAAATACAGCAAAACATTCTTAGCATTTTCTTTTTATCCCCTTGTAAAACACAAGAGACAAAGTCAGCAGTGAGACATGTCTCCTTTTAAGAGGGAAATTCATTCCATTGTAATTCAAAATGCAAGCCCTGTTAAATGTATAGACTTCACATTTTATTCAGCCCTTATAAAACTCCTGCCCTTATTTGTCAGATCTCATAGAAACGTTAACCCATGTCAGTCAGCTTTGTAGTACTGATGCAATGCACTGCATGGCCAATGGGGATATCCAGGCCTAGACGCATAACAGAGTACTGTCATTGGGGAGACCTGGCTCCAAGGCAGCACACTGCGCTGTAAAATTATGGGTCCTACCTAGCTGTAAACTGAAATGTTGAAAAAGAATATACCAGAACTGGGCCCTTTGTTAGAAGGATTTCAAATCCAACCACATAATCGCACTGAAGTCAGTGAACCTATTCACCGTCGATAAGGACTATCTAAACGAGTAACCTTACAAAATCGATTGCTTGGATTGTAAGTGCCTTGAAGCAGGTACTTTGGGGTTGATCCTTCTCCTGCTGGAGGCAACAGGCGTTCTGCCATGAGTTCACTGACAGCAGGATGGGGACCCGTGTCTTAATACCTGCCTGTAAAGTGTCCATCACATGGCTAGAATTATGGGCCTGAGTTTGAGAGATACCGAGCACCAACAACTCCAGAGGAAGTCAAGCAGAGTTATACTCAGATCCTTTGCAAATACTAAATAATAATTTAACATCATCCATGTTCCCAAATTACTTTAACAAAACTAAAGCCTAGATAAATATGTACTTATTAAAAAGAAACCGACTTTCATTAAAAATGCTCAAATGTTTTTCTGAACACCCACAACCTCAGTAGGTTCACCATTGCTCAGTTACCTTCGGTGGAAAACTTATTCATCTGGTATATATCAACCCCACTCCCCCAGCACTTCAAGTCAAGGTGGCTCAATACAACATTAAAAAGTATTAAGTCTGGAATGTTCCCAGCAAACTTGTTGTCTGAAAGACACCATAATTCTCTCTGGACAGAATAATTAATGTCACTGGGTCTATATCCAACAACTTCAGACATCTACTCCTTGTATTTTATTAAATGTTGAAATTATTTTGCTGCTTGTTGAAGGTGACATACTTGAGATGAACAAATAAAGTTCACGTACCTAATTCGTGATCTGCGTAACTCTTTGCAGATAATTCAGTTTTCCAGTCAATCTAATTATACTCTGATATTATTGCAGCAAAGACTTTCAAGTACAGAGAAATAAGAACCACCCTGGAGTGAAAGCCATTCATTAATCTCAGACTAGCATTAGCAGAAGTGGCTTTGAACCTTCAGGCTGTTTCTCCACCTTGGAATTCAATTTGTATCTCACCTATTCTGTGAATCAGGTAGGAAATATGTTACTTTCTTATATCATGGTAATACTCACAATGGTCACAAAGATACTTCATTTTATAACGTGAATCTGTGTCGGTTTCTTCTAACATCAAAGCTTCCTGCTAAAAACCTGAAAATGGTTTTAAGTGACATTGTGGAAAGAAGCCTGGAATAAGAGAAGTCCCCTGTTTATGAGGAGTTTTTGCCCTACAATATCTCTTCTTAACAGCAAAAACCTTCTCATCCCCCTTTACTTTTCTCTATCATTTGTATAAAGAAACTGCATCCATCACATCACTTTTTGCAGTAATTTAAATTCCTAACAAACTAATTATGATCACAATGTATTTTTCAGCCAGGCTGACACATGACTTTCTTATTGATGCATAATTGGCTCATTAGAAAAAAGTAGTCACAGGCACAAATTTTGCTTCTTCTTATTGTTTGTACTTTACAGTTAAGAGAGCTGAAAATTTCAAAAATAGTAAGAATCAGACTTGTATAATCAAGGACTCAGGATGCGATTCAGGAAGGACAACGCTCTGCAGCAAGTTTAACCTTTGCTATTTGAACAAACTGAATGCTTGAGAGTTTCCCATTCTTTTTTTTAAAACCCAACAGCAATTCCATAGCAAATTCTTCAAAATTTCTTCCTTCTAATGTGCAACCAAGACAGTCAGAAGTTTGTACGTCTAGGGAAACATCAAGTGGAACAAAACTAGTGGATCAGTCAGCTCTTTCAAAGTGAAGTGCCAAACTTCAGTGTTTTGTATGAGAGAGAGAGCAAATCAAGAGCCTTTTACAGTTCAGCTTTCATTAAGTACCCTGGAACACCGAAAGCAGTCAGATACAGAAATGATTGCCTTCATTGCTTTGCATTCGTAGATTCAACAAAGCAGCACAAATCCCTTCTCTCTCCCCCCTCATCCCACTAAAAAAAGCAAGAACCAAAATCTTTTCTACAGCAAAACCTACACCAGGGGTCAGCAACCTTTTAGAAGTGGTGTGCCGAGTCTTCATTTATTCACTATAAGATAAGGCTTCGCGTGCCTGTGGTACATTTTAACCTCTGGGGTTCCCGCTGCCGGCTCCTGCCAGCCGGGGTCTCAGCCCACTGCCAGCCTGGGTTTCCCTTCACCCAGGCCAGCAGCAGTTGCTGAGTAGGGCCGGCGGCGGGACCCCGGTTGGCAAAGGGCCAGCAGCTGGAATCCCAGAGCTCAGCCCTCCCCCACTCTGGAGTTCCCGCCACCGGCTCCTGCCACCCGGGGTCTCAGCCCGCTGCCAGCTTGGGTTCCTTCACCCAGGCCAGCAGCGGGGTCTTGGTGGGGCCAGCGGCGGGACCCCTGCTGGCAGGAGCCCGTGGTGGGGGCGGGGTGCTGAGCCGCCGCGTGCCGTCAACAACCGGCTTGCGTGCCAGAAGTTGCCGACCCCTGACCGACACTATGAAGAAGGGGGTGGGGCACAGCTCAAACCTGGCACATAATGAACAAACCAGAAGTGAGCACTACTTAAGCTGAGCTTTTAGATTTTTCCATCTTCATTATATTTGTTAGGTAAACTGACAGCAGAATAGTTTGTCTTGCAGAGGGCTGAGAGAGCCAGTGAGGAAAACAGCATAAACACAATCACGTCTACAATTCACAAACCTTAATCATAGTGAATATGCGGTATTCCAGTTGCACAGTATAGCCAGTCATTTATGAATGGTAGAAAAGTAGGTTAGGTCTGTGGAATTCTATTTGACCCTTTTGAGCAAATCTTTAAACAGATCATAAATGAAGCCTAAAATTTTGCCATAAAGTATGCTGTCGCATTTACTTTAAGTACCAACACTCAGGGCTCGACTGAGCTACACCAATTTACACCAGCTGAGGATCTGGTCCCTTGTTTTTAAAATGTAAAGGGATAGCTTGGAGGATACGTTAATGAGTTAGGGAGCCTTTCACTTCTAGATCTCTTATCTGCAAGCAGACTAGGTTGGTAGTGACCAGCAGCCTTTACCATTTTTTGGCCTGTGTGAAATACATTCTTGGTCTTAGTAATGTTTGGTCCAAAGAGATGCCATTACTGTTGATACTGAATGACACATATCAGTCTTGTATTAGTGCCAGTCTCAGCATAGGGTCTATGTACTGAATGAGCCCAGAGACTTCGCTAACCTCACCCCCAGGGACAGATCCCTCAAGGTCACAGGTGAGGTCAGTTGAGAACAGGATGAGGAAACTTGCATTGTCACTTCTCATATTGTGTGTTAAGCAATCTGTCTCTTACTTTTGACTTTAATGGGAAGAGTTAAGCCAGAGCTGAGCGCTTCTGAAAAAACCCCAAAAAAACCAAACCACACCCATGGTCTACATTCAGTATTGGTCATCGATCAATCTCTCTCTTCTCCACACATGCACCTACCCAGCCTCCTGAAACATTTTATTGACTGCTTGTAGTTCTTCCCTTCTACCCCCTCCGCCACACTTAGCTTTTATATCAGTAATGAGCAGATATGATGGTGGATTTAGCCATCTGTACACTACAGACTCTCTGCCAAATGTTTTTCAGAAACTGAGGAATTCTTCAGCTAAAGAGAGGATGACTGCCTGCCAATCTTGACCAAAGCGTTTATTTCAGAGATCATGTAATTGAGATAGAGTACCCTGTATAGTGGCTGTTATGCAGATAGTGGAGGTCTGTTTCAATGCTGATTGGTAGCTGTTGAAGGCTTTATATTAATTTATTGTCCCACTCTTGTTGGGGGTATTCTTTCTTTCTCACTTTAAAAGTTTAGTTATTGCACTGTTGGCCTCGTAGAGCCTTGGGTGTATGGAATTTGGACACAGTGTAAATTCATTTTAGAAATGTCCTCATTATGTTAAAGACAGCATTTTTCACCCAGAAGAACGGCTATCTGTGCCGATTATGGACAAGTTTGCAGATATCCAAAAGGGAAAGGAAGTTATTTTTCCACGTTCAGCAATGAAAATACAAGGACACCAACACTGCCTTAGCTCCTGACTGTGCAATGAGCTCTGTGTTGGCAGTCTGGCCTGACTCTTTAGTGGTTACTGATTAGTAATTCATTGGAAATCAATAATAAACAAACCGTTGGAGATTGTAGTTCCAGAATCAGGATGATCAAGTTCAATATCTGGTTGGGAACCCTGATGTGCACAACAAAGACAGTCACACTGAGGGCAAAGCAAAGCTTTAAGTTATTAGCACAATTAGTAAAGACACGCATCCTCCAAACCACATAAAAAGGTAGCAGTAATATAGAGTTAAGATAATTTCTTGTATCATTCTTCCCATATATGCACAGCCTTTCTTGGGGATTTGTTAGTAAGAGACAAAGGTCCTGCTCTGTCCCTGGCATGCCAAACAAGTCTGATGGTGCAGATCTTTCTTTACATGGTGGTCTGGCTTATTATACGGCCTAGGGGCTGTCATGAATATTGATACAATATTCCAGCCTCCTTTGTCCATATCTAACTTCCTCACCTAATAATGTTGGGGTGTCCCTATTCTATAGGCTAGTATATTAATAATCTTGACCTATTATGATTGATGTCAACATACTGCCCAGTCAATCTTGTGGTTAAACATCTGCCAACAGATGGGATGGGAGGGATAGCTCAGTGGTTTGAGCATTGGCCTGCTAAACCCAGGGTTGTGAGTTCAATCCTTGAGGGGGCCATTTGGGGATCTGGGGCAAAAATTGGGGATTGGTCCTGCTTTGAGCAGGGGGTTGGACTAGATGACCTACTAAGGTCCCTTCCAACCCTGATATTCTATGATTCTATCCTAAAATATCCAAGCCTAGTATCAGTTCAGTGTTCCTGGCAACCTGATATCACTTTGTATAGAATCCCCAACCTAAGCACAATGTTTCCAGTTCTCCAAAACTCAGGGTCACTGTTGGACCACTTATTTTTGCTAAAGTTCACAGGCCTCAAAGCCTTATATGCTAACTGCTTCAGCTAGTGCCTTACAGGATAAAGGCTGGTAGGTTTCTTGCGTTACTGCTACGTAGAATCTTAAGCTAGCTCTATGGGCTACAGCAGATGCCTGCTCCAGCACAGTGTTCAATCTAAGACTGGTGCCCGAATTAAAAAATAAAAATCATATTGAGTGGAAGAAGAATGCAAAAATCTAAGTACATATCTGGGAGTCCCAGTCTATTTCTTTACAGGATTTTATGTGAAATTCTTGGTTGTTTTATATCCTATATTAAGATTATTTTTCTTTACAGCTTTAGCAGATATTTTTAATGATAACATTCCAAGAACATACATAATTCCTATGCCAAGGTTCATTTTTGGCATCTTTCTTCCATTGCATAATCATTCCCATCCAGTAACATCTTTCATTCTTTGTTTAGCAATGAGAAACAAGAGGTATCTTCTTTCTTAAATTACCAATACCTGACTACAGCAATCACAAACAGGAATATGAAGAGAATTTTCCAATTCTGCAAATATAGACAACCAGCAAGATATGCCAGGGGAAGTGTTTTCAGTATCTATTTTCAAATAGATACTTTCTTAAAGAAAATGTGTTTTTATCCAAAATTATATACAACCACCAAGAATTTCACACAAAACCATCTTACACCATTTAGCATTCTTCTTCCATCCAGTAGGAAGTTTTTCCATTAAGGGAAGATGACTAGCCATGCATCTTCACAGATGAATCGCTACAGTCACATGAGGTAGTTCAAGGTACCCTGAGTCTCCTTTCACAACTGTCACCTCTGATGCACTGTAGCATAAACATAAAAGTCTCAGTTTCAGAGTCCATTGCTGGTGCTGCACAACAAACCTAAGATAGAGGGAGAGGGCACCTGGATCATGTCTAATTCTACTCTTCAAAAATGGTGGCTGAGGGTTTTAATGTTTGTGTCATAACTGTTAATCTGTCCTAGAAGATGGATAGGATTTTCACTGCATCTTTCTCACTCAGAAAAAAACACAACCACCACCAATCCTGTCACTGAGATTCCAGAATACGAACAACACTTCAGTTTCAATTACAGTATTAAGCCCCTGATCCTGCAATGAGCTCCATGAAGGCAGGTCCCTGAAGCTCTATGGAGCCCAACTGACTTCAATGAGTTCTACATGGATGCAGGGGCCCCAGTACTGCCAATCCAAGCATTCAAAAAGCAGAAGTCAGGCACCTCAAAAATCACAAGATCAGTTTAAATCTCACTATTTTAAAGCCAAACTGGCCACCCCAATACACTTTAAGTTATTTTTGTTTTCCTTGCAGCATTTGAGCCTTCAGGGTAACCTGGGTCACATTTTCAAGCTTTTCTCCTTAAACGGGAGGCTTTGGGGTTTTGTTTCTAATTAAAGCTGAGATTCTCACATTCTTCCCATAATTCTCAGAGCTGAGACTAAGAATAATCACTACCAAAGGAGTTATGATAAAATCTGAAGAGTTGACACTACTGGGGTCCACCCCTCATAGAACTCACTGCACGATCAGACCTTAAAATTTCCCATTAGAGCCCTGATTCTGCCAAAACATCAAACAGAGCTATTTGCAGTGCAGAAAGTTAGAATGTGTGTAAGTCTTCATAGCACCACCATCTGCAAGAGCATCAGGGGCATTTCTTTACATTAAAAGCAAATAACCTTAATAACTGCCTCCGTTTTTTGACAAGCAGGTCCAAATTAACAAGGCTATTGCAATGTTTATTCTGCCTCCAACAGAAGTTCCATATTAGGATATTGTATGAAGTAGCATTTTAATTACTTCAGAGGACCAAAAACATGCTCAAATTAATTCTCTGAAATCTGACCTCCTCTTTTTATATCATCTAGACAAACGGACTCAAATCAATACATGAAAGAAAGAAAAATCATTAAAATAGTTACAGTACATCCTCATGAAAAAACCAGCCATAATACTGGGTTTTTACTTTTTATTATTTTAACTAATTATTCATAACTTTAACAAACCATTGCAGTTAGCTCCAAAACTAAGAGCAACAATTTATTAGTACATTTACTTTGTGTCAAAGTTCCTTGTATAAACTAAAAATAAATTACTTTTCTGATTTATTGCACGTAAGCCCACCTGTCATAGTTAAAAAGTTCTTCCATTTGAAAAAATTCCCCGACAAACTTTCATTCAATATGTACAGTATTGTTAAACTGATCTGCTTTCTGGCTTAGATGCTGTAAGGCAAACAAGTTTAAACGCGAAATGTCTGTCTTTGAGGCATTATAACTAC
Source organism: Chelydra serpentina (assembly GCA_037349315.1). Taxonomy (NCBI): domain Eukaryota; kingdom Metazoa; phylum Chordata; order Testudines; family Chelydridae; genus Chelydra; species Chelydra serpentina. The sequence continues at coordinate 3,760,543 of JBAIAC010000023.1, forward strand.
ACACCCAAGTTTAGTTAATAAAAAGAAGAAAACAATCCAGCATTTATTTGTAAAATAAGATTAGCTGCAATATGCATCTTACACAGGTTTCAGAGTAGCAGCCGCGTTAGTCTGTATCCGCAAAAAGAACAGGAGTACTTGTGGCACCTGTGTAAGATGCATATTGCAGCTAATCTTATTTTACAAATAAATGCTGGATTGTTTTCTTCTTTTTATTAACTAAACTTGGGTGTGTAGTTATAATGCCTCAGAGACAGACATTTCGCGTTTAAACTTGTTTGCCTTACAGCATCATAAGCTTTCGTGGGCTTGCTCAAAAAAATGGGTTAGTCTCCAAGGTGCCACAAGTACTCCTGCTCTTTTTGCATCTTACACAGTGTTCCCGAATCTGCGCTTTTTCACGTTCATTGATATGGATGGAAATGTGGGACGCAGATATCAGGAGAATGGCAGGATGAGTATATAGTATGTGTTAAAATTGTTGACAAAGAAAGCAGTTTGCTCCCCTGGTCTGTAGTTAATTGTTACATAACCATGCTTTGTCACCCAGTCATCTATCACTTCTACTGTTCTGTCTGTTTCCTTCTAGGCTTCTCAAGTGCAAGAATCTTTCTGTATCTAGTCATTTACTGGACAGAGGTGATGACAATATACAGGGATATATCTACAAGTACAATGTACAAATGCTTAGCGTACAAATGCTTAGCATTCCTTTGTTGTACTTAAAAAAAAAGTTACTGAGTAGCAAAAGAAAGACTATTTTTAAACAGATGAGACCGTAAAAACACAGCTGTGTAATTTCCCCCCCTCCCTCATGTCATCCAGGTTTTCTAATGTTCTTGGGACCAATCTTGCAAGCTGTCAGTTCACAAAAGTCCCTCTGAAATTGATGGGAATTCTACAGAATGGGCCTGGTTTACATTCAATTCCGTGCCAGTGAAATCACCAGTGTAAAACTGGAGTAACACACCAGTGAACCAGGCCCGCTGAGTTTTTGCAGGATCAGAGCCTTTCCATACCAAAATTAAGGTCTGAGCCATAGCTTGACTTAGACACAATTCCCACTGAAGACAAACAGAGTTCTTGGTGAATGGGGAATCTGTGAAGTGGTTCCTAATTTTCAATCTAGGTGCTGAAACTGCTACACTCGGTGTATCTCTAAACTCGTTACGACCTATTATTTCTGCTGGAATTTGTGCTGTGGTGCCTTGTATGGATGTGACAGTCACCAATAGGTCTGAAGATTTAGGCAAGGCTAGGTTTATATGAAACATAGGAATAATAACAATCATAGACTTGTACGGTTGGAAGGGATCCTGAGAGGTCAAGTCTAGCCCCCAGAACTGAGGCAGGAACAAGTAAGCGTCTGTCCAACCTGTTCTTAAAAACCTCCAATGATGGGGATTCCACAGATTCCCTTAGAAGCTTATTCCAGAGATTAACTACCATTCTAGTTTGACAATTTTTCTTAATATCTAACCTTGCTGCAGATTAAACCCATTGCTTCTTGTTTTATCTTCAGTGGACACGGAGAACAATTGATCACAGTCCTTTCCTCATAAAAGGGTTAGAAAACCTGACCTATCATTTTTGTTGCTCTCCCCTGACTCGCTCCAATTTGTTCACATCTTTCCTAAAGGGTGGCACCCAGATTTTTACACACTACTCCAGCCGAGGCCTCACCAGTGCCAAGCAGAGCAAGACAATTACCTCTCGTGTCTTACATACAACACTCCTAAAACACCACAGAATTATATTAGCCTTTTTCGCAACTGCATCACATTGTCGACTCATATTTAATTCGCAATCCACTATAACTCCCAGATCCTTCTCAGCAGTACTGTCACCTAGCCAGTTATTCCCCATGTTGTAGTTGTGCATTTGATTTCTCTTTCTTAGGTGAAGCACTTTGCACTTGTCTTTACTAAATTTAATCTTGTTGAATTCAGATTATTTCTCCAATTTGACAAGGTCATTTTGAATCAGTCATTATGTGGACACATGGTTCTTTGCCTAGTGGACGCCGCCCAGAGGCACTCTGCCCGGATACGTGAACGGACTGAGGAACATAAATAGGCCCCACAGTCGCAGGAAACCCCGTCGGCCAACCTCGTCTCCCTGGTTTTATAGACGGCCATTTTGGCCAGGGCTAGAAGGAGGTTGACAAGGAGGTCCCGCAACTTTGTGGGGGCAGGCGGGGAGTGCGTAGATGAACAGGTGAGGAGAAAAGTGCAGCCAAAAACGTAGTAGTATATCCAAGAAGAGCCGGAATAGGGGCCGCAACCTGGCACACTCCAGGTATACATGCGCCAGGGTCTCCCTCACGCCGCAAAAGGGACAGGTGTCTGGGAGGGGAGTGAACCACGCCAAGTACATGCCTGTGCTCATGGCTCCGTGAAGGAGCCGCCAGCTGATGTCCCCAGGGGGCCTTGGGACCAGGGTGGAGTATAGGCTGGCCCACTGGGGTTCCTCAGCCTCCAGAGGTGGCAGGAGGTCCCACCATTTCATGTCGGGGCGGGATGCGAGGGTGAGGACATGAAGAATGTGGAGCACGAGTGTGTACAGATGTTTCCTCGGCGCAGCCTGGAAACGAACTGGCTGCCAGTCATGCAGCCAGCTCACGGTGAGGGGGAGGGAGGACCGGGTGCATCCATGGGGCAGGGCCTGTTGAAAAGGTCCGGAGGGCCTGGGATGGAGGGTGGGCGGGGCATGCCCTCTCGCAGAACCCGGTCGAGGAAAACCTGAGCTGTGGGTGGTAAAGAGGCCCTCACCTCCTGAAGTACGCACCGGGGAGTATGAAGCCTGGAGAGCCCCATGCGCTGAGTGAGCGTCAGGGGATCCAGCCAGTCTCCCCGGTGGTGGTCCAGGAGGTCTCCAACTCTGGTGATTTCCACCAGGACCAACCTCTGGCGCACCGAGAGGGACTCCGCCACCTGCACATGGAGCTGAGAGCTGTGTAGCAGGGGCTCCACGAGGAGATCCGCCCCCTCGGTGGCCACCACGGACCTGGTCGCCGAGAGCAGTTTCCAGGTCCGGAGGAGGTCCTGGTAGAAGACCAGCAGCCCGGAGAGGTCTCGCGGAAGACCTCTCGGATGGAGATAAAGGAGCTGCCGGTCATATCGGAGCCCTCGGAAGCGATGCAGGAAGGCGTGCGCCAGTACGCTCCACGCCGGACTACCTGCACCATAAAGGAGCCTCTGCAGGGCCTGGAGGCAGAAGACATGGACCTGAGTGCACAGGCACTTCAGTCCCTCTCCTCCCTCCTCCAGGGGCAGATGGAGGACCCCTGCAGAAACCCAGTGCAGTCCTGGCCAGAAGAACTCCAGAATCGACGTCTGGAGGTTGGTCAGGAAGTCCGGGGCTAGGACCAGGGTATTGAGCCAGTGCCAGAGCATGGACAGGACTAGCTGATTGAGCACCAGTGCCCTCCCTCGGAGGGAGAGGCACTGAAGTAGTCCTGTCCCATCTCCGGAGCTGCTCTACCACTCTGCCCTCTAAACCTTGCCAGTTCTCCGGCGGAGACGGATGCGTGGCAGAAAGGTAAACGCCGAGATAGAACAGGGAGAACGACAGACCATCCCTACACCTGAGCTCCAAGAGATCGTGGACCAAATACAGATTGTCAAAGATGGTACGGCCCGGGATGGTGTAGGTCTGGTTGGGGTGGACCACGTCCGCCAACACGGACCCCAGCCACAGTGAGATGGCCTTTGCTACAACTTTGTAGTCCGTGCTGAGGAGCGAGACGGGACACCAATTCCGAAGGTCACAGGGGTCCCCCTTCTTCGGGAGCAAGGCAAGCACGGCTCGCCTGCATGACAGGGGGAGGACCCTGCTCTCCAAGGACTCGGCCCAGACGGTGACAAAGTCCGGGCCAAGGACATCCCAGAACACGCGGTAGAACTCCACGGTCCCCCCTTCCATGCCCGGGGATTTATTGGTGGGCATGCGGCGGAGGGCTTCCGAGAACTTGGCCAGAGTGAGAGGCAGCTCTAGCCGGTTTCAGGCGCCCACACTGACCATTGGGAGTTCATCCCAGAGCACTCTGCAAGCAGCAGGATCGGTCGGATCCGGGGGGAAAAAGGCCTGCATAGAAGGCCCTGGCCCTCCTGCACATTTCTGCCAGATCCATGAGGGCGGTGCCATCCTCTGCCAGGAGGCAGGTGACGTGCTCTTTGGCCCCCCTCCTTTTCTCCAGGGCGTAGAAGAAGCGGGAGCCACGATCCATCTCCCGAAGGAGGCAGATGCGGGATCGTACGAAAGCACCCTGGGCCCGATGGTCCTCGAGAGCACGGAGCTCCTCCCGCTTCTCCCAGCATGCTCCGCAGAGGGATGGATCCTCAGGGCTGGTGGCCAGACGTCTCTCCAGCTCTAAGACATCCTATTCCAACTGCTCTATCATCACATCCCTCCATCGGCTGGCACACCGAGTGTAGTAGCGGCAGAAGAGCCAGGCGCGCACCTTCCCCAGGTCCCACCACCGCCGTGCCGACGGAAAAGCACGCCTCTGCCCTCGCCAGGCCAGCCAGAACTCTCAGAAGGATGCCACGAAGCCCACATCCTCCAACATGCTGTTATTAAAGTGCCAATAGGCCAGCCCTGGCCTCTCCACACAGAGAGAGGCCATCACAGTCACCAGATGGTGATCCGAGAACGGGGCCAGCCAGAGGACGGCTGGGGGCCAGTGACCTCACCCCCCCATACGCTGAGAGAAGAGCTGCGGGAGTTTCTCGAGGACGTCCGTGGGTCCCCAAACAACAAGCTGCAGCTCGCACTCCATTGCTGCCACGTCTTCCCCAGCCGGCATCAGTGTATGGAATTCACCCGGGGGCAAGGCGGAAGGCTCGGTGTCAGTGCCCCCATTCCTGGTCTTCCGGGGGGCCTCCGCATCTGATGGGAGGAGCGAGGCTCAAGCCTTCCGCTTGCCCCACTTCCCCTGCACTTGAACCCAGCCCTCCATGGCATCATCTGTGGGCTGGTGGACAGGGGTTGGTCCAGGGGGCAACGGCGATGGCACGGGGAGGTAGTGGCGGGGCGGCATGAGGTTAGGGAAGAGTCCCCCTGGGGGTCCCAGACGCTCCGCCGTGCCGGGCCAAGGGGCAGTCCCTCGAGGTGTGCCCCATCGCCCGGGAGAGGTAGCACTGGGCCTCCCCCATGGAGTAATGAGCCCGGTAGGGGGCCCCCTGGTAGGGAACCAGAAAGGACCCCTCGAGCGCCTCTCTGTCATGCGCCGCCGGCGGCAGCTGAAGCTGCACCTGCCGGCGGAACGAGAGGATGTGACGGAGAGCTGGGTCTTTGCAGCCCAGTGGGAGAGGGCTGACTACGGAGAGGGGCCTCCCCAGGGTAGAAAGGCAAGGGAGCAGGGAGGCATCAGGGAGGAATGGAGTGACAGAAGTCAGGACCAACCGGACGCTGGAGGTAAGGCAGGGAAACCAAGGGACTAGCTGTAGAAACTGGGGCGGGGCAAACAAGCAAACCAAAAACTGCAAAAGGAAAAGGGTGCGGCAGGCAACCAAACTAAAGCTGCTGAGGGGCTGGGGAAAAAGGGGGGGGGTGGCAAAGGGCTGCAAGGGGAGAGGGGCAGATTTCTGCAGGGAAGGGGGGCCAATCCAAGGGGGGGCACGTGCACCCACGTGTGCTTGCACAAAGTCAGTTTGGGCTGGCTGCTGCTTCAGGCCCAAGTGGTGAAGACAGGGTGTAGCAAGCCAGGCGAGCAGCTGAGTCCCAGAGGCAGGAACCAAGGCAGATGGTGAGCAGCCAGTAGGGGTGGTGGAGGGGGCACAGTTGGTGGTGGCGGTGGGGGCAGAGGAGGCACACAGATGGACCAGGGGGCAGGCTCCACGCCACACCCAACAACAGACAGTCCTCTTCTTCCTCCTCCTCGAGGCTCCAGCAGCTCCCTGGCAGCAAACACAGCAGCAGCTCCAGCAATTCCAGCAGGCTGTTTGGTGGTCAGGCAGGAAGGACCCCTCACAGGTTGTAGGGTGGTGGTGATGTCCACAGCAGCAGATGGGGCCGGAGCAGGGGTCCCTCACTCCTCTCCTCTGGGGAGCGGGCCAGCAGGCCCCCCGCCCCCAAAGGGCTGCAGCAGGAGCAGCAACCAAGGATTGGGGGGGGGGGTCCAGAAACCAGGTAGCAGAGAAGGGGGGGTTGTCTGGCCCAGCCAGGGGAGTAGCTGGAGCAGAAGCAGCAGTAGCAGCAAGGGCCCAGGACCTAGCAGCAGCCTCCCACCTCATTCGAGGGCAATAGGAAAGGAGTCAAGGGCAGCTCTACTGGCCACTGGAGAAGCAGTTTTCTGTTCCCTGACTGACCAGAGCAGGGGCTGCGCTAGAGCAATTAGGAACCTGCTAGTCAATTAAGACAGGCAAGCTAATTAAGACATCTGGAGCCAATTAAGAACATACTAGAATCAATTATGGCAGGCAGACTAATCAGGACACCTGGATTAAAAAGGACCTCCCATCAGTTAGTGGAGGGCATACAAGGAGCAGGGAGTGAGAAGGCATGCTGCTGGAGGACTGAGGAGTACAAGTGTGATCAGGCTTCAGGAGGAAGATCCTGCGGTGAGGATAAAGAAGGTGCTGGGGGGAGGCCATGGGGAAGTAGACCAGGCAGTTGTAGCTGTCATGCAGCTGATACAGAAGATATTGTAGACAGCTGTTATCCACAGGGCCCTGGGCTGGAACCGGTGTAGAGGGCGGGCCCAGGTTCCCCCCATCCCCGCAACTCCTGATCAGACACAGGAAGAGTTGACCTGGTCTGTGAGCAACACCAGAAGGGAAGGTCTAATTTGGAAAGGGATCTGGTCTGTCCCCGACCCACTAGGTGGGACAACAGAGACTGCGGTGATTGTTCTCCATTTCCCCTATGCTGGCCAGTGATGAGGTTAGCTGAGTGAACAGCAGGTTTGAGCCTCTAGCAGAAGCAGCCAAACTGAGGGCTGCTGTGAACCTCTGAGGCGAGCAAATCTACCAAAAAGCACAGGACCCACCAAGGCAGAGGAGGAACTTTGTCACACTGTATAGAAGCCACAAGCAAAGGTCAACAGCTGACATTTCTGTGGCCTCTCATGCCATAACATATCAGTAGTCTTCCTTTCACCAAGCCATTTAGGGTGACCAGACAGCAAGTGTGAAAAATCAGGATGGGGGGGGGGGTAATAGAAGCCTATATAAGAAAAAGCCCCAAATATCGGGACTGTCCCTATAAAATTGGGACATCTGGTCACCCTAAAACCATTCAAGAATATACCATAGCAAGCAATCCTGCATTGGGGGTGCATAGCCTTGATGAACTAATGGGAAATGTCCACATTAATTCCTATTATTCTAAAAAGAGGGGATGGTGGGGGAGATGAAGCCGGCTCATGTACATGAAATGCATACATTTCTACTTTCTCCTGTGAGGGCCACCAAATGATTTGGGTTCAAGTGTTTAAGGAACTGGCCTTTGATTCAGGGGATGTGACTTCAATTTCTTGCTCTGCCTCAGGCTCCCTGCATGACCTTAGGCAAGTCACCTGGGGGAAGATTTTCAAAGGTGCAAATGGCAGTTTAGTGACTAACTCCCATGGACTTTCAAGGGGAGTTAGGTGCCAAACAGCCATTTATGCCCTTGAAAAATCCACCCCTAATTAGTCTGTCTGTGCCCGAGTTCCCCATCTGTAAAGTAGGGATAGCAGCACTGCTGCACCTCACAGGGTGCTGGGAGGATAAAGGTATTGGAGGTTGTGAGGCGCTCAGCTACTACAGCAATCGGGGTCAGATACATACCCAGGCACACAATAATCCAAGCAGCACCCCCAAAAACACTATTTAAAAGTAAGCCTAGCTCTCTCTTTTCTGAAAGAGCTCAATATGCAATTGCTTCTATCAAGCTGTTTCGTTCAGAACCTTCACAATCTGACCCCATCCACTTCATTACAAATACACACGTCATCGTGGTGGATTTAAATTCAGAGCATTATTGGCTGCTCTTGGGGTTCTTCATGAGTAAGCCGTGAACTCACACTGGAACAAAGCTGCCTCTAGAGAAAAACTGCCATCTGTTTACACAGCGACACAGGCCAGATAAAATGCTCGTGACTTTTTATATACAAGAGATGAGGAGGAGATTGTTTTTCATCTCACCACATCACGTTCAAGTTTCCAGTCCTCATCTTCAAGGCTCTTCACAACACTGCCCTTCCTTACTCGTCTGCTCGAGTTTCTTCTTGCAGTGCCTTTCTTCTCGGCTCTGCCGACGATGCCAGCCTTCTCTGACCATATGCCAGCTTCTCACATAAATATGTCTGAACTTTCCTCCACAGTACTCCTCATGCATAGAATGCTGTCCCAGAACTGATCTGTACCGCTACCGCCCTTTCCTCCTTCACAACCATTCTCCAGGCCCACTGCTGCTGCTATCCCTACAAGAGACCAGACAACTAACGATGGCTGTGATGGGGTAGCTGGCATGTATCTATTCAATAAATAATCATGTGCCAATGCATGTATTTGTACAAACAAATACTTCATATAGTAAAATATATCACTTGTCTCCTTAGGCTCAAGTCCTGCAAATATTTACAAACTTGCTTAACTGTACACATGTGAACACTCCCAATGGAGCTATTTATGTGCATATAGTTTAGCACATGGGTGTTTTCAAGATAGGGGTCTTTAAGTGTAAGCTCTGTGGGACAGAAACCATCTCTTTGTATGTGCCAGCACAAAACAGGGATGTGACCTTCCTTGTGGTAGCTGGACAATATGGCAAAATAAATATTAATTTTTTTTAAAAAAATGGTGACCAGAGGTCAAGAAACAAGCTGGCTGGTGGGGAGGTGAAATATATATCAGGGCAAGAAGCCAAAGGGTTAGTCCTGGACTTAAAACCCTCCCATCATCACTACTTTTAAATATTTTATTCTAATTCACATAAAAATAACCACAGACAGCTAACAGTCCAACAACCTTAGGTTTGCCCCTCTTTAATACTATGTTTAAGAGGGGGAAAAGGTGAACATACACGTTTGTGGACCAGATTTTCAGCCTGCTTAAGCCAGTGTGGCTCCATTCAAAACAACAGGGCCATGCTGATGTACACCAGCTGAGGACCCATGCCTGTATATTTATGTGTCTGGTTATGAGCATGTTTGATACTGAAACTTAAGACTTATGAGTGACTGTACCACAATCTTCCTATTCAAGACTGGTGAAGAGGCAAACTTTGTCATGGAGATATTGGTTCTTGTTGGCCTCACCCACCTGTTAATCATGTAGGCACTTAACATGCCCCTTTAATCTCTCAAATTTTCATTAGAAAAGGCTGAGCGAAAACAATATCCGCTGGGTTTGGCTTTTAAACAGAAATAAAATCATCATTTTTTATTATGGAACTTTGGAAGCTAGTATATTGTGTTGTAAATAAGACAGCATGAGCAGACAAGTTAACTGAGATGTGGATAAGCCCATAAAATAACTGCTTTCCATGATGGATTCACACACACAATTGAGGTCCATGCTACAGTGCTATTCGCAAGATGTGAATAAGCACAATTCCATTAAGTTTGGCTAATAGGGATAGCCACCCTAACAAGTCTTTCATAAAAAAAGAGAATTCACAGATTGTTTCATCCCACTGGACTGCAGCAACAAGTCCTCACAATACAATGCAATTTTGCACATCAGGAATACTACATAATGCAAGCCTCTCAGCAAACGACCAGTGTGGGTCAATATAGTTAGGGCTTGAACTGGAGCAATGCTCAGCACCCACAACCTGCTACCAAAATAAATGAAAGCACCTCTCAGACTGTAAAAATGCTAAGATTTAATATCCAGAGAAAGACCAATATTACGGACATTGGTAGGTCACCGGTCAAACTTTAATGGCTTGATTACCATCATATCTAGTCTGCAGTACATTAAATAAAAAGAAAATTATTAAAAAAAACCAAAACAATCCCCACCATCACCAATTCCCACCTTCAAAGAAAGAAGGAGGAATAAAACAAGACATATGCTAGTCAAGTTGCTTAGAGTATCATTCAAAGCCACTCAAATACTACAGTAACAGGGGCAGTATAAAAACCTGAATAGAACAGAACAGACCCTAAACCAGTCGTTCTCAATCTATTTACCATTGTGGGCCGCATCTGCAGCTCTCTCTGTGTTATGTGGGCCACATCCATACAATATTATATAGTGTGTGTGTGTGTGTGTGTGTGTGTGTGTATACACACATATATATATATAAACACACACGTAGCCAAAATATAGATTTTATCGGGACATCTGGTCACCTTAGCCGTGGCCCATGTGACATCCTCAGGCCATAAAGGTCATATATGTATATATACACATATACACATATATATACATACATATACACAGACACACACACATATACACATACATACACACACATATACACCGTATACACATACATACACATGTATATATAGATATATACACACACACACATATACATATAGTATGTATATATAGTATCTATATACATACGTACGTACATATAGAATACGTATATATAGTATATACGTATATAGAGATATATATAGACATATAGATACATATAATGTATATATATAGATACATATAGTGTATCTATATAGATACATATAGATACACATATAGATATATAGTATATATAGTATAGATATAGATAGATACATAGTATATATAGATACAGATAGATATATAGTGTATATATAGATATATAGATAGATACACATATAGTAGATATAGTATATATATAGATATAGTATATATATATAAAATTTTATATATGTATATATATGACCTCTATGGCCTGAGGATGTCACATGGGCCACGGCTAAGGTAACCAGATGTCCCGATAAAAATCTATATTTTGGCTACTTTTTTCAGTCCTTTTTACCCGATATTTAACTGTCCCAATATTTAACTCCTTGTCCTGTGTCTGTCCGAATATTTAACTCCTTGTCCCGTGTCCCAACCGATGTACGATTGGGACATAATTTGTCCTGATATTGTAGGGTTGCCAGGCATCCAGTTGTCAAGGGGCTGGCTGGCTCCCTACCTGGCACCGTGCAGCTCCCAGGAAGCGGGGATATGTCCCTCCGGCTTGTAGGAGCAGGGACGACCGGGGGGCTCTACATGCTGCCCCCACAAACGTCGGCTCCACAGCTTCCATTGGCCAGGAACCGCAGCCAATGGGAGTTGTGTGGGAGTGCACCTGTGGGCAGAGGCAGTGCGCAGAGCCGCCTGGCTGCACCTCAGCCTAAGACCCAGAGGGAGATGTTACTGCTTCCAGGGAGCCGCCTGAGGTAAGCGCCACCCGGAGCCTGCACCCCCTCCCATGCCCCAGCCCCTTGCCCCAGCCCTGAGTCCCTTCCCCCAAAACTGAGGAAAAAAAACTGCCCTAGACCATCTCCATGGAGGACTCTAGTATATAATACAGTCAAAGAAAAAAAACCCAAAAACATACATATACGAGAAAGTCACACCAAATATCAACTTTAAAGCAATAAAAACAAGCCCAGTTTGTCCCTTAACTCACCATGATGCCGCCTTAGGTACTGCAGTACCTACAGAGGCACAATTTGTTTGATCAGAACTTCTTGTGCAAGTCAGCCAGGGCAGCATTTGGCCCACAGCATCTGACATCATGCGCTGCTGAGACACTCCTGAAAACTCACTCCGTTCTCATTGGGGTTAAGGTCAAAGTAGCAGCTATAGCTTAGAAGTGCTTTGCTTTTGTCAGCTCACATTAGCCTGTTAACATGTTCTAATATTCTCCCCCCTCCTCCCACCTTTAGATAAGGTGAACCATGGTGATGGTTGATGAATTGGCACACACAGTTAGGTCGTCTGCAAGAAGTGTACTACAGAGAAAGATGGGTAAAAAGGACTGAAAAAAAGTAGCCAAAATATAGTTGCTGGCTAGTTTATGATTGAGAGGAGAATTAGGATACCAATTGCTCAAGAAAAATAAAAGTCTGTTTGTCTGCCACAGGATCAGAATGTTAAATTAAACCCTACAGTACTGAGACTAAAAGGAAAAAGCCCCTAACTAACACTGAGACTTTCAGCTACTTTATGTAAAGGCAAGAGACTGAAGTTATCTGCTGTGTTCTCACCTTAGCAAAATCTTCAGGAGTTATGACATTGGCCAGGCCAGATTGAGGATTTATAATATGAGAGATCCTGGAGGAGGACTGGCAGTATTGGCAAGTCTTGGTATTGGGTCTGCAGAAATACAAATATTTTGGCTAACACAACACAGGCAGCTTGGACGAAAGTTGAAAAGAAACCCGTATAGAAAAACTGGAGCATTTTTCATGGGGGCTTAATTACTCAAATAGGGACTAGGATATCTATGCAAAACAACCCTAAGGGATGCCACTTCAGAGGAACGTAAGATTCCTTTGCACTTTGTCATGCAGCCTATATGACCAGAGGCTAATATAAGCCAAAGGCTAGAACAGGCATAATGAATCGTGTTGAAATTAGGAAGGCTCTAGGACAGGGCAATTTCAACACCATCTGGATCTAAAATATTTACGGAGGAACACAGTGAACCAAGAAACCCCAAACCTTTTGGCTTTAGGAAATGCAACCTGCCCTAAGAAATTCCGACAAATTCTATAATGCTGCTGAAAAGGTAGGAAATACAACATATCAGAAACAGTAAGAGGCAATAACTGGAATGCAACCCAGTATCTGGGGAAGGCAAGGGCAATACAGATAAAATGACGTAGCACAAAGCTCCAAATGCTCGGTCTCTATCTCCTGGCAGGGAGAAATAAACCCCACAGATGAACCAAGAGAGAATGGTCCCTTTATTAAGGGCCCTGACCCATAGCTCACTGAGGTCATAGAGTCTTTTCATTGGCTTCAGTGGGCTTTGTATCAGATCCTAAACAGATTCCAAGTAGGCAACAGGTAAATATATTTGTCCTCGGGGCAGGGAGGAGCGAAGAACTGGAGGAAGAGGTTAAAGAAGAGGTTATGATGTGCCATTTCAACAAATGGCTATTTTATCTGTCTTAACACGTTGCGAGTGAACTGAAATATGGCTCAATGAACAGGAACTGCCAGGAGCAGCTGCAGCTCATTCAACTGACTCCTTAAGAAATTCTTGGAGTCTTGTGCAAACGGAGCCAACTGCTAACACAGGTGACTGCAAGTCCTTCTTCCCCCTTTAGACTGTATTCTGCTCACCCGCCTTGGTAGACCAGCCAAGAGTCACTACAGAAGGAAGAGAGCTTGGCAGAAAGGAATAATTATCATCATTCCCCGTTTTACAAATGGGAAATGGAGGCACAGAGAAATGAAGTGTTATGCCCCAAGTCACAGAGGAAGTCTGTGATGGAGCCAGGATTTGATCCCAGATCTCCTGAGTCACTGTCCAGAGCCTTAATTGCAAGACCACCCTTTTCCCCTAGGACAGAATAAGGCTGATCGCAGAAAGACACTTGTTTTCTAGGATGATGTTTTTAGCATCATTCAAGTAGTAGCACCAGCCATCAGGCTAATTTCTGTCAGTCACTTTTGAAGTGTTTCATTGCACCATCAAAACAGAGTTAGCAAAGAAGAGTGGGAAAGACTGGGAGAATGAAAAATGAAGATAGTGGCAACAGAAACTAACAGCAGCTACAGTAACTGCCTGAGGACAATGGGAAATGTAATGTATTAAAATTAAAGACGACACTTTAAAATAATGGTCTAGTTAACTGATGCTAAATTACAGTTGAAAGCCTGTGTAAGTACTTATGACATCTGCATTACAACCAGCTGAGTTCATCAGGATTATAGTTACTGCAATTCATGCCAAACAAATTAATAAATATTGAAACTTTATTTTAAAGTGACACTGTAAAGTACATCAGCCTTCCCCAAAATGTTTGGCACTTGCGCAAAGCTTACTAAGGAATAGAAGTGTTTTCATCATTGGAATGGGTGCTATTAGTTTCCTACTACATTCTGCAACCAAGCTCAGCTCATGCAAACCAGAGAGTGAAACTGACCAGACACATCATTAGCATGGGGCTAAAAGAAATGCAAAAAGTTAACAAAAATGTATGATTTTAAGTTGGCTGTGTCCCCTATAACAAAAGCAAAACCTGGTATATTACCTATTGGCTGACTATTTCAGAGAGAATTAAAGTAAAAACCAATGTCATTTATCTAGTATGTTTTTAGATGACTGATTTCTAAGATTCTGACTGGCTGAGCTGAAGTCATAGTAATAAAAGAGCTAAATCCTGACCATCTTCCCATTCTCCATACAGACCCCAGTTTTGCTATGGAAATTGGGGCAAGATTTGGGGATTCCAAGATAATACATAACTGTGGAGCTCTGTCCATGGGAACCCTCTTGACCCAGAACGTAGTGGGCAAGAAGGGAGAGCAACATGGGCAAGGGCAGTGGACCGACAATACTCAGGTCCAGCAGCCAATTTACCTCATGAAGAAGACTGGCCTCATCTGCCATACAAGCTATTGCAGCACTGAGACAACAGCAGTAACTCCATCGCACTTCTGTGTCTTGGAGCAAAGAATTCCTCCCCACTCCACACCCTCTCACAGACATGCCCAGTACATCGTTTGGCCGCTTAGGCTGCATGCTGGGTTCCAAAATTTAGCCTAAAGAATATATGGCACTATCACCCATAAGTATTATATTTCCAAAGCACTACCCAAGGAGTTACATCCTAAATCTCATTAAAGTTTAAAAGGATTTGGGTCCTTACCTTTCTGCTTCAAAAATTAAGCCCTTAGGTCAGGTGCTCAGCATACTGTATTTTCATATATTATATGACCTTCAACCCAGAACTACATGCTAGCAGAATAATTTAGTGGAGGACACATCAACCCTTCACCTTCCACAATCTTCTTTTTGCTAATTGTCAGAGATTATTTCTTTTTGTTGTTGATTTTCTTTTAAACAAGAGTTTTCCTCCCCTCTCAGCCAACTTTTCCCTCCAATTAGATCCTGAAAGGGAGACATTTACAAGGCAACAATCACACCAGTGCCATACAACTAGGATGTTAAACACAGGGCTGCGACACCAAGTAGAGAGAGAAGAAACTGGATGGGAGGGGAAAGAAATATTTGTAATAATAGTGCGGCTGGTTGTGCCTCTGAGACTCATGCATGGAGGAGACGAGGCCCTCCTTGAACAGAAGCTACCCTTCACTAGTGAAAAGGGGTAAGTGACCTTCCCTGGATCATCTTTTCCTTCTCACGATGGTGGGGAGAGCTCACCGCTAGGTCACGGGGCACATTACCACCAAAAAGATATTGGAGGGAGTTCCAAAAGAACCAAAAAAAGTAATTAGGAAGCTAGAGAGATTCCATTACAAGGAAACATTCGAAGTCTTATTTGGCACTCTTAAAGCAAAACTCCCAACTGCCTGATCTGCCAAGTGAGCTTGGGCAAATCACATCCCCTTTCTGTACCTCTGCTTCCCATCAGTCCGCCTTATTTTGAATGTAAATTCTTTGGGGCAAGGACTCTTTCCTCCTTGGAGTTGATAGTGCCTAGCATAATGGGGCTGTTTGGCACTATCATAATACAAACAATAAATATTACTACTAACATTTGCCTAATAAGCCATCTGTTTCAACAGGGAAGGAGAACGGAGAAAGACATTAAAAGAGGTAAATCTAGACAAATTATTAGACTGAGTATATGTGTCAAACAAAATACATGATGGCATGAGGCACTATAAAGTTTTGGGGCTGATTACTGCCATGGAAATAACTAGGTCACCTGTGACTCTTGTGAGTAACACAATACCACTAAAACCATGCCAGAACAAACTTTGTAACACCCACACCATCACATTCCCTGACTTTTGTTCTCCGTATAGGTACAGATGCATATTTTACTTAATATTTTAAAATATTTTAAACATATTTTAAAAGAACGTTGAAAAATGAGTTGAGTGTTAAATGAGAGTGGATCCAAAAGATGCTTTAAATGAGCCTGACAGCATAATGAATTACATGAAGATGGGAGGACACAAACATTGTTTTGAAAAACAAGGCTCTTTTGTGGCTTTGAATGACAGTCTTGCATTCTAGGATTAACTGTGCTTACTACTTCCCAGAGTTGCTGTGTGTGGGGGAGAGTAGGTTGCTGCTGCCCCTCTCAATGGGGGCAGTATACGCTCCCTTGCATGGCTGGCAATCCCTGCATGTGGGTGAAGGGGTGGGAATATGGCCATGACTCCTACTGCTCCACTGAGTGAAGTTACTCTGGACTTACACTGATGTAACTAATTGCAGAATATAGCCCTGGATATTTCAAAAGAGACAGATTGATTTAGATTATAAACTTCTTTGGGACAGGGACAGCCTTTTTGTCCTATGTTTGTACCGCACCTAACACAATGGGACTCTTGTCTATGATTAAGGTCGCAAGGCACGTACCATGACACAAGTACTAAATAAGAACAGATTACATCAATGCTTTAAAGGTTTACGTCTCACTTTCTCAAATCTTTAAATTCTTCACATTGGGTACTATTCTTCAACCAGTCTAAAACACTTACAAGACATGTATACAAGACTGTGACGTATATTCACTTTTAGTATGTGTAATGGAACTAATTGGACATTAAAGAGCTAGCCAAAGTATTATAAGGAACAAGATACTAAGATCCAGTTTGTCAATATTAGACATACTCATTCCAACTCAAAACAGTTTCATGGCTGGAGCTGACCATGGAGAACAAGCAAGGTTTACTGATTTTTTGCATATTCTCTTTCCTTACCCCCACCCTTTCTAAGGATGGGTTTGATTGCTTGGAATTCCGGGCCAAAAAATTGAAAATTTGACACTCAATATTTTAAAATTCTGCAAATTTCTGTATATGTTGTCAAAATAACACTATATAATCACACTAGTTTCAATTATTTTGGTAATTTATTTCAAAGTACCTGTCAGCAACTCTATTGTTATAGACAGAGAGAACAACAAAAAATTCCACCAGTAGTAGAGAGTTAAAGAAACCCCTACAACAATCCTGTTTCTCTACTCCCTCCCCCCAGAGCCCAGCCACAGGGCGCCCCCCAGCCCAGACACCTGCACCCACCCCCCAGGGATCCAGAGGGAGAAACAGCCTGATGTGGATCCTGGGCTCGTACAGCTTTTCCTACACGCCACCTCCTTTCTTCAGGATATGCACTATAGCTTCCGTGAATCCTCCAGCTCTTCCTCCCCTCTCTCCCTAGCAGTTTCTTCTATTTGCGAGCTGAGGAGCCGGACTCTGCCAGGTCCAACAGCCTCTAGTGGTGGCCAGCAGCTCTGCAGCCCACTTCTGAAAGGGAAAAAGGAAATTCTGCGCAGAACATTATTTCTATGCAAATTTTGCATTGCGCACTGGCGCAGAATTCCCCCAGGAGTAATTACTTGGACTGGCAAAAGGTATGCAAACAGTTGTATGTGGTAAATGGAAAAAGCTACTTATTGCGGCAGCACTGAATGCGGCAATTCTAGAATTCTACATGGCAATTCTAAGTAGTATGCCTGATATGTTGATTCACATATATCCACCTCAGCTGTTTTCCAGCAGTGCTGGCTAGTGAGCTCTGGGACTGAAAGTAAAAGGTTGGGCCATCTTCTTTATGGAGAAGACTCTACTGTACCCTACAGGAAAAAACTGTAGCTGGTTTCACTCTCCATACTGGACCTGTACATGTAGAAGCAACTGAAGAAAATTAAGTGTTTATTTTCTTGCTAAATCTAAAACAGACGAAGAGCAAATATCAGATGGAGACGACACACACACTGGGCAAAGAGTGGTGGACCAAAATGCCCAAAGTAACCTTTTCTTTCAGGTGTACTAGTGCAGCGAGGATATACATTTGCTCAGGGTCTACAACTCCCCAAATGTGCTGCACAGAACACACATTTGTACTAAACCAGTAAAGAACAAAGATGAAAAGTTTAAAAAAAAACCATGTAAACAGTAGGATTGATGTGTGATTAAAAAAAGGATTAAATGCTTAATCTGGGGCAATAAATAGCCTTGCAAATGATTAGTGCAAGATTTGCTGGCTCTGGCCAGCTCACGTTCTCTGCTTTGAGGACAGGTCCTTGCTATTAGTGAAAAGGCCCTATGATTTTTTTTAAATAGACTAAAAAGAGGACAAGATTTTCATCTCTCCTTTTTCCACCCCCTACCCCTCCTTTGTTTGCTCTGCTGCACAACATCATAAATTGATCTAACTCCACCTCTGGTATTATGACAAACTGCGGTATTTCCATGGTGTTTATCTTCCATGGACTTCTCTACATCTCATCTGCTATGTGACTGAAATAATTACGTCCCTGAATACTCTAAGCTCATACAGTACATTGAACAGATTGAATTTATGTTGTATGTTCACTCCTAGAAACAAAGAGCCGCTATGGCCCCCAAATCAGAGCCACGCCTCCACAGCCCATTTTGCAGCATATTTACCAACAGCTCTGTAGGATGTGGCTAGCCCCTCCATTGTTTTTAATTTATAACACTCCATAATGACTGCAATTAGTCCCCATTAAGTAAAAGAGCTGCATGCTCATGCTGCACAACAACAGATTTTTATTTCTTCTTTTGCACTGAGCTATATTTATTAGCCATCTGGATTGCCAAATTATTTTAAAAATCGGGATGTAAACCCTTTAAAAGCACCCAAGTATGAATGCTTCCTTCTATAGTAATTAATACTGATTTATAAACATTCAGGATTAGGGAACAAATACTTAATTCTCTCCTAATCCTTTTGCCAGCATGACTTTGTGTTCAGTGTTCACGAATATAGATTAACCAGCCTGAAGTTAATAGCATTTGAAGGACAGAGCTGATCAGCCGTGCATAACACCATGATATTGCAGTCTGCTTCTACCACAAATTTACTGTAACCTGTGGGATTAGGACAGATTCAGGAGACTGCCATATTTCTGTTTTATGCCTAATGCAATTTCCAGCTTTCACTATAAACCCATGTTCAGGGAGATTAAAGACATTAAACCCTTAAAAAGTATCAGATCAGATGATGTCTTGTAATAGCACTGAATAAGCAAATATATTTAAGATGGTGTTATATATGACTCATTTAATATCGCAACTAGTCTCACCGAGATAGTTTTGTTGATCTTCAGGAGACACACATTCTATTCCCAGCTCTGACACCTGACCTGCTGAGTGACCTTGGGTAAGTTACTTTCCTTCTCTGTGCTCCTGTTTCCTCCACTCTTTGTCCACCCTGTCTATTTAAGCAACAAAGGGTCCTGTGGCACCTTATAGACTAACAGAGGTATTGGAGCATAAGCTTTCGTGGGTGAATACCCACTTCTTCGGATGCAAGCAGTGGAAAACTGCTTGCATCCGAAGAAGTGGGTATTCACCCACGAAAGCTTATGCTCCAATACCTCTGTTAGTCTATAAGGTGCCACAAGACCCTTTGTCACTTCTACAGATCCAGACTAACACGGCTACCCCTCTGATACTTGTCTATTTAGATTGTAAAGCAGAGTGTCTTTCTCTCTCTCTCCTCTCTTTGGGGTAGGGGCTGTCTCTCATGTGTGTTTGTACAGCACTGAGCATAAAGAGGCCTGTATCTTGGTTGGGGCCTCCAAACTCTATTGTACTCCTAATAAAAAAAATCATAACACAACACAACAACTATATGATAGTATTAACCTCTGTTTCCAGCTCCTCTTACATGTAATGCACTCTGCTTTGGAAGCTAGTGGGAAATCAATACAATATTCAGAAAGGCTATTACATCAAATGTCACTGGTTCAATGAATTTCATCTTCTCTACCCCTTGCTGTTAATATCCATTCTGTTCCTGTCTGCCACTTAAGTGTCAATCTTAAAAACAAAAAGCTTTCTGGATCTAAGCAGATTTTTAAAAATCAAAAGTTTATTTGCTGCAGCAGTGTTTTTGGAAGAAAACTCCATTTGAGAAATAACCAAAACCTGATCTCAGCCAAAGTGCTGAAGAACTGCCTTCTTACGGGACTGTTTCAGAGCAATTGCTAAAAGCATGAACACAACCAAGGCCAGCTAAGCAAATACAGCAGAAAGGTAGGCTGCTTAAATCTGCCAGGGTTGCAGTTTGCTAACATGTCTTTAATCCAGACACAAAGAACCAAGAAGAGAACAGTTATATGACGACAACAATGTACTTCAATCTCTCTTATCTGCTGGTAGCTCTCATTCATCTGAGGGTATGTCTACACTGCAATTAGACACCCATGGCTGGCCCATGCCACTTGACTTGGGCTGGCAGGGTCCAGGCTAAAGGACTGTTTAATTGTGGTGCAGATGTTCTGGCTCGGGCTGGAGCCTGGCCTCTAGGATCCCGAGGTGGAAAAGTCCCAGAGCTCAGGCTGCAATCAGAGCCCACACATTTACACTGCAATTAATCAGCCCCGTGAGCGCAAGTCAATGGCACGGGTCAGCCACAATACACACATGTTAAGTTCTGCGATGCTCAGTGTTCTCTGGATGGTTTTTCACTAAGGGTCTGTCTACATTGCGGCAGGGAGTGTGCTTTCCAGGACAGGTAGACAGACACATGCTAGCTCTCCTCCAGCTAGCATGCTAAAAATCACAGCATGGTTCAGGCTAGCTGGCCAACTACATACCCAAGGAGTTGGGTGGGACTGTACATGGGTGGCTGACCCAAGACGCTACCCATTCTGTCAAAGCCACGCTCCTATTTTTAGTGTGCTAGCTCAAATATCTACATTTATCCAAGCTAGGCATTGCATTTCCCAGATCCTGCATAGACAACCTGTGAGCTCCAACTTGCCCTCAGATATATGAGGTAGTTGGAGCAGGTGTGGAGCTGCCTTTTGCTGGGTCTTCTAAATAATCAGACTATGGCATTTTACAGATTTAACAAGATGAAATACACACTATATGTAGGGATCACTTCACCCACTACTGAAGTGCAGGCAGCTCAGAGATGAACTGCAGACGCTGCGTAATAGTGCACAGAAACAGTTTACGGCAAGAAGTGAATACCATTCTATTTCACCTGAAACTGCAAGGGCATTAAGGTCCATACAATGTAATCACTGAAATTCAGACTGAGGCAGGACACCAGGACTCCTACGAAAGTTGCCATGGAAGCTTTAATGGCCTAAAGGCTTTGTGATGTTCGGCACAAGACTTATCAGGAAGACATCAACAGCCTAGGGACCCAAAGTGCAGCATTCGGGATTGACTAGGAGAGAAGATAATCACACTGCCTCCTTGTGTGTCATTTAGGGTATGTGTACCCTGAAACTGGAGGTGTCATGGCAGCACATGCAGACATACCATGCTAGCTCTCATCTAGCTAGCAGGGAGTACCAAGAGCAATGAAGCCACGGCATCCAGGTCTTTGGCACAGGCTGTACAAGCCTACCAGGAATCTGGATATCTACTTGGGCAGCTGGCTTCACTGCTATTGGTATTGGTGCTAGCTAGGGTACAACTAGCTCAGGCATTTGCACCTCTGACTCCACTGTAGACACACCCTTAGATGTTTCATGTCAATTTCAAGGAGGTTTTCCATCCATGTACTGACCTGGCCTGACACTGCACTTGCAAACTGTGACAGGATCACACTAATGCTACTTAGTATTTACATTATCAAAGCTTTGTGCAAATGACGACTAATTAATTCAGGTAAAGCCATCCTTAAGAGGCACTTATTGTGAGCATCTTAAAATGTAAGCTCAAGGCCATCTACTGCTCTAGCGCCACACAAAGACCTCCCACTGATGTAGAAGGAAATTGTAAAAAGATTGGAATGACATAATGCCCTTTGTGGAAGTATACATGCAACTCTCATTGGCTCCAATGGGAGCCACACAAGCGTAGCCAATGCAGAATGTGTTTTGTTCGCACGCTGTTCCTTCATTCTGTCCCTTCAGGTACTTTTGCCACTTGCATGGAAGAGTTTTTCCTCTGCAGCTGCTGCAATCAGAACTAGCCTTATCTCTTTTCAACTGCCTCCAAAAACATCTCTCTTGTGCCTTGGTTAAACAGCGTCTTAATTTCTCTTTCCTGATGCTATTCTGAGTTGGTGATTTTAATTTATGGGATAGGCACCCAGAGGACAGTAGTTACGTGTTTTGTTTGTTTATCTGTAGAGACTCACACAAATAATACAATTTTATGAAAAGCTTTATCCAAAATACAGCTGCGTATTGTATTCATGCGACCCAATAGCTAATCCTAAATGTCTGTTCCAAGGAGTCAATGTACAATGGCATGTTTCCTCCCCAAAGTGCTTGTGAAGCTTCTATTAATGTTATTGAGCAATACAGGAACAATTAGAAGGGACTACTCTCCATAGTTTAAGGAGCAGGATTTATTTGGGGGCAGTTTTAAAGCAAACTGGACCGTTACCCATGTGGGAAAGATTCAAGCCCCTTCATAAAAGTTTCACTTAAATTAACTCCAAGTCTCCATCTGGCTGCTGACGGCACTGTAGCCTACTTAGCAAAATGAGTCCAGTGCCCAGTTCCAGGCAATTTAGAATTGGTTGCTCTCCCTGCTGAGGCTATGCATGTGTAGCTCAATGAATGAGCTTCTTTCTGAGAGATGGAGGATGCCTAGAGGTCAGGGTTGAGGTAAACAACACAGACACCTTTGTACACCCCACTCTTTCCCCCCCACTGGAGCTGCTGGACAGACACCCCAGGGATCACCTTCTTCAGCCAGTCCGACGTAAGTGGGTAAGATTACTATATGGAGGCAGAGATGTAACAATTCAGCACTTCAGAAGCAAACATTGCCGGAAGACCAAATTTCTACCTGCATTTAAATGTCTGTGAGTAATGTTACACATGGCGCATGCTGTGGTCTAATGGAAAAAAATCCCCATGGTACTCCCTATTCATACACACAAAGTAACCCAAGTTTAAAGTGTTACAGACACGTGTAGTATTAAAGGGATGATATAGTCATTTCATATCATTACACCGGGAGCAAGTATAACTCCCACACTAACCAATAGTGCTGACTGCCAGTGTCCAGAAGTCTCATTTTCCATGCCAAAGACAAGTCCTAAAAGTGAAAACCAAGTTTGTTCTAGTTAGCCACTTCAAATGATGAGTTAAGCACTCCCTCTTCCTTTACACAGTGGTTACAGATATTAACTTTCCAGTTCTGCCAAAGTTAACTAGGTAACTTTACTTCAGTATTCCTACATGGTGGCTCAGCACAAGATGTCTGTAGGGAATCTAATGGCACTGAAGATTTTAAGCACAACCCCTGAAGCTCTAGAGGACAGAAACTTGTGTGGGTGGGCTATTTACTATTTCTCCTAAGCCCTCAAATCAGTGGATTGAAACCTTGCAGAGTGCATAACTGCAGAGAGCTCACTGTTCAACAGTTTATTCTCAGGGTCAGCTAGGGATTTTGATGTGGACGGATCCATGTAGACGGACATCTGTATACTCAACGTGAGCAGACTGGGTGGCACAGCTGACTAGACTCTGAAATTCAGTGGTTCACATATTTAGATCACTGGCTCATTACTACCACCAGTGCAAGAGTGGTCTTAGTGCACCAATGTTGCCAGCACTCTGCACTAAGTGGCATCATTTTGGTGAACTCCGCAGAAAGAACTAAAACACCAAGGAGAATGAATCCCAGTGTCATCAAGCAGCTGCCTCCTGCACACCCCTCGTTCCCTGAGGTCACTCTACAGGCCAGCTCTCTCAGTTTCCCCCTTCAACGGGATTCTTAACTAAACTCCATACAGGCTTTTCTCTCCAATAATGCCCCTTCTCCCAGGTTCTACTGTTCTGACCTAAAACAATACTCAGACTTGGGGCTTTTCTTCTCCCACCTTTAACTCTTTCCAGCACTTCCCTGCTTTGGCAGGCTGCTCTCAGCCTCTACCTGGCTGGAATCTTTTCCTACTCCCGTGTGGTCTGCTTTTCCTGGCCCTCCGCCCTTTGGCTTCCAAGCCCAAACCCTTCCTCCCGGACACACGTCTCCTACTCTCCTGCGCAAGCCTCCTGCTCACTGCAGCTGCTCCAAAGTCTGTCACAGCTTCCTCCGGTTGTTTCCCCCTCAGCATCCCTCTCCCCACAACTTCTTGCTGATCTTTATAAGGGAATTAGCTGGTCCCTGTTCAGATACTCCCCTGAGTAACTAGGGTTGGTTGGCCCCAGGCCATTAGTCCTTAGGGGGCAAGGTGCACTATCACTCACCCTCTCATCTATTCCAAGTAGTCCCTCCAGGTCAGCAAGAGAAATCTTCTATTGCCATTGCCCATGTAGAACCAGTTCCCAGCACAGTTTGCCAGTCTCCAGTATTGTCAATATAGCAACTTTCACAAGCAGCAAATTCCTTTAGGGCCACACCCCAACACCCTTATTCTAGGTTAGTCCCACTGGCTTCTGCAAAGCCCTGACAGAGCAGACACTCAATGGGTATGTCTCTCCTCAACATTTAAACTCAATGGTATTCCTCACACACTTAAAGTGCTTGCAGGACTGGGGTTTGAGGGCCAGAGTTTCCAAAGGATTCAGGCACCTCGGGATGCAGATAGGCACCTGGTGAAACTTTCAAAAACATCTAGATGTCTTAGGCATTGTTGACAACCCTACCAGGCACCTATCTGCACCTTTAGATGCCTGAACACCTTTGAAAAATCTGGCTCTACATTACTATTCAATGTGAGCCAGGATATTAGAACACGACTCTTGACTTAGAAATTGTAAAAGAATTAAAATTGTGAGAAAATACAGAACTTAATTGATTTCATATAAAAATGCATGTCTGAAAGGTAAATGTTTGTCACATACATTAGCTTTTACTCAGCAGTCCTTGAAACCTGTGGATTCTACTTGTACATTAACAGATCTTAACACCCCGTCTTAGGATAAAGAGTTGAGGTAGGCCAGCTAACAGTAAACACAGATATTTGCATAAAGAAAAGATTACTCACCTTTGTAACCGGTGTTCTTCGAGATGTGTTGCTCATATCTATTCCAGTTAGGTGTGTGCACGCGCGCGTGCACGGACGTCGGAAACTTTTACCCTAGCAGCTACCCGTTGGGCTGGCTGAGGAGCCCCCTGGAGTGGCGCCAAAATGGCGCTCTATATAGTACCCTGCGCCGGCCCGACCCCCCTCCAGTTCCTTCTTGCCGGCTACTCCGACAGAGGGGAAGGTGGGGGGGAATGGAATAGATATGAGCAACACATCTCGAAGAACACCGGTTACAAAGGTGAGTAACCTTTTCTTCTTCTTCGAGTGGTTGCTCATATCTATTCCAGTTAGGTGAATCCCAAGCCTTACCTTGGAGGCGGGTTCGGAGTTACGGTAAAGCAGCTTGAAGGATAGCCCTACCGAAGGCAGCATCATCACGGGAATGATGAGCGATGGCGTAGTGCGATGTAAAGGTGTGCACCGACACCCAGGTTGCGGCCCTGCAGATCTCCTGGAGAGGGACATTAGCCAGGAAAGCCGCCGAGGAAGCCTGCGCCCTGGTAGAGTGGGCCGTGACAAGTGGCATAGGCACCTTCGCCAGGTCGTAGCAGGCATGGATGCAGGCTGTAATCCATGATGATATGCGCTGCGAAGAGACCAGAGCGCCTTTCATATGTTCCGCGAGAGCGACGAACAGCTGGGATGTCTTACGGAACGGCCTTGTGCGTTGTATGTAGAAGGCGAGCGCTCTCCTGACATCTAACGAATGTAGCCGTCGCTCTTTAGAGTTGGCATGTGGCTTAGGAAAGAAGACAGGTAGGAAAATGTCCTGTGACATGTGGAAGGGTGAGACCACCTTTGGAAGGAAGGACGGATGAGGTCGAAGCTGAACCCTGTCCTTATGAAAGATGGTATACGGAGGGTCACACAGGAGAGCCTTCAACTCGGATACCCTTCTGGCTGACGTGATAGCCATGAGAAAAGCGACCTTCCACAATAGATAGAGGAGGGAGCAGGAGGCCATTGGCTCAAATGGAGGGCCTGTAAGTCGAGAAAGGACGAGATTGAGGTCTCATGCTGGAACAGGTGACTTCATCAAAGGGTGAACCTTTTCCAAGCCCTTGAGGAAACGACGCACCATGGGGTGCGTGAATATTGAGCAGCCCTCTGTTCCTGGGTGGAAAGCCGAGATGGCAGCAAGATGGACCTTCAGGGATCCAAGTGCAAGATGGCTGTCCTTGAGATGTAACATGTAATCCAGAATAGACGGCACAGGGGCAAGGTGTGGAGATAACCGCTGTTGGGCGCACCAGACAGAGAACCTCTTCCACTTTGCCTCGTATGTGAGTCTTGTAGAGGGCTTGTGGCTCTCAAGGAGTACTCGTCTAACTGGATCCGAGCAAGCCATCTTTGACCGGTTCAGCCATGAATTCTCCACACTGTCAAATGCAGGGATTGGATATCTGGATGGAGAAGACAACCGTGATCTTGGGAGATGAGATCGTGGCTGATCGGGAGAGGAATGGGGGGCTGTATTGACAGGTCCATCAGGGTCGGGTACCAGCACTGCCGCGCCCAGGCAGGGGCTACCAGGATGACGTTCGCCTTGTCCCTGCGAATCTTGAGAATGACTTTGTGGATCAGTGGGAAAGGCGGGAACGCGTAGAGCAGGTGACGTGACCACGAGATCGTGAAGGCGTCCGCAAGGGAGCCCGAGCCGTGTTCTCTGAAGGAGCAGAAGCTCGGGCACTTCCGGTTGGTTCGAGAGGTGAACAGGTCGAGCTGGGGAAAGCCCCAGGTGCAGAAGATTAAATGGATCATGTCCGGGCGTATGGACCATTCGTGGACCAGGAAGTGTCTGCTCAGCTGGTCTGCCAGGACATTCTGAACGCCAGGCAGGTAAGACGCCTGGAGAGAGATGGAGTGGGCCAAGCAGAGGTCCCACAGGAGAAGGGCTTCGTGGCACAGCGGTGATGACCGAGCCCCGCCCTCCTTGTTCAGGTAGAACATGGCTGTTGTATTGTCCATAAGAACCTCCATGCAGCGGTCCTGTAGGTGAGGCAGGAAAGCTTGGCACGCCAGACGAATTGCCCTGAGCTCTTTGATGTTGATGTTGATGTGGAGATCGAGCTCGTGCTGTTGCCACATGCCCTGCGTTGTTAACTGCCCGAGATGTGCGCCCCAACCCAGCGCTGATGCATCTGTCACTAGAGTTAGCGTGGGGAGCGGAGGTTGAAAAGGGACTCCTTCGCATAACGTCAGTGGGTCCAGCCACCACAACAGGGAGTCCAACGTGTGAGCTGGAACTGTGATGACCATGTCCAAGTTGTCTCGGTTGGGTCGGTAGACTGAAGCCAGCCACGCCCGCAGTGGGCGAAGTCGTAAGCGGGCATGCTGGACCACGTACGTGCAGGACGCCATGTGGCCCAGCAACTGGAGACATTGCCTTGCGGTCGTGGTTGGAAACCGGAGGAGTGAAGTGATCAAGTCCACGATGACGAGGCGACGAGCCTCTGGGAAGAACGCCCGAGCTCTGGTTGCATCGAGGACTGCTCCGATGAACTGGATGGACTCAGTCGGTTCCAGCACTGACTTGCTGGTGTTTACGATGATACCAAGGTAAGAGAAAGTGTCCATGACCATCTGCACGTGTGCTTGCACCTGTTGCCGGGACCGGCCTTGCACTAGCCAGTCGTCGAGGTACGGGAACACGTGAACGTGGTGGTGGCGGAGAAACGCGGCTACTACTGCCATGCATTTCGTGAAGACACGGGGAGCCGTACACAGACCGAAAGGGAGCGCTGTGAACTGGTAGTGTGTCTTGCAGACGATGAAACGGAGGAAGCGTCTGTGAGCCGGTGTGATGGAGATATGGAAATATGCATCTTTCATATCGAGGGCGGCATACCAGTCCCCGGGGTCCAGAGAGGGGATGATGGTGGCCAGGGAGACCATACGGAACTTCAGGTTGACGATGTATTTGTTGAGGTTCCTCAGGTCCAGAATGGGTCGTAGACCCCCCTTGGCCTTGGGGACAAGGAAGTAGCGGGAGTAGAAACCCTTTCCCCTGAATTCGTGAGGCACCTCCTCCACAGCTCCTAGTTCGAGGAGTGCTTGTACCTCTCGATAAGAGGAGTTGCTCGTGAGAAGGGTCCCTGAAGAGGGATGGAGGGGTGGGTGGGAGGGTGGGACAGAGTGGAAGTGGATAGAATATCCCGCCTCTACCGTCCGTAGGACCCACCGGTCTGATGTAATACAGGACCAGGCATGGTAGAATCGGGACAGACGATCCAAAAAGGGTGGAGAGGCTGGACTGTGCGTTACTGGTACGTCGTCCTCGAAGGTCCCATCAAAATGGACGCTTAGCGCCCTGCGATGGTTTCTGTTGGCCTCTGTTTTGTCCCTGGGGAGGACTGGTAGGCTTGCGGCGAGTAAAACTGGTTCTCCTTCGGGAGAAGTCCTGTCGTGGTCAAGAGGGGAAGGAGCGCTGTTGGAATGGTTGGGGTTTGAATGGCTTCCTGAGCGTAGCCACGGTGTGCATCCCCAAGGACTTAATGGTGTTTCTTGTGTCCTTGAGGTTATGCAACCGGGAGTCAGTCAGATCGGCAAACAGTCCCTTGCCATCAAAGGGGAGGTCCTGGATAGTGTTCTGGACCTCCGCTGGCAGACCTGATGACTGAAGCCATGCGCTCCTTTGCATGGAAATGCCCGTTGCCAGCATACGGGCTGCCGCATCAGCCGAGTCCAGGGCGCCCTGTAGGGAGGTACGGGCCACCAACTTGCCCTCGTCAGCCATGGCCTTGAGTTCCGTTTTGGACTCCAGTGTAAGTTGGTCCTCAAACTTAATTACTGCTGACCAGGCATTGTGGGCATACCTGCTAAGGATCGCTAGTTGGTTGGCGATCCTTAGGGAAAGCCCCGCAGTGGAATATACCTTCCTACCAAAGAGGTCCAGGCGCTTGGAGTCTTTGGATTTAGGAGCTGGACCCTGTTGCCCGTGCCTCTCCTTCACGTTAACAGCGTCCACCACGAGGGAACAAGGCGCAGGGTGGGTGAAGAGATATTCAAACCCCTTGTTTGGAACAAAGTATTTTCTCTCTACCCCTCTAGCTGTTGGGAGGATAGAGGAAGGGGTTTGCCAGAGTGCCGTAGCATTGCCGCGGATGGCTTCAGAATTTCATCCACCATAGGGTCGTCCTTCTCCTCCACCACCTCCTCTATGGACAGGTTCATGCTAAGAGCCACCCTCCGGAGTAGCTCTTGCAGGACCTTAAAATCCATAGGCGGAGGCGTGGATGATGATGTTCCCGCCACGGCTTCATCGGGTGAGGAGGAGGAGGTTGTGAGGGGGGGGGGGGTCAGGTAGGTCGTTCCGCTCAAGGGTGGGAGGATCCTGCTGGGGAGGGAAAGGTGCCTCCCTTTCCACCGGGGTTGGGTCGCCGGATGTAGCCTCCTCCACAGGTGGACGGGTGATGGTCGTCACTGGGGGGTGGGTCCGCACCACCGGATAGGGAGGCAGAGGTGCACCTTGGGCCTCGTGGTATGCACAGGGTGTCCAGAACGGCCACTGGGGTTGCCAGGCAGCCGGCAGGTCTCGCACCGGAGCCACTGGAATTGCCTCGGGCGTCTTCGATGGCCTGGACGAACTGGCCGATGATCGGTCACGAGATGGCCAAGATGTTGGGTGGTCCCTCGAAGGTCTAAAGCGTGAGGAGTGCGAATCACGCGACCTTGATCGGGACCGTGAGTGGTACTGCACCCTCTCGTCACGGTACCGGGGAGATTCGCGGCGCCGTGGTGGAGTTCGGCGTTGTGGGGAGGCGTCCCGGCGCGGCGCGTCCCGGTGCCGTGGGTCGCGGCGGCGCGGCGCGTCCCGGTGCCGTGGGTCGCGGCGGCGCGGCGCGTCCCGGTGCCGTGGGTCGCGGCGGCGCGGCGCGTCCCGGTGCCGTGGGTCGCGGCGGCGCGGCGCGTCCCGGTGCCGTGGGTCGCGGCGGCGCGGCGCGTCCCGGTGCCGTGGGTCGCGGCGGCGCGGCGCGTCCCGGTGCCGTGGGTCGCGGCGGCGCGGCGCGTCCCGGTGCCGTGGGTCGCGGCGGCGCGGCGCGTCCCGGTGCCGTGGGTCGCGGCGGCGCGGCGCGTCCCGGTGCCGTGGGTCGCGGCGGCGCGGCGCGTCCCGGTGCCGTGGGTCGCGGCGGCGCGGCGCGTCCCGGTGCCGTGGGTCGCGGCGGCGCGGCGCGTCCCGGTGCCGTGGGTCGCGGCGGCGCGGCGCGTCCCGGTGCCGTGGGTCGCGGCGGCGCGGCGCGTCTCGGCACGGCGGATCCCGGTACATCAGTGAAAACGCGCGGTGTCGTGGGGACACGTCACGACGCGGGGAGTCCCAGTGCCGTGGAGAGACGGATCGGCGTCATTCGGGCTGGCGACGCAGGGAGTCCCGGCGCCGTGGAGAGTCCCGGTGCCGTGGGGATTCTGACCGGCGCGGCAAGTCTCGACGCCGGAATGGGAGCTCACGTTGCAGTGAAGCTCGGCGTCGAGGAGATGTTTCTCGACGCGGTGAATCCCTACGGTGCGGCGACTCTTGACGTCTGGATTGGCTCCGGCGTGGTGTCTCCGCCGAGGATCAGGCCCGAGGTGGAGAGCGGTGTCGGGAAGGCGTCGCGCTCATCCTGGACACCGAGCGGGACCATGATCTGGCAGACGAGGAAGACCTCGAGCGTGAGCGGCTCCGAGGTTCCGGGCTGCGAGACCCGCGCCACGAGTCAGACCGGCGTCGTGAGTCGGACCGATACACCATACGGTGCCGGGACTCCGAACGGCGCCGGGACTCAGAGCGGAGTGTAGGAGGCTGCAGCTGAGCTGACGGTCCGAGGAGCGTCGGCTTGCCTCTGGAGATGACCGGGGGCCGTGCCTGGATTGGCGCCGGCACGGGAGACGCCGTCATCTCGATCAAGCCCCTCACAGCCTCGAAGGTGTCCAGCATTGAGGGCGCAATCACGACATCAGGGCATGGCGGTGTCTGCGGGCGCGGGCTGACGCTCCTATGTTCCGGCACAGCGGGGCAGGGTGGTGCTGCAACGGTGTCCGGAGGCTTGGTAAGTGCCTTGCGTCCTGAAGGAGAAAAGGAGCGGTGCCGAGGACGGCCCCGGGTTCCCGATGGTGCCCGGCCCCGAGGCGGGCGGGAGTCCTTCCGCGGTGCCGCAGCCGGCGCCAATGGAGGTGCGCTGCGCACCGAGACGCTGGAGCCCGCACCTTGAGGCGGATTTCTCTCTCCTTCCTGGTGCGGGGCTTGAAGGACTTACACAGCTTGCATTTGTCCACTGTGTGGGACTCACCCAGACACCGAAGAGAGGAGTCGTGGGGGTCCCCGGTGGGCATGGGCCTGTTACAGGATCCACACGACTTGAACCCCTGAGAAGGCATGCCCTATGCCCGGAGGGCTCGGGAGGAGCCCGCTAACAGTAGAAAAAAACTACTACTACTAAGTACTACAACTATAACTACACTAATTACTATAACAATGAAAACTATTTACACTAAATACAATGAAAACACAGATAGCTAGGGAGTAGTGGAGCACTTGAACAAGAGACCACTGTTCCAACGACCGTCACGGGCGGTAAGAAGGAACTGGACGGGGGTCGGGCCAGCAGGGTACTATATAGAGCGCCATTTCGGCGCCCCTCCAGGGGGCTCCCCAGCCGGCCCGACGGGTAGCTGCTAGGGTAAAAGTTTCCGACATCCGTGCACGCGCGCGCGCACACACCTAACTGGAATAGATATGAGCAACCACTCGAAGAAGAAGAAATAGTATCAGTGGGTATAGTAAATATTCTTAATTATTTACCCCAAATTAAAGCGAACAGCCATTCCCCAGTACCATTTCCTTATTGCTGTGACATGGGGTCAGGTATCCATTACTTGAATTCATCAAGGTCTCTAGTCTAAAAAGATAATTTTATAATAAGCAAAATGACCTTCCCTTATATCAGATTATCACATATCACAGTACAGCATATTCCCAGGCCAATGAGCTAGGCTTGCTACTTGCTATTCATTTTACTAGCGATCATGAACTGATGAGCAATACTCACTGCAAAACATCTTGTGATGATCTAATGAAGGATGCCAGGTAAAAGTAAATTATATACAGTAATAATACCTCCTGCAATGCAAATCTGGAAAAAGCATGGAAAGGTCTATGTAAAGTAGTATTTTTTTAACCACAGGATGTCTGCAATGGCAGAAATTCTATTAACCATCCGCCACTAGTTTTAAATCTCCTCTGGCTTAAATAAATGGCAGAAATAAACTACTGTAGTGGTTACTCTTAAAATAATACAATTTTACCTTCCTCTTTCAAATGATACTGTTACCCAGTGTTTCCCTATACTTAATATTGGGAGAACTGCAAAAGACTGCGGTAATGTTATTTATTTACAAAGGCAATGGAAATGTTAAGGGTAATCACTATATGGACAATTGTTATTTATAGAACAAAGTGGTGTACTTTACACTGTAGAAATGGAGAAGACATTGGCCATTCCCTGCAGAGAGTTAATTTTACCTGAAGCAGAAACAATACAGATCAGTCAGAGGAACATACAGTGAAGAAAATAAATCTGAACTTCCTTTATCTATACGGGCTTTTATATATGTCTATGCTTAACACATACATATTTTATATCTGCAGCTGTCTACACTATACTTGGTGGTCTGAAGTTGAAAAGTCTCTTTTGAAGAATTTTAAAGTCATAATTTTGCTAGACACTAAAAATCATGAACTCTGAAAGGCAGCAGAGCCAAGTATTCACTCATGCCTGGATCATCTGTACTTATCTATAAATGCATGAACTTTACCTTTAATATTTAGTTTGTAAAGTGTATAAAAATTGAGTATAAATGGTTACTTCAGCACCACTAAATGATTTAAGGCTGAGATTTTCAAAGGAGCCTGAGAGAGCCAAGTGTCCAAATCCCACTGACATTCAATGTGTGCATTTGATGCAAGGCAGTGTATATTGACAATTATATTACCAGTCAAAGGGTATGGTTTAGAGAAGAGAGCATATATAACACTTACATCCCAGGCATGCTATTACATAGGTCTCTGTGCAAACTGCAACCAACTGTATTTGTTGGCTGATTCTCAGAAGTTGTAGAGGTACTGGTTATTCCTCCAGTTGCCATAAGACGACATAACATGTGTTAATGCTCACAACAGAACCTGAAATCTCAACTCTTCTGGTTTGGGGTTTTGATACAAATTCACAGTTGATTTACTCTTTCCTAAAAAACATGCAAAATCTGCAGGTTGACACGTTTCTGGATAATCCTGCTGAAACATAG
The DNA here is from genome assembly GCA_037349315.1 of Chelydra serpentina. Classification (NCBI taxonomy): domain Eukaryota; kingdom Metazoa; phylum Chordata; order Testudines; family Chelydridae; genus Chelydra; species Chelydra serpentina. The sequence continues at coordinate 3,793,810 of JBAIAC010000023.1, forward strand.
GGCTTTCACCAAATGTCACTCCATCCTGGGTCTGAGTCACTTGTTTGCGGCAGTTCAATTATTCACCCAAATAAAGACAATTTTACAAAAGACAAAAAGGTAAAAACCACTAGCTCTGACTAACACTGTTGCTGAAGTACTGGAGTGAGGCTACTTGCTTCAGTTGCTGGAACTTAGGTGCATTGACCTTTTCTCTTCTGTTGACACAGAACATTCCAAATCAGATATAACAAGGGCCTCTGGAAAACCTCAACTGTGCACAATTAAAAAAAATACTGGGCAAATCCTGGCCAGCCTCCATGAAATCAGAAGTCCAATAGATGCCGCAGAGCCAGTATTGTTGTGCTCCATGAGATAAGCAGGATTTTGGGAAGCCTGTGCAGCCAGTGGAATGTAAAGCATCACTGCAGATGGTGGACTTCAGTATTGGAGATAATGAATTCACTGACCCTCCGTCCTCCTGTCCATCGCCCTTTTCTGAGCAGGGGCTTAGAAGCCACAAAAGCTACCAAAGCCTCCATGCTGAAGTACCAGCCATACAGTATTCTAGGGGAAAGCATTCTTTCAAACAACTGCCTTTCCCAGCAGAGAACCCCTGGACACAGTTCAGCTGTTTGTGCTACCTGCTGCTTTTCAGGATCTGGGGCTTACATAAATACTGTATATGACTGGTCATTATTATTTGCATTACTATAGCACCTAGGAGCACCAGTTATGGACCAGGACCCCATTGTGCTGGGAACTGTACAAATAAACACTGAACAAAAAGACAATCCCTGCCCCAAAGCACTCGTTCATGAGTTTTAGTCCCCCGCAATCACTATCTACCCCTGTTGAGTTGTGAATTTTGTAGATTTATTCATGGCTTTAAAAGCTACAGCAGCAAAGAATAATTAAACGGAGCAGATATCTGTTATAACCCTCCATTTAAAAAAAATAATCAGCAGTGATTATAGGTGCAATGCATAAAAAAAGCCACATCCCCTGCATTATGCTAAGTACTGAACAAACTCATTATGAGAGTCAGTCCCTGCCCCCAAGAGTTCACAGTCTACGTAAATAAGAGAGACAAAAAGTTGGAGGGGAACAGGCACAGAGGTGAAGGGACTTGCACAAGGACTCAGCTGAGAACAGAACCCACATCTCTTGATTCCCAATCCAGTAAGCCACACTGCCATGTTACCAATGTGTCATAACCACCATTTACAATACAAAGGATATTGGTATAATAATCTCGGATACTGAGAGATGCTCATCTCCAGCAACAGAACTTCAATGAGAGTTACCAGTGATCAGCACTTCTCAGGACTGGCCCTTAAAGACCTTACTAAATATGATTTTAAATCTCGGTAAAACCAAATGTAATCATAGCCTGGGACAGATTCCCCACTTCGCTACTCTGTTATAGATCTGTGCAACTCTGCACAAGTGACTGGGTCAAACCTTAACAAGTCTCCCAAGGCCTGGTGACATGATTGGCCTATGTGGTCTATACCCTCTATTTCAACTGTTCAAAGTTTATGGGAGGACACAAAAACCAGAATTCAAATAATTCCAAACTCGCCTATCCCTGGACCACATTTCTTAGGTCACCAAAAATAAATAAACTCTCCCAAGCATCATCTACAATTCAAGAAAAGTGCTCACTCAGGTCCTGATCCTGCAAACAGTATTCTATGGCCAGTAACGCAGGAGGTCAGACAAGTGGATTCTCATGGTCTCTTTGGCCTTAACACCTATCAATCCATGAGCATTTATGTACATGCTTAACTTTACACACACAAGTAGTTCCACTGAAGTGCATAACTATGCATGGACCGAGCTTCTGAGCTTTCCTTGTTATCAAAATGGCCATCTACTCCTTAAGCTTGTTATAGCTATTGTCATGTGATAGGGCCACGTACGAAGCAGTTTTTTCCCCCTTTCACCAATGTACTGTCGCAGAGGTCCACTTTACATCATTATGTTCGAAATATGTATTTACTGGAAAATACAAGATTTTTTTTTTTTAAGGACATTTTATTAAATGGAAGTCATTGTTTTGTCCTCAGAGCAGCTAGCCTATGGAACCAACTCAGTGACCAGACTAGACTGAAAAGGTTCTCTCCTTAAGATACATGACAATTGTGCACTTTAGTGGATATCCGATCTGCCTCTCTCATGCTCTAGGATTACTTGATATATTATTTCTTCAATTCTAGGCTAACTGAAATGAGGATTACATTTCTCTAATATTTCCTTTCTTCTCTTCCCCTCTTTTTCCACATACTGCATGTGCATAGTTTCTTTTTCATTGTTCCTATGTTTCTCTTCAATCATAGATGAATTTTACTACCTCCCACTGCAGTTTTTAGGAGAAAGAATCCACTCTTCGATCATGGGCAGGATTCTACAGGCCTCTGCAGCTGGCCTTCCAACCTTTAAGCTGTCACATGGGCCCACCCAGCATGAGGGTTCATGGTAAATGCAGCTGCATGTAACCATGGACCCAGTAGCTATAACCTGCACCCATCCATGAGCCTGATTCCAAGCTCCCATGTACAAAGCTATGCAAAGCGGTCACAGAACCCCCAACTCCATCCTGCTGAAAGAGAACAGGGTTCCTGCTGTGTGACTGCTACAGCCCTCGCCCCTTTTCCCCGCCCCAGTGGAAACACAGAGTATGTCTACATTGCAACACAACACCTGTAGCTGGCTCACGTCAGCTGACAGGGCTCGTAGGGCTTAGCTGTGGGGCTAAAAAAATTGCAGTATAGATGTCTGGGTTTGGGCTGGAGCCTGGGCTCTGGGACCTTCCTTCCACACGGGCTGCCAGAGCTTGGGCTCCAGGCCAAGCCCAGACATCTACAGTTCAACTGTATAGCCCCACAGCCCAAACTCTGCAAACCCGAGTCATCTGACATGGGCCAGCCACAGGTGTTCTATCGCCCTCTAGACACACCCACAGTGACTCCAGTACCCTAGCGCCCTGGAGACTTTCAGCAGTCCTTCGGCTAATCAGTGAATTTCACTCTGTTTTTAAATTACTTGGGAAAAAGGCTCTCTTACCATAAAAATGTTGTTGACTAGCAACTGTGATTCTTTATCCAGAGCCACGGGCATGGCATTTTAAAACACAAATAAAAACCACAGCACTTTCCCCAAACCACCACTGACACCCATTGTGATGAAGATACAGAGCTGGATTGCTGGTCTCTGCAGAAGCATCTTTTACCACCATGAAAAATGCATCACAGCCACAAAATGCTCAGTCTCCACCATCCTGGGCCTTAGAACCTACAGTTCCTTCCCAATTCAGGGAGGCTCCTGGCCACCAGCACGGCCTCTCGGGATTCTCAGGCTGTTCTCAGAGTCGAAACACTGAAGCTATTCATGTCCCGTACTAGGCATTATTACAAATCACATGTTATGCTACAACTCGTGTAATACCCAATGCTGCTCATTTAACATTAATTAGTGGTATCATGCCAATTATTCAGCAGTCATGTTATGTTCATTTACAGCTCAGCTTCTATCTTGCTGGGGTCCTTTTTCTTCAAGAAGCATCAGTGGAAATTTTGGCTTAGCTGGTCTAATCAAACACTAGTATAGCTAGACTAAGGGTATGTCTTCACTGCAATCAGACATGTGATTGCAGCAAGTATAGACATAGCTACATCAAAGCTAGCTTGGGTAACTCAAGTGACAACAACAGTGAAACCACGGCAGCATGGGCTACCTGCTCAAGTTACATATCCAGGGTCCCGGATGCACTTGTACAACCTATGCTACTGCAGCTTCACTTCTGAACTATTTGAACTAGCTAGATCAGAATTAGCTCGGGTACATCCACATGTGCTGCAATCCCACCTCTGATTGCAGTGTAGACATACCCAAGTAAGCAGCCTTCACCTCCTGATGTAAAGTGACACGTCCAGATTTAAATTATGCTTCCTCACTAACACAAGACAAGATTAAAAGCAAAATTACATTTGGTGCTAGTGCAGGTGACAGAGGGAAAAGGAAAGGACAATAAGATTTCACACTGTTCTTTTAGCAGAAACACCCTAATTTTATAATTTAGTCAAGTTAACCCAATTACTGGTCTCTTCCCATCTATTGTCACTGTAGTTTCATGGTAATTACCATTGTGAAGCAACATATGCATAGTTAAAGGAGACCACAAAGAATGACGTCACGCAAAAGAACTCAAGAAATGTAATTCTAAACACTGTACTCATTCAAACACTGTGACCGTGGCCAAATCACTTAACTTCTCTGTGCCTCAGTTGTCCCATCTGTACAATGGGGATCATAAGGCTTAGCCACTACTTTTTATAAAAAGTGCTTTGAGAGCTTTGGTGATAGACACTGCAAAATTCAGGATGATACACATTAGTGTATCTGTCAGTTATTCCTATCCCTCAATCTGCTCAGTATCTAACATGACAGCAGAGCAACTGCAATAATTAAAGAGTCACATTAAGGCCAGTACAGTTGCTCTAACTGTACAATAATGTGAGGCCCTTCTCCTTACAGCAGTCTTCGGGATTGGCCACACACACCATTTCATCTCTTAGAACATGCACAATTATAGTGGTAGGTCATGATAGACAGCACCCGTCATGAAGCAGCAGGTTGAGTCTATGTCCCCTCTGGGATGTAGAATCATCAACAATCTCATCCACACAGGGACCTGCCAATCTACCCCACAGACCCTTCCCCTATTCCCATTGATGTCAATGGCAAATCTCCCATGGATTTCAGTGAAGCAGGAACAAAGCCATAACATGCTTTTTCGCCATCAGTTAAAGATTTCCTCAAAAGAATTCCTAGTGAATTAGACTTTCAGGGCACACTGCAGGATCTATTTGGTTCATCGGCAGTAGAGAAGATTTAAGGGAGAACAAAGAACTGTGGTGGCAGTATATGTATTTAGAGCTGCTGCTTGGTAGAAGGAGCAAGAAACTGACTGAAATCTACACTTAATTTTGTAATTTTAAATAACTGTCAGGTGGTCAGTGCAGGCATATTGGCCTTTTTCAATGTTTCAAACGGAAAGAAAACAAACCAGCGATCAGCCATGCTTCTCAACACATTCAAGTAATGGCCACAAGATAACAACACAACTTCCCCTTGAAAACAAGATAGCAATGTACTATGAGCAGCTGCCATTACAGTGGCTCTCAAACTATTATTACAAATTATTCTTCACAGAATACAGATGAAAACAGACACCATCTTTGCCTTCAATCATGCGTTTAAACAGAACACTCTCCAACTCTGCTTCTCTAATATCTACAAAACACGCCAGCCTCTTCGGGAATTTGTAATATGACTCCAGAAAGAGTTTGGCTGGGTGGGTACAAGAGATCAGGTTTAAAATCCAAATGTCTCAATCATTGGTTAAATAGAACAAAACTGCATCCTCCATTCCAAAGCCCTGGACTATGATCCAGATAGGCAAACTTCAACCTTTGAAGTTCAGGTTCCTTTTGGAGAAGCATCCAAAAGCTAGGATGTTTATTCAAATGAGTCTTACTTCATGAGTGTACAAAATTGGGATGGAAATCTCACAAGGACAAGTTCTGTCAAGAGATATCCAACACTTTTGCAAGAGGAACATTTCTGACTGTATTTTGGCCCATTCCAGTCATGGAAACCAAAAGTAAAGAAAAAACTAAACAAATATAGAATCTCAAAAAAAAGTTTCATTTCTAATTCAGTTCTAAATTCAAGGGCAGATAAGATCCTATTTCATTTGATGTGCTTAGTTAATCTTCAGCATTGTTCCTAATATCAGCAAGTGCCATCTCAGCTTTGTTAAGATATTCTGCTACTCTCTCCCTTTGAACACATTTTCTAACAAGCAGTCTTCTGGCTATTATACCGAAAAACAATGTAAGGCCTAGTAAGTCTGCCAACCATAGAACAAATTTCTGCAGATAAAAGTGCTTGCTCTGGACCACCCACATTTCTTAAATGTTGATTCTGGATTTGTTTTCTAGAAGAACTTTTCCCACTTTTCATTACACCTGGGAGAATGGTGAAGAAGTCAAGTAGTCAGCATGCAGTAAAGTCGCCCTGAAAAGACTATTATTTCCCCTATAGGCAAGACTTGTGTAGGAAGCTCAAAGACAAGGGAAGGCTTTGGGATCTAGGGAGGGGCAGAAGGTGGAAGCACTATCAATAGAGAAAATGTAAGAACCAGAATCTAAGCGTTGTTGGAAAACACAAATCAAATGTCTTCCAATGCATCTTGGACATTCAGAGGAATGAGCGTGCAGAAGTGCTTTTAATTCAAAACACACATTCGTCGCACACACACACTAGAAGAGAGTAAATAACTGACAACACATTTGCTTTAGGTGCTTTTGAAAGTCCCATCCTGCCTGACATAGGAGCACAAGTCATTTTGACTTTCAGCGGAACTTGTGCTCCTAGGTCACTGAAGTGCTTTTGAAAACACCACCGCTGGAGATCACTGGCATATTAATTCTAAGCACCAGATCTGAACTACAAACAGAAATTAACAAGTAAAAAAAAAAGTAATTCGGAAACATTTATTTATAATGTTGGCATAAAACACAGGGTAGTTTTTAAAAGGAATGAAACCAAGCACATTTACTAAGCACCTCCTACAGGGATATCCCTGACAAACTGCCAAGCCACCTACAAGTGTTTGTAGCACTGACTGTCCAGGGAACACTTAAAAATAAATTAGCAAAGAAAGTCATTAGAAGGGTAATAATTCCAACAAACTGGAGTCTCAACCACAAAAAGTGAATAAAGCAATCAATCTCAGGCAGTAGGGCAAGATGACAAGCCATTTTCTCAATAACGGAAACATGAATTGTGAAGAAGTGAAGTAGTCAGGATGCAGTAAAGGCGCCCTGAAAAGACTATTATTTCCCCTGTAGGCTACAGATGACTTCAAGCTTAAACTCAAACACACATGATCTGGTCCCCTAAAATCCACACTCATTGATTCCCTATAGCCCAGAATAAGGTTTTTGTGATGTTTAACTGTATTGCTTTTGCACAATTAAGAAGGGGACGGAGACCCTCTTCCCTGGATCTGCTGCTCAGAAAGTTACATTGTGCTTTTCAGTGACCGATGTATCTTCTAGCAAGGAGGAAATTCAAGGACACTGTAAACTGATGCGAAATGTGAAAACTACATTGCTATTTGCTGGCCACAATTCCACATAGTGGAATTGGATATTTTAGAGTTATCAGTTGTCATCATCATTTTGTGGGGAAAAGGAACGTGCTGTAGGAGATGGAAAGATATAAACACAGCAAAAACGTACTGAACCAATGACACTGCAAACTCCAACTTGATTAGGGAAATTACTCACATTCCATCCTAGCCTACTTTTCCCATAACAATGTCCGTCCTTGGCCATGTATGAGCACTTCCCAGATTGTACAGCATTCCACAGTTTCCATAATACTTTCCTAATTACAGCTATTGCTTACAGAGTTGAACTGAACTGCGCAGCTCAGCACAGCAAGGAAATAACTGGTGCTGAATCCAGCAGTGCTGGCTAAATTCTCCAGAGCATGAATACCTCAAGGAAACTGCCTGAGTAATTTATATGAGTGAAACAGCCATGCCATTGCCAAGAGCTGCAGACCACATAAGGCCCTTCATTTGACAAGGCTTAACGGTGGAGATGTGTACTTTTTGTTCTGTCACTGATTAACGAGATGGAGGAAATGTGTTCAGGATGCACAGATGTACACAAACCACAGAGAGTTCATTTGTGGAACAGTTCATTCCTAACAATCAGCCATTCCATTCCTGGAAGCATCCGGAGGATTTTTTTCAACCCTGTTTCTTTAACATACCCCCACCCCGCCCCCATGCATATAGCATCTTTCTATTGACTCAACGTGCATTTGTCACAGGGCTGGCTTGTAAGCAGGTAATTACAAACAAAATACAGAACACAAACAGCAGATAGGCTTTCCTTGCTGATGGTGCCTTGATGACACAGAGAACCAGAACTGAGGTTCATGCAATCAGCGTTGTTTGAAAAACAGCCATGCTTCATTCCAATGCATTATACCTCAATCCTACAAAGTATAAAAGCCAATCTTCGCCTGTTGTAAAATTCAAGGTAAGTTGCTATGGTTCGGTTTATTCTGTTGCAACAGTGGTGTGAATGATGCTGAATGGTGACATCCCTGTCAAACAGTAAGCTCTTTGGTTTCAATTCTTATTGGTGAATACTACATGGATCCACATTTAATACAATGCTGTCCAAACTGGTAAACTTGGGCTTCGAATTAGACTGACAGCCTCTTAGATACTGGGGCCCAGGTAGTAGCTAATTCCATCTCCACTTTCCCCATGTCCCCAGGGGAAGGGTTATCAGCAGGGCTGTGGAGAGACAGAAGGGGAGAGTTCCTACAGGACATCAGGATTCCACAGGCAGGGGCTGTGTGGTCTCTGGGTAAGGGTATCATTTTGTTAGGATTCTTTTGCTCCTGCAGACTAACAATTTGCTCCTGCTGAAGAATCCTGACGACTCCCAGTGAGGCTCCTCATTAGCCTCAGATATACAAGGTTTGCTTTGGTTTACAGGCACACATGTGCACATTGTGCCATCCCCCTATGCTGACAGCCTGCACACACACTTGGGACTCTGGAGAAGCCCAACTGTCTGGATTCGCTATATATAGGTTGCACAACAGACTGATTTCCATTTTACGGCTGTATGTCGGGGAGTTTATTTTCAGGGACAGATAGTTTTTCAAGGAACAAAAGGATGGTGGAAATAAGAGACCAGCATTTGGGAGGCTGGATGACTCAAGTAATCAGAACCAGATAGGAGGCCTTTACCTCTGTTGGACTGACATTTTCAAAAGCACTCAGCATTGGCCTAGCTGCTCCCACTGAGGTCAATGAGAGTTTTATTATTAATGTCAATGGAAGCAGAGTTAGGTCAACACTAACTCTTGTGCTTTCGAGACTCTCCACGTAGAGTCTTTTACCTTCGGAAAGCTGCTAGACTGGCCAATCTGAAAAGAGTTGATCACTTCAACCTATTTGCTATGATTTACATCACTGAAAACTCACCTCAATACATACCTTTGGTTGTTGGCAGCTTCTGCCGCGGTCAAAGATCTAAGAGAGACGGAGGAAGAACCGCTCTCTTATGCCTGAAGATGGTACTCCAAGGACAGTGTTAGTGGGGAAGTTGATATTGCTGTCACCTAGCCCATGTTGTGCCTTTTCTTTGGATAAATAGAAGACTTCAGGCTCCAAGGCTGTCAGTCCAACACCTTTTATCATCACTAAATCCACTTAAAAAAAAGAAGCACAACAACCCAAACCATGCGTGGCAAGTTCCATTTTGGTCACCTGGACTGCACACCTTTAAAGATTGCTCCAGCACATCTCAGGCACTAATGCACACTGGGAACATGTTGTAAGACCACGGCAAGCCACTAAAAGTGAAACTGCATGGGGAGGGTAAAAGGCTCACTTCACATAAAATAAGCTCTGGATGTGCAGGAGGCGGCTGTAATCTGTTTAGACTTCTATTTTCAGTGCTGATGTTTATGTAAACAAATCTATTACAGAAGTTCACAGTGGTGACAGCCTAGAAAGATTAAACAGATGCTAAGACCTATGGTCAGGTTGTGTCTTAGAAGCACCCTTTAAAAGGTACGGTTAACTAATGCATTAATTCATGCATTACTGATAAGCTTTCCGCTGTAGCAAATGCCAAATATCCTGATACTCAGCAAAACATATAGGGATGTTTCACCCGCCAATCTGGCATGATTTTATAATCAACAAGATTTTAGAGGCTAAGGGCCAGACATTCAAAAAAGGCTCAGCACCCAACAGTTCTCACATAGATACCTAAATATGTGGATGAATCTTAAGAGTTCATCTCCTGTTTAGTCACCTAAATGAAGTGTCCGGATTTGGAAAAGTGCTCAGAGCACAGCAAGCTCCTATTGTTCACAAACAGCTGACAATGACAGATGAGAGGGAAACGTGTTCCATCATCCAAATCTTCAGTAAGTGGGGACTTTTATTTTTTGACCTGCCAAGTTCTGTTGCTCCTGATTCTTCAATTTGATTCAACCACTGTATTATGGGAACTACCCATAATGTGAGCTGCTCAGGACTGGGCATAAGATTTTGAAAATCTGGGCATAAGATTTTAAAAGGAAGTAAGCTAAAAGGAGAGGCTATGGGGAAATCTTCACAAAATATCAGGTCAGAAGTGGAAGATATGGAGTCGTAGGTGATGTGGATGTTGTTAAAATGTGCCCTTTCTTCCAGGCAGGAAAAAGGATCCAATGGGATTTGATAATAACTCAAAGATTTACATCACAGCATACAAACACACTGGCTTCTGTAGATATCTATGCAGGCCTGTCAGACAGCTGTGGAGAGTGAATAGGAAATCTCCCATAAGAAAGTGGTTAAATGAGACCAAAGAAGCAGGAGTGAAACAGCTTGGCAGATCTTCTGAGGATAAAGCTACAAACCCCATTTATTGAAGGTCTGGAGGCTTGAACACTGAGATTTAAAAGACGCTCAGCTATCCTGTCAAATCTGCAGACTCGCCATGCTGGGCTCAGCTGCTGCTGTTCACAGCTTTGTTAGTGTCTCCAATAATGACAAATTCATGGAGAAACTAAGCTTTAACAGCACATCAATGACATCTGATGAATAAAGGGTAACTTATCTGTTATCCACACAACACGGGTTCAAAAATTACACTATATTCACTACCAATGTGATATATGCCATCATGTGCCAGCAATACCCTTCTGCCCTGTACACTGGCCAAACCGGACAGTCTCTACACAAAAGAATAAATGGACACAAATCTGACATCAGGAATGATAACATTCAAAAACCAGTCGGAGAACACTTCAATCTCCCTGGACACTCAATAACAGACTTAAAAGTGGCAATTCTTCAACAAAACAAACTTCAAAAACAGACTTCAACAAGAAACTGCAGAACTGGAATTAATTTGCAAACTGGCCACCATCAAATTAGGCCTGAATAAAGACTGGGAGTGGATGGGTCACTACAAAAACTAATTTCCCCATACTAATTTCCCCAAACTGTTACTTAGATTTTCTTGTCATTTGTTTGAAACGGGCCACCTTGTTTACATTGGCCTCATTACCACTACAAAAGTGATTTTTCCTCCCTTGGTATTCTACTGTTGAGAATAGCCCACTTCCACTTTAATTGAATTGTCTTGTTAGCACTGACCCTCCACTTGGTAAGGCAACTCCCATCTTTTCATGTACTGTGTATATATATCTGCCGTCTGTTTTTTTCCACTCGATGCATCTGATGAAGTGGGTTTTAGCCCACGAAAGATTATGCCCAAATAAATGTGTTAGTCTTTAAGGTGCCACAAGTACTCCTCATTGTTTTTGCTGATACAGACTAACACGGCTACCACACTGAAACCTGTCACTATATTCTGTATGATCAATTTTTAAAAAAATATTTCCAGTTCTAGGTCAGTTGCAACTGTTACAACCCTGTAATCGCTTAAGACATATTTTATTATTTTTCCCAGTTACAAAACGGCTTCCTTTTTGTTTCTTGCCAGTCACTTGCACTTCTGTGTAACAGCTGACTGGAGACAAGACAAGGAAGGGATTTATTTACCCTCCGACCCCATCCCCCACAGACATACACACACTATCGACTAGCAATTTTTTTATAGCTGAATTCCTTTCATTGGCACTAGTTGTACTTGTTGTCACTCCAGTCCTTAACTAAGAGGTTTTTCTACAGGAATTAAAAGATATGGTTACTACTCACAGTACCAAAGAGACTGGTATCAGTGGTAGCACCTAGGTAACTAATTCTTCATTGAGGCTTGGGGACTCAGAGATCCGAAGTTCTCCTTAACTTCCAGTTTGACTACCATAGCCAAGGTTGCCTATTGCCTCCACACAGGATCCCCTCAAGTCCTGGCTTGAGTTAAAACACGGAATGGACAACTGAATACAATTTGTCCCTGTGAGTTTCCAGAGATAATTTTTATCCTTATAACACAGGATTCATCTTCCTGAAAGAATGTTTGTCTTTCTATGGTACTTCTATAGCTTTCATCATTGTACCATGTGAGCTTCCCACTGTTATGAGTAGATTTTATCCTCACATCGCTGTGAGGTAGGGAAGTACAGTACTATCCTCACACGTTGTTTTTTAAATCAACAAGTGGGGCATTGAGGCACATGGTAGATTAAGCTACTTGCTCCAGGTCACACTGGGAGTCTAAGCCTGAGCCAGAAACTGAACACAGGTCTTTTAAGTCCCAGTTAAATGCCCCTATCCACTCATCCAGCGGTTCTCAAACGTATTCAATCAGGCACCCTTTGTTTGTGTCTGTAGTCGTTTACGCACCCCACCCCCAGTAGCGCAGCCAGGTCCGGAGCGCAGGGGGAGCGGTGCTATAAAAAGGCGCCTCCCCCTGTACTCACCCGGCGGCGCTCCGGGTCTTCGGCGGCACTTTGGTGGCTCACTCCGGGTCTTCGGTGGTACCCGGCGCCGAAATGCCGCCGAAGACCCGGAGCGCTGCTGGGTGAGTGCAAGAAGCGGCGCTTAAAAAGAAGGCGCCTTTTTTTAGTGCTGCTAAAAAAAGGCGCCGCTTCCGCCGCTTCTGCTCACAGGGAGAGCGACCGCTCCCCCCCCGGCTACGCTACTGCCCACCCCCCCAAAAAAGAACATATACCACCACCCAACTCTGAAAGTAGAGCAACAAATATCACTTTTCACAGCAGACTTAGTGCCCCATTGCCACCCTTACTTCTGTGCTGCTACTGCCACCTCAGGGCTGACAGCCGGCGCCCAATCCAGATGAGAAACGGAGCGGGAGGGGGTCTGAGCTCAGATGGCAGGGCTCCAGTTGTTCCCTTTATCTCCGCCCCCTGGATGTGCACAGCCCTTCTGCATGAGCCCCAGCCATCCTGGGCTGAAAGCCAGAGGTGGGGGGTAAGGAGGTACATTTAAAATAGGAGCTGCATGAAAGAAATCCACTTCACTTTAAAAAAAGAGCACACAGCTCATGCCTCCCTTGACACATTCCCATGCCTCCCTTGGAGGCCTAGTCCAAAGTCTGAGAACTGCTGCACTAGACCATCCTTCCCACCCAGACTGAAGAAAGGAATTCAACTAGCACATTAATTTACTACTAGGAAGTGATCTACTTCATTAGCACACGTTCACACTATTGTAAAAGAGAAAGACTAGGAATCCAGGAAGGAGGGGGGGACCTCATGATAATTTCTACCTATATTAAACTGTCCAGTGCCTCTCACTATTTTGCCATTTCCCCCTCCCCCCCCCCCGAGGATTTTTATGAGCCAACATTCTGAAAAGTTCTAATCATATTTCCTTCTCAATTAGCTTCCTTTTTTAATTTTAAACCCTGTCATATATATATGATCCCAAATATAAGGACAAGATCTGACAAACCGATGGTTAGCCTGCAGGGGTATTTAACGGTTCGTGCTATTGTTAACTGATTTTAAACAGAAGGGGATAAACTATAAAAATCAGATCTACATTTTTGAGCAAACTTCAAAACAAAGCCTTTAAGAATCAATGAAAAAGACTGTCAAAAGAGTAGGGCTTTTCCCAGCAGCCAAACAAATTGTTTTCAAACAAAAAATAAACAATGTCTGAAAGCAAATTAACTAGTCAGGAAGAATGTTAGTTGAAGAGCAAATATTTAAACAGAGCCAACCTCTGTTAAGAGGTAGACAAAAAACAATGATCACCAAAGAGACTTCTTTTCTTTAGCAAGAAAGGACAATTATAGGGTTTGTTAGTACTTATTGCTTACTTTCTGCACAATTGTGTATACTCAAGTCATCAACCTCCGGTTGGCTCACCAATACAACTGCATTGAATCTTCATAGTCTATTCATATTCTGAGCTGAAGTGGATTTTTTTCATGCAGCTCCTATTTTAAATGTTCCTCCTTACCCCCACCTCTCCAACTGCCATCACAGCACTCCAAGTTTTGACCCTTAGGGCTGGTCCACACTAGGAGGGGGGGGGGGGGTCGAACTAAGATACGCAACTTCAGCTACGTGAATAACGTAGCTGAAGTCAAAGTATCTTAGTTCGAACTAAAAAGCACTTACCGCGGGTCCAGACGCAGCAGGCAGGCACCCCTGTCGACGCCGCGTACTCCTCGCGCAGAGCAGGAGTACCGGTGTCAACGGCAAACACTTCCGGGATCGATTTATCGCGTCTAGACGAGACGCAATAAATCGATCCCAGAAGATCGATTGCTACCCGCCGAATCAGGTGGGTAGTATAGACGTACCCTAAGAGACGGGTAAGCCATTTACTAATGCCAAGATAAATACATCTCCATAGAGCAGTGGTTTTCAAACTGGGGCATGTGAGCTCTCGTCGGGAATAGTATGCGAGAAAAATCCTGTAATGGCAGACAACACACTTTATTTAGTGAGATCTGGCAACTAATCCTAGGTATATGATGACCCGATCTCAGATGGCGGTACAAAGCCTAAAAAGTTTGAAAACCACTGCCATAGAGGAACCACTGAGAAGTGCAGAGGCATGAATAGTCCAAGTCCTAGGGACAAGTATTATCCCTCCCTGGGGGGAGGGATAGCTCAGTGGTTTGAGCATTGGCCTACTAAACCCAGGGTTGTGAGTTCAATCCTTGAGAGGGTCATTTAGGGATCTGGAGCCAAAATCTGTCAGGGGACAGTACTTGGTCCTGCTAGTGAAGGCAGGGGACTGGACTCAATGACCTTTCAAGGTCCTTCCAGTTCTAGGAGATTGGCATATCTCCATTTATTTGGGGGGAGGGATAGCTCAGTGGTTTGAGCATTGGCCTGCTAAACCCAGGGTTGTAAGTTCAATCTTTGAAGGGGCCATTTGGGGATCTGGGGCAAAAATTGGGGATTGGTCCTGCTTTGAGCAAGGGGTTGGACTAGATGACCTACTAAGGTCCCTTCCAACCCTGATATTCTATGACAATCTTCAGTTCCACAAAGTACCCAGTTTGCTCCTCTTTGAAACCTGAGATACTCATACCACTAGGCATTTCTAGGTCTTATCCTGTGAAGTGGAGAGGACCTCAGGAACTGATGGTGTTCAGTGCTTAGTACCTCACAGTACTGGACCCAGGCTTTACAACCCAACAAAAAACACAAAGCACTGGGGGGGGGGAAAATTCTTAACTGATCATTTTCTCTCTTTGCACTTTTCTAGACCAACGCAGACACTTGCACTATAGTTTCTCCAACCCGCCAGGTGAAGACAGAACACTAAGGGGCAGGTAATCCAGTTCAGCCAAGCTGTGCTCAGTGCAGGAGCAGACAGAGGTGACCTGGCAGCCCTAGACAACTCAGCCTGGGCGGCGGCACAGCCCTGAGGCTACCCAGGGGCCATCCCAATCCCCCATGTAACTTGAAGAAATTGTTGTGAGGCTGCTCTAGAGTTGCACCAGGCTGTCAGCAGCCCCAAGGGAGCCGGTCTGGCAGCCCGAGATTGCCTATTTTCCCTTGGGAATGCCCCCTTACCCTGCATCCTGGGAAGTGGGAGGTGGTGGTGGTGTAGCATAGAGCCAGTTTTACACTGGCTTCACATCACCTGGAGATTCCCCCACATCTACAGTCATTCTTTGCTAGCTTCTTCCAGGGGGATTGATTTAAACCAAAGTGATTTAAATCACCAAGCAGGAAACCTTGATTTAAATCAGTGATTTAAATCATTTGTAGTTCAGTTATATTCTTGAAGAATGGTTGCCAACCAATGAGAATCAACCTTTAAAACATGTTGATTTGCAACTAAATGTTTCCTTTATACTAAAAGTTAGTGCTTCTTTTTGTTAACAAGGAAGATAACACTAAATCTATACACATTTACTTAAGCAATTATATAGCTTATCTTACATTTATTCAATCTTAACTTTTACAGTTTTTTATGTTAGAAAATGGTGAATGATGCATTTATTATTTACTAGATGAATAACTTGCGAGTTGTGTGAAGCTCTATTTGGATGGAAATTCAAATTCAATTAAAAAACAAAACCAGCATTTTAATATTTGTATTAAATAAAGCTCTCTTAAATGTGCTGGATATACAAGAGAAAAGTTTATCAAAACTGATTCATTAAACAACTTATATATCTAAACTATTTATTTGAGGTTAGTGAATTGAACTGATTTTTTCTGGTCATGGTGTACTTCAAAATTTTAGAACCAGTAGATCTCATCCTCTCATACTTAGATTTTACTCACAGACAGGAAGAGGAAAACAAGGTTTCCTGCTTTTTCAACTCACAATTGGTTTCAGAACTTAAAATTTATAAGTCATTGAACTAAACTAATTGAATACATTGAAATGAAGAATACACTCTCTCTGCACCTGCAGAAGAGGTGACTGCTGTCAACAGCTGGTTTAGCACGACAGCAAACTCTGGGTACTGGTACTTAGCCAGAGACTTTCACAAGTTCAGTGATTTATATTTCTTTAAAATTTCATCAGACTTATTCTGTTTAACAATACGTTTTATTTAATTTAACTGATTTTAATAGATTAAAATAAATTTAGGCCTTAACGTAAATTGTCAAATTTAATTTTAAATAAAATCTTATTTAAATAAAAAAATCCAATTTTGTTTTAATTATATATTTTATCCCCCCTGGCCTCTTCTTTGAAGTCTGAAGCATTCACAAAGCTTGGGTCTAGTAGTAAAAGCACCTCCTTAAACTGGTGCAGGGCCTGGATTCCAGCCATGTTCGGGGGGTAGAATAGGGAGACAGACAGCTGGGGTATGTAGGTATGATGGCTCAGAGCATCAGCACCTTATTGAGGATGCAACAGTAGTCAAATCCACCGGGCTCCTAGGCCTCTGTGGCCTACTTCACTCTCTGGACTGGCTGCGGGATATAGGTCCTCCACTTGCTGGAGAGAGAAATAACTGATCTTATCTAAGTTGTCTAGACTCTTATATAACAGCTATATGAGATCATCAGAAGTGCTAATGGTCTGCTTCCACCTGCTGGTTGGGAGGAACAGTAACCTAATCTGACTGGCATAGAATATGGCAAAGAGAATTCCAATGTTGTTTCTGTTCACCTTTCTTGAATTCTTTGTACGCACTTTAAAATCTAAAGTACTGTCAGACTGGGTAAAGCATGCTCCTTATAATTCTAGGGGGTTTAAAGAGGTTGATGGTCTGAATACAGCAGCTGGGAAAAAGAGTGACAAATATATATCATACATAATTTAGCACAAATGACTTAAAAAAAACCCACCACTAGTGAGGCCATATCTGCATACCTAACTTGTGTGTGCAATTACTGCAAAAACCAGTGTGGATAATTATGGCCATTTGCATGCATTATTACCCATTTTCACATGTATTTGTGGTAACTGCACATTCTATGTAGGCATGCAAATACATGAGCATTTTATGTGCCTAATTAATTTTTTTAAAAGATCAGGCCCTTTCTATTTAGGAGAATCCCAGAATGGACTAGCTAGAAGAACAAGTTTTAGAGTATTATTAAGCAGTATCTCCTAAAGGTTGCCAGGGCAGATGCAAGCGGCAATTCAGGATGGGGAAGTTTGCGCTGCCACTGCTCTGCTGTTTTTAAAGATAGTCAACAATATACTGCAGCAATGGTTCAAAACTGAATTGTTTACAAAGACTGTTACTATAGTTTTGAGAGTTATTCCATAGTACGATGCTTTTACAAGATGTTAGATTATCCTATGGATTAAAAACCAACTTCCCTTTCCACCTTAATTAGTGCCTTAATTTCTCAAACACAAATGATGCTAATAAATCCCGCGTTAAGACAATATACAGGTAATAGAGCTATGCAGCATATCAAATACATAATGCTAAATGCCCCTACTTATTGTGTAAATTTATATGTGACGGCAGATTATAAATACACTTAGGGTATGTCTACACTACCCGCCGGATTGGCGGGTAGCAATCGATCTATCGGGGGACGATTTATTGCATCTAGTCTAGACGTGCTAAATCGATCCCTGAGCGCTCTCCCGTCAACTCCTGTACTCCACCGCAGCGAGAGGCGCAGGCGGAGTCGACTGGGGAGTGGCAGCAGTCGACTCAGTGCTGTGAAGATGCCGTGGTAAGTCGATCTAAGTACGTCGACTTCAGCTATGCTATTCTCGTAGCTGAAGTCGCATATCTTAGCTCGATTCCCGCCCCGCCCACCAGTGTAGACCAAGCCTTAGAGAGCTACCGCCACGTCTCAATAGACGTTCAGTCAGAGACTGAATTTAAAAATAGGGATGACCCAGCAGGTTAGGCTTCAAAATTCCAAGACAAAGTTTAACAGGGACAGGAAGCAATGAGACCAGAATCTCCTTCCCCCTGTACACCTCTATCCCAAACTGGTGTGCACGTGTAGGTGAGGGGGAAGTATCCCTCTGTGCTGTTCTTGGAACACTGGAGATGCCCGTTTTTTCAGCTATTTTACAATTACCATTCTCAGGACCGCACATCACAGCTGCTATTACACTGATTGAGGAGGACTGCACAGGACTCCCTCCAGAGTCCCTTTAAGTCTGTAGAAGACTGATTAAAAGTTGGTCCAAAATTATTCCTACAAGCTGCTTATATTGTAGCCGAGCCTGGACAGCACTGCTGTAGTTCAAGTTAGTCAGCATTTTCATTAGATCCCCATCCCCTGTATAACAGGGTTTAGAGCTCAGCCTTCAAAACTTGCTCTAGGCATAGAAAATCTCAATCCGGGAGTGGATTAAAAATTGTAAAGGGGTAAAACTGAACCTATAATACAAGAGTACAGGAATAATTTCCATAAGGATGTTTTACTTTGCTATAAAAACACACTTTTAAAATATTACAAAACCTATTTAAAACCAAAGCAAACAAACTCTCCTCCCCTCCCACACATTCAAAAACACTCAGAAGAAACCACTATAATCAAATAAGGTAAAATATACTTTTATCATCTCTTTGTAGTGTGGAATCTGAAATATTTCAAAGTGAACGTATTATTCATTAGCTCACAACAGCTCTAAAGATCTTACGTCACTTCTCCAGGCCACTATGAACGAGATATTCCTTCTCTTTTTTATGACATGAGGTGGTGCTGGCTAGGTTAGGCATTGGCTAAGTAGCCTGCTGTCTAGGATGTCTGATCTAATAGGGTATTGCTGGAATATAGCTCTTACATCACAGCAGTCACTCACCACCACGCCAAACTATGACTACTCTACTTTGGCTGTTGAATTCTTTGGCCTTTCTGGTTTCTACATCCAAAATGGTATCCTGGTTTCTGGTCATCTGTATACACATCGGATGTCTCTGGATTTTCAAGGTTTTCCAGAAAGCTGTGCATTAGCTACCACCACACTTCCTTTACGGATAGTGCAAAAGATTCTGGGTTGAATTTAGGAACTAAAGCATGCAACTTCGAACTGACCCTGGAAGATTATGTGACACTTCCTTCCCCCATTCCTCCATTTGCCTCACTCTGGGAGACAGAGGCCTAGCGCACAATCTTTCCTGGGAGAGGCTGCAGTCTCCCAATCCTGATTTGGGCTGCAGAAAAGGCAGAGGTCTCCACCAAGGAGGAGTGAAAATTTTCACCAGAGCCCCTTGCTTGTGAGGGTTTGACTTCACTGCAGCATGTAACACGAGTGTTGCCCCAACCCAAATCCCATCCACACCGAGCAATCTCTAGCTTGTGTTAAATTGTGCTTTAAACTCGAGCTAGCTAGCCTGTCAAGAGGTATGGGTTGAAGCTTACATGCTGCTGACACTCAAACTAGTGATGCAGTGCAAATGCAGCTACAACTCCAGTTAGCACAACTCATGAGCAGGTAATCCAATCACTCTGCTGATTCAATCCCTCTATGAAGCTTGAGTGTTGTTTCATAGTGTGTTTCATAGTGTGGCTGCCATCACTTGAGCAAAGCTAGGTCAAGGGTACTGATTTGTGCTAACTCCTGCAATGAAGACAAGCCCTAAGATTGTGAGGGGAGACTAACTGCTGAGTTACTGTAGGAGAAAGTTCTGTTCCAATGCAAGGGGAAAATACTTTGCCAAATTTCAGGGCTACCAGCCCTGAAGAGCCAACAAAGGGCCCAATATATTCATTTTAGGCAGGTCAAGTTGAACAACATGCAAGACAAACGGGAAACCTAAACTCTACAGCGTGAAGCCCGTTTCCCACCTTACTACTGATGTGCAGGCAAAGAGAATGAGAGAGGCTCTCCAGGTGGAGCAACACAGGTGACTGACAGGCCCAGCTCTGCCCCCAATGTTGCAAGCAGGCTGAAGGCCCAACCTCAGACTCCCAGTACCTTGCCTTGTTGAATAAATAAACTTAGAGCGTGACCCTGTGTCCTCTGCTTATCTCAATCAGATGAAAAGCAGCAGAGAGACTGTATTAAGCAAAAGGTAAGCAGTCTTTATTTGCTTAATTAGAACTGCTCATCAAATGAGAAATCCTGATTTACTGCAGAACTGGTACAGGTGGTAATTGCAGAAATATGGTCCTGCGTACTTGGCCAATTTAGGGGTATTTTTTTTAAAGAATAATTTTTCCTCTTCCTAACACAAATCATAGAAAATAAGGAAAGACAGAAGCTTCACATAAGGATACTCTGCCGAATCTCTCAGCTGCCAGCTTTTCCTTTCTTCAGGGAGGGTTTTAAATTAAAACCAGATTGTCTCCATGAGAGTTACCAAAAACTAACTGCCAAAGCTGACAGAAATGCAACTGTGATTTGCAAATTTGAAAGTGTTATGTTCTCCTCTCCCCTTTATACAAATGCAGGCTGGTGTCATTAACACTAAGACAAGCTGTGTGGGCAACAAGGGGCAAGCAAAACCCCCTCCCTGGAACTAAAAGAAAGAATGTCTTCTAGAGTATAAACTTTAAGGCAGATTAACATTCTAGTGCTGGCATTGCTGTTTCTAGGATAACATAACATGAACTTGATGCTGAGAGTGGGTCAAACATTGGAGTGCCTTCAGCTGTCTTCCTTTGATGATCGGGCAGGATACAGTAGCAAGGCAATAATAAACTTTTCATGCAAGTCTTCAACAAATGCACAAGTCTCAACCTTTTTGTGAAATGCTGCCAGTTCAGAAACAGTGCTGTATGTCATTCCACTGAAATGTCTCCATTCCCTTTGATTAGTCTAGCTGAAAAAGCTGATCAATACACTGATGGGAAAATTATATTTCTGCCAACTGCAAGTGTATTTGCAAGCCCTCAAGGTCTGCTTTCAGTGTCTTAACCCTGGCAAAAATTGGTGATAAGGAGAAGTCAAGGAATCATTCTCAGTCTCCTTTGTGTGTGTGTGAGAGTGTGAGAATAGCTACAGAATAGACGCACAGTCATTCACCTATGAATCAGCATGTATAAACACAATAGCAGATAGCAAAGGGTGAATATAGTGATATTAATTTGTAGAATAATCATTTCTGACCCACATTTATTGCTCCCTCGCCATTTGTTTTAAATCCCCTTTAATTTTCTGTATTGTAGTCAAAGGAGGATGGTTGTATTATGTTAATTAGTAAGTAGAGTGTTTTAAAATATTACTGCATTTTAATTTTTGTTAAATTAACAAAAGCACCCCCCAAGTACCTTGGCCCGGAGGGTTGAGTGGAACTAATGCTTTGAAAACAAAATTACTACTGCTACCAGGCATCTGTATATATTCTATTCTGTTCAGATTCTGATAACATATACATCAAAATAGTATTTGAGTACCTTCTGGTAATGCTTCAAGAAACAGAACTAACATCTGTCACGCGTGGCTGACTGGAATTTTCATGATGAAAGTCAAATACAAATTAAAGGAAACAATATTAAAAAAGCAATGACAAGCACATAGCATATACTGCTACTACAACATGGCATATACTTTTATCAGCATGGAGTCAGAGATCATAGTGCTACTACTACCGAATGAATTATTTATTCCCCTGGCTCTGCTTAAAATGGGAAGAAAAACTACTTTTCACAATGAAGTTTAGTCACATTAAATGTTACCATAGTTTCATACTGAAAAGCGGTCTGTAATAATTAAGATTCAATTACATGAAACTTTACTATATTAGACACTGTTATATCAATATAAAAATAACAGACTATATATTACTCCGTGGCTTCAAAACTCGCTAAAAATAACACAACAAATGTAATGCAACTCCAGGCATGCAACCAACTAAAATAATTATTAACCTACATTCAAATCTGCAAAGGTGACATCTGCACTCCTCATGGCTAAACTTGACTCTCCATTCCATACTTAAGTATTCAAGGACTCTAGAATTTTGGCTCCGGACTCTGACCAGAGTCTCTGGGGATGCATGGAGTCCAGTTTCCCCCCCACCCGAATGTATGATTTCCGCTCTCTCTAACACAGCTCCTTCCCGCCTCACAATGAGCCAGAGTTCATTACCCATTGAATTAAATGTAGAGTAATGAATTGGAGATAATTAGAAGACAGAAACAAATACACATTAGAAGATTTTATTCTTTTCTCACTTACTAAGTAAGTTGTTTGGATACCTGAAATCAATGAGTAATGATAAAACAAAACAAAAAACAGCCCAACAACATGCCCATAAAATCTGTTCAACAAATGTCAGAGCGCTTACTCAGGTTGAGTAGTATGGAATTCTATTCCACAAGTAAATAGCCCCATTGACTCTATTCATAATAAGTAAGGCTGGGAGAATCTGGCCCTAAGCAATGTTGTTATTGTTTATTATTTTTACTAGAGTATGACCTAGAGGCCCCAAAGGAGATTATAGTCCCTTGCACAGTGGGACCATGTATTCACACAGTAAGAGACAGATCCTGCCCCAAAGAGCTTATAATGTAAATTGACAACACGAAGGAAGTCTTCTTACCCCCCCACTGACAGATGGGGAACTGAGGCACAGCAAAATTAAGCAAGTTGCATCAGAAATCTGTGCAAGAGCAGAAAATTGAACTCCGATCTTGAGTCTCAGCCAGTTTGTGCCTTAACCGCAAGACCATTTCTTTGATGTCATGAGGGGTCATATTTCAGACACATTAGAAAAAAGGTAAACTGAGAAAAGGATTTTATTTTAAATTTTGCTAACTAAAAATGCTGTATACCAACGACAGAATGGACTTTCTTCCAACTCCCAAAAGACCTTCATTAGGGATGTGGTTTTATCTATCAATGTCCCAGATTTTGCCAGTGTCTCTCTTAATCTGAACTTTATTCTAACATATTAGCTGGGGGGGGGAGGAGGGGTTTGAAGGGTTTCTGCATTTCATTTATGAAATTTTACCAGTCACCATCATCTGCAAATTAACAAAGGGATTTGGGGGGGGGGGGGGGGAGAGGGAAGGGTTTGGCACTTTATTCTCTCTCTTTTGTTTTCTTTTTATTTTAATTTTTTAAAAACAGTGTTGTACATACAAACTACATGAGCAAGGTAATTCCAAATGTCTATTCCCCTCGTTGGCAAGAGGACAGTGAATGCTCAGTAACGTAACATGAAGAAAATCTACTAGTGATGGCATGATAATACAGGGTATCACTTATACTGGATATACATACACTAGTAAAATTGGAGATATATTTAGGGATTTCAGTCCTAAGTGCTGCCATTTAATGTAACACTAACAGGAAAAAAAATATTGAATTTATGACTGACAGGAGATTGCTTCACTGCAATATAAAGTGCAGTGTTACTTATAAGGACACAACTCAAACCCCCAGACAGCTGACCCAGAATACTGCAGCAAACTATATTGCACATTAAACACAGTGGCTCTCTCTCTCTTTTTTGGTTTAATACGAAAATGTGCCCCAAGTCTGAAAGTATTCACTCTATTTAATAAGAGCAAGGTCTCACTGTAGTCTTTGCTCATTTACATTTGCTAGCACCTCTGCAGATTTAATTAAAAATTTACTTTAATTAACCCAGAAAAAAAGTGCTACATTTGTTTGTAGGTTTGCATTTTCCAGGAAAACCCAAGAGCAGCAAAATCAGCAGTCAAAAATGTGCAGTGATCTCCATAGCAAAATTATTTTTGCATCGTGGAAACATCTGAGGCTTTAAATGGCTCTGTGGCTGAAAAGGGCAGTAAGTACGGACAGAGGAAAAACAAGATGTCCTCTAAACTACTGCCCAAACTGTGATACCTGGTTATACAGAAGGCTAAATGTGGTTCTGGTTTGTATGTAATTGCTCACCTTCATCTTGAAGCAGAGCTAATTACTACAAAACTCTTTTCTTGAAGAGACAATAGGTACCAAATTCACTCCTTGAATACTTTTCACACAGACAGGAGAACAATAAAACTGCAATATTAACAGCTAGCTCGGGAGTGGGCGATCACCCCGGTACAGCTGTCATGAGTGTGATTAATTCCATCAACAGAAGGTGTATACAGGGAAGAAGGCAAACACTAAACCATGTGGGCCAAATCCCTCTCCCTCATTCTGGAATTTCTCTGGGATTATGAGCTCTGCAGAGTCTAGGGTACAAAAACTGGACCTCATAATTCCCCTCCCAGCCATGGCTCTAAAGTCATGTGCCTATGTACCGCCCAGGGGCTGCATCTGGCCCACAGTCAATAAAGATTTTACCTACTATTTTGGGATTATTTTATACATTGGAAACGTGAAGCCCCAAGCAGCGATAATCACCATCCATTTTGGGAGCAAAACTACTATTGATACCAATGGGACTTTAAAACAAAAAACACACAAAAAAAAATCCAAGATAGAATATGGGCTTCATTAGCGACACTCACGTAGTATAATAATCTTTTTTAAAAACCCTCTATAACCAGCTCTCTTAGAAAAGTTCATGCTTGTATGTGCACAGGAAAGTATAAATCACTGTACAGCATAAATTAGGCTATCAAAAAGCTATTTTGGGAAGTCCACTCCTATTATAATCCATAACAGATCACATATTTAAATTGATTTCCCTGAAAAATAAGTAATTTACAGTACCATATTACCACCTCCAACTCGATAAATCTGGAATCATTTAGGCCACCTACTAAAATTCTGCTGCTTAATATCAGTATGACCTGCGCTACCAATTTGTTCAGCCTGGATTTGTATATTTAACAAGCAACAATCATGCATCATCATGCAATACAAATTAACAGTACCCAAATTAATTAATGTAGTTAGCATTTCCAGCATCCAAACTCCTTCTGTGCTTAATTGCTGCCAGTATGTACCAGAAATTTACAAACAGATCTGCCTTTACTCATCATCTGGTCACGGATTATTAATATTATTATAATAATTAAAGAACACCAAAACTGCTTGTTACATGATCAAATAAACTTGCATGCCACAGCCTGGATCTAAGTGCAACTGCTGTAAAAATCTTAATGCAAAGTACAAAGAGAGAGAACAAGAGAACCCAGGAAGATGTTTTGCAGGACAGAGCAGATATGCACCTGTACAGATCAGCTGCCAAGATGAACAGGATGAGGATGCAAGGAGCCTTCCCCACTCCTTACACTCTCTGCATGAGCTCCACCATCATCCCCATATTCTATAGCAGTGGTACCCAAACTTTTCCTGTCATCCCCCGCCTTACCAGTAATGGAATCTGTCCACACTCCCCCTCCATTACTGCACAGTTGGCTCAGCAGTGGAGCTTAAGCTGAAGGCAGAGCTGGGGACAGAACTGGAGATGGGGGAGGAGCTGGGGATAGAGGCAGAGCTGGCCTGGGGCCGGAGCGGGGCTGTGGCTCGGGCTGGAGTGGAGCTGGGTGGCGCTCCCTCCCTGCCCCCCATGGGGGCTGGCCCAGGTCCCATCGTACGGCACCCTGAACGTTCCTCTGTGCCCACCCCCCAGTGGAGCACGCCTCACAGTTTTGAGACCACTGCTCTATAGGCTCCCACCCTGCAAAGATTTATGCACATGCTTAACTTCAATGAGACTTAAAGTCAAGTATTTAGGACATCACTAGGCCTCTGTTGCTGGTAGTAGCTCTAGCCAAAGGCGAACAGAAGAACATACGCTAAGACCCACTCCAAAACTCTGCTGCAGTTGCCAGTAGATCTGAACCAGCCCCAGTGGGCAGAGCTCCCACCCCAGCATGGGTTCAGCCCCAATAAAATTCTGGATGACTTGGGGAAAGTCCACCCATTACAGTGCAGCCCCACCTCAAACTCCCAGTGGATGTCTTAAAGCCACAGTCTGGCCATACAGATCCAATTCAATAAAGATAGGCTTCCACATTGTGGGAACAGAGTATGTGAGACCTCCCACAAATGAAAAGAGTTTTAGCAGGGATTATTTGGAATTCTGCAGCAAAACCAAACAGATGTTTGTAAACTGGGAAATAGTTATACAACTGTTTTAAACTCATACAGCTGGGTAAAGCCAAGCAACTATGTCAGAAAGAGAGCAACTCTTTGAGATGCCTAGATGGAAGGCGCTATAGAAGAGCAAAGTGCTCTACAATCCAATAAATTAAGCCCCACAACCCTCCCACTTCCCATGAGAGAATTAAGAAATAACATCCCCATTTAACATTTACAAATGAGGAAACTGAGTCACACAGTGGCGAGAAGTGAAGTGAAGTGACTTGCATGCACTTCCGTGAAAACTGGGGCCTCAGGACTGGGAACAGAACCCAGACCTCCTTCCTCCCACTCCTATCCAAGTAACCACAAGACCTTCCTTCCGCAATTTAACTCATTTATTGAGACAGCTGGAGCTAGAGAAATGCTGACACAGTTAATATCCTTTCAAGCCCCCAGTTATGCCAGTACAATCCCAGAGACTTTACTGGAGTGGCACATGTTAAACTGAGGGCACATTTCTTTTTTTTTTTTTAATATTGTCAACAGTCAGGAGTCTCAGAAGAGACTAAAGCATGAGTTCCTTTCAGTTTTTAATACAAACTGTACAGTTAAGCTTAATCTCCGAACACACCCTCTATTGTACTTTTCTCCCATCCAGAAAAAGACTGAATGATGAAAGTAATAGCTTTTCCATTTTTTTCTTGTCCCCTCCCCCAAACCAGTCAGAAAACAAGAAGCTTGTGTAAAATAAAGACCTGAGAGATATTTTGAAAGAATTATATAGTATAGTTTTACAATGCTATAAAATACCATTTTTTCAAGTCAAAACTATTTGTCATACAGTATCTGTATTTAATCATATAAAAGTACTGAATGTTGCATAAGTGCTGTCATGTTGCTCATTGAAATCATACTACTTTTTTTTTTATAGAGTGCTTTAGTAGAATGCATGGTAGTTTTAAAAAATAGTTTGTTCACATTGCCAGTATAGGAGTTTATAAGAGTTGAGTAATTATGTACTTCTGATTTAGACTGCATTGTACATGAAAGAACCAAAAAAAAAGTTAGTTTTATAATGTCAATACAGTCCACACAATTGTGATGAATGTATTTTCTGGAAAAAAAAACAAAAAACCAGAACTAGTATGTTTTGGACAACCATCGCACAGCACACACTGCATATTCAAATCACAAGGAAACAAAGGAGTTTTTTATGTCTGCAAAATTGGAACTAAAATGGAAACCCATTACTGGGCAGCCGTCACTGACCCAACTTGCAGTTCTGTCATGTACAGACAAGCATTTAAAGTGTCTACAGTCTAAAGCTTCATTATTTTTCACAGAAGTCAAACTGTCAATGGAGGTAATCTGATCACCGGGGAATCAAACGTTACTTAAAGGCATAGTTTCAACTGTCAGGGGCACAACATATTCTGAGTAGCTGGATGACGGTGTATACAGACATCAGAGGAGAAGAGAGCTGGATGCCAGATTTAAAAAAGAAATCTTTGCTTTAATCAGAGTTGGGGTGGGAGTGGGGGGGAGTTAACTACCAGAGAAGAGACCCTAACATGACAGTAAACAAGCGACTGCTCCTGCAAACACTAACGACCAAACATAGTGCTGACCACCATGAGTGATCTCAAGTGATTTAAATGGAACTAGTCACAAAACTAGGGACTATCTAGGTAAGGTATTTATATGGCTCCGGTTACCATAGTAGCTGAGCAACTCACAATCTTTCAATGTATTTATTCTCACAACACCTGGGAGAAGTAGGTAACTGCTATTATCCTTATAGGACAGATAGGGAATGGAGGCATAGATGAGCAGATTTTTAAAAGGTATGCAAGTGCCTAAAGATGTACAGACTAACAGACTTGCCCCAGGTTAGCATCCTACCCACCGGACCATCCTTCCCCTCTCATTACTACACCCAATAGTAACTGTCTGCAGGAGTGGCCTCCAAGATGGACCTCCATAAGGGCTGAAAGTGATGGGCATGATTCTCATCTTACTTACTCTGGTGTGAAGCCAGAGAGGCTCCACTAAAAGCAATGGAGATACACCACCATATAAGAGAACAGACAGAACTGATGCCTCTAAAGACAGCATCCCTCCTTCATCCAGGATTTCAGTACAGGACAGCAGAAAGCAATTTAAAAAGTATGGTTCTGTGTTCAAAAAGTGAGATGTGTTTTGGGGCTTAAAGGTATGCTTATAGCTCAGAGTGTTTTAGTCAAAGCAAAGGAACAAATGGGGTGGGCACTTCTTAAGGGAAACCCTGCAGGGTGGAACAGATGGTGACATAACCATGCATGGAAATGTCGTTTTTTAAACAATAGGATTGTTGTCAAGTCTTAGAAAAAAATTCACCCTAAACACATTAACTTGCACTTTGGAAATTCATTTGCCAATGTACAGGATAGCCTTGATTGCTTTTCTTAAGGACTATCATGCAAAAATATAATTTTCTGAAAGAATTCAGTCTATGCACAAAGTTTAGGAGAGGTGGATGAAAAGTTAATATCATACAACCATCTCCTAACTTTATTAAGTGTCACCCTACAGGAATTAACATTCAGTTAAATTCAGTTCTTCCTAAGGAGAACCAAAACCTTACCAGGGAGAAATTCTTTCATATCTGTCACAAGAATAGTGAATGTTATGAAATTTGCTAAATACGTATTGCAATGCAACTGATTCATGGAATACTGAGGGTATTTCATGTCTAATCAAAAACAGAAGTAAACCAAGATGTTACAAGCAAACAGATGCACTCCACATGGAGTGGCAGGTAGCTGGCTGTGTTTCCAACACAAGAGATACCCTGCCATTGCTCCTCTGAGCAGGTGTAATTCATGTACACATCTTGGAAGCTAGATACACCTTTACTGGGGGGAAGGATAACTCGGTGGTTTGAGCATTGGCCTGCTAAACCCAGGGTTGTGAGTTCAATTCTTGAGGGGGCCACTTAGGGATCAGAGCAAAAATCAGTCAGGGGACAGTACTGGATCCTGCTAGTGAAGGCAGGGGACTGGACTCGATGACCTTTCAAGGTCCTTCCAGTTCTAGGAGATTGGCATATCTCCATTTATGTATTTATTCCAGGAAACCATGCCTTGTTTAGTCATCATGGTGTATGCAGTTATTAGTGCCTAACAGTGCCCTAGGACAGAATCATACATCTTGCTACCAGCATCATACATAATGCTACTTGCTTGCCCAATATTTGCTTTGTCTTCCCCTTTTTTCTACTTGCATTTGCATGTTTCAGGACAAGATCTACAACTCTGAATGTACTAAAGCAGCTACCCTGGAAAGAAGAAAAAAAGCCTACCAATAAGAGTGCTGTCTAAAATAAAGGAGCCAGGCTAGAAAATGGCAAATAGAGGCTGGGTTTTCAAAGCAGCTTAAGAAACTACAGTACCTACATGCCATTGAATTTCAATAGAATTTGGGTTCCTTTGAAATTCCCAGCCTAAATTTCCAAGTTTAATGACAATTAAATCCCAGCTGGCTCCCCACTACCAGTGACCATACCCTCTCCCTGGGCGCAGTTTCATAATCTCACATGAGAGCTCTGAAGCAAGCTACAAGAAGTCTGAGAAAGTTGTCAGTGCAATAATGACTGACACACAGGAGTGTTGTCAAGAGACAGCACGTTATCCCCTGACCCCAGTCAGATTACATTAGAGCCCGGTCATGTGGCAAGCTCAGTCTTACTATTCAGACTTCAAGGTCTTTTGGGGCACGGACAATCTTTTTGTTCTGTGCTTTACACAATGGGGTTCAGGTCCATGACTGGAAATCCTAGGTGCTTCTGCAATACAAGTAATAATCCACTGACTCCAATGGCAACTGCGAGTTAAATTAGGTCCCCATACTCATCAGAAAAAGGTTCACAGTCACTACCAGTGAGCAGATTTTTCAAGCCCTCTATTTTTAATAATTACTATTTTGAGTTAAGAAAACAAACTCTGGCTCTGAACTCAATATTTTCCTAGCAAACTCAGCAACCTATTTTTTTTAAAGTACAAGCACAACTAGTCATTTAAATTAGCCGCAAGAATGAGTCTATACAGTCTCCTGAATGCAACTGGTAAAACAGAACCACCTGCTTCAGTCCTGCCAAACCTAACAGCTCCATCATCTAAAAGCTGCCCCGCTCTGATCTTATCAAACATATTTGCAGGTCTTGAGATTTCACTAGACTCTCTAGATAAAAACAGGAGAACTGAACAGTCATGTGGCAAGACCAGATGGGACACAAACAAGGAGAGGCTATGGATTTTCAAACAAAAGGAATTCAAGCTATACATGCATTCAAATTTTCCAGGGGGGGGGGGGGAAATCAGACTTTAATCGTGTTTTGCTTCTCCAACAAAAGGAGTTGTTGAAATATTTTTGTCAGACACAGCTGATCATGATAATTATGTGGTGAGAACTTAGTCATCCATCTCACACTGAAAGAAAGGCAAATCCTTTAAAAGAAACTTGAAGAACATTTTAATATACAGCCTTCTAGATTTTAAATATGAGCGAGGCAGGCACTAGGGGCCTGATTTTTAAATGTATTTTTTAATTGTAACCCCTAACGGATTCTGGGTATGTCTATACAGCAGCTGGGAGGTGTAATTCGCAGCTCAGGTAGATATACTCGCGCTAGCTTTGCTTGAGCTAAAAACAGCAGCGTGGCCACGGCAGCATGTATGGTGGGTTGGTCAACTAAGTATGTACCCAGGGAGTCAGGCAGGAGAGTATTTGGGTGGCTAGCCCACGCTGCCACCTACGCTGCTGCAGCCCCACTGCTAGGTTTAGGGTGCTAGTTCAAGTCTAACTGAGCTGGATATCACACCTCCCAGCCGCTACATAGACATGCCCGCAGAAGCCTAGGTCTCCCATTTTCAAAAGGGACTTAGCCACTTATGGCCCACTGATTTCAATGGGAGTTAGGTCCCGAAATACCTCTGAAGATCTGAGTCTTATGCTCCTTTTGAAAATGAGATTCAGACTCCTAAGTCAGTTACCTGAGAACAGCAACATCTAAATACCTTACCCTACTGGACTGAGGCCCAGATTTTGAATACCTTCTCTGCTTAAACCTATAGGACCTAGGTTCTAATTAGTAGGGCCCTACCGAATTCATGGTCCATTTTGGTCAATTTCACTGTCATAGGATTTAAAAAATCATAATTTTCATGATTTCAGCTATTTAAATCTGAAATTTCACCATGTTGTAATTGTAGGGGTCCTGACCCAAAAAGGAGTTGGGGGTAGGGGGGGGTCGCAAAGTTATTGTAGGGGAGGGTTGCAGTACTGCTAGCTTTACTTCTGTGCTGCTGCTGTGGCGGCACTGCCTTCAGATCTAGGCAGCTGGAGAGCAGCAGCTGCGGACCAGAAGCCCAACTCTGAAAGTAGAGCTGCTGCCAAAAGTAAGGGTGGCATGGTATGGTATTGCCACCCTTCTTCTGTGCTGTTGCCTGCAGAGCTGGGCCTCCAGTCAGCAGCTGCCGCTCTCCAGCCACCCAGCTCTGAAGGCAACGCAGAAATAAGAGCTGCATGGCATGGTACTGCCACCGTTACTTCTGCACTGCTGCTAGCAAGATGCTGCCTTCAGAGCTGGGCACTCGGCCAACAGCTGCAGCTCTCTGGACACCCAGCTTTGAAGGCAGTGCAGAAGGGTGACATTACCAGGACCCCCCCCCCCTTAAAATAACCTTGTGACCCCCCCTGCAACTCCCTCTTAGGTCAGGACCCCCAATTTGAAAAACGCTGGTCTCCCCCGTGAAATCTGTATAGTATAGAGTAAAAGCACACAAAACAGCAGATTTCTCCGGGGGAGACCAGATTTCATGGGCCATGATGTGTTTTTCCATGGCCATGAATTTGGTAGTGCCCTACTAATTAGCTACCAGAGGGCGCTTGGTTTGCTCCATAAGTGTGATTTTGACAAGTATGTGTATGCACATATTGTATTGAGAATTTAGAACAATCACCAAGCAGAAAATATGTAAACATATCAATTTTTAAAAAAGGACTGGCATGAAAAGGATCAAATTCAACCAAAACCTGTTCTAATATTCATACCAAGATCATTGCCAAATTTAGTAAAAACAGGATAAAATTTAGCATGTGTTGCTTCTTCAGAAGTACTACCAAGTTTGCAGGACCAGGAGAATTATTCTTTCAGCTAATCTAATTTCTTCATAACAAGCCCACCAGTACTATAACATACTTAGCTGGTATGGCTACAACACAAAAATGATATAATAAACCCTGCTGCTACTACTGGTAGACAATGGAGATTCACCTTTAGATCAAGTGGCAGAGACCTGTGGTTTAAGAACAGAAAATCCCACATTCTATTCTTTATATCTCATCTGTAGTTTTGCCATTTATTGTGCCTGTAGCTTTATTACCGCAGGTCTCTAGAAAAGTTCAAAGAACAAAATTCCTATATTTGTCATTAACACAGTAATATCCTGAAATCCCCATCAAATTAGGTCCTGTACAGAGAGTAAAAGAACAGTACTGCTCAATTCAGCCAACATCCCTACAATGACTCTCACACATACACTTGACAATGTCTCTCTCACAAAGAGCATAATGTAGTCACAGGAACAGTTTGTGGGAGGCTAGAAGATCTGAGAGATGAAAGCAAGTGGTTCTGACTCAGACAAACTAAGCAGCCAGTAATGCACAGGGTTAAGTGATTCTTACACGGGTGAGTAGCGGAATTGCCTTGAAAAGTGGGTACCCATGCTAGCTCAAAACACACAGAAAATAAATTCTGCAGTTTGCTCACCATTTGCCCATGCTACCCCCATCTCATGCAATCTCTGGCTCAGCATGAGAGGGAACCAAGTTTTAAGAAGCGGTGTCTTGGGGTAAATTAATTCAAACAACATACTGCCCTCTCACAGCAGTCACATTTAAACACATAACCCTGCTCAAGAATCCGTGTAAAGGGCCCCAACTCAACTCAAAGTACCCCAGGCAACGGGCTAGTGATGATGGGGATGGATATTTCAGAAAATTTTGTAGAAGCGACAAAGGGTCCTGTGGCACCTTATAGACTAACAGAGGTATTGAAGCATAAGCTTTCGTGTGTGAATACCCACTTCTTCGGATGCAAGCAGTGGAAATGAGCCTGAATCTTCCCTGCACATTTATATCTGCCCCTGGACATTTCCACTTCTTCCATCCGAAGAAGTGGGTATTCACCCACGAAAGCTTATGCTTCAATACCTCTGTTAGTCTATAAGGTGCCACAGGACCCTTTGTCGCTTCTACAGATCCAGACTAACACGGCTACCCCGCTGATACTTCAGAAACTTTTGTGGTCTTTATGAGGTCTTCAGGCAATAAGTCCTGCACTGGGAATACTCCCCAAATGGCAGGAAACCTCTGCCCAGCCAGTTACCAGCTGAGTAGATGTGGGCCTGGCGAATGTTGCCAACTGCACCATGTGCAAGGGGAGGAAGTATCTCCCCTTAGTTTAGAAATTGTCCCTAAAGCAGATATTTATATGGGAATCAGGGGGTCAGGTTGGGATGCGGAGATTACTGATATGGGTAGATTTGGGTTTTTTTTAATGTTTGGGAGTTTTGCCATTGACTTCAAAGCCATGAGATTTAACACCTTATCTCTTCCTATAGCACATTTAATAATACTACCTGACATATTTAGAGTGCTTATACATGTTCAATACATTGTACAAACATTAATGTAAAGTTAGAAACCCACCCTATACGTTTCATGAGAAATCCAGTGAGGCTGGACTCTTCCCTTAATCAGATCTGTATATGCTACTGAGCTAACAACCGTGTAGTCGCCTCTCTAGCTGCTTTGTACACTCATAAGCAGGAACTACCATCTGCTGAGCCAAGGAGTTTTTATATTAGTCATAATCCTCTTAAATCATTAAAAACTGCCAATTAAAACATCTGAAGTGTGCTAAAACCAACATAAATGCAGCTAACTCATTCCGAGTCACAGCCTGCATGACTGGTACACCCTCAACTTCTTCTGAAGTCAAGAGGAGTTTTAGGGTGCATGGGCCCTTTAATGATGATACCAGACTCCTGAGCCAGTCCTAACAATCCAGGAGCAAGACGGCCACCCATAGTTTTCTCTTGGCAGCCAAAGCCATGAGGCAATAAAGCAAGTTCCTCCTTTGCTAAAGAGGAAGACTACGGGAGGAGGAAAAACAGCAGGAGCTTCTTGGGGAGGAAGAGGATAAAATGTAGTTGCCTCCAAAGAGTGAAGAACTGGTGGCACTTATGGCAATCCTTGCACATTTGACAAGCCACAAGATTGGCACTGGGAAACTTCTCTCACAGGGACTCTAGTAATGAGCAGCCTGGCTCTGCTTTTACTGAACTACCCCAATCAGCACTTCTTACTAAACTAAAATTGCTCCTACTGTTTGTTGTTGGGTAGACATTTACAGAAGTGACTGGAATCTTGAGCTGATCAGATTTCTGTTATACGGATTACAGTGGGTAACTAAAACAGGTGGCAGGTTTCAGAGTGGTAGCCGTGTTAGTCTGTATCAGCAAAAACAACGAGGAGTCCTTGTGGCACTTTAGAGACTAACACATTTATTTGGGCATACGTTTTCGAAAGCTTATGCCCAAATAAATGTGTGAGTCTCTAAAGTGCCACAAGGACTCCTTGTTGTTTTTGCTAAAACAGGTTTCACTGTATTTAAGTGACCGATCAAAGGGACAACAACATTTGGTGGCTTAACATAAGTGATTTGCTAGTAAAGGTGGAGCTGTATTCTACCCAGTACCTTTGGGAATGCTATAAAAAGTTGTCTCTTAAAACAAAATGTTCTGTTATGGTTTCTTGCTTAGTTGTCATTGAAAATCTATTTAAAAAACCTTTAATCTGAAATAATCTAAACAATTAGTACATCTTGTATATAGGATAATCAAACCAGAAGCATACACAATATATACTCTGTGCCCAATCAAAATTACCATGTGCATTTTCACAGTAAAATACATTCATGTTTTATCTTTATTATATTAATATTAAGAGAATACAGATGAAAGTTTCTAAATTCTAAGAAGTTTGAAGTACATATGACAGTCACCAACAATGAACACGAAGGATTCTCATTTTGTATTTTTAAGTACACAATGGGCTGTGCCATCAGCAGAACGTTCACATGTGAAGACAGAATTCCCCAGTATTTTCTCTGTTCATTTCACCAGTTTTTACAACAATATTTATCTGTACAGTTTCACTGTTTACAATACTATATTGTCAAAGGTAAATAGTTTGATACTATATTTTCAATCATTATTGCTTAAGATTGCAAACATGAATGTTGGTAACTCTTTAGAAATAATAAACGTGGTTCCTAGAAATCTGTCTCATTTCTTTACTGATCTCAGCATTTCTAGGCACAAGAAGTTTTCTACACAGTGAACCTGAGGACACAAGATATTTATATCATCTGCAATTCATTTCACACAATTCTAAAATATGATCAGCACTGAAGCCTGTACTACCATCATTTCATTTAGGGTTTCATCCACTCCCATGTACTCTCTCTCATGACAATACTTCTTAAATGTTTACTCCCTTGAAGACTTTATAAGCTGTATGACATATTTAAGCTCTCCTTTACAGATAATTTGTAATCAAGTGAAAAGGGTCTTTTTTGCCTTCCCTTAAAAAAAATAGTCCTCCATTGAAATTCTCCACTATTTCACTCTCGGAAACCTCCCATTTTACTTTAAAATCCACCTTTCAATACAGAAAAAGTTCACATTTGTATGGAAAGTTCAGCCTTCTCCATTTGTATGTCAGATGATGATGATGTTCCCCATAAAACGACACTATTGAAGTATTCATCATAAGAAATTCTGCAGCTTAGAAATGAACTACAAACCACAATCTTGCTGAGATGTCCCTGTAGGTTGGCTTTGGCACGTACGCTTGCATATCTTATGCTTTGTCTGAACTAGGAAGCTCCCACAAGTGAGCAAGAGAGCTCTGGATATGGATCACAAGTCTGTGAATCAGAACTTAGGCAAAATAAACAAAGTAAACAAAAATAAATGCAAGTCTCAGCAGATAGTTTCCCCCAGGTTTTTGAAAAACCTAAACAGGCCCTTAAATATTATGTATGTTTCAGAGATTTTCTGAAAAGAAAACTCTGTATTTGCCAAAAAAACAGACAGACAAAAAACCCCACATGTAGTTTGTATTCCACATACAGTATTAAGGTAGCAGGAATACACTCTGATGTAGGTGGCTGGGGTTACTGCCCTGCTTCAAACACCTGACAAAGGTCATTTTACTTACACTTCAATTTTTAACTGACAAATGCTTTTTAAGCTGTTTTTCATCCAAAAGAAGATGGGGGGGGGGGAAGAAATCAATTCTTCTCTCTTGTAACCTTGGGGCACTTTCTAGCTTTGAAATCAAACCCATGGGATTTTGGCTATCCTGAGTTCTGACCCAAATCCCCTAGATCACTGCAACTGAACAATAATGAAAGGGGGGGAAACGGACAGCAATCACCCGATATCTCAGAGCCTTCTGACATTAAACACGTTTGCACGACAGAGAATGAAGTAAAACGTTGTATATCAGGAGACTTTACAATTGCTACAAAGGGTTAAGTGTGGCACATCTGGGGATGCTCTCCTCCTGAAGAAATCTAAGGACTGACTTTTCACCACTCCCTGACTTAACTAACTCCCTTAAAAAAATACCAAAGCTACAAGAAATCGTGTTTCTCCTCATCCCAACACTCCAGAACAGACTACCTTCCTATACAATAAACACCAACTTAATTGCACTGGTCATCTAGAAAGGAGAGAGGAAATCACACCATTATTTGGATGGATCACTGTTGAAATGGTGGGTTCATGTACTAGAAATCTGATGGGAAGAGACGGGGACGCCCTGGAGTGTTGTACAGAAGGGGAGAGGGATCCCCTTTATTTTGGAGAAGCCCTGCCAATACCTCAGGAGCTGGTGCCCAACACCCCCCAGCCAGTTTGCACGCTTCTGTAAAGCACCACCCTGCCTGAGTCCCACCTTCCAACCAGCCATGGACCGTGACAAAGCGGAGTCTCTTTGTATAGGGGGCTGGGAAGCCGGGCTCCTAGCAGAGGTTGCCCTCTACGGGAGAGCCTTTGTAGAGCGCTGCCTGGTGTTTCGGGGGAAGGGTCTGGGGGTGCAGAGAGGCTCACCTGAGATCTCCGCCTGGGGTACCCCGTGCAGGCTGAATCCTTTGGTCGCATAAAACTGCCGGACCTCGGTGCAGCTCTTCGCTTTGCTGCCACTGTCACCCCGAGCCGAGGAGCAGGCGACACACAGCAGCCAAAATCCCCACGGGAAGAAATGCATCCTCCTTCTCCGCCGAGCCCCCCGATCCTGCAGCGCAAAGGACAATCCCAAGGTCCCGCTGACCCCGGGCTGCAAAACGGGCTCTCTCCCTCTGCCCGGCGCTCGCTCGCTGTTTGCAGGCACGGTGCACGGAACAGGGGGAGCTCAGTTCCACCTTCCCCCTAACATCCCTTCCTCCCCGCCCCCCTAAAAAACACTCCGGGGAAATCAGATGGCAAGGGGGGGGGTTTTAAAAAAGTCCCCAACCCACAGGCAAAAATCAGTGGGACCTGGGCAGGGCAATGCAAGATCTCGGGCTGCGGAGAGAGCCTGTGACTTCCAAGAGCTATTGCCAGAAGAGTGGGAAGAACGGGGGGGAGGAGGGGGCAAATCCTGACTCTTCTGGGGCTGACTTCCCAGGGATGGTGCAGCTGCCGCCTCTCAGAACGCAGGAGCTCCCGGGGGATGGAACCCGGCCCGGATCCCAGCGGAGGCAGATCCCACTTGTGTGTAAACGCTCTGGTTAGTGCAGAGGGCGCATCTCCCCCAAGCTCCGGCAAGGCGCTGCTGCGGGGGGCGGTTACAGCCCGGAATGGACAAAGTTTGAGGCCGGGAGCTAAGGGAGAGCGTGAAAGCGGCAGGGGCGGGGAGGCGGCGCGGCTCTCCTCGGGATCAGCAGCGCGCGGGGCGAGCGCGCGTGTCCCCGGCAGGAGCAATGAGCCCAGCCGGCAGCAGCGGCGCACCACCTGCAAAAAGGGCGAGGGCGGGGAGGCTCCGCGGCAAGGCAGGGCTTCCCCCGCCGGACGTGGCATCATGCAGCCCCTGCGCCAATCAAGGGCGGGGAGCGGCCCGCCCCCTGCCTTGCCCCCAGGCTCCTCCCACGCCGGCCGGGGGGTTGCTCCGTTAAACTCTGCGGGGGGGAGGCTACGCAGCCGGCTCCCCGCGTGGTGACAATCGCCGCCGACACCTGCTAATTGGCAATAGTCAGGTCAGCGCGCGAGAGCAGCCAGCGCCCCTGACGCCGTTCCGCAGCCCCTGCGCCCTGGGCTCCCGTCAACGCCGGGCATCTCCTTCGGCCACAGGCCGGCGAAAGCCCAGCCTACGCTCGGGACCGTCTGGCCGGGTCCCTCTGCACAGCGCAAGGCAAAGCCCGGCATGCAACCTGCACCCGGCTGTCCATTGCATACCTGACGTAGCGTGCACCCCGTGTTCCATTATACAGCCGGCGTCCTTCTGCAGACTACGGCACAAAGCCTAGGGGGGCGGTGCTGGAGAGTTAGTGGGGCAGGTTGAGTGTTAGGCTTTGCCCAGTATTTTACAGAAGACCCAACCCTGCTATGCAATAACCAGAATTGCAGTAACTATAAAGCATCTTTAGGAAAGGTGGTCATGGAACAAGGAACACCAGTTGTAAGTGCTTCAGTATCACCTAAACCAGCGGTTTTCAAACTTCTCTTTTGGCAACCCAGTTGAAGAAAATTGTTGATGCCTGTGACCCAACGGAGCTAGGGATGAGGGGCTCGGGGTATGGGAGGGGTTCAGGGCTGGGGTGTGGGGGTGAGGGCTGGGAATGAGGGGCTCAGGGTATGGGAGGGGGCTCAGGTTTGGGGCAGGGGGTTGGGATGTGGGAGGGGGTCAGGGCTCTGGGCTGGGGGTGGGGATGAGGGGTTTGGGGTGCAGGAAGGGGCTCTGGCTGTGGGGTGGGCTCAGGGCTGGGTCAGGGAGTTGGGGTGCGGGTTTACCTCAGGTGGCTCCTGGTCAGCAGTGCAGCAGGGGTGCAGAGGCAGGCTTCCTGCCTGTCCTGGCACCACGGACCGTGCTGTGCCCTTGAGCAGCCAGCAGCAGGTCCAGCTCCCAAGCAGAGGTGCACAAGCGGCTCAGTGTGGCTCGTGCCCACAGGCTTCCCCCCCCCCCCCCGCTCTTATTGGCCGGGCAGCACTGCCAATGGGACATTTAACGGCCCACTCGGTGGTGCTGACCAGAGCCGCCGCGACCTAGTGCCTTACATTCTGCGACCCAGTACTGGGTCACAACCCACAATTTGAAAACCACTGAGCAAAACCCAGAGCTGCGGCAGCTGATAAACAGGAGTTCCTGCATACATTAATCTCAGCTTCTTGATCCCACTCTCAAGCTGCTGGAAAAACCCTGGCACTGACTGAGCACATAGGATTCCTCCAGTCCTGGTCCCTACAGGCTTGTATTCCTACAGGCTTGTATTCACTGTGCCTGGCCAATGGGGGCTGCGGTACATGGCGGACAGCACATCCCTCAGCCCGCGCTGCTTCCCGCAGCCCCCATTGGCCGGGCACAGAGAACCGCAGCCAATGGGAGCTGCGATCGGCCGAACCGGCGGGATGCAGCAGGTAAACACACCGGCCGGGCGCGCTGGGGCTTTCCCTGGACAAGCGGCTTCCCAAGTGTGAGAAACACTGGTCTAAGGAGATACTAGTTTAATTACCAGCTCTGTCACAGACTTCCTGTGTCACCTTGGTCAGGTCACTTACTCTCTGTGACATAGCTACCCATCTGTAAAATAGGGATAATACTTATCTCTCCATGCTGTTGTGAGAATATATTAATACATACATAAATGATTGTGAAGTATTAAAATACTATGGTGATGAGGGCCAAATAAATAGATGCATTTTTGACTATAAGCTCTTCAAGGCAAGAGCCATCTAACTTTACATACTGTACAACTTTGAGAAAACAAATGTAAATGCATAACATTGATAAGGGATTGTATGTATTTTTATTTATAAAGTTTGAATATGCACCAAGAATTTGGGATAGGTGCATTTTAAGCAATTAGAAATAAATTTTCAAAACATGATGAAAATGTACTTAATTTCCTGTATATTTTGTAAAATACATTCAACTTCCCTATGCATATCTGAGGGTGAGATTCACTTTGTGAACACTGATTTTTTTCAACATTTTGAATTAAACAAAGTAGATAGAGTCGAGTCAGTGAGTTAAGGTGAAAAAGAAAAACAGCAGATCCCCTATTTGTAGATTCCAGAAACCTGCACTCATTTAAGGAAAATAGTGATTTAGAAGGGGGGGAGAGGGATAGAACCAGAGGATCAAAGAAAAAGACTAGAGTAGAACATTAGATGTGTAGATAGAATGCCAACAACTTAAGCAAAGCGAGACAGAAAATCCATCCTGCCACAGATAGCCTCTTGTCAGTCACAGACCAAGTGCTGCCTCCAGAAAAGCAGATTCAGGCATGGAGGTGTGGTATAGGTGTTCAGGTGGCAGGTATGATTTAGAAAGGTCAGTTCACCTGGCACAAGATAAGAATTAAAAAATGGGGAAAACAGTTGGAAAGGAAAAGAGTAGGATTTATATCTCATTGGCATTAAATATTTGGAAACTTCATCTATTTTTCAAAAGTTTACATGGGAATATACTTTGAGACACACTGGACCTGATTCTTCTCTCCAGCTGACGCAAATCAGGAACAACCACACAGACATCAGTGGAGTTACCTGGACCAGATTCTCAGCTGGTGCAAAAATGGAGCAACATGGAGTTACAGTAGCCAATATCTGACCTGCAAAAGTGTAAATGCCATGTGAGAAGAGAATCAGATGATCTTGCTCCATGTTGAGCCTGATTCTCTGCTGCCCTACTCCTGTGTAACCATTTACAGCAATCAGGGTCAGCTCTAGGCACCAGCGCTCCAAGCATGTGCTTGGGACGGCACTTTCCAAGGGGCAGCACTCCGGCCCTTTTCCTCCCCTCCCCGCTTGGGGCCGGCCCTGGACAGAACCCTGCCGCTGGAGAGCCAGAGCATCGTCCCCTGGAGCCGAGCCCGGGCTGCAGCGGTGAGAGGGGCTCCCGGATCCTGCTCTCGCCATCGCTGCCGCTCTGAGTCTCCTCAGGGCGGCGCGGCGTTTCCCCGCCCAAGTGGGCTGTGTAGGGCGCCGCAGGGCTGGGCAGGGGGCATGGATCCCCGCTCGCGCGCCGATAGGGCAAGTGGCTGGGCAGCCCGAGCTGCCAGGGAGCTGCCGCCGCCCCCTCCTGCCCCCGGACCCAACCCGCCGTGCACCTCCCCCACCTCAGCCCTGGGGTGCCTGCCTCGGGTCCCCATAGCGCCAAGGGCGGGGAGAGGCAGAGCCCGGTTCTGAGCGGGGCAGCGGGGGAGACTGCCCCTGAGTCTCCCCAGGGCGGCGCGGCATTTCCCCGCCCACGTGAGCTGTGGGGGCCCAGGGCAGGCAGTGCAGGGCTGAGGCGGGGGAGGTGTGGGGCGGGCTGGGTCTGGGGGCGGGAGGGGGTGGTGGCAGCTCCCTGGCTGCTCGGGCTGCCAGCCACTTGCCCTATCGGCGCACGAGCGGGGATCCGCGCCCCCTGCCCAGCCCGGCGGCAATCTGCCCACGTGGGCGGGGAAACGCCGCACCGCCCTGGGGAGACTCAGGGGCAGTCTCCCCTGCTGCCCCGCTCAGAACCGAGCTCTGCCTCTCCCCACCCCTGGCGCTGTGGGGGCCCGGGGCAGGCAGCGCATGGCTGAGATGGGGGAGGTGCTCGGTGGGCTGGGTCGGGGGCAGGAGGGGGCGGCGGCAGCTCTCTGGCAGCTTGGGGGACCTTAGCCCGCCAGCAGGGGACACGCTGGGGTGGGGCGGAGGGTTTGTTTCGGCGGGGCCGCACTCTTTTTTTTTTTTTTTTGCTGGGGGGGGGGGGGGGGGAGGGGGCGGCACTCGGTTGTTTTGTGGGGTTTTTTTGCTTGGGGCGGCCCAATAGTTCGAGCCGGCCCTGACAGCAAGGTAAAGTGAATGTAAAACGCCGCCATTCTGATTTGTTAGTTTTATACCCACTTTTCACTGGTATAAATGATTGCATGAGGTACAGAGCAGAAAGTCAGACACCTCCCATTTAAAATCTTAATCAAAGTCAAGAGCTTCCTTTAGTATTTTTTCTTCCTGTTTCTCTTCTCCCAGGCTATGTCCACCTTCCCTACTAAACCATGAAAGCCCACCAAGTTGACTTGTGCTCAACAGGAACTGAACATGTGTCTTGCTGAATCAGGTCTAAATCAGTTATCTAGCAGATTTACAAGATTTCATCTTCCTTTCTGGTGCTGCTTATTTCTGAACTGGATCTTTCTTCTTAAAAAATCATGAGGTATTCCACTCAACCTAAACTTTATCGGCATTCACAGAAATAGTGTGCTCGATTATTTTGGTGCTGGAAGAATATAAGATCAATCAGTCTCCTTAAATTGTCAGAGGATCTATGTTCAGCTGACAAATCCAGCTTGATCTCAAGTGATTAAGTAAGGAAGCCATTTGTCCAACTGAAGTGCTAAGACTTTCCAGGATATTGTTCTATAAGACATGCACAGCTGGCGATCATTCCGCGAGGTCTGATCCTTCACCTTTTCAAAGTCAATGGCAAAGTTCTCATTGACTTCAGTGGTGCAGAATCAGGCCCCAGATATAGGAAAACACATAATTCTTGCTTCTGGTAAAGAAAAAAGGAGGCAGTGGGCCTCACAGATGGAATATGCAGCACGATACAACATAAGATGCACAATGTAACATTGAGTGCAAAGAGAACAGTATATATGTCTGCAATTCTGGTCTCCCATGTCTAGGAGAGATGAAGTCAAACTGGCACAGGTGCAGACAAGGGCTACTAGGATAATCAGAGGAATGGAAAACCTACCTTATGAGATGAGACTCAAAGAGCTTGGCTTGTTTAGCCTAACCAAAAGAAGATTGAGGGGAGATATGATTGCTCTCTATAAATACATCAGAGGGATAAATACCAGGAAGGGAAAGGAGTTATTTAAGTGCCAATGTGGACGTAAGAACAAATGGATATAAACTGGCCATCAAGAAGTTTAGGCTTGAAATTAGATGGTTTCTAACCATCAGTGGAGTGAAGTTCTGAAACAGCCTTCCAAGGGAAGCAGTGGGGGGAAAAAACATAACTGACTTCAAGACTGAGCTTGATAAGTTTATGGGGAGGGGATGGTATGATGAGGCTGATGATAATGGCATGTAGCTGATCTACAACTGCCACAGCAAATCTCTCCAGTGGCCAGTGGTGGGACCCTAGATGGGAAGGGCTTTGATTTACTACAGAGAATTATTTCCCAGATGTCCAGCTGGTGGGTCTTGCCCACATGCTCAGAATCTGATTGCCATATTTGGGGTCAGGAAGGAATTTTCCCCACGGTCAGATTGGCAGAGACCCTGTGGTTTTTTTCACCTTCCTTTGCAGCATGGGGCACAGGTCACTTGCAGGTTTAAACTAGAGTAGATGGTGGATTCTCTGTAACTTGAAGTCTTTTGTAGTAACAGTAAATCATGATTTGAGGACTTCAGTAACTCAGCCAGAGGTTAGAGGTCTATTACAGGAGTGGGAGGGTGAGGTTCTGATGCCTGCAATGTGCAGGAGGTCAGACTAGGTGAATATGATGGTCCCTTCTAGCCTTAAAGTAATGGGTCTGTAGCAGGATGCAAGATTGCTATTTTATTATTTCCAATAGACCACCTCCCTTTAAATGCAATGTTACATCCCATTGTCAGTGGTAGTATTCTGTAGACTGAGACTATGAAAAAATGTAAGATTCCAGGTAGAAAATTCTGGATCACACCATTCAATGGTAATCCCGCTCTACCCTTGGAAAACAACCACCCAATTTACCAACATTGACCAGAGCCAGCACTAGGCATAAGCAGACTAAGCAATTGCTTAGGGACCTGAGCAGTTCCAGGTGATCCTATTCACTTTTTATTATAATTATTATTAATAATATTGTAGGGGCCCCCAAAATATTCCTGCTTAGGGCCCCCGATGGGCGAGCACCACTGACATTGACTTAAGAAAGGAATACATCACTGTTAAGACCAAAGTGACTCCATCCTGTGTTATCCTACTGTTACTACATATGAATCAGATTTCCTACTAAAAAGAAAATTTTGAAGGTTAAAAAAAAATGCTGTAAATTCACTGAAGAAACTGCTATTTATTGAGGGCACTGCAGGACATTTATTTCATCCTGATATCAATCCTTTGTATGCCTTTCTCTAAAGTTCCCCCCCAAAAAGAGTACTCCAGTGGTCTAAGATATAGACACAACATAGGAATGGTCATGTGCTTTAAGAGCAGTGCTTAACTTGGTGATA
This sequence comes from Chelydra serpentina, assembly GCA_037349315.1. Lineage (NCBI taxonomy): Eukaryota > Metazoa > Chordata > Testudines > Chelydridae > Chelydra > Chelydra serpentina. The sequence goes on from JBAIAC010000023.1 coordinate 3,838,630, forward strand.
TATAATCGCCTGAGACCAGCACAGATGTTCATAGGCTACAGGTGCTTGAAATTCAGCATGCCATTACTATGCAAGATTTCGCCCAAATGCTACAAAAATGTAATCAAACCACTCCCACTTTTTATCACTCAGAAGGAGAATGTCCCAGAGACCAATACTTTTGGAAAGAGATTTGTGAAGTACTGAACAGCATATCCCCAATTCTTCTCTTGTTGGATCTCATGCTTTATCCTCCTGGCACTGGCATGGACAATGACACTACAGCACTTAGCAAGAAATGTATTCTGTTCCTATTAGTACTAGCTAGAAAGTGCATACTCAAGGGTTGGACCACAGCACGTTGTTCAACCTTGGATCAGGACAGACCTACATTGGTTTCCTAGGCAATAAAATAAAAATAAAGCCTTGAATAAGGAAATCTGCAGAGCAGCAACATATGCATCTCTTGACTGTGCTACATTCAACATTACAGACCAAAATAGCATAACTAAAACAATTATCTTATGTTCTATTCAAGTGTTTATTACCCCTCCCCAATCGAATTACATACAGTAGAACCTGTTTATATAGAGAAATTGGTTAGAAGGAAACTGATTTGATGTAATGAAAATTCCAGGTGGCTTCAATGCATTAGGATGGACTTTCACACTTCTCAAGTCTTGTCCTCACTAGGATAATTACCTGTTGCTAACAGTAGGTGTCAGCATGGAGTGCAGGTAAACTGTGGCCAAACATAGTTTCACTGCAAGTGTAGCAATGATAAACATTGCTCAGCAGCACCACTCAAATACCATGGATATAATCTTGTTCTGAATACACCTTTATTTTGGAAATGACTTGTCACATAGGATTTCTCTATGCAAATAATACAAGATATAAGCTACTAAATGACACATTTTTTTAAATGGTCAAATTCATCTGGTATAACCCTTCTTAAGTCAATGGAGTTCCATCTGGGAAGGAATTCATCCAGTATGTTTTTCATTTTTCAATTTATGCATATTGTGAGGCAAACACATCACATTAAGGGAAACAGAAAATTAATTATGGTCAAATAACAGGTTAAGGCGTTATTCCTGGGCCTGATCCCCAGAGGGTGTAAACTCGTGTCGCAATAGAGCTATGCTGCTTTATTGCAGATGAGGATCTCATTCCTAATCCAACATGTATTGCCATATATCTTGAAAAAAAATCTTCTGCCAGGACCAAACACGCATCCATAGTGTTGGATTTTTCAAGATGCAGTATGACGCACATTCATGTTCTTGAGATTAAAATAGAGCTCTTAATCTGATTCCCATCTAGCCAAGCTCCTAATGAACAGAGAGCATGAACAGGAGGGAGTAACAATAGGTCAAATTCACCAGCACACCTTTAATTTTTGTCTTCAAGTTTTACAATGCGGCCTCTGAGCACAGTATGGATGTGAAATTGCTTGTAATTTTTGCCCAAGGCCAGGGCTTCTCTCTTCTGGCTAAGGAAGCAAAATTTAGCCCCACTGCCTCTGTTGTAAAGGATGCCAGGAAAATATCTTTTAAAAAACTGAACCTCGCTTTCAAACCTTCCTTGCTGCTTGACAAAAGCTAAGCAGTCAGGTGCAGTGACTCACTCATTCTGACATTTTTGGAGCGAATGCTGTCTTTAAAATAACATTGATATTCCCCCAGTGATGTCTCAACACTAGCCAATTTAGAAAAGAAACATGTAGTGCAAGGTTGAAAGGTTATAGGCCAGCTAAAGAACTTGGAGATCATGGGACCATGAAAGAAGTACAACCTTTAAAATAAAATAAAATAAAATAAAATAAAAAATAAATAATAGCCATAAAAAACAAAACCAGAAACTTTCTAAAGGCCAGGAATTGAATTTGAACTCTTCCCTTCACGTACTGTACAAATATAAACTTCACTGCAAAAGCCACTGAGGGGGTTCTGAAGAGTTTCCCTCCAGAGGTCACGTTAATCTATATTGAATGGAAGGAGGGGAGAGGAAATCTTCCATTCACTTTTTGAAAGCTGTCAGGCTTCTTTAGACTTCAATATTGCCATTGTCTGACCAGTACCCTTCTTAACTTATTCTCCCCACAGTCTGCAATGCCTCTGCAGCCTAGTGAGTGTGAAATTAAATTATGAAATATTTTATTATTTGTGGCTGTTGCGTTCTGCTCCATCCTCACTCATTTCTATTCCTTTCTCAGTCTTCAGTTATTTTTTTTCTGATGGGGAGAAGGGGGAAAAAACAATGCCTATAATAAAATATATATATTTCTCCAGTATTAGATGGGTTGATGTTTGCATCCCAGTTAGATTTTAGGATTCTGAATTGAGACTAATTTAGCTAGATTTCTTGACATCAAGTCCTTTCCATAATCACTAAGCCACAAAGCATCCTGATTTTTTAAAAGGACACTAATATCATGTATACCTAATATTAATTTTATCTAAAATGGTTATAATATGATTAAGAACATCCTTCAGATTCTAAATAAAGCAGATTTTAATACCTGCTATGGTGTGGGACCTCCAAAAACACCATAGGACTGAGGTGTTGTGCTCTCCTGTTTTCTCTGCAGTAGCAGTTAACTAACAAATATTATTTGCTGATGCAATATACAAAAACCAAGTTGCTTTGGGGCAAGAAGGTGTTATATAAACTGAAATTATTAGGCAAACAGACACCTTAATTGCAGCTCCACTTAAACTAGAAAAAACAAATGGTTTCCCAATGGAATATGGAACAGATAAGGGAAGAAATTATATTTTCAAGGTTCATCTCTTCTGAGTGTAAGAAAATTAAAAAAGGAAAAGTTTAAGACTTGATCCTACAGTGTACTTGACTCTGCCTTTCAGGATCTGAGCCTAACTGACTTAAGCACTTAATCAACTTAATCATGAACCCCATATGGTCCTGATAGTCACCTGGGTTGTTCCATAAGTATTTCCTTTTTTTTCCTGTGAGAACTCCATTAAGTACTTCTTGACTCTCAGAGAGTGCAGGGAATTTTAAACATCCCTTTCCCTCCCCTCCCCGCCATGATCTCCCTGTTTCCCTCCATGTTTCAAGATTACGCCAGTTAATTACACACATGAAGAGTCTGTAAACCAGAAAAAAAGAGGGAGGGGAATCAACCTCCCAGCACCCATCATCTATCTAATGCTAGTGATCCTTGTTTCCTCTTCTTTGGAACTCTGCCACCTGAGCCAGATAATTACTGGACATAATAATTGTAGCAAGCCATAAAATCCACATAAATGCTATCTGTCTCACTAAGTAGAGACTCCCATCCCATGCCTGACATGTGACTTTTCTACCAATGCCTGAGATATTTTCACGGAAGCCTATGCATCTACTCTACACTGCATAAGGATAAATATAGCTAGGGTGACCAGACAGCAAATGTGAAAAATCGGGATGGGGGTGGGGGGTAATAGGAGCCTATATAAGAAAAAGACCCAAAAATCGGGACTGTCCCTATAAAATCAGGACATCTGGTCACCCTAAATATAGCAGAGGTAGGGGGCTTCTGAAGCTGGGGCAGTTTTCTTTGTTTCTGAATTAAGCCCTAAATGAACAACTGAATTAGCTTAGAAAAGAAAATATTGTCATTTAGCATTCCCCACCGTTTCTGCTGAGATGGCCACTCCTAAATCCTCAAAGAGGTAGAAGGAAATTTAGCCTGATTTGACTCCTAATCGCTTTATTAGGGCAGATCTACACTTTTAGCACTGCAGCGGCACAGCTGTACTGGTGCCTCTGCAGCACATGTGGTGAAGATGCTCTATGCCGACAGGAGAGTGAAATAAACCCCATGAGCGGCATAGCTATGTCAGCAGACCTTCTCCCACTGACATAGCAGTGTGCACACTAGCACTTATGTCACTCCAGGGGGTGGAATATTCACCCTCCTGAGTGACATAAGTTTTGCTGACATAGGCAGTAGTGTAGGCAAGGTCTAAAAGTCTTATAGCTAAAACTGCACAGTGCTCTAACAATGTACCTCTGAGATATTGAGATCAAGAACACCAATGCCGATAAAGTATTAATAAATTATAATGACATGCTAACTAATCTCCTTACACATGCTTAAGGCAATTTTCCCCTCATTTTCTGCATCTCACAAATGTCTGTTTCACCTAAACAAGAAGAATGAGCCAGTGAACTCCAGAGCTCATAACTCATTTTTAAAGTGGAAAAATGGAATTTTCCTCAAAACTCCGCTTCCTAATGTTTTGTGAAATGAACTGTTCAAGACTATCCATCTGAGAAAGAACTGAAAGTCCTCCTCCTCGTCCTCTAGAAGTGGCATAATAAATGCACGGCTGATTCCTCATGGGATGTGTAGTATAGCCCATGAGAACTTGGGTTCTGTTTCTTAATACATAGATTTTGCAGACATCTATTATGCATTCTGTTCACATGGTCTTACTTAGTAGCTTTCTTTTTCTTTTTTGCCTTCATCGTTTTAACTGTGCCTTTTATACCAGGAAAGAAGAATGAGAAGTGGACAAAATCTGAGACAAACAGGATGAAAATTGTTCCTTTTTCAGGTCACAGACAATAGAGACTGATTGCAAACTCTTTTCTTAGACAAAACACCCAAAATGGGAATTTTGCCTGAGTAAGAAGTGCAAGACTGCATCCCTAAACTTTACAGAGTATAGGTTAGCCATAAATCATTGGGTTAACATTTTCCAGCCCAGGAGCCCACAGCTAGGCACCTAACTCCATATTTAAATGCCTCAGTGGAAGTGTCCTGATTTCCAGCGATGCTGAGCACCTTGACCGTTCGGGGTTGCGGGGGAGAAGAGGGGGAATTACAGGTGCTCAGTACTGCTAGGCAAGAGTCTCAGGGCTCTTCGAAGCTATTTCAATGCCTGTCCTGAAATGTGCTAAGTGCCTTCTGTGTTGTCAACTGCTGTGGACCTCAGTGGGCGAAGAGGACACGCAGGCCCTGCAAGAGCTAGTCATAAACATTACACAACCGTGGATACAAGGGAAAGTGATACATGTTAATAGTTTGTGGGGAACCTTTCCAAAACTGTCCTTAGTGTTACATATTACAAACCTGTCATGATACCATTCAATAGTCTAAGGTCAGAGAGACTGAAGGAGGTCAGGTGGGTGCACTAATCTCCCCCCATCGCTGCTCTGCCCTTAAACATCTCTGCTGGAGCTCTGAGGGTCATCCATTTTTCTTGCTGCTTTATCCTCCTCAGCTCATGCTCCATGAATGCAACTGCTTTCCCAGCCTGTCAGCAATGCTCTTTAATCAGCTGGAGGGGTTAGCTGCAAGACACTCCTTTTCCTTTTTAGGGCAGAATGCTTTCCCTTCCTAACGCGCCTGCAGACCCTGCTATCCAGGGAGCATGAGGTTGACTAAAGGAACTGAGCTCAGGGCTTCTGAATGACAATGAAGAGCACTGTGACAGATGACCTTTTAGTTAACCTATTTTATATTCATTTTGCAGTGTAACCTCCATGGTTTAACTGGGGAGGGGCTTTTGTTTGCTTACAACAATAGTCGGGGCTGGTACAAGAAAATCAAGGGCTCTCAGTAAAGCCCTGAGATTGGCTTCCTATTTTTAACACCTCTACTCAAGGTCCTCTACAACCACAGGTTTGATTCAGCCCCAATAACAGTTCCTGGGGATACCCCACAAAAACAAAAGAAAATAAAGCCAGATTACTAGGCATCTCTGTAGTTCATTGCCTGCTTTTAGTTTCATATAATCAGAATACATGGACTTAACTTAATAAGAATTCTTCAAATAGTAATTAAAAAGAAAGAAGCAGCTAGAGCTACAATAGCTGCCATGGAGGATAAGTCAGAAATCTTTAGTTTTAGATTGGGTGAGACTGAAAAAAATAAATCAGTAGGCATGGAAATTAAGGCAGCACATCTCAGGGATGGTCTAGATAATACTTAGTCCTGCCTTGAGTTCAGGGGACTGGACTAGAAGATCTTTCAAGGTCCCTTCCAGTCCTATGATTCACTGGAGAATATCGAAGGCAGCAAAATATTGAGAAATGCCTCCAAGTGTTACACCTGTGACTACCACAGGTAAATCTCCTATTGGAGTTACATATCTGCTCCTCTGCTACGGGACCCTGTTACCATCTTGCAAGACATGGGGAGAACAGCGGATGTGGAAAAGACCCACTTTGGTCATCTAATCCATCTTCTACCAGTGCAGGATTATCCCCTATTGTATATTTATACATGCCCTAAGGTTTCTGCAAATGTACAACAGGTTCTCAAGCTGGAGGTTATGAATAGGTCTCATGGAGTTGCAGTCACTTGCCCTTCCCATATTGCTAAATAGGAGGAGGGTCTTGGTATGGCAAAAGTTGAGAACCAATGTTGTGTAGAATCTTTTACAATATCTCTTGCATTGGCCCAATCTGCATGGACATACCTGATTTACTTCGACATTCTTGTCCTTTCTACACTGTCTGTGGCTTTGTTCCCAGCTGGGATGCAGCCATATGATATCAGTCAACTGAGGGTACACGTGCTAAGGAGAAAACAGTCCCTCCACAGCACTGCACATTTTTACATTATACTTTTTGATTAAGGCAGAGACATGTTTTACTATGACAAAGACAAACATCCCAGGGATAAAACTACACAAGGGTTTTGCTTATTAGTGTTTTAAAACCTCAGTTTTGTTAATCTAGCTATCGATTGCTCTGCACGCTGTGATGCCACTTGAGCTGAGCGGAGATATAGACAGCCTGTATTCTTTTAACCTCAGCAGGCTGTCACTGGCTTTTGATATAGCAGCTGTCTCGAAGGTACCACTACATTTCAATTAAAACAAGCCTGTATTTAGGGTGAAAACAGGGTTATTTTAACTGCCAGACCTGCCAACTTTTATTCACTCTCAGTAGTAGTAATTTTATTTGATGTTCCTGATTTTAAGCTGTGACATCCATAAAATTAAAAGATATTGGGGTTGTGATGTATTTTATATTCACATCACCAAAAATCCATCATTAAAAGAAGCACTTCTACTGAGAGGAACATGCTTAAATATGATAAATAATAAAATGCTCTCCACTTATAGCCAATATTGCTAGCATGGGCTTTCAGTGGTAGGGCAATACAAATGGCTTTCCTATGCCAACAATATTAAGCTCAATACACTGATCACAAGGATCCATTTCTAAGAACACTAGTGCTCCAGAGAGGGAGCTGGCATGTGGCACATGGGTATAACAGCTTTTGTATTGCCTGACACAAGCATTTGTCTTAAGAGCAGGTCATATGATCCAAAGTAAAATAGTTGTCTCCTAGTGTTTCCTTTTCAGCTAGTCAGAAGTTCCCTTTCCATGCTACCTGTATTATAAAATTCACATTCAAGCAATAGCTAATACACCAAATTCTCTGCTGATGCAACACCACTTCAGTAGAGTTATGCCAGCAGAGGATTGGCCCCAATAACTTTTAGGAACATCCCTAAGGGATGAGGCTTTTAGCACTTATTACGCTTTTTTGTTTTGCCATGGTGTGTGGAAAAACAAACAAACAATAAATGTGCAGGATGGATTTCAGAATTGCGATGAGTACCACCTAAGAAGTGCTGATCTCCCTCATATCCTGCTAACATCAAAGGAAGTTGAGGGTGAGCAGCACCTCACAGAATCAGTCCTTAAATGCTCATGATGTCACAGAGACAAGGTGAGTGAGGTGATATCTTTTATTAGATCAACTTCTGTTGGTGAGAGAGACAAGCTTTTGAACTTCCATGGAGCTCTTCTTCCGGTCTAGAAAATGTACTCTGAGTGTCACAACTAAATACAAGGTAAAGCAGATAGTGAGGCATAAGTAGTTAACATCGATTTCAAGGTACCATTCAAAGTGAAGTGGTCTGTGAACACCTCTCCAGTCATAGGGGGAAAGGAAAAGAAAAGCTGGGATGTGAAGGGTAAGTAGGCTATACATTGTTATAATAAATCATAAATCCAGTGTCCCTATTCAGTCTTTGATTTTCAGTGTTTAGCAAAGTTATGAATTTATGCTCCCAGGCTCATCTTTTGAAGGTGTTGTGCAGATTTCTTTTGAGAATGAGGGACATATAGAGAAGTGACATATAGAGTGATTGTTTTGGGAAAAGTGTTCACCCACAGGTGATAAGGTGTTTTGTCTTCTATCATTTTTCAGTGTGTGTTCATTCAAGAGTGTAGTGATTGTCTTTTTTTTACCCACATAGTTGTTATTGGGGCATTTAGTGCACTGGATGAGGTACATCACATGTTATGATAGGCATGTGTAGGACCCATGGATCTTGAAAGGTGTGTTATGGGGGTGTTAATCATCATAGCATTGGACATATGTCTCCAGGTTTTGCATCTGTTGTTCTGGCAGGATCTGGTGCTGCTTTGAGTTGGTATGTCCTGGTCTGTAAGGAGCTTGCTTCTGATGATGAGCTTGGCGAGGCTAGAAGAGGGGGATCAGGAAAGATTTCTCTCAGGATGGGGTCCCCATAAAATATGGGTTGTAATATGTCTGATGATACCCTGTATAGGTTCTAGTGTGGGGTAGTAGGTGACAACTAGGTGTAAGCAGAGGGGGTTTGTTTGTACTGAAGCAGGTTCTCTAGGGTATTTGTGTGCCCCATTACATGAGGTGATCTACTTTCCCATCTCCAAACAAGGACATTCCACCAGAAGTTTTAAGTGTGTTAAGGTTTATACGCCAGATTTTCTCCTAGGAGCATATTCTGTGGTATCTGTGTGTCTGGCTGTAGATAATAGATTTCTTCATGTGTTTGGGGTGGTTATTGGATCTGTGAAGGTAGGTGTGGTGATCTGTGGGTTTCTTGTATATTGTTGGCTGGAGGCTATTGCTGAAACTGATCATGATATCCAGGAAGCTGATGCTAGTGTGGGAATGTTCTAGAGAGTGTCTAATGGATGGATGCTGGTTGTTGAAGTTGTGGTGGAAATCTATGGGGGATCCTTCAGATCTGAGATTTCTATGCTGGCAAGACTGGCAAATTCTTCCATAGATAAGTCAGCCTTATTTGCCTTCTCCTAGCCATTTTCCTACAAGGCTATTCCAGGAGGATGTCTCCAGTACCGCCAGTGGAAGAGTTTAAACAATCCATCTCCCTCAATTGGAAAATCAAATTTTGCTCTTGTATCAGGAAGCATTACAGAAACCACAATCATGCATGTCGTCAAAGGGATATAGCCAAAGCTATTGCTCTAGCAGGAGTATCTGAGGCATCAAACGGTGTCCTATGTTCATGTTTGGCCACATTGTGGCCCTCCATCCGAATGGCATTAGCCAACTTCCTCTAATCAGCTAAAAGATTGTTAATGAGGGAAGTCATCTTACTCCAAAGATGATAATGATAACGTGGCAAGACAGCTTGGTAATTGGCTATCTTCATTCCTGAGGTTGCTGAGGAAAAGATTTTCTTCCCTTGCACATACATTGTTTTACCTTCTTTATCAGTGGGCATAGAGTACACAATACCACTCTTTGATCAATGAATTGACGCTACAACTACCAATGAATCTGGGACTCAGTGATTATGAAACATCCCAAAACCCTCCTGAGGGAACTGATATGGTTTGTTAGGCTTTCTAGACATGGGTTGAGTGGATGATGCTGTGGACCAGATTGACTTTGCTGGCTGTGATAAGCCATCCAACAATGGTAAATCACTCTCACTCTAGCTGAGGAGCTCAATTTGTGAAAGACTGGATGAGAGACTGGAACTAAAGGCAACCCTAAAGTTTTCACCATTTTCTCAAACAGATCTTGAAACACATCCACGTCCTTTGAAGAAGACAGAACTAAGTACACCCCAACATTAGCAGGAAATGGTTGTCATTCTGAATCAGGCTCTACTTCTTGCTCAGTTTCAGTCAGCTCTGGTTCTTCTTTTTCAGAAAAAGTATCCTGCACAATAGAAGGGGTCTTGCCCTTAACAACAGCTTCTATTCTCATATCCAAACTTCTCAGATCTGAAGCTCTGAAATTTGGAAAAGATGTTTAATGTGGTCAGATCAGAACTCCCTGTACTGCTCAGGTTCTTCAGGTTTTGTAATATCTATTGTTTTTTAAATCAACTGGGCTATCGTCACCTGTAAGAGTTCACGTAGCAGCGATGTCTGCCTTTCATTAAGGGGTTAATGGCAAATCATTGTTTGTGTAAGATTTGGTTAAAAAGTTTCTCAAAGGATTAAGTAATTTATATCTGTTGGTTTGCTCTCCATATCGACCTGGGATCTTAACCTGGCTCTTTTAATGCTCATGTTGCCACCATTTGAATTCTGATCAAATGTTCACTGTTTCAGCTCACTCTCAGAAATTTTTTTCTTGTAACCATTATCTCAGTAAAAAGAGTTAGCAAGTTACAGGCTTTAATGACAGTTCCCCTACTTATGGTTTTTCATAAAGATAAGGTGGTCTTAAGTTCACTGCTAATAAGAGTTCCTCCATGTCAGCTGCACCCAGCTAGCACATCCCATGAGTATGAATATGTAGAGCCGGGAGCCCATCGTGGAGAACTCCAGTGACAGGTAAGTAACCTTCATTTTGTTTTTCTTTATTGCATTTGTTTAGATGCTCAAAATCTGACAGCCAGTTGACAGTTTCAAGCATGGGACCCAATCCTGCAGCTCTTACTCACATGAATAATGCAACTGAACATAAAGGAACTGCTCACGTGAGTGAGGGGTTCTGGAGCAGAACAATGTCCTGTCCCGTAACTGTACTGAAGGTGAACTATCTTTTACAAAACTAAGCATCACACCTTCCAAAATATACAGCTTGCTTATTTTAGTGGACATCCTAGCCCATCAGCAGTCATTAAAATGCTGCACTGTATGTAGTGTGACAAAGTTCCTCCTCTGCCTTGGTGGGTCCTGTGCTTTTTGGCAGATTTGCTCGCCTCAGAGGTTCACGGCAGCCCTCAGTTTGGCTGCTTCTGCCAGAGGCTCAAACCTGCCATTCACTCAGCTAACCTCATCACTGGCCAGGATGGGGGAAATGGAGTCTCTGTTGTCCCACCTAGTGGGTCGGGGACAGGCTAGATCCCTTTCCAAATTAGACCTTCCCTTCTGGTGTTGCTCACAGACCAAGTCAGCTCCTCCTGTGTCTGATCAGGAGTTGGAGGGATGGGGGGAAGCTGGGCCCGCCCTCTACACCGGTTCCAGCCCAGGGCCCTGTGGATAGCCGCTTTCTACAATGTCTCCTTCTTTATCCTCACTGCAGGATCTTCCTCCTGAAGCCTGATTATGTTTGTACTCCTCGGTCCTCCAGCAGCACGCCTTCTCACTCCCTGCTCCTTGCACGCCCTCCACTAACTGATGGGAGGTCCTTTTTAAACCAGGTGTCCTGATTAGTCTGCCTGCCATAATTGATTCTAGTATGTTCTTAATTGGCTCCAGGTGTCTTAATTAGCTTGCCTGTCTTAATTGGTTTTAGCAGGTTCCTAATTGCTCTAGCGCAGCCCCTGCTCTGGTCACTCAGGGAACAGAAAACTGCTTATGCTGTACCCAACTGGCCTGGGTCTATCACAGTAGTCTTACTGTAGTTGTGATTCTAGCCAGGTAGTAAGATCCCAACATCTCTATTCTAAAATGTGAGAATAGCCCACATTTTTAGATAATATAATTATCTCCATGAAACTGATGCAGCATATTTTTACATGAACAAGAAGGAAAATCTTATTTTTAAAGTTGTCTAAGATTTAGTAAGCTACTAATGTAACTAAGACAAAAGGAAGAGGGTTGTTCAGCCAAGAAGCCAGCTCATTGACAGTCCATTTTAGCTTTTTGCATCTTGTTTGAAGATGTGGATTTTATTAAACAGAGGGTTGTTTCTAGAGAGGGATGCTAGGGGAGAGGAAATTAAAACCAGCCTGATCACATCTCGATATCTAGTTTACATAAAATGTTGCTTGTTTAATGTATGAAGTGCCCACTCCTGAAAGGTGATCAGTGTTCTCTACTCCAACTGAAATCAATGGAGCCATTGGATGCTCAGAACATCTCAGAAGGGGCTCAACATCTTGCAGGATTGGGCCTTAAAGGTACTTTTTTCCTGACAAAATGTGCTGGTGGAGCCATGGTAGCTGTCGTCCCAGAGGTATGTAACATTATCGAGACTGTTACTGCAATAAGATGCCCAGTTCTGGCATCCAGTCTTTAAGAAGGAAGTTGGTAAGTTGGAAAGGATTCAGAAAACAGCTACAAGAATGATTCAAGGTCTGGAAAACCTGCTTTGCAGTGAGAGGGGGAAAAAGACAAAGGGTATGTCTATACTCACGCGTCCTGTCGGAGGAGTCCAATCGATCTTCTGGGTTCGATTTATCGCGTCTTGTCTAGACGTGATAAATCGAACCAGGAAGTGCTCCCCCATCGACGCTTGTAATCCTGCTTGACGAACGGAGTAGGCGGAGTCGACGGGGGAGCCTGCGCGCCGCGTGTGGACCCCGGGTAAGTACCTTTTCATTCGAACTAAGATAGTTCGACTTCAGCTACGTTATTCACGTAGCTGAAGTTGCGTATCTTAGTTCGAATTGGGGGGTTAGTGTAGACCAGCCCTAAATTTAGTTTATCCAAGAGAAGATTAAGAGATGTCTTGGTCACAGTCTACAAGTACCTATATGGGGAGAAAAATTTTCAAAGCAGAGGACTCAATACCCTGTATCACAGTCATCATCGTTTGGCACAAGGACTGGATAGGACTCTTTGGAGCTCTTTGGTGCTGCTCATTAATTAACCAGAGGAATCATTATTAAATTATGCCAAACCTCTCTTGCCCTTGGGGGTGCTTTCATACCAGCAGCTGATCAAAGATCCAGAAATGGATCTAGAATGGATACAAGGCACTTACAATCAAGCCCCCTTTTAGAGTGCCTCATCCTTTTAACGGTACCAACAATGACTTTGGAAAATCTTGGCCCATCTCTCTTCATCACTATCACTAGGCTACAGGAATAGTTCTATTAAACCTCACACCTTCACATAGCACGTATTCAAGTGTGAATCAGTGTTGCTGATTTACAAGCTCTGTTCTAATTGGTTCTCAATTTTAATAAAGTCATCTTTGCCTCTCCCAATTTTGAATTCCTTTTACTTCCTCCTTTTGCTGCAGTTTAGCCCAATGCCTGATCTCTTGCTGTAATTTGACATTATTCCTGATCTCTTCACCTCTCACTATAATTTAGTACTACTCCTGATTCAGTCTTGTGTCAGTTTAACAACACTCTTGATAGTTTTTTTTACCTCTCTCTAGGTTTTCAGCGTTCTTGAGCTCCAAGGCTCTCACAGTTTTCTGCCACTCCTTGTCAATTTATTCTGTTTCTGATCTCTGTGTTCTGGTTGCCAATTTCCTCCCACTTCTTGGCGTGAAATTGACAAGGAGCACAGTAAAAGTGACATGAAGAGGCACAGAGATCATGCATGAGTGGTATGAAATTGACAAGTGGCAGTGGAACAAGTGGCAGTGACCAGGTTTTAACCCTAAGATCTCATTTCACATTTAATGTTCTATGAGACTGTGTCTCAATAAACAGGTATTACAGTTTTCCTCTTTTGTGATGTTTATTATGAAGGGTGAGTAGCGACTCCAGAACTAAGACTGCATTAAGGTTTTGACTAAGCCATCTCTGTTCTACAATTTCACCGTATAATTTAATATCCATATTTGGCACCATAACTGGGACAACTGAATTTTTGATGTTATTTTTAACAATATTTGTTTTGTGTCCTCTGCAAAATTTTAATATTTTCTTATTTTTGGAAATGTTGCCCTATTTCCTCAGATTTCCTTGTGTTTCTCTAGTTAAAGAATCATAGTCCTCAAAAAATTCACACACGTACACCCTGATAATATCCCAGACTCAGGCCCCTCTTGAACTTTTACATCATGCCCATTATTCAGAATAACCTGAGTTTCACCAAGATCAGCTGATGGAACTGTCCAGACCTCTCTTCTGACATGGCCTTCTGACTAACCAGCTTTGCTCTGCATGGAGACCCTGCCCATCCCCAGAGAGAGTCTGTGTGGCCACTGCTGCAAGGTCTCTCACCCCCCACACCTGCCTGTTGCTTCCTCAGCAATTAATCCTCTTCCCAGTCCTCTCCCCTGCATCAATTCCCCCCTGCCCTCATTTCTGCTCCCACATCAGTTCTGGTTGTTGCCCCTCATCCCCCTCAGAGCTCAGCCCACCAGCAATTCAGCCCCCTTCACCTACCACAACTCTCTCTCAGTTCAGACCCCCCCACCTCATCTCTGCTCTTGCTGGGGTTCTTCACCCCTACTCTCGGGTGCTGCAGCAGGGCCACAGAGAGAGGGAAGTGCCGAGTGGAAAACCCACAGCAGCAGGTGTTGGTGATGGGTCATATAAACTCTCAGAGCATGCACAAGAAGCATTTGAGTAGAATGGAGGATCGGGGGAGCATGTGGAGGGTTGGGGAAGAGAGAGCGAGACCCTCCATGATTCAGAGGAGCAGCCACATGCAGGAGGGGGTACCTGGACTGTGGCCCAAAGAATGTTGTAGAGTGATGAGGCAACAGAAGCAAGGAAATGCGTGTGTGTGTGTGTGTTATTTTTGTCTGGCTCTGAGTAACTGTGTTTAGAAACCCTGACAAAGCCCGTGTGTCTCTGCTTCTCACTATCACATGCCCATGAAGAGTAAACCCATGCGGGGGAGCTCTTGGGAAAGGGTGTGCAGCAGCTGGAAAGACTGAGGGGTGGGTGTGGTGGCAGGGGCGGTCAGCACTGGTTCTGGAGGCCTCGGTACAGCTGGGCTGTGTGGTCCCATTTTGGTGACGGAGTGACAGACAGTGCTCATTTGCCAGAGTCGCCATAGGAAGAAAGAGTGCTGCAGCCTACTTGGAGCAAGGTGACTCCAAACACCGGCTTGGTGAGTGTCCAGCTGCGGGAGCTCAGCCAGGGAACTGTGTATGACAACATCACATTGCACAAGCACACGACAGCTGTGTGTGGTGCTTTTGCAAAGCACTGTTTTATGTACATATGCACACACCTATCTCTGTGTGTGCGCATGTGGGTTTGGATATAGAATCTTAGAAGTGCAGGATGGGAAGGGACTTTGATGGTTCATCTAGTCCAGTCCCCTGCACTCAAGGCAGGACTAAATAATAACTAGATCATTCCTGAGAGGTGTTTGTCTAACCTGTTCTCAAAAATCTCCAATGCCAGAGATTCCACAACCTCCCAAGGCAATTTGTTCCAGTGCTTAGCTACTCTGACAGTTAGTAAGTTTTTCCTAATGTCCAACCTAAACCTTACTTGCTGCAATTTAAGCCCATTGCTTCTTCTCCTATCCTCAAAGATTAACGAGAACAAATTTTCACCCTCCTCCTTGTAACAACCTTTTTATGTACTTAAAAATTTATGTCCCCCCTCAATCTTCTCTTCTCCAGACTAAACAAATCCAATGTTTTCAATCTTCCCTCATAGGTCATGTTTTCTAGACCTTTAGTCACTTTTGTTTTTCTCTTCTGAACTTTCTCCAATTTGTCCACAACTTTCCTGAAATGTGTTGCCCAGAACTGGACACAATACTCCAGCCGACACCTTATCTACGTGGACTAGAGTAGAAGAATGTCTCATGTCTTGCTTACAACACTCCAGCTGATACATCCCAGAATGATGTTAGCTTTTTCTGCAACAATGTTACTTTATATTTAGCTTGTGATCCACTATAACTCCAGATCCCTTTTCACAGTGCTCCTTCCTAGGCAGTTGTTTCCCATTTTCTATGTATGCAATTGATTGTCCTTTGCTAAGTAGAGTACGTTGCATTTATTCTTACTGAATTTCATCCCATTTTCTTCAGCCCATTTCTTCAGATTGTCCAGATCATTTTGAATTTTAATCCTATCCTCCACAACACTTACAACCTCACCCAGCTTGGTATCGTCTGCAAACTTTATAAATGTACTCTCTATGCAATTATCTATATCATTTATGAAGATACTGAACAGAACCAGACCCAGGACAAATCTCTGGGGGACCCCACTTGGTACGGGCTCCCAGCTTGCCTGTGAACCACTGATAACTACTGTCATGGAGTGTGGGGGAGTCAGCACCTGCACCCCTCTTCCCCGGATTCACTGGGAGTCTCAGCCAGCCAGTAGAACAGAAGGTTTATTAGAGATGCCAGGAACACAATCCAAACAGAGCTTGTAAATACAACCAGGACCCCTCAGTCGAGCCCTTCTGGGGGGCAGGGAGCTTAGACCCCAGCCCTGGGGCTCCCCGCATTTCACCCCACAGCTCCAAACGGGGGGGCAGGGAGGCCACACTCTGTCTGCGCCTCCCCTCTCTTCCGCAGTCGGCTTCCAACTGAAACTCTCCAGCCCCTCCTCTCCCTTTGTCTCCTTCCCGGGCCAGGAGGTCACCTGATCCCTTTGTTCTAACACCTTCAGCTCGCACCTTTGCAGAGAAGGGGCCCAGGCCATCAGTTGCCAGGAGACAGTGTGTCGGCCATTCTCTGTCATCACACTGGCCCTCTAGGGCTCTGCAATTACACACATTTATCCCACCACCTAGAGACTTAGCACATGCCTCGGGGAAACTGAGGCATAGAAACATTAAGAATAGTCCCATTCCGTCACAACTACTCTCTGGGAATTGTTTCCAACCCTAGTTTAATCTCATTTGTGCCTTGGCCTTTCTAATTTTGTTCCTATATTCTTGAGGGGTTTTTATATTTAGCCTTCAAAATTTGACCTAGTTTCCACATTTTGTAGGGCTTTTTTTTTTTTTTTTTTTTGAGTTTCAGATCATTGAAGATTTCCTGGAGAAACCAGAGTGGTCTCTTGCCATACTTCCTATCTTTTGTATGCAGTGGGATAGTTTACTCTTGTGTCAGACACAGATATAACTGCAGAAATACATGTTACAAGCAATGTATGGTTAACAGTTTAAAAGCACAAGTTCACAAAATGCTCAGTTTCTAAAGGCTTACAGCTAACTGTTATCTGTGTAGTAGCCTCTATATAGAGAAGAGATTTTGTATTGGTGATGCCTAAGGTGTTTCAGTCCGAATTATGCTGGTATGGCGATAGATTTTAAATGAATGGCAGTGGGCTGGAAGTCTACTTTCAAAATACGCACAAATATTGTGAATATATGAATTGCTGTTGTCAGTGTGTATTGAACTTGTTGAACTGTGAAATCCACCCATATTTTCAACAGAGAGATCAATCCCTCTTTGGAGCTCTGGGTATCCCCTTGTGTCAGAATGAGAACTGAGAACTTACACAAGAAGAGAGAAAAGGATAGAAAATATTTTTTAAAGTGGTTTGTGTAGAAACTGTACAGAAGTCTTCATTCCACCCTTTCTCAGCATAAAATACTGCATACATCCTATGAAAACAGGACAGGTATCTTGTTTTTCTCACCGTAATATCTTCTGCCCAGTTTTATTTAACCTCTAGTTTTATTTTTTATCCTGTAAAAATGAAGAAAACTGCAAATATACTTCCCAATGGATACTAAGAACTAAACAGGATTACTTGCCTTTATGAAGATACAAACATCACATAAAAAAGTTACATGGAAGAGCTAAACTATATTTACTGGGGGGGAAAAATCAATGGTTATTTCTCAGTAATTCGCACTTTAGAAATGCCAGGATTACATTTATTTTTAAGAATGGCTCAGAAACCATATTCCAGGGGCTTAATCAAAGTACTGACTGTGGCACAATATGTAGGAACTAGGCATAAATGCTCATGTTATGCCTGGAGAAGCAGAAGTGCTGTATCCAGGAGTTACCTATGCAGGATAATTGTGTGAGATTGCACTAAAGAGATCTTAGTGTTGTGAACAATAAAGTTTTTTGGAGGGGGAGGGCCTAGTCCAATATTAACCTAAAATCAGGTTTGGGGTGATTCACCATTTAGTAGCTTTATTATTACTTCTTGTATTAGCATTGCTATTAGCGCTAGTTTACTCTTAAAGATTCTTGTATGGTGAATCCTTAAAGCCACAGGAAGATTTCTTCCAACATTTTGGTTTGGATAGTGGGAGGTAATGTATTTTTCTTACAGTAAAAAGAAGCCAGAGAGGGGAGAGAGGGAAATGTATGAAGAAAAGTGAGTGGGGAATTTAAATTATTAACGTCTAGATGGCTCTACATGGCTGTACCATACAGAAGCTAAAGTCTTGTTTTAAAAAAAGAGCATGCAAAATGTACTTAAGGCCTGGTCCAAAGCCCAGGGAAATTAGTGGGAGTCTTTCCCTTGACTCCAGTGTGCTTTGAATCAGGCCCCTGGATTGTAAGCTTTTGGGGACAGGAATTTTCCTCTTACTATGCATCTGTACAGCACCTGGCACAATAAGGGCCTGCTTTTTGTTGGAATCACTAGGCACTAATGAAATCCAAACAACAATCACCATGGGGTTCCATTGCCTGTCACCTGAGGCAAGCAGTGTATTTTGTATACATGGGTCAGAAAAGTGACATTTCAGAGAAAGCAGAATTCAAGCACCGTTCAGAGAGAGTTATTCCATGTCACATTCATTTCAGAGAAATCATGAGCTAAACAAATTTCCCTTCTTCACACTAAACACTAGCCTCAAAGTACAGTGTCATTGTATATTAATTCCCCAGAGGATTTGAGGTCACAGCTTTCTAAATATGCTTTAAAAAGCTAAATTATACATCTGTTGAAAAATTAGAGCCCAAATGTTAAAACTCAGTAACTTCAGTTACAGTAAGTAGCCATGACTTCACAGCTGATGGTAAATTGACCTTCCTGTATTTCTTTCCTTATTATTTATAATAAGGTGATTGGTGGTTAATTATTAGCATTCAAGTGGACGCAATATGTAGCTCTTTAAGAACTATAATTTAGCATTAATTAACATCCACTTTAGATAAAGTTAACAGCCAATCTAGTTGTCTGTTAAACAAATGGAAATTAGAGTCTACTTGTCAGAGAAGGGGACTAGAGTGAATCTGGGAGATGTAATTTTTGAAATTTAATGTAAATCTAAAACCAACATCTAGAAACACAGTTGTGCTAGGAAAATCTTTTTATCCTTCAAGTAGAGCGAAGTCTAATAGACAGATATTTTTCAGTTTAAATGTTATAAGGAAATATCCACTGGCTTAGCTTAGTATAGCCCAATGGTATTAATGGAATACTAATTAAGAATCCCCAAACAATTCTCTCCTCTTTTTAACAGGAGGCTTGCACATATTGAACATTAACTTCAGTGAATATCCAGACTAAAATAGGGACAGGTCTCTGAAATCAGTAAATTATGCTAGAAATTCCCTTAATCATCTTAAACCTCATCTATCTGAATTTATCCCACATTCCCCATGACACTTAGATAATCAAAGTTTTACCATATACAGATAACACCATTCTGACGTATTGACATGAACTGTGGCTGTATAGATCATTGTTGTAACCAGGGTCCTATGGTTGCACCAGGTCTTGTATACAGGAGGTCAAGTGGGGTGTCTATGGAAAAGTTGTAGTTTGCTGATTATGATTATGCTGTCTCTATGTGTGTATCATTTTTGTATTTGAAGATATGAATATTGGCTATGTACTTATATCTCAAGTACCAAATCTCAATGTGTTTGATTCTAAGTAGCCTCAGTGAAGCATTGGTTCTCCGCACCCCCATAAAGAGAATTAATGAGCGAAGTTTTATAACTGAAACCATCTATTGTTTTCTCTTGTCAATATTCTGAAATATTCCTTAATTCTTCCAGTGAATCCTACATGAAAAGGAAACAAAGGATCTGATTTTTTTAAAGCAGGCCTAATTTACATGCATAATTACTACAGTTGTGTTCCCAAATCGAACCATTACTGATATTCCTCAAAGAGCGAGTGTAACAAGTCCTCTGCCCCCCTCCTCTTCCTGCAGGCTGCTGGCTGGCCCAATAAGGTGCAGGGAGGCTTCTTGTTATGCAGCACCCGTGGTGCTTTATTTACATACACTGTTTTCCCATGACCAATGTTGAGCTATATACAAGGCTTACTTCCCTCTTTCCCAAGCAGTCAGCCAGGAGACTGACCTTTCCCCTGGCTGCCTCCCTTTATACTGGCTCCCAGCCCTTATAGCTGCTGGCTTGTCAGGCCCGCAGGTGGAGCCAATCCCTGGGCCAGGCATCAGGCCTGTTCTACCAGCCCCAATCTCTCTCTCTTGATTGGAGCTGGCTGAGCAGGGGCTAATTAGGTGCTTTGCAGCAGCACCCTGCTACAGTGAGAGAAAAAGAAATTGACATCAAGCTCAAAATTAACAGCCAGAATCAAACTTATATTCCTGGGGGAATTCTGCGCCATGGCATGTGTGCAGAATTCATGTCCCCTGCAGATTTATTTGCTTTCCAACAGAAAATGACTTTCTGACCAGGAAGCAAAGGGAAGCCACAAGAGTGGTCCCGTGCCCCTCCACAGCAGTGTGGGTGCCTTGTTTCATAAGAACATAAGAATGGCCATACTGGGTCAGAAAAAAGGTCTATCTAACCCAGTATCCTGTCTTCCGACAGACGAGGGTGGCCAATGACAGGTGCCCTAGAGGGAATGAACAGAACAGGCAATCAAGTGATCCAATCCCTGTTTATCATCCATTCCCAGCTTCTGGAAAACAGAGGCTAGGGACACCATCCCTGCCCATCCTGGCTAAATGCTATAGATGGACCTATCCTCCATGAATTTATCTAGTTCTTTTGTGAACCCTGTTATAGTCTTGGCCTTCACAATATCCTCTGGCAAAGAGTTTCACAGGTTGACTGTGCGTTGTGTGAAGAAATACTTCCTTTTGTTTCTTTCTTTTAAACCTGCTGCCTATTAAATTCATTTGGTGACCCCTAGTTCTTGTGATTGGCCTTCTGGGCAGTTGGTGCTGTGCTTTCATATCCTTGTACCATTCTTAGTTACTATAATGGTAGGCACTTCAGAAATATAGGGAGATAGATTCACTTTTGGTCCTTGGAAAATGCACGTGCAAATTTGGTCCCTGATCCTGCAATTTACAATGTACTGATGTTTTGCCGTGACCATGCAGATCCCCACTGAACTCAGACCACGCCTGTCAAGGGTTTAACAGAAATTAGCCACCACATTTTGCTAGCACCAGCTTCTGCTCCATCTGGTTGCATCCATTGACTGGTTCAGAGGAGGAAGCAGATGGTGTATATGCAGCCTACAGATGCTAGGAATGCTGTAGTGAGCTTTGCACAGCAGTGTCAATTAACATAACCAAGGTTGGTAACAGGAAGGTCTTATTTCCAGGCCGGCTAGGTTGGAATAACAAAAAGTTCAACATCATTTAAGAAATGTACACTATGTTGTACAAAAAAAATAATCACTCAGCTGACTCTTGGAGGCATGCTGCTGCCCCTTTTCAGCTGTTCTTCCCATCTGTGCTCTCAGTCCATTTGGGTTTTTGTTCACAATCTGAAGTTAAATCTATGAGCAGAAAATTTTAGTTTTTGAACTAAACTCTGGTCAAATATTTCTACAGAATAAGTTGAAGCACACAAAGGATGCTATATGATATGTAAAGAGCCCCTTCTGGCTGAGAGCTACAGGGAGGGTCCCTTTTGGTTAATCTGTTAAAGATGTAACCTGTAGACCGTGAGGGTTATGTATGCAAATGCACTGCCCAAATTCTGAGGCAACTCTAAACTACCCTAAATCTTAAAGGTGTCTAGATTAATAGATTTTGAGACTAGCAGGGACCATTAGATCATCTAGTCTGACTTCTTGAATTTCATAGGCTATTAATTTTCACCCAGTTACCCCTGTATTGAGCCCAATGACTTGTTTGGCTATCATTTTTGTGGCTTTTTTCTGCACCGTTTCCCATTTTTCAACATCCTTTTTAAAATGCAGACAGCAGAACTGGATGCAGTAATCCAGCATTAGTCTCATCAAGGCCATACACAAAGGTAAAAATTGCTTCCCTTCTTCTACTCTACACCCTTGTTTATACATCCAAGGATCACATTAGCCTTCTTTGCCACAGCATCACACTGGGAGAGCTTGTGGTAAATTGCTCATCCACTATGACCCACAAGTCCTTTTCAGAGTCACTGCTTTCAGCCCTACCACCAGCATTCTTTGTTCTTAGATGTATGACCTAATGTTTGTCTGTATTAAAATACATTTTGTTTGAATGGATTCAAGCTTGCCATGATCCAGATCACTATATATGACTGTCCCGTCGTCAGCATTATTTACCACATCCACACATTTTATCAGGGATAAGTTCATATTTACTGCCAGATCATTGATGAAAATATTGAATAGCATCAGACATAGTAGCAGAAGCCCACTAGAAACACCCATATTCGATCATGATTCCCATTAACGACTACTTAGAGATCAGTCAGCTGGCTCTTAATCCATTTAACATGTGCTTTACTGATAGTGTATAGTGCTAATTTTTTTAATGAAAAAGACATGTGGTACTAAGACCTTATGAAAGTCTATACATACAGTACATCTACAAGGTAACTTTTGTCAACCAAACTTGTAATAGCATCAAAAAATGAAATCAAGTTTGTTTGAAAAGACTATTTTTCCTATAAACGATGCTGACTAACATTAATCACATTCCTATTCACTGCTCTACAGCCAAAATGCTTCTGAAATAAATGTAGTCAAACTTTACTAATTCTGGGTCACTGAGAACGAAAATGATGCTTAAAATTGTTGATTGGCTCTAGTTTTCAAGACATGCTATTGGGTCAGTATATACGACCCTTGACTTGGGAATGGCGGAGGATA
Organism: Chelydra serpentina; assembly: GCA_037349315.1. NCBI lineage: Eukaryota > Metazoa > Chordata > Testudines > Chelydridae > Chelydra > Chelydra serpentina. Next base: position 3,861,392 of record JBAIAC010000023.1, read on the forward strand.
AGTGAGTTATAGGGATCTCAATTTAAACCAGAAATGACTAAAATACATCTTTGACTGGATCTATGAATAAATCTATGACTGGGTTTGGACAGTACTTGCTTTTTAGGCAAAACAATAAATGATGCAATCTGAAGCTGGTATTACGTCATACATGATAGGAATTGCATCATGTTATTCCTAGAAGTCATGGATGATGCAATCATAACGAAGCTTACATCACTCTGCTGAACAAATTGCCCTATATCAGCTCTAGAAATCATACAGTGTCGTGCTCTCTTATTTGTCAGTGTTTGATTTTGCAAAGGGACACATTTCTGTTTAGCCAAAGTGAGCAGAGATGCCTCGTACTTGTGTGAACAGTGCAGATAACTTCTGCTATGTTTGTGGTGAAGTGACTTTTGCATCACAAAAGCGCAGTATAACCACTATGGTTAAGAAAGCCTATCACCTTTCTTTTGGCTGCAAAATTGGAGATCAGGACAAGAGGTGGGCCCCACACATATGCTGCAACACTTGTGCAACAAATCTTCGCCAGTGGTTGAACAGGAAAAGGAAATCTATGCCTTTTGCAGTGCCAATGCTTTGGAGAGAGCCAACAGATCATGCCAGCAATTGTTACTTCTGCATGGTGCCTCCAGTTGGGAAAGGTGTGTCAAAGAAGAAAAAGTGGAATGTTTGGATAATGCACAGTCCATCAGCTATACGCCCAGTACCCCACGGAGAAGGACTGCCAGTTCCTGATGCACTAGAATCATTCTCACTTGAGTCAGACGAGGAAGTGGAAGAGGATGAAACTTCTGGTCCTGAACCATCAGTGTCACAGGACCCACATTTTCTCCCATCCTCCTCCTCTGAACCACACCTCATAACACAAGGTGAACTGAATGACCTTGTCAGGGATTTGGAACTACCCAAGAGTAAGGCAGAGCTTTTGGGCTCCAGACTACAGCAGTGGAATCTCCTGGCAGGTGATGTTAGGGTTTCCATGTTCCGTGACCGTCCAAAGGATCTTGTCCCATTCTTCTTCATGGAAGGTGATCTTGTAGCCTGCAACAACATCGATGGTGTGATGGCAGCCCTCAACATCGAAGACGCGTCTTAAAGCTGTTTTACTGCATAATGGCAATCATTTGCCATCAATTCCAGTTGGTCATGCAGTCCATATGAAGGAAACCTATGACAACATGAAACAAGTTTTGAGGTGCATAAACTATGACCAACATCAGTGGCAGCTTTGTGGCGATTTGAAGGTTGTTGCTCTCTTGCTTGGTCTGTCACACAAAGTACTGCTGTTTTCTCTGTGAATGGGATAGTCGTGCAAGAGATTCCCACTACATCAAGAAAGATTGGCCACTCCGACAGTCATTGGAGCCTGGGAGGAAAAAAGTGTTCAGCATCCACCACTTGTTGAATCAAGGAAGATTTTGTTACCACCCTTACACATCAAGCTGGGTCTGATGAAGAACTTTGTCAAGGCCAGTGACAAAACACAAGCAGCTTTCAAGTACCTCTGTGGAAAATTTCCAAGGTTAAGTGAAGCTAAGATAAAGGAAGGTGTCTTTGTTGGTCCTCAGATTCATGAACTTCTTTGAGATGATGCATTTCACCATGCACTGCGTGGCAAGGAAAAAAAGGCATGGAAAGCCTTCCAGTTAGTGGCAATAAATTTTCTCAGAAACAACAAGGCAGACAAAACTACAGGTTGTTGGTGGAAAACCTCCTCAAGGCATACAAAAGCCTTGGTTGCAACATGTCACTAAAGATACATTTTTTGCACTCTCAACTAGATTTTTTTCCACCGAACTGCGGAGCAGCGAGCGACGAGCACGGCGAGCGATTTCACCAGGACATTGCAACAATGGAGAAACGCTATCAGGGCAAATGGAGCCCATCAATGCTTGCAGACTATTGCTGGACAGTGACAAGAGATGCTCCATTTAATGAATACAAGAGACAAGCCAAGAAGCGCCGATTAGACACTGAATAGGACTAAACTATGTACATAATAGTTTTTTGCCTTTTGTTTCATAATACATTTTATTTATATAACCCCTTTGCTGATTTTTAAAGTGTTACATAAACAGGACAGGTGAAATAGTATCATGTAAAGCAAGCATAAACACATGAAAAGACCTAGGTTTACAATTTATGATTAAAACTCTACTATCTACACAATATACATAGACATAAAATGTAAAAACTTAAATATCTTAGAAACAGTAGCCAAGCAGTTGTTTTAATTGTCATATTTGAATTCAGCACATCAAAATACATACTAAATAGCACATTTTATCTCTGAAGCAGACGACTTCTCAAAAATTGTAGACCAGTGGAATCCTGTATCAGCTTTTCCATGATTTTGCCTGGGATTGATGTCAGACTAACAGGCCTATAATTAAGCGAGTCATCCCACTTCCTCTTTTTGAATGTGGCACAACATTAGCAGTCTTCCACAGGTCTGCATTTTTCCTAGTAGTCCAAGATTTATTAAAAATTAATATCAGTGGGCCAGAAATCTACTTATCCAGCTCTTTAAGGATGCTTGGGTGCTAGTTATCCAGATCTGCTGATTTAAAAATGTTTATCTCTAGAAGATGTTTTTTAACATCCTCCTTGTATACTAATAGACTAGAAAGCCATTAATCTTCCTCATGTGATATGAATACATCATCCTGATTCTTTCCAAATACAGAACAGATATTTACTGAATACTTCTATCTTTTCTGCTTCATTAACAATTTTACCATCTTCATCTAGTAGTTTATGATTTCTTTTGTCCTAATACAATTTTCTCCTCCTAATCTTTAGCCCTGTGTAGCATGGATTTTTCTTGGATATCTTTAACTTCCCTCATCAATTTTCTACACTTTATAGCTCCTGACTTAGACTGATTGCTATCTACTTCCCTTTTTTAATTTGCTTTATCTAAATCTATAGATATATTATTTCTAATTACCTTCACTTCCCCACTGAATCAGGAAGAGCTTTAACCCAAAGTTGTCCTCTTTCTTTATTATGACATTCTGGCTTCATGGCCATATTAATTAGTTTACATTCACATTTTCCTGTCTAAATTTTTCCTTCCAATCAATTTCACTCAAATTATCATTACCTTTGTGAAATTAGCTCTTTTGAAGCACCAAGTAGATATATTACTGGCTGTGACTGTTCTGTTTACACATATTGAATATTATCAGGTCATGATCACTGGTCCCTAAGGAAACTACCAACTTCCAGTCCAGAGAGTAAATAATCTTCCTTCATCAATGAAGTCCAAAGGAGTTACCTCATGTTGGGTGCAATACCTTTTTGTGTTAGAAAATCATTATCTATAATTTTTAGATTGATATAACCTTCAACTTCGTCAGGCTGCTTCCTCCCCCTCCCAGTGTGTATGTTACAATAGACTTCTTTGACTCACCACCATTTGCCAATATTTAAGCTTCTTCTGTTGTGTAAATTACACCCACTAAATTCCCTTATACCATTCATTTATGTATCATAAGTGGGAGTAAATTATTTGTGACGGATGGTGTCTGCTATTAGCATTGCCTAGTGGTTCACCTAGCCTTAAATATTTCCTCCAGACAACAGTCACGCCCTGTGGTGGTCTGTCTTTTGGTGGGGGGTGGATGTGACCCTTCAGTAAGGTCACCAATCATTCTTATCTCGTCACAGGGTGATGGAATCCCAAGGAAGATATGGGGTTCCCTTCCCTCATGATTTGGGGGGCGGGGGAGGGACTATGAGTTCATCTATTGATCCCTATGGGTGTCCAATCCCAGCTGTGGGATACTACAGGTCTTTACCCTGTCGTTTCATCCCCAAGGAAGAGTCTAGAAGTGAGGCTTTTCATGCCCTTCTTAACAAGGGGAGCAGGCTGTGGTCCAGACCCCTGTAAGAGGCACCAATGTCCAGCACCCAGGACTGTCTTAAAGCCTGTCTCTTCAGGCTACTTCTCCTACCACCCACTCGCTCACCAAAGTTTTACAGTTTGCCTCAAAGTAATAAAAGAAAAAGAATAATTGAACCTTCAGCCCCTCTGGGCTCAGCAGGCAGGCTGAGTTATCTCATCTCTTAAGTTATCTCTCAGGGAAAAGGCTTCTGCAGAGCCCTTCTTCAGGATCTTGCAGGGTAGGTCTCTCTCCCTGCCCTGTCAGGCCCCTTCTGAGCTGTCTGGCTCCCTGTAAGCTTCCCCTCCAACTGGAGCATGCTGTGCAGGTGGAGTCACCTGGGCCCAGCATTGTTCCTGAACCCCTTCAGTTCCAGTGTGGGGTTTATACACATAATTCTCAGGGAGACTAGACCTAATTTATGTCACCTTCACATACTGCCTGTCAATTGAATCCTGCCATCAAATGGTTTCTGCTATATGGTGCCTACTTCTGTGATATCTGACTACCAGCTGGCATGCAACAAATGCACAGAAAGAAAATTCATGTATGCAAAATGGTGGAAATATTCAATCCATGCAGTATGGCATTATAAACATAATAAAATACATTTTAAAAATGCTGTTTTTATTAAAACTGGACTGAAACGGCAGGGTTTTCTTACAGCTGTGATTACTCCCTTCCCCCCCCACCCCCAACTCCAAAAAGGATATTTTAAACTTGCTTGTATGTGATCCTTTAAGCTCAGTTATTGAAGGTATTCGGCATATCAGTTAAGTGGATTCTTGAGTACTTTCTTTGTAGTTTCCCTTCAGTATTATCAGATTTTGAAGGGAGACATTTATAACCCATTATATACAGATATCCTTCACATCTTCTAAAGAAAGACTCTCTCAGATCTTTTTGCACACTAAGTTTCAATACATAATTCGCTTTTAAGGCTATGTTATAAACTCTTGAAAATAGGTGGTTGTTTTTTAATGGAAATTTGGCAGATCCTTAACTACAGTGTTGCTAGGATGAGACTATAATAGAGATTTAATATGGTACTATATTGCTACATGCAACATTCTATCATGAAAACTGCAATTACTTTCAACAGAACAACAACTGCAAGCCAGAAATGCTGACCTGACTTTTCTTCTTTTAGGAAAAGCCTGAATCATGTTCTGCACATCATAAAATGGAAAGGAAGATATCTACTGATATAAACTTTCATCTATGTTTTAAAATCATGTTCAGAGTGTAAATAGCTGATCAAGTTAAGTCACAGGGCCAGATATTCAACAGGTATAAATTGTTGTAGTGCCAATGGAGCCTTGCCAATTTACGCCAGTGCTTGAGTCAATTAATGCTCTATTGTAATTTCTTTCAGCAGGTGTTGTGTGATATTGGGTAGATTACCTCTTATGTACTAAAAGGCATAAGAAATCTGACAGCATTCCAGCATAGGAAATGAAAAAATGGCTTTGAAAACATTGTTTGCTGCATTTCCAATATATTTCCACTCCGTGCATGGATAAGGAAGGAACAGTAGCACAGCCTCCCTGAAATCCCTGCTGAGGGACTTCTGGTTATTTCAGGCTCTAAAATTTACATCATATTGGGGAGAAAAATAAAGCTAGTGTATATTGATATAGTACAATACATAAGTTAAAGTTTCAAAACTAACATAAGAACATTAGAATGGCCATACTGGGTCAGACCAAAGGTCCATCCAGCCCAGTATCCTGTCCACCGTCAGTGGCTAATGCCAGGTGCCCTGGAGTGAGTGGACCTAACAGGTAATGATCAAGTGATCTCTCTCCTGCCATCCATCAGCCCCCTCTGACAAACAGAGGCTAAGGACACCATTCCTTATCTATCCTGGTTAATAGCCATTAATGGACTTCATCTCCATGAATTTATCCAGTTCTCTTTTAAACCCTGTTATAGTCCTAGCCTTCACAGCCTCCTCAGGCAAGGAGTTCCACAGGTTGACTGTGCGCTTTGTGAAGAAGAACTTCCTTTTATTTGTTTTAAACCTGCTGCCCACTAATTTCATTGGGTGGCCCCTACCTAGTTCTTCTATTATGGGAACAAGTAAATAACTTTTCCTTATTCACTTCCTCCACACCACTCATAATTTTATATACCTGTATCATATCCCCCCTTAGTCTCCTCTTTTCCAAGCTAAAAAGTCCTAGCCTCTAATCTCTCCTCATATGGGACCCGTTCCAGACCCCTAATCATTTTAGTTACCCTTCTCTAAACCTTTTCTAATGCAAGTATATCCTTTTTGAGATGAGGACACCACATGTGTACGCAGTATTCAAGATGTGGGTGCACCATGGATTTGTATAAGGGCAATAAGATATTCTCCGTCTTATTCTCTATCCTTTTTAAAATGATTCCTAACATCCTGTTTGCTTTTTTGACTGCCGCTGCACACTGCATGGACGTCTACAGAGAACTATCTACGTGACTCCAAGATCTTTTTCCTGATCAGTTGTAGCTAAGTTAGCCCCATAGGCGCCGACGCCGTGGGTGCTCCGGGGCTGGAGCACCCACGGGGAAAAATTGGTGGGTGCTCCGCACCCACCGGCAGCTCCCCGCCCGCCCCGGTGCCCACGCCTAGCTTACCGCAGCACCGGGCGATGTTGCAGGGCCCCGCCACCGACGCTGGGCGATGTTGCGTCGGGGGCGGGGCCCCGCGACATCATCCGGCGTCGGGGGCGGTGCCCGGTGTTGGGGGCGGTGCCCGGCATCGGGGGTGGGGCCCTGCCGCCAACGCTGGGTGTCAGCACCCAGCGACGCTGACGGAAGTCAGCGTTGCTGGTTAGCCCCCATCATATTGTATGTATAGTTGGGGTTATTTTTTCCAATGTGCATTACTTTACATTTAGCCACATTAAACTTCATTTGCCATTTTGTTGCCCAATCATTTAGTTTTGTGAGATCTTTTTGAAGTTCTTCGCAGTCTGCTTTGGTCTTAACTATCTTGAATAGTTTAGTATCATCTGCAGACTTTGCCACCTCACTGTTTACCCCTTCTTCCAAATCATTTATGAATAAGTTGAATAGGATTGGTCCTAGGACTGACCCTTGGGGAACACCACCAGTTACCCCTCTCTGACCTGTTCATTTATTTTGGTATATAGCACATCATGAATATATACTATTTAATATGTTTGTGTATATTTTTAATATTAGTGTATGGTCCTGTGTATTGTAGAGTTGATATGATTTTGTTTTGAAAGTCAAATACAGTAAAAACTGATTTATCCGGCACTTCACCAACTGGAAAGCTCCATAAACTGGCATTTCTGATCTTCATTGAAAGTCTGGCTTATAGACCAGTCGGCACGGGGTCAGCAGGGGGTTGGGGCATGGGAGGGGGTGCAGAGCGCGAGCTCTGAGAGGGAGTTTGGGTGTGGAAGGGGGCATCAGGTGTTGGGGGAGGTGTGGGGTGCTGGATCCGGAGGGCGCTCACCTTGGGTGGCTCCACGCGAGCAGCGACCTGTCTTGGCTGTTCTTAGGTGGAGGCGAGGCAGGCTGCTCTGTGTGCTGCATCTGCCTGCAAGCGCCGCCCCTGCAACTCCCATTGGCTGCTGTTCCTGGCCAATGGGAGCTGCGGAGCCAGCACTTGGGATGTGGCCAGCGCGCAGAGCCACCTGCTGTGCCTCCACCTAGGAGCAGTCGGGACAGGTGGCTGCTTGTGGGGAGCTACCCAAGGTGAGCCTCCCCCCCGGATCCGGCACCCGGCACCCTGCACCCCTTCTTGCTCCCCAAGCCCCCTCCCACACCCAAACTACCTTCCAGAGCCTGCACCCCCTCCTGTGCCCCAACATCCAGCCCTGCACCCCCTCCTGCGCCCAAACTCCCTCTCTCTTAGTTAACCGGCATTTTTCACTTACCGGCACCCCCCATTCTCCCAATGTGCCAGATAAAACAGCTTTTACTTTATATAGGAGAAGATATACGAACAAATCTCTTGTTACCTTTTACAAGAGCCATTTGCTGTATATACTCTATATCCAATTCAGTATACACATGCACTCAAGAAAACTCATTTCCTATGGCCCTCACTGCTCTTTAGATGGGCGAGTTGGTTGCCAGAAGACATGGCTTTCTTAAGGACGGATGCATACAATTTCTGGTCTGCCATTTATTGTCACGCTGATGACCCCGCCAGTTACTTCAGCTCTGATTTGGAGTATTTTTTTTAAATACCAAAAAATAGACCTGTTTCTTCAAATTATTCTACTGCACATAACCATTCATCTTCACAACAACTCTTCAATGTGTATTCTTGCACAGTTTTGTTTACCAATGCTTTCATGAAAAATATATGGGTCAGATCCTCAGCTAATGTAAATTGACACACCTCCATTGACTGAAATGGAGCTATACTAATTTGCATCAGCTGAGAATCTGGTCCATAGTAGATAACTTGTGACAGCCCTCACTCAGGGTTGGTAGGGGAGCGCTGCCTAATGGTTAGGGCTTAGGCTGGTGACGTGCAAGGAGCGCAGATCCTCCCACTCCACAGGGCTCCAACCCAGGGTCCTTTGAGGGCTATCAGTGCTCTGACAGCTGGGGAGGCGTTAGGCATCCCTCCCTGGGCCACATCCTACCACCCCCCAGCAATTGTCCCAAGGCAGCATGAGGGCAGCTGCTTCCTCCTGGGGCAGCTCAGTCCAAGGCTTTCCCCTGCTGGGGTAGTCCAAACAAAAACAAAGGAGATCAATCCAGTCCAGAGTTCATAGGAGAGGGCAATGCTTCCCTCTCAGTGTGCCTCTGCAGCAGGCCCCTCCTTCCCTCAAGGAGGGGCCTTTGGCCAACTGTTTTGGGAGAGATTCTGCCTTCCCTCAGCTCATCTCCCTGAAGCTGCAGGTTGCAGATCTGCTCTCCTGCCTAGTCTGCCCCCAAATGAGCTGCTCCCCTACCTTTTAGCTCCTTCTCCTGTGGGTACATTTGCTATAGGCGTGGCATGGCAGGGCTTGCTGAATCCAGAGTAGTTCCTTAACCCCTTGTTGCTCAGTGTGGGGTTTGTTCTCTCCATCACAAACATGAACAGAAAAAAGTAAAAATAGAATTTACAGCCCTAGCTATCTAATCTATTTGATGTATATTGGAACCCATACAGGGAACCATGCCTATATAGCGTAGACAGAGATAAATCTGATATTGTAGAGGTATATAAAATAATGAAAGGTGCAGAGAAGGTAAATCACTTTGCTTATTTACTGTCTCAAAACACAAGAATGGGGGATATACAAAGAAATTAAATGACAAATTTAAAGCTGATTAAAACACATTTTATATAACTTAACTTATGAGTAACTTGCAGAACTCAAGTTAAGTGTGTGCATACGTCTTTGCAGGATTGTGGCCTGGGGTACCCAACTCCAGGCACCTACGTTTGCAAATGTTGTTTGCATTAACCCCAAACCAACTTGGGTGCCTAGTTGGTAACAGCTTAAAGGACATGGATTCTCAAATGCTGAGCACCAGCCCTCTGACAATCAGGTCACTTCAAGGCATCTCAGTTTACACACTTCAAAATAGGATCACCATTAAGGCTATTAACTGTAACTTGTGACTTTGCTATTGTTATAGATGTCACATGGAAGGGGCTCAGATATAATGGTGATGGGCGGGAGTATAAAACCCTAAAATAGATAATTTGCCCTCATTAATCAGTCTTTCCATTACACGTATGTGTTTTTGTTGCTGTCCCATTTATCCCTGCACTACATTGCAGAATGCCACCACCCCAAAAAAAAAAAAAAAATCTCTCCCATTCCCAGTGCCTTCTTTATCTATTTAGAAAAGAAGTGTTGAACATTTTCTGTCTTCCAGGATGCGCATCAGTCAGTGATTCCTTAATCTAGGTTTATTTTCCAGACCCTCAGTTCAATTTCTCTAAGTGTTTGAGCCCTTCATGTTTTTTCGTATGAATGTATCTGTTCACTGGGGGCAATGTGAAGTGGTGCTTTTCCAGGTCTTATGAATATTTAGTCATTTGCACATCTCTCTCACAAACTGAAGATGCATATTATAGTAGTCATTGCTCTAGCAGCTGTATGTTTGCTTTACGGTTTTCATATTTCTCTGGCTACCCTAGAGTAATGCGTTCTGTACAGGAGAGATTGTGTAGCCTTGATATTCACAGATAATTGTACTGTAAATTCTCTTACAATCTTCTGTTGTTATGTTTGTCTGTACGCTTGCGCAACACACTGAAAAGATTATGTATCTAAGTCAGTCCTAGCAGAATTAGATACAACTCCCACTGAAATCAATGCAAGTTGCACCCAGTTATGCCAGGGTTAAATTTAACCCTACATTGTCGACATCAACACCCTACATCCTTAGTTAATGTATAAGACCAATAAGAGGGCTAGGCATCAGCTCCTGGCAGGCCATGATAACATATACTAATTTGTTCATTTTGAACCTTCATTTCATTGTTCTGCTCAATTGGGTCAATAACGCTGATTCTCAGGTCTTAGTCATCTCATGATTTGCATCTCCCCACACATTTAGACTTAGAAAATGATAGCTGGTTGCATGTTGTTACAGTTTTTGTATGTTGACTTCTTGGAGGAATTGTGGTTAAGTTTGTTAAAACTGCTGGAATAAACTAGAACTGGCATGAATAAAACAATCTAATGAAAACCATGTGGGAAATAGGTGTGAGCACTGGCTAGTGGACAGTGATGGAAAATGCCATTTCAGTACCAATGTGTTCCTGTCCCAAGTGAACATTAAAAGTCTGGCCAAAGCCCTCTGGAGTCATTTGCAGTCTGTCCATTGATCTAAATGGGCTCCACACCAGGCCCTAAATTCAGTTCAAAACAGATATACAGACAACCCTGGGGAGCAAATGGTGTGCAAATGACATACAGGTCATCATCATGACATTTCATTTAAAGACACATGGCACAGAACATGTTTGTCTATAACATCTCTGGACTCCAGACTCTGAAATACAAAAGTAAAACAAAAGGAGAAGGCTGCGAGTTTAACAAACAGAACTGCATGTTGTCACCTCTGGTGACCTTTGGTAAAAATGTACATTGCCATATCTTTAACCTTAAACTGAACAGATTAAGGGAATGGGGCCCTGAGGCCTAAAGAAGTTAATCATAACAAAAAAGTTTCACAGTGCTCCAAGGCAACTAGAATTAAAGCACTTCTATAACTGAACACACTGTACTGAAGAATCTTGACTGCAATGCTGTACAAAATCAAATTTATCTACTCATATACAAGCTATATCAGTAAGAAGACAGACTGCAGCACTTCAGTGCATCCTACAAATTATGACACAAGAGACTTTGGCTTACTAGCATTAAGAACAAATGAAAGGAAACTGTGAATCCCAAAGCTCCAGTTAATAGAAGTGTAAAGGGAAAAATTGGAAATTTTGCAGTTAGTCAGTGGGCTGACTGCTGCCATTGGCAAGGCCTATACATAGATATTTTCTAAGAAAAGCACTGGTATATTTTATTACATGAAAATACAATATGTTTCTCCTACTTTGGGTTTGTAAAGTACATAGATTTTTTGTTAGTGAGGTGAGCAATGCTCTGTAAAAGTTTGTCACAATATCAGATTCAGTCAGTCCATTTTTATTTGACTCCCCCACATGTTTCAAGCATCCCATCCTCTTTAATTTAAAGACTCCTGTGTATGGAGTGTTCTAACCTTTCCTGGTATGGATGCACGATAGAATTGTATTTATAAGGTGTGCCCTTTTTACAACAGATCTACTTAAGTTCTGTTTCTAAACAGTATGTGTCAGGTCTTCAGCTGCTGCAAACTGGCGTCTCTATACTGATTTCAATGGAGCCATGCTGATTTACACCAGCTGATGATCTCAGCTCATATGTTTTATGAGACAGCATCCTGCACTCCTTACTCAAGCGAAAGATCCACCAATATCAACAAGTATTTTACCTGAATAAGGAGTGGAGATTAGGACCTACATTTACACACACTTGGCCCATGAGTTAGAGTTATTGATGTTTCACATGGCTCAGTAATGGAATAGTAACCTTAACACCGATGCTACTTATATATCAAAAGATATTTTCAGGTTAAGTTGTACCCAAGAACTTGCAGAGGTAGATTATTTAGCATGTGTCCTATGTAATGCTTGTTTTCCAGCAATGACTTTGGACACTAGCAATAACCATCACTATAGGCGGAGAAAAATTGAAAGTGATTGTTGAAGTAGTGCTTTTACATCTTTATAAATAAAGATTTCCAGATTAAAGGGGAATGCTAACCTCTCAGTAGACAGCTGTACCAGGATCCGAATAACCCTCAGACACTTAGGGCAGGATTTTCAAAAGCGCTCAGCATTGGCTTAACTCTGCTCTCACGGACACATTGTCAATGGAAGTTTTACTATTGACTTTAGTAGGAGCAGTTTTCAGCCAATGATGCGTGACTTTGCACACATTCATAGATATATAGATTCATAAAATCCATGACCAAAGGGACCTCAGTGATCATCTAGTCTGACCTCATGTATAACACAGGCCATAGAACCTCCCCAAAATAATTCCTAGAACAGATTTTATAAAACTACCAACCTTGATTTAAAAATTGTCAGTGATGGAGAATCTACCGCGACCCTTGGTAATTTGTACCAATATAATAAGATTTCTCATTCTGCCACAGTAAATAAAATCTATAGACATCTTAACCGAGCAAATAAAACTCTGTACACACTCAGACAATCCCAGCTCTGCAAAAGCTTGGGAGAAAGAGTGAGCGCAAGAAGTATATCAAACTGTCTGGTACCTTATTGTGAAAGGCCAAACAGCCAACACATGGGAAGGGCTTATTGTATTCCCCTTTACCAAATGCTACAGGTCCAAATTCTAATACCTTCATTCACTTTGAGTAGTGCCTTATTGTGGGACTATTAATTGCAATGGGATACTTGAGGAGCTTTTGGTGGGATTTGGTATCTACCACAGACACAGAAAATGATTGAAATCAATGGGACTGCTCAAGAGTAAGGTACTAGCCAATGAGAGTAAGGCCCATTGTTTTTTAGAGTCTTTTGTTTGTATGTGGGTACATCCCCTCAGAAGTGACCATCTTCAAGGTGGTAGATACCTTGGGAAGAATCATAGAAATGAGATGTATAAGGCCAAGCGAAAGGCAGAAAGTGAAGGATAGCTACAGGGCCGGACCACAACATTTTGGCACCTGAGGCGGGGAGCTCAAATGACACCCCAATACCCCCTCACTTGGGCCAAAACTTTGAAAGGTCTCAATTCTGCCTTATTCCTGCTTTACTCCTCCCATGGTACTGCTCTGCTACCTACCCCAAAAAAGGAGAACTAACAACTTAAAATGCCTTGTTCAAAAATGTTAAGTAACACTTAACTTTCAAATGCCTGAACAGCAAATGTAACTTTTCTTGTCTGCATAGTAAACACTGGCATTTTTATCTGTTTGAATAATCAAAGTGGTGCTTTCTGTGCCTTCTTGGTTGCAAAGATTTGAACTGCTTCCTGAAGGTCCGCAGTCTGGGCCAGCTCATGCTCTATTGAGATGGTTGCAAGGCCGACCAGCCTCTCCTGTCGGGGTGGCTCTATGTCTTTTGCTGCCCCAAGTATGGCAGTCAGGCGGCCTTCGGTGGCATGCCTGCAGGCGGTCCCTGCTTACTGGGATTCGGCGGCGTTTCCGCGGGTGATCCTCCGGTCCCGCGCCTTCGGTGTGCTCACCGCCGAATTGCCGCCAAAGCCGCGGGACCTGCTGATCTCCCGCAGGCATGCCGCCGAAGGCAGCCTAAATGCTGCCCTCACAGCGACCGGGCAGGCGCCTCCCGCGGCTTGCCGCCCCAGGCACGCGTTTGCTGCGCTGGTGCCTGGAGCTGCCCTTGTCTCCTGTGTCATTGTGGGGTGTAGATGTGTTTTTATTAACTTCAGCTTGGAGAAGCTGCGTTCTCCACTGGCAAGTGTTACAGGAAGTGTTAGAAGTTTGTGCAGAGGAACAAAAGCATTTGAAAAGAGGGTGGTCATCTTATTTGTGCACATATATTCCAGAACAGCCTTTGGAGTTGATCTCTCTGAAATATATCTTGAAAGGGCTTTCAGTTCATCACCTAAATCACTCACATCAATATTGCGCATGTCATCGTGTGTCAACACTGTCTCTAGTGCCCTGCATTGCTGGTGTAGGTCTTCTTCAGGTATATTGAGGAGTTTTGGAATATCATACAACATCCCAAATATATTGCTGTGTTCCTTGAGCTGCATGAAACGTTCTTCAACTGACTGTATTGCTCAATCTAGCACCTGGTTAAAGAATTCAACTTTGAATGTTTGTTTGGGGTCTCTTATGGGATTATCCTGTGCCTCGTAATCAAAATGTCTTCTTCGGTGACTCTTGTATGGGAGCAATAGCTTCAGTGTGAAGTACCTCTGCCAACTTCTGTACACTCTTCAGAATGTTTTGAAATCCCTCATCAGACCGGTAAGACTGTAGGTATGACTTTGCTTTGTCCAGTTGTTCCATTGCTCCAGATATATCAAGGTCAACACCTTGGAGTCTCTTGCTTACAACATTTATTTCAAACAGTATGTCATGCCACAACACTAAGCCACACAGAAATTTGAAGTTATGTATGTTTCTGGGATTCCATTTCCCTCTGCCACTGTTCTCCCACGAACAGTTCCTGTCATAGCAACTATGGCATCATCTATCTTTCCAATTTGGTGTTTGATAGCCTTTATCGCTACCATTCGACTTTTCCATCGTGTGGCACTCAGTGGTTTCCGTGTCAGAGAGGATGTTCGCAGATGTTGCTTCAAAATTTGCCATTGATGATTTGATGCAGAGAAAAATACATAGATGCTTTGAATTACATTAAAAAATTTAGCAGCCTCACTAGACGCTGATGCTGTATCACTAACCACCAAGTTCAATGAATGAAAACTGCATGGGACAAAAAAAGCTTGAGGGTTTAACTCTCGGATCCATGTTTGCACTCCTCTGTTCTTTCCTCTCATGTTGGCACCATTATCGTAGCCCTGACCTCTCATGTCAGCTATCGCAATTCCCGTATCTTCTAGCTTTTTAAGAAGCACATTTGTCATACCAGCTCCTGTAGTATCATCAATGTCAATACATTCTAGAAAATGCTCTCTGATGGTCACCATTGCAGGGACATTTTCACTAGGTTCTGTTGTTGTTACAAAAGGCACCATTAAAGTCATTTGTTCCGTATGGCTGATGTCAGGTGTGCAGTCCAGACTAACAGAATAATATCTTGCTGACTTCAGATCTGCCACAATCTTCTGTTTGACTTTTGTTGCCAGTAACTGTATGATCTCATTTTGAATTGTTTTTCCAAGGTAGTGGTGTGTGTACATTTCTTGGATGGTGACTCTTCTTAGATGCTCCTGGAGCACAGCATCAAACTCAGCCATCAGCTCCACAATTTTAAGGAAGTTTCCATTGTTTGGCACATATAACTGATCTGAAGTGCCACACAGTGCTGGTTTTGGATAGCAAGCGTTCTCACAATGGCAATGAGCCTTTTCAGAACATTTTGCCAGTAAAGAGACTCTGATGCAATCTTCTCTTGATGCTGATCATCTATGGTGGCCTTTAACCTTAGTCTCACCTCAAACTCTTTCCACCTATGGAATGCTCTCTGGTGATTTGCTGCCTTCTCATGGCATGCCAGATTTCTAGCCAGATTTGTCCAGTCCTTTGTTCCTGTAGAACCCAATGTGGCTGGAACATTAGACTGGAAGAGTTTGCAACAAAAACAGTATGCAGCATTCTGGGTTTTTGAGTACATAAGCCATGGCTATGGCCACTTGTCACCATTGGGGATTTCACGCCAGTAATGTGTTGGATGGAAACTTCTATTTTCATTGTCTTTGGGGAACATGAAGTTTTTCACTTGCTGTGGCCCATGCAGTACAAGGAAGTCCCTCAGGTTGCTGCTCAAGTGAGTCCACAGTCCTGAATCATCTAGACTTAAGGAACTAAACTCAGCAGCTGCTGTTTCTTGTGCCTCCACCACACTCTTCTCTGATCTACAATTTTCTTCAGGAATGTGCATAGTTACATCCATATGAGATGGAGATATGGATGCTGCAGTAGCTTCCAGGTCACCTGCACTATGACTAACTGGAAGTCAGGCATCTCCTCACCACTCACATCCTCACTGGGGCCGGAAGGCTCACCATGAACATTTGTGTCTATATATCTCAGGAGAGCTCCTTCCTGCTTAGATAGAAAAGCTTCCTTTGCTTTCTTTCTTTTTCTGAATGCTGCCCCAGAGGGGCGTTTTCTTCTTTCACTCATGACAAGTAGCGTAGCCAGGGGGGGAGCAGGGGGAGTGGCTGCTCCCCCTTGAGCAGAAGCGGCGGAAGTGGTGCCTTTTTTCAGCAGCACTAAAAAAAGGCACCGCTTCTTTTTAAGCGCCGCTTCTTACACTCACCCGGCGGCTCTCCGGGTCTTCGGCGGCAGGTACCACCGAAGACCCGGAGTGAGCCGCCGAAGTGCCGCCAAAGACCTGGAGCGCCGCCGGGTGAGTACAGGGGGAGGCGCCTTTTTGTAGCACCGCTCCCCCTGTACTCCGGACCTGGCTGCGCTACCGCTCATGACTGCTGTTCTGTGCCAGCTATAGTGGCTCTCAACATTCAATCGAGGGGGACAAATAAGCAGGCTGGTAGCAGGGCCTGAGTGAGGGAAGATATCAATGTTTTAAGGGCCTAACTGGCTCCTACTACTTCAGTTGACTGAATGTTCTCCTCAAGTGGGTTCAGGGAAGCAGCAAGAAAACAGGAAGCTCCTTGAGAAGCTGGTGTTAATCGGTCCTCCTGGGGGTGCTAGAGAGGGCGCCTCCTTCTCTCTCTCCCTGCAGCTCCTGCTGCTTTCTGTTATTCCCTCTCACCTTTTCTCCTGCTTGCCTGTTATGTCTCTTGTGCCCTCCTTCCTCCAGCACAGCACTCCCCCATCTCTGTGCATCTAGAGCAGGGAGAATACATATGCACCAGCAGCTGACACAATTTTCTACACTCTGGGTCCTAGTGGCGCCCCCCCCCCCCCACAGTCTGGCATCTGAAGCGGCCGCCTCAGTTCGCCTCATGGTAAGGCCAGCCCTGGCATTGTTAAAACAGATGTAAAAGAAGGTGGGGTGAGGAGGAAGAAGCAGAAAAAGAGAAGCGTGGTAAATAGAGAAGAGAAGGGGAGGATTAGTAAAGGTTCAGAGTGGAAGAATGGTTGTGAAGCAGAAAGGAAAATGGGAGCTTCCTAACAACAAAATTCTTTCTGATTTGCAAACAAACGTGTTGATTTAGTGTCTAGTCTTTTTACCTTTTAGAAACTAACAGCCGTTAGTCTTGAATCTCAGGGCAGAACGCAAAGACTTCAGAACACAAGCAATAAAAAGAGTAACAGAGCAAAGAAAGGAATATTGTATTTTAAGTCTAAATACACTGCGGTGATGAAAATCATTAATGAAGCTACAGCCTATGATGAATCACAGCAAGGCGATATTACAAGAATGAAATAAAATGAGTGAATATTGTTGAAAAATTCCTGGAGTTGCCCTTCTCTGCCGAACACAAGCTAGAAACTAAAAGCTCAGACTCTCTTCTTCACAAACATTGTAAACAGAGGCGTTTATCGTAGTCATTCCCTTAGGGTCAGATACCCCAGTACTTTACTCGGGCAAATTTCTCTGAGAAATCCATCCCATACACAGGGCTTGTGGCAAAATCGCAATTTAGGCAATAAAATCGTATGCTTGTATTACAAAATAAACTAGAATTAATTTCTAAAAGGAGAATTGGTTAAGTGCTATTCTGATTCTGCATTAAAGCAACATAGTGATGAACTCAGATGATGACTCAATGGCTATTCATACATTGGTGGAAATAATACCTCTCTGGACACTTTCCAGTGCAAGCCACGATTAAGTGCTGAAAACAGTACATTTGCAGTGGTTGCAAAAAGGGCTGGCTACACTTCTTCACACAGCGCACAGTCAACCTGTGGAACTCCTTGCCTGAGGAGGCTGTGAAGGCTAGGACTATAACAGGGTTTAAAAGAGAACTGGATAAATTCATGGAGTTAAGTCCATTAATGGCTATTAGCCAGAATGGGTAAGGAATGGTGTCCTTAGCCTCTGTTTGTCAGAGGGGGGTGATGGATGGCAGGAGAGAGATCACTTGATCATTACCTGTTAGGTCCACTCACTCCGGGTCACCTGGCATTGGCCACTGTCGGTAGACAGGATACTGGGCTGGATGGACCTTTGGTCTGACCCAGTACGGCCTTTCTTATGTTCTTATAATCTTCACCAGAACATCCAAATCCATGTTTTGTTTTTTAAACCAATGCTAGTGCCTGTTCCCAAGCCACAGAAAGAATCTTTCCACTGACTCCATTGGGTTTTGGATTAGGCTCCCAATGGTGCGTTTATCTGCTAGCAAGCCATAGAGGGGTTTCAGGCTGGAGAGAGACCTTAGTCCAGTTTATTACAGAACCTGCATTCAACACATCATGATGCTATTCACACTTCTTCTCCACCCCCTCCAATGGAAATAACTCTTAATATTAGACACAGTGATGAATCATACAGCTCTAGCATTGATGCACACCATGAGATGATTCATTCCTGGTGTAACTCCATGAAATTGGTGGAGGATGAATTTGGCCCAATATGCATTAAGCACGTGAGGTATAGAGGGAAAAGTTTCATTTACCTTAAAGGCAGAAACATCCCACCAGAGCTCAGTGATTTACCTGACCTTGGAGCCTAAGGCTGATTGTGCTTGTGAAAATGAAAAATTCATCATCATGTACCAAAGATTTTTGATTGTCCTAGAAAAACCAAATATTAATATGGTTTAATACAATATGATTGAAAACCCTGAATGCAGTAAGACTTTCATATCATGCTAGTCCAGGGATTTCTTTTTATTATTCATGTAGGTAGTGGAATATCCTTTCCTTCCTATTTTGAGTCTTCCATTCCAGGGCTGAAACAAAAAAAAGCACTTCTTTTGGTGTCTTTAATTGTCCTTTCAGTATGCGGGCTCATAGGTATTCTCATTCTTTTGCATACATCTTTCATTCAGCTGCTTGTGATCAATTCTATTTAGACAAACTCCAGAATCCTTTGGACTATTTCCTAAAATAGCACTTCAACAGTGGTGACACAGGCAAGAGCAGTGCAATGGTCTATGCGGTGCTTTGGCATCTAAAATAAATCCACTTCAGCCGGAGAGCTAAGGTAGGAAATGGGGGCCCAGCCTTCACCAAGACAGCTGCTGGTGACTCTTAGGGTTTTACAACTCAGAGAGTGGGTAACAGATTAACTTCATATGATCAATATACGTGAGACTAGAAAAGACCAGCTGTGAAAGATGAGTAATTCTGTTTTACA
Organism: Chelydra serpentina; assembly: GCA_037349315.1. Taxonomy (NCBI): domain Eukaryota; kingdom Metazoa; phylum Chordata; order Testudines; family Chelydridae; genus Chelydra; species Chelydra serpentina. The sequence goes on from JBAIAC010000023.1 coordinate 3,880,706, forward strand.
TAAACTGAGACCAGGATGTCACAGAGGAAAAGACTAATGGCACACCTGAGAATAGTAAAATATGAAATGGCCATAGGTGAGTCATATTTTTTAATTAAATGGCAATTACAATGAATTAAGAAGCTATAGCTATTGTGGGCTTGTCTATACCAAGCAGTTTTTAGCGACAAGGCTGTGTCGACACAGCCTTGTTGCTAGGCTGACCATATTTCCTTGAGACAAAAACGGGACATTGGGATGGCAAAAACGGGATGGGGAGACAAGGGGCAGCCGCAACAAGCCGCCCCTCGTCTCCCCGCTCAGCAGCTCGGCGGGGAGACAAGGGGCAGCCGCAACAAGCTGCCCCTCGTCTCCCCGCTCAGCAGCTCGGTGGGGAGACGAGGGGCAGCCGCAACAAGCCGCCCCTCGTCTCCCTGCTCAGCAGCTCGGCGGGGAGATGAGGGGCAGCCGCAACAAGCCGCCGCCCCTTGTCTCCCTGCTCAGCAGCTCGGCGGGGAGACGAGGGGCAGCTGCAGCAAGCCGCCGCCCCTTGTCTCCCCCCGCTCAGCAGCTCGGCGGGGAGACGAGGGGCAGCTGCAGCAAGCCGCCCCTTGTCTCCCCCCGCTCAGCAGCTCGGCGGAGAGACGAGGGGCAGCTGCAGCAAGCCGCCGCCCCTTGTCTCCCCCCGCTCAGCAGCTCGACGGAGAGACGAGGGGCAGCCGCAACAAGCCGCCCCTTGTCTCCCCGCTCAGCAGCTCGACGGAGAGACGAGGGGCAGCCGCAACAAGCCGCCCCTTGTCTCCCCGCTCAGCAGCTCGACGGAGAGACGAGGGGCAGCCGCAACAAGCCGCCCCTTGTCTCCCCGCTCAGCAGCTCGACGGAGAGACGAGGGGCAGCCGCAACAAGCCGCCCCTTGTCTCCCCGCTCAGCAACTCGGTGGAGAGACGAGGGGCAGCCGCAACAAGCCGCCCCTTGTCTCCCCGCTCAGCAGCTCGGCGGGGAGACGAGGGGCAGCCGCAACAAGCCGCCCCTTGTCTCCCCACTCAGCTGCTCGGCGGGGAGACGAGGGGCAGCCGCAACAAGCCAGCGTTCAGTTTTTTACAAAAAAATAAAAACTATATATAGTTTATTAAAAACGGGACAAAATTGACATTTATATTAAAACGACGGGACGGTCGGGAAATATGAAAAAAACGGTACTGTCCCGTTTAAAACGGTACGTATGGTCAGCCTACTTGTTGCTAAAAGTCAGCGTATATAAACGCTCTTTGTTGGCACTTCGTTGGCACTTTTGCCGGCAAAATACTTCCAGCCCCATGAATGGCGTTAGCTTTGTCGGCAGGAGAGTTCACACTGCCACTTGAGTCGGCAAAACTTGTGTCTTTTGTGGGGGGGCTTTTTTAAGTACCTGTGAAAGACAAAAGTTTTATCGACAACTTTGGAGTATAGACATACCCTCAGTGCTAATGATGGAAAACCAGGTTATGGCTGCCACATAAGGTGCTGGATCATCATTTATTTATTTTAACCATACTGAATTTAGGGTTAATAGAAGGGACTGGAGTGATATCACTGGATACTTGAAATCCTCTGTCCATAGAACAGGTGACTCCCAGCCAGAGGCAGTGCATGTGTCCCCACACTGCTCTTTGAATATTGCCTCAATGTCCAACTGCAGCAGTCAGAGTTGATCCATCTCCATGTCCCTTCACTCCCTGTCTTTTCTGCCAAGTGGTGCCAGTTAGTGTTGATGTTTTAATTTTATGGGTACCTTTCATAACACCGGGTGATAATTTGATTTCATATCAGTAAATGATGGAGGATGATACCAAGGAAATCTCACATCATAAATCTCAGTGTTTTCCTCCCCCCGCCCCAATCCTCCTCTCCTGCAGGTCTTTCTGTGGAAGATGGTGATCTAGGCTTAAGTCTTTAAAGCCCATTGAGTTTAAGGTAAACATTCAGTATAGGGTTTAAGGTAAAAAATCACTTAAATTACCTTAGGAAAAAGCAAGCATGGCAAGATGTGTCTTGCAACTCCCCATGAAATACACGTTGTAAGTCAATCAAAATATTTGAAGATGACATTGTTTGAATGTGGTTAAGTCCTTCTCCTTACTCTTTAACTTGTTTCTCCAAATCATGGCCAAGCTAGGCACTCACACTCCATCGTCACACTCTATCCATGTTTTCCCCGTGCTGGTACATTTTTATGTCCTCATTCGTCCCTTTCATGAACATCTGTCATGGCATACAGCACTACAGGCCTGATTCAACAGCCCCTGGAGTCAAGTAATTCTTTGCTTGGCACAATAAATGGCCTGTTTTGTTTGTTCAAGTTGCCATCCATGTGTTGGTCACATGTTTTCAGGAAATGAAGTTTGAAAGGAATTAAGAGTCCCGCACAGCCAGGGCACTTAGTAAAGAGGCAGCTAGTAGAGTGCAGAGATCAAAGCTAAGATACAAGCTTCTCAGTATTATTGACCTCTTAACTTAGACATGTCTTGAAAAGGCTTTATAGTGAATTTAGTGCGAGATTGGACAGTGGTGGCTGAAGTCTGATTTACACATAACCACTGATGCTACCAGCTTTAATAATGTGATTTCCATATTTCACAAAGCCTTATTTTCCCTCAAGAGCACTCATTGTAAGACACACCTCTTTGCTCTATAAATTCCCCCAAGAGCCAGAATGGAAGAAAACCAGACGATTGTGCTTAGTAACAACACATGATTGAACCTGGTGTAGGAACAAGAACTAACATTGCATTCAAAGTCAAGAACCTGCATTGCATGTAGAACGTAATGGAGATCTGATCTGACTGCCTGTACACTACAGAGCACTTAAGGACACAGGAATTGCCAGACTAGATAAGACCCATGGTCCATCTAGTCCAGTATCCTGTCCCCAAAAGGGGCCAGCACCAGATGCTTCAGGAGACAATACAAGAAACCCTACAGCTGGCAGATGTGGGCTAATCTATGAGGTATTTATATAGCTCACTACCATGAGGTTTTATATCCCTTCCCAAATTTGTTAGCATTAACTTTTGTAACTCTGGATATTGCTTTTCATATAAATACCCGATCCTCCTTTGAATGTTGCTAAATTCCTGGCCTCAATGACATCCTTAAGGCCTGCAATGAGCTCTATGTGGCTGTGACCTCACACGTACGATTGACTTCAGTGGGACTCCATATGGTTGCTGGAGTTTGCCTTCACGGAACTTATTGCAGAACTGAGGATGGCGATACATGCCTTATAAAGACCTAGAGAGAGCGAGAGATGAGGCTAGAGATTGCTAGACTAACAACTTGCAAAATTTCATTAAAATGTAATTGTAAAACCCAGAACCCTAAAATTGTGCTGATGTTTATTTATTTAGGCAATTTTTTGCTCTCGTGTAATTTACAGAAAGTTCTGGCCAGTACTATTTGTTCAACATGTGTAAAACAAGAAAAAATAACATGTTTGCCCCAGGCTTGAGCTGAGCCTTGAAGTCTTTCTGACTGAGGAACACATAAACCCTCTGAATAGGAATTCATCATAAAAGATAATGCTGCCAGACTCAATAACCAGAACAGTACAAACTGTGCCATTGTTAGTAAATTAACTTGCATTTTGGATTTTAATTGCAAAGCTTCCTATCCCTCGCTAGGACTGAGAGAGAGAAAACAGTAGTGGCTGCAGTCAGTGCTCTTAAGAGTAATTGCAGTTATTTAGGACCCATAATTTGTCCTCCTTTTATTGTACTACTTCAGCCTCCTGCAGCTGAGATTCGGCAAAAAAGGTCTACGATCATTTCCCTAGCGCAATTTATTCCCCATATTTCAAATTCTGGGCTGTACCTTGCCAATGAAATTTATGGTCTGTCTGTTTAGGTACCTATGTACAGGGCCAGATTAAGGCAGGGGCTTTATGTTCTTTAGGGGCTGCAGCCCAGGGACCCAGCTCAAGGGGGGGCTCTGCAAACATAAATCACAGGCAGCCCCCTCCAACTCTGGGCCGCTAAAAGTCACGTGGCGCAGCGGAGTGCTCAGGCAGGCTGCCTGCATGCCGTAGCCCCACGCTACTCCCAGAAGCAGCTGGCTCCATTCACTGCCCTTGCCCTCAGCACCATCCCAGCAGCTTGTGGGCATGGGCAGTGCACGGAGACACGCTGTCCCCCTTCCCCCCAGGGGCCACAGAGGCGTGCTAGCAGCCAGCCACTTCCGGGAGCAGAGTGGGGCCACGGCATGCAGGCAGCCTGCCTGAGCCCTGCTGCACCTCCAGCTGGGAGCCGCCTGTGGTAAGCGCCTCCTGGCCGAAGCCTGCACCTCACACCCCTCCTCCATCCCAAACCCCTGCCCCATATCAGAATCCCCTCCTGCACCCAAACTCCCTCCCAGACCCTGTGCCGCATCCTGCACCCCAATCCTCCTGCTCCAGCTCCTTCCTGCACCAAACTCCCTCCCAGACCCTGCACCGCATCCTGCTGCCCCAGCCCCCTCCTGCACCAAACTCCCTCCCAGACCCTGCACCGCATCCTGCTGCCCCAGCCCCCTCCTGCACCAAACTCCCTCCCAGACCCTGCACCGCATCCTGCACCCCAATCCTCCTGCCCCAGCCCCCTTCTGCACCAAACTCCCTCCCAGGAAAAAGACATGTATACAGGGGCCTGACAAAATCGAATAGCCCCGGGCCCACAAGAGAGTTAATCCAACCCTGCCTATGTGCCACTGTCAGAGAATCTGAACACCTCCTGCAGTATCTGAACATCTCAATGGAGTCTCACAAATTCCATTGTCTCCTCCTGAGCCACCTGAGATGACAATGAAGGTACTGGAGTTAGTCAGCTTGGGTCACTGGAGTGGTATGTCAGTTCCTTTAAATGGATTCTGAAAGCATCTGGCACATGGAAAAGTAACAAACTCCATGAGTTTTTGCTAACAGAAAACTTGTCTGTTCAATTCCAATAATGACAACTTTGCATGTAAAGGTGCACAGTCAAGAAAAGCAAGAGGGAAGATGGTTTGAAAAGGCCTGCTCACTAAAACAAGCAGTTAGGCTTATTATAGTGGGAAAAGATCACTTTTTTAATGTATTTGCCTGTATATAATGGAATTACACCAAGGATGAATGAGCCACAGTAAATGCCCTGGAAGCTGCTCTACATATGCTCTGGCTATATGACCAACAGGGAAGTTTTGAAGGAAGTTTCATTCTATTAAATTCAGATGTGTATGTTGTACTGTAAATAATTTGTTACTTACAATGTAAAGGGACATTATCAAGTCAATTTGGCCTAAAATTGCGATTGTGTTAAAAAAAACACTGTTACTTATCACACTGCTCCAGATCACATTTTTACATCTGCAGAAGCAGGAGCAAATAAGCATTAATCTGTAAAATAGTTCCACCACACACAAGTATCAAGAGTTGTGGGAATCGGAACAGACATAATGTGAATGGCAAAACTAAAAGGCTAGTTTTGAACTTCCATAGTGAAAACAAGTGTGTTCCCAACACATAACGATATATCCCACCTGGGATGGAGCTGGTATAACACCAATTAAATCAGATGCCATAGATGAAAGGCCTTGACTCTGCCTAGAAAAGGTATGAAATGTCGCACGTATAAGCATGAGGTAAAAACCGAAGAGCAGGATAATTATGGTCATATGTTCAATGCTGGCAAGGACACAGACTAGATAATCTCATAGGTTTCTTCCACCTCTAAGTTATCCACCATGGCAATGAATTAAAGGGACACTCACCCCAGTGCAAACAGTTATGAGGGAAACATCAGTCTCCTGCAACTCTTATATACCATGAGAATGTTGCTTCTGGAAGCAGGCTTGGGTCTCCTTACAACACACTGGAAGAAAGTATATCTTGTTAACTGACTTCAGAATGAGAGCCAATGGCTCATTATAGGCTTTGGCCATGTCAGTCTGCCAAGGCTATTTATATCCATTAGCACAATGGAATGCCATTTCTAAAAAAAATTTCAGCCCTGGAAAAGAATATGAATGAGAGAGAAAACATGTCCTTTCAAAGTCTTGGACCATTAAGTTGCCCTACCTTGATGAAGGTGTACAAGAACAAAACCAGGGTGGAACGTATCACTGTTAGAACTTCACTGAAACCATAGACCATGGAGGAATCTGGCCTAGACACTAACGGCTTGATCCTGCACAGTGCAGGGGTTAACTGTTGTGCACATAAGTGCAAGGTAAAGAGTGATGATACTGTGTACTGGGAAAGCTGATGAGAGGTTGCTATGAACAGATCAAAGACAAGAACATATAGCTATGCATTGCACTAGGATACTGAGGATCACACTGAAGCCCATGTCTCCTGACAATTGTCTATTCACCACCTACATCTCTACATTTCCTTGAGATTAAGTGAGTGGGAGTGCAAGGAACTCGAGACTGACTTCCACACATTGTGAAGGAGCAAAAATCTACGCTCAATGTTATTTCCCCAGTGCACAATCTTTGTGCACCACAAAAGGAACTGCAGGGTCAAGACCATATTGCTTAGCCAGCCATAATTAATACTTGATGTGGGAGCAGTTTGGAGTTGAGCGTTACACACAATGGGTCTAACACTGCAGTCCTCACTCAGGCAAAACTCTTATGGACAGAGTAAGCTTTGTAGGATCAGACCCATTGTGTAATCAATCATAGTTGTTAAATAGAGCTTCCAGTGGTGAGGTTTGTTACTCAAACATAGTCAGTCTTCACTTGGCCACTATATAGTTCAGATCCTTGTAGTCGCATTCTCCACTGTAAATTGCTAAAGCTATGCCAAAAGACCTGTTCATCTACTTTGCTTCTCTGTAAGGACAGTAATATAGAAATTAGTTTTGTATGCAGAATTTCTGGGAAAGTAGTTTTGCTTCACGCTACACTTTACACAGCAAAACTAAAAGACATAATTAATTGATTATCTACTTAAGACTTTAAGTATTCATATAAACCTCTAATTAGGTGGTTGGGAATAGCAGAATTGCAATAGTTCTTGGATTTTTTGTATCCTGCTGAACATGATTAAGTGATGAGCGACTGAAATGTAGAGAAAAACTGGATGTTACTAAATTGTCTTAGTAGCAAGAAGGCCCAAGAAAACAAGGTAAAAAGAAACTACCCTGTTAAGGGTATTAACTAATCCTAAATATCATATCAAAAATATTCCTCCATATATTGAAACATTCTTTATCCAAGTGAGTATTTGTGGAAACATATTTGAGGTTCTGTATTTCCCCAGTCTAAAAACAACTCAGGCCTGTCCAAACTGATCAGTGATTCTGGTATTGCAAACATTTGTGTGGTATTTGTTTTGCATTTCCCCATATTATTCCAAGGAAGGCCATCATATTAGATACGATATTGGCAGCCAACCAGTTTAGATGCAGATTTTTAACTGGAGGGAAAACTGAAAATAAGTATGAGTAACTTAAGAGTAAAGAATGTTACCAGAGTGTGGTGATCATTAGAAAAACTCTCAGAAATCCAAGAAATTCAGAGTTAAGTTTAATGTACCAGAAGCTCATATATTTGAAAGTATGGAACAGGACAGGCAACAATCCCTAAAAAACTTTAACTCTGGCCCTCTAGTGATGCTGTTCATGTGTTTGTGGAGCGGGCAGTGACCATTTTCTGTGTAATGGATGCCCAGTGAGAGCTTAAAACTACCCTCCCCTGATGGAGGACAGCTTCTCTCCCTCAGGGCAATTCCTTACTTGGGCACAAGAAGGGTGCAAATGTTACCTCCCTGCACCAACAGAGGGATGACTTCAAGCCCACTATTTCCATTTCAGTGTATGTAGCAAATGTAATTCACCTGCTATGGGCTGTGCTTCTGGGAGGAATAAAAGTGCAGAGCACCTTCAGGTACCCATGGTTTCCAATGAAAGATACAGGTTGAGATTTTCAAAACAGCCTAGGGGTTTAGTCCATTGAATTAATGGTTCCAACCAGGGCAGGAAGCAGAAGTGCCAAAGTATTGCACTTGGCAAAAGGCTGGTCTCAGGACATCAGCAGTCCAGTTGGAAGCAGGATATAAGTCTTCAACAAACCCCAGTTCAAAGAGGTCACCAGCCCAGTTTTGTGGACCCACGAGGATGGAAGAGTTTGGTAAACAACTGAACTTTAGGTGCTTGTCCAAACTGAACTGAATTCTCCATTTGAGGTCCCCTCACTCTGTCTTATTTCAGTGCCTCCCATCTCTAGTTGAAAGAATAAAACACCTGTAAAATGCTCTCTTCTTCCTCCAGTGAGCTGTTTCAGTCCTCTTATTTTGGCTTTCGTCACCTCTCTGTCTTTAAAATTAGTAGCAGTAAGTCTTTCCTATGCTGGTGCTTAAAAGCTGCCATGCATGTGGTCTTTAGCCACACACTACCTCTATTTTATCTTCTTGTCTGTCTGTCCTTTTATTGTCTCTTGACAGTCTTTGTCCCTATCTGCCTGCTTTTTGCACCTCTGGTTAAATGGGTGTCAATTTTCTCTCAGGTCCTCCTGGGAAATGTTCAGCAAGTACTTATTTGTCCCAGTTCTCTGACAGTCATGCAGTAACTGCAAGTAGTAAAAATTATTCAGAGAGATTTTCTTTGACAGCTCATAACAAAAGCCTCTGTTCTTTCCCACATAGAACAAACATGCTTATGCTGCACTGTTAATTACAGCAAAAATGAATATATGCAAATATGTCCATATAATTTAATGCAGAGTTACACTATCCCAGTCATTAAGACCATATCTCAATTTCTTTCCCCATGACTAAATTGTGGATCTCATCTGAAATTAGAACTGGTTACAACAAACTTAATTGCTGTTTGAATACTGGAGCCTATTATCATTTGATGTTTGTTAATGTAACCAGTGGTTAGAGTTTATCTTTCAAAGAGAATTATTGTTTATTTTCCTCCAGCATTACCTAACATTAGTGAATTTAGCCCATCTGGAAATATAGCAAAAGGAATATTTGAATTCCCATGCACACGATCAGAGTTGGTCAAAATGTTTTGCTGGAGCAAAAGGACGACAGGGTGTGAAAGACAATGTTTCATTTCTTTTGAAAGGTTCTGGTTTTTAAAATGTTCTCAAGAAAAACAAAGAAAAAATAATTTCGCTCTCATTTTTTGGCAGAAACAGTCCATTTTCTGACTATCTCACCTCATTGCTTTTGTACAAAAGCACTGGGCATTCCCTCAATCATGTTACTTTCATTAGTGTGGATCCACCTTTTAGATTGAGGTCATTTTTATTGTGTTGCCTCCCCAGTGTGGACAGTATGAATGATTAATAGGGGGTAGGGGGGTCTCCTTTGCTTGACAAGTTTCCAGTTTGAGGGGCAGCATGAGTCAAGCTAGGGTTATTTTGCATGAAAGTGATGCAACTTCCATTTGCCCTCTGTGACAACCCTCATGCAGAAAGACGTGTCAGTTTGTTGGCTGAAGGCATCTTGGGCTATCAGAGGAAAAAGCATATTGATTTCAAACAATTTAGATAAATATTATTTTATTACCTGCCTCCATTCAGAACAAACCTGACACAAAAATGGGGTCATTTCACCTAAATATGGTTACTTAGAGTTTTAGATTAGATTTAGATAAGCATGTGTGTGTATATAGCCACATAAACTTACAATTTAAAGGAACATGGAGATTTTGATTTATTTTTTGTGCTGTCTGGCTCTTTAGTATTGGTATGAGGTTGCTGCTTGTGTGTCAGAGGCACCTAAAGGCTCTAGATAGGGTACTTTCAAATCTAAATAAAAAAATCTCTGTATATGCTATATATTAATTTATACCTTAATTTCTTTTTTGTTGTATCCTTAATATCTTACCTATACTACAGAAGAAAACATCTGTACTATGTTCTAATTTCAGTTTTACAATACATTAATTATAGATACACACAAACATTTACATATAAACTATATGTATGATATATATGTGCATATAAAATATTTGTGTCAGTTTTAAATTAGAATGTAGAGATCTACAAATATGTATGTGGGTATATACACATTAAATTAGAATACCCTACAGATAATAATTTACTTGGTATCCTAATCTATTATACTAATATCATAAAATAAAATTTAAGGTATACAATAATGTATGTAGCATTTCTTGGTGAAGGGTTATAAGGTAGTTAAGCAGAGGATGTTGGCATTCAGCACACAGTATAAATCTATCAGCATTAGATTAGGGCTGTAGATTTTATAGGAAGTTTCCAGATGGTTGAGTGCTGCTGAGCTCCCGAAAGGGTCGGATTCAGAAAGTGATTTTGTGACACAGGATTAGAGACTGACTACAACCCCAAGGAACAGAGTTGAGTCATTGGTGGTGATGAGGAGGCTAACTCAAAGCCTGATTTCACAAAGCACAAGGGAAGACACTGAGTAGGTTCACTATTATACTCCAACAAAATACCAGCATTTGCACTGACTTGCTTTCTAATGGAAAACTTGAGCCAGGTCTGTGTTTGTACAGTACCAAGCACAATGGGATCCTGGTCCATGACTAGGGCTCCTAGGTGCTACAGCCACATAAATAATAATTGTGATATGATTTCATCACTGTTTGTCTGACTGCTGATTATTGAAATCTTTCTTGGTGAGCTAGACTAGCTTTTTTGATCATTTATCTATAATGTTTCAGCAAGTCTGCATACCTGGAAGATAGTTATGCTCATAATCAGTTTCATATATCCTTAATTGTAGAGTTATTTTTGTACATGACAAGGACATGAAACAAACCCACACAATGTTATACCAAGTACTCTAAGGGAGTTCTTCCAAGTATACCATGTATATGGACTGCTTAGCATAGTGGAAAGGAGTCTCTGTCCTCTTCACAGTAGTTTTTTCCATGTCTAAGTGCCAATGAAATTATTACCAGTCTCTCCAGTTCAGCTTAGTTGCCATTTATTCAGTCTGTGGGAAATTGTTCCAGAAGGGATTCTTTATTTAGACCCTGTGTTTACTTTGATATGGCAGCATGTGCATCAAACATATAAGGAAAAAGTCTGCTCAGAGGAGACCAATGCTTTGCATGAATCTGGAGCTGCTAGTAGCTAGGTCTGCTGTGCTGATGGGCAGACTGCATAAAGGTCAAATGTTTGGTTACAAGCACTGAATGGTTTGGCTGCTAACACAAACCTGAAATGTTGAGGCTCTCTGTTACTTCTTGTGACTTTTTCTGGAGCTTGTAGCCACTAACTTCTACCTGACATTCCATAATAAGCCCCTTAATTCTGCTGCCAAGACACCTGAAAACTTCTTTGATCCCCCAGATGGATCCCCAGCACCTACTAATCTCTTTCCATCAGTGTCTGAGTCCTGACCACCTCACTCTCTACCTCCATGACAAACTGCAAATTCCTAGCCCCTCGCACTCAGGCATCCCAGTCATTGTGAATGAAGCTGAAGGCTCAGCTGTCGGAGCAGCCTTTCCCCTCAAGATGAGGGCTCTCTATTCAGATTTTCCATGTATCAGGGTCTCTCCTAGCCTGGGCACATAAAGTGGGTAAGGAGAGAGAGGGCATTGGGACAGGTGATACCCTTGGGAAGACATGACAACTGGAAGAAGGGGTGGGGGGAAGCTTAGGAGAGGAAGAGGGAAGATGTCCCACAACAATGTTGGATGGAGAAGCAGCCCCTGAAGAAGCAGGAGTGGTGGGCAGTCAGTTCAGAAATGAGATCTTTAAGAGGAGGCTGAATGCTGCTGAAGATATTGATACCCCTCACTAGAGCATGTGCAGCCCTCTGGTAGCCCACAAATTCTGGCTTATTTGGATTTGGTTCCTGAAAATATTTTCCAAGTGTTGGCAACAGTGAGTTTGTGCTGGCTCTTATTTTAGCCAGACAGCTCACCCATCATTTTTCTAAAACTAGAAAGGATGCACCCACACTTTCTTCCCACCACCATGGTTCACTGTTGAGATCAAGCAACACAAAAACAACCCCAAGTCTGCCATTGATTACAACAAACTCTCAAACATGGAATGGGTGGCTAGGACATCCCAGATGTGCGGAACCATGTGTTGTGACCAGAAAATTCACTGCGTATTATAAAATCTAGCGGCTCATGTGGTCAAGTTAACCAAGCTTAATGTGTTTTTTGCATACCAACAAACAGCTAGTGGAAGGCTATTTTTGGATTTCCAGATGTCTGTCATTTCAGTCTTTTTGTTTTACTTGCTGTTAAACTACCAGATGCTGAGATGTTTGCCATGATTTGCTGAGTGGAAGCTCTTCCCCAGAAAGAAAACACTGAAAAACTTCCTTCCCAAGCAAGAATGTGCTGTTTAGAAAGTCATGCCCAGACATACAATTCCATACCCCAAATCTCTGGCTTGCTTCTCCCTTGGTCCAACATAACCCAGGGGCTAGATCCTCAGCTGGTGTAAATTGCATAACTCCACTGACTTTAATAGAGCTATGGCAATTTATGCTAGCAAATGACCCAACAAGTCTTTGAATCTTCAGGTCATGCTGTAAGGCCCATCTGTTATCCTGCAGTCTTGGAGGAGAAGGGACAAGCTGGAAGGTGTGTGATTTTGAGGGGAGTGGGTCTTAATAGTCTGGTTGAGTATTGATAATCTCAATGAATTGGTTATCAGCAAGGAATAGACAAATATTTTATTTGTTTAAAAATACAAAAAGCTTTGGTAAGATTAGGGCTTATTTTATTGTGCCTACATCAAGAGTACAGACATGCATTTTAAAAGACTAAAATAGATTACTAGAAACTGAGACTGTCTAGCGAAATCACAGAAGGACTACTTAGCTGAAGAAGGCCAGAATTATTTGAAAAGTGTTTTTGAAATACTTTGACAAAATTGAAAAAGTTGGGTTTTCAGATATTTTTCTTTTTTTTCCCCAGTGGAAAAATGGAGAAAGAAAAAAAAGGGGGAGGGAAGTACAACTGAGGGGAAAACTGAAAAGGGAAAGATTTTTACATATTGTGTCATAATTGGAAATGTTTAAAAAAGTTTCCATGAAAATTCTTGGGGGTGGGGAGTGAGGGCTTTGTCTAAACAAGGCTCAAATGAAAAATTTGGACCAGCACTAATATTTAATTTTACTGTAAATGTACAGTTTATGTTTGTCTGACAGCCAATGGGGTGCAAGCATGGGAGAGACCTCGTGTTACATGTGCTTGAAATGGACATGGAATGGAGGAAGAGAATTGGGTCAGCAGCAGTCATCTGGCCTGTGTGAATGCCCATAGCAAGGACATTTAGAAACGTCTGCTTGTAGTGGAAATAATATGATTGAACAGTATTCCTCAGCATAGTTTTATATTTTCCATAAATCATTTGTGGCTGTTTTAAGCAAGTTAAAGAGCTAATGAAGTGCTACCAACGAGTAGCAAGTAGTTCAATATGAACTTTAATTACATGCAAGGTGCTTTCAGATACAGGGTAAACACCCACACTTTGCACATGTGGATAGTGGGTTTTGATGTGGGTTACAGCAATACAGGGAGGGCAGTTTATAGACAGTTCAATTCCACTGGCTGTCAGGGGTGATGTAAGATGTGAATCATGTTGGTTTTATTTTATCCAGAGCTTTGGATAGGTGCTCCTTTATTACAGCAGAAATCCAAACAAATCTCTAAAATACAGAGAGCACAAGCCTCCTCCTGATTGAAATCAGTGGGAGTTTCACCATTGCCTTCCATGACAGCATTACTGGGGCCATAAAACTGTGTAAATTCATTTGCAAATGTAAACCCTGATTGTACAATTTGTTCTGTGCAGGTGGACACTTGCACCCATATGGCGCATGAGTCAAGATACTTGGCTGCGATTGGCTCATATTTTCAAGGTTATCTTCACAAACCTCATGGCTAGAGACTTAACTCAAGCTTGGGTATTTGAGAGACTCAAAGATGAAGAACTAAATCATCAACCTGGTGTAATCTGGGCCAATTTGAACCCTGTGGCAGGTGTGACCTGCTAGTGTGACCAAGGCAGTCAGAGGATGGAATGATTCAGCATGTCCTTATTGCAGTCTCTCTCCCAGTTGAGCATTTTTGGAGCCCACAGCAAAAACTAAAGTTGCACCGGGCACAATTCTTGAAGGAGACAGTGGAACGCTCCTTTGATGGCAGATAAATCCCCTTGGAAAGCAGTGGGCATCTCTGGTCTCAGGGATGCAATTTACACCTCCCTGCATTGGGGGTGGGGGTGGTGAATCTGGCCCTGTTTGTTAGCTTAAAGCTTTAAGTTTCTTTTTTAACTTCATTAAAAATGTAACTGAATTAAATGTAAAGAAATACATTAGTACCACATGGAGGCTAATATATGAAGAACACAAAGGCCAGCAAATTCAGAGATTAAGTTCCCTCAGTGGTCTTAACCTTGTCCCTTGTGCATGTGACTTTTGCCATTATACAATGAATACTAGAGGTTGGGAAAAAGGAAGCAAGTGGTAGAGTTAAGGCTATTGTGGGGAAGCCAGAACCCTGATTATTCTAACTTTAGTGTAATGAAAGCATCAGTCTTAACCGTGCATTAACATAATTTTGCATGTTGGAGAGGGTCCAGAGAAGAGCAACAAGAATGATTAAGGGTCTAGAGAACATGACCTATGAAGGAAGGCTGAAGGAATTGGGTTTGTTTAGTTTAGAAAAGAGAAGACTGAGAGGGGACATGATAGCAGTCTTCAGGTATCTAAAAGGGTGTCATAAGGAGGAGGGAGAAAACTTGTTCATCTTAGCCTCTGAGGATAGAACAAGAAGCAATGGGCTTAAACTGCAGCAAGGGAGGTTTAGGTTGGACATTAGGAAAAAGTTCCTAACTGTCAGCGTGGTTAAACACTGGAATAAACTGCCCAGGGAGGTTGTGGAATCTCCATCTCTGGAGATATTTAAGAGTAGGTTAGATACATGTCTATCAGGGATGGTCTAGACAGTATTTGGTCCTGCCATGAGGGCAGGGGGCTGGACTCGATGACCTCTGGAGGTCCCTTCCAGCCCTAGAATATCTGAATCTATGTTTTCTACTGTACCCTATGTGACACTGTATGGAATCTGGGGGACACTTGAGGATATTATGAATATCAATATTGTAAAATTGCAATGAGTTATGCCAAATATGCTGTGATAAATGAAGGGTGGGGGCATAGCTTCCTTTTATGGACACCCATCCAGCCAGTTAGCTATAAAATCCCTCTTATAAAATGCCCCTGGACATTTCCACTGCTTGCATCCGAAGAAGTGGGTATTCACCCACGAAAGCTTATGCTCCAATACCTCTGTTAGTCTATAAGGTGCCACAGGACCCTTTGTCGCTTCTTAGTAGTTGTTCTTTACTTACTTTACCTGTAAAGTGTTAAAAAGTTTCACTGCAGCCAGAGGTAAAAGGAACTGAGTGGGCACCTGGCCCAAAGAGCCAATGGGAAGGCTAGAACTTTTTAAAATTGAAACAAGACTCCCCTTTGTCTGTCTGTTGTTGTTCTCTGGAGAGAAGAGACGCAGACCAGGAACAGGGATAAACTATGCCGTAGAAAGCTTTAAGCCAGGTATGAAAAACCATCTGATCATATCTAGAGAGTATTTATCTGAAACCCCACATATGTAAGTAAATCAGGGAATGTCTAGGAAGATGCGATTAGGGTTATTTCTTTTATTTCTTATTGGCTTGTGGACTCCTCTGTGCTAACCCCCAAATGCTTTTGTTTTGATTGTATCCATTAAGCTGGACCTCAAGAAGGTTATTCTTGATGTTTAATTTTTGTAAGTGGGTTTTTAAAATCTAGTAAAAACTTAAGTTCCAGATGTATTTTCTTTTTGTTTTTAATAAAATTTACCTTTTTTAAGAACAGGAGTGTTTTTTTTGTGTCCTAAGAGGTTTGTGCACATGTTGTTTAATTAGCTGGTGGCAACAGCGGATTTCCTTTGTTTTTCTTTCTCAGCTCTTCCCCGGAGGGCGGGTGAAAGGGCTTGAGGGTACCCCACAGGAAGGAATTCCAAAGTGTGCCATTCTGGATTCTCAAAAGGGGGTTTTTGCACTTGGGTGGTGGCAGCATCTACCCATCCAAGGTCAGAGAGAAACTTCCAAGGTTACAGCTTAATACAAGCCTGTAGTGGCCAGTATTAATTTGTAGAATCCTTGCAGGCCCCCACCTTCTGCGCTCAAAGTGCCAGAGTGGGGAATCAGCCTTGACATATGCCATGTAAGAGATCTACAAAAATGTTATGATTTGCCAGATGTGATCGTCTCATTTATGTGTTTGTATCACCTTTGTAATATGAGTTATAGATATATCTGTATTTGAAACTTGTGCTCTGGAGTGGCTCTCTCAATTTTGCCGCCCCAAGCAGTCGATGCGGCCCGGCCCCCGACACAGGCAGACATAGCGGGGACCCACCCCCGACGCCTGCCTGTGTCGGGGGCGGGGCCCCGCTACGTCTGCTTGCGTCGGGGGGGCCCCCCCCTCCGATGCAGGCAGTCCGAGTCCACGGCGGCAAGGTAAGAGCAGCGGACCTGCCGCCCCATTGCCGCCGCAGCAGGTGAGAATGGGGCGGCAGTCCGAGTCCCGTGGCGGGAATTCAACGGTGGGAAGAGCGGACCTGCTGTCGAATTGCCGCCGCGGGACTCGGACTGCCGCCCCATTCTTGCCTGCCGCCCCAAGCACCAGTTTGGAAAGCTGGTGCCTGGAGCCGGCCCTGCTTGTGCTATGCTTCTGGGTGACAGCCCCAGACAGTTTGGCATCAGCTCTGCCTAGCCTGCTTGATGGCCCATTAAGGACCATCAGCTATACAATGAACCCTTTGAGAGAAGGCAGAGGATACACCTTATGACTCAGCAAGGCATGCCTGTGGACAGAAAAGGCTTCTAAGCCATGTGCTGGGCAGCTTGTGTTGGAAACAAAGGAAGCACAGGCCGCATGGCAAAATACTATAAAAGGCAGCTGCATCTTCAATCCTGCTTCGCACCTCTGGAGGAACTTTGCTACAAACTGAAGCTCTGAACAAAGGACTGAATGACCCCTACAAGCTGTGGATGTATTCCAGAGGACTTTTCAAGCCAGCAAACTCACCCCTACTGCTAGAAACCATATATGGACTTTGAAATCGTTGTAGGTATGTGGCTGTTTTACCATTTAGCATCACTCTTCTTGTTCTTTCTTTATAATAAACCTTTAGTTTTAGACACTAAAGGATTGGCTGGCAGTATGGTATTTTGAGTAAGATCCAAACATATACTGACCTGGTAATGTGGCTGACCCTTCGGGGTCAGAAGAATATTTTGTATATATGAGCAGAGTTATTTTAAATAACTTCTCAGTGTGTTGGACCTATGTGCTGATTGGGAGCCAGAGAACTGGAATGCAATAAGGGGGCTGTGTGATTTCTTTTTTTGCTTCTTGATAACCAGTGTGGGGGAATCAGAAGCACTTTTTGTGACTGGTTGGGAGGTTTAACTTCAGTGTTACCCACCAGTCTTGGGAGTATCTGCTCTCCCTTTTGCAGCCTGCACGGACCTTGGCATTACCAGTGACAACTGCCCCAGGCACAGCGGGTCATACCCTATACGTACGTACGTGCGTGTGTGTGTGATATATATAAAAAAAAATTTAGAGGCTGCATGGTCTCATGGACAGTGTAGGTATTTGGGAGTCATGGGCCTTGGATTCCACTCCCACGACTGCCACTGACTCACTGTATGACATTGAGTAATGGGGCAAATGGGTAGGATTTTCAAAACCTCCTAAGTGACTTCAGCTTTTAAATTCCCTTTTAAAAGTGACATAAGGACTTAGGAGCCTAAGTCCCATTGACTTCAGTGGGAAGTAGGTGCCTTATCTGTTTAGGCACATTTGTAAATCCTCAATAGGTGCCTAAACACCTTTGCAAATTTGGCCCCATGCCTGAGTTTTCCAACCTGTAAAATAGGGATATTATTTGCCCAATTTTTGGAGCTCTGATGAAAGGCACAATGTAAGTGTAAAGTATAATCCCTTTTATATAAAATTTCCATTTAACAAAATCCTAGTTAACAAGAAAGCCAGTAACTTTTAATTTATATGAATCAGGCAGGTTCTTTTTCACTCAAATTATAAATTGTAGTTCATTTTACAGCTGATAAATATTTCCCAATAGAATTAATGTTACTGATAACCCTGTAGGCAAGCCATGCCTAAGTCTGAGTTGTTTCCATATGTTAAATAAAGTCTTAATATACAGTGACTATCCTAAAGGTATCTATCTCTGCATATATAAGAATAATTTAACATACAGTGCAGTACTGTCAGCATCACTGGTATATAACATATTACTTGTGAATATGCCGTGAAAGTTTTTGATAAAAGAACAAACAGAACAAGAGATAAACAGCTTCCATGAGTTTCTGCAGCTCGGTTTATTTAAGTAGTTGCAGAGACAGCATAATGGCTTGCCATTTCTCCAATACCTCTTCCATTTCATTATACATTCTCTATAAGCCTGAAAGATGTATTCCACATTATTTATTTTACACTGGTGGATCTAGAAGAGCTATGTTAGAATAGGAACCTGGTGAGTCTCAAAATAGTGTGCAGTCTTAGCATTGCTGCATAAACATTACACCCATAATGCTTTGATGAAACCAAAAATAAAGATGCTATTGCCAGATGAGATTTTAGCTTTGCACAGAATTCCTCTTTGTTTGTATAGATCCACCATCTCCTACCTCCACTGAAAAATACATATATAATGTGGTAGAAATAAGCGACTTAAAAGTGGATTGCCTTAGAAAAGCTGTTGGACGAGCCCTGGTTAATTCTACATTTGATTCATTTTTGATGGGAAGAACGTGGGACAGGCAAGGGGTTTAATAATTCAAGACGGTAGTTTACATGGAGTTACTCCATGAATTTTTTTTTTTTTTTTGGAGAGAAAAAATGTTAAGGGAGGCATGAAAAAGCACTGCTCTGATGGCAAAACAAATCAAACCTTGATCAATATTGCTGTGGTCACGTTGCGGTTTAGCAGACACTGCTGATGTGTTTTGAATACAGTTTGAAACAGAACCACGTTCTCCCCTGCTTTCCTGATGTTTTGTGGTAATGAAACCCATGTGAAGTCATTCTTGAGCTGTCCTCATTCTGCTGTTTTCTTTTCATCTCTCTTTTGCAGTGTTGCCAAAATTGCAGAGGAGGCTTGGAAGGCAGGGCTTACAGCCCAAATGATTGAAGGTGATCTAAAGCCATCCCAGTGAGGTCTGAAGGACTTAGAAATGGGATTCAAGAAGGAGTTAGTCAAGTAATATTTTGGGCCATTGATATTTTCCCCACACATATACAGGCTAAAAGTGAGGGAGCTGGAAAAAAACCAACCAGTCTAAGGCTTTGGCTACACTTGCAGCTGTAGAGAGGTTTGAGTTAAACCAGACTTCGGAGAACACACTAGGGAAAGCCCTGCAGTCTGTCCACATTGACAGCTGCAAGCGCACTGGTGTGGCCACATTTGCAGCACTTGCAGCGGCATTGGGAGCAGTGAATTATGGGCAGCTATCCCAGCGTTCAAGTGGATGCAATCTGCTTTTCAGATGGGGGGTGGGTGGGGTGGAGTGTGACAGGGAGCATGGGGGGAGAGAGTGGGTTTTTGGAGTGCTGAATGTGTGTCACCTCGCTATCTCATAAGTTCAGACTGCCCTCCCTCCCCCGCCTCTCTCACTGAAAGCAAACAGAAGCTGTTTGGTTTTTTTCTCATAGACCCGATAAGCAGCTGCTCGCCGAAACGGACCCCAATCCTTCCCCCCACCCCGCACCGCCTCTCTCTTCAAGCAAACATTAGCTATCGGAACTCCCAATGGAGCCCCCCTGCCTGCCTCTCATTCATTCAAAGCAAACAGTAGCTGTGTTTGTTTTCTTGATAAGTAGCCCCCAAAACGGAACTTTGAAACGGCACTTCCGTGTTCGGACTTCACAACAAAACAGAGGACGCTTCAGTTAAAAGGATTATGGGGAGTTTCTGGAGGTCAATAAGTGTGTAATAATGTTACTCCCCCATTTACACTGGAGCTGGAGCATCTCAGCCAATATGCAACAGCTGTTATTCCTCTCGGGGAGGTGGAGTACCAGAAGCGCTCCAGCCAGGGAGTCAGAGCGCTCTATATGCCTTGCCAGTGTGGACGGGGAGTAAGGTAGAGCACTCGGGGAGGCTTTATTGCGCTATAACATGCAAGTGTAGCCAAGACCTAACTATTTAGATCATCATAAGCTCTTGAGTGGTGATTCTATCACTGATGAATTTTCTATCATATATAAAAGACTTGTCTTCCCTTAACAGAATTATTTACACCCATTTAAACCTTTCATTTGCTCATTCATGTCATCAAACAAATGTAGTCACTCAGTTTAAGAGAGTTTGTATGCAACATAAAGAAATTCTCTAATGGCTGGTTGGGGGTCAATAGTTAGGAGACAACCACCACATGGTTGGTAGTTTGGAAGTAGATAGCTGTGCTGTCCCTATCTTACCAGGCTGAAGCCCCAACCAAGTACAAGGCCCCATTTTGCTTGGTACTGTCCATATATAGTAAGAGACTGTCCCTGCTATGACTAGATTACATGATAGCCAAAGCTGGCAAGGTGAGACAACCTACAGTACAAGAAGATGGGGAACCTAGGTACAAAAAGATTTAAGGACGTGGTCAAAGTCACATAGGAAATCTGTACCAGAACAGGGAACTGAAACCACATCTGCTGAGTGTCTCCATCTAGTGTCTTGACCACAAGACCATCCTTCCTCTATAGAGTTCCCCAACTCCCTCAATCCACTCAGTGAACTAAAACCACAATCTAGCTCATAATGTGGATAACATAACAACATTCTTCTTCTCCCCCCCTTTGATTACCTGCTGCTATCACTTTGGGTAGCAGTACATTACACACTTGGACTAACAATATTTGCACTGCAGAAAATTAACACTAAAACATGAAAGCATCCATCTACTTTCAGAAGATTATTATTGCTCGAGAAGCCATTCCTGTGGTGCACACATACTGAACAATAACGTCCTCCTTTGGGTTTGCGCATAAGAGAAGCAATTTTCTGCAGTGGGTGGTCGTAGATGAAAATGTAATGGTAACCAGAAAACCTAAAGTATTTAAAACACCCTGAATTTTCTTCTGGGTCTTTAAGCTGCAGAACGTTCTCCCTCTCAACTTCAGCCAGCTGCGAGCTGTGTTGTGCAGAAGTAATGTGATTTCTAGGCTGTAGATCTGGTTTCTGCAACCTTGAAAACTTGCTAAAAGGTGAGGAATGTTTTTGTCTAATAACTACGATCTCCAATGGGTAGATAAACACTCAGCTAGACAACTGCTCCCCATTTCCATGGAAAGCCAAGTGGTCAACTTTAGAAGAAAAGCCTAGAGAACAGAAAATGAGTCAATAACCCTTCCTGTTTTCAAAGCCATATTAGCAAAAACATACCTCATTACAAGCAATAACATTTGTTGCCATCTTGTAGACTTCTATCCTGTGTTGTTTTTTTAATAAAACTTGCTGCTGGAAACGGTCTATCAAGAAGGAAAAGATACAAAGCTATATTCTCAAAAGTGACTAATGATTGAGTGCTTCAATTTCTGAATGCCCACCACTGAAAACATCTTAAAGAGCCCGGATTTTCAGAAGGTGTTTGCGTAGTCCTTTTGGAAAGTCAAGTCTCTTTAAAGGGTCTCAGTTTAAGCATAAGTGCAGGATGAGGGAGACCAAGGGATGGAGAATCTTCCTCTTCACGTGAAGATTTAGGGTGACTTCGCAGATGAGCCATACCAATTTTTTGTCTCCTGCTGCTTCATAAACAAAACATATTATAGGGGACTAAGCCCACAAAAGTTAACTTTTTGCATTAGGAAACCAGCCCCATGTGTAGGGCGAAGTTAGAGAAGGCAATTAATGGTCAGCTCTCTCTAATCGGAGGCATTAGAGTCTATATGACGTGTATCCCCATTTATTGGGGCCTGGTGTAATAGTTTAAAGTATAAATGGTGTAATTGAAGGTGATGATTTTTTAAGAGTATGTAAGTAGCTAACTTCTCATTGTGGCCTTGACTAGTGCTCATGCTAAGATAGGAGAGGGGAGGGAGGCTGGAGGTAGCTGAAATTTGTGCTGAGCAGCACCAGAGCCATAACTAGGGAGTTTAGCACCTGGGATGAGCAAGCATATTTACACCCCCTAGAGACGATGCATGGGGGGCATGTGGGCTCATTAGGCCCCCTAGATTTTTGCCTTCCATTTAGAACAGAGGTTTTCAAACTGTGGGGTATGACCCATAGGGAGGCAAACCCCACAGTTTTAAAACTGTTGCCTCCTGCCAGGTGCTGGCGGGTTGGAAGCTAGTGGAAGCCATCCAGCCCGCTCGGCCCCTGGCTCTCCACGCTGTGGAAACTGGCTGGATGCCTGCCCAGCAGCCCTCTCTTCCCTGCTCCCCGAACCAGGCTGCCTTTGCATGGCTGGGTGCTCCCCCCACAGGGTGGGCAGCACAGCTCTGAGCCGTGCCCCTGACATGCTTTTGCCTCTCCCCCGAAGGAGCCTGGTGCCAGCCAGCAATACACCCCAGAGCGTCAAACAGTTTGAAAACCTCTGTGCTAAATGGAAGGTAGAAATCTAGGGGGCACATGACCATTTTTCCACCTGTGGCTTTGTGCCCTGGGCAGCTGCCCCACTCGCCCTGCCGTGGTGAGCACACAAATTAGGATCTATTTATGCAGCTTCAACTAAAGATGAAAGGTGGTCTTGTGGTTAAGACACTGTGTTGGATTTAGGTGATCTAGGCTAAATTCCTAGTTCTATCACAGACTGTGTGATCTTGTGGTAGCCCTGTAATCTCTGTGCTACATTATCTCCATTTAACAGAAAGGGAATGAACACTCCCCTGCCTTGTCTATTTGGATCAGATGTTGCTTGGGTCTGAGCTGTCTTATGATGTGCTCATACAGTGCCAGGCCTGGAGCCTCTAGCCACGACTGTAATACAGTCGTGCACTGGGATATTTGCATGAACAAGTCAGGTGTGTGCACTTTCAAAAGGTTGCGCCTATGTGTCTTACTTGTAAGAAAGACATTCAGAGTTACTTCTTTGCCTTTTTAGAGGAAGATATTGATAGTTGGATAAGGGTCAGGGTCTATGTGTGTGTTTTAACACTCTCCACTTCTGAGGAGACTATCTTGATTTTTTTTTTTAAACTTTCTGCTGGTGATTAGTGTTATACTGCACTTACCAGGCTCTCCTCTGTACCTGGGCTACAGAATTCCCTCTTGCTCATCACATGCTGAGACTGGCTTGATGAACGACAAACAGCCCCAAAGTAGAGATCCCATATGTTAGTTAACGATTAAACTGCTAGCCAGGTGGCAGTTTAACTGAAGTCAGTCCAGAAATCAGACCAGGTCTAGGAGATGCAGACCACCATCTGTCAAGCGTTAAGGTGAAGATGCTTTATTTTTCTGGGGTCGATCCTCCTAGCACCTATTGGGACTTTGCGGAGTCCCCTATATCTTTAGCCCCATTTTCGTTCCTCCCTTCCAAAGGCTTCAAATCATGAGGACCTTCCTTTCATGTAAGAAGGGCTGAAGATAGCTCCTTACAGATCCTGTCAATGCTATTCCCTAGTCAGGCCAGAGGAGTTGTTACAGCGCAATAGGAGATGCTTCCATCACCTGCAAAGGACAAAATTTAGACCTGCAAGTATGAAAGACGGAATGCATCATAAAGATGCGCAGGGGTGAGGACCCCCATTATCCCTATTTGGTTAGCACCATCACTAGTTTCTCCTTTGCGGCAGACTGTGTTTTAGAGTGGTGACAGATGTGATTTTCAAAACAAACCTGAAACCCAGCTCTCACCATAATCCCGAAAGGAATCTCAGGTAAATCTGGGATGAACCTGAACCCAAGTGGGGGACTCGTGGGATTTCGGTAGTTGGTAGTTTTGAGACAGCTTTGCTGTGACTTTAGAGGTTCACTTGAATGCTAAACTCAAAACAAAATTTTGAGTGGTGCAAACCAACCCCAAAGATGTTTGCGGGCACCTCTGTGACCTGAAACCACCAGGTTTTGTGCAGCTCTGCTCCACGCCTTCGTGCTACTAGAGCAAATCACATCATTTGCCAAATGTTCAGCCTGCAAACTTTCTGTGGCGCATAGTGGAACGTTAACATGTTCAGTGAAAAAACTCCTGCAGCTGTGCTTTTCTCAAACTGCATTTTTAATGTGGCCATGGGTTTATGAATGCAGTGCTAATTACTTAATAAAATTCTCACTAACTTTTAATCCTAATTGTACTTCTAAGAAGTCATTTTCAAAGTTTTTAATTAGTTTTAGATGTAACAATATGCAAGAAAAGCCCTCTTCAAAGAGAAAAAGCCCTTCAAAATTACACCATGTACTTTCCCACAAAAATCTTCATGATACTTGTTTTTATAAGCCATATTCCTAAGACTAAAGAGATCGGTCTGAAATAAAACACCCAGTTCCAGAGCTTCTGAATTGGGGGACAGCACCCCCCAAAATGCACCTTTCTAGACCTATGGGTCCTAAACATGCCTCTCACAACATGCAGTATACCTCATCCAGTGCACTAAATGTCCTAGTAACAGCTATGTGGATGAAACCAGGCAATCACTACACTCAAATGAACTCATACAGGAATATGAGGAGACAAAAATACCCTATCACCTGTGGGTGAACACTTTTCACAGAGCAATCACTCCATATCTGACTCTCAGTCCTCACCCTCAAAAGGAAATCTGCACAACGCTTTCAAAAAGACAAGCCTGGGAGCTTAAATTCATAACTCTGCTAGACACTAAAAATCATGGACTGAACAGAGACACTATTCAGATTTAGAATAATAGAAGATTAGAATGGGAAGAGACCTCAGGAGGTCATCTAGTCCAACCCCCTGCTCAAAGCAGGACCAACCCCAACTAAGTCATCCCAGCCAGGGCTTTGTCAAGCCGGGCCTTAAAAAACTCTAAGGAAATGTCTATACTACCCGCCGGATCGGCGAGCAGTGATCAATCCAGCGGGGGGGGGTCTATTTATAGTGTCTAGTCTAGATGCGATAAATCGACCCCCGAGCACTCTCCCGTCGACTCCTGTACTTCACCGCCGCGAGAGGCGCAGGCAAAGTTGATGGGGGAGCGGCAGCAGTCGACTCACCACAGTGAAGACACCGCGGTGAGTAGATCTAAGTATGTCAAGTTCAGCTACGTTATTCACGTAGCTGAAGTTGCGTAACTTAGATTGATTTCCCCCCCACCCCCAAAGTGTAGACCAGAGCTAAGGATGGAGATTCCTCCACCTCCCTAGGTAACCCATTCCAGCACTTCACCACCCTCCTAGTGAAAATTTTTCCTAATATTCAACCTAGACCTCCCCCACTGCAACTTGAGACCATTGCTCCTTGTTCTGTCATCTACCACCACTGAAACAGCCTAGCTCCATCCTCTTTGGATCCCGCTGTGCCCCCCCCCCCCCCCCCCCCGTTCAGGTAGTTGAATTTGTGGCTTATTACAACAATCTGTAACCCACTAACCTCCCCTTTTTGTCCTATGAAGGCAGAGGTGTTAACGGCCCACTCTGCCTTAGAATGTGCACTAACTGCTTATGCTAAACAATCTGTTCCACCTTGCATTTAACTGACACTTGGAACACCTTTCCCAGACCTGAAGAAGATCTGTGTGTGGCTTGAAAACGTCTCTCACCAACAGAAGTTGGTCCAATAAAAAAAAATATTACCTCACCTATCTTGTCTTTCTTACTGAAATCCAGGTAGATTAGATCTACTGCATTTCCTTTGTCTAAGGAAATTGGTTATGTTCTCAAAGAAAGAACTCAGGCTGGTTTGGAATGATCTAACTTTTGTAAAACCTTGTTGTATTTTATCACATGATCTGTTTGGCTGAACATTACTTGGTACTTTATTGCTCAGTTAATTTCCTCATGAGTCAAGATTAATGTTTTAGCATTGGATTTTCAAAATGGAATTAGGCACCTAACTCCCATGGTCTTTCAGTGGGAATTAGAGTTTCTATCTTCCTTGCGTGTTTTTTAAAATCCTAACCATAATTAATGG
Source organism: Chelydra serpentina (assembly GCA_037349315.1). Classification (NCBI taxonomy): domain Eukaryota; kingdom Metazoa; phylum Chordata; order Testudines; family Chelydridae; genus Chelydra; species Chelydra serpentina. Next base: position 3,906,758 of record JBAIAC010000023.1, read on the forward strand.
TTTTGTGATTGCAGAAGTGTAACATTTTCAAAAGCACCTACGAGACTAAAGGGAATAAATCCTATTCATTTTCAATGGGGACATATGCTTTCTTAAAAATTTTACCCAAGGAAAATAAGGAGAACTTTAAAAACATAGGAGCTGCTATCTTGGGTCAGACCATGGTCCATCTTGTCCAGTATCCTGTCTCCAACAGGGGCCCATACTAGAGCCTCAAGGGAAGTGTACAGAATAAGGTAACTTCAGTTACTAGAATTTTCAAAAAAAATCTAAGCCCTGAAAGCGATGTGAAACTCCTGCTGTTTTTATTATTCAAAAAGCAACCGATCTTGATTGAAGGCATAACTAAGTTTAAGATTATCTGAACCTCATATCGAGGAATTTTATACAGATTAGGTAAACCAGCTGAGCTCTGCTTCAATAACATTCCTTTGATTCTCAGCAAGTTCTATCATGAAATAAAGTGTAGATTTGCCAGCAAGCCAGAAAACAAACAAAGATAATAAAGAATGAATAATGTTAGATAGATCTTTAAGTTGCGTACACCAGTAAAAATCAGGCTCCTATTTCAGTGTTTGATCTGCAAAGACTTATTCACATGAGTAATCCTTACACACCTGAATAGTGCCTGTTATAGTCAGCGTGCAAGCATAGAATATCAGGGTTGGAAGGGACCTTAGGAGGTCATGTAGTCCAACCCCCTGCTCAAAGCAGGACCAATCCCAATTTTTGCCCCAGATCCCTAAATGGCCCCCTCAAGGATTGAACTCACAACCCTGGGTTTAGCAGGCCAGTGCTCAAACCACTGAGCTATCCCTCACCCCCTGAAAGTCTGCAGGATCTGGCACTTAATGTCTATTTTGGAACACCAGATGTGCAGGTTGAGCATTTGCTGTTGTAGAAGTGGGCTCAAACTCTCTTGCTTCAGAGGGTGTTACTGACCTGACATTAAAGAATAACCTCTTTGTGGATGTCCATAGAAGTGCAGCTCTTCCTCAGCAGCATCAGACCTCTCCCAAAATGTATACCTATTTGCTATTTATACATATTTTTAATAAAAGTTTTATAGCCATTTGGTCCCACATTATATATGGGAGACAAGGCAAAAAAAACCAAGCATTTTCCACTCATCTGTATGTTTAAGATCCTCATTAGCAGAATTATGAGCTAGATGGTGGCAAGTCTGTCCTCCCTTTGTGTCACATGCTCAGGCTCCAGCTGTGAAGGCTGTCCTTGTAGTCAGAGACATGAAAAGCCCTGCCACCTCTCCATATTGAGCCACGGAGAAGAGTAGTCTGTGCCCCCCTCAATGGGCAGTAGAGGGGCTTGATTCCCTGCAAGTGCTTGGTTGCTCTGGGAAGCACAGTTTCTCTTTCAAGGCAGAGAACCTCCTAGAGATCCTAGGAGGGAGTCAAGAACCACTGAAGGGCACCTGTGCCACAATTTAGCCCTGAAATAGCTACAGTGTATATAAAGCTGAGGATTGTTAAACTTTAGCTAATAGGATTTCATGACCTTGTGTTATTCTCTCAAAGCTTCATTTCACACTAGGAATAGAAGCCTTGCTGGTGACCATGCGTTACGATAGCAGATAAAGTTAATTAAGTTAGTCAATTTGGAACTCATCAGCCTCTCTTGAAAACTGCAGTGTAAACACTGTATGAAAATCCATATCATGTGAACAGATACTCTATGGATTTTGGATGCTTTTAGAAAGCATCCTGGAGTCAGTCATATGCTGACAGGATATAGATTTTTGGCACTAATTGATGAGCTGTAAGTCAGATGGATGAAGCCACTATTGTGGTTTTTGTCTGAAATTGGCTACAGGTGTTCTTCTCCCTCACATCAACTGGATTCAGTTGGATTGTTCTAAAAGAAGCAGTTGTATCTTTATTATTGTAACCAAATCTGAGAAAGGAACGCCATGGTGCTCACAAGCATTGTACAAATAGAGCTTGAAATCAAAACAGACAAAGGGGAAAGAGATACCAAAAGAGGAAGAAACTTGCCCAGGCCAGTACAAGAGCTAGGAATAGATTCTCGTTCTCTTGAATTCCAGTCTAGTGCTGTATCCACAGCACTGCTAGCTCTTGTATAAGATGATGATTTTGGCCACTGCTGGAGGTCATCTGGCAATGAGGAGGGAAGCTCCAGTCCTTGTGCTGTTTGCAGCCCTGCCCCGCTGACAGGTTGACTCTCCCCTTTCCACCTTCTGGGGAAGAGCAGCCAACCATGGCTGCCCCAGGAAGCAAACAGAGCTCTCGCTGCTCCCTTCAGAAGCCAAGAAGAGTTTTTAGTTAGGAGTGGGGGCGAGGAGGTGGACAAAAACATTTTTACAGGAGGAAAGTGCAGAAAAAAGGGAGCAGAAAGTGTCCACCAGCTCAGGGTGGCTGTACAGCCTCCTCTGGTTTAAAATGGGTCAGTCTGCTCCTCCTCCCACTCCTTTCTCCATCCCTGCCACTTGGAAGAAGACCACCTCACTGCAGCTGTTCCCCCAGGCCTGGAAGAAAGAGTGAAGAACTCCGAGAGCTGCAGGAGGAGCAGAGGGCAATAGGTAGATGTGGGGCTGAATGAGGAGATTGGGGAGGGGAATGGACCACAATGAATTAAAAGTTAGAGGTTTGGCGAGAAGCTGGATGCTCCACACCAACAAGCAGCATTTCATGCAAACCTGTGTAATTTGATCTCAGTTGAGTCTCCTAGTGAGAACTCCTGCAGTGCTGGCACTACTAATTGCACGCACGCACACAAGGGCGGGGGAAGAGAAGAAATGGGAAGACACCAAAAAGCACTTAAAAAAAAGAAATGGTTTTTGGGCCAATCTCGTTCCTAACTCATAATCGTGGAATGTCTGGAGTTGTATCACACTGCCTTTCTCATCACCTAAATGTAATTCCAGTCTAAGAGAATGGATTTTCAGAGTCAGAGCACTGGACAAGTAACCATGGAATTTTGGTCTTCATACACCATTTTTTTAAAAATAAACCCATCTGGAGAACTGGATGTGATCAGTGAAAGGTTCTAAAAAGATTCACGTGGTTCCTTTCCCCTATGAGGGCACAACGTGTGGACAAATAGTGCTTTTTGAAGCAGTTCAGAAAATATTTGCTACTCCTGGAGAGGCTACTCCTGGACAGGCTGCTGGGTCTGTGGGTTTTTGCCCAATTTCTTGTTCTGTATTATTGTGTACACAAGGTATAGCGTCAGCAGTGACCCTGTGCTGCAAGCCACAGACCAAGGTGGAGATATAAAAAGACATCAACAGTAGACTGCAATATTATTATTCAAGCCTAGTTGTTCAGCTAAGGATGTATTCAGTTTAGCTGTTGACTTGTGCCTCTCTTTGGGGAGAACAGGTTTTTTCCTCCATTTCTCTTGGAGGATGGATAACTACCTATGGGACTGCTGAGAGTGCTGCCCCCACACCAGGCATGCTATCTGGTACTGTCTTTGCAGACTGCATGAGTTCTCTGCAGTGTATACAGCCTTCGCCTGAATGATGGGTTTGTTAGAGACCAACCTCATTGAATCATTTCCAAACAGGCTGCTTCTGCTTTCACTGAAGTCAATGGTAGATTTGCCTCTGACTTCCGTGGAGGCACGATTGCTTCCCCCGCCCCCATCGCTTACAGAATGTTTAGCAATTAGTGACATTTACTAATTCTCTACACAGAGAAAACATTATGAAAAATGTAAAGCTTTATACGACCATAGTTAATCTTCTGCTTTTGTTACAGTTGCCCATGGTTTATGGGCCTCTAAGGAGAATAAATGATCAGGGCATGTGCTCACATTGTTATTTGTCTGGGTAGAAATACACATGCTCAGCACTAAGCAAGAGTTATTTTTCATGGATAATGTAGCTTTAGGACTTTTCAAGGTCAGGTTAGAAAAGCGGCAAGTGACTGCCTCATTTGCTGCCAGCTCTTCCCTTTTAAGTAAACTCACACTGAAGTAGCCTGGGGAGGTCTTAAGAAGACTAAGAAGTGTCAAGAAAGAGCTGCTACTGTAGCAAGTACTTCTATTACCATCCTCATATTAGCATAGTCACTTTAGTACAATACTCTATATAGGAGAATGGTAAATCTATAGAAGTATGATGGTCAAGTTCGCAACTGACGTGAACTGACAACTCCAGCTTCTCTGCTGATACAAATTAGTGCATTGAAATTGGCCCATGATGCATTTGGTGTATTGAAATATCCCCTGAAAAAGAGAAAGGAGCCCATAAAGAATGTGAACACTTTGGCCCACATTCATTTGGATAACAGGAAGGTATTTCTAGAGTTTAAGTTTCCCTGAATAGGAACCACCATATATCAATATCAGCACCTAACGCTTTGTGGGCACGAGCATATTCATGCTAAGTGACCCTGTAAATTTCAGAGCTCTTTATGGTTGAGACAATTTCTTCATTATGCATGTACAATGCCCAGCACAGCAGGGCCCCAATCCCTGATGTGATGCCTCTGTGTGCTAAAGTTATCCAAATATTATCCACTATAAGGATAATTCTAGTTATAGCGCTCATATTTCTCTGTATATTTAAAAAACACAAATTGATAATAGTGCAGTTCAGCATTTCTGAAACATTTTACTCTAAATATAGAAATTCAGTAATTTTAGCTAGAATAATTTACAGTTTGAAAGAAGATAAAGATTAGAAGCACCATTATTGGTCTAACGTTGACAAGCCAGAATAGCTAGCATTTGTCCCTTTCAGCCATCAGTATCTGCTCTCTATCCCTGAAGTTGGTCTTATTTCAGTGAAAAGGCCTGATCCAAAGCCCACTGAAATCAACGTGAATTTTTCCATCACCTCCTATGGGCCTTGGATCAGGTCCATATTCCTCAAAGAACCTTGATGAAATGTAAAACATGGATTCAGTGCCATGTAAAACGAAGGAGGGAAATGAAACATGTTGCCAAAGTAGATATCAGATAGTGCCAAACATCTGCTGTTTGAATCCTCAAAACAAAGACTCATTTATTCAGAAGGTGGTATCAAACACACAGTAACAGAGCAACTCATAGTCACACCTCTCCGTTTTCTTTGTTCTGATATTTTGTCCCTCTTTGTTTCCAGTCAACTAAAGATAGCAAGAAAAATTATGAGAATTAGTCTTCTCACAAGTCACTGTCTGGTTAAATGCATTCCTTAAGGTAGTTTTTGCTTTCAGAAAACTGTTTTTAAAAAAAATTTTGAATTTGTGTATCTCCACTTCAAAGCAGCCTTATTATAATAATTCTGACTTATCTCCCGGAGACATGAGGGTAAAACATATTTGAATCCAACCTTTGTTATCTAAACATCATGGAGGACACTGAATAATATTTTCAATATATGAATCTGTTTTGGGTAGCACGTAGTTTGCTGTGGATTGCTGAGGTTGTACCATGTATATTATACTGCTAAACATAAAATATTATAATTACACACAAAGCAGTCAAATATGAATTTCTCAGTTATCACCTATACAGAGGTTGCCATAAAGGAAACAATCCATTGCAATATTACTGTTGGCTTGATCTCTTTTTATGTGGCTATGTTTTAATTGAGGGAAGAGATGTCTAGAGCAGGTGCCTTCTATATTATACTGAAGTAGCTATTAATGTCCACCTGGACAAATTTACTTCAGTGGGATTGCATAGGTGTAAATAAGGGAAGAATTTGTTCTATATAATTCAGAGATGGTAGAGATCTACCTAGTTAAACTGCTCTCTACAGTATATTTTATAGTGTTTTCTCCAGCTTTGTTTTAACTATCCCAAGTAATGGCATCATCATTTCCTCTGGAAGACTAAAAATACACATTGTTTTGAAGCATAGTTAAGAAGAGAAATAGTAAAATGAAAAGAGTCCCATTCAATTACAGTCACATGAAGGCAGACAACTAAATATTGAAAAATGTTATAAAGTGCTTGTATACAAATGCTAGAAGTCTAAATACTAATATGGGCAAACTGGAGTGTCTGGTATTAAATGAGGATATTGATATAATAGGCATCACAGTAACTTGTTGGAATGTTGATATCAATGGGATATGATAATAACAGTGTACAAAATATATAGGCCTGACAGAGTAAATCATGCTGATGGGGGAGTGGCACTATGTGAAATAAAGGATAGAGTCAAAGATCGTAAAAACCTTAAATGAATCAAACTATCCACAGAGATTCTATGGTACAGAAATTCCATGCTTGAGTGATAAAAGTATAGCAGTAGGAATATACTACCAACCACTTGACCAGGATGATGGTGGGATGCTCCAGGAGCTTAGAGAGACTATAAAAATAGAAAACTCAATAATAATGGTGGATATCAACTATCCCCATATTGGCTGGGTAATGTCACCTTAGGAAGGGATGCAGAGAAAAAGTTTCTAGACACCATTAATGATTGCCTCTTGGGCAGCTAGTCCTGGAACACGCAAAGGTAGAGGCAATTCTTGATTTAGTCCTAAGTGGAGCACAGGATCTGGCCCAAGGGGTGGATATAGCTGAACTGCTCGGTAATAGCAACAGTAATATAATAAATGTAACATCCTTGTGTGTGTGTGTGGGGAGAATACCAAAGTACACCACAGTAGCATTTAACTTCAGAAAGGGTAACTACACAAAAATGAGCAAGCTAAATTAAAAGGAACAGTCACAAAAGTGAAATGCCTGCAAACTGCATGGAAACTTAAAAAACCACAATACTAGAGGCTCAAATTAAATAGATACCATGTTTTTTAATTTGGGGGGGGTAAGAGGACCAAAAAATGCCACCCAGGCTAAACAGAGTAAAAGAGGCAAAAAGGCATTCTTTAAAAAATGGAAGTCAAATCGTACTGAGGAAAACAGAAAAGAGTAAGCCAAAAAAGCATTTGAAGAGCCAAAGACTCAGAAACTAGTATTTTTTTAAAGTACATCAGAAGCAGGAAGCCTGCCAAACAATCAGTGGGGCCACTGGACAACTGAGGTTCTAAAGGATCACTCAAGGAAGACAAGACCATTGCGGAGAAGCTAAATGAATTCTTTGCATCAGTTGTCACTGCAGAGGCTGTGAGGGAGATTCCTACACCTGAGCATTTTTTTAGGTGACAAATCTGAGGAACTGTCCCAGATTGAGGTGTCATTAGATGAGGTTTTGGAACAAATTGATAAATTAAACAGTAATAAGTCCCCAGGCCCAGATGGTATTCACCCAAGAGTTCTGAAGGAGCTCAAATATGAAATTGCAGAACTGCTAACTGGGGTATGTAAACTATCACTTAAAACAGTTTCTGTATCAGATGACTGGAGGTTAGCTAATGTGATGACAATTTTTAAAAAAGAGGCTCCAGAAGCAACCCTGGAATTAAAGGCCGGGGGTAAGCCTAACTAGTACCAGGCAGTACCAGGAAATTTGATTGAAAATGACAGTAAAGAACAGAATTATCAGACACAAAGATGAATGTCATGCCTCAAATCTATTAGAATCCTTTGAAGGGGTCGACAGACATGGGGCAAGGGTGATCCAATTGATATAGTGTATTTGGACTTTCAGAAAGCTTTTGACAAGGTCCCTCACCAAAGGTTATTACGCAAAGTAAGCAGTCATGGGATCAGAGGGAGTGTCTTCTCATGGATCAGTAACTGGTTAAAAGATTGGAAACAAAGGGTAGGAATAAATGGTCAGTTTTCAGAATGGAGAGAGGTAAACAACAAGGTCCCCCAGGGATCTGTATTGGGACCAGTGCTGTTCAACATGCTCAAAGCATCTAGAAAAAGGGTTAAGCAGTGACGTGGCAAAGTCTGCAGATGATACAAAATTACTAAAGACAGTTAACTCCAATGTAAAATGCAAAGAGTTGCAAAGGGATCTCACAAAACTAGGTGACTGGGCAACGGCAACCAAATGGCAGATGAAATTCAATGTTGATAAGTACAAAGTCATGCACATTGGAAAACAATCTCAAAATGATGGGGTCTAAATAAACTGTTGCCCCTCAGGAAAGAGATTTTGGAGTCATTTTGGCTAGCTCGCTCAATGTGCAGCAGCAGTAAAAAAAGCTAATAGAATGTTCGGAACCATGAGGAAAGGGATAGATGAGACAGTAAATATAATGCCACTATATAAATCCATGGTACTCCCATGCCTTGAATACTGTGTGCAGTTCTGGTTGCCCCATATAAAAACCCCAATATATTAGAATTGGAAAAGTTAGAGGAGGGCAACAAAGATGATTAGGAATATGGAACAGTTTCCATATGAGGAGAGATCAAAAAGACTGGGACTGTTCAGCTTGGAAAAGAGACGACTAAGGATTGATATAATAGAAGTCTATAAAATCATGACCGGTGTGGGTAAAAAGTGAATTACTCCTTCACTTAATACAAGAACCTTGGGTCACCCAATGAAATTAATAGGCAAAGGTTTAAAAAAAAGGAAGTACTTCTTCACAGAATGCACTGTCAACCTGTGGAACTCATTGCCAGGGAATATTGTGAAAGCCAAAATTAAGGCCTTGGCTACACTTACGAGTTACAGCGCAATAAAACTGCCTGCAGCGCTGTAACTTACTAACTGGCTACACTTGCAAGGCACGTGCAATGGTGTATCTCCTCAGATACAGCGCTACATGTACTCCACCTCCCCGAGAGGAATAACAGCTGTTGCGAAGTGGGTGGAACGTTGGTCTTTCAGTGTAGCCGAGGAACAACGCAGTTACTGATCTCCGGAAGCTGCCTTTGTTTTGAAACGGCACTTCCAGGTTGGAGTTCAGAGCTCCGTTGTTGAGGTGCTTTACAAAAAACCAAACACAGCTACTGTTTGCAGGCGGGGGGGGGGGGGGGGGGGGAGAAGGGAGGGGCTCCGTTAGGAATGCCGGCAGCAAAGTTGCCTTGGACAGAGACGGCGTGGGGGCGGGGGGGAGAAGAACGGCGGAGGGGAGGGGGAAGGCTCCGTTTCCTCTCTTTTATCTGCTCTTTAAAAACAAACAAAGCCCCTGCTGTTTGCTTTCAGTGATTGAGAGAGAGGCAGGGGATGTGGAGGTGTGGAAATAATGAGCTGACACTCTCTGGATATTCCAAAAACCCACTCTGTCTCCAAAAACGCTCCCTGTCAAAGTCCCCCTCACCCCCCCCCCCCCATTTGAAAAGCACGTTGCAGCTCTTGAATGCCCATAATGCACCGCTCCCAATACAGCTGCAAATGCCTCAAATGTAGCCACGTTACTGCGCTGGCAGCTGCCAGTGTGGACAGGCTGCAGCACTTTCCCTACTCAGCTGTACGAACACGGGTTTAACTAACAGCGCTGTACATGTGCAAGTGTAGCCAAGGCCTAACTGGGTTCACAAAAGAATTAGGTAAGTTCCTTGAGGATAGGTTCATTAATGGCCATTAGCAAGATGGTCAGGGATGCAACCCCATGCTCTGGGTGTCCCTAAGCCTCTGACTGCCAGAAGATGGGACTAGATAACAGGGGTCACTTGATAATTGCTCTGTTTAGTTCAGTTCATTCCCCCTGAACATCTGGCATTGGCTACTGTTGGAAGGCAAGAAACTGGGCTAGATGGATCATTGGTCTGACCCAGTGTGGCTGTTCTTATTTTATGTTCTGATGTTTAGTCTAAGATTTCTTTTCCTTTATTGCATCCCATTACATCTTGGTATACCTGTCTTGCATCAACCTACTAAGTAATTCCTCTCCCTCCTAGAAGGTTGCAGTTACCACATTTTTGGAGAAGATAGCAATTGCTTAGGCACACTCCATTTTAATCTCCCCCCCCCCCCCAAAAGAAAACTTTCCATTGCTGTTTCTGGTCTCTGGCATTACTCCAATTTGCTTGAATCTTTCTTGTACTAATATGCCTAGGACAGCTCTTCTCACTTTTGGAAAGGGACTATCACCTCCTTGCTTGGATATAATGCCACTGCTTACATAGAGAATTGCCTTGACCTTTTTATGTGCCTCATTGCCTAGTTGAATCCATCAGGTGTTCTCCTGCTTGTTTGTGCCACTATAACGTTCTGGAGGTTTATCCTCTTTCTGCTTAATTCTTCAAAGCCTGGCAGGTCCAAACCTTGGGCTGACTCCCCTGAATGCTTAATTGCCATGCAAATGAAGGTGACTCCCCTTTTCAGGCTAATTGTTGCATAGCAACCTGTAGAACATTGAAATATTACACTCACTGTCAGATACAAATCATGTTAGACATTCAAGGCTGCACACACAGGCATGTGGATTTACACATGACAGACAAAGAAGCTTGGTAGGAATGGGGCAGTTGGCAGAGAGTGAATCTTCCTGGACAGCCATGGTCCTCCCTTTTGCTCCCCTGGGCAGATTGTAGCAGCTTCCCTGTATGACATCCCCCCAGGGCAGCCCTTGGACTGTCTGCCAGGAGGGACAGCTGCACTATCCTTTCCCTAAGCCAGAGATTCTCAACCTTTTTCTTTCTGAGCCTCCCGCCCCCCAAACAGGCTATAAAACCTCCACGGCCCACCTGTGCAGGGCCAGTGTAAGGAAGTTTCGCGTCAGCCCTGGAGCCGCGAGGGCGGGAGGCAGCCGCGGCCAGCCGCCCCCCCGGCTCCCGGTGCCCTAGGCGACTGCCTAGGGTTGCCAGTGGGCGCACCGGCCCTGCACCTGTGCCACAATAACAGGTTTTCTATATATAAAAGTAAAGAGTAGACTGTTGGGTCAGAGGCTACAATCTCTGTTGGAGAAGTGGGAGGCAGTTTTGAAGGGGGCTTCATTCTGCCAGCTGCACCTCACCCCCCAGCAAGCCACTTCCTCCTTGTTTTCACTCCTCCACCCCCACAAGGCAGTTCTTATCCCAACCTGCCTAAACAGAGCAGTTACTTCACCTTTCCATTTATCCTGGGCGGACTGCTACTCCCCAATTTTCTTAGTTGGACTGATGTTGTAGTGTAAAGTAGCAATAGCCTGCTGCTTGTTCTGCCCCAGAGGCCGATATACCAAACTCTCCATCATCTTACTAGGGCTTGAAATTAGATTTACCAGCTGGGAATTGCCAGGCCTTTTGAATTCCACTGTTCTGAGACATGCACAAATGATAGACGACCCTCCCACCCACCTGAAATGTGTTATGGGTCAGAAATGAACCTCAGAAAAGCAAGGCAATTCAGAATCCAGACACTGTTCATAAAAGCTTCTGGATTGCAGGATTTTACAAGAGTAATGAAAGTCATTTGACAGGAATAAATGAATCTTCTAGCAGTACAGACACACTCGAGACATAACCGACTCAGAGAGAAGGAGAGCTACATAAAGCTACTTTAATATTCTAATTTTAGCTTAATTTTTATGTTTAGAAAAGCAGTGTTAAAGAGCAGGACACCCACTAGCAGAAGCCAAGCTACTGGAGGAGAGGCTCTCTCCTCACCCCTATGTTGCTGCCACTTACCCAGTTTACACTAAAACATCCAGGCAGTCTGTTTTTTGGGGTGTGTGTGCATCAAAATGATACTTTTTGAATTCTGTGCAGATGTTTAAGTAATGTTTTTTTGTTTTTCTAAAACAGGACACCCCTTGGGATAACAAGATGCAACTGCTGATGGAATTGGACACACAGAACAGGCAGTTTGTTTCAAGCCCTGTCCCAAGATTTTTTCCTTTCTATCCAATTTGAAATTGTCCCATAATCTCCCAGATCAACTTAATAGTCCTGTCACCAGGAGTTTCAAGCTCCCCATTTTTACCTTGACTTACTAAAGCCTCAGATTTCAGCATGCTGCATCTTCCATACACATCTCATGTCTCAAACACCACCACTCAGCAAACTCATGCTCTGGACACAGCTTTCCTTTATGTTGTAACCAGTTGAAGTCACTGGCACCTTCTCCCATTGTACTTTGAGACTGGGAGCAACCCTCCAGTCTTCTTTGCCCTGTCATAATTTGCATCTTTATTGCTCCTTGTACGACAAATATCAGCACTCATGTCATGCACAGAATGTATTGTTAGGTCAAAATAGGTCTGCCATACGGACTCTAATTTCTGCACTTCTCACTGAATTTCATTGCCAAAATTCAGTGGCACGGTTGCTAATTTGGTTGCCCTTCCCTGGAACCACCTGTGTGTCAAGTGATAAACGGAGGGCTTGTGGATGTGTGTGGCGGAGTTCGTACTCCATCGCCCCTCTGAGTCGCAGGGGGGCTAGGAGGTACCCCGCCTGTCTAGTTCCCGGTCCGTTTCCTATGCCACTCTTGGCGGCCCATCCAGCGGGACTTAATGGCCAGAGTCCCCCTTAGTCTCTTCCCCTGAAGGGACAGCATGGCCTAGTGGCCTGAGTTACTTCAGCGACCTTCTCAGTCAGGTAAGGCAGTCTTGAGTTCTGAGCTTGGGGCCCATCCTCCAAGGGTGGCAGCCTCAGTAGGGACCCGGGGCCCAACCCAGGGCCTTAACAGCGGGTAACACAGCCCACCAGAGTCAGCAGGGAATCCCACCAAAACACGCTGCCCTCACTGGGGTGGTAGGTACCACTCCCGCACTCCCCCCTGGGTCACTTCCTACCAGCTCTTTTGGTGCAGTAGTCCATGTGCTTTCTGAGTCTCCAGGCTCCTCAGTTCCCTGAACTTCCTGGGGTTCTAGTAACGGCTGGCCTCCAGTCCCGGTCTTGGGCTCTTTAGCTCTCCCTGGTAAGGGCTGCCCTAGCTCCTGGGCTGGAGCCTCTGCTGGGCATCCTTCCTCCTCAGCAGCCAGCCCTGACTGAGCAGCTCTGCAGGCTTTTATACCTGGCCCCCTGCTGGAGCATGCCCAGCAGGGCCTCAGGGGCGTGGCTTCCTCTGCCAGCAGAGAAGGGTTAACCCTCTCACGGCCAGTGCGGGGCCAGTCTGCCCCATCACAATGTGGCATTGGTAGTCAAATTCTTTCTACTTTTATTTCATAGTCATTGCTGTGTCTCCTTAGTTCCTTTCATTTAGTCATTCTGTATGTGGAATTCCATGTGTTTTATCTCAGAGCGAAGAATGGGTTCCCCTCCCTTTCCCCATATTTAAATGGATAAGTGCCTAGATCCCACCCAGACTGCATGACACGGGTTTGTAGTTCCTTTCATTGACCTAGGCTCCCTCCTCCCACTCACACAGTGGGTGGGCACAAGTCATAGAAAATAAAAGTTGATGTACATTATTATTTTTATGAACCAAACCTGTAGGTCTCTGCATGTGCTTAACCATCTAATTTAGTTAGCTTCTAGCTCTTCATCATTGCTTGTAATACAGCAATTAATTCCTTCCTAATTCCTCACTACACTGATGACTGTGCTTGTACAGACCTAATAACTCACCAGGAATCCATTTCTGTATGTACAATGTGCTCATTTTGCTATAATGGCCTTTTTAATCTTACTGACAATTGACATGTTGATGTTATTAAGGTTAATGATCCACTGATAAATACCAGAAAACACTTTTACAATCAAATAATCTCTAGCCATAGCTGCGATGAAACATAAGAATATTTTGTGCCTGAATTTGCAGGTTTCTGGGACAGCACTTCCCAAATATCTCAAGCCACCCTTCTAACTAGCAAGATGGCTTCCTTGATAGACTGTCTTGAGGTGGTGTATGGGGTTTGCACATGAGCTGGCTGGCTTTTCCTTTACAATTTGTAATGGTTTGCACTGCATGTTCAGTGTGGTGCTTAGATGCCTTCGATGTGCACCTTACAAATGATTAAATCAGTACGCAAGCTAATGGAACATAAAAACAGACATACTGGGTCAGACCAAAGGTCCATCTAGCCCAGTAGCCTGTCTTCCGACAATTTCCTCTGGGGCACCTGGCATTGGTCACTAACAGAACAGGTAATCGAATGATCCATCCCGTTGCCCATTCCCAGCTTCTGGCAAACAGAGGCTAGGGACACCATCCCTGCCCCTCCTGGCTAATAGCTATTGATGGACCTATCCTCCATGAATGTATCTAATTCCTTTTTGAACATAGGGCCTGTGAGAATTTTACTGTGGTACAATTGCCTGGAAGGACTGGTGTCTCTGATCAAATGTATTCTGATGTGGTGACAGGTTTGCAAGAGAGAACATTACTAAAAATGGACTGATTTTCACCATGGTGGTTTGGAGACACTGATACTACTATTGCTTTTTTGCATTGTATTGTTAAAGAGCAATACCAAGGAGTTTATTGAATCCAATCAACATAGGCCACCTACAGATGGCTAGAGAAGCACTTACCATTTTTAATTTGAGATCATTTACAAAATGATGTGTCTGAATTTTCTCCAAGCACTTAGCAGCTAATTAGAGTTGGAGAGAAAAATATCATTGTGTTCTTGGGGATACGGGGTCAGATCCTTAGTGAAAGTACATCAGTACAGCTGCACTGAAATCAACAGAACAATGGAGGTGAGAATCTGGCCCTATATGGAAATATATGCGGCTGAATCTGCTTTGTGGGAACTCTGATAGACACAAATATCACAGTTTTAAAATTCCAAACAGAATGAAGGCGAGTCAAGAAAAATATTCCAGTTCTATCAAAATACCTAGCAACACTGGAGGAACTTGGATATGGAAGTCAAAGCCAAAACATGCAACCCAAATAGTAATGTTAAAAAAACCCCAAAACAACCCCCTCCCCACAAAAGACTCAACGTCTGCTTTATCTACAAGTGTAAAGGAAATAGCCCGCTCTGCTTTAGAGTTCACTGGCCTTGACATTGTTCCTTTAATTTCAGAAAAAACAGCCACTGCACAAATAGCCTGTGATTTACAAATGCTTTTTGCTATGCATTGGACATGTCAGAGCATACCGGTCAAATTCTATGCTCAGTTGCTTGTATGCACACCTTGAACTGAAGCCTAAGGCTTGAGGCTGAGGGCTTTGGTAAAGATGTGGGTGGGGAAAGACTTGTGGGAGTCTACTAGAGCAGTTGAAGTGGTAGGAAGTATACTAGCTGTGTAGGACAGAAGCAAGCAAAATGCTTCCAGAGGCTCGTGGGATAGCATACTGAGGAATGGCTCTTACAGTTCTTCTTTGAAGGCACAGCATAGGTTCTCTTAAAAGGGCTGGACTCTGCTACTCCTGTGTCCATTCACCAGGTAGTAGTCAGACTCATGGCCAAACCCTGCCTATACGGAGTCTGTAGGTAGACAGCTCATCTCTCCCCTTCACCATGGGCCCTTTGGCATGTGGAGCACCACGACAGATGCTAGACATTCCAGCATGTCTTTCAGCCAAGGGGCACAAGCACTGGAATTCTGACAGCACTCACTGCAGGCGCACAAGGGGGAAAATGCCCTCATCCGCTTGTCATCATGTAAACAGAATCCGGTCCTGTGTGTGAAGGAAGGGGAGAAAGCTGCTGCGTTATGTTTTACCCTCTTTTCTCACTCTTCCCCTCATTCTATACTCTCTTCTCAATCGAATGGTTAATTTGCAGATCTTTACTACAGCTGAAAGGCCCCACTGAGTAGTTTTGTAGCACAGGACTCAGACAAACTGGACAATAGAGTAGCATGCATATAACTGAGGGCAGAACGCTGCCTGCAAAGCTGTAGTAATACTATGCAGGGGAGGGGACCCTTTCCAATTTAAAAATGTAAAGGAGTTAGTGCTTATGAAAGGTGCTGGATTGATAGCACTGCAGTCCAGAAGTATTATCCACAGAATACACACAGTATGGGCAAGGGCACTCTAAGCATCTCTATGATTACCAGCCAATGGGCCTTAACTCTCTTCTGGAATGTGCTATATTAAAAATGTTCATACACAAGCTTTAGCAGACTCATTAATGCCTAATACTCTTCCTACTCAGCAGTGTCATCTTTATCCTGTGCTGCAAAAGAGCTCAGCATATTAAGAGCACATCTGAGATAATCAAGTATCAGAGGGGTAGCCGTGTTAGTCTGGATCCGTAGAAGCGACAAAGGGTCCTGTGGCACCTTACAGACTAACAGAGGTATTGAAGCATAAGCTTTCGTGGGTGAATACCCACTTCTTCGGATGCAAGGAGTGGAAATGTCCAGGGGCAGATATAAATGTGCAGGGAAGATTCAGGCTAGAGATAACGAGGTTAGCTTAATCAGGGAGGGTGAGGCCCTCTTCTAGCAGTTGAGGTGTGAACACCAAGGGAGGAGAAACTGCTTTTGTAGTTGGCTAGCCATTCATAGTCTTTGTTTAGTCCTGAGCTGATGGTGTCAAATTTGCAAATGAACTGAAGCTCTACAGTTTCTCTTTGGAGTCTGGTCCTGAAGTTTTTTTGCTGCAGGATGGCTACCTTTAAGCCTGTGTCCAGGGAGGCTGAAGTGTTCTCCTACAGGCTTTTGTATATTGCCATTCCTTATATCTGATTTGTGTCCATTTATCCTTTTGCGTAAGGGCTGTCCAGTTTGACCGATGTACATAGCAGAGGGGCATTGCTGGCACATTATGGCATATATGACATTGGTGGATGTGCAGGTGAATGAACCGGTGATGGTGTGGCTGATCTGGTTAGGTCCTGTGATGGTGTCCCTGGTGTAGATATGTGGGCAAAGTTGGCATTGAGGTTTGTTGCATGGATTGGTTCCTGAGTTAGAGTTATTATGGTGCGGTGTGTAGTTGCTGGTGAGAATATGCTTCAGGTTGGCGGGTTGTCTGTGGGCGAGGACTGGCCTGCCTCCCAAGGCCTGTGAAAGTGAGGGATCGTTGTTCAGGATGGGTTGTAGATCACTGATGATCCATTGGAGAGGTTTCAGCTGAGGACTGTAAGTGATGGCCAGAGGAGTTCTGTTGGTTTCTTTCTTCGGTTTGTCTTGCATCAGGAGGCTTCTGGGTACATGTCTGGCCCTGTTGATCTGTTTTCTTATTTCCTCATGTGGGTATCGTAGTTTTGAGAATGCTTGGTGAAGATCTTGTAGGTGTTGGTCTCTGTCAGAGGGGTTGGAGCAAATATGGTTGTACCTCAGTGCTTGGCTGTAGACAATGGATCGTGTGGTGTGTCCGGGATGGAAGCTGGAGGCATGAAGGTAGGCATAGCGGTCAGTGGGTTTTCGGTATAGGGTGGTGTTAATGTGATATAATGACAGCTAGGAAAAGAGGAAAAAGCACTGTGGGGGAAGGGAGAAAAGAGAAAGGTGAAGCAACAGCTTAATCTTTTCTTCCGAACTCAGTCTCTGTTTCTGCTTTTGGGATTGAATAAAAGGTGGAAGCCATAGGGTCAAAGATGTGTCTAGATGAGCAGCCTGCATTGCCGTAGTTATGCTATTACCTACAAATGCTGAGGGGCTCCTGCAGTTCAAACACAGAAGGGTGTGTTTTAATGCATTGGAGAGCCTATTCCTGTCTTAAGAATTCCAACACTTGCTCCATAGTATGGATTGTAAGAGGTGTCTGGAACTTCTGGAAGACACAATAATGAAGCAATTTTCCTTTTCCTTTGTTTTCATGTAAAGCACACTATTAAAATTATAGCGATTTCACCCATATAGCAGTGCCCGGGTAAATAAGACACATAATAGAAACATATGCTGGTCACATTGTATATTCTATATCCACATCTTATGCGTGAGAATGCAAACATATGCAAAAAGCAGATTGGGGAGGAGGGACCTATTATCATAGAATATCAGGGTTGGAAGGGACCTTAGGAGGTCATCTAGTCCAACCCCCTGCTCAAAGCAGGATCAATCCCCAATTTTTGCCCCAGATTCCTAAATGGCTCCCTCAAGGATTGAATTTACAATCCTCGGCTTAGCCAATGCTCAAACCACTGAGCTATCCCTCCCCCCAAGGGGAGGGATTCATTACAGAGTTCTGCTGTCTTAAGCCTGTACCAATCTAGGAGAAGTAAGGCCGAAGAGTCTAACTACTAACAAGCTAAACACCTTGTGGGATCAGGCTGTTAGTTTGTCTAGAGTTATTTCAAAACTGTGTTCATCTTCTGTAACTGCTAGTTAAAATTCCAAAAAGAAATGCTGCTGACAAGAAGTTTTGAAGCATTTGCCCGGTCCTTGACATCACCAGTAATAAGTCTCAGAGCAAAGCAAGAGTATCAGCTTTCAGGAGAGAAAACAGTAGTCCTTAATTAGCGCCTTACCTCAGACATTGCTGCAAGGGATGATCCGCAGGTATCAAAGATGTCCCAAGATGCAGATGATTCAGGTGATAAGCAATCAGTTCAGATACACAATGGCTGATAGATCCCTGAAGGCAAAAAGGAAGGGGAGGGGGAGAGAATTGAGGCTATAGATTAGAGACACAGGTGCATAAACTTGGCATTGCTCTATGGAATTCTTGGATACACTTGAAAGGTTCTTCTCAAGAATAAAGTACAACTTCTATTTGTTTTGCACCTTGAATAATCTGACATCACTTCACATTTCAGATTTACTATGTAGTTTCTTCTAAGGGGCTGCCATTGCAACTAACTGATCAGAAAGCATACGGCATGATCGTTTCTGTAGACTAACATTTTTGGCTGATAAATTACAGCAAGTTAAATTAAATGATAGTTATCGTCAGATAATTAGCTGCGTGCCAGTTGCCAGGAATTTAAGAGCAAAGTCTGTCAGGCTCCCTACATCATTCAGATATTGGAGAACGGGATGTAAAGCATCATTATATAGCTTGAGAACTACTCTCTTGTTTACTGTTCTTATCTTCACAGCAGGTGTGTCCATACAAGGACTCTATCTCACTCCATTGACTCCAGCAGGGGAGACCCTCATTTATTCTAGGCGGTGACTGCTGCACAGATTTAGTTAGTGCGGAAGCCTATGGTTTTAGGATTTCCCCACCCCAACCTTCATTGAAAGGCATTGAAAGCCCACTTTTTCATTAGCCTCAGAATAAACAATGCCTCTCCCAATACAGCTACTAGGGGTTACTGGGTCATAAATATACTCTACTAGAGATATTACTTTTGAGTGTCTGTCTGGTTTGGAATATTTCAGGCACTCTTTGCCCAGTTTTGTTTTAGCAGACATCAGTACTGTGCTCAGAGGAGGAATCGGGGACCATAGCATGATACCAAACACTCACTGGGTTGTTTGAAAAATTATTAGCTATAGAGGGTCTCACCTTCCAGGGGTTGCCTGGGAAACATGGGCTATAACCAGAAGGAGTGAAAAGATGAACAGAAGAAGATTGAATTTTAAGTAACAAAATAAATTTATTTTAGTCTAATGTCCCATAAAAACATTTTAGTTTAACTTACAAGATTCCAGTAACAACACTCATGCAAAATAAACACCCTTTTAGAAAATCCATCTTTCAGGACAAGCAGGCTTCTGGCTGAAATCTAAGCAGCTCTGGGGTAGCTTCTAATACTGGGGCAAGATGCTCTACTAGGTAAACGTCAAACTAAAATTAATTCCTACCCCTGGATATCAGCTTTATAGGCCTTCAGCTCCTCCCCCTTACCAGTTTTAACCAATCACCTGCTGTCACACCTCCCTCCAGTTTAAATGGAAAACTGCTGTGCTGCCTCCCTTACAATGCTGCGTTTCTAACACCAGAGTAAATAACATCACTTAAAAATGCTCCCCCATGACCCAACCTGGAGCCTAACAGCCAGCAGCAAACACTGCTTCTGCAGAAAATGCCAATAGTGAGAGTGGTGGTTCCCCCCACCCCGGATTTGTAATAAAGTTAAGGGCAATTAGTGGAAGCCAGCTCTGTAGATGGAGTCTCTCTTTTTATTTTCCCATGTCATTTTATATACAACTTAGTAAGGAGTTTCAATACACACAACTCTTTTGATGATTTCTTTCCATATTCTTCCTTGTATCACATGTATCAAGCTGCACAAGTTTCAAACCAAAAATAAATAAACAAGGCCACAGAAATCACTTGTCATAAATGGTTGCCCAACCCTAAACTCTATTTTGCACACTATTTTCTCATTGTCATTTCTCCCTGCTCCCCTTCCTCTCTCTCAAGCAGAATGGGAAGCAGCTAGTATTTAAGTTGGAGTATAACTTTTCCTCACAGGGACCCAGGCTATTTGAAGGGATTTGAAATTGGTCAAAACAAGTTCCCCATCTTTACTTTAAACATATAAGCTGATCACGGATGGTTTTCTAACACAGGCGTTATAGTGCAAAGTATCCTGAGTTCCCTGGTGGTATTTTTGTAAACATTCAATACTGCTGATGGGGAGTGGGGAGGGCAGCAGAGTGAGGGCAGCTGGCTTCAGCAGTGTTACTGAGCATGCTCAATACCAGCCAAGTAGCAAATCTGTTTGTTTTTTTTAAACCAGGACAGTCATTTAGTGATTCTTCCCAAACTGCAGCAGGACGCACTGGTTCTCTACATAACAAAGCTATATGATGGGAAAGTTCTGCAGACTATGATATTTGCTTAATGCACTATAAGGGTCTTATTAGTTTTATTGTCGATGTTACTACTTACAGCACAGGTGTTCCCCAGTGCAATCAAGTTGTGCCAAATCAGTGGGCTATTGCTTTCCATCTGTCTATTTCTGTTTGTTTGCCTTGTCTATATAGATTTGCAGGCTGCCCTGAGCAGGGACTGTCCAACTCTCTATGTATAATGTGTTGATCCCGGATCTGGATCTCTAGGCACCACTACACTATTCATTATTTGTACTTCCATAGTGCCTAGGACCCCCCAGTCATGGCCAAGGGCTGTAAAAACACAAAACAAAAAGATGGTCCATGCTTCACAGAGCTTACAGTGCAAGCAGTAATAACATCGGCAACTATAGAACAAAGAGCACCATTATGAACCAGAGATCGTGACAAGACATTAGAATGCAAGATCTTTGGGGCAGGGACTGTTGCTTTGTTCTGCTGTTGCACACTGCCAAGTGCAGTAGAACCCTGATGTGGAGGCCTTCCCTTAAAACAAGACATAAGTGTGTGAATTTGGGTTGTGTTTACAGTGTTATGTTTCTATACCTCACTGGTCTGATCTGGAACAACAAATCCTAAACTTGTGCTTCTTCCGTTTATTTGTACCTATATTTACGATTTTGGCCCTGTAACCAATAAATGAGTCACTATTACAGAATTCTATTACTTTTTCTAAGAAAGTCACAGAGTGGGGGAAAATTACTTGGGAGTGAGTGAGCTGGCAGTAGAGCATACTTATGGCTTGGTATTCTAATGGGTCTCTCTTGAGACTAATCCTGATGTTGAGTAGATGTTTCTAAAATAAAGAAACTGCTAGGTGCATGGTACTACTATGCTATTCTTATCATTGTATATAGCAATGGAGAGGCTGGAAGAGAAGAGGCAATGGGATGAGGGAGGCAGTGGGGGAATTGGTAAGTCCCTTTCTTCTATGGTAATAAGAACACATGACCATATACCCCCTCCTACCTGCCAAGTTCTCTCCTGCATAGGACAGGTGACCGCAAGCCCTGCTATGCTTCCAAGACAAGACTTTGGCTTCCAAAACACTCTCACATCTCCAAGAATTAAA
Organism: Chelydra serpentina; assembly: GCA_037349315.1. Taxonomy (NCBI): domain Eukaryota; kingdom Metazoa; phylum Chordata; order Testudines; family Chelydridae; genus Chelydra; species Chelydra serpentina. The sequence goes on from JBAIAC010000023.1 coordinate 3,928,140, forward strand.
TCTCTTAATCTTCCCACGCTCTCATCTGACTCCCACCAAGCTGCCAAAGTCTTGCAACATGGGAAGCCCTGCACCTCATCCTAGCTGCCAGAATTGTTCTTTAAGCCCTAGAAAAAGCTGCACCCAACCCTATTTCCATGATATTGTTTATCACTGGAGGCCTGGATTGGATTCCTTTTGGGACTTACCACTTTGCTTCTTGCTCGTTACCAGGGTTGTTTCAGAACAACATGATGTGCTCCCTCATTGTGATAGAGCATCTGCAATGCATGCAGTTCTAGATAGCTGGTGGAGTGAAAGACTAGACCAGGAGGTAGTAGCTGGCAATGAATGACATTGACCACAAAGCAACAGATGGCAATTACTCTTTAGAGATAGTATTTGCTGCTGTTAACAATAAATGATTACAATAATTAGGGCTAACTCTTAGAATCCTAAGTAGTAAACTTTCCCTCGCCTTTGGGGTTCAAACATGCAGAACATGAGCTGAAAACGCTCCCATCTCTGTCTTCTCTCTGCCTATCTGAAACAGCCTCATCCCCTCCACTCTTCCTTAACCTCCCTCCCAGCACCTTACTGAACCTCCACCTGTACAGACCTTCCTTGATTCCTTCAGGAGCACTGAAAAGAGCCAACCAACCAGGCAAAAAGTTTCTATCTCCCCGCCTCTAGTCTGCCTTGCTGGCTGTTGTCTGAACATGAAGATACTACCTGGCTTTATGCCCACTCTTCTCTGTCTGTGGCTGTTGCTCTAAGCCACATGCACCAACCTGCTTCCCAGAGTGGAGCAGGGTGAAAGCATCAGAAGGAGATTCAGGAGAAGGCTGTATAGAAAAGAGGGGTAATTTTCTCTGGCAGGGAAGAGGCAGGACTGACTCCTCAGGACAGGATTATCTAGTATCTTATTTTTGTCAAGCTTCCCTTTGAAAGGAAAGGAAGAAAATTCTATGGCAGGAGAGAATGCTCTGAGCACACAAGTTTAATCATGATATCTGATCACCCGTGGCCTTACTACTTTCCCAGGCAGTCTGTTGACTGGTCACTGTCAAAGGCTGGTGAAATGAAACAGTAACCTTCAGTCACAAGAAATCCAAAGGCAGCAAAGGGATGGCGTCAGATGGAGGAGTTCAGTGGCTAATTATAACTCTAAGCACAGGCAGACTGGCTACCCCAGTACAAAGTCAGTGTTTTGAATCACTCATATCCCTCTTTCAACTTATCTTTCTACCATTGATAGCATTTTCAGCTACTGTGTCAGTTCATGTCACATTAAATTATATCTCACATTGTTCGGCAGTAAAATGATTCACCATGACATAAGTTATATGAAGAATAGCTGTGGCATGTCAAATCCAAAAAGTTATGGTATTTAGTATATTTTATATAAATATACAGGGACCTGACCATCCCATCAGTCTCTCTTACACCCCTCTCTCTGGCTGAAGTTGATGAGAGTTGCATGTGTCAGGATAATCAAGACCCAGAAGTGGAAGGAAAGAATGAATGACAGGCTATCTGCAGTGGTTTATTTACTACCAACATTTACTTCAGTTAACCTAGCATCTCTCTAATTCTCATAGGAGTCTGTGGAGCGTTCCCTGTTGTCATAATGTCAGTTAATGCCATTAAGCTTGGCTAGTCACTTGCAAAGTCTTGAATAAGCCTAAGGAATAATAATGAATTGCTTTAAAGCTATTCAACTTCTTCATTCTTTCCGACTCCATCAGCTTTCTGAAAGGTATCCAGAGCAAGCTGCTTACATTTCCTCCCATGAATTCTTCTGTCTCTAGGTCTGTATGATAGTGCAAGACTTGGTTTAAAGGCGGCAGAAATTCAGCAGGCACAGCCCTTTTTCTGACATGAGTATCACCATAATTATAGCCTTACTATGCTTACTACAATGAAGGCTTCCTTACAACTCAAGGATAAGCAGCGCCAAAAATTCTGCCCGGGGTCCAACCTGGACAATGTTCATACCAGCAGCTGTTAATTTTCTCTGTCCTGAGCACTATTTTTAATATATGAAATCTTGAGCTGATGACAGGGTAAAATTAAGAGATGCATAAATCTGGCATGCATACATAATAACTAGCATGTATACAGTCCCTTCTATTTTGAAGGATTTTTTTTAAATCAAACTATTTTTTGCACTGTTTCATCTATGACTGCAGCACAGTCAGCTCTACACTGAAATACGAGTGTTTAACACAATAACACAATGCTGTATGACAATTTACGGCAGGATCTATAGAATATCTCATGCAAAAACAAAACTTCAGGAATTTAGCTGGGAACAGTGTAATACTGAATTGGAATATGGCCAAGCTACTAGAGTTCATAATCCTGCCCTTGCACAAAGAGCCTTGGAATCTGTAGTTATCACAAGTGATGAGGATTTCAGCTTTTCCCCTCAGCTGAAAGACTGTTTTAGAGATACACCTCAGCAGTTACTCAGGATACAGCCAGGAAGATAGTGAGATCATCTGTTTCCTTCCCCTCAACTTGTCTGGGCAGAACACCTTTGAGGATCAGGAAAAAGGTGGCTAACTGTGGGGAAGTAAAAAACCCTAGACACGTGGTAGTAGCAGTTTCCTTGTCATGTTCAGAGTTCACTCACTGCACACTTTCTCCGGAAAGGAAATGTCCAATAGAGGTGGCAACCTTGTCCCATCAAACTTGCCAATCAAGACAAATGTCGAGTGGCCCACAAACAGCCCCCCTTTGATCTTAAAAGCCTGATAAAACAATTTTGTAACTTATCCAGAAACCTTCAACTCCTCCTTATTTATCCAATCGAGCTTTTATTTTATTCAGACAAACTGCTTAGATCACCTTTGGTCCCAGTCTGTGCTTTCTCTCAAGTATTTTACAGGTCATGTTTAGAGGTTAAAATGACCTTCCTACCACCTTTCACCCCTTTCAGGCAATTTAAGATTTCATGATTCAGAAGAAGTGAGTCAGCAACAACAACAAGAAGATTTGCATGTTAATCACTTTGTAAGTAGAATGAACATGTGTGTCGATAAGACTTTCTGATTCGTTCAGCATATTTCCTACGTCCATTTCAAAGACTGTCTCAGCAAACTTAACTGAGCTATGCAAAGAAAACACAGGACAGAGCAGGAGGATTAAGCAAAATATAGACATTAGTGGGTCCTATCCCACTTGTGCAGTACCCCAAAGGACTGGAGAATAAGCTCACCGAGGCACCTAAAGGATAATAGCATGATAAGTAAATAACCAACATGGATTTGTCCAGAACAAATCATGCCAAACCAACCTTATAACAGGTTGGACAAACACCTGTCAGGAATACTTGGTCCTGCCTCAGTGCAGGGTGCTGGACTTAATGACCTCTCGACGTCCATTCCAGCCTTACATTTCTATGATTCTACAACAGATGGATACAAACAGGGGGAGTATAAAGAAACAATGAGAATATATTGGTCAGCATGATAGGCAGTGGTCTCAGCAGTTAAGGAGGCCAAAATTGCTTCATCTCACAAATCTTGATGCTGTCCTTCTAGGAACTCAGTTCAGTATGTTATAATCAGGGCATTCTGCACAGACGTTTGGTGCACCTCTTCCCTTCACCTGACTATAAATCAAATCTTCCCTTAGGGGACACATTATCCTGCATCTGCCTACCAGGAAGGTTTCATGCACATTCATCTGAAGCATCTGGTACTGGCCACTGTTAGAGGCAGAATACAGGACTAGACAGATCATGGTTCTGATCCAGTATGGTGGTTCCTATGTTTCTATGGTGCCAGGAAACAAAAAGCATCATTCTGCTGAGTTCTGCCTTCTGGCCTGCAGTGAATTCCACAACAGTATAGTCAGCCAAATGTATTTTGTTACAATAAAAATGGTCAGACTAAAAATGAGCTCCTTGAACCAAGAATACAGATAATCCACACCCCTTAGCGGTGTAATCTACACCGACCTAAGCATCAGTGTAGACAGAGAACTTCTCCGGCCAACATAGCTACCTCCTCTCATGGAGGTAAGAGTAATTAAGTTAACGGGAGAGCTCTCTGTCAGCTAGGAGCATCTTCACCAGACGCGCTATAGTGGCACATCTACACCAGTGCACCGTGCAGCTGCACCACTGTAGTGCTGTTAATGTAGACTATCCCTTAGTCTTAGACTCTAATGTGGAAATGAAGCAGAAATTATCCACAAGAACTTTTAAAAATTGATCCCCCCTCCCAACAGCTCAGAAAACCTGATAGATGGCTTATTTGCCATTGAACCACAGCGTTAGAAACCGTAACTATCACAGGGGAAACTAGATAGATGACAGCTCTTGCAACAGTATTTGGAAGCCAAGGTCCTAAGCACAATATTACTGTCTGCATAAAATAGTTACAGATTAAGCCCATGGATACATTTATTTATGCAGTGGTTAGAGTGCATCGTAATGCATTGGTAACTGGCATTTAACTTCTGGAATAACAGCTTAAGTCCAGCCATAAAATTCCATTTAATTAAATGTTTGCAAATGATTTTTAATGTTATGTATCACTCAGCCAGTCATTGCTAATGTTCTACTGTATCTAGCCACTGCATAGCTGTAATTCATATAATAAAACCCCCAATGCTTTGCCTATTTTGGGGGGGGAGTGTGGGGAAAAGGTGGTATCACATGCAGCAGTCTTTGTTCACAGAAGTCTGAAGGCTGTGCTGCCTTAGAAAGTCTCTCTCATTTCTTATTGTCACCATTCTTCATCACCTTCCACGGTGAAGCTCAGTTGCCCTTATTCCAGTGAAGTAATAATTTACAATCGCATCAGCTTTGCTTCACTCACTCTACTGTGGGAAGGAATCAATCAGTCATAACCATTCTCTTGCCTCTCCTCCCTTTGATTTTTACACTGAAGACAATACTATCTTCTGGTAGGCCCTGATTCAGCAAAGCATTTAATCACATGCATAACTTTAAGGATTTCCATGGACTTCAGTGAGCTTTGGGTCCATCCCATTGCTTTCAACAGGGCTACTCACGTGCTTAAAGTTAAGCACATGCTTAACAGCTTTGCTGGATCAGGGTATCTTCTTACTGGCAACAGGAGGCTTCTACCAAAGCAAACTATTGTAAGGGACCATCTACACAGAAAAGTCTTAAAACATATGATTGCTGCCTCACCCTAATTAGTTCAGCTGCTTGTGTCACCGTTCTGATGTAGCACAGGTCAAAGTTATTCCAGTTGTAACCCTGTGATTTTGTTTCACACAAACAGTTGATCATTTTAACAGAAGCATCCAGATAGAAACATTATCTACTAATTTGGCTGAAAGTTAAAAATTGAAAAATATTTAGGTCTACAGTGTACAAAGTGTGCAGTGGCTTGAATGGATCTTTGGAAGAGTAGAGCTCCAGTAGTGGGAAGGGAGAGGAGATCAGAGCGGTCCTGTGTGTATGTGGTAGGATGAGCAGATCCAGGACTTTCAACAGAGCTGTCCAGAGAAGCTTTAGGAAGGAGACTAACTGCATATAACTCAGTGAAGCTCACCCCTCTCTGTAGGTCTGAAGTCTCCTCTTAACCACTCCAAAAAAGCGAAAGAATATTGTTTTCAGATGCTTAAAATATTAAATCCTGGAGGGGAGCGGGTACCAGTGGAGTCAAGGAGTACAGTCACTTGTTTGCAGCTGCCAGGACAGTGAGGTTTATGATGGAAGTTGTGTCCTTTTCCCCTGCTATTAGGTGGATGAGTGGGGGAGTCTTTGTATTCAGCTAATGGGGGAATGGAAGGAAGCCCTGGTGTTTGCTTAGAACTGCAAGATATTCCATAGGCTGCTTCAGGAGTGTTCTTTCCCGCTTTCTGATTGGGCAGCAAATACTCCAGAAACCTGAGTATGACACTTGGACTTGTGTTGATCAATTGAATCTGAGAAATTTGAGGGGAATCAACAGTTCAGAGACTTTTAAACTGGAGACCTAATGTCATATTTAGGCACTTGAATAAGTGGCCTGATTTTCAAAATTGTGAAGTGCCCAGAAGCGGGAATTCTTGGGTGGCTCAGCACTTTTGAAAACCAGGCCACTATTTAGGTACCTAAAACCTGGGCATAGATGTCTCAGTTTAGCCTCCCATTTTTGAAAAATCACAACCCACATCTTAGTCAAAGCCATTTTCAGCAGAATCTAGATATGCTAAGGGCCACGGTATGACTCTACAATGTTCTATTTTGCTTTGAACTGAGTTTTATCAAGAAAACATCCCAACTTGCCATAAATGCTGCTGCACTAGATATTCAGAGTTAATAAGAGGGCTGCTATTTGTGCAAACCTTGTTGGAAGTGCTTCTGTTTCTGAACAAACCTTGTCTTAGCTTTTACAAGACACGTACAATGTAAACCTACAGAAAGAGTAACAATGGCTGAGTTTCTCTCTGATTAAAATCTTATGAACAATTATAAGCACATTGGGCGCATATCTTGGGCTCCTTAGACATTGCCAGTACAGCCATTCATGCTATAAAAGATGGATTCCACTAGCCTGAATAATAATTCTTAGTGCTCAAGTAGTACCTTTCAGCCACAGAATTTCAAAGTCCCTTACAAAAAGTGATTACATATTAATTATCCCTTTGGGAATATGGAGTTAGAGAGGTTAACTGACTTGTCTAAACTCACAGCAAGACAGTGGCATAGCTAGTGACAGAAGAGAGTGCCATATACATGGAACCTCCATACACAGTATGAATAGCCACCATTGAACGCATGTGCTACGTAATTTGCATTGAAAGGTTGAAGAGAAAGAGACCGACTTGTGTATGGAGCTCTCAAGCACAGTACTACAGAGCTGGCAAGCCAACATATATATTTTTTTGTATTCTAAATAATTTAACCAGTAGTGTTGAATAATAAATGATTTTAAACATTTCATAAAATGTAGCCATTAAACATTAATTTTTTAAAACTTTCAATACCTTTTATCTTTTAAGTATTTATATTCATTGGCTTTCTCTAAAAACATGGTCTTAATTACCTCCTACCTGAACGTTTTCAGCAAAAAGTGTAAAAGCAAAATCACTAGTTATCCCACCTAAGGTGTTTAATGCACGTGAAAGTAAAATATATTTGTTTGTAATTTTAGATTGTGCATCCTTTACATTCTTTTTCTTCAAGTTTGAAAATAGTATGATCCTGTGTGTGTGTGTGTGTGTGTGTGTGTGTGTGAAATTATTCCCTACACCAGAGGAATCTGCTGCACTTCAAATGGAATTTCTTCTATTTAAAAAAAAAAAAGTCCCATGCATAGTAATAAGGAGCTCCAATTTCCAATTATTAGAATTATCTGAATGATAATTTTTGGTTATGGATGCTTCCAATGTTTGTGAAATATACAGCATCTAATCAAATAAGATACTAGTTTAACTGTTTCCTTTGTTTTAATAAAATGTATTGATCGATTTGGGGAAGGTCGATGCAGATGGCAAGGTCACGTGTTTAGTTTTTTTTTATTTTGCAACAAAAGTTCATTAAAAATTCACAGCAAGACATAGTTGAATAATTTACATTGCCTTAACTCACTGGGCAGCATAGTTGAGATAAAAAGGACTATGGTCATTCAAGCAGCAGAAAGAATATGTCCTAAGAAAAGTATATTAAAGGCATGTACTTGTAAATGGTGGGCTAGATGGCTCTTATGTTTAGCCAGTAATTTTAGGTTCTAAAAAAGAGTAGGTTTCTAATTTTAAGAGTCTGCTTTAGTAGTGGATTTGGGTCCCAACCCAGCTGTTCACACTGAGGTCATGGGAGAAGGACCTTTGGCATTTCAGATCTTTGCCTAATATTGACTTGAAGGATCACATAGAGGTGTACTCTTAATCTTGAGGGCGAGATGCCATTACATTTTCACAGCTGCCCTTGTAATGATTCATGGCTATACTGCACATACAGACATGATGGTGGCCAGGCACATCCCAATGCAGCTTGGAGTATAGAACTCATGCCCTTCAGCTCTATTAACACAGACCACTAATTAGTAGGCAACCCCATGAGTTAAGTCTGTGAACATATTGATAAACACTTCAGGAGTTCTTATGTAGTCCATGGAATGATGTTGGTATTAGTTCCGCAAGAACATTGAGGGTGGGATTTTCAAAGCTGCCTTGTATTGTGAATGCAGCATCTAAATCACTTAGGCTTTGAAAGTCCTACTCTTAATGTGATTCTTACAGAACTAATACCAAGCTTTGCTTGGTCTCCAATCAACATGAGCATAGAGGTCTGCATATATGAGTGTAGGTTCTGAGGCATGGGAGTTCATGCAAATCTGCCAGTGAAAGAAACACCTTGGGATATGCAGAAAAATCAGAAAAATATTAAGCTTTTATTATAGAAGCATGAAACTGAGGCCTCGTAATGGAGCTTAGTTTTTTTTTAAACACTGTTGAATCCACGGAGCAGAGATGTGAAAAACTGGAATCTTGACGTCTTTCAAAAAACTCTGTGGAATTTTTGAAAGAATACCGAAATCTTTAGCTCATGCCAGGACAGTTATACACTTCAGGAGTAGCCCCACAAAATACACACACTCTTACCATCTTAAGGCTGGACCATATGTTGTCAAGTGCTGTTATTTCTACAGAGAAGGGTTAATTGATTAATGTATCTTAATCAACCTCAAGCTGTTGGACAGAATATCTGAAAGCAGTAAATTGGGCAATTTACAGGAGCAGTAGGGATATGCCGCATTGAAATACACGGGAATCAGTGAATTTGTAAATGATTAAGTAAAACAATATTGCTACTTTGGCTAAACAATGTCCCTCTCCTTTCTAAATGAAAATACTATAGTAGACATGTATGTTGTAAATATACTCTCCACTCTGTTTTATATGTGCCAAAGGCATGTAAATTATCCAGATTCAAAACTGATAGGCACAGATTTCCTACACAAAATGCTAGCCATATTCTAAATATTTCCACAGGACATATTTTGGCAGAAGCTCAAATAAAGTGAGGATCAAATTCAGCTCTCATTTACAATGCTGTAAATCTGGGGTGATTCCACTGAAGTTATTGGAGTTACACTAGCGTAACTGAGCACAAAATATGTCTCTAAAGAATTATTTTAGGAAGCTTGTAATACCCCAGATGGGTTATCTGAAAACTGAGTGGCAATGTAGAATATACATCATAAATTAAGATCCTGGAAGAATAATTATTGGGCTTTGCTTATCTCAGAGATAAAGATATCCTTTATTAATGTCATCATACAAATTTAGGAAGAAAACAATAACAGTTACATTGCTATTTCTGAGTAAAAAGAAATAGTCCGGAATTGCATCTGACATCTTAATTAGATTAGTACAAGAAACTGCACATCAATTAAAATCAACCTTCTGGGGTTGTTTTTCTGAAAAGCTTACAACAAATTGTGCATCTTTCTAATAAAAGTGTCAAGCACTTGTAAGCCTAAGAACTTCTGCCCAGCTTCCACGAGCCTGAGGACCATTGACGTTTTTAGAAGATAATTTCTCCAGGGCTGATGTGGCCTGGAATATTGCAGATTTAGCCAATTTTTTTATTGCTGTTTTTCACTGAGTATTTAGCAAGTCATAAATGGTCATGTGCTAATATTTTGGGAAGAAGTAATATATAGACATCAATGGCAGTGCTGCCCCATTAGCCTGAAAATGCTATTAAGTAGGTGATTTTAGCATCCTTATCAGCTCCAAGAAAAATTCCCATAAAGGGCAGGTTTTGTAGCTAAAAGATTAAGGCCAACATTTTCAAAACTGAGTTCCTTAATATAGGCTCCTGCATTTAGGTATCTAATTCAGGGAGTCAATTTTTGATGGTGCTTTGCTCCGTGTAGCATCGACCAAGGATGTCATCATTCCATTAGCTACATACTTCACCTTTTAAATGTAGAAGTTGCCCTGCCTGCTAAAAGGAAGCTGCCACTTTATGTAACATGCTGCATCTGAACGGAACTAGAGTCTGTGTGCTCACTTTTTTATGGAAACTTTATGTTATTTTCTTTAGTCTGGAATAAATTCAATTTAGCCTGAAAAATACATGCTTCCCCATTTGTCTAGGACACATTTTCAGTTCCTGTTACTTCACTACAAATTGAGCTTGCAATTCTCAATACAGGTAAACTCTGATTATGCTCCTCTGGGGGGATAGCTGAAACCTTTAACCAATCAGAGTTTAGGGTAAAAGGAATTTGCTTTCCTATATTAATTTTGGACACTGGGCAGAAATGAAATTTAGATAGCTGGGGTTTACTTGTATTGACATGAAGGGCCCAATTATAAGAGTGACTACTACATGTCAGGTCAATAAACACAGGTCTAAATGCCCGTTAACTTTGAGGTATTAAATTCTAGAGTTGGATCTAAAGCTAAGTTTTGGGGCTTGAGTTCATATTTATTGGCCACCAAAATTAAGAATTCAGCTCCTGCAATTTGAAATAAGCAGGCGGTCCCACCAGTATGGGTAACTGAGTCCTAGATCCTGCACTTACATGTGAAAACAGGATTTGTTTGTACAATGTAGTCAGCTGTATTTGAAAACTGAGCCCACAGTCTTTTCCTTTTCTCTTTCCAGCAAACAAATACGTTATTTTTAAGTGTCCTATCTGGAATGGTGTAGTGAGAGGTGGTGTTTTTAACAGGGATACATTTTTGAGGGACCAGACACGCAACTGTCATTAAAAATGTGTTCTCATGATTTTATTGTGAGTCACAATAGTTGGGTTTTTTTAAGCTCCTGCTCTCAGATTTGTAAGAATCTCAGCTTCAATTAAAAGTTCTGTAAGTTTCTAGGCCTAGTGAGAAAAAAAAAAGCTGGGAAATGTGACCCCATTGCACACAAATGGCTCTGAAATGGGAAAGCAAATAAAAAGAACTCAAAATTCATTTTGTTTAAATAGGATTCTTTTGGGTCTGACTCATTTTTGCATGCTTAATGTTAGATATACTGTACAGTAGGAAGGGAAAAAAATATACCTTACATGCTCATCACCCACTCTTTTTATCTTAAGTTTTCCTAGATCAGGCATTAGTCTTTCCATTGGAGAACATGTGCATTTTGCTTGCATTTAATAAGATGCTTCTTATTTTCCCCAGTTAAATTAAAAACCCCAACAAGCAGGGTAGAGAGAGCAGGTGTAGTAGAGGGCGCTTTTAGGTATTGGAATGAGTTGAAGGATAGCCACCAATCACACAAGTCAGCCTCTTCTCAACACAATTAACATGAAAACTTTGAGCGCTTTGTGCTTCTGACTAGCAATGCATATAAATGGAGTAAAAATGTACAAATAATGCAGCAGACCAGGACCTGGGTCACAGTTTTAAACCATACCATACACTTAGGCTTTACATATAGTTGGAACTTGTATCCTCTGATGAAGGATGAATTTGAAGTACCTACAAAATAGGTTAGCCCTAAATTAGATTTATTCAATACCTCAGTCAGGGCACTGGTTGAGTGTGTCATTCCTGAATATATTTTCAGTGCATTTGTTATGATGCAGAAAGCTAGATTAACGTGTGAATACATCCTGCCTGCTGAAATTCTCATATTTTAACTGGATAAGGTATTTCACCTTGCTTCCTGCCCTAGAAAGCGTTGTAAAGTATTGATGGCACCTTTATAACAGAACTGGGGCTGCTGCATCCCTGCCGTAGCTTCAGTTTGGTGGGGGATGGCGTGTTTGCCAGGTTTATAGAGTTTGTAATTATGTAAAGAACCTTGATGCTCCCAAGAAGTGCTATGAACATCAATAATTATAATGCTAAAAACTATAAACAATGCACATGGGCTTATGGCCATTGTTATTTAGGACTAAGAAATGGTTACGTGTCATATCAAAGGACCCCCATTCCCCTGCTATTGCTTTAAGGCTTAGAATAGTAGATTGCAGAGTATTCGCCACATTAACGTGTTGCACATTTTTCAGAACTGAGCATTGGGGCGAGGTAGATAGAATAGCATGATGTTCAACCAACCTTGGCATCCTCCCAAGCATTTTTGCTATTCTTCTACACATCAGTAGTGACTAATCTGATCACTTTCTGATCTTTCTTGAGGGCTCCTGAGCATCTTGTGTAAAAATTACACAATGCATTTTGCAGCAGCAATTATACAGCATGTTGTCCTACCCTCCCAATCCCAACTATCAATCAAATGGTACAGATCATAAACTGCTTGGTAGAGTGGCCATGTGAAGACAATGCTATCACACTAATTATATGGATTTTCAAATTTCTCATATTGCAGCTTTATAGGCTGAATCAGTAGATGCAGCTTGTCTTCTCCAGTTTTTGGCATTTCTTGCCTTTGTCCACTCAGAGCTGTCTGAACAGTTTATTGCCTGCACATCACTGACCACAGAATCTCACCCACACCCTCTTATAACAGGCCCTATATTTCCACTGTTTATTTCATTCAAGTCAGTTTTTCAATTGCTCAGCAGCCACAATTGGGTCCATATTTTAAGATGAGCTCTGTTCCCAGAGGCACTGAAATAATGTGGCCATATTTTCAGAGCAGCTCTTCAAACAAGCAGCTGCCACTTAGGGAAGCTGAGCAGCACAGACAGTCTGGATCTTCACATTCAAATGGTGTCAAGTATTTTCTTTGACTTTAATCACTTGTTCTGCTCACAGTATGGGCCTGCTCCTGTAGCTTCCAGTGAAGTCAAGAATATAACCCCCCCATTACCCTGGAATTGAGGGGTGTGTTACCCCAGAATTGCAGCCATATTGTGTGCATTCAGCCATCATGAATTAATAAAATAGAACACCACATAGTTAAGGGTTAATTTGGACAAGCAGGGCTTTTGGAGGCAAAGTTAAATACTAGCAGAAACTGTGAGCCTGCAGCTAATCAACATGGGAGGAGGGGAGAAAAAACAACAAAGTATGAGACAAAGAAAATAAGTGGATGGAGACCTTGAGTTTGGGCACCTTTGATATAGAAGCTTATTATGGCTAAGATTGTTCTAAATGTTTTGTTGATAAGTAGGTGGAGTTAGGAGAAGTGATGACCCAGTAGGAGTCACTATGAGCGATGCGTTTTGTAAAAATTAGTTATAAGACGACTAGATATAGAGTGCTCTTTGGAGCAGTTCTCTGAAGCTATTCTGGAATACTTTTTCCTGACACCACTCCCCAGCAGGGAGGTGACTGGCCATTGCTAATGTGCTGCTAATTACTCAAAACCATCTCAGATTTTAGTGAATTATTTTCTAAACCTATTACTTACATGTGTGTGCGCTTAAATCTAACAAACAGTAACTTTAGATAAGAGCACACTTACTTGTATCAATCTTTCATCAACTGGAACCACTGTGTTCCCATTGATTTATTCCTGACACCACCTGGAGTGAAACAGTTAAGTTACCACTGCTTTGGGTTCTGAAAACTCTGGGCAACAACTAAACTGAAAATTTCAGAGGCTATCGATATTTTGGCCACCTCTGGACAAATCCTAAGAACTATAGAGCTGCATTATAATCAAAGGACCCTGTTTGACATTTCTAAACCGTTTCCAGTGGCAGTGTGTTCAAAGGTTATATAAGGCAGATAGAGATTTATATAGGTAATTAGAAAGTTTATAGAAATCTGAAGCATTTTGACATAACAGTTCTGTAACAGACTTAACAATTTGAGAAAATGAGGTGACTTCACAGCAGTCAACATTTCATTTCTTTTTAAAGAAACATTAACTGCACTAAAATACAATACAACTTGAATACAGAATACTTTGTTGGATGTGTGTCCTGGTTTTTCCTTTGTGTTGACAGAAAACAGTACAAATGCAATGAAAAACTGGAGTCAAGAACAGAGCAGCTGAACCAAAATTTGATCAGACTCTGAACCTGAATCATCCCTACCACACTGGTCCTGCCAATACCTCCCACTTTACCCTCCCCCAATGGAGGGCTGCTTCCTTCCCCTATGTGGCCATTCACTTCTCCTTCCCCAATGCCCCCATCTGTTCCCCCCACCCCCGCCTTTAGGGAGATCCTGGGAAATTTTGACAGGCACAAGAAAGGATAGTTGTGGTAGAGGACAGTCTGTTAGCTTTTCATCAGCACAAGAAACTTCAGCCATTAATATCTGAATTTCTGAGAGCATGGGATGAGGTTTGTAAATGCCTCAAACATCACATGTAAACCTTCTCATTTAGCTCATCCTCGCCTAACAAAATTCCTTCCACATTGTTCACAGGGTGCCTCTGTTTGGGGACCCTTCTTGAAGCACCTTTAAGGGGCCTGATTTTCAGAAAGCACTAGGCACTCACCCTCAGAATCTCAGGCCCCCTACAAGGTGTCAAGTTGAGCACCAAAAAATGGAGGCACTTAAAAGCACTAGTCACATCTGAACAATGTAGGATAGTGGAAAATTTAGTTAAAATTTGTAGAACTCTGTGGTAAATATCACTAACATATATGTTTCCCTGTCCACAATCTGTGTGTTCTCGCCTCAGACTATGGAAACTTGACTATTTTATAATATTACTGGAAAAATCATCTCCTGTGTTTTAATACTGTTTTACTTTAGCTCAAATAAGCAACTATTATTATTACTTTAACATTTCCAACCAACGTCCTCCAACCTGCCGTCCTCAAGAATGCAATGATAATGAAAATGTTAAGTGATTACATAGCTGATCGAATTATTCTAGATAAATATTAGATGCTAATATAAAATAATGTATCTCTTTTTAATCTCTTAGAAGCCTATTTGCTGCAATCATATTCTTTAAAAATTTACCAAACATTTAGATGTCATGTAACTGATACAATTTCTCTCAAGTGACATTTTGCTAGCACTGTAATAAGTTCCCTTTGTGAATTTTTACTAAAGCTGGGCAAAATACTTCTGACAAACCACAAATCCACTTGAACTGAGCCTGGAAGGCAGGAGAGGAGCTTGAAAGACAGGTGGAGTGAGGCTGACATGAAGAAACTTGGAGGCAGTGGATGGGGAGGACGAGGCTAGCACTGGGGAGAGAATGCCCAGAGTAAATTCTCAGAGAAGACAGGCTGATTACAATCAGTGACCAAAGGTGCCTCTTATGGCTTCTTCTGGTTCAAAGCTTTGATTCTGCTCTGGAATTTCTTTTGCTCCTTGAACCCATAAAAGGGTGTTTTGTGCACGGGAGGGGCTATCGTCTCATCTCCACATCCCTTGATGCTTCTGTACCTGCTGCAACTGCTTGAGTCTCTGAAATCTTGGCCCCACTGTTGTCAATGGCATTTTAAAAAAAACACAGTTGACTTTAATGGGGCCAGGATTTCACGGGCATTAGTGACTTCTAAAAATTCAGGTTGGAGAGCTGGACTTTCCAAGACTGCACAGCTAGTAGTAGCAAAGCTGACACTGGGACTCAAGATTTCCTCTCTCTCTCTGTTGCCTGCTTAGACCACTAGACAATACTGCTTTTCATTTAATCATACACATGGGGAGAGGGTGAACTTTTGCCATTGCACCATTCCTTGCAAGATGTAACATCTGATTAAGTTTTCCTTCAACAAAAGGCACTACTTGGTATTACTGCAGTTCTTCTTCAGCAAGAGCGCATTTAGCAACTGACTTCAACAAAAGATCTTTATCTTCCATTAGCAGATATGATATTACAAACTCCATTCTCTTAAAATCTCATTACTCCTAGCCAGAGAGTGATCCAATTTTATAGCTAACCACAATCCCCCTCCCAACATTAAAATTAAGCTTATTAACATTTTATAGGTACTAATAAAATTATTTAATTGCATTTTATTTTTTCTTTGAATATGCTTTATACCAATTATTTCCCCCACTTGTAGTTACCAGGCAAGGTGCAGCTGACACATTTACCATAGATAACCAATAAGTAAGCCTTAAGTTATAGATTTGGGAGACATGAAGAAAAGTGGTGCTATCAACTAATGGAAAACGGAGAGGACTTGGGGGAAAAAATTGAATTCAGTTTTCTAGGCTATGTTAAGCTTGTCTAACCCACTGGTTAGCATGTTGTGTCCCTCCCCCACCCCTCCTGATCCACAGCTCTAGCTCAAGCTGTAGACACACACGCTTTTAGCTCTGGAGGGCCCCTGTTCAATCTGTGGGGTCAGCTGTTACTTTCACTGAGGGCGAGTCACCCATGTGAGAGACAATGCCAGATTGAATTGCAAGAGACGGGCCACGAATGGAAAAGCATAGCTGAATCATCAGCATAGAGTTGCTGTTTGAACCCATGTGGGTTGACGAGGTCACATAACATAGGGTGTAGAAGGGAGGTGGTAGGCAAGACCTGGGGGACTCAAACAGAGGGGGAAGTTTAGAGTATGAAGAACTCCAAGAGATGTACAAAAAGAGCAACCTGTCACTTGCACCCCTATCCTCCAAAAACAGAGGAGCTTCTCGTCACAATCCTGGGTCTTCTTGAACCCAGTCTCAGATATCTGCTGCCACCACCAAGCTTCGCACTTGGAACTTTTAACTGAGGGCATCCTCTCGCTACTCCC
The DNA here is from genome assembly GCA_037349315.1 of Chelydra serpentina. Taxonomy (NCBI): domain Eukaryota; kingdom Metazoa; phylum Chordata; order Testudines; family Chelydridae; genus Chelydra; species Chelydra serpentina. Next base: position 3,944,621 of record JBAIAC010000023.1, read on the forward strand.
TTGTTACAAGGGCCCTGTTCTAGGAGCAGGGGTCCCCTGATACAGGGCCGGCTCTACCTTTTTTGCCGCCCCAAGAGGCGAAGAAAAAAAAAAAAAAAGCAAGCAGCTGCCGAAGAAGAAAAAAAAAACCAAAACCTGATGCCAAAGTGCCACCAAAGAAGGAAAAATAAAATAAAAAAAATCCCGGAGTGTCGCCCCAAGAACGTCCGAAGTGCCGCCCCTTCTGATTTGCCGCCCCAGGCACCAGCTTCCTTAGCTGGTGCTTAGAGCCGGCCCTACCCCGATAGGTAATGGTGGATGTTCACAGGCCACTGCAGAAATCCCCAGACTCCAGAAAGGGGTACAGTAGTCTGATCTAAACACACTAACAAATTGTAGGTTAGTTTTTTAAATACATTATTGCAGACATACAAGTCTAAATAGGAAGAAAAGATGGTCCAGTGGTTAAGGATGTGTTCATAGGATATCACCTGCCAAGGGGGGGAGGAGGGGAAGAGAGAGAGAGAGAGAGAGAGAGAGAGAGAAAAAAAAAAACTTGAAATGACAAAATGGAAGGATAATGTATTCCAAGCTGGGGAAACCAAGGAGGGCAATACAAATTAGAATCATCCTAACAGGTTTGAAGAAGAGACACATGGAAATATAGGGCACATATTGTGTAAGGTGAAAAACATTATGGAATGGAAATCCAGAAGTTCTAATCACTAGCTTTTAAACATCAAAATAAAACACTCATCATATTTTAAGTGAGTATAACTTGCTTCAAAATAAGAATCTTTGCCAAGCACTACTCTCTGAAATCCCTCTGTTGCCCAGTTCCCCCTTTGTGACCATCACCTGGCAACATCTTTTGGCAACACCCATCAGCCCCTCCCTCACACCCCATTCACAATCCACAAATTCTAGTCCATCAGTGTTGGCTACTTCTCATCTGCTCTCAGTCCTCTTTCCTTTCTACCATTGTTGACAATCTCCATGCTTCACTCTTCTCCGCTCTGACTTCTTCTCCTCCCCCACCGCCCGCCTGCAAGATCTGCCCTGGCTCAATCCCAACATCAGCTTCCTGTGCTCCTACTCTCAGGCTACAGAGCATCTCTGGTGAAAATCCTATGACCAGGTTGATCCATAGGCGCCGACTCCGTGGGTGCTCCGGGGCTGGAGCACCCCTGGGGAAAAATTGGTGGGTGCTGAACACCCACCGGCAGCTCCCCGCCAGCCCCCCTCCCCAAGCCCAGCTCACCTTGGCTTCCGGGTTCCCGCCGGAGGGAACACAAATTCAACTACTGTCTCTGTGCTGACAACTCTCAGATCTATCTCTACTCTAGGCCTTTCTCCTTTTGTCCAAACTAACACCTCAAGCCTGTTTCTCTGACCTCTCCTCATGGATGTCTACCCATTAGTCAAGCTCTACATAGCCAAAACAGAGCTCAATCTACACCCTCCTCCCTAACTCCTTTCTCAGTCACTATGGACCAGTGGTCCTCAACCTGTGGGCCACTTATGTACCAATCAGCACACAGCTGCAGCCCATTGACATCATCAGGTCCATTCAGGTAGTATAGATATTAGGGGGATGCAGCCCACATAATACAGAGCTGCAGATGTGGCCCATAATGGTAAATGGGTTGAGAACTATTGCCACCATCTTGTTTGTCACCAAGACTCAACCTGGGCATCATCTTTGACTTGGACCTCTTTCTAGACCAGGGGTGGGCAAACGTTTTGGCCCGAGGGCCACATCGGGGTTGCAAAACTGTATGGAGGGCCGGGTAGGGAAAGCTGTGCCTCCCCAAACAGCCTGGCCCTGCCCCCTAACTGCCACCCTCAGAATTCCCGACCCATCCAACCCCCCCCCCCCCTTGTCCCCTGACGACCCCCTTCCGAGACACCCCCACGACTCTAATCACCCCCCAGGACTCCACCCCCTATCCAACCCCTCTGCTCCCTGTCCCCTGACTGCCCCGAACCCTATCCACACAGCCGCCCCCTGACAGTCCCCCTGGGACTCCCACACCTATCTAACACCCCCTGCTCCCTGTCCCCTGACTGCCTCCTGGGACCCTCTGCCCCTTATCCAACCCCCCCACCCCGGCCCCATTACCACGCTGCTCAGAGCCGCATGTCTGGCAGCCGTGGGGAGCACGCAGCACTGCCCCCCAGAGTGCTGCTCGTGTGGCTCCGGGGGAGGGGGGACAGCCGGGGAGGGGCTAGCCTCCCCAGCCGGGAGCTCAGGGGCTGGGCAGGACAGCCCTGCAGGCCGGATATGGCCCGCGGGCCATAGGTTGCCCACCCCTGCTCTAGGTCCTCATATCCAGACAGTGACTAAATCTCACCTGTCCTTTCTGCATCACATCTCTAAGAGATGACCTTCATAGAATCATAGAATATCAGGGTTGGAAGGGACCTTTGGAGGTCATCTAGTCCAACCCCCTGCTCAAAGCAGGACCAATCCCCAATTTTTGCCCCAGATCCCTAAATGGCCCCCTCAAGGATTGAACTCACAACCCCAGGTTTAGCAGGCCAATGCTCAAACCACTGAGCTATCCCCCCCCCCAACCTTCACTAGCAGGACCAAGTACTGTCCCCTGACAGATTTTTGCCCCAGATCCCTAAATAGCCCCCTCAAGGATTGAACTCACAACCCTGGGTTTAGCAGGCCAATGCTCAAACCACTGAGCTATCCCTCCCCCTTTTCTATCCATACACAGCTAAAATGCTTGACCAGGCTTTTATCATCTCACATCTCTATTACTGCAACATTCTTGTATGTGTCAAGATTTTCTCTGGCCTTGCCTTGGTCATATCCATTCAGATGGATTCTGTAAAGATCATTTTCCTAACCTGTTTCAAGAATATCTACATTCATGTGTCAGGGACAGGGAAGTGAAAGCAAGGGAAAATAACTCCATTATTAAAGAGTGCAACACCCGTCTTCAATTGCTGTTTACTAGTCTGCAGATAAGAAAATAGCTTTCTTCACAAAAGACGCTAGCTATTAAGGGAAACATGCATTGCTCTAGTTTAAGTCATTAAAACCACAAAAATTTCTCCATGGGTGGCATGTGGCTCTTTCCTCTTTCTTCACAGAGAGACCATCAATCATTTTTCTATAGCGTGGTGTCCACAGTTTTCCTGCCTCAAAGTATAAGACTTTTATTTGTGCAGTTTCAAACCATCCTGCCCACCAGTAAGAGGCTTCTTATAATTTATCATGTTTTAAACCCAGAGGGGGGGTGGTGTTTGACTTAAGTCATTCGCAGGATGGAGCAGAGAAAAATGAAATTAAACAAAAGCTTTGACATTTTTCTATACTCTGAGAACCCTCTGAATAAATGAGCACAACAATGAAACTTTTCCAGGTGCAGATTGTTTAAGTACAGCAAGGGCATTATTTCTTGAACAAAAGCTCTTAATACACAGTATATTTTATGTTTTCCCATCTTAAAATCAATGGGTGGGTGTTTTTATCTTACCTCTTTTGTGTTTAATGCTGGGGCTTGACAAGAGATTCTCTGTGGTGCATTTAGTTTGTTTAACAAGCGGCTTTCCTGAGGTCATGTCAATTGTTTGTGCTTAAAGATTTAGCTTGACAAACATAACACTTTCGAGATGCAACTTGTACCACTAGGGGCCTGGTTACTGAATTTAGTCGTAATGCAACAAACTACTCTCCAGTCTACACCACATCTGGGAAAAAGCCGCCCACTCTGGATCCATAGACTTGTGTTTAGCAGGGCTTCAACTGTGCTCTAAAAATAGCCATGTAGGCAGTACTTTGATGTTGTGGGTCAGGCACTCAAGCCCACCTGCCACCCCCCCCCCAAGGCCTCAGAGCCCAAGCTCCAGCCTGCACTGCAAAGTTTACACAGATACTTTTAGAGCACTAGCCTGAGCCCCACTAATACAAGTCTTTGGACCAGAGCTAGGAGGCTTGCTCCCAGATGCAGTGCAGACATGCCCCCTACAGGTCTTGAGAATGTCCATTCAGCACCCACCCATAGGATGCAGCCTGAAGCTCTAACACACACAGACTGCTTTGTTCTAGGGATTATCCTATTCTATGGGTCTGTTTTGGCACATCTATACTGCAAAAGAACCACGGCAGCAAGTCTCAGAGCCTGGATCAACTGACTTGGGCTCAGGCTACAGGGCTAAAAATAGCAGTGTAGACGTTCAGGCTGGAGTCCAAGCTCCAAGATCCTCCCTACTTGCTGCATTTCATAGACTGGGCTCTGCCCAAGCCCGAACCTCTACTCGGCCATTTTTAGCTCTGCAGCATGAGCCCTGCAAGCCAGAGTCAATTATCCCGGTCACTGAGACTTGCTGTTGTGGCAGGAGGGTTTCTTAGTGGTTGCTGCATAGACATATCCCTAAATACATTCTCCTGTCCACACAACGAATAAGATCAGAGAAACAATCTATAATGAACCAGTAACCACTTGGTTAACATGCCTCTGAGGAGAGCTACCCCTAACATGAGACAGAAAAAGTTAATTATAAACATATTGGAAAAAGCTAAAGAGATACTTATTGTGAAACATGAAACAACAACATGACTTCTGCATACAGTGTTTTTAACAACTATCCATTGGGCAGTTTTCTAATAGCATTAATTAGTTACAGGAAAAATTAGGTCTTTGAAGATTACTACATTTCTCTTATCTGTAGAGGAGTAACTCTCCAGCCAATGCACCCCTTGGTGGTGGGGCATGCCATAGCAGCCTCTTAACCTGGTCCCCCTGTCAACAGTCCCTCTGGTCATACAGTGGTCTGTTTCTTCTCATGGCTTAGCCCTCTAGTCAGCTCACTTTAAAGTGTAACCCATTCCAGGGTGCTGTACAAACTGTGTCCCATACAACTCTAATGATCAACAGCATCTTTCACCCATCCTGGCCTCCTCTGCAGCATTCCCACTCTTCTCTCAGTAGTAGGTTTTCAGGCTCCCCCCACAGAATGCAGAAACCCCGCCCCCAGACAAAACAAACCCAACTAAAGCAACCTCCTGCTTGTCCAATCTTGAGCTCTAGTCCCTCTGGGCTCTCCTCAGCTTCCTGTTCCAGAACACCAACTCCCTCTACCCAGGGCTACTTCCCCAAAGCCTTGCCTCTTTCCCATGGCTACCACCGGGCACTTCTTCTCCTACAGCAGCCCATGATTCCTTTCTCAGAGTGAGACCTCCAACAACCTCCCTGCTGTGTCTTTGTCTTGGGTCCTTCACCTAGACCTTTCCCCAGCTGTGTCCAATTAATGGCAATTAAGCCACCCAATCAGGATCACTGGGAGATAGCAGCAGTCTCACAGGCAAAGCTGAGCCCAACTCCCCTTAAAGAACTAGCCAGCCTCTGACACCATCCTTAAAAAGCATATTGTAACCTTTGTCTGAATTCTTTTGAATATGCGGTTTATCTGATTATCATGAATTGTATGAAGGAACCCATTTAGGTCCATTAGCTTATTGGGTCACCTATAACAACCTTGCTGCTTTGTGGCTGGCTATTATTACTGACACTACTCTATAGTTCATTGTGGAAATATATGGGGAATGGGGTAAGTACAGTTAATTAGCCCTTATCCCAACCCCTCCCCCCAAGTTTTCCTTTAGAATTAACATAAGCAGATGTAGCAGCAGCTACACTTCCTTCTGCATGGCACCTCTCTGGCTCTGTCTCACCCAAGGTAGTGAAGTGCACAGAAAGATTAAGTCCCACATAAGACAGCAAAGAAGAAAACAGGAGTAATGATGCGGTGACTTTACAGCAAAGATATGGAGAAGCTTTTCCTTGCAGAAAAGCCTCAAACTCAGCACCATAGTAGTGATCCTTTTATAATGAAATCTAGTTCTTAGAGTGCTTTCACCCATAAACCTCAGAGCACTTTGCAAAGGAGGTCAGTATCATTACCTCCTGTGGCTGAGGTGGGACTAGAACCAGGCTCCTGAGTCCCAGTCTAATGCTCTGTGATTTTGGGTTGTCTTTGTCTCTAAGGACTTGTCTTCGCTACCCACCGGATCGGCGGGTAGCAATCGATCTATCGGGGATTGATTTATCGCGTCTCGTTTAGACGCGATTAATCGATCCCCGAACGCGCTCCCCGTCGACTCCGGAAATCCACCTCCGTGAAAGGCAGAAGCGGAGTCGACGGGGGAGCGGCAGCGATCGACTCGCCACCGTCCTCACGGCCAGGTAAGTCGATCTACGATACGCCGACTTCAGCTACGCTATTCACGTAGCTGAAGTTGTGTATCGTAGATCGACCCTCCCCAGTGTAGCCCAGGGCTAAGTTGTAGAAGCAAGATATAAAGCAAAGAGCAGTTCAGCTTACAAGTGCTTCCTTTTACTCTGCATTTCCAAGAATTAAAGTCAGTGATTTACATCTTCCAGTATTCATTCACTAAAACATGCACAGCTCAGTGATAATATTGACTAGTAACAGGCAGAAAAGCATTGAAGTGAAGCTGTCGATTCTTTCCAACATTTCTGTTGTATTGATCTTGCTTTCCTAGGCTTCACAAATGTATTTTGTGCCTCCATAAGGCTGTAAGCTAGGCCCACCTCTACTGCAACAGCTGTAAGAACGCATCAACTAAAGGATGGCCTAGGAAGCTCAGTGTTTGTTTTAAAATGATTTTGAAGCCATCAAGCTGTGTTTCCCCAATTCAGGAAAGCACACGTGTAATCCCACTGGAATCAAGTTCTGCACTTTGGAGCTTGATTTGAATGGTTTTTAATCAGACCATTTTTGGCTGCAACTGAAGAATTGTACAGATAGAACGTTAGGTTCTTGGAATGAGGGGGCAGAGCATTAGCTCATGGAAATAGGCGGCGCTCCCCTGACTTCAGTGGAGCTATGTTCATTTAGCAATGTGGATGTTTTGAGTCTATGCGTTGAATTATCATCTTTTTAAAGAGTATAGTTAAGGTTCTCTCTGTGTACTCTCTGAAGGACTCAAATATCGGAGTACGGAATTCAAGGTTACCTTCAAATGGGAAAAACTGAGCTTGTAACATTTTGCATCTTTGCTATAAAAAGACCACCTGAAAATAGGGTGACCAGATGTCCCGATTTTATAGGGACAGTCCCGATATTTGGGGCTTTTTCTTGTATAGGCTCCTATTACCCCCCCACCCCATCCCGATTTTTCACACTTGCTGTCTGGTCACCCTACCTGAAAAGGGTTTTTTTTTTTAAAGCCTTTGTGTGTTTACACACCGAAAATTCAGTCCTCTTATCCTAGGAGACTGATGTCTGAAAACCTAGTGATTGACAACATCATAACAGTTGGGAGTGAAGGAGGAACAAACAAGTAAAATAGAGAAGGGATTTTTAATAAAGACTATAGTCAAACTTTTTCATGGACTTTTACGGCTATTTTACATCAATGGCAGCTTAGCATCTTGGAGAAAGGACATCTGTGTTAAAGTTTCACCAAATTCTACATTTAGGCAAGCACACCCAATTCATATCCTCCAAAACATCTGGAAGGTCTTTTATCAAAACCAAGACTGACCTTACTAAGATTAACAAAAACGTATTTAAGAAAAAAACTTTAGAAGGCAGAAACTAAGGAACTGTAAAATCCAAGCAGAGAGTTGGACTATACCATGGTCTTTTCCGACAGTTTTAACACACAGCACTACATGTATCTCAGTATACAGAACTAGACAGGGAAGGGCAGAGCTGGATTACATGAAGATTTCCCAAAGAACTGTAATAATGTGAACATGACTCTCTCTACTGTGTTTATGTTCATATATTTAACACTGCTCTTTTTAGACATGATTTCACTCTCAATAATTACCTTTTCTGAGAAGGAGTTAAGAAGGAACACACTAAATGAATGCACATTTGTGATGCATAAGCTGATGATTCCTTCTAATATAGTTTCAGACAAGCTATCATCTCTTCTGTGTTCTTATTCCCAGGTGATTTGGTGCATGCTTGCATTTAATGGAGCGTACTTTTCCTTAAACTAGCCATATGCATTTCACTGCCATAGGAGATTCCTATGCTGCTATTTTCATTTTCTAGCAACTTTCATATATTAAAGAGCATTTTCTGCATGGAACAGGGTTGGAGTTGAGATCCAGCACTTGTAAAGGGTGCCTGTTCTAGATGAGTGTCTGACATTGTTAGCCACAGCCTCCTGGCTGTCCAGCCCTTTGTTTTACATGGCCTGTTTCTATTGGAGTTAATGTTTTTTTCTAAACAGCTTTTCAACTTTGAGGTCTCCAGGAGTCCACTAGTGTCCCCCACCCCCTTGCCTAACTCAGCATATATTTTTTTGGATCAGTGTTTAAAACAACCTTGTCAAGTTGCTGATTTACTTGGCACTGTACCTTGTGGCAGCAGTGGATGGTCAGCAAAACTGTCTGAAAGCAAAAATGAACTTTTATGGGTTTCTAGGAGTGACTTTGCAGTGTGACTCTTGAGTTGTTTTACCCTCGCACCCTTATGCACAGTGCAGTGTAGCATGGAAAAGAAATGATTGAAGTAGCAAGAAATCCAGTAGCAGCACCTAGAGCAACATCCTCATAGTGATTCACAGCATCTGGATTTCATGCCCCTCCAGTGAGACATGAGAATTAAAAAAAAAATGAAATTAAACAAATGCTAATTGTTTACATAGCTGAGACCTTGCACCCAGACAGGCTGGAATCTACTACTCATTTCTTGCTAGACTCCTAGGGACAGGAATTGGGGTATGGCCAGGCTGTGCTCAACTCCAGGATCTGAGGAGGGCTAAGTCACCTTTATGCCTCCTCTATCCTGGGCATAAATCTGGAACTGATCCCAAAACCATTTAGAGCAGTTTCAGGGCTGCTCTTTACACCAACTGGTAAGTGCTTCTTAGGGCTATTGCACCAGCCAGGATCACTACAGCACAAGGCATTCTGTGCACACCCCCTTCCTGCCTCTGATTACACCGCCTACATCAGGGAGGTTAGGCATAGGTGATGTATAGAGTTGCTTCCATCGGCTTTGTGCCATCTGCCATTCCCCTACAGAAGGGGGATCCCCAGCTGGCTGTTTAAGGGGCACAAAGAAGATGGAGTGGGGCCAAAGGTCTGGCTTACGGGTCATGTTTTTAGGTATCTTCAGTGTATCTGGATGATTTTTTTATAGTTTCCCTTCCCAGATATTTAAACTGTGAAACGTAAACCACTCTATCTACCTTTTAATATCAGGCACCCTCTCTAGCTACTCTCTAGAGCACACATCCAGTCACAGTAAGCAAAGCACGCACAGCTCCCACTAACTTACTCTGGAGTTGTGGGTGCTCAGCAACTCTGGGAACCAGGCCCTGACTGTACAGCATTTCATTCCATTCTTTAATATGTTAATTTACTTGCGCGCTCATAGCTTTGAGCATAAGATGCTTTTTCTGTGGATAGGAACCTTTCCCTCCTTCCAATTCCAACTCCTTCCCTCTTATTTGCTCATTACCGAACCAGTATATCCTCCTCTGTAGAAAGCTCTACTTGGGCTTATGTTTGACTTGTGCTTATGTTTCCCCTACCTTTGCTTAGAGCCCGTATAGGAGGCAGAAATATGACCATAAATCAAGCGCATTCAGACCCAAAGGATCTTCTTGAAATAACGAATGTTTAACTCAACCAGTCTCCATCCTCATCTCAATGAGCTAAGCAAGCACCCACATTGACATGGTGAATACATATACCTTGGAGTTTCTAGTCTAATATAAAATCCTGAACCTAAGAGCATGGAATTTCATTAGATCCTCTTAATCTATTCCCTCAAAAACACAATTTTAGCTTCCTGAATTGCAAATGTTCCTCCAGAAGCTGCATTTTTGGCATTACACAGGATGTAGATATTTGCAAAATATTGCAAAGCTTGTTTTATCATTTTGTTCCACATTCAGAAAGGGTTGTAGGACACTAACTGATACTTAGTAGATCCAAGCAAGATGACTTCCCATTAGTCTTTGAGGTTGTTTGGACAACTGAAATTGAGGCAGAGATGTTTCATTTTGTGTGTTAGGACTGGTTACTGCATATCACAATTTTTACCAAAAAAGTTCCTGACAAAGGGATCGATCCTGCTGCCATTGAAAATAATGACAAAACACCCAATGATTTATTGGAAACAGAAGTAGTTTGGGCCAAACTTTCAGAGTCAAATGAAGCACAGCTCATATTTATTCCTCCCTTTCTATCTTAAGCTGTTGAGGTATTTTGGTATACTGCTAAAGCACCGTATAGGGCTGAGTGGTTTGAGCATTGGCCTGCTAAACCCAGGGTTGTGAGTTCAATCCTTGAGGGGGCCATTTAGGGATCTGGGGCAAAAATTGGGGATTGGTCCTGCTTTGAGCAGGGGGTTGGACTAGATGACCTCCTAAGGTCCCTTCCAACTCCGATGATCTATGATTCTATGATTTTGCTGCTGGGTGAAGTGACTCTTAAAATGGAGGACAGACCCTGACATCCTTACTCAAATTCACATTAACTTTTTAATGGAAGTTTACCTGAGTAATGACTGAGCATAAACTGAGGAGTGGCCTACTGCTTGATCCTTTGGCAGAAAACACACTATGCCCTGGTCTTCACTACGAGGTTAGGTCGAATTTAGCCGCATTAGGTTGATTTTATAAGCAATGCGTCTACACAACCAACACCGTTCTGTCGAGCTAAAGGGCTCCTATAATCGACTGCTGTACTCCTCCCCGGTGAGGGAAGTAGAGCTAAAACCGACCTTGCTGGGTTGAATTTGGGGTAGTGCAGACACAATCTGACAGAATTGGTCTCCGGGAGCTATCCCACAGTGCTCCAATGTGACCGCTCTGGACAGCACTTTCAACTCTGATGCACTAGCCAGGTACACTGGAAAAGCCCCAGGAAATTTTGAATTTCATTTCCTGTTTGGTCAGTGTGGTGAGCTCAGCAGCACAGGTGACCATGCAGTCCCAGAATCGCAAACGAGCTCCAGCATGGACCGAACAGGAGACACTGAATCTGATTGCTGTATGGGGAGAAGAATCTGTGCAGGCCGAACTCTGATCAAAAAGAAGAAATGCTAATATATATGCCAAAATCGCACAGGGCATGGTGGAGAGAGGCTACAACTGGGACACACAGCAGTGCCACGTGAAAGTTAAGGAGCTCAGGCAAGCCTACCAAAAGACAAAGGAGGCAAATGGACGCTCTGAGTCAGAGGCCCATACATGCTGCTTCTATAATCAGCTGCATGGCATTCTGGGGGGGGGGGGGCCCTGCCACTACCCCATGACTGTCTGTAGACACCTGCAAGGGGGGAGTCTCATGCAACATGGAGGAGGATTTTGTGGAGGAGGAGAATGTGCAGCAGGCAAGTGGAGAATCCATTCTCCCCAGCAGCCAGGACCTTATCATCACCCTGGAGCCAATACCCTCCCAAGGCTGGTTCCTGGACCTGAAGCTGGAGAAGGCACCTCTGTGAGTGCACATTTGTAACAACAGTACAGGGTTTAAAAGCAATTGTGTTTAATGTTTGATTTGCCCTGAAGAATTGGGATGCATTCGCGGCCAGTACAGCTACTGGAAAAGTCTGTTAACATGTCTGGGGATGGAGCGGGAATCTTCCAGGGGCATCTCCATGAAGCTCTCCTGGAGGTACTCTGAAAGCCTTTGCAGAAGGTTTCTGGGGAGGGCTGCATTATTTCGTCCTCCACGATAGGACACTTTACCACACCAAGCCAGTAGCAAGTAGTCTGGAATCATTGCAGCACAAAGCATGGCAGCGAATAGTCCTGGGTTTTGGTAGCATTCAAGCAACATTCGGTCTTTATCTTTCTGTGTTAGCCTCAGGAGAGTGATATCATTCATGGTCACCTGGTTGAAATAGGGGAATTTTTGTAAGGGAACAGTAAAAGGACCCCATCCATGCTCGGTTGTTTGCGCTTGGCTAAAAGGGATCATCCCTGAGAATAGCCACGAGGTGTGGGGACGGGTGAATGGATCATCCCAGACAATAGCTACGCAGTGGGTTGGGGGGGAGGGGGTGTACTGCACATCCACCCCAAAACCGCAGCCCCTCCTTTTAAATGGCAAACCCAACCAGCATTGCTTGCTATGGGAAAGGAGGGTGCTGCAGTTTGAAACCATTCCCACATGTTATGAAGGTGGAAGAAGCCAGCCCCACGTACCCTTTGGCTTACCATGGCTGCTTGGAAACCGCATTCTGTTGCCCAGCTGTGTGTGATGTGTCACCATTCTGGCAGGTGCTCAGTATAAAAGGCAAAATGCAACTTTGTACCTAACGCACATGTGCTGTTTGCTGTGAATTGCTTGATTCACTGTGAAAGAGTCTCCCCTTTGTTCTCAGAAATGTATCATCTTAAATTTTACTCTCCCTTTTTATCCCCCGCGCAGGTGCACATGTTTCTATGCTCCCCCATCATCTCCATCCATGAGGTTATCGCAGATTAGGAGGCGAAAAAAAGTACTCGCAATGACATGTTTTCCAAGCTCATGCAGTCCTCCTGCACTGATAGAGCACAGCTGAATGCATGGAGGCATTCAGTGACAGAGGCCAGGAAAGCATTAAGTGAACATGATCAGCAGACACAGGAGGTGATACTGAGGCTAATGGGGGAGCAAACGGACATGATCAGGCGTCTTGTGGAGCTGCAGGAAAGGAAAAAAGAGCACAGACCACCGCTGTATCCACTGTATAACCACCTGCCCTCCTCACCCAGATGCCCAAGAACGTGTGGGGGGAGGCTCCAGGCACCCAGCCACTCCATTCCAGAGGATGGCCCAAGCAACATAAGGCTGTCATTCATAGATTCATAGATTCTAGGGCTGGAAGGGACCTCGAGAGGTCATCGAGTCCAGCCCCCTGCCCTCATGGCAGGACCAATTACTGTCTAGACCATCCCTGATAGACATTTATCTAACCTACTCTTAAATATCTCCAGAGATGGAGATTCCACAACCTCCATGGGCAGTTTATTCCAGTGTTTAACCACCCTGACAGTTAGGAATGTTTTCCTAATGTCCAACCTAAACCTCCCTTGCTGCAGTTTAAGTCCATTGCTTCTTGTTCTATCCTCAGAGGCTAAGATGAACAAATTTTCTCCCTCCTCCTTATGACACCCTTTTAGATACCTGAAGACCGCTATCATGTCCCCTCTCAGTCTTCTCTTTTCCAAACTAAACAAACCCAAGTCCTTCAGCCTTCCTTCATAGGTCACGTTCTCTAGATCCTTAATCATTCTTGTTGCTCTTCTCTGGACCCTCTCCAATTTCTCCACATCTTTCTTGAAATGCAGTGCCCAGAACTGGACACAATACTCCAGTTGAGGCCTAACCAGCACAGAGTAGAGTGGAAGAATGACTTCTCGTGTCTTGCTCACCACACACCTGTTAATGCAGCCCAGAATCATGTTTGCTTTTTTTGCAACAGCATCACACTGTTGACTCATATTTAGCTTGTGGTCCACTATAACCCCTAGATCCCTTTCTGCCGTACTCCTTCCTAGACAGTCTCCTCCCATTCTGTATGTGTGAAACCGATTGTTCCTACCTAAGTGGAGCACTTTGCATTTGTCCTTATTAAACTTCATCCTGTTTACCTCTGACCATTTCTCCAATTTGTCCAGATCATTTTGAATTATGACCCTATCCTCCAAAGCAGTTGCAATCCCTCCCAGTTTGGTATCATCTGCAAACTTAATAAGGGTACTTTCTATGCCAATATCCAAGTCGTTGATGAAGATATTGAGCAGAGCCGGTCCCAAAACAGACCCTTGCGGAACCCCACTCGTTATACCTTTCCAGCAGGATTGGGAACCATTTATAACTACTCTCTGAGTATGGTTATCCAGCCAGTTGTGCACCCACCTTATAGTAGCCCCATCTAAGTTGTATTTCCCTAGTTTATTGATAAGAATATCATGCAAGACCATATCAAATGCCTTACTAAAGTCTAGGTATACCACATCCACCACTTCTCCCTTATCCACAAGACTCGTTATCCTATCAAAGAAAGCTATCAGATTGGTTTGACATGATTTATTCTTTACAAATCCTTGCTGGTTATTCCCTATCACCTTACCACCTTCCAAGTGTTTGCAGATGATTTCCTTAATTACTTGCTCCATTATTTTCCCTGGCACAGAAGTTAAACTAACTGGTCTGTAGTTTCCTGGGTTGTTTTTATTTCTGTTTTTATAGATGGGCACTATATTTGCCCTTTTCCAAGTCTTCTGGAATCTCTCCTGTCTCCCATGATTTACCAAAGATAATAGCTAGAGGCTCAGATACCTCCTCTATTAGCTCCTTGAGTATTCTAGGATGCATTTCATCAGATCCTGGTGACTTGCAGGCATCTAACTTATCTAAGTGATTTTTAACTTGTTCTTTTTTTATTTTATCTTCTAAACCTTCCCCCTTCCCATTTGCATTCACTATGTTAGGCATTCCCTCAGACTTCTCCGTGAAGACCGAAACAAAGAAGTCATTAAGCATCTCTGCCATTTCCAAGTTTCCTGTTACTGTTTCTCCCTCCTCACTGAGTAGTGGGCCTACCCTGTCCTTGGTCTTCCTCTTGCTTCTAATGTATTGATAAAAAGTTTTCTTGTTTCCCTTTATTCCTGTAGCTAGTTTGAGCTCATTTTGTGCCTTTGCCTTTCTAATCTTGCCCCTGCATTCCCGTGTTGTTTGCCTATATTCATCCTTTGTAATTTGTCCTAGTTTCCATTTTTTATACGACTCCTTTTTATTTTTTAGATCTTGCAAGATCTCGTGGTTAAGCCAAGGTGGTCTTTTGCCACATTTTCCATCTTTCCTACCCAGCGGAATAGTTTGCTTTTGGGCCCTTAATTCAAATAGCTTTGATTTGTAATGTGGCTACAATAAGCAATGTGGCCTTGTCCTTCCCTCCTCCCCCACCCCACCCAGGCAACCTTGTCAGGTATCTCACTTTTTAAAAATTAATAAATAAAGAATGCATGGTTTCAAACCAATAGTGACTTTATTTCCTTTGCCAGCTGTGATCAACGAGGGGCGGAGGGTTGGCTTACATGGGATTAAAAAAAATCAACAAAGGGGGCGGGTTTGCATCAAGGAGAAACACACACAACTGTCACACCATAGCCTGGCCGGTCATGAAACTGGTTTTCAAAGTCTCTCTGATGTGCAGCGCACCTAGCTGTGCTCTCCTAATCACCCTGGTGTCTGGCTGCAAAAAATCGGCCACCTGGCGATTTGCCTCAACCTCCCACCCTGCCATAAATGTCTCCCCCTTACTCTCACAGATATTATGGAGCACACAGCAAGCAGCAATAACAATGGGAATATTGGTTGCACTGAGGTCTAACCTAGTCAGCAAACAGCGCCAATGAGCTTTTAAATGTCCAAAGGCACATTCTACCACCATTCTGCACTTGCTCAGCCTTACTGCTGTCCAGGTTGCCTATGTACGGCTTCATGAGCCATGGGAGGAAGGGATAGGATGGGTCCCCAAGAATAACTATTGGCATTTCAACATCCTCAATGGTAATTTTCTGGTCTGGGAAGTAAGTCCCTTCTTGCAGCTGCTCGAACTGCCCAGAGTTCCTAAAGATATGAGCGTCATGCACCTTTCCCGGCCATCCCATGTTGATGTCGGTGAAACATCCCTTGTGATCCACCAGTGCTTGCAGCACCATTGAGAAGTACCCCTTGCAGTTTACATACTGGTTGGCAAGGTGGTCTGGTGCCAAGATAGGGATATGTGTTCCGTCAATCGCCCCACCACAGTTAGGGAATCCCACTGCAGCAAAGCGATCCACTATGACCTGCACATTTCCCAGAGTCACTATCCTTGTTAGCAGAAGGTCAGTGATTGCACTGGCTACTTGGATCACAGCAGCCCCATTAGATTTGCCCACTCCAAATTGATTCCCGACTGACCAGTAGTAGTCGGGCATTACAAGCTTCCACAGGTCTATCGCCACTCGCTTCTCCAGTGTCAGGGAAGCTCTCATCTTGGTATTCCTGTGCTTCAGGGCAGGGGAAAGCAACTCACAAAGTTCCAGAAAAGTGGCCTTACACACGCAAAAGTTTTGCAGCCACTGGAAATCATCCCATACCTGCAACACTGTGCGGTCCCACCAGTCTGTGCTTGTTTGCTGGGCCCAGAATTGGCATTCCACGGTATCAACCTGCCTCACTGCTGCCATGATGTCCCAATTGCCACATCCCTTGCTTTCAGGAACGTCTTTGTCCATGTCCTCCTCACAATCGTCCTTGTGCTGATGTCTCCTCGCCAGGCTCTGCACATACTGCAAGATAATGTGCGAGGTGTTTACAATGCTCACAAGAGTGGGCTCCATGCTTGCTGTGCTATGGCGTCTGCACGGGTAACCCAGGAAAAAAGGTGCAAAACGATTGTCTGCCATTGCTTTCACGGAGGGAGTGAGAGGAGACTGACGACATGTACTCAAAACCACCTGCGACAATGTTTTTGCCCCATCAAGCATTGGGAGCTTAACCCGGAATTCCAATGGGAAGCAAAGACTGCGAGGGCTGTGGGATAGCCACCCACAGTGCACCACTCTGAGTCGATGCTAGCTACAGTATTGAGGATGCACACCGCCAACTTAATGTGTTTAGTGGGGACATACCCAATCGACTGTATAAAATCGCTTTCTAAAGATTGGCTTCTATAAAATTGACCTAATTTCGTAGTGTAGACATACCCTGTAGAAATTTGTCTACAGTATTTAGAACATAAACTCTTTGGAGAAGGGGCTGTCGCTTGCTATATGTACAGTGCCTAGCACAATGAGAACCCACAATGGTTGAAGCCTCTAGGTGCTACCACAATATGAATGGTTAAGATGATTTGTATATTTCTCTCACTATCATTAGATTAAACAGATAAAAATGAAACATTACAAACATTTCACACAAAAGCCTATATAGGCTCAGCCTTCACCGCATATAATGGGCTCATTACACTGCTCCTTCCATTATGGAACATTTTAATACAATCTGTTGAAAAATCCATTATCTATGGAATAATATTGCTTACAAATGAAGCAATCATTACTTTGGAAGACATGTTTCCAATAGTTTACTAACCAGTTTGTCAGCTATAGTCACAGTGATGTGAAGATGGAAGTTAACATGAAATAGCTTGGTGGTTTGACTATAGCAAGGCTCAACTTTGAAGTGACGATTTCTGTTATAGGCTGCCATTTCATTAAGGATTTATGAAACTGCAATATTCCTGTTAATAAAACACAACTGTAGCCTCTCAGAGAGACTGATGTATAATACTTTGCTTCTTTTATGATGTAATACAGTGGGTAACTGGTAATGTCTTTTGATAGAAAATGAGAAAAAAGATGAATGATCAAGCCAGCAGCTTTGGCCTCAATTATGCCTCTTACAAGACAGAGTGAGCAATGAAGATACGCAGCCCAAGCATGGGTGCCTGAAGGCATTATTGCCACACAAGGAATGATGCCTCCTGGGCACTGTAGGTAGAACACACTGGCTACGCTGGTATAACAGGCTGGAGCAGAGCTTTCCAAGTGTTGCTCTGTTAAAGTGTTGGGAGGAGTGAGCATGGACCCTTTACTGGAATATGTTGCCCCAGGGACCTGATGGTATCAACGGCATAAACCATCTTGTCCTGAAGCTTTTTCCTCCCTGCAGTCTAATTATGATCATCCTCTACCTATGTAGCACTTTCACATTGGAGTGGCCAGGATCAGGCCTTTGGGGCGAGAGTTTCAGAACACTTAGCACTGGCCCAACTCAGCTGTAAAAACTCCCATCGGCTGCAATGGGATCAGAGTTTGGCCAAGGCTGAGAGCTTTTGAGAATACACAGCTGTAGGTCTTTTCTGTGCTTGCCTATGTTTGTATCAGAGAGCAATGTCGAGAGCATCTATGGCTGCACCAAATCAGGATGTGACTCTTGGCATTTTGGTCAGTTACTGTATAGTTTGGTGTACCATTGGCATTCACTGAATGCAAACGAAAGATGAGGATGTGATTTTCGCGGACTTGCTCTATCACTGGGATTTTCCACACTGAGTGCTGCTAAGCCTTTTGATTTGGGGCTCTAGCATAAATCTACATGCTCAATGAGGGTGTTTTCCCCCACCTCCTCCCCCCAAACACCATGCAGATATATATGTGTGTGGGGGGGGGGGGCGGGGGGGGGTGAGAGTGGGGGAGAGTTTCCTATCCTAAGCTGGTGAATAGGTCCCCTCTCCTGACCTGGGGTGTGTGTTTGTGGAGGGAGCTAAAGGAACAGTGGTTGGCAGCTTCCTGATAATCAGCAGGTGGGAGGAATCTGTCATATGACAGGGCTGTGATAAGGGGGTGGTGGTGATGAATGATCCTGACTCCCCTCCACCTGAGGGGTGGCTTAGGTTATCACTACAGCAATCTCTGACACAAACCAGCTCACAGTCCTCACCATGAGGCTCTGCGGCATCAGCTGTAAACACCACACTAGTGTTTCAACCTGTCCCTAGTGGAGTGGGGCTCCTATGTGAGCCAATGGCAGCTGGAGCTTTGGGAGCCTCGTGGGAAGTGCCAGGGCTGCAGTGTGGGGGACTTCCCTTTTCATGCTGGCACAGTCTCTCAAGAAATCAAGGTGGCACCAGTCATCATCCTGTCCCGCCCCAAGCCCTTACAGCCCCTCAACACAGCCTGATCCTGAAAGGTACGGATTTCCATTGACGTACTGGGAGTTGGATTGGGCTCTGCGAATATAAATGCCATGCATTTTATCTAATGTGAATAGATTAAAATGATTTGAATTGCCCTACACACCCTTCTCTGCTTCCTCCAACAAGTAAAAGCTAACCTTTGTGAATCAAACATTGCTTTGATAACCAAGGCCCTAGCTGGCTTACTGATCGCTTTCGCCTAGTCCTAGGTGATGGGTTTGTCAAATGGTGTTCACTCAAGAGCAGCAAACTGCCCTTATCAATACAGCCCTCTCACCTCAGACTCTTGCAGGCAGTTTATAGAAAGGAAATGGACATTTTCCTTCTTTTTCAGCCCACCTCTTTGGTCTCTTCTGTTTCTGATCACTGCCCCAAATCTCTTAAGTTCCCTCCACTACTGTTAGCCAGCTACCATATAGTTTCTAAACATTATGCACTGCTCATGAAGCACAAAGTGCCCACATAAAATCAGCCTTCCTAAAATAGTTCAGTACATTTAGTTATTGCCAGTAGAGAGAGAACCCATGAAATGAGCAAATCAGAATGTCATTGGTTTAGTATGTCATATACCATAGTCATTCCAGCCCGACATGTTTATTTAAAAGATTTTTTGAACCAAGGTTACAATTATATGGAGTAAATTAAAAAAACACAATAGATTGACAAAGCAACACTATACTGCAGCAGTGCCCTCTCCGTTAAGCCTTGATCCTGCAAAGCTGTATGTGCTGAACTTTGTGCTTGACTTCAATGGAGCTACTCAGAGTGTGCAAAGTTAAACAGATGCATAAGTAAGTTTGCATGAGTGTGACCCTACTTGTTTCTAACCTTGGTCCCACTGACGTCAATAAGATTTTTGTCGTTGACCTTAAAACGGAGCAGGATTGCACATTATTTTAGTCTACTCATCAAAGTGGCAACACAGCCAGGGAGCCAAAAGGAAATGAGGGTAAAAAACCAACTGGTTAGAACAATAATCCTACCAGATGGGTAGGTTTACGCTTTTATGACATTTATAGAACCAAATACCAAACAGCAAGTAGTATTTCCCAGGGCAGAACATGACAGTTTGGTCAGGATCATTTAGGTTATACGGTTTAGTTATGAAAACTCCCTACAGCAACAGAACAGAAGCCCAAGCAACATCAAAAATTGGTTTATTATCCACATATTTTCTTAGTCAAAGCAGTATGATTTGAAAAACCTATTCAACATTTCTGTAAAAGTTTCAGCTATTAAAATATACTATATGCAAAACAGGACTTGAGACATTAAAAATCATTCTTTCCAAAAATAAATAAGCAAATGAAAATTAAAGTTTAACCTGAAAGTGTAAGTTGCATTTTCTCTTTTGAGCTTTAGGTAAATAAACTGAGAATTGAACTTCTGGCTTTATTTGCAAACACAGTATATGCTGCCTATTAAGTATAATTAAACATATAGAAATTAATATTGCAATGCTAATCATGCTGGAAAAGAGAAGAGACTGAAAGAAATATGAAGGAAAGATGAAAAATTAGGCAAAGTGGAGAAAGGAAAAGCAAGAAGTATGTTGGAGAGTTATACATAAAAGATAAAGATAAGTGAGAGTGCAGAAATATAAAGTATCTACCTATAAGACCAACCTTTTATAATGTGCTCATCACCAGGGAATCTGTTGGATAAAGCTGTGGCAAGCAGTTAGCCAGCAGATCCTAAAACAAAGGCTATATAGAACACAAGAATCCAACATAACCTGCAAGTGTTAAAAGTTTAAGAACTAGCTGTTCACCCAGACTTCTTTCAGGATTTGTCTTGCCTACCTCGAAGTTTCCCCTCACATAAAAACTACTTGCTTACAAAATCAGACCTAAAAATACAGAAGTGTCACAGCACATTACTGAAAAATTGCTTACCTTCTCATTTTTACCATATTATAAAATAAATTGATTGGAATATAAATATTGTACTTACATTTCATTGTATAGTATATAGAGCAGTATAAACAAGTCATTGTATGTGTGAAATTTTAGTTTGTAGTGTCTTCACTAGTGCTTTTTATGTGGCCTGTTGTAAAACTAGGCAAATATCGAGGTGAGTTGATGTACACCCAGAAGACCTCCAAGTACACATACCCCTGGTTGAGAACAACTGGTTTAGACGACATGATTTAGGTATCTTCTCCTTGCATTGCTTCCATTTATCTACCTATCCATACTTCTGATTCTTTCCCCCTGTAGATAGAACCAACTAGGCTAAGATTTTCAAAGTGATTTTGCAGCTTTAGTTCTTGGTGCTCAACTTGAGATGCCTTAAAAGAGCCTGACTTTCAGTGAGCAGGTGCTCAGCACTTTCTGAAAATTGGGCCCCCAAAACAGAGGCAATCAAAATCACTGATCACTTTTGAACATCTTGGGCTTAATGGGCAATCTTTTACAACTGCAGACACCTGACAGACTTTATAAGGAGGAATCCACATATTTCAGGTACCTGCTCCTCAATTTCTAGAGAAAGGAATTTTTAATCAGTGACTGATGATTTTAGAGAGACTCATCTTTTTCTTGTGCTGGATTATGTGGATTATGAGGATTTGAAAAGGAGGCTATCAATTCATAATTTGAGGTGTAGCAGTGTCAATCAAGGGTAATACAGGGAACATTACATTTTTAAACCTCACTTACCAGAAACAATTAATGTTGCATACATTGAATATTTGTCCTCCCATATAGGACATATTTGCCAAGTGGCCACTCAAAGCTAGGGGACAACATTTCAAAATCTAAATGTGCTCCGGGCACGTAGCATACATTGAGGTATGTAGGACGTTGAGAATGCTGATCTTTATGCCACATGCCGGGAACACTTTTGTGGTTTTAAATTTTGGTGAAATACAAAGTTTTTGAGATGGACATTATACAATCCACTCTTCCCCCATCAAGAGAGTGCTTTATTTTTCAGGGCCTCTGTATTACTCGAAGGGATTTGTGTGGCATAAATAAAGACTGAATTCAATATCAATAATGCAATTGGAATGCATGGTGTCCAACAGTCCAGTCAAAATAGAAACCAAGGATCTTTCAGGACGTAGGAGACCAACTTTTCAGTTACATAATAGGCGCGACTTTGCGCAGTGTCCTATACCTAACTTTAGGTATAGGTATCACTGCCAGACCAGCCTATAGCAACTGGAAGCCACGGTAAGATTGGCTAGACTAGATGTGTTATGATGAAGGAATTTAGTCTGTTACAATTTTGTCTGCATGAATTCCACACATGCTGAAGGTGATTTAAAGAGTGAGGAGAAGTATCAGTTAGTGTATTCTAATAGTCAAGTCTAGGTGAGACCAAGGTATGAATCAGATGTAGAGGTGCTTGTCAAATGGTAATGTGAAGTAATTCGAGTATTTCATGGTGTTTTTTTAGATAATTTTGAGGTGGGGAAATCCAGAAACAAGCCAACCAAAACATGTATTTCTAACCTGGGTCTCATCAGTGGAGCCAAATTTGGCTCAGAAGATGTAGGGGCAAATCTTTGTTCTGCTGATGATTTCAGCAAAATAACCATTGACTTGAATGAGAAAAAATTAGCCAATATGAAGAAGCTCCAGCAACTAGGAAGAAGTAATAAAAAGAAAATCTTTTTTCCAATATTAAGCTTCAGACTAAATGCTCAGGCTTAAATCTTGGGCAAATAAATAGTAAGCCATAAAAGCACTTGAGCATATAGTCCAGAGGAACAGGTACCATCTATTAATGCAGATAAGTAGAGCTTAATAGATATTACTCACAACCATGACTGTGATGGCCAAACCCATATCTCTGAAAAATAGAGCCACAAACAAAGGGCTTGTGAGATTAAACTACAAAAATAGGACCACACACTGTCATTTCGATCAGCTAGCTTTGCAAATTTAACTGGTGTGATCCCTACAAAAATAATGAGTCTAATTGTATGTGTTAATGTATCTAATTGTATGCAATATCCTTCTGTGATGTAGTCTCTCTTAAAAGTATAGTATATCTTCTTTGTGCACATCACGGTCTATGCATCTGTCCATCTTTCTCTCACTGAAATCTCACCTTACAACCTCATTTGTGCCTGTGAATTAGAGCATGCTACCTTCCTTTGTGAGAACACATTCTCATTCACAGCTTGACATTACAGTACATCCAGACTGCTCTGTGAAACACAAACTTGTGTGTGTTGCCTATGATCATAGCTTGCTTGTATTAGTTTCCCTCAAGATATTTAAGATTAAATTAGTGAAGCTTGTGTCTGGAACAACTAAAATCGCTTACACATTCACCCTCACTTTCACACTCTCCCCACTAGATCACACCTCCTTTCTAAATTTCTGAGTGCTATGGGGTGCAGTTGCATTCATTTCGAGTTAGAAATGCATTAACACATTTTCCTCAGGCAATAATCTACTTGAATTGCATACCAAGAAGATATTGTTAAGGTTAATGACCTAATGATTAAACCGCACATGACACCTTTGCAATCAAATGAAGTGCAGTAGCTGAATTACAAAGAGTCAACAGTGAACTCTGGTCTCTTTCAGTTTTGTTCATCAGTACATAATGGGCAGGAGTGACATCTTCCTGAATCATGACCTGTCATTCAACAACTGCCTCTTTAACCTAGCGAATGTTGTGACCAGGTTTTATAATTTTTATGAGGAAGAACTGCTATTTTAGTAACAGGGAAATGATTTCTGAAAATGTAAGACAGAATTGGCAATTATACCAGTAAGCTTTTAAAAAGGTTACGGAGCAGCAATAGCTACAGGTCAGGAGAACGGCGGTCTACCAGCATTTCAGAGGAAGACTGTATCTTATCCACAGATATCATCACTGATAGCAGATTCTCCATCATCTATGATCTGTGGAGTAATGGAAGCAGCATGGTTTTGGCCCTGAAGCTATAATAAGGTGAGGTGATGAGTGATTTAGCTCCATACAGGCCTAGACTGCATTACATTTTTTGAGACCTAACAGTTAGTATAGGTGGCTGCTGGAATTTTTAATCACTGTCTGTACCTGATCTGAGCAGGGGTAGATGGCAGAGAAGTAAAACCAGCATCCTGTCTATGCAGTGCTCCCACTGATGGAACTATCCCACTAATAGTGGAACAGGGTGGGAGCTCTAGGTGAAAAATTCTGTCCCATGAATGTTTTCAAGATTTTGAAACTTGTCCTGATTTGCATCAGGACAAAACCAGACCTTTCAAAGTTTTCTATGGAAAACTAGAGCACTCCCTCCCAAAATAGTCAATAGCCTGGTGGTTAGGGCACTCACCTGTAATGTAGGAGATCCAAGTTCAAATCCCTGCTGTAAATCACTCATAGTAGAGCTATTCCACCTCTTATACAGATTTATTGGAGCAGAAATTTAAACTTGAGTCTTCCATATCTCAAATGAGTGCCCTAACCAATGGATTCTTTGGGGAGAAGGGAGGGGGAAAACACTAACCAGTTTAGACCAGAAATTTCATCCTGGACCTGAAAAAACCTTTCCTGACAAGTAGTTCAGTCAAAACTGGAAGGTTCCTGAAAAGTTCCAATTTTAATGAATCTTCATTTTCCAATGAAAAAACTAGTCAAAAATTTCCTGACCAGTTTACTCTCCATACAGTCTGGTGAGGACATAGCTACAGAGTCCTGCAGACCTTCCTGTCCTTCATCTTGCCCACCTGCAAAGCTCCATGTCACAATTACCACTATGGGCTCAAACCTAATCTAGTTTTACCTATAGCTTATCCAAGACACAAGAGTATGATTGGTTACTGAACCTGGTGTAACCCTTCTGCGAGGGGAAGCCAACAGCAACCAGGGCCGGGTTCAATATCTAGGGATTCCTTTCCATTGATGCAACACAGAACCAGCTTGAGCCCCCACCCAGTAACCTGGGAAATTTACACACCACTCCTGGGCACCTCTGAGAGGAAATACTTCCCCACTTTGAAGCACAGAGTCTGAGTGTAGAAAAGAAATTTTTACTAAAAGGAGGGAAGTAACTGGGTATTAATTTGGGAAAACACTGAACAGAGTTTATAAACAAACCATGAGTAAAAGATGCACCCCCAAGTAGGTTGGGTGGTGTTCTTTTCCCCTCAGGTTCTTAAGTCCATCAACCCAAAAGTCCCTTTCACGTGCCCGTCACTTCTCTGTGCCCCACTCAGTTGCTGTCCTTGGTCAGTGCGGACCCAAAGTTCAGAGGTGCATCTGCAGAGTTCACCTCCCCCCCGGGTGGAGTAAAGAGGTACCTTACTCGCTCTGCTGCTCGGGCACTTGCTTGCTGCCCCTCTCTGCCAGCCACCCTGCTGGCTGCTCACCAGCCGCTCCTGCCGGCCACCTGCTCATTACTTCCACCGTCAGCTTGCTCTCACTGCGCCTCTTCACCAGCCAACCTGTTGGACACTCGTCACACCTCTCCGTCGCCACCCTGTTGGCCGCCCGCTTACTGCTCTCACCGTGCCTCTACACTAGCCACCCTGCTGACCGCTCATCATACCTCTCCGCCTCACCAGCCACTTGTTCACCATCTGATTGTTAGTTGCCTTCTGCTGCCACCTCTGCACATCAGTCTCTTAGTAATTTTCAGCTCTTTGCAGGCTGGGCACAAACACTGCCCCATCTCAAGTGATTTTAGTTCTCAGTGATTTCAACTGATTTCAGCTCTGATTGGACATTTAATATAATGAAGAGGCTCCTAATGAAGCCTATTTAGCTCTATTCTTTTAACAGGGGGGAGGAATAGGATCAATCAGTTTGGGAGGACCCTTGAGGGTGTGTAGCCTCCTGGCTGGGGATACCTGTCCCCACCCCTCTTACTGTCACAGGGCTTTGATATTTGAGCCCCTGGCTTAATGAGGTTCTTTCATCTGAACGTGGCCCCCTCATTTGGGACAGGTTAAGCACAGTCTTGCTTTCCTTTATCCTACAATAATTACAAAATTGGTAACCATATTTCACTACCCCTGCATTCAGTACTAAGGTGATTTGCACTGAACACCAGCCAAAGTTGATCACTTTGACACTGCTGTATCTGATGAATATGTAAACAGAGCAGGAGCAAACTGAATTTACATAAACACACCCAAAGTCTTTTCCCTTCCCAGCTAGCTGTCAGGAAAGCATTCATTCAGACCTTGCTTACCCTGGCATTTGCTGTTGGCAGTGCAGTGCACTCCCACTGAAGCTAGGGGATGGCCAAAGAATCAAATCTGTAGCAGCATAAACTGAACATGAACAAACGTGAGTACTTGTCACAAAGTAATACAGTAGCTAGCTAATGCCATGGTAGGCATGCTAAAATAACTGTGCCACTGCATAGTATATTTAGGATTTGGGCTGGGTCAATCCTGGGGGGAAGGGAGGGGAGAAGAGTCTAGGTATTCACTCTGGTTTCAGAATGCATTCACTATGGTCATGTGTTGTGTTCACTTTCCACGGGTATTGAAACAACATAATTCTATTCAGGTGGAATGTTCCACGGAAAGGGAGTTTTAAAGCTTCTGTACTTGAGTATTCCTATCAGAAGTGGTATATATTAGTTGGGTTGGGACACTACAGCAGAGGTTCCAGAGACCTGGCAGAGAAGCAATCAAGAAACAATCCCACCTCCCCCACAGACAGGCAAGGATAGAACCACATCCTTCACAGCTAACATGCTCCCAGTTATTGTGTTGGGCTGGATTGATGACAGTAAATTAGACCAGTACATGCATGGAATACACAGGATGAGAGACTATTCAACACAGTAGAAAACTACCATAGCGAATACCTTAAGTATGTGAGGAGAAACTGTTTCAGAGAGAGACAGGGGTGGGGAGGGCAGAGAGTTCCCAAATCCCCACACCAGAGCCCCAGTATCAAGGCTGTCAAATAAGAAGGGAAGGATTTCGCTCTCTCTCTCTGACACCCTTCCACTCCCCACTTGTGTGTGACTGTGATGAGAGAAAAGTCAATTTAAACTCTCCACACAGTCAATGAACCTAGTAGCCTGTCACAGGGCACAGCACTGACTGCTGTTCTGGCACCTTCTCCCGGTCTCTCTGGGAATTAACTCTGAGGAAGATGCCCGCTTCTGCAGATTGCACACCATCATGCCAACTCTGGTCTGACACTCCTCTCGCTCCAGGATCCCCAGCATCTCCTTTGTAACTTAGCCCTGCAGCTAGGTCACTCAGCATGCCCTCTTCCAGGGTTCAGTCCATCAGCAGTATTAGGCAGTTTTCCCATTCACTGCCTGGCCAGGGAACCCAGGCCTGTCCTCTGCTCCAGGTTCCAGTCCAGGGACCCTCAGCTCAGCAGTTCTAGGCTTTCCCCCTCTGCCCACACTGCTCCTTCTCAGGACTGCTTCCTACCACTCTGGTTCCCCTTCTCTCTCTGGGTGCACCAGCTTCCCAGAACCCTCCTCCTCCCTGGGAGTGACTGCTTCCTGCAGCCTTTCCTAGCAGCTCCCCGATTTCCTAGCAGGCTTCCCCAGCAGCCATGCGGTGGCTTGCTACCTGGCTTTATAGGCTCTGCATGTTCCTGCACAGGTGAGCTGCCTTCAGCCAAAGCTCCCCTGTTGGCAGCCTCATTAGCTGATTGGGCCCACCTGGCCTAATTAAACTTTTGCAGGGCCAGTGTGGGGGTGTACACCCCATCACACAGCCTAAGTTTCATAGAAATGATGCCTCTGGCAAGGCCTACATGTGGCACAAAATTATTATTATTATTTTTTACAATTCCCCAATTCTGCTCTCATAACTGCAGCAGCATCAGGGCATTGTGAAGATGAGCTTTAATTCATCTGTTTATACATACCCCCACCCTGTACAGGTCACCTACATCTAAGGCTATGGCAGCAGGTTTGTATAATTTTTTGTGGTGCCCAGAAGGGATTCAAGTCCCTCCTCTCCTCCTCGCCCCCCCAAGGGCTCTGGGAGGGAGTTTAGGTGCTGGGTGTGGGCTCTGGGATGGAGTTTGGGTAGGGGTGCAGGAGGGGGTGAGGGCTCTGGGAGGGAGTTTGGGTGTAGGAGGGGGTGTGGGCTCTGGGAGGGAGTTTGGGTGCTGGGTTCAGGCTCTGGGATGGGATAGGGGGTGGGGGTGCAGGGCGTGGGGCTGGGGATGAGGAATTTGGGGTGCAGCAGGCAGGCTGCCCCAGGACTGGGGTGAGGGGCTAGAGAGGAGGACTCCCCCCAGCCCTCTCCCTGCTGGTATCAGCAAGCTCCAGCATGACACTCACCCAAGCCCCCCAGGCTGCTGCTTAGGAGGTCCAGCCCGAATACCTGCCTCCCCCACAGAGTTGACTCAGAGTCTCCTGCTGGGGGGTGGGGTGGGGAATCTGCAGGGCTGGCTCCAGGCATCAGCGTTCCTAGCTGGTGCTTGGGGCAGCAACGCGGAAGGGGCGGCAGTCCGTCTGGCCCTGGTGGCAATTCAGCGGCAGGCCTGCCCTCAAGCCGGCCGCGGTGGCAATTCGGCATGCTGCGTTGGGCGGCACAAATGGTAGAGCCAGCCCTGGGAATCTGCCATGCGCCTCCTCCCTCTGCAGGTGCAGCAGCTGCCTCAGCCTGCCCCTCCGCACCGCTCCCTTGTAGCTAGCAGCGGCAGGTGAGGAGCACAGCATGGAGCTGCAGGGGGCAGCCACCTGCTGCCCAGAGCTGCAGGGACTTTCGGGGGAGGGAGGCACACGGGGGTGGCAGGCAGGGCGGGGGGGAGACCTGGCCCCGAACATTTGTGGAGCCAGGCCCCCGGGCCCTGAATTTGCTGGTGCGCGTGCACACACACACACACACACACACACGTCTGTGTCTGTCTGAGAGGTACTGGGTGAAACATAGCAACTGCGTAACAGTGCATGATGACTCTTCACAACAGTGTAGGACAGAGTGAAAACTGCTGTACCCAACCGGAATTGCAGGGGGAATTTTGGCAATGAAACAATAACAATCCCTATAGGAATTTGGTCCAGGTGCCAGGGCTAACACCCACTTTTGCAAAACATGCCATTGGAGTTTCTTTGCCGCACTGGTAGTCAGCACTCAGCAACCTGGCTTTACATCTTACCCCAAAGATGCCCGACAGGATAAAGTCTGCAATCAGCAGATATGAAATACATTATGTACAGGAAAATCGGCAGAGAAGGGGGCTTAGCTATTATTCCAGGGGTCTTTAAAATGTATTGCCTGTAATTTTAAAAAAGCCTGTTAAATGACAATCCCCTATGCCCACAGGAACCTGCCAAAAGAGCACTTGGTGGTGGGGGAAGGGAGTGGATTGAGCTTTAAAAGGCTGCTATTTAACACAGTTGCAAAATATCTCAACAGCACTTACAAGCATGTTAACCAGTTAAATACTCAGTGGCTGCCAGTGACTAGCATAGGTGGAAAGAAGTGCTGCTCTTTAGAAGGCTGCCTTTTGTGAAACTGCTGTATGTAGTTGTGTGTGAAGGTATCTTCTTTGTACATTGTAGCAGATTAGGTACTTAAATTGTACAGGAAACTCTTTATGTCAAGGAACCTAAGGTGTGTCCGACAGTTGTGTGTGTGCGCACGCACGGGAGGCACTAAAGGGCAAATCCACCAGAGGGAAGGATTATATATGGGAGAACTGGTATGTATGGGGTTTCCACAGATGGGCTACATTAGAGGTGTTTGAAATCAGAGGGTTTTTTTGTGCTGAAAAGTGAATTTTGTCTAACTAGTTTTTCTTTTCCATGCAAAAACGTCTTTTTTTTTTTTTTTTTAAGAAAATATATGGGGTTTGCTTGAACAAAAAAAAAAATTTGGCAACAAAAAATAAAAATGGATTTTGGTTTTTCAGTGAAAACTCAAAACTTCTCACAGAAGAATTTAAATGTACATGAAAGATTGTTTGTCAAATTTCACAGGGTGGGGAGGAGAGGCGGGAAGACATTTTCCTGAGCAGCTATAGGCTCCATTGCTTGGAACTCTGTTCCACCGGGGTTCCTGACACCTCAGCCCACAGGAAGCTTGGAGTAGGTTTGGCTTAGTAGATCCACAACTAAACATAGCCATCAGAAGGTCCCTCCCTTATAGGAGGGCCATAAGGCTGTGCAATGTTAAGGGTGCAGTAGCTCAGCTAGAGCTCCCCAGCCTGGGGAAGCAGGGGTGGGGCCTGTCCTCTGCAGACTCTACAAGACAAACTCCCTCCCTGTGCTAAGTGACTTGGCAGGGAGTTGGGCAGGGAAGACTTGCCCTTAATGGAATGAAAAATAACTGGTGTTGTATCAAATTGAAACAAGATTAGCGTCACTTTGTATGAAGTGTTGGGAAATGTAACTGAGCTCTAGGTACGTGAGTGTCAATAAAAGCACTCGTGGGGTCAGGTGAATCACAATTCTTACTGCATACTGCTAAGCCAGAAAGGGAAGTTTACTGCTACCACACACTGGAAACCAGATGAACTTGGGCTGGTTGTGCATTGTCTAGAAAAATAGACTTGGTGGAATCTGCAAATCGGCACAAGGACAAAAATATATTCAGCCTCCAAATTCATATACTCTGAGCAGGTGAGGTGGCCTGTTTTATAGCCCACCTTTAAAAACAATATATCAAAGACCTTATTTGCCATCTTGATGCGTTCTGTTTGCACCGGTGGGGCTGGCACGCTCGCACTGTTTTGGAAAGGAGCTGGGTCTCTTGGGAGTTGCAGATGGCACTGCTCCAGTATAATATGTTTTTCAAGCAATAACATGAAAACCCCCCCAAGACAAAACATGCATACAGTGTAAGCCTAATATCAATATCTCAGCTTGGGTTGGTTCTAGCGTACATCCTTCCAGGAATGGACACCAGTCCCACTGGGCACCCTGACTAAACTAGGTCACCACACCTTTGAGATGAAAGTGAAAGCACAGATGTGAAGAACCAAGGTGGGGAGGGGAGACATGGGTCATTATTTTCCATTTAGTAATAAAACACTCTGCAGATGATGACATCACCACCCTTGGGGGCTGAATCTGCAGTTGCACCATTCCATTCACCATGGAGAATATGAAGGCAATAGAGTTAGAAGCTTTACAAACTCCAAAAGCAGCACATTCTCTGCCAGTATCTCCAAGGCTGCTTAAATTAGTTATCTGTGCTGCAGGGCAGTCAACAAAGCCTTGAATTGTAACAGAGCTCTGAAATCTCTGCTGTAGCAGGGCAGCTCATTTAAGCATCTATAATGGTTAAGTTTCATATGCCAACCACTGCCGGCAAAAAAGCAGGATCATTCCGATTTGACTGTTGCTGTCTCTGCCATAGTTCAGTCTTTGTGGCTGAAGATTGCAGCATGTATACTATATAAACTCAGCCGGCTCTGAGACCCCTGCAATACTCTAGGCACAATAGGATGAATTAAGGATGGAGTGACAGTCCCAAATGAATCTTCTTGCTTTTGGCTTTTCATGTGAGACGCTAAACCCTATGTTTTCAAGGAAGTATCTGGGATTAAAGTTGCAGGCTGTTACATGGATAAATCTCATGACTGAAAGTGGAGGTGTTACTTTTATTTTAAACTTTTAAAAAACAAAATCTGCTTTCTTCAGTTTCTCCGGTCACTTCAGTGCATTCTCAAGCTATCTAACCCAGTATTGCAAGCACCAACAATAGGATTTTTACTGGTGATTCAAACAACTCAATAAAAGTTATAAAGCTCACCAAAGCTGCTTTAGTGCTGCTGCTTTGACCCAAAGGGATACAGATGCTTCTCTTAGGCCAGCTCATCTGCCCCCTAACAAGCTTGTAGGGTTTCCCCCCAAAATGGGAACACACATAGGGGGGCAGTTTTTACCTCCATACCACTGTTTCCTCACTCTTGCCCTTGTCAAGTCTCCTCCTTGGAGGTCAAGGATCTGCAGCATAAATGGAGTCAATGGGGAGAGTGCTGGAGTGACTCGCTCTCTCCACCCTACAGAAAACCAGACAAGGGAACTTTGGGGTGGGGGGGCGGAGCTGCAGCCCATTCCATAAGGGGGGGAGGGATAGCTCAGTGGTTTGAGCATTGGCCTGCTAAACCCAGGGTTGTGAGTTCATTCCTTGAGGGGGCCATTTGGGGATCTGGGGCAAAAATTCAGGATTGGTCCTGCTTTGAGCAGGGGGTTGGACTAGATGACCTCCTAAGGGTCCCTTCCAACCCTGATATTCTATGATTCTATGATAAGGGGGGCAAACATTCTCTGCTCAGGGATTGGCCCAACCTCATCCCCATTTCTGTGGGCCCTTGTGCCTATTCAGAGTTGTAAAAAAACGTGTTTCTTTATAAAACTCAGAAGAGGGGTGGTTTAGATTTTGAGAGGACAATTCAGGCTGGTTTACCTTGAGCAACACGCTGTGGATGATATCTTTCCACAGGTAGACAGTAGAACATGAGGAAATTCTGAGCTCCAATGAACTGTAATTAAAGGCATTATTTTTTTTCTATGTACACAGAGCTGTACCAAGCAAATACAATACTGCCAAATACACCTGCATCATGAGAGCATGTCGAAAGGCTCCTGCCAACTCACAAATTTTCCCTTATTCAAAATGGGCACCTGTTTTGAATCTCTTCCTATGGTCAGTGGGGCTGGAGCAAGCAAGATAACTGCCATTTCCCCGCAGTCTTTCTGCATGTGAAAGTCACGTTGTCCTTAACAAATTTGGCTGCTGTGTCCCATTGTTTTCAAGGAGATTGAAGCCATGACCACAGACAAAGTGGCTGCCACTCTATGGCTCAGGGGCTACATAGGTCACAGGGACTGTGAGGAGCAGAAGAGACACTTGGGGAGAAATGTTCTCTCTAATTTTTGACAGGCCGTGTGCTCAAAAAAATTCTTCTGTGCAAAATTTGGACAGGCCGTGTGCGCAAAAAATTTCTTCTGTTCAAATTGTTGTGCTTCTGTACAAATTTTTGTGCGCGCGGTGTTTCGCTGTGTGCATGGGGTTTAGGATCTGTCTATGCACACAGCTTAGAGGGAACAGTGTTGGGGAGAGTGAAGGGGAGCAGGAGTCAGATTTAGGGGTTACAGGGCAATTGGGGGCAGGAGGGAGGCTGAAGGGGGTGCAGAGGATGGTGATGGGGTGGGAGGTAGAGGGGATAGAATGGCAGCTTCCCCAGCCTGGAGGTAGTGGTGGGGAAAGTCCCAAGCAGCCAAGGGAAGGCAGTTTGACCATATTGCAACACCTGAATTGACCATGAGTCCTGGGATTTTGGAGCCTGCAGCAGGAGCTGTCATGATGACATGAGAAGCTCCTCCAATTCTGCGATTTTTGGGGGGCTGGACAGAGCTCTGTGCAAAACTTCGGGACTAAGATCACAGATCTGTCTTGTCTCTGAGTCCTGCTTTTTATGTATGGGCCTATAGCAGTGAGAGGGTCCCAGGGCAAGAGGAGGTAATGGAGTGGGGAGAAAGCTGCTGCTGGGTCCAGAGCCCCAGACTCAGGGCAACATTTCCATGCCTCGGAACTTCTCCTCTACATGGGATCTGGGCAGAGGAGAAGCTATGGGTTTCATCAAGGAAGGAGGGGAATCAGGGAAGTGGCAGACCTAGGTCCAAGGAAGGGGAGAACCCCAGGTGGGCAGCAAGGCAAGAGGAGGAGTGGAGGGGAGATGATGCTGCCAGGTCCGGAGAGGGGGTGAATTCCAGGGATAGCAAGGCACGTGTCTGTGCGTGGGATGTCAGGAAGAACACCAGGGGTAGTAAAGTGGTGGTGGGGGAGTCAAGACCATAATAAGGGAACTTCCTGCCATGTCCTAACCTGGGGGTGAGGCGAGGATAAGTGGGAGATGCATGCATGTAAGGTTTACTTTTGAACCTGAAATTATCATACACATTCACAAAGGAGTAGAGGGAGTTAAAAATATAAGAGACTAAAAAACATGGTTTGATGTTTTTAAACACTCATGATTTGTGGTGTTAATCTTGGGATTTTTGATATCTTGCAGCGGTTCAGCTTATGTGTTTGCTCTCTTGAGGTGAGCAATACTACAAATAGGAAGATGGAGTTGCTGCCTACAGAACATAGTGCCAGATTTTTAGCACTATTGAAACCAGTGGGAGTTAGGAGCTTGAGTATCTTTAAATATCTGGCACTTAGCCTGACTCATGCAAATAAGATGAACAAGACCTGTCGCTGTATGGGGACACTGCCAGAACAAAAATTTGCAAGAGAAGGTTCTGTGTGGGGAAGATTTTCAGTAAGGGAGTTGAAGGGGGATGGAGAGAGGGCTTGGCACACAGGAAGCCAAAGGCTGGTCTAAGGCTAGAGGGATAAGTTGAAGGAAGGAGAAATCAGATATAAAATATATGAGAGACAATATGTGACTTCTAGGAGTACACTTTGTTAAAAGAGCAAAAGTCTTTTGAGCTACCAATGTGGATCATTCAGTTTATAGATGTATGATGATATGAATAACATAAATCAGGCAATAGCTTGGCAATCTAAGTCAAAAGCCTTGCATCAAGAAATATAGTTCAATGGTGCAATAATTACATAGGAGAATATCTTGTCCTCTTGGCAAAAGAATGCCAGAATGTTTCCCCATATTTTTGCTTTAGTTAATTCTGGTGAAAGAAATGGCCACAAACTAGGTAAGGATGACACATCACTGTAGATAAAGCCTGCTGTGGTGGCTGATCAAAATTGACTCTTTGGCACATTTTGGAATATGCAGGATTCCATAATCTTGTATGAATCTTACTGGTGGATAAGCTATAGGAACATGCCATTAGGAACAGTTCATCATGCTGAAATTCTGGAAACTATATTTGTGCCCACAGGGGTAAAGTCAATTTAGTATTCAGCCTTACGGGGAGATAGAAAGTATGTCCATAGACCAAACTGAAGTGTAGTTAACATCAAACCAAAGCACTGTAGTCATCTTGAGTATAAAACCAGTGATTTCACAGCAGCTGGAGGTGAATGACAACATATTCCCATAATACAGCTTTACAAAAAAAAAATCACGTTAGTATTTTACAAGCAATTCAATGATGAGCTATAAACAAGCAGGACAGAGTCAGTCAATCAATCTAGTGGGAAATGTTGGTGATTTAATATTACATTAAGCTGATTTGGATAGTTAAGAATCAGTGGGTGAACTTGCACCACAATAAACATGCAATAAAATAAACAAACAAGCAAATAAAAACATATAATCCTTTCAGTGGCTTGACAAGTGGAGGTAAACAGGGAGAAGATTGCATGTATATACTGATGAGATTATATAAATGCAACCAGATGTCTTATGCTTCATAATACCCTGTGAACCTGTGAGACATCCGTAGAAAGTGCTTTGAGGATATCATTTTGAAATTCTGCCTTCTGCTTCCTTTTTACTAATATTCTGTTTCCCTTTACAATGGGCAGATTTGCTTGAAGCAGATGTTCAACTTGGTGCAATTCAATTCTCTTTATTTTAACAGGATAAGGAGATGAAAATAAGTTATGAACTTAGGGGTTCTACAGCAGTAGTTTTTTGCTTGAGTAGTGCTTGCACCAAACAGAATTATTATAAGATTAAAAATGTGAAAGCCGCTCTCCCAACACCATGTATGTATTTTCAGTTTAGTTGTATGCTGTATTTTTAAAAGCTTTAGAATCGAGGATTTCATGATACAGTGTTGATGGCAGAATTTAGCTACCATGGTGACTTTTTTTATTCTTCCTAAGATTAATATGAACCTGGCCGTAGAGGGCTGGATCATTTAAGTCTTGCTCCTGAGGAATATTGATAAAATTTTGTCATTGTAGCGGGGTGGAACCCGCTCCTGCCTGGAGGGGCTGGAAATAGCCCTGGGAGAGGGCTGAGGCTCAGAGGCTGGGCTGATGAGCAAGGCAGCCACAGCTGGGGCCAATTTAATCAGGGCCCAGCTGGCCCTTATAAGAGGGCAGTGGGCCTGGAGCAAACAGACACTCTCTCTGCCTTTAGGGAGAGAAGGGCTTGGCTGCAGGGACCTGACTAGGTACCTAGGGTGGAGCAGGGCTGGGGAAGGGCCTGAGGAGCTGGGGAGCTCCGGCTAGGAAAGCCCCAGGCTGCGGCCTAGGGTTAGGCCCATCTAGGTACTGGGGTTGCGGAGGCAACCCACAGGTAGGCCGAGGCAGCAGGTCCAAACCCCCTTTGCCTGTGATGAGTGGCTTATACTGCAGTCTGCCCCAGGGCGCGGGGGCTAGCTGGTGACTGGCAGTAGCCTACGACTGAGGCGAGGTGGGGGTAGTGGGTTGGGGGTTCCCCTGGGGGAGGGGAGACCCAGATCTAGGGGTACTGCCGGGGGGGCAGCACCCCAGTTGAAGGGGCACCGGGTCCTGGGAGGGACGCGGGGCCAGGGTGGACAGGCGGATCACCGGCCTGCAGAGGGCGCTCCAGAGGCTGGTGAGCTAATTCCCGGAACAACCAGCAGGAGGCGCCGCAGGGGTGAGTCTGACCCTGTTACATCATCCATTCCAAAAACAGATAAGATAATCCTTTTAGGGGACTTTAACATACGAGTTGGCCAAGATTCTAGCCTATGGAATAGCACCACTGGGAAGGAAGGAGTGGGCAAGACCAATTCCAATGACATCCTTCTACTCAGCAAATGTTCAGAGCACAACCTTGTGATCACAAATACAATCTTCAGACAAAGAAACAAGTGCAAAACAACTTGGCAACACTCCCGCTCAAAACAGTGGCACCTCCTAGACTATGTCATTATAAGAACATAGGATCTAAGAGATGTCCAAATCACCCGTGTCATGAGAGGAGCCGATGACTGATGGACTGACCACAACCTGGTGAGTTCAGTCATGTCTATTGGGATTGCACCGAAACATAGAACACAATCCAAATCACACAGATGGCAATACAACATTCAAAGATTTCAATCCTCAGTGCATGAAGAGAACTTCCAAACACTCCTCAGTGAAAAACTGACCATATGCACACCTGGAAATGCCAACATAACTGTCGAAGAAGACTGGGAAGCCCTAAAATAGACCATCCATGAGGCTTGCGGGGAATCGATTGGCCTTGCTACCTGTCACCATCAGGCCTGGTTTGACAACAACAATATTGAGACTACAGCCCTTTTGGACCAGAAGAGAAAAGCTTTCTGCGACTAGCAAAACCAACTACTATTAGTCAGTCAGAAGCAGAGCTCCTTCCATCAGCTCAAAGCTGAAATTCAAAGGAGGATCCGAGAAATCAAAAACAAATGGTGGGAGGACAAAGCAAAAGAAATCCAAACATCTGCTGACAGACATGATATGTGGAGCTTTTCTTTTGTGAGACAAAGACCCTGCGCGGACCAAGCTCATGTGGCCTCACACTTCTGAGATCTGAACATGGTAGTGCCCTTCTTAAAGATAATGAATCCATCAAAGAGTGCTGGAAGGAAAACAACCAAAAGCTTCTAAATTGAGAATTGACTGTGATTGGTGACACCATTGACTCCATCCCTCAGCACCCAATCTGGGAAACTCTTGCCAATCCATCGACACCTGAGGAGGTCTGCAAAGCAATTAAACAAATGAAGAACAATAAAGCACCAGGTCCTGATGTCATACCAGTCCAAGTATTGAAAGTGTGGGGGAGAAACACTGAATGACAAGCTTCATTTGCTGCTCCTCAAAATCTGGCGCACTGAAGAAATCCCTGCTGCCTTATTAATGCTACCATCGTTACCATTTTCAAAAAGGGAGACAGGGCCGACTGTGGTAACTATTGAGGCATTGCCCTCCTCTCCATTGCTGGGAATATTCTTGATAGAATCTTACTGAATTTCCTGCTCCCTCTTGTTACCGAAATATCGGGTCCACCTAGCTGAGAGCCAATAACAGCCAGACAGGGATAAGGAAAGAGGTTACTTTATTCTGCAGAAAAAAGGAGAGCCTGTACCTTTACACAGAAATTACAGGTCTTTTATACACACTTAGACAAAGCCCTGGTCGTGTTAACATCTGATGGGTGGTTGCCAGACCTCGGATGTCTGCTATCTGGTCAGTAAAAACTGGTCTGGGACAGTAATTTTCTTCTGGGACAGCTCTTCTTGTGTAAGCGAAGGGCGACTGTAAAAATTCAGGGTCTTGCGTAGGCGAGGCATCTACTTCCCCCTAGTGGCCTCTGGTTGCCATAGCTGCTGGTTGTTAAGGGGGGTTCATTGTACCTTATGACTTTCACACTCTTGCAGAGGAAATACTTCCAGAGTCCCAGTGCGGCTTCAGGCCATCACGAGGCACAACCGATGTGATTTTAACAGCCAGGCAGATCCAGGAAAAATGTCAAGAACTACACCAGGAGCTGTATATGGCCTTTATCGATCTGACCAAAGCCTTCGACTCTGTCAACTGTGAGGCTCTGTAGAAAATCATGTCAAAGTTTGGCTGACCAAGCCAATTTATCACCATTGTAAGACTCCTTCACCACCAGATGACTGCCTCTACCTGTGCAGTGGTTTTACCTCTGAGACCTTTGTCATCCGAACTGGTGTAAAACAAGGCTGTGTCCTGGTACCCTCGCTTTTCTCCATTTTCTTAGCAGCTATTAAAACATTAACCCAAGACCGTCTACCACAGGGCATTGGCATCCAATATTGGACTGACAGCAAGCTCTTCAACCCTTCTCATCTCTGTGCCAGAACTAAAGTAATATCGGCAACAATAACCGAACTCCAGTATGCAGATGATTGTGCTGTAGTTGCACACTCAAAGGAGGATCTACAAACAGCCCTTAATTGCTTCTCTGAAGCTTACAAAAGCCTAGGGCTAACTCTGAACATCGGCAAAACAAAAGTTCTCCATCAACCAGTCCCTGGTCAATCATCAGACCCAGCAAGGAAGAGCTACATTGACAAAGAAGAACTGAAAAATGTAGAGTACTTTGCTATCTTGGCAGCCATCTCTCACAGAGGGCAGACACAGACATCGAGATTCCCCACAGAATCCACTGCACCAGCCTTGCCTTTGGCAGACTGTGTCACCAGGTGTTCAACAATCACAACATCAGATCACATTTTATTTTATAAAGCGGTGGTAATCCCAACTCTCCTCTACAGCTGTGAGACTTGGGTGACCTATAGAAACACCTGAAAAACCTGGAACACCAGAACCAGCATTTTCTTCGGAAGATCCTCAACATAAAGTGGGAGGATCATACCACTAATGTCAGTGTCCTCACAGAGGCATCTTCAGTGTTGAGGCCCTCTTTATCCAGCACCAGCTGAGGTGGAGCGGGCACTGTACGCTGTACAACTGCTGTACACCCAACTCACCAAAGGAGAAAGGAAATGGGGAGGCCAAAAGAAACACTTTAAAGACACCCTCAAGATAAACATCAAGAGATGTGGCATTGACACCAGACACTGGGAGACAGCATCCCAGGACAGGGCTAACTGGTGAAGCTTGTCAGAGAGGGAATGTCCACTTTTGAGGAAAATCGCCTTGCCCTGGTCACAGAAAAATGTCAGAAAAGAAAGGAAAGACAATGGTCACACGGCAATCGTGGCCAAACCCTGTTTTCCAACACCACCCACAATGTCTGACAATGACCCCGTGGCTCAAGGATCAGACGCCTCAGTCACCAAAGGATCCATGAAAAATAAAACCTGTGAAAGAGATCATCTTCGACTTCGAGGAATTGCTGATGATGAGTTCAGTGTATAGCATATAAGCCACTTGGATCAATTGCAGATGAGCTAGTTGCAGCTAAAATGGGCATTAATCTGATTGTTCATTACTCAGACCTGAACACATGAGATGTGAAACTCCTATTAATCTGTTCCCAGCACCCCCAGACTTCAAATGGTGTCTTTTATTTAAGTTCACAGTTAAAAATACAGCTAGCTAATGTCTGTCAGTAAATAAGCGATGGTCTCTGTCCTGAACTGCTCATGTGGCAGCTCAGAGTCAAGGAACTTCTAACCGGATTTGGTTCTGCTTATGTTTCTATCTGTAGGTCCATCTCCACCTCCTTTCTGAATGACTGGCAGAGCCTACTAGTGGCTAACAAGAGGGGTCCTACCCAAACCCAAATATCTATTTTACTTGAAGGCATCTCTCTGACAGTAGGCCAGCACCAGATGTTTTGGAGGAAAGTGGAATAAATTCATTAGTAGAGACTTGTGGAATAACCCACACATAGGGTATGGTTCTTTCTACCCCTGTGAGCTGGTTCTTGTTTTAAGTCTTGAAGAATGAGGTGGTTTGTGTGTGGCTTTTTTCAAATATTCAATGTAAATAATGTGCTGATTAGTCATATAAAAGTGTCCACTTATTTTGAATCCTGCCAAATTCCTAGACTCCAAGATATCTTGTGACAGTAAGTTCCACAAGTTAATTGCGTATTGTGTGTTTGGGGAGGAGAGCAGAAATACTCTTATCACATTTAAATTTGTTGCCTTTCACTTTCACTGGACAGTCCCTTGTTCTTGTATTAAAAGAAAGGGTAAACAGGTGTACCTGACTAACCTTTTGCACACCATACATTAATTTTTATACTTCTATCATATAAAGGAAAATGTCCTGATTTTTTTTTTCATTCTCTCCTAACACAAAAGTCTCTGTCCTATGCCTCTGATTAAATTTTTGTCTCCAGTCTCTGGACAGATTTTTCAGAAGAGGTGACCAGGAATGATTACTGCAATCCAGTTGAAGGTGTCCCATTGATTTCTGTCCTGGCATTATATCTTCAGTAGTAGTTTTCATCCCACTTGTTGAGCTAGCTAACAGTTGAATGGTTCTTACTAGCTCTGTACACTGATTATGCCCAGGTCTATTTCCTGAGTGGTTAGTTACTGTAGGACCCAGCGACACATGGGAGTAGTCCAAACTATTTCTTCTAATAGGCAGCAGGAACTAGGGGAATGGTCTTT
Organism: Chelydra serpentina; assembly: GCA_037349315.1. Classification (NCBI taxonomy): domain Eukaryota; kingdom Metazoa; phylum Chordata; order Testudines; family Chelydridae; genus Chelydra; species Chelydra serpentina. The sequence continues at coordinate 3,985,098 of JBAIAC010000023.1, forward strand.
TCTCAGTTTCCCCCACCTAAGTTTTGGATGGCATGGTGTTTGTATCTCTGTGGAATCAGTTGCAGAGTCTCTACCCTCCAGTGCCGTCAACATCCTGCTCCTAACAGCAACCACCTTGGCCACAGCTATCCCAAGACCCGAATTAAATGGAGATTCCCTCTGTGGAGGGTTCTCTGTGGGAAAGAATTGCCATGTATCAGGTGGAGGAAACATGACCATCCACTGGCCCCACCCCCACTCAACACAGCATGATTTGCTCCTCAACCCACTCAGTCCATGTTCTATGGAGAGATCTCTGTGGGGTCTGGAGAAAGGAGAAACAAGACCGTGGAAGTGGCTGAACTCCCTCATTCCATGTTGTAGGGGTGAGAAATGCACAAAGCTCAGGGACACGATCTGGCTCTACCCTGAATTTCATGTGTCTCATTGTCCAGGGGCCTAGCTATGTTAAATTCCCCAGGAAAGCAGGAGGGATTGGGGAACAAAGAGGGAAAGAACAATTTTGAGAATATCCCAACAGGATAACTTTCTCTTAAACCGAGCAAAGTCTCTTTTGTTTGGCCTGGATGGTTAGTTTAGCTCAATCCAAAATGTCTTTCCCAGTCTTCTCCCACAAGACTGCCACCTGCAAGAAGGGAAACCTGAGGTATCACCTGATGCCAGAAAGGGAGGTCCCTCTTCTATGCAGAGAGGAGCTGAAAGATTCTGCTTTTGTTGTTGACATTTCATATTACCTACACAGGGAAATTCACAACCCTTAAAGAAAACATAATGAGACCCCAAAGAACAGAAGCTTGATTCTTTGTCCATATTGATTAATATGGACAAATTGATGTTAGCTGAGGGAAAATATTGTCTAATAGGAGTACTGACTATGGCATTTAAGGCTGCTTTGGGGCTTTACCCTTTTCTTTCCTAAATTCAGCCCAGCATAAACTGTGCCAAGGAACACATTTGTTACTCAGTGCACTGGAGAAGGAAAAATTGCCACCACAGTACAGAGTGGCTGAGATTTTTGAGGAAGCTGTGAAACTACCCCATGTTTCTTTACAGTAAAAGAAATCCAGACTCAGAAGAAGAGCATGTGTCCATATTTTACTGAGACAGCTATACCTAGCAATATGTACTAGAGATAATGCTGGGGCCAGACCACTGGACAAAGCTAGTTGCTCTCTGTAGACCTAGTAAAAAGAAAAGTAAGCTATATACATACGGAGTGTCATTGGAATTCTATCTCCCATGTTCATCCAACTGTATGTGCTAGTAAAAACTGGCTACATGGATTTTTTTTGGCAATCACCATAGGGCGGAATTTAACCTAAGTGTATTAAGACCTAAAGGAAAAGAGACAGCAGAAGGTTAAGTAAATACTGTGATAGATGAGAATGTTTGCCTTCATTTTGGACACTTTGGCAGCGGCAGCATGGGTGCAGCTCAGATTTAAGCACTATATTGAGTTAACCTCCCCTCCTGAGCAGAAGGCAATGAAGCAGGAGCAAAGATGGGCAGAGAGCAGAAATCCAACAGGATGAACAATAGAGCTGAGATTGGACAGAATGAAGAACAATATAGAGAGCCCATGAGGAAAAGAATGAGGCGAGGGAGAGAAAATAATGAAAAACTATGTATATATTAGTATGGATACTGGTGGGAGAAGCATACTTGAAAATCCCTCTCCAAAAAACATAAAGGCCCTTTAAAAAGAAATTAAATGCTCTATAGGTTTGCAATAAGAGTTAGGCACTAGAGCTGGATATAATATTTCAGCCAAAACTTTTTTCACCAAAAATGTTCACTGAAAACAAAACCACTAAAATTCTGACAATTGAAACTCTTCACTTTCACATTTTCTAAAGGAAACAGTTTGATTTCTTATTTGAAAGTACTTTGTTTCAAACTATACTTAAATTTTATTTCAGTTTTTTAAACAGCTCAAAAATGAGAAAACACTGTTTGACCCAAAATGATTTTTTTTAACTTTTCAGTTTGCTGAATTTTTTTTAACCCATAAAATAACTTTTGAGGTTCTCAAAACCACAGGTATGCATCACAAAGTTTGCCCATCCCTAGTTATAATGCCCTTTCTGAAAACACACACCTTGGACCAGAGAGCGCAGCTTGCTTGCAAAGCACAGAGATGCATTTTCATTGAGCAACTTTAAGTGAGGAGCAGTTTGGCTTAAAAAAATTTAAAAAGCCATTGTGTACACTCTTCACCTTCGCTAATAGAAAACCAAATTAAAATGGGATGGGGAGTAAGCACAAAAGAAATTAGAGCTCATAGTCCAGCAAGAAAATAAAGCACTCAATGTAGAAAATAAAATCCTTCAGGACACAGTTTTCTCTTCAGCACAACTGAAGAAATTTCCTGGCAAGTCATTTTCTTCTTCCCTAGAGTATTTCCTGAGAAATTGTCCTTGATTTCCTTGGAGTCTTGATGTTTGAATGGTTGTTTCTATAAATTTAAAGGTATCTCAGAGGAAAAGTGGCTTCCTCTTCTGATATTTCAAGCATTCTGTGTATTGATGAGTGTCTTATGCTCTTCCATTTTGTTCGCAGAATGGGCTCTCTCTCGATACTTTTGCTTGTGAATATCAGTAGTCAGATTCTAACTTCACATGGGGTAAATCCAGAGTAGCTGTGCCTTAGCGACCAGACAATTCTTTCTCTCATCCTCCAGAATTCCCATTACATCACACACCCACAGCACCACTAGACATGGCAGTTGTGTTCTTGGGAACTTCAAGGGCTCAGATTGTCCTAATGATTTTTATTTTGAGACTTTCCTGAGATGATAAAACTTTGATTACAGCAGCAGAGATTGGCCACTGTAATCATGGCTCCTACCCAAAGCTCTGCTCAGACTTGGATGGGAGGATTCACTGTGTCTTGCCAACAAGCAGACAACTGGGAAGCGTTAATTTTGGGCCAAGAAACCTCTTCTCTCCCATCCTGGCTGAATGCTTTTCTACAATGTGTTAATCTTTGGCTGCTTCCAGTCACAAAACAATTTCCTCTGCAGTCCATTACTTAGTGTATAAGGTCAGGGATAAGCGCTGGGTATCTTCTGTGGTATCCTATGCTAAACAGAAAGATTAGCCTGATGGTCATAATTCTACTCTTACTCTTGTTTGAGTTCACCTTAGTACTGTTACTGTCTCTCACTTTCTGTGTCTGCCTGCCTTCTTTCTCGAAAGTTTGTCTCTCACCAACAGAAGTTGGTCCAATAAAGGATATTACCTCACTCACCTTGTCTCTAATATCCTGGGACCAACACCACTACAACAACACATCCTTCCCAATGACAATAGTCTGTTACTAGCCCTTGCTATCCTGCTCTCACTTGCAACCAAAATAAGTTCTTGCCTGGAAGTTAAGCAGAAGAGGTGCTTAAATGGGCTCTTAAGTAACTTGATCACCCTACTTTATTTCTCCCAGTGGGGAAAAACCTGCAAGTATATATAGGAAACGTTCTGCCTGAATGGGAGTCAAGCGTTTTTGTTTTTAACTTGTGAGTGCCTCCGCTTAGCATCCATGAAACAGAGGTATGAACCAAACAGGCATGTTTTCAGTGGGCTCCACCAGCTCCATTTGGTATTCCATCCAGAGGCTGACAAGTTAAACGTTACAATACAATGCTCTGGATGCATGTGTAGTGCAGTGTTATCCCTAATTTCTGAAAAATCAGTGTGATCAAAAATATTTTGTAAACTACATGCCAGTTGTCAGCTATTTTAGTATTATCAAAAATTTGAAAATGTGTGCGCATCACTAGAAATAACACTCATCATTGCCTTATGTTCATATTTAACATTAACATACTGCACGTAGATAATTTGTAGTGACTCCGACATGCTGTAGAGTCTGCTTTGTTGAAGCTTTAGACCTATTCGGAGGAATTGCCTCCAGCCAACAACAGCTGTACTATATTTGCCCCCATATACATCCATAGGTCAGCTAGTCCAGTTCCCTGCACTGAGGCAGGACTAAGTACTATGGGGTTTGAGAATACCTTAAAAATTGTCTCCCACTTGCTTATCCCCTCAGAATAGAATCCCAGACCCTCTCCTATGTTTGCCGATACTAGTGATGGTTTCCCAGTCAGAGCCATCTCCTAAGAGTATTCTTGCTTTCTGCTGTAGTTATAACTCATTTATTTAACTCTGCAAATTTGATCACCAGTTATTGCCATGAAAAAGTGTTTGGCACATTTCAGTTGATTGTCTGGGCCAATTACATGTCCCCCTGCTATGCCAATTAGATTCACAGACAAACCCTAAACCTCATGAGAAAGAGTTCCTGTCCTATTAAGAAAATGCTCTTGAACCCTGTCCCTTCTACATCAATTCTGTAGTCTCGGCATTCAGCAGAGCTCACAGTAGCCATACCTGCATATTTAGGTTAGAGCAGGAAGCTTGCCCCACATACTCTTATATTTGAAGTCTGATATTCCCTATTCAACAGCAAAAGGGTTCCTTAATTTGCTCCTGCAGAAGTGGCAATGATTTGCCTAAGCCGTGATGAAAATGGAGTATGTGAAAAGGGAATTGCTTGGAAGCATTGTTTGCCTTGTTCCTGTGGCTGCATGGCTGGGTGGTATTTAGGTAGGAATGAAACATTTCACATTCCAGTTTTGCCCTAGGGTGGGGGGTGGATGGCAGCATCAAGAAGAACAGGAACAAATACTTCCCTGTTATATATCTCTGACTGCTGCCTGTGCCAGGGTTGTTTTGCTTTTAAATGCATTTTCTATTCTGTAAAAAAGGGGCTATTACAACTTACTTGCATATCTGTGGCTGTGGACATAATATGTAGATGACATTAGAAAGTCAACATTTGCCAACACAGTTACCACTGCGATTTCCTGTTTGGAGTACAAGTAGTCAGCTACCACAAGATAGTAATTCGGCACATGCTGTCTCTTTAATTCCTAGTCTGTTTTCAGATAGTAACTATGGTAAATATTATTTCCACTTTACAAGCAGGAAACCAAAGTTTCAGAGAAGTTAATGAACTTGTCTGTGAACATTGTGTTCTAGTGAATTATGCACTGGACTAGAAGCTGGACATAAGTTCTGATTGCGGTTCTGACACTAATTTATGTGACCTTGGTGAAAGTACAACTCTCTGAGATCCATTTTCCCAGTCAAACAATGACCTGTGGTCGCTTCTCTGAAGCCAGTTACTTTTTCCACAGGTGATGTCACCACTGTAGCTTTCTTTGTATTTTAAAAAAGGCCATAATGTAACTGAGGCACTAAAAGTGGCTCAAAAGCGTTACATTCAATTTAAGATGGACCCAAGAGTTGAAAGAATTGAGATGACTGACTGCTAGCTGAATCCACTGGAGGGAAAGGCTGTGAGCAACCAGCAGGTGGGAAGGACCTTGTGCTTTGGCAGAACCGCTATCACTATTACTAGTACCTTGTATCAACTTTGGTGATACACAGTGAAAGAGAGCAATGTACAGTGTTGGTGTAGCAGGCGGCTAGTTATTGATAGGTGAGTAGAAATCCACATTTAAATCCAACAAGACTAGGACACTTTCTGGTTGTGCAGATCTGAACTGCTGTATAACAAAATGTTAATTTTCAACATGGAAAATCTGACCACTTCAGATTGGGGAAATGGAGGCAGACTCCTTAGCATTTTGTGTAACAAAATAACTCCAGAGTCTGCTCCCTTTATCTTGCTGCTTCAGAACTGGGGATATCTTTCAACTCTCCATCAAGTGCTGGGATGTCTGAAAAAGGCCCCCCCTTTTTTAAAGGATTACTGTATTGTAATGCTGTGGAGTCTCTAAGGAGCTAGATCCCATCCACTTCTGGGAGCAGGGGACTCAACAATAGTGTGGGAAGTGCAGGTCCCATGGCAGCAGCATCTCTGTTTCTCTTAATCCCATAGAACACTAGTGCCAGTGCAGGGTTTGGGGATGGCGGCTCACATGGCAGCAACAGCATTGTGCCATGTGGCATTCCCCAATCCTCAGTGCAGGTCACAGTCACAGGGAAAACACTAGCAGCAAGGCTAGCTAGAGGGTTTGGAAACCAGCTACATGGTCCTGGGGATTTCTCAAGATCTGTGAAACCAAACTCCAGCCACTTGGATGAACCCCTGCCATTTCCACAGTGGAGCAAGCCTGGGCAATCCCAGTGGAACAACTGAGTGGTAACCTTGTGTGGGGGAAGTTGCTTTCACTCTCCTGTGTGAATATTTTCTCCTTCAGGATATGATCTAGGCCCGACTAAGACATGTAGGAGAAGCCTTTAAATAGTTACTGAGTAGCCACGGGCAATGGACAGGCTACACTCGTCCAGGTTAATCTCCTCCTTTCTTTGGAAAAATAAATCCTTTCATAGAGATGGCATTTCTTCAAAATGGGGCTGCAAGAAGTGACAGTGGTAATTTGTGGCTTTAAATGCACATTTAGTGTGTGGGTTATTGTTGCCATTGGAGTTCAAAACCTTCCTATTTGTGTCTTCTAAAGTTAACTTTGAATCTCACTGGAGAGCCAATAAATGTAAATAAAATCAGTCTCTGCTCATGGAAGCAGAAAGTCTTTTGGTTTAGTCCTTGGGGGGAGGGCAGGAGATCATTTTTGGTTTCCAGATCATTAGATGTGATGAGCATTCTTTCCAAAGTGACTATTTCCTTCAAGATGTGAAGTTGGCAAGCAAAGTTTGAAGGAAAATCTTTGTACAGAAAAGACGCCAGACTGCTCCTCTTTTATTTGCCTTAATTCTGGTAAGGCCCTTCACCGCATTGAGGGTTGTATCACAGTGGAATTTCCAGGGTGAGGAGGCTAAAATGACACTTTTTGTCGCCATTCTGTTAAAAAGGACTTTTTTGGGCCCCTGCAAGGACTGCTGACAAAGGCCTCACACTGTTCATATAGTGTTACAATCATTTCTGTCACTAGAATAGCAGGAGGGTATGTTACTCTGTAGCATTGGAGAGTTTGGACCCACCATTAAGAAGAATTAGCCTTCTGATCACACTTGCAGGGGGAAATGAATATTGACTCAGAAGAGAATCAGGCTTTTAAAATAACGTTCCTATCTTGAAATGTAAAAGGAAACATATTTTTAATGTAGCCAGGAAAAAAAGTCCTTTGAAGTGAGTCTGGACTTCAGAATGAGGCAGTTCCACAGATTTAGGCACCTGCTTATGTGGAGGATGAATGTTACAGCTTTCAAATTAAAAGGCCTTTTAGAAACCAGTGCTTCAAAGAGCAAGCAAGCTTCTTTCCTCAGCAGAGCAGAAGCTGCTATTGCCTGGGAATATGGGTCAAAAACCTTCAGCTTAGCAGAGACTGTGCTGTGTGGACTATGAGCTGAGGCTTTTACCTATAATGCAGGACCTGGAATGGGAAGCATTTTTAACCAAGTATGCATGCAGACAAGGGATGCTTTAAAAGGCACCACTCAAAGCACCTTAGACTGGGAAAACAATCTGAATAAGAACAAAAAGACTAGGACTGATAGGAGGAGGAGTCATTTATATACAGTAACAGGAGCACTAGGCTCAAAAGTGTGTTGTGGCTCTTTGGTTTGTTCTGCCACACAACCCATTTAAGAATGATGACAAGAGGAAGCATGGAGATACTAAAATACAGGTAAATACATTAAACAGATTTGATGTCTAGCCAGCTACTTTAACAGAAGAAGAATGAGGCTGTTCTGACATAGAGGTAAAAAAGAAGCTCTTTAAAGGAATTTAAACCTGTGTTCCAAAATGGGAATGTCTGCCTTTGTCATCTCTTGCGTGGCAAAGCAATGACTGAGATAGATCAATAATAGTCAGCCACACGGTGGGAAAAATCTAGGATTGGTTTCATTTTCCAACACAGAGAGATAGCACCATAGTGCCTACTGGTGACAACACTAAGCCAAAAGTGGGATGTTTCTAATCTCTGAACATACACTGGCTAATAGTAGGATAGGACAAGGGCTTGGTCCTAGCGAATATTTGGGGACTACATTTCAGAAACCTGAATTCAGTATTTGGCAAAGGGCACAGATATTCCAGGGTCTGTCTTTTTGCCAAGGTGAATGAAGTGGTTGGGGCATGGTGGGAGTGACAGTTTATGGAGGTTTGGTGAAAAGAGTCCTGTCTACTGGTTGCGTCCAGGGTAGAGATTTACTGGAGTTTTCCTGAGAGGTTGCTGCCAGTTTTGTGTTATGTTAAAGAATCCCAGAATAGCAGATGGGCAGCTGTACATCTCTTCAGTGGTATAAATGGCAAGAAAGTGAGAAAACTGCTATATACTAAAGAAAATGGTCATTTCTTAACCTATGGGTATGTGTACGCTGCAGTCAGAAGAGCACTTGTAGGCATTCCCAAACAAACTTGATCAAAGTTTACTCAAGTATGCCTACATGGACTGCAATCATGCCTCCAGACATACTCTAAGTGTGACCCAACGGGCTTCCTCAGCAATCCTAAAGTTCTGTATCTGTCAATCAAAGCACAATATAAAAAGGTTAAAATCTTTTTATTTTAGATTTTCAGTTCTGTAACTTACAATAAAGATGATGAAAAATATCCAGAAAAAAGTTACAAACAATTCAAATAGAGGACGCAAGATCCTGTTGTGGATTATTTATTTTTATTACCATTCACAGTTCACTGTCCTTTACAAATCACACCATTTATTACAATTTCTCAAAGTATCTTTGCTGAGTATTATTAAGCCAATGATTCTGGACTGCTTTTTAAAAACTCTTTATCGGGTTCAGTACCAAAAAAAAACCTGAAGAAAGTTGATGCGTTTATTCAATCAAATACAAGCAAAAATTTTGAAAATAAAACAAGTGTTCAGCTGACATGAATAGTTATTAGGGTTTGAATATAGCTCAGGGCCAAAACAATCTACTTTGGAGCTTAAAATACACACAATACAATTAATGTAAAATAAAAACGTAAATGGCCTATTAGTTTCCATAAAGGAAGGTGAACTAAAGAAGACCAAGAAACCATAAACTATTTTTTAAAGACCTAAATAACAAAAGCAGGAATTTTTATTGTAACTTCTACTCCTGATGTATTGTAAACATTCATACTATATTCGTTTTGATATATTAAAGTATAGTAAATACAATAAATGGTTGTATATTGCAGGTTTAGTATACTGGTTTCTATTTTTTATTCTAGTACTGTCCCATATAATAAATGAGGTACAATAAATGTTTTATATAGTATTGCTGCTACAACAGCCTTTTCCAGTAAACATTTGGAAAGTAGTGGAACATATTCCATCCATTCTTCATCGCTAACATGAAATTACAAAAGCTCCAGTCAAATGAATGTTTTTATTTTCCAATTAGAGAACAACAAGAGAAGTCTTATTACTGCTTCTCTTGGGTACTGTTTATGAAATTTGTCTAAGTGTTTTGCCCATAGATGTTTCATCATCCATAAGGCATGAGCTGTCTCATCACTGTTTTCAAAAACAGAAAATAGCCCATGTATGGTCATTCCCTTTCCTGTCAAGTGGGCAGAAATCATAGGCGTCGACTCCATGGGTGCTCCGGGGCTGGAGCACCCACGGGGAAAAATTGGTGGGTGCTCAGCACTCACCGGCAGCTCCCCGCCAGCCCCGGGGCCCGTGCCCAGATCCCCGCCAGCCCCGGGGCCCGCGCCCAGCTCACCTCACCACCGGGAGATGTTCCAGGGTCCTGCCCCCGACACCGGGCAACGTTGCGTCAGCGTCGGGGTCCCGGAACGTCACCCGACGTCGGGGGCGGGGTCCCGCAACGTCGCCCGACGTCGGGGGCGGGGTCCCGCAACGTCGCCCGGCATCAGGGGCGGGGCCCCACCACGTTGCCCGGTGTCGCCGGAAGTTGCCGCCTATGGGCAGAATTTGACTCAGTTTCGCATTAAAATGAAACCCTTCCCTAAATGCACAATCTTCTTTCAGGCCAGATTCTGATCTCAGGTTGTACCAGTGTAAATCATCATAGCCAGTGGAATCCATGTCGAAGTAGTGCTTGCCCTAGCATCCTGTTTGACTCCTCACTAAGCTTGGAGGACCAGGTAGTATCAGTTTCCAAAAATGCCTTTTTTTCACCTCCAGCTTGCTAGGAAAATTTCTCTCTTTCTCCCAGATGAGGAGCTGGCCACAGCGATCCCTGCATTTGTTACCTCGAGGCTGGATTACTGTAACCAGGCTGGATAACTGTAACTCCTTGTATCTGAAGTTGAACATGAAGGTACGCAAGCTCCAACTGGTACAGAATGTGGGTGCCCACCATCTCCATGGTTAAGGCTGCTGTGAGCACATCAGGCCTTGGTCCTACTTTTCAAAGTAATAATAGAGCAAGCCCCAGCTACATCAAAGACCAGATTTGGATCTGTGACCACCGTGCTCCTATGGGACAATGCAGGTCACAAAGTCCAGGATGAAGCATATGAATGCTGGGAACAAAACATTCTTTGTCGAGTAGATCTGGCTATGGAACAATCTTCCAGAGGAGATCAAGCAAATCCAGTCTGACTGTCTTTAGGAAATGCTGCAAAATCTTCTTTGAGAGAACCTTTCCACCATGAGTGATGCTCACAATATGAATACTCTACTTCTCCTATCCCAAGCCGAGTTTTAATCCCAGAAAGGGAGAAGTATCAGAGATTCTATGGACTCGTTTACAAGAGGACACTCAGGAAAATTAATCTGAATTAACTAAAGGTGTGAATTTAAAGTGGATTAGTTAAACTGCATTAAACCCCTGTGTGGGTACTCCTGTTCAGAAATAAAGTGGCCTTAATTTGGTTTAGGTTCTAAATAGGGATTTAATGCAATAAAATTGAATCCATTTTAAATTCACACTGGTAGATAATTCAGATTAATTTTTCTAAGTATTCCTATGTGGCTATTGCTATTGATTTTATGGGGAAGGTGCTGATATACTCTAGTGATGGGTGGCAGTATAAAACCCCAAAACAGCCAGACTTCTAGTCAATGGAGTTACTCTGAATGTCCATAATATAAGATCAGAATTGTGCCTGAAATAAGATTCTGCTCTTTGGGAAGGATTTTATGTTCTTGGGCCAGATCCTTTGCCAGTGTAAACTGGCATAGCTGCACTGAAGCCAGTGGAGGGGATCTGGCCCTTTCCTAACAGTCGGCCTCACAAACACGTGGAAAAGCCTCAGAACCTCTGCTACCACGCCATTTATGAAATAAGTAAATTAAATGTCTGATGTTGGCATTCTTGCTGGAAAGTTTGTCTCAGATCTCCTTTCTTGAAAGACGAAGTGAGCTTGATCAATTTACTGCACATTTAACTAGAAAATATAGCTAGCTAAAAACTTACATATGTCATTTAATCAGTCTGATCCAATTTCCACAAATTTAACATCATATCCTTGACCCTCCAGGATTGCATGATATAGTCTCTGATCAGCAGAACTTCCTAACATATGCATATGCAGATACAGAATTTCATTAGGAGATATGTTCTTGATGTCTCATTGCTTTCTTTTACATTACAGAATAAAGCAGGCTATAAATCTGATATACTGTAATGAATTATGGAAAAGAGGTATCTGACTAATTCCATTTTTAAAGTGCATGAAAAATGTCAGTACCTATTCTTGGTATTGCAGCCTAAAAGCCTACCATGTAAACCCAGAAGATATATGAAAACATTGTTTTCTACTTAGCTGAAAAGTAATTTTACAAGTGTATATTTGCAAGTAATTTACAAAACTAGAAGTATATTACTGGTCAAATTAAATGTCCATAGCTTGTAGAATAATTCAACTATGTACTAATTAGGTGCACAGAAAGGCCATTATGGGTAAATTATGTATCCCCCTGTTACAGACAAAGTGAATAAATGTTAATTGCTTATATTATGCAACAAATGATTTTTTAAAGATGGTGCTAAATTAGATGCTAATATTATAATTACAAAGTATTGGGCAATTTACTAAAGATTAACTATTATGATAAAGTGCAAACCGTAGAACTTGTGCAAGGCAATACTAATGCATTTTGCACAGATATGAGAACATTAGCAGTTGACACCTGCTATCTAATGAAGTACTTTCTGTATTGCATAAAAAGCACCAATAGATTTCAGTTAGTGTATGTCCATATATAAATGCAAATCATACTGCTGTAGAGTAACAGCCATTATGTTACATAACATCTAATATGTTAATAAAGCCCAGAATGTTCAATACTGTGCCATTGTAAGGACTTGTTACTAATCTCAGTCACAAAAATGTGGCTCATCTGCTGTGTCCTGGAGTCTCCTCTCAGAACTGTAGCAGCGTTGGGGTAGGGTTGTCTTTCAAGAGACATTTGAGTAAGTTGGATGTGAATACCTGCCCTAAAATTCAAAAAAGGGGGCACACTTTGATCAGAAAAAATATTAGGTTACATAAGTAAGAAATCGAATACACCCATTATTTCTATACTTCTTTCTGAGTCCAATGAATTAGACTCTCACAACCACATTATGTTGTGGTATACTCTCGGTGCATTAAAAAAATTTGGTCCAGTTCTAGCGATATTAGTGAGTTTAGCAGTGTTCCCCATTTGAAGTCCAGGAAACCACTCTGAAATCTATACTCTCTAAAACCAGAATGAATTTTAAGTGTGCCCACTTTTTATCTTGGGCAATAGTTTTTTTAAACTTTTTTAGTGTCTTAATATTTAATCCAAATTAAAATTTAATCATTAGATATTGACAGGAGAAAATGCTGGAGAATGCATGATTGGGAAGAATTCTGGACTTTTGTGGAGATGGAATAGCTAATCTAACATTATCATTGTGGCAGGTGTGGGGTTTTTTGTTTGTTTCTCTTTTTGACGGGAGCATGTCGCATCTAAAAAAGCCAATTTTTGATCCACCTTTCACGGCTCATTGATAGACATGCCGTGTGCCACTAAAAGCAGTAATCCTAAGAGCACAGTGTTGCAGTAGATACTATGTGGCTCAAGCATATACTATTCCTAGGTTATCTGAAATTTCAACAATGATATTGTGAGAGATGATGGCAAATATACTATACTGCAGATGGTATTTCCTATTCAGAGTGAAATCTGCCTCTGTGCAGAGAGGATGAGCAAAGGCTTATGCACAGCTTGAGTGCTATTTGAACAGTGCATAGGCCTTACGGGGGGCTCTCTGTACAGAAGTGAAATTTCACCCACATATTAGTTATGTGCAATTCAGCCAATTTCAGCCAAATGCTGAGCTTTGCTTATTGCTGTCCATTCCTAGTCAGTTACCATACTTAAACACGTGCTTAAGTTCCATTGGTATGAATGGGACTTACTTAAAGTTAAGCATGTGCTGTACTAAATAAGGATGGCTTGCTGAACCAGGGTTATAATGCTTGTAACAGTTAAAATAAGGCCCTATAAACTTTCAGAAGAGAAATGACAAGGAAACCCATTCTAGATTGGAGAATCAAATCAAAATACATTGTGAAAATAGGTTGCATGTGGAAAATAGACTTGTGTTAACAACAGACCAGATGTAGCATATGGAGAGAGATGGAAATTTTACCCAATCCCCATACACAGATCTTCTGAAACAAATGTGACAGTAGATAATTATTGCTGTGCAGCCTATAGAGCTCAGACTGATGCTGTTTGTACCTCTAAAGATTCCGTACTAAATTCAAGTCCTAAATTTCTCTATGCAATGACACAATAGCTTATGTACTTGAAAATAGGTCTCACTGTTGCAATATATAGGCTAGAAATTATAGGCCAGATATATTTGCAGGGATTGCAGTAAATTGCACAGAGTGCAAGTAATGCCATACGAGCATAAAGTTGCCTTAATATGTACATTTGCAATCTGCACATCCTGCTGCACTCTCCCTGTACCTTCAGGCTGCTCTCACTTCAGCAGGGCTTCCATAGCCCCAGGGAGATTGAGAACACAACTGGGGATCAGCAAAGCAGCAAGGCATCTGAGCCACACACCATTTCCTCCAACAACCAAACCCACTTTTCTCCCTGCCTGGAAGGGAGAATGACATACAAACCTCTCTGCTGGCTCAATGCTATCAGGAGCATCTCCCTTATACAGGGATGATCCTCCCTAACAGGAGCAAAACTTTTACATTCAGGTGACCCTCCCTGGCCCAGGATAGGTTAGTGGTGCAGTGCAAAGCGGTGACATCACATTTCACTCTCTATGTTAAGAAGTACACATCACTATGGAAAAAAACGCCAACAAAACAAACAAAACCCTCAGCGGACTCATTTTAACCCACAAATGAGCAAGTTCTCAACGTGCCAGTCTTTGCATTCACAAACACTGTCTATTGCAAAATACTAAAAATAGATTATATAAAAACAACAAACATCAAAGAGCATTGGCTAAATAAAATTCGTTATTGCTTGGCAAAACTATGTTTACATCTCATTTTTCATCTGAAAAGATATTCTTCCCTTGTTGGATATGGTCAGTTGTTTTTGCCTTATTTGGATGTGAATTTGATACCTAATGAAGAATATTCCTCTACTCAGCGCCAACTCACCTGTGAAGAAAAATGCTTCAGAATGTGTTAGATACAATATCCTATTATGTCTTTAAAGCTGCAGCATATTTCTGATATACACTATGAACATATTGCATGCTGGTTTGGCCCTCACTCTTTTTAAAGTGTTAAATGCAGTAGGAGATGTTCTAGTTATGTTAATGTGAAAAGTATTGATGTTGAACTCTCCATAGTATCTTTTTCTCCCTTTCCTCCCCTGTACCCATTTGTATTTACTAAAATATGGGTTGAATTCAATGAAGTGAGTTGATGAATCGCTCTCCCTACAGTTTGTGCAGTGTTATTTTAGTCTGGTTAGTTTGAAAGGGGCTGGATTAACTATTGTCTTGTGTAATACAATAGACGTGGAAATTTATAAACCTAAATAAAGATTCATGATTCAGGGTCTACACCAACCTCTAGCTAATAGGGATTAGGAAGAAAATTTCTCTTTGGGCAGGTTATTTCATAACTGCCTACTGCAGGGCTTCTTGCACCTTCCTCTGATGTACTGGTACCGGCCACTCTTGGTTATATGTTACTAGGCTAGATGGATCGCTGTGATCTGATCCAGTAGCACAATGATTCTTACAGCACAATTCTCAAAAAGCAGACTCTGGTACGCTATGGATGTTCAAACTCTCACAAACTAGAAGTTGCACATCTGGAATTTGGGAGAGCCAATTTCAAAACACAGAGACCCAGATCCATATTTTGGCACCTAAACACACATTTGAGATATTCAAGTGCTTATATACTCACCTAAATATTGATTTTGGGTTCCCAACTATGAAAATACTGACAACAGGCAGATCCTCTTCTGGTGTACATCTGTGAATGACTTCAATGGAGCTTTTCTGATTTACACCACCTGAGGATCTCGCCCTAGGTGTTTAAATCAGCATTGGGGTACCCAATGCTCATATTTAGGTGCCTAATCACGGATACAGCTGTCTAAAGGCAGGTATCCCATCCTGTGAAACTGTAAAAAATTAGGAAATCACTTCAAGGTACAAAGGAACAACTTGCATAACTGTCCATGTGAATGTATACTTTTCTAAAAGAACTCAAGGGCTGTAAAAATGTGCATAAATGGCAATTTTACTGTATTCCTGCATAGGCTGGTGCTGTTCACTTACTGTATCAGTGAACTCTGAAAAACTGTATGACAGCAACTTTCATACTATGTTTGCAAGATTCATTCTCATTAATACAATGTGAACACCCTACTTAATGGTATTAACTCATTAACATGTTGAAAAGTCAGAATTCTAACACTAAATGTTTCATGATAATGCTCTAAACATCTTATTCTTTTTTGTCTTGGTGGTGCCAGATTGTTTTTCCAGCATTAAAAGAATTGGAATGCTACTATGCTTGACTTGACCACTTTCAGTTTCTACGTGTGTATGCTTTTGCTTATACAGTTATGCACTTACGCATTTTTAAAGACCAAATGCAAAAATGTCAAATCCCCTCTGCAAATATATATAGCTAATTAATAATGTTTGCTAACACCACATGAACACACACAAGTACAATGACATCCTTCCCTCCTATTCTACACTGTCACACCCAAAACTTGGTTGATCTGATATACAGTTTGTCTCTTGAATCAATGTCAGTGCTTGTATAAATCTAAGTGCTGAAAGAGATGTTTTACTTCCCCTCCCCTCAAAAAAAAAATTAAAAAAATTAAAGGCAAATGTTTTTACATTAAATCTCATAAAACAGTACATCATAATTATCATCATAGCCTGCAGCATGAAAATGGCCATTAAATGGTGGAAATGATTATGAAATTAAGTAAATGTGATAACAATCCCAATGCTTCATATATTTATAATTAATCACTGTACTCGTACTGTATCGTATGTATATATTCCAATGGCACTATAAATACAGTTGTCAGAAAATACACATTAGTTTTCAATGAATCTAATTACATCATAGTACCTTTCCATCATAGTTTAAAAACACATCAGTTTCCTTGATTTAAATAAAAAATCATCACAATAAAATGAAGATTTTGACACTGCCTAGTATAGAAAATCAAAGTGAGCAATGACTGAGAATGTTGTTTTAGAGTTCAGATTGTTTTACATTTACTTCTACTGTGATAGCACAATTTAAAATAGTAAACATAATTAAATAATACACCATTTATGAAGCATATTGTACTATAGAGGTCTATAATTCATAGAGACCACTTTTGGGGTAAGAGGATTCCAAACACTTTATATCTCTGACACCTAGATGGAAACAAGGTCCTCTCCAACTGGAAACAGGTAAAATATGTTTGAACTAAATTAGCGTTTTTCATATATAACTGCATTCAGATGATTAAAACATTATAATGTTTACTTATGTTTCCCTTTGTCAGACATTCATCCAGTAAGCTTTGAGCATATGGTAATGAAGTTTTGTGTGGCAGGGAAACTCATTGTCTATATACCTCAGTAAAACGTTAAGTGTTTCTAAAAAAAATTTAAATGGTAAAGGCAACTATACTGATACATTACAGACATACCATATGCTTTTTTTATATTGTGTCCTAAAATCTAAACAGTAAGAGTGAAAACAAAAGGGTCAAACATGCTCTTATCTTCTTGGCCACTTAGGAACTTTATTAAACTAGTAGAGAGTACTTTACTTGACATGGTTCACTACTGTAGACATAGGTTATTAGCTGTTCACTAGAGAAATACCATATGTATTAACTTGCACCAGAAGAATGATCGTTCATTTGAACTTAATCGCAAGAATTTAACAAACAGCAACAACCAGTGAGATTACCCAGTGAGTAAAACGGGAAAAATGCCAACACAGTAATTTACAATTTTAGTGTTAATTATTTCTACCCCAATAACTTAAACTACTCAGATCCCCTGTCATCATTCCCTTTATATCTTGAGTGGATAAGATATTATCAAGGACCTTCTTCAGACACAGCGTAAGTGCTGACAATCACTATCAGCCAATATCAGCCTTTTTTTTTTAGCATTCATTCTAACATACCATATAATATTAGAGAGCCATTTAACTTTGTTTTCCATTGGGTAAGGCTGTAGGTATAAATGACAATAGACAGAAATTCTTGGACAGTTGTTGCAATACAATGCAGCTACGACAGACAGTGCCACAAAATCGCTAGTGCCGTTACAATGAAAAGTGAAGAACTTGAGGCTAGATTGCCCACATTTCCGGCTAGATCGTGTTTAGAAGATGACTTGGTTGTGGTGGCCGTGGTGTCAATCTTTTTCACAGTTGGTTTTGGTTCATTCCTATCTTCTGAATAGGCCTTCTTTTCTTTGAGTACATCTGACAGAAAAAAGAAAAGAAAAGAGAACATGATGTCAATTGCCCATGTTAAGGGGAGCCTCAGTACAATGTCTGTTACTAGAATACCTTCTGAAGTAAGCACCCCAACTTGTGCTCTCATCTGAGCGTGTGGGGAATAAGACTAGAAGTATGTATAGCAGAGCTGGTTGAAATTCAGGAGCAGCCCGGGAACTCCCCCTGGAGGTGGGGTCCCCTGCTGCAGAGCTGAGAGCCTAGAGGTCCTGAGAGCCCTTGCTCCAGCCCTGGCTTCCAGGGCTACCAGCCTCCTCTTTGCACAGCAAGGATCCTGGAAGCCCCAAGAGCCTGGGCTCGCTGGCAGGAAATGAGGCACACTTCCAACACAATTGTGTTTCAGTGGAAGTTCATTGAAACTGAGACTGATGCCACAAAACACTTCACAACCAGCTCTAATGTATAGTACCTTCTAGTGGAAAGTTCCAAAACTTTGTTTCCTTCTAGTGCCCTCATCCAACTTCACAATGTCAAGTGCATTGGAATCTGGCCATAGGCCAATGATGTTTTTCTCCTGTGGTACTGGATTAGCAATTGATGGCACTATGTAAGGTCAGTCATGCTTTAAATCATAATGTTAGGGGTCAGGTGTGGTTGTGTATGGGGCACGGTGTTGATGGGCTGCCCTGGGAGCAGACTGACTGACTCACTGACTGCTCCCTGGTTTCCCCTTGCTCTCTGGGGCCTGGGAATGTACCCAGCACCATCCCTTTACCTAATGCAATGTGTGTCCTTTGACATACTGATATAGCTATGCTGACCAGTGTGGTATTAGGTGGAGCCAAGGCTCTACTATCCCCAACCTTTCTGCCCATGTGAAGTGGGTGGGGATGTAGCAGCCTGACATAAGCTGCTTTCTCCCTGATGCATCTCTCCACTGAATGGGTAGATGACACGGTCAATAAAGTGATGTCTCTTTGCTCCCCATTATGGGTGCATATTCAGGCTCAATGAGAAAAATGAGTCAGAAGGTAAACTTGAAATATCTTTCCCCCTCAAACCAATCAGATAAATCTACAAATATTCCCATACTGAAGCAAGTAGCTTGTTTAGCAGGGTCAGTTCCCATTTTGTTTAATTACTTTCCCTGGCCATTAATCAGTTTGTTTTTTTAAAGGATGAAATATTAACAATTTAGCAATGTTATTTTTCCCCATACAAATTTCCTATTAGGACTCAAACCCATTAATTCCTTTTCATTCCTGAAGTTACTTTGTGAGAGTCTGTGGCTCTGTTTCTTCCTGCAGATCTTGCCTTAGGGCGTGTTTTTTGATATTTCATTTTTATTAGCTCTACTGTGCTGCTTGCATGCTTGTCCTATTTGTTTCCATTAGGATTATTCAAACATGCGTTGGAGTATGTTTGCTGCCTGGCCTCTCCGTGTGGAGATGAGTGTACATGGATTAATAAGTATTAGATGATGTGCCAGTCTTAATTTGTAACGGGTGCACATTAACACGTGTGCGTGTTCAGTTTTGAAGCATGCGCAAGTGGAGCATGAGGCATAATACATCCAATTCATCAATGGAGGCTGATGGAAACCAAGGCTGAATCTGTCCCAACATCTTTAAGGGTAAGTGAAAATGAAGTCAATATGAAACCATTTTCTTCTTGCATGGAACTTGTTAAAAATTATTTCCTTAGTGGATTCCTACACAAAATGTGGACTTTTAAAACAATGAGATGACTAATGATGGTAGTTTTGGAAAGTCCAAGTAAATAAAGACATCTACTTGTGTGAAGTACTGACATCCTACTGTCCTTGAGTCTTTTTATTAGCGCTGTTAGAAAAATTACCATTTCATCCAATACTGAGTGCAATTCATTTGAAAACACCCAAGTGTCTGGTAAAAACCAAAATAGCTTCTTAATTAGCAGCCATTGTTCATGTCCATACCTTGTGAAAACAATTAATGCAATGTATATTTGCACAGAGAGCAAATGCATAGATTTGTAATATGGATTAAGCAACAGCCCGATTTTAAGGTAACTCCGAATTATAGAAGCAAATTCTTGGAACGGATTTCAGAATGCAAACTGAGATCATAGAATCATAGAATCATAGAATCTCAGGGTTGGAAGGGACCTCAGGAGGTCATCTAGTCCAACCCCCTGCTCAAAGCAGGACCAACCCCAACTAGATCATCCCAGCCAGGGCTTTGTCAAGCCTGACCTTAAAAACCTCTAAGGAAGGAGATTCCGCCACCTCCCTAGGTAACCCATTCCAGTGCTTCACCACCCTACTAGTGAAAAAGTTTTTCCTAATATCCAACCTAAACCTCCCCCTCTGCAACTTGAGACCATTACTCCTTGTTCTGTCATCTTCTACCACTGAGAACAGTCTAGATCCATCCTCTTTGGAACCCCCTTTTAGGTAGTTGAAAGCAGCTATCAAATCCCCCCTCACTCTTCTCTTCTGCAGGCTAAACAATCCCAGTTCCCTCAGCCTCTCCTCATACGTCATGTGCTCCAGCCCCCTAATCATTTTTGTTGCCCTCCGTTGGACTCTTTCCAATTTATCCACATCCTTCTTGTAGTGTGAGGCCCAAAACTGGACACAGTACTCCAAATGAGGCCTCACCAGTGCCGAATAGAGGGGAATAATCACGTCCCTCGATCTGCTGGAAATGCCCCTACTTATACAGCCCAAAATGCCGTTAGCCTTCTTGGCAACAAGGGCACACTGTTGACTCATATTCAGCTTTTCGTCCACTGTAACCCCTAGGTCCTTTTCTGCAGAACTGCTGCCCAGCCATTCGGTCCCTAGTCTGTAGCAGTGCATGGGATTCTTCCGTCCTAAGTGCAGGACTCTGCACTTGTCCTTGTTGAACCTCATCAGATTTCTTTTGGCCCAATCCTCTAATTTGTCTAGGTCCCTCTGTATCCTGTCCCTACCCTCCAGCGTATCAACCACTCCTCCCAGTTTAGTGTCATCTGCAAACTTGCTAAGGGTGCAGTCCACACCATCCTCCAGGTCGTTGATGAAGATATTGAACAAAACCGGCCCCAGCACCGACCCTTGGGGCACTCCACTTGATACCGGCTGCCAACTAGACATGGAGCCATTGATCACTACCCGTTGAGCACGACCATCCAGCCAGTTTTCTATCCACCTTACCGTCCATTCATCCAGCCCATACTTCTTTAACTTGCTGGCAAGAACACTGTGGGAGACTGTATCAAAAGCTTTGCTAAAGTCAAGAAATAGCACATCCACTGCTTTCCCCTCATCCACAGAGCCAGTTATCTCATCATAGAAGGCAATTAGGTTAGTCAGGCATGATCATTGTCTGCAAGTCAGTAGTTTTCAACAACCATCAATAAATTCACTTCATAATAAAAATGAGCTATTGTATTGGAAAATACACATTGTTCTTTCGCCAATCTAAACTGTAAAATAAATTCAAGGCATTCCTTCATCTGTCTCATAATATCAACATTAATCTGGGAGGAACTACTAATTTCTAGAACTGAAACAAGGTTGAATGTAGGGAAGGGATGTTGGCAGATACACAGTGGAAACAGATTAGCCCCTCCAGCTGCTCTCACAGTTCCACTATGGAGCATATAGCTATAGTTTCTCTTCAATAACTACTTTGTGGTGGAGTTCATAGAAGGAGGGGGGAAAACATGTGGTAAATATTTAGAAAATATATATATTCTGAGAACACAAGGAAAAGCAGACAACCTTCAGAGGGTCATTAAAGTAAATTAAGAATAAATCACTGAAATAGGTGTGTTCTGACAGTGCTTCGCTTCCCCTTCCATCACTGTCATTCTCCTTTTCAACTGTGGTAAAGGCAGCTCTACTTCTATTTCTCTACTGTGGTTTATATCATCCCAGCCTGCTGACTTCAGCTCTCTTGGGCCAGCTGATTAAATTAAGACCTCACTCAGGTAAATCTATTCCCCTCTTTCACTTTGCCATGCCCAGCATTGTAACTTGATTGGCCTCTATAAATCAAGCAGGCTGAACTGTATTAATTCATTTATTTTTTTTTATATTGACTTAACCAAAAATCTAAGGTAAGATTTAATGCTATCAGGGAGGCTGTTGGTTTTTAAAAGCCTTTGTCTCAGCAGTGACTGCTTAATGCACTACATAACAAGCACTAAATAATACATTAGAAAATCCTTCCTTTAACATTTCCAGGGGAAGGAGTAACATTTTAATCCTCTCTCTCTGCCTTTATAGCCAAGGGTATTCTCTGATGCATTTCTAATTTGGGGTTTAACTGTGCAAAACTGGTATTTTAAGATGCATGGTTTTAAAAAGGACCTACCGTGGTTTACATTCTTTTTCAAACATGTATTTACTTTTTATTCTACAAACTTAACTCTTATAAGCATTTAACATTTTATTGCACTCTGATGGGCGTTCCCATTGCTTATTCATGTGTTTTGGTTTTGGTGTTTGCTTACTCATGTCTCTCATCATCTCAGAATTGGGTCTGATTATGTTCAGTTTAGCACTGACATTCACATAGGAAAGAATAGTGGTTGTACTTAAACATGTGTCAATGTTACCACTGGCTAAAAAAAACCCCGGTCCTAGTACTGTCAACCCCAAACCTTCAAAAAACATGAGTCAAGCCCCCACAAGTCATAATATTTCTTGTAAAAATAAACTTTGGATTCTTTTTATATTATTCTTCTGGTTTTTTGAGACTTAAGGGTTCATGCTTTAAAGCTTTTCTCCACAACGATGACTTTTAAAAAAATGAAAGCTGAGAGTCATATAATCACATGGCTCCAGGAGCTTGGGCTTTAAGAAGACTCCAAATAACACGAGACTTGTGATAAAACTGAGAGAATTGGCAACACTGGATCTTGATGTTATATTATGTTTTATTTATTATATTTCAGTTAATTAATTAATTATATATTTTTAGTAACTTCACTGTATTTAATATAGGGAATACCTGTGAAGTGCAGCATTAGGAAATGTAGTTTGCAAGCTCTTTGGAGAAGGACCATCTTTGTGTTCTGTGTTTGTACAGCACCTAGCACAATGAGGTCCTAGTCCATGACTGGGGCTCCAGGTGCAACCACAATACAAATAATGCTGAATTAATGTTGTCTAAGGCAAAATTTTAAAGTTTTAAAAAGTGACCATTGCACATGAACGGGAGGATTTCAGTAGTTCCAGCTCTCATGAGGTGATTTTCAGAGGACTAAATGCTTTGACAGCGGCATTAGGATAGCAAGGTGAATTTCAGTGTTTTACTTTATTTTAGAATTATTTGTTGTGAATAATCTGATTTGTTAGTCGGATATGCCCCCTTTTCTGTTGGTAAGTTATCTGAACACATCATGATATTTTTACCAATTTGTCACTCAAATACTATTATTTTATGAACAAAGTTGAGCCCATGGATTATTTGTGTGCTGTCCATGGTGAATGGTCATTCAGGAGAAGACCCGCCAAGAGAGACAATGAAGGAACAAAAAAGGGCAGTGGAGAACAAGATTTCCAGAATGAGGGTATGAAGCACAGCAGACAAATCAAGGAGGATGAGAATGGAGTAGTGGCCCTGAAATATGGCTAGGAAGTCATCATTGGAGATGTTGGCAAGAATAGTTTCAGTGTCATAGCCAAAAGAGAATGAATACATTTAAAGAACAAGGGAAAGGGAGGAACTGGAGGTGAGACAAGTGAGAAAACTTGGTGGTGGTGGTTATAGGGCAGAGGAGGTGACAAGTGATAGAAGGAGAAGAGGAGGAGATGGGAGATCATGGTTGAACTTTGGCAATCACTTTGATGTCAGCAAGATGTTACACAGCGAGAGATGGGTGGTGTGAGATCTGAGAGTGGGAAAGTAGTGCTGTTTGGCTAGGAAGATGGGAGAACTGGAGGAAGAATTAATTTATAGTGGAGGAAGATTGTGCAGTCATAGGACTAGGAACTGAGCAAGCCAGGGTTGGATGTTTGTGAAATGGATTTTGTGGTGAAAGAGGGACAAAAGCCAAGAGTGGAGAGACTCTGAGTGTCTGTCAACCCTCTAATTTAAAGTTGTATTTATTTATTTTGTTGGAAAAAGCCAGGAGTTTTAAAACACTCTTACTTTCTTCCTCCCAAACATACCATGTCAATACACAAAGTATTGTTGGGTGATCACCTTACACTTTGATTGAGTGTTTGAATGAATATAGGATTCTAGGGAATATACATTTATTTGTACACACTTTTTAGGGAAATGGAGGTGTGGATGGGCATGCATTCCTGCATTTACACAAAGAAGAATTCCTCCCCAAACATTTGCACAAACAATAAATGATTCCACAAGAGTTGGTGGAAAGGTGGAAGAAAGTTTATGAGCATGGTCAGATTCCAATTCTGATTTTGTGAAAATACTTGTGAACAATTTCCCAGCATTCAGCCAGCTCAGCTGCCCTGCACATCTTTAAGGTATGCAAGTATATTTATTTCTACTTTTTCCAAACATTTATTGATAAAACAAGGCCAAATGTATCAGAATAATATATTAAAGTTCAATCCATGTTAGCTGTTTACAGATTCTTTGCCTTTTTGCCAAAGTTCACTGAATTAATTTTATTGAAGGGAAGCATTATATAATTTTTTCAATTTCTGTCTTCTACATATACTTGCTGTAACGATGCTGGTTCTGGTGGGCCCCAACTGAGAGTGCCAATTCAGGACAAATTGCTTCAAGCAGGGCCGATACAGCCCAAGGCTGGGGTTTTCCACCTCTAAGGCAAACCAAACCAGCCAGCCAGACGAGACTTTGGTTTTACCCCAGATGGAATAAACTGCAGGTTCAAATCAAGTCTCTGGAATACATCCACAGCTGGGATGGGTCATTCCGTCCTTTGTTCAGAGCTTCCATTTGTAGCAAAGTCCCTCCAGAGGTAAGAAGCAGGAATGAAGACAAGATGGAGGAGCTGCAGTAGTCTTTTATAGCCTTTCATCATGTGGCCTCTCTTTCTTTGTTCCAAAGACAAGCATTGGGGCACATGGCAAGAAAAAACCTTAGAGTTCGGCTCATAGGCATGTCCCTGCATACCTTGCTGAGTCACAGGCATGTCTGCCTTCTCTCAATGGGTCCATTGTATCACTGATGGTTCTTAATGGGCCATCAAGCAGGCCTGGCAGAGCTGATAGCTTGTCTGGGGTCCCAGAAGCACAGCCCAAGTTTGAAATACAGACAGTATAGCGCCAATATGCATAACTTCAACTACAAAACTGATACATACATATAAATGGCATAATCATAACCAGCCAAGCATAACCTGGTCTTAGACACCTCATTTGACCCCCTTTATATAAGATTTGGTGCCACTACAGGACCTTGGTTGCAACAATGATCTATACGGTTCCAGTTATTGTCAATAACGTCACACTTGCATCTGACGAATTCCAAATAAAATCTGACCATTCCTTTATAAACGGTAGCAGTTTCCAGAGATATTTGGTGTCACTTTGTCCCCCTTCCCCTCCAAACATTGTATCCACTCACACTACACTTTAATCAGATAATTCTCTCATGGTTTAAGGCTGACAACTGACATAGTACCAAGGATGTTAAATGCCTACTTTGAAACATAACCAGTTGTTAGATACAATCCAAATAAAGACTTCATTCAAAAGTTAAAAAAACCCAAAAACAATAGATGGATGTACATTCATATTCCTAAATGTACCTTTAAGAAAGATAGCCTTTCCAAAATCTGTCATCCCTATTGTGACGGGTTGGGATCACAGAGACCTGCTTGGTGCTGCCACCTGGTGTGCCAAGGCTGCTTCTGCACCTGCTTCCAGGCCTTTTCCAGCTTGGGACTCCCGAATCCTGTCTGTTTTGAGCCAGATTCCACTGATCTGCTGCAAACACAGACCCAGGTCCGAACCAAGTCCACTAACAACTGTAAGGCTCCTGGAAGCGCTCTTGCTTTTGACACCCAGGTGCCCAACTCCCAAAGAGGTTCACACCCTTAATAAATCCGTTTTACTCTGTATAAAGCTTATACAGGGCAAACTCATAAATAGTTCGCCTTCTGTTTCAAAGATAGAAAGATATGCACAGCTGTTTGCCTTCCCCAGGTAACAACTCGTACTCCAGGCAACTTAATAAGTAAAAAGTGATTTTAATAAGTACAGAAAGTAGGATTTAAGTGATTCCGAGTAGTGACAGACAGAACAAAGCGAATTACCAAATAAAATAAAATAGAACACACAGTTCTATGTTTAATCACCCTGTGTACAGATAACAACCTCACTAGGTCCAGTAAACAGGCTATCTTCCTTTTAGCCTGGGTCCAGCAATCACTCACCCCCCCTATTGTCTTTGTCCTTTGTTCAGTCTCTTTCAGGTGTGTCCTTGGGGGGGTGGAGAGTCTCTCTTTTTAGCCAGCTGAAGACAAAATGGAAGGGTCTCCCCGGGCTTTTATAGTATTTTCCCCCTCCCTGTGTAACATCATGTTACCATGGAGTTTGGGGATCACATGGGCAAGTCACATGTCCGTGCACCCCTCGGTAACCAGCCCAACCAGTTGCATTCCTGACCAGGCCCCGATGTGGATTGGGGTCTGCAACTTCTTTTGTCTGTTAAGTGCTTGTACTTAACTTGCACATTCTTTCCTCCAGACGTGGTCCCATGCTCTTACAAAGGCTATGCATAAAACCAGCAAATATAAAACCAATATTCATAACTTCAACTACAACAATGATACATGCATACAAACAGGAGGAATAGATTCAGTAGGTCATAACTTTCACAGAGATATGTTACATGGCACATGTAGCATAAAACATATTCCAGTTACATCATGTATACATTTATAAGCCTCTCCCCATAAAGCTTTATGGGGTACACCGTCACACCTATATCTGATCGAACTATTGGGTATAACAGATTTGAAAGAGCATTCGCAAGGAAGACACATGCCAAGAACATATGGCTATGTCTTCATTGCAGAACTTACTCAAGTTATCTACACTCGAGTTACTCCTCTCAATTTAGCCTCACTGGAGTGAGAGCAGTCACACTGTGAAATGACACTTGAGCTGCTGTGTTCACACTGACACTGCACTCAGTCATGAGAGGCACTAAGACTTCTGGGGGCTCATCCCATAATTATTTGCACTGCAGTAAGTTGAGCTACTCTAGAATTTCTTTCCCAGTGAATTGTGGGAGAACTTGTCTGTCCTTTCTGGACATATGAAGGGAATTATGGGAAGGCATTGGAGGACTAGTGCCACACAAAAGCACAGCCTGCATCCCCACTGCAGAGTGCTCATGTTAGCAGCTAACCCGTTGTGCTCATGTAAGCTTTAGCTTATACCCCCACACTGCAATTAAGGTTTCAGAGTGGTAGCCGTGTTAGTCTGTATCAGCAAAAACAACAAGGAGTCCTTGTGGCATCTTAGGGCTGGTCTACACTAGCCCCGAAATTCGAACTAAGATACGCGACTTCAGCTACATGAATAACGTAGCTGAAGTCGAACTATCTTAGTTCGAATGAAAAAGCACTTACCCGGGGTCCACACGCAGCGCGCAGGCTCCCCGTCGACTCCGCCTACTCCGTTCGTCGAGCTGGATTACCAGCGTCGACGGCGGAGCACTTCCTGGTTCGATTTATCGCGTCTAGACAAGACGCGATAAATCGAACCCAGAACATCGATCCCGTGCCTCCGACCGGACGCGTAAGTATAGACGTACCCTTAGAGACTAACAAATTTATTTGGGCATAAGCTTTCATGGGCTAGAACACACTAGCCCACGAAAGTTTATGCCCAAATAAATTTGTTAGTCTCTAAGGTGTCACAAGGACTCCAATTAACGGTTTTTGTGTGTTTCTGGGACTCAAATGATCTCTGCCAGTGAAGACAAGCCCTATGATTTCCTTTGGTAGGTACAAAAAGGAAAGGTCATGATTTGTCACAAGAATTTCAACAATTATCACACAACTATGTTTTCCTTCACATAACACCTACCCTGCACTATGTGCAACCCAGTGGTCAACAGAAAAAGAACAGATTGTGAAACACCTGTTCGTAAAAAGCTAAGCGCAGTGGAGTAGACCCCTACCATTTCATGCTGGAGAACAGAAATACACTAACAGGTGATAGTGCTCAACTACTATTGAGTTATTGTTTACATTTGATTTTGTCTTTCATAAATCAGCAGTTAAAGCTAACTCATCAGGTGAACTACAGCTCAAGAAAAGCTTGCAGCTAAAACAAGTCCAGATATTACAACAGGAATGTTAAAGTCTCACCTCTTTGCCAGGAAACAGAGTGGTGTGTGTACAGATTCTGGATGATCAGTGATAACCTGGCACTGTCAAAGCCTAATTACACTAACCAAGATAGAGATGAATAGTGGAGGAATGTTCAGATGTAACCATAGACCTTTGCTCAAGTTGCAGTCGGGTGATTCTGATTAATTGCAAAGCTCTATTTCCAGATCAGATGCCAATTTTCTAACAGTGCTGATGATCAAACCTAGTAATTTGTTGCCAGATTCTCAGAGAAACCCTAAGACAGTGACAATCATTATATTTATGATGCTGGCTGTGTTGTAAAACTGCCTGAGAGACTGAAACGTTGATTTGTTATGAATATTCAAACATTAAGTTATGAAATATTTGGCAGAGAATAAATTCAAGTCTTTGTTAGTACTAATCATCAGTGAACTTGATAAGATTTTTTTTCTTATGTAAGTAGAGGATGTAACATTATGGGAAGTCAGCAGATGACGCTATTGCAGATGCTCTTGCTAGTTTCTCTGAATTTACTTGAGGTAGATCTTGAAGACAGTCTATGGCCTGCTTTTCTTTTAGAAACTGACCATTCTAACAACAGAGCCCAAACCCCATTCTTAGGTCTTAGCTGCTGCCTACAGCAAGCAAAGGTGGTACATTCAAATTCACTGGGGTGGTTAAGAATGTTTAAAGTGTGGAAAATATAATTCAAAACTGAGTCAATACATTTAGGGTTTATTATGGTAAAACAGTAACACACAGCTGTGATGGGCCAGATCCTGGACCCTGCTCTGCTCTCATGAGACACAAAGCAGCCATAAAGCCATTTTGCACTGAGTACAGCTCATCTAGACCAGAGGATCTGGGCCACCGTTTAACTGATCTTGCATCGTCTTGACAACACAAACAAAACACTTAATGAAAATTACTTGACATTGATGTTTAGAGCATTTAGTGTTATCTTCACCTCAAAGATCTAACCACAGATTGCTATACAGTAATGTAACTGCCTCTCAGATGGGACTGAGAGTCTCATAAATACTCACACCAATCAATACATTCCTTTGGAGAGGCTAGCCAGCATGCTAGGGGAAGTTGAACATGTGAGGCCTTGTATTGTGTCCCCATAGCTTTCATGTAATTGTTCTGCAGTGTGTTGCCCTGGTCCTTGCCCTGACATGGCTAATTAAAGATCATCAAATTCTTTACTAGTGTGTACAAATACTACTGCCCTCTACTGAACACAACCAGCAAGTCCTGCTTAAGTGTGTGTTAGGGTTTTTTATCGACGCTCTGAGGGATGGGCAAGCAAATTTAATTCAAATGAGAACTATTAATTTTTGCTCTTCTGCCGGAGTGAGCTGAGCTTGAACCTTTCTCTGATGCTACAAAAAAGTGAGTGTGCTGTGGTGCCTCCCCTCACAGAAACTGCTGTGCTTGCTGAGCCTCCCTCAGTCCCTGACAAAATAATGCTTCCACTGAGGCAAAGGAGAGACAGCCAAGTCCCCTTTGACTGCTAGTGGTGCTGTTGTCAATGAAGAGGGGCAGCAAAGATAAGAGGTAAGAAGGGTGATCTTCTCAAAGGATGGGGCACTTGGATAAACTTCAGATGACCATTTGAACTGGATATTGATATGTTCATTAGTCTCACCATCTGGTGGCTGCACTGTGAGGAGAATCTTACTGACAGGCAACCGTTTCTACTTTAGTGCAAGAGGTAAATCAGTGATGTTTGTGGAATGGGAAGTGAGCCATCGGCTCATGAGTACTATTCCTCATGCAGCCTGCGTGTGATCAGCTGACAGCCATGGAGTGTGTGCACATATGAAGCCCGGGATCATTGCGCTAGACGAACGTACAACCCCTGTGGGGTTTGCTTTGAAGAGAGTCACAGAGTTCGTTTTGCATAAAACCGAATGCAGAGATATTTGCGAGTCTATTCATAATTATATGGGCTTCGTGCATTGCGGAAAGAGCTTGAGGGACCAGCTACTACTATTACACCTCGAGGCTAGGATGAAACAAAATAGGGAGCTTGAGCCAGTTCCCAGACACCTGCAGTCATTCTTGACGTTGGTGCTCAGTCACTTGGTGAGTTTTACTTCTATCTTAGTGAGAAAATTAAAGCAAGGTGCAACCTGCTGGAACAGGCTCTTAAATTACAGTAGGTGCTGCAGTATTATTATTAGCTTTTTATCACCTTCGGGAGCACAAGCTGAAATTACTTTTACATATCCCAAGGAAGGAGCCCTGAAATCTCAAAACAATGTAATATCCCTAAAATGCATAATTATTCAACAGCACCAACAATCTCCAAATGATGTATTATCCTGACATTGTGACCAATACTAATTACTTTCAAATGTAGCTGCAGCAGACAAATGGGAGAAATGAAAGATTATCACTCTTAGAGGGGAATTTGAGAACTCTCCAACTGTCAAAAAAAACCTCCCCATCAAGATTGGCGAATTCATAATTTGCAATTCCAAAAACGTTGGGTTTTTGAGTGTAGCTTTTGCTGCAGAAAAAAAAGATGGGGTAGATAATGTGATGTTTATTGAAGCAGTAAGAGGTAAGTTTAGTACACGAGCTTTGGAGCCAAAATGACCTCTGAATTAGATAAAAAGTAATACCTTTTTGGCCTCTGAATTTATGTAATGTTCTTAGTCTATCAAATTATTCATATGAATTTGAGAAATGTGTACCTGATAGGCTGTTTCCACACAAAGTTCCTTGTAGGATGGTGGCTTGAGGTGGTGGTGAACGAGGAACTATAGAAATCCTAAGCAAGCCCTCTGGAGTTAATACAATACATACTAGATGCACAAATGCAAACTTCAAAACAAGTTTCTGAGGATACCTTCCTTTCCATTCTGGAAAGTTTGATGTGTGAAGTCCTTGACTACCCAGAACTATATAGATGACATCTGACTTGCCTCAATTTACTCATTTAAATAGTTAGTTATCTCAGTGGGTTTAGGTCAGGGAGAGGAAGATACCTTGGGAGACATATGTTGTGAGGGCTAGCTGACCTCTATAGTTGGCACTGGTGCAACCACCGCTGGAATACCATGACCAGTTCTGATGCCCACAATTCAAGAAGGATGCTGATAAACTGGAGAGGGTTCAGAGAAGAGCCAGGAGAATCATTAAAGATTAGAAAACATGCCTTAGAGCAATAGACTCAAGGAAATCAATCTATTTAGTTTAACAAAGAGAAAGTTAAGGGATGACTTGATCACAGTCTATAAGTATCCACATGGGGGAAAAGATATTAGATAAGGGGCTCTTTAATCCAGAAGAGAGAGGTATAACATGATCTAATAGCTGGAAGCTGAAACTAAGCAAATCCAGACTGGAAATAAGGTGTACATTTTTAGCAGAGGGTTATTAACCATTGGAACAATTTAACAAAAGTCATGGCAGATTCTCCATCACCGACCATTTTTAAATTAAGATTGGATATTTTTCTAAAAGATCTGCTCTAGGAATTATTTGGGGGAAGTTCTATGCCATGTGTTGTACAGGAGGTCAGACTAGATTACAGTGGTCTCTTTTGGCTTTGGAATTTATGAATCTATTCCATTTGGGACCTCAGGTGAGGGAAAAGTTCTTGAAAAACTAGATGGGAGGAAGGATGAACTTGTAAGTACAGGATTGGACGGGGGCTCAGAATACCTGGGTTTAGATCATTATTCTTCAACAGACTTCCTGTGTGCCAGTGGGCAAATCACTTATTCTGGGTACAATGGAGTACATTTCTTCCTTTTCCTCACCCTTTGTGAACTTTGAATGTAAGCTCTTCAGGGCAGGGACTGTGACTAGCATCTCGGGGCACCAAAAATGGCAGGAGCTTCTAGGCCCTGCTGTAATAAAAATAAAATGTGTGAGAGAAAGGCAAGAGTGTGGGATAACTCTAGGACAAGTTGAGATGTCTGGCACACAGAAGTCATACTTAAACTGTAATGGCATCTTCCTTCCACCACTCCCAGCAATCAGTACTCTATATAAACTTATGTGCAAGCAACATATTCAGTATCCCATTGACTGAGCCATACAGTAGTAAGGAAGCCTGTTCCTATATTTGTTTTGCTTTTGATATACAGCTGCTACAGTAAGCCAGGCATGATTTTCATGAGGCACAATAAAATTCTGTTAGTTCCAAAAGCTAAAGAGTAAACCCACAGAGATAACTGCCTCAGTCTCTACAATGATAAAAATGTCAAGATAGACCAATCTTCATTCCTTTCCTTGGGAAGAAATCATCTAAAACATCCAACCTGGGTGTATCAGTGGTAGTTCTGTAATCAGTCAGTCATCCACAACAAAAGGTTTCATAACATTGTGTGTATTAATATAGGACCTATTCAAATGCAGACAAGCTGAAAGCATGTGTTCAAAATGTGCCAAGCATGTTTTACATTTCTTTGAAACATCTGTTTTTATTACAGTAGCAGAGACGCGTTTATCATGGTTTCATCTTTAGGCTTAACTAGCTTGCCCAGTACCCCAAGTGTATGAAGCACGGCTGACATTATATTCTGGTACATAATATGGCAGTATCTGTAAAACATGATGTTCCTGGTATATCTGCTTATCTTTTGTTGTAACTTTTCTTCTAATGAAAGAAGCCATTAAAAAGCTCTGTGACAACTTCACTGTATGGTACCATTAATTAATTATGCCTAGAAATTCTGTACATACTTCACTAGTAACCTACAAAAGCCTAAGAGTGACTCTGATCCTGCATGCTTTGCACGCTCAAGACTCCCATTAAAGTTAATTGGAGTTGGGGGATGCAAGGAATGCCGGATTTGCCTTTATGGCTAAAGACAAATGCGTGCTCCCAACTTCAAAGGTTAGGTATTCCTTCCAATCTAGGGGGTGGACGCGATCACAGCACCAAGCACTGAAGGCATCTGCTAAATGTCATGGCACAGCTAAAAGCTGTAATTAAAAAAAAAACATAAACAGACTCAAGGAAGAAAAATATTAGTAATAATTGAAAATGCTTTGGCTGTCGCATTCATCCTGATGATCTCATTCATTTTAGTTAAAGAAACTACTCTCAATTGGCTGACATGGGGTGTGCTTTGTTTGTGTTCCCATTCTACCCCCATCTTTCCCAGCTAACTTTTATTGCTCAATGCAAAGGTCAAACCAAAGACTTAATTAAATTGAATACAGGGAAACTATAAACTTATTTTGGATGGGGGAATGAAAAACCATTTAAAGTCATCTCATTCCTCTCCCCCACACACTCCTCATTTTCTTCAGACTAAAAAGAGCTTGTATTGAGGGTAATCATTTGTTTAAAGGGAAACTGCATGTACTTCATGCGAAAGTTTACATAGTAAGAATTGTTTCAGCCCATTTATAAACAGTTAATAGCATTTACAAAGCTGCAATTATAAATGCTATTTTTAATTAAGCTTGGCAAATTCTGAGGCAGATGAAGTCCCATCTTGCTAAAAACAGACCGTATTTATGATATTGCACCAGCAGTAAGGAAGTCCAACCTACTGCAAGGATCTGGTCCCTTGTGCTTATCTTAGAGCACTTCAGTGGTGTCACTGAAGTAAATGCAACTACTCACATGCTTAAAGCATGTGTAAGTCTTTGTAGGACTGGGGCCTAACTGTAAACCAAATTATCCCACAACTAAAGAGTCAAACCTCAATCAATTGCTCCCATCAGCTCACCCCCCAAATTTAAGAAGCCTGATTCTTGCAGCATGCTCTACAGTTCACCAAATCCAGGTTTCCTCCACACTAGTGATTACAGCAATGAGGAAATAAAATGTTTCCTGAATTTCTGTTTTTGGGGGGTTTATTGCAAATAAAGCATCGTGTTAAAAAAAGACTTTAAGTCCTGGTATGATGGAGTCACGATTTATGTTCAGTTACAGAATAAACACACCAGAACCACATTTAAGTAGACATTAACTGAGTTTTTTATTGCACCTGTTAAATTAGATGACAATGGAGGTTAGTCATAATGTCAAGGGAAAGTTCAGGTCCATAGATAAATTCATAGGAAATATTTGTTCATTGAATTTTGATACCGTTCACCTTCAGTGGGAAGTGAAATAAAAAGAAACTATAGCAAGGTATTATTCTGAACTAAACATTTTAGACATATTAACAGAAGCAGCAAAGACAAAACATCATAGTATTAGACTGGTTTCTCCTCTGCTCTGGAAAGTTTACATTATCCTTTTCTCATGCTCTAGTCTGGCAATATTCAGCATGCATACCCTCTATTTCACACTGATAGGCTTATCCGGCAACCAGAACCTCAGTTCTATCACAGCTGACAGTTATTGATGGAGAGGTTGGTTAGAGCCATCACACTACTGAATATCAGTAGCAAGAAAAACATGTTTCATGTAGAAATACCAAAAGGTTTAGAAACACTATTGTATTAATGGCATACTGTGAAACTGCGGAACCCTTTTCTCATTCAACAGGATGAATATTCAAACCAATATAAGTGTAAAGGAAACAAACAACTAAGGATGAAAAGTAAACTTTTCTAATAAAATGTCTCATAAAATTAAGTGCATTTGCAATATATTAGCATGTTAGAAAATCACCTGCAGGCAATACATGGCTGTGCAACAAACAAGAGGAAGGGAATTCACATTCAAAGCAGATACTGCATTCTAATGGCCCAACTCCACTTCTGGGAGTTTGCACCAATGTCTTCGGCTGGAGTCACCCAGGCACGTCTAGGGGTTGAATTTGGCCATTCCTCTTGTGCTGAGGTATTGTGGCACATCTGATATTAGCTCAATGGGTTCCAAACTTGTCTGAGACCTCCTTTTTCATAGCAGGAGCCCCCCCTAAACCTCACTCTGGGTTAGACAGCGGCTGTGTAAGACTGCCCATCCCTCCATTCAGCAATATTGGAAGGGCAGGGTGGTCCCACCCCTTGACCTGTTAGTGAATAGCTGAGGGTTGTAACTCCCATGTTGACAACTCCTATGATAGATGAACAGCACATTAAGAATCAAAACTGAGAATCCCAGTGGGTCAAACTTTCAGCAGGCCTCCAGGTGTGTTTATGTATTTGCACAAGTGGTCTTAGTGATATATAAACTGTGTGCTTCCCCACAACCTAGCCTTACCTGCAGCACCCCACCAATGGCTGATGCCCTGGGGCTGAGAGCATAAAGTGTTTTTGTTTTTAAATAGGAAGAAGCTGGAGGGATGGAGAAAAGCAGGAGCCTCAATGGAGGCAAGGAGAAAGCAGCTGGAGTCTCCTGGTCAGGGAACTGAAGAAGCTGCTGATCTACTAGCTGATCCTTGCAGGCTCTCTAAAAATATGGGAGACCAGCAGTGCTTGTTTGTGTATGCAAAACTGACATGTACATATGCAAAGTGGTTAGTTCAGTGACTAAGTACGGTACTTGATTTGCGCATGTTTTGGTCAGTGCAAAGAGGCTTTGACATATGCTCAGCCTCATCTCTGAAATGTATCTGTTATTGCCAATTTTTTTTTTCATAAGAGCTTAAATCGGGAGGAAAAATCTGCTAGAATTTCATGAGTGCTGACAAAACGTGCTTCAATGGATCTTTTGGCACTGTTGTGGTCTATTATGTAAATATGCATCAATAGATTTCGTAAAACGAATTATGTAAATACCTATTTAGGGACTTTTAAAAATGCATATTGCTCACCTGATATTTAGAGACAATTAATGTCTATCATGTAAATCTGCACTTAGGGATTGCTACGTTACAGTCTCTGGATGTCAAGGCCTAACAAACCCTTCTCAACATGCAGATTCAATCTTGCCTTGATAGACTTATGCTGTAAAAGTCGATGATGTCATGACCTACTGAAGACACATATCATTGACACTTTAGGTCGTAACTTCTCCTTCAATTCAGCTGCTGTACCAGTGTTTTAAGGGCCTGGTCTTGACTTCAGATATGCAGCTCTGATAATCATTCATTTAGGGCCGAGGAGATTTCCATTTTTTAAATACTAAACCCCCATATTTTTAGGAACATCAAAACATCTGTGGGGGTGGGGGATTCAGAGCCAAAGTTACTGTGCAGTAATTACGGTATTTTTAAAAAACTGGGCCCAACCTTATAGCCACTGAAGTCAAAGGCAAAATTCCTTGGAGATGGGAAAGACTGGATCCATGTACAGTTTTTTAGACTATAGTGGCTACACCATAAAGCGCAGGGGATTGGGAATGGGGTACAGAGCATTTAACCTGCACTAAGTCAAATCTGGCCTACCACTGGTCCAGGACTAGACTTAGTATTTTTTGCAAAACAAATTTTACACTCCACAAATCAAATGTAAGTGACTTTTGTCCACCACGTAAAATAGGTGTGAAAGGAGAATCAGGCTCAAGGGGGAAAAAAGGTGTGCTTAAGACAAGGCAGAAAAGAGTGAGGAAAGCTATTAACACCAGTATAAATGGCCAGCGCTATCTAAGAGTGACAAAGACACAGAAGAACTATCTATAATGGGTAGACCAAGATGTGACGGATTAGGCTTGAAGACCAAAAAAATCAGCATGGAAAGTCAAGATACAGCAAGATTCTGAGACATGAACTGTTGCTTTTGCAACTGAGAAATAATAGGTCTTAATGAAACAACTGAGTCTTTATGACTTTACTATTATTACACATGGAAGCCCGGAAAGTGTCATGTTCATAGTTCCGTTAAAGCTAATTGCTAATTGTATAAGAGAAAGCTGGATTGTACAGTGATCCACCAGAGGTGGGTTTCAGCTGATGATTCCTAAAAAGCCAGATATCAACTTTCCCGATGTAGGGAATCTAAGAAACACAAAAATGTTGGTACCCTATTTCTAACTGGCACTTGCTTCTTGTTTAATCATGTAAGAGCCAGATTTTCAAAAGAGCTCAGCTCCCCTTTAGACATTTAGCTGAACTGACTAGGTTTTCACAAGTTCTGAAGCACCAAACGTCTTGCATTGTTCTCAGTGGGAACTGCTGGGTGCTGAGCTCTTTTGAAAATCTTGTCCTAATACTACAATAGTTTGCTATAAAAGATTCCAGAGAATCTACCTTGGTAAAGAATACAGGAGAATTGGTCTTTCAGGAGTAGTAAAAGCAGCATTTGTTGAACTTTATTAAATCCTTGTTTAACTTAAATTGAGATGGGTGAAATTAACCTTTATATCCCTATAGTGCTCTTCTTTTTGAAGCAATTGAATCAAAGTAGTGTTAGCAAGGGCATCATTCCATTTTATAACCTCAAAGAACATTTATGCAGAGATAGCATGTGAGCACCACATAATTGGAGCCAGCCTACAGTGAAGGAGCTGCATACCAAGTTATCAAAAAACCCCCCAACCCCGACTTAATTCGAGAAGAGATTGGAGATCTAAGACAAAAGTTAGTAAAGATGGATGTGTTACAAAGAGGAGGTAATCATTTTCTAGAAGGACAGAGGTAGTGCAGGGCACAATGGAACAGTTCGAACCACCGCTAGTCTTGGTACATTTGCTGGGATGTGTGAACTGGCAAATGAACCACTCTCCCAAAAAATCATGGAACCAGCAAGACATTTGCAGAGCACCACTCTGATTTCTCTACTGTTACAGTGTATTGCTTTCACTAAACCCTACAGCCTTTCCTTTTCAGTACAGATTCTAAACTTTTTAGGGCAGGGACTGTAATTTACAGGGATTTACAGCACCTACTACAATGGGGCCCTCATCCTGATTGAGAGAGCGAGGCATCACTGTCATATAAATAATTATAATGAATCAAAGATAGGTACTGCAAGGATTAGAAAAGAGCAAAAAGGTGAAATTCACAATTTTTGCTTTCATTTCAACCTAACCATTAACTGATGTGCACATCACAATTATCAACCATCCATTAGCATCAAAACTCAAACCAGAAGCCTCCATAAATCTGCTGCCATTTAATTATGAATTTAAATGAAAGAATTACAAAATAATTATAAAATGCAATTGGGCTGTTCATTTTGCTGAACCAATCTGCATATAAACTGAATTATAATTAATATGCACTAAAATAATATATGACAATAAACTCTCAACAATCCCAAATTGTATAGACTCCGTAATATATGATTACTAAATCTTCAGAGTTTACAAGGATGTTAACACTCACTATTATGGGACAGCTTGCTATGATGGAAGTGTAAATGTCTTCTGCTCTGACACATCACATATCAAATATCACGAGATTTGCAATAAAACTGAGATATGGCAACGCTCAAAGTTCCTACTTCTAGCTCCCCCTGGGAGGAGCAAGAGCACATAGGGAGACCATCTCACCCTTGTCTCCCTATGCCAGAATCCTGTCCCTTAGTGAGGTCAAGAGGGGAGGGTATAGCTCCACCATCAGAGACAAATATCACGAGGTGGATGTGCCTCGGTGAGGCCAGTATCTTTAAAAGCAACTCTATAGCTCTGAGTTTGCATTTCCAATAGGAAGAAGCCTCTAATAGAGACAGAAGTCTAAGAAATGCTGCAATACCTTCCTCTTTGAGAAAACTTTTCCACCATGACACTCACAACACTGCCACAGCTCCTTCTACACCTAAACCCTCTACCAAAAAAGAGAGAGAGAGAGAGAGAGAGGAAATTAATAAACCCTTACAAAAATCAAATGCCCTACCCCAAGCAGAGTTTTGAACCTGAAAAGGGAGAAGTGCCCAAGACTCCATGAAGCCCTCTTGGGTCTTAGCTATTAATTTTATGTGGAAGGTGGTCAGATATGATGGTAATGGGAATCAGTATAAATTCAACACACAGACAGAATGAACTAGCTCATAACATTGGGATTGGTCTAAACATGAGCCTTCTCCCTAGACCCAGCTTTTCAGAAGTTTAAATCGGTTAAGCTCAGGAAGGACCCTTCCAACAAGAAAGCAAGCCAGTCACCCAGCACACCAGGCAGCTCTCCCTGCTTCCTGACCACCTTTTTCTCTCTCTGGCTTCTATGCTTCCTCCTTTGTAAACTCTCCTGTAGTTTTCATTTGGGCTTCATAACCCATTTCACTAGGGACCACCCCTTATGTCGGGGACTGGGAGAGAGGGTGGTGAGAGCTCCCTAGCTCTATTCCACCCAGAAACTCCCTGCTTTGTGACAGCAGCATACAGGGGTGGGTATGGCTACTTACCTCCACAGGAAAAAATAATTCTCACATACATGTGTGAGCAGCCATTTTGACTGATACACCAGGGCTTGAACTGGAAACCCCCAGAGTTGAAAGAGGAGCTATGATAGCTTGACATAAAGAGCAAATACTCCCTCTCTGTGGGCTGTAACAACTCATATTCTCTGACAAGCAGCACAGAGTGGGATATATTACATACAAGCACACACCCACGCCCCAGGTTACACAGGCAAAGCAACAGGCATCTGACAGGAGACCCACTTAGCCATAACTCAGCATATGCAGAGTGTGGGTAACTACTGAGTAATCATAATGGAACAGTCCAGTATTATAGCTGGGTGATGAAGAGGGTTTCAGTTTCATCCACAAATTTTTTAGGGTTTCTAATTAGAAAACTGGACATTTGAAACCCTGAATACTCTTCTGATTCTAAATCTGAGAAATGGCAAAAATTGGCCATCTGGTATGTGCATGCGTGTGCACGCCCCATGTACTAGCAGTCTGAAAAGGCAAACGAAAAATGAAATATCTGATTAGTTTGTGTGACTGAATTTGTAATAATCTCTAAAAACTGAGTGTGAACATCTTGTAGGTGGAATATACATTGGGAGCTACTGCTGCAGAAGAGCTAGCTGCATGGAAGAAAGCCACACATGGCGCGGTGTTAGCAAGTGCGAGGAATTGCTGCATAGTGTAAAAATCCAATATGTCTGATGCACAAAGGGTATGTGAAGCAAAGCAAATTACGAAAACATAGACATTGTGTGCAGAGGCATGGGTGCTTATTAAGAAGTCCCTGTGCAGAAAGCTCACAGGCTGGCCAAGTTCCTGTTAATTATCAGGCACCCATTCCAGCA
Source organism: Chelydra serpentina (assembly GCA_037349315.1). Classification (NCBI taxonomy): domain Eukaryota; kingdom Metazoa; phylum Chordata; order Testudines; family Chelydridae; genus Chelydra; species Chelydra serpentina. Next base: position 4,025,180 of record JBAIAC010000023.1, read on the forward strand.
GCTCAGTTAGTAAAGTCAGCATTTTCTGTGATGCAAGAGTCCATAATGGTGAAAATGGTTCAGTGATGGCTGATTTGGAATGTCATCGTGAGCTGGCATAACTGTTTCAGGACAATAATTCCTTTAAAAACCTCAGTAATCTTGAATGAAATTTTAAAGAGTCAGATTTGAGCAGCCCAGCTCCAGCATTCCTTAGCATGGGACAACTGGGATTGTGGGTGGATGTGCTATGTGTCACTATCACATTAAACGTCTGACATTTGGAGTCTCTTCTGTTGTAGTTTTACTTTCTGAACATTGGGTACATAGCAACACATTTCTAATGTGCAACAGGAGTATTAGTCATCAGCATTCTCAAGGCCATGGACAATTGTTTCTGTTCCTCCGCAGAAGTCTGTTATTTAGCTAGTTTTCTCTTTACTGTTCTTCTCAAGATATCCTATTTCCTTCTACTTAATTATACGGAAGCCTTCCCCTTTAATCCTCTAACTGAAAAACAACCAAATGGCTTAGAAAAGCCAGAGCACTCTAATTGGGCCTAGATTTGTTCAAAAGGAGAACATCTGTTATAACTAAGCACCCTCCTTTTTTACTTTGAATCAGAAACGATGTATCATTTAAGCACCAGGTCAAATTCTGCCCTGGTGTGCAGACGGAATAACTTCTTTGGAACTATTTTAGATTTATGCCAGTATGTCCGAGAGCTGAATTTGACTCACTGCTGTCATATAAAGATTGATTTAGTAGAGGGGCAGGGAGATTACATTGTGCTTCAGTTGGGGTAAATTGCTAGGTTTGGCAAAAAGCTGCCAACCTGACCAAAAGTGTGCCCATCTGAAGATCAGCAAGAGTTTGGATTCTTATTCTTTTAAGAGAATCTGCTGTAAAGTAAAGCAAGGGCCAGGCAGAGGTGGCTGCTCAGAAATTCACTTACATTTCATTTGTGGCCATATTAAAATAAGAAAGCAAACCCCTTAAAGTTATATACACAGCTGATCTGACTGGGGCCTGTGGATATTACTATAATAGACATAATAAAATATGCATAGGTGTTTCAAATTTTAGTTTTATTCAGCTTTGTTACTTCACTGGTCAAAAGTAGAAATCATTGACAACATCTAGTTTCAAATGTAAGGCCAGCGTTTTCAAACGTGAGGGCCAAAATGATTACGATATTCAGAGCATCTCTAGAAGATACAGCACAAAATCAAGCATGCAGCTGCATTCTGCATTAACTGGTTTCCAAATGGTATTTCAGGTGTAGCCTCAAGTTTAGAACTTTCTAGTAATCCAACATGGAGATGATAAAAAAAAAATCACTAACTGTGTCAAAGCCAATGCCTGAAAGAATGTTGCTCAAGTGCAGATTAGAAAAACACACTAATCACTGAACATGAAGAAGCATCTTAGAATCCAACAGGACCACTGAACTGCAAACGTGAACAACAAAACTCTTCAGTACAGGGGACAGACATTGCCTCCACCATTCTCTTTGCTTTCCACTGGTTTCTAGCACTACCTGGATCTTATCTTGGAATAGGGTAGCCAACTTTCTATTCGCACAAAACTGAACAGCCTTGCCCCGCCCCTTCCTGCCCCTCCTCTGAGGCCCGGCCCATTCTCCGAGGCCCCTGCTCACTCCATCCCCCCTCCCTTTGTCACACACTTTCCCCAACCTCACTCATTTGCTCATTTTCATCAGGCTGGCTCAGGGGGTTGGTGTGCGGGCTCTTGGGTGGGGCTGGGGATGAGGTGTTTGGGGTGCAGGAGGGTACTCCAGGCTGGAACTGAGGGGTTTGGAGGGTGGGAGGGGGATCAGGGCTGGGGCAGGGGCTTGGGCTGCGGGCGTGTGTGGGGGCTCCAGCTGGGGGTGCAGACTCTGGGGTGGGGTTTGGGGATGAGGGGTTTGGGGTGCAGGAAGGTGCTCCGGGCTGGGACCGAGGGGTTCCAAGGGCAGGAGGGGGATCAGGGCTGGGACAGGGGAGTGGGGCATGAGAGGGGGTCAGGGGTGCAGGCTCCGGGCAGCGCTTACCTCAAGCAGCTCCCAGAAGCAGCAGCATGTCTCCCCTCCGGCTCCTACACGGAGGCGCAGCCAGGCGGTTCTGTGCACTGCCCTGTTCACAGGCACTGCCCCCGCAGCTCCCATTGGCTCATGGTCAATGGGAGCTGTGGAACTGGTGCTTGGGGTGGGGGTAGCGCCTGCAGCCCCATGGCTGCTTCTATGCCTAGGAGCCGGAGGAGGGACATGCTGCTGCTGCTGGGATCCGCGCAGAGCCAACGCAGGCAGGGAGCCTGCCTTAGCCCTGCTGCGCCACCGACTGGACTTTTAATGGCCCGGTCAGTGGTGCTGACTGGAGCCGCCAGGGTCCCTTTTCGACCGGGCATTCTGTGCAGCTGAAGAAGTGGGTTTTTTACCCACGAAAGCCCAAATAAATCTGTTAGTCTTTAAGGTGCCACCGGACTCCTCGTTGTTCTAATAATCAAAATGTCCAGTGGAAGAACTGATCACACTGCATTCCTATAGCGTTTTCCATGTAAGGCTCTCAAAGCCTTTACAAATACTGAATCTGACAACGCCATTGTGAAATATTTTCCTCATTTTTCACATGAAGAAACTGAGGCAGAGAGCGGTTAGAATGATTTGGCAAAGCTCATACAGAAGCCTGTGATGGTATCAAGAACACAGCCCATGTCTTTGACTTCTAGCCTTGTACTTTAACTTCAGACCGTTTCTAATTAGGAATGGACTTCTGCTTAGTTATTTGCTGCAGGCATTCTGGTTTGGCTAAGAGCACAAAGGATTAATTATACAAATGTACAATATCAGAGCCTTGTGTAGCTAGAAGCTCATCACTCTTCTCTTTAGACCCCTCAATTAAGGTACAACCCACTGACTTCAAGTGACTCAAACCCCTAGGACTTCTCCTCAGATCCTTAGTACATTCTTAGTGGCGGTTTGTCACCTCTGGAACTCCAGCCCATAATCCATCTAGACCTGACCCTGGCCACCTTAAGAGAACACTGCAAAAATGTATCTTTGTTCAGGAATAAATAGTAGGTATTGGAATCTCCTTGATGAGTAGTTCTGGTACCTTTAGGGTACATCTACCGTTATGGCAGCATGTAGAGTACAGACATGGCACGCTCAGCTAGCACAGGCATAAACAGTAATATAGATGGTGAGGCATAGCTCAGGTGAGTAGAGTGCCCTACATGACTGAACCCCCAGGGTATATATTCGACATGGCTCTCTATATGATCAAGCACTGCTATTTTTAGCCGTGGAGTGTCCTGCTGTCAGAGCCTTTCCCCTACCACAGTGAAAGGTTTTGGCAGTGCCACATCTGTACTCTACATGGGGAAAGGCTCCGGCACTTCCCCACTACTGGAGCCTTTCCTCACTGCCTCTCCTCTGCCAGAGCCTGGCTGACTTGATCTGTCTTCGACCTTTGCAAGTGTAATATCACTGAATGCTCATGCCGTTGTATATCACGCCGTTCCAAAGCCCTTCCTGTAGAGTCCCTAATGGACCCAGGTATTAGCTCGCTGATCCTGAAAGCACCAAAAAATGCTATCAAGAATGCTGCCCTGAACAAGGCCACCTCTTGTCCACTATGATATTCAGAGCCAAGGATCTGCATGAGATTCCTGAACATGTAAACTGTGATGGGACGACGGAAATCCTCGCTGGGGCCACCGGTACGCAACCACTCTACCAAAAACCTTTGACCTAAAAAAACACTGCAAGGATCTGGATAACCATTTAGCCCACTGATGAATGTAATGGCAGAAAGGTGATTCGAGATTGTGGAGGACTCCAGTTGACGGGTTAACAACAACAGCATGTACCGCAGCACCTGTTCCTCTGTAATGGGCCATATTGTTGACCAGCCTTCCTGATCCTTTGCTCTCAGCATCTCCCTCCTCTCCTGCAATCACCTGAGTGGAACGTCCTGGATCTGGGTAACCCATTACACTTTGTATGGCATGTAATGCTGTGGAAACAACCTCAGACTCAATAACCCTGGTTACTTGTATCAAATCCCTGCTGACTGTCCCACCAGCAAATGCAGCCAGCTCACTTGCGTGGGTGAGTGAAGAGGAGGCTGGCCAACCAACTGACCATGCTTACCAGGAGCACTCAGGCATGTGCTTGAAGAATTTGGGTATTGACCCCACTACCTCTTGCATGCAAAGCTAGCACTATATGTAACACTATTTAATCCACATTCATTTCCAGGGGAACTCCGTCCAATAGCAAATTAATTCATGATTTATAAATTAAGTTACAATGAGGCTCGGGATAAAATGCTACTTTCTTATCTTTACAGGCAAGGGTAGAAATCTAGTAAGAAGTGTATGTTACAAGCCACTGAAATGGTCTATGGAAAATCTTTTATTTATTAGTGCAGTTTTGTTAAATTTGTTAGCAACCCCCCTTCTCATTTTAGCAGTACCAGCCCTCCACAGATTAGGACATAAAATAGCAGATGAACAAACACCCATTATCACTGGGATACATACAGGCGTAATCTAAGTTGAAAAGAATTTGATTTTGATTTTGTACACCTTGATGCCCCTCTTACCAAAACGTCCCAAAAACGAGGTGTAAAATACTCATAGGTAATGCAGTGACGTAAATAAATGTAGCAACCATTAGATTATAGGATCAGCTCCAGCTTTTTGCCCCAATCCTGCAAATTCTATTTTGACTTGATTAAGTTTATAGCAAAACAAGACTTGAGTGGATTAAGTGGTGTAGACATCTTCTGCCCGGGGGTGGATTCCACTCTTAGAGAACTGTCATCCTGGCACTGGCTTCCACCAGCACAGTAAACAGAGACAGAGACAGTTTAATTTCTTCCCTCGAGAGAAGCACCTCAAGTGAAGCAACCCCTACTATTGCACTGCAGCTTCAGGAGAGAATGTGATCTAGAGACAGGGAAATCCCAGGTGGTTTGGTGCTCTGTCTTGATCTTGCAAACATGAAGCCAAGGGGATTATTTATGTCAATAAGGTTGGCAGGTTTGGCCCTTGGTGCAATTCAGATCAGTATTATCTCAAGCTTTTCTGAACCTCTCTGAGCTAGAAACTGGTTGAGAAATCTGGTGATAAATAACTCTCATGGGATTTCCTGGTTTTGACCTGGCCAAAAAAATAGAGCTCCCCTTATCATGAGATTTCATCTTACAGTCCTGACCCACATTAGCAAACACAAAGGCCTAGAAATAAGTATATTGAACAACAAAACAATATGCAACCTCACAAAAGTTTCATGTTCAGCTGTCGGAACCCCAGGGAGCGTTGGGGGCTGAGGAACCTGAAGACCCTGATGCCACAGGGACTGCTACATCCGGAAAAGGGGTAGGAAGTGACCCAGGGAAGGGAAGGGAGTGGTATCTCCCACCACTCTGAGGGCAGCGTGTTGCGGCAGGATTCCCCGCTGACCCGTGGAGGATGATGCCGTCAAAGACAGGGCCCTGGGTTGGAGTCCAGTAAAAGCGGGTGGGCCCGGGCTCCCCTACCGGGGGTCTCTAAACCCAGACCCCATCATTTGTGAGGACGTAGTTCACCAACCCCTCTCGTACCTCGAAGGAGATAGACGGACACCGGCTGCTAGGCCGTGCTATCCCCCGGAGAGGGGATTTAGAAGGACTTTGACCATTGGGCCATACAGCCCTGACTACCGGGGAGGTAGTAGAACTGCCATAAGAACAGGGAGGTGGGGTTAACCTCGTCCCCCCCTGGAATCAAAGGGGTGACGAGGTACAAAGTCCGCCACAGGGTGACATGAGTTTGGGGAGGTCTGACCTTATCATTTTATTTGACCCCTTCCTCCTATTATCCCAAGTCCTGTGAGTCCATGGAAACAAATGCTACCAGCTGATCACATCGACACTGACAGGGGATCAGTTGTCAGGGAATGCCAGCAGCTGTGGCAGCGTCCTTGAGCAGTTGCTGCTACGTATGGCGGCGATATCTGTGGAATCCCATGTTCTATTATATCATTATTGGTAGTGATTGCAGGCACACATTGTTTTGTGTTAGGCTCTTCTGTTACATTCTTCTGCAGCAAAACTTGACACCATTGTAAGACATGGGATGCTCTTTTGTGGGGTTTTTTAACTGGATACTTGTTAAACTAAATTGGATGGGAAGAAAATTATAGTTTTCTTTTGTAATAAAATAACATTGCTGCCTGGAGCACTGTTTGACAGTCCTGTTCCAGACAGCTATCAGTTCATTAGGAAATTCCCAACCTTTATTAAAGGTTGCCAGGCAACAGCACCTCCCTGCTAAGAAATGAAGTTGCCCAATGACAACTTACTTCTTAGATTAACGTGAAGCTGATTTTCAAAGGCTGGTAGAGGGGCTAACTTGCTTTTTGCCCATCAATATAGACCGGCTTTATTATTATATCATTATTGATACATAATGAGTTACCATGGAAAGATAACTGCATGCTTGGTCAAGTGCAAAATGTAATTCACATTTTTAAACCATTTGACGCATATCCATTATTATTGTTGTCTTTGCACTTTTTTTCCCTTGTATTTTTCAATATTCATTTTTGTTGTGGCTCTGCACTGAAATACAGAGTGAACTGTCTCCTTTCAGATCAGCATAAATCCAGAGTAATTCCATCAAAGTAAATGAAGTCAGCCTGGTGTAAGTGAAAGGCCATTCAGAACCAGTAAATATATTCTTATGAAAAGCATGTTAGCAATGAATATAGAAATTAGGTCCATAATTATTGTCCTGATCCTGTGAGCTGCTGAGGAAGGCTGGTTTTCTGCTTAGTGGTCTCAGAAGGATTAAATTCCCAGCTCGGCTACAGTCTGCCTGCATGACCTTGGGTGGGCCACTTAAGGTATGTCACAGAGCCTGGGTCAATTGACTTGGTCTTGCGGGGCTTGGGCTGTGGGGCTAAAAATAGAAGTGTAGATGTTCATACTTGGGCTGATGCTGGGCTCTAAGACCCACTCCTGTTGCGGGATCTCAGAGCTTGGGTTCCAGCCCAAGCCGGAACATCTACCCTACAAATTTTAGCCCCACAGCCAAAGCCCCACGATCCCGAGTCAGCTGACCTGGGCCAGCCATGCCACAGGTCTTTTTTGCAGTGGATTGTGAGGTGCAGAGATACTGAGGTGAAGGGCCATATAAGTACTTAAGGCTACATCTACACTGCATATTCCTTACGCACTGTATAGCATACCTATGCTGCACACGCCCCTAGTCTGGGTTTAAACAGCAGCATAGACAGTGAGGCCTGGCTTAGGCGAGTCCAGTAAATACACTGCTGAACCCTAAGGTGTATGCCACAACCAGCTCTCCACATGCCCAGGGAGTGCCTCCCCTGGCTACACTGCCTCTTTTAGCAGTGTAGGGTCCCACTGCCAGAGTCTTTCACTGACACGTACAGCCACACACTGCAGCGTGGGCACAGCCTGTTTTTCATTGTTGGGTGTAGCTACACATACCTAGAGCCCTGCGTGGATACAAAAATGTGGATCCGCATGTGATAGGATCAACCTGTGATCCGACCAGCTAGCCGTCTTTCGCCTGTATCGGCATCTGCTGCAGCAAACCGTCTCACAAGGGCTAGCGGCGGGGGTGGAGGGAGCAAGGGAGAGAGTGGGGGGCGGGGTCTTGCAGGGAAGAGGCAGCGCGAGGGTGGGGATTGGGGGTAAGGTGCAGCGTGGAGGCGGGGTCTGGAGGAGCAGGGGTGGCATGGAAGGGGGTGGCTGGGAGGAAGGGGCATTGCATCACATGCTACTTCCAGGGGCTCGTGAGCGACAGCACACAGCAGCAGCAGTGCATGTTGCCTCACAGTGGGGCAGAGGGGTGGGGCACTGGGGCCCCACCCACTCCAATCCCTGTGGCTGGGGGCGGACTCTGCTGCCCAGGAGCTGGCGGGCCAGGCCTGGGTCTGGGAGCGCAGCCAGTGCTGCCAGGCTGGGCCATGGTGTGGACGCTGGTGCTGCTTGAGGGGCCCGAGCTGCTGGACAGGAAGCGGCATGGCGAGCGGGTGCTGGACAGCCCCAACTCCGACCTGCTGTCCAGCTCCAGCCACTGGCTGCTGTCCCCGAGTGCACTACGCCCCGCAGGCTGCTGGACGCCACGGGCCAGGTGCAGCCAGTGAGTAGAGCCCTGCGCGGTTGTATCTGCATCCGATTCACTGTCCACAAAATGGTCCATGGATATGAAGCGGATATCTGTGGATTTACAAGGCTCTACACATATCCTACACAGTGCCCCGCGTGGTGTGCAGTGTAGATGTAGCCTAAGATGATAGAACGTCACCTTCTCCCCAGCCCCTGTAGAGAGGCTTGGACTCTAGGCACAAATAGGGACTGCAAGTTGTGCTAGTCCCATACATTGTGGGGGAGGGAGGAAGAAGGCTCTGTATGGCCCCTCTCAAGCCTCAGACTCAGTCTAGCCATCAACTGTTAGCCTTGCTTCTTTTTGCTCCTGTTCAGATGGAGCTGTTTCATCTTTCCTGCAGATGAAATCATGGAAGATTTTCCATGAGAAGTTGAAGGTAGGAATCCTCCTCCACCCTCAAATGAAAGGCAAATGGAAAGAAAACCTACTGACTTTCCAGAATATTTCTGTAGGTAGTCTGCTTTCTCTTCCCACATCTCTGCTTCTCCTCCAACTCCCTACTTGCTTACTAAAATCCTGGCACTAGCTTATCCTGCTTCCTCAGAGCATTTCTGGATATGCCACATCCTGAGGGGAAAAGCCACTTTCCCCAATAGGGGGGACATGGTGTGACGCTGACATGCTCTATATGGTGACACGATTCAAGTGATAAACTGGGATGGAATCATGATAACAAAATTCAGTGTGTGTTTATACAGGACATTAGAGCGTGACACGAACCAAGCAGGCAGGTATAATTGTGAGGTGGGTCTCAATGAAATGCTTCCATTTGATACTTTTGTGGTTGTCTTGCATTCAAAACAAGAGAGAACTTGTGGGCTGATCTTGATTTATGCAGAAAAAATAAGCACCATCTGTTTTAACAGGGGAAAGGTGGTTAAGATTTAGGGAGCAGGAACCTTGTGTCAATAACTACTTTTCGTATAAGTGAAAGGAATGGGCTCCTCCATACACAAATACTATAAGAGGGATTGTCATTTCCCCTCAGTGCCACAGGCACTTTATGGCTCTAATTGACTAGTGGAAGTGAAGGGAATTCATTTGTATGTACATCAATACAGCATTAGGAATGTGCCCAGGCATGCAGAGCAGTAATTTCAGGTTTACTTGTTTATATACCTCTTGTAACATTAATCATTGACAGTCATTATGAACCCGTTCTAATGTAAATCAAATAGGCAAAGCGCTGCGTTATTGCGGTTTCTTTTGGTCTGGCTTCTTTGGTAACTGGGCTTCTTACTATTATCACGTGTAAGATTATTAATATCCTGCCCTGTAAATCTGTGACTGCAATATTAATGGGGAAGATTTAGGGCCTGATGGTGGCTGACCCCTGTGTGGGCTGGGAGATGAAGAGGGTGTGTGAGGAGCATATCTGTGCAGAGCTCAGTCTCAGTGGTAGTTTGGGTTCTCCAGAGTAAATGAGTGCTCAAGACTAGCACCCCTGCTAGAGCTTGACTCCCAAGGAGGTGGGGGGAGGGAAAGGCAGGAGCTCTGGGTCCACTGTCCTGAACACCCGGCTAGCCAAGCTAAGGGGCGGTGAACATACAGCACTCAGCCCCAGGCTGCTACACTGGCTGGGGGTCCTGGAGAATGGGTGAAAATCCTGGTTCCACTGAAGTCAAGGAGAGTTTTGCCATTGATTTCAGTAGAGCCAGGTCTGCACCCAGTATCTCCAAACCATTGTTTGCAGAACAGTGGGGAAGTGCCTCTCTCCATTCCTCCAGGCTATGCTCCAGGGTTAGCCATGGTTAATGACCTGTACTATCACAGAAACACCACCCCTGTGCTTTCGTGAAGTGAGCTGTGCTGTCTCTGACTGGACGCAGGCATTGCAAGGGCTACTTGTGCTGCTACAAACAGGCCAACATTCTTTCCCGTCCAACAACCACAGAGAGACCAGAAGCTAAAGTGAACTTCTCTGGCAACCTCATGGCCTCCCTGAAGGCAGGAGGGGGAAGGAATCCTCTTCCCTTTTGGGGACAAAGAGGCAAACTCAAGAGAAGGGAAGAACGGCGGGTGCAGTGTTCGAACCTAGCAAGGGGTTCAGTCGGAAAGATTTCCCTGCCTCTGATGGAGCTCCTCATTCTCTCTGGATATTTCTGACTTATCAAGATCCTATTTACTTACTATTAGTTGTATTATGGTCACACCAATCTACCATCACAATGGACAAGAAAGATAAATGGTCTGGAAGGAAATTGAGGCAAAGTGGTTAGCCCAAGGTGTCACAGCAGGTCAGCAGCGCAGCTGGGAACCGTACCCAGATCTCTCCGCTCTTATCCCTTATCTCTTATCCCTGGTGCCCTATCCACCAGACCATCTTACTTCTCTAGTCAAGCTATTGTATTTCAATTGTAAGTTCTTTGGGGCAGGGACTGGCTTTTCATTACCCATGTACAGAGTGCCTAGACCAATGGGGCCCGGATACTTGATTGGGGTCTCTATTCATTACTGCAATATAACTACATAAAAATAATGTTGAGGGGAATATTTTTTGCCCTTGAAATGCAATAGTTACTGTGGGGTGGAATAATCCTGCAAAACCACCCGACAAGGGCTTTCCTACCTCTACCTCTCCTTGCAAATGACTTGAAACACCAGAGTGGAGAAACACTGGGGAGAGAACAGGGGAAAACAGCTCATGAAGGGGCCACTGACTACAGCTGCTAGTGATACTCCAACATTGGTCCTCAGGCAAAAATGGGTGCGTTCCCACTGTTCTGTAGGAATACCCCGGCCTATGTTTGGCTTTGATCTATTAAAAACACCAATTGACTGAACCACTCCCCTCCCCCAGGGAAAGCAAATATTTAGAAGTGCCATGGCTAACTTCTTATCTGCCTTGACCAGGTATGTTGATTAATTGTGATGTGCTCACTAGCTGGCCTAGCTTAAATGTAACAATTTTTGCAACAGAAAATAGAATATCACCTCTCATTTTTATCCCCACCCCAAGTAAAGAGGCTGCCATGTACTGAATTTGCAAATATATCCTAGAGCACATTCTGCGTTGTGATATTTCCTATTCTGCACCCTACGGTTACTCAAAATGAGTATGGACAGGTATTTGCTATAATAATTACCGTTTGATAGCAGGGATTATATTCTGTCCTGGATCTGCCATTTCCCTCTAGCACAAATTTGGTTGGATGAGTAGCATTCATTAGAAATGAACTCATCAGCATTTCGACCTGACACCAATTGTTCCCTCCATGGCAGTTCAAATGCACCTTTTCATTTGATATGGTATGATTCACATTGGCATTCTGCACAGTACTGTCACCATGCCCCAGAGATTAAAGGGACATGATTTATGTTGCAGTAGCAGAACATGGGATGCACATTGCTAATTGCGGCTTAGCAAAAAAGTGCATGCTTGATCCATAAACAGGAAATGGTATTAACAGCAATACCACATAAACATCAATAGAGAAAATGAAACAGATAACAGGGCTACGGCTGCAGCTGAGCCCCCCTGCGCCATTCATTATTTATTACTATTATTAGTATGATTTGATTTTATTCAAAGAGGTGCACTCTGGGTCCCTTGTTTGTGGGTGGAGAGGAGGACAGGCGAGAGCTCTCAGAGAAATTTGGGTAGCAGCACCTCTCGACACTTGCTTTCACTAATCTTATCTGGGAATGGCAGAAGTGTTGACTGCTAAAGATCCCTGAATTTATGGCATCCAAGATCCATGCTTGAAAAATAATGTTTCATGTAAGACATGAATAGGTATTAAAGAAGCCCTGATCTGCAATAGAAACATGGCCATTTATCCTACCCAAGCGTGTTTGAGGACACATGTATTCAGGGGTCCCTCAACAAGCTGCTCTTGCTGCATAAAGAAGACTGTCTCCAAGTGCAGTTTCCCACCCACCCCCTATCTCTCTTTGGGATGGGATAGAGCAGGAAGAAGAAGCAATAAGCATTGCAGAGGACCAGTGGAGGGAGGAAAGCTTTATACTTACCCTCACTTCAAGACGCTTTACCACCTTTATGCAGCAGCCATGAGAACAGCACGCTTGGGAAGGTAGCCACCATCCCAACCTGGTCTCTGCTTCTAGGGCAATGCAACTACACACTTCTTGTCACTGGGCTCATGGCAAAGGTCTATCAGAACAGTGAACCTACCAGCAACTCCCTACAAAACTCAGCCTCCAAAACCAGAACACAGCATCCCACTAATGGAACTGCCCTCCCCAACAACCACACCTCCCATCCCTGGATCCTGAATTAATAGACAGGCCTTGCTGTGTAGTTTGAGCTACTTCAGACCAAAGCTGCGGAAAAGGCCCCTCACAGGGCTTCTAAAGGCCCCTCACAGCAAATGTTCCACATGGATCCTCAAGGGTCTGTGCTGATCCTAACTGTGGCCGCCTGGCTCAGGAAGAGACACAGATCCTCTCTGTTGGTTTACTTTACATTAGAGAGTCTCTGTAAGATGTACATGATCAGTAAAATAAATGCAAAACTATTCCAAATTATTGGGTGAAATTTTAGAACAAGCCTAAGGGAGTTAGATGTCCAACTCTCATTCACTTTCTGCAGGAGTTGGATGCCTAATTACCATAGACACTCATGAAAATCCCATCCCTTTTTAAATGTCCCTTTAAAAGCATTTATCTTTCTTGTTAAGGGGAGTGAGGCTGTCAAAAGCAAAAAGGTCTGACTCAACTCCTGATTTTACAAAGATGTCTATGCACCACCTCCATAATAAATCATAGCGCCTGCATTTTTTTCTAAATAGTTTTTTGGTATCTCTCATTGATTTGACAGCAAATATGCTAACAAAGAAATAATGCAAAATACATATTTAAAAATGGACTTTAAAAATCTCCGAGGGCCAGAATTTCAAATGCTCACTCACATTAAACAGTATCGTACTCCAGAAATAATCCCATTAAAGTTAGTGTTATTATTCACATATAGGGGTGTGGATTTGTCATGGGATTTTTTATCAAAAATCACAGAGCAGGCACAGTAAATTTAACAAAAGTCACAGATTTAGAGGGAGATGGTGTGTGGCCTTACCCACGGCTTTACACATCATTTCCCCTTAAACCTGTGCCTTAACCTGCTTCGTGATCTTTGATTAAAAAAAATGCCTTGACAAACAAAATCAACGATACCTCTTTAGAATCATAGGTCAGGATCCTTCTCTGCCTCCATTGCAGCACCACTCAGATTTGGCCTGGCTACCCCTCTGCCATGGAGGGCATGGCCGGGCCAAAATTGAGTGGCACCGCAACTCCATGCGACAGGTTGCCACATGTGGGGCAGGGAGACAGGCCCAGCCTTGGGGGCAGGAGTCACCACTGCAGGGTGAGAGCCAGGTGGGCTCTCTTTCCAGCCCCTCCCTCAACCTTCTCTCCTCACTGGGCTGGGATCATAGGCGCTGACTCCGTGGGTGCTCCGGGGCTGGAGCACCGATGGGGAAAAATTGGTGGGTGCTCAGCACCCACCGGCAGCTCCCCGCCAGCCCCACGCCCGTTACCGGAGCACTTACCTGCGCGAGGTTGCGGGGCCCCGCCCCCGACGCCGGGCGAGGTTGCGGGGCCCCGCCCCCGATGCACCCAGCGGAGCCGACGGAAGTCGGCTCCTATGGCTGGGATTAGGCTTGTGGTGCCAGGGTGGAGGGTGCTGCTGTGAGAGCTCCATGCTCCCTCTCTCACGGGCAGGCGGAAAAGTGACATTTTCACCAGCGTCACAAACCTGCAGCCCGATTCTTGGAAGAAGGTAACGTTCAATCGTGTGCACATCAAAGGGGCATTCATGTTCCAAGCATGCAGAACAGGCCACCACAACAGATACCATGTATTTCTAAAATGGCCTGCATAGTAATAGTGATGAGAAGGAACAAATTTCAATGTATAAGTCACTGTAATATGAAATTGTTCCACATAGTGACAGGCTACCATCTAAGTCATGGGTTACAGAGATCATTTGTACCTGGTTTATCTGAATCTGCATGAAATTAGCACTATCTTCATCATAAAATCCCACTGAAAAGATAGATTTTTGCACCTTAAATTCCCATTAGCAGCTCATCACAGAGTGATAGGTTATTTTGATAATTATTTTATGGCTGCACTCACGGGTTCTTGCTGAGATGTAATTCGAGGCATTACAGATAGTACTGTTTAGCTGTAGTTGAAGGAATATCACTGGAAATTCAAGGCCAAATCCTGAGCCATTCTTATATAGCTAGACCACATGGGCTGTGTGTGGCGAAACCATGCAGATGGCTGTGTGTTTGGAATCCTCCCCCCGAACACATGGGGAAGGTACAGGGCATCTGGGCATTCCCTCTATCGATGCTACTAGAGATTTAGGACTGCAATAGTAGCCCAGGCTCATTACACACCCACTCTATGTGGAGTTAGGCCCGAAAATCCATGTAGCTGTCGATCCAGTGGTTGCGTCAATGCCCTCCGCTCAGTCCCATCACCCTTCCATCAGAGGCCGACTGTGGAGGCCTCTGCAGCACACAGGGGGCACGGAGAGATCCTCTGTGATCTCTCCACACTTTACCTCTTCCCATTTAATGGAAGTACACTGGTTTCACCATGTTCAGGAATTTCCAGGCAGGGTAGGAAGAATGCTCTAGTGCGCAGGGATTTAAGAGACCTGGATTCAACTCCCAGCTCAGCCACAGGCTTCCTGTGTGACCTTGGGCATGTTTAATGTACCCCAAGCCTAAATTCTCCATCAATAAAATGGGGATAGTACTTCCCTCCTTCACAGGGGTTTTGCCATCATCTATTTATGACTGTGAGGCCATAGATATTTGTATAAATAGATAGCTAGATTCCCACATCCATGGAAAAGAGAAATTACAAATGCATCCAAGAAATGTTACCTTCTCTCCTTCAAGAAAAACAGGAAAAGATAGTGAGAAGCTTTCTGAATATCATTGATGAGACAAGTCTCTTACTGAAACACCTGCACTGCTCACAAGTTTTTATGTTATCAGTCAATCAAAGTGTTCAGTATCTCAATTCCTGGGCTGGAGAAAGTGGGAGAATGACTGACTCACTTATCTTTCTTATGCAAGGCTAATGCCATGGGCATAGTACTTTAAAATATGAGGAAAAGTATGCTGTGGTCTTTCAGCTCTGTATCTAACTTGCGAGATTAAAAAAAAAACCCAGTTTCTAGCAATTTAAGGAACTTCAAGGGAACATGGAAATTCTGTGGTACCTTAGAGCTTTTTTTGATCTACCTAACCTCACATTATGCAGGAAATTATTGCGGCAGCCTATTTAGTACAAATAAGTAGATCTGCTAGCTTAAAAGAGTCTTATCTATGGAATAATTACTTTTTACAGACCTCAAAGCAGTGATAAACATGCATAAATAAGCTAAGGCAATAGAAAACAGTTCTAAAATAAATTTGTCACACTTTCATTGCTGTAAAGAAAATAAATAAATAAATAAATAAATAATAAGCAGTCAAACCTACAATAAACTAAAGTAAAGTCTGACAAATATATATAAATATTGTGAGTTCCATTTCTCCACTGAGGTTGTCTGACAATTCAGTTTTATCTGGCCTGTATCTCTGAAGAAAGAGTGATTAATTAAAAACCCAAACTGCACCAAACAACCTTGTGTCAAGCCCATACTTAAGTCTATTACAGTAGAACCTCAAAGATATGAACACCAGAGTTACGGACGGACCAATCAACCAGACACCATGTGGAATCGGAAGTAACCAATCAGGCAGCAGCAGAGACAAAAAACAACCACCAGCAAATACTGTCCTGTGCCTGTATTGAATCTTAAAGGTAGGCACATCTGGGCTGCCTGTCTCCATCCCCACCCCCTACTCGCCACACAGGGGGGCAGCCACTTACAGGTAGGAGATGAAGACTGAGTTAGTTTCACAGGCACAGCTGTGAGCCCCCAAGCAGGGAGAGCAGGAACAGTGCCGGGGTCTGCGCTGATTTCCTGTAAGCCAGAGGCACAGTCCTCCCACCCTTCCCCTTGTCCAGGAGGGGGACAAGCTTGCATGCTTTTCCATCTGGGAAAGAAACTTCCTGAGCTCCTACTGGAATCTGGCCTGGAGTATTTGATGCTGGAGCTAGAGCCCAAGCTCCTGCCTGCACACTGAGCTCTGGAGGAGCAGCTCAGCTTTAAAGGCCCACAGCCCCAGGGTGCCTCACTCATTGCCCTTGCAGCCAGGGGGCTAAAACAGCTGCCTATCACCACCCCATCTCACCGGGCAGCCACTTACAGGTAGGAGGTGAAGAAGTTGAAGTCCTCGATCTGAGTATCCCATAATGTCTTGTTCAGAGTTATGAACATTCCTGAGGTGTCCGTAACTCTGAGATTCTACTGTAATGCCAATGGGACATGCGCAAGTGCTTTGCTAAATAGGGATGGTTTGGTGAATCGGGGCCATATTTGAGAGGGAACAACAGTCACCAAGCCCGTTGGAAACTCCTGATGGTTTATCCCAGTTATTCATCTGCAGGTAGCCATTGGCAACACACTTTTTATAGGCACATGAGGTTTGATTAAATCTGAGTAAATAGTAAATTCAGAGAAAAGTTTACTTAGGTTTTGTTAATGATGAGAAAACACTGGCAGACATCGTCTCTTCTGTCACTGCTAGATTTCTAACAGGACACCCTGCAGCATAGCCAGGCCTTTAAAACAGAGGTGCTTCAACTGGAAAAATTACAGAAAAAGAAGTGGAAAGCATTGGCCATTGTGTCTATAGACACACACAAAAGGTTCAGTCTCCAAGAAGGGGAGGAGACTGGCAGTATTAACATCCTTCAATCTCAACTGTTTGCACACATAAGAATAAACATTTTACTATGCAAAGTGACTGTTATGCAAAAATAAAAGGCATTTAGATTTATTTGTTACACATGTTAGTCTATTTTTTTTATTTGGAGAGGAAAACATTTATTCACTTTGGGCCTGATCAAAGACCCCTGAAGTCAGTGGAAGGACTCCTGTTTAGAACTGGCGGATAGTTGGAATTTCTGGTTTGTGGAAAATTTCAAGATTTATGGAATTTCCAGTTGGTGGAAAATTTCAACATTTTGCCAGGGGCATCCATACCAGTGCCATCTGCCCAGAGGTGGTACAATCTACGCTCCTGTCCCTGAGCTCT
This sequence comes from Chelydra serpentina, assembly GCA_037349315.1. Taxonomy (NCBI): domain Eukaryota; kingdom Metazoa; phylum Chordata; order Testudines; family Chelydridae; genus Chelydra; species Chelydra serpentina. The sequence goes on from JBAIAC010000023.1 coordinate 4,042,477, forward strand.
AGTAGCACTGCTTCAGTGCCTGTGCCAATAGAGTCCATAGGCTTACCAGCGGTGTCTGCTGCAGAGGGCCCATGCAATCTGTGGGTACCATGCTTAGACACCTTTGTACCATCGGTACTGAGGAGGCCAAACATGGCTGGTTCGGGGCTCACTGTGAGGGCTCAAAGGTCTCTTCTTAGAGGTCTTATATAGGGAATCCCAAGATTTTGTCCTCAGTTCACCATCCTTGGAGGTGGAAAGCCATGGAAATGACTCACGTCACCTTGGAGACTTTGTGTCCTAAGAGGTTTGTGCACATGTTTAATTAGCTGGTGGCAACAGTTGATCTTCTTTGTTTTTCTTTCTGAGCTCTTTCCTGGAGCGGGGTGAAAGGGCTTGAGGATACCCCACAGGAAGGAATTCCCAAGTGCGCCTTCCTGAGTTCTCAAAGGAGTTTTGCACTTGGGTGGTGGCAGCATCTCCCCATCCAAGGTCAGAGGAAGCTGTAACCTTGGGAGTTTAATATAAGACTGGAGTGGCCAGTAGTAATTTTTAGAATCCTTGTGGGCCCCCACCTTCTGCACTCAAAGTGCCAGAGTGGGGAATCAGCCTTGACAGCTGACATGGGCAAGTCCCAAGTTTTATGTTGCTGTGTAAATATACCCTTAGTTAGCTTTAAAAATCTGGCCCTAAATAATCAGCCTGATTTCTAGAGGTGCTAAGCACCCGCAGCTCCCTCCACAAGAGACCTCTGGTAGGGCAAGGGTGCAGAGACCAGCACAAAGGCTGTGCGCCACTCAAGCCCTCAGAACAGGGCTTAAGTGAGACATAAGTGGTGCCCGAGGCTTTTCCTGACCCTCTGCAATGGACTGAGTTTCATTCTCAGTGCAGATGCTCAGCAGATTTGAAAAACAGACCACCGTGTTTCTGTACCAGCCCTTGGCCTATTTCTGTCTGTTTCACTGTGTTTCTCTTAGGCTAGGTCTGCGCTATGAGCTAGGGCTGTGATTCTCCTGCTTGTGTACACATATTCATGCTAGCTCTCATCGAGTGTATCTACCAGCGACTACACTGCCATTTGTACTTGCACTAGCTCAATGAGAGCTAGCATGAGTATGTGTACACAGCAGAGAATCACACCCCTAGCTCATAGAGTAAACCTCTCCTAAAACTCCTTTGATTGCCTTGCTGCTTATTAGATCAAAAGGCTGAAGTGTTGCTGCCACTCTTTGATGATAGCTGCCTTATTGTTAGCTGCCCCTTTCTCTCCTCACATGGCTGATTGTCTTTTTTTGCTCCTCCCCCATTTTGTCTTCTGGGTCTCCTCCTCTGTCTCCAGTGCAGCCTCCCTGTGCTTTCCCATGGCTCTCTCTCTGCCTCTCTGCTCCTCTTCCTTTTCCACAGCATCCAGCTCTCTCCCCAGGCTCATGCTACTGTGTAGTAGCATGTGCACGCCGCAGCCCACGCGTGCGCTCGCACACACACAACCCTGCTTTCAGACTGTCTTCCCCATTTGGCCTTTCCCAAGCTTTTGAGCTGCACCTTTCCCAGGCTACTCCATCTCCCCTCCCCACCTCCTGACTGCCAGTATAGACTGCATCCCCATCCCTTCTTCTCCTGCTGACTTCACCCCACCTCAGCTTCTCCCAGCCATGTAAAACAAAATTAGTCACTGTCACATACTTTGATAAACAAACTAGCAGATTATGTAAACTGTGAGCTGTGGTCCTAGAGTAATATGACCTCAGACTAGAAAACTCAGATACGCTGTGTCTGTTTAAAAGTTTGTATATAAATGTGCAGAGGGACTTCATTAGAGCTTAGTGTAGCAAAACTTGGTCTTGTGTTTCCATATGCCAGAAGTTATTATTTTGGAACATGCCACTGGAGTTAAGAAGAGGGAATTAGAAGTTTGAGACAATGTTTATTTAAAATTCTGATGAATTATACAAAGTCTGTATGTTTATCAGAATACTGTCATTTCCGCAAGACAAAATGATGGGAAAAACACATTTGGTGAAGAATCCGCTGTCAAGAAGAATGCAATTAATCTTTAGTAAGCCATTCTGTCTAGTATTTTACTACAGTGAGACGTACACAAGATAGTCATTTCCAAAATACCAAGACAAGGACGGTGCTATGAATCTGAGATAACTTTTCCTTATCTGAAGGCTTCCACAGTAACTGAAAATTAGTTCACACTGTGCAATGCAGCTGAATGCAGAAGAATACATTTAGACTGAAGATAAATGATAGAGAAATTGTGGTGGGTGTTTTCAGTAGATTCTTTTCAACTGAGGCTGCATTTCTATTTTAATATAGGTTACATAAATAAGCAACAATAGCTCTTCTGTCTTCTAGCCCAAATGGATTCTTCTCCATTGCTATCATGGGCTTAAAAATGTATCTATTTCGTAAAACAGTCAGGTCAGTCAGCATCTGCTTATTCTGTCAGGTTTCTGAGTGAACTTTGAACTCCTGATTCCTGGGTCAGTAGAGACCAACAAAAAAAGGTGACATGTTGCTGATGTTTCAGGGGCATTCCACATTTCACAAAGAAGGGGTCTGATCCTGACAGATGCTAAGTTCCTGCAACTCCAACTGACTACATTGAGAACTGCAAAGGTTTATTCACTTCTCAGGTACAGGTGCAAAGTGAAAGTTACCCAAACCATTAGAAAAAAAGTGCAAAATGCAACAGGGTCCCTTGCTGCTTTCATGGGTACAGCAGTGAAGGTGGAAAGCAATTATGGATTTCTTGCTTGAATTACAAAACCATATTCAGAGTAGTTATCAGTGATTTGGTGCCCAACAGGGAGGATGTATCTAGTGGGGTCCTGCAGAGGTCTGTCCTGGGTTCAGTACTATTCAATATTTTCATTAATGACTTGGATAATGGAATGGACAATATGCTTATAAAATTTGCAGATGACACCAAGCTGGGAGGGGTTGCAAGCATTTTGGCGGACACGATTAGAAACCTCGATGCATTGTAGAATTGATCTGAAATCAACAAGATGGAATTCAGTAAAGACAAGTGCAAAGTACTGCACTTTGGAAGGAAAAATCAAATGCATAAGTATAAAATGGGGAATAACTGGCTAGGTGATAGTACTGCTGGAAAGGATCTGGGGGTTATAGTGGATCACAAATTGAACATGAGCCATCAATGTGATCTTGTTGCCAAAAAGGCTAATATCATTCTGAGGTGTATTAACAGGAGTGTTGTATGTAAGACACAGGAGGTAATTATGTTCAGTTTTAGGAGCCACACTTTAAGAAAGATGTGGACAAACTAGAGGAGAGCAACAAAAATGATACAAGGTTTAGAAAACCTGACCTATAAGGAAAGGTTTACAAAACTGTGTATGTTTAGCCTTGAGAAAAGAAAACTGAGGCCTGATAACAGTTTTCAAATATGTGAAGGGCTGTTACAAAGACGGTGTTCTCCATGTCCACTGAAGGTAGGACAAGAAATAATGGGATTAATCTGCAGCAAGGGAGATTTAGGTTTGATATTAGGAAAATCTTTCTAACTATAAGGATAGATATACGTGCTCCTTCCTCAGTGTAGAGGGCTGGCTAGGTGACCTCTCAAGGTCCCTCCCAACCCGGCATTTCTATGATTCTATGAGGTAAATAGGGGGTGGCCTTCTGAAAAGGAAGCTTGCTCAAGTACCCGGTACCAGATGATTCTATCTTGCAACAACATAAAGGGCTGAGTCCAAAGCCAAGGGATGTCCACAGGAATGGCACAGTCAGGAATTTTTGTGAAAATCTTTCATGAAAATATACCTGGTTCAACAAACTTTCAACAAACCACAGGCAGGTTTCCGTGATCTTCCAGGGTCTGTGGCTTTGGGTCAGCTTCACATGTGAACTGTGTAGGAGACCCTAGGACTTCCAGGATCCATGGCTCCAGGGTAGCACCACCATGCAAACTGCCCTATGGCTGATCACACTGAGATTCTTCTTCGAGCAGTGTCCCTATGGGTACTCCATTGTAGGTGTACATGCGTCCCTGTGCTTCTGATCAGAGATCTTTGGTAGCAGTGTCCGTTTGGCCCACACATGTGCTCTCCCCTCCTCATGGTCTGCCTTGAGGCTAATTAGTGCTGGGCCAACAAACCACTCTCAGTTTCTTCTTAACTGCCCCTGGCTAGAGACAGTGATTAGCAGTCCCTTCATGGATACTTTACTTCTTTAGAAATGCGTTCTTAGCTGTTTTTAGTGCTTTTCTTCTTTTATTAGTCTCATAGAAATTCCTTTGTTTTTTTCTTGCCCTATTTTTTTTTAAAAAGGTCTTTAACCCCTTTTCCCCCTATTCTGGGGATTGCCTCCAGTAAGGGCCATGTCTGGTTCTTCCGGGTTTAAGAGGTGCCTCTCTTGCAGGGAGGCCATTCCACTAATGGACAGGCATTCCCATTGTGTCTGTTGCCTCAGCAAGGGCCACATTCCACAGAAGTGTACCTACCTTCTGTCAGCAGCTGAAGGCCAGACCCTGAAAAAAACAGGAACTGAAACTGAATCTGCTCCTTGTGGAGGGAGCTCTTCAGCCTGTGACTGAGCTGCGGCCCGAGAAAGAAAGAAAATCCATCTGGAAACTCAGGCTATTGCTAGATTTAAAAAAAACACTTACAAGGATTAAGCATCAAGAATAACTTTCTTGAGGTCCAGCTTAAAGGTTACAAGCAAAACAAAAGCACCTGGGGTTAGCACAGAGGAATCCACAAGCCATAAAGAAATAAAAGAAATAAACCTAATCACATCTTGCTAGACATTTCCTGATCTACTTACATATCTGGGGTTTTAAATGAGTAGTTTCTAGGTATGATCTGATGATTTTTCATACCTGGTCCAAAGCTTCTTACAGCATCGCTGCTCTGTCCCTTCTCTCCCGGAGAACAACACAGACAGACAAAAGGGGAGTCTTGTTTCAATTTTAAAAAGTTCTAGCCTTCCCATTGGCTCTTTTGGCCAGGTGCCCACTCACTTCCTTTTACCTATGGCTGCAGTGAGACTTTTTAACCCTTTACAGGTAAAGCAAGTAGAGAACAGCTACTAAGAGGGATTTTATAGCTAACTGGGTGGCTGGGTGTCCATAAAAGGGAGCTACCCCCTGCCTTTCATGTATCACACGAGCCAACTTGGGCTGTGGGGCTGTTTCACTGCTGTGTAGAATTCCAAGCTTGGGATGGAGCCTGAGCTCTAGCACCCTGCAAGATGGGAGGGTCCCAGAGCTTCAGCCCAAGCCCAGAAGTCTACACAGCAATGAAACAGCCCCTCAGCCCGAGACCTACAAGCCTGAGTTGGCTGGCATGGGCCAGCTGCGGGGTTCTCTTTTCTGTGTAGTCATATCCTAGGTGCCTACAGATGCAGATAGGCACATAGTAGTGGGATTGCACAAATGCTTTAGATGCCTGGGTGCATTTGAAAATCCCACTAGTCATCTAAACACCTTTAACAATCTGGCCATAAATCCCAATTTAGGTGCCCTCCTTTAGGCATCCAAGTTTGAAAACATCCGCCTAAAAGTCCTGAAATATTAACTATAAAAAGGTTGGTTTAGCTTAAAAATGTCACACAATCACTGACTTCCCCCCTACCGCATTGTGTGAAAAAATGTGTGTTATGCTGCAAAGGATGACCCAGGCAATAGTTGTACAATCTACACTACTATTAGTCCATGCACCAATAAATATATCATTCTTTCAACTTAAAACAGAAGGAAATTAGAATAAATTAGAGATAAAATGAATCTTTATGCATTTGTACAAAGAGCCCTAGATATCCAAGTTCTATAATGGGATTCTGCCTCGGTGCAATAATAGAAGCTTAATATAGATTCATTTAAGCCATTCTTTAAAATAACACAGAAGACATTAAAAATAATTAAATAGCCCGAGCTTTAAAATGTTCTCTCTGTTCTATACATAGATATACACACACACATCCACACACATATGTATACATATAAAGAAACATTTAATGTATTTCTTTGAAATCATATAAAATTAATTATTAAGCAGATTCCTAAAAAGTGTACTAATGTACTTGGATGCTTTTAGTTCACCACCTAACTCCAGTAACTGTTGATTATATGGTCTTCTCTTTTTTTTCAAAGGTCCTCATGCAAAACTTATTTAAATCACAATTTAAAAAATGATCTACTTGAAATATGCACATTTCCACACTTATCAAATATGACTTTACGGTGAAAACAAAATGAAAATCTATTAGCTGCAATTCAGAACTGTGACTACAGAATAATGGTTCCATTATGAGTGGGCTGATGCACATTCTAACCATGTATTCTATTGCAGAAGCATCTACATAAAAACAAAAATACAGTTCAGCAGCAACACAGCCTCTTTTTTACTGTGTTTCTTTCACAACAGCACACACAAAATTACTTTCCATGAGGAAGGATGGTCCAGGGTGGTTATTGTACTAGCCTGGGATTTAGGCATCCTGGGTTCAATTCCCTGCTCCACTGCATAGCAAACCACTTAGTCTCTCTGTGCTAGGGTGACCAGACAGCAAGTGCGAAAAATCAGGACAAGGGGGTGGGGTGTATTAGGCTTCTACATAAGAAAAAGCCTCAAATATCAGGACTGTCCCTATAAAATCGGGACATCTGGTCATCCTACTTTGAGCTTTGGTTCTCCATCTGTACAATGGAGCCATCAGTACTGCCCTACCTCAGAGGGGTGCTGTGAGAATAAAAGCACTGAAAGATTATGAGGCAAAGAGATAATACATGAATGGTTGGTGTGTAAGTACTAGGGTGACCAGATCACAACACTGAAATATCAGGACACATTGGGGTGGCGTCAGCCCCGCCCACAGTCCACCCCAGGCTCCGCCCCCACTCTGCCCCAGGTCCCGGCCCCCAAGCCACCGTGCCCTTCCTCATCCCCCAGCCCGCCGCTGGCTTGCTGTGTCCCTCCTCAGTCCCCTACCCAATGCTCGCCTCTTCACCCTCCCCGCCCGCCACTCACCTTTTCACTCCCCCCTCCCCCGCCACTTGCCTATGGTGATGATTTCCCCTCTGCCGGGTGGGTGCTCGCCCACCCTTGCACCACCCTTGCCCCGCCCCCATTCCACTCCCTTCCCCCAAGTCCCCACCCCTGCCCTGCCTCTTCTCCGCCTCCCCCCCCGAGCGTGCCACGTCCCCACTCCTCCCCTTCCCTCCCGGAAAGTCCAAACCATGCCAAACAGCTGTTAGGCAGCAGGAAGTGCTGGGAGGGAGGGGGAGAAGCGGGGATGCAGCATGTGTGGGGGGGGGAAGAAGGAGGCGAGGAGTGGGGAACTTGGCTGCCGGTGGGTGCTTGGCAGCCCCGGAGCACCCACGGAGTCGGCGCCTCCCTCCCGCTCGCTGCCTCCTTACCTGAATATCGGGACAACTGGCATCCCAATCGTACATTGATTGGGACACGGGACAAAGGATTAAATATCGGGAAAGTCCTGATTTTATTGGGACATCTGGTCACCCGAGTAAGTACCCTAGGTTGCAATTATAATTAAGGTTGCATCATGACATCTGTTTACAAGTCAACTTTTCTAAGACTTCTAAAATCAACATGCTTAGTGAGATTTCTTTGAAATTTGCCCCAAGAGGGTGCAGCGTATGGAGTCATTTGAGCCAGGCCTTCTGGAGACATAAGCCCGAAAAAATAGCAATTTAAAAAAAAGTTTCTATGAGGTTTTTTTGCGCAGACCTAGAGATCAAACTATTGATGTGTTGTGGGTCAAAATGGTCTCAATCTGTCGAGTTTTATCCAAGATTGCGCACGACACCCATTAAATATTTGGGGACCCAAACTGAGAACAGTATGAAAGAAAATGTACATTTTTACACTGCACATGTGCCAATACAGAAAAATGTCTAGAGAGTTTTCCTTCCTGCCATTTTACATGCTTTCAAGAACGATTGATATAAGTGCTCTGAAGTGTCCCTAGCTTCTGTCTGCCAAATGTTGGGAATGGGCTACAGGGGATGAATCACTTGATTACCTGTTCTGTTCATTCCCTCTGGGGCACCTGGCATTGGCCACTGTCAGAAGACAGGATACTGGGCTAGATGGACCTTTGGTCTGTTTCAGTATGGCCGTTCTTATGCTCTGAAATCCAAACCATTAATTGGATTGTTGTGAAATTTGATATGCCTCATGGGGAGTGCAGGATTGCACAAGTGATCCAACTTGAGGTCATTTGACCAAGAAGTTCCCAAGTTACAGCTCCTCCAAAAACACAGTTTCCTTCTGCTGCTTTGTATTGTTACACTGAGAGGTACTAATGACTGGATGAATCACAGACCTTCTTGAGATGAAGGGCAAGTTCACAGGCATCAAATTATCATAACAAGGGATAAGAGCATCACAATCCTCCACCGAAAACAGAAGGATTTTGGACTGAGAAGCTGAAGGTTGCTACAATTTGTGAGTCATGGGGGGGAATTTTATTTGGGGGGGAATGTAATCCAAGTATTTTGGGGAAAAAATTAGACATGAATATTTCATAGAAGAGGATGAGTATTATGGACGGAGGAAGGGGGCAAAGGGGGGAAAAGGGGGTTGGGGCTGCAGTGAGAGGAGGAGGGTTTTGGGGAGGGGGATAAATAGAGATGGATAGTAGGGGAGGCAAGAGAGAGGTTGGGGGCTCAGGTGAGGGAGGCATTGCACCCTCTACCTGTGCCAGTGCACCCCAAGCACCCTGCAGCCTCAGCTCTGCTGGAGCATCCCACCTCCCATACACTCCACAGCACTGCCAGTGCTCCCCAACCCCCCCGGCATCCCCAGCTCTCAAAGCGTACCCCAACCCTGAACCCAACCCCCTGCACTAGAACCTTCCTCCACCCTACAGTTCTGCCAGTGCACCCCAACCCTGCACACTGAGCTCTGCCAGAGAACCCCAACCACCCTGCAGCCTCAGCTCTGCCAGAGCATCCCAGCTCCCATGCACTCCACACCTCTGCCAATGCTCCCCAAGCTTCCTACACCCAAACCTGCACACTGAGCTCTGCCAGGGTGCCCCAGCCCCCTGCACCCCAGCTCTGGAAGCGTACCCCAACCCCCTGCACTAGAACCTTTCTTCACCCCTACAGTTCTGCCAGTGCACCCCAACCCTGTACCCAACCCCCATGCATCCCCCAGCTCTATCAGTGCACCACAAACCCCCTGCTCCCCAACCACCCTGCAGCTTCCGCTCTGCCAGAGCATCCCAACTCCCATACACTCCAAAGCTCTGCCAATGCTCCCCAAGCTTCCTACACCCAAACCTGCACACTGAGCTCTGCCAGGGTACTCCAACCCCTCTGCACTCCCAGCACTGCAAAAGTACTCCAACCTTGTACCCCAACCTTCATGCAATCCACAGCTCTGCCAGGGCACCCCAACGACTGTACACCCCCCCAGCTCTGCCAAGGTACTCCAACCATCCTGCACCCCAAAACTATTCCACTGAAACATAGTTGCCTTTCGCTTTAGACACTGCATGGAAAGTCAGGTTACAGGAGGGGGGAAGTAACGGCAATTGAAAGTTACTTTACCTTTAATAGTGTAAGATGGAATACAGTGGGTGAGAGTGAATGGGTTGTAAAAGCAGGTGAAGAACTTGTATATTTCAGCAACTGTGGGGTTGGCAGTGTAAAGGTTTGTGTGGTCAGGGTGTATTGGGGTACTGGTGAAAGAGGGCAGAATTAAGGTTGTCCATGCAACCTTAACTGTACATTTTGGAGTTTTCAGAAGTTTGAGTTTTGCTCAAATCAATGTTCTGCAAGGGGATGACTGTGTTAATGTAGTTTTTTGCCATTTGATAGATTATAGTGACTTCCACTGGAATGTAACAATCAGCCTTTTAGTGATCTAGCAGAATGAAATTTATGTGAAGAAGATTTTGTTGTCTACTAAATCCTTATTAATCCTAATGTCAGATTGTGAAATGAGGAAAGAAAAAACCAGCCACTTTGAACGTTAGACCAGAATCTGAGTTGCTGTAAATTGACATAGCTCCACTGATTTCTAAAAAGTTATGCTAATTTACACCAGCTGAGAATCTGGCCCTTACTTTGGGGATTTCCTTGGAGCCAGGTGCAACATTAGTCATGGAATATGACTGCTTTGCAGGGCCGGCGCGCCCATTAGGCGACCCTAGGCGGTCGCCGAGGGCTCCAAGATTTGGGGGGTGGTGGCCGGCTGCCTCCCAGCTCAGCATCTGAGCGGGGAGCCGTGGGGAAGCCGCCGCGAGCCGCCCCGCCGCCCCCCCCGCTCAGGCGCTCAGTGGGGAGCCACGGGGCAGCCACCGCGAGCCGCCCCCCGCTCAGGCGCTCAGGGGGAGCCACGGGGCAGCCGCTGTGAGCCGCCCCGCTGCCCCCCCTGCTCAGGTGCTGAGCGGGGAGCCACGGGGCAGCCGCTGCGAGCTGCCCCACCGACCCCCGCTCAGCGCCTGAGCTGGGAGCCGCGGGGCAGCCGCCGCGAGCCGCCCTGCCACTCAGCGCCTCACTCGGCTGAACTCCCATGGGCGGGGGGAGCTGGCGGGGGGGCTGGCATTGTGGGAGGGAGGCTGAGCTCCTGGGGGGCGGTGGCATTGAGGGGGGGGCGGCACAGGGCTGGTGCAAGGAAGTTTCGTCTAGGGCGCGAAACGTCCTTGCACCGGCCCTGTTGCTTTGAACCTCTTTGCTCTGTATTTTAGGCTGAATCAGTTATCTGTTTGTTTTCCTGTTGGTTACTGTCTTTCATAACATCTGTGGCCAGGATTTATACAACTCATATTGACCATAATGTCAAGGTGATATACCATATGTCCCTGTGTGTATGGACAGTTCAGATGCGGGGGCAAACTTGTTAGTTTATATTCCACCTGTGAATAATAAAATACCCTCAAAGCCAGTCTTCAACAATGAAGAACAAATTTTATTAATCAATCTCACTACCATAGGTGCCAACTCCGTGGGTGCTCCGGGGCTGGAGCACCCACCGGGAAAAATTGGTGGGTGCTCTGCACCCACCGGCAGCTCCCTGCTATTCCCTGGTGCTATTCACCAGACATCGCCTGGTGCTGCGGTAAGCTAGGCGCGGGGCCCCGGCGCCGGGCGACGTTGCGTCGGCGTCGGGGGCAGGGCCTCGCGACGTCACCCGGCATCGGGGGCAGGGCCCCGCGACATCACCCGGCATCGGGGGCGGTGCCCGGCGTCGGGGGCAGGGCAACGCAATGTCGCCCAGTGTCGGGGGCGGGGCCTGGCGTCAGCACCCAGCGATGCTGACAGAAGTCAGCGTCGCTGCTCACTACACATAATACTAAAGAAAAACACTGACACATTTCATCTTCATCATTAATTCCATGCAATAAATAGCAATAATGCAAAATTAATGTTGAGAAATCAAATCCTCAAAAATCAGGGAAGTCAGAGTCAAGGTGAAAAGCTCAACCTTAACTCTTCCTTTTTGTGCTTTTGCTGTAAATTGTTCTCTCTCTTTATATTTTATACATTCTTTGTCAATTAATTCAATATGAACTAGAGTTTCTCATCTAATTTTATGTAGAGTACAGATGGCGTATGGTATGCATTGGGGTTGCAAAATTGTATGGAGGGCCGGGTAGGGAAGGCTGTGCCTCCTCAAACAGCCTGGCCCCGCCCCCTATCCAACCCCCACCCACTTCCTGCCCCCTGACTGCCCCCCTCAGAACCTCCAACCCATCTAACCCCCCTGCTCCCTGTCCTCTGACTGCCCCGACTCCTATCCAAACCCTTGCCCCCTGCCAGACCCCTGGGACTCCCACGCCTACCCCCCCCCCCAGTTCCCTGTCCTCTGACCGCCCCCACAGAACTCCGCCCCATCCAACTGCCCCCTGATCCCCACCCCTTATCCAACCCCCGGGCACTGGCTTCCTTACCAGGTCGCTCAGAGCAGCATGTCTGGCAACTGCGCGGCCCGCCGGAGCTAGATACGCTGCCACGCAGGAGCTCGCAGCTCCGCCCCCCTTACCATGCCGCTCAAAGCATCAGGAGCTCAGGCCCCGCCAGAGCCAGCCATGCTGCCCGCGCTGCCCAGGAGCAGTGGGCCAGAGCGCTGGTGGTGCGGTGTGCTCAGGCTGCAGGGGAGGGGAGATAGCAGGGGAGGGGCCGGGGCTGGTCTCCCCAGTCGGAAACTATGGGGCCAGGCAGGAAGGTCCCACTGGCCAGATGTGACCCGCGGCCCGTAGTTTGCCCACCCCTGCTGTAGACCCTATATATGATGGAAACCACTTCAAGCCAGAGGGTGTTGCTGCATAGAGTTGCCAACTTTCTGATTGCAGGAAACTGAACACCTTTGCCCCGCCCCCTGCCCCACCCCTTCTCTGGGGCCCACTACTGCCCCCGCTCACTCCATCCATCGCTCACTCTCCCCGACCTTCACTCACTCATTTTTCACTGGGCTGGGGTAGGAGTGCAGGAGGGGGTGAGGGCTTGGGCTGGGGGTGTGGGTTCTGGGGTGGGACCAGAAAAGAGGCATACAGGGAGTAGGAGGGGGCTCCAGGCTGGGGCAGGGTGTTGGGGTGTGGGTGGGGGTGCGAGGTGCGAGGTGCAGGCTTCAGGAGGGGGTTTGTGTGTGGGAAGGGGCTCAGGGCTGGGGCAGGGGGTTGGCGCGTGAGAGAGGATGCAGGCTCCGGGTGGCATTTACCTCAGGGGGGCTCCCCGGAAGCGGCAACATGTCCCTCAGCTCCTAGGCGTAGGGGCGGCCTGGCAGCTCTGTGAGGTGCGTACTCACTGCCTCCGCACCCATTGGCTGCAGTTCCCAGTCAATGGGAGCTGCGGAGCTGGTGCTCGGCGCGGGGGCAGCACATGGAGCCCCCCGGCCATCCCTCTGCCTAGAAGCCAAGGGACATGTTGCCACTTCCGGGGAGTCATGTGGAGCCAAGTAGGAAGCCTGCCAGCCCTGTGCCAACTGGACTTTTAATGGCCCAGTCAGCAGTGCTGACCGGAGTCACCAGGATCCCTTTTTAACCAGGTGTTCTGGTCGAAAAGCAGACACCTGGAACCCTACCTAGCACTGCACCCCAGCACCCCTATTTCTAGCACCTATGCATGGGAGAAAGCATGACGGTGCTTACTTGAAAATTTAACAAGTGGGCAATGGAGGCTGGCACCATGGGTCAACTGGAGGTGGGAGTTGGCACTTCAGTAGTGAATGGGAGATGATAGGTGGGGGTGGGGGATAGACTGTGAAAGTGAAGAGAAGTAACTTATGTTTGATAAGAGAAGGGGCAAGCAGTGGAGGGCTGGAAAGAGATAGGTGACGATCAAAGTGACGGGCTAGGAGATAGATCTTTGCAACAGCATTCTGAGTAGTCCTGAGCAGGGCAAGTTTGTGTTTGTCAAGGCCTGCGAGAAGGATATTATAATAATCAAGAGGAAAGATGAGGACAGCCTGAATGAGAGTTTTAGCTATATGGATGGACAGGAAAGGCCATATCTTAGGGTTAATATACAGAAAGAATCTGCAAGATTTAGACATAGCCTGGATGTGAGGACATTGAGAGAAGTCTGAGTTGAAGGTGATACCCAGGTTACGGGCCTGAGTGACTGGCAGGATGGTGGTGCTGTCCACAGTGATTGGGAAGGGTGGCGTGGGGAGGCCTTGGGGGGAAGATTAAGAGCTCTGTTTTAGCTATGTTGAGCTTGAGCTGCTGAGGTGACATCCACGAGGAGATGTCAGAGAGACAGGCCAGAATTTTAGTTTAGACAGAAGGAGACAGATCTGGAGTACAGAGATAGATCTGTGAGTCAGTACAGGGAGTGTAGCTGAATTTGTGCTAGTGGATGAGATGATGCAAAGAATAAAACGCCCATTGACTTCAGTAGGGGTAGAGTTACACCAATGCTGTGTACTTCTGAAAATCCCACTCGTACAGTTTTGACCATGAGTGCAGAATACTGTAGATATTTTTTTTCTTTTAAAACAAGGAGTGTCCTCTGAGGAAGCCTGGGATGCCTGCAACTTAATTAGTGAAACTTTATCTGCCATAGGTAACTTCAGAGCTTCATGTTCAAGAGCCCCTACTTTTTCCCCAAATCATTCTACACGTCTAATAATTGATATATATTATTTGAAAAACACACAGCTCACAAGAGCTAAATTGTTCTGAACCTTCCTTTCCCCTGGAAGCTTATAATAATTTCAAAGATCCAGAGACTGTAGGAATACAGTATTTCAAGTCATTGTTAGTCAATAAAATGAAAAATGCCATTCCTGTTTTAGCAGATGGCAGCAGAAATACAATACAAGGAGCAAGAACACTAATATAGAAATCAATATCTATTACAGTTTAAATCACATTTTGGTCCTGAAATGATAATAGCAATCCTTTAAATCCTTTAATGCTGATCCTGTTTGTATTAGAAATCAGTTCAATGTGTTTCAGGATTTTAATTCTGTTACTGTCATAATTACCTCTTAACCTAAATGTTCAAACACCAAACTCCCTCTCCTCCCCACGCCCAGCACCCCTAGCTGAAGAAAACCCTAAACAAACCTAACCCCCCTTCTTTTTTTCCAACACAGTAAAGAACCTGGGGAATGGATTTTTAAACAAACCAGTAGGAACTCCTGTGACATCTGTGGCAATGTAATTTAAAGTAATTATTAATGTGGGCATATTTTACACTTGCCTGGCCTCTTTTGGACATCTTGAGACTAATATAAAGATGAAATAAAATGAGTCTTTAGAAACTGGAGGTAGAGAAAAGCCTCCATTATTTCAGAAAAAAAAATGCATTCTTTTTACAATCAGTCTTTTTGACATATTGAGAAATGGGAAAACAATTCACTACTACTGTGTTTGGTAAATTTAGTCCTTTTTTCTGTTTGCAAATTATCTGTGCTCAGGTCATGATCTGTCCAAAGCTGAAGTTGATTAGCAAATCATTTCTTTGAACAAATGTATCCTATGGTATGTTTGTGAATATGCACAGTAACATATCATTATTTGCTATTCAAGATATGAGACCAGTCACATAAGTAACTTGGTATTGTTTCTCATTCCAGGCTGGAAGAACCAAGTCTCAAACAGGAAATGAGCCTGAACAAGTAATTGGGACTTTGATTCTCTCAGACAGAGCAGGGACTAGGAAAAGGAGAAATTTGGCGAGAGATAGAGAGATAGGAGATGATAACCAGGCTTAAGCATCTTTTTCTATTCTCATTTGGACAAAGAGGAATATTAAGTTGCCCACATAAGTGAATCCCAGATTTGAAAATAGCTGAATTCTTTGAGAGAGAGAGAAATGTCATACTTATTGTCTGTCTAGGAAAATGTACATTTGGTATTCTCTTGTCTCATTCACACGAAGTGCTTGTGTGCATGCACGTACATGTCTAGATGTCCATTACTAGATGGAAATGGTAGAATTTTCAATAGTAATACAGAAAAGGCAGCTGTGTTACATAAATATTTCTGCTCTGTATTTGGGAAAAAGCCAGATGATGTACTCATAACATACAATGATGTTCTAAAAGTAACTCTCAGATGTCAAATGCAAGCTACTAAAGGTAGACACTGCTAAATCAGTGGGTCCAGATAACTTGCATCCCAGAGTTTTAAAAGATCTGGCCAAGAAGCCCTCTGGATCATTAATGTTGATCTTTAAAAAGTTATGAAAAACTGGAGATGTTCCTGAGGATTGGAAAACAGCTAATGGTGTGCTAATATTTTAAAAGGATAAATGAGATGACCAGAGTAATTATAGGCCCGTCAGCCTGATGGATATCCTGGGCACAATAAAGGAATGGCTGATACAGGGCTTCATTAACAAAGAATTAAGAAATGGTAATATAATTAATGCCAGATAACACGGGTTTATGGAAAGTAGATCCCGTCAAACTAACTTAATATTTTTATGAGATTACAAGTTTGGTTCATAAAGGTAATAGTGTTGATGTAATAGACTTCTGTATGGCATTAATTTGGTACTGTGTGATGGTCCACGCCCCTAGGGTCAGGGCAGCGCGGCCTACCAGTCACAGTTTCTGATGTTACCCCTCAGTGCAGGGTAGCGCGGCCTAGTGGGCGGAGTCTATAACGCCCCCCTTGGGTGCAGGGTAGCGTGGCCTAGTGGCCAGAGTCTCTAGCACCCCCTTCGGTGCAGGGCAGCACGGTCTAGCAGCCGGAGTCTATAACGCCCCCCTTGGGTGCAGGGTAGCGTGGCCTAGTGGCCGGAGTCTCTAGCACCACCCTTCGGTGCAGGGCAGCGCAGCCTAGCGGCCAGAGCAGTAGCGCGGCAACTCGCCACTGACTCAGTGGGGAGGGTCCGATCGAAACACGCTGAGCTCCTCCGGGGTGGGAGGTACCATTCCGTCGCCCTCCCTGGGCCACTCCCTACCAGAGTCAGTGTTGGGGTATCCCACGAGGTGTCGGGTCCTCCATGGTCAGCAGGGCCGGCCCTCGTCGTGGGCTCTTCTCCGCGTGGGGATCCAGGCAGGCCGTGAAAGGCTTCGGTCCCTGCTGCAGTCCGTGGCTGTGAGTGGACCTCTGCTGGAGCTCCCCAGGTAGGTCCTTCCCCTGCGGTCTCTCCCCCCAAATGAGCTGGGCTCCCTCCCTTTATACACCAAGAACACTTGGAGCATGCCCAGTCTTGCCAGGGGGGCGGGACTTCTGCTATCAATCCCATTGGCTCAACCCTGTCTGGGCTAGTGCGGGGTAAGCAGACCCCGTCACATACTGCATGACATTTTGATAAAGAAACTGGAACAATATAAAATCAATATGACGGGTTGGGTCACAGAAACCCCCTTGGGAACTGCAACCTGATGTGCTGGGACTACCTCTGAGCTCGTTTTCCCTGGCAGCTTGGGACTTCAGTGCCCTGCCTGGTTGTGCCAGACACGCTAGTCTGCTACAAACACAGACCCAGGTCTGAACCACGTCCCCCAAAAGCTGCAGGCTTAACTGAAAACAGCTTAAGAAGTGCTCCTGTCTCCAACACCCAGATACCCAGTTCCCAATGGGATCCAAACCCCAAATAAATCCGTTTTATTCTGTATAAAGCTTATACAGGGTAAACTCATAAAGTGTTCGCCCCTTATAACACTGATAGAGAGAGATGCACAGCTGTTTGCTCCCCCAGGAATTACTTACTTACTCTGGGTTAATCAATAAGTAAAAAGTGATTTTATTAAATATGAAAAGTAGGATTTAAGTGGTTCCAAGTAATAACAGACAGAACCAAGTAAGTTATCAAGCAAAATAAAATAAAACATGCAAGTCTCAGCCTAATACAGTAAGAAACTAAATGCAGGCAAATCTCACCCTCAGAGATGTTCTAATAAGCCTCTTTTACAGACTAGACTTCCTCCTAGTCTGGTCCAGCAATCACTCACACCCCTGTAGTTACTGTCCTTTGTTCCAGTTTCTTTCAGGCATCTCTTTGGGGTGGAGCGGCTATCTTTTGTGCCAGCTGAAGACAAAATGGAGGGGTTTCCAGGGGCTTATATAGTCTCTCTTTTGTGGGTGGAAACCCCTCTCTCCCCCTGTGTAGAATCACAGCTACAAGATGGAGTTTTGGAGTCACATGGGCAAGTCACATGTCCATGCATGACTCAGTTCTCTACAGGCCAAGCCATTGCCCGCATGTTAGCCTGAACGTTCCCAGGAAAGCTCAGATGTGGATTGGCATCTATCAAGGTCCATTGTTATCCAAGTACTTCAATTTACTTGAATAACCCCTTCACACTATGTTGACCAAATCTGCCTTAGGTGCTTTCTACAGCAAACACTTTAAATACAAGCATAGAGCCAATGCTCATAACTTCAGATATAAAAATGATATATGCAAAAATGAATACATGCAGTAGAACATAACCTTTGCAAAGATATGTTACATGGCATATTTGCATAAAACATATTCCAGTTATGTCATATTTACACTTATAAGCATATTTCTATAAAGCATTATTGGATGCAACGACACAATCAGTATGGCACAAATTAAATGGATCACAAACTGGCTAACTGACAGATCACAAACTGGGGAATAATTACTATGGGGTCCCACAGGGAGTGGTCCTTGGTCCTACACTGATAGAGCTGTACATGAATTGGAATGTCCATTCTGTGGAAAATTTCACAATTCGGAACGTTGTTATTTTCTGAGTTGGATCAAAGAGTCAGAAATGTGAATTTTTCCATGGAACAGATTTAAAAAAATAATAATTCTGGGCAGGAAGCCAGCCAGGCAGCAATCTGGGCACCAACAGAATCCAACCACCTGCCTGCCAGGTGAGCAACCTGGGAAGCCTGGCAGCTGGTTAGCCAAGGAGAGCAGGAGTTTACCAGATGGAGAATTGGGAAGCCAGGGAGCCTGGGGAACCAGGCAGCTCACTCACTGACTGGCAGGAAACCAGGCAGCCCAGTTAGCCAACCTCCCTGACTAGTTTCCATCAAATTTTTTGATGGAATCAACACAGTCCTGCAGAATGTTTCAATTCTGTGGAATCAGCATTTTCCAAAGGAAAAGTGGTGTGTTGGAAAATTTTCAGTTAGTTCTATATGCTCTCTGCCTCCCTGCCTCTACCTGCCTGGTCTGCCCCTCTCCCTGGACTTCCCAGCTCTCCATCTTTCTGCATCCCCACCTGTCTGGGGAGCATCAGGCAGCCCCGGGAGCCTGGCAGCAGGTTAGCCCAGCAGGTAGGCCACTGGGATGCCAGGAATTCTGGGGACCGTATTTTGTTTCAGTTTTTCTTATATGAAATATTTTGGAATTTCAGTCCCCTGATCATTTTCAGGAATTGATTTTTCATCCTGATTCAGGATTGGAATTTTTGTTTTGAAAACTCAACATTTTTCGCAAACTGGAAATTCCATTTTCCCCGTCTGCTCTACTATAAAACATCTACTGAGACAGTTGGGACCAGATCCTCATCTGGCTCAGTTTCGAAGCCAAAGGTGCACTCAGGGACCTGCTGTGTATTTTCCCATCTCACATACAATACATGCTATTATATGCATCTGCTAAGTTTATTAACTGGGATCACTGGTCTTCATTTTACATCACACTGTCATCAACCATTCACCAAAATGACTAGTCATGTGTATGTGCACAACAATATTTGCAAAGACTGTGATCACATACCCTTATTGGTTTCATTGTATTGGCTGTGTTTGTGAGAGGTCCCACATGTTCAGGTTCACACACACTGTCTTACTGCCATTTAAGTGTCTCTTATACTGCTATTTTTCATATATCTACCAAGTGTTTTATTGGATTTTCCAATCTCCCATTTTCTGTCACTATTTGCTATAATCACAGACAGTCACCAACAATTCAGTAGTCACATGTGTGCGTTTATTCCCAGTTATGGGGGTTGCAGTCATCTATTTGTGTGTGTCCCATATGATTAATTACTTCAGAGCAAGACCTTTGGCTCCGGAGGCTTGTCTCACTCCCAGCTTATAACTGTGCCCCACCCCTTCTCATAAATAAGAACTCTATTCTATATATTTGCCAAGTGCATTGTTTCTAGGTACTGGTCTCCATTTTTTTTAGCACTGCTAACACTATTCCCCAACGCCACAGTTTCAAGAGTTTAGTAGTTCCATGTCGGCTTGTCCAGTTAGTGAGTGACAAGCTGGGTTGTAAACTACACTGCGCTAGCCTGTCATGCACAATCCATGTGGACCTTGCTATTGTGCACTAAAAGTTTCCTAGTGCACTCTGATTTAACTCTGTTTTGAAATGGGAGTATTATGTCAGTACACACGTACGTTAAATGTGCTGGATATATAAGAAAAAAAGTTTATCAAAAAGCTTTGCCTTTAAAACAAACTTATTTATTAAACAAAGGAAGTAGTATCCGTACTTAGTGAATTGAACTGATTGTTTTTGCCCATCATATCCTCCATGATTTTAGAATTAGTAGATCTCATCCTCTCACACCTAGTTTTTATTCACAGATTAGAAGAAGAAAATAAATATTTATAAACAAGGTTTCATGCTTTTCAACTCCCAGTCAGTTTCTCAACTTTTAATGAACTGGTCACCAAATAAACTGAAGTGAAGAAAAAATTCTCTCTGTACCAGCAGAGGAGGCTACTGCAGACAGAAGCTGGCTTAGCACGTCATCAAGCCCCAGTTCCAGGTACTTAGCCAGTAACTTCCATCAGTTCAGTGGTTTGACTTTCTTTAAAACTTGGAAGAAAATATATACTGCTTAATAATATTTTTTGTATTTAAATAATTTTAATAGATCATAATAATTTTAGGGCTTATCATAGATCATCAATTTAAAATTTAATTTTAAATAATTATAATAAGGAGTACATAATAATTATTATTTGGTTTAAATAATATTTCATTAAAAACCATTAATTTTTATCCACTCTGGTCTGTTCTACAACTCATGGGACTGATCCATTGATTTAGGATCAAGCCCATAAATAATGACTTTAAGAAATGGTGGCAAATACTGTACAAATAAAACAAACTGAAGCAGCTAATGGTTACATACATCAGTCAGTATAATAAACCTCTGCTGATTTATTATAGGTTTTTAATTCTTGCAATCTATAAAAAGGCTAAATTAATCATTGCTATAGAAACATATTAATATTTGGTTCAAATGACATATCTCTGCAGTGCAGTTTGCCTGGAGGAATAATAAAAAACTGATTATTAAAACAACTGGATTTGCCTCTGATTATAATACCACATGACAAAGGGAAGCAGCTGAATTACAAGGAGAAAAACTGGGAAAGTAAATGAAAAAGGATAGATAATGTTGAATACTATACATTAGTATTCACTAAGGAATTAAAGAGTATTAAAAACATCTTAAGATGGTCAGCAATGAAGTGTGAAATACACCATAGTAACATGTTAACCACTGCTAGGTCAGAATACAAAACAGCAGGAATAAGACATAATGAGAGGTCTAGTCCCATACTTTGACACTTAACTGCACTATACTACCTTTGGAAACATAGAGGAAGTTTTGAAATAGAACTGTGCAAACCAACTATCTTTTGTTTTGCCTGTATGCACATGTGAAAAATTAAATACTTTGCTAATGATCTAGGCCAGTGGTTTTCAACCTTTTTTTCATGTGCGGACCCCTAAAAAATTCGAATAGACGTTCAGACCTCTTTGGAAATCTTAAATAGTCTGCCAACTCCCAGGGAGCCGCGAACCAGGTTGAAAACCACTGATCTATGGTAACAACCACCTTCTGCAAACCTCCTGGAGTCCATGGACCACAGGTTGAAAACTACTGATACAAGATTACATTTCATCACCGGACACAACTGTATGTTCTGGAAGTTGCTAATCACAAATTTGCCTCAGAGATTAAAGGAACCATTTCACAGTGAAACAAACTTCCTTTGTGTGTACAAAATGGTACATTTCCACTTGCAGAAGTTACCGGCTGTTTTCTCCAACACAAGCAAAGAAAAAAAAATTGAGATGAGATTAAAAATTGTTTGGAGGTTTTTGGAAATCAAACCAAAAAAAATCCATTGGTTTTGCAAGTATGAAGAGTTGTTATTTACACTGGTTTTTTTTTACATAGGATTTGTTTGTGATTTACAAACCTAACTTAGACTAATATTAGAAATGTGTAGGTAGTGAACCACCTGCTTTTCTCAGGTAGCCCAACCTACTAATAACGTTCAAAGTTTTACTCGGGTGTTTCATAATCATATAAGGGGCCTGATCTTGAAAATCCTCATCTCATAGGAGTATGCCTTATTGAGGTGAATAATAGTGACTTCAGTGGAACTCAATTTGTGAGTAGGCAAGAGTGTGGGATAACTCTAGGACAAGTTGAGATGTCCTTAGTTCGATAGGGGGGGGTAGTGTAGACCTAGCCTCAGAGAAAGCCATGAACACCAGGGTCTGGTGTTAGGGTCTGGAGATATTACTCTCATTGAGGATACTATAAAACATGTCCTGCTAAAATACTTAATGGCTCAAAATGTGCTCATGGCTTCTCTCTCATACACTCTATTTGGTTCTGCCTTTATATTTGACATGTACGAAAAGCACAATACAGGCTAATATATGTTATCAATATAATGTATAAGCACTAAGGAAGAAATAAAAAGTTAGGAAGAACAACAGAAAAAGTTCACATTGAGTTTTGATATGGGATATCTCACATTCCATGACAGAGGCAGAATAAGAAGACACATTCACGTTGTCAAATGAGAATATCTTTTTTCAATACAAAATGTGAATGGAATTTCCTTTTTACCAGTTCATCATGGCTTAAGATCAATGTACTGAATTAGATCGTTGTCAGGGGGCAAAGGAACAATGCTACTACACAAGCATTCTACAGTATCTTAAGTATATTTTGGACTATATATATATCCTACAGGAAGTGGGTTCACAGCGACTTGAGAAATCTACGACTTTCCTGAAAAGTTGGGTTTGGTGGCATACTTGAAAGCATTGGTTGCCACCCGTCCTGATAATCTATTTAAGCAGAGTGTGATGCAAAACTTTCTATGTACTTCAGAAACAAGCTTATAAATATCAGAGGGGTAGCCGTGTTAGTCTGGATCTGTAGAAGTGACAAAGGGTCCTGTGGCACCTTATAGACTAACAGAGGTATTGGAGCATAAGCTTTCGTGGGTGAATACCCACTTAATTGGATGCAAAGCTTATAAATGTGTCAGTTACATGACCCCAGTCCAGCTGAACAAGAGTAGGAACAGAAAATTTCTCCCTGATAATTTCCTTTCTGCTAGCAGCATCTCCCACAATTCTGGATGTCTGGGCTGTTTCCCTCCTCTAGGCAGTTTATGGAGGCCGATCAAAGTCTTGGTGACACGTGCTCTGGCCACGCCCATGTGCTTGCTGCCAGATGAGTTATTTCAAAGCTGTAAAAACTTGTATAATAATATTAGTAACAAATACCCCAATGGTAATTAGACTAACTATGTAGAGTAGACCCAAAATGGTCACATAGTAAAGACCCCACTAAGCATCTGACCTTTTGGCTCGTAACCCAGCCAGGATGGGTTGAATTGTGGGAGATGCTGCTTGCAGAAAGGAAATTATCGGTAAGACATTTTCTATTCTGCTGCCCAGCATCTCCCACAATTCTGAACATCTGGGAAGTTACAAGCAATGAACAGATGTAGGGAAAATTATAGAAAAGGTCAGAAAGAGAGAAAAATATGGTACCTCTCCCCATTTATAAGATTTATAAGGACAATATTCTTTCTGGGCCTATGCCTAGAGCACCTTCTTGCCAAAGGAAGCCTCTACAGACAGGAAGGCCACCTTATAGTGCTTGATAAAGGTAGTAGCTGTTGACCTGGTGGCCACCGTGCAAATTTCCGATGTGGATGCATTTGCTCTTTCTGGCCACAAGGTGTCCAGGGATCTTGGGGAGAGTGCCTTGATGCCTTCTTGTATCAGCATCTTCCAAGCCATGTACGCCGCCACAATGCATAGCCTAATCCATTTAGCAATGGAGTACCTGGACGCTTTGTGTCCTTGTCATTTGGGGTGAAAAGATATGAATAGGGTGTGTGACAGACCCAGGCCAGTTGAGTACAACAAAGTAGTAGCATGCAGATATACTGGCCACTGGATTACCAGTTTTCTGTTCCCTGACTGACCAGAGCAGGGACTGCTCCAGGCTAATGAGGACACCTGACTCTAATTAACCTGAAAAGAGTCAGGTGAGGCCATTAAGGTGATGTGAACACCTGACTCTAATTAAGGCTCTTCTGAGCATATAAAAGGACTCACTCAAGTCAGGCTGAGGGGAGCCAGAGGAGAGGAAGTGCTGTGGCTACTGAAGGACTGAGTAAATGAGGACACCCTCAAGCCATCAGTAAGGGAGCCCTAAGGTAAGGGTGAAGAAGTGAGAAGCGGGAGAGCTGTGGGGAAGTGGCCCAGGGAAAATGTAGCAACTCTGGCAGTGAAAGGTCAGCTGCCCACAGCTGCTACCACTAGGGTCCCTGGGCCGGAACCCGGAGTAGAGGGCGGGCATGGGTTCCCCCGCAACCTGTCACTACCAACAACAGAGACTGTGGGAGTTCTCTCACCAACCTTGTGCGGGCTTATGATGAAAAGGGCTCAGTAGACTGTAACCCTGGTCCTAGAGAGAGAAGGGCTATGTGGAGGATTGCAGTGAGCCTCTGAGGCTAGCATAAACCGCCTAGAAGCGCGGGACCCACCGGGACAGGGTCGGAGCTCTGCCACAGGTGCCAATCTTCTCATGGATTCTATACGTTTGAGGTAGATTTTCACAGCTCTTATGATATCTAAGTTGTGTCAGCTCTTCTCAGTGGGGTGTTGTAGCCTTGGAGAGAACAAAGGAAGAAGCGAGGAAGGGTTCACCTTAGGAATAAATAGTTCTGAGCACCACCTTATCCTCAAGGAACATACTGTTAATGCTCGTGCATAGTAAGGCTGCCAGCTCCGACACTCGCCTGGCAGATATGATGGCTACCAGAAAGTAAGTTTAGGTGGGCAAATAGAATGCTGACACTAACATCAGTGGTTCAAAGGGATGACTTGTCAGGGCTCTCAACGAAAGCAGTGGGTCCCATTTTGGAAAAAGTGGACTAGCTGCCAGTTTGGCTAATCAGATTGCTCTAATAAATCTGGCTACCTGGGGTTTCTCTGCCAGGGAACCCAAGGATTCTGCAAACATCATATCACTAAAGGCAAACACCTGATGTGCTATGGTGCTGGGTTGGAGACCTTTGTCAAAGCCTTCTTGGAGAAAGTCCAAAATAGCCAGAAACACTGGTTTCCTGGGATTTGCCTTGTGTTCCTGGCATCAGTCACAAAACCTGGTCCAGATAGACGAGTGCACTTTTAGTGTTGATATTCTTTCAGATGAAAGAAGTCTTGATACTTTGGAGGACAGACCCAGAGATACTAGTGCTTCCCTTTCAGTAGCTAGGCTGTTAGATTTGGCTGGTTTGGGTCCAGATGATGAAGAGTACCACACAAGAGACTGTCCTGTTGCTTTCAAAGTGAATAGGGTTGTGAAAAATAGGGTCTCCTTGACCAATATGGAATTATCAGCATCACTGTTGCATGCTTTCACTTTATGTTCTTTCATAATGGGAAAAGTGGAAACGTGCAGAGGAGACCCTGCAGCCATCTGTGCAATAGAGCATCTGTCCCCACAGATGCGCGGTCCACCTCCCTGGCAAAGTATTTTGGTCTCTTTGCATTCTCATGGTTCATGAATAGGTCAGTTGAAGGAAGGCTGAATGTTTGGTTGATTCAGGCACCATTCAGAGGCTGTTGCTGGCCTTGTGCCTGCTGAGCCAGTTCACTTTTCAGTTCAGGTCTCCTTTTATTTGAATCACTCTGAGGAATAGGAGAATGGTCTATCCACTGCATGATTTCTATTGCTTCACGTGCAGTGCTGGGCTCCTTGTTCACCATTGGTTGTTCCATGTTGTCTGATTGAATCAGCACATGGTTCCTCTCCAAACTGGACTGGAACATCACAGCACCCGCTTGACCACTCTTAGCTCCAGGAGGTTTATGCTGTGAATCCTTTCCTCCGGGCTCCAGATGTCTTGAGCTGTTTGGGACCCAAAGTCTGGTAGATCTTTGCTATTGAAGTGTCTATGTCTGCTCCTAACTGAGTTATTTTGGTGGACAGAATCAAGGAATTTTTCTTTACATTTACAATAAAGCCATGTGCCGGCAAGTGATTCAGCATCAAGGATGTGGCTGTTGCCGGGGTTGAACCTCTGATCCAGATGTCATCCAGGAAGGGATATAGGTGGATATCCTCTACCTGAGTCTGGCTGTGATTACCCCCAATGTCTCTTTAAAGACCCTAGGGGCCAAGGGCAAACCAAATGGAAACGTTCAGTACTATATTGCTTCCTGCTGTATGCAAACCTTAGAAATTTGCGATGGCATGGTATGAGGAGGATATGGAGGTATGCATCTGCCAGATCTATTGATGTCATAAAATCCCCTGGGACAAGGACAACACCATAGAGGCCAGGGTCTCCATCTAAAACTTTGTTTTCTTCATCCACTTGTTGAACCTTTTGAGGTAGAGAATGGTTCAGATTCACCCCTTGCATTTCTGATGCATTTCTGAAGAAGATGAAGAGGTATCCTGAGAATCTTCTCTCTATTACTCCCATATCTAAAAGATGAGATCCTTTAATTTTAGATCAGATTGCACTTCACAGGGTCATTGGAGACAGGGGATAAGATGAAGAATGGATAGGGTGGAGCCTGTCATTTGAGGGTGTATCCCTGACTCACCATCTCCCTGACCCACTTATCCATGGAAAATGCAACCCTCTCTTCCAGGAAATGGGAAATTCTGCCCCCTATCTCCAGTTCTAGATGAAGGCCCACGTGGTCTTTGTCAGGAAGAGGCTTTGAGAGCGGCAGGGTTCCCTCTGGACTTCTCCGCCAAACCTCTGTTCCATGGCTTTCCTTTGGAGAGTCTGCTGCCCCTTAGCTGGTATCTCTGCAAAAAGGAAAGCCGAAAAGAGCGCCTATGTCTGAAGGCTGGTCTGTACTCTCTCCTGATGGCACTAAGTGTGCCCACTTGAAGGAGTGTAGGGGAACTGCAACCTCAGGGGATTATTTGAAGGGAAAGAATTTACTCTAGGGTTTACTCTCAGGGGTCTGTTCGTGTTGAATCTGAATTGTGGAGACAACCTTGCTGCACATGGTCTCAAATTTCTCAGGGGAAACAAAGCTTTACAGAGTTTTTCCCAGTCCTGTATGGATTGAGAGTCCAACAATGCATCATCCTTAGTGGAGGAGGAAGAGGAGGAGGAGGACTCAGACCTCTTAGATCTTTTGTGCTTTTTCTTCGGCTTTTTTCCTTTCTCTGATTTTTTTATACGCTTTGAGATTGTGTGAGCTCTGTTGCCAATTTGGTAAGGGCTTGTGTGGCTAGTCTTCCTTAGGGCCAGAAGCCCTTTGAAGATTTCTCTATGAGTCCTCCCTGGATGGGTACCACTCCTCCTGGGAGGGAGGAAGGCAACAGGATTCCAGAGAACTCATAGCTGAATTGGGAGGAAAGTGGGCTGTTTATGAGCCCTGTTTCTTTACCCAGGGCACTCAGGACCCACTATAAGACATGGTGGGGGTGGATTTGTGGCCCTGCAAGTCTCTGTTCTCCATGGACTCCTTGGGATTTACCCCCTGAATTGGCTGACTGGGATCCTCCTTGTCTTTAGAGCCTCTGTGCTGCTCAGAGACTCCTGGTCCATGTTTCCCATGTTGGAGTCATGGCTGCTGCAGTGGGTAGGGAACCTCGCATGCCTATTTGACTCATAGCCCCGGTACCTAACAGAGCTAGGGACAGAAGGCTGGGTGCAGGTTGGGCACAACTCACTGTCTGCGGAGCACGCAAGGGTTCTCTCACAGATGGAGCACCGCTTAGAATTTCTTTGCCGCTTTTTAGGCTGCTGTCCCTTGCTTGGGAGGTGCAGAGAGGTCAGCAGGGAGATTCTGTAGCGGAGGCTCATATGGGTTAAGTCACCTGCCTGTAAACCAATCCAGGGAGGATAAAGGGCTAGAGAGGGTGAACGCTGCTCACAACTGCTCCCCCGCAAATAGCCCATAACTGATTGAAATGAAGAAAACAGATGGAAGCAACGGAATCCCTGTCCACATGCTGCTGTGGAGGCAGAGAGACTGGTGGCAAGTGGGAGCAGAGGGAAGTCCAGAACTTGCAGCACCAAGACTTGGATCCACCTCCATGAGCTGCCGAGATGAGGGGAAGAACTCAGACCTCCAGGATTGTGGGAGAAGCTGGGCTGCAGAAAAATAGTTTGTACTCTGACTTTGAACATGTTTTAATATCTCTTGATCCCAACGTTACATGTTCCTTACTCATTTAGAAATCTCTGAACTGCAGGGATTATGCCAGCTTCTAACACCAAGAGCACACTTCAGCTTATTTTTAGGATTACAAGTCACAGAAAGCTGCACTGTGCTAAATTACACATTGTGACTGCGAGGTTCTGAACCACATGGAAGAACCTTGTCGGCCTCAGTGATTCTTCATCCTCATTAAAATTTTAACTGAAAATGTATTTTTCCCCCATACACAGTTCTTTATTCCTTTTTCATCATCATCATGGCAAATTCCATAGCCTCCTTGCATAGCGAGTACCTCCCAGATCGATCTCTAGCGAGGTCCGTAAAATGGTCTGACTGGATATTCGGATTATGTCCCTCTTTGGTGAACTTATCACACCACTGAAGTTTTGGTGCAGCTGCGTAGTGGCATTACGTGATAAAAATGATTCAGAATTCATTGGTCTTCCATGCTAATATGTCCATACAGAGAAAGTCGCCAAACTTGAACCAGTGCTGATGGAGGCTATTGGTGGATTTGGCAACAAATATCTTCATTGCTGATCTTGTCCTGCCACATGATGACATCTTGATCAGAGGTTCAACCCCGGCAACAGCCATGTCCTTGATGCTGAATCTCCTGCCAGCACACGGCTTTATTGTAAATGTCAAGAAAAGTTCCTTGATTCTGTCCACCAAAATATTGGTAACTCACTTAGGAGTGGACATAGACACTTCGATAGCAAAGATCTACCCATTTCTAGCTCTAGCAGCTAATGAAGACTCATACCTTCTGTTATTATTTTAGCTCTCCAACTGGATGGTTTATCACTGTAGAAGGTCACAAGCTACTCTCAGTTGACTTCAGTGGAGTTTACTGGATTGAAACTGGTGTAACTGAGAGCAGTACAGGGCTCCAAAGGTTTTGAGATACAGAGGATGGGCTTGATTCTACCATCTCCTTCTCCTCTAAAGAACTTCTGAAATCCCACTAATCCACACATGCCACCCCTACCTAGTCCATTATCTTGTACTGCCCTAGCTGTACCTTTGAAGAAGAGCTTCATTTCATTCTCTGTTGTATATTTTACCAGCTGGAAAGGGACATTTACACATATGCACTATATGAATAATAAATCATAAACATCACTTGTGATATGAGTTGGGTTTAGTTGATACCTGTTGTCTCCTGGGTAAATTTACTGGTGAGCACACAGGTCCATCTGACTGATATTGCAACCTTATTTTCCCTCCTAGAAAATGCTAAGTAGGAGGAATTAATCAGACCACAATATGCTGTGTGAAAGGAAGTCTGATTAGGAAAAGGTTGTATATCTCCTTAATGAGCACCTGCTGTAAGAGAAGCTGCCAATATCCTGTGCCGTATCCTCTACCAAGAGTAGAGAAGTAGGTATTGATTGGTGCCTGTAGGGTGTGGGAAGCACTGTTAAAGGTCTCATGAGAGCACAGCCCACTCTATTTCCTTTGAGATGTGTGAGCTGCCAGTAATAACATTATTCCTGCAGTACCCGTAACACAAATCTGCAGTGCCATGGAGCAGAACCGACAAAGACTTTTTACACAACCTGCAATTCAAACAAGAATCTCATTTACTAACAATGTCATTTTAAAGCAGATATATTAAATAAAGCACAATTCAATGTTTCTAAGTAGCACATTGTTGTGGGAAAGACACTTTGTACAATGGGGATTTCTTATCTCTAGTGATGCCAGCTCAGAAAGCTGAGACGGATTATATGTGATGTGGTAAATGTCACTTAGTCACAATGTGAGATGTCCCTCCAAACATTCAGGGATGAGAAGAAAACAGACAGAGCAACAGTCATTTTGTACCACTTACACTGTAAGTGTACACTGTAAGTGTAAGTGGTACAGAAAGTTTAGTCACCAGAGAACCAAGGAAAGGCTGCCAACTTGGTTGGGCAAACAGAATGGAGGAGGGGGAGAAAGAGAGAGAACTACAGATGCTTGAATTGTTATGAGAATTTTAAGAGTCTAAATTTAATTAACTGAGCAGATATTTTTGGAAGCAAAACACTTATTAACATGATGGTCATATTAAAATTATAACTGGATTGTTTATTGGTATAAAATATGTCACTTGAACTAGCATTTCCATATAATATGCTATGATTTTGCCTCAAGGGCCATGCTTACACTTTTTCTTGAAGAAGAATTAAATAAAAGAAAGGAATGTTTTTTTTTCTCAACTGTGTTTTACATAATTATACAGATGAGTTTGCACTTCAAAAGATACGTTAGAAACAGGGTATTTGGAAATGAATCAATGATGATAAGACCCTTTAGCACTTCTTTGGCTGTTCAATGCAATGATCTTTTCAAGCACTTTGGGGAAATACATTTGCTAAAGTACTTAAAGGTTCTAATTTAGTACGAATAATTTTGGTGATGCTGCTGCAATATAAAAGACTATAAACAACTACTTTGCAAGAAAAGATGGCATGTCACTCCATTTCTTTGAAATACTTTTTTTTGGGGTAGGGCTAAAGGTGAGTAGATGAAGGTTACTTATAAGTAGCCAGAGTTTCTTTGGGATGAGCCTCTAGACATTGTATTAATGGGATATGTACTAACCACTGACATATATTTCATTAATGGGAATATGGAGAGGTCCATTTGAAGATGAGGAGAAGGCCACTTGAGCCTTGGGTTCTCAACCTGGGGGCGGGTGTGCGTGTGTGGCACAACCAATTTTGAGGAAGACGTGGCCACCTTCCCTTTCTTTATGGTTAGATGTGGGGAGGGTGAAGGGTCCTGAAATATTTTTCCATTGTAACAGGGGGTCAAGGTGTGGAAAAGATTGGGACATACTTTAATTCTTGATCGGGGGACACCTTTTACTGCAACCAAGCCTCTTGCACAAATATGTTTGTGCAAACTGAGTGACATCCTACAGCCAATGTATATATTTTCTCTTACATTAAAAGAAATAATAGAAACAGTAGCAGGAAGGCCCAAAGAGTGGACATATCACACTGCTATTTTCAAACAACATAAAAAGACAGATACATTGAATTATTCTTAGCACTGTTTATTGAATTTGGAAGTGACAGAACCTATGCTATGCCAGTCTTTTTATGGGAGAGAACGGTAAAGATTAGGATGCCAGCAACTATAGTAGAGTGCATCATACCTAAACGGCTCAGAGACATGCAGCATACTGTACACATTGCAATTGAACTGATGCTATCAGCTGCCAATGTGATGTGGCTGTGAAAAAGACTAATGCAATCCTAGGATGCATCAGGTATTTCCATACAGAGTGGGAAGTGTACAAGGCACAGGTGAGCCCTCATCTGGAATACTGTGTGCAATTCTGGCCTCGCATGTTTAAGAGAGATGAATTGAAACTGGGACAGGTGCAGAGAAGGCGTACTAGGGTGATCAGAGGAATGGAAAACCTACCTTATGTGAGGCGACTCAAATACATTGGCTTGTTTAGCCTAACCAAAAGAATGCTGAGGGGAGATATGTTTGCTTTTTATAAAAACATCAGAGGGACAAATACCAGGGAGGGAGAGGAGTTATTTAAATTAAGTGGCAACGTGGACACAAGAACAAATTTATATAAACTGTCCATCGACAAGTTTAGGCTTGAAATTAGACGAAGATTTCTAACCATCAGAGGAGTGAAGTTTTTGGACAGCCTTCCAAGCGGAGCAGTTGGGGCAAAAAACTTAACTGGCTTCAAGACTGAGCTTGATAAGTTTATGGAGGGGATGGTATGGGGAGACTGCCTATAATGGCATGTAGCCATTCTGCGACTGTTAGTAGCAAATATCCCCAACCGTCAGTGATGGGACACTAGATGGGGAGGGCTCTGAGTTACTACTGAGAATTCTTTCCCAGGTGTCTGGCTGTTGGGTCTTGCCCTCATGCTCAGGGTCCAACTGATTGCCATATCTAGGCTCTGGAAGGAATTTTTTCCCCAGATCAGATTGGCACCCTGGGGTTTTTTCACCTTCCTCTGCAGTGTGGGGCCTGGGTCACATGCAAATTTTAAGTTGAATAAACGGTGGATTTTATGTAACTTGAAGTCCTTAAACCATAATTTGAAGACTTCTGTAACTCAGACAGAGGTTATGGGTTTATTACAGAAGTGGGAGGGTGAGGTTCTGTGACCTGCAATGTGCAGGAGGCCAGACGAGATGATCACGATAGTCCCTTCTGGCCTTAAAGTCTATAGGTCTATGATGCAGTGGCTCAACAAAATGGCTTGGTTTAAATGTCAGTGCTTCTTTAAAAAAGAAAGAAACATTGCCTGTAATAACAGGGTAGATGTTTTGAGTCTTTCATCAGAGTACGAGAATAAGTTTTGCAAGCCCCTTGACCTCTGCCTGAAAACTGAATGATGGTTACTTCGTGAGTGACTAAAGGTCTGGTAAATTGCTTGGCTTCCCACTGTCATACTGTGATATAGTAAGCATGTTTGGAAAAACTCAGTCAAAATGATGCTTGTCTCTGTGCTAGCCACATCTTGGTGAAAGAGTGAGAGTCCCTGTACTGTGACTTTAACAGATGGGAAAAATCTACACACATTCACTACACGTGCCAGGCAAGCAAAACAAGTATTAACAATGAGAAAAGGTGGGTTAGTACTCAGGGAAACATTATTTCAGCTTCTTACAAACTAGATTTTCTGTGTTTCAGCTTTCATCCAAACAAAGTTTTGCTTTTGGAAATTGTTGACACTCGGAAGTGGCAAGATATTAGTAATTATGACCTCTAGACCAGACAGAGAAACTTTCATTGTATTGAGGGTTTTGTTTTGTTTTTTCACTCAGATGGGTATCTTCAAAATCGTTGACCTTTCAGTTAACAAGCAACTTTAGAGGAAACACTCAAAGTGTCTAACCACAGAGCTAATAGTTACAACTGTTTTATTGACTGAAGCTCAAAGCCTTGAGGCTGGAGTTTTCAAAGGAGTTTATGTGGATCTGCATTTTCTCACCTGCAGCATTCAGTAGATATCTTGGTACTGTTTAATCTCACAATAAGATAAACTCTGTCTACCCATTGCTTACACTGGTTTAGATCCACGGATCTTTTAGCAATGGTGTGAGCCCTAGCATTGACAGGCTGCAGCAGCCATTTTTAACACCGTACTGACCTGCTCCAAACATTGGTGTTCCAGCTACACTAGGGTTCTCAATGCAGCTAACGTCATCACCGCCAGTCAGAAATGGCAGGGAATAGTTTAGAAAATGTCCCTAGAGTAGACAGGGCCATAGAATCTACACCAGGATTTTCACCTGTGCTACCAGACTTCTGTAATAATAGAGTTCTATTTCAGGAGGCCAGTTTAAATGACGCTTGAGAAGAAGGGAAACTGAATACTACAGAGGCCAAAAGAAGCATAATCAATCTTTTTATTAACAACATTTTGGGCATGTTTTTTCTTTTCTGATCACCTTCAACAATCCCTGCTGCTGTGTTTTAAGGGAAGAAGAATATATTATCTTAGAATTGTGCAAAATAGATGCAACATTGTTCATTCATTTTTTGCCAATTCCTTTTGCTCATATTTTCCCCAAATTATTAGTGTGACAATTCCACTTCCAATCTGAAATCTTGTACTTGCCAGATGTCACGTGGAAACATTGTGGCAGACATTTTTGGTAGTTTTGGCTTGTAACACAGAAGAGAGAGGTACAGGGGAGTGCAAAAAAGTATAACTGGCCTCTTGCCTGGTAACACTTTCCTGGAGAAGCCATGGCAGTGGGACTGTGTCTGAGAACTTGGTATCCTAGCCATGCGGGGAAAGGAAGACACTGCCTCATCCCAACTTTTGGACCGGCAGCGCTTTGTACCTCTCCCACATCCACTAGATCCCACATCCTGCAGTCTTGGAAAGGCAGTGGGCCAAGCTGAGCCACTGATGTGAGTGTTAGCAACAGAACTGGGGAGAAGAGCAGCAGGAAATTATTGCTACTGAACAGGAGCAGGTGTTGGCCCTCACCACTGCTGTCTCATGGCAGTAACTGGAACAACTAGAGCAAACCCTGAAAGAGGAGCTAATGATCTCTGAATACCAGCATGGTGAGCACAACGAGGCATCGCTTATGTCACTATTAAAATAGGACTTAGGTGCTTTTGAAATTCCCACCTTTAGGTGATTAAATATTGAAACTTTTGCCCATAGTCAAAAATATCCATAGGTGTTACCACCACATGCTCATGATTTAGAATTTTCTGCTTAACTAATCTATGTATGTTTCCAATGTATTCATCAGTGTAGCATCTCGGTGGACTACAGCATTAGGAGAAACATAGGTTTGTCCATAGTCTCCCCTGCTGTCATCCACTCCTATCCCTTTTACTTTTTTCATTATGAATTTCCCCATTTTACATCCCATCCTCTAAAAAGTCAGGGCCCAATTTTATATTTATAAAAAACCCATAGTAATCAACCGCTAGCATATGGGATGTTTTGAATTGCAGGCTTCAAGGTATTTAGATCATATTTACTGAACTTGTACCTTGCTGTCTCACTCCCCTTTTACTGATGGCGGATGCACTAATTCACCGATTAAACATTAATACTGATGGTGGCCGATTTGCTAAATAGAAATAATAAAGATTCCCAAAATTATAGCAGCAGCAGCTGCTGCTATTACATATTGGCATTTGAGACCTGTATTGATATATTTTAACAGTGTGTTTGAGATACCTAGTGATACGTTCAATACTTGAGTCAATATACCTCATGAAAATCAGTGATAATTACTGTATCACCTTACAGAGGGCTCTTGGTGCTTGCAACATTTGCCTTAATGTTCAGGGCTGTGTGCTTCTGCCTATTAGAATCATATCAAGCAAAGCCATACATCAGCCCAGAGAAATTCTTCTCTAAAAGTAAAACAAAGCAGTGAAGCCATGTTTCACAAACACAAACCTGCCTCTGCTGTGATGTCTCCAACTCACCATCATCTGAAAACCACTTGTGACTCCTGAGGCCACTGTTATGACTAATTCATGCAAACACAACTGTCTCCACTATATCATGTTCTCACCCATTCACACAAACCAACATCCATGACTATAGGTGATACTTTGGACATAAATGTCAGGGACCACAAATCATTAATCACTTTTGAAAATCTTGGCCTTTTTTCAATAGAAAATCATCACATGACCAACATCTCCTGTGTTGAAAATAAGCCTCTGTATTTTTCCTGCCATGTGGTCTCATAAAGCAACCGGAGAGAACTCAGTTCAGGGACCTTTGGTGGGTCAGGGAATCTTTCTATTCCAGACTGTCAGTCTGATTTTGGCCCAGATTGCTAGTGTCTGAAGGCTATTATTATCTGATGGGTATTCAGTACCTTGTGTAAAATGGATTGGTGCTCTAGTCTAAGCCCAATTTCTAGGGAATAAGTATCCATACCACAAAACTTCAGTCACCACAGTTGGCCCTTGTTGGCAGGGTACCCTTCCCAGCCCCAAGGCCAATAACTGGATTACTCTCTTACTTCTACACCAAATCCTCTAGTTTAGAGTTAAAGGTTCAGCGTGGAATGCTGACTATGCCGGTAATTTACCAGGAGTGTTTCTGGGGATAAATAAAGGAATTTGCACTGAGTCTTTCCACTGAGTCCTTCAGTGGACTGTGGATCAGTTCCTAAAGTTGTCAATCTGCCAACTTCCACAGACACCCAAAATGAGAGTCTGAATCAGGCTTTGATTTCCCAGCATGAGCCTTTCTACATATTAAAATCTGAATGTTGATGAAGGATAAAACAAGTTACTATTAAACCTCCTACAATGTTAACTCCCCCACATCTCCCCCACAAGCAACGATGACAGTTTGCAAAAACTAAGATTGCAGATTGTAAGGAAATCATAAGTAAATAAAGACAGATAAACCAGATGACTTCATACAGTATATCACAGAAAGCAAATGACACTATTTGACATGGATTACTGACAGCAGCCCAGCGGAAGTCACATTTTACCTCCTACATATCAATCGTATCCTTCAAAACGTTGCCAGTGAATACTCTAAATTGCAAGCTACAGAGCAGCCTCATAAGTATCACCTTATTAAACTCTCCTCTATCATTGTAATTTAATTTATTTGGTGCCAAGCCCATTTTTGCTCAGGATTGTTTTTCAATACCTGTGGTAATGGATCATTTACCTAGAGGACATTTTATTTCATTTTTACAATTCTAATCTAATCTGCAAGGTAATGGAATTGTTTTAGCAGCTGTAAATTCAGAGGCACATATAATAGCTTGATTAGAAAACAAGCTCTTTCTTTGCTGATGGTTTTAAAAATGAATGTTTCCCTAATTTTCATGTGTAAGATTATAAACTGTATGATACTCCTGAGGTTAGATAGAATAAAAAGGGCTGTGTTCCATTATCACAATTTTATGTAAAAAAAATATAATAAACACAGAAAGGTGCTTGTTCTTATTTTATTAACAACATTGAAAAAATTCAAAATCAGTCTCTATGTTTCTCAATTTGCACAGTGTGTTTAAGCTTTTTAAAATATCCCTTGTGAAATATTTAACTACTCAGTCAATACATACCTATACGTTTCAGACCATTGTACGGTTTTCCCTTCCTGCAAATATTTTTGAGAGTTTTTGAATTTTTCCCCATCTCAAATTGGAATAAAAACAAAAACAAACCGAACCCCCACTTTCCCCCTCCCCCCAATTGAAATGTTTCATTTTGGTAATTTTGAAATGTTTTGTTTCAATTTCAACCTTTTTCTTTTTTTTAACCTTTTGTCAGTCTCATTCGCTAAAATTTCAAAACAGTCATTTCAAACCAGAAAATAGTTTTTTCTTTTCAAAAGTGACAAACTGAAATGTTTCTACAATTTCAAAACATTTTTTCTCTGCATGTTTTCAAGTTGGGTAATTTGTTTCATGAGCAGTGTTGTTTATGACAAATCACCATTTCTTGATGAAAAATGATTTGTCCGAATATTCCCTACCACCTCTCTAGCAACGATGCCTTTAAATTTCTAAGCAATGTGCTCTCGAAAGAGGCAAGCAACCATTTTGCTTTCTTCTGGATGCAGCCTGCCACAGGGGGGACACAGACTGCGCTACCTCACAGAGATTTGATTTTGTTCTTTTCTTTCTTGTTTTTCATTCATCTAAAATACAAGTCATTCAAACCGTAACTGCATGGTTACACTTGGAGTATGGAAGGATACAGCAACCATGGGAAAAGCTCTGCATCAGTACTGAAGATCTAACTCCACGGGAAATTTCCAGCTGGATCCCATGTAACAGTGTTCCTGGTTTGACAATTTAATACTACTCCTCTCCACGCTACCAGAGCTCTTTAGCAAACTTTTTTTTTTTTTCATATTATCAAATAAGGGCCTGCTCTTGCAAAGTACCAAAGGCCAGATTTTTAGGCGCCCAGTGGGATTTTGAAAATCATGTAGGCACCTAACTCCTGTTGGGAATTAGGCACCTGGAATACCACCAGATGCCTATCTGCATCTGTAGGTGTCTAAATATCTTTAAAAATCTGTCCCCAAGTGCCTTTAACTTTCAGTTCAATTGGTAGTTGAGGGTGTACAGCACCCTGGAACCCCAGACCCTAAATGTGGGGTGGAAACACACTCAATCTTCAAACCGTTTTGATGGTAATCTGGGTAACAATCACACAGAAACAATCACATCTTTGCTAAAACTCCCATTTCAATTAGATCAAGTGGAGAAGATGACATATGGGTCTATATCCCCCTTCGAGATTTCTCACCAAGGCTCCAATTCAGCATGTGCTTAACTCCCACTGAAGACAATGAGAATCAAGCATGTATTCCAGTGCTTTGCTGCCCAGAGATAGACAGCTGAACCAGGGCCAAAGGAGCAACATGGGGGAAGGGCAATTTGTTGAAATTATGATCTATATTAGCCCCCAAATATTCCAAGGAGTGTTTCAATACTTTAAATTGCAGCTTTCAAGACAACACCTTTCCACACTTCATTGAACTCTTCAGCTATCTCAGTGTTGGTCTTAAACCCAATCATTTCTTTAACAAACATTGGATGGGTCAGTACAGGTTATATACCATGAGCGATTGGTTTATCCCTGCACGGAATCCCTGGAGTTCCTCTACACTCTTGAATTTTCCGATGTAGCAATATCTAAAGAAAATATAAGAGCATAAAGAGACAGTGCCTGGCAGGCAGCTCTGCCACATCTTCTTCCACAATTGAAAAGCTGCCTAGGAGGAACCATTTACAAACACAGCCACCGTGGGACATTTCTATCTGATCAATCCGATGGATGAATTTTGATTCACCTCAGATCTGTAGTACGCAGAATGCCTTCAATCATAGCTAATACATTTCCTGCATCGAGAACAAAAGCAGCCCTTGGAGACGTGCAGAGTTACTTATTGAATTACGGCATATTTCGAATTGTTCTTGTGTTGTCCATTAATGGGGGCCCCTTGACAAAGCTCACGTGGCCAGGGTTAACTAATTTCTGAAGCTTCCCCTGCTAGCTTGCAGTGTGGCCACACACCTGCAGTCAGCATTAAGCAAGGACATCAGTCTAACCCCCACAGGTCTCTGAGTCTTCTAGCAGCTTTCTGAATTAATTGTTGCAGCAGGGATCTTGTTTCCAGGGAACAATTAAAGAGTTTTAGGAAGATAGGGTCTGGCTGCTGATCCTGGCAATAGAATTCATACCTGTACCCATCATCTCCAGAAATGCCTTTACCAGCCTTTTAGAGCAAGCTCATTCTTCTGGGACTAGGTTTTTCATGTCTCTCTGTATCATCCATGTGCAGCAATTTGATATCTTACAAGAACTCCCTAATCACCTATGGGTTATAAAGAGAGGATGAGGCATACAGCTTTTTACCAAAGTCCATGAAAGCCTGTTTGATCTCTTTTGGATCCTTAGTTATCTTTCCCATAGGGGAGACTTTATATTTGAAATTACTGGGGTTTTGTGATGTTGCCGAGTTTTCTGTCCTAGTCATGTTCCAGCCTTCTTTCCCTTTTAATAATACTGCTGCATAGCCCAAGGGAAACAACTGTGCTTTTGATTTGGATACATTTTAAATGATAAATTAAAGTAATAGATTTTAGCCTTTTTTTTAAAGTCTATTGTTTGGGAGCCTCGTCCTACCAATTTCAGATTTCTCTCATCTTATTTAGGGTTAATCTCTCTGTATATATTTCCCCCCTAAAATAAATAGGCTTTCATTTTGAAGGTAGGACTCACACTTCCATCCAGGGCTTTGCATAATAAAACTGGCTAACTGCTGCATCAACACTAGCAGGTGAAACAAGGACTTAGCACTGCCAATATGGCAACTTTAAAAACCTCCATTGAAGTTAAACTGAGAGGCGTGGTGTTTTGTTAGCGGGTTATGGTAGCCACCCCCTTCTGATTTACCATTAGATGGTGCTGTTAGGGCATGACCCAGGGCCAGCGCTTTCACTAGGCGACCCTAGGTGGTCGCCTAGGGCACCAGGATTTGGGGGGCGGCATTTTGCCGCCCTTGGCGGCGGGTGGCTGCCTCCTGCCTCCCGGCTCCACGCTCGAGCCGGGAGGCAGGAGGCAGCTGCCCGCTTCCTCGCGAAGCCCTGCTGTGGCGCGGGCTGTTGCCGTGCCGCTGGGGCTCAGCAGAGCTTTGCGAGGAATGAAACGGGCGGCTCGCCAAGGCTGCCTCTTGCCTCCCGGCTCCACGCTCGGCTCTGCGGCTGAGCGTGGACCCAGGAGGCAGGGGGCAGCTCAGCCCCCTGCCTGGGGGAGGCGCCGCAGGCGGGGGGTAGGCTGCCGCAGCCCGCAAGCAGGAGGGTTAGCTGCTGCGAGTGGGGGGGTTAGCCGTCGCGGGGGGGTGGGGAGCCGGCTGCCACGGGGGAGTGGGGAGCCAGCTGCCGTGGGTGGGGGGCTGAGCTGCCGTGGCCCGCGGGCAGGGGAGTGGGGAGCCGCCTGCTGCAGGTGGGGGGGAGCTGGCTGCCGGGGGGTGGGGGACTGCAGGGCTGGTGCAAGGACATTTCGCCTAGGGCGTGAAACTTCCTTGCACCGGCCCTGGCCTGACCCACCCATTGGCTTGGACAGTTGCTTTGTGTGTTTCACTTGGGCGACTTGCCAGGGTTTTTTGCGGCTCAACTTGTCAGACTTTGCAGGATTCTTGATCCCTTTTGCGTCCCAGGACGTGTCACCCCTTTCCCTCTTTGCACTGATTGAGGGGACAGTTGTGCCTTTAAGGCCCAGTCCAGAATTTGGGGGTGATGCAGAGCTAGCTCAGGGAGGAATTCTGCCTGAGCTCCCCAGCTGCTCTGCCCCTTCAGGCTGTTCCAACCTTTCCCTCCTCACTCGCTTGGGGGAGGGTGCAGAGATGGAGCAATCCCTGCACTCTAAGGAGCATACGGGCTGCAACTGCGTGTCCCTGCTGTGCAGGGATACATGGGGGAAGAGTGTCCTAGTTCCCTCCCGGCAGAAGCTGGCCTCAATTTGGCTCTTTTTACCAAACATTATTTTTGCATTTCGAAATCCAGCAAGCCTCTCCTGCTCTCTGTAAATACCAATCCCACTGGCACGGCACTTTCTGATGAGAAATCAGACCCTCCTGTGTAGCCCCCAATGATCAGGGGTACTTAAAAATCCATCCGGTAATCGTCAGCTTATCTTTTTCCAGCATGTCACCCAGGAAAGAAACATTTTCCTTCTACCTCTGCCTTCCCCTTCCCTTTCATAATTAAAGGGAGCAAGAGCCACAAGTTCTAGCCAAGGCATTGAGCTCCCAAGCTGAGTCCTCCGTGAGCCAGCCCAATACCCTCTGTAAAACAGCAACTGAGAACTATTGACAATTTAACCTGTACAGCACCTGACAAGACTGATCCTAACTAAATCAGCATTGTTCTTTTAATCAAGCCAAGGAATCACAGAACAGAGCATGGCAACCCTTTATATAACCTCTGTCTCTGACAGGTTCCAGACAGCACAAGGACAGCAGCCCTTCTGACTTATGAAGCTGAAAAAATATTCCACACTTTAGGTTGATCACAGTAGTAGCCTAAGACACAAGACAATTAGTAGATGGATGGACATATGCGCATCCACATCTGTTAATCTGTTAATGTAAAAGCCACAATGCTAACATTAGCCATCCAAATATATCAGATTGCTCATGGATGCTATCTGCATGCAGACATGTGATCTGCTACCCTAAAAACCAGAGTGATGCTTATGAAGAGGTGACGTACTCCCACCTGAGGGTTCTCCTACATGGGGAAATTGACCAGCATAGCTATAGCAGAATAATCTATTCAGCTACAGCTATGCCAGACAACTCCCCCTGTGGACACACTATTCTGGAATAAAAGTGATTTCCGAAGAGGAGTAATCAAGAACAGCTATAGCAATTTCCCCATGCAGACAAGCCCTAGGTCATGTAGAACCATAGGAAATAATACCCTTGTTCCCCAAAGCAGAACTCAGGAAAGATCTAAGTCTCCTCTGTCAGCGTGAAGAGACTTAGAAACATAGAGTGAAATGACTTCTCATCCTTTACAAATTTAGGCTTCAATGATGAGCCAAATCTCCATTGTCAATAACCATGGTCAAAAGTTATCTGTGAAGGAAACCACCTAATTTCAATGTTCATCCAAACTGGGACCACTCCTTGACACACTATTGGTAAATGCGGCAGGTATATGGGGAAGTGAAAGAAAAAATAACTGATCTGTGACTTCCACATGCAACTAGTTGTTACACTCACCAAGTTATAGTCACCCTGTGGTACTGTGATGGAGTGTACCATCCATTGGAAAGGAAGGGGTTAAAGACATACTTTGGGCCCAGTCAGCCCCACCCTGCCACACCTGCAAAGCTTGCATGGGCTAGAGGAGGATTTTAAAAGGGAGAGGAGAGCAACTGAGGAGCAGACAGACAGGGAAGGTGAATGGATCTACAACACTTAGCTTCTTGGAGGGAGGGCTCTGGGAAGTCTAGGTGCCTGGGGCCCCTGACTATTGAGAACCTACCTGACCTGCTGAGAGAAAAAGGAGTCTGGACACTTTCACGGTCTGGGCTTTATTCTTTATTTTATTTATGTCTTTGCTTTGCCCTTTTGTGTAACGAAGCTGATAGGAAACAATCCATGCGAACAGCTCCACAGCACCTTTGGGGTGCAGAAACTTGCTGCCTACCACAGGTCCCTGTACTGGAACCTGTGTTCCCCTACCAGCTCCTAGATGGGGGCAGAAGGTGGAAAACCTATGCCTGATATGGGCAACCTGGACCAGGAAGACCAGGGGCCAGGACTCTGGAACCTTGGCCTGGTGAGGCCTGGAACCCCTTGCCTGACAGTGAGGCTACTCTCTCTATAACCAAAAGGGGTTGACACAATTTGTGATCTGGCTGGAGGGCCAAGACACTGAAAGGGCAAACCACTTCAGGGCTGGAGTAACTGTCAACAGCAGATGCTTGAAAAGGAGAGCCTGCTACAACCTTGCCTGACCACTAGGAGGTGCCTGTGGTGAGTGAGTCTCCCTTCCCCGGGCACACTACAGCTGGTTGCCAAATCACAAATACACATCCCATGTATTACATTCTTCACATGTCACTCACATGAATATGCAACACAATCCAAAATGCTGCACTTCATACTGTTTTCTTTGGGAACCAAGTGAGAGTAAACACGATTTGACAGAGGGGCCAACAGATGAGTGACATGATTTGTTTGCATGGATGTTATTCAGAACATTCTTGGGAAAACATTGTCATGGATCATTCACTGCAGAACAATATTTCAGTTAATTCTTGTGGCTCAAGTCTACCTGACCAAGCATAAACGTGACAGTCAGTGAACAGGTCATTAGGGTGAGTGACATGAGATCTGCATTTGCCAGTCACCACAGGACACTTCGAATCAAGAAGAAACTCCAGTCTAACAGCAGCTGTGATGCTGGCTACAGGCATCAATCATGTGTAAGGTGATTGTGAAACTGGAAAATCCCTCCCAGAGAGATCCAGGCCACTCAGATGTTCTTGGCAAGCAAAGGAGGACTGGAAATGGCATCTGCTGCCACACAGAGAACCACACCAACAGGGACAAATCACCGTGACAAGATTATTTTTGCCTTAATTCAACAATAATTCAATCAGCATTCCTGTGTTGTTTTTTGTGTAAGAAATAGGGATTGACTCTGGGTAGCAGCTGTATGTTTTGTCTCCGGTGTTCCTCTGCACAGTTATTATTGATATACAAACTACATTCTAGCTTCTTTCCCCATGTCTTATTATTTTGTTGATCTAGTCTCAGAGTCCCAGTCTCTCTCTTAACTGCACAGGTAGTTATGCATATGAGAAAAGGCCTATTTAATTATGTATACATACAGGGTAGATTACATTCACACAG
This sequence comes from Chelydra serpentina, assembly GCA_037349315.1. Taxonomy (NCBI): domain Eukaryota; kingdom Metazoa; phylum Chordata; order Testudines; family Chelydridae; genus Chelydra; species Chelydra serpentina. Next base: position 4,085,658 of record JBAIAC010000023.1, read on the forward strand.
AAATCTGCATTGGAAAAGCGCCCATTATCTATAAAAATGACAGAAGAGGTAGCCTTGTCAGAATTAGCAGAGCAGTGCTGACAATGTACTATGCCTTGGGGATTAATGTTGCGTAACATGCATAACAAGATTAAATATGTTCATTATTTTGAAAATTAGCATTGGAACATAAGGTTCAGAGTTTTAATCTAGATTTATTTCTAATTTAAATTTCATCCAACTTTTTCTAAATGATGCCTGCAATATTTGATTTAAATTATAGTCCTCAATTCAATTGTTCATTTTAGGTGTGACAGTAAAAGTAGTATATTGTAAAATTCATTCTTGAACTCACATTACAGAATCTTTTTTAAAATGGGACTGTCTGAAGTAGCTGCGGCTTTCTGAGCATTTGCCTTTAAAAATGTCTCTAGAAATATTATGGCTAGAGAAACACTGTGGTAAATGAAAGTGCTTTCTCTGGACTCCTTACCAGCAGCACTGGCTGTATAAAGAGAAAGAGGCTGGGTTTTAGGAACTGCCTGGGTTTGTAAGAAAGCTAAATATAGAAATGAAAAAGCACTCTGTTTCTGGATGGGAAGTGCATGCATATTCTCATATGCAATTTGCATGGGATCTTACCTACTAACCTAGAAAAATAAATAGTGTGTTCTAATGCACTCAGAGATACAAACAGCTAACTACCGATACCAAAAGGAAGAAGCCCAACCAACCATCTTGAGACATTCCTGCAACCATTATCTTGCTCTCCTACTTGCTGAAATTCTTTCTTCATTTATTATAATGGTGTAACGTTTCCACTCAGGCCCTGATTCAACAAGGCTGTCCTTGGCCTCCATAAGCCGGGGGAGAACATCAAGGAATTTTATATACTTTGGGGCACTTCATCTCTAGAGTGCTTTCAGGGTGCATGATGAGAGCTCTACTGCTGCGGAAAGGAGTGAGCGGGCTGCCTGACTGTCCCAGAAGAATGCTACACCCAGGATCAGATGGTAGCAAATCTACCAGCTAACCCATGGCTGCCAAGAAAAGGCCTGCGGTAATAATGGTACCACCATTCCCTACCCCTACTGTAAAAGCCCTAGGGAATTAGTTAAAAGCTACAGAGAAGTTGTGAGAGGATAAAACCACTGCAGGTGAATAATTAATGACTAAATATAAATAGGAATTACAATGGGTGTGGGTGCTGGTGATCAGTGCAAATGATAAGTAGTGTAGTTTATAATTAAAGCAAATGAATGATTTAAACAAATCAAGTAGAGTGCTTTTTCTGTGCTGCAGTCGTTGTAGGGGTTGAACATGGGGAAAGAACCTGGATTTGCTCTCAGACTCCACCACTGACTTGCAGGCCTATCTCGGGCAAGTTGCTTAACTTACCTGTGCCTCAGTTACCTTGCTTCTAAAATGCAGCTAAAAATACTTCCCCTGCTCTGTAAAAATGCTTTGAAACTATGGATGAAAAATTGTCACACATCTGCAAAGTATGATCGGTACCTCTGAAGAATGAAGGCTGTCTGCTTTCTAGCCTCAGAAATGGTACTGGTATCCTTATAGTTTTTGCTTGCATTGTCGTTAGCCTCATCAGTGTCCTTAGATTTTCACCAGTATTTTTTGCACACCTAACATTCCCAGAAGACATCTGTTTTCATAACCTGTGCTTGATCTGGAAACTACTATGAGAAAGTGGAAGACAATGGCTGTCTAGTCCTTTAGGGTAGCTCTACACAGCCACTTGGATGTATGATTCCCAGGGCAGGTAGACAGACTTGAGCTACAACACTACAAATTGCAGCGTGGACATTGTGGCATGGGTGGCAGTTTGGGCTAGCCCCCCAAGTCCAAGCCCCCCTGGGTCACAGATCGAGCAGCTAATCTGAGCTGCTGCCAGTGCTGTAACAACCACACTGCTATTTTTAGTGTGCTACCCTGAGCTGAGTCTGTCTACCCGCACTGGGAATCAAATCTCCCAGCTGCAGTGTAGACATACCCTTAGTAACAGGAAGATCCAGTCAGGGGTCTAGACCTCTGTGGGATGGGGCTATTTTTGCATTGATAGATGGCTCAAGCACAGTTGGCTGTAGACACAGTCATGCATTTCAAACATTTCTGTGGTTGTGAAGTATGAAGAAACTCTTTAGAAACTTTTTTTTTTAATCAATGGGACTGCAGTAGCACACTGTACAATGCTTCAAATTCCTGTTTTAAAGATTTTTAAAGGTTTTTTCCCTCTTATAGAAATAATACAAGAGCAGCACAAGTTTCAAGCATACATTACTGCTGATGACTTCCCAAGTGGCTCATTCAAATGCCTACTGAAACCAGTTGAAAGATAGTCTTCAATGGGCTTTGAATCAGGCCCTACACTGGCAAAAAGAATGCAGTGCACAAATATCAGTGAGAACATACATTTCCCATTTTGCTTAGCAAAAGTCTGATTTGCCCACTTTTTGTTCTTGAGGCCTCACAAGCAGATTGCTTGAGCTGATGGTTTGGCATTGTGTTTTCTTAACGGGCCTTTATTTATTCATATGCATTTCTGTGGTGCTCATCACTGGAATATCTGAGCATCTCAAAAACATATCTGGGAGACAGGGACCTATTATTCTATTTTACTGATTGGGGATGGTGATGGAAATTGAGGCAGAGAGGTGTTAAATGACTTGCCCAAGATCATGTCAGAAGTGGCAAAGCAGAAAGAGAAGCCAGGTTCCCTAGCTCCTACTAGTGTATCTCGACCACTTCATGTTTCAGCTTCCATGAAATGGTCAAAGTATGCACAGATTTACCCACCTTGCACTCCCCATCCAATGACCAGACCTAACATACCTGTGTCCTAGTGGTTTACAAATAAGACTGGGGATTAGTAGATCTAGTAGATTAGTAGATTCCTGGGTTGTCTGGTGATTTGCAGTGTACATTTAGTAAAATCAACTAACATTGTTTTTCAGCTTGCACATCTGTAAAATAGGTCTAAGAGCTCCTGTTTATATAGACTTGTTTATAAAGAGACTCTAAATAGACTTGTTTATAAAGAGACTATGGTTAGAGACTTTGTTAGGAGACTGCGTAAATAAAGTGCTGTGCTAGATGTTATTGAAAGACAAAGTATTAATACTCATAGAATCATAGGACTGGAAGGGACCTTGAGAGGCCATCTAGTCCAGTCCTCTGCACTCATGTCAGGACTAAGTATTATCTAGACCATCCCTGACAGGTCTTTGTCTAATCTGATCTTTAAAATCGCCAATGATGGAGATTCCACAACCTCCCTAGGCAATTTATTCCGGTGCTTAACCACCCTGACTGATGATTAGCGGGCTGGAGCACATGACTTATGAGGAGAGGCTGAGGGAACTGGGATTGTTTAGTCTGCACAAGAGAAGAATGAGGGGGGATTTGATAGCTGCTTTCAACTACCTGAAAGGGGGTTCCAAAGAGGATGGATCTAGACTGTTCTCAGTGGTGGCAGATGACAGAACAAGGAGTAATGGTCTCAAGTTGCAGTGAGGGAGGTTTAAGTTTGATATTAGGAAAAACTTTTTCAATAGGAGGGTGGTGAAGCACTGAAATGCGTTACCTAGGGAGGTGGTGGAATCTCCTTCCTTAGAGGTTTTTAAGGTCAGGCTTGACAAAGCCCTGGCTGGGATGATTTAGTAGTGATTGGTCCTGCTTTGAGCGGGGGATTGGACTAGATGACCTCCTGAGGTCCCTTCCAAACCTAATATTCTATGATTCTATGATTCTATGACAGTTAGAAAGTTTTTTCCTAATGTCTAATTTAAACCTCCTTTGCTGAAATTTAAGCCCATTGCTTCTTGTCCTATCCTCAGAGGTTAAGAAGAACAATTCTTCTCCCTCCTCCTTTTAATAACCTTTATGTACTTGAAAACTATTATCATGTCCCCTCTCAGTCTTCTCTTTTCCAGACTAAACAAACCCATTTTTTTTTCAATCTTCCCTCATAGGTCATGTTTTCTATACCTTTAATCATTTTTGTTGCTCTTCTCTGGACTTTCTCCAATTTATCCACATCTTTCCTGAAATGTGGCGCCCAGAACTGGACACAATACTCCAGCTGAGGCCTAATCAGCTTGGAATAGAGTGGAAGAATTACTTCTCATGTCTTGCTTACAACACTCCTGCTAATATATCCGCATCATCCCAGCCAATCTTTGAACCAGAAACTTTCCCTCTGGTGAGAGCAATAGAAGTTGTACTAAGCTTGCATCTCATAGCTTCCGTCTAGGAAACTGAATGCATATTAAAGAAAATACAAGTGAGAAGTTGTAGTGGGTACATAAAGTGGTGTCATACAGTAATTAAACTGTAGGTGGCCTATCGCCTAAACAGAATTGAAAAAGTACCTAAACAGTTATATTACATTATAGAGGTTATGTTAAACTAATGTATATGTTGCATTGCCAAGTTAATACTTCACATGGAATGGAGATAAAGATGAAAATAATGATGGCACGAAAGAAATTAATGTATTAAAGACCTATAATCAACTCTCTGCTTAGTAAAAATAACATCATGCATCTGGTACTGGAGTGTAATATTTCTGGCCAGATTCTATGCTCCAATGTTTGGTATAGATAAACAAGTAGGTTTAAATATATCTGCTAGCCTACTTGCACCTTGAGCTATATGTTGGCATGAACCATGTCAACAGGAGTTACAATCCACCCTTTTCTGTGCACATTCTGTAAATTGTGCACATGCAGAATAGGGCCAGAATGAGTGAATAACTGGTGTGGTTTTGTTCAGGAGCTGGGTGAACAACAACAAAAATGTGCTTAGGATCAGTTTAGGATCAAACCAAAATTAAAATGTTTCAGGTTTTCTTGCTGAAATGAGAAATCTGAAAACACAAACTTTGTTTTGGCATGATGTTTCCAAAATGAAACTTGCTACCTGGAGATGAGCAGCTGCTGGGTGAAGACCAGAAGAAAGCCAATTTTACCCAGCAGCAGCCCTGGGGCAGTCTGCATGGTGTGGCTGCCTCAGAGGTGCAGACCCTGGGTGCCTGAGCCCTCCTGTCAGGGTTCGCAAGGTTTCCAGACTCCCTGCTGCAGAGCCAGGAGCTGAGCCCCAGGTAGGGTTAGGGCTCACAGCTTTTCTAGGCTCCCAGCTCCACAGCAGGGAGCCTGGAAACCCTGGCAGGTTTTCTGCCCCTGAGCTGCAGACCCTGGAAGCACCAATATCCACAGAAGCCCACTAGGAACCCTGCTTTGGATTCACCCAAAGTTCATTAAACCCTAATGTTTCAGGTGACACATTTTGGGCTTGATGAATCAGCATTTTCCAACATAAATGTTTTGACGTGTTTCACTGGAAAATTTCTGAGCCGTCATTGGCTGCAGGCAGGTGAGAAAGAAGGTGCAGAGGTGCAAAGAGCTATCCTATATCAGTAATGCTGCCAGGGGCACTAACCAAGATCGTTTGCCACAGGGTAGCTGGCCCCTGAGAGGGAGGTCAGGCACCCAGGCTACGTTTGACATACTCCACTAAGGAGAATGAGCCAACTCAGAGCCAACTGTGGATGATTAATTGCCTGTCAGTGAATGAGTTAAGGAACGCCTGGGTGTTAGAAAGGGTTATGAGGGCTCAGACAGGCAGCACAGCATAGAGCGAGCTCCTAAAGGCGAGGGCTTCAGCAGCACAGGTGGTGGCTTGGGTTAGCTGAGGACAGTCCCAGCGAACCCACTGCATATCCTCTCATGAGCCACTGCCCATGCTGCCATGGCCACTCTGCTATAGTTAGCCACTAGCTTGAGCAGAACTAGCTAATGTATGTCTACCCGAGCTGAGAAATACACCTCCGAGCTACTGTGGCGACGTGCCCTCATGCAGAAGAGCCCATCAGATCCAACTGCAATGTGTTTGTAACTAACTGCTGCAGAAAGGGAGAGGAAAGACATCTTGCTCACTCTCCTCCGCTTGGTGCACCTATGCAAGGCTAGTCACAATAAATACATGTGTGCAGATGTGTTTAGTAAACTTAAAAGAGTTACAAACACAGGGCAGTCGTCAATTATATCCTAGGCATATTAAATCAAATTTGTAATGTAGAAAACATGGTGTTCACCTTCGCGTTGCGGGCGAAGTTCCTGTACTGGTTCAAACACCCCCACATTCTGTTACAAATAAGCCCGCATGTACCTTGTGGAATGGCAGCTCAGTACAGGCCCAAAACATAAAATGCTGGGCGGAAAAATAAGGCACCTCCCATTTGTGACCTATATTGTAGTGCTTTTCAAGTTCCTCCAGTATAGTTTCCTTCATGATTTAATTGGTATGATGGGCTCTTTTTCTTCAGGGTATTTTGCAGTTCAGCAATACAATTTTATAGAGCTATGGTAGTTTCTAAACTGAAAAGGAAATATACTTCAGATAAATGAAATGGTTCCAAGTCCATTTTCAAATGCATCCACTCTTTTATATGGAACAATTTAAGGGCATTTTGCATAGGTTTATACTCACCTAATATCCTCCTGCCCTGAACAAATGCTTACTGTAGTATTTACCTTCAGATTCTGCTCCAAGTCATACACAGCTATCATGATCACAATAATTTAAATACATATTGGTAAAATACTTTGAAATTAACACTTACTTTTATCCAATTTTTAATTTCCTACTACTCTGAATGGATTGACTGTAACGGAGCCAGCTGTTCTGAATTGTTCCAACTTTCCAACATATATGTAGATCCAATTTTTGAGCTAATTGGGCTAAACTCAGCCCTGGCATAAGCAGGTACAACTCTATGCTTCAACAGTATTATACCTGCCTATGCCAAGGACGAATTTGGCCCACTGAGCATAAACTAATGTAAAAGGGTTAAATTCGCCTTTGTTATTCCATAAAAGAGAAAATGCTATAAAACTTTAATTGCTAGTTAGTCAACTTATTGCAAAATAAATGAATCATTATCTTCCTTAGCCCTCATGTGGTTTAAAATAGCATGAAAATTATATGTTCATCTTCCCCAGAGGGCTCAGCAGTAGTGAGCTACTTCAAAGATGAAACAATTTACCCAGAACCCTTTATTTCAGAGTATTCACAAGCCCACAGTTGAATGTGTATATGAAAGAACTACAGGATTTCTGAGAGTGATAGTTGCTGAAATACACATAGAGCTTTCCATATGAAATAGGGTTTCCAGAAATGAAAGCTTTTTGGAGATAGTTTTCAAGTGCAATATCACTTATGTTCTGCAAACGCTTCAGTTTCCAAAATACAAAAAAACTAGCTGCAAGGATGTGCATAGCACTGCCTTCATGTCGGCCACCAAAAACTGCCCCCTCATACGAATTCTGAAGACATTAAAAATGAGACCCTGTGAGGGAATAGATTGTTTTTCTCATTGAATCTGCTGCATTCAAATACTGTGGGTCTCTGTGTGTGCGTGGTTTTTTTAAACAGTGGTTTTACACCTGCATAATTCCATTGGTTTAAATGGAGTTAGTCTAATTTACACATTGCATGTGAGAGAAGAATCAGGGTCTGTGGACCAGACCTTCAGGTGTGCTGCAGCCGCAGAGAGCAATAGGCAGTATTTTGCTGCCTTTCTACCCTGCTGCTCGATCCTGCAGCCAAGTACCCTGAGTATCCTTTCCTGCTGTGTCAAGGCAACAGTTACAAGGGAAAGAAGCAGTGTGAAACTTAACTGAACAATGGATATCTAAATCTTCCATGGGGTTCTTCTAAAACTGCTATTGACCACAGTGAAACAAATGCTAAACTCTTGGAAGTCTAAATTAAGACCTCGATCTTGGAATGAATTTTTCTGGGCAGACTCTTATATCATTATAAACCCATATAGTTATAGAACAGAAAATATTCAGTTCAATTTGCATCATCTGTTTTGGCCACAGGATGTGAAGTGGAGAGAATATTTTCTTTCCTGTATAATAGCTCAAATAAAATGAGTGCTAAGGTTACAGAGTATTTGTGAATCTTTTTTCTTCTGCTCTGTGAACCAACAGTCTTGAATGAATTAGAGCCTATGGAAGTGACGGAAGGTGCTTTAGGCTGAGGATAGAATGTCTGCGGCTCTGCTGAAGCACAGGAGATAATCCTAACATTTTCCATTCAAAAGCGGACTGAAAAGAAAATCTTTGCACATTACAAATACTACTTTGTAATTAGTCCTGTGATTACATTTTTATAGCATATGGTACAGTAAGGATTGCCTCTCCATCACTGTGCTCTTTAAGGAATTTTAAAAGCACCTTGCAAAACTTAGTGCACATTTTCTAAGGTATTCCACACTGTACATTTATTACAACAGAACATGGAATTAACTAAAGTTGCAGGTAATCCCTAGGTAAAGGAAATTCAGCATTTGTTTTTGTAACATTTAACTGAGACTGGAAAACAAAAAGCCTGCTGTCTTAAATCACTGACAGCATATATGATCTGTGCTACTGAGAGAAAGGTTTGTTCCACTTTCCACATTACAGTCTGTTTTCCAGGGTGTTATAACAACCTGAGAGTTTACATTTGTATAGATGAAAACTTTGGGATTGTTGGAATGAGAGTTCATTTTGTGTTTAATACATGCATGTAAACTAGGTGTGTGCCCCTCCTGCTGTTTAATGCTGCTGCTCATAAACCAACATTAAATTCCTCCACATTCTTCCCTTTAACTTAGACAGCTTACCAACTGAAGTCAATATTTTGCCAAAGTAAGACCTCCATACACAAGCAACAGCCCACAACCTGAGCTATGAAAAGAGGATTGTTTTATAGGAGGTTTCCTTCTACCATCTGTGAAGATGTAAACTGGGGCAAGGTGTGTCATGCAAAGGAAGTAGTTACCTGATTCAGACAATGGTGAGGTTCAGAAATGACTGTTGCAGGTGATGGGTGAGAGCCTGAGTTGTTATCTATGTGAGTAGCAGGGGAGACAAAGAGGAGCGGAGAATAAAATGCTGTGGAATTGGCATTCCATGGCGGAGGAATCTTCAGAAATCACCTATCAGGAGTGGGACTGGGGAATGTTGAAGAGAACCTAAAAAACCTGGCTGCTTAAGGGGGAACCATGGAAATCAGTTCTTGAAGGTCCCATCAGCACTATAAAAACTGAGTTTAACGTGGCTGTGAAATATGATTGTGGCTCAACCATGTTATCATGCATTCCGTTCACTCTACGCAGGCCAAAATTATCTCTCTCTTTTAATGGTTGTTGAACTTAATTGGTCATAGTACAGACAGAGCTGAGGAGGGAAGGAAGGATTTTTAAAATACTGACTAGTGAGTGGAAGGCAGGATGGCCAGAAAAAAATAGGCTTTGGGAAAGGGTCAAGGCCTGAAAAATTGTGTCTCAGAAAAGAACAGGTGTTATTGAAGAAATCTAATGGAAAACAAACCAAGTTCAAGCATGAACAGGTGAAACTTAACTGAATCTAACTAAATTGCACCTGCTTACATTCAACATAAATTTGGCCCAGCCTGCGATTGCTACACTACCTCATTGCACAGTAATGGCTGCAATAAGATTGAAAAGTACAAGGTAGAGAATAGAATTCCAATCTGTTCTGCTCAGCACAGCATAGGTAGTGCATAAATAAAATATACACAGTGTGGGCTTTGCCCCTTGTGAATTCTTATCTGTGTTCACTTAAGGCATGAATATTATGTCTTAATTTAGCCCTTCACATATCCTCTCTGTACTAGTCTGTAAAATGCAAATGTGTATTCTTGCACAGTGGCTTACCATTTGAGAAATTAACAATTGGATTCAGATCACTTTCTTGTCTGAAAACAATAAAGAATTTGCTCATAAACGCCTGATATCCATACTGAAATTGGAGGTATGTTGGTGGTACATCATAGGGTTGTGGGGAAACATATTTGAGTTCCTAGGGTTAAGGGTGTGTGTGTGTGTGTGTGAGAGAGAGAGAGAGAGAGAGAGATATGTTGGGGGTGGATCAGAGGGTGAAGAGAGTAGAGATGAAATAAGACTCTTTCTAAACACTTCTGTTTGTACTGAAATAGTTTGTTACAGGTAACTGTGATACCTGATTTGACACTGCTTCTTCCCCTCAGAAAGTGAAAATACCATTTGTTTTGGGGAGCTGAGACTTTCACTAAATGTATCTATTCTTTTGATCTTCAGTGTTGTGAATAGTATGAAGCTGGTCTGGAAAAAATCAAAGATTTGGAAGCCTTTTCCTTTCTTTGGTCAAAAGTGTTTGCACACATAATGTTAGTTTTAGCTTGAGCGTATGCGTGCTCTCGTTTTCTCTGAGTATACTAGGAAATGCTCATAGGTATTAAATATTAAACACCAGGAGTCAAATTATTTCCTGACTTACACCTAGTGCAATCTCATTGACTCCACCAAAATCAGCAGGAACAGATTAAGCTCACTGACTCCATTTGGGTTGTAAGCGGGTAGAATATTTGGCCCTGAATTGTCTCAAATTTGATCTATTATAAACTGAGAAAGAACCTACAGTTGAGAGAAAATATGTTTCGGTCTTGGCGTACTTGCTAAGCAGCAACGTTTGACAAAGCTGTATCCAATAAAGAATTAAACGTAAAAGGAAGCATTCATAGATTTCCCACAGTGTCGGGGGGTGGGGGGAGGAGTGGCTTTGCAGGGGGCTGAGGACTTGGTGAAGCTAAGCTCTAATACACCCAGTTGCTCTCAGCGTAAGTTAAAGTAGGTCCCATGGGGCTGGGTGACTGAAGAGTAGGGAACTGTACCTGTTGGTTGCCTGAGGCCACCACTCTAAGTGCAGCTCAGATGTAATGGAGAATTGGAATCTGTATCTTCGTATGTATCAGTGACCACCTAGTGCAATGGGACCTATGTCTGACTGAGGCCCCTCGGTGACACAATAATATAATATAATATCAAACTACAAGGATTCCGGCATCAACTAGGGGGGGCTAGAGTTTGTGGGTGCCCTTATGACATGTAACTTCATTTTCCTAAATGGTTTGGAAATCAAAAGTCACTATCGGACAGAAATGATTCCACTCTCTACCACTGCTGGCACACTACCTGATAATCTCAGCAAGGACTGAATGGGTAAAGATGCCAGATGACCCTCTAACTCATCTAAATGCTCTCAAGTCAATAGAAGGGCAATGTTGGGATGCTGTGGGCCATCAAGCTACAACAGCCACGAGGCACTACAGAAACCCTTCCACATCAAAATGTTCACGTTTAGACAAAGTTTTGGGCTGAAATAACTTGGGGTTTGGCAGAAATATTCCAACTTGTGATTCTTCATCAGAACTTTCCATGGAAACCCGTCTTCCCCACTGATTTTTCTGATCAACGCTAGGTATGAAGCAATGCTTGCAATTGAAAAATACAGATGGAAAGTTCTAAGGAAAGATGGGTGAGCCTCTTTATAAAGCACTTTGAGATCTATGAGTAGAAAGGACTGTGGAAAAGCTTATTCACAGAGGACATTGTTTCTTCATATGAGGATGGATTTCACAGGTATGACTTTGCTCTCTATTTGCTCAACGATCTGAAAAGCCTGTTCCTGTCACTCTGCCACCTATGCTCTTTTAGAACATCCCCTAAAGAGCACTTTCTGTTCACCTTGTCAGGTGTACATTTTACTGCAGGGTTTCAATACATACTTAAATCCTAAAACAGCTGGGTATTTTCTGGGGGGAAGAAAAGAGAGAAGAGTAATACTGTGTACAAATTGTGACACTGGACATTATAGTCCACCATACTCACCTGCCAATCCACTGTAAATATAACCACTTGGAACAAGCTAGATTTTCTTCATCATAAAATTTCAATGACAGCCTTTTTACACATTGACAGCCTTTTAATGCTGACTAGACCAACAGGCTGTTTCTTAAAAAAACAACAAAACTACTTCAAAACAAAACCTCAGGTACAAAACAGAACAGGGCTTTTAGTGCTTTATTTGTGTCCAAATAACAGGGCATATATCATTTTTCTAACAGTGTGTGGTGCGTATACTCCTTCTCCTATTATGTAAAACCATTAGGGCTGTTAACCTGTAAATGGCAGCTGCAGAGTCAGGCAATAAAAATGCACTTAGAGCGATTTTAGCTCCACATGTAAGTAATTTGAGCTTTAAAATTATTGTAAAATGCAGTAATTGTGTCAGAATGGAGATTCCTCCCCCTCTCCCCCCCACAGTGCACATATTGCATCAGGAAGGGAAGATTCTGTTTATTGGCTTTGGGAGTTTCTCAGGCCTGGCCTTGACACGGTTTTTGTACTGGTATAACTATGTCAGTTGGGGGTGATTTTGTTTATACCAAACTATCTACACTTTTGCAGCTCTGGTGTGGATGCAGTTATATGGTATAAAAGTGCCTTAGGGTATGTCTATACTTACGCGTCGCGTCGGAGGCGTGGGCTCGATGTTCTGGGTTCGATTTATCGCGTCTTGTCAAGACGCGATAAATCGAACCAGGAAGTGCTCCGCCGTCGACGCTGGTAATCCAGCTCGACGAACGGAGTAGGCGGAGTCGACGGGTGAGCCTGCGCGCCGCGTCTGGACCACAGGTAAGTTCGAACTAAGGTACTTCGACTTCAGCTACGTTATTAATGTAGCTGAAGTTGCGTATCTTAGTTCGACAGGGGGGGTTAGTGTAGACCTAGCCTTAGACTGCTCTATCTTATTCCTCATCCTGTGCTGGAATAAGTGATCCTAACAGAAGCGCCTTTATCCTGGTATAACTGCATCCACACTAGGGAGATTGTACTGCTTTAAGTATGGAGCGCTACACATGGGGACCCCAAGGTGTCTCTCCCCTTCCACACTCAATCATTGAAGTGGAAGTGGCAGAAGCCATCCACAGAAGAGTTGCCTGCTTGGCTGCTTCTGGGAGCCAGTACTATTCCCTTTCGGGCACATATAGGTCTACCCCCTCCCTAGACTATCACTGTTTTCAGCTAAGCTGGAATCTGCTCACAGGAGAGAAGACTTACTCCCACCCAACTGAGCATAGGCCTCTGTATGGGGGAGAAGGGGGCATTACAGCACCACCGCAGCGGAGCCATAATGGAGCTGCGGAAGCAGAGGTCCCCTGCACAAACCCACACCCAGGATGAAATCATAGCCCATTTAAGTCAAGGGGAGTTTTACTACTGACTGCAATGGTGCCAGGAATTCACCCACAGAGTGCTCTGCTGGGGTGGTCTTGGTGCAGACCGTATCAGAAGAGTGGATCTCAGAGTTAACAACTCACTGAGATGAATGGGACCATTCACACCTCTCAGTTACTGTTTCAAGATGTCTGCAGACTCAGGCGGATCTGACTGTAGTACTTGATTTATGTTTTCAAGGTCAATTTCACAAACAGGAGAGCTAGAAACAACCACGAAAGCTGAGATTTTGAGGTCATCACTTCATTCCAGGAACTGGTAGGGTGACCAGATGGAAAGTGTGAAAAATCAGGACTTTTTTGTGGGTGAGGAGGGGTGGATATACTTTAATATATATGACAAAGCCCCTAATATCGAGACGTCTGGTCACCCTAGGAGCTGGGGCCTGAGGAACATGCCCTTAATCTGACCCTGTTCACATCCTTACAAAAATCCCACCCTCTGGCAAGATGACAAGGCTGCACAGCAACAATATTCTCCACTGATGTAAGATTCACGATAAGACATCTGTGTGGCTATTTCATGTTCCAGTCTCTCCTTCATTGTATATTTTAAGCCCACCTGCTTATGAGCGCCTTTTCCTTTCATGTTTATTGTGCATCTAAAAAGCACTTCATGGGTTAAAAGATGAGATGTAACTTAATGCCTTAGACCAGGACTAGGACTGAGCTGCATCATAATGTATAATTTCAACTAACAGACCTAAGCTAATAAGACCAAATGTTTCCTCGGGCAATAATCAAACTTGTTCAGTACAAAGGACTAAATAAGGAAAATCGTACTGAAGACTATGCAAAAATAGCCCATTTCCAGAGCGACCTTTGCCAGCATTCAAAATATCTTAGCAGTGCGAAATTAACCATGTTTCTATGTACAGTTGGTATTCAAAGCACACTATAGTCTGCTTCCAAAGCTGTTACCCGTTGGCTTAAAAATGATGCATGTTCCCTTGCAGCAATTCCTCCCCCCCTTACATATATGACTTTTGCTAATAACAGTATCGTTTGTTAATTTTGTTTGGTTAGGCATCTGCCCAATGGTTGCATCACATGATGCATTTCTACTGTCTTCTTTCAGTCACCAACTCAAAGCAATGGGACTTGCATTCGCTCCTACCTCACTCAAGTGCTTTTGAAAATCACACCCTCTGTCCCTAATTGTTCTTCCTTTCCCATCTGAATCCCAAGAGGATCCTGGGTTTCTGAGGCTGCATCTGTCTTACTGCTGTGGCTTTCAGGACTTTGGCTTCTGGTACCATGGATTTTGACTTCAACTCCCACTTAAAAGTCCCTTGTTTTATTGGTACTCTGATTTCAAATGGCACAATTCTGTACTCAGAATCATGCCTCCCATTGAAATCAATAAAAGTTACAACTTTAAAAACCACCAAGGACCTTTTCTTTAAACAGTGATATATTGGCAGGGCTGAATATGAGCTTAGCACTAAATTAGAGCACCCCTGGGTACACCAGAGCTCTCTCCAATCCACACTGTAGGCAGGGTACTGGATTACTGCAGCTGAAGACTAATTTCCTAATGTAAGTATAACACACACATTGGTTCTCATAAGATGGACCACAGCTTCACTAGAGAAGTTATCTTGAAGACCTTCACCCCTCTGATTCACAATTGCATGAATTCCTTCCCTTCCCACTAACAGGCATATGACATCCCTCTGGCAACTTCAGCATGCCAAAGAATATTAAATTATCTAATGCATTTTTAGCTTCTCGAAATGTAATTCAGCAGCTGGAAACTTGGAGCCAGCACCACATGGCTAGCCAGTTCTCTATGGCCACTAATAAGTGTTCTGTGGACCACAGATCACACTTTGGAAACCTCAGACATGGAGAATAAAGTAGGGTAGAATATAGTGTACTACATATAGAACAGATACCTAACTTCTGTATATAGTTATTCATTACATTCCAATTACCAGTGCTCAAATTACATAGGGCAAGATTCTTCCCTCAGACCTGCCCAACAGCTCTCAACTAGATACACTCCACAGGGAAAAGAGAATATTCCATGTGAGTGATTTTGTTTGATGTCAATGGGTGACCTGCACATCTAGGAAGAACAGAATACCAAAGAGGAGTGCTGCTTTGGAGATCTGAGAGACGTTTGCCTTCAATGCCTAAATGCATATTCATCTCGCTGTGGTATTTAACTTTAGTGAGGTATTTGCAATTTCCTCCATATGTAGAATGGGAAATATTATAGCAACTTAAACTATTACTGGCGGTAAACATTCAGTTTTAAATGGCACCCTCTGTAACTATATATAGGTTTATACATGAATCAGAAATTAACTGATCAGTTGCTATAACTTAGCATGGAGTTACTTCTCCAGCTTACTCTGAGTCTGTTTCTTTCCTCCAAGCTCTCTAAAGCTGTCTGTGTGTATTTTCTTTCCTGAGTCAGTAAAGTCCTGTCTCTGTGACTAGAAATTTAAACTGAAGACTGAGCATGCAACCCATCAGCACTTTGCATTTGTTGTCAATGATTGATAGCCAAATTGAGCATGTGGATGCATGGAAAAAGTACTCTCATTCATTGTCTGAGTCAGAGATAAGGACTCCAGTCCTGACTGGTTGCATGTTCAATCCTCATCTATAGCATCCAAAACACAGTAGCTTAAATTACTGTATTGACAAATCCCCAGAAAAACTGCAACACAAGCCAAGAAAGTGGGTGCATGTACCATAGAAAGATACAAAAATAAAATATAACATTCACAGCTGCTTAAAATAACTCAATGCCCAGCAATTAGTAACAAATACAAGTAACATCAAAAGCCATTTGAAAACAGAAATTTGAATCTCCTCCCCTATATTGCTTAAAATTAACTGATACTTCTGATTTAGCAAGATCCTCTGCACAACACTAATCTTTAACTGCAGTCCAGTTCAGCTGAGACTTTATTCAAATCCAATAAAAGGAATTATTTAAGAGTTGTTAGATAAAAGAGCCTTGAATGGTTAGGTCAGTTAATATTTTGGAATTGGTTTCAAAGGGATGGCTTTAGTGGATCATCATCAACAAAAAAGACTCTGATATGCATTTATCACATTATCTCCAGGATGTCTGTTTAAAAAAGAAAAACACCGTCTCTCAGACATCAGGGGTTATTTGATATCTGGAAAATATTTACATATATAACAGTTTTAGTGCTGCTGTTACTTCACAGCAGCTGAGTCCAGACAGAACTGTTCTGAACAAAACAGCACATTAAAAAGATACCTGCTGGGTTCTACAACCCATGTATTAATTTATAATAAACCAAAAGTTCACATGGTACCCTCACTAACCCTCCACAACTCAACTGTCAGCAAAGAGCTGCAGGTAAGCAAATGAATGCAGCTTTTAACCTAGTGCAACATTTTCCACTTATGTCTACAAAGCATTGGTGGTCCTTGTCTATTCAGATCTCATAATTGCTAAGGAATCTCTCCACACTATCTCTGACACAGGCTAGAGAAATAAAGCAATAAGGGGCAAGGTACACACTTCCGCCATTCATGGTGATGATAAATTGCCACAACCTGATGCCCTATTTTCATTTTTGAAAACATTATTTTGACACTCCCTGTGATGCTGATAGACCAGATGCCAGCTCATGCCAAAGCCCCTAGGTCTTATTGGACACTGACAAATGCATAGCTGGAAACTAGTCTGGCTCACCTGTGTGTTAGCATTGTCAAAATAGATGTTACGTTTATAAAAAATGTGTTTCGACTTCATGAAATGCTTGTAGGATGCTGCATGTATTGATCTCACTTACAATCTCTGTCTTCCATGGTATAAAGTTATATTGACTGTGTGCATCGTAAACCACTGTAACTGTGTAACTCAAACAGGAAAGAAGTATTAATTAATGTACAGTACTGGTCCTGCACACAAGAAGGCCGAGTGAAACCAAATGAGCCATTGTGAAAGATCAAAGGACAAAAGACATTTTTGATTTGCGCCTTCTTCCCCCTTTCCCATACACTCATGAAAAGGGGATGGACACAAACACTTATCCTGTCAGTTTGAACTCTGGGGAAAGGGAATAAAAATCCCTGACCAGAAGAAACCATGTCATTATGCTGCTTGAAATTTGGAGAGGGCAATATTTCCAAGCATAAAGAAGGGATTCCCAAGCTGCTTGGCTTAGCTCTAGAGGACAAAGAAAAAAACTGCTGCAATATGCAAACGGTTACATTTTGGAACCTAGGACAGCAACTCGTTTGTGTATGTATGTTTACCTGCTTTAACCTTGTAAATCACTCTCTTTTTTCTTTTTCTTAGTTAATAAACCTTTAGTTAGTTTTTTATAGGATTGGCTACAAGTGTTGTCTTTGGCGTGAAGTCTAAGGTGCAATTGACCGGGGGTAAGTGACTGATCCTTTGGGACTGAAAGTAATCTGAATATTGTTGTGATTTTTGGTGTAAGTGACCATCTGTCACAAAGGCAAGTTTGCCTGGGTGGCAAGTAGGTTACCACCTGGCCGGTATTTGACTGCCCTGGCCATTTTTTGTATGGATTTTCCAGTTGCAAGAAAAATAAATTAATCTACTATTTTTTTTACGTGGGTCTAAAATTTGCATTATTATCACAATACACTGAGATACCTAATGTGAAGTATTTCTGTGTCCAGCTAAAGATGCTGCAGTGGTCTCACTTCACCAGTTTAAGTGATAACAGATCAAAACTGTTACAAATACAGCAGCTATGTGCCCATCAACACACAAGTGCACTGAACCCAGCGCCGTCCCTAGGATACAGCAAATCAGGGCGACCACCCTGAGCCCTGCGCTTTGTGGGGCCCCCGCAGGAGGCGGGTGGGGAGGTGAAGCAGGAGGGTAAGTGGGGTGAGGAGGTGAATGGAGAGGCGAGTGGCACGCCGGCAGATGGGCGGGGGTGGGGGGGGGCAAGGAGGAGCCTCCCACCAGAATCTCTCCCTTTCCCCAGCTCTGCCAATCAGCACCCCCCTCCCTCTCAGCACCTACCGCAGATCAGATGTTTTGCCCACGGCATCAGGAGGCGCTGGGGGTGGGGGATAGGGAAGGGGTGAGGAGCAAGGGTGCAGTGTGCTCGGGGGAGGGGGTAGAACTGGATGGGGAAGAGACGGGGCGGGGGTAGAGCAGGGGTGGGAAGAGGTGGGGTCTTGGGGGAATGGATGGAGTGGTGGGGGGGCCTGGGCAGAGAGGGGGGCAGCACCCCCTGGCAGATTAGAAACTCGGCGCCTATGTCCCGGGCCCCACACCCCGTTAGGGACAGTCCTGACCGCATGCGTGTGTGAGAGAGGGTTTGAGTCATGGGAGAGTGAGGAGATGTGCAATGTTATCAATCTTATCTATATGTGTTATCTCTCTAGATATTGTAAGTGGCTGTTGAAGTGGGGGATTGTGGAGTTGCCTTGTGGTTGGAGTTGCCACGGGCTTGCCTTGTGTGTGTGTGTGTGTGGGGGAGGGATTCTGTTTTTTCTGCATTTGAAAGGGGGTAACCATAGTGGTAAGATAGACTAGAGTGCCCAAGAGGACTCCATGGTTAGGCTGCTATAGTACTTGAGGCATTTGCATTTGTTACTTGGTTGGTGAAATCTAAGTATAGAACTCACAGCCAAATTGGGGTTTGTGGCCTGCTTCAAATCTAAACAGTCTGCCCTGAGGCTGGCACTCACACTTGTGAGCTATTCCAGACAGCATGACACCCACCACCGAAAAAAAAAATTGTGCTGGAGAAATTGTCTTTTGCAAATAAAATATTTGGCTCATTCTGTGTACCCACCTAGGGCAGCAAAAGGGCATAAGATGCCCCTTTCCTCCATTATGCCGCCATAATGGGTACCTGTCTGGAGGGGAGAATAGACTCTGTGGGACTCTACATCCCTCCCCACAAAGTGGGTGGAGAATGGACAGAGTTGGCTCTGCCTCCACAATGTACCAGCTGGCCCAGCTGTGCTTGCATGCTGGGGAACCTACGCAGTGCCACATGGCAGGCTGGTGCAGAGTTCACCTCGGGAGCAGTTATAATCGACTTCACAGCTACCTCGGGGACTGTGCAGTTACATGGTTCCCCATATACAGGGCTCATGCTAATGCCACAAGTTAGTCCACAGCCTATTAAAACACTGTGAAGAGAAGGAAATATAAAAAACAGTGGTTGTTGGGGGAAAAATGATGGGACATGAAGTGTCTTAGGGGAAGCGTGATTTGTTTAGTCTGTTCTTTAAAAGATCCTTAATAACCACATGTTTCAAATCCTTCAGACTGCTCTCCTATCCCCTGCTCCAAACAGATGAAGCAGTTATGTTAGGGTTCTTTGTTTTGGGGGTCAGAACCGAAGGTTTACAGAAAGAATCTATAGAGGAAACCAACCTGTTCATCAGCATCTTTACCTAGCAGTTAAACCCTCACTCACCAAATGTACACCAAAATCAACCCCTGTAACACAAAAACAAGTATACCAAGTTTAAAGTAAGGGTCACTAAGCCACGGAGTGCTCCATATGTTGGCTGTTATCCAGAAAAAGTAGTGTAATGTAACCTGACATCTACTGTATGTATGTACACCTAAATCAATGTTTACACTGTACAGTATAACCTTTCAGCTACAGGATATGGACAAGATTCACAATTGGTCATTGACTCTAGTGGAGCCATGCCAGTTTACATCAGTTGAAATCCTAGCGCGAAATGTGTATTAGTATTCACATTTATTTCTGTTAATTCAAACTGATATATATTTATTTACAGTACAGTGTAAATGTACTTTTAAAATAGATCTATTACCACTTTAGATTGCCAAACACAGTCCAACTGGCTGAGACACAATCCCATGAATCAGTAATTTATCAGGGAGGCTGAATAACAAGATGGGCAAAATTGCTTACTCAGCTTAGTTAAAACAAGGGAGGATTGTGTGACGAACTCCCAAAGAATATAACAAATCTAAAACTGGGCAGCCATGGCTAGAGCAAGGTAGCTTAGGTACTTGTGCCCTACACAAGCATACATGGAGGTTACCCACCTGTAATCAGAGTTCTATGAGACTGAATTAGCACATTCACGCTCCCTGACCAGCTTCTCCTCTGCCATGGAATCCTAACAACCTACCCAGACTTGAGGAGTTGGCACACTCTGGCTCCCTGTTATGCCCTTGTCCTCTGCAAACTTTAACCTCTATCCCACTCCCTCCCGCCCCCCAAAATCTAGGTACCTAGGGGAGGCATCATGGTCTAATAGACAGGGCACAGTGTACAGGAAGTCAGGTGACATGGGTTTTATTGGTGACTCAGGTTCTGATCTGCTGGGTGACCCCTCTCTGTGCCTCTGGTTCCCATCTTCTCCCTTGTCAGTTTAGACTGGAAGCTCTTCAGGGCAGGGATTCTCTCTCAACTGTATGAAGCCCAGGATAAAGAAGCCCCAATCTTGGTTGGGGCCTCTAGAAGCAACTGTAATACAAATAGTAAATAACTGAAGAGCTCAGTGAACAGACATGCTCAGGGTACGTCTATACTCACGCGTCCTGTCGGAGGCGCTGGATCGATCTTCTGGGTTCGATTTATCGCGTCTTGTCTAGACGCGATAAATCGAACCAGGAAGTGCTCCCCCGTCGACGCTGGTAATCCAGTTTGACGAACGGAGTAGGCGGAGTCGACGGGGGAGCCTGCGCGCCGCGTGTGGACCCCGGGTAAGTGCTTTTTCATTCGAACTAAGATAGTTCGACTTCAGCTACGTTATTCACGTAGCTGAAGTTGCGTATCTTAGTTCGAATTGGGGGGTTAGTGTAGACCAGCCCTCAGTATCCAGCAGTAGTTACAAAATACACAGAATAGAAAGGCGTAGTCAGAAAGGGGTTGCAAGGGGTTCTCAAACTGTGGGTCGGGACTCCAAAGTGGGTCGCGACCAGTCACCAGGGCTGGACTTGCTGGGGCCCAGGGCTGAAGCCCGAGCTTCACCACCCAGGGCCAAAGCTGAAGCCTGAGAGCTAAAGCCCTGGGTGGCGGGGCTCAGGTTTTGGTTTTGGACCTTCTGCCCGCAATGGTGGGGCTTGAGCTTTGGTTTGTCCCCCCCTGCCTGGGGTGGTGGGGCTCGAGCTAAAGCCCTGGGTGGTGGGGCTCAGGGTTTGGCTTTGGCCTCCCCTGCCCGGGGTGGCAGGGCTTGGTTGGGCTCAGGCTTCGGTCCCCCCCCACCCCCTCTTGGGATTGTGTAGTCGTTTTAGTTGTCAGACGGGGGTTGCGGTGCAATGAAGTTTGAGAACCGCTGGGGTAGGTAATAATACAGAAAAGGTAAAACCTTTATATAATGTTAAAACCATTAAATAAATTGATAAATTAATCTAGGAATAATATAGCACCTATTTATATTAAAAAGCTATGAATTTAAAACAGATACAAGAACACTGTTATGTAATATGATTCACTGATGGAACTCACTGAGTCAAGCAATTTAGTAACTTTAAAAAAGGATTACACAGTTATATGAATGAGGATAGCTACTGAAGTTAGGTTAAAAATACACTGGTTACACATACAAACAGTGCTGTTAACTTTAAAAGGGCTGTAGTGTGAGCTCAAATTGGCACAGAAGTGTCCTTACAGCACAGTGTGACATCAAGGTATACCATATCCACCGGATGTTTCAGTGGTTAGTGTGCGACTCTGGACACCTGGGGTCAATTCCCTTTTCTGCCACAGACTTTGTGTGACCTTCGTCGTCAGTTAGTGTCTCCCTGCCTCAGTTCCCCATCTGTAAAATGGGGATAATAGCGCTGCCATACCTCACAGGAGTGTTGTGAGGCTAAACAAATTGAAGACTGTGAGGCACTCAGATACTACATAATGGGGGCTGTATAAGTACCTTAGACAGACAGACAGTTGAGATATCAGGATGTTGTTCTGGTTTGAAAAAAAATGCCACAACGTCTGGGAGCGAAGTTTGAAACCTGATAAGGGAGCACATTGTGTATTTTATATCTATAAATGTATAGCTATACCAACAAATACAGGTTATTTATGATTGCCATACTCGCTAGAAAGTGCAAGCATTGTGTTTGCTAAACAATTTTTAATAGCAAGGCAGTGACATATTTCTGAGTCGTACTGTTTTGCAAGGTAATTAGAGAGGCCATTTTCATCAGTGTTCAGATCCTGAAGCATATCAAATTGTTGGAAGGACCACCCTTGCAAACATTTTGTACACATTTTATCAAGCAAGCTGGCTAGGTTCTTTACTGCAGTATGGCTCTGAAACGCATATGAATCAAAGACTCTTTCAGATATAATGGGGTAAAACTTGGCAGGTGACTGCTGGTTCTCGGTGCCAACAAGAGAGGCTGTCATTGTTTACTGTCAGCTACGCTACATAAATACAGTCCATTACAGCACTTGGCTCATGTTTAGTTTATAACAGGAGAAACTATTAGATTGATGGGACACCCTGCAGGAATCAAGGTGCATCTCTCTCCTGAAATTCATTCTTACGAAAGAATGTGCCACTGACAGATACAGCTTGCAAGGACTGAAAGCACTGTAGCTTGAGGTGAACTATACTATTTCTTAGGTCTCTATCACCAATGGCAACAAAAAAGAAAAAAAGAAACAAAGATGGTTAAATACTAGAGCTAGCTGGGACGTCTTGAACAAAATATTCCTCCATCAGAAAGCCGATCTGTCAAAACTAAAAGGGTCACTCGATTTCTTTTAAGTTGACCTTTCACTTTGCCATTTTCACAACAAAAAAATCCAGTTTTCAGTTCAGAATAACTTTTCTTTTAGAATTTTTAACTTATAATAGCAAAAACAAAAAGGAAAAGGAAAAAATGGTTGAAATCAAAACAAAATATTTTTTATTGATCTAAACCAAGTTTACTTTCAGATTTTTGATTGGAGAACATTTCTGAAATTTTGACTTTCCATATCAATTCAGGAAACTTTTTTAATATCTCAAAATGCTTCACAAGTTAGGAAAACAGATTTCCAGTCTGCTCTACTAAATAGATCAACATGTTCTCCTCTGCCAAAGAGCTCTTTAAATTATGTTGGGTTTTTTTGATTCAGTGCATCTCAGATGCAGGATTCCTTTTCAGGGCTAGGTCACATTCTGTGACTTTACAAAGGAAAATCTCCCATTGTCTACAAAATCAGAAAACGAGTACTGCATTTCCTTGTTTCTCAAATGCACTAAAACTCCACTGCTGTCATCATTATGTTGAAACAGCCTTTTTAAGAGAACCAAAACGTTTTGCTTTTAAGGCTATTATGCTTTTAGCATGATAAATATACTTCAGTAATAATAACTATCTAATTGACAGCAGCAGGAGGTGGGGAGGGGGGGAAATCATACCACTGGCAAACTTAGCAAATTCCCATCTCTCACCCAGCCCCCCTTCTCTTCCAGCAGCTTTGTGAAATGCAAAAGGTTTTCAAATAAGACTCAAATTATGTTCATGAAAACAAATGCAGTTTTTTCAGGGGGGGAAAATCTGCCTTTCTGTCCAATGGAGAGGGGGAAGATTATATAAGACCTAAACTGGATTGAAATGAAATCTTCCAGTCCTATTATTCTATAACCCTTTTTCTAGGTGTGGTAAGGGAGAAGAAATATGCTGGAATGTCACCAGCATATTTGAGAAGAAATATGCTGGAATGTCACCCAAATTCTCAAGCCCCTGGCTCCCTAGAGGATTGTTTTTATTGGCTTCTGGACAGCAAGGAGCAGAGTTCCAGGACAACATCTAGCACTGTAAGAAAATTTTGTTTAAGCTGAAGCTGGAATTCTCAGAGTGTTAGAAGGGCTAAAGAAGCAATGCATACTCCTCTACATATATGCACCCATAAACGTAGTATCTGAGTTCCACAAACATTAATGGATTTATCCTCACAAGACTCCTGTGAGGTGGTTAAGTTTTATCATCCTCATTATAAAAACAGGGAAATGAGGCTCAGAGAGATTAAGTGACTTGCCCAAGGTCACACAGGGAAGGCTGTGGCAGAGCAAGCAACTGACCCCCCTGAGTTCCTGTGTCCCAGGCCAGTGCCTTAATCATCCTTCCCACAATGACCCTCAAACCATCATGGATGAAATCCTGGCCCTACTGAAATCACTGGGAGCATTTACCATTGACTTCAATGGAATCAGGATATCAACCTATGTTTGCACTCATGGAGCCTGATACTTCACTCTTGTTACACCAGGTTTATGCTGCTGTAACTCCAGTACGCATGCATGATTGAGTAACGGGGGATGGATATTTGTTAGTAGGCAGCATGCAATGGAAAGGCCCGAAGTAACATGCCCGGTCTACTGATAACATTAGGAGACAGTGATTCCCATCAATGGCAATCTATACTAATGTATTTGCTAACTGAATGACAAACCAAAAGAATTCAAACTATCAGCCTGATCCTACTTGAATTTAAGCTAATGGCAACACTCTGGTAGATACCAGAGGGATTTCTGCTGTAGACCAAGGAGAGTATACAGCTCTAAGAATCGGATTTGTTTAAATGGGTTTCTCGAGAGGTTAGGTCACTAGAGACAGATCATATTGCTATGTATTTCTCCGGTTTGAGTCATTTTTTGTATGCCAGGAATGCTGCTGAGCGCAGCTCTAATGCCATCCCCTGCCAGATTGATAGAGGGATAAGATGAGGCAATTTCCAGTACAGGAGGATGAGTTTTTCAGGTTGATCTAAGCAGTGTAGAAATTTCTTTTTTCAGGTTCTCACTGTAATTACAGCATCCCAAGCCTAATTAACACAAAAGGTTAAATGTCAATTTATATTTAGCCAACAAGAGCTTATTCAAGACACAACTAACAGTGTGTATGAATTACAGGATAGTGACAGAGGTAATGCCCAGAGCTACCATGTACTTTTTATATGGTACCTAGCACAATGGGGTCCTGCCCCCCTACAGCAATACTACCACTATTTTTTCTTAGCATCCGTCTCTTCCCTTGCTCAACTTAGATGAGGAGAGATATACAACAAAAACATGGTGAGTTACTGTGCTGGGTCCTGGAATCGCTCGCAAACTTGCCTCATGCTGTACCAGTGCTAGACATCTGTTGTACTGAATCCGATACAAAGAAGTTGAAATATTAGTTGCCCAGGTAAAATGCATAGCCTTAATCAATCTCACAAAGGCTTTTGACCTTGTCAGTAGAAGTGGACTATATGTGCTTCTAGAAAAGATTGGATGTCCCCCGGGCCCCGCACGCTCTTAAGCATGATTCTATCCTTTTCATAAAAGCATGTACAGCCTAGTTCAATACAACAGCTCAGTCTCTGAGGCTTTCCAGATTTGTAGCGGAGTTAAGCAAGGCTTTGTACTTGCCCCATCGCTGTCTGGAATTTTCTTCTCCCTGCTACTGAAACAAACTTTTGGTTCCTCAACTGAAGGAATCTATTTGCACACAAGATCAATGTTGTAAAACTCAGATCTAAAACCAAGACTTGGGAGACCCTTATCCAACACCTCCTCTTTGCTGATGATGTAGCAGCGACGACCCTCCCAGAAACACATTTCCAAAGTCTAATGGACAGTTTTTCCAAAGCCTCTCAAGACTTCAGACTTACCATAAGCCTAAAAAAGAAGAACATAATATGCCAAGGAATTGAGGAAGCATCCTCCATCAAGATCAACAACTATAAACTCGAAGTGGTGAACGAGTTCACCTACCTGGGGTCCACTATTGCAGTCAACCTCTCACTTGAAATGGAACTCAACATCCGAAAAGCCGCCACAACAATATCTAGAATGAGCAAGAGGGTATGGCAAAATAACAAACTGACAGAACACACAAAGATCAGTGTGCATTGTGCATGTGTTATCAGCACACTTTTGTATGGGAGTGAGACCTTATACTCTCACCAGGAAAAGAGGCTCAACAGCTTTCATATGCGTTGCTTTCATCAAATTTTTGGAATTTCCTGAAGGGACAGAGTCAACAGCACTGAGGTGCTAAGTGGGCCAGCATACCCAGCATGCAAACACTCCTCAAACAGAGACCTCTCTACTGGCTTGGGCATATGTGCCAAATGAGCGATGGTGATCCCAAAGGACATCCTCTGCGGTGAATTGGCATCTGGAAAAAGACCCAAAGGACACCCAAAATTGCATTTCAAGGATGTGTACAAGCACAACCCCAAATAAATGGACCTGGATATGGATAACTGGGAAGATCACACTCAGGACCGCAGGCTTTGGAAACAAGAGCTTAACAAGGTTTCCAGAGTTACGAGAGGAAGCAGTTCAGCTTAGCAGAGGAGAAAAGAGCTCGCAGAAGGCAGAGCCCAAAGCAGGGGTGGGCAAACTACGGCCCGTGGGACCGTCCTGTCTGGCCCCCGAGCTCCCGGCTGGGGAGCCTAGCCCCTCCCACCTCCCCTGCTGTCCTCCCTCCCCTGGAGCCACGCTGCCGCTCGGGCAGCACTCTGGGGGGGGGGGGCGGGGGCGGAGCTGTGCGCTCCGACCAGGCCATATGGCTGCCAGACATGCTGCTCTGAGCGGCGTGGTAAGAGGGCCAAGGGGTTGGATAAGGAGCAGAGGGCCCGGTCGGGGGGGCAGTCAGGGGACAGGGAACTGCGGTGGGGTGGTTGGATAAGCGTGGGAGTCCCGGGGGAGGGGACAGGGGCCGGGGGTGTGGATAGGGGTCGGGGCAGTCAGGGGACAGGGAGCAGAGGGGTTGGATAGGGGGTGGAGTCCTGGGGGGTGATTAGGGTCGGGGGGGTCTTGGGAGGGGGCGGTCGGGGACAAGAAGGGGGGGCGTTGGATGGGTTGGGGATTCTGAGGGGGGCAGTTGGGGGCGGGAAGTGTGAGGGGGCAGATAGGGGGCGGGGACCAGGCTGTTTGGGGAGGCACAGCCTTCCTTACCCGGCCCTCCATACAGTTTTGCAACCCCAATGTGGCCCTCGGGCCAAAACGTTTGCCCACCCCTGGCCCAAAGGGTCGAAACACCATCTTTAAATGTGACAGATGCGACAGAGATTGTCTCTCTCAAATGGGTCTCTTCAGCCACAGCTGAGGCTGCCCTAAAACCAGCTGAATAAATTCTTTACCTTTCAGGGGCGCATAGCCATGGTCTCTCGAGTCCAAAGGATGCCTGTTACCACTTCAGTGTTAGGATAAGCAGATAAATTGAATTTAGTGAACTGAGTCTATTTTGTGCTCCTCTACTGAAGGCTACACAAGGGATATTTCTTATATATGGCAATCTGATACCTGCTTGCCTAAAGGCTTCTGTCCACTGCTTGAAGTAAATGCATTCTAAATATGATATTAGCACATTACCAGGTAATACACTTTTAGCATGCTGAAATGTATTCCATTTTCACAGGGGCCATAATTCCTCTGAGAATCAACTTTTATGGAAAATCAATTTTTGACTTTCATAGCCATGTTTAAGTATTTTACCTTGGTTGCTGTGTACTGAAATGGCTTTTATGATAGCTTTCTCAATATTAATAATAGTCTCAAATATGACAGAGCAATAAATATGACACTCAGCACTTATATCCACCTGGTTTACAGTTATACTTATGACTTTTTATGCCATCTCCTATGGAGGCTGACATATTTGTCAACACTGCTTTTCTCTGACTTTTTTTTCCCCTCACAGGCTTATTGTTTCTAATTTTTCTCTTGGTCACTGTTGGATGCTTTTACAGAAGAGGAAAGAAAAGAGGTGTGACTCTCTTATATAGATTACTGCATCTATAGAGATTGGTTGTCAAGGAGTTTTTAAGAACTTCTGGCTCTTAAAGTTTAGAGTTTGGAAGCTTTCTTTAACTAAAACAAGTGTAACCTTTTATTTTAAAGTTACAGAAGCCAGAGGGCATGGCGTGAGTTTAGGAAAGCAAAGACAAGGTAAATCAGCTGGAGGACATAGCTGGGAATAGTTGGTAGAAATGGACAAATGGGGCACCAAACTGAATATAAGTGGGGGATGGATTTTATTTTTTTAGGAATAGAAGTTTTTGAATAAAAGGGGGAGCAGAGTCAGAGTTGTGGGGCTGCAACCTACGAAGCTTGTAGCTGCAGCTGAAGTCACCAAAGTGGAGCAGCTTCACTAGAAGTCAGAAAAACAGGTTGATTGCATGGATCATTTGATTTCTGGTCTTATATGTGGACCATAACGGATGCACACCAGATTGGCACTGACTAAGAGACTCTATTTATAGTTGTATGATTCTGAGTGCTTCCAAAATCTTGAATAAAATAACTTCTCTCTCTCCCCCTGGTCCTTATTCCTGATTTAAACCAGTGTTACTGAGAGAAGAATCAGGTCTGTGGTGGACAATATGTTCTAGAAGACCTAGCATAGTGCCAGGGACTGAAGGAAGGTGGGAACTGGAGAAAATAACCTGGGTTGTTTTCATTGAACGAAAGAGAGATGTTTTGAAAATCTGAAAGCTGGGAAAGACCAGAATAGAAGAGGATAATCCCTAACGATGGTCCTGCTCCAGCAAAGCACTTTAGCACATGCTTAACTTTAAACATGAGTTGCTCTAATGTAATTAAGCACATGCTTAAGTGTTTTCCTGGAGTCAGGCCTTTGAAGGCCATCCCCCATTTATGTCCAAATGTAGGCTCGGATTCTATAAACACTTACGCACATGAATTACTTCATCCCACTGAGCTATTCTGATCCATCTCATCCATTGCAATACTGGCTCCTTACCTTCTCCCCACACAAATTTGCTGCCATTACTCTTATTTTATATTACCGTCATGATGAGAAAATGACACAATGCTATTTATGTTAGAGGGATTAAACCTGTATCAATCTAAGCCTGCTACACTAGTCTGATCCCTTTGACAGTGCTCTCTACAACTGAGCTTTGGCAGGAGTAGCCGCAGAACAAGCCAGCCTGGTCGAAAATGGTGGAGTTGGAATGCAATGTTGCTGATGGGAGGGTTTGATTTGCTGATGACATGTTAGGCATTTTTAAATTGCTGCTGTCTCTCAAACTAAGGACATTTGGAAGGTATTTCTGATCAGGACTAGAAGCATATAAATAGCCACTTGAAATGTAGGATTAAATAGAATTGTGCTATAGTTGTAAATGGTCCTCTTTGTGATCATGCAGAAATTGCCAAGAAAGTGTCTAAACCATGAAAGGGTTCATAGCAAACCAAAGTGACAGAATCCCATCTCAGGACACTGGGAAAGTTCAGCTGATGTGTGTGGCGGAGCACCGAGGGAGAAGGCATGTGACCTGCAGAGCTACTTTGAACAGGAGCGGAGCAGAAAGAAGGAAGCTGAAAGGAACTTTGGGGAAATCATGAAGGGAAAGGGAAGAATTGCCAAGCTGATGATGGCCTGGATAAGGATATGTGTATGTGTGTTGTGTGTGTGTTTGGGGGCAACAGTATCTCTTCATGCTTGTGAGGATGGACAGGAGCATGCTAGTCATTTCCCCACCCCCTCCCCATTTTGTGCCCTGATTGACAATAGTTTGCCTGCCTGCTGCATGCACCAGCATCAGAAAACATGTGAGACTCATGGCTTCTAACATATGGCCAGGATACTAAGATTAACATATCTATTGTTGTAAAAAAGTGCCATGGGATCTCCAATGAGCAAGAGGGATTGAGATTTTGATTTTACATTTCCCAACCAAAAGAGAGTCCTTCTTACTGAGTGCAATGCTAGAGCCAATATCATAATAGAACATTTGCCAAGTGGTGACTGGAAAGAAAATATTGCACCCACTGATTCACCAACAGTGCACCCTACACCACCCCCGTTTTCCCCAGAGTCTCTAACACAAGAGAAACAGAGCTTGATGCTACTTAGCTCTTAAGATCTGATAAGATCGTACCCCAAGGTGGCATGAAGTAGCAAGAAACAATAAAATAGGTCTGAACAATGTGCAGGTGATGGGTTTACTATAAAATGTGAAAAAGGATCATTTAAATCAGTTAATTACAAACAGAATGTGAGATTTATCTAAAGCTTAATTTTGAGAGAAGATGAACAGACTAGAGCAGTGGGGAGAACAGCAAATCTATAACTGCATTTATTTGTGTAGTCCAGGGGTGGCCAACCTGTGGCTCCAGAGCCACATGAGGCTCTTCAGAAGTTAATATGCGGCTTCTTGTCTAGGCACTGACTCCGGGGCTGGAGCTACAGGTGCTAACGTTCCAATGTGCCGGGGGGTTCTCACTGCTCAACCCCTGGCTCTGCCGTGGGCCCTGCCCCCACTCCACCCTTTTCCGCCCCCTCCCCTGAGTCCCCTGTGCCCTTGCTCCTCACCCCCCCACCCCAGCCTCCTGCACACCATGAAACAGCTGATTGGGAGGTGCTGGGAGGGGAGGCACTGATTGGCGGGTCTGCCGGTGGGTGAGAGGTTGGGAGCGGGGGCGGGAGCTGATGTGGGGCTACTGATGTATTACTGTGGCTGTTTGGCAATGTACATTGGTAAATTCTGGCTCATTCTCAGGCTCAGGTTGGCCACCCCGATGTAGTCTGAGAAATTACATTGAAAGTTGAACTTTTATGGTAATAAAATTATTTTTAAGTTAGATTTTAATGTAGAAAATATTACCATATACTTCCTCAGCAATGAAAGAAATTAGGCCTGTTTAAATTGTCTCTAGTTTTTGAAATAGAATTATATTTTAATTTCAGCAAGGCTGAAGGTTTCACATTTTAATCAGAGAATGCAATGCAATTTGTTAAGCTCAAAACAGCTGAGATACCGGGAGAACCCCATCTAGCAGTGTTAATTGATAATCAATAAATTTGTTATAGTTTGAAACATAATCTGTAACATAAAACCCAATTGTTCTTTTGGCAGGAGACTATTTTCTGTTCATGGCCAAACCTACCTTAAAATTGGAGTTCACATTTTTTTTCAATTTAATACAGCATTTAAAGAAAAGGGAGATTCTCAGTTGCACACTGTAAATAGTTTTATTGTTAAGTTACAGTACTAAGTCCACAATCTAACATGGTGAGTCTTTGTAATATATGTGCAGAAGAAATAGATGAAGTAAATACTAAGGAGCAGGCACTCTGCGGGTGTAAATTTGCATGGGTGAACTTTGTGGAGCTATGCGGCTATACACCAGCTGAGGTTTTGGACTCTGTTTTTATTGACAATACACAGTATAGGAGCACAGGTACCGACTTTCGTCGGCGCCGGTGGGTGCCAAGCCCCGCCCCAACTCCACCCCTGGCCCCGCTCCTTCCCCCCTCCCCGCCAGCCCCACCCATGCGCACCCGCCCGCCCAACTCACCTTCCACCCAGCTCTCACCCCCAGACCCCAGACCTCTTCCCCACCCGGCACCCAGCTCCCTCTACCCCACCCTGTACCCATCCCACCCCGCACTCCCCACACCCAGCTGCCTCTAACCATCTAACTACAAGAAGCAGCGCACCCTGCTCTCACACTCCATCCCCCTCACGGGGATTTAAAAGGCCCGCGGCTCCTGCAGCCACGAGGAGCCGCGGGCCTTTTAAATCCCTGCCCGAGCCCGGCTCTGGCAGCGGGGCTCGGGCGGCGCTTTAAAAAGCCCGCGGCTCCCCACGGCTGCAAGAGACGCGGCCCTTTTAAAGCGCCGCCCGAGCCCGGCTCCAGCAGCAGGGCTCGGGCAGCGCTTTTCAAGGCGCCGCTTCGGCCACAAGGGGGAGCGGCCGCTCCCCCTGCTCCCCCCATGGCTACACTACTGCCCCAGGCCCCACTCACCGCACAGTGCCCACCCGCTGCTCACCAGGATCCCGCGCTGCGTCCGCGCCTCAGCCCGGCGGACCCGCCTCCTGCCGCCGCCCGATTCCGACTGACCACGGTGTGGGAGGTGGGGGGTGGGAGGCAGCGCCGACACAGGCCCCGCCCCCGGGCCCAGCCACGTCCCTTTCCACACGTCCTAACCCCGCCTCTCAGGCCCAGAGAGAAACTGAGCGGCAGCCCGGACGGCCAATCCCAGTGCGGGGCGGCCACACTGCGGGAGCAGGGAACGCTGCTGCCCCTCCCCCACCACCCGAGGCGCCGCCCCGCGCCTCCCCGCCTGGCCGCACAGCTGAGAGGCGGCTGTTGCAGCTAAAAAAAGCGCCTTGGCGGGAGGCGCCTCCGGCCAGTGAACCTGGAACCTGGAAGGTGAGTTGGGCCGGCGGGTGTGCGTGCGGGCTGGCGGGGAGCTGCCAGTGGGTGCTCAGCACCCACCAATTTTTCCCCGTGGGTGCTCCAGTCCCGGAGCACCCACGGAGTTGGCGCCTATGTATAGGAGTGTGTTCTGGCAGGAAGAAGAGAAGCACTCAGAGAAGTTTTCCATCCTAATTCTAGCACCCTCCAAAATCCACAGAGAGGCTGCGCCACAGGCCCTTTCTGGCAGATGCTGTGCGGGAATAGGGGGAAGGGATCATACATTAAGGGACTATGCTTAAGGCTGGTGCTGGCCTTCTGAACCTGTGACTATGGGGGGACAATTCTGACACTGGATCAGAATTGGGTCCTGGGGCCAAATCCTGAGGCATGCTTAGGCTAGGTCTACACTAACCCCCCCGTCGAACTAAGATACGCAACTTCAGCTACGTTAATAACGTAGCTGAAGTCGAAGTACCTTAGTTCGAACTTACCTGTGGTCCAGACGCGGCGCGCAGGCTCCCCCGTCGACTCCGCCTACTCCGTTCGTCGAGCTGGATTACCAGCGTCGACGGCGGAGCACTTCCTGGTTCGATTTATCGCGTCTAGACAAGACGCAATAAATCGAACCCAGAACATCGATCCCGCGCCTCCGACGCGAGAGGTAAGTATAGACGTACCCTTAGCATCTGCAACTTCCATGGAGAACTAACAAGCAATTCCTGGGAGCGGACTTATTTTAATTTAAGATATACAAAGAGCTTTCAGTGCCTTGAGGAAAATATTCAATGTTCAGTTGGTCTCAATACAATAAAGGAAAAGAAAAATAGCAACAGATCCCAAATTCTGCTCTTCCTACAGAGAAAATAAAACTCCCTAATCCAAGGTTCCCCAAGAGCCCCTTTAAACAACACACCTCTGCAGTTTTTAGGATTTTGCCCAGAGGAACTTCACAGGCCATATTTAGACTGGAAAGTAATAAAGAAATCCATTAGCTATATAGCAGATTGTTTTAGCATCTAAAGTATATGAAAGATATCTGACTGTGATTCTATTCATGTTGGAGCTTTGTTTGTTTATAGACATCATTATGATCTTGGCAAAAGAAATCTTATTGTCTGTTTTGATGTGATACATTTGTTTAGACCAGCTACTTATTTATATCATAAAATGATAAATATAAGCAAAAAAAAGCTCTACAAAAATATTTTTGGTGCTGCATATTAGCTTGCAGTCATTTAATTTGAATGTTTGTTTCCGTATCAAAAGATAATAAATTAACATAATACTTAAAATCATACTTAGCGTATATGTAAGGTATGGAAATGAGTTTTGCTTAGCAGTGTATAACATGCATGCATTATCACAGGATACTGAAGCAATATATATTTATATCTATATCTATATATGTATTAATAAAATTAAAAGATAATTTTAGAAAAAAGGTGTGGGCTCTCTACTGGTTCATCAATTATTACTTTCCCTTGCCTTATATTACTTGAGAATTTAGCAGTCATGCAGATGACAGGCATTTAAAGGCATTAGCACTGACAATTTTCTCTAATTTCTTTTCAGTACAAATCTCCTTAAGCGCATAATATCTTAAAATTTTGCAAGAATAAAGACCTTACATCATGAAACTTTAATGTTAACATACTCTACATGTAACACATCTATTGTTACTGCATATTGTACACGACCCCAAGAGAAAACACTTTTATACATTTGAGAAGTGATGTGGGAATTATCATTAACGTGTATTTTGCCATGAGCCTTTGAGCTACTCCTTACAGCATGTCTCATTGACTTCACTGAGGCTCTGTGTGGATGCCAAGGCCTGCCTGCAGCATCTGCGCTGAGAACTGCAGATTGTTATAAATATAGAGAAACAAAGTAAACCTTCCCAACCAAACGAATGGCCTGATCCTGCAAACCAATGGGACCACTCACATGGTGATGGTTTGCAGAACAGGGCCCTATGCCTTAGAAGTTCTTTGAGGGCCAGATCCTGTACCACTGAAGGGAGACATGGCAAGACAAGGGCAGAGACTGAAAGATCATTGGGAGAGGAAAGGATTCTGGTTTTTGTTAACACCTACCTAACTTCAATAACTAATGAACATTTTGGATAAGGGACTTCTTTGTTAAAATCCAACACCCTGGCTCATTTGCGAGTGCTCAATAAACATCTAGAAAGATATCCAGAGGAGCACAGACTTTACATCACTGATACTTCTAAGCAGAAAGAACACGTTAAGCAAACAAACACCCTACACGTTTGAGGCCTCCTTTAAGTCATAAAGAACCAAAAATAAGCAAAATTCTAATAAAAAAAAATTATTTGCAGATCATCTTTAAGGAAACTGCAAAATCTAGGTAGGGTACATTTGATACAAATCTATGCAAGAAGAACAAACACAAATAATAAATGCAGTAATGGGTTAAGGTATCCTTCATGACTAGCACTGTGTGAAGAATTTAAAATTGATGATTTGATTTTTAACAAGATGCAGAGAGTTCGCACATGGCTAGTCAATAGTGTAGTACTTTACATAAATGCTTTACAAATGGTGACACAGTAATTACAATTCCAGCAAATGGTTATTATCTATCTGTTCTGCATTTTACAGACTAAGTAGAAATTTCATGCATATTGAGTACACTTGTGCTAGTTCAATTCATTTTTTCTCCTTTTATCAAAAGTTGCATTTTATTAAAAATGCAACTGCACTCAAGCCATATGCATGATGTTTGCATAATCTTTTGGAGAAAATTGTTGTTCTAGCAATTTATAATTTGCATCTCTCTTACAAAACCTTCATTTGACATTCTGTAGATTGATGGCTTTTCTCTCTGTATGTGTATATATATGTGTGTGTGTGTGTAAATAAATATTTATTGTTGGTTGCATATTTACTCTTTTGCAGCACAGATTTCTTCCTAGTTGGCAATATATTTTCATATATTTTGCAGAATAAGTTTGCTCTATCTACAATTTATAAAATTAATTTAAAATCTTCTTGAGTACCAAGTACTTCCAATTTTTGTTATGACACAGATTATGAAAATTGTCTTGACAAAAGAGTATATGTAAGCTGATTATAAAGTAGGAATGTAGCTACAGAGTTTAGCTGACTGTATCTAGTTCTGTGTATTAAATCAAAGGAATTCTGATTTTTTTAATTCCTATGTATAAGATTGATAACTCTTTGTTAGGGACTATTAAGGAGATTCCCACTGGGCATTTCTTGGTGATATATTTGGGTATGATGCTGCTGAACCACAGTATGTCCCCATTACTGTCATGCATCTTTATAATTTACTGACAGCCTGTCAAGGGCCCGTTGAGATGTCACAAGATCATGGAATATGATAAAAGAGGTTTTTTGATTAAACCCTGCCCTATCTTAACACACCACCAGAGTTGATATCAGGTGAGAGAGAGTCAAAGATCTTAGAACAGTCTGTACTTTCCTAATCAATTAGATAGAGCTGCATATACACCAGGATACCTGTAAACTGAATCGATTCACACTAGTTTATTGCCAAATGACTTGGATGTACCTGGTACCAATACCAACTACAATTCAGAACAGAAATCCAGCCATGCTGTCACATATTTGCCAGCATGAGCCACCACAGGATCCTTCTATATGTATGTTCTTCTTGCAAACTTCCTTTCCCTTCATACTAGAGTCTTCCAACCTTTTATGGTAGGAGACATGCCCTTCCCAACTGCATTTGTACCAGTCCCTTTCATAGAATCATAGAAGATTAGGGTTGGAAGAGACCTCAGGAGGTCATCTAGTCCAACCCCCTGCTCAAAGCAGGACCAACACCAACTAAATCATCCCAGCCAAGGCTTTGTCAAGCCGGGCCTTAAAAACCTCTAAGGATGGAGATTCCACCACCTCCCTAAGTAACCCATTCCAGTGCTTCTCCACCCTCCTAGTGAAATAGTGTTTCCTAATATCCAACCTAGACCTCCCCCACTGCAACTTGAGACCTTGTTCCTTGTTCTGTCATCTGCCACCACTGAGAACAGCCTAGCTGCATCCTCTTTGGAACCCCCCTTCAGGTAGTTGAAGTCTACTATCAAATCTCCCCTCATTCTTCTCTTCTGCAGACTAAATATGACCAGTTCCCTCAGCCTCTCCTCATAAGTCATGTGCCCCAGCCCCCTAATCATTTTCGTTGCCCTCCGCTGGACTCTCTCCAATTTGTCCATATCCCTTCTGTAGTGGGGGGCCCCAAAACTCAACACAATACTGTCACCTGTGCCCATGCCTTGGTGAGCTTGCCAAGCTTTGATTTCTTGTTTGTTTTTCATGTCCAGGATCTTTCCCTTGTTTCTGCTTTCTAGTTTTTTTCTTGTTTTGGTTTGTTTATAGGTGTCTTTATTTTTCCTCCTTTTCTGCTCTACATTCTAGTTCTCCCTCCCTACACTTTTCCCAGATCTCCCATCCCAGTGTCTCACAACATACTGTTCTTTCCCTCACATCTCACCAATTTCTGTCCTTCCTCTGTTGCGGCCATTACTGTTACTGTATGTTCCTGTGCAACCTCCTCTCACTGTCAGCTTTACACAGTGCAAGCTGCCTTTTACCAAACAGAATGCTGAGAGAATACATGCCAGTGATAACCCTGCTGCTTCCCCCCTTCCCCCAAAGCCCCGTTAACACAGGACATGACACCCTATTCCCAGAGGAGTCTGGCATGCACCCCACAGGCTGGGAATCCCATCCTTACAGTGACAGGAAATGTTCTCATTCTACTCAGCTGCCACATGACAAAGCCTCAAACTCATGATAATATAGTGCCACATTTAGGACAATTTTAACTGCATCCACCTAACCTGCATTGGTGTGGGTAAGTAGGTTCTTCAGATGCACTATCACCCACTCTAGGTATGCAATGGGTATGTTTAGAGGACAATAAGTTTCCTGAAAACTTGTTGAGCACAAAGTTTTCCCAGGGAAGTGATGTCAATTTCTGAGGAATCAACTTTATTTAAAAAGAAAAAAACTAAAAACTAAAACAGAGTGTTCCTTTTCCAAGATCTGGGGTGAGGGGCTTCAGATTTATCAGCCAACTACTGGCAAGAGGCTAGAAGATAGACTACATTTTTCAAGACTTGGTCTCCCTAAAATTTAGCCCTGGTATCTTAATATAACTGAAGAGGTGAAAGAAAGACAGACTACTGCCAATGAACCTGGCTACTTGGGCACTTTCCAGAGAAATAATAAAAATGGTGTGTGAACATAAGAAGAATTTTTCAGTCTCCAGATGTACTATGCAAGTCCTTTTTATGATGAGTGATAAAAATGTTCCAACTCGGTTGACATAATACTATATTGTTGTAATGGGGTTTTATAGTTTTCCATGGGATGGGACAATATCTCAGTCTTGACTGTACACTTATTCTATCACCAACAGCTAATCTTGAAACTCTGTCACCAGCTCAATATATTTATAAATAATAATGTGATACATACATACAGTATCATGTCTTTACTATTCTTTAACATGGAACAAACAATATCACTGTTATATCGGGGCCAGATTCCATCATTATTACTTATGCTGAGTCATACCTTACTTTGCAAGTAGCTTTCTTGACATCAACACAACTACTTACTGAGTGAGGTCCTTCTCAGAATGAGTAAGGGGAGACAGAATCTGACCTTTAATTTGTTGAGCCAAATTGTCTTCCCACTGCAGTCAAAGGCAAAACCATCAATGTTAATGGGACCAGAATTTAACTCTTAAACTCCCTTTCAAACCTGTCTCAGTCCTCAGGGGCATGAATGATTTTTCACATACTTATTTCATATACTATTACAGAATTGTTATTAAATAGAGAATGGCTTGTGCATGGATATATCATTCTTATTGGAACTAGCTGGGCATTTTACCTGACAAAAAGTGTCTTTTGGATAGAGCTTGAGAATTACTAGATTCATCTAATGTTTTTAGGTTTTCATAAACAAACGGAAAACTCAAACTGAAATTCTTCAATTCTTCTGATTTTTTATTTTTTTTAAAGGAAAATGATACATTTTCATTGACACTGAAACTTTTCACAGGGCATAGACTATTTCTTGACCAGCTCTAATGATTTTATTGCGTTACAGACTCATGTTGCTATTGTTTTAACCCTGAGAGAGTCAGATCCCATAACACTGTCAATAAGTAAATTGATTCTCTCTGCCCTGGTTATAATCTATAGCATTATACAGTATGTACAGCAGCAGTATACATATTTAAAGTGTGTTCCTTTACAAGCATCTTTCAAAAGATTTTTATCTAATGAAATTTTAAATAGGAAATTACTTGTCTGACTTCACTTCAGCAAGCTTTTCCCTTCCAAATTGCCACAGATCGGATGATTAGAACTTCACTATGGAATGGTCAGTAGCATGTCTGAGTCACTAAACTTATTTTTGGTCTAGAAATACCAGATGATGATTTATTACCTGGCAATTTCTACACTGCAATGGCTAACTCATGTCTCTTTAATTTGGGATAAGCAGAAAATGGGTTTGAAAGGTAAGAAATGTTGAAGTTCTCTATGCAAAGAATGGATAACTTATTGGCAAGCACAATGCAGAATTTCTCTCCTTAATCAGTTCACTTCAATCTATCTACTTTTTAGTGATTCAAAGGATTTTTTCAATCCCCATGCAGATCTAATCCTGCTCATCTTTTTGAATGAACTGCCAGCTGTGGACAACAAATCACTAGAAAATGGGCTAAAACTTCCTTTTTGAGAATGTTTAATGATTTTTACAAGTACATTGAATAAAGTGAAAGACTAGTTATTATCCTTGTATGCTTTCTAGATCATCACTGTTTAACATTCATGCTTCAAGGCTTGTTTTATCACTGCTGACATCTTGACTTTATTTCTCATAAGAGCTTATGATCTGAGTGCTGCCAGAAATCCTACTATACGCTTGTTCAGAACCTGAAGTTCTTTCATCAGAATTACATTTATTGCTCTCACCTCTTGCTAACTATATATTTATTCTTTTTAAAATAGAACTAGATCTTACTACTGTGCAGGAATGCTAACCAGGTAATATTTGCTAGTAAAAACACTGTGGATAAAGAAAATGTGTTGTGTTCTCAGAACACATATACAAATGGGAAGCAGCTATTCATTTACCCAAAATGAAGACCAGCTTGTAAACCTTTAGAGAGATGTTCA
Source organism: Chelydra serpentina (assembly GCA_037349315.1). Classification (NCBI taxonomy): domain Eukaryota; kingdom Metazoa; phylum Chordata; order Testudines; family Chelydridae; genus Chelydra; species Chelydra serpentina. The sequence goes on from JBAIAC010000023.1 coordinate 4,125,073, forward strand.
TTTGGGAGATGAACAAACTTTAAATTAACATAGTACACTTGGACATAATAAAACAGGATTTATCTTGATGTTATGGAGTAATTTAATCAAGTTCAACATTTTTCAGTTCCCATATGGGTCTACTAACTGTTCAGAGTTCAGAAAAGCACAAGAAACTAATCAGGGATTGGAGGAATTTACTTGAGAGGAAAGACTAAGTTAAAATGACTAAGGGGCGGGGGACCATACTGAGAATCTAAACAATGGAAAAAAGTATTTCATGTGAGATATAGAGTTAATCAAACATCAGAATTTCCATTCCGTGGGATATTCTGAAATTCTGAAAATTCATTCAGTTTCGGAACAAAGAATAGACATTTCAAAATTTCTCATGGGAGGGAAAATCCAGAAAAGTTAATTTTGGAAATAATCAAACCATTTTGTTTCAGAAGCTTCAAAATGAAACTGAGCCAGGAGCCCAAGAACTTCTATGACCCCAAATGAGCAGCAGAGAACCTAGATACTCTGAGAAACCCCAGGGTTTCTAGGCTCCTGGCTCTCCAGCAGGGAAGGCCTGGGATCCCCAGCCCAGGGCAGTCTGGCTGGTGGACCTGCTCCACAGCCATGGACCCTAGAAGCCATGGACCCTACCCAGCAGCCTTCCAGGTGATCCATGGAACAATCTCCCGCTGGAAGTGGTAGAAACCCAATCTTTTGAGCATTGTAAAACTAGACTAGAGGACAGTAGGAGAGGTACCATAAGAAGCAATCCTGCATCCAGACCGAATGATCCAACAGCTCTTTTCCATCCTTAATTACTATGATTAAGACACTATGTGTCCCATAATTCTGTGGCCATGGAATTCACCACCGTCAATGGAATTATATTCCAGAATCCCAGTTTTTGTATAAATACTACGCTTTTATCTCTCATGGTTCAAAGAGAACCTTGAAAACATGAACGGCATGTAAACAGATGCACTGTTGCCTTCCTGAGTCTGCACACAGCCTGAAATAACAGCTCTGATAGATGTGAACTGCCCCATTTATCTCAATAACATGCTCAGTCTGAAACCTAATGATGGAAATTTAAATGCCCACATTGTTAATTATAACATAGACATAGATAACATAGAATATCAGGGTTGGAAGGGACCTTAGGAGGTCATCTAGTCCAACCCCTTGCTCAAAGCAGGACCAATCCCCAATTTTTGCCCCAGATCCCTAAATGGCCCCCTCAAGGATTGAACTCACAACCCTGGGTTTAGCAGGCCAATGCTCAAACCACTGAGCTATACCTCCCCCCAGGATTATTTCATTGATGATAATTTTAGCAGAAATATCCAGATAACGTGCTTATCCTGCAATTTCCCCATGCCTCCCTATGCCTTCTCAGGGGCCAAAACTCCTAGCTACCTCCTACTCAGTTGTCAAAACTTCCAGCTTCCCCGAACAACTGCCCCAATGCAATTCTGCATTCTCAACACAACACATCTGCAGCATATTAAAAAAAAGAAAAGAAAAAAAGAAAATGTGGGGACAGCCTACAATAAACTGAATCAAATAAATCAAAATAAATAATGCAGGGGCTACTGTTCCAATTGCATTATTCATTTCTGTATTTTATTAATTAAAAAACCTTTGAAGTGATAAACAAAATGGCCATTGCGGACAGCTGACACACAGGTGTGAATGAGGGTCGTTAACTTAATGGCCAAGCCATTCCAAGTCTCTATTTAATCCTGAGTTGATGGTATCTAGTTTGCATATCAATTCAAGTTCAACAGCTTCTCGTTGTAGCCTGTTTATGAAGTTTATCTGTTGCAAAATTGCGACCTTTAAGTCTGTCACTGAGTGATTAGGGAGGTTGAAATGTTCTGCTACTGGATTTTGAATGTTATGATTCCTGATGTCAGATTTGTGTCCGTTTATTCTTTTGCGTAGAGACGGTCTGGTTTGGCCAATGTACACGGGAGAGGGGCATTGTTGGCACATGATGGCATAAATCACATTGGTAGATGTGCAGGTGAACAAGCCCCTGATGGCGTGGCGGATGTGATTAGGTCCTATGATGGTATCACTTGAATAGATATGTGGACAGAGTTGGCATCGGGCTTTGTTGCAAGGATAGGTTCCTGGGTTAGTGTTTTTGTATGGTGTGTGGTTGCTGGTGAGTATTTGCTTCAGGTTGGGGGGCTGTCTGTAAGCAAGGACTGGTCTGTCTCCCAAGATCTGTGAGAGTGAGGGATCATCTTTTAGGATAGGTTGTAGATCTTTGATGATGCGCTGGAGAGGTTTTAGTTGGGGGCTAAAGGTGATGGCTAGTGGCGTTCTGTTATTTTCTTTTTTGGGCCTGTCCTGTAGTAGGTGACTCCTGGGTACTCTTTTGGCTCTGTCAATCTGTTTTTTTACTTCAGCAGGTGGGTACTGTAGTTTTAAGAATGCTTGGTAGAGATCTTGTAGGTGTTTGTCTCTGTCTGAGGGATTGGCGCAAATGCAGTTGTATCTTAGAGCTTGGCTGTAAACAATGGATCGTGTGGTGTGTCCTGGATGGAAGCTGGAGGCATGTAGGTAAGTATAGCGGTCAGTAGGTTTCCGGTATAGGGTGGTGTTTATGTGACCATCGCTTATTAGCACAGTAGTGTCTAGGAAATGGACCGCTTGTGTGGACTGGTCTAGGCTGAGGTTGATGGTGGGATGGAAATTGTTGAAATCATGGTGGAATTCCTCAAGGGCTCCTTTTCCATGGGTCCAAATGATGAAGATATCATCAATGTAGCGCAAGTAGAGTAGGAGTGTTAGGGGACGAGAGCTGAGGAAGCGTTGTTCTAAGTCAGCCATAAAAATGTTGGCATACTGTGGGGCCATGCAGGTACCCATAGCAGTTCCACTGACTTGAAGGTATATATTTGTGACGGGTTGGGGCCACAGAGACCTGCTTGGTGCTGCCACCTGGTGTGCCAAGGCTACTTCTATCCCTGCTTCCAGGCCTTTTCCAGCTTGGGACTCCCAAATCCTGTCTGTTTTGAGTCAGATTCCACTGATCTGCTGCAAACACAGACCCAGGTCCGAACCAAGTCCACTCACCACTGTAAGGCCCCTGGAAGCGCTCTTGCCTTTGACACCCAGCTGCTCAACTCCAAGGAGGTTCAAACCCTTAATAAATCCGTTTTACCCTGTATAAAGCTTATACAGGGTAAACTCATAAATAGTTCGCCTTCTATTTCAATGATAGAAAGATATGCTCAACTGTTTGCTTTCCCCTCGGCACCGACTCGTACTCAAGGAAACTTAATAAGTAAAAAGTGATTTTAATAAGTACAGAAAATAGGATTTAAGTGAGTTCAATTAGTGACAGACAGAACAAAGCAAGTTACTTAGTAAAATAAAATAAAACACACACGTCTATGTCTATTCAAAGTTAACACAGATAAAAGCCTCACCAGATTCGGATATTTTCCTTTTTACAGGCTGTAGAATTCGCCTGGGTCCAGCTGAGTCCAGCAGACTCTCACACCCCCTAGTGTCTTTGTCCTTTGTTCAGTTCCCCTCAGGAATGTCCTTGGGGGGGTGGAGAGCCTCTCCCTTTAGCCAGCTGAAGACAAAATGGAAGGGTCTTGCAAGGGCTTTTATAGCCTTTCTTCCTCTCCCTGCGTAGGATCCAGTTGCCCTGGAGTTTTGGGATCACATGGGCAAGTCACCTGCCCATGCGCCCTAACCAGTCTAACCAGTTGCATTCCAGACCCAGCCCCAATGTGGATTGGGGTCTGCAACGTCTTTTGTCTGTCAAGTGCTCTCATTTAACAGGCATTCTTTGTTCCAAAGATGATCCCATGCACTTACAAAGGCTATGTACAAGACCAGCAAATATAAAACCAATCTTCATAACTCCAACTACAACAATGATACATGCATACAAACAGGAGGAGTAAATTCAGTAGGTCATAACTTTCACAGAGATATGTTACATGGCACATGTAGCATAAAACATATTTTAGTTACATATATACATTTATAAACATCTCCCCATAAAGTTTTATGGGGAACACCGTCACAATATTGTCCCCAAATGTGAAATAGTTGTGGGTGAGGACAAAATCACAAAGTTCAGCCACCAGGTTAGCCGTGGCAGTATCGGGGATACTGTTCCTGACAGCTTGTAGTCCATCGTTGTGTGGAATGTTAGTGTAGAGGGCTTCTACATCCATAGTGGCCAGGATGGTGTTGTCTGGAAGATCACCGATGGATTGTAGTTTCCTCAGGAAGTCAGTGGTGTCGCGAAGATAGCTGGGAGTGCTGGTAGCATAGGGCCTGAGGAGAGAGTCCACATGGCCAGACAATCCTGCTGTTAGGGTGCCAATGCCTGAGATGATGGGGCATCCAGGATTTCCAGGTTTATGGATCTTGGGTAGCAAACAGAATACCCCTGGTCGGGGTTCTAGGCACGTGTCTGTACAAATTTGTTCTTGTGCTTTTCCAGGGAGTTTCTGGAGCAGATGGTGTAGTTTCTTTTGGTACTCCTCAGTGGGGTCAGAGGATAATGGCCTGTAGAATGTGGAGTTACAAAGCTGCCTGGCAGCTTCTTGTTCATATTCCAACTTATTAATGATGACGACAGCACCTCCTTTGTCAGTCTTTTTGATTATGATGTTAGAGTTGTTCCTGAGGCTGTTGATGGCATTGTGTTCAGCACGGCTGAGGTTATGGGGCAAGTGATGCTGCTTTTCTACAATTTCAGCCCGTGCACGTCGACGGAAGCAATCTATGTAGAAGTCCAATTTGTTGTTTCGACCTTCAGGAGGAGTCCACGCAGAATCCTTCTTTTTGTAGTTTTGGTAGGAAGGATTCTGTGGGTTAGTATGTTGTACAGAGGTCTGTTGGAAGTATTCTTTGAGTCGGAGACGTCGAAAATAGGATTCTAGGTCACCGCAGAACTGTATCATGTTCGTGGGTCTGGAGGGACAAAAGGAGAGGCCCCGAGATAGGACAGATTCTTCTGCTGGGCTGAGAGTATAGCTGGAAAGATTAACAATATTGTTGGGTGAGGTAAGGGAACTACTGTTGTGGTTCCTTGTGGCATGCAGCAGTTTAGATAGTTTAGTGTCCTTTTTCTTTTGTAAAGAAGCAAAGTTTGTGTTGTAAATGGCTTGTCTAGTTTTTGTAAGGTCAGGCCATGAAGAAATTTGTGTGGAAAGTTGGTTTTCCATAAGAAATAAATCACCAAAATGTGATTTCTTTTGGGATATCATTGCGTTCCTAAATGGTCTCCCCTTAGCTGGAGAGGACAGTTACCATGTCTATTGGCTTTATGATGGTCAGCCAGAGTAGCACAAATTTGTGGCCAGTTAAGGGCTATGAAAGCTCATAATACACATCTGAGCCCTTCAGTGAGTTCTCTAATAAAAACAGGAAAGGCTAGAATTGACATTGCTGATATTTCTTGTGGGGTGGGGAGAATAAGCAAAGATAACCTCCCTCCCCTGCTTTAAAAACAACAGAAACCCTTTTGGCCATCTTTATAAACCATAAAACAAGAAAAAAAAGCCACATTTTTTTCATTGTCAGCTCAACTCTACCTCTGCCACCAACCTTCCACTCTGCACGGCTATCACTTCTTGAATGCCAGAGGATCTGTAGGAAGTTTTAATAGGGACATTAAGAAGTTCACAACCTTTGTCATCTTCAAGTCACAAATCTGATTTGTTTTCAGTGTTTGTCTATGGAGCCAAGGAAGCCTTAAGTATATACAGAAGCTCTTTCTGCAGCTAGGTCTAATTTAGGACTAACATATTGCATAGTAACAAGGGAGTAAGGTAAGTTCTATTTATGGGGCACTCCAAGCAGTGGTTCTAATTGTTTTTCAAATTCTTGGCTGCCCAGTGCCAAGCCAAGCTGGAGATAGACTCCCTGTGATACCATCTGACTAGTGATCCTGTCTAGCTGTGAACATTACTTCACCCAGAACTTGAGTCAATCCAAGGTCATCTGCCACCTATCATTTAGGCACCTCTCTCAGTTTGCCCAGAGAAACTCAAATTGATAGTTTCTGGATCTTCTTTTGCCATCTTTCTGTTGGGGGAGACAGACTACTGTAGATATGTACATGTACATATACATTGTCTCCCCCAGCTGCAGGGACCTCCACCAGAATTAAGTGAATCAAGGCAGTTACAAATGGCTGGTGGGGTCGGGGTTTAAACAGCAGCAATTGCTAGACTTCTGGGTTCTACTAAGACAAGATGTCATGCCTCTTAACTCTGGTTTGGTCCTAACTCTATCTCCCTCTACCTGTAACATGCCCTCTTTACCTGCTCTGCAAGCAGGGCTTCACAAGGCTAAGAAGGAGTGCACAGGCTCTGAGCACAGCACATGGAGCAAGCACGAAGATGCTGCTTGCCTGCTTGTTCACCAGATCAGCATACCTGTGTGTGGAATCAGGCCTAATTCATAACAGAAAACACTTTCCTTAAGCCGGCAGGGTTTTTTTTACATATACAGTATAGCACAATGCCATTAACATTTTAGATTCAGCTTCCATTAAGTTATATGGTTATCTATTTGGGAGTAATTCTAAGGCCCTTGTATTGTTAGTTCCTCCTAATTAATTTTGGCTTTATGGTGTTTTTGGAGGCAAATTGTCTTAGCCTTCACATTTATCCCATTGCTACTCAGCATGACTGAGATATTACAGCTATTGTCAGAGGGAGCTAAATCATATACAATTTACTGGAGTTAGTCAAGGAAGAGAGTTTTCACTCATGCGTACTATGCCTTTCAAACTCTGGGGCTGGTACTTCCTCCACTCAGGTCACTTGCAAATGACTTCCATGGGAGTAGACACTGTCAATAACTAGGGTCAGACTCTCTATTGACCTAACTCTATTGCCTTGAAGCAGAGAATACAGCTTCTGATATTTAGTAAGATTAGTTTTCTATAGAGTTTGGCTTCCATGCATCTCTAGCTACCACATACCATCAGGCTATGCCTTCTAAGTGCATGCACCTTCTCATTCTGGCTCCATCGTTTCTATCAGTAGCTTCATAGCTCAGTGTCAAGATGACTTTTCTTTTAAAAATGAGTATTTGTGAAAGAGCATTGTAAAAAATGTCTGACAGGGAGTTGAGCAGAAAATTAGTTTGGGGAGCTTCCAACATGGGGCTATTTACAAAACAAACCCGACATGTATGTACTGTGACAGACCCAGACAAGTGAGGTACAGAAGTCTGATAGAAGGCAAATATACTGGCCATTGGATGAATAGTTTTCTGTTCCCTGAGTGACCAGAGCAGGGGCTGCACTAGAACAAGCAGGAACTTTCTGGAATCAATTAAGACAGGCAGGCTAATCAGGGCACCTGGGTTTAAAAAGGAGCCCCCTTTAGTTTGTGGTGTTGCATGCGAGGAACTGGGAGCAAGAGGCACACAAGGAGTTGAGAGTGAGAAGAGTTGAAGGACTGAGGAGTACAAGCATCAGCAGACCATCAGGAGGAAGGTCCTGCAGTAAGCATAAAGAAGGTGTTGGGCGGAGGCTGTGGGGAAGTAGCCCAGGGAGTTGTAGCTGTCACGCAGCTGTTACAGGAAACCCTATAGACAACTGCAATCCACAGGGCCCTGGGCTGGAACCTGGAGTAGAGGGCGGGCCCGGTTCCCCCCAAACCTCCCAACTCCTGATCAGACACAGGAGGAATTTGACTGTGGGTTCTACCAGAGGGGAAGATCTCTGAGGCAATCAAAATCCGCCAATAAGCGCAGGACTCACCAAGGTAGAGGAGGAACTTTGTCACAACTGGTGTCAGAAGTGGGATTGTGGTGTGCACAGCGCAGCGGAAGAAGAGGGGTGTTTAAAAAAAATAAATAAAAAAAATAAAAAGGTAGTGGGTTTATTTTTTTTCTTCACCACAATGGAAGATGTAGTACGGGCACTGATACAAGCCACAGCTGCCCAGCAGGAAGCTACCCGTGTCCAGGCAGTTGCCCAACAGGAGGCAGTGCGACTGCAGCAGGAGACCAATCGCCTGTTGATGGACCAGGCCGCTCAAGACCGGACTATGTTGCGGGAATTAGTAAACCAAGTGAAGGCCCTTACGGAGATGAACCATGGCCATGATGGGACACGGAAGATACGGGCCAGCAATTGCCTGCAGAAAATGACGGGGAAGGATGACATAGAGGCATATCTCCTGGCCTTTGAGAGGACTGCCCTATGGGAGGCCTGGCCTCGAGATCAGTGGTCTGGCATCCTCGCCCCATTCCTGTGCGGGGAGGCCCAGAAGGCCTACTATGATCTGCCTGAAGAGGCTGCAGCAGACTACCCACAGCTGAAAGCAGAGATCCTGGCCAGATCTGGGGTAACGACCGCAGTGCGGGCCCAGCGGTATCACGAGTGGAGGTACCAGGAAGACAAAACCCCATGGTCCCAATTGTATGACCTCATCCATCTCGCACGAAAGTGGTTGCGAACTGAGTCCCTGGGTCCAGAAGAGATACTAGAGGTTCTGGTCATTGACCGATACATGAGGGGACTACCGCCAGACCTTCGCCCATGGATAAGCCAGAATGAACCCTCCACCTATGACGAGATTGTTGCACTGGTAGAGAGGCGAAGGACGGCAAGGGAGCTGACCAGACCAGTTAAGGAAGCGGAACCCCGGGTTAAACTAGCAGCACCAAACCCAAGAGCTCGAGTGACTGGGCCATCAGGAGAGCCCAGGTGGAAAAAGAGAGGGGCTGAAGGCCCACCAGAGGCCATAAAGAGTCGCAGCACTGAGGGGGAAGAAGATCATGAGGTTAGACTGCCCAAACCAAGAGACCGGGGAACGCATAGGGTTCCATACAGATGTTATACCTGTGGAGAGTGGGGACATATAACTGCACAGTGTCCCTATGCCAAGGAGCCTATGCAGTGTAACCTGGGAAATTGGGCAGACCCATGCTCCCTAATCCACCTTGTGGGGGTCTCACTAACCCCGCATATGTACACCAGACCAGTGAAACTAAATGGGGTAGAGACCACAGCACTGGTTGATTCAGGGAGTGCTATCACGCTCATCTCAGGGAGGCTCATGAAGCATAGTCAGCTGCTGCAGGCTAAACGTACGGGGATAACCTGTGTCCATGGGGCAGTTAGTTACTACCCTACCATCCCAGTAAAAATTGAAATCCAAGGAAACACTACTGAGGTAGCAGAAGGTGTAGTCCCTAAACTCCCATACCCAGTGCTCATAGGGAGAGACTTCCCAGGGTTTGGAGACTTACTCCCAGTAGGGGGATTGGAGAAAGAAGGAAAACCTGAAATTAGTGAGGCATCCACAGTAGACTGTCAACCCCCAATCTTCTCTGAAATATCCCCAGATTTGTTCTCCACTCCCAGACAAGGTAGAAAGACGAAAAGGGAAAGAAGGGCAGCTAAGGCCTTGGGAACCCGAATACTGACCCAAAGCCAGAGGGTCGCTCTCATAGGGAGGCGGACCCGTGCAGCTGAACAAGAGGCCACCCAGGAGGGAGAAGCACCCGAGTCTGACCCCCACCCTAACGCCTCTGAACCAGCAGAGGCAACAGAGACTGGCCCCCTAGATCTTGGGCAGATTAGCCCCGGGAGAGGAAATTTTGGATGGGACCAGGCTGAAGACCCAAGATACGACAACATTAGGAAAGAGGTGACTGAAATAGATGGGGTTCCTGTGGAAGGGAAAATCCAGGGACCAGGACCCTACTTCATAATGAAGAAGGATCTCTTATACTGGGTTGCACCAGTACAGGGGCAGAAGGTACAGCAGATCCTAGTACCTCAAAAACACCAGAACGTTGTATTAAGTCTTGCCCACAGTCATCTTTTTGGGGGGCATTTGGGGGTAGAGAATACCCTGGCAAGGGTTCTACGATGATTCTTCTGGCCCGGAGTACATGAAGAAGTGCGGAGGTACTGTGTGTCCTGTCCAGAGTGTCAGCTGCACAGTCCCCGTCCCCATTCGAGGGCACCTTTAGTACCCCTTCCCATCACAGAAGTCCCCTTCGAGCAAATAGCCATGGACCTAGTGGGACCCCTAGAGAAGACGGCTCGGGGCCACCAATATATACTGGTTGTTTTGGATTATGCTACTCGCTACCCAGAAGCTGTCCCCCTGTGGAACACAGCCTCTAAAATGATAGCCAAAGAGCTGGTGGGGATCTTTGCCCGAGTGGGGCTACCGAAGGAGATATTAACAGACCAAGGAACTCCATTTATGTCAAAGCTAATGAAGGACCTCGATACGCTGCTCCATATACATACCCTGAGAACTTCAGTCTATCACCCCCAGACTGATGGGCTGGTAGAAAGGTTTAACCGAACCCTCAAGGCTATGATAAGGAAGGTGGTAAGTCGGGACGGGAAGGACTGGGACACCCTACTACCTTACCTTATGTTCGCTATCCGGGAGGTAGCTCAGGCCTCAACTGGGTTTTCCCCCTTCGAATTATTATACGGGCGCCACCCCCGTGGCATACTAGATATCGCCAAAGAGATCTGGGAAGAGGAACCCAGTGAGGGGAGAAATATAATAGAGCATGTATTGCAGATGCGAGACCGGTTAGCCCGGGTCACCCCTATTGTAGCGGAACATTTGGAAAAGGCACAGGAGGCCCAGCAAACCCATTACAATCGCCAGGCAAAAGTCCGACAGTTCCAACCAGGGGATCTGGTGATGGTGCTGGTAACCCACGGCAGAAAGCAAGCTTCTGGCCCAATGGCAGGGGCCCTATGAGGTGGTTGAACCCGTGGGGGAAGTAACCTACAAGGTGCGGCAGCCAGGACGTCGGAAACAAGAACAAATATATCACATCAACCTTCTGAAACCCTGGCATGCACAAGAAGCATGCGCAGCTGTCCGAAAAGACCTGCCCCAGGAAAACAAACCTTCCAAACAAGTAAGAGCGTCTCCCGATTTAACACCAGACCAGAAGAATGAGGTGTCTGAGATGATCTTCCGGAACCAAGATGTGTTCTCCACAAAACCGGGTCGAACAACCGAGACATATCACCACATCGTCACAAACCCTGGGGCCAGAGTAACAATGAGGCCCTACAGGGTGCCAGCGGCCAAAAGGGAGGAAATAAAAGCAGAAGTAAAAAAGATGCTGGAGTTGGGGATCATCGAAGAATGCCAGTCAGTGGTCCATCCCAATCATACTGGTGCCCAAACCTGATGGCACTGCAAGGTTTTGCAATGACTTCCGGCGACTAAACAAGGTATCCCAATTCGACGCGTACCCCATACCTCGCATAGATGAGTTAGTGGACCGTCTGGGCAATGCCCGGTACTTGACTACCCTAGACTTGACAAAGGGGTACTGGCAAATTCCCCTTGCCAAAGACGCAAAGGAAAAGACTGCATTCTCTACTCCAGCGGGTCTTTTTCAATATACTGTCCTCCCTTTTGGACTACATGGGGCCCCAGCTACCTTTCAGCGCCTCATGGATAAGCTATTACGCCCCCATAATCATTATGCGGCTGCCTACCTGGACGATGTGGTCATTCATACCCCAGACTGGGAAACCCACCTCGAGAAGGTGGAGGCAGTCCTCGATACCTTCAGGCAAGCTGGCCTTACAGCGAACCCTGCTAAGTGTGCTGTAGGGTTTACGGAGGCCAAATATCTTGGCTACATTGTGGGAAAAGGTCTGGTAAAACCCCAACTGAACAAGTTAGAGGCCATCCAAAATTGGCCCCGACCACGTCGCAAGAAGCAAGTCCGGGCATTCCTAGGTGTGGTGGGGTATTACGACGATTTATCCCCCACTTTGCCACAAGGGCTAGCCCCCTGACAGACCTAGTGAAAGCCCGTGGACCTGATCTGGTGAGATGGTCTGACGGAGCTGACAGAGCGTTCACAGACCTACAGACTGCCCTCTGCAGTAACCCCGTACTGATAGCCCCAGATTTCACTAAGGAATTTATCCTGCAGACGGATGCATCGGAAGTAGGGTTAGGGGCCGTTCTATCACAGATGGTTGGGGAAGAGGAACATCCAATTCTCTACCTCAGTAGGAAACTCCTTCCAAGGGAGCAAAAATATGCCGTGGTGAAGAGAGAGTGCCTCGGTGTAAAATGGGCCATGGAAACGCTGCGCTACTACCTGCTCGAGCGCAGATTTGTCCTCGTGACCGACCATGCCCCTCTTCAGTGGATGCAGCGGAACAAGGAGAAGAACACTAGGGTGACCAGGTGGTTCTTATCCCTCCAACCTTTCCAGTTCCGTGTGCAACACAGAGCAGGGAGCCGTCATGGCAATGCCGATGGCTTGTCACGTGTGCACTGTCTGGCATCCCAAGCTGCCCCACCCCTTGGTGTTGAGCAGGGGGGAGGGATATGTGACAGACCCAGACAAGTGGGGTACAGAAGTCTGATAGAAGGCAAATATACTGGCCATTGGATGAATAGTTTTCTGTTCCCTGAGTGACCAGAGCAGGGGCTGCACTAGAACAAGCAGGAACTTTCTGGAATCAATTAAGACAGGCCCGCTAATCAGGGCACCTGGGTTTAAAAAGGAGCTCCCTTTAGTTTGTGGTGTTGCATGCGAGGAACTGGGAGCAAGAGGCACACAAGGAGTTGAGAGTGAGAAGAGTTGAAGGACTGAGGAGTACAAGCATCAGCAGACCATCAGGAGGAAGGTCCTGCAGTAAGCATAAAGAAGGTGTTGGGCGGAGGCTGTGGGGAAGTAGCCCAGGGAGTTGTAGCTGTCACGCAGCTGTTACAGGAAACCCTATAGACAACTGCAATCCACAGGGCCCTGGGCTGGAACCCGGAGTAGAGGGCGGGCCCGGGTTCCCCCCAAACCTCCCAACTCCTGATCAGACACAGGAGGAATTTGACTGTGGGTTCTACCAGAGGGGAAGATCTGAGGCGATCAAAATCCGCCAATAAGTGCAGGACTCACCAAGGTAGAGGAGGAACTTTGTCACAGTACTTAAATAATCATTTCTGTGTAAAGTAATCAAATATCAGTGACAAGCTAAAGTTAGTAAAATGTATTGCAATACAAAGTCTTCAACGGACTCAGGATTAATGGTACTATTTTCAGACAGAAAGTCTTCAAAATGATCTACCACAGTGTCTCTGATCACTGTTTGTTTGTATAGGTTTATTCCAAATAGACAAACCCAAATGTCCTGACCTCGATATCCCCTGTGCTTACTTCACCCTTGTTCTACAGTGCATTTGAAGGTTTACACTATAAGTACCTGAGATGTTCTTACCTTTTAATTATTCCTAAGCCCAGCTACAGTGAGCACAAATTTCCTGCAATTTACATACATGTGACGATATGGATAATTAAAGTTCATGAATTACCTTTGTGCCTTTTTGAACAAAGATGACACCAAAGTTATTTAACAGTAGTAGCTTTAGTCTTCTTTGGCTCAGCTCATTCTACCCACTGTTATAACTAAAGTTAGGAGAAAACTCCTATGAGAGGACATGGTCACTCAATCAGGTGTAACAAGGGATATTATTGGAGAGGAGGATCTAAATAACTCAGTAACTCAATTATTTGGCTTGGCAACTATTCACATCTCTCTTATTTGTCCAGATCTGAAAGTGACTATTATGGGGCAAACTCTGATCTCAGTTACACCATTGTAAATCCAAAGCAAGTTAATCAGACACTCTTACTTTCATTTCCCAATGTCTCCAAATTCCTAGTTATGTGAATGTTAAGAAAGGAAAAGGAATGAAGAATGATCACCCCCATTCTCATGCTTTTCAGTATAAATCAGGCTCCTATGAATGTTTCCTTAATGACAACACATTATCTTTACCAGGGGTCAGCACTGATTTTTAGTGGCACTCTGCTGCCAGCTGGGGTCCCGGCCGCCGGCCCCGCTCAGCCCTCGGCCTGACCGGATGAACGGAACCCCAGGCCAGCAGCGGGCTGAGCAAGGCGGGCGGCCGGGACCCTGACTGGCAGGAGCCGGTGGACGGAACCTCAGACCGGCAGCGGGTTGAACCACTCAGCCCGCTGCTGGTCTGGGGTTCCATCTGCTGGCCCCACTCAGCTTGCTGCCAGTCTGAGGTTCCGTCCACCGGCCCCTTACCATCCGGGGTCCCAGCCGCCAGCCCCGCTCAGCCCACTGCCAGCCTGGGATACCAGCCGCTGGCCCCGCTCAGCCCGCTGCCGGCCTGGAATACCAGCCGCTGGCCCCGCTCAGCCCGCTGCCGGCCTGGAATACCAGCCGCTGGCCCCGCTCAGCCCGCTGCCGGCCTGGGGTACCAGCAGCCAGCCCGGGGCTCTGCTTCTGGCCTCTGCCCAGTGCTCTGCAGCAGCCCCCAGCTGTGGCCTACTGACCCCAGCCTGGGGCAGTGAGGGGTGCAGATAGGGGCAAGAGGGGAAAACTCAGCAAGGAAAAGCAAGGGCAAGGATCACACTAAACTGATAAGATCTGCATTTTAATTTAATTTTAAATGAAGCTTTTTAAACATTTTAAAAACCTTATTTACTTTACATAGAACAATAGTTTAGTTATATGATATAGACTTATAGAGAAAGACCTTCTAAAACGTTAAAATGTATTACTGGCACACAAAACCTTAAATTACAGTGAATAAATGAAGACTTGGCACACCACTTCTGAAAGGTTGCCGACCCCTGATCTTTACTGTAACTTAGCAGACTTTAACAGAATTTCACAACAACATGATTTCTCATTAGAATTTTTCATTTCTCTTTTCCATTCCTTTTCTCTGAATTGCTCTCTGAACATCTCCTGATGAACACCACTGAGATAATGAAGTTATAACAGTGTCAGTCTAAAGTAACTGGAATCAGAATCTGATCTTCTGTATTTGTTTATTTGCCTCTTGGCTCCATTTTTTCACACTGATTTTAATGCATTTTTTTCTCTGCCCCTTCTTGTTCCTCCCCCTTCTCTCAAGTCTTTCCTAAGTAGAATACAGACTCAGTTGTGTTTGACCTTAAGACAAACGTTTCAATCCATGGTGTTAAAGGCCAACTGGTGGGCCCTACTTATGCTATAGTTAGAAACAGGTAATCCTCTTCACCATGTGGCAAACCCAGGACAAACAGCTACCAAGTGGGTGGGGGGAGAGTAACTAGTCCAAGCCTCTCCCTGTCCATGGAGGGGAGATAACAATAAAGTTCAGCTGGGAAAGGGGTTGCTAGGGAGCTAATTAGGTCCAGCTGGCTGCAACTGCTGGGGACCTTTTAAAACCTTCCCCTGTAAGAGAGAGAGAGAGTGAGAAAGACTGAGAGAAGGAGACGCAGAAGCAGAAGCAGAAGCAGAAGCAGGAAAAGGAAAGCTACCGGTAAGGGTTTGCCTTGCCCAAACCTGAGTCTCCAAGGCTAAAAAGGACTTAGACTGCTGAGGAGAAGCAGGTACTTTGCCACATGTGGTGTCAGGAGTGGGATGCAGTGAGGCTCTGTGGCAAGCCACTGCAGGGCAGGGTAAATCACAAAAAAAAAAAGAAAAAAAAAAGGAGGATGTAGTGAAGGTGTTGATACAGGCCACTGCAGCCCAACAAGAGGCTACCAGGGTACAGATGGCGGCCCAGCAAGAGTCAGTATGTGTCCAACAGGAGACAAACCAGCTACTGATGAACCAGGCGGCCCAAGATCAAGCCACCCTGACTGAAGTAGTGAACCAGTTGAAGGCCGTGACGCACGGGCCCCAGGGGATCCGGCCGCTGCGGGCAAGCAACTATTTACAGAAGATGACAGCGGACGATGATACCGAGGCATATCTCCTCGCGTTCGAGAGGACGGCACTGCGGGAGGCCTAGCCCCAAGACCAGTGGGTAGGTATCCTGGCTCCATTTCTGTGCGGGGAGGCCCAGAAGGCCTATTTCGACATGACCACAGAGGCAGCTATGGATTACCCGCAACTGAAGGCAGAAATCCTGGCAAGGTCAGGCGTGACGCTGGCCATAAGGGCCCAGCGCTTCCACGAGTGGAGATACCGGGACAACAAAGCACCAAGGTCCCAGCTATTTGACCTAATCCACCTCGCCCGGAAGTGGCTCCGCCCCGAGACCCATGGCCCAGAGAAGGTAGTAGAAATCCTGGTGTTGGACAGGTACATGAGGGGGTTGCCTCCGGACATACGAGGGTGGGTCTGCCAAAATGATCCCTCCTCCTATGATGAACTAGTTGCCCTGGTCGAGAGACACTTAGTGGCCCAAGAACTTTCTCAGACCACTGGGGAAGGAAGGCACCAAAATCGGAGACAAGTCTCTGCACCGAGACCCCGGGTTGCACTAGTGCCAGGCCGGGCAATGGAGGGAAGTAAGGAGGCGGAAGATCAGCCGGTGGGCCCAGAGAGACTTGAGGACTGGGGAAGGAGGACTCGGGGGATAAAGCCCAGTAGCCCGAAAGATAGGGGGCTGTCCCGAGCGGGGTATCGATGTTATGCCTGTGGCGAATTGGGGCATATCGTGGCCCGATGCCCCAACCTAGACGAGCCCATGCAGTGCGAATTGAGCGATATAGGGGGACCATGTGAACTAATAGGTCTAGTCAGGGTTGCGATAGTCCCTCATAGATACACTAGGCCTGTTAAAATGAATGGTATAGAGACCACTGCGTTAGTAGATTCGGGAAGTGTGATCACGTTGGTCTCGGGGAAGCTGGTCAGGCAGGACCAACTATCCCGGGCCAAGCGCTCAGGAATATCCTGTGTGCACGGGGATGTCAACTATTACCCAACCATCCCTGTAAAAATAGAAGTTCTCGGAAACCCCACTAAGGTGATGGTGGGCGCAGTTCCAAAACTCCCCTACCCAGTCCTTATCAGACAAGACTTCCCTGGATTTGATAGCCTACTCCCCGGGGAGGGGGTAGAAGAAAATAATGACCCCCGGACCCAGGGGGTGGCCCCAATAGTTGACCCCCTCCCGGCCTTCCATGAATTTGGCCAGGTTCTGTTCTCCCCGCCGGGGAAGCCCCGGAAGACTCGGAGGGAACGGAGGGAGGATAAAAGGAGGGGGACGAAGATCCTGACCCAGTACCAGAAGTCTACGCTTGTAGGGGAAACCGACAGGGTTGTTGATCGCCGGCCCCAACCCACCATTGCCGGACCGGGTTCCCCAGGGGTTTTCCCCGAGGGGGAGTCGGAGGAGGACCCCCCTGAGTTTGAACAAATGGGGACCACGCTCGGGAATTTTGGTCGGGATCAAGCCAATGATCCCCTATACAACAATATATGCAAAAAAGTAAGCGAGGTAAATGGGGTCCCCGTGGAGGGGAGAGTTAAAGGCCCAGGGCCATATTATGTGATTAAGAACGATCTGCTATATAGAGTAGTTCAGGTCCAGGGGCAAGTCGTAGAACAACTCTTGGTCCCACAGAAGCATCAGAGGGGCGTGATGGATCTGGCCCACAGCCATCTGTTCGGGGGCCATCTAGGGGTAGACAAGACCCTAGATCGGATCCTGTGGAGGTTTTTTTGGCCCAGCATTTATGCAGCGGTCCGGCGATATTGTACATCCTGTCCGGAATGCCAGATACATGGGCCCCGACCGCACTTGAGGGCCCCCTGATACCTCTGCCCATTATTGAGACCCCATTTGAGCGAATAGCTATGGACCTAGTAGGGTCATTGGAGAAGTCAGCCCGGGGTAATCAGTACATTCTGGTGGTACTAGATTATGCCATCCAATACCCCGAGGCCGTACCCCTACGGAACGCCATGTCCAAGACCATAGCCAAAGAATTAGTCTAAATTTCTTGCCGAGTAGGGATACCGAAGGAGATCCTGACAGACCAAGGGACCCCCTTTGTGGCTAAGCTGATGAAGGACCTATGTGCATTGCTCCACATACGGTCCCTCAGGATGTCGGTCTATCATCCCCAGACCAATGGTCTTGTCAAACGTTTTAATAGAACACTGAAGAGCATGTTGCGGAAAGTGGTTAGTCAGGACGGGAAAGACTGGGACACCCTGCTGCCGTACTTGCTGTTTGCTGTACGGGAGGTACATCAGGCTTCTATGGGATTCTCCCCCTTCGAGCTGTTATATGGTCGTCACCCCAGGGGCATACTGGACCTGGCTAAAGAAGGCTGGGAAGAACAGCCAAACCCAGGGAGAAACGTCATGGAACATGTCTTGCAGATGAAAGACAGGATAGCCCAAGTCGCCCCCCTCATGCGCGAACACATGGAGAAGGCTCAAGGGGCACAACAGACCTACTACAACCGTCAAGCGGTGACCCGGAAATTCCAGGTGGGGAACCAGGTAATGGTGCTCATACCCACGGCGGAGAGCAAGCTCCTGGCCAGGTGGCAGGGGCCATACGAAATAATAGAAGCGATAGGAGAAGTCGACTATAAGGTCCGACAGCCAGGCCGCCAGAAGCTGGAGCAGATTTACCATATAAATCTGCTAAAACCTTGGCAGGATAGAGAAGCTCCAGTGGTTGCACTAGGGGCACCCCTCCCTAACAGCAACCAACCAGACCAGGTGGGGATATCACCAGAGCTGACTCTGGAACAACGATCGGAAGTTCTCAGCCTGATCAAACGCAACCAGGACATGTTCTTGGAAAAGCCCGGCAGGACTACTGAGGATCACCATCACATCCTCACAGAGCCTGGAGTGAAAGTGAACATCAAGCCATACCGGATCCTGGAGGCCAAAAGAGAAGAGATCAGGACAGAGGTCAGGAAAATGTTGACATTAGGAGTCATTGAAGAGTCTCACAGCCAATGGTCAAGTCCCGTGGTCTTAGTGCCTAGGCCGGATGGCAGTATGAGGTTCTGTAACGACTTCCGTAAGCTGAATGAGGTATCGCAATTTGATGCGTACCCGATACCCCGGATAGATGAGCTAATTGACAGACTAGGAAAGGCACGGTTTATGTCGACCCTTGTCCTGACCAAGGGCTATTCGCAGATCCCCCTGGCCAAGGCCAACAAAGAGAAGACAGCCTTTGCAACGCCTGAAGGCCTGTACCAGTACACCGTCCTCCCTTTCGGGTTGCATGGTGCGCCCGCTACTTTCCAAAGGTTAATGGACAAACTGCTGCGACCACATGGCAAGTACGCGGCAGGCTACCTCGACGATGTCATTATATATAGCCCTGACTGGGAGACACACTTGGAGAAGGTGGAAGCGGTCCTGGACACCCTGAGGAAGGCAGGGCTGACTGAATCCCTCCAAATGTGCGATCGGGTTAGTTGAGGCTAAGTACCTCGGATATATAGTGGGGAGGGGTGTGGTGAAGCCCCAACTCAACAAATTAGAGGCTATACAGAAGTGGCCCCGACCTCTCCAGGTCAGAGCATTCCTGGGACTAGTGGGGTACTATAGAACGTTCATTCCCCACTTCGCAACCAGGGCATGTCCATTAACGGGCTTAACAAAAGCTAGGGGACCGGACATAGTGAAATGGTCTACCGCGGCCGAAGACGCTTTTGCAGATTTGAGAATGGCCCTCTGCACAGACCCTGTACTAGTAGCCCCAGACTGGGGAAAGGAGTTTATTCTACAAACTGATGCCTCTGAAGTAGGGTTGGGGGCAGTGCTTTCACAAATGGTCAGAAATGACGAACACCCCGTCCTCTTCCTCAGTAGAAAGCTCCTGCCTAGGGAACGGAAGTATGCAGTAGTGGAAAAGGAGTGGTTTTACAAAAGGTAGATCGTACCAAACCAACCTGATCTCCTTCTTTGAGAAAGTAACAGTTTTTTTAGATAAAGGAAACGCAGTGGATCTAATCTACCTCGATTTCAGTAAGGCATTTGATACAGTACCACATGAGGAATTATTGGTTAAATTGGAAAAGATGGGGATCAATATGAAAATTGAGAGGTGGATAAGGAACTGGTTAAAGGGGAGACTACAGCGGGTCATACTGAAAGGTGAACTGTCAGGTTGGAGGGAGGTTACTAGTGGAGTTCCTCAAGGTTCAGTTTTGGGACCAATTTTATTTAATCTTTTTATTACTGACCTCGGCACCAAAAGTGGGAGTGTGCTAATAAAGTTTGCAGATGACACAAAGTTGGGAGGTATTGCCAATTCAGAAAAGTATCGGGATATCCTACAGGAAGATCTGGATGACCTTGTAAACTGGAGTAATAGTAATAGGATGAAATTTAATAGTGAGAAGTGTAAGGTTATGCATTTAGGGATTAATAACAATAATTTTAGTTATAAGCTGTGGACGCATCAGTTGGAAGTAACGGAAGAGGAGAAGGACCTCGGAGTCCTGGTTGATCACAGGATGACTATGAGTCGCCAATGTGATGTGGCTGTGAAAAAAGCTAATGCGGTCTTGGGATGCATTAGGCGAGGTATTTCTAATAGAGATAAGGAGGTGTTAGTACCGTTATACAAGGCATTGGTGAGACCTCATTTGGAATACTGTGTGCAGTTCTGGTCTCCCATGTTTAAGAAGGATGAATTCAAACTGGAACAGGTACAAAGAAGGGCCACTAGGATGATCCGAGGAATGGAAAACCTGTCGTATGAAAGGAGACTCAAGGAGCTTGGTTTGTTTACCTTAACCAAAAGAAGGCTGAGGGGAGATATGATTGCTCTCTTTACATATATCAGAGGGATAAATACCAGGGAGGGAGAGGAATTATTTCAGCTCAGTACCAATGTGGACACAAGAACAAAAGGATATAAACTGGCCATCAGGAAGTTTAGACTTGAAATTAGACGAAGGTTTCTAACCATCAGAGGAGTAAAGTTCTGGAACAGCCTTCCAAGGGAAGCAGTGGGGGGCAAAAGACCTAACGGGCTTCAAGATTAAGCTAGATAAATGTATGGAGGGGATGGTTTGATGGGATAACATGATCTTAGTCAAAGGTCAATTAATTGCCATCAGTGGTAAATAGGACCAATGGTCAATGATGGGATGTTAGAAGTTACTACAGAGAACTTTTTCCTGGGTGTCTGGCTGGTGAGTCTTGCCCACATGCTCGGGGTTCAGCTGATCGCCATATTTGGGGTCGGGAAGGAATTTTCCTCCAGGGTAGATTGGCAGAGGCCCTGGAGGTTTTTTGCCTTCCTCTGCAGCATGGGGCACGGGCCACTTACTGGAGGATTCTCTGCATCTTGAAGTCTTTAAACCATGATTTGAGGACTTCAATAGCTGAGACATAGGTGAGAGGATTATTCTAGGAGTGGGTGGGTGAGATTCTGTGGCCTGCATTGTGCAGGAGGTCAGACTAGATGATCATAATGGTCCCTTCTGACCTTAAAGTCTATGAGTCTATGAGTGCCTGGTGGTAAAATGGGCCATAGAAAGCCTCTGCTACTATCTACTGGGACAGAGATTTACTCTTGTCACGGACCATGCCACTCTGCAGTGGATGCACCAAAACAAAGACAGAAACATGAGAGTAACAAGATGGTTCCTGTCACTCCAGCCCTTCCACTTCACGGTACGGCATAGGTCTGGACTCCAACATGGCAATGCAGATGGCCTGTCGAGAGTGCACTGTTTTCCGACCCAAGTAGCCCAACCCCGTAGTGTTGAGCGGGGGGGGGGGGGGGGGGGGGGAGATATGTGGCAAACCCAGGACAAACAGCTACCAAGGGGGGGGGGGTAGTAACTAGTCCCAGGGGGTTAAAAAGCCTCTCCCTGTCCACGGAGGGGAGATAACAATAAGGTTCAGCTGGGAAAGAAATTGCTAGGGAGCTAATTAGGTCCAGCTGGCTGCAACTGCAGGAGACATTTTAAAACCCTCCCCTGTGAGAGAGACTGAGACTGAGAGACAGAGAGAAGCAGAAGCAGAAGCAGAAGCAGAAGCAGAAGCAGAAGCAGAAGCAGAAGCAGAAGAGCTACTGGTAAGGGTTTGCCTTGCCCAAACCTGAGTCTCCAAGGCTAAAAAGGACTTAGACTGCTGAGGAGAAGCAGGTACTTTGCCACAACCAACAAATGAAGATGACAAAAATAAAAGTTTGAAACCAGTGAGCCTTCCTCAAAATAAATATTAAATAGAGAATTAAATTGTTGTTATGCAGTTTTTTGAACAGGATGAGCCACTTACAATGGTATAACAATAAAGGAATTAGTGAGTGTAGTAAAAACTCAGTAGGAAACACAATATCTCATGTAATAAAGGATACCTAACATGGATAAAAAAGCCAGTAACACAGGGATGGTGTGTGATGTAGAGGATTCAAGGGACAGGAGAACAGAAGAGCTGAGAAAATGCAATATTGATACCATCTGGGATAATCAGCAATGGAACTGAAGACATGTGGAGATGAGAATTTGATGTGTTGGCTGGCTGCCAGCAGATATTCCATCAATATTCTGAGATGATAATAATAATTACACAGATCAGCAGCTGTAGAATTACATATTTAGATAAATACAAGTATAACATGGTGAATGGGAACGAAGTATGATTAAAATGACAATTTGTACAGTACACCGATATTTAGAAAAGACAGAGAAACAAGGAGGATAAGGACATCATAAAAGACAAAAGGATCCTGATATGCAAAATAAAATCTGATGATGAGAGAATTCATGAACAATGAGAAAAATACATTAACCTTCAACAGCTGTTGAGATCTGATACAAATCAGGCAGAAGTTATCAAGAGAAAAAGCAAGTTCTTTTCTCTGCATTTAAAAAGAAAGGATGTTCTCAGGGGGGAAAACCTGCTCATGTGCTCTCAAGAGGAAATGTATAACCGTATAAACTACTTGGTTATAATACTTGGAGAAGACAGGGGGGCAGGGAGAGGAGAAAGGTGCCTCCATCTAAACAGTCATGTAGGAAGCAAGGATTGGAATTACGTCCCAAGATAATAACTCAGCCTGAATGCTATAATGAAGTAAAATGCCAGGTATCTTTAAGATGATAAGAAGAAATGTGACAACAGGCAGGATATACCACCAGGAGAAGGCTTATCGAAGAAGAGAAGCTTAGCAGTATCACAAGTAGTTAGTAAGAGAGTTGTGAAAGAAAATGGTTAATATTGTATTGATAAACGTTTGTCAAAACTGTGTATCTGAATAGACAGCTGGGTGAAAACACTCATTGAACATTCTCTATTCACTGTTGAAAGCCTGCTGACCATCCAGGTATTGCAGCATTCGCTCATTTGTTCAATGCTTGCTGTATCAGATACAATTCTGGCTTACTGATGGACATTTCTCGTTCCTAAGAGGCAACATTATTCAGGCTCTTCCTCCCCTTGCACTTCATGACCCCCCTCCTTTTTGGGGTGGAGCTCCAGGAGTAGCAATTGATGGGGAAGCACAGTTCTGGAAGAGGGTCTGTGGGGTGCATACAGCTAGTACAAAGGCACAATGTGTCTTCATTTCTGAGAGCCAGTGTTTCAAAGCTTTTGGGGAGGCAGAAGGTGAACACCTAGCTTGTTCTGTTTGGGAGCGGCATTCCCAGGTCCTGATGTGGGTTATTTCCATGCAGGGACCAATCTGACCCAAAGGCTCCAATGTGGAGGTACTGAACAGGTTAGTCTTATTTCATGGGTAATGAGCTGATGAATACCCTGACTAGAGTTTCTATGCTCCTGTAAGGCTCAATTGTGAGCCTGATCATGTTCCTGTTTTGGGGAGTAAGAGGGTCTTCTTATGCCCCCTCAGTGCCCTGCATGGGCTACCTGCATTGCCAGACTCTGCACACAGGGAGAGCAACCACCACCAGCTGTTACTCCCCATCCATGCAGGTGTGTAGAGACTAAGTGGGGCCTTGGCTCCCCAGAATGTGCTGGCCAGCACGGCTGCACTAGCAAAGGACAGACACATCTTTCTTTCTCCCCAAAGTAAGGGAAAAGAAGGACCAGATTGCGACTCACAGTATCTCTTGAGTCCCTTACTCAGGCTGGATTGCCAGGGGCCAATCCAGCCTCTGTTATGCACTTTTGTGGCTCAGTTCTGCAAGTTTCCAATCACTCTCCCCAACGCAGCAACTCATTTAAAGACGTGCTAACTATAAGCTTATGAGCAGTTGCATTGAAATCGATAGGACTAATCACATGCTTAAAGCTAAGCAGATCCCTGACTGTGCTGCTGGACTGGGGGCAGAGTGCTGAACACCTGTTGGGCGGATGTTGGTTCACACCTACACCTAGAAACCTACATGATCTGAATGGTCTCAGACTGACAGTAAGTTTTCTCCTCCCTATTAGACATTTACATGGCTTACTTTCTTCTTTCTAATTCTTTCTTGGCAAAGCCTTGGTCACAAATGATCAATAGCCATTGTCTTTAAAGTGTCAGTACATGCCAACAATTACTATATATGGTGCTATCTGAGTCACAGTGCTATTTCCACAGCATTCCCCTATACTTGGAACGTGAGATACCTGTGGTAAGTGGCAACGGTTGGAAAATGTTAACTTTTTAATGGCTTTCATCATTGTGACCCCACACCAGTAAGGAAGGGGTTAAGCAGCTCTTCTAGACCCATGCAGCCCTACCCCACCCACTTGCAAAGCATGCATGGCTTGGAGGAAGAGCTCAAAAGAAGAACAGGCCAATATGGAAGGGCATCAGACAATGGAGATGAACTGACCTGCACCCTGAGCTCCAGAGTCTTGGCTGTCGTGATGTTGCCAAACTCACAGAGAAGAGACTGGTCATTCTCAGAAGGTCTGAGACTTTCTTTGATTCCAGCTATTTAATGTCTTTACTTTTCCTGCTGGGAAAGAGGGTCTGGTAGGAAGTGCTCCAGGGAGACAGCAGTACAGCACTTTGGTGGATTGGAACCCAATGGAGAGGGTGGGACCTGGTTCCCCTACTAACCCTTAGGAGGTACCAAAGGCAGAAGCCTACCCCTGACACTGGGAGTCTAGAGGAGAGAAGGTCCTGAAAACAGAAGGT
Source organism: Chelydra serpentina (assembly GCA_037349315.1). NCBI lineage: Eukaryota > Metazoa > Chordata > Testudines > Chelydridae > Chelydra > Chelydra serpentina. The sequence goes on from JBAIAC010000023.1 coordinate 4,149,849, forward strand.
TCAAGATCCTGAGACCTCAATCTAGGCAGAGATCCAGAGACCCCTTGTCTAACCCAAAGGGCTATCCTGTTGCTGGACTTTTTATATACCCTGAAAGGGGTGGACATAACCATGGGACCTGCTCAGAGAGCTGAGTCACAGAAGAGGCAGGACACTGTAGGACCAAAGCAGCTGTTAATATGCATTGACAGGAAAGAGAGAACCTGCCACACTCTGCCTGACCACTAGGCGGCACCTGTGGTCAGTGATTCTCTTCATAACCATATATAATTCTTCTGAACTTATTTATCTCAGTGGTATGAAATCATCTGAGTAAACACATGTGGTACGGGCTATATAATTAAGTATAGTATGCTTAAATGTATAAGTAGTGGTCTTTAGAGTTAATAATGGATTTGACTATAAAAGGCTTATATGCAACTGTCAAAAACAAAACACGAGCACTACATAATATTGTATTCAGGTACAAATCTTAATGGAAGAGATGAAGGGAACTGGTGAATGTAACTGATATTCAGAAAAGATTCTAGATAGCTGGAAAATGGCAAACAAAACTTCATGATTTGAAAAGTGCAGACACAACTGTGAAATATATTGATATTGGTTGTGGATAAAAGCTTGAGGAGCTGTGTATGAATATCTGAGTGTAGAATTGGAATATATAAGCAAGGGATCAGATCCTCAGACAGTGTAAATCAAAATCAATATAAATATACTAATTTAAACCAGATCAGGATCTGGTCTCTAACTCTCCTTCTAGAGAAAGTGGGAACTGGGGAAGATAATGACATTTGGTCAGGGAGACTTTTAATGGGCCTACAGTTGAATATGTTGAAGCAGGTAATCTAGATGCCGGTGAAATCCATGTGCTTTGGGGATTTATTGTTTTTGTTGGGAGGAAGGTAGGGAAGGATGGTTCAATAATATTGCAAAAAATATTTGTAAGTAATCCATACACTATGCTTCACAGAAGCAATGCTTCTCAATCTGTAAGCACATGACTGTAAGCACAATGTTTGTAAATTATTTTCATATTGATTTTAAATAAATTATGACTATTTTAGTGTACTATGCTGGATTCTGGTTTCATCATTTCAGAGTCAGATATTTAGACATGGACTCTTTAGGGAGACTTCTGCATAGTCCTGGTGTTAAAATCATCATTATTATTATTATTGCTCTGCCAAAAACGTTTACCCTTTGAAAGTCCTTTTTATTACATTTAATCACATGCAGCAGCATTCATTGAGACTGATACTCCAGAGTTGTCGTTTAAGGCCTGATCCAAAGCCCACTGAACTCAATGGGGATCTTCCCATTGAGTTCAGTGGGCTTTGGATCAGACTCCTACTCAGTGCTTAGCCACTAGTTTCAGAAGTTCTCACTTCAAGTGAGCTAAATTTCTTGCATTGCATATCTACAAAGCAATAATCAGAGCACTCTTGGTAGATCTCAAGTTGTGTAATATAACTTGGTAGATCTCAAGTTGTGCAATTAAAAAGCACCATAGTTTACAGACACATACCAAGAGGAAATTAAATGAAATTGAAGTGTTTTTATATTTTAACATTCTACTAAAGCAAAGGCGTTTTGTAAAGAGACTAATCTAATTTGATCTCTTAATTGCATCTAGATATGCCAAACAAATTTACTGTTAGTAACCTGCATACAATATAATATATTAATTATAAAACACTATTACAATTTTCACAAGAAGGAATAGATACTCTTACTGTTCTGAATCCAAAGCATTTGGTCAAATGAATTGTAATTATATTTTTAGCTGATATAATCCCAGCCAAATGAATGGAAGAGCTAATTATGCAAATGTAATTCTTTTTAATCCACAACCATCTCATCATTCTCATCATAAATAATTTTATTTCAACCGATTGCAAAAAGGGAGGAGGAGGCATTATGTTGCTTCCTTATTTCACATGACTAAAGTTAATAATAAACCACATTTCTAACGTTTCTATTTTTTCATTTTTGAAATCTAACTACAAAAGAGCCATTGTATATTTTGGCAGTACTACAATATATAAATAGTTTAATTATCAATTGAAAATGATTTAGCACCTGGCTATTGTTTATAATGTACCACATGAAGACAAAAAACATATTACTTAAAACTTTCATCACTATAATCTCCTGCATCTGGGGCATTTAGAAGTCTTTTCACAAGTCAGATACAGTACACAAACAATAAAATTTTAATTGATGAGCAAAGTAATTTTTAATTGATAATGTATTCATCTATGTTTCCCAACCTTTGTTTATAAAATGTTTGTGAGAAGAATGTGGAAAATCTCTACATTTATTTGTTATTCAAAATTATTTCTGATTTTCATAAACACACTTTTCTCCACATCTGAATAGCTCACCAAACATTTGTTGGAAATAGGGCTGGCTAAAAGCAGCAATTTTTGTATCAGGAAAAATTTCAAGGTTTTGAAATTTATTTTCAATCTGACAAACAGAAATGAGACCTTTTAAAATTTCTTTGTGAAAAGGCATGAGAGAAACACCCACACCCACACCCACACCCAACCCACCAGAGCAAGGACTTGAACCTGGGTTTTTTACAACTCAGGTGAATTTCCTAAATGCTAGGCTATTGACTATTCTGGGGCCTCTCTCTTCTCCCCTCCATGCATGAAAACCCTTTTTTGGGGAGCGGGGGGGTCAAAATCGATACATTTCTGCTAAAGGTTTCCATTTCCTCAGAAAAAAAGTTGACATTTTTTCAACCTGCTGCAGTTGCAAATAGTCGGTATTTCAACTTTGCAAGTTATGTTGTTTTGGTTAGTTGCCTAGTGCCTCTTCTTTTTTTAAAAACTTGATTATGTAAGTCAGCAACACAATGCAAATTTCAGATTTACAATCCAATATGGAATTTTGAAATTCACTTTCAGCAAATATTTGAGATATAAGTTTGAATTCACTTTCCACAAGCATCATGTTTTCCTTTACCCATGTTCATGGAAAGGCTCCAAAACACTACTCAGTTGAAACCTGATTTAAAATGTGAATGAATATTCAGAGAACATTTTCTCTGCATTTACCTGTTGTGTGAATTCTGTCACCAGAGCCTTGACATCCATCCTCATCGTCACAGTCCCCGCTTGATTCCATTGCTTCACTTTTCCCATCCCCACTGCCACTTTCCCTGGAAGCCCATCGTTCCAACTTCAATTTTGTCTTCTCTGTATCCAGCTAAAAGACAAGAAAACAAGTCACAATGAAATTTAGTGTCTTCACACAATTCAAGATGCAAGTGACAAGGAGCCTGATTCTATAAGGGGCCGAGGACCCTTGGTTCTGAAATACTGTGGGTCTGCTGTTCGAAAGGTTATATTTCATCATACGGTTAGTGCAATGTTTTGGGTTATTTTCATATGAAGTCAACAGTAAAGCTTCCTGGATGGGGGGGTCATCACAGAGGTGTTGCAGGTATTTAATATCTCATGCATGAGAGCCCTAGTATCTTACAGGATAGGGCCTTAAGGTAGGATTTTAGGGCATTGAGCAGGTGACAAGATCAGGTCCAAAGCCTGTGCAGACTGCAAGTTCTGCATTTCACTTTAACTTGAATCAGCAAAACATTTGACTGAAACAAATGTCTTGGAATTACTATAGAATAAGAACAAGCTGTTTCTGGAGTTGCTCTGAATTCACGACATTAGCTCATGCTAGCTGAAGTACTGTATTTGCTATAAAACAAATCTTTTTTGAGCTTTATATGCCATCCCCATTTTTTGTGAGCAGTGGCTGATGGCGAGCTGTCATACTTTACAATGTAAGAAACACAAATGTGTCATCACAAAGGTCTAGACCATCATTAAAACTTGTTTTCAATGGCAGCCTAAGTGGCCAGCTCTTCTCCCTGTTTGGGGTAGGGCTTTTTCTTTGGTAGTTAGAGGGGAAGAAGGTTGTAGCTGATGCTGTGAATGTCATTCTGGTTATGCTGGAAAAGCTCTCACATTAAGGAAGTTTGGCAGTGTTTCCTAAATTTGGCCACTCTGGATTTCTCTAATCTCCTCTTGGAAGTTAGTTAATTCCATGGTGGAGTCCCCTCAACTCTCCCCCTTAGCTCTCACATACATCGTTCTGGGCCATGGTTTTGGCAGTTTGAAGATGGAAATGAGGTCTCTAATATAGCTGGGACCTGATCCGAGATATTTACAGCTTTGAGGATCAGGACAGATCAATCTGGCAGTGGAAATGGAGTGGGAGCCAGATGAAAAACCGGAGCTCAGGCTTGACACACTAACGGAGACCTAAATTGCAGGCCGCAGCATTTTGCACCACCGGGAACTCTTGAATTGTTTTCACATTCCTCTTCAAATACAGTGAGCTTCCATAATAATGCAGTCTGGAGATGACAAATGCATGTCTCATTGTGCCTAAGGGTCCTGTTCTAGTGAACAATAGTTGCTACCTCGTACTGGAGAGAACCTGGCTAATTTACCCTTTACCTGAAATTGTCTGTTTTGGTTATTCTGAAGATGCACACATCACTGCACTGCAGTGGGAAGATGAGTTTGTGAGGGAGAGGAATATGGATTTTAGTTGGGAAAGGCATTGAACACTGTCGAATTGTTGTTGGATTTTTTTTTTTAACAAGCTCCCTGATGTTGAGCACCATTATTCACAGGCTGAAAGCCTGATGTCATGGGGAAGTAAGAGAGCAAATATTTTTAGCAAATGTAAAAAATAAATCTGTGTACGTGGAGGAAAGGATTATTCAGTTACTTCATAGATTTATTGTGTCCTGACCGTCTTGGAGGAGACTCATTCATTCTTGGTTATAATCCTTCAGAATGAAAAGAAATGGCTAAGTGGTGAACAGAACAGATGCAAAATTTAATAAAGGCTTTTAATGACTGTTTGCAGTCAAGGCAGAAATGTTTACTGCCTGTTAAGGTAATAACTCTTTTTCAAATTGATTTCATTCAGCACTCATGACTCAAGAGTGAATAACCGAACGATGTGTGTTCAGCTGTCTTGGGAAAGGGCAGAGAAATGAGCTCTGTGTTCAAACATGGGTGCACTGCAGCATTTCCCAGACAGCTGAACGCTATGTCCTGCCTCCCCTTCAGGAAAACAGCTCAATGGCAACTTATATACACATCCACTAACACTCCTCCCCACATTCTACAATTCTTCCCCTCAACCTCCTCTTTCCTAAAGTCTTTCCTAGCAGAGACTTCTACACCTGCACTATCTCCCAGCTGGTGTAGCAAGGACCCCGGCCAAGTCTCCTTCTCCTTTGGCTGAAAAGGCTCCCTCTTATAGTAAGCCCCACCTCTGGGCTGTTGCCATGTGACTTTTGGTCCCCTGACCCAGCGCCTTGAAACAGGGCACTAGGAAACATGCATATACCCCAGGACATTTTCATGTCCCTTGCCCCTACCTATCAATTGCATGTTCCATGCTTTGGGAAATCATAGAAATAATAGAAATACAAGATTGGAAGGGACTTTGAGAGGTCATCTAGTCCAGCCCCGAATGCTAAAGCAGGACCATATGAACCTAGACCATCCCAGACAGGTGTTTGTCCAGCCGGTTCTTAAAAACCTCCAGTGATGAGGATTCCACAGACTCCCTTAGAAGCCTATTCCAGAGCATAACTAGCTTATACATATTTTTTTCATACTATCTAACCTAAATCTCTTTGCTGCAAATTAAATCCATTACTTCTTGTCCTACCTTCAGTGGGCACAGAGATCAATTGATCATCAACCCCTGTATAACAGCCCTTAACATATTTGAAGCCTGTTTGTGACAGGGCAGACTGGCCCCGCACTGGCCGTGAGAGGGTTAACCCTTCTCTGCTGGCAGAGGAAGCCACGCCCCTGAGGCCCTGCTGGGCATGCTCCAGCAGGGGGCCAGGTATAAAAGCCTGCAGAGCTGCTCAGTCAGGGCTGGCTGCTGAGGAGGAAAGATGCCCAGCAGAGGCTCCAGCCCAGAAGCTAGGGCAGCCCTTATCCGGGAGAGCTAAAGAGCCCAGGACCGGGACTGGAGGCCAGCCGCTACTGGAACCCCAGGAAGTTCAGGGAACTGAGGAGCCTGGAGACTCAGAAAGCACATGGACTACTGCATCAAAAGAGCCGGTAGGAGGTGACCAAGGGGGAGTGCGGGAGTGGTACCTACCACCCCAGTGAGGGCAGCGTGTTTCGGTGGGATTCCCTGCTGACCCTGGTGGGCTGTGTTACCCGCTGTTAAGGCCCTGGGTTGGGCCCCGGGTCCCCTACCGAGGGCCGCCACCCTTGGGGGACGGGCCCCAAGCTCAGAACTCAAGACTGCCTTACCTGACTGAGAAGGCACGCTGAAGTAACTCAGGCCACTAGGCCATGCTATCCCTTCAGGGGAAGAGACTAAGGGGGACTCTGGCCATTGAGTCCCGCTGGACGGGCCGCCAGGAGTGGCATAGGAAACAGACCGGGAACTAGACAGGCGGGGTACCTCCTAGCCCCCCTGCAACTCAGAGGGGCGATGGAGTACAAACCCCGCCACACTGTTATCAGGTCTCCCCTCAGTCTTCTTCTCTCAAGACTACACATGCACATTGTTTTTTAATTTTTCCTCACACGTTAGGTTTTTCCAAACCTTTTACCATTTGTGTGACTCGTCTCTGGTTTCTTTCCAATTTTTTCCACCTCTTTCTTAAAGAGTGGCACACAAAGCTGGACACTATACTCCATCTGAGGCCTCAGCAGTGTCAAGTACAGCAGAACAATTATGTCACCAGTGTCAAGTGGAGTGGAACAATTATGCTTGTCTTAATACCCCCTACAATGACATAAGCCTTTTGTGCAACTGCATCATATTGTTGGCTCACGTTCAATTTGTGATCCACCGTAACCCCAGATACTCTTCAACAGGACTACTCCTGTCAAATATAAAAGGAAGGGTGAGAGGGTCTGATGCAGTGCTATAAAATCCTCTTACCAGTAAAGGGTTAAGAAAGGCAGGTAGCCAGGCTGACACCTGACCGGGCTGGCATCTGACCAATAAGGGGACAAAATACTTTCAGATCTTGGGAGGGGGGAAGGTTTTGTGTGTGCCTCTTTGTCTGAGTCAGTGTGATCTTGGGAGACAAAAAGGACCTGCAGAAAATCAATTTTCTCCAAAACCAGCCTCATCAAACCTTCCATATTTCAAGTAAGTTAGTCAGCATTGTGAATAGGTTTTGTTTGTTTTGCTTGTGGAGCTTTCCCTGTGTTACAGGGAGGGGTTATTCCTGTTTTTTCTGTAACTTTAAGGTTTTGTCCAGAGGGGGAATCCCTCTGAGTTTGGAAATTAAGTACCCTGTAAAATAGTTACTATCCTGATTTTACAGAGATGATTTTTACCTTCTTTGTTTTAATAAAATCCTACTTTTAAGAAGCTGACTGGTTTCTATGGTTCTAAGACCCCGGGGGTGGGGTTTTAGATCACTGTGTAACCAATTGGTTAGAAAATTATTCTCAAGCTACCCAGGAAAGGGGGGTATGGCTTGAGAGGGTATTTTGGGGGGGAAGGGGAACTTAAAGTGGTTCCTTTCCTGGGTTCCTGTTTAAACCACTTGATGATGGCAGCGAGAGAAGCATTTCTCAGGGAATTTTGTACCTTGGGGGTTTTAACCTAAGCTGGTAAACATAAGCTTAGGAGGTCTTTCATGTGGGTTCCCATGTCTGTACCCTAGAGTTCAGAGTGGGGAGGGAACCCTGACAACTCCCTAGCCAGTTATTCCCCATGTTGAGGTTGAGCAATTATTTTTTGTTTCCTACAATCCAGTAAAGACAAATGCAAAGTACCATATTTATCTTGTTGATTTCAGATCAATTCTCCAGTTTATCAAGGTCTTCTTGAATTCATGGGTATAATAGGCCAGGGGAGGCTAAACCTCCGCAAACAGCTGCTGATCCACTGCCTTTGAGAGCGTGGTGGGGGGCCTAGGCCATGGCCCCACCCACACTCTTCCCCCGTGGCCCCATCTGCAGCAGAGGAGAGAAGCGAGCAATGGCAGTGGGCGGAGGGGGGGGGGGAGCTAAATGGGGAGGGGGCCGAGTGGGAATAGGACCTGGGATAGAGCGGAGGTGGGGTCTGGGGCAAAGCATAGGTGGGACCTCAGGGGGAGGAGGCCGAGAGGGGGTGGGGCCACAGTCCAGATGCTGGGGAAGCTTCCGTCGTTCGCACCAGCTTCCCCAAATGCCAGAGCCACACGCTGCCCATGAATTTTAAGTCTGTCTTCCAAAGTGCTTACAACCTCTCTCATCCTGATATCATCCACAAATATTATAAACATACTCTCCCCACTCCATTATCCAAGTCATTAATGAAAATATTGAATATTACTGGACTATAGTTGGTGTACTGGCGCAGTTAACTAAAATTAAAAATAGATATAACATGTATAGCAGTAGCAACTTTATTACTCCTGAAATACTTATTGCATAATAAAGACTCAGATAATCTCCCCCAGATTCATGCATGTAGGGGCCTCTTCTGCATGCAGATCTCCCCTACTGCACAGAAGTGGACTTAGCTGCTTCTGCAGTGCCAGCCCATCTCCTCCAGAGGTTTGAGACTATGCGAAGAGAAACGGAAGGAGGCAGAGTCTGGGGAGAGAACTGGCAGGCTGGGATGGAGGTGGCAATAGACATTATCCTCCTTGTGGATCTTATGCAAAAATGATTATACAGCCTTATTATCTTTTTGTAGGTCCTGGAGGCAGCCAGGTCAGGGGTGGTCACTTGTGCTTTGTTCCAATGGAGCCATGCTGCCAGGCTGTGAGAGGAGCTTCCACTAGGGGCTAGAGCTAATATGAAGGACCAAGGCTTTTGCCCTGATGGTCCTGACATGCAATGGAGCCTGAGGAATCCTGCAAATTTGGAGGCACCAATCCCCATGGTCTTTTCTGTGATGTGGAGGAGGGACAAATTCCACTCCCTAATGGACCAACATAGAGAGAACCTCTCCAAATGGATTCTCCGCTATAGTCTCCTCCCCATATGTTACCATGGAAGAGACTGATCTGGATCAATAACTGGCATTTATTTCACACTTACAACAAAAAAGTTCAAGGTGGTATAACTTTACTGACCGTACTAGCTATCTATCAATACACATGCAGATCAATTCATCCATCACTGAAACCCAACCACTGCCACCTCTGGCCGCTTAAACAGTGAACAGGAGCACTGCACAGTAGTTCAGGACCAGAAGTGAAGAATGCAGTAGCTTATCCAACAAACAGCAGAACTGGATTTTTTGGTAGAAGAAATGCAAGAACCCCTTTGGATTTGAGCCTGGGCACTGGAGCTAATATCTCTACCCTTGTAGAAAACATCATCGGAGTTTTGACAGGAGCATAGTCTTTAGGACTTCAATTTTTTCATCCAAAAGATAGCACTTCCAAAAGCATAGTGCTCTCTAATGCTATTCTGGGCCACTGGTTCGGTACTGACTTAATTAAAAGACCAAACCTGTAATGAACAGCTCCAGTCCTGCTTGCTTTATGAGAACTGACAGACTGACAACCAGCGGGTGGGTATGAAATATCCATATTATATCTTTTGCTCATTAAAAGCAACATGAATAAGGACTCATCTAAAACCCCTTGATGTTAATGGGAGTCTTTCCACTGACTGCAGAAGGCTTTGGATCAAGCCCATACTCCTCTAAAGCCATGTTTCTCAAACTATTGTACTGGTGACCCCTTTCACATAGCAAGCCTCCGAGTGTGACCCCCCCTTATAAATTAAAAACACTTGTTTATATATTTAACACCATTATAAATGCTGGAGGCAAAGCGGGGTTTGGGGTGGAAGCTGACAGCTCGCGACCCCCCATGTAATAACCTTGTGACCCCCCTGAGGGGTCCCAACCCCCAGTTGGAGAAACCTTGCTCTAAAGAGTGTTGAGAACCTACACAATATTCCTGAATGGATTGCTTTGCATTTGATTTAGCTGAAATGTGTGTAAAATCACATGTAACCAGACAACTCTGAATTAAATACACCGCTGACAAGGTGCATGCATATTGTTTATGCCAACAAAAGTCTGGAGTATATTATATGCAGGAAATGTGGTTCACCATGCTTATTCCAAATTCTATGTGACACATAGGGTCCAAATCTCCCACTATGGGCCAAACCTTAATTAATTCTCAATCTTTGACCATAGGGCACGGTCAAATACAAATTTATTCTCAAACACTTTTTGTACAATGGCAGCATTCCCAGTTGAGAATCAATTTTGTGAATGCCTCTCCAGATTAATTAATTAATAGCTGTATAGCTCCTTGAGACACTATTCTGTAAAAGTGCAACTATTGTATTTATATCTGAGGTAAGAATTCAGCAAAATAGAATAACAAGGGCTCATTTAATCAGAAAATAGGGTTTTTTTTAAAATTGTATTTTGCACCATACTTTCAAGTTTATCAGATCAGTGAACATGGCAATGGAAAAGCTATGAGGATACCATAGGATAAAGTCTCCTAAAGGTGAGTGCTTGGAATAGTCAAAGTTGACTCCTATATGTTAATTGTTTCCCAGGTGGTCTATTTCCTCTATGATGTATTTCAGTATGAATATTTTTATATTCCAAAAAGATGGCCATTGCTATGAACTGAATAAACTTGACAGTAGTCCACCTGTTAGTCAATTACAAAGAGTATGAGTCAAGACATCTGTCACTTGCGATGTTTTCATAGACATCAAGATAGACATAAGATATGCATCATTTAGTAACTGAAGGCAAAACATGATCCTTTCTAAAGAGGCTGACAAACAATTTTCTTTCAAAACTGCTCTGATGAAATACATATCATTATCTTCAGAGACAATGAATTTTGCACGAACAATGTAAAAAAGCCTACTCTGGAAAATAAAGTCACAAATGACTCAATCCTTCTTGTTAGAATACAAGTATTTTTTCTTAATCTGCTCAGTGTTTCATTAAAAAATGTCCTTTCTAAACGCTTATTAGGTCAGAAATGACTACAGCAGAATGAAACAATACTCTGCTTTCTTAGCCAAATGTCTGTATTTTTTCATAAGAACTGATAAAATTAGCACTGTACATAAAGGGCTGGATTTTACTGGTGCCTGGTGACTGAGCAGATGCTCTGTCAATTCACAAAACAATAGGAACATAAGAAATTTTAGGACATAACAGCCACATATACTTATTCTAAGTGCATACTCTCCTTTGAGATGACATTTATAGTCAATTTCCCTCCATATGTGCACTTAATCCCCTCTTAAAACTGTTTGCTTTTGGTTCTGCCCTTCACATTTACTCCATACAGTCCTTTTCTTTCCTTTGGCATAAAGAAGCAAAACTCTTCTTTTCCTTAAATCTCTTGTCAGGCATTTTCTTCAGTCTGCTCTCCCTCATGCTTGTATTTCACACTAACTCCAAAAGGCTTGTTGCACTTCCCTTCTCTAGTTCCTTCCAAGATGAGAGTACCTCAATAAGGGGCCCTCTTATGTTAATTTTTACCTAAAGAATAAAAATATATAACCTTTTGAACAACGGAGAGTCCTAGGTATCATTCTGATTTCCATCTGCTCTATTTACCCAATTCCTTACAATAACCCTGGCATAACAAATCTAGTTTCACCTATATGACACTAAAATAATCTAATCAAATTGTTACGCATACTTCATTAAATTTGGTTGAGCACTTTCAATGGTTATAGAATTTCGTTCATGTCTTCTCCCCACTCCAGACAAAGCCCTTCTGCTTAGTGTTTTGACCACTGTGGGTAGATATACTTTTCTTAGGTTTTAGAATATTAGGATTGGAAGAGACCTCAGTAGGTCATCTAGTCCAACCCCCTGCTCAAAGCAGGACCAACACCAACTAAATCATCCCAGCCAAGGCTTTGTCAAGCCGGGCCTTAAAAACCTCTAAGGATGGAGATTCCGCCACCTTCCTAGGTAACCCATTCCAATACTTCATAACCCTCCAAGTGAAATAGCGTTTCCTAATATCCAACCTAGACCTCCCCCACTGCAACTTGAGACCATTGCTTCTTGTTCTGTCATCCGCCACCATTGAGAACAGCCTAGCTCCATCCTCTTTGGAACCCCCCGCCCCTTCAGGTAATTGAAGGCTGCTATCAAATCCCCCCACTCTTCTGCAGACTAAATAACCCCAGTTTCTTCAGCCTCTCCTCGTAAGTCATGTGCCCCAGCCCCCTAATCATTTTCGTTGCCCTCCGTTGGACTCTCTCCAAATTGTCCACATCCTTTCTGTAGTGGGGGGACCAAAACTGGATGCAATACTCCAGGTGTGGCTTCAACAGTGCTGAATAGAGGGGAATAATCACTTCCCTTGTCTGCTGGCAATGCTCCTACTAATACAGCCCAATATGCCATTGGCCTTCTTGGCAACAAGGGCACACTGCTGCCTCATATCCAGCTTCTCATCTACTGTAATCCCCAGGTCCTTTTCTGCATAACTGCTGCTTAGCCAGTCAGTCCCCAGCCTGTAGCGGTGCATGGGACTCTTCCTTCCTAAGTGCAGAACTCTGCACTTGTCCTTGTTGAACCTCATCAGATTTCTTTTGGCCCAATCCTCCAATTTGTCTAGCTCACTCCAGACGCTATCCCTACCCTCCATCGTATCTGCCTCTCCCCCGCAGCTTAGTGTCATCTGCGAACTTGCTGAGGGTGCAATCCATCCCATCATCCAGATCATTATTAAAGATGTTGAATAAAACCAGCCCCAGGACTGACCCCTGGGGCACTCCACTTGATACCAGCTGCCAACTAGACATCAAGCTGTTGATCACTATCCATTGAGCCCGACAATCTAGCCAGCTTTCTATCCACATTGTAGTCCATTCATCCAATCCATACTTTTTTAACTTACTGGCAGGAATACTGTGGGAGACCGTATCAAAAGCTTTGCTAAAGTCAAGTTTTATCCCATTCTAATCACCTTCATTTGTTTATGGCAAATTTTGTAAGTCACTTCTCTGCCAGTGTTCCTAGTTCATGCAAGTAAATTTGCATTTGGATGCCTTTTCCTTTCTACTTAACTTTTTTCCCACTAGTTTTGTTTCATCAGCAAATTTCATCAAATGGTCCCTCTTTTAGGCAATTTAGGATGATAAATGTGAACAAAATTGGTTCTAGTGCTGATTTTTGTGGACTCCATTATCCACCTCAATTCACCCTGAATTGCTCCACTTACAAGTTGACCTGAGTTTTCAATAAACAACCCAATTCTTTATCTATTCAAGCATTTTTAGATTTAGGTTTTCAGAAAGCTTTTGACAAAGTCCATCACCGAAGGCTCTTAAGCAAAGTAAGCAGTCATGGGATAAGAGGGAAGGTTCCCTCATGGACGGTTAAAAGATAGGAAACTGGCCGAGGTAGCTCTTATTCCTGGGTACAAGTGTGAGGCATAAGGTTGCCAAATTTCCAATTTCTTAAAACTGAACACTACAGCTCCCCCTCCACACTACCCCAGCCGGTTGCCCGCTCCCCACTCCCTCAGGACTCACCTGTCACCTTCAGAGCCGGGCTTGGAGCTGATGCGGAACCTGCTTGCCCACGAGATGCGGGTGGGAAGTAGCTTTTGCTGAGAAGGGTTCCGGTGCTCTGCCTCAAGCTGCTCTGCCACCTGCCCTGGCGCTTCCCAGTCCCCACGCCCCGGGCCAGGCTGGCAGGGGGTGGTGGCGTTAGCAGGCAGCAACCCCCATTCTAGTGCCCCTCCAGGCAGCAACTGGACTTTTGATGTCCGGTCAGTACTTCTGACCAGACACCTTACAGGTCCCCTTTTTGACTGGAATGTTCGGTTAAAAACTGGACATCTGGCAACCCTAATCAGGCACCCCAGAGAATGCCAGATCAGCGTGTCATGTTGGATGATTGGGGCACAGAGACACTCTACCCTACATTGATTGAGAGAAAACTGCAAGAACTTACTGCAGCTGGGTATCAGCTGTTATGTTCAGGTAACATTTGTGATAAAATTGTAAACTGAGGACTTCAGTACAGGGACAGGTGTAGTGTATTATTTTATGTCATCCTGGAAAGTGACACTTGCCAATTCCTTGTTCCTGACTGAACTGGTTTTTTATGTTTATTTTACAATTTTCATTTTCTTTAACATCTGTTTCATATTTTGCTAGATTGTATTATTCTGCAACTGTTTTTAACCTCTAAAATCACAAACCAGAACCACTCAGATTAGCTTAATCTACTGGAACACTATTTTTAAGACTGCCTAATTTCTGCGTGGGCAGGACCAAATTATGTCCACAGTTACATCTGTGTAATCCTAATGCAATGAGTGGGGTTTCACACAAGGGGAGAATTTGACTCAGCGTTTATTAATTATTGTTCACATTTAATCTGGGATATGGCTGCCCTGTTTAACTAAAAGCTCAGACTTGTTAGGTTTTAGAGTTCTAATAATAGGACAAGAACATTCTATTTGATCAGACTTAGGAAGTGTGAAATGAGAAGTGCCTGCAATCAGCAGGCTGGTTGCACTCCATCAATCCTTGAATGGCACCCTTTTGATAAGCTGCATGCTTTTATGGGTTAAGTAAGTAAACAGTGGCCTCTCTAAATTGGCTGAAGGAACTGAGCCAAACCTTTCTTGTTGCTTTGTACACAGACAGCAATTACCTTTTTTATTTGCTGAAGGAAATGTTCATGCCATGCTCCACTGCATGTTAATTCTGTTTCATGTTCTTGGATAATTATCTGTTTTCAAGCTCTCTGTTAGTGAAGATCATTTTCATCACAGTATGAAAAGCTGGACGTTTCAATGGGAAGCCTAGAGAACAATCCAAACATCTCACTACAAGGTGCCATTCACTGTGCTCAGGTTTTGAATGTGATGTCTCAAATGTTAAAACATACATAGGGCTCTGTTTAGCTTCCTCAAAATAAATGCCATCAGCTGAGCTCTTCAGTTGCAATATTCATCTCATTCTATGGATATGAATGTGGAAAAAATAGCAGTAAGAAATATGTTTGTGGTTTTTTAACATAAACAACCGTATGTATTAATTAGCCAAGCTAACTAGCTGTAATACAGGTAGCATTCACTTCAAGTGAAGTACAAAAAGTTAGCATTGTGTAACCCACACATCTTCTGGGTGTGGTGTTCTGTCCCATCTAGTGGCACCGAAACCACTTAGAGAGATGTATAAAATGAGTCTGCTCTACAGCCTTAGCTAAGAGCCAGCTGATTTTTAGCTCATTCTGTAGAGGCTTTTGCATTAAGCTACAGAGATCCCCAGTTCGATCCCACCTGCCGATGCCCGGGGTCTGTCGACGTTCCAAGTGTGGGCTTGTCCGGGATTTCAACTGAGAAGTTTCTGAAGCTTGGGATGCACTTTCTCGGCTAAGGGAAGTATGTAACCCACACACCTTCTGGGTGTGGTTTCCCATCTAGTGGCACCGAGACAACTTAGAGAGAGCAATTAATGAGTCTGCTCTACAGCCTTAGCTAATGGTCAGCTGGCTTTTCGCTCATGCTGTAGAGCAGAGGTGGGCAACCTATGGCACATGTGCCAAAGGCTGCCCGTGAGCTGATTTTCTGTGGCACTCACACTGCCCGAGTCCTGGCCACGGGTCCCGGGGGCTCTGCTGCTGGCCTGCAGTACCGGCCACCGGCCCCCTTCCAGCTGGGGTTCTGTCCGTCGGCCCGGCTCAGACCACTGCCGGCCCTGGGTCCCAGCCACTGGTCCGGGGGCTCTGCTGCCAGCCTGGGGTCCCGGCCGCCGGCCTGGGGCTCTGCAGCCACGCCCCCCCCTGCTGTGACCCACTGGCCCCAGCCTGGGGCAGTGAGGGGTGCAGACAGGGGCAAGAGGGGGCACAGCTCAGCACTTCCACCTTAAAAATTGTTCCAGCGCCACTGTACTGGGATATTTTACAGTCCTGATTTGCTGCTTACATCACTATCACATCACGTGGAACAGCGCACTGCATTTGACGTGAGATTAGAATGTACATGCAAGAACTGGAATAAGAATTTTCTGACAGATTTCAAGATTTCCAGCAATTTGGCCCAATGCTTTCTTTTCTAATTAAACCTGAAAAGTTTAACGAAGGCGACTTGGATTTGTCTGTATTTCAGTGGATGTTGAAGATTTCGAAATGCAGCTCATTCAGTTAAAAAGCTCAGAATTGTGGGCATCAAAGTTTGGAGAGCTGTGGAGTGAACTTGAAGCTACCGAGAGAGATCATGGGGCCTCTATTCTGACCTGCTGGATGTCCCTGTTTGAAGAAAATTGCATTTGCAATGCTTTCAGCATTTGGATCCACATACCTGTGTGAACAGGTATTTTCACAGATGAAATCTGTCCTCTGTCCCTCTCAGAGCTGGTTAACAACTGATCACTCAGAAGCCAGTGTGCAGCTTAAAGTATTCAAATATGTGCCAGACATTGGAAAACTCAGCAAGGAAAAGCAAGGGCTAGGATCACACTAAACTGATAAGAACTGCATTTTAATTTAATTTTAAATGAAGCTTCTTAAACATTTTAAAAACCTTATTTACTTTACATACAACAATAGTTTAGTTATATATTATAGATTTATAGAAAGAAACCTTCTAAAAATGTTAAAATGTATTACTGGCACGCGAAACCTTAAACTAGAGTGAATAAATGCAGACTCGGCACACCCCTTCTGAAAGGTTGCCGACACCGGTTCTAGAGGCTCATGCACTAAGCTCCAGAGGCCCCAGGTTCGATCCTGCCCACCGATGACTGGGGTCTGTCGGCATTACAATTGCGGTTAAGGAAAAATCTAAAATCAATCATGACATCCCTGTGCCACTTGGCTGCTAAGGCATCTAAAGAAAAAGGTTACAAATAAGTTCTATAGTGCATAAATCCACTATGGGATTTACGACAGTCCCCAATGACATTCTTATAAGCAAACTAGGGAAATGTGGTTTCCATGAAATTATTAGTGGTTGCATGACTGGTTGAAAATCTGTATTCAAAGAATAGTTATCAATGGTTCATTGTCAAATGGGAGGGCATATCTAGTGGGCTCCTTCAATCAAGTGTCAATCCTGGGTCTGGTACTATTCAATATTTTCATTAATGATTTGGATAATGGAGTGGAGAGTATACTTATAAAATTAGAATATACACCAAGCTGCGAGGGGCTGCAAGCACTTTGGGAGGATAGGGTTAGAATTCAAAACAACATTGACAAATTAGAGAATTGGTCTGAAATCAACATGAATAAAGGCAAGTGCAAAGTACTACACATAGGAAGGACAAAATCAATTACACAACTACAAAATGGGGAATGACGGGCTAGGCAGTGGTACTGCTGAAAAGAATCGGAGGGCGGGAGGGTGGTGTGTATAGTGGATGACAAATTGAACGCGTCAACAATGTGATACAGTTGTGAAAAAGATTATCATTCTGGGGTGCATCAACAGGAGTGTTGTATATAAGATGTGGAGAGCAGGGTAGATAATTGTTCTGCTCTTCTCACCACTGGTGAGGCCTTAGCTGGAATATCATGTTCAATTCTGGGTACCACACTTTAGGAAAGATGTGGATAAATTGGAGAGAGTCCAGAGGAAAGCAACAAAAATGGCAAGTGTTTTAGAAAACATGACCTTTCAGGAAAGGTTAAAAAAGCTATTCCTATTTAGTCTTGAGAAAAAATCGAGAGTGGATCCGATACATCTTCAAATATGGTAAGCGCTGCTACAAAGAGAATGGTGAGCTATTATTCTCCATGTCCACCAAAGGTAGGACAAAAAGTAATGGGCTTAATCTGCAGCAAGGGAGATTTAGGTTTAGATATTAGGAAACACTGTCTAACTATAAGGGTAGTTAAATTCTGGAATATGCTTCTAATGGAGTCTGTGGAACCCCCGTCATTAGAGGTTTTTAAGATCAGGTTGACTAAACACCTGTCAGGAATGATCTAGGTTTACATGGTCCTGCCTCAGTGCAGGGGGCTGGACTTAATGAATTCTCGAGGTCCCTTTCAACCCATCCTTCTATGATTCCATCATACCAGTATGTCAGATCAGAAGGCCCAATTCTCCAGTGACGTAAATCAGCATATTGACTTCAATGGAGCTATTCCAATTGTCACCAGCTGAAGATTGTGCCCAGAATATTTAGTAGACTAAATCACAGAGGATTTGGTACAACAGAGAAGTCTCTCTAATTTGGTATGGGCTTGATATATAAAAAAACCACTTATTTCCTCTGTGTTGTACCATCATGACTGCATTCTAATTCTCCAGGACACATTACGAAGAATTTATTTGAAAAATCAGTTTCATTAAAATAATACACGTGTGTGTGGGTCTGGAGAGAGAACAGGCAGGTTGAGGGCACAACCACACACTCCCATAATAGATCATTATAGAGAGCAAGAGTATGTGTTGAACGAGTTACCACCTTTGCATTTCACATCAAAGATTTTCTTGCCTAAAACAAGCACAATATGTGAAATGAGCTCTGATGCTTCAATCTTTCTTTTAGCACACAGACTATAATCCTATCCTATTACTTTTTCAGAAAACCACTAACAAGATTATCTGGTCACAAAGATCGAAAGCTGTCAGATGATGTACTCGAGAACAATGACAGCCATATACTATACAAGGCAGAATGTGACTATACAGCAGTAGATGGAAATTGGCCCAAATTGCAATATATATAAAATGTTTTGAAAGCCAACAGTTACTTTCTTTGTATCTCATTCAGGCTACTTAACTGAGCTATTGTACTAAAGAAGAGGACTGAAACCTCCAGTATAGTGCACTGGCTGCACTACCAGCACTTTAGCACAGGGAACTCATTCAAGCAGCATTAGTGTATATATGCAACATTCATTTGTTCTGCTGTTTTGTCTACTGCTGTATATTTTATTTCGGATAATTTGCTCTACAGTTAAAGTTCCCATTAAATAAATCAACACCTTCACTGAAACATGCTTATTGAGACTTCTGAAGTTTTCTCCATTTCTGTATTTTTACTTGTCATCACAACATTTAAAACAAATCCCCTCCCCTCTCTGATGATGGGTCTAAGGGTACGTCTATACTTACGCGTCTGTCGAACGCGTCGGATCGATGTTCTGGGTTCGATTTATCGCGTCTTGTCAAGACGCGATAAATCGAACCAGGAAGTGCTCCGTTGTCGACGCTGGTACTCCAGCTCGACGAACGGAGTAGGCGGAGTCGACGGGGGAGCCTGCGCGCCGCGTGTGGACCCCGGGTAAGTGCTTTTTCATTCGAACTAAGGTACTGCGACTTCAGCTACGTTATTCACGTAGCTGAAGTTGCGTACCTTAGTTCGATGGGGGGGGTAGTGTAGACCTAGCCTAAGGTAGATTCCAGTCTTGAATAGTGTTCATAGGTGCCGACTCCGTGGGTGCTCCGGGGCTGGAGCACCCACGGGGAAAAATTGGTGGGTGCTCAGCACCCACCAGCAGCTCCCCGCCAGCCACGCGCCCAGTACCGGAGCACTTACCTTTGCCCCGGACGCCGGGTGACGTTGCGGGTCTCCGCCCCTGATGCCGGCCGACATTGCGGGGCCCCGCCCCTGACGCCAGGCGACGTTGCGGGGCCCCGCCCCCGACGCACCCAGCGGAGCCGACGGAAGTCGGCTCCTATGATAGCGTTGCAAATTTTTACTAAGTTACAAGCAATGCTGGAGAACATCAGAAATAGTGGGGTCAAGTCTATTAGTGACAGGAGAGAGATTCCTATCTGAGACACCTTCTGTTAGGGTAATGAGCTTTAGTTTGGAATGGGCAAATGACAACGATTGCAAGTGTTCCCAGCACAAGTGCTCTGATACTAATACTGAGAAATACTCAATTTAGATAGAAAATATTCGATTGATATTCAATTTTTTCCTCTTCTCAGCAAGATACTTTTGCTCTTCATTTCATCTTCCCTCCCCTCTGTCTGTTTCTCCCATCCTGCTCCTCTGTGATCTGCCTCATGCTTCTGTTGCTCCACCCTGTTCCCCTCCTGAACATAGTTCCCTGGTCCTCTACACCCCTGGACATGTTGCACAGCCACCTGCTCTTCTCCTTCCCCTGCTCCCCTGGAAAGTTAGCTATTACTTGTGAATGTTCCTCTTCTGTTGGTGGCTGGCAGTACCAGTACCACTTGTGGGCCAGGCCTTAGGGTGACTCCACTCATTCTTTCATAGATAATAGTTTTTAAAGTGAGAAGACACGATTATGATCATCTAGTCTGACCTGCACAATACAGGTCACGGAATTTCACTCAGTTCTCTTATACAGGTGAGGCCTCTAACAAAGGAAACTCAGCTGTTTCCCCCTCCTTGTTTGTAGCTGCTTTCACACACTGCTAGCCTCTCCTTTATACTGACTAGCTTGGGCAGGCACCTGGAAACAAGGAGCAGCAAGCACCATGAGACCAGCCAGCTCTCCATGGTCCATTAGCAAGTGCTTCATGGATCACAGTTTGTCAGTTCCTGGGCTACTCAATATCATACTGTTGTAGGCAAGAAATATGACCTGAGGGGCACTGATATTTCCTTTGATGGGTTCATTATACAGGGAGAACTCACTCTCTGGCTCTAAACTGGTCCGTGTTAGATTGCTAGAATCTGGCATGGTGATGACTAAAGGTTTTTTGGGATAGTAGGAGGGGGAGGATTAGGAGAAATTGCTAAGGTTTTGTACAAATGTCTTTGTTCTTTGTTACTGCTTAATCATTGCCTAAAACTGCAGCAGGCACCAGAAATTTCTCTCTCTCTCTCTCTCTGTGCTGGCATTAAGTTCAACATGAGGTGAAGATACAAATGCAGATGCTATTTTTTTGGAAAAAAACAAACCAACAAATGAAATCAGCAGCTCTGACTCAGGCAAAGCTACCACTGAAATTAAGAACTACATGATTTGGCCAATCTCTTTTACATACTTCTGTACAGAGTTATTTCTAAATGAGTATCTAACTCTTCAAATATGCATCTCATGCTCTACATGGATTACTGGGCGTTATAACAACGAATAATTTAAGGGGGAAAAAACCGTGGGCTCCAATGCAGTTGACTTGTCAGTATTATTAATGACCTATCACTACATGAGGCAGCTTTGATTTTGGCTTGGGCACTTTCCTCACATTAGTCACTAAATAACAAGGAAGAAATGGCACATGGAGATTATGATTAAAATACAAGTTGGGTTTAAATTTCTAACGTACTTCTTTTCTCTCCCATAGCTTAAGTTCTTATCCTGCTGAGTCCTGAGCGAGACCATAGGCTGCGAGTTATATGGGTCCGTGGTGCTCGTGCTCCACCAATATTTAGGAACGTGGGCCCGGTTCTACCAATGTTTGAGTTTACTACGCTTTGGGGGGCCCCATGCTTCAGAGGGATGCGGGGTCCAGGGCAGGAGGGTCGCTTGGGGGAGGGGGTGGAAGCCAGAAAGAGTCAGGGTGGGGATGGGGGCTTGGGGGAAGGGATGGAATGGGGGTGGGGAGGGGGCAGAGCAGGGACAGGCTGGGGCCAGGTCACTTGCTGCTGCTGGTGCCAGGTCCCCCACTAGCCCCCCAGGCTGCCCTGGACCCCGTGTCCCCCTGAAGCACAGGGCACCCCAAAGCATGGGACCTAGGCAGTTGCCCTGGTCCATCCTATGGCCGGGACAGCTCTGCCTGGACGCCGTGTCCCCCTGAAGCACGGGGCCCCCCAAAGTGCGGGGCCTGGAACGGTTGTCACGGTCCATCCTATGGATGGAATGGCTCTGCTTGGACCCATTCTGAGCACCACCAAAAGTTATTCAAACCTGGCGCCCATGAGTGAGACTCCATTCTCACTGTAGCCAAACATAGAAGCTCTGACTATCCTAGAAATGGAAGGTGCTGAGGTCTCTTAAAGAACCATTAGCATGATTGCTACATCTGTTTTTAGGAATTCTTGAGGTACTACAGCTGTAGCATAACATGATCAACAGCAATAACACTGCCCTCAGGTATTGTCATCTGACACTAATTGTATATTAACCTATGAAAAGAAGTAATCAGTCTTCAGGATAACAGCCAGGGTAGCATAGCCTCTCTCTCGCAATCAAGATTTCAGTACAGTTTTGGTAATGGAAGAGACATTTCTGTGATTACAGCTACTACAGCAGCATCACGTTCACCAGGGGAAATCTAAGATAGCAGCAAGGATCAAGAATGCTAACGTTTAGCTTCCTTATTTCCCCTCTAATGGCCCGTAGGTGATAGGCTATTGCCAACTCGTTCAGATTATTCAGCTGTTGCGGTCAATGGCTTCCATGTTATACATCTGGGGTGAAATACTGACACTACCACAGTTAATGGGAGTTTTGCCATTCACTTTAGTATGGTTAGGACTTCAGCACTAGGACTTCTGCCTGGGACTACCAATGGGCTACTGTGGGATTTCCTTATGAAGCCCCCACAAAATGCATGATGCATTTCACTGGGAAATTTCAGAAATGTGTTATTGGAATAGATAAGCCCTGGCCCAATAAAGACACATGATAAAGTCTTCTTAATGACACGGAAGTCTGGATTTCTTGGAGATGGGGGTAGAGTACTGATACTTGTTGAAGTCATAGGAATGGAGTAAGTTATATCTTAACTTCCTCACTCCCATCCAAATCTGAAATGTGGACTGTCCACCCAATGCACAGTCCAGAGTACCTTTAAAAAAATTGTGGCACTAACATGAGTTTTACCACCATTACATTGACCTCACTGCTTGTGTGTTATATCCCTTTCCCCTACCCTTTGTATGGCTATGTCTATTTAGATTTTAAACTCTCTGAGGCAGAGACTATCTAGTACTCTGTGGGGATGTCTGCACTGCAATTGGAGGTGCGATTTGCACTCGGCTAGGCACACACACACTAGCTTTAATCTAGCTAGTGCCCCTAAAAATAGCAGTGAAGACAAGGCTGCCCAGATCCCAGCATGGGCTAGGAATGAGAGTACCTACCAAAGGTTCAGGTCCACTTGTACAGCCCACACTGCCACATTTGATTGCAGTATAGACATAACCTGCAATGTCTAGTACAATGGGGTCCTGTTCTGGGTCAGTCCCTAGGTCCTACTGTAATAAATATGATTATTTTTATTATTATTAATCTCCCTTCCTTTTTGTTCTTTCCATATAGTACAGATGGTAGAGTTTTATTTTAAAAGTCTGATCTAACCACTTCTACATTACAGTGTATATATAGCAGTTAACGAATCACTCTATTTTCACAAGGGAACAATGCTTAAAATTCTGCCCATTTTACGGTCAAGCCTCCTCTTACTCCTTCTAATTTGACAGGTTTTACTCCAGAAGAGTTATATCATGACTATACACACTGAGAATCTTATCATGAATATTTAAATATAGCTACCCACTAATTCTCATTTGCTTCAGGTGTTTTTTGTTAGGAGAGATGGTAATATGGAACCATAATAAAGGATCTCCTTGTCAAATTTATCTTCTAGGAGGCTTGAATTAACATGAAACACAGCTGAGGTATCTGTGTTTTGAAGTGCTTGAGAGACTCTTTTAATTGCCACAATCTGTTGTGCCTCTTAGAGCTATTTGTGAAGGTGTTCGGCATGGTAGGCGTTTTCCTGATGAGCTTTTCTATGTCTTCTAATGCAGAAATGTTTTGTCTTGTGTCAGATGGTAGAGTTGCTGATATTTAAATGTTTAAGAATGGGACATGAAAGGAAGAAGTCTGAATACTAACAAAAGAAGAAAAGCGGATGAGACAGTGGCTGTTAGATGTGATAATATGTGATGTTGCATTCTTTTTTTTAACTCTTTTCCTTACAATAACTGGGATTCAGGAATTTGTCTTTTAGGAATTATCAGTATAACAGTTTTCAAGGATAAAATCAGTTTATGACAGCAGCCAAGAACTGTGCTGTGTGTATGCGTGTGTGCACACATGCATGTGTGTTATTTTTAACTCTCTCTAGATATAGATAGGTATATTCTTTAGCTCTGCAATAGATGTCTTATATTAGTGGCCCTTTTCTAACATTTCTCTACATGTTGTAAATACAGTAGGATGTTCAGTAATAATGGTCTACTCTCTTTGATTTTTTTTCCAAATGTAGCTATTCTATTCTTTTAAAATTCACTACTGAAAATTACCAATCATCTTTCCATATGGATGTGAATATCTTTGGAGCACAGAACTCCACTGTGAAAACTATACTTTGTTATTAATGACATTATCTATTATTATTTTCATAGCAGTAGCAATAATCACATAAAGCGGCAAGTCCAGATCAGCAAGTAGTTATTATTTTATACTCTTCGTTGTTTGTAAGTAGTGGTGGGTGAAATTCAGCAGCTTCATAATTAGAATGCTTATGTAACCTTTATGAAATCTTCCTCTCCTCTCTCTCATACTTCTCCCTATCTCTTCCCACCCAGATTCTTCTTCATTCTGCTGACTCCCATATCCCAGTAAGGTCCAATGACTCCTCCCCTAGATCTCTTGCCCTAACATCTCTGCCTGCCCCTGTATCTCCTGGGGCTGATGTTGGTATCCTTACTTGGACTGATCTCATACAAATCCCTTAGCCTGCCCAAACTCAATCATGGGTGGTTGCTTAGGTCAGGCACTCTGAAAACCCTCCACTACTGCAGTTTAATTGCTATATTACCCGCAAGTCCCCTGTCCTTTTGTTCTGCCATATAAATGAAAAAAAGAAAGCATTTTGTGCCCCTTCTAATCTCCTCAAAATGGAGGTATGCCTGATATTTGCACAGGTATTTATTGATATTTGGAGCATGATTCTGATCTCATACAGTGGCATTAACCACTGTTTGCAAGATGAGAATTGGGTGCTCTGAAGATAAATTGTATACCACTCCCATGTATGAGCATATGCAATTATTTTAGTCAAGAATTCCTCATCTTTATGTTTCTGATAGAATTGCCAGGATGCCCAATACAGGATGAGGGATAATGGTCTCCTTCCAGATCTGTGTTTAATATTTAAAAACCTCTGATCAGTATTTAATTTGGAGTAATCCCATATTGCATGCAATAGAGGTCTCTCTACTGTTCCACATCTGTTAAATATTTTAAATATTTTAGCTTTATATTTACGGAGCTGGGATGGAATATAAAGTCTGTTAATATGAAAAGTGCATGAGGTTATGTTGGGTATTCTGAGAGAGACAGATTTAACAAGCTTAATAGGAACCATTCAATCCTCTATTGAGATGTCAGATTTGTTTCTCAGAGTTTTGCACATTATATTTAACTCTGTTCTTCCCATCAAAAGCAATTCATATATTCCAGCAACACATTAAGGCATGGCTTCCTTCTGGCGTCCAACTGCAGTTCTTCAGAATAAATTACACCATGGACTGTAACAAACATATGCAAAATGACGTATCTGTAAAAATGCCATGGAGCCCAACTTGCTGTCTACAAAGAGATGGGCCCTCTTGATTTGATTATGGGGATCTTGTTAACACTTGACATTTGGATAACACATTTCCAATGCAAATGAAAACTCTTCATATGAAATTTCTAAACCTTTGATCAGTCAAGAATGTAAGACTGGTTAAAACCACATACAATATGTCATTTACATGTTCCAGATAATTGTCAGCTAGTACATATGCAAGGCTTGAACATCATTAGGTGGATGGTATGTTGCCGGCATGTCATTTTCAATCACTCCATTTGGGGCTTAATCCTGCATTTATTGAAATCAATAGGCCATTGATGCCAATGAGACCAGGTGTTTATCTTCAGACGTATCAAAGACACTTGCCCTCAATGAGTTATATGAATATTAAGTCTTTGTTATAGATACCACTGTGGCTAGTGCTGCAACAGCCCAGCCAGACTTTATCTTCTGCAACTCTCCTGCCAGGATTCCATAAAGCGGGATTGGGGTAAATAGGGTGCTAGTTACATACGAGGATCAGAGACGATGCATGGGGGGGAGATGTGAGATGCCCCCTGATTTGCTGCTTGGCTTGTACTGAGCATGCTCACACGGACATGCTCAGTAACACTGCTGAAGCCGGCTGCCCACACTATCGGCAGGCATCGGTGTCTCTGATAAAGATATTATGGTTACAGAAACCAACTTAGAAGCCAGTGGGACTCTAAATATGGCTGACAATCAATAACACTCCCACAGTAGTAATGCATCCTACTATCAAGTCTCAATGCCCTGATTTAAAGAGATCTTAGTAACCACTGATACTCTTGCAAGTCTTAGTGAATAAACTGGGTTATACCAACCCAGAAGTTCTAGAATGTCCCAGTGAATGAACAGTTTTGTGTAGCATGTCACAATTAGAGAGTGGGTTAGTGGGATCTCTATTAAAAAGAAACAAAGACTCCTTTACTCTATAATTTACAGCCATAATCTTCCAATGAAACATATATGTAACAGTATTTATTTTTATTTGTGATTTCAGAGCACTGGTATTTTGCTGACAGTATACACTTATGCAAGATGTTAGTCAAGCTTATGAGACAATTCTGAAAAACTCAACATTTCATTTTAAAATATGTTCTATATTTATAGATCGTAAATTGGTAAGAAAGATTTAATAAGGCAACCAAGGAGAACTATTAGGAAAGAACCACCCTTAGGGGACTCTACTATAATACAAAAGATGCATTGCTGTTCAATGAATTACCTTTACAAGCACTTGGTCCCTCATTACAACATTAATCTTTGCACTTTTGATACAAGACTTAATAAGATTAAATATTTTATATTATTCTGAGAGGAACTAATGTACTGTAGAACACCATTGGCCTCTATTCCTGTCATCAGCGTCTGACAATTTCAAAGTCTAACCATGATAAACCATTTACTTATGTTACATTTTGCACTGCCATACAGAATGGCTCTGGCAGGGCCAAGAGGTTTAGTTGTTCTCTCTCAGAAAATCTGATAAACCACCCAAATGAATTTTTCACACCTCTCCTCTGTGTTCTCGTCTCCCTTTTCCTTCCCCATAGCCTGGGTGCTGCTCTAGCTTACTCTGTCTAGACCAGCTCCCTATGGACTGGTCCACCAGTCGGGTTTCAGCAGATAACATTTTGCTCGACCACCACCCTCTCCAGCCCCTGTAATGTACCCTCCCTGCCCCAGAATGCCCCTTCCCTGGCCCCAGCAGCCCGGCCAAGCTCCTGTGTTGCAGGGGGGCAGGCAGTCCTTGAATTATGGGGGGGGGAAAAAGGGGGAGGCTTAATGATACTAAGTAAATATAAGGGGGAAAACACTCCATTCCCCACTTTGAATAAAGACAGAAGTGAGGTAGCCCCTAAAAATAGTAAGGAGGCCAAGCCCCTCTCCACATAATTTAAGCACTGTGAGGAGGGATCGATGAGGAAGGTATGGTGCCTGGGGGAATCCCTCGGAAGCCCCTGTATGGCACCTTTAAGATCACTTTCCAGTAGTGCAATGTGACCTTCGTAGAGCCTAGGATCTGGCCCAAAGTGTACAACACCAAACTCAGTTCAGAACGCTGTAAGTGACTAGAACTGTAAAACACACAGGAGACATTATCTGCACCTGGGGAGGGAAAAAAAGTCACATAATACATAACTTTCCCGGTAGGAAGCTTATTCAACATGACATCAGCTTCCAAGGAAAACCAGTAGCATCTTTTGATTTATACTTGGAATACCACATCCTCCCTGGGTGGATTTCAGAGGACATGGTAATACGCTATGAGTCCTAGGAGCTGCAGAGTGAGTTCTTAGATAACTTGCTCAACCCCAAAAGGATAAACATGTCCAGATAAGACAATCATTTAAGAGTAAAATGCTGTGATGTTAAATGTCATTCTCTGAATGTGTGAATAATAGCGCCATGAGCAATCATCATGGGGGAAAAACAACACCCCCCCACCACAGTTCTGTAAATTCATTACATATAAATAACTCCACGTATGATCTTACAAAGAACCCTGCACAGGACACTGTGAGCACGCTCTGAGAGCACCAGTGAAAGGGATTCCTTAGATATGCTAATGACTTCTTAGGGAGCATGCAGCTATGAGCTGAGTGCAACTGACACTGTCCATTAGTAACCCTTGATGGTTCCCATTAAAAAAAAATAGTAGTGCAGGAAATGCCTGGATGAGAGAGTAAGCGGTCATGTAAATTTGTGCAGGCTGGTAGACAGATTCTCATCATTCACTTCATGCTGGTTGCATCGTTTGAAGATACAACACTTTCCTGGGTGTTTGCAGCTGTGTTTGAAGCGCACATTCGTTGGTCAAAATGATTTGCTCATAAACTTAGTGTCTAGCTCTTTTAGGGGGAATAAAATGCCAGCACTTTCAAGCTTTTGTAGGGTTGAAAGGATCATTTAGTTTTTCAGGATCAGCTTTAGGGTTTTTTTTATCATCGTCATTTATTTGAAGATTGAAGAGGCAGTTTGGTAAATGAGAGAGTGAGGAAGCATATAGAATTTCACTACTGGCAAACAATATGCTGCAAATAGTTTTGCCACTTTGAAAATTGCTGTGGAACAGGTTTTAATTTGGTCTACGATCAACTGAGGAGATCGTGAGGTTATTATGTGGGGGTTGTGAGCTGTCAGCCCCGCGAATGGCAGGGCTCTGTGCCTAGCGGGGCTGGCACCCTGAGCTCGTCCAGCCCACTTTGCCTCCAAAGAAAGGCTGCCAAAAAAGAAGCTTGCCCAAGGTGCCATTTTCCCTAAGGCTGGCCCTGGGACTGAGACAACATTAGAGGGCTTGATTGCTCAGCAGCTGAAGAGCTGCATTAAACCGCAGACTAACCTGAACACTGAGATCAGCACACACAAAAAAGGGTAATTTATAATTTAACAGTCAGACACAGGCAGGGGTGGTACTAAGGGAGGAATTGCAGGGGCTACAGCCACCCCAAAATTTGCCTTAGCACCCCCTGTTGACAACCCTCGCAGTGCAAAGATCAAACATTACGCAGACGTAAGAGTGGCTCTCTGGCCGCCCAGCTCTGAAGGCAGCTAGCAGCAGCGCAGAAGTAAGGGTGGCAATGGGGTGCTAGGTCACCTGTGAAAAATGATATTGACAACGTTTCCTCATGTGCCGCCCCCCCAGTAACTTTTTAATAAAAACAGCTTTTCTGCTTATAACAACAACTTGATAAAAAAGTGTTTTAGTCTTAATTTAAGAGTAGTGTGAAAAGGTAAATTCATTTAAAACAGGATTATAAAATTAGCATTTAAAATAGTGTTAAATATAAAAAATGTGTTTTTAATTCATAAGGGGGGGATGCATGCAGAGGCTTGCTGTGTGAAAGGGGTCGCCAATACAAACTTTGAGAACCACTGTGAGTCTAAATTAATATCCATTGCATGCAATGCCATCACTCCAAGGTACAGAATTGGCCTCCCTACTTTCTGATTTTTCCCCTGAGCATTTGGAAATTGCGGAGGAGCCTCCCTGTATTTAAATGGCTGTTTTATTTAAGTCTCAGCTGTTATGGAGTAATTTCTGATGGCAAAACTACCTATTTAGCACCAGCATCACTAGCTGTCGGGTCAGTTATGGGAATGGTGATTGTTAACAACTGTCATTGGTGCAAAGATAGCACAAAACAACATGCTGGCTGCTGACAGAGATCAAAACAGTGTTGGTTTGGGTGAGCCTCCTTTTCCCCCCTCCTTCTGATAAAAACAAACAAACATATAGCTTTAATCTTTTAAAGATTAAATAGTAGATTAAAATAAAGAGAAAACTAGGGCCCAGAACCTTAGCTGGTATCAATATAGCACCATTCATTTCACCAGCACATGATCCAGCCCTAGATATTTACAATCCAGATGCCTTTCCCCAATAAGATTATAATATCTTTTACAGTACTCCTCGTGGAAAAATCAAACGATTTAATACAGAATGATAACCTTTCTACAGGCTCCTTAAACCAGCCTATGTACTTCTATAGCAAGGTTATAATTCTCTCCTGAGTTATACAGTTTGCTCAGAACAATTCCTATAGACTCCTATACCAAAGCACCCTGTAAATTTCATCCCTATTATATTCTATAGGATTTTTCCATGACGGAGTACAACATTTGGGCCTGAAAGCCTTGAGTGTTCTTTTAAACTGTCCTAGGCTTGTGAGCCTGCAGGATTCTTTTTCTAAGTAGGAAGAACATGCTCACCAAAGAAGGTATTTCAAGGTTCTCAGGGCTCTAATGTGAAGTTACTTAACAAGTTGCTGAGTGACTCTAAATATTAAATATATTTTACAACTAGATGCTTTGCCAGCTGCAGTACAGCTGTAAGCATTAAATATTTAAAGAGTTGCCTTTCCCAGTTGCTGAGTGGCTAAATCTTAACCATACACATTTTTCCCCCCACTGGACCTCATTGGAATACAGCTGATTGTTAAAAACAAGTGTGAGATTTTGTTGCTTTTCAGTTTCTCCCCCAAATCTCATTTTAATCTGTATTTGTGGGACCACCCATCTGATTTACGCAGTAAGCTGTAACAAAGTGGAAGGAAATTCTAAATCAGAGTGTATGAAAAGAATCCTGAGTGCAGAATACATCATCAAGGCAGAGTGAAAATTTCCTGTAAGCACCCTTCTGGGTGAACATCACTGAGTGGGCCTTCACTTATATTCTAATATGGTAGAAAATAATGTACTAGCTGAATATCTATGTTCACATGCTCAGCAGCGTGAGTGTTATGAATGGGGAAAGGAGGTTTATAGCAGGGAAAGTTTGGCATGCAGGATACATCCAGATTTAAGATTTCATTGTGCTGAGAAATAATGGTGTAATTTTCGATTGGTGGGAGCATCTATAAGCCTCAAAACTGACTGCATCTATTTAGCATTATCATGAGAATTATCCATATACTATAGCTCAGGTAAGATGGAACCTATTCACGGGGACATTAAGCGAGTTTTTCCTTTCTGATGTGTAGGGTTTCTTTTCAACTCGCTCTTTTGGGCCTTCTGCAGGGTTTATGCTGCTATCACATGATACTGTTATGTATACATATCATTGGGTTACTTTTAAAAATATAAATCAATTTTAATTATATTAACAGTGATTTCTCTCAGTGTAAAATCTTCCAATCAGATCTATGGAGCATATAAAAAATAAGCATCAGAAAGGATGAATTACCTCTGTTTGAGCAAACAATATAATTTCTCTGGTTACTTCCATGCTCTAAACAGGAATTTTCCAGCCTCTGGTTACAATGGTCATAGTAACAACATTTTCAAATGGAGCAAAGATGGTTCCTATTATTAATTATTTTTACAGTGCCATAAATATGCATAATAAACAAAACTGGATTTCCTGTCCCAAAGACTGTGCGTAATAAGGGTGAGATTGTGTATTTTAGCTCTGTTCCAGCAAAGTCCGTGTGCGCTTCATTTTAAGCAAGTGAGTAGTTCTACTGATGTCAAAACATATGCTTAAGTGACTGCACAGCCCTGAGTCAGGGGCATTGCATAGCTGCACCACCCCAGGAGGCATTGGGCTTTAGAGAAGCCTAATGAGGCTGAGACACTCTGAGTACACTAGGGAAGACAATAACTTACTACTGTCCTTTTCCGGCTGAAGTTTATTCCCTTGTGCACAGGGGAGGAGGGTAAAGAACCGGGCGTCATTTCAGATCTTGGTAGGGGGCTACAACTTTAACAGATTCCAAGGGCTACTTAGTCACCTGAAAACTCTTGGGGTTTATTGCAGATAACTTAGAAATTAGCTGACAGGAGCACTGTATCTAATTCCTATACTGAGGTGAAAGTAAGCCGGTACGCCCCGGTATGGCGTACAGGCAAGCAGCAGAGGCGAGTTATATGGGCTCGTGGCTCCAGCAATATTGAGGGCTTGGTGGCCCGGCTCCACCAATATCTGGGGCCAGGTCTCCCCCATGGCCCCACTTGCTGCCCCCCTGCACCTCCACCGAGTGTTCTCCGGCCTCTCCTTGCTGCCCCCGCACACCTCCCTGAGTCCTGGAGAAGAGCATCTCTCCCCTGCAGCTCCATGCTGCCTTCCTGCATCAAGTGCCGCCGCAGGGTCCTAGTCCCCCCCTATCCACTAGTGGCAGGGCAGGCTGCCCTTCCCCTGCCCTTCCACCTCAGACCCTTTCATTTTCCGGCAGGACCCTCCACCCATACAGCTGCCCCCCGTGCTGGCAGTCACTGCTCCTGCCCCACGCTGGGCAAGGGCAGCCCCATCCCCTACCCCCAGTGAGGCTACAGTGAGGGGCAGCAGCAGGGGAGGAGAAGCATGCAGCCCCTCCCCGCATGGCACCCACCACAGGGGAGGCGAGGGAGATTCTTGGACCTGAGAGGGGGCCTAGGAGCACATGCCGTGACAGTGGTGGGGGTGAGTGTGCTGCCAGGGGGGAGAGGGGGGTCCCTACCCCAGAGCTTGCTGCTGCCGTGGGTAGAGGGCTGGGGGGAGTCCTCTTCTCTGGCTCCAGTCCCAGGGCAGCCTTCCTGTACCCCAAACTCATCCCCAGCCCTGCCCCACCCCAGAGCCCACACCCCCAGCCAGAGCCCTCATCCCCCCGCACCCCAACCCTCTGCACTAGCCTTAGCCCCCTCCCACAACTCAATCCCAGCCCCAGACAGAGCCCTAACCCCCCTGCATCCTAACCCTCTGCCTCAGCCCTGAGCCCCCTCCCACACTCCAAACCCATCCCCAGCCTCACCCTACAGCCCTTACCCCTGAACCGCCTCCCTCTGCACCCCCTCCCATCCGCAAACTCCTTCCCAGAACTTTGGGCAGGTGGGGGGCAGAGTTTTGGGGGGCAGAATTTGGGCAGGGGTGGGTTCTGGGCACCATCAACATTTCTACAAACCTGCCACCCCTGCCGGCAAGAGCCAGTGCACTGTACCGGGGCAGACCGGCTTCCCCAGGCATCAATTTAAAGGGCCTGGGGCTCAGTCCCGGGCCCTTTAAATTGCTGCCAGAGCCCCGCTGCCGGAGCCCTGGGGTAGTGGCGGCAGGGCTCCGGCAGCTATTTAAAGGGTCCAGGGCTCCCTCTGCTTCTACCACCCTGGGCCCTTTAAATAGCCGTCGGATCCCCGCCACTGCTACCCCAGGGCTCCGGTGATGATTTAAAAGGCCCTGGAGGATAGCGGCAGCCGGAGCCCTGGGCCCTGCTGCTGGAGCCCCAAGGGTCGCGGTGGCAGCCGGGACCCCCGGGACTCTGTCGGCAATTTAAAGAGCCCGGGGCTCTGCTGCGGTAGCGGCAGCTAGAGCCCTGGGCCCTTTAAATCGCCCCTGGACCCCAGAGCTCCCAGCAACCTCTGCAGCTGGGAGCTCAGGGGGTGATTTAAAGAGCCTGGGGCTCCCAGGTGCTGCTACCACAGACCTAGTCCTGGGCCCTTTAAATCCTGATTTAAAGGGCCTGGGGATTTAAAGGCCCAGCCTCTTCCAGTTGAGGCCACGCCCCCTCCTCAGTACCGGCAAGTCCTTTAAGTTACTTTCACCCTGTTCCTATATAAAAAAAGAGGATTTAATAAATATTAGACCCACTCAGCTCTAATACTAACATGTTCTCACATCTTGTGTCAAGTCACTTAAGGAACACTGGTTAGGTTTAAGATTTTAATGTATGTTCTTTGTTACTAACGCTTGATTACCACAACTGAAACAATTGTAGAAAAATCTAGATTACTTTCTATCACTTTTTTGCAGTTCATCAATCTTGGAACAGATGATTTAAATTTGGAAACATCCTACTGTGGCAAGGCCCCAGGAGTTTATACGGCACCTGCGTGTGGCTCTAGAGGTGTGACCTCACTACAACTAATAGACTAGAAAAGTTATTGAACAGGAGTGAAACTCATACTTTCACAGTACTGCCAATCCCAAATGTTCAAAAATCATGATTCAGGCTCACCAAAAATCATGAGATTATGTAAAAATAACAGATTTGGGGTTCTTTTTATTTGCCTTCTGCTTTTTGAGCCTTTAGGGTGCACTGGGGTCACATTTTGAAGCTTTCTCCACAGCCACAAAGACTAGAAACTTCATTTTTCTTTAAGACTGAAGGCTGAAATCACATATCCACTTGACTCCAGGAAAGGAAAACAATTATCACAAGACTCATGACAAAATCAGGAGAGCTGGCAACACCGCTTTAACTTCTGTTTAAAGGCTAGTTACTGTTTAAAGGCTCTTAAACACAACACTACAGTGATTGAGTTGCAGTTCTCACAGGAGAATATTTAAAACCAAACACCAAGAAAATTCTGTATTTTAAAGTTGTGAAAAAAACTGAGACTTCTGAGATATATCAGGGCCACTGCAGGCAGGAAAGGAAAATTAACAGGCACAAGAGCTCTGGGCATCTCTTCCTTTAGAAAGGAAGTTGGAGGGTCAAATCTTCTAGTCCTTAGTCAACTAAAACGTCTATTGCCATCAGTGTTTCCACTCATAGATATAAACATCACAGTGAACATGTGATAACGTGTGGTCAATAACTATACACTTCATACTTAAATATCTCTGCCATCTTATCTAGAGTTACACAGCTTATATTCATTGACTCAGGGACTGGATTTTCTGGCATATTCTGAACAGTGCTGAGCACACAGATGGTGCTCAGTGAATAATGCAAATCATGACAATAATCTCCTCTCATCTGACTCTCATTCTCCATCCCTCCTAATGTCTGTGCTGCTTTTCATGCTGTCAACCATGACTTCCATGCTGGGACCGTTTGCTGGAGTCTCAGAGAACTAGCTCCCTTGATTTGCTCCCATCTATCAGAATCCTCATTTTTTGCAGCATGCAGCAGAGGGAGGGAGGGGGAGAGAGAGAGACTGGTCTGCTGGATAGGGAGCTACCCCTGAAAGACCTGGGTTCTACTCCCCCCATTGGTTTCCTGTTTGACCCTAGGCCAGTGCTTTAAGGACAGAATTTTAAAGGTTTTTAGGCACCCAAAGATGCAACTAGATATCTAATGGGGTTTACAAAGCACCAAACCTAAGTGCATTTGAAATCTCACTAGGTGCTGTGACAAAGTTCCTCCTCTACCTCGGTGGGTCCTGCGCTTATTGGAGGATTTTTGTTTGCCTCAGAGATCTTCCCCTCTGGTAGAACCCACAGTCCAGGTCAACTCCTTCTGTGTCTGATAAGGAGTTGGGAGTTTTGGGGGGAACCCAGGCCCGCCCTCTACTCCGGGTTCCAGCCCAGGGCCCTGTGGATTGCAGCTGTTTAGAGTGCCTCCTGGAACAACTGCACGACAGCTACAACTCCCTGGGCTACTTCCCCATGGACTCCTCCCAACACCTTCTTTATCCTCACCACAGGATCTTCCAGCAGTACGTCCTCTTACTCTCAGCTCCTAGTGCCTCTTGCTCCCAGCTTCTCACACGCAACCTCCTTCCACGGCTCCTTCCCTCTCACTGACTAACTGGGAGGCTTTTAACTAGTTCCAGCCAGTCCTTGATTGGCTTCAGGTGTCCCAATCAACCTCCCTGCCTTCTGGAAAGTTCTTAATTGGCCCCAGGTGTCTTGATTAACCCGGAGCAACTGCCATAAGGTATCAGGGATTTGTTTAGCCTGGGGCTAACATACTGGTTCCTTACCACTTTCCTATAGCCTTCTGGCCTTGCCCCGTCACATATCCCTCCACTCTGCTCAACACCATAGAGTTGGGCAACTTGGGACGCCAGGCAGTGTGCTCTTGATAGACCATCAGCGTTGCCATGGTGGCATCCAGCCCTGTGCCGTATGCGGAACTGGAACGGTTGGAGGGATAAGAACCACCTGGTGACCCTTGCATTCTTTTCCTTATTCCGCTGCATCCACTGGAGGGGTGCATGGTCCGTCACAAGAGTAAATCGCCGGCCCAAGAGGTAATAATGTAGGGTCTCCATAGCCCATTTGACAGCAAGGCATTCTCTCTCAACTACTGCGTATTTCTGTTCTCTTGGGAGAAGCTTTCTGCTTAGGTAGAGGATCGGGTGTTCCTCTTCTCCCACCATTTGCGACAGAACCGCCCCCAACCCCACCTCAG
Organism: Chelydra serpentina; assembly: GCA_037349315.1. Lineage (NCBI taxonomy): Eukaryota > Metazoa > Chordata > Testudines > Chelydridae > Chelydra > Chelydra serpentina. Next base: position 4,185,819 of record JBAIAC010000023.1, read on the forward strand.
AAGCATCTGTTTGTAAAATAAATTCCTTGTTAAAGTCCGGAGCTATGAGTACGGGGTCATTACAAAGGACTGTCCGAAGGTCTGTAAACGCCCCCTCTGCTGCGTCGGTCCACTTCACCATGTCTGGACCTCGGGCTTTCACCAGGTCTGTTAGGGGACTTGCCCTAGTAGCGAAGTGGGGAATAAAACGTCGGTAGTAGCCTACTACACCTAGGAAAGCGCAGACCTGCTTCTTTCGGGTTGGCCGGGGCTTTTGAATTGCCTCTAGATTATTCATTTGGGGCTTCACTATGCCCCTTCCTACAATATATCCAGGTATCTAGCCTCTGCTAGCCCTATGGCACATTTACCGGGATTAGCAGTAAGGCCAGCCCGCCTTAAGGTGCGCAGTACTGCCTCAACTTTCTCCAAGTGGGTTCCCCAGTCTGGCGTATGGATAACAACATCATCTAGGTATGCGGCTGCATAACCAGTATGGGGGCGCAGCAGCTTATCCATGAGGCACTGGAATGTGGCCGGGGCCCCATGTAGCCCAAAAGGGAGGACGGTGTACTGGAATAGCCCGTCCGGAGTGGAGAACGCTGTCTTTTCTTTAGCTTCTTTAGTCAGGGGAGTCTGCCAGTACCCTTTTGTCAGATCCAGTGTTGTCAATAATCGAGCACTACCCAGTCGGTCCACCAGTTCGTCGATGCGTGGTATGGGGTATGCATCGAACTGGGATACTTCATTCAGTCGGCGAAAGTCATTACAGAATCTTGTGGTACCGTCAGGTTTAGGCACTAGAACGATTGGACTGGACCACTGACTAAGATTCTTCAATCACCCCTAATTCTAACATTTTCTTCACTTCGGCCTTGATTTCTTCTCTTTTGGCTGCTGGGATTCGGTAGGGTCTCAATGTTACCTTGGCTCTGGGGATCGTGCGGATATGGTGGTAGGTCTCAGTCGTCCGCCCCGGTTTTGTAGAGCACACATCTCGGTTGCAATTAATCATGTCAGTTGCCTCGATCTTTTGAATCGGCATCAAATTGGGTGATATCCTTACTTGCTCTTGTAAGTTATCCTCCAGGGGAAGGGTCTCCTGGGTGACTAAGCATGCCTGTCGATCGTGCCAAGGTTTTAAAAGATTGATGTGATAGATTTGTTCTGGTTTCCTGCGGCCTGGCTGCTGCACCTTATAGTTCACCTCTCCCACGGCTTCGATCACTTCGTAGGGTCCCTGCCACTGGGCCAACATCTTACTTTCTGCTGTGGGCACCAGGACCATCACTCGATCCCCTGGTTGGAACCGTCGAAGCTTTGCTTAGTGGTTATAATGGGTTCGTTGGGTCTCCTGTGCTTTCTCCAAGTGTTCTCGTACAATAGTCGTAACTCGGGCTATCCGATTCCTCATCTGCAGTACATGCTCGACTATGTTCCTTCCTGGATTTGGCTCCTCTTCCCAGGCTTCTCTAGCTATATCCAATATGCCCCGGGGGTGGCGCCCATATCATAGTTCAAATGGAGAGAAACCTGTGGAGGCTTGCGGAACCTCCCAGATGGCGAACATGAGGTAAGGTAATAGGGTATCCCAATCTTTCCCATCCCAGCTCACCACTTTCCTGATCATGGCCTTGAGGGTTCTATTGAACCTTTCCACAAGGCCATCTGTTTGTGGGTGGTATACAGAGGTCTGTAGCGCTTGTACATGGAGTAACGAACAGAGATCTTTCATCAACTTGGACACGAAAGGTGTTCCTTGATCAGTCAATATCTCCTTGGGTAGCCCAACTCGGGCAAAGATTTGCACTAACTCCTTAGCTATGGTTTTGGAAGTCGTGTTGCGTAGGGGAACGGCTTCCGGGTACCGGGTAGCATAGTCCAGTACAACAAGCACATGTTGGTGGCCCCGAGCTGTCTTCTCAAGGGGCCCTATCAGATCGATGGCTATGCATTCAAACGGAACCTCTATTATTGGAAGAGGTATCAAAGGAGCCCGGAAGTGCGGGCGAGGACTATGTAACTGACACTCCGGACAAGAGGTGCAGTATCGCCGGACATCTTCATGCACTCCTGACCAGAAGAACCTCCGCAGGATCCGTGCCTGGGTTTTCTCTACCCCTAGGTGTCCTCCAAATAGGTGGCTGTGGGCGAGGCTCAATATGGCTTTTTGATGTTTTCATGGCACCAGAAGTTGATGCATCTCTAGCTCCTGCATTTGCACCACACGGTACAGGAGATCTTTCTTCACTATAAAGTAAGGTCCTGGACCCCGGACCTTCCCATCCACAGGTATCCCATCTATCTCGGACACCTCTTTCCTGGCGTTATCATATCTAGGGTCCTCTGCCTGGTCCCGTCCGAAAGTCTCTCTCCCAGGACTAACCCGCCCGAGCTCCCAAGGGCCGGCTTCTGTTGCTTCCAACGGCTCACTTCCATCATGGCTGGGGCCAGCCTCCGGCTCACCTTCCATGGTGGTAGTTTCTCTGGCTGCTCGTGTCCATCTTCCTACTAGGGAGATCTTCTGGCCCCGGGTCAGGATCCGGATTCCCAAAGCTTTTGCAGCCTTCCTCTCCATTTTTGTCTTCCGGGTCTTTTGGGGGGCTGAGAATAGATCCTGAGAAATCTCAGCGAACATCGGGGGTTGACATTCCCCTGGTGACAAGTCGCTGCCCTCAGGTCCCCACCCCCCCCAGCCTCTCCGTGGGGAGTAAATTATCAAACCCTGAAGAGTCCCTCCCAATGACTACAGGAGACAGGAGTTTAGGAACTACACCCACTGTCACCTCAATGGGGTTCCCCTGAACCTCTATCTCCACCTGGATGGTGGGGTAATGGCTTACGGCCCCATGTACGCACGTCACTGCTACGCGTTTGGCTTGTAGCAGCTGGCTACTTTTTACCAGCTTACCCGATATGAGGGTGATTGCACTTCCGGAGTCCACAAGCGCTATAGTCTCTACTCTGTTTATCTTTACCGGTCTGGTGTAGTTATGCGGGGCTAATGCGACACCCGCAAGGTGGATAAGGGAGCATGGGACCTCCCAATCCCACCCCTGACACCAGTTGTGACAAAGTTCCTCCTCTACCTCGGTGGGTCCTGCGCTTATTGGAGGATTTTTGTTTGCCTCAGAGATCTTCCCCTCTGGTAGAACCCCCAGTCCAGATCAACTCCTCCTGTGTCTGATAAGGAGTTGGGAGTTTTGGGGGAGAACCCAGGCCCATCCTCTACTCCGGGTTCCAGCCCAGGGCCCTGTGGATTGCAGCTGTTTAGAGTGCCTCCTGGAACAACTGCACGACAGCTACAACTCCCTAGGCTACTTCCCCATGGACTCCTCCCAACACCTTCTTTATCCTCACCACAGGATCTTCCAGCAGTACGTCCTCTTACTTTCAGCTCCTAGTGCCTCTTGCTCCCAGCTTCTCACACGCAACCTCCTTCCACAGCTCCTTCCCTCTCACTGACTAACTGGGAGGCTTTTAACTAGTTCCAGCCAGTCCTTGATTGGCTTCAGGTGTCCCAATCAACCTCCCTGCCTTCTGGAAAGTTCTTAATTGGCCCCAGGTGTCTTGATTAACCCGGAGCAACTGCCATAAGGTATCAGGGATTTGTTTAGCCTGGGGCTAACATACTGGTTCCTTACCACTTTCCTATAGCCCTCTGGCCTTGCCCCATCACAGTGCCTAAATACCATTGAAAATCTGGCCTTTAGTCTGTGTGTGCCTCAGTGCCCCATCTATACAATGGGGATAACAGCATTGCTCTACCTCACCGAGGGGCTGGGAGGAGAAATAGGTTAGACATTGTGAGGCACAGTCTCAGATACCATGGCAATGGGGCCATATAAGTACCACAGGTAGAGTGGGAACTTGTCTATACACTGTTAGCCCTTCCCTGGGTTTAACCCCTTCTTTTCACCTATGCCCCCAATTCTCCCCCTTTTCTGAAAATAACATAGGCTCAGTGCTTTGCTGTATTATTTCTGAGTCCCCTGTGTGTTCTCTCTAAATCAACCCCTCCTCTCTCCCCCCCCTCCACAGAGAGATTCCTCTTTTACAGGCTAAAATTCCACATCCTTAATTTAAACAACAGCCTTTTCTTATCTTAATCACCCTGCCTCTATTTGTAAACAAAATATGGACTCCCTGCCCCAGCGGTACCTCTCCTCTGCAGAACTTACATTTCACACTAATGCTGTACTGTAGTTAAGAGCTCCACCTGGGAAGCTTGCACACCTCCTATATAAATTCGGGGGGAGGGGGGAACTTCTGCCCCCCCCCAATTGGCACCCTTGGCCAAGGGGGCATGCAGCCAAGATTCCACCTACTCCTTGCTAAATTTCTCCCTGTAGGGAGCATCTGGGAGGATCTTTTTAGTTCTGGGTGCTGAGGGAAGTGATGATCCGGGCAGCCCTAATGCAGCCATATAAGGGTTAGTCTGAATGTAACCCTAAATGAAGACAAAGAACAAACATGAAGGGTTAGAATAGGGCAAATACAGTATGATTTTGCATTAATCTAGGAGACTAGAGGATGTGCCTTTAAGGTAACAAAGGTTGGGGGTTTTAAGCAGTGTCTCAGAATTTGTGGAAATGAAAGCCATATTCCAAGGGAAAGTTTCTCCACTTAAGAAGTAGGATTGCTGATGAGAAAAATAACCAGTTCAGATTTTGTTAACACCTGGTCTCTTTAGTTTCTGCTTTGAGTGAGATTTTACAGTTGAATTGTAAACCACTTGGAGCAGGAAGTTCCAAATGGAAAAGGCACTGCTACTTCTCGTTTTCAGGGCAAGCCGAATGGAAAGTAATTTGTCATCACAAATACAAGCCACATTTATCAGTGCTACAGATGTCACACAGAAAGAACTTTTGGATGTGCTCTCAGCATGTTCAAAATTCACAGGATGCTGGCTTGAGATGTTAATGCATACCGCACATCTCAGATGATAAAGCACAAGATCATGTGTAATGTGTAAAACATAGAAAAACGGATATCTACATTAGTACATTGTAAATGTGGCTCATTCCTTAGCAAAACGAAATATGTATTAATACTGTCACAGGGCAGAGGCATCAAACCCTCTGATGCTTTGCTAAAGACCCTTCTTCCCTGCAGTGTGACTGGGCCAGGACTCTCAGCAGGGAGCCCAGTGGAAAGCCCTAATGAGGGCAAGCTCAGTGTAATCTACTGAGCCAAGTGGGACCAGCTGGATTGAGGACTGGGAAGGAATATAACCCCCTGAGGAGAGCCGAGGAAGGGAGAGGGGGAGAGCCAGGCCAGGCGAGGCGAGGCGAGGTGAGGTGAGGCGAGGCGAGGCGGAAGCTCTGGTAGCTGCCACAAGCCTCAAAGGCCGGAAGACCCACTGAGGGATCAGGGCGGGGACCGGTTTGTGGAAATTGGGACTCAGTAGCGTAGCCGGGGGGGAGCAGGGGGAGCAGCTGCTCCCCCTGTGAGCAGAAGCAGCGCCTTAAAAAGGAAGCGGCACCTTTTTTTAGCAGAGCTTCTTTTTAAGCGCTGCTTCTTGCACTTACCCGGCGGCGCTTACCGGGTGAGTCGGGTACCACCGAAGACCCGGAGCGAGTGAGGACCCACCGCCGAAGTGCCGCCGAAGACCCAGAGCGCCGCCGGGTGAGTACAGGGGGAGCCTGGGGAGGCGCCTTTTTATAGCGCCGCTCCCCCTGTGCTCCGGACCTGCCTATGCTACTGTTGGGACTGTACTGTAAATAAAAGAGCACAGGTAAAGTACCTGCAAGGGGTGTCTGAGACCCTTTCTTTTGCCAGCCCAAGCACGGGGCGCAGGGATGAGGGGAAGGAAACCTGTGCTGCCCCGTGACAAATACCTAGAGACAAAGATTCTACCGACCATTCTGGCCTGAACAAAAACATAAAGAAGGCTATACCAGAGAGAAAATAACCAAATGTAAGTCACAAGGCCATTTAAATAACTGCGATGGAACTCCTTTGAATTCAGTTTCTAGAAAACTGAGTTACAAAGAGCCATTGTGAACAAAGAATCCACAAACTTCATAGTACTTACAAAAATAGGGTCTTCCTTTACAATGTTTCATTAATGCTCATGATGTAGCTGTAAAATGACTTGCCTTATGTGAAGCTTTGCTGTACTTGGTCTTATTGTGCTATTGAGTCCATGGAAAGCAAATGCACATTTAAAAAATACACATTGCCATTTCAAATACTGTATTTTTTAAAATGTATTTGCCAGGGGTTGTGGCAAAGCTAAAAGCTCCCACACATTATCATTTCCTTAATAATTACCACTTCTATTACCTGAGATCAAACTTTGGGTCCACGTTACGCGGGAGACAGTGGTACATTAGCTTCTTCCTGTTCTATTTCTGCTTTCACCAAGGTCACCCCGGCTGGTGCAGAAAGAACCAGAGGAGCTTAACAACTTTGTATGAGATCCTTGTTCTCTCTCCCCTTGCCTTGCCCCATAGATCCTGGTCCCCCTTCTTCCCTTCACAATGCATTGGGACAGCTGGGATATCTCAAGGGCTGTAGTGGATTGTCCATCTCTTGACGTCTTTAATCACGACTTAATGCCTTTATAAGCAAGATGCTCTAGCTCACCCAGAAGTTATGGACTTGATTCAGGATTCAGTGACTGAAGTTCTTTGGTTTGTGTTATATAGGAGTTCAGACTAGATGACTATAATGACCCCTTTCTGGCCTCAGAAGCAACCAATATATCAGCTGTACCTTCTCAATGAAAAAAAATTTTTATTTAAAAAACTGCTATTTTTTTTAAAATGAGCAGTTTAGAATGTATCATTTCAGAACAAAGCAAAAATTCCAGAGACATCTTCATATTATGGATCCACTATTTTTCTTCTTGTGCCCTTATGTTTATGGAACAGTAGATTTTTTTCAAAACCATCAATGTCATCTTACCCTAGACTGCAGGGGTTCTGGAACAATTTGTATAGTGGGGGTGGAGTGGGGTGCTGAGAGCCATTAAACCAAACTGTAAATCACTTCAGGGCAGGAGGTGCAGCAGCACCCCCAGCACTAATGCTACTCTATGTGTGGGCGTGGCAGTGCTTTTTAAATACCTTTAAATTGCTGGCTGTAGTGGAGAGCTCTTGAGATATTTAATTCGGAAGATATTCAGAATGTAGGTCACAATACATGCACCAAATTAAAATATTATAGTGGTCAAAACACTGGCCCATGTCGTAAATATTGAACTTGCTTTCGTCTCAGTCAGTATTTAATTCTTGGGTCAATATGTCTTGATGTTCTCCTCAATGCAAGTCAATATCTGGTTAATATTTCATGATGGAGCTAACCAGAGAGCACCAAATAAATATGCTTCCTTATGCTGTGGGAAATGAACACGGGTAATCCAAATGCTCTGTACAGATCTCTGAGAGAACATTTTGATTTCCCCATAGTTTGTTCTGGGTAATGGTACAGGTTAACATTTTATTTCCATTTCATAGAATCATAGAATATCAGGGTTGGAAGGGACCTTTGGAGGTCATCTAGTCCAACCCCCTGCTCAAAGCAGGACCAATCCCCAATTTTTGCCCCCTATCCACAAATGGCCCCCTCAAAGATTGAACTCACAACCCTGGGTTTAGCAGGCCAATGCTCAAACCACTGAGCTATCCCTCCCCCATTTATCTTGTTGCGTCTACATGCTGCAATTTGGAATCACTTTAGGTCAGAACGGCCTGTGTTTTCACTGATAAGCAGGTGATCAATACCCAGGCCTGCCAGACTCTTCTTACCAAATATTAATGTGCAGTCTTTCTTTTTTTGAGTGCCTCAGACATTCAGCCTGAGACTGTAACCTAATGCTATGCATGTGCTGTTGGTTCAATCCACATGTCTCTTGATACTAGTCATATCTGTCCAGGTTATTAGAAATCTTGGTGTCTTTTTGAAGTCAGATCACTTTTCCGAAGATCATCCCTGTATAATATAATCACAGATTTTAGTCACATAGGGCTAAATTGTCACAGCCTTTACTTGCCTGTGCAGGGGAGTAAGAGGGAGTACGGCCCTCCGGTTACAGTAGAGAAAGCAGGAATTACTTGTCTGGTATTTCCTACTGTGAGGGGGTGGGAGGAGGAACAACCTTTGCTCCACATCTCCCCTGCTCCCTGCTCACCTGCTAGCGAGAGCAGCTGGCTGGGTCCAGAGGGAGAAGTACGCTGTTCCATAAAAGGAGGTGAAGTAACTCGTCCCGGTATTCCTCCTCCAAGCAAGGGGAACTGTGTCTCAGAGTTACCTCCTGGGCCACTCTTGTTGTGTGGTTTAAGGATGTGCTTGAAGTCACAACTCTACCTATCTCAGGGTACGTCCATACTTACTGGCTGGTTCGGCGGCACGCAATTGATCTCCTGGGATCGATTTATCGTGTCTTGTCTAGACGTGATAAATCGATCCCTGAAGTGCTCGCCGTCGACGCCAGTAATCCTGCTCCATGAGAGGAGTAGGCGGAGTTGACGGGGGAGCTTGCCTGCCGCGTGTGGACCCGTGGTAAGTACCTTTTAGTTCGAACTAAGATACTTCGACTTCAGCTACGTTATTCACGTAGCTGAAGTTGTGTATCTTAGTTCGAACTGGGGGGTTAGTGTGGACCAAGCCTTAGGTGCTTATATGTCCTCCACTTCTGTAGCAGCTGAGCACCACCAAGTCTTTAATGTATTTATCCTCAAAACTCGCCTGTGATGTAGGGAAGTGCTATTATCCCCCTTTTACAGATGGGAAATTGAGACCCAGAAAGACTCAGGCCCAGACATAGGCGCCGACTCTGTGGGTGCTCCGGGGCTGGAGCGCTCATGGGGAAAAATTAGTGGGTGTTTGGCAGGGGTTGGAATGGGGGCGGGGCGGGAGGGGACGGGGCAGGGGTAGAGTCGGGGCAGGGCAGGGGGCAGAGGGGTTTTGAGCACCCACCAGCACCAGCAGAAGTTGGCGCCTATGGGCCCAGATACTCAGAGGTACTTAGTGTGTTAACTTCCACTGAAATCAATGGGAATTAGGTGCCAAAATGTGAGGCTCTGAGTTTAAGTCACTTGCCCGGTTTCACACAAAAAGTCTGCAGCAAAGCAGAGAATTGAAGCCAGGTCTGCCAAGTCATAGGCTTGTGTCCTGACCTCTGGACCACCCTTCCTCTGAGTAATTGGCTAGACCGAGAACACTGTTTGACAGGACATACTGGTGGGTCCCTTTGTCATGTGATTTCATTAATGCAGTTAATTTATGCAGGACTCCCTACGGTGTCATCCATCCGCTCCAACTAATACAGAACGGTAGCTGCCTTTAAAAAAAAAATGGCAGCCAGCCTTTTCAGTAGTTAACACTTTCCTAAGTCAGTCCCTGGGCTTGCAATTTTTTTTTTTAATTTACTTTGATTGTATTGCAAAATATATAGTAAAACGAACAGTGAAATTATGAGAGGTCTAGTAACTTTCCATGAATAAACTGTTTCTCTTGCAGTTGATATCTTAAGCAACACTGACTGCCACATTTTTGGAGGGTTCTTTAATTCCCCCCCCCCCCCACACACACAATTTTGCAGCAGACACCCACTTTGGGCACAAATTAAATAATGTGCATGTTGCTACATAAAGCCACCTTTCCACAAACATTCAGGCCTTGTCTACACATACAAGTTACACTGGTTTAATTTAAATCTATTTCAAAGCCCACTTAGTTAAATCAGTGCCTAACCCTGCACAGACACTCTTTATTTTGGCTAAGTGTCTCATTTGGGTTTAGCTTAAATTAGTTCCTAATTGACTTGAGCTAAATTGATATGAGAGGTGTAATTGCACTGATTTAACTAAAATCAATTTTAGATCACATGTTTACTAAGAGAGTTGCAACTTTGCCTGTAAGCAATTGCCAGTGCCTGGGAGTAGTTTCAGGGACCAAGAGGGATTGTTGGTGTATGCCTGGGTACCCATGTGCGGAAATGGTTACAGGATCGGAGCCCAAATCAGCTCAATCAAACTTTAAAGACTTCTTGTCATTTTGTACTTGCAGCTGACTGCGCAAATGTACGTATGTTTGACCTCTGGCACTTCAGTGAGCCATATAGGAAATTCTACCTCCTCACCAATGGAGTGAGCACAAATTAAAGAAGAAACCCTATGGCCAGGACTGTACTAGCACTATTAATTACATCCCTGCTCTTTACAAAAAGAAGGAGGTAAACACACAGGCTTGCTGGTTTGTGCTCCATAAGAAACAGAGGTGGGGAAAAATGAATGTTGGCTATGCAGACGGGACAAACACACAGGGAAGTCAACATTACTTTCAAGGTTCTAAGAGGGAACAAGGAACACTGGGACAAAAGAACTACAGAAGAGTGATTGACACTGGGCTTTGTCCTCAGCGGGTCCAGGTATCTGCTGGGTTGCAGCCAAGATGGGGGGAGTCGCAAAGCAGATATTCACAGCTTCTCAATCTTGGGGCCAACTGGGAACCAGCTCAACCCCAATGTAATTTAGAGCAGCCTCCAGGCTCCTCTAAACTATACCTGATTGACTAATGCTCCCAAGGTTCTGTCTGCTAGCTGGGGACAACCAGAGTTAAGCAGTGCTCTGACCATGTGTGCACCCTCCCAATGGGAATGGTCCCAGCAAACACCCTATATTGTATGCTGAGAAAAGGGTGGCTTAGAAGCTGGCTATGCCGGTTCTGCACCATCCAGACTCCCTCATACGAGGCAAACTCCAGCTGGGAAACTTTCTAGCTCCTTTCCACTGCTCTAAGTGGGACTCAGGATTTAACCTATGGTTTCTAATTACTGTGTTTGTGATGTCTTGTTTTCCATTAGAAATCGCCCTGAACCAAAACCCTGGCTCCATACAACCCCAAACATAGGAAACTTTCATTTCTAGAGCAGAACTTTGTAGCTCAGGCACATCTCTATTTACATATTGACCCTTCTGAACATGGGTGTCTTGAGGGAGAATTTTTTAATTACAGCTTTTAAGTATTTGTGTTTATGACAAAGAACTATGCATTCAGTGCCACATGCGATCATGTCTGCAGATGTGGCTTTATGATTCCTTGTAAGGTCAAAGTATGAACTTCTATAATCCAAGTTTTATGTTTTGAAGATAATCAGAACTGTTTTATATTGGACTCTCTTTTATATTAACACTTTGATATTGGAATGTAGAAACTCTGGTTCTGGAAACAAACAAATAACTAATATAGATCAATTATATCTGCAGTTCCCAAACTGGTGTCCATAGTACTGGTTCTCCTCTTGGTTTCCAAATGAAAAAACAGAACAGATGTGAAAGGAACAGCTGAAATAGATGGCGTGACTAACTTTTTCAAACACAAGACTTTTTTTGCACCAAAACCAGCTAAAAGGACAAATACTTTGCCATTTAGACTAATAGAAGCATAGAAACACAGGGTTTTATTTACACCTTCGCCCATTCTCTCTCACGCCCACCCCCACCAAAAAAAAGGATTGTTTTGGGCAAAAAATTAAATTAAAAAAATCTGATTTGTTGGTTAAAATTTTCTGAATTTTGCAAATTCATCAACAACTGGTTGCATTATTGATTGATCCCCCCCTCCTCCCATAGCATGGGTGGTTCATGAGACAGTCTATCTATCTAAGATGTGGCCCACACAAGGAAAAAGTTTGGGAACTCCTGTATGAGACATTAGATACTATCTTGACTTGCGTGAAATGGGTATATGTTAATGCAAACATGTTACTGTTACTGATCCTATGATTAAAACAAATGACACGTGTCTTTAATATTGTTCAAATTTTACCATATGCATCTTCCTTTAAATGTAGTGATACATATTTTCCCTGGAATTTGTATATTTTATTAATCAAACAGGTCACATGAATTATCTGTTGGCTTCTCTACCTTTTCTGGGAACACACAAACCTTAGAGGTGGAACCAATAGGTATTTCATTTTGCATAGGTTGTAGATTCTTAGCTAAATTAAGATCACTTTCCCCAGAAAAAAGGAAATACTTATCTGACAGTTTTGTGAGGAAAAAAATAGGATCTATGCCTATTTAAATTTTGCTTGTAGTACATTGTAAAGGAGCTGCAAAAGCACATGTTAAAGCCACTGCTAATCTGACAGAATGTATTTCCAGAAAATGGTTGGTCTTTATCTGCATGTGGCATTCTACCAAATTGCTTTGTAGGGTTCATCTGTCTGATGGCACATGTAAGAGTGCAGCATTACTCTGGTACAGAACTGTGGCTTCAGCACCGGGGAGCAGTCCAAGCCTTGATATGGAACTTCAGCCTTTTCTCTGTGCTCTTGATCTGTTAAGGACCCTGTTCCTGCTCGATTAAAATAGCAAAGGTCCATATAAATCATTTGCTGAGGTAACTGTTGTGAATTACTGTGAAATAACCTGAAAACCAACATGAATTGGCACTGCTTCATTTTCTCTCATGAATATGCATAACTAATGTATAAAATGCTAATCTTGCCCTCCTCCATTTCCTTTCTGCCTTCTCCGTCTGCCCCTTTTGGAATTAAGTACTTATCTCCCATGTAGTGAATAGGGCTCTATTATGTGAAGGGCTGCAGAATTTTAATGAATTGCAAAATATAGTTAATTATGGAAAAAGACATCTTCTGCACTCTTTCATGTAAATTAGACAAATTAATTGGTGTTCAGTATTTTTTTTTAAATGCATGCAGCCCTTGGAGGGAAGAAAAAAACTTGACAATTCAGCATCAGGATCTTGACAGAGAAAGAAAGAGAAACAGAGAGGGCGCATTTTTGATATGTTGAGCTAATCCAATCTCCAAAGTAAATGCTTCCTAATTCCAATCTAGAACCGTGAGAAAGTTATGGAAGTCTGTTCTCATAAACTAAATTATTAATTTTTCAAGTTTTCTGTAGTTTCAGCTCCTGAACCTGAAGAATTAATAGCACTGGCTAGACCTAAACATATCATGGGGTAGGCATTGTACAAACTTTCCCACACTGTTCTGCCAATGTATCTCCATCCCGATCCTCTCTTTAGATGACACCAGCAATTGTGTCAAATTGTATGGAAGTTCTGTGATGGGAACAAATGTCCATTACAGACTACAATGAGCCCATTTGGCTAGTTTTCAGTTATTGCCTATCAGTATTTGAGTCCAAGAGTCACAAGATGAAAAATAAGCTATTACGGGTGTAATCCTGGCCCCACTGAAATAAGAAGCAAATTGCATAGGACTGAGTGTACAATACAAAGATTTCAATACACTTTGATTATTGAATTAAGCAGAATCTCAATTTTAAGGCCCAATTTGAAATAACTGGTGCCTAGATAGGACTTCTGGTTGCTCATATCAAAATTCAGGCACATAAATGGGCATTTCTGTATCTAACGGTCAAAAGTGGAATATAGACTTTTGTTAGTTTGAAAATTAGGCTCCCAATTTATTTGCTCTACAAGAAGTGTATTTTATTTCGTTGAACGGAAGACTGACAACACATAATTTCAGGGAATGTCGAGTGTCACTAGACAACATATTGTAAACATAATTTATAATACAATAATAATACCCAGCTTTTATATAGCCAAATGAACTGTTTCTAAATAACTCCTACAAGATACCTTTTCATGCTTCTGCAGTTGGAAAGCATCATGGTAGTTTTATAACACTAAAATTACATTTTAAAACTGCTCTGTTGTAGGATAAATGCCCCAAATCAGTTAGGGCCAAATTCTGCACATGATGAGTGGTGTCTTATTCCTGGAGGAGTCCCAAGGAAATCAGTTAATTATCACACACTTGTAGGAATCAGAACACTACTCAGCATTCTTCAGAAATATTGTTTCCCTTTAAATACTATGTGACACAGATGTGGTTTTGCCCTTACTTTTTTTGTTTTTGTTTTGTAATCTGCATTCTGAATGCCTTTATTCGCTCACATAATCCATCTCTTCCTCAAGTTTCTCGAGTCTGGTTTTAGCACATTCTAATTAATGAAGCTTCCCCAATGGGTTAAGAAAAATAAATTGTTTTTTTTTTTTCAGGAAAAGAACTCATCCTAGGGGTTTCTGGTTTTGTTCCCCCCACCCTCCAATTTCTGAACATTATACATATTTTGCATTGTTGAAATGCCCAGAGGCCTCAGTCAGGATCAGGACCCATTGTGTTAGGTGCTGTACAAACACATCTGAATAATAATATTAATACCACCTGGCTATTATGCAGCACTTTTTATCTGCATATCTCAAAGTGCTTTACAAAGGAGGTAATTTTACAGACAGAGAGACTGAGGTACAGAGTGGGGAAGTGACTTGCCCAAGGTCACCCAACAAGCTGGTGGTAGAGTTGGGAACAGAACCCAGATCTCCCAAGTTCCAGGCCAGCACTCTAGCTACTAGGCCACATTGGGATAAGAGGGAAGCTCTCTTATGGATCAGTAACTGGTTGAAAGACAGGAATAAATGGTCAGTTTTCAGAATGGACAGAGGTAAATAGGGGTGTAACTCAGGGATCTGTACTAGGATTGGTTCTGTTAAAAAATGATCTGGAAAAAAGGAGTGAACAGTGAGGTGGAAAAATTTGCAGATGATACAAAATTACTCAAGATAGTTAAGTCCAACGCAGACTACAAAGAATTACAAAGGGATTTGGGTGACTGGGCAACAAAATGGCAGATGAAATTCAATGTTGATAAATGCAAAGTAAAGCACATTGGAAAACATAATCCCAACTATACCTACAAAATGATAGGATCTAAATTTGCTGCTACCACTCAAGAAAGAGACCTTGAAGTCATTGTGGATAGTTCTCTGAAAACAATCACTCAATTTGCAGCAGCAATCAAAAAAGCTAACAGAATTTAGGAACCCTTATGAAAGAGATAAATAAGACAGAAGATATCATAACACCACTATCTAAATCCATGGTACACCCACACCTTGAATACTGCATGCTGTGTTGTGGTGGCCCCATCTCAAAAAAGATGTTAGAATTGGAAAAGGTATGAGAAGGGCAACAAAAATGATTAAGGGTATGGAACAGCTTCCATATTAAGAGAGATTAAAAAGACTGGGACTTTTCAGCTTGGAAAAGAGACGACTAAGGGGGTATATGACAGAGGTCTATAAAATCATGACTGGTATGGAGGAAGTGAATAAGGAAGTGTTATTTACTCCTTCACATAACACAAGATCTAGGGGTCACCCAATGAAATTAATAGACAGCATGTTTAAAACTAACAGAAGGAAGAACTTCATACAACACATTCAACCTGTGGAACTCATTGCCAGAGGATGTTGTGAAGGCCAAAAGTATAACTGAGTTCCAAGAAGAACCACATAAGTTCATGGAGGATAGGTCATAAGATAGGTCATAAGAACTACATAAGTTCATGGAGGCTATTAGCCAAGATGTTCAGGGATGCAACCACATGCTCTTGCTGTCTCTAGACTCTGACTGTCTGAATCTGGGAATGGATGACAGGGAATGGATCACTAGCCAATTGCCTATTCTGTTCATTCCCTCTGAAGCATGTGGCATTTGCTACTATCAGAAGACAAGATACTGGGCTAGATGGTCTATTGTTTTGACCCAGTATGGCCGTTCTTATGTTACATTCTTATGGCCTGTTTCTTCCCCAGTTTACACCAATACAATAAAAGCTGAAAATTGAATTAGGCCCTATCTGTTTAAGTGTTTTACAAATATTAATTAATTAATCCAAAAACTATCCCTGTGAGGTAGGCACTGTAAGTAAATATTATTCCCATTTTCTGGATGGGAAGAATGAAACTGGATGTAACAAATATTAGCATTTAAGGTAACTAAAACCGCTATATGAAAAATAAACTTGAACCTGACAGAAGAATGATAAATGCTTCAATTTTATCAAGGTAACAGTTTAAAGTGATGCAAACCATGACTGATGGTAACTGACATAAAGAGAATATCCCTGAAAGATATTAGAGCTGTTTTCCTAAATTATTTGAAACATGAAATCTTTACAGACTTTGACTTCTTTTTGTTTTTTAAGACACAGACAAGTCATTCAGGAAGTTGAACAGAGAAGTAACTTCCTTTCGGGTCAAGTGCAGGCAACTTGTAAGACTGATAGCATGGAATGTGATAGAAAGTATTAGCTAACAAACTAGGTTTATAACAGAGGTAAATTGTTTGCTCTTAGGCTACATTTATGTTTTGTTAAGAACTTTAAAAGATTAGTCAATTTTTTGAGTTAGGAAACATTTTTAATTACATTAGATCCTTAAATATCAATTAAAATTTAAATTCTAAAATATTATGCAGAGCTTCAAACTTAAATATTTTTTCTTCCATTCACTATATTCACCAATCTGATTTATGCATTTGACGTTAGGTTCACTTTCATCTTTGCAGGTAAAGTACATGATTCAAAGCCCTTTGAAGTCAATATTTTTCCATTGACTTCAATGCATTTCGTATGAGGCTGCTAGTAAACAGCTGCAATTCAGAAAAGCACTTGGCCATCTGTTTAACTTTTAAGCACATGCTTAAGTCTGCCTCTATTCAGCAAAGCACTTATGCATGTGGTTAAATTTAAGTGTGTGCTTAACTGTTTTGCTGGCTAAGAATGGACTTAAGCATGTGTTCACTAAATCAGGGCCCCAGAAAATACTCAACCAATGGTTTTATTATCTTATAGGTAGAATTTCTCTGAGTGCTTTATTTCCAGGCTCTACCTCTAATTAGGGTTATCATACGTCCAGGTTTTCCCAGACATTGACTATTTTTTGATCCTCTGTCCGGGCAGATTTTTCAAATAAAAGGCAATGTCCGGGTTTTTGCTTAGCAGATGTTATAGCTCAGAAAGAGCCTGGATCAGTCCCTCCCCTGTATCCGCATTTGATCAGTCTCTCGCAACTGCGGGATCCCACCCATCCAGGTCCCAGCTCTCAGCCCCGGGGGAGTGAGAGAACCCTGCATGGAGGCGCTGACTGACGCTGGTGCTGCATCCCCGGGTCTGTGTCAGCCACCTGCTACCGGGACAGGGAGCAAAACTGCCCCCCCCCACAAACACCTTGAGAGTGAGGCCCCAGGTACCCCCTCCAGTGCCCCCCAGGTACCCCTCCCAGTACACACAAACCTCTTCAGTACCCCCTAAATACCTTCTCAAACTCCCTTCCAGTACACACATCCCTCCAGCACTCCCAGGTACCCCCTCCAGTACACACACCTCTCCAGCACCCCCAGTATCCCCTTCAGCACTCCCCAAATACCCACCAGTTTATACACACCCCTCCAGCACCCCACCAACTGTACGCGCACTCCAGCTCCCCACCCTCTGGCAGTGTCCTCTTTTGGGGAACCTGAAACATGGTAAATCTACCTCTAATTATGTTTGTATGTGATGATCTTAAATTTAATATTTTTAAGAACACAAGCATGTATGGATGAAAAATAAAAACACACCATCAAAATTGTTTTCAATTTCATCATTTCAAGGACTACATCTTCATGCCTGTTTAAAAGGCAACTTCCAAAATGGAGTCCCGATCCTTATAAGGAACTGTAGTTAGAGTTGTGTGAACAACTTATTTTTCAGTTTGCTTACCAAACCAAAAAATGGGTGGCTTGGGGGTGAACCTGAAACAATTTTTTTTGCAAACCAAAAATATCAATACATTTCATTTCAGGTGAAATAAAATGATTTGTTTGACCAGAAACCACATGCTTAGTTTCCCAGGGTTTTTAACCTTTTAAAAATAAAATTGAAGTAAAATTCAAAACAAAAATCATTCTGAATAAAAAAAATTGAAACAGTTCATTTTGAAAATGTTTTGACATGCCCCCCCCCCCAATTATTGTCCCTTCCCCGCTCCCACAATAACAATTCAGCAAATTTGATACAAATTTGCAAAACATTTTGGTCTACCTGAATCTGCATTCATTTTTTTTTTGCCCATCTCTACCTGTGGGTGCCACTATATATATATATAAGAATAAAATAAATAAATTCATGTTCCTTCTAATTCTACTAACTATACATAATTAAGATCCCTTGATCTAGAAAAATGTTGACTATGTCCAGATAACACTGTAATGGCCCTGACTTTTTTAATGTGTATGCCATTAAATTTAGCATTTTGACTCCAAGGTGACTGACTGGGCACTGCTGTAATAGATTAGACTGAAGGGCAAGCACCACATATTCTGATGCACATTTCAATCAAGCCTGTCAGCCAAAATTTCCTCAGCTGGTATTATCAATCACAGCATGGTTGATTTAAAAAGATATGTGGTTTCAGGCCCTGATCCTCCACCACCGAAGTCAGTGAGAGCTTTGCCACTGCTTTCAGTAGAAGCAGGATCAGTCCATCAGGGAAAAAATCTCATAGAATTAAGCTGCCTACTACAGGAACAATTATGAAGAAACTGGTCTTGATTAAAGAAAGCAATGTGAGATAGCTCCAGTTTCTCAGCTACAATTATACTGTCTGGAGGAGCACATGAATGTCAAATGGGATTACCCTATGATGCTGGAATAGCTGACAAATTTAATTCATTCCCAACCAAAGGGTGAATTCTCTGCAAGAGCCTGATCCAAAGCTCCCTGAAGTAAATGGAAAGATTCCTATTGACTGACTTCAGTGGGCTTTGGATGAGGCCCTAAGTCATCTACTACAACACTTTTGAGAGAACTAATCAGAATCTTTTATGCGCTGCCTATTTAAATCAAATGTTTTCTGAAGAGGATGATTGCCGTAGCACCGAGGAAGAATAGATACCTTACCAGGCTGTTATGAAGACTATAATATTTGCCTATATGAAGTGCTTTGAACATGAAAAGCACTATATAAATGCTAAATATTATTATCACCACCATGGATAAGACTGATTGAGAAAAAGTAAATCAGGAGAAAATTTTAAGATAGACAAAAATATTGTAACTAGTGTCCTCAGTTAACATTATCAAGGCTCAGGTGTTTTGGCTGAATAAGATTTTTTTCACTAACAAAATGTATTTGCTAACTTATATTCTCACAGTCCAGATATCTAACTGGTTTTTTGCTGATACACAGCACATTTTACAAAGACAAGCGGCTTTGAATGGTGGATTCAAAGACGTCACTATTTAGCAACAGTCCCTTTCTGCCTATAACAGAAAAATATCAAAAGGTTTTATTTTAAAATTCATCTTACAATTTCTTGTAAAAAAGCAATCATTTTCATCAACTCTGTCTGTTTTCTATATTAGACCATGCTGAGAGATACCCTTTAGTTTAATTTTTTTCTTGTACTAAAATTACAAGTAAAAGTTCAGAACTCATGGAGGACCATGGGTGAGGTCCCAGAGGCCTGGAGAAGAGCAAACTTAGCACCTATCTTTAAAAATGGGGAACAAAGAGGATCCAGGGAATTATACATCAGTCAGCCTAATTTTAATACCTGCAAAAATATTGGGACAAGTGATTAAACAATCAATTTGTAACCCCCTAGAGATTAATAGGCTAATAAGTAATAACCAACATGGACTTGTCAAGAACAAATCATGCCTAACCAACCTAATTTCCTTCTTTGACAGGGTTACTGGCCTTGTGGTTAGGGGGAAGCAGCCAATGTGATGTATCTTGATTATAATAAGGCGTTTGACACGCTCCCACATGACATTCGAATAGGCAAACTAGTAAAATGTAGTCTTGATGAAATTTCTGTAAGTTGGGTGCACAATTGGTTGAAAGATTGTCCTCAAATAGTAGTTACCAATGGTTTGCTGTCAAGCTGGGAGGACGTATCTAGTGGGGTCCCGCAGGAGTCAGTCCTAGGCCTGGGACTATTCAATATTGTCATTAATGACTTAGATAAGGGGGTGGAGTATGCTTATAAAATTTGCAGATGACATCAAGCTGGAAGGGTTGAAAGCACTTTGGAGGATAGGCTTAGCATTCAAAATGGCCTTGACAAACTGGAGAATTGGTCTGAAATCAACAAGATGAAATTTAATAAAGACAAGTGCAAAGTGCTACAGATAGGAAGGAAAACTCAAATGCACAACTACAAAATTGTGAATAACTGTCTAGGCAGCAGTACTGCTGAAAAGGATCTGGGGGTTATAATGGATTACAAATTGAATGAGCCAACAGCACAATGCAGTTGTAAAAAAGGCTAATATGATTTTGGGGTGTATTAATAGGAGCGTTGTACATAATAAATGTGAGGTAATTTCCCCTCTTTACTCAACACTGATGATGCCTCAGCTGGAATACTGTGTCCAGTTCTGGGTGCCACACTTTAAGAAAGATTTGGACAAACTGGAGAGAGTCCTGAGGAGAGCAACAAAAATATGACCTATGAGGAATGGTTAAAAAAACTGGATTTGTTTAGTCACGAGAAAAGAAGACTGATAACAGTCTTCAAATATAAAGACTGTGGTAAAGAGGACTGTGATCAATTGTTCTCCATGTCTATTGAAGAAGGACAAGAAATAATGGGTTTAATCTTCAGCAAGGGAGATTTAGGTTAGATATTAGGAAATACTTTTTAACTATAAGGATAGTTAAGCACTGGAACAGGCCTCCAAGAGCAGTTGTGGAATCTGTGTCATTGAAGGTTTTTAAGAACAGCTTAGACAAACACTTGTCGGGGTGACTAGGCGTAACTTGGTACTGCCTCAGTGCAAGGGACGGACTAGATCCCCTCTCCAGATCCCTTCTCCAGCCTTATATTTCTATGATTCTATATTCATTGTCTGCTTTTAAATAAAACGCTAAAATGCTGTGCTTTTTCACACTTATTCCATATGTCCTAAGTGTGAAGAATGCAACCCTTAATTCTCTATTTACTCCCAGTTTCATCATCTATAGATTTTACCCACCTTAGTAGAACAAACATTGTATTTATTTCATTGGCCACCTGTAAAGTTCTGTTTAGCCACCTCAAACTTTTCCAGTGAAAAAACAGCTTTGACCTCACAATTGAGGTTGCTGAGAAACTAATTCCCATGAGGCCAGTGCGCAGCGTACCTCAGGATTTAGCCCTTAAACCTTGTATTGTTTTGTTGCAAAAGCACCTTTCCCATCAAATGGTAAATAGACTTGCACTCAATATTCCAGACGGAGTCATACTGATGCCAGCTATCCCTTGCTCCTAGATGACAACAGAGCTTCATTAATTTACACTAATGACTGGGAGACACATTGGAAACAGGTGAATTTTTTGAATTAGTGCTCCCTTTCTCTGTGGTGCAGAGGGCCTTTCTGCAGCAAGGCCGGCATGGTTCTGTTGTGCATGTGACAAGTGATTTGGGGGAGGCAACACAGGGACATGCACTCAGCACAGTGTAGAGCTCAGCACAACAGGGACACTCTAAATTCTATGTGCTGGAGGCATGAGATCAGCACATGGATCATAGGGTCTTTTCCTACAGTGGTTACTCCAGCCATTAGTGACTTTCCTGCCCTTCTGTGGCCAGGGGAAAATAGCCATGAATCTACTTACATGGTGGTAGTGTCTGAGGACCTCACACTCAGTGACAAATTTATCCTCACAACACCCTGTGAGATAGGGAAGTATTATCCTCATTTCACAGATTGGAGCTGAGGCACAGAGTAGATTAAGTCACTTGCCCAAGATTAGACAGGAACTAGAGGTACTAGGGGTGCTGCCACACCCCCTGTCTTGAAGTGATTTCCATTATATACAGGGTTTATACTTTGGTTCAATGGCTCTCTCAGCACCCCCACTACACAAATTGTTCCAGCACCATTGATCTCTTTCAGTCTCCTGCGCCTGGTGAATCTCATTATTCCTGGCAGGGATTCAGATCACTCCAGGGGATCCCTTTTGAGTCCAATTGCTTCTACTCCCTGGTGGCATTCTCCAGGTCTTGCCACCGGTTGTTGGTTGGGAGTATCCCTCCATGGCCCTTCACCCATATCAGGCTGCAGTGTCAGTCTGCCCCGCAAACAAGGGCGGGGAGGAAACGCAAACCACTACCCAGGGGCTGGGCTCCCCTTGCTGCTGAGCTCACTGGCAGACCCTAGCAACCTCCTCACCCTTTTGGGCAGCCAGCATCACCTTTTCAAGATCCCCTTCTCCAGGTGGAGCCTGTTCTGCAGGTGCAGCTAATTGGCAATGCTTGAGTGTCAGAACACTCAGCCTTCTTATCAGTGGGATGGGGCATATCCCATCATAGAAGCTCACTCTCCCTTGTGCGGACTGTCAGTAAGGGAAAGCAGAGCTGGGTCCTTCCTACCCCCTAACCTCTTCCCCCTGGAGGACTTATCTGGCAAGTAGTCCCCTGTGCTCCACACCATGGCTGGATTCACACTTTAAGTAGTAATGACCTGGGAAAGAAATGGGGGACCTCCTTACCCCCTCCTTTAAAAATACTACTCAATGTAAGAAGAATGTCTCCTGTGGGCCAGATTCAGTTATAAGGTTTCAGAAATGTTGGTCCTAAAATTGATCCCTATCCCATTCAGAACAAAAGATGGGCAAACAGAGCCAGATTGTTTTTTTTAAAGGCAGACCAAAGCCACCTAAAACTCAGGCCAAACCACAGTAAAACTTTTCTTAAAAGTTAAAAATGTATGAATATATATATATATATCATCATTACATGCCTCACAATTCCTAGTGCTGGCAGAAGCACAAAGAAATCTATTCTTGCAAGATTTCTAATGCAATCTTTTAGATTCAAAAGGGTTAGAAACCTTAGATAAACATTCCCATTTTGCGAGTGTATGTTAACTGAACTCCTGAAATTTTCATTCTTCAGAACTCAGAACTCTACCCCCCCAACATGAAAAAGCTTGCTTTTTTTAAAAAAAAGGGTAATCTTTTGCCTCTTACTTCTAAGCCAGTTTTCTATCCCTATTTCATCTATGTTCTAGTTCTATGACTCTTTATCTTTGCCATTAGGCGCTGGTAGGCAACCTTGTTAAATGCCAGGCACCCTAAAATGTAATTATAGCCGAGTTCAGTTTTCCTTTTTAAATTTTATTTTATTTCATGGAATACAGGGCTCTGACTTCCAGCTTGATTGAAAACATTT
The DNA here is from genome assembly GCA_037349315.1 of Chelydra serpentina. Classification (NCBI taxonomy): domain Eukaryota; kingdom Metazoa; phylum Chordata; order Testudines; family Chelydridae; genus Chelydra; species Chelydra serpentina. Next base: position 4,208,798 of record JBAIAC010000023.1, read on the forward strand.
ATTTTAGAAATAAATACAATTTAAACCTAAAAACAGTTGAACGGTCAGCATTCTGCTTTTTGTAGTGTCTTCTAACTCCTATAGTCAGTCTCATAGACTCATAGACGTTAAGCTCAGAAGGGACCATTATGATTATCTAGTCTGACCTCCTGCACAATGCAGGCCACAGAATCTCACCCACCCACTCCTGGAATAATCCTCTCACCTTTGTCTCAGCTATTGCATGACAGGTTTAATAAATGCAGCTTACACACCAGTAACTGGCAGTTCTTTGAGATGAGTGGTCCCTATCTGTATTCCACAGGTGGCTGCACGTGCGCAGCATGCAATCAAGTCTGGGAATTCTAGCAAGTAGTGTCCGCTGGTGTGCACATGTGCAGTAGTTGTCCTTGTGTTGCAGGGCATAAGAGGCAGTGTGGCCCAATGCCTCTCCAGTTCCTCTTCTTACCATATATCCAGTAGGCTTGAAGCAGAGGGGATGCAGGGTGTGTAATGGAATACAGATAGGGAACACACATTTTAAAAAACTGGCAGTCACAGTTAAGTAACCTCCAGGTCTTCTTCGAGTACTGGTCCTTATGTATATTCCACAGGGAGGTGACTGACAAGCAGTATTCAGATTGCAGTGGAGTGTGAGGATGCTGGCAGCAAAGATGCTTGAAGTACTGCGGTTCCCACTGCTGCATCCTGACCTAGCGCACAATAGTTTGTGATTGTGTGAATGGAACTCAAGATAGCTGTTCGGTATGTGTCCAGTATCGGTACTTCCTGCAGAGATGCTGTAGAGGCAGCTTGTGCTCTGGGGGAATATGCCCTTACTCTGTCCGGTGAAGGGATAGGCACTAAGTGGTAGCACATAATGACCCACCCAGAAATCTATTTAGAAATTCTCTGAGAAAATATGGCTTGTCCTTGCAACCTTTCTGCTATGACAAGAAATAGCTTGGGACATTCTGATAGGTTTGGTCCTCTGCAGTTAAAATGCCAAGGCACATCTGATATTGAGGGAATTAAGTCTCCTCTCTTCAGCAGAGCCATGGTATTTCAGGAAGAAAACAGGTAAGTGGATAGTGGAATTCAGAAATAACCCTTAGGGAGGAATTTAGGATGGAGGTGAAGGGAGAGCTTTTCCTCATGAAAAATGGTATACGATGGGTCTGCCACGAAGGTTCCCATGTTGCTCACCATTCTGGCTGAGGTGACAGCAACTAAAAATGGAGGTTTGATCACTTGTGGAGAAGTCCTGGCTAGGCTTTTCATGAATTTCACTGTCGTAGGGTGAGTGAAAATGGAACATCCTTCTATTGGAAGAAGGAAGGCCTTGATTGCTGCAAGATGGACCTGCAGTGAACTAATGAAAAGACGTGAGTTTTTTAAAAACAGGAGATAATCTCATGGCATGGTGTTTGGATGAGATTCAGAACTAGAATGTTCCTGTTCAGCACATGTCCAAGCTACTCCTACTCAAAGTAGGAAAGACTCAGCTAGTCCTGGCAACGTCCCTAAATGGAGATGCTTCTCTTCCTGGGCTCAACATCATGATACCTGCAGAAGGCTGATGATGCTGAGCCCAGAGAAGTGTTTGCTCACGTTGTCTGCTAAAGGGTTTTGAGCACCTGGAAAGTTGCGGCTTAGACGGTGATACAGTTTCTGATGCACCAGTTCCAAAGCCTGACTGATTCTAGGCATAGGGGAAGAGATCTTGTTTCCCTCTGTTTGTTTATGTAAAAGACCATTGGTGATATTTTCTGACATCAGTTGGACATGGAGAGAATGAATGAGTGGGAGAAAAGCCCTGCATGCCCGGAGGACAGCCCTTAGTTCTAGTATATTGATGTGGAGTCTGGCCTTCCGTGAGGTCCAGGTAGCTTCTTTGGTATGGAAGTTCAGGTGAGCACCCCGGCCCATTAGGGATCAATCTGTTATAATGGTGGTACTGAGGGTGGGAGTAATGAAGGGGACACCAACTCTTACTCGATCTGGGTTCAACCACCTGGTCACTCTGGTGTTGATGTGATCCTTGTCTGGTGAGTAGTTGGACCAAAGCCAGGCCTGTAAGCAGTGGTGAATGGTGTCACATCAGTGCATGAAGCCATGTGACCTAGAAAAGAAAGGCACACCTTGACCATAGTTCTTGGTTTGTGAGTAACCTGTGTTATCAGATTGCTCATTATCTGAAATCTTTCCCTGGGGAGGAAAGCTCTTGCTGAAAGGGAGTCCAGTGCTGTTCTGATAAAGTTTATAATCTGTGTCGGTGTTAAAATGGACTTTTCTTTGTTCATGCAAACATCAAGCATTGCTAGAAGAGGGAGCAAGAACAAAGTCGCCGATCTAACCTCCTTCTGGGAGCCAATCGTCAAGATATGGGAAAACTTTGTAGCCCTGATTTCTCATTTGGGGCGCCACCAATGGAACCAACAGATCCTTTTTCTTGCACACTTTACCCTCCAGCATGTTTTTTTTTAGTGGTCCTGCACCAATAGGATCCAAACACAAAGGCTCACCTGGCCTGGCTGGGCTCAGGAAGGATCTCTTCTTTTATGGGCAGATCTGGATGGGGATCTGCCCTTGCGACAATTAGAGTGCCCCCTTCTCTCATGGGAAGCCCGGGAAAAGGCTTAGCAGCTGTGGGCTCTGCTCTTAAGATCATGCTTGCAGAGGTGCTGCTTATCCGATGGGACTGATGTACAGGGGCATCTCCCTGGCCAGGATCAGAGTGAGACCTCATAACCTTCTCCATAAGGTGTTTCCTGAATCAAAGCTCATGAGGTTTGTGTGTTCTGGGTGGAAACAAGTGGCCGATGCTGCACTTTGCAGAAATATGCATCTCACCGAAATAGTAGAGAGAGCATTGGTGATTGTTGCTCACAAAAAAGGAGTGAGGGCAGGAGATACAGTTCTTGAATCCCGGGATTCTGGGCGTAGTCCCAGACTTTGCAGAGGGAATCCCTGCTATGGGGAAAGACAAAGCTATAACTACATTAATATAATAGTTATAAAAATATGTACACTACCTCGTTATAGGCTATCAAAGAGAAATCAGTGGATACGCGGATTCCGACTCAGCCATGTGGCAGTAAGAAGGAACCGGAGAGAGGCTGGCTTGAGCTGCCTCTTATGCCCTTGGTCTGGAGCATGAGGAGAACTACTGTGCATGCGGGCTGAGGGACACAGCTCAGAATTTCCAGACTCGGGAGCATGGCATGCAGGCACACTCACACATGGAATACACATGGGGACCAGCACTCGGAGATGAATTAGAAGCACATTCAGTAAAACTATAAGGCACAGCCATGAGATCATACTTGTCAATTGCAAGCTTTTCAATATGCCATAACTCTGAAATAACATCCCATGATAAGGTAAACTATATACAAATGTGATGAACATGGTATATTTATACCATATTCCATATACATTAACTGAAAACCAAACAGGATATTTAAGCTATGTTAGTATATTGATTGTAGCCCCAATTGCTCTCTCAGCCCCCAGGCTGCAAGTGAGTCTGCCTGGGTGTCTGCACTTGTGCTGAGCTCTGCTGACTTCAACAGGCATCTGCGGGCACAGTCACATGCAAGACTGGGGCCTGTGAAAGCAAGTGTTAGTTACCACAGTCAAAATGATATTTAACTGATGAAATTCCACTATGCTGCATTTAACGCTGATTTATACATACCCTGATTTCACAGGCTAAAAGTACAACAAGCTTCCCAAATCAAATATACAGGGACTGAACCATCCATCCTTACTTAGGCAATACTCACACTAGTTTGAAATTGGACACTCAGTGAGCAATGGAAGAACTAGCATGTCAGTGAGAGTGATGCTGCTACCCAAATAGCTAGATATCGTGACAAAGCTCTGACCTTGTCTCCGTGGGTCCCGTGTTTTCTGGTGGATTTCGCTAGCCTCAGAGGCTCACTGTGACCCTCCACGTATCCCTTCTCTCTCTGGAGGAAAGGGTGACAGCCTACTGAGCCATTGTCATCATCAGCCAGCAAGGGAGGTGAGGAGAAGCTACCCTCCCTTGCACAGTCTCTATTGTCTCCCAGTCTCAGTGATTAATCGGGGGACAAAGGGGGGAGCCCGGGCCCACCCTCTACTCCGGGCTCTAGCCCAGGGACACTAACAGTATCAGCTATGGTAGCTGACTTTTTAGAAACAGGATGTGTACAATTCCCTGGGCCACTTCCCTACAGCGGCCCCCACTTCCTCAGTATCTACTTCACCCTTACCTCAGGGCCTCCTTCCTTATGCCTGATAGGGATTGTACTTCTCAGTCTCTCCAACAGCACAGCTTCCTCCTACAGCTTCTGATATGCACGCCCACCTGACTAACTGGGAGGCTTTTAACTAGTTTCAGCAAGCCCCTGATTGGCTTCAGATGTACCAAACAACCTAGCTGTCTTCCCTGCCTTCTGGGAAGATCTTAATTGGCCCCAGGTGTCTTAATTGACCTGGAGCTGCTGCCATTTGCTTATCCTGGTAACAGGGATTTGTTTAGCCTGTGTTTAATATATCTGTCTCCCACTACTTTACTATAGCCATCTGGCCTTGTCCCATCACAATATGTATATGGCGCTCATTACCTATCTCAGCACCTCTGTGGAGAGGAAAGCTCCATGATGATCTTACTAACAGAAGCAATGAGTTATTACTGTGCAGGGAAATCTATACTTAAATTAATATCTTAGAGGACTATCTTCAGCTACCTGTTAAACTTATAAAAACAAATATTTGTGTTTCCAGTTGCAAAAATGATTGGAAAGCCCAACTATAAAAGTGTCTGCTTGGTTTTTGAGATTTGCTTAAAATATAGTCACCCTCCATCTGTGCCTGTAACTCAGTCTCACTGTACTTGCTACTTCCTCTGGCAAAGTAGGTATAACAGACAAAAGTTGGGAGCAGAGATTTGTGTCCTCTCTTTCAAATATATAGGCCAGATTCCCATTTAAATTCTGGCCCCTTTGTGCAGCCTGAATGGCACAAAAAGGGCTGAAAAGCAGCCAGATCTGCCTGGCTGAGAATTTGTTCAGCATGGGGGAGCTCTCAGTTGGCACAGAGTCAATATAGCTAGCCTGTGTACCATTTCCCTACTTGGGGTTGTTGCAAAAGGCATGTCAGAGCAAGGATGTAGCTGAAACACTTTGCACGCTAGCCATGCTCAGCTGGTATATGGCCTCTTGGTGACCATAGTCAGATGGCAGAAGATAGAGCAGCCCCCAGGCTGCTCTAAATTTGTTGTGGCTCACTGTAGTGCTAATCTAGCCTGAGAATCAGGGAACCATAATAATTGACTCCTGGAGCAGAAGCTCAGGTCAGTGTCTGGGCCTATTTAGCTACACGATGTTTTCAATAGCATGCTTTAACTAGAGACATTTTTTCCCTTCTAAACATGTTGGCTCTGGTTTATTACAATCCTGCAATTACTCAGCAGCTGCTTTGTAAGTCTTACTAAAGTAGCTATAGTAGCAATTAGGCATAGTTAGTCATGGTCACACTGTTGACCTGTTCCAGATACAGCAGTTATAGGCGATTTTAATTTTTTTATAAAACAAAGCTCCCTCATGTGTGTGACATTTATTTGGAGTTATTCAGTCCAAACACACATCATGTGATTGACAGCTGTCAACTCTGTGATTTACCCCTCAATTATACAATTTAATTGTTTATGATTCAATGAAGTGTTCAATAATAAAGTTAACATCCAAGATGAAATTAACTCTGAAACTTAATGGTGACATCCAGTATAAATGTCACTCCTGAGCGCTTAATTTATACTCTCTGGAAGCATGGGGTATTTGCAGTTCTTAGCACAGCAAGGCCCATCTAAAATGGCACTATCTTTCAGCAACTAGTTATTAACCACAGCACTGAGCTGAGATCACATACTGCCCGCTGTGTACTGTGCATGAACCTAGCTTAAATTCTGCTCTTTCTTCTCGGGGTGATGGGGTGGAGGAGAACTGGAGTGTGTTCATGCTCATCCTCTCTTTTCTTTAAAATAAAACCATCGTCTTCAATCTATCCTGATTCTCGCTCATAATTATGTTTGCTGATTATGCAAATGTCCTAAAAATATGAGTTTAATTTTATCTTCCATCCTTTGGACTTCAGTATGACCTACTCTCCCAAGGACCAACCCAATAGGAATAGGGAGATGCTGGGGGTGGGAAAACAAAACAGAATACATAGTAAAAATAAATGCAAAGTGAACAGAGGTGAAAAAAGGAAGGCGGGAAAAAATAGGACAAAGGTGGTCCCTGGGAGTGCTAGGAGATGAATGTCGCCTCTGTCCTCCTGCGCTGTGGCCAATCTACAGGGCAGTCTACTGAGAAGACGCTGGAGACTATTCTGTGTTCCCCTGGTGGTATTTCTGTTGGGTCCTGTGGTGAGCCTGCAGCATAAAATGGCTGTTCTTCCTCCCTGGGCCACCTCTTAGCCATGTCATGCCTCACCCACCTCTGCAGGCCCCAGAAAGGCGGAACTTACTATGTTGGCTCTGCTCCCCATGTCCCCACTTCCATGGATTCAGGGCCTCTCAACCATATATTGCTTGGTTTTGCTCCACTTCATGCCTTACAGCACAGCAGCCTTAATTTTAGTATTTACTGTGGATTACAGCACTATTATTACAGCACATATTAAAACCAGATACATCGTAAGCCATTTAAGATGAGCATGTTAAAATGTACCAACTCGTTGATTAACTTGTTTCATTACTGACAGCTGAGCTGGCTATCATTGTACTACCTTGTATTCACATCTGTGTGTTTCAACGCTGGTACTAACTGTGTAGTGCACAACCTGTGACCAGCTGCCATTCTTCAAGGCACTTGGCCTTGAGAGGCAGAACTTCCAGGAATGAGACTAAAATCCTGGTAGCCCCAAAAGCAGCTAGACAAGTGTGGAGTTCAGGTATCACCAATCAGAGGTGCCTACATCATTACAGTGGCAATCTGATATCCACTTTAGACAGGAAAAGCAGACAGAGCCCTGCTACTAGAAATGAGGGAGCACAGGGCCTGTAATTATCCTTCACATGGCAATATATGGAAACAACACATTTATTCAAATTAATTGCAAAACCTTATGGAGGAAAGGTTGGAAAATCATCTGTAAATCTGCTTCATTGACGGTATCAGTATGTAGGATTTCCACTCCTGAATTTCATCTATCGAGCATAAAACACATAAGAACTACCCAAAACTCTTAGAATTTTTTGGTCCCTTGAGGGATTAGCAGTTGAAAAAAAAAAGTCCTTCCCCCACCTTTCAATCCAAATGCCTCTACCTCAGCTCCTTTTAGAACCTTCTCAGTCAGTTCCTGAATGTGCAGCAAGCAAGAGCTCCCCTAACAACCCCAACTGTCAATTTTCCAAAATCCACAAAATCTCCAGGTATTCTCCAATGGTGTGAGGAACTCTCCCCCCCAATTCTGAAAACAATACACAGCAAAAGACAGTACCTTAACTTCTGAAGGGAGGTGGATGGGAATCCTGTGCATGGAGATCTTCAAAAAAGATAAATGACAAGATGGACATTATTTAGATACCTCCCCACTCCCAAGATGTCTGCTTTTGGAGAGGGGAAAACTTGAAGGACACAGTATAAAACAGAATTTAAAGAGTGCAATCCTATTATGGAATAAACAGTGAAAAGAGTAAGCCAACAAAGAATAATGGTCCTTCTATGCTTTATCCCCTCCCCCCACAAAAAACTTAGGTGTCTAAAAACTTCTCGGAGACATGAAGCAACTAAACCTCAAGGACACAAAACCGTTTCACATCTGCCTCCCTGAAATGGTTATCCTGAACCAAGGACAAATGGAAGGAATATGTGAATTTAGAAACCCTCAACCTGGAAATGTAGAGCAACACAAATACAGAGTACTCAGACTCCCTGCCTGCAGACAGACAGTAAGCATCATCAAATATTGTATACAATACCACTAGGCCAATTATGATTCAATCCAAACCTCAGACTGACAATCTTGACGCTGTTTTAGAGTAAGAGACAGGACAAGGCCCTCATCTGCAGTCTGACTGGTAATGGACACAGGGAAAGACATTAGTCACAGCTCCTTATCCCTGAATGCCAACCCTGCCGCTCCAAAACTGGTATCCAGTGAAAACATCTGGGTGAGCTCTTCCATGCCAGAGAGAATGTTCCATTCAAAGTTTGAAGAGAAGGGCACTGCTAGTCTGAACCTGGGGAATGATAATCGATTAGACAGGCCTCATCCATAGGAGGAATCCTTTACTTGTTCAGAGAGTCCATCTGTCCCTTAAAATTCATGATGAAAATGCTGCTGTCAGGAGTAAATCCTCCATGTAGGAAGCTGATGCCATTGGTAATGAGGAGGATCAGGAGATTTTCATTTTATGGATGATCACCAAAATGTCAGTCCATCATGACAGATGGGGAGGGGGGGAACAAGTCCTAATATGACAAGCACAGCAGAATAATCAATTGAAATAGCTGAGAGAGGCAGATGGTTATCTCTGACAGATTCACAGCCTTTGAACCTGATGTCTACAGAAGCATTATGTGCAAATGATAATGATGGTAATTAGCCACCCAACCCCTCCCCCCACTCCCCCATCCCCACACAGAGCTTCAGTTGATAAGTTTTCTGAAGGACACTAAAATTTAGATTAAGTGGGAATCACAATTATTAAAAGCACACTCTTAAGTCATTTTGTAATATTATTTTGCTCTTTAAGCCATACTCAGAACAGCATATGCAGGCCAAACAACTTGAGAAACCTCACACCGAGAAGCCAAACTGCAACAACAGAGCCCTGTGTGCACCGATACTGCAGAACTACTTGGAGATGGGGGTGGCAGAGAGTTCATGAAAATGGGTTCACCGAACCCCTTATTCCTCAGCTCACTGTCCCTTGTGCCCTATGCTATTGCTCACTGGTTATTCTCGTGTTGAGAAGTGGAAATGCAGAGAGTTTAACCCCACCACATTTCCTCTTCATTGGAGAATCACTGTCGTCTGCCTCCCTCTTGGCCTTGACGGCATTTTCCCCCACAGGAGCCACCCTGACAAGAGACCTCCCCTATCAGCTGCCATCTCTCCTGCAGCTCATCTCTGGGGTGCTCATGGTTCGGTGGAGGAAAGGTGAGTCACTGCAGTAACATACACTGATTTGCACAGGGAGATGAGTTGAGTGTCTGTCAAAGCATAGCCAGCTCTACTCGTGGATCACAATCCCTGAAGAGACTGAGCCCAGGTCTACACTAACCCCCCCGTCGAACTAAGATACACAACTTCAGCTACGTTAATAACGTAGCTGAAGTCGAAGTACCTTAGTTCGAACTTACCTGTGGTCCAGACGCGGCGCGCAGGCTCCCCCGTCGACTCCGCCTACTCCACTCGTCGAGCTGGATTACCAGCGTCGACGGCGGAGCACTTCCTGGTTCGATTTATCGCGTCTTGACAAGACGCGATAAATCGAACCCAGAACATCGATCCCGCGCCTCCGACGCGACGGGTAAGTATAGACATACCCTGAGTTTGGGTTGGAGTAAGGGGTTAAGTGTGCATTATCCAGCTCACCCTGCTTCTCCCCCGACAGACCCATAGGTTTCAGCTCCCCTCAATGTGCAAAAGCAGAGTACATGTAGCCCTTAATCTGTGCCCATCCATGTGAAGGCTGTGCAGCCTATGTAAATCACTAGGGATGAGATCCTTACCCCAAATCCAGCTATTTTCACCATGTAAAAGGGCCCTAAAAGCCCCATATCCAACTGGGGGAAGATCTCCCCAGCACAGACATGATGGAATACTATGCTAGCTCCCAAGGACCTCTTTGCAAACCTGGTGGAGGGGACAGGCAGGAAACAGGACTGGGATCAGGAGGGGCAGAGATGGAGTGGGCCATGGTTCACATGCTGCAGAGGTTCCATACAGTGCTCTGGCCCATAGGCAGCCCGGGGAAGTGGCCATAACATGGATGGAACCAGCGCTGCCAACTCAGCTCTGCTGGAGATGGCACATGGTTATTAGCCTTGCCCAGGGGAAACCCCTTTCTGATTGGCTGTCTTTCCTATGTGTCACCTGGAGAAAAGCAGCCCATCAAGGTTGCTGAAGGAATCAGTCCTGGCTCTTTCTCCTTTCCTCAAAAGCCAGAGAAATTGTAGGTGAGGATGGGGGAGAGGAAGCGATCAATATTATTTTCACAAGAGGGGAGGAAGGCGTAGAAAGAGCCCAGCAGCTCCAGAGCTAAAAGCATAAGCTGCTACAGATTGAACTAAAGAGGCAAAATTCTCTAGCTGAGGATGTAACAGATTCATATCCCCTGTGGATCAGTCACACACACACACACACACACACCAGTGGGTTACAGGAGATGTCTAGCTAACACACACACACACACCACTAGTGGGTTGCACCAGGAACCTGAACCTGCCTTCTGAGAGACAGGTTTTTTGATTCTCTCATACCCTCTTATGAGATTGACAGTACCTTACTCTTGTGCAAAGTGTGACATTTTGTACAATATTGAAGTTAGCTTTCTATTGATCATTAAATTATTTCAATTATAGTTGCACCAATTTGCACACACACAAAAATTATGAATGCACCGATATCATTGTTCTTAGCACAGCATTGGAAGTGCCACTAGATGATGAGAAGTAAGAAGAGCATAAAATAAAAAGTTATAGGTCGTACAAAAATAAGAAGCAGCTTTTTAAAGGCATCAGTTAGATATTCAAAATCCAAAGGGACTTTTCCGTATCAAATTATAGTTATTTTGGTGTATTATAGTTCCAATTCTGGGCCTTCAAACTTAGTTTGTATCTTAAATTATTGGAACATTGCAGTGCTAAATTAAGACCTCTTATTGCAAACTGTAATTATTCAGTTTTCCAAAATAAACTTAATATATTAGCTGTGCTTGAGTACGTCAGAACTGAATAGCCATTTGTCATCTTTCACTTGGATTATTCAGTAACATATCAAATTACTAGGCCAAAGGTAAATTCCACATGTGGTAGACATTCTGTAATTTTTCAGTATACTAAGGGCTGGTCTACACTAACCCCCCAATTCGAACTAAGATATGCAACTTCAGCTACGTGAATAACGTAGCTGAAGTCGAAGTATCTTAGTTCGAACTAAAAGGTACTTACCGTGGGTCCACACGCGGCAGGCAGGCTCCCCCGTCGACTCCGCCTACTCCGTTCACGGAGTAGGATTAGCGGCGTCGATGGCGAGCACTTCCAGGTTCGATTTATCGCGTCTACACAAGACACGATAAAGCGATCCCAGAAGATTGCTTGCTTGCCACTGAAGCAGCGGGTAAGTATAGACGTACCCTAAGTAATTGGAAGTGATTAGTAAAACTGAATGGAAAAAAATCCTTTAAAAAAAAGTGTTCTAACAAATAATTGAGATACTCCTTATGATAAGAAAGTATAATATCATTTTGTATGGTTCATAAACATTCTAAATGAAGTTCAAAATTGGATTTTTATACTTAAAGAGCTTCATTTTTAAGCACCTCAGTTAACATTCCTTTATCATGCTTCATGACTCAACATTACCTTTGAGACTAAAACTTCATGCAACAAAGCGCCTTAATATTAAAGTTTTATTCAAGTCCCTGGCACAAATGGTCATTTTTATAGAGAATTTCAAAGAGACTTCAACTCCACAAGGCACTGAGCCCTCACTTTATGACTTCATCCAGGCCCAATTATATCGTCTAAGAAAGCCAACTCTAAAACTTTCCAATTACCATTCTGAAATCCATTTTATATGATTAGATTCTCCTATTTCAAATGCCACATCAAATATGGTCCTGCATCATTTTACTGCAGTGAAGCACAAATCATATTTTGTTATATTATCCAATCAGTACATTGTTTGTCTGCCAGTTCACTCCCATAAACTTGTCATTTTGAAAAACTCTACCGAGAGAGGCTCGTCTAAGAGATACCAGGAGGAACCAACAAAGCAAGGCACAGACTACTGAAATGACATTGAACACCCTTTGGTCATGTCTGCAACTCTGAGATGGAATGGGACATATGGCTGTACCTGAAACATGATATGATACCTATCAAAAGTCTGTACTGGAATCTATTTACTTCTGGCCATTAAAAAGCTGCATTTAAACTTAATCCATTTGAATTAGTTATTAGAAGAATGCTGATTGTAAACAGAAGTGTCCACAGCCTCAGATGAGATCTGGGAAACAGTTTTTTAAAAGGTGGAAATAACTGAATGTGTTCATTAGGATTTGATTTGCTATTTTTAAATTTAACATACTAAAAGATTTGAAGATACCCCCAAAATTCACCCTCTCGGATGCCACATACATGTGGTATGTGAAAGTGTTTTGTGTGTGTGTGTGTGGTTGCTTTGATATTGAATTCTATTGTGTTTGTGCACCCAGAATCAGCAATGCACATAAGTATGCGCATAATTTTAAATACACAAATAGTCTCATTGGCTACTCACATGCTTATGGTTAGGCACATGTTTAATATCTTGCTGAATCAAGGCCTTGGTCAGAACAAAATAGGGGAAGAGATTATGTTTCTGTGAATATATAAATAGTTTTGTGGGAACTGTTTGGATTTTTGGAGGAGACAAAAAACAGTTTTGATCACTTTCCTAACAAAAATCTCCTTTCTGAAGAAATGTTAAAATTACACAATAGTGAAATTCCATCTGGAACAACTTGTGAAAAGCTCAGATATCACATATAACTATTGATATTGGGTGAAATTCATTCTGTACAGAAGGTCAGCACTTAAGGTTTGTTAGTGGGACTTAAATGGTGCATAAATCCATAGCACTGAGCTGACTTTCATCCTGTGTGAACATTGGCATTTTTGCACAATTCTAAGGTGAAGTAGGGAAAACTGCAACGAAAATCTAAAATTTCTGTAGCTGAAGCAGCTCTGTAGTTACTGACTACCTCTCATTTTTTCACTTTAGCTATTAGTTTTGATGTAATGCAAAATCAATTAGTTTCTGGGCAAAATTATGTTCTGCATAATTTAAAGGGCACCCTTTGTTTCTGGATCCCTGTGCACTCAAACCCAAATAGTCCCCCTTCCCCAGACGACCGCATTGAGGGAGCCTTTGACTTCAGATGCATATGAAAGGGCAAGACAAATAAATGCAGCAACATCTTATTTACATGCATGCAACCCCAGCATGCAGAGTGGATTGTAGGTATCACTAAACAGTCCATTGTAAACACATGGTATTTGCAGTGCTGGCAACAGGAAGGAACCAGCAACTATAATAACCACAGAGGTGTTTTGGAAGCATGAGGCTAGGGCCTAGGTGTTTCCATGGAGACAGATCCCAAGCCCTCATGTGGAGTGCATTCTTGGGTCTCCACAGACACCAGAGATAACCGGGATACAATAAATATAGGAACCTCCTGGATAGGGACTGGGCGGTCTCTAATTACTGCTTAAGGCATGCATGGTTCTTTGTGTTTATGTCCTCACACTACAAGGGGTCAGAAGGGAGTGGATCCCTCTTTCTAAATAAAGAGTGAAGGAAAGAAAAGAGACCCCCAGACTGCCAGAGTGGTGAGTGAGTGGGGAAAATCAGGAAGGAGACCAGTGAAAGATGCAGCAGGCAGAGCCCTGTCTCAGTGCAGCAACGGAGCCCATAGCACCAATGTCTCTGTTAAAGAAGTTTGATTTTGTTAAACTCAGGCAGCTGGCCTTGCTGGATCCATAGATCTGAGGATTCTGGATGCCTTCTGATTTAACAGAGAAAGCACAAGAATACCAGATACACGCCTTGATACGTGCCATGAGTGATGCTGTTGCTGACATCCTATGTACCATAACTCCACACTACTGAGGAAAAGACAGAATACTCCAAAGTGAAAGAGGCTTTTGATCCTCTTAATAGGCAGACAGAATATTATATATAAAAGGACCAAACTTAATAAGAGATACAGGAACAAGGGGAAACCACTGAGACTTTTATTACTGGAATTCACGGTTTTGCTGAACATTACAAATATGGATCGTTAAAAGAAGAACTAATAAGAGAGAGGACAGTTGTTGGCATAAGAGACACCAATTTATCAGCACAGCATCAGTTAGACCCAGATCTCACAGTAACAAAAACTATAGGAAAAGTAAGAATGCAAGCAACCATAAGGCAACAACAGTGTGACTTACATGCTAGCAGAATAAGGGAGACTGTATCAGATGATACCGACACAGTGAAGAGAAAAGACACAAATGTGACAGAAGCAGTCAGACAAAGTTTCCAACATAAGAGCAGTGCACAACTGGTGAGTGGGAGACCAAAAAACCTTAAAAGGAGGGAAGCTTGGAAAAGCTGTGGAAGATGTAGCAAGACACCAAGCCACAGCTGGCACCAATGAAGAAGCAGAATGTAGAAAACGCCAAAAAATGGGATATTTTGCAATAGCGTGCAGGTCACCAAGAGTAGTGGAAACAATCAAAGAGGGAGTGTTATCATCAGATAACAGTAAGTCCATACGTCTAGGGATGTTAACCTCAACAGAACAGACAACACCTTGGTACACAAGCATGAATCTAAACAGTCAAAACACATTCAATTTAAAACTGATATTGAGGCAGCAATCACTGAAACGCCAAAAAAAGACGATAAGATCTGCAAAGACCTAATAAATTTCTACATGAAGCTAGTAACAATATATTGGATGTTTGTGACCAGTTCCTTGGGAAACTGGAGAAAGGATGGAAAGTTCTTCAACCAATAATATATGTAATACAAGGACTGACAACTCCCCTAGTAGAGTTGCCAGTAATATAAGGACTGCACCTACTTGAGTGACTGGAATGCATTAATAGCAAAAAACAAACTATACATGTGATACATCACCATGTCTTCACAGGGCTAGAAGAGCTGTCAGGGGAATACAAAATAAAATTGGTGCCATCAGTGACCCTCTTTGCTCTCACAGCCCTTGCTCTGAATTTGTGTGGACCTGACACAACTTAATAAAAGTGTGTGCAGAGAAAGACACATGCTTCCAGCAGCTGACACATTAAGTAGTCTTTGGCTTCTGATAATTGAGCTAAAGTTACAGCAGGCTTCTAGGAAACCCTCCTTGCTAAAGAAGCTATACCATTAACTACCGTCATAACACCATTTGGAAGGTACTGTTACAGTCGACTTCTATTCAATACATCTTCAGCACCAGAACATTTTCAAAAGAGAATCTCTCAGATCATGTCAGATTTGCTGGCATCCTTTGCCGTGCAGATGTTGTGTTGGTATCTGGTAGAAATACAAATGAATATGATGAATGACCACATGCAGTTTAGATATGCTTCCAACAGACTGGCCTCACTCTGAAAGAGAAATGTGAATTTGGAAAGGAGCAGATAAAATCTGTAGGATACATAATTAGCAAACAAGGAATTCAGCTGGATGCAGACAAACTCAAGGCATTACTCACTTTACAGAAACCCATAGATGTTTCTGCTGTAAAAAGATTCCTGGGCATAACAAACCATTTTGGGAAATTTTATGAAAATTAGCTCATCTAAAAAAAACCCTTATGAGATTTCCTTAGTGGTCACAATATATGGATCCGGCGTAGCTCACAACAACACACATTTAATAAAAGAACTACTGACATCTCCACCTTTGAAACACTCTTCAGTAAACTATCCAACAACAGTATCAGCAGATGCATCTTCATATGGTTCGGGAGCAGTGTTCACATAAAAGCAGCCAGAAGGAGACCAGAGATCTATTGCATTCATATCAAGAGGTCTCGTAGAAACTAAACAGTGGTATGCTCAAGTGGAAAATCAAGCTCTAGGAGTCACTTGGGTCTGTGAATGGCTCAGTGCATACCTGTTTGGCTTGAATTCTAATACAGAAACAGGACACAAGGCCTTAGTGGCACTACTGGGTTCAAAACCACAGGATGACCTTCCACCTATGATTCACAGATTTAGACAACAGCTGATGTGATTTTCTTTCAACACTGAATGCATACTAGGGAAAGCACCTATAGCAACAGATACTCTGTCTAGAGCCCCAGTTGAGCAGCCACCAATCGAAGAAGAAAATATTTTAGAGAAAGATGTCAAATCTACAACGACCTAGTTCTGGCAGCAATTCCAGAATCTGCCAGCTGACTTCAGCAAATTAGAGACAAACAACTAAAGGATGAGACTTGCCAGAAACTGACTCAGCTTTGCCAGAGACGGTGGAGTCAAAGGAGTCAACTTCCAACACACGTGCTACCATATTGGCAGGAGCAAAATTACCTTCATATGCCTGATGGCCTAATTCTGAAAGGATGACGCATTCTTATCCCTGCAGTTCTTCAGAAAGAGATGGTCTCCAAAATCCATGAGGGACACGAAGGTATAAACAAATGCAGGGCATGAGCCCAACAAACCGTATGGTGGTCTGGTCATAGTAGGCAAATTCAGACCTTAATAGGCTGCAAGATATGTAACAAGGGAAAAACAATCACCAGGATATTACTCTCTACAAAGCTACCTGACAGATCCTGACAGTGAGTAGCCACAGATTTCTTTTTCTGGAAAGGACATACATACATTATCGTAGTCCATTATTTCTCCAGATATATTGACTTTGCTATATGTACACACACTTTGCTGACAAAGGTCATCCAGAAACTAATGACAGCATTTGCAAGACATGGAGTTTCTGAAGTCCTTATATCTGAAAATGAGTCTCAATTTACCTCTGAAACATTTCTAGTTGCAAAGGACTTTGATTTTGAACATCATAGTAGTAGTCTACATTACCCCCAGAAGGATAGAGAGAGCAGTGCAGAGTTAAAAAGACTCTGCAAAACATCAGTGGACCCACATAAAGAACTCCTGTCATATAGTCCAACACTGCTTGCATCTGGACTATCTCTAGCAAAACTTCTTATGGGAAGATGACTAAGGACATCTTTACCTGCTTAACCCTAAGTGGCCCGACCTGAAAGTATTTAGAAAATTCATCTAGAATAAAATCTCCATGTTCAGCACCAAACAAAAGCACTACCTGAACTGAGACCAGGAAACAAAGTTTAGCTCAAACGTTTCCAGCCGTTTGGAACAGTTCGGAACTTGGCAGCAACTCCCAGATCCTACCTAGTGGAGACTACAAATGGACTTCTCTGGAACTCGGTTTATTTTCATTATTTCCCAATACAACAAAGAGAGGATCTGGAACCTGCAGATACGCTGTCAGGAAGTGAGGCCCCTCTCCACAGGAAGCTCCACACACAAACTCAACAGAAGTGAGAACATGGTCTGGAAGACTGATCACTCTTGATCATTAGAACACTGCTTGGGACTATTTAAATGATAAGGGGACAGATTAGTGTAAATAGTTTCAAGGAATCTGAAGTTTGTTTTGAATTGTTGTGTGTATGTACTTTGATTTCTAATTTAAGTTTTAATCTTTTATTATAAAGAAAGGCAGATGAGGAGTGGCTATAGAGTTTCATGGTTACCAGAAGGGCCATGATGTGTTGCAGCGGGGAGCTTAATAAATGTCGGAACTTCCTGGTTAGAGAGTTATGTAATTGCGCCTGAAAGCCTGGCTCTTTGTGTTAATCACCTCACACTATATCTCACCGGACACTTTCATGCATTCAATCACAGATAAATGTGGCAGGTGTTTCCTGTAAGCTTAGAAGCTGGCCATACTTGTAAATGCACAAGAACCATGGTGTACAGTCTGATAAGCACATACTCTTGCTGTTCAAACCACCAACACCAAATGCTGGTCCATTTAATCTGTTAGTCATTTTAGCACTGTCTCCCAGTAAGACAAACTGGATGATGCTTATGGGAATCTGTGTGCTGGTCCCATAACACCAAGTTAAAGTTTTCTTTTCCATTCCCTATTATGTTTTTTCTTACAAGGCTGCATGCTGACCTCATACCTTCACAAAGGTGAATTGAATTAGAAGCAAACTGCATAGACTGTGTGGTACATGGTGAAATCAGCTGCCATTGGTCAAAGAGCTTTTATGGTGCCTTTAAATACTCAAAATGGGCTTCAGAGAGGCTTATAGCTGGAAACAAAATATTTTAATTTGGGTAAGAAAGAACAGTAAATAAAGTATTAAAAAAAATTTAAACAGCCAAATGCTAGTAAAAAGTAACAGTTAAGATTAAAGCAAGGGGGTTTGTAAAATTTCCACTCAATCTTCTGGCATTAGTGTGAGAGTTGAACTCACATTGTCAATGTATCGCTAGGCCTTGATATTGAAGCAAGAGGAGAAAATAATTAATATAACTATAACTAAAAACAGATGTTCTTTTTTTCCTACTTCAGAGTTGATTTGTAATCAATAGTAGGAAATACATAGGAAGCAAAGTCAGTCACTCACTGCTTACTGCAAGTTTATTGTGGGAAATTCTGACAAGAGATTAAGGAGAAAACAGCACTTTAGCATATTAACCCTATTAACACAGATCAGTTCCCAGCTTAATGGATGTATTTAAAAGTTTGGAATCAGGTGAAGGGGGCTCTGTTCCAGGATCTGGGAGGCTTTTGAGGAGAGAGAGAGAAAGCAGGGAAGAGGAAGGGAGATTAAATAGGTAGTAGGTACACTGAGTCAGTGCTAATCAAATGCTCCAGCATCCACTATCTCTTGGATAAGATATAAAACTGATGTCATGACCATTTGTGGTCATAAAGAATCCCATGATGCTTTCATAAAATTAGGAGTTTTAACCACAATTTTCAGAACACCAATTTGGGTAATTATTACTAATGAGATTAAT
Source organism: Chelydra serpentina (assembly GCA_037349315.1). Classification (NCBI taxonomy): domain Eukaryota; kingdom Metazoa; phylum Chordata; order Testudines; family Chelydridae; genus Chelydra; species Chelydra serpentina. The sequence continues at coordinate 4,227,568 of JBAIAC010000023.1, forward strand.
ACAGCTAAATATATTCTTCTTACCTGAATCCTGTTTGGCAGAAGAACTAATGGTTAGAGCACAGAATGCAAGTAAGGAGTCTTGAGATCCATTCCTGGTTCTACTACTGACTCACTGCATGGTTTTAGGCAACTCTTTGTGTTTAAGTTTACTCAGGATGGTTGTGAGACATAAGTAATATGTAAAGTGCTTTGCACTTAGCACATGAACAATATTGTAGAGGAGCAAAATATGGTCAGAAACTAATGTCTCTCTCTTACAGGACGATATTTGCTGAACTGACAAATGGTGCAAGTGCACTGGAGTGATTCTGTCTCTAATAAACAAGAGGAATTGCTCCTACCATATAAGAATAACGTGACTATTCCCTGAAGTGGAAATGAAAGACTGCAAGGTTTATTCCAGGTACTACTTCTCTTCAAAATCAGGCTTTTCTTTTTGAAATCCAAAGATAAGTAACTTTGATAAAAAGCATGCAGATTCATAGATTCCAGGGCTGGAAGGGACCTCAAGAGGTCATCGAGTCCAGCCCCCTGCCCTCATGGCAGGACCAATTACTGTCTAGACCATCCCTGATAGACATTTATCTAACCTACTCTTAAATATCTCCAGAGATGGAGATTCCACAACCTCCCTGGGCAGTTTATTCCAGTGTTTAACCACCCTGACAGTTAGGAACTTTTTCCTAATGCCCAACCTAAACCTCTCTTGCTGCAGTTTAAGCCCATTGCTTCTTGTTCTATCCTCAGAGGCTAAGATGAACAAGTTTTCTCCCTCCTCCTTATGACACCCTTTTAGATACCTGAAGACTGCTATCATGTCCCCTCTCAGTCTTCTCTTTTCCAAACTAAACAAACCCAATTCCTTCATTTATATCTGCCTCTGGACATTTCCACTGCTTGCATCCGAAGAAGTGGGTATTCACCCACGAAAGCTTATGCTTCAATACCTCTGATAGTCTATAAGGTGCCAGAGGACCCTTTGTCGCTTCTACAGATCCAGACTAACACGGCTACCCCTCTGATACTTGAGACCAATTCCTTCAGCCTTCCTTCATAGGTCATGTTCTCTAGACCCTTAATCATTCTTGTTGCGGCTACCCCTCTGATACTTAATCATTCTTGTTGCTCTTCTCTGGACCCTCTCCAATTTCTCCACATCTTTCTTGAAATGCGGTGCCCAGAACTGGACACAATACTCCAGTTGAGGCCTAACCAGCGCAGAGTAGAGCGGAAGAATGACTTCTCGTGTCTTGCTCACAACATACCTGTTAATGCAGCCCAGAATCAAGTTTGCTTTTTTTGCAACAGCATCACACTGTTGACTCATATTTAGCTTGTGGTCCACTATAACCCCTAGATCCCTTTCTGCCGTACTCCTTCCTAGACAGTCTCCTCCCATTCTGTATGTGTGAAACTGATTGTTCCTACCTAAGTGGAGCACTTTGCATTTGTCCTTATTAAACTTCATCCTGTTTACCTCTGACCATTTCTCCAATTTGTCCAGATCATTTTGAATTATGACCCTATCCTCCAAAGCAGTTGCAATCCCTCCCAGTATTGTATCATCTGCAAACTTAATAAGCGTACTTTCTATGCCAATATCCAAGTCACTGATGAAGATATTGAACAGAGCCGGTCCCAAAACAGACCCTTGCGGAACCCCACTCGTTATACCTTTCCAGCAGGATTGGGAACCATTAATAACTACTCTCTGAGTACGGTTATCCAGCCAGTTGCGCACCCACCTTAAAGTAGCCCCATCTAAGTTGTATTTCCCTAGTTTATTGATAAGAATATCATGCGAGACCGTATCAAATGCCTTACTAAAGTCTAGGTATACGACATCCACCGCTTCTCCCTTATCCACAAGACTCGTTATCCTATCAAAGAAAGCTATCAGATTGGTTTGACATGATTTGTTCTTTACAAATCCATGCTGGCTATTCCCTATCACCTTACCACCTTCTGAGTGTTTGCAGATGATTTCCTTAATTATTTTCCCTGGCACAGAAGTTAAACTAACTGGTCTGTAGTTTCCTGGGTTGTTTTTATTTCTGTTTTTATAGATGGGCACTATATTTGCCCCTTTCCAAGTCTTCTGGAATCTCTCCTGTTTCCCATGATTTACCAAAGATAATAGCTAGAGGCTCAGATACCTCCTCTATTAGCTCCTTGAGTATTCTAGGATGCATTTCATCAGGTCCTGGTGACTTGCAGGCATCTAACTTATCTAAGTGATTTTTAACTTGTTCTTTTTTTATTTTATCTTCTAAACTTTCCCCCTTCCCATTTGCATTTACTATGTTAGGCATTCCCTCAGACGTCTTGGTGAAGACCGAAACAAAGAAGTCATTAAGCATCTCTGCCATTTCCAAGTTTCCTGTTACTGTTTCTCCCTCCTCACTGAGTAGTGGGCCTACCCTGTCCTTGGTCTTCCTCTTGCCTCTAATGTATTGATAAAAAGTTTTCTTGTTTCCCTTTATTCCTGTAGCTAGTTTGAGATCAAGCACTCCTCTGATGCCTGCTCTTGGACCTCAGTTTCTCCTTTAGAGATTTTAAACTATGATATCAGGATGTCTGTCTGACCTTTTCTTGCACCTACATCATATGCTTTTTTAGAAAGGAATACATGATTTATTACCCAAATACAAATTGCATGAAACTGATTCACAGCTTTTCGCTTCTCTACATCCTCTAGCTACGGTTAGGAGACATTTAAAAAGGATATTTGGGTAGGTAGGGAACTCTGACTTATTTTATATTATATTGTCATAGAGGAGTCTCTGCTAAATGGCACCATGACTTCCTCAATCTGCCAGTATCAATGCCAGTTTGAGGCTGGATCCTGCAATCCTGGCACATATAAGCCTCCTGAAATCCACTCATTCACAGCCAGATTCAGACACCCTTGTTCATGTTCAGTAGCATCTTACTTAAAAAGTAGTCACACTGATATCAATGGGACTATTGTGGGATAAGGCTGTGAAAATAAGAGTATCAGATCTGGTGCTCAGTTTCTAGTTACACTCCTGGATCAGAAATAGTAAAAAGTGACAAGTACTCATTGCGATGCAGCTAGGTTTATCCAGATAATAATTATTTGTATTCCAGTCTTGTAAAGTACAATGACCCCCATGGTCCTCTCTATCATTCCCTCTCCTCACCCACTCTGCCCTGTAATACATTTAATGTATAATTAATAAATACAAATACACTAAAATAAAAATCACCCAAAGATTATCATGGAACTGCTGAGTCTTGCAAACCACTGCTCTGTTTGTATGGTACATCCCTTTCTATCACATGATGTCAGTTTTATCTATTTAGGTGGTGATCCTGCAAGTTGTAATGCCTGTAACTGGCTTCAATGGGATGCTGCACAAGCAGACCATTACAGTTTGCAGGACTAGGGCTTTAGCTTGTAAGCCTTTCTGGGAAGGGACCATCTCTCACTCTATATGTGTGCAGCATTTTTCATAAGGAGGTCTTAATCTCAACTGGAGTCTCCGGATGCTACTGGAACACAAATGATAAATAATGATAATCCATTCACTATACATAGCTAATACCTAATGGTTTGAGCTTTGGACACTAAAATGTTGGGCTCTGAATAACTTGTAGATTTGTTTTCATTAAAATGTGTTTTAAATTGTTTGCTTAGAACATCTTTTCTGAAAGTGTATGAAATAACCAAATACTTGGGTGGTGCTTATGGAGGGGGGTTATCTATCCTCTTCATTCAGTGCTTGAACTGGGAACAAGGAAATTGCTAGCCTTGCCCCAACCCCACATTTGGACCATGAACAGTTTGATGGCCCTTTCTCTGCCCCAAATGAACCATGATCTTCTACAAAATTCTCCCTTCCCCTTTTCCATGCTAATACCCTGATCTAAGTCAACTCCCAAAATAAACATATGGCCATACCTCGGATGCATTGCTCAGAATGAGATCAAACACTGGCTGCTACAACCACCCAAGAAGTGGCAATATTCCAATATGTCACATACCACTGTCATGTGTTAAAGTGATGAGAACATTACCCTGGGTTAATGCAATAATTTCAACCATGAAATAAAAATAATGAAATACTTTGTAACTTTAAATAAACCTCCACATATCCCTATGTAAATTATAATTGTTCCATACTCTACATATTAAAAATCAAAATAAAAAATCATTAATTACAATTAAAAATAAACTAATACCTCTGTCAAAGATATGCACTCCTTTCTCACCTCATGTGACATTTCTGGTCAAGGACAATTATGTCCTCCGACAAGTCCAGTTTGATACCCCTTAACACAGACTGGATAGTACCTTACATCACAAAGGACTGCTTATGGAGTAATAGTCATTGCGGGAAAGGTGTCACAATCTGGACCTTAGTGAATGAAGGTTCTCCCTAGCTCTTTCCTCCTCACACAGACAGTTCCCCTCAACACACAGAGCCAGCTTTCCTCTGATACCCACAGTCAGGTTTTCCACAACAAGTTCCCTTCCCCTTTATCCACAGGGCAACCTCTGGTCTCCATTACTCACTCATCCTACAGCAGTTTCCTCCCTCCTGGCTCCTGCCTCTGCCCATTCTTCCATAGTAGCAAATAGCATCCTTTGGTAGACAGGACCAGAGCTCTGAGTCAGAAATGCAGCCACATAACCCATTTTTGGAAATAAAACAGGAGTGCAAATGCAAACATCTGGTTTGAAGGAGTCAACAGCAAGGTGGTAATAAGTTGGGGCAGAGAGAGCAGGGCCACATTCCTTTCATTGCCTCAAAAAGGTTGTGTCTTCACTTCTGGGCCCACTCCTGGAGACAGAGGGAGTATTGTGCAGCTGCAGGAGCAGAACAGCAGCAGCATCAAAGGAAAGGAAAAAGCCAGTACTGGCCACACAGATTTTACTGAAAATAGCTCACAAGTTAAAGCACCCTTTAGAAAGTGAATGCTGATTCTTTACACAAATGTGATACCCATAAGAGCAGACATACTAGAAGAAGGTTAGAAATTACATGGTCAGTGTCAATTAGAGTGAACTCAATTACCTGTTCCACTCCCTGGACTTAGTCTGACTTAATTCAGAGCTCCCAAGTGCAGGTTTATGAGCTCCTTAAAGAATTGTCCCTAATTGTAGGCCTTGCTTAACTCAATGAGTGCATTTCTAACCCTTTCTTAACATAGATGTTTTAATACAAATGACATCGGTATGACAAATTCTGCCCCAGAATGCTTCTGCACAGCTCTCTGCAGCCCAGATCTGCTTCTTTGTCTATAAGCGAAGTGGAAGGCAGATTTATAGGAAAGCAATCATTAGTAACCATCTGAGTGGCCCCAGTGTTACATATGAGCTCCTAGAGCTCCAGAGATACCAGCCCAGGCCTGTTTTGCAAACCTGGGCAGCTGGTGTCACAACAAATTAGATCCCTTCTGAAACCTGCCCCTCCCTTCTCCACTTCTGCTCATCACACAAGATACACAATTCATTTCAATGGGGCTATGCCAACTAACACCAGCTCAGGATCCAACTAATTAGTGTTGACTAGTGCCACACATGCACATCCTAGGGCAGACTGTCTCTTTACAAGGATGAGATATTCCTTTTCTGTGTTTTTCATACATGTAAAATGTTTCGGCTCAGTTATAGATGGAAACAGTAGTATTTTTTTCCTCATTTGGTTCAAATCACTGCAATAAGTCAGTATGTGATTTTGATTTACAATTAATTTTCCATAATGAACAAAACAAAACATACACAATGACCAATCTGGGCAAATAATTTCTCGACAATACTTGTGAGACAAATGGTATACTATACTTTAAGACACAACCCATGAATAATAAATGGGCATTTTAGCATTATATATTTGCCAGCACATAAGATATATAGGATTTAGTAGAGATTCAGAGTTGTTTTATTTAAATCTGCTTTATTTGTGTTTAATTGAGTAAGCATTTTATATGATCTCTGTCTCTGGTAAATCTTTATGCTATTTTAATTCTGAAGAACGTTCCCAATTCATAATTACCTGCTTAATTATATCTCAAGTCAATGCATTTTACAAAAAACAGTGGCCTTGAAGCTGCAGTCCTTAACTAAACAAAACTCCATTGACTTCAGTGGAAGTTGTGAATACCTGTTGGCTCAGGTCCTAAATGAACAGTAAATTATAATGTTATCAGATACTCTCCCTAAAATTTTGCTCCGGGAGTGTTTTTGCAACTGAGCACATCTCTGGGGGGAAAAGCTGGACAACCTTTGAAAATGTTTAGAAAAAGCTAAAAAAGTAACCAATTATAATTGCACCAGTGGGACATGAAAAAGAGATTAAATAAATCTCCACTCAATTCAACTGTGTTTTTACTACTCATGACTTCTGAGGTCTGTTTACTTTAAGGAAATTTTCACCGGTTTCACTCCATTGATGGGATCAGCTGCACTGGTGTAGCTTATTTTTGTACATTCTAAATTTAGCTACACCAGTAGAAGTCACATTCTGTGCCTGCATAGGGGTTTACATTGGTCTAATTAATTAATTTATGTCACTTTTACAGCTTCTTGGTGAATTTGGATACTATTCCTCTAGTATCTGTGCACACCCACGTGAACAGCTCTCTGTCCCTAGAAGATTGATCAAGATTCAAAGGGAATGTGAGAAATCTGGATTTGGAGGGCAAACTGCTAACATTTCTAAAGTGTCTCCTTGATGGACCCCTGGAGACGCAACATTAGAAGGTTTCAGTGATAGTCATGTACACTGACCACTTTTGCTGGGGTTTTACTTTTGGATTACTTCTGGGTTACTTCTCATGGAGTTTTCCTCCCTTCTTGACCCCCTGCGTAGGTTTTGTAGTGGGAGTGGTGACCAACAGAGACTGTTGGTTATACCAAAATACTGTACATACAGCAATCTTAATACATTTAAAACCAGCAACATTTCTAACTTATTCTAACTAATTTGGACTTCTTTAAAAGCCACTGTGGCTTCTACTTTTAAAATTGTTTCCCGCTGTGCCCAAACGGAAAAGACACGAGCCTTGACAATGCCTTTGACGAATACATAGGCTGCCACATTCCCAGTTCTTTGCCTCTCATCTGGAGAGATTACCGTCTTTTAAAGGGCATCAATAATTAAATTACTCAAACAAAACCATCAAAACTCAATTCAATATGCATTAAACAAATACCCCCTCCTTTTTTATGGACTCGTGGGAAAAAAGGAAAATAAAAGTTCTCTCTTAAATGCATGAGAATGAACACAATGGGAATTTCCCTTCAGCGGCCCTAAACTTTAGTTACATAGAAAGGAAGTGAAAAGCAATATACGTACTTAGAATTTCCTCTCTGAGGGACTACAAACTAAGTGCAAACCTAGTCAGTCACTATTAAACCTAGTCACCAGAAGCACCTCGATTGCACATGTCTTCCCAATCGATTAACTCCTGGTTTCCTACCTGACTGGTAAAGCAGAAGGCAGGATAGTCTCTATGAGTGAGATGCTGATTGTCTCAACTTAAAACTTTCAAGGCATCCAGATACCATGATGATGGGCTTCAAATAAATAGTTTTAGTAATACAATAATATCAGCAAAAGGGATCAGCACACCTGACTATCACTAAAACCTCCTACTGTTACATCTCCAGAGAGCTATATGGAAACCTATAGTTTTGATGTAGAGCTGTCAGTTTTTACAAACCATGATTATGGATCAATCTAAGTCCTAATGAACCAGTGGAAAGACACCCATTAACTTCAATGGGGGTAGACTGAGTCCCATATACAGTGTTGAAATAGCAGTTATTGCATCCTTCTTTTATATAAAAATTCATTCTTATAGTTTCCTTCTTCCTGGTACACGGTGCATTGAAATTGCATATCAATCTGTAACAATATATTTCTAAATCTACATAATCATTTTTTGTTCATTTCAAAGGAGACCAGATATTTTTTGCTGAACAAAGCTGCTGGCTTTCTGTATTGCTAATGACTACATTCAATGTCTCCAGGAAAGGAGGGTCACAGATAATACTTTTTGTTGAAATTCATTAACGATAAAATGAAGATAGGTCATTTTCATACAGCATAGCTCAATTATTTAAAGTAGCTGTAAGGGTCAGGAGAGATATATAGCAGCAGAAATCATAAATATCTCCGTGATTAAAAAATTGACAAGTTGGGTTCACCTGTCGAGAATAAAGACACCCCCTTCTGACATTAAAAGGCACAAAAAGGAGGACTCACGAAAGGAGGAATGTAACTCATGGTCAGCTGCTGCTCTACCTCTGAGGTGGGCTGGACGTGTAGCAGAGAACAATGGTCAGGACCACCAGTTCTTATGGAAGGCAGAGATCTGCAGGAGGCCTGGGGCCAGTTCCTCATTCCTGATGATCTAAATCTCTCCATGTTCCCTCCATTGCAGGACCCCAGTAACCTACCATTGGTGGGTCCTCCCACCTGTAGCCCATGCATATGCTACCTGAGGTATGGAAAAATCCCAGCTGGGGAATGTCAACATTTGGTCTCTAAATTAACCGTGTCATTTCAAAATGAAATGTTGATTCAAAATGACATTTCAAATCAAGATTTCATCTAGAAAATGTCCCTTTGAATCAATATTTTTATTAGAAAATGTTTTAGAATCTGTTTTGTTTGACCCAAAATATTTTTTTTCAGTTTCTTATTTCTGTGAGGAAAAACAGGATAAAAAAATCAGTTTTGGTTTGAAACTAATCACATTTTTGGAGTGTTTTTTTGGTTTGGCCACTGAATCAAAAAATTAATAATTTGCTCAGCTCTAGTTTTAAGCCTGTGGAGTCTGATCATAATTCATAAGTTGTAAAAACAGATGCTCCAAATTTTCCTAGTGAATTACTCTTCTCAGGGCAGCTGTAGCTTACAATGCCCTGAGAGAGGAACATGACTACGTTGTATGGACAGGTCCCTATGTGGCCCCAATGCAATGTATGCAGCAGGTTTCCTGTGATTTTATTTTCTCTTCCAACTGGAGCACTCGAGTTAAATATAAGGTCCTAAGTAAAACTGTTAGCTAAACAGTGAGTATTCTCATCTGAAATCTACGGGCATTACTGCTCATATATGGACAGTATTTTACAGTGAAGTGCCACCATTTACCTTAAAGTCTGCCACTTCAAGGCAGCACTGCTATGCACTGCTTAACAGAGAAAGAGTGTTTAAAAAAAATTCCTTTGGGGTAGTCAAAGGTGTCCAACAACAGAATGCAGGGCACTTTGTCTCAGCTTTGATTGACAGGGAAATGTAACAATACATTAGAAAAGCCAAAAGCAATGAAAACAAAGATGCCTCACTGAGAACTGTATATGACAGAAACGTGCTTGCTTTCACAAAGAAACCAAAGAGTGCTAAATTACAGCTAGACTTTTTTTATACTGGGGTCAAACCGATGGTGGCATCTTTTCTGTGACAGACATGACAAGATCTGATTCCTCAACTACATGTTATGAAATATTAATTATACTTGTGCATGTATATGTCTTGAGAAACTGAAAATTACATGTGAGCCTGGGGTCTTTGTCTCTAAGGGGGCTGGACTGTGTTAAGTGTTGAGATGAATCTCTTCATTTCAAGTGGGTTATGAAAAAGGGCCATATATTATCTCAGGGCTGGAAGCATTAAGTTTCCATCCCATAAACAGAGATATGTCTGACTCCCAGCATGGGAGGTGGGGAGAAACTGTCTATACATATAATTAAGATGCACACAATAAAAACAAAACAGAAGAAGGAGGGGAGAAGAAGGGGAGGGGAACGAGTATGCAAAATTGATTAGGTAATTTGGTAACCCACCTATTGGTTTTGCTCGAGTGAGAGATCAGCCATCACTACCCCGTATGGTGGTAGTGGAAATTAGCATAAAAAGAATAAACAAGAAAAAGTCACATAATCTCTCTCAAGCTTCCTGATGTTATGAGAATTTTAAAGAATAGATGTTTGATTTCATTAAGTCTGTCTTTAGCTCTCACTGGCAATGTACATTTCCTGCTAGTATTTATGAAACTACTAGTGAGATTTGCATGCATATAGTTTCTGTATATCATTTCCTCTATAGTTTATATTTGGATCTGAAAGTGATGAGATTTGTTATGTCATCCTTAGTTTCTATAGGAGTAAATTCCACAATCTTCAGCTTGCCATGCAATTCTACACTTATATGTAATAGAAAAAGTCTCAGAACACATATGCTGAAGTGGCCAATTTTATATGAGCCTGAAAATGTTGCAATATAAAGTACCTACATTTCAGTTAAGCATTAGGTAAGCTAATTTACTAAATTGTTCTGTACTTAACCTGATTTAATTCATTTTGAAGATTCAGCTATTGCTGGCTCACACTACTTCTAACAAATCTTTCAGTGCCATTACTTCAATCTTTGCTAAAATTGTCTCATTTACAGTCTATGCATTTCTTAGTTAACCTGTGCATCTAAGTCCCATTGCCTTGCTGAATTGGGATAAGATGTTTGAATATTCACCATCTTTTCCTGGCAACACTTACAATCTTTGTAGTCTCAGAAATGTCAGAGGACTTAGGTTATGTTTTATTACACAGGAGAAGTGTGACAAAAAGAGTGGAGAGTTTAATTGGAGAACATATAATCTAGAGAATGCCTACAGTAAATGCTTTGTCAGTTTCCTAACATTCTCATCAACTTTCAAATGTAATTGATCCTTTAGGATTTCTAACCTCAGTCTCAAAGTCTGTCATGTTTGAACGTGGCAAATGTGTTATACTGAAAAAATACATTAAAAATACCTACGTATGGCTATTGGCTGAAAAGTGCCTCTAAAAAGAGGCAGTGTGGGATTTCATGTTTATCATTTCTCAGTGAATCCCAGATCACATCAGCTTTGTTTACAAGAGAGTGGAAAACATGTTATTTCTCACTGCTATTTCTTCAAAATCAACCTGAGATTTCATCTGATCTGATGCTTGTGCATTATCAAGAGTAATAAGGATTTTGCAGTTGTAACTCAATTAATAAATCTGTTGATATGTGAGGCTGCTTCTATAACTGGAGTAAAGAGTATTACAATATATACGTCAGTGATGCAAACAATAGAATGTGCCGAACAGTATTAACTGAATGCAAAAATTAGTTAATTTTGGCTCTGAGAAGCATTCGTGAGCCAATCTTATTTGCAAATCTATTTGCTATTCAAAAATATTAGGGGTGAAATACTGGCTCCACCTGAAGACAATGGACAAGCTTCCTTTGACTTCAGTGGGGGCAGGATTTCACCCTACATGCATGTTACAAGTGAACATGTTGTACAGTACAGGTTGTTTGTGAAACAGCAGAAATAGCAGTTTTACAATGAGCCCAGCTTCTATTTCTGAAACTGATACCAAACATGAAGGGTTTAGGAACAAAGAGGATATTAACACTCACCTCCTCTATAGATTTGGAGGTAAAATCACCCCCCAAGGAGTTACACAAAGAAATAACTACTTTCCACCAAAGATCCTCAGCTGTTCAGAGTGGGAGAATTTAAGACCATAAGAGACCACTTTGATCATCTGTGATCCCCCCTTCCCCCGCCACCCTGGACCCCGCTATATAACACAGCCCACAGAACTTCCCTGAATTAATTCTTATTTCAACTAGAGCATATCTTTTCCAAAAAACATCCTCTTGATTTAAATATTTCCACTTATGAAAAATCCCACCACAATTCTTGGGTAGTTATTCCAATGGTTGATTACCCTCACTGTTAAAAATTTGCACCTTAACAGAGCAGAATCAGCGAGTCAGAGAGTTATAGACATCCAGACATTCTGCCTGAACATGGATTTGTTGTGATAGAGCACCAATGCAAATCTCTATGTGATGCTGTTTAGGTCAGGGACTTTAGCCCAGCGTTCCCCAAACTTGGGCCGCCGCTTGTGCAGGGAAAGCCCCTGGCGAGCCTGGCTGGTATGTTTACCTGCTGTGTCCGCAGGTTCAGCCGATCGTGGCTCCCACTGGCCTTGGTTCGATGTGCCTGGCCAATGGAGGCTGGGGGGCTTTCCCTGCACAAGCGGCGGGCCAAGTTTGGGGAACGCTGCTTTAGCCCCTCAACTCCATTGGTGACCGTGGGCATCACTTGGTCAGCAGACTCCATCTACTTTCTCTTCCTCTATAGAGGGTAAAAATCTCCTTCATTGCCCAATTTAGGTCTTACATATCAGAGCTTATTCTCTCTCCCCTACATCCCTAACTGATCCTTCAGACTCACAGCCAGCTTCTTTGGCACTCTTAAAATCCATGTTTCTCTCTCTTCCAGGGAGGGACTTGTGTTTCTACAGTTAAGCAATATCAATTAAAGAGGTGCTCGCTTACTAGTGTCATTGTTTCAAATCACTCATGACAAAACACATTCCGCCTTACCCCTTTACCCTCCAAACCCCCTCCTTCTCGAGAATCCCTTCTGTAAAGAAAACCTGAAGTTACTACACACACAGCAAGGTAACAAATTTCATATAGTTAAGAATAAAACAAAGATAACACATTATTTGTCACATATTTTAAATTCCATCCTTTATATTGTCTGGGGGGGGGAAATAAAAGAATTATTATTCCTTAAATTCAATTCACCTGTGTGACTGAAGCCACCCCTGTATTCACACCCTACACACCATTGTAATAATCTTTGTACAAAATATGCCTTGTGAGGCATCATTTGCAAACGAGTAACTTCCTGGTCAGTAATATCATGGGAAAATGTTATATGTGAAGTTATGAATTTGTCCTGAATGATGTTGGTGACACATGTTCAAACCCATGTAGCCCTGATTAGGCAGGACTGGTCAAGCAGCTCCTAAACAAAGGAATGTATGTTTGCCTCAATTCACATATAAGTTGTAAACAGGTCCTGAAACAAGAGGGAAGACAGGAGACAAGAAAAAAATCCACATTCGAGCAAACAGCATGAAATCTCTTTCACAATCTCATGTCTCCAGCTGGAAGGCACTTTATTTAGGGGTAACTCTCAGGAAAATATATTTTAAAGGTGACTGAACTATTCAAGTAGGACCTCAAGTATCTCTCCCTATCCATCTCTCTCTTTTTTTACACCTAAGAAGAGAAAAGAAACAGCCTGTGGACTTTGGGAGCAGATCCTGACCTGAAACTTGGTTAGCAATGATGCTGGGAAACTGTGGTAAGAACTTCACCTTGAAGCAAATCTAGCTTGTTAAGTTTAGAAAATGTTTTATCTTTATTTCCTTTGTAACCATTTCTGACTTTAATGCCTCATTACTTGTATTCACTTAACATCACCCTTTGGAGTTAAATACACTTATTTTGTTCTTTAATGAAAACTAATCCAGAGCTGTGAATTGTTTGGGTAACTCCATTTAAGGCACCTTATTTCAGAAGGTGGAGAGGCTGATGTAGATTTGATTTTGCCAAATAGGGTGGAACCGGTTGAGAATTTGAAAGTGAAGGGCAGCTTAGGTGAAAGTGATCATGAAATGGTAGAGTTCATGATTCTAAGGAATGGTAGGAGGGAAAACAGCACAATAAAGATAGTGGATTTCAAGCAGGCTCAGGGATTTCAGGGAGTTGGTAGGTAAGATCCATGGGAAGTAAGTCTAAGGAGAAAACAGTTCAAGAGAGTTGGCAAGTTTTTCAAAGAGACATTATTAAGGGCACAAGAGCAAACTATCCCAATGCATAGGAAAGATCGGAAGAATGGCAAGAGACCACCCTGGCTTAACCAGGAGATCTTCAATGATCTGAAACTCAAAAAGGAGTCCTACAAAAAGTGGAAACTAGGTCAAATTACAAAGGATGAATATAAACAAATAACACAAGTATGTAAGGATAAAATTATAAAGGCCAGGGCACAAAATGAGATTAAACTAGTTAGAGACATAAAGGGTAACTAGAAAACATTCTACAAATACATTAGATGCAAGAGGAAGACCAAGGACAGGGTAGGCCCATTAGTCAATAAGGGGGAGGGGCACAATAACAGAAAATGTGGAAATGGCAGAAGAGCTAAATGATTTTTTGTCTCTGTTTTCACAAAAAAGGTTAGTGCAATTGGACATCTAACAGTGAATGCCAGTGAAAATGAGGAAGGATCAAAGGCTAAAATAGGGAAAGAACAAGTTAAAAATGACTTAGACAAGTTTAATGTCTTCAAGTCACCAGGGCCTGAACTACATTCTATAATACTCAAGGAGCTGACTGAGGAGATATCTGAGCCATTAGTCATTATCTTTGAGAAGTCATGGAAGATGGGAGAGATTCCAGAGGACTGGAAAAGGGCAAATATTGTGGCAATCTATAAAAAGGAAAATAAGGACAACCTGGGGAATTACAGACCAGTCATCTTAACTTCAGTACCCAGAAAGATAAAGGAGCAAATAATTAAGCAATCAATTTGCAAACACCTGGAAGACGATAAGCTGATAAGTGATAATCAGCACGGATTTGCCAAGAAATCGTGTCAAACCAATTTTAGCTTTCTTTGACAGGGTAACAAGCCTTGTGGCTGGGGATGGGGGTGGATTAAATGTGATATATCTTGAATTTTGTAAGGCTTTTGATATTGTCTTGCACGACTATCTCATAAACCAACTAGGGAAATACAACCTTGATGGAGCTATTATAAGGTGGGTGCATAACTATAAGGTGGGTGCATAACTATAAGGTGGGTGCATAACTGGTTGGAAAACTATTTCCAGAGAGTAGTTATCAGTGGTTCACAGTCAAGCTGGAAGGGCATAATGAGTGAGGTCCTGCAGGGATCAGTTCTGGGTCTGGTTCTGGTCAATATCTTCATCAATGATTTAGATAATGGCATAGTTATAAAGTTTGCAGACAATACCACGCTGGGTGGGGTTGCAAGTGCTTTGGTGGATTACAATTCAAAATCATCTGGACAAACTGGAGAACTGGTCTGAAGTAAATAGGATGAAATTCAATCGGGACAAATGCAAAGTAACCCACTTAGGAAGGAAAAATCAATTGCACACATACAAAATGGGAAATGACTCCCTAGGAAAGTACTGCGGAAAAGGATCTGGGGATCATATTGAATCACATGCTAAATATGAGTCAACAATGTAACATGGTTGCAAAAAAAAAAGAGCAAACATAATTCTGGGATGTATTAGCAGGAGTGTTGTAAGCAAGACACAAGAAGTAATTCTTCTGCTCTACTCTGTGCTGATTAGGTCTCAACTGGAGTATTGTGTCCAGTTCTGGGTGCCACATTTCAGGAAAGATGCGGACAAATTTGAGAGAGTCCAGAGAAGAGAGACAAAATGATTAAAGGTCTAGAAAACTTGACCCATGAGGAAAGATTGAAAAAATTGGGTTTGTTTAGTCTGGAGAAGAAAAGACTGAGGGGGGACATCATAACAGTTTTCAAGTACATAAAAGACTGTTACAAGGAGGAGGGAGAAAAATTGTTCTCCTTAACCTCTGAGGATAGGGCAAGAAGCAATGGGCTTAACTTGCAGCAGGGCAGTTTAAGTTGGCCATTAGGGAAAACTTCCCAATTGTCAGTGTGGTTAAGCCCCGGAATAAATTGCCAAGGGAGGTTGTAGAATCTCCATCATTGGAGATTTTAAAGAGCAGGTTAGACAAACATCTGTCAGGAATGGTACAGATAATACTCCTGTCATGAGTGCAGGGGACTGGACTAGATGACCTCTCGAGGTCCCTTTCAGTCCTACAATTCTATGTTTCTATGTTGATTTCCTTAAAGGGGCAATGGACTTAAAAGAGCTGGACAGTGCAGAGCACCTGTTTTTTTTTTTGGGGGGGGGGGGGGCGGAGAATCCAGGACTGGCGGTGTATTGGGATTGCTCTGCAAGTAGTAACCAAGGCTGCTGGAAGCCAGAGCATGGCTGGTGTTTGCTGACAGGCTGCTGGGGTCAGAGCTGCGTGACCAGCATTGTGGTTATACACAGACACTCAGACAATCTATTTCTAATTACATTTAATTGTCAGAGTTTATAGAAAACTATTACACAGATCAATTATAATTACTATTTATAAAGTAAATTAACACTATTTGATAACATGCAAAAGCCAATAAATAATAAATAATCACTTTACCAAATCTGGCTTAATAATACTTATTTCACTGCAATATTAAATACCACATCCTACTGGAAGTTATAATTCCCAATGGCAAGTTAAATCAAACAGCATAATACAAAGAATCCCTAAATCTTCAGCCTAGAGAAATATTAGAACCAGCTTAAATTTAATAGCAGTACTAATTGATAGCTAGATTGTGGATTTGCCAAAAGCCCTGGGTAAGGAGTAGTACAAACTTGTGCTTCTCCAGGACCAACTTGTGACACAGAGTCATAGCTACTCAGTTCCTTGCTTCCTCCCAGACCAAGGAAGAAAATAATTCACCCTAGCACATTATCTGGTGCAGATTACTTTCTCCTCCATACCTTGCAGAGCAGATGAGGCTAGGTCCAATAACCATTGCCTATAAACTGTCTATTTTCAGTCTTGTGCTATACCACTCTCTTATGGTGAAAAATTAGGCATGAGTTCATGTATAAACACTGCAGACTTTGAAGACACAAGCTGTAAATATTCTTTCAACTGGACAAGAAAACATGTCTACTTTAAATGAAAATCAATTGCTGTTAAATCTGTTAGTTCTAGCTAATTTAGACTGACGCTATTTCTGCAACTTGCAGAGTTGTGCTGAAGCAATAGTACAATAGAATCAGGATGGATTCAGCACTGAAAGACAGCAGTTCAGCCAGCACAACCAAGGGAGCATGAGCTGAGAGTTTATGCACACTAGGTTAATCATGTTTCTGGTAAACCTATTGGCAGATCATCTTTTCTTTTATGGCTGGAAAGATTAGAAATCACACTCAGGCAAGGAAACATTTTGAAAGTTGCACATGAGGTTAATTGACCTAGTCAAACTCTGTATCCTGACGATGGTATTCTATGGAATTCAGTCACCCCAGATTTGGGGATCCACTCTGGCAGCAAACAAGTCTGCTCCAGGCTGGAGGAAAATCCCACCAGCCTAGGAACATCATAGGATGGCACAGGCAGCTTCACACTTGTCACAGGCCCCTGTGTAATGAATGGGGTTGCGGATAAGGAGGCATCTCCCCAGCCCTCAGCGCTACAGGGATTCTGGATTGCAGAGTAGCCCACTAACAGTTGTGGGAAGGCTGCCATAAATTAGACCAGCTCCCAAGGCACAAAAGTAGTTTATAGCCCAGCTTGCCACCATCTCACTGCACTGTTCTTTTGGTTCTGTGCTTCAGTATAGCATACAATATACCCCAGTGTTTCTACCTTCAGATCCCTTCTAAGACTCAACGTGGAAAAGTTTTTAATTGTGAGACTTACTTACCTGGTTAAAATGATGAAGTTTGTCAATTAAATGACTGATGAGAGGGTCTAATCCTTTGACTTTCAATTCTGGGTTATTAATTTGTGCCTTCAGTCCATTGGAAACAACTCTGCTGGTGTAACTAAAAAAAAAGGAACAAAAGATCAATCAGAGAGAAAATATTTACATTAAAATGAGAGGGTAACATTTTACAGGCTATTTTCATTAGAATAATGAACATACACAAATTTTCCTTAATGCATCAGGGTCAATAAACATATTACAAAGCAAACATGGTTGTAAATAGTGTAATTAGTGCAACCAAATCTTTCATCACCCCAAATCTACATAAAATGACATGATTTATTGCAGTATTATCAACTCCAACCATTCTAATATCACAAGTCAGTCCCCAAAAAGATCATGAGAGATTTAAAAAAAAAACGTTTCAGGTTTCTTATTTGTATTTTGGTGTTTGAACCTTTCAGGTTTATGTTTCAAGCTTTTCTGCACAACTCTAAGGGCTGGAAACTTGCTTTAAAAATCAAAATTTGAGATTCTCACATAATCACTGGAATCCAGGGGCTTTAAGGAAGACACTAAATATCACGAGACTTGCAGTAAAATCGTAAGAGTTGGCAACGCTGTACAATTTCTCAATCAGCAGGGGAAATGTTGCACTCAGTGAAATGAGGCTTTTCAGGAGAGGTCAGCAATTCAGTAGATGAGATTGCCTGCTGGGCTTCAGCCTTAGATGTACTGTAAGAACTCCTTCAAGCAGCACAATTTGATACATCAGCGGTCTTCATCTCAGTCATGCATTATCTTTATCATTATGACTTTGTTAGGAGAAGTTCAGATATATACATACGTAGAGCCTGGCTCTAGCCAATCTCACCTTAGACCTTTGGATCTGAAAAACATCAGCTGTTCTCACCCAGTAAATGCCTGCCTCTATCAGCATCCTCATCCTATCACCATGGACAAAGTTATAGACACAGACCGACTAATCATTCAGTCATTGCTGTAGTTCTGTTTCAGCACCAAGATATTGTTAGTTCTACTTGTTTTGCAACCTTCATGCTTCTGGGGATCCTGTGCAAACTACTCTGATTTTCCTGCACCTCCTCTGCAGCAAAACTGGACAAGGAGGTATTCATGGCCCAATTAGGCAGTGGGACTGATGGGGAAGGTCACTCAACAACTGGCTTCCCCTATGTATCCATATCTGCTTGGAAACTGTGAATCATCATGCCAAATGTACACCTTTGTAAACTCAAGCAGAAGGAGGTTGCATTCTTCTGAATTGGAACTCAAAGAGAAAGGCCCTGTTACAATTTTCTCCTTAGCCACAGCTACAGTCTCTGCATGATAACTCAGATGTTCTTTCAGTCTGTTAGCAATCTTCCCCTGATAGCTTTTTAAGACTGGAAAACTAAGGATGGGGCTTTCACAGGGGGCTAAGGGAATTAGGCATTCAACTTGTATTGGCTTTCAATTAGAGTCGGGCACCTAATACTCTTTGAAAATGCCAGAATAAATTATCTCTTCTCTCAGTGAGTAACAGAATTGCAAATTATAATTGGACTTTTACTAGGATGTTTGTCCTGTCTTAATTAAAACCAAACAAGATGAATAAAGTTAGACTTCAAGTAAACCTGACAGTAAAAACATTACATGCTGCCGTTTAACATTCGAGTTCAAGGGTATGCTTGAAATTCTGGTGAAGACTAGAGGAGGTAGCATGGTCAGTTTTTAAGGAAAATTATCAATGGTTTTAACCTCGCAGAGAAAGGAAAGATTACAAGCATGAATGAGAGCAGGGAAGAATAAAAAGTTCAAAACAATGGATTTTTTTAAAAAATTCATTGTGTTAAAATACACAACCAATAGCAGCCTATCTCCTAGTATTAGATGCAGAGAAGGTATTTGATGCAGCTCTTTGGGATCATCCTGTTGCAGTACAGGAGGAATTTAGTTATGTACATCAATTTATAGCCTCCATCTTTTCTACAGTTCTCCACATGCATTCCTTTGTCTGAACATCTTCCCATCACAAACTATCTCCATAAACAGTAGCACAAGTCAAGGGAATGCTTTGCTACCTATTCTCATTGCTCTATGCTTTTTATCACTTGCTATAGCTATCAGAGTTTCTCCAGATATTCAGGGCATCACAATGATAAAGAATGTAAAAAAGCTTTTTTTTCCACCTGCAAATGATATTGCTTTAACTCTGCAAATCACAAGCCTCCATTCAATGCTTTTCAGCAGAATTAAAGGTATATAGCATTATACAGATTTTGTGTAAATATGATCCAACCAGAAGCAATGCCTTTAGCTACCCCATCCAGTGAGCCGCATTCATTTTCCATGCCAATGATCCCCTGAGGGATTCCTATGCCTGGAGGTACAAATCTCACCAAATGTTTTGTACTGCTTGTTGCTATTTGGGCACCCTCTTTTACTTAATTTAGATCAAGAAAAATGGCATAACTTTCATTATCTATACTTGGTTGAGTCCAAGGTCCATTCAGATCAGTGGGGCTATTTGTGTGCTTAAATATAAGCATGCATGTAAATGTTTGCAGGACTGAGGCCCTGGACTCCAAGACAATGTTCAAATCAGTCTGCTGCCCAAGTCACTGTTAGTGTTTGATATTTAGATATCATAGAATCATAGAACTGGAAGGGACCTCGAGAGGTCATCTAGTCCAGTCCCCTGCACTCAAGGCAGGACTATGTATTATGTAGACCAGTGGTTCCCAAACCCGGTCCGTGGCTTGCTCAGGGTAAGCGGGCCCGCTCTGCTTCCCGCAGCTCCCATTGGCCAGGAAAGGCAAACCGCGGCCAGTGGGAGCTGTGAGCGGCCATACCTGCGGAGGCAGCAGGTAAACAAACCGGCCCGGTGCGCCAGGGGCTTACCCTGAGCAAGCAGTGGACCGAATTTGGGAATCACTGATCTAGACCATCCCTGACAGGTGTTTGTCCAACCTGCTCTTAAAAATCCCCAATGATGGAGATTCCACAACCTCCCTAGGCAATTTATTCCAGTGCTTAACCACTGTGACAGTTAGGAAGTTTTTCCTAATGTGAAACCTTAACCACCCTTGCTGCAATTTAAGCCCATTGCCTTTTCTCCTATCCTCAGAGGTTAACAGGAACAATTATTTTCCCTTCTCCTTGTAACAACCTTTTATGTACTTGAAAACAGTTATCATGTCCCCTCTCTATAGGAGCTGTACAAATAGCATGACTGACATGCCTGGGCAGGCAACTGCAGGCCCTGGATGTGCCTGGGACTGCCCAGACATATGAACTGTGACAGGAGCTGATGTTAAATGCAGCTAGAGGAAGCCATTTGCAGAGCACAACAATTACTGGTCCTACAAAACCCAAGAACTTTAGGCCATCTTCTTGGGTGCCACTTACTGGCACCTTATCCATTAACTATTTACATATAGAACACTTCTCTAACAAACTGAGTCCAGAGAGACAAGGTGGGTGAGGTAATATATTTTATTGGGCCAACTTCTGTTGCTGAGAGAGACAGGTTTTCAAGCTTACACACAGCTGACCTGAAGAAGAGCTGTGAATTCTTGTCTCTGACCCACAGAAGTCAGTCCAGTAAAAGATATTATTTCACCCACATTCTCTCTCTAATATCCTGGGACTGACATGGCTCCAACAACACTGAGTCCAAAGAGACTCAGTCCAGACAGAATGAACTGAGTCCAGTCCATTGGCTGTAGGGAGATGGGTTCCAGCAATAAGAGGAGATATGGCCCCTCGGTTGTGCTTGAAGGGAAGGAAAATGAGGGGTATTGAAAACCATGTTAACATGATAAACTATCACTTGAATTTGTAAGGGGTTTCCTGGACCTGCTTGCAGGTGAAGAGGATAAGTAGGTATGTGTGTGATCAGAGTCAGAGTGCAGAGCACCAGCCGGGAGTACTGCGGGTTGAATTGTGCCTCTGTTTTAAGGAGCAACTTGCTGTCTCTCTCTCGGGTCTTGTGCACTATTGTTCTCAATTCTAAGACACAGTGTTACACTGCAACCTTCCTGCAAGAGTATTGTGTATTTTTATCTAACTTCTCTGTGTATGCTGTCAAACATAACGGAGAGAAGGCACACTAACACCCCAAGGTGAGTCACAGAGGCACTGAGGAGGGAGGACTATGTGCAGGCTGCCACAACTGGAGATCAGGATTGTTCCAGGAGGCAGCTATCTGACTTGAACTCCTATCCTGTAAGCACAGAATTAACCTGCTGGCTCTGTATCAGGTCTGATATACTTTAGAATAAACAACATACATTTCCTGAAAGGTAATTTGATTCATTTACTTCTTTGCACTATGTAACACATTTTTGTGTGTGCTGACAACAGATCCTGAATTACTGAGAATGTACATTAAGAACAGTCTGAAATTGGCTGACTTTATCTAATAATCTGTAATTTAACTGAAAAATAGCAGTAGAGAATTGTTAACGCCAGGGATTCATAGATTCCAAGGCCAGAAGGGACCACTGTGATCATCTAGGCTGACCTCCTGTGTAATAATGGCCAAAGAACTTACTCAAAAATAATTCCTAGAGCAGATCTTTTAGAAAAATATCCAATCTTGATTTAAAAATTGTCAGTGATGGAGAATCCACCATGACTCTTGGTAAATTTCTCCAATGGTTAATTACTCTAATTATTAAAAACGTACACCCTATTTCCAGCAGTACTTTATTCATACTAGACCCTGAAATGTCTGTATCAACAACCTACAGGTTAAAAAGACCAGGAGATGTGTATAAAAACATCATCTATATGCAGCAATTCTGAACTAACCATTCTGCTAGCATGCAATGAATAGCAAATACAGGAAGAATTACTAATCGGTTTCAAAACTGTGGGTTTAATACTAACATTATTCTACTGATCTACTGGGAAAAGCTAAAAATGTTATTTAAAAAAATCTTAATAGCTTTCCAGAAGTACAGTTTAGATGATTTTTAGCTCACACAATTATCCTAAGCTTGAAATGGGTCAGAAGCAAACTGTTGCCTAGACACTGGCATAAATAATATTTTGAATATAAATATACATTTCTTTCCTTATTTTTTAAAAATATTTTGGCTTTAGAAGTTCTTTTCAAAGTCAGAACTATATAAGTTATTTTAAAACACTGTATTATTTTTCATTTGTAATCTGAAAGGGGACAAAATATAAGATGCTCCCAAACAACAGAAGAAAAAGGGAGATGAAAGGTGCTGCCTATACAATGTCCAAAATTAACTCAGTGTTTCCACTGGCTCTTTAGATAGCTAAAGAGTTCAGAGAACAAACCTTAAAACTGAAAGATTCCAGACAGACAGCTGCAGGAGCTGCATTAGATACAGTAGTAATGATATTTAGCCACATGAGACTGGGAAATGAGGGTGGCATTATCACACTATTCCCTTCCCTGTTCCCTACATGAGACAGTACCAATTTGGTTACAAGCATCTGATCAAAGCTTTTATAGGCAGCAGTTCCATGTATTATTGATCACTGTCCAGCTGGGAGACCATTTCCATTGCTCCATTTCCCTCAGGATGCTATTACTCTGAGCAGGCCACTATATGCCATTAAGCACCCCAGTGCTCTGATCTGTGGTGACTAATGGTCTATGCTCTTCCCAGGATCAAAAAGAAACTCTGAACTCAGATGACCAGCCTGAATGAACTCAGTCTGAATAAGGAAATCAACTTCCGCATATCCTCAAAGTGGGGATTAGAGAGCAACATGGAAACCCCACCAAAATTCATGTTCACGGGCTTGTACATTGAATTTCTCAATTTCTTTTAAAAATAATATTAGTGTACTGCATACTTGATAATATAGCAAGGTCTTTTCAAGGAATACACTGAACTCATCTGGTGTAAATCAGTGTAGTTCTGTTGACTTTAGTCCTATTTTACTCCATCTGAGGATCTGGTTGAATATATCTAAACCTCAGAAGTTGATGTAAACTATCTATGTTAGGGCTTTCAAAGCTGCTAATAGGATTCAGGGACCCAATTCTTAATAATTTATAGTGGAAATTGGATGTCTACATTCTTTAGGCCAGTGGCTTTCAACCTTTCCAGACTACTGTACCCCTTTCAGGAGTCTGATTTGTCTTGCATACGCCCAAGTTTCACCTCACTTAAAAACTACTTGCTTACAAAACCAGACATAAAAATACAAAAGTGTCACAGCACACTATTACTGAAAAATGGCTTACTCTCATTTTTATCACATAATTATATAATAAATCAATTGGAAGATAAATATTGTACTTACATTTCAGTGTATAGTATATAGAGCAATATAAACAAGTCATTGTACGAAATTTTAGTTTGTACTGACTTCGGTAGTGCATTTTATGTAGCCTGTTATAAAACTAGGCAAATATCTAGATGGGCTGATGTACCCCCTGGAAGACCTCTACATAACCCCAGAGGACCACTGCTTTAGGCCACTTTGAAAATCTGAGCCCTCATTTTCTTCTCAAAAGTAGTTCTGCAGTTGGGCATTTGATTTTTCCTTAGTAAGTGAAGTACTTTGCACTTGCCTTTATTGACTTCTCCAATTTTTTAAGGTCAATTGGAGGTCAGATATGCTTGCAACCTCTCCCAGCCAGGTGTCACCTGCAAATTTATAAGCATACTCCCCACTCCATTATCCAAGTCATGAATGAAAATATTGAACAGTTCTGGGCCCAGGACTGACCCTGTGGGACTGTACTAGATACACCCCCCCACACCCCCGGTTTGATAGCAAACCATTGATAACTACTCTTTGAGTTTGGTCTTTCAATCAATCATGCACCCACCTTATAGTAATTTCACCTTGATCACATTACCCTAGTTTTCTTATGAGAATGTCATGTGGGAGTGTGTCAAAAGCCTTACTAAAATCAAGATACATCACATCTACTGCTTCCCCCTAACCACCAGGCCTGTAAACCTGTCGAAAAAGGAATGTAGGTTGATTTGGCATGATTTGTTCCTGACAAATAAAAGCTGGCTATTCCCTATAACCTTTTCGTCCTCCAGCTACTTACAAATTGATTGTTTAATAATTTGTTCCAGTATCTTTCCCATTACTGAAGTTAGGCTGAGTGGTCTATAATTCCATGAGTCTCTTTGTTCCCTTTTAAAAATAGGTACTATGTTTGCCGTTCTCTAGTCTTCCGGGACTTCACCCATCCTCCAAGAGTTCTCAAAGCTAATAGCAAAATTTTCAAGATTGCTTCAGCTAGTTCCTTAAATATCCTACGATGAATTTCATAAGACTCTGCTGACTTGAATATATACCTAACTTATGTAAATATTGTTTAACCTGATATTTCCCTACTTTGGCTTGCATTCCTTCCCCCTTGTTGTTAATATTAAGTATCTAGTCACCTATCTAGTCACCATTAACTTTCTTAGGGCTGGTCCACACTAACCCGCCAGTTCGAACTAAGATACACAACTTCAGCTACGTGAATAATGTAGCTGAAGTCAAAGTATCTTAGTTCGAACTACAAGGTACTTACCGTGGGTCCACACATGGCAGGCAGGCTCCCCCGTCGACTCCGCGTACTCCTCTCGCGGAGCAGGAGTACCGGTGTCGACGGCGAGCACTTCCGGGATCGATTTATCGCGTCTAGACAAGACGCGATAAATCGATCCCAGAAGATTGATTGCTTACCGCTGAACCCGGAGGTAAGTATAGACGTACCCTTAGTGAAGACTGAACCAAACTAGACATTAAACAGTTCAGCTTTCTTGATGCCATCAGTTATTGTCTTACGCACTAAGTAGAAGACCTACATTTTCCTTCACCTTTCTCTTGCTCCTAATTTATTTAAGGGACCTTTTCTTCTTGCCTTTTATATCCCTTGCTAGGAGTAATTCATTTTGTGCATTAGCCCTTCTGATTTTGTTCCTGCATGCTTGTGCTATTCTTTTGTACTCTTCTTGGAAATTTGTCCATGTCTCCACTTTTTTATAGGATTCCTTTTTGATTTTCAGGTCCTGATGGAGCCATCTTGATCTCTTACTAGTCTTTCTTTCTTTTGCATCGGAATAATTTGCAGGTGTGCCTTTAATAGCATATCTTTGAGAAACTGCCATCTCTCCTTAACTCCTTTTTCCCTTAGATTTTCTTCCCATGGGACCTTACTTAGCAGTTGTCTGAGTGTGTTAAAGTCTGTGCTTTTTAAGTCTATTGTTCTTCTACTGCTCTAACTCCTTCCTTTCCTTAGAATCATGAAATCTATCATTTCGTGATCACTTTCACCCCAATTGCCTTCCACCTTCAGATTCATTACCAATTCCTTCCTCATGGTAAGAATCAGGTCTAAAATGGCTGGTTATTTCTTCCACTTTCTGGAACAAAACATTGTCTCCTATATGTTCCAAGAATGTATTGGAAATGTTGTGTTTTACCATATTAATTGTCCAGTAGATGTCTGAGTAATTGAAGTTCCTCATTACAATCAGGTCTTGTGTTTTGAATATGTCTGTCATTTGTTCTAGAAATACCTCGTCCATCTCCTCTTCCCGAAGTCATGGTCTATAATAGACCCTCTCCTACATCACTCCTAACTTTTACCAGTTTTACCTTTACCCAGAGTCTCCCAGCTGGTCTGCCTCCTACCTTTTTCTGGCCATCAGAACAAGTGTATATATTCTTGATTTATAATGCACCCCTCCTCCCTTTTTACCCTGTCCTTCCTGAACAAGCTATACCCATCTATAACAATATTCCACTCATTAAACTTATCCCACCAAGTCTCTGTGATGCAAATTAAGTTATAATTTCACTTGTGTACTAATACTTCCAGTTCTTCCTGTTTATTCCCCATACTCCTTCAATTTGAATATAGACAGCTTATATGCTGAGCAAATTCCCTCACTCATTTCCCTATCGTTGCTCCTATGACTAGCCTAAAATGCAATTACCCTTAACCATTAACCCACACCATTATGTTATGCCCCAAATTCACCATTTTAACCATCTCTTCTGTGTTTTATCAATGCAAATCTCTGCACATCTGGCCTAATGACCCAGAGGGCAGCATAATTTTTTCCCAGGCAGATGTCATATTTGGTACACAGTACAATATGCACAATAGCAAGAAAACTGTATTGCTAAAGAGTGGATTGAAATAAGCCTTCAGCCTTATCAACTTATGTCTTAACAACCCTGAATACTTGCCTTTGAAAAATGGGCATGAATACCAAATGGAGAGGAGTTTTATATCACCTGGATGGCAATCATGGTATCCTACTGGCTGCTCACCAACCAACTTCATGGAGTCACAGTGAAGACCTTTTGCTTAATGTTGTATTAATTTCTAAAACACCAATTCCTTGGCGACCATCTACTGACCGACAGGATGACACTACCAACTGGTGGCCCCCCCAGTGATTCCTTCGGAATGACAGATTCATGACTGTGACTGACAGAACTGTGCTTTATCCAATAGCAATTCCATCAATAACATTATCCAGTGAAACCTATTACACACTTTTTTTTCCTTGTGTTATATTTTTTTATTTGTGCAAAGATCTTTATTATCTGGATTACTGAGTCATTGTGCAAGGCAACTGAGAGGTCTTCAAGAGAGGAATGATTAATCTACTGACACTTAGCAAGTAGCTGTATCACCTTTCATTAAGATGCAATGTTCAATAAAAAATTATTCAAAACTAATTAATAAAAAACAAGAAATACATCTTGATAAATTTGTTGTCTGAGGTCCAGCAAACTAAAATAATGCACCAGTTCATATTTATTTAACAAACCTATTCTCTTTTGCCAAACTCTAACACTTCTCATGATACAAATGCTTGCTAAAGTAAATTTTTTTTAGATTTTCAGACTACATTTTATTAGTTGGGCCTGATTTTCCTCTCACACCAGTGTAACTTCACTGACTTAATTAATATATACCCGATTTATGCCAGTGTAAAAATGAAAGGACATCCAAACTCTACATTTGTAATACGAAACTTGCAATGAGAAGAGTCAAATTCCAATAATTAGCTGGCAAAGTTGTTCTCTAGAGGGATATCCCTGCAAAGATTCATGGTCTTGGTTTCAGGGCCGGTGCAACCACTAGGCGGACTAGGCGGCTGCCTAGGGCGCCAAGTGTTTGGGGGCGCCAAAAAGCATTCTTTTGGGGTTTTTTTACACAGCGGATCACAAGACTGCCACTGTTCCACACCTTCCGGCTCCAGAGGGGCCACCCACGATGTGGCCAGTCCCTCCCCCAGGGGGAGCTGGGAAGGGGAGGGTCTAGCACTAGCAGCTGCACCTTCTTCCCCACGCCGTGGGCCAAGCCGGGCTCCCCGCCACCCCTGAAGCTCTCAGCAGCAGCTACCGCCACCAACGGTAAGAGCCCTGGGGGCGGTGGGGAGCCCGGCTCGGCCCGCGGCATGGGGGGCGGCTGCCAGTGCTGCACCACCACCGCTGCTGAGAGCCCCGCGGGGAGCCCGGCTCGTCCCGTGGCGCGGGGGGGTCGGCTGCCTGCGCCACTGCTGAGAGCCCTGCGGGGAGCCCATCTCAGCCCGCGGCGGGGGAAAGAGGGCGCAGCTGCGCTCTGGTCTTCGGACAGAGAAGCTGGGTGCAAGGTACTACTCCGCCTGCAAGGTACCTAGCCAGGTCGCGGGGAGCTGCACGGGCCCACGGAGTGCCTGGGGAATGGTGTATGTGGGAACAACCCGGACACCCCTCCCCCAGCTAGTGCCACCCCTCCAACACCCACCGACCAGCTACCTTCTCCCCTGTGCACCCCCTGCCCCAACAGCCCACCCTGTCTTGCCACTTTTGCCTCTGGGCAACCTCCACCCAGCAACCCAACCCCCAGCCAGCCATGGTCACCTTCACCCCTGCATCAACCTCGGGATCCCTCCTTCCCCCACCTGCCATCTTCCTCCTGCCCACTCCTCCCTTGTGTAAACCCCTCCCTGCCACCTTCACCCCCCTGCAACAACCCCAGGCACATATACACCTCCGCCTGCCAGCCCCTTGCAACAACCCCCTCCTGCCCACTTCTCCCTTGTGCCATACCCTCCCCGCCACTGCACCCCCTACAACGAGCTCCTTTTGCCTCTATGTAATCTCTTCCCTGCCACTACACCCCCGCCCCCTCCACCTCTTGGCTACCTCCACCCCCTGCAACAATCCCATGCACCCCCTCTCTGCCACCTTCACCCCCTGGAAGAACCCCCATACGACCCCCCCTCTTTGCAGCCCCCCATGTCCCCTGCACTTTGTGAACATCTGGGCCCCTGGGGGGAACTTGGTCATAGGAAGGTGGGGGCTGGACATTGGGCGGAGGGGGTGGAGTGGGGGGGATGCAAGGTGGAAGTTTCGCCTAGGGCGCAAAATATCCTTGCACCGGCCATGCTTGGTTTGTGCACATACAGGTACATGGCACTTGGAAGGCTAAAAAGTTCCAGACATTTTCAGAATGTCATAGAAGCCATTGTGTGTGCATGGAAAGGAATAAACCACATTCTACAGCCTCCTTTTGGCTTATGGTACGAAGTGAGCTAGCCTAACATGCCTCAGTTCTCAAGTGAGTGGGTGTGGATCTGTGCATGGCACCTCCACCTTCAAGCCATTTCATTGTCTCTCCACTGCACTGCAAGCTCAAAAAGCCCTGTTCTTTTTTTCAAGGCCCTACATCATGCAGCCCAATTGCATCTCAAAGCAGGGTGCAATCCAGCCCTCTCTGCTGTGGTAATGATGCAAGCCTCATACCTTTTGTATGCCTTCATGTAAAAAAACTCTTATGCTTTTTACTGTTAGGATGGCCTTCCCTAAACCTTTCTGCAGAGCTGCCTCTCTCAGTGTGTTCAAATCCCTTCTTTAAAGCTCACATTTGCCATCCTGACTGAGAGAATTAATAGGTATGGAAAGGTGGTAACACAGTAAAACTTAATGGTAACTTCAGGATTTGTACTCACGCTACAGATAAAATGTGTGATCTTGCAAGAGTTGCAGTTTCTCCTACTCTGTCCTTCCCTACCTCCCCTTTGGGAGACTTGACCAAGAAAAAAGGTGTTACCCATTAACATATTAAAACTACAACTGCTTTGTCCATGCTAGGATTTGACTATGTATTCATTACCATCTGTCAGCCTAGTGTGGACACATTTGTTGTCCGTTTATTACTTTCACTGGGTCGTGTTGAGTCTAGGCAGCACTGTTCAGGGCAGGGAATGTATTTTTTCCATTTGTTTGGCAAGAAAAATAATTTGTACCTAGTATGTTGCTGGGTACCTGCAAAATAATGAAATATAAAATAAAAATAATGGTGGATACTCTAATTAGGTATTTACACATAATTTACACTTTCTCTAGAGGAAAAGGACTATAATATCATCCCTGACATTAGAGCGAGAGGAGTATATAGAAGACCAAGGCCTCTGGCTCCAATTCTCTCTTTTATACACTTGTAAATCAGTCGGAATTCCACTGAAATCAGTGAAGTTACACTGCGGGTAAAAGCAGGGTGTGTGATCAGACATTCAGAACATTGGGTACCAAAGGAAATCTTAACATGGGCTAAATATTTAACACAACTAGGCACAAACCCTTAAAATATTATTTAAGAGCAATATATATTAAATAACCATTTTAAAAAGAAAACATAGGACAAGTGATAATGAATGGAAATTTAAGTGATATGCCTGAGAGACTGCAGCCCAGAGAGCCCAATTCTAGATTCAGTTCATAATGCAATGTCTAGGGAACCACATCTAGTAAATGAAAATAAAAGTGAGTGAGGCACATGCGGTTGCTCTACAGATCTCATGAGGCAGAAATGACTTGAGGTGGATACTGTCTCTGGCAGAACTGCTATAATAGGCTTTGACTTTCACAAAATAGCCTTACCCAATAATAACAATGGGAAATGCAGGGAGAAATACAGTTTGCTAATGTTCTTCGACAGGGCTAAGTTGATGGTGTCAAAAGGAACACAAAACTAAATATCCTTTTTAATTATTTTTGTCCGCTTTGTGGAGATCTCAAGGGACATTTTACAGTCTAGTTTATAATGGAAGGCCTCCCAAATATTGGCATAAGGGCAGGTTGGCAGACAGACTCGAGTGGTTTGATGACACCACCTTCTAAAGACATTCTGGATGCACAGACTGATTAAAGCAAACCAAGTATTCTACCATCCACCAAGTATTCTACCATCTGCCAAATCAATTCATTGGTTTTACTAGGAGCATACTGATAGTGCATTGATATGAGCTATGAAATGCATTGAAAAATGCTTGAGATATGCCCTTAATAATGCTAATTGAGACTGAAAATACTGGCTTACCTTCTTCTAGGTATGTGAAAAACTGCTGCCAGGTAGATTGCAAAAGAGAATTGTAGATGTCAGCCAAGCAGGTTGTATTGTGTTGAATGAAGGAATGTATTTGCTTAGAATAACATCAATTGGAATGCATCTTCCATTTAAAGTTATATGATCTTTTCAAGGGGACTGAAAATGATTTCTGATACTTTCATATACACATTTAAGGCATCAAAGCCAAAATAATGAGGTGAGGATACTAGTGTGATACAAAATGGAAGGATGATGCACTGACTTGGAGATATGGCTCAGACCAGCTTCCCTTTTAAAAGATTATTGAAAAATAAGTCAGGAAACAGTACAAACAAACACACACAGCAAACATCTGTCAAGGAAACATTTGTGGCAATGCCTAAGGGACAGTGCAAAACAGATAAGGAATCCCTTTTTCTCAAAGACCCCACTGGCTTCCTAGACCACGAGATTCTTCAAGTACAAGCACAAGTGAGATCACAAAAGAGCTAAAACTAGACACAGAATTCTATTCAAAATCTCCAGGAGACTCTTGAAGCCTGACATCATGTAAACCTTCTCAACAGTTGCAGACAAAAATGCGGAATGTTGGACACAAACTGGAACACCTGACAGCCTAACTTTTTAACCTGGGCAGCTGGATGACTGGTAGAAAACAGGATTGACTCACTATAAAAGAAGATACAATCTCAGGAGATTAGAGTTCTTGAACTCTCTGAAAATAAAAACAAAATAGGAATAAACTTCACAGCAGTGGAGACATACTGAAAAATCAAGCGAGATTGTATAATACTTGGCTGATAGGACTTTTGGCACGGAACGAGGGCAGGGATCCAACTCCCTTTATAGAAATCTCTAGTTGCAGAAATTTTAAAAATAGGCTTTAAAGGTGACCCATGATGTACAGAAAGATATTTTATAATCCCAATGCAGAATCTGTTAGGAAGTATAATGGGGAACATCATAATGTTTATATTATCAGACATATGTTGTAGGGATAGGATATTGGCTACACTTCATACAGAAACAAAACAAAAACAAAACAGATATTTATTTTGAAAGGTCAAAACACCTGCTTTTTCCAGATGTCAGTTGCCCAGAACAGACACAGTTAAACTTTTGGAATTAAGGAACAACTATTAACAAGGAATATATGAACTGCAATATTATATGCACTCAGGGATTGATCCCATTGACTTCAGTAGGCTTTGGATCGGGCCCTTCATGCATGCTCTAGCCTCCACCACTCTCACATCATCCCCATCTCCCTCTAACCAACACAAACACAGATGATTATCTTTCTTGCCCATTGCTCATGTCGTGCCACCCTCACTTTGGGATTGATCCTCTCCTCATTGCAGTCAAATCTCCCACTATTCTAAATGGGGTAGGATCAAGGCCTAAAATCCCTCTGCTGCATCAAGTTCAAGCTTCTTGTTCTCCTCTTCTAGGCTCTTCACAACTGTGACCAACCCTACTTTTCTGCTTTGCTCTCTTGCTGTGTCACCCCCTTCACTCTGCCATTTATGCCCTCAGCTTTGCTTCTGTCTACTTCTCTCACAGACACCTCCTTGCTTTCTTCCACTTCATCTCACACTCACAAAATACCCTCCCTGGCCTAGTCGCTAAGATCAGTCATGACCGCTTCCTCCAGATCACTCAGAAGACCTTCTTCAATTATGATGTCCAGACAAAACTGCCCACTAATAATGGTTTGTGATGAGCCGATGGGAATAGTTGATACTTATTAGAGGAAAACAATTTTATGTTTTATCCTTTTTCTTCATCCACCTGCATTGCTTGACTTAAACAGTGAACTCATTGTGAAAGGTACCTTCACAGGATCAACCCTTTAGAATAGCTAAAAGTAAGAGACTTCTGTGGAGTTACAAGGCAAGTGTTCACCATAATTAAATGATGAGAGAAGTTTAACAAGATATTAGTACACATGAGACTTATAAAATAATCTCTCTGAATTAATATATTTTCCCATCACTCAGATAACAGATCCACCAATGAAACTAAGGCCATATGACATGAGTTATCTAATGACAAATAGCCATGGACAGTGGAGGTTTTATATTTACCACTCAATGAACTAGTTCACTAACTGTGAAAGGAACCTTAATTATTACTACTTTTACCAAGATGAACCTTTTAGACAAAGTATTAGTTAAGGTTCTGACTATAATCTTTATCTTTTTTATATTTTCCTGCATTTTGTAACAAATTTGAAGAAATACATTAAAAAAAAATCCAAATACTGGAAGTCTGACAGGACCAGCTATAACATTAGAGGGAAGCCATTTGGTTATACAACAGCATAGCTATTATAATAATGATAAAGGCCTGAATCAAAAATGTATAGTCTTTTCATTCATATCAACAAAAGCTTAAAGCAAGTTAATTAAGAAGAGCATTTGTATTCAAAACTGGTGTGTATTTTCCATATTTAACCTGAAAATTCATTATATTTTGGTCAAATGTATTCTTATCAAGACTGTGTCACACACTTTTATAATAAGCAAAAAGAAAGCAAAAAGACAACTAAAGGTTATCCAAAAACCAAAAAAAAAGATCAGACATGCTAACTTTGAAATCTCCTGAGTTACAGTTCTTCAACCTCTTACTCTTCCTAAAATGTTTTCAACAGACATTGAGCAACATCACCCTAAAGCAATGAAGTTCTATCAATGTAGAGAAAGTGACACTTTGCTGGGAAAGCAGAAGTGGCGATCTATTCACTTCTTTTGTAGAATACATCTGATTCCTTCTTTTACTGGGCATAGATCAGGAAAAAATTCAGCATTTGATGATCCCTCAAATAGTAGATCACAAACAGGAAAATTTCAATTATGGTACTCAACCATCTTTGGTTGGTTTCAGTGGGCTTTTGATCAGGCCCATGGCAATTAGAATAGTCCCGAAGGCACCCTGTGTTGCTAGAATTCCTTACAGACATCCCAATCCTTTTCCATAACAAGCTCAGAGGGACTGAATATGGATACTTTCAGGATTAGTTTAAAGGTTTAGGTCCAGCTCAGGTAAGCCGTGGTAACCTAGTTTTTTTGCCGCCCCAAGCAAAAAAAAATGTGGCTGCCCCCAACCCCAGCCCTGGGCTTCCCGCCCCCCCCGCCCCAGCCCTGGTCTCCTCCTCACCCCCTTTTGCCCCATCCCTGGGCTCTCCCCCCTCACCCGCACCCCCCTGCCACCCCAGCACTGGGCTCTCCCACCCCAACTGCACCCTCCTGCTGCCCCAGCCCTGGGTCACTGGTAACTTGGTCCCAGGGCAGGTCATTCAGTCGGAATTTTGGACGTGCACAGAACACAGACAGGATTGGTTCCCATATGGTTACAGAACTGCAGTAAAGTGGAACAATTTTCAGCTTGTGTGATTGAAGGATATCTGGATGCATATTATAAGACTGTCCTACATTAATGAGGAAAAGTTGAGGTGCCTTTATTATTCTTTTGTTCCACTCTTTGTTTCTATGGGGAATTTGCCAATGCAATATCACTGTCTTCCTTTTAAACAAATAAAACTAAAAAAAAAAAAGGCCGTTGAAAATAGCAATTCCAGTCCTAATAACTACTGGGAAGCATTTCTTGCTCAATTTTATCCTACTTTTTCTACGGCAAGTTACAGTGGATCAGTATATTTGGTTTGGGAGAAATGAAGTAACAGCTGCCCAAATTGAGCTTAAGCACTCCTAAATTTTGAGGGTGTTCAAATCTGAAATGCAGGTGCTAGATTCCCTTTCTGAATATTAGCTAAATCTGGAAAGGAATAGTCAATTTCTGCTTCCATGGCTCAGAAGTGGAAATCCTCCTACATGCCTGGTACAGTATCTAAAGCTGCCCAGGTCCTCTAGTAGAGCCTCCCCTCCCTTACTTTTCATTTTAAATTCTAGTGGGATCCACGTACCTCCCTTGCTAGGCTTCAGATAGAGAGGTGCACTGTGCATTTAGTCCGCCCAATTCTTCTTTGGGGGCTGCAAGGTGAGGTCACACCAATGGAGTGTCCTCTTTTTTTTTTTAATGTTAAAATATGGTATCCCTATCATTCACAGCGGCCAGCTTTCCATTCACAGCAAGTTACAGCATGTCTCAGCTATGTCACTCGCTCCCCCTCCCTTTCCTGTTGATAGCTGCCAAGGGAATGCTGGGAAATGTGGTTCTTTCCCTGCTCCAGGGCTGGCTCTATAGGCAGGGAGCTAAACAAGGAACTACAGCTCCCAGGGCCCCCTGTTGGTTCTCAGCTCCCATGCTGGATCCCTGCCACCCCTGCAAATTTGCTGCCCCAAGCAAATGCTTGTTTTGCTGGTGCCTAGAGCCGGCCCTGGCCATGACTGAAATTTGTAGGCATATCCTACGTGAAATAAACTATCCTCTGTCTAGCATCTAGGGAAAGGTTGTTCTTATCTCCTTTTAGCAATCTCAGTGTAACGTAAGGATTATGTAAGTATATAGTGACTCTTCTCTCTAAAATGGGTGACCATCCAGTTCACAGTTGAAATACTTCAGAGCAGTGATACTGACCTCAGTGGTTCAGGAGCTAAATTAGTAATCAACATTACCCAAAAGAGCCACAGTAGTGTGAATTCATTGTTTCAGTTACGATTTTTATATATATACTATTCTCATAGCAAAATGACTGACCCAGTATTATTATTTTATCAACTACAATTGGTTAATAACTTAGTAAAAACATCATGATTGGTTAATAATTAAATCACACAGTGTTTTACTATCATGTGCTGCAAAGAGGAGGAGACATATTAAAGAGCCACTTGCAACTTGCAAGCCTCAGTCTGAGTATCACTGCTTTAGAGGACGCTTGCCCTGCCCATGCTGCAGCTGTTTTGTGTAAATAAAGCACTTCATTCACAAGCACTAAATTTACTGAAAAAAAAGAGAGGTCTGACAAAGTGACTTTTGTGCTATGACAAATTTGAAAGCGAGAACATTTATACTGAAAAATACAGGCCACGTGAATTTACTTGGCCTATATTTTTCAGTTCTTCTGCTGATATTGTTGAAGATTTATGTCTGATTAAGTTTGTTTTCCCTCACAATTCAGCTTCTACTTCTACCTGAAGTAAAGTTATAATCCTGGGTTTATGATTTCACAGTCTGCTGGCACAACATGATTGGTGTCACAAATTCAACACTATAATTTCATTGCAGGATTAAGTAGGGTAAGGTTTGGATTGCTAGGGAGAAAACTCTTATTTAAACACAATGCCATCAATCGTTAACATATTTACAGGAAAAATTAAGAAAAACACATAGAAGAAAATGGATTTAAGTATAACGAAGGCTAGTTTTTTCACTATGAAAACCCTCTTTAAGATTCATGCAGTTTAGGGCTAATTTCCGCCACCCTTGCTCAGTGAAGAAGATCCTATTCAACATGAACAGGACTGGCAGAATGTGGTTCTTAACTGGTATTTTTGACCAGAATATTGTTGGGTTGGACTGCTATCACCCATTGATGTCTTCTGGTGTTCACAGGCTTTACTTGCTGGTTCCTTGATAGCCTCAGTTTATAATCACATATAGTGTTAACCCTTATGGTACATTTCCTCATAGCCCTGACTTCCAATGTATAGTGTTTCTCCAGTTTTTTAATCGACTTCTTTGTGCCCATCATAAGGGCATTAAGATCTTTGTCAGTTTCATTTCAGATATAGTCAAAATGCTCTGACAACAATGCCTAAGTACTGACAAGTAAATAAGCTACCAAGCAGCTCAACTGTCTCAACAAAAAATAGATAAGCTAAAATGAACTTCTTACGGCACATGCATACAGACTCTGCCCCCAGAAAACACATCTGGAAGCAGATGGGAAAACAACCTGAACAATGCAATAGGAGAAAAGAAAAAACCCTAGCAAGAAATACCACTGAACAGAATAAAGACAGCAATTAGAAAGGAAAAGTGTTCTCAAATGTATGGGGCTACCTGGTGGATAGCCCTGCATGGGTGAACATTAAGAGTGAAATCCTGGCCCTGTTTAAAGTCAATGACAAAATTCCCATTCATGTCAATGGCACCACAATTTCACCCCAGGGGAGCAGGCACAAAAGGCCTACCTTCCTGCCTCTACTGAAGTCAATGGAATTTTTGTTATTCACTTCCACGGGAATAGGCTCAGATTCAAGCTTCCTTCCCTCGACATTTACACCCTTGTG
Source organism: Chelydra serpentina (assembly GCA_037349315.1). Lineage (NCBI taxonomy): Eukaryota > Metazoa > Chordata > Testudines > Chelydridae > Chelydra > Chelydra serpentina. The sequence continues at coordinate 4,264,476 of JBAIAC010000023.1, forward strand.
CAGGTGCCAGGAAAATCCTCTGTCTGCACACTCCCAGCACACAAGGCTACGGGTAGTAGCGATAAGTTGCCCAAACAGAGCATGCCCTTCTGGTAGGGAGCAGAGCTGAATGGGCAAACAATGCCCACAATAACCTGTTAGAGTGCAGCACAGGGCTTTCCTGCACTCCATGCAGAAATGGGGGTGTACTTAGGAGTTTAGCCCTGGCTGCCTTTCTCCAACGTGAGTGGTAGCTTTAGACCATAATCTTGCCTGAAACTATCAAGTAACATCTCATTGTTGGATATTTAATTTTAAGGTGCAATCCAGAGTATTTCACACATTGAAGATGGCCATGTACATCAAAAAGGAACCGGCAGTTTTAAGATTCTCTGATGCTCTAGGGGGCAACAGGAACCTTTCATAGATCACAGCTGCTATTTGGAGGGAGAGGATTATTCCAAGCCTTTCTAGAGATTCGGAGAATTGTTGACACCAAAACACACACTGGAGGCCATGTGACTCAGGACAGTGAACATGCACTCAGCTGTCAGGAAAGGTCTGTAAACATCAGAAAGAAAAGAAACCAAGTGGAGGAGCGAATCTGGTTTTCTGCTCAAACCAGCAATAAAGAGGCCACTTTGACACTGACAGGAAGTCAGATTTTTAATGCGTGTGATAATAAATGAACACAGCGAGCTGAAATCTTTCCAAACACAAGACAAAAGGAATGAAAGAATAGCAGGCAGTTTGTTGTGCCATAGTAGTCAGCTACAAAGCAGCATTTGTTATCCACTCACAAAACAACAATTTATGATTAATGTCGAGGAAGAAGGAAAAACGAAATAATAGATGAGAGAATGAATGATGTAGAAACACTAAAACAAAAATAGAAAACTTGTGACATTTCAACATTTACAATAGGATTTGAACTGACTTTGGTTTTCTATAGCATCATTCATCTTGGAGAGATCTTGAAGAGCTTTACAAAGCAATGTGTTGAAGTCTGGTAGTGCAGTGACTGCACATTCTGCTGCAGCAACCACTGTTCCCGAAGAAGCTGCCCACAAACAGCCAAAGACGTTAGAATCTGTTTTCAATATAAAGAAAAAAACTTGCATGTTCTGCAGCTATCACATAATTCCTCCCAAAGGCTACCACAGGAGCTTTAATTGCCACCTTGAACAAGTGTGACTGGATGGTACAAGGAAGTTGGGAATAGGCTACCATTCTCTTTGAAGTCATTGGTTCACATTTTCCTATATCAATGTTAGAGTACCGACACTGCTCAATGGTTATTCAGCAGTCCATGTTAAAGGTTTCATTTCCTTGTGGACGTCTTGGGTTAAACTTTTCAAAACAGACTAGTGATTTTAGGAGTCCCATTTTTGGGGTGCCCAACTGGAGACATCTGAAAGAGGCACTTTCTAAATATCAAGACTCTTTAAGATGTCTCAAGTTGGGCACCTGTAATGGGGTTTGCTACTCATGGCTAAGAAACCACCTTGTGGCCATGTCTGGGGATTAGCTGTTGAACAATCTGGTGCCTTCTCCTTTGGTTTCTCACCCTGCCTCTCCCCCTCTCTGGACTTGACTGCTCTCTCTTTGTAACTCAGGGTGCTCCCTTATCATGGCTTGGCCCTCCAACCAGGTCACTGTAGTTTTCCCCTTCTGCAGTATCAAAATCCCACTGGACAAACTGTCTCCGGCAGTCTGCCATTCCACTGTCCAGACTATGCCACTTCCCCAATGGCTAGCAGGGAAACCCGGACCTGCCCTCTACTTCGACTTCCAGCCCAGGGACAATATGTCCAGACAATATAATCTAAGGAATCCCAGACACTGTCACTGTTTTCCTGGGCTCTTTCCTGCCTTCCTTTCTCTGTCTTCTGGCCCACTTCTGGGTTACCACTGGAACATCCTTCATTCCCTGTGGCTATTTCACCCTCTCTTGGGTTCCTGCCAGAGAGTTTACTCCCTAGGATGACTCCTCTTCACCTCTTGCTCAGGCCCCTCCTCTCCAGGGAATGACTGCAGCCTTCCTTTCTACTGCCCCTTCTTCCTCGTCACTTCCTGGTTTTCTACCTGCTCAGCTGCGCATCATCATCAATTAGAGCTTAGCGGCCCTGATTCTCCTCCAGGTGCAATGTGTCACAGGGTTAATTGGCCCTTTCAACCCATTCAGGCCTTGTGTGGGATAGACACCCCATCGCAGCAGCCAAACATTGAGGCAGTCAAAATCACGAGTCACTTTTGAAGATTTAGGCCCTGTCCATAAGTGGTATGCCTATTGGCAGCCATAGCTAAAAGCCTAGTGACTGAATGGGCATGGTCAGTGAGCTGCCTCACCATTGCTCGAGCAGCCTGGTAGGGCAGTGATGCAGTTCTGTGGGGAAGTTTGTAACTTTTGACAGACAAACAGAGCACTATTGTTTCCTTCAGGAAACTAAATTAATTTAAAAATAAACTTAAATGGCAACTATTGAGAGACAAAGAACTATTGTTCAAAGGACGGTATCTCTGACAGAGCAGCAGCTACGCGTGCTGTACTCTGTCAGCAGTGGATGTAAGTAGTTTGGATGTGATGTGGTATTTGAACCCATCCCTTTCTGGCTCTGAGGTAAAAGTGCTACCAGCTCCGCATCTTGTTCTGAGAGAGAGACGTGGCCAGCAGCAACAATTCAGATAATAGCAGTGACAGGCATCAATGATGCTTCCTTTGCTGACCCACTGATAACGTTATGGATTCACATTATTATTCTTATATGATAAAAGTCATAAGCCTAAATGTAGTAAACTGCCTTAAATGGTGAAATTATCTTATTGAAGCCTACACTGGTCATCCGCAAAATGTGCTGGTGTTACCTTATTTATTAATTTAGATGTAAATAATAAAAACAACACCTATCCAAGAGCAGTAGGCGCCCTGACATTCACTCGGTGTCGCAATCATAAAACACTTGCAGCAACATTAAAAACAAACCTCCCAAAAGGAACAAATAACTCAACTTGGCCGGCCAGCCAAAAAGACTCCTCTGCAAAAACCATCAGACAAATGGGCTATTTTGGACTATATTGGGCAAAGCAAGCTCCAGAGTCCTGGAGCTCTCAGGGTATGTCCACACTACAATTAAAAACCCGTGACTGGTCCATGCCAGTTGCCTCAGGCTTATGGGGCTCAGCCTAAGGGGACTGTTTAATTGTGGTGTAGACGTTTGGGCTTGGGCTGGAGCGTGGGCTCCAGGGCCTTGCAAGGTGGGAGGGTCCCAGAGCTCAGGCTGCAGCCCAAGCCCGAACATCTACACCGCAATTAAATGGCTCCTTAGCCCAAGCCTGAGTCAGCTGACATGGGCCAGCCACAGGTTTTTAATTGTAGTGTAGACATATGCTCAGAGAGAATGCCCTGCCAGCAGCCCCCTCTGACTGCAGCTATGGCAGTATGGCACAGGGAGAGAGACCATTCCTCAGGTAAGCCAATCCCAGGACGTTTGGGGCTCTATAGGTCACAACTAAGAGACCAATAGGAAGCTAGTGCAGATTCTAGAGCACTGGTGTCATGTGCTACCAGTGAGATGCCCTACTCAGTAAGCAAGCTATTGCATTCAGCACCTGTTTCAGTCTCTGAATGGCCTTAAAGTGGAGCCCCATGTAGATCACACTGCAGTAGTTTTAGGGTATGTGCTGTCTACACAGCAAAAGCTGTGCATGGCCTAGCCTACCTGGGCTAGTTGGAATCCAGCTAACATGGGTAACAATAGCAGTGAAGGCAGTGCAGCACAAGATAGCATAAGCCTGGCACAGACCCTGGGTACATACTCAGTTTTCAGGTTCACTTAGAAGCCTGATTTTGCTGTCTTCACTGCTAATGTTACCCACGCTAGCTGGCTTCAAGCTAGCTTGGATAGGATATCCCTTGAGAGCTTGTACCATGTAGACATACCCTAGGTGACACAGGCATGGATAACAATGACCAAGAGAAAAGGTTGCAATCTTCTGGTCAAGTTCAGATGGTAACTAACTGACTGGTCATTGCTGTAATATGGTTGACCCCGCATTTCTGGGGGTCTAGAATCACCCCTACATAGCAAACCTTGGTAACTAAGGGCTGGTCTACACTAACCCCCGAATTCGAACTAAGATACGCAACTTCAGCTACGTTGAAGTCGAACTATCTTAGTTCAAATGAAAAGGTACTTACCCGGGGTCCACACGCGGCGCGCAGGCTCCCCCGTCGACTCCGCCTACTCCGTTCGCAGAGTAGGATTACAAGCGTCGACGGGGGAGCACTTCCTGGTTCAATTTATCGCGTCTAGACAAGACGTGATAAATCGAACCCAGAAGATGGATTGGACTCCTCCGACATGATGCGTAAGTATAGACGTACCCTAAGAGACATGCTCCCTGCATCAAGGAGACGGACATTACCCCTGCCCTCTCCTCCAGCTGCTTCCCCAGTCCATCATCACCACCTTAGATAAATAAAGTTAACTCAATAATGGCCTGACCCCAAGCTCACTGAAGTCAGTGGGAATCTTTTCACTGACTTCAGTAGGCTTTGAATCAAGTTCCATTTAATATCTATGGACTGGTCTACACTAACTTTGTAAGTCGATCTAAGTTACGCTTGTTCAGTTATGTAAGTTACGTAACTGAAGTAGACATAACTTAGGTCAATTTACAGTGGTGTCTACACTGCGCTATGTTGATGGGAGAGCGCTCTCCCATCGACTTAGCGTGTCTTCACCAGACCTGCTAAATCAACACCTCTGCATCAATCACAGTGGTGCTGATTTAGCCAGTAGTGTAGACATGGCCTGTGCTTCCATATATTTATTATGGGGAATACTCTAAATACTGTGGCAACATTATTTAGTTATCTAAGGCAAATTGGCAATTTTTTAAGTGGCCTCTGTATCGTGAATCACTATTCTTATTTGAATGACATTTGGCTGGGGCGGCGGGGGTGGGGGGGGGGAGAACCCACCTTAAGCACTATGGTTTTCCTGCCAAAGCTGACAGCAAAGGGCCTCCAAATGGCGTATGGCAGTGGCACAGCCAATGACATTTTCTTCAGCAGGCAGCTGAAATTGAGGAGTCTAACAGGGTTGTTGCCATTACTAAAATATGTTCCCTGGTTGAGGACTCTTCTCTGGAGATGTGGCCAGGAAATGATTTCTGAATCTGGTTTGCTCTGATTCATGGGGAGAAAAAAATCTCAACACACCAGTCCCACTACCTGCGCAGCTATGCAGAAATAAGAAGAGGGAGCAGGGAAGGACCAGCATGCTGTTTATCAGCTTTGGTGACAGTCCTCAATAGTTCTTTCACTTAAATGGCAAGGAAAAAGAAGGTAGGAAATCTATACATTATATTGGGCTAATTTCTGCTCTCAGTTACACTGGCTTAAATTCACTCCACTAAAGTCAAAGAAGCTACTTCAGATTTCATGAAGTGTTTCTGGGAGCAGAATATGGCCCCACTTCATGTTGTGCTGCCTTTTATCTTAGGTGTTGTTAAAATGAAAATACAAGTGGTATTACTATTGGAATATCTCTTCTTTAAACTCCTAGCCAGTCGGCTCTGCTTAAAGAAGAGAGAAGAAATACTTTTTGTCCTTGATTGTTCCTATTCCATTTGGGACTTTGTAAAATATTCAAAAGCATGTTAGTGATTTAGGAACCTAAGTCCCACTGAAAGTCAATGAGGAGCCCATGTTAATTAAGTATTTTTGAAAATTTTACCTGCGGCCTTCAGGTTGCACTGCCAGGCTTCCAAAAGCTCCTGAGCTTAATCAGGACAGAAAAATAACTTTTACACCGATGCCTAAGCATTAGGAACTCAGCTTTTAAATCCAACCATTGGGATCCAGATATTTTAAAAAATGCACAGAATGCAGAGTTTGCATCATTAATTTTGAGGTCAGCACATTTGCATCCATATAGCTATAGGTACATTAGAAACTCCTCAGTTGGATCTTGCCCTGCATGAGAGTAATTATTATCAAAAATTAATAGCCTCCATGTAGACACTTATGGTCAGCAATAATGATCTCTAAAAACATTCCTCCAAAGCATTGCTGAAAACCTTCATGACAGCTCTCCTTAGGCATATAGTGCAAGCAGAGGGAATTGCTTGTGGAAAAAAACATGTAATCAATTTTTTATTAGTTTTCATTTTGAAAGGAGCAATACAGTACCCACATCAAAAGGAAAGGTACAGAAATAGAAGAAATTACTGGATGATTACTTATACCCAGTACAAAACTTCAGCAGGCTAGATGATCAAAGCTACGTGGCTGAATGTCTGTGCTCCTTTTGCAGAGAAGTGAGAACAAGTCCATACAAGTCTTGCACAAAAACTATAACTGCATCCAAACTTTACATTTTTTACCAAGAATTAAAGCTGATCATATTTCCTTAACTGCATGCGCCCATGTACTCAAGTCAGCCCATTTATCAGAACGTATTCAGGTTCTAATCCTGCAATCAGAATCACTAGCCCACTTGAGCGACTCATGGGAGGGACACAAAGGGGGGCACCAGCTAAAGGGGGACACATGACCCCGCCCATGTGACTCCTCCCCATCCTGCCCCTAGCCCAGGGGCCCTGCGCTCTCCCCATCCCACATTACCGGAGACAGAGTGGGGGGTATTCCGTCCTCCTGCTGCATGCATGAGAAACGCCGCAGCGAAAGGAGAAGAGCATGCGGCCACCGAGCAGCCCCATGCCAGCAGCTTCTCCGGCGCAGCGGTACCACCCCCAGCCCTTCCATGCAGCTGTATCTCCTGTCTGGGATGGGGTCTGTACAGCCCCACCGGAGGAACTCCCAACGTGGGGTGCTGCCTCCTGGGACAGCGGCCCCACGTTCTGCTCCTTTCGCCGCAGTGGTTGCCGGGAGAGCCCTGCGGTTCAGTTTTGGGGCTCCACACAGATGCAGGTGTCCATACTAGAGGATGCCTTAGGCCCCAATCCTGCAAACAGTTATGCTTGGGACTACATAAATCAATGAGGCTACTCGTGTTTAAAGTTGCACATACATAAGTGTTTGCAAGATTGGAATCTTAGTTAGCAAGCAGTCGGAGTTACATAAAATCCATTAGCACAGTAATCCAGTAAATGCTATTGATGAATACATAGTGATCAGAAATGATCAGACTTTATTATAAAGCGCAGACTTTCAGCTCATGGTCCATGTTAATAAGCAGCTAAACTGCTGAGGTTCTGTGCTGTGCCTGTGAGAAGCACCACCTGCCGCTTCTGGGATGCTGCAGGCATAATGTAGACAGCCCTGGATTATTTCCAAAGTTACGGCAGCCTGTCTCCAGCTGCCTTGGGGCAGCTGCATTTCCCAGAATCTCCATAGCTCAATGTGCTGCAGTTCCAACCCCTTCCACCACCAGCCCAGCCCCTGGCATGCCCCTACATAAAGGGGCCCGTGGCGGATGGCCTGCCGCTACCTCTCTCATTTCCTGTGGGTGGGGACAGCTTCCCCAGAAAGAATTGGTGCATTTATCGCCCCTTTATGCTGCTCCTGTCCCTTTACCCCACATACAGAGGCCGGAGTAGAGATGAGAATCTCACCCTAGAAATCTGATTTTTTTTCTAAACCTCAGATGGAAGTGCATCCCAAGTAATGCAATGATCACTGCCTTCCTATATTATTTCCTTTTGTGGGGCAGTGTTAACAATGACGCTAAGGTGTGTGTGGGGGGGGGGGGGGGCATTTTTGCAAGGAGATATTAGCAGCTGTGCAGTTCAATTCTCCTTTGTGGAAAAACTTATGCTTGGTATTAAAACAATCCACCCCCAGCTGTACCAATATAACCCCCTTCTGTGTCTGCTACTCCAGCATCCTAGCTGGAATAGTGGCCACAGCCTCTCTGCTCTATTTGTGTAGGCTGCTGAGCCCCATAGAGCCACAGAAAGGCAGGCCCAATATCCCCTACCCTTTTCTAGTTCCACTTGTTTGGGGCAGTGCAGAGCAGTAGCATAGCCGGGAGGGGGGACAACAGGGGCAGCGGCCGCTCCCTCACTGAGCAGAAGTGGCGCCTTTTTTGTGCTCTGAGGCCTTTTGCTCCTGCGCTGCAGCCGGAGCGGAGCATTTTTTTGTGCTCCCGGCGCTTTTTTTTGCTCCTGGCGCTTTTTGCTCCCGGCGCCTTTTTTTAGCTCCGCTCCCCCTGTGCTCTAAACCTGGCTACGCCACTGGTGCAGAGCCCACCCACTCTGGCAGGTAAGTGGTACAAAAACACCCAAAGGTGGCTGCTTGGCCAAGACCATCTTCTGCAGGACAAACACAAGGGTTATGTGTCTGCATGTAGGCTCTCTGTGGCAGCGTGAATTTCCCCCACAGTGAATATCAGTGCTTGCTTTCATTCCATTGTTCCCATGGAGGACCTCAGGACTAAGAGTGCTGTATGTTCAATAAGGGGAGTAATTAATCTAATAGCTGTACACTAGCGGGAGCGGAAATGAAAAGCCTTTTACTGGCATCCTCATTGTTTAATGATAATTAGGCCCGAGTGTGACATAACTGCCCCCAATTTTTATTTTACGAATAGGAGGCAAATTCATTGCTTTTCCTACAGCTGTCTTAAAATCTGTTAAATCAGACCCCACATGAATAGGAAGCTGAAAATGCAATGGCATAGCAGTGTCTCTATAACACAGGGAAAAAGCAGTCTCTTACATACAAAATGTGTGAGGTTTTAGCTGCCTAACTTGTTCTTGTAATTTTTCAGTGCTGGTCTCCTGCAGCTCTACCTGCCTCATTTCCAGTTTCTACAATTGCAGGAGGCACATAAGAATTGCCATAGCTCACCAGAGCAGTTATTCTGGATTCCCGCCTCTGCAGCAAGCCAATACTAGATGCTTCACGGGAAAGCAAAATAAATAAAGAAAAGCAAAAGGTGCTGTCCTCAATCACAGTTACCAACCTGTAGCCTCAAGCATGAGATTATTTTAGTTTGCATCTTTATGCCTTTACTCCAAGGGGCCTATAATCATCTAAGATTTATTTGTAAAGGAGGATTTCTTATCCCATCCCACTCCCACAAACATATTTTTACTCCAAGAGGGGAAGGCAACCACTTACCCTATAAAAGGAAGAGAGAATTACCCAAATCAGAACCCGGGTGAAATCCTCTGATCATTCCATTGACTTCACTGGGGCCAGGATTTCACCCCAGGATTTACTGGAGCCATGCATAGACTCAAAGCAGAGGCATAGAATGTCTACCTAAAGTTGTACATAGCACTGTCATTATCTACTGAAGACTTGACGTCAACCTTTTTTATTGCTTAAGTGTGTATTGTATTTTTATTTTTAGTATAGGAAGATAAAAGCTTGTTCATTCCTGTTTCTGAGTATCACAAATCAATGAGGAAATTTGGCAAGCATTTGAAATAAAAGGCACAGCCACCTTTAGCAAGTTTTGGCAGGGTATCATCATAATTTTGAAAACTGCACGCAGGGCCGGCTCTCACTTTTTTTGCCGCCCCAAGCAAAAAAACAAACAAACAAAAAACCAAGCGCTTCCCTGCCCCAAGCCAAAAAAAAAAAACCCAAAAAACCCTGAGAGCTGCCCCGCCGAAACACAAACAAACAAACCTGAGCACCGCCCCCACAAGCAAAGCAAAAATAAAAGAGCACCGTCCCGCCGAAACAACACCCCCCCGAGCACCGCCCCGCTGAAACAAAAAAAAATCCTGAGTGCCGCCTCGCTGAAGTAAAAAACAAAACAAAAACAAACCCCGAGTGACTCTCTTCCCCGCTGCCCCAAGATTGGCCACCCCTTAGGAAAGTGCTGCCCCAAGCACGTGCTTGGTCAGCTGGTGCCTGGAGCAGGCCCTGACTGCACGGACAGAACTTTGAATATGTGGGTCCATGATTCTGTCCTATTAGGTTCTTATACTGTGCCCATCACCATGGTATCTGAGTTACTGCAAGTGTGGGGATGTTATTTTAACACGCTGAGACCAGTGTAGGTCTTGATTATATTTTTATTAAATTCGGACTTTCTGTAGAAAATGAGCTTAAGAATTTTCATTTCTAATTTAAAAGAATGTGCAGTCATTTTCTATCATTTCAATGTGCTGATAGGACTCTCCAGTCACAAAAATGATCCTGTAAGAACTGTGCTTCAATTTTAATATAATTGAGGATAATGGCACATCCATTGCAAAAGCACAATTACTGCCAAGTTACCATGAAAAGTTAGTGGTGCAATTCAGAACTGCTGCCACAGAAGAAGCACTGTATCAGCTCACTTGTATTACAAAGCTCCTACGGGTGCTCTACTGATTCTCAAAGGATACTGTAATGTAGATATTATAGGGTGGTTAATAGCTCTGTTTTGATGTCACAATTGTTACACGTGCATACGAATAATGTATATATAACTACAGAACACATGATTGAAAAGCCTATTTTAGTGCCATTTATGTTGAAAGAACAAAGTAGTCTTATAGTTACACTCAATAACATTAACCTATAATATTTCAAGTACCTGATTCTAGGAAAATCTTCATTTACAGTGGAGTCTAATGCACTAAACGGTTTACAAAACTGAGTTTGGCAAATAAACTATTGCAATGAGTACGAACCTCGAGCTCCCCCTTGTGTCCAATAACCTAATTACCAATAAATTTACTGGATTTTCCGACAGTCTGTCAATGCAAGCATTCATTTCGGTAGCTGGGTCTAACCAGTGCAACTGTGGAGCATTGTGCGTGTCAGTACAAAGAAAAATTGATAAGCCAAATAGGAAACACAAAGGGACCAAACTGCATTAATTAGACCCCTGCTGTGTGGCCCAATGTTACTCCCATATAAAAGCAGAAATCAGACCAAAGGGGGGAGCATGTAACTAATCGATGCATAGTATTGCTAAACCCAAGCGTTCAAAAACAATGAATTAGCAGCTCCCCTCCCCCAAACAAAATACCATATGGGATTGCCTTAAAATCATGAGATTTGTTATAAATAATATATTGTTTTCTTTTTCTTTGCCTTCTGGTATCTGAGACTTTAGGATTCATGTTTTCAGGATTTTCTCTGCACCTATGAGGGCTAGAAACTTACTTTTTTAAAAACAAAAGCTGAGATCCTAATATAATCCAGAAGCTGGGGCTATAAGAAAACACCAAATACCGTGAGACTTTCAATAAAATTGCAAGAGTTGGCCACACTGTCTTCATTCACACCCTGAAGAATGAATCAAATCTCTGTCTCTTTAGACATGCCTGCACTTGTCCCATTTTTCCCTTTTGTTCTTGAGATTAAGGCAACTGGAGCACATGGGGTTTTCCTTATGTTCAGTATGGATTTTAACTAGAGAGCAACTTTATTGGCCCTCTTGTGAATCTATCATTCACACTTCATTAGAACAGATTGTCCTTGGGGTTCATACTGCACATTCCACACAGACTTGTAGGATCAAGACCTCAACATCTTCCTGGTTTGATTTATATTGGTAGGTACCATTTAAAAAAAAAATTCCTCACAAAGATGGAAATGCAACATATCTACTGCTGCAGTCCCAAAGTGATAATTGGCTCTGAAAATCAGAATATATATTGCATGCTTTACATGCAGCAAAAACTGCAGACCAAATTTTCTGGTCACTAAGCTAAGCCAGTTCTAAGGAGAGTGTTTCATTTCAACTATTGTACTCCGTCTTTCAGGCCTTCCCCTTCCATACCAAAATAGCAGGCATTTCTGTGTACTTGATCCTGTCATACTAGCCCACATGTAAAGTCTCAATAAAGGAATTTGGTCAGTACTGTGACTAGAATACAGGAGTCTATTAAAATGGACAGCTGAGCATTGCAGAAATGGCAGCTTTCTATTTAGTTAACAGAGAAACAAATATTTCTGAAAAATAAATAAAATCTCCCCTGGAGAAAGGAAGACAAAATTCCCATGGAGAAAATCTACACTGGTAACTGAATTTTGTTCATATGCAAATAAAAGCCTACTAAAAATGACCTATTTGAAATCAAATGAATGTGTGCACAAAATTTCATGACAAAATCCCACAAAATGTATTGGTAATCACTCCTGCATACAGACATAAGCTATCTTGTGCCGAGTACTGCTCCTACTGAAGCCAATGAGAGATTTGACTTCAATGAGAGCAGGATAGGACCAAATGTTTAGACCCCTCCACAGAATCGCAGTAATATGCATAAGTGTTTTAAGATGCAGCATTTAAGATATAGCATGACAAACGGGCATGTATCACATATGTTAAAGGTGCAGGTATTTTGGAAGATCCATTAATGGGATAAGCCCCTTTAATTTTTTTCTAAATTGTATTTATAATAAAACATGTCATTAAAAACTGTCATGACATTCCTTAGTACCTTACATTCAGTTCTACTCTGAAAAGTGACTCTCTAAAACTGGCATCTTGGGGTTTCATGTTTACTGTCTTGCTCATGATTTCTCTAGTAAATGAATTCCATTTGCAAGTAAAAAAGTGATGTTTGAACTGGCAAGCCCTGAAAATATGACTGGGATCTATAAGCAGAGCTGAATTCATTCCTTCTCACACATCTTTACCAGTAATAAAGGTTTTGAAAGCTAAATTAGGCCCTCAGTGACCCTTGGCCCTGTACAATCCCCACTGTGTTCAGTGGGTTCACACAGATGTAATTGATTGGGAAATTCAGAAACCAATTCTGTTGATACACATGACCAATAGACCCAACCATCAATACGGGCTTGCAACAGCTAACTAGGTATTTCAAGGGAAAGGGGAAGCTGAAACCCAGCCAGAGTTCTCTGTCCGCTGGGCCAAGAACCTTGCAGGGGAGAGTTCCCCCCTTAGGGCACCAGAGTTCATGTGGCCTCAGCCCTGTTCCCAGCCACATAAGAAGAGGAAGAAAAACTCCTGGGAGCAGCCAGCCAGAAACTCAGCCAGTTCGAGTGGAGAGTAGTAGCTGCAGCAGGGACCTTCAGCCTCTGATTATGTCATCAGTTCCCCGTGACTTTCTACAATTCTTTATCCTGGACATTGTCTCCCCTGCTGTTCCTTCCTGCCCTCTCCCTAGCAGTCTCCTCACTTCGCCCTTACTCCACCTGCCCAGTCTCCCCTCATGTCTCTCCTTTACCCTTAGCCCCTTCCTTCACTGTCTCCTCTCCCTCCCTCTGTTTAGCTCCTCCCCTCCCAACACAATTCCACCCAAAACATAAAAATAACCCAAACAATTGTTTTGGAGCAGGGTTGTCTCTTATTCCATGTTTGTACAGTACCTACCACAATGCAGCTTCTCTCTCACCTGGAGTCCCTGGGAACCATAAAGGTAATATGGTCCTCAGGTGTCTGGGCACCTCCAGTGTACATGAATTTACCAACATCTCAAAATGGACAAACGCACCTTAAGAGGGGTGATACTTTGGGGAGAAGCTCTTGTCAAACATGTTGACAGAATTTAAAAAACAAAACATGATTAATTTGGGATCCATCTGAATCATGGTGCAGATTTAAGGACCCCTTGACCCTGCTGTACGTATCTGTAAATGAAAAAGTAAGCCTGACCAATGGGCCACAGTCACACAGCCCTGCACTCCACCTCCAAAGGAACAGAAATGGAGATGAAAAGAAGCAACAGCAAGCCAGAAGGTATAGATGGCAAGAATAAAAGAGGAATAACAGGGTTTTAGGGAATTGTCCAAAATATTTTAAATAAATTGAAAAATTCCTACCATGTTTCATCTGTTTTTATCTCCTTGTTTTCTCATTTCTCTTTTTTTCCTCCTGTTTTTTCCTGTTATCCTCTCTCTCATGCTGGTTAGTACCTTCCTGCTCTTTCTCTCCTCCTTGTGTTCAATTCTCATCTGTTCCCCTTTTCCCTCTTGCAGGCAATTCCTCCTCTTCCACCCTCCCCTCGATCCTTTAGTTCCTCTTTTCTCTTCTTAAGTACCAATGTCCTTCCTGGGTGTCCCTTTCCTCGCTACATCTCCTGAGTTCCCAACCCCACTCATCTTAGCATGGCCTTCCATCTCTGGCTTCAGCCTACTTACCTCTTCCTCCCCCTCTCCAGAGACAAGCACTCTTCTCTTCTTCTAGTCCCAGCTTCCTCTGCCAAAGAGTCTCCTTCTTCTCCCTCCAGCACTAGTTCTCTTGGTCCAAGAAAAACCCTTTCCCTTCTTCCTTAGCCAGCCAGAACCCAGATCTCATGTTCTGTTTCTGGAAAGCTAGACGTATTGGAGAAACAGTAGCAGTAAAGCGGGAGGAAAGAGAAGTTCTGATAGCCAGAGAAGTAGTCAGTTGGGAATGACAGTGCAAGATGGGAGGAGAAGACTGGAGCCAAAATTCTTGTAGTTTATGTGTACACTGGCAATTTTCAGTACTTCTCCCACTGGGGCAGACACAGCTGGTTCAGGGCAGCTCTACCCTGCTTCAGTCATCTAAGAGAATCAGGCATCAGAGCAGGGGAGTGGGGCAAAAACAACAAGAAGTCAGGAGCCCTGTGCTCTGAGCCCACTAGCATTTCTGTTGTTGCTACCAGTGGTGGAGCTGAACCTCTCCAAGAGGAACAGTGGGAAGGATCTAGTCTACCAAGGCCAAAGTGAATCTAAACTACATTCACAGGACTGTGATTTTATCTTTATATTAGAGTAAATACAGAGATGAGAATATTATATTGTGATAGTGTTGTGGAAGTCGGTAAAGGGAATTTGGATGCAGGCCTCTATATGAGCAAGAGTCAGGCTAACTCTAGCTGTGATAACGCGAGATTTGTAGAAGCGGGGACTGTGTGAGGCGAGGGGAAAATAAATATGAGAGAGGTTACTGTAACCTTGTATTAGATAAGAATAGAATGTAGACCATAACAAAATTAATGAGGAAAACAAGATATCAAGAAAGAATATGTATAAACAAATTGCAGTTGTTGATCATTACTATATGTAACAAAAAGTATAAATGCTTGCCTTAATTGTTTATCTTTGAGAGACCTGCCTAGGAGGGGGAAACCCTGTGTCCTAGTGCACTCTCTCCTCTTTGCAATTGCTTAGGTTAATAAAGCGTATCTTGCCTTGCTGCACCCAAAATAAGAGTGAGAACTCTGTTTTTCTCCGACAGTGTCATCCTTATGTTTGTTAATATTGTTTTTTAAAGCTTGCTTTTGCTTTTTGTAACTGGGAATATATTGATTGAGATTCAGTGTTTTGAGACTGTATCGAGCTAGCCAAAGATTTGGGAGACAAAACCTTGAAAACAAACAAACAGAAAATGGCAAAATGGAAAAGGAAAAAAGGGACAAAAAGAACTAAATTGGGAAAGGGGAAGGAAAGGGAAAAAACAAAAAACTAAAAAAATTCAATTTATTTTTCCAGAAAATGCCAAATAAACAAAAAAAATGTTCCTTTTTGAAACTGGCAGAATGAAAATTTTGATTTATGTGTGGAATTATGAGACAATTCCTACCATTTCTGGATCAGTTCTAATTGTTTACATATTTTACATTTCGTAGCTGAGATTGTGATAGGGTTTTTGGTTTTTTTTAACATGCAGTAATTCAGCAGGTGCTACTAAAACATGTTTTTTTTAATGCTCTATGATACTTTCACCTTTTATCAGCGTGTTTCTTATACTTCAAAAGGGAAAATACCACCAATTCTACATTAAATCTACTGCAGCTGGTGAATGTCTGAATTTATTAGATGCTCACTGTCTCAGAAAACAATTATTGATCAGTTTAAACTGCAAGTGCTCAGAATGCTTACTCTTGGGTATCTAATCCTACATAGTTTGTCTAAGCAAAGCCAGCGTCTACAGTGAAAATAAATGGAAAATAGAGAGAGAAGTTTGAACAGAATCTCTAAGGTGTACACTTTAATAATGAATGAATGGAGAGTGTGGAGTCTAAGGTTTTTATGACTCTTTACATGATGTCCTGTTGTTCTATGCTAGGCAGTACTATAAATGGTTTTAGTATGTGACAAAGAAGTTACAGGAACAGCAGATAAAAAGGACAAAAGTCCACCAGGAAATTGATAACTGAAAAACTCAAACTTAAAATAAAATATTTTTGCCATGATTTATTCATCTTCTTTAGGCCTTCTCCTGTATTGTTCTTGCCTATCTCTCTCCCTTTTCTGAGCTCCTCTCTACTGTTGCTTTCAGTGATATCTGTTGATAATTGCAGGCAGTGATAAAGTAGAGTCCTGCTAGCAACTGGTATGTTGGCTCAATAATGCAATCTCACTTATGGACAATCCCTAAAAGTCAATCTATCAAAAGAAGAATAAGCCTTCCCCTTTGTCCCAAGGGCAGAGTCAGAGTTTTATTAAAAAAGGAGGAGGGGGTTTCAGACAGATTTTGTTCTCAAGAGGTTTTTTTTACCATTAGATTTTTGTTTCCATTTCAGTACTGAAAAACCATGTGCTCCTGACCTCTCTTTTCTGGTCGCTCTATATAAACAAATCTGATGTAACAGGGCAGCAGTGAACAGTGGATTTACAAATGAAGGGCTGTGCATACAATATCTCATGTTTCCACTACATGTGCATGACAGGATGCTTTTCTTTCTGGAAATCTGTTGTTCTTGAGATATTGAACCCATTCACAAAACCCCATTTATAACCTATTCTACCCACACAGAGAGGGTCCAGGTCTGTTTTACTCTCTTCCCTGGCTCTCCTCAGTCACCTTCAGAAGGAATCTTTCACTCTGATGGGGCCTGGGTTCAGAGCAGGGATGGCAGATGCTGCTCACAGATTTGTTCTTGTTCGACGGTGTTTCAAAGCACCTGCACAGCTACAATAAGAAAAATTAGGGAGGACCCTGCTTGCAAGGGAGATATCCCTGAGGTCAAATCCTCACTCAGAGACAAATTCTATGGAAACCAATGAGTACCTGATTGTGGTCCTGGTGTCCACTTTGACTATGGCTACATTTGCTCTGCTCAGCACACAAGAGCATTACCATTCTTATTCCTCTGGCTCTCTCTGCAGCTCTTACCTCAGCTTTAGCCATCTCTTCCTACCTCACACCCCTCAACAATAACCTCTCCCTTGCCTTACCCACCTTCTTTCTCTTGTGTTGGCTTGTCTGATCCTTCACCCAAAGAATGTGCTTTTGCAAACAGAACAAGACACATTGTAAATGTGTAGTGCTATGTAAACAACCTCAACTAAATACTAATAGCTACTCACAAGACCTGGTTTGGGGGAAATTATAACTAATTCAGAACTCACCCATGTGTACAGTACAGCGAGTCTCATTTAAATTGTTCATTCAAACTGTTCTGACAGACCCCATTTCAGCAAGACACTTCATCATATGCCTGTGAATAGCTGCATTGACTTCAGTGAGACTATTAATGTGCTAAAAGTTAGGCACATGCTTAAGTATTTTGTTGAATTGTGGCCAGAGTCTGAATGAAAAAAAATCTATTCAAAACCAAATCAAAACCTATGAGCACTGATGGCTGTATGTGTCTGTGATCAACTGGGGCTAACTGCTCGATTAAGAAGGGAAGGAAAACCAGGAACTACAAAGAGGGAATGTGTTTGTAATTCACTCTCTTCTTTTGGGGGTTTGGAAGCATCTAGGGACTAGACTGATTCTGGGATAAGGAGAGATGGTGGGAATGATTTTGCTCTTGGTCCCACTGGTGTAAATTCAGCATCTGCACATGGAATTACTCAGAAGTTACACCAGTGTAAGTCAGGGCAGAATTTGGCCTTTTGGCTAAAATAAGCCCTGTTTTTTTGTGTATTTGAGTCAGCTCATGGAGCCACATTTCTGGGTTTCTGACTAGTGCTGAATCTCAGCTTGCTTGACCTGTGTGACTCTCACAAATTCACAGCCACTGGATTTTAAGAGACCAAACTCCTTTTTTACTTGGACTCATATTGTATCTGTGTCCGTCAGTTGCTGGCCCTCAGCTCAAGACAGAATTTATTACAGTTTAATGTTGTGTAGCATGTGTACAACTATGAATTAATCATTGTCAGAGAAGAATAAAGATAATTAGTTTCCTACTGTATGTCTTTTTCTTTAGCTGTTAATTATCCATGTAGGGACCTGCACCTTTTACAGAATCAGCACATTTACAGCATCCAAATGTCATTACTCAATCTCTCTCTGAGAAAATATTAAACATCTTTGATAAGATGTCTAAACAGCATTGAAAGTTAACTTAATCATCCAAATTTTATTAATTCAGTGGATATATTATTATGTGGAGATGATAACAGCAAGATTATTAAAATGCAGCAGACTGCTACACAGTAAACATTCATGTTCAAGTGTGTAGGCAAATTCTCCTGTCCAATTAATGTTAAAATGTTGCACAATCTTTCAGAATTAGAAAAATCTCTGTATTTAAATAGTTAGGAATGTAACTGTGCATTCTATGTACGGATGCTTCCATATTTTATTAAAATACAATAAAACAAGATACCACCATGTTTTGAGCAGACATATTATTACTGTACTGAACTAATACTAAACTACACAGAGACCATATGGCACAGTGTATAGAGTGCCAGGCTGGGTGTCAGAACACCTTTTTTATTGTCACCTCTGCCAGGGACTTTCTATATGACCTAGGGCATGTTACTTAACTTCTATTTATCTCAGGTTCCTTGTTGTGAATTGGGATAATGATGCACTTTGAGCTCTGTGGAGAAAAAGTAGCTATTTAGGACTAAATATTAATATTACTATGATACACTGAGATACAGAGAGTTTTTGTGTTATCTTTCCTCCAAAATAATCCTTCATTAGAGTATGAACTTTGATCCAAAGAGCATGAAAGTGTATTATTTATAGAGCTGTTCTGGTCACACACAAAAAAGAGGAACTTTTGCTAAAATGTTTGTTTAGTTATTGCATCAAATTTAAACATTTTCAGCCAGCTCTGGTTATTTACTGTATATCTAGTGAAAGGTCACCAACCTAACCACACGAATGAACCTCAGAATGTTGTTGTAGACCCGAGATAGAGAAATCTTATCCTTTTCCTTAACTGTAGGTTTGTAAGCCAAGAAAAACGTTAAGTATAAAATAAAAATTAACGGTTCAATTGTGCCAGTAGCCTCTACCCTGTATTAGGGGCAATGCAAAGTGCAATCTACCCCAGAGCTTGCCAGTGCATGGGAAGTGCAAACACTGCCACTCCTATTCAGGGAGTGCAGCATGTTCTAACTGGCCCCTGGGGTGGGGGGACGAGAGCTATGGCTCCACCTCCTTTCAACCCACTTTGGGGCAGCTAGCACCCGTAAGGCAACAGACCCCCTTTAGGGAGTAACAAGCTGGACGAAGTACTTGCATTTGGTTGCAGAAGAATAAGGAGGAGACATTAACACTGAATCCTCGCCCCTTACTTCATTGCATCCCTGTGCAAAGGCCAGTCAGTCTGCACCTTTAAGACATCTAACAACTGGAAACATGTCTCAGGGACGATTTTAGGATTTAAACCAATGGATGACTATATTGTTACTTAATTCAAGTTGATAAGACTGGTGTAATTGGAAAGGAGTTATAACTGCCAATATTTGAGCTCAGGCTACATTTAAAAGATTATATACATGCATGATATCTGTCTTTATAGCATTGGACAGGAGGAGATACCTTCCAAATTAAACTGGTGAGAACTCAGGACAGCTGTTAAACCAAATGACTTGGGTGGAAAGCTGGAAAATGAAATGGAGCCAGCACAAAACAAATATTCTGTGATATGAACACATGGCTAGGAACCTGTAGCTATGATTCTTTGAACTCAAAGTCCCTGTAGACAAGGACTTGAAAGTGAATTTCAAAGTTAACTTGCAAGAGTGGTCTTTTTCATACCACAGATCTCTAATAATGGCTCTCACCAAGAATAAGGTCTGAATATTCTCTCCCCTAACAGACAGAAGATGGCAGTATTTCAAAATATTAATATTATTTATAAAGAGATACTAGCTGGTTTATGCAGTTTGGATGCCTGCTAGTGCTATATTATTGCATTCATTAGAATTACAGGTCAGCAGCAGTGCTACACTATAATCTAGTGACTAGGATATCTGAGGGATGGGAAAATACGCTGCAGTGTTGTTATTCAAGATAACTCATTCTAGGGAAGGTGTATTAATACCTGCCTGCCGTGTGAGGTTGCCTTACATTATACAGAACACCAATGATTTTTCTGGAATCTGCAAAATGAGTAAAAACATTGGAGGTCATGAGAACTGAGGTCTCTACAGGAATACCACAGGCCTAGTCTCATAATATAAATGACCACCCCTTTGAGATCTATTCATTCTTTAACTGTTGGTTTCAGCAATGTTTCAAGAAATAATTCTCTAATGAGAATAAATTTGATTTCAGTCCAGATCTGTAACTAAAGGAGGCTGCCAAAGAATGAGTCTGGCCTGTTTTAAAACACAAGCCTGGGTTTACAATCTCATAATATCTCTCAAGGTATCCTAAACAAAAGCCATTCCCACATAAATGTCAACAAAAGTATTTTGAGCATTTTTGGTCAAAAATGAACAAACTGCTGAAAATTTTAGGAACAGGGCAAAATTGCCCTAGTCACATAAATAGAGTGAACTTTGTTTAGACAAGACATGGTTAGTACAAAGATTTGGTTATAGAAGAAAAAAAAAGAGATGTTCCAACCAAATAAATTCAATTCAATATGTTTATCATTAGATACGAGGCACAGAAGTGGCAGCTTTAATGGACACTTTCTGACTGTTTACATAGACTTCATTAGTGCACTTAGGACAGGCAGAGGAGAGCTGGTGGGGAAGATGGCAGTTTTGAAAATAAGATAGGAAAATATCTTAGTAGCTCTTCTATCAAACAATACCATTTCAATTATGTTAACTTACTTTATATGTTACCAAAGAAACCCTAAAGTACAAGCATTGTAGTAACATAGCCTATCTCATTCAACCTCCTTAGAAGTAATGACCAAATCCTAGCACTGTACTCTGGGTCTAATCTCGCCAATTATTCTGTTGGGGGAGGATCAGCGTGCCAGGAGATAAATGGAGACAAGTGCTGTGCCTCACATCTGTACCTTCAGCAGGAACCTTCCCTCCCCATTCACTGGCTTCTGTATTGGGCATCCGAACCCAGGACTCTTCCTAAAGAGGAAACCCACCATGTGTGAGGAGGAGACGGCAGAAATTTAACAAAAAACCTGGTAGTATTACTTTCAGGAGAAATGTCCACAGGGCCAATGGGGGCTCCTCCCATTATCACATAAAGAACCTAAGAGCCCTAGGACCCACAAGATCCTTCTATGGAGTCTTGGGGAACATTGTCACAAAGGATTCCCTCCATGTGTAGATCAGGTCCTCGTGGAATTTGTCTGAGAAAAGGCTAAATAAAAGCTGAGTGAGGCTCTCAGGATTTGACCTATTATATTTACCCAACTACCAAGGGAATGCCAGCAAACCTGGTGTTATAGGAAAACTTCTGGGCATGGAGGCATTATCTGGAGTCTCTCATTTTACTAATAGATTCTCACACACTGGGACATCCTGCTTATACTTTAGCACAATTAAACTCACTGTGATGGTTAGTTATGCTCTTCCTTCTCTCTTTATAATACATCTGTCTACCTACCAGTAAAAGAAGAAAAAAACCTGTCACTCAAAATAGTTGCACATAATAGCGTTCAATAATATATTTTTGTTTCTGTAGAAGAATTTTCTCATGGCTACTTGTGTTTTCATTTCTTTCCTGTGTCTTTAAGACCTACAAGTTTTACAGAAGGAGCCTTCAAGTACTTCGAAAAAAGGTTTTCACTAAGGCACCCTGGGAACCAAAAACAATACTCCTGTCTTTTACTGATGTGATCTGTGAAGCCTTAAAACTAATCTAAAAAACCTTTGTGCTATTAAAAGGGAAAGATCCCTTCTGGGGAAAAATATTTCTGTAGGGCATGATACACAGGAAAAAATAATCACGAAATGTACGAATCTTGATTACACATAGAAAATTGTTTCATTCGCTTCAAGAGGCGCTTGCTTAGCTATGGTCAAAAGCCAGTCAGAAGGAACGAGGTTGAAAAATAAAAAACTATGTGGGAGATCCCTGATGAATCAAAGGAAGTCTTTTGTTCCAGAAAGGAGGAGACAGCCACCCGGGAATGTGGCTTGCAACCTAGTTATGTGATTGGGAGTATTTTAGGGTCAGAGGGTAACAACTCAGGGCCAAACTCAGCCTGTGCAGTATGTATGGATTTGACCCTTCAGGCACTAACCCCTGATAAAGGAAATAAAGGAGATCTTATGTAATGTATAGGAATTTTAAAAGAGGAGATTACACATTTTCTTTCAGATGTTTTTCCAGTTGTATTGTCCTAGGGCCAGGTTCTGAAGTTGTTGTTCAGGCAAAACTCCCACTGAAGTCAACAGGAGTTCTGCCTGAGGAAGGACTGCAATGCTGACCCTTCAAATGTCAAACATCAAGTAACTGACCTACACTTTATTATGACGGCTCTTAGCATCGCTATCTGACTGCAGCCTCAGAGAATAACACAATAAAAACAACAATGGTAATCCCATTTCTTTGGGTGTGTAAATATAACCCTGCGTTGAGCTTGGTTATGGCAAATGGAAAAAATAGCAGCATTTCCATTTGGCATTCTGGGCTCAATTCTGCTCTTGTTTATACCTGCCCCCCAGTGAAATCAATGGCATTCCAAGGGTGTTAAAGAGAGCAAAATTTGGCTCCCTATATATTTGTCTTGAATGATTAAGGAAGCTACAGGAAATTATAACAGCACCAAGAATCCTGCACTACTCTGGTGCTGGCTGGATTCAGTCAGAACACCTGCTGACCTGCTTTTTCCTGGAGAACATAATGTAGCAACGTGCACTGCACTATAACCTGCTGTGGTCAGAAAATAATGCTTTGTGAATGTAGGTTTTCCTTGGCTCTCTGCAGAACTATACAGAATCTATGAATTTTTGATTGACAGAAATTCTATACTTAACTGTCTCCACAGGAACATCCTATTAAAAGTTATTGATTAGATATTCAGTTGACAACTCCATGCAATTTAAAGCCATCTCTCCATAGAAGCAGCTGGCTAAGTAATAAAATTCTAGTTCACTCTTTTAATCAAATCCAATTAAACTGAGGGCCTTGTATGTATTTTTTTCTGTGATGGCCTCTTGAATGTGGACTTTGCTCCCCTGTGTCCATCTCCCCTCTTCAAATACTTTCTGTGTAGGATTTTCAAAGCCACCTATGAATATTGGACACCCAATTTTTGCTAATTTTACGGGAACTGAGCATCCAAATACTTTATGCAGCACTGAAAATCTTAGCCTATGACTTTATTTTTTCAAAGTTTTATTTTTTGTAACTCATGAACATTGTTGGCTGACCCCGTATTTATCATCTTCCCCAAGTCCCTTTCCCTTGCATTTTAAGTGGTTGTTTTTTTAATGATGTTTTGATTATGCTGTATCGTCCCTTGGCTGAGGGAAACACTTCATAAATAAACAGCAAAATAAAATACAGCTCCTTTCCCAAGTTGAGCATGTCTGCTGTCCTGCTACACAGGTCCACAGAGAAGGACCATGAAGAATGGTTTTTCCCAGAACTAGAGAGGCATTAATAAAGAATGTCTTTCTGTCCAGATGCAAGCTGACCCAAATGTCTTGGGTCACGAGAGCTGCAGTTACAAATAAGAGGGCAATATACATTTGGGGGTAAGATTTATCAGTATAAATATACGGTTATTGTCACTGCTAATATTGCTGTTTGGAAATTTTTCATCTAAACCCTTTCTCAATGAAAAAGTTTTGTCTAAATTGAAATGTTTTGAAAAACATGTCTGCTTTGACCAAAATTCCCATGGCAAAAAAATATTTCACAGAGGAAAAAATGTATGTTTTGGAAAAAAATTGATTTTGAAATTTTTTAAATTGTGTTTTCAAATTCCCTTTACATTTTATTTAATTTTTGTTTGTTTGTTTTCCTCTTATTCATGACATGTGGTGCATAATATACACTTCTCCGGACATGTCATGATGTGACATTTTATAATAGCTGAAATAGTCTATTATTTTTTAAATTGTTACAGGCAGCTGCTACTTAGTACTGATTGAAACATCTTCTCTTTTCTAGATTTTATGAAGTATCAGACCGTTTTGTTCCAACGCAACCAGGAGGTACTTTGATTTAGAAAATAGGAAAAGGTTACTCTGCAAGGACTTGCGCAATAGGGTGGGACTCGATATGAGGAAAGGTGGCAGATCCTGTTCCAAACTGAGAACCAGATGAGGCCATTGGGCACAGGCCTCAGTAGGCGGTGATGAATAGAGCCTCCTGCCAAGAAGGTGCACCAGAAAGCATCATGACAAAAGAGACCCAATTCCTTCCAGGAATCTCCTGTTATGAGGTGGAAAAGGGGGTAATTTGCAGTGCCCTTTTGCAAGGTGCAGCGTCTAACCCTGTATGTCTATCAAGCACTTCTGGTCAGTGCAAAAGGAGTATGGAGCCTTGGCTCTACCCATTCCCCATTCTCTTCATCTATTCTTTTCCTCACTTACCAGCACCTTACACCCACATTGCACTGGCAGAAATGACTGTATTACAACAGAGAATCAAGCCCTCCAGATGTCAACATCTTTGTTTTGAAACGGCACCGGAGAGAAAAGGAATTTGGCCCCTAGACTCTAGAACTAGCTCTTATTCTCAGAACTTTAATATCCTGTTTCTCCTTGAAAAAAACTGTCTCCCCAGTCAGAGACAGGCAAAATCAGTCATCCAAATGCAAATATTTCACAGTCTCTTGCTCAAGCACAGATGAACGGCTGGCATGAAGAAAGTGTGTACACCCTGGGGTACTCTACTCTCTTAAGTGGATCACACTGTGGCTCTTTTCCAAAGTGAGGGTGCAGGAGTGAGTGTTTGAAAACATTTGTTGATTATGTTGGCATAGTTCACACCAGAAAGAATGAGCAGTTCAACCTACTCAAATGCACAGGAAAAAAATTAACTGATGGCAAGACTCAGAGAAAGAAAGAAAGAAAGAAAGAAAGAAAGAAAGAAAGAACCCCCCACCCTACTACAGCAAAGCTCAGAGCCGCTAATTCAGCCCTCTACTAAATTAGGAAGAGGCCATCTGTTAGTTCCGAGAAAAAATCCCTTAAATGATGAACAGAGTCATTTAGAGCAATTCAAAAGAAGTGTGAATTGCTGGAGCAAGTCTACTGGCTAATGTGTGCTGTGTAATGGCTCAGACAGCAGGGATAGTTTTACTCCAGAAATGTATTCCTGTGTCGGGAAAAAAAATACACAGCTCTCAGGGCTGGCAGCACCGAACTGAGGCTCTTTTAGACCTCAGGAACCAGAAGTGTCTGGGGAGGCTTTGCAAACAAAGAAAACAGCTAAAGAGAAGTTTCTGGGTTGGCTGCCTTTCGTTCCCTCTCTAAAGTTTCCATCCATAGGCCCTGACTTCATGGGAGCTCCGGGGCTCAAGCACCCACTAAAAAGAATAGGGGGTGCTCAGCACTTGCAGGGCCAAATTAATCTTTTGTGGGTCCCAGTGCTCAGATTGTGGCTTCACCCATGCTCTGCCCCGAGTCCCTGCCTCTGCTCAGTCTCTTCCCTCTGAGGCCCCACCTGCCGCTCGCACGAAGGGGCGGGGGAGGGAGTGGGCAGAGAACACCCGCTGGCAAAAACAGAAGTCAGCGCCTGTTTCCATCTGTCCATCCATCTAGCTAGTCTTGTTTTTCCTACAGCTTTCATCTCAGTTTTCTCTAAGCTCATCACCTCCTGTTATTTTATTCATCCCCCTTGATCTCTTCAATGTTATGCTGACTCCTCCCTTTTGGTTTCTTTTATTCTGTTTGTTATACCCATATTTCCATTTCTCTCCCCTAACCCCTCCTTAATGAAAAAGGCCAGATTCTGACCTCCCACAGGTTTTACATTGATGTGACACAACTAATTTCAGTGGGATTATTATAGTTATTATGGGTGGGACTTTAAAAAGGATTAAGAGAATTAGGTGCCCGACTCCCAATTAAATTCTAGTAGAGTTGGGTGCCTAACTCCTTTAGATACGTATGCAACTCTCTCTCTCTGTATGTGTATCAGTGGCACTTAGGGGACCCAAATGAAATAAGGACCTTATTGTGCTAGGCACTGTACAAATAGTAAGGGACAGTCCCTGTTTCAAAGACCTTAAAATCGAAAAAGATAAGACAGAGGAAGGATTATTTTCCCCATTTCACAGATGTGGAAGTGGGGCAGAGAGAGACTAAGTGAACTGTTTTGCATATGTGGCTTGGCATGGGTAAAGATGGGGAAGCCATGGTAGAAAGCTGCATTCCTGTGGCAAAGTCCTTCCCTTGAGGCACAGAACAAAACAAAAAGGGGTGGGGGCCTTTTTTCCCTTCCTGAGTTTGTAGAAGAGCTGGCAACTGAACCCAGATCTCCTAAAACCTGGCCTGGTACCTTTACCACAAGGCCCTCCTTTCTCTTGCCTATAGTGTGGTCCCATGCTTTCTGAGTACTGATTTAAAATTACTGCTGCAAGTGAGGTCAGATACCTCAAAGATTACCTGTGACATTTAAAGGGTCTGAAAACTCAGGCGGTGCTGGCAGGGATTGGCCCATCTTTACATTCAGCCTGGACTGCTGGCTAGCCTAGGTTTTCTTTCATTCGAATTTAAAAAAAAGAGGAGGAAGGGGGAAAAAAAAGCCCCCACCCCTTTTTGTTTTGTTCTGTGCCTCTAGGGAAGGACTTTGTCACAGGAATGCAGCTTTCTACCACTGCTTCCCCATCTTTACCCATCCCAAGCCACATATGCAAAACAGTTTTTCCTCGCCTCCTCTCTCTGCTTCCCGCTTGTACATGCTCCCTAGTGCTGCCATCAGCCTCACAGTGACAGCTTGTCATAACCATTTCAAGCAGATTGTTGGGCAGAGGGCGTGAGGAAGAAGGTGTCAATGGATACAAATGAATCATCAGTAACTAGAAGTTTAGCAATTCATAGGCAGTTACACATTATGAACTAAAGCCAAAAGCAGGTGAGCAACTGTGAACATCACAAGCACAATTGTATTAAAGAGTCTTTTAAGTCTAAACCCTTTTATATTTCATTATAAATTAAACTCTTTCCAGCTTAACAATGGGACTTTCCCCCCCTAGACTGATCAGAGCCATAAGAGCTGCAAGCTTCCTCAGCCCTATTGCTTCACTGAAAAATCATTTGTTTTCAGGATTATAGTTTGGAGACTGTACTAAATAAACAGTTCAAATCAGACAAGAGCCCTCTCTTCCAGAGATGCTGGGTGCAGGGAGGGGTGGGGAAAGAAGGTATCTTGAATTTCAAGTAGACTTGTGAGAACTAGAAGATCACTTATGTTTTGAGAAGAAAGAAAACATATTTTCATCTGGCACACACATCTCACCAGCAGAGCAACCTTCATGATCCATAAAAGTAACACCATGTATTTATACAGCATCTTTATGAAGAAGCACCAGACCCTGAAGTGTCTGATAAAACATTTCATGTATAAAAATATATAGCCAAGTTAGAAACAGAACAGTTCTGATACATCAAGGTGATGGGTCTGTTTCTCCACTGCCTTAGGGTCATTATCACTGGTATGAAGTGGGCAATCTTCCACACTCATTTTACACAGGTTTAAGTGACTACACAAGAAGCAGAGCAGGGGATAATCATGAACTCCAAAAGAGTGGCATTAAGAAAGAGCTGCTCATGTAAACGGCCAAGTTAAGACAGAGACAAGGGTTCAATTCCATTGTGACTTACAGTCATGCAACTTTCATGAGACACAGGTGTATATCAAGGCACAATTTGTTGCAAATTTCTTCCTAAAGCTGCAAGTAGGAGCTTGGAATCAAAGTGAGGGATCAACTCGTTTAGCTCAGTTAAATGTCTTGGCTCAGGGTCAAAGTAGCAACCGCACAACAGATCCACTACTGCTCAATGACCAAGGTAACACATTCTCCCTCTTCCAACCCTACAGAGCCCCTCTGCACTAAAGCCCAGATAGTTGGGTTTGCATAGCATGAGGAGCAGGAGAAAGGTTTAGCCCTGAGTGAGTAGAGGGCGAAAAGTTCTCTCTGAAGAACCTGTTTCCTATATTCAGTGCAAACATCAAAGCTCCAGAGAGAAGGGAGTTGGTTACATTGTTCAAACTGTGGTTAGGTTGCTGGGATTTGGTAAATAAAAAACATTTTTACAACTCATTAAGAGGAGTTTTGGGAAATGTTCTCATATCCGTTTTCAAGGGGTTGTGGAGAGCCCATATTTTCCTATGGGAGCATTCGTTTTAAACTAAATGTTCAGCACGAAGATGCAGATCAGGCTGAGGAAAAGTGACATGTGTTAGTACTTTATACAGCTGATAAATGGCAGATTATTAATGGGCTATTGCTTTTACCTGTTAAGTTTGACAAAAGGGCAGTGTTTAGACATCGTCATAAAACAACTGCAAACCAGCCCATGAAGATAAGTGTGTGTAACCACACGTGAGCTGGTTTTGCAAGAATAATCAGTTATTTTCATGTTCTGTTATTCTCTACACCACATGAATAATATTTTCCATGTGTGCGGCTGAAATTTCCACCTAACTTCATAAAAGCAGCACTGGTCTCTCAGGTCCTTGGAGGGAGCAATAAATCATGGAAGAGATGGGCTGGAAGGAACTTTGAGAGGTCATTTAGTCCAGCTCTCTGCACTGAGGCAGGACCAAGTATACTTAGACCCTACCTGACAGGTGTTGATCTAACCTATTCTTAAAAACCTCCAATGATGGGGATTCCACAATCTGTCTTAGACTATTCCAGTGCTTAACTATCCTTACAGTTAGAATTTTTTTCTAATATCAAATCTAAATCTCCCTCGCTGCAGCTTAAACCCATTATTTCTTGTCCTCTCTTCAGTTTATACTCTGACATTATCTTTCCTTTACTCTTCTATGCCAGCTCTCTTCGTTAAAGTAAACCACACATGGAAGCTCCTCTGATCCATGTTTGGAGGGGACCCAATGCACATAGCTTAGACAATCACTTAAGGAAGTAGAGGTGGATCAGCCACCCTCTCAACATTACCCTGTCAGGACCTCAAGGAAAGCCTTCAATGAAGTACACAAGTGCTGCACGTGCAGAGCACAGCTGGAGAGGACCAAAGGCTGAGAGAGGCTGGTGAAGTGCATCATATCCTCTTCCCTGCAGCCAGGGTCGGCTCTAGGATTTTTGCCGCCCCAAGCAAAAAACATTTTGGCTGCCCCCCCCCCCCCCGCCCCGTTTTTTTCTTGCCCCACCCCCGGCCCCACCTCAACTCCACCCCTTCCCCAAATCCCCAGCCCCGCCTCCTCCCCCACAGGTGCTACATTTCCCCCACCCCATTGCTTCCTGTGCCCCCCCCCCAACCACCTGACCTTGAACTGGTACAGAAGCACAAGGCCCACATGGTTTTGATATTTTTGTGGATTCCCAGGGATACACAGAGCTGGGGACAGAACTATTGCCTGTAAGGCAACCTCGTAAGAGTTTTGGTTCTCTTGCTCCTCTGCCCTGTAGATATTTAATAGGATCAAAGTTACAGGTCATTATCAGGCACCATTTATTTCTCTACTGCTTGTTCCAGAAGGCAGCATCACTATAATTTTTTACAGACCTTAGATTTCAAACATCATAATTTCAAAATCTGTCTATCCAAAAATATACTGTGTCTTTACTTCTATATTAGGGGACAAAAAATGATGATAAATTAACCTTCATGGAGTATAAATAGTACTATGTTATCAACTGGAAAAACTGTCCACATTTGCAACTAAGCAAAACAAATTTACTGGCTTCAAAGGGAAATTCCCTTTAAAAAAAAATCTTTGCTCCTGGGATTAAACTATAAAATGTGTAGCAAGTATGTGCTGATTCATATAATTATTTAAGTGCAGATAACCTGTTATCAGGTAACACCCTGCCTTTTGAATATTTATGCTGAAATATTCTGGGGTAGGGATGAACTAAAATAGCTAATGCACAGGGTTTGCCATTAAGAAGCCAACGGTTACAAACAGATATGATACAGTGATAACATAAGAACGGCCATACTGGGTCATACCAATGGTCCATCTAGCCCGGGGCCTGTCTTCTGAAAGTGGCTGGTGCCATATGCTTTAGAGGGAATGAACAGAACAGGGAAATTATTGAGTGATCCATCTGCTGTTGTCTAGTCCCAGCTTCTGGCATTTGAAGGTTTAGGGACACCCAGAGCATGGGATTGCATCCCTGACCATCTTGGATAATAGCCATTGATGGACCTATCCTCCATGAACTTATCTCATTCTTTTTGGAACCCAGTTATACTTTTTGGTCTTCACAGCATTCCCTGGCAATGAGTTCTACAGGTTGACTGTGAGATCTGTGCAGAAGTACTTCCTTTTGTTTGAAACCTGCCTCCTATTAATTTAATTGGGCGACCCCTGGTTCTTGTGTTATGTGAAGGGGTAAATAACATTTCCTTATTCACTTTCTCCACAGTATGCATGATTTTATAAACCTCTATCATATTCCCCCTTCATCGTCTCTTTTCTAAAATGAACAGTCCCAGTCTTTTTTAATCTCTTCTGTATGGAAGCTGTTCCATATACCTAATCATTTTTGTTGCCCTTCTCTGTGCTTTTTCTAATTCTAATATACAGTAACTCCTTGCTTAACATTGTATTTATGTTCCTGAAAAATGCGACTTTAAGTGAAACGATGTTAAGCGAATCTGTAACATTCAAAGGAATGGATAGTTACTATCATCTAGAAAGAAAAACATAATTCAACGTAATTTAAATGTCAAAAGCCTAGAAGGTAATTAGTATAAAATACTTTGTGTAAAGGTAAGGTTACCTAACTGAGCTGAAAGCAGAGGGAAGAGCAACCTGGCATCTGAGCTCTTCTGAACGGTTAATGGATTTGATCATCACAAAAACCCTGTGAGGTAGGGAACTATTATCACCATGTTACAAAGGGGAAGCTGAGGCACAGGCCAGGTCAAGTCACTTGCCCAAAGTCACACATGAAGCTTGTGACTGAGCCAGCAGCTGAACACAACTCTCCAGATTGTAAGCCCAGTGCCCTGTCCACTACACCAATGTTTCTCAACCTTTTCAGCTCGGTGATCCCTTATTAAAAGACAAACTTTTTGGTGGCCCCCTGTTCTTACTCTTACTTTTACAATATCAGTGGTAAGTCTATATAATTTTTGGTGTGTGTATTGTGAAAGGTTGAGAGAATGCCTGACCTTGAAGGGCATGTGTGTGCGCAGGAGCAACATTTTCTTTGCTTTAGGCTGTAATAACATTTTCAATTCCTCACAACCCCCGATTGCCTTTTGTAATCCACCAGTTGAGAAGTAGTGCACTAGCTCATCCTTCCTGCCCTGCTAATCCATAAAACCATGGACATCAAAGTCTTCTCAGAGTAACTGAGTGAGACACGGTCTGATATGAGGTCATACATGAATGACTGCTGTGATATGATAGCCCAAAATATGAACTCTCCATTTTAGGTTCCCCATAGGTAATTTCTGGACTCACACACAGAGCTAGTCATATACCTCCAATCCTGGTTAGACCACTTTCTCCCTCCAACTGGACATAAAACCTTATGCCCTGCCAAAATCCAAAAATTACTTACAGCAAATTGTACCCAACCAGTAGGAAAAGGAGAAGAGTTAATGAAGCATCACGACGTCTCCCTTATAACTGCTGTAGAGACACGTGACTCAAGTATCTAATCATCCAATGCCATTGCCCACACAAATTGTTAGGGTTCTTTGACAGCCTGTGATAGAAAATGGATGCAGCATGAGAAGTTGAGCATTGGTGGTGGAAAGACTACCTACGCCTATGGCACATCATAATGGTAACTTTTCGAAGTGCTCTCTTCACTAGTCTGAACAAAGCATCTAAACTAGGCCAATTTCCCCTTAAGTATGTAAAACTGATTTCTTTGGCTAAATGTGGAATTCTGTTTAAATCCATGTTCTGGGCCACATAAAATTGAAGATATCATTATGTGAGGAAGTAAATATTTAACAGAAGATGATAAAAACTCATCCCATCTTTCCTTTGAGTGTTCTAAGGACATTTTAGTTTGCTGGGAGTTGTTCGTTCTCTATCCATTAACACATGGAAAAGAAACTAAATTCCACATTATAGTGGAGTAATATTTGGTCATGAAAGAGCATCTAAGTAAGCATCCTTAAGTTTTAAAATGGTCAGCAGTTTACAAATATGATAAAGAAAGTTTATCTTAAAAAGAAACGTGAATGAACTCAAACACATCCAAATAAATTTAAAATCCAGCACATCTGTCCATGCTGAACAGAGAGTTGCACATTTGAAAGCATCTTAAAATTCAAATACTGATCTTAGCTTCATGCTTCAAAGAGAACAGCCTAGCCAATGAGGAGTGTTTGGAATTAATGTATTGGAATGAAATCTGCTGATTGCCAGGAAGTGTGATGAAGCCGACAGCCAAACATTTTCTGGGATTGTTTCAAAGAAGTTATACAGGACTTGGATTATGAATATCCCGGAGGAAGAAGTCTGTCACTCCTGATTAGTTTATTAAAATGATCCTGTTTCATCAGCTAGAATGAATCGGCTTACTCCTTGCATTTGGTAAATTTTCCTCCTCACATTTTTACTCATGGCACATCCAGAAGGCACTGAATTTTGCTACATTCTGACACTTTCCATAGAGGACAATTATTAATAATTCTTCAATGCATGAAGCTGAACAAAATTCCTTAAGATGATGTCAAATAGCGAGAGATGCCAAAAACAGGCACAAACAGTAATTTAGCTCTGTCAATAGCACTTTCCATTATGTATCTGGACATGCCCTTCAGCACGGCCTTCCAGGCTTTCTTCAAAATGAAGCCTTCTTAATATTAACAATCATGGTTCCTACTGTTGACACTGCAAAAGTATCTCATATGCAATTGTTATAAGTTAAAATAAATAGTAGAGGCTCAAATACTGCATCCATTGAAATAACTGAAAGATCCCAAGAAGGGTGCAAAACATTTATATTCATTTTTTTGAATGTCAAAAGAAGTCTGGGTCAATTCTTACTTGAGGGCTGATTCTGATACCCTTCCGAGTAGGACCTTATTCTATTCACTACTTGCTGAGTAAGATGCTATTCAGCGTGAGAAAGAGAATCTTGTAGCAATTTCCCCATCTAGCCAATGTACCATTTCACTGTGCATTTCCCCCCATTTGGGTGCATAAGTTAAACATGAAATCACTGTCAATTAGAGGATGCTAATCTTTAAAATGGAAGTAATTAAAAACTGTTATCATAGTAGTTTGCATGTAAAACTGCAACAGCGGCATCAGCTTTTACAACTCCTCAATGCAGTCTTCCAGAGTATTATTTGAAATAATGCTTGAAGCCCCAGTGAAAACAGAAGTGAGGTTTTCTTTTCCTTTAATACTTTTGTCATCTTTTACATCATTGAGAAAATAATAATTCTTCTGAAGAAAAAAAAATACCTGCTGGTATCATTAAAAGGCGTAAACCACTGCGAGATATAACTCTCTGAAGTCACAGCAGCTATTTCTGTCAAAGAAAAATACAGCAATTTATAACTCCACTCCCAAGTTTTATGTTATTGCAGAAAATTTGGTCCTTTAACAATTAATCATAAATCAAATCACTGACAAGATATTGGGCTCCCATTCCTCTGAGAGGGGAGTGGAATGTATCTCAAGAAGTAAAAACAGCAGGCTGTTTGCCAATTTCTCAGACCAAAGCCCTGCTCAGGGATTTCTGAATTTCCTACCATAACAGTCATATGGAATTTCTGATTCAGCAGTAACCTAATGACCTGGACAGCCAAGAGTCAGATGGAGTCTATGGGTTTTGAAATGAGTTGCTGTTTTGGAATACTTAATGAATTTAGTGCAACAAGAGTTACAAACCCTAGTGGAATGGTTTCTACACTGCATTTTTGCTGTACATGAGGGAAAGACAGGGGAGAAGCTAGGGGAGAAGACTATATATAAATGGCAAGAGTGTAGTCGTCATTTCAAGGCACAGTTGAAGAGTGTGGGACATGAATTTTTCACATGAGAGATGGGCAGTTGGTTTCATTTATTCAATGACCATTCAAAGACACTCACAGTGATGAAATACTGGAGCCTTCACATTAACAGTGGTGTTAGATGTCTGAAGCAATTCATATCGAAAGCGAGAACTGCAAACTACCAATATAAATTGCTTTAAAAAAGTGTTAAAACTGTCCAGAATTCCTGTATGTGTCATTTATATTGCTGTATAAATAGCTACCAATAGCTTAGGCTGCATATTTATCTAGTTTGCTTGTTTGTGAGGTAGGATGCTGTGTATGACACCTACCCATTATATTTTACATGAAAAAGGATATAGTCAAACAAAAAGATGGAGTTCCTTAGATTCATGCAAGAGACTTCAAGTGTGCAAAATTAATGGCTGTTTTTTTCTCTGCCCTCTAAAGTTAGCTGGAGCCCTCCAGAGAGAAGGATTTGGTGGCTGAATCATCCACATTGGGAGCAGTTCACCCTTCAGACCAGTGGTTCTCAACCCATTTAACATTGTGGGCTGCATATGCAGCTCTCTGGGTATTATGTGGGCCACATCCACACAATACATATACTACCCATATGGCCCTGAGGATGTCACATGGGCTGCAGATATGTGCTGACTGGGCCGCAAGTGTCCTGCAGTTGAGAACCACTACTTCAGAGCAACAAATGACTCTTTCTTACTAAACTTAAAATAAAATGACCCTCTAAAAAAAACATAGTAACTGGATACATCTTAACTGTTCGGACAGATTTTCTTGCTGATCAGCCAAATAGTATGTTCCAGCCTCTTGCAGATAAGGGTAAGAACCAAGTGTTCTTACTCTTTTCATGGAGGAGTGTAGCATTTTGAGGTATTGTTACCGGCATGGAGGACAGGAAATGTGGTGGCCCTGGTATTTTGAGATATTGTTAAAACAATAGCAAGGAACAACATTTCCGTTTCTGGGAAAGATGCCCTAATCTAGAACTAATGAACTCTGTCTAGCAACACAGGACAGGCCCATGACAACTAGCTAAACACCCTTAATTTCATTTGCAACAGACCACAGCACGCTAAATCCTTTGACAGAAAGCAGTGTCGGAGGAGGCACTTATAGAGGCATGAGAAAATAGGAACTGAATTTCACATGTGC
This sequence comes from Chelydra serpentina, assembly GCA_037349315.1. Lineage (NCBI taxonomy): Eukaryota > Metazoa > Chordata > Testudines > Chelydridae > Chelydra > Chelydra serpentina. The sequence continues at coordinate 4,299,670 of JBAIAC010000023.1, forward strand.
TTCTGGTAAGGTTTTAGAACTGAAGCAAATTCCTATTCAGCCCAGGAAGAATGTAAGGAAGTGCACCGGCTAGATGAATGGGCAATATAATGACAGATGAGGTTGAATCATGATAAATGCAAAGTCATGCACACTGAAGGGGAACAACTGAACTGCTCATGTACCTGGCAGAGTTCTATATTAACTGTATTGATTGGAAAGAGACATTGCTGGGCATTGCTGTAGATAGACTCAGTGAAGTCCTCTGCTCAGTGTGCAGTTGTGGTCAGAAAAGCAAATAAGATGTTAGGATGCATGAGAAAGACCTGTTTCATTGTTTTCCCATGCCAGGCTCTTGCTCTGTGTCCTTCCCTGTTTGTTGATGTAGATCACGACTGCAGAATGGTCTGTTCAGATTACAAGGCTGGAAATTTGATCTGTGAAAACTAACAGGGCTCTGGGGACTGCCTTGAGTTCTAACGTCTTGATGTTGTAGTTCCTGTCATACCAAGAGTCCCTGGGCTTAAACCCAAGTGGTTAAGGTCTGTGGTCGGACGGCTTGTTTTCTTCCCTGGATTACTTCCTATATTGGTCGATCTCCTCCTCAGGGGGCTCATATTCTCAGCATGGTTCTGCCCTAGGGTCAGGTCCCTTATTCCAGTTCTCAACATAACAAAGGAAAGGGAATTAAGAGAAATAAAGATTGGCACAAACTAAGATTGGCACAAACTTCTTGTTCCTAGCAGGATCCTCCAGCTGTCTGTCCTACTGCTCTGTGCTAACAGGCATCTGAAGGTAGCTTGGCTCTCTGCTATGCTCCTCTCTGGGAGCTGAGGATGAGAGGTCTGTCCACCTCCCCAGGCTGGAGCCTTCTGAACTGAGCTTCTTCCTTTTTTAAGGTTCCCCCTCCAAGACTGGCACAGCTCACAAGTGTGGTGGGTGGGGCTGCTTGAGCCCAAAGCTGCTCTTTAACCCCTTCTTGCTTGGTGTGGGATCTGTACCCCCCACCACAACTGAATATTGGCTCTTAAATCCTGGCCTAAGCTTTTCACAGATAGGCAGAAACCTGGAAATGAAACAGAAAGGAGAGCTCTGCAATGCAACCAACTGAAGCTGGATACTGAGCTCTTATGAAAACCTTAACTGTGCATCATGGATGAAAGATCCATTGGTGCTACCTAACACCCGTTTACCAAAAAAAAAAAAAAAAAAAAAGCATGTTAAGTCAGTCTGCCAAAGGTATTAATTTTAAATTACTGAAAAGAAAAATAACATAGAGGCTATTCAGAAATTATTTCCATTGCCATTTCTTTGCCATTGTTATATGCCTGCTGTGTATTTTCATTCTTTGGAGCACTTGATAGAAGGAAATACTGTCTTCAGATTTACATTGCAATGTTCAAAGAGGCCATAGGGAGATGCACTGCAGCACTATGATTTCTGTTTAAATACACTGTCATTTTCCCAACAAAGCACAAGAAAATTTAATAGAATTTTCTTCAGCCTTCAAGCTGGTGGCTTGCAGGGGTTCTGAAGAAAGAATCATACAGCTTTCAGGTAGTCATGGTGTTCTCCCAGCCTTTTTGCAAGGCAATTCCACACAGCCTTATCAGGATGAGGGACTAGTAAGAAGTGCTGCTGCCCAATCCATAAACCAGGCTACATGTGAAAGTGATATGCTGGTGTAACATCTGGCACCCGGACTGTTGTTCCATATTCAGACCTTGATAGCACCTGGACTATGGATGATGGGCATTTCTGTCAGGCATGTAGCACCATCGTCAACCATGAACTTCAGTTAACTGAGCCCCATGCGGCCTAGGGGACCGATCACTGGTATGGAAAAAGCATCAAGGATGTGACAATTAAAGGGCAGGCCATCACCTCCCTGCCTGCAACATCTCCCATGACTCTTTAGAGACCATTCTTTTGGTCAACAGAGTTGGGAATTTTTTCCAATTGATATTGGAAACTTCAGATGGTCTGTCCTCATTTGTGTATTCCCTTGGCAAGAAGCAACACCGCTAATACCAAATAGCAAGCTTACTGGAGGGAGTAAAATGGGGGAAAAAACTGCTGCAGAATGTTAAATTAACCCCTCTAAACATCTTCCACACTGACACTTCAGAAACAACTTACTTGATTTGAGATGGCCCATTCACACAATTCAGGTCTGAATACTTACTGTTAAACTAGTGCCTAACATCTCTGTGAAATATTGCTGGCTGCCTAATTTCCATATCATTTTCATACCTAGCAGTCCTGGTGGAATTGTCAAGTTGCTACAGAGGCAATAAGCACAGGACTAATATGTAATCTTTTTCTTTCCTGTGGGAGTTTGCAGGCAGTTCTTCTTCTGGGTTTCTCAAAAAGAAAAGCTGTATTTTCTCTGTTTCTGTGTTAGAACTTGGAATAGGAAATCCTGATTAACATTTCTGCAAGGAACGTAGCTCAAATCCTAACTTGCCCTCAATTTAAATAACTGCTTAGTATATCACTTTTAAGCTGTTATTCCGAAACAAATTTTTTTTTTTAACCAGGACTCAAGTGTGTCAGCGGAATACACTAGAACAGTGGTCTCCAAACTTTTTTATGCACAAGATCACTTTTTGAATTTAAGTGCAACCCTGGATCTACCCCGCCCATTCCCCGAGGCCCCGCCCTGCTCACTCCATCTCCCCTCCCTCCATCGCTTGCTTTTCCCCACCCTCACTCACTTTCACTGGGGCAGGGGTTTGGGATTTGGGAGGGGGTGCAGGCTCTGGGCTGGGGCCAAGGAGTTTGGAGTGTGGGAGGGGGCTCCGGGCTGAGCCTGGGTCAGGGGGTTGGTGCAGGAGGGGGTATGGAATGTGGGCTCTGGGAGGGAGTTTGGGTGCAGGAGGGGGCTCCAGACTGGGGCAGAGTTTTGGGGTGCACGAGGAGGTCCAGGGTGCTGGCTCCAGGAGAGGGCACAGGGCTGGGGCAGGCGGTTGGGGTGCAGGGTCCTGCCGGGTGGCACTTACCTTGAGCAGCTCCCAGTCGGTGGTACAGTGGGGTTAAGGCCGGCTCCCTGCCTTCCTCGGCCCCACGCCTCTCCCGGAAGTGGCCAGCATGGCCCTGCAGCCCCTGGGGAAGGGCACATGGCTCTGCATGCTGCTCCTGCCTGCAAGCATCATCCCCTCAGCTCCCATTGGCCACAGTTCCCCGTTCCCGGCCAAAGGGAGCTGCGGGGATGGTGCTTTGCAGGCAGGAGCAGTGGGCAGAGACCCCCCCCGCACCCCCCCCAGGGGCCGCAGGGGCATGCTGGCCATTTCCGGAGTGGCATGGGGCCAGGGCAGGCAGGGAGTCTGCCTTAGACCCACTGCACCTGCCAGACTTTTAGCCGGTGGACATCGTGCTCGACTGTTAGAGGTGCCAGAATCGACCAGTCAATTACAATCTACCGGGTGGTGACCACCGCACTAACGTTTTCAGAAAATCTACACTCTCTTTACAAAATGTCTGTACCTTTACCAAAACAAACATAAATATTTCAAAGTCTGGACTGGAACAACTAAGGGATCCTGCCAGTCACTCACTATCACCCCAATCAAATGATACCACTGGGCCAACCTTAAATTTGCCTCCTTGTTCTATTCTGTAATGAAAATATATAGCTGGGTGCAACTGTTGATTTTAGGTATCGTTTATTAAACGTGTAGGTCAGACTTCAAAGGTACATACTGCAAGGGTACATCAAGTTAAGTCTGCGTTAAATGTATTTTCTCATCGTGTATAGGTGTTGGTGGAGCACAGGACTATTTTTATGAATACAACTGAAATGATTCAACTTTATATTAGAGTGACAAGGTGGGTGAGGTAATATCTGTTACTGGAGCAGCTTCTGTTGGTGAGAGAGACAAGCTTTTGAGCTTACACAGGGCTCTTCTTACTTGGAACCAATACAGCTACAACAACAACACTGCATGAATTTTATGAAAGGATTTTTTTAACATCATAACAAAAACTTTTCTGATTTCCTCCTAAACATCCCCCCAAAAAGTTTGCTCTGGGATAAAATGTGACATTTGAAGTTTCTGGGGAATTCGTTATTTTCTGGGAAGCGGCAGGGTTGGGTGGAAAGAGGAGTTATAAAGCAATTGAAAATTTGATTTATCATGGGAAGCCAGCATCAACCTCACTTATTCAATGGCTATAGCCTGGCTATAATACATAGAAAGAGACACTTTGGAACACTACTATAGTACCTCAAGTTGCTTTATTTTGCTTAAAGCAATGCTCCCAATTTAAATTCTGTCTTTATAGTTTATAGCAGAGGTGGCCAAACTGTTAAACAGTTAAAGTGCAGCTCTTGCACCACCCATTCCCCCTTCCCCTATTCTCCACCTACCAGACTGAGGGGGAGGAACTCAGGACCTCTGCCGTGCGGTGGAGTAGGGGCTTCTGCCCAGCAGGGAGCAGGGTATCAGGGCTTCAGCCCCACAGGGTGCACCTGCCAGGGCTTGGGGCTTCAGCAGTGGCAGGGCTGAAACACCGAGCCCCGGCAAGTGACTCCCGGCAGGTGCACCCCGACTCTCAAATCCGTAGATTGTAGTATGCTGCTCAGCGGGCCAGTAAGTTTGGCCATCCCTGGTTTAGAGAAAATCCAGAAAATGCAAATCTTACTAAAAATGAACTCCAAGAACATCTAACATATGTTAAGGGCCAGAGCCGTTATGCCAGCAGGTTAGGAGGATGTGCACAGCATTGGCTAGAGACCAAGAATAGACATCATGCTTCCAGGTGTGCTTAGAAGATCATATGCAGCAACAGCCCTATTATACCTTTAGACCAATGTGGATTTTGCTTCCCCCTGCCCATCCACGCAGATACGCCCCTTCTTGGGTATTAAGCAATGTCAGTAGCCTCCCTTGCTTGAGATCCATAGATTATGAGGCCAGAAGGGACCATTATGATCATCTGGTTTGACCTTCCATATAACACAGGCGATAGAACTTCCCTGATTTATTGCTGTCACTGGTGTGGGATCACAGGGAGGAAGGGTGAGGGAAGAAGAGGACTCAGGTACCCTTTCACTTTCTGGACATTTAAACTGTGACAGCTACAAACTGGATCTTAGCAATATTTCCTTTCCTCCTGGTTTCAACACAATTACTTTACTGCACTTACACAAATACTTGCATGCTACAACTTTCAAACCTCAGTGTGTGAAGTTAGGCTCCTAAATAAGAGTTCAAGACTTTCACATCAATCCACTTTTACAATATATTTTTTTTAATTGGAAACAATCATGGAAGCAACAACAAAACACCATCACCCTGGAATTGCAGCCCTCTTTTTCTACCCAATACAATTAGATGCACATCAGGGTGTGGTGGTTATACATATTGTGTATGCAAAGACCATTTTAATAGGAAGCATGGTTTAGGCTTAGACTATGCTCTGCAATTGTATAACCATTTTACAAGTCTGTTTTGGATATTTTAAAATCAAATGCCTGTCGTTTAACTAGCACACAACAGAAGTCTCCTCTAGCATTGAGAACAATTATTAGAAAGTTAATTACCAAGCTTTACATGGTTAAAGTGAAGGTCTCTTCATGAGCACTGCAAAAATTGTCTACCCCTCAGAATGTTTGCTACTGTACTTAGGAGTTTTAGGGTCTCCCCCATGATTGCTTCCTGCATCTTCCACTATCACTGTGAGAACACTGGATTGGGTGGACCACTGGTGTGATCCAGATATGACAATTTGACTGTTTCCAAGTAGCCATATTTAAATCTAAATCCAAGCATGGCCCTGTGACTAATTTCTACAAGAGATTTCACTGAGCTTTATTCTTGCATTGTTAAGTTAAACCATGTCTTGCTGCTCAACACAGAGCAGAGTTATTATTATTTTCCTACCTACATTTATACATAATACTTTCATAGTCAGACTAACGTTACTTGAAGTACATTTGTGCTTCTGTTGGAAGACCTAAGATCATAGAACAGGAGTGGGCAAACCTTTTGGCCCGAGGGCCACATCCGCATTGTGAAACTGTATGGAGGGCCGGGTAGGGAAGGCTGTGCCTCCCCAAACAGCTTGGCCCCTCCCCACCCCCTGACTGCCTCACAGTGGGCCATGAATGCTCACAAAATTAACAATTCAAGCCCGCAGCCCCGCTCCCCCAGCCAGAGTGCGGCGAGCCCGCGGCACCGCTACCCCGGCCGGAGCTTGCAGCCAGATAAAAACGGCCCACGGGCCGTAGTTTTCCCACCCTTATCATGGAAGATTATCTGAAAGCTTGTTCCAAAATGGATTAACCCCTCCCCCCAAATAAATGTAAATTAATTACCTTCTAAAAAGTGACAAAAAGAATCAGAACATGCAACCCCCACGAATGGATTCACTGTCACATTCCATTTACTCAGGAAGAGTTTAAATATAACAGAAAGTGGAAAAGATTTTAGAATTTTGCCTCATTTGGCATACGTGTCAGTGAAGGAAAAGGCGTGTCACACATTTGCTTTTTGTCATGCTAGAAGCCAAAAAACATGACAGTTCTTTTGCTTTTCTTCGACACGCAAACCATAACATTCTGCCCCTTTCCCTCACATGATGGTTAAATCATTTGCATTCTGTTCTTGTACATGTAGTGGGAGGTAAAACTCAAGTCACTTTACAAACCATAGAGTAGCAGTGTGACTGCAGTTTTACTTCTGAAGAGCTTTCTGGTGGCAGTGCCAGCTAGGTGGGGCTTCACCAAGGTTGGCCACCTCTGGAAAACAGAGGACTGCAGAGCTTCAATGCAAAGCTTTTCTGCAGCTCTGATACCATGAAGCTTGAGTGTTCCAAAGGAGGAGTAGAGCTTCAGTCCTGTGATCAGGATCAATGTAACCATACCTACAGAGTGATTAGCAAGCATCAGTAATATACTCTGTACAAACACGTCATATCTGGAGGTGATAATCATGTGATAAATTGCACAGGTAATTTATCACATGCCTATGACTGCATCACATGCCCATTAATCCATCTCCCACTGATTCATTCCAACATTCCAAACCCTGGGGTAGCTTTAAATAGCCAACGTTTTTTCCTAAAAGTAACTAACCTGCCAAATAAATGTCTGCCTTTCCCCAGCAAAAATGTGGGATTTCTCCCCAAATTTCCATCCTGGGCTTCAGTCAAGGGAAAATATTTAGTCCAAGCCCACTGCCAGCTTATCTAGAAAAATATTCAGACCTTGGAGTCCAAAACCCCATGGCCCTGCATGGTTAGAAATCTGAGTTTGATTCTGTCAGGAAAGGTGATTCCTTGACTTCCTACTGGAACCCAGAATGGACTCCCAGCCCTGGAAGGGCCCATGATATTAGATTTTGAAAAATGCCATATCATTTTCATAGAAAGAAAAGTTGTTTAATGTCATTTAAAAGTGATATAGACTTAATTTTCATTTCTAGCTGCACCTGCTCTCTGCCTAATTGGGCTAACTGGGAAGGTTCTCAGCTTGCAGTCAGTAGAGCTATGCTAATTTACACCAGCTCAGGATCTGGTCTAGGAAAACTCAAGCATAAGGCTTTAAAGGCAGTACAAGATACAGCCTCATTAGAATTCTCTGAAACACTGTTTTATTTTGTTTTTTGCAGGAGGCAAATAGTGGTGTGGCAGAAAGGTTTATTCAACACTCCTTTGGCTTCTCCACCGTTGAATAATGCAATCATCTCAAACTCTGTTGATAAAAATCTTTAAACCAGATGATAACCTCATACTATACACATGTAGAAAATGACAATTTTGCATTTTTTGCAGAATTAGCATATACTGTGTAAACTAAAACAAGAACCTACTTTCATATTCTCTTATTTAAAAAGTCTTTGCCTCTATTCATATTTTCAATGGAAAACTCAGTAAAACATGATAAATACTGTATTAAATTTATAACTTTCTTTTTAGTCTGTTAAATAGTATTTTGGACAAGCTGATGCCTTAGCACTTTTTTCCTCTGAACACCTTGATTTGGTGCTGTAAAGAACTATCTATTTCTCTCCCTACCACACTTATGGGAATTGAACTGAACAGAAAGAAAATAAGGTTAAAAGACAAAAGAGAACTGAATGCTTCCATTCAAGCTTCTTCCATGTGTTTCTGAAAATCTGTCCCATTTCTGGAACAGAGAAATGTGCTATGTCAATTGCTGATAGTATACCTACAGCTTTACATGGTTATTTCTCCCATTGCTGACTGCAGGCATTGATGTCTAACCTGCCCAAGTTCCTCTTCCTCAAAATCCCCCAAAACATTTCTTTAGGGGGAGTTTAACAAATAAGAGCATAGGAGTGGAAGGGACCTCCTGGGTCATGGAGTTCAGTCATCTCCATCATGCACATGACCATGATATTTTGCAGAAGCAGGAAGAATAAAGTCAATACACCCTGACAGCAGCAAAAGGTGTTCAAACTGAGGAGTATAAAATCAGCACAGGTGTGCATGGGGAGTTTTTAAGTTTGGGTACTGTTAAATGTTTGCTTTCAGGTAGCAAACTGTAGATGCTGACTTTAAAATAATGTGCAGGTGTGCTGCATCTAAACATTTTGCTTTGCGTGCACTGTGCCTTCACATTTCGATGGAGTCTCCAATCGACAGTTGCAGTTGCCATTTTGTAAGCTAGAACTGATTCAACGTTACCAAAGAACATTTATGCTTGTTGTTCCTGTTTTGCCATCTTTTCCCTAAACTAAAAGTAATTGACTCTGAAGGATATGTTTTCGATTTGTGAATGGAAAATGTAACAGGTAATAAAGCCTAATAAATGAAAATTCCTAGCTATTACAAAGCACATTTCATGAGTACATCTCAAAGCGCTTCTCAATCTTTAATGTATTTAACCTCCCAAAACCAACGTGGTGGTGTAGGCCCCTTGTGAGGGTCTGAGACACCAATTGCACCTTCTCCTCTCTCCACTGTGGAATATCAGAGCTAATGTTGAGTTCCTTGAGAGTCTGGTTTCAGGCTGCTGAATTGAAATCACTCTGGGCTAACAGTGCAAATGAGCACTAGGGATCCCCTAACTACAAGCTGAAATCACTAAAGAGCTAAAAGTCTTATGAGCTGAAATCACTGAGCACTGTGTTAAGTAGTGGGGGAGCCTGAAGATAAGTTGCTGAGTGGCTAGTGGAGCAGTTGGCAAGACAGCTGATGGTGTGGTGCTGCTGGCAAAGCGGAGCAGTTCGTGGGGACAGTTGGAGCAGCTTGCAGGACGGCTGGTGGAGCGGCGCTGTTGGCTGGCGGAGCAGTTCGTGGGGACAGCTGTAGCGGCTTGCGGGAGCAGCTGGCGGAGCAGAGCGGCCCGTGAGACAGCTGGCGGAGCAGAGTGAAGCCCCACAGAGGGGTGAGGCAATCATCTTCATGCCACGTAAGGTGCCCCTTACCTCTCCCCTCCCCATTGCTGCCCAGGTGGGTGGCGTGTAGCACCCTGCAGATAAACTTTTGAACTCTGGGACTGGGCTTTTGGGTTCTTGGACTTTTGGGGACTTTGGGGGACTTTTGGGTTGCTGGACTCAAGAACCCAAGGGACAGGACATGGCCCAATTGGCTGGGGTGGGTCTTGCTCACAGTTTGGTTTATGGATCCTACTTGCGGTGTTTTCCCAATTTAAGACTGGTGTCGTTTACCTGCTGTTATTAAAGATTTTCTGTTACACCCAGGCTCTGTGCTTGCGAGAGGGGAAGTATTGCCTCTTCGAGGCGCCCAGGGGTGTGTATAGGATTTTCCCAGGTTACTGGGTGAGGGCTTGAGCCGGTTTTGCATTGCGTTGTTGAAAAGGGAACCCCTATGTACTGAACCTGGCCCTTGCTGCTGTCAACTCGTCCTGGCAGAAGGGTTACAAATACTATGCCTTTTAAATGAATAGTGTTTTTTTAATAAGTGCTGAAATAAAGAGCATAATACAATCTGATGAAGGAAAGGGAATTAAGATGAGGTGATGCAAAAAAGGAGGTGAAGAAAATCTAAAGATAATGCATTTAAAGGTTATAAGAAAACAAAAACCGTGAACAAGACATTGATTTGTTTTCCAAATACACAAGAAAACTGTAAATGGTAATATGACAGTCCGATTGCATTACACACTCAGAAGACACTTGAAAGCATGTGAAAGTGCCAGTAATAAAAAAAATCACATTCGGGCCAGTTATGTGTTTTGAAGATCCCTTTGGAGCTTTTTAAATAAGTTGATTTCTGTCATCAGTATGTTTTTGTTTGTTTATATAGCTATTACAATAAAATGTTCCTGTAGGTACCAATGAGAGCCAGGGAGCTAATATATGGCACGTTAACAATAATCCAGCCTTCAGGGGGAAATACCAGGTGTAGAAGGGTGGAAAAGATTCAAGGGCCTTTCTTTTAACCACCTCACCCCTTTCAGAGAGAGTCAAGAGTGGATGCTGGCAGACAAAGGTGGAGAACAAGTTCTAAAGAAATCAAATCATGTTTCATTTTCTCCGTTCTTGTGTTCCACAATACAGTGTTTCAGTGTAATTGCAAGGCAATTGTGTGGTCTATCATGTTGAACAAGTTGGGCACCGTTGAAACTAAAGACCCCCAAAAATTCATGGCTCTCGTAAAATCTCCTTTACTAGAAATGCTGCACTACAGATTTATGAATGTCAGATACATTCCTTGGCTCATAAGAAATTACTCTATTTCAGAATGTCGGTCGGTGGGTTGCAACTTAAATGCAGAGAGAGTTGAAGTTGCACGAGTATTTCCATTTTAAAGGGCCCTTTTCAGTGGCTTCGGATTTTCTCAAATATTACCTTGAAGGCTAACATTTTGCCCAGGGGATGTCAGCCTAAAAGCTTATATTTTTGGAAAGCATAAGAAAAATTGGTCCAACTCTCTAACACATATATACTATTAACTATTTTTTGCAACTTTTTAATTAAGATCTTTAGTGGTTCAGTGGAAGGTTGCAGAAACTGGAAATTTGGCAGAGATAGTGCTACATTCCGCAACCAATTACATCAGTGTAAATTCAGAGTAACACCATTGACTTGAACTGATTACTCTGCGTTTACAGCTGTATAACTGAGCAGAGTCCCTAGACCCCAGATGTGGCCTTTGCTGGTCTGGTGAATATACAAGATTGAATTTCTATTGGATCTGTGCACATGTGGCATTCTGAGGGCCAGATAGCCACACTGCATTACAGTGGGCTACATATATAATGGTTTTTCATATCCAGAGCACTTATAAGTAATATCTAACTAATAATTAGAAGAGAAGGTCCACTCAGTCCTGGATAAGGACCTTATTGCTCATGTGTGATGTGTAGAAGCTGACCTGGAGAATGTTATATCATAGCAGGGCCTTCTAAAATGTCTGTAAAATTCATCTCAATTGTTGGAGGATGGTTAATTACAGCTTTCAGAGTGGTAGCCGTGGTAGCCAAATGGTGTCGCTAGCCTCTGTTTGCCAGAAGCTGGGAATGGGCAACAGGGGATGGATCACTTGATGATTACCTGTTCTGGTCATTCCCTCTGGTGCACCTGGCATTAGCCACTGTCAGAAGACAGGATACTGGGCTAGATGGGCCTTTGGTCTGACCCAGTATAGTCATTCTTATGGCCAACTTCCAAAGTTTTCAGATGAGGATTAAATGAGTAAGAAGTTCAAGGAACTATCTTTGGCACTAGCCAGTCGCTGTCCCTCGAAGTTGCAAGAGGTAGCTGATAATGGAGAATAGTGAATGGTGAAATAAGTCTGTATGTCTATTAGTACCTGTGTATGTCCCTAGATCAAGAAAAACATTTGCCTTTCACATAGCAAATCCTACCTCACATGAGACATAATTGTCATTTAACCTTTTCACTGCCACTGAAAAATATGTTTTAAGTCTTAAATTGAGCATCTATTCAAATGAAGAGGACAGCAGGATGTACTACTTATCACCAGCAGCCCTGGACAAGCACACTTGATAGCTGTACCCAGTACACCATTCAGCACAGAAATGATCAAAGGATACCCTGAATCAAAATCTTCATTGAGAAAAGAAGAATCAGTAAGATGGTCAACAAATCAAGTGTTAATGTCCCCAACAGTTCAAAATTCTGCTCCAGCTTACGGTGGTATAGAGCCACATCAAATGTCACTGATATCAATCAAAGTAGCTGAAGCCAGTGGAGTTACTCGGCATTTACAAGCGAGAGCAGAATTCTTGGAACAGTTGTTTGTAAGGAAGGAGCTGAACTTTGACAGTGACGGTATTTCTTATTCAGAGCTTTAGCACAGAAACATGTAATGCACATTGTTCAAAATAAAGTGTATTTAATTGAGAATGAAAATGGGAAGACGGTGTTGCTAACAAGCAAAAAGGATTAACTAATGACCCCAATGCAATAGTAGCACTACTTTTTTTTTTTTTTTTTTTTTTTGCAGTGCAAGCCCCAACCCCATGAAGGTGCAGTTGAGAAGGAAAGGTTGCCAGAATATCCACCGAGTAGAGCCCATAGGAGAGGAGGAAGCAAATAAATTGGTGCTTGCTGGAAGAGAGCTTAAGCTAACCTTTTTCTTTTCTACTGTGGGAATTTGACAAGCTGCAGCAGGGTTGTATTGCTGGGCTTTCTAGCTCTTCTGTATGTTAACTAACCATTGCAACTTCAGGTTGATAATTAGATGCAAAGTTTGCATAGCTACAATTTCAAAACTTCGCTCCACTATTTTGATTAGGATATCTCAAGGGACTTCTCATTAGCAACAAATAAACTGTCAGTCTTTTCTCTGGCAGATCTCACCCAACTCCTGCAGTCCAAGTTCAGTTTTTTTCTTGTTGAACTTAGCACATTATTAGCACCCATATCATGCCTAAAAGATTTCTGATCAAATATATTGCCCGAAGCATACTTTTATTAAAAAGGCTTAACCCTACAGTAGTCACATGTATTGATAAAACACCAAGCTATAATGAAAAAATAAAATATTCAAGTCTTTCCAGTGTCTTTAAAATGCAGAGTTATACTAACACATTTTATCTTGTCCTTTCAGAGGCCAAATATTTTCTGGTTGGTTTGAGAAGTACTCCTGGGTAAGGACAGCATTAGTGGCTGGTGGAAGTTGTAGTTCACGTGAACCCATCCCAGACCGATCATGAAATTGAAGAACGGTATTTGTTCATTAGCTGTATGAAACTGAAGAAAAAATGTGCACACGTTTTTGCCAGTTCATATTACCAGATTTTTGCATCCAGGAAGTTTCTATTTTTCATGAAATTTCAAGAGAATAGGATTTTTTTTCACACCGGTTTTGCTGGTTGTGTTTAAACACCTGAAGTGAAAGCAATCCTTTTCGGTGGTGGAGACATCCCCAGAGTGGAAATGAATTCTAGAGGATTAAATTGTGGGCCAGGCATTTCTGAATTCTAGTCCCATGACTAGAATTAACACTTTGCCCTTAATTAGCTTTGCATTGAGACTATTTAATTATGCTTCATAACACATCCATGAGGTAGGTAAACATAATTAACTGAGTTTATAGGGAAACAGACTCAGGAGGGCCATATAAAAATCATTGCTGGAAATAGGATTAGACCAAGGCATACTACTAGACAACAGTCCTTAATACACACATCTCTAAGCCTCAGTTTTCCCATCTATAAAATGGGGGCAAATTATAGTTATTTAATTCATAGGACTCTTGAGGTGCATTCCTAAAATCTATAAAGTGCTAAGTATTAAAAGGCTAGTCAGGTGCACAGGTGCAAGAGAGGGGACAGATTTCCTGCTGAGGACACACCAGGTACTCACACACACTTACTTATAGGGTATGTCTACACAGCTACAGGGAGCAAGTCTCACAGCCTTATGCTAATGGAGCGCACACTAGCGAGCTAAAGATAGCTCTGTAGACATTGCTTTGATGTTTGGGCTTAGGCTGGAGCTCAAGTTCTGAAGCCCACCCCATTGCCTAGGCTTCAAATCTCCAAGCTGGAACATCCACATTGCTATTTTTAGTGCGCTAGCACAAGTCTCTCGACCTGGCTGTGAAACTCACTCCCAGTAGCTATGTAGGCCCACCCTAAGTGTGTTTTTTTGAGCCAAAGGAACTTTTGTCATTTCAGAAACATCCAGACACTGGAAAACTATATTACTGAAAACAAAAATTGTAAATGCAAAATATTTTGCAAAGATGCTGCATTTTGCAGACATTTCATAGGCTCGGAAACAAGCAAATGTAATTAAAAATTATTTTCCCCAATGAATAATGCCTCAGTGATAACATTTAATCAGCACTATATCTATACTAGACAATACTGTCAGATATACCTTAATTCCACATTTCTTGGCTTTTGTGGCATTTTGCCCCACTCTCTCATTATAATAGCACTACTTTTTATATACATGGGGATTTGACTGACATAAGAACAACAACTAATACATCTTCTCTTTTGGTGAAATGCTCTCATCTGTTTGACCCGTTTTTGTTGGGTTGGTAGTGTGACAGCAGAGGTTCATGCCCCGTAACTTGTAGGTAGACATAGGAGTGACCTGCTTGGTCTCTGAGGAACACGATGCCAGACACTGAATTAAAGTACCTTAGCCTTAGCTACAGGACAAGAGCATACTGCCTTTAAAAGATGAACTGGGTTTACTCTGTCATTTCAATATCCTCTTTCCTCAACTGGGATTAGACTGATACAGGAGAAACTACACTAGTGGCAAGGAACAAAGTGGGGGGGTGGAGAGAGAGAGCAAAAGCGTAAACTCTTAGCATAATGTATATGATAAGATATTAGTTCAAACATTTCCTGCCAAACATTCCGAGGCATTCATTCTTACATTTCATTATGGATTGCATTATAAATTATGCCTCCCTTGCAGGTGCTCCTATAAAATGAAAAAATAATAGAAACATTCATGAGGCCTCTCTGTGTGAAATAAAGTTAATCTCTTACAAATTGACACAGCTGAAGTGCAACAGAATGGCAAACATCTTTCTGCACTGTTCTTGTGTTACAGTAAGTCTAGTATTCTCAGCTTTTGCTAAAGGACTTTGAGAAGTCTTTTAATTACGCCATGCTGCCTCCCTTCTCACTGTCAGCATTTGTTGAGTAGCAAAGGACCAGCAGGGTCCCTAAAATCACTCAGCAGAATCCCTGCTGGAACTCAGAACACCCCATCCTTTGAGAAGCCTATTCTGTTACACAACAATTCCACCAATATAATTATGTTTTTCTCATCTGTTGACACAAAGGGTGTTTTCAGATATGGGGTGAAGTGTCACAAAGTAGCACACATTTCTTTTCTTCAGGGCAATCACAAATTTGAATGAAAGACTGATACCTACAATATTTTATTAAATTACACCCTCAAGCTCTGTCATATTATGTTACAGTAAAACATGAGATATTAAACACCATTACCAATTCTTAAAGCTCCTATTTCAGTCCTTTGAAATTCAACAACTTTAATAGAAAATTAAGTACTTCTCTTCTGTATAATTTTTTTCCTTTGAAATATCACCGCTGCAAATACAGGGATGTCATACTGTCATAGCAATAGCATTTACCTTGTGGCATCTTGAGAGATTTATATTGAAACCTTCTGATGCAGGTTTGTGATAATTTCTTTGATAACTTTGAAATGACTATTCATCACAGGAGTAGGAAACATTCATTTAAGCAGCTGACTGACATTTTTGCAGTTTCTAATTTAGAAGTGAGGATGGAAAAATAGCTAAACTTCTGTGATCATGCAACACTATTATTAGAAGTACTAACAGCAATAGTATTTGAACTATGGCAGTGCCAAGAGGCTCCAACCCCTAATTGTGCTAGGTACACACACACACACACACACACACACACACACACTTACTTCTTGGAAAAGCTTACAATTTATATAGACAAAGATTGGGAGGGAAAGAGGCCCAAAGGTGACCAATTTGTCCAAATAGAAAGCCAGGTCTCCCAAGTCTAGCAGTTTTGGCACAAGCATCAAGAGCACTTTTGCAGGAAGGCCCCCAGTAAAGTTCATTGGATTGGAAACTCATTTAGCCTGACTCCACCACTGCTCATAGTGCAATTAGATTTAGGAACTGCAGAACCCAACAGAACCAATTGCTCAATCATTCTTGTGTTTTGTTTTCTCCTCTCTAGAGAAACCACATTCGTTTTAAACCCCTGCTTCAAAGTACATTGCTAGACTTTGGCATTCTGTATGCCACTACCCATGCGGGAGTTGGGTAAGAAGCAGCTGTATGCTAACTCCAGCTCCAGGAGGTGGTGTGCCTGAGGCCTCTAGGAGCAATGGGGGAGCATATGCAAGGCCAGCAACTGCTCTGCATGAGGCTTCTATCACTGCTGTCAGAGTCTGAGTGCCCCAAGAGCCCATGGACCAAGATGCAGTTGGCTTTTGCACAGAGGCACAAAGATGAAAGCCCCTGGTGAGCTGTGCCCACCACCCACTAAAGTCTAACTTACCCCCTAAGTTATAGGAATGTGACTTCAATTTTATGATATTTTACACACATGTGGCACAAAATTTCAGCTAGTGTAAACTGGCATCGCTTAATTGAAACTAATTTGCACTAGCTGAGGGCCTGGCTTAATTATTTTAAATTATCTATATGGAATTAGCTAGATGAAAAAATTGCCCTCCCTTTTTAACAATATCACACGAATTGCAGATGCTGGGATTGCGCTGAGTAATTCTCATGCCGGGCTTATTCATACTGGTCTCCTTATTCAGCTTCACTGCATTAAAATAAACAATAGGCAACACACGCAGATGATGCTCACTTAATGGAAATCATGTTATAAATGCCTCCACTACAACACGCACCTGTTGGGTGGGACATGTGAAAAGATTTACACACAAATAGCCATAACTTCTGAAGGAATTTGAGGCAGAAAGGGAATACCCTTTCGCTGGGAAATCTGATATTTTCCAGAACAGATTCCAGCAATGAATGCAGTTAGAGTAGATTTAATGGTCTATTACTTTTGCATTTGTCATATTCATACAAGTTATTTTCCTTATATTTGATACAAGTAGTAAAATAAAAATACGATTGACAGAATGTGTCACCCCTTGTTTTCTTTTCCAACAAGATGATGTGTTAATTTTGTGGAACACAAAAACTGAATAGTACTCTCCAGATGTATAAAATTTAGTTTTAATGACCGACTAAGATGGGAAATTCTTTTACAGGATCACTGTTTCCTCAATTAAATTTTAAGAGAAGTCAGCCTTGGAAACACTGAGTACTATATTTTACAGTTCTCCCCAAGGAAAATAAAGAGGAAAATGCATGCCTACTTTCAAAGTGCATAGGGTCAATAAAACATATTACTTCAAATTCATCAATTTTATACTCAGCTGTGTTTGTTTGCATAAATTTTCACTGTGTAAATATGCTATAGTTGATAACAGACTTTAGATTTTTAATACTGTTATCATATTCTCCAGCGTATTATAGTCACACAGTTTGAAACATTAATTCAATATTTAGTCTTAAGAAGAAAAGAAAGGAACACAGCTAACTTTATGTCAGAGATTGACATTTATACTATTATAGCACCTAAAGACCGCAAGTTGGGATCAGGGCCTCATTGTTCTAGGCCCTGTACACACACATAATAATACAGTCCCTGCCTCAGATAATTTACAATCTATACAAGGCAGACATTGCAATCTAGCATGGATGTAGCGACTCTAACATTGGGATGGAGCAAGCAAGTTGAATGCATAGTGGGAGAGGCTGCGTTTAGGCATTGCATTATCCGAGGGAGGACCAGAACTTTAATGAGAGAACGTGTTGGTTGTCCCATATGCATGTACGATTAGGACCACTTCAGGCAGAAGTGTGCATCCATGTGTGTGTTTACATAAATAAAACGCTGGAGTGGAAATCTGGATCTACATGGCATCAGTTAAAGCCAACAAAGTAAACCAACAAAACTGTCAATAACCGGCTCCCAGCGGGATAGAAAAAGACAGAATCGGCATAACAAGGATTAAAAGAAGTAAAGAACCTGAAAGAATTTGCAAATAGACTTGCAGAACAAATGCTTATGTGGGTGTCTTGTGGATGTCATCTGTCTGCAGTAGAAAACTGTCAAAACGCTCTTCTAGCTTTTAGTTTAACCAGTCTTGTAAAATGATTATCAAAGTTTACCATCCCAGATACATTTAATAAGTGAATTTTTTTTAAAAAAACCCTAATAATATTGTACTCACTTTCAAAACAACAAACAATAAAACTCCTGCCAGGTGAGAGGAATTTTTCCAGACTGATTTAAGAGCCCAAGGATGGATGCTGGATGCCCTTCAAAATATGTGATCAGTCACATGTACCTTGGCAGCATTTAGTCATCCAGATTGTATCCTGAACGCAGATTTAAAATATTGACAAACAGACCCCTTTTGTAACCATCTGGGGGAACAGCACAGCCTTCATAATTGGACAAGAGCTGGTTAGTTTCATAGAAGAGTGTTCCTGAGAAAGAGAGAACTTCTTTCTCAGGATCTGTTCATACTGACAGAGGCCCTGACTCAGTACATCATTTTTGTTCAGAACAGCATTTAAGCATGTGCTTAACCAAGAAATGAACTTATTCTTTTTTGGAGAGAAATGAGAGGACACAGACACAGTAAATTATTTTAGTTATTTTACATTTACAATATATGTATGTGCAATCCCTGTTCTACTGTTGCACTGAGATGATATGGGTAGTAATGAGTAAAGTCAGCAAATTTTCAGCCTATGTTTTCACAAAGATTATCAAGACAAACTAGTTGTCCTCTAAATTGAAATTAGCCTTAGGACTGGGCTATGAGAACTTGAACAACCCCTATTCAAGGATATGTAAATACCACAATATGTGTCTATATTTGTGTTTTTATTTCTTATGGGCTTTTTGGCTTTCAGGAACAGTTTATGGGACTGAAATAATGTAAGAGCTTTTTTTTCAGAAGGTATTTCTACTCACTAGGAGCTGAAATACTGTATTACTTCAGTCTCAAATACTGCTTCCTGAGGCATTAAACATGGGCCTGAAGACACTGATAATATGTGAAAAAGAAACCAAATAATTTCAGGTCTGAACTAGAACACTCCTATAAAACAATTGCAGCAACTAGGGACTTAACTGTAAATGGAAATCACACTGCATACACACACGTGTTGCTATCTGTTACTGTATCCTGCTTTGCCAACTACTTATACCTATACAAATGAACATGAATCCATACATAAACCATTCTACTCATGCATGACCATGCTACATCAAACATATACCAACCCTAAGACACCTAGAGCCATGTATAGTGGTACATCAATAACTGCACATATGCTTGCAAATGATATTGCTGTATCAATTACAAATTCTACTACCTACTACTGTCGTCGTGAACCAACTGATATTTAACAAATCAGTACCCAGAATGGACTTTTACATTGACCTACCTAGCTACACATAAACTAACTTGTGTATCTATCTACCTATGCTCCTTTAAAATAAATAAATGGATTTTAAAATCCCTTTGAAAAACTAGCACAGATAAAAAATAGAACCTATACACACTGTAATTTAGTCAAAAAATTAAACTGAATTACCTACCTATGTTAAGGAAGTGTACAGTAAAAACCATCTGAATGAATGACTCAATAAATAGACTAGAGGCCTGATTTTGAAAGGCGCTTCCCCTGCCCTCCCATAATTACAAGCATATTTAATAGACGAGTTGGGTGAGATAATATCTTTTATTAAAGCAGTGAAGGTGAATAAGGAGACCAGTACGAATAAGACAAGTTTGTCTCTCTCACCAAGAGAAGTTGGTTCAACAAAAGATATTATTTCACCCATCTTGTCTCATTAATATCCTGGGACCAACACAGCTACAACTACACTGTATACAAGCACATCTGATGTCATTTAGACTTTTAACTACCTAATTTGCAGTCACAGTTATGTGTAAATGGCATCAAAACAATGCCCACACATATCTGTCCACAGAAAAATCAGGCCTTTAACGTTAATGTGCATCTAAATCTAGTATATAAATGAAAATAAACTGTATTTAATATAATATTTTAAATAAGGTTGGGAAGGGGAATCGGGCTGTTCATCATGGCGGATGGATTATGAGACATTCTTGTCAGTCCAACTTTATCATTTGACAGCAAAAACCTGCTGTCAAATGATAAAGTTCTGTGAGGTATAGCCTGTAAAGAAAGCAATGTGTAAGGGGGGGAGAGGGGGGAAAACAGGTGATTCTTTAAGGTGGGGTGCATTTCAATCTCTCTGGCTGAGCCATTAGTGACCTCATTAGAACACTGCACATATCACCCATCTCCCTGAGTGAACCCAATCAGGAATTGTATTAGTAGAGCTACCTCTTGCCCCAAGTGCTAAACTGTATTTATCAAGGACATCAGTACAAGGAAAACTTGACCATTGCCAGTAGCAGGTTACTAACTTCTCTCCACCCCGACATATGTGTGCACTGGGAACGGAGCCAAGGCCTCATCCACTCCCTGCCAGCTATCAACATGTTCAGTGCTGGATAAAACAGAGGAAGGCATGTTTCTTTCTCAGCAGATCTGAACCTTATAAACTTATGAAGGGCATTATTCAATACAATGGTGGGCACCCACATCTCTCTATGAAATTACAGGACAGGCTCTGAGACTTCTAGATCAGATGATACAAGACAAACAGCAACAAACCAGCTGCATAAAGTACTGGCTAGCCAGGTAATGGACCCCACACATAGTAAAGCACTTTCTCTCTGAGTAGGGTTTTTTTTTGGTAAGGATATAAAGTATATAAATTACAACATATCTACATGTGGTAGAACATCTATTCTCTTATGGAAGACATCCAATGAAGACATCAAACACGCTGTAGTCTTTTCAATCAAGAAATTCCTCTTACCACTAATTTCCCCTCGAATGTCATACCTCAGTCAGAAGCTCTCTCAAACCTGACAGCTAGTGGGTGGGAAAGCCCATCATTGTAAACACATCTGCGCTACTCTGAGGAATTTATTGACGTTCAGATTTCTCAGTTCCCTCACAGTTAGTTTGTTTCTACAAATTGACATGTTTTCTTCCTTCTTGGGGTTTTTAATGCTTTTATTGAAATTCCTTTTAAATTCAAATTCCTTTGTCTGTGTAGATTTCAATTTACACAACAATACTTCTTTCAGAGTGAAAAAAACAAGACAAGTATTTTTTTTCCAGGGGAACTAATGTTGAGCAATGTGAAGCCATGGTAACCGTCAACTTACACAAGGTTGTGCTTTAAAGGAAACTGAATTGGTGTAACAATCTCTTAAACATTTCTGTGGGTTATCACCATAGTAAATCTAACAATAATACACTTCATCCTATAACTAGATTTTCATTTCAATGAAGGAAACCATTGATCATTTTAACCAGCTATTCACGATCTACAGTCAGTAGTTCCCATAGGAAGTAAATCTGTGCTGGGCGGGGGAGGGAGGAAATGTATCTTTTTCAATAGTTTCTTTTCGAGGAGTACAGGGCAAGGGTTGCCAGCAAAGGATGAGATTTAGGGGCCCTTGCTGGGGTAGGAAATGCTAGATAGAAGCAGCTATAGATTTCGTGCAGTGCAAGAACCTACAACAATGTTCAGCTTCCCTGATATTTGAGCAAGTGAAAATCAATGACTGTGGGGGCCAATTAACTACATGGAGTTGCTGAAGTTGTAACAAACACAGAATAAACTTTAGCATAGCATAGTCACAGCTAGGAGTTCTTGTGAAGACTGCTATGCAGCTGTCATCTTATAAATGAAAATCAAACACTCCAAAATCTCATTGTTAAAAATAACATTGTCACTGTTGACACTAAACTAGGTATATGTGGATGCTTTACAGATGACAGGAAAAAATGAATAGGACATAAGATAAGTGCATTTAGGAGGGTCTGAAAATCCTTTATTTCTGGCAATGCCCATCGATGTCCCAAACTGCTCTACCCTGGCTCCCTTTTTCTACCATTCTACACACTTTATTTGGATGATTTAATATACTTTCCTGGTTCCAACTATCATGTCTACAATGACTTCCAAATCTCTGTACTCCTGTCTTGTTTCCATATATCCAATCCCATATCCTGGCCTGTCTCTTGGAGACACTGATATTTCCTCCTGGATGTCTCACCGCTGGCTTGAACTCAACATGGCCAAAACTAAGTTCCTCATCTTTCCCAAGCCCTCACCCTCAACACCACCAACATCCTCCCCAGTCCCCAGGCCTGTAATGTGGGGGTCATCTTAGATTCCTCTCTCTCCCCCTTACCCCAGGACACACAGCACATCCAAATCCTGTATTTTCTTCCATCTCAACAGTTCTAGGATCTGATTTTTTCTCTCCATCCCGTGGAAGCTTTCTCCCAAGTCAATTGACAGCTGCAACTTCTTCCTCTCTGGCCTCCCTGACACCCACATGCCCCCCTCCAGTTCATACAGAAAACTACCATTAAGATAATCTTCCTTGCCCATGCCCTTATTTTGGCCATGTTGCCCCTCCCACACTGGAGTTCTTCCACTGGCTCTCCTTCCTCTAAGAACATTGTGCACAGCCTCACAGCTCTGCACAACTGTACTCCCCACCCCTCTGCATCGACCTCCACTGGCTCTGGTACTTCATTGATTCCAGCCTCGTCCATCAGCTTCTCACACAAACTTCTCTGTTGCTTTCTTCCATGCTGTTCCCTTAGCCAGGAGATGTTCTTTCTGAGTTCACCTACAAGCTCTCAGCCCTCTTCACATTCAGATCCCTTCCAAGGAGCCATCTCTGTCACACAGTCTCACTGGCTGACAATGTTTGTGTCTATCTTTAGACTGTAAGTCCCCACAGGCAGGGGTTGCCATGTCTCTGTTTGGAAAGATCACAGCACTGCAAACATTAAAAATGCCACACACAACGTATCCTGAACACTGTAATTGGGTAATACTGGTTTCTGAACACCATTGTAAAGAGGGCCCAGGGAAGTCAGTATGGTCTATATTGAGGCGCAGGGTTTTAAATCTAGGAAATCCCAATCAGCCAATGTTAACTTCAGATCTTAGAGTCTGTACCCCGACACTAAATGTGACTAGCTCCCTCTTAGATCAATGTATGGCTGAGCATTATTGCTGCAATCACAGAAATGACCATAAGGGAATAGGCACCAATTAACAATTTGTAAATTAAGCATTAAAACATTTGTTGTGTGCGCTACAGAATGAGCTTTTGGGTTTCTCTGACAACAAAGCGATTTTTAGAGAAAGAGTACACATAGATTTCATCATGAATCCGGTAGCAAGGAAAGAAGGGACAATGAAAAAGACAGGGTTACATAATTCTGACAGAGTACAATGCAGGTAAAATATAGCGAAGCAAAAACAAGTCAAACCAACCATTGGTTTAGAGGACAATGTCTATAGTTAGACCCAGAAATGTTAGCCAGGTAAATAACTGTGAGAACCTGATAGGAGATTAAAGAAGGTGACTCTTAGCGCTGAAAAGTACTATTAAAGACGGACTACACCAGTGGACTCTTGCTGCAAACGCTTATAGAAAAGGTTTTATCCAGCAAGTGTCACAATCATAATTATTTTGGTATTTGTGAAAGTCTTTGAGAAGCAAGCTTTCCCATCCTCTCTGAGACTATTGCATAGCCCGACATTCTCCCCCACAAGGCACTCCCAATCTCATCCTAACATATGAGATCTCTGCAGGAGGGAATCCAGTCATTGGCTCCTGCCGCTATTTTAAAACCCTAATACCTCAATCACAGCAAAGCTGTCAGCATCAAGCAGTAAGACTGATTGATGGCACCCAGGTCCCCGTTTGGGCTGCAGGATCCAGCAACTTTGCGTCAGCCACTCAAACTGCAGGAGGCAGGGAGAAGGAGCTGCTCCCCTTTAGACAGTAGCCCTCCTTCACTGAAGTCCAAGACTGGGCAAGGGTGAGGGGAGGGGAGGGTGCAAATAATAGGCCTCATATATCCCCTTTCTGGCAAATTTTATTTCAAAGTATCACTGCACTGTGAGCCAGTTGTTATCTATGAGGGCTTCACTGAATCATTCAGCTATGCATTATTCATTGGTGACACTTCAAGCCACTTTTCTTCCATTGCTGCCCTGTGTGGTTGGTGAGAAGGGCATGCTGTGACAGTACGGTATTCCTTTCAAAGTGGGGCAGCCCAAAGATACAACTTGAGGTTATGAAAAATAAGTCCCCCTCCTCTGTCACATAAAGTTTCCATCATACGCTGGGCCATTTTACGGTTTAGATAAATTGATGCAGACTTTGACTTTGTTTCACTTCTTTAAAAAACATTTTGAGAAGTTGAATTGGTACCACTGAAGTTAGGATAATAGCACCATTTCAGCTATGTTTATACTCCCCAACAAACTGCTTCACAAATCTAACCATGAGTTTACATTGTGTGTGACTTAACCAAAAACTTCTCAAAGTTTACTATGTATGGTGTGGTGGTGTCTAGAGACAAGAAATTAAAAGCCATTCACCAGACTGCTACTTTTTGTAGCTTCACTGTAAGGTTTAAGAACAGAGGCAGGTAACCTGGAAACATTCAGAGGATGACTCCAGATAGCATACAATAGAGATTTATGGGGGAGTTGGAAAGGACCACCAAGAATGAGCTGCATTTGAAGAAAAGCTTTTGGTTTGGCCAATGGGGTCTACAGGGAGCGGCGGCCAGCACACCCCTCGGTGTTTGAGAACGAGAAATTAATTTCTTTGAGGTCTTCTGGCAAAAGAAGACATTTTTACAGTGGAATATGACCTGTCAGTTTCATGCTGCTTAGATATTCCTGCAAGGAAGATAACTAACCCTGGGAATTCTGCTATCCTTAAGGGAGCTGTACCTATTAGCTTTACCAAACTGAGTTTCTTATCATAGTAAATATGTTCCACTACGTGGTACAAAGCTGTATCCCAAACAAGTGCCTTTAAACTCTTTATAATCAAATGAGATGAAACTCCTGCCATACACAGTTACGCCACGTATGTATTCAGAAACCCTGTGGTTACAAAAACTGTTTACTGTGAATGACTGAGTACAGAAGCAATGTCACCAACTTCTTTAATAAATGCCGACATTTTAATTTTTCCACAAAAGTAATGATTGAACTAGGCAAGTCTAAAATAGCATCCTTATCCTAACAATATGATTTAGTTTCAATGGGCAAGCACAGACACTCCAGAATTCAGAGGTGCTAGCCTTGTTTCAGGGCTTGCCTACACTTGTAAGTTAAGAACATAACAATGACCATTCTGGGTCTGACTAATAGTTCATATAGCCCTGTATAGAATTGCCAGCTGCTTCAGAGGGAATGAACAGAATAGGGCAATTACTGGGTGATCCATGCACTGTCACTCCCAGCTTCTGGCAGTCAGAGGCCTAGTGACACCAAGAGCATGGTTTTGCATCCCTGACCATCTTGGCTAATAGCCATTGATGGACCTATCCTCCATGAATTTATCTAATTTTAATTTTGAACCCCATTATACTTTTTGGCCTTCACATCACCCCGTAGCAATGAGTTCCACAGGTTGACTGTGTGTCATGTGAAGAAGTACTTCCTTTTGTTTGTTTTAAACATGCTGCCTATTAATTTAATCAGGTGACCCCTGTGTCTTGTGTTACGCAAAGGGGTAAATAACACTTCCTTATTCATTTTCTCCACACTATTCATGATTTTTTAGACCTCTATCATATCCCCCCTTAGTCATCTCTTTTCAAGCTGAACAATCCCAGTCTTTTAAATCTCTTCTCATCTGGAAGCTGTTCCTTAACCTTAATCATTTTTGTTGCCCTTCCCTATACCCAATTCTAATGCATCTTTTTTGAGATGGGGCAACCAGAATGGCACACAGTACTCAAGGTGTGTGGGTACCATGGATTTATATAGTGCTATTATATTTACTGTTTTATTATCTATCCCTTTCCTAATGGTACCAATCATTAGGTTAACATTTTTGACTGCCACAACACATTGAGCAGATGTTTTCAGAGAACTATCCACAATGACTCCAAGATCTCTTTCTTGAGTGGTAACAGTTAATTTAGACCATTTTGTATGTATAGTTGGGATGATGTTTTTCAATGTGCATTACTTTGCACTTAACAACATTGAATTTCATCTGCCATTTTATTGCCCAGTCACCCAGTTTTGTGAGATACTTTGCAGTCAGCTTTGGACTTAACTAATGTTGTATCATCTGCAGATTTTGCCACCTCACTGATCATACCCTATTCCATTTCATTTATGAATATGTTGAACATCACTGGTCCCAGTACAGAACCTTGGGGGACCCCACTATTTATTTCTTTGCCATGTAAAATTTACCATTTATTCCTACCCTTCGTTTCCTGTCTTTTAACCAGTTACTGATCCATCAGAGATCCTTTCTTCCTATCCCATGACTGCTTACTTTGTTTAAGAGCCATTGGTGAGGGACCTTGTCAAAGGCTTTCTGAAAGCCCAAGCACACCATATCCACAGGTTGACCCTTGTCCATGTGGTTGTTAACTCACCTCAAAGGATTCTAATAGATTGGTGAGACATGATTTCCCTTTACAAAAGCTGTGTTGACTCTTCCTCAACAAATAGTGCTCATCTATGTGTCTGATAATTCTGGTTTTTTACTTCAGTTTCAACCAATTTGCCTGGTCCTGAAGTTAGGCTTACCGGCCTGTAACTGACAAGATAGCCTTGGAAGCCTTTTTAAAAAATCGGTATTACATTAGCTATCTTCAGTCATCTGGTACAGAGGCCGATTTAAGTGATAGGTTACATACCACAGTTAGTAGTTCTTCAATTTCATATCTCATTTCCTTCAGAACTCCTGTGTGAATACCTTCTGGTCCTGGTGACTTCTTGTTGTTTTATTTATTGATTTTTTCCAAAAACCTCCTCTATCGACACCTTAATCTGGGACAGTTCCTGAGATTTCTCACCTAAAAAGAATGGCTCAGGTGTGGGAATCTCCCTCACATTCTTTGTAGTGAAGACAACGCAAAGAATTTATTTAGCTTCTCCACAACGATCTTGTCTTCCTTGAATGCCCATTTAGCACATTGATTGTCCAGTGGTCCCACTGATGTTTTGGAAGGCTTCTTGCTTCTCGTGTACTTACATTTTTTTTGCTGTTAGTGTGTCTTTTGCTAGTTGCTGTTCAAATTCTTTTGTGGCCTGCCTAATTATATGTTACACTTGATTTGCCAGAGTTTATGCTCCTTTCTATTGTCATCACTAGGATTTAACTTCAAATTTTTAAAAGATGCTTTTTTGCCTCTAAATGCCTCTTTTACTCTGTTATTTAGCTATGGTGGCATTTGTTTGGTCCTCTTACTGTTTTTTTTATTTGTGGTATACATTTACTTTGAGTTTCTATTAAGATGTTTAAAAATATTTTTCATACAGCTTGCAGGCATTTCACTCTTGTGACGGTTCCTTTTAATTTCTGTTTAACTAACTTCTTCATTTTTGTGTAGTTCCCCTTTTTGAAATTAGATGCTACTGTGGTGGGCTTCTTTGGTATTTCCCCCATACAAGGATGTTAAATTTAATTATATTATGGTCGCTATTACCAAATGGTTCAGTTATATTCACCTCTTGGACCAGATACTGTGTACCACTTAGTACTAAATCAAGAATTGCCTGTCCCTTTGTGGGTTCCAGGACTAGCTACAGCAAGAAGCAGTCATAAATGGTATCTAGAAATTTTATCTCTGCACCCTGTCCTGAGGTGACCTGTACCTAAATCAATTTGGGCATAGTTGAAATCCCTCATTATTACTGAGTTTTCTATTTTTCAGATTAAGATTCAGATGAAGGTATGGTGGATATTAAAAGCACAATAGTCATTCTACATGTAGGCACTCTTATTATTCTGGAATGACAGTGCTTAGTCCCTGTGTAGCTTAATCTACACAAACAGCTATTCCTGAATAACTGCATGTGAAGACAAACCCTAAGCCTGCTTTTGACAAATTCTAATTGGCTGGTTATATAAATGGTAATTTCCCCCAGATATTTACAAATATTACAAGTCACTAAGGCTTGTAAAGACACTTAAGCATGTGTCTAACTTTAAGCACATGATTTATCCCTTTAAGTAGTAGCTTGAAGTTCAGCACATGCTTAAGTACCTTACTAAATTGTGGCCTAAATCATCACTAGCCAGTTGGTGTCCTGGATCATACAATGTTCTAAATGGTAGTGTGCAACCTCATACATGTCAACAACTTGGGAGTTAATTAGTACATCAAAACTCACACCCAAGTCATGGCATTTAAATAGCATGGTATTTATTTTTGGTATAGCATAATAGAAGTTCAATTTTCCATTGCCACAATTGAACAATGAAATTTTACACTCCCACTTTGTGTTACGGCCAGTCAGTATGAAGCACCTGAAGTACTTAAACCTTTTTATCCCTGTGGGTGTTCTGCTCAAATGTGGCATTGCTTATTCCCAAAACTGAGCTCCCCCGCCCCCCCCCATCCCAAATTCTCTTCTCTTTTATTACTGACACAAATACTACTATCTAGAGGGAAAAATCATAGAAAATCCATATCTGATGCATATTTTATTGCTAATTGTTCTTGTAACTTAACAAAAAATACCATGCAGTATTTACAGTAGCATTGTAAAAACAGTCTGCAAATACAAAGGGAAAAATTCAATTAATTTACAATTTTGATTTAGATATTGTAGACCCCTTTGTAAATCTGTAGAAACCACACACACAAAATGCCAAGGTTTCTGTAGTATAGAAATTGGGGGGGATGCTTTTATTTTTAAGCTGGATGAGTGCCTCTTATTGATGCAAGTCCTTGTATGTATAGGATATATAGGCTTTGTAAACAGTTCATGTCAGTCTGTGAGGATGGGACTGAAATTTTTTTTTTCGTATTAGAAAGGAATCCTTTTTATGTTCTAAGTCTGTTTGCAATCAGCAGTCCTCTGTAGGCACAAGGCTTAGCATCCTTTGCCAAATCTCAATGTGTGGCCAGTGGATTAAACTGACTAATTCAATGCACTTGGAATTCACAAGACGCCTCATTTTCCAAGGAACTTGGATAAGGAAACAAAGTTAAAAAAAACCCAAACCTGTCACATTAATTTACATTTCTCGTGGATTATAATTTTATTTAATTTCATTCAATTCACATTTAACTCCTAAGAGACAATTTTTCTCAGTGTTAATTACATCACCAGTTATGAAAGGAAACTACCTGCATAAAATAATTACATCTCTGGTTCAAAACTAGTACAACCTGGTAATGGCTAAAAGTTATTATCTGAAGGCTGGTAGGTGGTTTATGAGAAAAACAATGCTAGTCAAGTTACTTTCTGTGATTGCCTGACAAATGTAGTGTTTTTTTCATCTAGGAATTGTTTGCAAACTGACCTGGATTTCTGTGAATGTAGTTGGCAGCTGTAAGTAACTATCAACCATTTTGATCAAAGAATTTGCGGAGTGTTCGCAGACAATTTTCTACTTGGGATGTGTGAGTAGCCACGTAAGTTATATTGTTTTGCTTCTGCTCCCTGAAACTTTTCAAATACAAGTACACCTCTACCCCAATATAATGCGGTCTTCGGGAGCCAAAAAATCTTACCGCGTTATAGGTGAAAACGCGTTATATCGAACTTGCTTTGGCCTCGAGCATTTCCATTATTAATAGTCAGGTCCTTGTCCCCTGACTAACCCCTCCAGAGACCCCCCATCTCTAATAATCCCCAGGACTCCACCCACTACCCCCCTGCTCCCTGTCCCCCGACTGCCCCACCTCCTATCCACACCCCCTCCCCCTGACAGGCCCCCCGGGACTCCCATGCCCTATCCAACGCCCCTGTTCCCTGTCCCCTGACCACCCCGCCCCCAGAACCTCCGAACCATCCAACCCCCCCGCTCCCTGTCCCCTGACCGCCCCCCGAGACCCTCTGCCCCTTATCCAACCCCTTGGCCCCAGCCCGGCACCCTTAACATGCCACTCAGAGCAGCGTGTCAGAGCCAGACACGCTGACCCGCTGGAGCGTGCAGCCCCACCCCCCAGAGTGCTGCTTTACCGCATTATATCCGAATTCATGTTATATCGGATCACGTTATATCGAGGTAGAGGTGTATAACAAATAGTGAATAAGAAACATGGATGTTCACAAACAAATATACTTTTTCAGGGGTGCTGAGAGCCATTGACTCAAACGGTAAACCCTGCATACGATGGAAACCACTTCAAGCCAGCGTGTGCTGCCGCACCCCCAGCACCTATGTATGTTTTTGTATGTGAACACGTCTTAGTTAAAACAGCCATTCCCCAAACGTTCATGCAGACACAAGCCTCTTTGAATGCAGGTTCACAAAGAGTGAATCAACACGGGTTCAATTCAAAAAACTGATTTTCAGCACTTGAGCAGCTGATGTCTTCTCCATCCAGCTCCTAGTGGACTGGTGACCTCATCACAATGGGCACTGTAGTCAACCGCAGACAAGCAAAGGACTAGATGGCTATGGAGAATGAAGTAAGGGGCCCGAGGCTGAGGCACACTGGTGAGTAGTCCGTGGAAGCTTGCACTCCAAGAAGCTCGCCGTACCTGTCCAGTGGAACAGCAGAGTACTTTGGGTTCTGTAACTACCAGTCCTGCACCTTTCACAAACATGGTTACTGGTGCCCTCGGTGAAAACAGGATTTTGTGTCCCCTTACCCAAACACACTACACAATGGCCAGGGTGTGCCACTGCAGCCAGCAACAAGGATTCTGGAGTGAATCTGAGTTTGTCTTTCCTGCTCCTCCATCGTTGTTTCAGTGTTTCTTTCCTTCTTTCCACTTTTCTTCTTTTGATCTCCTTTTAAATCTCTTTTCCTGCCTGTTTCTTCTTTTGCTATTTTTCCTCTCTTTTCTTTTTCTCTTTTTTTGCAGTTGTTGTATTTTTAGCTATTTTTACTGTTTGTGCCATTTGGGGTGGGTTTTTTTTTGCACATCCTACTTTTCTTTCATAGTCTGTATGGGGTCAGCACCAGATGAATTTTAAAATATACAAAGAATACAGCCTCCAGAAAAACATACTCTGGGGGTTGTGTAGACTAGGAATTATTGTACCAGCATAGTAGGACCCTTCTTTTTCAGTTCTTTTGTTTAAAATTTCCCATTAATGTATCAGTGTTTATTACAAAAAATTAAAATTATCTTAAAATCGGTGCAAAAAATTAACAGTTTCCTGGATATATATTGGGGTTAATACTGGAAGGTGAGAGGACAGAAAAAAACAGCAAATAGAGAAAAATAAGAGTAGTGAAAGAAAAAGCAGTTAAATGCTGTGGTTTATTGCAGGAACTGTATGTGACATTTTATACCTTGGGGGAGCATACTGTAACCCCCATATACCATGTAAGGTATCAGGGGAAAGGTTATGATCTGCTGAAAGTTATTTCTCTATCCATAGATGTATAACATTAATGCATATTAAGTTATGAGAAATGTGTTGTATGGTTGTCACTAAAACATGCTGTACGTTGGGGAATCAGCCAGATATTAGCTCCCCAGAGGCAACAGCCAGGAATGTAACCAATACCCGGGAGGGGTTTCAAACAACCCATCAACAACCATTGTCCAGCAAGGGAGCTACAATTCAATGACTCACCTGCATGAGGCCACATCAGGGGAATTGCTCAACCTTGCCTGGGGACTCAGCAATGCCCCCCAGACATGCCTGGACTTGTGCTCCCCAAGCACATAGGACTCAGGGTATAAAACAGACACAGTAACCACATGCTGGGCTTTTCTCCTTCACCCACCTAGGCTACAAGTAACAAGGACACTCTGAAGACTCCAACTGAGGGGACTTTCCCAGATTTCAAGGGTGAAATCTGTGTACTATGAACTGCAATATCCAGTGGGGTGAGAAAAACTGCTTAGACTAGTTGTTGCCCAATCTAATAGGGTTGAGAGTTTAGACTGCGTGCTTACATTTTATTTTATTTTGGTAACAAACACTGACTTTTTGCCTAACACTTAAAATCTATCTTTTGTAGTCAATAAATATATTTAACTGTTTATCTTTACCAGTGAGTTTGCCTGAAGCGTGTGATAAATCTGCTCAGGTTTGCAAAGGCTGGTGTATATCCACTTTCCATTGATGAAGTGGTGAACCAATTAATACATTTGCACTGCTCGTCTTGAGCAGTGCAGGACAGTATATTCCCGAGGTACAAGGCTGGGAGCTGGGGGAGGGATTTGGCTGGTGCCTTTCTCTGTGCGATTCATGAGTGGCTCTGGGAGCATTCACGCAATCTAGCTGGGTGTGGGGCTCCACATGCGGTTGTGCTGAGTGATAACAGCGCCTGGAGGGGTTTGCTGCGTGTCACTAGCAAGGCATTGTGAGAGACAGCCCAGGCTGGGGAGCGTTCTGAGGAGCACAGCGGTCCCACAGTCCCAGGCTGCTCCCCGGGGATCCCGTCACACTGTACATGAACAGTAGGTACACACATGCACACACATACATATGTGTCTATCTTCTACTGCATTGCCTTTCTTTACCAGACAGCCTTGTATTTATATTAGACTAATTTGTTATCAACACAAACAAACCTACCTAATAAAACGTATTGGACTTTCTTAACATAATCAGTATTTTCATGTACTTGAGTGGTTCAAAATTCAGATGAAAAAAAATCAGCAAAAAACAAATAGCAGCTTTTGTAAAACCTGGGAAATTTTCAATTAAAAAATCAATTAAACTGTAAATGAAGGGCTTGATAGCGTAGCAAGAACCATCACAACCCCTCTTTGCAGATGTACCTCAGTGGCGTAAAGTGGAGGTTGAACTGGCGGGGGAAAACGGCACTTGTGCAACCCCCCTTTACACTGGTGCAGTACTTATGCTCAGGGGGTTTGGACTAGGGTAGCTACACTGATGCAGCTAGACCAGTACAGAAATCTCCAATGTAGACAGGCCCTAAGAATCTAACGTCTAATTCCGTCCATTCTGCCCATGCTGCAGGGCTAAACTGATTAGGCTCAGTCAGTAGCTTTTGGCACTCAGCTCAGTTCATATGGAATCTATTGAAAATACTAGCCAGTTTACTTTGCTGACTGTTAAGGCTTTGAAAGCCCTTTTCCTTACCTCTTTGGTGCACCTGCACACCGGGTCGGTTTTAGGAGCAGGTGACCCAGGCAACTGCCTGCAGTGCTGGGACTGGGGGCACTGGGCACGGGGTGTTGTAAGGTATTCAAAAGCAGGGCCGGCTCTAGGCACCAGCAAAACAAGCAGGTGCTTGGGCGGCACATTTCTAAGGGCGGCATTCCGTCGCTGGCCATGCCGCCCCTAGAAATCTTCCCCCGCCGCCCCAGCTTGCCTCTGCTCCGCCCGCTCCCCTGAGCGCGCCTTTCGCACGCAGCAAGCCTGGGAGGGAGGGGGAAGAAGCGGAGTAGCGACGGCCCGCTCAGGGGAGCAGGCAGTGGTGGAGCGGAGGTGAGCTGGGGCGGGGAGCAGTTCCTCTACCCCCCGGTTACTTCCTGCACCCTCGCTCACCTCCGCTCCGCCTGCTCTCCTGAACGTGCCTCCGCTCCCTTGCCTGAGAGGGAGCAGGGAGAAGCGGAGGAGCGGCGAGTTCAGGGGAGCAGACGGAGAGGAGGTGAGGTAGGGTGAGGGATTGTGGGGGGGCCCCGCAGGAAGCAATGGGGGGAGGGGAATGCGACATGCCCGGGGATTTGGGAAAGTGGTTGGGAAGGGGAGGAGTCGGGGCGCAGCTGGGGGCGGGGGCACGAGAAAAAAAAAGGGGGGGGGCGGCCAAACATTTTTTTGCAGCAAGCCGGCCCTGTTCAAAAGTTTAACAAATGGAGCAGGGGTGCCGAAGATGCTCCTTGTCTGGGTGCATTTGGTCTAGGACTGGCCCTGCCTGCACAGAGGGGTGGGAAAACCCCTGATTTTTACAGTCCTGGACCTTGTACAAGAAGGGAGCGCTGGCACTCTCAGCAGTACTAGACACGCTAAGGCTATGTCTACACTACTAGCCGGGGTGTGTGTGTGTGTGATTCCGTGCCCGTGTACACACACTCACCCTAGCTCTCATTGAGCCAACACATGTATAAAATAGCAGAGTAACTGGGGTAGCACTGGGGGCGGCAGCAAAGGCACCGCTGACCCGTACTGAGAACAAACCCATCTGAAACCAGTGACTATGTACTCGAGGCAGCTCATCCATGCCTCCGCCGCCCCTATCTTGAGTACTGCAGCTACACTGCTATTTATGCTCACCCCAGCTCGATGAGAGCTGGCACAACTATGTGTACATGAGCACGGGAATCGGACCCCTAGCTCATAGGGTGGACCCGGGAGGGTGCTGGTAGGGGAAAGAAGAAACCCACAAAACTCTCCCATTCCTCTGCCTGGTTGTGTTCTCCACATTCTACGCATCTCTGACTCCTCACACACCCAGTCCAGGCCCCTATGCATAACACCCGTTTGGAGGAAAACACTGCCAGCCCTCCTGCCCCCAGCTCAGCAGCATTCAATGCACTTAACAAAACTGAAGATAAAGTATACTGAATTTCATATAACATTCAGCTTCTCATCACATTAATGGATGAAGAAGGTTGATACTGTGGTTAAAGCAAAGGGCTGGCACTGAGGTGATCTAGATTCAGCTCCCAACTCTGCTAATCTCTCCGTTCCTCAGTTTCTGTGGCATAATACTTTGCCTGTCTTGTCTATCTTAAATGTCAGCTTTATAGGGCAGGGGCTGTGCCTTGCTCAGTGTTTGTACAGCCACTAGCACAATGGAGCATCAAATGCAGTGGGGGAGATCTATGTGCTACCGTGATACAAATCATACATCATAATCATATGAACAACATTTAATTTAGGTTGGCATTTTGGCACCCAACTCCCATTGAATTGAAATGAGATCAGAGCACCTAACTCCCTTAGGCTCCTTTAGAAATCCCAATCTTCTTAACAAATGCAAAAGATACAGGGATAATAGAAAACCATCACTTAACTAAAATGTATCCATTGATTGTGTGCTATTTTGCATTTATCTAAAAAGGTTACTGATGTTCAAGTTCCTTAAAGTTACAGAATATTTAATCAAAGAGCAGCTTCCTTTTAAATTTTGCTATGTGGCTAACACCATCACGCCAGCTTCCAAAATCTTGGGGATTTTGAGGAGTTCATTCATTATACAGCCCCCTCACTTTGCATTTTGGAAGCACACTGCATATTATTTTGAATCCTATTTGAAAGGATTTATGCACATTACTTATTGCTGAGGAAAAAAAGTAACAAAGGAACCCAGGAGACTACACTATTTAATGAAGTCCCCAGAATTAAAAATGAAGGGATTAAAGCATGGATATAACCCAGTGTAGTTCGTAATTAAACTTGAATTCTTACTTGCAAAAGCCTGCTTATCAAAACTGAAAAATCGCTTGAACATTCCTTTATCTTCATGTTGAAAAATATGAGACGGTCTTCTTATAAGTATTGCTGTACCAAGCTGGGAACAAAGATTTTTTTCAATGCTTTTGATCAAACAAACTTATAGGAGTTCCACATCTAGTTTGAATTAGTAGAGCAGACACATTTAAAAAAAGATATTACCATGATGACAGCTCTGTGGTCTCATAAACGCTAGATACATTGCTAACAATTAAAAGTCAGCATTTGCCAACCTTTACTGTGCAGTGGGTATTGGAGATCCCACAGGCCAAGATGATACAATAGGGCACTGGTTCTCAAACTTTTCCCCCACAAGGTCTCCTTTGGCATCTGACTAGACGTCCCGGACTCCTTTCATTTCCAGTACTACAAGAACACTCTCTCCAGCATGGGAATACCCTGGCCAGCAAGACCTCTCGCATAGAGTGCACTACGCACATTAAGTATTGAGAACACAATGGTGTCCTCCATGTAGCGAAACCGCCAGAAGGCTGTTCTGGCCCTGGTTCGAGGGACAGACTCATACATAACCTACAGTGGACCCGAAGGGGTCTGGGGACGCCACCTTTTGGGGTTCCCCAGAGACCTCTTCCACTCGGTTCCCTGAGAACTCAGTTTGAGTCCAGCCTTGTCGCTCAGGTTCCTTTATTTGGCATACAGCAATGCTATGCTGAATTGATCAGACTTAAGCATAGCGGGTGTGTCTAGGGTGTACCGCACATACAAAGTTACATAGAAAACTCTTCCTTTATATACATTTACACAGGACATTGCATTTACTATATGTGGCATTACATGTTTTGGAATTGGCTTAGTCACTTTGTAGGGACCAATCCCTGTACTGCACTCACTGTCTGTGCACAGCTTACTCTTTCTTTCATCCTGTGTTCCAGTCTTATCTTCTCCATTGTTATCTTGTCCATCATAAATGGTTCCCTGGGAGTCTCCCCTTATTTTATCTAGTACAGACATTTTGTTTCTAGTGCTGATCCATTTACCTCCATAATCTAGTCTCCCAAGAAGTAAGGCCTCACCCATGTCCACTTAAATCATGTCAAGCCAGGCCTACATGCTACTGCTTTTGTTTTTCTTTTTTATCTTAGCATTCATTTCATTGGGATTATATTCCTGTCTTTCTGTGCTTTTTTTTTTTTTTTAAATGCTACTGAGCAACACAGTCCCAAGACCACAGTAGCTGTAATCATTTGAACCACCATTAATATTAGGCTCAAAGTACAAACCACGGGGTGCAAACTCACCTCCTCTGATAGCTATATCAGCTCACCAGGGTGTAATTCCACATTATAAACTTGCTCTGCCTTAAAGCATGTCAGCAATTTTAACTTTGCTTTTATTTTAGTTACATTATAAAAAAACTGGCAGAAAATATAAAAATCTTCCCATTTATCACCACAGGAAATTTAAGTCTGAAACAGAACATAGGCCAGTTAAAATAACATTTCCTGGGTCCATACCAGAAGTAGTCCTTTTCAGCCACCACACCATACTTATCACCAGCATAGGCAGTTTTTACTTTACCAATGTCCCAGGGTCTCAACCGTACCATGCAATTTGGATACTGTTACCCGACAGTGAATCCACATGCCGGCAATTCTGTCTGTAACACGTTGCACCTGCACATGTAAGTGTCCCTCAGGCCAGGTGCAAACAGCAATGTCCGGGGATTTCCAGACCTTACATTCTCTTGCAACAGTATTTGAGGAGGGAAAACAAACTTCTTCCACACCACAGGGGTTGCAGTAGTGTAGTTTTTGTGCCTATTCTATTAAGCTTCTTTTCGTATCGTTGGCTCCCACCTTGGCATTTAAACTTTTGAAGTGATTTTTTTTGGGGGGGGGGAGTGCAAGTTATGAGCAGATGACATATTTCAAATGTTTACATTTTTAAACTGCAATTTTTAATTTTTATATTTAAGCTTTGAATAAGTTTTTTTTTTTATAGGAGAGATAACTTTTTTGCCCTGGGTGCTGATAATTGTTGTATTTTAGTAACATTTTGTTTTGCTGTTGTATTTTTTTTTTCCAATTTTTTTGTTTTGTATTTTAGCTATTTGAGACTTTAGTCAACTTACTGTTGCACTTTTTTTTGATAGGCAGTTTTCACTGTTTATTTTTTGTAATTTACCATTATAATTGATTATTTGTGTGTGTTTAGATTATATTTTTGCTAGTATAATCAGAAGCAGTTAATCTATATAGAAATTTTTAAAGTGATTTAAATTAAATTATTTATAGTTAACTTAAATTAGATAGTTTTTGTACTTGCAGCAGCCAGCACAATTATTTACAACCACATTTATTGTAACAAGCCAGTTTTTTCCAGAATGGCTGTTAAGGCCACCTGACTTATTTTTGCATAATTTGTTTAATTACTAAGGATTTCAGGAGGTACGACAGCAGAGCGATACTGCTATAATTGAGTCTTTTTATGAAACTAAGCATTCTTTATTCTTTTAGATACTTTGATGTTCTTTTTTAATATTTTAACTTTTTAACATTTTACTTACTACTTTTGAATTTTTAGGGTTTTTTGAGCTTTGCCGTGCAAAAGCTCTTTTTAACCGCACAAGCCTTTTTCTTAAATCACTTGCTTTAGTTTTTTATTGTTTAATAAGACACTTTTTAAAGACCTCACAAGCTACTATATTCTAGTACCGTAACTCTTAGCCCAGGTCTACACTAACCCCCCCTGTCGAACTAAGGTACGCAACTTCAGCTACGTGAATAACGTAGCTGAAGTCGAAGTACCTTAGTTCGAATGAAAAAGCACTTACCCGGGGTCCACACGCGGCGCGCAGGCTCCCTCGTCGACTCCGCCTACTCCGTTCGTCGAGCTGGATTACCAGCGTCGACGACGGAGCACTTCCTGGTTCGATTTATCGCGTCTTGACAAGACGCGATAAATCGAACCCAGAACATCGATCGCGCGCCTCCGACCGGACGCGTAAGTATAGACATTTATTTTTTGAGAGTAACACATTTTTAGCCAACTTTTTTGGCGTCTCTAACTTATTTTTTGGTTTTTGCACTTATTTTTTTTAACTTAGTACACTTTGCTTGCAAAGCTGCACTAAGTAGAGTCCTTGATGTCTGGTTTTTTACTTTTGATTTATGTAAATAGGTAACAGATATTTTGTTCTCCCTGATCTTTCAGGAATCTTTTCTATTTAGTCTGTTTTCTCCTCTACAACTCTGATTTGCTTTTTATGGTTTTTTTAAATTCATTTCTTAAGGTGGCACATTTTGTTTGTAAAGTTTTAGCTCTCAGAAACAATCCTTGTAAAACCGCTGCTTTGATCTGGGCTTTTTTTACCTTAGGATAACAACTACTAGATACTATTTTTTCCATGGCTGACAATGTGTCGTATTTTTTGAAAATTTCAGTGGCATTTAAAAGACTTTTGCTGTGTTCTGTCAACACTATCTATTTATGGCATTCAATGGACCTTGCTGTGCTCTGCCAAGAATTCTTTGGTTTTGATTGAAGAGGTGAGGGGGGTAGTAATCGGGGATTTAAAAAAAATCGAATACTACTTTGTGGAGTTCCTTTTTCACCTGACCTCAGACTCCACCTAATACTTCTCTGGGGAGTCCATAGGGTCCGCCCTTAGATTTAACCCACTTCTCCAACATGGTACTAAATTCCTCCTAATTAAACTCTTAAATCCTTCCAATGCCATTTCTCTTAATGCTAGGTTGCGAGCCTTGCACTAAGGGGTGTATATTCTGATAAGTAAACTGGAGAAATGCTGCCTCAGCAGAACTACCATTAGGTGGATACATAAACCATTAAACAACTGCAAACAAAGAGTACTGTAACTATTAATGGAACAATGTCAGATTGGAGGGAGGTCTCAAGTGGGGTTCCACAGGGATCTATTCTGGGTCCAGTGCTGTTTAACATCTTTATTAAAGACCCAGATGTAGGAATAGAGAGCATAGTGATCAAATTTGCAGATGACACAAAGCTAAAGAGGCCTGCCAACACTTTGGAGGATAGAGCTAAAATTCAGAGGGAACTTGATAAATTGGAGAACTGGGCTAGAGTCAACAAAATAAAATGTAATGAAGACAAATGTAAAGTGCTACACTTAATGAAGATAAACCAAATGCACAAATACAGAATGGAGTATAGCTGGCTTGGCAGCAGCATTGCTGAAAAGGAACTGGGAGTTGTGGATCACAATTTCAACATGAGTTAGCAATGTGATGCTGTTGCAAAAAAAGAAAGGCAATTTTGGGTTGTAATAACAGAGGCATAGCATGCCCGTGATGGGAGGTGATATTACCACTCTACTTGGTGCTGGTTAGGCCTCAGCTGGAGTTCTCTGTCCAGTTTTGGTCACCAATATATAGAAAGGATGTGGGGAAATTGGAAAGGATCCAGAGGCAAGTGACAAAGATGATCAAAGGGATGGAATCCAAGCCATATGAGCAAAGGCTGAAGGCACTGGATATGTTTAGCTTGGGAAAGAGGAGACTGAGGGGGGGGGGGGACATGATAGCGGTGTTCAAATACTTGAAAGGCTGCCATAAAAAAAGATGGAGAAATAATCTCTCTTGCCACAGAGGGCAGGACAAGAGGCAATGGGTTCAAACTACAGCCCAGCAGATTTAGGTTAAATCTCAGGAAAAACTTCCTAACTGTAAGAACAGTAGGACAATGGACCAGACTGCCTACTGGCTTGTGGAAGCTCCTTCACTGAAGGTTTTCAAAAGGAGGCTGGATAGCCATTTGTCTTGGATGGTTTAGACACAACAAATCCTGCACCTTGACAGGGGGTTAGACTAGATTACCCTTGTGGTCCCTTCTAACCCTACGATTCTATATATTACCTGCTCCAGATGAGCGGATCTATGTCATGGCACAATTACATTGGGGTTTCTCCGAACCTCTTTCATTTGATTTCCCAAGAACTCACTCCAACTCCAGTGTCACCACTCAGGCTCCTTTATTTGGCATACAACAAAGCTATGCTAAATTGACCAGACTCAAGCATAGGAGGTGTGTATAGGGCGTACCACACACCCAAAGTCATACAGCAAATGTCTTCTTTATATACATTGACTATATATTGCATCACGCATTTGGGGATTGGCTTGGTCACTTTGTAGGAACCAATCCCTCTACAGCATGTGCTGTTATAGTTAATCCACCTCCCCGAGATGTGGTAGAGAAGCTCTCCCATTGGCACAGAAACATCTTTACTAAAATGCTACAGAAGAC
Source organism: Chelydra serpentina (assembly GCA_037349315.1). NCBI lineage: Eukaryota > Metazoa > Chordata > Testudines > Chelydridae > Chelydra > Chelydra serpentina. The sequence goes on from JBAIAC010000023.1 coordinate 4,340,352, forward strand.
AATCCCTTACTCTTTACCTCATCTTATGTTCCAGGCTTATCTTATCCATTGTTAGCGTGTCCATTGTAAACGGTTTCCTGGGTGATCCCCCTTATCTTAGCTAGTACAGAGATTGTTTCCTGCTTGATGATCCATTTACCTCTCTAAACCTTCCAAGAAATGAGGCCTCACCCTTATTCAATTACTCACATCAAACCAGGCCTACATCATTTTGTGATCCACTGCACGAGGGACCCTCCAGGCATAAATATCCCACCTACTACCCAACTCTATGGAATGCAGCTTCAAATAGAAGGGGTCAGAGTGGGTTGGAGTTGGAACAAGTTGAAACATGGTGGTTTCCCAAAGGAAAGTGACAGCCTTTCCTTGAAATATTAATGCTTCCAAGATGGGATGGGATGCAGCTTCCTTCTCAGAGGCAGTCAGAGGCTACTGGTACCAACATAATACTGAACAGAGCTTACTCTTAAGCTTAAAAAGACTACTGACTTCAAAGGTTTGCATTAATAGAACACTTTCTTCAAGTAAGAAGATGCTCTGCTGTATTTAGGGCAGTAATTTTTCTAACCCTCATTGTTTCAGGAGGCCAGTGGTTCTGGCATGATGGTGCTGGACCTCAAAAATCCCTAAAGTTAAATCTTATTTTCATGTTAGAAAACACTAGCAGAAATGGTCTCTTTTGCTACAATTTACCTCTGGGACCAATATAAGACTGCTTCAAAGACACTATTTCTCTGAGGGTCCAGGCAACCTTGACATTCTCTGGAGCAGGAAAGGATGTTTGATTCCTAATTCCAAGAGAATGCCAGCAACTGGATGTGTCCTGCAGGCACAAACAACACCCTCACAACTCTTCTCCCCTTCTTTTAAGACTGGTTCCATGTTCCCCAATAGCCCTCTGAAATTCCCAACTACTCTCAGCAGACTTTCTGGTAGGGTGACCAGACAGCAAATGTGAAAAATCGGGACAGGGAGTGCAGGGTAATAGGAGCCTATATAAGAAAAAGACCCCCAAATCAGGACTGTCCCTATAAAATCGGGACATCTGGTCACCCTACTTTCTGGCAGTAAGAGCTGAACACTGAGCTCCAGCAGCAACAGTATGGTACCAGTACTTTCATTAGCTTGTCTGGGTGAGGGCCACCTTCTGCCCTCAGCTGCATGTATACAAGTGATGTTGACCTCAATCTGAGCTGAACTTGTGCATCTGAAGGCAGAATTTGCCCCTAATGACAAAGGACCTTTGTATATTACTGCAGGGATCCATTCCACTGAGTCTTCAGCTGATCAAGCTATGGAGAGGTGTGAATGCTCAGATGCTGCTAGGTGGCATTGCACTATAGCATACACAGGATTTGCAGGAATCCATTATCTCTTCATTTGCTACACAGAGAAATTGCAAAACAGCAACCTTCCCTTTTATTCTCTCTCCGTTTGTGGAATTCATTTGTGGTTAACACCTTGCGCCCATTAAACATTTTTGTTTCTATGTTTGTGACACCCACAAGTCGCCTACCATTTATATACACAGAGTGAAACAGCACTAAAACACCCCCAGATCTTGTTCCTACTATTCTGGACACAAACAAAAACACCACCACCACCATTTGAGTCATTTAAAATTACACTGGCCAGAGCACTTGAGAATGTTCCGTAAGGAATAGGTTCTGCCCTGGCAGAGGCATTCTTCACTGTCTCATATTCTACAAAATACCTTTCCCAAAATTAACTCTACCATAAATAATACTCTCGATTGATCTGTATTTTCCTACTTGTTATTAACATGTCCTCTGACTCTCTTGTAGTTTTGCCACACCACGAGCCTTTCCTCCTAACACTCCCTCTCTTGAGAACAAGGCTATGGCAAATAATAAACATTAAGGACCAAATCTTCAGTTGGTGTCATCATTGGAACGAGGCCAATTGACAGCAGCTCAGGATCGAGCCCACACTTGCAGTTTAGTATTTCATGTTTCAGGACACCTGAAACGATAACACATCCCTTTGCCAACTTCTCTTATGTTTGACTCTATATAAAGACACCCCATTGTCTTCTCTTATAATATTTGAGAGAGCGTTGCTGGCCAAGAAGAGAAAATAACTCTAGACATCACCAGGATATGCCACCTTTGCTACCCTAATTGTGCTTGGCTCTTCTAGCCTCTGCTACAGCTTAAAATGTAACTGCAGTATTGTTTATTCTGGCCTCAGGTGCTGTTGCAGCAGCAAATCATTTATTATCTTGCTTTACCTTGGGCACTTTCAAATTAGCTAATGAGAACTTTACCATCACAAATAAACGACAACTACAGAGAGTGTTGGCTTTTCTTAGTGAAGCTGAGTTTACTTGTGCACTCTCAATATGAGAACAAGTCTTTAAAATGACAGTGTACAGAAAATGTTTTAAGTGTGTTTTCTTACCCTGGGACTGCTGATCTACTGTATGTATTCTGAGAAATCAAGACCACCTGTATATTTCTTCCAGTGTCTGAAATTCACTGGGCCAAATTCTACATGCAGTCAATGGAGTTTCTGACAGTGCAAGTCAAAGCTGAATTCAGCCCAGTGTTATGTTAACTTATTAAATGTCTTGCTATTTCCTTGCAGCTGAATGCATGTCGTTTGAGAATCCCACTGGACTGGATGCATAGTACACACTACTTATAGGGACAGTCACTCACTTTAAAAAAAAATGAATATGCTTCTTGCCCCCTTTGTGTTGACGTCCCACAAACACTCATGCAATCAACTTTTACTGACCAAAATGTTCCAGCAAAAGTGAATATCCACATTGTATGTACAAGTATTCTCAGAAATGGAACTTTAAAATCACATGTAGGATTTTTATTATTAATGCTCCAAGAGGAAAGTGATCAGCTACTGGTCTATACTACTGTCAGGTTACATCCCCTCCATGTCTAAATCCAAAAGCATCACTTCCTTTTCTATACAGGGCCTCTATCAGTCACTCACTTTTTAGCTCAATCCTCAAACACAAATTATTCAACTAAACTATGTCTTAAAAAGCACCGATAGAATGTGAGAGAAAATACAGCAGAGATAATAATAGATCTGATCTAATGGCTATATATATGTGTATATATATTCAATTACTGCAGTTTGTTGGATCATCATAAGTCTTGTATAACATATGACTAATGTTCATAGCATTGGAAAATACTTGCCTTGAATGGCTTTTGCAGTTTCAAAGTTTCACTTCAGTGTTTAATCATCCGCAAAAGGCTGTTTACTACTTTGTACATTCTCATGACATAAACATTATCCCTTAATTAAAAAAACAAACATTACTTCATATCATTCTAACCAAAGAGTGAAATGATTTTATGAACAGCACCAAGATGTCTCTGGGTCGTATTCAAAAATGTGGATGTCCAGCTACTGTAGCTTGGAAAGGAAGCTACCTTTTTTTGTTTGTCTGTTTTATTGTTTTTAAATCCAGCTCTAGTATCAGACAACCACATGGGATGGAATTTCTGTTCAGTAAATTTTGTTCCTGCACTAGACTTTTTTCCAGCACTGGAACAGCTTTCAACAGTGTTTCAACTGCTACTGCACCCACAGCTGCCAAGAGAATAAGTTCTGGGACATTTGTAAGCTCAAGGTCCCCTTTTCCTGATCTAATTATAATTCTCACACACAGAAATTGGAAGGGCTGTCAAGAATACCTCACAAAATTGAATCTATTCTAAATTGAGCTTTGCAATTATGCTTAAAAATAAATACAAATCTATGTCAAAAGGAAACAAATGTAATCAAAAAATGCAAAAAACCCAAAATTTAATAAACTCTTTAGTAGCATTCAAGTCAGATAAAAGACTGAATATGGCCAATAAAAAGGATCAGAGCACTTACATATCTAGAAGTTTTTAGCATACATTCAAAACACTTGAAACCCATATATATTGAAATGGTCAACATTAGTATGTGAACTGGATGATTGCTAGAACAGGTGAACTACTTGCAGTAAGCAAGTTGACAAATGAGACTCTTTTTCTGTTCATGAATTGCTCTATAAGGCCCAGATTTTTTAAGGTATTTAGTTGTTGCTGCGCTCAGCACTGCATCACCTAAGTGATTTAGGAGCCCACGAATCATTTTCAAAAGTGATTTAGGCATGTAGGGACTGCCAGTGGGATTTTGGCTCCTAAGCACCTAGATCCCCTTTTGAAAATAAGGATTTAGGTATTGCAATGGTATGCGCAGCAAAACCTAAATACAGGCGAGTCTCATCTTACGTGCATTTAACATGTGCGGATTCAGCTTTGTGCGGTCGGCAAAAACAAAACAAAAAAACCCCCAAAAGAGAAAAATAACAATTTAAATACTTTACTTGTAGTGCGGGCAATTTCACCCGTCATTACACTCAACGTAATTTTGACTATAAGCGATTTTCACTTTACTGCGGAACGTAACCCCAGCGTAAGATGAGACTCGCCTGTACCTTCAAAAATTTGGCCCTTAGAGATTCTGTTTGTTATATGTTAAATGTTTCTTGTAGCCTCTAAAGCCTTGTCTTCACCAGGAAATGTAATCATTTTTCGGTTCCATTTTTAACAATTGAGTTAGCTGACATGATGCTGACTGGTCATGTTCAACATCAGGCCAGGCAGTCATGGAGCAAACCCACCGAGAACAAGGTTTAATCAGTTAGCTGACATGCCCTGTCCTTGACAGCACTGAGCAATCATCACTGTGTCAGCTAACTCGACTGTTAAAAATCATGCCTGAACATGATTAAGTTTCCTTCTAAAGAAAGCCCTTTGTCAGCACGCTGGGCAGGGGATTGGGGAACATCTTGGAGAGCATCGCTCTGTTGAGCTAATGAAGCACTGGTGTATTTGTAACAGATTTTGCTGGACATCAGCATCGACAATCAACAAGTGAGGTGGCAGTGGCTGGAGAAACGGCTGTGCAAAAAGTCTCGTGTAGATGTTGGGGGGGCAGTCTTAACTGGGTCACCACTAACAGCTTCATTGTTGCTTCGAGCATTTCGACTAATAGCCACCAAGGGAGATGTGCTGCAAAGGAAGATAAATCGTCTTTGGGCAAACTGAATACCAAAGGCAGGAAGCCTACAGCTCCCACCCTCCCATAACCTGACTACTTTATTCAGTTACAAATGGCCTGCCAGCTCCTGGCCAGCAATAAGTTTGATTACTCTGATTTATTTCTGTTAAGACCTGGTCAAAATGGGCAGCGTGCTTGTCATCTGACAGGAGCCCCCAGGTAATTCCAGCAAACTAGGCACTTCTTGTCAAGAGTTGGTCAAAAAGTCACCCACTTCTTGGGCTTCATTTTACTGATGAAAAAGGGTAATTCCACGTGAATAAACATAAATCCTGGCCTGGGTCTTGTCCCCAGGTGTGGCTACCCTGAAGGTTCTTTTCTCCATGCCTGGCTTCTCCTAAGAGCTTGCAGCATAAATCTTTTCCCTTGTGCTTGGTTGTTCCTAGGGTTCCTTTCTCTATGGACTTATCTGTCCCAGAGCCCTCTCTCCAGAAGGCTACTCCCACTTCCCTTATATTCAGGGTGGAGTCTGAGGAGCCACATCTGCTCCCGTGAGTTAGCAATACTCAATCTGAAGCTCTCTGCAGGGTTCTAACAAGTGCTAGCTGGGGAATCCTGTCCTCTCTCTGCCAGTCCCAGACCCACCCCAGGACTGTACAGACACACAGAAAAATGTAGCCCCTGAGCGGAATAAAGTACAATCTAGAAGACACATTTCTATAAAGAGTGGGGAATAGGATTCAACACACAAGCAGAATGATCGGAGTGATGACTGCCACTTGTTAGTGCCATGTTTTAGTTGTTTTGGGTAATGTTCATCATTTTTATTTGCTTTGTATGTATGCTCTATCCCCAACGTATTCTCTAATTACCCCCAAATGATGATGTCGGTGGTGTTATTTTTATTATTATTAATTATTATTATTATTTATATTGCGATAGCACAGAGAGGGGCTTAGCTCAGGGCCCCATTGGGCTAGTCATTGCATTCACATATAATACAGAAGATAGTCCCCTCCGCCAAAGTGCTTACAATCTAAAGATATGATCAAATGCAACATGTGGAGTATAACAAACAAGGAAACGGGGATGACAAGGTAGAACTGAAGTGATCGTGTTTGGTACAATAGCCAGCAGTCATGGCTACTCAGGAATAATGTTCCCTGCTGTTTTTGTTTTAGGGGGTACTACAAAGAAAAGATAACAAAAACACAGGTGGGTAAACAAATCTCATTATGAGGCAGGAATGTCATTATTATACGGGATATTTAAATGGAATGAGAAAAAAACCCTATAAAAAGCCCTATATCTTCCTCTCTTCCCCTTGAGTTATTACTCAGCCTTTTCCTTTATAATTAAGAGAAAAGCATTTATGAAGTTCTATATATAAACACAGCAATTGCCCTCTGGAGAAGCTCACACAAAGACTTTTCTCCCTCTACAGTGTAGACATACTTGAACAGCCTTCTCTCCAGTAGCAACTAAGCGTTCACTTTGAAGCTCAGTCCCGCTTTAGCTACACACAGACATGCATGCCTATCTGGATATACCCGCAGCTATTATCCCTCCCTAAATAAAGAGTTACTAAGAAGATAAAAGCCCATTATTACACCTTTTTAAAGAGAGATAGAGGGACAAACCCATCGGGGCTCACACAGTTGCAACTCTATGTAAGTCACCAAAACTTGGTCTCTTCCAGTGAAATTGGATCAAAGACCTCCGACAAAGTTAAATCAGTCTGCCAGTCAAATCCAAGGGATCATACACAAGGGCAGCGGTACCCTGCCTTCTCCTCGATTCACTTCCTCCCACCCATGACACTTTGCCCAAAGTTTGCCAGCTACATGAGAGCTGAGAACTCCCACCATGGCAGGGGTTTTCTCAGATGGGCAGTCAAGACCAGATTCAAGCCCTTTTTCACAACTTGTGCAATGCAAAGTGGGGGGAGGGGAGAATCTGTGGTGCAATCTTGAAGTACTATGGAATATAGCATATCCACATAATATTTCACATCAATTCGTTGGAGGCATTGGCTTAATTCCATAGAACTGAAAATAAAAACATATTTTGCATTTTCTCACCCCTTTAACATCAGAGTTCAGGTTTTCATTGGGAATCCATATGGTACTTTAAGTAGCTATATTAAAATGTTTGCATTTCAAACGGAGTGGTTCCAGAACAAAACAGATCTGTTTTTTTTGTTTTTTTTTTTTAAATCAAAGGAAAAAGAGGTCAGTAAAAGTACACAGCGGATACGCAAAGTTAAAACAAGATGTTTGTACAGCAGTAGTTTACTGAGGTTGTAGAATAAACAACATATAGCTTAAGTTTCTTTTACTGATGTTTAATGTACTTGCTGGTCCAGCATTGTGTCACCCCTGCCTTCTAGTGGATGGAAAGTCAGACCCACTTATCTGTGTGTGGGTGCGTCATCTTCTAATGGCTGAGCTATAGAGAATGAATACTATGACAGCTAACAGGAATTCTCTTTAGCTCAAGTGAAAGAGGACTGTGTATTTGGAACTGAATAGCCTGGGTTCTATCCTTGATGTTGCAAATGTTCAATTTAGCTCACGACTGTGATGCAACCACAGATTCATTAGAGTAAACAAAAATACATGCATCTGCCCACAATTGTGCGGTGAAATAATTGCCCAGTGCCATCAATATAGCCACTTTGCTAAATTACCACTAGGATTCAAATAGTACCTACGCCTCTTGAACCTTTCACCTGACAGGATTCAAGGTTGACAACAGAAAATGAATGAATAAAATGCTTTAATCTTCCATGGTTCAGCCTCAGATACAGTGATGCCGAGTTTTGTGAACAACGTCCATCAAAGCAAGCTTTTCATGTAAAGCCACTGCCATGGCATGAAAATAAATGTACAGAGGGAACGAAGCAGCAAAATGAGAAAAAAAACCCCACTATATTTTGGCCCTCTAGATTGGAAAATATGAGAGACAGATTTCCAGCCTACCCTGGAAACTACAATACCTGATAAACAAATCAAAGCAGTGTGAATGCCCGATGAAGCTGTATAATGGGTATACTTTACAGCAAAATAATATTCCCTCTATCAGATTTCTGAGGCAGTAGGACTTGGGTCAAACTGACTGAGGATATTTGAATATCAAGAGGCCTCTTTCTAATCATTTTGACCCTAATTCAGCAATCTACTTATGCACATATGCTCCAGGGTCCTCTTAGTGCCAACTGACAGAGGGCACAGGGAGTATATAAAGTTTTACAGGGGATCCCCTGGGTCAGATATGTACATAATAGTTCACCAAAGGATGGCATGTGAAATGTCAATCAAAAGCCAGTAGACCACTGGCCATCATAATAATTTCAAAATGTATGTACGGGTAATATTTAAGGAGCTATATATCTATCCTAGAAATTATGTTCTCAAAGCCTTGGAGTTAAGGCAGGTCACCAGGAGGTGACATGTCCTAGACAGGTTCCTTTCAAGCAGAAGGTAACAGACGCTTATTTCTCTCTGTTCATGTGTGTATTAGGAATGATATGTCTTGCAATGGATGCCTGTTTGCATACTGAGCCTGATACCAGTCGAAAGATTGTGAAATCTCCAAGAGAGGAAATGTACAGGAAGAAATGAACAGCAAGAGGGGATCCTGTTTATAAGTAAAGATACGGGATTGTACAGGTATATCTGGGGGTGCAGAGGTACACTCTGTATCCTTCACCTAGCAGAGGTGCTGACAATACATCTTGTCTCCTGAAAAAGGGATCCCAGCATCCTTGGCTGGAAAGCACTGGACATGAGAGTATCTTGTTTGAGGTGTTGTTGTAGCCATATTGGTCCCAGGATCTGAGAGAGACAAGGTGGGTGAGGTAATATCACTTATTGGACCAACTTCTGTTGGTGGAAGAGACAAGCTTTCAAGCTTCACCGAACTGTTTTTCGGGTCTGGTAAAGGTAACCAGAGTGTCACAGCTAAATATCAAATGGGATAGATCATTGCTAATTAAGACTAGGTGCTAGAATTTTATGTTGCTCCCATTTCTTTCCAATACTTCTACTTGCTATCATTGGAATCTCTATTATTTGTTAAATAAACTTTTACTTGCTTTCATCATAACCGTATCAATGTGGGGCATGTTGAGCAGAGCGGTGATCTGAGGGAGAACTGGTAAACTGGTAATTAACACTTCTTTGGCAGCAGTGAATCTATAAATACTGCAAGTGTCCAGTGGAATAGGCGCTGGATGTTCCAGGATATGTTTGGAGGGTTCAGGGGTTGCAGGGTGCTACTGGCTGACCTGTAGAGAGAAAGTGGGGTCCACGTAGGCCTCATGGTGGAGATGGGGAGCTGACCCAGGGTTAGGGTGACCAGATGTCCTGATTTTATAGGGACAGTCCTGATATTTGGGGCTTTTTCTTATATAGGCACTTATAACCCCTCTTTCCCTGTCCCGATTTTTCACACTTGCTATCTGGTCACCCTACCCAGGGCAGGCACAGACAAGGCTTCCTCATTCTAAAGGCAGGTGGTAGCCATGTGCTCACCACCTTGGGTACCCCTAGGAAGAGTCACTGGATGTGCCTAACTTCAGGGCACATGAGCAGTTCTACTGACTTCAGTGGGACTACTCATGTTCTTAAAGTCAGGCACATGCTCAAGCAGGTTGTTGAATCAGATCTTACATAGCAAGTAGCACATGCTGCTTTATACTGAGTGTTTTGGAGGAGATTGAATGGAAACCAGCTCAGTATGCTGTGACAAACGTGGAACTGACTACCTGAGCCGAGCACCAAGATGAGACTGTCAAGAACATAATTACAATTCATAAAATCAATGGAAATGTTTTAGGTAACATTTGCGGGCTTAGTGATTAGTGAGAGTTCTGGCATTTCTATTAACATGACTTTATTTACACATTTATAAATAATGATATTTAATTTCCACTGAAATGAAACTTGGCCCAACAGGTCCTCTGTTGGATGATATCTTTCCTTATTTTGAAAAATGTCAAACTGATTATCTTTGATTTTACTTGGCAGGTCATACTAAAATGTTGCCTGGATGCTCTCTAAGGTCCTGACCCAAAGCCCAATGAACACCTTTTCATTGACCTGAATGGGCTGAGGCCCAGACCCTCAAAGGTATTGGGAGTTAGGTGGCTACATACTTCTAGGATCTGGGCCCAGATGTTTTTTCAATCATATTTTTGAAAAAGAGAGAGCATGAGCACACTCTTCCAAGAACTTATTTCTTTCTATGAAACGACACTTGTATACTTGATGCTTTTGTTTTGAAAACATGGCTGAAGACACAGCTTCTTTCACTTACTTGGTGATTTTTTTCTCATTGTCTTAATACCTCCCATTGCTACAGCAAAACTTTAATAAACATCCCCTGCTTTTCCTTCCTTCCAAGCAACTTTTCCCAACTGTGGCAAACCCAAGTATAATATTATAGGCAAGTGCATATTCAGTTCTGTTTTTACACACACAGAGATTGAGTTAAATTGCTTTAGTTTAGGTTATATCTTGATGCAAAGCTGAAAATATAAAGACACCCTAATCAGACTAGAACAAAGATGTGGCTTCACAAGAAAGGGAACCCATCTGAAAGTTACTTAACATACATCCCTGGTCCTACATCCTACATTCACTCTTCACTTAGAACAAAGTCATCTTAGGAATGATTCTAAAGTTTCTAGAGATATTCTTGCCATTTCAATTGCATGATAAAATCATGTGACTGATTCATCTGCATGTTTCAGCTGCTTTGGACCTTTCAGGTGATGCAGAGCAGCAGTAAGCCCATTTTAATTGGCAAACTAGAGCAGACTGGTGAATTAGGTCTGAGAATTAGGTAGAATATTAAACCTGATTTTAATATGCTTGTTTAACTTGACTGATATGCTGCTGATTTTATGAGTTTTCAACTCCACAACCCTGGATTAAAATAAGATTTGCCTTTTCTTGTTGATGCCACCAAACGCACATAGCTATTGCAAATAAATGAAAATAAAATTAAATCTCCTGTCTGGAAAAGCTATTGATTAAGAAAGCAAATATACTAGACAGCCTAAGAAATCAAATACTGCTCTCCCTTTCCATGCACCTTTCTAATGGAAATTTGACTTTGACCTTTCTAATGGGAATGAGTGGAAAGTCATTATGTTGGATTAAGAGCAAGAAAATAAACTTTAGCTTGAATGTTTTCCACTGAAAAATAAAATGTTGACTTTAGCCATGCCTATGTTGTTTTTCTTAGAGGAGTTTCAATGACTGGAACATTGCTATATTATTACTGCATTATTTTAATTGGGAAGTTTCATTTTTCTGACAAAACAAGGGCTGTTCTTTATTTCTTCTGAACAAAAGAATGTGTAGGAAAAATGTTATATAAAATAAAACAAACCTGCTAGTCATTCCTCTTCACCACTCTTCAGGAGAGATGGCCCTGAAGTTGCCAGAACAAAATGTATCACACAGCGATATCAAAATAGCACCTATTACAGTTGCATCTACATTATATTCCTGCACTGCAGCTATGTACAGGATTGTACAGCAAGACTTATTCTGTCATACATTCTGTTCAGGATGGACCTGACCCACACAACACTGAAATCAATGGGAGCCATTCTATTGACTTAGTGGATTTGAGATTTGCTCATATAGGTTTACTTTTCTCCACACTGTTTTCAAATCCCATCCCATGGCTTAGTGAATCCTCACAACTTCATAAAAATGGCAAGCACTGATGTATTCAAAAAATGGCTTAAGGAGGACTTTGCTACTTGAAGCATGATTTGGAGTTAGGAGGAAGAACACACATTATAATTATTGATTTGTGCCATCAGCATATACTATGTAGGCATCTCATGATAGTACTATTCATAAAGCAGGATAAAAGCTTTCTACAGCACTATATGAATGATAGATGTGTTTCCAAGAATGGCCCTGCTGTCAACAGCTAGACTATTTTTAGTAAAAGAATGGAGCACTCCTTAATAGTGGATCGTAGCTCAACTGTCTGTACATAGCACCCCCAACTAATGTGCAAGGATGAATTTCATCATTTTACATTGCATTGTGCAGTGTAAGCTACATCACACTTTTAAATCCTAAAGCGGCGGATGAGAAAGACCCATTGGTGGGATTATTAAACCTTGGGAGGTGGCTGCCCTACTGCCTGCAGAACATGAGATCCAAGTGGCTTGGTGAGCCTGCCAAGCCATTTCCTCAAGTGATCCAATACCAGACTGAGGCGTGCGGCGGTCGGTCACTCATGCAGGGATCATGCACATAATGAACAGAGTAGCAGGTGCCTGTGACGGGTTTGCATCAGTGCAGCACCCAACCCTGTGTCTCATGCATCGGTGCACAATTCAAAAGGCTTATCGAAGTCCGGGCTGGCCAGCACAGGCACCACAGACAGGACTGCTTTTACCTTGTCGAAGCCTGGCTGGCATGCCTTTGACCAAATTACCTTATTAGGCTGATGCTTTTTACATAAGTCCGTGATTGGGGATACAATGTCACTGAACCCTTCCACAAACCTCCTGTAATAGTTTGCCAAGCCTATGAAGGATTGAACTTGCCTTTTAGTCTGGGGTACAGGCCATTTCATGATGGCTTCCACCTTAAGAGGGTTGGGGGATATTTCCTCCCCCACCCAACCCAGTGTCCCAGATAAGGGACTCTGGCTGCCCCTACCTTGCACTTAGAGGGCTTTACAGTTAGCCCAGCCTCTTTGAGCTTAGACAGCACAACTTGCAGGTGCTCTTTGTGGTCACCCCAGGTGTTGCTGAACACACCAATGTCATCTATGTAGGCTCTAGCATAATTCTGCAAACCATTTAACACTTGGTTGAGCAGTCTCTGGAAGTTTGCACCCGCATTTACCAACCCAAACGGTAACACTGTAAATTCATAGAGCCCTATATCAGTGATAAAAGCTGATTTTGGTTGGGCCTCTCCCTCCAGAGGGATCTGCCAGTAACCTTTGGTCAGATCAAAGGTACTAAGGTACTTGGCTTGGCTCAGCACATCCAGCATGTCATCAATTCTTGGCATGGGGTATGCATCTGTTACAGTGACAGCATTGAGTTTTCTATAGACTACGCAAAAGCTAACAGTGCCATCTCTCTTGGGGACCAAGACCACAGGTGAAGCCCACGCACTGTCCGAATCCCTAATCACCCCCAAGTCCAACATGCTTTGTATCTCAGCCTGAATTTGCTCCTTCACCTGGCCGGTGGCCCTGTATGGCCTGGAAGGAGGAAGCTGTGCCCCTTTCATGAGGATTCTATGGGACAGCAAATGCATCCTCCCTGGTTTGTTGGAAAATACCTCGCTGTACTTCTGCAGCGTTGACAACGCTTCCTTCCGTTCGACTGGTGTCAGCTGACTACAGATTTCTATACTTCCCAGGGTTGACCCATCGTGGCATTCAGCCATCAGATCAGGGAGTGGGTGTGCCTCAGTTTCCCCTTTGACACAAAAGAGCATGTTTACCCCAGCCACTCTACTGTGATAGGCCTTGAGTCTGTTTACATGTACCAGTTGGGGCACAGCACCATCCAGGGGCTTTTTAACTGTCCTCCTTCGCCACTTCCACCACTTCAAAGGGCCCCTCCCAGGAATTTTGCATCTTGAACTTTTTGGCAGGGCTAAGTACCAGGACCAAATCCCCTATGTCAAAAGTGCGCTTACAGGTATTTCTATCGTACCACTCCTTTTGCTTGGCCTGACTACTCTGGAGGTTGTTTGGACAATTTCCATCATGTATTTCGACTCCCTTCTGAACCTCTGGACATATTCAGTCACGGGTTCCCCCCTTACCGTGTTGCACCCTTCCCAGGTATCCCTGATGAGGTCAAGAGGTCCCCTCACCTTCCTCCCATACAGAAGGTCAAATGGGGAAAATCCCGTGGACTCTTGGAGTACCTCCCTGTAGGCATACAGCAGGAATGGTAATAGTTCATCCCAGCTCTAGCCCCTTTTCTTGGTATACATCCCCAGCATGGATTTCAGGGTCCCATTGAATCTTTCCACCAGCCCATTGGCCTGGGGGTGGTAGGGGGCCGTTTTAAGCTGTTTACTTCCACACACCTTCCATAGCTCAGTGAACAACTGCGACATAGTTTGCCCCCTGATCAGACAAAATCTCCTTAGGGAAGCCCACTCTGCTGAATATGGTGAGCAAGGCTTTTGCCACTGTCTCGGCTTCTATGTTAGACAGCGTAATTGCCTCAAGGTACCGAGTGGCAAAGTCTACTACCACCAAGATATACTTGTTCCCCCTCCAAGTGGGGCGTGGCATAGGACCCACTATGTCTATTGCCACTCTTTGGAACGCTTCCTGGATGATGGGCAAGGGGCGCAGCGGAGCCTTATGGGGTCCCCCAGGCCTCTTTCTCTTCTGACACACCACACAAGTTCTACAGTATCCCTGGCCAGTAGAAATTCTTCCTCAGCCTGTCATATGTCCTCTGTACCCACAAGTGACCAGCAAAGGGACTGTTGTGCGCTACCAGCACTAATTCCCCCCGGTGTTGGCTGGGTACAACCAATTGCTCATAGGGTTGATCGGGACCCTGTTTTTTCCCACAGGGGCCTCCCTGTACAGTTTCCCATCCTCTTCAAAAAACTTCTCCCCCCCCTCTTCCTGGAGTTCCCTCCGAGATACACTTCTTTATGTTCTCAAGGGAGGGGTCTGCCCTTTGGTTAGCTGCAAATTCCTGACAGACAACCCTTGAGATAGCATCCCCGTCCCTGGGCACTGACTGCATCTCCCCTCCCCCGCCCCTGGGAACCTGTTGTCTTCAGCCAGGCAGAGGCCTGGCTCTACCTCTCCCATATTCAGAAGTATCCCGCCTCCATGCACTGTCCTGTCATTGGGACCCTCCCCCAACTCCTCTGTGGGTTCTAAGGTCCCCACTCCATCCCTGGGGACTCTCTTCAAGTCACCAACCCCCGTGTTCCCTGGGGCAGGATGTGTTGGCTGTTCAGGTGCATCAGACCTACAGCCATTAGCTGGAACGGCCTCCCCCTCTAGGAGCCCCTCACAGCCTTTCTTCATGCTGCGAGTTACCACACTAAGGCCAGGTCTACACTACCCCCCCCCGTCGAACTAAGGTACGCAACTTCAGCTACGTGAATAACGTAGCTGAAGTCGAAGTACCTTAGTTCGAATGAAAAAGCACTTACCCGGGGTCCACACGCGGCGCGCAGGCTCCCCCGTCGACTCCGCCTACTCCGTTCGTCGAGCTGGATTACCAGCGTCGACGACGGAGCACTTCCTGGTTCGATTTATCGCGTCTTGACAAGACGCGATAAATCGAACCCAGAACATCGATCGCGCGCCTCCGACCGGACGCGTAAGTATAGACCTACCCTAACAGCCCTAGTTTTGCTGAAAAAATCATTCCCCAGCAACATGTCCGCGGGGATGTCCTCGAGCATCCCCACCAGTAAATTACTTTCCATCCCTTCCCACTCCACATGAACCTTAGCCAAGGGCACAGGGAACCTCTGTGGCCCCACCCCCTTAATGTGGGTTGTCTGCCCTGTCAGAACACTAGCATCTGGAACCACACTTGGTTGGACCAGAGAGAACTTAGCCGCTGTATCCCTCCACCCCAGACACTCCATGCCATCAATCTTGACAACCTCGATGTGCTCCCGATCTGCTTCATTAGGCCCCATGTCCACCAAGCTGGTGTGGTAAGAGGTAGGGGTACCCTCTGGGGCCTCAGCGTTTACGGCAACCGAGCTAACATGGGATGAGGGAGGTGTACTCTCCTTTAATGTGGGACAGCTACTTCTCGGGTACCCTGGGGAATTGCAGTGAAAGCACCTTCTGGGATCCCCTGCTTGCGCAGGAAATTTGGGATGAGTAACAGGGGAATGGGGAGGTGAACGCCCAGCTTCCTTTATCCCAGCGGCAAAATGGTGATTCTGTTTTCCCCCAACCCTGTACCCCTCTGCCAGTGGTTTGTGCTTAATTGCAGCTTGCGCCTGCTCATAAGAGTCTGCATACCCAGCTAATTCACCCACTGCATTTACCTTTTTGTCCCACAAATACTGTTTTACATCATCACTGCACATATTCAGGAATTGTTCCTGAGCAACCAAATCACACATTCCTTCAAAGCTTGTAATGTCTTTTCCCCTCACCCACTTATCTACCAAATCGCTCATTTCATTTGCATAAACCACATTACTTAATCCAGATCCCCTCTTTAGACTCCTGAATTTAACCCTGTAGGTTTCAGGTGTAAACTGAAACTGGTTCAAAACCAGTTCCTTAAATTTACCATAATTGGAGGCATCACCAATGGGCATCTTATTGAATATGTCCAGAGCTCTTCCAGTCAATTTTGCTATCAATGTGGTCATCTTTTGATCTTCAGGGATCACATGGAGGGTGCACAGTCTCTCAAAGGTGATGAAATATTCGGCTATATTGCTGGATTCATCATACTGTGGGCATAGTCGCTCCCATTTGTGGATTTTTGGGGAAGTGGAGCCAGCAGCTGAAGGGTTTTGTCTCTTTAACTCTGCAACAGCCAGTTCATGCTTCTGGGCCTGCCTCTGGGCCTCCATAGCTCTCTTGTGGGCCAACTCCTCTGCTTCAACAGCTCTCTTGTGCACCACCTCCTCCCTGGCTTTTTCTGCTTCCATAGCTCTCTTGTGAGCCAACTCCTCTGCTTCAACAGCTCTCTTGTGCGCAGCCTCCTGTGCCTCAACAGCTCTCTTGTGAGCCCCCTCCTCTGCACTAATTTCCAATTGACGTAATTCTATTAGTCTCTTATGTTCATTTTCTTTCTCTGTTGCTTCCAGTCTAGCAAGATCTAGTTTGGCAGTTGTCTCACTGGCAGACATTTCCCTGCTGTCTAGTGCTGGGCCTTACCCGAAAAAAGCAAACAGAAAATAACAAACCAGTAACCACTTTGACTGTTTTCCAGCCACCACACTTAAAACTCACTTAAAATCACAACCAGTATCTCAAAGCAATCAGCTGTGCACAGATCCTGCTCGACCACGCCACTGTGACGGGTTGGGATCACAGAAACCCCCTTGTGTTGCCACCTGGTGTGCCAAGACTACTTCTGCCCCTGCTTCCCTGCCCTTTCCAGCTTGGGACTCCAGAATCCTGTGTTTTGTGCCAGACCCGCTGATCTGCTGCAAACCCAGACCCAGGTCTGAACCACGTCCCCTAACAGCTGTAGGCCTGCCTGGAAGCAGCTCAGGAAGTGCTCTTGCCTTTGACACCCAGGTGCCCAACTCCCAATGGGGTTCAAACCCTGAATAAATCCGTTTTACCCTGTATAAAGCTTATACAGGGTAAACTCATAAATAGTTCGCCCTCTATTTCAAAGATAGAAAGATATGCACAGCTGTTTGCCCCCTCCAGGTACTAACACGTACTCCAGGTATCTTAATAAGTAAAAAGTGATTTTAATAAGTACAGAAAGTAGGATTTAAGTGATTCCAAGTAGTAACAGACAGAACAAAGTGAATTACTAAGAAAAATAAAATAAAACACGCAAGTCTATGTCTAATCACACTGTATACAGATAAAAACCTCACCAGTTCCAGCAAACTTCCCTTTATAGGCTATAGTCCTCCTAGCCTGGGTCCAGCAATTGCTCACACCCCCTATTATCTTTGTCCTTTGTTCAGTCGCTTTCAGGTATGTCCTTGGGGGGTGGAGAGACTCTCTCTTTAGCCAGCTGAAGACAAAATGGAGGGGTCTCCCAGGGGTTTAAATAGACTTTCTCCCCTGGATAGATGCTCCTCCCCACTCCCTGTGTAGCGTCATGTTACCCTGGAGTTTTGGGATCACATGGGCAAGTCACATGTCCATGCACAATTCAGTAACTAGCCCAGTGACATTCTTGGCCAAGCTTAGATGTGGATTGGTGTCTGCAACTTCTTTTGTCCGTTTAAGAGTTTCTTGATTGGGCTCTTTACCTGCACATTCCTTTCTCAAGGCATGATCCCATGCTCTTGCAAAGGCTATGTATAAAACCAGCAAATATACAACCAATATTCATAACTTCAACTACAACAATGATACATGCATACAAACAGGAGGAATAGATTCAGTAGATCATAACTTTTACAGAGATATGTTACATGGCACATGTAGCATAAAATATATTCCAGTTACATCATATATACATTTATAAGCATCTCACCATAAAGTCTTATGGGAACGCCGTCACAGTGCCATCTCTCTCCCTCAATGCCCAAGGCAACAACCTACTCCCTTGCACCTTCTTTTGGCCTGATCCTGCAAATATTTGTGCCCACCCATAATTCTGCTCACCTCACCTCAGCAGCACTATTCAGTTGGGTAAAGTTACTGATGTGCTTAAGTGTTTGCAGAATAAGACCTTTGGTATTCTGTTTGCAAACCTTCTGAATGACACATCATGCAAACTGCACCCTCTTCTGCTAGTGCCACCTTACACCTGACAAAGGGTAATTAAGCATTTCACTCCTTCTCTCCGCTAGCTCTTCTCTCTCAAGTATTGGCAAGAAATTCTGGTTAACAAAATAAAAATCCCGTTCACAGAAGATAATTCTGTTCTATCTACAGTTTCCAGCCTTGCAACACCTCAGATTTCCCTCCCCAATTCATTACCAAACAAAGGAAAGAATCATCTAGTCCAAAACTATAACAAATAGTCCTGTTTTAACTTTGCTGATCATTCTTCTTGAATGTACAATAGTGTCCTCCACTAGGTTTGACTTTGGGGCACAGCTTGTTCCCAGCCCAAAACTAAACAATGAAAGCCGTATAGGCAGACTAGCACACTGGCTCAATGCACCCTTGTGCTAGAATGTCAAGCCTTTGCTTTCATTTCAGTTAGCTCAAGTACAGCCAGGCAGTAAATGAGGCAGGCAGTAAATGACAATGTTATTACAGTAAGTTTCTGGATCTCAACTGCAATGACCATGTAGACATTCTGCTCATGAAAACTGTTGCCTCTGTGAGAGGAGGAAACTAGATCTCAAGTAATCTTATGCATGCCCGTGGCCAGGAGCATATACTGTGAACCTGTACACTCTTTTGATCAGGAGCAGATGTTGGCTAGGAAGTAGTTATGGGGAGTCTGTAGCTATAGATGTCTGGATGAAGCACATTTCTTGGAAGAATAACATTCTTCAAAGAGAACCTGCTTCCTTCAACTCAGAAGTTTAAACAAAATGATAAATGCTCCTTATATGTCTAATGCTGTCTCTACTTGGATTGAAAGTTGGTTATATCTTGAACCTTCCGATTACTTTCATGCAGTTCATAGAAACTTATTTTTCTGAAGGCTTAAGGGTTAAAAGGTAAAGTTCCTTGCATCAGTTTCAAACCGCACCCAACACAGATCAGGGGACAGGGCACAAAGCCGGGGTAAAGCCCCCCCTCCACCTCCTTTGCACTCACCTGAGCCTGAGGCTATTGCATGTAGAGCTGACTGCATCCTCACTGTAAGGTAGAGCAGGCTAAGGGCTACTCTGGATGATGGTGTCTGCTAACAGCCCAACGTGTTGTTATCCCACCCTCCTCCTGCCAGGAGAACTGATGTACTGAAAAGCATATGCTCTGCAATGCCCCATCTGGCCATTCACTTATGCTCACAGCAAGTTGGGTGATAGTGACATAGGAACCTCTATACTGGCTTTGTGTCCCCTTGTACTGGAATGATCTTACCAGTGCTAGAGGTGCCAGCTTTAGGGCTAGAAGCAGAGGGTGGTTGTGTTTGGTGCAAAGCAGTTGCTTTTCAGCAGAGGACCTAGCTGCAAATGTCTTTGCCACTCCCACAGTGAATCTCTGTGGCATGCTCAGTATTATAAATATGTTAAACGGCAAATAAACAAATGAAATAAAATAATGATAAAGATGAAGGAAAAGAGATTTTAAATGAAACACGAGGAACAAATACAGAGCATGATTTAGACACACGTTCTTACCAATAAGGGACAGATTTTTAACAGAGGTCAGGACTAGATTTGCAAAAGCACTCAGTACTGAGCAGCTCCCACTGCAACCCAATGGGTTGAGCTCTTCTGAAAATCTGGCCCCAATTGTGGGTGCACTTTGGAACATCTGGTCTTAAATGTAAATCAGAACTTCAAAAGGAGAACTCAAAAGAAACCAGTACAGATCTTAGGGCATATTTTTCTGGAGTATTCTTGCCAATGTCTGCAACATCTTTTTGTATTAATTCATACTGACATAACTCCCCACCCTAATCCCTTTCCTTCATATATTTGTCTAGTCTTAAGATACCAGCCTGAAATAATATTTGCAAGCCCGATCCGGCCAAAAGGAGTTGCTGTGGCTGTTAATTAGACTTGCACAAAACTCAATGGCTTATGATTATCAAAGGTTTCATTTAAGCATTTTTTCTTCTTGGGTGCTTACGGAGTTATGTCCCCCACGTTTTCTTATGATTTGGAGTTCAAATGAACCTAAACTCTTGTAGCAAAACTCAGTCGTCAAATGTCAAAACCACACAACATTTCTTATAATAGTTACACATGGTTTTATTCATTTTAAAGGCTTTTAACTACAGGCAACAGAGCACTCAAAACATAGTTAAAGTGAGGATCTGTAGTAATCAAAGCAGGCAGTGCATCCACCAATAGGTGGTGCTGTATCTTTATTTTAGTGAGTGTTAAGTGATTGCTTTGTTTTGATACTGTGTTGTTGTCTTGGCTGAGGCAGGGGAGCTAGGAAAAAAATTCCCATGTACTGGAGTTGTTACTTGCAGTGTCCTAATACATCTATTTATTCCTATAAGCAAATATCACAGATCCCTACCTTGACACAAAGCTCAAAAAACCAGAGAAGACCTTTCACCTTACATAGTTGACCAAAGGTCAGTATAATCCTCTGGGAGATTTTAAACCCCATTTCTCAGTATACTCTCTTTTAACCATAAGTACCTAAATCCTTCAGTTTACATCAGTCTGTTGTATTTGTCTTTCTGAGCTTGTGGAGGTGACGACAGCTTTGGAGTCAGTATATGGATTTTTTAATAACTTGTATGTTGAATGTGGTTCATTAGTTGAAGTCAGTGTGCTTTCTTTTTATAAGACCTTATTTACTGTAGGTGCTATATATAAATATCCTCTGCTAATTGATTGTTTTCTTTGTTTGTATAAGTGAAATGGATAGGAACAGTTTCTTTCTTGTGACTTTAAAATAACATTTTGGACCATACTTTCTGTTCCTAACCTGAAGCTGCAACATGCCTTTTTATTAAATCCTGTTTCGGTTTGGACTTGGCATGTTCTTTTATATTGGAAAAAAGTACAGACAAATATATCATACTGTCCACTTATCTATTTCCTGGTGTTGATACAATTATTTGGAAATGCTATATTTTAGATGAGTGCTGACTTTGAAAGTGTCTTCTTTTAAAAGTAGATGCAAATTAAAACAGCACTCCATGAAGGCACTATTTATACCACATGTATTTTAATGAAAGTACGGTAGTTTATTAATCCAAAGTAAGGAACAGGACTAATCCCATACTGTGCATAAAGCTCTGGGTTTAAAATGTAATTGTCCCTTTCTGGCATCAGTGAAGTCTCTTGCCTTGTAAAAAAGGAATATAATGCCGGCTTCTACTTTTTCCAGTGCATCTGACAGCTATTAAGTAATTCAGCTATGCACTGAAACTTGTTAGCTTGCTGGTAGCATGATCCTCAAAAGCTTAAAGGTCACCAGAAAATATATAACATTTTAAAGCATGCCATTTTGGAATAATTTGCCAAATGCCCGACATAATGATTGTAAGAGGGACATTCAACATATCCTTAATTTAACCCTTGCCATCTTGTCAAAATGGTCCTAGACTCCCCAATCTGGATTTCTGATCTGTTATACCAGTGTAAATCCAGAGTAATTTCACTGGAGTAACTGTGGATTTACCCCCAGTGTAACTGACATCAGAATTTGGCCTCTTGTGCCCAAATGAGCTGGCTCCCAGTATATGGTATCTCAGCATGCACTGCTCAAGACTACCTCAAAACCCACCTTAATGGTTTGTTTTCCACCAATAGCTTCTATCCCTGTACGGATTCCCAGTTCCTCTTGCCTTACCTCAGTCTCCATGTGCACATACAACAACTTAGGAGGTTTCTTCCCTGTGTAATATGACACATTCTTTATATTTGTTTTAAAACTGTCTTCTCAACCCTGTTCCTTTTTCTGTTTTCTTCATATTGTAGGGGCTTGTCTTCATGGGAAAGTTTGCTGGTACAGCCTTCGGTGTGAATTTAAACCCATTTAGATAAAGCGGTGCAAACCCCTGTGTGGATGCTCTACTTTTGGTTTATGAATGAGATTTTTCAACATAGCTTGAGTCAAAAGGGGACAGGTTTAAACTAAACTGAAATACAAAGCCCCTCAAACTGGAATAATACTTTCCACATAGTGGTTTGCCCTGGTTTCATTATATTGATTTAAAAACCAATTCAAGTTAAACTGGTGCAACTTTCCAATGTAGACATGATGTATCTGGCTAATTTGGGGTCAGATTCTCCCTTTCTCTTATGCAGATGGAAAGGGGGACAGGCCACAAGGAGCTTTCCACTACTACCTTTAGTGCATCCCAAGCAAGGACCAGGGGCAATTGCAGTCCTTGTGCTCTCTCCATGTGCCCTTAAGGACACACATCCCTGCAGGGAGTAGAGGGCCAAACAGATTGAACTATAGTGCAGGCGGTACATTCCCACATATACACTTGCCTGAAAATCTCGGCGGGACAATCTTTAGTACCCGGCTCTTAATTTTTAAAGTTATATTTTGACAACAAATAGGCCACCTAAAAGCTCCAATATTTTTTGTAAAGCAATTCTCATTCACATTGATAAGATAATTATTTATTTTTATTATTATGATTGTTAATTATTTGCATTGTGGTAGCATCTAGCAGCCCCAGTCATGGAGCAGGACCACATTGTGCTAGGCGCTGTACAATCACAGAACAAATATTAACACTTAAAAACAGAAAATACAATCAAATAATAAGTGAAATCCTGTATTCATTCATTACTTATGCAGAGAAAGAAAGAACAGGGCCCTGTGTTGTCTTTTGATCAGTGAAAAAATCAGTTCAGGCAGAAGAGAAAGCAGTATTCTCTAGATAATTAAGTGGCCCTGACAATTCTAATATGCCTTCGCTGACAAGCTGCCCTCCAGAGCCAAGACACGCAGCATCTGATCCCTTATTCCAAAAGATCAGCTTTGCCAAGAGCAAATTATCACATTCTCTCTTCAAATAATATAAGTGCCCATGACTAAAAACTTCTTTATATACATATAAATTACATATTTAAAACCCAGTCAAGGAAGATTCATTTTTAACAGAATGGAGGGTGGGAGAGGGAAACAGGGTCCAATTCAGATCTGGCATTAGCGGGTTTGACTTCACTGGAGTTCCTCTCACTAGCATCAGGTCTGAATTTGGCCTGCCCGAAGACAATGCAAAGCTATTTTTAATAAGCTGTAATAAGTCAGAGGTGGTCATATTCACGGAAACTGTATTAATTATTCAGCATAACCCAATTGGGACTGACTGTACATTTTAAAGGGTACAATCATACACATAAAGGGCTAGATTGTAACTGTATCATCTGCCCTGATTCAGGGGCAGCGCACAGTTCCACTACCCCAGGAGCAGGCCAGAGAACAAACTGCAATTCAGTAACAGTTCCTGCCCTGGTCCCAGCCTTGCTCTGCACTATACTGGTTAAAGACAAGCACAGTAGCACAAAATACTATTAGCCATTCTCTTCAGTTTCTTTGGAATTTCAGGGCCAGATCCTCAGTTAATGTAAACTGGTTCAGGTCCATTGAAGTCCACTGATTTACACCAGTTGAGGATTTGCCTCTTAAAGGCTGATAAAATGGGAGTGGAGAAACTGTGATGTCCCCTAACTACACTGAAAATGTGGTTAAACCATGGTATACTACAGCTCCCATCCAGTTTTGGCTATTTCAAATAAAGTGCATACATTTTCTCCAGCTCCTTGTTTATCTCTATGGAAGGATTAGTATAAAGGTTACAGAAGGGACAAGGGAAGTTCTCATATCATAAAAAAAAAAAATCACAGCATTTTTTAAAAGCAGAGTCTTTGAAAAGAAAGTCACCCTGATTGGTCAGTTCCTTCTCCAGCATGCAACATGCCCTCTTCCCCCACAGGGGTTCTAATGACCCATGCAGTGATCCATAGACAGCTAGAATCAGGAGCACCTCAAGGGCTCCATGACATACAAAATTCCAAAGAGAGGTACTAAAGTGGGGGGAGAGAGTATGTGAAAAGGAAGGAGAGCTGCAGAAGCCATCATGATAGTATATTGCTTCCCTCCATTTATCACCACTGACTGGGCAGCATGGCTATTTTTCTGTGAATTTTTATTCTAATGGTTACATCTGGTGCACATTGAAGGTGGGTCTACTCTGAAAAGTGGCTTTGTAGAAATAACCCTTTTTTCTGCCTACAAATCAGAGGTATTAAAAGTCAAAACTGCTGACTGAAGTGATAAATACATTTTTACTACTTTTTACTCCTGATCGCACTACAGAGCCAATATAGAGATGGAAGAGTGAGAAGCAGGATACTAGCCTGGCTTGTACGTTGTTAACTAAGTTCCAGTGAGAGGGGCACTACATCTGCATAATCTCACTGAAGGCAATAGGGTTGCACAGGTGTAACTAAGAGCATTTCTTCACTACAAGGGCTGCAGCTACACCGCTGTAGGGTAGACACTTGTTACAGTGACGGAGGGAGTTTCTCAGTCGCTGTAGTAAATCCACCCCCTCAAGAGGTAGTAGCTAGGTTGACAAAAGAATTCTTCCATCTACCTAGCAGTGTTTACAATGGGTCTTAGGTTGGCATCAGTATGTCTCTCATACTTATGAGACATAGTTGCGTTGACATATGTTTTAAGTCAACACAGAATTTGGCTGGCAAAATCTCTATGACTGGAGATGATACATAATTTAGTAAGAACTCAACTTAACTTTTAGATTCCAGGCTAAGTGTGCATGGGCCTGGCTGTTAGAAAAGACATCACTTAAACTATGAACTCAGGAAATTTCACCTTGAAATCATTGAGAGGCAACAAATGTGGATTTTTCCCCACCCCCAAGCCATTATTCAATAATCACTTTTCCGAGTAGAGCCAAACTTTAAACTCCTAATTTAAACGGATGCTTCAACTTGAAACTTCTGTTGAGCCTGGCAGATGAAAGGAGCCTGGAGAAATAGACAGAAAAACAACCAAAAAATTACAAGCTTTAAGCATTTTTACAAAGGTTATTTATAACTTAGGCACATTTAGCTCTGTAGCATATACATGAACTGATCTCAGGATAAAAATAGTAATGAAGCTAGTGGTTTCTGGTGGATTTAACTGGAAATGGGCAACTCAAAAATCACATGTCTGAAAGGATTTTACCTGCTATTGTTATGAGTAACACTTAAGATCCCTAGAACAGAAAGACATTACTGGGGGATGGGGCGGGGCGGGGGGGAGAAATACCCACTGTGCTACAGGAGGGCCAGGGAGCAGCAGTAATAGAGTGTGAGAGGGGAAATATATAAGCCCTAGGCTAATTAAGGCGTGGTTCCCTGGAGACTAGGGAGGGTGGCTACAGGTTAATTGGAGCACCTGCAGTCAATTAAGGCCCTCTCAGGAACCTAATAAAACCCCCCTGCTTCAGGCAGACAGGGGAGGAGGAGGAAGGAGTTGGAGCAGAGAGGTTTGGGTGGTGGAGCAGAGAGCAGTTTAGAGGAAAGCAGAGGAGAGTTTAGAGAAGTGCTGTGGCGGGCTAAGAAGACCAAGACCTTAGGTAAAGGGACACCTGGCTTGTGCAGAGGGAAGGCAGGAAGCCTCACAAGCAGGAGGGGGAAGGAGCCCAGGGGAAAGTATCACTAGTACAAGTGGTTTACCCGCTAACCTAGGACCCCTGGGCTGGGACCCGGAGTAGAGGGTGGGCCCGGGTCCCTCCCTCTCCATTCCCCTTCTCTGGGATACTAGTGGGACAGCTGATACCCCAGTTCAGGGGCAAGAAATGGCGCCCTCAAAACCCCCCACAAGAAGAGAAAGTGCGGGACCCTCATAGTAGTGCCAGCAATTTGCCACACGACATATTCTTCACATTTTCATTTGGTTCTCTTTGTGTATTTGACCACCCTTTGAATATAGTCAGTTTCGCTGTTTGTCTTGCTGGTGTCTGTCTTTCACACAGCAACAGGGGAGAGAATTTAAAAAATATTAGGAAAACATGATTGGCAAGGAGACTGCAGGGCAGGCGGGTGTACTACCTAGAAAATAGTATGCTTTAAATGCTCTCTTTAATTGACTACATGTCAAGTTGACAGTGTCCCTTTAAATTAGAGATGGACTGTAGACGGTTCACTCACTAGATAGCATGCCCTCTCTTGGCTAGGCACAGTGTAGCAGCCATTCTGGTCTGTCGCCCCTGCTGGCAGCTACTCTGTTCCTTCTTACGACAGACAGCCCTCTGGACTGGGTGCTTAGAGCCTCATCCCTATCCAGGGTAGCAAAAACTCCAAACGGAGCAAGATATCTTAGTGACCCTGTACCAGGACTTCAGCCCTGATCTGGGCTCCACAGTCCTTGTCCCGTTACTCCAGAGGCTATACCACCCATCGTTAGGAGGGTCATAAGGGGAACCCAGGCCCGCCTTCTCCTTGGGTTCCAGCCTGAGGCCCTTGTGATAAGCACATAGGCTCTGTTTCTTATGATCCTTCCCATGGCTGTTTCTTTCTTTTGCCTGTATGCAGCATCTGTCAGGGAACTGTGCTCTCCTGCCTTCCCCTCCCTGTAGTTTTGTCTTTCTGTGCCCTTTTTCTCAGTTTGTTGCTGAGGAGCTTTCTCAGGATGACTCTGGCCC
This sequence comes from Chelydra serpentina, assembly GCA_037349315.1. Classification (NCBI taxonomy): domain Eukaryota; kingdom Metazoa; phylum Chordata; order Testudines; family Chelydridae; genus Chelydra; species Chelydra serpentina. The sequence continues at coordinate 4,367,305 of JBAIAC010000023.1, forward strand.
TCTGGGCCAGCACCTGGAACCAGTATGAGCTTATATTGCAAGGTCTCTCTGCTCTCAGTCTTCCCTTATTGGACCTGCCACACTTCCTTTGTACGAACCACCCAGTCTGTTTCTCCCCAGCTGGGTCTAATCCTTACTTACTTGTCTCCCTCCCTTCCAGGTGCCTTCACAGAATGGCTCTTCGGCTCCCCTTTACCCTGTCACTGCCCGTGTGGGGTTCATACACCCATGATGTGGGCAAACTGGTTCAAATTAAGAGAGAACTGGCCTAAGTTTTGTCCAAAATCAAACCATATGTAAAGTTGATATAAAGAAACTCAGTAATTTATCATTAAAAAAAACACAAAACAAAACACCTCTGCACTTCCTTGTCTTTTCTGGACCTAGAGGCAGACACATGAAAATATCGAAAGGTGATTCTCTGGGTATTTCTGACCTTGTTGAAACCTGGAAGCCCTGAAAAATCTTGAGTGAACCTGTTTTTTTCCAACCCAATTTCCAGACCAAAAAAAAAAAGAAGCAAATTGAATCAAGTTGCTGGGATCTTTTAAGTTTCATTTCTCACTAATTTAAACAAGATCTGACATCACCAGAAGGGTTCAACAAGCTAAACAGCACATTTTCCTAAATGAAGGCCATGCCTACTCCTATTGAAATTAATGGGACTTTTGCCATGATTCAGAGGTAGCGGGACTTTATATCCCAAGTTGGATTATGGCCTGGATCCTGCTGCTGGAGCTGCTAGCACAGAGTGCAGGCAGATACCTCTGGACGGGTGCTTTGAGCCTAATCCCTATCCAGGGTAGCAAAAACTCCAAACGGAGCAGGATGTCTTTCTGGGAAGATAAAACCAACAAAAATTACCTCAAAGTCAAATATTAATGTTTTAGAGGATTTTTACTAGTCATTTCTAATTTAAGTGTAATTCGATTAATACTATGAATGCTTTCATTTTTAGTCCTAAATTAAGCACTGCTTTTTATTTTATGTAATTCGTGTCCTGCTCTTGTTCCTATGGGAAAATTCTGATTTATTTAAATGGAAGCAAGATGGCAGGCCCAAGATATTAGGTTTTGAACCACAAATACAAGTTTGAAAATATTTTTGGATGGACTGGCCAGAAGGGAGCACTGTGAAATGCTGAATAATCATCCAGATTTTAGGGCAGCATTTCATTTACTTTGGAAATATTTAGATGACACTGGAAAACCAGAAAAATCTAAGTAACATTCAGTTCTTCTTGATGCAGTCTACTGTTTTTTCACTCCCTTAGATTAGTCATTTCTAATACATACTGTAGTTCAATGCACCACAATAACCACTTCAGTTGCTCTCCTTCTCTCTAGCCACTCCACCAAAGCTCATTATGTCCCCAGTAAACTAAAGTACTCATCTTAGCACTACTGAAATGTTATGATGGAATGAATGGTCTTAGACTGCTTGAGACTTTTGCAAAATGTCAGTGTCTTGCTTACAACACTCCTGTTAATACATCTCAGAATGATGTTCGCTTTTTTTGCAACAGTGTTATATTTTTCACTCATATTTAGCTTGTGATCCACTATGAGCCCCAGATCCCTTTCCGCAGTACTCCTTCCTAGGCAGCCATTTCCCATTTTGTATGTGTGCAACTGATTGTTCCTTCCTAAGTGGAGTACTTTTCATTTGTCCTTATTGAATTTCATCCTATTCACTTCAGACCATTTCTCCAGTTTGTCCAGATCATTTTGAATTTTAATCTCATCCACCTTAACAGTTATGACTCTCCTACTGGGACATTAGTTTAAAAGTGAGTTTGACACAGAAATACCACATCACTTTGATCAGTAAAGGCCATACAAACCGACTCCACATCATGCCCATGATTATGGATTTTCTTCTTCTGAGGAACAATTCCCTGTAGAACTTGAAAGCTTTCATTTCCACTATCCAGACCTATCTGAAGGTTGACTATGTTCAAATAAGCTTTTGTAACTGAAAAAGTAGCTTCAAAAGCAGCCACAGAGGTAATCTAGATTTAGGTTACCACCTGCAGCCCTGCCAATATATGCTGTGATCCCACTAGAGCTCACAAATGGAGCAGTGTCAAGATGCATCAATCCTGGGATGGGAGATTTCCAGGGAGTACTTAGGGGCTGCCGGGAGGGCTGTTCATGCTGCCTTGCTGTCTCAGAGGCAGCGTGCCATGGAACCATTGCACAAGCATGGTGTTAGAGGGCACTGTGGTTCGTATAATATGAACTAATTTACACAGCATCTGATACAGGATTTCTGTATGCCTTGCAAACACTAATTATAGCTTCACAACACCCTTGCGAGATCTGTATCTGAAGCATGAAGCAATTAAAGCCAAAATTTTCAAATGTGGGTGCCTAAGTTAGGGATTTAAAGGCATATTTAGGCACCTAAATACAAGTGGCCTAATTTTCAGAAGTGCTGAGTATCTTCAGCTCCCACTGAAGCCAATTACATTAGGTTTTTTCCTACTCCTGTTTTCTCTCTGCATAGGAACAATAACACTGCTCTTTAGCTTATTGCAATGTCACTATAAGGAAATGGTATTTATGTGGTGGGTTTTTTAATTGTAAAAGCAGCCACGAGGACTCGTTCGGTAAAAGCAGCAGATTCAATGTGTCAGCAGTAATTTCACAGTTCTCACTGGTTCCTGCCAAATCCTGCATTTGAATCCACAAGACTGCAATATTTAAGTAATAACAATGCATATCCACAGTGTATTAACCAGTTTAGATCACATGTGAAAAAGAGGGAGGTTGTGTTCTCCTAGGACAGCGGTGTCCAATACGTTCGCCACTAGCCACATGTGGCTAATAGGCTATTGAATGGTGGCTAATGCATGTGGCTTTTTATAATGTGGCTAATAAGAAAAATTCAAAACCACAAGTGTGGCTAGCAGTGTGGCTAGCATGGAATTTCTATTGGACACCGCTGTCCTAGGAGCTATTCATCCATACTACAAAGACATGGCATGATTAGTTACAACGTTGCATGATTCATTATTCTAGAAAGGTTTGGCTCTAGAATCAGAGGGATTTTGAGGCCCGCTGGCACAGAGACATGGGGAAATGTGCATAATGCCTGTCTGTATTATGCTTGGCTCAGTCAGCTGCATTAGTACCTCGCTTTAATGAACACCAAATTTATTCACTATTGTTCAATTGCTCTAGATTTAGATTAATTGTGTTTGATTAATATTTATTACTGCTTCATCTGCCTTGAAATGGAAATTGCACACACAGTGCTAAAATGACTTGTAGCTCAGTGGGCTAGTTGCTTTATTATATTCACTGCTACTGTAGCCCAGTGGGCTAGCTTGCCTTCATTATATTTACCGCTTTGCATTATATTCTGCTTTGCATTATATTCAGCAGTAATGCAAGAAACCTACAGGCCTGTATCCTGTAAGACATTAGCTTCAGCAAGTTAGCATACATATGTCTGGGGCCTTTCACCTAGATAAATAGAACTAAAGCATAAGGTCCATGTATGACTGCGACCTTTAACATAGAGGATGTGTTAAAGGAGATTGGCATAGAGACTTTCCTAAATTCATACCCTTTTAAACTTAACAAGTACGCCACAACTTAGAACTTGGAAAGAACCAGTTAGGACAGAAATAACAAATGTGATGGCTAACCACAAAAGGGCTATGGTAACGAATTGATGTATATAATAAGTTGAGATCATTGAAATACTAACCTATAGGAAAAATCCCCTACTGAATATGCATTGACCATCACGGTGTCAGCGTAACATATTATAAAAGTGGCATCGCAGCCTAGGGGCAGTAGGAGAGAGAGATGTAGTCCATGGGAGGTGCCAGAATGATGGCCACTGGTGATGATGGGGAAGGTGATGAGGAAGATGATGGCTAATATTTCAGGTTGTTCTACAAGGGATGGCATGAGTATATGGGTGGGTAGTATCTCTATCTATTTGACTAAGGTGGGGTGTTTGTGACTGTGCTAAATGTATTCATAAACTATATTTGTAAATATAAAAGAGTTCCTATATTGTGAGTGTTGCAACTGTGCACATCAGGGTTCCCAACTATATAATAATTTAAATAATACTGGACCTGATCTTGGGGCAAGTACCTGGCAACTCTAAAAATGATAACTGGAGATTCTTAAGTAATCAATATAATTAATACATAATCTAAGATCAGGTTACAGACTGTCTAATTTCAGTATAGTGTACCTTTTCTAAGTACCTGTACGTCACCTGCTAAAATGCTGAATTCCTCAGCGAGTATCACCAGAGAATCTCTACAGTGCACCTGGACCAAGAGCATACCAGCTGGACTACTTTTCCTTTCTCCAGCCACAGAAAGAGGACTGCATCAGAAAAGATTGTTCTAGTACATATCAAGACCATAGGAAGTTAGTTTCCTATGTTTTTCTTTTGGGATTTGACCCAAATCCCATTGGGGTCAATGGAAAACCTCACACTGAGGCTTTGGATAAGGCCCTTAGGGACCTACATAAGTACAAGTTTCATAGATTCATAGACTATCAGGGTTGGAAGGGACCTTAGAAGGTCATCTAGTCCAACCCCCTGCTCAAAGCAGGACCAATCCCCAATTTTTGCCCCAGATCCCTAAATGGCCCCCTCAAGGATTGAACTCACAACCCTGGGTTTAGCAGGCCAATGCTCAAACCACTGAGCTATCCCTCCCTCCCCAAAGTTTCATACCAGATGAGCACAGGGTAGTTTCCTCTGAATGCACATGGACTCAAGAGCTGAACTTTAGGCATCCAGTGCTGAAAATCATCACCCAACTCTCTGATCCCTCTCTTCACTAACAATAACAAGGCCTATACACACAGCCTGATAATCTACTCCCTCAGATCCCAATGAAGCCAGCCCCTTGCAGGACTGGGCCCCTACAGTCCATTTCAAAATGTATTGAGACTTTTTACCCTGCTGGTTGGTAAGTGGGGCAAAGAGAGGCAGAATCCTCTAGTGACTGATGAGAGGCCCTACCTAAAAAGAATAAAGGGATTGTGTTTCAAACAGCAGCAAGGAAGAAGTATTTGCAAATCATCATAGGGGTGTTGTGAGGTACGACACTAAGGGTCAGGGGGCATACAAATACCCTATGATTATTACAGACAGACTTTTTTCCACAAGGTTTCATGAAATAATAGTGAAACCTTCCTTCCCATAAGAAACACCTCTGTTCACAGGCAGGATAGTGTTAGTGGCAAGTGGGGGCGAGAAAGCTTATTCCTACTGGTATCATTCCATAACCCATGAAGGCCTAGTGCATCGGCTTGGAGGTCATTGGTGGGGCTGTCTTTTGTTGCTCATCTGAACAGCATGCCCTTGCCTAGTCACAAATCTGCACAAACCACTGTCTCAAACATTTTTTCTTCATAGAAATTCATAAAATAAAATATTGACACAACGCCAACTTTTTTACATTGCCATCATATTACATCATGATATGGTCATTTCAAGTCTCAGACATGATCTAGAAAGCTACAATAGAATGACACATTACAGATAGCAAGTGTGAAAAATCGGGACAGGAAGTGGGGGGTAATAGGAGCCTATATAAGAAAAAGACCCCAACATCGGGACTGTCCCTATACAATTGGGACATCTGGTCATCCTACATTAGTGTGAATGTTGCACACCAGATCATTTGGCAGAACTTAACAATCAGCTATATCTGCTGACTGATGTACAAGCCCATTTTTGAAGACTGTCTCATGGTGTTTTATGTTGCATTTGTGTGTTATAAATAATGTAAGCGTTGTATTTGTTTTTCCTAAAGAGCCTGAATGTCAATTAGTGTATGCCATAAATAAATATTGCTCAGTTTCCAGATATCCATATGAAATACAAGAAGGGACAAGGAAATAAAAACTGGGATGGCTGCCAATTTCATAGGCTGAGTAACCTCAAGCTAAGGTTCAAAAGAGATCCCACCATATTAATACTGGAGCTCTATTTTCTGATACAGCAGTAAGTCTATATTTTGGGATCTTTATTTATTGTCGAAGAAATCTTACCCTGGCAGTTCTGGTGTACTGGGAAGGGAGAAAGAGCATTAGCGAAATGAATCTTCAGCAAGTAGCAAGGCAATATTTCTATTCATGGCTGAAGAGGGCATGAGGAGGAAGAACTGGCTATTATGCCGGCCTGTTAAACAGGTTCTGAAAGAAGCTATATTTGCCAGCCAGGGGGCACATCAACCCCACAACCAGCTATTACATGTAGCATTATCAGCAGCACACATTACCTGGGGTACATTCTCTTCCTTTACAGCCGTGTGCACAGGGCTGGTTGAAAAACACGTTTTTTTCCTGCCAAAAATTTTGAATGAACAATTTTCATTTGAAATTTTTTCCATTTTGGGGTGGACATTTTAGATATGAATCAAAATTTCCATTGTACTTGGGCTTTGGAAAAGGAAATGTTTTTCAACATTTCAGATTTTTCTTTTCCCCTTTGAACCCACACTTATTCCTCTTTTTCTCTCCCTCCCCCTCTCTTCCAACTTTTCAAAACTTACAGATAGGCAAGAGGAAAAATGAATCACTGCAACTTTACCACCATATTACTTTTCCAAATGTTCTTAGCTTCCAGTATTTGGAATATTTTGGGGGTTATCAAAAACCAAAGGAAAAATTCAGATTTGAAATCAAACAAAACAATTAATTTATTTTAGAAGCCCGCCACTAAAAAATTGAAAAAAATTCATTGAACACAAAGTTTTCCTGTAATAATTTTCTATGAGGCCTCACTTTGGGGGCAGAAAATTATTTTATTTGAAAAATGTTGACAAGCACTTAATGTGCACCCTGCAGTATGCCTCTTGCACTGCAGGATCCTGGAACAGAAGCACTGACCAGAATCACAGACTGTCTCGAGTTGTTGACTTCTTGAGCTCTCCTTCAGCCCTACATTTCTTTTTCTATAACCCTACCAGTGCTAATCAGAGACGGGCCTGACTCTTTTTATATCATTAAAAACAACTCAAGTTTAGAATATTACACTGTTGCTGACATCTCCAAAATTAGCCTGCATGCAAATCATTTGTCATATAGGTAGCTCTTTAAATATTAAATTTTCAAGTTATCTCCAGATACCATAGTCTTTTATTCAATTACGTCAAAGCTATTTACACATAGTGTTATAAACAGAGCTGTTGGGGACCTGGAATGTCTATTTCATGGGAAATATGGTGCTTTCAAAATTTGTTTTTGTTCCAGATGGGACCAAAAATATCTCATTTTGAAATTTCCAGTAAAATTAAATGTCCACACAAAAAATTGTTTCAGATTAACTGAATTGAATTGTTTTGATAAAACATTTTGAAACAATATATCACTGTAATCTATGATATAATATAAAATAAAACACAGCTCAAAACATAATTTCGTCAAAATCTACACATTGCCACTGAATGTTTTGATTTCAATGGATTGGCATTTTCCGACGGAAGAAACATTCATCTGGAAAATTTCCAATCTGCTTGAGTTCTAATGCAGTAAAACACATTTTGTCAATAACAGTATTGGACACGGCTAGACTCTAAGACCCTCTTCTGTCCCTAGAGTAGATGTTATCTTATAAGACTTATACTGTAAAATACTTCATATGCAGAGCACCAGAAATGACATTGGAAAGAGTCCCACAGAGAGAGTGAAGCACATTCTACAGTATTGATTTCACTGGGCTGGGACGAGATGGGAGAGACTAGAATAACTATTTTTTTTCATCTTTTTGTCAGTTAACAAAAGTAAATATACAATCATATGACATAGCTCTCTGCCTATTTCCATGCCGGATGATATATTTATATGGGCTCCCCTGATTCTTTTTTTCTGGAATTAAAAAGTGCTCGCATGAGCTCCTTTAAAAACTGTATCCCAATCACTTTACTTTTACAACACTTTTGTATGCAGACTCACATATTTATAGTAATGGTTGAGCAGTGCAAAAACCAAACAAGAACATAAGAACGGCCACACTGGGTGAGACCAAAGCTCCATCTATCCCAGTATCCTGTCTTCCGACAGTGGCCAGTGCCAAGTGCCTCAGAGGGAATAAACAGAATGGGTAATCATCAAGTGATCCTTTCCCCCATTGCCCATTCCCAGCTTCTGGCAAACAGAGGCTAGGGACACCATCCCTGCCCATCCTGGCTAATAGCCCTTGATGGACTTATTCTCCATGAATTTATCTAGCTCTTTTTTTAACCCTGTTACAGTCTTGGCCTTCACAACATCCTCTGGCAAAGAGTTCCACAGGTTGACTGTGTGTTGTGTGAAGAAATACTTCCTTTTGTTTGCTTTAAACCTGTTGCCTATTAATTTCATTTGGTGACCTCTAGTTCTTGTGTTATGAGAAGGAATAAATAACACCTCCTTATTTGATAGCATTCTCAGAAAAGAGCAAGGTTTTCAGAAAGTGTGTGGATGCACAGACCAGATCTTCACTCTACAAAACGTAATAGAACGGTGCTTGGAATGGCAACAGCAACTCTACATAAATTTCAAAGACTTTTGATAGAATTCACAGGACCAATCTATGGCACATTCTGCAGGCATATGGACTTCCTTTCCATATAATCAACGTCATCAAAGCTTCTATTTCAACTTTACATGCAGTGTTGATCACATTGAGATCAGTTTTGAAGTCAAAACAGGAGTAAGTCAGGGATGCATCATGTCTGCAATCCTCTTCAACACTGCCATCGACTGGGTAATGCGGCGTACAATAGAAGACATGCCAAGAGGTATTAAATGGACACTCTTCTCATCCCTTGAAGACCTGGACTTTGCAGATGATGTCACTCTCCTATCACATACCCAACACCATATACAAGAAAAAACAACTCAACTCAATGCATTCAGCCAGAAAATTGGACTGAAAATCAACTGCAATAAGACAGATTTCATGGCCCTTAATATTGCCTCACCATCACCAGTACGGATAGAGGATTATGTTCTCACCAATGTAGAAACATTCACATACTTGGGCAGCACCATCAGCTAAGACAGTGGAACAAGCCAGGACATCCAAAACAATAAAGCCAGGAACACCTTCAGGAGCTTATATAGAGTCTGGAATCATCAAAATACAACACCAAAACCAAACTCAAGATTTATCAGAGCTGCGTACTTTCAACACTACTTTATAGTGCAGAATGCTGGGGAATGAGAAAGTATGACATGTCCAAACTATCGTCATTCTATACAACCTGCCTCAGTATTCAACTAAATCTCCAACTCAAAATTTCAGTACAAAGACTTCAACTGGTTCATATTACCTAAGGAACAAATGAAGAATATTAAAGAACTACAAATTCCCAAAGTATTTTTCTCACCTAAAGTCTTTCACTTGAGATCGAGGCCAAGGTTTTTTAAAAATAGGAGCCTAAAGTTGGTGCTGCACCCTTAGCATCTCCCATTGCAGGCAGAGCCCAGCAGTTCTGGTTCACAGGGATCATCCAGTGGCATAGGAGACAGTCTTCCCAGCATTCACCCTTTCCCTGCTGCTGGAATAGAGGGGATGTCTGGGGTGAAAAGGCATTAGCAGAGCTTCCCTATGCTTTCCTGTCCACTGGCTCCCATTAAGACCTGTCAGGGCTGTTGGTAGCTGGCATAATTTAGAATATGTTCTAGGCTGCTCTCTTGTTGATGCCACACTGCCTGCCAAGTGCTCTCTGCATCTCTTTACCTACGCTACATGCCCCTCCAGCAAAAGTTGAGGGCAGGATTGGGCTTCTAAAAAGGAGAGAAACATAGTTTTGTTGCTAGTTCTCCATGAGCACTGGAAAGCAGGGGACCATCTTGTACACATCACGACACTTCAGGGTCCAAGAGGACAAGCCAGGCCAAAATGTTTCTGAGGCCAGAGCCCTGCCCCCTCCCCATCTCTGAACAGTAGCCTAGCATCAGAGCAAACCTGGTGGAGTACAAGCTACTCTTGCAGTAGAGGGCATTCCCTTCAGCAATCCAAGGCATTATTCCTGCTCCTTGACTCCATCCATAATGTTTTCAGAGGCCTTGCTCTAGGGGTGCTCCTCTAGCAGGACTCTGACTAACAATATCAGCAAAGAATTCAAGAAAGCTCTAAACAACGGAACAAGCTGCAAGAAAACACGTCTTTAAGGTGCCGCATATCAACATGCTGAATTTGTGTGTGTACTGTAATGCCGTCAGAGTGCAGCACAGAAAAGCGCTTTACAACCATAGCAAGTCATTTTTTCAGTGGGAGGTGCTTGTTAGATTTCTATAACTGAATTTGTCACATTTGTCATGTTGCGGGTTGGACCACTCATATTTCAGATTAAAACCAAACCATTTCATGCAATGTCAAATACTCCAAAGAAACAAATAATCCATCTACATTAGTCTGCCTATCCCCTGATGGTAGCTGCTGATACCAGTATCTCAGCTTCATCTGAAACATAGCATGGCCTCATCTTACTGTAGTTCCACAGTTGCTCAGAGAGTACACAAAATGAAACTGGTTTTATGCTTTCAATCAACCAATCTCTGTAATGCTCAGGTTATTTGCTTTCATCGGTTCGGGAGTTTTTTCACAAAATGTGAGGGCAAGTTTACACCCAGCCCTGCATGGACTGGAAGGGGCAGAGTGAAGAAGGAGCACAGGACCTCTGCTTTGTGTACGCATGCAGTAATTGGCAAAGTATGGTCCTTTCACACTCCTGACCTCAACAACTACACAGAGCTAGTGCTGAAGCCAGCCCAGAGTGACCACGTACTGTCCCCTTCTCCCACCACCCACCCACCAACCAGTAGCACTAGCCAAGCACAAAAAGGGCAAGACAACTGCACTCTCTTCATGGGTGATGAAGCAGCTGCTCTTCCCTCTGCATTCCTTGGAAGCTTCAATTAACACTGACTGCTTCAGGAACACTGACTCTTGGAGCTGCATCTCGCCTGGAACTGCACTACCTCCCCAGCACAGGGGCACAATAAAGCCTGTGAACCCCAATCCTGTAATGTGAAGCACATGGATGAGTTGACTTTTATGACCGGCTTCAACATGGTGGGCAGGGGTGCAGTAATCTGACTAGGCGCAACATATTGCAGGGTTGGGGCCTCCATCTGGACCCTCATTAGCTCTAAAAATGTTCATGGCCTCTCTGTAGTGTGAACAAATTTCCTAGAAGCCAGTGCAGACTTCAGCAATAATAACAATTATTGTGCCTGGGAAATGAATATTGTTGTCTGCTGACAAGGGTTTTGTTTTGTTTTGTTTTACACAAACACATGGGTCCATAGTGTTTAAGAGGTCAAAGCAGCACATACTTAGTCACCAGAAGGGGGCAGATTGGGTATGAAAGGATCCAAGGTGAGAAATAGAGTATCCAACTGAAAGTTCCATTCCTACCCTACCAACTTCATTAAACTCTAGGGGTATGTCTACACTGCAATGAAACACCCACAGCTGGCCCATGTCAGTGGACTAAGGCTTGTAGGGCTTGGGCTGTGGGGCTATAAAATGACGGTGTAGACGTTCTGGAACCCTGGGATCCTATGAAGGCAGAGGGTCCCAGAAGTCAGGGTCCACCCCAAGCCTGAACATTTCACTGCAATTTTACAGCTCTGCAGCCTGAGTCCTGTGAGTCCTAGACACCTGACCTGAGCCAGCTGCGGGTGTTGTATTGCAGTGTAGACATACTTAGGAGTTAATTAGGAGTCTAATTAACAATTGTGGTACAAGCTCTTTGCCCTCCCATTTTGCTTATAAAACAAAGGAGTCTGAACACTCAGAATAGGCTGACCATACGTACCGTTTTAAACGGGACAGTACCGTTTTTTCATATTTCCCGACCGTCCCGTCGTTTTAATATAAATGTCAATTTTGTCCCGTTTTTAATAAACTATATATAGTTTTTATTTTTTTATAAAAAACTGAACGCTGGCTTGTTGCGGCTGCCCCTCGTCTCCCCGCCGAGCTGCTGAGCGGGGAGACGAGGGGCAGCTTGTTGCGGCTGCCCCTCGTCTCCCCGCCGAGCTGCTGAGCGGGGAGACAAGGGGTAGCTTGTTGCGGCTGCCCCTTGACTCCCCGTCCCGTTTTTGCCATCCCAATGTCCCGTTTTTGTCTCAAGGAAATATGGTCAGCCTAACTCAGAATGACCTACATACCACAGCTGCACCATTTCCTTCTTTCTTCTTACTTTCAAAACTCAAAGCAATCAACTTACCCTTATTGAAAAACTTTACTGATATGCAGGTTAAAAAAAGATCAAGACAGCATGATCTGGTATTTCTGGACCTAGATTGGCCCCCTCTTCCCCTACACTATTAAAAGCATGACCCTTATTCTCCCAGCAAGGAGGATCTGCAACTGGGTCAGCAAGTTATTGTAGGGCTTCAGTGTGTGAAAAGTGGGCCCAAAATCAGTGTTACTCAGTCTTCTTTGGAAAGTGTTTCAGTTCACTGTATAATTCATTATAATTCAAAATGTTTTTTTTCCTCATAGAGATTATACAACACTACTTGAAGACCCCATTAGTGCAATCTCATGGGTTAATAAAATGATCATATATTTAAGGATCATGAAGGTCATTAAACTGTTTATAGTATATAAAGTAATATGTCATTTCAAGACAATGCATCATATCTAATACAGCACTTTTTGAAGCACCAGGAGAATCTGGAAAGCCAGTTTTATGTACTCAAATATGTCCATCTTCAGTACAAAATTTGACTTTCACAATTACCTTTCTACAACATCCTCTCCATTCCAGCAAGTCGAGCTGTCCCGCATCACCAGGTCCCCATCACACAGCCTTTCTGCTATAGAGGCATAAAAGGTTCGGGATCGTTTCATGTAGTTGATGAACTCTCTACAAATTAGGAAGAGAAGAAATTAACAGCAGAGCAGTGAATTCCTGGGGTAAGTTAAATCTTTGGTTCATGGTTCTGTAAAATTAAAAGTTTACATCCCGTTCAAAAAGAAAAAATCTAGCAAAGTTAATTTGCTCTTGTTTAAAGTGTATTCCTGTTGTTGATGTATCCTCCATCCCTATTTACCACAGCATTAATAGATTACATTGTGTTTAAAAGACCGTGTTAACAAACAGCATTAGTGCATCCCACGTGGATTGAAAAATTCTTCATTTAAAGCTTTTGTATCAACAGAGAAAACATTAATTGTTTTCTGTTAAATGGATGTGTTCTGTCTATAACTAAAAGTCAATATTTTTACCTTCCCCCCAAGCCAGGGGGGGTTAATTAAGATGCTATCAGTGCTATTACTGGATGGAAACGGCTACCTATAACCAACTATGCAATCCTCCATTAGGTGACTTGAGCATACAATTAGAGTGTAGAAAAGCCAACCTCCTTGAGTTGAGAGTTGGTTAGCACCACCCCACCATCACTATCAATGTCAGGTTTGTCTTAAATAGGATGCTCCCTCTTATCAAGTCTGGCACCTTGCCAGTAGTAATGGCCTGTACTTCATGTTTTGAAGGAAAAACAAAAAGTCTGGACAGTGCAAATAGCCTGTTGTCGGATGTTGCTCCTTCCCAGGGGCAACCAGCTGATGTCCTAATACATGATTATACCTGTCTTACTGAGGTAACCATATAAAGTAAATATTTACCAACAATGACCACAGCTTTACCTCAGATACCAGAGTACTTTTCTGTATTTAGAATGCCAAGGAGTGAGATTATGGGGAGTATTTCTGTAACCTGAGGTACTCCTAACTGGTACCCTTGATGTCTAAGCCTTAGTGCTATGAAGATACTATTCTGAACATGAAGCAAAGCCATGCACAAAGACTGAAACTAGAGCTCTAAAGGTCAGTTGTTGCTATTCCTGCTCTCCCATGCCATCAACACTGCAGTATGGAAAGGAAATGGAAGCATTCTGGTTCAATTGCTTCCAGGGGACAGGCTGTATAGAGGGACATTCCATGGATGAGGGGTTTGGTGATATGGCGGGGCGTGCTGCAGGAGAATTGTCAAGGTATTAGTTACTATGTTGGGGACAAAGGGGGCCTTAGCAATACTCAACTCCCCAGGATGTAGCAAACACAGCAGAGCTGCTAGTCACCCACTCCTGCCAAACCATGGGTTTGGGGGATGGATTCCTTTTCCTCTAGCCTTTCTTAGGCCTTGTTTTCACTAGGTAACAAGGGGTTTTACCACCAAGATTTAGCTACTATGTGGTAACTAACACATGGTTAAATCGTAGTGTGAACACAGCTGTTGTAGTTTTAACATGAGGGCAATCATTTGGTCCTAAGAAAGATATGATCTGAGCCCATTCATGTAATTTTAGCAGAACTGTGCAGTCACTTTGGGTTCACAAGCATGGAATGAGCACCATTCCCTCTCCCTTTCCTCCCCCTCTCAAATTTTCTCTCTGCTTGGTGCAGTAATTAAGTAAGTAGTAAATCTGTGATTTAGATACATCACTATCCGCCCCCATGGGATCGCCTCAAGGGCTATCCATTGTAGGAAGGTTGCAGAGATGCCTAGCTTTAAGGCTGGTCAGTCTACCAAACACACTGTTCCCTCAAAGTGCACTCTTCTAAGAGTGTGCTGTTCATCTTACACTGTTTTCCCAAAGCTGTAAAGTCCTTTGGTATTCTTGAAAGATCTCAATTATAAATAAATACATAAATACAAAGTCTCAAAATAATATCTTCGCAAATGTAAAATTATGTGTTGATTTCTACTGTTTTCATTTCTTACAAAGGCAAACTATTTAAATGTTAATAGGAAAAATGTATTTTCCAAACAGTTCACATGGTAATAAACCATTATTGATTTATAAAGTAGCTGTATTCAAATGTCTGTCTTTCCTAGATCAGAGTTGGTAATGCAACCAAGAGCCTTATAATTTGGATGAACTACACAAAGAGACAACAAAATATGTCACCTTGTTTTCATTCTTACCGAGAGATTTTTTTCAAACTTCTGGATTTGTCATTCTTTGAAGCTTTCAGAGGCAGAGAACTGGAATAGGCCGGGGAGAATAAGCATCAGTCAGAAGAGATTGGGGTTGGGGGAAAAGCAGGAATTCAGGCAAATGAGGAAAAGAAATGAGAAACAAAGAAAAAAGTAAAAATTATTTGAAAGAAAAGGTCATCAAGCACATGCATAGGATTATCTCAGAAAACAAATGAGGAAAACTATCATGAGATTTTCCAAAGTATAGATACAATTAAAAATATGTCAATGCATTACTGAAAAACATCACACACTGGTGGTTGAAGAACCTTTTCCTAAGCTAGCTTCAAACAAAAATTATAATTACAAATGCAGGAAATACAACAACATGCTAAAAATAAATTCTATGGACTTGAAATCTACCATATCCATATACGGAATGAATGAGTTGTAAATACAGGTCAGCTATTATGTATATGAGAAAACAATAGGAAAAAAATGGCTTTGAATGCGCACCACACAAAAGGGAGTACAAATGGAAACCCTTTGTTTTTCAGGGTAATGAGCAATTAGTTTAATCTTTTCATACAACCCTGATATTCTATGACTCTAAGTACAGATTTTTGTGCTGTTCAGTTCTGGGACTCAACAACTGATAGCATTGAATGAGACAGGGCTTCATGTGCATAAGAACCACCTTCCAAAGTAGAAAAGCCAGTTCACAGGGTCATGCCAGAGGAAACAGCTCAAATGGATCTTTCTAGGAAAGCCCCAATTTCCACAATATAATGGCTCTTTTAGCAGTCCAGATTCAAGCATACATGTGTGTTTTGTGGTTCTGCCATCCTGAGCTGTATAGAAATATTTGGATTAAATATTTCACGTATGGTGGGGAGCCTGATTATGCTCTCATTTAGACCAGAATTAAATCAGGAGTAGTCAGTGTGAGATCAGGCTCTGGATGTCTAATCTCCCCTCAATACTTCTGCATAATGCAATGGCTTCGTTGGGAGCTATACATGCATGTAAAAGGCAACACAGCCCCTTGTGCACCTTAGATACCCAGTGAAGATTTACTGAAGAAAATGGACTATATTTTCAACAGCACTGATCAGCACAAAGTGGAAGTCAGAGAGTTGGGGGATAAGGTGGCAAAGGAAGGCTGCTCTAAATTACTACGGCTGCTAATGGCCCAGATAAGCCATTATAACACCCATGGATTGTCAGCATGCGGAGATGCCCTGACCACTTTCTCGTTAACCCAACATGCCCCCATACTGACCACATGGAGGGATGGTGGCATGAGAGTGCTGCTACACCAGTTCCATGCTGTGCCACTAGAGGGTCCCCCCTGCCCTGGGGTGGTGCTCCTAGAGAGCCAGTTAAAAGCAAAGCAGCCCTTATGCTGGGGGAAAACAATGGCCAATGGGCACTATGTGCATGGGTCAGACTACCAACACTTAGTCTGAAATGTTTTCATCTTCTCCATAGCCATTTGATTTGCAGTTGGCATTAACAATGTGTTTTGTACTTCCTCTTTGATAAAATTCGAGCATTAAACACACCTACAGTTGGATCCAACAGATACATTCAATTCAAATCAAATAGGTGGAATTGATTTCATACATTTCTTAAGAAACTAAAAATTAGTTATTTTAATAAGAATAAAAGCCCCCCCGGGTCACAAAATAACAATGAAACCCTCAAATAGTAAGGTTTCAACTGCTGCCTTCTCTAATCAGAGACCAAATGCCATGTTTTATTTCTTTGCTAAGCAGAATATATTTCCATATTCATAGGTAGATCTGTATTCAGTCTGTGTTTAGTGAAGTGAAAAATATATTAAATACAGAACAGATATTAAAGGAGGGTATATTGGCTTTGCCAAGTGTTCTGATCCAAGCCTGAAGAGTGTTTTGTGCTGAAATCAGCAATAAAATCCCAATTTACTGATTGAGATATATGCTGTGTGCATTCCTACATCATCATGTAGCTTCACTTTTCCTGACATCCCTGCTATACATTACAGTAACCTCCAGGTTAAAAAATGACTACAGCAGCAATGTTGACAGTTTCAGTTAATCTCTGAAGAGTGTTGTGCAATTAAAAAAAAGGTAATTAAATCTATAAATCTTCATCATGCTGTAGTGTTGTAAATACATTCAGAGTTAGAAATTTACTAAGACCATGCAGTATTTGTACAAATTTCAGTCATCGTGCATTGTCCCAAAGGAGACAGATTTAGCAGAATTAAGAAAAAAAGGTGCAGGAACTGAATTTAGATGGAGATGAATTAGGGAATCTATTTTAGTGAGAGAAAATGTTTAGCAAAATACAAACATGTTATATCAGAAGAGCACTTAACACACGAGCTTAATTTTAAGTACATGAGTAGTCCTAGAGCTGAGCATGTGATTAAAGATTTAATTCAGCAGTCCATCCCTATTCAGCACAGGACTTAGACATGTGCTGAACTTGAAACACATCTTTAAATCCCATTGCACTCAAAGGGATTAAAGCACGTGCTTATAGCTAGGCACCTGCTGAAGTCCTGTGCTGAACTTAAGTATGTACTTGAGTGGGTTACCAGATCAAGGATGGAGTATCAGCATTTAGAATTAGTTTACTGAGTAATATCTACTCTATTTTACAGTATACTGGCATCCCTCAGTAGCTCAATGGCACTGTCGCTGTTTACAGAGCATGGTGTATGTGCTGATGAGTTCTTTGATGACTGCTGAGTCCGATGCATCCCGTCCACAGGTAGGGCACACCCATGCACTAGCAATGATCTGAATCTGAACAGCAGATTCTTTCCTTCTCTGTCCCTGGTCATCACAAAAGCTTGATCCAGTCCACCTCACAATGCCTCGCTCCATCTACAAGCTGACTCCAGCAAACAGAACAGCATTCTGCACTCCTTTTCCAATCATCCGCAGATACTAAGTGATCTTTTCAAGCATCTCAAAATCTGTGCAGCAGTCTGCTTCTCTTTCTAGTCCCTTTGTGAGCTTCAGAGGACAGCACACTCTTTGGGATCCAGTAAACCAGCATTCTCTTGACACGTCCAAGCTTCTTGAGTCTTTTCTTACAAATCAATGTTCCCATGAATGATATACCAGCACAATTTAACACGTCCACATTTGTCACCCTGTCTTGCCATCTTATTCAAAGAATTTTATGCAAGCATCTATATGAAAGTTGTTTAGTCTTATGGCATATTTGGCTTCGGTCATAAATACAGATTTTCACTTTAGTTGACAATTTGTTATTGTTCTAGGCTCTGTCTTGCAAAAGATCAAAGTTCTTGGATGCTTTGCTGATTCTACTAGTGAGGTCAGCATCAAGATCTACACTGATGGTAACAGTAGAGCCAAAGTAGCAAAACTGGTAAATAACATCCAGATGAATACCATCTAAGGTGATATCGGGAACTGGTTCTGAAGAGCTTTGGTGCATGATAGCCTTCTTCAAGCTTATTGCTAGCCCAAAGATTTTGCATGAATCAGAGAACTTGGTAATAAGATGTTGTAGGGCATAAACACTGTGAGCCACAAGGGGGGCATTATCTGCAAACAGGTCCCTTATGATGATCTCCTTCACCTTCATCTTAGCGCTGAACCTTGCAATGTTAAACAAACCTCCATCGTGTCTAGTGCTAAGATACACACCCTCTTGAACATCACGGAATGCATGTGGAAGCAGGAAAGAAAAGTAAATATTAAACAATGTAGACGTTCGTATTCTACCCTCCTTCACTC
Organism: Chelydra serpentina; assembly: GCA_037349315.1. Lineage (NCBI taxonomy): Eukaryota > Metazoa > Chordata > Testudines > Chelydridae > Chelydra > Chelydra serpentina. Next base: position 4,385,983 of record JBAIAC010000023.1, read on the forward strand.
TATTATTGATGTTAAACGAGTCAGACTTTTGGTTTTCATACATTACAGTTGCCTTCATGCCACTGTGTAAGGATTTCATTATGTAAGCTTCTTCAGAACACTGTAAAGCCCTAACCAACTAACCATGTCAAAGGCTTTCGTTAAATCTATAAAAGCCATGTACAGTGGAATATGCTTCTCTCTGCACTTTTCTTGCAGTTGTCTTACAGAGAAGACCATGTCTATGGTGAACCTTCCCAAACTGAAGCCACAATGGCTTTCAGGAGAGATTCTCTCAGCTAAAGTTTGAAGTCTAGGTAAAAGAATACAGCTTAAGATTTTTCCACAATGTTAAGAAGAGATATACCTCCGTGGTTATTACAATCACTTCTGGCTCCTTTAATTTTATAGAGTTGGATGAAGCGAGCATCCTTAAAATCTTGCAGAACAGTTTCTTCCTTCCAATAGAGTAGCAGTACCTTGTGCAATCTTTGAAGCAAGTCTTTGTTTGCACATTTATAGATTTCAGCAGGTAAACAGTCAGATCCTGAAGCTTTGTGGTTGGGAATCTTTTTGATGCTTTTTTTCAAGTTCCTCTAGAGTAGGTTTGGCATCCAGCAAAGTCATAACTGCAAACCCAAGCAATTCTGCTAACACACGTTGGTCTACTACAGATTCCCTTGTGTATATCAATCCACCTATCCAGTTGCTTCCCTTTATCAGCTATGATATTGCCATCCAGATCTTTCAGCGGAGCTGTCTTGTTCTTTATCAGACTAATGGCCTTTCTAATGCCCTCATATAACCATCTACTGTCACCTGCGACAGCTGTTGGATGCTGTCACAGAGACCAGCCAAAATTCTTGAGCACACCTCCTGGAAACTATTTTAACAACCTTACGAGCTTCTTTTAGATTGTTGAGCGAATCAGTAGTAGGAGTAGACTTGTAGGTGATCAGGGCAGATCTTTTCCTCTCAACGAGTGGCAGCAGTATCTCCAAATAGTCTACAAACCAGTTAACTTTTTTTAGTATTCTTTCCAAAGCTCTTGAGTGCCATACTTGTCTACCTATGTGCCATACATATTTGTCTTCAGGACTTTCCATGCATCTGTAACAGTTTCAGTAGATACTCTATTGGAAAACCTCTCTTTGGAACATGAAGTCAAACCCGTATCAATAAAACTCGCTATTTTCACCTTGACATAGCGTAAGTGGTGTGGCCCTTATGAAAAGGTACTGTTTAGCCAGAGGTATCATACTGTGGTATCTGATGTAATGTAGTTTGCTTTACTGGTCATAGGGAAATCCCAAGGAAGTGTGTGTCTGCATGCTGAGGCTTAGGTCGTGGGGGGATTGAAAGCAAAATAATCAGTACAGAGGATGTGTGCAGGTTACAGGATACACAGAATTGGTCCCAATGGGAGGGAGAGAGCAGGAACAGCCCCTGGGCTGGGGTGGAGAGAGGGAAGAATCATGGAACAGCATGTGTTTGAATTAAGAGAGCCATGGCAGTACAGAATCCCCACTGACCCTCGTCTCTCAACATGAGCAAATTATGGGGACAACCAATAAGCAACCTGTCATGCAGGGCTGGCCCACAACATTTTGGCACCTGAGGCGGGGAGCTCAAATGACGCCCCCATACCCACCTTGCTTGAGCCAAAACTTTGAAAGGTCTCAATTCTGCCTTCTTCCTGTTCTACTCCTCTCATGGTACTGCTCTGCTATCTACCCCAATAAAGGAGAACTAACTTAAAATGCCTGTTCACAAATTTTAAGTAACACTTAACTTTCAAACGCCTGAACAGCAAATGTAACTTTTCTTGTCTGCATAGTAAACACTGGCATTTTTAGATGTTTGAATAATCAAAGTGATGCTTTCCGTGCCTTCTTGGTTGCAAAGATTTGAACTGCTTCCTCAAGGTCCACAGTCTGGGCCAGCTCATGCTCTACGGAGATGGTTGCAAGGCCAACCAGCCTCTCCTGTGTCATTGTGGAGCGTAGATGTGTTTTTATTAACTTCAGCTTGGAGAAGCCACGCAGAAATTTGAAGTTATGTATGTTTCTGGTGATTCCATTTCCCTCTGCGACTGTTCTCCCGCAAACAGCTCCTGTCATAGCATTATCATCCATAATGGCAACTGTGGCATCATCTATCTTCCCAATTTGGTGTTTGATAGGCTTTATCGCCTCCACTCGACTTTCCCATTGTGTGGCACTCAGTGGTTTCAGTGTCAGAGAAGATGTTCCCAGATGTTGCTTCAAAATTTGCCATTGATGAGTTGATGCAAAGAAAAATACATAGATGCTTTGAATTACATTACAAAATTCAGCAGCCTCACTAGAAGCGGATGCTGCATCACTGACCACCAAGTTCAATGAATGAGAACTGCATGGGACAAAAAAAGCTCGAGGGTTTAACTCTCGGATCCGTATCTGCACTCCTCTGTTCTTTCCTCTCATGTTGGCTCCATTATCGTAGCCCTGACCTCTCATATCAGCTATCGCAATTCCCGTATCTTCCAGCATTTTAAGAAGCACATTTGTCATACTAGCTCCTGTAGTATCATCAATGTCAATAAATTCTATAAAATGCTCTCTGACAGTTACCATTGCAGGGACATTTTCACTAGGTTCTGTTGTTGTTACAAAACACACCATTAAATTCATTTGTTCTGTATCGCTGATGTCAGCTGTGCAGTCCAGAATAACACAGCAATATCTTGCTGACTTCAGATCTTCCACAATCTTCTGTTTGACTTTTGTTGCCAGTAACTGTATTTGAATTGTTTTTCCAAGGTAGTGGTGTGTGTACATTTCTTGGGGGTGACTCTTCTTAGATGCTCCTGAAGTACAGCATCAAACTCAGCCATCAGCTCCACAATGTTAAGGAAGTTTCCATTGTTTGGCACATACAGATGATCTGAAGTGCCACGCAGTGCTAGGTTTTGGGTAGCAAGCATTCTCACAATGGCAATGAGTCTTTTCAGAACGTGTTGCCAGTAAAGAGACTCTGATGCAATCTTCTCTTGATGCTGATCATCTACGGTGGCCTTTAACCGTAGTCTCATCTCAAGCTCTTTCCACCTATGGAAAGGTGGAAAGAGCTTGAGATACCCATAAAAAGGTGGAAAGGCTGATAAGTAATTGTCTCAGAGGAACACAGAGGGGGAAAAAGGTTCACTCAATCCGTTAGTCATTTATCATTTTATGGCCTGATTTTCAAAGGTGCTGAGCACCCTCAGCTCCCACTGAAGTGAGTGGGCAGTGCAGCTGCACAGCATCTTTTGAAAATCAAGATGTTCATGATTCAGGCCATGATCCTTTATATGGCTCTGCGTAGATGGAGCCCTGTGCCCGTGTGGAGCTTCCTACAGGCTGTCTGATTAGGAGCTGTACCACAGATCACTGTGATTCCCCTCAGTGTGTTGGGAAAAGAAACATGGTAAACCACACTAATTCTTCTCTTTGAACTCGGGATCATTCTGCAAAGGTTATGGGCCTGATCTACAGCTGATGTACACTGGTATATCTCCACTGAATTCAGGATGAGTAGGAAGGATAGTCTCATTTGAGGAGCAATAGACTGGGACTTGGGAACCCTGGGTCCTATTCCTGGCTCAGCAAATCACTATATCTACCCGGTTCTTCAGTTTCCTTTCTGTAAAGTGGGGCTAATACTTCCCTACCTCCCAGGGTCTTGATAAAATCCACTAGTTACTGTGGCCTACTATAGGGGCCATGTTAGTACCTAGATACACAACTGAAAATCTTGCTCCTTGTATTTTAAATTCCCAGAAGTCATGGCACCACATAGCATTATGATTAATGAATCCCATAATCTAGATTCTCCATAACAGTTAAGATATCCGCCTGTCTAAATATATTTTAACATAACTCACTGCACTTTGGATTTCATACATGTTATAAAATTTTATATTAGCTAAAATTGCTTTTTATTGATAACATATGCGATTAAATGACATATGAAGAATAGTAAGTCCATCACTGTATATTTCTCAATATTTATAGCTCTCCAGTTATTTCCAGAAGCAAAGCAAAGCACAAACTTTACACAACCTGTTTCCCCACAGGTCTTGGAAAGATGAAATCCATCCCCCAGATATTTACCAACACCAGTTCACACATTAATTCCTAGTATGCTGGTTCTTCATCACACCTTTCTCACTACACTTCCATAACACATCACACTAACCAGTGAAATGTAAGGATGTGCTCAGCTCAGTTGATGTTATGATGCATACACCAGCTTTTGGCAACATTTTATAATTAGTGGCATATTAGTTTTATTATATTTTCTTTGTTATCTATAGTAATAAACATCAAAGGGCTGCTCTCTGGTAATTAAAAGTCCCAGGGCCAGATCCTCAGCTGTATAAATTGGTGTGACTCCATTGATCATTTACACCAGCTCAGGATCTGGCTCATAGGCCAATTCTGCTAAAATGCAATTCTGAGTGAAGATAGCGAGATAGATCTCATCAGGGACAGAACCGGACCTGTACATTTAAAAAACAAATTCTGTTAACTGTATTTCAGTTTATACTTCAGATTATTACCATGGCATTTTTAAAATCTAATTTATTTTTTGCCAGCCATGCTGCTTGCTTTTTTACATCTCACGCAGCTTGTACAATCAGTTAGCCCCAAACACCAGCACAAGTTGTTGTGCTTTGGTTTCAAACTGCAGAAGAATGTGATAGATACGTACACTGAAGTCACAACTTTTTTTTTTTAAGACAGTGTATTTGGTTTTCAGAATGCATGTAGGTTTGGACAAGAATCAAAATAGATGTGGGTGCAAATCTTACAGCCTGAACTCATCTATGCAAGCACCCAGGTGGAATAAAGCCAAACTCTGCTTTCAGTCACACCAGTGTAAATCCAGAGCCATCTCCACTAACTTCAGTGAAGTTATTCCAGATTTATACTGACATAGCAGGATTTAATTTAGCCAGTAATAAGCAATTCTGAAATTCAGTTAAATGTGCCCTGGGTAGGATCAGCTTCCCTAAGCCACACATGGAAGATAAACTCCAAAGAGAGACACGTCCCCTTCTGTGGCACATCCTCCTTCCCCACCCAAACCCTAATCTAAGGTCCACGTGGGGGAGGGGGTGAAGACCAGGCAACTGGGGGGCAGGAGTGTGTAGGCCGGGGAAGGGCCAGAGAGGATGCACATCACAAAATTCCCTCTCCCCACCACATAAGCTAGGCACACGAGAACCATGGCAGAGGGACACCTTGGTAGCACAGCTCCTTTGTAGCTGCACTGACAGGTGGCTGGAAGGCTGGAGCCAACATGGAGGCACAGGGCCTATGTGCAGATGGACCTGGCCTTGCTCTAATCCCTGAAAATTCACCAGAAGCCCACTGCCTAATCCTCCGGGGAAGGAATGTGTATGCCAAATTCTGTCCTCCACTACAGAAAAGGGGAGTAATTGCATCATGGAAATTCCCCCCCTACACACATGCAGCCTATCCCATGGATGATCCATCCCAATATCAATAGTCCTTAAAGGCCCGGAGCAAATGGACTCCTATAGGGCAATGTCCTGAAGTCACCCAGTTTTTACTCTGGCAAAGCTCCCATTGTTTACAGTAAGAGTTTGCCAAATTAAAGACTGAGTCAATGCTGAGTAATGACATCAGGACTGGCCTGCAAGAAATACTGTCAGGCTTCAACTGGAAAGCACTACAGGGACCAATTATTCCCTCAAATACATCTACGCAACTACCAGGAAAGCTAGAGCCAGCGCTGGGCCTAAGCAGACTAAGCAATTGCTTAGGCCCCCGAGCAACTCAAGGGGCCCCCTTATTTGCTTTTTATTATGTGTTGTGGGGGGGAGGGGGAGTCCCAAAAAGATTCCTGTTTAGGGCCCCCAATGGACTAGCACCACCTCTGAGGAAAGCCTAGGGCTGTTGTGGGTGGATATCAGAGGACAGAATTGGGTTTAAACACTCCCGCATGAGAAACAATTAATGCAAACTATGAGGAATAAGGTTTATTTCAATGCACTTAGAGATATGTTTCACGTAGGGTTACCTCCTTTTATTGTTTAGATTAGCAGAGTGAGCCATCGTGAGAGCCTGGGTTTCAGACACATCCTTTGCTTGCACTATATTATCTGGTGAAGGTTTTGCTTCTCTTTCTTGGGGCTGTCCACACACTTTGTCAACCTGTAACAAAGAAGGAGGGGGGGAAACAAATGTAATTGTGTTGTTTGAAGTAAAAAGCAGATTATAAATAGCACAGAAGCAAGTTTGTCCCTTTTGGCTCACGTGGCGTATGAGGGAATCTCTGCACCGCACCACACCACAAGAGGCTGTCCAGGGCAGAGTAAGGATGGATCCTTGTTTTCTTGGGATCAAACCCCTGCACTAGACTGTTAATGTCAACAGGCATGGCATAGGTGATTGCTACTGACAATTTACCAGCTACTAGGACATCATGCAGTGTCCCAACTGTGCCACATCTGGAGATGGAGGGGGAGGGATAGCTCAGTGGTTTGAGCATTGGCCTGCTAAACCCAGGGTTGTGAGTTCAATCCTTGAGGGGGCCATTTAGGGATCTGGGGCAAAAATCTGTCAGGGGACAGTACTTGGTCCTGCTAGTGAAGGCAGGGGACTGGACTTGATGACCTTTCAGGTCATTCCAGTTCTAGGAGATTGGCATATCTCCATTTATGGACTCCAAGAGTGAACCTCAATCCCCTCTTCCCACGTCACAATTTCACTTGACTTGGCGACCAACCTGGAGTGCAATGTGTGTGGACAGCGGGCATAAGGAAGCTGCCTAGCAGGAACTACACATTGGGTGTATGGAGTAAGGTGGATCTCTGGCCTGTATCTGGAGGCTCAGACCCCTATTTGGAGGGTGAACAGGATAGTTACAGAAGCTTTTCTAGCCCGTATCAGGAGGATGGATGGGGTAAAATTGGGATCTTCAGACCTTACTGGGCTTTAAAACTTAAGATGGAAAATTATGTAGGCTCTAGTCTGTAGCAGAAGGATGGGTGGAGGGAGGGTTTGCCTCTGGCCTGTATGAGATAGTAAGAAGTGAGATGTTGGTGTCTGTGTTCAGAACTACTGGTTGAACTGGGGGAGGATTGATCATCTAGTCCATACACGGGTGTTGTTTACCAGTCAAGACACAGGAAGTAGGTGGGTCTAGCGATGCCTGTGTCCCACAAAGAAAATGCAACTGGAATAGGGTGAGATACAGGGGTCAGAGTTAAGGGTGGCAATGAACCTTCACTGAATCTCCTGACTTTTAAACATTTTGTTTCTTTTAACTGCTGCACAGTGTTCTGTTAACATAATTTTTAAGAGCGATATTTCCAATAGTAACTCAGTCTTAACTAAGGTTTGTCTGGGATTTATGGACAAATTTCCAAATTTGGGTACCTACATTTAGACACCTAAATCCACATTTAGAGACTTAAGTAAAGGCAGCCTGACTTTTAGTGAACCCTCACAGCTGCCACAGGTTCTCAGTTCAGTGCCTAGGCTCTATTGGGCACTCAAGTTTCAAAGATTTAGTCTGTATACATTTTTTTTGTCCCTCATTTATTCCCTCCGAACTAAAATAGCCAGCATCTGAATTTGACCCAAATTAAACTGCTTATTATAAACTAGCTTCTTCCAGGAAGGAATTGGAAGCTATCACTTTAAGAGTGTGGAAAGGGAAGCAGGGGCAGATATTAGTCCTGCTTGGAAAGCATGGTGCATACAAGCAGTCAGTCTGAAGAGAGCCAATTAAAGCAAGGTGGGGTGAGTTGTGTCTCTCTGCCTTAGGGAGCAGCCTGTTTTCTCCCTCTCTTTTGGGGTTCTTGTGTATTAGTGTTCTGATTTCTAAGGAAAAAAGCAGTGTTACATTGTAGCCTTCCGGCAAGAATATTTCTGTTTTTTAACCAACTTCTCTGTGTATATGCTGTGAACACAACACTAATGTATGCTGGGGGTGTCACCGCAGGACTAAACAAGTAGGAATCAGCAGGAGAAAATCTTTGTCGATAAAAATCAGTGCACGTTTCCATAAGCAAAATAACCTTGGGGAATCGCTCAGCTCCCAGGCCGACCCATAAACATTCACATCTGCTCTTTTTCCAGCAGCCCTTCCCAGAAGGATTTTCCAAAGGAAGGGGAAGGGGAAGTTGGTGTTAACTCCTTGTCTACTGGGGTCCAGGTACTGCCCCTACATGTTATCACACTAATGCACTTCAATACTGTAGTACAGGTAACTATTAATAATAGGGCAATAGCCCTCACTTTATAAGGTGAAAATTAGCATATTTCAATATTTATTTATTTATTTCTACATTAAAAACTTTAAAAATACATGAAAAGCAATACAAAAAAATCCATCATCCAGCATAGTATTTGGTATTGGGAGCCAGTGCCTCTGTCTCCTTGCTTATGCCATTTGATTATATGGATTTTTGCTGCACTGTGAATTACACTGCCCTTATAAAAACCCTACTGAGCCGTGTCTTTCTCTATGCCACTTGCTGAGCATTCCTGAACATGGATGACTTCAAATATTCCCTCTTCCATATCTTCACACCAGTGATCTATGTCTCTCTCGCTTTAGCACAGGTGCAGTACAGATAAATCCACCTCCATTCGCGCACTCCAGGAAAGTTACTGCTATGTAAGCCAAAGGGACACTTTCAATTGAGAAGTAGGCACACTGTAGATATTGAAAATGAGCACTTGGGAGGCCGCATTCAAGATGCTGACCAAGAGTGCTAGGAATACGAGTTACTGCCTAGTCTAGTGTAACGTACTGCAGTGAATTTATATTACGGCAATCTGATTTAAATGCATTGGATTAATCCTAACATTTCACACGGCAGCGGGAGGTGGAGCCATGCACCTGGCTCAGCAGTGGCATATGCTTTGGTCTCACCGCATGTGGGGCATAGCTTTAAATATGCTCAAGGCAGAGGTTTGTGAATGGAATATTTTATTTCAGTCTCTTCCAAAGCTTTGAGAGAGCAAAAAATTAAAACCACATAATTGGAAACATAAACCGAAAATCCCATTTAAACCTATAGGAGACTGGGCAGATGGGTGTAAAAGCAGCTGAGTCACATTCTGGCAAAGTGTTTCTTGCATCCTTTGCTCTGCACCTCATATGTCTCACACAATGCAAAATTCCAATGTCCCAGTACAAGTTACTGCAAACACCGCTCTAATTATACTACATCAGAAGAGCTAGGAGACACTGCCTTTAAAAATTAGACCTGCCAAATCAAGTCTCTGACTGTGGATTAGTTTAAGGCAGTTCTTACCTAATGAGCAGAATTCGTGGGAAAACTGAAATTTTTCCCCTGTGAAATTTCAGTTGAAAAATAAATAAATCTTTCTTTGAGGTTTTTTGGTTTGCCTCTGAGAAGTTTCACACCTATACAAGACCTTGTTTGTGAATTTTGAGAAACAAAACAAAAAATTTCACCTTGTTTTTTACTTAAAACATTTCCATTTCAAAAAATCAAAATGACTTTTTAAATCTATGACATGTTTTTTTCAAAATTTCCTGAGGAAAAACTTAAAACATCACATTGAAACTGATATTTTCTTGCAAAAAAACCCCCCAACAACCGGCTTTGACAAAAGTGTATTTTTCGGCAGGAGAACTTTCCCAAGAAATATTTTGAGCAACTCTACTAAGGAGTTGATAGGTTGTGCAGCGAGATGGTAAATCTCACTGATAGTTTATTGGTTCTTGGGGGGCAGAGGGGTTATTCTCTCTCTCTCTCATCACCACTTTGGCACCAAAGGGGAGGAATGTTACATAAATCAGCATATTACACAGCTCTTACCATGACTCCAAGTGAGACGAACAAGAGGAGGAGCATTATAATTATTTATTATTTGTATAACAGTAGTGCCTGGAGGCTTCAACTAAGATCGGGCTCCTTTGTGCTAGGCACTGAATACACACAGAGTGGGAGACAGCCACTGCCCTGAAGAGCTTGCCACCTAAATAGATCAGATAGGCAAAAGGAAACAGGCACCAAAAGGTGAGTGACTTGCTCAAGATCACACAGCAGGTTAGTGGCGGAACCAAGAAGAAAACCTTGGTCTTCAGTCCCAGTTTAGTGCCCTATCTACTAGACCTACTGTATCCCTAATTCTATCCCCAGGACCTTCCATGATTCCTGTTAGCCATCTCTGTATTAGGAACATTTGGATTAGCAGACCAGTAATCTGATTTTAATTATTTAATTTCTACATCTACGTCTAATGCCCATTGGATGAGACATTTTTCTGCAGTCAACATCTAGTTTTTATTGAGTTGTTTCTCCAATAAATTAAATGTGACTCCTTGGAGTAAAAAATCATATTGTTTCATATAAAATAATAAATTTATCAACCAATAAAAATTTGGCATCAAAACAAAAACAATCCAGTGAGGTTGGCAGTAAGATTAAGGATGTTCATCTTCAGAACAACACTAAAACTCCAACTAGATAAAAATAACAAGTATAAATTAAAATTAAAAAAAAAACATTTAAAAAATTAAAATATTAAAAAATGTAAACATAAAAAAACAGACATATTCAGGTTTTAGGATATCTGAACTTTACTTCTAGAGATGATTTTTCTGTTAAAGAGGCTTAAAAAGTTGAGAGCTTAATTCTCTGGTGTCACTTTCACAACATACAACAGTATTGCCAACCTCAGTTTATAAAATATAATGAGATTGGCTTAAAAATTAGATTCTAAAACAAATAAAAAATCTTTATATTTGCTTTCTGATTTTTGAAACTTTAGGTTTCATAATTTCAAGATCTTCTCTTCCACTATGAGGGCTAGAAACATGGAGGGGGTTGGGAGAGCTTGTATGCTTAAAAAGAAAAAAAAACCACTAATCACCTGACTCTAGGAGCAGGATCTTTAAAGAAAACATCTAATTTTGTGGGATGGGATAAAATTGCAAGAGTTGGCAACACTTACAATAAAAAGCAATCATCATTAAGGCTGGAGAATAAAGCAAGTTTGGGATTTTGCATAACTAATTTTTCAGTTACCTCAGACATTTCTAAAATAATCTCATAGTCAACACAGACTATTAACAACCGTGTCTTTCACATTTGCTTCTTTAAATTTCCAGGCCTCAGCATTAAGCCTGCCAAACTTCAGTTACTAATAGATGAAAAGTTACGTCTCTATCACCTATGATAGTGCTAAGCCCTTCCTATTGTCTCATATTAATAATAATAAAAATAAAAACCAAACCCTATTTTCTAAAGGTGAGGAACTACATTGAAAAGCTGGTATTCCTGATAAGTTGTTGCTACCTGAATATCAATAACCTTTTATGATGCCATATATTTTTCTTCGGCTTTTTGCTTTAAATGCCAATGACTGTTAAATCCTAGTTTATCTGATAAATGTTAGCTAAGTTTTGATCTAAGTGTCTCTCTTGTGTTTTCTTTTATGCATTTTCCTTAGCACAGAAACATACACTAATGCACATGAAGGATTACTTGACCCCTGACATTTGTCCTTTCTTAAGAGTGATTATTTACAATTATTGCAAAGGCTTAACAAAAATAAATTGAAAAAATGTCATTCAAAATCCTTTGAACTCTCTCAGCTTGAGCAACCTTAAAAATTTAGGTCATATTTAATATACTTTATATAATCAAACAAGGAGAAAATGTCATGCCCTTCTAGACTTGGAGGGAATATTATTTCCCTAAATTGGGAGACCTTTTCCCCATTTCAGAACACAATGTTCTCTGATTCTATGGAGGGAAGCTTTGAAATTTTAAAATACAAGGTTGACGTGTGGTTAGTATTGGAGTTACTATTAAAGCCCTTGTATCCCTTCAAACAGCTTTCTGCCTTTAGCTGTAGCCACGCAATCCCAGGAAAATCAAGTCCAACATCTACCCTGACAAACTGCAAAATCCCGGTGACTTCTAGGGGGTTACCCAGGTGTAAACAAGTTTTGACTACTATGGTCACATGGGTAAAATAAGGGTAGAATTGCTCTTTTCATGTTGGGCTCCCCAGAGGTCATAGAATCATAGAATATTAGGGTTGGAAGAGACCTCAGGAGGTAATCTATTCCAATCCTCTGCTCAAAGCAGGACCAACACCAACTAAATCATCCCAGCCAAGGCTTTGTCAAGCTGGGCCTTAAAAGCCTCTAAGAATGGAGATTCCACCACCTCTTCCCAAGATGACTCAGAGGTCATTGATTGGCTCAAGACCATTCCGTTGTTTTTTTCCCACCTAAAACTTGCCTTGCTTATCTTGCCCACATCCAATCACTATCTCTCTCTCTGCGCTACTCCAATGGTTCCTGACACAGAATTCTAAACTTGTCTCAGAAACAACAGGGAGTGCCCCACCCCCATGTGCTAACAATTCATAAAGACATTCAGCTTTAGCTAAATTGCAGGTTAAAATATTATTCTCCCTTCGAAAGTGATGTGTGAGATCAATTTTGATGTTAGGTAAGCTAGAGCCAAATCCTGCAAGTCTTTACTCATTATGACTTCTCACGAACAGGACATTGTGGACAGCTCAGCTAACGAAAACCACCACTCAATATGAAGCAGAGATAACAAAAAAATTAAAAAGCAAACAAAATGTAGGGTGGATAAAGAATGGGATAGAAAACAATATTGAAAATTACAATGGTTTATATAAATTATTGGTATGCCCTCACCTGGAATACTGTAATTGGTTCTGATCCCACTAGCCAAGATTTGCAAATATGAATCATGATTTTGAGTACTTCAAATGTTTTCATGCTGAATTTGAGGCACCTTAAAGCAGCGTGAGTTTCACAGGGTGGTTGTTCAGAACTCTCTGAAAATCAGGGCCTTTTAGAGCATCTAAGTTGGAGAACCAAAAAATTAAGGCCTAGTTTTAATTAAGGATATAGGCAAAAACAGAGGGGAGTTCTGAAATGAGTGACAAAAGATATTAGAGGTACAAAAAAAGACTTCCAGATAAAGAGAGATTGAAAATATTGCGGCTGTTTAGTCTACAGAGAAGATGAATAGGAAGAGACAGATGAGCCAGTGCTTCACAGAACCTTTTCTCCTAATACAAGAACAGGAAGATATGCAATGAAACTGAAAGTAACATTTAAAACTTATAAAAGGAAATGTATTTTTATGCAATAACGATAACACCTACCTCTTAAATAATGTTTTTCATAAATAAATCTCAAAGCATTTGACAAAGGCGGTTGGTATCATTATCCTCATTTTACAGATGGGAAAACTCAGGCAGAGGGGAGCGGTGACATGTCGTAACTAAATGCATAATTTAATTGTGGAACTCATTGCCACTAGATATCATTGAGGTCAAGAGCTTAGTACTAAAGAGCATTATACATTTATATGGATAATGAGAACATCTGCTGTTATATTATACAGGATTTTTTTTAAAATAAGGGATACAAACCTATATGCTCCAAGGCATAAACCAGCAGAAGCAACTTCCCTTCTGGCAAATTATTCCATAATAGTCCACTATAGTTTCCTGCACTTTTTTTTGTAACATCTGGTACTGGCCACTAGGATATTGGACTAGATGGATCACAGGTCTGATCAACTATGGCAATTCCTATGTTCCTATGCAATATGGTCATTCACCTCTATGGGGATTTTGCCGGAGTAAGGACAACAGGATTTAGTCCACAGTTTGTATGAGGAAATTATTTTAATTAAATTAAATGACTGCACTTCTATACAAATGCTCATTCAGTAAAGGAACTGCTAGCTCCCCTGAAGGTTAACTGCTGATCTGAAGGTAATAATGTAATTGTTGTTATTATATCTCTCAGGAGGCAGCAAGGTCCCGTAGGTATGGCAATGGGCTGGGAGCGAGAAGATATCGGTTCTATTCCCACCTGTGCTACTGACCAATTATGTGACTTTGGGCAAGTCAATCTCTCTGCCTTGTTTATTTAGCGTGTAAACTCTTTGGGGCAGAGACATCCTCTTACTATGTGTCTGTGCAATGCCTCGCAAAACCTCTGTTGGGACCTATGAGTGCTATTTGTAATATAAATATATAATAGTAACAACTATAACAAAGTTCTTAACATTTTTTCATCCCGAGTTTCACTGTGGAAAAAAACTGAAATAAAAATGAAAACTACTTTTTCCCTATTATCTAGTTTTTTTCTATTTTGCAAAGATTTAAACAGCACAGAAGCAGACATTTAAAATTCTACAGAGCAAATGTGCCCTTTAAATTTGATCCATTATAAACAAGCCATTAGAAACAATCAGTCCGTTTTTTGAGGGGGGGAAAGCATATCTATAAATTTTACAGGGGAGAATTTGGCTGTTAATGTATATGTTAACTGTGGGATTACTTTAATTGTTAATTGTTTGCATTGTGGTAGTGTCTAGAGGCTGCAGTCAGGGATCGGAGCCCCATTGCGCTAGGTGCCGTACAAGCAAACAACAAAGTCCCTCCACCAAAAAGCTTACAATCTAATTTTAAGAGAAGAGGTAACTGGTGGATACAATAAACAGAAATCAAGGGGGAAATCAAGACAAAAGAGATGATTATACTTTTGAAACAGTCCTTTGTACATGATACTCTATTAATTTCCCTTCCTTCCTAGCAAACAACAACAAAATGCCATATTACTGAGAGTGCTAACACCAACCAGAGGCTGTTTTAAACCTCGAAATAATTGGATTATTTGATGAGAAATCTTCCCCTGACTCATACTCATTGGAACCCATTCACTGAAAAGGGCCTGTATGGGTGACAGCAATATTTTGGTGCTTATGACACAACTGCTCTGTACTCAGAGCAACAGAACCACTGACCCTGAGAAAATCCAGAGGCACAAGGTACTTTTCCCATCACTTAAAGTCTCCTCCTCACTGCTAACACACTGGGTGATTGCTCTTCTGTCAGTACCTTGCTGCTCAGGGAAACCTTTGCCTCAGGCTCTAGCTCCCTGTTTGATCCTCAGTCCTCTCACTAATGTTTGGCAAGTGAGATCTACTGTAAGCTTTTGGGTGTCAGGTGTCTAAGGTGTGAAGGCAAAATGTCTTGGGAGGCTGTCACATTCCGGAATGCAATCCAGACCAGTGAGGGACTATGTCACTACGTGCTCTGTAACCCTGAGTGCCTACAGTGCTTTGCTGCTGTGACTCGCAGCCTTGAGCCAGCAGGTGGCTTGTTACACCCCAGCCACACTCTGGTACTCACCAGCCTTGGTTACTACTAGCCAAGTGACCCCAACATACTCCCGGTCCCAAATTGCCCCAAAACCATGATCTCTGAAATGTGCAGCCCTTTCCTGGGCCATTCAGAGGAATAATAAGGTTCATTTGCTCCTTTAAAGAGTCAGCACCCAGCAGCTTGCCACATTAACTGGAGTAAACAGTCACTTCGATTCAAACACAGCACTGGCTTGGTTTAGATTGCAATAAAACAAATTTATTAATAACAGGAATTAGGCTAAGTGATGTCAAGTAAAAGAAATAAAGGTGGAGATGGCTGCAAGCAAATAAAAGTGAAAACATGCATCTAAAAGTCCAAAAAATAATCTAGCAAGGTACAAGCCTTTAAGGGGATTTCTCTTATCAATCAAACTTTGCACAGCATGGCCAATTGTGTCTCAGTCAGGAGCTATCACCTTAGTACAGGGTGCTGGTTCTCCTTTTCTTCCTAGGTCAAAGAAAACTAGGGATTCTTTGCCCCTCTCTTCTATAGTCCAATGAACCTTTAAAATGAATTCTTCTGAAAGTTACCCCCCGCCCCCCCCCCCAAATAAAGTTAATTCAAGCTGTGAAGAAGGAGACATGGAGTCTGGCAGTGAAGGAAGTTCCTTGATGGTTTCTTTTTCCCTGGGGTTTGCTGAATGCCAATTGATCTGTTCCTGCCCTCTCCAATGTAAATGAATTGCCACTTGATATGTGATTGCTAATCAACTCTGATGACATGTGGTGGGAGGCATTGGCTTGTCCTTTGTCTGGGAGAAACCTGTTTACCCACTACCCAGGCTTGTCTGGTAAACACATTTTAGTTCTGCATTTCCTTCATATTTGTATGGTCCCTTGGGCATTTATCATACACACGCCATGCAAGAATATTAATCATCAGTGTGTTATTAGTTTTCCAATGATAGATGATACATATCTGATACAGTTTATGACATTAATGAATTGGGGTACACTGAACTGGTCAGGCCAGCTGAAACTCACTAGCAGATGCCAGTGAGCCCCTTGCTTTCTTGCACTGGAATGCTGTTAGGGTCACAGAGATGCCCCAGGGTTACAATCCAAGCTCCTTGTCTTCCTCTCAGGGGACTATGTCCCATATATAAAATGAAATCATAATAAATATGTGTTATTTACAATCTCAAAATACTGGAACATTATCAGTAAATCAAGAAAGCACAACTAAATTCCTTGGCTAAAAATGGGGCAGTAACTTCAGGCAGTCATTTCCTTTAAGGTTATGGGAAGATTACAAGAAAGCAGTGGCTAGTTAGACCTCAACCCTATGACAGACGTGCTAGGAAAATATTAATTACACAGATTCAAGAGAAGAGAAATTAAGAAGGAAGTTGCCTTGTAGGACCCAGTAATAGACTGGGCAAATCTAGCCTATCAAACAATAATTGAGCATTTCCTAAAAGTTTGAATTGGAAAAATTAAAAGACAAAGTCTTATTATTTCAAGTTCACAAACTGCAAACTAACTATTGCCTCTCCATTAGCAAAACATAACCAAAATAACCTCTAGTGATGCTCCTAACTGCGTGAGACAGGCTCAGCCAGTCAGAGAATCAGAACCAATAGCATTGTGACCAGCGCTAACTAATCCATCTTGAAACTCAAAAATGTTTTGCAAAAAGCTGCACTGAAATGTTTACAGATATACAGATAATGGGGGTAAAAATCAGTGCCCAGTTTAGTTGCAATATTCATGAATATGAAACCTTGCACAAGAAATACAAGCTCCATAAACTCCAAAGGGACAGGTTTCAAATATTTTGAACTTCTCTGTGAATAATTATTTAATGAACTCTAATGAAAAGTGAAAACTTTAATGAACTCTATTACAGTATATATATATTTTAAAAACGGTTTAACCTGATGCACTTTGAGGTCAAGTTATGTTTCTGGATATCTCTGTGGAAAGTATATGTAATGACTCTGTCCATCTATCCAAAAAGGTTTAATCTATCTTCATTTTTGAACAAAAAGGTCAAGCTTTCAAGCTAGTCTATTTATTGGAAAAGATGAGCACTTCGCAAAGTATGACAGCAAAGTGAGTAGTTTGCAAATCAGCCATGAAATTGCTTATTAAAAAGTAAATGCCCTGTTAGGGCTTTTTAGGCTTATGTGAATATATATTGTTTTCCTTTGTGTGTCTTTTCTATGGCAGAATAGATACACACTCCATGACATGCTGCCCTTTCATACACAGTGGGTCGGATTCTGCAGATGATACTTTAGCAAAATTCCCAACATCTTCCACAGGTATTTTGCTCAAATAAGGAATGCAAATTTTACCTGATAGTGATTTGGGAGAGGATTTAAGCAAAGCAGTTAAGTGCATGCTTGAAAGCAGTTAAGTACATGCTTGAATGCAACTAAAGTCCCATTGATTTCGGATTTAAACATTTACTGAAAGGGAAATTCATACTCGTATTCTTCATTTAATAGGGATAGTTTCCTGAATTGGGCCTTAGACGGGAGCATATATTTTGGAAATTTCATGTAAAGTCACTGTGACACCTATTTATATGAACATTTAAGAAACCAGCTGTATATTAATCTGCCTTTTCAACAGCAAAACTGTGGGCTGGTAAAAGGCACATTCATCTAAACAAAAATATTCTTATGGCACTTCATGTAATCTGACAGTCAATTCTTTTTTTCTTCATTTGCTTTTCAAATTGCACATAGACCAGTGTATCAAACAACTTAAAAGATATTTGAATGTACACACTTCACTGGTTAGCTTTTAAGCATTTCTTTAGTGATTTAAAAAAAACCCATTGCTATTCAGTAACCCTAACTGACCGATAAATAGTTATCTATTATAAAAATAAAACAATATACCAGTACCAGAAGAGGACAATGATTGATTTCTCTCTACTAATACACCTAACATCACATACTGATCATTTCTGACAGTCAGTTCTTGTTAGTGGTGACATTGTGCTTAGATATTGACAACCTGGAATGGATAAACCTAATTTTATAATTAATTACAATAATCTAGTAATGAAAGGGAATTGTATTGGGAATCTATCCAAGTGAATCACTTTAAAAGCTCTCCAAAAGATTAGATAATTCTCTAAAGTTAACATAAGAAGAAATCTATTAAAAGATTTCAGTTTCATTTGATTTCCTTTTATCACTTTTGAAATTAATTTCATTAAACCAGAAATGTAATGGTACATGGTGTTTTTATTATTCATTTTCATTCTGAAATGAAAATATTTTAAAAAATATTACTGAAGTTTCTCCTAGCATGCCAAACTTAAATGTTAATATGATAAAAATTCATAAAAGCTTGTTCTTCCAACAGGGCAGTCTAGTAACTTTATTAGAGTAAAATGCTCTCAAGAAAAATAAAATGCATACTGCAAAACTTTTTAAAACTAAACATCAGAAACACACGCACGTACACAGAAGGCACGGCTACACTTGCGAGTTAGAGCACATTAAAGCAGTCCCGTGTGCTCTAACTCATGACGCGTCCACACTGGCAAGGCACGTAGAGCGCTCCTGGTAATCCACCTTGGCGAGTGGAATAACGTTTGATGCTCCCCTGCTGGAGTGCCGCAGCACCAGTGTGGACGCCCTGGTGTGTAAATGTGCTCTGATCGGCCTCTAGAAGTGTCACACAATGCCTGTTCTAGCCACTCTGATCATCACTTTGAACTCTACTGCCCTGCCCTCAGGTGACCAACCATCAGATGCGCTCTTTAAATTCTCTGAGAATTTTGAAAATCCGCTTCCTGTTTGCTCAGCAAGGCTAGGAGTGCTCTCAGCGAATTTTTCCAGGTGACCATTCCTCCACGCACCAGGCGATCCCCAGTATGGAGCAATGGCGAGGTGCTGGACCTCATCAGTGTTTGCGGGGAGGAAGCTATCCAGTCCCAGCTGCGTCCAGGCGTAGGAATTATGATACCTTCGGGCAGATATCAAGGGACATGATGGAAAGGGACCATGACCGGGACGCACTGCAGTGCAGGGTTAAAGTGAAGGAGCTGCAGAATGCCTACCGCAAAGCCCGCAGGGGAAACAGCCGCTCCGGTGCTGCCCCCGCTACGTGCCATTTTTACGAAGAGCTGGATGCGATACTTGGGGGCGACCCCACCTCCACTCCAAGGACCACCATGAAAACTTCAGAGCCCAGTTCAACAAGGCAGAAGGAGGAGGAGGAAAGTGGGAGTGAGGGTGCTGAGGAGGAGGAAGACACCCCGGAATCCCTAGATGCATGCAGCCAGGAGCAATTCTCAAGCCAGAAGGAAGGTAGCCAGTCATGGCGGCCGGTTCTTGGGGAAGGACAAATACCAGAGGAGCAGCTTTTATTTTGGGAAGGAAGTTATTTGGTGCGGGCTCTTGGGGCGAGGAGGGTTAGAGCTGCATGCATGCCTAGATGCAGAATAGGGCATTGATGTGCTCTCTCAGATCGCGGTAATCAGCCACTGTAATCTCTTCAAAGGTCTCATCCAGAAGTCGGCAATGCATTTGCGCAGGTTTCTTGGGAGAGCCACTGTGGTCCTTGTCCCAATCAGGCTAACATGTCCGCGCCACTGTGCCGTGAGGGGCGGGGGGACCATTGCTGCACACAGGCAAGCTGCATGTGGGCCAGGGCGGAAGCCTCATTGCAGTAGAAGACCCTCCCTTGCTTCCCAGGTCACCCTCAGCAGCGAGATATCTTCCAGGATGAACTCCTGTGGAAAATGGGGGCACGGTGTTCTTTATAGGGCCCCCCTGCAGCTGTTGGCTCTCCCCAAGGCACAGAAACCCAGGGGACAGTACGGCCATGAAACAATCAGTCCCCCTTGACCCTGTGCTTACTCACCATTTTGGGGCTCCCATGGTTTCTGTGCGCTCGCTTTGGAATGGGCAAATTATGCAATTGTGTAGACTGTTTTTGTCCTTAAGTATGGGGGAATCATTGCTCTGTCTGGTGTGAACAATGCTGCTTCTGTTAAGCGTTGCATTTTGCATTTACAGATGCAACCTTGAGATCTCAGCCGTCCGTGTTATCACCGGCTGAAAGACTCCAAAGAATTAGGAAGCGGCCATGTAGAAGAAAGACAACATGCTGCATGAAGTAATGCAGCAGTCCCTTAACAAGAATCTAAAAGTGCAGGAGTGGAGGGAGAGTGAAAGGAGGATCCACCAGCAGAATGAGGAGCGCCAGCACAAAAGCGCAGCGCTCCGGCAGCAAAGCACGGATCAGCTGATAAGCATCATGGAGTGCCAAGCGGAATTGATCCAGGCGCTCATAGCCATGCAGGCAGAGCACTACCGCGCCCGCCCTTCCCTGCAGCCCTTGTCCCAAAACTCTTTCCTTTGTGCCCCCATGTCACCTCCAACCCAATTTCCCCAACATCCAGGTTCTTATCGCCACCAGCTGCCTCCAACACCTGTAGCTTCACCACCCAGCCCTGCAAACTACGACCCTCAACCACTGCACTCAACCCCCATCACCATGCATTATAGCCAGCATGAAGTGCCGCACTCATTGCACAGCACTCCAGACAGGAAGGCTGAGTATGAGAACAGGACATACGCAAATCTGTGATTGTACCGTTCCCCACCCCACCCCCCACCCCCTCCCTTGCCCTTTCTGTTTCCCAAGCAGTTGTGTTTCTTTTCAATAAATGGATTTTTTGGCTTTGAAAACATTCTTTATTATTGCATAAAGTAAAAGATACCTTAGCCCAGGAAAGCAACAGGAACTGCAAGTCAGTGTAGCAAACACAGATTCCTACTAACATTGGAACCACTGCACTTCACTCCCGTGCAAGGCACCAGACATTACTGGTGGCTTTCAGCCTCAAATTGCTCCCTCAAGGCATCCCTAATCCTTGCAGCCCCGTCCTGGGCCCTTCTAATAGCCCTGCTCTCTGGCTGTTCAAATTCAGCCTCCAGGTGTTGAACCTCCGAGTTCCATGCCTGAGTGAATCTTTCACCCTTCCCTTCACAAATGTTATGGAATGTACAGCACACGGATATAACCATGGGGATGTTGGCATCAATCAGGTCCAGCTTCCCATACAGAGTGCCAGCGGCCCTTTAACCAAAAGTACACTCCACAATCATTCTGCACCGGCTCAGCCTGTTGTTGAACTGCTCCTTGCTGCTTTCCAGGCTCCCTGTGTAGGGTTTCATGAGCCACAGCATTAAAGGGTAAGTGGGGTCTCCAAGGATCACAATGGGCATTTTGACTTCTCCTATGGTGATCTTTTGGTCTGGGAAAAAAGACCCAGCTTGCAGCTTCCTGAACAGACCAGTGTTCTGAAAGATGCGTGCGTCATGCACCTTTCCGGGCCAGCCTGCCTTAATGTCAATGAAACACCCACAGTGATCCACAAACTCCTGGAGAACCATAGAGAAATACCCCTTCCGATTAACGTACTCGGAGGATAGGTGGGCTGGTGCCAGAACTGGAATATGCATCACATCTATAGCCCCTCCACAGGTAGGGAAACCCATTTGTGCAAAGCCATCCACAATGTCATGCATGTTACCCAAAGGCACCATTCTTCTGAGCAGGATGCGATTAATGGCCCTGCAAACTTGCATCAACACGATTCCAACGGTCGACTTTCCTACTCCAAACTGGTTAATGACTAATCGGTAGCTGTCCGGAGTTGCCAACTTCCAGATTGCAATAGCCACCCACTTCTCCACTGGCTGAGCAGCTCTCAGTCTCATGTCCTTGTGCTGCAGGTTGGGGCCAAGCTCAGCACACTGTTCCATGAAAGTGGCTTTTCTCATCCGAAAGTTCTGCAGCCACAGCTCATCATCCCAGACTTGCATGGCGATGTGATCCCACCACTCAGTGCTTGTTTCCTGAGCCCAAAAGCAGCGTTCCATGGTGGTGAGCACGTCTGTGAATGCCACAAGCAATCTCTTGTCGTATGCGTTGATATCTTCGTCAGAGTCCTTACTGTCAGTTTGGATCTTAAGGAGTAACTCAACTGCCAAACATGACATGCTGGTGAGACTCGTCAGCATATTCCTCAGCAGTTCGGGATCCATTCCCGCAGACCGAAAGGGAAGACAGAGCGTGCAGTACAAAAAACGTTGAAAGATGGCGCCAAATGTGGATGGAAGCACAGAGATTGCTGGGATGCGAACCGATGCATCACGGGGCATTGGGACAGGACTCAGAATGCCCCGCCACTCTGCCCCCTTCCCACAAGCCACAGCGCCAGAATGGGAAGAGGTGCTCTGTGGGCTAGCTACCCATAATGCACCGCTCCCAATGCCGCTGCAAATGCCGCAAATGTGGCCACGCCAGTGCGCTTGCAGCTGTCAGTGTGGACAGACTGCAGCGCTTTCCCTACTGCACTCTATGAAGGCTGCTTTAACTCAAAGCGTTCTGCAAATGTAGCCAGGCCCATAGGGCTTGTCTGCTTGGAAAGTTATACTGGTATAAAAGGTGTGAATTTAAACCGCTATGGTTATGTCAGTATAGCTCCCCACATGGACAGTCCTAATTCAGTACCTCTTCCCAGTTTAGATTCTCTGACTTTGGAAGGGGTTTAAGTTAAAATGAAAAAAGGCACTCTTATTCCAGAATAAAAGTGCCCACACAAGGAAGTTATACCGGTATACCTATAGTGGTTTAACTACACTGGTATAATTCCCCACATAGATAAGCCTCTGGTTCTGCCACACTTACTCATGTACCTTAGTTCTCAAATAGGTCCATTGCTTTCAGTGAGACAGACTGTGAACCCCTCCATCAAATGTGTGATCCCACACCCACGTGACCAGTCCCATTAACTTCAATGGACTAGTCATGGTACTAACTGCCCACCAGTGTGAGCAAAGTGTTTCCAATCTAGTCCATGGAAAACAATGGACCCACTTGAAGAGTAAGGTACCCCTCAAAAGTGAGTAATTCAGACAGAATCTGGTTCTAAATTTAGGCTCCTTGTTACTGTTAGAGTATAAGTACACTAAGGATGGTTTCCTGCAATTATGCTGGGGTTAGAGCCCTGTGTTACTAATACCTTATTGATTTGACCCAGAGATCACCACTGGGAAGTTGGGCAGTTTATTTACATGCAAGATGTTTTCTGTTATTAAAATACACTTATATTTCCCCTTCCCTGAGGCTTGTTTTGGTAGCTCTTTCAATGAGACCTGGAGACTTAAATTCCTGTAGTTATCGACAGAACAGCTACAGCTGGACAGTACCAGTAAAAGCTTACCCATGTGGTCTCAGAAACACTAATTTGAATATGAAACCTTTATAGTTGAGTCTTCACTGTTGTTCATTTCTTGGCCTCTCTGGGACCTCCAACAAGGGTGCCAATTAGCGACAAATGCAGTTGTGATTTCTGTGAATCAGATAAGTGGACTGCAGCCACCAACTTCACACATAAACAGTTAACAGTTTATAATGGCTCATTGTGAACCTGATCTGGATTTGACCCAAAAGTGATTTAGAAGCGAAAGTTTCAATATTTGCTTAATTCTCTGCATGAAACACACCCACAAATTGTGGATGCCATCAACGCCTATGCCGATTTGCATTTGGTTATGAGGTTAGACAAGCAATTATTTCACTGGAAAGACTGATGTTACACTGATTAGTCCAGAGATGCCTCTAAATTGATGCACCTTGTCACCGCTTTTTAGGTCTGGCATCCAGAATACTCTTGTGAGAATTATTCATTAAGCACCAGCAACATGCTCAGTGCTATACAATACACCTAACTGAAGGCGATAAGCAATGACACTTGGATCAGGGTTTGCTAGCTCACTCCTTGACTTGCATTACTTTCACTATCTGCATATTACTATGTTAATTGTTATCAGCTTTTTTACAACTTGCTATCACCTTCAAGTTTTGAAATTGGTTTAGCTGAATGTATGTCTCTCTCTACACACACTGCACCTAGTGGAGCTTATAATGAGAACTACTGCTCATTCGTTACATTATTGTCACTGTAACAATACTATCACCCTGTACTTTTTCTTGTTTTATAAAACTATAGATAACTGGAAATGCCTCTTGTGATGCCTCTGCATGGAAATATGGTTATGATATAACTAAGATATACTTTATGCAAGATGGGTCTTGTAAGATATCATTGGAAAGTTTATAATTTACTGAATGTGTTTATCTAATTTGTATGCATGCATCATTTTTGAATCTGAAGCTGGGAATATTGACCATGTCTCTGTATTTCAAATGTGCTACACTGGATGAGGCCAAACAGTGTTTGTGGCTTATTGAAGAAATGCACACAAAGACAAGGATTACTCCAGCAACTGTGCGCAATAGAAACCTCTCAGAGATAGCTCTGTACAATGGAAACTGTTGGACCCAGGTCACAGCAAAAAAGCTTTCCAGCAAGTGGGAGGAAGATATAAAAGAGGGACAATGACAGCATGAGGGGACCTCACTCTCCCTACAACACCACACCTGAAATCATCTGAGGAACAAAGGCTCAATTGTGGGAAGTGATGGTCCCAGGCTGGAAGGATTTTTAGCCTGTGTAAGAAAACCTGGGAAAGCCAAGGCAACTCGTGCCTTAAGAATCTGTCAGCCTGTCTATCACTCAGGTTGAGAATTTGCTAATTTGTATCCCACCTATCTAGTGTGTTAAACTCAGTTTGTGGCTTTTGTTTATTTACTAAGGTAATCTGCTGTGTTCTATTTGCTATCCCTTTAATCACTTAAAATCTACCTTTTGTAGTTAATAAACTTATTTTGTTTATCATTAAACCCAGTTTATGTAATTTCTAACTGGGGGAAAGGGCCAAGAGGTCATGCACATCTCTCTTCACATTGAGAAAGAGGGTGGATTTTTATGAGTTTGCGCTCTGCAGATTTTTCTATACAGTGCAAGATGTATTATTTTGGGTTTATCTCCCCAAAGGGGTGTGCACGTGAGTTCTGGGAGAGTCCTCTCACACAAAGCTGATTTCAGTCTGTGTCTGCAGCGGGGTGTGGTCCTACCTGTGTGTGTGTGCTACAAGAGGCCGGAGAGCCTAATTCAGCAAAGCAGGGAAAGGGAACCCAGGCTGGTCGAGCAAGAGAGGCTCAGTGAAAAACCAGTTGTCATCCCAAAAGGGGGTTCCGACCCATCACACCTCTCAGAATGGTTTATATAATCTGCAAGGGACTCCCTTCTGGTTTGATCTGAAATGACTATTTCTGTTTCTCAAGATTAAATCACAGGTGCCTCTAGAGAATGAAATCTAATTGTGTATCCCCAATGAAGACATACAATGCAGAGGTTTACAAGGTAATGCCACATTCCTAACTTTGCCCAGAATCAGATCATCATAAGTCTGTGCTGAATTATACAGCATTATATTCAAAATGTCCATGTTGGCCAAGTCTTCACCTGGTGTAAATCAGTATAAATCCATTTAAACCATCGATGTCAATTTACCTCAGCTGAGGATCTGGCCCTACATTTAAGGCCAACATATCAGATAATGCAGTAAAAAAATCTTTGATAATACATTATCTCTATATGGATGCACTGACACAAATGCATAAATATAGTACATCCTATGATGTGAACTATGTTATTACAATACAATTCACTCTATAAATCAATTTACTTGAGCTAAGTGCAGCCAGATCATCTCTCTTAAATAGCCGGACCACAGATTAACGAGATTCCTGGCAGAAGGAAATCTCCCTCAGGAACAACAGAAGAGATGCTAGTCATGTCTACTGGTCAGAGGAAATGGGGGCTAAACTCTGATGAGAGGGAGTCTCACAAGGAAAGCACTGCCCTCGTCATCCCCAGTGGGGTCAAATAGAAGCGAATACAGTAACGTGTTAAAAGGGTGCTGCAACTTTCTCCACAGAAATCAGATCGAGGCATCCTACTATAAATGTCCCAAGAGAGGCCTCACCACGTGGTACACACTGAAAGGCAGACTCTGACCTTTCTTTTGTTTGACATAACCCTTTTTCCTTGAGCCAACTGAAGTCAGAACAGCTCTACTGTGAGCACCTACAATCCTCCTGTGATTGCCATATTTGCAAGAGGAATTATACATTGGTCGGCTGATGAGCTCAAATAAGGCACCTTTCAGCTCTCAGACAGTAAGGGAAGGCAAGACACAGCATAACTGGTGGGCTGCCCTTCACAGAGCAGACAATGAAAAAACAAACCAACCCAGAACTCCTCACTATGGAAGAGTACTTAACTAAGAAGCACCTTTCAAGAAAATCAATGGGGGGAATATTCCACAAGAAGAATAAGGACCAAAACATCTAGCCTAACATTTCTCCAGCAGTAACTGCCATTCCCTGCTGGAGACAGAGCACAACTGAGCTGTTAACTAGTTCAGATAAAGTACAAACGTTTGCCTGAAATTCTAACAGAACACAAAGGGCAGCGTTATTGAGATTCCAAAATTTTCATCTATCTTTTTAACAAAGTGTTTCTTATTTTCTTTATAGCAGCAAAATGCCAACTCTGTTAGACAATGAAAACACTGTATTTCTGCTCAGAGGCTTCCCTCGGTCACCTGAAACAGTGGCTCTCAACCTTTTCAGACTACTGTACCCCTTTCAGGAGTCTGATTTTTCTTGCCTACCCCCCAAGTTTCACTTCACTAAAAAACTACTTACTTACAAAATCAGACATAAAAATACAAAAGTGTCACAGTACACTATTACTGAAAAATTGCGGACTTTCTCATTTTTTACCATATAATTATAAAATAAATTGATTGGAATATAAATATTATATTTACATTTCAGTGTATAGTATATAGTGCAGTATAAACAAGTCATTGTTGGTGTGAAATTTTAGTTTGTACTGACTTTGCTAGTGCTTTTTATGTAGCTTGTTGCAAAACCAGGCAAATATCTAGATGAGTTGATGTCCCCGTTGGAAGACCTCTGTGTATTCCCAGGGGTATGTGTACCCCTGGTTGAGAACCACTGAAAGACACAAAGTACCAATCCCTATACCCTCTGTTCCACCAGGTGTCGTGAACACTAACTAGTAAAAACAATTTGTGCAGAAGGTAAAGAAGCCGTGATATTAAGCTCAGACATCAAATTAGCTGTAATAAACCTAGAACTTTTTGCTATTGCTAAATAAACATGTCAGTAACAACCAGTTCTCAGCTTCCTCAAAAGAGCGTCAGTGTGATTCCTCTTTCATAGAAAACTTGGAAACACAATAAAAAAGAGTTATTGAGACATTTGTTAGTTTTTTTCTATGAAATCATATTTTTTCAATTACTATTATTTGCTGACAGCAGACGACATATTTAGCAAGTTTAAGTTTCCTCCGGCTTTTATTTTTGTCTGAACACAAATTAAGCAATTTTAGGGTAACACTATTGACAGCACAACTTACTCAAGAACTGTCAGAGGTATTATAATAACATACAGCAATAATATGAAGAAGCAGAGCAGCAGCTGAAATACAGGTGGTGGTGAATATACTTACAAGCTATTTCTAAAGTGGTGACAAGATACAATGTATTCTAAAGGTTTCAGAGTGGTAGCCATGCTAGTCTGTATCAGCAAAAACAACGAGGTGTCCTTGTGGCACCGTAGAGACTAACACATTTATTTGGGCATAAGCTTTCGTGGGCTAGAACCCACTTTTTAATCAGATGCATGTAGTGGAAAATACAGGAGCAGGTATAAATACATGAAAAGATGGGAGTTGCCTTACCAAGTATGAGGTCAGTCTAATGGACATTTCAATTAAGAGTAGGATATCAAGGGAGGAAATATCAGTTTTGTAGTGGTAATGAGAGGGCCCATTTCAAACAGTTGACAAGAAGGTGTGAGTAACAGTAGGGGAAATTAGGTTAAGGTTTTGTAATGACCCAACCAGGCCCAGTCTTTATTCAGGCCTAATTTGACGGTGTCCAGTCTGAAAACTAATTCCAGCTCTGCAGTTTCATGTTGGAGTCTGTTTCTGAAGTTTATTTATTGAAGAATTGCCACTTTTAGGTCTGTTATTCAGTAACCAAGGCAACTGAAGTGTTCTCCTACTGGTTTTTGAATGTTATAATTCCTGTTGTCAGATTTCTGTCCATTTCTTTTTCATAGAGACTGTTCGGTTTGGCCAATGTACATGGCAGAATTTCCTCCCATGGTATCCTACTGTTAATTGAATTGTCTTGTTAGACTGACCTCACACTTGGTAAAGCAACTCCCATCTTTTCCTGTATTTATACCTGCTCCTGTATTTTCCACTCCATGCATCTGATTAAGTGGGTTCTAGCCCACGAAAGCTTATGCCCAAATAAATGTGTTAGTCTCTAAGGGTATGTCTACACAACGAGAGTAGTTCGATTTTCCTTAAGCCGAATTTGTAAAACCGATATTACAAAGTCGAACGTGTGTATCCACACTAAGGACAGTAATTCGACTTTGTGAGTCCACACTAATGGGGCAAGCGTCGACACTGCAAGCGGTGCACTGTGGGTAGCTATCCCACAGTCCCCGCTGCCCATTGGAATTCTGGGTCAAGCCCCCAATGCCTGCTGGGGCAAAAAATGTGTCACAGGTGGTTTTGGGTAACTGTCGTCAGTCATCCCTCACTCCGGCCCTCCTTCCGTGAAAGCGCCCCCGGGCAATCAGTTTGTGCCCTTTTCTACTGATTGACAGCACGGATGCCACAGAACCGTGAGCATGGAGCCCTCTGCGATCATCACTGCAGTTATGGCCGTTGTCAACACCTCGCGTCTTATCGTCCACCTTTTTCAGAGGCAGATGCTGAGAAATCGGGCGAGGAGGTTACGGCAGCGCGGTGAGGACATTGACTCTGAGATGGGCACAGACCTCTCACAAAGCACAGGACCCCGCACCCTGGACATCATGGTGGCAATGGGTCATGTTGATGCTGTGGAACGGCGATTCTGGGCCTGGGAAACAAGCACGGACTGATGGGACCGCATAGTGCTGCAGGTCTGGGAAGAATCCCAGTTGCTGCGAAACTTTCGGATGCATAAGGGCACTTTCCTTGAACTTTGTGAGTTGCTGTCCCCTGTCCTGAAGCGCCAGGACACCTGGATGCGAGCAGCCCTGACTATCCAGAAGTGAGTGGCCATAGCCCTCTGGAAGCTTGCTACACCTGACAGCTACCAGTCAGTCGCGAGTCAAGTCGGAGTGGGCAAATCTACAGTGGGGGTTGCTGTGATGCAAGTAGCCAACGCAATCGTTGAGCTGCTGCTCTCAAAGGTAGTGACCCTGGGAAACGTGCAGGTGATCATAGATGGCTTCGCTGCAATGGGATTCCCAAACTGCGGTGGGGCTATTGATGGGACTCACATCCCTATCCTGGCCACCAGGGCAGCCAGTACATTAACCGAAAGGGCTACTTTTCAATGGTGCTGCAAGCATTGGTGGACCATAAGGGACGTTTTACCAACATCAACGTCAGATGGCCAGGCAAGCGTCATGACGCTTGCATTTTCAGGAACTCTGGTCTGTTTAGATGGCTACAGGAAGGTATTTACTTCCCGGAGCACAAAATAACTGTTGGGGATGTGGAGATGCCTATAGTGATCCTCAGGGACCCAGCCTACCCACTAATGCCCTGGCTCATGAAGCCGTACACAGGTGCCCTGGACACTGAAAAGGAGCTCTTCAACTACCGTCTGAGCAAGTGCAGAATGGTGGTGGAGTGTGCTTTTGGACGTCTGAAGGGGAGATGGAGAAGCTTACTGACTCGCTCTGATCTCAGCGAAACCAATATCCCCATTGTGATTGCAGCTTGCTGTGTGCTCCACAATCTCTGTGAGAGCAAGGGGGAGATGTTTATGGCGGGGTGAGAGGTTGAGGCAAATCGCCTGGCTGCTGATTACGCGCAGCCAGACACCCGGGCGATTAGAAGAGCCCAGCGGGACGCGCTGCGCATGCGGGACACGCTGCGCATCCGGGAAGCTTTGAAAGCTAGCTTCCAGAGTGACCAGGGTAACCTGTGACTATTACGTTTGTTTAAGCAGAAGCTGAACCTGCCTCCGTTTCTTTACCCAGTTAATGTTGCCTATCCTCTCCAATTACCAAACACCTTCCCCCCCCCTTCCCACACACCCTTAAAAATAAAAGAAAGGAAACATTGTTCATTAAAACCGTCTTCTTTATTAAGGATTGCTCGGTAAATGGTTGAAACTGGGACGCATACTGCGGTTGGGGAGCGGGTGGAGTTATGGAAAGGTCACTTCTAAACTCGGGGAATGATATGCTCCTGCTCCTAGAGCAGTCTGCAGTGGTGGACCGGTTGTTTCAATGGAGCCTGCAACCCCTCCTTTTTGGGACTCAGTGTCGTGTGGCTATGTGACTTTGTGGCAGGGGAGGGCGGTTACAGATCCCCTGCTGCGTGGCTCTGTCATCCAGGCTACGGACCGCTGCATAAGATCTGTAACCGCCCTCCCACCATAAAAAAACAGAGCCCCCCCCCCCCACACAGAACATGAAAACCACCTCCCAGACTGACCAGGGTGCCTAATGGCTGCAATGTGAGTGTGACCTTCTGGTGAACCTGCACCCCTGTCTGTACCCTGGTAAAGGCGCCTATCGTCTCTAATTACCAACTCCTTCCCCACTTCAAATACACCGTCCTTTACAAGAAAATCAAGGAAACAATACGTAACAGAAAAGTAATTTTTATTAAGGACATCACAATTATGGGATGAAACTGGGAGGTTGGCTAGGGCGGGGTGCGGTTAGTTACAATTAACTTGTTCTGTTATTTTTTTTTCCTTCTCGGCTTCTTTTAACCTACAAAGGAAATCTTCACTTTTCACTTATACCTTTGTCCAAAATAATAATAATAAACACAATACATTACAGCATTATATAATACTTTAGATTTATTATTTAATATACCAGGCGCAATGGAGTTTAGTAAGTTGGAATGTTAAAGGAGCCGTACTCGGCCAATTAGTTTCCAGGGCTGGCCAACCCTGAGTGCAAAGTTGTAAAAAGCGTTTTCTTGACATTCCTTTTTGAACACCTGGCAGTGGCCATTTACTTAACATATAATTTAAAGGACTATTCTTAGAGGGTTTTCTTTGAGATCCACCCATCTTTCTCTTGACACTCAAACAGAGAATTAAACAGAAAACAGAGGGAATTACGATCTAACCAAAAAAACCACAAAACACTAGTACAGATTTCCCTACTCACACTGACTGCTACAGGGGACGGGACAGAAGGATCTCAATTCAACCTCAGCGCTTCATCGCACGCTATGGCTTTCACTCTGAGGAATTATGAAGGAGAGGCTCAGTCCCGCCCACACACCCAACACCCAAGTGTATGAGACAGAAAATATTAACCAGTTAACCAGAACCAGAACCAGAACAGATAGTGTTTCCTTATCCTATTAGGACTCACCTTATCGGAGCACGAACCCCAGGGGCTGCGGTGAAGTCAGAAAGAGGGGCTAAGCACCCCGTTGGCACCGTTCCTAGTTCGCCGCAGCCATCCGGAGTCCAATGTCCGAGCTAGGAGGTCCCTTCGTGGTCGCCAAAAACTGTTACCGAAATATCGGGTCCGCCTAGCTGAGAGCCAATAACAGCCAGACAGGGATAAGGAAAGAAAATTACTTTATTCTGCAGAATAAGGGAAGTCTGTGCCAAGTGACAGGACTTCAATTAACACAGAAATTACAGGTTTTTTATAGGTTTTAGTGTAGTAGCTGTGTTAGTTTGTGTTAGCAAGACATATACACACTTAGACAAAGCCCTGGTGTGTTAACATTTGATTGGTGCATGCTAGACCTTGGATGTTTGCTATTTGGTTAGTAAAAACTGGTTTAGGATAGCTATTTTAGCTGAAAAACACAATTTTTGTGTAAGCGAAGGACAACTGTAAAAATGCAAGGTTTTGCGTAGGCGAGGCATTTACTTTTACCTAGTGGCCTTTGGTTGCCGTAGCTGCTGGCTGTTAAGGGGGTTTACCATAGCTTATGACTTTTACACCCACCACAAAAAAACAGAGTCCCCCCCACACAGAACATGAAAACCACCTCCCAGACTGACCAGGGTGCCTAATGGCTGCAACGTGAGTGTGACCTTCTGGTGAACCTGCACCCCTGTCTGTACCCTGGTAAAAGCGCCTATCGTCTCTAATTACCAACTCCTTCCCCCTTCAAATACACCATCCTTTACAAGAAAATCAAGGAAACAATACGTAACAGAAAAGTAATTTTTATTAAGGACGTCACAATTATGGGATGAAACTGGGAGGTTGGCTAGGGCGGGGTGCGGTTGGAGGGAAGGAAAGGACCCATCAAATCTTGGGGAATGAGAGCCTTCTGCTGCTTGAGCAGTCCGCAGGGGTGGAGTGACTGTTTCCACGGCCCCTGCCGCCCCTCCGTCTTGGGACTTTGTGGCGGGGGAGGGCGGTTAGAGATACAATGAAGCGTGGCTCTGTCCTCCTGCCTCTGGTCCTGCAGAACATCTACAAGGCGCCGGAGCGTGTCCGTTTGGTCCCGCATTAGCCCAAGCAGCGTCTGAGTAGCCTGCTGGTCTTCCTGCTGCCACCTGTCCTCATGAGCTTCAGTCCTCTCCTCCCGTTCGCTGGATGCTCGCCGGTACTGAGAGATGTCCTCTCTCCGCTGTGCCACCTCAGTTCAGGAACAGACCATAAGTTCTGAGAACATCTCGTCCCGTGTTCTTTTTTTGCACCGCCTGATCAGCGCCAGCCTCTGGGAGGGGGATGCCGGGGTAGCCCGGGAGACACTCACAGCTGTGAGATGGAAAAAAGGGAGTGAATTCCTCAGAAAGATAAATTTTCACTAACAATGAATATAGTCTTTCCCTGTGAACAAGACCATGCACACTACCTATCACATATGCAGTCAGTACAAGGACGAATTTTCTGTCTTTATATTGAGTGCCTGTGGTCTTGGTGTACAGATCACACAAGCGGGGCCGGACAATGGAATTCGGCTGGCAGGAGGCCATGGTAAGCCATAGACTTCTTGCTGCTGAAAGCTTAATTTACAGCAGCACCCTCCTTTCACGTTCCAAGCACTGCTCCTATCATTGGCCAGTTCCTGCTGCCGGCGAACCGGCAAGCATGAACTCTCCCCCTGTCACACCCACGGCACGGCTGTACCCGTGAACGGTCCCTGCATGCTGCCAGCGAACCGCTCAGCATGAACGGTTCGCCTCCCCGCCCCCACCGCGTGGCTGGGCTTGGGAAAGATCCCTGCATGCTGCCGGCGAACTGCTCAGCATGAATGGTTCGCCTCCCCACCCCCACCGCGTGGCTGGGCTCGGGAAAGATCCCTGCATGCTGCTGGCAAACCACCCTGCATGAAGGGTTCGCCTCCCTGCTCCCACAACGTGGCTGGGTTCGGGAAAGATCCCTGCATGCTGCCGGCGAACGGGCCTGCATGAACGGTTCGCCTCCTTGCCCCCACCGCGTGGCTGGGCTCGGGAAAGATCCCTGCATGCTGCTGGTGAACCGCCCTGCATGAACGGTTCACCTCCCCACCCCCACCACGTGGCTGGAAACCGCCGGGTAGAGTTATTTAAAGGAACAGGCAACCCGTCCTCATACTAAAATTCCCCTAATTCAAAACAGGACACCATGACTGATATCATTCTGATGAGGATTATGGAGACAGAGAAAGACCGTATGCTGCGTGAATGCCAGCAAACACCGGGGCTGTATGCCACCATGCTTTGCCAGGCAATGATACCGGAGTACCAGCTACTAGCCTGGCGCGGAAAAGTTTCCTACCATGGAGGAGGCCATAAGGCCGCTCTCCCCAGGAACCTGATGCAAAGGCTGGCACATTACCTCCAGGAGAGCTTCATGGAGATGTCACAGGAGGATTTCTGCTCTATCCCCAGACATGTTGACAGACTTTTCGAGTAGCTGCACTGGCAACGACTAAAAACGAAAGCGCCTAGGGCAAACTAATCATGAAAAACCCATTGCTAACATACCATGCCAATTCTATTCAAAATAAATGTTTAAAACACTTACCTACTGATCCTTCCCCTGATTCACGGTCCGGGTTACCGCCTTGGGAGGGTTGGTAGGGGATCTCCGTCAGGGTGATGAAAAGGTCCTGGCTGTCGGGGAAATCAGCGTTGAAAGCGCTGTCGACTGCCTCGTCCTCCTCATCTCCTTCCTCATCTTCCCCGTCCGTGAAAACCTCCGAGGAAGCGGCTGTAGATAAGACCCCATCGTCCGAGTCCACGGACACTGGTGGGGTGGTGGTGGCTGCCCCCCCCTAGAATTGCATGCAGTGCCTCATAGAAACGGCATGTTTGGGGCTGGGATCCAGAGCGTCCGTTTGACTCTTTGGTCTTCTGGTACGCTTGTCGTAACTCCCTGATTTTCACGCGGCACTGCATGGCATCACGGCTGTATCCTCTCTCCGTCATGGCTTTTGAGATCTTCTCATAGATCTTCGCATTCTGTCTTTTCGATCGCAGCTCCGAAAGCACGGACTCATCGCCCCACACAGCGATCAGATCCAAGACTTCCCGATCAGTCCATGATGGGGCCCTCTTTCTATTCTGCGATTTCATGGTCACCTCTGCTGGAGAGCTCTGCATCGTTGCCAGTGCTGCTGTGCTCACCTCGATGTCCAAACAGGAAATGAGATCCAAACTGCCCAGAGAGGAAAAGGAATTCATATTTTCACTGGGATTTTCCTGTCTGGCTGTTCAGAGCATCCGAGCTCGGACTGCTGTCCAGAGCGTCCACGGGGTGGTGCACTCTGGGATAGCTCCCGGAGCTATTAGCATCGAATTCAGTCCACACTAACCCTAATTCGACATGGCCATGTCGAATTTAGCGCTACTCCCCTCATCGGGGAGGAGTACAGAAATAGATTTATTTATGCCGAAATAAATAGCTTCATTTTGTGGACGGGTCCAGGGTTAATTCGAGTTAATGCTGCTAAATTCGACAAACTCCTAGTGTAGATCAGGCCTAAGGTGCCACAAGGGCTCCTTGTTGTTTTTAATGTATTCTAAAGCTAATTCTAAGATTCCTCTAGTTTCTCCTAAACAAAATGTACTGTTTCTCTTCTAATGTACTATTCTTGTATTGGTGACAATGGAGCAAAGAAAGTACTCTTTTACTTTCTTTACTGCCAGCCTGATACTACTCCCATTGTTGTCAATGGGAGTTGTGTCATTGACTTCATTAGAAGAGGTTTAGGCCATGGCACAGAAAGTAAAGCCTGACCTCTTTTGGGGATTAGATCCAAATCCCAATAAAGTCAATGGAGACAATGGCTTTGGATCAGCCTTCTGGTTTCCAAATGTACGTGTCCTGGCAGCTCCCATTCCTAACCGGAAGTCACTAACTATATGTGGTGAGAGGATGCCTCTATTTTGGGATTGTTACTGTTTGTTAAATAATCTGGTAAGAACATATGAACAGCCATCCTGAGTCAGACAAATGGTCCATCTAGCCCCTGTACACGGACAGGGGCAGTGTACAGAATAGGGTGGACAGACCCAATTCCTATCTTCTCCTCCCACCTTCTGCTGTTGTTTAGGGATCTCTGATAATCGACCTTATCTTGCTTGACCTTCTCTTTAATAGTTGATACACTTGCTAGACAAACGAACCAAAAAGGATATAATATTGCTGTTAAAACCTGAACTATAGATCAGACCTTTAATTTGTAATAGTGTAGCTTTAGACTTTATCATGCAAAAGCTCGTCCTGGTAATATATTAAGTAAAAGGCATTTTTGTGTATTTTTCCTACTTTAATCTTAGAAACCCAGGGTTAAAAAAAAACCAGGCTAACAGAGGTGTCTTGTTAAATTGTCTGCTTCCTGCAGAACTCTTGATGATTGATTGTGCTGGAAGTGCTATAAGGCACTATTATTAGTATGGCAAAGTTTGGTGGTAGAAGAAAGGAACAGTATGAAAACTAACAGAGCAGGAAATAAGGAAGGAAAATGTTTATTATGGAGCCATGACTGTGGCTCCAGTTGTGAGTGTCAGGTCTATTCCATTCCAAGCTCTATCTCTGACCCATTCTTTGTTAAAACAAAAACAACAAAAGGGTCCACTTCACACCATTGTATCTAGCCAAGAAGTCCTGTCATTATTTCTCAGTCTATAAACCATTTCTTCACTGGTAGCACACTGTGACATTTCTTAAGTCCATTCATGTACTTGTCTGGCCAATTTCTGGTAAAGTTGTGCACAGGGGTGGGGGGAAGGGCGACTCTTCCTTTTGACCTGAAAATTCTCATGCTTAGTCAAAAAGCCGAGAAAAACTGTTGTGGAAAATGTGATGCAAATCAGACAGGCTGTTTTGGAGTTAATAAAAAAAAAATGTTGGACTTAAAATTACATATATATCTTTGGTAGCAAATCATACCTCAGAAAAATGCTTTTAGACCCCAATCCAGCAAAGCACTTGCATAACTTTAACGATGTGAATAGTCCTATTGAAATCAGGCACCAAGTCGATAGTGAAAGTATGTTAAAGTTACATGCGTGTCTCAGTCCTTCTCAAGAACTAGTGATAGTTCCCCTCCTCACCCCAAAAAGGTATAAACATTCAATAATTATTAGAACATTTCAGTGCAAACTGACAGGGTGTGACGCCACCAGCTCTAGTAACATGTTAAAAGTGTGTCAATAGCATTGAGAGGCATTGATTATGCATCAGCAACCAGGCATACAGTAAACACATTACACAAAGCACAATCATTTACAAAGAGGCAAAGTAAATGTGTTGAGCCTATAGGAGAGCTAAATAGGCCCCCAGCAAGCTATGGAGAATGAGATATATATCAGATATGTACTGTGTAGAGGGGAATCTAGACTTGCAAGGAAGAATGCTCTTGTGGGTATTGAGTGGGACTTAGGAGCAGGGCCGGTGCACGGAAGTTTCGCGCCCTAGGCGAAACTTCCTTGCACCGGCCCTATGCCTCCACCCGGCAGCTAACGCCGCCCCCCCAGCGGCAAACCACCCCCCCGCCCGCGGCAGCCTCCCCCTCCGCTGCCCATGGCGGGGGGCTGTGCTTGGCTCCCTGCCCCCCCGCAGCCCGGGGGCGGGCTGGGCTCAGCGCGTGGCCCGGGCTGGGCTCAACGCAGGCTGGGCTCGGCCCGCAGCAGGCTTGGCTGGGCTGCCCGTGGCAGGGGCGCTGGGCTCGGCTACCCGCCGGGCCACGGTGGGCTCGGCTCCCCGCGCCCTCCTGCGGCCCCATCACCAGCGCCCCCCACAGCAGCCAGCTCCCCGCCCACGACAGCTCACCTCAGCCGGGGGCAGGGGCAGCAGCGCCGCCGGGACTCTCCACCCCACAAATGCTGGCGCCCTAGGCAACCACCTTGGGTCGCCTAGTGGGCGCGGCGGCCCTGCTTAGGAGAAAATCTTATTTCCACTTCCTGACTTAGCCACAGCCATCCTGTGTGATCTTAAAGCACATCATTTAACCTCTAAGAGCCTGATTCAGCTCCCACTGAAGTCAATGGTGCAGGATCAAGCCCTTTGTGCCTCAATTCCCCATCTGTAAAATGGGGATAGTATTTCCTACCTAAGCTCCGTTGATGCTTGTGAGGTGCTCAGGTACCAGATATGGCTCCAAGGTCATCAAATTACCTAGATCTACAGAAATTTTGCATCACTCCATTTATAATCACTGCAGCTAGTAAATATTTTATACTCCCTAGTAAACAAATGCCAGTCCCCAAGTGCTGTTGTTTAATATATTTATATAGTGTTAATATGCATAACAAAAACAAATAAGAAAATTCCCAGAGCAAAAAAAATTGGTTAATGGAAAGTTAAGGTGGCTCATTTAAAAATAGAGTCCAGGAAATGCTCAGTTAAGGTTCCCAGTCCAAACTTTATTATCTCCTCATAGGTATGCATTATGTAATTTCATTATAGTATAATTAGGCTCCTGTTGTATCTTTTTTGGGGGGGAGGGGGAAGGAGCCCACTCCTCACCTCTTTTTGCAATAATCTTCAGTGGCAACTAGTAATACCACTACTTTGCAGCCCTATGGTCTTTCATGGAAAGATCTCTCAGTGGTTTACAACAACATTAATTATTATAACTACCTCTCACACCCCATATCAGATAGGTAAGCATTTATATCATCCCCATTTTACAGATAGGGAAACAGAGTCAGAACAAATCTCACAACAAAAAGTGCTCATAAATTTCCTGTGAGTCAAAAGCTCTCCTTCCAAACACCAACCTCCCTCTCAAGGCATAATATACCCAATTAATGCCCATGGCCACCCATCGGCATAATGTAACAGCAAGCATTGTCACTGTTTAAGGCTGTAATTAAAGTTTTCTGAATACACAAACTTGTTTTCCTCAGTAATTGTTTTCCTTACGTTGAAATAGGAATTGCAAACACTTTATGGATTTAAAAGTGATCCATTTTAGAATAGTCTCCCCAAGCACCATTCTACTTTGTAAAACATCTAAGTGGAATTCTTCATGTATAACAGATATCCCTATACTTCCTCCAGCAACAACACACAAGAGAAGGGTTTAATTTCTCTCTTTCTCGCCAGCAGCGGAAACACCCCCCCGGCTCAAACTTATGCTAATTAAACCGCTGGCCCTTTCGGCAACAATGCCAAGAGTTCCTGCCCCCAAAGTGCAGGTCCACAGTAATGTAAAACACAGGCAAACAAAGAGCAATTTATTGTTCCCTGGCTTATCGTAAAACCCTGATCTCCAGTCTGTGATCTCCTCCCTGAGTTGGCAAACTGGCACTCACTCTAACCAAGAACCGGTGGGGGCAGGGAGGAAGGGTTTATTTTGTGCTTGCGGTAACAGCCCTTCAAGCTCAATAAATACATACTACGATTTCACTCTGGGTTTTGTATTTCTTGCTTTTTTATAATCCTGTCCTTGGTTTGTTTTGCTTCATGCGAGATTCAACACATATTCAACCTGAAGGCCATTTTTAGTTTGCTGCTAAGTACAAAAATGACATTTTTATTAAAAATAGAAAGAATGCCATTCTTCTTCACCCCAATGTTAATGTTGTTGTTGTCACCTTGTCCCATGATAATCAGATCAGATCAGGCCAGGCCATGAAGTTTGAGAATGAATTTGGTGACTCTTATAAGGTCCTTTGTAAGGCCTCAATCCAAGGTGTCAAACCCAAAGAGTAACACTTTCCTTACAATATGATAGACAAAAGCATGGGCAGGTGTTTAAACCTGCTTTGAACACCACTGACAGAGCAGATATCTTGGTCTCATGTCTGTTGATATTCATTGCTGTGTTATGCCCTGTTTGCAATCTCACAACAGTGGATGTTATGAGGATCTGAGGATCTTTTGACCATTTATTTCAGCTAACACTTTCCTTGATGGAGCATTAATATCCTTGACTGGTGTCATTCCTACCTGAGCTTCCGATCTTGCAACTGTGGCCAGATCACTACACCTCACTCCTGTATATACTACCGTGTGATAGAATCCATTGACAAGTCAATTTATTGCTGGCACATGGTGCTAATAGTAAAGTATTCTGACCACCTGCTGTCAGAGACTATGATGTGGCTGGTTGTGCCTAGTGGTTAGAGCAGGAGTCTGTCACAGATCTGGTCAGGTGCCCCCTCGATGGCTACCCACCAGAATGCTCTGAGGGGAATCCAAGCCTCTGGGTTCCTGGATTCCCAGAGTCCCTGCATCCATGGAAACTAGTTTTCTCTTACTCTCCTGGAGAGAATGGGGAGCAAGGAAGGGGAGAGCAGTGGAAAGTTACCAAAAGGCAGAACAAAAAGAAGCCAGGTGACCAGAAGGGGTTTAAATAAGGACCTAGGTAGGAGAAGCAGCACTGGGTAGGAGATAGCAAGGTCACACAAGCTGGAAAGGACACTCCATGAGGGAGAAGCCACCCAGCATGTAACGCCTGAATGAGGAAAGGTCCCTGCCTGACTTCCTAGAGAGATGGCCGCAAGGATGCCCAAGGAACTCTGACCCCACCCCATCGAATGCCCTGGAGTGGTAAGGAAACTGGCAGGAAATGTGTGTAGGGTTTTATTGTTTTGTACTCTCTCTCTCTCATGCTTTATATGATTAAGTACAAACCACCAGTAACTAGGGCTGTCAATTAATCGCAGTTAACTCATGCGATTAACTCAAAAAATTAATCACGATTAATCGCAGTTTTAATCACACTGTTAAACAATAGAATACCTATTGAAATGTATTCAATATTTTCGATGTTTTTCTATATTTTCATATATATTGTATCCTGTGTTGTAATTGGAATCAAAGTGTATATTATTTTAATTACAAATATTTTCACTATAAAAATGATAAACAAAAGAAATAGTATTTTTCAATTCACCTCATACAAGTACTGTAGTGCAATCTCTTTGTCATGAAAGTGCAACTTACAAATGTAGATTGTTTTTGTTACATAACTGCACTTAAAACAAAATAATGTAAAACTTCAGAGCCTACAAGTCCACTCACTCCTACTTCTAGTTCAGCCAATCACTAAGACAAACAAGTTTGTTTACATGAAGAGGAGATAATGCTGCCCTCTTCTTATTTACAATGTCACCAGAAATTGGCATTTGCATGGCACTTTTGTAGCCGGCATTGTAAGGTATTTACGTGCTAGATATACTAAACATTTATATGCCCCTTCTTGGTTCAGCTACCATTCCAGAGGACATGCTTCCTGCTGATGACGCTCATTAAAAAAATAATGTGTTAATTACATTTGTGACTGAACTCCTTGGGGGAGAATTGTATGTCCCCTCCTCTGTTTTACCCGCATTCTGCCGTATATTTCATGTTACAGCAGTCTTGGATGATCACCCAAAACATGTTCATTTTATTAACATGGTCACTGCAGATGTCACAAAATGCAAAGAAGG
Organism: Chelydra serpentina; assembly: GCA_037349315.1. Lineage (NCBI taxonomy): Eukaryota > Metazoa > Chordata > Testudines > Chelydridae > Chelydra > Chelydra serpentina. The sequence continues at coordinate 4,427,017 of JBAIAC010000023.1, forward strand.
CACCAATGTGAGATTTATAAAGATAGTTACAGTACTCAACCCAAGGTTTAAGAATCTGAAGTGCCTTCCAAAATCAGAGAGGGACAAAATGTGGAGCATGCTTTCAGAAGTCTTAAAAGAGCAACACTCCGATGCAGACACTGTTTTTTTGGATGTTTTCTACAGAAAATGTAGAAAACATCCAAAAAATTAAATAATGGTATTCTCTTATTGTTTAACAGTGCTATTTATCGCGCCATTAATTTTTGAAATCGCTTGACAGCCCTACCAATAACATGTTAGGCTTATGCAAGTCTCTATGTGTTGAAAGCTTCACAACAACTGCGTGCCTTCAGAGACAGTTCAGTTGTAACTAGAAGATTCACACCTTTGGGGGTGGTGCTCCAGGACAGCATGTGCTGAAGTACAGGGGAGTCTGTAGTGTCAGCGCTCTGCCCAGGGGCAAGGCAGCTGGACAGAGGGTTCCAGCTCTCAGACGGGGGTGTCTTCACCCTGAGAGCATGCCTAGGGGCAGTGGCTGGACTCTGATCAGGCACCAGGAGACTTAAAAACACTCTGGGGATCCAGGAACTCAGAGGCTTGGATTCCCCTCAGAGCATTCTGGGGGGTGGCCAACGAGGGGGCGTCTGACCAGATCTGTGACAGACAGATCAAGGTCTTGATCCTGCAAGGTGCTGGACACACTAGCCCCAATTCAACAAAGTGCTTAAACACATGGTCCGGATGTGCTGAAAGTTGAGAATGTGCTTTGCTGGGTTGGGGCCAGAATGCCCAGGAATCTTGCAGGATCAGACACTAAAGCTGGATTCAGGACTGTGTATCCATCACTTCCCTGAGACACGTCGACCCAGAAAGCCACAGATTCTAAAATGGCTGCAATAATTTAAAAACAGACAGACAGACAGACAGAAAACGTCCGAAGCATCAACTTGCAAAGCTGACCAAAGGAGCAAAGCTCAGGCAAGGTAACTCCTCACACCCAGCAATCCCAAGCCCCCACCCCAATTCTTAGCAGCATTCATTTCTTCACCCAGGACAGTGAAAAGCCAGTGCAACCCCGCTATCATAAAGTGCAGGTGTTCTGCTTCTCCCGAAAGACCATATCTATCCTCGGGAAAGAGGTGCCCACAGAGTGCCTAATTTTTATCCACATTATGGAGGGGGATAACCTATGCAACAAGGAGCAGCCTTTGTTATTGTGGATCCGGCTCATTTTGAATCAGGCTCATTTGCAGTAATGTTAGGAAATCTATTTTCAATTCCCTGCATACAGATTGTATTTATTTTATTGCTATCTGTACGAGTTTGTTAATTTCTTCTAGACACTGGGGCAAATCCTGCATTTTCACTGATGCCGCCCCATTGATGCCAATGCACCGATGTAGCAGAACTCAGTTTATCTTCATGAATTTGGGGCTCAGTGTTAAAATATACAGAATAGGCCTAAGTGTTGCAATATTAAAATGGACATTCAGCGAGCAGACAGAGGTTAAATATTAGAGTGCAGGGACTGGCTGGCTCAGGGGACTGGTAATGAGCTACAGAGACTTTCACCCAGGTCATCCATTCAAATCCAGCAATAGTGACTGGAAATGGATACTATTAGATGGCTATTCAGTTATCTATATGAAAGGAGATGATGTTAGCCCAGTTCCCAAGAGATATAAGTTGACATTACAAAATCCATCACCATCAAACTCAGCCTTACTAGAGAGACTACTTACTGAATGGTTATGAAGACTGAATGCTTTTCTGTATCCTAGATGTGATCCCTCCTGTTCAGAGTTAAGGAATACTTGGGAATAGAGTGAGAGTAGTCTCATATAAAACTACACATGTGCTGTCCATATGGTCTTCAGTATCCTGAGCTGTCAATTCAGAGCAATACAATCCTTATCATACAAGATAGTGAATGATTAATGAGATACACTGTGTGCCATGAATGTGTGCTGAAATCAATGTGAGTTGAAGGTGTATAGCTGTTTGCAGAAAGTGCCAAGCACCCTCAAAAGAAAATTACGAGTCTAATGAATACATTCAGACACAAAGGGCCTGATGCTGATTTATGCTGCTCTAGCCATGTAAAAAAGGGACCTGTTTATACCTACTTTAAAGTTTCCCTTTACACTGACAGAACACTGGAAAAGGGCCTTCATGAAAGTGAGAACCTAGCTCAAAATTATATTATATACATCTATACATACACACACACACACACACACACACACACACACAGACACACACACACTAACCAAAAAGCCTGTTTTTTTCTTTCAGCGGACAAACATAAAACACAGAAGGTTAAAAAATAAAATAGGCTCCTTTCTAAAACACGTCTTAATACAGTATGTCTGTAATAATGAAAAAGGGTAAATGAAAAGCATGCCAACCCATGTTACTTTTTGAATAAGGACATGCCCTTGGGTAGTATATGAAACCTCAGAAATGTAAAATATGAAAGTAATAAGCATACAATTGCTCAGAACCTGATAATGATCTTTGTGAAACAAAATCTAAGGATTTTTGGCGGGCTTTGATGAAACTGAACATGGAATTAAGTTGAATATATTTTAAATTAAACCCAAAATAAAAACAGCTGTTGGAAAACATGCATGAAACATTCCATCTGAATATGTGATGCTTTTGGCTATTTTGTTTTAGCTTATTCTAAAACTTCCTTGGCATTCAGTACATTTAATTTCAATATAAAGCAATTTACAGTAGCTCTTACTGGTGTTCAACTAAGCCAACGTGATTTTATAGACGTTTGTCAAACAACTCAAAACTACACCATCAGACTGCCAATTCCACCAACGTCAAGGTTTATACTGCCCAATAAATGCTTTGTTTGTTGTTGTAGCTGCATTTGTGTGATGAAATGGAACCTAGAGAAATGCAATAGTCATTTAGCTCTGGTCTACACTACGAGTTTAGGTCGAATTTATTAGCATTATATTGATTGATCTGTGCACCCGTCTACACGACGAAGCCATTAACATCGACTTCTGGGGCTCTTAAAATCGATCTCGCCACTCCACCCCCAACGAGGGGATTAGCGCTTAAAGCGATATTGCCGAATCGAACTAGGCTTAGTGTGGAAGCAATTCGACGGTATTGGCCTCCTGGATCTATCCCACAGTGCAACATTTGACCGCTCTGGACAGCAGTCTGAGCTCGAATGCTCTGCCCAGGTAGACAAGAAAAGCCCCGCGAACTTTTGAATTTCATTTCCTGTTTGGCCAGCGTGGTGAGCTGCAGGTGAGTGCAGATCTCATCAGCAGACCATGATGGAGTCCCAGAACCGAAGACGAGCTCCAGTGTGGACCGAGCGTCAGGTACGCGATCTGATCGTTGTGTGGGGAGACGAAACCGTGCTAGCAGAGCTACGGTCCAAAAGAAGAAACACCAATACATATGCCAAAGTCTCCACGGGCATGCAGGACAGAGGCTACAACAGGGACGCGCAACAGTGCCGCGTTAAAATTAAGGAGCTCAGGCAAGCCTACCAAAGAACCAGAGATGCAAACGGTCGCTCTGGGTCAGAGCCCCAGACATGCCGCTTCTATGACGAGCTGCATGCCATTCTAGGAGGTGCAGCCAGCACTAACCCACCCATGTGGTATGACTCCATATGTGGATCATCAGAAACCACCGAGGAGCATTTTCGGGAAGAGGAAGATGATGATAATGATGCTGAAAATAGCGCACAGACACAGCAAGGAAGCGGAGAAGCCCTTTTCCCCGACAGCCAGGAACTCTTTGTCACCCTGGAGCCAGTACCCTACGAACCCACTCAAGGCGTGCTCCCAGACCTTGAAGGCGGAGAAGGGACCTCTGGTGAGTGTACCTCTGTGAAATTAATACATGTTTTATAAGCAAGCATGTTTAATGATTAATTCGCGCCAGTACAGCTACAGCTACTGGAAAAGTCTGTTAACACGTCCGGGGATGGAGCGGAAATCCTCCAGGGATATCTCCAGAAAGCTCTCCTGGATGTACTCCCAAAGCCTTTGCAAAAGGTTTCTGGGGAGGGCAGCCTTATCCCGTGCTCCGTGGTAAGACACTCTACCACACCAGGCCAGTAGCACGTAGTCTGGAATCATTGCATTGCAAAGCATGGCAGCGTATGGTCCCGGTGTTTGCTGGCATTCAAGCAACATCCATTCTTTATCTCTCTGTGTTATCCTCAGAAGAGTGATATCATTCATGGTCACCTGGTTGAAATAGGGGAATTTTATTAAGGGGGCATTCAGAGGGGTCCGTCCCTGCTGGGCTGTTTGCCTGTGGCTGAACAGAAATTTTCCCCGCTGTTACCCACGAGGTGGGGGGAGGGGGAACAGCGATCATCTTGGATGTGTGTGTGTGTGTGGGGGGGGTCGATTAGGTTCGCGCTGCACGTTAACCCGAAAACCGCCGCCCCTCCCTTTTCAATTGCCAACCCGTTTTAAATGGCCAACCCAGCGGCTCTTTGTTATGGGAAATGAGGGGGTTGCTATTTGAAACCATTCCCACATGTTATGAAGGTTAAAGAAGCCAATAGACTGTGGCTTACCATGGCTGCCTGCAAGCCGAATTCTGTTGCCCGCCGGCCCTGCTTGTGTGATCTCTCACACCAAATGAGCAGACCCTCAATATAACAGGCAAAGTGCAACTTTGGACCAAATGCACATGTGCTATGTAATGTTTGGAGCATTGTTCTCTAATATGTGTCTTTTAAACTACTCCTCTCCCGTTCGTTTACTCCCACAGCTGTAAATGTGTCAACACTCCCCCTTTCATCACCGTCCCAGAGGCTAGCGAAGATTAGAAGTAAAAAAAAAAAGGAATCGAGACGATATGTTCTCAGAGCTCATGCAATCCTCCCACACTGAAACGGCCCAGCAGAATGCATGGAGGCAGACACTGTCGGAGTCCAGAAAGGCACAATTTGATCGCGAGGACAGGTGGCATGCTGAAGAGAATAGGTGGCGTCAGCATGCTGAGAGAAGGCAGGATGCAATTCTGAGGCTACTGGAGGATCAAACGGAAATCCTCCGGCTTATGGCTGAGGAAAGGCGTAGGGTTCAGGAAAGGCTGCCTGAGCCCAGACCGCTGCTACAGCCCTGTGTAACCAACCGCCCTCCTCCCCGAGTCCCATAACTTCATCACCGAGATGCCCAAGAATGCGTTTGGGCGGCCTCCGTGCACCCAACCACTCAAGCCAAGAGAACTGTCCAAGCAACAAAAGGCTGGCATTCAATAAGTTTTAAAGTGCTGTGTGTCCTTGTCCTTCCCTCATCCCCTCCTCCACCATCCATCCTGGTGCTTCCCTTCCTCCACCACCCATCCCGGGAGACCTTTGCAGTTATCCCCCTATTTCCCCCTATTTGTTCGACGAAGTAATAAAGAATGCATGATTTTTAAGCAACAATGACTTTATTGCCTCTGCAAGCAGTGACCGAGGGGGGGAGGGGAGGGCGGTTCGGTTACAGGGAAGTAGAGTGAATCAAGGGGCGGGGCTTTTCATTAACGGGAAAAAACAGAACTTTCACACAGCATCCTGGCCATTCATGAAACTGGTTTTCAAAGCTTCCCTGATGCGCAACGCACCCTGCTGTACTCTTGTAATTGCCCTGGTGTCTGGCTGCGCATAACCAGCGGCCAGGTGTTTGCCTCAACCTCCCACCCCGCCATAAACGTCTTCCTCTTACTCTCACAAATATTGTGGAGCACACAGCAAGCAGTAATAATAATGGGAATATTGGTTTCGCTGCGGTCTAACCTAGTCAATAAACTTTGCCAGCGAGCCTTTAAACGTCCAAATGCACATTCCACCACCATTCTGCACTTGCTCAGCCTATAGTTGAAAAGGTCCTGACTACTGTCCAGGCTTCCCGTGTATGGCTTCATGAGCCATGGCATTGGGTCCCCAAGGATAACTATAGGTATCTCAACATCCCCAACAGTTATTTTCTGGTCTGGGAAGAAAGTCCCTTGCTGCAGCAGCTGAAACAGACCAGAGTTCCTGAAGATGCGAGCGTCATGTACCTTTCCCGGCCATCCCACGTTGATGTTGGTGAAACGTCCCTTGTGATCCACCAGTGCTTGCAGCACTATTGAAAAGTAACCCTTTCGGTTTATGTACTTGCTGGCTTGGTGGTCCGGTGCCAAGATAGGGATATGGGTTCCGTCTATCGCCCCACCACAGTTCGGGAACCCCATTGCTGCAAAGCCATCCACTATGACCTGCACATTTCCCAGAGTCACACCCTTGGTACCAGCAGCTCAGTGATCGCCCTGGCTACTTGCATCACAACAGCCCCCTGTAGCAAGGTTGGACTCACCCGGCGGCGCCTCCTGCTGGTTTCTCCAGGGAATTAGCTCACCAGCCTCTGGAGCGCCCTCTGCAGGCCAGTGATCCGCCTGTCCACTCTGGCCCCGTGTCCCTCCAAGGACCTGGTGCCCTTTCAACTGGGGTGCTGCCTCCTGGCAGTACCCCTAGATCTGGGTCTCCCCTCCCCAGGGGAACCCCCAACCCACTATCCCCACCTCGCCTCAGTCGTAGGCTACTGCCAGTCACCAGCTAGCCCCCGCACCCTGGGGCAGACTGCAATATAAGCCACTCATCACAGGCAAAGGGGGTTTGGACCTGCTGCCTCAGCCTACCCGTGGTTGTCCCTGCAACCCCAGTACCTAGATGGGCCTAACCCTAGGCCGCAGCCTGGGGCTTTCCTAGCCTGGAGATCCCCAGCTCCTCTGGCCTTCCCCAGCCCTGCTCCAATCTAGGTACCTAGTCAGGTCCTTGCAGCCAAGCCCTTCCCTCTCTAAAGACAGAGAGAGAGTGTCTTTGCTCCAGGCCCACTGCCCTCTTATAAGGGCCAGCTGGGCCCTGATTAAATTGGCCCCAGCTGTGGCTGCTTTGAATTAGCCCAGCTTTCAGCCTCAGCCCTCTCCCAGGGCTATTTCCAGCCCCTCCGGGCAGGAGCAGGGTTCCACCCTGCTACACACCCCCCACCTCAAGATCCCCTCCACCGGGGGGTGGTAAGGAGAGGACCCCTAGCGCCCCAGCATCCCTCTCAGCTGGGCACGCAAGGAATCCCTCTCATGCCGCAGGCCCTCCATTGTTTGGAGCCACCTGCTTCCCTCTTCTAGGGTCGAGGTTCCCACCGTAGACCTCTCCAGTCCTACGTGGGTTTCCCCCTCGGTTTGGGTTCCCACTGTAGCCCTCCTGGCTCTAGTGTTGGTTCCCTGGTTTATCTGGGGCCCCTCTGCCCCAGACAATCCCCTCTTGAGGGCCCTGGTCGTCACCACCCCCTCCTTCGGGGCAGTCTCGGACTGAGCCCGATCCTCTGGCCTCCCCCTCCTTCTCTGAGGGCAAGGCCTCTTGCTCTGGCCCCCTTTGTGGCACAGGAAGCATAGCCAGTTACTTCCCTTGGCCACCTCCGGGCGGGCCTGGGCCCTGCGAGTCCCCCGAGGGCACTCCCTCTTCTGATGCCCTGGTTCCCCACAGGCCCAACAAGTCTGGAGCCCCCCTGTTAGCTTCACAGGAGGTGCTCCTGCAGTTCCATTCTGTCCCGGGGAGAGTCTCTTTGCTCCAGCCCGGTAGGGGCACTCTCTTCGCCAGTGTCCCAGTCGCCCGCAGGCGAAACAGTCTTTGCGTCCAGGCACTGGTCTCTCGTCTCTTGCGCCTGGCCTCTCATAGGGTCTGGGTGCCCACTGCCGCAACAGCCAAAGCAACCCCGTCTGCCGCTCGGCCAGATGGGCTGCCCAGGCCCTCCAATAAGAGCTCCGCTTCTCCACCATCTCGTTCTTCCACGCTCCGCTTCGGGCAATAGTCCACAGTCCTTTGCCCTGCCCCTTGTATCAGGGGCGGACCGTCTATGCCCGCATTCTCCACCACTTGTAGCAGGGTCGGACTCACCCCTGCGGCGCCTCCTGCTGGTTGTTCCGGGAATTAGCTCACCAGCCTCTGGAGCGCCCTCTGCAGGCCAGTGATCCACCTGTCCACTCTGGCCCGTGTCCCTCCCAGGACCCGGTGCCCTTTTAACTGGGGTGCTGCCCCCTGGCAGTACCCGTAGATCTGGGTCTCCCCTCCCCAGGGGAACCCCCAACCCACTATCCCCACCTCGCCTCAGTCGTAGGCTACTGCCAGTCACCAGCTAGCCCCCGTGCCCTGGGGCAGACTGCAGTATAAGCCACTCATCACAGGCAAAGGGGGTTTGGACCTGCTGCCTCAGCCTACCCGTGGGTTGCCCCCTGCAATCCCTGTACCTATTGGGCCTTACCAGGCCTGCAGCCTGGGGTTTTCCTAGCCAGAGCTCCCCAGCTCCTCTGGCCTTCCCCAGCCCTGCTCCACCCTAGGTACCTAGTCAGGTCCTTGCAGCCAAGCCCTTCCCTCTCTAAAGACAGAGAGAGAGTGTCTTTGCTCCAGGCCCACTGCCCTCTTATAAGGGCCAGCTGGGCCCTGATTAAATTGGCCCCAGCTGTGGCTGCTTTGAATTAGCCCAGCTTTCAGCCTCAGCCCTCTCCCAGGGCTATTTCCAGCCCCTCCGGGCAGGAGCAGGGTTCCACCCTGCTACACCCCCACTGTAGATTTTCCCACTCCGAATTGATTTGCGACTGACCGGTAGCTGTCTGGCATTGCAAGCTTCCATACGGCTATTGCCAGTCGCTTCTCTACTGTGAGGGCTGCTCTCATCTTGGTGTTCTGGCACTTCAGGGCAGGGGAAAGCAACTCACAAAGTTCCATGAAAGTGCCCTTACGCATGTGAAAGTTTCGCAGCCATTGCTGATCGTCCCACAACTTCAGCACTATGTGGTCCCACCAGTCTGTGCTTGTTTCCCGGGCTCAGAATCGGCGTTCCATGGCATGAACCTGTCCCATTACCACCATGATGTCCACCTTGCGGGGGGGGGAGCTTTTTTGAGAGAGGTCTGTGTCCATGTCCTCATCACTGTCCTCACCGCGCTGCCGTCGCCTCCTCGTCTGCTGTAGCTGTAGCAGCTCCTGGTTCTCATTCTCCATATACTGCTGGACAATGCGTGTTCATAACGGCGATAACAGCCGTGGCGATCTGATCGGGCTCCATGCTTTCCCTGGTATGGTGTCTGCAGGACAGCAGAGTGGGAGCAGAAGCGGCGGGTGGATAACAATGGTGTCAGCAATATGGCGCCCGCATGAAAAGAGGTGCGAAAGGATTTTTTGCTCCCCCCTCAGTTGCTTTCACGGAGGGAGGGGGGAGCAAGGGTTAGGCTCCTTTCCTTCTAGCAGCAGATGGTTCAATAGGCTTGATATCCATCATCATCTCCTGGCCCCCTCAAGGATTGAACTCGCAACCCCGGGTTTAGCAGGCCAACGCTCAGACCGCTGAGCTATCCCTCTGCCTGTGTTCCAGGCAGTACTGAATCTCCCTTAAACAAAACGTAAAAAAGAGAATGACCAGAGTCACTCTGGTCACTCCCATTTATGTCCAAGCACCCCCAGCCAGCCACACCATAGGCCGGCCAGGAGCACACAGGGGACGATGAATTTCAAGCATACTGTACCATCTGCAGCTAGAAGGCAAGGCGCTTCTGCTGTGTAGTCCCGCGACTACCAGCCTCAGGCGGAATGGCCCCCTCAAGGATTGAACTCGCAACCCCGGGTTTAGCAGGCCAACGCTCAGACTGCTGAGCTATCCCTCTGCCCGTATTATGGCGGGACTGAATCCCCACTAGACCTAATGTCCAGGCGTACGCTGGAGATGTACGGTAATTGTGAGCTGAGCAGGCTCCATGCTTGCCGTAGCAAACCCGGAAACCCCGGAAAAAAGGCGCGAAAAAGATTGCTTTCATGGAGGGAGGGAGGAAGGGATGGGGGATGGCTTGACGACATGTACCCAGAACCACCAGCGACAATGTTTTCTGCCCCATCAGGCTTTGGGATCGCAACCCAGAATTCCAATGGGCAGCGCAGACTGCGGAAACTGTGTGATAGCTACCCGCAATGCAAAGCTCCGAAAGTCAATGCTAGCCCCGATACTGTGGATACAGTCCATCGACCTCATGGTCTTAATGCTCTTTAGTGGGGACACACACAATCCATAAATTCGGGGTTTAAAATATCAACTTCTATAATTTTGACCTAATTCTGTAGTGTAGACGTACCCTCAGGTTAACTAGGTTAATCCACTTCCTGTACCTAACCACCAAGGGAGGAAGGACCCATTAACCAAGATGCACATTATTCTTCCCATAGCTCAGGATCAATCTGAAAGTACAAAACATGTTGGATCCTGAAACTGAATTCTCCCACTTTGAAGGATTCATGCACATCCCTTCAACAAGTAGCATGAAAACAGTCATGATGCATTTAATAGACAGGAGAAATATGCCGGAGGAGAAATCTCCACTTGCACTAACGGATATGAATAAGAATATCCCATTAGGGTAAGCCAGAGTGTATGATTAACAAAAAGTATAGAATTTGCTTCCATTTAGGAATATGATTACTGGGCAAAGGCTGTCAATGTCAAGGTGGAAATCAGGGTGGATTTGATTTAAATCAAATTGATTTAAATAACTAGTCAGGAAGACTCTATTTAATCATGGTTTTCTACATAAAAGCGCATTCTTGTTGCATGTTATTACCTTAATACATATTCTTCACAACTCAGAGATAGATGTAGAAGGTACACACTATACCCTTCATTTTTAGAAGGTACATACTATACATTTTTAAAGAGTGATTTATTTTGAAAAATTTTCAGATTCATTTTACAGCTATATCAGAAAATGAATGATTGTTTGGTTATTTCAGTTACCAAAGGTAATTGAAGCAAATATTTATGAAGTCATTGGGAGGTGAACTATCTCCAATTCAACAGGTTAATCATTAATATTTGGAGGATTTTCTTGCCATGCTTTATTAGGAGGAGAACATCACCAGACAGACATTTAAATTGTTTTATTTAACTAAAACAACAACGTTAAGTATTCTGGATTTTTTTTGTTCAACAGCAAAAATATAATATTTTAACAAAACAAGCATATGTCCCTCGCTTCTCACATTTATCTCCAGACTTCTTCTTGTCCAGATCTATTCCACCCCCAACAATCTTCTATTAATTGAACTTTTTGAAACTTTGCACTTTTAGAGAGAGGTAAGGGATTGACTCTGTGTATACAAATTTGCAGAGGGACAATAGAGTTGAGGTCTGTTATTTCTCACCTCTATATATTATTTATTTATTTAAAAACATTTTTGCTGTTAACAAGCATGTTACCTCTGGAGACAGAAATCACAGTTTGAGAACTGCAAAACTAAGTATCTCGGATGATATCTTCTAGACTAAGCACTGAGTCCCATTGGGTAGATAGAAAGATTAACCTAAATAATACACACAGAAGCCTGTGGAACCCCATAAAATTGGGTTCCTAATCCATGAACTATTGGAACTCGCTTACAAAACTTTTCTTAAACATTACATGAATATATTGTCTAATACTGTAGAATTAGAATTTATAATCCCTATTCCATAATGAGATATCTTTGAGCTATAATGTATCTTTAGATAGATATTTTCCTCAAAAAGCATTTTATCAAAAAAATCTGATTTAAATTTAAAAAAAAAATTAAATCATTGATTTTTATCCTGGTGGAAATGCTTATAATTGAATAAACTTTTAAATGCTGTTTCTTTGGGAGTCTGACCTAATATTCCCTGGTCCAACACTACTACAGGATTTAGGAGAAATTCAACAAGAGATGTGAAACAGAAGGTACTCTACAGAGTTTAGATCTTGCAATAATTTCCATTCCTGTAATGTTTTTGTAGCTATCAAAAATCTTAAATCATCATTCTGAGTGATTCTTTTGTAGTTGCTTGAGTGACAGCACAAAATTTAAAACATTCCTTTGTAGAATACATGACTAAAGTCATCCTTCATCCCATGTTAAGGGAGCTTCTTTTAGGCATGTATGCAGAGTGACACCAGCTGTAGAAGCAGCAAAATCTAACTTGAAACAATTTTTTGTAAAAACACTGAAGGAAGATTTATGGGGTCAGATGTTCAGGTGGTGTAAATCGGTTTAGTTCTATCGAAGTCTCTGGAATTACAGAGATTTGCATCAGCGGAGGATATGGCCTGTTATGTTTAATGTACAAATACTGCTGCAATAAAATTATTTTCAAATATGGCACACTGTTCTGTACATTAATGAAAGCTACCTTATCATCATCACATTTGCCTGAACAGGTTTGGTATTTGTTCCCTTCAATGTTTGTAAAGATTATTCCCATGAAATCACACACTCCCTGCTTTCTGTTTTTATGTCATCTTAACATCTGCACATCTGGGACATCACCGCAACACTTTGCAATGGAAAGACAGAGATTTGTCGTTAATGAGACAACGAGGGGGGATGCAGTTATTTACAAAACATGGACAATACACCTTAACTCTCCCGGCTATGTGACCCAAACACAGACAGCTAAGATGATGGCTAATACTGGAAAAATGGTAGATCAATTTTTGGCTGGAGAAAGCAAAATAGTTATTTATGTTAGAGCTGACAAATTGCCCATTCATAACTAGGTCCTTAGTTACTATTCTGTACAAAAACAAAATGAGAAGATCAACATGTGAGAAATATGCTCAAAGCCAGATTAAACACAAAACAAGGCAAAAAATATAATTTAAGATACCCTTTTTTAATATGGTCTAAACAAATTACAAAGATGAAAGAGGATAAATGCTAGAGGATCAGTGTTCTTCACTGATATTTGGTTTTGGAAAGAAAGCCAGGAGAGGAGAGAATTCACAGGCCATAAGAATGAACATCCAGTTCAGGATCCAGACAGGCTTCTCTCAAAGATTTCTTGTTCTTCCTCATCGATACCATTTAAAAGTAGAGTTATTCCTTCATTATATTGCACAAAATTCACCCCTCTCCATCCCTGCCACCCATGACTTGCATCCATTTCACTTGCAAATTGAGTATCATTAAAAAGAAACTTAGGCAATTAGACCCAAGATAATCATAATGTAATCAGTGTTCCCTGATCCCCACAGAGGTAGCAGTGGTTCTTGACTGATTATTGCTTTACTCTTTGCAGACATGTGGGAAGCAGTCTTGACTCTGAAGCAGTTTGGTTAATGGAATATTCAGCAGGGCTTTCCCAGGTTTTTCAAAAGTTTTCATTAAAAAAGGTTTATGGAAACTTTACTTAACTTGCTTTGTCAGGGCTTATTTACTAAATTATATCAAAACAACATCAAAGCTTCCAGGAATCTGGGCTTGGGAACTTTTTGAGAGGCTGTAGGTCTTGTAAGAAAAGCCTAAGCGACACAGTTTTCAGTAAATAAGACAATTTGAAAACCATATTGATAATGTTTTCAATACCATTTTTGTAAAGGCACACAAATCTTTCACAAAAGATTAACAGATTAAATGTCGACAGTTTCTCATAATAAAAATTCACTGTTCAAAAGAGGTAACTTTTCAACAACAAAAGATCTTTTTATGGAAACCTCTCAACCATCTCTACTCATTTATAGGGAATTAGTGTCATATCTTCCAAAGACACTGTTTTATAAACATGGACATGAAAAAGTCACTAATACATACACAAATAACTGGTTACTTACAAATATAGGTGCTCTTTGACCCCCTAAACACTCCTTAACACCCATAACATACCCACAGGGAAGAATGCAAGTTCCTTTCAGTATTGAGTGTACTAGGAACTATGTTCCCCTCCAACGGCTTGTCTTCACAACCGTGCTACATCAACACACCTGCATCAATGCAGCTGTGCCGATATAGCGCATCTGGTGAAGACGCTCCATGCCAACGGGAGAGTGCTCTCCCATCGACGTAATTACTCCGCCTCAATAAGAGGTGGAAGCTAGATGCTCTCCTGTCACTTTAAGTCGATGTAGCTTACATCACTCAGAGGGGTTGCATTTTCACACCCGTTAGCTATGGATGTTGCATTGACTTAAGTGGTAGTGTAGACAAGCCCTAACGATCCAAATCCCAAGTCACCGAAGTTAATGGAACTTTTGCTACTGACATCATTTGGAGCAGAACTGGGCCCTATTTTAAGTGGCTACACTGGAAATTAATACCACCTCAATTTCCAGTATATCACGCCAGCACTGTAACTACATTCCTGGTAAAACCATCTAGAATGGTTTTTGAAAAAAGTCTACTAATTACTTTCGATATTGTGTTCACATTAAAGATGGAGGATTACAAAACATTAACATGTTTTGTGATGTTTTTGGATCTCGTTATTGTAGTAACTGATATGCTAACAATCCTGAAAAACTACATGTGTTTTTAATTTGTTCAGAAAGAGAAGACAAATAAAAAGTGTATACATTTACATTGGATTAGCAGACAAATCATCTTCATGAGCTAATGCAATTTAGTTTGGAAATTCCAAATGAGAAAGTTGTTGACAATTTGAACTATGTAACACCACATGTTTTTTTGACACAGGAATGCAGCCTGCAAGTTTATTTACAAAAGATGCAGGAAGAATACAAAAGGGATTCTAGATTGTGGGTTAGAAGCTATAGAAAATTCAAGATTGGAGGGAAAAGGGAGGCAGACATCAACACTAACAGTAACAATAAAAAAAGAAAAGCCGATATTTTGCTATGCGACTCACAGTAATGTTGTTTTCCTATTCTAAAGGCTATTATTTCTCTAAGTAATTTACATTAGATGGCATTATATTGACATAAAATGTATATCTTATTTAAAAGGTTGTTACTTTTATTTGAGAGAATTTAGAAGTTTTCAAAATGTCTAAGTGGAAAAAGCACTTTTCCTCAGAGGTATAATCTGACAATTTTCTGCAGTGGCTTATTAGAAAAGTTTATTTGTGAAAGGATAATCTTCAGCGGTTTGAACTTTCTCACCAAGTTCTCTTCTCATTGCTATGCAATGTGGGAGGTAAGTGTACTTGCAATGCTAAACATGTCTATCGAATCAGAACTAACCTTTTGTTCCAAATATTTTCTTTGCAACTTTTGGCCATTGGGACACACTCCAGGAAAATATACTTTTATACATTTGAAGCCTTGGTGTCTTTAGATAATTCACGTCCATGCTGGTTCAATGCCAATAAAGATTCATCATTTTATGGAAGATGGTACAGGACTTATTATGTAAGGCAGAACAATGTAGCCTTGTTTTGTCACATATACTTTATGAGTGCTAGATGTACAGTGATATATAAACAAAACAAAGCATCTAAGATAATGTAATTGAAAAAATATACTGCAGACTAGTATAAAATTACAGACTAGAAGACAGATTCCCGTTGCTTATAAATATAGCAGCATGGCACAACTACAGTAGATGCCACAACTAAATCAATTTATAAAAAAATTAATATATTAAACATCAACGTTATTCATGACAGCACAAAACATATGAAGAGAAACAAAGAAAGATTGAAGATCAGGCTACTAGTTTTACTCTTTGAAAAAGAAATATTTCTTGGGGGATGAACATCCATAATGTATAGGACAGAGAATTAGGTTTTGTTCTCTCTCTACTGCATATACATATGAAACCATAAAATACATGTGCAATTACTATGTAAAGCAAAAAAACCCCAAAACACTGGTACATCTTGGTCTCTGAATAGAACTCACACACAACACTAGGCATATAAGTGAAAAAAATATCAAGCTTTGTTTATATAACAAGAGTATAATTTTTATAATTTTGAACTACAATTTTTAAAACTTTGCATATATTAAGCTTAAAACTTTGTTTTTCCAAAAAGGTTCAATATGACTTTTTTATTTAATTAAGAAACAACAACTGGTAAAGTGGTGTACTGGAAGAGTGACACTGGGGAATCTGGTAAAGAAAAAAAAATCTGCTTTTTCATCAGCCAAGCCACAAAGCATCCACAGAGCCTAATTCATCATGAAAATGCCTGGATGTCTGACAGCTGATTGACAGGCTAGCCCTTCCACTTGCTCCCTCTCCCCTTGTAGGAGGAACTCTTTGATACAATATGGTTATTCCCCCTGGGCAAATATCTACACAAAATGGTTATTGACTGGACTTTAACTAGGGAAACAGAGGGCCGCATCTGACACAAAGGGAATAGAAAACTGCCCCAATAGGGCATGTGGGGATTCTCCAGGTGAAGAGAAATGCCTGTGCCATGTAAAAACGCCATTGCCACTCATTTCCGCCTTTGCCTCCCCATATGTAGGGTGTTCCCTAGGCAGGCTGAGGGCACCGAGGAGCATAGCTGGACTGCACTGTACTTCAGCAATCTCCTGCCAGTTGGACAGTCACGAGGGGACCAGTCTAGCCTCTGTGACTTAGAGCAGTCCTTAGGGCTGCTATCCCTGCCTTCTCCAGCTAGAAGTAATAGCTGGCTGTGGCCTAGCAGGGTAAGTGACCTATGTCTGACTCCCATTGTAGTGCTGAGGATTATCAACTCAAGCCTGCTGGGTGCCAATGGAATGGCTCTCATGCTGTAAAGCTAAGCAGGTGCGTAAGTGCTCTGCTGGATCAGGGCCGGAGTGATCAGCACCATACAGACTGGGCCCTACCATGCCCACAGTGTTAACTGAGACTTTCATGCAAGAAAAGCCCTTTAACTTGAGGTGTGCTTACTTTTTCAGGATTGAGCCCATTTCTTTTAAAGGCTATACACGCTGGGTTGGACTCTCCTATATGCGGAGACCATTTTACACTGCTTTGCCAGCACTAGCTTATTTATGTATCCAAACAAAAATAAAACATGAGAAATATGCCAAAAGAGAATGTGACTTTTCTGTCACCTTTATACCTCAAATATTATCACTTTAGAAGTAACCAAGTGGACAAATTATTCTATTTTGTGAAATATAATCAATAAGCCATCTTATCTTTAATTCTACCTCCCCAACTCCACCCCCCCATGGCTAAGAGGGGATTTAAAAGATTGCCATGGCATAAGTAAACTTAAAAACTATTGGTCCCCTCCTTGTATTAAAACGTACACATATCCTTGAAGGATTGCTCTCAGAAATTAAATTAAGGAAAATGATTAGAAACTATCGAGCAATAATAGAAGAAATGCACTGTCTTTGGGCATGTCTCTAAAAGGTTCAAATACTATACAGTGAAACAACTGAGAGTCAGCTTCAGATAAACTTGCAGTGGGAAATTATGTGCCATAAAAGCCCTCATAAACCTGGCATTGCATTCAGTTTGAGAGACCAAGTCATGGTTGAACATATAACTTTAACTCTGCCCCTTTCTGCATATGCCTTAAAATTATGCTCTCCTTTTCTACATAATTCTGTATTAATTGTAATCCAAGAAGTCTGGAGACAGGCCAAAAGGCAGGGCCTCAGGAACTGCTACCACTTGGATTCTCTGTTCCTTCCCCCTCATAGAGGGCAGGAAGGCTAGGCATTGTAGAGAGGATATTCAAGGTTCTGCTGCTGCTCCACAGCATGGATGATGTCTCCCTTCTGCTTTACCCTGCAGCTTTGTACAGTAGTTTTTAGGCCAGGGTCCATGCAACCCATGCATCACCTTTGCTCAACATGTCCTCCCCCAAAGAGTGCTGATTTAGGAACATAACAAAAGTCAGTTATTCTCATCTGCCATTCCACAACAAAGAAGCCCAGGTGGCTAGGTTACAGCAGGTTTAGTACTCAGTGAGGGGTGATGCTGCATGGCCACAAGTCACTCTCTACCTCTGCACGTGTGCCCTGCTGCTCCTTTTGTATAGGGATGTGGTGTTGTGCTTTACAGTTTGCTACATGTCCTTCCTGGCAGTATTTCTGCTGCTGTTGGTTGCGAGATATAGTGAGTTAACCACACCCACTGATGGATAAGACGTTTCTTGTACTGGTATGCTCTGCAGCTACTTCTGTTTTGCTTTCAAGCCTGTGATTTCTGTGTATATCACTTTCCTCTTGAAAAGGGAACTTTGACCCAAAGAGGAGTCTCATTAAATTATTTGCTACTACAACAGCGAACAGATCATGGTACATTTCAGCAGGGAACAAAGAATAGGATTTAGGGATCTGAACTGAGAAGTAATGACTGCTTTGCTTCGTTTTGCAAAACATCGAATAGTGTGTCTGATTCTGATCTCATCCTAGTGTATATTTGAAGTAATGCCACTGAAATCAATTGAGTAACACTGATGTACAAATCTTTTGAGACCATAAGCTACTAGGGTGACCAGATGCGAGGACCCCTCCCACCGGACTTGTTGAGCAAAAAAAAACCCTCTCCCACCGCCAGACTTGTTGAGCAAAAAAACCAAAAAACGGAGAACGGAAGAAAACCAGATATTGAGACAAATGGCATCTCGATTTTATCAGGACGTCTGGTCACCCTAGAAGCTACAGACTCAAAACTTTTGTATGTTCACCTGCTAAGGCGGGTACACCTGAACTGAGCTCAATGAAGCTCTGCTGAAAATTCAGATGTTCAGGGTATATTGAAAAGGATATGATATTGCTCATTGTAGTCAACAAATCTCTCCTTCCTCGGCCAACATTCCTCATGCTGAAGACGAGCTTTAAAAGCTCAACAAGGTTTCACTCAGGCATCTTTTGTTTTTCCTCATGTAAAGGACACTACAGAAGGCTTTCCTACCTCAGGGACTATTCAAGGTGAAGTGACCTGTTAACACTCCTGTAGTCATAAGGAAAAAAAGGAGGGTTAGCGGGTTACAGATTGTTGTAATAAATCATAAATCCAGTGTCTTGATTAAGACCATGATGGGGTCCCCATTGAGTATGGGCTGTAGTTGTTTGATGATACCCCATAGAGGTCCCAGCGTGAGGTGGAAGGTGACAACTAGGGGGTGTGTAGTCGGAAAGGGCTTTATTTCTGTATGGAAGCAGGTTTTCAGGGCATTTAGGAGGCCTGTTCCATGATGCGATCTACCTCTCTGGTTGAGTGTCTTTGTTTGGTGAAAGTGGTTTTGAATGTGTTAAAAGTGTATATCCTTGACTTCCTCCTCGGAGCATATTCTGTGATGTCTGAGTTCCTGCCTGTAAATAACATTTTATTGGTGTGTTTGGGTGTGGTTACTGGATCTAGATTTTTTTTTTCCAGAAAAAAATAAAAAATTTCAGCCAGCACTAGTTTCTATGTTTATCATGTCAAAATGATTTCCAGACCAAGTGAGCTCAGTTTACATGTTAAAAGAAAGCTCTCTTTTCCTAACTTTCAGTTCAGGAAATTCAATTAGGCTCTAAAAGTCAAGTTGGTTTGTTTCCTGCTCCTTCATCATATTCATCTATCTAGGTACTTATATAGCCCACATCACTGTTCATATGCAGTCCATCATTAATGGATTTTTATCCTCAATATCCCTGTGAGGAAGGAAGGCATTATCCCCATTTTACAGATGGTAAACTAAGGCATAGAGTAGAGTAGGCAATTTCCCAAGGTCATAAAGTCTGGCAGAGCTGGGAATTGAACGAAACCCTAATCTATTGCCTAATCCACGACCTCTTTCCTACCCATAGCCAGTATCAAAGATCCTTCAAGTCAAGTCACTAACATCTGTACAACACCATAGTCTACAAGCCATTGTCTCAGTGGCATCTGTACTACACTCTTGACTTAATTGGTTTTGCACATGCGTAACCGACTGGAACTTAGAAAAAATTCCATTGCCGATTTACTAGAAGAAATAGAATTCAGCTCATTCTACCACATCTGCATTGGCCCCAGCAGGGCCAAGAGAGTTTTAAATACTAAAAGGAGCAAAAACTTATTTTGTAACTAATGTCAGTAAACTGGACACCGTAGAGTAAAATGTCACCATTTTTACACAGCCACTAGTCCGAGCAGAACCATGCACTGAGTGTTGCTATAAATGTTTAAAATTGATCTAATTAGAAACTGCTTATTTTTATATTTTAAACAGCTGCATTTCTTCCACCAGCATAAAACATTGCACCTTTAAAATTCCAGGCACAGAAACCCTTTTCAACACTCAGAAACGAAACGGAGATACTGATCATTTGACACTGAGCTTCTCATAAGATCATATCCCTTTCATCTTGAAAATGGATTGCTAGGAATAGACACAAGGTTTTGGAAAGAAGAAATCCCACTGAAACAATCAGTTGGAACACCTGGTTGTAGACACTGAAAGGAATCGGACAAGCTTCAGTGAAAGTTAAAGGTGCTCAGCCTCTCCAGAAGCTATTTAGCACTTTCCATGATTGAACCTATTTTTAGCTCTGCTAATTTTTTGGCCCACTAGCTCAAGCAGAGTTAGCACCTGTCTGTCTACTTGTGATATAAAGCATGCTTGTAGTTGCAGTGTAGACATACCCTTAATCCAAGTCTAACAGTCTAGTGGCTAGGGCACTGGTTTGGAAATCAGGAGACTTGGATTTTATTTTTTGCTACATGACCATGGGCAAAAGTCATTGCATCTCTTTGCTCTCTCCCCATTTGCTTGTTATGCAGAAATTATCCAGTGAGGTTATCTGACCTGTGTTATGTAGGTTAAACTAGATAATCATAATGGTCCTTTCTTGCCTTCACATCTGTTCATCTATTCAACAGGCAGGTCTTCATCTAAAACAAGAATGCAACAATCAAACTGTCCTTTTGTTCATAGGACGAAGATACAATTCAAGTACGTCCAGAGGTGAATGTCATGTAGACTCTCTGGGTAAAACCTGAACAATTATATTCCAATAATCAGTCTTATTCTAACCCATCTGTTTTCAAGGAAGATCCCTGATCCACCTCTAAAAGAGGCAATGAGAATTCAACATAGTTTAGATACTTGGAAGATGATAAATCCTACAGAATGAATTTTAGAACAAGTTAAGGAGGATGAAGCTGCCAGCGGAAATCCTCTGCAGGCAATAAGTCCAAAAAAGTTGTAATTAAATCAGGACTCCCAGAAGGTATTCCACTGAGAAGCCGTTCATGTCCTGAACACAAGCACTCTGCAATCTGTTCATATTTTAGAAATCTCAGGGGAGGGATTAACCTGTTCCTTTGTAGTCCCAAAATCTTCAGGTATTTCTGGACTTTAATAAACTTAAAACTTTAAAATATGTTTGTATAAGTCCAAGGACTAGGAACTTCATGAAGATAAATCAGGAAAAAGCAATAAGAATTCTACTCAAATCGTTAGTGATTTATGCGGTTTATGGCAGATTCAGGAAGGCTGCTGGCTTTAGTCCACTCATAGAACTCACTCATCAGGAAAGTGTCAACCTGGGATCTAACCAATCAATGATCCTAATATTAGGATCGTGATAAAGAGATACAATATGGCCTTTGACAAAATTTCCAACTTGAATCCTACTTTAAGGTGTGCTTTTTAATCATTCAAATGTTTATTTGTCAATTGAGATAGCTGAATAATTGTGAGTGAAGAGAACTTAAAGCAGAGAGAGTTATAGAGATGAAGGATGCATGGAACTTTCCAATAAATCTAAACCAACAAGAGTGAATGTAACTGGGCTATCTAAGCAACAGTCATGTTTTCACACATTATTTATTCCATGCTCATATGGAATAAGATAGTAACAATACCAAAAGGCAATTGTACACGAAGTCTACCCCAAGACAAGAAAGAGAATTCATTACTGAGTAGGAGACTGTACACAGCTTGAATAATATATACCCAAAGCACCAACTGCTTTTGGAGACTCGCTCAGAACACATTTGAAAATAAAAAGTGTTAAAATATGTGAACATGTAAAGTACAGTTGCAATTTATTATTATACAAGTGTATCAAAATTCCATTGGTATTCTACAACTATATTTACAATGACCCAGGTTCTCACATAAACTCCTTTTGCCTGGTATGCTATAAAACATTCATAATTCTCTCATGAACAAGTACATCTTCTCTATTCATAGACTGTTTTTATGTAATCACCATTTATATCTTCTCATCCCTATGACATAAAAGAAGATGAAAACTGAGACTTGGGTTAACGTTGTCCACACTACTTAAAATTAGGTAGTCTTAAAATACACTTTTCCTTCAGTTATTGTTTACTGCATTGAAACTCTTCATTATTAGCACCAAATTACTGTCCCTGTAGATTTCACCTGCTACAATATCTTTCTTTGTTCAATAAAGCCTTGGTAATATTACTGTAAAGCAATTGTAATATGTCATAATGTGGCGCTGGATCACCCCCTCCTGAGGGATAATCTCGCCTCCTGAGGGAACTCACGGGAGGAGGTTTTAAAGGAAGAAATCTCCGTAATGATGCTTGCACTCAATTCTGTTGCTGCTGGGGAGAGATGGACAATCCCATGGAATAGGCCGTCGGGGCTGTCCACTAAACCCTTGGCAGTGGCTCTGCTCCTTCTAGTTCTCAGCGGTGCAACACCAGTAGGCTGCCTTTTCTTTTTCTGCGGGTCTCTCTGGGGCCATGAGTGGGGAGTGGATGGTGTTTGTAGCTCTGTTCCCTCAGCAGCCCTGCTCCTTTCCAGTCTCTCATCTGTCCCCTAGCATGGACCAAAGACCCGCAGAGACATTCCCTGTGCATAGATCTAAAGGGTTGAGTACTGTGCCCCGCATTAATCCAACTAACCCTTTTAGAACTAACCTCATCATAAATCCGGGATAAGGAGAATGTATTCTCTAGAGAAGAGTCTGATGGAAAGTGGGGAAGTATTTTCAGCAAGACATGAAAAAAAAACTGGGGATGGTGGTAGTTCTACCCACATTTTTCACATAATTTTTCTTCATGTTTGATTGAAAAATTGGAAATACTCCCTTCTCTGCCACTGCCATCTCTTGCCATCCTTGAAGCCATCCCTACCCAAAAAAGCAAAATCCCCAGGTAGGGGTCACTTTCCTTCCACCCTTTTTAACCTGCTTTCTTGCCACAATCACCAGCTTTGACACCACAAGCCTTGTTCTGAACCTACATTAAAAATGTACCATTAGTATCATGTGGTCAATAAACACAATATTCTATAAATATGGTGAGAAGTGTTGAATTTAGAGTAAGAAGTTGAAGATAGTTTATTTAAATCTCTTAACATTTTCCTAACCTACCAGATTGGAAATGTCAAGAGAGAAGCATTAGAAACACCTAGCACTCTTTAGAACACTGTATACATAAAATTACCAAGAACAAAAAACTTAGGGGCATTTACCATCTCAGGCATTGTTTGTTTTCTTTTTTGTGATCCAAGTGACTTTAGAAGAACTGGAAGAAAAGGTAGATATATTAAAAATGGGCAGACAGATTGCTGAGTCAGGATACCTATACTGAAAAAAATCATTGTTTCACAGGCCCACCGCACAATTCTAAACCTGAATCTACTACTTATATTACTCACTTAACCCAGGCATTATCTATTTTGTAAGATGCACAACTGGGGCTGTACATCAGAGGTTACAAATAAAATTATTGGGCCTGATCTTCAGGTGGTTTCAGTCAGCATAGCTGTGTTGAAGTCAGTGAAGCTAAAAGGATTTATACCAGCTGAGGATTTACCCCATAGCATGTATGCATTTTTTGACTAGTTCCCACTGCTGCCATGAATTTCCATATTAAATTTTTTTAAAGCTTTCAGCATGAACACAATGGAAGACATAGGTTAACCTACTATGAAAAACTTAGCTGCTAACTTCAATGTTATTTGTAACACAAATCCACTTGAGTTGGTGGGGCCAAATATAGCTTAGTTATGCTGTAGAACAGCAATAAGCAATACACATGTAAATGGGTATGCCATGATGGAGGAGGCTCACACCTATAAGACTTCTAAAATGCACTGCATTTCTTACAAAAGAATGCTGGGCCACTAAATGTAGTTTCAATGCCAGTTCATGGATTCACGGACTATGTATTTTCAAATTTCAATAACAGCAAGTCATTCAGGATTATTTTCAAACCATGGAGGAACATTGGGTCTAAATCTTTATGAAGAATTGAGTTAATACTGAAATATCTAGTGCAGCAAGACGCAGCAGTCATGGTCAGACCCTGCTAGGTGCTAAGTATGTACTCTAAATTTCAATGAGGATGAAACCCCAGGTAGATCAAAATATGGTACAGTTTTAGATGACAAAAGAGGTACAGTGATTTTGCTTCACAAATGGAGAGATGCAAAGATGAGTGGAAAATATGAGCAGCAGAAAAGTAAAATTATTTTTGCAGCAGGATTTTGGACCAATTAGAGGGGAGTGAGGCGGGACTATCATATTCCAGGCCACAATCCAGGCCAGTGACGGCGTGAGTCACCCCCTACCACGCAACCTTGCGTGCCTAACAATGTTTTGCTCTTGTAGCTCCCACCCTGGGGTGCTCACAAACAGCATGCTGACTGTCTGTGTATAGCTGCAGTCCTGGTCCAACAACTCTGACCCCAGCAGCCTGTCAGCAATACACCCGCCACACTCTGGTGTCCAGCAACCTGGGTTACTACCTGCAGGATTGTCAGGGTTCCCTCCCCACTCTGAACTCTGGGGTACAGATGTGGGGACCCACATGAAAGACCCACTAAGCTTATTTCTACCAGCTTAGGTTAAAAACTTCCCCAAGGCACCAATTCTTTCCTTGTCCTTGGACAGTATTGCTGCCACCACCAAGTGATTTAGACAAAAATTTAGGAAAAGGACCACTTGGAGTCCCTATTTCCCAAAAATATCCCAAGCCCCTTTGCCCCCTTTCCTGGGGAGGCTTGAGAATAATATACCAATCAATTGCCTTTAATATAAGTACAGATCAGACCCTTTATTTTTAGGACACTAAAATCAATCAGGTTCTTAAAAGAACAACTTTATTATAAAGAAAAAAGTAAAAGAAGCACCTCTGTAAAATCAGGATGGAAGGTAACTTTACAGGGTGATAAAAAGATTTAAACCACAGAGGACTCCCCTCTGGACTTAGCTTCACAGTTCTAAAAGCAGGAATAAACTACCTCCTAGCATAGGGAAAATTCACAAGCTAAAACAAAAGATAATCTGATGCATTTTTTGCCATTACTTACAATTTTTGTAATCTTAGATGCTCTTTCAGGTATGTATTTAGGAGATGTTTTTCCAGCCTGGTCTCTCCATTCAGAGGGGGAAAACAAAGAGAACACAAACAAATCCTCCCCCAGATTTGAAAGTATCTTCTTTCCTCATTGGCCTTTTTGGTCAGGTGCCAACTAGATTATTTGAGCTTCTTACCCCTTACAGGTAAAGATTCAGTCCAGCTACCCAGGAGGGATTTTATGCTACCCTTAGCTATATGTTTATGACAAGGATGATCCCAACACACTCCCAGTTCCAAATTTTCTCCAAAACATGTGTTCTGCACTGTCCAGCCCTCTCCTGGACAGTTCAGATATTATAGGTCCACTGCTCCTGGAAGGAGTCAATATCCAACAGTTTGGGTAACTCCATTTAAAGTAGCAAACAGTTTGGTTTAAACAGACCACTGGATCAGTTTTGATTTAAGAATAAAACAAGTTTATTTAACTACAAGGAGATAGGTTTTAAGTGAGTACAAGTACAAGGTATTAAAGTCAGAAATAGTTAAAAGAGAAATAAAGATAAAACACTTCCTCATAGCTAAGACTTAAACTAGATTTGGTTCAAGGTAAAAATCTTACTACATATTTCCAGCTACATAGCTGACCAAATTTTCAGGTCAGGATCTGCCCTCAAACTAAAAAAAAAAAAAAAAAAAAAAAGGTTGGGTCCTTTGTCTTCTTCGGGGGGTGGGGAAGGGGAGAGAGAAATAGAGAAATAGAGATAGGTAGACTGTGGTGGTTTTGTCCCTCACTTTTATAGTCCAGACCCTCTTTGAAGTGGGTTCTTCTTCTGAGGATTACCCCTCAAAGCAAAGTTTATTTAAACAATAAATAAGACAACATGGAGTCCAAGGGTGAGGGTCCCCCCATGCTCTTTCTTCTCCCCAGTGTATGCTGAAATGCAGATCTGCCTTGTCTCCCACTTGCTGTCTCAAGGACCCTATTTACTACTTATATGAAAACTGAGGTAAATACACATTCCTTTGCTTAAGATAGACCTGTTTAACTACTCCTGCCTCATCAATGCTGTGTGGGTTTGAACATATGCTACTAACATCACACAGGGGGAAATCATAACTAATGAATGTTGCCACATACATTTCAACATGATACCACCAACCAGTGAGTTATTAGTTTTCAGATGATACCTCATAAAGCACATCTTGTACAAAGATTATTACACTAGTTTGTAAGGTGTGAATACAGGGGTGCATTTGGTCACCGAGACTAGAGAGGAACAGGATTTGGCATCACCCTGGAGGTACAGAAGGAAAGAGTCAGGAGTCAAAAAATGACATGGAAATTGTGACGCTCAAGTGACAGGAAGGATGGTGCAATCGTCAACAGGTTGGAGAGGGGGAGGTAAGTCAGAGAAGCGAATGAATAGCGTGAGGTAATAAGGATACAATTGCTGGGGGAAAAATACAGTTGCTGCAGAAAAGTCTTTATCAGTCCTGAGAGAGAGATCTGTAAGCTGTGTAATAGTCTCCCATGGGAAGTGGCCTCACTTAAAACCAGTTGAAACTATAAAAATGCAACCACAGTAAATAAGGTAAGTATACGTTAGGTAGAAATCAGCACCGGCAGTGAGAGCGACTGTCAGGTCTTCTGCGTCTCTGGATTCTGTGACTGTACACTGCGAGCACTGATGGCACTTCAACAATAATAATACAAACATCCCTCCTCTATGATGTAATTGTACAATCCCAGTTAAGACAGGGGAAAAGAACAAAGGCACACAAACATGCTGCCACTGTACCATGTAGTGTGTTGTGATCTATTAAGTAAATAAATAACATAATGCAAACCAAAGAGACCTATATAGAAATAGGAGGGAAAGGATGGGTGAAGTAGATATATAGAGCCAAGAAATGAATACCACAGTGGGAGAAATTTCCCCAGAAAAAATATTACTCTAAGTGCTAATACAAATGTTTAATGCATTCTTGTCAACATCTTTCCAAAAGGGCAGGCGTTTGAATACATGACCACCCACTTTCCTCCCCAAGCAATGAAGTAGAACAGAAATTGAGAGGAGCAGGACCCTGCAGTGGCCTTATTATAGACAAGAAATGCACAGAAAATGAAATGGCACTGGTGGCAGAACCAATTTCCATTCCTCAATGAATCTGTCTGACATTAGAGTAAACTGGCTTCAAACTGAAGACATGGCTGCAATTAAGATGCAAGCCTTCTGATCGAGGCACAGCCCGTGGACGGTGTGAGGGCGGTAGCGGCCCCCGGCGCGCCAGGACGGGGTCTTCTTGGAGTCGGGTTGCTTGGGAATGCAGCCCAAAGCTGGTGGTAAACTCCATCTAAGGCTAAATACTGGCACGAGACCGATAGTCAACAAGTACCGTAAGGGAAAGTTGAAAAGAACTTTGAAGAGAGAAAATCATGACAGTGAGTAGTGCAGCAAACCCTATACTGCAGTCATATGAACATAAACACACAGAATTGACACTTTCTTATCATTGAACAAAATGGATTTCCTAATAGACATCAGTAGGCCCCAACCAACTTGCTTGGTCTTGGGAGAGCTGGCAGAAGAATTAAGAGTAACACTCTAGTAAAGAGATGTTTATTTTGGTTCCCTTTCTTCCAACATTAGTGTCCCACTTCTAGCACCGGTGTCAGCCCACTGCTGAACAGTAGCAAAATCCTGGTGCATTGCAGGTCAGTGAAACAGTCAGAGACAGACACAGTAGTCCTGGACAAAATCCATCACAGACAGCACATGGGCAGTCTCCTCTTTCATAAATCTCAGCCCACACACCAATGCCTGGTTCCCAAGAACCACTCTGCCCCATAAATTGACTCTAGTTAGTGAGATTAAGGCAGACAGCAAATTCTCCCACTGTTTTCCACAAAGGACTGTTGCATAACCAAACTAACAACCGCAGAGCTTTTCTTCAAAGACTAAACCCTCTTGCAAGCTAAGAAAAGTAGTTTGGAAGACTATGTGTAATAGTACCACCTGATGACATCAGCCATAACAATATGGCGTAATTTAGTTAGTAGAGGTAATGAACCTCTCTCTCTCTCTCGCAGCTCCATTCCTTCATATATGTTATGGTTTTTCTTAAAAGAACAACTCTTCCTCTGCCCCCACTGTCTCTCTAATGCCCTCCCTATGGCCCTCATCTCCTTTGTCCCTCAGCTTATTAAATGTACAGTCCGTCTTTATTGCCTTGACCTCCTTTCTACCTTGCTCTCTCCTACATATCTGCCATCCAGTTTTCCTTCTTTTTCATTCCATGCAAACTGCTCTGACCAAGGTTACCAGTTACTTCATCCTAGGTATGTCCAAGGATCATTTCTGTGTTCTTATCCTCCTCAGTCTACCCAATCCTTCACTTCATTTTTCTTTCTCTCCTTGGGCTTTTCTGACTCTGCTCTGCTGGTTCTCCTTCCTCTCTCTCCATTTACTACTTCAGTATCTTCTTCAGTGGCTTCTCTTCCTCACACTGTTGATGTCCCATCAGATTTTTGCCCATGGTCCTCTCACCTTTCCGATTTACACTATAGATGAGCTCATCAGCAATATTATGGCTTCAACCACCACCTCTATGCTAATGACTCCAAATCTTCTGTACCCCCAACTTTTTCCTCCTCCATCTATTCACATGCCAAAGCTACTAGCAACAATTCATCTCTGGCCTTCCTACTGCTCACTTTACTCCCTTGGTCCTTAAAAAAAGAAAGATGGTTCTAAAGTCAAATCCCTTTTCTCCTCTTCTAACCACATAGTGGAGAGCAAGTCTACTGCCTTTATGTGGAGTCCCCCCCACCACCAGTAGCAAAAGTGAAGCTAATGTAGACAAAATGTAAACTCAGAGCTCAAGTTCTCACCATAAAATCAAAAGACAAATACAGCCCTAAGGAGTCATTCTCCTATTAGGGTCAACATTAGAAAACCTTGGTGCTGGGGTTAGCTTTCAAGGTGCTGCACTTCAATAGCAAGGACATTTCAACAGCCAAGAGGGATATCCTCCGTCAGCCAGGAGTAAAACATGAAGTGCATCTTTGTGTTTCAGGAAACACACTTGACTACTAACACTCCACAATCAATTTCTGGCTTTGCTGTTGTGTCTAACTTCCATCACAGGCAATATGGCATGGCATCCTACCTCAGAGAAGATATTTCAGCAACTCCTGTTTCATCATCCGGTCTAAATGATGTTAATGAATGGCAGGCTATAAAAGTGAAGGACCTGACTCTGATCAATGTCTACAATCCTCCATCTACCAACTGGCCAACTCCTTTCTTACACATCTTCTCAGAACCTTTAGTCTACTGTGGTCACACAACTCTCACTGGCGATACCCTGATGATGCTGTAAACCAAGTAAGACTAGAGGAGTGGGTGTTGACAGTCAACCTGAAGCTTCCATATGATCTTAAGCAGCCATCCACTTTCCATAGCAAAGATGGACCTTAGGTTCTTTTTCTGACCTTGCCCTTTTTCCAACTGGACTACACTGCATGGTGATCACAGAGCATAAAGTGTTTGATATATTTCCTTGAGCTCAGCATCGGCCATGCCTGATCACAACCGGCATGCAAATTCCAACTACAGCAGACTTCCAGAAACGTCAATGGAATTTCCAGAAGGCAAAATGGGATCAGTTCCAATCTAGGTTATAGTCTCTTGTGGGTAAAGACTCGGAATCAGATATTCAGAACAATATCAACATCATCTTCCACGCTTTCTGCAATAAAGTTCTGGCCAATACAAAGGCATCAATATCTTGGAGATTTCATCAACAATTCATTTCTGGATGGCCATCTGATGCAATCACACAATATCAGGAATTTAAATCCTCCAAGAATGAGCAGGATATTTTTGACAGAAACAGAGACCTTTTTCACCTTCTAGATCATCCCAGGCAAGAATGATGGAAAGAAACTATCTCCAAATTGAATTTCACATATTCCAGTTGCAAAGCCTGACAAACAATTAAGAGGTTGAACAGAGATTCTAATCTGGGCAAGAAGGAATACTCAGTCACAGCAAACTCCATCGCATCCCAGCTGGTATCCAATGCAGAGCTCCTAACTGAGATAAAATTTTCAGCCATGCAGTTAAAATGATTCTTGCTGAGAGATGGCACTCAACAAGGGTGTACATGAATCCAATGGCTCCTTTTACTGATCAAGAACTTCACCTGTTTATACATCAATTGCCACCAAACAAGGCTCCTGATTTAGGTAACATCCACAACACAGTTTGTATCTCATTTTGGGCCAATCATCAAAAGCTGGCAGCTTTGATTTCTCAATCATTGTACCCAGGATTATTGCATTCCAAATGTCTGGTGAGAGCAAAGGTCTTAGTTGTTCCCAAGCCAGAGAAATCAGTGTCGGACCCAAAGAGCTACTGACCAAATTTCCGTACTGTGTATTACTTACAAACTGGCGGACAGACTAATCCTGATGCAGATTAATGACGTAGCCAATGCTTGGCTGCATCACATTTCGGCTGGATTCAGGATGGGATGATGAATCCAAGATTAGGTACCTCGATTCAAGACAGAAAACATATTTGAGTCAGGAAAGAAAATTGATGCAGTCCTTATTGACCTGATGGCAGCCTATAACATTCAGTGGCACATTTGGGCTGAATGCCAGTGATGTGGCTCATCTGAGAAGTGATTAGCACCTGAGGCTTCATCCTGCAAGCTGGGAGAAAATCAGTCACTTTAAATCTCTCCACAGTGGCTCTCCTTTTGTTCACACACACATGACCTTCCTGAAACTTAATCTAAGAAGTATGTGCTGATGACATCTGTATTTTTGACACTGGAAATGATTTCCATAGGAATGAAGGGAATCTCAGACAAGACATGCATACTTTGACCCACAGTATGCCAACATTTTTATGGCTGAGTTAGAACAACGCTTCCTTAGCTCTCGTTCCCTAATGCCCCTACTCTACTTGCGCTACATTGATGACATCTTCATCATCTGGACCCACGGAAAAGAAACCCTTGAGGAATTCCACCACGATTTCAACAATTTCCATTCCACCATCAACCTTAGCCTAGAACAGTCCACACAAGCGGTCCATTTCCTAGACACTACTTGTGCTAATAAGTGATGGTCACATAAACACCACCCTATACCGGAAACCTACTGACCGCTATACTTACCTACATGCATCCAGCTTCCATCCAGAACACACCATATGATTCATTGTCTACAGCCAAGCTCTAAGATACAACCGCATTTGCTCCAATCCCTCAGAGACAAACACCTACAAGATCTCTACCAAGCATTCTTAAAACTACAATACCCACCTGCTGAAGTGAAAAAACAGATCGACAGAGCCAGAAGAGTACCCAGAAGTCACCTACTACAGGACAGGCCCAACAAAGAAAATAACAGAACGCCACTAGCCGTCACCTTCAGCCCCCAACTAAAACCTCTCCAGCGCATCATCAAAGATCTACAACCTATCCTGAAAGATGATCCCTCACTCTCACAGATCTTGGGAGACAGACCAGTCCTCGCTTACAGACAGCCCCCCAACCTGAAACAAATACTCACCAGCAACCACACACCATACAACAAAAACAAAATCCCAGGAACCTATCCTTGCAACAAAGCCCGTTGCCAACTCTGTCCACATATCTATTCAAGTGACACCATCATAGGACCTAATCACATCAGCCACACCATCAGAGGATCGTTCACCTGCACATCTACCAATGTGATATATGACATCACGTGCCAGCAATGCCCCTCTGCCATGTACATTGGCCAGACTGGACAGTCTCTACGCAAAAGAATAAATGGACACAAATCTGACATCAGGAATCATCATATTCAAAAGCCAGTAGGTGAACACTTCAACCTCCCTGATCATGCAATGACAGATTTAAAGGTAGCAATTTTACAACAGAAAAACTTCAAAAACAGACTCGAACGCAAAGTTGCTGAACTGGAATTAATATGCAAACTAGATACCATTACCTTAGGTCTGAATATTGACTGTGAATGGCTCAGTCATTACGTTAATTGAATTTATCCCCCCCCCCCCATTAAATACCCTTAACTCCTTTGTGTCAACTGTCTGTAATGGGCCATGTTGCTTACCACTTCAAAAGTTTCTTTCCTACTGATAACAGTTCCTTTCAATTAATTAGCCTTTTACAGTTGATATGGTTACTTCCACCTTTTTATGTTTCTCTGACTGTATAAATATCCTCTCACTGAGTGTTACATTCCATGCATCCGACGAAGCGGACTGTAGTCCACGAAAGCTTATGCTGAAATAAATTTGTTAGTCTCTAAGGTGCCACAAGTATTTCTTTCTTATTTTTTTTTACCACTTATTCTCCATTGCAAGAATTAATTCTTAATGAAACCAAGACAGTGTCAACTCTTTCCAGCTAAACAATTAACAATTCTTGACAATTGTCCCATCTTGATCCATATATGACTGTTACTGCCATTCCAACCAGTTGTCACATACATTCCAAAAGGTGGGATGACATTTTGTGACAGAGTGAAGGGGTTGAACAGGTGAGCCTGCACTCTCGTCACTCAGATGTTAATTAGTTCCCCTTGAGAAAGGTGACAGGGGTAACTAGGCAATCAGGCTAGCCAGCTGGATGGGATAAGGAGCCAATAACCCCATTGGTGCCAGGGTTCTTATTCCTGTAAGGATCCTACAGCTTCCTCTTTTTTGTTCTGTGTCAGTATAGGGGTGTTAGGGCCCTTCTTCTGTGGCACCACGTGAGCAAGAGGAGAAGGGGACAGCAGGGGGGCACTTCCCTGGTGAAAATCTCCAATTTCCTCCCAGAGCCAAGGCCTCGTCCACCCCAGGGCTTCCTGCTCCTCCAACTCTTGCTCCCTTCAGGTCATAATTTTCAACTACTTCCTGAAATACCCTCTCCTGCCATCACTATGTCATTCCATGATCCGTCTTATTCCTCTGGCTGCTGCTCAGCAGCTCAAGCCGCAGGGCCTTGCTACTCCTAGACTGTCTCTCTGCCTCCCAACACAACCTGATTTTACTATCAGTTGGCCTCTGCAAACTCCTCAGGGTGGTGTTTCCCAGGATGTCTACAGACAACCACAGTACCCATCCTACACTGACTATGTAACCTACCTCCTACAAACTTAGCACTGCTCCTGTGCCACAGAATACTACTATACTAAAAAGTACTCCTTTGTTATTACTAGCCTCAACAAAAATCACAAACTGGCCTGCTTGTCAAACATACTGAGCACCCAACAACTCCCAATGACATCTAGATGCTGAAATATGGACACAGGAGCTTAACTTTAGGCACACTTTTATGTATATGCCAAACTCTTAGGGAAATCTATGTATTTATATAACTATATATACTGTCTAAGACTACACAGAAGAAACATATAAAACAAGGTTCAGTAACAGCATGTGTTTGAACATGAATGTCTGTATGGATGGATAATGCATTTTAAAATATCTCTCTATATTTATCTCCTCACTAACTCTCTCCCCTCACTACCTTTCTAAAAACAAAGATGCCCCCCGGAATGCACAGAATGGCTGCTAGCCCTACGTCTGGGAAGATTTTGCTGTCAAAAAATATAGGCAAGTGGGTTCCAAGCCTGCATGGTGTGTCTGCTGGAAAAGTGAGACTTTACATTCAGATGCCTGAGACCATTTGGCCTTGAAAGGAAAGGTCAGAGCCGGCTGTGAGACCCAGAACTGGGCAGGCAGGCAGGCAGGCAATCTTCACGTGATGCTGGCATATAGGATATGAGGGTCTTACAATTTTAAAGGCGAGATTTTCAAATGTGCCTAGTGAATCTAAGTGCCCCCATTTTTGAGGCAATTTAAAGAGGCCTTACTGTCAAAGTGCCAAGCACCCATCTCCAGAAAATCAGGCTCATCTCAGGGGTTTGAGTGGGGCCTCTGAAAATTGAGGCACCAAAATCATTAGTTACATGTGAAAACCTTGGACAAAGGGGAGGTATTGAAATATACATATATATATATAGTTTTTATACAACCCTCCTACCCCAAACGTCAGCCTGGGCAGAGTTTTGTTATACCAGGAGAGAGAGAGAGTGCCTGGGGAAAGATCCCCACCCACTTACCCTGTATTGCAGTGAGGTCTGGCAACTGCGTATGCAGGTACGGAGACTTGGCCTTCACTCCCAGCACTGTGTATCTGTATCTAGATGATTCTCCTATTCATCCCCTTCTAAAACCAGCTGCAGCAAGGCCAAGAGCCAAGGATTCCTCTTTCCCTCTCCTCCCACAGGGCAGGGCAAGCTTCTCATCTCCTCCTCTGTTCACTGCTACGACAAAGGAGGGGAGCGAGAGGATAATGCTGCCAGGTAAAGAATTTTATGATGCATTCAAGGGGAGTAGCATGATGGAGCCTAATTACAGAGGAGTGAAACTCACTATATAAAGAATAAAGCTTCATTATAATGAATGAAAGACCACTGAAATGCACTGAAGCCATTAGGCACTTTCACTCCACTTCACTATAGATTACGCGAAAGCATAACATGAGCCAGTGGCTTCCTCTGAGTTCCCAAGCTCTGCCCCTTGGGCTATCTCTCATACACCCTGGCTGTTCTCCTTGTCCCGATTCAGTTTAGTTCCAGCACCACACAGAGGATGGGGGCGATGCTGCCAGCTGGCTGAGGTCTTACTGGCGCAGCTGGTATTTTTACCTTCAGGCCAGTTGCTGGTAAAGACCATTTTTATTTCAGTTAATCAACTTGATGTTGATATAATTACTTGACAGTGAAATAAAAAAACAGGAGGGAAACCAATTTCTGGCCAATAATATAGAATAATTAAAATATTTTTCATTACATGGAAGAAATATTTGGTACAGGTAACAATGTTAGCTGGGGCAGGCGGGGGAAGAATTACCTCATGCTGCTTATGGTCCCAAGCTCACTCGGCCACCTAACCCCAGCAGATACAAATCCTACACCCAGAGATTCATTATTGTCCTTTGGCCTCCTTTTACTTCTTTAACCCAGATCCTCAGCTGGTGTTTCAGTGGATTATACCATTTTATGCCAGTTGAGGATCTGGGTGGTTGATTGGACCATTTTCATTCTCCAGCCCTGCAATAACATCCCCAAGGTCTGGACTCTCTTGCTTCTAGCATGTGCTTGTCCTCTCCAAGGTCCCTGCCACCAGCCTTAGTTTGGTTTGCTCCTGCAGTCACAAGGATGTTTCACCCTGGTTCTCCCTAGCGCTCCTTCTTAGGCCTTGGCTACACTCACGAGTTACAGCGCAATAAAACTGCCTGCAGCGCTGCAACTCACTAACTGGCTACACTCGCAAGGCACGTGCAGCGCTGCATCTCCTCAGGTACAGCGCTGCATGTACTCCACCTCTCCGAGAAGAATAACGTTTGCTGCGCTGCTGCTGGTGCGCTGCGGCTACAGTGTGGTCACCCAATGCGCTGGTATTGGCCTCCAGAAGTATTCGGAAGTATCCCACAACGCCTGTTCTAGCCACTCTGGTCATCAATTAGCACTCTACTGCCCTGGCCTCAGGTGACCAACCGCCACTCCGACCCTTTAAATTCCCTTGGAATTTTAAATATCCCCTTCCTGTTTGCTCAGCCAGGCGTGGAGTGCTCTCAGCGCATCTTTCCAGGTAACCATGCTTCCACGTGCGAGACGAGCCCCAGTATGGAGCAATGGCGAGCTGCTGGACCTCATCGCTGTTTGGGGGGAGGAAGCTGTCCAGTCCCAGCTGTGATCCAGCCGGAGGAATTTTGATACTTTCGGCCAGATATCAAGGGCCATGATTGAAAGGGGCCATGACCGGGACGCAATGCAGTGCAGGATAAAAGTAAAGGAGCTGCGGAGTGCGTACCGCAAAGCCCGCGAGGCAAACTAGTGCTCGGGTGCTCCCCCCACAACCTGCCAATTCTACCAAGAGCTGGATGCAATACTTGGGGTTGACCCCACTACTCTTCCGAGCACCACCGTGGACACGGGAGAGGAGGAGGAGGAGGAGGGGGTTGAAGAAAACAGAAGCGAGGGTGCTGTGGCTGGGGGAGACACCCCTGACTCCCTGGGTGCATGCAGCCAGGAGCTCTTCTCGAGCCAGGAGGAAGAGAGCCAGTCGCAGAAGCCGGTACGCGCTGAGAGAGAAAGAGAAGAACAGGTTCGCGGTAAGCAGCTTTTATTTTCGGGAATGAGTTTTTTCGGTGTGTGGTCCTTGGGCGAGGAGGGTTTGGGCTGCATGCATGCCTAGATGCGGAAGAGCGCATTGATGTGGTCTATCACATCGGAGAAATCGGCCACTGTAATCTCTTCGAAAGTCTCAGCCAGGACGTGGGCAATGTGCTTGCGCAGGTTCATTGGGAGAGCCGCCGTGGTCCTTGTCCCAGTCAGGGTAACGTGTCCGCGCCACTGTGCCGCGAGGGGCGGGGGGACCATTGCTGCACACAGGCAAGCTGCATATGGGCCAGGGCGGAAGCCGCATTGCAGTAGAAGACCCTCCCTTGCTTCCCCGGACACCCTCAGCAGCGAGATATCTTCCAGGACGAACTCCTGTGGAAAATGTGGGGATAGTGTTCAGTGTAGGTTCACCCTGCAGCTGTTGGCTCTCCCTAAGGCACAGAAACCCGTCGGACAGTACATCCGCGAAACAATCAGTCCCCCTTTACCCTGTGTTTACTCACCATTTTGGGGCTCCCATGGGTTCTGTGCGCTCTGTTTGGGACGGGAAAATTGTGCTGTTTTGGAGACTGTGTGTGCCCTCCTTAAGTGTGGGGGAATCATTGCTCTGTCTGGCATAAAACAATGATGCCTCTGTTAAATGTTGCATTTTGCCTTCCAGATGCAACCTTGAGATCTCCGCCATCCTTCTTATCACCGGCTGAGAGACTACAAAGGCTCAGGAAGAGGCCTAGAAGAACGAAAGAAGACATGCTGCAGGAAGTTATGAACCAGTCTCTTAAAGAGAATCAAAAGGCTCGGGAGTGGAGGGAGAGTGAAAGCAGGCTCCGCCAGGAAAACGCAGCGGAGCGGCGGCAAAGCATGCAGCTCCGGCAGGAAAGCACAAAGGAGCTGATTAGCATCATGGCGCGCCAAGCGGACTCTATCCAGGCACTCGTCGCCATGCATGCGGAGCAGTACCGCACCCGCCCCCCCTGCAGCCAGTGTCCCAAAACACTTGTGCCCCCATGTCACCACCTGCCCACTTCACCCAACATACTGGTTCTTATCGCCCAAAGCAGATGCCCCCAACACCTGTAGCTTCACCAGACAGCCCTGGAAACTACGAACCTTACCCACTGCACTCTACTCCCATCCCGAATTATAGACATCCTGAGGTCCAGCAGTCACTGCACAGCACTCCAGACAGGAATCCCGAGTATGAAAGCAGGACATACCATACCCTGTGATCGAACCCTTCCCCACACCACCCACCACCCCCTTGCCCTTTCTGTCTCACATGCAGTTGTGTTTCTTTTTAATACATGTGTTTTCTCTGTAATAAACGGATTCTTTAGATGTGCAAACAATCTTTATTATTGCAAAAGGAAAAAAGATACCTTAGCCCAGGAAAGAAACAGGCAACACAAGTGAGCTGAGCAAACACAAATCAGCTTAGCAACGACAGATAACTGATAACATTGGAACCACTTTACTTCAGGGTCGTGCAGGGCAGCACACATTAGTGGTGGTTGTCAGCCTCAAATTTCTCCCTCAAGGCATCCCTAATCCTTGCAGCCCCACGCTGGGCCCCTCTAATAGCCCTGCTCTCTGGCTGTGCAAATTCAGCCTCCAGGTGTTGAACCTCTGAGGTCCACGCCTGAGTGAACATTTCACCCTTCCCTTCACAAATATTATGGAGGGTACAGCAAGCGGATATAACCGCGGGGATGCTGTGTTCGGCCAAGTCCAGCTTCCCATATAGAGATCGCCAGCGGCCCTTCAAACGGCCAAAAGCACACTCCACAGTCAGCCGGCACCGGCTCAGCCTGTAGTTGAACCGTTCCTTGCTGGTGTCAAGGCTCCCTGTGTAGGGTTTCATGAGCCACGGCATTAAAGGGTACGTGGGGTCTCCAAGGATCACAGTGGGCATTTCAATTTCCCCTACCGTGATCTTCCGGTCTGGGAAAAAAGTCCCGGACTGCATCTTCCGGAACAGGGCAGTGTTCCGAAAGATGCGTGCATCATGCACCTTTCCGGGCCAGCCTGCGTTGATGTCAATGAAATGCCCACGGTGATCCACAAGCGCCTGGAGAACCATGGAGAAATACCCCTTCCGATTAATGTACTCGGATGCTAGGTGGGGTGGTGCCAGAATAGGAATATGCGTCCCATCTATCGCCCCGCCACAGTTAGGGAAACCCATTTGTTCAAAGCCAGCCACAATGTCCTGCACGTTACCCGGAGTCACGGTTCTTCTGAGCAGGATGCGATTAATGGCCTTGCAAACTTGCATCAGCACGATCCCAACGGTCGACTTTCCCACTCCAAACTGGTTCGCTACTGATCGATAGCAGTCCGGAGTTGCGAGCTTCCAGATTGCAATAGCCACCCGCTTCTCCACCGTCAGGGCAGCTCTCAATCTCGTGTCCTTGCGCCGCAGGGCGGGGGCGAGCTCCTCACACAGTCCCATGAAAGTAGCTTTTCTCATTCGAAAGTTCTGCACCCACTGCTCGTCATCCCAGACTTGCATGACAATGTGATCCCACCACTCTGTGCTGGTTTCCCGAGCCCAAAAGCGGCGTTCCATGGTGCATAGCATGTCCGTGAATGCCACAAGCAAGTTACTGTCGTACGCGTTTTGCGTGACAATTTCATCGTCATCGTCATCGCCGGACTCCTCGCTGTCACTGTGGATCTTAAGGAACAGCTCGACTGCCAAACGTGACGTGCTGGCGAGACTCGTCAGTATTTTGCTCACCAGGTCGGGATCCATTTTCCCGCTGACCAAAACGGAGCACAGATCACGCTACAAAGAAACCGTTGAAAGATGGCGCACATTGTGGCCGGAAACACAGGGATTGCTGGGATGCGAAGCGATGCATCACGGGGCGTTGGGACAGGACCCAGAATGCACCATACCCCATGCCCCCTTCCCACAACCCACGGCGCCAGAATTGGAAGAGGTGTTCTGTGGGATACCCGCCCATAATGCACCTCTCCCAAAACCGCTGCAAGTGCCGCAAATGTAGCCACGTCAGTGGTAGTAACTGCGCTGGCGGCTGCCAGTGTGGACAGGCTGCAGCGCATTCCCTACTCAGCTGTACGAACACGGGTTTAACTAACAGCGCTGTACATCTGCAAGTGTAGCCAAGGCCTTATAGTCTGGGCTATTATAGATTTTGCTGTCCCCAGTTTTTATCACAGTCTATGATAGGCTGCTCCTTTCAGGACTTCCTTTTACCTTACATTTAGAGTCTATACCATTCTAGACTCTCAAGTAAGTCAGGACTCATCTATACCTCTAGCCAGTGGTCAAAGAGGATAATTTTTTTCCATATTGCTTGAATCTTTCCTTGATGACAATGAGATTGAAAACTATTCATACCAGGTAAATTTTAAAAAAAAGCTTTAGTTTGTAATGCTACATAATTAGAGCATCAGGAATAGAAGAAAAAAAAGAGGGGGAAATGTTCTTAAATATAGGTTTTGCTCCTGCAAAAAATCTAAAATAGATTAGATGTTAAATAAATGACAAGCCCATACAAACAACTTGAGAATGTTTACTATTTGAATTGGCAAATCTTTTACGGGCAACCAAACAGTTAAAAAAAGCCCTAAAAGACCCAAGAGAATTAGCTGTTGCTAAAACAATTTTATGGTCCTTTCCACTTCAGTGGAGGTAGTTTGTATGGCTGACTGGAATCTATTCAATGCTGTCAAACATCTAACACTCCCATAGCTAGACGCTTTACAATGAATAACAAGCAGTCTAACTGCCAATATGCTGGAACTGCATTTTTCAACAGGGACTGGACCCCAACCCAGCAACACTCTACCTTCATTGTCTGAGGCCTTGTTAATTTATAAGACCAACAATTAACCACAACAAACAGAAGTGCCAAAAATTCCAAACTACTGCAGCTACAGAAATTCATTATTTTTAATAAACTACAGCAGCCTTAAAAAGAAAAAAAAAGTCAGCTCCATAAAAGATGCATATTTCTTTTTGTGTGTGTGTCAGCTGATCCTCTGTAATACAGAGTAACACTCATATATTTTCAGTGGACCACATATACAATGAATGTGAATTTTATGACAATGACACCAAACAAAATACAGAAGAAAAGAAAGGATGCAAAGAATAGAGCAGATGCAGTTTTGTGGAAATAGTAGGCATATTTGAGTCATGCTGCTTAATTGTGATTGGTCATGTAAATTAAATAAAATTTCATCTATTTCCCAATTGGATGAGCATCCAAGCAATTCTGATGAGAACTCTCCCACTTACAAATTCAAAATTATTTTTTTGTGAAAACTCGTATAGGCCTATCGAAATTCACTTTCTGCAAACATTTGTGGCAGTAACTCCTGATTCAATTAATGTTTTTGAAAACAGGGGGAAATGAATGAAGCAAATATACCAAACCATTCAGATGACTAATTTCCAGAAAGGTTTTTGTAGTATTCAGGGTTCAAAACGCTTGTAAACCAAGAAAATAATGGCAGTTAGATGATCACTACCAACAAATCCCAATAAGTGTTGGACACCTAATTCCCTTGGGGGCTTTTGAAAAATCTCACTCTTCATTATTTGACTATCACAGCAGAATAGTGTCTTAACAAGTATGTAACACAAAAACAAACAAAAAGCTTAATGTTGATTTAGAAGACTGGTTTACATCCAGGGTGAATCCCATCCCTGACCTTTAGTAAAAAGCTCAGTCATTCCATTCTGAGGGATTCGTGCAATACCCGTGCAAAAGAGCCTTCACGGTGTAACCCACTGGTGAGTGTCTCACACGTGCCTCCTCTGCGCCTGCTCTGCAGAGAATTTCAGGCTCTAAAAGGCTCATTTAGTCTTGGCCCTTTAGCTCAAGATGTAGCAGCTCATGCTTTCAGTTCTGGACATCCTGGGTATGTCAGCCAAGCTGGTAGCTGTCACAAATCCATTTAAATAAGTTATTTCATTTTAATAGGCAGAACTTACAGGGGAAAAAATCTTGTTCCTCATAACTCACACGTGGGTTCCTCACTCGGGTCTGGCCGTTGCTCCTATTTCCTGGGTTCTCAGGTTGTTCCTCAGAAAGAGAGGCCTCAAAGAATTGCAACATTAGCTCTTTTAAGGTATCCCTAGTGGGTCCCCTCCCTGTGGTATTGCATTAACATAACAGTCACTGCACATTTCTATTGTTCTTTTCAGCAATCTAGCTACAAGAAATTAAATGTGATATTTTAAACTACATAATCTGTGGTTTCACACTTGTTGACAGCTAATGTTGATCCTATGACCCTGGTAAACTTTTAGGAAGGAAGCACCTGGGTTCAGTTCCTGGTGTTCTCCACAAGTTGTTTTATGACACTGCTCAATCTACTTACCCAAGTAGTTAGTTACTGACTGCCAGTTACCCTTCATTGCTATGAATTCACTCGGCACAAAGTTATTTATTCACAGTACTGCCATTTCCTCTTCACATTTATAAAGGTACTATGCAGTCATCTCCTGCTGCTGTATGTTTGGTAGCTTTTTCTCTACACTCAGTTATTTTCCTAAAAGTGACTATTTTGACAACGCTATCTTCTCCTAACATTGTTTCTTTTTTTCTGCCCCGATTGCTTTCAGACCATCCAAATGATTGTCTCCAAAAACATTGGGTCCTTTTCTTAATTTGCTGTAAGAAACTTATTTCATTATTTCATTTTGCCCTCCAACCTTCTGCCCTCCAGCAAGTTCTGACTCTGTAGCCAACCTAATACCAGTTCTCTAGTTCAGGCGTTTCAGTCTCTTTGAAAAGAACATGTCCCTTGAGGATAGTGCTGGAAACCAGGAAGAGTTCCTGAGTCCTAATTCCACCTCTGCTGCTGTCTCACTGGACAAGTCACTTCACCTCTGGGGTCTGTCTCTCCATCTGTAAACTGGTGATAATACCTACCTAAAGTAAGTACTTATAAAGGGTGTGAAGCCACCCGGAGGTTGGGTGGGATTGTACATGGGTGGCTAGCCTAAGCCACTGCCCATGCCTCTGCAGTCACACTGCTGTTTTTAGGCACCAGCTTGACCAGTTAGCCCATGTAGATGTATCTGCCCTGGGAATTACACTTCCCAGCTGCTGTGTAGACGTACCCTGACTGTGTGTTTGTATGGTGCCTTACACAATGGGGCCCTGATCTTGGTGGAGTCTTCAAGGTGCTATTATACTGCTAATAATGAGTGTGGAAATGCTAAATATTATCAAGATGATAATCCTCAGGCCATGAGCAGTAAGGAGACTTAATGGAATTCATATGCTTAGCTATGTGCTACTGCAATTAAGCCAGCTCTCTCTATAGTTTCTTTCAGTTTACATATCTCTTTAAACATTAAGAAAGCTGCGAGGGCCACCATTTTTCCTCGTCTTTTTTTCCCCCATGACACCTTACAATAGCATGATGGATAGTGCCCAGTCTGTGAGATAGGAATTTTATCTCCTGTAGCTGGATATGATATATGATTTATTGCACACACACACACGTAACTGGAGACTTTTCCCCCACACAACGCTTACCTCATTCAGTACACAGGATGACTGGTGCTCAATGAATGAGCAGCTATTCAATATATTTTCTCCTCATTGTTCAATGTGTGGCCCCAGGCCTTATTTACTCCACACTATTCAAATCCTGTTCTGAAAACAGAAATATTAATTTTTTCATGGGCTTTTCTGTGGTGCTCATTATTATAGTATCTGAGTGCTTCACAAATATTAATGAATTTATTTTCACAACATCTCTGTGACATGAGGGTGTTGTATTATTCCCATTTCAAAGATGGGGAACTGAAGCACGGGGATTAAAGTCAAAAGTATCCACTAATTTGGGTGCCCAATTTGACATACCTAGGATTTGATTTTTCAGACTACTTAGCATTATACATAATTTCTATATTCAAAGCACAGTCCTCAAGATGTTGAGTGCTCTGAACTTCTGCAAATCAGACCTCAGAATCTCAGGTCAGGCACCAAGAAATTGAGGAACACATACTTAGTGAAAAGTTTGGTTTAAAAGACTTTCCCAGTATCACATAAGAACTCCGTGTCAGCTGTAGAATCCAGCTCTCCAGGGTAGTGTTCAATTGTAAACTGAAGTTAGACAAATTCAGCCTTGATATAAGACACACTTTCTTAGCTCTAAGGGTGACTAAACACTGGGGAGCAGCTTACCAAGGGAGGCTGTGGACTCACCTTCTCTTGGAGTCTATAAATAAGATTAGATCTCTTTTTAATGGATATGCTTTAATCTAGTTTTAGGGAGAAATTCTGCAGCCTATGTGTGCAAGCAGTCAGGCTGGGTGGTTATGGCGATCCCTTCTGGCCTTGGAGTCTGAGAGTCTCCTTCTTCATCCCCTTCTTCATGAGTCACGGGGAGAACAAGAGTGCCTGTATTGCCTTCAATGTGCTTTTAATATGTGTAGCTTGGCATTAAGCTAACTATAAGCAAGTCTCACACTTCAAGGCTTCAGCCCATTACCTGCAGGGGTCAGTAAGGAATTTTTGCTCTGATGCACTATTGGCTTGATATATTTTGAGGTGTTTTTCATCTTCCTCTGAATCATCAGAGATTGGTCACTGGTGGAGGTGGGATAACAGACAGGATGGATCAGTGCTCTGAGGTGGTACAGATAATCTATTCTAGCTGCCTGGCTGGTGTCCCCTGCTCACATACTCAAGGTCTAATTGATTGCCACTTTGAAATCGGGAAAGAATTTTCTCCCTAGTCAGATTGTCAGAGACATTGGGAGTTTTTCACCTTCCTCTGCAGCCTGAGTGTGGGTCTGTGACAATCAAGGACCAGATACCCCAATGGGAGAACAGGCGGGTCTGAACCCCCCTAATAAGCAGTTGAATCAACTGGCTGTAGACAATGTTATTGTGTATAAAAATATGTCAAGGAAGGTTTTCTATGACAGCTTGTAATGGCCTGAACTTGATGGTCACTAGGAGATCTGTATACAGGTTATGGTTATG
Organism: Chelydra serpentina; assembly: GCA_037349315.1. Taxonomy (NCBI): domain Eukaryota; kingdom Metazoa; phylum Chordata; order Testudines; family Chelydridae; genus Chelydra; species Chelydra serpentina. Next base: position 4,471,148 of record JBAIAC010000023.1, read on the forward strand.
AATAGAGGCATGTGTATATGTATAGAAAATAGTAACTGAATCTATAGTTTAACTACACCATCACCTCACAGCAGTGTTGTGAGTAAATCAGACAGTAAGGGCACCTACCAGGCCAGATGTTCACACAAAACCGAACCCAAGCAACTAGCATTGTCCAACCAGGAAGAGACAATGGTAGACCATTCAAGTTAATCGGAAAACACCGAAACAACTTGAAACTGAAAGGAAAACCCCAGTTTGGGAAACCTCCCTGCTCTGTGTAACCATGAATTACCATAGGCCATGTCTACACTAAAAAAATAGGTAGATTTAACTTATTTCAGCATGCAGCCAGCACAGTTATTAAATTGCTTGTGTGTGCACATACTTGGTTCCTTGCGCCGGCAGTTTGCATCCTTACCAGGAGTGCTTGTATTGATTGTACAGTCAGTGTGGGGCATGGTGGGACAGCTCCTGAAAGCCAGTAACAGTCAATGTAAACAATGCTGTGTCTACACTGACACTGTGTCAACCTAACTACATTGACATTGACTCTATGCCTCTCGGGGAGGTCGTCTTATTTAATCAGCTTAGAGAGTCACTTATGTCGGCAGGAATCAAATTTAAGTGATGACTCTTCCACAGTGAGGCTGACACATGGCAGCTTACGTTGACCTAACCCCGGAGTGCAGACCAGGTCATAGCCTGAGAAAAAGGAAAAAACCTGCAAAACCAGTTAAAAGGAAAAGGGTTCGAAGTGAAAGCTATCCAGAAACTGAGAGACAGCATCTAAGCAGGGTGTTGTCTATGAAGCACTGGATCCCTTCTAGGGCAGAAGGCATGCTGGGAAACTATTCACAGGCAATAGGCAACTTGCATTGGAGAAGGGAATTTAGATAATAGAGAAGTGTTGAGCCTGAAAGGGCATCTTTAGGTTTGTTTTCTGTGGTACTTGTCTGAGTTTGCTTTTCCTTACTAGTTCATCTTTGAGTCCATTATTTTTTTATTAAATAAATGCTTTGTTTATTTTTATCCCAAGCATGTGTCTGTTGTGCAAACTATGTGGAGTGTGTGTGCCAAAGTGAACTCATAATTGGGTGCAGGTTTCACATCTTTGGGGGTGATGAACCATAGGGGAAAAGTCCATGTGGCTGGTAGTTAAGGCGAGATGGATTTGGGGAGACTCAGGACCAGAAAGGGACTGTTGAGGTCACCCTGCAAGAAGAAAATCTCTCAAAATATTCGTTTGGCCAAGAAGAGGAGAATTAACTGACTAAAAGCAATAATAATGCCTCCACATATAAACTTGCATATGCCATTATTAAAACATACTTATTTTTTCCTTGATGAACTTTAGTATGATTGGTATTGGGGGGAAATTGACATAACTTACATAGCTCTAAGGGCACAAATGGCAATATGGTTTCTTTCAGTGAGAATATATCTTGGTCTACATTCTCTTTTCAGTGGGTAACAATGATGCAAAGTTAAGTCACAATGGTTTGCAGGATGGGGCTCTTATACCACTGCAGTAAATGAAATGTGCATCTACACAGTTCTAGCTTTCTTTCACGAACCCCGGAAGGGGAATGGCACAATGATGTACTTCATGTATGTTCTAGAACTTCTAAATTCTTCCTTGAAGGGTGCCTGCCATGTGAAGTTTATACAACCCAGATCCTGTGTAATTCTTTTAGACTGCAGATAAAGTATCATCCATGGACAAATTCTCTTTTTTGTGTGTGACTTTTGGATTAAAATCCAAAAACAATTATCACCTTTCACATACAGCCCTGTATATCAGGCATTCTCCCTAGTGATTTCCAATCTAACAAGACCTTTTTATTTTCTCTTTAATATTTTGGGAAGTAATTAATCTGATCTTAAATGCCTTGCTCACTTATACAAGTTCTATCTGGCTTCTATTCTCTGGGGTAATTAAATTCCCTTTCACCTTCAGGAAAATGTATCACAGGTTTTGGGGGGTGACCGCATAGCAGAAGACAAAGATTTATTTTTATTTGGGCTCTCTTTGTTATCAACCTCATGCATCACTAATTTCCCATGCCTGTCCCTTAATGGTATCATTGACTCTGTGCCAAGGTATTTCTGTTTCCTATGTATTAGAACCTTGGCGTTCTTTAGTGCCAACGCTACACTACATCCATCTATGGCAATTTCAAAATTGAAACATTAGCAATGATGTCATATAAACAGCCAGGTAAATATTTTTTAAAACCCTAATGGATAAGTTTTTAGAAGAAAGAGAAGATTGATGCACATGCATTTTGGGTTGACATTCTACCCCATCTGTAGGATGAATGCCACTTTTAAAACCACCTAGAAGGGAAGGAGACTAAGGTACCCAACACCACCATCACTAGTTCTCCTCCTATAAATTATATCTTGTTGTTGATTCTCATTGACACTATTTGCTCAGATTTATCTATCCATCATTTCAAGGCTATACTTTGCTAAGCTTGCGATCAGTTCACATTCTTTCATCTCATACCCTCGATTGCACAATCTATGAATTGATGTCCACCTCCAAGTGACTGGAGAGATGGGGGGCACAATGGGAACGAATGTCCACTGGGGAACATGGAAAGCCCAGCTCACTATCTAAATACTCACTTTACTTTTTCTCCTTAATCACCACCTCAGGAACTGGTGCTTAAAACAACTTTCACCTCCCACCCTTGCTTGGAGCAACAGGAGAAGATTGTTAACGTCCCTTTCAAGAAAGAAAAGAAACACTACTGAAATGATTTGTCCAAACCAGGCACATCCTTGTTTCACTACAACCTCTTCACTTCTCCCATTCCATCACTGCTGAAGTCAACCCGATCTCATCTAAAATACACCCAGTCTTCACTAGATCCCTTGTCAACCTCAACTATCCACCCCTCCTGCTTTCTTACTCTTGTTCACTATGCACCCAACCTAACTCCCACTGAAGTCAGAGAAAAGATTCCCGTTGACATTGGATCGGCTCCTATATCACCACTATCATTACTCCATTTTCCACTGGATCTTTCCCTAACACCTTTATAAATTGCCACTTACATGTCAGAAAAATCCCTCATTTGCTAACTACCATCCTGTCATTTTTTCCCCCAGCAAGGTTAGCTCTTTTCTCACAACTCTCCCGGCATAACCTCCCTAGCCACTCTCAGCCCCTCTAATTGTGCCTGTCCCTCTCCAGGTGATTAATTAACTCAGGTCACACATCCCTCTGCCTTCTCATAATACTTGACCTATGATCAGCTCTCGATTTATGATCACACTCCATCAGGTTGTCAGCTGTTGTTTTCTTTAGTACAACACAGAAAATACAATTTGGCAGATCCTCAGAGGGAGTAAATCAGTAGAGCTTCATTGAAGTCAATGGAGTTATGGCTCTTTGTGTCACCTAAGAATCTTATCCAATCTCTCTCCTATACACCAATTTCAGGTATTAAAGTAGTGATAAGAAGAAAATATCCAAGTATCCATATAAAATGTTCATGAAGCACAAAGAACAATCCAGACATAGGAATTGTGTCTTTCCCACATTCTATAAACTTCCTCTTTCTAAAAATAAACCTAATATAGCTGTACAAATCAACACTTTTGAATCTTGGATTTTAAGACCCTGATCTTACAAAGAAAACCTTATGGGTGGATCGATGAGCCTATGCACAGGCCTACTGAAATTAATAACTAGATCCAATAAATCCACATTATTTCAATTTTACAATGACATTCTCTGAGCAAAAACCTGCACTCCTTACGAAGGGCTTGGTCTTCCATGCTAATGAATGCTATTGCAAGAAGTGAAGAGCCAAAGCACTAACACCCAGCTGTGACCACCCCACACAAGATCTGAAGGGGTTAAGGTGAACAGGTAGGCCAATTAACTGCCCAGGCTGAACTTGGAGGAGGAGCCAGGTAGCAGGGATTAATTAGAGAGGAGGCTCAGCTGGACAGGAATAGGAGGGGCCCGTATAAAGCCCAGTATCTGAGAGCGGCTGAGGGCTGAAAGGAAGTAGCTTGCAGTCACTCCCTAGGCCCTGGTCTACACTAGCAGGGCGGGGGCGGGGGTGTCGATCTAAGATACGCAACTTCAACTATGCAAATAGCGTAGCTGAAGTCGACGTATCTTAGATCGATTTATCTGTCCGTCCTCACGCCGGGGAGCCGACCGCTGCCGCGGCCGCTCCCCCATCGACTCCGCTTGCGCCTCTCGCAAGCTGGAGTACTGAAGTCGACGGGGATCGATTTATCGCGTCTAGACGAGACACAATAAATTGATCCCTGAAAGATTGATCTCTACCCTCCGATCCGGTGGGTAGTGAAGACCTAGCCTAGGTGAAGGGAGCTGTGTTTGGGACTATGGAGTGTCTATAGTCACTCCCTGAGAAGAGGGAGTTTGGGCTGGCAAACTCAGAGATAGGGGAAGCCAGGAAGGTAGGAAAGGCTCAGGGGAAAAGCAGTGAAGCACAGGATAGTGCAGACTTTGGCTGCTGATCAGAGGGTTCCTGAGCTGTAACCTGGAGTACAGGGTGGGCCCGGGATCCCCTACTAGTCACTAAAGTAGCAGCACAGGCCAGGCAGAGGAGAGTGGACTGCCTGGGAAAGTTTCTTACAAAAGACTTTGATACCCTGGAAGGGTAGGATGATAGTGGAATGAGAGGGGCTGCAGAGTGAGCGAGGATGATGGGAAGACTAGACCGTCAGAGGAGGGTGCAGCCCCTGGAAGGAGCTAATCCTCAGAGCGGCCAGGACTCAGGAGAAGGTGCCCATAGTGGAGAGAGGATCCTGTGACACCAGCACTCAGCATTTGCCCAACACTTATGCAGAGAGGTTTGTAGATAACATAGAGAAACATGTTTGGTGCTCAGAAATGTGAACAAACCTGTTGACCTCACCGGCAAGCTTCTCAAAAGGCATAAAGGCAGTTAGGTATCCAATTCCCATTGAAAATTAATGGGAGTTGGGTTCCTAACTCATTTGTGTTTTTGTGGCAATGAATTGAGCAGTGATGAGTAGCAGCATTAGAAGTTTTAGGGTTTTTTAAATTTTAAATGAGAGCTGATATTTTCATGTAGTCACATGACTCCAGCAGTTGTAGCTTTAAGAAAAACACCAAACATAACAGTTGGCAACTTTGCGAGCTTAAGTACTTAAATGCAATCCAGTGATTGCAAATGATGCACTGACCAGCCTGTTTTAACTTGCTTGGCTGGTTCACTCAAATGTGCTTAATGGCTGCACTTAGAAAAATCTGAGAATTGGGCAGTCAGCCATGAGAGCCAGCCACTGGCACAGAAATGTGTCCAAGGGCGCTAAGAAAACATTATATTCACAGCAAGCAGCTCAATTCTTCCCAAGATCGATGAGACACAGAGTCCTTGCCAGCCCACCAGCCTGCAATGCCCACCTTATTGGCTTGTGAGCAGAAAGCCACCATGGCTCAGCAGCCTGACCCATGAATGCTACAACACATTACTTATCAGCATTCACACAGGATCAAGCTGTGAGGCAAAGCTTCTATTGAAGTCAATAGGTGTTTTGCCTGAGATCAGTGGGAGTTTTGCCTGTGTAGAGACTGCAGAACTTTGCCCTAGACAAATTTTACATTTCTAAAAGCTGTCAAATATTTTCTACTTCTATTTTCAACTCCTGAATATTAACAAAACTCTCCATTAAACTGTCCAGCCATTCTCAAAGGGCCAGATTTCATTTAGCCCTCTACAGGGGCATATGTGGAGGACAAAAAAGGAGCCTTAACTCCACAGAATCCTGACCTCCCCTGGCCCAATGGTCCCCACACCATGCACCACTCTGCACCTGCAGGAGGGAGTCTGACTCCTGGTCAGAGTTAATACCTTCTTGGGCAATACATGAATGGATGCAGACGAAGGATATATCTGTTTTTGTTTGTAATCTACACAGGTTCTATTAACTTTCAGCAATGACAGAGAAAGACAGTACCATCTTTCAGAACTCCAGGTCAAACCTCCAGCTGGGCAAGTTCTTCCTCTATGTCCAAATACTGCCTTTAACCTGTGTAGCCTAAGTCCATCCCAGCCCGAAAATCCCGTTGTATGAGACAGTGTGTAGTATGTCCCATCTGGGTCTCATGAGGTTCATGAGTGATTGGTCCTGAGACCAACCCGGGCAGCCCCATCCCAACCACCTTCTTCCCCAGTGGTTCTACAGGAAGCAAACACACAAGGGTCGGTGATCAAGCACAACATGTTCATCTGGGCAAAAATCTATCTATATTATACGGTCTCCATCACTGTAGTATGTGAGCACCCCATAATCCTCATAGTATTTATCCTCACAGCATTCCTGTGCGATAGTAAGTGCTATTATCCCCTTTTTACAAATGGGGAACTGAGGCACAGTGAAACTAAGTGGCTTGCCCCTGGTCACACAGGAATTCTATAGAGGAGCAAGGATTGAACCTGGCTCTCCCAAGCCCCAGGCTAGTACTCTAACCACTGGACCATCCTTCCATTCAAATCCAGCTGCAAATGAGAGATGGATAAGTAGTGGTAATCTGGAAGGAAAGGGAGCAAACTCAAGAGAAAAGCAAATGCTGATGTTCTCCTTATACCCCCAAAAGGGAGAACCTTTAAATTACTACTACCCTACTACTTTACACTTTCAGTTCATAGGCTTTTAGCAAATATTCTCTTCCCTGCCAAAAATATTGTAGCAGACTGAACACTCCAAAGGTGATGTGCAGAAAGATCAAAAAAGGCATAAGGTCAAATTCACTCTAAATCAATGGAGATGCACTAGGGATGAATTTGTTCCACGAGATTTTAATCTGGTTGGCCCCAACTGCAGAACTCTCACTCACCTTGGTGAGCACTTACTCATGAATCATTCTGGTGGCATCATTTGCGGGTATGAAATATACGTATCTATTTGTATGAGTAACTGTTCACCAATGTGAGGAAGGATTCCACGACCAAGCCCCTAACAGTCCCCCCACAAACACCTGCAATACCACCTTACTTTGATTTCTTTCCAAGAATTACTAACCCCAAAATGAATATACAGCAGTGATGTGGCATCCATTCATATGTGCTTAAGTTTCACTGCAGTAAACAGAACTATACACGTGCTTAAAGTTAAGCATGTGCTTATGCGCTTTGCTGAATAGGAATGGACTAAAAGCACATTTTAAATGCTTTGTTGAAAGCCATTATTTCCTTAATCATCATCTCTGAGGGACAGTGACCTTTTACCGACAGTGAATGTGGGAATTTGGCTTATCCCCGGATAAGCAATTTGTGTATAGTTCCCACAGGTGCCAGTGGGTAGCATGCATTTCAGTCCTGCTTCACCTCAATTAGCATTTTGTTCAGAGGTACCTTTCTTCCACCTTGCAGGAAATAATAAAAATTCACTGATGCATGAAATACATGGACTATACAACTAAGCTTGATTTTATGTATACAAAAAGTGTCTAGCTTTAGAACAAAAAAAGAGGGAGGGGGAGGAAGAAGAGGAAAGACTCACTCAAAGTGATATCAAGAGTAAACAAGCTAGGTCTATATATCTGGCACCATGAGGCAGTCAGCATTCCTTTCAATATGACACACAATTAGATTCCAGCAGACGAAACAGAAAATAATGATTATGATTGCTGATGCTACAGCCCATAGCAGACTTGCATTAGTTTAAGTAGCTGGGTGTATGCCAGCCTCATTGCACAAATAGCACTGCCTCTTCTATAGGAATCTGAAGAGAAAGAGAGTACTAATAGCTTAACGGTGACCTTTCACACATGCCATCCAGGTGAATCTGACAAGTCTTTTGGCTGTAATGGAACAGGTCACTATAGGCCAATCTCATGGAAGTTACGCACGATTCATGCAAATAGAGATTTTTTTCTTACACATATGAAATAAGTTTCTCTTGAGTAAAAAGTATAGTAAGCACTTTATTGGTTTACTTAACCCTTTCCCCACATGGTAAAAAATAGCCAGCTTTCCATTATTCATTGTTAATTAGCCAATCAGCTAATATGAAACTTGAATTTTTAGCATGTAAGCTCCATGTGGCTATCTCAAAAATTGTAAATGTTTCTTAAAAGAGAAGGTGGATTAATTAAGGCTGGCTTAGGATAAGTGAAAGTGATTAGTAGTGCTTTGCTTCTGGATTGAGTTTTCCATGGTTAGAGTATTTACTATTGAATAATAGTGTTTGTTACAGACATTGCTGTCGTAAAAGATCTACATCTCCTTGTTTCCTGAAGCTGAAAAATAAACTGCATAAACACAAAATGATCACTACATTGTGATATAAAAAGGAATGGGAAGTTCATGCATGTATGTGAAAGCATGTTTCAAATAAATCAATATAATAGATACAAATACTGTCAGAGCAGCGTAAAGGGGAATGAGTGTATTTGAGGATCAGGCCCCAGGATTCTAATCAGCCATCACACAGCTGAAAGTTCTAAAATTGTAGCCAGAATTCTCCTCCATTTCTTCAGAATAGCTAGCCTGACTAAAGGAAATAGAGTAGAACTGGGTTTAATCTTCTAAATAACTGTTATCCCCTGTAACTAATCATGAAAGTTTTAAACCAATATCAGATTTCATGCTTACTCAAAATACCAGAATGTGCTCTGTCACAGAAATATAATCTTACCGTACAGAAATCTGTCAGCTAAAATGAGTGGAAGACTGAGCATAACATGAACTGCAGTATACTTTTAATCTTCAAAACACAAAATTTCAGCCTAAAGATCAGTCCACGAAATAATAAAGAAAAAGAATACACAGCCTTCTTTGTACACTGAGATTCCCCTAGTGAAAGCAAATGAGAAGATCTTTGAAAAGAAGGATAAAGAATTCCATGTAGTTATCTAGCTGAGGTCATCTGGAAAGTTGAAGGAAAATGTTTAAGTTTAATGAAAGGGAATCATGTATGACTCAGATGAGACACTCACATTAGGATTAGCAGAAACTTTCTCATCCTGAAAGACACTTCAAGGCCCAACTGTGCTTCCACTGAAATCAAAGGCAAAATTATCATTGACTTCAAGGTGCAGGATAAGACCCTAGCTTATCTGATATTCACCTGCATTGTGTATCCCCCCCAACATTAAACGTCAAAATCACAGCATGCTGATTATTGTGCTAACAAATGCAATGCATTATGACATAAAAATGTATGCTAAAATACAATAGTTCCTACAACAAATGCAATGCATGTGTCAGGTCATTTTTTCTACAAGAGTTAGAAAGCCTGAGTTTGCACTCATTTACCCCCTTGGAAGTCAATGGCGATGCATGGATCTGATTTAGGGGAGATTTTGGTCTATGTACTGTAATTCTCCTAGCGACCAGATGCACGTCTTATACGATACATAGAAACATACAAAGTATCTTGATCACCGTATCTACATCTAATGTATCACAACAATAGCATCAGGATGGAGGAGTGGAATAGGTCTCTAACACTGATTTGTTCTTCAAGTATCTGGGGTATGGGTGGAGTTTTTTTAAGCATACAATGCCCTATGATGCTACCATGGACTCATCATCAAATGGAAGGAAGTTCCATGGCTCATGCACACTGCACAAGATACCTATGAAAACAACATAATGGATCATTCCATGAAACCAGACAACCTCGTCCTAATGTTCTGAGTTTATCCTTGGATGCCAGACAGAGCAACAAATGTCTCCACAAATTCAAGCATGATTGACGAAATAACATTCTTGAGCCTGAGACAACATGGACCATAACAATGCCTCTAAGTATGCATTAAACAAATGTTTTAATCATATAGTATATTCTTATTTTTTTATATTTTCATTTGTGCTCTCACTGTCTTGCCTTATCATCTGTTCAAAATTGAATTGATGAATTTGATATCTTTACTATTGCTCTAAACTATAAACATGTTTGCCATGCTGGCATGTCCATCTGGCACAAATTTTCCTGGTTTGGAATTGCATTCTGTATGCCTCCCCTTTCTTTAGTCTCTTAAGTATTTCCCCACTAAATCATATGGTAAGCCAAGTTCAGCACAGGAATTAACCTCCTAAAGCTCTGCAACTCATTTCCTTCTCACTTGTTCTCAGTATGGTTTCCTCTTCTTCTAAGTCAAGGGGATCAATTTGAATTTTCCTAGATTAGTCTCAACCCTGTTTTGAGCACAGTTGCCATGATTCTTTATTGACGGTGGTGTTGGACTTCATACAAGTGTAGCCAGCTGCATCATTAGTCATTTCAATAATTTCTGGCCCAGTTTTAAACAATTTATCAGAAGGCTTGTCAGTTATATGTTGCCATTATTTATTGTGTAATTCTAACACCCTAGCTCTGCCTCCCTAATCCTACCAGCCCTACAAGATGGATCCGCTATCAGCATATTTTTAGCCTTAACTCATGTAAATGTTGTACATTAAATAGCACTTCTAATAATCTCACTACTCTTCCATTCTCCATCCATTTTCTATTCATTGTCATCATACCATGTTACTGTTTCCCCCTCCCCTCCATCTTTCTTGGTTTTTTTCTCCTGATAGCTTGATATTTAGCACCAAAGAAAGTGCTTTTAGGAATTCTTAGCAAATAGAGATATTTACATTCACAATCCCACTTTCATTAATACTCCACATTGGAATCTCCCTGTCTCTTTTGTTAAAAAATCCTCAGTTGCTATGTAACTTCTGAAAATGTTGCTAGGAGTTCTAGCATGCAAATGTGCAACTGAAGTCCCACCACACATTGACCAGATTTGTAAAGTACTCTAAATTCTCTATTTAGCGGATTCCACAGAAAGTTTACAATTTTCTTCATTTAAGTTAGTCGCTACTGAATCCCATAGTAATTATCTGTGATATATGCATGCACTATTGACAAATGTCTTGTTGACTGCTAATTGACTTAAAAACATCAAATGATCGGATGTTTATTCATCAAACAATGGAAGCCAAAAAGTGAACTTCAAAACAATTAAGGAGTACTTACTGTGGCAGAGAGTTGTGGCCCATTCAATTGTGCATGCAGGATGGCTTCATTGATTGAATTCCTGATTCCCAGAAGTGCAAGTTCCAGATCATGAGACCCAGCCATTTCATTAGTCAGATATTCCAGTGTTGAGATATACTCCCTCCATTGAGTATCCAGCTCTGACACACTGGCCAAACAGCCCCGCATTACATTTAGACAATATCCCATGCAAGGTCTGATTAGTGTCAGTCCTTGGCAATGTGGACAGTACTGCATCTTCACTAGCGCTTTGCTACATTCCTTTGTAATAGCGGCATGTTCAGTTGTGTTTATCACTTCAATGCCCATATTGAGGGCCTGGTTTAGCATCCTACTTGCCCAAAGAGATTTTGACAGCTCTGTAACTACTTCTTTAGAATAACGTCCAAAGGGATTTATGTCTTGTCTTGTTAGTCGTAGACACTCAGTATATTCCTCTGATAAATCTATAATTCCAGGGTTTATTAGTCGACTGTAAACAAAAGGAAAGAGACTGTCGAAGAACCGTAAAACTGCATTTTCCACTGTAGTCTCAGCACCCAAAATATATAGAGAGAGGTCTGTAAAAAGTTCTTTGACAGGCTCTGCAGCTTCTTTTGCCATGGCTCTGTAAGCCGTCTCAAACAGGGAGGTTGTGTGATTCTCTGCAAAGCGAAGCAATGACTCAAAGGCCTCTGCAAAACATAGACACGTTAGAGGTTGATAGAAAAGTGGTTTATAACTTATTGATGCACAGGGACACGGATAATAAAATTATATGACTCTGGCAGATTGCCCCAACAAGATTACCAGATTCTGACTATTTAGTGCCTCATCCGCAGCCAATTGAAGTCAATGGAAATATTCCCATTGCTTTCAATAGGCTTTGGTGCAGGCCCATGGGCAATACTTGGCAGGGCAAATCCACACAGCTTTAGTAGCTGCCATTGTATGTGGGCAGGTCCATTTGGTACATTTCCAAAGCAACACTCTTTTTGACCAATAAAATGACATATATCCAGCTTACAATGAACAGTCTGACATTCTAGTAACAAGTAACAAGTGAACCAAGAAATCAAACATCAAATTCCTGAATCGGCAAAAACCCTTTTGATGCAACCTATGTCTTGCTGTTATGTGACAGTAAGGCAAGCTGGTAGGATTGCTTTATGATGAAATACACTGCAATTGTAAGAACCGAGTTCTACAATAACTGCTCTACCATGCAGTATAAGCAATTTTATAATATTTGCATTTAATAAGAGGGAATATTCTTGTTCACTAATGCATAGTATCTTTGTTTTCACACTTTGCTCTCAGTCTTGTCATTCAGCAGTCCATATCATTATCAGAATCAGTGATGAAGCTTTATAATATTAAGTCTAAAAAAGCCCAGTTGACAGTAAGAATCACTTAAATGACCAAATATTTCAGTCAATAGAGACTCCCATCTTAGACCTGCACTTCTCAAATATTACCATATTGAAATGACTTGATGAATAACTTAAGGACTCTATGCCATGTGACTAAAACACTCCTTGATACCATAACCATTGGCTAGTGTTTTATTTGTTTCCCACCTCACATAATCTAGCTGCTACCCCATAGAACTATTGAAATCATGCATCAAAAAGACAGAAAAACAAGCCATTTACATCCCTCTAAAGACCATTCAGGTTTACAAAACATACACTTGTAATGATTTGGAATTTTGATGTGGAAAGTGCATATGTACTAGAATGAAGATTAAATAAGAACAGCCATACTGGATTAGACCAAAGGTCCATCTTGCCCAGTATCCTGTCTTCCGACAGTGGCCAATGCCAGGTGCCCCAGAGGGAATGAATAGAACAGGTAATCATTAAGTAATCCATCCCCTGTCGCCCATTCCCATTTTCTGGCAAACAGAGGCTAGGGACACCATCCCTGCCCATCCTGGCTAATAGTCATTGATGGACCTGTCCTCCATGAATTTATCTAGTTCTTTTTGGAATCCTCTTATAGTCTTGGCCTTCACAACATCCTCTGGCAAAGAGTTCCACGGGTTGACTGTGCGTTACGTGGCTCCTTTTGTTTGTTTTAAACCTGCTGCCTATTAATTTCATTTGGTGCTAGTTCTTGTGTTATGAGAAGGAGTAAACAACTCTTCCTTATTTACTTTCTCCCTACCAGTCATGATTTTATAGACCTCTATCATATCACCACTTAGTCATCTCTTTTCCAAGATGAAAAAATCCCAATTTTATTAATCTCTCCTCATACGGAAGCTGTTCCATACCCCTAATCGTTGTTGTTACCCTTTTCTGAATCTTTTCCAATTCCAATATATCTTTTTTGAGATGGGGCGCCCACATTCAAGATGTGGGCATACACTGGATTTACATATAGGCAATATGATATTTTCTGTCTTATTATCTATCCCAGGGGTGGGCAAACTATGGCCATGGGCCACATCCGGCCCGCGGGACCGTCCTGCCCGGCTCCTGAGCACCCAGCCAGGGAGGCGAGCTCTGGCCTTCCCCCCGCATCCTCAGTGCGCCGCCAGTGCTCTGGCCCACTGCTCCTGGGCAGCTCTGCAGCAGCGTGGCTGGCTCTGGCGGGGCCTAAGCTCCTGCCGCTCTGAACGGCTGGTAAGGGGGCGGGGTTGCCAGCTCCTGCGGGGCAGCGTGTCTAGCTCCAGTGGGCCGTGCAGGCCGCGCTCTGGGCGGCGGGGCTACAAGCTCCTGCAGGGCAGAGTGTCTAGGTCCAGCAGGCCGTGCGGCTGCCAGACACACTGCTCTGAGCGGCATGGTAAGGGGGCGGGGAGCGGGTGGGTTGGATAAGGGGTAGGAGGTTCTGGGGACACTCAGGGGATGGGGAACGGGGGGGTTGGATAGGTGTGGGAGTCCCAGGGGTCTGTCAGGCGGGGGCGGGGGGGAAATAGGGTGCTGGGCAGTCAGGGTGGGGGATCTTGGGAGGGGGCGGTCAGGGGACAAGGAGCAGGCGGGGTTGGATGGGTTGGGAGTTTTGACGGGGGCAGTCAGGGGGCAGAAAGTGGGTGGGGGGGTCGGATAGGGGGTTGGGCCAGGCTGTTTGGGGAGGCACAGCCTTCCCTACCCAGCCCTCCATACAATTTTGCAACCCTGATGTGACCCTCAGGCCAAAAAGTTCGTCCACGCTTGATCTATCCCTTTCTTAATGATTCCCAACATTCTGTTTCCAAAATTCTGTTCCCTTTTTTGACTGCTGCTGCACACTGAGTGGATGTTTTCAGAGAACTACACACTTCACAGTCTGCTTTGGACTTAACAATCTTGAGTAGTTTTGTATCATCTGCAAGTTTTGCCGCCTCCCTTTTGACTCCTTTTTCCAGATCATTTATGAATATGTTGAATAGGACAGGTCCCAGTACAGATTCCTGGGGGACCCCACTATTTACCTCTCTCCATTCTGAAAACTGAATAAAGCTTGGCATATAAAAAACAACCTTGGATAAGTCTGGGCAGTAGCTCAAAGAGTGCTTGAGAGGTAAACGTTAAAGTTTCCATTTCACAATGCTGTGACTAGGCTGCTGCTTCTTGCAGAACAGTGCTTCAGGGGAGGTTAAAGAATAAGATCAAAGCACAAACTGCTCTTACAGAGGGCCCCAGCGGATGAGTAGTGGAGTAATGTAGGTGCAGGTACTACTCTGACAATTACTTTCTCAATATTAACCTCTGCTTGACTTGCTTTTTAGCTGGAGGCTGGGGAAGGGTTTGGGGAGAAGTTTGCTGCACATCACAAACAAGAAAACAAAATTACATCCAATTAAAACAATCTATAGTTGATCTTTTCCCTACATCACTTTACACCAGCTGAGGCTCTTGCCTGAACAAGTTTATTGGCCTCAACCCAGCAGTTCCATGTAGTCTGGTAACATTTGGAACAAACTGCACTTTCTCTTATAGGGGGGCTCAGCAGAGGCGTAGCTGGGGTGCTATAGGCCAGGATTAGCATGCATTGGCAGAACTATGTTGAAAAACTTGAACAGTGCCTTTCCGTATTATGGCTGCCCGTGCTACTACTCCCTCCATGATTGGATTTTAATGCGCATGACAGCAAAGGGTACTATTTAACTAGGCTGATAACTCAAGGTGTCCCACAGTACATTGTGTAAATCAGTATTTTAGCCACTATTTTTTAAACCCAGGCTTGCCTTTCATCTGACAGATTGGAACAACTGCATCACAATCACTCCAGCCATCTCCATGATATTACAGCAACTAATACCATGGAAGATTTTTTTTTGTTAAAAAAATCCTAGAATGTAAGAATGCAGCTAGAATTTGGTTTAAAAAGAAAAAGTTCGCTCTCAGGCAGAGCCAAGTTGCAGCCTGAAGCAGATTTTTACAGCTATGTTACAAAATTCTGCAAATGGGGTTTATAATGGAAATACTGACACAATCTTAACTCTAACATAGTTAACTACATAGCACTGTGCTAATAAATGATATTTTCTTTGCCAAGACACCCTATTTAATGTTTTTTGTTTGCTTTATTTTATTCTAGTGGAAATCTGAACACTATTTTTATTTGACTGAAACCATTCAAAACAAATATGTTAATAAAAGAAAAAGAGGAAAGCATTAAGGCCCCTTTTTGTGTTCTTTTCTATTACGGATATTGAACCTTATAGCTGCAGTATGGGGGAAAAGATTGTTCTCCCATGTCATATCAGCGCCTGCAGATTCTCACACTGTCATTTTACATATCTCACCCTTAATCATGTATTGCAACAATTGTCCAAACAGGACTGAATGAGACATGCTTAAAAGCCAGTCTAAGGCTAGGTCTACACTAACCCCCCCTGTCGAACTAAGATACGCAACTTCAGCTACGTTAATAACGTAGCTGAAGTCGAAGTCTCTTAGTTCGAACTTACCTGTGGTCCACACGCGGCGCGCAGGCTCCCCCGTCGACTCCGCCTGCTCCGTTCGCAGAGCAGGATTACCGGCGTCGACGGGGGAGCACTTCCTGGTTCGATTTATCGCGTCTAGACAAGACGCGATAAATCGAACCCAGAAGATCGACTGGACTCCTCCGACGCGACGGGTAAGTATAGACGTACCCTTAGGCATCCTTAAGAAGTTACGGTTGAATGAGAGCGCACCTTTCCTGCCCCCTCACCTCTATACCATACCCTTGGCCTTTCCTGCATGAGGAACAAGGGACTGAGACCAAAAATCAACCAGCCAGCATGGACACTTCACAAAACAAGTACTGACACAGCAACCTCTTATGCAAGTGCTTAACAAAGCATGTAAGCAGGCTCATTCAAGTCAAAGGAACTGCTCATGAGCTCAAAATTAAGCATGTGTCTAAGACCATAAAGGATCCAGGCTATACCCACTATGCTATCAGATCACAACAATGTGGCTTAAAAAATATCTAGGACTAAGTTGTAGTTTTGTGGCTCAAGCGGTTAAAGCTCTGTTAAAACAATAGCGTATGAAAAATGACAGCAGTAACTAGAGGGAGATTTTCAAAAGCAGAAGGGGCAAAATGGCATCTAAATCCCATTAAAAGTCTATGGGATTTGAGCACATAACTCCTCAAATCTCCCCCTGAATCTGCACTTTAAGGGTAAGTTTATGATCAAGGTTAGTAGTGGAATATGTTGACATTGTGCTATGACTATCAATCTGCTTCTAATGTTCACATCATCACTGCCATACAGTCTCATTCTTCTGAAACTGAGCTTATTCAACATTGAAATTACCATGTTGACTAGAGGCCACATTGTACAAGGCGCTGTATAGACAGTAAATGACAATGCCTGCCCCAAAGGTCTCAACTAGTAAAATAGCTTTCACCAGCTTTATTGGGACATTAGGTTGTTAGCAGATGACAATACACTTTATTTCTAATCTTTTTGTTGTGAAAATTCTACACTCCATAAAAACAAAAATTAAAATGTAATGAAATAGAAAGGTTTCTGACAATGCCACTTATTTCCTAGTGTGATGGGAAGAAAGTCAGCTGTAGATAGTACCTCCTGGAAACTAAACTGAAGTGTGCCAAGTTCACAGTATGAAAAGAATATTTTTGTTCATTTTAGATGTGCAGTGAAGGGCTGTAAGTATATTAAATGACATTTGATTCAACCACACACACACAAAAAGGAAAACTGTCACTTTTAGGCACTCAACAATCTTGAAGGAAGGAAATCTGTGTGCTTTTTTCCATTGTTATAAAACACTATGAAAGCCCTGGATTGGCTGAATAGCCTTAGCCCTCTAATTAAGAATAATAGGGCCTCATGCAGTTGAATGGGTTCTGTAACAATGGACAGTTTCCACTCGGATTGTACAAAGGAAGCAAGCTGACCATCTTGTTTGAAAAGTTTTTAATTATATACTTTTAATTCACTTTGTGGAGTATGTTGTATGATGTTTATAAATTACTACAAAGCTTTCCCCTTATCTGAAACAGCGGGTGCTCATTTGTGGAGTCTAATAGAAAGTGTTGGAGACATTTATAGATTTGCAAACGATCATTCTAAGCCTGATCCAAAGCTCAGTCAAGTCAACAGAAAGACAGACACGGACAGGCTTTGGATCCAACCCTTTAACTGCAATATATATTTCAACACAATTTTACAAGTCGTTTCTATTATGAAAAGAGATGATCCTGAAACAATGGAATGCCCCTGAACTTGGGGCCATTCAAATTGACTCAAATTTTGTATCTTCTCTATCTCTTGTTCTAAAATATGCAGGGGAAATTAGCTTTATTTTCAGGTTCATTACCTGCCCATTTCAATTTGAGCCCATGTGAAATGTGAAACTCGGGATGTTTTCAGCCAACTTTTGAATTTTAAAACTATATGAGCTATATAATGAAAGCCAAGCAATGACATCTTCCATGGGGAGAGTTTTGCTCAAGTTGTTTATCATGCTCACAGTGTACTTGACAGTGCGGTTGACGTTGTGTCTGATGGCCCAACACAGCTGATCAAACACAGCTCACCTCTGGAAACTTCCCATCTGAACTGCTGGTCCTTTAAAATTAGCTTCTGGAGATCAGCCAAGTCATTACAGATTCCAGACTGTCTCTGCTTGTGCACTGGAGGTGTAGAAACTCGAATGCCTAGCAGCTGATTATTTTGTACACTGGGGTTCTCTGCTGATTCCCAGTGCTAATGCACAATAAGAAATAATGCTTGATGCATGGCCCAACAAAAGAACAAACTTTCACCGAGACACACAAGGTGGGTGAGGTAATATCTTTTATGGGGCCAACTTCAGTTGGTGAGAGAGACAAGCTTTCAAGCCACACATTACCCTCACCTACCTTGTCACTCTAATATCCTGGGACTGACATGGCTGCAACTATACTACATACTAGGGTGACCAGATGTCCCATTTTTAAAGAAACAGTCCCATATTTAAGCCCTCCTGCAGGTGTCCCGACTTTTTCTTAAAAACGGGCAAATTGTCCCGTATTTGCTGTCTCCCTACCGCCCAATCAGTACTGGTGGCCCTGCTGCTGGCTAGATCCCTGCTCACGAGCTGCCCACCCACCAGCGGTAAGTGGGGGGGAGGTTTCAGTGGCCGATGATGGGGGTGTGCACGTAAGACTGGTGGCAGGGCGAAGACGCAGCGCACAAGGCCGGATGCTCCCCGTTGGTCCATTAGCTCAGCCCCCTCTGCGTGCCAGCTCTTAGCCAGCAGGGCCCCACCCTCCATCCTGTTTCTGGCCGATGCTGGCTGTGTACTGTGAGCTGTGGGCAAGTGCCCTGTGAGTGTGGGCAAGTGTCAGGAGGCGACCAGTTATGGATCACCTCTGCTGCCCACCCAGCCCTTTGCATGCTCCCCCTCTCACTGCCATCTCCCTGGTTTGTCCCTTCACCACCTCCAGCCCTGCTGCTCCTACATATCCCCCTGAGCAAGGCGTGCCCCACTCCCAGCGCTGTGCAGAGAACCAGCCCCTGGTCGGAGCGCTCAGCTCACCAACAGCCTGGCCGGCAGGCTCCTTCCTTCCCCCACTGCCTCTGGCTGGGCCGGCACCCCGGGAAAGCCCAAGGCCCTCTGGCCCGGGGCACTGGCCAGGAGGATTGAGCCCTGCATGTGCCAAACCTCTGCACAGCGCTTGCACGGGGCAGCCTCTCTGCCCCTCAGCTAAGCGCTGGAGTGGCAGTGGGGAAGCTATTTCCAGCCTGTTCATGCCCCAAACCTGCAGATTCCACAGCAGGCCCCTGGGCAGGGACTTAGCACCCTCTTCAAGTCTTCAAGTACAAAGGGAGCTGTAGGGGTTCAGCTGTTTGTGCAGAGAGTGCTTGCAAGTCCTGGAATCTGCACAGGGTGGCTGAGGCAGATTCAGGAAATATGTACCAATGCACCCGTCACTGCACAGCTACCACCTTTCAGAGAATATTCTACCCCTCTTCTGAGAGTTTCCTGTGGAAGGAGGCCCTCAGTAACGATGTAAACAAAATATATCACTTACACAAATTGGGCCAGATCCTCATTTTGTATAAATCAGTGTTGCACCCCTGAAAGCAATGGACCTATGGTGATTTACTCAGGCCGGGGATCTGACCCATTGTTGTGATTTCTTGTGTTATTTTTAAATGGATGTATCAGTGTTTCAGTGCATGCTGCTCTACACAACACTAATAATTCATTATACCATGCAATAACTGAACAGATGCTGCATTTAAGCAAAGTTATTTTTAAAAAAATCCTTTTAACAACCAAGCCATGATATTAACTCTAGTAAGCACATTTAATAGCCATCAGAAGCAAAAATACAAGCAACAGAATACAAAAATACTTATAAATGTAAAATGTGCATACAGTGTAGCATAAGGAAGCAAACGTGACAAATTCAAGTAGCACTGTTATTTGTTTAGCTCTAATATAGTCTCTTAAAGCCACACTAATATTTGGCTTATTAGCCTTTGACTCCTTGCACTGATTACAAAGCTGCAAGCTGACAGAAACCACAGTATGTAGAATAGGTGCTTTTGAATGCTTTTAGGTCCTTCAGGCTCTCTCTGTGATTCTTACAATGTTGGCTAAGTTACAGTACAACATCTAGACATCCTTCAGCAACAGGATTACAGGTCAACATTTTGTTCTCAGTTTGACACAGAGCTTTATGTACGCAAGACAAATTCACAGTTACTGGAGTTACACCTACAACCCTCTGTTGTCTGGCAATGAGAATTACCGATAAGAATAAAGGATGAGCCAACCTCTTGAAGTTTGGATGTTCGATTTGGTTCACAGCAGGGTAGGAAAAAAGTCTATGATTTTTTTTACATTTAAAAAAAATCTTGGGCTTTTTAAATCAGATTTTTGTATTTTGTTATTTATATTCTAATATTTTTCTTTTAAAAAATAAACATCTTTAAAATTAAATCTAATTTAATATGCTAAGGCCTAAACTTATTATAATCTCTTAAAACATTCAAATAATAAATATGCTGAATTCATCATTCTTTATCACAACCTTTGAGTTAAAGGCTGCTTTTCTACAGAAAGGAAGAATCAGGGGACAAACGTGTAACTTTTGTGTTCAGACTTTATGAATATGGCACAACAGGTCATGTACTGTAATTAAGGGCTTGTTTGTTTTATTAAAATAAATTTTATATGCTGTTATGTGTTTAAGTAAATTCCAGTTACCATCCTAATGAAGCTTGACACAAATCATGAGGAAAAAGTTAAATATGTAGTAAATAAGCAATATATCATTCATCTTTTCCTAAAAATGTACAATAAGAATCTGAAAATATTAAGCTCTATAATTGCTTAAATAAACGTATATAGTTATAGTGTATCCTCCTGGGTAGCAAAAAGATGTACCAAATCTAGTGTAAAGGCTCTATTTAGTTGTAAATCACTGATTTAATGGTTATATCAACCAATGAGACTGCATCTTCCTGTAGAAAATAACTGAAGTGCAAATGGAAAAGTTGATTAAAATCAATTATTTAAATTGAGGCTTTTCACCTGGCAATTTAAATCATGATTTAAATCTCTTTGATGTAAATCAGTCTACCCAGGTTCACAGCGGTGTCATCCAAATGTATATGGATAGCTATCATTTGGAAAGCTCAAGAGATCAGGCTCTCATTTGAGACTTCCAGAACTTCTGCTAACAGCAATAAATTTAAAAGAAATGGAATTTTAATTTCAGGTTTAGCCTGATTTTCTATCTTGAGTGAAGGATGAAAGCTCTTTATTCATGTTAAATCGTCATGTATGTTATTAGTTTTACACTGGCAGGCCATATGGACCATATGGATGTAGTTGCTGTTGATGAAGCTGACAGCAGAAACAATTAACATATGTAAAGAACAGGGTTATATCAGCAATCTTGTGGCAGCAAAATGCCCATAAGGCAGGAAATTCAAGTTGCAAGTGTGCTCCCAAAGCCCTCAGGCCAATAGGAGCTGCAAACACTCAGCCCTCCCTCCCTCTTCCCCCGGACAAGAGGAAGGCCTTCATGTTGCTCTCTAGTGACCCCCTCTGGCATATATTGAATGGAGCTAAGAGATTCTAAGGGTACGTGTAACTGCAATTAAACACCTGTGGCCAGCCTGGGTCAGTTGACTTGGGCTCTCGTGGCTCAGGCTGCAGCTCTGTAAAATTGTGGTCTTGGGTTAGAGCCTGAGCTCTGGGATCCTGTGAGGAGTGAGAGTCCCAGAGGCTGGGCTCCAGCTCGAGCCCTAACATCTATACTGTGATTTTATAGCCCCGCAGCCCTAGCCCTAGCCCTGCGAATACAAGTCAGCCAGCACAGGCCAGCTGAGGCTGTTTAATTGCTGCGTAAACATACCCTAATGGGTGCT
Source organism: Chelydra serpentina (assembly GCA_037349315.1). Classification (NCBI taxonomy): domain Eukaryota; kingdom Metazoa; phylum Chordata; order Testudines; family Chelydridae; genus Chelydra; species Chelydra serpentina. The sequence continues at coordinate 4,492,938 of JBAIAC010000023.1, forward strand.
ATATCCAGACCTCTTCTGCTACTGGGAAAGTGACTACAACTCAGGTCACTTAAGTGGGGAAAATAGGGACTCCAACGAGATAGGAGAGAAAAAATGCAGAGAAATCGTATCCTAATTTTTCTTTATTTAAAACAAGTTTAGTTATCATCATGAATTTTCTATTAGCATAAACTAGGGGCCGTAAGCCCAATGGCTAGATCCTCAGCTAGTGTAAATTAGTGTAGCTCTACTGAAACCACTGGAACTGTGTAGTTTACAGCGTTGAGGATTTGGCCTAGTACTTCTAATAATAGTTTGAAAAAGCACATTATTTTCTTCTTTAAAAGAGGTCAGCATTTCCCTTGGATAATGCATAGTTACAGGTCTCTTTTCAAAGGTCACAAGTTTGGAAATGGATATTCTGGTATATGACAATCTTCCCATATATCTCAATTCGCCATTCTTTTACACCAGTGCAACTCCATTGTAATGATTACAATGGAATTACACCACCATAAATCAAAGTGTTACAGAGTGTAGAATCTAGCCCTCAGGTATGTCCACACTGTAGCGTAAGCCATGGGTTAGTATAACTCAAGTTAGCAGACCTTGGGTGTGTTAACTGTGAGTGTCTACACTCATTTGTAACCCCAGGTTAGGAATTGTTGAACCCCTGGTCCCAACCTGGGACTCCGGTGTCTACACTGCATTATGCGGGCCTGAGTCTCACCACTCACATCCCAGACTTCCTAACGCCCCCCAAAATGTGGCTACTCTAGCCTTTTGTTAGTGGTCCAGTGTGGAAAACTTGACTGTCCATGAAACTTGACTATCCAGAGGACAAAGACAATTGGCTTGTGGGATTGCAGAATACTTTTGGAGGAATCCCAGATCACGAGTCCAGTGGGACTGTATCTATACTGAAAAGCAAGAAGGCTAGAACCCTGGGTTCTAATTTGACTCAGGCTCGGATCCTTCACCCCCATGGGGTTCAGGGACCTTGGGTCTGAGCCCTGGGTTAGTGCAATTTGTGTGTAGGTGGAATGGGGGAAGGCTTGAGCCTGAGTTCGAACCATGGGCTTACAATGCAGTGCAGACACACTTTGAAAGCACAAGGAAAACGTGAGTTAATGGGCAGTTTATCCTGTTATTTATCTATTAATTTACAATCAGTTCAGCCATTTATCCAGGATACTGATTGTCTGATTCTTTTCACACACTTGGCTAAATCAGGAGTAATTGTAATGAAGTCAGTAGTTACACTGGTATAAAATCATTAGAAGGAAGATCAGAATCAGGCAAAATTTAGTGATATACATGACTTTATTCTAGCTGTCAAATCAATTCATTTGAATACATTCTCTGCAGCTAGGTTTTTTTTTAATGTTTACGGATGTTCAGTCTGGGCATTGTCTGGGCATTTAAAAGGACACTTGCTTCTCTCAGGGATGGGCAACTGGTGACTGCATCTGGCCCCCAGATCATTTTATTTGGCCCATACAGCCCAGCTTGTATTAGGTTGGGGAGGGGAAGGGAGGATCTGACCACTCCCCTGCATCCCTCCCCCTGGGGGCAGGACCTGACTCCCTGTAACATCACCCCTCCCAGACGACCAAAGAGTTTTAGTGGATTTTGTGTCCCTCTAGTACCTTAATGTTGCCCATCCCTGGCTTATCTGATTTTAATATGATCCTAAATTACTATGAACCTGGTGTTCTGGTACCAAACAGTTGCTTCAAAAGGAACAAAGCTAAATCCAAAATATATTGGCATTAGCTAGCAAAAGGGATTAAATGGGGGCAAAACACTTTGAAGTTATGCCAAGAGAGTGTCTTCTGACCTTTAATGGCAGCCATACCCTGCATAGACAGACAAAGCCAGCGTGTGACAGCTGCCCATAAACATATCTATTGCACAAAACAGCAGTCCAGTGCTCAATCAACATGAGCTAATAAACCTACACAGCAGACTATCTTGTATGACTCAATTACAGACAACCCAGGGGAAAAAAACAAACCAGGAACCTGCTATTGCATGTATAGGTAATGCCATTAACTGCCTCTAGGGTTCCATCTTTATCTCTAACATCAGCCACGATCCCTGTGATGAAATGGCTGATATTGCTCTTCATAAGAGCACATAAGAATGTGGTAGCTCCTTTCAATAGACATTGGCTCTTGGATTCTCTAGTCTGACCAATATGTGCTCAGTACAGCACCAAGGAGTGGAAATTTGTACAGTGCTTAATACTAAAAATAAAATAAAAAAATAAATAAAGCTTTTCCTATGCTCCCCTTACCTTGCAGTTGGTCCCCAGCCTAAGTTAGACTAGCCTCAAGGCTGCTGTGACTTATAACCAGCTGCCCAAGGCCTTTAAAGATTCTGGCAACCAGGGATAGCCAGATCACAGACACACTGTCTTGTCCCCTTTCCTTAGGGATGTCCCTTGCACCAGCAGCTGGGTGTGGGGGCACGGCTACAGTGGCTCTATGATATCTGCTGATTCCCCAGTAGAGGCCCAGGCTCTTCAGCTGAAATGAGTTTCCAGCAGGATTGTAAGGGGACTGATTTTCAATAGGAGTTGGATACCAAACTCCATTAGGCAACTGAAAAGCCCAGTTTAGGCATAAAAATCTCCATATATGTTTGGATATGGGGAGACACAAATTTCTTTTCAGAGTCAGTCAATCTGCAGGTTTTCTTCAACTCTAACTTTGATTTCATATTAAACCCGCCATTAAACAAATGGTGCTGGAAGGAAAAAACACATGGTTAAATTTTTGGTGAAACTGACAAACATTTGAAATAATTAGTGCTAGATTATTTTGTTTTTTCTGTATTTAATGCTGGCACCTAATAACAGTGACAGAAGCAATATCACCCAGCCAAAGACAGATCCATCACCTTCCAGGCTGGCAGCACAATGAGAAACAATTGGCTAGACATATAGATACAGGAGGCACTCGTGTTACAGAAACAATTTAGATCCAGATATATAGCTTCCTTGATGCTGGCTTAGCCATTTCCACATGAAATCAAATGGTAATTTTTGCAGTCCATATTTTGGAAATATTTCTGCACTGCTGCATATAGCCATCATAATACATCATTGCCAATCTTAGGAGTCCTCTTGCTTGACAATTAACAAAACAGCAATATACAATGAAGTCACTATTGGCTGCAGAAATATTAATCAAAGACACGGTCTATGGAGACCTGCATATACTTCAGTGCCAAGCTGCGTCTGCCAGTGTTCCTTGTGATGTCTTGATCATCATTTCTAAAGAAAATACTGGATGGAAGAGTTTATCCAAAAACTCCTCTCCAAGATTATGCGCTTAAGACAATTGGCTACAGAGGTTTTTACGTTCTTTTTTTCTACTGTTCACCATTTAGCCCATCTTCATTCTTCTGATAAATACAAACACTGACCAAGATTATTTATCTAAACAATTAAATTGGAATTGTTTATTATTTTGCTATAAGGCAATTCTATATAATTATATATTATTCGTATATGCTGTAATTGGAGATGGCAATTGTTTATTCCCTTTAAAGTGAGCAGATTAGAGTACAACTAGTTCATGTGAGTGGTGAAAAGGCTGGAGTCCAGATGTGGTGTAACCTTTAGTGACACTAGTGTGCTTCCGCTGACAGAAAAAGAAAACAAATAGTTCTACTATTGCAGTAGGAGTCAGAGGGACTTCTAATGTTGCAATGGGACGATGAGCTAGATGAACCAAAAGCCTTGAGGACTGCAGCTATCCATATTATTTCATCAATCAAAATACTTCTAATATCATTCACATGATCTAAACCAGCTGAATTTGAGCATGGTAGCTACTATTTTATGCTCTCAGCTCATTAGTATTAACAAGAGCTGGGCAAGTGCATTCAAATAAAAACTACAAATGTGCTTCAACGGTATTTATGAGCACTATTATTTACTTCTTTAGAACATCTGTGTTAGGAAAATATGTTCTCAAGAATGTGCAAGGAAAGGAAAATGCTGCAAATACGTATTTGCACACAAATAATCCTGTATATATGTATTCAGAGGTATCTATTCTGTTCATGTGGCTAGCTTGAAAGTTCTTTGTGGGTTTGGTAGCCACTCAAGTCAGGAAGCAGGCACAATACAATTTGATTTAGCTGACCAACCACACAAAATGGATAGTGAATATTTGAAGCAACATCTCCAGTGAGTAATCTATGAGCTATCCACTGGCTGAAATACATTTGCACAAATCATTTGTCAAATAACATTGACGAGCAAATATGTAACAATCAGGGCCAGCTCCAGGCACCAGATGACAAAGCACATGCCTGGGGCAGCGCCCTGTAAGGGGCGGCAGTCCGGGAATTCTGGGGCGGCCGCTTTTTTCTTTTGGCTTCGGCAGTTCGGCGGTGGCCATTTTTGTTTTGCCTCGGCAGTTCGGCGGCGGCCATTTTATTTTCAGCTAAATTAATTAACAAGCAAAATGCATTGAACAGACAGTTTGCTGAAAGAGTTCACCTAGCTCCGTACTTGGTAGAGATCAGTCTGTTTCAGGATTTGAACCCTGAGGGTTTGGACTCCACCATGAGTCATGGAGGATGGCACAAATCACTGTTGTACAGAGAGTTTTACAGGGATTGGGGGGTGGTCAAACGATCAATTTGTTTTTATGTTAAGGAATGTCCATTATGAGAAAAAAGTATGAAAATAATATTTCATCTAATAGATTGAAAGAGAACCAGTTTAGGATCTCTGAGCAGACTAATGAGTTGAACCGTCACTGGGTTTTGTCTCTTTGCCACCAACAATAAAAGGGAACTGAGGGAGGCACACTGCTACCCTTCCCTTTTTGCCATCACATGGGAGCATGAGGTGGCACATTTTCAGAGATAGGAAAGTTTTTGCAAAGGGCAGCATTTGAGCTAACTGGACCCTGAGACTAAAACTATATGCACAGATGCATGTTTGCATGGGGAAGTGAAGAAAGTGTCCCTTGACTTTTTTTGAAATACGCATTCTGGTAAAAAAAAAAATTCAACAACCTACAGAATATTTTAAAAAATAAAAATAAAAATTAGCCCAAGACAATTTTACTCCATGGGATTAGACCAGCACATCATTCTCAGTTACTCTTTAAATCAGGTCCTGGCTAAGGTTCTAGGTAGGATGGGGTATAATGTTTAAAAATTAGCAAGAAAGATTAAGTCCTTGATCCAACAATGGAATGAATTTCATTGCATTAGACCAGGCCTTAGGAGAACTTTGTCTGCCGTGACTGCTCTTCTCAAAGGTCACGGTGTTTTGAAGTTAGAATGGGTTGTTGTGCCATCACATCCGAGATGGCTTGATGGCTAATTTCAATATTTACAGCTATAATTCATTTGAGTGAACACAGCTTCCAGTGGCTTTGCAGCATTTTCCCATTGTTTTTCTATACTCTAACAGTCTGACTATTAAACTCTAACACACTTTTAAGAACTTTACTCAGTTGCTGCCAAAACACTTTTCAAAGGTGCAGCTCTTGAGGATTTCCATTTGGTGAGAGACCCAAGGGGAGAGCTAGATTTGAGGATACAGGGGACCAACAGAAGTTGGTTCAATAAAAGATATTACCTCACCCACCTGATCTCTCTATACGGTATACACACTTAGAGTTTTTAAAATATTTCGAAGACATAGCAGGAGCCTTCACCCCTGAACCTTTGTAGATATTTGCCAGTACAATATGGACACACATTGAAGACCAGATGTAGTTTGGTCGTTCATCCCAGTTCTTTGAAATAATAAATAATAAAATAAATCACAACCATTTTTTATTTTGCCTCTTTTGTGCATCCCTAATTGTTTGTATTGTAGTCTCACTTCACAACCCAACGACTGTCCGGGCCCCACTGTGCTGGCCCTTTACAGAGTAAAAGGCAGTCCCTTCTCTGAAGTGCTTACAATCTCTATAGACAAGACAGTGCATTATCAAGTCCACAATGGTTAATCATGAGCTCTGTAGTGCAACAGAGGGAACTGATAGAGATTCTGGGCCTAATTCTGTTCCAACTTCACCAGAAGTTACACCAATGTAAATACGATCAGAAACAGACCCATTATCTTCAAAGGGCTGTATATAGGTAGTCCCACCTATATTCACTCAAGTGTGTTCAGGATCAGGCAATTTGTAATAACTGAGCTACAACTTAATGATACAAGTACGCTTAAGGGGTAGTATACTAGAAAAATGTGATAAGCTGGGAATTCATCAAGTAGATAAAATGTAAACATATTATGGCACTATCGCACCATACTATTCTGACGGTGGGCAATATTCGAAAAACAGGGGAGGGGGAATGCCAGAAATTGCTTATGCAGCTTTCATGCAAATAAAAACCTGGGGAAAGTAAAAATTATGCTAACTACACACAGTGCCAGGTACTAATAGTGGACAGGAAAAGATGATACCACTCTAGAGAGAGGGCATTTAATATTGGTGGTCTGCTGGAGCTCAAAGGCATTGCAAATTTGACACATTTGGGCTTGGAGAGAGAGAGATTTCCAGATGCACTGTAGAGTGCTCTCTGTTGTCAGATTCACAGAAGGCATTGATGATGAACCTCGAGGACATGAGCATTGTATTGATTGCAAATGGATAAAAGGAGAAGTAGTGGGGCTAAATTATACCTCTAGATTCCTTTAGTATCTGAACGCATCCTCCACCACTGTATTCTGTAATTATTATATAATCACTGTCTGACACATTGCAGCATGACATATTTCTGTATTTTCTGGCAGAGAAATACTTTACAGCTGCCAGTAACTTTGGGGCAAAGCAGAAAGTGAGGTATTTTATTTGTATACCTCTGGTGTATTGTAAGCTATTAAGAAAGGAATGGCAAGTATTTTAAAAGGTTATAGCTGGTTAAAATGATTTTTTTTCTTATAAAGACCATCAATGCAAAGCAGGAATCTGATCTGCTCAGATATAAGACTTTCTAAATACTTCTGGGAACTTTTTTATTAAGAGAGTAGCAACCAGACATGAGTCTCTAGAGAGAAACATTTCTTGACCCTCTGATTAGACAGTTCAACTGGCAGTAGGAAAACTAATACGTTTGCTTCAGAAGGTCATGAACTGTTTCATGATTTCCAGCTGAATTGGTTAGGTCATTGACCTGTTCCTAAAATCTACGAGAAAAATAATAATCACCCAAGACAGTACTAAGTTTAACCAAGCTAATTTTTTTTTAAAGTGGTTTTTGCGCTATTGTTTATTTCCCAAAGTAGAAATATACCAAATATTTTTGCATCCTGTTTGAGTACTCAGGCCATGATGGGGATGGATGATAAAAAAACCCCCACAACTTAAAAAAAAAAAAGATTAAGTGCACATTTATCAACAACTTTAAGCTGAAGAAAACAGCCTTTTATGTAGGGAACAGCAATAATGCAACTCTGTGCTCCACAATGGAGAGTTTCTAACCCAGAACTGCCAGCTGGCTTGGAAACTGAACTCCCTGTGCCCACATGCCAAGATTCCAGCTCTCAGTTGCAAGAGGAAAAAGGATCATCATTCACCATGGCAGTTACACACTGAATGGCAGTTTTCACAATCACTGTGTTCCTAATTTCTTCCAAAGTGTGGACCACAAATGCTTTTGAGCCATTTCTTGCAGTTATTAATTGGTTAATATGAAGTGGACACTCCCTATTGAGAGGTCACTACATTCACCCACCCACATTTCTCAGAACTTGTTTGCTATCCGACTACCACAAGAAAGTTAAAAGGAATTTCCAGCACCAGCAGGTTTCTCTGCTTTAAGAAACAGCAGGTATCCATTAATGTTCTTTTCAGTCAGCCCTAAGGACTTGATCCAGCGGCCACTGAAGTCAATGGAAAGATCTCCATTGACTTAAATGGGTGTTGGATCATGTCCATCCTGAATATGGGAAAACATGGCTCGTTTTGCTTTTTAAAAACTTGACATGTTCACAAGCCTAGGGAGAACTTAATTAAACTCAGTGGAGAGATTAAAAGTTGAACGACGTTGCAGATAAATTAACATGTTTTTCTCTGTGGTTCTTTCTTATGGTACAGATTTCCTTCTTAATTCATCTTCCCAACTCCCTTTGAGTAAAACGACTGGCATGTGTTCAGCATATGGATCTGCACTGGCAGAGGTACAGGTGTTGGTGATTTTATAGTTAGCCAGATGTTTTGGGGAAATCAGCTACAGTATTCCACAGAGAGAATGCATAGTCTATTAGTGCTAATAAATCAATAACCCTATATTTCTCTATTGTAATTTTGCCTATATATGTATGTATGTATATAGAGAGATGAGTTTAGAGTAGTTTTCCCAATCTCACTGACTACTGGAGGATAGCACAGGACAAGAGCAACAACAACACAGTCAAAACCAATCATAGGGCTTGTCTCAGACACACAAAATAACCGCCAACATTTTAAAATAATACATCACAACAGCATGCTACATACTTCTGTAACAAGCCAGCACCCCAGTGAAGCCAGCAGGGTTCCACAAGGTCACAGACGTTTGCCTACGGGCAAGAAGTTGCAGGATCGAGGCCTATGCTTATTCATTTGTCATACACTTAAGCAACAGTCTGTTGTTGTTGATGCCGCAGTTCAGTAGCTGACCACCACAGGGGTGAATTTTGAAAGAGCAGTGGGAGAGGAGCATAAGGAAAAGTTTTGTCAATGTTTTGATATATAAAACTGGCTTTTGATTAATTCTTGTTTAACTGTTCCCTGCCAAAAACAAATTCACAGGGTTTAGGCCTAAGCGAGTCGATTCACTCTCCATCTTGACCAATGAGATCAAATAAGATGTTCTCACTGGTAGTCCTTAGATTTGTACATCTGGAGTCTAGCAGCAAGGCAATATCAGTGGAGGGTCCTTAATGCTGCAGTTTCCCCATTAGTCCAACAGAGCTCAAGCTTGTTGACCTTCTGGGTATGCTGAAAAGGCCTATCTATTTATCCAGGGTTCTGTCTGAAGGGCCAGCATAAAGGGGAGCTGGAGGTTCTTTTGTTTGGGGAGGCTTTTGAGTTCTCCTGAGATACCACCGAGTCAAAGATGTGTTTTCATTTAAATAGCTTTACTATTTACATTCATCTAGAGAATGTGATAGACATTTCTGATACAGAAGTAATGCAGGATTGTTCTCCCAGGACTGGGCACAGAGGGGACCCTCCCTATGTGTTACCTCTTCATTCCTAGGTGAAAAGCTGTATTGTGTGTGTAGGCAGGGGGGAGTCAGCTGTTTTTATGGTACCCAACCCCCTCCCCACCCGCAGACCTCTGCAGGAGCAGGAGATCTGAATGAACTTGGGAGGGATAGCTCAGTGGTTCGAGCATTGGCCTGCTAAACCCAGAATTGTGAGTTCAATCCTTGAGGGGGTCATTTAGGGATCTGGGCCAAAAATCTGTCAGGGGACAGTACTTGGTCCTGCTAGTGAAGGCAAGGGACTGGACTCGATGATCTTTCAAGGTCCTTCCAGTTATATCAGATATTAAATATATGGAGATATGCCTATTTATTTTATATTTAAGTCTGAGGGGGAAGTACAGCAGAGAATTCAGAGGGAAGGTAATCCAACGTGAGACTACTTGTTCTTAGCCCCCATTCTGCATTGTGGAAAACCCCTGTACAAGAAGCCCCAGGGGCAGCCACCACACTGGCATGCAGAGCATTCTGGGTAATAGCAGGAGATCCCTCAATTTGCATTAAATTGAACAGACTCTTTATTAGACAGAGCTTGAAGCTCTCAGCTTCTCCAGTTGCAGCATAGCATTTGCACACAGACTGATTTTCTGGTGCCTCCTCCAAACTCTTCTTCCCTGAAATCCATGCTCCTATCTCCAGGTTCCATGCAGGTTGGGTAGGGGGCATCACTGAACCAACTTCTCTGTCTTCCTATGGACTCTGGGAAGGTGGGACAACCTCTATAAGGGACAACCTCATGGATTTTTCCTTCCTCCCAACCTCTTCCCACAGAAAGGTGTGATCCCCCACGTCTCAATAAAAGTTTTTATTCTTTTTTTGTTTTATTTTATTTTTAAGGTCCTGATTCAGCAAGGTACTTCAGCATGCGCCTAACTTCACTGAGACTCTTCATGTGCTTAGAGTTAGATGTGTGCTTAAGTACCTCACTGAATCTGGGTCTAAAGAAAGATAAGCAGCAGATAGCTTTGGTAGCGGAGATAACAGCTTATCTAGGGCATCATTTTCCTTTCCCTCTTTTTCAAGCTGTGTTGTAGAAGTCTCCCATGCATTTCTTCTCTTTTACTTAGAAGTGTTTTGCAGATCACATCCTATATTTGGTTTGTTTAGATTAGTTATGGGCTACCAGAGATGGAATCTGTAGGGAACCGCGGAAGATTATGTTACGGCCTAGTTAGGGTAGCTGCGCTTTCTCGGTGGCCTGTCACTGTAGGGCATAGTACGCCAGCTATAACCTGCTTTGAACCAGTTTGTACCGCTTTGTATGGCTTGTTGCCAAGGGGTGGACACGGCCTGTGGAAAGCCCCTATTTACATATGTATGAGCTATTTCTAGTTTTTTCTATATAGCTGTGTGGGCCCAGCCCCGCCTTTGGACTCCACACCAGGCCGAGCTTTGGTGCGCTGGGTTCCCCGCCTCCATGACAGCAACGCCAGGAGTCCCCGTTGCGGGTGTGTCACTTTACCTTCAATAAAGCCAATAACGCACAGTGTGTGTGGGCCTCGGTCTTGCAGAGCACTCTGGGTAGGCCCGTAGCCTCCCTCGAACCCAACAGAGTCTCAATTATAGAAATATTATACTCCTATGAATTGAGGCTATATCAAATATATCTGTCATAACAAAGGTTTTAATATGTAAGTTTTAAAGTCTCTCATTTGTATGCAGTTTTTATGTTCATGTTTAATGTTTTCTGTTCACTTAATCACCAATCTAATGAACAATAAGAGTTGCTGATAAATCAATTCAACAATAGAAGCAAATTAGCCATTTTGTTCCAGTAGACTTCCAATATGAATTATTGAACTGCAGGGTGATTGACTGCAGAAAGATAATACTGTATTCTAATTACAGTTCAGAACTTCTTTTGCAGGTAGCTTTAATGAGGCTTATGCTAATGATTATTCATAATTAAAGCTCCAATTCTACAATCTGATCTTGGCAAGTGGGCTCTTAGAGTATGTCTAGACAGAGATAAGAAACCCATGGCAGACCTGGGTCAGTGGACTTAGGCTCATGGGCTCTGGCTCCAGGGGTGAAAAATTGCTGTGTAGATGTTTGGGCTCACACGGGAGCCCAAGCTCTGGGAACCTGTGAGAATGGAGGACCTCAGAGCTCAGGCTCCAGCGTGGGCCCGAATGTCTAAACAGCAATTTTTAGCCCCACAGCCTGAGCCCTGCGATCCCAAGTCAGTTGACCCAGGCCATACCACGGGCCTTTTATCCCAGTGTAGATGTACCCGAATTGTCCCAACAAGTCAGTAACACTCCACATAGGAAGCGGGATTGGTTGATGAGGTTAGATTAAAGGACCAAGGGCTTGAACAAGCCCCAAAAGTAAATAAATGAATAAAGGGCAGCAAACGAGCAAATTTTAAAATTGGCTTAGAGGTTAAACTCAAAACAGATTAACATGCTGAACTGTTGATAACTAGATTCAGATACCATGACACTCACTTTATGTAGAACCTTCTTTCACCAGTGGCCCCATTGATCTAAATGGGATGCACCGATGTAAGGAAGTATTCACAGTAAGTAAGAATGAGTGCTGGGGAAATTGTTTGGCTGAAGCTTTGAGAGGAAAATGCAGATTTAGCGACACCAAAACATTTTGTGAATTTGTGTCTGTTTCACCAAACTGCTTATGTAGAAAAAGTTTGGACATGTCGCTTGAATATTTTTAAAACAAAAAACATTTTGATTCAAACAACTTTTCATTTTGAAATTTCCTTCCATTTTATTAAAGAATAAAGAAAACTATTTTAAAAATGTTGGCAATCAAAACAAAACAATGTATGTTTTGTTTACCAATATTTCTCTTTTTGTGTGTGTCCACCCAACATGAATTTTTCTTTAAAGTTTTGCAATGGCCAGCAAACTAAATATCAGTTATTTGCACTGCTCTAGTGAGGATATTGCAATCTGGTCTGTCAGAGATATCTTGTACAGTGTAGATGCAGGGGGTACAAGCTACAACAGAGTACAAACTGCAAAACCTCTCTAGTGCTATTCTTAGCAGGTTAGACACTGCTTTTCTCATATTTACTGGCTTTTGTAGATTCTCTAGGGTTTAGTTTGCAGGGAGATTCCCAAAACAGATTTCTACAAAAATGCTCTGTGTTTATGGAATGCCCTTTGCGAATGACCTATTTTACTCACCTGTCTGATGTTATTGCGTATCCTCATCTGCAAAGAGTTTGGGGATCTTTCAAAACTAGAAGAGAGTTGGAACAGATTTGTGAGAAATATGAGGAGCAGCAGCCTGGCTGACATGTGACTAATCCATTTACAGGAGTTGTAACAGTGGTGTGCTTCATTTTTCACTGATAAACTGCATTTTGATTTTGCCATCTACTATCCCTGTTCAACAGTGTACATACTTGCAAATAAACCACTAGGATACAGTATCTTGCATCTGTGCCAACTCATTTCTTTCTCAGCCAGTCCAAACTTTCCTGACAGCTCTGAGCTGTGGAGGAATCTTAGTCCATCATCTCAAGGATGTAAAAAGCCGAGATATTGTTTCAAACATGCCAACTTTCCAATTTCGCATGACAATACAAACGTGAACTTCAATGTATGCAGTGATTCAACATGGTAAACTCTGTCATGGAATCACATTTGTTCTCACTGTTATAAGAAACAATGATTAATTCTCACTGTGGGGTTGCCTGGCAATTACAGATGTCTTTTCAACACTACAGCAACTTCATGGGGAAGAACTTGACTATTCCTTTTTGACCTAACGTTATATTATGTTAAATTGTGGGTAATGTGCAACAGTGCACATACTCTGCTAAAATATTTAACATATTTTATAGACAGCAATTAAGCCTCCTAAAATGCTTTAGCTTGATTTTCAATGTATATTACATCAGTAAAAATATACTGACTTTTCCACACGTAATTTAGATACCACATTTTTAGCCCCTAATAAAATCCCAAAGAGCAAGCACAAGTAGGGGTAGGGGTTGTTTTTTCTTTTGTTTATTTGTTCTTTTGGGGTGAGGAAGGAAGAGAGGAATCATACAACACCTGACAGCGATCTCATTGCTTTGCTTTCACAAGAAGCCACAACGTATAGACTCTTTTATGGTCAACTTCATATTTTCCCCCTTCTGGATTTTTCAGTTCATTTCAAGAAAAATCTCATTAATTTCACTCGTTGCAGCCCCAGACACAGCTGTTCACCTGAGAGATCAGTTGGTGTGAAATCTCATCCACATAACCTGTAATGAGATCAACCCCTTCATCAAACCAAATAAAGAAATGACTACTACAAAACCAAGAGAAACCATCCATAGATAAGTAATTCTGGATTCTTAGGTCTCAAAAGATGCAGAAGGAAAAGAAAAGGGGAAAGATAATGGGGATACTTCAATACACTAAATGGTTATCCAGAAAAAATACACCTGATCAACTGAAGCAAGAGATCTAATGGCAGACAGCTAAAAGGAGACAAGCTTTTTAAAGTGCTTATATACCAATGCTAGAAGTCTAAATAATAAGATGAGTATCACAAAAACTTAGTGGAATGAGGATACTCAATGGGATACAGTAACACCAGGGTACAAAATATATTGGAAGGACAGAACAGGTCGTGCTGGTGGGAAAGAAAGAAATGTGAAAGAAAGTGTCAAATCAAATGAAGTAAAAATCTTAAATGAATCAAACTGCACCATAGAATCTCTGTGGATAGAAATTCCACGCTCTAATAATAAGAATATAGTGGTAGGGATATATTACCAACCACCTGACCAGGATGGTGATAGCGACTGTGAAATGCTCAGGGAGATTAGAGAGGCTATTAAAATAAAAAACTCAATCATTATAATAATGGGAGATTTCAGTTATCCCCATATAGACTGGGTACATGTCACCTCAGGAACAGATGCAAAGATAAAGTTTCTTGACCCCTTAAATGACTGCTTCTTGGAGCAGCTGGTCCTGGAACCCACAAGACGAGAGGCAATTCTTGATTTAGTACTAAGTAGAGAACAGGTTCTGGTCCAAGAGGTGAATATAGCTGGACCGCTTGGTAATAGTGACCATAATATAATTAAATTTAATATCCCTGTGGCGGGGAAAACTCCACAGTGGCCCAACACTGTAGCATTTAATTTCAGAAAGCGGAACTACACAAAAATGAGGAGGTTAGTTAAACAGACATTAAAGGGTAAAATGCCAAAAGTGAAATCTCTGCAAGCTGCGTGAAAACTTTTTAAAGACACCATAATAGAGTCCCAACTTAAATGTATAACCCAAATTAAAAAACATAATAATAGAACCAAAAAAGAGCCACTGAGGCTAAACAACAAAGTAAAAGAAGCAGTGAGAGGCAAAAAGGCATCCTTTAAAAAGTGGAAGTTAAATCCTAGTGAGGAAAATAGAAAGGAGCATAAACACTGGCAAATGAAATGTAAAAACACAATTAGAAAGGCCAAAAAAGAATTTGAGGAACAGTTAGCCTAAGACTCAAAAAGTAATAGCAAATTTTTTTTTGTATGTACATCAGAAGGAGGAACCCTGTTAAATAACCAGCGGGGCTGCTGGACGATCGAGGTGCTAAGGGAGCACTCAAGGACAATAAGGCCATTGTGGAGAAACTAAATGAATACTTTGCATCGGTCTTCACAGCTGAGGATGTGAGGGAGATTCCCAAACCTGAGCCATTCTTTTTAGGTGACAGATCTGAGGAACTGTCCCAGATTGAGGTATCATTAGAGGAGGTTTTGGAAGAAATTGATCAATTAAACAGCAGTAAGTTACCAGGACCAGATGGTATTTACCCAAGAGTTCTGAAGGAACTCAAATGTGAAATTGCAGAACTACTCACTGTAGTCTGTAACCTATCATTTAAATCAGCTTCTGTACCAGATGACTGGAGGATAGTGAGTGTGATGCCAATTTTTAAAAAGGCCCCAGAGGTGATCCCGGCAATTACAGGCCTGTAAGCCTGACTTCAGTACCGGGCAAACTTGTTGAAACTATAATAAAGAACAATATTTTCAGACATATAGATGAACATAATTTACTGAGGAAGAGTCAACGTGGTTTTAGTAAAGGGAAATCATGCCTTACCAATCTACTAGAATTCTTTGAGGGGGTCAACAAGCATGTGGACCAAGAGGATCCAGTGGATATAGTGTACTTAGATTTTCAGAAAGCCTTTGACAAGGTTCCTCACCAAAGGCTCTTGCACAAAGTAAGCTGCCACGGGATAAGAGGGAAGGTGCTCTCATGAATTGGTAACTGGTTAAAAGATAGGAAACAAAGGGTAGGTATAAATGGTCAGTTTTCAGAATGGACAGAGGTAAATGGTGGTGTCTCCCAGGCGTCTGTTCTGGGACCAGTCCCATTCAACATATTCATAAATGATCTGGAAAAAGGGGTAAATTGTGATACAATATTGCAAAATTACTACAGATAGTTAAGACCCAGGCAGACTGCAAAGAGCTACAAAAGGAAACTCTAGAAGAGGCTACTTCACCTATTGAACGGCGTAGCTCTATGCCTCTTCGGCATCTGTGAAACTGGAGGACCCTCTCATACACACATCCTCTTGCCCAGTGATTAAAGTAAACTGAAACAGGGAGGGAGAGCTCTCTTTGAACCAGCTAAGGAGGAGACACAGCTGTAGGGCAGAAGGTTGCTTACCCAAGCCCAGGAGAGGAGAGGGAATTTAATGTAACCCTTGCGCTGACTCTGTCCCTGTTCCACCTCCCATTGCTCTGTCATAATGGAAGCCCTGTGCAATGGAGCTCTGCCCCATGCACATCCCCTCAAATCCTGCCTTCCCTCCAGCAACAGAACCACACAGGTTCTGATGCCAGGGCAATGGCTGTGCTGTTGAAGGCCGGATGTCCCACTCAGCACAAGCTTTTACCTGACATGCTTAGAGAGATACGAGTTGGAAATCTTCCCTGCCTTTCTACACCTTGATGCAAAGAGGCTCTCTTAGAATCAAGAGCTTCCCATTTCGAGAGCGTGTCAAAACAGCCTTGAAATGGGAATTCATCAATGCTGAAAAGCAAATTTTGAGAGGCAGGGCTGGAGAGAATTCTCCAAACAGTAACTGAGCAGAAACTAACAGAGCGAGCTTGGAGACACAAGCCATTAAAAAAAAAGAAAGTGGCACCAGGTGAGGAGGTTTCCATGTTTATGGAGAGGGTGACCTTGGGGACTAGTTCTGAATCTTTTTCTCTTCAGAGGGTAGGGGAGAGATTTAGTTCTTGGGGAATTTCATCCTGATGAAGGAAGCGGAGTGGGGAGAATTGAAGAGAAGCATTTGATCGCAACCATTAATCGGATTCTGAACAGTGCAGAAAGAGTTAATATTTAAAAGCTTTATGAAGTTCCTCGATTTCCCCGTGTAATGCCGGTAACTTCCAGCAGGTCCAGGAACATCGGACACGCCTGGCAATGACAGATCTTTCCATTTGCCAGTCCTGGTTACACTCTATTTGGATACTGTATATGTACAGCCTTTTAGGCTTGCAAAAGCAAGCACCATGCTGCTGTTATTAGTCTGTTGACAACAGCAGTGGAGACCAAAGGCCTGAGGCAGCAACAAGAGTTTGCGGTGCACAAAGCATGCAGCACTGGACCGGAAATTTGGGATTTGATTCATCTTGAAACCGCAGAAGTGTCATGAAATTTGCAGGGAATTTGACCACTTTGCATTAGGATTTGGGTATGGGGATTTTGCAGCCCATTGTAATTGTCACATGCAAAACACAGGAATTACCATACTGGATCAGAGCAGTGACCCATCTAGTCCAGCATTCTAGAGCAGAGAGTGGCCAGCACCAGCTGCCTCAGAAGAGGGTGCAAAGAATCCTGCAGTAGGCAATACTGGGGTATAGAGTAACTTGCTCATAGGGACCGATCCAATTTCTCACAGGCTTCCTGTTTCTGATATACTGCAATAATTCCTTGTTATTTATTTTTGTGTCTTTTGCTATTTGCTCTTCTAATTCCATTTTAGCCCTCCTAATATTCTTTTCACACATCAATCAGCATAGATTACGTCCCTGTCTACTGGATTCAATAGGGTTGGATATCCATTTTCTGAAGGATGCCTCTTTGGCTCAAATAACCTCTTGAACTTTGCCATTTAGCATATGGATTCACTTTTTCCTTTCTGCTTCTTTTATCGGCTCTGACTCTGCTGTGTACGCTGAAGCAGCCTCCACACCAAATCTAAGGGAGTTTAATTTCTTAATTTAGCCACAGTTATATATTTAAACCTAATCGCTGTGAAGATACCACCTCCTGGAAGTGCCTTAAGCAGGCCACTGAGACCAAAATTAGCTCCTCAAAGCAGCAGCTAGGCATCTGCATATGGGCAGACAGAAAGCAAGAGACCCAAACTTAGATCCAAGATCAGTCTTCCACTCCTTAATTTTTATAAAAAAGACTGTGTCTTTGTGAAGGTATAACAACAAAACAGTATCTACTGAGACTTCAGATAAGTTGCAGAGGACAATGACTGCCACATCCCCATTCTAGCCACTTATAGCACAAGTTAAAAAGAGACCATGTGAGCATCTCCTGCTGGGCTAAATGGCTATAGAACTCCAGATCCTTTCAGGATGGATAATGTGACAGCAAGGGTCTCTTCTGTTTTAAAGAACAAAAGAAAAATAAAATTTGGACAGAAGAAGGCAATAGGTTGTTAATGTTATCTGGGCAGGGCTCTGGCTAGGCCAAAGACAATTCATTTAAAACTGAAGCAAATGCTGCGAATTTTTGGCAGGGTTTATATCACTCTGCTAAATAGGCAGGTGCCCTTAAAATAGGCTCACAGTTGTTTTCTCTGGTGCCTAGGTAGAATGAGAAGTGTTTGAAAAGTTTATACTTTGAGTGTAAAAGAGTTGTCTGTCCTGCGCGCGTGAGAGGATTTGCACATTTAAATAGGACTCTTCATAATCCAGGTTCAGCCTCAAATTAACCAAGCCAGCCCAAGAAGAAGCTATGAGTTGAGAGCAAGTGAGAGCTCCTGCAAAGGCTATCGGCACGGTGAAGATAAGCAACATATTGTCTAGTCACAAACCTGCACACAGGAAACTAAAAACGGGCCAGCGTGGAAAGCTTTGTGACACTTTCAGAAACCCTTTTTGATAATAGGAGGAAGCCCAGGAACTCGAGATCTACCACTGGGATACTAGGAATTTGTATAAAAGAAGCTGGACCCCACTAAAAAATGGTTTGATTAAAACATCGAATATGTCTAAATACAAGGTACTTGGGAATCTCAGACTTGTTTCCCTTTTGCCTAACCCAATAAAAAAAATAAGGAAGAGCCAGATTCTGATTCCCTTACTCATAATGAGCAGGATCTTACTAGACAAGCAGTCAGGGTATCAGAGTCTGGCCCTAGATTCAGTACATTCAGTATCAGAGGTCTCCCTGACCAAAAGATCAATTACCCCTTGACTGATGACAAAAGTAAATCTCAGTATGTCATCCCCCTTCAAGAGCCTCTGTGGATTTGCCTCATCAAATCTCTCAGAATTATTCTCTTCCTGTGTTCCAGCCCTTTCATCATGCTCCTGAAAAGCCCAACTTCTTCCTCTTCTATCTCCCACTCTCTTTATAGCCCATGGTATCTTTCATCTCTGCTGCAGTCATAATTTGGAACAGCCTCCCTGACTCTGTTAAGTCCCATCTCAAGAACTCTCTTCTTTCTGGCATTCCATTTCAAATCTCTTTGGAATAAAATTAAATCCTACTCCCTGTACCTCTGTTTTCCTTGCATCATTGTTCCTAAATTTAGTCATTGTCTGACTCCCTTCACATCTAGCCCATGATATTTACCGATGCTACCTGTCTGAATATAATGTAAACTCCAAACTCAGATTTGCATTTCTAGGGACAGATACTCCACAGGTGAAAATCAGCACAGTGAATGGAACCACACTTATTTACATCAGCTGAGGATCTGGCCCATAGCAGACTGCAACTGGTTGGGTAAAGCATAGGCATTTTTGTATGACAAATGCAAATATAAATTTAATTTACTGTGTTGCTGTCTTCGAACGCCGGTAGCATTTTGAAAGGAATTCTCAAAGTGTCAGACATTTCACATGTCATTTAGTGACAGCAACTGCCTATAAAAATGTTCCCAAAAATAGCTTCAAATTGTAAATTTTGTAGAATCCCATTTTCTTTTAGGGTGCTTCCTAAAAATAGCTTCTCTGCTTCACATTACTGTCACATATTTTACATAAAAATAAGCGGCACTTAACACACAGTCAGTTTCAATACCGCATTGATAGAACAACAAATGATTTCAGGGGCCAGTTTTGGAAACGTAATAAAAAAAGAACAGGTCCTGTTCTGCTCTCCTCACACCCATCCGAACCCCGTGAAGCGAGCAAGGCTTCACTGACATAACTGAACGCAGAATTTCCCCCATTACATTTTATTTTTTCTATATTCATTTATCAACATCAACATCCATTTACACCACCTCTGACCATTTAATTCTCCAGTGGCTCAGGACTGTTAACTTAATAAAATATCATAATAAATCTCTGCTAAGTAAAACCACACAGTAAAGACTTACTGGTCACAACACTGGTGTCTGACTTATTCAGGCTGCGTGCAGAAGGCATTATACCTAAAGGACAAGGTCACAACTGATACTGTATGTTCTCCTCCTTTTGGAACACTCAGGTGCACAAAAGGACTAGAAATCACCCACATATCCCCTGCTGGCAATTGCCGTGGCAGGGGAAAGACACCAGCAGGCATTGAGCCATCATAGCTAGCTCCCATAGCCCCCTCTCTGGAGTGCCTGGTACAGAGGGCAACAGGGTCGGGAGGAGGAGTGGCTGGAGCATGATGTATTCTGGCTATTTCTAGCTGATGTGTGGCTCATTGGGACCTATGCCAGCTACTGCCACTACAGCGTTTTGTGCTATTAAAACCAGGCAAAGACTTACTGCTTTTTAAAATATCTCAATCTAAAAATCACAATAGTGAGATCTGTTCCTTGGTGGTAAGAAATAAACTGTGCTTCTCTGTAAAATATTCCTACTATACACACAGGCATTAAGGAAAACTCTCCTGGCATGGCCTAGCCCTGCCATGGAAACACCCAAAGCAGAGGTGTTAGAGACAGTAAGGGCAGGTCTACACTACCCGCCGAATGGGCGGGTAGCGATCGACCTTTCGGGGATTGATTTTTTGTGTCTAGTGTAGACACGATAAATTGATCCCCAATCGATCTGCCGTCAACTCCGGTAACACACCCCGGCGAGATGCAGAAGCGGAGTTGACGGGGGAGCGGCGGCAGTCGACCCTGCGGCATCCTCACGGCACCGTAAGTCGATTGAGATACATCGACTTCAGCTACGTTATTCATGTAGCTGAAGTTGCTTACCTTACATCGACCCCCACCCCTAGTGTAGACCTGGCCTTAGTCTCCTGTACAAGGAGTCCCTCACAGAGACACCCCCATGTTGTCCTGTTGGCGGGAGCAGGGTCCCCTCTATGGAAAACCTGGCAGATCAGTGAGGACTAGAGCTATCTGCCAGAGGGCTTCTGTTGCTACACCAGCTCTACCCCCAGCGGTCCCCAGCCCCAACTCCCTGGCAGTGTAGCTCAATCTGAACTGTGCTGTTAAGATAATTCCCAAAGCCACCCTGGGCAGTTGGGGAATGCCACGGACAAGATGCCCAGCTGCAGGGTTTCAGGTATATGACTTGCTTCTGCCATGTTTAAAGTTGTTTCATTGAGGGCCTGATCTTTGAAGGCAGAAAGCATTACCCAATATATTCAAAATATGAGAAGAAATATTCAGAGCCACTTGTTTTGTAACATACACCTTGACTTGTGAATACAAGGGGTAGATTTCCAAAGTGCCTAAGGGACTTAGGAACACAGTTCTCACTGAAAAGTATTGGGACTTATGTTCCATAATCACTCAGGTGCTTTGGAAAATCTCCCCCATAATTAAGAGTTACAATGTATTGTCAGCCTATTAATACTGCATGATATTCATGTAAATCAAGTAAATGAACACACACACAAAGCACATCGTATCTAGCTATGAATATATGCCCCTTATAATTTCAATATATAGCATATTGCATACTTTAAAAGGCACCTTTTCAGAACACATCATTTCCAGTGCTATTTGGTCCAAAAGACATCCCCAGAACACTCAAAGGCTTGACTGGGTCAGTGTACAAAAGCTGGTGGGAATGCTGGTGTGACTATAAGTATGGAGAAGCTGCTTTATCTTACACCCTCCTGCGATCAGCTTTTGACCACGTACACCACTGAAGATGTGCCTTAATACAACCTCTCCCCTGACATCCCTGGGACCCCATCTTTTTGATTGATGAGGAGGACTCCTCTTCTGAACTGCTGGGTGTTTTAAGTGGAATTAAATTACTTTTCCATAAGTCCCAAACTGGCACAATTTAGAGCACTTTGGCACTTGTGCACACTCACTGATCGTGCACCCAACACATGTAACTTAGGCCACCAGTTAATGCCAAATTTAGATCCGTGACTTTGATAATGAAAACAATTCAGTTTAAGGGGGGCCAGAGCAAATATCCAGACTGATCACTCAAGACGGAACACTGTAAATGCAGATTATATGATTCCTTTCCATGATCCACTCAATCATCCATAACAGACCTCATATCAACTCTCTCTCCATGCAAGCCTAAGAATTACTTTACACATTCTAGCTATTTACTTGTTTTACTTATGCCTTTCTTTTGTCTGCAGCCTATTACTTCATGTCTGAGTCTACATAAGCCGGTTTTATGTTCCAAGGGCAACATTCTACTTCATAACAGACTCCTACAAGTTCTCTACTCATGACTGTAGTATCTGAAACATGCGCGCTCCATTTTGGTCCAGCATATTGCTCAGTTATGGTGTTAATGAGAAGTATTATAAACGTTCCTTTAATACTAAAAATTGCTCTGCATGGCTAAGTGCCCACTATGCTTGCCTGGTCTCTTCTTTCCATGACTGTTAAGTGCATGGGGAAGAGGGAGGACACAACCCTTCATCTTTCATTTCCTATGGGAGGAGCAGCCACTGCACACATTTACAAAAATGAGTTAACCAACAGAGCAACGTGTTTCAGCTCTCTATAGGGGTCTGATCCAAAGTCCATGAAGCCAATGAAGAGATTCTTGTCGACTTCAATGGGCTTTGGATCTGGCCCCCTATTTCACACAAGTAAATGATATTCTCAGGAATAGCCATAATTAATATCAGCTTTGAGAAAATATATTGACTTCCTAATGTCTCAATGAGGTTTCTAAATTGGCATTAGGTTGATCCTGCAAACGCTTGAGATCTAAATTAAAAAAAAAAAAATGAAAAAATTCACCCTCCAATGAAACATTTAAGTCAGTGGCTCTCAACCTTTCCAGACTACTGTACCCCTTATAGGAATCTGATTTGTCTTGCGTACCCCCAAGTTTCACCTCACTTTTAAACTACTTGCTTACAAAATCAGACATAAAAACACAAAAGTGTCACAGCACTGTTACTGAAAAATTGTTGACTTTCTCATTGTTACTGTATGATTCTAAAATCAATCAATTGCAATATAAGTATTGTATTTAAATTTCAGTGTATAGTATATAGAGCAGTATAAACAAGTCATTGTCCATATGAAATTTTAATTTGTACTGACTTTGCTAGCGTTTTGTATGTAGCCTGTTGTAAAAACTAGGCAAATATCTAGATGAGTTGATGTGCCCCCTGGAAGACCTCTACATACCCACAGGGTACTTTCTCTACATACTCCTGGTTGAGAGCCACTGACTTAAGTTAAAGCAGTTGCACTAGGGATTAATTGGGCCATTATCCTGTAGGCTTACTAAGCAGCAAGACCAAGGCTGCTGCACAACATAAATGAAGGCTGCTTGCCAAGGTTGGTCTCAAAACACAAACATTAGCAGCCTTGAGACTTTTAACAATGTCTTGGCTTTTAGGGTACAGGCAGTACCGGGAACTCAAAACAACAGAAAAGAGGAGTTATTCAGTATCGGCTGACTGCAAGAGATTATGATGATGAAAACAGGGAAGGACAAAATACCTACAAATGGCACTGAAAGAAAAGCAAGTATCCTCAGATGAGAAACTGTAATATAGATAAGTCAAAAGTTAAGTGCCCACTCAGGAGTATAGTCTTATTTCAATGCAAGTTCACAGCTCCTTTTACATTAATGGGAGTTAAATAAATGCACCAAGAGAAGGTGATGCCCTTGAGTATGCATCCATATAGATTATCATTAGCATAGCCACACATGCAGAAAGGAGCTTGAACATATTTACTTGAAATATGATTCCAAAAGCCAGCTGTAGTGGACTAGATGATTTTTAAAGCAAACATTACATTTATATCTAGCCATACAGGCATATAAAACATATGTCAATCACTCAATAACTGTGCTACACTGAGCATTAGCAATCTTTTTCTGGGCCTGTATAATCTAGAATTTGAACAGCATTACACACTGTTAATATCTATAATACTTTGGAATAATCTACCTGAAAATACAGTTATAATATTGGTTTGCTTGTGTATACTGTTCTATTATTATTTGTGTATACTTCCTTGGATATATAGAAAATTGAATAGGTCAACAGTTGAGACTTTTCATCCTAGGACTAATCTTGTTCCCTGACCATCCCCCTCACATGACTACCACTTCGCAACCTGGGAGAGATGTATTTCTTTCCCATCCTGCAACATGGACCATCCCAGCACACAGATAATTTACTACGGCTGTGTGCTTGGGTGAGGATCTGGCCATAACAATGGGCTTCTCACCCACCAAGTTAATTAAAAACATAAGACAGCATAATGTTTACTTTCCAGAAAAACACCTGTGACCCAGTCCTGCAAACATGTGAGCACATGCTTAATTTTACATGATTAGTCCCATAGACATAAAGTTAAGAATGTGTTTAAGTCTTTGCAGGTCTGGGGCTATATTTTTAACGTTGCACTGTGACATGGAATTGTTAGGCCAATTTCTGCCCTCTGACACCAATGCAAATCCAGAGTCACTCCACTGAACTCAAGGGAGCACGCCTCATTTACACTACTGGAACTTAGAGCAGAATTTAACTCTTCATTCAAATCTCCATATAACTATGAGAAAGGACTCTAAGCTTTTTCTTTCCTGCAGTCCTTTCCCCCTAAGACTGCTCGTCTGACACACAGTGACAGCTAAGATTGTTTGTTTTTTAAACTGACAGGCTAGCAATTAACCTGCTGCCATAAAAAAGTAACAAAAGATAAAACAATAAAATGTGAGATATGAAAGATTAATCCCTGGTGTCAGAGACAAGTCTAGAAACAGCAGAATTTCTGTTTGGGATTCTTCTCCCCTCCCGGTCATTTAGTCTCTCACTTCAAAATATGCAGCTTTTCAGTTATTATTTCAGCTTCAGTGTTTTATTTTCCCCTGGGCGTTTGAGCAATGGAAAAAAGGAAAGGAAAGGAAAGGAAAGCAAAAAAGAATGAAAAATTAAAAAAGAAAGATAACCATGAAAATCTCTACTTAGCTTTAAAAGATCTAATGAAGCAAATAACCCTACTCTAGAGCTGCAAGAGTTTAAACCATTTAGTACTCAAATGGAAAAATTACACTGACAACTAGAGCTGGTTGCAATATTCCAATTTTTTTCAGAACATTTCTATATATATTTTAAACAGTCCAGTAAAATCTTTTGGTTCTTCAATGAAAACCAAAACCAGAAACATTTTCTACAACTATTTATACTAGAAATTTTGGGGGGTTGGTAAGAATGTTTGATTTAAAAGAAAAACAGAAGAAAAAAAAAACTAGAAATTTTCAGCCAAAATGAAAAATTTCCATACAATATTCTTTTTTTTAATCAAATGCCAAAAAAATATTTCAGTGAAAAAATTCTACTAGCTGTACTCAAAACCATCAATCCCAACATTTATCACACTCTCCAAGACATGCTAATTCTGGGATTGACAACGTTATTGTATAGGGCTTGCTATCCAAATGTCACAAAGCACATTCCTGACATTAGGGTAATATTTGCCATAGTACGGAGGTACCAATGCAAGGCTGTCTATATCAACTTCAGACTTTCATGGGATGGTCGAGGTGACCAGTAGCACAGTCCCCCACACAGGAGCCTAAACAGCCTTCCATTCCCCGTACTGAGGAAGAGGTCTCTGTGCTGGCCCCATAGATAGCATCATGGTAGGCCACCATGAGGGTGGGCAATGGCAGGGGCTACACATCAAGTGAGCCACAGAAATACTGAAGCTACTGTTAGAGGCCTATGGGTGGGCTCCGTGCAGCAGCCTGTACTCTGGTCCTGGGTAGTTTGGGTGCATTTCACTTTCCCAGTCACTTCACCCATCTACATCCCAAATATTGACCTGTGAATGAATATAAACACACTTCGAAGTACAGTAGAACCTCAGAATTATGAACCCCTCAGGAATGGAAGTTGTTTGTTATTTGGAAATGTTCGTAACACTGAACAAAATGTTATGGTGGTTCTTTCAAAAGTTTACAACTGAATATTGACTTAATACAGCTTTGAAACTTTACTATGTAGAAGAAAAATGCTGCTTTCAACCATCTGCATTTAAATGAAATAAGCACAGAAACAGTTTCCTTACCCGTGTCAATTTTTTTTTATTTTCTCTTTATTTTTTCAGTAGTTTATGTTTAACACAATACTGTCCTGTATTTGTTTTCTTTTTGGTCACTGCTGCTGCCTAACTGCATACTTCTGGTTCCAAATGAGGTGTACGGTTGACCAGTCAGTTCGTAACTCTGAGGTTCTATGGTAAGTATTGTTATCCTTGCTTCACAGGTGAGGAAACTCGTGCATCAAGAGAAGATAAATGATGTGGCAAAGGCCATTCAGCAAGTCTGTGGCAAACCCAGAAAGAGAACCCAAAAACTTTCAAATTCTCATCCTGCATTTTAGCCCCTAGATGTGTTTCCATAATAGCCAGTATGAGCATTCCCCATGGTGAACTGGTATCTCCTTCAACGTTACTCCTTCAACGATACATGGCCAATTTCTTTGGTTTGTCACCTTATTTTTCCTTTAGCAATTTATCATTCCCCTGATAAAACTGCTATGGTGAATAAATGACCTGTAAAAATTATAGTGCACAAATCTTTGTGCACTTGGCACATGTCCACTTTTTGCAGCATTTCGGTTCTCTAGTGTTCAATACAGAAATGACATATGAGCTAGAAAAAGGCATTTGTAATTTGTTTTCCCCTTCTCTGCCTTTCTTTTCTTTTAAGAATGTGGTAATGTAGTGCTCTTAGATGAGGAAGCAGTTATTCAGAACCCCAAAGAACTCGGCCAATACACTTCAATCCTGATCGCTCTCAGATTGTAAGCTCTCTATGGTAGGGAACTGTGTCTTTTTCATGTGTACGGCATCTTGCACAATGGGGCTCTAATTCTGAATGGGGCCTCTGGGCTCTACTGCAATAGAAATAATATGCAACACCATTCTTCTATTTTGGGTCTTTCTGCAGCAGCCATAACCCAAAATGGCTTTAGGACCTAAATTTAGGTCTTAGATGAGGGACACTCTCTCCCCCAGGGCCATATTGCCACAGATGAAATCAGAAGGCTTCTGATGGTATAAAAGAGAGGGGGCTATTGGCAGGCAAAGGAAGATGGATGATTTTGGAATTTCCTCCTATTGGTCCAAAATAGCCCAAATATGATGACTTTCAAAGCATGTTGTAAAAATGAGGCTGGGGTGAGAAAAATTGTCAGGCTGGAGAATAGCTGTAGGATTGTGGTGGTTTGAACTTTTAAGTTGTCTGGTTGGTTGATGGTGAGTTACCTGGAACTGTTGTACTATTGAGCTCCAGTTAATGTTGGGGCAGTATTTTTGTTGAATTTGAAAGTTAGTTCAAGACTACCAGAGCATGTAGACAGACTCTCTTTCTAGCATCTGTATAAATACAAAATAAATACCAAATCATGGGATAGTTTTGCAGCACAGACAAGATAAGATCACTGAAATCATTTCCAGTTGTGACTCAAGTCAACATTTTCATCTCAAGTCTCCGAAGATGAATAGCTAGTGTGTACGAGCACACCTAGTCTTCAGAAATTGAAATCTTTCACCATTTTTAAAGGTTTCGAGGACATTCAGAAAAAAAATCTTAAGCAAATTATACAAAAAGAAATTACAGTTGTTATCTAGAAAAAAACTGCTAAAGTGACAAACTTGGAAAAACACAGGAAAAGCTTTTAAATTATTTTATCTGAATTCAAAAATTAAGCCCCATCCAAAAAAAAAACCCACTGAAGGTTTATAGTACGGTAATGATGCATTAATGGGTCTTCAGAAGTGCTTCAGTCACAGAGCAAATACGTGAACTCTATTAATTAACATGTGAGTTATAATTACAATAGATTTTAAACCATTGCAAAATAAAGCATATATTGAGTTATTGCAATACATACTCTAAGTCTCTCTCACACACAACCCTCTCTCTCTCTCTGCCTGTACCCTGATCATATATTAAGTACTTGGAACATGTGGATTCCCCAACCCACAAATCACATTCATCCCTTTACTGCTCCTTATTCTGCCCCGTTCATCAGGCTGCATGAGGCCTCTGAGGGCATTGAGACCAATCATCAAAATGACCACATCTAAGATTTTATCTTCCTTTGATTTAATGGCATCCAGTTAGACCTTTATAATAGACTGTGGTGGGTTTTTTTTAATGTTTGTGCTTATTGTCATCGGTTGGGTTATTTAGCATGCACAGAGCTTTTGGTAGGAAGTATATACAGTAAATACAAAAGTGTCTTGAAAGTGTCTCTCCCTGTTGAAAATAAATATCTTTTGCTTTAAAGTAACATTCTTGGATTAATTTCACTACAGAATGTAGGTCACATAAAATTATTCCACCCCACAACAGCAGCATATTAAAGTGGTCTCTCTTCACTTAGGCAACACCTGCTACTGACTTCTGTGGGACGTTCTGCCTCAGGAAGAACAGAGTAAGAAATTCAGACCAGTAGGTACATTCATAAACTAACTGTGAAGCACATGGACATACCTCTGTGAAGGCTGCCAGGTCACCATGATTTGGTGTCTTGAGGTCACTTTGAAATTGGCACTGGGTATACAAGATTGTTAGTCCCTAGCGAAAACTACTGGTTTAATTTGTACAATATGGGAGTTATAAAAGGGATTCTGCAAACCTTTATAAGCATCTACCACTAAGAGATATAATTTAATAATCTTACACTTTTGTAAATCCACACTAACTTCTCTGAACCCAGCGGATTTACACCTGTATAAGTGAAAGCAGAAATTGGCCTCATAGGTATTAAACGCAATAGGTTAGATTCAGCCAGGACAGACACTAGCAGAGGGATCCCAGCAACAGGAAGTCTATCTGGAAGTGAGTTCTGAAGTGGAGTAAGGAATCCTCAAACACGCTCCTCTCCTGGGAGATCCACAGCTGCCAGCAGCATTGCAGAAAAACGGAGCAGTACTGGCTGGGGCAGGACCTATGCCCTTACTCAGTTCAACCAGCAGGCAGATTCCATCAGCAGGGATCATGTGCAGATTAAAGCTGTCCTCCCCCAGGGTAGAAAACCAGGCAGGCAGGTGAATCCTCCCCAGGACAAAGCAGGCCATACTGGTGCAAGGAGATGCAATTTTCACCTCTCCACAGCGCTTCCCAGCAGTGGAATTGACAAAAGCTTTCCCAGAGGGCTGCCAATGCAGAGCACCCCAGCTCCCTGTCTCTCCAGCTCCTGCAGCGGGGTTAGACTGTGGGAGGGAGGAAGCGCGGAGACTGAGTGCTCAGGGTCCCCGACTTGGGGGGAGCAGCTGGACTCTTTGCCTCTCCAACACTGGAACTGCAAAGCTCTTGTCAGTTTCATTTGTGGCACTAACAAGCCCCTTCCAGCCTGGCAGAGGTGAAGCTGAAAAATCCCCAACACAGAATTTTTCTTGAGAACCCTTCCTGTGGACGAAA
Source organism: Chelydra serpentina (assembly GCA_037349315.1). Lineage (NCBI taxonomy): Eukaryota > Metazoa > Chordata > Testudines > Chelydridae > Chelydra > Chelydra serpentina. Next base: position 4,522,169 of record JBAIAC010000023.1, read on the forward strand.
TTTTTTTCCAACCCCTCCCCCCAAAAAAACAATTTTTTTATTTTATTTTTTTTTACAGGAGGGACTTCCATTTTCTGGCCCGCAGTAGTCATTAACATACACTTTGAACACAACAGCTTTGATTGTGTCTATATTTATTTGACTGCTCACTCCAAACACCATTCATTACACTTAACACTCATTCCACCTGACTCTTTGTAGCAAATTCTATTTGGAATAACAATATGCATTCAACAAACATTTTTTTGTTATAAAAGACTCAAAATGTTGACTGCAAAATGAAAAACTGGGAACTTTCAAGTATCCCAAAAGTTTTGGGACATCACATGAAACAGACATACGATCACTTTTAGTTAAAATGCAAACCAAAAAATCTTCATGTATCAGCACCACCGTATGTTTTTCCGAGGATAAGAAAGTTGTAAGAGAATTAGGGTCATGCCCCCCCCCCCAAAAAAAAAGAAAAATAGGACATTAAATGTAGTCTATCACTCATGAAAAATTGCAAGTCTGCAGTTATGGAAACATCACATAGCTTTTAATGTCATGTTTTCTGTCCTAGAACAAGCAGACAAGAGTACAACTGCCACTGAAATTCTAAAATAATAAATAAATGGCCATATTCCTAATTAAGGTGACTATAAGCCATCTGTTATGAAGCTGGACAACCAATTAGAAGGAAGGTGTCTAATTTGATCATCCTTCATTGGCCAGATTAATCCATTAGAGGAACCAAACAATGTCTAATCTTTTCTAATCACTATTGGGTTAGACTGGATTAAACAAACAGGAGGTATCTGATGTTCTAATAAAATCCAAACACCAATACTATATGTGTTTTCATTACTTCATTTTTATTCCTTATGGTCAACACTAGCTCACTTGCTGGAGAAAGTTTTCCAAAAATTGTCATACTCTTATCAAAGTAGAAGAATAACTATCCAGTAAAGAAGGAATATTTATCACTAAATATGTAATTCTTTGGTAAGATAACACATCTTTTTCCCCTTTTCTAGAGAAATAATTGGCTCAAGAGCGGTAAGGTTAAAACTAACTGCCACCTTATATCCACTTTGCAACAGAAACGATGAATAAGCTTATCAAAAATGGCATCCAAGGTTTCCTCATCTGTGAAACATCAGCACCTAATTCTAAACATATTTATATGGGGGAGCTGACTATAAAAGATGTATATAATGAGTACACGATATACAACAATGGATCTATCATCAGCCGTGCAGCACCATGCAGGCTTTTAACACTGTACAGTAGGTGTCCTTAATTCCCCTATTGGTACTTGCTGTCTGATTATATGGGACCATATGGATTCCCCAATTCTGGGAGGTCTTTAACCCTAAAGAACCTGCAAAGTGGACTGATGGAAAGCCCCTCCATCTGTAGCTGCTCTGCTCAATAGTTGTCATGGACAAAGTACTGGGGAAACAGTGAGGAAAGATGCTGGTACACATTTAGATGACTTTTCAGCAGAATTTCCCTTTGCCCATGTTCACATTTTTTTATTCACTTTTTCCTGAGCATCTGGTTGAGTGAAAATCTGTTCATATGAATGTTCAGAAAACATGAATTCTGGGTCCAGAGACAAGATGCATTTAATCATGAAACAAAATTCAATTTATGAATACACCTGGAAATGACAATAGTTTATAAAAGAAAAGCCAACCAAGCAGGAAGCAGGCATCTTAAGTCATATGCTATTGTAGCTAAGCACACTACTCTTATACTGAACCATGAAAAATAATTGATCAAAGGGATGCAGTGAACAATGCAAAGTCCAAAAGCTGAATCTGTTCATATGGTACAAAGCATTAATTGCATATACAGAAATTGAAACTGCTTCAGTAAACGCTACATAAAATTTAAAGTCAGTTGTCCATGCTGGATTGTGGGAATGCATGAATTTGTTAAATGTCCATGGTTAAGTATTCATTCAAATTCTACACAGTAAATCTGCACCTAACTCTTTTGCATTTAAAATATCATACCAGAGTCACCCCTTGTGCAACTCCATTGACTTCAGTAAAGTTTAAGTCATCCATGATTTCACACCAATGACTATTATTATTTCACACTACTAAGAGTATCTGTGGCAGTGGAAATATTTTTTTCATTTCAACCTGACTTTATCATTCTTACTTTCCAATTTGGAAGTATTATTTTTTTTAGAATCCTTTTAACAAGATCCATTTGCACAACCAAAATTCATAGAAAAGCATATAGGTCTTTATTTATAATTATTAAATTATGTTTTATTCAGCAAACCAACTGCTCCTTGAAAATAACATTCCACTGTAAGTGCAATGGAAAACATGAATAAAGGAAAGCTGTCACCCTTTGAAAGTGCACATCACTTTACAATTGCATTAAAAAACTTTAAAAGGAATTTAAACCAAATGACAGGGAATCATTTAATCTTTTAAGCTGGGATCTTCAAAAGAGCCTGAAGGAGTTAAGCACCCAACTCCCTTAGGACTTATTGTAAACCCCAGCATTAAATAATTTCTCCTGTGCACTCTTCTTCTTTAGCAGCATCTCATGTTCACCATCTCTTAGCAGTAGTGGTCAGAATCATTGTTTGGCTGTTGTTATTGTGAATGTCACTATCAGGTGATAGAGAATCACCCGATCACTATCAAAGGGACAGTACAGTACTAAGTGTATTATACTTTGCCTTCCATAGGACATAGTGCTACACAATTAAAACATTTCCATCATAGGGTATCGATGATTTTTCTGAGGTTACTATTCTGTTTCCTCCATTCCAAAAGTAAAAGTCATATTGAAATAAGGTATAATAAAAATAATAAAATGAAAGCAAAGGCAGTCAGTTTCCAGGACCATTATTTTTCAAAATATTTCTTCAAATGAAAAGGACATCAAGTCACAGGTTTGTGGGGAAAACACATTTTGCAGATGTCAATCAGACTCCCACTTCTCTATAAAGGGAAAGGTTATAACTTCACCTGATTGACTTGTCTGTGTGCTTAGTTCTATAGCCTCGGGCACTTTCAGCAGCCCAACTCATTAAGATCCTATCCTTAGATGGATAAAGTCTCATTTTTGGCCTGTAAGTTTTGTATTCATTTTACAGGTGGAGGCAACATTGCAGAGGGGGGTACGTGGGGTCATGTGCCCCCTCTCCCCACCCCCAGATTTCTGCCTTCCATTTAGCAACAGCTAAATATTCCGAGGAGACCCATCCAGACTCTGCACCACAGGGCATTGAGGGCGGGCAAGGCCTCAGGCCTCTCACCGGGACACCCAGCAGCGAGGAGGCAGTGGCTCCCCCTGACGACGGCACTCACCGTGTGTCCATGCAGCGCAGGGAAGGAGGAAGCAGCAAGGGGCTGGTGGCGGGCTGACTATAACGGGGTTTTAAAAAAGAACTAGATCAAATTCACGAAGGATAGGTCCATCAATGGCTATTAGGCAGGATGGGAAGGGATGGTGTCCCTAGTCTCTGTTTGCCAGAAGCTGGGAATGGGTGACAGGGGATGGATCATTTGATAATTACCTGTTTGGTTCATTCCCTCTAGGGCACCTGGCATTGGCCATTGCCGGAAGACAGGATACTGGGCTAGCCAGTATGGCCGTTCTTATGTCCCCCCACCCCGCTACGCAGGGCTGCTTCTCTTTCCCTGCTGCTGGAGTCCCAGCACTTTGCACTGCCTGCTTTGCAGACCACCCTGGGACAAACACCCCATGCCTGTTCCCAGGGCAGAGGTCGCTCTTCCACTCCTATAGAAACTGCTCCCCTCACATTGCAGCGGCGCTTGCCCTGTTTTTCATTTACCAACAGTTTCTAAGGTGAGTCAGAAGGTAGAGGTGGCGTGACTTCCCCAAGTCCCGCATTTCAGGGCAGGGCTGGCCTGAGCTGCTGGCGTTGCTGCTTGCTCCCATGAACGTTCCTCCACACCCTTCTAGATCCAGAGGCAATGCATGGGAGGGTGGTCACGTGCCTCCCCCGCACAATCAACAGTTATGCCTCACCTCTGTCTATAGGGCCAGATCTTGCTTTGGTCAAATACAAATACTTGAACTTCAGGCAACCAGCAATGATCAGCATGATCAGCAAGGAAGCAGGTCTAACAACTTGTCCCCCCAAATAGTTATGGCACAACTGAAATAAGCCATAATACCACCTATCCATGGTCACCCCTACTCTCGTCCCACACTATGCCTTCTCTGTCCCTCGGTTATGGAACACGCTTTGGAAGCACACATAGTGGGACAATCATCCACACATTACATGGGTGTGCCCTGAAAGGCTTGCAATCCTGTTATTTCTGCCACTTACAGAGGTGCACAAACCCTTGCATTCCTTCTTTCACAGTACACAGAATCAGCCACACAGTTTTCAGGATTTTTCAGTGAGACGTGAAGAGCTTTTGGAATAATAGATTTCCAAGTTTTATAATAACTATTATTTACATAAGACATACAGTATTCCTTCCCGTAGGAAACACTGGAAGGTAGCTACTAATGTGTGTTCATTTTCTGGGAGCCCAGCTTCTCATTTGAAGAAGTGATAAGTGCTCACTGCTGCAACTGACATCATATGTTCAGAGCAGAATTTTCATTGAAGTGCTCTAAAATTCTAAGTTTTGTAAAATATCATGACAGACATCTCATACTGGGAACCTAACATTAGCATATACTTTTACCACTCATGTCTCTGTGCATCATCATGTATAAAATGGGGATAATTATGACATCTCACCTCAAAGAGGTGTTATGAAAACAAATACATGAACGTTGGTGAAACCCTATACTATAGTGATGAATGGCATGGTAAAATCCAGGAGGAAATTAATAATTCTGTATTCATTGTAGGGTTTGGATGGGGTGCAGTATATAAAGGATGGGGCCACGCTTTGGACAATGACAATAACACAAAATAGTAAATAGCTGCTTTGTCAGTCAGCACTATCCATCTTGTGCACTGAATGAAGCAAGGTTTGTGAGGGGAAAAAGCAGCTTTTGATCATGTAATTAAGGACTTTATCATAATGCATAAGCACAAGGGGGCTAATTAAGGTTGCACAGGCAACTTAATTCTGGTATTGCCTAACTTTTGAGTTCTTGACTTTGCAACTTTATCAACCTTTTAATGTAGTTATTTGCATGTAATTGTAAATGTATCACTGAAATACACATGAGAAAATCCTCTAAACCCCCCAGCTATTGCATCAAAGATAGATATTTTTAAAAATATAAGCATATCTGGGCATTTAAGGTTTTTTGTAAATTTACCCCTTATCTGCAAATTCCAAACTTGCATATAAAAAACCCAACACATATTTTTGGGCACAGTCCCCGGCCCTTACTCCAGACACCTCTTTGCTCCGAGAACTGTCATTTTCCATTGTAAATATAATCACAACGTACATCAAAATTTCCTCAAAGCCCTGTGTGACAGTGCAGAGTCTCTATCCTGTTAGCAACAGGCTGAGAGTTAGTTATCTGATTACTATAGATCTCCCACAGGTGTAGATGGTGAAACAACACAGCAGAGCTGAGCCCAAAGGCTCCAGCCAACATTCAAAGGAAAACCAAGGACCTCTATGAGAACTTTATTGTGCCAATTAGGCAGAGCCCCAAGTAGGGAGGCAATGCAATCAAGCTGGTTAAAACTCAGAATTTCCATTTTGCATGAAATTTCAAAATTTGTTGTTGTTCAAAACCAGAATGGAAACAAATATGTTCAAATTTTTCTATGAAATGGAAATTCTGGGGGGGGGGGGGAATCGATTTGAAATGTTTCATTTAGGAACATTTTTGAAAATTAATCTCAAAATAAATTTGTTGTTTAAACTTTGTTATTTTTAATTTATATATATATATATATATATAATTTCATGACATGTCAGTAGTAGCATGGCACAATATTACATGTAATATGTCAAATTAGGCCATAATATGTCATATTGTGACAACCAAAATATTCCAATATTCTATTTTTTTTTAACTCAAGGGCAGCTGCTGCCACTTATAAGGCATTTCAACCTATACTTTTATTTTCTCATTCAACGTGTCTTTTGTTTCTGTTGTAAACAATCTGACCTTTTGAACAAGAATATGAAATAAGAGTTTACTGTACTAATTTAGAGGAGTGACAGTATTCAACAAACTTGTGTTAATCTGGAATCATTTTTCAGTGGTAGGCATCTATTTCATGACATGGCAGGGTCATATTATAATGTAAATAATGATAAAGATGACAAACACAAAATAGAATACATTTCAAAATGAAAATTTCATTTTAAACTTTTCCATAAACCAACTAATTTTTTTTTGTTTAAATTTTTTACCCCTTTGCTGAAGTTTCATCAAAATCATACTTCACAACATTTGTGGTTCCATCAAAACAGTATTTGCTGACGGAAAACTCGATGAACATTTTCCGACCAGCTGTACAATGCAGAACCACACAGTCTCTCAGGTGTTGCTCGAGGAGCATGTACACTGCACCATCCTTTAAATATGTAGTTTGATATGTTTCTGGGTATGCTGCAAAGTTAATACAGCAACACATGCAGGATGTCAGATTGTAAATAGGTTGGCTGCCCATCCTGTACCCTCTTGTGGCCAGGGTGCCTCTGCACTGCCCTGCTCTTTATTCTTCCTGTTCCAAGCACTTTCAGAAAGAGTCCACATACTTGCTCATTCAATCACCACCCTTATTTGGACAGGGATTATTCAGAGAAAATGACCTCAAAAGTAAACTCAGCGTCCCAAAAGTCTGTTCCAGGGCATGGATCCTATCTCAGAGCCGAGGTGAGTGAAAAGGTTCCCTCACAGGGTCCTTTTATTCATTCTTAGGGTGTGATCCACTCTGGAGTTTGGCTTGCTGATGCCCTGCTCAGAGTTGACTCCCTTGCAGATTTCCCAGAGTCAGCTCTTATAGGGAACCAGCTCCTTGAGGTTCCTTCCCTGTGCCAGTTGGTCTCTGGTTAACTTATTTAGCAAGCCTGCGCCAGGTTTCCAGTCTCTTGCAAGGAACTCCCTCTGCTTTCTCACAAAGATATTGCTGAGTTAACCTTCTTGTGGGAGCACTGGCTTTTGCATTTCCTTGCCTTCTGAAATATCATTTGTGCAAATTTAACATTGAGTTAAGCCAGAGTATCCACATTTAGCATAGATATGCATTTGTTACTGGAGAAAAAACAAAGGAATATTCCTTTCTGAAATACCGTGCAACTATTTCCCAAAGTGATTTCAAAAGTCTCAAAACTAGCATGACCCAATTCAGACTTCCAAAGGATTCACATAAAACAAACTTTTAATTTCCTCCTCCAACATTTTTCAGCGTCATATCATTTTTCCCATCACTAACACTGTTACAGGAAATCTATAACAAGTGACCTAGAGGGTTCTACAACATTTGTTCTATATTACTTAATAAAAATGTTTAATTTGCAAGTGTCTGGAGAACAGTATATTAAATTTATTTTTAAAAAGGGTTAAAAATGTCTAACTTCGATTTCTTAGGGGATTTTCCACACCTCAGTGCTTAGACTGGAAGGTGCACAGAAATAGTAATAAAGGGAACAATTCAGCAAACACTTAATACAAACTACAAATAAAAGTATTAAAGACAGTAAAAAGTAGTTTTCAGACTGAAAGATGGAGATGGAAATTTGGAAGATGAAACTTTGAAATAAAAATGTATTGGAAACAGGTCTAGTTTTTAAAATTTGTTTAAAAACAAATCCGTTGTCCTAAATGAAATAGATTAGATTAATAATACAAAGTTATTTCAGCCATATTTTGTTCAAATAGGAGACCTAATTATGAATCATAACTTTATCTTTTCACTCTGTAATTAAGCCAGAAGCAAAATGTACATAATGCATTTAGAATCTTTGGACCAGATCCTCAGCTGGCCTAAAGCAGTGTAGCTCCATTGACTTCGCTGGAGCTATACTGATTTACACCAGCTGAGATCTGGCTCTTTGCCAGCAGCTCCATTAGCGTGGCACAAAATAGCTCCGCACAGTATGATATTTCCTTTTAGAGTTCATTTTGGAGGGCTTTGGGGAGGGGGGAGGGGGGTTCAGAAGTAATTTGTCTGGACAAGATTCATTGATGTAATATTCAAGTTAAATAAAGAGACATATTAATTGCTCAATTCAACATTTTAATATATAAAAATTAGTTTAGCTCCCTGTATAACACAAGGCATTAGCCATTATTAATGGAGTGCTAGAATATATAGCTCAGGATACACAGCAGATGGACTGTGGAGGATCTCCTCATATATGTTATATTGTTCATAGCATTCAAATATCAAACATCATAGCACACAGTGATCTAAGGGAAAGGGCCTTCGAAGAAGCCCAGAGTCCTAGGTGGAATGTAGCAGAGACTGCATTGCAAGTAACTGAGCCTTTTGAAGAAGACAATTGGTGATATGCATAGACCAAGCTGGCATCTCTGTGATGATTCCTGCTGTCTACTGACAATTCACTCAAGAGAGTGATGTCAAGTATATGGCCCTTATATCCAGATTTTCCAGAATCTAAGGCCTGGTCTACACTAGGAGTTTATGTTGAATTTAGCAGCGTTAACTCGAATTAACCCTGCATCCGTCCACACAACAAAGCTATTTATTTCGACATAAAGGGCTCTTTAAATCGATTTCTGTACTCCTCCCCGACGAGAGGAGTAGCGCTAAATTCGACATGGCCATGTCAAATTAGGGTTACTGTGAACGGAATTCGACGCTAATAGCTCCGGGAGCTATCCCACAGTGCACCACTCTGTGGACACTCTGGTCAGCAGTCCGAGGTCAGATGCTCTAACCAGCCACACAGGAAAAGACCCGGGAAAATTCGAATTCCTTTTCCTGTCTGGCCAGTTTGAATCCCATTTCCTGTTTGGACATCGTGGCGAGCTCAGCAGCACTGGCAACGATGCAGAGCTCTCCAGCAGAGGTTACCATGCAATCCCAGAATAGAAAGAGGGCTCCAGCATGGACTGATCGGGAAGTCTTGGATCTGATCGCTGTGTGGGGAGATGAATCCGTCCTATCCGAGCTCCGATCCAAAAGACGGAATGCAAAAATTTATGAAAAAATATCCCAGGCCATGATGGAGAGAGGATACTGCGGGGATGCAACCCAGTGCTGCGTGAAAATCAAGGAGCTGTGACAAGCGTACCAGAAGACCAAAGAGTCAAATGGACACTCCGGATCCCAGCCCCAAACATGCCGTTTCTACGAGGCACTGCATGCAATTCTAGGTGGGGCTGCCTCCACTACCCCACCAGTGTCCATGGACTCCGACGATGGGGTATTATCAACGGCCGCTTCCTCGGAGGTTTTTGCAGACAGGGAAGATGAGGAAGGAGATGAGGAAGACGAGGCAATCAACAGCGCTTTCAACGCTGATTTCCCCGACAGCCAGGATCTCTTCATCACCCTGACGGAGATCCCCTACCAACCCTCCCAAGGCGGTAACCCGGACCGTGAATCAGGGGAAGGATCACTAGGTGAGTGTGTTAAACATTTATTGTGAATACAATAGGCATGCTATGCTAGCAATGGGTTTGTAATGATTAGTTTGCCTAGGCGCTTTAGTTTCTAGTTGTTGCCAGTGCAGCTACTGGAACAGTCCGTTTACATGTCTGGGGATAGAGCAGAAATCCTCCTGGGACATCTCCACGAAGCTCTCCTGGAGGTAAAGTGAAAGCCTGTGCATAAGGTTTCTGGGGAGAGTGGCCTTATTGCGTCCTCCATGGTAGGAAACTTTTCCGCGCCAGGCTATTAGCAGGTACTCCGGTATCATTGCCTGGCAAAACATGGCGGCATATGGCCCCGGTGTTTGCTGGCATTCACGCAGCATACGGTCTTTCTCTGTCTCCGTAATCCTCATCAGAGTGATATCAGTCATGGTGACCTGGTTTGAATTTGGTGAATTTTAGTATGGGGACTGGTTGCCTGTTCCTTTAAAGAAATCTACCCGGCGGTTCCCAGCCACACGGTGGGGGCGAGGAGGGGAAACGTTTCTGCTTGGCGGTTCCCCAGCAGCTTGCAGGGATCTTTCCCGAGACCAGCCATGCGGTGGGGGCGGGGAGGCGGACCGTTCATGCTGAGCGGTTCGCCGGCAGCATGCAGGGACTGCTCCCGGGGACAGCCATGTGGTGGGGGTGGACCGTTCATACTGAGCGGTTCGCCGGCAGAATGCAGGGACCATTCCCGGGGACAGCAACGCCGGGGGGATGACATGGGGAGAGTTCATGCTGGGCGGATCGCCGGCAGCAGGAAGTGGCCAACGCTAGGAGCTGTGCTGGGAACGTGAAAGGAGGGCACTGCTGTAAATTAAAGGTTTCAGCAGCCAAAAGTCTACGGCTTACCATGGCTGCCTGCTAGCAGAATTCCGTTGTCCGGCCCCGCTTGTGTGATCTGTACACCAAGACCCCAGGCACTCAATATAAAGATAGAAAATTCGACCTTGTACTGAGTGCACATGTGATAGGTAGTGTGCATGGTCTTGTTCACAGGGAAATACTATATTCATTGTTCGCAAAAATGTATCTTTGTGAGGAATTCACTCCCTTTTTTCCATCCCACAGCTGCGAGTGTCTCCCGCCCAACCCCGGCATCTCCCTCCCAGAGGCTGGCTCAGATCAGACGGCGAAAAAAGAGAACACGGGACGAGATGTTCTCCGAACTTATGCTCTCTTCCCAAACTGAGTCTGCACAGCTGCTTGGGCTAATGAGAGAGCAAACGGACACGCTCCGGCGCCTTGTAGATGTTCTGCAGGACTGGAGGCAGGAGGACAGAGCACCGCTGCATTCTATCTCTAACCGCCCTCCCCCGCCACAAAGTCCCATTTCCCCCTCACCCAAAGTCCCCAGAAGGAGGGGCGGCAGGGGCCGTGGAAACAATCACTCCACCCCTGCGGACTGCTCAAGTAGCAGAAGGCTCTCATTCCCCAAGATTTTATGTGTCCTTTCCTTCCCTTCAACCGCACCCCACCCTAGCCCCCGTCCCAGTTTCATCCCATAACTGTGTAGTCTTTAATAAAAAAATACGTTTCTGTTATGTGCTGTTTCCTTCATTTTCTTTTAAACGACAGTGTGTTTGAAGGGGGGGAAGGGGGTTGGTAATTGGACAGGATAGGCACCTTTACCAGGGTACAGACACGGGGGCAGGTTCACCAGAAGGTTATACACACATTGCAGTCATTAGGTACCCTGGTCAGTCTGGGAGGTAGTTTTCATGTTCTGTGTGGGGGGGCTATGTGACTCTGTGGCGGTGGAAGGCGGTTACAGATCTTTTGCAGCGGTCCTGAGCCAGGATGATAGAGCCACGGTGCAGGGGATCTGTAACAGCCCTCCCCCGCCACAAAGTCACATAGCGCCCCCACACAGAGTTCCAGAAAGGAGGGGTGGCAGGCTCCGTAGAAACAACCAGTCCACCACTGCGGACTGCTCTAGGAGCAGGAGCCTGTCATTCCCCGAGTTTAGAAGCATACTTTCCATCACTCCACCCGCACCCCACCCTAGCCTGCGACCCAGTTTATACCCTTTATCGTGAAATCCTTAATAACAAAGACGGTTTTCATGAACAATGTTTCCTTTATTTTCTGCTTAAAGGTGTGTTTGAAGGGGGGGAGGGGGTTGGTAGTTGGAGAGGATAGGCAACATTAACTGGGTAAAGAAGCGGGGGCAGGTTCAGCTTCTGTTTAAACAACCGTAATAGTCACTGGTTACCCTGGTCAGTCTTGAAGCTAGGTTTCAAAGCTTCCCGGATGCGCAGCGCGTCCCACTGGGCTCATCTAATCGCCCGGGTGTCTGGCTGCGCGTAATCAGCAGACAGGCAATTTGCCTCAACCTCCCACCCCGCCATAAACATCTCCCCCTTGCTCTCACAGAGATTGTGGAACACACAGCAAGCTGCAATAACAATGGGGATATTGGTTTCACTGAGATCAGAGCGAAGTCAGTATGCTTCTCCATCTTCCCTTCAGACCTCCAAAAGCACACTCCACCTCCATTCTGCACTTCCTCAGAGGGTAGTTGAAGAGCTCCTTTTCACTGTCCAGGGAGCCTGTGTACAGCTTCATGAGCCAGGGCATTAGCAGGTAGGCTGGGTCCCCGAGGATCACTATAGGCATCTCCACATCCCCAACAGTTTTTTTCTGGTCTGGGAAGTAAATACCTTCCTGCAGCCATCTAAACAGACCAGAGTTCCTGAAAATGCGAGCATCATGAACCTTGCCCGGCCATCTGACGTTGATGTTGGTAAAACGTCCCTTATGATCCACCAGTGCTTGCAGCACCATTGAAAAGTAGCTCTTTCGGTTAATGTACTGGCTGCCCTGGTGGTCCGGTCCCAGGATAGGGATGTGAGTTCCATCTATAGCCCCACCGCAGTTTGGGAATCCCATCGCAGCGAAGCCATCTATGATCACCTGCACGTTTCCCAGGGTCACTACCTTTGAGAGCAGCAACTCAACGATTGCATTGGCTACTTGCATCACAGCAACCCCCATGGTAGATTTGCCCACTCCAAATTGATTCGCGACTGACCGGTAGCTGTCTGGCGTTGCAAGCTTCCAGAGGGCTATGGCCACTCACTTCTGGATAGTCAGGGCTGCTCACATCCTGGTGTCCTGGTGCTTCAGGGCAGGGGACAGCAACTCACAAAGTTCAAGGAAAGTGCCCTTACGCATCTGAAAGTTTCGCAGCCACTGTGATTCATCCCAGACCTGCAGCACTATGCGGTCCCACCAGTCCGTGCTTGTTTCCTGGGCCCAGAATCGCCGTTCCACTGCATCAACATGACCCAGTGCCACCATGATGTCCAGGGTGCGGGGTCCCATGCTTTGTGAGAGGTCTGTGCCCCTCTCAGAGTCGATGTCCTCACCGCGCTGCCGTAGCCTCCTCGCCCGATTTCTCAGCATCTGCTTCTGAAAAAGGTGGACGATAAGGCGAGGTGTTGACAACGGCCATAACTGCAGCGATGATCTCAGCGGGCTCCATGCTTGCGGTGCTGTGTCATCCGCACTGTCAATCACTAGAAAAGGGCGCGAAATGATTGCCTGCTGCCGCTTTCACGGAGGGAGGGCGGGAGTGAGGGTTGAATGACGACAGTTACCCAAAACCACATGCGACACATTTTTTGTCCCAGCAGGCGTTGGGGGCTCGACCCAGAATTCCAATGGGCAGCGGGGACTGTGTGAACTGTGGGATAGCTTCCCACAGTGCATCGCTTGCAATGTCGATGCTTGCCCCGTTACTGTGGACTCACAAAGTCGAATTACTGTCCTTAGTGTGGATACACACGTTCGAATTTGTAATATCAGTTTCACAAATTCGGTTTAAGTAAAATCGAACTACTCTCATAGTGTAGACATACCCTAAGCATTTTTAAAGTAAGTTTCTAATGCTCATGACTGCAGAAATAACTTTCCAAACATCAACTATGTAACTGATGTACTGACGTCTGAAACAAAGACTCAGAAGTGTGAACTCCACCACCACCAGAATGATTGGATGTCAAATCTATAAACCCAGCGATGACACTTCAATATCAACATTAGCAATGTAATCACTGATCATGTTGCTGAGGTAAGAGGCAGGACTGAAGCACTCTGGGTTGGGAATTTCAGCAGGAAAGAAATGCTGGGGAAAAACAGGGGAGACTCACAGAGAATTGGGGAGGAAAAAAAAGAGAAGATTGGGGAGGGAAGAGAAACAAAGGACAAAAATAATGATGGTCTAAAGTGGAGCATATTTTCTCACTGAGTGATGAATGAGAAAAGATCACACTTAATAAATAACAACAGAGTTTAGTTACTATATAAAGGCCATACTCTCCCTGTAATCTCTGTGCAAACATCATACTGACGGTGGGTGCATTAATAAATATATACATTTATACTCTAACCCATGGCCTACAATTCAACATGGAAGTCCACTCTCTCCCCCGAAAAAGTCTGACACCCCTGATTTAAGCAATGAAGTTCTAGTTCAAAACATCCACAACACTTATGCGTATAGATTTCAGACCGCAGCTACATACCTGCTCCATAATCTGTCTACACTCTGGGGTCCCTACAACAATTGTAACTGTACTTGCACGTGAAGCAGGTCACCTCAGGATAAGCAATGCACGTTCTGGTCAGGTGGCATGAGTTAAATCAAAGTGATGTAAAACATTATTTTAAAAAGTCAAGTGATTTGAAATTGATTGATTTAAGACAGAGTTTGAATCTTTGGAAAACTGATTTGAAAGTCTGTACTATTATGATTTTTTTTATTTAAAATTTATAATGAACTAAATAGTTTGTTTTTAATGCCACGACTGATAAGATATCTTCTCTGAAGTTCATAAAACTTCTGAAGATAAACAAAATAATTAAAAAATAACATCCAAACATGTAAGCAGGCACTGTGCTCACCCATGTGCTTAAAGTTAGGCATGTGCATAAAGTCTGAAAAATCAGAGGTTAAAATTACTTTTTATTGAAAACATTCTCTTTATGGCATAAAATCTTTGTCAACTCAAATCAAAATTGCTTCATTAACTTCAGACAACAAATGCTGACGAAGTACTACCAGGCTACAGCATTCCAGTTTTCTAGATTTGTGGAAGATCAATATATCAGAAGCAAATGTCAGCTACAAAGCTACTTGCTTATCAATCTGGCATTTCATTTTTGTCTTGTTCTCACGGTAAGGATGTTAGCAAAGACCTACACTTGTCTTTTTCAGCAAAGATGTGAATTTCAAGTGTGAAACTTCTTTTAAAAAAAACCCTAACAGATATAAAATTCTACTAACAATGAGAAAACTAATTAGAGAAAAAAGTACAAAACTGTGACAATCAGGGTCTCGATACCTCAAGGGGAGAACAGGCGATCTGACCCCCAAAGAGTAAGTAATTGAATCAACAGGTTATAAACAATGTTATTGTGTATACAAATATGTAGAGTAAGGACTTTTATGAAAGGTTGTAATGTTCTGAACTTGATGGGCATTAGGATATCTGTATACAGACTGTGCTTATGAATCTATGTGTTTAGAACACTATGCTCATGACCTGTACTACAATTTCAAATACACCTCACAGCAGGGAGGGTCTCCTCCCAAGCCAGGTGTTTTACACAAAACCAGATGCAAGGAAACGCCACGGTACAACCCAGGAAAAGACCAATGATCAGCCATTACTGTGAATGAGAAGACACTGAGATGCCCCAGCTATCAAGACCAGAAGGAATTCCCCCCCAAACACACACTGAATAACTATGAATTACTGTAATCTCAGAAAGAAAAACACCCTGCAAACCTTGTTAAAGGAGAAGGGGATTAAAGTGGAAGGGAACCAGAAAATGAGGGGCAGCCTCTAAGCAAGAAGCTGGCTGGGAAATGCTGGATCCCCTCTATGACTGGAGACATGCTGGAACCTGAAGTTGTCTCTTTATGTTTATTTTCTGTGTAAATTGTCTGTTTGCTTTTCCTTAAGTTCATCTTTGAATCTGTGATTTTACTATTAAATGAACTTCATTTATTTTTACACCAAGCAGATCTCTGGTGTGCAACTGTATAGAGTGCATGTGCCACAGTGAATGATAACCAGGGGCTGTTTTCACACCTTCGGGGGTGACGAATCAGAGAAGAGGTGTCTGAGTGTCTGGTAGTGAGAAACTTTGGGTAGACAGATTTGGGGAGACTCTGGACTGGAGGGGCTCTTGGTATCACCCTGAGAGGAGTAACTAGGCTGGTGGAAGCCAGGGTAAGACCTGCATGCTTGAGGACTGGCTACTAGTGCCAGGGCTTTGAGACATAACAGGACTGCATTAAGACACCCAAAGTTACAGGGCTGGTGGTGACAGAGCCCCCTACTGGTCTGGGTGAACCCCAAAACATCCACTTCAGCAATTTACAACTATTAAATGGGAAGAAAGGAAAGAACCAGCAACAAATAAATAAAAAGTCTGATTTAGAGGTAAATGTGATTTACATTTAAACAACTTTAAAAAAAATCATGATTTTTATCCACCCTGGTCATGGTTGATTTAAACAGTCTCAGCTTGTGTCTAAAAGAGGCAAAAGGCAGGCGACACTGATGGACACTTCAACCACCCAAGAACCTTAGTTCATCCTCTTGGAATGCACTGTTTATGGTCCCTTCTTGCTAATTATACATCAAAAGGGAAACAAAGTTGGTCATTTTGTAGATATGACAAACATATGCAGTGTATCTTTGGCAACCAATCAGAAAGCTCTAATTGTGTCCAGAAGTCTACAGTAATCTCACAATACATATGCATGCACTATAGAATAGTAAAGCATATTTTGTTTTTCTTTAGAGTAGATGCCAAGTTAGAATTCGTTTGCCAGGTGATTTTCCATTCACAAATACCTAGGTGAATGCAATGCCAAAAAACCCTCTCACCTTATTCATTGCACTGCCAAAACCAGTGATCCAGATGTTCAAATCTATCCATGAACGTGGACACTCTACAGCAGGCACTTGAAGCAACCAGAGAATTTTCACATGCACCATCTCATTTTTTAAGAAATAATATTTGCATTTGTCATCATCTATTGTGATTCTCTCTCTCTATGAGGGAGGGATTATCAGCCTCCCAGAAGTAGTGCATTTGAAGGGACGGGCTTGTCGAATTACATTTCTGTAACATCAAGTGGTCGGACAGGATCCCAAACAACAGAGTCCTGAAGCAGTGCTGCACGACTAGCGTTGAATCCCTAATCATAAAGGAGCAACTTCGCTGAGCTGGCCACCTGGTTCATATGGATGCTGTTCATCACCCCAAAGCCATATTTTATAACAGCTGAAAATGGGAGCATGTACACTGAGAGGCCAACAGAAACGACAAAGACTCTCAAAGATCACCTAAAAGCCAGCCAAGTCAACCGCATGCTGCCGACAGATCACAGTGGCAGCGGTCCTGTTTGCCGGCAGCTGAAGCCATTGAAAACAGCCAAACAGAAACAGCCAAAGAGAAGTGTGAGCGAAGAAAGCAGGCTCTGGCAAAAATATGTCGCCACGTCCACCCAATATGTGCACTCATCTGCGGATCCCTTATTGGTTTAGATTCACACAAGACAACACACTGAAATAAACTGATCCTCATATGCCACGTCTGCAAAGACCCTTCTCCCCATGCTGGGCCGAACACAGGGGTCAGCCATAATATGGTTGGTAGTTCTATGCCTGTCCATGAATAATGTGGGCAGTACAATTCTCTCCCCAAGAGAGAGACCGAGGAACACCAGGAGGGTCAAGGCAGCAGATTAAAGAAGGATTTGCTAGTTGGGCCCTGCTTTTGGGATTACCTCCAATTTGGATTTTTTTAAATGGACCATTAAAAATATTTTAATAGATTTATGCTTCAGCCTTGATCAAATAACAAAAATCTCAATTAATAGTCATGTTCCCTTGTTTTTCAGTTGTACTTGTATAAGCTGTTGTTTAAGATATTTGTAACCAAAACTTCTTTGCAAAGTATTGAGAGCGATGAGCTACTTTTTTTTTAGGTAGGCATGGAAGGGTTAGATTTTTTTAATCAGTAAATGTTGATTTTACCATACACATACAAACCGACAAAATATTTATAGTAATAATAATCGAACTTTACATTTTGGCAAAGAAAGAAAAATGCTGCCTGAGAACTTATCAGAATTTGATTAGAGGCCATTTACTTTCTATATTTTGACAAGTGATGTTGACAATGTGTGTTTTAACAGGTATAAAGCTTTAATTTTTTGAATCTCAGCATCTACAGTCATGAAACAATTGTTTAACCTCCCCGATAAATTTCCTGCAACTGTGAAAATTTATACAGATAAAAGTAAAAAAAAATGCTTAAAAACAAACATCACTGTTATCCATCAAAATGATGGATTTATTTTTTTTTAAAAATAAAAATAAAATTCCGCCAAGCCTACTTTTAGGTCATTTTGTTAAACATTTGCTGTGCCAGTCTCAGAGATGGAAAACAACACTATAAGAAGAACATTTGGAAGAGAAAATGTTTATTTGGATGTTTGAACTAAGTCACATCATGGTCTGAAACTTACTGGGAAAATATTATAGAGAACAGATACTTTGGAATCAATGCTTCGTTTATTCAAGTGCCTTTATCAAACCCATATGTACACAAACTTCTTCATTTTAGCTACTGTAAATGGCAAGTCTCTCACACAAAGCTGAATGAACACTGCAGAATGAATCTTTCATGCTGAAAATGTAGTCCTTTTTTCTTTTAATGAATTATCTAAGAACAGCCTGTGATATTTCCTAATTTGAGCCTTCATTTAGCAGCGTGCTTAAGCATATGCTGAATTTTAAGCGTGAGATTAGCTGATGCCAGTGGAACTATTCACATGTTTAACTATATTGCTGTAGCAGAACCTTGGGAGTTTTTCTTATCTGTTATTTTAGGGTCAGATAGTTTTTAGCCTATGAATTGCTTGCACACTATTCAGTGTGAATATGCATGAGAGTGCTCCCTGCTCATGCTATGCGATTGGCCATCCATGTCACAATGGTTTGCTTTTGCATCTAACCTGAACAAACAGAAGTGCCTAAAGAATCACCGGGTGTTGATAGTCTCAGGGAAAGGATCAGGATAATTTTGGGGGCGTGGGGGGTAGAGAGCAGAAGATGAGCAGGTTTAAGGACTTAAAGGACTTTAAAAACATTTTCCTGTACTTTTCTGTATTGTATTTGGCTCCATACATGGAGACTCCAGATTTTTCAGAATACCTAGGATTCTTCATAACTAAAAATGGTGGATTGAATCCATTGGTCTCTATTTTGTATCAAGCAATTCTCTACCGTCATTAAATGCATGTACATATTTGTTCTTAGTGCAAAGGAAGTGGTCACGTACCCTTTGTACAAACAATATTAGTGCAACTCCTCTCTCTTCCAGGGTTCTTGGGAACATTGTCTTACTGCTGTGTTAAATTAACCCATCCCACACAAATCCATATTTCATATCCCACACTATTGAATTTATACTCTCCAATTTTCTCTCCCCACAATCATTGCCAGTCACCAACAATTTAGTAGTCACATTTGCATTGTCAGTCCCCTTTCTCAAAAGATGCAGTCACTTAGCTAAAGGAAATGCACAAAGGTAACTGCCTGAGGGGCAAGGCTCTGACCAGGGGGTTGAAGGAAGTGCTGTCTTAATTGCCGTTATCATTTTATATAAAATCTGGCACAAGCATTTAATTAGGATATTGGTCCCCATATATGCAAGCACTCACCAATTTTTGTCACCTGCAATTTAGCAGCAGTGCATACAACCTCAGAACCAGTTGAAAAGCGTATATCTCTGCCAATAGCCTGTTCACCAGCAGTTTTAGGATTAATTCTGTGCTCATACTGTGTCAATATTAAGCAGTGTCATTTGAGTTTATTTTAGTTACCCTTTGTGTGTCCCTGACAATTATTTAAAATCACAAGCAATAAAAACGATAAGATAGCCAGTAGCATCCCCACAAAACAGTAGTTAAACAAACTGCACACTGCAGATAACATAAAAGAAATACTGCACCCTTCCTAATCACCACCCTTCAAGCAGCAATTCCATCTCCAAAAAGCTCCCTTAAAAAGATTTGTGCCCTGAAGGGCAAAAAGGGGGGAATGTGTAATCCAAAGGAAAGAGACCCTTGCATGAAATGCACTGCCACCTTCATATAAAAGATGGCGCTGTGGGCAGGGTATCTGACCTATAGCAGCATGGCTCAGAGAGAGAGAGAGAGAGAGATGATCTCACAACCAGAGACGTCTCAGGCCATTTAGGACTTTATAGATCAATATCAGCATCATATGCTTCACCCAGAAGCCCACACATAGCCAGTATGGATTACAGAACAATGGTGTAATACACTCATGGTGGAAAACTCTGTTTAACTAGAAGGCTGCCACATTCTGCTCTAGTTTAAGTTGCTAAATGGATGTAAAGTCTAACCCCAAGAAGACTGTCTTTGGTTGGTCAGTCTAGAGCTGAATAGGAGGTGAATAGGAGGACGACATCAGCAAGAAAGTCGCATGCTCCTGGTCAGATATATTTGAAAAGTGAGCATCCAGTCATAATGGAATCTAATCGGTTGTGAACATGAGCAACACACCCTCAATCAAAGGGCTGGAAATAATTTCCGCCATATCTTCTGATTGCTTTCCTCAAATCACCTCTTTTTAATCTGGATTGAACCTTAGACACTGAACAGCATAACATTTCCCAAGGAGTTTCCTTCCAGGCAATGGCGACCATTGAGGGAGGAATGGGGGAGGGTGAAGGGTCACATGACCCTCCCCAAAACGCTGGTGCGGGGAGGGAGCCCAAGGCCGGAAGCTGGGGAGATGAAGGGGCAGGGCCAGAGTCATAAAGGAAGAGGCAGGACCCGAGCCTCTCCTCTTCCGGCCACCTGCCTGGTGTGGCACACAGTGTGGCCAGAGGCTGCCTGGGAGAGTGCAGCCGCTGCCAGATGTCACGTAATGTGGGATGGGGAGGGGACGGGGAGATCACGAGGCCCCCAGGCTGGTCATGTGGGGGAGGCCAAAAGGAGTCACGTGAGGGAGTCATGTGGGGGGCGGGGACGAGTCATACAGGGAGGTCCCATGCCCCCCTTTAGCTGATGCCCCCTTTGTGTCTCTCCCACTAGTCGCCTCTGCTTCCAGTAATATTACTGCAACCTGTGCTATTTTACCCAGCCAGGAAGACCAGGAAGGATCCTGTCAACATACCTGCAATCCAGTTCCTCAGTTAGCCTCCTATTTATACTGAAGTGCAATGCTAATCGTCATCCAAGGAGCTAACATCACACCTGAACTCTGATCTCCCATATGACAAGTGCACAGCACTACCATTGGCTTGGCAAGGTTTGAAATTGTACAAAGGAAAGCATTGAAACACAGACATAAAAGGATATATAGGTGACTGACTAGCTCCATTGTTAGCTTGACTGAGATCAAACATTCATCAGATCAATGCCTCTTGAATCGGTCCCTTTTATACAATCAAAGAAGAGGACACTGTAAGATATACTATTTTTATTCATTTTATGAAACCAAGAACCAGCCAAAATGTAGAACAGTCACTGACAGTGCATTTTCAAAGACACTTTGAATTGCCAGACTTTCTAGCATGTGATAGTTGGCTTCCTTCCTTGCAAATGGAAAAAAACAGTGTGAAAAGAGGTATATTATATGGGTTTCATTTTTTTTAACTTTACATAAAACAAATATATCTTCTGGAACTCAAAGATGAGTTGACTATTTGTCATTATCATGGAACTGGAAAGAACATGATGCCCTAAGTTCAGAAATCTCTGAATGATTCTCACATTTATTTTTTGTGAGTTTAATATGAGCACTTGCAAGGAAAAATTTGAGGATCTGACAGATTCTGAGGGTAATTTGACCGAATTCAGTTTGCAATATTCATCTGATATAGTTGACCCATTTGATAATACAAAAAATACTTCCTCCTATTTAATGAGCCCTAGAAAGTGATGCTGGTATACAGTACTTTCATAAGGCCAATTTTGCAGAAGAGATTTTAGAAAGAGGAGAACATGAATTTTCAAACCCATGGAAAGTTAAGGAATTTCACCTCATCATCTCAATTTACCACTAATGTTCTGCTGTTCATTAAATTAGTTATCTCACATTGCTAATCATGTCTGTAATTCATCTTTTTTAGACTATATTGTTTGCTCTGTAGGGCCAGATCCTCAGTAGGTGTAAATTGATGTAGCTTCATTGAAGACTTTAATGGAGCCATGATGATGACTTATATCAGCTGAGCATCTTCACATTTAAGGCCATAATTAAGGGACAATTATGATAGCTTATTCAGACTTGTTCCAGAACACAGATTATACAGGAATTACTGCATGAAATTGTATCAAGTCCAATGACTTGCAGTTGAATTAGACCATATATCTTTTAGACATCTAATCTTGATTTAAAGATTTCAAGTGATGGAGAATCCACACCTAGATAAATTATTCCAATGGTTAACTACCCTTGCTCTGTACCTTATTCCCAGTCTGAATGTGTCTTGCTGTGTCATGCTTCAGTTTCCAGACACTGGATCTTATTCTGTCATTGTCTGCATTGAGGCAAAGAGTTTAACTTCAAGGCTTTCTTTTTCAGATGCATCCTCCAAAATTATCTGTCCATTAAACAGGTCAAAATTATTTGCAATAGCATCTATTCCTAATTTATTTCTAATCCAGTTTCCAGGATGTGATCGCCACCACATCATCTGGCAATAGTCAAGGATAATTTTGGCTTATACAACTAAGGGCTTGTTTACACAGACGTTTAGTTCATGGCAAGCCGGGGTGTGAATCTATCCTGCACTAGCCTGCTATCCACATGGACATGCATTAACAGCTTACTAGTGCACTTTGATCTACCCTGCTTTGAAACAGGAGTAGATTACAGCACACTAATATTCTGCCGCTGGGTCACTGAATGACCATAAACAATTCACTGGTTAACCTCCCCTGCCTCAGTATCCTAGTCTGAGGCAATACTACTTCCTGCACTCTAAGAGGCACACTACCAGTGGGGTGTTATTACTACAATACAAAGAGCTTGAATTCCTTACGATCACTATTTAATGTTCATTTTTTATTTTAAAATGTTATTAGTTTCCTCAAGGCAATGTTGTTTCATTTATTACACTTGCATTGCATTAAAGCCTATAATGCCTGGTGCAGGTTTCTCTCTGTGCTGCACATGGGGCTCGATTACGAAAGGGACACAGGCCAGGAACTTGTGGCTCAAACCATGTGGCCAGATTTTCACAGTGATATTTGCCATTTTGCACAGGCCATCAAAAAGCCATCATATGGGAATGTATTTTGGTCACTATCTAGCTCGACTGTATTTGAATCATCAACCTAGAGATTAAGTGCCTCTGTTTTCAAAAGTGACCAGTGATTCTGGATGTCCAACTTTGAGAAAACTTTAAAAAGATCCGATTTCCAGATGGGGCTGTGCACCTGCCTTCTGCAAATAAGGCCCTTTCAAAGTGTCACACAGGCTGGGCATCTAGAAATTGAAATATTCAAAATCACTAGTCATTTTTAAAGATTTGACATAAATCTCTCATTACTATCATGAGCCATCCTATCTCCCTACATAGGCTACTGTAAACAGCTGTTTGTTTGTAAAGTTTTAAGTCTGCATAGGACCCTAAGAATAGCAGCCACATGCCACCATGTCCTTTTAAAGAAACCAGTTTCAGTTTCCTGAGCCAATTCCCCATGGCCCCAACCTTCACCAGTGCTTCACTCTTACCTCAGGGCTCTTCTATGTTCAGGGCCAGCAGCCAGCCAGGAACTTTTCCTTGCTCCCCTGGTCCCTGCCAGCACTGAGCTGTCCGTGGTGCTGCGGTTCCTTTTGGCGAGCCAGGAGCACCAACTGAACTACTCTGGCTCCAACAAGGAACTGACTCTGTTCTGCACTGCAGCTACTTTTTATACTAGCCTGCAACCCTCTGATTGGCTAGCCCCTTGCAGCCTCCCCCTGATTGGCTGCTTTCCTGCACAGTCTCTCTAGACCACTTGGAGGACTTAGCTCCACTGCTCCTTTCGTGGGATGTGTGTGGCAGGACCCTGAGGCCTCCAACAGGGGGGGCCTCTGGGCCTAGTCTACCTTGTGGGTAGTACAAATAAATAAGTATATTTGCCTTAGTTTACAGTGCCAAGCAATATAAAAAAAAATCACATTCCAGAAACGGATTGTTACAACCATTAGAAGCTTCTCTATGCAACAGGATATTTCCATGTCAACTGTAACACATGTACCATAGAACTATGGATAAGAGTGTTTCTGAATTATTGTTTTCTCTGCTTATAGATCAGTATCAAGAGGCACTGATATTGTTTATAAAAGGTAATGGAACCTGATGAAAGAAACCAGGTTGAGCCATCAGCCATACACTGATTATTTCAAAGAATTCATTTGGTGTTATTCAGATTACTAAGAGATTAACCAGTGGCTATTCTATCAATATTTCATTGTCATTCCTTTAGATCTGATGTTATTTCACACTTCCCAATAACTTTTCAAATGAGGACCTGATCCTGATGAGATTTAGATATGCTTATGTTTACATACTGAATAGTCTCACTAAAATCAATGGAATCAGTCACAGTGCATAGTTAAGCATGTGCTGAAGCCTGTGCAAGATTAAAGCATTAGTCACTACACCATAGAGACTTTTTCCAGGGAAAAAATACAATACACCTCTACCCCGATATAACGCGATTCGATATAACATGAATTCGGATATAATGCGGTAAAGCAGCGCTCTGGAGGGCGGAGCTGCTTGCTCAGGTGGATCAGCGCATCAGCATGTCTGGCTCCAACACGCTGCTATGAACGGTGTGTTAAGGGTGTCGGGCTGGGGCCGAGGGGTTGGATAAGGGGCAGAGGGTCTCGGGGGGCAGTCAAGGGACAGGGAGCAGGACGGGGTTGGATGGTTCAGAGGTTCTGGGGGCGGGGCGGTCAGGAGACGGGGAACAGGGGTGTTGGAGTCCCATGGGTGATTAGGGACTGGGGGTCTCTGTAGGGGGTGGTCAGGGGACAATGCTTGAGGCCAAAGCAAGTTCGATATAACGTGGTTTCACCTATAATGCGGTAAGATTTTTTTGGCTCCCGAGGACCGCCTTATATCGGGGTAGAGGTGTATTTGGAAACTTACTTTCTGCCTACTGAACAGTCCAAATAAAACCCTATAAATCCTGTGATTGTCTTGCTGAATTGGTGACACCTGGCAATCAAAGAATTCAGCCCTACATTGCTTTAAGAGGACATTTTGATATATTTAGTACATAACTCTGTGTGTATGTGTATGTCTCTGTATCTACAATTCTTGCTATCTGATTCCACTTTCTGGTGCAGGATAATACTATTACCGGCTTCCTTTCAACAACGAGGCTAATCAATCACCACCAGGCTGATAATCCACAAATCTTGTGCTCTGAAAACCACATACTAAAATGGTAAAATCACTGCAAATTCTTGTAGATATTATACCACTCAATTAATAGCTGCATGCAGTTTATCTACTGATCAAATCTGAATAGAAACCAAAAGATAGGTTACTTTGACAAATGTGCTAAAAAGTGATCATACTTCAAAGAGCTTTCTGAGCTGGAACCCAATTGGAATTAAGCAAAACACTTTCATCCAAATATGTTAAATTCAAATGAAGAGGAAATTAATTTCTCTGTGCCAATGCAGTTCACACACTCTTCTATTGCTAATCTTTGTTTTCACTTTTTTTTTATTGTTAACATATTAAGTCTGGGATTTTCAACTTTCCTGAGAACTGAAAAATACCATTTTAACCTGGTGGAGTTACAGAATAGGCTTGCTACATATCTAATGCACTAATCCTGAAAACATTTACCCATGCTTTACTTTAAGATTTTAAGTTGTCCAAGGGAACTACATGTGTGTTTAATGTTGAGTATCTATTAAAATGTTTGCATGCTTGAGGTCTATGTTTGTGAAGATGTACAGTACCCAGTACTATACTCATTTATTCACAGTATTCATTTATTAAAAAGAAATGCAAGTCTCAACTTTTTTGTAAATGCTTGGGGTTGGAATTACTGGTTAATGACAAAACTTCTACTAACTTAAAAGACAGGAGGACCAGGCCCTAAATAAATGCAGAGTACAACATGAACTCCTGCAGGGGTGGGGTCATTCTCTGTGACAGCACAGGGCAGCCTTTTAAAAAAATATAAGAAAAATTGTTCAAAAACTGTTAGTCCCTTAAAGGCTACTGGAATTACTGTGCAAGACCAGCGCTTTCCTGTGCACTCTCTCTGCACTTGATCAATACTGTATGGGACTGGGTTAGAAGCCATAGCTTTTAAGGACAGCATCTTTCCAAATGTATGCATACAACTGATAATATCTGCTAAATCTCAGACATCTCTTCATGTAATGCAATCCCTATTAATCCAGTAATACTTGCTTTCACATGAGAAGGTGTGCACTTGGAGAACACTGGCAGTGACTGTCTATCAATGTCTTTAAGAATTCATCCATAATTACTCATCTACTGATCAGTTAGGTCTGCAGAAGGATGGTATATTACTTCAGTTTCTTCCCCCTGTACATTTATGCATTTTCATTGTCCTTTTCCTGCCTGACTGTTTCATCATTGTTGTCCTAATCAGAACGCACTGAAGTAACTATCACAGGAAGCTAAGACGTATAATGCTGAAGTCATTTATTTTAATAAAATCACCTCAATGGTTCATTACTCTTTGGATTCTTTGCTTTCAGATTTTTCACCACATAATTTAAATAATACATGCAGAGTGAAGAACAGTTGGACTTCCACAGGTTTTTAAAACGAACTTGGGAATAAAAAGAATTACCACACTATGACATTACACCCCATATTCTTCATAGAAATATTGTTATGATCTGAATATGGCATAACTTAGATGTTTTATGCAAGATGGGTCATGTAAGGTATCATTGGAAAGGTTATGTTTTACTGAATATGATTATCCTATTAGTATACACATATGAAGTCACAGTATGGCTTCAAGCCATCCTGAGGTGCAACCGATGTGATCTTCGTGGCACGACAGATTCAGGAGAAGTGCAGAGAGCAACACCAGGAACTGTTCATGGCATTCAAACGACCTAACCAAGGCCTTTGATTATCAACCGTGATGCCTTATGGAAGGTATTGTGTAAGATTGGCTGTCCACAGATAATTCATTTCCATCATCATCATCATCATCATCATCCTAATGGAATGACTGCCACCCTTTTGTGCAAGGGCTCAGAGACTGAACCATTCACCATTCGCAACGGTGTCAAGCAGGGCTGTGTCACTGCTGCAACACTCCTCTCCATTTACCTTGCCGTGATCCTGATTCTCATTCGCAACCTTCCTGATGGAATCAGGATTGAGTATTGTATGGGTGGCCAACTCCTCAATCTTCGACATCTCCAAACAAAATCAAAGATCATGAGAATTGGCATCACTGATCTTCAGAATGCAGATGACACTGTCATTCTTACACACACACACACACACACACACCTGCAAAGCACCCTAAATATTTTTACATATGCCTATCACAGCATGGGTCTCTCTCTCAACATCGGGAAAACCAAGGTACTCTACCAGCCCTCACCTGCACAAACTACTCTTCGTACTCCACAAATCACCATCAGCAGAGAACCCCTGGAAAACATGGACCATTTTCTGTACCTTGGCAGCCACCTCTCCAAAACACTCAGCATTGACACCGAAATTGAATACAGGATCCGCTGTGCCAGCACATCTTTTGGAAGACTACTCAAACGAATCTTCAATGATAGGAATCTACAAACATATACCAAGATCCTGGTTTACAAAGCAGTTGTGATCCCCACCTTTCTGTATGGGTGCGAGACCTGGGTAACCTACAGACAACATCGCAAGCAGCTGGAGTGGTTCCAACAGCACTGTCTCAGGAGGATTCTCAGGTTCATCTAGGAAGACCGACGCGCTAACATCAGCATTCTCTCTGCAGCCAACAGCAGCAGTACAGAAGTGCAGGTCATGAAATACCAACTCCGCTGGGCTGGCCACTGTGTACATATGCCTGACACTCGCCTCACGAAGCAAGTACTCTTCTCTAAGACAGGGAAGAAGGGCGAGCAGAAGGCAGCAGAAGCGTTTCAAAGATGCACTGAAAGTACATCTTAAAAAGGGAGTGATCAACCCAACAAACTGGAAGGACTTGGCACGGAATAGAACACAGTGCACCACACTATACACCAAGCCACAGCTCACTTTGAGGAGAACAGATGTACTCATGAGACAGAGAAGCGACAAAGGAGGAAAGAAAAAGCACAATACTCCAGCCAACAACTATGTCTCCTCCAAGATTACACCTGTCACTTCTGTGGGAAAATCTGCAGGGCAAGAATTGGGCTCCTCAGCCACTTAAAAACTCACCAATGAACCCCCTTGGCATACATCATCCTCGCATCAAGGGATAGCCGAAGATACATGCATCATTCCTGTATCTGAAGTTAGGAATATTGATTATGTAACAATTACAACAGTGGTTACACCTGAGAAACGCCCACCAGACAGTATGCAATCGACCTGGATGAGCCATTAGGAAAGACAATGGGTCTTTGAACATGTTGATCTCTCGTCTTCCTGGAGTTCCTTCCTGTGGACATTACAAATAAACCTTGTCTCGTGGTTTAACACCTGCATTAACACTGCAAGGTCATGTGATAATGTCAAGTGGTACAGAATACCACCTTGGACACTGCTAGTATTTTTCCACTGGAAACAAAGGATTCCAGCCTTATTTAATCCCATTTAAGGCTGGGAAGTGATTCTATCTGAGCTCATCTCCACTGCCTCCCCACCCAAGAAGGAAGATTGCTAAAAACACCTGAAGAAGCAAAGAAACCACGTTGGGGAAAGGCAAGGGCTGAGTCCAGGCTGAGACAGGGTCGAGCCTGTGAAGAGAAATAACTAGAAATCTGAAACTTTGCAACCTGCCTAAAACAACATTTAGGTTGAGAAATTACTATTTGTAACCTGTTTCTTTAGTGTATTAAGCTTAGTTTGCGTGTTTTGTTTTATTTGCTCAGTAATCTGCTTTGTTCTGTTTGCTATCCCTTATAATCACTTAACATTTACCTTTTGTAGTTAATAAACTTATTTTTTGATTATTTCAAAACTCAGTTTGTGCAATTCATATCTGGGGGGGGAGCTATGCATATCTCCCTCCACATTGACGGACGGGGCGATTTTTATTAGCTTGCACTGTACAGATCTCTCTATACAGCGCAAGACAATATTATTTTCGGTTTACACCCCAAAGGAGTTGTGTATGTGAGTGCTGGATAAATCCCTGAACTGAATCCTCCTACATAGAGCTGATTTCAGTCTGTGTCTGCAGCTAGGCATGGCCGTAACTGTGTGTGGTAGAGAAGGCTTGAGGGCCTGGTACAGCAAGGACAGGGTGAGGAAAGCTAGGCTGGTGGAACAGGCGGGCTCAGTGGGACCCCAGTATATCAGGTGGCACCCCGGATGGGGAGGGGACCAACCCATCACACATACCACCTCAGAACAATGATTCATTTACACCAGTCTCCTGTCTCTGTGGCCAGACCCAGTCTGAGCGTGGCCAGTACCAACAGCTTTAGAAAAATGTGCAGGAAACCCTGTAGCAAACAATTACACAATAAACTACCCATAGGAGAACCCCTATCAATTAGAAATTTGTTAACTCTAATTTTTAAGAGTCATAACTAATATAACTGAGGCTGTTCTCATTCACTATAGAAAATGTCAAATCCTTTCTTGAATGTACTAAGCTCCTGCCCTTCATGATATCATGTGGCAGTGAA
Organism: Chelydra serpentina; assembly: GCA_037349315.1. Classification (NCBI taxonomy): domain Eukaryota; kingdom Metazoa; phylum Chordata; order Testudines; family Chelydridae; genus Chelydra; species Chelydra serpentina. The sequence goes on from JBAIAC010000023.1 coordinate 4,551,598, forward strand.
TTTCACAGGTTAACTCTTTTGTGTAAAAAGTATTTCCCTTTGTTCTATTTCAAATTAGCTGCTTTTCAATATCATCGAACAACCCCTTATCTTAGTATCATGAGGAAAGGGAAATAATTTTCATAAACATACTATACAAAATATTGAACTCCTTAAAAATGAAAACCCCAGACTAGAATTTAACACAAAATGAACTACTTAAGTCCTAGCTACTTTTCAGTAATAGTACAAAGAATATCATGCTTATACTCTGAACCCAACACTGAGGAAGTAGAAGAAAAAGAACTTAACTTGTAATTTTGTGTGCATACTAATATAAACTCCATTTGTGTCAGTGTTAGTCCTAGGGCTGGTTGAAAACTTTATGCTGATTTTTTGGGGGGGGAGCGTGTCCGAAAATCGGGTTCTCAACTAAATGAACATTTTCTTCAAGAATGTCTGCCATCCTTCAAAATGTTTGATTTTTCGTTGGAAAACCAAGAACCTGAAAGCAAAAAAATATTCAAGTTCTCAGCTGAAATGTTTTGTTTTGGGACCAGTTTGGAGGCCCCATTTTTCCCCCCTCCAGTTTTCAGTTGCCAAAAAAATCCAAAAGTGTTTGGCTTTTGACCTTTTAGTCTTTCAACAAATGTTGAAATCTTCCACGGAAACAGCCCCAAATTATCTTACCAGCTCTAATTAAACTAATCCACCTCCTCCTCGCCTCTCCCCTCCAAAAGAAAAGAAAGCCCCTCACATATCACACAAAGGTAACATTGGGGGTTTCTAATATGCAGACACTTATGATTTTCTAAGCACATTCATAACATGAGAGTAAATAAGAAGGGAATAATACAAACCTATAGTTTTTCTGTTCAATGATACAATATGGAAATAATTTTCATTGTTAATGCTAACATTCAAGGCTCAGTCCTGCATTCTTTGCTTCCCCATTGACTTCAGAGAGTATTCTTGGTGCAAGGCCAGGCATCCTACAAGAGCCACCTCACAGTCCACCCAGTCACCAAGAATGAGTTTGATAGACAACCCTTTCAAGAAACAGAATCCATCTTCACTATAGGTGTAGAGTCCTGGGCATGAGCAAGGACTGTTAGTAGTGCCCAGTCATGCTGGGAAGTTATGTTGCAATGACTGCTCCACTAGCTGTTCAGTATTAGGGTGAGATAAGCCACCTTTTTTTTTTTTAAACTCATGACCTTTTGCAGGATTTAAACTACAGGGTGAGAGGTAAGTGGGATAGTGCAGCATCTTGAAACAAGCTCTGTGCTTTAATGTGATCTCATGGCTGTTCAATTTGCTAATTAGTTTGCTCCCAGGATCAGATTTAGTGCTGCACAGGCAAGTCTAATTGCCTGACCTCTGCTTTCCTACTTCACAGTATTACCAAGAATGGCCATACGAACACAGGCAGGTAATTGTTAGCCGAAAGACAAAAAGAGAAAGATTAATTCCCTGTAATTCTTCATAAATTCTTCAATAAATTCTTCAATAAATTCTTCACTGAATATATTATTCCAAACAAGATCCTGATTTGAGCTCCTTAGTGCAAGTTTGGCAGAACTCCCTCAGCTCAGATATTTTTGGCCCTTGAGGGCTGCAGTAACTAAGTAAAGAGTGATACTACTGGATATTGCATACTGGCTGTATTGAAGGGTATAAATATTGCCCTCCAAATATTCCAGTAAGTGTCTTTGGTTGTGAGGTAGGCAATGCTCATAGGAGGGTATGGACAATAGTCTGATTGAAATGATTCATTGACACTTATGAGGTGTGAGGATTATTCCAGGAGTGGGTGGGGAGGTCAGACTAGATGATCATAATGGTCCCTTCTGAACTTAAAGTTTGAGTCTATGAGCATAAAGGTCTGCCACAGAAGAATTGGAGCCCAAGAAAATAGTCTTAGAGTCAATAATAGAATTGGTGTTGGCTTCTCTACATAATACACACAGCTTGTGATGACAAATGGTACTGGTGACTGTAGTCAACTTAAGAAAGTTTGTCCAGAAACTGCTTCCTTTATACATTGTCTATTTTCAAGTCTTTTGAAATGCTCATCAAAATATAAAAATAAAAAGAGAGACCAGTAAAGAGATTCTGCCACCTCCACTCCTTGAACAACCTGACTGAATTTAAGACCATTTATGAAGTAAAGTACTAATCAATATGAGTAAGGGGAGTCAGACTTTGACCCCAAGTGTAAGGAGGAAAGTATAGAGTACAGCACTGACAGTGTCCCTTACTACTCTGATATGTTGAAGGGCCATTACAGTTGTGACAAAGACATTATCAGTCCTTGTGAGGTCAAATATTTAACATTTTATCGTGGCACTACAGGTTAAAATTACCAAAATTAATTTACCACTCTCTAAATAGGGTTTATTCCTAGCAACATTAAATAAAAAGTCATTTTTTGTGACAAATTTTTTTCTACTGTAACAAAGCATCTGAAGGCTGAATCTGTCCACCAAACCCACAATTTATGTAGTTAAGTAAGTACATTTATCTTGTTTTAGGAACAGTCTGCTGAGAAGCTCTTGGTTTAATCTATCAATCAGCTTCAAAAGATAAACTCATAAAATATTGCAAACCTCATCCAAATCCCAAACACCTTGTACTTCTGAATGTGTTTGAACATGGCAATAAACTAAGAGCTAAGACTAGACAAAACTCTTCCAAGTTGGTACAATTGAACAATCTCTCAGGGTTGCTGCAGTGCTTGGATTTACTGTGATCGAACAAACGGAGTAGTGCTCCAGCCACACTGCCAGGATTTCTTGGCACTGCTACAGATGATACCCACAAAGTCAAGAGCTAATTCATGATGTCAAGCAGCAAGTTTTGGGGTGGTCTTTATTATCAAAGACAACATCAGCTTTCACATTTTGGTGCATTAGTGTTCACCACAGTACTATCAATGTTTCCCATCTGCTGCTGTATAACCAAAGATCATCTGTCATTATCAGAAACTGTTTCACAAAGAAATTTGCTTATTTATAGTGATTTTCACTTTCCTTGGTAGTGAGTCCTATTGTAAAATCTTAAAGTACCTTTAACACACACAGTTGCATTGATCATGCTATTAAGACCAGCTTTCATAGCTTTATCACTTGATATTTCTAATGCTGATAAATGAAAAATTATAAAAAGAAGAAAAAATCACTGCTTCAACAGACTAGCGGCTATTCTTTATTCTTTTTAGAAGCTTGTCCATAAGTAATTCCAGACAAATCAATAAAAGAGGGATACATCTAAGAGGAGATGCAGAGTCAGGTAATTTATGATACAAGGGGGTCTGCAAAGCAGTCAAATTAAGAATACAAGAAATTCCAAATGATAAAATGAGCAACAAAATAAAGGATGATAAATCAAACTGAAGACAGTTTGCCTGAGTGGCCATTACATGACAGTAAAGCTTGCCAGCAATAAGGAAATAGCCTCAGCTAACATTTTGCCCTTGTCATCCAGAAATACAAAAACAAGGTGTTCTAGTCAATTTTATTTGTCTTGAAATCAGGGTGGGATTTTCACAAGGGGCCTAGGGGAGTTAAATGTCCCACTTCCACGGAAAGTGAATGAGAATTGAGTGCCTAACTCATTTAGGCACCTTTGAAAACCCCAGTCTCAGAGTTCTTTAGGTGCTGGTTTCAGCACCCTGTCTCCTTGTCAGGTGACTCTAACAACTTCTTAGTAATATGTTTCTGAATTAAGACAGTGGGCTTGCCACCTGCTTGCTGTTCAGGGACACCAATAGCATACATACTGGATCTCCTGCCTCCCTTTTCAAGATCCCTGCATCTGTAAAAGGCAATTTGTGCCTGTTTTCTAAGATCTCTAGCTTCCTTACCTCTCATATTTTCTAGGTCCTCCACATTCTCTATTCTGATTTCAAAGGCATTGCCACTATAGATTTTTTCTCAATGATTTCATGTAAGGCTGCACTTTGGGATCTTTAGATTTCTGCATCTTTCACTAAGCAGATCCAAGTTGTCGGGCTGGCCGACAACATTTTGGCACCTGCGGCGGGGAGTTCAAATGACGCCCCCATACCCACCTCGCTTGAGCCAAAACTTTGAAAGGTCTCAATTCTGCCTTCTTCCTGTTCTACTCCTCTCATGGTACTGCTCTGCTATCTACCCCAATACAGGAGAACTAACTTAAAATGCCTTGTTCACAAATTTTAAGTAACACTTAACTTTCAAACGCCTGAACAGCAAATGTAACTTTTCTTGTCTGCATAGTAAACACTGGCATTTTTAGATGTTTGAATAATCAAAGTGGTGCTTTTCGTGCCTTCTTGGTTGCAAAGATTTGAACTGCTTCCTGAAGGTCCACAGTCTGGGCCAGCTCATGCTCTGTTGAGATGGTTGCAAGGCCGACCAGCCTCTCCTGTGTCATTGTGGAGCATAGATGTGTTTTTATTAACTTCAGCTTGGAGAAGCTGTGTTCTCCGCTGACAACTATTACAGAAAGTGTTAGAAGAATGCGCAGAGCAACAAAAGCGTTTAGAAAGAGGTTGGTCATCTTATTTGTGCACATATCTTCCAGAACAGCCTTTGGAATTGATCCTGCTGAAATGTATCTTGAAAGGGCTTTCAGTTCATCACCTAAATCACTTGCATCAATATTGTGCATGTCATCATGTGTCAACACTGTCTCTAGTGCCCTGCATTGCTGGTGTCATACAACATCCCAAATATACTGCTGTGTTCCTTGAGCTGCAGGAAACGTTCTTCAACTGACTGTATTGCACAATCTAGCACCTGGTTAAAGAATTTAACTTTGAATTGTTGTTTGGGGTGTTTTATAGGATTATCCCATGCCTCGTAATCAAAATGTCTTCTTCTTTGGTGACTCTTGTATTCTTGAATGGGTGGGAAAATAGCTTCAGTGTGAAGTTCCTCTGCCAACTTCTGTGCACTCTTCAGAACGTTTTGAAATCCCTCATCTGACCGGTAAGACTGTAGGTATGACTTTGCTTTGTCCAGTTGTTCCACTGCTCCATATATATCAAGGTCAACACCTTGGAGTCTCTTGCTTACAACATTCATTTCAAACAGTATGCCATGCCACAACACTAAGCCACACAGAAAGTTGAAGTTATGTATGTTTCTGGTGATTCCATTTCCCTCTGCCACTGTTCTTCCACAAACAGTTCCTGTCATAGAATTATCCTCCATAATGGCAACTATGGCATCATCTATCTTCCCAATTTGGTGTTTGATAGGCTTTATCATCTCCACTCGACTTTCCCATCGTGTGGCATTCAGTGGTTTCAGTGTCAGAGAGGATGTTCCCAGATGTTGCTTCAAAATTTGCCATCAATGAGTTGATGCACAGAAAAATACATAGATGCTTTGAATTCCATTAAAAAATTCAGCAGCCTCACTAGAAGCTGATGCTGCATCACTGACCACCAAGTTCAGTGAACAAGAACTGCATGGGACAAAAAAAGCTTGAGGGTTTAACTCTCAGATCCGTGCCTGCACTCCTCTGTTCTTTCCTCTCATTATTGGCACCATTATCGTAGCCCTAATCTCTCATGTCAGCTATCGCAATTCCCGTATCTTCTAGCTTTTTAAGAAGCACATTTGTCATACCAGCTCCTGTAGTATCATCAGTGGCAATAAATTCTAGAAAATGGTCTCCGACAGTCACCATTTCAGGGACATTTTCACTAGGTTATGTTGTTGTTAGAAAATGCACCATTAAAGTCATTTGTTCCATATGGCTGATGTCAGGTGTGCAGTCCAGAATAACAGAGCAATATCTTGCTGACTTCAGATCTGCCACAATCTTCTGTTTGACTTTTGTTGCCAGTAACTGTATGATTTCATTTTCAATTGTTTTTCCAAAGTAGTGGTGTGTGTACATTTCTTGGGTGGTGACTCTTCTTAGATGCTCCTGGAGTACAGCATCAAACGCAGCCATCAGCTCCACAATGTTAAGGAAGTTTCCATTGTTTGGCACATACAGATGATCTGAAGTGCCACGCAGTGCTAGGTTTTGGGTAGTAAGCATTCTCACAATGGCAATGAGCCTTTTCAGAACATTTTGCCATTAAAGATGCAATCTTCTCTTGATGCTGATCATCTATGGTGGCCTTTAACCTTGGTCTCATCTCAAGCTCTTTCCACCTATGGAATGCTCTCGGGTGATTTGCTGCCTTCTCATGGCATGCCAGATTTCTAGACAGATTTTTCTAGTCCTTTGTTCCTGTAGAACCCAATTAGACTGGAAGAATTTGCAATAAAAACAGTATGCAGCATTCTGGGTTTTTGAGTACATAAGCCATGGCCTCTCCACTTTGTCACCATTGGGGATTTCATACCAGTAATGTATTGGATGGAAGCTTCTATTTTCATTGTCTTTGGGGAACATGAAGTTTTTCACTTGCTGTGGCCCATGCAGTACAAGGAAGTCCCTCAGGCTACTGCTCAAGTGGGTCCACAGTCCTGGATCATCTAGACTTAAGGAAGCAGCTGCTGTTTCTTGTGCCTCCACCACACTCTTCTCTGATCTACACTTTTCTTCAGGAATGTGCCTGGTTACATCCATATGAGATGGAGATATGGATGCTGGGGTAGCTGCAAGGTCACCTGCACTCTAACTAACTGGAAGATCAGGCATCTCCTCACCACTCACATCCTCACTGGGGCCGGAAGGCTCACCGTGAACATTTGTCTATGTATCTCAGGAGAGCTCCTTCCTGCTTAGATAGAAAAGCTTCCTTTGCTTTCTTTCTTTTTCTGAATGCTGCCCCAGAGGGGAGTTTTCTTCTTTCACTCATGACTGCTGTTCTGTGCCCACTATAGTGGCTGTCAACACTCAATTGAAGGGGACAAATAAGCAGACTGGTAGCAGGGCCTGAGTAAGATGTCAGCATCTTAAGGGCCTAACTGGCTTGTACTACTTCAGCTGATCGCCTGTTTGCCTCAAGTGGTTTCAGGGAAGCAGCAGGAAACAGGAAGCTCCCTGAGAAGCTGGTGTTAATCAGTCCAGGCTCCTGGGGATGCTAGAGAGGTACATAAGAGGCTCCTCTTCCTCTCTCTTTCCCTGCAGCTCCTGCTGCTTTCTGTTATTCCCTCTCACCTTTTCTCCTGCTTGCCTGTTATGTATCTTGTACCCCCCTTCCTCCAGCACAGCACTGTGCATCTAGAGCAGAGAGACTATATATGCACCAGCAGCAGACACAATTTTCTACACTCTGGGTCCCAGTGGCACCTCCCCCCATCCCCCAGTCTGGCACCTGAGGCGGCCGCCTCAGTTCGCTTCATGGTAAGGCCAGCCCTGCCAAAGCCTCTAATTGTTCAGTTCCTTTGGAGCCATTACCTGTAGGGCTGTAAATGCTAAGACCCACTACCAATGCTGGGTGTTTTCTAGGACAAAAATTACCTCAAATATCCTGCGTGTACTGTGATGCTCTCCTCATCCATTTGTCAGATAATGTATCCATCCATTGTCTACTGGAGTCAATGGTAGTTTCTCCATTGACTTCAGTGGGATTTGGAGGAGGCCCTAAATGCACAATTTTCACTGCCAGTTTACTGACTTCAGAGACCTATAATATAATACTATTATACCAAGTTTCTTACTCGACTAGATTCTATACTAGATTTCATTAAGACCTAAAAGTTTGCAGAAAAGCAGATCAGTAATGTACGAATGTTTAAAATCAGCAAACAGCCACTTCTGTCCTTGTTTTCATTAGAATTTACATTGAACCAATAAACAGAGCATTTTGTCAAACTGTATTAGACTACACAAACCAACTGTCAGTAGACAATATGATTTTTCCTATTGCCAAATATTATACTGATGCTAACCTAGTTCAGCAGCATCACTGAGATTTATTGGTCTGGAAAAAGCAAGGAGTCCCTCAAGCCCAAAGAGTGATCTACTATGAGAGTTGTATTGGATCAAAACACTGGATACAGTTACACCAATGGGACTAAATGAAAGCATTGAATTTACACTTGTTTTTATAATTATGATGAAGTCAGCATCTGGCTTCCTTTGCTAATACTAACAAACATTTTTAGCATAGTTCATTGTTACGTTGTATAGCTGGAGTCAATTTATACTCTTCTAGACAGACACATCGGTGGGGAGGAGAGATTTAATAAATAATGTGACAGGGAAAAATATTTTTCACCTGCAAGGCTGCATCTTAAAGTGAGAAGCTTTATTAAAGTTTGTGACATTTTACATTTGTCCTTTGGCCTTGTTGAAAGGGTGCTGAGACAAGTAGTTGCTACTGCATTTATCCTGATAATGAGCTACCAAGCAATGCTTGCCACTTGTTACTGTACAGAATAAAGAAATTTCTATTTGAAACTGGAATGAACCAGTGAATCTTTTCTGAGTTTTGCTAGCACTGACCCATGTGGGTTCTTTAATTATATTAATCTGTAATTCTGGCATAACAAAGGTTGCTGTCAAACTGAGATATAACTGTATTCAATGCTGTTCTCACCACAGGGAACAATAGGCCCACTGAATGCAATTCTAAGAAGAGACAGTGGTGTTCAAGAGCAGAAACAGAGTTGGAGATTCATGGCAAAGTGCACTGATTTTTCCCCGATTTGACTCTAGGCCATGAACTGTAAACATCCTAATCCCACACAGCGGCAACAAGAAGCTCCCAATATCCTTGTGACATGTCAGGTAGAATCTGTCATAAGGATTAAACTCCTCAAGAAAGCTGGTCAGAGAATATACTGAATCTTCCACCAAAAAGTTGTGATGACATTTTGTCATAAAATGTTTTGGGTTTTCATCAAACAACAACAAAAGAACATTTTTGGTGTTTCATTTTATGACAAAAGCCAAAAAAAATTGATGAAAACCAGTTCTGCTCTTCAACCGATGGGCCATAGTGTATTTTTGCAGCTGTAGGACAAATCATCAAAAGTTGAACACTCTTCCATTGGGTGTCTGTAGTTAATAGGTTGCATCCTGCAGTTTGTACCCACAGTTCAAATGTTGGCGCAAAAACACAGTAATTGTGGGCATACGTTTTGCAGGTTCATATTTTGTAGGTGCAAATTGCACCAGCAACCTGGGAGACTGGGCCTTTTGAAAATCTAGCCTTAGGTATTTTAAATTTCAAAAATCGACTAACAACTTTGGAATAAAAACAAAAAAAAGTCAGACACTGGTTTGTAGGCCTCAAAACTAAACTGCTGCAATAGGGGTTCCCTATTTGTAAGATTCTTGTAACACAAAGATTTCATTATAGCTCCCTACGCCCCTCCCCAATATTTCACTACAATTTTATTTTCTATATCTAGTCTGTATAATTTTATTTACAAATCTCACAGATTCTCTGTTATGCTTGGATAGTGCGTTCAGTGTCATCTTTTTGTTCTGTGTTTGTACAGCACCTAGCACAGTGGGTAGTGATTCATGCCTGGGGCTCCCAGGCACTACAGTCATACAAATAATACATAATAATGTTTGTTTTGATTAAGAACAAATACGATCCATAAAGTTTTCTATGTACGTAAGGAAAAGAGGCACTAAACGGGAAAACTGCTTAAGGTAGAGAGTCGGACTGTATCCAGGACCTAATCTCATTCTCCTGTCCCATTGAGGCAACAATGTTTGCTAAAGTGCACTAGTTTGGATTGAGTTAATCTCTGTTCTCTTTCTGGTGCAACATCCATTATGTACAATATACAGTACCCACTCTAACTCTTTATTACACACATTAAAAGAGCATTAAGGTTGCAAGTCAGGCAATCAAAAGTTATGAAATGTAAGAATGAAGGTTGCCTCTGCAACCTTATTTTGACCCTATTGTGCATGTACATCATGATGAAGTCTTCAATTACACAATCACATGCTATTTTTCCATAGGACCCCTTCCTGCCTAATTCAATGCATAGGGTGGACAAGACTCACTTAAAGAGCAACCATCAATATTTTGTTTTCCCTTCACCATTCGATGTGTGGTCCCAGACCTTATTTCTGATCACTGTTCAAACCCTGCTCTGAAGACAGAATTATTAATTTCCTCATGGGCTTTTGCATGGGGCTCATGACTTCAGTATCTGAGTGCTTCACAAACGTTAATGAATTTATCTTCACAATACCCCTGGGAGGTGAGGGGGGCTTATCCCCATTTTACAAATGCGGAATTGAGACACAGAGATTAATATCAAAAGTATACACTAATTTGGGGGGCCCAATGCGAGACACCTAAGGCCTGATTTTTCAAAATACCTAGTATTATATGGCACTTCACTCATTCAAAGCACAGATCTCCCATTGATTTCTATGGCAGATGTCAGTGGTCAGCACTTCTGTACATAAATCAGCCCTCATGGTATCAAGTTGGCTCCCAGAAAATGAAGAGAACACAGTTAGTGGCAGGGGCGGCTCTATGTTTTGTGCCACCCCAAGCACGGCAGTCAGGCAGCTGTCGGCGGCATTTCTGCGGGAGGTCCGCCGGTCCTGCAGATTCAGCGGCGTTTCTGCGTGAGGTCTGCCGGTCCCATGCTGTCAGCATTCCTGCCGCCAAATTGCTGCCGAAGTCGCGGGACCGGTGGACCTCCCGCAGAAACTCCACCGAAGGCTGCCTGACTGCCGCCCTCGCAGCTACCGGCCGACCAGCCTCCTGCGGCTTTCTGCCCCAGGCACGCGCTTGCTGCGTTGGTCCCTGGAGCCAGCGACGCTGACTTCCGTCAGCGTCGGTGGGTGCTGACGCCGGGCCCCACCCCCGGCGCCGGTGACGTCACGGGGCCCCCCGCCCCCGGTGACGTCACGGGGCCCCCGCCCCTGGTGACGTCACGGGGCCCCCGCCCCTGACGCCACCGCAACGTCGCCGGCGTCGGGGGCGGGGCCCCGGAACATCGCCCGGTGCTCCGGTAAGTTGGGCGCGAGCTCCAGGGATGGCGGGGAGTTGCCGGTGGGTGCAGAGCACCCACCAATTTTTTTCCGTGGGTGCTCCAGCCCCGGAGCACCCACGAAGTCGGTGCCTATGCCTGGAGCCGGCCCTGGTTAGTGGCCACCTGGGAAAAGCTTGGTTCAGGGACTTGTCCAGCATCGCACAGGAACTCTGTGGCAGAGGCAGAGGTAGAATCCAGTTCTCCAGGGCAGCATTTAATGAGCTAAACATGAGACAATCCTCTCCCTGCAATCCTTTGCCTGAGTCACTATGTACCTTCCAAATTCTGCAACAAATGAGGAAACGGTCCTACAGACATCAGGGTCATTTACTACACAATCCTGATTCATCCCTGGAGCAGGTTCATCTTGTGCAGTAAATGAGATGGGGTCCCATGGAAAAAATAGTATGTGATCATGTAACCAAAGACTGTCATAATGCATACACACAAGAGGACCAAATTAAAGCTGCATAGTCAATGTACCTCTTAATTTCCAAAGCTCTACTTAGACGTCAAAATTTCTTTGCATTTACCTTGGCCAGAATAAAGCTATTTTCCATTTCCCTAGGGACATTCATTCTGCATATTAGACAGCTGTCCACTCCCTATTCATTTACAGCCAAGTTGCCATATGTGTCAATAATTACATATTTCTGGAAAATACTAATCTGTTTCAGCTATGTTTACACGATGGATGCTATCTAGTCCATCATGATTGGCGGCCATGGGAGTGTAGAACTCAGAAAAACAGGACAGGGAAGAACTCGCATGAGGACAGCGGAAACCATCATTACACAATGCAGAATGAAAGGAATGAAAGGAATAGGATGCTGAAAAAGACAAAGAAATAGATACAGCAAGGAAAGAAAAAATAGTGTGAAGGTAAAATAGAAGGAAGAAAAAACACAAGGAAGACAAAGTTCCAAAATTATTTATTTATATAAGTGTAATGCAAAAATGTAAAAAGTCCAGCACAAACATGGTCAGGACTTGCGTTAAAGACTTGAGGCCGAGAGGACTCCCAAAGGCCCTGGTTCAGCAAAACACATAGGCATGTGCTGAAGAAGGCACTTGAACCAGAGACAAAATTACTAACGCACTAAAAGTTGAGTGCACACTTTGCTGAATCAGAGCCATACTTAAATTCACTAAGATCCCAACTCAGGAAAACACTTAAGCACGTGCTTAAAGTTAAACATCCTTTCAGAATAGGAATATTTCCTGAATCATGGCCTCAAGCAGCTTAGGGTGAAATTCAGACCTGTGCAAAGGATGAGCCCAAAAGCCTATGCACTTCTTAAATCCCACTTAAGTCCTCAAAACAAATAAACAGGACATAAATGGTTCATAAGCCTTGTCCTGTTCCCTTTCAGGAGGAGTGACTCATATTATCTCTGCCAGTAGCACTTCTCCTTAGTGTTGCTTGTGTTTTACTGTGATTAGCCTTACTTCATTACAAAGTCTTTGTCCCATCATACTTGGCCATTAACCTTTACATTCCCCCCCCCTTTTTTTTTTTAGTATTGGTGGCAGAGAATTCCAGATTAGCATATTTCTGAAATAAACCCTGTGGTTCGCTCTGTATTACAAGGATAATATGCAAGTATTAAAAACAGACCTGTTAAGCACTGGCATAAAACAATACTATTAAAATATTTAAAAAGCATAAAGAATCTTGTAAACAAACTGGCTGCTCCCTGGCTCCCTGAACCTCCTTGTGATCAATCATTGCTCCTTGGCTCTTCCCCCAGGTGCAGCCTATGGAGTGAATAGGCCTACCTGGCCACCTTAACCCCTTCTGGTCCTACACAGGGTGAACATGATGTCTTCTATACATTCGCATATCAAGCTGTCCTCCATTTGCATAGTAGGTAATTGCAATGCCTGTGCGAAGTTCTAATAGGGTTCACTGCGATCCATCTCTTAAGTGGCAAGGTGAAGCCACGTGGTTAGTCTGTAGGATCTGTGAGCAGGTTTTAATTCTTAGCCCCGCTGTTTTTCCACAGCCTTCCCCATGAATTCATCTAGTTCTTTTCTGAACCCTGTTATAATCTTGGCCTTCACAACATCCTCTGGCAAGGAGTTCCACAGGTTGACTGTGCATTGTGTGAAGAAATACTTCCTTTTGTTTGTTTTAAACCTGCTGCCTGTTAATTTCATTTGGTGACCCCTAGTTCTTGTGTTATGAAAAGGAGTAAAACAACTCTTCCTTATTTACTTTCTCCACACCAGTCATGATCTTATAGACCTCTATCATATCCCCACTTAGTCATCTCTTTTCCAAGCTGAAAAGTCCCAGTCTTATTAATCTCTCCTCATACAGAAGATGTTCCATAACCTTAATAATTTTTGTTGCCCTTTTCTGAACCTTTTCCAACTCCAGTATATCTTTTTTGAGATGGGGCAACCACATCTGCACTCAGTATTCAAGATGTGGGCATACCATGGATTTATATAGAGGCAATATGATATTTTCCATATTCTTATCTATCCCTTTCCTAATGATTCCCAAAATTCTGTTAGCTTTTTTGACCACCGCTGCACATATTCTGGACAGTTCTCTGAAAACATCCACTCAGACGCCAAAATCTCTTTCTTGAGTTGTGACAGTTAGTTTAGACCCCATCATTTCATATTTTTGTTGGGATTAGGTTTTCCAATGTGCATTACTTTGCATTTATCAACACTAGGGTGACCAGATGTCCCGATTTTATAGGGACAGTCCCGATTTTGGGGTCTTTTTCTTATATAGGCTCCTATTACCCCCCACCCCGTCCCGATTTTTCACATTTGCTGTCTGGTCACCCTAATCAATACTGAATTTCATCTGCCACTTTGTTGCCCAGTCACCCAGTTTTGTGAGATCCCTTTGTAGCTCTTCACAGTCTGCTTGGGACTTATCTATCTTGAGTAGTTTTAGATCATCTGTACATTTTGCCACCTCACTGTTTACATCTTTTTCCAGATCATTTATGAACAAACTAGGGAAACAAACTAGGTAATACAACCTAGATGGAGCTACTATAAGGTGGGTGCATAACTGGTTGGAAAATCATTCCCAGAGTAGTTATCACTGGTTCACAGTCACGCTGGAAGGGCATAACAAGTGGGGTCCCGCAGGGATCAGTTCTGGATCTGGTTCTGTTCAATATCTTCCTCAATGATTTAGATAACGGCATAAAGAGTACACTTATCAAGTTTTTGGATGATACCAAGCTGGGAGGGGTTGCAAGTGCTTTGGAGGATAGGATTAAAATTCAAAATGATCTGGACAAACTGGAACAATGGTCTGAAGAAAATAGGATGAAATTCAATAAGGACAAATGCAAAGTACTCCACTTAGGAAGGAACAATCAGTTGCACACATACAAAATGGGAAATGACTGCCTAGGAAGGAGCACTGTGAAAAGGGACCTGGGGGTCATAGTGCAAAATATGAGTCAATAGTGTAACGCTGTTGCAAAAAAAGCAAACATCATTCTGGGATGTATTAGCAGGAATATTGTAAGGAAAACACGAGAAGTAATTCTTCCGCTCTACGCTGCGCTGATTAGGCTTCAACTGGAGTATTGTGTCAAGTTCTGGGCGCCACATTTCAGGAAAGATGTGGACAAATTGGAGAAAGTCCAGAGTAGAGCAACAAAAAATGATAAAAGGTCTAGAAAACATGACCCATGAGGGAAGATTGAAAAAATTGGGTTTGATTAGTCTAGAGAAGATAAGACTGAGAGGAGACATTATAACAGTTTTCAAGGAGGAGAGAGAAAAAATGTTCTTCTTAACCTCTGAGGATAGGACAAGATGCAATCAGCTTAAATTGCAGCAAGGGCGGTTTAGGTTTGACATTAGGAAAAACTTCCAGTGCTTAACCACTCTGGCAGGAATAAATTGCCTAGGGAGGTGGTGGAATCTCCATCATTGGGGATTTTTAAGAGCAAGTTGGACAAACACCTTTCAGAGATGGTCTAGATAATACTTAGTCCTGCCTTGAGTGCAGGGGGCTGGACTAGATGACCTCTAGAGGTCCCTTCCAGTTCTAGGATTCTATGAATATGCTGAATAGTACTGGTCCCACTATTTACCTCTCTCCGTTCTGAAAACTGACCATTTATTCCTTCCCTTTGTTTCCTCTCTTTTAACCAGTTAACGATCCATGAGAGGACCTTCCCTCCTATCCCATGACAGCTTACTTTGCTTAAGAGCCTTTGGTGAGGGACCTTGTCAAATGCTTTCTGAAAATATAGAGTACACCATATCCACTGGATCCCCCTTTGTCCACATGCTTGTTGACTCCCTCAAAGAATTCTAGCAGATTGGTGAGACATGATTTCCCTTTACAAAAGCCATGTTGACTGTTCCCCACAAATTATATTCATCTATGTTATGTTCAGTTGTACTAACGTATTATTTCTGCTTCTCTTCAGAAGGATGTTGGCAAGATATGCATGAGGATGGAGAGTCACTCTGTCTGTGTTAACTTCAGCACTCCTGTGACATAGCAGTATTCAATTGCAGGTCAACAAATTTCATACCATACCAACTAACTGACAGATCTCAAAAAGTAATCATCAATGGGGAATCATAATTGAATGCGGGTGTTTCTAGTCAGGTTCCAGGGACTGGTACTAGGCCCAACACTATTCAACATTTTCATCAATGATCTGGAAGTAAATATAAAATCACTGCTGATAATATCTGCAGATGACACAAAGATTGTTGGAACAGTAAATAATGATGGGGACAGGTCAGTCATTCAGAGTGATCTGGATCATTTGGTAAGCTAGGCCCAGAGCCAGCTCTAGGCACCAGCCTAGGAAGCACATACTTGGGGCGGCACATTGTAAGGGGCGGCATTCAGGCCAATCTTAGGGCGGCAAATTCCGCTCCTGTTCTTTTTTCTTTTTTAAATTTTTTTTTGCTTCGGCGGTGCTCTGACCGTTTTTTTTTTCTTTTGCCTGGGGCAGCAAAAAAGCCAGAGCCGGCCCTGGCTAGGCCCATTCAAACAAAATGCATTTTAATACAGTCAAATGCAAGGTCATACATTTAGGAATAAAGAATACAGGTCAGAGCTACAAATAGGGGACTGTATCCTGGCAAGCAACAACTGTAAAAAGGATCCAGGGATCATAGCGGACAAAGAATTGCACTGGGAGCTCATGGGGAGTTTTGTGGCAAAACAGGCTAATACGATCTGTGGCTGGATAAACAGGGGAGTAACGAGTACAAGCAGAGAAGTCATTTTAGCTCTGTGTGGCCTTAGTGAGACTGATGCTAGAATACCGCATACAGTTCTGATGGCCACATTTTAAAAAGGATATTGAAAAATTGGAGAGGGTGCAGAAATGATTGACGGATGGAGAAAAAGCTTTACAGTGAGAAATTTAAAGAGCTCAACATGTTTAGCTGAATGAAAAAGAAGACAGAGAGGTGACTTGATTTCAATGTATAAGTATCTTCAGAAAGAAAATACTGACTGTTAAAGGACTCTTCAATCTAGCAGAGAAAGGTTAATACAAGAACCAATGGCTGGAAGCTGAAGCCAGACAAATTCAAATGGGAAATAAGGCACAGATATTTTAACAGCGAGTGATTAATGACTGGAACCAACTATCAAAAGAAGTGGTAGATTTTTCACCTCTTGATGTCCTCAAATCAAGACTAGATATCTTTCTGAAAGTTATGCTTTAGCCAGTCACATGTTATACTTTAGTCAAACGCAAGCTATTAAGTTATTGGGCTCAATACAAAGGTAACTGGGTGAAATTTATGGCCTGTGAAATACAGGAGGTCAGACTAGATGATCTAATGGTCTCTGCTGGCCTTAAAGTCTATGAAAACCCTCTTCACATCTGCACAAATGATTGATGCCAGCAACCTAATTTGCAAGGGATGCAAAGAGTCATAGCTGCACTGACGTTATAAAACTTGTACTTATTAACATACTTTGGATGGAGATTAATATTCTCTGCTCTGTATTTATCATGGGTCCACTTGCCTGGAAAGGGAATATGCCAACATTTTGGTAAACTTAGTAAGTATTTCTGCTTGCATTGTATCTCCTTAAACAGTCCTGGAACCTTTACTGAAATGCTATTGTATAATTTTCCACAACTGTCGTACAAACAGCATTTAAATTCTGGGTTTTTCATTTAATTTTAGTATGCATATAAACATTTGGTTTTCATTGAAAAACTATATGCATTTTTTCAACTTAATGTATTCAGTGAGACCCAGATTCAACAAATCGCTTAAGTATGTGCTTAACTTTAACAACATTAAGTCCACATCTATTAAGCTAAACATTTAATCACAACCTTAAATCTCATTGATTTTTATAAAATTTAAGCATATGCTTAAGCACAAGCTGAATCCAGACCTACCACTGTACGGTGGAGTTGTAATCCTGCTCTATATGTTGATGTCTTTACTACGTACAAAAAGATACAGAATCCAGATAAATATAGAACTATTTCCCATTTATCCCATTTACTTTCAGGTTTTAACAATGTCATTTCTCAGTTACAATATTTTAAAACCAATTTATCCCTGATCCTGCAAACACTTATACAACTGCTTAACTTAAGGCACCTGAATAGAAATTTAGGATCAGGGGCCTTACTCGTTAACCCTTTACATGAGACCCACTCACATTTTCTAAAAAGTGTTAATGGCAAGGGCTAGTTATGATCATACAAGTGGTGAAACTTTGAAACAACTAGTGGAAATAAACATTTGGCTTCATCAGTCATGGAAACATAATTCCAAGGGGCACCTTGGATTTTAATTTGAGGATTCATACACAACACAATAGAATATTGAGGAAAATTCAAAGTCTTGACCCTTATCTTCAAGGTACTCAGTGGCCTGGGCCCAGGATATCTAAAAGAACCAAAACCAAAGGATGAAGACTGGGATCAACAGCTCCACTCCTCCAACTTCATTGGAACTCTACAATAAGAATAAAGCAGTGCGGAAGCTAGAGCTGTTTTAGGAGCTTGTCTGAGATCCTGGATTAAAGGAATTGAGGACCATCACAAACCTCATCACCTTCAACTCCAAATGTAAGGTGTGCGTCTTCTACCTGCCTTCACACACACACACACACACACACACAAAATAAAACCCTACCGAAACAAAACACTCCACTGCGCGCACACAATCCTCCTTTTAGGGAGTGATTGGAGAGAACAAACCACATGACAGACGTTAATCACATTGCTAAATGGACTCCTGGATGGTGCTCAGGTACTACCATGATAAGCATGGTATGAGAACCTATACAGAACAGAACACTGGAAACATATTGCTGTTAATTAATCAATAAAATATGCTAAGCTGAAATGGCTTAGAAAAAAGTCTATGAAAAGTGAATGAGAGAAAATTTTAAATACACTTGTCTCTAAAAATCCTTGAGGATTCACAAGGAGAAGATGGTACCCTGTCACCTGTCACCAGTGGAATTCAGCACCCTGACCTAGGCCCCCAGTACAATGCATGGAAAGAATTAGGCACCTACGAATGGGACTCTCAAAAACCAGCCTACTGAATGGAGAGCTGCCTTAGCTAGCTAATAGGAAATGCCAAGGAGAGGAGCATGGCCCAAGGGAGTTGGGTGCCTATCTCCCCACCTCCCAGATGAGTGCTCTGACCACTGGGTTATAGAGTCATTCTCACTCTGTCTGCCCCAATGAATAGTTAATTATTTATGCACACTAGAACAGCTTCAACAGGGGAGGGAGGGGGAGACACTCACCCCAGAATATATCATAGCCCAGGGGTAAGGGCACTGGAAAGTGAGAGACTCAACTTAAAATCCTTTCTCCACATTGAGCAGAGAGGGGAATTGAACCTGGGTCTCCCATCTTCCGGGTGAGTGTCCTAACCACTGGGATAAAGATTTTAAGGGGGCCACCCCCACTTTTGTATGATTTAGGCATGCTCAGAGCACTCCTACCAGACCAGGCCCCAAACGCAAGATAGATAGTGGGATACCTAATTTGTGAGTCCTGCTGGGACTTAGGTGCTGAGCTTCTAGGTGGTGGCAGGAATCAGATGGCTGCGGCATGCCCAGCTGCCGAACGTAGGTACTTTGAGCACTTTAATGGTGGAAACTTAGACACCGAGGGAACCTACAGGGTTAGGCGGCAGATGAGCAGTGGTTTTGTGAATGCCAGTAGTGCATAAAGGTGGGACTCAGGGGCCTATGTTTCCCTTGCAAATTTCACCCCTTGTGTGATTTGTTCCAAGCTTTCCAGGAAAAAAAAAATCTATCCTGGAATTAAATTCAGCATGTGAAATTTGAGGTGGATGGTCTTGATTTTGCTGAAGTGGGAGGTGAGGTACCAAAAAAATCAGGCTTATAGTACTAAGCTAGCTTCAGCCATGGAGAAACTACACACCTCTCCATAATAAAGGGGATATTTCTTTTAAACAGCTGCTTCTGACGTGCCACCTCTACAGAAGAGTGCTTCAATTAAATGCATCTTAACCAACCAACAAAGGTGCTCAGATTCAGATACCATGGTGACAAACATGGTGTCAATACCTAGATAAATGGATGGTATTTCAGGTGGTACAATTATTTTTCCTCTGTGGAAAATGGAAAAAAGAAACCTTCACAATTGTTCTTTGCCTGACATATAAAACAGATATTTAGTGAATTAATTTTATTTACATTTGAGGAAATGTATAAGAATGTGAGAAGTCCCTTATTTCCAGACAAAGGCTGGTGACACATCCGCAGATGGAATGTGAATGAGATCTGGTTAAAAAAAAAATGTTTAAACCACAAACCAGTGCTTAATGCTTGCAAGCGGGGCTATAAGCAAGCCAAAAACAGGACTAATGAGTGGATGGCCTTCACACAATTAAGATCCAAACATTAAAGCAGACCCAGATACCACTATATCATAATGGCATTATCTGAAGCATGGGTTGGTAGCTGCTCATAGGCTTGAAACAACAAGCCAAGATGAAAACTTGTCCAAATAACTCTAATCACCACCATAAAGGTTTCATTCCGTTTTTTGAACCAAATCACTAATTAAACAAATCATCATATACAAGAATCTGGGAAAGCCAATGGTTAATCTGTAAATCTTGAGAGCCCTAAGACAGTTAAAATTCATTTCCTGGGGGATAAACTAAAATGTGTAAGAAAGGGACCAATCTCACTCCAACCTAGCCACACCTTTAAGCACACAAGGAGCCCCAGTGAAGTCAAGATTGCGTCCTACCTGTGTAAAATCACCATACGGAGGCTCTGTTACAGAAGGAAACCAGCCTAGAACTGTTGACCTGAGGACTCAAAGAACTCAAACAGCAGAATGCTAAAATATGCACAGAGTTTAGTGCATTACTGTACTGCAGAAGACAGGCAGCAGATAAGGTGCTTTGTTGATTTAATAAAGACATTCCTTTCCTGTTTAACCTGCAAAAATCTGTGGAAAACATACAGGGTCTCGGCTTCTAGGCATAATTCCTTATTCCCCAATGGATTTTCCAGGGATCAGGCTCCTCTGGTGCTTGGGGGTAGTCTGGAGAAATCACATGCTTCAGCACGCACGCATGCCCCACCAGTCCTGTGGCAGCAGACATCCAGGTGAACAGCTGTGGCTAAGTTACCTCTCCCAGAAGCAGCATTAAGTGAGTCTGCATCTGTACCTCTATCAGAAGGAGGATTTGGTTAAGTGCTGAGCAACATCAGCATGGGAGAGGAGTGGGAGGGCAGTGGCACAAAAGGGGAAGGCCTTCCTTGGGGCTGGAGGGTTCCAGTGAATCCCAACCCCTCACCCCATCCTCTCTCCCAACAAAGAAGATTGAAAGGAAAGTGTGCACGGGTCACTTTGCACAAGAGTTGTTGTCTCCCTATCCTTCTCCCATGATTTGGGGATTTTCAGGCTTTGGCACCTATTTGTCAAAGCAATAAAGATGGATACATGAATATCTGTTAGTAAATATTTCCCACCTCCCCCAGGAATGTCAGATTGCTACATTTCCTCTAACCACATGCCAGGCCCTGAAAGGTGTTGTGCCCCTTTTTCTGCCATTCAAACCTACTCCTACTCCTGCCCCATTGAGGCCCATTGGGTCTTACAGTGGGAGCAAGCACAGCGGTATTACAGAGGGATTCTTCAGCTGCTCTGTGCCTCTCCGCAACTGGCTTTTTATGTTTTGCTGATTTTGAAATACGCTACAAAACCCACAACCATCATAAACCAAGATCAAATACAAACAAACAAAGACAAGATGCTGGCATGAGGAGCAGACCTTGATGATGACTCAGAAACACATAGAAAAGCACATCCTTAAATAATGTTTATAGCCGTAAGACTGCTCTGTTCAGATGGATTATAAAATTAGATAAAACTATCTACCGCCTTGAGTGATGACAGGTAAATGAATGTTTTCCCCTGTGCAGAATCAAGAGATTTCAGATAAGATTTGTGTCAACCTTCATGGGATAAATCATGACGGGCCTCACTCGTCTCTTGTTTATACCAGCTATAAGCAGATGTAACTTGATGGACTTCAGCCAAGTTACTCCAGATTCACCCCAATGTGACTAAGAGCAGAATCAGGCTTTAGAGATTGACAGATAACTAAGAAGTTTCAGGAGCCTTTATTAATTTCTTTTGCGATTTCCTTCAACCTATGCCATTCTGAGCTTATTTTATCTTTGCCATGTATCAGCTATTTCAAAACATGCTGTTTTCAGATATGTAGATAAAAGAAACCCCCAAATACTTAACATTTTCCTATATTTCTCTGGTTCTTATCCTTGAATTCCTAGGTATTCCTACTTCAAGTACCAAATTCATTAAAATATTGCTGAAGATAACTTTGCATTAAGGAGATTCAGTACAGAAATAAAAATCAAAGCCAGTTAAAAATAATAAAAATAAAAAAAAACACCCACTCTGGAAAGCGTGTAACATTTTCACAAAAAAAGTGCTCTTTTCTAATTGAAAAATTTCTAAACAATGTTTTTCAACCAATTCTGGCAGAAACATCTCAGTCACATTTCAAGTTCTCTGCGCCAAAAAGCAGGTGTTGTTAAAGTGTCCAGTCCTGCAAACTTTCAGCTTGTAACTGCAATGAAGTTAGCAATATTCACATAAGGGTTACAGGATTTGGCCCATAAATTGTAACGGCCAGATGGTTGTGCATGGCCCCTGCCTGGGTGTGCAATGGAGGGAAAAGGCAAAAGTGGCTTTTTCCGACTGCATTCCTTTGCAGGAACCAGGCCACTTTGGGGCTGATCTTGTGCCCATTTAAGTCAATGACTACATCCATTTAAGGTGATGGGTGCTAAGAATGAGAGCTCTCTGCACAAAGGCCCCGTGAATAAGTGGGGCCTTTGTGCAGACCAGTTTTATGTCACATATGTTGCAACCTTAATTGTTTCATGACAACACTTGTTAATATCATTCAATACACAAAAGTCTTTGTAAATTTCTGGCCTTACATTTTGGTATCAAAAGTAGTATTGGTTTCCTCCCGGTATTTCATGTTATTGTTTCCTGGGCAATGACAATGCGGGCCAGATCCCCTCTACTGTAAATCAGTATAGCTACATTCCATAGAATAACACCAATTTACACCAGGTGAGAATCCAACCCTATGGGCTTAGAATTGTGAAACAAGTATTTTTAATTAATATTTCTAGCTTGTATGTAATAAAATATATAGCAGCATAATCTCATTTGATTTTGGACTAAACCGTCACAAGGCTAGATTTTAGTTCCTCCTATAATTACAGTTCCTGTAAATGATTATTAATCTCAAATGAAACTTCTGAAGTTTCAAAAAGGCTAAAAAACAAACAAACATTGACATGCTGCATTTTATTCAAATACTTCTTGCAGGCCCCCTGCATGAGCGGGTGAGTAATTCTACTCTCAAGAATCTGTTTTTTTCGACCAAATAGCAGGTTGCTAAGAGGAGGTTTCTCAGTAATACTGACCTATTAGGACTCATGCTAACTATGATTCACACATTTGCCATTTAGCAATATATTCCACTCCACTTCTCAATAACATATCTATGGTTTAGGGAAATTAAAGCCTCTCCTTTCATTTTCTTAGGCATAGATAGTCATTTTTAAAGGAGGTACATGTTTGTTTCATGCCGACGAGGAGCTAAAAGGCCGATGCAAAGTCACGGAAAGACACCCACTGGCTTTAATAGGCTTTGATTCAGGCCTTGGGTGAATGCTTCATTTGATTGTGTAAAGACTATTTCTAATAGTTTTAAATCACAGGGCGACTTGCTCATTTGTTATACCAGGTGAGGAAGAATATTCATCCTCGTAAAAGCTACTCTGACCCATGCTGACAAGCCATCTATCTGTCTCTGCCGTCATTCTATGAATCAGTGGCTTGATATTTAAAGAAAGGCCCTCAGAAGGCGTCATTGCCATAGCTCCATTGACTTCAGTGGAGATCCAACAATTTACACCTGTTGAGGATCTAATATTTAATGTTTATATTTTCTTACGTCTGGAAAGAACTTTAATTCCTATATGTGAATCCCCAAGTGAAATCCAAAACAGGAAAACTGGGGCTAAAAAGGCACTTGTCCTGCAATCCATTTCTGATTTATTAAATTTATTTTACCTCCAGATCATGTGCCGAAACCTTTATTAATCCAATCAGAATCTGGAATAATTGTCTCCATCACAGATAAAAATACCATTGTATATAAAGCTGTTTTGTGTTCTTTGGTAGCTGTCTTTTCCCCTTTCATCTCATTATTTGCTCCAAAAGGAGCAGTGAAGGGTTTTAGAACCAGAACAAAAAACAGGGTCAACAAGGGACATCCCTGTCTGGTTATTCTGGTTAGGTTAAATGAAAAAGGAATATTTCCATTAATAGCAATAGCAAACATAATCAAATGGAGTATTTTGAGCCACAATCAAATTCCGTAGCTAGGCTAAATCTGGCAACAACTTGAAACGTGAACAGCAACGGCATACTGTCAAGCACCGTCTCTGTATTTAACAAAATCATCATTGTTTCAATGTTTGGTTTTGCTGCATAAATAGGATTTCCTGAGGCTCATCTCTCTTCCACAAAGCCTGCTTGGTCATTCCGCATACTATCTAACCCGACAGTCAATATTTTAGATAAATGTTGCATGTGAATTTATCTCTGAGATTAGCTTTCTCACACACACACACACCAGAAAAAGAGGAAGTTATTTTCCAAGTTTATGAATTACTCGAGGGAAGTATTTTGCTTTCATAAGAGACCTTATACATTTTTAGAGGGATAATGAATTGATCTGCAGAAGTCTGGGAGTCATAATAGCAAAGCAATTTGGACTAAAGGATTTCTTTTCCTGCAGTTGTTTTATTGTCTTTTTAATTTCAAACTCATCTAGTAGTACCGCTAAAACTTCCCTTTGTTGGTCATTAATTTAGGCAAGATTATCTTTTCTAAGTACTGTTTTATAGATGACTGTAGCTGAATGAGATCTTTTTGGAGCATTTAAAGGATTAGGTAAAAAGCAATATTCCTCAAATGTCCTTAATATCTGTACCTTTACATCCACTTTTGTTTTTGAGGACTGGTGTTTTGGCCGCTGGGTTAAAATTTTACTACATAGAAATATATTCAATTTGTTCTTTTTTCCAGTAGCTAAAAAGAAATTCAAAACATGCCTTGCTTCCTGGAGTTTTAGAAGTACAGTTGAGAGATGGGAGTTCTAGACATTTCTTTTTCTAGAGATACCATTAAAGGGCTCGATCCTGCAAATCCTAACTCAAGCATGCAATCGGATGTGATAATACCTGTACATATGGATTACTCACATGTGAAAAGGCTTGCAGTCCTGGGCCCTTAGGCCCCCGTGCAGCAAAACACATAAGCCCTGGCTTATTCCCAATGAAGACAAGGACAGTTAAATACGTGTTTAAAGTTAAGCAAGTGTTTATGGTCCAGATTTATAGAGGTTGTTAGGTGCTGATCTACTTATCAATGCAACACGTAACTGAAGTAGGAGCTTAAATCTCATTTTCAAAAGCAATTTAGGCATTTAGGAACCTAAGTCTCAATGAAAGTGAATGGTATTTAGCTTCTCTTGAAGATGAGACAGACTCTTAAAATTAGATAGGCATTGCAACACTGAGCACAGCAATGCCCAAATACCTTCAGAAATCTGGACCTTATAAGTGATCTGCTGAATCAGAATCTTTGAGTCTAAGGGCTTTCCCCACTAGTATAAATTGGCATAAAACCCTGGAAGCTGGTGGTGCTACATCAGCCGAGGGTCCGACTCTAAGGTCCTCTTTCAAAAGAAGTAATCTGTACACTCAGGATGACTGTTGATTGTCCTCGGAGTTATTGGACAGAAAATATTCAATATTTGCTTGTTACATGAATAAAGAGAGTATCTTATCAGAATGGCCTGGATCATCCCCATGCAGAGCCATGCATGGAAGGAGACTCCATGTGCATCTCTCCCCCGTAAGCAGGGGAAGTAAGGAGCAACACCTTTAGGGCACCTTCTCCCCTTGCCCATGCTGATGCCCCTTCCCCAGGGGGGTCCAGATGGGTGGGAGCAAATGGAGGAAGGGGGATGCTTCTCCCAAAAGACAGTATCCCCTACTCTCTGCCGTGTTTTCCACACACAAATCTGGGCCAGGAGTAACAACTCATTATTACCTCTCTCCAGGTCCCTATGCTGCTACTACTGAGCAGCCATAATCAATGGACAGCATGGATCCTGCTGGGTTTTTTCTGTCAAGAGGTAGTATGACTAATGAAGCAGCAGCAAATATCCATACAGATTTACATGCTCAAGAAGGAGCATATCCTCCAAAATCTGTAGCCCCCCTAAACCATGAATAAGCATCAATATCGGTGCAACATCTGTCTCCTCATGTATGGCACAGAGTGCCAAGGACACAAAAAAGGAGAATCTGATAAGCAGCCTGCTTTGCTTGACCCCTCCATCCTCTGAAATCCACAAAGCAGGCAGAGGCTGTTGATTTTATAGTAAACCTCCACTATTTGTAAACTGAAAGCTATGTATAGTAACAGAGACTTCAGAGTCACCAATACAATGGGTAGAGAAATTAAAAGATTCCACAACACCTCTCCCCTGACATTAGTTACAGTAAGTATGTTTCTGGTAGACCTACATAATTAGCCCAAGGGTTTTAAAGTACAAAATAGAAACAACAGCCACTGAATGCAAACAGCACCGGCTCTAACTTTTTTGCCGCCCCAAGCAAAAAAACCAAAACAAAACCCGAGCGCTGCCCCGCCGAAACAAAAACAACCCCCCCGAGCGGCGCCTCGCCAAAACAACCCCCAAGCACCACCCCGCCGAAACAAAAACAACCCTTCTCGAGCGCTGCCCCGCTGAAACAACCCCCCCCCCCCCCAGCGCCACCCCACCGAAACAAGCTCCCTCTCCCCCGAGCACCGCCCTGCCGAATCAACCCCCCTCAGCGCTGCCCTGCCGAAACAAAAACAAAAAAACAATCCCCCCTCCCGAGTGCCACCCCGCCGAAACAAAACAAAACAAAAAAACCCCGAGCGCTGCCCCGCCGCCCCAAGATTGGCCGCCCCTTAGAAGGTGCTGGTGCCTGGAGCCGCCCCTGAATGCAAAGGAGCAATACCAAGGATACTAAATGAATGGCTCTTTGATGCCTATTGCTTCCAGTAAAAATCCTTGTTGATTTATGTTATCTGATCACTGTGATCGATTTACATTCTTTTCCCCATTTCAACCAGAGAATGACTTAAATGAAACTATAAAATGAGCTTCTGCAGACCCCTTTGGATTCTGAATTTAGCACTGCATGTCAACTGACTGCTAGAGACATAAGCTTTCATTCAGTCTCTCTAGCCCTTTCCCTTTCAAATGCGAACCTCAGTTACTAGCCTCACAAGTGTGGGGGCTGATATGTCTCTTATAACTTGCTTGGGGCCTTCCTCTTCTGCAGATAGGAGGAGTTCACAGGAAGTGGGGTGGGGAATACCCCCGAGTTCTTCACCTCCAAACCCTGGACTCACCAGCTTTGCTGCTCCCTGTGGACTTCCTCTGTGGCAAACCACAGAGTGCTCTCCTCTGTTGAGTCATACAAGGGAACACTGGGTGGAGAAGTTAGGAAGAAGCAGCACTGTTTTACTAGTCCCCCTCTCTCTTGCTCCTCCTGCAGCACCCCTGAACTGTACCTGAGCACGCTATCTGCTCCTGTCATCCTTCCTCTGGCCTCAGCAAGAACTCTTACTCCCCCCATTATCCTTCTGCCACCAAAAGTCCCTCTTTCTCACCATGCCCTTTCTCCATAGAATTGCTCTTCTCCTGTGTCCACTACTCCACCCCTCTAACTCCTCCACCAGAGTGCTGATGACTGGGAACTCAGCATCATCTCAGGGTGCAAGAGGAGAAGGTTGTGGGTGAGAGAAAAGGATGCATTAGTGCACCTCTGCCTTCTCCACTCAGCAAAGCTTCTGTGGGGGCGTTGCACCAAGAGAGCTTTGTTAAGGAATGCAGTTTGCAGTGAAGCAGCAGTGTGTGTTACTAACTCATCCAGACCCCAAACCCTCTTAAACTACACCCCCATGTAACTTCCTTGCAGCACAATTTAAGAGATATTTAAGTGAGGATGATAAAGAGATTAAAGCTGTCCCATATTTATTTATACATCGCTTTGCAATATGCCTATCAGAATATGTATACGTTTATAAAATAGACACAAAATTTCAAAGCCCAATCAATAGGGCTACAGAATCAACACACTCCTTCAAACATATCACGTATGCTCATCCTGGAGACTTACAGCAAAAGCATTCCAGCCAATCATATCTGGCATGGTGGAGTATAGGGGAGGAGACAATCTCAGAGGCAGCCAATAGAACTTTATAGATAATCACCGGCACCTGATGTACACTGAAAATGAGCATGAACCCAGTGTAGTGCCTGAAGCAGTTGTATGCTCCATTTAATACATGGATAGCCACATTCTGCATCTGCTGATGTAGAGTTTGATATTCCCTTATCCCCAAATAGTTAAATATAAATTACAAAGTATTTCTGATTACTTAGCAACTTGTTTTGTAGTTATGGTCTGAAACATCTGATTTTACAGTGCACATCTTAAGCTTTATGTAAGGATGGCAGTAACTGTGGATGTAATACTACACTGAATAAATCCAAATTCCCAAAGGAAACAAACAGAAATAAAGAAAAGGCTTGCATTCAAATAGCTACATTTCCAAGAATTCGCACTCCATATGCAAGGCTAAAAACATGGAAATGCAATCCAACAGATAGACAGGCACAGAAGTATAAGCTTATGTTAGTTTCACACTAGTGAAAACTTGCACATGCATAAATTTATGGACATTTCTGTACCTGGGGAAAAATGAGCAAAGTGGTTTGGAGTCTGATCTAGAGTAACTTTTTGCTGACAACTGTGTTTATATACATTAACATGCTCATTTGGCAACAGGCCTGGGCAAACCTGTGTTTGATCAGCTAGCCCAAGGTGTCAATGATGTGCCACAATACCCCTTCAAAATATTTTCTATTTATATCTTCGTTAAATGATGCCAACGTTAGCAAAGGCAGGAAGTTTTAATGGACTGAGTCTCTCTCATTCACTCCTGTTTGACTCAGCTGGCATCAGTAGTGCTCCTCCCAATTTACACTTCAGTAAGAGTAGTGTGAGACCCAGAGGAGTTAGGTTATTTTGGTGTCACAATGACCACTACAATGGGCTGAGCCTCCACAGGACTGGGGGGTGGGGGGGGGGTTTCCTCTAGGCGATATGCTCTCTCCATCACCTCCAAGAGGAACATCTCGAGGACAAACATAAAAGAAGAGAGAAGTAGAATGGATAAGGAGACATAATAAAATAAATAAATAAATAATAAAGTACATATATACCAACAAGTTGTACAAGCTTTGGATGTAAGGTATACAATCAGGGCCGATGCAAGGAAGTTTCGCGCCCTAGGCGAAACTTCCTTGCACCAGCCCTGCGGGCCCGCCCGCGGTAGCTCCCCACCCCCCCGCCCGCGGCAGCTCAGCCCCCCCACCCGCGGGCCACGGCAGCCTCCCCCACGCCGCCTCCCCAGCTCCTGGCTCCACGCTCAGCCGCTGAGCCGAGCGTGGAGCCAAGAGGCAGCTGCGTGGAGCCAGGAGGCAGCTTCCCGCTGCCCCCCAAACCCTGGTGCCCTAGGTGACCGCCTAGGGTCACCTAGTGAAAGCACCAGCCCTGTATACAATGACAAATCAAATACAAGAAGAATCAGTTTTGCCTTCCTTCCTTTCAGAACAACCTTCGCCGTTTCCTTTATTTCATACATCTTTTTAAATGCATCTATCTAGGGATCAATGTCCACAAGTCTGAACCTTCCCAGATCTGCCTTGGTCCCTTTCTAAAGCAAAACATTCCCAAGCATGTTCATTTCTTCAATCCTACCCCCCGCCCAGGAACAAACAGGTCATACAGTGTGACCTGAAGGCCACAAGCTTTTTGTGGAGATAATGTTAAGTGTTGCAACCCAAGCCCAGAACTCCGAACTTGGATCTGGGGAGGTAAACATTACCTTGTTTTAAATTTAGGAAAATATTTAATTTTAAAGTGCCGAGACCACTACCTAGCATGCTGACCAGTATTGTCTTATTCTTTCCTTGTAGTCTCCCATCTGTCTGTACCCGATGTCTCTTGTATGATACTTAACTGTAAAGTATCTTGGGGCAGGGACTTTTTTTTTAATTTCATTTGTGTACAGTGCCTACCGCAATGGGGGTCCCATAACAAGGGGGAACATAATAAATAAATAACCGTTTTCTGTTAACAATTTGCAATTTAAAACAGTTTTTTCAAACAAACAATAAAGAAAAATCTATCCTCCAAGAACATGCTCTCAATATTTCCAATCAGTAAAACATATACAAAAATATTTTAAAAGTACAAAAACATCCTAGAAAAGAGTCATTTGTTGCTTATCTGTTCTTAAGAGAAGGAATGACAAAATAATAAACTCTTCCTCTAAAAGGATGTAGAAGTATCTAAACCACCACTGTGCATTTCCCTCCTGGAACATATTCAGTGTGATGAAAAAATACTTTCTAATGTCATTTTATCCTGAAAAGTTGTTTTTATTCTTTTACAAGTCATTCATCTACACTCTGCAGTGGCCAGGTGATATAATGCCGCAAGCTGAAATGGAACACATTGTTATTACTGGGCTATAGAGCTAAGATTTGCCTCTATTGTTTTCTGCAGAACACATTCCCTTTCAGATATCTGCTCTCTTAACCTTGTCAGTTTCACTTACTCACTTTCTTTTAAAAGCATAAAAATGTGACAATGAGAGTAAAGTGACAATTGCCTGCAAACCAACCCTTTCATCTTTAGTTGATTACCTCCAACGGCTACTTTTATTGAATTGCCCAATAGTAATAATATATAACGATAACATATATTCTTCCTCAAAGGACATGTTAAATTGTGCATCTAAAAGGAGCATAAGGACTTGCTTAATCAGTTTTCAGTTTCATTACAGACTAATAAAACAACAAGAACAAGTTACCAATTAATCATCTTTCTTTAGGAGGCAGGGAAGGGGTTGTGTAATTTAATCCTGAATCATCATTAAAATATTATTAGTTATATATTGCAGGTTGTCTTTGGCAGCTACCTAAAGCCCTGTTTTTAAATTTTTGTCCCCAGTTTCCATTATTGGGATGAATTATCTACCTTTTGCATGGGGGAGATTTTATCGATTATCAAATTTGGAGCACACTAAACCCTGCCAGGTCTAAGGTCTTCAACCAGAACACAAACTTTGATTAGGTCCATTGCAAACTAGGCTACATTATTGATATACTCATAAAAGCATTCAGGAACAATATGTTTGTTTGCCAAGGCCCCAATTCAGCAAGCACTTGCTAGTATCCCAGTGAAGTCCACAGGATTTAGGGCTTATCTACAAGAGAAAAGTTCAGCAGACTATCTTCCCATGTAGAGACACTATTCTAGAAGAAAAGTGATTTTATTCCAGAATAATTGACCTGCTTTGAAAGTGCATTAATTATTCCAGAATAGAATGTCCACTCAGGGAGCTATTCCAGAAAATCTTACTTCACAATAGCTATTCCGGTCAATTTCCCCATGTAGACAAGCCCTCAATCTTATTTGCTCGCTCTGCTCTTTGTAGGTTTTTCTACATTTTCTTTTTATGAATAGACAGTTTGCTCATTTATCTTTGTGCTTCCCTTCTTTTGGGACTTATCCATCAATTATCTATCGACTTAATCCTCCATTGTGCATTCATACACTGGAGAGGAGGCAATGGCCAGCCAAGGCACTTTCACGGTGTTGAAGAAATGCATTGCAGTCATTTAAAGCCAGTTACATTAAAAATATTGGCACACACACTGATCAATAGATCCCCATCAAATTGTTCAGCAAATTTAGCACTCAGCAGATTTCAAGTGTTAACTCTTTCCTGTTTTCCCACAGAAATATGAATCAAGATGGTAATTGTGACAATAGGTGGCTGAAATAAGGAAACCCAAACATTTAAAATTAACAAATAAACAACACATTACATCACATATTAATTGTGCTGCAGTAGCATGCAAAAAGGTCCCACTGCCATCCCCATTTTGTTAGGCACTGGATAAGCAGATAATGAAGAGAGTCCCTGCACCAAATTGCTTACAATCTAGGTATCAAATGAGAATCAACATATGGAGTCAGGCAGACAGACTAAGGAAGCTCAACAACAATCAGATGGCTACATGGGTTAAATTGATCTTACCTTATTTGTTTTGGCTTTAAACCAAAATTAGTTTTTAATGTAATTAGGTTTTACCTTTTGACATATTTTAAAAATCAAGGTCACCAAATCCTCTATTAAGCTTCCTGATCCTAAATGCGTACTTTCTAAATACTTATATTTAGAATATTTAAAAGAAGCCTACCAATACGCATAGATATTATAAAAATCAACTCTCTCAGTATAGGAGTCCAAGCAGCGCTTTTCTAGTAATCAGAGGAGAAATATTTTCATATTCATAGCACTGCTATTAAGAAATAGCAATGCAATTATTATGTAAGTCCCTGGATTCTGCTTGGCTCAGTCATCCAGAGTACAGGGTTCTGCAGACCATACAGTTGAAAAATAGTCACATAGTGATGACACAAAGAAGACTTGCACACAGGATTGATGAAACTGTGTAACAGAGGACTCACTGTACTATTATCCACTAGTACTGCTACAGCATCTGATTGGCTGAGCTAAGCCTATTTCAATGTAATTAATTATAAGACCTGATACAAGGGTCTTCTCTGCATTTAAAAGGAAATAGATTATGTTTGCAATTCAGTCAGTTACCAATTTTAGTGATCATGTAATCACTTCTTTGGACATGATTTATGTCAATGGATCTGGTTTGCAAGACAGTGATTTATAATCGAGAGCTAGGATTAAGTGTTCCCATTAGGTTTTTGTTCAATTTTTCATCTGAGGCTGCTATTTTGAATGCTTATATGAAAATCAGCTGATTTTTTAGGATACCTTTTCCTCCCTTTACCCCTCTTGATTTTTCAATGTTTTAAAAATATATATCTTAATCACACAGTCAATATAACAAAATGCCAAAAGGGGAAAAAAATAGCTCTTTCCTAGTACATCCAGAAAACCCCACAAAACTTAGAAGACAAATACCAAGGCTAACAGATTATTAGTAGTAGTAGTAGTATTACCATAACACCTAGGATCTCTAGTCATGGCCCAGGACCCCATTGTGCTAGGTACTGTACAAACACTGAACAAAAAGATGGTCCCTGCACTAAAGAGCTTACAATCCAAGTGTAATACAAGACAGTGGGCAGATACAAAAGGGGAGTGCAAGGAAACAATGAGATTGGCCAGCACTGGTGTCAGCACACCCGTATAGGGTGACCAGATAGCAAGTGTGAAAAATCAGAATGGGGGTGGGGTGTAATAGGCGCCTTTATAAGGCAGAGCCCCTAATATCTTGATTGACCCTATAAAATCGGGACATCTGGTCACCCTACACCTGCACCATAACCATTATCAAGTGTTTTGTAGGTATCTAGGCAGATGAGAGTTATAAGAGGGATTTGCAGGAGGATGGTGAGGAAGTTTTCCAGATGTTCATGGGGCACGCCTCCCAAATGTGAGAGGCAGCATAGGAGAAAACACAAAAAGTGCTTGTTTGAAAATTTAACCAGTGAGCAATGGAGGGTGGCATCATCATGGCCAAACGGAATCAGGAGTCAACATTTCAGTAGAGAAAGAGAGACGATGGGTAGGCTGAGGATAGCCCGTGAAGGGCCTGAAAATGAAGACAAGCAGCTTATGTTTGATAGAGAAGTGGGAGCCAGCGTAAAGATTCTGAGAGAGAGGGGTGACATGGTGAAAACAACAGGCTAGTGAAATGATCTTTGCAGCACCATTCTGAAGGGATATGTGAGAGGCAAGACTGCATCTGTTATGGGCAGAGAAAAGGATGTTGCAGTAATCAAGACGCAAGGTGAGAGCCTGGACAAGAGTTTTAGCTGTGTGAATGGATAGGAAAGGTCGCATCTTAGACCTGTGATGATTAAAGAACAGAAATATTTGGACATAATCTGGATGTGAGGACCTAGCGAGGGGTCAGAGTCAAAGAAGTCTCTCAGGTTACTGGGCTGAGCATCAGGCCAAGATGGTGGTATTGGCCATAGTGATAAAAAAGGAGGTTGGGGAGGATGTGGAGGGAAAACTTAAGAACTCTGTCTTAGCCATGGTGAGCTTGAGCTGGTGGCTACACATTCACAAGATGATATCATGCTTTCCTTATTGCACATCCTTACTCACCTGCTCTATCTAGATCTTTAAGTTCCAAGAGACATCTTGATAACATTTAACTCTTCGGTCATGTTTTTCCTCCACAGAGCTCAAAGCATTGGGGTGTCATTATTCCCATTGTCCAGATGGGGAACTGGAGGCAGAAAGGTAAAGACTCTTGCCAAAGGTCACACAGCAACTCAGGGGTAGAGTCAGACACAGAACGCAGGTCTCCTGACAGTTATTCATTGGACCAAGATACTTTCTTTCCAAGCACATATTACTGTGAAAGAAGATTTTGAGGCATCACATAAAAAATGGACTTTATGAATGTTCCTTGGTTTAACTCAAAATATCACTTTTCATGCAGTTTTATAATGTTCCATTTCTACAAATTAATCATCATATACATTTTGGGATGTAAGCCGCTAGTTGCCTGCAGTGACATTTTATGTTTACAGTTGACTCAAGAGGAACTTTTTCATAGTAAGAGACAGTATGATGATAATGTGATACATTCTATCCCACTCGGACATGAACTATTAGGAAAGCTGTCATTGTTCATATTAGAAAAAAGAAGACTTGCTGGTGTTTTCTGGGTTTTTAAAACTAACTAGAATTTGTTAGATAGATTCTAGAAAACTTCTTCAGACTGGCAACAACTTCAGAAAAAACAAGGAAAGTCATAAAATTAGAAAGTAGTCAATGAAAACAAATTAAAAAGAGAACCTGATTTCCAGCTGCTAGAAGCCTGGGGAAAATAAATTAGAAAAGCAAAAAGAAGCAGGTATAACTAATACAGGCATTTGTCCTGCTTGTTGGGCCTAATTCAGAACTAGTGTAAGTAAAGTCAGTGCAGCTATGTTACATCAGTTGAGGATCTCTGCCCTCCCTCCACTTTACATATGTGCTTATGGATTTCCCAAAATTAGTTTCAATTTCATTTTCACAAAAGAAGATCAGGACCTCAACAATACGAGTGATCTTCTAGCCACAGTTAGGATTAGGGTGACCAGATGTCCTGATTTTATAGGGACAGTCCTGATATTTGGGGCTTTTTCTTATGTAGGTACCTATTACCCTCTACCCCCTGGCCCAATTTTTCACACTTTCTATCTGGTCATCCTAGTTAGGATAGCTTTACTGCATGCTAAAATATGTAGGGAGTCTTGTGCTGAATCATGTAGAAAATGAGTGGCCAAACTGCATGAGAACCATGCCTTGTTGGAAAGCCAGGCTCATTTGTTTTATCCAAAGATAAAAGTTCTACCAGCCACTGTGGGAGAGCTCTGGAAATGCCACTGCTCTCTGGATCTGGACTATCGACACACAACCTGACTGGTTGAGTGTCAACTTGTAGTATTATTTTATTCTTTTTTTAAAATAAACAAAAAATACCATCCAAACCTTACAAAATATTCAATTCTTCCAGTTTGGACTACATATAAGCCTTCTAAATACGTTATTGCTCTGTACTGGACTATAGTTTTGTTGAACCTCCCCGCTGCCGATTACTTGAAGATTTATATCACTACATTCAGTAGTGCTGGATGCAATGTTTAAAACACTTTCCTTTCATTCATTTGTGTGTAGTAAATTACCACACTGACACAACATCCTTTGTAAAATAGGCAACACAGAGTAGACAAGCCACACTTTTCTTCTATGGCATATGAAAATCTGTCGGTTTGAATTAAAAAAAAACCCTCAGAAAGAGTCATATACAACTTCTGACAATGTACTGTACTGCATAGGCTCCAAGAAAATAATCCTATTGCATTCCACAGCCAAACAAATACCTCATTCCATTTGAAGAGTTTGGAAGTCAAGTATGCACAAGATGCACACTGCAGGGCAAGCTCAATAATCTTTCATTCACAATGTGATGCTAATATTTATTCATGCTCCCTGGCACAGCTCAAAGGTTTTTTAATTTTACATGTTCAGAAGATAAAAAGGTTAGAACTTCAGGGAATATTGGACACTGCAAAGTATAATTCAATATGTTGCTGAGAAAAGGACATTGATCAGAAAGAAGTTTGAACTTTTACTCTCAGTATGTAGACTAAATTGAAAGTGTTAGTGAAGCAGTAATGGGAAGTTAATAATGCTTATGTATTCTCTATCTGTTTCTTGATGCACAGAGTGAGAGGGAGCCAATGGAGGAAATGAAGAAAGGAGGGGTACAGTCATAATGATGAGGATGAATAACTTTAACAAAGATGATCCTTCATTCAGAATCCCAAGCCAATGTCTAATCCATTGTTTTCCACTGCCTCATGAGGGACAAGACTGGGACTCAGGAGACCTAGAGTCTATTCTTGGCTCTGCTACTGACCTGCTGGGTGACCTTGGGCAAGTTACTTAATCTCTCAGTTTCCCTCTCTCCTCATTTGTAAAATGGGGAAATGATACTAATATTTGTCACATGAGATCTATGAATTAAAAGTGCTACTAGAAGCTAGGTGTTGCTATTATTAACAATAAAACAGACAGCAGTGACAATATGATGGAGCTTGATGTAAGCAAATGTATCTTAGACCTGTGAAGATATAGTGCCATCCCATCTGTTAAACATTAGCACAACACAAAACCAAGAGGAGACAAAAGACTATGTATGCTCATCATGCATAAGATGCCACGGCTAAAAGGGATATTTCAATCTTCCTTTTCGACAAATGTAGTTTTTTTTTAAATAAGAGAACTTTCACAGCTACAAACTGATCATTTGGCCCATTCGAATGGGATTGAACCATGTACAGGAGGGGAAGAGAAATACTCCAGTTGAGCCTCTCCCTGGTCTCTCTCTGTAGGAAGTCCTTTGTTCAACAAGCCAAAATAAAATTATACACCCTGGCCAACTTTCAGCTCAGTAGGTCAGTAGAGTACAGGACTCTACTTAGCAGGGTCATGCATGTGAAAAGGGGTGTGTGACAGTTTGTCCGGATAAAAGACCAAGTATGATGAGATTACAAAAAACCTATTTAAAAACAAGACTCCTACTTCTCTATTATCCAGCAGTAAATAATGGAAACCACAGGCATGATTTTTTTTTTAAATAGCTCATTGATTTTGGATGCCATCCATTCACCACACTGTGCCTACATTTCATATAGTAATTAACTACAAACGAGAATGTATTTCTGCAGCCAAGTCTTTTTTTGTTTTGTAAATTTCATTGCACGTCAGCTTTGCTAACCAGTCGCCCACATTTCAAGCGAATATTTCCAAGTTCAGTAAAATATGTGTCAGCAGCCCTGTGACTCAGCAAACTCATATGTAGAATGCTCATTTCATAGGCCAGCCAGGAGGCTGGCGGTGCTGGCTAGTTACATTACTTCTTTCTTAGAACGCCAGCTGTCATGCCACGCCAGTGACATGAAGATCCAGCGCCCATTGATTACTGCACTGTCAGTCATTTTACTGTATGCACTGAGAAAAGGCCAGACTGGACCTGGCTTTTGTAGTGGGGGCATAAAGTGGGAGGCAGAGTTGTCTAGTGGGCAGAGCGCTAGTCTGGGAGTCAGGAGTCCTTAGGTCTGAGCCTGGCTCCACCTGTCACTCCACCTGTCTGTGTCTCCATTTTTCCTCCCACTTATTGCCTGCTTAGATCACACACTTGGAGGGGGGCGGGGAGGCTTTCCCTTAATATGCATACAGTCTCAATGGGGAATCTAGGCACTCTTATTATTAACAATACAATAGTAACAGGGAATCACTACACTTTGCATTTCTCTACCTTGCTCAGGGAAAGCCAACCTCACAGCCCCTCCAGACACCTCAGGAGTGAAGGGGAGGAAGGGCCAGGGAATGTCATCAGCTGTGAATTCCCCGTGTATCAGGGCACCATGGGAAGAACTGCACCCATTGACTCAAATGGCTCCTTCCTTACAGCTGCTTCTGATAAGACAACAGAGCCCTAATGGGGACACGCAAAATCTGGAGTGGGGGCGGGGGAACCCAAATGTTAAGTAGTAGGGCTGCTTTGACCCACAGAATAAAAACATTGCTTTATGGTCAACATCCTTTTGTTCACACAGCAGTGTTTCATTCAGTGCCCGTGAACATCTCTTTCCTGTAGTCCGTTGTGAAAAGTAAATAAAATATGAGAGAAATACGCCAGTGAGAAATCAAATATGTCAGAAACAGTCAAATTTATACAAAGCGTTTTCTGGCAGTTCTAACACCTGCTAATTTGGGGGCTGAAAATTGGTATAGGTTTCAAAGCACATTGTCCCGCCTCTCCCCAGCGATCATCAGCCAAATGAATAAATTACTAGCAGTTGGATTCTCATTACCACAAATTAGCCTCACTATAAGATGACAGGAGCAGAGCCAACCTTCTGTGGTCTCATACAGAGCACCTGTTAGCGCTCCATTGAAAAGACACTGAGGAGGGAGGGCAGGTTTCTTTCTGCTGTCTGCACACAACAAAGCTTTATTGTCAGACTATTGATACCTCTTCTGACAGCAACTTTCAGTCTCCACACTCACACCACTTTTAATCCGTTAACAATTAATTCAAGTCATCTTGTTTGGAACTCTCCCCAGGAGGAGTGCGGGGAGTGGCAGGGGTGGCGGTGGCCGGGAAGGTGTCAAATAATGTGTCGTATCGTCACAAGCAAAATTAACCTGTTGTACTCTAACCTACAGCAATTCAGCTGTTGACTTGCAAGCAGAAAGGTTGAAGAAAGGAATGCTTAGCTCAAGGAAAGATATTCTGCTATCAAAATGAATTAAAGAATGAAAGGCTTTGTTCGTGATGAGGTTGCATTTTAGATTCTGTTCAATTTAAAAGTAAAAAAAGGATTAGTTGGTCATCCCAGGCTGGGGACAGAGGATCTGCTGGACAGTGGGGTTGAGGGATGGGACGGACTGAACTTTCCCATACTGCATATGGTAAAGTACAACCTGATAGTGGCTAGGAAGCTGGCATGCTGTGATCACTATACCTGACCGACTAACACCTGTAAACATTCTATTCTATTTATTTGTTACAGTTTTCTCCACCCTGGCCCACTTGTTTGTCCCATCCACCTTGTACACCTTCTCTTTTAGACTGTAAACCAGGGACTGTAGCTGGGACCATCATTAACAATATGTCTGCATAGTGGTTGTGGCTTTTAGACTTTTCCAGGATATAACACGTTAAACAACAGTAAATCCAGGAATTTGCTCATGAAACCTTTACAATATGCCATATACACAAAGACTATTTGATTTTGCAACATCTCAGATACTCAGGGCCTGATTCAGGTGTCTGTCTCTTTCATCACCGTAGAATCCAATTGCTGGCGGTGCCTCTCATGATCTAATTGGCCAGCTGACATCAGCCTACCAGCATCCATCCATCCCCAACATTACCAGGAAAGGTGCCTGCCAGACCTGTAGCCAAGGCCAAGTTGTCCCTTTTCCTATTCCACTCAGGTATTACAGCAACAACATAAGAGGCAGGAACACAAGCTAAGACATTTGCAGAATGTGAAAGTTTGATTTATTAAGTGTTTGCAATAGCACAGGTTTGCTCATATTGCAAAATGTAAAGAAAAAAAGGATTCAGCAGTAGTGCTAAAGCTGTCCATATGTCTGAAATGGGCACTAATCCAAAAATAACAAGTCTGCCCACAGATGTAATGCATTTAATTGAGTTTTACACACTAATCATTTTGCGTGACTTTGGCAGCTGTTAAAAATAGTTCTCGTTCAGCTTTGACTGCAGAATAATTTAAATACCTGTGTTAAAAAAAATGAAGTCTCCTCACTCCAAAATATACACAACCTTTTGGGGTTCACATGCATGTCAGAGAGAGTATTCAGTTGAACCCTCTTCCTATTGCCCTGTTTGCATCAAAATCTCCTCTCTGATCAAATATCCAAGCCTTCCCATTAACACTCTTAGAACCCAATTATGGCCCCATCTAAGTAAATGGGATTTAGCATCCACACAGCAAAATGAGAAACAACATTGCCCAAATGGGAGGGTTTTTAAAAATGTATCTATCATTTGAACCCAGTGCATAGCTTTTGGGTCCAACTCTCCTATGTGCTCAGCACTGGCCAAACTAGTCTCGCATTAAAGTCCAACTCCCACAGACTCCAACAGGAGCAGAGTTCGGCCAACACTGAGCCCTTTTGAAACTCCCATCCTAAAAGCTGTATTATAGTTTTAAGAATCACACTCTCACAAAGTGTGTGTAATACCATGGTTTTGACTTGTGGGAGTGTATAAAAGCATCTGAGGCTTATATTTCCCAAGAGTGGGCTACAAGGTCTACTGGCGAGCTGCTCTCTAAAAGGGGGAGATCTTGTAAAACATTCAAGAAGGCAAATAAAATGTCACAAACAGCAGACACCCTCAAAAATAAGCAACTGGAGAAGTGGCAACTCTATCTTGAATGATGCTCTATTGCTCCTACAGCACCAAGCCTAGGGAAGATCTGAGGCACTTTAAAACAAGGTTTGTTGAGACTAAGTTGATTCATCTGTTTGCAGCCCTGACTTTTTATAATAATGCAGAACAGCAGCAAAAGAAAATGGACAAAAAGGACTGAACTAATTCAATACAAAGATATCTCTCTCGGTAAGTGTCCCGCATCATACCACTCTTAGCAACAGTATGTCACATGAAGAAAGGAACTTTGGTTTTGTGCAAAGGAAAGCTTAAAGAACATAGGAAGCTCTCAGTGCAACAAAGCAAAATTACACTATCAAAAGTTTTCACCTAACCTAGAATGAAGACAGTCCATAACTTACCATAAACAACCTATTTGCCGATTTCTAAGAAATGACTGGAAATTTAAGCTACTTGAAATGTTCAAAGACTCTTTTCCTTTCCTCAAAAGGCTTCATCAGCATCAAGGAATAAAACTGCTGGCTTGACCTAAGGGGTTGATAGGTTAATCTCTTCTGACCGTATCTTTATTCTATAACGATACTGAAAGATCACTTGAATCACTCACCAGCATTTAACAATGCTGACGTATTTCCCTGCTTTACCACAGTGCTGCTCAAAAGGGCCTTGCTACCGGATTTTAAAGCCATGTGGGATAGTGAAGCATTTTCCAAGACTAACTGTGAAATAAAGCAAATGCCATGTCTCTCATGCTGTCCCCCTCCTGCTCTCACCTCTCTCCACCTTGTAACATCCAAAAGTAAAAGCAAACTTTTAGTTTGTAATTTGACTGTCTTTTTACGTTTTCAGCATTTGTTATGATCATACTTTAAGCCAGTGGTTTTCAACCTTTTTTCATTTGAGGACCCCTAAAAATTTTTGAATGGAGTGTGGACCCGTTAGGAAATCTAAGATAGTCTTCTGACCCCAGAGTTCATGGACCACAGGTTGAAACACACTGCTTTAAACCATTTACTAATTTCTATTTATTTTAAATAATCTTTTTCCCCCAAATGCAGCATCTAGACAAGAGATCTACAACTCTGCTGATAACACTGAGTATACAGGATGATGCTCATTCTATTAATCAAACGAATCCTGGTCTAGTTTAGCATATTTTAAGTTCTTTTAAAGGCTTAATCCTTCAAGGTGCTGAGCACTCAGGCCCAGATACAACAAAACACTTAAGTACAGACTTATTTTTAAGCACAAGTAGTCCCATAGAAATCAATGGGACCACTCACACATTTAAAGTTAAGCCTATGCGTAAGTGCTTTGCTGGACTGCCGACAGAGTGTTCAGCACTTTGCAGTATGAAGTCCTATATGAGCATTTGATTTTCCTTAGTAATACTGTGACCAGAAGACACAGCCTGAATATAGCAATCTCCAGATGAAAGACAATTCTACTCGTTATTAAGAGAACTGTCACTCCCCTCACAGTTCAGAGGATAATCTTTCAAATGTCTATTCCTTCATGCACTCACATTTAACTGGTTTCAGAGTGGTAGCCGTGTCAGTCTGTATCCGCAAAAAGAACAAGAAGTACTTGTGGCACCTTAGAGACTAACAAATTTATTTGGGCATAAGCTTTTGTGGGCTAGAACCCACTTCAGTAGGAAGATGTATTATATATATACATATACACATACATATAATACATAGAACATGAAAAGATGGGGGTTGCCATACCAACTCTAAGAGACTGATCACTTAAGGTGAGCTATTATCAGCAGGAGAAAAAAACAATGCCCCTCTGCCATGTACATTGACCAAACCGGACAGTCTTTATGCAAAAGAATAAATGGACACAAATCTGACATCAGGAATCATAACATTCAAAAACCAGTAGGAGAACACTTCAATATCTCTGGTCACTCAATAACAGACCTAAAAGTGGCAATTCTTCATCAAAAAATCTTCAAAAACAGACTACAACGAGAAACTGCTGAACTGGAATTAATTTGCAAACTGTATACCGTTAAATTAGGCTTGAATAAAGTTTGGGAGTGGCTGGGTCATTACACAAATTGATATCTACTTCCCCATTCTGTCGCTCACACCGTCTTGTCAACTGTTTGAAATGAGTCATCCTGATTATCACTACAAAAGTTTTTTTTCTGCTGCTGATAATAGCTCACCTTAATTGATCAGTCTCTTAGAGTTGGTATGGTAACCCCCATCTTTTCATGTTCTCTGTGTATCTATATATCTTCATACTGTATGTTCCACTCTATACATCTGATGAAGTGGGTTCTAGCCCACGAAAGCTTATGCCCAAATAAATTTGTTAGTCTCTAACGTGCCACAAGTACTCCTCGTTCTTTTCACATTTAACTGCGTGCCATGACTCTTCAAAACGGAGTCAGGCTTGAAGTGACTCAATAGTTTGTGAAACATTTTTAGGCATTAGTCAGATGATAGTTCTCTCTCTGAACTGTATCAGTGATCAGGAAGAAAAACATTGTATTCTACTTTCTGTGCCTCTACGTTCCTTCACATTGAATGGGAGAATGTAGGTACAAATGTTTGCAGTGTTGTTGTAGCCGTGTTGGTCCCAGGATATTAGAGTGATAAAGTGGGTGAGGTAATATCTTTTACTGGACCGATGTCTTGAGAGAGACAAGCTTTTGAGCTATAGAGCTCTTTTTCAGGTCTTCGTGTCCATCTGCCATTTGTGCCTTTGAAAATCCCAGTCTGAGTCTTTTTCAAGCCTAGAAGGTAGGCCCAAGTTCAGTTAAACACTTAGGCATTTGCTTAAATCCATGTCTAGTTAGTAGAGAATATTTAAACATGCGTATAAAGTAACACATGCCCAAGTGCTCTCCTGAATAGGGATGTTTTCCTGAATCAAGGCCATAGAAAGCTGAGGCACAAACCATGACTCAACATCTAGCAGAAATGATAAAAACACAAGGGAGCGAAGCTTGCCTGCAATTATATAGTAAAAAGTATATAACTTCTACAACATTAGCATGCTTATTTCGTGGGGTCATGAAATTTCATGTGTTTCCTACCTTGAAAAGCTGTGATATGACCAACTATCATATATTTCAGTTCAAAGTTCAAGGCTTGGATGTTCTGAGTCCTCTCTCTCCGAACAGCTGTCTGGTAGTTTTCTTCCATCTTTTTAGTGCAACAGGTTGGTGCTCTGTGCTGGCAGATCTGCAAATCCGATTCTTTTGGAAAACAAAAACAAAACCAGAAATAGAAGAATTAAAACTACTTTCTAGATACATACCATACAAGTAAAAGAAAAGGCTTTTTCTTACAGTCAAACTAACAACCTAGGTGGATGCCCTACAATAGACAAAACCCATAAGGAATGAAACATTGAAATTGAGTTAGCACCTTAAGGGCTCTAATTTAGTCTATTTTATGTCAGTGTCAGCCAGATCTGAATAACTTCACAATGTCATGTGCTCCCACTCTATGTCATA
This sequence comes from Chelydra serpentina, assembly GCA_037349315.1. Taxonomy (NCBI): domain Eukaryota; kingdom Metazoa; phylum Chordata; order Testudines; family Chelydridae; genus Chelydra; species Chelydra serpentina. The sequence goes on from JBAIAC010000023.1 coordinate 4,595,143, forward strand.
TCACTGTTAAACGCTTGTCAATTATTCCATCATCGGTCGATGCTGAGTGTCATGATGAAGCACTAAAAATCACAAGAAGCCAGAACAGCACACACAATAGACAAAAAATCACCTGATCTAAAATATTAAGAGCTAAATCATAGTACAGTGATACCTTAAACCCACTACATTTAAAGGAGCAGCATTTCCGCTGGAAACCACAGAACACAAAGTGTCAGCCCAGAAGTGTGAAATGTGTGTGTCAAATTCTGCTGGGCTGGAGTAGAAGTTATGTGGTCCATTGGTGCTACTGTAATACAAATAAAACAACCTGTTTTTACTCCCAGCCTTATATTGAGAAGCCTCCTTCCTAATAAAATAATAATTTTGGGGAGTTTTATTTAAATCAAATGTAACTTTAAATATTGAGGGCCAATTCTGCCCTGTCTTACAATGCAACAGAACTGAAGTCGCATTTTGCTTTGCAACCACAGAAAAAGTGACTCATTAAATTTTGTATAAAAATACAGGTTCTTCTGTATGAGATCTGTCTGAATTTTTTAAAATCCTTTTGTGTGTATTTTATGCAAGTTCAGTATTCCTGATTATGGAATTTGCACTATATACAGTCATGATGGATATTCACAGGTTATGTATTGTATTTATAGCGACAGCAGATGCCAGTAAGGTCAATAAAAGGAATGGTGATAGAATATAGATAAAAATATCATGGTGATTCATAAAATATATTTTTCCATAGGAAAAGCAAGAAAGAACAGAGAAAAGAGGAGTAACTGAACACAAAGAGAAAATACTGGTGCATAGACAAAACATTTTAAAAAGAGAGACGCATTCCCTCTCTCAAGTATGCAATTTTTAAGTAAATTCAAAAGGTTAAGAAAGTCCCTAGAAGAAAAACTGCTTAAAATGAGCGGTTTTAGGAGTTAAAAAAAACAAACAAACAAAAAAACCCCACCATTTTCTTTCAATGTAAAAATAAAACTTCTGGAGATCAGGCAAATCCTGAGTGTGATCAACTTTAGTAAATGTTGCAAAATCTTCCTTTTTCAAAAAAAACCCTTTCCACCATAAAAATGACACTCACAACAGTGACTCCTCCTTCCTAGTCTTAGCCCCCAACAACAACAAAAAGTGAAATTAATAAAAATCTTTAAAAAACAAAAAAACAAAAAAAAATCAACAATATTGTATCCCAGGCAGAATTTTGACCTCAAAAGGGAGACGTGCCAGAGACTCCATCAAGTCCATTAGGGACTTGGCTATTGCGATTGATTTTACTAGAAAGGTGTGATAGATATGGCAATTTCCTGCATATCCTTGGGAGACTTTATTGAATTAAGATTAAGTACCTTTGGGCTCTGTTGTATAAAATGTAAAGTTTATGTAATATTGTGAGCCAGGATCGCATGTAACCTCTCTAGGGTAGAGATGTGAAGTGAGCACTGGGAGTTCAAAAGACTATATTGAAAATGTTCCAGACAATAACAGACTTTGGGGAAAATACATGTGAAGTGGATTTCCTGGGGAATACCTAGGGACAGGTGAATACAAAGTCCCCACATCTGGTTATGCAAAAACCCAGCATTTTCCAGCTACATGATGTGGACTGGATCATTGACTGTGGATTTACACTGGAGATCAAAGGCTCAAGCTGTATAAGGAGACAGCCAAATTGCCCAGCCTGGTTTTTGGTTCTGACTTTGAGACAGTCACGAACTTGTAGCCAGGGGCAAAACCGAGCTGTAGGTTTTCAAGACCAGACATCTCAGAGCCCGAGACTGGAGTTAGGATGACCTATGGTAAGTTTATTAGCATGTATGTAGGTTTTAAATATGCTTTCACCTAAGAATAACTCTGCTTGCGTTAACTTATAATGGGGGGCAATACAGTGGTCACAGCCTCTGGGGAGAAAGCAAAGTGCAGATGAGCACTTAGGTTGCCTGGTTTGTTGGGGCCATCACGGTGTAAATTCAGGGAGCTGTGCGGCCTTAAAATCCTGCTCTGAAGGGAGCGAGATGCAGGCTTCTGCCAAAGAGAGGTGACAGCTGGGAGCCAGAAGCTACCATGGGTGCCCTTGAGGGACCATGAGAGGGTATACAGATGCAGTTGACCTGAAATTTGTGACAGAAGGCACTTGGCTACTATGGTGGTGGGCAGCAGGATACACCCTTAAGACAGAAATCTTTAACATCTGCATTCTTTTCAATATATACCTTGTTAGAGAAATATAAATATGGTTTAATTTTAAAAGTACAGCAAGTGAATAAAAAGAAAGATTAAAAAAGATTTGTGTCACTAACTACAATTAATAGGGATTTTCAAAAGTGCCTAAGGGTATGTCAACCCTGCCAGGAAAAACTCAGGCACCAAGTCTCAGAGCCTAGGTCCGTTCACTCTGGCTTGGGCTGCAGGGCTCAAAGTAGCAGTGTAAATATTCCCACTCAGGGTGGAGCCCCGGCTCCGAGACCCTCCCCCTTGCTGGGCTTCAGAGCCGAGGCTCCAGCCTGAGTGAGAACATCCCTGCAGTCCAAGCCCCACCAACGTAAGTCAGTTGACCCAGGGTCTGAGAGTTGGCACCACAGGTTTCTCTTTGCGGTGTAGACATACCCATTGTTGGCCAAAAGGCAATAAGGCTTTGCTTCTGACTCATTTACACGCTTTTCAAAATCCCACCCTGCGTAATGAACGTGATCTCTGACAAATAACGAATGAATAGGATCCAATTCTCCAAAGGAAGCCATATGCACAGATTATAAGTGGGATGCTGTGGATCTGGATCCATTTGGAGAACCAGGTCCAACGAGAGCAATACTTGTTAGTATTTCTACTTGTTCGGCTTTTACAGACTAATTAGCACATGAATATGAATATGAAAAACATAAAAAATGCACAGTATACAGAAGCATGTCTGCAGGAATACTTTTGTTTGTTGCTCATTTAAATTCAAAGTCCATTGCGTGACTCCCATCATTATAGAAAATACAGCTGTTTTCCACCCCCCACGTACACATGCACATGGATTACATATATTTCATGGACAACATGGCCAACTTCGCACTATGGGCCAATTCTTCACACTTATGCCAAGAAAATCAGCTGTGCACACAGGTAAATACAAGCAGGGTTGAGGAATGAGAGGTGGATAACATTTTCCAAAATATCCAAGTGACATAGGAGTAGACCTGGCTGAGAATTTGTCAATGTTTTTCATCAGAAAATGCTAGTTCATTGAAACCAAAACCATTTCCAGGAAAGAACTGGTTTTGAGGACTCCCCAAATTGGAAAAAAAAAAGTGAAATAAAGATTTTGAAAGTGCTGAAATAACTCATTACTGCATTTTCAAAATGAAAAGTTTTGTTTTTTCTGTCTGAAATGACGGTTTTGAAATTGTCTAGTAGACTGTACTAAAAAAGGTAAAATAAAATTAAAATTTGAAACAAAAAGCTTGGAAATTATTGAAATTAAACATTTCAGTTGACAGGAGCTTAAACGTTTTGGGAATTAACAATTTGCAAAAAAGTTTAAGATTTTGACTTTTTGTACTCATTTGGGATGTGAATTTTTTTTTTAATCTCAACAATTCTTGGGGGACAAGGGAAGTGTTTGCTGCCCAGCACTACTTAGGAGCATGAGGGCTTGTCCATACAAACACTTACTTTGTGGCAAGCTGGGGTATAAATCTATCCTGCTCTAGCTGCCACGCAGTAAGCATCCATATGGACCCTGCCACTGTGCATTAAAAATCCCATAGTGGGCTTTAGTCTCCTCCCACTTCAAAGTGGGGTAGATCAAAAAGCACCAGGGAACTTGTAATGCATCTGATAGCATGGTGAGCAGTGACCCTACAGAAAACTAGATGGGTAAGAAGATGAAGATGAATAGTTATATTGCCAGCTCCGTAGCACTCCTATTGTCCCTCTCTCAAGTGCATTTTCAGAATGTTTTTTGTGGATTGTGCTGATCAAAGGTCTGCTGGCTGCTGCTCAGCTCCTCAGAGCCCCCAGTCTCTGTTGAACAGCCTGACAGTGTACTGCCATGATGCGAGGGTAGCTCAAAGGTTTGCTGAAGGGGAATCTATATACTCAATGAACATGGTCACACTGAAATTCAAAAATAGCTTTCAACACATATTTTTTGAGAAATGTTTCACATGGCTCTCCTGTGTCAGTGACTGTGCAGTATCCCTGCACCAGGATTGACTGACTGAGACCATTTCAGAAGGACATTACAAACCACTGGGCAGCACTGAAGAATCCATGCCGCAAGTGTAGCACAATGCATGGTCTTTCCCTGTTCCACAATGGTATATGAGATGGTACAGTAAATACGCAGCAAGTATAGAAAAAGCATATACACCATCTCGAGAGAATTTAATGGGTGCTAGTCACTGAAAGGACATCACTGATCAATTTTCTTCCTTTCTTTTACATCCGTAATTTGAAAAGAGTGTCTTTATTTTAGTGACTGTTCACAGTGCACTTGGAGGAGATGTTTTTAAGGGAAGCGTAGCCACCTCAGCTCTAGGAACAATCATGTGGTTGTGATGTCCTTATCAAACAGAACAGATTGCTGTGTTTAGTAAGTCACCTGCCCAGCACCCTTGGCAGCTATGGATCTGAAATCTGATGCGTATTCCTGAGCCTGTCTCAGCGGTGTTAATGCAATTTGCCACTCAGTCACCATGATGTCAGTGCTTTCTTTCCCCCATCCATATGCCTTATTGATGGAGACTGTGTTTTGCATTAAGATGTAATGGGATGAATTTATTATCATATTTCCAGCATTATTAAAGTCTTCAGGACAGTGCTAATCATCTCTAATTAATCTCAGCACCAAGGAATGTAGAGTACAGAAAGCTTATATTAGAGTTCTATAACTGGGCTAAAGGTTCTCCCTCAAGGCTAATACTAAATAAGAGAGAGCTGCCAAGCTTGCTATAGGATAACAATACTGACTTTAAAGTATCATTAGGAGACTAAGGATCATTTTGTTGATCTTTTAATACTCTGTTCTACATCAAGTTCTTAACTTTCAGGATCTTTGTGCTGTTGCTTTTTAAGAATACCTTTTATATCCTGTCAGCTCTGAATCAGCAGACCTAATCATCAGCTTCCCACAGCATTCATCCAGGGTTTTTACTGAGTGAGGAATTCCAGGAGAGCAGCTTCCTTTGGGGCTTCCTACAGCTTTCTTAAAGAGACATATTAGATTCTTCCAGATAGCTGCTTTGGTTCAAATCCTCTGGCCTTTTGCATGGGCCTGTAAGGTGCATAACCTACAGAAATGCCATGTTTCAGTTTTACGGGATGGACACGGAGCTGGAACAAAGGGTTTTAATTCCCAAACTCCATACACTGTGAATCTGAGCCCTTCCAGGGCTCTCAGAGCAGGGGTTCAGAACACCTTTGTGCGGAGGGGCTATGGGAGCTAAGGGAAAGAGTCTAGCTTCCTGAGTAACAACAGCTTGGAGCTAAGGATATTAAGTAACATTTTCAAAAGAGCCTAAGTCCTATTTTCAAAAGTGACTTAGTCACATAGGACAGCGTTCCCCAAACTTGGGCCGCCGCTTGTGCAGGGAAAGCCCCTGGCGTGCCCGGCTGGTATGTTTACCTGCTGCGTCCGCGGGTTCGGCCAATCGCAGCTCCCACTGGCCGCGGTTTGCTGTACCCGGCCAATGGGGGCTGTGGGGGCATTCCTGCAGCCCCCATTGGCCGGGCACAGTGAACCGCGGCCAGTGGGAGTAGTGATTGGCTGAACCTGCGGACATGGCAGGTAAACAAAAAGCCCGGGTGCGCCAGGGGCTTTCCCTGCACAAGCGGCGGCCCAGTTTGGGGAACGCTGCCATAGGAACCTAATTGATCTTTGACTATTAGGGGTAAATATGCCCAATGGCCTGTGATGGGATGTTAGATGGGGTGGGATCTGAGTTATTACAGAAAATTCTTTCCTGGGTGTCTGGCTGGTGAGTCTTGCCCTCATGCTCAGGGTTCAGCTGATCGCCATATATGGGGTTGGGAAGGAATTTTCCTCCAGGGCAGATTGGCAGAGGCCCTGGGGGTTTTTCACCTTCCTCTGCAGCATGGGGCACGGGTCACTTGCTGGAGGATTCTCTGCAACTTGAAGTCTTTAAACTATGATTTGAGGACTTCAATAGCTCAGACATAGGTTAGGGGTTTATTACAGGAGTGGGTGGGTGAGATTCTGTGGCCTGCATTGTGCAGGAGGTCAGACTAGACAATCATAATGGTCCCTTCTGACCTTAACGTCTAGGAGTCTAAGTCCTATTGACTTTCAATGAGTCTTAAACCTTTTCTATACAAACACTTGGTGTGCAGCAAGTAGGGATGTCAATCTACCCCACACTAGCTGGCTGCACACTCACTGCATGGACCTTGCCGCATGCACTCACAGGCGCCAACTTCCGGCGGCGCCGGTGGGGGCTGATGCCAGGCCCCGCCCCCGACGCCGGGTGACGTTGCAGGGCCCCGCCCCCGACGCCGGGTGACGTTGCCCAGCGTCGGGGGCGGGGCCCCGCAACGTCTCCCGATGCTGAGGTGAGTTGCCGTGGTTCCCGGGGCTGGCGGGGAGCTAGGTGCGGGCCCCAGGGTTGGCGGGGAGCTGCCGGTGGGTGCTCTGCACCCACCAATTTTTCCCCGTGGGTGCTCCAGCCCCGGAGCACCCACGGAGTCGGCGCCTATGCCATAGGAGCCGACTTCCGTCAGCTCTGCTGGGTGCGTCGGGGGCGGGGCCCCGCAACGTCAGCCGGCGTCGGGGGCGGGGCCCCGCAACGTCACCCAGAGTCCAGGGCAAAGGTAAGTGCTCCAGTAACGGGCGCGGGGCCGGTGGGGAGCTGCCAGTGGGTGCTGAGCACCCACCAATTTTTCCCCGTGGGTGCTCCAGCCCCAGAGCACCCACGGAGTCGGCGCCTATGATCAGAGCACCTCGGTATCTTGTACTCAGCTTTTGGATTTGAGCAACTTACTGGCTATACATGTACTTCCACTTTATAGGCACCATTCCAAGCTTGATTAGAACTGTTTTCTAATCACTGTCTGACATTTTAACATTCAGATACTTAGTTCATTTAAAACAGATCACATGGCCCTCACTGAGAGCCACGTCCATGCCAAACACCACGACAATCCTGCTGAACAGGAACCAGCCAGGCCGTCACATGCCTGTTCCTGTCTCTTCGTCTCTACTGTGAACAGACTGCGGGGTGGGAGGAGCGTGGGTGAAAGTGCCAGGCCAGCCTTTGACTCTACCACAGTAAATGGAAAGCACGCACATTGCAAGCATGCACAGTGCTCATGTCCTGAGGTGTGCACTTATAGATGGAACAGGACCGTTCTACTGCACACGCGCAGGCTGCAGATTTCAAAGGCTCAGAGCATTCCAAAAACAAACCAATTTTGTATTTCAAGTCAAGCAGAGTGACTAGTCCTCAGGGTGCCATGTACATGCTATACTTCAAATGTCAAACTACAGCTGGTTTGCGGCAATACAGGGTAAAAAAAATGGTGGTTAGATTGTTTTGGGGGTTGTTTTGTTTTTGTTTTTTGGAAGGGAAAAACATTTTTCTCACATTTCTTGAACTAAAAAAAGGGATTTTGCTCAACCGTTAAGAAAAACAAATCACTTTCAGGCAGAGACCAATTATGGTAAATTGCAACCCCAAATATGAATGTTTTGGAAAGTTAAGAAACCAAGGGCTCCTACTGGACATTTTTCTGCAATCTTAAAAATACTTAGCGTGCACAAAATGCGCAACTGCTATTATAAAATACACCCTAGCAGCAGCAGACTAAAGCTATATGACCAGATCTTCAGTGGTGTAAATCACCATAGCTTTACTGAAACCAGAGGAGCTGTGACCATTTATGTCAATTGAGGACTTGGACCAAAGGCCAACTGAACTCAAGGAGATTTCTGCCACTCGCATCAGCAGAACCAGTTTTTAGAGGTACAAGCATAGGTCCCTGAATGCTAAAATAAGGCTGGGAGTTAGGAATGAAATCTCCATGAATCTAAATCAAAATACACCCCCTCTGAAAGGTAAATGAATATTCACTGTGGTGCACAAGAGTTTAACCACACAATTTTCATTAACAGCAACAGGAGCGTTACGGCCAGTGCACTGCAATGTTTTCAAACCCCTAAGGACACTGCAAAAGCCGTGTTCTGAAGTCAAAGGCCGGATCCTCAGCTGGTGTAAACTGACCTAGCTCTACTGATTTCAATGGAGATAGGCCAATTTACACAAGTTGAGGCTCAGACCTATAGTTTTTACAGTTTAAAGTACTCCTGTGTTGGCACTATCAAAAAGACAGCTCAGTGTAATCTCTCAGTTCTGCTATATTTTGACAGGCTTTTAAAGCAGTATTTCCAAACAAAACCCTAATCCAAAGCGTAACTTTTAATATTGTGCAAACTTTCCCAAAGACTCCGAGAATGACTAAGATTTAGTAATACAAGAAAGTGTGAACGAAATACCTTGCATTCAAATCTGGCTGGGCTGAACAACAGCCAGCGTTGTGTCCTTCTTGGGACTCATCCATGTGGGGCAGCTGATGCCTCAGCGCCGGGAAAGGTCAGCAATCAGGAGAAACCAGTTTAGATTAGGAGGCTAAACCCAAACGAAAAAAGAAACAGTTTCCAAACACTGCTCCCCAAATGATTACCTCCTACAGGCACAAAGCCTAAATTAATACAGAAGTCACTACGGAAAGTACCTCCCCCGCTGTCCCATACTGGAGCCTGCAGAGATGTTAAATTGAACAAAGGAATTGCACAAAGGTATGGACAGAGCTATCACAAACTACTACAACTCCACCCATGAGATGCACCCAACACACAGAGGAACAAGTCCCGCCCCCAGCAGGAAGCAGGGTCCCTCCCCAGCCACTAGCTCAGGCACTGCACTTCGTGGGTCTCAGAACTTGGAAGCCCTGACTTAAATTTCTCTGCTACTCCTCCTGCATCCAAAGGAAGAAGCAGAGCAGTGGCCTCCCCAACCCCGCTGCGAGGAACCAGCACAAATCAAGGCTGTCTCTTCATTGCATACTAAGCACAGGTGAGGCAATCACAGGGTAAACTAACCCGTGGTAGCCTAACCCATGCTAGCATGACCACATTAGGGTGCTCTCACACCCCATGTCCACGCTGATGCTGTACCTGGCTATGACAAGCAATACAGGCAATTGGGCACATATCCCAAGATTTCTAGCACAATACTGCACTGTGCCACTGCTCACATTCACAGGGTGTTGTGGGACAGCTTGGCTGCTCACTCTAGGAACTGTGGGAGGAAATGGTTTCCTGACAGGACCCAAGCTGGTATGCTATGTGCCCTAGGGATGGCTCCCACTCACCCCAATAACTAGGACTGACAGCCACGGCCTTTTGTGGAGACAGTGATTCTTTTTCATGCTAGATGCAATGCCCCCCACCAAAGCACTGAAATCAGTTTTCAGATCTGACTCTCTTCCTTTCACGGAAACCCTATTGCACAGATTCAAGGATTGCCCCCAAACAACAACAACTCCATCTCGGACTTTGCCATTAACAATAAATTGGGTCTGGCCAGGACTGAGGAGACAGCTGACTGCAAATTGCAAAATAGTCATCTTGAGGGCACTGCCCAGGGTGTGAAATTAAATAAGAACACATGGCAGTACTCCTTATCTTCCTCAGCTTCCCCACTTTCAACTGGGATGTGAGCCAACGCGACACTAAGTCATGCCTCAGTTTCTCCTATTTCAGCTGGGATCCTGTCCACGACAACACTGATCCGTGCCGCTGCTTCCCCACTTTCAATGGCCCTCGGCTCCTGTCCCTATGTTCCCTCTCCGAGTTGGATCAAAGGTGTTTGATTTGTAACATTCTGCCTACTGGGGAAACCCACACTCTGCTGTTCTCATCCCAATCCCACATCCATGCATGGCTGCCAAGGGACCAGTGGTACCACTTATTTTCCAGACACTAAGACCTGGGAAATTCCAGTTAGAGCGCCCCCTAGCCTCCAGGTGTGAGTAAGCCGAGTTTCTGCCTCTCTAGTGTCCCTTCTAGATGTTCAGGGGTCCCCTTCTTCTGGAGACTTGGCCCTAGAGCCAGCTTGCACACCGTTGCACCTCTTTCAGGATACCTAAGTCCCACATCCAAAATATATACATCAACCACTGTACTCACACTGTCCACAGGCCTTCCTTCTTGGGCTTCCCACAACATAAACCCTTTACTTAATTCTCGCTCAATTATTTCCCACTCTGAGTGACTCCTCGCCAAAGTCCTGTTCCCATCTCTTAGTCCCTTCCAGGGACCTATTTTAGACTACCCATAGAGAGAGAGTCTCAGTTCCTTCCTGGCTCTTTTTGAGGCTCCAAGTCCTCCTCCTGTCCCCCTTCAGGCTTTGCAGGCTTTCCACTAAACCAGGAGCCTCAGCCTGCTGCCACTCGGGTCTCCCATTTCCTAGCCTGCTTGTCTGATCCTCCCTGAGGACTTCCTCCTTTATAAGTCTGCTCTCTTTCCCAGGTGTACCAAGGCCAATCCCAAAGAAGACCAGAAACACCCCTTGCCCAGGTTTTGCAAGGCTGTTCTAACAAAGAACCTCCCCATTTCATCAGTCCTTTCATGGGTCCTGTTACTTTCAGGGACGGAGAGGGTTTACCCTTTCAAGCATTGGACCCGGAACCAGCACTGTGACGGGCATACAACTCACCACCACAAAGTCCCTTGAGGAGTTAAGCAGTCTTGATGCTTTTGTGGAGATATTTTTTAGGGCTGTGAAACAATCATTCAAAAGTACATTAAAAAAACCACAGCTGCGTAATAGTAGTGTCACTACTACCAACTTATTATGAAATACTGAACAAGTGCCATTAACAGTCACTGTGAGCAATCAAACCACTTTGATAGCGTCTATACTCATTTGACTTATTGCTTCAGTCCAAACACGTTTTTACAATGGACACTCGTTCCACTGGACTGTTTGTTCCTGGTAATCACAGAACAAATTCCACCCATATAGCAAAATGCCTAGAACAAATGTTCTGTACTTATAAACATGGGATACTTAAGGTGTCCTAGAAAAAATTCCTGGGACACCGTATGAAAAATTGGGTCTGTCCCAGGAAAAACCAGAATGCATGGTCAATTTAGTCATAACAATAAGAAATAAATAGGATATGCTAACCAGCCAACAGGAAATGTCAGCCCATCACCAGCTACCTTTGATGCTCCCAAAACACCTACCACCCCAGGATCTCAATCTCATGCTGATCAACATAAGATCTGAAGTCAGTAAGCCCCTTTGACATCCACAACTTGCTTGACCTGGTCTGCATCACAGAAACCTGGTTGGTTGACAACAAGGACTGATGTTAGTGTGCTCTCGCTCTCTCTTCCCCTTTGCCCCCCAGAATATTCGTCAGACACACAGACTTAGGGAGAACAAATCTGGAGGTGGAGAGGTCAGCCCATTCTTTTTCAGGCTGAACTGTAGGGAAAGCTCGCTTAATCAAAACCCTTAACATTTGTATTGTGATAGGACCTACAAGCCAGCCAGCCAAGTCCAGGATCCATTGTGAGAAGTACTGTACAAATATACAGAAAATCGAAGTCCCTGCCTCAAAATTTACAAGTCTGAAGAGTACACCTAGCAGGTGGATGAGAGAAGCAAATGCAAACACTTTTGCAATCTTGGTAAACTCTTCTATCAGCCTTAGAGATTCTTAGAACTTTCAGCATTGACAACCACCAGTCATCAAAAATCATGACTCAGACCCACTCCCCAAAATACCACATTGACTTAAAAATCATGAGATTTTAAAAAAAATAATAAATTTGGATTAGTTTTATTTGCCTTTTGATTTCTGGGGCCTCATTCATGTTTTCAAGCTTTCTTCCACAAAAGCTAGAAACATACATATTTAAAAGATGAACGCTGTGATTTCCATGTAATTACATGACTCCAGGAGCTGGGGCTCTAAGAAAAAACAGCAAATATCATCAGACTCTTAATCAAATTGCAAAAGTTGGAAGCACTGAATTTTTTAAAATAATTGTAATAATATTTTCAAGTAGACAAGGCTCTCAGAGTAAATTAAGCCTGCCAAATGGCATGTTTGCATTATCTAACAGTCAATAGTTGACTTACCAATGTTTAAAATGCATACAGTGATTTCTGTGAGGATCATTTGTGCCACAAGTAATCAGAGAACTCAGCAGTCATTGCAACAGATTAATTACCAGACAACCTTGCTCATTTGCAAAATGAGTGGAAAATCCATTGTGGACTACTGTGGTTAGCAAAATGGATCTAAACCTCTAAAATTTCACACATATGAGCAAAGCAGAGAATAAAGTAAGGGCAATTGGAATAGGGTGCAATTTTTCCTCTTCTGCTAAAGCAGCAGGAGAGGTCTACTCTGCCTGCTCTTCCATGGATCCTCCTTCTCCTGGACCAGTACAGAGAGCTCCCAGGTCTGTTTCAACCTACTTCCACCATTGTGCCAAAGCAATTCCTATATTAACCCTATCACTATAAATATTACATAAATTATGTTAAAAGAACAAGTTGCAAAAGCCAACATTCGAGAGTTGGGAAATGCCAGAATTAAGGTTTCCTGTGCCATTCAGGTGCGTAGGAATTATCACACAGTCTGGAAGGACATGATCACATACTATTTCTTCCACGGGACCCATCACATTCGACGTGACATTAATTCTGGAATTTCTAACTTTTGAGCACTTGACTTCACACATTTTAACTTTCTTCTAATGGAGGTTTTTGGATGTGATTTCTTGTGTTTTCTCTAAAGCTTTAAAATTGAAAAAAAAAATCCATCGTGTGTGGAATCTGGACCCCCACATGGGTCAGCAGCAGAGCTGGGATCTTTGTATCTCCTGCCAAATTTCAATTCCCTGCTCCAAGGCATGGAGCAGCTAGAGCTGTTCATTGAAGTGGTTTATAAGAATTTTTTGTAATATTGGCAAAAATGTATTTTCCCTTAGCTTTGGTCTCAGAAATGGCTAAACCATTTCTGCTGAAATTCCATCCCGCCCTCCCCCCACCCCCAAAACAAACAAACAAAAAACCCAGCAGCCTGAGGCAGACACCTCACATAGAAAATAGACATAGAAAATCTCATACTGAACGGTTAACATTTGATGAAGTTATAAGCATCTGAAAAGAGTATTTTATAATGGGAGGCGTGGGACAGCCTTGAAATATATGTACTGCTGCCTATAAATAGAGTCAAAGGATTTTCATTCCAGTGAGTTTTCCCTTATTTGAGGCCGATGGGGAATAGAAGGGCTAGTCCACCTCCAGATTTGTCCTCACAGCGACTGGTGCTGAATAGTTTAAGCCTGGCTAGATGAGATGAGCTAATACCAGGGCCAGCCAACCAAATGTTTGTGGTGCAGAGCAATTCAAGCAACTCATGAGTGAGGATTGTGGATGGTGAAGGGCTTACCAACCCTAGATTTCATGAGACTTCGATGGAGTTACAGTGACTTACTCCAACTGAGGAGCAGACCCCCGTGTATACAAGCATTGCAACAGGAGTCATATGTAAAGTGAGTAGAAAAAGCAGCATGTTATTTATTGCAATACTAAGATGTTTCTTTAACTTTCCCATAATATTTGTTATGAGGCAAATTCCCAGAACTGTGACAAATCAACTGAAAAAGTCTAATTTCATTCTTGCTACTCTATGTCCCTCTGTATCCACACCAGAATTGCTATCCTTTGACATATTTAAAAAGCACACACACTCTTTCTTACAGCAGCACAATAAATCTCTCTCTGTCTCTATGCTTTTCAGGACCACAGTCAACTAATGGCATTATATTTCCTCTCTCCAGTGTGGGAAGCATGTCACTGTCACAGTGCACCAAGAAAAGTGCCACAGGAAATACATGCAGTGGAAATTCTAAACTGAAGCACACAAATGTCTCTTTCCATGGATTAGTGTTTATAGCAGAGTTGAAGCTTTGATTTTTAAATGAAGGAAGAAGATTTCTAGCTAGCAACTGTGGAAAAACGGGACAGGGAGTGGGGGGCAAAAGGTGATTATATAAGAAAAAGTCCCCAAAACCGGGACTGTCCGTATAAAACCGGGACATCTGGTCACCCTATTTCTAGCCCCTCTACTTGCAAAGAAAACTCTCAAGTGCAAATCAATGCAGGTCTTTCTAGTGCAACAGGGACACAAAATGAAATAGCTCTGCGAGGTGTGAACTGCTTCATTCATCTCAACTCTGAAGTCAAATAATAATTCAGATGTTAACACTGTTTTACCACTGACAGACAATCATTTCAGTAGGCTCTCCCTGCTAAGAACGTCACTTGCTGTGGTGGGATTCATTTGAGGGGGCACGAGGTAGAAAATAATTTTCAAGCTACATATGAATTAAAGTTCTATCATATATGTCATTTTTTCTCCTGTTAGTCCTCAGCATAGGAAATCTATGAGAAAAGTCAGGGCTAAAAGGGAGGTGAACACAGAAAATGATTCTAAAGCAACTGGAATATCTCTGGGATTGAATTGGAAGCTTTTTGGGAGGAAAATGATCTCTAGGGGGAAAGGACAGATCTTAGGGAAGTAATGGAAGACTATTTTTCCTAGAAAAGGTAAAGCTCACTGACGTTAAGTCTAAGGGTAGGATTTTCAAAATTAGCTAGTGATTTTGGGGGCCTCCGTTTTTGGTGAAAACCTTAGAGGCATAATATTCAGAAAATGCTGTGCACCTGCCTTCTGAAAATCAGGCCTCTTTAAAGGGATCAAATTTGACACCCAAAATTTGAGACACCCCAAATCACTAGCCACTTTTGAAGACCTTGCCCATTTGTTATTTGAAGCTCGTCACCAAAGAGAAATATAATGTATTGAACAGTTTATCAATTTATCCGTGTTTTATTTGGAAGGAATATATTTTTTAAAAATCCAGATTTTCCAAAGTTGTTAATTAAATTCCAGGGATCATCTGTTTGTTTGTTTGGGTTTTTTGGAAGAGGGGAAGGAGGAGGAAATTCTGCAAAATCTGGGGGAATTTTCACAGATTTCCGATGACCCTAATCAGGACCTTTCTACACCAATAACATCAGCAATCACACCGTGCTGAACTAAAATCCACAGCTGATTACAAACACATTTCAAGGACTCTCTATGTATGTGGCTGATTCTGAAAATTAGTTGATCATGCCACTGTACCTACTTAGAATAGCGATTAACAATGGCCCGCTGTAGCAAACTCTCTGGGCTTGGTTTACCACTGCATTACTCCATTTTTTTGCCAGTGTAATTCCATTGAGATCAGACGGAATGATTGATGTAAAACTAGAGTAGCGCAGTGGTGAATTGGGCCTATTGTGTCTAAGATAACATAAGCACACAGCAGACAAAATGGGTGAACACACAGCCAAAGATGCATACATTTGTTTATCATTCATGATGCATAAATTTATTCATATCACAATTCTTAAGAGCCCCAGTTCTGGACCACGCCTCCCTTCTGCTAGATGCTTTACAAACAGAGAACAAAAAGATGGTCTCTGCTCCCAAGAGTTTACAGTCTAAGTGGAGTTGATTAGAGATTAATGACATTCAAAATGGCTACACACTACATAAATAAGTGCTTGCAAATGTTGTCTCAGCAATTTGGCATGACACCTTAATCTACACCTTAGAGTAGAGCGTTGGTAAATGAGGAGTACAGATGACAGAGCAGAGCACCTTGCTCTTGGTTGTGCTATGTTGAAAGGTGCTGTACAACTGCAAAAGACTATTGTAGCAAACTTTATGGCTTTGCTTACACAATATCATGAACCACTGCCTGGAAACACCATTTAACCGCCCTGGAACTATACAACCACCACAGTTCTCAGTTGCCTCTATGCTGGTATGATATACATTTCACACGAAGGACAGGAGGGAGGTATGTCCTTATCTTCTGAGGTTTTGGATGCACAGATCCCAACCCAATAAGCATTCAAGTCAATGGAAAGACTCATTGACTTTGATATTCATTAGTCATTATATCAGACCCATAATTCTGTCTCTAGCTATATACAATTCTGAGATTTATAACCATAAGAAAGAGGTAACTTCAGGTTACTATGGCCCTGAATTCAGTGGGTCTGGATCAGGCTGTTAATGAGGATTAGATCATAAGGGCCCTGGAAACACCTGGGGCAGACCCTAGGCATGCAGAATCCAAGTTACTATTAAAAAATCTGCTAAGAATTATGATTCAGTATCTCTTTAGTTACTTAGAAGATACAATACATGACATTCACCCATATACTTTCACAGAGTTAATTGGGATTTTAGCTGCATGGAACCCATTAAAGTCACTGAGAGGTCACATAAGACATAGGACTGCCAGAGACCTTGTGGGTCAAGTCTAGTTCCCTGATATCACAGGGAACCATGTGATACAACCTTGTTCATCAACTTATTAAGCTATGTCTTAAAACTTGCTAGGTTATTTGCCTCTTCCCCTCCCCCAGATCCTCTGTTCCAGATTCTCTGATGCTTAGAAACCTTCTTCTAATTTCCAGCCTAAATTTATACATGGCCAGTTTATACCCATATGTTCTTGCACCAGCATTTTCCTTTGGTTTAAAAAGCTATTCTCCTTCCTTTGCGTTTATCCCCCAGATGTATTCACAGAGAGCAATCACATCCCCTCTCAGCCTTCACTTTGTTAGGTTGAACAAGCCAAGCTATTTTTAAAGATGAGGAACCTTAGCCTAACATGGAAGATAGGCTAAGGCCCCATGCAAATTTGTAGGTTTTGAGGCTAGTGATTTGTGTTGATGGGCAAAGGAGAGTTTTCATTTAACCTCAGTTCAAGCGGTCCAAGAAACAGCATGGTCCCATTAGAAGACTGTATTACCCATGAGATGAAGACTAAGTGACAGCACTTCCACTTTCTCTGGCAGTGCTCTTTAAATGTGTGATGCTGGAAGAAGTCTTTGCACTTCCCCTTCCCCAATTCTTTCTTTTTATTTTCTTTCTTTTATACACCTTGACTGTGGAAAATGGTTTGGTCGTTCTGGATACAAACTGGCATTTTCTTCACAACAGTTGCAATGAAAACATAGTAATTATGCATTGGGTAAGAGAATGTCCACAGTGAAATCACATCAGAAGAGGCCTCTTGCCCACTTCCAAAGGTCAGGACTAGGTGTAGCCAGCATGGGATCATCACAGTTAACTGCATCCAATGTAGGCTCCTGCCCCTACTGGGTAAGTTTAGCAGTAGGGTCTATTTCTGAGATGACTTGAATTAACAGATGTTCTCATCCCAAGAATAGAAGAGATGAAGGGTTCTTTGGGACAGTTCCAAAAGCCTTCACACCCTGATTACAGATCAGGAAAACGTGGAGCTCAACATGGAAATCTGTGAAGCACTTTCAGGGGTGCCAATGGAAAAGACTCCATTACCCTCAGGCAAGTCACAATGTCTCTGGGCCTCGGTTCATCATCTTTAAAAAAAGGATATCTCCTCTCTTCTATCTGTTTTGACTACGTAGATTGCCAGCAATTCAGAGCTGGGGCTGTCCATTATTGTGTGTGTCTCTGTACAGTGCCTAGCACGATGGGGCCCTGAGGCATCATATACATAAATAATTTATAATAATAAGCCATGCTTCTCCCACCTGAGACACCAAAACAAAACATCACTCACAATACATTGTGCTGATCTTTGGATCATCCTGTCTCCTTTCTTGCCTGCTTTGCTCATCTGTCAACTAGTCAACATTGATGTTTAGATTATTGTTATTATGCTTCAGAGTTAACAGCATGGAGGTGGATGGGACAGTTCAAACTTCTCAGTGCTGTTGTTTCAAGCTGGCTGTAGACTCAGGCAGAGGCTGGTTAAACTCTATTCCCATTTGGGAGGTATCTTTACAGCCATAAAGGCTAGAGACTTGTACTCAGCTTCCATTTCAAACACAATATGGCAGCCTCCAGAAAAGCATACCAATGTGCCAAATTGACATAAATCGACCTAACTGCACCTCAGCTATTGATCTAAAATATCAGCATCTTTGACAATATCCCCAGAATGAACTTTTGGATTCTTGTCTAAATCAACAGCCCTTTAAGAGGAAAGGACATTAGCATTTTAACTAATTCCTGCCCAGTGGGGTTATTTCTGTGAAGGAGGGATACAGAGAATGGTAGGTCAGTGTTCAGTGACAGAAAAATATACCAGAAGCTTTAAACTCACAAATAGGTACAGTCAAGTCAAAGTTACTTTTTTGGGAAGGCGTATTTTTATGCTTCCTGACTTATCTAGGGCAACCCAGATTAGGAAGGGAAAATTTGATTTATTGAAGCTTGAATCCATAAAGCTTGAAACTAGTGGGTTAGAATATCACCTCCCTAAACTCTGAAGGGCAATAAATACATTTCCTTTGATTTTGATAAAACTAAGAGCTTTTAGACTCCAATGTCTAACAAGCCTGAGAACACTAATTTGAAGACACTCCTTTGATTGGTTCATTTGAAGGCAACGATCTTTAACAGTTTTTAGCTTCCGGAGTTCTGTTCCATTTCTTCATTTGGCACTCTCACCTTCAGACTTATTAGAGAGTTATTCTAGATTGCCCATATAAATGTCATGTATCTCTAGGACCATGTGTCACTCTGGAGGGGGGCAGCCTTAATGTGAAGTCACTCCATTTGGGATACAATCTGGCTCATCCTGCAAGGTATACTGTGTGAAGGGATACCTCTACTACTAACCCTTAGCTCAGCTACACAAAACCCCAGTTATCATTTGCTGAGCACTGCAAGGGGTGGGGGCAGAGAGTCAGCTGCCAGCATACCATGTAACTGAGGTACTATGGTATCCCCAGCTATAGAACCCCCATCTTTCATTTTTGCTAATGTGAAGCGAAAGACTGCTGCACCGATGGGGCACTAGCCTAGAATCTAGGCCTAGCACTAGCCTTGGGCCAGTCACATAAGCCCAGACCCTCACTAGGGGTTAGGCACCTAAATAGCTTTGAGGATCTACAGAAGCGACAAAGGGTCCTGTGGCACCTTATAGACTAACAGAGGTATTGAAGCATAAGCTTTCGTGGGTCAATACCCACTTCTTCGGATGCAAGCAGTGGAAATGTCTAGAGTCTTCTGCCTCTGGACATTTCCACTGCTTGCATCCGAAGAAGTGGGTATTGACCCACGAAAGCTTATGCTTCAATACCTCTGTTAGTCTATAAGGTGCCACAGGACCCTTTGTCACTTCTGCAGATCCAGACTAACACGGCTACCCCTCTGATATTTGAGGATCTAGGAATTAGTCTCGTTGGCCTGGTCTACACTAAGAGTTTATATCGAATTTAGCAGCGTTAAATTGAATTAACCCTGCACCCGTCCACACAACGAAGCCATTTATTTCAATATAAAGGGCTCTTAAAATCGATTTCTGTACTCCTCCCCAACGAGAGGATTAGCAGTAAAATCGATATTGCCATGTCGAATTAGGGTTAGTGTGGACGGAATTCGACGCTAATAGCTCCGGGAGCTATCCCACAGTGCACCACTGCGACCTCTCTGGACAGCGGTCCCAGCTCGGATGCTCTGGCCAGGTAAAGCCCCGGGAACATTTGAATTTCATTTCCTGTTTGGCCAGCATGGCGAGCTCAGCAGCACAGGTAACGATGCAGAGCTCTTCAGCAGAGGTGACCATGCAATCCCAGAATAGAAAGAGGGCTCCAGCATGGACAGAACGGGAGGTGTTAGACCTGATAGCAGTCTGGGGAGATGAATCCGTGCTAGCAGAGCTAGCATCGAAAAGACATAATGCAAAAATCTATGAAAAAATTGCCAAGGCCATGACGGAAAGAGGATACAGCAGGGATGCAACGCAGTGCCGCGTTAAAATTAAGGAGCTGAGACAAGCGTACCAGAAGACCAAAGAGTCAAACGGACGCTCCGGGTCAGATCCCCAGACATGCCGCTTCTACGCTGCGCTGCATGCCAGCCTAGGGGGGGGACGCCACCACTACCCCACCCATGTCCGTGGACTCCGAGGATGGGGTATTCTCATCACTCACTTCCTCTGATGTTTTTGCAGATGGGGAAGATGATGAGGGGGATGATGAGGACGAGGTAGTCGACAGCGCTCTGCAGGGCGATTTCCCCGAAAGCCAGGAACTTTTCCTCACCCTGACAGAGATCCCCTCCCAACGCAGTATCCCGGACCGTGAAGCCGGAGAAGGCACATCAGGTGAGTGTATCTTTTCAATAGAAAAGACATGGTTGTAAAGCAATTGGTTTTTAATGGTTACTTTGCCCTGAGGACTTGGGATGCATTCCTCACCAGTAGAGCTACTGGAAAAGTCTGTTAACCTGTCCGAGGATGGAGCGGAAATCCTCCAGGGACATCTCCATGAAGCTCTCCTGGAGGTACTCTAAAAGCCTTTGCAGAAGGTTTCTGGGGAGAGCAGCCTTATTGCGTCCTCCATGGTAGAAAACTTTACCACGCCAGGCCAGTAGCAAGTACTCTGGTATCATTGCACGGCAAAGACTGGCAGGATACGGCCTCGGTGTTTGCTGGCATTCAAGCAACATCCGTTCTTTCTCTGTCTATGTTATCCTCATCTGTGCCTCAGTTACCTATCTGTGAAATAGGGATACATATTGTGATGTTACACCCCATATTCTTCATAGAAATAGTTATGATATGAATATGGCATGACTAAGATATGTTTAATGCCAGAGGGGTCACGTGAGGTATCACTGAAAAAGTTATGATCTACTGAATGTGTTTATCCAATTTGTATGCATGTATCTTTTTTGTATCTGAAGCTATGAATATTGACCATGTAGCTGTATTTCAAATGTGCTACTTTGGGTGATACCCACAACTATCCCTTCGGGTACAACATTGAAAATGTCAGACAGGGCTGATGGACCATTAAGAAGAAACAATAAGACTGTGAAGATACTAATCTCTCTCCTGCCTGAGAGGCGACGTGGGACATAGCTCTGACACTACCAGGTCAGGTGGTCGTGTCACATGATACAAAATACCACCTTGGACACGGCTGGCACTTTTCCACTGTAGGAGGATGGGGATGAAGCAAAGGATTCCCGCCTTAGGAAAACCCTTTTTAAGGGAGAGGGGGTTGATCTTAGGTAGGCAATGGAGGAGAGTTCAGAAGAAGGGCTGTTGAAAGAACCTGAAGGGACAAAGGAATTAACCTGAGGGGAAAGGCAGGGGTGAATCCAAACTGAGACAGGGGTTCAGTCTGTAAGAAAAATAACTGGAACTCTGAGCTACAGAAACTCTGCATTCTGACTAAATTCAACATTTAGAGTGAGAAATTACATTTTGTAACCAGTTTCTTTAGCGAATCAAGCTTAGTTTGCGCATTTTATTTGCTTAGTAATCTACTTTGTTCTGTTTGCTATCCCTTATAATCACTTAAAATCTGCCTTTTGTAGTTAATAAATTTATTTCTTGTTGATAACATAACCCAGTTTGTGCAATTCATATGGTGGGGGCAAGAAGCTGTGCATCTCTCTCTCTCCACATTGAGTGAGAGGGCGAATTTTTAGGAGATTGCGCTGTGCAGATCTTTCTATACAGCACAAGACAGTATTATTTTGGGTTTATTCCCCAAAAGAGGTGTGCACATGAGTGCTGGGTGAATCCTCTTACACAGAGATGACTTCAGTCTGTGTCTACAGCAGGGTGCGGCCCTACCTGTATGTGTGTGCTGCAAGAGGTTGGAGAGCCTAATTCAGCAAAACAGGGAGAGGCAATCCAGGCTGGCGGAGCAGGAGGGGCTCAGTGAAACCCCAGTACATCAGGTGGCATCCCGGACGGGGTGAGGGGGTGGTCGTCTAACCCATCACACACATATTTCCATGCTTCACAGTGATGCTGTGAGGATAAAGTGGTGTTCGCCTCCTACAGTGAGGGGGGGCCATAAGAACTTGAGATGAACCAGGATAACACCAGGTGGCCAAAATACAGAAAGGAGCATATCCAGCATCTTTCAAGCCAGCAGTAAATAGTGTTGTAGTTAAGGTTGCTTCACTGCTGTTCAAACAATGTCTTAGGCCACCTCCATGCACCTATAGCACTTGTGCTCCATGTTATCGCTCTGCACTTCTCACTAGCATCACTGCAAATGGGACGTGACTGAATTTGGCCCTTTGTGAATAGTTTTTTTAAGTGGATCCTTCCTCTTCTCTTTCATTGTACCACAAATGGTGGATTAAAGTGGTTTGGAAGGGTTTAGTTTTGCTTTAATAAATCTGGTATTTCTTATACCATTTTTGTATATGGTTCTATACCCCATCTACAATGTTAAAAGGTATGAAGAGGAGAAAATTTTAGTCTAATATTGACCATCAAAAAAAGACTTAGGGCCAGATCCTCAGCTAGTGTAAATTAACATAGCTCCATTGATTTCAATGGCCTTAAAGTTGTAATTTTCTAATCACATTACCCTTCTTTTCCAGGCATCTACCAGCACAAACATATATGGCAAACAGTCCTGGAGATAGATTTCACTGGAGCTACACTGAGGTATATCTACTGAGGACCTGGCCCTTACTCTTTCTCAAGTGTAGCATTTTCATTTCACGGCACTCTTTTAACTCCATATTTACAGAGAACAAAGGGAAGACTGTGCCAATGTCCTGCTACTTAGACTTGAACTAAGTGGAAGTGAACATGTAGATGTAAAAGGAGCCCTTTTCAAAAGTAAAATGACTTTGTCAGGGTCCCTACATGCTATGTGCATGGATGGCTTGCAACAACAACACAAAAATGCTGGCCTTGCATATCACCCATGTCAGAGATAAGGGTTTTCCAGTGCTCTATGGAGTTCAAGCACATTGGGGGACCTGAAAGGCTCTCTTTGGCAACGTCTAGCTTCTGTATGCTGCTTTGATGTGCCCCTAAGAATGAAGAGTCTTAATATGTAGCTGTGTGCGAGGTTTTTCATAGGGAAATATCCCTAATGTATATAAACTAGAAAACCTTGCTAGACTTTACCTTGTTGATATTAGCTAAGATTTTTCAAACCTAGGAGCCTAAAGTTAGGCTCCTGGGTCCTTATCTTGGTATTTGGAAATTCAGGCCACTTATTTAAAGTGCTGGACACCCAACAACTCCCACATGGGTTTCCTATTAACAGCATCATAGTAATATTTATATTTATTGACTCTCCAGATACCCTCTAGAATTCTGTATCTTTCAAAGTTTTCCATGATAAGCCAATACTTAGTTAAATAAAAAAGGATTGTAGAAGTTACGGAATTTGGGAGAATTTGATCCATTTCTTGTGCACAGTACACAAAACATCTTTTCTAATTGCAAACATGGATGTGTAAACATAAGCTTTATTCTCCTCCTCACTATGCACACTTAACCCCCAGTAGCATTAATGGGAATTATGCATGCATAATGAGTGGCAAATAGACCCTTCATGAATAGGGCCCTTGTTGATATAATGAATACATTTAACCATTAATGTTTAGGGATGTGCCGAACTATCCTGCAAAGCTACCATGACCTATCGAATACTGTGAGACTGTGAATGTGGATTTCTGAAATTTGTTTTTTTGTTTGTTTTTAAAAGGATTCAACACAAGTACACCAAAATGAGGGCCCTCTGCTACACTCCTCTTCCCCGAAAAGAAAGGCTCTCCAGAATGGTTTGTCATCTGTATTTTGTGCTGGAAGAACCCTAGAAAAGCTGTGGTCGGGGAATAATTAGAGAAATACAACATCAAGAAGGGCCCAATTCAGTCCTCAGAAGCATATGTACACTTTCCATTGATTTTAATGGAAGCCCTGTGGAAATATAAAAAGACCGAATAGAAGTCATACTGTACACTCAGAAAAAGGGTAGGTCAAGCGGTAAAGTGTGAATGATAGTTAATGAAGACTTTTACTAGAACAACTTGCTCTCTGCTGCAGCTGTGGAGTCACTATGGAATTGCCTGACTACATGCGTCAGCTAAATCAGAGACCAAAATGCAAAACATAGCACTTGGGGACATTACAGGTATTAATGACACTTCCTGAAGGGTTCAAAGTCCATAAAATAATGAATATATTTACTAGCATCATCTATGAGAAATCAAGAATTCTTCCAATATTTTGAGTGCTTTGTGTAGTCTTCAAAGAAGTACTCTAAAATTTTAAATGAGAAGCTTCTCTACACATGAATTACGCATGCATGAATAAACTGAAAATATAATGAATTTGGCACCCTCTTTTAAAAATGATCTTCTAAAATGAGCAAATTAGACGCAGTCTTATTTTAATTAACACATCTGATGGACAGTGCTTACCCAAAATGTAAAATGGGGTTGCAGTATTTTGTATTACTACTTTGTCAAACACCGACAACAAGCTTGGTGCTGTACAATACAAGAAATAAAGGCACTTCTTGTACCAAGTAGCTTCAATTTAGCGTGCCATACCATATGCAAGATCACTGGGTCAGGGACCATGTCATCTTGTGTGTTTGTATAGCACCTAACACGATGGGGTCTCCAATTGATTGGGCCTTTGGATGATATTACAATATTGAATAATAAAATAATAGTGCCCTGGAACACCCTATATGACTTTCCATGGCCAAAAAGCACAAGAATGATCAGTTTCCCATTTTAATGATACATTTGCCACAAAAAGCTGAAACCTCTATGTCTGCATTGCAGTAAGAGTCTAGTATATTGCATCTCTGAGCTATACAATTCATAGCCCTGTGACGTAATGGTTAGGTAAATGGACTGTGTGACTCACTGTGTAGCCTTGAACAAGTATTAACCTCCCTGGCTCTACTTCCTTCTCTATAAAATGGGAACAACAATACTTTCCTTATCTGCCTCACAGGGGTGTTTTAAAGATTAATGGTTGATAAATACTGAGGACATGTAAAGTGCTAATCTGGGTATCATTATTATTACAAAAAATGTTTAAATCTAGCCCATGGTTAACCTAACTAATGGATGAAAAATGACCATGTTTTCCTAAATGATCTACAAACCACTATATACCCCTTCCATTGCTGGAGCTGCAGTGGGAGACCAATGTTCATAAGTGGCACATGATCTGAGAAGTTTCATGACACCTATGCCTGAATTAGCTAACCTTCTGGACTGAGCTCTTGGTCTGGTGCTATAGCTGCTTTAAAAAAAAATCAAAATATAAAATATTATGCAGAAACATTTTAATTTAAGCATTTCCCCCACTCCCAAAACAGCATGTGGCCACAAGTGCATAGCAGAAAGTGGTGACAAATCTGTTGCTTCCAGTTGTCTTCATACACGGAAAAGATAACTTGTTATATATTAGGTGAGGCATACATATAATTTCATCTAGTGGTGCTTCCTACAAAAAGTACTCTATATAATATGAATGAAATGTATTACATCTTAAGAGGTATTTAGATAACATATAATATGTAAACCAGGATGATTCAATCACATTAAACGAGGATATCTAATCAAACTGACTGACAAGACTAAAAGACTGGGCATAAATTCTCAGCGTGTCACAGACTTGGCTGCTGTTAGGAAATTAATTCTGATCCATCAAAACACATTTTCCCATAGAAGCAAATGCTGTGCTATATACTGATAAATGATGAGTGCCTAATGAAGTATTATTAAGCATATGCCTTTTTTCATGTCATTTTATGCTTTCATGTAATGGGGATCTAATTACAAAATCTTTGCAATACACTGAATTTTGTCGATGGGTTTTATACACATTTTTACAGATAAGAGAAAAATCTGCTATATTGTATAGGGTACATTTTGCATACATCTTTGCATTTCTAAGTTCCTCATCTTCATGCCAGCTTACATGATTAATTCTTATAAAAGCTTTTACTAATTTTGATTTTATTGATTTACATACCACCTATTACCATGGGAGCTTTGTTTCCATTTATCATGTTAATGCCTTTTTATTAGCTCTGCCCTTTTGTAGAAAACCTATTACTATAAATAGAAAGAAGGCTAAAGTCTTACTGTACTGTCTGCAGATAAAAACACACCACCACCCCCCTAACATTTCCTACCATTGTTACCACCGGTTCCACTTCAGCCATGGGAATACTAGTGTAGAAAGAATCTAGGTAGTCACCAGCATTTTAAAGGACCATGTTGTGCAACCCTGGTTTTTAGTAAACTTGTTCTGAGTCTGAGATACAGTACACTATTGGAACCACTAGATCATAGGAGAATCAAAATAAATAAGCGCCACAGAATCTTCCCAGCTGAGATAGTGGCTCTGGGACTTCCATCTCCGATAGGTGGTAGATAGATTTCTCCATAGGCTGAGCTGATACTATCAAGCTGCTATTAAAGACTCAGTGGAAATTCTTCCAACATCTGGACAATATCCAGTACCCATTTTAAGTAGCTGCTAAGCATCTAGAACAAAGGACTGGAGTCCAGTGCCTATGGACGTGTCATTCTTGGACAGGATGGACTTGAAATTATCTGCTGTTCCTGGAAGAGGAGCTGGATCTGACAGAGAAGTTCCATCTAATCAAAGACATGAAGCCTAGATATGTCCAACCTTCATCTGAAGAAGCAAAGAAACTTGGCTCAAGAAATGTGCAAACCTGACCAGACTACCCACTCCTACAGAACCGCCTACATTCCCCTTGTGACTTTTTGGAGGCTAGCAGGGAATCTGTTCTTTTCCCACCATTTCAACAAGTACCTTAACCAGAGGCTTTCTGCCACAGTAGGTAGGTGCAGCCATTAACTGCTTGGCTTGAGAGTCAGCCTTCCATGACTGGAGCCTAAGCAGAAAATCCAGCTGCAAACTGGAAAAGACAGAGGCTTCAGAAACAAAGGACACAAAGAGTGATATTTTCTGAAAAATGGATGTGGACCTTCTGTGCAAGTTTACCTACACAGGAGAAATTGGCTCGTGAGGCATATTGCTGGTGTGAAAGCAGTAATTGACAGTGCTCTCATACATTTTGACGTTAAGAAAAGTATTTTCACACCCCCTAGGTTCTTTGGCTAGAAATGCCCCACAGAAGGGACTATCACATCTTTCATTAGAAAGGTAAGACCAGCACCTCTCAACCCCACCCTCTGGTTAGTAAAAGAGAGAGACCGCTTGATTAGCTTTTATGCACTGACTAGAACCTCTGCGTTTCCCTACTTACTGAGCAATCCCACACAGCTTCTAGGTCTGCTTGAAGTGTTGAATATAAATGGATACAAAGTCCCTTTTCTGAACCTGAAGAGAAATACTATCTAGTCATTCAGCTGCCTTCCTTGGTTTTCTTACCCCTTTTTCTTTCAGTTGCTCTTGCTCAGGTTGAATGTACAGGCTTGTGGTCTATTTTTAATCATGAACTGCAAATATTAATGAGGATATGGATGGATGCTATGGATATCATCCCCTGAATAGTCATGCTTAAATTCATCCTCTCTTAAAATCCAAAGTATACCTGTTGGAGAACGAGGAACTTGCTTTCCTATTGGTTTTGAGGGGGAATTTCAAAGGAATCTAAGGAAGTGTATAGATTCCAAGCCCAGAATGGATCATTGTGATCATCCAGCCTCCTGTATAAAACAGGCCATAGAATTTACCCAGAATAATTCCTAGAGCTGATCTTATAGAAAAACATCCAATCTTAATTTTAAAATTGTTAGTGAGGGAGAATCCGCCATGAACGTTGGTAACATGTTCCAGGGGTTACACTGGAAAAATGTACATGCTAAAAATGTACATGTTAAAAATGTACATGCTATTTCTAGACTGCATTTGTCTAGATTCAACTTACAGACATTGAATCATGTTAAATGTTTCTCTGCTAGAATGAGTGAAAAGCCCATTTTAAAATATTTGTTCCCCATGTAGGTACTTATAGACTGTAATGAAGTCACCCCTTATCCTTCTCTTTGTTAAACTAAATAGATTTAGCTCCCTGAGTCTCTCAGCCATGTTTTCTAATTTTTTTAATAATTTTCATGGCTCTTCTCTGAACCCTCTCCAATTGATCAACATCTTTGATAGGACCCCAACTCCATTGAAAGGCAATAAATTAATAAATAAAGCCTAATGACTTCATTTTATAGAATTTTTTAAGGAATTTTCAAAACCCTTGCAGTATGGACTTGAACTATGGGACCATTTCCTCTTTCCTTTTTGTAACACTGGGAACGTGTCAAATTCCTCAGCTTCTGCTAAAGTTGAGGAAGATGAACCTGAGGCTAAAGGGACGGCATCAATCTGCCACTTGTTATATTGGATTTATTTCCTTTATTATGTTTAGAGGAGAGTCTGATCTGAATCACTAAAACAGAGTCACTTTTTGTTCACCTGAACCAAATGTTCATACAAATCACTGAGGATATTGCTGTTTTTCTGAGGCTCAGGGATAGGAGGCTGGAGATTTCCATCTGTCTGTGGCACACTGATTCCATCTTGATGAGGAACTAAGCAAATATAAACAGATTCTCTGCTTATGGATTGCACCCGGGGGGAAGGGGAGCATTACAGAGTGGGCAGCTGGTCCCATGTCAGCTAGAGATTTACTACGAGGTGGGGGAAGCAGAGGGAGAGAAAGGAAAATATTGCCACTGGCAGGCGTCCTGCCTGTTTCTACAACAAACCTGGTGAGGTTCACACTTCTAGTGGAAGGTTGGAACCTGAAGACCTGTGAAATGCTGAGAAGATAGGTTTCAGAGTGGTAGCTGTGTTAGTCTGTATCAGCAAAAAGAACAAGGAGTTCTTGTGACACCTTAGAGATTAAGAAATTTATTTGGGCTAAAACCCACTTCATTAGATGCATGGAGTGGAAAATACAGTAGGAAGATATATATATATATATATATATATATATATATATATATATATATAGTGACAAAGTTCCTCCTCTACCTCGGTGGGTCCTGCGCTTATTGACGCATTTTTTTTGTTTGCCTCCGAGATCTTCCCCTCTGGTAGAACCCACAGTCTAGATCAACTCCTCCTGTGTCTGATCAGGAGTTGGGAGTTTTGGGGGGAACCCGGGCCCGGCCTCTACTCCGGGTTCCAGCCCAGGGCCCTGTGGACTGTAGCTGTTTAGAGTGCCTCCTGGAACAACTGCACAACAGCTACAACTCCCTGGGCTACTTCCCCATGGACTCCTCCCAACACCTTCTTTATCCTCACCACAGGATCTTCCAGCAGTACGCCCTCTTACTCTCAGCTCCTAGTGCCTCTTGCTACCAGCTCCTCACACGCAACCTCCTTCCACAGCTCCTGACATGCGCCCCTCACTGACTCACTGGGAGGCTTTTAACTAGTTTCAGCCAGCCCGATTGGCTGCAGGTGTCTCAATTAACCTCCCTGCCTTCTGGAAAGTTCTTAATTGGCCCCAGGTGTCTTGATTAACCTGGAGAAGAAAAAACTTTTGTAGTGATAATCAGGATGGCCCATTTCAAACAGTTGACAAGAAGGTGTGAGTAACAGTAGGGGGGAAGATTAGCATGGGGAAATAGTTTTAGTTTGTGTAATGGCCCATCCACTCCCAGTCTTTATTCAAGCCTAATTTAATGGTGTCCAGTTTGCAAATTAATTCCAGTTCTGCAGTTTCTTGTTGGAATCTGTTTTTGAAGTTTTGTTGTTGAAGAATTGCCACTTTTAGGTCTGTTATTGAGTATCCAGGGAGGTTGAAGTGTTCTCCAACTGTTTTTTGAATGTTATCATTCTTGACGTCTGATTTGTGTCCATTTATTCTTTTGCGTAGAGACTGTCCAGATTGGCCAATGTACATGGCAGAGGGGCATTGCTGGCACATGATGGCATATATCACATTGGTAGATGTGCAGGTGAATGAGCCCCTGATGGTGTGGCTGATGTGATTAGGTCCTATGATTGTATCCCTTGAATAGATATATGGACAGAGTTGGCAATGGGCTTTGTTGCAAGGATAGGTTCCTGGGTTAGTGTTTTTTGTGTTTGTGGTGTGTGGTTGGCGGTAAGTATTTGCTTCAGGTTGAGGGGCTGTCTGTAAGCAAGGACTGGCCTGTCTCCCAAGATCTGTGAAAGTGAGGGATCATCCTTCAGGATAGGTTGTAGATCCTTGATGATGCCCACAAAAGCTTATGCCCAAATAAATGTGTTAGTCTCTAAGGTGCCACAAGTACTCCTAGCTGAGAAGAGGAATGGAGGGAGCGTCACTGAGCTTAGGAGCTGCAGGCTGCTGAAGGGCAGTCATTCCGAAGCAGCAGGGAAGCAGGTGCAGTAGCAGAAATCTGAAGCAGACTGCTGAGGCCTCTGGAATAACTGCTGCCTTACCTGAGCTGTCTTCCCTCTGAGTGGGGAAGTTGCAGGATGGGAGAACCTCAGATTCATCCTCCCATTGATCAGGGATCTAGTCTAATCTCTGGCTGCTATGGAGGAAGGGGCACAAAGAAGGAATTTGCTGCAGGAATGAAGAGACCTCAGGAGATAGATCTTTTATAGCTGCTTTTCCTCTGCAGAGCTCAGAGCACTTCACCAAAGAAGTATCATTATCCCCATTTTACAGTGGGGAAAACTGAAGCACAGAGCAAATTTCTCACAGCCACCCAGGAGGACAGCAGCAGAGCTGGGAATAGAAGCCAGGTCTAGTGAGGCCCAGTTCAGAGCTTTATCAACTGTGGCACAAGTCTGGGCCAGAATCTGTGCCTTAAACCACTAGGAAGAAGCCAAGTGTGTATCTAGTGTAGATATGAATTTTACATACTGTAGGAAAAGGTGACATACTGTACAACAAAGCACCATCCAGGAGCTTTGGGTAAACAACTGCAATTGCAGAGATTTTCTGCGGAAAACCATGAGATCAAGTAAACAGAAAGGAACGTTTTATAAAATTCACCTAAAACTTCTGCTTCATTACTAAGCATTAATGGAATCAGGCTTCAGCATCAGCCACAACTCCTCATATACATCCCTAGTACAATGCTATTGATTTCAGTGGCACTACATCGTTGATGAATTGGATGCACGGGATCATAGAATCTCAGGGTTGGAAGGGACCTCAGGAGGTCATCTAGTCCAACCCCCTGCTCAAAGCAGGACCAACCCCAGCTAGGATCAAATATCAGAGTTAAGATATTATAAATTACGATTCAGAACAGATAATTTCAGTCACTCATTCTGATGTGGCAAAGCTTTCCAGGGCCAATGAAATGAGTACATTTTGCATGTGGTACACACCAGAGTTATGAGTGACTGGCAGAATGCTGCTGTGAGCAAAATGTGTTTCAGTACCGCACCTTTAGCGCTGGGAATTCCACAGTTCTCATTAAGATGAGAGAAATAAAGAGCTGAGCAGTAATAAAAGGAGCAAACAGGAAAATAAAGCAGTGTATGACCCGTTTTATAATAAAAAAAAGGTAGGTTTAATGGATATTGTCAGACAGCTCCTGCTCCTGCTTAACTCGATGGAAGGTTTGTCACAGATTTCACTTGAAGCTGATCCAGCGCAATGTGTATATCGAAGCAGCAAGCAGTTATTGATAGGAATCTATTTATTTCTTATAGCTATTCAGAAAAAGAATCCGTTTTCATGTGAATGCATAAAGTAAATTGTTAACTCATGCCTGATCTTGCTATTGGATACTCAGTGTATATCCATGATAATAGACTAATTTACCAATTTAAAGGTGCGAGATCAGGCTCAGAAGGGTAAAGAAGGTGTCATTAGGACAAATACCAGTCCGTGAGCATGGGCTGTGCAACCTGTGTGTGTTACAAGTAATAGAGAAATAAGAGTGAGCATGACAAGGAAGATATCTAGATACGTCTTCACAACGGGGAGCAAGACAACCATTTGGGAGGTAAAAAATGACTGGAGTAACTACCCCTCTCTGACTGTATAAATGTCTGTCTGCAGTGTGTTTCATTCCATGCATCCGATGAAGTGGGTATTAACCCACGAAAGCTTATGCTGAAATAAATTTGTTAGTCTCTAAGGTGCTACAAGTTTTTCTTTCTTATTTTCATTTTACCCCTCCAAAGGTACTTTTCATAAATAGAATATAGCTTTAGAGCCCATTTCTTCCATCCTTACTCACACTATGCAGTACTTTTTTCTGGGAATCACCCCAGTGAAATCAATGAGACTATTTCCATAATAATGTGAAAAGAACAGGAGTACTTGTGGCACCTTAGAGACTAACAAATTTATTTCAGCATAAGCTTTCGTGGGCTACAGCCCACTTCATCGGATGCATAGACTGGAACATACAGTAAGAAGATATTTATACATTCAGAGAAACATGAAAAAATGGAAGTACCTATACCAACTGTAAGAGGTTAATTAATTAAGAGGAACTATTATATCAGCAGGGGGGAAAAAAAACTTTTGAAGTGATAACGTGCTAGTCAACAACATTTTGGAGACAAAAGTGAGCCTTTGGAGAGGAAGGACGTTCTTGCATTTAAGGGAGGGAACTGGGAATCAGGAGATCTGGCTTATGTTTCTGACTGTGCCACCACCTCATTGTGTGAAAGTAGGCATGTTGCTTACCTTTTGCCTCAGTTTTCCCACCTGTAAAATTGGAAGGATACCACCTCACAGGGGTGTCGTGAGGCTAAAGATATTAGTGTTCAGGTGACATTCAGATACTCTGATGCTTAGCTCCATGGAAAAGTTTATAAATATGGGAATGTAAAACACTGCATATGTGCAAATGGAATTTAAAAATAAATTCCTAGTCTCACAATATATCACTTACTAGCAGCCCCAGATGTGGAGGGTTTGGGTGCCTTTTGGGGCCTAAGCATCAGATTTGAAATATGTTGATTCCTTGGAATCATAGGCTCTTCATTCAAATTGTTAGGAGCACAAATTGAATGGATTCCACTGGTACAGGGAAAACATCCCAACCTTCCCTCAGTTTGGAGTAATTTGAATAAGAGGCTCCTGAAAATCCCCAACAACTCCCTTTAGAACATGACTAGTATAGGTCATTGCAAGTGAGTCTTTCAGATGACATCTTAAAAACAGAAGCCCTCTCTGCAGTGAATGGCCTTTAAGGAGTTCAAGACATTTTTTTCATAAGGTAGTGGTTTGCTCAGCTGTCCCTGGCCAAAAATGTCCCTTCTCCACACTATTGTGCAGCATTCAGGCTCCCTTCCTCTAATCTACATGTAACTGGATTTCAGTCAGGAAGTGACTCTCGTGTGTACTGCATATACTGTATACGGCCATCTCCTCAGCTGGTGTAAATCTGCAGAGTTCCACTGAAGTCATTGACAGCCTTCCTCTGCAGCATGGGGCCCGGGTCACTTACCGGAGGATTCGCTGTATCTTGAAGTCCTCCAATCATGGTTTAAAGACTTCAATAGCTGAGAGGATTATTGCAGGAGTGGGTGGGTGAGATTCTGTGGCCTGCATTGTGCAGGAGGTCAGACTAGATGATCATAATGGTCCCTTCTGACCTTAAAGTCTATGAGGGACTACAATTAGTGACTTCAGTGGAGCTACACCCATTTATACTACATGAGGATCTGGCCCATAGTCTGGAAAGTGCTTTAGGATATACAAAATTAGTTTTATTATTAAACAGGCACCACCTGTAGAAGGAAAATAGCTCCCCCTAGGCATCCCACACCCTCCCTCAGCCTGATATGCAAAGGTGCATCTCAGATTTTTAAGTGCTATTCTAGTCTGTTCAGGTTCTTGCACTGCCCTCGGCACCGTAGTATCTGAGCACCTTCCCGTAGTATGTTAAGCAAAGTGACTAACATCTGTCACATGGGGCTTGTTCCTTCTCTTATCTTCCCTGCAGGGAGTAAATTGTATGTACAGTGAAATGTTTTGTTTTGGCGGTGGGATCTGGGGGGAAAAGGAGGAGTGTTGACATCACACGTCTATGGGGAGGTAGGGTTCTCCCTTCTACTGGTAGGGAATGTTTGACAACCCGAATACGGCAGGACTGGGCCCATATGTTACATCTGTTTACAAACTTCATAAAAAACATGTAACAGTAAAAATGACACAGTTGCCTCTTATTGAGACAAGAGATTTAAGATGAACCTTCCCTGAACTGTAAAGTCCATCACATCATATCTCTGCTGTGATGCCTACAAGAAATCAGCCAACTACAGCTGGCCAGGTCAAAGGGAGACCATATTTATTTTTAAAAGCAAAACCAAACAAAAAACCCATTCAGATGATTCAGAGCTATCCAACTGTGCACACAGGACATGATCCAAGGCCACTGAAGTCAGAGGTGACTCTTTCCATTGGCTTCAATACATGTTGGATCAGGCCCTCAGCAAGCCTCTGTAACTGCCCGACCTTCTTACTATTCTTCTCACCTCACCCCTTTCCCTCCTAATGTGTGTTACCCTCTGCTGTGTACAGTCTAATTAGATTGTAAACTCTTTGCAAAAGGGACTTTATCATCATGTGTGTTCATACAGCACCTAATACAATGAGGCCCGCAATTCTGACTGAGGCCTGAAAGTGCTACCACACTATGAACATCAAACAATAAAAGAAAGAGCTGGTCACTGTAAAAATAATTTGTGGTTTCCTGCTAGGGGGAAGAAAACCCCACAACCATAAAGGTAACCAAATGAAGAACTGATGTACTGAAAAACAGTTTAATACTTAATTAAGAGGACACAAGATAGAAGGCATTATAGCCTGGCAACAGATATTGTTATGCGGTTCAGAGTTAGACTTCTGGTGGAGTTGGGAACACTTAATGCACAGAGAAGATCAATATTGCCCTTTGTGCACTTCTTCCCTCCCCCTACTTAATTAAAGAGAAACCTCCATGTCAGCCAAAGTTTAAAAGCACATTAACTTTTAAACATCTGTAGCTATTCTCTTCTGTATGTCACTTATTTTTTAGACAGTTTGCTAGTCAATAGGAACATTCTATGTGAAACTAGCACACTATGAAGACTACCTCTCCTTTAAAAAATCACAACAGATTGCTACTTGACATTACACTGAGAAATCTAACTTCACCGTGCACAGGCACAGCATAGGCCATTTCTTCCTTCTGAACACATGCCCCTTCTCCCGTTTTGCCTACGATAGGAGTTTCGCGAGAGAAAAGAAAACACTCAGGCAAGCTTTCCATTAAGTTTGGAGAGTTTCTTTCAGAAACAGCTTTTTGATTTCTATCCACAGAGACAGTCATCCACCAGCTTGTAAACTCTCTGAAATGCTTAGGGGTTAGATCAGAGGTGGGCAAACTACAGCCCATGGGCCACATCTGGCCTGCAGGACCGTCCTGCCCAGCCCTTGAGCTAGCCCCCGGCCCCTCCCCTGCTGTCCCTCTGCCCCCACAGCCTCAGCTCACCATGCCGTCAGCTCCTGCCGGGCAGCGCGGTGGCGCGGCTGGCTCCAGCCAGGCAGTGCAGCTGCCAGTCGTGCTGCTCTGAGAAGTGTGGTAAGGGGGCGGGCAGCAGGGGGGTTGGATAAGGGGCAGAGAGTCCCGGGGGGAAGTCAGGGAACAGGGGGCGGTTGGATGGGGCAGAGGTTCTGGGAGGGGAGGCGGTCAGGAGACAGGGAACAGGGAAGGGTTGCATAGGCATGGGAGTCCCAGGGGGCCTGTCAGGAGGTGGGGGTGTGGATAGGGGTCATGGCAGTCAGGGAATGGGGGTGGGGTTGGATAGGGGACAGGATTCTGGGGGGGCAGTCAGGGGGTGGAAAGTGGGAGGGGGCAGATAGGGGGCGGGGGCCAGGCTGTTTGGGGAGGCACAGCCTTCCCTACCTGGCCCTCCATACAGTTTCGGAACCCCGATGTGGCCCTCAGGCCAAAAAGTTTGCCCACACCTGGGTTAGATAGTCCCATGCATGGCTGAGATATAAGACACTCCACCCCTTACTGTTCTGGGCTCTCCCAGGTTGTAACCCTGGCCACAGCATGAAGAACAGGTGCTACTTGGCTGATACTTCCCATTGCAGACAATTGGGTGGGGAGGAGAGCAGGGGAGTGAGGAGCCCTGACTCTGTGCCCACCAGCCAAAGAGTAGCTTCCTATCACACGGGGGAAAGAAGCTGCTCCACAAAATGGGGTCAAGCAACTTATTCTCCTCCCTACCGCATGCAGGGAGTAAGGGAAGAATTGGAGTGTTCCAGGTCACAATTCATTCATTGGTCTGCTCCTGAGTTGGTGCAGATGTGAGCCACCCTTTATATGGGGCGAACGGGAAAGTCACAATCTAGCACTAGGGAAACAGATATACAAGAAATGCTTCTTTTGCAAAAATAACCTGGCATATTTTAGGGAGCAAGAAAACAGGTTTTGTTCAGACAAGTCTCATAACACATTTCATTGGCTTTTATACGTATCCCTTAGACCCTTTTGTAATGCCTACCTACTCCTGGTGTCTACTAAAATAGCTCAGGTTTTCAAAACACCGCTCCTATGAATTTTTGTGTCATAAGAACTTTTATTCACAGATCGCAAAGTGCTTTACAAAGGAGAAGGAAATGATCACCTGCACTGATTCCACACAGTGAGTTACAAACACAGGAGTTGCAATAACAGAATAGTCCATCTAGTCTAGTATTCTCTCTCTGAGAGTGGCCAGCATCAGGGGCCTGATCCAAACCCCAGTTAAGCTTATGGGAGTCTTTCCACCAGGGCTTTGGAGCTGTGCTCCGGCTCTGCTCCAGCTCCAGGAAAAAACCTGCAGCTCCACTGCTCCGGAGCTGCTCCGCGGGCTCTGCTCCAAAGCCCTGCTTTCCACTTCAGTGGGCTTTGGATCAGACCCCAAATGATTTAGAGAAAGGGATTAAAAAAAACAAACCTAAATGAACATTTACGCAATTGCATGTCTATAGCCTTAATCACTTCCTAACCATGGGCATTTAATAGTTGACTTATGACCTGAAATATAAGGATTGATAGTCCTTATGCCTTTTGATCCTAATATTATATTCTTAAGACATAGGCATACTATAGTCATGGATATGATAAGTGTCTAGATAGAAAGATGATCATTCATATAAGTGTTTAATCATTGAATACTACAAAACTCTTTGCCTCTGCAATATTCGGTCATGAGTTCCACAGGTTAATTATGGGCGGTGTAAAAAATGTATCTTTTAATAGGTTTGTTTTTGAATTGTGTGCAAAGCTAAATAGAAACACCTGACCAATCTTTTCCATTCCATTCATTAATTTACATGTGATAAATATTACAGATACAATATTAGCTATGTAAAAGCTAGGTTCTGTTTATTCTTCTATACCTCCATGTTGCCTCTTATTCACCTCTCTAAACAGAACAGTCCTAACCTTTTCCCTAATTAATCTTGCCTCTGAATTAGAAAGTTATGGTACAGCTGTTTAGAGAAAGCAAAGAAAAAATCAAACTATAGTTTATACTTTATAAGAGCTCCCTGTTGACTCAATTATTAATCCATTTTCTATGTAAGGGATTATGGAAAATATTGCAGTCTTAAGTCTTTCCCAGACATCACAACATTTCTTTTAAGTTAAAAAACATGGTAACAAATAGTAAATTCTCAGATCTTGTTTTCACCCATTTTAGTGAAATCAGATGTATGGAGACAATCAATGAACTATATTAGGACACTTTTTTTAAAAAAGTACTAGCAAAAGCACAGCTGCTACTTCTAATTATATAAAAAAGTTTCCTTTGATTTTAATGTGTGCCAAATGTATCCAATTTTGTCCTACCTGTGATCTAGTTAAAAACTGGTGTTATAAAATTTTTCACTTTACATGAGTGTAGGCACAAAACTGTATGGGTCAAATTCTCCAATGAAGTTAGGTCAGGATATAATTGGGCCCTATAAACCTAAACTGCTCCTAGCCATGCAGCATGGTGCAATATACGTCCTCTTCTGTGGCAGGGACCCAAGAGACTTTGGAAGTCTTTTCTGATCCAGAGAGCCACAGTGATTTACTGAGTTCTGAGATTTGTTGCAATAACAACTTCTTGGAAAGTAAACCCAGGAGTGTAAAATGGAACTGGAAAGAGCAGAGCACTAAGACTTGTCAAAGATAAAGAGTATCTAGTATCCTTAGCTATGAGGGAAATTTTAAAACATTTCTCTGTTTTGTTCACTGTCAGACATCCAAAAAAGTTGATGTTTTTGTTTTGTATTTAAAAGCCACATGGACCGCAACAGTCAGACATTCTCAGATACTTTTCTGAAGGGAACTTTCTAAGGGAGCTGGGTAAAGAGATCTTCACAGTGAAAATTAGTCATGAACATTCAGGAAACTTTGTAGCAAAAATGTAGGTATATTTAAGTTTTAGATGGCATTGTTTCCCCCATTTTGCCTGTGATATCTGCCCTTTCCTCCACTGAGAAAAATGCATGGGACTAGCATTATCTGCCCAACTTTGCCCCTAACCTGTGCAAGGGTGACTAAGAGGAAAGTTCAACCAGTTTTTAAAGGGGACACTATCACCGAATACGTTCATGTCTCTGAACTATCTGCAGGAAAGTTCATCTGCTGCTGTCCGCATCTATTTAAACTCCATTGCATCCTCCCACCCTCCTTCTCTCTGGCTTGGGGTCTTTAGGTCTCCCCCTTGTCTTGATGTTGATCTGGGTGCTGGTTAGCCTCTGTCCAGATTTCCAAAGAAGTTTCCTTTAGGTTTTAAAGTGTGTCCAGGCGGGAAAACTTCAGAGCCCCTGTTCCCAAAGGAGCCTGGTGCAAACGCGGGGTGGCTGGGGAGGGGGAAAGGGTTAAGAGGACAGTACTGACCAGCAGTGGGCACATCGGGAACCAGCTTGAGAGGTCCGATCTGCCGGATCTGAAACGCCGTCCTCACTTCGTGGCAGCTGGGAGACTTGACTGCAGAGACCCCGCCGCACAGCCCAGCAGCCGCCGCAGCTAGCAGCAAGAGCCCGAAACGCTGCCGGCTCGAGACCCCAGGGCTCCTGTCACCGGCCATTTCCACATTCCCCCCGGGGGTAGAGCTAAGCCAGGGACCGCAGCGCAGCACGCCCCCCCGCGAATCAGTGCCCAGGAGCGCGACCGGCCCCTAGGCGAAGTTGCGAGCTGCAGGAGTCTGGGGGGGTCTTAGTCCGCTCGGGCAGCGAGCGCTGCAGCCTCCGAACGCCGGCACCAGCTGAGCTCGCGGAAGCGTCCGAACGCCGGCACCAGCTGAGCAGCCTCGCACGTCCGAACCCCGCGGCCAGCTGAGCCCGCGTTCCTGCCGGCTGCCTTCGGGGAGGGCGCCGGGCGCTCTTGCTGTTGGCGCCCAGCCCCGCTCGCTAGGCAGGGTCTGGGAGGGGAACTGCCGATCTGCTCATTGGCTTGTGCTATAATTAGACTTAAAAAAAATCTGGAGGGAGTCTCCTTTAAAGCCGCACTGTCTGCAGCTAGTGGGCAAGCTCGCTGTGTTAGCCACCGCGGGGAGCCCCCGCTGAGCGTGCACAATGGGCCGCCGGGCGACTCGAGGCTGAGCGACACGCCCTGCCCTGCAACGCCCAGTTGGCTCAGGTCTATCAAGCCAGGGTACCCAAACGCGGGCCACGGGGAGAGAAAGCACTAGAGAGGCACTCCTACCCCACTGAAATCCAAAGGAGATCTGCTGGGCTTCAGTGCGGCTAGGATCCCACCCCCGGGGCTTTCCTTCCTGGGGGCTGGAGCCTGGGCAGAATCTGTGCGAAAGGGACGCCACCACACCCAACAGCAGGAGAAAGAAAACGCACTCAGGCCTGGCTTGTAAAGCCCTCTGTACACTGGGTAGAGTTTCAGATACCCCAGGATTAAGGAGCGCTTTGGCAAGGCAGCCTGCCAGTGGTCCCGTGTAAGGCATGGGACTTTGAGTAAGGAGAGGGAGCCCACGTGTCCTGGCGCTGCTACTGACTTCCTGGGTGGCCCTCAGTCAGTCACTTCACCGCTTTCTGCCTCAGCTTCCAGAATTACCATAATCGACTTGAAACTTAAAATCTGTGCCAAGCACTCTGAGATCTTCAGCTGGAAGGATCTCTGAAAAAATACAAAATATTTAGTATTGTTTATGTATGAGTTTTGCTGGATCCCATGCAAAATGCATGGCACTCAGATACAAGGAAGGGGCTATATAACCACCTAGATAGCTCCACTTCAAATCAGGCCAAAGTCTGACTCCTACTGAGTTCCACTTTAATTTAACCTCAGAGTTCAGGGGGGTACACATCTACCTGAACAGACAAAAGGGTGGGGTGGGGTGTGAGGAAGGCTTTCTGGTCTTCAGAGTCACTGGAACTTTTAAAAAAGTTTTGGAAAGTGATACATGGAATAACATCTGACAGTCTCTGGCTTATAAAACCTTAGCTATACCATACAGGTATCAGGGACCTTTGAGTAGGATCAATTTACAGCAGGGTTTCCAGAGAGGGGACAAGTTCCCCAGGGGAAAGTAATGCCTGGTTCCCAAGGAAAATAGATGTAAAGATGAGAGAGAAAATAGTGTTTAATGACATCACTAGATTTAAAAACAACAACAACAAAACCTAAGCACAGTAGGCTGGAAAATCCTGGGCAGGTTTGCTTGTTTTATATTCCAAAAATCCATGTAGAGGACATTGAGTGCCAAAGGAGAGTCCTTAGGAAACAGTTTATAATAATGAGCAATAGACACTATTGTAGACAGGAGTACCTTTAATTTCACACCTAGGAAATCCATACATTTCTCTCTACTGCTAATAGTCAGTTCTTGCAATAACTCAGTAGCAATTAAATTCTATTGCAATTATATAGTTTCTCAAGCAAAACAACACTGAGAATACATTGCGAATCCACTTGGTGCTTTAGATGATTCCTGGAGGCATTAAAAACACATAAACCAATAAATCTGCCTGCAAATGTATCAAGTGTCAGGAAGGGCTCTGCCTGCTAAAGGTACATATCCATTTATAAATTCTTTATAACAGAGTTTACATGCTGACTGTGTTACCAAAATAAGCTATTTTTCTGTTTGGGGTCCTGATCCCTTATTACCTAGGTAGGCAGAAAACTTCCATTCCCTGTGGGAATTTTGCCAGTGTATCAAATATGGGATTGGTCCTACTGGAGTGAATCCAGAGTAACTATTGACTTCACGGGAATTAGATCATTGTAAATATGGAGTAATTGAGATCAGAATCTGGCCCTCTATATTTAGAAACTTGCTATTCGCCAGACACGCTGAGAAAGATTCTGTGTGTTTCGGAAGAGCTACACTACCGAAGGTGCAGCCCAGGTGCAGTGAAAAGGTGGCTACTGTGTGAAAGAGACCCTAGCATAAGTCAGAGAAGCCCTAGGCAAGCATTATAGCTACTTCCCTTCTCACCCCTTAGTGGGTCTTGTAAGGTGATGCAGTATAGACCCTGTGTTACCCCTATGCTGCTCCTGGGCTGGAGGACTTTCCACCAGCCCCTTGTGGCCCCTATGCACCACTGGAGAGTATTGGGGCTGTACATTTCCATACATGACTTCTCTGTGCCTGGGACTCTAGTGTGCAGTAGCAAGTTCCACTGCCATTGACGTTTTCTGC
Source organism: Chelydra serpentina (assembly GCA_037349315.1). Classification (NCBI taxonomy): domain Eukaryota; kingdom Metazoa; phylum Chordata; order Testudines; family Chelydridae; genus Chelydra; species Chelydra serpentina. Next base: position 4,636,619 of record JBAIAC010000023.1, read on the forward strand.
AGGCTTTGCTCAGGTTGCAGGAGTTGCCCCACAGCGTTCTGCACCCATGAAAATGTCTAGATATTTCCAACGCATCCACAAAAAAAAAAAAAAGCCAGTAAATTGAGCTAATTTGCATGACCATGCATGCAGAGCATGTTATGAACTAGAAGAACTAGCTTTGTTTGAGCCATTATATTTGATTTATTTTAAATTACTTGTAACTCTCAATAAGCTTTTAATGCTCTGAAGGAACAATAGAGGAGCCCACCTGTAGCTAATTTAACCTTTATAAATTCCCATAGGTGGTAATGAAAGACTGAGCAACTTAATACTGTAGATCAGTTGTCTTTGTTATATTTCAAAGGTGAGGAGTGCAGATCCTCTGAGTTTTTTGCCTTTATTAACTTTTTCCATCAAGTCAGTTATAGATTAATTCTTACCCCTTTTGTAAAGTAAAATCCAATTTGATTTAAAACACTTATCATGCAAACTAAAATCAAGTAAGAAAAAGAACGGCTCAACCACTTAAATGACCACAGCCACATTAGAAAAGCACCGGTTACCCCTCAGTTCTGAGCTCCAATTATGATTTATTTGAATTGTAGTAGCTATAAGAGGCCCCAGTTGGGGATCAGGACCTCATATTATGAAAAGAATTTGCAATCTAAGGCCCCAGGGCTGTAAACACATATGCACATGCTTAATTTTAACATGGAAGTAGTTCCATTGCCTTCAATGAAATTGCTCTCATGCTTAAGTGCTTGCAGGATCGGGGCCTAGATTAGATATAAGATGAGAGGCAACAGGAGGATACAAAAAGCAGCGGTGCAGGAAGTAACAGTGAAATAATTATTAGCATAATAACCTGGGGTCACAGAACCCAGCCGCCTGGTTATTATCAAGTGTGTGGGTTTAGGAACCCAAGGAAAAAGCAACGAGTTAACCACAGTTACATTTTGTTTAACTTTGGGACTGATCCCTAGAAACCTTATTCAGGCAATGTTCACACTGATTTTAATGGGAGTTCTGCCAGAAAAAAAAGATGACAGGATGATGGATCTGTCCAATAATTTACTTGACAAATAACAGCATTATTTGCCATATACATACTCTATGAATAGCATCTGATCATTTCTATTTAAGGGCCTGAGGCATCTAATTCCATGGAATTTTTGCCATTGTCTTCCAAGTCGGATAGTGACAGAAATGACTAACCCTTTTCTAATGTGGCTGTTAATCAAGATGCCACATATTCATATGCTGAGACTGTTTTTTGGTCTTTTTCTGGGTGTGTCAAATAGCTTGGTCTACATATATATTTTCTAAATGCGTTCTCATTTTGTTATAATAAAGCCATCCTATCATAACATATTACTATTAAACCACAAAAAATACTGTTAAGAGCCTGAATTACACACATAAAGACAAAAAAAATTCAGAGCTGGAGTTACAACTATATGTCGTCTGGGTTATTACAGTACATAAATTATGAAAAAACATTCAAGTTCTGACAGCTTTGTAATAACTAAGCAGGAGAAGGTGAATTAAAGATGGTCCATATTGGAGATATATGTATATATATATATATATTTAGTTTTATATCTGAATTTCTTTTCTCTGCAGATAAAAAACAGTCCACACACATTATATGAATGTAGCTTTTTTCCACTGATTTAAATTGTATTTTTGAACAATAAAATAGTCTAAATTGTATGAAGATTTTTATAGTAGATGAACATTTCCTGGGCAATATTTAGATTTCGTAGACCATCATTAGGTTAACTGTCTGAAGACATATAACTATGTAATTGACAAATTGAAAACAAATACACAATGCCATTAGTCTATGTGCATACTAGTCGGATGGTGATACTCACCAGCATTAATAAATACTATCATGTAATATGCACTGATACATTTTAATTTTTGCTCTCATTTACACTGATGCAGCGCCATTAAAGCCACTGAATTTATTTCAGTGGAACAGCCAGCATTATATGCTCCATGTGATATTATTTTGTTGATAGTCTAACAATAAGTCTCTATGAGTGTTTACAACAATGGTCTATCATATTGGTGCTTAAATACTGAAGTGATTGATGCCTTACAAATGATAGGTTTGCCTCTGCAATATGCTAATAATTCCTGTGAGATGCTGAGGAACCTCAGTTCTCACTGACTCTGAGGGTGGACTGAGGGTGCTCAACACTTCACAGGTGTTTCAGGATAGAGCCCAAATAACTTAGGCTCTGATCCAGCAAAGCACATGAGCACGTGCTCACCATTGAGCACAGGAGTAGTGACATTGCCTCACAGGGAGTACGCCGGTGCTTAAAACTAGGTGCTTTTCTGGATTAGAGCCATAGATAATAGAAACAGATATTTAACCAAGCAATTTACATGACATTCTGTCACTCTGCAGCCATTTGCTTGGAACCATCACAATCCACCTTGTCAATGGGTATTCTTGTTTTTTGTGTAATGCATATTTACTATGTTACTCTATGCTGTAATGCTTTGTGGTTATCAGATCAACCCTTAGTACAAAGAACAGCAATATGAATATATGAAAACAGTCCATTCTGGCCCTGATCCTGAATTGCCTGAGCATCTAAGATGACTAGTGATCTCATTGGGAACTTTGAATATGCAAGGCAGGATCAGGCAGGTTCTGCATGTCCATGGACTCAGTTGTACTCCTATTGAATATACTGGGAGTTTTGTCAAGGCTTTCAATGAAAGCAGGATCAGTTCCCATACATTAAAAACATTAAAGGTAGGCCTCAATTCTGAGACAGGCTCTAACTGTGGTGGACCCCTGAATCTTCAGTGGGATGGATTCTGAGTGGGCATGGGAGTCTGTCAATGCTGGCTTAGTTGGGGGATCAGGCCCTCAATGTGCATGTCCATTAGACAGTCCATAAAACTGAATAACCTAACCATTATAAACTTATTTTATTTTTAGAGGCCCCCAGTTCAACAAGATGAGCATCGGAGTGGTCCCACTGACTTCAGTGAGATTATTCACACGCTAAAAGTAAAGCACCTGCAGAAGTAACTTGCTGAATCAGGGTCTGAACACCAAAAGAGCGAACACCACAGGCAAATTTTCATATAAAAACAGCTGAAGTTGTCTTTGGGCTTGTCTACGTGGAGAGTTAATGCATGGCAAGCCTAGGTGTGAATTTTCAGTGCACTAACTGCCCAGGTGGGCCCTGCAACCACACTAAATATATGCATAAATCAAAGCTCACTATGGAACTTTTAGTGAGTCAGAGCAAGGTCCATACGGCCAATTAGTGTGAAGCAAGCTGATGCACAGTGGGCACACACTTCAGCTTGCCTTGCTGCACACTAAGTCTCCATTTAGACAAGCCCTAAAAGAAGGACAGAAACTTCTGTTTATAACGGCCAGTAAGCTTGATACATTTTTCTTTTTCTTGATACATTTTTCTTTTTCCATTTCTATAATTTCTATAAATTACAGTAATTTACAGTAAGCAAGGATTTGTAGGTTATATATATTTTCTGGAGGTGAATCAGAGTGCCATGTTTCAATTAAGGATACATTTTAAGACTGAGTTCTAAACTTCTCAAAATGGACTTTTCAATATTAAAAACACTCATTCATAAAACCATCCTTAACTATATCAAGGCTAGCAAGCACTGCTCAAATGTTGTGTCTGGTAATTTACTAGAAGTTTTCTATCCTGTCAAAAATGATGAACGTCATGAAATTCTAACAGAACAGAAAAACTGTCGTGCTCTTTTGGCTAGGGATTCCATTACCTTCTCTTCTCATTTACCTTCAGTACTTCTGAGAGCATAATGGAAATAAGTGTTTCCATAACATGAATTGTTTCCTGTGCTGTATGAATTCCACATGGAAAAATGTGCACAGTCCTTTTTGATGGTCAAAATGTAGTGTTACTCTGTTCTCATCTTATTCAGGGGATATTTTCCCTTTACTGGGCATTACCAGACCAACCTGTCCAAATGCTTGCATGAAAAGCAGCTTCTGCACTTACACCTCTTTGAGGTTAAGAAAAATCAATGCCTGAAAGGCACAGCTCTTAACTATTCAGTAAGGCTCATATGTTCTACTTAGACCATCAGCAACAAAAATCTATGAAAGAAATTCTAACAGTATAAAAACCCAGCAAAAGCCAGAACATCCTCTTATTAAGCTTAAGACTGAAAGCCTGGCATTGCGCTCCAAACTAAGGGCCAAATTTCCTCTCAGTGGAGTTGGCCCAAGGCACATGCTAAGGGTGGTGCTGCACAGGGCTCCGCTGTGTCACCATTCACCTATTATCTCCTTCTGTGTGACCCTCCACACACATATCTTCAAAGGTGAACATGAAGATTCAGCTTTCCTGAGCCAAATTCCCCTCCCAGCTGCCAGAACATTTCCTCCCTGGTCCCACAATGCCAAGCAATTGGGGCAGTTGAGTGGTGGATGCTGAGAAAGAAAGAAGGGTTACAAAGCAAGAGGGGAACAAGACTTTTCCTGGAACAGTTTGAATTGCATTAGATTGGTGTGTACTGAGACAAGCAAAGGGCTTGGGTACTCCATGTGGTGGAGGGAAGTGTTTGTGACAGCCAATGAAGATTTATTGTCTTGATTGCAAACAGGCAAAGGTGAGATAGACTAGGAGAATGTATATATACAAAGTCCTTCATCTCTGGGTCACCACTTCTTATCTCCCCCTGATTGCTAGTGACCAAAGGACATTATCACCTGACGGTCCATGGGTGGTCTGTGTGAAACAAGTCGGGGATCTGAGTCTAGTCACCAGTAGAAGAGTGCTTATGTCACAAAAACACCATCCCAAGTGGTACTCTGGTTGGAAGTCTCACCAGACATGCCAGGGACTTAATGGACATAGAGACTGAACCACCTTCTCAGCCAAAACATGGGTGTCAGTCAGAGCTGAGCTGCAATGCATGTGTAGATTTGGGAAGCGAGCATAGTAGATACATAGGAGTTCAGTCACAAGTGCTACCAGTCTGTTCTTTCAGGTTCTTACGCTGTGCCTGGTACGGTGGTATCCGAGCACCGATAACATTAATAAAACCATGGGCCTTATCCTACACCTTTTATTCACATGGGCTAGATGCTGATTCCTTTCCTCTTGTTGAATAGCACCTTATTGGTTGAATAGTCCTACTGAAGTCACTGAGAGTACTTGTGGAATATGGGGCTATACAACATGAGTAAAAGTATCTGAATCTGACCCATGTTTATTTTCATTTACTTTGATGGGACTAATCATATGAATAAAGGAGACAGGAATGGTTCTCATAGGCAGATAAATCACTGACCCACTGTGATTCTTCCAGAAATCCCCCCTCCTAAAAACAGTACTACTGAGAACGGTATTATAGATGGGGCAAATTGTATATTAGTAGTGAATACTGTATTATCATTTTAAGTACATCTTCCCTCAAGACACAGTTCTTGATGGAATCACCTCTCGTGAGTTCCAAATTCAATATTTAACTGAACTAAAAAATGTAAAAGGAAATAAACATTTGTGTTGTTCATTGATCTCAGAAAGGGTCTTCCACACATATTGACATAGGGCACCATATTGAATATGTCATTTTTAACCACAGGACAATTTAACCCTAAACGTACATGATAAAAATCTACCTGAAATTTCTGATACCCTATAAAACAAATGAACTGCTTTTTATTCCCCCTCCCCCACACCCAAGTAGTAAAATAATTGGTTCCTATTACAGGCAAATTGCAGCGCGTTGGGATTAGTTTGTTTGAAGTTGTTTATGAAGTAGCTAAGCATTTAAAACCGACCAATTTTTCTAAAGAAAATATTGCTCCTTAACCAAGTGCCTGTTGCATTAAGGAAATTCACCATCTAAATTATTAATCCCTAAACAAAATTAAAAGATGGCATAACACAACAGAAGTGCAAATAGCTTCATAATATTTGTAATAGCTTTTTCTGGCAGAACAAAATGCTCTAACTTTCATTTGTCAAGCTGGACACTCAGAAAAGAGGATTTTTAACAATGTGTCAGAATTTGAACTTAATTAAAACTAATTGCTCGGTGTACTGTAAGTGATGCACTGAATTTTCAAATAACTCTGTTACCATGGGATGGATTTACTCAGTGCTGATCGCTCCCATGCTGAATTATTTTTTTGCCTTAGTTGTATTGTTTGAGTTGTTTGTCCTTCCTCTAGCTTGTAACATTATGCAGAAGGTCATCAGTACTGCAAGGTTCATAGTTAGGATCAACACATGATGGAAGCTCTTCCTAGGAGATAATTAGGTTGTCAAGATAAATGAGCACACTTGAAATTTCATATTCCTGCTCACACTAGAAACCAACTTTCTGCTTTCATTTTGATTCTTAGCAAAACAGTACTTTTCTACCAGTTCAAATGAATGTACCTAGTGAATTGTAGTGTGTTGTGCATCAAATTAGCATATGACTTGTGCTAAAGTAGCTCTCTGTCTGCAGATAGTAGTAGTAGATCTATTAGCATGGATCTGATCCAACCACTAGAGGGAAACAGAGAGAGAGAGAGAGAGAGAATGAATACAAGGACACTACCACAGTGGTTCTCAAACTTTTGTACTGGTGACCCCTTTCACATAGCAATCCTCTGAGTGCGACCCCCCCCTTATAAATTAAAAACACTTTTTATATATTTAACAAAGTTTCTCTGACTTGTTGCTAACAAACACAGAGTGAAGGCTTGTTTTCTTCCACACCATTATAAATATGGGAGGCAAAGCAGGGTTTGGGGTGGAGGCTGACAGCTCATGACCCGCATGTAATAACCTCACAACCCCCTGAGGGGTCCCGACCCCCAGTTTGAGAACCCCTGCACTACCAGGTTAGTTGCCAGTGCACTCTTGTGTGCAGTGGCAGAATCCCATCACAAGCTCACATCAATGCATGAGCATTAGTGGGTATGAGTTTGCTCTCCTTTCTAGTTTTCTTCTTACACATCTGGAAAGGATTTAAAGCCAGGTTTCTAGGATTGCTGGGGGCTCAGGTCAGTACATTTCAATACCTTATATCTGCTTAAGTGATTATATTTTTTGGCATGAGGACATGCCATTATAAGTTATCCCATACACTCAACACTAGTACAGTTTCTAGGGATCAGATCTTGCCCATACCCATTCCACTGTGCAAGGGAAGGTGACCGAAACAAAGAGAGGCTGCACAGGTGTTTTAGACACTGTGCATGTCATGAAGCAGACCTGTACTTTAGCTTTGTCTGTACCAGCACAAAGTGAAAGGCATGGGAGGACATAACACAAACAGTAAGTGTATCTACTGACCAAAACAACCATGTAGGCATCAGGGGTGCCAGCTCTACATACAGCCCATGTGACTGAGTACTAGCTTTGCTTGTACTCCATGGGTAGAGGATGATTCTTTTTCAACTGGACTCCACAGAGATCACCTGGGCAAAACACCCAAGCTTAGTGTAGGGAGACCCAATAACTTAGCCTGTGAATTGTTTTATTCTTTTAGGGTTGTGGGTGGCGTTACAATAAAGAATGCTAGTTTTAGTTTTAGACCAGTGTTTACTGGTTACAGTCTGCTGAAAAAATGAAATCATACTGATTCACATGTAGAAACATGCAGTGCTTCACAAAGTTGATCAAACTTCAAGCTGTTTGTTTCGTGATACCCCTAGTTAAATACACAATGAAGGACAGTGACAGACTGATGGCCTGGAGGTGGGAGTGCTCAGAGCAGGACTGACACAAATAAATGCTGAAAAATGCCCAGGAAATGTGCTAGTCAAATTTTAGCACATAGTTGTCAAAAATACAATCCTTATAAGATATACATGTTGGGAAGAGTTTGTTCTAATTAGTATTCAATTTTGTTGATTTTAAACAAAGTACTGCTGCATCTAAAACATGCAATATTTGCAAAAGAACTTATTGGGGGAGAAATCTGCACCTTTGGGGAAACCAGTGAATACTTTTATTTTCACTGAATGAAGAAAAATTCAAAATCAAATTCTGTGGTACTGGTACAACTTCACGTTTGTCCTCTAGTCACACTGGTGCTAACACCATTAGCCTTAAACGAGCTTGCACAAGTGTCACTGAGAGCATAACCTGAAGACAATAGGTTTAACACAGATAAATCTGAAAGTGTGTATTTTAGGCCATGATTTGGCCTGCAGAACCTTTACTATTGTTTATGATGCACAAGATGGAAATGTTCCTTCCAGCAAGACTGACACAGCCCTGGGGTGAGTTTCCACATCTGCCAGTTCAAAATTATATCTTTTTACTTGCAACCTGAGAAAATGTGATCCAGAAATAAGTGAGAAACAGTGTATGTGGAACCCCATAATGCTATTTGTATTGAGAAGAATTGCACTTTACAACTTAATTCTTCTGGCTAGCCTTCTACTAACCATCATCTCCTGCTTTCGTGCCTTCAACACAAATATAAAACAGACAGCACAAAATGGTGTTATAAACCCACCATTAAAAACCTGGAACTGAAAAATGTTAGCCAAATTGAAATGCAAGCCTCATGATGTTTTTAAACCTAAGTACTCAACCTAAATATTCCTGCTGGGCTTGCTCACAGCAGTAAAGCCAGAGATGTCAATGGGATTCTTCACAGAAGTAAAGTAAATGGGATTTGATCCTTAAGCCCCAATCCTGTATCGGGATCCACTATCTCATCACAGACTCCCGTGGAGTCCTACTGACTTTAATGAGACTTTGCACCATTGCAGGGGTCCATGCAACCAGAATGGGACCTTAATTTGTAAGCTCATTGGAGCAAGTACCTTAATTTCCTCTATCTGTCTCCAGAGTTCCATCATACGTCTATGACCCGGGAGAAATAACAAATATGATGATAACTCCTCCTGCCTAAGTCCTTCTCCCACTATCCTCTCTAACTCCTTCCAGAGCTTACTCTTCAGTCCAGGATTATGAACAGACACAAGGCTTATTACCAGCTATAGAATTTTTCCAGTGTATGGAAGTAACTTCCTCTCCTCCGACACTGCAAGAAAATGTGGAGGCCCTTAGTGAGTGTAAATTAATGCTGAGATGAGCCTTCACATCTATGATGGCAATAGGGAGCTGCCTGGTGAAGTGAGTTTTTATATATATATCTAAATCAGAGCATCTACTGCATAAATCAAACACTTGGGACACATTGCTGAGATTTAAAATGCACCCTGCAGGACCATGGGGCCATAAAGTTATGAGCAGATTAGACACCATCTATTCTCCCTGTTGACTTGCAAGACTTCTTAGAGAGAATGGAGAGTGACAAACTAAGAGGAACCGTTACCAGTACTTCCTGATGTAACAGAGGTTTGTTTTACTTTGAAGTACAGATCGCTGTGATGGCAAGAGTACAATTCTTACACAAAGTTTGGGCTTTTCTTTGAAAATGGAGGCAATGGGATGGACTGAATGCTGGCATCCATCCTATGCAACACCACTAAAATTACCTGGGAGTGGGGAATTAGACATGGGGCCAAAATTTACACGAACACATCTTGTCTACTATGGGCTTGATCCAAGTCCTATTAAAGTCAATTCAAAGACTTAGACTTTGGATCAGGCCCCATATGCTTTAGTGTGGCTAAAGATGGAACTTTCCTACGTCAAACTGGGGCCCATGAGCATGAAAGCCCTGCTTTCACAGCTGGGCCCCAATGAAGTGTCTACATGGTCTGCAAGTACCTAGGACCTGCCTTTGTTCTAGCTGTCCAATCCAGCCATTTTTTTATTGCACGTACATCAACATACAACAAACCATAATAGGAACTTAAGGTCAGATTTTGAGTCACATGCTGACACTGAATGATATCTTGCACCACAAATAATCCCACTGACTTCAGTGGGACTGCTCATTAAGTAAGGATATCAGGATACAACCCTTCGGTAAAGATTGCTTGAGGAATAAATAATCTTTGTGAGAAACTACTGGCCCTAAGCATTAGTCAATATCCACATCAGCAATAAATTCTATGTTAAATATTCCCTCATCACAATCACACATAATACATAACCTAGTATTACCATATGCCTGACCAGCATTGCAACATTTTACACTTAGAGTTGCAGAATTTGACATGTTAGTTATTAAATGCAAACTATTACCCTATAGCCATAAGAAATGGAAATGCTGCCTATGGTTGTGTGTAATCCATTAGCTGGTTTATGGAGTCAAAGACCTTCGGGGAGTATTACAAATCCATCTCATGTCCCTGTGTGCTAGATTTTATACTTGGATATGTGCACTGGCTGAAAGATGCCTAAGATCATATGTAAATCTCCTATAACCAGGCATCACATACTTTGTTTATGCCAGCAACAAAATGGAATATGCTGAGCTCATTAACTGTTTTCCTGATACATTACTTTCAAGATAGGGATACTTGTTGTATGCTGATTTTAGGTTTTAACTGATACAAACACCACCATAAAAAAAGGGACGTGTGTTTGTCCAATACACATTGGAAAAGGTTACTCCGTTCATATTGACTTCACCCCTTTCCTGGTGCAGTTTGTTCATACAGACAATGTCCCTGCTACCTGGCTTGTATCTAAGGGCTTGTCTGTATGCAGCAGTAATGAGGACAATGGGGGTGTGGTTTCTAAGGTGCACTAACGTGTTGCATATAATTGGTCTGTGTAGACCCTGCTGGGGGGAAACTAACAGTTCCCAAGTGTGCTTTAATGTAGTGCTGTTTGAAACAGTACTATGTGTAGATACAAAGAAAAAGCCCCAGATTTGTTGGACATCCACAGAAACTCAAAAATTGCTATAAATGAAATTAATAAACTTCAAAATCCAGAAGCCTTATTGGTACAGCAAGAAAAGCCTTATTGGTGCATCAGATATTCTAATCAAACCATGTCATGTTGGGGGATATTCAAGGATAGGTTGTTTATTCAGGCATCTGTCGTAACTTGAATTTTGCAGGAGAGCAGTTAGTCTGGTGAAGCTACAGCTTGGAGTGGGGGCTGAAACTTTTGGGGGAGATTTTCAAAGGGTAGCTAGGTGCCAAACTTCCACTGAGAGTCAACAGGAGAAAGATGCCTTAACTGGCCTTTGGGTAATAGTCCTCAGACTGGAGCCCTGGGTCTGCTGAGGCTCCCAGAGGATAAGTCTCCTGTCAGCACAGTGCTTCCACCTCTGAAGACAGTTTTAACACCATGAACACAGGCTTTAATTCCCACCCATCCCCAGTAAACATTACAGGGGAAACCCAGAGCACCCCACTTACACTAATGGGAGCGCTGCACTGTTCTCAATGGGAACTGGGCACTTTGCAAAACCTGGTCCCAGTTGTAGGTGCTTTTTTGAAGATCTGGCCTTAATCTCTCTGTGACTCAGTTTCTTCATCTGTAAAATGGAGATAATAGCACTTCCCTACCTCACAGGGATGCTGTGAGGATAAATTCCCTAATATTTGTGAGGTGCTCAGATACTGCGATGACAGGGGCCATGTAAGTAATCAGCCAGATTTGACTTTGGAGTAGCAGTTGCAAGTGGGACTTTGTTTACCTGAGGCCCCTCGCCTCTGGAGGAAAAGAATTATAAGGCCCACGAATAAATGGTAGGACCCGGAGGGGGAGGGTGCAGATGCAAAGAGGGAATGAAGGACCTAACTAAAAATATGCAGGTACATTGAAGACCTCCTATGAAGCAGCATTCAGAACAGGATAAGCACAGCGAGGGAATATCCTTGAGGAGATGGGCATGTGTGGGAAATATCAGATCTGTCATTTTCTAAAATAATAGCTGCCCTATTTTGACTGTATTCCAGATGACCTGGTGCTCCAATCTTTGTTTCCCAAAGTTCAGATGATTCCTTTACATTAGGATCCAGAGGAAGGGAGAGGCGATCTCCAAGATATTCAGAGAACAGACATGAGCCCAGGTAGTACTGCTCTGTGTTTGGAGAGAACCGCCCCATCTATAGCCTATTCAGTCTGGTATGTTATGCCTCTCTTCTTGCCCAAGTTTATGAATATATCTTTACTTCAGGAAGAGAGAAGAAATGCGGTCAGTACATTTTCTGGAAAAAGAAAGAAAGTTGATGTACTAAAAAGAGCATGATTCATGCACGCGGCTGCATTTCATTTCCTCCTGAGTACAGGAGAAGGCTGTTTCTTCTTCTTAAGCCCAAAATGTTGGATAATCTACCTGTGACACATGCAATCCTTACCTAAGTAAGTCCAGAACTCTCTCTCTTTCTGGGCCAGAAGAACGTTTGCAGTTCCATTATGCAAGGGGACAGGCTGCACAAAGGGATTTGCCCGCCCTTTCAAGTGGGGGCAGTTAAACCTCAAATGTGCTGTGGAGGGATGCTCTGCCATAGCAACCAGGGAGCTATGGAAATGGGCTGCAGGAGTGAGGGGGATGTGCCTGGTGAACCAGCATTAACCAAGAGCTACTGAATAAGGGTGGGTTAGAGAACCGCCTCCACAAAATGCCCTCTAGCTTAGGAGAATCATAGAATCACAGAATATTAGGGTTGGAAGAGACCTCAAGAGGTCAGCTAGTCTAATCCCCTGCTCAAAGCAGGACCAGCACCAACTAAATCTGTTGTACACCGAGCTGCAAGCCACAAGTGCAGGAGTCCTATTCCCACCTCTTTCACTGACCTGACTACTACTAATGTATAGGTGGGTGTTAACCATTAATAGGGGATGGTGCGCCGGGCTTCTCTACCAGGAGTTTTTCCAGGAACTCGCTCTGTCTCTCAGTAGACAGGCTTTGAGCAGATACCTGCACAGTGGTTTGGAGCTGGGGATGAATGCTGCACCCAGCGTGGTGACAGGTTAGACAGCACTAAGCAATAGCTCCACAAAGATGCATGGGGTCATGACTATGGCCATAAGGAAACCATTTCTTAATGGAATTGTGGCTGCACTGCAGAATACCCATTCTCTAGGTTCGAAAAAAAAAAAGACATCTTGACAAATCCTTTGTTTTCCCCCTGACACTTGGATTCTGCGTCAATCCTATGGTCAGAAGGATATTTCACCAGGCTTACTCTGTTCCTTTTAGGTGGACAGTCAGCAATAGGGCACTTGTCATTTAATATGATTGTTCTGGAGGAAAGAAACAGTGGAGCAGTGAGCCTTGGAGCATGGGGAAAGGGAGTGATGGAGAATATAAGAGTAATACTGTAAACCTCAACCCAGAAAATTCTCTTTGGAGAAACCTCTCCCTGAAAACATGGATGGAAGCAACCCATGCTACTGAGCCTTCCTCATGCATTTCTTCTTCTTGAATGGCTTCTCATGGCAGAGGCGTAGGGTGACCAGATGTTCCGATTTTATAGGGACAGTCCTGATTTTGGGGTCTTTTTCTTATATAGGCTCCTATTACCCCCCACACCCTGTCCTCATTTTTCACACTTGCTGTCTGGTCACGCTACAGAGGCGGCATTTTTCTCTGCATCATAGTCACTCACCACCTTGCTATCTAGGCAGTGACAATGTAACAGAGCCCCCGCCTGCCTTTCTGGGAAACACTGCAAATGTAAATGTGGCTTTTTGCTGGTGTAACGGAGAACAGAATCTGCCCCCCGCCCCAAATGTTTATACAACAGTACCTAAATATTTTAGAATGGTGAATGAATTTGTCCTAGTTCAGTGGTTTTTAACTTGTGATCCGTGGACCCCTGGGGGTCCTCAGACTATGTCTAAGGGGTCCATGAAAGGTTGTCATTACCATAGAACAGTGGTTTTCAGCCAGGGGTCTGTTGACCCAAAGGGATCCACAAGCTATGTCTAAGATTTCCAAAGGGGTGCTTACCTCCATTTTAAATTTTTTAAAGGTCCGCAAATGAAAAAAGGTTGAAAACCACTGTCCTAATTGAATATCACCTGCACTTTTTTGAGTATCTCTTATTCAGAGAATCTCTTTATTTTCCACTCCAAATATTACTATGGCTGCAGGGTGATTGGGTTTATTTATTTATTTTGGTAGATATGATGTAAATCAGAGCTTTATTTTCAAAGAAAACATTTCCTCCAGATGGAGGCACAACTGTAGCAAATGAACTGATGATGATGTATTAGAAAGACCAGCTCTATCTGAAAGTGTTATTTCATATTTTTGATCAAAGGAATGTTGGTATAGTTTAGCTAAGGTTCTAGAAAATGGATAGTATTTCCTCTGTTAAAAATGCAGTTTTCCCATGTAAACAATCGTTATAAAAAATTCTCGTAAGGTTCTCTTTTTTTAATAAAAACACAAATAGTTGATGTTGACAGTACAGCAATATAATTTCTCCATTAGATCTAACCATAATCTTTTCATGGATACCAACAAGACTGCCTAAATAGATACCTGATACACAAATAAATCAGTCAGGAGAATAAATTTACTAAACACTGGTTTCATAAATTCTCCATTGGCACTTCAACTTTTCATAAATGAACAACTGGTAAAGAAAAAAAGTCCTTTAAAAAGAAAAATAAACCCAAACAAATAATTGTACTGATGATTAAGCATGTTGAATATATACAGCTGGAATATATGTTGTATGCATCAGCATATATATCAATAGTGTATGCAATGAAATCGCTACTTCCCCAAAATGTGTAACAAAGGAATGAACATGTTGCAGCAGTAGATTTACTGCACATCAAAACAGCACAGTTAAGAGGTCTCCAGAGCAGTATTATCTGCTAGGTACTCAGTGATTGATAGCAACTTCCAATTCAGACTCCTTTATTCCCTGACATATTTCATTATTACATTAAAGGGGTTTGTTTGCTTTTTTTCTTTGCATGCAAAGAGTTAAGAACATGTGTACTTGCTTTTAAAAATGCTGTCTACATTATAAGAGCCAGATTCTGACACCCATGCTCACATTAAGTAATACCGTATTCATGTATTTCCACGTGGAGCAGAATCTGGCCCAGTGGGAAAAACCTAAATGTAAAGTCCTCTGAAACCACTGATCAGGTCCATATAGCTAAAGAAAATCATTTAGAGGTGGCCACTTTATCAGAAAATGGCTTAATTTTACTTCTTTGTGGAATGATTATCTTCTTCAGCGCTGACTGAAATCTGTTGGGGTTTCTGAGCCCTCTGTGCTATGTCCCTAGAGACTACATTATTATGCAACTCACAGAGCATTATGAGTAATGTAATAAAAACAACGATCCATACCGTGCCATTGATTTTACAGCTGAACTCCCCGATGAAACTGAGGCCACGATATGACCCAACATTATTGTTTGATTCAATTACTGAAGGATAATTTCCTCTCCCCCGCACTGCCTCCGCCCCAAGATTGGTGGATTTTCATGTTTATGTCACTATAACAAGCTCATGCTGATTTGATTAATTAAAATTTATTAGTGGTACGTACAAAACCTCACTCAAATCAATATTGTAAGGCCCCAATGCTGCAAGCACTTACACATGTGCTTAATTTTAGAATCATTCTAACTCACTACTTGCATAAGTTAAGAACATGCATAAGTGTTTGCAGAATCAGAATCTAAGTCAAAGGACAATTGGGTCCAGTGTATTTTACATCTACCATGCAATACATTTATCTGCCTTATTCAAAATCCTAAAATTGGTTGCTCTCCTTTTATGAGCAGATTTTGCTTTATTTCATTGATTCTTTCCTATTTCCTTTAAAAACAGAAATTTTATGCATATATATCTCTATATGTAACAGAATATGGTTCATTTGTTGGCATTCTGTTTGTTTTTAAATAAAGAACTAACTTGTAGATTTCATATTAAATAAAGAGTGGCATAGAGTAATTTTGAAAAGTTTTTTGCAAGAGAGAGTCTGTTTCCTTTATGTCCATATATGCTGTCTGCATGCTAATCCACACTTTCCTAAACCTGTCTCACTGCCAGGATGTACCCAAATAAATCTAGGATTTTTTTTTATTTTTTTTTTTACAGTTTGAAACAGGTGTAGCATATGATTTACACAGCTGGATCGCACTGTTCCTGCAATTTTTATGTAATATTCAGGGTCACAAATCAGACTATGTCTCAAATATGCATTTGGTTTTAGATACTATGTATAATAGTATATTTCCTGGGGTCCAATGTTAATATTTATATATTTTCTCACCTTTTCCTGGTTAAATTTCTCCTGTGTACTATGCTGCTATTTATTAAAATCAGTAAAGGAAACCCACTGCCCTACACTAAAGTCCTGCTAATTAATTAAAGATATTCTTACAGTGCCATGTTCTGTCTCAGTGGGGGGAAAAAATCTGTGTCCCATACTTTTCCTTTGTTTTTAGACTTCCACACTAGGGCAAATGGCTCTTGCATTGAAACCCTATGCTGGATATAATGAGATGCAAGACCCTTCTGCTTCTATGGTTACTATTTACTAACAAAACTGATGTCAGGAATTTAATTGGGTTGTTTCTAGCACAGAGATTTTAAACCATGAAATCATTATACTGTCTAATCTTTCTTTTCTTTTTTCATAAACCCACCCCCGACAAAAAACTAAGCACTATTTTTCTGTTGCAGAAAGCTGAATTCTAAACATTTTGCCAGGCGTAACACACTAACAGGTTTAAGAGTAATTAACACAAACTATTCTATACACAAAAACAACGAGGAGTCTGGAGGCACCTTAAAGACTAACAGATTTATTTGGGCATAAGCTTTCGTGGGTAAAAAACCCACTTCTTCAGATGCATGGACTCCTTGTTGTTTTTGTGGCTACAGTCTAACACGGCTACCCCTCTGATAGTCTCTACACCTTATTTTTTCAAGCCATGCCACAGCAGCGACCGCCACTAGCATTGCTGGAGTTAAGGGAGTATACCAGTATTTTTGTTATAAAACCTTACTGTCAAGATTTATAAATTGGTTATAAATATTGGCTTTCGACTAAAATTTGGCATATGTGCTCAAGCAATTTAAAACCAAAGTTGTTATAAGTTGGATTAGTTGATTTTTTTCTTTTTTAAGGGTGCAGACATGTAGATGTTTTGTAATTTCAAATGTTGTCTGTGTTCCTTTAACACAATTGTACCTTTATGTGGGTGAAACTACACAACCACTATACTCTCGAATGAACTCACTCAGAAAAATGATAAAAGACAAAAACACCATATCACCTGTGGGCAAACACTTTTCACAAAGCAATGATTCCATATCTGATTTCTCAGTCCTCATCCTCAAGGGAAAACTGCACACCACCTTCAAATGATGAGCCTGGCAGCTTACATTCACAACTCTGTTAGATACTAAAGACCAGGAATTTAATGAGATACTCGTTACAAATTACAACAATTTGTAACACATCCTACTGCCTGCTAACCCTTAATTGCCCACTTAATTTTAAGTGGTCTCTTACAGCATGTGTGAACCCCTTATGCCTCTGTCTCAACTTGTATTTAGCTTGGACACCGTGGTTACGTTACCCAGATCTGAAGAAGAACTCTCTGAATCTTGAGGTGGTCTCTTTCACCAACAGCCTTTGGTCCAATAAAATATATTACGTCACCCGTGTTGCCACTCTCATCTCTTGGGACCCGCAAGGCTACAACATCGTTGTAAACAACTACATCTTTGTCAGTCTAATCACTAATCACCTTCCACATTGAAACAACTTGGGGTCACATTGTCCCCTGAGAATGCTCATACACAGGGGAATCCTTCAACCATGGCTCTCCAACTGCCTGCGTCTTAGCCAGTTCCTTCTGTGACTGTACCTTCTTCCCTTGGCCCTGCAGATGACTCTCATTAAGGTGGGAGATCAGCGAGTGGGAAGGGACAGTGATCTTGCCCCCTTCCTTGCCTTTTGGCGAACCCACTCAGGAGTGAATGCAGCTAATGGAGCCCTGCCACTTGGTGGAAAGCGTTCACAAGCAAGGGGCTAGGATGAAGCACCAAAACACAAGTAAACTGATCTAGGGGACACAGTGGATCCAGGATTCAAACTCTCTGCTTGGGAAGAAGCAAACTCCATGCTCCAAACTCCACAAAAGGAGTCTCACACTTTCGAAGCCTGTATGTAGGTCTATTCCCTTCACTGTCACTTAAAATCAGCTGCACATCTTTATTGTCATCATTTAAGTTCTTACCACAGCTCTTCAGGCTCCTCCAAATTCTTCCAGGCAGCATGCACACCAAACTCTGTGAATCCCTGAGATTCACATAGATCTTGAGCACTTCCCCAGAGGTGACTGGGTTTCACCCAAAGATGCTTTGTCTCCACACAGCCACACTGCCCCATCTTCCTTCTGCCCCTTGATAGGGGACAGCATCACTTTAAAACAATCCAGTGAGTAGTTTCTCCCAGAATCCATCTGGGGCTGAAGTGGGGAGGGTCCACAGAAGGGAGAAGGAACCCTCCCAAGTTGCCGAGGATGCTGCCTGCAGCAACTTGCACTGTGGTGTCAACAAGAGTGGGGGAAGGCAGAACCCAGCAGAGTGTGGCTGGCCACCCCCCAACCAGCCCCTGCTTATGTCTGCCCCTTACCTGCCACAAAGCTCCAAGCACCCATGAAGGGGCTTTTGCAGAATGGAGCTGAAGGACAGTATTATGCAGCAAAAGTGGCTCCTTCTCCCAAGCTCCCATCAACCAAGGATCCACAGAATCCTCTGTTCAGAGACGATGGATCCAACAATAAGCACAAGGGTATAGAAAATCAACCAAGCCTGCCCAATGTCAGCAACACACCATTCTCATGTAGCCAAAAATAAAGGCGGATTTGGGCTTGAGGGGCCTGGGCACAGAAGGGCTTGTTCTCTGGGAGCTTTGGCTATGAGTTTGGTTTTTACAAACTAAAGGCATGAGCCATAGCCCAGTGAAGTCAATGGGAGTCTTCCCATTGACTTCAATAAAAATTGGGTCAAGCCCTGACTACAGAACATACCACCAATATGTCATTTAACACAGCAAAGCAACACTGATGTCAAAATACTTGATAATGGCCGGGCCACCATGACTGATGTTTTTTACACTAATCATCATCTCACAGTTACCTTGTGCACTGTTGTATCCACCCGTTATCTCTCGTCTTCTATTTAAACTGTAAAGTATTTGGGGTAGTTTGGGGGGGTAATTTTTTGTTACATCTCTGAGTACAGTACTGAGCACAAATGGCCCTGAACCCCAGTTGAGGCTACCATAAAACAAACAATGCTAGGGTAGATTAAAAGGTATGAGCTGAGACCTTGGAAAATTCATTCCCCTTTGCTACAGCTGTGATGGCAAAGCAGTTCTTTCAATTATCCATCATGGTAACAATAGTAATGTGTACAGAGCAGGGATATCCTGAAATAAGCCATAGAATGCTCAAGGCAAATCTAAATAACAAACCAGAGAAGAAAGTCTTTATTAAGCTCCATACCTCCCAGAGGAAAAAAAAGGGGCTTTCCCACAGCTTCCTCTTTGTCATCGAGAGAAGAGATTCCATGAAATGAGGTGTCTGAAATTCTCAGTAATACGAATGTGATCACACATAAGAATCATTTCCCTGGAGAACAAAAATGAAAGGTATCACTTCCAAGTGAAATAAGCTAGAAAGCAAACTCGAGAAAACAAATCAACACATGAAATCGCTGGAGGCCACAAAGAATAATTGTGAGCAAACCCTTTAGATCAGAAAACTGATGAAAGGTGGATTGGCAGAGAATCATTATACTGAATATTTGGAAAACCCACGGAAGATGCGTGAAGTTTGTGATCCCAGAAACTCAAGGAAATTCTGATTTGCTCACATTCATGGATAATATGCTTCCCACAGAATTTAAGTTAAATGTTAAAGATGATTTCCCACCCTCTATGCAGGGTCCACCTTAGGTTTAAAATGAGGGAATGAAACCCATATCTGAAAAAACACTTGGGAGCACTAGATTAATATCTTCATCTGACTTGTGACCAAGGCCAGCTCTAGGCACCAGCAAAACAAGCTGGTGCTTGGGGCAGCACATTTCTAGGGACGGCATTCTGGCGCCAGCTATGCCGCCCCTAGAAATGTGCCCCCGCCGCCCCAGCTCACCTCCGCTGTGCGCCGCCCCTACTTGGCTTCTCCCCCTCCCTCCCAGGCTTGCCACACGTGAAACAGCTGTTTCGCGTGCCGCCGCCGCTCGGCTTAAAGCCTGGGGGGGAGGGGGAAAAGCCGAGCGGAGGCGGCAGAGCGGAGGTGAGCTGAGGTGGGGGAAATGCAGCACGTGCGGGGGAGGAGGCAGGGCTGGGGATTTGGGGAAGGGGTTGGGAAGGGGTGGAGTTGAGGCAGTGCCAGGGGTGGGGGGCAAGAAAAAAATGGGGGAGTGGCCACCATTTATTTTGCTTGGGGCGGCAAAAATCCTAGAGCCGACCCTGCTTGTGACAGTTCTCCAGGTGGCCTGTGCAATTCAGGATGGAACTTTTGAAGGGAATAATCCATTGTTCTAAACCAGAAGCAATATTTAAAGGGTCATGTCTAGACAGAGAGAGGGAGGCTTTTATACTATACCCAAAGAAATTCAGCTCACTGCTATATTCCAGTGGGGAATGAAGTGATTCTGAGTGTGTTTGTCTCTACGTGTATATTCACTTACTTGCACATTTGCATGTACACATACACAAATAGCCTGTCTAGTGGTTCCCATTTCTAGCCCTGACACATGAGATGTTGGGTTTTAAAAACAGTCACTGGATCAGTGCTGTACACTGTCTATCATAGGCCACAGGCCAGGATAATTTTGGGAGAGAAATCAACATTTGATGGGAAAGGAGGAGACATTTCTCTAGCAGGTTGATTTTTCAAAATGGCAGCTGTCTGAAAGTTTCTCAGGTACATATCAAATGTTAGACATGGTCCGGGTGGAGATGGATTAGTGGGGCAAAGTACAGAAAAGTAGATCAAAGAGTATAACCACAGCCATATTCTAGTAACAGCTCTGAAGGGCACTGTGGCGGGCCTGGCACCACACCGCCCCTTTGGGGCAAGGGGGGATGGGGTGTCGGAACCTCGCCACTCCCAAGTTCACATGCTCGCCTCTCTGTGCGCGGCCCAATGCGGCCTAATAACCTCCCTCCACACAATCACCCCTTGGTCGGAGTAGTGTGCCCTAACAGCCAGAATCCATATAAATCACTCCCAGCATCAGAGCAGTATGGCCCAATGGCCAGAGTCCATACAATCCCCCTCGCAAGTGGGGTAGTGAGGCCTAGCAGCCGGAGTCCGGGTAACTCACCCCAAATGTCCAGTCAGTGTGGCCCAATGGCTGGGATCCATATAAATCTCTTCCCACATTGGAACAGTGCGGCCTAATGGCCAGAGTCCATACAATCCCCCTTGCACTCGGGGTAGTGCATCCTAGCAGCTGGAGTCGGGTAACTCACCCCAAACATCCGGGCAGTGTGGCCAGCGTCCATATGATTCCTGTGCCAGAGTTAGGGGGACCCGGGCCCGCCTTCTCCACCGAGTCCCGACCCAGGGACCTGGTAGTGGCAAGTTCCCCTTGTCACCGGCTCGGCATGGATCCGGCCAAAACACGTCAAGCATCTGTGCAGCTTTAACACCGTTTTCCTCTAAAGTTCTCCTGGGTCACTTCGTACCATAACCTCTGGGTCCTCCATTTTGGGGGGGTCCTCTGGTCTGTTCCCCTTCTGTTATATACTCCGTCTGGGCAGCGGGGCGCATTGCAGCTTGGCTGGCCTCCAGATCCTGGAGCACAAGCTGTCCCTCCTCGGGAGCTGGCGGCGTTCCTCCTTCCCCTCCAGTGGTCAGTCCATACTGAGCAGCTCTGCAGGCTTTTATACCTGTTCTCCAGTTGGAGCATGCCCAGCAGGGCTCCAGGGGCATAGCTTCCTCTGCTAGAAAGGAAGGGTTAACCCCTGCAGTACTAGTGCGGGGCCACTCTGTCCCATCACAGGCTCATAGAATTGGGACCAAGGTATTTTCTTCTCATTTTCCTGACTGGGGCCGTGCCCATCTGGCAGAAATGGCACTATTGGGGCCTTATCCAGTCCATATCTGAACCTTTTGAGATACTCCCATCAATAATTTTTTGGCCAATCTTACTTATTTTCTTCTGTGGAATCCCTTCCCTTATAAAACTGCCTTATAGTGCCACCTTGGAGCTGATCACAAGAATGGGAGGATCTTTTTACCAAATTATTCCATCACAGGTATGGGTCCAGGACAAACAGCCACGTTGAGGTTGATGATCCACCACAGCCCTGGACCTCCAACCAACCCACCAGAGATCCCTGGTCCATGGACAGAAGAAATGCTGCTGAAGATAGTGTCTGTCCTCTGTATTTACACATAGGACTCCAAGCAAGGAAAGTCTCCTCAATGTATAGAACTTGGGGATATGATCAGGCACATTTTTATTATAGCGATTGCCACTAACATGTCATGGAAAGTGACCATGCAATAGCCTCTGAGACACCACAATATCCTCCCAATATTTAGAATAGGGAACAACCATGGCATCTCAGACATCTCTGGGGGGGAGTCACTGTAAGTAAATGCTGACATACTGGCACCCAGTGTATATTCTAGCTAATAGGTTTTTTAGATACAATGTGTCTAGTCCTTTGCAGGGAATTAATCTCTGTTGAAAACATACAGTAAATTTTCAAAAGCACCTAACTGATTTAGGAACTAAGGGTACTTCTACATGGCAATCAGAGGTGTGACTGCAGCACATGGAGACATACCCGAGCTAGCTGGAATAACAATACCAGTGAATCTGCGGCAGCATGGGTGACAGCATGAGCTAGCTGCATGACTACGTACCCAGGGTCCAGAGCAAGCTTGTACAGCCTGTGCTGCTGCCTATGCTGATGTGGCTTCACTGCCGCTGTTATTCCAGCCAGCTAGCTATAAGCTAGCTCCTGTATGCTCATGACCTGCTGCAGTCACAGCTCTGATTGGGCCTTTGGTGCTTTTGAAAATTGTATCCATAAGGTCAAATTCTGTCCCTAGGAACACACTGACATCAATGAGGGTGTATAAGGTATGTGTCTGGGCAGAATTTAGCCCTTACATTTATATTGAGAGTTCTGCATGGCTGGTAAAATAGCTTAAATCTGTGGGTAGGGGAGGTGGAGACTGAAGAGACCTTGTTAGTTAAAACTTGACACATTTAGGTAATGAAACAAGCTTTTGGAAAAGCTGAGAATGTAAATTTTGTGTGTGTGTTATGTCTGACCATAACCAACTGATATGTTTTTAACCACTACTGTCCGTGTCTACACAGAATAATGTAGTTGTGACAGGTTGATATCACAGAAACCCCCTTGGAGCTGCCACCTGGTGTGCCAAGACTACTCCTACCCCTGCTTTCCTGCCTTTTCCTGCTTGGGACTCCAGAATCCTGTCTGGTTTGAGCCAGACCCGCTAGCCTGCTGCAAACACAGACCCAGGTCTGAACCACATCCCCTAACAGCTGTAGGCTTGCCTGGAAGCAGCTTAGGAAGTGCTC
The DNA here is from genome assembly GCA_037349315.1 of Chelydra serpentina. Classification (NCBI taxonomy): domain Eukaryota; kingdom Metazoa; phylum Chordata; order Testudines; family Chelydridae; genus Chelydra; species Chelydra serpentina. The sequence continues at coordinate 4,660,034 of JBAIAC010000023.1, forward strand.
TTGCCTTTGACACCCAGGTGCCCAATTCTTAATGGGGTTCAAACCCTGAATACATCCGTTTTACCCTGTATAAAGCTTATACAGGGTAAACTCATAAATAGTTCGCCTTCTATTTCACAGATAGAGAGATATGCACAGCTGTTTGCCCCCCTCCAGGTACTAACACGTACTCCAGGTTAATTAATAAGTAAAAAGTTATTTTAATAAGAACAGAAAGTAGGATTTAAGTGGTTCCAAGTAGTAACAGACAGAACAAAGTGAATTACCAAGTCAAATAAAATAAAATAAAACACGCAAGTCTATGTCTAATCAAACTGAATACAGGTAAAAACCTCACCAGTTCCAGTAAACTTCCTTTTACAGGCTATGGTCCTCCTAGCCTGGGTCCAGCAATCACTCACACCCCATATTGTTCTTGTCCTTTGTTCCAGTCTCTTTCAGGTGTGTCGTTGGGGGGTGGAGAGGCTCTCTCTTTAGCCAGCTGAAGACAACATGGAGGGGCCTCCCAGGGGTTTAAATAGACTTTCTCCTCTGTGTGGATACCGCTCCCACTCCCTGTGTAGCATCCAGTTACAAAATGGAGTTTTGGGGTCACATGGGCAAGTCACATGTCCATGCACAACTCAGTTACCAGCCAAGCCACATTCCTGGCGAAGATCAGATGTGGATTGGTGTCTGCAAGCTCTATTGTCCGTTAAGTGTTTCTTGATTGGGCACTTAACCTGCACATTCCTTTCTCCAGACCCTGAGCAAATGCTCTTACTAAGGCTATGTAGACAACAAGCAAGTATACAACCAATATTCATAACTTCAACTACAAAAATGATACACGCATACAACGAGGAGGAATAGATTCAGTAGATCAGAACTTTTACAAAGATATGTTACATGGCACATGTAGCATACAACATATTCCAGTTATATCATATATACATCTATAATCATCTCCACATAAAGCCTTATGGGGTACACCATCACAGTAGTATTCAGAAATGTTAAATAATTGTGACAGGGCAAGGCCAGATGGCTATAGGAAAGTGGTAAGGAACCAGTATGTTCTTATTGGGATCTGGGAAGTGGGCGGGCGAAGCCCTCCCACTGCTAAAGGATCCCCCCTTTCAGCCTAAGGGGAGGGATCCACAGGACCTGGATACCAAGTAATTCCGGGGGACAAAAAATGAAAAAACAGGAACAGGAGTGCGGTCAAAGGGTCAAACGAAGTGAACCAGAAGGGGACACCGAGCAGAGAACCCCGGACAGTGCCCAATGCTCCTCAAAGGTGTCAAGGGAGCCAGTGGACGCTGCCCAGAGGAACTCTGCCCGGATGCGTGAACGAACAGAGGATCGAAAATAGGCCCCACAGTCACAGAAGCCTCCATCGGCCAACCTCCTCACCCTGGTTTTGTAGATGGCCAGTTTAGCTATGGCCAGGAGGAGGTTGACCAGGAGGTCCCGCGACTTCGTGGGGCCGCGGATTGGAAGTGCATAAATAAAAAGGTGAGGGGAAAAGTGCAACCAAAACCTCAACAAAATGTCCAAGAGGAGCCAGAACAGGGGCTGAAGCCTGGCGCACTCCAGATAAATGTGCGCCAGGGTCTCTCTCACACCGCAAAAGGGACATGTGTTGGGGATAGGGGTGAACCGCGCCAAGTACACGCCCGTGCTCACGGCTCCGTGAAGGAGCTGCCAACTGACGTCCCCGGTGGGCCTTGGGACTAAGGAGGAGTAAAGGCTGGCCCACCGGGGCTTCTCACCCTCTAGAGGTGGCAGGAGGTCCCGCCATTTCGTATCGGGGCGGGACGTGAGGGCGAGGAGATGAAGGGTGTGGAGCACGAGCGTGTATAGATGTTTCCTTGGCGCGGTCTGGAAGCGGATGGGCTGTAGTTCGTGCAGCCGGCTCACCGTGAAGGGACAGGGGACCCGGTTGGGTCCACGGGGCAGGGGCCCAATAAAAAGGTCCGGAGGGCTTGGGGTGAAGGGAGGGCGGGGCGTACCCTCTCGCAGGACCCAGTCGAGGTAAACCCGAGCAGCGGGTGGCAAAGCAGCCTTCACCTCCTGAAGTACGCGCCGGGGAGTACGAGGTCTGGAGAGCCCCATGCGCTGAGCAAGCGTCAGGGGATCCAGCCAGTCTCCCCGGTCGTAGTCCAGGAGGTCTCCGACCCTAGTGACCTCTGCCAGGACCAACCTCTGGCGCACCGAGGGGGACTCCGCCACCTGCACACGGAGCTGGGGGTTGTGTAGCAGGGGCTCCGCGAGGAGATCTGCCCCCTCGGTGGCCGCCACGGACCTGGTCGCTGAGAATAGCTTCCAGGTCCGGAGGAGGTCCTGGTAGAAGACCGGCAGCCCGTAGAGGTCTCGCGGAAGACCTCTCGGATGGAGATAAAGGAGCTGCCGGTCATATCGGAGCCCTCGGAAGCGGCGTAGGAAGGCGTGTGCCAATACGCTCCACGCCGGACTACCTGCACCATAAAGGAGCCTCTGCAGGGCCTGGAGACGGAAGACATGGACCTGAGTGTGTGGACACTTCAGGCCCTGCCCACCCTCCTCCAGAGGAAGATGGAGAACCCCTGCAGAGACCCAGTGCAGTCCTGACCAAAAGAACTCCAGAATCGACGTCCGGAGGTTGGCCAGGAAACCCGGGGCCGGGACCAGGGTGTTGAGCCGGTACCAGAGCATGGACAGGACTAATTGATTGATTACCAGTGCTCTCCCTCGAAAGGAGAGGCACCGGAGGAGTCCTGTCCATTTCCGGATCCGCTCTATCACCCTGCCCTCTAAACCTTGCCAGTTCTCCGGCGGGGATGGATGCGTGGCAGAAAGGTAAACGCCGAGATAGAGCAGAGGACCCGCGCTCCACCTGATGGCCTGAAGCGCGGGTGGGAGGGAGCTCGCCTGCCACCCGTCCCCTACCACCAGGCCAGAGCTCTTGACCCAGTTGACCCGGGCAGAGGAGGCCGCCGAGTAGATCGCCTGGCAAGCCTCCACCCGCACCAAGTCGCCCGGGTCCTGGACCACGAGGAGCACATCGTCGGCGTACGCCGACAGGACCAGCCGCAGCTCCGGCTCTCGGAGCACCAACCCCGTCAACCTCCTGCGGAGGAGACAGAGGAAGGGCTCGATCGCCAGAGCGTACAGCTGGCCCGAGAGGGGGCACCCCTGCCGTACTCCTCGCCCGAAGCTGACCGGCTCGGTCAGGGTCCAGTTGAGCCTGACCAGACACTCTGCGGAGGCGTACAGCACCTGGAGAAAACCCACAAACTGGGGCCCAAAGCCAAACACTCGCAGAGTGCTCAGGAGGTACCCGTGATCCACCCTGTCGAACGCCTTCTCCTGATCCAGAGACAGGAGGGCGAACGACAGACCATCCCTACACCCAAGCTCCAAGAGATCCCGGACCAGATACAGGTTGTCGAGAATGGTGCGGCCCGGGACGGTGTAGGTCTGGTCTGGGTGGACCACGTCCGCCAGCACGGACCCAAGCCGCAGCGAGATGGCCTTTGCTATGACTTTATAGTCCGTGCTGAGGAGCGAGACGGGACGCCAATTCCGTAAATCGCGGAGGTCCCCCTTCTTCGGCAATAAGGCGAGCACAGCTCGCCTGCACGAAAGAGGGAGGACCCCGCCCTGCAAGGACTCGGCCCAGACGGTGACAAGGTCTGGGCCGAGGATGTCCCAGAACACGCGGTAGAACTCCACGGTCAGCCCGTCCAGTCCCGGAGATTTATTAGTCGGCATGCGACGGAGGGCTTCCGAGAACTCGGCCAGAGTGAGAGGCAGCTCTAGCCGGTCTCGGTCGCCCGTGCTGACCGTAGGGAGTTAGTCCCAGAGCACTTTGCAAGCGTTAGGATCGGTCAGATCCGGGGAGAAAAGGCTCGCGTAGAAGGCCGTGGCCCTCCCGCACATCTCCACCGGATCCGTGAGGGGGGTGCCATCTTCTGCGAGGAGGCAGGTGACGTGTTTCTTAGCCCCCCTCTTTTTCTCCAGGGCGTAGAAGAAGCGGGAGCCGCGATCCATCTCCCGAAGGAGACGGATGCGGGATCGAACGAAGGCGCCCCGGGCCCGATGATCTTCCAGTTCCCGGAGCTCCTCCCGCTTCTCCCGGCACGCCCCACAGAGGGATGGATCCTCAGGGCTGGCGGCCAGACGCCTCTCCAGCTCTAAGACCTCCCGTTCCAACTGCTCTATTGTCGCATCCCTCCGTCGGCTGGCGCCCCGGGTGTAATCACGGCAGAAGAGCCGGGCGCGTACCTTCCCTAGATCCCACCATCGCCGCGCCGAGGGAAAAGCGTGCCGCTGCCCTCGCCAGGCCAGCCAGAACTCCCGGAAGGACGCCACGAAACCCACATCCTCCAGCAAACTGTTATTAAAATGCCAATAGGCCGGCCCCGGCCTCTCCGCGCAGAGAGAGGCCGTCACGGTAGCGAGATGATGATCAGAGAACGGGGCCAGCCGGACGCTGGAGGAGTGGGCCCGCGAAAGGTGAAAACGTGATAAATAGATGCGGTCCAACCGGGAGTGGTGCGACCGATGGGCCTCCACCCGGACAAAGGTGAAGGTTGAGCTGTCGCCCGGATGGTGGTCGCGCCAGACGTCCACCAGGGAGTGATGTTCGACAATCTCCCTGAGGACGTCCGCGGCGGCTGGGCACTGCTCGATCCCCGAGCGGTCCCGTTTTTCAAGGGTGTTGTTAAAGTCCCCGCCCAGGACCAGGCACTCGCGAGGATCCAAGGTGCCGAGGAAGGTGGACGCCTGCTGATAAAAACGAAGTTGTTCCGGGCCCGGTGTCGGGGCATAGATGTTGACAAGATTGACCACGAGCCCCTCCATACGGACCCGTAGGTGCAGCAGGCGGCCCGGCACAGCCTCAGCAACCCCCAGCACCTCAGGCCGTAGGTCGGGGGAGAACAAGGTCGCCACTCCAGCCTGGCGAACAGAGAGATGGCTGAAGTAGACTCTGTCCCCCCATTCCAGCCGCCAGCTGTCTTTAGCGGCTGGATCCGTATGGGCCTCCTGCAGGAACACTACAGAGTACCCCCCCTCCCGAAGGAAGGAGAGCACCTGGCTCCTGCGGAGACCCATCCTACAGCCCCGGGTGTTTAATGTTGCGAAGAGGAGAGATGCCATGAGGAGGGCTGGGGGGTATCCTTGCTGGCAGACTCGCTCACGGCCCCCATCGGGCCGCGTAACAATCCGTGACCCACCCCGTAGCTGAGTAGTGAGTCACGGAAAAGGCGGACCCGTTGGTAGGCCGTGGCGGCCTGCTTCCCAGTCCCTTTACCCTCCCCCATGAGGGCCCTCGCGGCCTGGAGGATTTGGTGGAAATCCCCCCATCGCTGGAGAGCGAGCTGTACTTTGTTGCGGGAGCCCCGGACGTCCTCCAGGAACTCCCGCAACTCCTCTCGCAGCGTATGGGGGGCCGGGGTTACTGGCTCCCGGCTATCGAAAGAAGGGGCCCCTTACACAGCCCTATGGCCCACCGAAACAGACAGGCAAGGGGCGGACCCTCGACGCAGCTCCCGCTGGGCCGGCACCTTAGGGCCCAACCCAAAATTCAGCTTAGTTGGGGGAGGCGGTGGAGGGAGAAGAGCAGCCTCTGGTGGGTCGGGACGAGGAAAGACTGGAGCCGCTCCCTGGGGGTCATCCTCAGTTAAGGGGAGGGAGACAGCCCCAGGGGCGGCAGTGTCACCACGGGAGGTGTAGGAGAGTGGGACGGCATCAGGGGCAGGGCAGGGATCAGAAGTAGGGGCAGGGAAAGGGACATGAGCAGGGCCGGGCTGAGGAACGGGTAGAGGATCCTGAGCCGCAGGAGCTGGGCCACTGGGAGGTGGCCTCTCTCGGTGTGGCTGAGGGATCTGGGAATTGGGAAGGGGACCCCCCACGATGCCGGGTTCTAGTATAATGGCTTGTGTTGCAGCCACGGCATCGGGAGGTGGACAGATATTTGCGGGGTCCCCGCCTGGGAAGGAGAACTGTCGTCCCACCCCAATGAGGGGTACCCCCTGGGATTCGGGTCCCGGCCGCAGGGCACCGGCCGTCGCTTCAGGAGGCTTGGTGGCCGTCAGCGAGGTGTCACTTGCGACCGGGCAGGTGGAAGAGCCCAGGGGACCCTCGGAGGTGGGAGCGGAACCGGCGGTCAAGGGGAGGGAGCATGGGGAGAGGGGGGAAAGGGGCACCGGGGTGAGGTCATTGAGATCGAGGCCTGCTGGTACAGGGTCGTCCTCCCCCTGGGTGATTGGGGTCAGACCCAGGGCCTCGATCTCCTCGTAGATGGAGGGCAGGTCACCTTCTGCCACCCCGGGGTTCTCTCCGCCAGCACCTGAAGCGATGCTCGGGTCAGGGCGCGCAGGGTCGACAAAGGGGGCAGAAGGGGCTCCTTCGGGGGCTTCCGAGGGAGGGGCGGTAATACCTTCCGGTGCTGCCACGTCTTTCCCAGCCGGTTCTGGCGGACAAAAGCCGCTCGGGGGCAAAGCGGAAGGCTCGGCATCAGTGCCCCCCTTCCTGGTCTTCCGGGGGGCTTCCGCATCGGTGGAAAGGAGCGGGGCTCGAGCCTTCCGCTTGCCCCGCTTCCCCTGTACTAAGGCCCAGTCCTCCATGGCTTCAGCTGGGGGCTGGCTAGTAAGGGTCGGGTCAAGGGGGAGGGGCGATTTCTTAGGGACTCGGGGAGGTAGTGGTGGGGCAGCATAAGGGAGAGAAAAATCTCTCTGGGGTGGGCCCTCTCCCACGCCCGGCGGTATCCCTGCCTCACCCTCCTCCACAGGCCTCAGCAGACTGTTCGCGGCGGGCCTCTCCCACTCGTCTGGGCACACTGGGGGAGGTACTCCCAGGGCCTGAGTGGGAGCAGCGGTGGACTGGGAAGGAGGAGGGGCGGCTCTGGGCACCAGGCATTCAGGGGCGCCGGCAATGACAGGGCCGACGCACTGCCGGGGCTCGGGGGTCTCGGATGCTCCTCCTTGCCGGGCCAAGGGACAGTCCCTCCGGACGTGTCCCATCGCCCGGCAGAGGTAGCACCGAGCCTCCCCCGTGGAATAATATATCCGGTAACGGGCCCCGTGATAGGGGACCATAAAGGACCCCTCGAGCGCCTCCCCGTCACGTGCAGCCGGCGGCATTTGGAGCTGCACCTGCCGGCGGAACGAGAGGATGTGACGGAGGGCGGGGTCTTTGCAGCCCAGTGGGAGAGGGCTGACTACAGAGATGGGTCTTCCCAGGGCGGAGAGGGCAGGTAACAGAGCGGCATTGGGGAGGAAGGGAGGGACGGAAGTGAGGACTAGGCGGATGCCCAAGTCCTCCAGCGGCTCTAGTGGGACGAACACGCCCCCCACTGCCAGGCCCTTCTCCACCGCCTCTTGGGCCGCGGCCTCCGATGCGAGGAAGAAGACTACCTTTCCATACATTTTGGAGGCCGCTACGATGGCTGTGGGCCCCACCACCCTCGCCAACGCCCGCACATAGGTTTCTACGTGGGGCGAGGCGGGTACCAGGAGGCAACGGACGCCATGCCTCCTGGTCAAGGTGGGAAAGGGGCCCCGGCCACTATAGATGGTAGCTGAGGCGGTGGGCGGGTTAGGTGACGTTGCGGCAGGTGGGGGGGTTGCCGCCACCTGGGCGTATGCCCTGGGGGCCGGGGGTGGGACACCCGTAGAGCTGGTAGAGGGAACAGCAGGGAAGGATGCCGTGGCGGTAGTGGCTGCCTCTGCCATAGAGGGCTTGGCCTTTGTCGCGGGGCCCTTACCCTTCTTTTTACCCTGGCCCTTCCTGCCGGTTGGGGGGGCTCCCCCAGGATCATGGGGGGCGAGGGACGTGGCAGCAGCGGAGGTCTCTTCAGAGTCCGCCGCTGCCGGTGCCCCAGCGGGGGCGAGAGCAGGTGGTTCGGCAGCGGCGGGTAAGGTAGAGGCTTGGGAGGGTGACGGGGGAACAGGCGGAGGAGGGGAGGCCGTGCCGTCTGGAGGGGCTTCTCCCTCCATATCGCCCGCCATGATGAGCAGGGGAGGAAGGGAAAACTCTTGAGAGGGGGGGTGAGGAGAGGAATTGGGGTGACCACTCCTCCCTGGTAGGCTGCAGGCAGGTGAGGAGGGCACAAAAAGTGGGGACAGGGTTCAGGGTTGTCTCGGACTAGTGCGGGGATAGGGTGCAGTCACCAACTCAAGCTGGGAAATCCGGCTCCTCTTGTTGCACTAGGGGAGGGGATGATAACACAGCATGGGGGTGCAGTGAGATAGGGTCAAAATTGAACAGGGGAGGGGCACAAGCGCATGGGAGGGGGCATGGGTTCACAAAAGCGGGGGGCTAATCAGGTCAAATGGAGCTTCAGGGGGAGGGAAACAACCAACTGGGAATGGGGCAGGAAACCAAGGGACTAGTTTCAGGGCTAGGGCAGGGCAAACAAACAAGGCTGCAGAGGGAGAGGGGCGGGGCGGGCAAAACTGAAACCAGCAAGGGGCTGGGACCAAAAAAGGAGAGGGGCCCAGATAGCTGCAAGGGGAAATGAGGCAGGTGGCAAGGGACAAAGCAAGGGGCGTGCTGATGGAGGGGGAGGGTCAGTCCAAGGGGAATGGGGAGGGGCACGTGCACCCACGTGCGCTTGTGCAAAGTCAATTGTTGGGCTGGCTGCTGCTTCAGGCCCAAAAGGTGGAAACGGGCTCGGCTAGCCAGGCAAGCGGCTGAGTCCAGAGGCAGGAACCGGGGCAAACGGTGAGCAGGCAGCAGAGGTGGTGGTGGTGGAGGAGGGGGCAGCGGTGGTGGTGGGGGTTGGAGGGGGCACAGATGAAGCAGGGGGCAGGCTCTACGCCACACCCCCTGTGCCCCTACAAACACAGTCAATACCCCCACCACTAGAGCACAGTTTGAAAAATTACTCAGTTCTTGGAGGCCCCCTCCACGGTGGTCTGCAGAGTCTCCGCCGATGGTCTTCCGGGTCTTCCTCCTCTGGGTACCAGCAGCTTCCTGGCAGCAAACAGGGCAGCAGCAGCAGCTCCAGCAACTCCAGGCGGTGGTCCGGTGGTCAGGCAGGACCCCTCACAGATGGTGGTGGTCACAGCAGTGGCTGGAGCAGGGGTCCCTCACACCCCTCCTCTGGGGAGAGGGCCAGCAGGCCCCCTCCCCCCCAAGGGGTTGCTGCAGCAGCAGGAGTAGCAGCAACCAAGGTGTTGGGGGGGGAGGGGGTTCAGCTGCCAGGCAGCCAGCAACCAGAGAGTAGAGTAATGGGAGGGGTGCCTGGCCCAGCCAGGGGAGAAGCTGGAGCAGCAGCAAACAGCAGCTGGGAGGGCCCAGGGCCAAACAGCAGCTGGGAGGGCCCAGGGCCTAGCAGCAGCCCCAGCAAAATGAGCAGGAGCAGCAGTCCTCTACCTCCTTCCCGGCCAGAGGGCTATAGGAAGTGGTAAGGAACCAGTATGTTAGCCCCAGGCTAAACAAATCCCTGATACCTTATGGCAGTTGCTCCAGGTTAATCAAGACACCCGGGGCCAATTAAGAACTTTCCAGAAGGCAGGGAGGTTGATTGAGACACCGGCAGCCAATCAGGGGCTGGCTGAAACTAGTTAAAAGCCTCCCAGTGAGTCAGTGAGGCGCGCGTGTCAGGAGATGTGGAGGGAGGTTGCGTGTGAGGAGCTGGGAGCAAGAGGCACTAGGAGCTGAGAGTAAGAGGGCGTACTGCTGGAAGATCCTGTGGTGAGGATAAAGAAGGTGTTGGGAGGAGTCCATGGGGAAGTAGCCCAGGGAGTTGTAGCTGTCGTGAAGTTGTTCCAGGAGGCACTCTAAACAGCTGCAGTCCACAGGGCCCTGGGCTGGAACCCGGAGTAGAGGGCGGGCCCGGGTTCCCCCCAAAACTCCCAACTCCTGATCAGACACAGGAGGAGTTAACCTGGACTGTGGATTCTACTAGAGGGGAAGATCTCTGAGGCAAGCAAAATCCGCCAATAAGCGCAGGACCCACCGAGGTAGAGGAGGAACTTTGTCACATAATGTATTATCTGATATGTTCACCAGTCACAAAGACAGTCTAAATATTATTTACTAGACTGTGCTAGACAGTCTAACTGTACTATTTATGATGATGTTTTTGTCATTTTTATAAGAATCATACCTAGTTTACATAGTGTTTTTCATTAATAGATCTCAAAGCATTTCAGTCTTTTAATGTATTTATCCTCTTACAACCATGTAATTCTCATGCACCTATCTTAAAAATACGTATTTGTTTTTATGATAAGTTTTGCATAAATGATTTCCTTCTTTTCTTAGCAAGATGTACCTCTTCCTGGATACAGTTGTGCTATTGTTCCCATCGGTTTCCTTGGACCCCAGAACACAACTATGTGCCATGTTATTGCAGGACAAGCAGAAACAACCAGTTTTGGCTCTCTGCCATTGCACTCATTTCATTTCACTCATTTTCATCTTAAGTGCAAACTGCTCTTTGCTTAGCAAAAATAAGATGTGTGTGTCAAAGCAGGGAGGGTGACAGTATGAGCTGAAACTCAAAAGGGCACATTCTGCTCACCAGGACATGTTTTCATGAGCTGATTGTCACCCATGTGATCTGCTGACTAAGACTCACCAGGGAAAAGCAGTTCATGCAGGGATCCACCCTGAAGCTTCAGGTGGTGGAAAATTAGCAAGATTCCTTTGTCTTTATTTACATTGTGTTGGGGGAAAATATATTGAGCATGTTTTATCTTGTCAGGGAAGGGTGAGAAGGACAGGGTGGAGCCAAGGATTGTTATCAGAACAGGGATTGTTTAGTGGTTCATACTGTGGAGAAAGAATGTGATTTATTATTGTGTCTTTCCCCTTTGAGCTGTCTATCTAAATAAAAGGAGGCAAATAAACACATTACAAGACATAGGAGCACCATCCAGGAGAAGGAGGTTGTGAGACTAATAAGGAGGGACTATTTGAGGAGGCAGAGTTTAAAGGAGTGATTTGAAGGAGGACAGAAAGGCTGCTTGGTGGTTCTGAGGGTAAGGCCCTAGGCTGAATCTCAGCCTGGGTTCAACTCCTAACTCTGCCACAGACTTCCTTTGTGTCCTTGGACTACTCACTATGCCTCAGTTCTCCATCGGCAACATGGAGTTAATACTCCCATTTCCTCCAACCATTGCCTTCCTTGTCTGTTTAGATGTTAAGCTCTTTGGTCAGGGGATTGTCTCTTACCACATTGATATATGGTGCCATGGATATATGGTCCCTCCTACCTCAGTTGGGTGCCACTGTACTACAAAAAAAAGACAGACACTTCACAGGTGTATTGAAAGATTTCCAAAACCACTAGATCTTATCTTCTCACGGTGTGTGAAAAGGAGAGAGAAAACATCCCCCCTGCCCTTATCTAGAGAGGTGGCAGTGGAACTGGCATCACTGAATTTGCCTGAGTAAGGACTGAGTAAATTCCTCAGAATTTGATTCAACTGGTTTCTGTAACACTGCTGTCATATGTTCCTTGCCCATCTGATCAACAAAGTAATCTTAGATGTAGGCCCCAATTCTGAAAGAGAACCATGTGAGCAGACCATTGTGACTACAAGGAGCTCCGTTGTCTTCAGCAGAACACCAGGAGGGCTCATGGGGTTCTCCTTGCAGACCCAGGCCAGGTCTTGCATGCAGTGATAGCCATGGATGGAAGCATAGAGAGCACAAGGAGTTTGCCAACCTTTCATTCCTGTGAAAACAGGGGGCCTTATAAAAGTGCTCGCCTACTTTGGAGAGAGGGGATATAAAGTTGGGTTTGGCAGATGTTGGGTAGTGAATCCTAAAAATATTATCTCAAGCCATTGCCCAATCAGGTTTATGTCCTTTAGGCCAACTGATGTTTTCTTGAGAGCAAGATCACAAAGGTTTTTTGTCTTTGTCAGGAATAACCTAGCAGAGCTTGGAGTTTACCTCATTGCCTGAAAACTTTGAGTGCATTATTCATAGCAAACATCGTATCCAACTTCTTGTCATTTGAAGCTAGCTGACTGTTTAAGCTGAAGGTATTCCATCCAATGGGCTGATAGAGAACTATGTGCCATGACTATTGCTCTGAGAAGTTGCTATTTGTTATTTGCTCTTCCTGTTGTGTAATTGCTCGCCTGTGACATATACTTTTATTTCTGCTTCCTAACTGGATGATTCCTAACCCCACATAGGCCAGTGAATGCTTCTGGCATGAATAACCCATGAGAATATATATACTCACAAGCATGTGTGTGCAAATACTTGTGACACATTCCTCTGGACAAAATTTCACTATTAAATGTTTGAAAAGAGAGTCTGTCGTTCTTAGGGTTTTATACTAGCACTTGTCACGCTAGCATCTGAAGGCTCCCACTTTATACCGGTAGAGCAAGGTCTCCAGTGGGTTTTATGGAATTTTCAGCTCTTCTCCAGTTAGGGGAATCTCCACTTGGGGATAGCAGAGGTGCAGTGAATGATGTTACAAATATCACTGAAGCAAATTCATGCTGATTATTTGAACGAACTATGTTTCGGAGTTTTTTGAAGTATTTGCCCAATTCTAATTGCCTGTCTTTAGGCTTTATTGTTAGCCCTGCAGATCTGAGAGCACAACCCTCTCGATATTCCAACCCTAACCAGTGTCACTTAGTGTCTCCCATATGAGATATGCTGCAGCTGTCTGAAATCTGACCGCTCTTCCTTTGCTTAAAAATCTGATGAGCTGGTACATTGAAAGTAGCCTAAAAAAATGTCAGGGGACTAATTAAATCAAAATTAAGAGACTGATGTCCACTGACTTTCTCCACTTTTATGTCAACATAGTCCATATTACTCTAGAAGGAATTAGCTAACTTAGATTTAAATGTGGAAGTGGCAGGCTAGATCAAATTGGCTCATCTTTTTTAGTGAGGATCTTTTCTCTCTCAACAGCAGTTCCGGATTAGATTGATTGCATGTTGTATACCCTGCTTTCAAATTAAGATTTTATTGTGCACTAAATGGAGCACAAAAAATGAATATTAAATCGTTTTTATTTTAATTGAAACAGGGTTTGTTTTTAGGCGTGGTACTTGACAGGGGACTTTGTCCAGAAATAATAAATATATATATATATATACGGTACATTAATCTGTCAGGGCAGCAGGTGGTGAATTGCCAAAGGGATTTTGGCTTTTGTTTAACTGAGGATGACTGCAGAAAAATAGGGACGGTGACAACACAACTTCACAGTTTGCCAGAGCTAGGAATCCAAATACAAGCTCTTTTACAAGACTCATTGGGCCCCCAATGAAACCTAATTTCATGGATAATAAGCTCTGATAGAAATGTAGGGCTGAATTTGCACCCTTTCATCTTACAGTGTGCAGCAGAACTCTCAGCATAAAGGCATTCTGAGTTGTGCTTTTGCATTTTAGAGTCCAAGCGCCATGTATAAAGTTGCCTCTATTTCTCGAGCTCCGGGGGGAGGTGATGATCTGACTGTCCTACATCCTGAGTAACTCCATTGACTTATCACAGTTACCCAAGGGTACATAAGAGCAGAATATAGCCCTGTTCATGCTTGTGATTTTCAGCAGTACTCAGCACTGCCATAATCCAGCCTCTACTGAATTAAATGGTAAAACTCCCATGGACTTTAATGGGAGCATAATTAAGCCAATATGGGTAAGTACTTTTAAAAATGCCACTCCACGGCTCTGCAAGAGGTTGGTTCATCTGCACAATGGCCCTGAGCTTGATTTGTCATCATGCCAGTGAAGAGAGTTGCAGTTGCAAGGACTCTACATAGAGCCAGGTGGCTGCCCAATATACACAAAACTGTCTATGGCCCTGTGAGAGGGTGTCTAACCCACACAGGCATAGAAGGGGTTAACCATGCCCTGTCCTGGAAGGAACAATGGAGGTGAGTCCTCCAGGTGGCCCAGAGAGGCTGTGTGGAGCACAAACGATCAGGAAGGAGTTGCAGGGAGTAACCAATCTGGGCCCTGCAGACTCAGATAAAAGAGAGCTGCAAGGCACCATAGCATCAGTTGCTGCTGGGAGCTCAGGGAGAAAGGACTGTGTCCCTGGAGGGCAGGGAGAACTGTAAGCACCTTGGACAGAGCAGCTGCTGGCAGGGACCATGGGAGCTCCTGGCTGGCTGTGGGACTGAGCTGCTAAGTACCCTGAAGTGAGGGCAAAAAGATGCTGTGGCCACAGGGAAGTGGCCCAGGGAAATATAGCAGAATTAGTGGAAGTTAAAGAGACACAGCAGGAGGTGCTATTTATAGGGTCCCTGGGCTTGGATCTGGACTAGTGGGTGGGCCCAGGTCCCCCCCACTCACCACTGGGGAAGCGGCTAGATAATAGGACTGTGATACGCACCCTTGGAAAGGGGAAACACAGATGGTGACCTAACCGGAGAGCTGAGTCACAAAGAAGATGCCGCAGTTCCAGAAGCTGAGAGAAGAGCTGTAGACAGAAGCAGAGACAGAGTGACAGTGTGAAGACCACAGGCGTGGACATCGGCTTCGCGGTAATCCCCAGAGCTACAACAAGGAGGTGCTGGTCTGAAGGTGAGGGCTTCACCCTGTGACAGTCCCCAAGGTGCCGTTGAAGCAGATGGGTATAATTGGAGCATAGCAGTGCACCAGCCACACCACTTTTCCTCCTGGATTGACCCCAACACACCAACTCCTGAAGTGAGAAAGATGCTAAATATTTAATATTAAGTTTCTTTGTTCAGAGTTCCTGGATTTAACACATGACTCAGATCATATCAGCAAATGTAAGGCTAACTGCAATCAGGACAGATGTTATGTACTACATATGCTGGAAAATTATTTGAATTGAAAGCTGTAGTTACCTCAATTAATATGACTCAGCATTTAGTGTCACTTTGGATTTGTGTTGTGGTTCCTTTCCCCCTTATTACAACAGAGAAAGGATGAAAGGGAAAATTCTACCATATGGCTTGTGTTACCTACGAGTGCACAAAACCAGGTTGCTATTTATGTGAGTGCTACGGGGGTCATGCTGTCCTTACTCTCCGGCACACTTTCATGTGTAATTGGAGATTCTCTGCCTCTTTATGCTTATGTATGTTGTGATGTCTAACATTTGTGTAAGAGCTTCCCCAGGCATGGCAAATCACTAAGAAGATACAGGGGAAAGAAGGTAGCTTGCAGAGTTAGGGCCATACTGAGAAAGGCTTATTCCCATGCAAACAGGCCCATTGGAGGCAGCAGAGTTTTTTATGTAAGTAACTCCTCACCAGGGTGAGTAGGTGGTCTGCAACTGTCCCGTTATTTATCCAGGTGCTGATGGGGGGAGGAGACACCCAAAAGAGCCCATCGGTACAAGATGGGATTTCCTCCAAAGTGCTCAGCACTGGGCTAATTCTGCTCCCATTGAAATCACTAGCACAGCTCCCATTTGACCTCAATGGGAGCAGAGTTAGAATTCCGAGAATCCCTCCCACAATAAATACAAGACCATTCCCACAATGTCCAATGAGTAAGCACTAAATTAAGGATTAGGAACTTTATTTTGTTTTATTATAACCCCCATTTCCCCTCGCTTTGTACCTTTGTAAAGGTACTTTTCCCTGATACTCAGAATCAATACTCTGTTTTTGAAACAGCCGATGTACAGCTTTGTTTTCCAAAGTACTTTAGCTGCAGTTTTTGGGGAAGGGACTTGGACTGGGTTTCCATCCACTAACAGAGACATGTTGTGGCCTGTCTCACTGTGAGAGATAAAGTTAATTAGCCGCTGACAGCACAAACAGGCCTTAGAGAGATTACACACTGCTAGGTTTTTATGATGGAAAAAAAAAGCAATGAATTGAAGTTGTGGTCTACAGTGGACAAAAGACACCAAGGTAACAGATGCTGGATATGCCAATGGCCTCCTTTTACTCACTCCTGCTGAAAAACTAATGTAAATAAAAATTAACTACTGAAAGAAAGAAAAAACGACAAAGGGATTCATCTGAAAGAGCCACCGGGCATGCTCTATCCGTTCTACAGACTTAAACTGCAAAGGATTTTAAACTCCAAGGGATAGATCCTCAGCTCACAGTCAGTGGAGCTACACTGATTTACGCCAATAATAATCTGCCCTCATGTGCCAAATTCTCCTCTCATTAACAGTGGCGCAGTCCCGCTGAAGCCATTGAAGTTGCGCCAGTATAATTAAGGAGGTGGGATTTGTCCCCAGCACCTTCCCTGAGCATTACATGTCACCTAAATAAAAATAAATGAGACAATAAAATGGTTTTCAAATATGCTAAGTGGGGACTGGACTATTCCAACAGCAGTTAACATCGAGAATAGGAGGTGCTTTGCATATGAAAATGTAGAACTCTGAGCTTCCACCAAGACACAAGCCTTTAGTAGTGGTGAAATTCCTGTCTCATTATTTAAAACTTCAAAACAGGCTGGCAAGAAGGGCCAAAAACAGAAGATCCTGTGTTTTGCCAGTTAAGGTAGGTCTAGAGAGAGTCAAATGCAAGCTCTGCCCAGCCCTTAACTCTTCTGGCAGCTCATAAATTCTGGTCTGGAGCTCAGTGGTAGGTGAGGAGCTCTCTGAGCAGGGAGAGAAATGATGCTTCCCCAAATAGATTGTAAATAGACAGATGAATGGCCAATTGGGGACGCAAATGCTGCTGAATACTGTATTTGCTTAAAATCTATTTGCTTAAGGAATCCAGAGCTAAACCAATGGAATGGCCAATAGGGAAAGCCAACTGGAGGCTATAAATAGTGGTCCCTGGCAGAATTGCTTAGAAGAGCAGCTAAAAAGTATTGACTGAAGGACCCTGAGGAACACTAGCAAAGATCTGTAGAAAGCAGAAGGGTGGGTGTAAGGCACAAGCTGGATTTGCGATATGTATCTCTAGCTGTAATTCTGCAAGTTTAGGTAACTTGAGAGTTACAGAAAATCTGCAAATAGCTTTGGACATGACTGAAGCCAGGTCTAGGTCATGCTTAAACCTTCGAACATCTCTCTAAAGATTAGCTAGGGTCTGTTGTGGGGAATCAACTTACAGCACTAGGAAATGAAAGCAAGTAATACTGTATAAACAAGCTGGATATGGTAACACTAGGTTGGCTACAAGTCATGTGGTAGCCACCTAAGATGGAACTCAGAGAGAACACTACTTAGGAAGAAGCTATTAATCTTGCTGCAGAAAGCTGACCATGGCCTTTCACTCTGCTAAGCCCAGGCAATGAATGAACATGCTAATGTGAGTTAAGTATACGATTTTGTGACTGTTTGGAATCAGTGTGGCAAGTTGTGACTGATGTAGAAAATGAAAAAGTCCCGGTCCCATATAGAGACCAAACACAACAAAAACCATGCACTTGAACATGCTGCGTTTGTCCAATACTCATAAATTCTCTACTTCGTCTTCTCTACGTGCTAGGTTTGGTGACTACACAGTCTTAGGTAGATTATCTCCAGCAATAACTGAGAAATTCTGAACAGGCTTATTTTATCCAGAATCTGGTTTTTGTTGTGCATGTCACTGATGGGAAAAGGAAGGAGCTGCAGGGTTTCTCCACAGTACAAACCATTGTCAGTAATTGGGAAAATATGCTGAATCTTCACCTCTCTCCCCCTCCTCTTACTTTTCTGTTTTCTTGCTGACATACAAACATCAAAAAATTATATTCAGGATGAGATCATGTCACAATGACTCAGTCTGAATATTACCATATGGTTTTAGAAGTTTTGTTGGCTCCCACATTGGAAGCAGTTTAAGTTTTCCAGAAGCTCAGTGGCCCAATTTACGAAAAGAAAACAAAAAAACAAAAGTTTTGGACCAAATTAATCCTTGGTGCAGTTCCAGGGAAGTCAACAGAGCTACACTAAGGCGAATTTGGCACTCTATTTCATACAGACATATACCTAATATACTGCATAAGAAACAGCAGTAACATCTGAAAACAAGAAATGAAGCAATGTATTTTACAAACAAAAAGAAAGAAAACAGATGCCCCAATTTAAACAAGAGTCAGCAGCACAATTTATGATCCATTTAAGTTTGTCTATGTCTGTATTTCACCTACTGCATCAAGAAGAAAATAATGTGGACATTCCCCCAATAAAAACATTCAGAAACCTCAGAAATATAATACTCATATTTAACTTTGCCACAAATTGTAATGAGATATAACCTTACATATATATGTAGATTCCAGGTCTCAGCTATTATTACCAAACATTGAGCCCACTGCTATGATATTCTTTATAGTTACTGCATGCATACTTTGGTGTCTGCTATACTGAGTCCTTTCCAGAATTATATGACCTTGATTTACTCAAGAAATCACTAGCAAAATCCTTCCTCCAGAAAGTCCATCCTATTGTATATATGAGACAAAAACGTGGCAAGGCAATATAATGTTATACTGTCCCATAACAGGTACAGTCATGAGCTGTATATGCTTACACCTTAGCATTCCACATATCACAGATAGCTGCTGTGATACAGTCATACAGATATGCTTTCTTAGTTCAAACCAGACCTTTCCCCTGAGTTATAGTTCTTGAGCTTTTTGTTCCTCTGCTCCTACTTTTCCCTCACAAGATCCTGTGTCCTATAACTTAATAATAAAATTATAAGTGGAATATCATTACTATTCTTCTGTTGGCTTCCAGCCGCAGGATTTCTAGTATTTTCTAGTATTCTAGTATGATGGGATCTACCATATCCAGATCCAGAACTTCTGCAATCAGTTCCTCTACCAATTCAATATGGCTCAGATCTCTGGTATCCCCAGGTCAGTGACTAGGTTTTCCAGTAAAGTTGCACATTTTTTTCCACACAGTCCTTTAAATGCTTTATGCCAACTTTTTCAAAAGTGCTTTAGATAATTGTCCTCGGTGGTGTGTGGTGGATGCAGAGCAGGTTTGAAAATCTGACTCCATCAAGTAAGTGACTAAATGGAAAAGAAACTTTTTCGAAAATCTGGACATTAATTTAAGCACCTATGTGGGAGCTGTTGGATGCTGAGCTCTTTTAAAAACCTGGCACTCTTATAGCAACGTCTCCAGATGGGTTATCAGCAAGGATTGAATCCCCTACCTCTAGATAGAAAAGAATGAACATGTACTGCCTGAACTCAAGGACCAGGGGCCAGATTTACAAAGATATTTAGGCCCCTGGTAGGATTTACAAAAACACCCAACTATGTCAATGGGAGTTAGGTGTCTAACCAGCTTAGGCACTTTCCAAAATCTCAGTAGGTATCTATCTGCATCTTTAGGCACCTAAATACATTTAAAAACTGGCCCCAGGTCCATTAGCTCAAAGGCAGTAGCAGACTCAAACCTCTCTGTGTGATCTAGCCACTCATCATGATCATCATCATGGGAAATCTAAAAAGGCATGGCCTTCTTTCAGCTCAAGTGCCCTTCTCTCTCTCTCTCTCACTAGGTTTTTAAGACGGTCTGACAGTATATTCAGTTTATGTTCATCACTGGCAATCTTATTGTGCCACTGAAGCTTTTGGTGCCCCCACAATTGCTGGCCATGTAGTGGCATTACTTGGTACACACACTTTATTAATGACTGCAGTTTAAAAGCTGCTGGAAAAATTATCTACAGCTGCATTGTTGACCTTGGTTTTGGTGGGACCTTACACTGTGATGATGGTAAAATGTCCACAGTCAGTAAAGAATCAGACACTAATAAGTTGTTAATTAATCACCCACCAACCCTGTAATGCTTGTCAAGCATTGGGTGAAAGTACAATGGCCACCCCTTTCTAGAGTAACCTGTTAGGACAGTCTGAGAATGAAAGCATATTGTCCTCAACTTTCTTTTCACTGCTTCCTGGCCAGCGCTTTTCAGGCTGGTTCAAAAGGGGATAGCTTTAGCTGTTCTGGACAATGTTCAAACATTCCAGGCACCAATTATTTTATGTTTTCCACCAATTCACAGGATACCGGAATGGACCTTTCACAAAGTTTCATTGGTCATGTTTTTCCCTAGTGGCAGAAAAACTCTTAGCTGTTTCAGCTACAAAGACAATAAAGCAGATTGTCTCAGGTGATCAGCTTCGGTTATAAATACCCTCACACTGTGACTGTACTAACTCTGAAGGTTTAGCAACTAGAGGGAGACAAAGCGACACTGTGTTAGTGTTATTAGTGTTGAGTTCAGAAAAGGTATGTTCATGGAGTTTCAAATTTCTTTGTTGCAATCAACACACACTAAAAAAATCTTGGAAAAATAAAAGCTTGTTGATAGATTAAAAAAATGCTGGAAAAAATGGATAAGCACCCTTCCATGCGAATACTCAGACCACTAGTACTGGCAGAATAAATATGGTACAAGAGTGACCAGAAAGATCCGAAGCACAGCAAATGATAAGCAGGGACGAATTCAATTCATCGTGAAAACAGAAAGACAAGAGAAAAAAGTTGCCAAAAATTAACATTTTGACAGAAAACAGGCTTCTCCGTGATAGTAAATTAGACAGTGCCCTGCCAAAGTGTAAACTATTTGCATGTCTTTTCTCTCATTTCTCTCTCTTTCAGGGGTGATGAATGGAATCAGTTCTTTATTTCCTATCCACTTCCTGTGTTAAGGTTTTTTCCCATTAGTAGGTTCTTATGGAGTTTATTTTCCATCGTGTCATCCTGTTGTTCTTTAGATGACTCAAGCAACCCTCCATGTTGCCCATCTGCTGCAAAAGCAGCTCCAACAAGTCTTCATTAATCTCACTGATAATATCTAGTTAAGGTCTGTAGAAGATAATGGGCTTGATTTTGATCTGACGCTGGGTTTATATCTGTAAATCCATTGCCTTCAATGGAGTTAATTCTGGTTTACAGCAACATGTGAAAGATCAGAATCAGGCCCCAAACAGCACTTTCAGAGCTCAAGATTGATGGTGATGTCTACAAAGCCATCTGATTAAAATGGCAGATGACGGGAAGGGAAAGCTAGATAATTATATCTGGAGCTTCTAAAAGTTTGATTGGATCTATCTGTCTTGTTAATCTTCTAGATGCACTAGTGCTGTAAAATCCAGACTTAAAACAAACCCCTCCATGGAGAACTAAATGAAAACTAAAAACCATGCAGAAAACAATCAAAATACCAAGTGAAGAGGGATTTCCACCCATAGGCAGATAAGGGAGACCAACCAACCTGCTGCCAGTCTCTCCCCTTGTTGGCATTATTTCTAGCAGATTGTGTAGGCTAAACAGTCAAGTCAAAATGATGAAGATTCCAATTCACGTCTCACACTGGAGTAAATCAGGAGCAAGCCCATTAAAATCAGTGGAGTTAAACTTGGGCAGTATGAAAATCAGAATTAGGCCTGAAGTTTTTGTTGTTTGTTCTGTTACATGCATTCCCTCAAATGCCTTGATCGGGACCAAAATTAAGAACTCTTGCTTAGGATCATAACCAGACAGGGGGGATTTGCTCAGATGTTCAACCCTTGGACAACCTCGCTGAAGCTTTGTATCTCTGTATGACCTTAATACCCAACAGTGTGGCACATGTGTTAAAGCACTGCCCCCTATTTCTTTGCCAACAATAAACACCAAAGAATTCTGAGTTTAGTACCAAATTGAAAAATAACATTGAAAATGATTCCATCTTCTGAATAGTACCTCATCATAACTCAAATATTAATTACATGGAAAGCATTAGCCAGCTCAAGGACTTGGTAATAGGGCACTGAGTTTTACTTCTGAGTCACTGATTTGAATTTGACCCAGGCTGATAATGTTCATGGCCAATTGATGACTGTTTGGGTGGGTCATCCTTAAGAAACAAGGATTGTCTCAATCCAATTCTTAATGAGCAGGTATCATTACATTTTACACTAATTGGCATGCTTGTTTTCAAGGTCAATAAGAAGGTAAGAACATAATGGAAATAGACAATAGAACTGGTGTTAAGAAACAAGGATTGTCTCAATCCAATTCTTAATGAGCAGGTATCATTACATTTTACACTAATTGGCATGCTTGTTTTCAAGGTCAATAAGAAGGTAAGAACATAATGGAAATAGACAATAGAACTGGTCTCTCCAGCTCAGAGTTCAGGGGCAATATAAAGAAACGTGCCTGGATTCACTACCGGGCAGTTTTGTTTTATTGGGTGGATAAGGACTATAGTCTGTAAAGCTTTCACTCGGACATTTCTTTTCTATTAAATATACAAGTATACAAATTAACAATAATTTACTTGAAACAAGCCTTTATTTTAATATTTCAAATTGCCTTTTAATCAGGGGTGGGCATACTACCGCCAGCGGGCTGTTTTTATCTGGCCTGTAAGCTCTGGCCGGGGGAGCGGGGCCGCGTGCTTGCTGCGCTCTGCCCGGCGCTCCGGGGGAGCGGGACCGCAGACATGCCATGCTCCGCCTGGCGCTCCGGGGGAGCGGGACCGCGGACATGCCATGCTCCGCCTGGCGCTCCGGGTGAGCGGGACCGCGGACATGCCATGCTCCGCCTGGCACTCCGGGGGAGCGGGACCGCGGACATGCCATGCTCTGCCTTGCGCTCCGGGGGAGCGGGACCGCGGACATGCCATGCTCCACCTGGCGCTCCAGGGGAGCGGGACCGCGGACATGCCTGCATTAGACACCTACTTAATATCTCTTTATAAAAGAATCAAGCATGTCATTCCAATCATGTAAAAGTCAGATTCAAAATGTTTTATTCATTTTAATGGTAAGAAATTCTCTCAAACTAATGGCAAATGCGAATATTCTGGCATGTCTAGATGTTCAGCAACTTCTGGCCTCGCTCTTCAGATAAACTCCTGCAACATTTTTATCAGTCGATGTAATCAACTTCATTTTGGCAAGAATATAAAATAGAGCAATTTTGGAAATGTACTTGTATTACATTTAACAAAAGAAAAATACCCCAGAAGTTTTCAACTAGAAAAATTAAGCAACGAAAGGCATGTTTCAAACCATTCTTTGAAAAAGTGTGTGCTTGACTC
Organism: Chelydra serpentina; assembly: GCA_037349315.1. Classification (NCBI taxonomy): domain Eukaryota; kingdom Metazoa; phylum Chordata; order Testudines; family Chelydridae; genus Chelydra; species Chelydra serpentina. The sequence goes on from JBAIAC010000023.1 coordinate 4,682,931, forward strand.
TGCTTTTTGAAAATTCCCTCCTATAAATATCAGTAACTGTTGCCATATCAATGAAATCAGATTAGGTAAAGCACTGAGATTTAGGATGCAGACACTGCTCAACCTGCTGGAACCCTGATTTAGGATGTGATCATCCTTTGCTGAAAGACCTATCTGACTGAATTTGTGATTTATAGATCATATTTAAGATGAAGAACCACAAACTAACCCACTTATCATCTTAGAATAAAACAGAAACATTTTCCTTGGCTTTTTTGAATGAAAGAAAATGTTCCTTCAAGTCAGCCTGGGTAGATATTCAGCACACACATTTTTTTCCACTTTTTTAAAGTTATGAGTGTCAACAGTATGCTTTAAAAAGAAAGAAGAGGATAAGGGGCCAACTCCAGGGCTGGCTCATTGCTGATAGGCCCAGGGGAGGTGGATGGAAGTCTGGGGAATGCCCCTGCAAGGGAACAGGAAGATGAGAGCAGGAGAAAGAGACACAGGGATATTTGGGTGGGCAGTGTAAATAGATTGGGAGGAAATGATTGTAGAAACACATACAGTTCCCCAAGGCATCTTTTTTTTGCAGCTCAGAGTCTCTGTTCCTTACAGCAAGTGGTAAATCTTGCCATCCTTAGCTTACAATTCAGACAAAACTGCCTCTGGTGTTAGGATTTCATTAGCCCTTCCTGGGACAAATACATCCCTGGAGACCATGGCAATGCACCTTCTAACACTGGAGCTGAATCTGAGCTCCTATATTTGTATTCTTCAGTCTTATTGTGTGTTAATGGGGCATTATTAAAAGCCAGGGTGGGCAAACGTTTTGGCCCGAGGGCCACGTCGTTGTTGTGAAATTGTATGGAGGGCCGGGTAGGGAAGGCTGTGCCTCCCCAAACAGCTTGGCCCCTTCTCCCTCCCACTTCCCACCCCCTGACTGCCTCATGGAGGGCCATGAACTCTCACAAAATTAACAATTCAAGCCCGCTGTCCCGCTCCCCCGGCCGGAGCGCGGCATGCCTGCAGTCCCGCTCCGCCGGAGCACCGGGCGGAGCGCGGCATGGCCACGGCCCCGCTCCCCCGGCTGGAGCTTACAGGCCGGATAAAAACGGCGGTAGTTTGCCCACCCCTGATTAAAAGACAATTTGGAATATTAAAATAAAGGCTTGTTTCAAGTAAATTATTGTTAATTTTTATCCTTGTATATTTAATAGAAAAGAAATGTCCGAGTGAAAGCTTTACAGACTATATCTTAGAATCATAGAATCTCAGGGTTGGAAGGGACCTTAGGAGGTCATCTAGTCCAACCCCCTGCTCAAAGCAGGACCAATCCCCAAGTCCTTATCCACCCAATAAAACAAAATTGCCTGGTAGTGAATCCAGGCATGTTTCTTTATATTGCCCCTGAACTCTGAGCTGGAGAGACCAGTTCTATTGTCTATTTCCATTATGTTCTTACCTTCTTATTGACCTTGAAAACAAGCATGCCAATTAGTGTAAAATGTAATGATACCTGCTCATTAAGAATTGGATTGAGACAATCCTTGTTTCTTAAGGATGACCCACCCAAACAGTCATCAATTGGCCATGAACATTATCAGCCTGGGTCAAATTCAAATCAGTGACTCAGAAGTAAAACTCAGTGCCCTATTACCAAGTCCTTGAGCTGGCTAATGCTTTCCATGTAATTAATATTTGAGTTATGATGAGGTACTATTCAGAAGATGGAATCATTTTCAATGTTATTTTTCAATTTGGTACTAAACTCAGAATTCTTTGGTGTTTATTGTTGGCAAAGAAATAGGGGGCAGTGCTTTAACACATGTGCCACACTGTTGGGTATTAAGGTCATACAGAGATACAAAGCTTCAGCAAGGTTGTCCAAGGGTTGAACATCTGAGCAAATCCCTCTTGTCTGGTGATCATCCTAAGCAAGAGTTCTTAATTTTGGTCCCGATCAAGGCATTTGAGGGAATGCATGTAACAGAACAAACAACAAAAACTTCAGGCCTAATTCTGATTTTCATACTGCCCAAGTTTAACTCCACTGATTTTAATGGGCTTGCTCCTGATTTACTCCAGTGTGAGACGTGAATTGGAATCTTCATCATTTTGACTTGACTGTTTAGCCTACGCAATCTGCTAAAAATAATGCCAACAAGGGGAGAGACTGGCAGCAGGTTGGTTGGTCTCCCTTATCTGCCTATGGGTGGAAATCCCTCTTCACTTGGTATTTTGATTGTTTTCTGCATGGTTTTTAGTTTTTTACAGCACTAGTGCATCTAGAAGATTAACAAGACAGATACATCCAATCAAACTTTTAGAAGCTCCAGATATAATTATCTAGCTTTCCCATCATCTGCCATTTTAATCAGATGGCTTTGTAGACATCACCATCAATCTTGAGCTCTGAAAGTGCTGTTTGGGGCCTGATTCTGATCTTTCACATGTTGCTGTAAACCAGAATTAACTCCATTGAAAGCAATGGATTTACAGATATAAACCCAGCGCCAAATCAAAACCAAGCCCATTATCTTCTACAGACCTTAACTAGATATTATCAGTGAGATTAATGAAGACTTGTTGGAGCTGCTTTTGCAGCAGATGGGCAACATGGAGGGTTGCTTGAGTCATCTAAAGAACAACAGGATGACATGATGGAAAATAAACTCCATAAGAACCTACTAATGGGAAAAAACCTTAACACAGGAAGTGGATAGGAAATAAAGAACTGATTCCATTCATCACCCCTGAAAGAGAGAGAAATGAGAGAAAAGACATGCAAATAGTTTACACTTTGGCAGGGCACTGTCTAATTGACTATCACGGAGAAGCCTGTTTTCTGTCAAAATGTTAATTTTTGGCAACTTTTTTCTCTTGTCTTTCTGTTTTCACGATGAATTGAATTCCTCCCTGCTTCTCATTTGCTGTGCTTAGGATCTTTCTGGCCACTCTTGTACCATATTTATTCTGCCAGCACTAGTGGTCTGAGTATTCGCATGGAAGGGTGCTTATCCATTTTTTCAGTCTATCAACAAGCTTTTATTTTCCCAAGATTTTTTTAGTGTGTGTTGATTGCAACAAAGAAATGTGAAACTCCATGAACATACCTTTTCTGAACTCAACGCAAATCACACTAACACAGTGTCGCTTTGTCTCCCTCTAGTTGCTAGACCTTCAGAATCAGTACAGTCACAGTGTGAGGGTATTTATAACCGAAGCTGATCACCTGAGACAATCTGCTTTATTGTCTTTGTAGCTGAAACAGCTAAGAGTTTTTCTGCCACTAGGGAAAAACATGACCAAGAAGGATACCAACCATAAGAACTGTAATAGGTGCTAATGCTAATTATACCTCATTCTGCAGGAATATGCAAATTATTATTCTGCATTGTATATGTCTCATTTTCCTAAAACTAAATCACAGAGGTTTACTTCTAACGATCATTTTCTATTACTTCTATTGCTTGTGAGGCCATTTTCCATGGTAACAGAGCAGTATCTCAGGAAGTAGGCTGTTTGGTGCTCAAAGATGTAGTTCATAATATCCTAGCCCAGACAGATTCTTCACTGACCAGGGGCAGAACAGCTGGCTTCACAACTTCCATGATATCTGGGGGCTCTGATTCTGAGGATCCTGGCAGGAATCAGTGATGGGGAAAAGACCCTAATGAGGCTGCAAAAGCTTGCTACAGGCCAGGACAGAAGGGGAAAGTGTTGGGCCGCTGGCCTGTCCCTCAGCCTAGGAAGGACTAACACCACCCCCAAAGTCTCTTTAGGGCCCTTCCTCAGGGCATGGTTTGCTAATTCAAATAAACTCACAAATAACACAACATAAGAGCTTTTCCCCTGACCAGTACAGGCTGCAGGAGCCCAGAGGCCTTTCACTCTGCTCCAGGGCCAGTCACAGGAGTCAATCTCCTGGTTACAGCTCCCCTTTCAGTTCTTTATAGGAATCATTTGCTGCCTTCCCAGCTGAGTCTGATACAAGAACAAGACTGGCTGGGTCCAGGCTCCCTTGCTCTTAAAGGGATGAACCACACTGTAACAGCAAGACGGCTGCAGGACAAGGTTAGGGAGAAAGACCGAGGACGGAGCACTATTGAATCCCCCTCCCAAGCAGTTGCCCTCCAGGAGCTTTTTAAGTTTCCATTTATCACCTGATTAAAGCCCAGCTGCAGGAAAACACGTCAGCATGTGAATAATCCCACTGAAATCACTGGTGTCACTCACATGAAAGTCAACAGAACCACCCGCGTGCTTAATTTCATACTCATGCTTAAGCAGTTTGCTGGGTCGGGGCCTAAATCAGGAATTTTGCAATGATCTACATTTTGCAAAGAACTTTCCATGTCCAGCTTGAGGAGGCCCAGAGCCAACTAAAGAATAATCACTAGACAAGTCGCCTGAGTGAAAGGAACAAAGCGCTTTGACAAGCCACAGAATTCAGAGGTCATTCCCCTTCCACCTCTTTTCAATATTACATATCATCTTTTCCTTTCTTAAATTTAGGCAGATTCTTGCCAACCTGCATCTGCCACATATTTATCCATTTGTTTAGTTATTGTAACCACTGTATATCTTTTAAAAAATGATTGACAATATCCTTGGCAATATTGCACTGCCTGCCCAAAAATGCAGCCTCTTGACAGCGCTCTAAAGCAAGTGCAGCTGGACTACTTCTGGGTGGGAATTTTCCTTAGGGGAATCTGGCTTAATTTCTTACTGGATACATCCAACTCCTTGGAGGTAAAAGACAAATAAAGGCAAAAATTCAAACCAAAAGGCACTACAGGGAAACCATTATGTTCCACAGCTATCTTGTACTGCTTAGCACACGAGTACTCTGGTATAATAACTTCATAGACAATTCAACATGCGCACCATATTAATTAGAAAAAAAACCTTTGATAAGGACTTGAGAACAAAGACATTTACTTTAGCTGACTTACATTTCTGAAAATATAAGCTAGCAAATGTCTGTGCTACCCTTTCCCCTCTCAAGTCATTATCATATCCACTGTCACCCAGTAAAAAAAAAACATAAAAAAGTGGAATGATACATTTATCTGTAATTGATGCCAGATTATTCTGTCCCTTGTTTGTTTTGATGATTTTTCCATAGTAAACTCAGCGCAATAATTCTTTACATGTGGTCATGCAAGTAGGGGGTCTGTGACCCTAAGCATCCCTACAGTTCACAGGACACACTACTGCAATGATAGTTGTACAAAATTTGTCTTGTAAGGTATCATTTGAAAACGAATAGCACACTGGTCATTTAATAGCATTGTAAAATGCACGTGTTAAACTTATATTTAAAGTTATGAATTCCTTCTGTATAATGTTATTAGAACGAGTGCTAAGAAGACAGCCTATCCTAGGTAAACATGATTAAAAAATCTGTCCTAGACAAAGCAATATGGGTTTACCTCAGTTTACATATCAGCTGTAAGCAAAGCTATCAAGCAAACCAGCAGGGGTTTTCCTGATCCTGAACTTGAGAGGGGTCTTTAAATCATGATTTGAGGACTTCAATAACTCAGCCAGAGGTTAGGGGTCTCTTATAGGCGTAGGTGGGGGAGGTTCTGGGGCCTGTAATGTGCAGGAGGTCAGACTAGATGATCATGGTGGTCCCTTCTGACCTTAAAATCTAGGAGTCAGAAAATTAACATGGCTCCTCCTGCACTCCAGAGAGACTGGTGACTGAATCCCCAGGAAACCTTCCTACCTTTGAGAACATAGACAATTCTTTGGGAATATAAGGGACAGAGAGACATTCCATCTTTAACCTTCACCTAAGGAGCCAAAGGAAACCAGCATCTCCTTCTTCTGTGGAAGGTACTGACCGAGAGGCAGCCAGTCACGCTGAACCAAAAATAACTGGTGAGTCATAAGACAAAGACTGTGCCTTGCTAGATTATGTTTGACACTTTTAAATGTGTGTTTTCACTTTTATTTGCTTGTAGCCATCTCTACATTTAGTTCTTTTACTTGGCTTCAGTCAACCTATGTCCTGTTGTTAAGAAACTTGTTTTATTTTAATCCAAACCAACACAGTGCTGTATTTGAATGGAAGTAATTGTTAACGCTAGTTAATGTGGCAAGCTGCAGTTAAAGTCTCTTTAAAGGAGAAAACTAACCTTATTATTTCTCAGTGTGGTTCAGGAGAGGGTACAGCTTCAGGGCAGATGGTTATGGGAAAATGTGGGACTGGAAGTATGTTGGTGTCATCATGGCAGGTGTAACCAAAGCTGGTGGAAACAAGAGTGGGGCTGTTGTGTTATAGCAGGTTGCTGTGGTCAGAAGCACTGAACCAGGGCTGTGCAACGCACATACACTCAGCATACTGCATGCTGGGTTCCCAATTCCCATGAATCTGAATTCGGGCCACATCACTGATACTGCTCTAGAAAATACTAATTCAGATGTCAGAGATACTACCCAACTGCCAGTGGTAACAAGTCACTTAATGGGTGTCTAAATCTCCTAGGCAGTTTTTAAAAAAAATCAGCTGTAATATCCTGCAGGGCGATGGACCATTTAGTACAGCTTCTGCCATCCTGATGAAGCATTATATTGGAAACTTCAGCAGGGGCCCTAACCTACTCTCACTGAAACCAATGGGATTGTTGTCCATGATTTCAAAGGAAGCAGTTTCTAGCCCCAGGACTGACTAGTGCCAGCCTCACAAAAATGATGCTGTTTGCCAGGTCTCTTTTCTTATAATACCAAGGTTGTACTTGACACAAAGACATCATTCAGAGACTGTGTGCCAGATTTGTCACCACTGATAACGGGGTGGTACCTCCAACTTCTGAATCAGCATCTCTAGTAAAGCATCAGTAAAGGGTTATCACAGATTTTGCAGATGCTAAAGCTACAGTTAAGCTTGAAAATCAACTTCTGTTATAATCTCAATGTCACTCATACCTTTTTCAAATATCTTTGCAGCTTAGTTTTGGGTGCTGAGCTCTTGAAATTGACTATAAAGATCACAGTGAGAGCTGAGAACATTTTTAAATTTGGCTCATATTTCGGTGCCTAAACAGGAGTTGAACTCTTTTGAAAATCGGACCCCAACTGGTGGTGCTGAGCAATTGAAAACCTGCCCCCTAATTGTTGTGCCTCATTTCCCCATCAGTGAAATGGGAATATGACTTCCTTTCTCCCACTCTGTCTAATCTTTTTAGATTAGAAACTCTACAGAGGAGAGCCTGTCTTTTATAATCCTGCCTGTACGCCTAGCACAACTGAGTCCCAATCTCAGCTGGGGCTCTAAGTGCTACTGTAATACAAACAGTTATTAAAAACAACACAATAAGAACCTTCACCTTTTCATTCCTGGGCTTGAGTGTTTAAATTTGCAACCTTAATATGTCATTCATCTAAGTTTTTGTATTTAATTCACAGGATACTTAAAACTAGGAAATATATTCCAATCTCTATATTTGCAGTCCCAAAGAACTGAAATAACTCCTTGGCATGCATTCCATATAACATCTTGATGTAATAGGATTTTAAATCTTTATTATTGTACAAAAAGCGACTGGCTGAATTTTTCCCATTGATGAGGTACAGTGCTTTATGCCAATTTAAAGTTAGATATCCATGAATAATCTGCTGGTTATTGTGCTAGAAAAATGGCAACTATTTCTAAAATAATTCATACATTAGTGAGCGTCATTCGCCAACCATTTTATGAGAACTATAAACATTAATATCTGCTCTCTCATTTTACAGAGACGGTGCATAAATCAGATTGTAGTCCTCTGGTTTGGCCTGAGGTAGTTGGTGATACTCTTTCTCTCTCTCTCTCACACACACACACACCCCACCACTGACTTCACATCAAAAGGTGACTGACACACACATACATACACACACACACACACACACCCCACCACTGACTTCACATCAAAAGGTGACTGATAGCTCACCACTATAGGCTATGGGCTAAATTCTGCTTCTAGTTTCACCAATGTAAATCCAGGCTAACTCCACTGAAACTGATGCTGGTATATCTGGAGGAGAATTGCCAAGGATGTCTTTTTTCCCTAACCAAAAAAGGGAAATCTATAAAACACATCAGTGTAACAGGTCTTTAATATACAATATAACAATAAATATTTCCTTATTTGCTTTTTCCATTTCCCCTATTCATTATTTACTTGTATTTCCACTCCATTTTCTCTTTCTCTAACATTTTTCTCTCCATCCCCTAGGTCCTTCTCCAAAGTCCCGTTCTCTTTAACTGTCTGGGATCCTTTGGCTCAGCCCCTGTGCACGCCCCGCCCCCTCACCCTTTGGATCTCTCCTACATAGAAACTGCCTTTCACTTCACATACTAATTTTTCTCTTGGACTTCCCCACTGACACATACACACCAGCCCCCCTCTCTCTACAGTTCAATGACTGCAGTAGAGAGGGTAGTTTCTGCAGTGCCTGGATGGAATAGGTAATCCCATCTTGATCGCCAAGTGGAATAAAAATCTCCATAGTGGCCACACAGATTTGACTACTTCCCTAAATAACAAGATGTTGCTGTCCATCTGGCGCTGGGCCCAGCAGGGCAGGGGCAATGAATTGCTAGGGCAAGCAAAGCACTGAGGAGCCAGCACAGTTCAGATGAACGGCTGTCCAGCAGCATGTAAGCTAACCTAGTGATTCCCAATGTGTGCCAGAACCATATTTGGTTTGCTGGTACTGCACATGTTCCCCTGTTTCCCAGCATTGTGACATGTATTTTAGAATTTCCTGACATGGATTTACTTCACTGCAGGCCTGTGGTACATGCAGCATGATAAGAAGAGCATGCTGGCAAGGGCCCAGCTCCTGTGGGCATGCCCTCTTTCCACATGCTTACTTTCTCTATGACCATGCTCCCCAGTTTCTTAGAATATCATAGGAATGTGTTCTCTATGCATAGCAGGCGCCCAGTAGTACCAGTGCCCCTTCTGAGCAGCTTAAACCCTTTTTGGCTACATGACCCATTAGTCACTTTAATTGGCAGGGCATGCTGCAGAAAGGATGCAACAATCAGACCCCAGGTCTTAAAATAAAGCATTATGAAGACACCTTATTCAGGACCTGTCTATTATTTGTGAGTGATTCCATGGTGAGTGATGCTGTCCACCAGAAGTGGCTTATGTGGGAGCTGCAGGTTCTGGGCACCACTCAGGATTTGGCAATTCAAACTGAATGTTTTATTTGGAAGCCATACCTGGTAAGTGGTGCACTATTTATAAAGGGGGAGGGGTCAGATTCAGAAGTGGTTCATCTGCTGCTAACTTAAACCTATCTTCAGCTTCCAGGAATCATTTGCAACCTATTCAGTGTCATTACTGGATGTTGCTATGTTGTGATAGTATTTTCATTCCTAGGATTTCACGCTGTGCTGGGTGGATTGGGCATTAAGTCAGTGGTAAATGCATCCCAGGCGTCCTACAGCTGCATCGTTAGTCATCAGCGCCATTTGGAGGGCATATATCCAGAGTGTCAAGTGTTTGGTCTGATGATATGACTAGTAAACTTAGTTCCCTTAACCAAGGTTGAAAAAGCAACGGGGAGTTTTAAGGAAGAATGCCATCTAAACTACAATGAAAATGTCAGCGTGCTGTGTAGCAATCGAGCCAGCCACTCAGTAAAAATAATTACTAACCTATCCTTCACTCCCAGTAGATAGTTACCAGCATTCTCTGTTTTCTCACACCCCACCCTTCCTTTAGCTCAAAGGGGTGGAATTTCCTCCAGCAACGAAGGATCCTAACACTAGCATTTTATAGACCAAAAAAACGGAAGTGTGCACAATTCCTTTTGAAAAATTACTATTGCTTTTGTAAGATTTTATTATTATATACTGTCTTTGACTGTCATTATGTGTGCCTAAGACCGCAACGAAAAGCAGCAGGAGTCTGTATTCCCAGCGCAAACATCTCTGTCAGTTTCCTTCTCTTCGTTTAACAGTTACCATAGGAGCTGAAAGTCAGCTGTGTGTAAATAGCAAGGATTGTGTACTCAGTGAAAAAAAAAGTAGTAAAATGGGCTTCTGCTGAAGGCATATATAATGGATAAACACTTTATTTCAAATAGGACTATGAAGAGAGTGAAACTTCAGAAAATATTTGAAGCTCTGCAATTTTAAGGATGCAACATTTTGCATACTGCTCAATGCTTTAGGGGGAAGTTGAAGTGGCACAGTGAAAATATAGTATTTATGAACAGTTTTTCAGGAGGAATTTAAATACCCATCCCCCACGAGGTCCAGTAGTTTGTTTCAAGAATACAGATCCAGAAGAGTCATCATAACACAGCTGAGTAAGCTAGAGAAGCATTCTGGGTACTGGTATGCAAATGAACATAGTAACATTTTGCTTCTTAGATTCCCGTATCCCAAGATACTACCTGTGACGTGTTGTACAAAAGCATATGAGATGAATTCTGCCCTCTGTCACACTGGTGTAACCCCATTAGCTTCAGTAGGACTGGACTGGCCTAACCGAGAGAAGAATGTAGTTTACAATACATCGAGTCTGTCCTCAGAACTATGGCAATGATCAAACTTTCTGCCTTAGCATAGTGAACTGAAGAAAATCCACAGACCTTAAGTCTATGTGGAGCCACCAGTACATAGTTGTGGAGAAACTGTAAGGAATGTTCAGGTTTCTGAACCCTACGTGCTTGGAGCAATTTAACTATTGGAAAGGAAATATTTGAAAAGGAATATTATTATAAACATCATTTTCTGCAACCATCCACATCTTTTTCCTGCCCTAACCACACATATGCAAGTAAGGCTCTCTTCCATAACAGGAGCCTTGAATACCAATGGTCCTGAATTATGCTAAGCCAGGACTGCACATTGTCCAGTTTCCACCACTTTTTCCTTATAGTCCAGCCTTTCATCTTTATCCACAGCCCCTCTCTCCAGCTAACAGTATATCTGAAGTTTTAAGCAGACATAAAACTGGCCTCTTCCTTAAGCTTCTGACACATGAATGATACTTTCTGTATTATTGTTATTCAGGCCCAATAGCAGGGGGTTAGCATCAACAGGTGGAAGAGCAGAAGTTCCAACATTGTCCTTTAACTGAAATCCCTACTTGTGAAGTGCTACAGTTTGGATGGATTTACATTTCTATACAGTCAATGCCATTATCATCTTGACATCTACCATTGGCAGTCATTAAGCTTACAGTGGGGTTTGTGGTATTTCCCCACTCCAAATATAATGAACATCACAAATAGCATAGGAAAGGTAAATAGTGTGGGGCAGGAAATGAAAAGAATTTAATACTGTCCACTATACTACTTCATGCCTCTCAGGTCCTATTGAGTATTGTCATTTTTTTTCCTCCAGGAAGTTTTGACATATCAAAAAACAGGTTAGCTGATTCTACACTTAACTTGGGAAGAAACTTCAATGTAATTTACTAATAAGCAATGAGTTTTTCTAGATATCAACAGTCTGGGCCATAACCTCAGCTAGTGTATAGCAGCCTAGCTCCATTGACTGCATTGGAGCGATGCCAATTTACAGCAGCTGAGGATCTGACCCACTATACTTAGTGGGCTGATCTTGTAGCATGTGCTGTTCCTTCTTTCTTTATACTGAAGAAGGAAACTGTAGATGAATTACAGATGCAGGCAAAATCTTCCAAGCCACATTCAGTTTGGTTGCTTTATCATCATTTAGTTCAGATACCATGAAATGTACAACTACACAACAGCATGGATTCAAATGTCACATATTAATGTTATCCATTATTATATGTTTGCAAAAAACACTTTTTTCTTCGGAGCTGTATATTTTTTTCACAGCTATTTCAGTGCAATTTTGAAAAGAAAGTGGATTATTTCTGAGCTCTGGTATCTATTGGGCAGCAGGGATATTGGATGGCAGAATCCCACAGAGCCTAAATTAAGAATTTCAGTTCCCCCAAAATACCTCACTTCAGCCATTTTTCAGAGACATGTGAGATCTGAAGGTGAAAGATCCTTGGTGCCATTACATAGTAGCATTTAACATGGCAGGAATGAGGGCAAAGTTTCAGTTAAAGTTACCATTTTGTATGTGTTTTTAAAAGAGAAAATAAATCAGTTTTTAATATATTGATTAAATGACTTCAGACCCAGATTGGGCCTAACCTCTAGACAGATGTGCAAGGATCCTCTTGAACCCCGATACAGAGGCTGGCTACAATTGTAGTCAGTCTCTGTTCCTGGCTAGCATCATTAGCAGCATTATGGCTCCCCATCCCTTCTGCACTGGCTCAGAGAGCAGGCTGGGCTTGGAGGGCAATACAGGCTGCATACTTTAAAGGGGTGACAGCTGCTGCACCCTTCAGGAGGCATTGCACCTGCTTGCTCCCAGAACTTCTACTGGGACTATAGTGCTCTGTTTTGTCCCCACTACAGGGCAATTATGGGTGTTGAGGGCACAATGGCACATCATGTCCTTAAAGCACTTGACCAGAAGGAGGAGAGCACTTCCAGCTCATGATTAAATTTTTTGAACTGAAATATTGTAGCATCATGTAATGTTTCAGTTCACATGGGCATATCCATGCACCTAAACAAAGATTGCTAGAGGAATTTCAGGCGGTGAACAATTTACTAACATCTTACATGAGAACTGCATCACAACAAATACAAGCATTTCTCTTAATCTAATTGCCTGTACCTTCGGTTAATCAGAACTCCAGTTGTAATAGTGCCATGTAGTGACATCCATAGTATTACATCATGTATCTTCTTTGAAAAACTTTCAGATCCAGTTAAAAAAACTTGCAAGGTTTTTAATCCCTTAAACAGAGGAATAATCCTTTCCTCTCTCCTCACCCCCCAGTATAACAAATACATTTGTGGATACATTCAGCAGATTAGTGAGAAGAGATGCTGTGAGTCTCATCCAGCAATCCCTCTGCTCCCAAATCTCCTAGGCATTTCAGTCAGAATTTTGGGTATACAAGGAGGGGCAAATCTTTCCCTCAATTCACTATCTGAGAAGCCAGGAAGTCTACAGGGGTTTGGGAATGAAATCAGTAGCTCACAGTGAAAGTAACAACTCCCACAGTTCTACCCCAAAACTGGGCTCCATCAAATAGAAGTTGTGTGCACCACAGATTCTCTGGGTTTACCTAAGCCTGCCCTACCTATGCAGGGACCAGTGCATCATTGCAGACAGGTCTTTCTGCAGTCAGGAGAGGAACTATAGAATTTGCCATAGAATACAGAATCAGGCCCTGTCAAGGCTGAATCCCCACTCTGTCACTTTGATTACAGAAGGTGGGGGTCCACAAGGATTTTAAAAGTTAGTACTTGCCACTCCAGGCTTGTATTAACCTCCCAAGGTTACAGCTTTTCTCTGACCTTGGCTTGATAAATGCTGCCACCAAATGCCAAAAAAAACCATGGACCCAGGAAGGCGCACTTGGGAATTTCTCCCTGTGGGGTACCCTCAAGCCCTTTCACACACCCCTCCGGGGAAGAGCTGAGAAAGAAAACAAAAGAAATTAGCCGTGCTACCAGCTAATCAAACAACATGCACAAACCTCTTAGGACACCAAAAATCCAATCCTGTTCTTAAAAAAGGTAAATTTTATTAAAAACAAAAAAGAAGAAAATACATCTGGAACTTAGGCTTTTGCTAGATTTTTAAAAAGCAATTCCAAAAATTAAGCACCCAAAATAGCTTTCTTGAGGGTTAGCTTAAAGGTTACAAGCAAACAGAAACATCTGGGGTTAGCACAGAGGAGTCCACATGCCTTAAAAAATAAACAGAAATCAACCTAATTGTGTCTTTTTAGACATTCCCTAATTTTACTTACATATCTGAGGCTTCAGATGAGTAGGTTCAAGGTATGAATTGATCGTCTATAATCATACCTGGCTTAAAGCTGCTTACAGCATTGCTGCTCTGTGTCCCTGCAGCCCAGAGAGAACAGACAAAGGGCAAGTTTCTTCCCAATTTAAAAAAAGTTCTATCTTCCCCTTGGCTCTTTTGGTCAGGTGCCCACTTCCTTTTCTTTACCTGGGGGACTTTTAACCCTTTACAGGTAAAGCAAGCAGAGAACAGCTACCAAGAGGGATTTTACAGCTAACTGGCTGGCTGGGTGTCCATCAAAGGCAGCTATCCCCACCCCACACTTCATTTATCACAGGCCCTAAGTGATGAATTTCTAAAACATGAAACCCCTACAAAATACAAACATGTTGTAGTCTAAATAACAATGAAATGCTGAGCACAAGGAGCTTGCCCATCATCTATTTTCAGGCATGCCCCTGACTCAGGGCCCAGTAGGCTATGGCTCCTTTTAGGTCTGTATAGGACACCCAGTGCCATAGTTCAGAAATAAATATGCAGAGGATTGTAGGCTGTGTTGCAAACATGATTTTATATCACAAATAAAATACTGTGGCCGAAGTCTCTTAAAAACAAACTTTGTCCAATATTCTTCATTGATTCTCCTTTGTTTCCTCAAAATGTAAATTCTACGGGTGAAACCCTGGTCTCATTAAAGTCGATGGCAGCTTTGATCTCTGTTGCGTATTTGGTTGTCATGGTAATAGCACCTTGTTGTTGCTATGGCAACTGAGTTAGATTATTAGGGGATAGCCCAGCCAGTTTTGGCTGGTTTGGTCAGTTCAGTGTGTGGCAAATAAAGCACTGCTTCCATGGCTCTCAGCTCTCTGTCTCAAATGATTTCTTCCTAAACCTGCTGCCCCTACGATACAACAAAGTGGCGATGAGGATGTGATCCCTGTGCTGTTCCAGCAACAGAAGGAAGAAGTAGTCAAGGTAAAAAGAGAAAAGAAAAAAAACCTACCAAAATCTTTTAGCTGTTGGAAGGGGGTGAGAACTGGCTTGTTTGCACTGACTGTGCTGGCTTGTTAGCACTGACTGTGAAACCTAAAACAAGAACCATGGCTACACTTACAGGGCCACTGGAACCTTTTGAGGAGAATATAGTGCAATGGCATGTGTATACTGAGCGTTTTGAGCTTTTTGTGGTTGAAAATGACATTACAGAAGAGAAGAAGGTGCCAATATTCTTAAATGTTGTAGGGGCTAGGACCCACTCCTCGCTACGCAGCTTACTACCCCCTGTTAAGCCTGAGACCAAATCTTACAATGACATTGTGGAAATCCTGGGGTCCCATTTTCCCCCAAAACCACTGGTAATTGCTGAAAGATATAGGTTCCACAAAAGAGACCAAAAAGAAGATGAAACAGTTGTACAATTTGTAGCAACTTTAAAAAGGCTAGCAGACACTGTGAATTTAAGGAGATGTTAAATGATGCCCTATGTGACAGGTTAGTGTGTGACCTATACAGTGAAGCTATACGGAAGCGCCTATTGACAGAGGCTCAGCTTACCTTACAGAAGGCTGTTGATATTGCAGTCTCCATGGAACTGGCTACAAAGGAGGCGCAATACATCGGTGCATCCCCTAGGGTGCATAAGGTGTCACAAGAACCTACTCACAAAACTATGCACAGTCAGGTATGTTACCGCTGTGGTAAGCCGGGTAACATCAGAATGCTGGTGTAAGGACCTGGTGTGTCGACACAGTGGCAAAAAGGGACACATTGAGTGTGCCTGTAAACAAAAGAAAAAGAGGCCTGTGGTCTGGCCAACCAAAAAGGGAAACCTGCATACCCTAGAGCAGACCCAGGATGACCATGATGACACCTCATCGCAAGAAGAAGTGCCACTGCACATTTTGTCTTTGGCAGGGGCTCACATGGATACTGGGTAACCCCATTGTTGGAATGCAAACCTATACGCATGGAACTAGACACCAGTGGAGCCGTCTCGCTGGTCTCCAAGACTGTATATAACGAAAAGCTACAGCATCTTCCGCTTAAGGCAACAAAAACTGTTCTGAAGACGTATACGGGAGAAGCTGTGCCCATGTTGGGCACTATTAATGTTAAGGTGGAGCTCAATGGACAGGCTGCTAAATTGCCACTGTTTGTGGTGAGAGGTAATTATCCCAGCCTTAATGGGTCGGTCTTGGCTTGGGAAGATTCAGCTGAACTGGGCAGAAGTGCACCGAATGACTAAAGGAGAGACCAGTCTGGCCACCATACTAAGGAAACATGCTGCTGTTTTTGGAGAGGATCTGGGAAATATGAAGGGAATCACAGTGACATTGAACATTAAACCTGACAGTCAACCAAAATGTCTGAAAGCCCGAACTGTGCCATATGCCATCAGGCCGAAAGTTGAAGCAGACCTGGAGCGCCTGGTCACCAATGGAGTCCTAATACCAGTTACCCATAGCCCATGGGCCACTCCTATTGTGCCAATAGTGAAGAAAGATGGCTCCCTCCGGATTTGTGGTGATTTTAAAGTCACTGTCAACCCGGTGTTGTGTGCAGAGCAATACCCGCTTCCCCGCATCAATGACCTCTTTGCGGGCCTGGCTCGGGGATAGAAGTTCAGTAAGATTGATCTGCATCAAACATATTTACAGATGCACGTCGATGAAAAGTCCCAAGAGCTGTTGACTATTGTGACTCGTAAGGGGCTTTATCGATACTGTCACCTACCCTTTGGAATAAAGTCTGCTCCTACCCTGTTCCAGAGGGCTATGGACCAGATCTTGTGTGGCTTGCCAGGAGTTCAGTGCTATCTGGACGACATCCTGGTCACTGGAAGGAATGAAGAGGATCATCTAAAGAATTTAGAGGCTACTCTACAAAGACTGGAAGAGTATGGCCTATGAGTCCGCAAAGACAAGTGTGAATTCTTCCAGCCCTCTGTTGAATATTTGGGACACATCATTGATGCTGCGGGTCTTCATCAGGCCCCTGCAAAAGTTAAGGCTATCGTGGAGGCTTCCCCACCTCAAAATATTAGCCAGCTGCGCTCGTTTCTAGGACTATTGAACTATTATGGAATGTTCATCTCACAGTTAGCCACACTGCTAAAACCACTTCACGAACTCCTTGGGCAGAACAAGACCTGGAAGTGGACTGAAGCCTGTAATGTTGCTTTTAACAAAGCTAAGGATGCACTGCTAAATTCTGAAGTTCTAATGCACTTTGATTCATCCTTACCCCTACAATTGGCCTGTGATGCCTCCCTTTATGGAGTGGGAGCAGTCGTGTCGCACATTATGCATTCGGGAGAAGCGAGACCTATTGCTTTTGCTTCACGCACTCTAAGCAAAGCAGAAACAAACTATGCCCAAATCGAACGTGAGGCATTGGGGATCGTTTTTGGAATTCGGAAGTTTCATCAGTACCTATTTGGGCGGAAGTTTACTCTTCTTACAGACCATCGACCTCTGACGTCAATTTTTGGACCCTACACAGGCATTCCCCCATTAGCTGCTAGTCGTATGCAACGTTGGTCATTGTTACTTTCAGCACACACATATGAAATCAAATATCGGAAATCCACTCTGCACAGCAATGCAGATGGTCTCTCAAGGTTGCCTTTGCCAGTCAAACATCAAGATACTGCCCAAAGAGAAATCTTCTACTTTGAACACGTAGAGAATACACCCATCACTGCTACTCAGATAAAGAAGGCAACTTGTGTTGACCCAGTATTGTCCCAAGTTATGGACCTGGTGATGCATGGAAAATCTCGACGAACCTCTCCGGTCTCACTCGACTTTGTTACCTACATGTCTAGGAGGACAGAGTTATCGATTCAATCTGGTTGTTTGTTGTGGGGGAGAAGTGTCATTATCCCACCAGCACTGAGATCACAGATGTTAAAACAGCCACATTCTGGTCACTGTAGAATAGTGCGATGAAGGAAATTGCACGAAGCTATTTTTGGTGGCCTGGATTGGACAGTGCTATTGAAGAGAAGGCAAGAGCTTGTATGTCATGTCAGGGTGTCAGGAATGCACCCCAGTGGGCACCCCTACATCCATGGGACTGGCCTGAAAATCCGTGGCAACGTATTCATGTTGACTTCGCTGGCCCCCTTGAAGGAAGCATGTTCTTGGTGGTGGTAGATGCCCATTCTAAATGGCCAGAAGTCTCTATAATGCAGTCCACTACTGCAGAGAGTACTATCCAAAAACTACGGGGACTCTTAAGTCGCTTCGGTCTGCCAGAACAACTTGTGAGTGACAACAGACCGCAGTTCGTCTCTCAGGAGTTTTGAAATTTTATTAAGGCAAAGGGGATACACCACATCACTGAAGCACCATATCATCCATCCACCAATGGATTAGCTGAAAGATTTGTGCAGACAATGAAACAAGCTTTGAAATCAGCAAGGGGACAACACTCCATTCAAAAGCGTCTGGACACCTTCTTACTGTCCTACAGAAACATACATCATGCTATGACCAAGGCATCCCCAGCCTTTCTAATGATGGGACGACAGCTGCGCACTTGCTTTGATCTGCTGAAACCTTCTGAACCCAGACAAATTGTGCAACGTCAGCAGCAATATCAAGTCATCAGACGTGCACCAAGAGCAAAAGACAGAACCTTTAGCTTGGGACAGCCAGTTTTGGCTCGGAATAATACTTCTGGAGCTAAATGGGTCCCTGCCGTGATCATCGCTCAAACAGGACCTGTTTCCTACACAGTCCGGACTGCAGAGAATCTCACTTGGTGGTGTCATGTAGATCAGCTGTTGCCAGGTCATGCCAGTCCTCAGGACACATCTTCAGTTGAGTTATCTGACTTCACCTCTTCTGGTGAGACACCGAATCAAGAATCACCCTGTTCCTGACTGTTCTCCTCCATTACTGCCAGCGGCTGAGATACCCCCTTGCCCGGAACAAGCTGATACCACCTCCTCACCCGTTCGCACTATGACCCCTGAGCCCATTATCAGGGCTGCGCCCACGGTACTTTAGGGTGCAACAACACCAGGAGTTCACCGCAATCTATCTCGAGACAGAAGACCTCCTCAATGGCTGGATCTTTAGCTAGGGCGAACCCATAGTTATGGGGCACAATAATCCCGGGGGTTTAGCCGGGAATGGAGGAAGTCTACCCTCCTTCTCTAGTTTAGTGTTTGTTTTATTTAGGGGATGTTCTTATTAAGGGGGGAGGAATATGTTGTGTATTTGGTTGTCGTGGTAATAGCACCTTGTTGTTGCTATTGCAACTGAGTTAGATTATTAGGGGATAGCCCAGCCAGTTTTGGCTGGTTTGGTCAGTTCAGTGTGTGGAAAATAAAGCACTGCTTCCATGGCTCTCAGCTCTCTGTCTCAAATGATTTCTTCCTAAACCTGCTGCCCCTACGATACAACAATCTCCCCTTCTGTTTGTACAGCATCTAGCACAAGTGACAACTCGTTTGGTTAGCCTCTAATAACAACAATAATAATGATTATATGGTAAAATGTTGAGCTGAATTTTTCCTTCACTGCATCAGAAGGGTTTTTTTTTTTAAATGAGTAATATATGTGTGTGCAGAATGTTCTGACTGAGGTTATGAGAGTGCCCGGCTCTGAAATATCACAGAGGGTCTGAGGATCTAAGGTAAAAATGACTCTTACGGACACTGATCCTGATTTTAACTAGATCCTGGGGGGCATGAATCAGTGTTCATGTCGTGCTCCCTGTCAGTACCCGGCCTGGGCTGGGGAAGCTAACGATCCAACCAGCAGACCAAATTCGGTGATGAATCCTGGTCACGTGCCACCTGTGGTACATTGTGCATACGCTAAGAAGAACTAGTTGCTTCTTGGGCTCTTAATATTAAATTCCTTGGGTCTCTAGCATAATATCATTAATCTTGATAAACTTAATTGGTAATAATGCCAATGCCAGCTCTTGTAAGTGCTTTTCACTGTAAGGCAGCACTAATTGGACCATTACTTTTCAAAGTGGCAATTTTTCTGAACGATCATGTACTTTTTCAAATCCTGACAGCAACGTCCTCTCACCTTGTGTCAACTCCAAACGTATTTTCCTCACCACTGCTCCGTCCCTGCCTTCCCTGACTCCAGCCTCTGTCCCCACTGCCACCTCCTACTGTCTATGCTCCTTCCCACTCTCCCTCCATAAGGCCCAACTCCCATTCTCGTGCCTTCCCCTTTGCTCCAGCACTTGTGTGCCAGATCAGCCCCTCCTCTTCATTAAAATCTCCCCTTAAAAACACACTGCACCTGGGAGGCCTTGCAGCAATAACCCAACCCCAGAAATAAAAGGCCAGATTCCTATAGCATTGACACTCATGTCAAAACAGTGTGAATCCATTAGGCTGAATTCTGATCTCAGTTCATGAGTGTAAACCTGGAAGACATTTTAATTCACATGTTGTGAGATCAGAATCGGGGTATTTTTATTATTTTTATTTTTAGAATACCTAACAAGCTTGCATCATTTGCAGGCTCAACTTTCAAAATATGTATTGCAATTCCTCCCCTGATGGGCTAAGAATTGCATACAACCTATGATTTTTGTTACTAATTATTCTCCCCTGTTATTAGATTGTAGGCTCAATGGGACAGGAATTGTCATTTTATATATGTTTGTACAGTACCTAGTACAATAGGGCACCAGCCTGGTTGGCCTATAGGCACCATTGTATTATAAAAGATAAATAATGTTATTCTCTGTGTCTAAACTGAACTGTGCACGTCTGATTTAGATTGTGAGCTCCTTGGGATAGGAATTCTCTCTGTGCTGTACACCAATGAAGCTCAATAAATCACTGAAGTTCTTTTAGCGCTTGGATTTTGGAAATTTGTCTTTAAACATAATATATTCCCTTCTAAATATTTTAGATGCATGAGCCAGGCCAGCTCAAAGTTAATATCTAATGAAACACTTGTGGCCACAGAATATTGAGCATTAGCTAGAGGAGGCACTGTGGTCTAAAACCAGATACAGAGAGTAAAATCAGGTTATTTGCACAGTTCTTTGCTCCCTGATGTCTATTTCTGTTGGCTATATTTCACTGGTAATCACCTTGAGACATGGACAGAAGAGAAACTTCAAAGAACTCTTCCATGATAAAACAGCAAGGCTCATCTTAGCTCAGGCAGCAACCTTCATAGGCAGAGGTTAAGCAGATACAGTTGCAGCTGTGATAAAATAAGGCTAGAGGAAAAGGATATTAGATGAGTGTATTCCTTCTGCAAAAATGGACTGGTGTTGTGCACCAACCACCCAGTTCATATTTATAAGGGTTGTGGTGTTTAAAGGCCTCTACCTTTAACTTGCTGTTGTTTTGCACTGTTTCAGAATGGGGGAGTTTGATATTATTCATCATATCGCAATAGCACCTAAATGCCTCAGCCAAGATCACGGACCCGCAGTGCTAGGCACTCTACTCACAGACAAAGAGTGGGAGGAAGAAAGCATCATCATCGCCATTTTACTGCCAGTGACCCGAAACACAAAAAGAGTCGACTTGAACGAGATTGCCCAGGAAGTCTGTGGCAGAGCCTGGAACTTAATCCCAGATCTTCTGAGTCCCACTCCTCAGACCATTCTTCCTGATACCGATACTACTACCCAGAGGAGTGAGCCGTACTATGTGGGGATTTGTGGGAGAAATGGGGTAAGCATAGGGAGCAAAGTAGAGGTACATGGTAGGTGACAACAGTTCAAGTAATTATTCAGAGCTGAGATTCCTGGATATACACATCTAAGGGATTGATTCACTGTGCTAGTGATAGATACTTCTGATCCCACTGACCATCTCATGGTAAGTATGTGCTGGTTACTGGTCTTGCTTAGGTTCCTGAGTAGACACAAGCTTGCAAAATAAAAGATATAAATCATCATTCTCTAGACAGTGCTAAGTCCATTCTCAGCACACACTACTTATATAACTCAGCACACACAACTTCATATTACTTTTAAGGACTTATTGCATCTGGACTTGGACCTTACAGATACTTTTATATTCATGTCTTTAAATTATTGGAATCAGGGATTCCAGTATGAGGTTTAAACTGATATTTACTGGTAATAAAAGCTTGTCAGAAACAGACTGGCAAATATTCATCATATTGAAAAAAATAAGCCCATTTTTCCTGATGCACTGGGTTTCTGCACTCCAGGTCAGCTTCATGCCACTCAGACAATTTCACACTGGAGGGCAGTTTAGCTCCGATATCCAGAACTTCACTTACTGGGAGCAGCACAGAAAAACAGGCACAAAAATTGGCCTTTTAAAATATATATGTAATTTCCTTAACAAGATCGGTGACATTTTTAGCCAATAAATGCTAAAGCCTGTAAACCCTCATCCTAGCCATTTTTACCACATGGACTGCTAGGGTTTAACAACGTCTCCCTTTTTGCTGTCAGCATGATTTGTTCTGATTCTGGATTTCCCGGGTGAGATTCGGGGCTATGCAGCATAGAACCCACAGCCCAGGGGAAAGAAAGCTATGATGGCTTTAAGCCACATTGTACCCTCCTGATACAGGCTGCAGAGGCACTGTCCGTGGTTTCATGGGCTGCCATAGCGCTCCCTGGCGTCAGGTCATGGTGTCACACAGGTCTTCGTCTCTACTGCTCCCTGGTGACCAGTTCTTTGGCCCCACGATGGCCTGTCTCTGTTTACATCTTCTCTGGCCCAGCCATCAGGCCCGGGCACATTTCAGTTCAGCCCGCTTCCTGCGTGACAAAAATCCAACTAAAAAATCCAAATAAACTCCTTCTGCCCCTCTCGGGCTGCACTGAAGTTCCTGCTCTTCACCAGACCCTCCCAGGGACCGCAGAATTCCTTCTTTGCTCCTTTAGCTGAGCCTTGCTTCCCTGGAGGCCCTTCTTCCTTGATATCTCCCCTCTCCAGGGACTCTGGCAGCTTCTTCCAAGGACCTCCCTGCTTCTTACAGGCCATATCTCAGAGCATCCCATAGGAACCTAACCTGCTCCCTGTGATTCTCTCCAGCCTGTCTCTCTTTATGTCCTACCTGACTCTTTCGCAGCTAAGACATCTTATAGCAAAGCCACCAGACCAGGATCAGCTGGGGAACAGCTGCTACCTCACAAAAAAGGCTAAGCCCAGCTTGCCTTAAAGAGCCAGCCAGCCTGCAATAGCCCCGCCCCACCCAGTGTAACAGACTGCTCTGGTGGCCTAAATTAGAGCAGCCTTGCCAGACTGCTCTATAGGCTGCAGCATTGTCTAGCAACTCCAAAGTGCTGTGTCCCCAGCTCCAACACCAGTGCTGGTGGGGGGCTCTTCAGAGGACAGCCTTATGACTGTCTCTGCAGTGGCTGCTCTGGAGGAACCTTGCCCTGGCCAAATGTGTACAGTCCCTTTACACTGCTTCAGCCTTGTACCCAGTGTAAAGGAGCCAGAGCAGGGGTGAGGATGTCAGGCTGTGTGTTTGATTCTCCTCTCTCTCGCACACATTTCACAGCAGTGTAAGAAGAGAATCAGGCCCCACAAGTATGTTCTCTGGAAACTAGACATTGGCTGAAGGTTCAGAATCAGATCTGGCTTGCAAAACACTTCCAATATCAGGGGTGTTGCAATCTGGGCTGTGATTTGGCCATTATAAAGGTAGGGGCTAGCTGCAAGATTCAGATCCAGATTGGAGTCTGGATTAAAGTTTGGAGTAGCGTGGATCAAGCCCATTTCTGGTACATATACGTGGAGGGATGAGACATCATCACTTGTCAGTTTAAACTGCTCTTCACCCTGCAATCTAGAATATTAGTACTAAGATTTACAGAACGCCCTCTGCTCCCACCATGTTTTCTGATGTGCTCATCCTGGCTGATAGAGTAGCATTGTAGCCTTCCATACCCCAGAGTCCTTGCCGGCCACATCCCTTGGAAATGGAACGTATTCATACAGGATGTCTCAGCAGAAAGAAAGGCATAAAACACTAACTAAATAAGAGATTTCAAGTGAGGGTCATATCAACTTTCTATTTCATGCAGAGATATGTGACATTTGTTAAAAAATCTAGCATCTTTAGTTTCTAAAGAAAAAAAATCAGTACTGCTATCAGTATTTAGCAAACACTTGACAACAGGCCAAATCCCAATGTCCTTACTTAGGTAAGTCTATCTGTATGCTGTAGGGTGACCAGATGTCCCAATTTTATAGGGACAGTCCTGATATTTGGGTTTTTTCTCATATAAGCGCCTATTACCACCCCCACCAGTCCCTGTCCCGATTTTTCACACATGCTATGTGGTCTGTGCTGTGTTCTCTCCTCCACATTTAAAGGGGGCTCAGACCCCTCCATTAACACATCCCCCCTCCTTCCTCCAGATCCTGCCAAGGACGTATGGCTTTGTGGATCTGTGTAGGGTAGGGCAAATATGGATTTCCCACCTGCTCTGCTGAACTAATGGGATAATCCAGGTGGTATTCCATTCCTTGAGCCCTTCCTCCACAGCGAAAATCCCCAGGTAGAACTGGTGCGATGCACGGGGTCTCTGCATAGATGGCTCTGACCTCCTGCTGATCCTCTGAGAGTCAGGAAGATCCCAGAGGCTTGGTAGGGTTTGGGGCTGGCCCCACAACCAGTTCCCCAGGTGACACAAAACCTGTTCCACCCAACAGAATTGTTTGGGACAAAGTTTTCCTGTCCCTTAGTCACATCAGCAGGCTTCCTTTGGGGAGGGAATGATTGTCACCCTAGTTTTTATTCAGGGAAACTCCCCTGTAACAGGGTTCACTCACCGCTAGGACACTTCCTTGTGTCCCATGTGGAGATTAGCTCACAACCAGTTTGACGCTCCATCCTTTGGTTCCTACCTTGTAGTCTCTCTCTCTCTCTCTCTCTCGTCAGTTTACTCCCTCTTCATCACACAAGGTGCTACCTCTTCATGGTGTGGCCCTCTGGCCAGCTTACTATGTGTTTTTCCTCTTCCAGGGTATCAAAGTCCCTCCAGATCAGCTGGAAACTCCCACAATCCTGTGCCACTTCCCAGTGTTGGGTAGGGGAACCCAGGCCTACCCACTACTCCGGGCTCCAACCCAGGGATCCTACAATGACTCAAAAAGATTTGCACAATCTATCTTCTGGCCTCCCACCTCTTTTTCTGGGCTGCTTCCTACTCCACCTCCTACTGGCTTTCTTCTCCACTCTTCTGGTTAAATCTCTCCCTCAGGTCCAGAATCCCAGGGCTTCTCACTGGGTTTCTTTGTTTTCCCTCTCTAAGCCCCTTTCTGGTCAAACTTCCTGGCTTTATACCTTAGCCAGCTTCTTCTCCAGCTGGGCTTTATCAGCCATAAGCCATTTTCAATCAAGCCAGACTCTCCACCAGGTGTGGCCTATAAGGTTAATTGGTCCTAGCTACACCACTTTAACCCTTTTAGAGTTGGTGTAGGGTGAACACCCCATCACAATCCCAGTGAATTGAATGGGAGTTTGGCTGAATGAAGGCCACATAAAAACTGAGGAAGGATTCAAGACAATGATCACCACCAGGCCCTACTCCTGATAAATGTATGTAACTCCCTTCGACTTCAAGTAAGTTTAACTCTCCCCTCTTTACAGATGGGAAATGAAACATAGAGGATTGATTCTCCCCTGCCTTGCACCTTAATGGAGACATTTACAGTTGGACAAAGTGAAGGCAAAGTTCTGATTTGGTAGCATCTCATGCCCACTTTGCATGGCTGTAAGTGACTATAAGAGGCACAAGGCAGTGGAAAATTAGGTCCAATGGACCTGATTCCACTCTTGCTTAGAGCAGTTGTACACCAGTACACCATAGACTTTAACAGACTTACTCCTGCCTTACACCACAGGAAATGAGATCATAAGGACTTGGTGGTGATGGGGGACTTCAACTACCCAGACATCTGTTGGGAAAATAACACAGCGGGACACAGATTATCCAATAAGTTCTTGGAATGTATTGGAGACAATTTTTTATTTCAGAAGGTGGAGATAGCTACCAGGAGAGAGGCTGTTCTAGATTTGATTTTGACAAATAGGGAGGAACTGGTTGAGAATTTGAAAGTGGAAGGCAGCTTTGATTAATGTGACCATGAAATGATAGAGTTCATGATTCTAAGGAATGGTAGGAGGGAGAACAGAAAAATAAAGACAATGGATTTCAAGAAGGCAGACTTCAGCAAACTCAAGGAGTTGGTAGGTAAGATCCCATGGGAAGCAATACTAAGGGGAAAAACAGTTCAAGAGAGTTGGCAGTTTTTCAAAGAGACACAAGAGGAAATTATCCCACTGCATAGGAAAGAAAGGAATTATGGCAAGAGACCACCCTGGCTTACCCAGGAGATCTTCAATGATCTAAAAATCAAAAAAGAGTCCTACAAAAAGTGGAAACTAGGTCAAATTACAAAGGATGAATATAAACAAACAACACAAGTATGTAGGGACAAAATTAGAAAGTCCAAGGCACAAAATGAGATCAAACTAGCCAGAGACATAAAGGGTAACTAGAAAACATTCTACAAATACATTAGAAGCAAGAGGAAGACCAAGGACAGGTTAGGCCCATTACTCAATGAGGAGGGAAAAATAACAATAGAAAATGTGGAAATGGCAGAGGTGCTTAATGACTTCTTTGTTTCGGTTTTCACCCAGAAGATTGGTGGTGATTGGACAGCTAACGTAGTGAATGCCAGTGAAAATGAGGTAGGAACAGAAAAGGCTAAAATAGGGAAAGAACAAGTTAAAAATTACTTGTACAAATTAGATGTCTTCAAGTCACCAGGGCCTGATGAAATGCATCCTAAAATACTCCTGGAGCTGACTGAGGAGATACCTGAGCCATTAGCGATCATCTTTGAGAAATCATGGAAGATGGGAGAGATTCCAGAAATCTGGAAAAGAGCAAATATACTGCCCATCTATAAAAAGGGAAATAAGGACAACCCAGGCAATTACAGACCAGTCAGCTTAACTTCTGTACCCGGAAAAAAAATGGAGCAAATAATTAAGCAATCTATTTGCAAACATCTAGAAGATAAGGTAATAAGTAACAGTCAGCATGGATTTGTCCAAAACAAATAATGTCAAACCAACCTGATAGCTATCTTTGACAGGGTAACAAGCCTTGTGGATAGGGGGGAAGTGGTAGACATGGTATATCTTGAGTTTAGTAAAGCTTTTCATATGGTCTCGCATGACCTTCTCATAAACAAACTAGGGAAATGCAACCTAAATGGAGCTACTATAAGGTGGATTCAAAACTGGTTGGAAAACCATTCCAAGAGAGTAGTTATCAGTGGTTCACAGTCATGCTGGAAGGGCATAACAAGAGGGGTCCCACAGGGATCAGTTCTGGGTTCTGTTCAATATCTTCATCAATGATTTAGATAATGGCATACAGAGTACACTTATAAAGTTTGTGGACAATACCAAGCTAGGAGGGGTTGCAAGTGCTTCAGGGGATAGGATTATAATTCAAAATGATCTGGACACATTGGAAAAATGGTCTGAAATAAATAGGATGAAATTCAATAAGGACAAATGCAATGTACTCCATTTAGAAAGGAACAATCAGTTGCACACATACAAAATGGGAAATGACTGCCTAGTAAGTAGTATGGCAGAAAGGGATTTGGGGGTCATAGTGGACCACAAGCTAAATATGAGTCAACAGTATAACACTGTTGCCAAAAAAGCAAACATCATTATAAAATGTATTAGCAGGAGTGTTGTAAGTAAGACATGAGAAATAATTCTTCTGCTCTACTCTGTGCTGATTAGGCCTGAACTGGAGTATTGTGTTCAGTTCTGGGTGCCACATTTCAGGAAGGATGTGGACAAACTGGAGAGAGTCCAGAGAAGAGCAACTAAAATTATTAAAGGTCTAGAAAACATGACTTATGAGGGAAGATTGAAAAAACTGGGTTTGTTTAGTCTGGAGAAGACTGAGAGGGGACATGATAACAGTTTTCAAGTATGTAAAACAGTGTTTCCCAAACTTGGGACGCCGCTTGTTCAGGGAAGGGCCCTGGCGCGGGCCGAGAGACGTATTGGCTGCTGCTTCCTGCAGCCCCCATTGGCCGGGCACAGCAAACTGCAGCCAGTGGGAGCGGCGATTGGCTGAACCTGCAGATGCCGCAGGTAAGCAAACCGGTCGGGCGCACCGGGGCCTTCCCTGAACAAGTGGCATCCCAAGTTTGGTAAACACTGATGTTACAAGGAGGAGGAAGAAAAATTGTTCTCTTTAACCTCTGAGGATAGGACAAGAAGCAATGGGCTTAAATTGCAGCAAGGGAGGTTTAGGTTGGACATTAGGAAAAACTTCCTAACTGTCAGGGTGTTTAAGCACTGGAATAAATTGCCTAGGGAGGTTGTGGAATCTCTATCATTGGAGATTTTAAAGAGCAGGTTAGGCAAACACCTGTCAGGAATGGTCTAGATAATTAGTCCTACCACGAGTGCAGGGGGCAGGAATAGATGACTTCTTGAGGTCCCTTCCAGTTCTATGATTCTTTGATAATCAGGCCCAACAAGAGTAGGTTATCTGCCCAAAGCTGAACTAGATCTCAAGAATTGCTGATTCCCAGTCCCGTGGTCAGTGTAGCAGACCACTGACAAATTGCATCATTTAGCCAAAACAGTAGGCAATATGACTTATCCCATCACCAAACATTATAGTAAGGCTAATTATGGCTCAGCAGTATCATTGAGATTTATTGCTCTGTAAGAAGCGCGGAGCCTCTCAAGAGAGGCAGATAGGCAAAGGAAACTATTACAGTGAAAAGGGTATTAGATTGCAACATTAGATACAATTTCACCAAAGGGACTGGATGGAAACATAGAAATGATTGGTTTTCTGTAATTATAATGGAGGCAGCAGCTGGTGTCATTTCTTTAAAATGTTCATTTTTACTGTATTTTTTTTATTTCATGACGAGATTTAATCGTGTATATGCACACATGCATGCACCACTTAATAGCATGTTGTTGGTTTAAATAAAAGGAAATTAATTATGCACATTTCATGTAACTAGAAATTTCCTTGATTTTTCAGTGTGGCTGATATTGCAAATCCTCCTTTACTTGGGCTTTTGTTGTTACGAAACCCAAAGTAAGAGGCGCATCCCCATTAAGTATGGGGGTATTGAGAGAAGCGGTCTTGTTTTCTTCCCCTTTCTGTATAGACATTCTCAGACACATACAACACTATTAAAGGAACAGAGACGGACAAGCCAGAGACCAGATGAGGAGGTGGCCTGGGAGCCTCAGGGAGGGTCATTTTGGGGTTTGGCATTTCTCAATATGGGCTGCACGAGTTATTGGCAAGTGAGGAAGAGGTGGGGGAAAGGCAGATTTTCCCTGGTTCAGAGACAGTGGAGACATGTGCACAGGGTCTGTTAGCCAAGAGGCCCTTCATTGCCCTCCCTGGAGGGCGCGCAGGCTGGCAGTAAAGGTTGTCCTTGTAACCACAGCGGGTTGCAGCAGGTTGCTTGAAGGAGAGGGCAAGGAGCTTTCGTCCTGACACTCTGTTATTTCAGGGTAAGTCTTTGTGCTAGGATACTGTCAGGGCTGAAGCACAGGCAGCTTGGCCTATCATAGAATCATAGAATATTAGGGTTGGAAGAGACCTCAGGAGGTCATCTAGTCCAACCCCCTGCTCAAAGCAGGACCAACCTCAACTAAATTATCCCAGCCAAGGCTTTGTCAATCCGGGCCTCAAAACCTCTAAGGATGGAGATTCCACCACCTCCCTAGGAAACCCATTCCAGTGCTTCACCACCCTCCTAGTGAAATGGGCCTATTGGTTAGTGTTGGAGGCTGGGTCCAGGAGCAAATTATCAGAAATCAGGCCAGGTTGGAATGCCAGGAGATCAGAATAAACAGACAAACTGGAGGGCAGGAATCAGGAGCCAGTTACCAAGGGTCAGGCCATATCAACAGGTCAGGGTCAAAAGGCAGGAGCAGGTAAACACCAGCCCAGCAGGATGCAGCTCAGTTTAACAGACAGCTTAGTGTTGCCTCCCTTGGCTGAAATAGGAACTGCAGCCTAATACGAGCCTTGGATCTCTCCCAATCAGAGCATGGGGCAGAATTTGTGCCCCAGTTTAGCTTCATGGACTCAGGTCACATGTGATGACTCTCAGGACTCCCACAAACCAACGCTAAAGACCCACAGGGCCTGATAGATACCCCAAACAGAAAAAAGAGGGAGTTTAGGGTGGGATTTTCACAAGCACCTCATTTAAGATTTAGGACCACAAGTCTCAATGAATTTCAGTGGGATTTATGTTCCTAATTCCCTTTGGCCTTTTTGAAAATATCCCTGTGACACTGACAGAACAGCCAACTTGGGTGTGACCCATAACAACTGGCATTGAAATGTAATCAAGACAATCTACTTGTATGTGAATTTCAAAGAGATGTACTGGACCAGCAATCATTATCCCATTTATATGGAATAATAGAAATCAAGGGTAGATGCTAAGTGTATTTGTATGTGTTTACCTATATCTTGTTAGAAGTTTAACAACGTAACCAGATTAGCTTATAGATGCTAATTACCTTTTATGTCTTAATATTATGCCTGCGGATGGTTCAGTTAACCTTAACATCAAAGATGTAAGATATTGCAGGAAACTAATCATATTAGCAATATTGTCTTCAACTTAATTATCTATGCTATAATGAAGTACCAGCTAATTGCCTTGTGGAAATGAATGCAACTAGTTTACCTGTGTATGCATAGGAAATAAAAGATTAGTGTCAAAGCAACAATCTGCACTGCCAACTCTTGCTTGGGGGAGGTCCTGCTGTGACAAGAGGCTTGTCAGCTTTCTAGGGAGCCATAAAGGAAAGCCCCAGGCCTGATCCTGCCATCTCAGGTCTCCTTAAACTTTAACAGGGAAGATCTAAGTCATAAGACTGAGGTCTCCAAGTTTACCCTAGAATTCTCATGGAAGAACTTGAACAGATTCTACACCTGGACCGCCTATTGGACTATAACCTTTTTAATTGATTCCAGAAAGACTTTTACAAATCGACAGCCTCACCATCTCTGCTATGAAACTGACATAAGGACTTTACACATATCTGTTTGTATAGTGATCTCTTAACCACTGCAACTCTCTTCCTTGTTTGTCCTTTTATTATTAAAACTTTAGTCTACTAGTTACTAAAGGATTGGCGTCTGCATGATTATTGGGTAAATTCTGAGATGCATATTGACCTGGGGTAAGTGTCAGGTCCTTTGGGATTGGTGAACCTCACATATGGTGAATCTGGTTTTCAGTAACCTCTCACTAGGGTGACCAGAGGTCCCGATTTTATAGGGACAGTCCCAATTTTTGGGTCTTTTTCTTATATAGGCTCCTATTACCCCCCGTCCCCTGTCTTGATTTTTCACATTTGCTGTCTGGTCACCCTACTATATTAAGACTTGGCTGTCTAAGCATTCCAGCCTTTGTCCCCCATCTAAAGGGGACTGTATATAGCTTCTTGTTAATCAATGTGGTGTTACAGAAGCTGTTTTGTTACTGGCTTGGTGAATCTAATTATAGAATAAACCACCGGTTTGGGGGATTGTCTGCCCTCTTCTTTGCAGTCTGTCCTGCATGTAGCATTCTCAGTGTGGCCCATCCAGGCATCCAGTCACAATCCCTCTGTAACAGGGTAATTGTGGCTTAAAGGTAGTAAGGACTAGTGGTCAGTCAATACCTGTTCTGTGTTAAAGATGCGTCCCTTGGACTTTAACAGTGACTGAAGACTTAAGGAAGGCAGAGCTAGGGAGAGAAGAAGATGGTACCAGCGGAATAGCCAAGGCTTGGAGAAAGACCTGGCTACTGTTGTTAAGGGCCTGGTACCAGGAACCTTGTCGAGTGGGCAAGATCGGACTGCCCTTTCTCCGAGAGAAACAGGACAAGCTCTGGAAAGAAGACTACTATTCTATTCTATTTCTTCCCTGAGAACAAGAGAGACACCAGCACAAGGTCTTGAGAATGACAGGACTGATTCGGGGAAAGGGCCAGCTGGAGAGGAAGCTGGCTGAGGTGCTACAGCTGGCCTAAAATACAACTCCAGCTCCAAGGAGGAGAGTTGGGGCTGGAGCAGAGAGCAGATGCCCAGGGAGCAGAAGATGACTCCAGTTAGGCAGGCCCTGGAAGAATGAAATTTGGACTTTAATTATTTTATTTTGATTGGAAAGGTTTATGATAACAAACCAGCATATTATTAGAAGAGAGCTTTTAAGGAGTACAAGGAGAACTGAGGCAGGGTACTTCTAAGCTATGGTTGGCCAGAAGAGAGTGCTAGAGGGCAGGCACACCCTTTGACAACCTGTTAATCTATTTTAATCTTTCTGTAGAAAAAACAGACAGGAGCTCATGCAGGGGCTTTTAAGAAATGAAAAAGGTTGAATCTCACAGCTAGAGCTAAGAAGTATTAAACACAAAACTAGATTTAAAGGCTAAGGATGCAACAATCAAGCATTCTATAAAGATAGGAACTGCCAAAACTAGGGCTGAGTCCTTCATTCAGCCCCCTTGTACCATGCACTAGGATATAGTCTTTCATTCCATGATCATATATGATTTCTTCCCAAAGAGCTGGAACCTTTAGAGCCTCAGCACGGACCTCTGCCACTTGAGCAATGATGACAATAGTAGGCTGTCACCTTCCAGGCAGGCTAGCAGTTGAGGAGAATGAGATGCACTTTGCCAGAGGGTTTCACAGATAATGGCTGACAGCAGAGGAATGGTGAGACTTGGGAATCTTGGGTTCAATTCTAAATTTCTGGAGGAGTGTCTCTAGTGATCATGGACCTGTCTGCCCCAAGTTCTGCCAGCGCTGCCTGTGTCCCCTCCAACCTGTCCTCTGTGCCAATCCAGTTTCCTCCCTCCCAGGTCCAAGATCCATGATAAGCTAGTCCCAGTGTCCTGCTTAGCCCTAGCCTGCAGTGTGCCCAGTGCAGATGGATTAACTGGAAAATTTAGCTACCAAACTAACTGAACATGTGCAAACTTAGATTTTTTGAGGGATTATAACTTGGCAAAATTTGGGTGGCTTTTCACAGAGACAGAAAGAGGCATGTTTGCTGTCACTAAGGCAACCCCTTGCCAAATCTGAAGTCCCTGCTCCAAAGCATGGAGGAGCAAAGAAAAGATTGTATGAATTTTTTGAACATGGACAAAACAATGTATTTTCCCTAGTCTCGTTCCTGGAATTGGCTGAAATGATTTTTTCTGAGACTTCCCAAACACATTCAGCCCAAGGCCGACACCTGCCATGGAAAATGTAGCCCCAAAAGTTCAAATTTGACAAAGACACAAGCAACTGGAAACAAGTCTTATAAAGGGAAGTTTGGGCAACCTTAACCATAGGTGGCAATAGCAGCTCCACCTATAATTCTGAAGAAAAGTGGTTTAAAGACAGCCCCTAATACCCATCACATTTGGAAAGAGTAACTCAAAGCAAAAGGCTTTCACTGCATTCTTCTTGCTGTTCCCCATATTATCAGAGATGACTATTAGCAAAGCATTTTCTCCATCAGTTCATTTTTACAAGGGAGCCATAAGCCTTTGTTTACAACACCACAGTCTGTTGCTATGGAAGTGATTATGATGTCAACCTTACGACTTTAATGTAGGATGAAAGGCAGCAACAAGATGGGATTGCAAGGAAGAAACCCCCAGTTCAAACAAACAGCTTGATTAATTATTATTGAAAATTAGAGACAGGCTCAAACTGTAACATCTGGATGTGGATTTGGAACAGCCTGGAGGTTCAATAGCATTGAGCTCTCAAGTGCTGGTTTTGCCCATTATAAATCTAAGGACCATTTGCAAAATTTGGATCCAAATCTGGGTTCAATTTTGGAAAACCCCAAAAGTCCACAGCTATTAGGTTCTGAGGTTTGGGCCTGGCTCTCGTCGAGTGGAAATGGCAAGGAAAGTGATGAACATAGCAAGATATACTTCCTCTTTAACTGCCATGTTAGTTACTAAGCACATATCAGAATCAGTGGCGTAATACAAAGTACTGTAACTTTCCTGTCAACTAAATGTAGTAACATTGGAACAAAAGTATTGAGTGTCAGTAATGATGATGAGAAGGTTTTGCTGGGAAAGAGTCAGATACTGTCTGACACATGGAACAGCAGAAGGAGTGTGGAAATTAAAGATCCAGACATATGCTTTCTAAAATTATCCATGAAACTAATACCAAGGGCAACATACTTAAAATATTCTTCCAGCAAGCCTGCAGACAGTCTGAGTGCAAGCTGCAGGACTGCTGTCAGGAGAAGGGAACTGCAAAGCAGTCTTTTGTGTCACTCTTGGAATCTGCCTTTGATACTAAAGCCGTGGACTTTGACACACCGTTATCCTGCCCTGCCCACCCCGATATCTGGTGCCTATAGTGCCACGCATTGTTAGTGCAATGCTGCAGGACATACCATCAGAGGGCTCAACTAGAGGGCTCAGACAACATATTCCACATTTACTTTGTTATGGCTTAACTGACTTTCCTCCCCCCAGGATAACATTAAAAACAGTGAGAGCATCCCTCTTTTTTGATGCAAGGAGATTTTAAACTGACTTTGGAAAACACTTTAACATTTGAAGACAAAAATGAAACTGTAGACACTTATGCAGAGGCATGATAGGATCCATAACTACCCTTATGTAGAAGGATGGTGTATTTTAATCTACCTTCTGTCTCAGCTCCCCATCTGTATAACGGGGATAGCACTTGTCTACCTTACAGAGATGTTGTGAGGGTAATGATGGTGAGTCGCTCATGTAACAGTGACAAGGGACACATCAGCACTTAGACGGATAATGCACTGACCCATGGCTTAGCATGACTTTCTCTTTTCATCATCCATTTTTCTCCTATACTTTAATGATCTACTATTTCAAATATGCATACACAGCGAGTAGCTGATATTCTGACATAAAACCCACCAGTGACAACCTAGCTGTCTAGCAACACACCCTAATTCACTGTCACTTTGATTACCTTCCACAGTTCTCCTCTAACACTTCCTGGATCTAATGGAAAGACTCCTCTGATTGACTTCAGAGGGTTTGGATCATATATAATCTCTTTTGCTAGAGGTAGATAGCCTGTCTTCTCCCACTTTATGTATTCAGCAACACCGAAAAGGTTCTGCCAGGTCCTACTGCTGCTTCTCGATTGGTCCTTTAGCCTTACACTGGGGCTGAGAAACCCCTCCCCGAAAGAATACACAGCAATGAGGGGCTCTCCCACTACCACCTCAGTACATTCTGGAGTGCTTCAATCCTCGAACAGTTAAAGATGCAGTCCAGAGGCAGCACTGGGACTTGGTGGATTCTTTATGATCTCCCAAAGAGATAATGGAGAGCAAGCAGAGGGGAGGTCAGGAAGAGCATGGAAGAGTCTGAAGCAATGGAAGA
The DNA here is from genome assembly GCA_037349315.1 of Chelydra serpentina. NCBI lineage: Eukaryota > Metazoa > Chordata > Testudines > Chelydridae > Chelydra > Chelydra serpentina. Next base: position 4,718,165 of record JBAIAC010000023.1, read on the forward strand.
AAACACTAGGCAGCTGTTCCTAAAGATCCTGGGATGGGGAGGGAGCTACCTACCCCAGCAGTGATACAGGGTGGGGAAGTAAAAGGCACTACTATGTTGGTGTTCTCCTGAAGACCTCAAGCAAAAGCTGGGGGAGGGGGAGGGAGTGTGGGGTCTGCTGGAGAAAGGGGGTTCCCATTGGGAAACAAGAGTGGAGCAAAACCTGGCTCAGGTTTGTCAAGGGGCCCATAAATCTCACTGAAACAAGTTCTGGCCCTGTAATGAATCAGAGACTAGGTGACTTCCAGAATTTGGCTCTACTCCTTGTTAGGAAAATTCTATCCAGTTGAAATCCTAATTTTCCTCCCATTTCCTACAATTTCTGTCACCCTGTATAAATTATATGTTCTATAGATATGTGACTGATGTAAAGACTCACAGGGGGACTTCAAATCAGGGGGCTCATTTAATTCCTTCAGCTGATGCTCCACAGTATTTAATGCAACTTGTAGCCAAGAGTATTTTATTAGTTGCAGACGAGAGGATCCATGGCTAAATCTATTATTTAGTGTAGGCTAGATCAAGCTACATGACAAATCCCAGCTCAAAGGGAGAAGCAAGGGTGCAGGAACAGGTCCAGCCCTTTATTTTAGTGTCAGAAGGTGAGTGGAGACAGAACTCTCATTTAAAATCAGGGTAGTTATCTCTTGTTTTAAAGCTGGGGCAGTATGTAGCCAGAGCCCTCTCAGGGTAAGGAAGATGGCACCAGAACTTTGTAATCACAGGGCCGGAGAGATGGAGACCCAGACCTGTGTATGTGGGGTAGGGGGCCTCCTTACAATTGCCTAGTTGTTTTGAGGAACAGGGAAAGTGTTCAGTCTTTGGGGAATGGGACAGTCCCAGTGGCCAGGAAATACTGCCTCCTGCACTAAGTTTGAGTTTAATTTATATAGAACAGAGGGAAGATGTAGGTTCTTAACTTCAGCGGGCACAAAATACATTTAATACATTGACTAAAAGTCAAGTCCCCACTTAAAGATACAGCAGCCACAAAGACACATGGCTCCTCTAAGATGTAGAAGGGGGAAGACAGAAGTTAGGATTCTACAGCAACACAAAAAAATGGTATCCTGCTGCCTAATCAGCTGGAAAAGTAAAAGATGGCCTGAAGTGCACAACTCCGATCTGGATCCCATCTTCTCTCATAGCTATGGGGTGCTTGGAGTCAGGGTTTGCTGCAACCACTTATACACGTGCTTTACTTTACACTCAGGAGTGTTAGTGATGGCAATATAATATTTAGGCTTGTTTATTTGCCTGAGATAGAATTTTGGGTTTGTTTGCCCATTTGAATTTTGAGAATTTTAAAAAATACAATAGTTAGTGTCTTATATCCTTATTGACATATGTGAACAAGGAACAAAGACACCGTGTGTTGCTTCTGCCTACAGCCAGATGGATTTTTTAGTACAATGAGAAAAGATAAGAAATAGAGTTAAAGTGTTGCTGGATATGGTGGGAGTTTAATATGTGAATGTACAATTGAAGGACAGTTCTTCCCTGACTCCTCTCCCAAGACAAGGTCAAGCAACCAGTTGGGAGGGACAAGAGGGATAGTGGGGGAGGCATAAGAAACACTAACAGCCAAAGAAAAGGTGACCCTGGCAAAAACACAACCTCACTCCCTACCCTACCATGGGGTACAAAAGAGGAGGTACCGAAGCCCCCAGAATCAAGACCTTCCAAAATGGAATATGCCCATACATTGTAATGGGTGGTACCAGGGGTGAGCACTACAGATATAATTAAGCCTACTAAGGAGGAGGAGAGAGGGAGGAAGCTCTACTGGTGTAAAAAGCTGTGGTTATGCTTGCTTGTTAACCCCAATAAACATCCCATTGCCTGCACTTTGGACTCTGACCTTCTACTTTCTGTCTGCGGGACAAGAACCAAGGGAGGGTGGGGGGACCCCTAACAAGATGTAATCCCATGGCAAGGATTAAATGGGGCTATTTCCTTATGTAAACTTCAGTATGTTAAGTTTTTGCAGGATGAGGGTTTTGATTTAGGCCCAGTTCTAGCAGAGATGGGTAAACAACATCAACAACCTGCCACAAAGTGAAATTGTGAAGTGTGTAGAGCGCTTTGAGATTGTTGGCTGCCAAAGACCCAGCCCAGAAGAACAATTGTACATATGAGGCAACTAACTGAAATGTGTGTTACATCTGAGCCTATCAACAAGCGCAACATAGAGATTTCAAAATATTTTAAAAAGACAAAAACCTTTTTTTTTAAATGCATTGCTATTCAGACAAAATAGCCAGCAATATACCAATACCTTTAAAATAGCAACCTGGCAGCTGGCAATGAGGTGTGAGCTGAGATTTTTGGAGAAAATCTTCTGTGTAAGTACAAAATATTTTTGGGAGCAATTTTTGAACTTCGATGTTCAACTCCGGCTCCCACCCTGCACCTGATTCAGTGCAAGCAGATCTCTGTTCCTGCGCAGAAGCCATTTGCAGGGGTTCTCAAACAGGTGGTCGTGACCCATCGAGGGTTGTTACAAGTGTGTCATAGAATCATAGAATCTCAGGGTTGGAAGGGACCTCAGGAGGTCATCTAGTCCAACCCCCTGCTCAAAGCAGGACCAACCCCAACTAGATCATCCCAGCCAGGGCTTTGTCAAGCCTGACCTTAAAAACCTCTAAGGAAGGAGATTCCACCACCTCCCTAGGTAACCCATTCCAGTGCTTCACCACCCTACTAGTGAAAAAGGTTTTCCTAATATCCAACCTAAACCTCCCCCTCTGCAACTTGAGACCATTACTCCTTGTTCTGTCATCTTCTACCACTGAGAACAGTCTAGATCCATCCTCTTTGGAACCCCCTTTTAGGTAGTTGAAAGCAGCTATCAAATCCCCCCTCACTCTTCTCTTCTGCAGGCTAAACAATCCCAGTTCCCTCAGCCTCTCCTCATAAGTCATGTGCTCCAGCCCCCTAATCATTTTTGTTGCCCTCCGTTGGACTCTTTCCAATTTATCCACATCCTTTTTGTAGTGTGGGGCCCAAAACTGGACACAGTACTCCAAATGAGGCCTCACCAGTGCCGAATAGAGGGGAATAATCACGTCCCTCGATCTGCTGGAAATGCCCCTACTTATACAGCCCAAAATGCCGTTAGCCTTCTTGGCAACAAGGGCACACTGTTGACTCATATTCAGCTTTTCGTCCACTGTAACCACTAGGTCCTTTTCTGCAGAACTGCTGCCCAGCCATTCGGTCCCTAGTCTGTAGCAGTGCATGGGATTCTTCCGTCCTAAGTGCAGGACTCTGCACTTGTCCTTGTTGAACCTCACCAGATTTCTTTTGGCCCAATCCTCTAATTTGTCTAGGTCCCTCTGTATCCTATCCCTACCTTCCAGCGTATCAACCACTCCTCCCAGTTTAGTGTCATCTGCAAACTTGCTAAGGGTGCAGTCCACACCATCCTCCAGGTCGTTGATGAAGATATTGAACAAAACCGGCCCCAGCACCGACCCTTGGGGCACTCCACTTGATACCGGCTGCCAACTAGACATGGAGTCATTGATCACTGCCCGTTGAGCACGACCATCCAGCCAGTTTTCTATCCACCTTACCGTCCATTCATCCAGCCCATACTTCTTTAACTTGCTGGCAAGAACACTGTGGGAGACTGTATCAAAAGCTTTGCTAAAGTCAAGAAATAGCACATCCACTGCTTTCCCCTCATCCACAGAGCCAGTTATCTCATCATAGAAGGCAATTAGGTTAGTCAGGCATGACTTGCCCTTGGTGAATCCATGCTGACTGTTCCTGATCACTTTCCCCTCCTTTAAGTGGTTCAGAATTGATTCCTTGAGGACCTGTTCCATGATTTTGTCGCAAGTACATGCCTCCCTTACAGAGCTGCCCAGCTCTGAAGGCAGCGCCAGAGCCAGCAGCAGCACAGAAATAAGGGTGGCAATGGGACTCTGTGAAAAGTCTGCTGTGAAAAGTGGTATTAGCAAACATATAAATACCGCTTTAAAACAGTGTTAATATCAATGTTAATTTTAATTTATGGGAGGGGGGGTCACACTCAGAGGCTTGCTGTATGAAAGAGGTTATCAGTACAAAAAGTTTGAGAACCACTCCATTATAGGGTCGGGGCCTTGGACACCTGACTCCATATTTCAGCATCTAAGTATCCATTTTAAGGATCTAAGTGCTGATTTTAGTGCATAAACTATTAACTGTGGGGCCAATTCCGTGGAGTGCTGAGCATTATATAAATCCCTAGTGACGCTAGGGTGGCCAGACAGCAAGTGTGAAAAATCGGGACGGGGTGGGGGCGGTAATAGGAGCCTATATAAGAAAAAGACTCAAAAATCGGGACTGTCCCTATAAAATCGGGACATCTGGTCACCCTAAGTGACGCAGATGAGAGTTGGAGCATTTGTAAACTCACAGGATCAGGCTCTATACAAATGGAAAGAACATTACTGCAATGCAATACTCCCACTGCAGTTAGCTGGTAAATACTTCTTTCTACACCATAGAGGAAGTTGAGAGTACAGTGAATGCTGCTGTTTAGTAGCTCAGTGGTGGAGATTAAAAATAAAAGTAGAGGGTGTTGTAAACTCTATGACAGTCACTGTAGCCTAGTTAATATTGTTAATATCTGAAGGATATGAGATAAATATTCAAATGAAACAATTAAATGTTAATTATGGCATATGTCTCTGAGGAGAGCCACTCTCCCTCTTCATTAATGAAAGAGCATCCTGAATGACAAAGTTTAATATTAAGTTTCTAAGATCCATTCTGTCTCATCCAAAAAGACACTGATTGGAGTATGCAAGAAGTTTACCAGGCTGGTGGAAATATTCTGAGTCCTCCATGCCAGTCCCCCATAGTTCTTCCTCTCAAACTATGATGCAAACCGAGGTACCCCTTGATCACCATGTATAGAAACATTTATATTTTCTGTACCTCACTGAGCCTAAATGGGAAAACTGCAGAGCAGGGTCACATCTGAACAGTAAAAAGTTAAAAAAACAATCACACAAACAAGAGGTGCAAGAGATCTTGTTCTCCTCCATTCTGCCACAGTAGAGCATTCCCTAAGGTGGATATTCTAGCATTGTCCAGTCTAGTTTTAACTGCCTCAAGTTACAGGGCTTCCCCCATTTCTCCTTGGAAAACTATTGCACAATCTAATACATGGCATGTTGTTTCCCATTGTTTCAAATCATCAATGAGTGAAACTGAACCCTGCACAGAAGTTACCAGCACCACTTATGCAGTATATAGGCATCTACCCAGGAGTCATTTTAATGCCACATGAATATTGATGCTATAACATAGTATTGTGCCTGTGCATCCATGGATTTTCAAATGAGCCTAAGGGAATTAGACACTCAACTCCCATTGAACTTCACAAGGATCTTGGCTCTTAACTATCTGAGATGCCTCTGAAAATTCCAGCCTTAAATTCTAAGGTGCACATATTGTCCCTTAGTACGTGAATACTAAGTTCCTACGTTCCATTGCTTAAACATAACATATCATGACAAGAGAGGTATTCTGAATGAACCATAGTTTGTTCTCTGCCAAGTTATGTTGTAATAAGAATGTTTATTGTTTTCATTTTTAGAGGTTATTATGAGGGGGGGGGAACATAATTTCTGCAATGAAAAAACAATGCCCTCAGCTTTGGTGTTGTTACTGATGTTTGGTGCCCTCTACTGGTATTAATATAGCAACACTATTGGGTTCATCTTTAGAATGTCCATATATAATCACTCAATCAGGACGTCTAAACTTAGCCCCAAAGATTTGCTCAATGCTAAAATGTGTTGAACAAGATCCTAGAGGGGATAGCTGTTAAACCAAATTGGCAGAGACAGGGACCTGGGCCAACTGGGATATTACAAAATTAGAGAAGTGCAAAAGAGAAGATATTCTGTGGAATTTAAAAAATATATGTTTTTTAAGTCACATATTCCCCACCACATTCTCACAGCTTCATTTTCCATTATGAAGTTCTGCACTCCGACAGTGTAAAGTTAAGATATGATTGGTAGAATGTGTCCTGAAAATTGGCCATGCCTTGGACAGCGAGGTAAGGAATCAGACATGAGCTGTATTCAACTCTGCTTCGTGCGTCCAGCTACTGATTATAAAGCATAGATTGTTTAAAAATAGATACATCTGTGTTCATTTTAAAATAACTCATTTTAAAACTTGGCAACACTTTAAAACAATTGGCTTAATCATCATTAGTCCTTTTTGTACGAGCTGTACAAACATTCATTACCAATTAACTCTGACTGGCACAGTTACAGTGAATGCTACAACCATAATTAACATGGAGATCATAGGTAGGTTTTCACTGCAATTCAACATTAAATATTACTCAATTGTTAAAATGTTACAAAAACTATTCTAATTTTTTAAATCGCCACTATATGGTGACTGTTTTTAAAATATATAATACAAGAACAAGAGGCCATTCTATGAAACTGAACGGAGGCAAATTCAAAACTAATACAAGGAAATAATTTTTTCACACAAACCCACAGTTAGCCAGTGGAACTCACTGCCACAAGATATTGTTGAGGCCAAGAGCCTGCCAGGACACAGAAGGGATCAGATGTTTATGAAGATAACATAAATATGCAGAGTTATAATAGTAACTATTAAGGACATCAGCAAGAATCTTGGAACGGATATAAATCTTCCTGTTTCAGGGCATGAGCCAACTTCTAACTACAGGGGCTTAAGAAGAAACTTTTTCTTTTCTGGATGGGTTATTCTAAAAGGGCCACCTGCATGGTTTCATCCTCTGAAGCATCTGGTGCCAGCTACTGTCCAAGACTGGATACTGCCCTAGGTGGACCTCAGGTCTTATCCAGTATGCCAATGCCTGGGGAAATCAAATTCATGGTTTTTTTAAGCTTACAGGCTATTATTACACTGCTCTACAGCCAAAATGCTTCTGAAATAAATGTAGTCAAACTTTACTAATTCTGGGTCACTGAGAACGAAAATGATGCTTAAAATTGTTGATTGGCTCTAGTTTTCAAGACATGCTATTGGGTCAGTATATACGACCCTTGACTTGGGAATGGCAGAGGATAAGTGAGTTATAAAGGGAAGGGATCTCAATTTAAACCAGAAATGACTAAAATACATCTTTGACTGGATCTATGAATAAATCTATGACTGGGTTTGGCAGTACTTGCTTTTTAGGCAAAACAATGAAGGATGCAATCTGAAGCTGGTATTGCGTCTTACATGATATGAATTGCATCATGTTATTCCTAGAAGTCATGGATGATGCAATCATAACGAAGCTTACATCACTCTGCTAAACAAATTGCCCTATATCAGCTCTAGAAATCATACAGTGTCGTGCTCTCTTATTTGTCAGTGTTTGATTTTGCAAAGGGACACATTTCTGTTTAGCCAAAGTGAGCAGAGATGCCTCGTGCTTGTGTGAACAGTGCAGATAACTTCTGCTATGTTTGTGGTGAAGTGACTTTTGCATCCCAAAAGCGTAGTATAACCACTATGGTTAAGAAAGCCTATCACCTTTATTTTGGCTGCAAAATTGGATATCAGGACAAGAGGTGGGCCCCACACATATGCTGCAAAACTTGTGCAACAAATCTTCGCCAGTGGTTGAACAGGAAAAGGAAATCTATGCCTTTTGCAGTGCCAATGATTTGGAGAGAGCCAACAGATCATACCAGCAATTGTTACTTCTGCATGGTGCCTCCAGTTGGGAAAGGTGTGTCAAAGAAGAAAAAGTGGACTGTGCATTATCCAAACCTTCCATCAGCTATACGCCCAGTACCCCACAGAGAAGGACTGCCGGTTCCTGATGCACCAGAATCATTCTCACTTGAGTCAGACGAGGAAGAGGAAGAGGATGAAACTTCTGGTCCTGAACCATCAATGTCACAGGACCCACATTTTCTCCCATCCTCCTCCTCTGAAGCACACCTCATAACACAAGGTGAACTGAATGACTTTGTCAGGGATTTGGAACTACCCAAGAGTAAGGCAGAGCTTTTGGGCTCCAGACTACAGCCGTGGAATCTCCTGGCAGGTGATGTTAGGGTTTCCATGTTCCGTGACCGTCAAAAGGATCTTGTCCCATTCTTCTTCATGGAAGGTGATCTTGTAGCCTGCAACAACATCGATGGTGCGATGGCAGCCCTCAACATCGTTCACGATCCAGATGAGTGGAGACTGTTCATTGATTCATCGAAGACGAGTCTTAAAGCTGTTTTACTGCAGAATTGCAATGTTTTGCCATCAATTCCAGTTGGTCATGCAGTCCATATGAAGGAAGCCTATGACAACATGAAACAACTTTTGAGGTGCATAAACTATGACCAACATCAGTGGCAGCTTTGTGGCGATTTGAAGGTTGTTGCTCTCTTGCTTGGTCTGCAGACTGTATACACAAAGTACTGCTGTTTTCTCTGCGAATGGGATAGTCGTGCAAGAGATTCCCACTACATCAAGAAAGACTGGCCACTCCAACAGTCATTGGAGCCTGGGAGGAAAAGTGTTCAGCAACCACCACTTGCTGAATCAAGGAAGATTTTGTTACCACCCTTACACATCAAGCTGGGTCTGATGAAGAACTTTGTCAAGGCCATTGACAAAACACAAGCAGCTTTCAAGTACCTCCGTGGAAAATTTCCAAGGTTAAGTGAAGCTAAGATAAAGGAAGGTGTCTTTGTTGGTCCTGAGATTCATGAACTTCTTCGAGATGATGCATTTGACCATGCACTGCGTGGCAAGGGAAAAAAAGGCATGGAAAGCCTTCCAGTTAGTGGCAATAAATTTTCTCGGAAACAACAAGGCAGACAACTACAGGTTGTTGGTGGAAAATCTCCTCAAGGCATACAAAAGCCTTGGTTGCAACATGTCACTAAAGATACATTTTTTGCACTCTCATCTAGATTTATTTCCACCAAACTGCGGAGCAGTGAGCGACGAGCACGGCGAGCAATTTCACCAGGACATTGCAACAATGGAGAAACGCTATCAGGGCAAATGGAGCCCATCAATGCTTGCAGACTATTGCTGGACAGTGACAAGAGATGCTCCATTTAATGAATACAACAGACAAGCCAAGAAGCGCCAAGTGGACACTGAATAGGACTAAACTATGTACATAATAGTTTTTTGCCTTTTGTTTCATAATACATTTTATTTATATAACCCCTTTGCTGATTTTTAAAGTGTTACATAAACAGGACAGGTGAAATAGTATCATGTAAAGCAACCATAAACACATGAAAAGACCTAGGTTTACAGTTTATGATTAAAACTCTACTATCAACACAATATACATAGACATAAAATGTAAAAACTTAAATATCTTAGAAACAGTAGCCAATCAGTTGTTTTAATTGTCATATTTGAATTCAGCACATCAAAATACATACTAAATAGCACATTTTATCTCTGAAGCAGACGACTTCTCAAAAATTGTAGACCAGTGTTATTTGCATTGCATTAGCACCTAGGAGCCCTAATCCTGGACCAGGACTGCATTATGCCAGGTGCTATACAAATGCAGAACCAGGGCAGGCATTATCTTTCTCCTCTTTAATCCTCTGTTTCACAAAAAATTGAGATGGAAAAGACCTATTACCATCCAGTCCTCTAGTCTACCCCTTGCAGAATTATTTGCAACAGTATTTTTCTTTTCCATCCACCTCTACTCTGCTTCTGTATTCAGTCTTATTGCTATTGACACCACATTAGACACTACATTAGAATCCATTTTATGCAAAATACTGTAGAGCTGCACAGGAAGATAATCCATGCCCCCGCCCCTTACACACACACTCTGAGTTTGGGACAGTGGTTTTCAACCTTTTTTCAGTTGCAGACCCCCAAAAAATTGTGAATGGAGGTGCGGACCTCTTGGGAAATCTTAGACATAGTCTGCGGATCACCAGGGGTCTGCAGAACACAAGCTGAAAACCACTGTTTGGGGGCATTGGTAGACATTTTGTTAGTTGCATTTTTATATGTCAGTGGGAGCAGAACTGGGCCCTAATGAAGTATTTTTAACAGTGCCTCTCTCTTCTATTGGGTTTGGGTCACATTTTCTTTCCTAGAATTTGAAGAGTTTCTTCGTTAATTCTGCGCCTTTATAGTTCACACAGCTCTGGACTGAAGCGCGGTGGAACTAAAGGAAGGGTGTTCGAATGGAACTCAGGGTTCAAATCCTGGCCAAGCCACAGACTTTCTGTGTGACACTGGGCAAGTCACTTAGTCTCTCTGTGCCTCCGTTCCCCTTTTGTACAATGGGGATAAGAACACTGCCCTACCCTAGAAGGGTGTTATAAGCATAAATTCTATAAATGAGTATGAGATCAGATGCCTTGGTGGTGAGGCCCACAAAGGCACCAAGATAGACTGGGAGTAAATCCTTCATTTGTAACCAGACCACAAAGCCTAGGCAAAGTGTATAAGGTAATCACGGTGAACACTTACTTGCCTTAAGTTAATGCTGTTAAAGACAAGCCACAAATCTCATACATGGAGTGTATTTGTTTGGAACTGGAGTGCTCTTTCTCCTCCCACATATTGTTCCTGATTTCACTGGTTCCCGGCCCCCCTCTTCTCTTAGACATGACTGCCACTCAGATACCTTTCCTGTGGCCAAGAGCATATGTGAGCAGCTCCCTCCTTTGAAGTAGTGGCCAGTTTTGGCTGTGTGAATTATACTGTTGGAGTGGCGTGACTGAGTGCCTCATCCCTTCGCTATGTCCAACCTCGCTGAGGGTTTAGAAATCTGAGCTTGCTCCTAAACCCACATCTCCCCATTGGCAGAAAATTGAAGGAAATATTTTAAGGAAGAATCCTCCTATAATTCCCAATCCTCTGCCCACTAAACGCCCCTCCCCCCTGTACACACACACCTCTGATGATGCAGAAATATTAAGAGTCACCCTATGTTCACATATAGAATCAAATCTGAGATTCTCACTCCAAGGCTAGCTGACGCAATGTCCTGAAAGGCCTGATCCAAAGCCTGGTGAAGTAAATGAAAAAGTTTTCCATTGATTTCAATGGACCTTGGCCAGCCCTATAGACAGCACAACTGGCCTTTGTTTAGGAAGGTGTTGTTTCACAAGTCACAAATGTAAGACTCCTTATGAAACATCCAGACCTTCTCTGAGCTCCAACATTAAACTGACTATACTCAAGGTCAGTGTGGTCTGCCTTCTATGCAGAACCAACCGTAGTAAAGTATAGCAAAGGAGAAGAGAAATCTTTTTAGATGCACAATAAATACAAAGATGAGCTGAGAAGGCAATGTTCAGATCCATATTAGGCTTCGGCTAAGTTTGGGGGGTTCAGGTTTGAGACTGAAGTACAACTAGGGTTCGAGTTCAGGAGGGATGGTGCAGAAATTTCAAAGGAGTAGATGGGGAGGGGTGAATTCATATCTAGGTATTTGGATGCAAACCCTCCCACAATTTAGAAGGTGGAGGTCAGACCTTCTCTGCACTGTATTTTAATAATAGCAGCAAAGTCACAGCCGCACATGTTGTACAACCCCACCTGAGATCTTGGGTATGTACCTGAGTGACTAGCCTGTGCTGCTGAAGCTTCACTGCTATTGATATTTGAGCTAGCGAGATCAAAGCTAGATTGGGTATGTCTACAGGTGCTGCAGTCACACATCTGATTTCAGTAGAAACTCATCCAGAGAATGAGGTCCCAGTCCTATGCTGAGTACCCACTAGCAGATGGCAAATCCAATAACAGGGTTTCATAGGACGTTAGTCTAGATCTGGCTACAGAGGCACAGCATCAGACAGCATCAATCAAGAGTATTTGGTCATCAGCAATGGACATGAAGGGTATGTCTACACTTGGAGCTGGAGGTGTAAATTCCAGCTTTGAGGAGATATCCCACACTAGCTCTGATCTAGCACTAAAGATACTGTAGCCGTGATACAAGCATCAGGAGGCGCTAGCTGTCCTAAGTACGTGCCTAGCATCTTGGCTAGGTACCCAGTTGAGGTGGTTGGCCCCTAGCATTTCGGACAGGTATGTACTCTGGACAGTTGGCCACTCCCACCACTTGGATCGCAGCAGCTACACTACTTTAAGCATCTCAGAGGTAACATGGCTGTGTCTCCTTGTGCTGGGAATTACATCTCTAGCTTAAAGTGTGGACATACCCTAATGCTCCAGGCCCTGCTCCTGCATTGTACAGTGCCTGGGTGCACTGCTGCTCCCACATGGAGCCCAGCTGAAGTGAATGGGCACAGCAGCCTGGCCATACACTACACAACACAGGGTGGCAGTCAAGAGGAGCACCTGGCAGCATGCCAACTGAGATAATGTTGGTGCCAACCCACGAGCAAGGAACATTCCTGGCTGGAGAGATTTAAGCTAGCAGTCATACAGTAGCAATTCCTGAGTGGGGGAGAGGAACTGCAATTCAGAGAGCCAGTTGGAAGACAAAGTCTGTTCTCCATTTTCCTAGAAGCCAACCTGCAAAACAAACCTTGAAATTCCTGCAGATCCTATCAAGACCACCCTCCCTGAGCAACAGACCTGGGGATATGTGTTAGAGAATAGTAAGAAATATGGTAAGTCTAACAAGAGCTGCAGTTTGGTGAAGAGATTAAAATATCAGAATGAGGGTTATAGCCACAGATCCGAGAATATGAAATGCCAGACCTCCCATGTTTCTATACCGCAAGTTACTCTGTCAGTCTCCACTGAAAAACATTTCTGGCTGTATACTTACTTCCCTAAACTTAACAACATCTGAGAGAATCCTCAACACATCTTCACTGGAAACCAATCACGCTGGAATTTAAGTAGGTGGTACATAGGGTTTGTATTAACTTCACATATGACTAAACAAAAAGGTGTCAAGCATAGAAAGTCATCAATGAAAACATTTCTTATCATAGTAGAATTGCAGAGTTATGAACACCTTGGGAATGGAGGTTATTCGTAACTCTGAACAAAATGTTATGGTTGTTCTTTCGAAAGTTTACAATGGAACACTGACTTAATACAGCTTTGAAACTTTACTAAGCAGAAGAAAAATGCTGCTTTTAAACATCCGAATTTAAATGAAATCAACACAGTTTCCTTCCCTTACCTTACCTGTTTTTTAAACTTTCCTTTTTTTTTTTCCTTTCTTTTTTTTAGTAATTCATATTTAACACAGTACTGTACAGTATTTGTTTTGTTTTTGTCTCTGCTGGCTGATTGCGTACTTCCGGTTCCAAATGAGGTGTGTGGTTGACCAGTCAGTTCGTAACTCTGGTGTTTGTAACTCTGAGGTCCTACTGTAATACAATTTAATTGCAAACATATTTCGTCTTCTCCATTAGCAATACTTAAAGGGACACAGTCATTTTTAACAGGACCCAAATGTAACCTTTTCAGCTGGCTCTGTGATCTTAAAACATCTAACAGCTCCCCCAAAACCATGACTGTAAGCACTTATGCACATGCTTAAATTTACTATTGTCAGAAGTCCCTTTGGAATCAATGGAATTGCTAAAGCTAGTAAAGTTAGACACATGTATAAGTATTTTCAGACTCTAAATTTAACTACTAGAGTGGAGTGAACAACCAAAAAAGCATGGAATTTTTCAAAAATGTTGATTTTTTTTGATTTTGGAGTTTTCTAAAAAAAATATTTTTAAAAAAATATTGTAATTTTTTTTATTGTAAGTTTGGGGGTTTTAGTTTTCCCTACTGCCTCCCTGTTTTGCCACTGAAAAAGAGGGGACAAGGTAAAAAAAAAAGTTAACAAAACAAACAAGACAATAGGAAATGGAAAAACAAAGCAAAAGAGTGATTTTCTTGGGAAAAGGGAAGACATTTTTGAAAAAGTGAATATTGCTAGAAAAAAATTGGTTTTGAAAAAAAAGACCATTTTTTACAGGAAATTTGAAAAATTTCAACCAGCTCTATTAACTGCTCTGAGGAGCAGTCTTCCAACATCTTACCCAACGTTCTGTGTTTCTTCAAACTGTGAGGTTATGCGAATGCGTACTTGTGTTACGTATGTTACCTTTTCCCTCTGTTCAGCCTGTCTGCTCAGTTCTTGTGAGTCAGCAAGTCAAAGAAAGTTGGCTGGTCTAATATTAGATTCGACTCCAATGAAAGTAATTCCTTCTCGTTTTTAAAACAGATACTTTCTGGCTGATATGACAATTAAGAATAATCTTCCCACTACCTTTTTTTTAAAGTCAAGTTATGGAGCAAACACATAGGATCACAGCAAATATTAGCAATAGTTTGATCCAGCTGATTGCACAATTTGCTTCATTGTGGGTCTGATTTTTACCCTAGCATAAATCAAGAGCAACTCCAGCAAAGTCAATGGAGTTTCATTCATGTAAAACCAATGTAAACAGTAGGTTTAACCACAGTTAAAAATTATGAAACTTAAATCACACCCGCAAGTTTTCACTAATGGAGACACACCCAGAAAATGGGCAAATTCCTTGTTATATGTTGCTTTCATTCAAGACATTGAGAATGGAAAAAAAAAACTGCAGTCAGACTAGGTAGATTTAAAGTGACACTGTAGCATTACATTTCAATTGACTTAAAGAGCAGGCTCTCTTAGCCCAGGTCTACACTAACCCCCCCGTCGAACTAAGATACGCAACTTCAGCTACGTTATTAACGTAGCTGAAGTCGAAGTACCTTAGTTCGAACTTACCTGTGGTCCAGACGCGGCACGCAGGCTCCCCCGTCGACTCCGCCTACTCCACTCGTCGAGCTGGATTACCAGCGTCGACGGTGGAGCACTTCCTGGTTCGATTTATCGCGTCTTGACAAGACGCGATAAATCGAACCCAGAACATCGATCCCGCGCCTCCGACGCGACGGGTAAGTATAGACATACCCTTAGGGAATGCCAGCAGAAATATTGGAGAGTTGCTACTAGCTGGGAGTAGGCATTGCAGCCTTTGTAATAAATATGGGGGCTGTTTCCACAGTAGAAAACAAAGGAATGAAAATTAAAGGCTTTGGATCCTTTTGCTGTTCAATTATTTCTCTCCCCACTCCACTCTTTTAAGACGAATCTTACATTGACTCTACTGAAGTTACACGGATGTAAATGGAGTCTGTAGGAGATGAAAATCTAAATCACTTCCCAAATATTTCTTTCAGAGTTTATTCATCATGCAGCACCGTTTACATAATTAGTTGTGCTTAATTGATCCTAGTAAGCGCACAGTCACTAGGTTTGAAGAGAACTGGCTTGGTTCTCTTTTGGTCTCTCTTCTCTTGGTTCTCAAATGAAGTGTAAAAATATCATTAGGAAGGCCAAAAAAGAATTTGAAGAACAGCTAGCCAAAAACTCAAAAAGTAATAGCAAACATTTTTTTAAGTGCATCAGAAGCAGGAAGCCTGCTAAACAACCACCGAGGCCACTGGACAATCGAGATGCTAAAGGAGCACTCAAGGACAATAAGGCGATTGTGGAGAAACTAAATGAATTCTTTGCATCCGTCTTCACGGCTAAGGATGTGAGGGAGATTCCCAAACCTGAGCCATGCTTTTTAGGTGACAAATCTGAGGAACTGTCCCAGATAGAGGTATCATTAGAGGCATTTTTGGAACAAATTGATAAATTAAACAGTAATAAGTCACCAGGACCAGATGGTATTCACCCAAGAGGTCTGAAGGAACTCAAATATGAAATTGCAGAATTACTAACTGTGGTTTATAACCTATCATTTAAATCAGCTTCTGTACCAAATGACTGGAGAATAGCTAATGTGATGTCAATTTTTTAAAAGAGCTCCAAAGATGATCCTGGCAATTACAGGTCAGTAAGCCTAACTTCAGTACCGGGCAAACTGGTTGAAACTATAGTAAAGAACAGAATTGTCAGACACATAAATGAACATAAATTGTTGGGGAAGAGTCAACATGGTTTTTGTAAAGGGAAATAATGCTTCACCAATCTACTAGAATTCTCTGAGGGGGTCAATAAGCATGTGGACAAGGGGGAATCCTGTGGATATAGTGTACTTAGTTTTCAGAAAGCCTGTAACAAGGTCCCTCACCAAAGGTTCTTAAGTAAAGTAAGCTGTCATGGGATAAGAGGGAAGGTCCTCCCATGGGTTGGTAACTGGTTAAAAGATAGTAAACAAAGGGTAGGAATACATGGGCAGTTTTCAGAATGGAGAGAGTATATAGTGGTGTCCCCCAGGGGTCTGTATTTGGACCAGTACTATTCAACATATTCATAAATTATCTGGAAAAAGGGATAAACAGTGACGTGGCAAAATTTAGAGAGGATACAAAATTACTAAAGATAGTTAAGACCCAGGCAGACTGCAAAGAGCTACAAAGGGATCTCACAAAAGTGGGTGACTGGGCAACAAAATGGCAGATGAAATTCAATGTTGATAAATTCAAAGTAATGCACATTGGAAAACATAATCCTGACTATACATATAAAATGATGGGGTCTAAATTAGCTATTACCACTCAAGAGAGAAATGTTGGAGTCATTGTTGATAGTTCTCTGAAAACATCAACTCAATGTGCAACAGCAGTCAAAAAAGCTAACAGAATGTTGGGAATCATTAAGAAAGAGATAGATAATAAGACAGGAAATATCATATTGCCTCTATATAAATCCATGGTACACGCACATTTTGAATACTGCATACAGATGTGGTTGTCCCATCTCAAAAAAGATATATTTGAATTAGAAAAGGTTCAGAATAGGGCAACAAAAAGTATTAGGGTATGGAACAGCTTCCGTATGAGGAGAGATTAATAAGAATGGGACTTTTCAGCTTGGAAAAGAGATGACTAATGGGGGATATGATAGAGGTCTTTAAAATCATGACTGGTTTGGAGAAAGTAAATAAGGAAGTGCTATTTACTCCTTCTCATAACACAAGAACTAGGTGTCACCAAATTAAATGAATAGGCAGCAGGTTTAAAACAAACAAAAGAAAGTATTTTTTCACACAATGCAGTCAACCTGTGGAACTCTTTGCCAGAGGATGTTGTGAAGGCCAAGACTATAACAGGGTTAAAAAAAGAACTAGATGAATTCATGGAGCCATTCATCAATGGCTATTAGCCAGGATCGCTGGGATGGTGTCCCTAGCCTCTGTTTGCCAGAAGCTTGGACTGGGCAATGGGATGGATCACTTTATGATTACCTGTTCTGTTCATTCCCTCTGGGGCACCAGGCCTTGGCCATGGTCGTAAGACAGGATACTGGGCTAGATGGACCTTTGGTCTGACCTGGTATGGCTGTTCTTTTGTTATAATTAAAGTTACATCCACTTTGGAGGGAAAAAATGTATGGAAAAGTTAATATCTCATACGTATATGATAAAGACAGAGTGAGGATGTTGAAATATCATATAAAAATTCTAGTGCCCTAATGATTTGCCTGGCCTATGAAATACAAACTGTAAAAGCAATGAGCCACCAAACCAACTCTTCTGGGGTACGTACAAACAGAGATGTGGAGCAGGGTTGGGAGATAAGCAGTTCTTTCACGTTGACATGCCTGTGGGATAAGACTTCTACAAAACTAATGGAATCAAGGAACAGAGCTACAGCAGGCCACAGATAAGCACCAATGATTAGGTCCATCACTTCCTGTTTTCCTGCAGTTTTGACGGAGACTACCAAAATAATAAACAATCAAAAAAGCAAGCCACAGCTGTTGCACCATCAATCCACCAAAGATGATGAGAAGGCAAGCAGAAGAGAGACATTAAAATGATTAACCCTGAAAGGTAAACTACGTATATTAACATCCTTCCTTGCAAGGTACTTAGAAACCCCAATGGAAGAAAGAGAGAAGGAAGCAGCACCTCGCCACACATTGCAGAGTTCTGCTGCCCTTATGACTGGACCCTATCACCTATGGGGTTCTGCTTCTAGTGGCTCAAGAGAGATGACCAGCACTCACTGAAAGATGCCAGGTTGGGATCACTTGCATGGCGGGAGTGCTAAATTTATAGCATCATAGAACAGCATACAATGGACAGAGGCAGCATTGCAGCTTCTCATTGAGTTGAGTGGGGGAGGAGGAACAGCAAAAATCTGGTTTACTTTTATTTGCCTTTTATTTGTTGTTGTTGCCTTGGCACAGGTGGCTGGGGTTCGTGGTCTCTTTCCTTCCTACTGGGCAGAGAGGGCTAAGGTGGCAGATTGCTTTAATGGTTAAAACCAAAAACACATGCTACAAAGGAAAACGAAAAGAAAAAGGTGGTGTTAAAGGCAGCATGGAGAGGACTGGTTGGCTGAAATCAAAGGCAGACATAGTCAAGATGCTATAAATCAGAGCCCTAAGCTTGCAAACTGCTCCATGTGGGTGGACCACTATTGACCTCAGTGGGGCTCTGCATAGACACAAGTCTGCATGCATGGAACCATTTTCAAGATTGTGGACCCGGTCTTCAGCACTCTTAGGAGGCCTCAGGCCTCCTCTAAGGGCTGGATCTCCTTGGAAGGGATAATTTTGACCTGAACTGATATTTCCTGAAGTTATGTAAAGATATTTAATCAGGAGTTAATTTAGTTTGAAACTTTAAAAATATACTATTTTTATATATAATAGACTTCAGTGTGATCTGTGTCCTTCATCTCCTTCTTGCTGAATGACGACCCTGATCCTGAAAACACTTAGGCACGTGCTTAGTTTTGAGCTTGTGAGTCATCCCATTGACACTGGGCCCTAAATGACTTGAGAGCCAAAGTCAGGCACATAAAGTGCATGGGTACTTAGGTGCAGACCTGGTTGGAAAAGGGGCCTTATCGGGCAAAAGTGAACAGAGATCATAAATAAAGGAAATGAACGTAAGTAAAAATGGTTTTGTCTCTCAGCGGTGGCCCCCATCTCAGCGTCCCACTGTCTGTAATGTATTTATCCTCACAACACACCAGAGGAAGAAGGAAGTGCTACCATTTTACTGATGGGGATCTGAGGCACAAAAACGCTAAGTCCGAGGTCACACAGGAAGTCTCTGGAACAGCAAGGAAGTGAATCTAGGTCTCTCGAGTACTAGGCTAGTTCTGAGTTTACTATCCTGCCTCTTGTGGTCAACAAGGCAGTGGGGATGAGGCTGGGAGGATCTGGGCCCAGTTCCCAGCTTTACCATAGGCTTCCTGGTTGACCTTGGATGAGTCACTTCCTCTTGATCCTAGTTCCCCATGTATGAAATGGGGACAACACTAATTTGTTTTCTACCTTTTATCTATATAGGCCCTGATCCTACAAAAACTTCTGCAGAGTCCTTACTGTACACACTCAAGTAATCCCTGCTCCAAAAACCTTATGGGTCTAAGGTCCTGACAGGGTTCCCTCCCCACTCTGAACTCTAGGGTACAGATGTGGGGACCCGCATGAAAACCCCCTAAGCTTATTTTTACCAGCTTAGGTTAAAACTTCCCCAAGGTACAAATCCTTTGTCCTTGGATGGTATGCTGCCACCACCAAGTGATTTAACAAAGAACCAGGGAAAGGACCACTTGGAGTTCCTCTTCCCCAAAATATCCCCCCAAGACCTTACACCCCCTTTCCTGGGAAGACTTGAGAATAATCTCTTAACCAATTGGTTACAAAGTGATTAAAGACCCAAACCCTTGGGTCTTTGGACAATGGAAAAATCAGTCACTTTCTTAAAAGAAGGATTTTATTAAAAAGAAAAAGGTAAAAATCATCTCTGTAAAATCAGGATGGAAAATAACTTTACAGGGTAATCAGATTCAAAACACAGAGGATTCTCCTCTAGGCAAAACTTTAAAGTTACAGAAAACAGGAATAAACCCCCCTCTCAGCACAGGGAAAATTCACGAGCAAAACCAAAAGATAACCTAATATGCCTTTCCTGGCTTACTTACACTTTTTGCAATATTGGAGACTTGGTTTAGGATGGTTTGGAGGAGATGGATTTCTGTCTGGCCCCTCTGAATCCCAAGAGAGAACAACCCACACAAACAAAGAGCATAACCAAAGCCCCCCTCCCCCCGCCCCCGATTTGAAAGTATCTTCTTTCCTCATTGGTCCTTTTGGTTAGGTGCCAGCCAGGTTACTTGAGTTTCTTAACCCCTTACAGGTAAGGAAGAATTCTAGGCTACCCTTAGCTGTATGGTTATGACAGGTCCCAATCCTGCAAAGACTTACACAGTCTTACTTTTCTTTATGCTTGTAAGTAGTTCCATTGGAAAATTTGTTGTTGGTTTTGTTTTGTTAATACAGGATTTTAAACAAGGAAGTGTCCGTTGAAATGGCTTCATCCTGCAGTTTTTACTTGGGCAAAACTCTCATTGAAATCACTCGGGCCTGGGAATGGGCCCAACCTTTGCAAGTACCTTTATGTTAAAACAATTTATCTGATTTGCACATTTTTGAATAGGAACTTTTTATAGTTTTATGTTTGTTAAATTAATCTGATTTAACAGTGCAATAAAATGATACATACTTTTTACTGCACTAGTAAAGCAGATTAGTATATTTTAAATAAGTTCTTATTAAAAGTTATTTTTACAGTTTTCATAGTTCAGCACTGATCTAACTGCTCGTCTCATGATCAAACCAACATTAATGCTGAAATAGAGATTGGAAGGTGGGGTCACCAATCCTGCAGTGAGCTCCACATGGGATCGGAGCCATCAGAAGCTGAAGGCCAGCTGACTTCAGTCTTGTTGCAATGGAGAAGTATTTGGACATGGACATAACATTCCTTTCTATCTAAGGACAGTTAGGAGGGGATTTTCAAAGGGCCCCAGGAGAGTTAGGTGCCGAATGCTAAGGGGCTTTCGAAAGATCTCAGCCTGGAGCAGTTGGGAATCAGGTGCCTAAATACCTTTGAGGATCTTGACCTTTGCACGTACACAATAGGGAAAATTCTCAGGTTGCAGAAGGGCCAGAAAGCTGTAGAACCAGTCCAGTTTCCCTGCACAAATAAGAGTGCTGGTAGTATGCTGGGAGACCACAAAACAGCTGTGCCTTGTGGCACTCCCTGTTCTGCATTAGAGAAGTGTTCTGCAGTGCGGGGGATGGGGCAACTAGCAGCTCTATAGATCACTCCCTACACAAAGAAGGACCGTGACAGATATGGTGGCACTAGTAGCCCAAAAGCCGCAGACATGGAGTGGCCTGCAGCAGATGGTCCCTTCTTGCACCCGAAGAGGAGAATACTGGTTACCTGAACTGCACAGAAGAACAAGGATTTGTGGCAGCCTGCTTAATCGCTCCATGGGAGTAACACTGGTGTAAAAAAAAGCAAAGTATGTGAGAGGAGAATCAGGCTTCAGGACTCCAGCTCATGTGTACAATATGCTGCATACATGGACTGTCATGTAAGAACATAATTAAAGTAACAGAGCTGTAAAGTTTTGGAACAGCATGAAACAGAGAAAAGCACTTTCAGCAACTGACCTTTGGTACCTTATTGGAAGCCCATTGCAACCTGGAGCACATACAAACTGAAACCAAAGATTACACACTGCTATTATCCGGTATCAACTGAATTTGCTCTGGAATATTGTCATCCATAAAATAATCCTCACTAAGGAATAAAGCTGTTTAGGTGAGAGATTGTAACTGACCATTTTCTTAACGTAGACCAGTAATTACAGACTCTGATCACAGCTGTTCAGCATTATACTTCAGCAGAGCTCCCATTTCTCTCTCATGTTCATCCTGTATGAGTTCAATAGATGACAGATTTGGAAACTAGAGAGGCCTATGGATATATATTAACATGCTATCTGGCTTCTTCAATGAATAGCCTTTCACCATCTGGAAGACTCTTTACATTACTGGCCTGTTTCATGACACAAACCGGGGCTGATCAGATATCCAAATAGAAAAGATGAAAAACCCAAAGAGAAATACTTAGAAATCCATCTTGCAGGATGGGATTATCATTCAGGGCCTGATCCTAAAAAGACTTATGCACTGCAAATACTTCCACTAAAGTCAATGTTAATCATAGTTAATAATATTAAGCATGTGCTTAAGTCATTGCAGGATCAGGGCCTCAGTTTTTAAACAAAGATGATAACTTGAGACACATAGGGGACCCTAAATATACTGCTAAAACCAGAAACCAAATTCAACCCCAGCATGAGGTCCCCATTCAAGAAAACACTTAAGCACATGGTTAAGTCCATTCCTATTCAGGGCTGCACTTAAATCCTGCATAACATGGATGTTTAGGATATGTCTGGATTTGGCCCACAGGCTTCAAATCACTATGTATGTTACCATGTGTTTACCTGTTGCATGGCACTGAAGCTTTTTCCTGTAGCTGTTGCAAACAAGTGATTTTAAACTGTTCTTCTGAAATCCTGTTCTTATGAAACTAGGGAGCTCTAATTCTTGCCTTTAATATGATTTAGCAACTGCATTCCTGTGTTTTAGCAGCTAGCTGTAATAGCTCTATCTCTACCGAGCACTTCAAGAGGGTCAAATAGGAAAGAGAAGCATGAAGACATAAGGAGAGAGAGAGTGGTGGGATGCAGAAAATACAGGGACATAATGAAGTCAATTTAAGTTCCCGTGAAAAGTTATTTATGTGCAGAAGTGTTTTAAGTATTGGACCGCAACTAAGATCTGAAAACATACTTACTATGTTTTATTATTAGTTCTAAACCAAGATCTTGGTCCATATCCCTCCCCCCTCTCCCTCCCCCCAGACTTTGAGAGTTTTTTTATTCTACTATGGATTTTGCAGCTTAGGTTCACTTCTCTTCTGATCTAGTTCATAACAGGAAAGAGATGTATATTTTTAAAATATTTTTCAAGACATGTTGTCAAAGTTTCTCATTTCTCCCTGTCTAACCAGACCTAGCCAGATCCCAGGTCCTGGAAGTAAAGGTCAGAACCTTTGGAGGTTTTCCCACCCTTTGATATTTACATTTTAAAATGTTTCACGGCGTAGGAGTCTGAGAGGCAGTCGGATTGATTTTCATGTATTTGTTTATCTAAACTGATTGACACTGTAGCAGAGTAAGTTATGAAATAATAATGAAGCTGCTCCACTGCGACACAGCAGGAACTGCAGTTTCATTATCATTCCAAGTCATGTCCTACCATGGTGGGGCCATTTGTCATATCTATAGCTGAGCCAAATCACAGTTACTGAAAACTTTAAACCAATGAGCTGCCCCTCCCCCCCATTAATGTATGTAACTAATTTACATTACTTATGTAATGAATTTATGTAAATCTAGACTATGAGGATATGGTAGCACATAGGGGCCTTAACCAGGTATGGGGCACATTGCGTTAAGCACCATATAAACATACATTGTCAAATCCTGGCAAAATTCCCACTCAGCTAAATATGGCCAGGATTTCACCCCTAGTAAATGACAATCTCTGTCCCAAATAGCTTACAGTTTAGCTAGACAAAACATAGCAGTGTGTGAAAATACAAGCAGGCAAGAAGGAGGTAGGATGAGGCAACAACCCTAACTGGGTGTTTTAGTAGAGATTAGCTGTGTGCACTATTTGCAAATGTAGCAGCAATCCCAGTGGTGGACTGTACATTCCATTTTGGAGATCCTTGTAGTTCTAACAATCTAAGGCCCCGATTCATGATTCACTGAAGTTAAAGGGGCTCTTCACAGGCATGGGGAATCTGCTCATGCTGATACATTTGCAGGATGAAGCCCTAAGATATTAATAACAACACAGATAAAAACATTACTTTTAAAATATGGAGCCAAGTTTTTTCCAAAGTGTTCGGTGCCCAGTTCTCTAGCTGAAATCAGCAGGGGCTGTGAGGGCTCAGTACTTTTGAAAAACAAGCCCATGGCATTTATCTGGAGAGAAAAGATTTATTTTTTTCTCTTTAGCATCTACAGCAACCCAGTAAGCAACACACAAGTAAGGGTCATGTCATTGATTCCTAGACCATTGGCTGTTACCTAAATCCTCCTTCCTCCCAGCCCCCAAGTCTTCTAGTTCTTCTGCCATTCTACATAAACTTCAGTGATGGACTCAGTTCTTGTCTTATCTCTAAAACTTGTAGGGAAAAATGATGGGGTGCCACCATCTCTTATCCTTGTAATCCTACAAGCCCGTATATATGTCTCATCTGGAGCTGCATGAACCAATGAAGGATTTTCCAAGTCTGATGCACTTTCCATCTGGTTCCCTTTAGTCTGATGTGCTGACCTATTGGGTCCAGCCCCTTTGCAGAACCAGATGCTGTCTGCTAAGTTAGCCAAACCAATTTTTCATCAGCCTTGTGTCACTGGCCTTAATCAATAGAGGACTTAAAAACTGATTCAGTACTGTCTGCTAACTTTAAACTGACACTTTATTATTTAAGAGCCATTGATTGGGACATTCAGCACTTTTGTTCCCTCAAACCCCACTCAGGTCAACTTGAGTGCAAGAAAATACCTGACTGGCGATGGCTATGAAGTTGAGTTATAGCTACGTTCTGCTATGCAGTGAATGATAATGAGATACAGTAGAGACCGAAGCAGTGGAGGTAGTAGAGCAACATCTTCACTGTATTCTGCTTCCTACCCCATAGACTAGGGCTCCACACTTCGGAGAATAGAGAGGGAGCAGCACCTCCCCACAATAGTCTCTCCTTGAGGAGAAAACTAGCCCAAAGTTACTGCTGTTTGAACCCACAGTAACAACTGCTGCACAGCTGCAGCCACCCCCAGAGGGGGTTTCATTGGAGCTGTTGGTGGAGACTACGAACCAGGCAGCTATGGGACACTGGAGCATCATGCGGGAGACAGCAGCCTGGGAGCTGACTGCAGAAGGGAGGCCTGATGGCAGACCACCTAAGAGCCGGGTTTGCATCGCCTGGGAGCTGGGCTGAGATGGACCTGTTGCTGGCAGGCAGCAGCAGTGTCCGCAGCATGAAGATAGAGGTCTGTAACCTGCAGGCAAGAGAATGATGCGGAAGGTTTACACTGGAATATTGTCACCTATTCTCTCTGGACTGCACTGCCCTAAGGGGCTGGCATGGGAATGGTTGGGTTCATGTTTGTTAGAAACGTTCATTGTGTTTGCAGCTTTTGAGTTCTGGCAGCCCTAGCAAAGGAATCCTCTGTCGCGTATGAAATGTGTGAGTGTTCCTGGGAACCCCTGAGGGCTACAGCCTGAAGGGCCTTGTGCTTGGAGGGCCCACAGCACTTGCCTCTGAGCACGAAGCACAGCCAGTGTGCTCCAGTGACTGATGAGCCACAGCAACGCCCTGCTGTGGGGACAGTGACAGTATTCGCCAACATAGCTGGGTGGTCTAAATGTCTGTGATGGGCAGAAGCACCGCATGCAGATGGGATGCTCTATGCTGAGGTGCCCTGAGGCTGAGTGAAGAATGAAACTAGAAACTGACTGGAAGGGATGAAACTTCTCTTTTCCAAGTGGTCTGGCTGAATAGCTGCTAAGGGTAAAGACAGCTTATCAGGCTGAATTAGGAGATCTGCTGAAATACAAAGTAGAACTTTTGGATGAAGTATTGCACTGGGACTTGGGAACCCTGGGTTCAATTCCTGGCTGTGCTACAACCTCCAGCTGTGACCTCAGGCAAGTCAGTCACTTCATCTCATCTGTAAAATGGGGATAATACTACTTCCCTCCCTCACTGGGATGTAGTGAGGATACATGCCTGAATGATTGTGAGTTGCTCAGATAATACAGTGATTGGATCATATAAGTACCTAGAGTGAGATGTGATACCATTACAGAGCAAGCTTTCAGACTTGCATTTGTTGTGCAGCCCAACCTCCCATTTGACTTCAGTGACAGTCTTTGGTGCACAAAGATTTTAGGATACAAATTCATAATCAAATCCAAAACTTGTCAAGAAAACTTGATCCTTCTGTCCCCCGGTCATAATGAGAAGCACACTGTCTGGGGTCTTTCATTTTGAATGCTTGTTACACATTTAGGTTATTTCACATCCCTTCCCAAAGAGGCTCACATCAGCATTGACAGAAGAAATCATGGTGGCGTTCCAGCTGTCCAGTGGCTGATCCACATAATGAAAAGCATATGGGTTCCTATTGTGAAAATTTTCCAAGTCTTTCCTAAGAAATTAATGTCAGAATCAATACACTGCTTTTCCTGCTCTATCTTAGCAGAGTTTATGATTGGTTTCTCTTTACTGTACTTTCATTTTTTCAATTTCCTACTCTTCGAATCACATCCAGTAAATTCCTTGCAGGATTTTTATGGAGTTTTTGATCATGTTTCTTAGAGGGTAATTCTTTTGGGATGTCTCAAGCACTGAGGAGTTCAACACTGACAAGATGTTTGACCAGGGACAAGTGTTCTTCATTAAGACAAGGTTCTATTTTCTACTTATAAAAATAAACTTCCTGTATATTGTGCTTTCAAGGAAACAGCCTTATTTTTATATAGATGAGTTGACATTTAAAGCCAACAAGGTGCTTGGACATAGACCGGGCCTGCCTTGGCCTTTTCTCACATTAGTGTTTGCTTTTTGTGCCCTTGCATAACTTCAGAGGAGCTTCCCTCAGTAGTTCATCATTTTTGTGTCCTAAGCAAAACAATCCCACAAGGTTTGCTTGGACTAGCATAGTCTGGATACCTCCTTCCCCTGCTCCAATTTAGTGTATGTTTGTCTTAATAAGTCTTAGCTCTTAGGTAGTGCTTTGCATTTTACAAAAGAAGGTCAGTATAATTATTTCCATTTTTCTAGATGGGGAAACTAAGGCACGGGAGGTGACATGACTTGCCCAAGGTCACCCAGCAAGCCAATGGCATTTTCTTCTTTTCTTGTGTCTTGAGTAAGGGGGTTAAAAAAAATGTATGGTGACTGTTCAAATGGAAGTAAGCCAGTGATAACTGATGGCACCAGCACTACCCACAGCAGTGCGAAGAGCACAAGAAACCCTCTGCATCAGATAATTGTGGTGCCAACAGCTATTTCCATCATGAAATGGGAAGCGATCTTGTCTAGTGTACAAAAACAAGTTAAGCAACTTTGCTTTGCTTATTAGGGAGGGAGATTGCTCATATGCTTATAATTAAGCACATGCTTAAGTATGTTGATGCGCCCAGGGCCTCAATGAAGGTCCAGAGTCCATTAAAGATAATGGGAGACTCTCTCTGACCCCCTCTATGATCCCAATACAGCAAAAGCACTTCAGCAGGTTTATCTGTAAGCTTATGAGTGGAGCCCATCGCCAGGTTATGTTGTGAAGGCCAAAAGTATAACCAGGTTTGAAAGAGAATTGGATAAATTCATGGAGGATAGGTCCATCAGTGGCTATTAGCCAAGAGGGTGAGAGACACAACCCCATGCTCTGGTTGTCCCTAAACCTCTGACTGCCAGAAGCTAATTGCCCTATATTGTTCATTTCCTCTGAAGCATCTGGTGCCACCCACTGTCAGAAGACAGGATACTGGTCTAGATGGACCATTGGTCTTACCCAGTATGGCTTTTCTTAGGAGTACTCTCATTGACTTCAATGGGACTCCCTATGCATGGGCTTAAAATTAGGCATGTGCCTAAGTGTTTTACTGGATCAGCATCAGAGTACTCAGCCCTTTAAGGCAGTGTTTCCCAAACTTGGGACGCCACTTGTCCAGGGAAAGCCCCTGGACACGCCCGGCCGGTGTGTTTACCTGCCGTGTCTGCAGGTTCAGCCGATCGTGGCTCCCACAGGCCGCGGTTTGCTGTGCCCGGCCAATGGGGGCTGCGGGACGTGGCGCGGGCCGAGGGATGTGCTGTCCGCCGTGTCCCGCAGCCCACATTGGCCAGGCACAGTGAACCGTGGCCAGTGGGAGCCGCGATTGGCCAAACCTGCGGATGCGGCAGGTAAACACACCAGCTGGGCACGCCAGGGGCTTACCTGAACAAGTGGCGTCCCAAGTTTGGGAAACACTGCTTTAAGGATTGAGCCCCTGCTACCTATAAAGTGCTTTGAGCTCTCCCCATGAAAGGCACACATTATATAAATATAAATGTAAAATAGAAATAAATACATTTATTAAACAGATTCCTGAGCACATGCCCTTGCAGATGTGTGACAGAAGGACTAATTTTCAGAGGCCCTAACTTCAAAGTGTAACTGTGAAAGACTACATGGATATTCTATTACACTTCAGTCCTGGGGGAAAAACATTTGTCATTTTCCTAACAAATATTTAAAATATTAAATGCTTTGGGAGCCAGATATAAAAACAGCAGCTATGATCATTCCAGGTTGGGTGGGAAAAGTGAAAAATGGATTACCTAGAAGGATTTATAGCCTTTATATCAGGACTCTCCTGTGTAATCTATATAAAAATGGGCATTCGCTATTAGACATACAAATTTCTCATTGCCATAGGGACACTTGGAAGTATGCGAGAGATGAGGGTAGGGCAAGAGAGAAAGGGACTAAAGGAGAAATACTAATATGAGGGTGGTCTCACATTAATGAGATAGTCGCTCTGATAGTTACAGAAATGGGAGTTGTTTGTTAAGAAATATTGTTGGCTATAAGGGAGCATGGAAGGGAGGTGCTTGATAGGAATAGTAAATCATGTTTACAGTGTTTTGATTAGGCCTGTAGTTGATTATGCATGTCAGGCTTATGTTTCTATGTCAGTTTCAAAGGAATTAGAAATTGTGCGGTCTTAAGCTTTCAGAATGTGTTGTGGGACTTGTGTTATCTCCTATACGTGCAATTCACATAGCGAGGAAAGAAATGACACTGTGTTGGAAAGGAAAGCATGGCTCTTTGCCTCTAAGCCAGAGCCAAGATAATAAACAGACTGGGATAAGTGAGTACATTTTTGATAAGGGTGAGGAATTTTCTGATGCATTGTTCAGGGGGAGTAGTAATCTACTATTTGCAATTAGAAACAGGAATTAAGCCAAAGAAGATGGTTTAATAGTCTAACTAGAAGGTTTGAAAAACCTGGGGTCAAAATTTTCTGCAGGTGAAGTTGGTGAAGTTCAAGGAGATGTGCCAGTTAACACCAGCAGAGATTTTGGTCCCCATTCTCTATGGAGCTAAAGGGTCAAATCCCAGTAACATCAGTTCAACCTTTCACCTTTCCTGAGGAACATCCATTGAGAATCATGTAGTTTCCAGGAGGAGTGGGGGAGGAATTGTCATTCAGAAAACAATGCAAGAGTAAAGGACTTAATGGACATTCAAGATTATTAGACGAGTCTCATGGAGGGACTGCCCCACAGTCCTTAGCCAGAAGCGTTCCTTCTTCTCATTGGGTTACAGATAACAGTGCAGACTTCTCATATTATTTTCCTTCCCACTATGTGGTTAAAACGGTATTATCCAATCCTAATCATGATTTGGTGCTGAAGCATACATCAACACTTAGCAACAGAGCAATATGTTTGGAAACTGACATTTTGGCAGGACAGTCCCCATCTACTGACTGATCTTAAATAGGGCTGGCAGGCAATTAAAAAAAAATAATTGTGACTAATTGCACTGTTAAACAATAGAATACCATTTATTTAAATATTTTTGGGTATTTTCAAATATATGGATTTCAGTTACAACACAGAACACAAAGTGTACATTGCTCACTTTATATTTATTTTTATTACAAATATTTGTGCTATAAAAAAGAAATAGTATTTTTGAATTCACCTCATACAAGTACTATAATACAATCTCTATCATGAAAGTTGAATTTACAACTGTAGAATTATGTAAAAAAAATCTGCATTCAAAAACAAAACAATGTAAAACTTTAGAGCCTAAAGTCCACTCAGTCCTACTTCTTGTTCAGTCAGACAAACAAGCTTGTGCTGCCCGCTTCTTGTTTGCAACGTCACCTGAAAGTGAGAACAGGTGTTCACATGGCATTGTTGTAGCCGGCATCATAAGACATTTATGTGGCAGATGTAATTCCCGGGTGGTGCACCAGCAGTGTAAAGTCTGCTCAGAGTGGAGGTACAGCTGCACAACTGCTCATGTAATGTTGTGCTCCTAGATGGGTCATTGACAGCTGGGATTGAACCTGAGAACTCGGGATCTTAAAGCACGAGCTCCCACTGCCTGAACTGAAGGACCCAATGAGGCTAGCGAAGGCTGTCATGGCCTCAGTCTCTGTACGTGGTGCAGCCACCACTATAGGGGGACACAGTGACACACTGAGTGATTGTGGGGAGAAGGCTCCCAAGACAGAAAATGATGGGGTTAGATGAGGAGAGATGGGGCCAGTGCATCACTATCTGTGTCTAGAACATTAAACTGCTTCCCCTGGCAGAACCCACAGGGGAAGCCAGTTGTAGTACCTGGCTTTTGTGTATGCCTCCTTCAGCACAGCTGCCCATGCAGAGGCAGGAGTGAATCCAGCCTGTTGTCTACAAATCTTGGCCTTTTGTGTCAGAGAATTTGAAGTCCCTTCTTTCTTTAACATTTGATGCCAAAGGAAATTGGAGACAAAGTTTCCCCAGTTACAGCTGCCCAGTGCCAGGTTTTCATAGATTCATAGATTCTAGGGCTGGAAGGGACCTCGAGAGGTCATCGAGTCCAGCCCCCTGCCCTCATGGCAGGACCAAATACTGTCTAGACCATTCCTGATAGACATTTATCTAACCTACTCTTAAATATCTCCAGAGATGGAGATTCCACAACCTCCCTGGGCAGTTTATTCCAGTGTTTAACCACCCTGACAGTTAGGAACTTTTTCCTAATGTCCAACCTAAACCTCCCTTGCTGCAGTTTAAGCCCATTGCTTCTTGTTCTGTCTTTAGAGGCTAAGATGAACAAGTTTTCTCCCTCCTCCTTATGACACCCTTTTAGATACCTGAAGACCGCTATCATGTCCCCTCTCAGTCTTCTCTTTTCCAAACTAAACAAACCCAATTCCATCAGCCTTCCTTCATAGGTCATGTTCTCTAGACCCTTAATCATTCTTGTTGCTCTTCTCTGGACCCTCTCCAATTTCTCCACATCTTTCTTGAAATACGGTGCCCAGAACTGGACACAATACTCCAGTTGAGGCCTAACCAGCGCAGAGTAGAGCGGAAGAATGACTTCTCGTGTCTTGCTCACAACACACCTGTTAATGCAGCCCAGAATCAAGTTTGCTTTTTTTGCAACAGCATCACACTGTTGACTCAAATTTAGCTTGTGGTGAGTTTGGAGTGAGAAAGCCTCATACAATGGCAGTGGGAAATCTTAGGGCAAAGAGGCTTGTCATGCCTTGGCCACAGACTCTTCCCACTCATTACACAGACCAATTAAGCCAAAGAACAAGCAAGAAGGCAACAAGAGAGGGAAATTCTGACCATCTCCTCCCAGCAACGAGGAAAGAGGCTCACCATGAGCCCTCCTTAAAATTCTGAACAGCAGATGGAAAATAAAAATGGCACCACAAATAGTTTTAGTCTAAAGGTCTGATTCCAAGCCCATTGCAGTTAATGGAAAGATTCTCACCAACTTCAGGGGGCTTTCTGTGAGAGATTGCATTTTACAGATGGGGAACTAAAGCCCAGAAAAACTAAGTGATTAATTCAACAGGTCTGTGGTGGAGCAGAGACTTCAACCTCTAAGTCCCACTAACACCCTAATGACTTGACAATCCTTCCTCTACAGATATTTCAGTTTCTCAACACTCCATCTGCTCTGAGCTAGACCTCCACAGACATGTTCCCACTCACATTTAAGACCTGCTATCCATTAGACTTCCCCTGCAGTGTCTATATCAGAGAAATATCGGCAGCCCATTGAAAATGTTTTAAAGAGTTTATATTAAATGTGCTCTCTGTAGAAAAGTGAACTCACTGCTGGCATGCCTGGGGATGGTATAGCATCTCTTTCCTCTCTAGCATCTCCTGTGGATGGTCACTTTGGTCCTGTGTTGGGGTCTTACCACAACGTAGCCCTCCAGCCAGTCACATTTTAGTTCCGTCCCTTTTGGGTAACAAAGTCTAAGAAGTCCAGTGTCCTAACACCTGCTCTCCAACTCACGGTCCTTATACCCTTTTCCCTCGGGGCTTTAAATCTTCCTCATCCCTTTATGTCAGGAGGCTTCCCTTTACGTCAGTGGCTGGTAGTGGAATCCAGGCCCACCTGCCACACAAGGTTCCAGTCCAGGGACCCTATAAGCAGCATCCAAGGCCTGCTCTTTCCATCTCCTTGCTGCTGCCGCCTCCTTAGATTTCTTCCTACTGTAGCCTTTTTTTTAGGCTCCCTTCCCACAACCTTTAATCCCCCGCATCTTTCAGGTCTCATCTGGACTCCCTTAACAAATTCCCAAACAAAAAGTACAAACTTACACCAACTTCTGCCCTTCCTTTTAAATTTCCCGTGCTCCATTCCTCAGTTGAACACTTCCCAGGACTCTCTCCCTAGAAGTTCAGATCCTGCCCTTTAATCAGGGTTCATCAAAAAGAGCCTGCTCCACCTCAGTGGGCTGTTCCATGTTGCTCCTGGCTTCTTGCCAGACATTACTCAGGAGAAGATCTCAAGGCAAACTATCCCCCTAGGCCTTCTCTGTGATCCTGCCTGTCTCACAACTCTGTGGCCAAAAGAGGGACTGCAGAGCTCTTTTCCTTTCTCCTGCAGCCTCTTCAATACATTAAAATGTGCACACCTTCCCCTTCCTACCCAATGGGTTTGAGTCTTCATCCACTGAAATCAAAGGCAAAAGCTCCCAGTAACTTTAGTGATGCAGGGTCAGTTTCAGAGAATGCAGATATGAATTACATGTTACGGGCACAGGATGACTGGGCTTGTCTTCACTGCAGAGTTAACTCGAGTTATACTTGAGTGTTGCTCCTAACTTGAGTTCTGTCCACACACAGAAACCCTTAACTTCATCATGGTGATGTTTTTATCTCAAGCTGGCTGGCCAGACAAGGGATACAGACCAATTCTTGAGTTAGCACAGCTGGTCTGCTGATAACATGACCATTCAGAGCTTGTCTTCACTGCTTAAAAAAAACCCAAAACCACAACATGAAGACCAGGCATTATAGTCTTGTCATGAGGTAGATGTGCCACGGTCAGCATTATACCCCTGCTCGAGGCTGACCTCAAAGGTCACTCATGGCAAAACTGCAGTGCCTGTTTTCACTGTGTTTTTCCCTTGCGATAGCTCACAGGCATTAGTTACCCAATGTTTACAAAAACTTCACCTTTTTTAGCAGTGAAGACAAGCCCTGTGCTGCTGATACAATCATGCTTTGCAGATTGAGTGTTATTTTTCAGAACGATTGCTCTCACTTGAGCTAGGCCAACTTAAGAGGAGTTAACTCAGTTTAGAGAACTTGAGTTAATGCTGCAGTGAAGACAAAGATAAAGATGTGCCATATCTCAGAAAGAAAAACTGTTCTGAATTCTAGTTTGCAGCATCCTGTATGACCATGAGGGTATGTTAATGTAGCTTTGAGATAAAGAAAACCATGAGCACCAATCTTTTTCCTTCTGCTGGCCAAACAGAAGAAAAGGTTACTCACCTTAGTAACCGGTGTTCTTCGAGATGTGTTGCTCATATCTATTCCAGTTAGGTGTGCGCGCGCGGCGTGCACGGACGTCGGAAACTTTTACCCTAGCAGCTACCCGTCGGGCCGGCTGGGGAGCCCCCTGGAGTGGCGCCGAAATGGCGCTCTATATAGTCCCCTGCCGGCCCGACCCCCCTCCAGTTCCTTCTTGCCGGCTACTCCGACAGTGGGGAAGGTGGGGGGGATGGAATAGATATGAGCAACACATCTCGAAGAACACCGGTTACTAAGGTGAGTAACCTTTTCTTCTTCTTCGAGTGGTTGCTCATATCTATTCCAGTTAGGTGATTCCCAAGCCTTACCTTGGAGGCGGGTTCGGAGTTACGGAAAAACAGCTTGTAGGATAGCCCTACCAAAAGCTGCGTCATTACGTGAATGGCGGTTGATGGCATAGTGCGTCGTAAAGGTGTGCACCGAAGCCCAGGTTGCGGCCCTGCAGATTTCCTGAAGGGGAACGTTGGCCAGGAAAGCCGCCGAGGAAGCTTGCGCTCTCGTAGAGTGGGCGGTGACCGCTGGCATCGGGACCCTCGCCAGGTCGTAGCAGGCACGGATGCAGGCTGTAATCCATGACGATATGCGCTGCGAGGAGACTGGAGCGCCTTTCGAGCGTTCTGCGATGGCGACGAACAGCTGGGATGTCTTACGGAACGGCCTTGTGCGTTCAATGTAGAAGGCGAGTGCCCTTCTGACATCCAAGGAATGTAGCCATTGCTCTTTAGAGTTGGCATGCGGCTTAGGGAAGAAGACAGGTAGAAAAATGTCCTGTGACATGTGGAAGGGCGAGACCACCTTTGGGAGGAAGGATGGATGGGGTCGAAGCTGGACCTTGTCCTTATGGAAGATGGTATACGGAGGGTCACATAGGAGAGCCTTCAGCTCGGATACCCTTCTGGCTGATGTGATAGCCACTAGAAAAGCGACCTTCCACGACAGATAGAGGAGGGAGCAGGAGGCCATTGGCTCAAAAGGAGGGCCTGTAAGTCGAGAGGGGACGAGATTGAGGTCCCATGCTGGAACAGGTGGCTTTATTGAGGGATGAACCTTTTCCAGGCCCTTGAGGAAGCGACGCACCACGGGGTGCGCGAATATTGAGTGGCCCTCTGACCCTGGATGAAAAGCCGAGATGGCCGCAAGGTGGACCTTCAGGGATCCAAGTGCAAGGTGGTTATCCTTGAGATGTAACACGTAGTCCAGAATAGACGGCACGGAGGCAAGGTGTGGAGATATGTGCTGTTGAGCGCACCAGAGAGAGAACCTTTTCCACTTTGCCTCATACGTGAGTCTTGTGGAGGGCTTACGGCTCTCAAGGAGCACTCGTCTAACTGGATCCGAGCAAGCCATCTCCGACCGGTTCAGCCATGAAGTCTCCACGCTGTCAGATGCAACGAATGGAGGTCTGGGTGGAGAAGATGACCGTGATCTTGGGAGATGAGATCGTGGCTGATCGGGAGAGGAATGGGGGGCTGTATCGACAGGTCCATCAGGGTCGGGTACCAGCACTGTCATGCCCAGGCAGGGGCCACCAGAATGACGTCCGCCTTGTCCCTGCGAATCTTGAGGATGACCTTGTGGAGTAGCGGGAAAGGCGGAAACGCGTAAAGGAGATGACGTGACCACGAGATCGTGAAAGCGTCCGCAAGGGAGCCCGGGCCGTGTCCTCTGAAGGAGCAGAAACTCGGGCATTTCCTGTTGGTTCGAGAGGCAAACAGGTCGAGCTGGGGAAAGCCCCAGGTGCGGAAGATTGAATGGATCACGTCTGGGCGTATGGACCATTCGTGGACCAGGAAGCGTCTGCTCAACTGGTCTGCCAGGACATTCTGGACTCCAGGGAGGTAAGACGCCTGGAGAGAGACGGAGTGAGTCAAGCAGAGGTCCCACAGCAGAAGGGCTTCCCGGCACAGCGGTGATGATTGAGCCCCGCCCTGCTTGTTCAGGTAGTACATGGCAGTTGTATTGTCTGTGAGAACCTCGACGCAGCGGCCTTGTAGGTGAGCCAGGAACGCTTGGCAAGCTAGACGAATAGCCCTGAGCTCCTTGATATTGATGTGGAGATCGAGCTCGTGCTGTAGCCACATGCCCTGCGTTGTTAGTTGCCCGAGATGAGCGCCCAACCCAGAGCCGATGCATCTGTTACTAGAGTTAGCGTGGGAAGGGGAGGCTGAAACGGGACCCCTTCGTGTAACGTCAGTGGGTTTAGCCACCACGACAGGGAGTTCAATGTGTGGGGCGGAATTGTGACAACCATGTCCAGCCTGTCTCTGTTGGGTCGATAGACAGAAGCCAGCCACGCTTGCAGTGGACGAAGATGTAAGCGGGCATGTTGGACCACGTACGTGCAGGACGCCATGTGACCCAGCAGCTGAAGGCATTGCCTTGCGGTGGTGGTCGGGAACCGACGGAGCGAAGAAATCAAGTCCACGATGGCGAGGCGACGAGCCTCTGGGAGGAACGCCCGAGCTGTGGTTGCGTTGAGGACCGCTCCGATGAACTGGATGGACTGAGTCGGTTCCAGCACTGACTTGCTGGTGTTTAGGATGATACCAAGGTGAGAGAAGGTGTCCCTGATCATCTGTACGTGCATTTGCACCTGTTGACGGGACCGGCCTCGCACTAGCCAATCGTCGAGGTATGGGAACACGTGAATGTGGTGGCGGCGAAGAAACGCGGCTACTACTGCCATGCATTTTGTAAAGACACGGGGGGCCATGCACAGGCCGAAAGGAAGCGCTGTGAACTGGAAGTGTGTCTTGCAAACGACGAACCGGAGGAATCGTCTGTGAGCCGGTGTAATGGAGATATGGAAATATGCATCTTTCATATCGAGGGCGGCATACCAGTCCCCAGGGTCCAGGGAAGGGATGATGGTGGCCAGGGAGACCATGCGGAACTTCAGGTTGATGATGTATTTGTTGAGGTTCCTCAGGTCCAGAATGGGTCGTAGACCCCCCTTGGCCTTGGGGACAAGGAAGTAGCGGGAGTAGAAACCCTTTCCCCTGAACTTGTGAGGCACCTCCTCCACCGCTCCGAGTTCGAGGAGCGCTTGAACCTCTTGATAGAGGAGTTGCTCGTGAGAAGGGTCCCTGAAGAGGGATGGAGAGGGAAGGTGGGAGGGAGGGATAGAGTGGAAGTGGATAGCGTATCCCGCCTCTACTGTCCGTAGGACCCACCGGTCTGATGTAATACGGGACCAGGCATGGTAGAATCGGGACAGGCGATCCAGGAAGGGTAGAGAGGCTGGACTGTGTGGTGGTGGTGAGCCGTCCTCGAAAGTCCCATCAAAATGGGCGCTTCGCGCCCTGTGATGCCTTTTGCTGGCCTCTGTTTTGACCCTGAGAGGGGCGGGAAGGCTTGCGCCGGGTGAAGCTGGTTCTCCGTCGAGAAAAGTCCTGCCTGGATCTGGGTGGGAAAAACCGCTGCTGGAAATGCGGGGGTTTAAATGGTTTCCTGACTGTGGCCACGGTGTGCATCCCCAAGGACTTGATGGTGTTTCTAGTGTCCTTGAGGTTATGCAAGCGGGAGTCAGTCTGGTCCGCGAAGAGGCCTTTACCATCGAAAGGTAAATCCTGGATTGTATTCTGGACCTCAGCAGGTAGCCCGGAAGACTGGAGCCAGGCACTGCGCCGCATGGAAATACCCGTTGCTAATGTCCTGGCTGCCGCATCTGCAGAGTCTAGGGCGCCTTGCAGGGAGGTGCGGCTCACCAACTTGCCCTCTGCAACCATGGCTTTGAGCTCTGTCTGGGACTCAGGGGGAAGTTGGTCTTGAAATTTTGCAACCGCCGACCAGGAATTATGGGCATACCTGCTGAGAATCGCCAGTTGGTTGGCGATTCGGAGTGACAGGCCCGCAGTAGAGTAGGTCTTCCTGCCAAAAAGGTCTAGGCGTTTAGAGTCCTTGGACTTAGGGGCGGGGCCTTGCTGACCATGCCTTTCCTTTGCGTTAACCGCATCCACCACCAAGGAGCAAGGCATGGGGTGGGTAGAGAGATACTCGAACCCCTTGTTCGGCACAAAGTATTTCCTCTCCACTCCTCTAGCTGTTGGAGGGATAGAGGAAGGGGTTTGCCAGAGTGTAGTGGCATTGCCGCAGATGGTCTTATTCATTGGCAATGCCACCCTGGAAGGACCTTCTGGCTTCAGGACCTCATCCACCATGGGGTCATCCTGTTCCTCCACAACCTCCTCTATGGGAAGATTCATGCTGAGAGCCACCCTCCGGAGTAGCTCCTGCAGGACCTTGAAATCCATAGGTGGGGGCGAAGCAGATGATGTGCCTGCCACTGCTTCATCGGGGGATGATGAAGATGTTGAGAGAGGGAGGGGTGGATCTGGCAGGGTATCCCGTTGAACAGCGGGTGAAACCTGTTGGGTAGAGGCAGGTGCCTCCTCTGGCACCGGTACAGGGCCTCCAGCAGTAGCCTGGTCCACGGGTGGTCGACTGACGGTGGCCACCGGAGGATGTGTGCGCACCACTGGATAGGGAGGCAGTGGTGCACCCTGGGCCTGATGATATGCCCAGGGTGTCCAGAATGGCCACTGGGGCTGCCAACCTGCTGACTCTGGGTCTTGCATTGGAGCTACCTGGATCCCCTCAGGCGTCTTAGATGGGCCACGTGAACTGGCTGACGATTGGTCTCTGGACGGCCAGGGTGGGGCGGTGCGCGAGGTAGGGTGATCCCTGGATGGTTTGAAGCGGGAGGAGCATGAGTCACGTGATCGCGAGCGGGACCGAGAACGGTAGTGGACTCTGTCATCCCGATGACGTGGGGACTCACGGCGCCGGGGTGGAGATCGGTGCCGTGGAGACGCCACGCTGCGTAGAGACTCACGGTGCCGTGGAGGAGATCGGGACCGTTGCGACGCTGCGCGCCGTGGTGACTCACGGTATCGCGCTGGGGATCGGTGCCGTGGAGAAGATCCTCGGCGCGGCGAGTCCCGGTGCCGTGGGGACTCCTGTCTGCGCGGCGAGTCCCGGTGGCGCGGTGGGTCCCGGTGCCGTGGGGACTCCTGTCGGCGCGGTGAGTCCCGGTGCCGTGGGGACTCCTGTCGGCACGGTGAGTCCCGGTGCCTTGATTGGTCATCGCGGTGCCGTGAGTGTCGTGGAGAATCCCGGCGTGGTGGGGATTCTCGATACGGCAGCGAGACTCGGCGTCGAGGGGATATTCCCCGGTGCGGTGAGTCCCGACGGTGCGGTGACTCCCGGCGTCGAGGCGAACTCCAGCGTGGTGTCTCCGCAGAGGGACGAGCCGGAGGTGGAGAGCGGTGCCGGGATGGCGTCGCGCTCATCCTGGACACCGAGCGGGACCAGGATCTAGCAAGCGAGGACGACCTCGAGCGTGATCGGCTCCGAGGGTCCGGGCTGCGAGTCCGGCGCCGCGAGTCGGACCGGCGTCATGAGTCAGACCGGTGCACCGCACGGTGCCGGGACTCCGAACGACGCCGGGACTCCGAGCGGCGTGTAGGAGGCTGAAGGTGAGACGACGGTCCAAGAAACGCCGGCTTGCCCCTGGAGATGACGGGGGGTCGTGCCGGGGTCGGCGCAGGTACGGGGGACGCCGTCATCTCAATGAGCCCCCTGGCAGCCTCGAAGATGTCTGGTGTCGAGGGTGCCATGACGACCTCGGGACACGGTGGTACTTGTGGACGCGGGCTGACATCTGTCTGTTCCGGCACGGCGGAGGGCGGTACTGCACCAGCGTCCGAAGACTTGGGAGGCTCTTTCCGTCCCGATGGGGAAAAGGAGCGGTGCCGAGAACGGCCCCGGGTCCCCAACGCCGCCCGGCCCGAAGGTGGGCGGGAGTCTTTCCGCGGTGCCGTAGCCGGAGGTGCGCTGCGCACCGAGACGCTGGAGCCCGCACCTTGAGAGGGGCAGAGTGCCGCCTCCATTAATAGCTGTCTCAGGCAGATTTCTCTCTCCTTCCTGGTTCGGGGCTTGAAGGATTTACACAGCTTGCACTTGTCAGCTGTGTGGGACTCACCCAGACACCGAAGGCAAGTGTCGTGGGGGTCCCCGGTGGGCATAGGTCTATTGCAGGAAACACACAACTTGAAGCTGTGAGAAGGCATGCCCTATGCCCAGAGGGCTCGGGAGGAGCCCGCGAAAAAACGTAGAACTACTAACTACTACAACTATCTAACTAATTACTGAACAATGAAAACTATTAACACTAAATACAATCGATTAACAGATAGCTAGGGAGTAGTGGAGCACTTGCGAACAAGAGACCACTGTTCCAACGACCGTCACGGGCGGTAAGAAGGAACTGGAGGGGGGTCGGGCCGGCAGGGGACTATATAGAGCGCCATTTCGGCGCCACTCCAGGGGGCTCCCCAGCCGGCCCGACGGGTAGCTGCTAGGGTAAAAGTTTCCGACGTCCGTGCACGCGCGCGCGCACACACCTAACTGGAATAGATATGAGCAACCACTCGAAGAAGAAGTGTCAGTTTTAAAGGGGGAGAAAAACACAAATATTTTGAGATAATGGCCTCTTGCCCACTCCCAATAGCTTCCTCCCTTCAGATACAGGTTTTAGGCAAACAGAATTGTAGGTTTGTCTGATTTTTTTCTCAGTTCTTTCTTAAAGTACTAATAGGTGTTGAGAGAATGTTACCTTGATGGCAGGGAAAGCAGAGTAAGAATGTGTGCCAGACACAGACAGCAGAGGGAGCTAGTTCCCTTTCCAAGAAGACAAACTGACTGAACAGGGTGATCAACAACCTTGGTTTTGAACTGCAAAAATGCTGATCTGTATGGTCTTTTGGAGGCAACATATTCAATTAGGAAAGTTCCATCTCCTGCACAAACCTCATCCATCTAACCAAACAGAATAACAACAAAAGTGAAAGCACTATTGAGCAAACATGAAGGGGGAAAGCTAGTTATTCAGATGGGTGTAAGACAAATCCTTCAGTGGCCATGTGCTGTCTGTACAATTGCTTTGCTGAGGTCAACCTGATCACTATTTAACATACATGCTGGTGTGGCTTAGGTTTTCAGCTTGATATAACAAAGAAACTTGCTACTGCAAATAGTACCAATACCTATCATGATATATAATTTGGGGTTTGAGTGTAAATAATTTAGCCAAAAGAGTTACATAATTTACAGAACATAGTTTAATGCTCACACTTTATTTTAAAATGTGATAAGTGGTTTCGAGAATAGATATTATCAGCATATTAGCTACATTAGTACTCTATGTGTTGTAGATTGTTATAAGCACATAAATAGGTGCTGTTACAGATGGTTATAAGCCACTTGTTGACCTAGTGGACTCTACAACAATCTAACCATTGAGTAACTCTTTATTAATCCTTTGCAAACTACTTACACATGAAACTTTAAAGTAGTTAGTCAAACTGGCCATATTTATGTTATTTTGTAATCAACCCAATCCAGGAATTAAAGGATACATATTTTCAATGGATTAAAAGAAACTTATTACTGAAAAGTAAACTTATTACTATAGCCAGCATGTGGAACTCAATGAGGCAAATAGATTCAATAAGGATTAAATACTAACTAAATAAAATTAGTGCCTACAAGTATATTAGCTAGAAAGTGTCAGGCTCTGGCCATGTCCACAGTTTATTAGCCATTCATATATTAGGCAAAGGGACTATAGAAAGTTGGGGGTGGGGGGCACAGCTTGAGTCTCCACCTTACCCCTCTGCATAGCCCCAGTACAGCTTTTTCCCTTCGTACCACATGTCAACAGGGAGCGTTGAAACTTAGTGGCCAGATTCTGATGCCCTTGCTCACACTGAATAGGAGTCCCAGTCATTTCAGTGGAGCTACTTAACGTGAGCAAGGGTATCTGAATCTGGCCCCTTTCTTGCACATTATATCAGCGCACCAGCTCTGCCTTAGTTAGGGTTAAGACCAGCTTTCTATTTATAGTTCAACTCTTCTAAGTACTCTCAAATCTACATGGTTATTCAGATTGCCTTGAAATTTGGTGCGCCTCATGGAGTAGGTCAGTGTTCCAAATTGAGCCCATTTGGACAAGCGGTTCCCTCAAAACAGCCCTCTGAAAAAAACAACTTTTCTGAAGGTTGACATATTTTGGCAATGTCTTTTTTTGCCAGGACCTGGGGATCAAACCATGGCTCTAGTCCCAGAGAGTGCAAAGCATCCCCTAGCTCTTTGGGAGAGCAAAATTCAGAGTGCTATTAGCAAAGAGTTTGGTTCTCCAGCTAAGGGTCTAAGTGTCTACGGGTCAAACACCAAAAACAGAGCATGTGCAGAGAGAGAGAGACATGAGGAGTTGTAGGTGGAAAGCTTTTATAGCAGCTGCGTAGCACAAGGGGTTAAGCAGTAAGCCTGATCCTGAACCCAACCGAGTGTCATTTCAAGTCCCTCCCCGCTCAGAAATCAAGAAAGGTTTTGAAGATTTGTTGCTAAAAGCTCTGTTGGGTGCGTTATTTTGGGGGAATTTAACCAAAGTATTTGCGGGGGGAGATACGCAAATGATTGCTGA
This sequence comes from Chelydra serpentina, assembly GCA_037349315.1. NCBI lineage: Eukaryota > Metazoa > Chordata > Testudines > Chelydridae > Chelydra > Chelydra serpentina. The sequence continues at coordinate 4,760,123 of JBAIAC010000023.1, forward strand.
GAGGAAGGCGGTTAGGAGGAAGTACAAGAGAAGGTTTGGGACTACAACAAGGGGAGACTTGTACCAGATGACTGGAGGATAGCTAATGTAATATCAATATTACAGCAAAACAGGTCTGGTACAGTTAAGATTGAGAAAAAAATGTTTAAAGGATGATTCTGCAAAGTGTTCCAAAATCCTTACCATTGCCTGAGTGTCTTGAAATTTGCTGTGTCTTATGGGATTGTTGGCAGGCTCAGTGATCCAAATTTAGGGTAATTTGCGCAAGAAGTTTGGGATACAGTCCCCCCTTAAAAACAACTTTTCTTAGAGGTCACAGATTCACAACTTTCTTCGTGCACACCTGGTTTCTAAAATATGAATGGCTTGGATGGAAAAAGGAGAGTGGGCTGCAAATGGAGTGTGTGTGGTGAGAGCTTTATGTTGTGGGGGGAATGTGGGGAAAGGAGAGACACCACCATCTTCTCTCATGCTTAGAATTACTGGAACCACCATGCAACAAAACTGTCATGTGCTCAGGACATAGGCCATGGCTAAGATTTCTCTCACCAGCTCTGTTAGGAACAATACCCTCTACACATTTCAAAGCACAACCATTATCCTCATTCCACTACAACAAAGTGCAGGGAGTGATGGAGGGCACTTAGAAATCATTTAGCAACAGTGTTTCTACACTACAGCTGCTGCAGTGGCACAACTACTGCACTGCAGCTCCCCCTCATGCCCCTATCAACATTGTTAATCCACCTCTCTGAGAGAAGAGGGCTAGCTTGATGGAAGAATTCTTCTGTTGACCTAGGTGTGTCAACACCAGGGTTAGGTTAACCTAACTATGGCACTCAGGGTGTGAAATTTTTAAGCGTTGATCAGGCTTGTAGCCTGGGCCTAACAGAGCATACCACATCTGCTGAATTTTACAACCCTGTCCTCCCCTTTTATAAAACCTTCATCCTTATGTGTATGATGCCAACTCACATTATATTTTCACTTAGCCTTCATTAAACTCATAAACTACACTCATCTCCCACCTAACTGCTGACAGTCCCTATGGTAAAAAGGCCTGTACTCTGTTAGTGACACAGCCTATGCAATGCAGCACTGACATGAGGCATACTGGATCTCCCAACATTCACATGCACCTTGTTCCTTTGATCATACACACAGGAATCAGGAGGAGAGGCGTGCGCACACACACACACACACACACTCTAAGAGGGCCACCTGGTATCTCATTGCAGGCCTTCCAAGTGCTCCAATGTATTCCTCCACCATCCAGTACAGCTATACTTAGCTGCATGAACTCCAGCTGCATTCACTTTATTAATTCCCAATGATTATTGCCAGCTCCAGGAGGGAAGAGTTTAGGTTGCGTAGGCATGTGCCTTAGCTCTGTATTTCCTTGTTTTCACAAGTTTGAGTTTTGCTGAACTCAACATTCTGGAAAGGCACAAAGATACCCCATGCCAAACTTAACTGCTATTGCTGATATTAAGTACACCTACTGCCTCGTCAGACCTCTGAGATATAAGCCATTTTATGTGTTCTCTTTTTATCAGTCATTTTATGATCAATTTTATTGTAGCTGGCTGCTGTATAAAGATGGAGCTATCAATGGAGATGAACAACTCTCACTGGCATTGAAAGAACCTAGGTTCATGAATCAAGGGGAAAAAAGACGCTGGAATATTTGCAAACTTTTGTTCATGCTGCTAAACTCTGTCCACTCTTTGATAGAATCAAAGATGTAATTAAGTCTTATATTTAAAGGATGATCTCTATTGTCTTGAGGCATGAAAACAATGAACAGCTGTGATTGCTTAATAGCTAGAGTGCAGCTGGGAGATTCAATCAATCTGAAAAACAACGTACTGGAGTATATTACAAAGCAGTGGAGATTATTGCTATGGAACATTTACCTGTAATATGAACATGGAAATACATCTTCCCTCAAAAGGGTTTGAAAGTGCTGTGTGGCCAGTTTTTCAGATTATTGACTTAGTTCACCTTGGGACATTGCTGCAATGAATAACTAAGTAGGGATGAGGTGCAGGATTGCCTAACTAAAAAAAATTTGATTAAGGCTTTAATGTAGATGCAGAAGGGAGGGAACATCTCATGAGAGCTTTCCCACCAGAATTCCAAATACCACTGCCTCTTGTTTTATCTGCTGCAGATTCTTTAGGTGTGCAAATGCTACCAGTGATGACTATCAAAGCAACGTGGGGCCTGTCTACACATCCAAAACAACCAAAATTAGCAAGAGCTGAAGAGATGATGCTGGTGTACATTGGCATAGCTTGGGATCTGGCCCACAATGTCCTCTGGTATTGAACGGGGTTGTGATGTTATTTGAACTACATAGAAAGGGCCAAACTATGGCTGTGTCTACATTACAGACCTTACAGGGGCACAGCTGTGCCCCTGTAAGGTCTCCTGTGAAGCCGTTCTATACCGATGGGCGAGAGCTCTCCCATCAGCATAATTAAACCATCTCCAACGGTTTGGCGGTGACTATGTCAGTGGGAGAGCGTCTCCAGTCGTCATAGTGCTGTCGCTATGTCACTTATGTTGGTGAAATTTCTGTTGGTCAGGGGGTGTTTTTTCCACACCACTGATCAACAAGAGTTTTACCAACAAAAGTGCTAGTGTAGACATAGGCTATGTTATATCCAATTTAAAAACCATGCTTTAGCCCTGATCTCTAAGGGCTCGACTACTCAGCTAACTGCATCTGGGCTAGGTTCAACTATGATTTGTTGCCCAGTATTAATGTGAGTTTAGTAAATATCGATCAATCTGTCCACACACGATGCTTCAAAGCCATTCCAAATGTGGACAATGACAATCTGACAGCTAACCAACACCAATTCAACACCTCCTGATGTATGGTGCATTCTAAGTAACATTTAAGTGGGATTTACATGTTTCATATGTAGGGGAAAAACTTCGGTGATTAATACCATAGGTGTGCCATCTTGGAATACCCAAACAACAACTAGGAATCCATCTTGGCTGCCCTCCTCCCCCTCCTTAGGTGTAGTTTCCCACCCTTTCTACCGAAAGGTGGGAAACCAAGCAAATCAGGTGACCTGTGATCTGCCCAGTAACAGCAGGGCCTATAAGGGCCTGCACAGCAGAGGGAAGGGTCTGCCCTTCTGAGTAGCAGAGTCTGGAGGTGCTGCTGCTGCAACCATTGAAAAGCACAGCAGACACCTCAGCTCTCTAGATTGCCTCACAGGAGTACGCTGAACAATGCGGTCATTCATCTGGTTGCGGGAGGGTAGTTCTCACTTGCATACAGAGAGTGTGTCACCAGCTGCCACTCTTTCACTGAGGACAAACACACACCCACGACGTCGCAGGGGGGAGTTCAAGCCAAGTCATCGCTGGGACAGAGCTGTCATCGCCTGATCCTGAGGTCCACTCCTTACCTGTGGGTTCCACCTACCTGGACGGAGTCCGGAGCTGTCCGGTCGTCGTGAGGGTCCTCAGAGTTGCAAGACATGGTAGTGGTCCATTGATCCTCCATCCTCTTACCTAGGTCCTGTCCTAGGGGAGGGAGGGAACTTATCCTCAGTCACAGTCGGCATACTACCGGTCCTTTACATCACCTGTTGTGGGGGTCCTTGCTTTACCTGTGTTCCTGTTCATTTGGTTTACCTTGTTTAGAACTGTTGATGGTTTAATAAATACCTTGGTTGTTTACACCCACACATCCTTCTTAGTTTATGCTTTTTTTGAAGGAGCTAACAACAAACCCCCAATGATAGATGCGTGTAGCGGGACATTCTTCTAGACTGGTTCAACACATAGATAAAGTGGTCAGAAAACTGACTTTTTTCCTGCAGAAAATTACAACTTTTGACCCCCCCAAAATAAATAAATAAACCAAGAACTTTCAGCCGAAGCGAAAAATGTTTTGACAGAAATCTTTCAATTGGGAAATGTCACCATGGTGCTTCATGGGTGTTGTAGTTCAGGTGCCTCATTCTCCTCTATGGGATGGGTTCTCTGACCAGAATGCATTTCCTATGATACACCATGATCCACCACTGATCTGGCATGGGGGCTCATAGGAGATGTAGTCTAGCTGGGAAGCCTGGCCCAAAAAACGTGAATAAAGGCATGGGGTACCCAAACTACACCTCCCATGAGGTACCACAATGACATTTACCAATCAAAATTTTTATTTTTTCGGTTGAAAGTTTTCAGTTTTGAGATATTATTTTTTGTATAAAGTCTAAATTTTCCACAGAAATCAGGCATTTTTTCTTTAAAAAAAAACAACAAGAAAAAACAACCCCCACAAACTTGCACCTCAAAATACCAATTTTCTGTCAAAAAAACAGCTTCAAAGAAAATTTTTCAACCAGCTCTATTCATAGGTCCTGTGCAGGCCCTCTGTTCAGGAATGAATTTTGCCCTGAGAGGAATACTCTAGAGAGTCCAGGCTAGACTCTAATCACTTAAATCCAAGTAACTCCCCTGAATTCCATGTAATGTAGTGTAAAACCATTGTAATTAAAAGTAGAACCAGATTCTCTATTTTTCTCCCCACAGTGGCACAGGGATACTGTGTAGCTACTGGCACACAGTTCTATCTTTCCCTGCCCTTTGATTGAGTCCTGCTGTCTAATTAGCATGATCATTACACAGTTGTCACAAATTATGGGGTCACCCTGACCATTATTAGCCAATCAACATATAGGAATTTGAATAATCGCAATACAGTTATTTCTAATAGCTATGCAGTTATTTCTCTAAGTATGCAAATGCATCCACTTTGGCTGTAAAAATTCCTCTGCCCTGATTGCTTGAAAATTTCAAGTACAGTAGCCAATTTGCCAGCAACAAAGAGGTCACCTCAATTTCAAATGAGCAGGAAAGGTACAACATTTTCACAAAAGGGAAAAAAGCCCCAAAGCAAAGAATATGTAGCTGTGAAACTACTGAAAAGGAAATAACTATTGTTTAAAAAGAGTATATATAATTCCTTGTGGCCAAATTCAGATCTTGTAAGTGTAGGTACAACTCTATTCATCTGTGTATCCTTTACATCTGTAGCATTTGGGCTGTATTTTTTCCTGGTGGAGGTACTCAGATATTCATGCTTTCTGTGATCGTTCTGTATATATCAGCTTTGTTATGTGTTTTTACTGTGCAAAAAACCCTGTGGAGAATGATTTGGCTATTTAAGCCCAGAGTGTCACAGTCCTGGTCAGGATCCCCTTGTTGGATGCTCACCAGGTTGCTGTGTCCAGATTCCAACACTGGGCCAGTGTGCTTTCAAACTTTACTGAGTTTGAGTCAAGTGCAGGCACTGCCTCTGGCTGTCTAGGCACATTCTCAGGATGCATATTCTCCATCTAACACTCCCTTCTGAGATCTGGGACCCTGCCATCCAACTGCCTAGGCCATGAGACTCCCTCCTTCCACCCAGACTCTCCAGCACAATCATTTCTAGAGCTCCAACCTTTTGGGTGCTCTGGTTTACAGTTTACCTCTTCAGGGACGTGTGATAGTTGACGTGAACAGACATAGGCTTTGCAGAGGGTTTCTTAAAACAATTACTAAGCACAAGACAAATACAGATCCAAGTAAGGTCAGAAGCAACTAAACACAATTCCCTGCTTCAGTTTCTTTATCGGTCTTGAGCATTCTTTGGGATTTGGGTCAGTGTCTAAGAAGTCCCAGCTCCTTCCTTTCCTGTACATGGTTTCTCCTCCAAATCACAGAGTCACTCTTGGACCTCTGCAGTCAACTTCCTCCCTCTCTAGTTGGGCCCCCAGGCAAAAATGTTTTCCCCCAAAAGCCTGTGTGTTTTTATTCCCCTTTTATTCCCCATAATAAAATATTATGTATTTTATTGCTCAGCCTCTGTGTTTTTGAAGGCTGGCACTGATATCTTATGTCCTTCATTCTCTCTCCTGGGGAAATTCCATTCCTTCAAACCCTAACCCTCTGCAGAGAAGTTGAAGGAAACTGGGTTTATCTAGGATGCAGTCATGCCTCTGTTCTGTCTTATCAAGATCTGTTCAGGTGCTAATATTCTTTAACAACCAACCTATTCATAGACAGACATTTAGGTGCCATGCCCCTGTCCCTTAGCACAAAGAGTGTGAGGTAAGAACACAGTAGAAGACAGCCACACGATATAAAGATGCAGACAGTTAATAAAATCAAAGTGGAATTTGTAAATTGTAAATAAGCAGTTTCCCCAGATTGTCAAAAAGGACAAGAAACTTTAGATTAGATGTGATGGTAAAAGTACAAATGCAATTTATTTTTCAATAAACAGATATTACATGACTATGTGGGGGAATGTTTCTTTATTGATTAAATGAGAAACATTCTCTCTATCAGAAACAGACTGCCCAGGTTATTGCATTGCCCTAGGGGATCATCCCATTTTTTTGTGTGTTTTGGATTCTAATTCCATCCAAACAGTGCTATTGTTAAGACAAAAGCATCCACATGTTCATTTTTATTCATGTACCTTTATTTCTAGTCAGTAATAGAAAGAGACCTGGTTTGCTCCCACACAGTGCTTAGGTCTGTGCAAAATTGATTGCTTGGCCATTAGAAATGGGACCACCCAGGACAAGCACCAGGTGCTGCCAGTTCCAGAACTATTCCCCATCAGGGAGCAAGTCACATAAACAAGTATGCAGTCCAAACTGTATTTCCCCTATTCCCAAGGGGAGCTCGTGAATGCTACCTTTGATTTTGGCCTCTGACAGAGATGACTGATGTGCCTGCTTTTGCTTCCCAGAGAGATATTTTCCAAAAGTACTTACTGATTCGACCTTCTTAGGATAGGTTAGTGGAATATACTCTTTAGCACATGCCCCTTCCATAATGCAATAAAAAGGCCATTAATTCACAGAAGCTTTGTTACTGCAAAAATTCTTTAGCAAACTTTGGAATGTAGACTTTGAAGAACTGAGTGTTACTCTTTGCATCACACAAGCCCTTTGAATTAATGACCCTCCCTGACGAACACAAATATTTGCAAGTAACTTAAAAATAAAATACTTGTTTATTTCAGAGAAGCAGAAGAGAAAATACTGGGCTCTTTCAGCAGATGCTGTGCTGTTAAATGCTATGGTATCTGCAGGAAAGGGTAGTCACTGCTATAACAAATTTGCATTTGTGGACAACATGGAATTTTCAATTACTGCTCAGTAGTGTGAAAAAATACAAGTCAGTGACTATTAATAAAATGTTCTGCTAATTGATCTGATTCTGTACAAGCATTTGTATTGAGCACAGTGCATCATTGGTTCCGCAGTATTGTCATGAATGAACTTTGACAAAGGGAGGACAACCAAATTAGAATGAATGCAGCATATTAAAAATGCTGTAAGATAGTCCACAGTGTATGTGTTGGGCAGATTCCAGAAAATGTGGAATTTGGTTTGGCACGCAGTGCTAAGAATGCAATTTATTCTACTCCAGCAAGTAAGCAACCTCTCCCATCCAACAGCTTCTGAATTAAAAAGTCATATCAAACTCCGCAATATTTCTGTATTCCAATGTCATTTTTAGTCTGAAACAGACACAGTGGGGAAGCAGTAATTATAGAAACTCAGAGCACTTGTTCAGATTGATCAACAGCAGATACAGTTGTTTTAAATTTCCTTTTAATTCTCTGTTTATAATTGCCTAGGTTCCATTTAGTGTTACCGAATGGAAATCCTTAACATTTATTCGCATTTTCAATTTGTTGTTAGTAAAGAGAAAAGCTTTATAAAATAGTTAAGATTGAAAGCATGTATCAACTAGAACACAGTTATCAGGTCCATCTAGTTCAGTATCCTATATCCAACATTGGTGAGCACTAGATGTTTCAGAGGAAGGTACGAGAAACCCCACAGTAGGCAGATGTGGGATAGTCTACCCCCAGTGAAGGTCTCATCTTAATCCCTAATAGTTAGAGATTAGTTTAAAACCTGAAATGTGTTTTTGTCACTCTTCCAATCTCATTCTTGTTAGCATTAACTCTTTTAACTCTGGATATTCTTGTTACCCACATAAATGCCCAATCCCTCTTTGAATCTTGCCAATATCTTAACCCAAACCACATCCTGCGGCAATGAGTTCCACAGTAACTGTGGTGTCTACTATAACCCAGACAATGTATTACCATTTTCATATAATCATTTTTCTATCTCAAAAATAAAAAGAACTTAAAAGTGAGAGTCTGGAAAGGAACAGTTAAGGTTTATGGCTACTTCAGCTATGCCATTATGCTGCCTTCTCATCATCCCATACAAGTTATATCTCCTCACCTAACCTAAACCCTTTTATTGTGTTCTGGAATAAAACAAATATATTTTGGGGTTGTCACAAGGCACAACACTCACCACTGGATTGGCTCCTCCTCCTGGTTGCTGTGGGTATTAGCTCAAGGACAACACCCCACATCCATAGGTTGCATCCCATCGTTCTGTCTCCACCGGCAGTCTCTCCAGGAACCGCTGCACGCTCTTCATGACTCAGTCCTTCAGCCATGTCACTGTCTGTTCTCCCACTTCTGGGCGTCAGTACATTGCAGTCCATTTGCCCAGTCACATCCCTCAGTGGCTAAGGGTGGAGGACCTGGGCCTGTCCACTACTCCAGGTCCCAACCCAGGGACCCTCTAGGGGCAGCCTCATGCTCCACCCCTTCTAACTGTTCAGCACATTTCCCTGGGCCACTTCCCCACAAGCCCAGCACCTATTTCATCCTTACTTCAGGGCCTCTGCTCCCTTAATCTCTCCGAGTAACTGCTCTGTCCGTGACATTAGCACCTCTTTTACCAGCTAGGGAGCCAGTCCTTACCCCTGGAGCCCCAGGCCACAACTGCCTGGCTCTCCCCCGCAGCTCCTTTTTTCTACATGAGCCCTGCTGAGCCCGGAATGGTTGGTCCCTGCAACCCCTCTGTGATAGGTTGCAGCCCATGCAGCCACTCTAGGCTGCTCAGAGGACTCACCTCCACTGCTCCCTCCTGGGTTTAACCCCATCCATGCCGCTGGAGTTTGAGGTGCAGGAGGGGGCTCCAGGCTGGGGGGTGGGGCCGAGGAATTCAGAGTGCAGGAGGGGGCTGTGGGTTGAGGCAGGGGGTTGGGGTGCATGCAGGAGGGAGTATGGGCTCTGGGCCGTGGGTGCGGGCTCTGGGCTGGGGTCGGGGATGACGGGGTTCAGAGTGTGGGAGGGGGCTCTGGGCTGGCACAGGGGTTGGGGTGCAGAGGAGGGTGAGGGCTCTGGGGTGGGGGTGCAGGCTCTGGGGTGGGCTCGGGGATGAGGGGTTTGGGATGAAGGAGGGAGCTCCAGGTTTGGGGGGGTGCTCAGGCTGGGACAGCAGGTTGGGGCTCGGGCTTACCTCAGGTGGCTCCCGGTCAGCAGCATAGCGGGGGGCCTAAGGCAGGCTCTCTGCCTGTCCTGGCTCCACGCTGTGCCCCAGAAGCAGCCAGCAGCTCCAGTTCGTAGCGGGGGGGGGGGGGGGGGGGAAGGTGGTGTTTCCCTGGCCAATGGGAGTGCAGAGCTAGTGCTAGGGGCAGTGCATGGAGCCCTGTGCCCCCCTTCCCCCGCCTAGGAGTCAGACCTGCTGGTCGCTTCTGGAGTGCAGCGCAGAGCCAGGACAGGTAGGGACTAGCCTGCCTTAGCTCTGCAGCTCTACCGACCGGACTTTTAATGGTCCGGTCAGAGGTGCTGACCAGAGCCACCAGGGTCCCTTTTTGACTGGGCTTTCCAGTCAAAGACCGGATGCCTGGCAACCCTAGCTGTGAACATCATCCTGGCATTTCAACCTGACCTGGGCATGTGGGGCCCTCAGGAGTTAGAAGCCCCTGCGACTCTAGGTTTGGCAGCATGATCTGAATTAGCCCTGTCTGGTAGAAGCATGGGAGTCCTCTGTGCCCCTTAATCAGAACACTCCTTTTGCTAGCGTTTATCTCACAGAGGCACCTGTTGTCAGCATGCGTTTTATATATGCAAAAAAGGGAAAGTGACTGTACAATTAAATGACCAGTGCTAATGACCTGTCTCCGCCTCCTAGGGATTTTAAAGTCCAAGGCATATTGCTCAGCAGCCTGCATAGAAGTGAATCCACAGTACCCATTTGCCCGTGGAAACCAGCCCCTCTCCTTTGGGAAATAAATGTAAATAGCTGAATGCACTTTAATGGGTCCCACTGAGCCTTGTCTGAAGATCACAATACACCATCACTTAGGACAGTTACTTGGGCACCACAACAGCACAACATCCAAATTGTTGGACTACTGGTTTTCTTTGTGTCCCACTCAGAAGACTGAAGTCAACCTGCCTCTTTAAATTATAACATGACCTAAGCAAGTAACCTACTCTTGTGAAAGTGACAGACAATTTCCATAGTGTTACATTTATTATTAAATCACTGCTATAGATTGTATTTGCTTGCACTATTGAATAATTGTAGGCAGATTTTCCCACACACACATGCTATTACCTCAAAATTTACAACAAATACCAACCAAAATAACCTATTTCTGAGAAGACCTTTTCCCATAGAGAAAAGAAAAAAAATTAGAGAGAGATTGTAAGCAGCAATTATTGAATTAGCTGCTGGATTTTTTTCTCTAGTTTTATACTATAGGAATTTTATTCCCAGTTTATCTAGACATTTCTGACCATGGATGGCACTGCAATATATTATAGATGTGTGCAGCTACACACTTTTAGATTAGGCTGAAAAAATCAGATTGGTGTATTAAGTAAGTGACGTTCCTTTCCTTATTCCCCACCCTTCTCTAAACAGTGGTGCTATTTTATAGCAATAGAAGGCCATTCAGATTTTTGCAGCTGACTCAGAGCTACAGACCTCTACTCATTAAAGAGAAAGGTGGGGGAAAAGGTAATTTCTAAAGTGAAACTAAAGTAGCTACAAAACAAAATATTTCTTAGACATTTAATTTCATGTCATTGCAGGTGAACTTTTTTAATTTTTTTAAGACAGAAGAATATCAAACCTCAGTACTGCAGTTATTTTTTTATATACTGAAAGATTTTTTGCAATTAACCGTTTTTATAAGAACAGCCATGCTTGGTCAAAACAATGGTCCCTCCGACCCAATATCCTATCTCTAGCAGTGGCCAGTGCCAAGTGCTTCTAGCAGTTGGAGGGTTAGAGACACCTGGAAATGTTATAAAAATCTTATTGTCACTTTAGTGAAAAATAGATTCTTCCAATCTTTTTTGTACAGAAGAAAAAATGTATTTTGATATATTCTGCTCTATTTCATTTTATAGATTATATTTGAGAAACAGGAATAATAATTTGCAGAGACCATGAGGTTTATCTTTATTGGCTTAATTTCCCTCTGCATGCTGATTAATGCATTAACAGGTAAGTTAACTTTTATATTTATTATATTTATATCCTTTACTTTTTTCCATCTGCCTTAAATATTTTAATCTAGATCTGTTGACTTGCATTTGATATCAAATGTTACCAGTCACGTTTGCCTTCGTTATTAGTAAACAGTACTGTATTCAGATTGTATCACGGAGTGACTAGAAACAGGGAATTCTTTATTCAGCTGTTTCAAACACAGAAGTTTAGCTGTCAGTAGGCTCCTATCAACGCATTGCAGAGCTGGTCAGCTTCTGGGCTACGCAGCACCTCTTTGTACACTGCAAACCCTTCCATCTGAGACCTGTTACTGATTATTACTTATTTATTTACAGATGCCCAGCCAGTACAGGATGAAGACGGTAATGCTTTTCACACTTTTTCTCCCTCCCCGCCCCTTACATTCCTAAAAATTGGATGAGCCACTTGTACCTGGCAGGCTCAATCCAAAGTGCATTATAGTCAGTGAGGAGACTCGCATTGACTCAATGGGTTTTGGATCAGGCCCTGATATAAATGTTTTCATGTGTTTCTGATAGAGTATGAAATAATAAGTAAGTAAATAAATAAATAAATACATGAAGTGCTGCTAGGCAAATGATTAAAAATATAAACTTTTTTTGCATATTACAAAGAGAGAGGATGTGTTAGCAAAGTTAAAATAAAAACAGCAAAACTGATAGCTAAGGCATGTCCTTAGATGATCACCAAACTGTGTGTTTTACAGTGCTATCATAAGTTAAGAAACACCAGACTTTTAAATTTATTGGACTTGCAGGAACCTCAGAATGCATGTCTACTTATTGGCAAGAAATCCCAACTTCCAGGACAAAAAGCTTAAAATCTACAAATGACCAGAAAGCCAATTAAAAAAAATAGGAACACATCCTCAGCTGGTAAATATCAGTATAGTCCAGGGGTTCTCAAACTGGGGGTTGGGACCCCTCAAGGGGTCGCAAGGTTATTACATGGGTGGGTCGTGAGCTGTCAGCCTCCACCCCAATCCCCGCTTTGCTTCCAGTATTTATTATGGTGTTAAATATATAAAAAAGTGTTTTTAATTTATAAGGAGGGTCACACTCAGAGGCTTGCTGTGTGAAAGGGGTCACCAGTACAAAAGTCTGAGAACCACTGGTATAGTCTACGGAGTTATGCAGATTTACATCTGCTGAGGATCTGGCCCATAGTATGCAATGTTTGCCTTTGCTTTAAAAAAGTCATCCTAACTACATTTCAATTGCCTTATTGATAGGTTTTGATGCTTTGGATGTTAGCTAGTTATTTCTGAAAACAGCACGGGGAAATTGTGTTGACCATGTATTTGCCTAAATTCTTATTGAGAGCAAAGAGCAGCAATGCTAGACAATTTTTCTAGCACTGCTAGAAAAATGCTGAACACAAACACTTTACCACGTTCATTGAGATGTGTATTGGCATCAGAGCGAAGATTGTCTTGGATCTGCTGATATCCAGTAACGTAGCATTCCACTGGAAACAGCAGTGCCCATCAAAACATGAACCTAGATGGATAATGGGGGATGGCATGGAAAGAATTTGACTATATGTTAATTGAAAACAAACATTTTTTTTAACTACATGCAACAAGCCTCATTGGCTTGCTCTAATTACACCTCATAACTCAATTTTTTAAATATTTTTCTGTGCTTTAACAAATTTAAGATGTGTGCAATATTTTATTTGAACACAGGAAATAATTTTTGATACAACATCCCAATTAAATAACCACACATCTCTTCTTGGTGTGTATTTTACAATATAAAAATCTAGCTGGGGTAATATTTTACAGCTCTCATCAGCAAATGTGTTTTTGTTTCACATTGTGCCAAGGAGCAGACTGCAGCATGAACCTGGAGATCAGCTAATACAAGCAGTGAAGTCTATTCCACAGACAACAGTGGCTAATTCATTTGATTTTGTTTTGTTACCATCAGTGACTATGCACTGCAAATTCCATCTTATGAAATTAGGGTCTGATCCTGGACTGCAGAGAACTGCTAGTTCCCACTAAAGGGTCTGATCTGAAGCTCATCAAAGTCAATAGAAACATTCACCACTGACTCCCATGGGGTTTGGACCTAGCCCAAACACTAGCGGAGCAGAGGTCTTCATCCAGCAAAGCACTGAAGAGCATAGGTGCCGACTCTAGTCGGCGCCGGTGGGTGCTCGCGCCCCCGGCCCCGCCCCAACTCCACCCCTGCCCCCATTCCACCCCTTCCCTAAATCCCCGCCCCTGCCTCCTCCCCCGGGTGCACTGCATTTCCCCTCCACCCCGCCCCCCACAGGCTTGCAAGCCTGGGAGGGAGGGGGAGAAGCAGAGCACCCATGTAACTTTACGTTTGTAAGTATTCTTCAACTAAGTTCCACATATGCTGAAGTGATTTGTTGGATCAAGCCTTGAGGGTGCTCAGAATATGGCAGCATCAGGCCCTGAGCTCATTGAATTGGCAACTCAAATCCAGATTATTTTTTAAGTCATCTTTAAAAACAAAGCCAAAACCTGGCTGTCTGCCAAGTGGGGAGTGTCTGCGGCTGTTGGACACTTCCTACTTCGATCTCTTTTTCCATCTCTATGGCCTTTGGTTTCTGCTGTCTACAGAGAAGAGACATAATTCTGAGGCTTCAGACTTCCGCAAGGCACCTTAGACCCCAATCCTGATATTTGAAGCCTTCCCCCCCTCTCCCCAGCAAAGCCCTATTGATGCAAGAGTCAACCTGCATGGATCCACTTGCATGATTAGCTCTCAGAGTGGGTCTGCTGCTACTCTCACTGTGTATGAGAAGTCTCAGAATGTGGCCTGTACCATGCAGGAAGCTGCAGCCAAATAAATGTTCCAGTTTGGGATCCTCTTAGCTGATAGCAAAAATCAAACTTGGCTGGCATCCAAGCAGGAAGGACAGGGCACTGCTGAAAAGTATTCCACTGAAATGATTTGCAGTGTGTATAGGAGAAGCCATATTTATTTGCAGAATAATTAATTCAAGGTGGGAGGGTCTTGGAAGGCCTTGCTGTATAAAGCCATACAATGCCATACAATGCCATCAATTTTCATGCAAAGCTCCCATTGATTTCATTTCTCTATGAAATGTCCTAATATTGAGCACAGCATTTTCAGTTACACCCTACTCAATTTGGAGTACTTCTAAGCTAGCTTAATAATAGCATTACTTTACTTTACAATCACTAAGTGGGTAAGCACCTCAATACCCCTGTAAAATAGTTCACAAGGATTATACCTTTAACGATAGTATTCCTTTCCTGTCCCAGGCAGAGGAAAAGTGGTGGAGGGGGATGGCAAAGGTGACTTAAAGCCACCTTTGGCTGACCTAATTTTGGACTAGGCCTAGTCCCCAACCAGCCCACAGCACAAAGTAGAACAGCCCAAGTTCTAAATTGTGCCAGCTTCTAACAGCCCTCTTTGGGTCATTATACTAGACCATAGTGTACTTTGACCATGCCTTCTTTGGCCTCCTCCCTGCTCTGCCTATAATCCCCCCTGCACCAGGGGCAAAGGAGTTGGTAGTGTAGAGCTTTTACATTGGCTGTCTGCCAGGCAGAGAACCACTTGGGGGCATAAAGGGCCATAGCCCTAGAGAGAATCAAGGCCTGAGTGAGGGTGAATGACATGCTCCATAGTGAGACCTACGACTAGAACCCAGGAGTCTAGGCTCCCAGTCCTGCTCTAACCAAAGACATTTTATGTTATATTAAATCTAATTCTGCAATTTTTATTGTAGACCCGTATCAGGAATCTGCAGCCCTGCCATACTGGCCTTTCTGGTCCAGTGATTTTTGGTCATATGTGGAGTATTTCCGGACCCTAGGAGCATACAACAGAATCAATGAAATGGCCAGAACCCTTTTTGCTCAATACCCTTTTGGAAATAACCTTGGTTATGATGTTCCCTATCATGAGCACTAATGATTTCGCTCATTTTGCTAAAGCTGGTGCTGAGACCTTTAAAGGAATTTACTGCTGCCAGTAAACTTGCCTGAATTGCTCATTCAATCTGTTATGTTGTTTCAATGTTTTTAAACATTCGAGCATCCTTATATTGTATAGCGTTTCCATGTTTGTAAAACGGCAGATAATTAGTCCGGCTTTTCCTTTCAATACAGTGTATTCTTCTGTGCAAAAAATAAAGAATTCATTGATTTCAATCATGTTTTTGGCTGTTTGTATTTTAAAATGTATAAAAGTGCCCATTGGGTAGTCTCTGGACTTTGACCAACATAAAAGAGTAACATCAAAAACTTGTGGACCCAAATCACCATAAGAATCCTCCAACCCCATAATCACTCACTTTTTGCAAAAGCCAAGAGAAGAGATTAGCCTTAGTCTTGTTGACCAGTAGACTTGAGTTCTGATAACCCAACTTGGACATGGAATTCCACACCAAGGGCCCTCCACTGACAATGCTTTGCCACCAGGTCCCTGACTTTTAAATTGAGAATTTGTGGTCCCAATTATCCACTATGTCTGAGCGCAACGTGCAGAGTTGATTTTGGCTCCCTCAGTCAGTGCAAGTTAGTGCAAAAGAGATCCCACTCTAATTTATGTTGTTGCTACTGGTGGCATAAAGTCCTTTACACCAGCAGAGGACCAAATGTTGGGCAGGGGACACTGGCAAAGGTGGAAGGGATTATCAAAGGCTGTGTTTCCTCACCCTGGATTTCTCTTCGCAACCAGTTGGCACATGCTCCAGGGCCAGTCCACAACATTTTGGCACCTGAGGCGGGGAGCTCAAATGACGCCCCCATACCCCCTCACTTGCGCCAAAACTTTGAAAGGTCTCAATTCTGCCTTCTTCCTGTTCTACTCCTCTCATGGTACTGCTCTGCTACCTACTCCAATAAAGGAGAACTAACTTAGAATGCCTTGTTCAAAAATTTTAAGTAACACAACTTTCAAATGCCTGAACAGCAAATGTAACTTTTCTTGTCTGCATAGTAAACACTGGCATTTTTATCTGTTTGAATAATCAAAATGGTGCTTTGCGTGCCTTCTTGGTTGCACAGATTTGAACTGCTTCCTGAAGATCCACAATCTGGGCCAGCTCATGCTCTATTTTGAAGGTTGCAAGGCCGACCAGCCTCTCCTGTGTCATTGTGGAGCGTAGATGTGTTTTTATAAACTTCAGTTTGGAGAAACTGCGTTCTTCACTGGCAACTGTTACAGGAAGTGTTAGAAGTATGCACAGAGCAACAAAACCATTTGGAAAGAGGGTGGTCATCTTATTTGTGCACATATACTCCAGAACAGCCTTTGAAGTTGATCCTGCTGAAATGCATCTTGAAAGGGCTTTGAGTTCATCACCTAAATCACTTGCATCAATATTGCGCATGTCATCATGTGTCAACACTGTCTCTAGTGCCCTGCATTGCTGGTGTAGGTCTTCTTCGGGTATAGTGAGGAGTTTTGGAATATCATACAACACCCAAATATACTGCTGTGTTCCTTGAGCTGCATGAAACGTTCTTCAACTGACTGTACTGCACAATCTAGCACCTGGTTAAATAATTCAACTTTGAATGGTTGTTTGGGGTCTCTTATGGGATTATCCTGTGCCTCGTAATCAAAGTGTCTTCTTCTTCGGTGACTCTTGTATTCTTGAATGGGTGGGAAAATAGCTTCAGTGTGAAGTTCCTCTGCCAACTTTTGTGCACTCTTCAGAATGTTTTGAAATCCCTCATCTGACTGGTAAGACTGTAGGTATGATTTTGCTTTGTCCAGTTGTTTCACTGCTCCATATATATCAAGGTCAACACCTTGGAGTCTCTTGCTTACAACATTCATTTCAAACAGCATGTCATGCCACAACACTAAGCCACACAGAAATTTGAAGTTATGTATGTTTCTGGTCATTCCATTTCCCTCTGCCACTGTTCTCCCACAAACAGTTCCTGTCATAGCATTATTCTCCATAATGGCAACTATGGCATCATCTATCTTCCCAATTTGGTGTTTGATAGGCTTTATTGTCTCCACTTGACTTTCCCATCGTGTGGCACTCAGTGGTTTCAGTGTCAGAGAGGATGTTTCCAGATGTTGCTTCAAAATTTGCCATCGATGAGTTGATGCAGAGAAAAATACATAGATGCTTTGAATTACATTAAAAAAATCAGCAGCCTCACTAGAAGCTAAGGCTGCATCACTGACCACAAAGTTCACTGAATGAGAACTGCATGGGACAAAAAAAGCTTGAGGGTTTAACTCTCAGAACCGTGTCTGCACTCCTCTGTTCTTTCTTCTCATGTTGGCACCATTATTGTAGCCCTGACCTCTCATATCAGCTATCGCAATTCCTGTATCTTCCAGCTTTTTAAGAAGCACACTTGTCAAACCAGCTCCTGTAGTATCATCAATGTCAATACATTTTAGAAAATGCTCTCTGACAGTCACCATTGCAGGGACATTTTCACTAGGTTCTGTTGTTGTCACAAAATGCACCATTAAAGTCATTTGTTCCATATGGCTGATGTCAGGTGTGCAGTCCAGAATAACAGAGTAATATCTTGCTGACTTCAGATCTGCCACAATCTTCTGTTTGACTTTTGTTGCCAGTAACTGTATGATCTCATTTAGAATTGTATTTCCAAGGTAGTGGTGTGTGTACATTACTTGGGTGGTGACTCTTCTTAGATGTTCCCGGAGTACAGCATCAAACTCAGACATCAGCTCCACAATTTTAAGGAAGTTTCCATTGTTTGGCACATACAGCTGATCTGAAGTGCCATGCAGTGCTAGGTTTTGGGTAGCAAGCATTCTCACAATGGCAATGAGACTTTTTAGAACATTTTGCCAGTAAAGAGACTCATGCAATTTTCTCTTGATGCTGATCATCTATGGTGGCCTTTAACCTTAGTCTCATCTCAAGCTCTTTCCACCTATGGAATGCTCTCAGGTGATTTGCTGCCTTCTCATGGCATGCCAGATTTCTAGACAGATTTTTCCAGTCCTTTCTTCCTGTGGAACCCAGTGTGGCTGGAACATTAGACTGGAAGAGTTTGCAACAAAAATAGTATGCAGCATTCTGGGTTTTTGAGTACATTAGCCATGGCCTCTCCACTTTATCACCATTGGGGATTTCATGCCATTAATGTGTTGGATGGAAACTTCTATTTTAATTGTCTTTGGGGAACATGAAGTTTTTCACTTGCTGTGGCCCATGCAGTACAAGGAAGTCCCTCAAGTTACTGCTCAAGTGGGTCCACAGTCCTGGATCATCTAGACTTAATGAACTAAACTCAGCAGCAGCTGTTTCTTGTGCCTCCACCACACTCTTCTCTGATCTACACTTTTCTTCAGGAATGTGCATGCTTACATCCATTTGAGATGGAGATATGGATGCTGCAGTAGCTGCCAGGTCACCTGCACTCTCACTAACTGGAAGACCAATTATCTCCTCACCACTCACATCCTCACTGTGGCCGGAAGGCTCACCGTGAACATTTGTGTCTATGTATCTCAGGAGAACTCCTTCCTGCTTAGATAGAAAAGCTTCCTTTGCTTGCTTTCTTCTTCTGAATGCTGCCCCAGAGGGGCGTTTTCTTCTTTCACTCATGACTGCTGTTCTGTGCCAGCTATAGTGGCTCACAAACACTCAACCAGCCTGCTTATTTGCTACCAGGGACAAATAAGCAGGCTGGTAGCAGGGCTAAGTGAAGGAAGATATCAGCGTTTTAAGGGCCTAACTGGCTCCTACTACTTCAGTTGACTGCCTGTTCTCCTCAAGTGGGTTCAGGGAAGCAGCAGGAAACAGGAAGCTCCCTGAGAAGCTGGTGTTAATCAGTCCAGGCTCCTGGGGGTGTTAGAGAGGTACAGAAGAGTACCTACTCCTTCTCTCCCTGCAGCTCTTACTGCTTTCTGTTATTCCCTCTCACCTTTTCTCCTGCCTACCTGTTATGTATCTTGTGCCCTCCTTCCTCCAGCACAGCACTCCACCATCTCTGTGCATCTAGAGCAGAGAGAGTACATATGCACCAGCAGCAGACACAATTTTCTACACTCTGGGTCCTAATGGTGCCCCTCCACAGTCTGGCACCTGAGGTGGCCACCTCAGTTCGCCTCATGGTAAGGCCAGCCCTGACATGCTCTTCCATAAATTCACACCATACACTTCTGACAACATTTTAGGCAGCTTCATGTCCCATCACCATAAGGCTTTTCTCAAGTCAGTGTATTCTCTAGACACAGCATGAGAGGGTGAGAACAGAGATCTCATTTCTCTGGACTTCTTTGTCTTTCTTCCAGTTTCAGCCCCGCTCTCACCCTTCCTGTCTCCTATTTAACAGTTCCCAGCTGATGAGTTGACTGCTGTTAACTGGTTAATCACCCATTTCTAATAAATTATCTCCCAATTTGACCCTTGCAAGAGCGCTTTCAAAGTGTGCAGAGTGGGAGCTAGCCCAAGGCTATTCCCACTTTGTCACACAGATACACTTCCTCCACTTGCTGTACACAAGCAGAGAGCCCCCCTACACAGGGGGAATGTTCTGCTAGGAATCTCGAGCCAAGTCAAGGCCACTTTGCACTGCACAGCAATGGCCTTAGCAGAATGGACAATGTAGGACTGTTGGTTCAAGAGCCTCCATTAATCTCATGTGTCATGCTGGCAGCTAGAGAGGGAGGTATCCTTGCAGGTGGCTGGAACCCAAAGAGATTTTGAGTGCCTTCTATCTATATTACTTATTCATCTTCATCCCCCTCCTTTTTCTATTAATGTATTTTTTTCATAAATGATGTTTTGAAGTCACTCTTACCACTAGTTGAACTAGTCTTCTGCTTATCTTTGCATTAGTGCTTTGCTCTAGTAGCTACAAACTGAGAATAACCTTTCTAGAGGCAAAAGACAGTTTAGGGCTTGGTTCTCTAATGCTTTGCACCTTGTGTAGTCATTTACACGTGGGCAGAATGGACATAAAGTGCTATCATTCTGATTTGGTTACCTTTTACAACCAACCTGCACAGGTGTAAATGACTCGACAAAGTTACAGGGCAATGGAGAAACAGAACCTCTGTCACCAGAATATCATACTATAAATCTCCCCTAAACAGAAGCTGCCTAGCACAGCAAATTATTTATGGCAGTTCAACAATAAGGATTATCCTACCTATTTTAGGTCCTTTTATGGCACCCATTACTGTAGCATCTCGGTGTCTGACAAATATTAGTGTATGTATCCCTACTAAACCCCATGAGGTGGTGAAGTGCTATTATTCCCATTTTACAGATGAGGAACAGAAAGACTAAGTACTTCATTGAAGGTCACACAGGAAGTCTGTGACAGACCATCGACCTAGCTGCCGCCTTTTGAGCATGTGGCTTTACTATAGTGATGGAAATACCCCATCTGTCTCTGTAGTAAGTGCCTACACTACAGAGATGTAGGGGCAGCACTGCAGCCATAGCACTTATAGTGTAGATGCACTCTTAGAAGATAAAGGCCCATTTTTAAAAGTGACCTAGGCACTTAAGGAATCTATGTGTCACTGAACATCTTTGGGACCTAAATGTCTAAGGATACGTCTATACTACCCGCCTGATTCGGCAGGTAGTAATCGATCTTCTGGGATCGATTTATCGCGCCTTGTCTAGACGCGATAAATTGATCCCGGAAGCGCTCGCCGTCGACTGCGGAACTCCTGCTCGCCCAGAAGAGGAAGCACTGTCGACGGGGGAGCCTGCCTGCTGCATGTGGACCCGCGGTAAGTGCTTTGAAGTTCGAACTAAGATACTTCGACTTCAGCTACATTATTCACGTAGCTGAAGTTGCGTATCTTAGTTCGATCCCCCACCCTAGTGTGGACCAGCCCTAAGTCACTTTTGAATATGGGACTCCATCTCCTTAAGTCTGGTCTATATGCAGATTTCGTACCCATATAACTATGTCAGGGGTGTGATCTTTTCCCCTGTATAGTTATATTGGCATGGCCCCTAATGAGGGTGCAGTTATGTCAATATTAAGTGCTCATACCAGCGTAGCTTATCCCCGTTCCTGTATGGGAAGAGTTGCACTGGTTTCAACATACCACGCTTGTCTAACGGCAGCCACACCAAGAGATCGTACTGTGTTAATTATGGCAGGGCAGTTAAAGTAGTACAGCTTTGGTGTGCCAAGAAGGCCTAAATCACTTGGGTGCTTTCGAAAATGTTGCCGTCACTCTTCTGCTGAACGTGAAGGAGGGATTTTTTCTAACCCTCATGGTGGTGGGCAGAGGAGTAATAAGAAGCGGCAGGAATTAGGCTCTGGTTCTGGCCTAATGGAGGGAAATGTGGATCTGGCAAGGGCTGCCGTTGCCAGCGACTCTCCCAGGCCATGCGATGTGCATGGGGAGCCCTAGCCCGGCTCCAGAGTCCCGGGAAATACTGTATCGTGCAAGCAGTCGCCAAGCGCCCTGACTGAACATGGCTTAGGCCTTGTAGGAGGCGTCGGCTCCCAGCAGGGAGCAGGATGACCCTGCCCCAACTCGGGGCAACAAGAGCCCTGAGCTGTGCTTCCCGGCTGCCCTCTGCTCTCCCCGGGAGAGCCAGGTAGTCCTGGGGGGCGGGGCACAGCGGGGGCACAGCTACAGCGGCGGCGCCTCCCCGGCATCATAGAGCGATCGGTCCTCCCGGCTTCTAGAAGGGGCACGAGAGTGGCGCTGCGCAGACTCTCCTGCTACCGGAAGCTGGCGGCTTGAGCTCACACCGGAAGTAGTTCCCCAGGCGGAAGGCGCTGCTGGCCGGGGACATTCGCGAGCCGGGGACCTGACAAGGCGATGAAGCCAGCAGTGGACGAGATGTTCCCCGAAGGCGCGGGGCCCTACGTGGACCTGGACGAGGTGATGATGTTAGCGGGGGAGGCGGCGCGCGCAGCCCCCCCGTTAGGGATGCCGCGGGGTGAGCTGGCGGTTACGGGCTCGCGCTGGGGGAGCTGGCGGGCGAGGAGCTCGAGTTGCGTCACGTGTTGGCAAGATGCGAGCTGGGCAGCGGTCCCATATCTGATTGGCTGGTTCCTCGCGATTTCTACAGGGCGGGGCACTCCAGGGGCGGGAAATCCCCCCCCCCCCCCTGCCCATCTATGCTCTACGGGAGCCTTCCTCTCCCCCCAGCTTCTCCCTCCCTCGAGGACTAGCGGCTGTGCTGGCCTGGTGCATGGTGCGGCCCGTCCAGCTGCGCGCGACCCGTGTGTCTCCCGGGGCCGCTGGGGTGTAGCGTGGGGGCTCCCCAGCGACAGTTAAATACAGGGCCCTGCTCCTAGCACCCACCTAATCCCTGGCCTAAGGCCGAGCCCTCAGCTGATACCACGTGCCTTTGGCGGGAAGGGAAGCCCTATGTCCCCAGTGTTAAGCGATGCCCACTGACAGCCCTGTCCACCTGCTGGTTGCATGTTCAATAAAGGGACCCTGGTCCTAAGAGCCCCGTAATCCCTGGCCTAACGCTGAACCCTCAACTGAAATGGAGAAGGGTAAATTGCGGGGTTTGTACTGGTCAGTACTGATCAACATTGTGTAATGAGTGGGAAGAGTCTGTGGCCAAGGCATGACAAGCCTCTTTGCCCTAAGATTTCCCACTGCCATTGTATGAGGCTTTCTCACTCCAAACTCACCACAAGCTAAATATGAGTCAACAGTGTGATGCTATTGCAAAAAAAGCAAACTTGATTCTGGGCTGCATTAACAGGTGTGTTGTGAGCAAGACACGAGAAGTCATTCTTCCGCTCTACTCTGCGCTGGTTAGGCCTCACCTGGAGTATTGTGTCCAGTTCTGGGCACCGTATTTCAAGAAAGATGTGGAGAAATTGGAGAGGGTCCAGAGAAGAGCAACAAGAATGATTAAGGGTCTAGAGAACATGACCTATGAAGGAAGGCTGACGGAATTGGGTTTGTTTAGTTTGGAAAAGAGAAGACTGAGAGGGGACATGATAGCGGTCTTCAGGTATCTAAAAGGGTGTCATAAGAAGGAGGGAGAAAACTTGTTCATCTTAGCCTCTAAGGACAGAACAAGAAGCAATGGGCTTAAACTGCAGCAAGGGAGGTTTAGGTTGGACATTAGGAAAAAGTTCCTAACTGTCAGGGTGGTTAAACCCTGGAATAAACTGCCCGTGGAGGTTGTGGAATCTCCATCTCTGGAGATATTTAAGAGTAGGTTAGATAAATGTCTTATCAGGAATGGTCTAGACAGTATTTGGTCCTGCCGTGAGGGCAGGGGGCTGGACTCGATGACCTCTCGAGGTCCCTTCCAGCCCATGAATCTATGAAAACATATTCATAGGTCATCAGAAAATGGATAAATAGTGAGATAGGAAACGTTTGCAGATGATACTAAATTCCTCATGTTACTTAAGTCTAAAGCTGAGAGAAGAGTTACAAAGGGATCTCACAAAACTGGATGACTGGGCAACAAAGTGACAAATGAAATTCAGTGTTGATAAGTGCAAAGTAATGCACAGTGGAGAAGAGTTATACGTACAACGTGATGGGGTCTGAATTAGCTGTTACCACTCAAAGAGATCTTGGAGTTGTTTTCTGAAAACATCTGCTTAATGTTCAGTGGCAGTCAAAAAAGCTAATAATGTTAGGAACCATTAGAAAAGGGATAGAGAAGAAAACAGAAAATGTAATGCTACTAGATAAATCCATGGTATGCCCATGCCCTGAATATTGTTCAGTTCAGGTCTCCTTATCTCAAAACAGATATATTAGAATTGGAAAAAGTAGAGAGAAGGGCACAAAAATTATTAGGAGTATGAAACAGCTTTTTATGAGGAGAGATTAAAAAGACTGGGACTGTTCAGTTTAGAAAAGAGATGACGGTGGGGGAGGGGAGAAAATATGATAGAGGTCTATAAAATCATAAATGGTGTGGAGAAAGTAAATAAGGAAGTGTTATTTACACCTTCACATAACATACAAACCAGGGGTCACATGATTGAAATTAAAGAAGTAAATTTTCACACAATTCACAGTCAACCTGTAGAACTCCTTGCTTGGAGATGTTGTGAAGGCCAAATTATAAATGGCTTAAAAAAAAAGAATAGGTCGATTAATGGCTGTTAGCCAAGAAGGTCAGGGATGCAATCCCATGCTCTTGTATGCCTAAGCCTCTGACTGCCAGAAGCTGGGACTGAACAACAGGGGATGATTAACTGAAAAATTGCCCTGTTCTGTTCATTCCCTTTGAAGCATCTGACCCTAGCCACGGTCAGCTAGCCTAAGGCTGAACCCTCAACTGAAACCACGCGCATGTGATGGGAAGTGTTACATCTACAATGTTAGGTGATCCTCAGAGATCCCTGTCTATTTTCAGTGTATTTTCTATTTTGTCATTAGACAGCACTTTGTTCTAGTGGTTAACTACCCTTACAGTTTGTAATTTTTTTCTGATATCTAACCTAAATCTCTCTTGCCGCAATGTAAGACCATTCCTTCTTTTTCTGTGTGTTAGTGGTTAAGGAGAAAAATTTATCATCTTCCTCTTTATAATAACCTTTTACGTAATTGTTTTTATATAAAGTGCTGAGTAGAGTGGAAGAATTACTTCTTGAGTCTTGCTTACAACACTCCTGTTAATACATCTCAAAAAGCTATTTGCCCTCCTCCCCTCAGTACATTACTGTGGTGTTATATATAGGCATCACAGTCTGTTTGCATAGAATTTACTGCAGGATTGGGATATTGGTTATTTCTATCACAGTTCCACTAAGAAATTTAGCATATGACAGGCTGGGATAAAATGAAGGTTATTGCCGATAAAACAAGCTAAGTCCAAACTCTCCAGAAGCAGGAGAGACAATCAGGCCACTCAAATGAGTTCTACAGATGGCACCAGAAGCAGGAAGAAGATGGGGCAATGTACTATACCTCACATGTTGTTTTGCTAGGTATGTAAATATTTGTATAAATGATCAAGATAATTAAACATATACAAAGCTTTAAATAGTGAATATTATGATTTGCCCTAAACTACGCACAGTAGATGACAAAACACTGTTCTTTCTTAGGCAGGAGGAAGTACAGGTTTATTGATGGACTTAGCAGCTAACGAAAAGGCAGTTCATGCAGATTTCTTTAATGGTAAGGCAATTCAACACATTTCAGTTCCCATGCTACTTTATTTTTATATTTTAGTTATTTTATGTTTAGTTATTAATAGTTTAGTAGGTTTACAGTATTTGGTGCTAGAAATTAACAACCAGAATCATTAGTTTAGGAAGCAAGAATAGCCAAGACAAGCCTACCTTAGATTTTATCTTGAGTAATGTAGCATGACAGCTTCTACTTTATTTGAGATAAATCTGCTTTTGGGTTATCGTGTTCTCTTTGTCTTAATCTTCAATTTTTGAATGGAAAAATTACATTTTGTGATATTTCAGTTTGTACTTTGTCACATTTGTAATAATTAAATCACATTAAATATAAAACTGGGCAATGTATAAAAATTGCTAGCCTACTTCCACCATCTCAAAATGAATTTATTTCTCAGATTTGGTAATTCCAAATGAAATTGCCCAGTAATAGTTGCACGACTGACTCTGTTTTAGTAAACTTTGACTAGCAGTATATGGAAATTGTGAACCAAGTTATTATTTACAAGAGATTGTCTCATATATCAGTACCTCAAATCTTATACATGGTAAAATGGTTGGATGTTACTGTTTTCAAGAATAGCCAGTTGCATAATTAAGGAATAAGATAACTTCGTATTTGGCAGGTTTTGGATAGGAAATAAAACATGTGCCTGGGCGATACACATTTTCCATGTTTGGTAAATAATACAGCTTTGACAGCTATACAACAAAGAACTGACACAAACCCATGGTATTACTAAAACTTACTGTGATTGAGGCATCATTGTCACAAACTATGGAGAATGGTTAATCTCAAAAATGTCTTGAGACTGCTTAGGGTTTCTGTCTATGTTCAAAATGTTTTAGGGTTGTTGTTTTTGTGTGTGTGGTTTTTTAAAGTTTTTACATCTGGTTAGTCAACCCATAAATTAAAGTGGTTTTACTTGGAATGACCCAGTTTTTTAGTGCATATGTCTTACAACTGAAAGAGTGACTGCATAGAGTAGAGCCAGTCACAAGTGCCATGCAAGCATCTCCATAAAGTTCCACCAGTGCATTTAAGTCAAGACATTGAAATAGCAAGGGAATCTTACCTTGGACCTCTCCTAAACCGGAACTGTGAGTAATAGCGAATTGTATGGTTATGTTCTCACATAAGCAAGTGTCAAACAAGGACTAGGTTTCAATAACAGGGCTCATCTGCACCTGGAACCTTGACAAGGTACAAACCCCAGATTTCAATGCACATCATAAAAAAACCCCAAAGTTACTTAATAGAACAAAGGGTGCTAGGGAGTTTATCATAAGCATATTGTGGTGAGATTACAGTGTATTCTTAGAAAAAGAGACATGGGAGTAGCAGACATAGCTATGATCTGAAACCCAGGGTCCTGAATTTGCAAAACTCTTAAGCATGTGTGTCAAGTTCAGCTTGAATGAGTGGTATATTATCAATTAATGCCCCAATCCTGCAAAAATGTATATATACGAGACCAGTTACATGCTTAAAATTAAATACTTAATTGTTTTGCTGAATAGGGGCAGAGTGCTCTGGTGTACTTTGCAGGATTGAGCCCTCTTGAACAGTGCTCAGTCAGTTGATCTCTAAAGAACTTCAGGGCTTGATCCTGTTTCCATTGAAATTAGTGGCAAAACTCCCACTGCGTTCTCTGACGCAGGATAAGGGCCTTGGCTGACATCTTGGGTCTGTCTTTCTTTCCTCCTTTCCTACAGTACATTACTTATTGTAATTTTTATACTTCAGATGAATTTAGTTTATTATTATGTGCAATAATTTTCTTTTGTTATTTTCTGAATAGATTTTGAAGATCTTTTTGATGATGATGACATCCAGTGAAATTACTCTTCCAGCTATGCAGTGCTAAGGTGTGGAATCCTCCTGTAGGATTGTCTCTTTTGTTTGTTTTTAAAAAAAAACCCAGAGAGAATCTGTATGTTATCTCTGAAGAGCCATTGGAAACTAGAAGATCGGTAAAGATGACAGAAGAAAGGAGTTGCGAACTGTTATCACTAGAAGGTTACGTGTAGATTTTCTTCATTTTATTTGCTGATGTGCTTGTTGAATAAAATATGAACAGAATCTCTCCCCGGGATGTACTTTCATTTTAATAGATGTGTCACGCACTGAAATTCCCTGATGAGCCATAATTTTGTAAAATCATTCACCATTACTTTTATTTATTAGGCAAAGACAAATTTCAGGCTTTACCATCTGCTAGATGAGTTTTGTTTCTCATTGTGTGGGATTAAGCTATCCAGTCTTTCTCTGAGTAAAACATTGAATATATTTATGTATTTACACATAGCACTATGAAGGGAGTGTGCTTTCTACAATTTCAGGTTTTAATATCCAATTTCTATAGCTATTTTAGCTTCCATCCAGGAATTTTTTTTTCAATAACAATAAATACAGCAATAATGTAATCTTAACATGCTAAAATGAAACATAATTTGTGATCCTAGATCACACTATAGGAATATTGATTTAAAATACCAAGATCTATTTTAATGTTTGAAACTACATTTCTCCTTCACTGATGTGCCAGAATAACTTGAAGCAGTTGATGTGCTCATAACCGTGTTGAAGAGTACAAGTATGCTAAAGCTGACTGTTACCAGGCATACATTTTATTTCCCACCTCTTAGTACAATTTATAGTTAAGAAAGGCATGTGTTTG
This sequence comes from Chelydra serpentina, assembly GCA_037349315.1. NCBI lineage: Eukaryota > Metazoa > Chordata > Testudines > Chelydridae > Chelydra > Chelydra serpentina. The sequence continues at coordinate 4,788,265 of JBAIAC010000023.1, forward strand.
TGTGCCTGTTCCTCCCATGTTCAGATACTAAGTTTTGCAATTAAAGGTACAATGGAAGTTTATAATTGGTATATGTGTTTTCATATTCAGGAATGCTACCCAGTTTAATCTTAGATTTGAGTATATTCCATAATTTCTCATCAGAAAAACTAACCTTTGACTGATCCTTATACTGGACTAAATTATGTCCAGGCTTCTCCTTTATAACTGCCCATTCCCTAATTGTAACCATGATTTTGACCCTAATTGTTATATTTCACATTCCCATACTCTGACTAGGACAGTGCCTGTTACAATGAGACCTTGCTCTTTATATTTTCCCTTACTTGAGCAAAACTCTCTCAAAGCATGCTGTCTTCGTTTAAAAAAAAAATGAAGGGCTAGTGTGTTTGGCTTCCCTGGCTCCATTTGCATGTCTAAACCATGTAAGTTCAAATTCTCCTTTTGGCATCTCTTCTTTTATACTCTCTTCATTCTGATTTGACAGCAGTATCAATGTCAGCTGTAATTTCCTATCTGGCCTTTATAGCTGGACCTTTGAGCCCTACACAGCTATTGACCTTCATTTCCTTTTCACATGTGACTCCTGTTTAAAAGATTTGAGGAGGTTGAACTAAAGGCCCCACACTTCCTAAATTTCACCTATACTACTGAGAAGTGCTAGTATTTTACAACACTGTATAATAAAGGTTCAGTTTACTCAACTCTGTCTTTCCAGCTTTTCACACATTATTCAGTGCAGTTTGATTTATCTGTAAGTACTATTCCTGGGGGAATTCTGGTTGCAACAGCGGCTTCTACTAACGTACCTGTAGCTACTGAAGTCAATGAGAGTATGTCTACACTGCACCCTAAGCCTGGGCTCTGACTCAAGTTTAAGCCTAAGCCCCCCTTCCATCCACACACAAACCAGTCTGACTCAGGTAAGCAAATACTCAGGACCCAGATCCTAGGACCTTGCTGCAGGGAGTAGGTCAGACCCCACGTCCTGATTGGACTCAGGTCCAAGCCCTGTCATTTTACAGTGTGGATGCAGCTCAAGCTGCAGACCCGAGTCAGGTCTGGGTAGTGCAGCATGGACATGTCACACAACTGCGAGACCCAGCTCCAGAATTTGTAAGCCCAAGTTTACAGTGCACTGTCAATGCTCAGGCGCAGGCTTGGAAACACTGAGTCCACAAGCCTGGGTCCTACTGCACAGTAGTGTGCAGTGTAGACATACCCTGAGAGATTTGCTGTTGTCTTCAGTGAGGAGAGGATTTGACTCTTCATCTTTAACCAGCGTGGGCAGGAGAGGAAGAAGAGAATACACACTGTTAGCAACATCATTAGCCAAGAGAAACACTACGGTGACAGTGTGCAGAGCAGACGCTGGAACGTTCCACTCATGGAGCGCAGGTGATAATCCAAAGGAACCTACTGTGTCTGTGGGAGTATGATAGAAGTGGCAAGCACATAAATGTCTCTCCCATTTTCATCACGTAAGACTTGTCTAAGGCTTCAGGCTTTATTTTACAGTAGCTAACTCTACACCTAAGCTAAGGAAAGGGAGAGAGACAGAGGGAGTACTTTATTCCTGAGGGCATTCCAAGTGTTAGTTTACAGAATGTAACTAATCCCAAATCTGATAAGGGGGATGCTAAAAGTAAATGGCAGCTGGGTTGTAAGGAGGTAGTAAATATTGAGATGATGTGTCTGTGTGTGTGTCTGTGTGTATGGCTGTTGGGCCAGCTATTTTAGCCATTTGCTTCACCTAGGGAACTGTTGGCAGCAGCTTTATCTGGGCTGTGAAACTTTTCCTGATTTCTCATACTGGATGCTTCTGAGGTTATTTTCTGTCTTTCTTGTATCAGCAAAGAGCTGTGGCATGTCTAGGTATTCTCATATTTGCACACAGATGCTGTCAAAAAGCAGTGAATCCCACTATGTCAGTATACCAGTAATAGTTAATCTGAATCACATGAATGGTCCACTATCCTTTCCAGCTCCTCTACGGAACAACATGTTCAAAGATTAAAAACAAGAGCCGGCTTAAAGCTATGCAGGGCTTGAAACACATGCTATCTATACCTAGTCTCCTTTGTAAGCTGACTTTAGAGTGAAAATTTCTCTCTCCTATTAGGGTGAGAAAGGAATAGTTTCTGCTCTTTAAGAGGGTTATAGACTCTTCAGTGAAACTTCTCATCAGGAACTAGAACCTATTGTTTGGGTTCATTTGGGGATAATATTAAAAAGTATTGGTTAACTTAAGCACAGAATGCCTTTGATCCTCATCAAGTGTCTCTAAGTGAACCCAGGTTGAGGTTGTTTTCAGTCTAGTTAGTCTGCAGGCAATTTCCTGTTGTCAGAAAATAATCATATAGTCCAAGCCTGTCCAACAGGGGTCGCTTTAAAAGGGCATTTTGTCTGCCTCAACCATTTCATTACCCATCTGGGTATGTCTATACTACCCGCCGGATCGGCGGGCAGTGATCGATCCAGCGGGGGTCGATTTATCGCGTCTAGTCTAGACACGATAAATCGATCCCCGAGCACTCTCCCGTCGACTCGTACTCCACTGCTGCGAGAGGCGCAGGCAGAGTCGACGGGAGCGGCAGCAGTTGACTCACTGCAGCGAAGACGCCGCGGTGAGTAGGTCTAAGTATGTCGACTTCAGCTATGTTATTCACGTAGCTGAAGTTGCGTAACTTAGATCGATCCCATCCCCACCCCCCAGTGTAGACCAAGGCTCTGTCTTGCACCTTGTGAAGTTATTTACAGCAGTGCAAATGAACTGTATCTGAATGAAAGGGTGAATCTGTTTTGGTAGCATTTTACACTCATTTTGCACCAGTATAAATGACTTTACAGGCTGCAGGGCAGTAAAAAGTCCGGCTTTCGGGCCCAGTCAGAGATACCGATTTCGATGGGAGCTAAGCAACTTCATACCTTTGAAGATCTTGGCCTCAGTGTCCAAATAAAGGTCCTGCTCGTCAAAAGACTTACTCAGGTGCTAAACTTTATGCACTGTGAATTATCCCATTGACTTCAAAGGAACTACGCACAGGGCACATTCCTCATGTACATAAGTCTAGGTCGGATTGGGTCCAAAGTGCTAGAGCTCTATAGCAGGATAGTATAGTGCAGAGATAAAAACAAAACATTGCAAAACACTAAATCTAGCTTGTCCTGTGATATGCCCCTTCCCAGGAATTTGATTTTTCACTTAATACATGTTGTGTTAGTGAAAAATGTAAATATGTATATACTTCAAATTTTACAATTCAATTTCTGTTACAGAGACAAAAGAGCCAGGCAACATCTTGTCAATTAATTGTAAAGATCTACTTGAAAGCAGCAGTTATAAGGCTACACGGAATTTGCTCTACTCTGTGTACAGTATTTCTACAGTACCTCTTCTAAACTGACTACCAGCTTAGCAGGGGAACCTAAAGTTCCAGGGCTGTAGACAAGCTCTCATAAGATTAATAAACAAGATCTATTTTAGATCTGGCATGGTTTTTAGTGTTGTTTGGTTCTTTTCAGCTTCAGAAATATTAATTCCAACACAAAAGAAAAAGCTGTGCCATAAACATTGCATATGAATAATGGAAATCCACAGTATTTTCTCAATGAAGAAGGAATTGATCTGGATCAATATATCGAGGCTTGGCAGAATTTGATTTTTATTTGTTTATAATTTTGATGGATAATAGTGTTTACGTTTAATCTTTTTTAAAAAAAAATTATTGTTTTAAATTTTCATAGTTGTGTGAAATTATTGGGTTGGTGCGGGGTTGTCGAGCCAATTATTGAATGACAGTAGACACTGCTATTCATACACTAGCAATATGTCAAAATGTATAAAGTAAATATCCTTATATCAACAAATTATACCTGTTTTTGCTGTTTGTTCTCTAATCCATTTGTCTAAATCACTGGATTTTAACTCTAGGATCTCAAGCAGCATTTTTCTTTGTCAGTATATTTTGATTATTATTGACTGAAATATTTTTTCATCAGTATGTGTGGGTATGGTGAAATGGACGTTTATCGACATTTACTGAAAGAAAATCTAACCCTTCCAAGCCTAAATATATAAATTGATTTAATCTAGCTTCCTCAGTCTGTGAGGAATCTGGTAATTACCTTCTCACACATTCTAAACACACATTTATTCAGCATATTAAAACACACACAGTGGCACTATTCTTTGAAAATCCCAGTTATCACGAAAGTGAGGTGAAATGTTCATGCAAAGTCAGGACTGTCCCTAGAAAAAACAGGTACAGTTCAGACTGAAGTTCTCTAAGCAGGGGAGGATTTGCAGAAAATACATGAGTATTTCTATTTTTCGTCTTCCAGGTTTGTAGTTTGTATAATTTATCTCACCTTTACCAGGCAGCATTGTGAAAATTCCCTAAACACCACTGTAGCCCTTGGCTCCAGCTACAGACAAGGTGGGCAGAGCCTGACTTAGGAGCAAAAGGACAGTGGTTTTTAAAAGCAGTTTTTAGTTCAGCAGGTTGGCAAATAGGCCCCTTTCTTGTGAAAATCATGTTCCTTTTTAAAGTATTGAATTTCCCATTTAGAAAATTTCCAGCCAGCTCTCCTTTCAGCCACCTTCACCTTGGCCAGCTGCGCATTGGTCCAAGGGATCCATTCAGGAATTGTTGGGCATAGGGAATCCCAAGTCACACTCACTTCCCCCTGGCCAAGCCCCCAACATAGGCTTCAGGGAGAGGGGTAGTGTAGGAGCCCCCAAAACTTGCTCCTACACGGAGGTGATGATCTATGCCTGTCCACCTGTGCCATCTATAGGGCTGCTTTGCGCTAGTGGAGATGGGACACTTCATTGACAGACAGAACACAAACCTTTTTATTAAAACAGCTGCATCAGGTGGGGAAACCATAGTAACATGGCTTAATGGGAACTGCACTCTCTGGGAGCTGGAGAAAGCTGTGTGAGCACCTGTATCCTGTACAGAAGCATACAACTTCACTGAGGTTAGTTAGCTTTGTGCTTCCAGTGGATCCAATGTATCAGAGGTGACCTAGAGCAGTGTTTCCCAAACTTGGGACACCGCTTGTTCAGGGAAAGCCCCTGGCGTTCCCGGCCGGTTTGTTTACTGCCACGTCCGCAGGTTTGGCTGATCGTGGCTCCCACTGGCCGTGGTTCGCTGTGCCCGGCCAATGGGGGTTGCGGGAAGCGGCACGGGCAGAGGGATGTACTGGCTGCTGCTTCCCGCAGCCCCCATTGGCCGGGCACAGCGAACTGCGGCCAGTGGGAGCCACGATCGGCCAAACCTGCGGACGCGGCAGGTAAAGTGGCTGGGAGCACCAGGGGTTTTCCCTGAACAAGCGGCATCCCAAGTTTGGGAAACACTGATCTAGAGGAATGGCTGAGCTTGGAGCCAACCCCTGGTTTCTTCCACAGGGTTTGGGGCAAACTCCCAAGTAGAAGAATTCAGAGAAACTCTTTGAGCTGAATCTCAGAGATTTTGGGCCAGATCCTCAAAGGTATTTAAGTGCCTAACTCCAATTGATTTCTATGGGAGTCAGGTGTCTGTTACAGCTGTCCCCCTGCTGGATTCCTTTTCCCCCTTCCGTTCTGTTTGTGCTGAGTGGCCGCCGCCCCCCCCCCCTCCTCCCCGGCCATGGAACTGACCAAAGTCACAGCCTGGCCCTGCTCATGGAAATGGCTTGTGCAGACTGTCTGGAGCCATTACTCTGCTCAGGAAGGAGGGGGCTTTTCGCTCCTTTGTCTAGCTTCTTTGTTCGGTCCCGGCTCGGTGTAGGGGTGCTCTGCCCAGGTATGCAAGACCTAAAGTGGCCACATAGCTGAGCATATGAGTCATACCTGTGGCTCAGAACATGCCCAGGCATGCCTATGCTTACCTGTAGTTTTCCCTGCCTTCTCTCCTCCCCCGTATTAAGGGGAACCAATCAAAAGTACTGGTGGGAAACTGCCTAAGTTTGCCTTTAAAACCAGACATTTTCTGATCAGACCCCCGGAGAAGGTCCTTGCTTTGCCACCTGGTCTGATCAGCTAGGGGTCTTTGGGGGTCCCTCTCCCCGCTCTCGTTTGTTTTTGAGCGTACCCCCGTTTTAAACTCCCCTCCCACGAACAACAAATTTGTGCCTGGAGATCTCCTGATTATTGTAAGCGAATCGAGTCTTCTCTGCGTCCTCTGATGCTGAAACTGCTGCTGCTACTGCTTTGGGGATTGGTAAGAAAAAACCTCTTGCACACTTCCCTTGTTTTAACTGCTGGCTTTCTTTCCCCAGCAGGCAGACCCAAGCTAACTCCTTGGTCTGTATCTGTAATCTGCTTTTAGCTCCACAGCAGTGCTTTGCTGCTAGAAATAAAACTGCTGCAGCCACCACTAGTTAACCCCCCCCCCCCTCCTTGGAGCTGTATCCTGGGCACACACCACTCTGCCCTCTGGAACTACCCCTAGTATAAGGTGCACCCATTAGGTTTAGTCTTTAGTCTAGATAAATTGTAATTTCATTTTGCATAGCTGTGGTTAAGTTAGCTTTAAAGAATTGTTTGTATTGTGCTCTGTAAGTTAGGCTTAACAAGTTGTTGCATTGTGTTCTGTTACTTGCTAACTTGTGTAATCTTGGTTAAGATAGATCATAGATAAGATTTTGCTGTGTTCTGTATAAACCCCCCAACCTCATTCCTCTACCACTGCCTCTCTCTCTCTCTTTTAATCCCTTCCACCACGTGCTCACCTCCCCCGTCCTATAGCTGCCAAACCTCAATTGCATTACTAAAGTCTAGCATAAAAACCCCATTGGTTACCTTTTTTCTCTCTAACACACCTCACATTTTACATTTACACCACTGTGACACATTTTTACCTAGAGTTATTGGTTATTTAACACATTTTACCCATAACTGTTAGTTGGTTATATGCTGCTGTGACACACCCTTTACATAGAAATTGTTAGCTACCTGTTACATTTATACTTCAGTGTTAATTGGTTACCAACTGTATTGTACCCCACTATTGAAACCCCCTATCCTGTTTACTAAAAGAAACCCCTCCCCAATTGTCTACCTTAACAAACCCCATACCCCTCACTATTGAATTTTCCCCTGTTTTTATATTTTCTTAATAAAGTTTATTTTGCACCCCACCAGTGCAGTAATTGTCCCCCAAGATCCCCTACCTGCTGGCAGGGACACAGAGATTTTGGGCCAGATCCTCAAAGGTATTTAAGTGCCTAACTCCAATTGATTTCTATGGGAGTCAGGCACCTAAATACCTCTGAGGATCTGGGCCCTCTGCCCTTCTTGCTCCCCTCCCATAGGGTTTACTGCAGGGGCCACAATCCATCCGAGGACCTGGAAGAGGAAGTGGAAGGTGAGTTAGAGACATTTTTAATGTCTCCATTTCCCTATCTGTACAACAGGGTAACCCTTTCCTATGCCAGAGGGTTAATTAGTTCGTGTTGATCCAGAACATGGAAAGTGTTATATGCAGGGCTGGCTCTAGGTCTTTTGTCGCCCCAAGCAAAAAAAAAATTGCCTGCCCCCTACGCCGCCCCCCCCCCTCGCCTTTTTTTTTTTTTGGCTTTTACACATGTTTGCACTTCGCAATTTTTGTTTTGTTTTGAGTGTTTAAAATGCGGCGGGGCAGGGCAGCCAGGGGCGGCTCCCCCCTGGCGGAGGGGTGGCCGCTGCCGCGGGAGAGCGGCGCGGCAGGACCCTGCTCAGTCAACTCCCTGCCCTGGCTGCGGCGGGGCAGGGCAGCCAGGGACAGATCCCCCCCTGGGGGGAGGGGTGGCTGCTGCCACGGGAGAGCGGCGCCGCAAGACGCTGCCGCCCGCTCAGCCGGCTCCCTGCCCCAGTGGGGCAAGGCAGCCAGGGGCAGCTAACCCCTGGGTGGCCGCTGCCGCGGGACCCCGCTCCCCGCAGCCGGGGCAGGGCAGCCAGGGGCGGCTCCCCCCTGGGGGGGGGCTGCTGCTGCGGGACCCCGCTCAGCCGGCTCCGTGCCCCACCGCAGCCGGGGCAGGGCAGTGCTACGGGCTCCCCCCTGGAGGGGGCGGCAGCTGCCCGCGGGAGAGTGGCGGGGCCCTGCTCCCCGGCTCACTGCCACTGTGCTGTCCCTAATAGTTTGCTGCCCCAAGCACCAGCTTGTTTTGCTGGTGCTTGGAGCCGCCCCTGGCTATATGCATTATTCTGTGAATGGTGTTTGCGTACTGAAAGGACCTGTAACCATGTGCTGCCCAGGTAATGCCAGAATGCGTGTGTGGCCATTTAAAACTCTGCTTCACAATGGTTGCCAATTAAAAATAAGTCCCTCCCATTTTCTATAGTTCCAGATGTATTAGGTTTAAAATGGATGCTCTTACAGTTGAAATTAATGTATTGCTACAGGAGCAAGAGTCAGAACTTCCTGGGCCCATGTCCTACAAGCAGTTCCGACTGTCAAACAAATCACAGCTAAAGGGGAAAGCACCAGGCATGGCACTCTACTTATAAAAAGTGGCGATTTTCCCCTTTAGCTTGACTGCCCATTTGGTCACAACACATTTCTGTCGCTGTTTTTAAGGATGGGTGCAGCCAGGGCCGGCGCACTCACTAGGCGACCCTAGGCGGTCGCCTAGGGTGCCAGGATTTGGGAGGCGGCGGGCGGCTGCCTCCCAGCTCCGTGGCTGAGGCAGGAGCTGGGGTGGGGCAGCTTGCCGGCAGCTGCCTCTTGCCTCCCGGCTCAGCCGCGGAACCGGGAGCTGGGGGGGGCGCCGCGGCCCGCAGGGTGGTGGGGAACCGGGGGGGGGGGGAGGAGCTGGCTGATGTGGGGGCGGGGAGGGGGTTGCGTTAGCTGGGCGGGAGGGCTGGTGCAAGGAAGTTTCGCCTAGGGTGCGAAACTTCCTTGCACTGGCCCTGGGTGCAGTTGCCCTGAAAAGCACCCTAAGGACTGGGGGAGCCATTCATTGAACTGAACGCTTATTAGGAGTACGGCGCCCACAGTACATAGGGATTGGGGCAGCAATTAGAAAATTCTTGCAAGAACACCTGCCAGGGCAAGATTAAAGCTATTGCAGTGGCAACCACTGAAAAGTAGCAAGATCACACAGGGCATGAGAAGGAAGGAAAATGCCACAAATTGCTCCTTCATTCCAGTGGGGAAACCACCTGTGAAAGTGCTTGTGCCCCTTGTAGGGGCAGCTCTTTTTCACTGATCAGTACTGTCCCTCAATCAGCCCCAGCCAGCCGCTGATCTCAGTAGTTATTTGGAATGGGAATAGGAGCTGTGCTGCTTTGGAAATACTCTGCAATGAAAAGTCACTGCTGGTTTTCCTTTAAAACTGTTAGAAAGGGACTGTAGGCATGAAAGAAAGCAAAGGGCAGTGTCAAGTGTAACATACACGTAAAATCATGGTAACTTGGGACAGGAGGCAGAGAGATTTAGCCAGAACGGAAGCATCTTGATTCATTAAGAAAAGAACACCCCCAATTCACCACCTCCCAGTTCCCCCATACCACAGTCCTGGCATAGTGCACTATATGAGCCAGCTTTGCAAATGAGCTCAGCAGCACCCCGGAATTCTTAATGTGACACTTGTGACCACTTTTAGGTGCTTAAATGGGAGTGGGCCCTCTAATGATTAATTTCTTTGCACCATCTAGTGGACATACATGTTAATTGCACTCCCAACTACCGCATAGGGCACTGATTCTTGAACCTTTTCATAGGGTGGACTGCCTGTTAATACAGCAATTGTCCTGGGGAGCATCTCTTCCTGCATCATTCACACCACTTTTTCTCACCTTCAATTGTGTTACATTTCTGGGAAAGCTATTTTTGGTTGTAGGAAGTATATTTTATAGTATTGTTACTTGCTGCAATTTTTTTAAGTGTCCTGTAACGCTATTTGGCAGAGAGCCCTTGATAAATATGACTACAGTGAAGAACCACATTGCAAGTTGGAAACAATGCATTGTACAGTAAGTCAGCAGAAATGTGCCATGAGAACGTGAATAAAGTACGTCCATTAGAAAAGGGGAGTATGGGGACAAATCAAATCCAATTAATTGCATCATTCTAACCTGGACAGATGCATAGACTTTCACTTAGGCAGAGCTGATGAGTAATTGTGGAGTGCTTTTAAATTGAGTGAAATTTCTCACATTTTTGTATTAATTTTTAATACAAAAATATATTTTCTCTGTTTACAGTCTTCAGTTATATACATAGTTAAGATTTCAGTCCAAACAGTCAAAGTTTGGCAAAGTTATAAGCAACTGAAAACTGGGTTTTCTGACAAGTGTCAGGAAACCTTAACTATAGGCAGTGCTACCTGCACCATCTATTAGGGGCATTCTGCAGCGTTTCAGATGCAAATGATAGCCCTTGAATTAGGTTACAAAATCTTGATGTCTCTAATACTATTAAGCCCAAGGTTCAAGATGAAAAGTAAAATATTCAATGACTGAATTACAACTTGCAGAAAACAAGAGTTTAGGCCACTTGCTATAGCAATCACAATTTGATGTCTGTCTCTGAATTCATATTAGACAGACAAGGTGGGTGAGATAATGTTACCAGAAGATTTGTATTCAGTTGCTCTATGAATTTATCTGACCTGGTAATCCAGGTGGTGAACCGCCCTAAGGGAATTGCCAGGGAAGCAAGCTAGCCTTGCTGACCCTTGAAAGGACATGGATACAGCCCTCCGATCAGGAATAGACAAATAAGCGGTAATACTTTTTGAAACAGGAATAGTATTTATTAAGGAGTAAATGGCGACAGTAAAAGAATAGAGAGAAAAATGACAAGGGTTACAATGAAAGAATGAAGCGGCACATCAAATAAAGGGACACATAACACAATGTAATTATTCACTTAATACTCTATACCTTACAACAATACAACCATTAAACTTATCGCTTTATGTCCTATAACAAGATACCCATTAAACATATAAGCTTCAATATGAAATTTGGGGGGAGGGACAGCTTCAATATGAAATGGGGGGAGGGATAGCTCAGTGGTTTGAGCATTGGCCTGCTAAACCCAGGGTTGTGAGTTCAATCCTTGAGGGGGCCATTTAGGGATCTGGGGCAAAAATCTGTCAGGGGACAGTACTTGGTCCTGCTAGTGAAGGCAGGGGACTGGACTCGATGACCTTTCAAGGTCGTTCCAGTTCTAGGAGATTAAATATAAATGGAGATATGCCATTTTATTTATAAATACTTAACACTAAACACTTAATACTATACATCCAGTAAGCGCTGGCCCAGCGATTACTAGACAGGTAGGGGGAAGATCTCACTCAGACCACAGACATTCAGCTTTATTTACACTTGAAACCCCATACACTTTAGGATATTAAGCAGAAGACGGTTAAGCTTACAGAGGCTTCCTAAAATCCCTCTGATTCGTCTCTGGGTCGGTCCTTCTGATCTGTCAGATTAGTACTTCGTGAGCACCATCTGCTGTTCGCTACTGCTTGTGGTCGCCGGCCGCATCTGAGGTAAAACGGCTCCTCAGGTGAGAGAGAAACAGAGGCCTGTGAGCAGCTGCTGTGGCACCCCACTACTGGCTGGGTGGCAGAAGCGGTCTTTGCCCCGGTAACCCTGAGCTGCTGCCACTGCTGCTGCAATAGCCACTCTTCAAGCAGCTCTTTGCCTTGCAGGGTTCTGTTGGTGCTTCTCGAATGGCTTCTTCCGTGTAAGTGTATCTTCTATTCTCCTTTCAGGTCTTGGTCCCATTATGATCCCCTGCTACCAGAGCTTCTGTTCTTCTTTACGGTTTGGTCCCACTACTATCCCCAACTACAGGGTTTAGCCTGTTGGCTCTCACTCATATATACTGTTTGCGTGCTCAAGCTTAGCTATTAACATAATTTATGATCGTAATTCAGCCAATCAGCTTTCTTGTATTAGCATATGTCCATCAAAGTTTACTCCTCCCCTGTCACCATCTTGGGTTCTAGGACTGTCTACAAGGTTCTAGACGGTCCTAGGACTTTACCAGAAGTCCCATGTATTTTTATGGGCTGCTATGTATTCCCATGAGGTTTCTCTTAGCTGACCTGTAGATGACTCCTAGCTGCTTCTTGTCTGAGATCCTCATATACTCCTAAGAGCTCCAATGTATTTCTATGGGGTTTTGCTTAGTCCAGGGGTCGATTTTTAATGGCACGCCGAGGTCCCAGCCGCCAGCCCCACTCAGCCCACTGCTGGCCTGGGTGAACAGAACCCCAGGCCGGTAGCGGGCTGAGCAGGCTGGTGGCTGAGACCCCAGCTGGCAAAGGGCTGGCAGCCGGAACTGGAACCCAGAGCCGGCCGATGCTGGGGCGCTCTGCTGCAGATGGAGGCGCGGCGCGTGGCATGCTCCCAGCTGGGGCCCTGCTGGCTGCCAGAACTCTCCTGCAGGCTGGCGCTGGCGGCCCCGTGCGCCGGACTAAGCAGCAAGCAGTCAGGCAAGTGAAAGGGGCCGGCGGGAGGCACAGTGTAGGTAGAGGTGGAGGTGTCCGCGTCCCAGCCTCTCCTGCTTCCCCTCTCTCGCCACTGTGGCTGGACACCAGGGCACTGCAGGCACGTGCAGTCCCTGCGGCGTGCACTGCTGCGGCCCTGGGATGGGAAGAGGAAGGGAGCGGCAGGCCAGGTGGTCTTCTGCCACCACCCCCCATTTGTCTGCAGATGCAGGGCCCCCACACCTGGCCCACAGCTCCCTTGGCAGGAACAGGAACAGCGTGGGGCAGGGACCCATCCACAATCCAGGTAACCCAGTCGCAACCAGGACTGTCCCAGGCCAACCCCAAACCCCTGCCTCCGCCCAGGACTTCCCCCTACACCCCCATACCCCCTGCCCTGAGCCCCTCACGCCACCCAACCCTGACTCCTGCATCCCCCATGCTCCCAGCCCCAACTCCTACACCATCCACATCCCCTCCCCCTGCCCTGAGTGCTCCCCTCCACACCCACACATCCAAGCCCCTGAGCTCCTCCCCCCCGTGGGGGGGTTGCAATACAACAGTACCTGTAAGAAATTTAAGTTACTTTCACCCCTGCTGGAACCCCAGACCAGCAGCAGACTCAGTGGGGCTGGCGGCGAGCTGAGCAGCTCAGCCGCTGCTGGTTTGGGGTTCCGGCCGCCGGGCCCCCCTGCCAGCCGGGGTCCGGACCTCCGGCCCCGCTCAGCCCATTGCCAGTCTGGGGTACCATACCGGCAGACAGCCCGGGGTTCTGCTCCTGGCCTTGGCCCAGCGCTGTTCAGCCACCCCCTGCTGTGGCCCACATTGGAAAACTCAACAAGGAAAAGCAAGGGCAAGGATAGGGTGACCAGACAGCAAATGTGAAAAATCGGGACAGGGGGTGGGAGTTAATAGGAGCCTATATAAGAAAAAGACCCCAAAATCGGGACTGTCCCTATAAAATCGGGACCTCTGGTCACTCTAGGCAAGGATCACACTAAACTGATAAGATCTGCATTTTAATTTTATTTTAAATGAAGCTTCTTAAATATTTTTAAAACCTTATTTACTTTAAATACAACAATAGTCTATTTATGTAATATAGACTTAGAGAGAGAGACCTTCTAAAAACGTTAAAATGTATTACTGGCATGTGAAACCTTAAATTACAGTGAACTTGGCACATCACTTCTGAAAGGTTGCCGACCCCTGGCTTAGTCATTCCCCACAGGAAGTGAAATTACATCTCACCCTATGGCCATCCTTACTGAATTTTCTAATTTAAATTATTATTAAATTGTCTTTATGTTTAAAACTAATTACTACTCTAAGCATTCCAAAGGGTCCTGACACTATCACCACTCTTTTTATGTCCAGTTAAACAAGTTATAATTTCTCCGAATTTAAACCCCTTCCGAGGCTTTTCTGCAAACATTTCATTTAAAGTGCTACAAGGTGTTTCTGGCAACTGAGGCCAGATTCTTGGTCACAGTAATATCTTTTATTGTAATAATATCTTTTAAGTAATAACTTCTGTTGGTGAGAGAGAGAAGCTTTTGAACTTACACAGAGCTCGAGCCTGAAGAAGAGCTCTGTGTGAAGCTTGAAAACTTGTCTCTCTCACCAACAGAAGTTGGTCCAATAAAATATATTACGTCACCCTCCTTGTCTCTCTAATACCCCGGGATCACCATAGCTACAACAACTCTGAATTCATATGTCATTTTTGCCCTGTGTGCTATTGTCCACATTTATTTTCTTTGTAATTCCTCTCTGTAGGGAGCTCAGAAATTTCTGAAAAGGCCTGAGAGCCAAATTCAAACTTTGATGTAAGCAGATGTGCTCAATAAAGTTGCACTTGTTTACACCAGGTTTAAGCAGGCCTTCCGTCTCTGAAAGTATAGTTCTGGTATAGCACTCTGAGTCCTGATGGTCCTTGTACATCAAATAGTTCCAGTGTAGCAGCACTGCCATCTAGTGGGCAATCGATTTTTGACACTTGTCCCTCTGTTTTGCAGCTTAATTTCAGTTTGGAATTGCTGACATTTTGCCTCCAATTCATCTGTCTATTTGGGATATCCTCACATCTTTACAGCAACTGATTCTGCCTGTCAGTTCCCTTCTCAGAACAACAAAACCCAAACAGGTCAGCTGTGGCGTCTATGCTTAGGGCCTACGGTCTGTGGTTCCTTCATGTGTTCATTATGGTGCAATCTATAGTGCTCTTCATTACTAACTATCTTCAAACAATTCATAATGAGGCAAAATAAAGCCTTACACTTTACAAAGTTGGGTACAGCATCTCAGAGAGAAGTATGGACAAGGGGTGTACAAAATAAAAAAGTGATGAAACACACAGTGATGGATAAAAAGAGATTATATTTAATAAAATTTGTCATTCTTATAGTGCTTGATATGTTCAGAACATTGCAGATCAACCCGCACAATACCCCTGTGATATATATATATATACACAAATAAGGAAACAGGCTACACAGTGAGCTGGTGGCTGAGCAAGGATTAAAATCAGCACCTCCTGACTCCCAATCCTGTGCTCTTCCCTACAGTTTAAAAGTGAGTAATGATGTAAATTCTTGCAGACTAGTGACATTGAAGAGATGAAAGAATGAAGGGCTGATGGGAAGGTTCAGGCTTTCAAATCAGTCTTTGATTAGGGGCAAAATTATCCTTGGATCCACACTGTATCATTGTGCTACTGTAGTTTTGGATGCAAATTGCCATTGGCATCGGTGAAAGTTCTGCAGGTGGAAGAAGTGCAGAGTATGCAATCAACATTCACAACGTGGATAAGAAATCTATAGTGTGTCTGGGAGTTGGGAATTCCCCCCCCCCCCCAAATTTTAAGCACACAACATTAAAATATGTAAAGAAGTAGTCTGTGGCAGTAAAGATCTGGACTCAGGTCTTCTGAGTCCTAGTCTACTGCCTGAACTGCAGAATCATCCTACTTCCCTTATTGGAAGTGCATGCAGTCCATTCCTGGTATATGGGGCAACACTAGAAGCACATTTGTACCGGCTGTGTAGGCAGCCCTGAGGTGCTTTTTGACATTGGTTTCCTTCTAGGAAACCAGCTTGGGAATCTTTAAATTTGGTTTACTCCCAGTGTTTAGGCCAGTTATCTGTAAGCACCGTATTCATTTCTATTTTCATGTCTTTCAGAAACTTTAGATCCTCAAAATTTAATAATGCTATAAAAGGTCTAACCTAGGTGCCTTTGGGCTAAGCCTCTTATACCATTGGATGCAGCAGTCACTACATTTCTGTCCCCTTTCTTGCTTACAGACTAGTTTGTTTTTCCATTCTCTTTATATTAATATGCCTGGCAGGGAGGAGTGGAGGGGAATCTTCTCAAGCTGGCTCCATTAAACATGATCAGATCTAGCATCAGATTGATTGTTACTAAATCCATCATTGACATTTCCCTCTTTAAATCTCATGGCCCTTGTTAGGGAGGCCATTCATGATGGATTTAGATTCATTGTTAGCTTTGGGCAAACAGTCTGGAAATAAATCTTTCCACGAGTTGTTCTCATTATCTTACAGGAAGGCTTTCAAGCAGGTAACTAGAGGTCTCTGTGTGTGGCGGGGCAGAGAGACACAGCCAATTGTTTTTGCATATGCCACACAAAAGTGCTTAGTGGAAACACATGTGAAGCATTGGAAGACTTCTCTAGTCATAGGACAACATATCATAGGGTTGCTAAAGGTTGTCTCATTTGAGAAGAAGAAGAATTACATTGTAAGGTGCACAGAGACTACAATGGTGGATGAGATATAAAAATCTGGATGTAAGGTATGGTTGGGTTAGATAGGGTGGGTGGGTGGATAAATAAATCTCCTTTGGATTTGATGAGAAGAATCCTGTCTTACAGGAAGCAAAGAGCAACTTCCCATGGACACAGATTAATACCCCTCTTAGTGATTCATTGAAAAGGAGTCACCCTTTCAGTTCACCTGATAGAGCTGCTGTCTTGGGCCCATGAGGCTCCTGATCAGAGTCTCCACTTCCTACAGCTGCTGGTACAGGAGAGGTGGGTCTCTGTTGTCCAGTCTGCTGCAGGACCATTCTCTCTCCTAGGACATGTCTCACCTTCATTATAATTTGTTAGTGCAAGAAGATGATGAATTATTAATTTATGATACCGTAAATCCTAAGAAGTAGGCCAACAGATGCATTTCTAGATATTCAGGTTATAGAAGACATATTGGCTGCATCTGTGACAACCCACGTCTTAGAGGAGTTAAATGCTTGTAAATTGGACTTCAAATAGATGGCTGCTTGTGCATTTGATGGAGCTGCAAACGTCTCTGGAAGACATGGTGGAGTACAAGCTTTGCTCAGAGAAAAGTGTAACCCTAATTTCTCCTCTACACATTGCAGAGACCATCTTAATTTCAGTACCTGGAAATATAATGGAGCAAATAATTAAGCAATCAATTTGCAAACAACTAAAAGGTAATAACATGATAAGTAACAGTCAGCATGGATTTGTGAAGAACAAATTGTGTCAAATCAAACTAATAGCTTTCTTGGCCAGGGTAACAAGCCTTGTGGATGGGCCGGGGGGAGGGAGGAAGTGGTAGATGTGGTATATCTTGATTTTAGTAAGGCTTTTGATATTGTCTTGTATGACTTTATAAACAAACTAGGGAAATACAACTTAGATGGAGCTACTATAAAGTGAGTGCATAACTGGTTGGAAAATCGTTCCCAGGGAGTAGTTATTAGTGGTTCACAGTCAAGCTAGAAGGGCATATTGAGTAGAGTCCTGTAGGGATTGGTTATGGGTCCAGTTCTGTTTAATATCTTCATCAATGATTTAGATAATGGCATAGAGAATACCAAAATATAAAGTTTGCGGATGATACTGAGCTGGGAGGGGTTGCACGTGCTTTGGAGGATAGGATTAAAATTCAAAATGATCTGGACGAATTGAAGAAATGGACTGAAGTAAATAGAATGAAATTCAATAAGGACAAATGCAAAGTACTCCATTCAGGAAGGAACAATCAATTGCACATATACAAAATGGGACATGACTGCCTAAGAAAGGGTACTGCAGAAAGGAATCTAGGGTTCAGAGTGGATCACAAACTAAATATGAGTCAGCAGTGTCAGACTATTGCAAAAAAAAATTTCTGAGAAGTATTAGCAGAAGTGGTGTAAGCAAGACATGAGAAGTAATTCTTCCAATCTAGTCCACGCTGATATGGCCTCCACTGGAGTATTGTGCCCAGTTCTGGGTGCCACAATTCAAGAAAGATGTGGACAGATTGGAGAAAGTCCAGAGGAGAGCAACAAAAATGATTAAAGGTCTAGAAAACATTACCTATGAGGAAAGATTGAAAAAATGGGTTTGTTTAGTCTGGAGAAGAGAAGATTGAGGGGGGACATGATAACAGTTTTCAAGTACATAAAAGGTTGTTTCAAGGAGGAAGGAGAAAAATTGTTCTCATTATCCTCTGAGGATAGGACAAGAGGCAATGGGCTTAAATTGAAGAAGGGCTGGTTTAGGTTGGACATTAGGAAAAAGTTCCTAAATGTGAGGGTAGTTAAGCACTGGAATAAATTGCCTAGGGAGATTGTGGAATCTTCATCATTAAAGGCTTTTAAGAGCAGGTTAGAAAATTCAGGGATGGTCTAAATAATATTTAGTCCTGCCTTGAGTGCAGAGGACTGGACTGGAAGACCTCTCAAGGTCCCTTCCAGTCTTACAATTCTATGATCTACTCAACTAGCACTAGTACGAGCTGCAGAATCTTCAAAAGACATTAAAAAAGCCAGAAATTTAATGTCTTCATTATACTCTTTTTTTCAACAAGAGTCCAAAAAGACTGATTGTCTTGGAAAAAATAGAAGATGCTCTGGGACTGAAGTTCAAATTAGTCCAACATGGGAATACCTGCTGGCTTTCTGATGAGTGATCCTTGACTGATGTCTTAAAATTACTGCAACCATTATTACTGGCTTTGGAAAGTATCTACCAAGATGGGACGGATCTAAGTACTGTAGTGAGATTGGTGGACTACTTTTGCTTCTATGTTCAGAGAAGACAATCGTCATTCTGTCTCTTGTAAGTCTACTGTTGAAACCACTTAGAATGCCATCCAGGCATTTGCTACAATAGTAGTAGATCTTTGTCCAGCAATAGAAGCTATATTTGGATCAATCAGAGAGATATCCATTGAAAACATACTGGAAGAAGCAAGAACTTCAGTCCAGAAGTTGACTAATGAAGGAACTTACATTGATTCCTTAAGTGAAGAGGACAAGAAGTGTTTGTTAAACCAACAGTCAGAAATCTACAACAGCAACTTCTGGATGCTACTCAACCTCTATGTATCATTTACAAATGCCTGTCTTATAAAACATTGACAGTTGAGTGGAGGGAGGTACTACCAGCAATGGGGATGCCATGTGATTAGGGCAGAATAGAGAATTTGAGCACAGAGTGGAATGTCATGCAACAAATTAATTAAGATTTGACTTCAACTTCTTTTTTGTCATTACTAGTGGCTCAACCTGATCTTTGTACTATGTTTCCTGTGATGCAGGAAAGGAATTCTTCTTTCGCTAC
Organism: Chelydra serpentina; assembly: GCA_037349315.1. NCBI lineage: Eukaryota > Metazoa > Chordata > Testudines > Chelydridae > Chelydra > Chelydra serpentina. Next base: position 4,807,283 of record JBAIAC010000023.1, read on the forward strand.
TCCCAGTCACAACAGCTACAGTTGAATGTTCTTTTTCATCATGAAATATATTTTTGTGTTCTGAAAGAAGTCACCTTCTGCTGATCATGTGAATGAACTAATGAGCATGTCAGTTGAAGGACTGGAAGTACTCATTGCATTTGGAAGTACTGCATTGCATTAACAGAGTTGTGCTTGAGAAGCCAACTTTAATTTGTGCGATGATTTTAAAATATGAGTTAAATCTAATAAAATGGTTGTGAAACATGTTTCTGTTTTTACTGTGGTGCCATAAAGTCCACATTTGCCCTCACGGTCTCATCCCTTGACCCTCATTTCCCCCCCCCCCCCCCCCACCGTACATTCGAACCCCCCACCCGCATTTCAATTCCTGGGGAAAACAAGTGTGCATCAAAAAAGGACTGAGGACCATCTTTATGTTATTTTTAAACAGCTTAAGAATCTTTGTTTTCCTAGATTTTTTTTAATGACTCAGCACCTGGCTTTTGGGCTGCACATCTGTGTTAGGAAAAAAATGTCCTTTGTCAACCTCTTCCAAAATAACAACAACATGAAAACAACCACACAAAAAAAAAGCCACAGGGAGATCTTAGTGAGAGAGCCAAATATTTTTATTTATAATATGTTAATTCATTGGAGTGTAGAAAATACTGCTATGAAAATTATTTTTAGTGGAAGCAGTGATACTATTGTACATTTATAGTAATGTGTCAGTTTAGGAACCAACCAAAATAACCAATCTATCAAAGCAAACCTGGATTCTTCATCTCTAAATCTATCAGAGAAGCCGATTTTCTTTTAGATAAAATCAAACAAGAAACTATGAGAGAGATCAGCTCATGGTAGGAATGTTACTGAGATCACCAATCCTAATAATCATAGCAAAATAGAACTAGTCTTGTAGATAAGTGGGCCAGTTCCTCTGCTGGCGTGAATCAGTGTTGCTCTGTTGATGTCAATGGAGCTAAGCTCATTTACACCAGATGAGAATCTCCCTCATAGGTGTTCTATTAATGGATGTATATTTATAGGATGGAAAGGTGATTGCTAAACTGAAGGCACTATTGGCTTTTTCATAGAGAAGAAGGCACAGAAAATTCTAGGTGAACTAACAATTCATTCCTGAACTCCAGCTGAAATTAAAGCTATAATATACTGTCAAACCAAACACACATTACAGCACGAGTGCTGAACTGCTACATCTTTAAATACAATGCAGATCCAGTGTTTTAATTAGAGATGTGTTTATATATAAATAACTGCCCAGCTGCCTGTTGGTGCCTCCCATTCTCCAAATATCTGGTATGTTGTTTGCAGGGGGATGCCATGATTTTAGAACAGTCACAGAAATATGGTCTCCAAAGAAGTGAAGCTTCTGGAACAATCTACTATTCAAGATGGTAGTAGCCATGAGTTGTTTTTATGGTTATTAATGTAGCCCGGTAGGTATATGTAATGCTTTCTAGATATATAAAAAGACACAACACCTGCCCACAGAGCTTGCAATCTAAATTAGACATAACATCACTAGGAAAAACACTAAACAATGGGAGGAGTTAGAAGGCCTGAGTAAATTGCAGGATTACAATGGCAATGAGATGTGTTTATTGGAGCTGGGTGGAAAACAGGAACAAGTTTCATGTAATTTTTATGAAATACTTTCTTCCTTATTTTGGTAAACATTTTAAATTTTGACTGAAAAGTTCACCAACATTTTGAAAAATTTCAGACAGCTCTAAATTGTGAATTTTGTCATTGATATTCAAAATTTTGATAATTTTTTTCAAAACTGTGAATTTCAAAAATATTTCAAGGAGCTGTATTATTTATGATTATATTTATTATTTGAATTATCATAGCACTTAGGAGCCTCTGTCATGGAACAGCCAGTGGACTAGGCACTATGTTTGCTCTGTCTATTTCTTTCGTGACTATATTGATATTTGGGCTCAGAGTTTGGAAAGAGGGCAGAAGTGGCGATATGGGGTGAAATTATGGCCCCACTGAAGTCAATGGAAAAACTCCCATTGTTTTCAATGTGGCCAGGATTTCATCCATGGTAATTATAATACCTAGTCTAAAGCCCTACAAAACACTATATTTGCCAGTAACCAAAGTGTGGAAATAGTGTTAGGAAAACCTAGAGTGTTCCCAAATCAATTCCTTGGTTAATCCTGTCTTTCCTTTCCTCCCTCATGTACTGGACTCACACTTTAATGAAGATCCAAGTCTGGATAAAGGAGGAAACCTGTGAAAGTAGAATCATTGATATTATCAGCATAGACTCCATTGTTTTCTTTTCCTTCTTCTCCATACACTTGAAGCCAAACTTCTTCTCCGGCACTCAGGTGAAGCAAAACAGACCCGGAAGCTTGGTCGACATTGCTTTTCTGGAACTGATCATAGGTGAATAACACTGCCTTGTCCTTCTTGTACAGACTGACTTTCACATCTGTTATATACACAGTGAGGTGGTACGTGAAATAGTACAGGCCTGGGATGCTGCAGCGGAACTTCCCCGTGGTTTCATCGTAGTGATTTTGTTCGTTGTAGAAGATTTTTGTGAATCTGATGGGGATGTTGGGGAGCGGGGCTCTGCTTGTGAGCCCGACGCTGAAGGCAGATTGGTAAACGTAAGCACCTTCTCCCTTCTCCCCTTTCATTCCTGGGATTCCTGGAAATCCTCTTGGGCCTTCAATGCCAGGAGCGCCTCCCTCTCCAGTATCCCCTTTGGGGCCTGGCTCACCTACAGGGGAAAATTTATTTTGATTAGAGTGATCATGTTGCGAATTTCCGACAATAAACCAAATCAGACTCACATCAGCATATGTGCTGATATGATAGTTCTGTAGTAGATGATAAAACAATTCCTGTTTGAGAACAGTGGGAGATGTTGGCCGGTGGCCAGTTGGGCGATTTTTAATAGGCTCAATAATGCTTATTGAAAACAGGCCCATGAGATTTTAAATCCTTATTAAAAAGACTCTCATAAAAAGCTCCAGCATGGAGCTCAATTTATCTCAGAAGGACAAAGGGTTGACTCAGCCCTGCTGGAATTCACACCCATACTTCAAGGGAGTGTAACTATTTCAAATCTGATGCTTAGTTTCATTGAGCCTTCTCCTTTGGTTGCAGTGGATACTGCTGCAATGGTCCCTTGGTGCTCTTTGGGACTATCATTTGCACCCTGCATGGACATATATGGCACACTTTTGGCCCCATCATAAAATCCACTTTGAAGTTTTTGCTGTTATAATTTTTTATGATTAATTATTTTACTGATTTTCACAAAGAAACAGACAATGAAAAGGACAAAAAGGGAACGACTTACAGCTAGTGTATGTTTCCAAATACTGCATGCTTCATGGGATCTCCAATAGAATGATGGAATTACACAGTTTTACAAGCTGTCAAAACTGCAAAACCTGACCAGACAATACTGCATAGACATAATGTGTTAGGGTGGGGGTAACAGTAATAAAACAGGTTTCAGAGTAGTAGCTGTGTTAGTCTGTGCCAGCAAAAAGAAAAGGAATACTTGTGGCACCTTGGAGACTAACAAATTTATTTCAGCATAAGCTTTCGTGGGCAATAGCTCACTTCATCAGATGCATGGAATGGAACACAGTAAGCAAATATTTATACATACAGAGAAACATGAAAAGGTGGAAGTAACCATACCAACTGTAAAAGGCTAATTCATTGAAAGGAACTATTAGGGTTAAGAAACTTTTGAAGTGATAATCAAGATGGGCCATTACGGACAGGTGACACAAAGGTGTAAGGGTACTTACACTAGGGGAAATACTAAATTAGGGGAAATTACGGAATACGTTAATTGAACCTATTTCCCCTAATTTAGTATTTCCCCTAGTGTAAGTACCCTTACACCTTTGTGTCAACTGTCCGTAATGGCCCATCTTGATTATCACTTCAAAAGTTTCTTAACCCTGCTGATAATAGTTCCTTTCAATGAATTAGCCTTGTACAGTTGGTATGGTTACTTCCACCTTTTCATGTTTCGCTGTATGAATAAATATTTGCTTACTGTGTTCCATTCCATGCATCTGATGAAGTGAGCTGTTGTTAGTCTCCAAGGTGCCACAAGTATTCCTTTTCTTTTTAGTAATAAAACAGGAAGTGTCAAGCATAAATAGGGAGAGGGAAGGAGGGGACCGACCAAGGGCAGGGAGCACAGGAGAGGAGAGGTTAGGTGGAATGAAAGTCTGGCATTTTTTGAGCCGTCTCAACATTTTTATCCAAAAAGGTGGAAGGTCCACGTTTTTTCAAATCAATATAATTGCTCTCTACGGCCATAAGCTATTCTTTCTTTGGCTGCTAACTCAGACAGGTCCTAACACCACTGCTTTATGTTGGGCATAAGCCTGTTCTTCCCTTTTTGTAAAATCATGCGCTTGATGATCACTGCTGCCTTCAAAACCCAATGTCTTTATGGCACAATTAAACCCAATTTAGCAGATAAATAACCTAGGATATCATTTTCAGCTAAAGCTGGGCATTATTTTAACTCTTGTGGCCGCCTCTTTTCACAGTTGGATAGTCTCATTGCATATGCACCAGAGTTCCTTTTTCATTACAGCACCCACAAAAATCAGAGGATACAGCCTTTTGCAACCTCTGTGGTGTTTTGTTGCAGCAAGGATAGCCTGTGATCCACCGAAGCATTTTTAATTTTTTGTAATATGCTCTGCCATTGAGCCCTTGTAAGGGCAGTGATAAATCCCTTTCCCACACTTTCACAAAGAATTCAAAACGAATCGAGTTCCTCTTCATTAACAAAGTATGCATAATGGACATGGGCCTGGGGAGTTTTTGGAGCATTTTTAAGGTTCCCAGTACTTCTGGGCCTCGGGCAGTCCTAGGTCATCCGGACCAAATTGATACGTTAGCAAATGTCTGAAGTGAAAGTACTGCCATTCCACTGAGGTTGGCAGATCATTACTTTGTTTTAGTGTTAGAAAAGGGAGAGAGTCCTCATAGCTGACTAATTCGGAAATCCATACGATGCCCCTCCTCAGCTAGTATTTCCAAATTGTAGGTTTGTTCCCAATTTGCATGTCTGGGTTGTCCCAGATAGGTGCTTTTGCATGATGGCAAATTGGAACTTCTTAGCTAGGATAGCCCTGACCCTTCATGCAGCCACCACTGAAGGCACCTTATTTTTTTTTCATCGGACAAAAGAGACCAGCAGGGGAATTAGATGCATTAATACCTGCACAGTTTCCACCCACGTGAGTACAAGGGTGTTGGCATGCTGAACCATTTTGGCATCTGACACATAAGAACATCAGAATGGCCATACCCGGTCAGACCAATGGTTCATCTAGCTCAGTATCCTGTCTTCTGACCATGGCCCATGCCAGATGTTTCAGAGGAAAGTAACAGAACTGGGCAATTTATCGAGTGATCCATTCCCTATCAGCCAATCCCAGCTTCTGAAAGTCAGAAGTTTCAGGACATCCAGAGCATGGGGTTGTGTCCCTCACTCTCCTGGCTAATAGCCATTGATAGACCTATCCTCCATGAAGTTATGTAATTCTTTTTTGAACTTAGTTATACTAACATATCAATTTGGTCCGGATGACCTAGGACTGCCCGAGGCCCAGGAGTACTGGGAACCTTAAAAATGCTCTAAAAACTCCCCAGGCCCATGTCCATTATGCATACTTTGTTAATGAAGAGGAACTCGATTAGTTTTGAGTTCTTTATGAAAGTATGGGAAGGGGCTTTATCACTGCCCTTACAAGAATCTCAATGGCAGAGCATATTACAAAAAATTAAAAATGCTTCGGTGGATCGCAGGCTACCCTTGCTGCAACAAAACACCACAGAGGTTGCAAAAGGCTGTATCCTCTGATGTTTGTGGGTGCTGTGATGAAAAAGGAACTGGCCTTCACAACATCCCCTGGCAATGTGTTCCACAGGTTGATTGTACATTATGTAATGAAGCACCTCCTTTTGTTTTAAACCTGCTGCTTATTAATTTCATCGACTGACCACTGGTTTGTCTGTTATGTGAATGCATAAATTACACTTTCTTATTCACTTTCTCTACACCATTCATGATTTTATAGATCTTTATCATATCCGCCCTCAGTCATCTCTTTTCAAAGCTGAACAATCATTTAAATCTCTCCTTATATGGAAGCTGTTCCATATTCCTAATAATTATTATTTTTTTGCCCTTCTCTGTACTTTTTCCTATTCTCATATATCTTTTTTGAGATGCAGTGACCAGAACTGCACCCAGTATTCAAGGTATGGGCGTTCCATGGACTTATAAAAATGGCAATATGATATTTTCTGTCTTCTTATCTATCCCTTTCCTAATGGTTCCTAACATTCTGTTAGCTTTTTTGACTGTTGCTGCACATTGAGCAAATTTTTCAGAGAACTATCCAGGATGATTCCAAGATTTCTTTCTTGAGTGGTAACAGCTAATTTAAACTCCATCATTTTGTATGGATAGTTGGGATAATGGTTTCCACTGTGCATTACTTTGCATTTAATCAGCATTGAATTTCATCTGCCATTTTCTTCCCCATTTTTTATGATAAAAGCATAATATTAATTTTGTAGGTCTGGGGGACCAAACCCCCTCGGCTTTAGGAATTGGAGGTGGTAGTCATGGTCACTGATCAGAGACTCACAGGAAGGCTCTAATAATGCCATTAAATTTTCTAAAATAAATTGGATGGATATATACAGATAAGCCAGAGGGATATATACAGTTATGCTGCTTAGGGTATGTCATCTGCAATTAGACACTTGTGGCTGGCCCATGCCAGCTGACTCGGGCTCGCAGGGCTTGGGCTGTGGAGCTGTTTCATTGCAGTGTAGTCTTCTGGGCTCTGGGACCCTCCCACATTGCAGGGTCCTATTGCCCAGACAGTATAGACATACCCTTTAATTATAGGGGAGCTTAGGCAGGATATACATTTTTATTGTGTGAACCCTTCCCGCACAGCCTGAGGGATGGATGATGGTCCCTTTTTGTATCACTAACTATTTGGAAGAATACAGAATCTAAATTTATTTTCACTCGTTTGTTAATATTTCTTGGTACTTCTATACCTAGGTACTCACTTGCATCAATTTGCCTATGGAAATTCCATTGAGAGAAAGTGGAAAGTGTAGGGGACAATTTCCTGGTGCAAGTGCTGGAGGAACCAACTAGGGGAAAAGCTCTTCTTGACCTGCTGCTCACAAACAGGGAAGAAATAGTAGAGGAAGCAATAGTGGATGGGAACCTGGGAGGCAGTGACCATGAGATGATCGAGTTCAGGATCCTGACACAAGGAAGAAAGGAGAGTAGTAGAACAGAGACCCTGGACTTCAGAAAAGCAGACTTCGACTCCCTCAGGGAACTGATGGGCAAGGTCCCCTGGGAGAATAACATGACGGGGAAAGGAGTCGAGGAAAGCTGGCTGTATTTTAAAGAATCCTTATTGAGGTTGCAGGAACAAACCATCCCGATGTGTAGGAAGAAAAGTAAATATGGCAGGCGACCAGCTTGGCTTAACAGTGAAATCCTTGCTCATCTTAAACACAAAAAAACAGCTTACAAGAAGTGGAAGATTGGACAAATAACCAGGGAGAAGTATAAAAATATTGTTCAGGCATGCAGGAGTGAAATTAGGAAGGCCAAATCACACTTGGAGTTGCAGCTAGCCGGAGATGTTAGGTGTAACAAGAAGGGTTTCTTCAGGTATGTTAGCAACAAGAAGAAAGTCAAGGAAAGTGTGGGCCCGTTGCTGAATGAGGGAGGGAACCTAGTGACAGAGGATGTGGAGAAAGCTAGTGTACTCAGTGCTTTTTTTGCCTCTGTCTTCACAGACAAGGTCAGCTCCCAGACAGCTGCACTCTGCAGCATGGTATGGGGAGGAGGTGACCAGCCCTCTGTGGAGAAAGAAGTAGTTCGGGACTATTTAGAAAAGCTGGACGAGCACAAGTCCATGGGGCCGGATGTACTGCATCCGAGGGTGCTAAAGGAGTTGGCCGATGAGATTGCAGAGCCATTGGCCATTATCTTTGAAAAATCATGGCGATCGGGGGAGGTCCCGGATGACTGGAAAAAAGCTAATGTAGTGCCCATCTTTAAAAAAGGGAAGAAGGAAGATCCAGGGAACTACAGGCCAGTCAGTCTCACCTCAGTCCCTGGAAAAATCATGGAACAGGTCCTCAAGGAATCAATTCTGAACCACTTAAAGGAGGGGAAAGTGATCAGGAACAGTCAGCATGGATTCACCAAGGGCAAGTCATGCCTGACTAACCTAATTGCCTTCTATGATGAGATAACCGGCTCTGTGGATGAGGGGAAAGCAGTGGGTGTGCTATTTCTTGACTTTAGCAAAGCTTTTGATACAGTCTCCCACAGTATGGGAGTGTCACAGTGTCAGAGCATGTAGGGATAAAGTGAGACAGGCTAAAAGGCATGTAGAATTGGACCTTGCAAAGGGAATTAAAACCAATAGTAAAAAGTTTTATAGCCATATAAATAGGAAGAAAACAAAGAAAGAAGAAGTGGGACCGCTAAACACTGAGGATGGAGTGGAGGTTAAGGATAATCTAGGCATGGCTCAATATCTAAACAAATACTTTGCCTCAGTCTTTAATGAGGCTAATGAGGAGATTAGGAATAGTGGCAGCATGACAAATGGGAATAAGGATGTGGGGGTAGATATTACCATATCCGAGGTAGAAGCCAAACGTGAACAGCTTAATGAGAGTAAATCAGGCGGCCCAGATAATCTTCATCCAAGAATATTAAAGGAACTGGCACACGAAATTGCAAGCCCATTAGCAAAAATTTTTAATGAATCTCTAAACTCAGGGGTTGTACCGTTTGACTGGAGAATAGCTAATATAGTTCCTATTTTTAAGAAAGGGAAAAAAAGTGACCCGGGTAACTACAGGCCTGTTAGTTTGACATCTGTAGTATGCAAGGTCTTGGAAAAAATTTTGAAGGAGAAAGTAGTTAAGGACCTTGAGGTCAATGGCAATTGGGACAAATTACAACATGGTTTTACAAAAGGTAGATCGTGCCAAACCAACTTGATCTCCTTCTTTGAGAAAGTAACAGATTTTTTAGATAAAGGAAACGCAGTGGATCTAATCTACCTTGATTTCAGTAAGGCATTTGATACAGTACCACATGAGGAATTATCGGTTAAATTGGAAAAGATGGGGATCAATATGAAAATTGAGAGGTGGATAAGGAACTGGTTAAAGGGGAGACTACAGCGGGTCATACTGAAAGGTGAACTGTCAGGTTGGAGGGAGGTTACTAGTGGAGTTCCTCAAGGTTCAGTTTTGGGACCAATTTTATTTAATCTGTTTATTACTGACCTCGGCACCAAGAGTGGGAGTGTGCTAATAAAGTTTGCAGATGACACAAAGTTGGGAGGTATTGCCAATTCAGAAAAGGATCGGGATATCCTACAGGAAGATCTGGATGACCTTGTAAACTGGAGTAATAGTAATAGGATGAAATTTAATAGTGAGAAGTGTAAGGTTATGCATTTAGGGATTAATAACAAGAATTTTAGTTATAAGCTGGGGACGCATCAGTTGGAAGTAACGGAAGAGGAGAAGGACCTCGGAGTCCTGGTTGATCACAGGATGTCTATGAGTCGCCAATGTGATGTGGCCGTGAAAAACGCTAATGCGGTCTTGGGATGCATTAGGCGAGGTATTTCTAGTAGAGATAAGGAGGTGTTAGTACCGTTATACAAGGCATTGGTGAGACCTCATTTGGAATACTGTGTGCAGTTCTGGTCTCCCATGTTTAAGAAGGATGAATTCAAACTGGAACAGGTACAAAGAAGGGCCACTAGGATGATCCGAGGAATGGAAAACCTGTCGTATGAAAGGAGACTCAAGGAGCTTGGTTTGTTTACCTTAACCAAAAGAAGGCTGAGGGGAGATATGATTGCTCTCTTTAAATATATCAGAGGGATAAATACCAGGGAGGGAGAGGAATTATTTCAGCTCAGTACCAATGTGGACACAAGAACAAATGGATATAAACTGGCCATCAGGAAGTTTAGACTGGAAATTAGACGAAGGTTTCTAACCATCAGAGGAGTGAAGTTCTGGAACAGCCTTCCAAGGGAAGCAGTGGGGGCAAATGACCTAACTGGCTTCAAGATTAAGCTAGATACGTTTATGGAGGGGATGGTTTGATGGGATAACATGATCTTAGTCAAAGGTCAATTAATTGCCATCAGTGGTAAATAGGACCAATGGTCAATGATGGGATGTTAGAAGTTACTACAGAGAACTTTTTCCTGGGTGTCTGGCTGGTGAGTCTTGCCCACATGCTCGGGGTTCAGCTGATCGCCATATTTGGGGTCGGGAAGGAATTTTCCTCCAGGGTAGATTGGCAGAGGCCCTGGAGGTTTTTTTGCCTTCCTCTGCAGCATGGGGCACGGGTCACTTGCCGGAGGATTCTCTGCATCTTGGAGTCTTTAAACCATGATTTGAGGACTTCAATAGCTGAGACATAGGTGAAAGGATTATTCCAGGAGTGGGTGGGTGAGATTCTGTGGCCTGCATTGTGCAGGAGGTCAGACTAGATGATCATAATGGTCCCTTCTGACCTAAAAGTCTATGAGTCTATGAGTCTATGAGTATTCTTGCCAGCAAGTTAAAGAAGTATGGGCTGGATGAATGGACGGTAAGGTGGATAGAAAACTGGCTAGATGGTTGGGCTCAATGGGTAGTGATCAATGGTTCCATGTCTAGTTGGCAGCCGGTATCAAGTGGAGTGCCCCAAGGGTCGGTGCTGGGGCCGGTTTTGTTTAATATCTTCATTAGCAATCTGGAGGATGGTGTGGACTGCACCCTTAGCAAGTTTGCAGATGACACTAAACTGGGAGGAGTGGTTGATACGCTGGAGGGTAGGGATAGGATACAGAGGGACCTAGACAAATTAGAGGATTGGGCCAAAAGAAATCTGATGAGGTTCAACAAGGACAAGTGCAGAGTCCTGCACTTAGGACGGAAGAATCCCATGCACTGCTACAGACTAGGGACCAAATGGCTGGGCAGCAGTTCTGCAGAAAAGGACCTAGGGGTTACGGTGGACAAAAAGCTGAATATGAGTCAACAGTGTGCCCTTGTTGCCAAGAAGGCTAATGGCATTTTGGGTTGTATAAGTAGGGGCATTTCCAGCAGATCGAGGGACGTGATCATTCCCCTCTATTCGGCACTGGTGAGGCCTCATTTGGAGTACTGTGTCCAGTTTTGGGCCCCACACTACAAGAAGGATGTGGATAAATTGGAAAGAGTCCAGCAGAGGGCAACAAAAATGATTAGGGGGCTGGAGCACATGACTTATGAGGAGAGGCTGAGGGAACTGGGATTGTTTAGCCTGCAGAAGAGAAGAATGAGGGGGGATTTGATAGCTGCTTTCAACTACCTGAAAGGGGGTTCCAAAGAGGATGGATCTAGACTGTTCTCAGTGGTAGAAGATGACAGAACAAGGAGTAATGGTCTCAAGTTGCAGAGGGGGAGGTTTAGGTTGGATATTAGGAAAAACTTTTTCACTAGTAGGGTGGTGAAGCACTGGAATGGGTTACCTAGGGAGGTGGTGGAATCTCCATCCTTAGAGGTTTTTAAGGTCAGGCTTGACAAAGCCCTGGCTGGGATGATTTAGTTGGGTTTGGTCCTGCGTTGAGCAGGGGGTTGGACTAGATGACCTCCTGAGGTCCCTTCCAACCCTGAGATTCTATGATTCTATGAAAGCCCCATTAGCTGCCAACCAGGAGATTTCCAATAGTTCTGATTTTTCCCATTTTATTTTGTAAGCAGATATTGATCCGAAGTTTTGAATTAGTGATAGCTGTTAGAAATGTTAATGCACATGCACAGTAATTGAAATAATTGTCATTTTTCATTTTCTTTCTAGAATCGTCAAAAGCATAAGCTGCAGTTTTTCACCTAAAAAAACCCAAAGCTAACCAAAAAGTTAACCAACGATAACCCAAAAATTATCTAAGCTGTTTGGGAAGAGACCTTCTAAGCCAAATTTCAGGTAAGACCTACATTTTATAAATGACATAAAATAGTTGCTTAAAATGGAAATGCTGGTAATGTTTATATCTGATGCTGCTGAATAACATACAGTGACTTCAAATACAAACAAATATTGGCAAATTTGACCAGCTTTCTCTGTATTGCAAAATAACTATACACTGCATTGAAATAAAAACAACAATCAGATCCTTAAACATTCATTTAATACTCTGACACTAAACGGAGCAGGTAATTACATAGACACAGAATCAGTGGTTTGTTTATAGGGAAGAAGCCAGGGAAATTCTTTCCTCTAAACTGTTACCTGGCTCCTAACATTTTGGAACTTTCCAGCCAGTGAATATATTTGTCCCTTCTTCTATATACACATTCTGTGCCTTGTGCTCTCATTTGCTAAATAGAGGATGACACATTATTTACCTCCAAATAGCGTTGAGAATTTTACGCCTGATTCAAAGCCCATGGAAATCTTTGCATTGACCTCCATGAATTTTGAATCCTGTCCCTACTGAGGCTTCCTTCCCGCAGAAGTCAGGTCATAGTATAGAATATTAAAGCCTCATGCAGACCTGGGTCTCCGTTCTCTCCCTTTTGCCCGTCTTTCCCATCCTTTCCATCTCTGCCTGGGACACCGTTGTGGCCTGGGTAGCCTGGTGCTCCTCCCATCCAGTTTGCACAAGGCCCTTTAGGTGGCTGTGGTTCTTCATCTGCTGTTGCAGTGTGATACAGTTTCACCAGCAGCAGCAAGCAAAGGAGGAGGTTTGGCACCAGCTTCATTGTTGAACTCTGAAATGGACAATGACTCTATTAGCATTTTAGTCCAAGAAACCTGAATGCCAAAGTGGCGATGGTCATTGAACCAACAGAGACAGAGGACAAGCAGTTGAATGCATAAATCCTTCCCTGGGGAAACTCCATTCCACTCGAGACTGACACATCCACAGGGTACAATTCTATTCCTTGAAATGCCTCTTCTCAACTCAGAGTTGGGCACCCCTAGCTCCCATTGAAATCCCAGGATCAGGCCCTTAGAAGTAAATGTACCCACCAATGCCTAGTTGAGTATCTTGGTTAAGTGCTGGAATGATGCTGGCTATGGTCCGTGCTCCTCATCTGGGCCACCCCACTCCCATGCACTGCTACTGGGTTCTGCACTAAACAGCAGATGACTTTGCATGGCCCTTCCAAAGCCCATTCCTGCTTTATGCTGCAGAACTCTTTTCTTGCCAGGGGCTCTTTGCACCCAGAGATGAGTGCGGGGAGAGATGTGAGCAGGATTTGCCCCTCAATGCATGACCTCTCTAAGCTTGTCTCTTTTGCCAACAGGAGTTGGTGCAATAGAAGATATTACCTCACCCAGTTAGTCCCTCTAATATCCTGGGACCAACACCGGTACAACAACATTGCAAACATTGGTTACTTTTGTGAACATCAGAGGAAATTTCACTTGTCTTCTGTCACTTACTGAGTGGCAATAACTTGTATATATTTCCCCACACTCTTTATGGTATCTTCAATGTTTTAAAGCAATGACTCATCAGAAACAGTCCTAATTCTGACCTCTCTTACCCTATTCTAAATTAGACAAAGGAGTTTTTCTGGTGCAAAACTACTGTGAAATCCAAAACCAAACCCTCCAGGACAGAATCTGATCTTACTACTGGTGTAAATCCAGAGTAATGCCATTGAAATCAACAGAGTCTCCAGTAATTCCACTGACATTAATGGAGTTTTTTTGGATTAACACCAGTGTATTTTAGGTCAGAATCTTGACCTTAGATTTTTATGTTGAATATGATGATGACACCATGTCTGTTGTCTGCTTCTTTTGCAATGTTCCAGTCAATTAGATGATGACATAATCCAATTTTCTGCTTGGTTGAGTGAACAACTGATTCAAAATACAGTCTGGCAGAACTCATATCAAAATCTCATATGCCACCATACTGAACATGCAATATATTGTTACAGATACAGTACACTAACCTTGGAGCATCTACATTCAGCAATCTATGTTCAGATTTCCAGCCTCCTATAGGTGATTCTATCAGATTTTAATGCTTTTTTGTTTTCCATTGCGATCTGTCAATGGGGAAAAGGAATCTGATGCACTAAATATCCGAGAGTTGTATTACCAGATTTTTGCTCTTTCAAACTGGTTGCTTTTATATTAGAAGTGTAAGCAGAGTCAGGATGAGCTCCACCCTGACATCTGGTGGGGAGTCATGGCAAAGCACGCCAGGGGCTGATCCAATTTGCATAGGCACACCCACCCTGCCTGGTATGAACCATAGTGACCCAAATGGGCATTTTGGGCTGCTGTAGGATCCCCAGTTTTCTGTATTGGGGCAGGAATTTCTGTTATTGGGGCAGGAAGAATAAACTGTTGTTATACTGCTTATGTAAATCATGGACAGTGGAACTGTACTTGGCCTTTTGTCATGTTAAAAGGGAACTTGCCATTAACTAAACAGCACTCACCAGCCAAGGGACATGGGTTCCAAAGCCCAGTGAATTGAGAGAGGCTGGGGACAGGTATTAATGCCTGGTGGTGTAGGGCCCCTGTGAGGGTCTGAGACACCAATTGCAGCATCTCCTCCTCTCTCCACTGTGGAATATCAGAGCTAATGTTGAGTTTCTAGAGAGTCTGGTTTCAGGCTGCTGAATTGAAATCACTCTGGGCTAATAGTGCAAATGAGCACTAGGGCTCCCCTAAACTACAAGCTGAAATCACTAAAGAGCTAAAAGCATTATGAGCTGAAATCACTGAGCTGAAATCACTGAGCACTGTGTTAAGTAGTGGGGGAGCCTGAAGATAAATTGCTGAGTGGCTGGTGGAGCAGTTGGCAAGACAGCTGATGGTGTGGCGCTGCTGGCAGAGCGGCGCGGTTCGTGAGGACAGTCGGAGCGGTGCTGCTGGCAGAGCGGAGCGGTTCGTGAGGACAGTCGGAGCAGCTTGCAGAACAGCTGGTGGAGCGGCGCTGTTGGCGGGGCAGAGCAGTTCGTGGGGACAGCTGTCGCGGCTTGCGGGACAGCTGGCGGAGCAGAGCGGCCTGTGAGACGGCTGGCGGAGCAGAGTGAAGCCCCACGGAGGGTGAGGCAATCATCTTCACGCTACGTAAGGTGCCCCTTACCCCCCCCCTTCCCATTGCTGCCCAGGCGGGTGGCGTGTAGCACCCTGCAGATGAACTTTTGAACTCTGGGACTGGACTTTTGGGTTCTTGGACTTTTGGGGACTTTGGGTGACTTTTGGGCTGCTGGACTCAAGAACCCAAGGGACAGGGCATGGCCCAATTGGTTGTGGTGGGTCTTGCTCACAGTTTGGCTTATGGATCCTAGTTGCAATGTTTTCCCAATTTAAGGCTGGTATCATTTACCTACTGATTAAAGATTCCTGTTACCCTGAGGCTCTGTGCTTACGAGAGGGGAAGTATTGCCTCTTTGAGGCGCCCAGGGGGTGTGTATAAGATTTTCCCAGGTTACTGGGTGGGGGCTCGAGCTGGTTTTGCATTGCATTGTTGAGAAGGGAACCCCTATGTACTGAACCTGGCCCTTGCTGCTGTCAACTTGTCCTGGCAGAAGGGTTACATTTTTCAGGGGGTGTGTATAAGATTTTCCCAGGTTACTGGGTGGGGGCTCGAGCTGGTTTTGCATTGCATTGTTGAGAAGGGAACCCCTATGTACTGAACCTGGCCCTTGCTGCTGTCAACTTGTCCTGGCAGAAGGGTTACATTTTTGGGGGCTCGTCCGGGATCTGGGTCAGTACCCCTCGTAAGCACATCTTGGGTGAGCCATTAAATTGGGAAAACCCAAAATTTTGTTGTTGTCTTGATCTGTTATATTTGGGAAAAATTAGTTTGTATAATGGCCCTACACTTGCTAGAGGATTGGTGCAAGGGGATGACTATTGACCCTAAGAACTGTCTTCTGGTGACGGGGGTGTCAGAGGAGTTCGATGAGGGATCAATAGAACCTATATTAAGGACATCCACTAAGTACCTGAGTGAGTGCAAAATGCATGGGCGCATGTTTGTGAGGGAGGAGGGGGCTTTTGCTGTACTGTGTGAGCTGCCATCGGCTGTGGACCCTCTACAGGTTCCAAGCACGATAACAGTGGAAGATGGTGTGTGGAGGGTAATAGCCACTGGGAGTCAGCCCTCACCAGCCCCTGCCTCCAATGTAGAGTTTTTAAAGAAAATGTCAGCCTTTTTGGGGAAAGAGGGAAAGACTTTGGCTGATATGCCGGGTCTGTTGGGCCTTGACCCAGGAGTCCCACACCTGGAGCCTGCTCCTTCACCTGATGAGTGGGTGAAGGCTTTGGGGAAAGCATTAGAGAAGGTGGTGCCATCCCACCCTGAGTCAAGCCCGTATCGTAAACTGAGGTTGTTTTCTGGGGGTCCCACCCCAATACCGGGGGAGGAAGCATTTGAACCCTGGCTGGAACACACCACTGAAATGCTGCAGGAGTGGGCAGTGCCTGATGCTGAAAAGAGACGGCGACTAGTAGAGTGCCTCAGGGGGCCAGCCCTAGATGTGATTCGCACCCTGAAGCTCAGTAACCCTGGGGTCAAGGTGAAGGATTGCCTAGAGGCCCTTGATCACGCCTTTGGGAGAACCGAGGGCTTAGAGGATGTTTACTGCAAGTTCCTCAATGCCAGGCAACAAAAGGGAGAGAAGGTTTCTGCCTATATCCAGAGGTTGGAGAAATTACTACAGAGAGCCATCATGAGGGGAGCGGTAGCGGTTGAGCAAATGGACCGGACTAGATTGGCTCAGATTGTGAGAGGAATTCAATATCAGAACCCAATTCTTCTCCACCTTCGGTTAAGGGAAAGGCAAGACAATCCACCGAGTTACTCTCAGCTGATAAAAGAGGTCCGAGAGGAGGAGGAGAGGCAAGCAGCTGGCGAGGTTTGGGAGGCTCAGCCGCACCAGGCGACTGGATCAACATCCATACGAATGCCCAAGGCACTGATGGTGACTCCTCAAGAGGAACTTACTCAACAAGTGCAGGTCCTGACACAGAAAGTGGCTGAACTAGCGAATACCCTCGATTCAGCAAAGACTTCAGGGTACAAGGAACCCCCCACTACTTCAGTCCTGAAGACCACATTTGGAACCTCTGCCCCACCCAGGCGACAAGGGAAAGGACAATCCTTCTTCTGCTACCGGTGTGGCCAGGGTGGGCACATTGCTGCAAGGTGTCAGAATACAGAGAATCCCACGCTAGTATATCAAAAGCTGAGGACCACCTGGGGGAAGTCGGGAAACGGCCCCAGGGCCTGGGAAGGGAGCCGCCTAGGCCTTCAGGATTTGGAGGCTCCCCCAGAGAGAACCCTGCCGCCCGAATCCCACCAGGATTGATAGGACCTCGAGCGGAGGTCACTGTAAGGGTCGAAGGGACAGAATGTAGAGCAGTGCTTGACACGGGATCCCAAGTGACTATCATATTCCAGTCTTTCTATCAGCAGATGCTTGGGCATCTGCCTATACAGCCTCTGACAGGGCTTGGCCTGTGTGGCCTCAGCATGGATGAATACCCCTATCGGGGGTATGTCATAATACACCTGGAATTCCCAGAAGAGATCGCTGGAGTAAGACAGGAGGTGGACACTGCTGCTTTAATTTGCCCCGACCCTAAAGGAGTCTCTGACGTGTCCGTGCTCATAGGGACTAACTCCAGCCTCTTTAAGGTACTGGCAGATTACTGCAGACAGCGAGCAGGGGAACAATACCTGAACACCTTGGTGATACACACACATTGTGCCGCAGCCTACAGGAAAATTGAGGACACAAGAAAAGTGATGCCTGATTTGCCGGTGGGAGCATTGAAGTATGCGGGCCTGGTCCCCTTAGTGGTGCCTGCAATGACAGAAAAGGAGGTGATTGTCATGAGTACCTGCCTGAAAGGCAGTAAGGGAACATTAGCCGTGGTAGAGCAGCCGACCCAGGGAGGGCTCCCTGAAGGAGTGCTGGTTCTCAGTGGAGTCATAACCCTACCTGCTGAAGCCCAGGAAGAGGTGACTATACTTATTGCTAATGAAACAAGCCAGAACGTGCTCGTAAAACCAGGGCAGAAGATTGCAGACATCTTTGAGCCTGAAACCATTGTGAGACCACAGTGTGAAGCTGAAGTTCCGGCGATGGATCCTGCCAAGTTAGACTTCGGTGACTCACCGTTGACTGAGGAGTGGAAGGATCGCCTGAGGAAGAAGCTTTGTGAGAGATCCAAGGTATTCTCACTGCATGAGTGGGATGTGGGATGTGCCAAAGGAGTGGAACACCACATCAGGCTACAAGATCCCCGACCCTTCAGAGAGAGATCTAGGAGGATTGCTCTCTCTGAGATGGAAGACGTACGTCATCACCTGCAAGAACTGATCGCGAACGGTATCATTACAGAGTCCTGTAGCCCCTATGCCTCTCCCATTGTGGTGGTTCGTAAGAAGAGTGGGAAGATCCGGATGTGTATTGACTACCGCACCCTAAACAGGCGCACTATAGTGGATCAGTACACCATGCCTCGAGTACAAGATGCCTTGGACTGTTTGCTGGGTAGCCAGTGGTTCTCTGTGTTGGATCTTCGGAGTGGATACTACCAGATCCCTCTGGGAGAAGAAGATAAGGAGAAGACAGCCTTCATCTGCCCATTAGGGTTCTACCAGTTTGAACGCATGCCCCAAGGGATTTCTGGGGCACCTGCTACATTTCAACGTCTTATGGAGAAAGTTGTGGGAGACATGAATTTACTGCAAGTCCTAGTTTATTTGGATGACCTGATTGTGTTTGGGAGAACCTTGGAGGAGCATGAAGAAAGACTTCTTAAAGTGCTTGATAGGTTGGAGGCATATGGTTTGAAGCTTTCAATTGACAAATGCCAGTTCTGCCGAACCTCTGTGAAGTATGTGGGTCACATTGTGTCCCAAGAGGGTGTGAGTACTGATCCCGATAAAATAGAAGCACTCACTACCTGGCCATGCCCAAGTAACTACAGAGAACTCAAGACCTTCCTTGGATTTAGTGGCTACTATCGTAGATTTGTGAAGAACTATGCTACGATTGTAAAACCTCTGAATGATCTTACCAGGGGATATCAGTCCAACAAGAACAAATCTAAGACCAAGAATAAGAGGGGCCCCCGAAAGCCTCCTATGCAGAGACACTATGGCCCCTTCGAACCGTTTGGGCCACGGTGGAGTGAGAGATGTGAAAGGGCTTTTCAGGAAATCATTACTCGTCTAACTCAGGCTCCAGTCCTAGTCTTTGCTGATCCCAGCAAACCCTTTATCCTACATACTGATGCCAGTTTGGAGGGGCTGGGGGCAGTACTGTACCAAGAAGTGGAAGGCAACCGTAAACCTGTTGCCTTTGCCAGCCGAGGACTGTCTGACAGTGAAACTCGCTATCCCATCCACAAGCTGGAGTTTTTGGCCTTGAAATGGGCCATCACTGAGAAATTTCGAGACTACTTGTATGGTGCTCAGTTCCAGGTGTGGACAGACAACAACCCACTGACATATGTGTTAACAAGTGCTAAGCTGGATGCTACAGGACAAAGATGGGTGGCCGCCTTGGCTGGCTATGAGTTCAGCATCCAATACCGATCAGGGAGAAGCAATGTAGATGCTGATGCATTGTCCAGGCGTCCGCAGGCTCCAGAAGTTGCTGTGATACCCACGGATGGAGTGAGAGCTATTTGCAGTGTGAGTCGTCGAGAGCCACAGGCCCAGGAGAGCCTTCATGGATGTGTTGCAGAAGCTCTGGGCCTGCCCCCTGAATGCGTGCCTTCTGCTTCAGTGAACTATATTGCATTGGACCAATCTCCTTTGCCCATGCTCAATGCGGCTGACTGGCAAGAGGCCCAGCTGCAAGATGTTGACATTTGTGATACCCTACTGGCCAAAAGGGAGGGGCGAAGCCCAGCTATGGTTATCCCACCTAGCCCCGAGGCTAAACTACTATTAAGAGAATGGACCAAACTAAAACTGATTCAGGGAGTGCTACACCGAATGACCACTGACCCTTTACAAAAGCAACGAGCACAACTAGTGCTGCCAAAAGAGTACAGAGCCCTGGCCATGAGGGCCCTGCATGATGACTTTGGACATTTAGGGATGGAAAGGACCCTAGAACTTATTCGTAGTAGGTTCTATTGGCCCCGGATGGCTGAAGATGTTCGCAGGAAATGTGAGACATGCGCTCGATGTGTTCAAAGGAAAACTCTGCCCACGAGGGCTGCATATCTCAAGAACATCACCAGCACCAAACCTTTGGAGTTGGTATGCATTGATTTCTTGTCCTTAGAAGTAGACAAGAGGAATGTTGGGAACATTCTAGTAGTGACCGACCATTTCACGCGGTATGCACAGGCATATCCCACACGTGATCAGAGGGCCACCACTGTCGCTCGAGTACTGTGGGAGAAATATTTCTCAGTTTATGGATTCCCAGCCCGGATACACTCGGATCAGGGGCGGGACTTTGAGAGTCACCTTCTGAAGGAGGTGCTGAGGATGGCGGGAATTAAGAAGTCTAGGACAACGCCTTATCACCCCCAAGGTGATCCTCAGCCAGAGAGGTTCAACCGAACACTATTAGATATGTTGGGGACTCTGCGACCAGAACAGAAGGCAACCTGGAGCCAGCATGTCGCATTTCTGGTGCATGCCTACAACGCCACAAAGAACGATGCTACAGGAGTCACCCCATATCTCTTGATGTTTGGGCGAGAACCAAGATTACCCATAGACTTGTGCTTTGGTGTATCAGAGGATGGTGATAGCTATGAAACCCATCAGCAATATGTATCCCAACTACGAGAAAAGCTGCGAGATGCTTATCATTTGGCTACATCTGCAGCTCGGAAGAACGCAGATCGCAACAAACATCGATATGATGCTAGGGTACGTTTGCAGGAGCTCCAGCCAGGGGACAGAGTCCTGCTGCGGAATTTGGGTATTGCTGGCAAACATAAGATAGCTGACAGATGGAAGGCAATACCCTACCTAGTGATGGAAAAGCTGGGAGATCTGCCGGTCTACAAGATCAAACCTGAAGAGGGTCCAGGGCAAATAAAGACGGTGCATAGAAATCTTCTGCTCCCTGTGGGGGAGTTGGTTGGCACCCCTTATGAGATGGGCCATGACAGGGCAGCCGGGCAGAACAGAAGTGCCAGGCCACAGCCGCCATCCAACACGGACAACAGGTCCTCCGAAGCTAACCTACCTCTATTCAGCACGTCAGAGAGTGAGACTGAGGAGGAAGACATGACCTTGGTGTATCCTGGAATGAAGACAAGATTTCAGTCTCGATCAGCTGAGCCAATAGAGAGCTCCCCCTCGCCAGCCCTCAACCCCATGGCAGAGGTATTTAGGCCTGTTCCGGGCACTCCTGTGCCGCCGATGGAACCCCCCGTTGATGACGCCCACAGGTTATTGGACAGTGGAGAATTCCAGGTGGAGGGGGCCCTAGACACGGTGGACCCTCCACTGTCGGAACCAGAGATGCAGGGGCCTATGCCAATAGCCGAGGGACCCTCAAAGGAAACCTCTCCATCCGTCACTCAAGAAGATGTCCCTCCTACCCCTGCCACAGAGATTCTCAATAGAAGGGACAGGGTAATAAGACCAGTAAAACGGTTAACTTATGACGCACCTGGGGTGATTAGTGAGGAGCCCATACATTTAGCACACAGGCTGGTGGAAGCTAAAGTGGGCTTTCTGAGGCCCTTTGGAGGAAACCAATGAGTTGGTATAAGGGGAGTGTGATTTGTCGGGACGACAAATTCTCGGCTGGGGGGAGGATGTAAGCAGAGTCAGGATGAGCTCCACCCTGACATCTGGTGGGGAGTCATGGCAAAGCACGCCAGGGGCTGATCCAATTTGCATAGGCACACCCACCCTGCCTGGTATGAACCATAGTGACCCAAATGGGCATTTTGGGCTGCTGTAGGATCCCCAGTTTTCTGTATTGGGGCAGGAATTTCTGTTATTGGGGCAGGAAGAATAAACTGTTGTTATACTGCTTATGTAAATCATGGACAGTGGAACTGTACTTGGCCTTTTGTCATGTTAAAAGGGAACTTGCCATTAACTAAACAGCACTCACCAGCCAAGGGACATGGGTTCCAAAGCCCAGTGAATTGAGAGAGGCTGGGGACAGGTATTAATGCCTGGTGGTGTAGGGCCCCTGTGAGGGTCTGAGACACCAATTGCAGCATCTCCTCCTCTCTCCACTGTGGAATATCAGAGCTAATGTTGAGTTTCTAGAGAGTCTGGTTTCAGGCTGCTGAATTGAAATCACTCTGGGCTAATAGTGCAAATGAGCACTAGGGCTCCCCTAAACTACAAGCTGAAATCACTAAAGAGCTAAAAGCATTATGAGCTGAAATCACTGAGCTGAAATCACTGAGCACTGTGTTAAGTAGTGGGGGAGCCTGAAGATAAATTGCTGAGTGGCTGGTGGAGCAGTTGGCAAGACAGCTGATGGTGTGGCGCTGCTGGCAGAGCGGCGCGGTTCGTGAGGACAGTCGGAGCGGTGCTGCTGGCAGAGCGGAGCGGTTCGTGAGGACAGTCGGAGCAGCTTGCAGAACAGCTGGTGGAGCGGCGCTGTTGGCGGGGCAGAGCAGTTCGTGGGGACAGCTGTCGCGGCTTGCGGGACAGCTGGCGGAGCAGAGCGGCCTGTGAGACGGCTGGCGGAGCAGAGTGAAGCCCCACGGAGGGTGAGGCAATCATCTTCACGCTACGTAAGGTGCCCCTTACCCCCCCCCTTCCCATTGCTGCCCAGGCGGGTGGCGTGTAGCACCCTGCAGATGAACTTTTGAACTCTGGGACTGGACTTTTGGGTTCTTGGACTTTTGGGGACTTTGGGTGACTTTTGGGCTGCTGGACTCAAGAACCCAAGGGACAGGGCATGGCCCAATTGGTTGTGGTGGGTCTTGCTCACAGTTTGGCTTATGGATCCTAGTTGCAATGTTTTCCCAATTTAAGGCTGGTATCATTTACCTACTGATTAAAGATTCCTGTTACCCTGAGGCTCTGTGCTTACGAGAGGGGAAGTATTGCCTCTTTGAGGCGCCCAGGGGGTGTGTATAAGATTTTCCCAGGTTACTGGGTGGGGGCTCGAGCTGGTTTTGCATTGCATTGTTGAGAAGGGAACCCCTATGTACTGAACCTGGCCCTTGCTGCTGTCAACTTGTCCTGGCAGAAGGGTTACAGAAGCAAGCAGTATGACTTCCCAGATTAGCTCCTGGGTAGTATTTAATATCAGGCTTACAGAATAAATATCCTACATTCACTATTTGAGGGTCAAATTCACCTATATGCAGAGGAACATTGGATAATACAATGAAACAAAAAGTAATCCCTGATCTTATGATCACAAGAGGCATGGCAGATAATACATTTTAATAAAGGGATGGTGTTGTGGGGCCAGTACCCCCCATCACCCTGGGGTGGGGTACATGGTAGCCAGGCAGTTAAGTCAATATGGTTGTGCTCAGCCACTGGGCTGTGTAGTCCAATGGCCGGAATCAATACAACCACCCTTGACTACGGATAGTGTGGCCTAGTGGCCAGAGTCAATATAATCACCCTTGGAGGCAGGGTAGGGTGGTCTAGTGGTTGGTGCCTGGGGGCCATCACCAGGAGGATAGCAGCCCTGGTAGGGGGGTCTGGGCCCAACTGACTCCACCGGACCCCGACCCAGGGCCCTAACAGCAGAGGAGTGATCTGCCACTGGGTCAGCGGGGAATCCCATTGAAACACACTGACCTCATGAGGGAGGGAGGTACCACTCTCTCAACCTCCCTGGGTCACTTCCTACCAGGTTTCCTGCAGCAGTGGTCCATAGGGTGTCGGACATCAAGTTGCTACGTTGATCAGTCAGGATTTCTCGCGGTATCCCCACCCTAGTGAAAACTTTCACTAGCTCAGCGGCAATCTTAGATGCTGTGGCCATTCACAATGGGATGGGTTCGGGGTACCTAGTCAATTATCACCAGGATGTAGCAGTTTCCCACCACACTCCTTTCCAGCAGCCCCACCAAGTGTAGGCCAATTTGCTCAAAGGAAACCCCATCACAGGTAATGGGATGAAGGGTGCTGTGGGTATCCCCTTGGGTCTGGCACGCTGACACTGGGCAAGAGGCACAGAAATCCTTTACCTATTGGTGGATTCCTGGCCAGAAAAATCATCAGGCCACCCTTTGGAGGGTCTTCTCTTTCCCCAGGGGCCCAGAGATCACGCCGCAGCCTGTGTGGAACCAGCAGCTATTGGAGGTCTTCCTGTATCTAAAAGGTATTTGACTACCCAGTACAGGCAGTCCCATTGGATCTCAAAGCGGGGCCCTTGTGGGTGGCAGGTACAGTTTCCAACTTCCGGGCCCAGGGTCGTTGCTTGTTCCCAGGCGCGGCTTAGGGTCAGATCTTCCTTTTGCTTCCAGACAAAGTCCCTGTCAGTCTCCAGTTTCCTTGGGGCCTCCTCCATGGAACTCTCTGCCTGGAGCAGTGGTCCGTCTGGGAATAGGGGAGGGGTGTGTGTCAGAAGGGCCCTCCCCCAGGTCAGGATCTGCCGTTTGGCCAAGTAGCCCTCCCCGCGGGGTCGCTGCTTCCTCCCCGTTGGGTTTCAATGCCCGTAGCCCCTTAGGAGCTCCTTGAACCAAAGCCATTCATGCCCCAGGATCACAGGATATGCTAGTCTGGGGAGTGACCCCAACCTGGAGGACCGTGTCATGCGGGGCGATCTCCAATTTAACCCTAGTCATGGGATAGAGCCATATGTCCCCATGAACACACTGTAACTGTATCTCCTTTCCTGTAGGCTCAGGGTTAGTTACCACCCCATCTCAGACGAGGGTCTGGCTGCATCCGGTGTCCACCAGGGCCAGCGTTGGGACCCCATTTAACCTCACAGGACCACAAGTTTATCTGAGCCCTTCCTTCGGGCCCGGGGGCTGGCCACCCATACTTGACCGTAACTGCAATCCATGTATGGACAATCTCAGCGAAAGTGTCCCTCTTGCCCGCACTCATAGCACCAGTCCCGGTCTCCCCCAGAGGGTGTGCCCATCTTCGTTGGGAGTACCCATTCCGATGCATCTCCTTCCTTCCAGGCCAGTCCTCAGCCCGCTAGTCGCCTTTCTTCGGGGCCAGTGCTGATAGCTGAGATTCGGGATAGGTGCCGTGCTCTCCCCAGTTCGTTGTGATGAGGGGTCCCTCCAGCTGAACCATCCTTTCTCTTCAGGGTTGGCGGCTTGGGGGCTTGTGGCCCCGGGGCATCTGCTGCCAGGTAGTCCTCCATTAACTCGACGGCATCAGCAAGGGTTGCTGGCCTATGCTGCTGGACCACCTCCTTCCCTCCACTGGGGAAGATCTGGGTGAATTGCTCAAGGATCACTTTTTCGGTGACTTGTACCCCTGACTGTTTATTGGGGTCTAGCCGCCACCAGGCACAGTCCCGGAGCTGTTGAGCCACCACCCTTGGCCTGGCTCCAAGAGGGTACTGTTCTCGGCTGGCGGTAGGTTTTGGGACTGATGCCTGTCTGGTCCAAGACCGCTGCCTTTACCTTCCAGTATTCGAGGGCATACAGTAGGTCCATATTACAGTAGGAAGACTGGGCTGGGCCCATCAGGTAGGGGGCCAGCAGGGTGGTCCAGTGTTCAGGAGGCCATCACGCAGCCATGGCTACCCTCTCAAAAGTCACTAGAAAGGCGTCCGGGTCATCTCTGGGACCCATCTTTGTGAATTGCACCGGGAGGTTGGCAGGGAGGGTTCCTGTGTTCCTGTGATCCCTTGTCTGCAGGGGAGTGTGGCTCAATGGCCGGAGTCAATACAACCATCCTCGACTATAAGGTAGTATGGCCTAGTGGCCGGAGTCAATAGAGCCACCCTCGCAGGCAGAGTAGGGTGGTCTAGTGGCCAGTGTCTGGGGGCCATCACTGGGGGGTGGGGTGGCGGACCAGGTAGGGGGGCCTGGGCCCACCCGACTCCACCAGGCCCCGACCCAGGGCCCTAACAGCGGTGGAGCGGTCCACCATTGGATCAGTGGGGAATCCCATCGAAACACATTGACCTCATGAGGGAGGGAGGTACCACTCCCTCACCCTTCCTGGGTCACTTCCTACCGGCTTTCCTGCAGCAGCGGTCCATAGGGTATCAGGACTCCAGGCTCCTCAGCACCGGAAACTCCCTGTGGTTCCAATAGCAGCAAGCCTCTGGTCCAGGTCTCGGGGTCTTCAGCTCCCATAGGTAAGGGCTGTAATGGCTCCTGGGCTGGAGCCCCTACCAAGCATCCTTCCTCCTCAGCAGAGCATCCAGACTGATCTATGCTGCTCCCTTTTATACTGCAGCAGCAGTTGGAGCATGCCCAGCAGGGTCGAGGGGGCGTGGTTTCGGCTGCCTAGAGTGCTGCTTTAACCCCTTCTGCTCCCAGTGTGGGGCCAGTCCACCCCATCACAGATGGTCATTACAATAAATCATCTCATTTTCTCCTTGCTAAAAATAAAAGTTGCTTCCACTTTCAGGATGGATTTTCTTATGAAATTTAAATGTCATATTTTGAATGACATGTTATCAGCTATGATATAAATATGTTTAAGTGGTTTAAAGGGGAAAAAATAAAATAAACCATGGCTAATGCAGTCGTAGAAACTGGGGGGTTTAAACAAACATTCAGAATTCTATATAATAAAGTACTGAAAGCCTCTAAGGACCAAACAAGACTTGCAAGCGATAAAGCTTTTTTACTCAAGGCCAGATCCTGCTATGCTGTAGTAGTAAAAGTTGTACAGTAATAGTATTTTACTCTGCCAGCAATCCCATTGATTTGTATGGGCCTGTTCAAGGAGTAAGGCACTATGCAACATGAGTTGACTCTCAGTGACTAGACAGGTCTATAGGAATAAGAAACAATTACAAATTTGTTAGAAGTATTTTTGTCCTTCACTCAGAGAAGTCTGCTGCTCCACTGGAACAAGGGACACAGCAACGATTTCTGAGCAGGTGGGGACAAGTGAAATCGATGCCTGTAAACGCCAAAAAAATATTATCTTCAGGGTGAAGGCATCTCTGAGAATGTTTGGCAAACGGTGGGGTACATATCTGGGCATGGTCTAGCAATGCCTCTTCACTGTACCCAGGGAACTGAGATAAGCAAAGGACTGCTGGTATGGTTGCTATTTCAGGAATAAATATTCAGGATTCAGCTATGTTCAGAACACATGCATCTTCAGTGTGCCAACTAAGTACTTTGTCCAAGCTATCAGTAACGGCTTTGCTGACACTTTATTGTACGGCTTTATTGTTAAATGTGATATAATTCAATACAGCAAGGTTTTAAAAAATGAAATATTTTAAGCAGTGCGTTTTGATGAGCTTATTGGGGCCATATTCTGGTATCACACAAGCCCCAAGTGTCTAGTTTCTGTGTGATATTAACAAGTTGGTCATATTATACAACCCTTGGGCCACATCCTCAGTGGTGCAATTTGACTTTAATGGAGGGACACTAACTTATACCCGCTGAGGGTCTGGCTCCTTTTGTTGAAATTACACCAAAATGGAATTCTGAGATAAATGAAATCAAATGTCTTTCAAGGATGCGTCTGATTATATTGAGGGGACAGGAAATCAGCTGTAAGTCCTATAATTTAACAGCAAAACACCACTGACCGCAGAACCTGGTGAATGGTATCTATTTTCCTTGTCAGAAAGGCAAATCACAGTGCAAACGACATCCTTGTTGAGTCACGTAGAAACTTAGAAGGATGCGTATATAAAAATAAAATGAACAGATTAGCGCATTAGGTATTGTGACAAAGTTCCTCCTCTACCTCGGTGGGTCCTGCGCTTATTGGTGGATTCTGCTTGCCTCAAAGATCTTCCCCTCTAGTAGGAGGAGTTAACCTGGCCTGTGGAGTCTGTGTCTGATCAGGAGTTGGGAGTTTTGGGGGGAACCCGGACCCGCCCTCCTGGAACAACTGCACGACAGCTACAACTCCCTGGGCTACTTCCCCATGGACTCCTCCCAACACCTTCTTTATCCTCACCACAGGATCTTCCAGCAGTATGCCCTCTTACTCTCAGCTCCTAGTGCCTCTTGCTCCCAGCTCCTCACACGCAACCTCCTTCCACAACTCCCGACATGCGCCCCTCACTGACTCACTGGGAGGCTTTTAACTAGTTTCAGCCAGCACCTGATTGGCTGCAGGTGTCTCAATTAACCTCCCTGCCTTCTGGAAAGTTCTTAATTGGCCCCAGGTGTCTTGATTAACCTGGAGCAACTGTCATAAGGTAGCAGGGATTTGTTTAGCCTGGGGCTAACATACTGGTTCCTTACCACTTTCCTATAGCCCTCTGGCCTTGCCCCGTCACAGTATGCATTAGGCAGCCAGCATGGAGAGTCAACTGTTGTTAAAACTATTTTTGCTGGCTACGTTTTAATGTTTTTCTCCTCTCTGATATGAAAAGCAACACTATGCCACAGTGTGATAGTGAGGATTCATGGCAAACGGATACAAAGCTATTCTATGTTTCACTCAAGTCCCAAATCCTTTGTACGTTAAATTCTCAAAGATGCCAATTTGTTGCTAAATATGTTGCTAAAGGGCAATGTTGGCACAAGAACAAATGGGTATAACCTGGCCATGAATAAATTTCGGCTGGAAATTAGAAGCAGCCTTCTATGCATCAGTGGTTCTGTTACTGCCTCCCAATTGGAGTTGTGGGGGCAGCCAACCTAACTAGTTTGAAAATGGAGCTTGATACATTTATGACTGGGATTATATGATGGGTTGCCTGCAATAGCATGGGCTGGATTTGATGACCTAGGAGGTTCCTTCCAATCCTGTGTCCTCTGTTTCTATGTCCTATGCTGCACAAAAGAAAAATTTCTAGGGTGCGTTGCACATTTGCAAACAGTTGTGAAGAAGAACAGAACTCTGCATTAGGTATAACACGTACACTATCTGCATTTCCATTCCTCTTTGATCCTAGCACTCATCAGTGTAATATAAAATCATACAGAGATATATGAAATGTATTGGGGGTTCAGTTTGAAAAGCTGAGCTGATAAATATTGGTAACTAATGGCTGAGCAAATTTTAGTGGGTCTCAGTTAATTTAGTAGCTATCAAGAGAGTTTAAATTAAAATACATTTTATAAAGTGCATTTGTTTATCAGCATCGGTCTGCATAACATTAATAGAAACAATGCCATTATTATGTGGCTAAAGAATTATCTTTGAACACTGTGCTAAATCTGTATCAAAAAGCCTTGCTGCATATTTCACAAAGCCTAGAAATAATGCCATGTTATATTATTAAACTAAAACATTTTCTTTCAGAGGAGTCTGACCAGTGATGTGGGTATTATTATTATTATTTATTTGGATTAAACACAGACAGACTGAATGCTATACAAGACACAACTACATTTGCAGTGACTGCCCCAAGGACCTAACAACCCAAAGCTGTGCTGTGTAAACCTTTACATTTCTGTATGGTAAGTAAGTATGTGAACTACTCATAGTTTAAAGATCATTGGAGCAAAATCAAGCTTTCCATGATTCTTCTAAAAAAAAGGAGTGAAATCTAAATGTAGTAATTACTGTAAATGCTCCATTGTTTTCCCTGTTGTTCCAGATCTGTTTAGAATTAGTTTTTTGATTGCTAACTCAATGGAGTGCTTTTGAAAGCAAAGATCACCCACTGCCTAAAAGAGATGTGTTATTCTAGTTTTAAAATAACCACTTGGTTTACCAAGGATAACAATACCTAACCTTAATAACAATAATTGGAGTTTCCTTAGAACACGAAAATCTATATGAATGATTCAGTCCAAAAGAAAAAACCCAGAGCTTTAACAAAAATGGGTCTTACCAGCTGCTTTAGAGTCCTGGCTGGTTTGCTGCAGTCCCTTTAGAAATGCAGTGGAGAGAATAGTCATGCCACCACATCATTATCTCCAAGGGGCATGTGGAACTGTCAGTTAAGATGCTCTCCTTTCTATTTGCTGTTGAGCATGCTGATTTAAAGCATGGTATTTCTCATCAGTTTTCCTGTCTGCAGCTCAATTTTGGGCCACTTCTAAATTCTAATCACAAAGTCATACACTTTATTAAAAAAATCAGCTGATGTTTAGAATTTTCAAGCCAACTGCAATTTATATTGATTAATTCACTGTTTGGTAGAAAAGTCTATATTTTAAGTTTTCAGCTGTCAAAGATTTGGCTTTTGTAAACTAATATCAACATCTGCAGCATAATGTGAAGTAGGAAGCATTGTCAGTAGTCCAAGGAGAAAATATGTTCACAAAATCTGATTAATACATCTTGAATGGGAATTCTATGTTTTCACTAGTATTACTTAATGAACAGCTGTGTGACATTTGTTTCTTTTGCTTTTTAACAGAAAGGCATTCAAATCTCCTGGAATATGTACACTGTGATGTCAAATTTATTATTTGGAGCCCCCACCACCAACGAGGGAATGGACTGATGAAGAGAGCAGTGCGGGTTGCTAAGAGAATTTGACAACAAAAAGACCCTGAGCTATATGGCAATCCAACCCATCATCAGTCACCAGAGTAATTACAGTTCAGCTGCTTATGGTCAACATATCAGAAACTTGCTACCAGCCTTAGAGGTACAAATAAGTCTTTGTCCTATGTGGCCTTCCTTAGAAGTTGAGAAGTTAAGAGATCTCAAACCTAAGAGGTCTTAGGCTTTCTTCTATCATCATCAGAATTCACCCCAAAACTTCCTTAAATGTAAATTAGGAGACTAATAACAATGAATGAGGACAAATATTATACAAAATGTGCAGTTGTAACTGGATGTAGCTGAACAGCGAGGTCCAGGACCTCAAAGGTGCCTAACTTCCATTGAAAGCCCTTTAGGCAACTAAAGTCAATGGGAGTTAGGCAACTAATTTATCTTTGAGGATCTGGGCCTGAGATCCTACACAGCTGAACATGACCAACGTACTCAATGCAGAAGAAATATATAGCTTCTGAAACCACTTCCACATGCAGCTGAATTGCTGTGTGACCCTAGTAACAGGTGGCACAGTGTTAATGAAGGGACTGTAATCCTATTGAACAGGATATGATCATTCAAATGTATTAACTGGACAAACTCTTCCTCAAGGCCAGAAATGACCCAATCTGAGCTAGTGACTGGATCATTGAGTTGTTTAATTAACTCTTACTATATGCATTGGTAATGTAGAAAGAGAGAGAGGGCAGGAGGGAGAGATGTGAAAATATCTGTATTGTTTCTTTAAAACTGGAGTAGGAAGGCAGCAGGAAGGCGCCGGGTAGGATTTCATGCAGCAGCTTTACAGTGAAGCGGAGAGAGAGGCAATAATGCTGTTTTCCTTATTCTGATAAAGTTCCTTGTTCAGTGTTTGAAGAAAGTGACTTCTTCTGTGACTCTTTACCATTTTCACCTGACTATGATCTTACAGGCAATGGTCAGAACTAAAGCAAACACTGTGGGTACGCATGTGCCTAATCTTTTTTGTAATCACAGATAAAATCTAGGACAAATTCAGTCCTGAATGAACTCAATGGAGTTGAGTGCTTACATCAGGTCTGAATTTGGCCCATGGGTTACATTTTACTCTACTATTTTAGCAATACTAAACTACAACAGCTGTTGTGGGAAATCCTGGCATCAGCGGTACTTAACCTAACCATTTGCTGGACACTTGGCAGAACATGCACTTTACTCAGGCCTGGATGCCAGTTTTTGACCCGATCATGCATTCCTCACACAGAGCCATACCTCTCACCTGCCCAAAGCCCAGGTTCATGGGTGATGCGTGACTATGTGGATCCATGGTTTGCAGTAGCAGCTGTGGAGTTGCTGAACAGGTGCTCTACAGCCTGTGGGGAGGATCCCATCCCACCGATCCCATACAGCTTCCCAGAACAAAGAACTAGGCTCAGATCTTCCATGGTCACTTCTGCAGCCCATCCATCTGCACAGTGGCAGATTCACTTCCTCTTCCCCAGTGCTCCCCTACAATACCACCAAGACCCCTCTTAGATACAGACTCCACCAAGACCCCTGCTCAGATACAGCCATGTGGTGCACTGCCACAATGTGGACCATCACTGCATGAGTCTTCTGTGGCCGTTTCTCTCCTGTGCAATGGAATGTCTTTTAGCCTCTACAGGTTTGTGGGGTGGATGTGAGAGAGGAGCAGAACTTGTCCACAGTCCTTCCTTCCTTTGGCAAAATCTGCAGTAACTCCAGTGGGAGTGTTGCCTTAGTAACCAATACAGAATTCGACCCAGTTGTTTTGAACCTAAAAACAATTTGGCAAACCGGGAGCTCAGTTTTTGAACCCATTCCTTTGGAGGGTCAGTTTGACAGTAAGGCCTGTTTTCTGTGCCTACAAGTCAAACTCAACTCTGAAATGCCAGATCTGGACATCTAATTAAGGCTCCCATACTTGAAAAGTGGACCCAATATGTTTAGTTGCTGGTGTTTCTTCTAAAGAATGGCATTTGGATTCGGCTGTCTGCAAAATACAGTGGTGACAAATCAAACACTATCAGCAACTTGCAGAATATTATCACCAATTTGCAGAAGATGTGCAGAAAGCAGCATGACTGTTTTGTGTCTGGAGAAACAATCAACAGATCAAGCCTCCTGCAGCCTTTGACATTTGCAGTTATTATGTTTTATATACACTTGATTTGCAAATCAGTGCAGGTCTTAACACAGCCAGCCCTTGTTTTCATCAGCCAAGTGAAATATTATACGATCCAGTAAGTTATATTTGGCTACATGATGCGAAAGCACTTGAAATGCTCTGCATTCTGCGTGGTGACAAGCAAAAATCACTCCACCAAATTAGAACTAGAACAGTGGTGTCATATGTTAAGATGTTATTCAGAGGCAGCTGGTCTGGTTGGGGTTGCTGTGTCTTTTCAGTGCAGAGATAATGGTAGAGCCCATGAGCCAATTGTATTCCTTCAGTGCAGTTTTTGCTTTCAATGTATTCACCAGATCAGCAGCACAGGAGAGTGGCCCCACTATAGTAACAGAGCTAGGGATCCCAGTATAGGTCTAACACTATTTTCTCTCTTAGTGCCTGATCCAAAGCCCAGTGGCAATAATTGAAAGATGCCCATTGACTTCATGGGCTTTGGATTGGACCGTTCATTACGAACAAAAACTAATCAGAAAGTTATTTTTAAAGGCATGTGAACATGAATAAAAATATAGTGGGACTGAGACTGCTTTCTATGTCATCTATACTCTGTCTACATGGAGCCTAAATCATCATTGGTGTAATTTCACTGACATCAGGGAAGGGGGAATTTAGTCCTTGATTTTTAACATCGGTATGTTAGAGATACATTGTTTATTCGCAAAACTTTCCAGGGCCACTGACTCTGGTGGGAGACACTTTAATATACTTCCCCAGGCTGGGTTGGTCCCGGCAAACAGGGAGGATTCACCTCTACAGAGGGCACTGCCTGCCCTTCCTTGGGATTTCCACCATCTGGGGAAGATGTAAAATCTCCATCGGAACCCACTGAAGCTGCTGAGGGGATTTGCTGAATCAGTGCAACCCTGGCCACTCAGGCCATTTCCCCTTTCTGGCTAACACCACTCACTTTTTGGCCTGTGCTGGCTCTCCCCGGCAATCGGGCAGTTGTGGCTGTTTTGCACTGGAATTAACCGTGATTGTGAAGATGGGGACAAAAGAGCAGAGAATCCAGCCAGTCCCTTTTCACTAGACCTATCTAAACTAGGTTTGCAGTGACTTCAGATTTCCAGATGTATAAGCTGGGGGAATTAATCAACAGCGGAAAAACTCCTATTCAGACAGTGATCATTTCACATTTTCCTCCCAAATAAGTAAAAGGCATGTTTGTAAAAGCTGTTTTTACACTGCCTGAGCATCTCTGCAGTGGGCAGGCTGCTAGAACTCTTTGAGTTTATAAGGGTGTTTCTGATTCCACCAAATAGTCCCTATACCTACAGCAGGGGATCCTGTATGGACCACTAACACCACGAACTGAATGGATTTGGGAAGTGGGCCCAGTGTAGAGTCTGCTCCTAGAATTCAATAATGTCCAGACAGATTTTTATTAATTATTATTATTACTCCTAGGCTGAGGATTTCTATTCTTATTATAAGGCACATCAAACTTGCATGACTAAGTTGGAGACCCTTGGAAACATGGCTCCTAATGTAACAAGGACAAATCCTCCTTACTGCTAGGAATGTAAATCTGTGTACAAGATAAAAGGGATGCTAAGAAGCCTTGTTCACTCATGTCCTGTTGGGTGAGTGTTTCTCTCAGTGTGTGGCACTGCAGTCCCACAAGTGGCTAATAACTAATCATGAGGATCCATTAGTTCTTTGTGGAGATTCTAAGGGAATAGACATTAGGCTTGTGGGAACTGATCCAAACCCTGCTGAAGTCAATGGGAGCCTTTCCACTGAGGTCAGTGAGCTTTGCATCAGGCCCTATTATTGTTATTTGGAATTAACAAAAATTAATGCAAAACAAATTAACTAGATTAAAAAATAGTCACAATTACAGGTTTAATCATACTGTTAAACCAGGGGTGGGCAAACTACGGCCCGCGGGCTGGATCCGGCCCCTCAAGGCTTTGGATCCGGCCTGCAGGATTGCCACCCCCGTGGCGCCACAGGCCCCACGCTGCTCCCAGAAGCAGCTGGCACCACGTCCCTGCAGCCCCTGGTGTCAGGGCGGGGTGGGGGGGGGACAGCTAATGGGAGCTTCGGGGGAGGTACCCACAGGCAAGGACAGTGCGCAGAGCCCTCTGGCTCCCCCCCTCCCACAGGGGCCGCAGGGATGTAGTGCCGGCCGTTTCCGGGAGGGGCACGGCACAGAGCCAGGGCAGGCAGGCAAGGAGCCTGCTCTGGCCCCAATGTGCGTTGCTGCCACCCTGGAGCCACTCCAGGTAAGCAGTGCTGGGCTGGAGCCAAACCCCTCCTGCACCCCACACCCCAACTCCCTGCCCTGAACCCCCTGCCATGCCCGGCACCCCTTCTGAATCCCAACCCCCTTCCCTGAGACCCCTGCTGTACCCCAGCCTCTCCTGCACCCCAGCCCCCTGCCCTGAGACCCCTGAAGCATCCCGCACCCCTCCTGAGCCCCAAACCCCCTGCCCTGAGCCCCCTGAAGCACCCCTCCTTCACCCCAACCCACTGCTCTGAGCTCCCTCCTGCACTCTTCACCACTCCTGCACCCCAACCCCCTTCCCTGAAACCCCTCATACACCCCGCATCCCTCCTCTGCCCCAACCTCTTGCCCTGAGCCTCTTCCTGCACACCGCACTCCCTCCCACACTCCCTGCCCCGGCCCTGCATGCAATTTCCCCACCCAGATGTGGCCCTTCGGCCAAAATGTTTGCCCACCCCGTGTTAAACAATAGACAAAAACATGTTTGTTCAGCCAATTGTGAAGACAAACAAGTTTGTTTACATTTATGGGAGATAATGCTGCCCACTTCTTATTTACACTGTTACCTGAAAGTGAGACTAGGCATTCGTATGGCACTGTTGTAGCTGGCATTGCAAGGTATTTATGTGCCAGATATGCTAAAAATTCATATGCCCCTTCATGCTTTGACTTGCTGGACTTTAAAGTTTTACATTGTTTTGTTTTTTGAGTGCAGTTATTTATAAAAATATTAATCGTACATTTGTAAATTGCACTTTCACGATAAAGAGATTGCACTACAGTACTTGTATGAGGTGAATTGAAAAATACTCTTTTGTTCATCTTTTTTACAGTGCAAATATTTGTAATAAAAATAATAATAAAAAGTGAACACTGTACACTTTGTATTCTGTGTTGTAATTGAAATCAATATATTTGAAAATGTAGAAAAAATCTTTAAAATATTTATAATAAATTTAAATTGGTATTCTATTATTGTTTAACAGTGTGATTAAAACTGTGATTAAGCGTGACTATTTTTTTTAATCTCATGATTAATTACAATTTTTTAAAATCATTTGACAGTCCTATTCAGTGGTAAGATCTTGCAGGTGGAATTCTCTGCCCAGTTCTGTTCAACCAGTCTCAGCAAAGATATAACCATAATAGAAGGGGTTCAGTGACATGATGAGTCATGGAAAGATTTCCTTACGGAGAGAGACTGAAAAGATTGGAGATGCTTATGTAAACAGAGTCAGGATGAGCTCTACCCTGACATCTGGTGGTGAGTTGTGGAAAGGGATGTCAGGGGCTAATCTTGTTTGCATGGACACACCCACCCTGCAAAGCATGATGGACCGCTTGCCCAAATGGTCACCTTGACTGCTGTGGGAGCCCCAGTTTCTCTGTTATTGGGGCAGGAAGAATAAAGTGTTGTTACCCTGATTATGTGAATCAAGGACAGTGGGCTTTTGTTATGATGAAGGGACTCGCCCTTAGCTAAGCAGCACTTGCTAGGCGAGGGACATGGATTCCAAAACCCAGTGAATTGAGAGAGGTTGGGGATAGGTATTTGTATATGGTGGCATGGGCTGCTTCTGAGGGTCCTAAATGTCAATTACATCTATTTCTCTCTCTCTCTCCACTGGGGAATATCAGAGCTAATTTTGAGTTCCTTAGGAGTCTAATCACAGGCTGCTGAGTTGGAATTACTCTGGGCTAAGTGTGCAAATGAGCACGAAGGCTCCCCTAACTACAAGCTGAAATCACTAAAAAGCTGAAATTGTTATGAGCTGAAATCACTGAGCACTGTGTTAAGTAGTGGGGGAGCCAGAAGATATATTGCTGAGTGGCTGGTGGAGCGGAGCTGCTGACGGAGCAGAGCACTCGGCGGGACAGCCGGAGTGGCTTGCAGGCCGGCTGACGGAGTGGAGCTGCTGGCGGAGCGGAGCAGTTGGTGGGACAGCCGGAGCGGCTTGCAGGCCGGCTGACGGACTGGAGCTGCTGGCGGAGCGGGACAATTGGTGGGACAGCCAGAGCGGCTTGCGGGACGGCTGAGCGGAGTGACTCGTGGGATGGCTGGCGGAGCAGAGCAGAGCCGAGCCGAGCGAAGCCCCACAAAGGGACGGGGCAGTCAGCTTCGAGCCACGTAAGGTGCCCCTTACCTCTCCCCTCCTCATTTCTACCCAGACTGGAGGGGGTGTAACACTCTGCAGATGAACTTTTGAACTCTGGGTCTGGACTTTTGGGTTGTTGGACTTTTGGGACTTTGGGTGATTTTTGGGGTTGCTGGACTCAAGAACCAAAGGGAAAGGACATGGCCAATTTGCTGGGGTGGGTCGTTGCTCACAGTTTGGTTTACAAATCCTAGATGTGGTGTTTCCCCAGCAAAAGGCCACATTGTTTCTCTCTGTCATTAAAAGGTTTTTCTACACTCAGACTCTGTGCTTGCGAGAGGGGAAGTACTGCCTCTTAGAGGCGCCCAGGGAGGGTGATATATATTTGTCCCAGGTCACTGGGTGGGGGCTCGAGCCGGTTTTGCATTGTGTTATTGGAATGGAACCCCTAGATACGGAACCCGGCCCTTGTTGCTGCCGACTCTGACTGGCAGAAGGGTTACACTTAGTTAAGAGAAGAGATTAATATGAAGGTAAAAGATAGAGGTAGGCAAACTAACAAATGGAAAAATGGAACATTCAACAAAATTATAAAAATTTAAAATAAGAATGCACAATTAACCTCAGGAACTCAGTGCCACTAGGTATCACTTAGGCCAAGAGCTTAGCATGATTCAGGAAAGGTTTGAGTATTAATATGAACAAGGAAAATATTCACAGCTACATTAAGTAGGATAAATTTGTATATAAGAATGGCTATAAACTCTCATGATTCAAGGCATAAGCCAACTTCTAACTGAGAAGAAGACAAAGAAGCTTCCCCACAGGGAAGGTTACGCCATAATTTTCTTCTTGTATTTTTCTCTGAAGTATCTGATACTGGCAACTGTCAGAGACAGGATACTGGACTAGACAGATGATTGGTCTGATCCAGTCTGGTGTTTCCTAGGTTCCTGTATTCCTCTGGTGGGTTCTCTGTAGAAATGCCCCCTGCTTGCAAAGTGCTTCCAGAAGACTCAGAGGTGTAAAGGGCGGGAGGTTGGTTTGGACCCATCTCTAACTCAAAGTGCTTTGCCCAGGATTCTGATGAGTCTGGAAAGTTCATATCTCACCACAGGGTTTGCCCCCATCCTTCACTCCTGGTGTGCTCTGGACTCTTTGTCTCTGACCTGTTTGAGTCTGAACACTCAGCTCTTGCACCATGGTGATCTGAGCTTCTTTGGAACAGATAGTTACTAGAGGACGAATCTGGAGTTTGAACAACATTCATTGATGCTGGCACTTACATACATTAACCCTGAATCAAACTGTGCTCGCGTGTTATGGAAAGCAGTGTTTCCCTCCCCTCTGACTGGAAGGGAATATGGAATATGCCATGTAATAGAATGAGTTCATGGAGCTTATGCATATTGTGAAACTATAGAAAGCACTGTGACTAGTGTTCAGTATTCTGAATGACTATGCATAGCCCACTACAAAGCTCTTTCTGAACTCCATACTCCACAGGTGCTTTCCTTCCATCCCTATCGTCTTTGCCAAGCTGTAGTTACATGTCCTATAAGTGATCAGGAGAGTGGAACCGATACCCTCTATAAATAGGTCTTGTTCTGGCACTGAAATTTCATAGGGTACTTGGCTAACATGCAGTTAGAACATTAGATCAGAAGTGTGTGACTATCAGGCTCTCACCCATTGCTGCCCAGCCTTCCAAAACAATTACCATGGAGATGAAAGAGTTTAAGCGAATACTACCGAAAACTTTAAAGCTGATTTATTATCACAAGAGACAAACCACATGTTTATCTTTCTTACTTTTTCTGAAGCAAATGCATTTATGATTCTCATAATTTGGGCTCTTTGCAAGATTGCGCTTTGTTTACTGTCCTGGGATAAGAGGGAAGGTGCTCTCATGGATTGGTAACTGGTTAAAAGATAGGAAACAAAGGGTAGGAATAAATGATCAGTTTTCAGAATGGAAAGAGGTAAATAGTGGTGTCCCCCATGCGTCTGCACTGGGACCAGTCCTATTCAACATATTTATAAATGATCTGGAAAAAGGGGTAAACAGTGAGGTGGCAAAAATTGCAGATGATACTAAACTACGCATGCTAGTTATGTCCCAGGCAGACTGTGAAGAGGATCTCTCAAAACTGGGTGACTGGGCAACAAAATGGCAGATTAAATTCAATGTTGATAAATGCAAAGTAATGCACATTGGAAAACATAATCCCAACAATACATATAAAATAATGGGGTCTAAATTAACTGTTACCACTCAAGAAAGAGATCATGGAGTCATCGCGGA
Source organism: Chelydra serpentina (assembly GCA_037349315.1). Classification (NCBI taxonomy): domain Eukaryota; kingdom Metazoa; phylum Chordata; order Testudines; family Chelydridae; genus Chelydra; species Chelydra serpentina. The sequence continues at coordinate 4,846,698 of JBAIAC010000023.1, forward strand.
TAGTTCTCTGAAAACATCCATTCAATGTGCAGCAGCAGTCAAAAAAGCAAACAGAATGTTGGGAATCATTAAGAAAGAGATAGATAATAAGACAGAAAACATCATATTGCCTCTATATAAATCCATGGTGTGGCGTTACACCCCATATTCTTCGTAGAAATATGGTTATGATATAAATATGGCATAGCTAAGATATACTTTATGCAAGATGACTCATGTAAGATATCATTGGAAAGGTTATGATTTGCTGAAAGTGATTATCCAATTTGCATGCATGTATTATTTCTGTAGCTAAAGTTAGGAATATTGTCTACTTAATAATTACATTAGTGTGTGCATTTGGGAGACACCCACCAGGCAATTGGCCATCATAGCCTTGATGGCCCATTAAGAAGAAACAATAAGACTGTGAAGATACTAATCTCTCTCCTTCCTGAGAGGTGTTCTGAGGCCTTGGCTACACTTGCAGATGTACAGCGCTGTTAGTTAAACCCGTGTTCGTACAGCTGAGTAGGGAAAGCGCTGCAGCCTGTCCACACTGGCAGCCGCCAGCGCAGTAACGAGCACTAACGTGGCTACATTTGCAGCACTTGCAGCGGTTTTGGGAGAGGTGCATTATGGGCAGGTATCCCACAGAACACCTCTTCCAATTCTGGCGCCGTGGGTTGTGGGAAGGGGGCGTGGGGTATGGTGCATTCTGGGTCCTGTCCCAACACCCCGTGATGCATCGCTTCGCATCCCAGCAATCCCTGTGTTTCCGGCCACAATTTGCGCCATCTTTCAACGGTTTCTTTGTAGCACGATCTGTGCTCCGTTTCGGTCAGCGGGAAAATGGATCCCGACCTGGTGAGCAAAATACTGACGAGTCTCGCCAGCACGTCACGTTTGGCAGTCGAGCTGTTCCTTAAGATCCACAGTGACAGCGAGGAGTCCGACGATGACAATGACGATGAAATTGTCACGCAAAACACGTACGACACTAACTTGCTTGTGGCATTCACGGACATGCTATGCACCATGGAACGCCGCTTTTGGGCTCGGGAAACCAGCACAGAGTGGTGGGATCACATTGTCATGCAAGTCTGAGATGACGAGCAGTGGGTGCAGAACTTTTGGATGAGAAAAGCTACTTTCATGGGACTGTGTGAGGAGCTCGCCCCCGCCCTGCGGCGCAAGGACACGAGATTGAGAGCTGCCCTGACGGTGGAGAAGCGGGTGGTTATTGCAATCTGGAAGCTCGCAACTCCGGACTGCTATCGATCAGTAGCGAACCAGTTTGGAGTGGGAAAGTCTACCGTTGGAATCGTGCTGATGCAAGTTTGCAAGGCCATTAATCGCATCCTGCTCAGAAGAACCGTGACTCCGGGTAACGTGCAGGACATTGTGGCTGGCTTTGAACAAATGGGTTTCCCTAACTGTGGTGGGGCGATAGATGGGACGCATATTCCTATTCTGGCACCACCCCACCTAGCATCCGAGTACATTAATCGGAAGGGGTATTTCTCCATGGTTCTCCAGGCGCTTGTGGATCACCGTGGGCGTTTCATTGACATCAACGCAGGCTGGCCCGGAAAGGTGCATGATGCACGCATCTTTCGGAACACTGCCCTGTTCCGGAAGATGCAGTCCGGAACTTTTTTCCCAGACCGGAAGATCACGGTAGGGGAAATTGAAATGCCCACTGTGATCCTTGGAGACCCCGCGTACCCTTTAATGACGTGGCTCATGAAACCCTACACAGGGAGCCTTGACACCAGTAAGGAACGGTTCAACTACAGGCTGAGCCGGTGCAGAATGACTGTGGAGTGTGCTTTTGGCCATTTGAAGGGCCGCTGGCGATCTCTATATGGGAAGCTGGACTTGGCTGAACACAGCATCCCCGCGGTTATATCTGCGTGCTGTACCCTCCATAATATTTGTGAAGGGAAGGGTGAAATGTTCACTCAGGCGTGGACCTCAGAGGTTCAACACCTGGAGGCTGAATTTGCACAGCCAGAGAGCATGGCTATTACAGGGGCCCAGCGTGGGGCTGCAAGGATTAGGGATCCCTTGAGGGAGAAATTTGAGGCTGACAACCACCAGTAATGTGTGCTGCCCTGCACGACCCTGAAGTGAAATGGTTCCAATGTTATCAGTTATCTGTCTTTGCTAAGCTGATTTGTGTTTGCTCAGCTCACTTGCGTTGCCTGTTTCTTTCCTGGGCTAAGGTATCTTTTTTCCTTATGCAATAATAAAGACTGTTTGCACATCTAAAGAATCCGTTTATTACAGAGAAAATACATGTATTAAAAAGAAACACAACTGCTTGTGAGACAGAAAGGGCAAGGGGGTGGTGGGTGGTGTGGGGAAGGGTTCAATCACAGGGTATGGTATGTCCTGCTTTCATACTCGGGCTTCCTGTCTGGAGTGCTGTGCAGTGAGTGCTGGACCTCAGAATGTCTATAATTCGGGATGGGAGTTGAGTGCAGTGGGTAAGGGTCATAGTTTCCAGGGCTGTCTGGTGAAGCTACAGGTGTTGGGGGCATCTGGTGTGGGCAATAAGAACCTGTATGTTGGGTGAAGTGGGCAGGTGGTGACATGGGGGCACAAGTGTTTTGGGACACTGGCTGCAGGGGGGGGGCGGGTGCGGTACTGCTCCGCCTGCATGGCGACGAGCGCCTGGATAGAGTCCGCTTGGTGCGCCAAGATGCTAATCAGTTCCTTTGTGCTTTCCTGCCGGAGCTGCATGCTTTGCTGCCGGTGCGCTGCATTTTCCTGGCGGAGCCTGCTTTCACTCTCCTTCCACTCCCGAGCCTTTTGGTTCTCTTTAAGAGACTGTTTCATAACTTCCTGCAGCATGTCTTCTTTTGTTCTTCTGGGCCTCTTCCTGAGCCTTTGGAGTCTCTCAGCCGGTGATAAGAAGGATGGCGGAGATCTCAAGGTTGCATCTGGAAGGCAAAATGTAACATTTAACAGAGGCATCATTGTTTTATGCCAGACAGAGCAATGATTCCCCCACACTTAAGGAGGGCACACACAGTCTCCAAAACAGCACAATTTTCCCGTCCCAAACAGAGCGCACAGAACCCACGGGAGCCCCAAAATGGTGAGTAAGCACAGGGTAAAGGGGGACTGATTGTTTCACGGATGTACTCTCCAACGGGTTTCTGTGCCTTGGGGAGAGCCAACAGCTGCAGGGGGAACCTACACTGAACACTATCCCCACATTTTCCACAGGAGTTCATCCTGGAAGATATCTCGCTGCTGAGGGTGTCCGGGGAAGCAAGGGAGGGTCTTCTACTGCAATGCAGCTTCCGCCCTGGCCCATATGCAGCTTGCCTGTGTGCAGCAATGGTCCCCCCGCCCCTCGCGGCACAGTGGCGCGGACACGTTACCCTGAATGGGACAAGGACCACGGCGGCTCTCCCAATAAACCTGCGCAAGCGCATTGCCCACGTCCTGGCTGAGACTTTAGAAGAGATTACAGTGGCCGATTTCTCCGATGTGATAGACCACATCAATGCGCTCTTCCGCATCTAGGCATGCATGCAGCCCAAACCCTCCTCGCCCAAGGACCACACACCGAAAAAACTCATTCCCGAAAATAAAAGCTGCTTACCGCGAACCTGTTCTTCTCTTTCTCTCCCAGCGCATACCGGCCACTGCGACTGGCTCCCTTCCTCCTGGCTCGAGAAGAGCTCCTGGCTGCATGCACCCAGGGAGTCAGGGGTGTCTCCCCCAGCCACTGCACCCTCGCTTCTGTTTTCTTCAACCCCCTCCTCCTCCTTCTCCTCTCCCCCCTCCTCCTCCTCCTCCTCCTCCTCCTCCTCCTCCTCCTCCTCATCCCGCTCTCCCGTGTCCACGGTGGTGCTCGGAACAGTAGTGGGGTCACCCCCAAGTATTGCATCCAGCTCTTTGTAGAATTGGCAGCTTTTGGGCGGAGCACCAGAGCGGTTGTTTGCCTCGCGGGCTTTGCGGTACGCACTCTGCAGCTCCTTTACTTTTATCCTGCACTGCATTGCGTCCCGGTCATGGCCCCTTTCAATCATGGCCCTTGATATCTGGCCGAAAGTATCGAAATTCCTCCAGCTGGATCGCAGCTGGGACTGGACAGCTTCCTCCCCCCAAACAGCGATGAGGTCCAGCAGCTCGCCATTGCTCCATACTGGGGCTCGTCTCGCACGTGGAGGCATGGTTACCTGGAAAGATGCGCTGAGAGCACTTCACGCCTGGCTGAGCAAACAGGAAGGGGATATTTAAAATTCCAAGGGAATTTAAAGGGTCGGAGTGGCGGTTGGTCACCTGAGGCCAGGGCAGTAGAGTGCTAATTGATGATCAGAGTGGCTAGAACAGGCGTTGTGGGATACTTCCGAATACTTCTGGAGGCCAATAACAGTGCATTGGGTGACCACACTGTAGCCGCAGTGCACCAGCAGCAGCACAACAAACGTTATTCCTCTCGGGGAGGTGGAGTACATGCAGCGCTGTACCTGAGGAGATACAGCGCTGCACGTGCCTTGCGAGTGTAGCCAGTTAGTGAGTTACAGCGCTGCAGGCAGTTTTATTGCACTGTAACTCGTGAGTGTAGCCAAGGCCTGAGACATAGCTCAAGCCACCCCTTGTCTCTCCACTCAGCAGCTGAGCCGCTGAGCGGGGAGGCAGTGGGCAGCCGCCCGCCGCCCCCCAAATCTTGGCGCCCTAGGCGACCACCTAGGGTTGCCTAGTGGGCGCGCCGGCCCTGCCCCTTGGGAGTATCTGTCTCCATCTCTCTCGATTTCCTGACAAATGTAGAAAATGCAGATCTTTTCAACGTCCATGGCCCATGTAAACGAAACACACTTCACTTGCCCCTTCCTGTGTAAAATGAGCTTGCTTTGTTTGTCTTTTTAGTACAGGTAAAGCCCAATTACCTGGAGTTCAGTGTGCCCACGATTCAGGTAATCTGGGATTCATGTGGAAATGAAACCCCCTTTGGTGCTTCTGAAAATCGCACCCTACGTCTGTTACTTTCTTCCTTTCCCAGATGGCTTCTCAGCCTCTTACATTCAAGCAACAGTCTGTGGAGTTGCCCTGGAGCTTCTGGGTGCTTAACACTTGCGAACTCATCCAGACTTGGAGGCTTTAGGGTTGCAAAGATCCTTCTGCTGCAGCAGTGCCTGGAAGATAAGGGCTGATGCTACTGCAATAGCACAGCACATGATGAGAGGGAGACCATTTCCTGTCCTAACGCATAGAATTAGAGGCTCACCTTTGGAACCTGAGTGTGGTTGGTGGCACATTGTACCTTGGTGTGTGTGTAGTCCATTGCTTCGACGATGACATTTTCATGCTCTCTCTTGTTGTGGATTCTGGAGTGACTCTGAAGTCCAAAGTGTGATGCACATGCTCATGAGCAGATCGGGCAGGCAAAGTCATTGGTGAGCGTCTTGGTAGCTATAGCAGTAGTATGACGCTTTTCCCTTGAAGCTAACAATCGATTATTTCTGTCTTCTTCAAAGGCTTGGAAAGCTCTGAGTGTTGTGTGGTGCCATACTGATCTATTTAACGCAGCCTTCTCAAGATCAACCAGTTTTATTGCACCAAAGTGTATGCTGTTCATGACACTGTCCTTATAGTGCTTTCTGGGGTGGCCTTGATTTCGATGTCCTTTTGCCAATTCTCCATAGAAATTTTTTCAAGGGTAGTCGATATTCAGGCATCCTAATGATGTGTCCAACCCAGCGTAGTTGGGCTTTTTTATCAGCATGGCCTGAATACGTATGGCGTTTGACTTTTGGAGAACCTCCAGGTTGGTCATTTTGTCCTGCCAACGGATCCTCATAATGGCACACAGAGTTTGCATATGGAAGGCCTCTAGCTGTTTGATATGCCATTTGTATGGTGTCCAGCCATAGAGGAGAGATGTGAGCACAAAGGCATTATACATTTTTATTTTTGTTGAGAGGGTTATGTTGTGGGATTTTAGGACTTTGCTACCTAGCTGTCCAATGACTGGGAAGCTTTCGGTATCCTGTTCGTGATCTCTTTGTCAAGAGATTCATCATTGGAGATGTTGCTGCCAAGATAGATAAAACTGTAAACTTGCTTTAGTTGGATTCCATTAATAGATATGCTAGGGAATATAGCACAGAGCAGTGAAGATGATTGGTGCAACACCACAGTTTTCTCCAGGCTGATTGTGAGGCCAAACAATTTTGATGCTCCAGCGAAGCGATCTACAATGCTCTGGAGATCTTCCTGTGTGTGTGCTAGGAGGGCCCAATCATCTGCAAAAGTGCTTCTCTTATGAGTAGTTCTGTTACTTTTGTTTTTGCTTTAAGCCTTGTAAGATTGAAGACTGAGCCGTCGTGTCTCTATCTGATGTATATGCTTCTGTTGAGCCCATTTGAAGCATGGTTGAGGACTTGGGTGAAGAAGAGTTTGAACAGTACAGGGGCAAGGACACAGTCTTGTTTGACTCCATTTGAAATTGGAAAGGAATCAATGAGATCTCCATTAAAAAGTACCTGACCTTGTATCCCCTCATGAAATAAATGAACGATCTTTACCAGTTTTGGTGGGCAACAAAGTTTGCTGAGGATCATCCATAATCCTTCTCTATTGATTGTATCAAATGCTTTTGTCAGGTCGATGAAAACACTGAACAGATTTATGTTTTGTTAGATACATTTTTCTTGCCTGATACTGAAAATCATGTCTATGATGCTACGACCAGATCTGAATCGGCACTGAGTCTCAGGTTGATTGGCTTCTGAGACAGAGGAAATCAGTCGGTTCAGGAGGACATGAGTAAAGATTTTTCCAGTGACAGATAGGAGAGATATCCCACAGTAGTTATCACTGACCATTTTGCTGCCTTTATTTTTAAATAAAGGAATAATTGTGGCATCTTTGAAGTCCTGTGGCATTTCTTTGTTGTCAGGAAGGATCTTCTGGAGTGTTGTTACCACCTTTGGATCCACAGATTTATATATTTCTGCCAGTATTCCATCTCTGCCCAAGGACTTTCCTGAGCTCATCAAACTGATTTCCTTTTCTATTTCTTCAAGTGAGGGTGGTGAGTCAGGGTGGTGCTCAATAGGCTTTTGCGGTATCTGATTAATAGCACTTGTTTCAAATGAGGATGGTCTGTTCTGTAATTGGCTGAAATGTTCAACCCAGTGCCGGCTCCAGGCACCAGCAGACCAAGCACGTGCTTGGGGCGGCACCTTGGAAGGGGCGGCGCTTGAGGTTTGTTTGTTTGTTTTTTCTTGGCGGCGGCACTCGGGGTTTGTTCTTTTTACTTCGGCGGCAGCGCGGGGCTCAGGGGAGGGCAGGGGGGTTATTTCAGCGGGGCGGCGCGAGGCTCGGGGGGAGGGCAGGAGGGGGTATTTCAGCGGGGCAGCGCGAGGCTTGGGTGAGGGGAGGGGGTTGTTTCAGTGCTGGGCTTCGGGCAGGGGAGTTGTTTCGGCAGGGAGGCTCGGGGGAGGGGATAAGATATTGATAAGGAAAGTGAGATAAGCACAAAGCCACAATCTCAGACTCTATTCGGACAATGTTCCCCCTGCATGGACAGAGAGAATTTCTGTGAGGATTAGTCAGCAGGCTCATCCCATAGCTTGTTTCAGCGGGCGGCTCGGGGAAGAGGAGGGGAGTGGAGGGGGCCGCCAATTCAGGCCATGATTTCTCCCCATGGGCTGAATTGGTAGCCTTCACCCTGTTGCACAGGCAGCTAGAAGGACTGGAACGGATAATTCTGTGGTTGCTTGTGACCTCGCCATTGTCACTAAGCTGCACAGCTCCATGGAAGCAGCCGCAGCGAGTACAGAGCTCAGATCATCCTGCTCCACAAGCCGAGGCTGCTACCACTCGAGCTAACAGCACTGCAACCCAAATCCTTTCACTACAACACGAAAGAAAGAGCGATGTTGATAAGGAAAGTGAGACAAGCGCAAACCCACAACCTCAGACTCCACTCGGACAATGTTCCCCCTGCATGGACAGAGAGAATTTCTGTGAGGATTAGTCAGCAGGCTCATCCCATAGTCGTTTCAGTGGGGCAGCGTGGGGCTCGGAGGAGGGGAGGGGAGCGGAGGGGGGTTGTTTCGGGGGAGGGGTGTGGAGAGGGGTTTTGTGGGCTTGGGGGGGCAGTTTTTTCGGCGACACAGGGCTCGGGGGACGGGGAGTTGTTTTGGCGAGGTGGGGCTTGGGGGACAGGGGGTTGTTTCGGCGGGGCTACGCTCGTTTTTATTTTCCCGGAGGTGGGGGGGCGGCGCTCGGTGTTTTTTTGGTTTTTTTGCTTGTGGCGGCAAAAAGGTTAGAGCCAGCCCTGGTTCAACCCATCTCTGTTCCATGCCATGTTTGTCTTCGATGACTGTCCTGCCATCAGCCATCATGAGCGAACCTGTGCCCACCTTTGAAAGCCCATAGACTAGCTTCAAGAAATGAAAGAACTTAGTTTCATTTGTTTCTGCACACATTTGATTGTCTTCTGCTACCGTCTCCCACCATTTATCTTGTATCAAGCATAGTTGTCTTTCTGCCTTGCTTTGCAGGTGTTAAAATCTGTCTCTCTTTGAGGTGGAGTGAACATTATTTTGCCAGATTTGGAAAGCCTTATTTTTTTCTTCCAAGGGGACTGTGATCTCCTCATCATTTTCATCAAACCAGTCACGGTGAGCCCTTTTTATTCCATCCAAGGACTTCAGTTGCAGTTTTTTGTATTATCTCTCTGAATTCCTCCCATGAGACAGAGTTATCAGCAAGTCTGGTTTCTAGTGCACTTTGTAGCTTGTCTTGATAGGATGCATGGTTTAGTTTAACAATATCAGGAGACGACTTGATTATTTTGGGACATTTCAAACGTGTGGGCACAATGTGTAGATTCAGTATTGACCTAATCATTCTATGATCTATCCAACATTCTGCTCCTCCCATGGCTCTGGTGATCCTGGCATCCTTTGTCACACTGTCGGACAATGATGGAATATATTAGATGCCATTGTTTTTATCTGGGGTGCATCCATGTAGTTTTATATTTGTCTGCCTGTCTGAAGATGGTATTTGTAATTGTCAGGCTATGTTCTGCACACTTGTTTAGGAGTAGTAGACCATTTTCATTCACTTTTCCAATGCCATTTTTTCCCAATGACCCCTTGCCAGTTGTTGTTATCTTTACCTATTCTTGCATTGATATCTCCTATGATAATGAGTTTGTCACTTTGTGGTGTTGACTTGATGAGAGTGTTGAGATCAGAATAGAACCGTTCCTTAGCATCGTCAGGGTTTGTTACGGTGTACTGATGTTGATAGCGAATCACGACTTATGTAGTGGTAACCAGAATTTCATGAGTCTTCTGTTAATGCCTATTGGAAAGTCTTCAAGACATTGCAAAAGTTTGGTCTTGATGGCAATTCCCACTCCACGGAGTCTATCTTTGTGTGTTTTTTTCCCCTTCCAAAAGAAGGTGTAACCCCCAGCTGGTTCTGTAACAATCATCTGCCAATCTAGTTTCACTGAGTGCTGCAATGTCAGTGTCATACTGGGCTACCTCTTTTGAAAGGAGAACTGTCTTCTTTCAAATTGAGAGGTATCATCTTTGTCTATCAAGCAGCAATTTTTAGTGCTTTTTTTTAGTTATCTTTGGTTTTCGACTGCATTGAGAATGATCTGCCAGCCGTGGTAAGCTGGCTGGATTTAATTTGGGCAGGGAAACTTTGAGGCACCTTTTCTAGCCCCTTCCCTTACAAAGGGAGAGCAGTGCAATCCTAAAAAGGACTGCTCTGTCACCTGGGGTGCTGCCGAGCTTCCCTGGTGCCCTTGGGTCAGGAATGGGCGACCAATGTCCCAGGCCGCCTGCGAGCAGGCTTGTGGCTACAACTGCCAGTAATTATCTTTACCTGTGGCGATGGGGGAGTGGCAAAGCGACAGGACTTTTGAAGAAAGATGTGCATGAATGACGTGTGAGTGAAGTTGATTAACGTGGGAGAGTCATTGCACTGGGACAATCCCATTCTCTCGGCTGCTGAAGCTTGGCCCAGTGGCACAAAGGCTGTTACAACTGGAGGCTCCTTTAGCTGCAGTGGATAGCCATGATTTCTGTAGTGCCCCATCATGCCTTTCGCCTTCCACAATATGTTGCTGCACTGCTTTTCAAGCCATTGGACCAATATATGGTCTCTTTCACCCTGGCTACCAGAACAGTCTTTGTATGCTTGGGAGGGGACTTCCAGTTACCCTCACCTTGTTTAACCTGTCTGCTGAGACAGTTTGGCCGCTATCGCATATTTGCAGCTACTTGTAACCACAGCTGAGAACCGGGTGAAAAATAACTACTCAAGGAATACAGCAGTTCAAATCACTCAAAGGTATTACGTCTCCGATATGCCCCATACACTCCTTTCCCTTGGTACCATTGAGAGACATAGAGCTGTGCTCTAGGCTATTGCCAGGGAGAGAAGTTAATAGAATTGAACAAATAGAAAGGCAGTAAGTTAACTGTTATTCCAGCCAATAAGGAATATTTCAGGCAGGAATAGTGGGAACACTAGCTGTGTCTGGTAAGATCTTTGTTAGCATTATACTGTTCACACAAGAAAAAAGTTCACACATTGTTCACATTAGTTCACACATTGATTTATTGTATGTGGAAGTTTATGTGGTCTCCATAATGGGGCAGGATAATCCAGTGGTGGATATATACATGGTGTTTTTCAGTCTGGTATTGTTTAACTCTTAGTAAATGAAGGAACAAAAGGCTGGAGACCCCTAGAGAGGAGATCTACCCTGCTGGAGAAGACTTGTCTGGGCATTAAGGAATCCATACCTCTGTAGGGTATGTCTACACTTCAGTTAAAACCCACAGCTGGCCCATGCCAGTTGGCTCAGGTTCCGACTAAGGGGCAGTTTAATTGCATTGTAGATATTTAGAATCAGTCTGGAGCCTGTGCTGTAGGAGCCTGTGAGGTGGCATGAAGCTAGGGACATGGGACAAGAATCAGGGTAGTTCAGTGCAGCTGCTTGCTAACTCAAGAGAAAGCCATAGCTAACAGATTGATTTTGTTTATAGATTTGGTTCCAAAGAACTGAGACTCTGTTCTGCAACAGTGTCCATATAAAATGACACTTATTGACAGGTCAATAGATCACAATGAACCTGAATACGGTTTGAACAGGGACTAAAATTCAGACATGTAAACAAACCAAGTTCTTATGGGAACTTCTTGGCATGTTTTTAAAGAAGTTGGAGTATTGAAAACAATTGTCCGAACATTCCTATAACAGTCATGTGCCAGGACATGCTAGTAACGTGAAAAATAGCAAAACAATATTTTATCCAATTTACAGTTCCTCTCCTAGGACGTTCTGAGGGCAGAGCACCTACCTGCCATCCTTTACTATGTGCTGCATCTTGGAGACACAATCTAGACTTTACATGTCAAGTAAATATAATCAACAGAATTACATGGAGCAAGATAGCATTTATTGCTACCCACCTTCCATATTATTGTCCCCCTGCCCTGTTACAAATAGGAGAGAGAGAGATTTTACCAACCCCACTCCGCCCATCTGTCATAGAAATGCTCTGGAGGATGCCAATGTAAACTAAGACTTGTGTCTCTACGAGTAACACCCTTTAAGAATGAATCCTGAGTCTGCTGGCTCAACCAAACCTAGAGTGAGCAGCGGACGTGCTGCAGTGACTGCTCCCAGCCAAAGGTGTTGTGTTTACTGTTAGACCTACATGCCTGGCTAAGAACGCAAACATACTAAGCATCTAATAATGGTCACAATGAGTCTTGTGGGGGGGGTTGATGAGTGACTTCACTCTCCCTACTCAATCAATTGAGATAAAAATGCTAAGTGAATGCAAACATCGGAATAAATTCAGGCACAAGATTGTTTACACCGTATCTAGCACAATGAAGCCCCAATCCTGATAAAGCTCTCTGACCATTACTTTTATACAAATGGTAAATAAAGAACAACCTCAAACCTCTTGCCAAGGGTCCTTCCATAGTCTGCTGGCAGCATGGATCCACTCCTTTAAGAGTTGCATGGACTTTGAGGTCAATTTAGGTCCAAAACACCTGCTCAAACTGGTGCTCTTAATGAACATCCTCAGATGAAGGAAGAGGCGGAAAGACAAGTGAGGCTTCTGCGACATTCATTTCCCTAGGATCCCATTAACCCAGTACAGCTCCTTATGCTGTCTCGATTGAAAACTCCTTGTCTAACCTATGATTCAACTTTGCATGAAGTCCATGATAAGGCACTTTGAGGAGGGGAGAACTGCACAACCCACAGATATGCCACTAACCAGGCAAATATCATTAACACTGCCTCCTCCTCTACAGCCTTAGAGGAGCTCCACTGTAGCTTTCTAACAGAGTCCCATATTCCACTAGAGCTTCAGCAGCACCCTCCGATCTTCATGTGACTTTGCACTCCATATGCTTTATGGAAATATGCTTATGAATATGACATAACTAGAATATGCTTTATGCTAAATACTCTTTGCGTTTTTGCTTTATTTTAGTTGGTGACTTACTTCGTGTCTACTAAGTGTGTTCATCCTATTTGTTTGCATGTATGATTTCTATAGCTGGAGTTAGAAGAATAAGATATAAACTTGTATCCCTGATGTACACATATTAACTGGAGGCCATTAAGGGTGCTCCAGAAATAGTCTGTTGTAAATGGCCTTAGTTACATGAAAGCCTTCCTCTGTACGTGTAGGATAGCCCATGGGGAATGGAGACTAGGGGTCTCACAGGACATGTGACCATGTCACATGATACTGGAATCCATCTTAATCCTTGTACTTTTCCACTGATGAGGCGGGGGTGGGGACAAGCACAGACAAAAGATTCCCGCCTTGTGCCAAAGCTATAAAAGGGGGTGGAGCAGAACAAAGGGGGCTTCCAGTCATGAGATAACCCCTGCTTACCACCTGAGATGTCTGCTGGATCTAACAAAGACTGTACCGGGGAAAGGATTGGACCCAGACTAGGAAGGAATCTAATTAGTGAAAGTATCAGAGGGGTAGCCGTGTTAGTCTGGATCTATAGAAGCGACAAAGAGTCCTGTGGCACCTTATAGACCAGGCCTGCACAACATGCGGCCCGGGGGCCACATGCAGCCCGCGTGTGCTCACTGTGCGGCCCGCGGAGGGCTGAGTAGGTGGGCTCACTGTGCGGCCCGTGGGGATGTGTGTGTGTGAGTAGGCAAGCGGTGGGGTCGGGCAAGCCAAGGGCCGGCTGGCCGGCCGGCAGGTGGGCAGGCTGGTGAAGAGGTCAGTGGCAGGCTGGGGAGTGAGGGTGAGCCAGCGGCATGGGGCGGGGGCAGCGGCAGAAGATAAGAGGCCAGTGTAGTAAGATCAGGCCCTGAAACATAAACCCTTGTATCAGAGGCCCAGTATGAGGCCTAAGGCCTGAGCTAAAGAAATGGTCAAGACTTTGCTAACATAAAGCAAAGTTAAGCTGTACGCCAAAGGCAGGCCCTGCTCACAGAAGCTGGCAAGGAAAGGGCTGATGTTGCAAAAGTACACAAACCTAAAAGGTACCAGAACACTTGTACATTCCACACAGATAACAAGGAACAGGCTGGCCCATCCTAAAGACAGGGGCAAAAGGGTAATATGATGGATAGAGTTGTTTTGTTCGAACTAACATGTACAAGGTGGGAGGCAGCACCTTACTGCATAGAGGGGTTGTACCTTGTTATGTAGAAGGGTTGAACCTCAATACGTCAGGAGTGATGTGTAACTTGTTTGTACCTGTGTATAAGAATTCAGCCCCGAGGAGTTGTCTTTGTCTGGCCTAGGGGGCAGTGGAAAGTCCCGCAACTGACTGAGCCGGTCCATTGTCAGGGAGCACAAATTTGTAGTATGCCTGGTAGAGTCTATCAGGAACTATTACTGTGCTTTGTTTGAACAATAAACCTGGGCGGGTACCTTCGTACCTTACTAGAGTCTGTGGTCTTTGGGGGTTCTCTCGGGGTCTGCTGTGTCAGCTATCTGCGCAGAGCTGGGGGCAGCACACAGAGGGAACATTCACACAGCCGACTGATATCAACACTGAATAGAGCAGAGCACCACACCGGTAGCCGTCTGACAACAGCCAGCAGTGGGCAGGCAGGTGAGCTGGCGGCGGGGGGAGCCGGCGAGCTGTCGACGGCGGGGGGTGAGTAGGCAAGCTGGGCGGGGTGGGGGATGACGAGTCGAGTGGGCGTGCAGTGGCAGGGCGGTAGGTGACCCAGCAGCGGGACGGGGGGCGGTGCTAAGGAGGCGGGTGCTGAGGAGGCGAGCCAGGAGGGTGGGGGGATGATGAGTCGAGCAGGCGGGCAGTGGCAGCGAGGCTTTATACTGGGGGGGGAGGTGAGGAGGAGAGCGGTGAGTCGGTGGCTGGAGGGGGGCAAATCTCCCAGATTAAAAATCTGGGACTATGTCCGTTGGTCCTTTTTGCTGCTTGTCTCTGGGCTGGGAGTTGTCCCAATGCTGCAAAGAGGGTGTTCCCAAAGGAAGGTGCTTGCTTCTAACCCCCGAGGCCATCAGTATGTCTGCTCTTCTCTAGTCAGCCCACTTAGCAAGTTTGATTGTCCTTGGTCTGGTTCTCATCCCCTCTCCAAGGGTTGAAGCTGTCTGGAGGTGCCTGCCTTCCACGCCTTCCTCATTCACACCTCATTCATTCAACAGGGCAATTGAATACAAAGTGGGGGGAAGATCTTATTCTACTTCTAGCAAAAAGACATTTTTCTTTTACCTTAATTATACTACCTTAGAGGCCCGCTATAACATATTACCAAGGTTCAATACAAAGTCATATAAAAGTTATACAAAAATGCATAATGCAGAGATTGATCTACAACTGCATTGATTGACTGTTGTGTGCAGTAATATAGTGACCCCTGGGGGGGAGAAGAAGGGTGTGATGGTGGGGAGGGGGCGGGTCCTATTTTACTGCTGTGATCTGGTCACCCTATGCGTGCTGTTTCTTTCCCCCCTCTACAGGCTTCCACACCCCAGCGCTGGGGAAGGAGGGGTTGTTTTCACGGGGCGGGCGGCGCTGGGGGGTGGGGGGTGTTTCCGCGGGGCTGGGGAGTTTCGGCCCTCAGCTGTTTTCTTTGGAGTAATATGGCCCTCGCTGCTTTACGAGTTGTGCAGGCCTGTTATAGACTAACAGATGTTTTGGAGCATAAGCTTTCATGGGTGAATATCCACTTCATCGGATGCATGCAGTGGAAATGTCCAGAGGCAGGTATAAATATGCAGGGAAGAGTCAGGCTAGAGGTAACGAGGTTAGTTCAATCAGGGAGGATGAGACCCTCTTCTAGCAGTTGAGGTGTGAACACCAAGGGAGGAGAATCTGCTTTTGTAGTTGGCTAGCCATTCATAGTCTTTGTTTAATCCTGAGCTGATGGTGTCAAATTTGCAAATGAACTGAAGCTCAGCACAGTTTCTCTTTGAAGTCTGGTCCTGAAGTTTTTTTGCTGCAGGATGGCTACCGTTAAATCTTGAAACCGTAAATCCTACTTTTATAGTTAATAAAATCACTTTTGTTTATTAATAAACCCAGAGTAAGTGATTAATACCTGGGGGAGCAAACAGATGTGCATATCTCTCTATCAGTGTTATAGAGGGTGGAGAATTTATGAATTTATCCCGTATAAGCTTTATACAGAGTCAAATGGATTTTTTGGGGGTTTGGATCCCATTGGGAGCTGGGTGTCTGGGTGCTGGAGATAGGTAACCTGCTGAGCTGTTTTTAGTTAAAGTCTGCAGCTTTGGGGCGTGGACCAGACCCTGGGTCTGTGTTGCAGCAGGCTAGCATCTCTGGATCAAGAAGACAGGGTTCTAGAAGCCCCAAGCTGGCAGAGAAAACAGGCTCAGAGGTAATTTCAGCACATCAGGTGACAGTCCTAAGGGGGGTCTCTGTGACCGAACCCATCACACTTCAGTTTTCTGGTCAGAGCCTCATCCTGTGGAACTTTTGATCTTGTGTGTCCCCACTAAATGCGTGTATTCTAGGTAGTGCATCCACAACACCGTGGCTAGCATCAACTTTGGGAGCGGTGCACTGTGAGTAGCTATCCCACAGTTCCTGCAGTCTCCAAAGCCAATTGGAATTCTGGGATAAGAATTCTGGTTTTTTGAACGGCATTTTGTTTTTTTGAACGGAGTTTTGCCTGCTCAGATTCTTCTCCCCATACTGCAATCAGATCCAGTACCACCCATTTGATCTATGCTGGAGCTCTTTTGCAATTCTGGGACTGCACAGTCACCTGTGCTGATGAGCTCTGCATGGTCTCCTGTGCTGGTGAGCTCTGCATGGTCTCCTGTGCTGGTGAGCTCTGCATGGTCTCCTGTGCTGATGAGCTCGCCATGCTGGCCAAATTCAAAAGTTCCTGGGGCTTTTCCTGACTACCTGGCTAGTGCATCTGAGTTGAAAGTGCTGTCCAGAGTGGTCACAATGGAGCATTCTGGGATAGCTCCCGGAGGCCAGTAGCATCGAATTGCGTCCACAGTACCTCAGATCTGGAACAGCAATGCCGAATTTAACGTTACTCCCCTTGCCAAGTTGGAGTACAGAAACTGGATTTAAGAGCCATTAATTTCGACATAACAGGGTTGGTTGTGTCGATGGATTCAGTTTTAATTCGGTATAACGCAGTTAATTCTGAAATAATCGTGTAGTGTAGACCAATCGTGTAGTGTAGACAGTTTGGCCAATGCACCTCAGTCCTGCTCTGCCGTTCCTCTCCCTTATTCAGGGCATTTAATGATTAATAAAAATTCTGTGACAGCTTCTGTAGTACTTTATTGATTTGAACATGTGCGCACTGTACTAAGAGGAGATCATCCAAGGTAGTTTCATGGTAAAATGTGACCCCCAGACACCACAGCAAGGAAAGGCCCACAGAAAAGAAAATGCAGCTAAATCTTCCCTCAAAGCCTAATCCCATGAGGTCCCATGAAGGACTGACCTCCACCCTCGTTAGCATCCCAGTTATTATTAGCATTAATGCTTCTATGCCAGGAAGCCTTTGGAAGCCTTAGTAAATGGTGAACAAGGGTATAATAAATCATTAAATCATCCATAACTAAGGGAACATGTCTAAATGCATCTGAGAACAAGAGCAAATACTCAGCATCCCTTCCGCAACATGCACTGAGAGAGAAAAACAATTATGCACATAAGTACAGTGCTACTCTGTAAAAATGTCATGGTGTGGTTCCATGTCTCTAGCCTCTGATTTCCATATCTGATGTGCTCACTTTACCAATAAAACATGTATTCTCTAGCTGCTCTGTGTGTCAAGCTGGGCTCATTCCTTGTCTTGGATCCTTATCAGTAACTAATCATCTGCAGGGCAAATTAACTCATTGTTTTCAGTAGGTTTGCACACATGCAACTGATTTGACATTTGCAAGCCAATTCTGTTGATTCACAAGAATCAATTCACTCAGCTCTAGTAAACAGCCTTCTGTGAGGCCCCTGGAATGCTGCAGTTCACCAGTCCCAGTGTGACACACTGCTTGGTAGCATGCCAGGCTCACCACAGCTAGGCTGGCACTTCTGCTGCTAAGGCTGTATGGGCACTAATGCCTGGTGGTCCCCACAATATTCCCCAAGTGCTGTTAACACCGTGATCATTCCAGAGTCTCACACACTCTACCCGTGGCCTCCAACTGCCACAGAGCTTTCCTCTCCCTCTGAGCCTCCTGAGTGGTAGGAATAGAGCAGTCACAGATTCACTCCCTATGGATTCACCACACTGCCCTTCCCTCTGAAAAGGATGTGTCCTTGCTTCTCTGTGAAACTCGCAAGGGGATCCACCATCTTCAAATACCACCAGGGCTTAGCTGTGAAGTAACAGTCCAACAAGATCCACCTTAATGGCCTCCTCTCAGCCGTTTCTTGTTACAGCCCACTCAAATTATCCAGTTAGCCAGGTCTCTGCCATCCCAAGTACAGCTGGGCAAAACTTTTCAGCTGCAACTTTTTGTGTGTGCCAGAAATGCAGATTTTGGGTCAAACAAAATATTTCACGGTTTGTGTCAAATGTGTCAAATTGTTTTGGTCAAAAAATCCAAAATTCAAAAAAAGTCAAAACATTTGGACTCTGACTTTTTGTTTCAGATTTTACTTCAGCGTTATTCAATTCTTTTACAAGGTTTAAAAAAACCCTCAGAAAATACGTGTAGCATATTAAGGTCTGGCCTGTGATATACTGTGGGATTTCAGTGATGTTTTCACAGAATGGGATTCTTCTGCATCTTGATTATGGAGAAGCAGTACTGGGATGGGCATTGGCTGTGAAATTAAGCCATGTATGTTGTAGTTTGAGTCTGACACTTAATTTCCCAAGACTTAGAATGATTTTTACCCCTATGTAGTGTGAAGTTGAGGCTGTGATCTGTGGGCATGGGTGGCTAACTTAGCTATGTGGACATGTGTATCTTGTCAGGATTCTGCAGGAGCCACGACTAGGTTGGCCAGTATTACTCACTCCTTCATCGTGTAATAATCTGCTGACATGTCCCATTCCATTTATTTAAAACTTTACAAGCTGTGTCTGGAACCAAAAATCTTTGTTTCAAAAACCAAGTAAGCTGCTGAATGACAAACAGCTACTTTCTGGGTGTCATCATTTACAAAACCCAACCGCTCAAACAAGGAAATGAATAGTTAAAGGCATCATAAATCTTACACTGCTCACATAGTAAGTAATTCTTATCAAGAATAAGGAATACATATTTCATGAAAAACAACTATCACTTTGACCCCAAAAGACTATATCATTTCTCCAGGAATTTCAAAATATAAACACAACCCATTTGAAAAACATTTCTTTTAGCTTAATAAGACTGGGTTTATGGCCGTGTGCAAGATTTATGATGCCCTTAAGTATTTATTTCCTTGTTAAGTGCTTGAGTTTTGTAATTTAGACTTTTAAATAAAGTTTTTGTTTCTGGAATTAAACTAACCTTTATTGTGCCTTTGTTACAGAATTTCATACCAGGGGAGCCAATGGGCTACCAATTCCACAATAACCAATTCCAGTGGTTCCCAAACTTTAACAACCTGTGAACCCCTTTCACTAAGATGTCAAGTCTCGCGAACCCCCTCCTAATAATGAATATTTCCAGGGATTTTCTCCTTTACCTGAGTATAAAATATAAAAGAAGTGATCTTGGAAATATAAAATTTGTTTTTATGACATGCTTATTACACACTATTTATTATTAATTATTTATCATTACAGTATTTGTATTACATTATAAAAATGGCAACACTCTTCCAAGATCTCACTTTCGTATCTTGTATCACTTTCAATAAGCCTGTTATAAGACAAGGTTCCTATGTTTCATCAAGCAGTATCAGATGTGAAACAGCATGAAGGTATTTAAGAATCCAACTCAAAGAGTTCCTCCTACACAAGCATTTGGGTCTTGAACAGTCCAGGCAAACAACGTACGTTGCAACAAAGCTTAAACTTGTTCTTCATAATAATTTTAAAAACAATACCAGCTGCCTATTTAATTTTAAAAACAGCAAAAAATATCCACCTCCCTTTCCATTTCTTATAAAGAGTCTTGAAGTTTAAATCTCTTCAACATAATAGATATGCTTGCTTTGATCTGCTTAGCTCTTGGAAGTCCGGGCTGCTGGCCGCGTGCTGCTCAGGGTCCCTAGGTACAGCTCTGTCCGCTATTAGGGATTTTTTTCCCAAGAACCCCCTGTAACATTTTGCGAACCCTCAGTGGTTCACGAACCCCAGTTTGGGAACCACTGGCCTAAGCTAATACTACATATCTGACTAGCTTTGGAAAGCAGGCTTTTCAGTCTCTCAACAAGGCAGATAGCCAGACCTCATCATTCATATTTCTGACTGGTTCATAATCTCACTGTGGTCTGACAAAAAGATTTTTAATTAAAAGCTGAAGACTGGATTTTGCAAATGCTATCAAGCATAAGTTTTCGTCCAATCTCCTTTGGAATCCATGAAAGGGCTCCCATTGACTTCAACGAGCATTGCATCAAGCTCTTAGTGCTTGCTGTAATTGACCATTCCTGGCAGCAAGAGTTTGCAGGAAGGAGCCCTACTTAATTTCCTAGTGAGAAATAGCAAAGTAACCCATTTGTTAGTTTCCAATTGAAAAAAAAAGACAATTTTCCAATTTACAAAAACACAATGTTCATCAGTGGGGTTGCTGTCCTGTTGTTACACACCATGTGCTTAAGGTTACTTCATTTAGGGTCCTATATTTAGAAAGCCCTCTAAAAATTCACCTACAAAACTTGCAGTTGCATCTGTTTGTGTTTGCAACGGCTCTCTTTTATGGATGAGTGCATGTTTGCATGTGGGCATTGGATAAATGCATGTGCAACAGGCAGCTAAATGCAGTTGCTCCGTTTGCACATGACTGACACGTCCACAGATCTTGAAGGTGTAGCTGGGAATTATGTACCTAACACCAAGTTCGGGAAGTAGACAGTGTTTTGCCTTTTTTAAAAATTAGAGACTAATCATTCTACTCAGGTTTTGCTCACTATGCAATGCAGGTGCAGAGCACTGCATAGATAAATGCAAAGTCAGAAAGGATTAGCAGGACATGCTGCTCTGGGGACCCCAAATCTTAATGAGCATGCTACTCTAGGATCATCAAGTTCTCCCAGTCTAGTAGCATGCGTAAAGCTACAGAGAGGCATGTGGAGCTAAGGACTTTATTAGCTATCGGCTCAGACACACCAGTACTATGCCTACAGCCCACGGTTTTGTTTTTTTAAACATTAGGCTACTGACAGTAAAGGAATGATTGTGGATGGAGGTTGAGCCTTCTGACCACTCAGTGGAGAGTGCACTACCTACTAATAGGGTATGTCTATACTTACCCGTCGCGTCGGAGGCGCGGGATCGATGTTCTGGGTTCGATTTATCGCGTCTTGTCAAGACGCGATAAATCGAACCAAGAAGTGCTCCGCCGTCGACACTGGTAATCCAGCTCGACGAGCGGAGTAGGCGGAGTCGACGGGGGAGCCTGTGCGCCGCGTCTGGACCACAGGTAAGTTCGAACTAAGGTACTTCGACTTCAGCTACGTTATTAACGTAGCTGAAGTTGCGTATCTTAGTTCGACAGGGGGGGTTAGTGTAGACCTAGCCATAGTTAATTTTTGTGGCACCCATGTGTACCCTCTACTGGCCAAAACCTGCTCAGCTGCACATCTTGGGCTTGACCCTGCAAGTCGCTGTGCTCCCTGGCCCCAATCTAGCAAAGCACTTATGTTCTCACCAAAGTACTTATGCCCCTTGTAGCATCTAGTCCTAAAGGATCAAAACCACAGTGAGTGAAATATCTCTGCTTCCACTGAACCATAATGCCATTAAACACAGTACTCAGGCCACACCCTTTTCTCTGACACCTTCACCACCAGGGGCCGAGAGGGGAATGCCACAGAGCCAGCTGTTGTATCAGTCATGCAAGATACTCACAAACTTCAACAGGTCTTTATTCCAAAAGGGAAACCTCTTTACTAAGTTGCTGCTGCACCCTCTGTAGCTCTCTCAGCCTCTCAACTCCCTCCTCCCTCCTTCCTGTTTCCTATCCTTACAGACTCCCAGCAGCCAGTGCTCCCAGTTCTAATAAGCAACATCTGTAAGCAACATCTAAACACCACATTCCCTCCTCTCTTAAGAAACTCTCCCAATTAAAATAACATTGTTGTTCTAACCACAGGAACAAATATGAAACAAGACACTATACTGTTGGCAGAAATATTACACTGAAAACACTGTAGATACTACATAACAGTCTCTAGTCCAGACAGGTGATCGTCTGGGTCTGACAGGCCGCCTCTCAAGCCCCGGTTCCAGTGTAATGTCTTGTTGTGAGGGTGCTACGGTGAAGTCATCCAATGCAGACCGGGTGTTGGCATAATCTCCTCTTGGTGCATAGGCAGGTGCAAGATCAGAAGCATTCCATACCCGTCCATCAGAAAGTCGATAGGTGTAATGTCCCTTCTTCTCTATGATTTTAAGAGGAGCTGTAAATTTATTGTCCCCTTTGCGTAAAATTCCAGGTTTTCGTATTCTAACGAAGGAACCACACTCAAACTTTGGTTCTTTAGCACCCTGCTGCTTGTCTGTGAAAGCCTTTGACTTTGCTTGGTTCTGTTCAACTGTTTTTCTCACATCACCCTCGTTTGGGGCATCAGGTCGTGCCTTTAACAATCCAGCAACGTTCAGTTTAGTATTCATCTGTTTCCCATGCAGTAACTCTGTGGGTGATCTTTGCGTTGCGGCATGTCGTGTAGCCCGGTATGCTTGCAAGAAATCAGTAGTGAAGGGAATCCACAATCGCCCTTCTAGTTTAGCCGTTTGCAAACTCTCTTTCAAACTTCTGTTAAACCGTTCCATTTCCCCATTGGCTTGAGGGTAGTATAGGGATGACCTTCCATGTAAAATGTTCCTCTCTGCTAGAAAAGTTTCAAACTCCAGGGAAGTAAATTGACTACCATTATCTGAAACCAGTTCTTTGGGGTTACCTTCCCTGCTAAAAACTGAAGAGAGGAACTTATTTACTGTAGCAGAAGAGATTTGCGATGTAAACGCTACCTCAGGCCATTTACTGAAATAGTCTATTAAAGTGATGGCATACCGGCAGTCAATTGGAGCAGTATCAAAGGGTCCTACAATGTCAATTGCCACTTTTTCCCATGCAGATTCAGGAAGAGGAACAGGCTGTAATGGAGGGGTACATGTCACTGCTGTCTTATCATGAATTTGGCAAGTGACACAGGATTTTATGAGTGCTTCAGTTTGAGAGTCCATCCCTGGCCACCAATACAGATCCCGTAGTCGTTGTTTGGTTCGGACAATTCCTTGATGAGTATCGTGTGCCAGGTGTATGAGTTTTGACTGTAATTCTTCTGGCACAAGGAGCTGGTGTGTACCTCGTAGCACACAGCCATCAAGCAAAGAAAGTTCATCCCGAACTCTAAAATAAGGCAGCAAAACTGGGTCAAGGTTTTTAGGGTTACTGGGCCATCTCTTTGTCAGAAATTCCCTAGTTTTTGTTGAATTGGACGTGATGAACAAGCAGCTTGAAATTGTTCTCTTGTAACTGCAGTAAGAGTGCCTGTAATAAGTGCAACTACTACCTTCTCATCCTCCGGTGGACTATCTGGTGAAGGCAAAGGCAGGCAAGAAAGGCAATCAGCTACCACATTTTGGTTTCCAGGCTTATATTCCAGTTCATAATTGAAAGAGAGTAATCTCGCAGACCATCTAGCAATATGATATCCTGCTCTTCCCAGTCCTTTCGTGGTGAGCAACGTTGTCAAAGGGCTGTGGTCTGTGCACAACTTGAATGTGCGTCCCCACGGGTAAGTTTTCCATTTGTCAGTAGCCTAGACACAAGCAAGTGCTTCTTTTTCAACTGTAGAATATTTTCTCTCTGCATTACTTAATGTCCGTGAAGCAAATGCAACAGTCCTCTCTGTGTTGTCCTCATGAAGTTGTGAAAAGACAGCCCCAAGTCCATAATCAGAAGCATCAGTAGTTACAATTGTGAGCAATGCAGGACTGAATAGTGCAAGTACTGGGCTATGTACAATCAAGTCTTTCACCGTTTCGAAACTAGCTTGTGCATCCACTGTCCACACTAAGGTTGAACTTCTCCGTAGTAATTCTTGTAACGGTTCAATGACAGAAGCATACTTGGGAATGAATTTTGCATACCAGGAGGTAAGACCCAAGAAGGAACGTAAGGTTTGCAAATCTGTTGGAGGGGGAGCATTTGAAATTGCCAGGATATGATCTGGATCAGGTTTTAGTCCAGCCTGTGAAATTGTATGCCCCACAAAGGAGAGTTCAGTTTGTCTAAATTTGCATTTGGATCTATTGAGCTTGAGGCCTGCTTTGCTGATGCAGTTTAGTACAGACTGCAGGTTATTGTCATGCGCCTCAGAAGTATTTCCAAACATGATAATATCATCCAGATAGCACTGAACTCCATGTTGATTCTTCAGAATCAATTACATCATTTTTGGAAGGCACTTGGGGCAGATGCGAGACCGTATGGAACACGTTTAAAACGAAATAGTCCCTCATGTGGACTAGAGGTCTCTGCTATCTTCATGCAACATAACCTGGTAGTATGCAGTCTGCAAATCAAGAGTAGAAAACATCTTTGCTCCATGGAGTTCTGCAAATACTTCTTCTATGTGAGGGAGAGGATGACTGTCAATCACAATAGCTTTATTTGGCTCCCTTAAATCCACACAAAGGCGAATGCCTCCACACTTCTTCTGCGTCACTACTATAGGTGAAACCCATTCCGAGGAGTCAATCTCTTCAATAATGTCCTTTTGAACAAGTTTTCTAAGTTCCCCTGAGACAGCATCCCTGACTGAAAATGGTAAGTGCCGTAACTTCTGTCGTACAGGCATCACATTATTCCGCATTGTAACTTTATGCAGAAACCCATAAGCACAGCCGAGTTTCTCCTCGACCTGGTGTTGGGTCCCAGCTGAAACTGGTGTGTGTACTGCAAGAGTGCTTTGCTGAGGAAGATCAATTCGTCCATTAACTACCCTGAGATTTAAAGCAGCCAATAAATCTCTGCCAAGGATAGGGGTGCCTTTGTGGACAATGTAGAACTCTGCAGTTACACAGCGATCACCAAAAGTAACTATTGCTGGCAGGCAGCCATGTACTGGAATATGTTTTTTCAAATAGCACACCAAGTGAAGTTTGGGTTCAGTAAGAGGCACATCTTTAAAGTATTGCAAATAGATGGAATCAGGTAGTATAGATACTGCTGAGCCAGTGTCCAACATTAGCTGAATAGAGTGTGATATGCCTGCAGATTTGGTGGAAATGTTTACAGTGCACTTTATTTGTTCTGGAATATATGCAGTAGTGATTCTGTCCACACTCAGCACAGTAACATCTGGTATTGTAACTGCATGCACCTGTTGGTTGAACTGGCTGCTGCAACATACTTTAGCAAAATGCCCAATCTTTTTGCAATGATTGCACTGAGCTACTTTTGCAGGACATCCTGTGTAGCTTGCAAGGTGTTGTGAGGATCCACAGCGAAAGAATGCTTTTACAGGATTTTGCATTTGCTGATTCGGTGGTTTTTTATTAGTTATCCTCTTGTAATCTTTTGTCTGCAGCGAGAGTGGATTTTTATGCAAAGGAGTCACAGCCTGTACTGTGCCTCCTCTATCTATGCTCATTATTTTGGCTTCACCTGTTGCTGACTCAATCTGAGTAGCAATGTTTATTGCTTTTTCTAGTGTAAGTTCTGGTTCTAGAAGTAAGCGTTCTCTTACACAAAGCATGGTTGTTTTCTCAATAAGTTGGTCTCTAATCATCTCATCTGCCATAGTCCCAAAGTCACAAGTTACAATCAGACTCCTCAGGGAAGCAATATACTGCATTATAGTCTCCCCTGTTTTCTGCTCACACTGGCGAAATCTGTAGCGATGAGCTACTACATTCACTTTTGGCACAAAACATTTCTTTAATGCAGTGAGTGTAGTCTCATATTTATCATTTGCAAGGGGAAAAGTGTAAAATATTCGCTGCCCTTCTGCTCCAAGGCAGTGGATTAGCAGAGCATGCTTTCTTACTTCAGAAATCTCTGTAGCACTGACTACAAGCAGATAAGTCTCAAACATATGGCTCCAGACAGTAAAAGCAATTGGAGGCTCACCTGGGCTTTGCAGAAAGGGTGCAGGTGGGTTCAGAGGCAGAAGATCCCATCCTTGTCACCAAAATGTTGTATCAGTCATGCAAGGTACTCACAAACTTCAACAGGTCTTTATTCCAAAAGGGAAACCTCTTTACTAAGTTGCTGCTGCACCCTCTGTAGCTCTCTCCGCCTCTCAACTTCCTCCTCCCTCCTTCCTGTTACCTGTCCTTACAGACTCCCAGCAGCCAGTGCTCCCAGTTCTAATAATTGTAAGCAACATCTAAACACCACACCAGCTTTGCCAGTTCCATGCCCCACAGGCCTTCCCACAATGTACTGTATGTCAGAGCAGCACTCTTACGTAGGTGTAAAGGGGTCAGAACCGCAGAGAGGATCTGCTTCAGTATCACCACAGAGCTTTCAGTTGGGATGAAGTAGCTCATTTGCCACAACTCACAGCAGTGCAGCGTGAGCAGTGACATCACCCTAGTGTTATCTGTTGTGGGTGAGAGTCCCTGGCACTCTCTGAGCAGTCATTGAGCAGGCTTGTCAGCCTTATCTGAAATGCTTCCTGTTCACCCCCTCTTCAATCTGTGCACAACAATGCTGTGCAAACCGTTTCTTTCACTTGCCACTCTGACCATCTCCACTCCCTCTTGGAATCCCTCTGTTGGCTTCTGCTTAGCTTGTCTTCCAAACCCATTTCATGTTTCTTGTCCTGAAAGGCTCTGTTCATGTTAGCTTCTCTCTACCCCAATATGATCGTTGCGTCTTACACCTCCTCATCCTTCCTGCCCAATCCACATGCCAAGTCACCGCCTTTTGTTTACTCCCACTCATCTCTGTGACCATGCAGCCCCACTCCCTTCCAGACCACCACTCAGTGTTCAGTAAAATGTCCTCAACTCCTAGAAAGTCATTCTGGAAGTGCATGATTTATTATTCAATATTATCCCCCCCCCCCCTTTGTTTTGTTTCAGTTATCCAATCAGGGATCAGCAATAATACCATCTTACTTTCTGCAGGCAACCAACCATATACCACTGAATAGTCAAAATAAACAGTACATGAGCAAGCCATGGAGCCAGACCCCGCCGAGCAATTATCAATGGCTCAATCAGCATTTCTCCATTGCCTTCCATAGCGAAGATTGACAAATAGCAAATTATGAGGGCGGGGCAGGAGAGAATCTAGCTCTGAAATCACTGTTTGTTTCTTGTCATTTGCTTTGGCTCACCATTTATCTTCATTAGACTTGGAAACATAAATAATTGTTTAAGGATTAGTCATTTCAATTTGTGATGAGCCTGCAAATATTGACATATGTTTGCAAAAGATAATAGGGAAGCTTTTCTGGTCACAGCCTTGTGTGTCTCTCTTTCTCTCTCTCCTTCTTCTGTTTGTTTATTATTTTTGTTTTTATTGTTTCCCACTTCCTCTCAAAGTGTGAACTTTTGTGAAAAAATAATTGGGTTCAAGGTTTGATCACTCTTTATTTCTTTTGAAACAGAAAAAGTGGTAGACTAGCCCCCATTCGCCTTAGCAGGTGTTTCATGTTTAGTATTGTGTTATGATGCAATTCAATAAAGGATCCTCCTGCTGTTTCACAAACTGTTTTCTCCCTTTATTAACAGCTTACCAACCTTAATTTTTTATTATGAAAAATTTTGATTGCAATGTATTAGTAACAGACATTCCCTTCAGGGACAGCACAGTCAGGCCTTGGCTACACTTGCAGCTGTACAGCGCTGTTAGTTAAACCCGTGTTCGTACAGCTGAGTAGGGAAAGCGCTGCAGCCTGTCCACACTGGCAGCCGCCAGCGCAGTAACTAGCACTGACGTGGCTACATTTGCGGCACTTGCAGCTGTATTGGGAGCGGTGCATTATGGGCATTCAGGTAGCTGCAACGTGCTTTTCAAATGGGGGAGGTGAGGGGGACTTTGACAGGGAGCGTTTTTGGAAAAAGAGTGGGTTTTTGGAATCTCCACAGACTGTCAGCTCATTATTTCCACACCTCCACATCCCCTGCCTCTCTCTCAATCACTGAAAGCAAACAGCAGGGGCTTTGTTTGTTTTTAAAGAGCAGATAAAAGAGAGGAAACGGAGCCTTCCCCCCCCCCCCCCCCGCCGTTCTTCTCCTCCCCCCCCCCCTGTCTCTGTCCAAGGCAACTTTGCTGCCGGCATTCCTAACGGAGCCCCTCCCCTCTTTCCCACCCTCTGCCTGCAAAAAGTAGCTGTGGTTGTAAAGCTGTGTTTGTAGCAGCTCCAGACGGAGCTCTGAACTCCAACCCGGAAGTGCCGTTTCAAAACAAAGCAGCTTCCGGAGATCAGTAACTGCGTTGTCCTCGGCTACACTGAAAGACCAACGTTCCACCCACTTCGCAACAGTGGTTATTCCTCTCGGGGAGGTGGAGTACATGCAGCGCTGTATCTGAGGAGATACAGCATTGCACGTGCCTTGCAAGCGTAGCCAGTTAATGAGTTACAGCACTGCCGGCAGTTTTATTGCGCTGTAACTTGTAAGTGTAGCCAAGGCCTCAGTCTGCATCTTTAGTAACCTTCAAAGTTTAGCATATTTATCCCTTTTTCTCAGTTATTTCACCCTAAAATCCAGAGTAGCCATAATTTTAAGTGCTCATAACAGCCATTTCTCTCATATCCCCCATGCAGAGACTCCTGCCATTAAAGCTGCATACATAAATACAATTAAATTCACTATCTCTTCTTTATTGTCTCAGAACACCCTCAACATCTAAAGTGGCACATGTGAGTCCTTTATATAGTGGTAGTTTAACTAAGCCTGATTCTCATTTTTCTTTCATTTGTGTTACACCGATGTGACTCTATTGTCTTCAGTGGAGTGATTTTTCATTTACACCGGTAGAAGTGAGAGAATGACCCCACTGTATCTATTTCTACATTAATTTTTTGTCTCCCTTCCCTGCACTGCTCACTTTCCACAGCTTCTCTGTATTTGTTGTCATTCTGCTTGCAGTCTGCTACACTGTTCACCTTATAGTCACAGTGGATTTTTCCCTCTCTGCTTAGTCTTTTTCCCTTTTTTTTTAATCAGAGTCTCTCCCAAGCAGAACATGAACCCAATAGCAGCTAAACCTGAATCCTGCTGTCAAACGCATCGTTTTGTTAGGGGGAATGCAACATGAGTTTCCCTATCCCAAGTTTCCTGTTAGAGCCATGGCAGTAGCTGTTTGCTTTAAAAAAATGCACTCTTGTAACTTAGTTCTCTTAATTGTGTACAGTTGCTGTAACAAAGAAAATGAAGTGGGATAGGCATCCCAAAGCAGACTTATAGATACAAACAACAGTCACAATCCTAATAACACTTATACGTGTTTGTATCTTTCCTTGTGGGCGTAGTGCCAATGTATTTGTGTGAGTAAATTTAGCTACATCCACAAATGCTTGAAGGAGTGAAGTCAATAATTTCAGGTGGCCATTTGCCAATAGATTATTAGGACAATGAGAAGAAGTTGAGATTTCCCTTTTATTTGCTGCTTCAACTTTAAAGGAACCCCACAGCTTTGCTATGGAAGTGCCCTCATTTTGAACAGACTTGATTATTCAGCTCACAGTGGGCTTTTTGACCAAGTCAATTGATCTGAGATTCTCTAGCTGATAACGTTCACTTTTCCAGACATGATGAACAACCATGTGTAAAATAGTTTTTCGTATGTTTTGCCAAAGGCAAGCCAAAAAATGCAATTATTTTAACACAGGAAGTGGTGACATAGGGTTGTATATGAAGAAGCTAAAAAGATGTCTCTGCTTCTCATCAGAGTTCACACTCCCTGGTTTCCTGTATCGTTTCTGTTTATACACAAATATGCGTCTCGAGCTAATCTCACTTCCTTTGCTTCTTGTTATAATCTGTTAACAGCTTTTTAACTGCATCATGTTTCAAAAGTTTTATTTGCACAAAGTTAAAAGGAGGAGTATTGGGACTGATTTTCTTTTCACAGTTGTCTGAATCAGGAGTATTCACTGGAGTCACAAGTGCCAAACCAGAAAGAGAGAGAGATAGAGAGAGAGAGAAGAATCAAGCCCCAGTATAAATATCAAAGATAATTACTGTGTAAGATTTTGTAAGATCTGTTAGTCACTCAGATGTCTTTGGATTTGGCAGGTTTGGAGGCCGGAATGTCACCTGGTGTTAGTCAGTGTAGCTCCAGTGAAGTCAATGGAGTGACATCAATTTATGTCCGCTGAGGATCTGGCCTATGATCATTAAAACGATCTCTGTTGCCAATATAAGAAAGCTATTGCTGTGTTGTGGAGGGATGCACTTAGTATGATGTGCTTCTGATGAGCCCAGAGATTGCTGCTGGTTGGAGTGCTCAGTCAGTTGATAAGCTGTTCACTAGCATTAAAAAATTTTTGGTTGATTCAGGTGCTGTTCCATAATGGGTCGATACTAGCTCCTTTTCTGGCTGTGTATCTGAGCACTGAAGATGAGCTCTACTTTTTGCTAGGATGCTCTAGGACAGGGGCTGGAAAAGAGTCTTCTAAGAAGCAGCACTTGTCAGAATGTTACCTTGTTGGACTCAAGTGTTATCTTCAGAAAACAAATACCTTGTGGGTTGAGCAGACAAGCGGTATTGATCTTACCTTTTTTATTTCTTCCCTGTCCATATTTACAGGTATCTTCTTGATCTGTGTGTTTATTATATAAGGGACAAGGGAATTCTCCCTGGACTTTGGTTTTTAGGGTCCCTGGAACTGATGAAGCCATGTTATCTATCCTTCAGTTAAGAGAAACTCCTGAGACTGATAAAACCAAGGATTTAGATAAAGCTCTGCCCTGTGGCCATCTAGACACATGGAAATGAAGCCTTGTTTCTAAAAGCTAGAATGAAAAATAGATTGTTGTTTTATAAAATGATATCTATCAACCAAAAACATGGAGATTGCAAGAGACAAATTAGAAAATGCTTGAGTGCTAGAGAGACTGAGGCGTATAAATGTATCTTTGAGATGAAAGATAATGTACCCAATACCCATCACCTAAGTAGGTTTTACCTTGGTAAATCTTGTGGGGTTTGTTTTGTTTAAAGATACGCTCTAGTTCAAACAGGAATTATTTGAGGGAAGGTCTATGGCCCGTGTTATCCAGGAGTTCAGACTAGATGATCACAATAGTCCCTTCTGGCCTTGGAATCTATGAATCTATGCTCCTTTGAGCCAAATCCCCAACTAATGTAAATTGGCTCCATTGGCTTCAGCTAAGGATCTGGCCCAATGACTTCAAAGTAGTTACTCATATTTCTCACCAGTGTGAGAGGAAAATCAGCCCCTATGAATATCTGCATATCAAGTTTAAATCTGTGGAAAATAATATCCGAAGTAGAACTCTCAGGAATCTGGACTGCCCGGCTGGTAATGAAGGAATTGATCCTCATCAATTTCGCAAATACAGGGCCAGAATCAATGAAGCTCTGCCATTTTACACCAGCTGAGCAGCTGGCCTATTGTGATTAGAGAATCTTTGACTGATTGGCTACTGAGGTTTGATGCCCTCAAATTTTTACTCAGAGCCTCAAAAGGAGAGGTTACATACATGTACAGCAACTGGAGTCCAAAATCTTTTGTCCTTATGGGTGCTCCGCCAGTACGATGTGTGCACACCCATGCACTCCTGATCAGAGAGTTTCATCAGTGGCCACACCTGTGTTGTACATATCATCATGCTCCATTGCGTAGGTGTGTATGTAGGGAGGGATGGTAAGGAACCCCTCCTTTTCCTTTGAATTATTATCTTTATGAGAGCTCCATGGTAGGAGACACTCATGCAGTATTTCAACATAAAGGCAGGTGCTAAAGAATTGGATGCAGCATCGTTTAGAGAACAGCATCACCGAAGACCATATCCAGCTTGGAAGTAGGTAGGATAACATAGTGCTTGGAGAACATGTGAACAGAGGACCAGTTCACAGCCCTGCAGATGTCTGTGATGGGTATGCTTTTAAGAAGGACTACTGAAGAGGACTAGCCCCTGGTGGAATGGACAGTTACTGTTGGAGGAGGATGCACCCGAGAAGCTTTGTATCAAGCTGAAATGCATCCAGAAATCCACTTTGAGTCTTTGAGTTGAAATCAGCTGACCATTCATTCTGTCAGCGAAGGAGCTAGAGACTGGGGAAAGCCCTGAAGGGCTCCAGTTCTATTGAAGTGAGAGGCAAGGGTATGGAGGATAGCCTCTTCCCTTGAGGAACAAAGCTTGGGATAAAATGCTGGCAGTCGAATGTCCTGACTGAAATGGAATTCTAAGGAGACCTGAGGCAGGAAGTGAGGATGGGGATACAAGATCACCTTATGAATGCAGATCATAAAGTGTGGGGAAGGTCAGCCAAGAACACGCTCTAGCTCTTCTACCTTTCTGGTCAAAGATATGGCTACAGGGAACAAAGTCTGGAAGGACAGATGGAAGAATGAATCGCTACCCATAGGTTCAAATGGAGGATTCCTTAAGCGGTTAAGAGCTAGGTTAAGTTTCCAAGGAAGGGTAGGTTCTTTGATTTGAGGAAATAGGTAGACAAACCCTTAAGGGACCGAGTTGTTGTTGGGTACATGAAAACAGAAAACTCTTCAATGGGTGGGTAGTGGCAGCCAGGTGTACTCTAACTGAGCTGACTAACAACCCTTGCATCTTTAAATTCAGCAGGTAGTCAAGTACATTTGTGAGGCAGGACTCAGAAGGTGATGTGGATCTTTGGGTACACGAGGTCTGGAAATGTTTCCACTTTTGCTGGTAAGTTTCCCTGAGGCAGTTTTCTACTGCCCAGGAGAAAGGATTTGATTTTAGGAGAGCAGTCCAATTCTATAACTGAGAACCATTGAGTAGTTAGGCCTGGAGGTGCAGAGGTTGGGATGGATCATAGTGCTGGTGTCAGGAGATCTGTTCTGAGAGGAAGGCAGAAAGTCATTTGCAGGGGGAGGCGAATTCAATTTGGGAACCGTGCTTGTCTTGGCCAGGGTGATGCTAAGAGAATAGCTACTGCTTGCTCTTGTTTCAGTTTGTTCAGGACCTTGAGAATCTATGGTAAAGGGTAAGGTGTACAAGGAGGTCCAAGGCCTTGGGATGAGCAGGTGTCCCCCACAGAGTTAAATCATACCACCTGCTTGAGTAGAATCATTGGCACTTACAATTGGATGGCAATGCAAAGAGATCTACCTCTGGGAGACCCCCATGACAGGCAAAGTTCTGAAAGATCAAGCTCAGGGAATCTGCTACAGTGTTTTGTAGACCTGGAAGGTAGACCACCAAGATGTCTATGCAGTGGGAAATGTACCAGTTCCACAGTTTTAGTGATTCTGCACATAAGGATTGGAATCTTGCTCCCTCTTGATGATTTACGTGGTACATTGCTGCCCTGTTGTTGAGCAGCCCTTGATGTTGCAAAGGAAGTACTGATACCTGTAGCAAGCTGCCCTACATTCCAGAATGTTGACATGGAAAAATGCATTGGAGTCTATTTGCCCAGTGGAGTCTTGGAAACAGGAACCCCAGCTCAGGAGGAGGTGTCTGGGGTGATGACCCTTGATGGCAGCAGATGCAAAAAGGGGACTTTCACATAAATCTTGTGAGGATCCTTCCACCAGTTGAGAGAGTTGAGAACTCTCAGGTATGGCCACTCACTTGGAAAGAATGTGTTGGCCAGGC
Organism: Chelydra serpentina; assembly: GCA_037349315.1. Lineage (NCBI taxonomy): Eukaryota > Metazoa > Chordata > Testudines > Chelydridae > Chelydra > Chelydra serpentina. The sequence continues at coordinate 4,880,041 of JBAIAC010000023.1, forward strand.
CTGAAGACATGAGCCAGACATGAAGACATGAGCCAGGCCTGAAGACATCGAAGGTGTACTCTTGCCTGGGGTGTTATGAATGTGCAGGGCAACATGTGGCCTGTTAGCTGAAGGCAAGCCCTTGCTGTGGATTGTGAGTTCTGCTGTAGTGTGGAAGTGAGACTGACCATCGGGGTGAACTGGTCCACGGGTGGGTAGACTCTGGTAGTTGAGGAGTCCAGAGTGGCTTCGATTAAGTCTATGTTCTGTACCAGTGTTATTATAGATTTCTCCAGGTTTAGATGAAGATTTAGGGAGTGAAAGAAGTCAAGGGCCTTTCTGGCTGCCAACTGGACCTTGAGGAAAGAATGACCCTTGAGGAGCCAATTGTCCAGACAGGGGAAGACAGTTATTTTCCACTGATGCAGGTGAGCTATAATAACAGAGAAGACCTTTGTAAAGACCTGCAGGGAAGTTGAAAGACCAATGTGGAGGACAGGATACTGATTAAGCTCTATGCTGCTGCTGAAATGTAGGGAGCATCTGTGGGATGGGTGCATAGCTATATGAAAGTACACATCCCGGAGGGCAATGAACCAATCCCCAAGATCTAAGGATGGAATTATCGTTGCTAAAGTTACCATCCTGAAATGCTGCAAAAGGATAAAGGTATGAAGTCCAGGATCAGCTGCCATCCTCCCTTTCTCTTGGGAACCAGGAAGTACCCGAAACAGAACCCCCTTCCAGTGAATCTGGTAGGGGACTGGCTTTATTGTCCCCATAAACTGGCGAGATTGAACTTCTTGCTTTAGGAGACCCTTGTGAGAAGGTTCCCTGAAAAGGGATAGGAAAGAGAGATGGGAGGGAGTGAATGAAATGGAATTGGATGGACTATTCCATTGAAACCACCTGTAGGATGTGATGAGCTCCCAGGCAGGTAGAAATGGGGGAGAGAGGGCCCAAAAGGTGTGTGGAGAGTTGTTTCAGGCAGCACGAGATCCAGAGAGAGTACGGTTGATAACCCTCAACCAATCTGTCAAAATGGTCATTTGGAAGAAGTCATGGACTGTGAAGTTTCCATCAAGGTAGGCCCCTTTTTATGAGGTCAGAACCTCTTTCTGGGGGGTTCTGCAGATCTCATGTAGATGTGGAATTGCACTGGATTAGCAGGCTGAACCATCTGTGATTTGCTAAATCGTCTCTTTGCTGCAAGTGTATAGCTCCAAAGCAGTTGCAGAGTCACCCAAAACTGGACAGCAGCTGATAAGTAACTTTTTCAGCCCAGGAGGTCCAGCCATTTTAGCTCCTTTTCTGAGCGGGTTAATTTGGAGTGAGCTTGCTGGGCTCCTCTCATGGGCTGCATCCATTACCAAGGAGTTGGGGGAAGGATGGGAGAAAAAGTATTCCAGCTCCTTGGTTGGACTCCTTGGTAAAGAATAATTTTGTTGGCCCTCTTGCAGGTGGACAGGATGATATCAGGTATCTGCCATACCATACAAGCTGGTGACCATAAAGCCTCATTATTAGGTAAGGCAACCTTACCGTGGGGTTGGAATGAAGAATGTCCATCAAGAACTGCTGAATTTCCTGTACTTTCTCCAAGAGGATCTGGCGAGATTCTGCTATTTTTTTCATCAGGTACTGAAAAGTCCTGAAATCATCAGTTTAGAACTATAGTCAGGGCATAACGACTTCATCAAGGGAGGAAGAGAACTTATTGGATGGATAACTGTTAGCGCTTGGTCCTCTGGGATTTCTTCTTGGGGAGGAGGTTCCTATGCTACTAATAGCTGTTGCAGTATCAGTGTCTACTGATCCATATGGGCATCTTATGGGAGGATAATACTGATCACCATAAGGAGCCCTCAAGTTCCGGAAAGCCCACTGCAATGGCGCATAAGGAAAAGGTCTCTGGGGTGTTCCTGCCAGGGATGACAGATGTCTGCTGGATTCTGGGATCTCCTACTCAGGAAATACCTCCAGTGAAGGAGGTTGGTATGGGAAGGAGGTAGAGTCCTGGATAGAAACTTCTGAATCAGAGGCGATAGCCTCTCTTGTGTCCAATGGAGGAGTTCCAGGCATTTATACAGGAAGTCGTATTGGTATTGGTGGCCGAGAAAGGTCTGGCTATGGAGTTGGTACCCAGTGGTCGACATCTCGTACCTCTTAGGAGGGGAGATTCTGGTTTCCTCATAACTCGGAGCTCTGAATGATCCAATGGAGGAGCTCCAGGCATTTATACAGGGGACTGCAGAGCTTGGCGAATGCTCAGCAGGAGCGTGAGATGGCACTGGGCGTGGTGCACTGGTATGGGAAGAGCAGTACCAGAGATGGTGCATAGGCACTATGGTCCATGCACTCTGTGTGATTGTGACTCTAGGAGGGCAGTACTGGAGCCTTTGAAGAATGCTTCTCAGAGTCCTTGCTCCTGGAGGAGTCTCTTTGTCTGGGGTTCTCAGTATCTTGTACCAAGAAAGTGCTTCTTGGTGTGGTTTGCTCGACTTGTTGATGTGAGGTGTACCAGAAGACTTCTTGCTGGGTACTGGCCCTTTGGTGCTGGAGCTGGCAAAAGCCTCCATGCTACCCATACTAGGACATGAGGTCTCTTTGTTTCCAGTCCTGAGATGTGACGTCCTCCTTTTTCTGGAGTCTCTTTCCAGGGAATGTGTTTTTTATTTTCCTTTTTGAATGCTATATTTCCAAAGCTGCCCCACGGCCTCTGATAGTCAATGGTCTGGCCCAATAGTCTGATATGCAGGGGGAGAAAAAAGGGGGAGTCGGACCCCATGGGCCTCAAGTAGCACTCCATAAGAGAAGCTTCATTCTATCCTTCCTCAGCTTGAGAGATCTGTTCTTAGACCAGGTGCATACATTGCCTTTTGAAGGTATGTGGGAATGTCTGTGGCAGTGGAAAAGACCTGCAGCACTAGGTCTAAGTAGTATAACCTCAATAGTATTCATCACCATGTATTTTTGACAGGTTTCCACGCCCTATTTAGGGCTTATGTACCGCCCTCCGTTCCCGTTGGTGTCAAGGTTTGGCGCCATCAGCCATTTTGGAAAAAAAATGGATTATTTTTTAGGTTTGAGTAGGGGGAATGTTGCATGATTGTGCTTTGATACATTTGGTTGATTGCTTAGAGAAAAGGATTGAAAGAATAGAGTGAGAGAGCTTAAAGATTAAAAAAGAAAGCTTTGGTAAGGTTTAGAGGGGGAAAAAAGGAAAGAAAGATTGTTTGGCTAAGTTTAGTAAGGAGAGGTGTTTTTAAAGGACTAATTTGGTATGTTATTAAAGAATATTTGTTTTGATATAAATGTAAAAGGTGTATTAAATATAAGGGTAGGTTAAGAAAAAAGCATTTAAAAAGAGTTAAATAAAAGAAACATCTAAAGGAAACTGTTTAGTAAGCACATGGTAAAAATATAAAGGCTGGTTAAGAAAGAAACATTTAAAATGTTAAATATAAGGGTAGGTCAAGAAAAGAGCATTTAAAAATATTAAATAATATTGAAAAATAGGTTAAAAAGAACACACATGGCCAAAAAAGGGAATTTACTAAAGCAGAGACTGTTTAGTAAGCATGTGGTAAAAAGTATAAAGGGAGGTTAATAGAAAAGCATTTAAACTATTAAATACAAGGATAAGTTAAGAAAAGAGCATTTAAAAAGAGTGAAATAAAAGAGAAACATAAAGATAAGTTAAAAGAGAGAACAGTGCAAGAAAAGGGAAAAGAAAGCCCCTTTGCAAATGGCAAAGATAAACAACACATGGTTGAGTCAGAGAGAGAGAGAGAGAGAGAGAGAGAGAGAGAGAGATCTTACCCTTCCAAGTGTTCCTGGGGAAAGAGGCTACCTCCCAGGTTCACAGCCTCTCAGGCTAGTTATTGCCACCTTTGGATTGGACCAATCAGCTGCTGTTCTACAGCTGCATCATAGAATACATTTTCCTGAACAAGTCCTATAGTCCCAAGATTTTTAAACAAGTGCCATCTCTCTCTCCTCCCTCTCCCCACTGCACTTTAACTGCCTTATTGTTATCTAAAAATAAATACCCCAAGCATCGTTCCCGCCATGTAGCCCTTTTACATAGGTGCTTTAATAAAGTTTAAAACCATAAGTCCTTAGTAACTAACAATTTTTAAAAGTTTTCCCCTACGTTTTAGACTAACATTGGTTATATTTTAGAGGACATGTAGCATTTGAAGATGTAGCAAAGCCCCTGTTAGCAAAAGCAGCGTCTGTGAGTCAGTGGATCAGAGATAAAAAGGCTGCTTCTTCCACCACTTTTTAACAAATAGAGGTGAACGTTATATTAAGTTTTGTAAAGGAATAAACACTTTAAAAGACAAGCCTATATGAAGACACATCCCTTTATTTACAGGTGTGTTTCAATAAAATAGAGCATGGAAAACACCCCAGGTTTAAAACCACAGGACCTTAGTAACAGACAGTTTATATTCCCCTTATTCTGTAAACCAATGGATCAGAGAGAAGAAGTTTGTTTCTTCCCACACATTTTAACAAATACAGGTGACAGTTATATTAAGGCTTGGAAAGGAATAAACACTTTAAAAGACGAGCCTATATGAAGACACATTCCTTCATTTAGCACTTTTGCATATGGTTTAATAAAAAGTTAGCATGCAGAAACATCCCAGGGTTAAAAACATAGAGAACTGGTTTATAAAAGTAACTTATAGTGATAAAAAGGTTTCCCCCTATGTTTAGACTAACTAAAAGCATGCTTTTTCAGGAAAGTCACTGTTTGCAAAAACAGTGTCTGTGAGTCAGTGGATCAGAGATAAGAAGGCTGCTTCTTCCCCCACTTTTTAACAAATACAAGTGAAAGTTGGGGGGAAAGGTCAAGGGGCAGGGTTGTTCTTCAGATAGGCTATTTCTGAGCAGTAGCGTAGCCGGGGCGGGGGGAGCGGAGGTAGCGGCCGTTCCTCCTCTCAGCAGAAGCGGCGCCTTAAAAAGAAGCAGCGCCTTTTTTTAAAGGGGGAGCAGAGTTAAAAAAAGGCGCCGCTTCTTTTTAAGGCGCCACTTCTTGCACTCACCCGGTGGCGCTCCAGCTGTTTGACAGCACTTCGGTGGCGGGTCCTTCACTCGCTCCAGGTCTTCGGCAGCAGGTACCACCGAAGACCCGGAGCGAGTGAAGGGACGGGATCTGCCACCGAAGTGTTGCACCGAACAGCTGGAGCACCGCCGGAGTGCCACCGGGTGAGTACAAGGGGAGGCGCCTTTTTTTAGCTCCGCTCCCCCTGTGCTCTGGACCTGGCTACACCACTGTTTCTGAGCTTCATGAAGTCACAAAGTGACAGTTTTTGTCTTTTACACTCAGTATGTGGAATAAAATACTTGTTATAACTTTCACAAAGTGTCTTTCAATGCAACCTCACCATTTGTTAAAACTTTAACAGCATTTTAAAAGTTAGGAAAGAAGTCTGTGTGAAAAAAACAAGCAAACTGAAGGGGTGACCTCTAGAGCATTACTAAGGCAGACTATAGTGCATGGATCACTGGCTCGCCTAATTAGTCTTATCTGTTTTGAAAATGTAGAAAAAGCCACAGCTCCAGTCTGTGATGTATTATTTTAATAAACTCTATGGACCCAAAACAAACACAGGAGCTTGTACCTGTGTCTCAGCACATGGGTTGCAGACATTTAAAAACAAAGACATTCTGATAATAGCAACAGAAAAATTCATACTTAAATCTAAAAGTCCTAAGAAAATGAAAGCTTAATATAACTTTCACATGGATTTGTTAAAAAGTGGGGAGGAAAATAAACTTCTTCTGATCCACTGGATTACAGAATAAAGGGAATATAAACTAGCTGTTATGAAGGTTCTGTGGTTTTCACTCTGGGGTGTTTCTGGCATGCTAGTTTTTTATTAAAACATATGCAAAAGTGCTAAATGAAGGGATGTGTCTTCATATAGGCTTGTCTTTTAAAGTATTTATTCCTTTCCAAGCCTTAATATAATGGTCACCTCTATTTGTTAAAAAAGTGGGGGAAGAAGCAATCCTCTTCTCTCTGATCCACTGGCTTACAGATGCTGTTTTTGCTGCACCTTCAAATTGTCATCACTAAAAGCATAGGGAAAAAGTTAAAAAAAATTTTTTTGTTAGTAAGGGTTTGTGGATTTAACCCTGGGCTGTTTCTGCACGCTTGTTTTTTATTAAAGCACATGCAAAAGTGCTAAATAAAGGGCTGTGTCTTCATATAGGTTTGTCTTTTCAAAACAGTAGCATAGCCGGGGGGGAGCAGCCGCTCCCCCACTGAGCACAAGTAGCGCCTTTTAAATTTTTTGGCACCTTTTAAATTACTCACCCGGCAACGCTCCACCTGTTCGGTGGTGTGTTTGGTGGCGGGTGCCACCGCAGACCTGGAGCGAGTGAAGGACCCGCTGCCGAAGTGCCGCCGAACAGCTGGAGCGCTGCCGGGTGAGTACAGGGGGGTGGTGCCTTTTTTTAGCTCTGCTCCCCCTGTACTCTGCACCTGGCTACGCCACTGTTTCAAAAGGTTTGTAATTTCTTTACAAAACTTAATAAAACTGTCACTTGTACTTGTTGAAAAGCAGGTGAAGAAGCAGCCTTCTTAGCTCTGATCCACTGACTCACAGATGCTGTTTTTGCTAACAGTGGCTTTGCTGAAAAAGCATGCTGCTTCAAATTGTCCTTACTAAAAATGACCAATGTGGAAAACTTTTAAAAATTGTTTGTTAATAAGGACTTATGGTTTTAACCTTTATTAAAGCACCTATGTAAAAAGGCTACATGGCGGGAAAGATGCTTGGGGTCTTTTTTTAGATAACAATCAGGCAGTTAAAGTGGGGTGGGGGAGAAGGAGGGGAGAGAGATGGCTCTTGTTTAAAAATCTTGGGACTACAGGATTGGTTCAGGAAAATGTATTCTATGATGCAGCTGTAGAACAGCAGCTGATTGGTCTGATCCAAAGGTGGAGATAACTAGCTTGAGGGGCTGAGAACATGGGAAGTTGCCTCTTTCCCCAGGAAGAGTTGGAAGGGTAAGATCTCTCTTTCTCTGACTCAACCACGTGCTGTCTATCTTTGCCCTTTGCAAAGGGGCTTTCTTTTCACTTTTCTTGCCGTGTTCTCTCTTTTAACCTATCTTTATTTGTTTCTTTTTTTAACTCTTTTTAAATGCTCTTTTCTTAACCCACCCTTATATTTAGTACACCTTTTACATTTATCTCGCAATTTTTTATTGTTTAATAACATACCAACTAGTCCTTTAAAAACACCTCTCCTTACTAAACCTAACCAATCTTTCTTCTCTTTAATAACCTTTCTTTCCTTTTTTCCCCTCTAAACCTTACCAAAGCTTTCTTTTTTTAATCTTTAAGCTCTCTCACTCTATTCTTTCAATCTTTTTCTCTAAACAGTCAACCAAATGTTTCAAAGCACAAACACACAACATTCCCCCTATTCAAACCTAAACAATAATCCAATTTTTTTTTTAAATGGCCAATGGCACCAAACCTCGACACTAATGGAAATGGGAATGGAGGGCGGGACATAAGCCCTAAATGGGGCGTGGAAACCTGTCAAAAACACATGGTGATGAATACTATTGATGTTATACTCCTGGTCTGGGAGGGTTTGACACCTGAGCCATGGCATAACCTGAGCAGACAACAAAGTTCAAGTGCTGAAGGCCCTGAGCATGGAAAGAAGGGATTGGGAGAGACCTCCTCCTTCTCAAAAAAGAACATGCTGAGAAGCTGGAGCGGGCACCCCAATGCTTCAACTCGAGCCGAGGGCAATTGAGAAAGAGCTGGGGAGGCAGCAGATCCACCCCTGCTACTGGAGCGAAAGGATGTGTATGTAGGGCACATGTGTATGTAGGGGGAGGGATAGCTCAGTGGTTTGAGCATTGGCCTGCTAAACCCAGGGTTGTGAGTTCAATCCTTGAGGGGGTCATTTAGGGATCTGGGGCAACAATTGGGGATTGGTCCTGCTTTGAGCAGGGGGTTGGACTAGATGACCTCATAAGGTCCCTTCCAACCCTGATATTCTATGATTCTATGTGCGGACCCACACGCACCGCTGATCAAAATCGCCAATCAAGACTGCACAGAAGCACGCACATTCTACAGTGGAGCACCCACAGGGACAATAACTTGAAGAAGAATTGATGGTAACAAAGAAGAGGGCCATGGTGGTGGGTGCGTGACCCAGGAGATGACCATTATGATTATCTTTCTATTAGGGAGGCAGTGTGATCCAGTGACTAGGGTACTGGACTGGGTGTCTCTTCCTAGCTTTGCCATTGAATAGCTGTGCGAACTTGGGCAAATCATTTTAGCTCTCTTTGCCTCAGTTTCCTCATCTGTGAAATAGGAATAATGATACCTTCCTTTGTTGAGTACTTTCAGAGGAAAAGTTAAATATTTTTAGTGTTTTTATTGTTGTCAATAATGTTGGCAGAGCTAAGTAAGGAGTACATGGGAACTTCAAGGAAGAGGGTGGGCTCCTACAGGAAGAAGATAGCAGGAAACAGTAGCTGAAAAAGAAAGGGGATCAGTCCCAACTGTTGTAAATACTCAAAATGCTTGTATGTCCTTTGCATCATTAACAGCTTTATATATATATATATATATATTCCCTGGAGACTAGGGAGGGTGGCTACAGGTTAATTGGAGCACCTGCAGTCAATTAAGGCCCTCTCAGGAACCTAATAAAACCCCCCTGCTTCAGGCAGACAGAGAGGAGGAGGAAGGAGAGAGGACTGGAGTTTGGAGGGGTGCTGTGAGACTTGAACCATTAGAGAACTGAAGTAAGGGAGACCCTTCCCCAGTGTCTAAGGACTGAAGGTACCTCACCCAAGGTGGAAGAGGGTAAGAACCCACAGGGGTTGAGAGGGGCTGGGACGCAGAGTGAGGAGAATACCCAGACCCCTCCCCCGCTTCCCTCCTTTACCCACTTCCTGGGCCACTAGCGGGGCCCTCGGCACCCCAAGAGCAGGGGCAAAGGGTGGTATCTTAGCTCCGCACCAAGAAAAGCGCAGAACCCAGCATACTAATATCGGTCATCTTGTCACAATATATATATATATGAGAGTGTGTGTATGTATGTATGTAAAGCTGTTAATGATGCAAAGGACATACAAGCATTTTGAGTATAAACACCATTCTTGAAGGATTTGTCTGACAAAGCATCAGTGTACACATGAATCTATTTGCCTTGTGACTGATACTGTTGGATGGTCTTTTCCTCGGTTTTACTTAGTGTAGCCAAGTCTGTGTGTTCTTGGAGCAAGGTTCCAAAAGGGAGAGATTTACTAAATAGATAAATTTAGTAAATAGAGATTTACTAAAGTAAATATGTTCATGTGGAAGAATTACAGGCCAGACAAGCTCCTTCATGCACTCTACCCTCCTAACATCATCAGATGCTTCCATTTCTTCAGTAGCCTTTACACACCTTTTGAAATAAGATGAATGTTTCAGGCTTGATTTGGTTTTCCAATTCCTGAACAGTAGTATGTGATCAGGGAGGTGAAGCATATTCAAGTATCAGGCAAACTATCAAGCACTATGTTGTTTTCAGTGTCCTAACATGAACCCCAATTGATGCTGGCAATACATTGAAGAAGATTCAGTCTCTTCTTTGCTATGGCTGCCATTTTTATGACTTGTGGTCCAAACCTTTGTTCTGTGCATCCCAGCTTCCTCTCAGTGGCAATGCCTTCTCCATCCAATGTCAATTTCATACTGTAGTTGCATCTCTTACAGTTTGTGGTAAGGTAGATGGACTTTGTTTTTGCTAGATTCAGCTGTAATTTGTTTCTTTGCCCATCTAATTACAATTCCCAAGGCCTCATTCAATTAATTCTTCAATACATCTGTTTCATGACCTGCGATATGCAGTGCAATATCATCTGCATGTGTGCATACAAATGATTTCAACTGGCCTGACAGTCTGGAGGAGTTCAGCCAGAAAAGAAGAGGACTTAAAACTGAGCCCTGAGGAACTTCTGCTCTGAGTGCCCTTATCTTCAAAAAAGTACCCCTTTTCCTGTACTATAGGAAATTTCTCATTCAGAGGCATATTTTCTTGAATACCAAGAGATCCCAAATGACTCCATCAATAATAGGCTGACTGAAGGCCACCAGTAGGTCTGTGGTTGAGTGCAAGGGCCTGTAAGCCATTTGGGTAGGGTCTATTTTTCCTTCTATTAGAACCCACCATAGAAGCCTTGATTGTATCATTCTTTCCATTATCTTAGAGAGGTGACAAGTTAAAGATATAGGCCAATAGCTGCCCAGTGAAGAGGAATCTGTGTCTGTCTTCCAAAGCCAAACAATAACTGCTTACTTCCACCATTTAGATATCTCCCTTTTGTCCACAATTAGTTTATGATGTCCAACAACTTGGTTTTAGCCTGCTTGCCCAAGTGCTTTATCATATGGCCATAGGTATGGTCCAGTCCAGGAGTTGCTTGGTTTGAGCTTCTCTATTGCATCATCTAACTCAGATAGGAAAAGGATATTTCTGAGGCCAGGATACTCAGCAGTATCTGTATGCACATTTTAATATTTAGATTACTGGGAATTCCCATGCAATGTATGCTGACGACCTCTGTGCCTGACACATCAAACAAGTTAAAATTGATTATTTTTATTTATATTGTGGTAATGTGTAGGAACTCCAGTCAGGCACTATTGTGCTAGGTATCGTACAAACATAAAACAAAATGATGGTGCCTTTCCCAAAGAGCTTACAATCTAAGTAGAACAAATATCTGCATCTTTACTACCAATACTGTATATTTTTGCAGAGGTTCAATGTAATCATAATATAGCTCTTTATTATATAAATCCATGTCAATGGGCTGAGTATCATTTAACATTAAGTATCAGAGGGGTAGCCGTGTTAGTCTGGATCTGTAGAAGCGACAAAGGGTCCTGTGGCACCTTATAGACTAACAGAGGTATTGGAGCATAAGCTTTCGTGGGTGAATGCCCACTTCTTCGGATGCAAGCAGTGCAGTGCAAGTTCTCTGCTCGCATCCGAAGAAGTGGGTATTCACCCATGAAAGCTTATGCTTCAATACCTCTGTTAGTCTATAAGGTGCCAGGACCCTTTGTCACATTTAACATTAAGACTCACCTAGAACAACTAACTATCTTCCTTGTTTTAATATGTTGCCTGTAATAGCTTGTTGCCTGCTTTTTAAGGCAGGCTACAAGCTGTGCAAGATCCTGGTCACATCCAGAACAGGGGGATTCTGGGAGTTGTAGTTTCCAGGCCACATGAGAGCTATAGACCTGTAAGTCAGGCATAATGGGAAGGGAAACTATAAAGGCAGGTCTGCTGTGTGAAGAGGGTCATTAGGGAGGGAGAAAGACTTGCTGTTGGCTGTGTGTCATTAGGGAGGGAGAAAGACTTGCTGTTGGCTGTGTGTTGTGATAAGCCAGGGAAGGGAAAATGGCATCTACTGAAGGGAAAACGGCAAGTGCTCTGAGTTTTGTCAACTTTGGAAGAAGCCTGTGAAAAGGGCCTAGATTGGAGGCCCAAGGTATGCGCACACGTAAGGAAAAGAAATGCCTAGGAGGGAGAAAATTGTGTGGTCTTTGAGTACTGAGCCTGGCTGGGTATGGCAACCGGAGGTTTTCCTGGAATACCTGGAGGAGGGGCAAAATGTATTGGGGATGGCATGAGGTCAGAACAGACAACTATTCCACTGGGCTGGAGCCATAGAAGGGAGAAGGTGAGCTCTACATTGGCTTTGGTGGACAGAGAGTATTACTGTGTACCCTAGAGAGAGAAGAAGGCTGATGCAACCTTGACAGAGAACTGTGACTCAGTGTGAAGGTGCACAAAGCTTTGGAGGGAAGCTGGTAGCCCAGAATGAGGATGGGTGGAGGATTGCTGAGGGGGCAGCTCTTGTACTATGGGGCTATTAAAACCCTGGAACATGTGGTTTGGTTTGACCAGAAGGCTAGATTATCCTGCCAGAGAGGGAAACTGAGGTGTGGCTGCCTTACCCTGACAGAAAGGTAGGTTGTGGCTATATTGTTGTCAAGGCTGATTCCCCACTCTGGCACTTTGAGTGCAGAAGGTGGGGGCTCGCAAGGATTCTAAAAATTAATACTGGCCACTCCAGGCTTGTATTAAACTCCCAAGGTTGCAGCTTTTCTCTGACCTTGGATGGGTAGATGCTGCCACCACCTAAGTGCAAACATCCCTTTGAGAAACCAAGAAGGCGAACCTGGGAATTCCTTCCTGGCTGGCCTCAAGCCCTTTCACCCCCCCGCTCTGGGGAGGAACTGAGAAAGAAAACAAAGGAAATCAGCTGTTGCCACCAGCTAATTAAACATGTGCACAAACCTCTTAGGACACAAAATCCAATCCTGTTTTCAAAAAGGTAAAATTTTATTTAAAAAAAAATACATTTGAAAACTCAGGCTATTGCTACATTTAAAAAACCCACTTACAAGAATTAAACATCACGAATAACCTTCTTGAGGTCCAGTTTGAAGGTTACAAGCAAAAGAAAATTGTTTGGGGTTAGCACAGAGGAGTGCTATAAAAAAGCCATAAAAAAATAAACAGAGATAAACCTAACCACATCTTCTTACTTAGCATTTCCTGATTTGCGTACATATCTGGGGTATTGAATGAGTAGTTTCTAGGTATGATTGGATGATTTTTCATACCAGGCCAAAGCTCTTACAAGTATCACTGCTCTGTCCCTTCTTCCCAAGAACAGACAGACAAAGGGGAAGTTTCTCTCCCCCCCCCCCGCCCATTTTAAAAAGTTCTAGCTTTCCTATTGGTTCTTTTGGTCAAGTGCCCACTCTCTTCCTTTTACCTATGCAGGGAGACTTTTTAACCCTTTACAGGTAAAGCAAGTAGAGAGCAACTACTAAGAGGGATTTTATAACTAACTGGCTGGCTGGGTGTCCATAAAAGGGAGCTCCCCCCGCCCCCTTTTCATTCATCACAATTGTCATTGTGACCATTTGGTTTGCTTTGCTTTTGGTTAAGGCCTATTTTTCCTTTGGAGCCCTGCCTCATTGCATATTCCTTTTAGATCAACCTATGAACACTGAATGAAAAATTCTACTCGGGTTTCTTAAGCGCTGTTCACAGAGCAATCTGGTCATTGAGAGATTGTTACTTGAAACAGACACTTATTATTAAAGAGCAGTAGGCATGCATGGGCTCTATTATTTGAACCCTTATAACTCAATTAAAGCAAACTATATATATGGGGTGTACATCCAAATCCTGAGCCCATTGTTGAGTGACAACTCCATTGTTACTCAGGCAAACTTCCACTGAAGTCCATGTAATAGTATTGAATTTGGCCAAGAAATTCCTAAATATATATTTATCCATTGGTGACTTTAATTATCTTCACTTATTTGTTTATCCAGGATCCCAGCACAAGAATCCTACACTTTTCCTTTATTAACAAACATTTCTCATCTTTTGCCTCAGCTGTAAGCTTTTCCAATGTACTGTGTGTTTCAAAAGCAATTATAGTACCTGTAGTAGTGCAGTGTTTTATAGTAAGTGCTTCTGGAGCTGTCTGTCTACAGAGCATACTTTGCTTTCATACACTAGTCAATAGTACTTGACAAATTCTTCCATTAGAGCCAGCTACTAAGGCAGAAAAGTAACACAAATAGTTCTGTTTTGTACCTTGAGTGCATTCAATTTCTCATTTGTGGGACTAGAAAATAACCATACATCAACACAAGTTGTTTGTCCCCTCCCCCACTAAAAAGTCAGTGGGTTTAAGGCCTGGTTTTTAGAGCAGTTGAGCTCCACAGGTCTGCTCAAAGTCAGTAGGAGCTGCAGGTACTCAGTATCAGACCTTACTTTTACATGAGAATGTGCATTAGATATGACAACCATGTGTTGGCATGAGAATGTAAGCAGCCCTGTAGCAAGGCTGCTGACTCACAAGCGGCGCCTCCTGCCAGTCAGTCTGGGAATTAGCTTATCCAGCTCAGGAGCCCCTTCCTCTGGCCAGTTTCTCCCTGCCCTTACCTGCCTCTCTGCAGTCCCTTTATCTCCACCCCGTGTAGGCCTCACGTACCTCCCAGACTACGGTGCCCATCACCTTGGGGTGTTGCACCTCACTCAGGGAACCCCACTCCCTGGAGCCCACCTCGCCTTAGTGACCCACTGCCAGTCTTCTAGCCCTGTCCCTCAGGGGCAAACTGCAGTCTCAAGTGGCCACTCATCATTAGCTAGGGCAGTGGTTCTCAACTGTGGTCCACTGCTTCTTCAGGGAAAGCCCTTGGCATGCTGGGCCAGTTTGCTGACCTGCCGCGTCTACAGGTTCGGCCGGTCGCGGCTCCCACTGGCCGTGAGTCGCTGCTCCAGGCCAGTGGGGGCTGCAGGACACAGCGGTCAGCACATCCCCCAGCCCGCACCACATCCCAGAGCCCCCATTGGCCTGGAGTGGTGAATCGCGGCCAGTGGGAGCCGCAACCGGCCAAACCTGCGGACACGGCAGGTCAACAAACCGGCCCAGTGCGCCAGGGGTTTTCCCTGAAGAAGCGGTGGACCACAGTTGAGAACCACCAGGCTAGGGAGTTAAACCTGCTGCCTTTCCCTGCACCCCCAGTACCTCCTTAGGCCTTCCTGTCAAGCCTCAGCCTAGGAGGTCGCCAGGCCTGAGCTCTCCAGCTCAGCCTGCCTCTTCCCCAGCACTGCTCTGTTGAAGGTACCGTGTGCTCCCAGGCAGCCTGGTCCTTCCCATCCCAAGGCCGGAGTGAGACTCTGTCAACTAGCTCACAGCCCTTTTTATACCAGCCCTACCAAGCCTGGATTGGCTGCTACCTGCCTTTGCCTGATTGGCTCCTCGGGGCATCCCTTTCCCAGAGCTGGTCTTAACACCTTTCTCCTAGGAGAAGGGTGCTTGCTCCACTACAAGCACAACCTGTGTATTTAAAAAATATTTTTTTTCTATGACTTTAGTAAATTAATTAAAATGCAGATGTCTCAAAGAGAAATACTAAATCATCTGTCAGGTGAATGCAGTGTGAATTTCTAAGGCATTAATTGAGCCATATTAGTTGAGACACAGCATGGTTGAAAGTCTCTGTTACCTAATACCCTGCCTCCTCTTTCCAACTTTGTACAAACACTTCCTTCCTAGAAGCACAGCAATCATGTAAGTCATTACATGTAGCTGTTGCATAATGGTTGAATCTATCACAGAAAGAAGAAGAGGTTCCTGTATAATATCAGTCTCAAGAACTGATTTTTTAAAAGATGCATATCTTTTATAGGAGCTGCACATGGGCATCTTCTAAGATGCACATACAGTACGAGGCATAATCCTGAAGCAGGAGAGAAGCTCAGTAATGCAATGCTGCTCTGGCTATTGTGAGTGATTAGAGAACTCCAATGCTTGGCTGCTCCTCCTGCTGCCAGAAGGGGAAGCATGGTAGAAGACAAGCCCAATACTACTCAAGTTTACTCCGGAATTTGCAATATTCACGTGGATTTGGAATTGGGCTAAACAAGTTTGCTCATTCCCTAGCTCCTAGTGGAAGTTAAATGGGAATGTAGGCCGAGATCCATGAAGGACTTAGTTGTTGTGTTGTGGTGCCAAACTTTTAGATCACTAGAAGATCACAGGAACAACATGCAATCCACAAAGCCTAAGTTAGCTACATAGGCTCCTACAGAGTGAATTGGAAGAGATAGGAATCTTAAAATGTGGTCCGCAAAGCCAGACAACAGAAGATTTTTGACCAGAGGGTGTACTAAGTCCTGCCCCTCTCACTGAGATGGGTGCCTGGTGCAGGGAGGTGCCTTCGTCAGTTTAGCAATCCAAGAACTGGGGGAAGGTAGGCAGTCAATCACCTAAGTAGCATACAGAACCCAAAACAAAATGGGTTGGGGGGAGGACCTCCCTTATAACTTTTAGCCTAGTAGATAGAGTACTCACTCAGGATATGGGAGACCTCTGGTTCAAGCCCCACTTCCTTCTGAGGAGGAGTGCCCACTTCCTTCTGAGGAGGAGAAGGGATGTGAAGAGGGACCAGACACCTCTCAGGTAAGTCCCCTAACCACTAGGCTATACAGTTATTCTCACTCTCTCTGGCCCAATTCATATTTTATTATTCAATTATTTAATTAAAGTGGAACAACTTCAATAGGAGAGACTGAGGGTGATCCACATCAGTGTCCACTCCTTACTATAAGTCCTCTGTGTGCCAATGATAACATCTCCGACAGAGACAGAAGAGACTTGGCCAAACATAGGACACTCTCAAATTGTACATTCTAGAATTAGTACAAGAATAAAGTACTTGAGGTTTGAGTTCTACTTAGGTTCTAGTAAAACATGAGTCTTAATTTGTTAATCTGTTTTCTTGGGAATCCTAAATGTAAAGGGCAGAACACTTGCATGGATACGTTACTCAATAGGAACAGTTTGCAATTTGCAAATTAAATTTCAGCTGCTTGATTATCTTACATATTAATTCAATATTATAATTACATATTAATTCAATATTAGAATTTGTTGAGTGTGTTGAAAATGTAAAGTTTGAACTGCTAACTACTGAATACTAAAAAAGCATATGGGAGATTGCTAATGTCTTACTGAAATAAATAATAAAATCCTCCAAAAAAACATTGTCTTTCCATCAGACAGAAGAACCATGGGTCCTACTGTCTTTGGATATTTCTGCAGTTTTTTCTGGTGTGGTATTAATAGCACAATTATTCAACTGATAATTTTTTTTAATGAAAACTTAACTCAAACAAATGTTTTAAAGTAAGAAAATAAAATGTAAAGTTCCTACAGCCCCATTAACTCTTGGCACATCTGGACATTTTGGCATATACTTAAAAACATAAGGTGAGCTCTTCATGTGGTGACAACTGACTGTTTGCAGTTTTACACCAGCTAATGATCTGGCCCGTTAAGTGTGCAGGTTGATGAACTACAGTTAACAAGAGAAATACAGGAAATATACTGCCTATGATCTTTGAATCATATTAGACCAGCTGGTCTCTCCACATTTAGCTTCAATAAAGTTTAAAGAATGTTTGTTTGTTTCTTTAATGCATGCATAAACATATTTTATCTCTAGGCACCAGCCCTAGTGTGCCAGACACATCCATTAACCAATATATTCCCATGCAGCTTGAGAATGTGACCACACAAGGCATCCTTCATGGCCATAACTGTAACAGATCCGGTACTAGCAAGAAATATGTTTGGTGATTGTCTGTATGCAGACCCCAAAGAATCATTGTTGATTCTTCCCTCCCCAAGTACTCCCCCTTCTCCTCATATATATTGTGAAGCACACAACCTACCCCAATCACATGTATGGTGTTAAATGAGTGTGTAAGCAGTGCCATCTTTCTTTCCGTTGGCCAATGGCACATTCCACCATTTGCTCAGTGTGCAGTGAACTTCCTCTTGTTCTGTTAGTGTAAATCAGAATAATGCTTTGTCAACCAGGGCAGCAGAGGGTATGCTGAGTCAACTAAAATCAGTGGAGAAGTTCAGCCCATTGATAACTGTATTGGCCGGGACAGACAATGTACCAACTTGCCCATGTTGAGACAGGCTGGACCTTCAGAACTCCTTGGCATTATGCATCCTGCCTCTTCATCTGATGTAGACATCCAGGAATATGTTGTGGTGTCCAAAAGGCATGCATAATGGAGCAGTATTCTTTGCTGTTAATGTACTCATTTGCTTCAAAGGATGAGCATAGAATGTTATATGTGTGCCATGAGTAGCACTGGTGCTGCTCAGGAACCCCATCTGCTTAAACCCTGCAATTATTTTGGGAATATTTCTAATCTTTAAGTGCAACTATAGACCAGGCTAAATCACTTCCAATACAGCTTCAGCAAACATACCTGCAACTTGGTTCCATCTTTCTCAAATAGGATAAAACCATTTTTAACTCAACCATTCCATTTCCTTGTGTACATGAAACTTAACTCTTTTTTTGGTTAGGCTCAAAGCCTGGTTGTTTGCAGTGCTCTGACCATACTTTCTCAGGTGAACTAAAGTTGGTTTACTATTGCATTTGCTATTCAGAATGTTTTGATTGCCTTGGCTTGTTCAACGTTGCATTGTGGATTCTTAAAGTTATAGCTTTTGAAACCACTTTTGGTTAGAGGTTGTATTGACTTTCTGATTGAAAACAAATATTAAAAAAAAAGAACGCTATCACCTCAGTCTAGTTGTGGGGGCGAAAATAAAGTTCAGCCATAAAAGCTATCCAAGGTTTCTAGCTCAGAAACAGGTGTTTGAGGAAAGAAATCACAAAATTTCTAGGGAACTGGAAATGCTTTAGGACTGTTTTGTATTAACATGTCCCAGTTTGTGATGGGGAGGGAGGAAAGAAGGGGTTGATGTGAGTCAGCATGAGTTAGATGGCACTAGAGCAGGCCTGCACAACATGCGGCCCGCGGCGGGGTGAGTAGGTGGGCTCACTGTGCGGCCCAAAACCTGGGACTGTGTCCATTGGTCCTTTTTGCTGCTTGTCGCTGGGCTGGGGGTTGTCCCAATGCTGCAAAGAGGGTGTTCCCAAAGGAAAGTACTTGCTTCTAACCCCCGAGGCCGTCAGTATGTCTGCTCTTCTCTAGTCAGCCCACTTGACAAATCTGATTGTCGTTGGTCTGGCTCCCATCCCCTCTCCAAGGGTTGCAGCTGTCTGGAGGTGCCTGCCTTCCACGCCTTCCTCATTCACACCTCATTCATTCAACAGGGCAATTGAATACAAAGTGGGGGTGAGGGGGGGTCTTATTCTACTTCTAGCAAAAAGACATTTTTCTCTTACCTTAATTATACTACCTTAGGGGCCCACTATAACATATTACCAAGGTTCAATACAAAGTCATATAAAAGTTATACAAAAATGCATAATGGAGAGATTTATCTACAACTGCATTGATTGACTGTTGTGTGCAGTAATATAGTGATCCCTGGGGGGGGTGAAGAGGGGTGTGATGGTGGGGTCGAGCGGGGAGGGGGCGGGTCCTATTTTACTGCTGTGATCTGGTCAACCTATGCGTGCTGTTTCTTTCCCCCTCTACAGGCTTCCACACCCCAGCACTGGGGAAGGAGGGGTTGTTTCTGCGGGGTGGGCGGCGCTGGCGGGGGGGGGGGTGTTTCCGCGGGTCTGGGGGGTTTCGGCGGGTCTGGGGGGTTTCGGCCCTCAGCTGTTTTTCTTTGGAGTAATATGGCCCTCGCTGCTTTACAAGTTGTGCAGGCCTGCCCTAGAGCATAATGGTATATGCAAAGAGCCACTGTGGTGTAGGAGCATAGTTATTGTATTAATTCCTAACCCGGTGCTGCTGGTTTCTCCTGACTACAGTATATAACCCTTTGACGGGTGTGGCTGCTTTGCCTCTTATACACTATACCTGCCAGCTGTTCTGGCTCAATTGGGAATCCCTGGAGTTATAACTCCTGTTCCAGGTGTTTAAAGTTTTGGTCGCGTTATGGTCGCCTGCTACCGCCGTTTAAACAAACACCATGTGGGATAGTTGTGCATCCCCTCTTCCTGTCTTAATGACTTGTCTTGAGGAGGCTCTTGCCATTTGTGCAGTGAAGAGACACCTACCAGTTTTGCAGACTTGCTGGCTTCAAAAGACCTGTACTCTCTCTCCAGTGAAATTTCTGTGACTTATCCTGCCTGTGACTAAATATCCTGGCTGCCACTGAGCAAATAAAGCTTCCATGGGGTGGAGGTAATCCTGCGGCTGTAGCATTGCTGCCCTTCAGGCAGTGTATTTCTGGCACATTAGTCTAAGATCCCACCTGCACTATAACATCTACTGTGTAAGGAGCTCTGGTTACCTTAGAGTATCCCTCATATGGTAAGGTCTTGCACTATAGATGAGACCAAGCTATGTTCTAGAATTGTGATACATCTTTTTTACTTTGCAGGACTAGAGCCTTATTTGGGAACATGGCTAAAACATGGGTTGGTCCTGTCACGTTGAAACACTGACATGTAGTAGATTTTGTACTAATATTAGCTGGGATCTTAATCTCAATTGACTGAAGTCACTTTAACTGCTGGTTTTTTACTGTAATGTATTTTCTAACCTCCCGGAAATGGCCTGTCACACCTTGTTTGCTTAATTATAAAAGGCTAATTAAACATTTTCTACCCTAATTAGCTAACAAGAAGGGATGGAAAAGCACCCAAAAGACCAAGATTCTGTTAACCCTTAAAAGATATTGCTTCGTGTCTAGTCTAAACAATATCATGGGCATTGATTGTCATTGAGTTAAAAGTATGTTTAACAATAAACACTTCTCTCTTCCCCATATTTCATATGTTCTGGTACTTACGTGTGACTGGGAAGGTTAGCTTTAAGCAGTGTATATATAATGCAGCTATGATCCTGCCGGCAGAAACCATACCAGACAAATCTCTTGTTCAATCAAAATCCAACACACACTTTCACTCTCTCTCTGTTAAAGAAAAAAAAAAGGTGAATGTGGTGCCTAAGAGTGGGGAATTGATATTTTTGGGTAGACAAGAACATAGTATAGGAGGAAATTGTGCAAGATTCCCCATATACATGTTGCCTGACTTGCAGCATCCCTCTTCTGTGCCAGTCCTTTGCTCTGAGTAAAAATAGACAATTGGGCAATGTCCTTGTGATGTGGGAAGAAGTTCTCAAAGCCTAATGTGAGACTATCTAACCCACTTTCATTTCAGAGCAATGGTAGACTTGAACTCAGGACTCCTGGGCTATGTCTATGTTAGAAAATGTCATATATGTTATTTCCTCAGCAACAATGGAACTTCACTGGTGCTACTGACAGCATATGCACAAGGTGTAGATTGGGCTCTGAGTGGGGTTAGAGGACATGGATTTAAAAAATGCCACCAGCCAGTATACTACACACCAACGGTAGCACTGTTGCAACTCTCCATTGCTGAAAGATGAAAAAGACGTTTCCTAGTGTAAACACATCCCAGAAGTGAGAAACCAGATTATGGAGTGTCTAAACCCCTCTAGTCTGACCTCTTCTGTTGGGTTTGTTTTATTTGGAGCTAATCCTGAAGTCCTTACCAAGGTAAAGATCTAGTTTCATTAAGGACCAAAAGTCTGGGGGCTGTTACATTCTTTTCATTTAACTCTGGATGGTTTGACTATTTCTACTTCTTTATGAGTCTTTGCATAGTCCGGCTCCTGAGAAGTCAGTGCTTTCAGGGAAACCTTTAGTCTTCTCCAGTATACTGCAACTCACTGATACAGATTTTGTAAATAATAGATGGGTTCCTCCTGCCTTCCCTTCAGGTGGTGCTATCTGTAACTGCAATCAGAGACAATGTAATCCTCTTGGGTTGCTGAGTGTATAATGTGAATAATCAGGTTACTATCTATCACTTACTGCAACCTGTAAAATATCTTGTTTTTACTTGCTTACTAAAACCACGGACAGGAAATATAAATGCATAATGAATTGTGTGCTTAGGTAGCTTTGCCCAACACCATGTGACCCTGCTAAGAGGCAACATCATAGTTCAGAGCTTTTCCCCTATGCCAACAAAATATACACAAATTAACTCTGCAAAATCAATACTCATACTTGCTTTTATTTTAGCTACCCATAGACGCATCCACAACTCCCATGCACAGATTTCTGCTGTCAGAAGTAGGACATCTCCATGCATCTGAAGAAGTGGGTTTTTTACCCAAAAAAGCTTTTTCAAGACTTTTTTAAAACTCATAACTGTTGTCATTTTCTTTGGGCAGCATAGAAGGAGGGGAATTTGAAAGATGAAAAGGTAGTGATGGACTGGGGATGGGAGAGCATTCCATGTATGGGCGACTGGGAATGCATGATGTAATTGTGGAAGAAGCAGGCAACTGCATTATTGAGGCTAGTGTCATTGGTGGAGCATGGTGAGTGATGCCATAGGAGAGACTAGAGCTAATGAACAGTGGAATTGTGCAGAGCCATCTATTAACTGTGTGTCATATCTCATCTCTTTTCATAGGAGGAAGGCTATGGTTCAGAGCTACTAAAACACAGAGATTTAAGCACAAAAGAGTCTGGAAAAATACTCAGTTAAGGATCTCATTCTGACCTCGATCCTTTCATAGCAGATCTGCAACACAGTTAGGGATATGCAAAAGCACTTCTACCAGAAGAACTGCACAAACTCAACCTTTCAATCCTATTTTTTAGGTTCCGATTGGTTGTTAATGCTAAAGAGGCACAGAACCTATGACATCCCACTGCCAAAAGCAAAGGTTCCCCTTCGCTTTTGGCAGTGGGATGTCATAGGGTCTGTGCCTCTTTTCTAACACTTCTCTAATAGAGGTGACCCATGCTATAGAGCAAGTCAAATTCTGCCCCCAGCAAAATGCAGCTTTCCAAAGAATTGCACAGGCCTGAGTGAGGGTATTATTTTGGTCATGTGCTAAGGATCTCTTGTGTTCCAGAGTTGAAGTTTTTGTGACAACAGTTGCTCCATTAGCAGTTTGCTTGGAGGCTAAGTTAAACATAGTTTACGAAATATATTTATGCAGATAATCATAATATTTACTTGTGCTTGTATCAACCTTGATAGAGGAAGAGATATGACGTGTGATTCAGAGCAGTAAAAACCTGCAGTTGAGCAGCTTTGTCCTCTCTCTCTGCTTCTGGAGAAAGAGTAGCATGAGCCACACTTTATGATGCTATGTATGGGCTATATTTTGCTCTGGGGTGCCTGTTGTGCACCCCTCTCCCACAGCTCCCGCCACAAAGTGCACCATCAGTTCCAATGTCAGCCAAAACAGCCAGCACTGCTGGCAGAGAGGGGAACCAGAAAAGCTCCCCAAACAGTCTGTCCACACTAAACCAACAAGCCCAGGAAAGTAGTTTGGCTGCAGCCTGATTACAAAATACTGTTAAGGTCTATGGTACACTTCAAAATAGAATCATGTTTTAATCAAGTTAGAGGACAATTGTACTGTAACCAGTTTCCCTGACAAGGTTGTTTTTGTCATATACACAAGGTCATTTTCACTGGGGGAAAAGGTGCAGAGTCTTTTTCAAAAAATCTTCCTGTGGGGGACAGGAATGGGGGTTTAATGGATTGATCCAAGAGTGCAGCTATGGAAGAGGAGGGAGAAACTTTTATACAACAATAGACACCCTAAATGCCCTCATTATCATCTAGAAAGACCCTATTGTAGTACATATTTGCAAGGGAATAATTAAGTTTATTGTTGGAACAGTAAGTAGAATTGCCTGGCTCTTCATATTTAAATTCCAGTTCTACTAACCATGTCTGCTGGCAGGGGCAATGGCAGGCCATGTCTACACTAACCCTTATGTTGGCAAAACTTTTGTTGCTCAGGGATGTGAAAAAATACACCGCGGAGCAACATACATTTTGCTGGCATAAGTGCTCATGTGCACAGTGCTATGCTGGGTGCTGGCGGGAGATGCTCTCCTGCTGATATAGCTATCACCGATCGCTCAGGTGGTTTTATTGTGTTGACGGGAAAGCTCTCTCCTGTCAGCATAGACGGCTACATGAGCGATCTTACAGTGGCAGAGCGGTATCTGCATAGCTCAGCTTCTGTAAGCTTGCTAGTGTAGACATGGCCTTAGTGAAGGTCTTGGATAGTGGAATAGAAGCAGGTCATATGATTTTCTAGTGCAATACCAGAAAGAAGGTAGGGAGGGATGTGATCTCTTTGTCAGAGGCTCCTGAGCGTTGTTGGCATGAATGCATCTATCGTTAAGCATAGCTCTACTATTGATGATGGAGTCTCGTTTTAATGTGGATGATTGAGGATTCTGCAAAAACTACAGGTGAAAATCAAGGTCAGACCAATGCAAGAACTGCAAACACAGTATTGTCAACCCCAAATCTTCAGAAAGCATGAGTCAGGCTCTCCAAAAATCATGAGATGGCTTTAAAATCATGAGATTATGATGTAAAAATAATACATTTGGTGTTCTTTTTATTTGCCATCCACTTTTTGAGCTTTTAGAGTGCATTGAGGTCTCATTTTGAAGTTTTCTCCACAGCCATGAGGACTAGAAACTTACTTTTTCTTTAAGAATGAAGGTTGAAATCATCACATATCCACTTGACTCCAGGAGCTGGGGCTTTAAGGAAAACAATTATCATGAGAGTCATGACAAAATCATGAGAGCTGGCAACACATTGACTTAAGTGCAATGCCTTTAGGGGAGATGGAGTTGGTGTATTGGGTGAGTTACATTAGTGGGAGCTGCATTTTAGTGTAGACATTGACAGTTAGGTCCATGTAAGATGCCTTATATTGAACTAACTCTGTAGTGTATACCAGGGCTTTCATTATCAATAACAATTCAGTTCATAGCACAAGTACACTCCCTGCTCCCCAAGCACGGAATAGAACAGACCTATAGTGATACAAAAGTCTGAGGGACAATATTAAGAGGGGGCAAACGTATGCATTTAAAAAAAAAAATCCTCTCAGTGCAATTCAGCCCCCCCCAACTGAGAACGCGATTCATAAAAAGTAGTGCATGTCTGCTATTTGTGTCATTAGTTATTTATTACTAATATCAGTACTTTGCATATGATATAGCTTCTTTCATGCAAGGCTTGGAAGGTACATTTGTAACAAAAGCATTATCAGTCCTCCAACGTCGTCGCCCCCCGCCCCCCCCCCCCGCCATCATCTCGTGTAGTCATTGCGCTTCTGCAGAGTAAAATGCTGCCATTGTGACACCCACCCGGAGTAAACGACAAAGACTGCAAGGGCCAGGGGCAGGCAGTGGAGAATCAGACCCCCAGCCACCCGGACCAGTAGGGGTGGGGGTAGGGGATGATGAGGCGGCGTGGATGGCGGGGTTTATGGTAGAGCTGAAAGGGGAAGTTGAGGGAGATCTGTTTCATTCAAATCTCTTCAGTACACTCTGAGCTCTTATCAGCTTTCAGCCTCCACTGTCTTCTCTCACGACCCTGGACTTTCGGACACACACAAAGCCTCGCCTTGTTATTGGCACAGGAGTATTGGCAGCCCTCCTCACCATTGTTTGCGCTATGCCGGAGGAGCGGATCCGCACCACGCTGCTGGCCTTGTCCCCCCAGCCCATAGGCACAGGCTGGGCAGTGTGGCCGGGAGAGCCCAGGGGTAGTGGATGAGGGAGGAGGAGACGGAGCCCCACCGCACAGCACTGAGGAGGTAGGTCAGGGCTCAGGCTGCAGCTGGGCGGTGGAATCCCGGCGGGGCAGGAGGCGTTGGGTTCCGGGGAGTGCGGGGGTCGGTGCCCGCGGCCGGCCGGGCGGGCTCCCTTCCTCCGCCCGTGCCCGGCTCCCTAGACGCGCTGTCTGCAGCGGCTCAGACAAAGGCTGCAGAGCCCCGCGGCCCGTCTCTCCGCGCGTGCATGGGCCGCGGGAGGGCGGGAGGCGAGGAACTCGGCCCGGGCTCCGCGGCTGGCTGGGCGCTGCCCCCCCCCCCGGGGTCGTTTGGACTCTCTCTGATTTCTGCCCCCACCCCCGGAGCGGCCTGCCCGCGGGGGGCGGGGAGGGAAACACGTGGGGGCTCTGCTGCCGCCAGCCCCCTGGTGGGGACCATTGTGCCACTCCCCGCGGGGGGCTGCAGGGAGGGCAGCGGCCGCGCAGCGGAGGAACCAGGGAGCCCGGCCACCCCGGCTCGTAGGGAGGGGGCAGCGGTGGGGCACCTCTCCCCGCAGCAGGTAGGCTCAGGGCCGGGCCCCCATCCCCGCCCCGGGACTGGGCGGGGGGGGAGCGCTGTACAGCATCCTGGCCTCCGAGTTTTGCATAACATCCTCCCCCCTCCCGGCCGGGCGGGGCTGTCCGCTTGTGGGTGATCTTGGCTTCTCTCCCGGGGCCCCCACCCCTCGCTGGCAAGCAAACGGCGAGGACGGTGGCTTGTGAACAGCTGCCAAGTGGCCGGGCGGTAACAAAGGGACCCGGAGATCAGCGGCTGAACTGCCCGGGCCGTGCTTAGCGCAGCTGCTGCAACACCAAGTGAGTAGCACCAGCAACTTCTGCGTCTGCTGCAAGGCACCGGGCGGGCAGGCGTGTGATTGGCGAACCCGTCCTGGGCTCAGGGGTATTGGGGCTGGGGAGAGAGTGGGCGACTTCTCTGGGCACAATGGCATGAGTCAGATTCTGTGCTCTTTGCTCTCTGCAGCGGTGGAGGGAGGGCACTGAAATCGCTAGGGAATTTTTTTTAAAGGAAAATTTTAATTGCACTTCAAGTTCAACTCTGGACACTCACTAGAGCTTAAAGCTCGTGCAATTCCCTAGGGAGAAATCCTAGTTGTTATCAAGTACTTTTTAAATAAAATGTTGCTATAAATAAATACATTCAATAAATCCATTCTATCAGGAGTTGGGCTGCAACATAGTCTAAAAAAGAAATGATGAATCAACTGTTGCTTCTCCAAAAGACCAGCAGTTATTTTCAGTGTAGATTTTAGTGGCAGAAGTCTGTGCTTTTTTAAAATAATGTAATTAGTTTATTTTTTTAAAGATGAAGAATTAAAAGAAAACAAAATAAACAGAAGATACTCTTTGTTTAGTTGCAAGTTTCCACTTGTAAATAGATAGACATTTCAACTTGCACATCCAAAGAAAGTGGTTTCTAATGAATTTTTGCTGTGAAAGCCTGATCTTTCTGGATATGTATGTTGTTTGATTTTGAATCTTTAAACTTTGCTCAAAACACTTCCTAAATAAAGGGGTTTGGTATTAATCTATTTGGGTTCTTCCTTGTATGCTAACTTCTGTTCCTGTTGCAAAAACTCCCATGAACTTTGATGTACTGAATAAGTTGGCAAATGTTGACCATCAGTTCAATATGTAGAAAGAGCAACCCACTGAAATAATGTAACAATCAATATGCATTTCTATAAGCTCCATGTAGTTTTCCCCTTTTGAATATAAATATTCTCTCTCTCTCTCTCTCTCTCTCTCTCTCTATATATATATGAGAAGAACACTTTAATGGCGTATGTACTGCTGTTAGTACTAGAGTAATTTCCTGTAAAAATATGCTGTGTGTGTGTTACTTTAAAGAAGACTAAGACTAATAAGGATTCCAATTTTCACATTGCACTCATTGCTAGCAGGTCTCAGCTACGAAGCTTGTACATAAAGATTTGGATTTTGTTTGCAGATTTCACCGTTAGTAGAATACTATGTACAAATACTTCACTGCACAAGTATGCTCCAGATATTTTGTTTTCAAACTGACAGATTGAACATTTGATGTTGCCAGGTGGACTGAATTTTTAAATTTGTTGAACTAGAAGGTTTAAATATGCTACTGATTGTAGATATTTGAAAGTATTCACCTCTAGGGCCAAATCCTGCCATCATTAGTTAAGCAAAAGTCCCATGGGCTTTCTGCTCAAGTGAGGAGCCCAGGTTTAAATTGCTGCCTTACCATTAATGAAAAAAATGGTTGGGTTAAACTATACCCTATAATGTGAGGGTGAAGATGCTGTTTTGATGGGAAAAATCACCAGAAGAACTCTTTTTTCTAAGGCTAGGTCTACACTACCCCCCCCTATCGAACTAAGGTACG
Organism: Chelydra serpentina; assembly: GCA_037349315.1. Taxonomy (NCBI): domain Eukaryota; kingdom Metazoa; phylum Chordata; order Testudines; family Chelydridae; genus Chelydra; species Chelydra serpentina. The sequence goes on from JBAIAC010000023.1 coordinate 4,907,568, forward strand.
CAACTTCAGCTACGTGAATAACGTAGCTGAAGTCGCAGTACCTTAGTTCGAATGAAAAAGCACTTACCCGGGGTCCACACGCGGCGCGCAGGCTCCCCCGTCGACTCCGCCTACTCCGTTCGTCGAGCTGGAGTACCAGCGTCGACAACGGAGCACTTCCTGGTTCGATTTATCGCGTCTTGACAAGACGCGATAAATCGAACCCAGAACATCGATCCGACGCGTTCGACAGACGCGTAAGTATAGACGTACCCTTAGTGGCTGTACTAGACAGAGGTGGTAGTCGGAGCTTGAAGTGTTTTCTCTCAATTTTAGAAAAGAATATTTTCAATTAATTTTATATATTAAATTTTCTCCATTTCTTCCCGCCCCCCCCCCTTTGTAAAAGCATAAACATGAAGGGGCAGAACGTCAGCTTGTCAATGGAGCTATGCTTATTTATTCCTGTGGATCTGCTACCTCTCTCTTTCCCTCCCCCTCTATCTTCTGTATATGCCCATTTGTAATGTTCCACCCTTCACATCTCTACCACAACCTCTAACACTACCTTTTTTCTTCTTCTTTTTGTATTATTTTGGGGGGAGCAACAGAAGGGGAGGATTGGGGGCCTCTAGGAGTGCCATATGTTGAGTCCGTTTTCCCCTGTTGTTGAATGGAGCCCAAACTGGTAGTTGCCACAACCTGCCAAAACATCTTTGCACGCAGGTCTCATCCATGGATGTCAGTACTACTCTGGGAATAGGGTTTTAGTTAGGTGCTGCAGAACCAGTAGAGGAGGGATTAACCTGTGTGGCTCTTTATTGTTGCATTTAGCAAAGGAGTAGGTAATCTAGGATTTTTTCCACCCTCCAGAATTATAGTAGTATGGAAGAAGGTCAAATGAGGGGCCTAGAAGTTTCCTGGAAGTGTGTTTGGTTCTTTATTCTCTTCCACACCTTCCTAGGAGTATATTTTGTTTTCAGATGAAGCCACTCATTTGAGTTACTTATGTATTTGATTATTTAATGCCTAGCATAGTTCAATTTGCAGTAGCCTGTACATGCTTCATTGTTTAATTTTTTTATATTTTTACTTTAAAAATCAGAGTAGAGTTAGGAGAAAGATCCGTTTACCCATTTAACATTTTTTATCTTCTCCATTCTTTGTCACTTTTTTGGGGCGGGCCAAATCCAGTGCACATTACTCGCATGCCTATTTTAAGGAAAGTCACAATAGAATACAAATTGGAAAAGTGAAAGATGAAGTATTGGAATCCGTGGTTTCCTTAGAGGGAGTGTTTTTTGATGATCTCACATAACTGTTTACTGTAAACTGCTATATAATCACTGCTAGCATTAAAAACAAAACATCTGATAGGGACAAGTGTCCATGGGCACCAGGTTTGTATAATTTTTGGTGGTGCCCAGAATGGGTTCAAGTCCTGCCCCCCACACCTACCTTGTAAACCGATAGATATCCTTACCCCTGTCCACGCCCCTCCCCCCGCCCAGCTGGGGCCGGGAACAGGGCCATGTCTCCAGGAGGGGAGACCTGGATAGCGGTAAGGGGGCTGAACCCTTGGCGGCAGCCAGGACCCCGGGTGCGGGGCTGGCAGTGGAGCCCTGGGCAGCAGCCGGGACCCCGTGTAAAACATGGGGGTGCTGCAGCAGCTCCCACACCTCTAGTTCCCGCACCTATGAAAATAAGGTTAAGCGTGCCCTTCAAGTTAATGCTCAGTGGACAATTGTGAACAGAGATATTGTTCACATCAAAATGTATGTAAAATATAAGCCCAAACATTGATGGAGCTGGGCTCACATTCCTAAATATTGGTGGAGCATGGGCACCACAGGCCCATATAACTCACTGCCTATGCAAGTGTCAAAAAAAATCCCATGGCTGCTGAACATAATGGAAGAAAGATTATTTCTGAGCTCAGGGTAAAAAAGGGGATTTCAGAAGGTCTTATTGTTAAATGTTGTGAAAAGCCTTCCTGCCTGTTGAAATAAGATTTTCTAGCATAAGGTTCAAGCCCTCCATTTTATAAGTATCCTTGCATAAACTGTGTATTTTCATAATTTAAGATGCATTTAAGCAGCAGCTTAAATCTTTGCTTGTTTAAATAATTCAGCACCGTGTCATCTTGTCCAAAAATAGCAGTGGAGTTTCACCGGCTTTACTCAAGGGTGGAAGATGCAGATTACAGAAAATGAGTTTGGATAGCTGAAAAATAGATGTAACTTCTAGTGCACATATTCTTTTTCTGTCCTTCCACGTGTTACACTCATGGCTAAAAGAGGGTTAAGTAAGGTGAGTTACTCACTCTCTTATCTGTTCTGTAATGTGCACATCACAAGCCAGTTTACAAAAAGATTGCACCCAACTTTCCCATTTTGCTGGACCTGCACGAAATATTTGGGAGTATTATACTCTACACCTGCTATACTCCCTAGTTTCCCCTCAAACATTTCCCTTTTGCTTAGCACAGTAGAAGAGGAGGTAAGTCTATTAAAGGAATCTCTCATAAATTGAGCCGGAAGCATGGATATTGATGATTTGACACAATTATTATATAATGATTATTTTACAAAATATATATATTTTTTCTGTCCCTAACACTTTTCCCCATCCCCTTCTACATCTATCAGATTATTGTCTAACTTTGTGCAGGGTAGACCAAGGGCTAAGTGAAAATTATTACAGTGGAGCAAATGCAAAGAGGGATTGGCTATTTCCAGCGCTCAAGCTTAGCTAGGAAGGAGGACATCTAAGTAGTGTGACCATATTTTCCCCAAGGGAAAATGGGACACCATATGGGTCCAGCTCGAGGCCCCCGCCTGCCTCCCAAGTCCCCCAGCCCTACCATGCACAGGGCTGGCCTGACCCCCTCTCGCTCCCCTTGCCCAAATTCTCACTCTAAATGATGATGCAAGCAGGCTGCAGGCTCTTAAAGGGCAGGTTGCATTAATTTACAGCTTGGAATCCCCAGGTGTTTCATTTACAGGCTAAAAAATCCCTGTAACCTGGGTCCAGCACTTCCCCCCAGTTCAGTCTTTGTTCCTCAGTTGTTTCCAGTAGTCTCTTTGGGTGGGGCATCACTGAAGAACCCTGATGATGTCACTCCCCTGCCTTATATAGCTTTTGCATATGATGGGAACCGTTTGTCTCCAAGCTTGGTTCCCATGCCAGTCAGTGTAAAACCACTGGTATTCCAAGGTGGAGTCCAGCACGCGGTGACCTGGTCACATGTGCCTATAGTATTATAGCAGCCAAGAGTCAGAGGCTGTTTATAACATCCTCAGGAATATCATATCCATATAATAATATCTCCATGAAGAATATGGAGTGCAGATTACTTGGATAACTGTGAGAGGGTTAGTCACTGACTAATGTGAAGGCAGTGTGCCTAATGTCCTCTTTAGGTTTTGGTTATATAACTCCCAAGTGTTACTAACCATTGTAATGTCATCCACAGGTGTTTTTGCAAAGTTCTGCATTACTTTTCCCAGGTTGCTTGAAAACATTCTTGTGTGTAGCATTGTTAACATAATGCAGATATCAGTATCTTTTAGAGTAGGTGTCTTGCCATTTAGCCACCAATGCCAGGAGGCGGTTTGCCTCAGTTTCCCTTTCCACACAGCAGTCTAGGTTTCTTATGCTTTTTCTGCTGTGCCAAGCTCTAAGCCTGTTTACAGGTATTAGCTGAGAAGCAGTATCCTTATTGGACAGCCTTGATACCACTTTTGCCATGTTTAATTTTTTCCCAAAAATCATGCATGTTACACATTTTTAAAGGATTTACCATCAGCACCAAATTCTTTGTCATAACCAACAAACTCTGTATTATAAGTAAGGCTAAGATTTTGTCACGTATATTTTTAGTAAAAGTCACGGACAAGTCATCGGCAATAAAGAACAATTCATGGAAGACCGTGACCTGTCCGTGACTTTTTCCAAAAATATGCATGACAAAATGGGGAGCTGCAGGCTCCTCACACCACCCAGGGGAGCCTGGCTCAGAGCTGCAGCATCTCCCCCACCGCCCATGGTGGGGCTCGGAGCTATGGGGCACTGCTGTCATGTGTGGCGGCTCGGAGCTCCAGGGCTTCCGCGGCAGCTGGGAGCTCCGGGGAACCCCGGCTGCTTGCAGCGGCTCTGTGCTCCGGGGCTCCCACGACAGCCAGGAGCTTCAGGGCACCCCAGCTGCCGCCGGTGGCTCCGGGGCTCCCACGGTGGCCCAGAGGTCATGGGGGCTCTGCTGCCCGTGGTAACTGGGAGCTCGGGGTCTCCCCATTGCCTGGGAGCTCCAGGGCACCTCTGCCCACCGCTGTGTGGGAGCTCCAGGGCACGCCTGCCTCCCGCCCTGGCTGGGAGCTGCGGGGCCTCCCTGCTGCCCTCTGCGGCTGGAAGTTCAGCCCCCATAGTTCCCCGCCGCCAGCGGTTGCGGGGGACCCTGCAGCTCCCAGGCGCTGGGGGCTCAAGTCACAGAGGTCTCTGGAAGTCACAGATTCCGTGACCTCTGTGACAATCATAGCCCTAATTATGAGACTTATCAGTACCAACAAATTCATGACAGGGCGGTGTTTCGAAGTATGTTTATCATACCATGCCTTGTTCCGTGTTTTGTGTGTTTTCCAGCTTCTTCCTAAACCACAGTATGTGTTCAGATACTGGTCTTTCTTCCCCTATAGTGTTTTATCCAATATCCCCTTTAGTAAAGGTTTTCAGTTTCTGTATGTCTTTGGGACTTTGGAGAGGTAAGAACATAAGAGGATCTAGCATGTTACTGGCTGGCCCCCTGTGGAGCTGCATTCCATCTCCAGGGCTATGCCCATGCAAAAAATCCCCCCCTCTTCCTCGGGTTTCTTTCTCATTCTCACTCCAAGTATTGAGACTTTCACCACCCCCTTCTTCTAGAGGGCTGTGATCTTTTAGCAGTTTTTCCCTAGCTGCTTGGGGGATTTTATACTCCTGAGGGCATTCTGTGCCAAAAAAATTAAAATTCTGCACACAATATTTTAAAATTCTGCATAATTCTGCAGTTTAATTTGTCAATAACTAAATGCAAAGGCTCCAACATGGAAGTGGGGAGCACAGGCCACTGGCTGCACGAAGGTGGGAGATCACCCTGCAGCCCTCCCCCCTGGCACCTGACACAAGGGCTGGGCCTGCCCCAGAAAAACCCTGGGCTCTGCCCCTCTGCACCAGGAGCCCCAAGTGTCGGGCAGGCAGGTTCAACCTGACAGGATCCAGGTGTGGGGGGATCCAGGTGTGGGTGAGAGGATTCTGTGTGGGAAAATCTGAGTGCAGGCAGCTCATTGGGGGGTGGGGCTGTCTAAGTGTGGGGGGATCTCACAGAGGCTGCAGAGGCTTGTTGGAGGGGTTCCAGGTGCAGGAGCAATGGGACTCTGCAGGGGCTTCCAGGAGAAGGTGGTAGGGGCTCAGCGGAGGGTCTGGTGTGGTGGTCTCAGAAGAGGGGGGTCTGGGTGCATGGGGAGTGAGGCTTGGTGGGGTGGGGTTCTTGGTGCAGCTAGTTGTGGGTCAGTGCTATGGGGTCTGGATGTGGGGACTCAGTGGTGCAGGGCGGTGGGACTCAAAGGTGGGGGTTTGAGTGCAGGGAGCTTCATGAGGGGTGGTCTTGGCACAAGGGTGGGGGTCCAGAGGCAGGGGCTCTGGGTGCAGGGGTTTGAGATTCAGTGGGGTGGGGTTTGGGTATGGAGGGCTAAGGGGGTTCTGGGCGTACGGGGCGAGGCTTGGCAGGAGTGTCTTGGTATGGGAGGTTCGGATGCACGGGGGTTGGGCAGATGGGGGAGCAGCTCCCCGTACAGTGGCCCCTCCCCCCACAGCTGAGGAGCTATGGGGACAGGAAGCAGGGGAGGATGCTGAGCTTCCTGCTTCTGTGGGAGGTTTCTGCGGGTGGGTCTGATGCAGCGCCAGCCAGTCCTTGCAGGGGAAGAGGAAGTCCAATCCTCTCCTGCCTCCAGCCTAGCCAGGACTAGCAGCTGATCCCAGCTCAGGGTAGGAGCCACTGGCTTGGGTGTCCCGAGCCCTGTGGTGATTTACCTCTCTGCTGGCTGCTCAGGGTGCCTGAAATGATGTACCTGTGCAGCTAGGGAATGGTGTGTGACAGTTCTTGCATCTTCCCTTTGCTTCCCTGTCAGAAAGTCATTTTTCTGCAGGGAAGCAAAGAAATCTGCAGAGGACATGGATTCTGTGCACACGCAGTGGCACTTAATTCCTTCAGGAGTAATCTTACCCACCCGGGAAATGGCTTCCTCCTCCCCTTTCTCCAGTGAGTCATTAACATTTTCACTGACACTCAAGTCTTTAAAACAGGATGAGAATCCTACTAAAGAAACAGAGTTAGTTTTCACAAGTACATCAGGAACAGCATTTTGCAAAAGTGGGACCTGGATTGGGATACCCTCTGCCACCCCTCTCTCTGTCCCTAAGAGGTCAGTTGTATGACTGCTCCCCTTGTGGGGTCAGTTACACAGTTTTCTCTTAAAACCTGAGCCACTGGTGGGGTGCCTGGGAGCACAGATGCTGGAACAACTGTTCTGCCCTGGGCAAACCCTCCCATGTAATCAGTGAGGAGATATTCCCATACTTCCCCAAATTCCTTCTCAACTTCCCCCTCTGGGCCCCCCTCTAAGACACACACCTCTGTGCTCTCTCTCTGGGCTCACAGCTAACAGCCAGAACTGTCCTTTCACTGGCAGTCACTACGGAACCCTCACCCACCTCAGTGGTCCCAAGGATTCCATCACCCTTCTCTGGGATTCCCTCTAGGACACATTTTCCTCTGCTCCCTAGAGTGAGGTGTATCCCTTGCTCGACTGCAACCTGCTGGCAGCCCGCAACCTGGACAGTTTTCTGACTGACTGGCAATAATACGCTCCCCTCCCCCCGGGAGGAAATGCTGCCTTTAGCCACCGGGCAGCAGGAGGTGGTCTCAACTACACCCACCCCTGGTAGCAGACTGTTTGCCATTGCTGCAGAGGCATTAAAGAAGCACTCTCCCATTCCCCCCACAGTTCCTGAGACTTCACCCTTTCCTTCTGTGGTTTCAGCATGGTATTCCTCCTTGCTGCTGGCAGACCCCTTTACAGCCCAAGCTACATTGAAAAAGTCATTCCTCTGTAATAATTATGATGGGTTACTGGGTACAGCTGCCACAGTCAATTCAGCTTTCAAATCCTGTTTCCATGTGCACGTTAGCCAAAGGCACAAGGATTTTGTGACCTCCTACTAACAAAAGCTCTTCCATCTGCCCTGGCAGTAATTTTTTTCCTAAACAAGGTTTTTTCCTGACTACAGAAATTTCTGCACCTGTATCCCTCCACTCAAGGAGTGCCTTGCTGTTAATTTTAACAGCCTTTATGTGCTTCCTGCCTGGCTATGCAGAGGCTACTTTTACAAACCCTGTATGATAAGAGGCAATTGCCTGAGGTGTCTCTGTGCTCTGGGTAGCAGCATTTCCATGAGCTGCTTGCTTGCTGCCTTTCCCTCCCAGCACAGGGCATTTATTCCTCCGGTGCTCAGTGGAATTACCGTGATAGCACCTGCTGGGCTCTTCTGTTTTTACAGGAGAATTGGGACGAGGACTAGAGGAATGGACTTGGGGAGGTAAGTGCCCAGCCTCCCATCCACCGTCCTCCTTCCCAGGGGCAAAAGGGGAACCCTGCTTCCCACCAGACTTAAACCCCTCTGCCTGTGATTTATTTCTAAAAGATGCTTGGGTTTGTTCAAATTCATCAGCTAGAATAGCAAGTTCTTCAACAGTTTTTCACCTTTTCCCCCATAAACACTGTTTTACATCATCACTACATATACTCAGGAAATGTTCCTCAGCAATAAGATCACACATTTCTTCAAAGCTTGTAATGCCTTTTCCCCTTACCCACCAAATCTCTCATCTGGTTTACATATGCTACATTACTCATCCCAACACCCATTTTGACACATCTAAATTTTACTCTATATGTTTCAGGTGTAATCTGAAACTGTTTTAAAAACCATTTCCTTGAATTTACCATAATCTGAAGCATCTCTAATTGGCATTTTAGTGAATATATACAGAGCTCTCCCAGACAACTTTGCAACCAAAGTGGTCATGTTTTGGTCTTCAGGAATTTCATGGAATACACACAACCTCTCAAAGGTGATGAAATATTCAGCAGTGTCCCCTGTCTCGCTGTATGCAGGACAGAACCATTCCCATTTGTGGATTTTTGGAGAGAGGGACTCCCTGCGGGGGGGTGGGGGGGAGCGGGGAAGAGGGAAGGGGTTTGCTGGTTCCGCCTTTCTACCAAGTCCAGTTCATACTTCCTCTCTTTTTCCTTCTCCTCCATTTCATTGGCTTACAGTTCCAAGGCCCTCTGGTGTTCAGCTTTTTGCCTGACCTCTTCTACTTCAATCTGCAGTTGCTGTAATTCCATACGTCTTTTGTGTTCCTTCTTGTTCTCTTCTGCCTGCAATCTGCTATGGCTATGTCTACACTACAGCTTATGTTGGCAGAACTTATGTCGCTCAGGGGTGTGATTAAACCAGCTTCTTAGTAGTCTCTCACTTTCACTCATTTTCCTGCTTTTCTGTCTCTACTTCTCTTGCCCAAAATAAGCAAACAGAATATAACAAACTTGTATCCACTTTCACTGATCCCTACCACCACACTTAAAACTCACTTGAAATCACCACCAATGTATGAAGTGCAAGTTCCACTCAGAGCAACAAGCTGTGCATATGACCCTGCTTACCGCGCCACTGTGACGGGTTCCCCCCAGGGTGCCACCTGGAACTGAGGTACCACTGAGCCCCCCTGACCCACCAACCTGGGCTCCCTTTACACTGTACTGCTGTGACTAGCCTGCCAAGCCTTCTCCCAGGCTCCAGCCTGCCGTTTACCAGCACACAAACAGGTAGGGACTCAGTCAGCTGCAGTTATATACAGATGCTGTGATCAGCTCTGCATGGGAAGGCACAGCTAGGGCACCTCCCAGTTCCTAAGGCACTCCTCTCTGGAGTGTAAACCCAAAATGATACCATCTTGCGCTGCACAGAGAACTGTACAGCGTAAGCTCATGAAATTTGCCCCCTCCCTCAATGTGGAGAGGAAATATACAACAGCTTTCTGCTCCGAGTTATGATTTCCACACACACACTGGTTTTAGATAAAGAAAAAAGTTTATTAATTAAAAAGTTCGATTGTAAATGATTATAATGGATAGCAAATGCATCAAAGCAGATTACCTAGCAAATAAACAAAACACACAAACTAAGCTTAATATGCTACATAGATCGGATATAAATAGCAAATTCTCACTCTAAATGATGATGCAAGCAGGCTGCAGGCCCTTAAGGGGCAGGTTGCACTAACTTACAGCTTGGAATCCTTACAGGTGTTTCATTCACAGGCTAAAAATCCCTTTAACCTGGGTCCAGCACTTCCCCCCAGTTCAGTCTTTGTTCCTCAGTTGTTTCCAGGAGTCTCTTTGGGCGGGGAGTCAGTGAAGAACTCTGATGATGTCACTCCCCTGCCTTATATAGCTTTTGCATATGACGGGAACCCTTTGTTTCGAAGCTTGGTTCCCATGCCAGTCAGTGTAAAAACACTGGTATTCCAAGATGGAGTCCAGCACCAGGTGACTTGGTCACATGTGCCTGTAGTGTCATAGCAGCCATGAGTCAGAGGCTGTTTGTAGCCTCCTCAGTAGTCCCCGCCCCCCTCCGGGAGATAAACTTCTTCTAAGGCCTGTTGTTTTCTCTAATGGCCCTTTAACCTGAAGAGGCCTTTCCCAGCCAGCCATCTAGACTGAGTGCATTCTACCTAGTAGGTGTTCCCCAGGTATAAACTCATTTATAATACGGATATGTAGTCAATATTCATAACATCAGATACAAAAATGATACATGCATACAAATAGGATCATCATATTCAGTAAATCATAACCTTTCCAATGATACCTCACACGACTTATCTTGCTTTAGATACATTATAATTATGTCATATTCCTATAATAATATCGCTGAAGAATATGGGGTGCAGTGTCACACCTAGTTTTGCCAAAAAAGTCAGAACGGCCTGGAGAAGGCTTAAAAAAAGGACTGTCCTGGCCAAAACGGGATGTATGGTCACCCTACCTCTAAGGCTATGTCTACACTACAGCTTATGTCCGCAGAATTTATGTCGCTCAGGGGTGTGACTATACCAAGCTCCTGAGTGACATAAGTCACACTGACATAAGTGCCGGTGTGGACAGCGCTATGTCAGCGGGAGAGCTTCTGCTCTTTGCGGAGGGGGTTTTATTATGCCCATGGGAGAGCTCTCTCCCATTGGCATAGAGCCTCTTTACCAGATACTCTGCGTGCTGTATGTGTAGACATGCCTTAAATGTGGTGGGGGCTTAATTCCTTTAACTGCTACTGGGTCCCAATGGATTGGGATTCGTCTGTTCTAGTCCAGGAAGAAATAAAACACCATACTTATAGTGCTACATCAGTTCTTAATACAGTAGCCTTTTCCAGGAACTATAGTATTTCCAAGGTCTTAAATAACAGAGGTAAGGAATTCTTAAAGACATAGGGTCATTTTATATCTTCCCAAGGAAATATTTGAGAAAAAGGCCCAGGAAATTCTTGGGAGGTGAAAAGTATCAGAGAGGTAGCCGTGTTAGTCTGGATCTGTAGAAGTGACAAAGAGTCCTGTGGCACCTTATAGACTAACAGACGTATTGGAGCATAAGCTTTCGTGCGTGAAGAAGTGGGTATTCACCCACGAAAGCTTATGCTCCAATACGTCTGTTAGTCTATAAGGTGCCACAGGACTCTTTGTTGCTTGGGAGGTGAACTTCTTTTCCCCACAGAAGTGGGAAGGTTTAGGGGGCTGTGGAGTGGGTTTTATCTCCTTACCCTGCAGACTTTGGGAATAAACAGGCAAGGGAAGCTCCAGTCCTGGAGGAGGACCCTCTGATCAGGACTGGCTCTGGCTTTTTTGCCGCCCCAAGCAAAAAAAATAAAAAATAAAGCCGGACGGAACGCTGAAGCAGAAAAAAAAGGTGGGGGGGGCGGGCAGAGCGGAATGTGCTGCACTAAGATTGGCCTGAATGCCGCCCCTTACAATATGCTGCCCCAAGCATGTGCTTCCTAGGCTGGTGCCTAGAGCTGGTCCTGCCTCTGCTATTCTCCTGGCATCTCCTCCTCACTGGCAACATAACTACTTGGCTTATCAGAAGCTGCTGCTTTGCGGGAGACACATATGCTGAGCCTAAGTTAAATATCCTATTTCCTTTTATTTATGTAGCACTCCCAAAGTGTTGGCAGGAATATATCCTTGGCCTGTGGAGGCCAGCATGTTGCAGAGAATGGCAGTTTCCTGGCATCGGTCCCTGAAAACCTGGGGTGGACTAACCAAGAAGAGCTCCAAGAGAGAGGCTTCTTGGGGGGTCCCAGAGGGAGGGACAGTGTCACAGAGATGGTGCTCCCCCATTTTGTGCCTCCCAAGCTAGATCTGTCCACTCTGACTCTTCTACCCTTATGGAAGTGGAGGAGATAACCAGAGCCATATTTTTGTGTATCTTCATGGTACCTCCTTTTTAATACCCCCAATCTTACTGAGGAAAGAATTCAATTTCAGGCAGTGGACACAAGGGATTGCGGCTTTTATTTACAGGCCTTTATGACCTTGTTCCAACAAGGTACTCTCTGGCTAAATAGGAAAGTGAGTTTAAAATTGTTCCTTTGACTAAGAAGAGCCATCCTCTCTTGGGACATGTACCAAATTCCCTGTAATGTCTGTTAGGATCTCTCAGACATCACCTAACATTTTCTTGAGTTGGCCTTATGTTCCTATAAGACAGAAAGTCCTGTGCAACCAACATTTGTGACAAGGCTGTGGCAACAAGAACGCTTTGTATAATTTATGAGGTTATCGTTTCTTTGGAAACTTGTTTTAACTTGGTTAAGGCAAACCTTGGAACAGTGCATAGATTTAAACCTGGCCTCGTTTACTGAGACTTGAAGTTGTATCGGGACACATTATAGAAATGCCTGAATTTTAGCAAAGCGCTTATAACTGTTACTTACTAAATCGCATGATGTAATTTGGAAATGTGTGTGAGGAAAGTAGGGTTTCCAATGTGAGACAGAGATGGATTATGTCTACTTATTGACAAAGTGCAGATTTATGAGATCTGGTATTACTTAATCTCCATCCACATATAAGTCTTCATCACCAAGTGTGTATTTAAAGGTTGTGTCACTTGACAGGCATCATTTAGCTCCAATGCCAATAGTAAAGGTTATGTGATTGTTTTTGAACTTGCCTTTTATGTAAATTCAAATGTGCCAGTTTAAAAACTAGAATGTGAAAGGGATGCTGTCAAGATAGGTAGGGCCACTATTTTCATCGACTTCAAGGCCAAAAGGGAATTCCCCAGTCATTCATGTGTGTAGCCCATCAACTTGCAGGTGAACTAGAATGTCTTTTAGAAGGACATTGATTTAAAGACTCTAAGAAGTAATCGAGAGTCCACTACTTCCTATGATAATCTGTTCCAATGGTTTATTGCCCTCCCTGTTAAAAATGCACATCTTATTTAGTTTGAAACTTGATGACTTCAATTTCCAGTCTTTGGCTCTTGTAACATCTTTGTCTGCTAGATTAAAAAGCATCACATCTTCTCCCCGTGTAGGTAGTTATAGACTGTGATCAAGGCATCTCTTAACTTTCTCTTTAGCACCTTTGGCTCTCATTGTAAATTGTTATTTCCAGACTGCAAACCATTCTCATCACCATAGGCGCCAACTCCGTGGGTGTTCCGGGGCTGGAGCACCCACGGGGAAAAATTGGTGGGTGCAGAGCACCCACTGGCAGCTCCCTGCCAACCCTGGGGCCCGCGCCTAGCTCCCCGCCAGCCCCGGGACCCACCGCAAATTCACCTCAGCACCGGGAGACGTTGCGGGGCCCCGCCCCCGACGCTGGGCGACGTTGCGTTGGTGTCGGGGGCGGGGCCCCGCAGCGTCACCCGGCGTCGGGGGCAGGGCCCCGCAGCATCACCCGGCGTCGGGGGCGGGGCCCCGCAGCGTCACCCGGCGTCGGGGGCGGGGCCCCGCAGCGTCACCTGGCGTCGGGGGCGGGGCCCCGCAGCGTCACCTGGCGTCGGGGGCGGGCGTCAGCCCCCACTGGCGCAACCGGAAGTCGGCGCCTGTGCTCATCATCCTTCTCTGAACCTACTTCTCTCAATATTTCCCTTTAGAAACTGTGTGATTCTGTGTCTATTTAAACCAGCTGTAGGGGAAATCTTTAAAGCTGTTTTTCTTAACATGAAACACTACACATCAGCACTCAATAACAAACCATCAGTGTAAATAGCACCATATTCCAGTGCCATGCAGAGGAGATCAGTTGGATGGAGAGAAGCAGGCCAAAGCTCAAGAGAGGCAAGATAGAGGTGAAACTGATAGGAAGCACATTGAGGAATTCTCCTCTGTTGAGGGCACCTGCCCACTGGTTATAATGTTGCTGCAGGTTACTTTTGAATTTCTCAATGCTATTCAATATGCAAGTATACATGGCTTTGAAAAATGCCCACTAACCCTGTGACTGGCTAGAAGACTGTTGCCCCATCTTATCAGTTATGGCCATGATGATCTTTCTGTCTGTGACTGCCAGGCTTAATTACTGCAATTCAGTATACCTGGGAATAAAACCACACCCCCTCTACTGACTCCCACTAGCACAAAATGCAGCAATCCATCTACTCAGCAACTCGGTTGCTCCACTCTTTGTGCTGACTCCCCGTTGAAAACTGAGTGCTGTTCAAGGTCCCTTGCCTGATATTCGTTGGATTGAGCAACCCCTTGGGTTGGGTCAGCTGAGACATACAGGAATACATGTGAGCACTGGAGATAGTCAGTACTTCAATGGGAGCTGGACCTAGACTAAGGAATTCACTCCTACAAGAAATAAAAATGCCACTGACTTCATTGGAACCTAATGCAATCCCAGTTTCTTCAGGTAGCTTTTCCTTGTTGTCCTGTCTGTGAATCTCATGTGCACAAGTTTGCATGTGCGTGCACACCCATCTGTGTGTGTGTGTGTGTGTAAATAATACTGAAAAAAGTCCACTACCTACCCAAATTTTCCCCTACAGCTGGCAAAGCAAGAGTTTATTTTTGTATTTGTTTTTCTTAGCTACTTAGGCAGGGCTTTAGAATACCCTGGCAAAGAAAGCCATGTAAGCACATAGATGGCTATACAGACAGCTGTCTCCACCTGTTTATAGCAGCAATAAATGTGTGGATACTCTCCTAATGTTAATAACCCCACAAGGTGTTAACTTCAGAGTTGAGTTGGGACCACTTAAATGCTAACTGTATGAGGATCTAAACCTCTTAATACCATCTCCTTATGCTTTTATTGTCCTTCTCCCTCAGGATAGGCTGTTAGCCTAATTCAGAGCAGAATGGACTTTGTCATGTTGCCCCAGTGGGAGGAGATTAGGGGGTTTCTGCCCCTTCATTCTTAGATTTTTTCCTTTTAATTTCTCACTCTCCTGGAGAAAGAGCAATGGAGAATGGGCTGTTGGCTACTAGGTATTGTACCTATCACCCGGGAAAGTGGCTTCTGTGCAGGGGTGAAAGTAACGTAACAGATTTACCTGTACGTGGGCTCGGCACCTCGGGCGGAAGGGACGGAGTGAGACTGGGGGGGGGGGGGGGTCAGCCTCCCCCAGCCATCCCATCCACGCTGCCTGGCCCGCACTGTCCAGGGATCTGGCGTCAATTTAAAAGGGCCCAGGGCTCCAACCACTGCTGCGGTAGGGGCATCGGCGGCTGGGAGCCCTAGGCCCTTTTAAATCCTCGAGGCAGCTGCCCCTTATCCCCCCGGGTCGACAGCCCTGCTGGTAGGGTCCCTGCCGGTAGGGTCACCGATGTGTGTGTGTGTGTGCGTGGGGGGAAAGGGATAGTGATGTTAAAGCACTTAACGTCGGCTGTGTACGGGCCAGTACCAGCGGCCACATCTTACCGGTACACCGTACTGGCCCGTACCTGCCTACTTTCACCCCTGCTTCTGTGGATTCATGGCAAGGTCTGAATCTTACCCTGGGGAGCTCAGCAGATACTTGAATAATGCGCAGTCTGTTTTAGATCATGAGAGAGGAAGGCTGATTATCAAGTGGAATTCTCTGTCTGCTCTACTTAGTCAGAATCCCCTGGATTTTTGTCTGAGCTCCTTGTGCTTACAAAAACAGTGACTTTATTTTCAGGGGTCTCACAGAAAACTTGTTGGTGGCCGCTCTGACAATTTTTCCTGAAATACTTAATTAACTTTAGGGAAAACAAATAAATATGCACATTTACACGTGCAAATCATGGAAATTTATTTATGTGGTTGTTTGGTTTTTTGCAGACTCAATTGTAAAATTAATATACAGTTGTCTCTATTCTTTACTACATCTAAACACAATAGAGACACAAATAAAGGTGCTTTGCACGTTTTTGTCTTTTTTGTTGGTTCTTTTGCTTTTTTGGTAAAAGGTGGATGTCTGTACAACAATTCTGAACTAAATTTAAAAATGCTTTTACATAATAAAAGTCTAAATAATAATGAAAAACCATGTCCAAAATTTCTTTCTCTTTCACGGACAAAAAAAATCAGTCCACTCCAGTAATAAAAATGACAATACTGTATTAACTACAAACATATTCCTGTTATATTGTACTTTACTAATACAGTGTGATGATGAAATTAAAGTTCTGGGTTTTAACACATCCATTGTGTGGATCAGAATACTTGCAAAAGTTCAGGAGCTCTTTGAATTGAAAGTCTGCAGGATCTTGGGTCTCCTCTGAAACTAGAAGAGAAGCTTCCAGGTTAGCATCACTGAGGCAGTTTTGGTATTTGTTCTTCAGAAAATGCAGTACACACAGCAAAGTAGTAGAAAAGAGGGACAAGAAAAGAAAAGCAACTTTAGCTAGGGGCTTGTAGATGTCCTCAAACAGGTACACATTACTACTGAACTCCTGTACTGTAATACCGGGCTGATTGAAATATGTTTTCATTCTTGCATCATTGCGCATTTACAGAATGAGGTATTTGAGATTGCTTAAATCTGAAGAGTCAAAGGAAGCTAATCTGTTTTGTAAGGCAGTTAGTTTGTTTGCAGCCAAAAAGCCTCAACCAGAATTGCTGAATGGGTCGGTTACGAAGGGGTACTGACTTAAAAAATTTCCCTCGCTTAAATGATTTTTAAGATTCTCCAAGAGGATACTCAGGTATTCAGTTATAGTGAAACTGATCTTTTGCTGCACATTCTTATAATGACAGCTGAGAAATTGACTAAGCTCCTAAAAAACTGAAAAGTCTCTTTCCTCCTTTGGGGGTTGGACGATGTCAATGATTGTCTTCCTGAATGTATTAATTACTTCAGTGCTGTCAGATATCGTTAGCTGAGGTTTGTGAAGCTCCGGGTTCAAGGAAGCAAGCGTGGGTAAACACTCTTTCAAAAAGAGCAAACAGCCATGTGCTTCTGGATCTTTTAGCTTTTGGGACAGTTCCAGCAAAACTGTGTTCAGAACCTCAACGAGCTCTTCCTGCAGCTCAAACAGCCTCTGTTCACTGTCGTTAAAACTAAGCCAGCGGACCGGGTTGTAATTCAGCAGCACTGTATGTGTCTCGCATCCCATTTCGCACAAAGTTGCGGATCTCCCTTCATTGACATCGCTGGCGTTGACAGCAGTGATGCACCTTTTCACTACGGATTCAACCTCATCCATGCTTTTCATTGAGGCTTCTTGATGGGCAAAACAGTGAAACAAAAAAAAGCTTCCGAGTGCAGCTTTCTTGGAAGCAGTTCAGCACCCGCCTTGTGCACTTACATAGCTGCTGTCCTGTCCACTGTCAAGCCGCACAGATTGTCAAAGCTAACGTGGCACTCCTCCATTCTTGCCTGAACCCATTGAAAAATGTGTTTGCCAGTTGGCCTATCACTGAGGTTCACCTGATGTAAAATACCTTCAGAAGAACAATGGTGATCACAGTCCAAAAAGTGAACACATGATTACCTTGGGATTCCTCAGAACATCAAGGCTCTTATCCAAGCACAGGATGTAGAAAGGGCTCACTGTGACTTTTTCAGCTGTTTTGTTTTGTAGAAAATTTGCCAGATCTCGTGTGCTTCTCTGTAACATGTCATTGCTCAGTGGTATATCTCTGAAAACTGTATTTTCTGGTTGTACGGCAAGAACAGTTTTCTTCATGAATGCTCACTTGCTGAATGGTTTCCTTGCTTTCCCCAAAAGTACTGCAACTTTAAAAGTAGCCACATCGTATCAGCCACAGTGCATTTAAGAAACACTGATTTAGGTTGCTGAGCTAATGAGCGAGACCAACACAACATGCCTCAAACCCTTCATCACAGCTTTCTGGTCAGCTTTCTCTCTGCTGAAGTTTGGGAAAGCTGTGAACTGTTACAAGTGCCGCGGCCAGGGGCGGCTCTAACAATTTTGCCGCCCCAAGTAGGGGAGGCGGCCCCGCCCCTGACTCGGGCAGACGTAGCGGGGCCCCTCCCCCGACGCCTGCCTGTGTCGGGGACGAGGCCCCGCTACATCTGCTTGCGTCGGGGGCGGGGCCCCGCTACGTCTGCCTGCGTCGGGGGCGGGGCCCCGCCCCCGACTCAGGCAGCCCCAGTCCGCCGCGGCAAGGGAAGAGTGGCGGACCTGCCGCCCCATTGCCGCTGAGGCAGGCAAGACTGGGGCGGCAGTCCAAGTCCCGCGGCAGCAATTCGGCGGTGGGAAGAGCGGACCTGCCGCCGAATTGCCGCCGCGGGACTTGGACTGCCACCCCATTCTCGATGCCACCCCAAGCACCAGCTTGGAAAGCTGATGCCTGGAGCCGGCCCTGGCTGCGGCTGTTAGCCTACAGCAGGGTCGGCAACCTTTCAGAAGTGGTGTGCTGAGTCTTCATTTATTCACTCTAATTTAATGTTTCGCGTGCCAGTAATACATTTAAACATTTTTAGAAGGTCTCTTTCTATAAGTCTAATACATATAACTAAACGATTGTTGTATGTAAAGTAAATAAGGTTTTAAAAATGTTTAAGAAGGTTCATTTAAAATTAAATTAAAATGCAGAGCCCCCCAGACCAGTGCCAGGACCTGGGCAGTGTGAGTGCCACTGAAAATCAGCTTGAATGCCACCTTTGGCACGCATGCCAGAGGTTGCCTACCCCTTGCCTACAGTTTCGGGAAGGCAGCACTGCTTTGATCTACACTCCTTTATATTCTGGAGTTTAGCATTGCAACAAAAAAGGCTAGGACTGGAGCTTTTCTAAAGGCCTAGATTCTGCAGAAGCTGATAGGATTGGCTTCCCCACTCACTAGGGAAATGTTCGAGAGTAGGCAACTAGTTTTCTTTCAAGACCCGCTGGATACATCTTTCGGTGCCCGTCAATATATTTTTTTGTGTCTGTAAAGTGCATTGCAAACATATGGGACTATATCAGTGTATTGTTTTCAGACAGCACATGAGTCTGTTCTTGTTTTTTATTATTAACAGTGCTGTCAGATACCTTCAGGATCCATTAGAAGGCTCTGCTCTACATACATGATAAAGGGACACTTTCCACCTCTTGTTTAAAGGTCAGATTTAAAAAAAAAGATGTTTGTGCTCACAGACAGGTGTGCAAATTTACAGTTGCATCCATGACTTGTACATTTGTATGTGCAAATAGGTACTTAGATACCTGCATGCTGGGTATATGTGTGCAGTTGTGGTAGGTAGTTGCCCTTGCAAATGTAGGTGTGCAAACGTGCATTTTTGTCTGCAGATCACAGAAATTAAATATAATTTGGTACTGTGAGCTCTAGGAAGCCCATTCTCAAAAGAAACAATTGAGTTTGTGGATTCATTTTCTTCATATAATTCAGTGACTTGTGGTTTGATTCTTTGTAGCTTCTAAATGGCTTGTTTTCTCTAATCAGGTTTGCCATCAGCTCTCCAATATTTGCTGCTTGCATGGTAAACTGCTGCAGAGGCCTGGATGTCTCCCAAGTTTGTAACTCTGTCAGCAAGTTTATCAAGTTTTGAATTTAATTCTCTGCTGCACTTTATTCTTTTCTCTTTCGTTAGTAAAGTCTGCACAGAACCAGTGAGGGTTCCAGGCAAGATGGTACCTTGTTTATTCATATTGCCCACTGGCTTTTCAAACATTTGTTTAGTTTCTCTCAATTTTTTATCTAATAGAAAACTGACAGTGCAGGATGGCACCACTGCTCCCCCACTGAAGCAGCAGGCGGGAAAGGAGACATAACCTCTCTCCTTCTCTCCTCCACAAGCAATGAGAACTTCTCTTGGTACAGTGGAAATATGCAAATGCAGAAATAGATTGCTCTATGTTGTGCTTTGCCAAAATTATGCTGGCAACGTTTATTTCTTTTGGGAACCTGCAGCTGCCAAATAGCTAGTAACTAAAATATGCCTGTATGCTACTGCGACAACCACAGAACATAAATCTAACTATAGCGCTGATGTTACCTCTGCAGGGCTTTTAAAAACCATCCTCGCCATAACCCCCATAGAGATAACTATTCTTTCTTATTTGAATGCAGTTATCCCTGTGAAAGCGTACTCTGGATCATGGATATAAGAAGACATTGCAGGTGCTGGTTCAGTGCTAGATTGTGGCTGGCATTGTGCTTGTGAACAAGAGGTCAGATGGCCTTGTCCACCTGCGTAGGTGCCAACCAGAGTCTTATTCTTTGCACTCCTTGAGCATTGGGGAGCTGATCCAATGGAAGGATGTCTCATTGACTTCAATGGGCTTTGGAGCAGACCCAGGGAAAGTGAGTCCATAACAGTAGTGATGCTGGACTTCCCAGAGTGGGTAGGGGTGAGCACCTCCTTCTGCATCAACCAGTGGTGTCAGACCAGTGCTGTGTGAGGTACACTCAGTTTATAGGGTGGTGTGGGTGCTGCTCTGTTGTGCTCCCTTTTCCCAGGGTACCCAGAGTTATTCTGAAGTCTACCCATAACCCCCCACACTATAACCCGTAAGTACGTAGTGCCAAGAATACCTAGACAATGGGAAACACTGTTTCTCTTTTATAAATTTGACTTTTGTCATTTTTCCTCCTTAGGAACAGAGAAAGGGAGTCTGATCAGTAGCGTAGCCGGGGGGGGGGGAGCAGGGGGAGTGGCTGCTCCCCTGTGAGGAGAAGCGGCGCTAAGGCGCCACCCCAGCCCCGCTGCGGGAGCTGGGCTCGGGGGCGCTTTAAAAGGCCCGCGGCTCCTGCGGGGAGCCATGGGCCCTTTAAAGCGCCCCCCCCAGCCCCGCTGCCGGACCCGGGCTGGGCAAGGAGCTGCGGGCCTTTTAAAGTGCCCCCCCCCGCAGCCCCGCTGCCGGACCCGGGCTGGCGGGGGGGGGGAGGGGGGAGCTTTAAAAGGCCCGCGGCTCCTGCCACTGCGGGGAGCTGCGGGCCTTTTAAAGTGCCCCCCCCCCAGCCCTGCTGCTGGAGCCAGGCTCGGGCGGGGATTTAAAAGGCCCGGGGTCACCGCAGCGGCTGGAGCCCCGGGCCCTTTAATGCGCTGCCGGGGTGAGTACAGGGGGAGCGGGGAGGCGCCTTTTTATAGTGCCGCTCCCTGTGCTCTAAACCTGGCTACACCACTGAGTCTGATCTACAGATTTCATAACTGGGTGGATGCTTTGGTGACATCAGTCTTGTCTGTAGTCTTCTGTCACTTAACAGAAAGGGTCTCCAGTCAGGAGGGAACAAGTGAGTCTATATTCCACCATACTCTGCCCCACACACTGAGGCAGTGAAGATGGGAGGGAGAGTCAACTATTTATTGGCTGAGGTACTGAGTTTGAGGTGAGCACTAGATCTATATATATAATCTTTAGCTGGCAGCTTTCCTAGTATTAACCCAAGTTAACACTTATGTTGTAAATCCTTCATCAGTAGGGCTGAAATTCCCTCCCCCCAAATTAGTGAAGCACCTATTATTTCTCAGCTATACTCTAATATGTTACAGAAGAATAAAAGTAGCAGGCGGCCGTGAATAAAATTTTAATATGTAGTACTGTATCTTAAAGTTTGACTTCTGTAACTATTACAATATATTACTATACACTGAATGGAATACGGAGGTAATTCCCAGCAGTCTGATTGGACAGCGTACAAGTTATTAATTCTCTAGAAATGCACTGCACATTTCAGATTTGCTTTACATCTCTGAGTTTTGGAATATATTATCCAAAAGGAGTAAATATTTAGCCCCTTACTGATCAGGTTTCTGTTCTGAACGTAGAGCTGTCCTGTTTTGTGCTTTCTGTTGTCCAGTGCAGTGGATGAAGGTTTTATGGTTGTTCCTTTTTATGGTTTTACAGAAATGATCAGTCTCGTGTTATCCAACTTCGGACCTTATCCTTTTTCAGGAGAAAACTAGTGTAGTTCCATATAATTTGAATGAAAAGAGATGTTGTTTTGTTCCTGACATGGGTAGTTGATGGGTTTATGCTTGACTCTCTTTTATACCCAGTGGTGCGAGTAGAAATCATTTCTTGCCGGTATGGTACTCATGGGAGGGCCACCGGGGGGGCACATGACCTCCCCACGTGACCCTCCATGCGACTCCACCCTGCCCCCAGCCTGGGGCCCCCCCGCTTTTCATCCCCTCCGATATCCCCCTTTGTATATACAAACATCAACATGCTTAACTACTCACTTTCCCCCCAAATATGTAGTATTCAGTCTGTTTATATGGAATATGGGAGTTGGGTGAGGAGTCATTTCAGCATATGTATGACTTATTAAAAGACCAATTTTAAGTAGAACTGTATTCTAAACTGCTTTATGGTATTTACCCAAACATTGCATTTCAGTGGGGGATTCAACTTCCTTTATAGGAACAGACTCCTAAAAAACTTACCAGTCCACAAAAGTGGTCCATAGTCATACAAATAGTCCCATTGTCTTCAGTGGGATTGATCAAATGATTACGGGTTTACAGGATTAGGTTCCAAATTTGTAAATTGTTCTGGATGAAACGGACAATGCCTGAGCTGTCAGATCAGAAGGAGCTTCATTCAAATAAAGGTGGGCAGATGTGTGATAAGTCTTAGCTCCGTTGCTAAGATGAGGAACATATTTTCAGCAAAGTTCTTGGCAGATTCCTGAGGCGGCTGGTTTAAGGCCATCAGTGCCTGGCATTATAATCTTAATTTACAGTTCTCTCACCCACAAAGGTGGAAAATGAGGCATTTGTTTTCTTTGTTTTGCTGCTCCAGTTCCAATTAACAAAATGCCTGTTAGACTAGTTTGGCTGCAAAGAAGAATTCTATGTTTCCACTGGGGACAACACCTGATTTCTGTCAGGCTGCAGAACTGGGCTGACATCAGAATCCAAACATCCTCTGGTCAGTGGAGGCATTCCTCTAATGATCTGAACTTGATGTGATGATGTATGGATGTCGTGGATAGTTCATAGAATCATAGAATTTCAGGGTTGGAAGGGACCTTAGGAGGTCATCTAGTCCAACCCCCTGCTCAATGCAGGACCAATCCGCAATTTTTGCCCCAGATCGCCAAATGGCCCCCTCAAAGATTGAACTCACAACCCTGGGTTTAGCAGGTCAATGCTCAAACCACTGAGCTATACCTCCCCCTCAATTGGGAGAAACAGAATAAAAAACACAGTTTAAACACCTTCTGTCCCCACCCCCACCCCCTTCAGGACTCCTGATGAACATAACAGCACAATACATATGCTAACAAACTTAAACAAAGCCTTTGTTTAAGTTTGTTAGCCTATGCATTGTACTGTTAAAACCATTTAAAGAATGAATGCCCTCCTAAGCCGCGTTCTGCTCCTTTAAGGAGCAGAGCGCAGCCCCATCCCACCCCTCTGGAGTGGGGGGGGCTAGCCCCAAGTCTTTCTGGTACCTCGTACCTGCTAAAAATCTCTTGCCGATACTGGATACTGGTGGGTACCCCCTATTTGCACTCCTTTTTATACCTGATCCTGCAACCAAGAAATGAGGACCTACTCCTGGTGCCTGCAAGGATTCATTGCAATCAATGGGGTTGTGTGTGTGCAGGGTTTGCCACAGGGATACGATTGGCAGGTTCAGGGGCCTATTTTATATTTGTTAACCTGCAACTTCTTTTTTTCCCCAGTAGAGACTCAGGATGACATAGACATCAAAGGGTTCTGCAGGTCACAACTGAGGTGTATTGCCAGAGGCTGAGCTGTCTGGAGAAACTTATATAATGCCTACACTGTGCCTGGCTCCTTATGATGTTAGTTTTCCCAGCAGGATATCTGGTTGGTGTTTGATGGGTCTTGCATACTTATGTTGGATTAATTTTGAGGGGTTCTGCTTTAAACCTTGAAATCCATGCCTGGTGTAAATAGTGCAGGATTGTTCAAAGAACCAATTCTTCATCCCTGATCATTAACCTTTAATATATCTGATGAAGCATTAATGAAGAGCAGCCTGAATACCACAAACCACATATTATTATTGGTTGGATCTGAGGCAAGACTTCTGAACTGAAAGGCAAAACTAGTGGTCAAGGTAGTTGGGAGATCTGGTATTCTTTCCTGGCTGTGCCGCGGACTTGCTGTGTGACCTTGGCAAGTTGCTTAAAGAGACACTGTCAACTTGAACAGTCACTTTCGGGACTCTGATAATTAAAGTATTCATATAAAAATAACCTAACATTCTCCAGAATGACTTCACACTAACTTATAGCTTATTGGCAGAATTTTCCCTTGACATTTCTTTTTCAGTTGGCACAATGCAGTATTCTCTCTTTTCTTGGCACCCTCTGTACTGTGGGGAAAAAGGAAGGTGTTTCACATTATGTTATTATTATTATTTTTTTGCCCAAGTTTCTAGGATGGAGGAGGAGAAAAGGAAGCCAAATCTATTTTACCAGAGCCAAGCAAATTATTTACAGAGAATAATTTTAACAAACTTAGCCTCCTCCTTTTTGCCTGTGGAATGTGCGTAAGGCAGGGGCAGTAGTGAGAGATGAGAGAATGGCAACTCAGAGGAGGAGAAAGAGCTGTGTTTGAAGAACACCACTTTAAGAGTGATGCATGGGTAAGTGGGGGCTGACTACATAGACTTCTCAGAACAATATGTAACAGCAGATGAGCTGATTACTGTGAGAACCTTCACTTTGGAATTTCCTGACTCTTAGGGTTTAAATTCCTAAACTTCATGCTGTTGATGCTTGGTTTTTGTTTTGTTTTTGTCCCCACTCTCCTTCCTCCCCCAGAGAATAAATAGCTTGGACTCTGGCAGGATGAGTAATGCATCTATTGCTCAGGTAGCCTGAAAGATGTATATTGATATGTAGCTTCTGGTAATGAAATGAAAAGTGTTTTACTTATGAATCTCAGCAGAATGCCCCATACAGCCAAGTATCAATTGAGTCAGTCTATATGAATTTATGCCTTATCGTGGACTTCATTCACAGGAGCCAGGATCTCAAAAATCAGGGTGAGTCTTAATGGAAAGTCAGGCTTTTTAGGATGCTTCTAATCTTTCCAACTCTAGCCAGGATCAG
This sequence comes from Chelydra serpentina, assembly GCA_037349315.1. Classification (NCBI taxonomy): domain Eukaryota; kingdom Metazoa; phylum Chordata; order Testudines; family Chelydridae; genus Chelydra; species Chelydra serpentina. The sequence goes on from JBAIAC010000023.1 coordinate 4,932,126, forward strand.
AAGTGGAAGTACTGAACTACTGTGATTTGCTGTGATTCTGGCCTTTCTGTCAGTGGGAAAAAGCTTGTCTTAGTGAAATGTACAGGCCAGTTTTTAGTTCAGAGTTCTTGTGAGTATCCAGTACTTTTGAGGGTCACATTTCTCTAATTTACATTGAGTCCAGTTGTTAGCACACTAGCCTGGAACTTGGGAGACCTGGGTGCAATTCCTACCTTCACCACAGACTTCCTGTGTGACTGTGCTTAGCCTCTCTGTGCCTCAGCGCTCCATCTGTACAATGGGGATAATAGCACTGACCTCCCTTACAGCGTGTTGTGAGAATAAATACATTAAAGATGGTGAGGTGCTCTCATAACGGTGGTAATGGGGGTCCCACGTGCATCTTAGATGGATAAATAGAGAAAGTACCATATGCTTGATGCTTAGAAATCTTGAAATGTGTTCAGATAGAAAATAAATGGCAAGCTTCACTATTTCTTTTCCTTCACAGCATCTTGGATTTTACGTTTCTTTGATGACAGTGAGCAACAATAACTTTTATCAAAGGCTCTGAGTCAGGAGCGTCGCCAGCTTTTTTGCCGCCTTAGGCGGCGCCTCCGGGAGAAGCCCCGGGCGGCCAAAGAACCTACCGCCGAAATGCCGCTGAGGACCCGGGTGGCCAAAGATCCTGCCACCGAAATGCCGCCGAGGACCCGGGCGGCCAAAGATCCTGCCGCTGAAATGCCATCTTTGATTACTCTTGGAGAACCTGCCTCCACAATCCCTTCGGTAAATTAAATTGACTGTGTTTCAGTAACCATGGCCTTTTTCATTTAACCTTGTTTGTGCGTCTTTCATTGCAATTGTCCTCAGCATCTGGTTGCATAACTAAGATAAAAGTCCTTCCGTTTGTGCATATGGGCACTGGGGCAGTTGTTTGACTGCCCTTAATTTAAGAATACCCCACTGACTACAAAGCATTTGAGTAGTATGCATCACAATCTTGAAGCTATCTTTAAGAGTTGCTTAAATCATCCACCTTAGGGGCATCCTGCATGGGCTGTACTCTGGCTGCATCTTCAACCCCTACAGCCTTTTTTTCTTGGCCCAATGGCAGTATGTCCCCTTGTTCAAAGAATATCCCTCCATTTGTACGGTCCTTTCTAGCCTTATGGGCCCACCTGCCCCACATGTCTCCCTATGAATCCCACACTCTCAGGCTCCTCTCAGCTCAAGTAGTGGTCCTTTCCCATGCAGAGACTAACCATCAGACTTTGAGAATACTGGGCTCTGTGTACTTGTGACCCCCATTCCTACATCTGTATTAATGTGATACAACAATATATAAACAAACTGAAGGGAGTTGTACTCCTCTCCTTCTCTATAAACCTGGGACTCTGAGCTGAAGCCTGTCTTGTATCCCTACAGTGGCTGATCATAGGATGGAAGAGGGATGTATGACAAGGGAAAATTACTCACTAGTAATTCCTTTTGTCATCTCTCTCTCATTTTTTCCTCACATCACACATTCTATTCTCTTCCCATCTGCCTTCCTCCCTCCTGTATTTTCTCTATCCTCTTTTCTTCCTATCACTCTGGACGTTTTCTAACTGCCAAGAAGGCAGTGGGCTGTGGCCTTATATACAGTGCTTGACTGGCAGACATTCTGCCTGTTTGTTTCTGGTAGGTGGAGCCATGATACTTGAATGTGTCTGTTCAGAGGACAGGGAGACACAGGGTACAAAGCAAGGAAATAGCAGGAAGTAAGGTTGTCTTGCCTTTCACAGCAGATTGAAGACTTATCTGTAGTGCACTCTGGAGCATGTATTTTAATCTAATTTTAAGCCTCTTTTCCACTTGAAGGGGAGCAGGGAACCCTTCAGTTTCTCCTAAGCTTGTTAGGTTTGTTAGTCTTATCTGCATACACTGCCATCCAGCACTGTTGCATATGCTGTTCTCCATAAGGAACATAGAATGCTATAGGGCTTGCTGCTGTTCCACTAAAAACTAGTGCTCTTTCAAATTCATAGAATTGTATTTGGATCTCTAAGGTTTTTGCATCATATTCCGCTGAAATGGTTTAATTTCCGCAAAAATACATATCTTGGATGTTGATAGCATCTTTTGTGTAAGGATAAGCTACATGAGAGAGAGATTGCACTGGAATGAATTATAGCAGTCTGAAACATTTCTTTTTCTGTCCTAACAGTTGCCGTAATGAAGGGGGGACAGTTTCCTTGATGCTCTTGGCATTTTTACCTTTATTATTTGCAACAGTGCCTGGTGTCCACAGACCCCTTCCCCTGCAGTCTTTTGTTGAGACAACCAGCAGCAAGGAAGGTGTACATCTGAACTGTGTGGAGGATTTCAAAAAAATACATAAAACGTGAACACAATCCATGGAGTTTGCTTGCTTAAAGACAGGCCCAGACTACCCTACAAATACCACAATATAAGGAGAGTTGACTATAATAAGGTTCCATTTTGTAGAGCAGGCAGCACCTTAGCAACGTTAAATGTATTAGTGTCTGGTTAAAACTGAGAATTTAAACGCTTGCGTGCACACACAAAAGGAAATGTAAAGGTTTATCTTCTCCTAGTAATGGTATCCTGTCCGCAGTACATAGTTGTGTATTATTAGTTGAGCTGTTTAAATTTATACTTTAAGCATTCACAAATGCCTCCTATGCTAAAAGAACATTAAGGTTGCAAAATCAAACACTCGAAAGTTAAGAAATGCCAGAATTCAGATTGCCTGCGCACCCTTAGTTTTGGCCCCCTTGTGCATATACACTATAATATTCTTTAATTACATGATCACTTGCTATTTTTTTTCACAAAACCCCTCCCTCATTCAGGGCACATAATGGATGGTGCTTTCTCAAGGAGCAGCCCTTAAATAATTTTTTATTCTCATTGTTCAAGGTGTGGCCGTAGGCCTTATTTACTGCTCTCTATTCAAACCTTGCTCTGAAGACAGAAATATTAATTTCTTCCAGTGCTTTTCTATGGCACTCATCATTATATTATCTGACAGCTTCACAAACACTGGTGAATTTATTTTCCCAAGTGTAGGGGGTGGGGTATTATCCCTTTTTACGGACGGAAGCCAAGGCACAGAGAAATGCAGGTAAAAAGTATCAACTAATTTTGGGTGCCCAGTTTGAGGTGCCTAGGACCTGATTTTTCAGAGTACTTTGCATTATATAGCAGTTCCTATGTTCAAAGCACAGCTCCCATTGTCTTCAGTTGCAGCTGTGAGTGCTCGGCACTTCTGCAAATCAGATCCCAGAGTCTAAAGTTGAGCATGTAGAAAATGAGGAACACGGTTAAAAATTTGGTTTAAGTGACTTTCCCAGCATCACATAGGAACTCTGTGGCGAGGCAGGATTGAATCCAGTTTCCCAGGGCAGCATTCAACTGCCTTAACCATGAGACCATCTTTTGCCTTTCTGCAATCCCTTGCCTCATTCACAACACATTTTCCAACTTCTACAAAAAATGAAGCAGGGGTTCTACAGACAACTGTTGTCTTCACTACACAGTTATGATTCATCCCCAGTGTGGGCCCATCCAGCGTGCTGAATGTGGCAGGGGTCCTGTGGAAAAAATTGTATATGCCCATGTAATTATAGTGTGTATTATAATGCACACAAAAGGGAGCCATTGTAAGGTTGCGCAGATAAACTTAATTCATTGTGCTAGGCGCTGTACAAACAGAGAACTAAAAGTCGGTCCCTGCCTCAGAGAGTTTACAATCTGCGTGACTAATGTTATTCTTCAGTTTGTAAATTATAAATCTCAGTGTCAAAAAAATTGTGCATTCACTGCTGGTGTGAAGGATGGCTTGAAACTGTCTCCAATTTTCTTAACAAGTAGGAGTTTGTAGCCAGAAGGCTCGGCTCAGAATAAGTTGAGCAAATAGGCACTCACCGCAGTTGGTTATAAATCTAGAAGTGTGTGTGGAGGAAGTGGGGGAAGGGTCAGGAAACTCTTCCCTCTAGCTCTTTACTGGTCCTGACACCTGTTCTCTCTGCACAAGAGCCTGTGCTGGTTGCCTATAGCCCTGGGGCAGCAGGAATCCTTGCAGACCTGTGTGATGGTTCCCAGTGGCAGCTTCACCTTCCAAACACTAGTGCTTGTGGGTGGGGCTGCAGAGGCTTGGCTGCTGTCTTCCCACCTCAGCAGCCTGATGAGGGGTGGAAGGCTCTTCAGGCCGATGGGCCCTATTCATGGTGGATTGCTCTGGAGCCTGGTGGTATGGAAAAGGGCTATTATGTTGCCTTTCCTGCTGTCCCTTATGCTAGGAGACCCCACATCCCGAACGAGGCTTTGAGGCAGGCCCCACCTCCCTCAGCTGTTGCTCCATGAGGACCCTACTGTGTGTGTGTGAAGTTTGGGACTCTGCCTCCTGGAGAATAGCCACAGCTGGGCGGCTCTGTGGAGACACTGCCATACTCTGATTCCAGTCGGACTTTGGGGGCACTGAATCATGGTAGAGCTTTAGTCAGGGTCCATCCGCATTAAGTGGGAGGATGAGGGTTTGGCCCATGTAGTATTTCTTCTCTGAAAAGCCTATCCTAAGCCAGTCACCTCAGCTGAGTAATAAACACACCATTGCTTAAACTATACTGCAAGCCAGGTGAGATTCGCTGGTATATCTGAAGGCAGAATTTATCCCACATATACCACTAGAGCCCCAAGATACAGCAAAGTTTTGGCCAGGATGAAAAGACAGATTGTTCGCTGCTGGACCAGCAGATACAGAATTGCCACCCAAAGAAAACAGGATAACTTCTGCGTAACAACACACAAGGATCTACCTGCTTTTTCAAGTTATGTACTTTTAAACACATAGGGCTTCATCCAAAGCCCACTGAAGTCTCTGGGAGTCTTTCTGTTGACCTCCGTGGCCCAAAGTGAAGTATTTCTTGAAAAAAGGCAGAGGCAGAGTGTGTATCACAGAACCTATTCCTTCCCCCTTTGTGTTGGCCAGTTTCCAGCCGTTGCTGCATTGAACCAATTCTTCACAGACATTAAGTTGTTTTTCAGGGACTGATTCTTCAGTACGAAGGAATGCTACGGTGGTGCAGTAACCATTTTTTGGTGCAGTGATGTATTTAATTCTCTAGCTGAGGGCTTGTCTACCCATAAACCGCTCCAGCGGCACTGCTGCAGTACTTCAGTGAAGACACTCCCTATGCCGACAGGAGAGGATCTTCTGTCACTAGCTAATCCACCTCCCTGCCAGGTGGTAGCAAGGTCGATAGAAGAATTCTCCCATCAATCTAATCTTGTCTATACTGGGAGCTAGGTTGGTTTAACTGCATCGTTCAGGGGTATGGATTTTTCACACTTCTGAGTGACATAGTTATACTGACCTAATTTCCTAGAGTAGACCAAACCTGGGAGAAGCTCAGGAAAAAACCTGTGGTTAGCAGTTTTTCAAATAGATGTTCAGATACCATGGTGGTGGGTGTATGTGTAGGTGTGTGGTCTATAGCCCCACAGTAAAATTACACACACTCTCTCCCAGGGTTTCTGTTTGGTTGCACTAAATAAATGAGAGTAAAACTCGGGCCCATCTTTTCATTTCCCAGCATCTTACTCAGATACAGCTGGCTTTTGTAGATTACAGAATTTGGTTTTCAAATACAACGTTGTTATATTGTATATCTGAGTCATACCAAAGCCCTATGCAAATAATATGCTCGTGGTGTAGTAACTGTAGAAGCTGATCCTGGCCATGATAGGTTTAGCAACTGCTTAAACATAGCCCTGAGCGTTAGACCCTGTTTTAATGAGAGACAGAATACTGGCCAGGACCACACAATCCCTTTTTAAAAATGATTTGTTAGAACAAAGTTTAGAAGAGCCCAATGTCCCAAGCCTTTCTCAGGTATGTTTCTCTTCCTATGGTAGATGTGGCCATAGGCTGTTCGCATCAGCATCTTTTTAAAAGTGCAAGATACGGGGATTGTTTTCCTAGATGTTCCCTCATAAACCCCAGTAATCTTACTGGAGCTATTTGTTTCCCAGTAGAGGAGCTGCGTGATGCAGCAGTGAAGGAAGTGGCAATGGTGAAGAGGGACTCAGACCAGCTGGGACTCACTCCGCCTCTTCGCTCTCACTGCTAGACGTAGTGCCCCAGTGAGTATTGCTGAAGTCACCATTGTCTGGGGAGGAAGAAACCGGTGTTTTTTAGTCACTGGATGTAGGACACGGGAAAAGAGATGCAAGCACTTAATCACAGCCCAACACTGTTGGTGTTATGGATAGTAAGGCATTGTTCATGTGGGGGATTAGACCTGATTTTGCATGTGGTAGCCAGTGACCAAGAAAGCATGGTTGGCCTTGGTTGAGCATATTCTTGGTTCAAGGAGAGATCGGCCAGTGGTTAGAGTACTAGCCCTGGGACTCAGGAGATCCAGGTTTAGCTCCCTGCCATTTAGCTCCCCTCCCATTTACCTCAGACAGGTACATGTAAATCATGGCTTTCCTTTGTATACACTCGATGTTTGTATGGGCACAGTTATGCTGGTTGCTGGCCTCACTGATGACTGAATCCCAAGAAGGTTTCTGTTGTTGAAGGGATCATATGGATCCCGGCAAGCTCCAATTTCTCTGCTTTTGTGGAAGGTTCCCTGACAAAACTTGAAAGAGGGGAATGAAAAGATTTTTGAGTCTTTGCCAACTTCATAATTTTGGAAGACAGCAGAGTGGCTCGTCCTTTATTGGCACCCCTTGTATGACTTTTTCAAGTGGAAGGAGGATCAGCTTGAACATAAAGGGAGTTCAACATTTGTTTTTGCTAAGATCTGATTTTTTTTCAAGAAGATGCCAGTTCTGGTTGGATTTCCAGCATCTTCATTGCTGACCTAACTTCACTCTGATTTGTGGATCCTCCTCCGATGCACTGTAAACTACTGTAAACAAGAGTTTAGGATGATTGGCTTGCTACTGTACTATTTTTCCTTACAAAACCTAAGGGCTCAGTTCCTTTTTGGATAGATTAACCAGCTATGTGAAGCAAGTATCTACTTCGTAGCAACCATAACCATTCAGATTTTGTAATAGCAGCAGCATTGGGATTATATGAGCCAGGTTCTAGTTTAATCGCTGGCAGCTGGTTTTCCTTTGGTGTTGAGGTTTGGGTGTCAGATGCTTTGCTTCAAATTGCTTTGTTTATATTAATAGTTTCTTAGTTTCCCTCCATGGCAGCCCACGAGCATGAGAAGGAAAAAGCTGCCTGAGTAGCACTACTGTTGTTTTTGGCCTGGGGCCTTTTCAGATTGTGTGCTGCTGTTCTAGGAATGGCTTAATGATTTTCTATTTCAATGAACAATAATTAACTTAACCTGCCGGGCTTGATGATTATGTATAGGAGGATTGTGGTGGCTTGGTTTTTAATTTTGGGATGATAATTCAGTTTCTCAAGAAACCAAAATATTGTTTTTTTAACAGTACACATGTTACCCAGGGATTTAAAACCAAAAGCAGTGGTAACTTAACTGTTTCTGTCGGGACGTTATCAGGAATAAATCAATGGAACACAATGCATTCATTTGGTAAATGCTTGATACAAACAAGCATGTTCTTATCTAAAGCTATTGTCAATTAGAGTTTATGCAAATACACACATAGTAATAGTTTTAGGACATCCCAGATATAGTTATCCACTGTCTAACATAAGAACGGCCAGACTGGGTCAGACCAAAAGTCCATCTAGCCCAGTATCCTGTCTTCTGACACTGGCCAATGCCAGGTGCCCCAGAGGGAATGAACAGAACAGGTAATCAGCAAGTGATCCATCCCCTGTTGCTCATTCCCAGCTTCTGGCAAACAGAGTCTAGGGACACCATCCCTGCCCATCCTGGCTAATAGCCATTGATGGACCTATCTTGGAGGATAGGTCTCATGGTCTGAGATGGTTTTGAGTGATTACCAGCCGGGCTTCCAGAGGCCCTCTTTCCGTTCAGCTGATGCGGAGTTTAGGTGTCATCTCCTTGCCTGAGGAAAAGCTCCCCTGGACCGCTCCGAGGTATTTACTTTTACCTTATCTTTTATAGCTAGATGTTTACTTCTATTTGGTTTTCAGTTGGCAGTGGCTGAACATACAAAATGGATCACTGCTGTACTGTCAAGTTCATGGGTACACATGGGAATGTCAAATTTGTGCTACACTAGAGAAAATGGGTAACATCTTGATCATTTCCTTTTCTTCCATTGTTTTCTCAACCATGGGGGCAAGTGAATTTCCACCTTCTACAAACAGGAGGGGATTGGAATGAAAATTGCAAGTATTACCTCCCCTGTTGAAGCAACAAAGAATCCTGTGGGTTATTTTATAAATAATCCCCACCAATAAACTATTAACAGTGGCCTGCACATTTACCATGCTTACAGTAAACCATCTGCCCTCCTAAGCCAACAGGCATTAGAACTTGCTGCACTATTAACTAAATGGAAAAAATGGTGTCTGCCTATTGGTTGCCTATAATCTGCTAGGCCAGTGGTGATATCATATGATAAACATTAGAACCACTTCAACATCCTCCTACACCACCCCAGACAAGTTCGTTATCTTCTTCTCTGGGCCAGGGGGAAAGGGAATAAAACAATGGCAGTAAAAGGACTTCTTGTTTGATAACATTCACCTGTTTCCTGTCTCCAGGAGATGCAAAGAGCTGCATTAGCTGGTTAAGGGCTTTCAAGCTGACCGGAATAGTCCTAGTTAGACTTTGGGAAGTCATCATTGGTTTTTTTGCCTCCTGATTTCAGATTTTAACTTCATAGGTAGTGACTTGACTTTCAAGCTAGGGTTTGCTGTTATTTCTGGTGCTGCTGGATGCTTACCCTGGGGAGAGATCTCTCAGGATGGCACACAGCTCTGTGCAAGTCTTGGGAATTTTTCTAGGCAATTGCTAACCAGAGACTGATAAAAAAGATGTAGAGAAGGGCACCATGATGTTCTAGGCAGAGTGAGTATTGGAATTCCTCCAACATGCTATCCCTGAACGGGCTTGGGCCCTCCAGGCAAGATTCTGAACTGTACCTCTCTGGAGAAACACCTGGGTGTGGGGGTGTGGGTGTGGCGGGGGAGGGGAGAGAGACAAAGGTGGTTTCATACCACCCATTGTACCTCCTGTATACTGGCCTCACCTGGCAGCCTATGAATTGATGCTTGCTTCCCACCACCAGTCCCCCTCCTGGGCCTACCCTGGTATACTTGTACTCAAGAGATGACAGAGGGCTGTTATGCCACACCCATGCCACTTGTGGAACTTCCCAATAGGGAGGAAATTCTCAGCTGGGAGGATCTGGTTGTCTTCCAGCCTTTTTGTTTCAGCAGCACTAGAGAACTGGGGCCGTGACCTTTTCCATTAGACTGGCTAGCGAGTGTCTGTTAAATGAGAAAAAGAGTTAGCTCATTCCTCCAACCCCAGATGCCGTGTTGCTGGAGATGACATCCAATATTCTCAGACCAAGGGCTTGTCTACATGGAGACTTAGTGCATGGCAAGCTGGGGTATGAATCTACAGTGCATAGCTTGCCGCACACTTACTGACCATGTGGACCTTGCTACCGTGCACTAAAAGTTCTGTAGTGCACTTTGAGCTACTGCTCTGTCAAAGAACACACCACAGAACTATTATTGGGTGATCACAGGCTTCACATGGTCAGCTAGTGTGGGATAGATTTAACCTTGGCTTGCCACGCACTAAGTCTCTGTGTAGAAAAGCTTGAAGTACCATAGTTAATGGTATTAGCTCTGGAGTGCTAGCTAAATACATTCTGACAGAAAGCTGGAAAAAATCACTAGACTTTCAACTGGATACCACATTCTTCTTCACTTCCTGTCTTAAACCATTGCATAGTCCTGAATAGCTGCGGCATTCCATCCCAGAGGATATTGCATATCTGAAGCAGATGAAATAATTTCTTTCAGGATGAGATGAGCTATGTAAGTAGAAGATAGTAAATCTCTAAGAAGGATGCACATGTTGATTTTTTCTAGGGTAATGCATTGTCCAACTCATACTTCACTCTTGGTAGCCCACATATAAACTTTTGTTTTCACAATCCTCTTTGGGAAGATATGTGACATGTCAATGTTCTGATCAGAAGTGTGTCTTTCTTCTTTCTGCCCTTCCCCCCATTTATTCTTTGTCCCTTTGTCTTTTTCTCTTATTTCATTCTATGTTCATTTTCTTTGTCTGTGTTCTCCCCCTTTCCTTCTCAAAGCAGAGTAAGGAGACCCACAGAATCAATTTACCTCTGGGACCAGCTGTAGAATAAAATGGACTGAATTTGCAAGGATTCAGTCTACAACTGGCTTCACCTGGAAAAGATTTTAGTGGTTCCTCCTTTCTGCTGGTGCTGCCAATGGCCTTCAGGACAACAGTAGGGTAGGCTGAGCTGCGAAATGCTGCTGTATGCGAACTACTTCACCGTTGAATGCTTTCTCTCCAGGGAAATGGCATGTTATTTCTCTGGGATAGGTTTGCTAATGTCACAGATGTGATCCTGGTGCCTGGTAAGGCCAAGGAAGAAATATATGACTAGATAAGTTTGTTTATTAAACAGGCTATAGTATGTCTTTTGAGCGTAAATCTGGAGCCTTTCCTTACAGAGATGTGTATAGGGGTAAATGGGAAAATTTGGAAGGGACGGGGGAGAAAATGGCTGATCTGGTGCTAATTCCCTTTAACGCAATTTGAATTAATGAAGCATCATTTATTTTGAAAAGCCTCAGAAAGCTGATCATAAGGGCAGAACTCAGCAGTTGAGTGAAATGATGCAACTCCACGTAAGTCCAGTGAGTTTCCCCAGGCTTCTGCCAGTGGTGAATTTTCCTGGTGTCTCTACATGCTATAGAGAACCCTAGTGCAGAATGAGTGCAAGACACTATCATTCTGGTGTGGTGGCATTTTACACTGGCTTTGCACAAGTATAAATGACTGAACAGAACAACAGAGAATCAGGCCCGGCGATTCTCTGCCGCCTTAGGACATGTCGAGGCCCTCATTGCTGGTTTAGCACTGTGAGGATCCTTCACAGGAGCTTTCTTGGCTTCCTCACTCATCTCCTATGTGCATTTCAGGTTCCTAGCCTACATGTTTGTTTTCTTCTCTTGGGAGTTTTCTCCCCCCTTTCTCTTCAGACCAGTCTGAATCTGTTGCTGGGCAGTGCAGACGTCTCCTGCCAGTGCTTGTCTATAATTCTTTGCCAGGGCTGCGCCTCAGACTGCACAGAGTTTAAGTAGATTTAAACACATTGTAGCTTTTTATTATAGCGCATGTTTTTCAGGGTTTATTTTTGAGCTTTGTGTAGATGTCCAAAAATCAGGGTGCTTTGGGGTTTCTCTTTGCATATAGCAGGGGTTGCCAAACCTACTGACCATCTGAGCTGCATGTGACAATCTTCAGAAGTTCGAGAGCCGGGGCGCACCTGCCAGGGCCCGGGGCTTTAGCCCTGCTCCTGCTGAAGCTCTGTGCCCCGGCAGGTCTGTCCCGCTGGGCAGAAGCTCCGAGACCCCACTCCCCGCTGGGCAGAAGCTTCAAGACCCGTCCTCCCTGCTGCAAGGCAGAGCTCCCCCCACCCTGTTTGAGTAAGTATCAGAGGGGTAACCATGTTAGTCTGTCTCCACAAAAACAACGAGGCGTCCGGTGATACCTTAAAGACTAACAGATTTATTTGGGCATAAGCTTTCATGGGTAAAAAACCCCACTTCTTCAGATACATGGAGTGAAAATTACAGATACAGGCATAATTATATTGGCACATGAAGAGAAGGGAGTTTACCTTACAAGTAGAGAACCAGTGTTGACAGGGCCAATTCAGTCAGGGTGGATGTGGTCCATTCCCAGTAATTGATGAGGAGGTGTCAATACCAAGAGAGGAAAAAATTCTTTTGTAGTGAGCCAGCCTCTCCCAGTCCCTATTAAAGCCCAAATTAATGATGTTAAGTTTGCAAATGAATTGTAGCTCTGCAGTTCCTCTTTGAAGTCTGTTTTTGAAGTTTTTTTGTTGTAGAGACTGTCTGGTTTGGCCAATGTACATGGGAGAGGGGCATTGTTGGCACATGAGGCATATTTCACATTAGTAGATGTGCAGGTGAATGAGCCCCTGATGGTGTGGCTGATGTTGGGTCCTCTGATCATGTTGCTAGAGTAGATATGGAGACAGAGTAGGCAACGGAGTTTGTTACAGGGATTGATTCCCAGGTTAGTGTTTCTGTTGTGTGGTGTGTAGTTGCTGGTGAGTATTTGCTTCATGTTGTGGGGCTGTCTGTAAGCGAGGACTGGCCTGCCTCTCAAAGTCTGTGAGAGTGAGGGATCATTTTCCAGGATAGGTTGTAGATTGTTGGTGATGCACTGGAGAGGTTTTACCTGGGGGCTGTACGTGATGGCCAATGGTTTTCTGTTATTTTCCTTGTTGGGCCTGTCCTGTAGTAGGTGACTTCTGGGTACCCGTCTCACTCTGTCAATCTGTTTCCTCACTTCCCCAAGTGGGTATTGTACTTTTAAGAATGCTTGATAAAGATCTTGTAGGTGTTTGTCTCTGTCTGAGGGATTGGAGCAAATGCAGTTGTATCTTAGGGCTTGGCTGTAGACAATGGATTGTGTGATGTGTCATCATGTGCCAGCAATGCCCCTCTGCTATGTACATTGGCCAAACCGGACAGTCTCTACGTAAAAGAATAAATGGACACCAATCAGACATCAGGAATGGTAACATACAAAAGCCAGTCGGAGAACACTTCAATCTCCCTGGACGTTCAATAATAGATTTAAAAGTAGCCATCCATCAACAACAAAAAATCAAAAACAGACTTCAAAGGGAAACTGCAGAGCTACAATTCATTTGCAAACTTAACACCATTAATTTGGGCTTGAATAGTGACTGGGAGTGGCTGGCTCACTACAAAAGCAATTTTCCCTCTCTTGGTATTGACACCTCCGCATCAATTACTGGTAGTGGACCAACATCCACCCTGACTGAATTGGCCTGTCAACACTGGTTCAATCCATGCATCTGAAGAAGTGGGGGTTTTTACCCACGAAAGCTTATGCCCCAAAAAAAAGAATAAGACTTTATGGTCTCCAGTAGGTTTAGCCTTAGGTAGGTACCTATGCCTAATTACAAAAAACAAGTTAATTAACTGAGTTAATGCAAAACACAAATAAACGAAGTTTTAAACAATGAAAGAATAATAATTATTTTTGAGCAATGTTACGTTACCCTGTAAATGTGCCTGTCTTTCAGGCCTGACCAGTTACAAAAGAAAAGAGAAATGAAATTAAACAGAAATAAAACAAACAAAACTGTAAAAAAAAAAAGATTTTTTTAAATGCGCTTATGCTAGGTAGGGAGCAGACCAACTCTTCAAGCTGCTTAATGGCTGTGCATCTTTTCTCTTGTGTTGAGGGAGGAGGTTTAATGACTGTGAACCCGCCTCTTCCTCCCCCACTCTCTTCTGAGTTCATTTCTGTATGTTTGTCTAGCAGCGGTGTCCAATACATTTGCCACTAGCCACATCTGGCTAATAGGCTATTGAATTCTGGCTAACGCATGTGGATTTTTTATAATGTGGCTTAATGTGGCTTTTTTATAATGTGGCTAATAAGAAAAATTCAAAACCCACAAGTGTGGCTAGCAGTGCAGCTAGCATCGAATTTCTGCCAGACACTGCTGTTTAGACAAGCTGTTCAGGACACGGACTGTGTCTTTTAACTTTTTTAAATGTGCTTTGTAAACTGCCATGTACATTGATATCCAGGTACACAAATGACGATATATATTCATACATATAATGTTCTAGAAAATTCCAGCCAATCAAGATGTTCAGCTTTCACTTAGTTTACCTTTTTCCTAACAAGTGACATTAGCATGTAGTAAAGTGAGTGATCAAAAAATTTAAGTAGGCTTGCTAACAAATGGCATCATGATGCAATCAGATAGCCCACCGCCTACATCAGAGCATTCTTGCTAGAATATTTGACAATATTTGGCCATGGTCAAATAATAGGTGGTCAGTTGACATTATTGGACTGGTCAATTGATCGGCTTGCCCAGCCTACAGCTGTTAGATCTATGTGTCAGACTACATGTGGAATTTACATTGTAGAAATCCCAGTCTGGCATCACAACCCCAATGTATTTCCTTTTCTGTTTTGTTTTTTATTTTCTAGTATTCTAACTTAGTGAAAAGAAGGAGAAAGTGAGACAAAAATCTAAAATGTAGGCAGAAGAGCAGAGAAGGAAGCTTGATATGATGTGGAATTCACTAATATCAATTTGTATAATCTTGCTTTACATGTTCTGCATTCTCATTGTTCGTAATTTACAGCGGTGAATAGAGAGAATACAAGGTTTTCCTGGGGCAAATTAAGTTTGGATGGACCTTGCTAATGAGGTAATACTCAGAGAGATGAGTTAAAGCCAACTTCTATTACATAATGTTTTGAATAGAACTGGTTGGAAAAAACCGAATTGTCAAAACTAAAACTTTTTGAGGAAGTGTATTGGTTTTGACAAGTTTTGGGAAGGTTTCTCAGGTTTAGGATAAGAGAGCACAGGAGCTCCATTTTGTAATCCTGTACTACATCCCAAAGGCCCAAAGTATATATAACGTATACTGGAACATGGGTTCTGAAGTAGGAGTTGGGAGACCCATGAAATCCTTTAAAAAATATCAGCCACTGATGGCCTGGAATTGAATCTAATGGGCAGCTTTCTAAACCCACGCACATGACAATGCTGCTGAAAATAGTCCGAGAGCTTTTTGTGCAGCTGATTACAGGCTGTTCTTTCTTTTCTTCCTTCCTTACAGAATCCCCTTTGTAGGGTTGTATTTCTAATCTTACAAAATATGTCATGAAACTAAGCTTCCTCAAGCTGTTTAGTTATTCAAAGGATGTGTACAGTTCATTCAACATGTTGCACGCTTTGAGTTCCTTACTTTAGGCCCTGATTCTGCAAACACTTACTTAAATGAGTGAAGTTACTTATGGGTGGTTCTGCTGAGGCTACTCTTGTGAGTAATGTGTGTAAAGGCCCCAGTCCTGCAATGAGCGTCACATGGGCAGAACTCTGCACCTTCGTAGACCTCGCTGTAGGGTCCTGGCTTATGGTTCCAATTCTACAAAAGGTTACTCAAGAGCTTAACTTTCTGGACTTCAATCAAGTAGTTCCAAGAAAGTCAGTGGGTAAAGCTCCTGCATAACATTTCTCAGGTTCAGGGCCTTAATTAGCATGTTATACCATAATGCACGCTGGGGAGAAACATCATAGAATTTTAAAGGTGACCTGCAAAGTTAAAGCAAATAAAAGAACATTTGGTTTTGGTCCCTTCTTGTTTCTTGCATGAAAAAGATCTGAAAGGTTCTTGCGCTTTTACATTAAAGAGGTTTTTCTGCCTTAGGAATATCAATAATGTCAAGGTTTTCCCTGGTTTGCTGAAGTCTGAGTTGTGTTCATAAACAGTTTTAACCAGCGTAGAGAAGATCTGAATATTTAATATAAAAAGCAAGCAAAGAAAAACACGTTAAACACCTTTCTGACCACCTTTATACATCACAAGCCAGAAATGATACACACTTTCTTCCTTTTTCAGATTGCCTCTAGTGCAAGATTAATTACTCAGAGGTGTTCACTGGGGGCAGAAAAGGGAAGTGGTAAGTTACACAGTCAATTTGGAACCGAGCATGTTTAAAAATAACCGAGTGGAAAGTAGTGCTGCATTAGCCCTGGAGTTTTGCTATTTTTCGTGGTTTTACAACTACCTTTTAAAAAAAGGTTTTCTCTCCCTTGTTGCTGTGTGAAATTCCCCTGCAAAAAGGAGAGAGAAGTGAGTAAGGGTCTGATACAAAGCCCATTGAAGTGAGTGGAAAGACACCTAGTGATTTCAGTGGGCTTTGGGTCAGGGCCTAAATGACTTCACAAGGGCAAAGTGAGACAGACTATATACAGAATGCCACCAAATGCTCAACATAAACAGACTGAAAATATAGAGAATAGGGAAGAACTCCTCAGGTGGTCTAACTTGGTGTAGTAGCTACATTGACTGAGAATCCTGGCTTATTTAGGGGCAGATTTTCATAGGTGCTCATCAACCATGATTCGGGCCAAACTTTCCAAAGAGCTGAGGCCCCAGTTCAGCAAAATAAGCATGTGCTTGACTTTAACTACAGGAGTTGTCAGTCCCATTGCCCTCTGTTTGTGTGCGTAAAGTTAGCCAGGTGCTTCAGCACTTTGCTCAGTGAGGGCCCTGGCTCCTGTTTGGGCACCAAAACAAAGTGGCCAGACTTTCAGATACTCCCAGTACTCGTCCAGGAACTGCTGGTTGCTGAGCTCTTTTGAAAATCTGTCCCTCAGCCTCTGATTTACAGTTCAACTTGCTTTAACCTTGTCTAGCTACAAGTTCTAGAACAAAGTGATTTTTTGATGATTGTATCCCTTTAAGATAACAAGAGGAAATAAACATGTTTTCATGGTGTTCAAAGGTTGCTGGTAAATTCAGATAGATCAGTGTCAGAATAGGGTTTTTTTTCACTCTCACATGGGTTTTTCCAGTATGCTTTGATCCCACTTACCTCTCAGGGTTAAGTAATGTAAAATTTAAGCTCTGTACATTTCCTGGACATATACCCCGACTTCCCATTGAGGCTCTTCTCTTGCGCAATGATCTGACCAAGCTTGCTGCTGCTACGGGAGTTGTGTTTTTTTGTTTTTGTTTTAGCAGTGTAATGTTAGAAGTAATACAGCTGTAGATGGGATTATCAGTCTCTGCCCTGGATGACTGCATTCTCAAGCAGCCAAGCTTCCTTAGCTGAGGTTTTGATTGAAAGGTTCAATAGGGATTCCTTCCTACAGGATCTCTGAACAAAATACTCTTTAAATTAATCTCTTGCTGCTTTCCTTTTAGGTAGAGAAATGTTTCCTAGAATGAGGGTGCAGCCCCCCCCTTGGTGTATTAGACTAGTTGGTGGGAGGCATGAGAGTGTGAGTAACAATAACTGTAGGAACCACACTTTAAATGTGTTGTTGCGCCCTCCCTTCCTATTCCCATTGTCTCTGCATGCTCAGGTGGGTGGCAGAAGGAGTAGCCCCAATGTAAACAGCTGTGAACTGAGGCCAAGCTTCGTTGCCTTGCTCCTTTGGCACTTGGTTCAGCCTTGTGTTGCACCTTTGGAAGCCTCCCTTCCCCGGAACACTAAAGCAGTGTAGACTTTTGGTGAGTGGGAGCAGGGGAGGGGGGGGTCAGAATTAGCCGGGAGCACATGGGGAGCAGGGGAAAGGAAGAGGAGAGACACGTAAAAGAGTAAAAAATAGGCACAAAGAATTGCAGAGCAAAGAGTAAAGGAGGGGAGGGGAGAAAAGATGGACAAAGTGAGAGAGAACCAACTGGGTCGAGATATGTTGTGGCAGGTCTTGGTGGGTGTCCATCTGTGAGCAAACTAGAAGGTAGATGAATATTGGAACAAAACTCATGAAATGGCTTGTTCCACAGGAAATTGGGTTTGAGTGAGTTTTATGAGTCTTTGAAAATCATGTATTGAGCATGGGCAGTGGCTTTATTTATTTATTAAAATTACTGTTACCGAAGGAGTTTCAAGAAGAAGATAATTTCTATTATTATAATTGTTTACTGTGTATTGTCAGTTCCCCAGTATAGCTAGTCAGTCAGTTTCACATTTTTAGCTTGTAAACTATGTTGAAAGAGGTAGAGAAAACAAACTCCTGGATAGGAAATACGTTTTTTAAAAACTACCTAGCTTTGACACGCTCTTTAACTTTGACTCCATCCCCATGCCAAATATATTAAATAATAATAGTTTGGAGATCCACTTTCTTTTAATAAGGAACTGATACAAGTGTCCTTGAACTTATGAATAACGTTTAAAAACGCGATCTTTGCTGCTTGCACTCCAGAAAGCTCAGCAGACTGCTCAATTTGCCAACAAAATGTTACATTTTTTTAATCAGAAAAAGTTTTAGTTTTGGGATGTTATCCCTGGTGTTTTAAACCCACCGGCTAGCTGCAACGGGCTGCTCTTTCTGCAAGCAGTGGACAAAGCAGGTGCCTGCCAAACGACGTTAGAAGGGAGCATTGCACAACTTTAAACGAGTATGTTCCCTAATTGATCAGCAACGTAACAACGAAACAACGTTAACTGGGACGACGTTAAGTGAGGAGTATCAGAGGGGTAGCCGTGTCAGTCTGGATCTGTAGAAGCGACAAAGAGTCCTGTGGCATCTTATAGACTAACAGACGTATTGGAGCATAAGCTTTCGTGGGTGACACGACAGTCCCGGAGGGAGCTTCCTGGTCTCAGCATCCGACGAAGTGGGTATTACCCACGAAAGCTTATGCTCCAATATGTCTGTTAGTCTATAAGGTGCCACAGGACTCTTTGTCGCTTCTTTAAGTGAGGAGTTCCTGTAGGTCTTTGAATAGATTCATAGATTGCAAGGCCAGAAGGGACCATTGTGATAGTCTGACTTCCTGTATAATACAGGCCATAGAACTTCTCCAGAATAATTCCTTTTCCTTTAATTTATGCCTTATTCAGTTTGACAGGGGGAGGGATAGCTCCGTGGTTTGAGCATTGGCCTGCTAAACCCAGGGTTGCGAGTTCAATCCTTCTGGGGGCCATTTAGGGATCTGGAGCAAAAATCTGTCAGGGGACAGTACTTGGTCCTGCTAGTGAAGGCAGGGGACTGGCAGGGAAAGGCAATGACCTTTCAAGGTCCTTCCAGTTCTATGAGACAGGCATATTTCAATTTCCACCCATCGGATCGTGTTATACCTTTCTCTGCTAGATTGAAGAGCCCATCATCAAATATTTATTCCCCATGTGGACACTTACAGACTGTGATTGTCACTGTTAACCTGCTCTTTGTTAAATATTTAAGATCAAATTTGGAATCTACCATTATGTGATTGTGGTGTATGCATTTGACATTTGTGCAAAAAAAGGTGATGCTGCTATTTTATGGTGATTCCAGACTAATATAACTGGAAAATAAAGCAGACCTTATGTGTTAGAGGAAAGAATAACCGCCTAATTGTTTCAGTGACTTTTGGACACTTGATTCACCATGTGATTTCATGCCTCTAAGCTCTGTAAGCATGTAAAATGTTCAGGTCAAGGTTTATTAGACAATTAGTTTTTGAATGTTATAGCTAGTGAATGTGAGAAAAAGAAATGAATTGGCCTGTATTTAGTTTGGTGTTGCCTCCGTTAAGCATTTCTAATGACTGATGTTAATTTGGCTGGTAACTAGGCAGCATGGAATCTGGCTCACATCAGTGCTCGATTTACTTTATTAAAGCAAAGGAGGCAGGCTCTCATGATTAGGAAATCTTACTTACTTTCTGTTTTGCAATCTGATGGTGCAACATGTTTTGTTGAACTTCCATTTACACTGTACCCCTGGGAAGAGGTTGGAGTCTGCCTTGGCAAGTGCTTGAAATTAAAGGGTTTATGCTTTCTGTTACCTTGCCCAAAACTGATCAAAAATTGCAAACAATAATACAATTTAAAGTACGCTAGTGTCTAGATATGACCAGTTTCTGATGTGGAAGGGTCACAACAGTTAAATCCAGTTATGCTTTTCGCGGTTTTTAAAATCTGCATTGTACTGTGTGTGTATTCTCTTTTCAAACTGGTCCTAGAGGATTTTGACTGTGATAATTCTAGATTTTATTTGCTAGGAAATGGCTTTGTGTGTTGCAGTTACCTAGCGGGAGCTACTCTGTGTATTTGGAACGAATCAGTTACTAGTTGCTGCAGAGTGGGACACATCAAAGTTTTTTTTTCTCAGGGGTTTGGCTTCACTGGTCTTGGACAGAATTAAAGTAGCAGCAGTGATGCTTTGTGCTTCCCTGTGTTGTCCCTCTGAGTTCCAGTGGCTGCTCCTCCTTTGCTGGCTTTCTGTCCCTTCTACTGCTCCCAGCAGTCAGCTAATATAACCTGCACCAGCTGCTGATCTCCTTCATGGTAGGGAGTGGAAGCATTAGCTACTCCCCACTGAACAACTGCACCATACCTGCTCTTGTTCTTGTGGTAGAACAGGCCTGCACAACATGCGGCCCAGGGGCCGCATGCAGCCCGCGTGGGCTCACTGTGCAGCCTGCGGGGGGGGGTGAGTAGGCAAGCGGCGGGGTGGGGCAAGCCAACAGCCGGCTGGCCAGCCGGCGGGTGGGCTGGCTGGTTAAGAGGCCAGTGGCAGGCAGGGGAGTGAGGGTGAGCCAGTGGCAGGGGGCGGGGGCAGCGGCAGAAGGTAAGAGGACAGCAGCGGGCAGGCAGGTGAGCTGGCAGCGGGGGGAGCCGGTGAGCTGGCGGCAGGGGGAGCTGGTGGCGGCAGGGGAGGGGGCGTTGAGTAGGCGAGTGGGCAGCGGGGGGTGAGTAGGCGAGCTGGGCGGGGTGGGGGATGACAAGCCGAGTGGGCGGCCAGTGGCAGGGCGGCAGGTGAGCCAGACTTCCACACCCCAGCGCTGGGGAAGGAGGGGTTGTTTCCGCGGGGCGGGCGGCGCTGGGGGTGGTGGTGTTTCCTTGGGGCTGGGGGTTTTTGGCCCTCAGCTGTTTTCTTTGGAGTAATATGGCTCTCACCGCTTTACGAGTTGTGCAGGCCTGTGGTAGAAGAAGAGAACCTTGTCATCATCTGACTATAGCCCTGAGGCTATAAGACAGGGCAGCCTCTTTTCAGACTGATCAGCTAAGCGTGGTGGGAGGGTCTGTATTTATTATACAGAACTTCCCATATTTCAGGGACTCTTTCGTGTCCCTTCTTATGCACACACATAATATCTCTGGCAGAAGGAGGGAGAGCTGGCTGGCTTCTCCTGGGCCAGTTGGCTCCTAACCATATGGAAGGAGTAGGTGGCTGGGAGAGGGGACTGCTAGGGAGCTGCAGCCTTGTGGAGCTATTTATCTTAGAAGCAAGATTGAAGGCACCTTTCTTGAGTAGCTTAGGAGTTTTGCATGGGCACAGTTCTTGGCAGGCTCCATCTTCCGTATAGTGGCTCATCTTATCCAGTTTGTCTTGGAGAAGCCCCTTAGCTCTTTTGTTTCCCTGGGAGGTGTAGGGAGCATTAGAACACCAGAGATGCTCCTGGAGGCTACTGGAGGATGCTCAGATGCTATGAGAATGAGGACAGTAGAAGAACCTGTATAGAATAGAGAGAGATGGGGAGAACTGGCCTTCTAACTGAGAGGCCCATGCACTTCCATAAAGCTGCTACCTTGTCCTAAATCCCTCCTTGAAACTCTGGTCTGATGCCTGTAAGTCCCTCCCATCTGGCATTGGTTAGGCAAACGGCATGCTGAGACTACTATTTTCCTGTTTAACTCTTTGTTCTGTTACTTTGTTCTCCCACCCACCACATTTCTCTGTTGTGTGCTCATTGACACCTGGAACCTGAGCTGTCGGCATCAGGGACTGTCTTTGTTACTTGTCTGTACAGTGCATAGCACAGTCATCCCTGATCCTTGATTGGGGAACCTAGGCATTGCCATATACAAACAAAAAACAATACAGTTGGGTGGGTGCCTCTTCTGGTTTTAAGCACACACACATGGGAGCTGGAGCAGCAGTAGTGGTACCCTGGCTAGTCTGGGAATACAGGGCAGTAACCTGGGAATGTGGGGAGCTCCCAGTGCTGCTTGCCTGTAACAAATTGTATGTACACATGTATGCGAGTTGCCAGGGCACTGCCCCTTTATGGGAGCACAACTCCACTTCGAGTAATGTTCTGTATTTGTGAGAGTCAAAGACAGATGTGTGTGTGTGTGAAGCATCAGTGGGCTTACATGACTGAAGGGAAAACCAGCCTACTATGAAATGAGGCACCTATTTAAGAATGGAACTGCAAGCGCTTGCGGGTGCTGTTACTTTGACCTTT
Source organism: Chelydra serpentina (assembly GCA_037349315.1). Classification (NCBI taxonomy): domain Eukaryota; kingdom Metazoa; phylum Chordata; order Testudines; family Chelydridae; genus Chelydra; species Chelydra serpentina. Next base: position 4,954,018 of record JBAIAC010000023.1, read on the forward strand.
ACTAGCCAAGCTCTGTTGGTCGAGTTTTTTATTACTTTTTCCAAAACCTGTTTCATTGCCTAAGGAGCCACTCCTGGGGGGTGTATGTGCACGAGTGCCATGCTGGTGCCCAGCCTGCCAGCGGGGGGAAGAGGAAAGTCTGACAGTTTGCGAAGATGATCTGATGCAATTATTCCAGGTGACTCTAAAATAGCTTCCTTTCTACCACTGTTTTCCCTCTGAGTTTTGGGGAAAGTGAACTTTTCCTTTTTCAGTTTCGCTGGCAGCACACTCTTTTTCTCTGGGAGTTATTTTTCTTTTCTGATTCTTCCTTTCAACTTCTCTGAATTTTCTCTCTTACCTGTGCTCACCATTCTCCCTTCACTGTGTCAGCTCTGGCAACTAGAGCTGGTTGGAAAACAATTTTGAGGAAAATCTCACATTTTAAAAAAATGTCCCTTTGCTCTGCTGGCTGCTGCCTTCCTTGGAACTATCCCTGTCTTTGGAGCTCAGTCTTGGCAGCAGTCCTAGCTCTCTGGGGACCCCCTTCCCTTGCCCCTAGTCCTTCCACTTAGATCTGCTCAAATCTTTGCAGACCTTGAGACAATTTTTCATAAATTTTGAGAAGAAAAAAAAATTGTAAAGTTTTTCTTGTCAACCAGCTTTAGTCCCCCAGAGCAAGGGGAGTAAAGGGAGATGCAGGAAGGAAGTGGCAAGCAGCTGACTGCTTCCTGTTCTCTCCTTGATTCGCTCACATCTCTCACCTGCACTTGGCAAGAAGCTCACATCCTTTTTGGTTGGCCTTGTCCGTGACTTCCCTCCTGGAGGCTGGATTATTACGACACAGTCCCCTTGAGGGCCACACTTTCAATCCATCAAGAAACTGCAGCTAGTACAGAAGGTAACGGCCCATGTATTAATTAAGCAGTACTTCACAGTATATTCACATCACTTTGGTACTTTGGGCTGGCTACCGGTCAATTTCAGGATGCAGTTGAATGTTAACTTTGACATATAAAACCCTAATGATTTTGGTCCCACATACCAGAGAGATCTCAGTCCTCTCTGCACAGTACTGTTGCTGGTCCAAGGCACTGGCATTCAGCTACTGAGCAATACAAAACTCTGAGCTCCAGTGCCCACTAAAGTCAGTCTCCCTTGACTCCAGTGGGTGGAAGACAGGGATTTACTCAGGATGGAGCTGCTGGTAAGGAGTTCTCAGTCCCAGTCTCTTGAACATGCTACCTTTTTTGATTCATTAGGGCCCAGACTTGGGTTTTGGAGACACTGTTCATCACACCTGTTCTCCCAGGGAGTGAGTGGCAAAGGGGTTGCTGATGCTTAAGAAGTTTTCACTCACAGATTTTAAAATGTAAGCCTTTTCAGAGGTGTTTTGTATGTTTCAAGCTGTGCTTAATGTGCCGAGGGTTTTAGGTAGATGGATAAAATAGAAATTAAATAAATAAATAGCTTAGTCTTTTATGCCTCTTTCTGGGTTTCTTGGGACTCATGCTGAGTCAAAACACAGTGGGCCAGATCTTCAGCTGGTTTAAACTAGTATAGTCCCATTGGTTGGAGCTATCCCAGTTTATAGCAACTGAGAATCTGGCCCAGCAGGGATTTGTGATCATTCTCTGCTAACTGTTCAGATGCCTGTTGATGTCTATCTGCCTTCGCAGTGCCAGGCAAGGTCATTTTCCAGCAACTCCCTTAGGGCCTTATTGACCAGAGATAGATTTGGAATGGATTTACAAAATAGTTTGGCATGACCCTAAATCTCTGTGGATCTGGTTTACATTTAAGAGTGGGCATTTAAACTATTGCATTAATGTATCTGGGTCAGCAAGTAAGCCATTTCTGTTCAGTTTATGTCTAATATAGATAATTTCTGTAAGGCCAATTATAGCCTTTTTAAATTCAGTGCTAGGGTTTCTCTTTCTGCAAAATCTTGCTTAAATCTTTCATTGTGTTTTTCAAGGTTTCTAAATCCAAATTAAAGCATCATCTGTTATAACTTTAGCACCTTGTAAAACCTTTGAAATGCCCAGAAGTAGAACTAATATGGAACAATATTTGCTTAAATCTATTATCATGTCCAATTGTTGTGTGAAGTCACTGCATTAGAGCTTGACTCAACTAACGTTACTTTCCAAAGCGTGCGTCCAGTGTCTGCTACTGAAAATATTTGGTTTCCAAGAGCCCGGCTGCCTGTTCAACAGTGTTCATTGCTGAGTGGATCAATTTCAATCAAGGTGATTTTTAAATCAAGGCTATTTAAATCATGGAAAGCCTCAAGTCAAATAATCAATTTTAATCAACTTTTCCAATTGTTCTTCAATTATTTTCTAAAGAAAAGGACTTTCTCATTGGTTGATATAACCATTAAAATATATTGATTTAAAGCTAAACAGAGCTTTTAGACTAGATTTGGTACATCTTTTTGTTAGCCAAGAGGGTACACTATAACGATATACATTTATTTAAGAAATTATAGAGGTTAATATTTTCAGATTCTTATTAATTATACATTTTAGTATGTTAGAAAATTGTGAATAATATATTGCTTATTAACTGCATATTTAAATTTTTGCTTATGATTTGTGTCAAGCTGCATTAGGATAGTAACAGAAATTTAATTAAACACAAAAAATATATATGTTTTTATTAAACAAAATAAACTTAAATGTTTTGGGTAGGATACATAAACTTCTCTTGTAAAAATATGTTTCACATTTACAACTAAACAATTTATTAAACAGAGGGATCAACTGGAGTCAGCGTATTAAGCTGATTATTTCAGGTCAGCCTGTGAAAGTGACTGGAGTTTTAAGTTTCTACTCGCCTAAGTCTCTTGAAAATGAGACAGCGGTTGCCTAAGTTGACTGTCCTTCAGACTTTTTCAACAAAGTCTGGTTCCAGGTGCTTAGCTAGTGACTTACATCAGTTCAGTGGTGCGTCTTTCTTTAAAATATCATCAGCATACATGTACAGCCCTGACATTTATTATGGTTGGCAGGAGGACTGAATTAGATCCCCATGTCATAACAGTATGTTCTTCTTCAACAGTTAGGCAACTAATCTTGTACTTTGGGTTGAGAATGTGGCAAGAAAATGAGGTGCAGTAAGTACTTGGACCATCCACTTCTTTACTGTCTGCCATTTAACTTTGTTATTGGGTATTTCTTTCTTCAATGTCTCGAGGTTCTTTTCAAATTTCAACAGCAGCAGCAATACAGCAGCAATCTGTTTACAGTTTGTCTCAGGTTATGGAAATAGGTTTCAGTGTATTCAGCATATTTTATACATTTCTCTTTAGTCTGCCATTGATTAGTTCCATGTATTTTGTCACAATTTTCTTCCAAAATTATCATCAGAAATGGCCAGTTCTTAATAAATTGATCACAACAGTCAACTACTGAGTTCCATCTTACATTGTGGGGGAGAATTAATTTGGATTCTTCTCTCTTTGGTGACAACCACTTTGCTAAAGCAAAGTGGTTGTCACAGAAGTATTTTGCAATTTTAGCAATATTTTCCTTAGTTCCTGAAGTTGTACTTGCCGGTAAGTCATTGGCTAAAAGATACATCAAATGAGCACTGAATCCATGTGTTATAAGCGTCAGGTTCCCTCCATTGTTTTCTGCTAGATTTCTTCTCATCTTAGCAGCATTGTCTGTGACAAAGCTACTTATTTGACACTGACATTTCTATTCACAGTTTTTTAATAGCTTTTACTGCTGCTTCTTTTAAGTATTCTGCTCTGGGGGCATTTCCTGATGTATCGATTGTTTCTGTGAGATAATCCCATTTTCTGTTGTCACACAAGCACATATCGCTGGATCATTGTGTACGTTGCTTTATTATCAAGTCTCACATTAACAAATTTCCTGTAAATGTTTTTTGCACACTGTTCAATTTTCTTCTCGTGTACTGCATCCATCAACCTTCCAACAATGTCTGCTCTGCCAGATGGAGTGCAGCCTGGTCATAATGATTGAACCATGTCAATGAAATGTTCATTCTGAACAAGATGAAAGGGAGAATTTGTTACATAAATAAACCAAGGAATCTTTTAATCTGTGGAGTCTTGCTGGAATTTGCTAATTCTGATTACGAACTCATCCATGGGTTTACTGGAAAAAGAAGAAAGCCTTTTTTTTTTGGATACAGGTAATTTATTGTCTGACGTATGTTTAGTTGCAAACTGCTGGTGGTACCAACAGATGACTGAAGTTGTAGACATTGCCGATGATGGATGTTCATTACCGCTTATGACTAGACTGGACCCTGAAACAAAATGGTATAAAACGTCACTCTCACTGAGTATTAATGAGTGCACTGCTTTAGAAAAAATGAGATTGTAAATGGAAGATTCTTCCTACAGCTGTGCATACCATTGTTTAAATGATATAATGTATGCTAAACCCAGTTTATAGGGGAAATAATTAATAAATCATAAGGATTATCTAAATCTGTGTAAATCCTTATCTCTGACAACATACCAAACAACTTGAAAAAATTAAATGTTAAAATCCACAAATGCCTATTAAAACTTGACTTTTAAACAGGAAATCTTCACCTAGGATGTTTGCATCTTGGCAGGGGGTTATACTAGATGACCCTTGTGGTCCCTCCTAACCCTGTGGTTCTATAATTCTATGCTTCCATGATTATATTGAGCAATAAAAACAAATCATTTCAGAAATTTAGCAGTAACAGTAAAAAAAGTAAGTGATAAATACTCCCACAACAAACTAATATGTAAATTATATTTGAACACAAACATTTTGAAATTCCGAAGAAAATATCCACCCAAAACATATGGCAATAATCGAAGTGATCATTTACTAGCATAATAAGACATGGTAGGCAGTCCATAAAAATGTTGTAAAAGTACGTTTAATCACCAGTTCATCCATGTTTACACTTGGCGCATGTTCATGTTTTTACCCAGACTACAGGAATTTCTTGAAAAGGTTCCCAAATAGGGTCTTTTTTATTACTTGTTTTCTCCAGTTCCCAGATGTTGAGATCAACACTAGAAAGCTTCTCTCTAAAGACTATTGCTCCTTCTTCCCACAGTGTCCTCTTGCTTTGACACCAGTTTTGTTTCTCTCTCGTTGCACACTATGGGCGGTGCGTGAACCGCCAGCTGGGGGAGGCCAGCCCCCAGACCTTCCCCTTCCGCTTGAGGCCCCGCCCCTTTCATTACCCCCCCCGGTAGAGCCTGGAGTCCCCCCCCCCCCCACACAGCCATTGGCCCCTGCCCCAGGCTGGCCCCCTCCCAGAGCGCCGTCAGGGCAGGTGGTGTGGCCCCAGCCCCGGAGCACTGGGAGGGCGGGTGGCCCCCAGCACTGGAGCACCGGGAGGGCAGGCAGAAACCCCAGAGCATCGGGAGGGCGGGTGGCGTGCAGCTGCAGTCTCCCCAGACCCGTAGCAATGGGAGGGTGGATGGCACGTGGCACGCAGAGCAGGAAGCAGGAGGAGAGGGTCTGGGGGCGGAGCATGGGCAGCATGGGACAATGATATTACTTGCTTAGTTCATTTTTTCCTGGTGGCTTAGTCTGGGTGTGTTGAACATCAGGTGACTCCTCGTGACGTATTGATGTCAGAAGTGTGTTTGGTTTTTCAAATGTATCCATTAGTAACCAGCTGTCACAAACGATCATGCGGATTTCTTAGAAAAGGCAGAGATTTTTTTTCCCCTTCATGTAAGGAGTCAAATTCTTCTTTCAGGTACATGGGCCTGATTCAAAGCCCATTGACGTCAATAGCAAGGCTCCTATTCATTTCAGTAACATTTGGATTAGACCGCAGGAAAATCTTAGGCCTTTTGAAATCAGTGGTAGCGTTGCCATTTTAACTTCCATAGGATCAGGATTTCATCCTATATACCAAACTCGTATTGACTTCATTAGGAGTTACATGTGTGCATGCATCGAAAGACATAATCTGGCTCACGTTTTCTGAACAGATCCATACCTGTCATCAAAGTAGTGTTCATCAAGTCGAGTTTTGTGTCAGTTTCCATTGTTCCATTTCATTATTTTAGCTGAAACAGAGGGAATTAGATTTTTCTCCCAATTAGTCTGAGCCAAGAATAACAACTCTTAAGTAACCCCCGAGGATGTGGAAAGGTACCATGCGAATGATCTGTAAAAGTCTGGACACTGAAAGATGGAAATATTGTTGTAGTGTGCAGAATAATGACAATTGGCACAAGATTTATTGATAACACCTCATAATTGGACTGGCACTGAGGGGCGATAGAACATTATTTAATATTTGTGTACTGCCTTCCATTACAAAGTGGCTTATAAACAAGGCAGAAAAAAAATCTCCTCTGGGAGTACAGGCAGCATGCAGAATTTGAGGTGAACTGGATTTGGGTTTGGCAAAGAGATGGTGGTATTAAAACAAAAGCAAAGCATAACTACCCAAGTGGGTAGTTTTCCTGTACGCTGGGGCTAACAAACATGAGTTTTGTGAAAAATGCCATGGGATCACTAATGATCACAACCAATTAGGACCTCTGTTTTATGCCTCATCCATAAGACAGAAGAGTGAGTAGCACAGTGCCCCTCACAAAGTCTATGGGCATTGGTTCAGAGCTGACTGGGAGGAAAGAACATCCCCTATTGAATTACCAGTACCCATTCCTGCTGTATCTGAGAGGTTTTGTTTCATTGTACAAGTACTTAGTAGGCCTGAATCTGGTTAGTTTTTGAGATCTGATAAAATCACAGCCTGGGATGGTGTAACTATAGGCTATTTGCACACTTTGCATCAAACTTGCAGTAGTCTTTCCTAATTTTACTTTCAGTCTCTCTGGGGACATCAGTTTGTATGCGCCAGTGGAGGTTTTTGCTTACACAAACAGATGTACCTACAAATCGAGTGTGTGCAGTTAGAGAGGCCAAATGAAAACACATCTCACTTTGGGCCAAATCTTCAGCTAGTGTATATCAACTTAGCTCCATTGACTTCATGCGCGCCTTTGAATCTGAAGTGGTTGTAAAGAAGGTACTGGTCATCCTTAAGAACATAACATAAGAATGGCCGTACTGGGTCAGACCAAAGGTCCATCCAGCCCAGTATCCTGTCTACCGACAGTGGCCAATGCCAAATGCCCCAGAGGGAGTGAACCTAACAGGTAAGGATCAAGTAATCTCTCTCTTGCCATCCATCACCACCCCTGAGAAACAGAGGCTAGGGACACCATTCCTTACCCATCCTGGCTAATAGCCATTAATGGACTTACCCTCCATGAATGTATCCAGTTCTCTTGTAAACCCTGTTATAGTCCTAGCTTTCACAACCTCCTCAGGCAAGGAGTTCCACAGGTTGAATGTGCGCTGGGTGAAGAAGAACTTATTTTTATTTGTTTGAAACCTGCTGCCCATTAATTTCATTTGGTGGCCCCTAGTTCTTATATTATGGGAACAAGTAAATAACTTTTCCTTATTCACTTTCTCCACATCACTCGTGATTTTACATACGTCTATCATATCCCCCTTAGTCTCCTCTTTTCCAAGATGAAAAGTCCTAGCTTCTTTAATCTCTCCTCATATGGGACCCATTCCAACCCCCTAATCATTTTAGTTGCCCTTCTCTGAACCTTTTCTAATGCCAGCATATCTTTTTTGAGAGGAGGAGACCATATCTGTACGCAGTATTCAAGATGTGGGCGTACCATGGATTTATAAGGGCAATAAGATATTCTCCGTCTTATTCTCTATCCCTTTTTAAATGATTCCTAACCTTCTGTTTTCTTTTTTGACTGCTGCTGCACACTGCGTGGATGTCTTCACAGAACTATCCACGATGACTCTAAGATCTTTTTCCTGATTAGTTGTAGCTAAATTAGCCCCCATCATATTGTATGTATAGTTGGGATTATTTTTTCCAATGGGCATTACTTTACATTTATCCACATTAAATTTCATTTGCTATTTTGTTGCCCAATCACTTAGTTTTGTTAGATCTTTTTGAAGTTCTTTACAGTCTGCTTTGGTCTTAACTATCCTGAACAGTTTAGTATCATCTGCAAACTTTGCCACCTCACTGTTTACCCCTTTCTCCAGATCATTTATGAATAAGTTGAATAGGATTGGGACTGAATAGGACTGACCCTTGGGGAACACCACTAGTTACCCCTCTCCATTCTGAAAATTTACCATTTATTCCTACCCTTTGTTCCCTGTCTTTTAACCAGTTCTCAATCCATGAAAGGATCTTCCCTCTTATTCCATGACAACTTAATTTATGTAAGAGCCTTTGGTGAAGGACCTTGTCAAAGGCTTTCTGGAAATCTAGGTACACTATATCCACTGGATCCCCTTTGTCCATGTTTGTTGACCCCTTCAAATAACTCTTTGGAAACCATGGTCCTGATTCTCTTCCTAACTAGTCTCCAAACCTGAAAAAGACTTGAGCATGTTTTTAACTTCAAGCACTTCAGTAGTTGGGCAAGAAGCAGCACACATTGGTCTGGTTATTAGACTGGATAAACCCTGGCCATTACCACTAAGCAGACTTGAGCTCCTGGTTACAGCCAGCTCAGGTTTAACCTGTCCAGATGGGACATTGTGCAGGTGGCTGATGTCAAATACTTAGAAAGATTCATAGACCGTTCTGGAGGATGCCCATAATATACGGACACATGTATGGCAGTAGCTGCTGCCATGTTTTGCGTCTCTCAGAGGCCTTTCTGGAAATGTTGTCACATCAAGCTTGCTGCAAAGCTGTGGATCTATAGAACCACACTTATCCCAACTCGATTGTATGGTGATGAAACATGGTCACCGAGGAAGGCTGAAGAACACCGGTTTATTGTTTTCAATTCTCATAGTCTGTTAGCTGCTCCCTATTAAGTGGCAGGACAAGATCAGCAATGAAGATATTTGAAGAAACTCAATAACCAATGTCAGTCAGGCTGACTGCTAAAAGGCAATAATAGTGCAGTACAAGAAAAAAAGATTCAATACAATTCCAATTTCTAGAGAGTAATCTCATGCAGTGATGTTGAATTCACCTTAGGAAGAAGGCTTGTTTCCAAAGTGATACCCTTAAAGCTATCCTTTTTATGCCCAACCAGTTTAAAAGTAATAAGGTTCTGTATGCATTATCTGAGGCGAGAATTATCCAATAATGTTTCTGCCTTGTTTTTCTGGTACCACGGTGTGCCCCTTATCTTTTTGTTTTGAACACATACATTTCAGATACCGAGGGCGTGAAGGCACCTCCTAGGCTTGTAATAAGAACATAAGAATGGCCATCCTGGTTCAGACCAATAGTCCATCTAGCCCAGTATCTGTCTTCCAACAATGGCCAATGCCAGGTGCTTCAGCGGGAATGAACAGAACAGGTAATCATCAAATGATCCATCTCCTGTTGCCCATTCCCAGCTTCTGGCAAACAGAGGGTAGGGACGCTTCAGAGCATGGTGTGACGTTGCACCCCATAATGCTCTATAGAAAAATGCTTATTAGTGTAAATATGACATAACTGGAATATGTTTTATGCCAGATATGGCATGTAACATCTTTGCAAAGGTTATGTTCTACTGCATGTATTCGTATGCATGTATCTTTTTATATCTGAAGTTGTGAGTGTTGGCTCTATGCTTGTATTTAAAGTGTTTGCTGTAGAAAGCACCTTAGGCAGATTTGGTCAACATAGTGTGAAGGGGTTATTCAAGTAATTGGGAGTACTTGGCTAACAATGGACCTTGATAGACGCCAATCCACATCTGAGCTGTCCTGGGAACATTCGGGCTAACATGTGACAATGGAGTCAGCCTGTAAAGAACTGAGTCATGCATGGAGATATGACTTGCCCATGTGACTCCAAAACTCCATCTTGTAGCTGTGATTCTACACAGGGCTAGAGAGCGGTTTCCACCCTCGAGAGGGACTATATATGCCCCTGGAAACCCCTCAATTTTGTCTTCAGCTGACTCAAGAGATAGCCACTCCACCCCAAAGGATGCCTGAAAGAAACTGGAATAAAGGGCAGTAACTCCAGTGGTGTGAGTGATTGCTGGATCCAGACTAGAAGGAGTCTAGTCTGTCAAAGAATCTTATTGGAACATCTCTGAGGGTGAGATTTGCCTGCATTTAATTTCCTACTGTATTGGCCTTAGATTTGCATGTTCTATTTTATTTTGCTTGGTAACTTACTTTGTTCTGTCTGTTATTACTTGAAACCACTTAAATCCTACTTTTTATACTTAATAAAATTACTTTTTGCTTATTAATTGACCCACAGTAAATAATTAATTCCTGGGGGAGCAAACAGCTGTGCATACCTCTCTATTGGTGTTATAGAGGGAGAACAATTTATGAGTTTACCCTGTATAAGATTTATACAGAGTAAAACAGATTTATTTGGGGTTTGGACCCCATTGGGAGCTGGGTATCTGGGTGCTGGAGACAGGAGCACCTCTTAAGCTGTTTTCAGTTAAGCCTGCAGCTTGTGGGGGACGTGGTTCAGACGTGGATCTGTGTTTGCAGCAGGCAAGCGTGTCTAGCTCAAACAAGGCAAGGTACTAAAGTCCCAAGCTGCTAGGGAAAACGGGCTCAGAGGTAGTCCCAGCACATCAGGTGGCAGTTCCCAAGGGGGTTTCTGTGACCCCACCCATTATACATGGTTCTTTTTTGAACCCTGTTATAGTCTTGGGGCTTGTCTTCACTACCTGCCGGATCGGCGGGTAGCAATCGATCTATCGGGGATCGATTTTTCGCGTCTCGTTAAGACGCGATTAATCGATCCCCGATCGTGCTCCCCGTCGGCTCCGGAAATCCACGTCATCGAGCGGCGGAAGCAGAGTCGACGGGGGAGCGGCAGCGATCGACTCGCCGCCATCCTCATGGTCAGGTAAGTTGATTACGATATGCCGAGTTCAGCTACGTTATTCACGTAGCTGAAGCTGCGTATCATAGATCGACCCCCCTCCCCTAGTGTAGCCCTGGGCTTGGCCTTCACAACATCCTCTGGCAAAGCATTTCACAGGTTGACTGTGCGTTGCGTGAAGAAATACTTACTTTTGTTTGTTTTAAACCTTCTGCCTATTAATTTCATTTGGTGACCCTTACTTCTTGTGTTATGAGAAGGAGTAAATAACACTTCCTTCTTTACTTTCTCTATGCCAGTCATGATTTTATAGACTTTTATCATATTCCCTGTTAGCTGTCTCTTTTCCAAGCTGAAAAGTCCCAGTCTTATTAAATCTCTCATATGGAAGTTGTTCCATACCCCTAATCATTTTTGTTGCCCTTTTCTGTGCCTTTTCCAATCAGAATATATGTTTTTTGAGATGGGGCGACCACGTCTGCAAGCAGTATTCAAGATGAGGGCATACCATGGATTTATATAGCGGCAATATGATATTTTTTGTCTTATCATCTATCTCTTTCCTAATTATTCCCAACATTCTATTAGCTTCTTTGACTGCCACTGCAAAGTGAATAGATGTTTTCAGAGAACGATCCACAATGACTCCAAGATCTCTTTCTTGAGTGGTAACAGTTAATTTAGACCCCATCATTTTATATGTATAGTTGGGATTATGTTTTCCAATGTGCATTACTTTGCATTTATTAACATTGAATTTCATTTGCCGTTTTGTTGCCCGGTCACCCAGTTTTGTGAGTTCCCTTTGTAACTCTTCACAGTTTGCTAACTTGAGTAGTTTTGTATCATCTGCAAATTTTGCCACCTCACTGTTTACCCCTTTTTCCAGATTATTTACGAGTATGTTGAACCGTACTGATCCCAGTACAGACCCTTGGGGGACACCACTATTTACCTGTCTCCATTCTGAAAACTGACAATTTATTCCTACTCCTTGTTTCCTATCTTTTAACCAGTTACCAATCCATGAGAGAACCTTCCCTCTTATTCCATGACTGCTTAATTTGCTTAAGAGCCTTTGGTGAGGGACCTTGTCAAAAGCTTTCTGAAAATCTAAATATACTATATCCGCTGGATTCCCCTTGTCCACGTGCTTGTTGACCCCTCAGAGAATTCTAGTGGATTGGTGAGGCATGATTTCCCTTTACAAAAACCATAATTACTCTTCCCCAACAAATCGTGTTCATCTATGTGTCTGATAATTCTGTTCTTTACTATAGTTTCAACCAGTTTGCCTGGTACTGAAGTTAGGCTTACTGGCCTATAATTGCCGAGATCACTTCTGGAGTCTTTTTAAAAAAACTGGTGTCACATTAGCTATCCTCCAGTCATCCGGTACTGATTTAAATGATAGGTTACATACCACAGTTAGTAGTTCTGCAATTTCACATTTGAGTTCCTTCAGAACCATCTGGTCCTGGTGATTTATTACTGTTTAATTTATCAATATGTTCCAAAATATACTGTAATGACACCTGATTCTGGGACAGTTCCTCAGATTTGTCACCTAAAAAGAATGGCTCAGGTTTGGGAATCTCCCTAATAGTCTCAGCCGTGTAGACCAATGCAAAGAATTAATTTAGTTTCTCCGCAATGGCCTTATCTTCCTCTAGTGCTCCTTTAGCATCTCAATTGTCCAGTGGCCCCACTGGTTGTTTAGCAGGCTTCCTGCTTCTGATGTATTGTGCCTCTATTAAGATGTCTTTAAAATGTTTCCATTCAGTTTGCAGGGATTTCAGTTTTGGCACTGTACCTTTTAATTTCTGTTTACCTAACTTCCTCACTTTTGTGTAGTTCCCCTTTCTGAAATTAAATGCTGTTGTGGTGGGCTGCTTTGGTGTTCCCCCACCCCTCTAGGGTTGTTAAATTTTATTATGTTATGGTCACTATTACCAAGCGGTTCAGCTATTTTCACCCCCTGGATTAGATCCTGTGCTCCATTTAGGACTGTGGCAGGGTCGGACTCACCCCTGCGGCGCCTCCTGCTGGTTGTTCCGGGAATTAGCTCACCAGCCTCTGGAGCGCCCTCTGCAGGCCAGTGATCCGCCTGTCCACCCTGGCCCCACGTCCCTCCCAGGACCCGGTGCCCCTTCAACTGGGGTGCTGCCCCCCCAGCAGTACCCCTAGATCTGGGTCTCCCCTCCCCCAGGGGAACCCCCAACCCACTATCCCCACCTCGCCTCAGTTGTAGGCTACTGCCAGTCACCAGCTAGCCCCCGTGCCCTGGGGCAGACTGCAGTATAAGCCACTCATCACAGGCAAAGGGGGTTTGGACCTGCTGCCTCAGCCTACCCGTGGGTTGCCCCCTGCAACCCCAGTACCCGGTCGGGCCTTACCAGGCCTGCAGCCTGGGTTTTGCTAGGCCAGAGCTCCCTAGCTCCCTTGGCCTTTCCCCAGCCCTGCTCCACTCCAGGTACCCTGCTTAGGTCTTACAGCCAAGCCCTTCTCCCTCTACAGGCAGAGGAAGAGTGTCTGTGTCTCTTTGCTCCAGGCCCACTGCCCTCTTATAAGGGCCAGCTGGGCCCTGATTAACTGGCCCCAGCTGTGGCTGCTTTGCATCAGCCCAGCTTCCGAGCCTCAGCCCTCTCCCAGGGCTATTTCCAGCCCCTCCGGGCAGGAGCAGGGTTCCACCCCACCAGAAGGACTAAATCAATATTTAGGTACCAGTGTAGAACACTTAGATCTTATCCTTAACTTTGGGATTTTCCAGTACCTGTCTGTGAGAGTAACTCCCTGCCTATTACAATGGTAAAACACTCGTATGTCCTAATCCTTCCAGTTTTCCTATCTACTTAAAACTTACTTCAGCTAATGCAGGGTGTTATTGGGATATTTAACATAAGTGAACAGGATTATAGAAAGACATAGGCCAATTCCAGCCTTATAACTGCTAGAAATATATATAATATGTTATACTATATTGTGTCCTTCATGTATAATATATGTGGTGTGAATAATACATATTGATAGCATGTGTGTGTTTGTCTATATATATTAGCGCAGAGAGTTAGGCTAACACTGACCACTTCTGAAAACCCAGCTCTACGTTTTAATGAGAAAGCAGTAACATTTTCCTCAGTCATGTTTATGCATCACGTGTCGTGAACGAGTCATTCTTTCTAGCTGAACTCGAAACTGCTAATCTAAGAAAAACTGGAGACATTATTAAATGAAATGACCAATGAAGCATTTACTGCACTGAAAAGATTTAATAAAATAATTGAATCATTTTGTGCTTAAGGTTGATTCACAGACGGCCAGGAAAAGTAAATGATTGCTAAGGAGTGGCTCTGCCTTGAATTTTTAAAAGCCCCTCACACCGTAGACACAGCAGTTGCCAGCATTTTACTGGCAATTTGAAATTGATTGAATCCAGGAGAAGATGAGAAAAGCCTCTACTATTCCACCATGTTCCATTCACTTTCCATTCCATTCAAAAGTAAAATAAGTCTTTAACCGAGTTTTTAAAACAACAAGCAACCATTTCCTTTTGAGTCCACAAAGGAAAGCAGTTCCTTGGTTTGCTTGAACCCCAAGAGAGGAGATGTATTGTTTAAATGCAAGGCCACTTTGATGTAAAAGTGAACCCATGGGGTATGTATCTATCATCTCATTAATTCTGCATAATAGTTGCAAGTAAACTGAAGGCTTTTGAACTAATGGTCTTTCAAGCTCATGCCAGGCTCTGGGAATTAAGCTGAGCTTGTTGCTTCTCATGCATCATCACTAGTAAGATGCCAGTGTCTTCATATCACGAAGCTGCATTGTATTGGAGCTGTGCCAGTCAATAGCCGGTGAAGCTTATATAACTGTGCCTCAGTTATAACTCTGCAATCCATAGAAGTGGTAATCCACCAATGAAAGAAGCATGTGTGTAACTGAGAGCCATACTTTGATTAGGCCATTTTCTGGTATTCCTGTGCATTGTTTGTCTGAACTATATTTCTTTCTAATTAAGGACTAGATTGTGGCTGGCCCTACATGAAAGCAGAAGGATGAAGAGCCTTACCTTGATCCTTGAGCAGGAGCTGTCACAAACCAATTGGGGAGCAGAGACATAAGCATCAGTCTCCCAAAAGGTGATGCAGTGAGACAGGGGCCAGGGCCTGACCTCTCCCATCCTCCACATTGGTAGATGCTGCAGACCCAGTGTGGAGGGGAAATGAGTGCTGAAGTCTTTAAATAATGGCAGAGCTGCCACATTGTCAAGCATTGCTCCCTGGCCCTGGGAGGAATTCAGGCTGATTTGGCCAGAATTCCTCTAGCAGCTTCTCCTCTCTTCATACCCCCACCAAGAACACAGGCCATAATTAAACCACAGTGTGGGCCTGGGAATGTAAAAGAATTAGGAGCAGGAGCCATATTTTTGTATGGTTTGTATAAGACCAAGCACACTGATTCGTGCTCCTTAAAAAATAAGGAAATGGTACTAAGCCTTCTGTTATCACTGTTGGAATGCCATTCAAATACCCACCATTCCCACCAAAATCACTTTTGAGGGGCCAGGAGCTCCACATTTTACACATAACCCCCCAAAGCCTCCAGCAGGTGCTCTATTAAGCCACTAAACTCTGCGTGCAAGGCAATGAACATGCTGCCTCTACGCTGCTCCCAGCCTGGAACCCAGCTCCAGACCCGATCTGTGTCCCTGCCCGGCACTGCCACGTCCGCCCATACCAAAGCTCACCATGAAAACTTACTGCTGTATTGGAAATTCACGTAGGGTGTCTGCACTATGGGCACTACAGTGGCACAGCTTTTACATCAACACAAGGGGTTTTTACCTTGATGCAGGTAATCCACTTCCCTGAGCCATGGTAGCTAAGTCAGTGGGCGAATTCTTCCAGTGTCTACACCAGGCGTTAGGTCAGCTTAACTACAGTGCTCAGGAGTGTGATTTTTTTCACAGTCCTGAGTGGCATAGCTATATCATTCTAAATTTTAAGTATAAACTGGGACTCTGTTTTAAATTCCCTTTACTTGTATCAGCGTTTCTTCTGATGTGTTTAACTCCGCACTGTATAAAATATACATATGAAATTCTGCGTTAAGTGGTGGATTCTCTGATTCTATCTGTGCATCAGTGTGTGAAAGTATATTAAAGATCAGTTACTTAGGGAATAAATAAAATGAAAGATCACATCAGTTATCAGAAGATATATCAATACAATGTACATTATTTTCTCTGATAGCTGCATCAGTTGACATTTGTTATCCTTATCAAAGAGAACATACTAAGCAAGCTTACTGATTACTCTTACTCTATGAAGGTCAAACTCCTTTAAAAAAAAAAAAACCCCAAACCAAAACTTTCAATATCTTAGTGTTTTTCCTTTACATTAAATTAATTGAGCTGCCTGTATCACGCAAGAAACAAAGGATATGGCTACACGATGGTTCTTACAGTAATTCTTAATTACTCCAGCTCCCGTGAGCGGCGGTAGCTATGTCAGCAGGAGAAGCTCTCCTGCCAGCACAGTGTTGTCCACCCCAGCGCTTAGGTCCATGTAACTTACGTCACTCAGGGGGGTGGTTTATTCACCCCCCTGAGTGACATGACTTACACCAACATAACCTGTAATGTGTACCAGGGTGGATTTGTTTAAATCATGATTTAAATTGCTAGTCAGGAAGACTTGATTTAATCATGGATTTCTACATAAAAGTGAATTCTTGTTGGTTGTTATAACTTTCATACATGTTCTTCACAACTCAGAGAGAGATGTCGGTTTCATTTTTAGAAGGTGCACACTATACAATTTTAAACAGTGATTTATTTTGAAAATTATTTTGAAAATATTTTCAGATTAGTTTTACAGCTATATCAGAAAATGAATGATTGTTTGGTTATTTCATTTACCAAAGGTAATTGACGCAGATATTTATGACGTCATTGGGAGGTGGACTATCTCCCATTCAACAGATTAATCATTAATATTTGGAGGATTTTCTTGCTATGCTGTCTGTATTAGGAGGAGAACATCACCAGACAGACATTTAAATTATTTTATTTAACTAAAACAACAATGTTAAGTATTCTGGATTTTTTTCTTCAACAGTATTTTAACAAAACAAGCATATGTCCCTCGCTTCTCACATTTATCTCCAGACTTCTCCTTGTCCAGTCTATTCCGCCCCCAGCAATCTTCTATTTATTGAACTTTTTGAAACTTTGCACTTTTAGAGAGAGGTAAGAGATTGATTCTGTGTACACAAATTTGCAGAGGGACAACAGAGTTGACGTCTGTTATTTCTCACCTATATATATTATTTATTTATTTAAAAACATTTTTGCTGTTAACAAGCATGTTACCTCTGGAGACAGAAATCCACAGTTTGAGAACTGCAAAACTAAGCATCTCTGATGGTATCTTCTAGACTGAGTCCCATTGGGTAGATAGAAAGATTAACCTAAATAACACTGGTCTAACAAACCATCAACTCAGGATTAAATAGAGACTTGGAATGGCTTGGCCATTACGTTAATTGAATCTATTTCCCTTAAGTTAACGATCCTCAGTCACACCTGTGTGGCCATCTTGTTTATCACTTCACAGGTTTTTCTTCCCCTGCTGTTATGGTTCCTCTCAATTAATTAGCCTCTTAAGGTTGGTCTATGCACTTCCACCTTATCATGTTTCTCTGACTGTATAAATATCTGTCTACTGTATGTTTCATTCCATGCATCCGATGAAGTGGGTTCTAACCCACGAAAGCTTATGCTGAAATAAATTTGTTACTCTCTAAGGTGCTACAAGTTTTTCTTTCTTATTTTCGTTTTGCTGACACAGACTAACATGGCTACTACAATCTATTCAGAAGCCTGTGGAACCCCATAAGACTGGGTCCCTAATCCATGAACTATTGGAACTCATTTACAAAACTTTTCTTAAACATTACATGAATATATTGTCTCATACCATAGAATTAGAATTTATAATCCCTGTTCCATGATGAGATATCTTTGAGCCATAATGTATCTTAATTAAAACTATCTTTAGATAGTTTTTTTCCTCAAAAAGCATTTTATAAAAAAAATCCGATTTAAATAAAAAACCCGATTTTCTTTATTTTTAAATAATTGATTTTTATCCACCTTGATATATACATAGCCACCTGCTATAATGTCCTCTCTATTCTAGTTCCATCTCAACAGTATTCAGGTACTGTAAAAAGAGAGAGAGAATAACTTTGTTGTTGCAGTCAGTTCAGTCTAGATTCTGTAGTTGTTAGAGAGGAAGCATGGCCTAGTGGACTGAGCACATGACTGAAAGTCAGATATTCCTGAGCCCTGATTATTTGTGTGATGCTTGACAAGTCTCTCCACTTTTCTTTCTCAATTTCCTGTATATATGTATGTTTGAAAGGGGGTTTCTGGCTGGATAAGAATAAAGACAGGAATCTCAAGTTCCTCTTTTGGAGAACTGTGTCTGTTCCACAGAAATAGACTAGTACTATTGGACAAATGATCTTTTATTTTCTTCCACTAGTTCCTATTAGCATGTACCATAGCTATTAATTGAACTCATTTCCCAATCCTGTGTCTTGGAATTGATTCTGCATTAAACACACAACATTTCTTTATTTCAGTAATGCTAATGCAAACCAACTCAAATCAGAATGTTTAAAATTAATGCCTATGCTTAATTGTAAATGAAAATGCAGGATTTATACATTTAGGACTAGATCTTCAGCTCGTGTACACTGTCCATTGCGTTTACACAGCTATCCTGATTTACAGCAACTGAGGATCTGGGCCATAAGCAGGAAATTGGGTGCACTGTAGATCATTTTGTGCA
Source organism: Chelydra serpentina (assembly GCA_037349315.1). NCBI lineage: Eukaryota > Metazoa > Chordata > Testudines > Chelydridae > Chelydra > Chelydra serpentina. The sequence goes on from JBAIAC010000023.1 coordinate 4,972,710, forward strand.
TGCCATTTTGGTGGTCACTTTTTGAAATTAAGACTCCTCACAGGTGTCTGACAAAGCTTGTTTACTGATGTATCTGAATGCTTACAAAGAGCAAAAGCAAAACTCTTTCTTTTAAAGTTTGGCCAAAAAAAAGGGGCGGGGGGAATGCTGATCTATTGAATGCAAAGTTCCCTTCCAGAGCACTCATGTACTGTTGACATAAACTTCTGAGAATAGAGCTGAGGAAGTGCTGACCAGAAATGAGGGCCTCACTGATAGAATTATCTCCCCCTTAAGTTTAATGCTTACTTCTTTTCCAGTGGAGCAGTTATCTTTCTCTCCTGCTCTCTAAGTTGTTTTTCAGCTGGGTCTTTTTGTCATATCTGCCCTGGCATCTGTTTTTCAATTTATGCAAAGCTAATGGAACAGTTTATTCTCCTAAAAGCAAAACAGATAAACTGGTGAGCTATGGCTTGTCAGTCTAATGTGTCTCATTTTAAATTAAGCCATGCTCTTTACGTAAACTGAAGGGCCCCCCTCACCCTCGCTCTTCTCTCCTTCTGGTTTTGATTCTATTTGATAGTTTTAGAAGCATCTACTTAAATGTGCTGTTAACCGCTATTTATTTTCATGCAAAACTGAGCTTTTCACAGACAGTGTACGTCTACTAGAGCAACTGACACACCTCGTTTATGCATTTTCAAGGTTCAGATCTGAGAACTGGAAATAGTGGTACATGTTTTCTATTGGGATCGACTGGATCTGCTGAGAATATGACTTCTCAGCAGAGTTTGGGGAATGAAGGAGGTGGGCTTGTTACTAATGTATTTACAGGTACAGAACTGCTGGTTGAGTTCAGCAGGGTACTTATGCTTATGCCTGCCTATCTTTGAGCCTGTGAATAGGATTTTGCTTCTGGAATGCTCTAGGGAAGTCTGCAAAGTCTTTTGACTCATGCTTTGTGCATAGGACCAAGATTTGGCACTAGAATACTTACATTTTTGTCCTGTTGGGCTGACAAATTGGTGTGCTATTGCTTTGGAGAAATTGACTCTTGATAATCCCACTTGACAGGTGTCAGTAGATTTGAAGAAGACAGCATGTTGTATTATTGCTGTAAATACCTATTTGACTGTACTGCTATCTGACCTCTGCACTCCTGATATAAGAGGTATAATTATGATATTTGTCGGCTTTCTGAAGTTTCACTGATAGGAGCACATTTATGTTCACCCCTGTGGTGTATGAATGAATGTGTCTGTCTATAACAAATATTTTATCTACAGTTATGTAAATAGAACATCGCCTATCTGCACTACCCTAATTTGCATCTTTTTTTTTTCATTTACATAGAAACATGATTCTCTTCCCGCTTGCCAGAGCAGATTCAGTAGCAGGATGATCTAGAGAAATCTCATGTTGTTAGGACATAATTTTTACAAATATGCTACGTCAGTTCACCATGAAGTATTGTTAATACTAACCCATGGTTGTGAAAATAAATGAACAAAGGACATTCTGTGATTCAGTAGTGTCCATTTTTAAATTGTTTGCTACTTTTCTTTTGAGCTTATAAAATGGGACAATGTATTATTTGTGCTACAGAAGCACCTAAAGGCCCCCCTCAAGGATCAGGACCCTATAAGATAGTGCTAAGCACCTTGTTTCCAATCAATGTGAATTGGCAACCTCCAACTGGACAGATTGGGGAGTGTGTTAGACCTATAGTTGGGGAAGGCCCAAAACACATACAGGCTTGATGGTTACGCTGCTTAGAGGGAAACAGGCTATTGAGTGAGTTCAAACAAGTTGTGAAGGTGCCTATCATTTTTTTGGTAGTGACTCTGCTTCTATATGACCTCTTGGCTACTCTCCCCAATCTACCAGTCAAGAGAAAATGTGAACTAAATGCCAAACTACTCTCACATTTCCTGGCTACAGTCCCATGTGAAATCACAGCTAATTGAAAAGGGAGGGAAGGATGTCACTAGGTTAAATAAATTGAAGAGATTTTTGGAGATGTTAACCATGGAAAATGTAAATGATTTAAAAAATGCCCTAACAATGAAAGGGTCAGTCCCACTTAAACTGTTAGACCCAAAAGATACAACCCTTTTTGCTCTTAAAAACAAGAAATAGGCAGATTGTATTCCCCCCATTATATAAAAACACCTATAGGTGCCCATATATTAACACAATATAAAAGACTGCCCATTAATAAATAGCCACCTGCCCTCCATCTGCCCAGAAGTCTGAGAGGTGGGGGAGGAAAGACGGGTTTTGCAACACGCCTGCAAGGACGATAGATCCAGGCTGTGGCAAGGAGGGATTCCAAAGTCAAAATCTCCCGCACACAGAATGCTGCCAGCAGCTCCCTCTAGCTTATATCACGGGGGGTGGGAGGGTGGGAGAAGGGGGTCCAGGTCAAGCACCTCTGCTGAGCTCAATTATGGCAATGTGACACATCAAGCCAAACTGTAAAGTAGCCTGGGAATACCTCACACTACCAACTTCATGGCAGACTTTGTATACAATGCACTGTATTCTTGCCAATGCTCTGGCTTGCTTTATGCAGAGTGACATGGTATTTTCAGAGCTCCATCTTTTATGGATTGTGTTAATGCTGTGTCCCACCTTATGCAAAAAGATGAATAGTAAATTAGTACTAATTTACAAAACTAATAGCCAGTCTCAGCTTGTGTAAACTGACATAGGTCCACTGAAGTCAGTGGAGCTGTGCCATTTCATATTAGGTTGAGAAGGGTAAAAGCTTTGAGGAGATTCTCTGTGTATTAAATGGACACCATCAGCTTGACATTTAATCAGTTAAAAGAATGTGTATATGTAACCCACACTCCTTCGGGGTGTGGTGCATAGGTGCCGACTTCAGGTGGCGCCAGTGGGGGCTGACGCCCGGCGTCAGGGGCGGGGCCCCGCCCCCGACGCCGGGCGACGTTGCGGGGCCCCACCCCCGACGCAACATCGCCCAGCATCGGGGGCTGGGCCCCGCAACGTCTCCCGGTGCTGAGGTAAGCTTGCCGCGGGTCCCGGGACTGGCGGGGAGCTGGGCACGGGCCCCGGGAATGGCGGGGAGCTGCCGGTGGGTGCTCTGCACCCACCAATTTTTCCCCGTGGGTGCTCCAGCCCTGGAGCACCCACGGAGTCGGCGCCTATGGTGGTGTTGTGTCCCATCTAGTGGCATCGAGACCACTTAGAGAGAGAGAGACAGTTAAATGAGCTGCTCTAGAGCTTTAGCTAACAGGCAGTTGGTTTTTAGCTCATGTGGTAGAGGCTCCTGCACTAAGCTCCAGAGGTCCCCGGTTCGACCCTGCCCTCTGATAGACTATGGTCTGTCGGCATTACATATAGTTTTAGGTACTACTCCTACCCGGGAGGCCACCTGACAAACCATTAGGTTTCACAGCCACATTTTTCCTACTTGGTAAATGATTTTCGCTCCCTTCTTGCTGAGTAGAAGGTCCACACAAACAATAGGGGATTTGATCCAATGAGATTACCAATGTGAACAATTAAGTATATGCATACTTGATTGCAGAATTAGAGCCTACCAACACTACAGGGGAAACCATGAAACTGATTAGGCACAAGGCAGGGGTGCTGGAACATTTTTTATAATGGGGGTGCTGATGTTGGAAACAATTTATTTCCTGTTTGTTATTACTACTTCAAGAAAAGGGGTGCAACACCCCTAGTTCCAGTAAGGGTGCTGTCTGGTACACCAAGTAAACAAACTGATGAAATTGATATTTTTTCCTCCAATCTATTGTTGTAATTTTGTTACTTGAAACAATAACAGGTTTAAAAACAAACCCCAAAACCCCTGACTAAAGGGAAATTTTTTATGTTCACTACTTCGTTTAACTCTTTCAAGCAACTGATTTATAAAAAGACTAGTTTAATGTACGACTGTCAGTAAAGGCAAATATCATTATGTCCTATTGAAGCATGTTATAACAAATACTTGTGATTAAAAGTTCCTTAATGAAAGTGGGGACCTGTTTGAATTTTAACAACTGATTCTGTGGGTTGAATGCATGTGTGTTGCAAATCTGCCTATTTGCACTCTTTTAATGTTATCTGACTATTGACACTAAAAGAAGTTTTAATAATCTAGCCCCTATCCTACAAACAATTACAAGTGTACCTAATACATGTGCATAGTTCTGCTGACTTCAGTGTTAACGTGAAGTTAAGCATGTGTGTAACTTTTTGCAGGGTCATAATGGTTTGTAAAGTCTCCCCTTCTCTTTCACTGTATCTGCTTCCATCACTTGTCTTGTAAATGGTTTCCTTCCTCCACATCCTTTTTGAAAACAGGAAATAATCTATTTTAGGCTAGTGTTTGCACAGCACTCAGTGCCATGGGGCCCTCGTCTAATGGGGCTTCTGGATGAGACTTGATTGCAAAGTATAGTAGTGCTATTGTGAAAAGCAATACTAAGCTGTCCAGCAGATAAAACTCTTCATGTTTGTTTGGTGCTGTGGCTTTTGTGCTGAAGGAATAAGACAAGAACACTTTCTTTTGCAGAGCAAAAAGTGACTAGTCAGAAGACAGAGCGTCTAAGACTCAGGAGAAACTCACAACGACACTGTTTAACTAGATGATTCTAAAAATAACATCACGTATTCACTTTAAATTTGCCAAAAACATACTGCTCTCCAGGGGTTTAAAATAACTCCAGGGTGCACTGTAATATCTTTGCTAGCCAGGCTGCAGACGGAACATGCAAACTGCTAGGTGGCTCTAAATGTTGGTGTGAGACTCTCTAGGCTTTTTTTTAACTGAAAAAGATAGAAGATGATTTGCTTTGTCACCGGCAAAGTTTGAACAATTCCTGCTCATTTCAATAGACGTTTGAGATCTTGGAAGGGTTTTACTTGATTAAAATTTTTTTTGCTGCTGGCGGTAGCCAAGTTTGGCTATCAGAATTCTCTCTGCAAGAATCCAACACATACCTAAGAAAATCCTTGTTGGTGCCCTGTGCCATTTGGTATTTCTCTAATAAAGTTCTCTTTTTTTGCAGGTGGCTTGTGAACTTTATTAGAAATCTGCTCATCACTCTGACGTGTTGGATTTGTAGGAGAACACAGCTTCTCACCATTGTTAGAAAACCCGCAGATACTTAAAAATGAGCAGTGGTTCCTCTAACTCAAGTATTAGCCAACAACAGGTAACAAATACATTAGCAGTTCAAATAATACAGAGGAGACTTTGTTTTGAAGTCTAATAATAGATTTGATTGTCTTTATTGGGATAACAATCCTTTAGTCAGTCAACATTTGGATGGTGCTTTGAGGATGTAGAGTGCTAGACAGTGGTTAAGTGTTAAGTTCACAGGGGCTTGCTCCTATGAGCAAGTTGTCAAAGTTCCAGTTGATTTTAGTGGACCCAGGATCAGTTCTATATGGGCTTGAGTAGTCTTCACTCACATGAGTCCTGCTGATTTCAGTGGGACTGCTCCTGTTTCTGGGGCTGTGTCTACACTAGAAATGCTACAGCGGCACAGCTGCAGCACTTGTAGTGTAGACACTTACTAGAGTAACAGAAGGGGTTCTTCTGTCACTGTAGTAAACTTCACCTCTCCAAGAGGTGGTAGGTAGGCCTGCAGAAGAATTCTTCCATTGACCTTACGATATCTACACCAGCACTTAGGTCATCTTAATTACATTGTATGGGGTGTGAAATTTTACACAGCTCTGAAGGATGTAGTTAAGCCACCTAACTCTGTAGGGTAGACCAGCCCTAAGACAAACACAAGGAAAGGTTTGCATATTTGGGCCCTAGTTTTGCAAATCTATTTTTCATGGCTCAGTCTGTACCATCACCTGTCTTTTAAGTGGCTCCATTGCTTTCTCTGAGAGTTCACGGATGATAGAAATAGAAAACAAAGGGAATTTTATATGGTCAGACATCTGTGCTTATGAATGAATGGCTGGAACTTGGGGATATTGGGTTTGTTCAATCAGAAGTATAAGATTGGCTCCAAGAGGTCAAAATTTGATTGCCTATATTTCAGGTGCTGAATCTATTCACACTAGTGTAGATGGAGCCTGTTCCCTATACCCTGTACCCTGCTGGTGTGCACTAAATGTTCCCTAGTGTGCTTTATTGTAGTACTGTTTCAAACAGCACTATGTTAAAGTACACTAAGAAACATTAAGAAGAGAGTACTCATTATAATAATGAGTAATAAGTAATATAACTGTAATAAGTAATATAACTCATTATGGTGTATACTACACTCATTACAGTAAACCCTGAACCCCACCTGTTTTTGGACATTTACATAGAACTCAAAAATTGCTAAAAATAAATCCTGAACAATTAAATGAATACATCCCGAAGAACAGAAGCCCTATCTATGGCTCTGGGCCAGAAAAATTACTTCCAGAGCCGATCCCGAATAACAGGCACTGTGCGTATGGTTGCTAGTTCCCCACCAACTTCTGTGCACTTCTGGAGTGGGAAACCCATCCCCCTGTGTTGGATTGCAAGGCAGCCAGACTACTTTCCTCACCCTGGGAGACAGATAGTCAGATACAGACACGTAGGGTGTGGGGTGCACAGCAGTTCCAGTTCCTTGTTCTTGGCCCCATCACACCACTCGAGCATCTGCCCTCTCTTTGCCGCTCTCATATCCTGAGGGAAGGTCTACACTAAAAAGTTAAGTTGACTCGCTTATGTCGCTCAGGGGTGTGAAAAACCTACACCTCTGAGTGAGGTAGTTAAGCCGACCTAAACCCAGTGTAGACTCGCTTATGTCACTCAGGGGTGTGAAAAACCTACACCCCTGAGCGACGTAGTTAAGCCGACCTACACCCAGTGTAGACAGCACTAGGTCAATGGACAAATTCTTCCATCAACCTAGCTGCCACCTCTCGGGGAGGTGGATGAACTAATGTGATAGGAGAAGCCCTCCCGTTGCTGTAGCGAGTGGCTACACTGAAGTGATACAGCGGCACAGCTAAGTATCAACATAGCTTGAGCAACTCACCTGAAGGCACTGGCATGTACAGAGCTGGCAACTATGCTCTGGTCACCTTCAATGCCCACCTATGTCCGGGCACCAGGCACCGTTGTAAATGCCACAGCTGCTTTTAGACTGCCAGCATAGCTTCATTTACATTGTGTTCCCCGGTGCTTTGAACAGAGGGTGAATAATGAACTGCCCTCTGTGCTTTCCTGCTGTTGATTTGCTGCCTCTGCGTCGCAACACTCTAGCAACAGACCGTCTGTCCCTTAAACAGCTCAAACTCTCCATCTCCTCCACGCAGCTGCTCAAATTATTTTCTGCTGAAGGGGGGGTGTTCTGCATTTGTTGGAGCTGTCAGGGTTCCCTCCCCACTCTGAACTCTAGGGTACAGATGTGGGAACCTGCATGAAAACCCCCTAAGCTTATTTTTACTAGCTTAGGTTAAAAACTCTCCAATGTACAAATGTTTCCTTGTACATGGGATTAGGTACACTGCCACCACCAAGTGCTTAAAACAGGAACCAGGGGAAGGGACCACTTGGAGTTCTCCTTTCCCACCCTGATCTCTCCTCAAGCCCATATACCCCCTTTCCTGGGGAGCTTGAGAATAATCTCCTAACCAATTGGTTACACAGTGATCCAAAAACCCACCCCCAGGGTTTTAGAACAATAGAAAACAGTCAGCTTCTTAAAAGAAGGATTTTATTAAAACAAGAAAGGTGTACAAATCATCTCTGTAAATCAGGATGGTATATCTTTTACAGGGTACTCAATTTCCAAACCTAGAGGGATTCCCCCTCTGGACAAAACCTTAAAGTTACAGAAAAGCAGGAATAACCCCTCTCTCTAACACAGGGAAAGTTCAAGCTATAGAAAACAGGAATAAACCTCCCTTTTAGCACAGGGAAAGCTCCACAAGCAAAATAAACAAAACCTATTCGCAATGCCTGACTAACTTATGTGAAATATTGAAGGTTTGATGAGATTGGGTTGGAGGAGACTGATTTTCTGCCGGTCCTTTTAGACCCCAGAGATCACACTGACTCAGACAAAGAGCCACACACAAAACCTTCCCCTTCCCAAAATTTGAAAGTATCTTGTCCCCTTATTGGTCAGATGCCTGCCAGGTTACCTGAGTCTTAACCCTTTACAGGTAAGAGAATTTTATAGTACTGTATCAGCTTCTTAACCCTTTCCCTTTATATTTATGACAGGAGCACTGTGCTGCAGAAAGCTTCCTCGCTTCCCCCAGATATTCTGTATTGTACCCTACGTTAATATCGAACCAAGAGCATTTTGAGAATAAAAAAATTAAAAAACCAAAACAGTAACATAGACTCATTAGCTCCAGCCAGCTGTTTAATGAGACTATGTGTTGGGAGTGCAGTCAGTCATTTACAGATTTGCAGAAGTTTCCTATGAGCTCACTAAGGTTTCAGTTCAGCTATCTTGAAACTCACATGATGTTTATAAAATTTGCCTTCTCCACAGAGTTCTTTAAACAAGGTTTGTTATTGAAACGGTAGTTTCTGACCACAGGCAAGAACCAGGGACAGATTCAGGCAGGGAGCCTTGACCTGGTGATGTCGTTTCAGACATTAAATATTACAAAAATAGCAAAATGGGGATTTTCACCCAAGCTGGCATGAAAGTTCTGCACCCATACACTCTTCGGAGAAGGAAAAATATGGACTTGGGGCTGGGGGAGGTCTCCCATATAACTCAAATAAGAAGCATGGGCCTGGGTTGATATTGAATTTAGGACCTCATCCAAGCCCAGTAAAGTCTTTCCATTGATGCTAGTGGCTTTAGATCAGGCCTTTAGATGGATTGAGAAGTCTGGAAAAAATTTCTAATTCCCTCACTGCTTCTTTTGATTTGTTGTTTCTTGCCCTCTTTTTCAGGCCCAGCATCCTGCCCTGTGTTAATCACCTCCTTCTGACGCACCATACATTATGGTTCACATCAATCTATTGAAAAAATTGGTGTATGGACTCCTGTTATTGCTTGTGGTTCTGACTATTTGCTTGTGGAGGGAAACAAGAAAAGGCTACTACGTTCCCTTCAAGCCAGAAAGCAACAGTTTTCAGATTCTCAGAGCTCTGGGAAAAGCTGTCAATGAGAAGGGCCAGTTATCTCCTGCTTTGCTGGTCAAATTGGATAAAGTAAATGGCAGCATCTCTCCAACCCCTCCAGGAAACAATGCAGTGCCAAAGTCCAAGAAATCAGTGCTCTCTGTGAATGTCTGGAATGAGGACAGTTCATCAAAGAATCTCATACCCAGGCTGCAAAAGGTCAAAAACAATTACCAGTCCATGAACAAGTACAATGTGACTTACAAAGGGCAAAGAAATACTGCCAAACTCACTCCAGAGAAACTGCTGTGCCAGCTCCGGGACAGAGTGAATGTGAGAATGATCCATGGGTCAGATGGTCCGTTCAGTACCTCTGAATGGCAGAAGTGTTTACCAGGAAAAAACCTCAGCCAAGAAGTTGGCCACTTCCGTCAATGTGCTGTCGTGTCCTCAGCAGGATCTCTGAAGTCCTCACATCTGGGACCAGAGATAGGTTGGTATTACTCTGTTAGGATGAAACAATATCATCTGGCTTTTGAACTCTGTGAGGCTGGAACAATCCACCATCACACTTGATTTACCCATAGGACTTTCTCCATTTAAAATTAGAGAATTCACAAAGACACTTGAACCATCTTGAAATATTCAATTAAGTTTCTTATTGATTGCAGGTGTGTGTGGTGGAGAGCAGAGAGAATGAGCAGGTACCCTTAGTGTGTACCCTTAGTACATATTTAAAATGTGTACATTAATCTTTAACACTTGAAAACACAATTGGTTTAATTGAACTAAGTGTGGGCCAGATTTCAGCTCAAGATCCATGCTGATTTCTGCACCATACAATATGATGGAGACCCCCAGTGGTAGAATTCCCACTGCAAGGGAGGGGTTGCAGCGGTACAGAGCAGCTGCAGGCTCCACTCTGGGGACCTCTAGGGAGCTGGAGTCCCCTAAAGAGAGAGGGTAAAACAGGCTGGGGACAGGGGATGGCCATGGCAGTTGCAGGAATCACTATAGTGATACCAATATAACTCCCCAGATGAACACTCAGATTCCCATTTGAGTGCCTTTGTTTGGTTTAACTTATGTCACTTTGGAAAGAGTTTAAGCTAAACTGGTGGGGTGAAAAAGCCACTCTTAAATGGGAGTGGGTGTCCTTAAGGGGTAGTTTTACTGGTATCGCTGTATCAATGTAACTATACTGATAGCATTATACCAATATTACTGATCAAACTTTCCCATGTAGACAAGCCCTTTGGCTCTGGAGAAGGAATGAGAGGAGGAGGTAGTGTTTCCTAGTGGGTAGATCACTGGGCTGTTGCTCAGAAGACCTGATTTCTATTCCTGGCTCTAAGATTGGCCTGCTGGGTGACTTTGAGCATGTCACTTTGCTGCTCTGTGCCTCAGTTTCCCATCTGTAAAATAGGAGTAATGACACAGTTTTCCTTTTTAAAGTGCTTTTAGATCTACTGATGAAAAATGCTATGGAAGAGTTTAGGTGGTATTATTATTTATTTTATTATTCATTCTTTAACGTATCCATTCTCTGTAACAGCAGAACCTCTGGCCTACCCCAGCCTTGCTGTAGTTGGGGCTCTTAAGTGCTACTGCAATCCAAATAGATAATATTATTAATGATAGGGAGGAGAGAATATGAAGGAAGACACAGAAACAAAACTCAGGAAAAGCTACGCTGTCATCGGTTATAGGAGTGAAGCCATGAAGGGAAAGTATAACACAACTAAGAGTATAGTAAGTTACATTTGGCAAAGTACTTATAAATATTACACAGCTGTTTTATTCCTTTAAAGTGCAGGAGGCGTCATGTTGAGTTGTGATGTAGCATAGTTATTTTTCACCCTAGCCATTAGGCTCAGTCCACAGGCTATTGAGCATCAGGTTTTTCAGGCCCCGAGAAATAAAGGACATTCTTCTTCATTATTTCCCAATCACTGATTTGTAACAAATCACAAGGAGAATTATTTACCCAAGTGTGCTTTGGGGACCTGTACTGAGCAGGTTTCTTGGATGTCAGCTTGTGCTCTCTACATGTGTGCTGAGTTTTTACAATAAAATACATACAGCTGGAAATGGCTAGATTCATTTAAACCAAATTAGGAGACAGAGAAAACAGCACACATAGTAATCATTTAAATGCCAGCATGAAAATAATCAATCTTTTTAATCTTCTGATGAATCCAGCTCTGTATCTCTAACAGTTATTATGAGGAAAATTCTGCATTGATTATATACCTGCTGTATTTTTAACATTCCTGAGTTAGATGCTTTTCCCCCACTCACACATAATAGCCATCGGTTAACTTTTAATAACTCTTCCCTCTTTGCTGCTTTCAGACACCCACGATGCAGTTTTGAGATTTAATGGGGCTCCTACCATAGGGTTTCAGAATGATGTAGGGGAAAAGACAACAATCCGCCTTGTTAATTCCCAGGTAAGTCTGCCTGGCAGGTGTGCTACACAACAGAGAGTGAAAGTGTATTGAGTAGGTGACTGAGGGCCCAGTTCAGCTCTCTTATTGTACAGTCTCTCCTTCACTGCAAGGACTGAGGTAGGAATAGCACCACCAGCAGATTGATCAATGGTAAGTGGCGGCTGTTCTTACGGTATTTATGGAAGAACAGAGCCACATCTCTGGCTATGAACATGAAATCTCTACCTCACATTCTTGGGACGTTTATGTAGTAGCACCTCGAGGTGTCATTTCTCTCTGTAGGGAGAGAACAGGTAGAACAGGGGTGGGCAAACTTTTTGGCCTGGGGGCCACATATGGGTATGGAAATTGTATGACGGGCCATGAATGCTCATGAAATTGGGGGTTGGGGTGCGGGAGGGGGTGAGGGCTCTGGCTGGGGGTGTGGGCTCTGGGGTGGGGCCAGAAATGAGGAGTTCATGGTGGGGGAGGGGGCTCCAGGCTGAGGCAGGGGGTTGGAGTGCAGGGGTGCAGGAGTGAGGGCTCCAGCTGGGGGTGCGGGCTCTGGGGCGGGACTGAGAATGAGGGGTTGGAGGTGCAGGAGGTTGTTCCGGGCTGGGACAGAGGAGTTCGGAGGGCGGGCGAGGGATCAGGACTGGGGCAGGGGATTGGGGCACAGGAGGGGGTCAGAGGTGCAGGCTCCTGGTGGTGCTTACCTCAAGCAGCTCCCAGAAGCAGCAGCATGTCCCCCTCTCTGGCTCCTACGTGGCGGCGCGGCCAGGCGGCTCCTCCTGTCCTCAGGTGCCACCCAATGGGAGCTGCAGGGGCAGTGCTTGGGGCTGGGGCAGCGTGTGGAGCCCCCTGGCTGCCCCTACATGTAGGCAAGCCTGGACCCCGCTCCCCAGTGGGAGCTTGAGGGCCGGATTAAAACGTCTAGAGGGCCAGATGCAGCCCCTGGGCCGTAGTTTGCCCACTTCTGAGGTAGAGCCTGCAAACGAATTCAATAACCAGAATACACAAATCATATTTAATCCTTTGCTAGACTCAATCGTACTCAGACATCCTTTAATTAGTTTTTATATAATTATAGTCATCTTCTATCTAGAATGTTCCATAGGAATTGGATCATACCCAAGGTCTTACTAACACAGTATCCTGTCTGATTGGGGCCAGCACCAAAGGCTTAAGAAGGTGTAAGAACCCCGCAGTAGGCATATGTGGAACAATCTGCCCCCTCAATAGGTTTTTAATAGTTGTGCTGTATCATTTCATGCAGTATTTCAAATACAGCTTTTTATTCATGGTGTATTCACCTGTACAGAGCACCCATCGCAGGATATATCCTGCTCATTATCTCATCAGACACAGCTCTGCACATCTGCATTGTGACACAGATGTGACCTCAGCTCACTGCCTCCGGCTCCTCTGTGAACTAAGCCACTGAGACTTTTCAGCTTTCTACATCTAATTTCTCAGGCCTTTCTCCTGCAGCCCTTCTTCCCACTTGGCCTGTTGAGCTCTGTCAGATGGGTGGAACCCCTCAGGCTGGAGAATGCAAAGCAGAGCTGTAGCATCATGTACTTTGAAGCGCTTGCCCATTCTATATTTTCCAAGCCCAGAAAACCCTGCAAAAAAGCTAAAAACTCCAAAAAGTTGAAGACAGATGTTTCTTCCTTTAAGTGTGTACATGTTTCCTCTTCCCTGCTTCAGTTGGATCACAGTCAGATTTCATGAGAAACTGACCGCATTAGTTGACAAAGTTATGCAAGCCCTTGATAAACAGGAGGAGGAAAGGTCACTCTGTCAAGGATTCCCTTCAAATTAAGAAGTCAGAGGGGATTATGGTTTTCCTATCATAGAAGCCGTGGGGGGAAAATGAGAGTGAATCATTCCACCCTAAAAAGAAAAGGTCTGTTGGCAGAGTTTCCCATAATCCATGTTAAGTTCAGAAAGAAAGAGAATTCCCCTCCGTCCTGAGGATGGATGTGTGTTTATATGCTGACTTTTTAAAAAATCATTGTCTTTGCTGAGGATGCTGTGGACATTACATCAATCAGAGTTATGTAAACAATTGTGCATGCCTTGTATAGGAGATTGTCAAAGCCTCAGCCTGTCCCAAGGGATGTAAGTAAGATGGGTATAAGCTCCCCAGCATCTTAACAGGAGGCTTCTCGAGCCATCATGGAGATGAGTGATGAACAAGGAGTGAGGTACCTGGTGTTTCGCACTTCATTTTATACATAAAGAACCAGAAAGGATTTAATCTGAGATGTTTCCTGACACATTTGTTCCAAGCATATGGGGCCTAATGCAAAGCATGTCAAAGTCAATGAGAGTCTTTCCATTGAGTTCAGTGAACGTTGGATTGGGCCCTTAGTTTTAAGATCAAAGGAGTATTGCAGTAGGCCATCAACACAGAATACAAAGTCTACAGTGCTCACTTTATATTTATTTTTTATTACAAATATTTGCACTGGAAAAAACCAAAAGAAATAGTATTTTTCAATTCACCTAATACAAGAACTGTAGTGCAATCTCTTTATCATGAAATTTGAACTTACAAATGTAGAATTATGTACAAAAAATAACTGCATTCAAAAATAAACCAATGGAAAACTTCAGTCCACTCAGTCCTACTTCTTGTTCAGCCAATCGCTCAAACAAGTTTGTTTACATTTGCAGGAGATAATGCTGCCCACTTCTTGTTTACAATATCACCTGAAAGTGAGAATAGGCGTTCACGTGGCACTGTTATAGCAGTGGAGACTGACACATGTTCATTTTCATCATCTGAGTCAGATGCCACCAGAAGAAGGTTGATTTTCTTTTTTGGTAGTTCAGGTTCTGTAGTTTCCACATTGGCGTGCTTTAAGACTTTTAAGACTTCTGAAAGCATGCTCTACATCTTGTCCCTCTCAGATTTTGGAAGGCACTTCAGATTCTTAAACCTTGAGTCGAGTGCTATAGCCATCTTTAGAAATCTCACATTGGTACCTTCGAGTTTTGTCAAAGCTGCAGTGAAAGTGTTCTTAAAATGAACATGTGCTGGGTCATCATCCGAGACCGCTATAACATGAAATATATGGCAGAGTGTGGGTAAAACAGAGCAGGAGACATAATTCTCCCCCAAGGAGTTCAGTCACAAATTTAATTAACAGGTTCTTTTTTTTTAACGAGTGTCATCAGCATGGAAACATGTCCTCTGGAATAGTGGCTGAAGCATGAAGGTGCATATGAATGTTTAGCATATCTGGCACATAAATACCTTGCAATGCTCGCTACAAAATTGCCACATGAACACTTGTTCTCACTTTCAGGTGACATTGTAAATAAGAAGCAGGCAGCAATATCTCCTGTAAATGTAAACAAACATGTTTGTCTTAGCGATTGGCTGAATACGAAGTAGGACTGAGTATACTTGTAGGCTCTAAAGTTTTACATTGTTTTGTTTTTGAGTGCAGTTATGTAACAACAAAAAAATCTATATTTGTAAATTGCACTCTTATGATAAAGAGATTGCACTACAGTACTTGTATGAGGTGAACTGAAAAATACAATTTCTTTTGTTCATCATTTTTACAGTGCAAATATTTGTAATCAGTAAGAATAATATAAAGTGAGTCCTGTACACTTTGTATTCTGTGTTGTAATTGAAATCAATATATTTGAAAATGTAGAAAAACATCCAAAATATTTAATAAATTTCAATTGGTATTCTATTGTTTACAGTGCAGTTAAAACTGTGATTAATCGTGATTAATTTTTTTAATCATGATTAATTTTTTTGAGTTAATCACATGAGTTAACTGCAATTAATCAACAGTCCTAGTCATTACCCTTTCTTTTATCACTTAACCTAGAGTGGAACAGTTCAACTAATCATTCCCAAACTGGTTCCTTTTAACCTGCTCTATTCTGTATCCTCCAAAACTCAGAAGATATTTCATGCCCCAGATCTTCTTAACTTAAATGCTACCTGTGACGGGTTGGTATCACAGAAACCCCATTGGTGCAGCCACCTGGCATGCCAAGACTACTCCTGCCCCTGCTTTCCTGTCTTTTCCTGCTTGGGACTCCAGAATCCTGTCTGTTTTGAGCCAGATCCGCTGATCTGCTGCAAACACAGACCCAGGTCTAAACCACGTCCCCTAACAGCTGTAGGCCTGCCTGGAAGCAGCTCAGGAAGTGCTCTTGCCTTTGACACCCCGGTGCCCAACTCCCGATGGGGTTCAAACCCTGAATAAATCTGTTTTACCCTTTATAAAGCTTATACAGGGTAAACTCATAAATAGTTCGCCTTCTATTTCAAAGATAGAAAGATATGCACAGCTGTTTGTCCCCTCCAGGTACTAACACGTACTCCAGGTAACTTAATAAGTAAGAAGTGATTTTAATAAGTACAGAAAGTAGGATTTAAGTGATTCCAAGTAGTAACAGACAGAACAAAGTGAATTACTAAGTAAAATAAAATAAAACACGCACGTCTATATCTAATCAAACTCAACACAGATAAAAACCTCACCAGTTCCAGTCTCTTTTGCAGGCTGTAAAACTCATAGCCTGGGTCCAGCAATCGCTCACACCCCCTATTGTCTTTGTCCTTTGTTCAGTCTCTTTCAGGTGTGTCCTTGGGGGGTGGAGAGCCTCTCTCTTTAGCCAGCTGAAGACAAAATGGAGGGGTCTTCCAGGGGTTTAAATAGATTTTCTCCCCTGTACGGATGCTCCTCCCGACTCCCTGTGTAGCATCATGTTACCCTGGAGTTTGGGGATCACATGGGCAAGTCACATGTCCATGCACAATTCAGCAAACAGCCCAGCCAGTCGCATTCCTGGCCAAGCTCAGATGTGGATTGGGGTCTGCAACTCCTTTTGTCTGTTTAAGAGTTTCTTGATTGGGTACATTCTTTTCTCCAGACATGATCCCATGCTTTTACAAAGGTTATGTATAAAACCAGCAAATCTACCACCAATATTCATAACTTCAACTACAACAATGATACATGCATACAAGCAGGAGGAATAGATTTAGTAGATCATAACTTTTACAGATATATGTTACATGGCACATGTAGCATAAAACATATTCCAGTTATATCCTATATACATTTATAAGCATCTCCCCATAAAGTCTTATGGAGACACCGTCACACTACCAACATACATTCTTGTAGACCTAGGTTATAGAGTTGTTTAATCTTCACAGTCTTATATCTGGTTAAAGAGCCAAATACCTCTTACTCAAGTAATGTATAAATCTGGCAGCGTAAACCAACTAGAGTCTCTGCCCTTCCTGTAAAGTCAAAGCCACAACCCATGCATGCTTATGGTTATCAGAATACTAGGGCTTTTATCCGGGCAGGAATGGATATTTAGAGCCATGAGCACAGGCTCATGAGACATATGCCTGGAAGGGAGTATGGTGGAAGGAGGTACAGGAATAAAATGACATGCGGGGAAAAGCCATTTTCAATACTATTAGTCAAAAACTCCTACCTCAGAACCACCATACTGATTACCTGTAGGAGACAGATCAAGTCCACTATTTGGCTTTGTAGAGACTAGCAGACACACAAATAGTTAAATAATTTTTTCTAGTCTTTAAACTCTCACCATATCTGCCATAGACTCCCCAGCATGACCTTGAAATCAAAGACAGATTCTTGATTTCGGAAACGTCTGTAAATATTCTACCAATAAGCTTTCCAAGCCTTATACATTGTTCATAACCAGGGACAGTGTTTGGTTTAAAATCCGTAGAAAAGTGTGTATTTGATTCTGTAGATACAGTTAAAAGGTCTGATAATCTCAGGGTAGTTTTCAGAGGAGAGTTCAGAAATCCATCCAGGTCATTGTCCTGGGAGAACTGACCTAGCCCTGATTCCTGTGTACAGCAACCTCCATGTCAGTCTTTGTATAAGGCTTGGAACAGAGTCTTGAAGGGCTCAGACCAGAGGTAGGCAGTCTCCAATCTCCATTTTCTTAGAAGATATTATCCAAATATATCCTCTTCACTAGGGGGGGATATAAAATCTGTAATTTTAGATTGAGCGAGGGGGGCCAGATGGGAGAGGCAGAGGCGCTTCCTAACCAAGATTTATGGGCTTGCTGATAAGTTTTAACCAGAGCTGGTAAATTTAGTTAATTCAGCATGGCTCCTTCTGCCTTCATGTTGTCCTTTCAACCTTTTGCTGTAACCAGAGTTTGTGTCTGAGTGCTCGCTCAGCATTTAGGATCTTACCCTTATGCCAGGCACAGACTTTAAATCTCCCCCCTCCTCATCAGTTCCATATCTTCCAATCAGGAACAAACAAGTTCATTGCCTCAACTGCCAGGACTTAGGTCACATATAAGAGGAACCCTGATCTTCTCCTGAGAACTGTGCCCTGATTCCTTGGGACGAGGGCCCACTACTGCTTCCGGCACTTCTGTGGGCTGCTTTGCTGCTCTGTGGGTTGCTTCGTTACTCCGGCACTACCCTGCTACTCCTGGCTGGGGGTTTCTCTCTCATTGTCCATGCCAAGGGGGAGCCAGGCTCCCTGCATGGGACCAGGAAACTGGGCACTATATATTTAGAAACTGGTAGCATTGCGCTCCAAGAAGATTAGGAGTAATACTGAAGCTCTGATCTCCAAGCATACCTAGGAGAAATATTTTTCTGCACTTTATAATGATATGCCATGTATTATCTTTTTGGCACAATTGGCTCTGGAAGCCCCCGTTCCTTGTTCATTTCAAGAATGGTCTGCAGTGTCCAGTGAGGAAGTTAATTTGTTAATCAATTAGCAAGATTGTAATAAAACACCAGGGGAGGATTTTATCCCTGTGGGATGATTTAAGAAGAATATTGATTGGTGGGCCCCTGTTTTGGCTAAACTTTTCTCCAATATAAAGAATACAGGGATTTTTCCCTCATGGTGGGCTATCAATAGTATTATTCCACTCTATAAAAAGAGAATAGGAAAGACCCAGGGAATTATCACCCAATCCTCTTATTGAATGCTGTCTTAAAATTTATACTAGATATCTTTTGGGGAGACTAGAGGATTGGGCAGAAAATAAAAAATAATTTGCTGGTTTTCAGAATGGCTGCTCCACTACAGATTATGGTTTTATTCTTTCTTATCTGATCTACACATTTTTGTCTGTCAGAAAATTGTATGCAGCCTTTGTTGATCTAAATGGGCATTTGATTCGATTGATAGACAGCTTTAGTGGGATACATTTATTCTTTTAAGAGCTCTTCCCAGGCAAAAAGAGGCCAAGATTAGGATAAGCCTAGATAGGCAACTAACTGATTCCATCCCAATAACAAAGGGAGGGTTGACAGGGCTGTCAACTTTTTTAACTTTTATATTACTGATGTTATTTTGGCATTAAAAGGGGATCAGTATTTTCCCCATCAAATCATGGATTACCCTTTGTTTATCTTATTATATGCAGACGATATGATTCTGTTGTCACAAATGTCAGTGGGACTGAAGCATTCGTTAAATACATTTGGTTTATACTATCAACGGGAGGGCCTTTTGATAAATTATTCCAAAACTAAAGTAATTGTTTTTAGTCAAAGACGGAGGTTGCATAAATAGAGGATTGATGGGCAATATAGTGAACAAGTTAATTCTTTCCCCTATCTGGGTGTCTGGTCTCACAAAACAGGTTGTGGGATAAACATGTTCAGATGACCAAAGAGAAGGCCTCAAATTCAATGCAAGCTCTGTTATGTTTCACCTACTATTCATGGGAGCAATTTAATTGCACCAGCCCTAAGAGTGTTTGAGACTAAGGTATGCACTCAGATTTTGTATGGTGTGGAAAAATGGGGGTGGAATGATCAAATGAGAGTGGAAGTGTTTCAAAACAAATTCCTTGGGATGATTTTTGGTGTCCCAAATAGAACTGCAGCTGCTCTTCTTAGACTCAAGACAGGCATGAATTCTGTTCTTTTCCAAAGTGCAATACTAACATTAACTTTTGGCTTTTCATTCGTTGTATGTACCCACAATGTTTGCCAAGGCTGTGCTTAGAGGAACAGCTCAATTGGGCTTTGTCATGTACATTTCCTTGCTGAGAGTATATTCAAAATTCTTTGCATTCTCTAGGCTTCCCAGAATTCAAAATGATTAATTTGTTTAAATATGTGAAATTGCTAATCAAGTTGAGATTAGAGGATATTAATAAACAACTAAACAAGGCTGTTGTTTCCATTACAACTATGTCACCTTTTTTGCCCCTTATTAAAAAGACTCATGGATATCTAGAGAATTTGTCCAATAACAAGTTAAGGAGGGCCTTAACAACTCTCAGTTTTCAATCTATGCAGACAGCTTAAATCAGAAAGCTGATATACTGGCACTGAGAAACGTAACCACCTCTGTCCAGGCAGCTCTGGTCAGGTGGAAGGCCTACCCTATTATTTATTATACTGTAATTTGTATTGCCACTTGAGGTCAGAATGGCTTTCTGTGCTTTTTTTGTCCTGGGTGCCTTTTTCTACAACCTCTCAGAGAACAGAATATTTATTAGGGACTAACAATGTATCTGTGATCCGAGTGGCTGCCCTATTTGCATGGCCAGCAGCTAAAATCAGGAAAAAACAAATGGCACAGTGATTATATATGGTTTAATTGATTTATGTTCTTTTAAATTTGTATTTATATGTATTGTAATATTTTTAAATCCTGGATTTACTTTTAAGTTATATTGTAATATATTTTGTTTTTGGTGCTTTGGCTTACGGCTAAATTGTTATTAATAAATTTGACTTGACAACAGACAACAAGTAGTTACAACGGGCAGACAAGGGGAGTACAATTAAACAGTGAGAGAGTTGTGAAATCAGCAGTGGTCACAGCACCCCAGCTATCCATCCAGTAAGTGTTTTGAAGCCATCACTTTTAGCTGGGTTAATCAGGAAGAGCTTGTTACAATCTAGTGAATGGGGGCACAGGTTGAAACCACCCAGGTAGGAAGAAAAACAGAGTTTCATACTCCAGAACATACTACCTGCTCACTTCTTCATTCTGTCTCCTCGCTCTACTGGACTGAAGTTCAGTCATCTGCTCTCAAAGAATGAGGGCTTGTCTACACTGGCAATTTACAGCGCTGCAACTGTCTCGCTCAGGGGTGTGAAAAAACACCCCCCTGAGCGTAAAGTGCCAGTATAGAGAGTGCCAGTATAGAGAGCTCTCTCCCAGCGCTTTGCTGCGACCACACAAGCCACATTAAAGTGCTGACGCAGCAGTGCTTTAGTGTTACCAGTGTAGACTACCCCTGAGTCTTCCGGGTTGCTGCTTTGGAATAAGGGTTGACTTTTTTCAAATAAGTATAGAGGGTTTAGCTACATGTATTCTATTAAAATTCAAGGGTAAATCCCCTGTATTTCCTTGGAAATTGCAAGCAAATTCTCTGATCCATGTTTGTTCCTCTTCCTTTACATGAATTTTTGTTGCTCATAAATCTTATCTATCTTCCTCATCAGAATTCTCCGCTCCCATGATTTGTGTTATCTTGCTGCCTGCTGCGTCCCAGTGGTCTCTGCTTCCTGACTAGTGGACGCAACATAAATTAAGGATTGGACTTTGTCCCTTTGTAAACTGATCTTCCCATAGCAGACATGTTCAGCAATCTGGAGGCAATTTATGTCCTTACTCGTCTGTGTGTAATTGTGTTACCGGGTCAATAGTATGTTCTCCACTTTGGAAGCTATCTCCTGAGGCCACATATCCAATGCCAGCCTAGCTATGATATGCAAACGGTGCCAGTGAAAACGTTTGTCCTGCTTCTGCCACTATATATATAATTATCCAGCTGTAGTTATGCCAGTGCAACTCCCCATGTGGACACACATGTTCTGGGAGAATAAGTGTTAAAGGGAAGGGAAGATGGATGATGGAGAAGTAGAGAGGAGACAATGACACAACAAAGGAACGAGGTAGGAGGCTGGGGTAGGTAAAGGGATACCATTCTTAGGGTACAAGTCAGCAAATGTGGTCTAAGATGCTATAATCAAACAAAGTTATTTTCAACTTTCCCTTACGGTACTTGTTGACTATCGGTCTCGTGCCAGTATTTAGCCTTAGATGGAGTTTACCACCAGCTTTGGACTGCATTCCCAAGCAACCCGACTCCAAGAAGATCCCGTCCCGGCATGCCGGGGGCCGCTACCGGCCTCACACCACAGACGCGGACCCCACCCGTTTGCCTCTTAACGGTTTCACGCCCTCTTAAACTCTGGCCTCACACCATCCACGGGCGCGCGGACCCCACCCGTTTACCTCTTAACGGTTTCACACCCTCTTGAACTCTCAAGAGGGCGTGAAACCGTTAAGAGCTAAATGGGTGGGGTCCGCGTGTCCGTGGATGGTGTGAGGCCGGTAGTGGCCCCCGGCGCGCCGGGACGGGGTCTTCTTGGAGTCGGGTTGCTTGGGAATGCAGCCCAAAGCTGGTGGTAAACTCCATCTAAGGCTATAATCAAACAAGCTAATCCAAAAGAGATTACATAGATGATAAATATACTAGCAAATTATGTAAAGAATTAGCAAGGCAATCAGGAAATAATGAAATCAGCTAAATAAGAACAGAACAAATAGACAATAATCAATGCCTCAGGCTGTTAATTAGCAAAACAGCTGGGCAAGCCAAGTGAGTGTGATAGCAATTAAATGACAGTTGGTTGAGTGTAAAGAATCAATCAATTGATTAAGCAGAACAGAGAGGCACTAAAGGCAATAAGGGGTGAGATCAGTTAACTCCATTGATTAAATGTGGAACCTAGAACTGACAGTCAACAAATTAACGTCATGCAGAGCAAACAATAGCAGGGTGTGAATGAGGTTGCAGGAAGTTACCAGATTGGTTGCAGATGTAGGGGGCAGTGACAACTGCAGTAGACGTTTGGTGCCTATGTCTTTGCCTCCAGTTGTTCCTGGTACCTGCCCTGCTTAAAAACGGGGGCAGGAAAGATGGCAACAACCCTACAGTTCTGACCTTGAAAAGGTCCTCTCACATTTGCTCTATCTCTGTGCGTTCATGCTGCTGGGTGAGTCTAGAGAGAGGCCCGTGACTGCTGAATTCATACTCTTTCATTCTCTCCCCTTCCTTTCTGAACAGCTCTGCTTCCCCTCTCTGAGCCCAGGTCTACAGTCCAAAATTACTTTGGTATAACGACGTGGCTCAGGGGTGTGAATAATCTACACCCCTGAGCCATGTAGTTATATTGACCTATGCGCCGGTGTGGACAGCACTGTGTTGGTGGGAGAACTTTTCCCACCAACATAGTCACTGCCTTTCGGGGAGGTGGAGTTATTAAGCCAATGGGAGAACTCTGTCCCGTCAGTTTAGAATATCTCACTTCATGACCCTGCACCATGAATCTTGCACCTCCTACCTATGCCTACCGACACTTGGACTCTTTCCTGAAACGCTCTTCTCAGGCACCTTCTCCTCTGCCCAGGATGGTGCTAAAAAGGACCCATTTTGTTTTGTAAAATATCTGGCAAGAATCCTCTCTCCTTCTGTTCTGCTGTGTCCCTCCTCCCCTTCCTGCCTTCACCCCACTCTGACACCATGGTCACTGCTACTCTCTGCCACTCTTCCTCGCCCTCTCCCTGCAATCCCGTCCTCTCCAAATGCTTTTAGTTCCCACAGGCCTGGGAGTTAAAAACTTAAATCCTGTCATTTGCACCTGCAAAGGGTTGTGTGCGCCAAGCTGCACTTTCAGACTCGGCGGCCACGTTTTTAAAAGTGACCGAAATGTTTTAAATGGCCGAGGCTGAGGAAGCCATGCAGTACTGGGCCTCAAACCTAATTTTCTCTTTCTCTTTTTAAATAAAGAACATACACCAGC
Organism: Chelydra serpentina; assembly: GCA_037349315.1. Classification (NCBI taxonomy): domain Eukaryota; kingdom Metazoa; phylum Chordata; order Testudines; family Chelydridae; genus Chelydra; species Chelydra serpentina. The sequence continues at coordinate 4,996,039 of JBAIAC010000023.1, forward strand.
AAACTCTTTTTCAGTTATAGAATAATAAGTATCTGGAATGGCCGAGCAGACATGGTTGGGATGTACTGGTAACTGGGACAGCTAGAATAGCGATTACTAGCGATGACTGCGGGGGAAATAGCATATTTAAAAAGATGAATCAACTCATTCTGAAATCGCTCCCATTTGGCTTGGATTTCTGATGGGCTGTCTGGTATAGTCAGGGTTTTATGATTTCCCTCTTCCTAACCAGATGTTAACAAGCAGCATCTGTTTGAATTGTGCTTATGAATAAAAGGACAAGCCCCTGTTTATCTCATTCAACTTCGTTTCTCCTGTAAACAGCAGTGCTGGGTTTATAATGGTTCCAGTGGCTCCATGGAGCCGGGCCCATGCTCAGAAGGCACCCTGGCCTGCTCCGCTTGCACTGCACCACGAGACCCCACTGGCTCCCTCTGCCCACCACCTGCTCCTCTCGGCCTGCCTGCCGGCTGTTGGAGGACTCCTCTCCACCCCCTGGCCCCACCCCCTGCTCCTCTCAGCCCCCTGGCCAGACCCCAGTGCACCTCCAGCTCTGGGCAGTCTCTGCTTCCTACCACCTGTGGAGCCCCACCTGTATCCCCGGAGCTGAGCCATCTGGGACTGGTGCAGAAGCCTGGCCAGTCTCAGCCAGGTGTGTGTGGGGGGGGGGGGCGAGGGGAGAAGAGTGTGGAGGGCTTGGCTGAGCCCCTTCAGGCAAATGCATCTTGAGGGACCCTGGCCGGGCCAGGTACTGGCCTGGCTGATCATGCCACTCATGAGAGGACGGAGTGATCCCAGTCCTGCGACCAGCCCTGGCTACGCTGGTGTCTCAGCTCGGCAGATAGTTACCTCCCAGCAGGTTCAGTGAGTGCGGCCGGGAGGCAGGGCTTGGGGGAGTGGGTCTGGGGGGAGTCTGGGGGGGGTGTGCTGGGCTGTGAAGGAGTGGGGAGGATCTGTGTGTGTTGGAGTACTAGGGAGTGGGGGCTCTGTGGGAGGTGCTGGGCAGTTGTAGTGGAGCTGTGAGCAGGGGTGGTATTGTGCAGGGCACTGTGCATTTGTGGGTGGATCTGGGGGGACGCTGGGAATAGTGGGTCTGGGGGGCCTCTGGCCATAGGGAGTCAGGGGGTGTTGGGGGTGTGTGGGGGGGGGCTGTGTGGTGTGGCATGGGCCCATCCCAAAGGGGAATGGCCACTCTGCGTCTGGCCACTGCCGGTTTGTAAATCGTGCCCTTGCATTGGGCGGAGCGGGGCTTCCTCTGCCATCCCCCATTGCTTCTGGCTGGCCCCTCACTCCAGGGACTGGCCTCCCCGCGCCATGCTCCACTGCCTCCATGGGGGCCCACAAATATGTTTGGCGCCAGGCCCACAAAAACCTAGCCCTGGTAAACAGTGCTCCAAAGTGGACTTCCCCAAGTTCAACTCTCTCACTTGCCCCATGACAGTTGTTGGATCACTAAAAGGATAAATTTCAGTGTCGTAGCCGTGTTAGTCTGTGTCAGCAAAAGAAAACAAGAAAAATACCTGTGGCACCTTAGAGACTAACAAATTTATTTCAGCATAAGCTTTCGTGGGTTAAGAACCCACTTCATCGGTTGCATCCATGCTGAAATGGTTGCTTATGCTGAAATAAATTTGTTAGCCTCTAAGGTGCCACAGGTATTTTTCTTGTTTTCTTTTTAAAAGGATAAAGCTGCCCCCAGCTGATTTTTGTCACTGTAACTTAGCACCAGTGGCTGTTTGGGGAAATTGACACTTGGACCATTATTCTGAGTGCAACTCCATGGGTTTGTATTTAGCGTGACTGTGAAGTGTGGATTGTTAAAACTTGCCCCATGCATGCTTTTTTTTTTTTTTTTAATGAAATGTGATCTGAGCAGCCTGTTGCCCTTACCATATGTTTTCGCTTTTTGGCACAGTGTCTATAATTGCCACAAAGTTGGAGAAATGCATGTAGAATTAGATGTCTCAGTTACCGCTGCTACTCTTCTCTCGACTAATTTGAGTGACTGTAATTTTAGTGGCTGAAATCCACACACGTTCCAAGTCGCTGTGTGTGGCCCATATCCTCGCCTTTCTGCGTAAAGCCAGGTAGAAAGGGGGATTTGACATGCATAGATATGCAGCCATTGCTCCTTTGACACTCCAGTACATCCTGACTTGCTGGAGGCAGGAGTAGCAGCAGAATTAAAAGGACAGGGCATGGTTGCTAGCTCACACAAGGAAATACCTTTTCTATAGCATGTATAATCCAAGGATAACAGAGCACTTTTTTAACTTCAACCAATCCCATCTGTTGTCCTTAGTAGTCGATGGGTATAGCTATACTTAATATAGTAACATAGTAATACTTTACTGCCTGACCTTCCACAGATTGATACATATTCTGCTGTGTTAGAAACCATCTTTCCTTTTCTCATTCAAGCTTGTAACTGTCAAAGAGCAGAAGTTCCTTACAGATACGTTGTACAATACTGGAATCTTAATTGTCTGGGATCCAGCACCTTATCATGCAGAAATTCATGAGGTAAGTGAAGAACAGTGTAGTAAATGAGATTTACAGGGTAGCTGTGACCTCATTTCTTGCCATACATGCCTGCATGTTGAGGGTTGTTCCTTTTAATGTTGTTGTTTATTCCTCTGGCATGCTGGATGTAGCAGTGTATGTGTTCACAAATGCCTTTTGCCATCCCTGCATGCGATCAGCTCCTGTTATTTTTGTCACAGCAGTCAGGGAAACTGTGAATTTGAGTAAAGTTCATGAAATGCCCCCATGTGATGTTGCGACCCTGTGTGCTAGGTAGCAATGCCCAGAGTGGGGAGCCGGGCCCAGCCCCACAGGACAGGAGCAGCTGGTGCATGGTGAGTGCAGGGTGGGCTCGCTGTCCATTCCTCTCCTCTCTGCCCCTGCCCCCGAGATCCCCGACTTGCTCCCTTTCCATGACAAAACATTTCCATGACAAAATCATAGCCCTACTCATAGGAAATGTGTATCTTTTCCAGGCAAGGGTGAGGGGCCCTGAGTTGTCTATCTTTTATTGCCACAATAAGTTTCCCAGTGGCTGATCTCACATCAGGGTGACCACTGCTGTATATAACGTTCGCAAACATGCTGTAGAGTGGCTTATAATTGATAAGAAAGCTGTATTAAAATGCCAGCAAATTCCTTTAGTCATGTCAGCTGGATTTTTGTAGGTATTGGATTCATAAACTGGAGTTACTTATGTAGTGACTGCAAAGTAGCTGCACAATAGCTCCGTTAGTAGTCATCACATCTCCCTCTCTTAGTAATTGGGTAGATCACCCATGTGGGTAGTATATTCAGAACTTTATTGCAGAACTGTATCCTGTTGTGCCCCCCTCCTCCAATCAAAAGTCAGAAACTTTGAACCATCTCTCTCCCTTTAAATTATAAGAAAATAAAATCAAGGGATGTTCTCTCGCTTTGCAATGTGTTTACTGACTGTGCAGTCTGTATAGTCAGAAATGGGAGAGTTTGTTCCATTTTTAAAATAATAAAAAATACCTCTCAGCATTTGCACTGAAAAAGAATTTAAATATCTGAGATACTGCAGCATCCTTTGATTTGGCCTTCTTAGGGTACAAGACCTCATTGTTCTTCCTTTTCTGTCATGTCTCCTCATTTCTGATTTGCACTGGGGTATCTCAGTTGAAGTCAATAGTTACATCATTGTACAAAACAATAAGTTACCTTGACAGTTTCAATAATAAGTTAATATTTTGTCAATATGCTATTTTATGGAGCTTCAGCATAATATTCCAGAGCCAGAAAGCACAGGGTCATCACTCAAACGGCACAATAACAAAGCTAAGGATTACACTACATCAAACAATCTCAGCAAGCAAAGCACGCAAAATGATAAACAGCAACAGCTTCAAGAGCCAGTCCAGTGTAATTAGCAGACAGAAGACATACGACTCTGAAACAACTGTCCCCCCTCTACAGGAGCAGGGCCTAAAACCCTGGACTGTGTGATTGAAAGTCATCTTTTGGAAAGAGAGGCACGCTGCTCCAGTGCTTAGGGTGCTATTGTGGGAGGCTCAGGTTCAATTCCCTGCTCTGCCACAGACTTCCTATGTGACCTGGAACACATCACTTAGGTCCTCATTGTAAATCCCATTTTTAGGCTCCATTAACATCCACAAAACTCCTGCCAAATCCGGTAGGCACCTAAACTTGACGCCTACGTTTTCAGCCTAAAAGTTCCCTTCAGAATAAGTTTCTACCTCCAAGCATGCCCACTGCATCCCAGTCTAGGTGTCTGGACACCTATCCCCACCTAAGCCCCAGAGCAATCCACGAACCAGGAGGAGATAGGTGAACAAATGCCTGTCTCATGTGCGGAGCCCGATGCGGGAAGTGTGCTCAGAGGTCACCTACCAGATTGGCTCCCATTCATAATCGTTTTTAACTTTTAGAAAGCCAAGGATTATAAAAATACTTCCATGCATTCTTCACTTTGAATGGATACAGCTATGACTAAACAAGGAGTTCCTGCAGTGTTCCTAAACCCCACTTCGCAGCATTGTGCTAGTGCATTAGAATCTAAGTGAAGTCATTTGAAAATTAACTATAAGCAAGTGTTTATAAACTAGTTTATTGTTAAAGCTGAGAGCAATGTAGAAGGGAAACAAACCTCAAACAGTGAAAAGTGAATTCAATTTTTAAAATTCGCGCAGCTTCAGTAACCCCTGGTGCTATTTGTAACACACAAAGAGTTATATCTCTAAAGGGTCCTTTGCTGCTCCTTTGGAGTGCACATCCGCTACAGTCCTCAGCTCTGCTGTCTCTCCTTAGTCTTTAGGTCACACCCTGACTTCCTAGATCACAGACATTGCTTATAAAATGTCATCTGAATGTCCAAGCCTTTGTCTAGTCCTACGCCCCCAACGAAGCAAGGGTATGTATGTTGCATGCTTAAGAGCCTCTAATGAGCTAGGCTGGTACTTATTGCCTAGTAAAACCTCCTCTCTTCTAGATGGTCCCAGAGTTTAAGGAAACATAAGCCCTCCTTCCGTATTTTTACTGAAGTAAGGTAGTGAGAGGAAAGCATAAATTTGTAAGCTCACAAATACACACAATTACAGTTCACTGCACATACTGTACATTATCATCTTCTGGTGCAACATTGTGACAAAGATGCTTGTGTGCCAGCCTTGGAATACGACCTTTTGTTCTCTGAGATGAATATAACAATTGAGAATGGTATAAAAATGACTCACTGCACGTAAGCGTGTCCTTTCAATGTCTTTCTAGGCCACGTGAACAGTCCTGCCAGCTGGGTATTCTAGAAGGAGAGAGGATGCAGGGTAGTATCTCCTAAATGTTTGGGAACGGAAAGGAGAAGAAATAGAATCTTTTCCAGATTTTATTGCTAGTGGGCTGCTTGCTTTCATGTAGCAAAGAAAGAATTTTGAAAATCTTCCCCCTGAATCTCCCAATTTAAATTTCCGGCAGACATTAAAGACCTGATCCAAAGTCCATTGAAGTCCTTGGGGCTCTTTCCACTGACTTCAGTGAATTTTGGATCAGACCCTAAATGCAAATAAAAATGGAGTAGTTGGTAAGACACTTTTGTGAACTGGATCACTGACACACCTAGCACTGACATTTGGAAGATCTTAATGCATTAGAAATGAGAAACTTTGAAGAATTAGAACTCCATAACAGTCTACTAAAAGATGAGATGGTTCCCCATCAGTCTTCAGTATGAGGGTGTCTTATAATAGAGACTGCAAGAAGGGAGAGAAATGTACCGTTTGCCTACATTGCTTTGTGAATTCGCAATACAGCCTGGTTTGATAAGCATGTCAAATTACATTCCACTTGTAAAGAAAGTTCTTTCACAGCATCTTTAAAGTTACACAGTGGATATTGTTGTAGACTTTCGTGTTCTGTTGTGGATGCCATGGGCTCACCTGTCTGGTGAATGATAGCTCTTCCATCAGCACCTTGCCCTCTGAATTAGAATGCAGGTGGAATTTTGAAGGGCAGCCTGTTACATGAACCATAAGTTACTGGATCCCACAGCAGTGCAGAGCAATAATAGATTCCTTGTGTGTTTTATGAGAGATCATGTCCTTGAGGGGCAGCGGAAAGGATCTGACTTGTTAATTGTCTTTTAGTGGTACAGAAAACCAGACTACAATTTCTTTGCAAACTACAAGGAGTATTGTGAAAAACATCCAGAACAGCCCTTTTATATCCTGAACCCCAAAATGCAGTGGGAGCTCTGGGATATCCTGCAGGAGAACTCGTTGGAGAATATTCAGCCCAATCCACCTTCTTCTGGAATGCTTGGTAATGTACCTGCCCAGTAAATATTTGATTTTATTAATTTTCGACGGGGCTCTTCAGTTTATTGAAGAGCTGATAATGGTCGTGCTTTCTGTGTATCAGATTCAAAGCAGCCCTTTGGAGCTTCCTAACAATGTTCAACTTCTGTAAAATGCAACATTTCCCATCTCAAAACAGCAGCTTAATTATGTTAGAAATCAGCATTTCCCAGCAGAAGCTCTCAAACTGTTCTGTGTAGCACTGACTCCAGAAATAGCTATACTCAGATTAAACACAGGTGCAGGCTGGAACGTTATGTGCAACCGTGTCAATTGTCAATAAAAGGTGCAATCACCTTTTACTGGTCACCAGCATTTCTAGCCAATAGGAAAAGAGCAACTCATATCTGGTCTGATCTGAAGCACAGTGACGTCTTTCAGGGCTTTCACTGCTATTTCTTTTCATTGCTTTTTTATTTTAACAAGTGAATAAATTTATTCTATTGCAGTCAACAAATAGTTTTATTTTTCAAATTGATGATCCATTACCTATTATGGGATAAGCACTGTTCAAAAAGGAAGATTTGATAAGAGGAAAAAGTTATCAGAACTCAGTAATAGCTGTACAAATGGTAAATAATTCCCTCTCAGCCAGCCTTATCCCTCGTTCTAAAGCCCTTTTGTTTCATCACCTTGTGCTGATCTCAAAACATTAGTGAAGAGGTCCATTTTCCTCCCAGACAGAAATAATATTGTGGCCAGGTTTTCTCCTCTTCACAACCTCTCTCTCACCAATTGAAGTTGGTCCAATAAAATATATTCTTCCCATGTGTGGAATACACATAGGGACCAGCATACCCGCTATGGCCCCGCTGGCTAAGTCCTATGTGCAGTGACCCTCATAACCACTCTGGCTTTGGTCTGACCTGCTAAGGCCACACCATGGGTACACATGCATGCCACGTGCCTGAGTGGAGTTTCTTCAAAGCAGTGTCCATTGACCCACACATACACAGTAACACCCCTCATGCGCCTGACTGAGGGTATAAGAAGCAGTGCAGGTCAACTCATGGCCTGAGTCAGAATCATGTCCTCTGCTATTGCACAGCCTGTACAATTTGTAAATAGTTTATATCGTAGCTTAGGAATTCTAGTTAGTATAGAATAGATTACTCCCCCTTTCCAGTCAGGGGAAATCGTCCCCGGTCCCTGGACTTTGCCCAGGGTCCTGGGTTTCAAGAAGCAAGGAAAAAGAAGGAGCCGCTGGTTCCGACAGTATTCATCATTGGTACCATCTCATCTATCCAAAGACTGTGTGGCTGCATCAGATGAACTGGGCCCTTCAGGAGTTTCCATGGGAACTGCTCGGACTCCAGGCTGTGGAGACCTTTGTAACGCCAAGTGATGTCTTCCTCCCCTACCTGCAGTCTCCACTCCTTTTGGGCCCTGCCCTCCTGAGAGATGTCCTTATCCTGGAGGGGGAATCGTTACCATTGTCTCAATAGAAGTCCTATCTCTATCCACCGCACAGGAGTGCCCCGGTACTGATGGAATCAGAGGAGTTGGAGGAGTTAGCTCCACTAGTATCTATGTGGAGGCCCAGGAGCCCTAACAGGCAGCCAAGACACTATTATCTGTCTGATTATAACCCTCCCAGGGACACCTAATATTGATTCCCAGGGGGGCCACCATGAGCAATGGATCCTTCCTTATTACAGGTGCCTGGACCTATCTCAGGAGTCCTACCACTCCTCCTCTCATCAGCTGGCTCTATATGTGTGTGAAGAGGAAGAACCAGAACCGGTTCCTATGGGGGCCTTATCATCTTTGGACACCACTGTCACTCCTTCATTGCCCTCTCTGCTGGATGACCACCAGCAATACCAGGAGTTGTTGCACAGGGTCGCTAATGATCTACAAATTCTTCTAGAGGAGGTCCAGGACCCTCAGAATCAACTACTGGACATTTTACAACCACAGGAACCAACCAGGGTGGCCCTTCCAAACTAATCAGACCATATTAGAACCAGCCAAAGAGGTTTAGCACACACCAGCATCTTGTGCCCCTATGCTGTTTTGTGCTGGCTAAGGATGCTGACTTCTTGTTTTCTCATCCTGCCCGTAATTTGTTGGTGGTACAGGTGACTACAGAAAGAGCTCAGCCACGCTACCAAAAATCTACCTTGGTCCATAAAGGCTCAAAGAAAGTGGATCTCCTGGGTAGGAAGGTTTTCTCCTCTGCAGTCCTCCAGTTTTATATAGTTGATTACCAAGCTCTATTAGCAAAATACAATTTTAACACATACACCAGGCCTACAGAATGTAAAAGACAAACTCCCCATGGAAGGCTGAGCCCTGTTCCAGGCCTTTCTGGATGAGGAGAGGCTGGTAGCAAAGGTGGCTCTCTAGGCTGCGGTAGATGCCACAGATACAGCATCCAGATCTTTGGCCCCACGGCTGGTCATGCAAAAGGGACTCGTGTCTCCAGTCATCAGGCTTCCCTAGAGAGGTCCAAAATACGATCCAAGACCTTTGACAAGTCCAACCTTTTTAATGAAAAGACAGATGAATCTCTATGCTCGCTAAAGGATTTGAGATCCACCCTGTGATTTACACACCAGCCCCCAGGAGGAAACACCAGGAATAGCCCTTTTGACCACAACTATCCCCTTTGAATACCCCATACTACCAGCATCCACCTGAATCTTTCTCATAAGTGACAAAGGACCCAGGGGTTCCGTTTCTCAGCTCCCTTCACTGCTGCATCCTCCATGTACTCCCAACCACAGGCCAAAGGCCATTTTTGATGTGTATGTCAACACGTGCGTACCATCACCTATGCCACCCACTTCTCTTCCCATCATCTTTGGATGCTGTCTTTCTTCAGCCACAGCTGGTTCTGGAGATTCTCCCTCCTCATGAACCATGTGCCTGACCCCTCTTCGGGGACCCCTCTCATCAATCCTTGTTACACCAGGGGGCGATAGAGAGGTCTCACCTCAGTACCAAGGGAGAGAATTCTACTCCCCATATTTTCTAACCCTCAGAAAAGATGGAGAGTGGAGACTCATCATGGACCTTTGGGAATGCAACATATTTATCTGAAAGCTGAAATTCAGGATGATTACACTGGGATCTATAAAACTCTCTTCAGGAGCAAGTGTGGTTTGCGGATCTCAACATAACGGAAGCATAGTTCCACATGGACATTCACCCATCACACAGGAGATGCCTGCGTTTCATGGTTGACCAAGAGCACTACCCGTTCTGCATCCTTCTCTGTGGGCTCGCAACAGTGTCAAAGGTGTTCACAAAAGTTTTCACCATGATAGCAGCTCACGTGAGACATCAGGGATATACAGTATTTTCATACCTGAATGATTGGTTCTTGGTAGGCCAATCTTGCCGAGAAGTTATATCAGCAACAGAGTTTCTTCTGTGCCGTCTTGCAACCGTAGGTGTTTGCATAAACAAAGAGAAGTTCTTTTTGTCACCCACCAGGACAATATATTTTATAGGAGCATGGCTGGTTTCAATCTCTGTGAGAGCTCTCCTACCTGCAAACAGATTTTACATGATGAGTAACCTGATATCTTGCATCACCTGCAAACCTTGAACTATGGTTAGTCGGCGTCTCTCCCTGTTGAGCCACAAGGCTGCATGCACCACTTGTGGTGCCTACAAGCTTGGTTCCACTCGACCTACTGACCAAACAGGAATCACATCAACCTCAAAGTCACCATTCCCTACAAAGTTCTTACCTCTCTCGCTTGGTGGTCCAACAAAGTCAGGGTGGGGAATGCCTTCAGTCCTCCCATAGTGAGGGCCACTATCTTGATGGATGCCTCCCTTACAGGATGGAGTGCTCACTTGGACTGCCACATTGCTCAGGGTACCTGAACCCCATGAGAGGCTAAGCTACATATAAGCTTCCTGGAGCTGAGAGTGATCCACCTGGCATGCAAAGCCTTCCTTTCCCTCATACGCTCACTCCATGTACAAATACAAATAAACAGACATATTCACCACAGTAATCTATATAAAGAAACAGGGTGGGGCGAGTTCTGATTCCCTCTGCTTGGAAGCAATTAGACGTTGGAACTGGTGTATCAGAAATCATATCACCATATAGGCCGCATACCTCCCTAGTGTTCAGAATTCCCTGGCAGACAGATTTAGCAGAAGCTGCTCTTCAGACCACAAACGGGCGCGCCATGACACAGTTCTAACCACCATATTTGCATGTTGGGGGACTCCGCTATGGGACCTCTTTGCATCCCAGGTGAACAGAAAGCTTTTCATGTATGGCTCCAGGGTAGCCATAGGCCAAGACTGCTAGGGCAATGCTCTCCTGGATGAACAACCTCAGATACACCTTTCCTCCCATCCCCATACTACTGCAAGTTATATGGAAGATTGGCTCGGCAGAGCCACCATCATCATCCTACCACCTTCCTGGCCCAGGCAGTTCTAGTTCACGGAGTTTCTAATGATGTCCACATGTCTCCCTATCAGCAGGCGCGCATTTCAGGATCTCCTAACTCAGGATAGGGGAAAGTCAAGCACCCCAACCTGGGCTCACTACATCTCACGGCCTGATGTTGGATGGGCTCCACCGTTCAGGAAATCCTGACCTAAGCGGGAAGGGTTGTACTAGATGGCTAAATGGCAGCGATTTTCAGACTGGTCGCATCACCATCAGCAGTCACTTGATACTGTGGGCATTCCAGTTATCCTAGACTATCTCCTCTTCTTGAAGAGCTCAGGGTTTGCCCTCAGTTCACTGTGAGTACACCTAGCAGCAATTTAGTGCCCTTCTCCCCACAGTGGAAGGACATTCTATCTTTACACACCCAACCACGGTTCGATTTATCAAGGGCTTGATCAGGACCCTTCCCACCGGTTATTAAACCTGTGTCTCAATGGTACCTTAACCATGTCCTCTCAACACTTACAGGCCTGCCCTTCAAACCTCTGGCAACATGTTCCATGATCCCCCTGTCCATGAAGGTGGCGTTCTTAGTAGCCATCACTTCAGCAAGAAGGGCCAATGAGCTGGGAGCCATGATGGCAGACACTCCTTATACAGTATTTCACAAGCAGAAGGTTTCCCTTAGGTTACACCCCAAATTCCTTCCCACAATTGTGTCTGAGTTCCATATCAATCAATCAATACACTTACCTGTATTCTTTCCAAAACCCCACGCTGCTGCTGAGGAGAGAGACCTCAGTCCCTTAACGTCAGGCTCATCCTGGCATTCTACCTGAAGAGAACCAAACCCATTAGAAAATCTCCGGGATTCTTTGTTGTTGTGGCAGTAAGGTCACAGGGACAAGCTATATCATTACAGAGGACTTCTAAGTAGATTTCAGGATGCATCTCAGAATGCTACAAAACAGTGAAGCTCCCCCATCCTGAGCATATCACAGCTCACCTCACGCGGACACAAGCTGCCTCCCAAACATCCTTATTGGATGTTCCACTACAGGACATCTACAGGGCGCCAACTTAGAGTTCCATCCATACTTTGACATCACACTATGCTCTAACTCAAGCAGCAATGGCGGATGCAGCTATAGGAACAGCAGTACTACAAACCTCTCTGCTGCCAGTTTCCTTGCACCATCTTCCGGTCTGAATGCTGTTTGCCAGTCACCCAGATATGGAATACACATAGGGACCAGCACTCGAAGAAGAAATTAAGATTACTTGCGGTAATTGGAGGTTCTTTGAGATGTGTGTTTCCTATCTGTATTCCACTACCTGCCTTCCATCCCCTCTGCTTTGGATATGGTTGGATTGCAGTAAGAAGAGGAACTGGTGGAATGCCGTCAACCCACACTGCCTCTTATAGTCTCGGTTGGGGCATGAGGAGAGTTACTGTGCATGTGCGGGTCAATTGAGACTGCTTTGAAGAATTTATGGACTCAGGCACATGGTGTGCATGCGTACCCATGTGTGGAATACAGATAGCGACCACACATCTCAAAGAACCTCCAGTTGCAGTAAGTAACCTCTACTTACCTCTCTCACCTTGTTTCTCTAATATCCTGTGACCAACACAGCTACAACTACATTGCGTATCCCAGTGATGATATGAAGCTTAAATTGTTCAGTGTTCTCTGGGAAACTTTGGAAGGCCCCATGTAAGTGGAAATAGTTACTTATGGTAAAGTCTGATCAAAATATATTTTTTAAATGGGGAATACAATTTTCACAAAATTAAAAATAATTTGTTATGCAGCATTAGTAGAGTCCCTAGCTGTCCTTCCAGATGTCACAAATATATTCAGATCTGAAACTCCGCATAATTCAGTGGGATGCTAGAAAATAAATATTCATACAGATTCCCTGGTATGCCCTGGGTGCTTTGTGCTGCTTTAGCAAGGTAAAGCAGCCTGTAAACCTGGATTAATTGTTACCTCTCTAGCAGTTGCTTTGCACAGAACATACCACGGAATCTGGCTGATCATCATTATTAACTGCATCTTAGAATTGCTTGTATACTTCACATAAGACACATGAGGGCAACACTGCTCCATCTAGGGAAATTGCTTTGGGCTTGAAGAGTAGCATATTGTGCAGCGGTGCTGAACTGCAAAACAAGCCCTCTCTAGACTTGTGATTTTTACTGGCTGTGCATTCATTAGGTGAGGTGTTGCACTCCTCCCCCACAACACAAAACCCTCCCCTAGACCTGAGACTGGCCAGCTTGGCCAAGTTAAATAGTAGGGGGGTCCGAAGCCTGAGCCTGCCCCAGTCCCACCGCCCCAGGTGAGGGGGCCAAAGTCCCAGCTTCGCTGCCCTGGGTGGGGGGCTGTAACCTGAGCCCCACCACTGATGGCCAAAGCTGAAGCCCTCAGGCTTTGGCTTCAACTGCAGGTGGTTGGGCTCAGGCTTCAGCTTCAGTCCCGGGCCCCAGCAAGTCTAAACCAGCCCTAGTGATCCCATTAAAACAGGGTTGCGACCCACTTTGGGGTCCCGACCCACAGTTTGAGAACCGCTGATATAGTGCATGCTTGGCTACTCGACAAGTTTTCACCCAGCTATCAAGGAGTAGTAGCATTTTTTAATGCTGATCTTATAACTCATGGCATATTGCTGTCACACAGTATCTTCATGAGGCTTTAATGGGGCAGATTGTGTCATGTCTGACTGGATGCAGCTGCCAGTCACAGCATCTGTGATTTTGGAGGTGTAACCAATTTGTGTGTGAATGAGCAAGTGGCTCAACAATTGTACAGACTTCAAGGAGCTTCAGAAAATAGCCTCCTCCAATAACAGCCTTTTCTCCCTCTCCATGTGGTCTGAACTTTAAGAAGACCACTTCTTGCAGGGAAACCCCACCGCCTCCCATCTTGGGAGACAGAAGGGGATATTTTGCATAAACCTCCTGTCTCACATTTAAGCAAGAACATGGTTTGTTTCATAACCTTTTTGCCCCCAGGTTGACTAACTGGTTCTCGCTCTCCCCCTGACAGGCATTGTGATCATGATGACCCTCTGTGATGAAGTGAATGTTTATGAATTCCTCCCTTCCAAACGACAGACAGACATCTGTCACTATTACCAGAGATACCATGACCGCGCCTGCACCATGGGTGCTTACCATCCACTGCTGTATGAGAAAAACTTGGTGAAGCGTGTTAACCAAGGCCAAAATGAGTTAATTTACACCCATGGGAAAGTGACTTTGCCTGGCTTCAGAAACATGGATTGTTAGCAACTCAACTTCTACTGTGCACAGATACTTCTACTTGATTTTCAAGGCACTTTTAGAAGGATACTTTTGAGATTGTTAGGCCTAAACATCGATGTGCCTTGACAGTTCTTCCATAATGCACCCCTTACATTAAGGATTCCTGTGATGCAGCTTCTCCGATCTGTACAATAGCAGAAAGCATTACACATCTTCCATCACAATTATCCAATATCTACTGTGTGAACTTCCAGTCAGATTAGTGGGTCTGATCGTCTGAGGGGCTGAGTACCTTCAGCTGCAGTTGGCAACCTGAGTTGTTTTCTATGCAGTGAAACCAACGTATTGTCACTTTGCTGAACTCAGTGAACAGCAGAAAATTTGGCCCATTTTAAAAAAGAGTGGCTAAAAATAATCCCATAGTTCTGGAATCCTTAAAGACAGGCCTACAATTATGGACCCACTGTCAAGGTTGCCTGCTAAAATAGGCAGTAGTTCCACAAGTTAAAATCTATGACTTGCATTATAATCCTAACGACCTCGAGAAACAGTCCTTTATATCCTGGAATTGTGATGGTGATTGCGTCAGATCAAAGAGGAAGTGTTCAGTGTCGATTTGTTTAGGAATTTTTACCTTTTTAAAAATTATGATGTTCAGTGAATTGCTAAACTGAATTTAAATGTCTGGTGATCACTCAGCCCTGTTTATTCAATGTACCATCCTGTTAGGGACACAGGATATTTTAATTCCAAATCATTTTGGGGAAGACTTTTGAAAGGCATAAATGGCAGTTTGTAACTGTAATGGGGGTGTGTGCCTAATTGCCATTTGTGCCCTGTGAAAGTCTCCCCATTAGTAATTTAGGATAATAGTACTACATAGTCACAGGCAACTAAATAAGCCAGGGGGCTACTAGCCAGCCGCAGACCAGTTCTCCCCTTCTAAGTTTCATCAGCTATCCAAGTTGACCTTTGTTAGATATTCCTGACATTTAGATAGTCTCTCTCTCACACACACACACATACACACTTTCCAAGTGCACAGAGAATTAGCACATTACACTATCTCTTGAAATTGCAGCTGGGAAGGGGGAGCTGCACTCTGCTCTTCAAGCCAGTGCAAAAGGGAGGGGGGAAGAGCTTTGACTCCTTCCTGCCCCATTGATGTGATTTTTGTCCCCAGAGTTCATGAAAGGAGTAGTTGTTTAAATTTTCCCCCAATCATAGTTTTTCTTTTGTCTGGGCAAAGGGGTCACCTCGGTTGTCTGCCTTCTCTCTGTCCACCTATTCCAGATCCACTATCCCTTTTCTCATGGTTCAGATTCATAGGCTCTTCACTTCCAAGCTGAAGCCACCGGGTCACACTCTTCTGTTGTGTACGCTGATGTAACCCTGTTCAGGTCCGTGGCATTGCGCCAGTGCTGGAACACCTGATAGGAAGTACAAATGCTCAACAATTAATATGCTGTTTCCTGATCCTACCTACATATATGACAAAATTGATATTATTTAACTTTCAGTCGGCAATGTCATATATCTGGTTTTGAGTGATATGGGTTTTAATGGTTTTAGTTGCAGAAAGTAGATGCAAATTTTGCTGTCCATAATATGCATCCCTGTGGTAGGAAAACAGTTGCACAGCAACTGACTTTGTCCCCATTGTGAAGAACCCATTGGGTTAAATTCTGCCTTCTGTTAAACTTGTATGTCCCACTGGATTCATGGGAGAACTTGGCCACCATTGATCTGGATCTACAAAGGAACCCTTGCATCCCATGTGGAGACCAGTTGACTTTAGTAGGGCTCTCTGCAGATCCAGTTGCGAGATCAGGGCTTAACTGAATAAGGTACTAGTGAGAAAATTTGCATCATGGTACTTGTAAAATGAGAATCCTATTTTATTTAATAAAACCTTTTGAAGACATTGGCTCAGATTCTGATCTCCATAAACCAGTGTAAATTTAAAGGTACTACAGTGGATTTACACCAATGTATATGAGATCAGAATGTGGTCCAACATCTACATTTTTTTTTTAAATTTCTGTACAGTTCTGCAAAGGCTGTGTCTGGATTGTAATGAGTTCCGATCTGTGAGTCATTACCAATTTCCATTGTTGTACAGAATGAAACGATCAAGCTATTTTCATTAATTATGTAGCAGTATTTTAAATTTTAAGTGGAAGTACCAAATTCAGCATTTTTAAAAATGTTCTGAACACTGATCTTTTAAAATAATTTGAAATAATACTGAAGGATCCAAAGATGATGTACAATTTGTAATAAAGTTTGTCTTTTTTTTTTAAAGAGATGGTCTCTGTGTCATTCTTAAATTAAACTATCAGGATATTAAATGTTGTTTAATTTCTCCCTCCTCCTTTTCCTCCCTTCCATTTATGGGCTTGCAAAAGCTTGAGAGAAGGAATAATTCAGGAGAGACATAGCAAACATCCCCTCACCACTCTATTGTATTACTCACTTGTAGAAATCAAAGGATGTATTGGGATGCCGCAAATAGTGATAGTTCAGCCCGCCAAGTTGCATCTTCAGTGAATAGGAGAAGGAATTTGAATAACGGTTATTACACGATATTTGCCGACAACTCCAGATCAACAAGGATTTTCTGGGACACTACATAACAACTTCAGCACACACAGACAGGACTCAGTTTTCTCCTAGCACCATCTCCACCCCAACCAAGATGACAACATAATATCAAAACAACACAACACCACTAAGGTAAAGATATAGCACCACCAGTTGGTGGAGGTGCCGCCTGCACTGATCATTACACTGCCTTTGCACTCCAGTCTCAAACTGGACCTTGTAACATGGTGGCTTTTTTTTTTTTAAAGGGCAAATGTTTACCAATTCCATGGCCGCTGAAGTCCTTATTTCAGAATCTGGTTGAATTAATCTTTCAGATAACTCCATTCCACTCCCATCTTTCTTGCTGACATCCCTGTCTGTCCATTAGAAAGTCTGCTGGAGCTCTGAGAGTTGTACAAGTAGTGTCCACAAAACTACACTCCATTACTAGATGCAGCTCACTTTCTTACATGTGACTGGCTGGCTCTGTGGATGTTGGGTGAGCAAGGTAGAGCCCCAGCCCACCTTACTCCTTGCTGACTTTGAGTGGGAGCAGGGAGGCAGCTCCCTGAGCACAGACTGAAATTCTGTCTGGTATTTACAGGTCAAACAAATGGGGAAAGCTCCTTACACCTCCTTCTTCCCAGGTTTGAGCAGAACCACATGCCAGTTCCTGGGGATTCCTATCCCATCCTCTGTGCTTCTTGTGGGGCAGTAGAAGATCTACTGGTGACCAGACGCAATGTAGCCTACTCATGCTATTTCAGAGTCCAATTCTGCCTCTGTTAGTCATGTTTAGGTTTACGTCATTCTTCAAGCAGCCCCTCTGAAGTCGGTGGGACTACCTCTGTGCTAAAATACTCCTCCACGAATGAGGGAGGCAGAATTAAACCCTTGTTTGTCATACATAACCATTTGAAACAGGGTGTGCTGTCCCTGTAAACTCAAGCTTGGAGCCAGGCCAGCCCAGCATAGCAAGGGAATAGTGTGAGATGTGATTCCCAGTTCTTATGGGAATTGTAGATGAAAAGCAAGGCCTGCTGGGAAAGGGGAAACCAGATGTAAGAAGCAAACTTTTCCCCAGTAAGAGGGAGAACATGATAGAGGCTAGATGTGTTTTGGGCCTCTAGAGAGAAAGGAATAGGACCTGCCTTGGTTCTTGGGGAAGCGGCTGCTGGTGAATGTCTCCAGTGAGGTAGCAAGTGGGTTCTAGATGGGACCTTCCTAATGCAGCCTGGGAGGGGACCATCTGGTAAGCAAAGTAGTACTCAGCATGATGGAGGCAGAATTAGGCCCTTTGTCTATGACAATCCATTCAGTGCCCTTACTTCCTGCAAACTGACCTTCATCCCACAAAATCAATCATTTTGCCATTGATTCCATGAAAGCAGGAGCCAGCCTCATAAGGCCACCTCACCTGAGTGAAGGTTTGCAGAATCAGCTGCACCTGAATTTTGGAAATACAGACTTTGCGTGAATTAAACAAAGTGGTTGAGTAGCACAGTGTTAGGGCCCCTCACAATCAGCTCTGGGTACCTACATTCAAATCTAGTATAAATGACAAGTGTCTTTTAAGTTTGATATCAGTAAGAGCCAAATCTGTCTTACTAACAGGTTCTTTGCAGGATTCTTAAACCTTCGTTGCTCAGCAATTACCATCGTCTCAGTCAAAACCAGAATGTAAAACAACTCATCCCTTGGAGAAGCAAGAAGAGAGCAGTGTCAAAGGTAATAGCTATCTGAATCATCCAGTACTATGAAAAAGACTTCACAATCTTCAGGAGGAAACCCATAAAAGCTTCAGTGGAGATGGAAGCCAACCAGATATTTCCACATGTTCCACCACTGTATCTCTGTCCAAGTAGAAGCCTGGGATGGACTGCCTAGTAAGTAGATCTAATCTGCTTTTATCTAGCCCACTTCTGAGTCTTTCTACCGAAAAGCGTTTCAGATACCAGCGCCTTTATTTCCTCTGCCTCTCCCTGAAAATGCAACTGTTCCATGGCCGTAGCAGATATTACGTTTCATGGATAACTTGCAAGTGAAAACTTTCCTAGTGAAACTCTTCCACTGCAGTATTCAGCACCTAAATGACACTTAGCTGCCATATCAGATGCTCCACCTAATATTACAGACTTTAATAAAGCAATGCTTGCACATGACAAGCACTTCAGCTAGCCAGCAAATAGTGTTATTAGTTACTATTATTTATGTGGGCGTACAATCCCCTGGAGAGCAGCTGGATGGGTATGTAATTGCATTATGTGAATTAGTCTCTACTAGCAATTTTGAGAGCCTATCTCTCTATGGATTAAAAAAGTAGTGAAATGACCTATAATTCTGAAACTAGAAAGAGCCTGCAATTGGAGAGAGATTAACCCTTCATAAGACTGAATTTGTTAAAAAAATTGACGCATCCATTAAAGTTGTGAGATCGCTATTTCCTGCACAAGAAAGTGCTGCTAATCCAGTGTTAATGCCAGTACATAGAAATAAGAGAGAATCCCCATATTTTGTAAGTAAGCAAAAATACAAACTCTATTACCAAAAAAATAAATAAATCTGGTTTTACCTGCGTAGATGTCCTGAGTGTGGGGTGACTTTCCATTAGGATGTCATACAAACCCCAGTTTTAGATGCATTGAATCCTTAAACTAAAGCAGTACTTACCACAGAAGTCAGTGAAGATGTAGTGAGTGCTACAGTTGGCTAGATAGGATGGATAGAGTGGTAAAGAAACTACAGTTGCATTTCCTTCATGAACCATAAGTGATTTAGAAAGAACTGGTATTGGAAAAAAAGCAGCATTAGCATGCTACTGAGCAGAGTAACATTGAATTTCCTTACTGTGGACCATTAATTTTCAGGACCGATCACCACCCACTAATTACAATGTTCACTCTGAAAGTTCAGCAAGGAATTGTTCGGTGGTTAACAAAGTTAACTGATTTGAGTTTACAGACAGTGTTTATGGGTCTTAAAAAAAACTCACTGGCCTTAGTGAGAATTGCAGACTGTGAACTCAGTGAATTGCAATCGATGAAGTGCCTGAACTTTCAGTATATAGACTATTATAATAATCCACTCTGAAAGCTTTTTCCATTCATGTGAAAGCTATATTGGTTTGTTTCTGAGGAGTGGTTAGTACAGGACTTTTGATCACCAGCTGTGGCCCAGTTATAGTCAAAGGACCTATGTCAATTTACAGAGAATTTGATGATTCTCACAGATCTTTGCACACTGAACGGCACCTAACACAGGAAGTGCTAAGTGATGCGTTGGAACGTCATTAGATCTGTGAGATCACTGATCTTTTTAATTTCATCCACATGGAAACATGAAGCTCTTTTAAAATACCAAGGTAATGTTTCATGTTATATTAATGCTGCTGGTTTTAGGCTAACTATTATGTACTTGTATTCTCCGGCACTACATGGGTTCATTTTTCCAGGGCTCGGAAACCTAACGCATTCATTCCCATTTGAAATCAGCAATGCGTGACCTCAAGTTTGAAGTCGTGCCCTATGATTGATAAATGATATCACGGCACAGATTTCCTAACACAGATATTTCACTGGCTTTGCCCTAAAAGTGGGAGTATGTTTGTTTCAGATATCAAACAGTGATGATTTAAAGAGGCTTGTGATGCCGCTCACTGCAGAGAGACAGAGCAAGATATTTGAGTAGCAAATAAAGGGAAGCCTCAAATGTTTAGTCAGAGTTATCTGTATTATAAAAGCAAACACACTAGCCAGTAGGGTCATTTCCCCTGCCATATGCCCTGGGCCTGATTCCCCCCTGCTCTGCATCTTGTAAAGTCATTTACATCCGTGTGAAGTGGGTGTAACACTATCATCTGTTTTGGAAGCCTTTTCAGCCATTTTACACTGGTATGAGTGACTACACAAGGTGCAGAGCAAAAGAATCAGGCCCCTGTGGAGTCATTTATACCTGTGCGGAGGGTGTAAAATGCTAAAATTATTCTGATTTGATGAGTCAGGCACAGTAAGTCTTGATTTACTGTATCTTCACTGTATAGAAACCCACCTGTATGGAAATTAGTGATACAATTTTGCAACTAACCATCAAGCTCTACAGAAGTGTTCGTCATTTCTGCTATTGTCTCTTTTCTTTGTGCCCCTTGTCACATTACACCCTATAGCACTGCTGACCAGCATTTGAAGCACTCCTGGTTGGATCTTTGTGTCATTTTAAGATGCCCTCCCAAGAGGCTTTTAGAACTCTAGGCCAAAACCTCACCAGGTATAAATCTGCATGTCTTCATTGAAAGGAAGGTTTTAGTGGTGTGCTATGCTGCCTTAGACCCTGGCTACAGCACTCAACTTGAAAAGGGGAAAACCCAGCATCTCAGAATTACTGTGCATTATACTGCAAGTAACTTGGTAGATGTTTAGTATCTCCTAGCACAAGCCAAATTCTGCCCTTGGCTTATATTGCTTAAACAGTTGCAATGTGCTACTACAAAAATATCAAGTCAGACCTTGGCCCAGAAGGCTAGCAGTCTAAAAATCAGCACAGGGTTGAAAGTAAGAAAATTATTCTTTCAGAGCAGGATGTGTAGAGACACAGGGCCCGTAGCCTCAGCTGGTGTAGATCTACTGATGCAGAAAATGCTGATTTATTCTGGTTAAGGATCTGGCCCATTTTAAATATCATCATCTGGAAAAAATGGATACTACTCACCTCCCTGGGAACTGCCAGCATGAAGCATTGCTCTGTATACCGTATAAAGAGCTGTTTTTGTTATGCCGTAGATATGCCCAATGCCTTACAAAAAGCATGAAGATGAAACAAGATCCCTGTTCTGAGGAGCTTACAGATACATTAGATGAGCCAAGAGTTATGGGGTCTGGGGACTAGATTTGCAAGTGAATAAACATAGGAAGATGTCCCAGAAGAAGTGGGTTTTGAAGACAAGGTGTTTCGCGCAGAGTGAAAAGTTGGTCCATGCATTAGTGGTGGCAGGAAGAAGAGATGTTGAGAATGGACAATAGAGTAAAGCAGTTAACCTGTTTCCAGGTGCAGGGTTGAGAAGGTAGAGCACATGAAGGTACAGATGTATTATACAATATTATTTTTCCCATGGTAACTTGATCAGTACAGCATTTCAAGTTCAAGTGTTTAAGTCTACCATCTTTTTGATCCTCTGCCCCTTTATGATAGTGTCATACATTAGCAATACGATGGAACAGAAATACAGGCTCTGGCTCAGATAAAAAGTTCCGTCTAGTTCAGATAAATAGGATCAAGCAAATAACTTGGTATTTGCTGCTTTCTGACCCTGTGGGGGTTGTTATAGATTTTGTTAAATCTGATTGTGACGCTGGCAGACCAGGTGCCAGCTCATGCTAAGGCCCCAGGCCTCACTGAACCCTGACTAATGCATAGCTGGAAACCAGTATGGCTCATCTGTGTATTGGTGTTGTTAAGATAAATATTAGGTTGTAAGGATGTGTTTGGTGTGTAGACCTTATGAACAGCTTGTAGGATGCTGCTGGTATTATCTGTACCTCGCGTTATAAGGTAATAGCAAATGTTTGCATTGTAAACCTCCATAAATGTGTAACTCCTCAAACAGGAGAGAAGGCTTCTCTCATGCAAATGCTGGCTTCCTACAGACGATGTTGTCCTGCCCAAC
Organism: Chelydra serpentina; assembly: GCA_037349315.1. NCBI lineage: Eukaryota > Metazoa > Chordata > Testudines > Chelydridae > Chelydra > Chelydra serpentina. The sequence continues at coordinate 5,018,277 of JBAIAC010000023.1, forward strand.
ATGAAGGTCTTTGAAACCAAATGAGCCATAATACATCAAAGAACAAAGACTTTGTTAATTGCATTCCTCATCCCATCAGCTCGGACTCTGGGGAGAAGGGGATAAAAATCTCTGACAAGGAGAAACTTGGTTCTTTTTGCTGCTTGGACTCTAAAGGGGCAAGAATCACTAAGCATAAGCAAAAGATCCCTAGCTGTTTAGCTTGGGTTAGCCCTAAAGGACATATAAAGTTTGCTTATTATAGAAGTTTCTATTATCTTTTGGAACATAAGACTGCAACTCATTTGTCTGTGTATGTTACCTGCTTTAACCTTGTAAATAACTCTCATTTCTTTTTTCTAGTTAATAAATCTTTACTTAGTTTACTACAGGATTGGCTACAGGCAGTGTCTTTGGTTGAGATCTGGAGTACAATTGACCTGGGGTAAGTGACTGGTTCTTTGGGACTGGGAGTTGTGACGGTGTTCCCCATAAAACTTTATGGGGAGATGCTTATATATGTATATATGTAACTAAAATATGTTTTATGCTACATGTGCCATGTAACATATCTCTGTGAAAGTTATGACCTACTGAATTTACTCCTCCTGTTTGTATGCATGTATCATTGTTGTAGTTGGAGTTATGAAGATTGGTTTTATATTTGCTGGTTTTGTACATAGCCTTTGTAAGTGCATGGGATCATCTTTGGAGCAAAGAATGTGCCTGTTAAATGCAAGCACTTGACAGACAAAAGACGTTGCAGACCCCAATCCACATTGGGGCCGGGTCTGGAATGCAACTGGTTAGACTGGTTAGGGCGCATGGACAGGTGACTTGCCCATGTGATCCCAAAACTCCAGGGCAACTGGATCCTACGCAGGGAGAGGAAGAAAGGCTATAAAAGCCCTTGCAAGACCCTTCCATTTTGTCTTCAGCTGGCTAAAGGGAGAGGCTCTCCACCCCCCCAAGGACATTCCTGAGGGGAACTGAACAAAGGACAAAGACACTAGGGGGTGTGAGCGGCTGCTGGACCCAGGCTAATTCTACAGCCTGTAAAAAGGAAAATATCCGAATCTGGTGAGGCTTTTATCTGTGTTAACTTTGAATAGACATAGACATGCGTGTTTTGTTTTATTTTATTTTACTAAGTAACTTGCTTTGTTCTGTCTGTCACTAATTGAACTCACTTAAATCCTATTTTCTGTACTTATTAAAATCACTTTTTACTTATTAAGTTTCCTTGAGTACGAGTTGGTGCCTGAGGAAAGCGAACAGTTGTGCATATCTTTCTAACTTTGAAATAGAAGGCGAACTATTTATGAGTTTACCCTGTATAAGCTTTATACAGGGTAAAACGGATTTATTAAGGGTTTGAACCTCCTTGGAGTTGAGCAGCTGGGTGTCAAAGGCAAGAGTGCTTCCAGGGGCCTTACAGTGGTGAGTGGACTTGGTTCGGACCTGGGTCTGTGTTTGCAGCAGATCAGTGGAATCTGGCTCAAAACAGACAGGATTCGGGAGTCCCAAGCTGGAAAAGGCCTGGAAGCAGGGGCAGAAGTAGCCTTGGCACACCAGGTGGCAGCACCAAGCAGGTCTCTGTGGCCCCAACCCGTCACAGTGGCGTAGTCGAGCAGGATCTGTGCACAGCTGATTGCTTTGACGTACTGGTAGTGATTTTAAGTGAGTTTTAAGTGTGGTGGCTGGAAAACAGACAAAGTGGTTACTGGTTTGTTATTTCTGTTTGCTTATTTCGGGTAAGGGAAGTAGGGACAGAAAAGGAAATCAAATAAGTTAGAGTGAAGATCAGGGAAGCTGGGAAAGTCTCTTAACTGAAGAGCTCCTGATCTGAGTGCAGTCCAGTTTCAGTGAACTGCAGAGGGGCGTGGCCCAGCACTAGACAGCAATAAGATGTCTGTAAGCGAGGCCACGGTAAAACTGGACCTTGCCAGACTCGAAATAACAGAGAAAGAAAACAAACATCGGAGACTAATCGAATTACGTACGCTGGAAATTAGTGCGGAGACAGAAGCCCACAAGAGAGCTGAGGAGGCCCACAAGAGAGCTATGGAAGCAGAGGAGCTGGCCCACAAGAGAGCTATGGAAGCAGAGGAGGTGGCCCACAAGAGAGCTATGGAGGCCCAGAAGCATGAACTGGCTGTTGCAGAGTTGAAGAGTCGAAACCCTTCAGCGGCCAGCTCCACTTCCCCAAAAATCCCCAAATGGGAGCGTCTATGCCCCCAGTATGATGAATCCAAGGATATAGCCAAATATTTTATCACCTTTGAGAGACTGTGCTCCCTCCATGCGATCCCTGAAGATCAAAAAATGACCACCTTGATAGCCAAATTGACTGGCAGAGCTCTGGACATATTCAATAAGATGCCCATTGGGGATGCCTCCAATTATGGTAAATTTAAGGAACTGGTTTTGAAACAGTTTCAGGTTACACCTGAAACCTACAGGGTTAAATTCAGGAGTCTTAAGAGGGGAGATGGATTAAGTAATGTGGCTTATGCAAATGAAATGGCAGTTCTGGTAGATAAGTGGGTGAGGGGAAAAGACATTACAAGCTTTGAAGGGATGTGTGATTTGGTTGCTCAGGAACAATTCCTGAATATGTGCAGTGATGATGTAAAACAGTACTTGTGGGACAAACAGGTAAAAGCAGTTAGTGAATTAGCTGGGTTTGCAGACTCTTATGAGCAGGCGCAAGCTGCAATTAAGCATAAACCACTGGCAAAGGGGTACAGGGTCAAAGGAAAACAGAGTCACCGTGTTACCCCTGGGAAAAAGGAGGCTGGGCGCTCACCTCCCCATTCCCTAGTACTCGTCCCAAATTCCCTGTACAATCAGAGGAGCCCAGGAGGTGCTATCAATGTAAGTCCACCGAGCACCTGAGAGATAAGTGTCCCCTGCTGAGTGAAAACAGGCATCAAGCTGCCCATGAAGCTGCTGCCTCTTTCCACACAGGGTTTGTGAAGTTGGCTTCTACACCACCAAACAGTGAGCATGTGCATGCTGTTAAACTGAATGGGAAGTTAATCACTGGGTTGAGGGATACAGGTGCTGAAATTTCTATAGTCAGGAGGGACCTGATCCAAGAGAAGGATTGGTTGCCGGGTAAAGTGGCGGAATTGGAGCTGGTGGGTGGCTACAAAGTCATTGCACCTCTGGCAAAAGTACACATGCAAACGGAAAACTTGCAGGCTAAGCTAACTGTGGCAACAGTGTCACACAATTTTGCACCGTTTCTACTGGGAAATGATTTCTTTGCTGTGGCAGAATCTGTCCCAGGGCTGGGTGGCAGCAAGCAGGAACCTGGTGCTGAAAACCCCAGAGGGGGGGGGCGAAGTCACAGGGACTGCAGCTGTGGGGGCAGGGGTGGCTGTGGCCAGTTCCTGTCCTGTAATCATCTCCCCGGGGGAGGGGAATGTTCTACCTCATAGCAAGGGGGGAATTTTGCGGGCCACTGAAGGGTCTATCTTAGCTTGCAGCTGGGAGCCCACAGCTGGACCAGGGTCACCTTCTCTTCGGGGGGACACGGGAGTGTCTGGCCCAGATAGAGGCCCAGGGAGGGAAGGTGAGGGGGGGCCGGCGAGCCCGCCAACCTTTTGTCAGGAGGATCTTGCCCAGGAGGAGGGTGAAAAGTCTGCATTTCAGATGCCAGACCCCTCTCCTGTGGATCAGGTTAGAAGGGAAAGCTGGGGGTCAGACCTCCTGGAGGGGGGAGTCCGTCCAGCTGACCTGTTGGGAACAGATACTGGGGTGTCCAAGAAAGAGGTTGTTCTTGCTAAACGGGTAGGAGGTAAACCTCTCTCTTCAAAGCAGAAGGGAGCGAGTCTCTGCATGGGTGAAGCCACACAAGGGGATGGGAACCAGCCCAGAGAAATTCCAGAGGGAGGGGCCGAGGGCAGGGCGGGTTGCAGTACACCCTTTCCTTGCCAGAACCTCAAACCCATGCCTGATTCAGGAGCCTGCTCCAAAGAGGCAGAAGAATCTGCATCAGAGTGCCTACCAGGATACACAGACGGGTGGGTAATCCTGTGTCTTTCCCTACTTCATCTGTGGGTTATAACAAAGGAGTTAACACTGAGGGTCAACCCTTTCAAGATGGGGAACATACGTGATTGGTGGGAAAAACTGTTGTACATGTTTGGGATGGTGACCTCACGGTCGTACAAACATATTACCTGTCGGCCTATATCGGGTAACCGGCTGGAAGCTTGGCACAACAGCAAAAGCATAACAGGCCCAGGCTGCTGTGTGAAAGGGGAAACTGAGGCACGCCACCTCATGGCACTGAGAGCTAAATGCCAAGGTTCCTACGCCTTAACAGGTATTGCTATCTGTATCCTGTTAGCAATACTACACCCCAACCCATTTTCAGGCACCCGGGGACCAGGAACCTCGCATTTTGCTAAAACCATTACGAATGACACCATGTGGTGTGCCGGTACTGAAAAGGGGTGTGACCAAAGACAAACAGGAGCTTTATGTGTACTGCCTCCGCCATGGACAGTGTCCAAGTCTCTGGCAGTAAGTTCAGGAGGAGGGTGTGACGGTGTTCCCCATAAAACTTTATGGGGAGATGCTTATAAATGTATATATGTAACTAAAATATGTTTTATGCTACATGTGCCATGTAACATATCTCTGTGAAAGTTATGACCTACTGAATTTACTCCTCCTGTTTGTATGCATGTATCATTGTTGTAGTTGGAGTTATGAAGATTGGTTTTATATTTGCTGGTTTTGTACATAGCCTTTGTAAGTGCATGGGATCATCTTTGGAGCAAAGAATGTGCCTGTTAAATGCGAGCACTTGACAGACAAAAGACATTGCAGACCCCAATCCACATTGGGGCCGGGTCTGGAATGCAACTGGTTAGACTGGTTAGGGCGTATGGACAGGTGACTTGGCCATGTGATCCCAAAACTCCAGGGCAACTGGATCCTACGCAGGGAGAGGAAGAAAGGCTATAAAAGCCCTTGCAAGACCCTTCCATTTTGTCTTCAGCTGGCTAAAGGGAGAGGCTCTCCACCCCCCCAAGGACATTCCTGAGGGGAACTGAACAAAGGACAAAGACACTAGGGGGTGTGAGCGGCTGCTGGACCCAGGCTAATTCTACAGCCTGTAAAAAGGAAAATATTCAAATCTGGTGAGGCTTTTATCTGTGTTAACTTTGAATAGACATAGACGTGCGTGTTTTATTTTATTTTACTAAGTAACTTGCTTTGTTCTGTCTGTCACTAATTGAACTCACTTAAATCCTATTTTCTGTACTTATTAAAATCACTTTTTACTTATTAAGTTTCCTTGAGTACGAGTTGGTACCTGGGGAAAGCGAACAGTTGTGCATATCTTTCTAACTTTGAAATAGAAGGCGAACTATTTATGAGTTTACCCTGTATAAGCTTTATACAGGGTAAAACGGATTTATTAAGGGTTTGAACCTCCTTGGAGTTGAGCAGCTGGGTGTCAAAGGCAAGAGTGCTTCCAGGGGCCTTACAGTGGTGAGTGGACTTGGTTCGGACCTGGGTCTGTGTTTGCAGCAGATCAGTGGAATCTGGCTCAAAACAGACAGGATTCAGGAGTCCCAAGCTGGAAAAGGCCTGGAAGCAGGGGCAGAAGTAGCCTTGGCACACCAGGTGGCAGCACCAAGCAGGTCTCTGTGGCCCCAACCCGTCACAGGAGTAACCTGAATATTTGTGTGATCTTTGCAGTAAATCATCCATCTATCACAAAGTCAAGCTTGCCTGGGTGTCAAGACAAATCGGAGTACCCAAGTGGGGTTGTCTGTGACTCCATGTTAACACTGTTATAGTGCTTGAGGATTTCATACTTGTTACTTGGTTGGTGAAATCTAATGATAGAACATACAACCAATTTGGAGTTTGTGCCCTCCTCTTTGACAGTCTGCCCTGAGGTTGACACTTGTGCTCTTGACCCACTCCAGACAGCATGCCACTGATTAGAAGGGAAGGTTCTTCTGATAGAGAATTAATAATTTTTCAGAGACTTTAAAAGACATAAGAATGTAAGAACAGCCATACTGGGTTACACCAGTGGTCCATCTTGCTCAGTACCCTGTCTCTGACAGTGACCAGTGCCAGCTGCTTCAGAGGGTCTGAACAGAACAGGGCAATATCAAGTGATCCATCCACTGTCATCCACTCGCAGCTTCTGGCAATTGGAAGTTTAGGGACAATTGGGGCCTGGGGTTGTGTCCCTTGGCTAATAGCTATTGATGGACCTATCCTCCATGAACTTATCTAATTCTTTTTTGAACCCAGTTATACTTTTGGCCTTCGCAACAGCTCCTGGCAAGGAGTTCTACAGGTTGACTGTGCATTCTATGAAGAAGTACTTCATTTTGTTTATTTTAAACCTGCTGCCTATTAATTTAATCAAGTGACTCCTAGTTCTTGTATTATATGAAAGGGTAAATAACACTTCACTATTCCTTTTTTTCACACCATTGTTCATGATTTTATAGACCTCTATCATATCACCCTTAGTCACCTCTTTTCAAAACTGAACAGTTCCAGTATTTTGAATCTCTCCTTGCATGGAAGCTGTTTCATACCTCTCATAATTTTGTTGTCCTTCTCTGTATCTTTCCCAAATCAAATATAAAAATATATCTTTTTTTGAGATGGGATGACCAGAACTGCATGCAGTATTCAAGATGTAAGTAATCCATGCATGGATTATTATAGTGGCATCATGATATTTTATGTTTTATTATCTGTCCCTTTCCCAATGATACCTAACATTCCGTTAGCTCTTTTGACTGCCACTGCACATTGAACATATGTTTTCAAAGAACTATCCATGGTGTTTCCATGAACTCTTTCTTGAGTGGTAACAGCTAATTTAGACCCCATCATTTTGTATGTCTAGTTGGGATGATGTTTTCCAATGTGCTTTACTTTGCACTTATCAATGTTGTATTTCATCTGCCATTTGTTGCTCTGTCACTCAGTTTAAGTGAAATCCCTTTGTAACTCTTCGCAGTCAGCTTTGGACTTAACTATCTTGAATAATTTAGTATAATCTGCAGATGTTTCCACCTCAATGTTCACCCTCTTTTCCAGATAATTTATGAACATATTAAACAGCACCGGTCCCAGTACAGATCCTTGGGGGACCCCGCAATTTACCCCTCTTCATTGTGAAAAATGACCATTTATTCCTACCCTTTGTATCTTATCTTTTAACCAGTTACTGATCCAGGAGAGGATCTTCCCTCTGATCTCATGATTGCTTACTTTTGCTTAAGAGCCTTTCGTAAGGGAACTTATCAAAGGTTTTCTGAAAGTCCAAATACACAATACTGCCTAGATCACTGTTTTCCACATGCTTATTGACACTCTCAGAGAATTCTAATAGATTGGTGAGGCATGATTTCCCTTTACAAAAATTGTGTTGACTCTTTCTCAGCAAATTGTATTCATCTATGTGTCTGATAATTCTTTACTATGGTTTCAACCAATTTTTGTGGTTCTGAAGTTAGGCTTACTGGCCTATAATTGCCAGGATCACCTCTGGAGATGTTTTTTTTAAATCTGCATTACATCCTCCAGTCATCTGGTCCAGAGGTTGATTTATTTTAAGTGATATGTTGCATACCATAGTTAGTAGTTCTACAATTTCACATGTGAGTTCCTCCAGAACTCTTGGGTGAATAACATCTGGTCCTAATGACTTACTACTGTTTAATTTATCAGTTTGTTCCAAAACTTCCTCTATTGACATTGCCATCTGTGACAGTTCCTCAGATTTGTCACCAAAAAGCAAATGGCTCAGGTGTAGGGATCTCCCCCACATCCTCTGCAATGAAGACTGATGCAAAGAATTCATTTAGCTTCTCTGCAATGGCCTTGTCTGTTTGGCAGGCTTCCTGGTGCTGCGGTATGTACAACAAATGTGCTGTTAGTTTTATTGTCTTTTTGCTCTTACATTTTTTTCTTGGCCTTTCTTATTATACTTTTGCACTTGAATTGCTGGAGTTTAAGCTCCTTTCTATTTCCCTCAATATGATTTGACTTCTAGTTTTGAAAGGATACCTTTTTGGCTTTAACCACCTCTTTTTACTCTGGTAATCACCTCTTTTTACTCTGGTGTGTCACCAAGGTGGCATTCTTTTGGTCCTCTTACTGTTTGTTTTTATTATTTTTATTATATAGGGTCTATATTTAGTTTAGCTTCTATTATGGAGCCACTGGGAGCTGTGGGGAGCCGTGTCTGCGGACAGTCAATGTCAGCAAAACGTCTTCTGGCCCGCAATCAGAATATTCTGATGGGCCACATGCGGCCCACAGGCTGCAGGTTGCCCACCACTGATTTAGGACTAAATCAAGAATTGCCTCTTAATTCCGGCCTTCTTCCTTGGCACCTAATTTTGATAAGTCTCTCCGTTGCTGAATACTGAGACAATTCTAAAGGATAAAGAATGCAGTGCTGTATGTTCAAAAAACATCTTATCCTCATTATCATGTTTAGGACACCTAAGGAGTTCTATTGTACTTTTAGGCTAGGAGCCAAGTCTAAGAGTCCTCCTTTGTGGGAAACTGCTGGAACTTAACATTAAAAAGGTTGCAGAGCAGTTTTTAAACTAAGAGATGGGGGAAAGCCGATTGCTGCAGAGGAGCAAGTGAATCGGACTGAGACTTCTCGTAGAGAAGAGTTTATTGATAGAGATTCTCTAGGTTTTAGTCAGGAGAAGAGGATGGAAGAGGATAAAGTATAAGCCATATCTGACGAGAAACATTCACATAAAAAAGTATCTGACACATCAGAAAAGGGCAGACAAATAAACAGTGACAAGTTTTTAAAGTGCTTGGACATAATGTGATAGACCCAGGCCAGTTGGGTACAACAGAATAGTAGAATGCAGATATACTGGCCATTGGGTTAGCAGTTTTCTGTTCCCTGACTGACCAGAGCAGGGGCTGCTCCAGGCTAATGAGAACACCTGACTCTAATTAACCTGCAAAGAGTCAGGCGAGACCATTAAGGTACTGTGAACACCTGACTCTAATTAAGGTTCTTCTGATAATATAAAAGGGCTCACTCCAGTCAGGCTGGGGAAGAGCCAGGGAGCCAGAGGAGAGGAAGTGCTGCTGAAGGGCTGGGCAATGAAGACACCCTCAAGCCATTGGTAAGGGAGCCCTAAGGCAAGGATGAAGAAGGGAGAAGTGGGAGAGCTGTGGGGAAGTGGCCCAGGGAATCATAGCAACTCTGCCAGTGAAAGGTTGGTGTCCAACAGCTGCTACAATTAGGGTCCCTGGGCCGTAACCTGGAGTAGAGGGCGGGCCCGGGTTCCCCACAACCCGCCACTACAAGGAGAAGACAGGCCTCTGGCAGAACAGGAGGCCAAACTGTTCTGCAATAAGCCCATAGGGACAACAGACACTGTGGGAGTTCTCTCACCAACCTCCTGGTTGGCTTATGATGAAAAGGGCTCAGTAGACTGTAACCCTGGCCCTTAGAGAGAGAAGGGCTACATGGATGGTTGCAGTGAGCCTCTGAGGCTAGCATAAACAGCCTAGAAGCACGGGACCCACAGGGACAAGGTCAGAGCTCTGCCGCAATAAATGCTAGAAGTCTAAATAATAAGATGGGTGAACTAAAGTGCCTCATGTTAAAGGAGGATATTGATATAATAGGCATCACAGAAACCTGGTGGAGTAAGGACAATCAATGGGACACAATCATTCCAGGGTACAAAATATATCAGAAGGACAGAACAGGTCGTGCGGAGGCTGAGGGTGGAGGGGGGGGAAGGGGCTGAGAGTGGCACTATATGTGAAAGAAAATGTAGACTCAAGTGCAGTAAAAATCTTAAATGAATACACATGTTCCATAGAATCTCTATGAACAGTAATCCCATGCTCTAATAAGAATATAACAGTAGGGATCTATTATCGACCACCTGACCAGGACAGTGATAGTGACTATGAAATGGTGAGGAAGATTAAAGAGGCTATCAAAATAAAGAACTCAGTAATAGTGGAGGATTTCAGTTATCCCCATATTGACTGCGTACATGTCACCTCAGGATGAAACGCAGAGACAAAATTTCTCGATACTTTAAATGACTGCTTCTTGAGTGGAGCGCAGGATCTGGTCCAAGAGGTAACTATAACAGGACCGTTTGGAAATAGTGACCATAATATAATAACATTTAACATTCCTGTGGTGAGAAGAACACCTCAGCAGCCCAACACTGTGACATTTAATTTCAGAAAGGGGAACTATGCAAAAATGAGGAGGTTAGTTAAGCAGAAATTAAAAGGTACAGTGACTAGAGTGAAATCCCAGTAGGTTGCATGGACACTTTTCAAAGACACCATAATAGAGGCCCAACTTAAATGTATACCCCAAAATAAAAAAAACCCACAGTAAAAGAACTAAAAAAGAGCCACTGTGGCTTAACAACCATGTAAAAGAAGCAGTGAGAGATAAAAAGGCCTCTTTTAAAAAGTAGAAGTCAAAACCTAGTGCGATAAATAGGAAGGTGCATAAAACTGCCAATTAAATGTAAAAACGTAATAAGAAAAACCAAAAAGGAGTTTGAAAAACAGCTATCCAAAAACTCAAAAGGTAATAACAAAATGTTTTTTAAGTAAATCAGAAGCAGGAAGCCTGCTAAACAACCAGTGGGGCCCCTGGATGATCGATATACAAAAGGAGCACTTAAAGACAATAAAGTAATTGCAGAGAAACTAAATCAATTCTTTGCTTCAGTCTTCACGGTTGAGGATGATAGGGAGATTCCCAAACCTGAGCTGTTCTTTGTAGGTGACAAATCTGAGGAATTGTCACAGATTGAAGTGTCATTAGAGGAGGTTTTGGAATTAATTGATAAACTTAACAGTAACAAGTCACTGGGACCAGATGGCATTCAGCCAAGAGTTCTGACAGAACTAAAATGTGAAATTGTGAAACTATTAACTATGGTTTGTAATCTGTCCTTTAAATTAGTCTTCTGTACCCAATGACTGGAAGATAGCTAATGTAACGCCAATATTTAAAAAGGGCTCTAGAGGTAATCCCGGCAATTACAGTAAGTCTAACGTCAGTACCAGGCAAATTATTTGAAACAATAGTAAAGATTAAAATTGTCAGACACATAGAAGAATATAAATTGTTGGGCAAAAGTCAACATGGTTTCTGTAAAGGGAAATCATGTCTTACTAATCTATTAGAATTCTTTGAAGGGGTCAACAAACATGTGGACAAGGGGGATCCAGTGGATATAGTGTACTTAGATTTCCAGAAAGCCTTTGACAAGGTCCCTCACCAAAAGCTCTTCCATAAATTAAGTTGTCATGGGATAATCCTTTCATGGATTGAGAACTGGTTAAAAGACAGGGAACAAAGGGTAGGAATAAATGGTAAATTTTCAGAATGGAGAGGGGTAACTAGTGGTGTTCCCCAAGGGTCAGTGCTAGGACCAGTCTTATTCAACTTATTCATAAATGATCTGGAGAAAGGGGTAAACAGTGAGGTGGCAAAGTTTGCAGATGATGCTAAACTGTTCAAGATAGTTAAGACCAAAGCAGATTGTGAAGAACTTCAAAAAGATCTCACAAAACTAAGTGATTGGGCAACAAAATGGCAAATGAAATTTCATGTGGATAATTGTAAAGTAATGCACATTGGAAAAAATAACCCCAACTATACATACAATATGACAGGGGCTAATTTAGCTACAACTAATCAGGAAAGAGATCTCGGAGTCATCTTGGATAGTTCTCTGAAGACGTCCCATGCAGTGTGCAGCAGCAGTCAGAAAAGCAAACAGGATGTTAGGAATTATTAAAAAAGAGACAGAGAATAAGACAGAGAATATCTTATTGTCCTTATATAAATCCATGGTATGCCCACATCTTGAATACTGCGTACAGATGTGGTCTCCTCATCTCAAAAAGATATACTGGCATTAGAAAAGGTTCAGAGAAGGGCAACTAAAATGATTAGGGGGTTGGAATGGTTCCCATATGAGGAAAGATTAAAGAGGCTAGGACTTTTCATCTTGGAAAAGAAGAGACTAAGGGGGGATATGATAGAGGTATATAAAATCATGAGTGGTATGGAGAAAGTGAATAAGGAAAAGTTATTTACTTGTTCCCATAATATAAGAACTAGGGGCCACCAAATGAAATTAATGGGCAGCAGGTTTAAAACAAATAAAAGGAAGTTCTTCTTCACACAGTGCACAGTCACCCTGTGGAACTCTTTGCCTAAGGCTAAGACTATAACAGGTTTTAAAAGAGAACTAGATAAATTCATGGAGGTTAAGTCCATTAGTGGCTATTAGCCAGGATGGGTAAGGAATGGTGTCCCTAGCCTCTGTTTGTCAGAGGGTAGAGATGAATGGCAGGAGAGAGATGACTTGATCATTACCTGTTAGGTTCACTCCCTCTGGGGCACCTGGCATTGACCACTGTCAGCAAGCAGGATACTGGGCTGGCTGGACCTTTGTTCTGACCCAGTATGGCCATTCTTATGTTCTTATGTTCTAACCCCAAGTGAAAAAAATCCTCTATAAACCATGTAAAGGTCAAATATAGGTAAAGATTATGAATCAGCTGTTGTTTGCTGAAAAATCTTTGGTCAAGTCAGCTAAACTGAATTATTTATTTCTTCAGTTATTGGACTGGTTCACTATTTTGTTTAATAGATGGATTAGGTAAATACTGAACTTTAGAAACCTTTACTTAATTTCCCATTAAGAGAAAAAGTTAGGGCCTGATTCTCCTTTCACTTAGCCTGGTGTAAACGAGGAGTAACTGTGGCGTGGTAAGAGAGGTGCATGTGATAGGCGAATGAGGCATTTTATTCAGACCTGGCTAAACCTGTATAGAGTTTGAAAATGAGGATCTCGGTGATCTTTTTGTTGGTAGTTTTAGACTTCTCAAGCATCCTGGTTACAATATTGCGATGGAACATATTGTTTAGATGTTACAGAGATAAAGGGACAAATTCAGGATCATTGCAAATGGGTACAACTCAACTGATTTTTCATGAAACTTAAACCTATTTACCCCAGCATTGACTTTGGCTCAAGGTTGTCAGTTTTGTTTTGGGTGGGATTTTAGGATAGAATGTGGCAACCTTTCCAGTGGGAGGTATCAGAGCTTTCTTGTGCACATTCATTTGTTGCTCAAATACTTGGATTTTGAATAGATCAATTGTATTAGTAGACCTCTGCCTGTGCCCCATCAATATGTCTGAGAAGAGAGAATAACATAGAGAACAATCCTACATAAACAGGAAGATGAGCCTGATGACCCTGTAGGAGAGCTATATCTCTAACTTTCATACTGAGGTGGTTGTCATTTATTACCCCTTTTCAATGTATTCCTTTGTTTTTCATTTGTATCAAAAGATCAATTCATTCCTATCAATCATTTATTATTCTCAAAATAAATCAATAATTGGTATAATTCCTGAGCTCCTTCTCCTCCACTTAACACTTTACCAGTGAGCCAATCAGTCTGCAATGGATCAAAACTAATGTTTCTGGGAATCCAAGCAGTGTGTGTTAAACAAATCCTCAGCTAAAATATATTTTGGAAAAATTCCAGCAGTAGTAGCTTGCAGATGGCATAGTGAAAAATGAGTGTTGAAGTGTCTAGAGAAAGCTGAGCTTATAGTATATTTGCTGGAAATAGTTTTGAAAAGTCACACTAGTACAAAAGTACATACCCACATTTGTCTGTTTTCAGTACTGCACGAATTTCTGAAATGAGCAAGGGAAAATTCTGTCCTCAAGGCATAATACAGATGTAATTATGTTTACATTCTGTGCAGCATAAACAAATCCAAAGAACAAATTTAACAAGAAATTAGTGATTCTAAAAGGACAAACACCCAAGTTACCAGCCTAGTTTCTGCTTTAAATGTTAGTGTGTATTGAGAGTTATATCTTTGGGCTTTTTAGTTGGTTGATTGATGTAGGGTTTGTTTGTTTGTTTTCGTGTTTTTGTTTTGGTCCGCAAACACCTCTGCTTTCATCCCCCCCCCAAGGAAGTTCTAAAATTGATTATTTAAAATGCAGTGTGTCATGTATGACCCCATGGGCCCTTTTAAACAGATGTCAGAATCCTGTTCAGTATATGTGAGCCAGCCATTCTCCGTACAAGGAAACATGGCCATTTAATCTTTAATTTATGGAGACATAGTAATCTTACAAATTCAGATACTTCTGAATTTGATAAGTCCTCCAACAGGATATGGGTTTGTAAAGACAGGGATGGACTGTATTTTGATATAACCACTTTCAAGTAAATGAGAACCTGTGTTTTTGTTAAGAAATGTATATTGGAGATGGTCGTACTTAGTGACAAGAGAGTCAATATTCACAATGAATACCAATTAACAACACCTTTATAACAATTTTCAGCAGTGCTTTCTATAGGAGGGGGAATTTCTGGAAGTGTCATGGTGAGTCAGTAATTACATGAATTGTGAGGCCTCTTCCTGCTTCCTTTATTCATATGTGTAGTCATGTGGAAGTAAATGGAACAATTCATTGCCAGATTCAGACCCCCTTTTTCATTATGAGTAGCCCCTTACTCTGCAAGCAGTCCCAGTGACTGCAGCAATTATTCAGAATAAGGTGCTCATCGAATCTAGGATAAAAGGACCAACATCTAGCCCCCTTTCAATAAAGGCTGCAGGTCCTGGTTCATAGTTATGTTTAGGCTTGACAGAATTCTGTTCTATTTTTTTCTAATTTTGACACATAATATCGATGTTTATAGCATTTTTTTCTATATTTATTTACATTTTCACTGGTTTGGGAAATGAAGGGGGTGTCAGACAAAAATTTTAATGACAGTAGATGTCGAGATTCAAAAAGGTAAAGTTTCATAACTCATTAAAACACAAATTGTCAACATCACAAGGTAAGTATCCTTAAATCAAACTCTACTAAGTTCTCAAGCAGCATTTTTCTAATTTTTCCTATCTATAAATTTCAATTATCATCAATAGAAATAACTTTCCTCGGTTTGTGTAGATATAGTGAAATCAATGTTCACCAACATTTACTGATAAAAGTTTAATCCTTCCGAGCCTAGTTTTATGAACCTCTATGTGCTCAGACAGCACAGTGCCAAGGGCAGCATGCGAAACGGACAAGAAACAGACCTGTGCTGTTTAAATTGTGTCCATTTAAATGTAAAATATTACAGAAACTTTTTCTAATTTATTTGACTATTAATGTCAAAACCCACTAATTCAACAGCAGCCCCACTCAGGGCTCTTGATTTGTTCCATTTTATCAATACTGAAATTTTATATGCCATTTTTAATTATAGATATACATTTACACAAAGCCTATAATAAAACGTGGCATATTTGAGTTGTCCTCTGCGAATCTTAATGTTGAAAATACACATAGAATAATAAAAATGGGCTCTAGTATTTATAGGATTAAACTAATGTCAGTTATAAGAAAAGAGCCATTTGTGAAACATTAACATGTATTAGAAGAATGATATATGTCCAGTGAGACATACTGCCTTCAGTTGTATGCATATAACACTATTGATGTTATGCATGTAAATAAGAGCAGAAATCAATTCAGTAGACTTCAGAGAAGGAAATTCCCTGGAGAGAGATGAGACAAAGCACTTCAGATGAAATAGGAACCTCTCTGCATTTTTTTGCCTTTAAAAAAAATCATATTTAGTGAGATAGTGAAGTGTTCAGAGATGGGTTTTTCACTTCTGGGTTTTGAGTAGGTCCAGAGGTACTGTAAGCTTCATAACCGATCCCTTCTTGTGAGATGTCTAATGCCATTGGGCAGATTCAAGAGCCTTTGCCAGTATGGATAAGCCTCAGATAAGTACCTAACCTTCCTCCGAAGGCAGAATTGCTCAAGGTCTGCCAATCCCCATGTATAGGCTAGACCATCCTTGACCTTTGCCTGGGCGTTTAGGCTGCCAGGGGCTATGAGGAGTGTCCTCCCCACATGTACACCCTGTGGAAAGTCTGGTACAACTGGTCGTTACATGCCGGAGAGTGCATGTACTGCTCCATCAGGGGATAAAGTTACTCCAACACAGGGATGGAAAGATAAGGAAGGGATGGGGTCAGTGCTGGCTGCGACTGTTCCACCCAGGGCTGGTGCAAGGAAGTTTCGTACCCTTGGCGAAACTTCCTTGCACCAGCCCTGCACTCCCTCCCCAGCCAGCTCCCACGCCTGCGGGCGCTCAGCCCCCCCCCCCCACCCGTGGCCCGCAGGAGCTCAGCATGAAGCTGGGAGGCCGGGGGGCGGCTTGCTGCGGCTGCCTCCCGACTCTGGGAGCGGCTGAGCATGGAGCTGGGAGGCAGGAGGCAGCCCCTCGCCACCCCCCAAATCCTGGTGCCCTAGTCGACCGCCTAGGGTTGCATAGTGCTAGCGGCAGTCCTGGTTCCACTCCAGCTTGCAGGCTGTACCATCCCAGTGGAGAATTAAACATGGGAGCTTCCTCTGTTGCAGTGTTGCTTGGGGAGAGATTGAACCTCTTGAACACAACTGATCCCCCGCTGAGGTAGTGCAGCCCCGCAGTGCTTCAGTGCAGGGACGTGTGTCAATTACACACGCCAGCCCAGTCTGGATGGGAACGCTGCTAACTAAATTCCCCTTAATTTTAAGTAAAATACCAAATTTCTTTCAATGTGGGCAGGGCCAGCTCTACCTTTTTTGCCACCCCAAGCGGCGAAGAAAAAAACAACAACAAAACCTGCCGCAGCAGTGCCACCGAAGCAAAGAAAATTAAAAAGCTGCCACAGCAGTGCCACCGAAGAAGAAGAAAAGCCGGAGTGCCGCCCCAAGAACGGCCAGAGTGCTGCCCCTTCAGATTTGCCGCCCCGGGCACCTGCTTCCTTAGCTGGTGCCTAGAGCCGGCGCTGAATGTGAGGGTGGGGAGGGGAATGAAATCACGAATGCCCCCAAACTGAGCTTCAGTTAAAGAAAGGTTGTTTGCTTGCAGCCACATCCATTAATGTGAAAACAGGACAATCGGGTCTTGAATCTGACAACTAGATCTGGCCATATCATACACTGACAGCACTTGCATATCCACAACCCCCAAAACACTATGTCAAAGTTGCTGAAAGATTGTTTTCCTGTTCTCCTTCCATTAATCCTTCTTGGCACATGGTGTCTGGCACATCTTTTCCTCCTCTTTACTGAAAAGGCAGCCCTTTGATGGCTCTTCTATCAACCAGGTCGGGTAGATCAATATCTCCCAGTGTCGCCAAAATTCCTAAAAGCAAAGAACTTGAGGCTTCCGTATTTATAGCTTCCTTCTGAGATTGCTGACAATTTTTATATCTGAGCTACAATATATATTTTGCTGCCTTGAATTCACATGGGAAGTCTATTGCGGGGAGGTGGAGACAAACATTTAAGTCAAAGGGCTAAAAAAATGGCCTTTGCCATTTAGGATAATTTAGGTAAGGTATTTATGAGAGCTATAACATTGTTGAGCCTGCATGGAAGGGAAAGGATTAAATAAGGTTAATTTGCCCATGATAGCTCTTAGATGCTCACAGAGAGGGTAATGAATGCTACTATGAACAAAATTAACAGCAGGACAGTTTTTTTGCTCACTGCTAAACGTGCACCCTGCCGAAAGGCATTTTTCTTCTTCTTTATAAGCTGAGATCCTCTTCTCACTTTGTTCAGTGAAAGACAGTCCCTGTGGAACTAATTAACTCTGTAGTTTTACAAGTACAATGTTCTATCTAATACCCATTTGTTGTGGGAGGCCAGGCATATTGTTTCACATGAGACATCAGTTAATAGCTATTATTAATCTGCCTTTAGTCCCTTTGTTTGGCTTTCAAAGACTGAGTGCAGGGTTTGATTCTGTCTATACTGAACTACCTTTGTTGCTGCCTAATGAACAAGGGATCTAGGGAAAATACATGTTCTGTTCTGCCGCTATTCCTAGTACAACCCTACTGAAGGGTTAAAATCCATGTGCTTATATAAGAATTTGGCATATGGACTTGTGTCAACTTTTAGAGGCTCAAACGTCCATAGTTTGGCCAAGAGGCCAGAGGCCTAGTGAATAGTGATTAGCTAAGAGAAAACAGAATAAATAAGAGAGAGCCTCGCTTTGTTTAAGTCTGGTCAGCAATATGCCAGATGTTGAAGCAATAACTAAATAATTGTATCTTCTCTAAAGTTGCAAATGTGGGACAAAGACGTCCTGTCCCTGTTGTGTTAGTTTCTTCGGGAGGGAGAAGATCTTCCCACAGACCAACCTTGAGTTTATGAAGGGTTGGCATGTCAGTATAATGATAAGGCCTCCCACCTGTCTTTCCCGGGGACCGAGCCTGCCTTAACACGCAAAGAAAGCAATTCTTATTATCATATACTTTTCACTGTTTTTGCTTTAATCCCTAGGAATGCATCTGTTAAATGATCAGAGGGGCTACTTCGTTCCTATGGACCCCAAATCAAATTCAACATATACATATATGTTACTAATACATTTTATTAAAGTACTAATTAAATGTTAATTTGTGAACTTGAGACCATGGGCGGAGACATTATGTAACCTTTTGACCAGTGGGCTAATGTGCTTATCTTGTCTTGCTGCCAGCCTATCCCGGGGTGTGAACTGCCCACCTCGTCACTTTCCCCCGCCCATGGAAAATCCATGTATTTTCCATATATTCCATATATCCATATATCCATATTCCAAAATCCATATATTCCGTTGTAATCAATTGATTGGAAGTGTCTCTTCGCCTAATAAGCAGGTGACACTCCGGCAGCGCTGACATAATAAACTCCTATGCTTGACCTCTACACGGTGTGGAATCTATGTCCTTCACCTACAAAATAATTCAATTTCAAAGGCTATAGTGAACTGCAGCCATTAGACACAGAACAGTTGAGTGGATCTACGAAAAATGCGAGACAAGTCAACTTTGGCCCCTGAAATAGACTAGATCAGGGGTGGCCAACCTGAGCCTGAGAAGGAGCCAGAATTTACTAATGTACATTGCCAAAGAGCCACAATAATATGTCAGCAGCTCCCCAGCAGCTCCCCCGCTGCCCCGCTCCCAGCGCCTTCCACCCACGGGTAGCACCGCTGATCAGCGCCTCCCCCTCCCTTCCCGCACCTCCCGATCAGCTGTTTCGTGGCATGCAGGAAGTGGGGGGAGGAGCGAGGGTATAGCAGGCTTAGGGGAGGGGGCGGGAAGGGGTGGAGTCACGGCAGGGGCTATGGCAGAATCAGGGGTTGAGCAGAGAGCACCTCCCAGCACACTGAAAAGTTGGCATCTGTAGCTCCAGCCCCAGAGTCGGTGCCTATACAAGGCGCCGCATATTAACTTCTGAAGAGCTGCGTGTGGCTCCGGAGCCACAGGTTGGCCATCCCTGGATTAGAGTTTCCTTATAAGGCTCCCTTTCTCATCCACTGATTCCCAACACAGTTGTCCAAGACTCAGATAAGGCTTGTTCCTTTCATGTAAAATTACCTGTAAACAGACTGAGCTCCATTATTGATTTACAGCACTGGATCTGACCCTACCCGTTTTCCACAAATGCAGGTGTGTGCAGTTAGTACAAGTAAACTATGTTCATGAAACTAGAACACCACCACCAAATAATAATAATTAAAAAAAAACATCATAAGGAGTTAAAGAACTCCAAGATCTGCAAGAATGGGAGAAAAATCTCTATACCAAGGCCAACCATGTGAGGTTAAAAAGGAAGAGACTGAAATAGACTTCATGTTCTCTAGATTCAGGGCTCTTCAATATTGCAGAACTGATTCAAGAAGATAAACCAATTAACTATGGATCCAAGAAATCCATTATAGCAGGGGTGGCCAACCTGTGGCTCCGGAGCCACATGCGGCTCTTCAGAAGTTAATATGCGGCTCCTTGTATAGGCGCCGACTCTGGGGCTGGAGCTACAGGTGCCAACTTTCCAGTGTGCCAGGGATTTGCTCACTGCTCAACCCCTGATTTTTCCATAGGCTCTGACCCCACTCCACCCCTTCTCATCTCCTCCCCTTAGGGTTGGCCATTATAAACATGTACTGGTTTTTAAAATTAATGTTATCTACATTCCAAAATACCTTCCAAAACAGAATATCAACGTGTTTTGTTTCAGAAATGCCAAACCAAAACAATGACCTTTCTGGAAAAAAGTCACTTGGGGGGTGTGGGGGGGAAACTATTTGATGAATGTTACCAGAATTTCATGAATGGTTTCAATCAACCTGAATCTGCATTTTTTGGCAAAAAAGCTAGTTGCACAAAATAAGTGTTCCGATAACATAGTGCTGGACAGTAATACAAAAACCCTAAGACTGACATGTAGGCATAAATAAAACAGGAAACATTAAGACTTGAATAGCTCTTACTGACACTGAAAAACCTATGTATAGACTCTGCTGTGTGTCACATAACCAGCACTGTGCCAGCCTTGCTGGTTTCTGTTCTTATGGTTATGAAATTTCATTTCCTTTTTCCACCCTAACTCCCTTTTGGGTTATAAACCTCAAAACTCAAAGTGAAACTCCACCCATACCAATGAGTATTTTGAAACTCAAATTACTTTCAGGAGCCCACAAAAGGTTCTCAAGACCCTGTTCAGATTTACTTTAAAGTGTTAAGAATCTCTGAACCTGGGCAAGATGAGGGTTTGAAATAACACCTGAAACCAGAACAAGTTTTCTTGGTTCTAGGTTTTATTATGACCATTTCACACAGCTCTGCACACGATGCATTTATCTTCTAATAGATGATTAGGTACCAGCTGTTGTGCTGGGACATGATATGAGAATCAGATCCTTTTACTGTACTTTAAAGCTTGGGTGGGAAAGTGTAACTGCAACATCACAGTCCGACACAGGTGCAGGATGCTGTCATCTGATGGCATATGGTCTAGAAAGGTCCATGTAACAAAAAACCCGCCTCATTATTTTCACCACTATTGGCCACAAAAACGTTGCAGAGCAGGAGATAAGTTTGACTTGAGAGCAGTGGTCAAATGTGTGTTTATTAGTGGCAAAGCTAAGCTTGTGTTGTGTTCCCTTTAATACCAACTCTTAGAATAACTGGTCATGCACTTTGGAGTTAGTGGAAAGACCCTTCTGGACTGCAGTGGGGTTTGAGGTCCTGTTTTCTACAAGACGAGCCACATCTTGAATCTTCATATTTTTTTCTTTTTACTAAGTTCTGGATCAGGCCACTCTCCATTGCCTTCACTGGGAGTTCTGCCAGGCGACTTCAAGATTTGGCCCCATGTCAATAAGATACTTACGGGGCAAATGTTGGCTTGTGAAGAGTTAGAATGTTAACTGCTGCTGACAGCAGACTTTCATTTTACAGTATAACATTGTATTGGTGTGGCATGTCTTGATCTTTACTCAGTGTTAAATCTAACCTTGTTATCTCCGTGAATGTATTTCTTGTGGTATATATGATTTAGAACTGGATGTCCAACAACTGATGTTTCCCCTCCCACCCCCAAGTAAGATCATTCAAACTGTATCCAGTCCAGTGCTGCTAGGAAAGCTGAAACCAGCTAGATTCCCCCTCACCCCCAAACACAGAGAGTAGGAAAGAAAAACTATTAAAATATAAGCAGAGTTCTCATCTGAGCTCATCTTGAACTGGGCCAGTTTACATCAGTAAAGAATTTGGCTGATACTGTAGAAATGGATAAAAGGCTGCCCTTGATTGAAGGTTGCTAGATGATTTCATTCCTTTAAAGCGGCAATTTTATGCATGTGTCCAGGAATCAAAAGCTGTCTCATTACTTATCAGGAGATAGGTTGTGCTTTTATTCAGCTTTTAAAGATAAATACCGACGTATGGTCTTTAAAACATTCTCTGATCTTTCAGTAAAATGTTTCAGAGAAGGTAGAGTAAGATAGATATGTTTCTTGTACAAACAAAATTGGTAATTAGATGGTTTTCTTGTGAGTAAAGAAAGAATGTAGCCAAGTGAAAGCAGTCTCTCACACTCCTGCTATAGTCATGCAAACATCATTGCATGCAAATATATTTTACCTGCTAATGTGATATGCATCTTGCACACTGATAATACAATCGATTGTTTTGTGTAAGACAAGCCAGGGTAAAGGTAGGGTGTTTTTTATGATTTCCTTCTGTGAAGTAGTTTGGTATTTCCCAAATTTCATAAAATTTCTCAGTTCCCATTTGTTGGCGATTCTAAAGTGATTTATTAAAGTCACCCAACCACTGAAATTGACAAAGGGTGAGCTCTTCAGCTGGTATAAATCAGATCTGGGAAGTCGAAATGAGTTGCTGAACCTACTGAACTGCATACGGTGCTATCCTCACTTTGCATCAGCATTTAACTAAAACCCTCTGCTCAGAGCTATGCTGACAATGAAATAAAGTTATTGTGCTAGGATGCATTTGGCACGATATAGCTGCTTATCCAAGTTGAGGGCTGTGGCTGATTTGTTTGTGTAGCAGCCAGCACACACCTTCAGGACATCTTGCCATTGCACTTACAACTGACTCAGCTCAGTCCTATCCCCAGACTCCTCCAAGCATCGGTAGTGTGTTGCCCCTGGAGCCTCATCCCTGTAACACAGTTAAATTACTCATGGATAGAAGTATTTGCAGGATCGGGCCTTTGTATTCTTTGATATTAATGCTACCAATTGTTCCGTCTGTTCTCCCTTTCTATGTCTCTCTTTCATTCAGCAAGGGGAAGCAGAATTAACTGATTAAGTAGAAATAGACAGAGGTATTCAAATAAAGGAAATAGAAAGGTATTATAACAAACAGAAAGAGGTACTATATCTTTTCAAAGGAGATTGGAAGTATTAAAAACTTACAAGACAAGCATATGTAAAGCAAGCCAAAGCCTGTGTAACAGTGTGATTTGTTTTTTATTTCTGTTTAATTCACTTGTTGTGTCTTGTCTTAAAAGTATGCTCTGAACATTTCAAGTTAGGAACAGTGTTATCTACTACCTGTAGTTGTGTAGTCCTCAGAACAATGGCAGCCCAATCTTGCATGGGGCCTTTGAGCGCCAGTGATACTGTACAGGTATAATTGGGAACATATGTTTACTTGCAGGACTTATTACTGGTGATGCATGAGCTGCAGAGAGCTCAGGCTGAATCTGTGAGGCTGGTAGATAGAAAAGTTATGTTTTCAAAACTGATCACATTTTGATCTGGAGTCAGTGGAAAAAACAAACATGAAACCCCAGGATGTCATTTTTAGGAAGAAGACACGTGAGGATTCATTCTCACAGAGGGCAGCAGGAAATAAACAGGATTGAGCAATATTAAATCTTTCCTTCTCTAGACCATAGCTCTTCCTTGCCCTTCCTTCTTTTCATCACGTTTACCAAAGCAATTGCGTGTGCATGTACAGTCCTTGTTTGAAGGCTGTGTCTGACTCACTTAGTTTTGAAGCCCTGTTACAAGAAGCAAGGTCCAGCCCTGCTGAATTATGCTATTTACTTGGTCATTGTTGGTTTAAAACTCGCTTTCCTCACACATTCATGCAAATAAAGCTAGATCGCAAATGTTTGCAGCAAGTAAACACAAAAGGGTACAAGAACAGCCTTAGCCCATAAGCCTGCAAATATTTATTCATGTGCTTAATTTTATACCTGAATCTTTTATCCCATTGAGGGCTATGGGATTATACTCACATGCATAAAACTAAACAGGTGCAAATGTGTGGATTCATTTTAAATCAGAGTGAATGCTAATCACTTTTAAATCAGAGTGAGTGCTCATGGGAAATGTAACGCTCGCCTCGCTGCGGCTATTGCTGTAGCTGACCTGGATGGAGGGTCAGGGAAAGTGATTTGCCCTTGAAAGCAGTGAACCAAGCTCTTTGGGAACATAAGGAAAGCTTTCGTTAAATCTAAGGAAGTAATTGTTGGGTGCAGCAATAAATAATTATCCATGAAAGCGAATGGGCACGTGCACTTCCATGAGTATTTATTTATTTATTACGGAGTTCAGTGGAACCTAACATCAAGGGACACTTGTAGCACTTTGAAAAAAGAAAAGGAATACTTGTGGCACCTTAGAGACTAACAAATTTATTTCAGCATAAGCTTTCATGGACTTTGTTGTTCAGTGCAGACAGAGGTAGCCAGCAGTAAAAGTACTTCCCAAACCATGTGGTGTATTGTCATAACCATGGATTTTACATGGTTCCCATACACAGCCATGAATCAGGGTTTGGTAGTGAAAGCTTTTGTACATCTCTTACTCATTTACAGTATCCCTCCAGCTTATTTTACTTCAGGTACTCATTGAGGAGAGAGTAAGTGATGGGCCAAGATGGTATGAACAGTCTAGTGTTTTCCCCATTCTACAGACACGAAACATGTTAGCTTCAGGTTTACAGACCCCAGAGTATCTCACATCTGCTCACAGCAGGTCTGCATTTGGCCTGCATCAGTTCTCATCAGAACCAGGATTGTGCTTGGTGAACCAGAGGAGTGACGGGGTGAAAATGGCTCTCCTACTCCTGGGCCAAACAGGGGCCTAAAGGCTGCACTAAGTTACACCAGCCTCACAGAAACCACTGTGCCAGCTGACAGTCAGTGCCTGGCATCTGTCTGTGGAGGTTGGGAGTAGGTGGTGGGGTATGTGATGGGGGTGCTCTGTAAATTAGATGTCTAGCTAGGGAAGTAGTTGGACAAACTGCCAGTCTGTGCTGCTCAAGAATACTTAGCTCACTATATGGAGCTCTTAATGGAAGACCTAAGAATTCCTATACAGGGCAACTTTCCACTACCTCAGCAGTGCAAAACTGGATAGGGGGAGAGGATCTGCTCCACTGGGCCAAATCCTGCCCTATTTATGATCATGTAAAACCAGAGAGTAATTCCCCTGGAGGTACAGTGAGTTATTCCTGCTTTCCATTGGTTGTAATGAAGGCAAAGCTTGGCCTGATGTGTGACATCCACTTGTACCAGGTCTGAATTTGGCTCAGTCTAGAGGAACACCACTTACACGTGAGGGTGAGGATTTTATGCCACGAGGGTAGCCCCATGTATTTTGTAATGTGCAGTAAATCAGCAATTTTCCAGAGGCTGGGCGCATGGAACTGTAATCCCATCACAGTTCATTATCCATCCTCCATTGCGAGCAGATGATTTCTGCAGATCTGATTTTGATATTTCTATACTTTACAGAATAAGTAGTTTACACAATGTTAATCTTACTAGCTAAGCAATAAAAGCAGCTTTGGAAAAGATCATATTGCAATTTGTAACAACTGAGCGGGTGCTATAACTGGAACATATAAAGCCTCATTGTCATGAAGCATATGTCATCCTCTGGTGCTCCCTATCTTTGTGGAATCATAGAAATGTAGGACTGGAAGGGACCTTGAGAGGTCATCTATTATTATCTGACAGGTGTTTGCCTAACCCACTCTTAAAAATCTCCAATGACGGAGATTCCACAATCTCCCTAGGTAATTTGTTCCAATGCTTAACCACCCTGACAGTTAGGGAGTGTTTCCTAATGTCCAACCTAAACCTCCCTTGCAACAATTTAAGCCCCTTACAATTTAGCCACTTACTTCTTGTCCTATATGAATAATGAGAACAATTTATCATCCTCCTCTTTATAACAACCTTTTACGTAGTTGAAGACTATTCTATTCGCCAGACAAAACAAACCCAATTTTTTCAATCTTCCCACATATGTCATGTTTTCTATCCCTTTAACCTTTTTTGTTGCTCTCCTCTGGACTTTTTCCAATTTGTCCACATCTTTCCCAAAGTGTGGCACCCGGAACTGGACACAATACTCCAGTTGAGGTCCTATCAGTCCTGGGTAGAGTGGAAGAATTACTTCTCATGTCTTGCTTACAACATTCCTGCTAATACATCTCAGAGTGATGTTTGCTTTTATAGCAGCAGCATTGCACTGTTGACTCATATTTAGTTTGTGATCCACTATAATCCCCAGATCATTCTCTACAGTACTCCTTCCTAGGCAGTCATTTCCCATTTTGTATTTGTGCAGCTGATTGCACCTTCCTAAGTGGAGTACTTTGCATTAGTCCTTATTGAATTTCATCCTATTTATTTCAGACTATTTTTCCAGTTTGTCAAGATAATTTTTAATTCTAATCTGTTCTCCAAAGTGCTTGCAACCCTCCCATCTTGGTGTCATCTGAAAACTTTATACATGTATCAAGTCTAAAGGGGGGAGATAGCTCAGTGGTTTGAGCATTGGCCTGCTAAACCCAGGGTTGTGAGTTCAATCCTTGAGGGGGCCATTTAGGGATCTGGGGCAAAAATTGGGGATTGGTCCTGCTTTGAGCAGGGGCTTGGACTAGATGACCTCCTAAGGTCCATTCCAACCCTGATACTCTATGCATTATCCAAATAATTTATGAAGATATTGAATAGAACCAGACCCAGCACAGATCCCTGCGGGACCCCACTTGACAGTGAACCAGTGATAACTACTCTCTGAGAACAGTTTTTCAACAAGTTGTGCACCCACATTATAGTAGTTTCATCTAGGTTATATTTCTCTACCTTGCTTATGAGAAGGTCATGTGAGATAGTATCAAAAGCCTTACTAAAATCAAGATATATCACACCTACTGCTTCCCACCCATCCACAAGGCTTGTTACCCTGTCAAAGAAGGATATGAGATTGATTTAACATGATTTTTTCTTGTTTCGCAGAATTTTTAAATCCCCAACGGTCTGTGGTTTTAATAAGCCAGTGGTAAGAAAATGGTCGCATAGGAGGAAAATAATAACTAATGTGTAAAATCTCTACAAATCCGGGCTGCTTCAGTCAGTTTCACCGTGATACATTTTATGGAATCACAATATTGAAGCACAGCCAGTAATAGCTGAAAGTAAATGAGTTTAACTTCATGTATCTGTGATTCCTCATGACAGCCCTGCTAAGTC
Organism: Chelydra serpentina; assembly: GCA_037349315.1. NCBI lineage: Eukaryota > Metazoa > Chordata > Testudines > Chelydridae > Chelydra > Chelydra serpentina. The sequence continues at coordinate 5,045,186 of JBAIAC010000023.1, forward strand.
ATTTAGCAGCACCGCAATCCAATATTCTGACAGGCGCTGGATGGATACAATACTTTAAAAGTTTGGATTTATATGCCTTTGTGATTCCAACAATGAGCCTAAATGAGCAGCTATAATTTATTGATGATAAAAATTGATTAAATGTGACAACTAACTGCTTATGGCCCCACTCCTAAAACTGGCTTACTGCAGTCACAGCCCTTCTGACTTCAAAATGGGTGCTAGGGCCTGCCTACATGGAGCCCTTTACTGGGTCAGGGCCTATATTTTTTGTGCCTTATTTGTGTTACAGCAGCAGCGGATCACCCTAAACAGGGTAGGTGCTGTACAAACACAGAGCAAGACAGTCCCCACCCCAGATAGACAAGACAGACAAAGAGGCAGAGGAAGGGATATGACTTGTGCAAGGTCACAGCAGGTGAATGGCAGAACCCAGATCTCCTGGCTCCCAACCCGGTGCCCTATCCACTAACCCATACTGCCTCCCATAGCTTCCACTAGTGTAAATCTGTGTCACTTAATGGAACTATATCAGCATGCACCAGATGGGGGTCAGCCCCTGCAAACACTTAATGTCTACATTCTTTCAGGTGAATTGATCATAACTGGAAAATCAGATGCCAACTTGAGGCCCCTCTGACATTTCAGACTCAACAGTACATTTAAAAACATTCAGTGGCAATCATAGAGTTATTGATTGCATCAGTCATCCAACATTACATGGTTTAACAAATGCTATGTGATTTATTTAGATTGATTCCGCACGGCTGAGCAAGGGGTAGTATACAAAAATTAAATTACATTGCAGAGAATAAAAAAGCCACCTGGAAAACTATTCTAGGGGCCAGATTCTGACATATAATACTAATTTACACTGGTGTGAACAGTCTTGTCAAGTCCAAGTGTTCAAAAATCACAAGTCAGGACTCAGTTATGACAGACATATATCATGCATAAAATATAGTTGAGTTCTATTTGCCTTTTTGTTTGAGGTCTTGGGGTGCAATTAGGTCATGTTCTCAAATTTTTCTCTACAACAAGGGCTAGACATTTACCTTGCTTTAAAATCAGAGCTGAAATTCCCATGTAATCCCAAGATCCCAGGAACTGGGCTTTAAGTAAAACAACTATCATGACTCATGAGAAAATCATTTGTTGCCAGTATCTGGGCCGGTCTCTCTTTTAATAAAAGAAGCAAGCAGGGGTCATTTAATGTTAACCTGCGAGTAAGGCATGTTCCGGTGAGCTCCCATTAAACCTGCTTTACTCAACTAACATCCTTTTCAAATTAAAATTTGTTCCACGTTTATTTGCTAACATTGCTGGTAGGAAATCCTCTCAACATCAATAGAAGATGCAAGTCTCTTAAAACTAATAGAAAAGCCCCCATGAACACAGCAGCCCTTAAACAAATCTACCTTTGAAGTCAATGGGATTTTTACTCGATTGACAATAGAATTTGGCCCACATTCTCTTGTTAACCAAGTAGTAATGCGAAATGCAGTCAGCAGCAGAGCCTAACTAGGGAATGGAATATTCTGTCCAAGTTAAAAGGGCTAGGGTACAAAGTGTTCCAGAAAAAAAGCCTGCAGCCCTCATATCTAAGGGTAAAAATATTTGTCCCTGCATTGTGCAACCTGTCACTGACTGTTGTTGCTGGCATTGTTGTGTATTTGGTTGTCATGGTAATAGCACCTTGTTGTTGCTATGGCAACTGAGTTAGATTACATGGGGATAACCCAGCCAGTTTTGGCAGGTTTGGTCAGTTCAGTGTGTGAAGAATAAAGCACTGCTTCCATGGCTCTCAGCTCTCTGTCTCAAATGATTTCTTCCTAAACCTGCTACCCCTAGGATACAACAAAGTGGCGACGAGGATGGGATCCCTGTGCTGCCCCAGCAACAGAAGGAAGAAGAAGTCAAGGTAAAAAGAGAGAAAAAAACCAACAACCTACCAAAATCTTTTGGCTGTTGGAAGGGGGTGAGAACTGGCTTGTTTGCACTGACTGTGAAACCTGAAACAAGAACCATGGCTACACTTACAGGGCCACTGGAACCTTTTGAGGAGACTATAGTGCAATGGCATGTGTATACTGAGCGTTTTGAGCTTTTTGTTATTGCAAATGACATTACAGAAGAGAAGAAGGTGCCAATATTCTTAAGTGTTGTAGGGGCTAAGATCTACTCCCTGCTACGCAGTTTACTACACCCTGTTAAGCCTGAGACCAAATCTTACAGCGACGTGGAAATCCTGGGGTCTCATTTTTCCCCAAAACCACTGGTAATTGCTGAAAGATATAGGTTCCACAAAAGAGACCAAAAAGAAGATGAAACAGTTGTACAATTTGTAGCAACTTTAAAAAGGCTAGCAGACACTGTGAATTTAAGGAGATGTTAAATGATGCCCTGCGTGACAGGTTAGTGTGTGGCCTATACAGTGAAGCTATACGGAAGCGCCTATTGACAGAGGCTCAGCTTATCTTACAGAAGGCTGTTGATATTGCAGTCTCCATGGAACTGGCTACAAAGGAGGCGCAATACATCGGTGCATCCCCTAGGGTGCATAAGGTGTTGCAAGAACCGACCCACAAAACTGTGCAGTCAGGAATGTTACTGCTGTGGTAAGCCGGGTCACCAGGCATCAGAATGCTGGTGTAAGGACCTAGTGTGTCGACACTGTGGCAAAATGGGACACATTGAGTGTGCCTGTAAACAAAAGAAAAAGCGGCCTGTGGTCTGGCCAACCAAAAAGGGAAACCTGCATACCCTAGAGCAGACCCAGGATGACCAAGGTGACACCTCATCTCAAGAAGAAGGGCCACTGCATGTTTTGTCTTTGGCCGTGGGCTCACGTGGATACTGGGTAACCCCTTTGTTGGATGGCAAACTTATACGCATGGAACTGGACACCGGTGCAGCCGTCTCGCTGGTCTCCGAGACTGTGTATAACGAAAAGCTAGAGCATCTTCTGCTTAAGGCAACAAAAACTGTTCTGAAGACTTATACGGGAGAAGCTGTGCCCATGTTGGGTACTATTGCTGTTAAGGTGGAGCTCAATGGACAGGCTGCTAAATTGCCACTGTTTGTGGTGAGAGGTAATTACCCAGCCTTAATGGGTCGGTCTTGGCTTGGGAAGATTCAGCTGAACTGGGCAGAAGTGCACCGAATGACTAAAGGAGAAACCAGTCTGGCCACTATACTGAGGAAACATGCTGCTGTTTTTGGAGAAGATCTGGGAAGTATGAAGGAAATCACGGTGACATTGAACATTAAACCTGACAGTCAACCAAAATGTCTGAAAGCCCGAACTGTGCCATATGCCATCAGGCCAAAAGTTGAAGCAGACCTGGAGCGCCTGGTCACCAATGGAGTCCTAATACCAGTTACCCATAGCCCATGGGCCACTCCTATTGTGCCAATAGTGAAGAAAAGATGGCTCCTTCCGGATTTGTGTTGATTTCAAAGTCACTGTCAACCCGGTGTTGTGTGCAGCGCAATACCCGCTTCCCCGCATCAATGATCTCTTCGTGGGCCTGGCTGGGGGACAGAAGTTCAGTAAGGTTGATCTGCGTCAAGCGTATTTACAGATGCACGTCGATGAAAAGTCCCAAGAGCTGTTGACTATTGTGACTCATAAGGGGCTTTATCGATACTGTCGCCTACCCTTCGGAATAACGTCTGCTCCCACCCTGTTCCAGAGGGCTATGGATCAGATCTTGTGTGGCTTGCCAGGAGTTCAGTGCTATCTGGACGACATCCTGGTCACTGGAAAGAATGAAGAGGATCATCTAAAGAATGTAGAGGCTACCCTACAAAGATTGGAAGAGTATGGCCTATGAGTCCACAAAGACAAGTGTGAATTCTTCCAGCCCTCTGTTGAATATTTGGGACACATCATTGATGCTGTGGGTCTTCATCAGGCCCCTGCAAAAGTTAAGGCTATCGTGGAGGCTCCCCCACCTCAAAATGTTAGCCAGCTGCGCTCGTTTCTAGGACTATTGAACTATTATGTAAAGTTTGTCCCACAGTTAGCCACACTGCTAAAACCACTTCACGAACTCCTTGGGCAGAACAAGACCTGGAAGTGGACTGAAGCCTGTAATGTTGCATTTAACAAGGCTAAGGATGCATTGCTAAATTCTGAAGTTCTAACGCACTTTGATTCATCCTTACCCCTACAATTGGCCTGCGATGCCTCCCCTTATGGAGTGGGAGCAGTCGTGTCACACATTATGCATTCAGGAGAAGAGAGACCTATTGCTTTTACTTCACGCACTCTAAGCAAAGCAGAAACAAACTATGCCCAAGTCGAACATGAGGCATTGGGGATCATTTTTGGAATTCGGAAGTTTCATCAGTACCTATTTGGGCAGAAGTTTACTCTTCTTACAGACCATCGACCTCTGACGTCAATTTTTGGACCCTACACAGGCATTCCCTCATTAGCTGCTAGTCGTATGCAACGTTGGGTATTGTTACTTTCAGCGCACACATATGAAATCAAATATTGGAAATCCACTCTGCACAGCAATGCAGATGGTCTCTCAAGGTTGCCTTTGCCAGTCAAACATCAAGATACTGCCCAAAGGGAAATCTTCTACTTTGAACACGTAGAGAATACACCCATCACTGCTACTCAGATAAAGAAGGCAACTCGTGTTGATCCAGTATTGTCCCAAGTTATGGACCTGGTGATGCCTGGAAAATCTCGACGAACCTCTCCGGTGTCTCCCGACTTTGTTACCTACATGTCCAGGAGGATGGCGTTATCGATCCAGTCTGGTTGTTTGTTGTGGGGGAGATGTGTCATTATCCCACCACCACTGAGATCACAGATGTTAGAACAGCTACATTCTGGTCACTGTAGAATAGTGCGATGAAGGAAATTGCACGAAGCTATTTTTGGTGGCCTGGATTGGACAGTGCTATTGAAGAGAAAGCAAGAGCTTGTATGTCATGTCAGGGTGTCAGGAATGCACCCCAGTGGGCACCCCTACATCGATGGGACTGGCCTGAAAACCCGTGGCAATGTATTCATGTTGACTTCGCTGGCCCCCTTGAAGCATGTTCTTGGCGGTAGTAGATGCCCATTCTAAATGGCCAGAAGCCTCTATAATGCAGTCCACTACTGCAGAGAGTACTATCCAAAAACTACGGGGACTCTTTAGTCATTTTGGTCTGCCAGAACAACTTGTTCTGAGTAACAACGGACCGCAGTTCGTCTCTCAGGAGTTTTGAAATTTTATGAAGGCAAATGGGATACACCACATCACTTCAGCACCATATCATCCATCCACCAATGGATTAGCTGAAAGATTTGTGCAGACAATGAAGCAAGCTTTGAAATCAGCAAGGGGACAACACTCCATTCAAAAGTGTCTGGACACCTTCTTACTGTCCTACAGAAACACACCTCATGCTACGACCAAGGCATCCCTGGCCTTTCTAATGATGGGACGACAGCTGCGCACTTGCTTTGATCTACTGAAACCTTCTGAACCCAGACAAATTGTGCAACGTCAGCAGCAATATCAAGTCATCAGACATGCACCCAGAGCAAAAGACAGAACGTTTAGCTCGGGACAGCCAGTTTTGGCTCGGAATTATACTTCTGGAGCTAAATGGGTCCCTGCTGTGATCATCACTCAAACAGGACCAGTTTCCTACACAGTCCGGACTGCAGAGAATCTCACCTGGCGGCATCATGTAGATCAGCTGTTGCCAGGTCATGCCAGTCCTCAGGACACGTCTTCAGTTGAGTTGTCTGACTTCACCTCTTCTGGCGAGACACCGAATCAAGAATCACCCTGTTCCTGACTGTTCTCCTCCATTACTGCCAGTGGCTGAGATACCCCCTTGCCCAGAACAAGCTGATACCACCGCCTCACCCGTTCGCGCTACGACCCCTGAGTTCATTGTCAGGGCTGCGCCCACGGTACTTTCGGGTGCAACAACACCAGGAGTTCGCTGCAATCCACCTCGAGACAGAAGACCGCCTGAATGGCTGGATCTTTAGCTAGGGCGAACCCACTGTTTTGGGGTACAATAATCCCTGGGGTGTAGCCAGGAATGGAGGCAGTCTACCCTCCTTCTCTAGTTTAGTGTTTGTTTTATTTAGGGGATGTTCTTATTAAGGGGGGAGGAATATGTTGTGTATTTGGTTGTTGTGGTAATAGCACCTTGTTGTTGCTATGGCAACTGAGTTAGATTATTAGGGGATAGCCCAGCCAGTTTTGGCAGGTTTGGTCAGTTCAGTGTGTGAAGAATAAAGTACTGCTTCCATAACTCTCAGCTCTCTGACTCAAATGATTTCTTCCTAAACCTGCTGCCCCTAGGATACAACAGGCATTACTACCAAAAGATGAAGATACAATGGAAAATAGAGAGTGTCTAAATGGTATAAAGTCTTGTTGCAAAATGACTGTTTTAAAGCCCTTGTATTGAAGTGAGTATAGCTAGAGTAGCAAAGATTCCTGACAGCTAGTAGCACTTACATTTTACAAAAATAGAGCCTAATCCTGCAAACACTTAAACATTAATAATTATATGCAAGTATACATACCCTCTTGCTTGATGAGGTACTGCAATATAATTGATATCTACATCTAGCTCTTGGGAATACACTGAAAGAAATGAGTAATTTCTACAACTTTTTTTCAATCTATTAATGACGTTAATTTCAGAAGTCCGTGTACCATTGGGACCTCTTCTGGTTTTCATTAGCCTATGATGCACATGTAAGCAGAGTCAGGATGAGCTCCACCCTGACATCTGGTGGGGAGTCATGGCAAAGCACGCCAGGGGCTGATCCAATTTGCATAGGCACACCCACCCTGCCTGGTACGAACCATAGTGACCCAAATGGGCATTTTGGGCTGCTGTAGGATCCCCAGTTTTCTGTATTGGGGCAGGAATTTCTGTTATTGGGGCAGGAAGAATAAACTGTTGTTATACTGCTTATGTAAATCATGGACAGTGGAACTGTACTTGGCCTTTTGTCATGTTAAAGGGGAACTTGCCATTAACTAAACAGCACTCACCAGCCAAGGGACATGGGTTCCAAAGCCCAGTGAATTGAGAGATGCTGGGGACAGGTATTAATGCCTGGTGGTGTAGGGCCCCTGTGAGGGTCTGAGACACCAATTGCAGCATCTCCTTCTCTCTCCACTGTGGAATATCAGAGCTAATGTTGAGTTCTAGAGAGTCTGGTTTCCAGCTGCTGAATTGAAATCACTCTGGGCTAATAGTGCAAATGAGCACTAGGGCTCCCCTAAACTACAAGCTGAAATCACTAAAGAGCTAAAAGCATTATGAGCTGAAATCACTGAGCTGAAATCACTGAGCACTGTGTTAAGTAGTGGGGGAGCCTGAAGATAAATTGCTGAGTGGCTGGTGGAGCAGTTAGCAAGACAGCTGATGGTGTGGCGCTGCTGGCAAAGCAGCGCAGTTCGTGAGGACAGTCGGAGCGGTGCTGCTGGCAGAGCGGCGCAGTTCGTGAGGACAGTCGGAGCGGTGCTGCTGGCAGAGCGGCGCAGTTCGTGAGGACAGTCGGAGCGGTGCTGCTGGCAGAGCGGAGCAGTTCGTGGTTGCAGTCGGAGCGGTGCTGCTGGCAGAGCGGAGCAGTTCGTGGTTGCAGTCGGAGCAGCTTGCAGGACGGCTGGTGGAGCGGCGCTGTTGGCGGGGCAGAGCAGTTCGTGGGGACAGCTGTAGCGGCTTGCGGGACAGCTGGCGGAGCAGAGCGGCCTGTGAGACAGCTGGCGGAGCAGAGCGAAGCCCCACGGAGGGTGAGGCAATCATCTTCACGCTACGTAAGGTGCCCCTTACCCCCCCCCCCCCTTCCCATTGCTGCCCAGGCGGGTGGCGTGTAGCACCCTGCAGATGAACTTTTGAACTCTGGGACTGGACTTTTGGGTTCTTGGACTTTTGGGGACTTTGGGTGACTTTTGGGCTGCTGGACTCAAGAACCCAAGGGACAGGGCATGGCCCAATTGGCTGTGGTGGGTCTCGCTCACAGTTTGGCTTATGGATCCTAGTTGCAATGTTTTCCCAATTTAAGGCTGGTATCGTTTACCTACTGATTAAAGATTCCTGTTACCCTGAGGCTCTGTGCTTACGAGAGGGGAAGTATTGCCTCTTTGAGGCGCCCAGGGGGTGTGTATAAGATTTTCCCAGGTTACTGGGTGGGGGCTCGAGCTGGTTTTGCATTGCATTGTTGAGAAGGGAACCCCTATGTACTGAACCTGGCCCTTGCTGCTGTCAACTTGTCCTGGCAGAAGGGTTACACACAACACTGCACAAGAAAAGAAACCCTGCAAAAGTTGAACAGCAGCAGCAGTGTTTTCAGCAGAAATAATAAAGTAAATTCTCACAGGATCCAAGGATTTTCTGTTTCAGCAGTTTCCCCATTTGTATATACCTTGAGTTCATAGTTTGAGTTTTATACAGTAACATAGCATATGTATTAAGTTGTGTATTCTGTATTACACTTTCAATATGTGTTAGTCTGATTTATATTTTATCATTACTGGAGTCCAAAATAAAAATTATATCAGGAAATGGTTGTACTATATACTTTAAGGCAGATTCTCAGCTGGTATAAATCAATAGTTCCATTGGAGCTTTTCCAAATTATACCTGCTGAAGAGCTATTCCTTTGTATTTATTGCAATATGTTGTATCAAGGTACATGAATTCTCCCATTTTTTCCAGTGTTATGGGAGTCTCCAACTCTCTTTCCCATACAATTTGTGTGGTTCTACTTTTGTATCTAGTACAATAATTGCATTATAAGCAGAAGAAACAAATTTAGGCCCAGATTTAGCAAATACGTATGCATGTGCTTGTACCTATTGGGTTCCGGGAAGTGGGCGGGCGGAAGCCCGCCCACTGCTAAAGGACCCCCCCTAGTTTAAGGGGAGGATCCACAGGACCTGGAATCCAAATGAGTCCGGGGGACAACTAATGAAATAACAGGGTCAGGGGTGCGGTCACAGGGTTAAAAGAAGGGAGCCTGATGGGGACACCGAGCAGAGAACCCCGGACAGCGCCCACTGCTCCTCAAAGGCGTCAAGGGAGCCAGCGGACGCCGCCCAGAGGAACTCTGCTCAGATGCGTGATCGGACAAGGGATGCATGTGCTTGTAGCGGGGTGGATACCCGCTCCTGCCCTGAGGGGTTGGAAAGAGCCCTGGGAGAGGGCTGGGGCTGAAAGCTGGGCTGATTCAAAGCAGCCACAGCTGGGGCCAGTTTAATCAAGGCCCAGCTGGCCCTTATAAGAGGGAAGTGGGCCTGGAGCAACGACACTCTCTCTTTGTCTTTAGAGAGGGAAGGGCTTGGCTGCAGGGACCTAAGCCGGTACCTAGGGTGGAGCAGGGCTGGGGAAGGCCTGGGGAGCTCCGGCCTGAGAGAACCCCAGGCTGTGGCCTAGGGTTAGGCCCAACTAGGTACTGGGGTTGCGGGGGCAGCCCACGGGTAGGCTGAGGCAGCAGGTCCAAACCCCCTTTGCCTGTGATGAGTGGCTTATACTGCAGTCTGCCCCAGGACGTGGGGGCTAGCTGGTGACTGGCAGTAGCCTACGACTGAGGCGAGGTGGGGATAGTGGGTTGGGGATTCCCCTGGGGAGGGGAGACCCAGATCTAGGGGTACTGCCAGGAGGCAGCACCCCAGTTAAAAGGGCACTGGGTCCTGGGAGGGACACGGGGCCAGAGTGGTCAGGCGGATCACTGGCCTGCAGAGGGCGCTCCAGAGGCTGGTGAGTTAATTCCTTGGAGAAACCAGCAGGAGGCGCTGTGGTGGTGAGTCGGAACCCTGTCACAGTGCTTTAAAAAAAATGAATGGGACTACTCATACTAAACATGTATATGTGTGTGCTTTGTTTAGTATATGTGTAAAGTGCATGCAAAATCAGAGCCTTACTTGCAACCGGTGTATTTCACACAGTATTCCCTCCAATTAGTAATGGGTGATATATTCAGATCTCTTTGAACGGACATGACTCAATGCATATTTGTGAGAGAGGGAAAAACAGATCTTTATTTACATATAGGATTTAATAGCTGAATTTAGAGTTAATCTATAAAATAAACACCCACCTTTCAATTTTTTAAAGTCTGAATTAGTGCTCCCTAAAGGGGTTTCTGGAGGCCATTCTAGCATGTCCATTGTATTTCCAACTTTTTCATATTTATTAGAAAATGCCTACACATGGCTTATTATGGGACTCTTTAAATCTATATATCCAATTAATTTTCATTCTTCCAGGGGCTTTATCCTACTGACTCTTGTAAATTTTGAATTAGGCCCCTTGTATAGCAGACCCTGCTGGCTCTGTAATAGCTACAAAGTCTAGTATCTTAATATCTCACTCTGGTCATTATTTTCTATTTAAATACATAGACAAATACATGTTAATTTTTAATAGAATCCAGAAATACCTGGGATAACTTGAAACACAAATAGGAAACATGACTAAATACACATTTAATATATTGGGGGCCCAATTCATTTCTTATTCCAGAGGTATTCTCAGTCATCAATGGTGTTATTCTAGTGTAAGACTAGAGTAACAGTATTGAATCAGACTCAGTGTTTGTAATCACAAAAGGATAAAGACAAATTGTGCAACTAAGTTACAAATTTTGTCCAGCAAAGGTACATAATTCACTTTAACTCCATTTTATGAAAAATATTCACCTCTAAGAGGTGACTATTTTAATTTGTATTCGCTTCAGTGGCATTGTCATCCCAAGTTTGTTTTATACTCCAATAACCTTTTTACGTTTTCTGAAAATGCAACAAGTAGGGTAGAGTAGGACCTACTCAAATTAGGATGTCATCTGTATGCAGTGACATTTTGTGTTATATTAATTGATATTCCTGGTGCTGGATGACATCTATTAGTTGGGCAAAGAGTTCTAAGATAACAGGAAAGTAATTCAGGAAAGAGGTGGGTAAATGGTCCGTTAAGCCTGGTCCCTCTTCCTAACTGTAAACAGGGTGACACTCCTTTTGGTTCCAGTTTAGTCCTAGGTTTGATATATTAATTTAATCTATTGCTGTTGAAAGCAAAACTCACTCAGCGCTCTCAAAGGCCTTCATGGCATCAACTTGTTTGATGTTTCCAAATCTTCAGTTAGTCATTTAATGTTATCTAATTATCCTTGCTACACAGCCTGTCTGATCCACATATACAAATTTAGCCCAAAGCAAAAATCTTTCACGGTGGTGGTTAAATTTTGATAATGTTTTCAATAAAAAAAGTTAATCACAAACTTTGAGTTTTTTCAAAAAATAAGTTTTCCCCTTTTGAGGAGCTCTAGTCCTCTCCTTTGAGATGAAATAAAAGCAAGAAAAGACCCCCACAAAAAATAAAAACCCAACCAAAAAATAAGTCTTCCATGAGCTAGTCCCTCAGTCCTCATTTGCACACCATCAATAATTTCACCACACAGTAAATGGGATTTTATTTATTCCTTTGTGACAGGGATCAAGCCAGTCTTCAACCCTTGACTGCTGGGCTGGCCACACATCCCCTCCAGGTGGCTTAGTTGACAGGCAGGAAAGCCAGTGTTCTCCCAACGCCGTAATGCATTAAGCAACAGTTCACTCTAGCCTCCAATTCTTTCCCCTGGGGTTACTTCCTACACTGCTTGGCTTGCCTACTGCTTCAGTCTTTGCTCCAGCTCTTCCACAGGCTGCTTCTGCTGAGGGTAAATAAATAAAAGAGAAAAAAAACCCAGACTGAGCTAAGCATCTTGGCTCAGCAGTATAGCCCATGGTAGGATTGCAATAGCCATTCTCCCTAACCACTTAGTCCTGGGAGCTGCTCAGCTCTGCTGCTTTCTCTCAGCTGGGGCATAGAAGAACAGCTCACTTGCTGCTTCCCACCGGCCAAGCCCAATAGGTTTGCTCTTTAGGCTTAAATACCTGCCTTAATGAGCCCAGGTGGAAACTCTTTCCTTGATTAGCACACAAAGCAGGATCTGTGGAATAGGGCAGGTGCTTTGCTTGGCTCTTTTTGTGGGAAATTAATCCCCCCCCCCCTTTTACTAATCCTGTATGGGGGGAGGTACAGTCATTCGATCAAAGTAATCTTATCTATCTATCTATCTCATTTAGGGCCATCCTAGAAGGGTGTGGGGCCCAGGCAGAAGTGATGAATCTGTCACTCCCCAGACCAATATGGCACTTTCTGGAATGACCACGCCCAGTGCCGGCCAATCACATGAGCAGCCCACAGGTCCCCACAAACTGTGGGGCCCAGAGTGGTGGTCTGGATTCGCTGTACCCAAGGGATGGCTCTTATCTCATGTATCCTCCTAAAAGTGCTTCTAGGTAAGTTAAGGGCAACTCTACCCTATTAACATTCATTTCTTCAGTTTAATGTTCTTGTTGTTTTTTTGAATACTTTATTTTATGTCTGCTTTACTTAATCCTAGTTGGAACATAAACAAATTTTTATTAAGAACATAAGAATGGCCATACTGGGTCAGACCAAAGGTCCATCCAGCCCAGTATCCTGTCTGCCGACAGTGGCCAATGCCAGGTGTCCCAGTGGGGGTAAACCTAACAGGTAATGATCAAGTGATCTCTCTCCTGCCATCTATCTCCACCCTCTGACAAACAGAGGCCAGGGACACCATTCCTTACCCATCCTGGCTAATAGCCATTAATGGATTTAACCTCCATGAATTTATCTAGTTCTCTTTTTTAAACCCTGTTATAGTCCTAGCCTTCAGAACCTCCTCAGGCAAGGAGTTCCACGGTTGACTGTGTGCTGTGTGAAGAAGAACTTCCTTTTATTTGTTTTAAACCTGCTGCCCATTAATTTCATTTGGTGGCCCCTAGTTCTTATATTATGGAAACAAGCAAATAACTTTTCCTTATTCACTTTCTCCATACCACTCATGATTTTATATACCTCTATCATATCCTCCCTTAGTCTCCTCTTTTCCAAGCTGAAAAGTCCTAGCCCAGTGGTCCCCAATGCAGTGCCCGCGGGCGCCATGGCACCCACCGGGGCATTTATGGGCGCCCACCCACCAACTAGTGCCCAGAAGGGGGGAGAGAAGCTGCTGCCCCGGCCTGCTGGGGACAGAGAACTCCGGGGCTGCGGGCGCCAGTGTTCTCTGTCCCTGGCAGGCCTGGGCAGCGCGGAGAGAAGCCGCAGCCCCGTGCCTGCCAGGGACAGAGAACTCCAGGGATGCGGGTGCCGGTGTTCTCTGTCCCTGGCAGGCGTGGGGCCGTGGTTTTTCTCCATGCTGCTGCATGGCCCCGTGCCTGCCGGAGACAAAGAACTCCGGGGCTGCAGGCTGCGGGCGCCGGTGATCTTTGTCCCCGGCAAGCACAGGGCCGCGGCTTCTCTCTGCGCTGCCCTGTGCCTGCCGGGGACAGAGAACTCCGGGGCTGCAGGTGCCGGTGTTCTCTGTCCCCGGCAGGCGCGGGGCCGCGGCTTCCCTCTCCGCTGCCCAGAACTGTGCCCCCCCCCCCCCAAAAAAAAGGTAAATAAAAAAGAGCAAATTCTCATGGTAAGATGAAAGAATAATTGCCGAATAATTTAATTAATACCTTTTACATGTAAAATTACCTTTTTTAATCTTATGGATTCATATATTATGTAATATTAAATATGATGGTTTTCAAAATACAAAATAAGTCTTGAAAAATTGTTGGCGCCCGCCACACTCTTCTGAAAACATGAATGTGCTCTTGGCCACAAAAAGGTTGGGGACCACTGTCCTAGCCTCTTTAACCTCTCATCATATGGGACCCGTTCCAAACCCCTAATCATTTTAGTTGCTCTTCTCTGAACCTTTTCTAATGCCAGTATATCTTTTCTGAGATGAGACCACATCTGTACGCAGTATTCAAGATGTGGGCATACCATGGATTTATATAAGGGTAATAAGATATTCTCTGTCTTATTCTCTATCCCTTTTTTAATGATTTCTAACATCCTGTTTGCTTTTTTGACTGCTGCTGCACACTGTGTGGATGTCTTCAAAGAACTATCCAAGATGACTCCAAAATCTCTTTCCTGATTACTTGTAGCTAAGTTAGCCCCTGTCATATTGTATGTATAGCTAGGGTTTTTTCCAATGGGCATTACTTTACATTTATCCACATTAAATTTCATTTGCCATTTTGTTGCCCAATCACTTAGTTTTGTGAGATCTCTTTGAAGTTCTTCACAGTCTGCTTTGGTCTTAACTATCTTGAGCAGTTTAGTATCGTCTGCAAACTTTGCCACCTCATTGTTTACCTCTTTCTCCAGATCATTTCTGAATAAGTTGAATAGGATTAGTCCTAGCACTGACCCTTGGGGAACACCACTAGTTACCCCTCTCCATTCTGAAAATTTACCATTTATTCCTACCCTTTGTTCCCTGTCTTTTAACCAGTTCTCAGTCCATGCACGGATATTCCCTCTTGTCCCATGACAACTTAATTTATGCAAGAGCCTTTGGTGAGGGATCTTGTCAAAGGCTTTCTGGAAATCTAAGTACACTATGTCCACTGGATCCCCCTTCTCCACATGTTTGTTGACCCCTTCAAAGAACTCTAATAGATTAGTAAGACATGATTTCCCTTTACAGAAACCATGTTGACTTTTGCCCAACAATTTATGTTCTTCTGTGTCTGACAATTTTACTCTTTACTGTTGTTTCAACTAATTTGCCCGGTACTGACGTTAGACTTACTGGTCTGTAATTGCCAGGATCACCTCTAGAGCCCTTTTAAAATATTGGTGTTACATTAACTATCTTCCAGTCATTGGGTACAGAAGCTGATTTAAAGGACAGGTTACAAACCATAGTTAATGGTTCCGCAATTTCACATTTGAGTTCTTTCAGAACCTTTGGGTGAATGCCATCTGGTCCCGGTGACTTGTTACTGTTAAGTTTATCAATTAATTCCAAAACCTCCTCTAACAACACTTCAATTTGTGACAAGTCCTCAGATTTGTCACCTACAAAGGACGGCTTAGGTTTGGGAATCTCCCTAACATGCTCATCCGTGAAGACTGAAGCAAAGAATTCATTCTGTCCTCCATTGTCATTTTTCCACAATGAAATTATTTTATGACAAAGTATAATGTTGTTTAGCTAACATTTTTGTTAGCAAGGAAGTAATGGGTTATTACTCCTCATAACAGCATTCTCTACAGGTCTCAGATGTTTTTGCCTGTGCACATCTGTTTTAGTGCTGTAAGCTTTTTTCTGGAATGTGTTTTGCATACCTTTCAAATGCTTGACCAGATAATGGATTGCTTCAGTCAGTTTTATTTGTATTTGTACTGGTCATGGTATAAAATATAATTAATAGAAAAGTCAGTTGGGAATTTTTGCTCACCCTTTCTCATAATATAAGAACAAGGGGACATTCACTCCATTGAAAGGTGGTGAATTTAAAACCTATAAAAGGTAATATCTGTGCCCACATACTCCCTCCCTCTTTCCACACACAGTATGTCAGATCTTATGCCAGGCATTGTCCGGTAGATGTGCATGGTTTTCTGCAGACAAATCTAGGACCAGGTCCATAACCCAAAGAGCTGACAGTTTAAAGCCTCAGTCCTGCAACTGGGTTTCCATGAAGACCCATCTGGCATAAAGAGTGTAAGTGGGGAAAAAAGGGTCCATGCTAGCAGATCTCATTGCCGGATCAGAGCCTACATTCAGTAATAAGTTTTAGCCGGAGTCTCAGTAAGCATGTCCCTGCTGTTCTCTGCTTTAATGATGGTTAATTTAATAAACACATTTACAATCCTTAAGACAATATGTACCAGCTAGAACTACCCTCAAAGCAGGGAAAGGCCTAGCCTTAACTAGCTGGGATGTATTCTCTCTCTGTTCTCCTTTTAAAGTGAACATGAATGTGTGAGATGCTGCAGGAAAGAACTGGGACTGAGGGGAGAAGCTGACTTAGTAGCCCAGAGCTTTTGATTGCTCCTGTTCTACTGCTAAAACTCCACTGTTTACAGATGTCATTAAGCTGCTTGCGTGCTGTGCTGACAATGTACCATTGTTTGTTTTAAATGTGGTGTCCATGGCGGTGAGGACACTGTGTAGTCACCTGTGATGTGTGTGAAAGGGTGCCGCTAATACTGTTCATTCCCCACACCTGGAGGATCTCTTTGCATGATCTTTTTTTTTTTCAGACCCACTTCCCCCTCCCTCAACTTTCTGTACTGTGGCCACTAAGCCTTCCCTGTGCCCAGAGCCCTGCTTCCTGGCCACTGTGCAGCTGCTCCATGCCACCTGCTTCAACATATGTAGATTCTTAAAGGGGCAACATGCAAAGAGTTGTCAGCTGGGCTGAAGATCTCTTCCCGATACAATAATCCGTGCGTGGGGACAGTCTTTCCAAGCCTCTAATCCAAATGAGAACACCTTATTCTGTCCCTCTGATCCCTTGTCTCTCCCCTCAGAAGCAGCATGGAGGTTTCAATAGCCTTCATGAGGGAGACATATGGCTGTGTCACAGCTCAGGGAAACTGCACCCGTATTTCCTCTCAATGGTTTAGCATAGCACCCCCACCCTAACCCGGGCAGGCTTTTGGCTCCCCTGGCCCTCTGCCTCTCTTGGGTGGAGAGACACCCCCGTCAGAAGGGAAAAAAGACGTATCTCCAAGCTGAACAGTTCTCTGCCTTTGTTGTGTTATTCCCAGCAAAAGTCAGGCTGCCTCAGCAGACCTGCTTGCTTTCTCTTCAGAGACTAGTAACTGTGTAACTGCCCATAGTTAAGCTACCACACAGCTCTTTCTGTGCAACTTTCTTTATTCTTAGAGCTGGTCTACACTGGGGCTGGGGATCGATCTAGGAAACGCAGCTTCAGCTACGAGAATAGCGTAGCTGAAGTCGATGTTTCTAGATCGAACTAAGTTTACTTACTGCGGGTCCACCCGGTGCAGGCAGGCTCCCCCGTTGACAGCGCTTCCTCCTCTCGCCAAGCAGGAGTTCCGCAGTCGACGGGGGAGCGCTTCTGGGATCGATTTATCGCGTCCAGATGAGATGCGATAAATCGATCCCAGAAGATCGATCTCTACCCGTCTAATCGGGTGGGTAGTGTGGACCTACCCTTAGGGGGAAAGTGTTACAGAGAAAACACATTAGAAACAATAGAAGAACTTATTAGCATGTGTGTAAGTTTACCAGAGATCACCAGGGGTTCTGTCAGATGATTAGTCCTTAAAACCGCACAAAGGAGTCTCTCCTATGGACACAAGTTCATAACAGCCTCAGTTCAGAACTAACACACTCATTAAGAGCTTAGTCTACCCTTTATACAGTGTAGGAGTCTTTGATTTGGAGTTTCCATGGTCAGGTAATCAATACAATGGGTTTTTCTCCCAGGGTGCAGCTTCAAAAGGAGTTCCAAGGACATCGGGAGCCCTCTTCACACATATTGTCCCAGACAGTTCTTTGAAGTTCCTAACATTTCGCCCAGGTTTACATTAGTCAGTCACCTAGAAAAGTTACATACAATCCTACAATAACTGAAACAATTGCATTTTTCATACAATGGGCTCCAAAGATATTAAACTTATTGAATTAAGATTTATGCAGGAAATTGCAGGAAATTGCCCTCTGTCACGGAGGAGATTCACACAGGCTCTGTATTTGCAGGAACTCCCTGTCCCCTGCAGAATATTTTCCATTCCTTCCATGGTGATCTGAGATGTAATCCTGAGATGTAATCAAACTGATGTAGCATCTGCTAGGAAAGATTAAAGGACCTACATGCTCTTTACTCCCTCAGAACACAGGGTCAATATTTGGTGCTCTATTTTATTCCACCTGATATTTATCATACACTTTGGTTTTGATGTAAAGCAAATGGAGTCACAGCAAAAAGGAGAGAGTGGGAGCTGAAGGACCATAATGGGGAGAGAGGAATCCGCACTGTTGTTCTGGTGAATGGGATAGGGAACCTGGACATACATTGTCCACATGGTATTTCTACTGCACACTCACTTAGTGGTTCTGTCCATAGAAATAAAATATAGGTGGAACAGTGCTGACCTTTTGTACAAATATTGCCCAGGGTTGTTAGGAGCCTTTGAGTAGAGTCTGCAATTCCCCAGTACATTCATCATTGAAATATGAGTCAAGCAACCTCGAAATAGAAATGTCCCTCTCAAAAATAGAGAAAGTTGTGGGAGCTAAAAAGCTGGAGTCCTAAGAATATGCAAAGGACCATTTCTTCGTGATCATCTAATAGCTTTTCCATATTAAGAATATATCAGACCAGTGGACATGTGCTTTTTATTTGATGGGTGTATCTGACACAGATTGATTTGCTCATAAAGCAATGGAATCAGAGTTTTAAAAAAAAATCACTGTATTGTTTACCTCTAAGTTTCCCTGCTCTATCAGTAGCTGCTCCATTATGTGAGCTTTAACAGGTTCTGTCTGGATGAGTCTCTGATCTGGATGGAAAGCTTTTGAAATCCCCCCAGTTTGGCCAGATGGCTTTGATACCCACTGACCCTGAGAACAGTGTGGGTGCAGACAGATTTTGGCTGCTGTTTCTGGAGCTGGTAGCTGGTGTGATTAGCTTCAAGAGAAGGCTTCCTGAGCTTAGGCCAGCAAGTTTCAGGATGGGTGACAGAATTCCCTATCTGAGGGATACCTTGATGACTGCGGTCAGTTGTGGGGTGAGCCTTCGCTAGTGTAGAGTTCCATTTCCCTGCTTGTAGCATGGACTTACCTTGATGGCTTCAAAACCTCTGTTTATAAAATTAGATCAAACTTCTGTGATCACTTCTGCTTTCCTGATGCTTTCTAGTCTGATTTGGGTGCCTTGGGACTGGGGAGACGGCTGTGAATTTGATCAATGCCCAAGCTCTTCCCCCATTCCTGATTTAGGGGGAAACCATGTGAGAGCAGAGGAAAAAGCATTCTCAGAGGAGAGGACCTGGCTAGGGAACAATCTTCCAGAGGATATCAGGCAAATCCAGAGTCTGATCATCTTTTTGAAAGAGCTGCTCTACCATAAATCATGCTCACATGAACAGCTCCTTCTAGTACCAGCCCCCAACACTGCCCCCTCAAACAACCAAACTAATAAAAGACCTGCTCCCTGAGGATTTTGACCCCAAAAGAGGACAAATGAAGTCCACTAGGAATTTCAGTATTGTTATTGATTTTTATGTGAAGGCGATTGGATATTGCAGTGATGGGTGGCAGCAGGAAACCCTAAGGCTATGTCTACACTGCAGCTGGAGATGTACCCGTGTTAGCTTTAATCTAGCTAGCCTGCTAAAAATAGCACTGAGGATGTGGACAGTGAAGGCTAGCAATGCAAGTACATACCAGAGGGGAGGGAGAGAGGGGAACATGCAGGCTTGAACAGCTTATGCTGAAGCCCATGCTGCCCTGTCCTTACTGCTATTTTAGTATGCTAACTTGATTAAACCTAACATGGGTACTTCTATGCGAGCTGAAAATTACACCCCTCCAGTTGCACTGTGGACACAGCCTAAGAAGGACAGCTAAGAGAGAGAATCTCTCACGGTAGGAGGGAGTCAGATCCCCCAGTAAGGGGAGACAGTCTCCCTTAATTAGATGTTCTGTTATTAACATGGTAGAATGAACTCCCATGGTAGCTTTGAACAGCCTTCCATTCGTTACAATTAAGGAAAGACTTGTCTGCTGAGTATAATGTGTGACCCGAATATTGCATGGCTTGTACTTTATGAATGAGTCCTAAGACATGTTTATCAGACATAGGAAATAAAGTATAACCCAGCTACAAAGGATTGATAACATATCTGTAAATACTGATTTTCAAATATATTTTTTCTATATTTGGGTTAGCCGAACTAAGCAAATAGGATTTTTTTGGACAAAATAATATTTATATTAACTCTGCCAGAATACGTGGATTGACTTTATACTGTAGCTGACATGGAATTATTTCTCTATTTTTTTTTAAATAGTGCACAGTGGACCTCATGCACCCACACAGAGAGAACAGGGTCTGATATATTGGCTAGTCAAGAGGATTATAAAATCCAGTGAGTTTTTCTAGTCCTTAGGAGCCCTGTCAAAGGGCACATCTGCCCTGTGGCACCCCGTACTGGACAGCATGACTCTGTAGTGGCCCTGCCTCCATTTCCCCCTTCTAGAGGCTCCTTAAATAAAGTCCACACAGGCTTTTTGTCCAGTAATGCCCTTTCTCCCAGAGTCTAATTTATTGGCATAAAACACAAAACAATGCTCAGTCCTGGGCCTTCTCTTCTCTTTGCTAAGTCTGCTGTCCCTAGATCTCAGCCTTCTTCAGCCCTCTGCTCTGGCTTTCTGGACCAAACCCTTCCCCCTGGTCAAAGGGTCTTCCAAGAGATGTATAACTCCCGCTCACCCCAGCTCTTCTAAAATCTCTGCTGCAGCTTCCTTTGGTTGTCTCCTCCTCAGGATCCCTGCTCTCTGCAGCTTCCTGCTGCTCTTATAAGGGAGTCACCAGATCTCTACTCAGAGAGGCAGGTCACCCTGTTATAAACCACCATATTTTAATACACTTTGAGATTCTTTTTTAGGTAAGGGTGAGCTGAAGGTGACTTTAAGCAGGCAGTTCTGTATTATTCATGGATTCCAGATAAATGAGTGAACTTTAATGGTATCAGTGGAATTTGGTTTTAGCAATATCAGCTTATTGTCACCACATAGCTATCACCATCAATATCAAATAACAAAAGCCAGTTCTTAATGGGGCTGAGTTGTTTACCCTCATTTGTACTGATCAGTGAGCATTTTAGGAACAGAGAAGAAGGAACACATTTTGATTACTTTTTCCCGTGATGTTTTTGAACATAGGAAAGGATTTCACACATCTCTGAGCGAGACCCTGCAGCAGGAATTCTTTCAGAACAAATTAGAGCAGGACGAAGTTGCCTTTGAAATGCTGAGATCACTGAACTTTCTACCGAGTTATAAATGGGCCATTTATAGCTTGATAGATCTTATGGCGTATGTGGACTATTGTGATTCTCTAGGCTGGCCTTCTGCATAAAACCATGCAAAAACATACATTACAAGGAGGAGGGAGAAAAATTGTTGTTCTTAACCTCTGAGGATAGGACAAGAAGCAATGGGCTTAAATCGCAGCAATGGATGGTTTAGGTTGGACATTAGGAAAAAATTCCTAACTGTCAGGGTGGTTAAGCACTGGAATAAATTGCCTAGGGAGGTTGTGGAATCTCCATCATTGGAGATTTTTAAGAGCAGGTTACACAAACATCTGTCAGGAATGATCTAGCTAATACTTAGTCCTGCCATGAGTGCAGGGGACTGGACTAGATGACCTCTCAAGGTCCCATCCAGTCCTATGATTCTATGGCACAGGCCATAGAATCTCATCCATTCTTCTCTATTTAACTACATTTAATACTGAAAAGTACAGCTAAATATTAAAAGCCAGATCCTGCAAAGATGTATGTACCTACTTAGCATTATGCACTATGAGTGGTCCTATTGATTTCCATGGAAGTACTGCTCCCACTGCATAAAGTTAAGCATGTGTGTATGTCTTTGCAGGACAGGGG
Source organism: Chelydra serpentina (assembly GCA_037349315.1). Classification (NCBI taxonomy): domain Eukaryota; kingdom Metazoa; phylum Chordata; order Testudines; family Chelydridae; genus Chelydra; species Chelydra serpentina. The sequence continues at coordinate 5,066,726 of JBAIAC010000023.1, forward strand.
CCTAAGATTGTGGTATATGTTAGCAGGAAACTCCAGCACTCAGAGGACCCCGTTTTTTTTTCAAAACTTGGCTGTTGGGCCAATCCCTAGAGGCAAATCGCATTTTCTATCAGCACACTCTAGAGCAGTGGTTCTCAAACTTTTGTACTGGTGACCCCTTTGAAATAGCAAGCCTCTGAGTGCAACCCCCCTTATAAATTAAAAACACTTTATATATATATATATTTAACACCATTATAAATGCTGGCTGCAAAGCGGGGATTGGGGTGGAGGCTGACAGCTTGCGACCCCCCATGTAATAACCTCACTACCCCCTGAGGGGTCCCGACCCCCAGTTTGAGAACCCCTGCTCTAGAGTGAGAAGACACACACATCACGAGCCCAGATCATGTAATGCTTATTTTAGATACATTAATTTTCAAGCCTGAGTTAGTCTGTGCTCAATTATTTCCTTCCCAATTGCCATTTTTTCACTCAAGTGGCTCAGCTAAGAAACAGCCTGCAGCATTGCAAAAATTTCAGACAAAACATATGGGTCACCCACCTGGGGACTGCCTGATGTTTGAGCTCTTGAAGCCTCTGGATGGAATCTAAATCCATCTGCCACTTTGACATAGGCACAGAATTTGAAATGCAACCTTCGGGTGATTAGGACTTCCAGCGGGAGAAGAGCAGCACTTAATTTATAATGACAGCGGTGCCAGGGCTCAAGCAATTAGGTGCTGGGGCTCAAGCAAGTTTTTTACATTGATAGCTGATGCAGCAAGCCCAGAGGTGCTGGGGCTATGGACTGCCAAGCCTAGAGGTGCCAGGGCTCATCCCTGGCAAACGTTGGCACAAATTAAGCACTTGGAGAAGAGGATTTTCTGCATCCCATCAGAACTACTGTCTCCATGGGTCCCAGTATCAGTGGAAGTGGAAGGTTCACCACAGAGGCCTTTCCCACTGAGGGTCTGTCTACATGAGGGATTACTGCATAGCAATCCAGGGTTTGGCTAGCTTGCCACATAGTAACTCACCATGTGGATACTGCTGCAGCTCACTGAACATCCTGAGGTGTGGCACTCAAATACTTTCATTGCAGGTAGCAGCATGCACCTGATTGAGTTACTACATGGCAAGCTACAGCACGGTAGAGTCATACCCTCACTTGCTACGCAGCAACTTGCCATGTAGACAAGTCCTAAGCTCCACTCTGAATAACACAGCTCCTAAAGGAGTGAGCAGCATTTGCAGGGACACTAAGAACTTCAGGAAATAATTTAGAGACTATCAACAGGAATCAGCAGCCTCTTTCATAAAGATCAGAGAGACCAGTTTCACACTTCACAGATGAAACTGGCAAAACTGGCTGAGAAGACTGAGTAGGCAGAAGAGAGATTGGTGAGAGAGTATAGGGGAATAACCAGGGACCCTAATTTATCTCTTAGAAAAGAAAAATCAAAGTGTTAGCTATGATGCCTTAAAAGATGTGTGGAGAAATCAACATAAGGATATTGAGCAGGCGTGGAAATACAGAGGGGGAAAAAACCCTGGCTAGGTTTATATATGTGTAAATTATTGAACAAATCTCTGGACCTTGATAAAATGTTCTTTTAAACAAGGAAATGGCCCAGAGAGATCTTCCACAAATGACGAGGGATCCTGGTTGAATATATTCTCAGCAAACTGTTGATCTCTGTAATATTCTCCAAAAAGGAAATCATATGATTCTAAGCTTGCCATTTCAAATGGAAATGAATATGGCAAAGGGTTAACAAATAAGAGAACTGTATTTTAAAGTACTCTTCGGCTGTATCTTTTACCAGCCTCCTTGTCTGTATGTTGTTTACTTAGGCCTGCATAGGGAGCCACACAAGCTCCCACGGGGATGTACATCCCCACCTACTATGCGCTCTATCTGGATTGCCAACCCCAAATGTACAAAAATCATGAGATTGCCCTCAAAATCGTGAGTTTAAAAACACTGATAACAAAAAGTGCAGTTGCTTTTCTTTGCCTTCTGGTTTCTGTGTCTTTAGGGCTTTTCTCTATAACTGTGAGGACTAGGAACTTTTTTTTAAACAACGGAAAGCTGAGATTCTCATGTTATCTTCTGACTCCAAGAGATGGGGCTTTAAGAAAAACACCAAATATTGCAGGACCCACATGGGCAACACTGCTTTGTCATGAGCAGTGTCTTATGTGTCCCAGTCTTGCCTAAAGTGTCTAGTGATAGGAAAATTCTCTTTCTTTTTATTTAGATCATGCCTGATGTTAAAAAACTAAACACGATGTTTCAGTAATTCATTCCTGGAAATAGTTTGTGGCAATGGAAAGAGAAGGGTATTTGTTTTATAATGAGTTCCTGATTGCAAATAAGGCTAAAATAGCTATGCTGTGACCCCTCCCCCCCTCCACTTCTCATTGTGGTTGATGGGGGAAAGGTTGTGTGGGAAGGCACACCATAACTTCTGTATGTGTGATCATTGTGATGATGAATGAGCAGGTGGTAGTGGCATCTTGTGACACCACAAGGAAAAATACAATAGAGAATCAGTCATAAAAATCAGTTTAATCTAATCTGAGATTACAATCACTAACATGCTTTAATCATAAACTACTGCAAGGGGATACTATATGCCTAGTTAAGGTTGTTTAGATGTCCTCATTTTGGACTTCTGTACCTTAACATGTATGGGTTTCATTTGTTTAGCATTGACTCTGAATACCCTGGGTTTATTTATCATGCTTGTTTCTGGGATTATTACAGCATTATTACAACAAAGGTACTTTACCCTAAAATACTGATATATACTCTCAGCCATAACTCCATCTTTACCATAGTTTTTCTTTGTGAGCAATAAAGGAGAACATAGATTCTAACGTTACCATTGTAACGGGGTCCTGTAAGTGCAGCTCAACACAGCTGTTACAAGCAGGTGGACCCTGGAAGGAATTTTAGGACAGCAATCTCCAGATGGAACACATGCTGGAGAAGGGTCATGTGAGTGAGGATCACACCTTCTGGAGATGCGAGGCAAAGCTCTTGATACTATCAGAGAAATACAAAGATTAGAGAGAGAGAGAGACTTTATAGTAACTCTGGAAGTAGGTACATTGGCAAATGTAGGTACTTATTCTGGTCAGAAGTCAACAGAGTCGTGAGGTAGATACTGAGGTGTGGCCACTTACGTGAAGGGAAAAGTTACTGTGAAGTCCTGGAGAAAGACCAAAAGAGTTAGTGAGTCCTGGGACACTCTGCCTTTGAGTTGGACTGTAAATTCACAGCCATCAATCCAGACCCCAGAAAGGGAGATCTTGATTTTCAACCTGACTTGTGTGATTGCTAGAAGGAGAAAAGGAGGCAGCAGTGCACCCAGAGAGTGAAAGGATGGTGGGAGATACAATGATCTCTAAAGCCTGCTAACCTGGCATAATCCAGAAGGACTCATGTAAAAGATGTTGTTAGCCTTGGAGAACTTAAAACACATGCAAAAAGGATAAGTTAGGTAGTAAAAAACTGAAATTATCTTATTCTTTAATGGAAAGCTCTATGAATCTGTGTTATGTGCTCAGTGGATGGAGAGAGCTAAGGTCATTGCACAGAGAGTTCTATTACTTTCTGTGCCCTTTGAGCATTCTAGAAAAGAACTTCTGCAACAATGTTAGAAGCTTGGAAAGTATTTGAGAGGGTGTATTAATAGACCTTGCCTTGGGTAAGGAATAACAGTGGACAGTTAAGTATATTCAACGAATGCTCTCAGTTAAGGAGTTAGAATCCAACAATAAACAAACTTGGTCATGTGAAATGCCAAGAGTTAAAATAGCGGAAAGACTTGAATACTTTCTTTAAAGGAAAACAAGGAGGCAAGCAATGCTGCTTATCAAAGAGAGCTTACTATGAAATACAGCCAGTAAAGAGCTCTTCAGTTAAGAAACCACGATCCTTTGCATGACCTAATAGGCCAATGAATAAACCTGAAGTGAGCGCTGAAGTTCTTATACACTCTAGCCAAACATTCTGTAGTGGAACAGAAGTTACATGCAATGTGGGACATTGTGTTGGAAGGATTAGATTTTTATTGGTCAATGTCAGTAAATGTTGATTTCACCATACACACACAAACCAACAAAATATCTCCATCAATAACAACTGAAATTTACAGCTAGGCATAGTAAGAAAAATACTGCTTGAAAAATCTTGAGTGCTAGATTTAAGGATGTTGCTTTGTATGTTTTGACATGTAATTGTTGACAAGTTGTGTTTTAATGGTTATAAATAATTAATTTTTTGAATCTTACTATCTACTGTCATTAAATAATTGTGTGACCCCCTCATAATTTCTCACAAGTGTGTAAATTTAAACAATAAAAATAGAAAAAATGCTTAAAATAAATATCAACATTATCTATTATATTATAAAAAAGAAAATTAAATTCTGCCAAGCTTGACATACATTACAAAGAACAAGTCAGCAATCTTTTGCCAAAGTAGTTTTTCAATGGAGAATGTCAGCTATGACAAAACGTTTGTTGAGGAGATTTCTCAGGAGCAGGATGGAATCTCTGGGACATGAGACAAAGACTGAGCCAAAGCAGGCAGAACAGAGACTTGAACCTGGGTTTCCCACTCCCCAAGGAATGCCCTAACCAGTGGCTTTACTGGCTATCCTTGATGAATCGTTCTCTTTTTTTTTTCCCTCACCCCTCCTGTGGATAAAAACGTCAAAAGATCTTTGTCATCCTGTTGCAGAATGGGAACATTCTTAATCTTAATTTTCATGAGATGGGAAAACTATTCCACCCAAGATCTAACTACAACATGCTAGGTAAAATTAACGGGCTGGATTCTGAGCTTCTGAAGTCAGTGGGATCACTCATGAAGCAAAGTTCTAGTCAAGCCAACTCAAGGTATTGTAATATGTCCCCAATAATGAAGTCATAGGGCTCCGATCCTGCGAAGTATCACACATCTTTACTCCCAGTAGGAGTTGGGCCACTAATTGAAAGGCTGAAACATTGAAAGAAACCTCACAAAAGGAGAACAAGAGGAAGAGGCCAATCATTAAAACCAGCTATGTCACTAGGCCCAAACTAGGATTTGAGGCTGATTCTTAAAAATCATTTTCTCCTGAAAATGGAGACCAGCTTCTGCAGCCATTTTTGTGTTTAACGTAGATATGTTTACTGCATCTGGGTGAGAACTTATTTTGATTCGACCCAAAAAGAGCAAAGCTAAATATTTATTCTTTCTCTTCTAGACACTGACTGACAAGTTAGGAGAAAAGTAGCTTGTGACGTCTCCGGAATACTTGGACCAGCCCGAACAAAAGGCACTGATCAAGAAAAAGGCACTGGGGCTCAGGTAATTATAAAAGGGAAATAAAACACATTCAAAAGAAGGCCAGCTAGATGTAGACAGAGCCTTTGTCTGGGGAGGTGTCTCTAACTTGGCCAGAGTCTTAGAGCATAGGAGCTTTAATGAAGAGTATCTGGATTTGATAACTCTGTCTGGAACTCTTAAAAGAAGCTAAGGAAGTTAAGTGCTCAGATCACTGAACTTCTTTACCCTCATTTGACAACCCCAGTCTCTCTGGTCAAGGCTAAATGGGTCACAGTCTGCACCAAGGTGAATGCCTTCAGAAGTGGCCAGAGCAAGGCTCTTCAGCTCAGTGAAGTTCCAGTTAGAAGCTAGGAAAGGGGGTGATAGTAGAGTAGCTCTGAAGAGGGGGACTTAGTTCTCCCAGTTGCATGCTGCTGGGCATAGGTGTTGGCTCAGCATAGGCTGGCACAGAGCAATGTACTGGGGGCAGAATCCAATGGCCTGGACACATTTTGCAAGTGACCTGGATAGGCTGCGGCCAGAACTCTGGCAGACAGTTGGGACTAGTGGCTTCTGTTTGCACTGCAGCCCCATGACCTGGCCACAGGTTGCAGATGCCATGGGCCCAAGGTCTGGCTAGCCCACAAAGGGGCATAAATGGTGGCCTTACTCCCTCTGACGTCCCTGTGCAGGCATGTAACCTGAATCATGACACGGGGCTTGGGGATGGGAGCTCACCTTTGAGTGATGTCAACATGTGGCATAAAGATAAGGGCCCTTACATTTCCCTGAATGGCAAGGTTCCTCTCAATGATGCTGCTCTGGCTTTCAAAATCACAGCATTGCCGTCCAAAAGGTTTTGGACTTCTCCTTCCTACATTCCCATCATGAGCCTTCAGCAGATGGTCTCCAGTGGTATAATATGTAAGCGTCTCCCTTAAGTACTACTTTGATTAGCTGTTCATTCAGAAGCACACCAGTGGTCACTGAAAGCCTAATCCGGTAAGTGGCCTGCTGCATAATTAACACCAGGAAGGACAATATTTAGTCCACTAATTAATTTCTTTTTAAAACACAGCAAAGGGGCTATTGCTAATGGGCTAAATGGCGAAAGTCACACAAGGTGAAATTAAGCAGAAATGACATCAAGACACAGATGGTCCCTTTATTACTGGAAAGCTATTTCAGCAATACCATGAGTTGTTGATTGTGTTTTTCTTCTGGAGATGCAAGATGAGCATTTTTTTTACATGAATGACTTACTCTTGCATAATGTGAATAAATTACAAAAAATCAAGTAATTTTCAGAGCTGCAGACAACTAACTGTTTGCCACTCCAGTGAGCTTTTCTGAGCCATCTGGTGAAAGCTTTACTTAAGGGTGGGATCCATGAAGGGAGTAAAGCATTGCAACACTGAGCATCGTAGCCCCATACTATTACGCACCTGGAAAATCACAGGAACACACTGTGATCTACCAAACCAAGTTAGATGCCTAAGGGAGAGGAACCTAGGATTGTGATCCATAAAATTCAGCATGCTAGGCAGGGAGCTGCCTAAACTAGCCAATGAGAGATGCTGATAAGAGGGGCATGTGCCAATCTCTGCTCTGCTCTTAGAAATAGGCACTTAAATCCAAGCTGCAGGGAGGCACCTATGCCAGTTTACAGATCCATGAAGAGAGAGAGAATAGAATGACTCTGCAGTCCAGGGGTTAGGACACCCTCTGGGAGCTGGGAGACCTTGGGTGCAGGGATGGTAAAATGGATGGTGTTTAGGAACTAGAGCTAGAGTAACAGCAAACATATGACACTTCAACTATTTTTCTAGATAGGTAAGATGGAGAAATGTGAGGTTGGTGGAACTACCATTAATGATATGGTATGTAATCCATGGATACATAATTGGTTAAAGAACTGCAAACAAAAAGTAACTATTAATGGAACAATGTCAGATTGGAGGGAGGTCTCAAGTAGGATTCCACAGGGATCCGTTCAGGGCTCAGTGCTCTTTAACATCTTTATTAATGACCAGGATGTAGGTATAGAGATGATATTGATAAAATTTGCAGATGACACAAAGCTAGAGGGGATTGCCAGCCCTTTGGAAGATAGAGATAAAATTCAGAGGGATCTTGATAAATTGGAGAACTGGGCTATAATCAACAAAATGAAAAGTAACAAAGACAAATGTAAGGTGCTACACTTAAGGAGGAAAAAACAAATGCACAAATACAGAATGGAGGATAACTGGCTTGGTAGTGGCATTGCTAAGAAAGATCTGGGAGTTGTGGATCACAATCTCAACATGAGCAGCTATGTGGTGCTGTTGCAAAAAAACCCCAAATGCTGTTTTAGTTTGCAGTAACAAAAGCACAGCATGCAAGTCACGGGAGGTGATAGTACCACTCTATTTGGTGCTGGTTAGGCCTCAGCTGGAGTACTGTGTCCAATTTTGGTCACCAATGTGAAAAGATGTGGAGAAACTGGAAAGGATCCAGAAGCGAGCGACAAAGAAGATCAAAGGGATGGAATGGAAGCCCATATGAGCAAAGGCTGAAGGCACTGGATATGTTTAGGTTAGAAAAGGAGAGATTAAGAGGGGACATGATAGTGGTCTTCAAATTCTTGAAAGGCTGCCATAAAAAAGATGGAGAGATGTTTTCTCTTGCCACAGAGGGCGGGGCAATGGGTTCAAACTACAGCATAGCAGATTTAAATTAAATCTCAGGAAAAATTTCCTAACAGTAAGAACAGTAGGACAATGGAACAAACTGCCTAGGGAGGTTGTGGAAGCTCCTTTCCTGGAGATTTTCAAAAGGAGGCCAGATAGCCATTTATCTTGGATGATTTAGCCACAACAAATCCTGCATCTTGGCAGGGGGTTAGACAAAATGACCCTTGCAGTCCCTTCTAACCCTATGGTTCTAGATTAATAGATATTATATGCCCAATTCTCATCTACACTAAAGCCCCTTGACACAACTCTGGCAATATAAAGAGCCTTAAATGGCCACAGATTAGTTACATCTGCTATAAGTCTCCTTTAAACTGTCAGAGTGGTGTAGAGAGGTCTTAGGGCTAGATTCACAAGGGGGATTTAGGCGTTTCAGTTTCTAACCTGTAGGTGCTCTGTTGCCTATTGGCATTCATAACCCCAAGTTAGGCACCTAGACTCCCCATTTAATGCATGGGGAGAATTCGGTGCCCGCCCCCCCCCCCCAAAAAGGATTAACAGAAACCAGCGCACTGAGTGAGAGTCATCTAAAATAGCCAGTTGGAAATGCTGAGAAGGGTGTGATCTAAGCCCCACCCCTCAACAGTGGGCTGCAGGGAGACTCCTCCCTCCCCTTGGGATTCACAGCTGTGAACCCCTTCCTGGAGTTAGGTGCCCAGGACCGGTCAGTCCTTTACCATGAAAAATAGTGGTGGTGGTGCTGCCCCTTCACCCCCAGTAGCCAGACTATTAACATGGCATGTGGACGGGCCAGGTTAAATCCCCACTCTGCCGGATTTGGAGCAAGGACTTGAACGCAGGTCCCCCATGTGAGCGTCCCACCCACTGGGCTATAGAGTCATTCTCCCGCTTTCTCCAGCCCAATGACTAAGTGTAGCAGGTTCAACAGGAAAGACCAGTCCCACCTCAGAATGCCAGTAGCCCAGTGCTTAGGGCATTCGCCTGGGAGGGGAGAGACCCAAGTTGAAATCCCTGCCCCAAGTCAGACAGAGTGGGGATTTAAACCCGGCTCTCCCACACTCCAGATGAGTACTCTAATCACTGGGCTCCTGGATGTAAGTGTGAGGGGGAGGACAGGCATCACCACCACCTCCTGCTCAGCGGCTGTCTTTTGTGTGAGTTAGGCATGCTCAGAGCACAGCTATTGGATCAGGCCCTGCAGCTGGGATAGGCAGGGGAACGCCTAGCTTGTCAATCCTGCTGGAGCTTGGGCATGAGTTAGGCACTGAGTAGCTCAGCAGTGTCAGGATTTAGGTGGCTTTGCTCACCGGCAGAAATGTGGGCACCTAGCGGATGTTAGGTGCCCTCAGAGCTAGGCTGAAGCTTTTGTGAATGCCCAGTGGTGTTTAAGTGCTGGACTTGTCCCTGTAGGCACTTTAGTCCCCTTTGTGAATCTATTCTTTGGTGTAAATGAGAATTGGGCACATAATATCCAGTAATTTGAAAAACAGTCAAGGTGTCATAACCCTCAAGTCCTACCTTTATATAAATATTTGCTTGCTAATCATTTTAGCAATACAGAGAACCAATTTCCCTTACCCCTATGAATCTTTTGTATTTTCATAAAACAGGCCTATATGCAGTCCGTTCTAATCCTATATTACCTCCCTGGTTACAGCTAGTAAATATTTTTCTTCATTGCCCATTTCACCTTACAGAGCTGTAGCTGGAAAACTTCACATGATTGTTTGAAATCAGATCCTGCCATATTCATTTTACACCCTCCCTTACACACATTTCTTTTGAAATTATTATTTGCCCGTTAGCATCAGGGTAAATATAAGATCTTCTTGTGTTTGTATTTCATTCTCTCACACATCAGTTAGATAGTAAATAAGACATGTGAATACATACTAATCTGCAGATCTTTTATCAATTTCTTTGGCAGGTTTCTTGTATTTTCCAAAGCATTATGGGCCTTTTATTCTGCATTTGGGAGTCCTTTAGGAAGGATTTGTTTGTGATTAGCTAACTTTGGTTTATTTAGTGAAAATACAGCAAGAATGTGTCTAATGCCAGCAGCTATTTGACAGAAAGCACTTATGATGTCTTCTCAGCAGCACCAAGTGTGGGATGTCACTTATGGTCTGCTATTATGACCCATCAACAGACAGCTTTAGTTTTTGCCTGTGTTTTTATTTTGTCTAGTTATTACTGTAGTTTAAGGTATATTGGAATACCGTCTGAGTCAAGCTATCTGTTGTAGAGATTGTCAGCAAATTTGCAGTGGGAGTTCATTAGGAAGGAAGTAATCCAGAATTAGAGAGCAGCACTGCAGCATGGATGAGGCGCACTCTCCTATAGAAAATTCCCTCTTCACAACCTAGTTTAAGGCTATCTCTACACTGCCCCACAGTTTAGACTACGGGGGTGCAAATAGCAGCACGCCTGCCAAAGTGCTGTGCTGTAACTCCCTCAGGTGGATGCTGCAGGCGCAAACTAAATGGTTTCTAGTTCACATCAAACAGGACTACATTAATGTGAACTAGGGAGCTTTCAGTTCACGCCGCAGCACACTGCTATTCGCTCGTCCATGGTGCTAACTGTGGGGCAGTGTAGACAAGCCCTAAGTGTTAATATTGTCACATTAGAAAGACAAGTAGCAGTACTGTAGGCTGTCAATACAAATTATCAGAACTTATTCACTGTGAATAAATTATCCAGTGAATTTAGCGCTTTCCTGTTCTCTACGGAACCCTGATTTCTAGGAATGTATTGTTGTTAACTTCAATGTGGGGGTTCATGGAAAACCATGAGTTGTTTTTTTTCATGAACCGCTCAGTCTGGCTGTGCATTATTTGTGATGTGTGATTGGTTGCCTAACTTGCATGGTATTGTTGCTGCTTCATGACTGGATGACGGCAATTTTATAAATATTTCATTATTGAAATGATCATGGGCTTGATATAAAACTTGCCCTTGGCACCTGATTCAGTGAAGTATTTGAGTGCTGAGTTTTGCATGTGCTTAAGTACCTTGCTGAATTGGGGCCTATTCAGGGGTCGTGCATAGCAGAAAATAAGCGAAACTCACTGAGTAAGGTACTGGCTGAAAATTATTCACTCAGCTCTAATTAAAGTACAGCCTCTGTTCTAGCCATTTGCTCTTAATAACCTTTGCTCCAAGTACTACTCCAAAACAAGAAATGATATAGCCAAGGGATGTCTAAGTAAGGTTATGTTGGCAGAGTGTCTCTCCTTGAGAACAGAGAATGTGATTCAGAATTTTAAAACAAGCCTACAGATGGTGCTGCTGTCCTAGACACTTAACTCCTCTACCTATCAAACAAGTTCTACAAGCAGCCTTACAACTTGCACTAACCATGAGAGTCAGGCTCTTTGTATTATTCTTAGACCTCTTTTTCCATAGCAAACTATATTCCACTTGCTATTTCCCACTGTGGGAATATCATAGACAGTGACCAAAGTTTGTAATGAGCTACACACGCCATCTTGATAAATGCTCATCTGGGAATCATGGCAATGAAATGTTACACAAATGGGAATGCAATATTGAGACGCCAGCACATATTTTTTTTCTTTCATGAATAAAAAAATAAAAAGCCACATAAGAATAGCAGCAAAACATTCCAGCATATGCATTAGAATGGAAATGTTGTACTGCAGAGACATCTGCAGGTATCATCCTTCCCTTCTGTTTCACTAAGGTAAATAATAAGTCTACTATAACAAAGAGGTTTTTGTTACTTCAACAGAATCAGGAAGTGATGCATTTTGATTTCTGAGTTGAGCTTGCCTCTTAGTGCCACAATAGTATTAGGGCTCTATTCCAACTGATGGATTTCAAACTTCATCTGTCGCTTATTACGTAATGTGGGGGGGGTGGGGTGGAAGGGAAGAAGTGATGCAAAAATTGTGTATCTAAAATATAAAAGGAAATGTTATAGATCTGACAAGGCTATCTGGGTCTTTACACATATGTATTTCAACTTGCTTTGTTATATTGATACATACGTTTTACAATAATACATTGACAAGTATTCTAGTATTAATAAAGGGAAAATTTCTACTACTAAGTGAACTTAGTATTGAAACAGAATAGATTTGCCATATGTTTCCCTTTGTTTGTGTCTTTAGAGCATCTGTTTCTTTCACCGAATCTGTGCCGTCCAAAGTTTGATAGCTGGATGAACAACATTCTCCCCATGCTGACTCCTGTCCCTGTTTTTCCAATGTTGCCCACTGCCTGCATCTTCAGAGATTCATGCAGATTATCAAGGAACTTTCACTTAAAATGAGTGATCTCCTAAAATAAACGACTAAGGCACTGGAGATCAGAGTTGAGTTTCCAGCTCTACCATAGACTTCCTCTGGGATCTTGGGTAAACCACTCTAGGGCTTAATTCAAAGCCTAATGAAATCAGTGTAAAGGCAACTGTTGACTTCAGTGGACTCTGGATCAAATTCCTAGCCCTGGTCGACTCTACAGAATTAGGTCGACACCAGGCAGCTTACATCGACCTAACTCTGTAAGTGTCTGCATTAATATGCAGCTCCCAGTGATGTAACTCTCCCGCTACACTGACTTAACTTCACCTCTGCGAGAGGTGTAGTGCTTAAGTGGATGTAGTTAGGTCAATGCAGTGTCAGTGTAGACACTGTATTGCTCACATTGACTGTTAGTGTCTACACTACCGGCCGGATCGACAGGCAGTGATCGATCCAGCGGGGGGTCGATTTAGTGTGTCTAGTATAGACAGGATAAATCAACCTCTGATCACTCTAGCGTCAACTCTGGTACTCCACCTCAACAAGAAGTGCAAGGGGAATTGACAGGAGAGCGTCTCCTGTTGACACACCGAGTGAAGACACCGCGATAAGTAAATCTAAGTATGTTGACTTCAGCAAAGTTATTCACATAGCTGAAGCTGTATAACTTAGATCGATCTCCCCAATAGTGTAGACCAGCCCTTACTGGCTCTCAGAACAGAAGCTGTCCCACAATACCCCACGTTGACAGTTAAATCAGTGCAAGCGCTCCTAGTGAGGACACACACCGCCAACACAAGGAGCGTAGCATGGACATGCTAAAGCAGTTTAATTACTTAATTTTGTAGTGTAGACTTGCCCCATGTCTCTGCCTTAGTTCCTTACATCATGCAAAGATGGGATAATATACTTGGGACTTTTCTTAAAATAGTATGTATCTGTATAGTGCCTAGCACAATGGGGGAATGTGATCTCAGTTGGAGCCTCTGGGCACTACTACTAAGTTAACAGATAAGTTATTTTTAGCCCTGAATAACATACTGAATTAGATATATCTGAGTTTACCAATGTACACTTATAGAGGCAAACTCACTGTACATATCAGTAGAAGCAACAAAGAGTCCTGTGGCACCTTATAGACTAACAGACATATTGGAGCATAAGCTTTCATGGGTGAATACCCACTTCATCGGATGGCATGCCTCTGACGAAGTGGGTATTCACCCACGAAAGCTTATGCTCCAATACATCTCTGTGCCCAGGGCTACACTAGGGGAGGGGGTCAATCTACGATACGCAGCTTCAGCTACGTGAATAACGTAGCTGAAGTCGGCGTATCGTAATCGACTTACCTGGCCATGAGGATGGCGGCGAGTCGATCGCTGCCACTCCCCCGTCGACTCCGCTTCCACCTTTCGATGAGGTGGATTTCCGGAGCCGACGGGGAGCGCTTTCAGGGATCGATTAATCGCGTCTAAACGAGACGTGAAAAATTGATCCCCGAAAGATCGATTGCTACCCGCCGATCCGGCGGGTAGTGAAGACAAGCCCTTAGTCTATAAGGTGCCACGGGGCTCTTTGTCGCTTCTACAGATCCCGACTAACATACTGTACATATCAGTGTCTTTCAATACATAAAATAGATATAGGGAGTTCACAATAGTGTGACACAAAGGTTTATTCCAATTTACACCAGCTGAGGGTTTGGCTCACAAACTCAAGGTTAATCAGACCCCACAGGAGAAAGGCAGGAACGGTTGTATGGACAAAAAAGAGAAATGTCCCGGTGACAGAGGACTCTATGCCCAGTCACTATGGGCTGAGGTGATTACCCAATCTGGGGCTTTTTTTGTAAATCCCCCTGAGCAATGGAAGCCTTCATGGGGAGACCTTTGGCAGCCTGAAAGTGTCTGATTTGGGCTGTTACCTAAAGGGCTGGAGGAAGGGGGGGAATTAGGACTGAATGCTCCTCTCATCAGAGTATCTCAGTTCTTAGAGCTGTACTGGAAACAGGGTGTGAGAGGAGACCTAGGCTCCTACAAGGGGTATAATTACAGTTGCCTGAAGATTAGCGTCTCCTCTGGTTGTTGAATTCCATGAAAAAGAAACAGAATATTAAGGCTCATAATAAGGCACTGAGGACAAGAATTGGTAAAGTTATTGCATACTCAAAGCGGAGCGGGGGGCAGTGATAACTGTGACTTTTTACCTTGAGCGTCTTACTATGACCTTTGATGTTCTGTGTCTTTGACGTTAGATCACAAGCTATTGCTAGGAGTTGAATCAGGAGCTGGAAAGGTGGTGACTTCTATGCTCTACCCAGGCACACATCACTAAAATGAGATGCAGCTCACCATAGATTATGTAAATGTCCCAAATATGATCATGTGTGCTCACTGAGCAACTCTGGCTCCCCCTCACTGGGGCTTCAATGTGCCCACGGGGTCTCCTAGGCTCCTTGGGCTTGGCTCCTTCTTGATTTGGGCTGGGGGATGGGGAGGAGTGAGCAGTGGGATCTCCCAAATGCCAGCCACTTGTGGCACCAAAACGGGACACCGGTCACAGTACATTGAGGAGGTCTGTGATCCTCACTCTCCTTGGTTAGATGAGGAAGGAAATAGCTGATTTAAATGTCAATGCTGATATCACTGGGGCACCTGAGTCAACACCTCTTATTGAAATGGATGGGGCTGGTCACACCTCTCACAGCTATTGTTCTAGGCTGCCGGCAGACTCCTGTAGACACTGCGACATTAGTTAACTTCAGAAGTGAGCTGAGTATTTCACATAACAGCTAGAGATTTTTTTAATGAAACCTGAGATTCTGGAGAACAAGAGAATTACTTGAGAGAGGTGCCAGTATGGCAGTTGGGTGTGTATTTGTTGTTTCCAAGCTCTGGAAATTTCTCAAACAATATAATTTCACAAAACTCTTCCCTTCACAACCTTAAGTATTATAGCACTTCATAGTACTTCCTAGTCTGTGTATGCTACACCGTGTCCATTACAAACTTCTGTGGATTGTACACAAAGCACTCCCCATTAGCCAGTATATTTGTGTTGGGTGCAGTATACACCACATCAATAGGTATTATGCATATGGTATTAATATACATGTCGAGAAAGGTATTGGAAAGATATGTTAACTGAATATATTATGCTCTTTCCACAATTCTATTTACCCATATCATAACATTTTGCAAAGCTGAAGTCAACTTTGGCATTAGAAAATAGGAAACGTATCTAAAACAAGATACATGAATGGTGGGTCCGAGCACATGTTTGGATGTCCCTCTTTGCCCGAATGATTTGGTATCCAAAACACACATAAGAAAAGGTATGTCATGGTACCAGAAAAACAAGGTAAAAGGCTGACTGGTGAATTTTAACTCTGTGTAACATATACGTGCTTTCTAGCTTATAAACGACCCTCTCCTAGATAGAGGATATTTTGAGGCTGTATCTTTGAAGGACAACTGCTGTATATGGTGAATGTGCGGTGAGATAAGAATTACTTCTCAAAAGGAGGGGTATGTCTTCTTTTCATATCACACTGTTTTGTCCTGAGCAATAAATTGGCTACGCTTGGTTATTTAGTCTCTTGAACATTTTTAATATTGAATTGCAAGTGTAGTCAGTTAATCAGCTATACATTGTAATCAATAACCCGAAAGCAAAGTAGACATCTAGTGTAAAAACACAGAAAACACTCGGCTCAGTGTGACAGAGCATGCCCAATGCAGAGCCTTCTTGTTGGGCTCCAGTGCAGTCTTGCTCTTCCTGCTATGCACTTTGCAAGGACTTGGATTATAAAAGCCATGCTAGAGATTTCTGTTGGAGAAGCAGTTCCCCCATGCAATCACAGACTGCTCTGAGAAAAGTCAGAATATAAATTGTTTGTGAGCAGATCAATTGGCTTCTACAGAACCTTGCAAAAAGGACTCAACCCAACATCTGTTGGGCCTCTAGAATGGCGCAGGATTTAAGAATTGGCAATGTTGATATTCTCTTAGAAATGACGCCTGGATTTTTGGACTAAGCTTCTGTTTGTGTAAGAAATGCAGGTTTCGTCACCTGTTCAGCAGAATTACTTTCAGCCCAGTACCTATTTTATTTTTCGTCCTTTAGGGAACTGGGTTTGTGCTAGGAATCGCAAAGTGGAGTGGGAAGAAGGAACTAGATCTAAGCTGAGAAACATACCTCAGGAATAAGCAGAGGTGACAACTCCTCACTTCATTTGAGTTGGAATTTATATTTGAGCTCCTATGATAAGCAAAGCAGAAGTATATAGGTCTCAAAGCCTCAATGCAAATCAGATATAACAGGCAGCCTGAGCTGGAAGAACTTGAGAATCAAAGGCCAAATTCTGTTCTCTTGTATACATGTGCAGCTCCCACTGAAATAAGGGTTAAAATAGGTCAAAGGAGGAGTGTAAATTCATAAAGGTCTGGCCTGGTCAACCCTTAATCATAATGATGAGCACTTGCTTTCATGAGTAGTTCCACTGGTGTCATGATTGTTCACCAATGTGAGCAAGGGTTGCCCAAACTTGAAAGCCAGTGTTAACTCACATTGAGATGTTACATAGTGACGCAATGTACCATCTCTTATGCCAAGGATGGGGCCTGAAGAACAGGCAAGGGACAAGAAAATATGCTTATATGTAGAGTTAATATAACTATCAAAGCCTGTAACCAGACCTGGCTGAATTATTAGTTATACATTTGTCCAACAAATTTTGGCTTTTTTGTCAAACTGAGTAAACATCTTCTCTATTGCCCCAATTGTGCCTGTGCCAAGCAAAATCTTCCCAGAGTGTCCCGTTTCCATATGGCTATCTATACAAATGCCAACATAAACTTGAATACTGGGGTGACTTAGAAAAACATGTAAGGAGGTGTGGAGGTCAAGGTTCCTGCCATGGAGGTATTTGAAATACCAAGTGTAGCTTCATGCACTTGAGAAGACTAAGATATACCTTCATGTTATAATACTAAATAATCCTCTATTTTAGGCTGGCCCCATCATAGTATGTGAGCACCTCGCAATCTGCAACATATTTATCCTCACAACTCCCTTGAGAGGTAGGGAAGTGCTGTTATCCCCATTTTACAGATGGGGACACTGAGGCATATGGACACATATATACAGCAAAGAAAAACCCACTGGGACCCTTCCACCTCACAGAGTGCTAGAGACTGGGCTTCAGCCCGAGCTCAGGAATCTACACAGCAATGAAACAGCTACACAGCCCAAGTGCCACGAGCCCAAGTGAGCTGGCACGGGTGTCTAGTTGCTGTGTAGACATATGCTGAGTGACTTGCCCAAGGTCACATGTGCAGTCATGTCTCCAGATATATAAAATCAAACATTCATCTGTACTATATCATAACATTTTATCATCAGTTTTTCTTAAACCATTTTTGTCTTGCCACATCTTGGTTTTTGGTTTTCTTTTACCTCTCTCCTAATTTTTTGTGGCTACTTGTTTCTCTTCCTTATTTTTAGCTTTCTCTTCTAATAGTTCTCTTCCCTTCAACATTTCTCTCTTCTTCCATTCAATCACCATTTGGTTAGTGATAGTCTAAGTGGTAGCTACATTTCATAACAATATTTCTTTTTGGATTGGAAAAGATCTATTTGTTTGTTTTCTTGATGCCAATAGACTTTTCAGAAGTGTGTGCATGCAAATGGACATTTTGATTTTTAACTGGTCACTTGTGCATAGAAACATACAAGAGAACACACTTCAAGGTGTTGAAAAGCTGTTTTTCTCTCTGCTCAGGTTAAAGTTCATTGGAACTGTTCAGATGAACCGGTGATAGGATATCATTAATTTTTAACAAATGTGCCAACAAATCTCATTTTCCTTCCCAGCAGGGAGTAATAAATGCATAGTTAGCTTCTCCATGATACACAACTCATTTCTTGAAAATAGGTTTGCATTTAGATCTGCACACAGTTAGGCTTCAATAACAGTGCCAATAGATGTTAACGTCTCAATCACTTCTTTTTTCATATATATATATATATATATATATATCATAGAATATCAGGGTTGGAATGGACCTTAGGAGGTCATCTAGTCCAACCCCCTGCTCAAAGCAGGACCAATCCCCAATTTTTGCCCCAGATCCCTAAATGGCCCCCTCAAGGATTGAACTCACAACCCTGGGTTTAGCAGGCCAATGCTCAAACCACTGAGCTATCCCTCCCCCCTGTATATATATATACACACAATATAATCTTTGGTTTGATCACTTTTTTCCCCATAGTCCATGTGATGTGTGTGTTGGGTCCTCATGATAATGTTAAGGTCTTTT
The DNA here is from genome assembly GCA_037349315.1 of Chelydra serpentina. Classification (NCBI taxonomy): domain Eukaryota; kingdom Metazoa; phylum Chordata; order Testudines; family Chelydridae; genus Chelydra; species Chelydra serpentina. The sequence goes on from JBAIAC010000023.1 coordinate 5,085,318, forward strand.
TCCATATATTGATCTTGCATATCTCTGAGCTGTGTAGGACTATGGTCTTGTGAGAGCATGTAACAGCCAGGTGACAAAATTTGCATTAGTGGCCATGCTTTAGGGGCAATATAAACCTATCCCAGCAACTTTTGTTTAACTGAATTGCTGGGTAAGAAGGTAACTTGATTCCTCCTCACTAATTTTTCACTTACGCTCAGTTAGATTTACCAGTTTCTATATTTGACTCTCTTCACAAGCAGATGAGGACATTAGAATTCAGACTGTGCTCTACAAATTTGCCTCTTAAGGAAAGAGAACCCAAGAATGTGGGAAATCATTAGAACGTGGCCTCCTTGACGGAACCACAAAGGGACCACAAATATCCCAAGGTTTCCTTCTTCAGATCTGTTGGACCCCGTTCCACACTCAAAGCCCGCCAAAGTCAGTGCAAAGAGTTCCATTGAGCTCAATAGGATCAGGCCAATATTCAGGAAGCTTTCATCTTCCATTGGCAATGACTTGTGAAATCAGCCGGCCTGAATAGGCTTTGACCCACCTCCCCATCGTTTCATTCTATCTAGATGGTATTTCCTTTCCCTCCATTATATAATCTTCTCTTCCTTCCTGCACATCATTATCAGGGGACACTCAGCACACAGCTGGCATTGAGAGCAGGCAGCCTCCTATGTGATTGCAGCCCTGCTCTCTGATCAGCTGTGTGACTTCTGCCTTTTAAATGAAATAGGTTCCTTAATGTTTTGTTATCTGCTGCCCCAGTCTTTCGAAGCTGGAGACAGCTTTATCCATCTCATCTTGGCTCCTGCTGTATTTCTCTGGGGTAGAATGGAACTTACTCTACAGAGGCACATCACTGAACAATATTATATTGCAGGTGGAATATTTCGGTAAGCTGTGTGGGGTTGCTTGGTGGACCCCTGAAACAATAGAAATGACATTTTTATATGTTTCTCTTCTACAACAGACCAGTTACAGGACATTGCATGACTCTTTCCTTTTTGTTGCTTATAAATTTAAGACTGAAAACTTCAGGCCCTCATTTAGGGAGTGGATTTCTGATGTCATCCTTCCCTCACTTTGTCCAACTCTCATAGTCTCTTCTTCAAGGCCTGGGGCAGGGCTGAGTGCAAGGTCTGCTTAAATCATGTGGCACTGCTGGTGCTGAGGGAGGTCTGGCTGATAAAATCCATGGGGAGGCAACCATTGAAACTGCCTGCTGATGTCTCTCTGAGGAGACTATCATAGCTTCTCTTAAAGGAGCCATCATTAGACTCAAAAGGCCATCACTTCTTATGTAGAACCCCTCCAAATTATTGCCCATTTTAAATCCCCATTTTGGGCAAGATTAATACAGTTAATACCAAAATAATATTAACAAAACAACTCTAGCAATTAGCTGAACTCTTCAGTTCTCTCTTGCTCCTCAGTTTGCGCTATTGGTTTTGGTGCTTATTATCTCATCCCAGCAATGGAAAATACAGGGGTGAAATTCTGGCCCTACTGAAGTCAGTGGGCCAAGCGCAGATGTTTAATATGATTCTTCTAGCTTTATCCATTGATTTCACCACCACATCTGTTAACTTTAACAGTGGTTGATAGGTCTACTCTTGACTGAGTCTGTTTCTTTTGCTGTGAACTGCTGGCTGACTACATCTCAGCGCCTACACAAAGTTGGAAGTGTGCACACCAACTATCTTCCTTTTCAATCTGAGGTACATAGGGGCCAGGCGGTGGTGGGGCTCCTCCTGCAATCAGTTTGGCTTAGGCCCAGGGTCTCCAGCCCATGAGGCAAGCCTTCCTGTTACAATTAGTTTTTTTTAAACTCCAATAATATTGGGTTCTTTTTTTCTGCCCTCCAGTTTGAGCATTTAGGGTGCACTTGGGTCAGATTTTTAAGTGTTTCTCCAACAACAGAGGCTAAAACATTCTTCTTTTGTTTTTGTTTTTTAGTTGAGATTCTCATACAATAACTTCGTTCCAGAATCTGGGGCTTTAAGGAAAAACCCAAATATCACAGGAGTTGACAACATTATATAGGCCAGCAGCTAATTACTACCAGCAAGGAGGAAACAAGGGAGGAACTCTGATTTGAAGGGCTAACGAAGTTACAATTCCTCCCAGAGCTACTTTTGGAGTGGTGTCATTCATACATCACCCTGTTCACAGGTCTGTGGCTAAAATCTCTCTGATGGATACTGTGCTCAGATGGTGTAGAGAGGGGTGGTCTGCCTATGGCTCCTTGAGTCAGGGTCATCAGGTCCAAGCACAAGTTTAAGACATTCACAATTTATAGGATCTTATTGCTAGTAGATGAGGTGTAGCAGAGCTCCGCCTTCCTGTGCTGTACCCCCCGCCTCTCCCTATGCTGCTCATGCCCTCCCACTAGAATGCCTCCTGTCTCTTACATGCCACAGGTGGTACCTGGTATAGATGATGGCAGAGCCACCTTCACCAGCAAAAAATTCCCCAGAACAGGGGGAACTCTGTATTGGCCTTCTCTGGCTGCTTTCAGGCCATGGATAATCCTGCCCTCTTCTGGCCAAAGGCCACTGCCTGGGATGGAACTAAAGAATGTGAGATTGGATATCTCCAGTTGCAAGTGGCATGAAGTTGTATTGTAGTGGAAACATCCTGATGCCTTGTCCCTCCCATGTGATAAAAGGCTCATGTCAAATAGCCCCAAAATCCGTTGTTCTTTTGGGGACAGCTCCTGCTCCCACTGAAGTATCCCACTGAATCTATTGAATGGGAAGCTCCTGGCCAAAAAACCCACTCTTCTAAACTTGGTTATTTTCCCCCTCAATAGTGTCTCTCTTCTACTTTAAAAAAAACCCACAAAAACTTAATACCTCTTTCCAGTGTTTTTAACAGAATATTATCCGGAATGGGTATCAACACTTGCTTACTGAAAACCTGATGATGTGTTTGGATTTTGTGTGTGGGGGCGGGAGAGGGACTTCTAAAATTTCAACCCAAAAGAGAAATGGATTCTGAAGCTTCCATTTCAAATTTCTTAACTCTGAATTTCTTTCTCACTTTAAGAGAGACCCTTCAAGAGCGACTGCTAGAATATAGAGTTTTCTCTGCATTGCAAGCTGGCAAAATGGGTTTGACTCCCGCTTCTGTTTTTCCTCTGCAGTTTTCCTTGACTATTCTGGTAAATATCAGAGTGGTATGTGAGGGGGAAAATGCAGTGTTCGTTCCAGCAAGTTGTCTTCCCTCATGTTTACCGACGGTGAAATCACACTGAACTTGTGACATCTCGGTCATTCCCATGGTAACAGAAAGCCGTGCCACCAGCAAAGGCTTGGGACTTCCCACTTCACTGCAAGAACTAGCGGCAGATGAAGCTGGAGAGTTAATAGGGACTGAATACTTCAGCCACCTTTCCTACTTTTCTGCTCTTTTGCTGTCTGTGAACTGGAAGAGGTTGTTGATACATCAACAAAGCTAGAATTTTTTCCTTCTGTGGGAGATACCCTATGGGATCATCTTGGCATTCCCTGCCCCCTCTAATATCAGGTCTCATAGCACAGTGACACTCTTTGGAAGAGAAGAGCAGGACAACCACAGTTCACCAAAGCCACTCTGAAAGGCTGGCAAAGGAGGCTGCTTGTAAAGAAAAGTAAAGGGCTTCTCTTTTGGGTGGGGGTTAAGTGTTTTTGGGGGGTGAGGGACAAAGTTGGGTCCCAAATGCTGACCATCTCAGCAGGCACCAGTTTGAGCTTAAATGGTTGGATATCTTAATAGCTGCAATTATATCTGTTCACTATGGATGAGTACTGTGCACAAGGCACTTTGGCACCTCCAAGTGTATAGAGTTTGTAAAGTCCTTTGTGATTTTTCTGGATGAAAAGAACTACGCATATAAGAGGATCTTAATAAAAAGAATACAAAAGGTACCATAAATGTAATCTAAAAGTAATGCACAGTGGAGAGTGTAAGGAATACTTTTAGCAGCCTTGCTCGCAAGGTATAACGGCAAATAATACAGCTGCATTTGGAGTTCACCCTGTTCTAATGCTTCCTTGCCATCCTTATTTTTTCCCTTTTCCTGTAAAATATGCCATTGATCTTCCATGTGAGCTTTGTACTCATCCAGCAATTTCTGCATGTGGTGCCAACTGCTGGTAGAGCCCATGAATCTCAGTGCGCACTGTAACTTTCCATGTAACGTCAGAGGTTTTCCTTTAAATCTGTGACAGTGCCAGACATATATCCTTTGCCAAGCTATTGCTAACGCAACCAAAATAATTTGGTGAGGGTCCAATTCCTAGACTTTGCAAACGCTAAAATCATTACAAAAGGAGCACATTTATCTGAGATCTGTCTGTTCCCCTCTCTCTCTGCCGCTTCCTTCTATCTACATACCTCTCATTTTTCCTTTTCTTTTTAACTTCCCTACCCTCATCAATGCTCCTGTTGAATTTTAGATCTCTCTAAAAAAGTGTATAGATCTGAAGGTTGCGTGGTTAATAGTTAGAACCATATTTCTAGGGCTAATAATTGTGAACTAGAATACAAGGATCTTACGATGGACCCTTCCTATCTGCTGCTAGCCTAAAAGAATATGGCCGGGGAAGGAGTCAATGGCCTGACTTCCCTATATGCTGTTCAACTGTTGATACTATGCAATAAAATACAAAGCAATGCAGTAGTAGTATGGCACTTGCATGTTGATTTGCTCCCTCTATTTTAACAGTTTTGAAAACCCAGTCTGGAGCAAGAAGCTTTTTGCATCACTTGACCTCAGCTTGAAGAAGCAGGTGGTAAGACCAGTGGCAAAGCATGCTGATAAGCAGTTGTGAGAGGATGATAAAATGAATGCAACCTTTCAACAGGATCACTTCATTATTTCAGGTTTCATAGCATTTCCATCGTGTGTGTGAGTGTGAGTATGTGTGTGTGTGTATGTGTGTGTGAGAGACACACACACACACACACATCTGTATTAGGGATATTTTGAAAATTCAATTCTGTTCTCTGTACCAAGGAATACTCTTTTCATACACCAACTACAGACTGTGTTTCAATTTCATACTGGAGCTGAGTGGATACTGGAGGAAATTATTCATCAGTATGTTCAGATTTACTCTCTAGTTTCATGACCCTTTCATTCGTTTCATTGTTTCATTGACAAAAAATTGTTTCATTGACAAAAATGTGTTCAGAATGCAACAATCTCACAAGTAGTCCCATGATATGTATCTGAAGATTAAAATTAGAAGTCACCTCCCTGTTTTATAAAAGTTCCATTTCTCTACTATTGGGACAGACAACACTGCAATAAGGTGAACAATCCCAAAAGGTGACTAACAAATCGAACTGGTTTTAGAAAAATAAACACTTTGTGAAAATTTGGGGTGAGGGGTTGCCTTTTTTTGGGGGGGCGAAACTTGAAACTTCAATAAACTTTATTCAAGAAGTATGATTTCAGAAAAGTCTGACCAGCTCTACTAAACAATGCATGTTTGAGTACTAGCAGCATATGCAAAAAGCTAAAATGCATTCATGTGAAATATTTCACAAATAATTTTGAATTACCAACAAACGTAAAAATGATGGTCTACTCAAAACCAATAAAAAATAATTATTAGCTAAAAATTGCCTTGTTCCCTCTCAGAGATAAAGAGAAGGTGAAAAACCTGTTCTATTTCACAAGCACACTGGCCAAAATAAATTTGTTCAAGCATCTGACAAAGTGGCCTGACTGTCAAGAATAAGTTTTTCAATAAGGTTTTTTTTCTGAAAGAGACTATCCCCGGTGATCTAAATATTCTATGGAGATTCCACTTGGGCAAAATCTATGCCCATTAGCTGAAAATTCTGTGAAGTTCCCTAGGGGTCTTTCTCTGTATCCCTGTCATATCCGTGCCATCCACTTCACTGACAATCTTACCTTCTACTTGTGTATTCACGTATGCTGTTGTATTAACATTTGTACCCATATGGGAAATGTATGTGGATTCCTAATGAGAGAGTTTCTATCTTACTGGAACTGATACAATTAGCATCTGTTAATTGATGCACAGGGAAAGACTGTTAATAGTCAACAGTAATACAAAGAAATCAATGCTTCTTTCCTACATGTGAAGGGTACCCTACACTCATGTCTTCTACTTCAATGCTGGCTTGTTTCTCTTAGGTGAACTCAACCCTTCTGTAGAGGGCTTGCCAAAAGCCAAAGTATTATAATTAAATTATTGGGAATGTGTAACTCAGCCAGGGTTATTCACTTCTTTCCTACCAGCTCATTATTATCTAGAATTACCCACATTCTTGACACTCTGCTCAAGACTTAAAAAAATTAGTGCCTAAATCTAAGCACTGGCTATAGCTAAGGATTCTCACAAGACCAACACTGAGCACAACTCCACTGCCATTACATTGGTGGTAAAACTCCCTTCACCTTCAATAGGAGTGGCCCTCAACCACCACTGAGCACTTCTGAAAAATCATCAGTGGGATTTTTCGAAAGTGTAGGACACCCAGCAAAGGTCGCTGAATTCAGGACAGAGTGGATCACAATGAAGTCAATGAATGCTGCATGCTTAACACTCAGACAGATTGTTTAGGTGAGTAGACATAGGTTTAGGGTTCTAACTGTGGGACTGTTTTTATATATCTTGGCATTTTATTTTGCTAAACTGCACAGCTTTCAAAACGCAGGTAGGCTGGTTAGCTCTCCTGGATGGAGGAGAGGGGAGGAGCCTGTGGGAGAATCAGGGGTTGAGCAGTGAGCACCCCCTCGCACATTGGAAAGTTGGTGCCTGTAGCTCCAGCCCCAGAGTTGGTCCCTATAGAAGGAGCCGCATATTAACTTCTGAAGAGCCGCATGTGGCTCTGGAGCCATAGGTTGGCCACCCCTGCTGTACAGTATTAATTGGGCCTAACTGCTTCAAAAAGCCAATGGTCCTATTATATTTATGGTTGCAATTCTCGCTGCTCATCTCTCTTTATTCCAGACAATGCCTATAAAATTCTGGAAAAAAACCATTAGTGGGCATACAAAACTTTATGTCCCAGTTTATGTTGGAAGAGAGGTCAATGCCCCAGAGTGATTCACAACCCAGGGGATGATAGGTGTTTGCTTAAATCACAGGTGGGCCAGCTCCTGTAGATGTGCTCAAAGGCCCCCTACTGGAGCAGGCCTCTCAGGTGAGTTCCCACAAAACAGCCAGAAGAAGACTTCCCTCATAACTTTAATCTAGAGTGCTCACCTGGGATGGGGAGACCCCTAGTTCAAAGTCTTCCTCCATCCATAGGGAATAAAGGCTTTGAACTAGGATCTTTGAGCTTTCAGGGGTATGCACTAACCATTGGGCTAGAGGCTATCCTGAGATGCAGTTCCCTCAGTCTCTCCAGTGAAAGCTGTTCCATTGTGACAAAATAATTGACCATCATTGGAGCAGGGGGATTGGCTGGAGGAGAAGCGGGGAAGCACGCCCCTGAACCCTCCTGCCCCTGCCCTGAAATTGCCTGCACACCCAAAGTCAGGGCCCACCCAAATGTCACATGCTGCCTACACCACTGGTGCAAGCCACCAGTCTATAAAGCAATTCTCATGTGTGCGCACTTACGGTCTGTCATTCTCTATCTCTCTCTGGCCCAAATGACTCTGTAATTAGTGAACCAGAGTGGAACCACTTCAACAGGGGAGATCGAGAGAGCCCTACATAAGAATATCCTATAGCCCAATAGTTGGAGCATTCCTCTGAGTGGTGGGTAGATCCCTATTCAAATCCTGTCTCCCCACAGGTGGTGGTGGTGGGCCTCCCCCACCTAGGTGAGTGCCCTAATCATTGGCTTGTGTGAATCACAGTCTGAGGCACAATCTTTCCTCAGTCACTGTACAGGGAGCCTAGGCACTTAACTCAGGCTTTGTGAATTGCAGTGTGTTCCGGTGATTAGCGAGGTGCCTGAAAGGTAAGTGACAGCACCTAACTTATTTGTGCATCCAGGCCTAAAACTAGAAATCTTAAGTAAGCATCAGTGACACTAAAAATATAGTTCTGCTCTGGAAAGGGATTATGTAATAAAAACTTCTTGTGCATGGGTCCTACTAGCTCTGTGTCTACAGCATTCTGTCTGTTTACTGTAGAGACATTGGAGCAGGACAGTTTGCCCCTTTCAGGGCCTGCAGAGCCAGGAAGCAGCAAGCCCAGGCCTAAGGAAACTCAACAGACAGTTGTTGGGCTCCAGCTGAGCAGCAGCTAATGATTGGTTCTTGTTCCCAGCTGGAAGATATAAGTAAGGACCCAGCTGGCGGGGGTAGTGCTGTGTTGGTCAGAGTAGGAATACCTCAACCACTTTCAGTGAGACAGGCATGCAGGCCCTTGATCTTCTAGTTGCTAGGGGAGGACTATGAACCTTGAGATAATGGGAGGTGGGGGGACTGGAGTCATAGGTGCCAACTCTGTGGGTGCTCTGGGGCTGGAGCACCCACTGGGAAAAATTAGTGGGTGCTCTACACCCACTGGCACCAGTCAAGTGTTTAAGGGGCTCGTGGGGGCCTGGGGCTCCCATCAGCTGTTCAGCAAGGCTGCGGGGGGTGAGCAATCAGCAGTTTGTTTCAGCGCTGGAGCGGGGAGTGTCATCGATCAGCTGTTCCCTCCCCCTGCTGAGCAGCTGTTTCAGGCTCTGAGTCATAGACTTGCTGCATTCAAAACAGCTCTTTCTAGATTTGCTGTTGAGGTTTTTTTTGGCCACCACCAGCCAATCAGTAGGAAGGGAACTCTGCTCCTGGGTGGGAGGGGCAAAGAGAGTGACCCCCCCCCCCCACAGGTGCCTATCTGTCTGTCTCCTGCTCCTAGCAGCTTCTTGTGGCAGGCATGCTTAATCTGGTTCTCCAGCTGCAAAACTTTCTCCAGCCTCTTCTCACACAACTAAAGGCATTAGTACCAGCAGCAGGTAAGAAGTGTATTTAAAAGGGGGTCTTGGGGTGAGGGTGGTTGGGGGCACTTCTGTTTTATATGGTTTATATGTTAAAGTCCATGTGCTCACTCTGGCAAACACAATCAGGCACTGTGGGAGGGGAGGAGAGGGAAACTCAGGCTAACAGGGGAAACCTTCCTAGCAGTGCAATCTCTGCCTTGGGGTTTGGATGGAAGTTTCCCAAGGGAAGGGCTAGTGATCATGTTGGGGGGACCGGGCATTGCTGAATCCCAGGGTTGAGTAATTATCTGGTGATGGTCATTGAATTGCTAATTGTCATTCACTTGCTGCACAATGGCTGGTGATGGTTGTTTAACATTCACCCAGCCATTTGGTCAAGTGCCTTGTTGTTTCTGGGGAGTTGTCTTCTGGGCTGCTCCCAAATTTGCAGCATATTTCATTAACACCATACAGCACAATTGCATAACTTTATATACTTTAATGATATACATATTTCAACAGAACAGTGGGTTTCAGCAAATCATAATCTTTCCCATGATACCTTACATTGCATGCTTTATATGAAATATAAAGAATATAATCAAATGATGAATATGGGGCTTATGGAGCACAGCATGCCGCTCCCCTGAGGTATAGAGCAATGGCTCTCAAACTTTTGTACTGGTGACCCCTTTCACATAGCAAGCCTCTGAGTGCGACTCCCCCCCCTTATAAATTAAAAACACTTTTTATATATTTAACCTCATTATAAATGCTGGAGGCAAAGCGGAGTTTGGGGTGGAGGTTGACAGCTCATGACCCCCCATATAATAACCTTGTGACCCCCTGAGGGGTCCTGACACCCAGTTTGAGAACCCCTGGTAGAGAGTGTCACAGCTAGAAACTCCAAGACTTACGACTTTTAAAAGGAGACTGGACAAAACATGCAGTAAGGATCAGCCCTGCATTGGCAGGGAGATGGACTGTGCCAGGGTGATCACAGGGCTTTTCCCCCTGTAACTTCTATAATTCCATCCCACTCTCCTAGGAGTACAAAGTCTGGTACTAAAGACCTGGTGTCTGGATCCCATATTGCCTTGCACTGGGATTGGGAATTAGTGCCCTGACATGCAACTCCTCCTATTGGGCCAGTGTAGATCCTGCTGTTAGTACAGCTATTTGCAGGTGCCCTTGTGTTTAGCTGAACCCTTGGACTCAGTCCCTGAGTGTATCCTCACTAAACTGAGAGCTAAACAGACACTACTATCCTGCTGTGTGGATCCCAGTGTGCTTGTACTGTGAATTTTTGGCATGCACACGTGGCTATATTCATCTCATTGTGCTGGTAGTGCTACTTCCTTGGTGTGATGATGACATTATGCTAAGATGAATCCTGAAAATAGTGCCCTGGTGTGATGGTGGTCACTCTGTGCTGTTCATGTGAATCCTGCATTTTTGTATGCTGTGGTGTTGTAGCCCTGTTGTTCCCAGGAAATTAGAGAAAAAAGGTGAATGAGGTAATTTTTATTGGAGCAACTTTTGTTGGTGAGAGAGACAAGCTTTTGAGCTTTCACAGAGCTCTTCCTGAAGCTCTTCAGGAAGAGCTCTGTGAAACTTCAAAAGCTTGTGTCTCTCTCTCTCTCTCTCTCACCAACAAAAGTTGCTCCAATAAAAGTTATTGCCTCACTCCCCTTTTTTCTCTGTGAATCCTGTCATTATGGCCATCTTGGGTGCATCCTAATATACAGGGAGCATGAATCTTGACCACTAGAGGTGGAGTGTAAATCTTGATGCTAGTAGCCTGCTGTTTAGATCTTACTCCCCTTTGAGCCTGGGAGTTTTAATTTTGGCATGGGTACACATGCCAATCCATGAGGGCAGTGGAGTTTGGGAAACAGGTGAATGCAGGGCTGGCCTTATGGGTGGGTGCTTACAGGAGGGCGCTGTGGTCAAGAGGTAAGGAATGGGGTGGGCCTGGGGTGCGAGACTGTGGAAGGGACGTGTTTTTCATTTGTTCGTACTATAATTATAGGGCCAGGTTGAAAGATGAATAAATTTGTGGTGAAAATCAACAGTGGGAATTTTAATGATTTTAAATGTACTGTAATTTATGTAATTAGGTTGTTTTTTACTATTTTAATGATTAAATTGTTAGCATACCAATGATAGTCGCATTCAATAACTAGAATATGAAAGAACTGTATAAATATGCAGAAAATAGCCTCCAAAAACTGGCAGATGTACTCAGAGGAGTGGGGCGTAGAGGAGCAGGCGGGGGAAGGGGCGGAGCGGGGGTGGGGCCTAGGGAGGGCACCCACCGCCAAAACCAAAAGTCAGCACCTATGGTAGGACTTGTAGTGCCCCTCAGGTCAGGGCTATGGTTTGTTATTTTTCAATATTTCTTGTGGTTTTGTGTGGTGGAGGACTGAAACAGAGTTGGGTGGGGCTGACTGTTTGTTTGTCTCTAAGCCTGTGGAGAGGCTCACTGGACTACAGACATAAATTGCAGTGCTTTCTTCTCCTATTAGCCCTGCTGAGCCAACACAATTATGGTAAAGTGGCGAGATTCTGGTTCTTCTTGAGTATCTGCAACAAAATTAATAACTTTCCAATCAGTTATACCTATGCAAGTGCACTGAGAATATTGGCTTGCACAATATAAGTAAGGTCATAACTTGACCTGCATCACCAGCAATAAGGGTTCTGCATAAGAAGGAAATAATTCAGCTAGATTGTAAAAATAGCCATATGGGGTCACACCGAGGGTCCATGTAGCCCAGCGTTATGTCTCTGATAGTGGCCAGTGCCAGATATTTCAGAGGGAGTGAACAAAGCAGGGTTTGAGGCTCTTCTTGCTGGCAGCTTGTTCCTGTTTTTTTCTTGTGCTCTAGAGATGGGTTCTGCATGCCTTGGAAGACTGCTCTCAAGACCTATATAGCTTCATATTGGCCACATGCCCTGCAGATATGGTGTTGGAAGGTCCCAGCATTGTGTGTGAAAGCACTCTGCTGCTGAAGGTGCCATTTGTCAGATGAGAGAGAGAGCTGAGGTCCTGGCTGCTTGTGGTTGTTACAGATCCTGTGGCACTAGGATCGGTAGCCTTTATGTCCTTGCCAGATTATTTGGGTAATTAAATCTGCCTACATGTAACCGCTCCTACATGTTCAGATAAGGTATTAATTACATCCTATCCTGTAATGTTGCCGTGTGCTGTTAAACTTGTCCAAATTTCATCCGGGCGGTGGCTGATGTGATAATCATGTATAATTTGTAAAGCACTTTGACATTCTTCCAGATGGACTACTATAAATACAAACCCTTTTTTTAAACAGCAACTGCTGCAAGTGACAAAACACATACTGTGTACAATATATTTTACTCAACATACAGTCTGTACGAGAAGTCCGTTATTCCATTACAATCAATGTCCAATATTTTAAATAGCTCATATGTACAGGAGGACATATTGTCTACTTTCTGGTCCAGTAAATCCCATTTAGGCTATATATTACCTTCATTTGAGTGAGCAGAACTTCAGCTGTTTATCACTAGCATGTGTCTACATGAATCTAACGGTGACGTGGTCCTTTTTCTGCACTAATGGAAGCTATTAAATGAGAAGAGGGGGTTAAAACCAGATAAGTAGTGACAAAGAGCATATTTTGGAGATCTTGCATATGGGGCAAAATTCTATTCCCACTGACAAAAATGGGACCTGATCTACTGCTTGTGCTTTCAAAGGGAGTAGGATCTAGTGATCACTTTAGCTGAATACATGACATTCAATGCATCTCTTATCTTGTAAGAAACACGAGTTATAAAACTTTGAGAGGCTACTGGGCTATCTTTCTAACACCCATAAGCAGGAACAGAGCAACACAGATGAGCAAATTCAGCATTCCAGCCCCTGTGGCCCCAGGAGTCTGATATCCACATAGATGAAGCAGGCAGAATGCAGAAGTACTTAGGGATGAGTTGTAGACTGGGGAAGAGAAGAGGGTAGGCTGGTGAGTTTTCCACTGGACACATTGACTGACATAGGAACAAGGAAACAGAAGCCCAGGGTCCACTGGGGCTGTCAGCAGCTGCCTTGGAGTGCATGTGTGTATCAGAAGGGCTATCTGAAAAGATCCCCGGACCATATACCCCGAGTAATGGGGCTATCCTGGGGTGGGATTTGACCCTAACTGTGTAACTCTTGTTTATCAACAACAAAAATGTGCGGTACAGACATTTCTCCAACTGTCTAACCACTGGCCAGTTTGCCAAGTATAGCCACACTCTGCTAATCCAATGTATTTTGATTTTTATAGATCAGATGTGGTCAGTTTACACTTTAGAAATTGACCTACATTGGACTTGAGCATATGCTTTAAAATCAAACTTGTGCTTTGCTGAATTGAGACCTTATGTATGGGCACTCAGTGTGGCCTTCCATAGCTACATGCTTAATGAGTGTAATGCAAACATTCTGTACAAGAGCATTGCTCATATTAAACTGAACTGGGCATGTGTAGTGTGACTTTCAAGGGGTCATATCCCACCAGATCAAAACCAGTCTTTGCTAGAAAACTTGGAGGTGTATCTCCTCCATAAAGATAATAGTGGGGACAAATGTCACCTTCCTATCCTAAACCTTCTTGCTGCTAGAGCTGTTCAAAAAAGATCAAAGGTTTTGTTTTGTTTTTGTTTAGAATGGAGAGTGTATTTTTTGGTCATCCTATACTCACAACAGTTGCAATTTCCCCTTCCCCGCCCCCCCTCCCCCCACCAGTTTGCAGAAATTCTCACCTATAAGCAGTGTATAACCTATGGACAAGTTATACTGGGGAGGGAGGTTCATACATAAATGAGGCTAACAGTGCTGATCATGAAAAAATAGATTTACTTGTAGTTGCAGTGTACTGGATCCCCAAAACACATGACTTCCATCAGCCACTTCCTGTAGAATCTTTAGAGATGCAACATTTTGAAATGGCATACGGCCTTCCCAATGTATATACAGTAAAGTTTGTCTAAATAGAAACATCAGCTGAGATGTTCCAAGGCTTTGGAACATCTTAACTTTAATGGGAACTGAGGATGCCATTTTCAGAAGTAACTAAGAGAGTTAACCCAATTTTCAATGGGAGTTGATTCCTTTAGTTGTTTCATTAAAATCCTATCCCATGTGTTGAAATGCATTACATGGTTCTGAAAATCTCAGCTGTCACTTTGAGTCTTAACAATTGCATGGATTTGACATAGGACAAACAAATTTCCTGCTTAATTAGCAATTTCTGTTTAAAAATAAAAACACATGTTAACATTTTTAACAGCTCGAGAACATACACTGAAGCTGAACTGTCAGAATGCGAGAAGAAATGATGGAGTCGCAGGAAGTACAGAGCTCATAGTCATAGGTATGCAAAAGCCATCATGAGTATGGAATAACAAAGTCAATAGCTAAGCAGAAGAAACACACGACACTTAATAAAAACCACTTATAGACAAAAGTTCAAACAAAGGAAAGAGGTGCATGGAAAACTTAATGGAGAGTTTTGCAATCTGAAAAAGATAAAATACCCTTTAAAACATGAGCAGAATTGGCAATTAATGTACAGTATACATATCAGTCCACACATGTATTAACTGACAGTTTGCTTTTGACTTTTTCCCCACTTAGACGTCTTACACTTTAAGCCTTCTTATTTTGTTGGCTCCAATTCTGTTTAAAAATACCAGGCATCATTCAAATACTTACTGATATTCTTATTCAAGAACAATACATTATAAAATAAATGTAATTGCAGTTTGTGTAGTTATACAAACAACAAGAAGGCTCTCAATAACAAGAGTAACAAGAATACACTTAAACTAATGTTTCATTCTAACTGTTTATGTTCTACCCTCAAGATCAGGAAAAAATGTCATCTAACTTGAAAGGTGACTTTTGTACAGGCCTATGTATTTAAATTGGTGAATAAAAAATGGAGGAATACAGATTAAACCACACGAACTATAAAGTAAAATTGTACTGTATTTTGTTCATGTTTAAAGCTCCCCAGATAATCAGTTGTTTGCTAATATTCTCAGGACTGTACTGACATGTTACTCCACACCTCCATGCTGTATCTCCTGTGACAGCATGAGAACTGGAACAAACCTGTTTGTGTGCAATATTCATTTTCTGTCGGAAGCTTGCTTAACCCGCCATCAACATTACACCATCAGGGTTTCACAATATTATGCAATTCAACGTGTTTGCTGCATTTCTGACTTCCATCAGGAGCCTAAAACCTCATTACAAGTGAGTCTGTTGCACTGTGTATAGCGAGAGACTGAGGAAATCAAGTGTGATGCTTCTCTGATACCTTGAAAAGTTGAAAATAAATGGAGAATTATGTCAGCCCAACAGGTAGCGGGAGAAGGAGAAATTTGAAACTGATTATTTAACTCTCATGCATCTTAATAATGCACCAAGCATAAGAAAAATGCAGGCTTCTATGATAAACTTTGTGCAAAAAACAACTGAACTGAAAAAACTTTATTCCTGCCTGGGAGAATGGTGGGCTCATGGCAAAGTTAACAAGGGATGAAGCCACTCCCTGCAGCTGAGGCTGATAGGGGCTGTAAGTCATTGCTATCTGATGGCTGTTTGCTGACCTGCCATATTTGAATTGAGTTGACAGTTTCACTCAATTTCCTAGGAGGCAAGTGAGCACATCACAAAAAAATTACACTCGCAGTTGTCACTGGTTGACTCACTTGTGGGCAGGCTCAGCAAAGAGGCCAAAGATTAAATGGACTTGGAGCACATACAACTTCTTATCCCTGGGGTTGTTCCCTGTGTGTCAAGGCTGGAGGTGGTTTGGGGAAGTTGTCACTGATCGCCATTCCATGTATTTTAAATGAAATTCATTTTTCAGTGTTGTCAGTCTGTACTTTTCCCAAGTAGTAAATTTAATATTTAAATTTATCTGAAAAAATAGTACTTGGTTGTTATATTCTGGTGCTCAATGCCTATACTTCCAGGGCAGACATGAAGTGCATATTGAACTTCTTTCTTCGAAGCAATAATTCAAATTTGATGGTAGAGGACCTCTTGGGTTTCTAGCCCAGTTAGGGATGGGTATATTGTTCTGGATAAAGAGAGATCTAAAATGGACAACTAGAAATGAACCCATCTTAACCAGTTTTAAAGATCAAAAATGTGTGTGATTCTTTCCCAATGTTACTTATTTCTGTGTTTCTAGGTACTTCCTGATTCTGTCTGGGACAATACATAGAATTTCTGATGTAATGTGAGAGAGACTTCTCTTGAAAGTTTCTGCCAAGTTTTGCAGGATCAAGACGCTTGGGATTGTCTGGATAAAGTTCAGATGAGTATCCGAAGGCCAGTGATACATCTCCCATTGACATCAAAGTGTGCAACTAATGGGATGATCAGGCCCAAGTCTTTAGTTGCCGTTCCAAAATGAATCCCTGAACCTTTTTGAGTAGAGCTGGACAGGAATTTTCTACTCATGCTTTTTCAGTGGAAAATAGCTTTCACAATCAAAACTTTCCACAAGAAAACTATTGGCTGTGAATTTTTTCAAAAATTTTATGGGAAAATAGAAAGAAAATGTTTGTTTTGGGATGACCCAAATCTTTGGTTTGGGACACTTCAACATTGAACTGCCTGAGCTGTGATGGTGTCTCATGGGAGCTGTAGTCTAGGTGTCTCATTTTCTCCCATTCTCTATGGGCTGGGCTCCCTGGCCAGACTATTACTTCCATGATGCATTTTCTCCCCTTTTGCTGAATTGCCATTGTGCATCCTGAGAGATGTAGTCTGGGCCATGGATGTGGAAACTGGCATTGATGCACTGAAGTCGCTCTGGCCACACTGATTTACACGAGCTTCTGAATGCCACTTTCATCTGTCGGTAGAGTATGCCAGAGGTCAGTTACATTACAGAGAACAGATTAGGAGGAAGATCCACAGCATTATATTTCCTGCTTTCCTATAGGGTGTGTGTACACTGCATAGTAAGGCCAAGGTCTGATACAGGTTTAAGACCAAACCCCTCTTCTGTTCACACACCAGTTAGTCTGACTTAGGTCAGCAAGCACTTGGGATCTGAGTTCTAGGACCCTGATAAGGTGAGTGGGTGAGTCAGAGCCTGAGTCCTGCTGTGACTCTGATCCAAGCCCTGTCACTTTGCATTGTGGATGCAGCTCAAGCTGCAGACCTCAAGTCAGAAGGTTTGCATAGTGCAGCTTAGATGTGTTAGCGCAGCTTTAAGACCTGGCTCCAGTAATTGTAAACCTAGGTTTATAATGCAGTGTGGATGCTCAAGCATGGGTTTGGAAATACCAAGTCTACAAACATCATTTTACACCAGCTGATGCTCTAGCATCTTGTGGGTCCTGAAATATTCATACAAATATATATATTTTAAAAGTGTACTGGTGACACTACTCCCACTCTCTAACTTAACAGTGACAGGTGCACATTCCTCAAAGTTGAGGATTTTTTCCCCAGTAGCATAAGTTTCCTGAAACTCATTCAGAATGTTGTGTCATTAATTTTCACTTTGAGAAATAGAGCATTTTTGAGTGTCTGCACTCTGAACTCTTCACATTACAGTGAACACTGGACTGTTTGTTCCTAATAAAGAGCAAACTTTTCTTTGTATAGCACTGTGTTTTGAACACTTTTGACATATAAAAATCCAAGCGTCTTGAAACTGCCAAAATGGGACACTTAAGTGTCCTGAAAGAAGTTCATTGGACACACCTTATGAAAAACCAGAAACCTCCAGGTAAAATACAGGCATATGCCTGTTTATGTATCGATGACCATCAAGGAAACTCTTCAACGTATTTGTGACTGTGGACTGGGATGACTAACTTCTTTCACTGCAATATGTCAACATTTGTGCCTCTTTGTAGATCAAATTACACTGAATGGTTGAAGACATGGTTGGCATGCATCCTTCTCCCACCCTCGAAAGCCAAGAATATGCTCTTCAAAAAAGAGCTTAATCTTCACAGGTCCAGGCATCAGTGCAATGATCTGCTGGATCAATTGTCGTCTTGCTCTGAATAATGATGCTCCTCTGAACTGATGTGATCAGTTACACTATTTTGAATGTATTTATAGATCCGTGGCTCTGGAGAGAGGCAAGATCTTTTTGCTGCCTCGTTTCCTTAAGCAAGTGAATAGATCTCTACCAGATACCCCCACAATAACTATACCTTAACTTTCTCTCTTCTCCCAAAATCAGAATCCTTCATGAATCCCAAAAATGTGTATTTTTAAATAGTTTATCTAGCAAGAGTTAACCTTTGGCAAATGTCCAATATGTATAGCTTAATTTCTGAGTGGCTCAAGATATTAAAAATGTATTATAATGTATGCAGGCATGTACTGAATAGTTAAGTGAGTTTAAGATACAGTATAATCCAAAGCACGTACTCACATAATTTGAGAAAAGGACATGCTCTGGAATAGCTGATGTTGATGCCCGTGGAGAATAAGTTACTCGTTTGCTGGGCTTCTATTCAATGATGAAATATCCTGACAAATTCCAGGATGGAACACCTGACACTTATAATGGATACAATATGAGGCATCAGACCTCTTTCTAGCATAAGGAAAATCTTTAGAATGTGTTTAAGTGTTGTGGGTTTTTTAATTTACTCCCCCCCACACGCACATTTTAAGAGGAGACCCTTGTTTGTTTAAAAAAAACCCCAAAGATTCTGAAATTCCGTTTACCAGGATCCTAAGGAATGACAGCAACAGCTTGTTGGTGGATTGAACATATATCACTTTAAGTGGTAGGCAAATTTTCAGCAGGTGCAACACTATGACCACAGCTTATTACAGTAAGCTTCATGTCCATCCTTACCTATGGACTTAAACTCACAAAACCAGTTGGCAGTTGTTTCTCCTGCCCACCAACACCCCCCAAATCACATAGTATAAGTCAGTGTTTGCCTTGATTAAGCGCTATAGTGAGCTACAAGTAGCACTTCTCGTTTTGCCCTTGCACCATTGTCCATAGTTGGCTCTGGATTCTGCAAGCTAACAGTGGCCTCCTGTCGTTCTGAGGATGGTGGTCCTGCAGATGCAGCAACAAATGTGAAGTTGTTGTCCTGTACCCTTGGTGTAGTGCGGCACACTCGGGTGGACTTTGAAGAAAACTTGTTGCTGGTGGTAGCAGATGTCTTATCACATTTCAGAAGTGCACAAAAGCACCTGTAAAACTAAGACACAAAACAAACAATGAGTGAGAATATTATTTACCACAATATCCTATTCTGTGTGAAACATTTCACCCAATGGTACTCCCGGGCCCTCCTTTGGGTATGGCACTTAATTTCCAGAACAATAATGCAAAACACCACGGGGAGTTAACTGTATCATGCTGCGATTCAATTTGGTGTCTTTGTTTGCTTTTTGTTTTTTGTTTCTTACAGTAGCCATCAGAGGTCCCAGCTGAGATCAGGACCCTATTATGCTAGGGATTGTACAAAACCATTTATTGTCTTGAACAGTTTACAATCTAGGGCACCAATCCCAGCATGTAGGTGGACTGCTGTGCCCATACAGAACGCCCAGATGCCATGGGTTCTGCACAAGCACAACCATCAGTTGTGTGCAAGATGTAGGATCAACTAAGCCATGATCCAGTAGTGAGTATAAGAAGCAATACGAAGGTTCAGAAGAGGATGGATAAGGGAAGCAAGTAAAGAACATGCTTAACATAGGCCACCTATGTGCATAGCTAGATTGTTCAGATTATCTTCTCTTCCAGAGCTCTGTAGTCTTCTAGGCTCTTAGTTATTTATAGAAAGATAGTCCCTACTCAAAGAGCTTCCAATTTAGTTTTAGAAGTAATGCAACAAGAAGATGAGAAACATGGCAGAAGGCAAGGGAGGACTAGAGATAAGACCAAGATCATGCCATGACTTTGATATGGAATTTGCACACAATGGGTTTCTATTAAATATAACTGATATTTTGCATTGTTCACTAATTTCTTGTTGACAAACAGCAGAAGTGATTTACAAGGAGGAGTTTAAATAAGGAGAGGGAAGTAGCTTGGCCAACATAGAATCATAGAAACGAAGGGCTGCAAGGAACCTCAAGGTCATCTTGTCATACATGCTCCACACTTATGCATGGGAAAAAGTAAAGGGGAGAACGTGGAAAGGAGCATCAAGGTGGGAATTGCTGCAGTTGAGGGGTTGAAGTACCGAAGGAGATTACTACACTTCATTCCTATGCTGACTATACAGAATATTCCAATGCTTTACCTCAAAGACCTTTAAATTACAATGTCCTATTGTCCCATTAAGGTTTTGTTAGCTGTAAAAGCCTTCGTTTTTTCAGAAATGTTCACCATCTATTTAATTACAAGTCTGAGGAAGAGCAATCATGTTGAGTGAGAGAGTTTAACTTCAGTAGGCTTGTGCAGTGTAATAATCTAAAGGCATGTAGGGATTTCTGTACTGTATATCTGCCTGTTACAATCTAATTCATTTCATCCACGCCTGACTAAAGAGCTGTATTCCTCAGATGGGAGAACTCATGGCTAATAGCTTAGTAGGCTTTATTATAATGACTATGTAATCATAAACAAAATGCATTAATTCAACCATGAGCTAAAAGGCTGCCAGAACCTGCTAATGGTATTGGCAAATTAATCATACTAGCCTGTGGCTGGTTTATTGAAAATATGGTGGGGCTTCAGTTAACTGAACATCAGAGCACGATTGTCTGTCTAATTGAATCTTATTGGGGGAATAAAAAGGAAATTAGGTAGTTTACTGAAGTTAAGCCTTCCAGACAGACTTTTTGTTAATCAAGCATCTGTTATGCAGTGGATTTTTCAGATGTTTGGCAAAAAATGGAGTGCATTGGCGATTTAGAATTTGTCTATGAAATGAGAGTTAAGGTAGTTATTACCTATTCATTAAACAACATATCACCAGATTGTTTAAAATAATCCCATTAAAATGATCATTTTTCAAGTCTTTAGTTCTCTGTGAAATTCTGGTTTTCATTTAATAAAAAATCAGTTTCAACCAACAGGAAAATTTTGTTGGAGAATGTTCATTTTGTCAAAAGAGCCATTTTTCATCAAAATGTTTTTGTGCTGCATTACAGAGGAGCTCCCAATGCTGGCCTTCTCCATAGTAATCTCTACTAATAGCACTCTAAAGTCTGCTCCCTATAAACTAGAGATGGGTGAGTTCTGAAATATTAAATTACCTTTACCTGCACTGCAAAACTCTCAATTGCTTCACTGCATACAAGGAGTATTTCCTGTTGTCTTCTTCTCCCCCCTCAAGATAAGGAATGAGGTTGAATGGTGCATTATAACTGTCACAGTGTGATTGGCACATTTAAGAGAGTTGGTTCAGTTCACCTGTGACTAATGAGCTGCCTGATAGAAGGCACCTTGTGTCTGAAAACCTAGGCTGTGTTAGGACAAGGAGGAAGAAGAGGCAGGAAGCTTGAGGTGAGGGTTCTCTGGGGCAAGCTGTATAAGCTTCTCTTGATTTCCCCTGCGAGAGCACAAGTTGGGAGCTTCTTGGAGGGGAAGAAGATCTGGCCGAGAGGAAGAATTAGGCAGAGTTGATGGGTCAGGACTGACTGGAGCTGGGGAACTCCACCGACTGGAAGTCTTACGAGGAAACTCCTAGGTAAAGGGGATTATCTGTTTCAGCCAGGGGCAAAGGATGATTCTGGAGATGCTCAGTAGGGGTGAAGGAGGCTTGGAGAATGGAACATTGCAGGAGCCCTGAGGTAAGAGTTCCAGTGGAAGAGTTGTAAGAAATTTGGAGACTGGTCAGTGCGGGTGGAGGCCCTGGAGTAGGGGTACAGGAGTCATGGAGTAGGGATTGTTGCCTTAGGTAACTGATGACTTGGAGAGGTGTGTGGGTGTATCAGGATAGGTACAGGGACAACAGACTTGGTGAATTTCAGCCTCTTTAACTTTAGGGTTTATGTACTGTTTCAGTTTTAGGGACCTGGGAGTTGAGGCACACGTTAATAAATGATGCCCAAAACCAGAGGTCCTGTTAGACTGTGAGAACTGCTTTCCTTTCCTGGGTGGGTGACATGGCTGCTGGTCTTGTCTGTGAGGAAAGAAGGGGCAACTCAGTTGGCTCTGGGGATTGAAGAAGTGGAAACTGAGGTTGGATGCCCATGTTGCACCAGGTCAGCCATTTGAGAGTGTCTTGGTGGGGATGGACCCTGTGACAGAAACTTTAACTGTCATCTCTAGACTTTCACAATTAACCTCTCCACTCTCGTTCTTAAGATTCTTGTAATTTATTCAAATTAAATCATGTATTTTCAGCTGTTATGACTACAGGCCATCCACCTTGAAGCTACTGCAAGAATCTTTGGTGAATAAAGGGAATAACTGAAGAGTTTAAGGATGTTAGAGAAGCTAAATGACTTATTTGTATCCACTGCAGAGGATAATGGGGAGGTGCTTTCTCTTTTCAGTTAGTAGATGAAGCACTGTCAGAGATTAAGGTGTCAAAAGAGGAGGTGGTGAAACAAATTGATGAATTAAAGAGCAACAAGTCACCAGGACCAATACAGAGTGGGGCCAATTCCTTCTACTTTTTTTTAGAGATTGCTGGTTCCTGCAGCATTCCCCATCAAGTACAGGGAGTATGGTTCTTGTCTTCTACTAGTACTGTAAGCTCTATAGGATAGGGACCACATTTTGCTCTATTTGTACATTGCCTAGCACTAGGGAGTCCTCATCCATGACTCCTAGGTGCTATGGGGGTACAACAAAACCGCTCTAAAACCTCTTAGTATTTCCATTGTACATCCAAGAGTTCCAAATGAATTTTAAGAATGAAGTGGCTGAACATCTAAGAGAATGTTCCATCCACCATTAAAAATCAACTACTGTACCAGAGCACTGGACAGGAGCAAATGCCATAGTTATGTGCTTTAAAAGGTCTTGGAAGTGATTCTAGGAATTACCGAGCACTAAGTCTACTTCAGTATTGACTGAAATAATCACATAGAGCTAACCATTGTGTGATTTTTTTTTTCCCCCTTAAGTAAAAGAAAATTATGCCTTCTAACCTACTATACTTCTTTAAACATGACAGCAAAATCATAGACAAAGGAGAACCAAATAATATAATTAGGGAGATTTTTCCAAGTGACTTTAGGCACCAAACTCCCATTGAAAGTCAATGGAAATTGGGTGCTTAGCTACCTTTGGACACATCAGATATAAGGAACGGCAATATACAAAAGCCTGTAGGAGAACACTTCAACCTCCCTGGACACACAATTGCAGACTTAAAGGTAGCCATCCTGCAGCAAAAAAAACTTCAGGACCAGACTCCAAAGAGAAACTGTAGAGCTTCAGTTCATTTGCAAATTTGACACCATCAGCTCAGGACTAAACAAAGACTATGAATGGCTAGCCCACTACAAAAGCAGTTTCTCCTCCCTTGGTGTCCACACCTCAACTGCTAGAAGAGGGCCTCACTCTCCCTGATTAAGCTTACCTCGTTATCTCTAGCCTGCATCTTCCCTGCATATTTATATCTGCCCCTGGACATTTCCACTGCTTGCATCCGAAGAAGTGGGTATTGACCCACGAAAGCTTATGCTTCAATACCTCTGTTAGTCTATAAGGTGCCACAGGACCCTTTGTCGCTTCTACGGATCCAGACTAACACGGCTACCCCTCTGATACTAGCTACCTTCAGTGTCTTTTGAAAATCTCCTATAAGTCCCCAACGAGGCTTTTCAAGAAACGAGCTAGTCATGAGGTGAGGTAAAATACTGAAATAGATTAGAAATTAGCTCAGAGAAAAAAGAGTAGAGATAAATGGTCAACTTTCAGCAGGACTAAAGCTTAATAGAGGGGTGCCACAAAGGTTCTGCACTTGTACTAGTATTATTTCATTTGGAAAGGGGGGTGGACAATGAGGTGGCAAAACTTGCGGAAGACGCAGTCACTTCTTACTACAACTAGCTGTGAGAAACTTCACGGGGAGTTATCAAAGCTGGGTGACTGCGTATTATGCTAGTGTTGGAAAAAGTCATCTCTAACAAATGCTCATAGAATGGAATTCTTTGAACTACTCATGTACATGGCTGGATTCTAAATAACTGACTACTGCTGCACAGGAGGGGGGAGTGGAGGCACGGGTGTCACTATGGACAGGTCAATGACAGCCTGTTCAATGCAGATGATAAATAGAGTAGTGGGTGCGTAAGTCATGGGCCAGAACTTAGTACTGCAAGTATTTAATGCCATTCGTGGAACTAATGGCATACCCTCATTGGGAATAATTTTATACAGTTCAGGACACTGTCTTAAAGTTACAGCAGAACTAGAAAGGGTTCAGAGACATTCAATGGCCTTAAAAAGCAACACAATTTTAAAAAGATCAATTTGTATTATTCTAGGCACTGACCTGTGGAGCTCAGTGCCTTTAACTGCTATTGAGGCCAAGAGCTTAGCAGGGTTCAGAAAAGGATTAGAGACTTATGTGGATTATAAAAACATCCCCAGTTAGATTAGCTGGGATAATGGAGTTTAAGAGAGGAAACCCTCATGCTTCAGAGCATGAGCCAATCACTAACTGACTGGGCGTAGGAAGAAACTTTCCTTATGCGCAGGTTATCCCATAGTTGTCCATGTTGGGGGTTTCTTGGATCTTCCCCTGAAGCAGCTGGTTCTGGCCACTGTCAGAGACAGGACATGGGACTAGATGGACACGTGTTCTGGCATTGCAATTCCTACCATATATTCGTATGTAACTATCACACTTTGTGAATCTGAGTGTCCCTGGAAAGCTGCCCCT
This sequence comes from Chelydra serpentina, assembly GCA_037349315.1. Taxonomy (NCBI): domain Eukaryota; kingdom Metazoa; phylum Chordata; order Testudines; family Chelydridae; genus Chelydra; species Chelydra serpentina. Next base: position 5,110,029 of record JBAIAC010000023.1, read on the forward strand.
GATGGATTTCTCTTGAATAAGGATGATATTTTCAATCTAAGATTTTGTGAACACTCCAATTCCTTTTCTGCAGAAAAGACACATCAGAGGGACCTTTGTAGCCTTTTATCTTTGAGTTTCTCAAATAATGAAAGTAGATGACAATGGGGCAGGACCTAGGAAAACAGGACAATGGGGCAAGACGACAGCTTGGTGAATAGTGAAATAATATCTTTGTACATTCTATTGACTTCCTAATCAAATGGATTTGAATAAGATTGCACCCCCTCTCTTTCTGGAAAGAGGAATACCATATGTATAAGCCACACTTATACTTGTACAAATGTTTAGGGGAAGCTTTTCTTTTTAAAAGGTGTTTATAAGGGACAGTTTAGGGCATGTCAGAACACCCTTCAGAAACAGGTCCATGCACATACAGGTGTGCAAAATTCAGATCAATGACTAGGGGAAAGAAATTGGACTAATAAATACAGCTTTTTGGAAATGGCCAAGGCTATTCTTATTCCCACAGAGGGGCAGTGTTCCCCAAACCCTGGCTAGAAATGAGTCCCAGGATCTGAGCCAAGCTCCAACCAAAGCCCTGCTTAGGGTTCCAGCTGCTCGAGTCACAGGAGAACAGCCTCTGCTTTCTTTAATAACTAACAAACCCATGCCTATAAGCATGCAAAAATAGGCTCAAAAATGTGACCCAAATCAAAGACTTTGTAGACAAAAGCATCAACCCCCTAGTACAGCAGTTTAGCTTATTCCAGTTCAGCAAAATAAGCGATAGTGTCATAAAGTGCCTTATACGGGTACAACTGCATCTTCACTATGGCTTTGACTGGCATAGCTCTGTTGTCAAAAAATAACACCTCTTACTGACATAGTTATGCTAGTGAAACTTAAGTGTAAACTTACGGTTCTTCCCTACAATCTTGGCTAGAGCTCTGGGAAGGAAGCAAATTTCCCAAGAGAGGCAATATGTAGCTACATCTTTCATAATTAGGACTGGCTGGAGCCCTGACAAATAGTCGATTCAGTGACCCAGACAAGGCTCTACTTCCCACTTGAGAGTTGCCCACACCACATGCAATTTACTGTAGGGTGAGGTGAGAAAACGAATTTTAAATCTTTGCCATGATAGTCATGGCAAAGGGAACTGAATCCTCCATTGTAGTGTGTTGGCCTTGCTGCAGTAACGTTGACAGAGCGTAATAACTGAAACCACTTCTTAGAAAATGCTTGTTTTATAGTGTCCTAAGTTGTCTCTAGTTTATTACCTAATTATTACAAATGCATCAAATGTAGATCCCTGTAATCTCCAGAGACAAAAGGAGGCTCGCTAATGTTGTTGAATAATATGTGGTCATTAAATGCTCTTTTGAAGAGTTTTCACAACGCAGGCACTTCAAGGTCATTATCAAAATGTATTTTTGAATCCACTTGAGGTGGAGGACTCTTCTCACTCTCAGGAAAAAGTAAAATGAATCCTCAAACAGGGAACAGAGTATGTTGTATACAATTAAACCTAAGGCTTTGGCTACACTTGCAAGTTAGAGTGCATTAAATCAGCCCCAGGTGCCCTAACTCCTGAGGTGTCCACACTGGCAAGGCACTTAGAGCGCCTGGACTCTGCAGCTAGAGCGCTTCTGGTAATCCACCTCTATGAGGAGCATAAAGCTTGCTGCGCCCCGGCTGAAATGCCTGGGTGTCAGTGTGGACGATGTGTTGCATTACTGTGCTGTGATCAGCCTCTGGAAACGTCCCATAATCCCCTGAAGTCAAGTGGCCACTCTGGTCATTGTATTGAACTCGGCTACAGGCAGGTGGATATCCATTTCTGACAGCCAGCATGCTTATCTGCTCCAGGACAAAGCAAACCATTACTGAGGAGTGCTCCTGCTGCAGAGGCAGGTAGGGTGTGTGGGTGGGGGTGGGGGCTGATGTTGGGGTTTCTCCCTTCCCTCTGCTGCTGTCTGAACTTACATGACTGTATGCTGACACACTGCCCCCCCAAAACACACAACACACTCCCTGTCACACTCTGCCCCCCCATTTGAAAAGCATGCTGCAGCCACTTGCACACTAGGATAGCTACCACAATGCACTGCTCTCTGTGGTGTTGCAAGAGCTGCTAATGTGTCCACGCAAGTGTGCTTGCAGCTGACAGTGTGAACACACTGCAGTGTTTTCCCTGCTGCACTCTCCGAGGGCTGGTTTAACTCCCAGCGCTCTACATCTGCAAGAGTAGCCACACCCTAACACTAAACAACTCCTTTCTGTTCCCTGATTTCCCATCCCCCAGAGACTGGCACACAATCAGCGGAAAGAGACTTGTGTTTGAAGTTGAGCCCAATCCTTCTCCCTTTTACGACTGGGAGTTTGGCCATTGATTTAGATAGAAGCAGTATCAGACACTTTCAAAGGACATCTTAACTGCTGTTGTGCTGTTTATAAGTGTAACTGTTTCCATAGGAAAAAGCCCTCATTTAATTTGCAAATGAGAATTCCAGAATGCAACTCAGGTGCACCTTTTGCACTTACGAACCAGAAGACTTTACATCTATTGTGGTTACACTTGTGGATTTCTTAAAATCTGGGACACACTTGATGTTAAGGGTATATTTATAAATAGTTTATAAGAGGTTAATAAATGATCAGTAGAAGCTGTAATGAATGGCTTACTCTCAGCTGGTGTAAACTGAAATAGCTTCATTGGTATCAATGGAACTACTCACTGGTAGAAATGTTTGGAGCTTCTGTTCCAACTTTTGCATTCAACTCTTTAATTCAGATATGCACAGCCAGATCACACATTTTTCAGATGCACATAAAAGGACATAATGACTGCATCTGAATGATACATTATTCACAAATTCAAGTTTTTATTTGACTGAAAGAGTCATTGTCTGAGTTAATTGACAACCCTTATTTGTGCATGCAGTCAATCCTTTCCCACGCAAATAAGGGCTTGCAGGATTGGGCACTAAATAATACTCCATAATGCAGGTTGGTGCTACACAAGCCAATGTATAATGCCAAAGAAGATGCTAAGGGAACAACACATGAGCACTTTTATGGAGATGCTGATCTCATTTAGAGTTGGTATCAAGAATGTATGTACATCGATAGATTCCAATATTAACATCATGTAGGAAGTAGTAATTTATGTCCCATATAAACGGTCACTTAGTAAACACAGGCTTGAGAAACTAAAAACTTGTTTATCAATTCTTGTGCCCTCAAGCCAGTGCCTTTTCTTTGTGCAATATTTCATAAAGGGAAACAGATCACAGATCACCAAAGTATTACTCCGGCAATTGCTTGAGGCTATTCAATTATGAAGCAAACTAATTAGTTTTCTTTTTTTCAGTCGCCTGGCCCAGTTTCACAAGTGAACAGTCTCCAGTGATAACATTTCAACAGACTGTCCTCTTTACAGTGACAGAGCTTCAACTTAGGAACTCTTTCCTGAAATAAACCAAGAATTCAGCACAGAGTTTCTAGCAGCAGTCTTGACTGGTGCTCAGCAAACTGAGATTTGCCTATGCTGTTTTGAATCTGACACAGTATGAACTGTTTTTCAATTTCTGATTGAAATTTCTGAGTATATCCCTATGTGCTGGCGTAGCCTGCCTCAGAAGATGCTCCGATACTAAGGTAATGAGTGGAGTACAAACATCTGGATAGCATATATTGCTAGGGCTCTAATCTGTGAGCTAAGGAGCACCTGATTTATATCTTAATATAATTTCTTAGCCACTTCCCAGAGTATTCTGTGCTACAGAAACATACCATCTTCAGGACCAGATTGTCTCACCCTTGTGCATGTGCACTGAAAGGTTGGGAGACACAAGGAGCTACAGCCACATATGATCTACAAGTGTCAGGCACAGTTATGGTCCCTGTGTACACTCGGCCTTCCTTGCTTTACAAGCCACCTGCAGTGAGGCAGGGATGTTGCCCCTTCTCTGACTGGAGCAGTGATGGAACATGCCACTCCAATGTACAGGATGATGCTGGGGGCACACTTCCCCTGTGCTCCCTGGACCTTCATATGAGAATGTCTCCCAGTAGCACAATTCTTCTGAGAGATCCTCCAGGTCAAGCCAGAGTCTTCAAAGCACAATCTGCCACTTGGCCTCTCTTGTGCCATGCCACCAGCCCTTATTCAGGGATGGAAGTGAAACCAAGGGGGCAGTATCAAGGGGCATGTTTTGAAAGCGACATAGTTTCCTATGGAAAGGGTTTGGAAGCAATCACATTTACATGGACATTACTTTGAATTATATGCTAGTATCTTGAGATGCTGGCTTCAGCGTGTGCTGCCATGGGTGGAGAATTTTACTTTTTGGCAATATGAGCATATGGGACTACGTTCTTTCCTTTATAATGTTTAGTATGTCATGATTGTTTGAAGGCTCAAGTCCATAACAATGTCATTAGGAGTTTACCCATTGACTTTAGTGGAAACAGAACTGGTTCCCTTAGATAATCGTTTTCTATCATTTGTGTCACTCTAATATTCACTGTCTATTTGATGCTATCCCCCTGGATTTCCCCTTGATTTACCTCATTTTGTCATGATGGGGCCTGGGCAGTCTGACCTAGTGGTCAGAGCAGGAGTTGGTAGTGTGAAGGAAAATCTGGGGGGCCCCAAGACTTTGGCCAAGCTGTGTGGGCCTTAAAACTTTGGATAAGCTTGTGTCCAGGCTGTGCTCAACTTTGGTTCAGCTTGTGTCTGTATATAGGAGGAAGGAGAGGGAAGCAGAAGTGAAAATGTCCCCAAACAGAACAATTTGAAATAGCAGAAGTCTAAGAAATTAGGCAATTAGGCAAAAGGGTAGACAGTGAATAACAGGAAAAGCCTAAATATGGAAAATGCTTATTTTGCTGGCTTTGCTTTTGACCTGCATTGAATTTGCAATGTATTCCAAATAAGGTAATTAATACGGAAGTATGTGTAATTTGTCTGCAGTTTTAACCTTTATAAGCTGGTTAAAGTTTAAGGAGGGCAGAGCAGCTTGCCACCTTGCATGGGGCTATGCTGACTCTCCTGGCATATATACTTGTACACAATAAAGAAGTCTCAGGCGATTCTGATCCAAACACAATGTGTGGTTCATTTTCCACAACAGTAGTGAGGCTGGGTCAGATACCAGCCAAACCAGAAGGCCAGAGTCCAAGGCAAGTCAGAGGGCAAAACTGAGAGTCAGGTGTCAGGAAGGATCTGGTTACCAGGAGAGCAGTAGCAAGAATCAGGTATTGCAGAGGAAGTAGTCCTAAGCAGGGAAATCCCAGTTGCGTGGACAACTTCCTGGTCCTGTGCTGGGTTTATATGGAGGTGGTGAACTAATTAGGACTCTGACACTCTTGCCAATTGGATTCCAGGACTGGAGTGCTCTGTCAGGGTTCAGTTTCTATTCTGGCAACTGTTAACAGGGCCTGGGTAGCAGGCTGGAACTTGCTAGCTCCTAAGAGCCCTGTGGACCCCCAGTTCCTGACACATCTTCATTATTTCTCATTTTCACTTGCTGCTGTATAGTGGCTGTCACCTTCTTCAAGTGTGAGAGAACATGCTTTGTCTTCTTTTTCTCTGTGCTCTTGCTGAGAGCTCTTGAAGCTATGGCCATCTACGTGTAGAATCCTTTGGAATGTGTGGTGTATTAACTCCAATGGTGGAGAAAAATCTTTCTGCCAGACCACTGGTACTATGCCTCAGCCTAATAGTTTCTAACTGTGGTTTGAGCTGCATGGGTAGGTGTGGATATCTGACTTTTAATTTTGTATTAAACTTCATTGAAACTTTATGTAACTTTGTTACCGGCAGCAAGTGCTTGAGGCAGCAGTAACAGGGTTCGCTGCCCGGTGTGCTTCGCTCCAATAAGTACACCAGGGTGGAGAAGCAAACAAAGTTTATTTGAGATCTCAAAGCGGTGCGAGGAGACAGACACGTCTCAAATCAGGCGCACAGCAGAAAGCAGTTTTTCTGTTTTTTATATTTTACAGGAACAAAGCCCTGTCTTTTCTCCCCCCTTCTCCTCCCCCTCCCTGTTCCCACAGTAAGTTTACATTCAAGCACTAAAGTCATATTGTTAAAAAGCAGCTTATAAACCTGGTTCATTAGTAACTTTCTGTGAACTGCTATCTCTTCTCACTCCCTTGCCCTGTTCCTACCTCCCATTTACTTCACACAGGCTTAAGATGTGAGAGCTAGCTGATAGCAGCCCACCTGCACATTCCATTCTAGTTGCCAGTCTGTTAGCTCGAGTAGAATTCAAACATAATTCAACATGGAGGAAGTTTGGTTCATAATAGGCCCAGAGCAAGGGGGCTTCATCAACACTCGTGGTCTTCCACCCCCCAGGTAACTTGGGGGGGTGGATGCCTAATGACACCAACAACTTCAATATGAATAGTTGCTTTGGGAAATTCTGGGGCTGAACTGTTCACAAATGTGGATTTGCCTAGCTAAATGTCTATCCAAGTATTGGAAGTCATTAGGGGAAACTGAGGCCTATCGCAAATGTGGTTTGGAGTTTTTTAAGACTAATGGCTAGTCATGCAAGACTGGAAGGAGGTAATCAGTGAGGAAACTGTTGTCTTTTAGCTGATGGAAGCTGGGATGAAGGATGCAGCCCACTATGCATAAAGACAAATGAATTACTACTATACAAAGTAAGTGGTGTTCATATTAGCTTAGATCAAATCATCTACGTTCTGGAGCTGGCTTAGTTGCCCTTTTTTGTACTGAAGTGCTACATAAGTATCAATTTGATTAACCAACTTTTATGACTTTCTCTTTGGTTTCTATCCCTTGCCAAATAAACTTTGCTTTTAAAAAATGTAACTGGAATGGGAGACACAGAGTGAGGTACTCGTTACTGGAAAGCCGCAGGAAAGGGAAACCAGATTTCTATCTCTTAATAGCATTCTTCTGACTCAGCCTCTTGTCACATGGTGACTGGGCCCTTTAAGAGGGGTCAGGGCTGATGTATCATTCACTGGTCAGCTGACCCAAATTAGGTTTAAAAGAGGGCACCTGGACCCATAAGGCAGGGAGATCCGGTGAGGTGAGGGGAGGGTGAACCTGAAAAAAAGGGCCTCTAGGGAGAAAGCCCTGGGTGGTAGTGCTCAGTGAACAGAACCCAGAAGATTCCTGCAAGGAATTCCTGAGGAAGGAAGGAAGGACGGATGGACGGACCAAGAGGTAAAGAGGCAAATCCCCAGGAAACTGTAGCCCAGAGTGGACTGAGGAGATGTTTTTTTGTTAATATTGCTTATTTTTGGAAAACAAAACTGCCTGGGAAAAGACTCTGATCGCTGTGGTGGTGGGTTCCTTGTGAGCTGTGGAGAAGGCCTGCTTGTTACATCTACCAGTGTGAGTACAAGGGTTAAGATTTTCAAAAGCGACTAATGATATTGGGTGTCCAATCTGAGACACCTTAAAAGGGCCTGATTTTCAGAGAGAAGGTGTTCAGCACTTTCTGGAAAGTAAGTCCTGTAACGGGATCTCCGGGGTGCTGCCTGGGACTGTGGGACTGCTGTGCCCTTTATCTCTCCAGCCTGGGCTGCCTCTCTCCATGCTTTGCTAGTGACAAGCAGCAAACCCCTCCAGGTGCTGTTATCACTCAGCACAACCACATGTGGAGCCCCACACCCAGCTAGACTGCATGAATGCTCCCAGAGCCACTCATAAATCCCACACAGGCACCAGAGACAAATCCCCCCCGCCCCAGCTCCCAGAACTGTATCTCAGGAATATACTGTCTTGCACTGGTTAATTGGTTCACCACTTCATCAATGGAAAGTGGACATACACTAGCCTTTGTAAAACCTGAGCAAATTTTCCATTCACTTCAGGCAAACTCACTGGTAAAGATAAACAGTAAAAGTTTGACTACCAAAACTAGATTGTAAGTGATAGGCAAAAAGTCAGAGTTAGTTACCAAAAGAAATAAAATATAAGCACGCAGTCTAAACTCTCAACCCTATTAGACTGGGCAACAACTAGACTAAGCAGTTTTTCACCCCACTGGATATTGCAGTTCATAGTACACAGATTTCACCCTTGAAATCTGGGCCAGTCCCCTCAGTTGGAGTCTTCAGAGTATCCTTGTTGCTTGCAGCATAGGTGGGTAAAGGAGACAGGCCCAGCAGGGGGCCCCCTGTGTTCAGTTCTATACCCTCAGTCCATGTGCTTGGAAAACACAAGTCGAGACATGTCTGAGGGCATTGCTGAGTCTCCAGGCAAGGTTGAGCAATTCTCCTGGTGTGGTCTCATGCAGGTGAGTCATTGTACTGTATCTCCCTTGCTGGACAATGGTTGTTGATGGGTTGACTGACACCCTGCCCGAGTGTTGGTTACATTCCTTGCTGTTGCCTGTCGGGAGCTAATATCTGGCTGATTCCCCAACTTACCGCATAACTTCTTATGCAATAATGATATACATATATGGCTAGATAAATGACATTCAGCTGATCATAACCTTTCCCCTGTTACCTTACAAGGCATGCTGTATATACAAGATCATGATTATATAAAAATGAGGAATATGGGGGTTCCAGGATGCTCCCACAAGGTATAGAATGTCACAAGTCCTTTTTAAGATGTCTGGAGTTGGGTAACCGAAAATAAGGACACCCAAAATCACTAGCCACTTTTAGAAAAATTTGGACAAATTGGAGAAAGTGGCTGAGACTGCCTACTCAGCTCATCTCACAAAGAAGCTGGGATAAGTTAGCATGCGAACAGGGAGAGAAAAATGACACGAGGGAACCAGGCTAGCTTGTAATCTTGACAAATAACTTATGTTCTGTGGTGATCTACTGGCTGTGATGGCTCATCCGAGTGTTCCAGTATATCAAAGACAGTCACAACAGACTCCTCACAGCTGGGCTAGGAGGGAAATGTACTGAAGGTCAACCAAAGAATATCTCGGTGTACACTCAAACATTCACTACTGTAACATTCAAAAAGCCCAATTATGTGATGCCTAAACTGTTCTTCAAATGTATTGCACTAAATCTATAAAAACACTGATTTAACACCAAAAGCAAGTAAACACAAATACAGTGTTGCTATTTCAAAATAATGTACTCTTCAGCAATAGCTAGTGGGCCATATGCCTAGGTGGTGTAAATATTCATACGATCATTGGCTTCCATGGAGATAGGCCAGATCCTCAGCTGGTGTAAATTGACATATTATGTATATTTTAAAGCTATACACCCCCAGCTAGGTAGGATAATGGATGCATTCAATCATAATTAGTATGTACTCTCGTCTTCTGTCATCCTTAGAATTTTAGGTAACTATCTGACACTGTTCCTTTACATCAACAGTACTTTTTCCTATTTTCCCATCTTATCATTACTCAGGAGTTCAAACTCTTATTGGTCTTTTTGTGATTAGTTTTAACTTTAGAGGAAATTGATGGCTTACCTTACAGTTCAAGAGTATGTTTGTTGGAAAAGCTTCCTCTTATGTCATCCATCTTTAACTGTCACCTATTTCTATTGCCTGAAGGATTTTTATTCTATCCTTTATTTTATCCATTCTCTTCTCTGGATGAAAATTATCAAAATCTTTAAAAATGGCAAAGTTAGAACAAAGAGTAGGACAGATAAGGTCAGATCTAGTTAGAAATAAAATGAGCCAAATTAGCAAGAGGAAACATTAGGGCTACATTGCTTAACTAAACATCCCTCATGTGGATTTATACCGTAGAAAGAAGCCCAAGTTAGCCTTCACTCTTATGTTGAACATGGTGATTTAAATGGCCATCTCCTTTCTAATTTGGCCTGTTTGGTACATACAGAATAATGTGAATTAATAATATTCACGTCTCTTAATATTTTAGCCCTCCACCACTGAAGATGGCTTGTAATTAAAGCACTGCATCAGGACTCGAAGATGTGGATGTAATTACAATTTTTCCTACAGACTCCGTGTGTGCCCATGTTCATGTGTCATGATCACCCTATGCTTCAATTTCCCATGTGTAAAATTAGGATAATTATCTTCTACCCTTTGTTACTTATCTATTTAGATTCTAAGCTTTGACGGGGACTGGCGCTTACTCTTTGAATATACAGTAACTAGAACAAAAGGGCTCTGATCTCAGATGGGAACTCTAGCTGCTACTGCAATTTAGATAATCTCCTTCCCTCTGCCACTTATTGTTGCTTTCACTCCTGAGTTTATTCTAAAACTAGCAAATTGCACATGTAGCTTAATGTTTTATAAACTTCATCTTACCCTTCCTTCCCCTCTCCTGCCTTTAGTATCACAACTTCCTGACCAAATTCTCTCCCACAGTCTTCTTGCCAGCAAGTTAAAGAAGTATGGGCTGGATGAATGGATGGTAAGGTGGATAGAAAACTGGCTAGATGGTCGGGCTCAACGGGTAGTGATCAATGGTTCCATGTCTAGTTGGCAGCCGGTATCAAGTGGAGTGCCCCAAGGGTCGGTGCTGGGGCCGGTTTTGTTCAATATCTTCATTAACGATCTGGAGGATGGTGTGGACTGCACCCTTAGCAAGTTTGCAGATGACACTAAACTGGGAGGGAGTGGTTGATACGCTGGAGGGTAGGGATAGGATACAGAGGGACCCAGACAAATTAGAGGATTGGGCCAAAAGAAATCTGATGAGGTTCAACAAGGACAAGTGCAGAGTCCTGCACTTAGGACGGAAGAATCCCATGCACTGCTACAGAATAGGGACCGAATGGCTGGGCAGCAGTTCTGCAGAAAAGGACCTAGGGGTTACGGTGGATGAAAAGCTGAATATGAGTCAACAGTGTGCCCTTGTTGCCAAGAAGGCTAATGGCATTTTGGGCTGTATAAGTAGGGGCATTTCCAGCAGATCGAGGGACGTGATTATTCCCCTCTATTCGGCACTGGTGAGGCCTCATTTGGAGTACTGTGTCCAGTTTTGGGCCCCACACTACAAGAAGGATGTGGATAAATTGGAAAGAGTCCAGCGGAGGGCAACAAAAATGATTAGGGGACTGGAGCACATGACTTATGAGGAGAGGCTGAGGGAACTGGGATTGTTTAGCCTGCAGAAGAGAAGAATGAGGGGGGATTTGATAGCTGCTTTCAACTACCTGAAAGGGGGTTCCAAAGAGGATGAATGTAGACTGTTCTCAGTGGTAGAAGATGACAGAACAAGGAGTAATGGTCTCAAGTTGCAGAGGGGGAGGTTTAGGTTGGATATTAGGAAAAACTTTTTCACTAGTAGGGTGGTGAAGCACTGGAATGGGTTACCTGGGGAGGTGGTGGAATCTCCTTCCTTAGAGGTTTTTAAGGTCAGGCTTGACAAAGCCCTGGCTGGGATGATTTAGTTGGGTTTGGTCCTGCTTTGAGCAGGGGGTTGGACTAGATGACCTCCTGAGGTCCCTTCCAACCCTGAGATTCTATGATTCTATGAAATTTCCCACAGTTTTTGATTTCCAAATAAGCCCCCTGGAGGGTAGCAAATGAAGACAGTCCACAGAAGGCTGTGATGGAAACTGTATGCAACCTCCCTATGTTGGAATGGCAGTGATGAGGAAACAGGGAACCAACAAGATCACTCAGACCTGTAACCTGGATGTTACCTGGGAGTCCTTGACTCAGCCCTCTGGAGAGCCACACCTCCAGGCAGTATATACATCTTGCTGCTGCTTCCTGCATAGTAGCTCTGGGTCCAGCCTTTCCTCTCCATCCATACAGCTAAAACTCTCATCCAGGCCTCCATCTTGTGTCTTGATTACTGCATACTCATCCTCTCTGGTCTTGAGAAATCTTATCTTGTCGCATTCAAAGAGATCATCATCTTGCTCAATCAGTTTAACCATATCACTTCTTCCTTTGCTTCCCTCCCTGGGCTCCTCTTCACCACATCAAACATGAACTTCTTGTCTTCACTTTTAAAGCCCTTCTCTGCCTACCCCATCTTACCTATTGCCTTTGATATGCTGCTGAGATGTCCACTCCCTTCTTCGCTGTGCAGATCATGCTAGACTTGAGTGCCCATTTGTAAAATATTTCTACAAGCACCTCCATGTTTTTTCTCCTGCCAGCCTTTAAGCATGGGAGGAGCTCCCCAGAAATATCCCCACAGCCTTTGTCATCCTCTGACTTCCTCCTTAAAGCTCTCCTCTGTCATGATGTCCATGGAAAGCTTGGTAATGACTTGGCAGTTAGTGTGGGGTGACTGCTGCGTATCACAGTGACCTTTGTCTCACTATTGCCTTGCACTAGCCTTATCTGCTTTTCATATGCACCTGTTGTCTCATCTGAAACCTTATGATTATGAGCTCTTTGGGGTAGGGTCACTTTTTGTAAAGCACTTGGAAGATGGGGCTGGGGCCTCTAGGCACTGCCGTAACAGAGATAATAAATGACAATATGGTTAGAGGAGCAGCTGGATGCACTGATTTGTCCCTGGTATAGCTAGTACTGCTCCCAAAGGAGTCAGTGGAAGTTTTGGGGGTAGCTAGGGCTATATTTGGAACCAGGAGTGTAGAGGATTGTGCAGATGTACAAGTGTGTGAATCAGGGCTCCTTCATCTAACAGTCTTGTGCAGATTTCTGCTATGTTCACCTCCTGCCACCTCCGTGTGTAACTTGCACTACACTGTGCAGATTCAATGGATACCAAACTGATAAAAGTTGCACTTGTTTCCACCAGATGAGAAACACAGCTGCCTGACTAGCAGCAATGCAAAGCCCTCCTATGTGGGGTGGGAAATCACAGCAGCACCTGGAAAACACTGCTCTGTAAGGGGCAACCCAGCACACCAGAAGGGGAGGAGCATGACTAGCACGTCAGCATTCTGTGCTAATTTACCACATCCAGGGGCACTTGCTGTTGCTCTCACGCTTAAGGGAGAGAAACTGGACCGAGGATGGTTTGTTGGAACTGTGTTTGTGTTTTGGTCTCCTGGAAAGGAGGGAGTTTTGGTTTAGCTGGAGATCTCTGCTTAACTACCATTGGGGGAAACTGCGACACAGACCACATCTGTAGGGGGAGCAGTAATAAGCCTTGTCTCACTTAATTTTATTTCTTCTTAAATGCAATGAATGGCTGGGATGGTTTGTGAAAGGTACTAGTGCCATCAAAGTAGTAAGTGGCAGTCCTTTATATGCAGAACAGCCCTTACTCTCCTGCAGTGCATCTCTGGCTGTCACACCCAGAATCTAGTATGAAGAATAACACACCACATCCATGAAATCAGGAAATGCACTGAACTGGCATGTGACTTCCCTAAAGGAACCTTTAGAGGAAAAATAAATGCAAAAGCACATTTTCTAGTATGCATGCTATTTTTATAGTTGGACTGGTATAAAACTTAGTTGGTTGAAAGATAGTAAATAACACGTTATCAAATAATTGAACAGTTTTTTATTAAAACTGTTCATAGCGTTTATCCCAGATCCAGAAGATAAATTATGACACTAGTGTTGATAACACTGAGCATAAGCCTACCATCTATACTCACATTGAGTAGTAACAATGACAGCAATAGGACTATGCATAGAATTGTAGGGCTGAAAGAGACCTCATGTAGTCTATCCCACTGTGCTGAGGAGGTTTAAGCATATCTAGACCATCCCTGACAGGTTTCTTTCTAACCTCTTCTTAAAAGTCTCCAGTGATGGGGATTCCACAACCTCCGTAGGTAACATGGAAACAGGTACCATTAAACAAGTAAGGCCTGCTCTATTCACAGATTTGTTCTGATGTAACTATTACAGGTACATGCATGCAGCAAACTAGCTATCATGGTACAACCTGTAGTGTGGATGTAGTTATACTGATATGAAGGTGCCTGACCGGAATAAGCTACAGTGGTATAAGTAAAAAGAAAATAAGAAAAGGAATACTTGTGGCACATTAGAGACTAACAAATTTATTTCAGCATAAGCTTTCGTGGACTACAGTCTGCTTCATCGAGAGTGGTATAAGTGCTTTTTATACTGGTGCAACTGTATCCAGACTAGCAGGTTGTACTGCTTTTAACCATACTAAGAATGGCAGAATTAGGTTAATTGAAAATTTAGTGGTTCTAATTTGCATAGCTCCCTTATGATTGCATCTCCTACTGCAAATTTACTCCCTGTTTAGCTAAGTAATCACAGGCCTGCCTGTTGACTATGGGGGAAAATTTGCAAATTAATCTGAAACGTAACACATTTCAGTCTGACAAGCATGTTAATGCCATTGTTTTTTGTAGATTCTTCCATTGGTTCATTTGTTAGGAATTGTTTTGCTCTAGTTCATGTTTAGCTATAACTATAATATATGCCATGGTAGGATTACAAATAAGAATCCTATAGTACTGATTATAAAAGAAAGATGCATCCTGTTATGCATTATGCTGAGGCACTTAACTCATTTGTTATGAGTCAGGGAAAACAATGAGATGATGTAACTTTTTTTCTCTTCAGCAAAAACCTTTTAAACACTGCTTAGCCATTCAGTGAAAAGCTTTCTCTCATAGTTGGTAACAAAACAAGAGTTACCTAGAACTCCAGAGTCATACACTGTAAAGCCAGAAGGGATTTTACGAGCACGTAGTCTGACCTTCTCTGTAGCATAAGCCATAGAACTTCATCCAGTGGTTCCTGTATATAACACAACTTGTGGTTGAACTAGATCAGGGGTTCTCAACCTTTTTCTTTCTGAGGCCCCCCTAACATGCTATAAAAAGTCCATGGCCTACCTGTGCCACAACAACTGTTTTCTGCATATAAAAGCCAGGGCTGGTGTTAAGGTGTAGCAAGTAGGGCAGTTGCCTGGGGCCCCACACCACAGGGGCCCCTGTGAAGCTAAGTTGCTCGAGTGTCTGCTCCAGCCCCCAGTGACAGGGCTCAGGGCCCCGGGGTTCAGCCCTGCATGGCAGGGCTTAAGCTTTCTGCCCTGGGTCCCAGTGAGTCTAACATTGGTCCTGCTTAGTAGACCCCCTGAAACCTACTCGCCCTGGTTGACAGCCACTGAACTAGAGCATCTCTTTTAGGCTATGTCTACACTGTGAACCTTACAATGGCACAGCTGTGCTGCTGCAGCTGCACCACTATAAGGTGCACTGTGTAGCCACCCTTTATCGCCGGGAGAGCTCTCTCGCCTGGCAAAAAAATAAAACCACCTCCAATGAGGGGTGGTAGCTTCATCACTGGGAGTGCGGCTCCCGCCGACAAAGCACTAGGCACTTCTGTTTTCAAAGCACTACTCTCGGTAGTCCCCATCTGCGACAGCGAGAGGAGAGTACTGAAGCGGGTGTAGGTCAGTCTGTCACAGCACTGTTTAACCATGAGGCATCTGGGGGTGGAGGAAGTATCAAGCAGTTGTCAAAGTGGCTTTTTTTCTAAAGAACAAACAGTTTTTCATATTAAAACGAAAATAAGAAAGAAAAACTTGTAGCACCTTAGAGACTAACAAATTTATTTCAGCATAAGCTTTCGTGGGGTAATACCCACTTCATCGGATGCATGGAATGAAACACACTGCAGACAGACATTTATACAGTCAGAGAAACATAAGGTCCAGGTGTATAGACCAATCTTAAGAGGCTAATTAGTTGAGAGGAAATATAACAGCAGGGGAAGAAAAAGCTTTTTGAAGTGATAAACAAGATGGTCACAGGTGTGAATGAGGATCGTTAACTTAAGGGAAATAGATTCAATTAACATAATGGCTGAGCCATTCCAAATCTCGATTTAATCCGGAGGCAACGCAATCTAGTTTGCGGATTAAATCGAGATTTGGAATGGCTCGGCCATTATGTTAATTGAATCTATTTCCCTTAAGTTAACGATCCTCATTCACACCTGTGACCATCTTGTTTATCACTTCAAAAGCTTTTTCTTCCCCTGCTGTCATGTTTCCTCTCAACTAATTAGCCTCTTAAGATTGGTCTATACACCTGGACCTTATGTTTCTCTGACTGTATAAATGTCTGTCTGCAGTGTGTTTCATTCCATGCATCTGATGAAGTGGGTATTAACCCACGAAAGCTTATGCTGAAATAAATTTGTTAGTCTCTAAGGTGCTACAAGTTTTTCTTTCTTATTTTCGTTTTGCTGACACAGACTAACACGGCTACTACACTTAAACCTATCAGTTTTTCATATTGTTGCCAAGTCTCTGAATTACGACTTATGAAAAAATAAAAGTAGCCAATCTTCTGAAAATGCCGCCACCAACCTGAGCTATTGCACCACTTGAAAGGCAGAGCTGTCTGTTTCAAAGACTCTGCTCTCAAAGTCAGAGCTAATGCAATATTAACCAGAGAAGCACCCTGCTAGAACAAACTGAACTGATCAGAGAACAAGTTACCAGGCCTTACTTTACAGTTGAAGACTTTAATATATGTTTCCCCCTCTACTGCCTCCCAAATGAGACGCTAGGGGGATTTAGTTCTGCTTGTTTCTTTTTTTCTCCTTTCAATAGATTTTCTTTTAAATAAAGACTTTGCTGAAATATTTCACTACGTACCAAATTATAAGTGTACAATATGTCTCCTAAACATTATGGGGAGGATGGTTTATTTTGTAGGAACAGGTTTCCAGGGCTAACTGCAGGCTGGTGAAGAGCCACATCCCATAGAGGGAGCACAGGGGAAATGAACATGATACACTATTACCCCTTATGATGGGGCAACCTCATGCTGTGCTTTCCTCTCCATATGTGGTGACTGAAGGCAGGGAGTAGGTCTATAGCCCTGCTTTTTCCTCACAATGCCCTGGTTATTTACCAAGAGTCCAACTGTGCAGGACTCAGAAGACAAATTAAAACTAATGACCTAAAATAGCTCTTCTGTACTTTGAAGTGTCTCAGCTTTCAAGATCATCTCTGGCCTTGCGACAGCTAGAAATAAGTGCAGTGTCCCCTGGTGGGGAACTGGGATCAAGTTCCTAGTCCTGTAGTGCTGTGAGGTATCCAACTACAGTTGTGACATTTCGATGTCTAGAAGAGCTGTTATGAGACCCAGGACCTAATCTTGCATGTTCCAGGCCTCGGACTGGGATAATTTTAGAGGGAAATATACCACATTTGGGGAAGAAAGAGAGCAGAAACACCCTGCCCCCCCTTTTTTTTTTCCAGGCAGCTCCTTAAAGTGGTTAAGTATTTTGGAATGTTAGAATTAGATCTGGATGAAATTTCATTTGAAATTCTGAAACGAGTATCTGGTAGGTTTTCCCCCCCCTCCCTTCTCAAGAGACTGCAAACTTTGTAAAAAGGTTTGTTTTTTCAAAATTTTCTGGTTTTTGTCTATTGTATTTTAGTAATTTCAAATATTTATATATTACCAATTTCTCTTTTTGCCTCACTAATTGCAATTAAATGAATGATGTACAGAGTTTTCCTTCATTTTCATTCCCCCCTCCATTATTTTTTCTTTTCTACACTCTTCAAAACTTCCTCAACTTGGAAAAGTCAGAGTGGCAGAGTTAGTGTAATTTTTTTTCTTTTGTTCTCTTGCCAAAGTAAGTTTTCCAAAGTTTGAGAAAGTTGTAGCAAAAGGAAAAATGGGTGGTGGGGAAGGGAAGAGGTAAATTAAGCCCTATATATCATTCATTTTAGTGCACTCTGTGCTAAAAAGGAAAAGAAAAAGGGGGGGGGGACCCAAAATCTGAAAAATTACATGTAAATATTTTTCCATTTTTCAACCAACACTAGTTTAGAGTAAGTTAAGTGGTGATGAATCAGTGGGCAGGTAATACAGTAATCGGCCTGTGATAATTAGCATAGTCATTTATTACACCCTGTGACTTTGCTCTCCATATGTTGTATGGAAATATGCTTATGAGTGTGAATATGATGTAACTGATGTATACTTTATGCAAAAGGTGTCTTGTAAGGTATCATAACAAAGGTTATAACCTACTGAATATATTCTTCCTATTTGTATGCATGTATCATTCTTGTATCTGAAGCTAGAAATATGAAGTATACCTCTGAGGTCCTATTGTAATTGTGCAAAATGTGGGCCATTAATGGTGGTTTAGAATCTTGATGGCTCCCATTGACTAGGACAGTTGGTTGTAAATGGTTTATTTACCTGCATGCCTTCCTGTGTATGTGTGGGCCAACCCAGAAAGAATGGAGATTATGGGTCTTACAGTGACATGTGACCATGTCACATGATACTGGAATCCATCTTGATCCTTGTACTTTTCCATTGATGAGGCAGGGGTGGGGACAAGCACAGACAAAAGATTCCTGTCTTGTGCCAAAGCTACAAAAGGGGGTGGAGCAGGACAAAGGGGGCTGCCAGTCATGAGAGAACCTCTGCTTACCACCTGAGATGTCTGCTGGAACTAATAAGGACTGTATCGGGGGAAAGGATTGGGCCCAGACTAGAAAGGAGTCTAGTCTGTGAAAGAAGCTTATTGGAACATCTATGAGGGTGAGATTACCTGTAATCAGCTTCTTAATGTATTAGGCTTAGACTTGCATATTTTTGCTTTATTTTGCTTGGTGACTTACTTTTGTTCTGTCATTACTTGAAACCATTTAAATCTTTTTATATTTAATAAAGTAACTTTTGTTTATTAATAAACCCAGAGTAAGTGAGTGATACCTGAGGGAGCAAACAGCTGTGCATATCTCTCTATCAGTGTTATAGCAGGTGGACAACTTATGAGTTTACCCCGTATAAGCTTTATACAGAGTAAAATGGATTTATTTGGGGTTTGGATCCCATTGGGAACTGGGTGTCTTGGTGCTGGAGACAGGTAACCTGCTGAGCTGTTTTCAGTTAAGTCTGCAGCTTTGGGGGCATGGACCAGACCCTGGTCTATGTTGAAGCAGGCTAGCATGCCTGGCTCAGCAAGACAGGGTTCTGGAAGTCCCAAGCTGGCAGGGAAAATGGGCTCAGAGGTCATTTCAGCCCATCAGGTGACAGTCCCAAGGGGGTCTCCGTGACCGAACCCAACACACACAGCTCTTCAACTTGCCATAGATGGATGTGATATGCTTCTGAGGTGTATGGATATATCATAAGTATACATAGTATACATATTTACATTGATGATATATAAATATAATACCCTTGCCAAACAATCAAATTGAGTACCATGCTCAAATAGCTTTATGCTATTGCTCCCAACTAATGTATGAACTGGTTAATCCTGAAACATACCCTCAATAGGGTGTGTCTTCACAGCACAGTTATCTTGAGTTATAACTTGAGTTTTGCCCCCTAATTTGACTCCTCTCCACACACAGATCTCTGGCTTGGGTTAAGCAGTGCTTAGATAGCCAGTTGGGAGAATGGGGCTGAAGCTCAAGGGGTGTTGATGCTGGAGCTAGTAATGCTGTGGGGATGCAGCAGCTCCAGCTACAAGTCATCACCGGCCAGCCCAATCACTCTGTGCTGCTAATCAAATCACTCCGTGTAACTCCAGTGTTTTGCACTGTGGTTGCTCTTACTTGAGCTAGCCTAGCCTGAGCAAAGTAACTTGTGTGCTAAATTGAGCTAACTGTTGCAGTTAAGGCAGGTCCATAGTTGCTTCCTTTTTCATTCATTAGGCATTTTAAATTATCAACAGAATCTTGCCATTTTGGGATTTTTTTTATCAAATAGGAAAATATACACCTTGCATATTGTCTGATATCTTCTACGTAAAAAAATTCAATACAATTTTATGAGCTATGGATCTGCCATTTTAAAATATACCATAAGATTTAGGTGTCAGCCTTATCAATTAGAAGGTTACACAACAATAAACCAGATAATGAGGTTTAAAAGAGAAATGGTAGCTCATTACATTGGATGCTGTTTGCTGAATCTAGGTTGTCTCTATTTACGGACCATAAACAACTTTCCTCTTTTTGAAGACTGTAATTTAAAATTGTTGCAAGGAAAATTCCTGAAAGATTTAACTCTCCTCAGTTGTTAACAACAAGATGCTAAAGAAATAGCTCTGATTTGCAAATGAATTTTAGATTTGCAAGATCAAAACTTTTTAGCCCTTAAAGAAGGAAGAGAAGTTGAACAGTCAGGGTATTGGTGGTTCTCTTCTGAACCACGTACTGTCTCAGCTTGTTGACTTTTCAGACTTGGCATTATATTAACTGTCTGTCAACCCCAAGAACTGTCAACTTGATGGGATTCAAGTGTACATCTAAATTCAGAGGGAAACAGGATCTGGTTTCGGTCATAGGAGAAATCTAAAACATTCAGGATCTGATAAGCATTTGATGTTAGCATCTGCCAAGAACAGATGGTTTTTAAGCAGACATCTGGCAAATTATTAAGCAGGGAGTGCTTGGAAAGTGCTGTGTCAAAGGATGGTGAGTTAGCGGAAGATGGCAGGAATTGTAGAATGGTTGCCAAAAATTTTCTTTGCTCTGGCAAAAATAAGACAGTAAGACAAACTTTTTTTTGGGGGGGGGGGAATATAAGAAATGGTGAAAGGAAGACTGGCTGCAGATTTGGGTCACAGATGGATCCAAGTTGGAAATATTTGGGTTCAACAGATGCTGAGTCATTACAGTCCATAAGTGATATGTAAACCTATGCAACCATAAAACTGAAAAGTAGCTAATTTTTTGTGCTGAATTGCTTGGAATAACTAAATTTCTGAGATACTCGGGCTTTATCCGTCTCTCACTGAAACAATGGAAATACTTCCGACTCCCACTGAAGTCCACTCTAATGTCTGTTAGCCAATGACTGTGTTTTCACTGATGCTGGGCATTTAAAGACAGATTTTCTAGGATCATCCTGTGACACACTGTAGATCAAAGTAACACCCTGTAAGCCCAATATTCATCACTCCTATACAGTTGTGATATTTCATACAAAGCATGCCATGTAAAAATCTCATGATCTGCTGAAACCATTGTTCTGTCAAAATATGTATATCGTTAGTGTGTATGAAGTTGAGATTTTGTTGTATGGTTATTGAAATACATTGTGAGTTTGGGAGTTGGCCACTGCTAGTTCTCCAGTGATAACAAAGGAGGTAACCCACACCCATGTGGGCATTAAACAACCATTAATCAGCAGGGGAGTTGTAAACAAGAGATTTACAATTCTGCACAAGCATATCACAATGGGGATTGCTCAACTCTGTGACTCGTCAGGGTCCACCAGGACATGTGCCTGAAAAATACTAGCCCAGACATGGACTGAGGGTATAAAATAAGGGACCGTGACATCATGTGATTACCTCTCTCCTCCCCCACCTCCGTTGAAGGCAACAAGAATGCTGATAAGGCAAAGATTTTGAACTGAGGAGATTGGTCCCAGGCTGAGAGAGAAAATCAGCCTGTGTATTAAGAACTGTAACCTACCTGCAACATCCAGTGGGGTGAGAGAAACTGCTTGATCCAAATACTGCTTAGTCTAATAAGGTTTAGGATTTAGACTGCATGCTTACATTTTATTTTCTTTGGTAGATATCTCTGACCTTTATGCCCACCACTTATAATCTATCTTTCTGTAGTCAAACTTATTTTAATGTTTTATCCTTACCAGTGAGTTTGTCTGAAGTGCTTGGGAAATCTGCTCATGTTACAAATGCTGGTGCATGTCCCTTTCCTTTGACGAAGTGGCAAGCTAAGTTTGCACTGTTCAAAAGAAGGTCTTGAGCAGTGCAAGACAGTATATTTCCGGGTTACAAGACTGGGGGCTTGAGGGAGACACTGGGAAACACCCGCAAATCGTTCATGAATGGCTTAAAGAGCATTCATGCAACTTAGCTGGGTGTGTCTCTGCATGCTGAATCATAAGCAACAAACCCCTCCAGGCACTGTTGTCACTGGCAAAGCATTGTGAGCGGCAGCCCAGGCTGGAGGGTTAAGCGGGTACAGGAGTCCCAGTTTCAGATTGTACCCTTTGGATCCCATCACACACCTTCAGTTGTGCACTAATCTTTTGTACCTGTTTTTGACCATGCTGCTGTGTACAATTACCAATTTTATATTTGGAAATTGCTAACTGACTGCATACGTGTTCACTTGTATTGATAACAGCGCCTATTGACTTTAGTGAGCATTGTGAAAATTGGGCCCTGAATGTCTACAGGTGCTTTAGAGCTTAAAGCTTCCATTGTCTTCAAGTGCTCAGCACCTTTCTGGCTCAAATTTAATGTACAAGAAGTTGGTGCACAGATTGAGGCACCTTGGAAAACCTGACTCAGAGCTCATTAAGTCAATGGGGTCTTTCCTTTGACTTCATTGGTCTTAGGATCAGGTCCCTTATGCTTAGATGTACTTGTGCTTCTTAATATGCCATGCAATACCCTCAGGTAGATATTTAACTGCTCAGTATAATAATTACTTTAGCTCACCAACACTTCCCTGCATAAGAAGAGAGGAGTGGATCCTTCCAAACATGGGCAGGTAACTCAGGGCCTGAATCTTAACATAAAAAGATCGTGACTAGAATTATAAGGCCTGAAAGCAAAGACATTCCCAGAAGGTTGGTGTTACAGGAAGTCCTGCAAGTGATCTATGCTACAGAGAAGCTGGTTATGAATGATCCTAGAAGACCATGGGATTGCTTTTGCCAAAAAAAAAGTAATTGTCAAACATTAAATATACTACAGAAATGTCTAATGTTGAAGGCTATATCCAAACTATATCTGGGGTGAATCCTGGCCCCAGTGACCTCAATGGCAAAATTCCCATAAACTTCAATGGAACCCGGACTTGTAGTATTTAACATTTTTATTTCACAGATTAATCATACTTAGTTTTACTAATAACACTGATATCCTGTATTTAACTTCATCCTCACCTGGTGAACTGGAGTTACACTGACGCAATGGCAATAAGAAGGTTGAAAACACACATGCAAACATATTGAGGATTCTTTGGAAACTAGAAAGCATTATACAGCTTGCATTAGAACAAAATACAATGATGTTTAATATATTCAGGAGTAAAGACACAGGGACTAAAACACAGTATCAGAGAAAGGAGGAGACTTGTGATGTGAAGTGTGGGAAAAAACGTGAAAAAATGTGAAAAGGGGCAAATATAGTGCCCATTTATAAAAAGGGAAATAAAAACAACCCAGGAAACTACAGACCAGTTAGTTTAACTTCTGTGCCAGGGAAAATAATGGAGCAAGTAATTAAGGAAATCATCTGCAAACACTTGGAAGGTGGTAAAGTGATCGGGAATAACCAGCATGGATTTGTAAAGAACAAATCATGTCAAACCAATCTGATAGCTTTCTTTGATAGGATAACGAGTCTTGTGGATAAGGGAGAAGCGGTGAATGTGGTATACCTAGACTTTAGTAAGGCAGTTGATACGGTCTCGCATGATATTCTTATCAATAAACTAGGGAAATACAACTTAGACGGGGCTACTATAAGGTGGGTGCGCAACTGGCTGGATAACCGTACTCCGAGTAGTTATACCTTTCCAGCAGGATTGGGAACCATTAATAACGAGTGGGGTTCCGCAAGGGTCTGTTTTGGGATGGGCTCTGTTCAATATCTTCATCAACGACTTGGATATTGGCGTAGAAAGTACGCTTATTAAGTTTGCAGATGATACCAAACTGGGAGGGATTGCAACTGCTTTGGAGGATAGGGTCATAATTCAAAATGATCTGGACAAATTGGAGAAATGGTCAGAGGTAAACAGGATGAAGTTTAATAAGGACAAATGCAAAGTGCTCCACTTAGGTAGGAACAATCCGTTTCACACATACAGAATGGGAGGAGACTGTCTAGGAAGGAGTATGGCAGAAAGGGATCTAGGGGGTTATAGTGGACCACAAGCTAAGTATGAGTCAACAGTGTGATGCTGTTGCAAAAAAAGCAAACATGATTCTGGGCTGCATTAACAGGTGTGTGGTGAGCAAGACACGAGAAGTCATTCTTCCGCTCTACTCTGTGCTGGTTAGGCCTCAACTGGAGTATTGTGTCCAGTTCTGGGCACCACATTTCAAGAAAGATGTGGAGAAATTGGAGAGGGTCCAGAGAAGAGCAACAAGAATGATTAAGGGTCTAGAGAACATGACCTATGAAGGAAGGCTGAAGGAATTGGGTTTGTTTAGTTTGGAAAAGAGAAGACTGAGAGGGGACATGATAGCAGTCTTCAGGTACCTAAAAGGGTGTCGTCATGAGGAGGGAGAAAACTTGCTCATCTTAGCATCTGAGGATAGAACAAGAAGCAATGGGCTTAAACTGCAGCAAGGGAGGTTTAGGTTGGACATTAGGAAAAAGTTCCTAACTGTCAAGGTGGTTAAACACTGGAATAAACTGCCCGTGGAGGTTGTGGAATCTCCATCTCTGGAGATATTTAAGAGTAGGTTAGATAAATGTCTATCAGGGATGGTCTAGACAGTAATTGGTCCTGCCATTAGGGCAGGGGGCTGGACTCGATGACCTCTCGAGGTCCCTTCCAGCCCTAGAATCTATGAATCTATGATGTCTCCCCTAGAGACGGTACTTCCTAGAGCAATGAGGAAAATGCCGTGGATAGCTGATACTAAGGTTATTTCTGCATCTTTCCAGCTTGGCTCTGACAACTTGTACAAACACAAACTTTCTCCTCCTTTCAAGCCATAAAACCCCCCAAAGGAAATGAGGTTTACTAGGCCTGCCTCTCCTTCTTTCATCAGATTTTATTTTTACTGTCAGTGCCACAATATTTTACTGTTTCACGTGAATTCTGAACTCTTACCAGAACACTTTGAAAGAACAAAACTGAACATATTCTTACTTACCTTGCCTTCTATTCATGAGTGTTCCATGGGATTCCTCTAGAGCAGACGTTCTTCAGCAGAGGAAACATTACCTTGATTCTGCACAGCATTTTTAGTCTTCAACTCGCCTCAACTCACAGTTTCCATTTAACGGGCTGGGAGGAATTGAAGACTGAAAATGACGTACAGGGCAATCAAATTCCACTTTTCTGAGATGACATAGTCCTGACACTGGTGTCTGCTGTGTATGGCTCTACCTGGAATTTTTATGGGAAGAAAATAATGGTGAAGACCACAGAGGAGAAATTTGTTTATACTGAAGAAAATATTTTAGGGTGCTATAAATAACTTGGTCTGTGACAGTAATTAGAAATTGCAGCATATTTGCATGATTTAAGTCTTCAAAATATTGCATCAGAAGGTGAATGTAGATGATGAGTTTTCAGGAAGTAACAAATTAAAGATTTTCCAGGTGAATGGTAATATTTACATGATCTTTTCTGAAGTAAAAATATTCTACTCCCAACTGACTTCTCACACACACTCTACTGTGTGAGCTGTAGTTGAGTGGCACAAGAGAGGCAGCCAGGGAACGGCTATGGTACTAATCCATCTATTGCCAATTCACATTCATTTTCTCAAAGGTGTCATTTTTGCATAACAAAGTTATATACTGTGAACAGTCTCAGCACCTAAATCTTGTGACCATGAATCTGTAGTTGTTTGAGATTTGAACAACGACTTGTTAATACAATTCACCAAGGCCATTGTCCTGTGCCTGTGTCATGCCGAGCAGCAGGGCCACAAGCCCACATTTGTATTATACAGGCAGCATGAAATACACCACTATGTGGAGAGCCAGCATAAATTCCAGGCCCCACTCATGTCCCACTTATGCCCTCAACATAGGGCTAAAGTGGTGCCCATAGCTTGTTCTGGCTATCTGCTGGGAGTGAATTTCATCTGCAGTGAATGTCTAATATGAATTCTAGCAACTCACATTACTGACTGAGAAACCAGATGCTGTATATTTTATCTACTTATTTTGGAATATGCTACCGCTGCAACAGAATTTTAAAATAGTTTCAAAGTGTGGTAAGCAATCCCAAGAAAGCTTACTCAGAAAAGCTTGAAAAGTCAGTGATCTCCCCACATAAGACTCAGGATTGAATGCCTGATGGGAGCTAAAATGGATAGATTTCCATTCAAAGATTCATTGCATTAGGCCAGTGGGAGACCAGTTGGGGAGAAAAAAGAACTGAGCCTAGAATTAATAATCTCTGTCACTTATGGTTTTAATTGAGTGTCATATATTAATTTAAAAAACATAATAGATGTTTATCATACCATCCAGGCACTAAGCAAAGTTTTCTAAACAAAGATTTAGAAATAGCAATAAATACTTCAGGAGGGTGGGGGCAAACTTGTCACTGGTGGCACTGATGCATTTACAGGGCATCTTTCCATTCACTTCATTAGGCTTTGGATCATGCCTGTAATCACTCAGTAGAATGCTATTGTATTTCAGCTTGAATGCACACCTGTTTCTTTCCCCCATAAGTGCCTTGCCTATGCACTGAATGGCCTCATAGAAACCAAATGTCTGCAAAGGATGAACTCCCTTTTATTACTTATGTAGCAAAGGACGTGAGCATGCAGCAGCCCCACCCACTGAGTAGACTTCAGCAGGAGAACTCCCATTGAAGTTTTGCGTGAATAAGAACAGCAGGATAGAGGTTCCAGATGAATGATCAGTGGGAAAATGCACATATTTAATGCAAAAATCGAAGGTGTGGGTGTTTACCATAATACTTCCTCCAGTTTGTCAAACTTACTTGTTACATTTCTATTAGAACTAGATCAGGGGTTCTCAAACTTCATTGCATCGCAACCCCCTTTTGACAACAAAAATTACTACACAACCCCAGGAGCGGGGACTGAAGTGTGAGCCCACCCAAGCCCAGCCATCCCAGATGGTGGGGCCTGTAACCTGAGCCCCGCCACCCAGGGCTGAAGCCTTCAAGCTTTGGCTTTGGCCCCAGGTGGTGGGGCTTGGGCTTGGGCTTTGGTCCGGACCCCAGCAAGTTTAATGGTGACCCCATTAAAACAGGTTCGTGGCCCACTTTGGGGTTCTGACTCACAGTTTGAGAACTGCTGAACTAGATAGTCTTTGGAACAAGGATTGTGTCTTACTATATCTTTGTACGTTGCCTAGCACAATGAGAGACCAATTCTAATTGGTGCTATTATAATACAAATATAACTAGCTAACAATAACTATGGTTAGTAACAGAATTTAACACTCTGCTTATAAAACTGAAAAAACAACCTAATGCAGCATCTCCCTCATTCTGTAGAACTGTTGTGCATTCTAAATTCAGGCTTTAACTCTAACTTTTAGAAAATTTAAGATGTCTGCCTTGATTTTTCACAACTGTTATCCCATTTTTTCTCTCTCTCTCTCCTCCCCCCCCCCCCCCATATGTATACATTACACCAGGGATTTCAAACTCAAATTACCACGAGGGCCACATGAGAACTAGTAAATTGGCCTGAGGGCTGCATCACTGAAATCTTTTCATGCAATGATACAAAAGTATAGTCAAAAATGAAGAGTAATATAGTATTCTATTTAAAAGTCAATGTATTAACTTTTTAAAAACTGTAATGCAAAGAGGGGTTTTAATAAAATATAAACACTCAGTAATGTTTGGAGCTTGGCTGCCAGTGGAGTCAGCACATATGGCGGGCTGCAGGAAATAACTCTGCGGGCCGCGTGTTTGAGACCCCTGCGTTACACACACACACACACACACACCAAGATTTTGAAACCCATGTTACAATTAAATACCACTTCAACACAAAATTATTTCCAGATCATAGAGACCTTACTGTTTATATGCTTTGATTGTCAGTTGCATTTGCTCTGTTGGATTAGAAGAGTTAACTGTGGTGATAACTACACATTACCTTGCTTCAGTATATTACTGTGTGTGTGTGTGGTTCACTTCATTTTCAACTTTCACAGGCCCTTTTGAGGAAAGTATTTCTCAGCTGAAAAGACTTCTTTAAAATCACCTATAAGAGTAGTGAGTGTGACTGAAAAATTCAAAGAAAAGTGGCACATGAATCAATAAACAAGACCTTAAGCCTTGTTGTTTGTTGATTTACAAGACATTTGTCTCTGTATGCTTCATACCAAGCTATTGCATGGATCTATTATACCAAATGATCCCACATCTCCCAAAATAGTGCAGTTCCAGCAGTGTATGAACTGAATTGGATGTTTTGAACATCTCATTTTCCTCCATACTAGTCTTTTTTTTTTTTTTTTTTTTTAAAAAGGTCTTGAGAATACAGACATTACCAGGTCAAGAGTACAATTAAACAGCCCACTGTATATATCCAGGAAACCATCTACTTCATGGACACTAAGGTTTATTTGTTGTTGTACATTGAAAACAGATGCTGTGTTCATATCCCTGGTATCTCAGGAGGATGTTAGAGCAACTACCAAGCTTAGACATTTTCAAATCAGCAGGTCTGGATAACTTGCACCCAAAAGGTTTAAAAAAGGCTGTCTAAAGAGCTTATTGGACCATTAATGTATTAATGTCCCTCCTCCCCCCCCCCCCCCCCCGCCCCAATAAGCTTTGGAACACAGTGGTGGTTCCAAATTAATGTTGTGCCAGTATTTTAAAAAGATAAGCAGGACCACCTGGGTAATCATAGGCCTGTCCGTCTGATGTTGACCCTAGGCACAAGAGACAAGAAACTCTAAAATTACCACTTTCCCTGACACAACATTTTATATGCATTTCTATGGCGAGCTTAAGAGATGTGTTTAGAAGTTTTCATCCCATTCCTGAGAACAGTTACAGCTGCTTCTGACGCACTCAGTTAATTCACTGCCTGCTGTGTTGCTCTCCTTGGGGTGACATCAGGGCATGCATTTTCAAAACGGGTCCACTGATATTTGTGTCTTGAATTTTGGCCTTGGTGGGAGTTGTGTTCTCAGTGTTGGGAGATGGGTGGGAGAAATCAACCCCCAGGAAAGCACCAAAAATATATAGCACTTAACATGGATGGACATGTTCAAAAATGCATGTTATGTTAGCTGGGTAGCAGCCTATCCAATAATTCAGCGGCTGCTGGTTGTGCTTACTAGACTTAAGGTTCCAAAACAGTACTTGTCATAATGCACTATCCATGCATGTTCATCACTTTCAGAAACATCTGATCTCTTGGGGCTGAAATGTCCCATGCTTTTTTTCCCTAAAAAAAATTGGGGGGGGGGGAGGGGACCAGAGGCAGGAGATGATGGAGTTTGGGCAAAATCCTACCAGTCAGATTTGAGTTATTTGAAAATGAAGAACACACAGACATTCTAGAAACTTGTTTTTAAAACATGATTCCAGCAAAAAATGACTGAAGTCTGACACTTTAAATGAAGCAAGGCCTGATGGAAATAAGTGGAAATCTTTACATTGAATTTAATAGGTACTGATAAGGCCCAATAGTCCTTATTAATGTGAGAGAAGGGAGAATGCAAAGACTCTTCCCCCTATTTTGGGCTGGGCACTGGGGTCAGCCACAATATGAGTGGGAGTTACTGCCAGTATTATCCATGGACAGGCATGGAGCACTCTCCTTCCTGAGAGAGAGAGAGGAACAGCATGAGGGGCAAGCCAGCAGACTAAAGAAGGGGTTGCTCTTTGGGCCCTATTTGAGACAAAGAGCATGTTCAATTCTGGATGAGTCAGCAATTATTCCTCTTTGGGGGGTCTAACAGCAGCACTGCTCCTGCTTGCCTCCATCCAGTGCAGGCTGGAAATGTTGCTGTTGCTGGAGTCTCCCGTTGTGGTCGATGTATTATTTCAGCGTGTCATCTGTGTTAATGTAAATCAATGACGGATCCGCAGATGTGTCTGTGTGTTGGGCGGACGTGGCCACGTCTTTTTGCCACAGCCTGCTTTCTTCGCTCACGCTTTTTGGCTTGTTCTGTTTGGCTGTTCTCAATGGCTTCAGATGCAGACCAACAGGATCACTGCCATCCTGATCTGTCAGCTGCAGCAGCTTCCCAAGCACATGGGTTGACATGGCCAGCCTTTAGATGAGTCTTCATAGTGTCCTTGTGTCATCTTTGTTGGCCTCCCAGTGTATGTGCGCTCATTTTCAACTGTCTGTAAAATATGGGAAGTTGCATGTCCTTCATATGTGCAAGCTGACAGGTCCAGTGAAGTTGCTCCTGTACGATTAGGCATTCAACCCTAGTCATGCAGCACGGTCCCAAGACTACAGTGTTTGCTAGCCTGTCCAACCACTTGATGTTACAGATAAGACTCGGACAGTGCATGTAAAAATGCCTTAGTTGCTTCAATTGCCTGCTGTAGAGTGTCCATGTTTCACATCCACAGAGAGAATTGCTTAACTCCATTGTATAATAGACATTAATCTTGGTGTGAAGTCGAATGCCTCTCACCTTCACAGGCAGCACAAAGTCGACCATAGGCAGACCTGGTTTTAGAAATGTGCTGTCATTTCATCGTTGATCCCGGCATTAGTAAACAAGCTGTGGACAAGATAACAATGTTTCTACCACATTAAGCAGTGTGTGATCAGCTGCAATTTCGGAGAAGGCTGGGAAAGCACTTCAGTATTCTTGAAGCTGACAGTCAGTTGTAGGGATACTGTACATACTGCCTCAGGGAGAGCATTTCAGCAGGTTTTCCATTATGAATAAAAATCCCTGGGACCAGATGCTCAACAGATGTAAATCAGCATACCTCCAAAGTTAGTAGAACAATGCCAGTTTACACCAGCTGAGGATCTGGGCCCTGAGCGCTTTTCCCATTATGGTCCTTTTAATCATATATTCCCTTCTTGCTTTAAGAAAATTGCCCTGTATTATTGTAACTATAACAAGCACATTCAGCGCAATATTTTAGTTTGTGTTTAGTCTTACAGGAAGAATAATTTATGATTGTCCAAATTGTTTAATTACTGCCAATATTTTGAATATGGAATAAATCCAAAGATTTAAATGAGCCTAATACCTAGGCATGAATCTTTAAGATAGAGATATGGTTGTAAGTAGTGTCAGAGTGGACTTCCCCTCCCCTGGCATACAAGCAGCACACAACTAGAGCAGGGCCTTGCACTTTGTATAATGGTTTGCATTAGCATATCAGGATGGGAGCATTGTATATTCCCTCTGCACAAGTGGTAAATGATTAAATAAGGGAGAAGGAAGTGAATAGTCAGATCCATAAACACACACACACATGCCCTGTTTTAGAGTACAAAGAAGACCCAAAGGAAAATCATCCTTCTGCTTTCCTAAATTAAATCCGATCTCTCCCTCTCAGACTGGTGACTCCTTTCTTCTGTTCGCTTTATAGGACTGCCAAGGAAAGATAAACAGCTCTCCCTACATCTGCTCCCCAGATATTTAACTCTTCCCTGCCTGATTCACATCCCCCAGACTTGACAGGAAAGGCTTAGGGAGGGACTTCTACTAGGAATCTGACAACAGACTCTTTATCAAGTCTGACAGGATCCCTTCAAATTCGCCTGTTAATGGTGTCTCTTTGCAGGAAGGGATATTTATAAAACAAAATCCCAAATGCACTGAAATTGAGAACGGAGCAGCTGTAAAGTGTGTCTGATCCTAGTCCTGACCTGCATGCACTCCTCAAGTTTTACTTCTGTTTGCTTCTTTCAGACGTAATTGCTCCATTTATCCTGAACAAGTTATTAAACCTAACTACAGCAGGAAGGCATATCTTATCAGTGCATTTCACAATCATGTGAGCATGGGAAGACTACACAAGTGCTTGTTTCTCAGCTATCGCAACAAGTATTTGGGATTTAGGATTAATGCATATGGGGATTTAATTTGAAAAACATACATAAAATCTTTTAAAAAATCTTATCAAATGAACTTAGAAACAATTCCTGACCTGAACTCCCATGTTTAATGAGGTCAAATATTCATCTCTAGTTTCCTTGTACAACACAGGAGCAGAATTTCAAAACTCATGTGTTACTGTTATACCATAATTTTTCCCCCATAGCAATTCAGTGGGAGAAAAATTCCCCTGCCCTTTTCTGCATTCAGTACTTACTGACTTTAATAAAAGCATTTAACAAATGGAGTTAAAATTGATGCTTGGGTGGAATAATAGCAACAATCAGGAAGAAACAAGTCTTCACATTAGATCAAGTCACTAACCTAGAGATTTTATTGTGGGAAGCAGCAAAACTTCCTGAAGTTATAAAGCATAAGTCTTATTTTCAGATCTTAAAGCATAAGCAGGGGACATAATTCATCTCATAGCATAACATTGGTTGTTTAGTAGAGGCTAATGATGTAAGTACATGTACTTACCTCAGAGCATAGATCAATCATGTGTTGTTCAGATAGTGAGGTTTGGGCAGGGGGTTCTTGGCTGAGGTGGGAAGTCAGAGGAATATATACGACTGGTTATTTTCATACGTTTGTTCACAGTAACTTAACAAAGTGCAATGACGCCCCCCATGCCCACTTGCTTGGGCCAAAACTTTAAAAGGTCATAATTCTGCCTTCTTTCTGTTCTACTCCTCTCATGGTACTGCTCTGCTACCTACCCCAATAAAGGAGAACTAACAACTTAAAATGCCTTGTTCAAAAATTTTAAGTAACACTTACATTTGCTGTTCAGGTGTTTGAAAGTTAACTTTTCTTGTCTGCACAGTAAACACTGGCATTTTTATCTGTTTGAATAATCAAAGTGGTGCTTTCCATGCCGCCTAGGTTGCAAAGATTTGAACTGCTTCCTGAAGATCCACAGTCTGGGCCAGCTCATGCTCTATTGAGATGGTTGCAAGGCCAACCAGCCTCTCCTGTGTCATTGTGGAGCGCAGATGTGTTTTTATTAACTTCAGCATGGGGAAGCTCGAGGGTTTAACTCTTGGATCCGTGTCTGCATTCCTCTGTTCTTTCTGCTCATGTTGGCACCATTATCGTAGGCCTGATCTCTCATATCAGCTTTCGCAATACCCGTATCTTCCAGCTTTTTAAGAAGCACATTTGTCATACCAGCTCCTGTAGTATCATCAATGTCAATACATTCTAGAAAATGCTCTCTGACAGTCCCCATTGCAGGGACATTTTCACTAGGTTCTGCTGTTACAAAAGGCACCATTAAAGTCATTTGTTCGGTATGGCTGATGTCAGGTGTGCAGTCCAGAATAACCGAGAAATATCTTAGCCCTGGTTTACACTGGGGAGGCGGGGTCGATGTAAGGTATGCAACTTCAACTATGTCAATAACGTAGATGAAGTCAACGTACCTCGATCGACTTACCGTGCCGTGAGGACACTGCAGGGTCGACTGCCGCTGCTCCCCCGTCGACTCCGCTTCTGCCTCTTGCTGTGGTGGTTTGCCGGAGTCGATGGCAGAGCAATCGGGGATCGATTGATTCATGTCTACACTAGACGTGAAAAATCAATCCCCAAAAGATAGATCACTACCCGCTGATTCAGCGGCTAGTGAAGATGTACCCTTACTGACTTCAGATCTGCCACAATCTTCTGTTTGACTTTTGTTGCCAGTAACTGTATGATCTCATTTTGAATTTGTTTTTCCAAGGTAGTGGTGTGTGTACATTTCTTGGGTGGTGACTCAACGGTGGCCTGGAACCTTAGTCTCATCTCAAGCTGTTTCCACCTATGGAATGCTCTCGGGTGATTTGCTGCCTTCTCATGGCATGCCAGATTTCTAGACAGATTTTTGCAGTCCTTTGTTCCTATAGAACCCAATGTGGCTGGAACATTAGACTGGAAAAGTTTGCAACAAAAGCAGTATGCAGCATTCTGGGTTTTTAAGTACATAAGCTATGGCCTCTCCAGTTTGTAACCATTGGGGATTTCACGCCAGTAATGTGTTGGCTGGAAACTTCTATTTTCATTGTCTTTGGGGAACATGAAGTTTTTTCACTTGCTGTGGCCCATGCAGTACAAGGAAGTACTGCTCAAGTGGGTCCACAGTCCTGGATCATCTAGACTTAAGGAACTAAACTCAGCAGCAGCTGTTTCTTGCGCCTCCACCACACTCTTCTCTGGTCTACACTTTTCTTCAGGAATGTGCATGGTTACATCCATTTGAGATGGAGATATGGATGCTGCAGTAGCTGCCAGGTCACCTGCACTCTGACTAACTGGAAGATCAGGCATCTCCTCACCACTCACATCCTCACTGTGGCCGGAAGGCTCACCATGAACATTTGTGTCTATGTATCTCAGAAGAGCTCCTTTCTGCTTAAATGGAAAAGCTTCCTTTGCTTGCTTTCTTTTTCCAAATGCTGCCCCAGAGGGGCGTTTTCTTCTTTCACTCATGACTGCTGTTCTGTGCCAGCTGTAGTGGCTCTCAACACTCAGTTGAAGGGGACAAATAAGCAGGTTGGTAGCAGGGCCTGAGTGAGGGAAGATATCAGCGTCTTAAGGGCCTAACTGGCTCCTACTCCTTCAGTTGACTGCCTGTTCTCCTCAAGTGGGTTCAGGGAAGCAGCTGGAAACAGGAAGCTCCCTGAGAAGCTGGTGTTAATCAGTCCAGGCTCCTGGGGTGCTAGAGAGGTACATAAGAGGCTCCTCCTCCTCTCTTTCCTTGCAGCTCCTGCTGCTTTCTGTTATTCCCTCTCACCTTTTCTCCTGCCTGTTATGTCTCTTGTGCCCTCCTTCCTCCAGCACAGCACTCCACCATCCCTGTGCATCTAGAGCAGAGAGAATACATATGCACCAGCAGCAGACACAATTTTCTATACTCTGAGTCCTAGTGGCGCCCCCGCACCTTACCCCGCACAGTCTGGCACCTGAGGCGGCCACCTCAGTTCACCTCAGGGTAAGGCCAGCCCTGAACCTCCCCAGTGAAATGCTAAGCATCAGAGAAGAAATACAGAGATTTGTTTGTAGTTTCTGTAGGATTGGTCCAGGCACAGTGGACACCAGTTTAACTTTGTTACTATATTTCACACACTACCCACTGTCAGGTCACATCATCTTAATACAAAAGAAGAATGAGCAAAAGAGATAAAAATGACTCTGGAGCACTGGGCAGAGTGGCAGTGCTGCGTGACTGCTGTGCAACAGTATCTTCTCTAGTACTGCTTAACCACTGACATGGATTTGGCCTAGACACAGTACCGCTCACCAGTCCTGGAGCCACAAGAATAACAAGACCGCTTTACTCCATTTCTAATCTTTAGATTTGAGCCATTCTCAACAGAATGGCTTTAGGCATTTTGAGGCCCCCCTTGCTCAGAACTCCTACCTCCATTTCATGCACCTGCCAGGACTGATGAAGACTGAATGGGGTGATTATTTTATCCAAACTGACACAGCAATTTAATGCTGATCACATGAATCCCCAAGGGAGGGAGGGAAGAACTTTTGCTAAGAGCATGTGGCACAGGCTGGAGATTTGTGTGTAAATTTGGCTTAAACTCAAGCAGAGTGGCCTCAACGTCTGTCTCCTCAAGATACCGCTCTGTTTCTATAGTCCTAGATTATTTAGTTTGAATCGGAGCAATCTTCTCCTAAGTGACAAGGAAATGCTTCATAAGGAGAAAAACTTGATTTTTTGTATTGAATGGCAGCAGCCAAGATTAGCTAATCTATCAGTTGCCCATTACATTGTCTGTTGATCAAGACACTGCAGATGTTACGGAGTGCCCAGATATAGATGCTCAAGCAACTATGAAAGTGTGCATAGAGACCTCACCGCATTCTGGCCATAGTTGAGGAGTGTAAACACCAATGAGTACAGCTAGCCAGAGGATGACAATTCTGTTTCATGACAACTTTGAGGTTTCAAAATTAGTTTTTGTTCTGCATTGGCATGAAAATAAAACCTTTTGAATATTTTTGCAGGAGTGGGTTGGTGCCAGTAGCGTAGCCAGGGGTGAGCAGCCGCTCCCCCTGTGAGCAGAAGCAGCGCCTTAAAAAGGAAACGGTGCCTTTTTTTAGCAGTGCTAAAAAAAAGGCGCTGCTTCTTTTTAAGCGCCGCTTCTTGCACTCACCCAGCGGCACTCCGGGTCTTCGGCAGCATTTCGGCGGCGGGTACCACCGAAGACCCAGAGTGAGTGAGGACCCGCCGCTGAAGTGCTGCCGAAGACCTGGAGCGCCGCTGGGTGAGTACAGGGAGAGGCGCCTTTTTATAGCACCACCCCCCTGCGCTCTGGACATGGCTGTGCTACTGGTTGGTGCTGTCCTGGGATGAAGAGTTCCCAGTTCAAGCCCCCATTCTGCCAGATTTGGAGCAGAGTTTTTCATTCTCCATTACTCCAAATCAGGCAGTATGGGGATTTGATCCTCGGTTTCCCACATTCTAGGCCAGAACCCTAACCACCCAGCTATAGACAAGGCTCTTTATGGCCTAAAAATCTTCCTGATAAAAATTTTATGGAAACATTTGTTTCTTTGAAATTGTTTTCCTTGTGGTGGAAAAAGTTCCTATCAGCTCTAACAAGGAGAGTGAGGAACTATTTAAGATGGCCTATGAGAGAGTGACATGATATAATGGATGACACTAAGGGAAAAATTAAAGTGATCATCAATAACAGTCTCCTGACAATGAGACCTAGCTGGCTGTGGAATAATTTGCTAAGGTAAGTGGTGGAAGTCCCATCACTTGGGAAATGTAAAACCTAGACTGGTCAAGACACCAGAAAATGTACTGTAAGAAACAATCTTTTATTGCCATAGAGCTAAGAGAGATTATCAACAGGTGCTTTGCTTCTCTAACACCTACATGATTTGTTTCTAGGAAGAGAATACACAGAGCACAGCCCGACCCTTTCATGGAACTCAAGGGTAAAGGAAAATGTTAGCTCCTCAGGGGTAACAACCACATCTATGGACACAGGAATTGCTCTAATAGGCTGCCTCCTAGGACTTGCATCTTTAAATTATTTAACCTGCTGATGCATTTCCCTTGAATGCTCATCAGCACACAGCTGGCTGCTCTCTGAAGAGGATAGATCTCTTGTTATGGTTTCAACAATTTTTTTTTTTAAATTGCAATCGAGAGAGGTAGGCTACATGTGACACACAAAGTGCCAGACACAATTCTACACACAAGATGTACCACCCTCCCAAAGCAAGATATCAGATTATTCAAAAACAAACCCATATTCTGCAGGAATTGACTCCTAGATTTTACTGCCAGGGGGGCTATGAGTCATAATTAAAACATCTGACTCAACTGGCTGATCCCTGATGATTGCTCCTCCCCCAAGCATGTGATGCAGAAGATATAACACCACTGCAGTCACCAAAATTCACCATGAAATCGAAGAGCTCGATTCTCATTTATACTAAGACCCTTTTATATCCCTCCAGCATCCAAAGAGACCTCAAAGTAAATGTAACTTGCACTCAGTTGAAGGCCCTTTTACACTGCCCGAGTGGTGTGAGTGAGAATCAGGCTCCAGAATTTTAGAATGAAGGTGCTGTTTTGATTCTGAAGCAGCATTGTTTTCCTATAAGCACTTATTGGACAGGACCGGAGTTCTGACACTTCCGAGAACTCTAACAGATAAAGGCAACAGTTTAACATGTCTTCTGTGGTTGTTGTAGCCATCTTGGTCCCAAGATATTAATGATACAGGGTGGATGAGGTAATATCTTTTATGGGCCAAACTTTTATTGGTAAAGACAAGCTTTTGAGCTTCCACAGAGCTCTTCCCCATGTCAGGGAAAAGTGAGTTACCTACCTTCTCTCTCTAATGTGAGAGTGAGTCAAGTGGACAAAATACCTTACAGGCTTGGCCTTCTAATACCTGAATATTGCCTTCTATGATTTTCATAGGAATCTCAGTGACCAATTAAGTAGTGTGATGGGGTGTGAGGTGAGCATAAACTTGGAAAGTGTGCATATGACTCTTTGCTTGTGAAAAGTTTCTAGGCAAAGTGCATCTTTCCTTTTTTTTTTTTTCTCCCTCATGCAAATCTTAGTGCTTTGTCACTATCTTTTAACTCCCACGCCAATGTCCTTTTACATTGTCTAGTCGCCTCAGTCTAATCTGTGATCTTTTCTTACATTTAATTTTGACACTTTTATTTGGGAAAAAATGATAGCCACATAGAATATATTTACATAAGAAACGGCCATACTGGGTCAGACCAAAGGTCCATCAAGCCCAGTATCCTCTGACAGTGGCCAATGGCAGATGCCCCCAAAGGAATGAACAGACAGGACATGGATCACTTGATGATAACCTGTCACCCAATCCCAGCTTCTGGCAAACAGAGGCTAGGGACACCATTCCTGCCCATCCTGGTTAATAGCCATTGATGGACCTATCTTCCATTAATCTATCTAGCTCCCTTTTGAACCCCGTTATAGTATTGGCCTTCATAACACCCTCTGGCAAGGAGTTCCAGAGGTTTATAGTGCGTTGCATGAAAAAATGCTTTCTTGTGTTTGTTTTAAACCTGCTACCTATTAATTTCATTTGGTGGCCCCTTGTTCTTGTATTATGAGAAGGAGTAAATGACACTTCCTTATTTACTTTTTCTATACCACTCATGATTTTATAGACCTCTATCATATCCCCTCTTAGTCGCCTCTTTTCCAAGCTGAAAAGTCAGTCTTATTAATCTCTTCTCATACGAAAGCCATTCTATACCCCTAATAATTTTTGTTGCCCTTTTCTGAACCTTTTCCAAGTCCAATATATCTTTTTTGAGATGCGGGGACACTTCTGCATGCAGTATTGAAGGTGTGGGCATACCATGGATTTATATAGAGGCAATATGATATTTTCTGTATTTATTGTCTTTCCCTTTCTTGATGATTCCCAACATTCTGTTCGCTTTTTTGACTGCCGCTGCACATTGAGTGGATGATTTCAGAAAACTATCCACAATGAATCCAAGATCTCTTTCTTGAGTGGCAACAGCTAATTTAGACCCTATCATTGTATATGTATAGTTAGGATTATGTTTTCTAATGTGCATTACTTTGCATTTATCAACATTAAATTTCATCTGCCATTTTGTTGCCCAGTCACCCAGTTTTGTAAGATCCTCTTTGCAGTCTGCCTGGGACGTAACTATCTTGAGTACTTTTGTATCAGCTGCAAATTTCGTCACCTCACTGTTTAGCCCTTTTTCCAGATCATTTATGAATATGTTAAATAGGACTGGGCCCAGTACAGATCCCTGGGGGACACCACTATTTATCTCTCTCCATTCTGAAAACTGACCATTTATTCCTACCCTTTGGTAACTGGTTAAAAGATAGGAAACAATCCATGAGAGAACCTTCCTTCTTATCCCATGACTGCTTATTTTGCTTAAGAGCCTTTGGTGAGGGACCTTGTCAAAGGCTTTCTGAAAATCTAAATACACTATATCCACTGGATCTCCTTTCTCCACATGCTTGTTGACCCCCCGCAAAAAATTCTAGTAGATTGGTGAGGCATGATTTCCCTTGATAAAAACCATGTTGACTATTTCCCAACAAATTATGTTCATCTATGTGTCTGACAATTTTTTTCTTTACGATAGTTTCAACCAATTTGCTTGGTACTGAAGTGAGGCTTACTGGCCTATATTTGCTAGGGTCACCTCTGGAGTGCTTTTTAAACATTGGCGTCACATTAGCTATCCTCCAGTCATTTGGTACAGAATCTGATTTAAATGATAGGTTACAGATGACAGTTAGTAGTCCTGCAATTTCACATTTGAGCTCCTTCAGAACTCTTAGGTGAATACCATCAGGTCCCGGAGACTTATTACTGTTTAGTTTATCAATTTGTTCCAAAACCGTCTCTAATGACACCTCAATTTGGGACAGTTCCTCAGATCTGTCACCCAAAAAGAATGGCTCAGGTTTGGGAATCTCCTTCACATCCTCAAAAGTGAAGACGAATGCAAAAAATTCATTTCGTTTCTCTGCAATGGCCTTATCATCTGAGTGGTCCTTTAGCATTTCAGTCGTCCAATGGCCTCACTGGTTGTTTAGCAGGCTTTCTGCTTCTGATGTATTTTTTTAAAAAAGATATTAGTTTTTGAGTCTTTGGCTAGCTGTTCTTCAAATTCTTTTTTGGTCTTTCTAATTATATTTTTACGCCTCATTTGCCAGAGTTTATGCTCTTTTTTTCTATTTTCCTCGTTAGGATTTATCTTCTACTTTTAAAAGGATGCCTTTTTGCCTCTCTGCTTCTTTTACTTTGTTGTTTTACCATGGTGGCTCTTTTTTTGGTTCTTTTACTGTTTTTTTTAAATTGGGGTAAACATTTAAGTTGAGCCTCTATTATGGTGTCTTTAAAAAGTTTCCACGCAGCTTGCAGGGATTTTACTTTTGGTGCTGTACCTTTTAATTTCTGTTTCACTAACCTCCTCATTTTTGTGTAGTTCCCCTTTCTGAAATTAAATGCTACAGTGTTGGGCTGCTGTGGAGTTTTCCCTGCCACAGGGATGTTAAATTTAATTATATTATGGTCACTGTTACCAAGTGGTCCAGCTATACTTGTGGTAAAATGCACATTCAGTTGGAACTTAGATACTTGTTACTATTTGTACCTAAATAATTTTACAGTATATTTTTTCCCCTCTGATAAAAAGGGTAATTCCAGCTTATTGGCTGGCTAGTGTCTTGTACTGCATCAGAAGAACACAATTATATGAAATCAATTGTTACCATCTGTGATAAATGAAGGTGGGTGGGGGGTAGCTCCCTTTTATGGACATCCAGCCAGCCAGTTAGCTACAAGCCCCTCTTGGTGGCTGTTCTCTGCTTGCTTTACCTGTAAAGGGTTAAAGTCCCTGTCACGGAGTATAGGGGAGTCCGGCCCTGCACCCCTCTTCCCCGGATTCACTGGGAGTCTCAGCCAGTCAGTAGAACAGAAGGTTTATTAGAGATGCCAGGAACACAGCCCAACCAGAGCTTGTCAGTACATCCAGGACCCCTCAGTCGGGTCCTTCCGGGGGGCAGGGAGCTTAGACCCCAGCCTGGGGCTCCCTGCATTTCGCCCCACAGCTCCAACCGGGGCAGGGAGGCCAGACCCTGTCTGCCTCGCTCGCCTCTCCTCCAGCCAGTTCACAAACTCCCAGCCAAAGGTGTCACCTCCCAACCCCCGTCCTGGCTCATGTTACAGCCTCAGGTAAAGTCTCACATTTCCAATGCAGCCTTTCCCTCAGGTCAGATCCATCTCGCTCTCTACTCCGTCACATCTCTCCCCCCTTCGAGAACGAACTGAGCGGGGTCACTTTAGCTAGTGACCTGGGGAAGTTCGAACCCGGTCACACCAGGCCGTTACAGTTCGACGAGCTCCCTTAGGTCGGGTGGGCTGGATGGCACCCGCAGGCCGCATGGGGGAAGGGTTATGCGGCCCGTGCCCTTTTCCCATCCCAAAACCCCTGGGGTTCAAGCTGAGATGAGCTCTTTTCCCAGCGCTCCAGTCTGGAGGGCTGTAGTTCGGGCTCTCTTGGTTAAGAGCCTCCCTCTTGATCTGGTTCCCTCTCTGACCACGTGTCTGTGTCACCAGCCGCTCGGCATCGGCCCCTTTTCCTGGATGCAGCCACGTCGGGGCGAAGTGGTGAACATACCCCGTAAAGCGCCACCCAAATAGATCCGGCTGCTGCTTCTTAAGGGCCTGCCCCATGGCCAGGCATTCCCTCTCTATGGCCGGACCGTTCTGCCTC
Source organism: Chelydra serpentina (assembly GCA_037349315.1). Classification (NCBI taxonomy): domain Eukaryota; kingdom Metazoa; phylum Chordata; order Testudines; family Chelydridae; genus Chelydra; species Chelydra serpentina. The sequence continues at coordinate 5,151,370 of JBAIAC010000023.1, forward strand.
CAGGGCAGCCGCTCCTTGCTCAGAAACCCGATGGGGTATCTCTCCCCCTTCGCATAGGCCTGCATCAGCACCGCGCCCAGCCCTGTGTCTGAGGCTTCGGTGAACACTGTACAGGGCTTGGCCCGGTCTGGGTTTACTCGATCTATTGGGGCCTGGATTAGAGCCTCCTTCAGCGCACAGAGAGCCCTCTGGCCCTGCTCGGTCCAGACTGCCTCGTCTGGCTTCCCCTTCTTACCTAGCTCTGTGATGGGGGCAGCTAGGGAGCTAAAAGGGGGTACAAACCTCTGGTAGTATCCCACCATCCCGCTAAAGGCCTGGACCTGTTTCTTGGTCTGGGGAACAGGCCAAACTCTGATCGCCTCCACCTTGGCCAGCCCTGGGCTGTTGAATGACTGGTTCACCTCTAAAGCCAGCCTGTCCTTGGCCTCTCTCTCCAGGTTCTGGGCTCTTTTCCCAGTTACTCTGACTGGGGGACACCTGATGGAAGGATGGGCTCCCATCTCAGGGGAGAGATCCATCAGGGGATCTTCCCCATTCTCCTCCCAATTGTCCCTTACCGGTTCTAGGGGTCCCCTTACTCTCCTCCCATACCACAGCTTGAAAGGGAAGCCCCCTGGTGATTCCTGGGGCACTTCCTTGTGCCATCGGTGGGGCAGGTACTTGTCCCAGTCCTGTGGATGCTGATTGATGCAAGTCTTCAGCATCAGCCTCATGGTCCCCTGAACTCTCTCCACCAGCCCATTGCACTGGGGATGATATGCTGAGGCCCAACTGTGCCGGACCCCACATTTCTCCCACAAGCACCGGGGCAGGGCCGACATGAAGTTGGACCCTTGGTCTGTCAGGACTTCCTTGGGGAACCCCACTCGGCTGAAAATGGCCAGCAGCGCATCCGCCACGGTGTCTGCTTCAATGGAGGGTAAGGGTACCGCCTCGGGGTAGCGGGTGGCAAAATCTACCACCACCCGAATGTACTTCTTCCCCGACTGGGCTGCCCTGCTGAGGGGGCCCACCCCATTCATAGCCACCTTCTGGAAAGGTTCCTCCCTGATGGGCAGGGACCTCCAGGGATCTTCTCCCTTACCCTGGACCAGGTATAATAGCCGGTGATGATACTTCGGGTGCCCCACCGGCTGCCTCCTGATTCCCCGCAGTTCTACTTCCCCTTGGGAAGCCCATTCCCGGCACAGGAATCCCTTCTCCCACAGGGATCTGTCTCTGCAGTCTTCCCCAAGGGGGTTTGCAGCGCTGTGGCCAGCAAGTTCCCTTAGCTTCTCCAAAGTGGGATCCCTCTGCAGCTCACTGGCCAGGCCTGGGGTCACGGCCCCACTGAGCCCTGTCCCTGGTGGCTCCCTCCCTGCCGTGGAATCACTTCCCGGCAGCACCTCTGGACCAGGCAAGCCTGGTTGGCAGCCGTCCTGCCCTGCCTGTGTGTTCCCCCACTCAGCTGGGGTCTCTGCTCCCCCCGGGCTCAGCGCTGCCCTGGCTGTCCCTGTGGGGCCAGGCAGCGAGCTCGCTGCTTTGGTAACAGCATCAGAGCCAGCGTGAGCCACCTCTCCAGTGTGCAGGGGGGTGGGGAGCATCTCTCTGACCCACCCCGCCCTAGGGGTCTGGTTACAGGCAGGCAGGTAACCGGGGCCTGGCAGCTCCTCCCCCCTGCCAGCCAGGTCATTTGCATTTTCACTGACCATTTCCCTCTTAGCCAATTGGTTTCCTGAGTTCAAATTCAAATCCTCGGCCGTTACAGGGCCTGGATCCTGTCCCAAAGATACACAGTCACCCCCCAACAGCACCTCACCGCTGATATCCTGGAGACCCCCAACCACCAGCCAGCCCGACCCCTCCTGGGTCTGCACAGGGATCTGGGCCATAGGCAGGGCGAATGGGTCCGTCCCGGGGACCCTCACCCAGGTCACACAGCCCCCCAGCAGCTGGTGGGGGTGCACCACCCGGGGCCTGACCACAACTCTCTCTGTCCCGGGGTCTTGCCACCCCCCGAATGTCTCTCCATTGACCATCAGCTTCCGTTTCCACTGGGGGTCCATAGGGCTTGAGTCCAGGGCCAGGAGTGGAAATCCGTCCACCATCCCACCCTTCTGGCTGGGGGAGTTTATGGCCTTGGGACCCAGCAAGGGGGTTAAATCCCGGGGCTTTTCCGCAGGGTCTCCCTGGTTCCAATCACCAGCCTGCTCCAAGGCAGTGAGGTGGGCCTCCACATCCCCACCCTCCTTAACCAGGGGCAGCAATTTAGGATCGAGGTTCCCTGCGGAGCTGGCACCCCGGGATCTGTCCCCACTTACCCCTGGCCAGTCCCCTATGCCTCTCCATTCCACCACCGCAAGTTCACGCTGCTGCTTCTTCTGTAGGTCTTTCTCAGGCTCTTGCTGTCTCTCACCGTCCTCTTGCTCTCTCGGACTCAGCTCCAGTCCCATCTGTCTCCGATCCCCTGCTGGGGAACCCGATCGTGAAGACCTCCGTCTGGTTGGGGACCAGACTCTTGGGGATGCCAGGCTATCACTCCAGCTGCTCCCAGATCCTGCTGTAGCCCCATTGGGGTCCGGAATCTGCTCCCTGGAATGGTCATCTTCCTCCAGCCGCGTGATTAACTGGGCTTTAGTGAGCTTTCCAATGGGTATCCCTCTCTTTTTGCACAGGGTTACAATGCTCTTCTTAAGGAGAAGGCGATACGCCATCACTTCACTGCTCCCAAGTTTGCTGTGGACTCGCAGGCCTGTGTGCTCTTAGCTCCCCTCGGTTTCCAGGAAGAACCCCAAGTGTGCCAGCCCTTCTCCAGGTCACCGCCTCTTTGCCAGGGTCGAGCTGCAGCTCCTGCGCCCCTGGGTCCACTCACGGCACCCCCAGGGGGACCCTGTCACTGCAAAATTCCTTCTCTCTCCCAGGGCCAAGCCGCAGGCTCCTCCGCCCCTGGGACTGCTCACTGCAGTCCCCAGGGGGACCCCATCATTGCACAGTCCTTCTTGCTGGTCACACACTCCCAGGGGTTAAGCGTAGCTCCTCCGCTCCCCGAAACCGCTCCTCCGTGAGCCTTCAGCACGCCTGGTCCTCGTTAGCACCCCTTCGTTCTACTGCTCCCCAGTTACTTACTGCAGGAAGCGCCGTTCACGGGGTGCAGAACGTCCCGCCGCTGCCACCAGTTGTCACGGAGTATAGGGGAGTCCGGCCCTGCACCCCTCTTCCCCGGATTCACTGGGAGTCTCAGCCAGTCAGTAGAACAGAAGGTTTATTAGAGATGCCAGGAACACAGCCCAACCAGAGCTTGTCAGTACATCCAGGACCCCTCAGTCGGGTCCTTCCGGGGGGCAGGGAGCTTAGACCCCAGCCTGGGGCTCCCTGCATTTCGCCCCACAGCTCCAACCGGGGCAGGGAGGCCAGACCCTGTCTGCCTCACTCGCCTCTCCTCCAGCCAGTTCACAAACTCCCAGCCAAAGGTGTCACCTCCCAACCCCCGTCCTGGCTCATGTTACAGCCTCAGGTAAAGTCTCACATTTCCAATGCAGCCTTTCCCTCAGGTCAGATCCATCTCGCTCTCTACTCCGTCACAGTCCCCCAGGTAAAGGAAAGGGAGTGGGCACTTGACCAAAAGAGCCAATGGGAAGGCTAGAACTCTTTTTAGAATGGGGGGGGGGAAGCTTCCCCTTTGTGTCTGTTGTGGTTGTCCAGGAAAGAGGGGAACAGGGAGCAGTTATGCTTGAGACTCTTTAAGCCAGGTATGATCATAGATCATCAGATCATACTAGAACTACTTATTTGGAACCCCCAAATGTGTAAGTAGATCAGGAATGTTTAGAAACATGTGATTAGGTTTATTTCTGTTTATTTCTTATGGCTAGTGGACTCCTTTGTGCTAACCCCAGATGCTTTTGTTTGCTTGTAACCTTTAAGCTGAACCCCAAAGAAAGCTATTTTGGGTGCTTAATTTTGGGAATTGCTCTTTTAAAATCTAGCAAAAGCCTAAGTTCTAGATGTGTTTTCTTTCTCTTTCTTTTTTTAATAAAATTACCTTTTTTAAGTACAGGATTGGATTTTTGGTGTCCTAAGAGGTTTGTGCATGTTATTTAATTAGTTGGTGGCAACAGCTAATTTCCTTTGTTTTCTTTCTCAGCTCTTCCCCGGAGTGGGGGGTGAAAGGGTTTGAGGGTACCCCACAGGAAGGAATTCCCAAGTGCGCCTTCCTGGGTTCCAAAAAAAAGAGGGTTTTGCATTTGGGTGGTGGCAGCATTTACCAAGCCAAGGTCAAAAGAAAGCTGTAACCGTGGGAGTTTAATACAAGTATGGAGTGGCAAGTATTAATTTGTAAAACTCCTTGTGGGCCCCTACTTTCTGCACTTGAAGTGCCAGAGTGGGGAATCAGCCTTGACACCATGGTATAACACCAGAGTAATGGAGAGGTAAATCAGACACATAGTATCTAGCCTTTGATGCTCTTGTCAAGTTCCATGCACTTGCTAATCCAGGGCAGTAGCAATTCCTCAGTGTCCTGATTGCTCTTCATTAAATAATGGTAGGTTGTACCCACCACCCTTCATCTATGCAGAACATTTTCTCTCTCAAAATCAACAAATGCATTCCTAACTTTCCATACATTTTAGATCACTATGATGTCTCTTCTTCCCCAGCGGGGGAAAAAGCTGTCAGCTGCTTTAGACTTCCCTCTTTACAGATATTATTAAAATGCAAAATCATTAATCTCTGTGCTGCATCCCCTTCACAGCAGGAATATTGTTCCTATAAAAAGGGGCAAAAATCTGAATACAGTATTCTAGATCAGACATTTCTGCTTTCAACTGTTAATAGTCACACATTGTGTTCTTCTTTTCCATGCTGATAAATTCCTGTACCCATATTATAGAGGATTGTATGTCGCTAGTGATTTTGGACATTAATGAGTGAAATTTGTTAAACACTATTTACCTACATGCTAAATGACCTATATTTTACCACAAAAGAATGCACAGACTTAGTCATGTTAATATTCTAGATGACTGCACAGACTATAACATTTGTATAAAAAGCTACATCCATCCATCTGTTAAAATCCTCATTCCCCTCCCCTTCATTCCAGCTAGGAGTTTACTTCTATAAATAAAAATCAGATTTCTAGTGTTGAAACATTAGTTAAGAAATGTGACTATCATGATAGTTTAAAAAAAAATCAACCTGCTTTCACATCCATTTAACAGTGTTTGAAATTCAAACTATGTAAAGAAAGACACTGCCAACTTGGTTATGTTGTGTGTATTTCTCCTGAGAATGTTTTGAGCATATTTTGTGATGAAGTTGCACAACTGAGGTTCTCATTGGCTTGCCGGGCCAGGAGTTTTGGAGATTGTGAAGCAGCCAAAAGACAAAGAAATACATAATGAGAGCAGTGTTAAAAGAAAAATGTGATGGAAACAATTAGGTTTGGGTGACATCAGACTAGTAAATGGATTATGAGGAGGGAGTGGAGCGGTAAGTGTGTGGGTGAAGGAGAATTACTTTAAGACAGAGTAGAAGGAGGGGAAAGGCAGTGCAGACTGTGGATGGGAGTAGTGGGTGTGAAGAGGTGGAGGGAGGATAGGAATATACCTACATTTTTAAGGCAGAAGCAACCATTATGATCATTGAGTCTGACCTCCTGTCTCCATCATTAGTTACCATTCCATTAATTTGTGTCCCCTGTAAACGTTACCAGTAATGATTTTATATTAACTTTCACTGTTGTGAAAGAAATCGAATAGCACTGGGCCAAGAGCAGATCTCTGCAAGGCCCCTTACAAACAAGTGGAGGATGATTTCCTGTTTACAATTGCTTTTGAGTAGGAGCAGATGACAGAAGTATGACTGAAGGATTTGAGAGGATGACCAGAAAAGTGAAACGGGAAAGAAAAGGCTGTGGGAGAAGAGAGTAACCATATCTGTGTGCTGGTCATAATGTGCTGGAGAGTAGGTAGAATGGAAAAGCATAGGTTTATTGAGATCTCCTATACCTGAGAGAAACTTCGGACTGAAGTAGGTTTCTGAGGAATCTGGTGCCAAGCTTGCTGACACAATGAGTTCCTCTGTTCAGTGTCTAACTCTTAACTCTTTGTTTGGATGGCAAATTATAATTGACTAAGAGAAAGGAAACTTTAGTTGGTTTCAGGGTTTGTTTTATTTTTAATGCTCCAGACTTGCCAGCTTCTTTATTTAGGAAACTGTTCTCCATGCTCACTACCTTCTGTCACACACATTTTTAATCTATGTCCTTGGCATCCTCCTTATTCCCTTGGTGAGTTCCACCATTTGCTTTTGGAGAGTTAGCGCGCCATTACTTTCTTTTACATATGGCATATTTTGCATTGTTGAAACAAATCCTCAGCGGGTGGAAAATAATGTCGCTCTGCGGACTTCAGTGGAGCTACACTCACAGAGGATCTGTGATCGTTTTCATTAAACGATTATTCTAAAAATGTCCCTGTTAAAAAGAGAGATTTGTTTCTATGTCATGATACATATTGCATCAGAACAAACCTTAGGGATATAACTTTACTTACTTGTTTGTTCAAAAATATATAGATGACTGGATTGTAGACCGTACTACTTTTTGCAAGGATTGATGGGATGATGCTGGCAGACGGTGTAATTAGACCAGGTTTTCCAAAAGTAGCTATCAGAGCCATGATCCCATATGGCAGCCAGCAAAGAAGAAAACAAATTACCATCACAACCACCATGATCAGTACACGTTGCTCTCTTGTCCGGCCCATTCCTTTAGTTACACCACTCACCTGAAATAAAGAAAACAGGATTGTCAAAGAAACATTAACAGTGTGTATAATTATTAATGCTGAAAATGGGGGGAAAATATGCCTGAGTTACTTCAACTACTGCATTAGCAGTTGTGGCAAGAGGCCGATGCTACGGTAGTGGGTCCCACACTTTTCCTTGGTGCAGTGGTTCAAGGTGCCATCCCTTGCCCCTATTCTTTGGCATCAAAGGCTGTGCTAGTGCCCCAGTAGAGGAGAGTTGGGGAGCAGGGAAGGGATCCAAATCTGCCCCCTTACTCCAGGTCCCAGTCCCTTCAGCTTCACAGGCTTCTTTCCCCTTGGGTAGGGTTTCCCTCTGTGCTGGGGAGTCCCTCTGCTCTGCTTGGGCAGGGTTTCCCTTCCCCCTGGTCATCTGGTTAACAGTGGTACTCCTCAAAACTCTAGTCAGCTCTCCTTTCCCTCCCCCTGTCTGACTTGGGTGCATTAGAATTAATGATGGCCCCTTTCATCCAGAGGAAACCAAAAGCTGTTTTGAAAGCACAACCTTTTACACACAAATGTAGCTAAGGGGCATGGGCAGACTAGCAGAGAGAAATGGGGGCCTGCACTAGGCTTATTGCACCTGAATAACAGTTGTTGGACAGAAATTCAGCGCAGTGCACCCTTGGGTGCTAGGCTGTGTGAGTGTCTAACAGGTCTGGTCTCCAGGTGTCATGGTCAGTCAGTTTAGTGATAAGGTCTGGCTCCAGCATCCCTATCTCCTTGAATGTGTGGTGCTGTTTGTTAGTAACATGCTTCAGGGGAATAGGGAAAGATGCCAGCTGCTCATCTGAAAGTGCATGGAGATGGGGAACACAACTAACTACTGAAATGCAGCCTTCTCAGGGCAGCACTGGGCAAATGTTGGCAGCACAGAGCAGCGCTAAACTGCTAGGACCTGGAAAATACTTTCTTCTGGAGTGGATGGATGTACAGGGGTAATTTTAGAGAGGCACAAGGCAATTTTCCTACTTGGAATTTGGCTGGGGTACCCCAGCTACCACTCTAATGGGTTCAGTCATCAGTTGGTGTAAGTTTGCAAAGTTCCATTGACTTCACTAATTCAACAGAACTACACTGGCTTACATTTTTAGGGGCTTGAGGCCACTCCCATCTGTGGAGAGTAGAGGGCCATTGGATTTGAAAAGGATCACAAGTGGTCAGTTCTAAAGCTTTGATTCTGTGCTGGTGGAATTTCAGTCTTGTACCATTAGTGTAGTACTGATCAAAAAGGGATCCCTACTACTTCCCCATCATTGCTTCTGGGCCAGGGGAAGTTGTATCATTTTCTAATGACATTGCTGGAACGATGCACAAACTTGAATGAACTATGTCTCATTTCTTATTGGATATGCTGTACTCAAGATCCATTTTTCTCTGCCACTGGACTGCATATCTTGATAGTGCAGTTTTTTGAGCTGAAGGCAGTGGCTGTTCTAAAGTGTATTTAATCACAGGCAACTGAGTTAAAAGAGGATATAAAAATTATAGACTGCAATGAGCTCTGGATGAGGCCTGATGAGATTTGAATGATGCAGTTAACCAGAACATTGGTTCTTAAGTACTTTTTCATGAGAAATCTAAAGTGATTAAGCCAGTTTTCCTGCTGACAGTAAAATGAGATTAAAATTCCCCCAAAGTATTTTATTTACTTTGGTTTATATTTTAAGCCTATAGCTCTGGCTAAGTAGATCAGATGCTTCTACTCGGTCTTTCTCGGGAGACAAGAACAAAAAGACTGTCAACATTGAAAGATGATGAACTTAAAACTGTTAAACAGGAACTCCAATCTTAACATGATTGAAATTCTCTTCTGCCACTTGGGACCAGATGATAAACCTCTCAGCTTCTTGTATGTCTAATAACCCTTCCCATAGACTCCCAACACCCATTCAAAAAGCCACCGGTTTTCTGTACTGCTTAACCCCCTATTGATAACTGTCCTGTTGTATACCAAAAAAAAAAAAATTATAACAAATTCCTCTTCTAGATTTTCCTCTAATCCTTTGGACCTCTCACCTCCACATCAGACAGCTCTACTCCTCTGAGCCCTGCCACTAGCAATGAATTCCATCCCTTATTAGTCTCTCATCCCTATGTGAATGAGCAGACACTGTTCAACCTTCACACAGCTGCTGCCTTGATCAGATTAGGTAAGGTTAATGAGACATAGGCTACATCTACACTAGGAGTTAGGGGTTGCTTCCCAGCTCACATACACACACTTGCTCGAGCTCTCATTCAGCTAGCTATAATATAAATAGCAGCATAGTCGTGGTAGTGCAGGCAGTAGCAGCAGAGGTGCTGCTTAGCCGTGTCGAGTACAAACATGCCTGAAACTTCCCTAGCTCATAGATAGAGACTAAAATCAAGCCCATCCCACGGACCTCTCAAATGTTTATACAATCCATCAGTTTCTTCCTCTGTCAACAATAAACCTTCACCACCTCAAGAGAAAAAATTTATTTTGTTACTTATTGGTGTATATTTTCCAGATGAGGCACAGAAATTTATCCATGCAACTTCCACTGATAATGGGAGCCACAAAGATGAGTACTGCATCTTTCCATGAAATGTACCCTATAACTACAGTAGACTCTTCATTTTATTTATTTATTTTGGAACACCAACCTTATGAACAACTAGTTATCAGGGCTGGCCTTGCCATGAGGCGAACTGAGGGGGTCGCCTCGGGTGCCAGACCGTGTGGGAAGGGGCGCCACTAGGACCCAGAGTGTAGAAAATTGTGTCTGCTGTTGATGCATATGTATTCTCCCTACTCTAGATGCACAGAGATGGTGGAATGCTGTGCTGGAGGAAGGAGGGCACAAGAGACATAACAGACAGGCAGGAGAAAAGGTGAGAGGAAATAACAGAAAGCAGCAGGAGCTGCAGGGAGAGAGAGGAGGAGGAGCCTTTTATGTACCTCTGTAGCATCCCCAGGAGCCTGGACTGATTAACACCAGCTTCTCAGGGAGCTTCCTGTTTCCTGCTGCTTCCCTGAACCCTCTTGAGGAGAACAGGCAGTCAACTGAAGGAGTAGGAGTCAGTTAGGCCCTTAAGACACTGATATCTTCCCTCACTCAGGCCCTGCTACCAACATGCTTATTTGTCCCCTTCAGTTGAGTGTTGAGAGCCACTATAGCTGGCACAGAACAGCAGTCATGAGTGAAAGAAGAAAATGCCCCTCTGGGGCAGCATTCAGAAGAAAAAGCAAAGGAAGCTTTTCTATCTAAGCAGGAAGGAGCTCTCCTGAGATACATAAACAAATGTTCACGGTGAGCTTTCCGGCCCCAGTGAGGATGTGAGTGGTGAGGAGATAACTGGTCTTCCAGTTAGTGAGAGTGCCAGTGACCTGGCAACTACTGCAGCATCCATTTCTCCATCTCAAATGGATGTAACCATGTACATTCCTGAAGAAAAGTGCAGATCAGAGAAGAGTGTGGTGGCAGCGAAAGAAACAGCTGCTGCTGAGTTTAGTTCCTTAAGTCTAGATGATCCAGGACTGTGGACCCACTTGAGCAGTAGCCTGAGGGACTTCCTTGTACTGCATGGGCCACAGCAAGTGAAAAACCTCTATTTGCATTGTCTTTGGGGAACATGACGTTTCCATCCAACACATTACTAGCGTGAAATCCCCAATGGTGACAAAGTGGAAAGGCCATGGCTTATGTACTCAAAAACCCAGAATTCTGCATACTGTTTTTGTTGCAAACTCTTCCAATCTAATGTTCCAGCCACATTGGGTTCTATAAGAACAAAGGACTGCAAAAATCTGGCTAGAAATCTGGCATGCCATGAGAAGGCAGCAAATCACCCAAGAGCATTCCATAGGTGGAAAGAGCTTGAGATGAGACTAAGGTTAAAGGCCAACATAGATCAGCATCAAGAGAAGATTGCATCAGAGTCTCTTTACTGGCAAAATGTTCTGAAAAGGCTCATTGCCATTGTGAGAATGCTTGCTACCCAAAACCAGCACTGTGTGGCACTTCAGATCAGTTATATGTGCCAAACAATGGAAACTTACTTAAAATTGTGGCACTGATGGCTGAGTTTGATGCTGTACTCTGGGAGCATCTAAAAAGAGTCACCACCCAAGAAATGTACACACACCACTACCTTGGAAAAAACATTCAAAATGAGATTATACCGTTACTGGCAACAAAAGTCAAACAGAAGATTGTGGCAGATCTGAAGTCAGCAAGATATTGCTCTGTTATTCTGGACTGCACACCTGACATCAGCCATATGGAACAAATGACTTTAATGGTGCCTTTTGTAACAACAACAGAACCTAGTGAAAATGTCCCTGCAATGGGGACTGTCAGAGCATTTTCTAGAATTTATTGCCACTGATGATGCTACAGGAGCTGGTATGACAAATGTGCTTCTTAAAAAGCTGGAAGATATGTGAATTGCGAAAGCTGACATGAGAGGTCAGGGCTACGATAATGGTGCCAACATGAGAGGAAAGAACAGAGGAGAGCAGACACGGATCCAAGAGTTAAACCCTCGAGCTTTTTTTTTTTTTCCGTCCCCTGCAGTTCTCATTCACTGAACTTGGTGGTCAGTGATGCTGCCTCAGCTTCTAGTGAGGCTGCTGGATTTTTGTAATGTAATTCAAAGCATCTATGTGTTTTTCTATGCATAAACTCATCGAGGGCAAATTTTGAAGCAATGTCTGGGAACATCCTCTCTGACACTGAAACCATTGAGTGCCATACGATGAGAAAGTTGAGTGGAGGCGATAAAGCCTATCAAACACCAAATTGGGAAGATAGAGGATGCCATAGTTGCAAGAGACTCCAAGGTGTTGACCTTGATACATCTGGAGCAATGGAACAACTGGACAATGCAAAGTCATACCTACAGTCTTACTGGTCAGGTGAGGGATTTGAAAGCATTCTGAAGAGTGCACAGAAGTTCGCAGAGAAACTTCACACTGAAAATATTTTCCCACTCATTCAAGAATACAAGAGTCACTGAAGAAGAAGACATTTTGATTACAAGGCATGGGATAATCCCATAAGAGACCCCAAACAACAATTCAAAGTTGAATTATTTAACCAGGTGCTAGATTATGCAATACAGTGAGTTGAACGTTTCATGCCACTCCAGGAACACAGCAGTATATTTGGGATGTTGTATGATATTCCAAAACTCCCCACTATACCTGAAGAAGACCTACACCAGCAATGTAGGGCACTAGAGACAGTGTTGACACATGATGACATGCGTGATATTGATGCGAGTGATTTAGGTGATGAACTGAAAGCCCTTTCAAGACGCATTTCAGCAGGATCAACTCCAAAGGCTGTTCTGGAAGATATCTGCACAAATAAGATGACCACCCTCTTTCCAAATACTTTTGTTGCTCTGCGCATACTTTTAATGCTTCCTGTAACAGTTGCCAGTGGAGAATGCAGCTTCTCCATGCCGAAGTTAATAAAAACACATCTGTGCTCCACTGTGACACAGGAGAGGCTGGTCGGCCTTGCAACCCTCTCAATAGAGCATGAGCTGGCCCAGACTGTGGATCTTCAGGAAGCAGTTCAAATCTTTGCAACCAAGGCGGCATGGAAAGCACCACTTTGATTATTCGAACAGATAAAAATGCGAGTGTTTTTACTATGCAGACGAGAAAAGTTGCATTTGCTGTTCAGGTGTTTGAAAGTTAAGTGTTACTTAAAGTTTTTGAACAAGGCATTTTAAGTTGTTCTCCTTTATTGGGGTAGGTAGTAAAGCAGTACCATGAGAGGAGTGGAACAGGAAGAAGGCAGAATTGAGACCTTTCAAATTTTTGGCCAAAGCGCGGGGGCATGGGGGCGTCATTGAGCTCCCCGCCTCAGGTGCCAAAATGTTGTGGGCCAGCCCTTCTAGTTATATGGACCATTTTTCCTCACAGGAAGGTGAATGGGCTTGTGTGAAATGACATAAAGAAAGTTATGTCAATGAAGGAACAAGTTAACATCCCTTCACATGTCAATGCCTCCAGTTGATTAGAAATTGCTTTGTAGTGTTGTGAAGGACAAGAAGAAAGTGATGCAGTGCGCCATACTGCAACTTGTGCATCATACCTATGGTAATTTTAGGAGGATTTTAAATTAGAAAAGTTCCTAAAATGGAACTCCTCAGTCCTCAATCAGTTTGTTACAATAGTGGTTTTACTGTAATTAAATCAAATGAAGGCACTTGGCCAGAACCTCAGCTGTGCCATGAAATCTATGGAACGAGACCAATTTGCACTAGCTAAAGGTCTGATCCCAATTTGGGATTTTGTGCATTTCTTTTTTGAAACCTAATCTGTTGCCTAGTGACATTGTTTCTAAAAAAGGAATCACTCCACAGCATGCTTAAATACTATAATTGTATTGTGCAACTATGATTAGTCTATGCAAACAAACATTATAAGAGATGCAAGAAATGGATGATTCTAGTAGTTTTTTCTTAAAAATGTAATGTAGTTTCAGGACACACATTCCATCAGAATTTACCCAGAGTGCAGTAGGTTTTTGAAGTGACAATTAGATTGCTAATAACATAATATCAATCTAAAACTTCATTTCCACTATAAAGGCAAGGATCAGTCATTGCAGTGGTTTGAAGGCTATTTAGCACTGTAACTCAAGTTAGAGTGGCTCACGCTGGTTACAAGGTCAGACTGTAATTTGTAGAGGACCATATTCATAATGTATAGTACTTTAGTGCCAGGCTTACTTAGTGCATTAGAACATGGTAAGGCACCTGCTAACCTTGACAGAAGCAAAGCTTGATAGACCATACAGCCATTCTCAAGGGTTCACATTAATATGAAGGAAGAAGCCAAGCCTTACAACTTGGTTTACTGTATTAAAGACTGAAAACACATTCATTTTACCCTGACTTACTCCTTACCTTCTCCTGTGCAAAAATTATTAAATAAAAAAACAAACCAATGCTAGTGTATATCAGGTATTTTGATCCTACAAAATCATTCAGAACTTTGCTACCTCAGGACAGGTTTGCCAAGTATATTGACTGAACCTCATTCTGCTTGCAAAGGCTAATCTGAACTGCTTCATGAGCTAGCTGTTATAAATCAGGTGTGAAGCAGATCAGCTCGACCCTGCAAGGCTGAGAGCAGCAGCCACAATGTTTTGTAAGAGAGTGAAAGGTAAAAATCAGATTTGGAAGTTGGAGAGGAAAGAAGAGGACCCCCCTCCAAGAGTAATCTAGGGTCCTGCACATCATGTTCACCAGCATAATACATTTTTGCTAAAACCATGAAGCTTTGGGGCCAGATCCTAGTCCCATTGTAGTCAATGAATTTTGCATTCAGTGTCGCTGGAGCAGGAGCCCCCTCTTAGTTTAGCCAGGCCCCTTCCTTCAATGAGATCCATTTGAATGGACCCCACAAAGCCCCTTTGTCTTCAGTGGGACTCCACACAGGTGACTGTGAGCATCTCATTGCAGGATTAGGGCCTCAAGGCCTAAGACCTCACAAGCACAAAGGGAGCTGCTTCTGAAGATCCTTACATGCGTACGCAGCCCCACGGGTTGATCTCTTTTCAGGGTGCATTAGAGGCCTTTTACTTCTCAGCTGAGAAAAGCCCAGGGACTTGGCAGGTCTAGGGTTACTACTGGTATCCTTTCCATGGAGATCTGTCCCACTGAAATGTTCCCTAAGCAAACTGTATTAACAGCAGGGACAGGAGTAAATTCCAGATACAAACACCATGTTACAATCTCATGAATTCAAGGGCTAATTGGCATTTTTGTGGCATTCTGCAAACTGGAAGCTTTCATTAATGAGGAAGTTAACCACACTGTCTTCATATTATGATATGCTGTGGACCTGTTAACCCAGCCTTGCAGGAAACTGTCTCTGGAGGCAACCTTTAAGAGTATCACAGATGAGAGATCATCCCTCCACTGCTCCATTCCCATCAATGAGCTGAGAGCTTTAATGCTTAAATGGGGCCACTTAAAAGCTATTAAGCACAGAAAAGTTCTCTCTCCTCTCCCCATCATACCTAACTTTCAAAACATGGAGGAAATTAAATGTAAACAGCTCTGTTAATGCCATGTGATGGTTGTACAATTAAAATTGCAAGTTGTAAGATCATGCAAAAGGTTTAAGAAGTATAATTTGATTGTGTTCCACATACTTTCCATTGTTTAATCATGTTTCTGGATAAGGGGGAGTCATGTCCTGTCCTGTGCACTGGTGAAAAGGAGCAGAAGAGGGTATAAGGTGCTCTGTTATTCCTTTGCACTAGTATGGCACACCATGCTTTTTCTGCCCTGGGAGGGAGCAGGCTCCGCAGATCCACTATATTCCCGTCTCCCCAACTTTGGACAGGTGGATGAGAAGAGGCAGGGAGGGGAGTGGGAGGAGTTTTGATTCAGTCCCTGCAATATGTCCAGTGGCTTAATCATGCTGGTGTACTGGGGAGTATATGCTGTGATGCTAGATGTGGTGAAGTTTATTCTCTCTCTGGAGCTGTGGGAGGGAGGTACTGACTCCTTGAACTACAGTCGTCGTCCTGGGCTGCTCCAAGGGCAACCCTTTGCTTTGGGCTGGTTTACAAACTTATGATTTAGCCCAATGTGGTATTTCTGTAAAACGTGATGTGGCCAGAATCCTGCCCTGTGTAGAGGGAATCCCTGGGTGGTGGAGAACCAGCTGAGTGGCTCCTAATCGAGCTCCTGTCTGGGCCCAGAACAATAGTCTTCATGTCCCAGAACAATCTGTTGTTGGGGTTACAGTCAGCCAGACATGAATAAGAGCAGCCCTCAGGGCTCAGGAGCCTAACCAGCCCCAGTAATGAGGGGGAGAAGCAAGGGTGCCAGGAACCTGTGGTGTGTTGGAAACTGTGCTTAAAGTTACAAGCTTTCACTTTAAATTTGTAAAGGGGATCCTGGTTCTGCATTTCAAATGTGCTAAAAGGCCTAACTCTGCTCCCATTACCTCAATGGTAGCAAAGTTAGATCAATGCTGAGCGCTTTTGAAACTCTGACTGTTCAGAGCAGGATCAACAGTGAGATAGACAGCTGGGTCTCCAAGATGCCTTGGTAAATGAGGCAGTACACAAAGACTGTACATAATTCCAGCTCCTATCAAAATGGCTGCCCCTCTTGTTTGACTTCTGGGAAATTGGCATTTGTGATCATGCAAATGTCACGAATCATGACATGTTGACAGCCCAGATTTGTAAACTCCATCTCTTTTGTCAAGGTACTTTATCTCCCTAATGCTTTGTGTTTCTGCTAAGAGAACAACTAGGCAGGTTGTCCCCTAAAGGTGGATTCCCATAATTGAGTGCTAATATACCACTCCACCAGTTAAGCCCTTTCTTCACAGATAATATATGCAACAGGAAAATGTTGATATTACTGTAAAAGACTGTTCGGTCTGATTCTGGTAGGAGGAAGGATGTTAAATTGTGGTTGGAGAAAAGAGGAAGAAATGATGGAAAGGTAAATTTAAAAGCAAAAGAGAAGTAAGGCTAAATTAAAAATACAGCTTTTTATTGTGTGCACAAGAAAATAGCATAATGTTCATGCATTCTTTAAAACCAGGGTGTAAATTCTTGAAACTGGGATGAGGAAAGGAACAGAAAACAACCAGGAACCCCATCTTGCCTAAATTATGCTTTATGTCTTCTAGGACTATGTGAACAAACTGTGTTAGTGCACAGATTTAATTGTATTGTAAAAGAAGCATATTTGCCCCCTAATTACTAGAGACAGTGGAAGGATGGGAAGGCAGAGTCACTAAAATATTGATACATTTCTAAATAACTTTCAATCCACAGCTTTTGAAATGTGGAAAAAAAAAATTTTTTTGGTTTATTTTTGGTTATCCCTCTTCCCGTACTTCTATTCCCGTCTTCTGTTTTGCCAGTGAAAAATGCGGGGGGGGGAGGGAAAAAAAATACTGATTTGTTTTTGATTTGGGGGTTTAGCTGAGAAGAAAAAGTTAGCTTTTTTTCAATAATGGAAAATTTTACCAAAAAAACAATTTCATGATGACAAATTCCAACCAGCTCTCCCAACTACCTATTATGTTTAGCCCCCTGCAAACAGTGACATTGTTGCCTATTTTGGCTTAGTTTGTCTACATGTAAATAATCCCAGAGCTTCTTGTCTCGGAACAAAAGGCATAACTTAAACAGTGCCCCTTCAAGACCTGAAGTACTAGTATGCTACGATGTGTGTGAATCTATGGTATATTGTGTAGGTATGTGGCTCTCACAAGGCTTGTTTGTGTTTTGTAACCACAGCCCAGAGTGAGGGGAGCAGGAAGATCACCCCCCACACAAGGGAGCATTCAGAGTTACTCTGCTTGGTACCTTGCAGGTCAGAGCCTTAAGGGTAGAAAAATCAGGCCCTTAATGTTTCATGCCAAGCTGGTCAGAAATTTCCCATCTGAATGATTTTCTGACAAAAAATACAGTTTCTGCAAACTCAAAATTTCCCATGAAAAATTTTGATTTGCCAAATACTTTCAATTTTCTGTCAGGAAAATCTAATTGAAATATTTCATTTGGGGTTGGCTTGACCCAAATCAGAATACTTCATTTGACCCAAAATGTTTAATTTGGAATCGGTTACAAAACTTTAATCCTTCATTTTCTTATGTCATATTTGCTTACGGAACTTGTAGTTCCAGCTCCCATTCTCTCTTGTGGGCCAGGCTGTCTGGAGGACTACTTCTCCCATAATGCATTTTGTCCAAGTGGTGGATCATGCAGAGTCACATGACTCTATTTGTTATGGAAGATGTAGTCTGATCAGGGAGCCTGGGCCAAAGGAGTGAATGGGGATTGGTACTAAACTCTCATAAAGCAATAGGGAAATACAGTTTAAAAAGTGAATTGAAACATTCCTATTTTGGGACTGCCGGGATGTTTTGTTTTGTTTTTGAAATGAAACATTTTGATGTTTCCAAATTTAAAATTTTTTTCAGAATTTCCTTTCCACCGAAAATGTCAGCATTTCAATTTTTAGCCCCGCTTCGGGGGACAAACAAATGTTCACATGTCTGAATTGTCTGAAGGACAGAAACTCTGAATTTTGCTCCACTTTAGTTTGATGGGACAGGTAGTGTGTGATTACTGCACATATTGCAGGAACAGTGGTTCT
Source organism: Chelydra serpentina (assembly GCA_037349315.1). NCBI lineage: Eukaryota > Metazoa > Chordata > Testudines > Chelydridae > Chelydra > Chelydra serpentina. Next base: position 5,169,285 of record JBAIAC010000023.1, read on the forward strand.
CCAAACCACCACCTGAGCTGAAGGGAAAGAAGAGGCTAGAGCATAACTTTTCTCAATGATGAGGAATTTATCCTGATCCTGCGCCCTTAAAGTCAGTGGCAAAATGCCAACTGACTTTATTGGAGCAGAATCAAGACCTTCATGTGGAAGCCCTGCTTCTCTGCAATACGCAACAAAAGCTTTCTTAAAAGACAATTATTAGTTGGGCTCCTGCTTGACCTAACACAAGGGCATTTCACATTAAACATACAACAGCTCTGATCATCAGCAACTGTAATCTGATTTAAAGAGCTGTCATATCTACACATGAAAATTAAAGTGTATTAGGAGCCAGCATGTGGCAATAGCCCTGCTGTTCAATCAGGATGAAAGGCACCTGTCATAAAGTTATTTCTGGTTTAAGAACTATATTTATCCTCCAAGTGTGTCATATTTACCCTTCCCAGGCTCAGTGGAGATGGAAATGCAAAGAAAGAGAGAAGTTGGAGGAAGAAGCAATAGCTAAGATGCTATAAACTGTGACATGGATTTCACTGAGTTCAGTACCTGGACTGATTGCAGGATTGCCAATGTTGCTTTCAATCTGTCATCATAGTGTTCATTTACCTAGCAGAGTTAAGTCCCTCTGAAGTTGCTCATGCTCCTCTCCTAAATAACCTAAATAAGTGTGTTGTATACGGATTTTGCCATCTCACTGCTCATGACACTTTTCCAGGTCTCTAATAAATATATATTCAACACTCATCATAGTATAGACTCCTATAGTGCCTCACTGGTAATTGTATTGATGAGGGTTTGAAACTCACCAATGTGCAAGTGCTGTGTGGTTAATATTGGCACTTACGTTTTAGTCCATCTTTGCATGCTAGATGTCACCCTGAGGTTATTTTATAAAACCCTGCTTCAGAAAGGTGATGCATACCTGTACTTAAAGGTGGAAACGTCACTAAAACAAAATATTTTTATAAAATCTTGATTCCTAAATGGAATTTAGGAATTTCTTTTTCTGATCACCCAGGATTAAAAAATGATTGCAGTGGATCATAGCTATGATGCAAATAAAAATGTGAATCAAAATATTTCCATTCGCAGTAGGCAAATATTCCTGAAGCACACCCAACTGTATCAATAATTTATGTTTATATGCAGCAGTATTTTAAATGTTTTAAGAATATGCCCATTTGTTTATCTAAGGGGAGAACTGCTTTCAAAATTATGCCCCATGTATCTTAATGAGATGTGTAAACATTAAACAAGGTTCTCTTGAGTTCATGCTCTGTAAAATGTCTCTGCCACAGTCTGGCAACCTTTAAAAATGATCAGTCTGTATAAGGGAGAGGAATGGGGACAAACTGGGCCAGGATATAGGGTGACCAGATGTCCTGATTTTATAGGGACAGTCCCGATTTTTGGGTCTTTTTCTAATATAGGCTTCTATTACCCCCCCACCCCGTCCCAATTTTTTCACACTTGCTGTCTGGTCACCTTAGCCAGGAAATGTGTTTTTGGAAAAACAAAAACACTGTATATAAGATTATCCACAGTGGCTGGAATTTTCAAAGGCTCCTTGGGTACTTAACTTCATCAGTCACCTTTGAAAATATCAGTGTGTAGGATGATCCCTAGTACAGTCCTGAGATCTTCATGTTATCTTCAGTATAGATTCAAAGAAACAAACACGTGAATGCTCAGAAACATGAGAGAAGGTGTGTTTGTACCAGTAAACAAATGCTGCATGCAAAGCACTCTTGAAAATCTGGTCTCTATTTCAGGCCCTACATGGGAGCAGTTCTCCTGAAATCTGCCTCTGATTGTGGGTGCTGGGCCCTTGAAAAGCTCCTACACCCTTTTTTCAAACTTTATTTCAAACCTCGGTTGTTACCAGGTAACATTTAGGCCATGTGGCAGTCTGCCTCCACATCTCTCCCCCCACTACACTGATGCACTGTGACACATAGCTAAAAGGAAAAATAGCTGCTTTTTCACAGTGGAATAAACACTGACATAAAATGAGTACTGTATTTCTAATGGTCCATATGTTGTAAGCTCAAAACTCCTACCAAAAGCAAACCTAATACTATAGAACACAGTCCTCTTTTCAAGTCAACATGAAACGTTTTTCTTTTTAATATCTGTTCCCTCAATTCTGTTTCCTCCAGACAATTTTCAGTTTTAGAAATTATTCTGATAGAGAATGACTATTAGAGCAAGTAGGCATGGATTTTAATTCTATCTGATAGGTTAATCAGTGCAGGGAAATGCTTACTATTTACTCCACGAGGCCAGAGTTATCTAATTTTTCTATTCCCCTTGATGTTTTCTTATTTCTTAGATACTAGGTTTTCTGTTTTGTTTAAGGAAACCTGAGAAGTCGTGGGGTATGTTGCATTCAAGTCAGAAATAGAAATCTTTTGCACAACTGATCAGACTTGGCAATCCTGAAATATTGGGACCAGATCCTCAGTTGGCCAGAAAAGCGCCTGGGCCCACATCCTCAAAAGGATTTAGTTTCCTAACCCCCACTGATTTCAATAGGAATTAGATGCCTAACTACCGTTGAGGATCAAGTCAATGGTGTTAGGCTGATTGATTGACGCCAGTTGAAGCTCTGGCACATTTGGTGTGAGCTAAAATTGATCATAGCATCCCTGAGCTCTACTAGGGTATTTTATTTGTGTCAATCAACATAAATGGAAATCAAATCGAAACAAAAATTCAACACCTAAAAATGTTTAATCTTGTATATGGTCTCAAAACATGTTCAACAGTCTTAAAAATTAGCTTCTTTTAGGAAACCTAAATTGTCAAAACAATATTTTGAAAATATGATATGACAAAATATCACAATATCCACTGTGAAATTAAATAATCCATGTGCCCAGCTTTGATGTGTGAAATCTCACTGAAGTTAGTGGGACTACTCCCTTTCTTAAAGTTAGGCATATGTTTAAGTACCTTGCTGAATCAGCACCTTAGGCCCTCATCCTCCAAGCTGCTCAAGGGAGAAAGATCCTTGTGTCCGTGTGGAACCCTGTTTATGTCAATGGGACTTTGTGATAGGGTGTACCAACGCTGCACTGAATAACAAGGGGTTAAGGAGCTGCTCTGGGCTCAGCCAGCCCTGACCCGCTACACCTGCAAGACATGGACAGGCTGCAGGAGGAGTTAAAAGGGAAGCAGAGCAGTTCACTTGTGGGCAGACCAGGGAAGGGCATATACCTTCAGCCCCTGAGGAAAGGGTTGGCTGAAGGCAGGAGCTTCCCACACAACACTGCTTGAAAGCCCTTCCCTGAAGGAAAGCAGGGCTGGACCCTGATACACCCTGAGAGGGTCTTCCCTCTATCTCTCACTAACTCAGTTTAATCTGTGTTAATTTCCCTGTCTTGTTGTTTATGGATTACCCTGGAAAGGGAGAGACTTTGGCGTGAGCTGGCTTGAGGGCCAAGTCACAGGAAGAGGTAGACTACTGCAGAGGTGGAACAGCCACTGGCAGGAGACCCCCCAGTGGAGAGAGAGTTACTGTGTCATGCAGAGGTGTCAGTGGCATGTCAACCTGTTTGCAGGCTCCTTTCTGGTATGGGTATATGCCTGAATTCAGCTACTTGTAGAGTCAGGCCTTCATAGAATCATAGAATATCAGGGTTGGAAGGGACCTTAGGAGGTCATCTAGTCCAACCCCCTGCTCAAAGCAGGACCAATCCCCAATTTTTGCCCCAGATCCCTAAGTGGCCCCCTCAAGGATTGAACTCACAACCCTGGGTTTAGCAGGCCAATACTCAAACCACTGAGCTATCCCTCCCCCCAGGCTGTATGATCCTTATTGCATATACTCACAAGTCCCTCTCCACCCCAAACATTCCCCCTCTCTCCCCTCACAAAGTAAAGATGCGTAAAACTTAAATCAGTCATTTGGAGGCTTAAAATATCTTCAATATACAGTGTTTGGCTACTGGCAACTGCTACTTTATCAACCAAATCCATTCTTATTGAGGCAAGTATCCAGAGACACCTAAGGCAGACAACATGAGCTTTCAATCAATGTTCTAAATCCACCTTGTCCTTAAATATTGCATTTGGAGAATAAACAACTTTCTCCAGGTAAGACAATGTCCAGCTCATCTCCCTCTATCCTTTTTAATACAGTAGTGCTAGGCATTCCTGGGAGCACATGTGAGGTTCAGAGGGCCAAGGATTTAAAAGCAACATCAGGTGGTTCTTCTGTAGGCTATGTTTTCTCTCTTGTTTGAGGTTTGCCTGCAAACTGCTCAACTTCCTTTGCTGGCATGAAAAGACCGCACCAATATCCTTTGCATCACAGGAATGACAGCACTGAAAAAGGTTTGGAATCCAATGAATAATGTAGTGGAGTAGCTCCTTTGTCAGCTACAAAGCGAAACATTAGGCAGCAGCTAACTGATTGATGTGCTCTAATCCCACTTGGTACTAATTCCTCCACTCTTACAGTGAGTTAGCTCTCTTAAATGGGAATTTTTAACAAAAAGAGGAAATAAATCAATAGAATGGCTTTATCTAGATATGGGGAAAGATACTAGTGATCCAGGCTGCTGTAATTTTTTGGGTACCCAACTTGAGGCATCTTAAAGGGGCCTGATTTTTCAGAGGAAAAGTAGACTGTACTTTCTGAAAATTGGGTCCCCTTAAGGGGTCTCATGTTGAAGCCCCCACCACCACCATTTGAAAATATAGGTCATATTTCCCACATTTCTCAGAATACTGTATACAGATGTGCTCTACAGTGTGTGATGGGACAAAAATGTGGCATTAAGATAATTGTAATTAGTCACAACTCAATTGAAGCTGCACCAGGCACATCAAGCCTTATCGTCAGAAAAGCAGGTGCTGCACATTCTAGTGCAAGCGCAGTCCCTTGTTTGATAAAATCCAACCATGGCTACGCTTGAGGAATTGCTACAGTGATGTGTTAATTATTATTTGTGCTACAACTGGGTCACTAGGCACGACAAAGGATCTGGGTTGGGGGGCTGTGGTTCTTGGTACCGTACAGGTAGGTCCTATTTTGATATTATTTCCTGAATGTCTGTGAGTGAGTGAGTGTGTGTGTGTGTGTGTGTGTGTGTGTGTGTGTGTGTGTGTATGTGCCTAATTACTACATTGCTACAATACAATATCAAAGTAGATATTTCATGGTAATTATTGAGTAATCCACTGGACATAATGGTTGAGACTGTCATAGTTGCCTAGGATTTTAGCCATGCAGGCTAGATTGACAAAGGGGATTTAGACTGAGCACTGCCATACTTAAAGTTTAAGCACCCTGCTACCTAGTGGAGGTGCCCAGGCTCCCTATACAATGCATGAGGGGAGAGAGATACCTAATGGGATCCACAAAAGCCAGGATCCTGAGAGGGGAGCCACCTGAGACAGCCACCAGGAAATTTTGAGGAGCAGGCTGTGGTCTAATCCCCGCCCCTTGTGACACTTCCCAAGGGTACCCAGTGTCATGAGGCACTTCGCTGCCACCTGCCCTCAGCATGACAGAGACTTGTATATGCCTGCTGTAGATCAGCTCCCTGAATCCACCAGCCTCCGGTACCACAAACCTGCCCTCCAGGCCTCCGCAGGCCCTGCTCTCAGTATGGGTTAGTGATAGATGCAACCCCATAGTCCTTGACACATCCCTCTGTTAGGTGGCCTCAGAGCACATCCACCAGATCAGGCCCCACAGGCAAGCTGGGCAGGGAATGCCTAGTTAGGGAACCCTGATGGGGACTAGGCATGAGTGTCTGGATGTAGGTGGTTGTGCACATGCCCACTTGCAGATTTTTTGGCATCTAGGGAACTTTATGGGCAGAAACATAGGTGCCAAGGGACAGTGAGCACCTACAAGGCTAGGTAGCAGTTCAGTAGGGGTTTTGAAGATCTAAATTTTGGACTTAGGTGTTTACATTCATTTGTGGTGCTAGCCCCCAAATCTCATTAAAATGTAATTAATGAATCCCCCTATTTAGTTTTGAAAATCTCCTTCAAAGCGATGTATGACTGGCTGGCTGTATTTTTCTTGCTTGCTTTGAATCTTCTCAAACACGGTGAGTTGGAACATTTGACTTGAACTCTAATGTCCCTGGGATTGTGTTCCAGTGAGGAAAGACTGAAAAATCAAGTGTAGAGAAATTCAGCAAATTATATATACACTGATATACACATCCCAGATACAGGCCACCTTGTATCAGTCTCACTTTTGGGCTCAGTAGATTTCTCTCTCTAACACACAGCACAAGCATCCCTTCACCTATATTAAAGAAACAACAACCACCACCTTTTAAACCAGACAGATGCTTGAATCATGTGGGGGAAAGTATACACATTCAAACTAGTTTTGTCACCTGGAAATAGTGTGTGAAACTCCAGACACCACAGGATTCATCTAGCCCTTGTAATGCAATAGCTCAGTTGCTTAAATGTGAGAGTACCAGGTTGTACTCCAATAATTCTGCAATTAAGTTGTGTTGTCCGTATACTAAGGGTCAATCCAATGCTCGCTCAAGGCAGTTAGAGTTTTTTCTATTGGCTTCAGTGGTCATTGGATCAGGCCCTCAGTGAGTTTCAATTCTTCACATAGGTAAGTACAAATATATTTACTAAGGCTAGAGAGAGTACTTGCAATGAGAGCTGTACAAATAACAGATTTTTTTCATTCACTGGCAACTTCAAAAATATTGGAATAAACACTTCAGGTTGAACCAAAACTAACTGGTCTTTGAAATTTTTGGTGAATTAAAAGGTTGAATGTAGAATGAAATGTTTTGTTCAATCCAAACAAAATATTTTGTTCTATTTCACTTGTCTTTTAATGTTTTAACTTTTTTAAAATTTGAGTGGAATTTCAAAACAAAAAGCTTCTTCATTTTGAAAGAGTCAGAATGAAATATTTCAACTCTTCTGGGATTTTATTTTGTGTTTTTTATTCTGACATGAACAATTTGGCAAATACTGACACAAACTCACAAAATGTTGCTGAATTGGCATTTTTCACCAAAAAAGTTTCACCCCAAAAATTCCACCAGTTCTACTTGCCATGGATGTTACTGTGGATATTGCTGATCCTTTGAATTGTTAGTTGTGATCCTAATGTCTAATGCTCAGAATCCAAGAAAGAAGAGCTGCAACCATGCTTCTAAGCAAATGTGCACTGATTGACAGGACCTTGAAGGTCAGGTGTGTACACACTACTGTAAAGTAATGTAAACGTCCTAGGAAACTGGCTTTGGGTCTGCAGTCTCTTGCCTGCTAAATAACGTGGCACATAAACAATCTATTGCTGGACGCACAGGCTCACTAAGAAGAGTGAGGAAAAGGAAGGCCAAGGAAGAACCTTCAAGCATTATGTGAAAAGGGTAATATAGGGGAAAAAATGAAGCAGAAGTGAAATATCAGGATGTGGGCTGACACTCCCTCTCTGATTGTGAAAGAAAGAGAGAAAAGCAGCCAACTCTATGAACTCTACTAGGGAGCTTCCTTTGCTGTTCTAGGAGGCACCGCAATACCATGGTAAGAGAGATCAGTAGTCCCAACACAGATAGAGGTGATCTCCTCTCTGTTGTATTCCTTTTTAATGGGAACTGGACTAGATATCCTGTGGACTTTGTTTAAAAATATCCCCATGTTTCTATTATATGGCAATCAGTCACTTTTCTTGATGGAACAGTCACTTCCTGCAGGCCTCTATGCTGTCCCGTATACTGTCCCACACTTTCTCTACAGCTGCAGGCCAAAAGATTTTAGAAGGCTACTTCTGAGACATCCTTTATAAATCATTTTAAGGAATGATCTCTGATATCCGCTTTCAAACTGATGGGGGGACGAGGGGCATGTCTGCCTAAAGCTCAATGGTACAACACCAGCAACTAACACAGAGATGTGTGAACCTTGCTGGCTTTGATTTGTATGGATTCCAGTTGGTTTTTTTCATCCCCCCTGAGTTTCACTTGAAGTTTTGAGTTTGAAATGAACCTGGAAAAGCTGAAACTCCGTGCAGAACTGGTTAAATCTGGTTAAGGGTACTTTGCTGGATGTTAAGCTTTGTTACCCGCTAACTTTTGTTCAGTGTTGGCTAGGTATTTCTTAGTTCTAAGTTTGGAATAAAAATGCATGGTAGATTCCCTGCTATATTTGAATGGTTCCTAGAAGGTTTGTTCTGTAGTTAAGAGGGGGAAAATATCAATTGCAAGTAGAGGAAGAGGACACAAAAGATGGTCTGCTGGATTACATAGAGGCTTGGGAGTTCAGGAACTCCCTGGGTTCCATTGCTTGGTCTGCGAAAAACTTCTTGTGTGATGCTAGGCAAGTTACTTAACACTCTGTGTTTTGAATTCCCCATTTGTAAAATAGAAGAGATTATGATGATACTCACCTTCTAGGAATGCTGTGAAGCAAATGCACTTATGTTTGCAAAGCACTTTGAAATTTTAAAATGCCAGGTGTTATCAACGTGAAACGTAATTCTGAAAGATCCATTCATAAAAGATCTAGTTACACTCATTCTGTGGCCCATGGTAACATTTTCATTAACACTAAGACCTATTGACGCCAGGAATGGGGCTGCTCCCACGCATCCATCCACAGATGAGTGTTGTGTTTAAAAACCAGCTGATAAGTCTGCACCAGATAATCAAAAATAAATCTAATAGAGGGAGAAAGTATGAGGGGCTAACTGGCTTTGCTCCTCTCTGGCCTTGACACCAGCCACTTTTCCCCACCGCAGGTCCATTAAAATCATTGCTTTGTTCACCTTCCCAGCTTGTCATTCCAAGCACATGTCCCTTCTGTATAGCCCTCCACTCATTCCCCTTGCTCCACCACATCAAACACATACACATACTCTTCAGCATGTATCTTGCCCCGTCTATCAGGGCTATTAGGTTATCAAGCTTTCAATCCTGCTTGGCCAATGACTGATTAACTCCCTGTCCACTTCCCCTCAACTACCTTCAGGCTTTCTGCCGTGCTAGCCTTCATGCACAGGAGAAACTCCATGGCAGTATTTGTAGAGCTGCTACCTTATCCTCTTTTAAATCTCCCCTTAAAACTGACCTCTGCCACGATGCCTTCAAATCACACCCATCTGGTGTTAGGGAGGCCAATGCTGAGCTGTTTCTCTGTAGATTTTGGTACCTGCTACCCCCACCCTGTCAAGTTGTGCACTGTCTGAGGCAGGGGCTTCCTTTTTTGCACTAAGTGTTGTACAGAAAAGTAACTGAGGCCCTGGTCCTTAATTGGGGTCCCTAAGCTCTATCATAAGACCTATGACAGGTGGTAACGATGAATAGGAGCACCCAGCAGCTTGGCAGAGTGTTATTTATATGGAGTCCTACATTGCGGGGTGGTGTGGCTCTGCACTGGCCAATGGAAAGCACTAAAAGGGATTGTGTCTCAAGAGCGTCATTCCCTTTCAGAACTGCCCACCATGCGGGATATCGCGAACGCTGCTCCAGTCTTCTGAATGGCACAGCTTGCCCAGTGCTCTGTGTTGGGCTAGTTTGGAAAGGAGGATGTGGAAGAGGCTCTTCATCCTCGTGCCACCTGTGTTGGTGCTGCTTGTACTTGAAGCCAAAGAGAAGTAATCTTTAGTGGGCTGATGAAAGGGATCACTTGGCTAATGGCATCACAGTTACCACTGAGCGGCTTTCTCCAATGGGGCTCAGGCCATGACCTGAGAATCTTCACTAGAGCCCACTCTGCAGGAAACAGGTGCAGGTTGGTGTCCAGCTTGGAGAAAATGTAGAATACTTGAATGTCCTGCTTCTGTAAGTCTTTGTCCCAGTATATGGAGCACGGAATTGTAGCATAGCACACTGCTTCAGGTAGAGAAAACCATCCTGCACCTCAGCTCCCACAAGATGGAATTTAATGAACATGTGTAGTTTAAATGGCTACTGATTTTTACAAGCTGTTGTAAACATCTTATCCAATTTCCTGGCCTCCTTCAAGAACACCAGCAGAACCATAGTCACATTGTACAAACCAAGAGACAGGGATAAACCCAGTGCCATGACATTGTCAGATGTCATAAACTCAGGATACAGAGGGGAGCTGGATCCATCACTTCCAAATTGTACAAGAGATTCAGGTGAACAGAAGGTGATTTCTCAAAGCTATACATCCACAATGTGGCATGCTGCTGATGGCAAGTGCGTTGTTCTGCCTAGGCAGCTCGCCTGCCCAAAGCGTCTCCTGTGGGTACTTATGTTCATATATGCATGTGTAAGGGACTGTTATCCACTTACTAACATTCAGAGCTCCCAGTACCAAAAGGGGAAGGGTCAATGGAAAATCAGGGCCCTGAGACTGACAGTCCCCAGGGGCAATCGGGAGAGGCCAATGCTCCAGGTCAGCCTGATTGGCAGGGCGGGCAGGCGAATCAGGGAGTCAGGAGGCCAGGGTGGATCCCATCCTCCGTGTGAGCTGGAGTTGCCTGAGTCAGAGTGAGTGGGGCCGAGCTAAGAAGAGGGCAGAGGCCAGAACTGAGCTGGGCCAGATCCAGAGGGGCCAGAAAAGCAGCCCAGGGAGACAGACCTGCCCTGGGAGCAGAGGTGCAGCCCCAGAGCCAGAGCACAGCCCAGGAAGACTGGGCTGGGGGGAGAAGCTGCAGCAGCCCGAGCCAGGGGGGCCGGAGCAGCAGCCCAGGGAGCTGGAGGCAGAGCAGCAGCAGCCGTGCTGAGGCAGAGGAGCTGGAGCTGAGGCAGAGGGTGGAGCTGGGGCTGGAGCAGTCCGGAGCCGGGTGCGGTGAGCAGCTGGGGAGAGCGAGGGGGACCCTGGGCAGTGGGCCCAGCACAGGGAGATGCCTCAGCCAAGGGGCCCTGCAGGCCAGACTTGCAGGGGGATCTAAACCCCGACAGGGCGGGGGCGACGCTGGGGAGAAGGGTCCTGCCACCCAGAGCCTGCGAGCGTGTGGCCACCGCCAGAACAAGTATCCAAGCCACAGCGTCCCTGCAGCACAGCCAGGGCCTGAGAAGGAGCCTGGGACCTACAAAGGAACAGACTGAACTGCCCTGACATTGCAGAGACACTGTTGTGATGTTCCCTGCCACAGAGCGGGGTGATGTGTTTTCATTAGCCTTTCCCATTTTTCCTTATTTCTGTTAAAAAAAATTAATTGTTAATTAAATAATTTGCATTTGCTTTGAATTGTATGCTGTGATCAGTGGGTCAGGGAAGCATCCTGTTTAGAGAGAGTACCCCGGAGTGGGGACACCCTAGCCCCTGACCCTAGGTGACCACAGCAAGGTTGGGGGTCGAGCCCCGCAGGAATCCTGGGCCCAGCCTTGTTGGAGTTACAAAGACTCTGCCAGACAGGAGAGTGTAAGGGGAGTCCTTGAGGGCAGGGAGGCCTGTGGGGTAAAGGAGGTGGGAGCGAGGACTCAGATCCTTCCGCTAGCCCATTTCACCGGGGTAGTGCAGAGACGAGAAGAGTTCCCCACAATAGCGGGACTATTCCCCCGCTTACACATGTCACCTCAGGTCCACAGAAGAATTCATCTCTCACAGTTGGGCCGAATAGCCTTCAGTTTTCCCAGGACCTGTGGAACTCTTTGCCAGAGGATGTTCTGAAGGCCAAGACTATAACAGGGTTAAAAAAAGAACTAGATAAGTTCATGGAGGACAGGTCCATCGATGGCTCTTAGCCAAGATGGGCAGGGATGGTGTCCCCAGCCTCTGTTTGCCAGAAACTGGGAATTGGCGACGGGATGGATCACTTGATGATTACCTGTTCTGTTCATTCCCTCTGGGGCACCTGGCATTGGCCACTGTTGGAAGACAGAATACTGGGGTAGATGGACCTTTGGTCTGACCCAGTGTGGCCATTCTTATGACATCTTGTTGCCTGAAGCATTTGGAACAACTATAAGAATGCACCTGTTGAGAAGCTTTGGCATTCATAGAGAGCCCTGGGGTAACCATTACATTATAGGATTTTGCCATTGGGTCCTTTGCTTGATCCCAGACCCTTCCTGACCTTTCCTAGGGACAGAAGACTTGCTGCTGCTTTGCTCTGCTTTCTTGGCAGTATTCTCCTGACAGAGGGCCATAAAATACCTGGTTTACAGACAGAGACCTGAAGTGGCTTATCCTGCTCCCATAACTTGTATAACAAGAGAGGGCAATGTTGCTGCTTTTCCCTGTCAACATTATGGTCCCCAGAGCCCTGATTTCTCTGATGTGTTGTCTGCCTCCAGCCCTGTGTCTGCTCTCCACATGTGCAGATAGATCACAATGCCAACATGTTTGTGAGATAAGGTGGGTGAGGTAATACCTTTTATTGGACGCACTTCTGTTGGTGAGGGAGACAAGCATTCGAGCTTACACAGAACTCTTTTGGTTTGTGAGTGAGACTCTAGATAATCCTCTGCCATCTTAAGCAACAGTCTATATTGCTGGATGACATGTGTCCACACACTGATGTCTTTTGGACTTTAACAGCTGAGGGGCTTCTTAATGGTAATGTAGAATTTGGCTCCGTCAGCATGCAACACTGTCAGAAAATATCTTGAGAAAGCATGAAAGGGAACAGGATCTGTATTGTCCCTATTCTCCTTTCTCATCCTACATGCTCTGTGTTCCCAATACCTACGTGATTCCCTGCCATTTCCAGTAACTTGACTAGGTCTAATTAGTGATGCTTCCTTTGAAACAGGACATGGCAGGAGAAGTCCAGCTGCTGCAGGGCCAAGGTATAGGTTGTTATTCCTGGTAAATAATGTTTTATAGCTCCCTCCATAGACTCTAATTTGTCCTCATTAGCATTGCCCTCACTCACCTCTTCTGTGCTTGTGCCATCATCAGCTTCAGTGACTGAAATCCAGCTATCTTTGATTCAGGACAAAAATCTACAAACATCTGGCTTTTTTGTAAGATTTTGGGTTTCATAATCAAAGGTGCAAATAATTTTGCTAGCAGAGCCTTGATTCTCACTGTGTCCTGTCTTTATACATCATAAAAAGATACAATGGCAATGTTTTCTCAAGGCTGTATATATGTAATAGGGGATATCATGTCTGATGTGATATGCCTACCTGGATGCATGCAGTTAGATCTAAATACAGGGTAGGCAATGAAAGCACTCATTTAGAACTGTAAAGAGAAATATGAATGTGCAAGTACATAAGGCTAGATAAGGTCCCTAAAGCTTTATTCTACAGGGTGATGGCAAGACTTTTGACTGATGCATTTAGATGCTAAAAGGTAAAGATGATGAGCCTGATTCTGGTCTTGCTTAGACAGGTCTAAATTGGGATAACTCCATTGAAGTCAATGCAGTTAGACCAGTGTAAATGAGAAGAGAATGAAAGTAAATGGAGTTATGCCATCTTGCACAAGTTGAAGATATGAATATCCTCACAATCTAAGTTATGTCCAAGTTGCTGTGACAAAATCTTTTGAAAACAATGATGCATGTCATGGGAGATCTGAAAAAGGTAATACGTCTTGTTGGGTTTGTGATGTTTCACTCCATATTCTTTATGAAAATATGCTTGATATGAATAACATAACAGATATACTTCATGCGAGATGGCTCGTGACAGATATTAGAAATATTATGGTTTACTGAATGTGATTATCCAATTTATATGTCTGTATCATTTCTGTATCTGAAGTTAGGAATATTAACTATGTATCTGTATTTCAAATGTGTTACTTTGGGTATCCCTCCCTCCCCCAACCAGCGCTTCAGGTACAATGGAAAAGCCAGACAGGGCTAATGGGCCAGTAACAGAGACAATGGACTGTGAAAGAGCTTAGTCTTCCTGTGGACACTGCAGAGACATGGATCTGAGTCACCTGATACTGGATACCCCTCCTCCCCTTTTTGAATGCCAGTGGCTTTCCAATAGAAGACAAAGGGTTGCCGCCTTACACAAGATCTATATGAGGCAAGGGAGTGATGACATCCTGGTTCCCCTCTACCTCCCCACCCAGAGAGACACTGAAAAAACACCTGGAAGCAAAAACTAAATTGGGGGAGAAGGGTTAAACCCAAGCTTGATGGGCGTCTAGCGTGTGAGTAATAATACCTCAGGTCTCAAGAGGGAGACCAGTGCAGCTGCCTTTCAAGACTTTCTGTAATCTGCCTGCAACAATATCTAGGGTGAGAAATACTATTTGTAACCAATTTCTTTAGTAAAACTAGCTTAGTTTGTGTTTTTAGTTTCATTTGCTTAGTAATCTGCGTTGTTCTGTCTGTTATCTCTTATATTCACTTAAAATCCACCTTTGGTAGTTAAACTTATTTCTTGTTTATAATAAAACCATTTTATGCAATTTCTAACTGGGGGTGGGGGCAAGATGTGCGCACATCTGTAGCGGGGCGATTACGCCGCTCCAGCCCTGAATGGGTTAAGAGCCAGGGTAGGCAATGAAGGCAATCGCCCTGTTATAAGGGCTCAGGGAGGAGCTGGGTCAGAGACTCTCTCCCTCCAGACTGGAGGGAGAAGGACCTGGCTGCCTGAGAGACAGGGTACCTGAGGTGGAGCAGTGCTGGGGAATAGGGCCAAGGAGCTGGGGAGCTCCATCCTGGCAACTCCCCAGGCTGCAGGCCTTGAGCAAGGCCTCAAACAGGTACTGGGGTTGCAAAGGTGCAACCTGGGCTAGGCAGAAGCAGCAGGTCCAAACCCCCCGCTTGCCAATGATGAGTGGCCATTATAGACTTCAGTCTGCCACAGTGGGAGAGGACTAGGTGGTGACTGGCAGTGGCCATCGACTGAGACAAGGTGGGGATAGAGGGTTGGGGTTTCCCCAGGGAGGGGAGACCCAGAGTGTGGGAGTACTGCTGGAGCAGACCCCCAGGGCAAAGCGCACCGGGCTTCGAGAGGGACATGGGGGCTAGTGACAGGCGAGGCACCGGCCTGCAGAGGGTCCTACAAGGCTGGGGCAAAGAGCTAATTCCTAGACAACCATCAGGAAGCGCCATGCTGGTGAGTCGCGCAATCACTACAACATATCTCTTCACATTGAGGCAGAGGGTAGATTTTTATGAGCTTGTGCTGTACAGATTTTTCTATACAGCACAATGACAGTATTATTTTGGGTTTATCTCCCCAAAAGGGGTATGCATGTGAGTGCTGAGGGAGTCCTTTCACACAGAGCTGACTTCAGTCTGTATCTGCAGGTGTGTGTGTGTGTGTGTGTGTGTGTGTGTGTGTTGCAAGAGGCCAGAGAGCCTAATTCAGCAAAGCCAGGAGAAGGAACCCAGGCTGATTGAGCAGGGGAGGCTCAGTGAAATCCCAGTGCATCAGGTGGCATCCCAGAATGGGGTCCAACCCATCACAGGGTTAATCTAGTGCTGTGCAAAAAGTCTGCCATGAAATCCCAAAGCCTATTTTGATGTTACAAACTAACCTCAGCTCTGATCCACGGAAAGATTTGCTAATATTGCCAGCAATCCTGGGCCAAGTTTTGAGTCAATCTGGGCCAATTTATTCTTTTGACACCAGTTGAAATTCAGCACTTCAGTTATTTTTTTCCTCTTTGGATTTTTGGATTCATTGCAACCCAAAGGGAAAAGCAGCAATCAAGGAATGTGAAATGAAAGCAAAACTGTTTGTACTAACTCTGCAATTCAAATCAGTCGAGTTTTGCATAACTCTTAAAACAACATTGTGTCTGCAAGGTCCATTTTCAGGTTGTATTTTAAATAATCAAGAGGAAATATAACTTGTCTGAGGAAGCCTTCAGTCTCTGCTTTCCATTGTAGACAGTGGAATTGATTCTGCAAACATGCGTATATAATCATTGGCTCCAATGTCTATTAAAGTCAATGGAAAGAATCCATTGACTTAGACAATGTTGATTCAGGCCCTGTATTGATTCCCATGTGGAAACCCACAGGACCCCATAGAACTCAGTGCAGGAGTAACTGACTATATACACAAGAGTAATAGTTTGCAGGATTGGGCCCTAAGGGGGCTTAATTGATTTAGTCTAAATATCCCAGCTGATATTAAGAAAAATATTCAACTATAAGTTCCCGGAAAAGAATTCTGGGTTAGGACTATAGTTTGAAAAAGCTTCTTCCAAAAGCTTAAAGCACTTTGATTTGTAATGTTACCAGTTTCACTTATATAGTTAGAATTCGATGGCAAAATCTTTCAGGTAAGCATACAGGCAATAGAACTCGATGGAGAATCCATTTAAGGGCCATATTGTACGATAACTTTAAACAGAACTCTCCATTGAAATCAGCCATTATGCTGGAGTGGCTTCTTCCCCATAGAGATACCCCAAAGTGCTGGAGTTGTGTGCTATGTGAAGGAGGTGTGACTGACTGTAGTTGTTCCCAGATCACAGGCACTGAAGATGGAGGAGGGGGTAAATGGCAATTGTCCCCTCACTTTTTAAATAGGGGAGCATGCACCCTCACTTTTGAGAATTTGAACTTGGTAGGAACATAACATGGGGGGGGTGGGATCCAGGGGCCTGGGATGCCCCTTGACCCCTGACCAGACCCGGGCAGTGTAGTGGCCAATCTCCTTCCCTGCTGGCATGATGGAGGGGTGCCTGAGCCAAATTTGAGTGAGTCGTAATGTGATCTGATGCGCGGGGTCATAATGCCACTCAAATTTGGCTTGTTGTGTATGCTTGCCACCACCCACTCTCCCCACACTTTGCTTTGCAGTCCTTCCAGCATCCCTGGTCCTGAACAATTCAAATCCTTGATTCCAGCACCATGGCCAGCTCTCTCACACTTTCTTGGACTGTTACTGAGCTGTGGATATACTACTTCAAGAGCAATAGTGTTCAGTTATTGAAATGAGAACTTTAGAAGCAGTAATAAATTTTAAAGAACACCCACTTTATTGTAAAAGGACAGAGCTAATGCTCAAGTACCAGGGTGATGAGCATGATATAAAAACATAGACAGATAATCGTAAACTCTATGTTTAGGAAAGACTATGTTTTATAGGAGTGAGGAAGGCAAAATTGCCCAGCAATAGTTCCAGTGGAACAAGGAACAGGAAGATTCTTTTCTTGCTCTATCAGTATTGTCTCTGCTTCCTGCTCTTTGAGATCTGATTTCACAGTGAGCCAATAGTTTTTGGTTGACCATTATGTCCAGTGGATTACTCAATAATTACCATGCATTTTGGGTGTATTAACTATTTGGTGTATAAACTGCCTCTGGGTCCCCTTCCTCCTCTCCCTCCCCCTCCCCCTCCACATCCTCATGCAAGATTTCCTCCTCCTGGCTTGGTCTACTCTTGACTGGCACGTGAGCCACCGAAGTATCCACAGTGGCCTTTGCAGTGGAGGTGGGTCACCACCGAGTATCATGTCCATTTCTTTGTAGAACCGGCAACTCGTGGGCGCAGCACCCGAGCGGCAGTTTGCCTCCTGTGCCTTGTGGTCGGCGTTCCGCAGCTCCTTCACTTTGACCCTGCACTGCAGTGTGTCCCGGTCATGGCTCCTTTCTGTCATGCATCGTGAAATCTGTCCGTAAGTATCATAATTCCTACAGCTGGAGCACAGCTGGGACTGGCCAGCCTCCTCTCCCCAAATGCTAATGAGGTGGAGCAGCTCAGCATTACTCCAAGTGGGGGATCTCCTGGTGTGAGGAGCAGGCATGGCCAGCTGGAAAGATGCACTGAGACCACTGCACGTGTCACCAAGCAAATAGGAAGGGGATTTTCAAAATTCCAAAGGAATTTACAGGGTGGGGATGATGGTTGGTCACCTGAGGGCAGGGCAGTAGAGTTCAAACCGATGACCAGAGAGGCAAGAAGAGGCATTGTGGGACACCTCCCAGCAGGGCCAGCTCCAGGCACCAACGCAGAAAGCGCGTGCCTGGGGCAGCAAGCCGCAGGGGGTGGGGTGGCAGTGTGACGGTCGCCATGAGGGCAGCAGTCAGGCAGACTTCAGTGGTGTTGCTGCAGGAGGTCCGCCAGTCCTGCGGATTCGGCGGTGGGTTCGCCGACAGCGTGGGACCGGCGACCTCCCACAGAAACGCCGCCGACGGCTGTCTGACTGCCGTGCTTGGGGCGGCACAAATCATAGAGCCCCCCCCCCCGCCCCCCGCCTCCCGGAGGCCAATCACAGCACTATAATCGACGAGGGTGTCTACACTGGCACCGCGGCGCTGTAGCCCTGGTGCAGAAAGCTGTACGCTTCTCATCGGGGTGGTATTTTTACAGTGTTGTGGAGAACAAGACTATTCAGAGTCCTATAGCAGTATACTACTTACAGCTAATGCTGAAAAGAGGGTTGGAAGGGATATAAAGCCTCATGCTTCAAGGCTGATGCTGTCCTAACTTTTAGGAATGAGGATTCAGACTTCAGGAGGGCAGACTATCCCACATCTGTCTACAGTGCGGTTTTGCTCATATTCTCTTGAGGCATCTGGCACTGTTTGCTGGGCTAGAGGGGTCTGGCAAAACTGACGTTCCTATAACTCCTGGTGTACTCTTTCATTAGCAAATTCACTAGGTAGCCAGAGAACAGCACTGCATAAAATAGTTCTGCCTCACTGTGTGTGGCCACTTCCCAGGCAGTCTCAGCAGCATGATGGGTATTCACATAAAGGATCTTGTGCTCTCATGGGTATAGAGAATACAATTTGTGCTTTACTGCCCAAGCTTACCAGCCACACATGGTTACTGGTTGTGTTAGTTTTCAACTCTCCATGCCACTCGGGAGTGGATAATACTGTATATATGTCTTTCGCTTTTGAAGGCAGCTGTCCTATTCCATACTTCCTAATAAGAGCTTTCTACTTAATGTTATCTATTTTCACTGAGCATTTAAGCTAACTTGTGTACTACTTGGATGATTATTGCTAAAGGGAAACTCATTTGAATAATAGACATTTTTGTTCAAGAAACTTATTACTGAACATGAGTTCCAAATCCCACAACAGCAGTGTGTTCTTTCCTTTTTGGAGTATGCATTAGGGAACACATACTCTTCACTGGAGTATATTTAAATTTAATTTCTGATACACAACAAACACTTGTAAACATTAAACATGTTTGTGGACAGAACAGTGAGGCAGACAACTGGGAGCAAGTTAGCAGAACTGTAGGGAATTATAACTGTATATCAGGTGGAGAGATGCAGCTATATCTTTTGCATTAGTCTTTATTAATTTTCCCCTGTTTCCATCCCCTCCTGCTGCTGTTCCTTTCACTCTATAAAATTAGCTTTACGTGCTCTACTTTTTTGCCTCCATCTGAGTGTTTTGTATTTATGTGAAATGCGCCTATGTGTTTGTGCAAGGGAGTAAGAATTCCCCTTGCGCTGGTCTGTGCACCTGTCCCAAAGTCTGGGTACCAAGCAGCCCTACTTACTCCTTCCCTGGAGCACATGTGTGGGGAATGGAGGTGCATGGCTCCACCTCTGCAGTCATTGGCCAGAGATGGGGACAGGATTGATAACTTACTGCTGGTACCAGATAGTAGTAAATTATTGCCCTCAAAGAGGCAAGAGAGGAGGGACTAGGACTGAAGTGTATCTGAGTAACTATGCCTTATGGGGCAGTTCAGGCACCACCCCGTGCTCAGAACCCTGACTATACTCAGACACTAGCTCTTACTTGATTGATTCATTGAAAGAAAGGGGCCAAAACCCTGCAATCCCAACCTGGTCAATACTCCCACTGAAGATAAGAGAAGCTTTAAGTAATGAATGGGTAAGAACTGTAAGATATTGGTCCAAGGCACTTTTTTTCCCTCATGAATTTACAATGCCTATTCGCTGTAAAGGGTTATACCTTTATTTAGTGTGGAACCGTTATTGCATATATTGACTCTGACCTCACACCCTTTATGAAGCATATATACACACTTCTCGGTCAAATAAACTACAAACAGCTCCGATGTTGCTCAGTGCCACATTGGAGTTAAACACTAGTTTAGATAATGGGACAAATGCTCAAAGACAGACCGACATTAGTCGCAGCTGTTCAGAGGGCAGCAAAGTTACCATGTTCATATCAAGTGAAGACCAGCAAGATCCTGAAAAAAGGAAAGAAGCTGCACACCATTTCAGAGCAATGGGCATGTCACTTCTAGGATATCCTAGGGATTTATGGCCCATGCTAATCGCCACCTGCTTCCTCTGATCACGCTTGTCAAATAAATATCAAGGGATTTTGGACACAGTCTGAAGTTGGCAAAAGGCCCAAAGTGCTGAAGACCAAGGTCTGGTCATTAACACCTGTGCCAGAAAGGTTTAGAAAGCTACCACCCGCCAATGTGAGTGAGTGGAGAGTTCTGTCTTGATAGCATTTTGCATCCACTTTGCGCTGATATGAATGACTAAATAAAGTGTGAATGAGTGGTGAATCAGACCTTTTGATCACAGTAACCATTCTCCGTGAATTAAAATGTGTTTGAAGTGTGCAATAAATTACTTAAATCTATTTTTGATGAGTTGCTCGAGGAAAGTGAATGCGTAATTGCATCTTTATATTTAACGTACTCTTTTGGGGCAAATGTGTTTGATTGATTAATCTATTGTCTGACTTATGCTGGCTTGAACTGGCATGAGCAAGAGAGGCTTGTACTTAAGAGTCCTTCAAGGATAACTAAACGTAGAACCATGCTAATTTGTGGCTATAAACTGTTATCAGATTGGAGGGGATAACATTTAGATCCTGGGAGAAACTTGTGTTTAAGATGAGGAGCCCATTCCCTCATTCTTCATGCATCCAAAACTCCCATTGATTTCTGTGCTGTGTGAATGAATGCAAGATCATCTGCGAAGCATGGCAGATCAGAGGAAAAGAAGATTTCTTCCATAAACTGATCTGTATTTTATATCCTTCATTTTCTTACTTGCTTCAGGCTAAAAATGTAATTGGCTGATAGGACACTGGAGTGACTGGATATTTCCTGTTGCATAACCATCTGTCTGATACTAGAATAGTTGGGAAAATTGGGCTATGTAAGCTTCTCTTTGGGTGAGGCTTTTTTATTTTTTTATTATTATTTTTTGGCCGCAGGAGAAAGTGCTTCTGATAGAGGTATCTGATGAAGCCGAATCTTTAATCTTTGGTGATTAAAGCTGAATTTAAATAATCTGCAGCCTAGCATCAATGTTGCAAAGTTATACTTGCCCACTTTGCATAGAGCAATGTTCTTTCTCTTTCTTTTCTTTCAGGGTTAACACTTACCATGATAAAGGGGGAGTGAGCAGATGATTTTTTATTTTTTGAGCTGCAGCAGGTACATTTTCATGATTCTGCAAAACTAGTTAAAAGGATTGTGCAGAACTTAGTCTATTAGACTGTTCAGATAGTGTCTTGCAGCTATCCAGCCATAGGAAACAATAGAGAAACTGATGTATAGGGGGTTAAAATGAGTTGTCCATTGAAAGCAGTATATCACAGATAACACACAGTTGACCTGTACTGGACTGCCCATATAGGAAAGGCATTTCTGGGACTCTTGCTTTTCTGAATGGGATTCTACAATGCAAGCATCCTGTTTGGTGCCGCTCTGATTCTGCAATGTGCTGAGCACCCTGAAATCCCATTGTAGTTAATGGGAGTTTCAAGGTACTCAGCATCTTGCAGGATCAGACTCTCCTATAGAATTTCAGCTACTATAAAGTCCTTCTTACACTATTACAATCTAGCTCTGATCTGAACAATAGGTAAATCAATCATTAGCTCTCTTTAAAGGGCTTGTACTGGCCAATTTCTTTCTTATTCCCTGTAGGTACAAAAAGCAGATTTTTTTTTAGCCAGTGTTACCTTTTATTTAATTATTAACAGGCACAAGAGGATTCTGGAGGAGGAAGGAAGGAAGGGGAGAATCAACAAAAAAAACCCAAGTAGTGGTGAGACATGGACAGATTCTCATTGCAGGAAGCTGTTACGTGGGATAGATAATTACCAAAACTGATATTTTAGTTATGATTCAATCTCTGGTTTTATAGTATGCAGTTTAAAGGGATGTTAGCAAAAGATAAAACTTGCTGCACTGTACATGATTAGAGATGGGTAAATCAGCCTTGAACATCATCCTGTGCTTTCTATGCTAATACATGTTCTGTGGATAAAGTGGAGGGCCTCAGTTTCCAGGGCAGTTCATGTTTGCTTTACAAACCACTCATTTTCTAGGAGAGCTTTCTTTATCCTTCTATTGTTTTCTCAGATATTTTTCAACTTCTGTAGTGATCTCAATGACCCATATATCGTATGTAATAGAATTAACACTGTACTGTCCTGTATCAGGAGTAAGGGGTAGACATTTCAGATTACCGTAAATCCCCTGAAATACAGCATGAAAGGGGGACAGACCATACTAACTGTGGCAACTGTACACCTGATATCACATCTGATTAAAGTGCTGTATATTAAGTTATTTTCTAGATTATCATTATACAATCTTTCTGAGCTCATGATGCAGCATTTACCTTCCCCACCTGTTTTATGGCCCTCTTGTTTTGATAAGAAAAACGTACTGTGTCTCTGAAAGAGGTTTATTATAATTCAGTGTTACGTGATTTGATTTTCTAAAACTACATTAATATACAACAACCTGTCTCTTCCATTACCAGGCTGTTCAGATTCTCATGTGGTTGATTGGACAGAATACCCTGTGCTGTTTTTGCTTCAGTTTCTCAGAAATTGGTCTTATTCTAATTATGGCATTAGAATCACAGTTACATATGTAGGAGGGAAAGAAGTCTGAATGTCTTAGTTCTGTATTTAGTTCTTGGACATTTAATGTTGTAATTCTGGCGGGGGGTGGGGCGGGGGAGGAAATGACACTAGACAACCACCAGAAAAGAAGTGTGGATGAGAAACCCCTCCTATCTCAGTCTTCAATTACTTATTATTTGCATTATTATAGCACCTGAAGCCCAAGAGATCAAAGCCCCACTGTATGAGGCCCTGTGAAAACTCAGTCTCCACCCTGACGAGCTTAGACTAAAACGATGAGACAAAGGGTATGTCCACATAGCAGAAGCTTTGCACAGGCTAACCTACCCATGCTAGCATGAATCCAGCTAGCATGGGTAATAGCAATGAAAACAGCAAGCTGCAGGGCCGGCGTGGCCACTAGGCGACCCTAGGCAGTCGCCTAGGGTGCCAAGATTTGGGGGGCGGAGGGTGGCTGCCTCCCAGCTGACCCGGGCTCCCTGCTCAGCTTCCGTGGGTCACGGGTTGGGGGGGCTAAGCACCCGTTGACGGGGGGAGGCTGAGTTCCCACGGGCAGGGGAGCTGACTGGGGGGGGTGGCATTGGGGGGGGGGGGCGGCGCAGGGCTGGTGCAAGGAAGTTTTGCCTAGGGCGCGAAACTTCCTTGCACCGGCCCTGGCAAGCTGAGTATGTATCCATGGTAGGTGCCGGCTCATGCTATCCACGCTGAAGCCTGCACTGCACTGTCTTCATTGCTATTGTTATCCATGCTAGCTGGATTCAAGCTAGCCCATACATGGCAGAAGCTGTGTAACTTGCCCAAAGAGCGAGCAGAAGAAAGCTGAGAACAGCAGTGGCTTGTCCAAGATCACCCAGCTGGCCAGAGGCATGGCTGGAATAGGTTTCATGACATATCATCCAGTTCTCTGTCCACTAGGCCACACTGTCTCAAAGAAACTCCCTCTTCAGACACTGCCAACAGTGTTTGATGTGAACCCTGTAGTGTAAATACACTGTAGTGTAGTGAACATTTAGTGTGCAGCAGGCTAGAGCTATATATATATATCCAGCTTGCCAATTTGACCCTGCTCCAGTGCACTAAAAGTTTCCCTAGTGCAATTTGATCTACTCCTGTTTCAAAGTGGGGTATGGATCACATTGTGCTACAGAACTTTTAGTGTGCAGCAGCAAGGTCCACACGGACACTTAGTGCGTGGCAGGGCAGACTTATACTCCAGGTTGCCGCAACTGTTTATATAGACTACCCCTTACAATGCTAAAAACTAAAATATCAGTGGTACAAGACTTTGTTAGCACTCACTAAACTCAAGGGAAGATACCATCCTGCAGCTCCAATTCATAGGCCGGTATCCCCAGTTTTCCCTTGATTGGAACAAAGTCTGGGTGTAAAATATTGCATAAGCTGGAAGAATTTAGAATGGGACTTGTTGGTCACAAAGTGCCATGGAACCATGGATACAAAACTGAGACTAGTACTCCAGAAACCACGTGGAAACTTTGGAACAAGCATTCATGCAGGTTACAATTGAGCGTAAACTGCAGAAAGATGGAAAAACAACTACACGGAATATACTGTTGTGAGCAACAATTTAAAGAAAACAATCATCACCTGTGAGACTGACGCTTCAGAAAATACAGCATGCAAAAATGTGCAACTGCTTGGAGGTTCCACCAGACCCGGAGGGTGAGCACTTAACTTTTTATTTCTTCTTCACTTACTACCTCAGACTGTCCTAAACACTGAGGAAGACTCGTTTTACACCCCTTTTTTCACCTGGTGCCTCTGATAGGAGCCTTGTCTTATAACAGGCTTAATCAAAAGTGATACAAGCTACAAAAGTGAGATCTTGGACGAGTGCTGCCGTTTTCATAATGTAATAAAATACTGTAATGATTAATAATTAATGAATAGTGTGTAATAAGTATGTCATAACAACTAATTTTATATATTTATATTTCCAAGATCACTGCTTTTATAATTTATGCTGAGGTAAGGGAGAAAATCCATGGAAATATTCATTTTTAGGAGGGGGTTCCCGAGACTTGACATTTTAGTGAAAGGGGTTCACATGTTGTTAAAGTTTGGGAACCACTGGGCTAGATGATCAGTGTTCCCTTCTGCCCTTTTCTATAACTTAAGAAAATTAAAATCTTCAAGAGGGGAAAGACCAAAGATTTAACTCTCCCTGGAGTCAGATTTCTGATACAGAAAAGCATTGCTGTCCAGGGTTTGTTCTGTTCTCGATAAGCTTTTACATACATTTTATATTGATGACATTTTGAAAAGTAAAACTAGCTGATGTGGCATTTGCTCCTAGTATCTGTGCCTGTCATTTTGTGGAATGACACTTTCCCCCACAATAACCACACTGTAAATCCAAACTGTAACGAGTATTTTTAATCTGCTATGGCTTGTGTGCATGATACCAGGTATAAGAAGGCTCACAGTAGGGAGCTGTCCAGTTCATTACATTTGGCTTAGTTTATTCTCTTGTAGGCCAGCTCTTTCCGCTGCAGAGGTTTGACAGCCGAGGGTTTGAAACTGAATTAGTGCCATATCTCTCAGCACTGTGTCTAAAGGCTGATGGAGAGGCTGGGCAGCTCAGGCAATGTTGAAGGAAGTTGTTCGTTTTTGAAAGGAAGCCGCTTTTTCTTCCATAGCAAAAATGTTTTGGAAAGATAAAATCCTCAAACAAATGTGACAAAAAGGCAAAAATAATGTTCTTTAAAGCTGCCTTTCTAAGGCCCTGGTTCTACAATGAGCTCTATGCAGGGCGACCCTGCATTTGCACAGCACACTGCAGTCAACAGGACTCCATGTGAGCTCAGGGGTCAACCTGCATGGAGTATTGCATGATCCCAGCCTCCGTGAGCACCCGGGAGTTACATTGACACACTGTACAGCCTTGTCACTTAAAGCTGGGACATGGTTTGGTTGGAAAATAAACCCACTTTCTGGAGTTGAATAATAACACTGTCTAGGTGGGCCCACTGTCAATAACATCTTTTTTATATACATATGAGCTTAACTACTCTGACTGACTGTGTCTTTTTAAGCTGTGACAGTAACCACCTGAGAGAATAAAATTCAAAATGAAGGCTGATACTTTTTACTTTGAATGTGTCTCTCACACTGCTGTGGATATGATGCACACTGCTTCGTGGTCTGGGACGCTGCAAATATAAAATGACAAGAGGATAACTAAAGAATGGCATATCAAACTTCACATGCCTCTTGTTCGCTTGTTATGATACTGATGCTATTTTAATGAGTTTTTTTGGTGTGTCTTGTACTATTTTAAAAAAAGGGAAAGTCCCTTCACCAAAGATCAGAGCAGATGGTATGATAGCTCCTAACTAACCTATATCCTAAATAGTTCTGTAATATAATCACTATTCAGTGAAATAATAAAAGTAATATACTTCAACTATGTTTATGCCCCTGCCATGGTTGCTTTCCTCAAATCTTCTAGTGGGTCAACTTATTGGCAGGAAAGTTCTTGTAAAGAATAAATTTTAAGACTAGGTTTAATACAAATCCAAAAATATTAAGTGAACCTATTTATATGTTCTGCTTAATTAGCAAAGCGTGAAGGTGAATGGAGGCTAAGTTGAACAAATGGAATTCTATTAAATGCTATGCACTGTTCTGTCCATGTGGCTGATTTGCTTCCAGCCCAGCTCCACCCATTCCTTGTTTTCCTGGTAACTGTCAATAACAGTCCCTCCAGGGAACGTGAGCACTGTGACTCCAGTTCCACTTATGATATACTATGTACCCTAAATATAACTTGAAGAGGAAAACAAGTAGCTTTTGCTGTGTACAACTCAAATATATGACTTCACCTTTTTATAAATGAGTGTGCAGATGAAACAGAAATGCAGTTGCTGCTGAAGGGTTTATTTTTCATGTTACATTGTACAACGGGGTCGGCAAACTTTTTGGCTGGAGAGCCATATTGGGGTATGGAAATTGTGTTGCGGGCCATGACTGCTCATGAAATTGGGGTTGGGGTGTGGGAGGGGGTGAGGGCTCTCGGTGCGGGCTCCAGGGTGGGGCCAGAAATGAGGAATTCAGGGTGTGGGAGGGGGCTCTGGGCTGGGACCAAGGGGTTCAGAGGGCAGGAGGGGGATCAGGGCTGGGGCAGGTGGTTTGGGGTGCAGAGCGGTGGCTCAGGGGTGCAGGCTCCAGGCGGCGTTTACCTCAAGCGGCTCCCAGAAGCGGTGGCATGTCCCCCCTCCAGTTCCTACGTGGACGCGCAGCCAGCTGGCTCTGCTGTGTGCTGCCCCATCCGCAGGTGCTGCCCTTGCCGCTCCCATTGGCCACGGTTCCTGGCCAACTGGAGCAGTGGGGGCAGTGTGTGAAGCAGAGCTCCCTGGCTGTTCCTACACGAAGGAGCTGGCGGGGAGGGACATGCTGCTGCTTCTGGGAGCCACATGGAGCAGCCCTCAACCCTGCTCCCTGGCTGGAGCGCCAGAGCAGGGCAAGCCCCATACTCCACTCCACAGCGGGAGCTCGAGGGCTGGATTAAAATGCCTGGTGGGCTGGATGTGGCCCGCGGGCCGTAGTTTGCCCACCCCTGCTGTACAACATAATCAGAACTCTTGGTCCATTGGTTTTACGCCTTGGTGTTTTTATATTTATTTTGATTTAAACCTTGTAAAAGGAGTCAATCCCACGTTTTAAGAGCCATGATGTCTAATAAAAATACAATTCCTAACACTAAAAGCAATAAAAAACAGCAGTAAATAGTGACTAACAGAAATGATCCAGGCACCAAAAAATATAACATAACGAGATCTCCTGACCCCTGAGATTCTCAAAAGCAACCTCACCCTTCAGCCTTCCCTAAATGCCTACCCAAAAAGAGGAGCTTTGCAGTGTGCCCTGGTGATTAGCAAATTCAGGTTATTTCAGACCAACAGGGAGAGTGAATTCCTAAATCAAGAAGTCCTAAAAGAGAACCCTTGCTGCCACAGTTACTTCTCATACATTTACGGGTGTTCCAGCCTACGTGCCTCCAGAGATTAAGCAATGATGGTGTTGTAGAAGGGGAGAGAGGTGCTGACATAGGATCAAGAATGTAACATCTCAGATCTTGTATTGCCTCCACTGATATTTCCACAGGTCCATGCCCCAGTATGGTAAAGGCTTCAATTGCTTCTCAATCTGCAAACAGCGGAGGAAGCACAAGCGTCATCTCTACCAGCTAGTGGATCCAATATTCATAAAAGCCTGATTCTGCCCCCCTAGCCCTCCCACTCCCTATGGTGAGGAGCACCTCACTCATGTGAACAGTCTCATGGGTGTGCCAATCCCAAAACAAAATGGTGTTGGGTTAGTTTGTGGGAT
Organism: Chelydra serpentina; assembly: GCA_037349315.1. NCBI lineage: Eukaryota > Metazoa > Chordata > Testudines > Chelydridae > Chelydra > Chelydra serpentina. The sequence goes on from JBAIAC010000023.1 coordinate 5,197,276, forward strand.
TTTTATATAGCCATAGATTAACTTCGTTCCACAGAAGTATTCTGCTTCCCAGCATGGCTATCCTGTGAATAAATGGAAGGGTATAGGGCAGGGAAAGAGTACTATAAAAATATATAGGGTGTACGTCCAATGCATTGTGAACAATTGCAAGAAACTAGTTAAAGTATGGCACATCCAGCACTTGGTGAATGCCTTAATTAAAATTTAGCTATTTGTATTGTAACTTATTTTGGTAGGTTCTTACTGAAACTGGCATGCAATTCCATGATGGCAGAAAATTCTGAACACTGAAGGTGTCGGACAAATACAACTCCCCATACTGCTGACACTTTCATCTGAGGGAACTATTTGCATTTTAAAAATCAAGTGGTTTCTACCTGAGGCTGAAAGTGACATGCTAAGGTCCATTGACTTCATAAGAAGCTGCACTGACAGGTCAATCACTTTATGAAAATGTTTGTCAGATGCTTTCTCTAGATGAGAGGTTCTTGAAAGGATTTGGGTTCACGTTTGCAGCTACTTATGCACCTGTTAAAAATGATTTTGGGAAAGATTGGCATGTGAACTAAGGCTGGAGGTGGTATGCCATAAAACCTATGAAAATAGTTGGGTCTAGATACATGGAAACAATACTGAATGTTAATGCAGGATCGTTTGACTGATTCAGGCAACATAAAGACTTGAGGACCAATACTTGTCTGAATTCACAATAAGCTCAACTAGGCGAAGGTTTATTGTAGTCTATTGTGTAAACTCTCCCATGCTTTAAAATGAGAAACTTTATCTTAAAAACAAAGTTAATTGCTTATTTCTTTTGCTTGTAATGCATGGTTTCCCTGGCTGACTGCCTAGCTTTTTCATCCCAACAGTGGAATTTCATTAGTCTAGGTGAGAACAAAAACGAAGCTCCCAAATGCTGTGAAAAGCTACTGTGATCCTGTGGTGGCTCTAGAGAACCAGCATGTGCCAGACACTTTATGGAAACAATCTGTTATGAGATTTTTAACCTACTCTTTAGCCCAAAGATATCTGAAATTTTGAGTGTTAGCACCATTGAAATATTTTCAGCTTTGATGTATCTCCAGAATGAAGCCCTGCCTCACCGAAGTCAATGGAAGCCTTGCCATTGACTTCGTTGGACCAGAATTTCTCACACAGACTCTAAGGGCATTCCCCCTCACACAGAATAAGACTCTTCCACTTAGGCCGGTGGTTCTCAACTGTGGTCCAGCGCTTCTTCAGGGAAAGCCCGTGGCACACCGGGCCCATGTGTTTACCTGCCGCGTCCACAGGTTCGGACGGTCGCAGCTTCCACTGGCTGTGGTTTGCCGCTCCAGGCCAATGGGGGCTGCAGGACACAGCGGACAAAACATCCCTCATCCCGCAGCCCCCACTGACCCAGAGTGGTGAACCGCGGCCAGTGGGAGCCGCGACCGGCCGATCCTGTGGATGTGGCAGGTAAACACCGGCCTGGCACGCCAGGGGCTTTCCCTGAAGAAGCGATGGACCACAGTTGAGAACCACCGACTTAGGCCAAGACTTTCCAAAGTGACTAGTGATTTGGGTGTGGACTCAATTCTTGGTCATGTAACTTGAGACATCTTAAAGGGGCCTGATTTTCAGAGAGCGGACAAGTACTTCCTGAAAACTAGGCCCCTTTAAAGTATGTCAAGTTGCATGACCAAAAATTGACATGCTTAAAGTCACTCCTGAAAATCTTGACCATTTGCACCCTGTCCTGAACAATGTACAATCTGCCTCTGTCTGTATGATAGCTAGTGCAAGTATGCTCTGGACTCAAGTTTGCCTCTAGGCACTGCCATAATACAAATAAGAAATAGACGGAGAATGAGATTCTAGCACTGCCCAGTAACTGCACTTCTCAGAAGAAGGGAAGAATCCATAATGCAGCTAGCCATTTCTATAGTGCTGTACCTAGTGGGAAACTTCCTTCTGACTCCTGCAACTGATCAGCCCCCAACATAAAGCATGAAAGATAATCACACTAATCTTAGCTTGTATAGCTACAAATATCTGTGCTCCTCAATATTTCTGAATGTTAGAAGCAGCTGTTAGGAAATGATCAAGTTAGAGAAAAAGGCAGGAAAAATCAATATATTCAAATAGTTTTTAACTGTGCATGTTTTGTATCCTCTTATGTTTTTCTCTATTGTTCATGAGATTGCCAGCTAACAGACTTTGCAAATTTTATCAAACAACTGCCCATCACCTGATTAATACATTAGGTTTTTTTTTTTTCAAAAATCCATATCAGTGTCTTTGCAGTGGCTAAACAAATTCACTACAGCTGTTTTTCAATGTATCATTTTTAGCCAGAGGTATAACTTCCCCTCCTCCCTGAGGCCAGCACATAGCACGCTGCTCTGCTTTCGTATGTCAGTTTTGCTGGTGTTCCACACTGAAATCTAATGTTTTCAACATACATGCTTATAGTTGCTAATGGAACATTTTCCCCAATACTTATAGGGACCAAATGGGTAATCCACAAACAGAGATAATTGTGGTAAATAAAGAAGGAATGTGGTTAATTCCAATGAAAAAAGTGCTCCGCAACCGATCGGTAGAAGCACCTCCAAATATTGCCAGCTGCTTTTATTTTGATTGTGTCTGTGTTCAGCTAAAAATAAATACATCTTTTTTGTCTGGTCACTGATGATGTGATGCACTGAAGGCTCTTTTGGGTTCAATATTCTTCATGCTGATGTCTGTCATCTGATTTATTTCAGTACTTAAGCAATACTGCTTCCTGCTTTAGGTGATGTGTTTGTCACATCTCTAATCTCAATGGGTTCCAGAGAAGTGTGAAAGAAGCTTAAAGCATGTTCCAAACAATTGGAACAAAGGGGGAAGATTAATTATACTTTCATCTAATGTTAATATGAGGAGATTTATGAAAGATGTCATCCTGATCTCACACGTCTTATGCAAAAAACATAGTAACTATACTTAACTTCACTCCACCAGCATTAGAACCTTGCTGAATGTTCACTTATCAGCATGATAAAAATAAGATGTCCAGTATCAAACAAAATTTTCTCTTTTTAAGGATGTTGACTTTTGAGGTCCCAAGAGGGGGCAGTGCTCTGAGCCACTGTCCAACATCATGGGCCAGACTTTGAGCCCTTTCCTCATGCGGAGAAGCACCTTCTGCCACAAGTGGTCCCACTGACTTCCATGGGGCTGTTCACTGAGTAGGGTACTACTAAGTATAAAGAACAAAGATCAGAATCTGGACCAACAAGGAGGTATTCAGCAATGGTGGTTAGCGCTTGGGATGGATGCTTTTAATAAATCCAAACTAGAGATTTCCATATTCTGTGTAGAGTGCATTTCTGTTACAATTTTGGTACAGGTGGCAGGCATATTAGTGAAGTGCAAAAAAGGAATGCCTCATTTGTGGCTGTCCCATGAAAGCTAACTCTTACCTTCACTGTGTCATAGCGTGGCTGTAAGAAGGGCTGCATTCTTGTCATTTCACTGACATGCATACAACTTGTTTCAATGCTGCAGTCATTACTGCTTTCTTTAGGTTCCTATCCTCTTGGTGATGGTAAACATGATGGGTAGATAGAAGGTCTAACTGTGAGTGTAGCTGCTAAAATTAGTGAGCTACACCAGATGCATTTTAAGAAGCCTGATTTTTTTTTCATCTGGTGAGTGCTCGACACTTTCTGAAAATCAGAGTCCTTTATGATATTTCAAGTAGGGCAGCTTGAAATTGAGGCATCCAAAATCACTAGTCATTTTTGAAAACTTAGGTTCTGTTATCCTTCTCTATCATTCTCTGTCCTCTTTCATACTCTTAGCCTTGGTCTACACTAGCGGGGGGATCGATCTAAGTTATGCAACTTCAGCTACATGAATAACGTAGCTGAAGTTGACGTACTTAGACCTACTCACCGCGGCGTCTTCACTGCGGTGAGTCGACTGCTGCCGCTCCCTCGTCGACTCCACCTGTGCCTCTCCCATGCTGTGGAGTACAGGAGTCGACGGGAGAGTGCTTGGGGGTTTATTTATCGCGTCTAGACTTGACGCGATAAATCGACCCCCACTGGATCTATTGCTGCCCACTGATCTGGCAGGTAGTATAGACATACCCTTAGCCCTGGTCTACACTAGTGGGGGGAGGGGGAGTCGATCTAAGATATGCAACTTCAGCTATGTGAATAATGTAGCTGAAGTCAGCGTATCTTAGATCGACTTACCTGGCCGTCCTCACACCGGGGAGTCAACCGTTGCCGCTCCCCCATCGACTCCACTTGTGCCTCTCGCAAGCTGGAGTACCAGAGTCGACAGGGAGTGCTTTCGGGGATTGATTTATCGCATCTAGATGAGATGCGATAAATCGATCCCCGAAAGATCGATCTCTACCCTCCGATCCGCCGGGTAGTGAAGACCTAGCCTTAGATAAGAATATGGAGCCTGATGCCTTTTCTCTTTAGCTTAACTGCCTTCTGTGAAGTTTCTTCTGATTTCTACCCTTGGAAGAGATCAGAATCAGGCCCATGGTAATGAATCCTAATTCAACATAACTTTAGTTTGGTATATCTTATACATAGGTCTTTTAGTAGTTTACTTTGAGCCCGGTTCAACTCAATTTAACCTTTTCTTTTTTTGTATAAAACTTTGCTTTAGCCCCTATAAATCAATCCACTTTTGTTTTCTACCTACCTGGCAAAAACATCTTTATATTTTAATGGAAATCTTGTGTATAAGAACTCCAGGGTCAAGTCCATATTCTCTCTTCACTGAAAATGGCAAAGTATTCTACAGTGACTTTTAAAGCTCTGACCTATGTGGGAGGTGTGTGTTTTGTTTTGTTTTTTGCTTGTGCTCCTGAAATGTTGTGCTTATTTGTTTAAGTGGATTCTGCATTTGTTCCTCAAAGATGTGAGGATACCCAAATGCCGCCAGTGCCTGACATAAATAAAAACCTATCCCAGCTCTGAGTCATAGAAGTTTGAATTAATGTAACTTGGCACCATGTCAATATGTCACAAAAAATGTAAAGCTGTTTTCTTCCATACATTCACTAGTAGCAGTTCAGGCATTAGAAATGCTCACCCTATGTTTATGTGGCTAATTTGCAAGTCAAACAACAATCCACAGAAAGCAAGTATTTTGAAGATGCACTCAAGAGGCTCCTATTCAAGTAGATCATAGCTGCAATATTACAAATGGAAACAGATGTGAGCCATGCAACAGACTCAACATTCTTGAGTCAATAGACACTTCAGTATTCAATGTAACCCAAATTAATTGGCTCAACCTCTAATGCATATGTACTTTCATTAAAATGGCAGATTGAGCCTGCTGCCTGTTTGCCTTATTAATCCCATCCATTCTGAGGTCTATCACATGTAATTCTGGAACAGCTCTATTTAATAAAGAAATCATGTTCACTTTTGGAGTATGTGACAGAAAAGATAATGCACTTAGGAAAGGATATTCCTACTAAATATTAACCCTCCTAAGGGAGAACATTCACTTGTGTGCAGCAATGTATCTAGGCCCCAAACTTGAGGCCAATGTGAGGGAATTGGCTATGACTGTCACACTGAAGTCTGGTTTGTATCTGTGTTGAAATGTTGGCACTGTGGCTGCATTTAGTTCAGACTTGCCTGTTATGCTGAATTCCAGACTACTGCCCTACCTGGGAAAAGTGTTTGAAACGTCATTGAAGGCAGCCTTGATGGCTCGCAATCTGGGCTATTTACTTTGACTCTCACTACTTGCTCATTCCCTTGGAACAATGGTTTTTCTACACAGAGTCCTGCAAGGTATGGGGGTAGGGGAAGATAAACACCAGTGGTGGATATGGAACCTCACAATCCAAGCATGTGGCATAGAGATGAAGGCCCTGTTTAAGAGTGGGATTCATCTATGTGGTATGGGGGCCAACCTTTGCCATCAGGAAGGACTTGCAGGAGGAATTCTGTGCCACTGGTACCACTGAGCCATGGACTCTCAGAAGGGGTGAGCTCAGACCAGTGGAGGGGACATCTGAGGACTGCTGTTTGAAGACTTGTAACTCTAGAGTGCTTGAATAGTAAAGTCAACGTTACAAAATTGTTCTGCTAAGCCTGTGTTCCTGGCTCACCTGCCATGCTGTCTCCAAAGGGGTTAAGTGAGCAAACCCAGAGTGCCCACAGCCTAGGACTATCTGTGAGCAACTGCAGGGCTCAGGAGGTCTTAGACCTTGATTTCAGAGTCTAGTGCAGCTCCCCTGCTCTCAGCCTCCCAAGTCTCAAGGAAGAGCATCAAACAAAAGGTCTGAGCTTGGGAGTCCCAGAGTTAGAAATGGGATTAGACTCTACCCCGACCCAGTTGCCTTAGAAGCACATGGGATCCAGCGGCTAAATCCACTTGCAACAGACTGGTGACTCCACAGTGGGTTGCTGTGCTAGTTTGCAACACCTTGTGTCTCTCCTGAGTTGCCAGGATGTGCCAGTGCAGAGGTTGCAGGTAAAAGAAATCTCCCCTTGTCTCAGAATACAGAGCAATCGTGATCTGCTCTACAGCTGCTATTCCAGTCCGGTGCCAGATCCTCCAGTCTTGTCCTGACTCCCCTCTCTCGTACTCCCAGTGAGTGATGTTCTTCACCATGCAGAGGTGCACTTCTCTTGCATAACCTCTCACCCAGATCCAGTCCCCTCCTTATGCAATGGTGCCTCAGAAATCCTGCTCCCTGGGGGAGCATCTGCACTCATGAGACAGGGAGCTGAATTTGCCTCTTAGAGCAAAGCGCTATGGTAGACGGTTACAACAGTGATGTCAAACCTCAGGTCCTTGCTCCACACGTGACTTCTGATAGCCCTTTGTAGGCTCTTCTCTGGTTTGAACAGACCTCGTTTAATGTCTTGACACTGACAAGTGGCTGTGGTTACAAAATGACAATTTAAAACAGACTGTCACAGAAGATCTGGGTGGCTGTGACATGGAGCTAGACCAGGGGTTGGCAACCTTTCAGAAGGGGTGTGCCGAGTCTTCATTTATTCACTCTAATTTAAGGCTTCGCGTGCCGATAATACATTTTAACATTTTTAGAAGGTCTCTTTCTATAGGTCTATAATATATAACTAAACTATTGTATGTAAAGTAAATAAGGTTTTTAAAATGTTTAAGAAGCTTCATTTAAAATTCAATTAAAATGCAGAGACCCCCAGACTGGTGGCCAGGACCCGGGCAGTGTGAGTGCCCCTGAAAATCAGCTCGCGTTCCGCCTTTGGCACCCGTGCCATAGCTTGCCTACCCCTGAGCTAGACTTACCTGAATAGGTGACAGAATTTGAATGCCAGATCGCTCATAGAACCTTAAACAATAGGGCTCAGATAGTAATCTGTAATTAGCTGGTATAATGAGGAGACTAGCTGTGGCTTTGTAATAAACACATAAAATATGCCTTGTTCTGAGTCTGTTTATTTCATGGGTGACAAACAGCCTGCCTTCAGATCACGTGATGATTACCTGTTCTGTTCATTGCTTCTGAAGCAACTGGCATTGGCCGCTGTTGGAAGACAGGATACTGGGCTAGATGGACCTTTGGTCTGACCCAGTATGGCTGCTCTTAAGTGACAGAGTGCATAGGCGCCGACTTTAGGCGGCACTGGTGTGTGCTCGCGCCCCGGCTCCCCCCAACTCCACCCCCAGCCCCGCCCCAACTCCACCCCCGGCCCTGCCCCTTCCCCAAATCCCCACCCCCGCCTCCTCCCCCAGGAAAAAATTGATGGGTGATGAGCACCCACCGGCAGCTCCCCGCCGGCCTCCACCTGTGCCCAACTCACCTTCCGGGGTTCCCGTTGGAGGGAGGCGCCTCCTGCCCAAAAGCTGCGGCTTTTTTTAGCCCAGCCGCCCGCCTCTCAGCTGTTTGGCGGGGCACTGGGGGAGCTGTGGGGGAAAGCGCAGCGGGGCGGCTCCTCGGGGGAGGGGTATGGGGAGGCGCCTCCCTCCGGCAGCAACCCCGGAAGGTGAGTTGGGTGCGGGTGAGTTGGGTGGGGGGGCTGGCGGGGAGCTGCCGGTGGGTGCTCAGCACCCACCAATTTTTCCCCATGAGTGCTCCAGCCCCGGAACACGCACGGAGTTGGCGCCTATGACAGAGTGGCTCTTCAGTGATTTGAAGGATGAATGCCACTGCTGTGTACACACTACATAGGGGCTGTGTGGGATAGAGGCTAGATTGTGTTCTGGCTCTACAGGGCCAGGCAGAGAAGTCAGGACCCACTGTATAGGGCATCTCCAGAGGTTTGAAATTGTAAAGTGAGTGCTGTACATTAGGTATCCCCCCCTTATAAGCCTGTGAAAGGGGAGTCATGACTCACCCCAGCTCCATCAGTAGAAGTGGCTCAGCACAAGGGAGGGTACTAAGATATACCTTTTGCAGGACTGAAGTAAGTTACCAACTCCCTCTCTCCCCCCTCCCCGGCTTCTCCTCCAAAGAGAGGGTGGTGGGGAGAGCAAGAAGTGAATTGTGACCCAGTCCATCCCTTCCTGGGATTCCTCTGTTGCTCATATCCCTTATGGATCAGCCTAACCCTAGGTGTGTATATATATGTATATGTGTGAATGAATGCACACGCCTTATACATGATGTACTGTGGTGCAAAGTTTATTAGCATGAGTTCTGCGTTACTCACAAGCTCTCATGCTACAAATGAGTTAGCCAGGCCACACAAAATAGCTGCCTTGGGGAGAGTTTATCTATTGCAGAAGTTGTGATGGAAACATAAAATCTCTGTTCTTTACTGGGGGAATGGGGGAGGGTTAAGAGACTGGAAAAAATCCAAAAGCAGATTGTCCTGGATTAAGGTCACCATGGGACTGCATGCAGAATATACTGGAAGCCAACAATACACTTCCACAGGTTGAAAGAATCTATTGCAGTGTAAATACAATTGTATACTGAGGAGTTCAAAACTGATTCAGTCTCTGTTTGCAAGAAACCATATAAAGAAATGTGCAGCTTTGGTTCTGTTAGACAAAATGAATGTTTCGTTAGCAAATTTATTTTGCTCTGTACTGGAGAATTTCTGACACACAGATTTCTCCAGTGTAGCTATCTCTATCAACTGGCATTTATAGAGAGCTAATTGTAGTGGCTGAGCACCAATTTTACAGCATGAACCACAATAAAATAGTAAAACGAAAATAAGAAAGAAAAACTTGTAGCACCTTAGTCAGGACCCCATGGCATTTCTGCCTAATTTAGAGAAGAGAAGATTATTAAAAAGCAGCAATGAACAAAGTAAACATGAAGTTAAAATCACAGTAATGTACTTTCCATCAAAACAAAACTAAATTATGTTCTAGTCTATTGATCTTTGATGTGAAAAACCTGCGAAACTATCCAACAGTAGTAAATAAGCATCTTTGCCAGTGTTTGCACTCAGCAAATCATTTGTCACTTTCAGTAAAATAGTTTATGGTGTGTTGAGCTGACTAAAACCAGCTTTGGAATCTGGAAATATCACATCTGACCCTTGCGAGGGGAATTGTTCATAATATGATGGGGGGAGGGGAATTAGCTGCACATCAGTTCCCAAGGGGAGACAGAAGTGTGATCAATTCCCTATGCAACGGTGTCTGGGCATTTACCCTGCACTACTTTTCTGGTTAAGAAAAAAAAAAGCACTTTGTGAAAACAACATATTTCTGCTTCAGCACTCTTCTCTGATTTTAATGGGATATTACTCATGCTCCTTATTCATCTTTGCTGCTTTCAGTAATCCACAGTCAGTCAAGTTTATCCAAACCTGATCACTTGACTAGGTTGTCATTTGATGGCCCCAACAAAGTATTCTACAGTAAATAGTCAATGTAAGTGCAGAAGTGACGGTTCAAACACCTCACCTAAAAAATGAACTTAGAGAGAGGTCTTCTGGATGTTGGGATTTTTCTCTGAGACCTTTTCCACTCGGTTCTCAAGAATTTAGCTCAAATCCAGATTCGTCACTGAGGGTTGTTTCTTATATTCGTGGCATACAGCAACACCATGTCGAGGTGATCCAGCTCAGACACAATGAGGTGGGCCTAGGGGTTTACCACAACTCTGAAAAGCACATCATAAATCAGATAGACTTACGCATGTGCATTGCATAAACAAATCCTGAACTGTCCACAAGCTATAAAATATGCAGGTAAACAAAGCTGCTGCTGCATACTTATTACACATCACTCTTCTTACTATTTCTTTACCTACTAACTACATGTTATTTACAAGGCCACTTGTGAATTCATGCTTTGTCCATTGTTAGCCTCTGTTTCCTGACTTCTGTTTTCTTCCTTTGTTCATGCAAGGCCATGGCTGGAATGTTGCCAAGTACACGAATAGCATCACAGAGGTAAATGTAGTAATTTCCTTTCTCTATCACCATCATTTCGAGGCACACCTCACTCTCTTTCACTACCAATAAATCTCAGTGTTGCTGCTGAGCCATGACTAGTTGTACAATAATATTTCGGCACCCGCCAACCCTAATAGTGGTTTTATATATATTTATGGGGAAACTTGTATTCTGTTTGCCCAACATAGCAACTTTATTGCATGATTGTGTTCGAATGTAAACAGGGAAAGTGTTGCCATAGAAAGTGTAATCTCCAACTCTCTTCCTGATGATGATGATGATGATGAATATTTGTTTAATAATCAATGGTCCTTGCATATTACGCGTACAGGACCTGATCCAAGGCCCATTGAAGGAAAGGAGCCCATTTGCCACAATAATAGAAGCCTCTGCTTGGTGACATAAGGTTATATGTTGCACAGTATCATGTGATTTGTATTTCGTGGAGCAGATGAGATCTCTATTATTTGAACATTTCCATTGAGGGATGTGAGATAACTGGAGGTGCAACTGAGACAGGACTTTGTGTATTGGAACCAGAAGAGAGCCATGGGAGGTATAAATTAAACTCACAGGGCCTGTTCTCCCATTGAGGTGTGATAAAGTTATGCAACTAATTACTGTTAAAAGTAATGAGCTAAATGCACACAGATTCTCCACTGGTATCTAGTGGAGATCAGATCTGAAAATTGCAAAGGAGCAAGGAAAGGTGGAGAGGGATGTAGCTTGGATGGTGGTCTATTATGATACTCCTCCTGGCCTACCACCAACCTGCCCTACCCCTCCCCTACAAAAATAACAGCATGGGTAAGTAAATCCTGCCTATTTATTCTTTAAGCCAAGAGAAGAACCCTAAAGACTATTGAACATTGATTTTAATTTTGTTCTCAAAATCCCATGAAAGTGAGTGGACTTTTTTCCATCTGCAATTTACTTTAATCTCCTCTAAGTCAACCCAGGAAGAAAAGAGAGACTTGTGCAGCCTAAAGATCAGTTACCATTACCAGGTGAGAGAGACTGATGCAAACAGAGTACTAAAAATAGGAAAACCATACAAATGAGAGGTGATGAGCAACAATAGTGGGTCTACCTCTTGTTCCCTCCCACAATCTCTGTGGGTCTTGTAACATCAAGCCATCTGAAGTTAGAGCAGTAAATTAGTGCTATATTTACTTACCACCACAACGGGGCAGTATTTCAGAACATTACAGTTATCCCTGGACAGATCAAGGCTTTAAAAATTGCCTATTGGTAAAACTGATATTTTACAGTTCTACACGATCTTCATTCTTCTATTCAACTTCATATTCTGAGGCTACAAGGAAACTCTTTGCCTTCTTACCTGAGCACAACATTATACCAACATTTGTCTGGGGGAGAAGGGCTGCTTGCAGTAGCAGTGCCAGGGTTTTTGCCGCCCTAGGCGGCAGCGCTCCTCTGCCGTAATCGGCGGCGCTTCGGCGGCAGCTTCTTTGAAGCTGCGTTCTTGGCGGCGTTTCGGTGGCCGCTTTTCTTGCCACCGAATCGCCACCGGGAAATGAGTCGCCGCCAAAATGCCGCCAAGGGTGGCGAAATGCCACCCCCCAAATCCTGCCGCTGTAGGTGACCACCTAGGGTCGCCTAGTGGAAGCACCGACCCTGTCTGCTTGGAGCTTCTGATCTTTGGGGTGCTGCAGTATACCAATCCCATACATATCTCTATAATATAAACAGATCAAAATATTGACTTAGGGCATTCAAAACTTTGGAACAGGAAGTTATTTATATTAGTTATCTCTCAGTATTATACTGTTTTCCCCAGAGATAGGCATGTATCTATCTGTATTATGATATAAAGGGGTTGATCAGCATTCAGGTGTGGATACAAAATACAACTACATTGCAAAGCAATACTTTTTTGTGTAATGTAGTGGTGGTGAATTAATTGTGCCATATTTAATCAAAGACTTTTGTCAACAAAGAACATTTTTTCTATTAAATGATTCTGCTTAATTGTATCAAAAGAGAGAAGATGGCTGAGGTGATATCTTTTTATTCGATCAGCTTCTGTTGATGAATGAGACAAGCTTTTGAACTACACAGAGCTCTTCGGGTCTTGAAGAATATGAGTATGCTTGAAAGCTTGTGTCTTTCACCAACAGAAACCGATCCAATAAAAAGATATCGCCTCACCCACCTTCTCTCCTGAGACCATCACAGCTACAACAACACTATGTCAAAAGTCGCACTCTAAAGTCAATTTACAATGGTCACCATTCAAGTCAATTCATTCCACAGATGCCAAGAATAAACTAGCATAAGAGCTATTTAGCATTGGAAGGTGTCTCTAGATACCACTGTCTGGCAGCTGCTGGAAAATGGTGACCACTGTATTTAGGTTCAGCCAGTTTTTAATGGATTCCCAGGTGTCTGGCTGCTTGCTCTTGCCCACATGCTCAGGGTCTAACTGATCGCCATATTTGGGTCAGTAAGGCATTTTCCCCTGCATCAGAACCCTGGGGGGGGGTCACCTTCCTCTGCAGCATGGGGCATGGGTCACTTGCAGGTTTAAACTAGTGTAATGGTGGATTCTCTGTAACTTGAAGTCTTTAAACCATGATTCGAGGATGTCAGTAACTCAGCCAGAGATTATAGATCTATTACAGGAGTGGGTGGGTGAGGTTCTGTGACTTGCAATGTGCAGGAGGTCTGACTAGATGATTCTGATGAACCCTTCTGTCCTTAAAGTCTATGAGTCTGAGTTTATGATGCATACTCCATATAGTAATATCTATCTAGGGCCTGATTCTGTGATTCAAAAATACCTTAGGGTGACAAAATGCCTGCGTATGTTCAAATGTCGTCTAGTACAGGCAAAGAAATATTGACTACAAATTTATCAAACCTGGTTGCTAACTAATCAGTGGTGTGATGCATATGGGGGTGTCGTCTGCTAAAGTCCATCTCATTGATTTCCAGAGACTGAAGTAAATGAGAATTTAATTAGAGATTCTGCCCCAAGAAAGAAATAGCTCTCTCTCTCTCCTCTCATTGTTCTCAGCATGTTCTCTGCAATTCATCCTGAAAATGCAGCCCTCCCAACAGATAATTATCTATATAGGCTTGGCAGTGTTTGGCTTTTATTTTTTATAAATATGAGGATAAGGTCAATGCTTGCATCTAAGCATTTTATTTTTATCTATTTAAATTTTCACAGTTGTGGGAAATTATGAGGGGGTAACTGCTCTACAGCCAAAATGCTTCTGAAATAAATGTAGTCAAACTTTACTAATTCTGGGTCACTGAGAACGAAAATGATGCTTAAAATTGTTGATTGGCTCTAGTTTTCAAGACATGCTATTGGGTCAGTGTATACGACCCTTGACTTGGGAATGGCGGAGGATAAGTGAGTTATAAAGGGAAGGGATCTCAATTTAAACCAGAAATGACTAAAATACATCTTTGACTGGATCTGTGAATGAATCTATGACTGGGTTTGGACAGTACTTGCTTTTTAGGCAAAACAATGAATGATGCAATCTGAAGCTGGTATTGCGTCATACATGATATGAATTGCATCATGTTATTCCTAGAAGTCATGGATGATGCAATCATAACGAAGCTTACATCACTCTGCTGAACAAATTGCCCTATATCAGCTCTAGAAATCATACAGTGTCGTGCTCTCTTATTTGTCAGTGTTTGATTTTGCAAAGGGACACATTTCTGTTAACCAAAGTGAGCAGAGATGCCTCGTACTTGTGTGAACAGTGCAGATAACTTCTGCTATGTTTGTGGTGAAGTGACTTTTGCATCACAAAAGCGCAGTATAACCACTATGGTTAAGAAAGCCTATCACCTTTATTTTGGCTGCAAAATTGGAGATCAGGACAAGAGGTGAGCCCCACACATATGCTGCAACACTTGTGCAACAAATCTTTGCCAGTGGTTGAACAGGAAAAGGAAATCTATGCCTTTTGCAGTGCCAATGATTTGGAGAGAGCCAACAGATCATACCAGCAATTGTTACTTCTGCATGGTGCCTCCAGTTGGGAAAGGTGTGTCAAAGAAGAAAAAGTGGACGTGCATTATCCAAACATTCCATCAGCTATACGCCCAGTACCCCATGGAGAAGGACTGCCGGTTCCTGATGCACCAGAATCATTCTCACTTGAGTCAGACGAGGAAGAGGATGAAACTTCTGGTCCTGAACCATCAATGTCACAGGACCCACATTTTCTCCCATCCTCCTCCTCTGAAGCACACCTCATAACACAAGGTGAACTGAATGACCTTGTCAGGGATTTGGAACTACCCAAGAGTAAGGCAGAGCTTTTGGGCTCCAGATTACAGCAGTGGAATCTCCTGGCAGGTGATGTTAGGGTTTCCATGTTCCGTGACCGTCAAAAGGATCTTGTCCCATTCTTCTTCATGGAAGGTGATCTTGTAGCCTGCAACAACATCGATGGTGTGATGGCAGCCCTCAACATCGTTCACGATCCAGCTGAGTGGAGACTGTTCATTGTTTCATCGAAGACGAATCTTAAAGCTGTTTTGCTCCATAATGGCAATGTTTTGCCATCAATTCCAGTTGGTCATACAGTCCATATGAAGGAAAACTATGACAACATGAAACAACTTTTGAGGTGCATAAACTATGACCAACATCAGTGGCAGCTTTGTGGTGATTTGAAGGTTGTTGCTCTCTTGCTTGGTCTGCAGACTGGATACACAAAGTACTGCTGTTTTCTCTGCGAATGGGATAGTCGTGCAAGAGATTCCCACTACATCAAGAAAGATTGGCCACTCCGACAGTCATTGGAGCCTGGGAGGAAAAGTGTTCAGCATCCACCACTTGTTGAATCAAGGAAGATTTTGTTACCACCCTTACACATCAAGCTGGGTCTGATGAAGAACTTTGTCAAGGCCATTGACAAAACACAAGCAGCATTCAAGTACCTCTGTGGAAAATTTCCAAGGTTAAGTGAAGCTAAGATAAAGGAAGGTGTCTTTGTTGGTCCTCAGATTCGTGAACTTCTTCGAGATGATGCATTTGACCATGCACTGCGTGGCAAGGAAAAAAAGGCATGGAAAGCCTTCCAGTTAGTGGCAATCAATTTTCTCGGAAACAACAAGGCAGACAACTACAGGTTGTTGGTGGAAAACCTCCTCAAGGCATACAAAAGCCTTGGTTGCAACATGTCACTAAAGATACATTTTTTGCACTCTCATCTAGATTTTTTTCCACCGAACCGCAGAGCAGTGAGCGACGCGCACGGCGAGCGATTTCACCAGGACATTGCAACAATGGAGAAACACTATCAGGGCAAATGGAGCCCATCAATGCTTGCAGACTATTGCTGGACAGTGACAAGAGATGCTCCATTTAATGAATACAAGAGACAAGCCAAGAAGCGCCGAGTAGACACTGAATAGGACTAAACTATGTACATAATAGTTTTTTGCCTTTTGTTTCATAATAAATTGTATTTATATAACCCCTTTGCTGATTTTTAAAGTGTTACATAAACAGGACAGGTGAAATAGTATCATGTAAAGCAACCATAAACACATGAAAAGACCTAGGTTTACAATTTATGATTAAAACTCTACTATCTACACAATATACATAGACATAAAATGTAAAAACTTAAATATCTTAGAAACAGTAGACAATCAGTTGTTTTAATTGTCATATTTGAATTCAGCACATCAAAATACATACTAAATAGCACATTTTATCTCTGAAGCAGACGACTTCTCAAAAATTGTAGACCAGTGATTTATTCAATGGCAGTAGACATTGAGATTCAAAAAGTTAAAGTTTTATAACCCTTAAACACAAATTGTCAACATTGCATGTCAAAATATATAAAGTAAATATCCTTAAATCAAACTCCAAGTTCTTAAGCAGCATTTTTCTTACTTTGCCTCTCTGTAAATTTCAATTATCATCCACGGAAGTATTTTTTCACTTGTTTGTCTGTGCACTCTGAAATCAATATTTATCATGTAATAAACATATCCTTCCAAGTCTATTTATCTAGCTTCTGTTAGTATTGGATGCTCTGTGCTGAATGTCTGAGTAGGATTCCATTACTTTCTTTTCAGATTCTGCTTAACTATGTCAAAAAACTGTCTACTGTCAAATTAACAAAAGGTGTTTTTACAATGTATACTATTATAAAGTCAATACTTACCAACAGTTACCATGCAATAACTTAGAACAGGAAACACTTAACTTAGGAAGGTACCTCAGCTACAACTGTGTGGCAGCTGTTGTCGAATGGTGACCCCAGTATTTAGATGGAGGCAGTTCTTTATGAGCCCATTACTTCAGCAGAGAAAAATAAACAGGCTTGTTATTCAGAAGGCTCCAGATAACAAAAATGAGAACTTGTCATCTACTCCTTCCAATCCTTACTGTCTGTGGGAAAGGGTTTCTCTCTACTAATCTACATGTGCAGTGCCTGGCATATGGATACCCTGATCCCCAGTTTAGGGCCTTTAGGCACCACCACAGAACAAATAACTAATAAAAGTTATCAAGGCATGATCCGAATCTCATTGAAGTCAATGGATAGTCCCCATTCAGTGGGTTTTTGGATCCGGATCCAAATGCCTGACTCTGCTTCTACTTTCCTTGTGTGGGGAGTGGCGTAAACAGAGTACATGCTACTCTTGGCTACTTCCCAACCAATCGCAGAGAAGGGGTTCAGCTTTACTGGAACTATGTGAAAAGTTCTACACATGAAATGGAACTTTTGACTTTTAATTGTTTTCAGCAAGAAGGCAAGAAGTCCTGTTTTTTGCCAGTGTAATTTTAACTGAGTTTTCCTCTAAGAAAATGAATCGTGTGTCACAGCCAAAGCACAAGGCTGAGGTGAAATGGTCAATATCATCAACACATTATTGTAAGCTGAATTTTATTCTTAGCAGCACTCAGGCTCATACTGGAAAGATTTGCAGGGAGAGCAATTTTATTAGGATTTTCTGGGTCAGGGGAGGACACGTAGAAGTGAAATAAAGTACTGTGTGAGATATGCATTTAGTGGGCAAAAGTTTCTACCCTTGGCTCATTTAGTGCACTGTGTCTTGCCTTTTTTATTTCTTTATCGAAGTTTAAAAAATATTGTAGATTCCGTTTCAAACTATTCTTTGTGAAGAACATTAAGCTTCTATCTTGGTTAGTCAATTGTTTGCAACTGAGTTCTGAATCTGCGGATTTATTTGTAAGTATTTGCCAAATAACTTGGATACATTTCAGACTCTTTTCTCATGGAGTGTTTGCTTAGTTGAGTTGTTATTCATTAGTTGTGTTGTGTGGAAGGCTGCCTAAATCACATAGTATTATTTCAGCTCCCTTATTGGATAATTGAAATACTTTACAACAGTGATACAGAGTAATGAATAAGGTTGAGATTTTTACAGCAGGCCAGGGATTTTAGACGCATCCTCTATTAAAATTTAATATTTCAACCCCAAATAGTTTTGCTAAAGTTGGTGTTTAGGTCCGTAAGACCTCTCCCTCGGTTATGATTGATCTGGGTTATCACTTCTGTATCTTACAGGTATGGTTTTAAAGTGAAACTCAGCTGACAGGAAAATTGATTAAAAAAAAAAAGCGTCCTATGAAAGCCATGCATTTTCCTTGATTTGCACAAATCTGCGCTTGGGCTTATTCAAAAGCTTCACAAACCTTTCAAGGAACTCGGTCAGGTTTTTTTTGTTTTTGTTTTAATTTAGTCTTGCCTTGGGTTTTGTTGTGAATTTTTTACACAGCTATAATAATATAAAGTTGTATATAATAAAGTATTGGCTCAAGTATGCACCACGGCGTTTTACAATGTGAAATATTAAACCAGATCAAGTAAATGGGACTGTTACCTTTTGGTCACTGGCCTACATACAGATAGAATATATATAGGGCCAGATGCTTAGCAGATATAAATCAATGCATCTTCGCTGAAGTGAAGGAGCTATGTTTATACCAGCTGATTATCTGGCCTCTATATGTTAATACTGTTTTAGTTTAGCTATTGTAGATTTCTCCTTGAGCTCAAGAGTAGAATTCTGTGTTTTTCAAGCAGGACTGTAATGCTGTGTGGTAAAGTTAATAATGACTAGGTTGTACATGCAACCAATAATTTGTTAACAAAATACTTATTTTCCTTTTCATTTCACAATTAATTCTCTCAGCAGAATTTTTAACTTTAAATCTGCAGTAAATTGATACATGCAGCGTACATGAGTCCTGCTGATTTCCTGACAGTGTGTTTAGACAAACTGCACATTTTAATGAAATTTCTTGGACTACTGATGTGATAAGGAGATCCTATCTTCATAAAAACTCCACCCGACTACTAATTAACTCTTTTATTAGGATTTCATTTGGCTTCTATCACTTTTCTTCATGAAACTTAAATTCTATTTGCTGTTGAGTGATCTAATTTTCCTGGCCTGTTCTTATTTTAAGTTCATGTAATATTTATGACAGAGGACAAGTTCATACTGTACAGTTCCATGATCAATGTCTTAAGGCTTTGTTAAGTAAACTAAGGCAACCCTTAAGTATTTTGAACTTTGTACCAAATCCTGGTCATTCATTGCCACAAATAGTTCCACTGAAAAGAATATGACTACTCATATGACTAAGAAGGGTGAGTTCTGTTCATAAATACAAGAGCTGGAGAGGAGGAGTTAATTACTGATTACAAAATGTTTAATTGTCCTGATCAAAGACTCACATCCTCTCAACTTAATTTTGTCTGCCATGAAATGAAATTCCTGTTAGGCAAAGTGAATGTCTTGCTTTTTTCTAGAATGCTATATTACAAGGTGAAAAAGGAAATGAGTGTTTATTGAAAAGTGCTCGAGAGAGGACATAATTAAGAGGAAAGAACAATGTGTTCAGATATTCACAAAAATCTGAACATTCATGATGTTTAATATTTTTCAATATTCATTAGCTATCTAAGAGACATTGTTAATTATTTTGAAATAGTTGCAGCTTGTGCTTTTAATCTCCTTTGTAAAGCCCCTTTTCTAAGGGGCTCAGAATTAACATTTCTTCTCTTACTGATATTGCCTCACTTCCATTGGGCAAATATTAGGACTAAAACTGGCCCTCTAGTAACAAGGACTATTTTAAAAACATTCTCAGTGTATGAGATCAGTTAAAGAATACTGTACTATTGTTAGCATCCAGATGACATTTCCTACCAAGTTATATCAGTCTTTAAAGTGTCTGAAACACTGGGCTTCAACTACACTATTTTAAGCATCCCTGCAAATTGACAGTAACAATTAAAAATGTCATGAATCAGAGGAAGAAAATACTAATGTTAAGCAAAATTATACAGTTTCCTCTGGCTGGCTCAACATTAAGGTCCTGATCTTTCACACACTTAAGCATAAACATAATTTTATTCCTATAAATAGTCCCATTGAACTCTATGGGGCTATTTATTGCAGGATGTTACATTTAATTAAAGTCAATATCTATTGTTAAATCCTTTTGGGTTTCAGTGGTTCACCCACAGCCCTTCCTGTCAAGAATTATTTCCTGTCTTCATTCGGGAG
This sequence comes from Chelydra serpentina, assembly GCA_037349315.1. Lineage (NCBI taxonomy): Eukaryota > Metazoa > Chordata > Testudines > Chelydridae > Chelydra > Chelydra serpentina. The sequence continues at coordinate 5,217,198 of JBAIAC010000023.1, forward strand.
TTTTCTCCTTGTAGCTTTCACCGTATCACTTGTGTCACTGGGAGTCTGGAACAAGTAATTTACTGGTCGTAGGCCAAACTTTTCAGACTGGAGCAAAGTAGATGTCCAATGATAAGCGCATCACTCTCTCAAAAATCCATTCCACTACACAAATGTAAATTCGCACACACCAACCTCTACAAATGGATATAACATAGTTAGATTTTATTATTGGGCAGTTGTTGCCCAGCTACTCACTTGCATCCAATGATTCAGTGGAAACAAGCTACATTATGCCCTTGATGCTGCTGGAAGCTGATTCTGTGCTGGGCAACGTGCTAAGTCAGCATGAAGCAACATTTGTGCGGGGATTTGAGGAGTGAGAAAAATATTTATCTGCCTCACAAGGATGCCATGAGGGTTAATTCAGAAGACTGTTTAAATGCTTTGAAATCCTCACATGGAAGACACTACTGAACATGCTAAATAATCCTTGATGTGTAAAAATTCTAAGTGTTACTAAAATATAAAAAAAGGAAACTGGTGACTATAGGAAAAGCCAGCACACTCAAGTGGACAGTCTGCTAATACAGAGGTGCTGCTTAATTATTTTTGCCAGTTTGTAGAATAGCCAAACTTGTTAGGTGGGAGCAAACAGATACATCAATAAATGACTGAGTGAGTAATATGGTAATTCTCATGGGTTGTTTTCAGAATTTTTCTATGGCTTCAGTCATGTTATGGAAGTCAGGTTGAAGTGGTACCCATAATCAGCTGTTCTGGTGTTCTTTTCCTTCAGTGCTTACACCACCCTACCTGCAAAGTCGGATGGTCCACAAAGGAAAAAAAAATAAACCAAATGAATTATGTTGCTGAGGTGGCAGTTGACAGGGGCAAAAAAAATCCAAATGGGCCCCCACTCTGTAACCCATGTAACTGAGTGGTGAATTACAGCTGTGAAGGTTTTCCTTTGAGTTTAGACTCTGAATTTTTAGCCTGTCCTTCCTCACTTCAGCTTCCTCATTTGTCTAAGCAGTATCTCTGTTTATAATTGAAATCATGAAGAATAATGGTCTCACAGTAAGCATTCTGTCATAATCAAGTTCATTGTAAGAACATAAAGGCCATGCTGGATCAGACCAATGTTCCATCTAGCCCAGTATCCTGTCGTCCAACAGTGGCCCATGCCAGGTGCTTCAGAGGGAATGAATAGAACAGGTAATCATCAAGTGACCCATTCCTTGCCGCCTATTCCCAGCTTCTGGCAATTATAAATTACTAAGCAGAGTATGGCTTTTGGAAGAGTAAACATTTGAAGATTTTCTAGTCCAACACCCTGCGCCAGATTCAATACTGCAGCTTCTGGGGATACAATTTACTCCTTTCAGCTTCCTTGGGAGCAGCTGAAATGGAGAGATTATTTGCCAGGTGAGGTCAGCAATCATCTCTAGCCAGGGCTCCCAGAGGCCTTGCCAGCAGAGGCTGCTGGGGACTGGCTTTGAATCATCCTCTTTTACAGCTAGCCTGCTCTGAAAACCTCCCCCTCGCAGGAGAGCCCTGCCCACTTCTGGGGCTGGGCAGTCCAGCTTCAGGCTGGTCATGTCGGATTGTAGACTGTTTATACCTTTGTTTCCCCCATTCCCGGGGGTCTTACCATTTCCAGTGTCACCCAAGCCCATTAGTGGAAGTTGAACTAGGGTATGGCTACACTACGAAATTAAGCCAATTTTATAGAAGTCAATTTTTCAGAACAGATTTTATAGGATCGATTGCGTGCGTCCCCAGTAAGCGCATTAAGTCGGCAGAGTGCATCCACAGTACCATGGCTAGCGTTGACTTTTGGAGCGGTGCACTGTGGGTAACTATCCCACAGTTCCCTCAGTCCCTGCTGCCCATTGGAATTCTGGGTTGATCTCCCAATGCCTGATGGGGCAAAAAATTTGTCACGGGTATTTTTGGGTAAATGTCGTCAGTCAACCCTCCCTCCCTCCCTCTGTGAAAGCAATGGCAGCCAATCCTTTCACGGCTTTTTACCTGGGTTAACCGTGCAGATGCCATAGCACTGCAAGCGGGAGCCTGCTCAGCTTTCCATCACCACTGCTGTTGCAGGCAAGTCTAAAAGGTAGTGACTCTGGGACATGTGCGAGCCTGTTTAGATTTTAGGCACATCATATTCCTCTCCTTTGTCGCCGGAGAAGAAGTCTTGCAGCCGTCCTCATCAGTAGGACTTATAGCTGTCTGGAACAGCAATGGTGTTTGGCTCACTCCGCCGCTTCCGTTGCAACTCTGCCATCCTGATCTGCCGCGACCTGGCTGCTCTCCCTGCCGGCAGCACCGCGTGGTCACACCTATCCCTTGCTCCCATAGCTCATGAACTCTGGACATTAGTAAGGAACAGTTGAACTATAGGCTTAGCAAGTGCAGAACGGTGGTGCAATGTGCCTTTGGACGTTTATAAGCTCGCTGCCGCTGTTGATCAGACCTCAACGCAACTAGCATTTGCATTGTTATTGCTGCTTGCTGTGTGCTACATAATATCTGTGAGACTAAGGGGGACATATTTATGGCAGGGTGGGAGGTTGAAGCAAATTGCCTGGCGTCCAATTTTGAGCGGACAGACACCAGGGTGATTAGAAGAGCACAGCAAGGCACGCTGCGCATCACAGAGACTTTGAAAACCAGTTTCTCCTGAATGCAAACTCGCCCCCTTTGTTGATTTTAATTTTCTGTAAGCCAACCACCCTCCCCCCTTCGAAATAAAGCAACTATTGTTTTGAAACCATGCATTTTTTCTTTATTCATTAAAAATAAATGAGATAACGGAAAAGGTAGCCACGGGTGATTCGGGGTACATGTCGTCAGTCGCCCCCCCTTTTCCCCCCTCCCACCATGAAAGCAATGGCAGACAATCCTTTCACACCCTTTTTCCTGGATTGCCCACACATGCGCCATAGCTCTGCAAGCGGGAGTCCGCTCAGATCACCACTGCAGTTGTGAGCATTGTAAATAAATACCTCGCATTTGCCCTTGGAGATTTGAGCATGTATCTTGGCATTGCGTCTTTTGGAATGGAGTTCTGATAGCAATGATTCATCTCCCCATATGATGCAGCGATCAGATCCAGTACCTCCCGTTCGGACCATGCTAGAGCTCTTTTGTGATTATGGGACTGCATGGTCACCTGTGCTGATGAGCTCGCCACGCTGGACAAACAGGAAATGAACTTCAAAAGTTCCCGGGGCTTTTCCTGTGTACCTGACTAGTGCATCTGAGTTGAAAGTGCTGTCCTGAGCGGTCACAATAGTGTACTCCGGGATAGCTCCCAGAGGCCAATCTCGTTGAATTGCATCCATACTACCCTAAATTTGACCTGGCAATGTCGATTTCAGTGCTAATCCCCTCATCAGGGAGGAGTACAGAAATCTATTTTAAGAGCCCTTTAACTCGACAAAACTGGTTTTGTCGTGTGGACGGGTGCAGGGTTAAATCGATCTAACGCTACTAAATTCAATCTAAAGTCATAGTGTAAACCAGGGCCTAGTAAGAGAATTTATGGGGTCAGATAAATACCAGAAACAAACAATATAGGAACCATAGGTACCCACTCTACTACACCACCACCTTTACCGATGAAACCCAATAGATTAAATCCTACCCCCACTTACGTTCTACACAACCTTGAATGGGATTGGACAGAGTGTAAATCAGGCAGGAGTTGGTCCATAATGGAATAAAAGGGGCTGTATCTCTTGGCTCTCACAGAATGTGAGTCATTTAAGAACATGCATTTAAAAAGTGACTGTCCTCTCAAGTATAAAAGATTCTATCAGACGCACAGCATGGTGGATGTTTAGCAATATTGTAATGGCAAGTTAAAAAAGGAAATTGTATTTTAAATTACTTTAAAGCAACATGCTGGAACAAATGAATATGAATTACCGGCCAGTTATAATCTGTTAGGCCCACAATACACTTATAGTAATTTAATAGTGGCGGGTTTTTGGATGCAATTCTGAATGATCATAATGTATGTAGAATTATTTGTTTTGGACAGTGCAATTTGCTTGGAAAGGGAATATGTTCTTCTAAAGATAATAGGAACTGCCATTACAGAATAGATGAAAGGTCCTTCCTAATCTGGTTTCCTGCCTCCAGTAATGGCTAATGCTGGATGTCTCAGGGGAAAGTATAAAACTAACAATTCACCTGACTATACAGCTGTAGCAAAGAAACATTTCTCACTGGCTGCAGATGGTGTTACGCTTATGTACTAAAGTATATTAAGGACTAATAACCTCACAAGTACATCCTAAATGTCTTTTGAATAATGTATGGCTAGTCTTATTAAACTGTTTAACGTCATGTAACAGTGAGTTCTGCAGTTTAATTACAAAATTAGGCTCTTTTCTGTACAATTGAAATTTGCTAGGTAGCTGGGTGTAAATCAGTGTGGATCCATTGACTTCAGTGAAGCTAAGATGAATTACCCCCGCTGAGGATCTGGCCGAATGACTTTCATGTGGTAAGTTTTCAGACAAGACTTTTTAAATCTATGACAGGACTTTATTACTCGACTAAGATTTCTGATTCCCTCTATGAGGGACTTGTGAACAGCTAATTAAAACATATTCACTAGTTTTCTTTTGCTGGTTTTGCATTAAAGCTTTCAAAGAATACTAATAGGCTGGATTTATCTTTGCAAAAAGTTTCTGAAAACATGTTTCTCCCTTTCCATGTTCACCTCTCCTTTCTCTTTCACCTTCTCTGCACTGCCCTTCCCTCCCACCCCACAGTTCCCTTTTCTTTTCTCATACTGTCCCATAGGTGCGGGAAGTATGGGTGCAGGGGACGCTGCAGCACCCCCAGGTTTTATGCGGGGCCGCTGGCCCTGCACCTGGGGCTTCACTACCCAGCTCGGGTCCTGCGGGCCGGCCCTGCTCCCTGCTCCCCAGCCACTGGTTCCACATATAAAACCTGGGGGTGCTTCCCCTGCCTATGCCCTATGCCCTACTCCCAGCCCTCTGCCCACACTCCGTACCCCAGCCATTCACCTGGGGCTCGGGTCCTGGCCGCTGGCCCTGTGCCCATGCCCAGGGCCACACTCACGGCCCCTCACCCGGAACTCTGCTCCTGGGGCCCCAGCCACAAGCCTTGCTCCCCAGCCGCTGGCCCCATGCCTGGGGACCCCTGCCGGGCCCCACCGCCCACTCTCAGGCCTCCGTTCCTGAGGTCCCGCGCCCAGCCCCCTGCTCCCAGGGCTCCACTCCCTGGGCCCCGCACCCAGCCCCACGGCCGGGGCTCTGCTCTTGGCCCAACACGTGAGGTCCCGGCTGCCGGCCCCTGCCCAGGTCTCCTGTCCTGTCCCCATGCATTCCCCCAGGTGTGGCCTCTGCCCCCATACCTCTGTCCAGGTCCCTCCCTCCTGGAGACACAGCCCTGCTCCCAGCCTCAGCTCAGGGCAAGGGGTAAGGGGGCTGGCTTTCAGCACCCCCACTACTAAAAATGTTCCAGCGCCACCGTATTGTCCCTGTCCCTGTCCCTCCACCTCCAGCTCCAGGAGTAAGGCTACCCATTCTAATTCCCAGTATCTCCTTTTGAAAAGATAGATATAATGTTGGCTGCTATACAGTCGTCTGGAATAGTAGCTGATTTTTAAAGATTTTCCTTATGTAGATCTTTGCAGATCTTACGAAGCTGAACTATTCTAAATTGTATTTCCTTCTGGACTTTTGGGGAATGCCATCCAGTCTTGGTGATTTAGCACCATTTCATTTCTCAGGTTGCTCCACTGCATCTTGCTTTGATCTCTCTATTGCTCAGAAATTGGTGCAGAAGAGGTATTTTCAAATGTATGTTTTAGACAGAGAGAATCTGACTGACCCTTCTGAATGGAAGTACCTTCAATATATTTTCCATACAGAAGCATGACTTTGTTATTGCACTGTCTTACTCTGCACAGCATCAGGTCTAAAATCTGATATTCCTGTAAGGGATGCTCTTCTGCATGGCGCTGGACAGGTAGCATAGCCAGAAAGGCAGGATTCCAACCTCCACTACTTAAACAAAAACAAGACTACTCTTTTGAAGTCTGGTCACGTGGTCACACAGGCTTAAATAACGGGGACTAGATCCTCAGCTGGTGAGAGCCAGAATTGTACCGTGGACAGGGCATTGTGCTGGGAATCAGGTTAGATTGCTTGTTTTCAGGGCAAGGACTGTCTCTCGCTGTTTGTACAGCTGGATGTCTCAGGGCATGTCTCAGGATGTCTCAGATATCAGCTGGGGCCTCTAAATACTGCTGTCATAAAAATAATTATTAATGATGTAAATTGTCACAGCTGCATTAGCTACACCAGCTGAAGATCTGACCTTAAATCTATAGTGTATTTTATTAGTATGGAAAAATCACAAATAAAGTAGATGCTTAGGGTAGGATTTTCAAAAGCACACTGCAAATATAATGTGGTGGTGTTTGCTTAGCATCAGTGAATGTCACAAAGCTTATTTTGAAACATGATAAATTCCCTGAATCCCGTTATTGCAAGTTGGTTTTGTAAAAACACAGTAGAAGGTTTATTTCCTGCCCGACTGAGCTTATATCTTACATTAGACAACCAGTTCAGACCTGTAATATACCAGAGACAAATTGGATACTGACTGAGTTCTCACTTATTTAGTGTTTTTCTTTCTTTGGTGCTGCATGAGTAGCAAGCAATATCATTTATTAGCATAATACCACTAGAGTGCATTACAGCAATGTAGCCACTGGAAGAGAAGCAGGAGGGATTGTGATTGATGTAACTAGCAACAATATACAAGTGTTTCCATTGTGTGAAACAAGCTTCAAAGTCAAGAGAGAGGAACTCCCCTACACACCCCATGCAAAGGACAGCCGTCTCCCTTCGTATGCCATGGTGAGCAGAAAAAGGGCAAAGTGTCCCTATATCATGGTGCAGCTGTGCATCATGCCCAACACAGACTATTGGGTACAAGACAGTGAGAATATGTGGAGCGTGTTCTGTGTGAGTTTGTGTATTCCAGATCAGATTAGAAAGGCCGAGCAGAGGACCAGGCTCAAAGATCGGGGTGAAATTTTTTCACCAAATAGATATTTAATCGAAAAATGCATTTTTCAGTACTTTGAAATGATTTGTGAATTGAGATCAAATTTAACTAATAGTTTCAGCCGAGAAACTGAGGTAAAAAAATGAAAAAATTGTAAATGTTTTTTACTGACCATTTTGACTTTTAATTTCATATTCAGATTTGGCCAATTTAAAAAAAATAAAGCTATCCACACACGGAGAAAATTGCTAGAAAATAGCTGAATCTAAATGAAAAATTAAAATTAAAATATTTGGTTTTAAATCCACCTAAATGTTTTGATCATCTTGAAATTAATTGAAAAAATGGAAAAAAAATTGTCAAGGCAAAATGTTTAGGTCTATTTAAAACAAAGTTTCTCAAATTTTGGGGTTTTTTTTTTGAATATAGGTTTCAGTTTGAACTGATATGGTTTTTTTTTTTCCAGTTTTGCAGGTTCAGAGACCAAACTGAGAAATGTATTATTCTTTCACCTCCGATGATAATGACAACCTCTATTATGAGGGTGCAAATAGGTGTGTGAGGGAATATTGGTGGGATTGAATGGGAAATCTTCAGTCCCCACTGCACTTGGGTAAATCTCCATGAGAACGCAGCTTTGGCAGTTATTGAACTGTTTCACTAATGTGCATTGTGCAAGGTTCTCTGGAGTGCCTGGGAGCAAATACATCATTCTTTTTAACTAGAGCACAGCTTTACTCTTGACTGACTTTGTTCTAAGGATTTCTTTTAAAATCAGAATTGAACGTGTGTGAATGGGGGAGGACTAACAGCAAGACTTGAGCCCAAGGACAGGGTGGGGTTTTGATGCACACCGTATGGGCACAGCAGAGTTCAGAGAGGGTGTGAGTTGCCTCAGTACTTGTTGGGCCCCAACTCCTTTTTATATATGGAGCACCAGGAGTAGATAAGTCTAGCAGCGCTGTTGGTCTTAGATTTTCCAAAATGGACAAAGAGGGTCAAGCAGGGACCATGCCCCTCGATCCACCAGAGGAAAGTGGATGCTGCAATTCTACACTGAGTTTATCGTGTTGCCAGATCTCAATTTTGTCAAATATGAATTCATATCATAGACATGCCTTCTTCTGTGCTTAATCCCAGTGAATCAGCCTTCCACCTCCTCCCCCACAACTCCTTTTTTCTTGGCCACATCCTTCCTCAAGACTCACTTCAACATCTATCTAGCTGCCTTGTAGGAGATCTAGCCAGACAGAAGGTCCACAGTCCCTAAACCATGTCAATTAAATGCCTCCTCCATCCCAACATTACATTTAGGACGATGACTGATGATAAAGAAGTAATCTTTTAAGTTGCACTGACTGCTTGGAGACTGTTTAACTTGTCCTTTCTGTGTCTGTCATTTAAGGACTGATGCTGAGCAATAGGGGTTGAGAGCACTAAGCACTTACCAGCTGGTGTTTTGTGTATCTGTTGTAAACTCCTTGTGGTGGTGGGGAACTGTCTTTATTTGCAGATGATCTACACTTCCTAATTAATCATAAGCATTAAGAGAATTGGTCTGATGTGTTGTGAATGAATGTTTGTTATATGTTGTACAGTCTACTTGTCATGTGAGCAGGAGAGAGAATGGAGAATACACATGTGCACAGGAAAAATCTCAGTGGAAAACCCTCATATGCAGCTTTTCTAGCTTATCAGGTCACACTCAAATTTCTGCTGGAGTGGGGGGAAGCAACCCACCCACTTTTATACAGGATGTTACTCTAACCTCACTGAGGGAGTATTATTGCACCACAATTAACAGATGATTTAAGGATTTCTGCAGTGGCAGAGTCATGAGCCCATTCCCCATTCTGTCCCCATGCAGGTGGGGTAAGGAGTGTACCTTCCAAAAGTCTGATCCTCCTGCATGACTGTTGATGTTTAGCTGCTGGTCAGGTCCCCCTGCAACCAAGGAGGCAGGCACCAGGATTTGAGGCATAAGAGAACTGGCCTACATGGGGGAGAACGTAATTTTGTTTGCCCACTCGGCATGATGTTGTGAATTTCATTACTTGTCTGAGAGCTGTGAATCAGTGTGCAGACAGGGAATCTAAAAGTCCAAAATCAAATCCAGCATCTGGTCCTCTGTGACTGAAATCTAAGCAGAGCTGATTGTCACAACAGGGAAGAGTTGAGGGGGAGAGACATGCTGCTGGAGACAAGAATGAATAAAAATGAAAATATAAGGTCAGATTCCCCACCATTGACTGCAACAGAGCAAGACTACTACCGCACCATTTCCCTTCTACACCCATCATAAAGTCAAAGTTAACTTTTTTCATGTTTTTTTGGTAATTTGAAGATAGCAAAAATGTGATGGGCCGGGAGGGATAAGGAGAAAAAATATAATCCCAGAAAATGAAAAGAAGCACAGTATGAGGTGAAGTTAAAAAGAGAACTGGACAAATTAAACGTAAGGTAATAACCAGCAGCGTGTTCCCCGGAGCTTTCCCTCTGAAAGGGAAAGAGCCCTGAGTATAAGCAGATCAGAAGCCAGCTGTCTCTCTTCCACTTGCCAACTCATTAGGCAGGAATGATCCGTGGTGGTAGCGGGAGCTATGAAAGTGGAAAATATATGGACCATGACAGAGATACGAGGTTTATGTCCTGTAACCGGCTCCTCGCTGCCAAGGAGGGTAAGTGTGTATGTTTGGGAAGAGGGTGACACTGTTTCTCAATAAATCCAAGAGTAGTATGATTTGCCTGCAAAAACTGTTGGCCCTAACTGAGACCGCGGACTTGGTCCTCATGAGAAGAGCTGTATTTTATGACAATTAAGATTTTTACCACAGCTGGGTCTGAGTCCCAGCAGAAAGACCTGCTTTTCACCTCTGTATTTGCTCATTCCTGGTTCTAGCACTCCTCTTCCAAGCTGCTCTGACTAGTGAATAAAGCTGCATTCGAGCTCAACTCCCCAATCTGTAGCTCCCCTCATTTTTCCCATCACGCATTTCCCGTACCAACCTGGTGCTTTCACTCCTGACACCCAACCCATATAAAAGCCTTTCCCCCTTCACCTCATCTAAGTTGCTTGTGAATTTAGGACTTAAGTGTAATGTTTATTAATTCTTTAATGATTTTATAATAAATATGCCAACAATAACCAAAGCCAGAGGGCCAGCTTCACCCAGGTCTAACATTAGTGTGTGCCAGCATAAACCCTGGCAGAGATCTATTGGCAGACAGTCAGCTGGCAGCTGAAGTTTCAGCACAAAGAGCCTGCAGATTCTGTTGTTCTGGGCAGGCAGAACAAATAGAGAGATGAGTGGGTACCAAACAGTGGGGACTGTCTGGACAGGGGGCATGGTCAGGGTAGCTCGTTAAGGGGAGTCAGTGCTTCCCCTCAACTGCTTCCATTGGTGATGTGCCTGTGTCATAAATATGAAGGGAGTGGGTCTGATGCAGTACTATAAAATCCTCTTCCCAGTAAAGGGTTAAGAAATGCAGGTAGCCAGACTGACACCTGACCTGGCTGGCATCTGACCAATGAGGGGACAAGATACTTTCAAATTTTGGGAGGGGGGAAGGCTGTGTGAGTGTCTCTTTGTCTGGGTCAGAGTGATCTTGGAAGACAGAAGGAACCTACAGAAAATCAAACCTCCCTTTTCTGAAGTAAATTTAGATAGCATAGCTAATAGATTTCTGTTTAATTTTGCTTGGTGTATTCCCTGTGTTAGAAGGGGCAGGGGGGCGTTATTCGTGGTTTTCTGTAACTTTAAGGTTTTGTCCAGAGGGGGAAATCTCTCTGAGTTTGGAAATTAAGTGCCCTGTAAAATAGTTACCATCCTGATTTTACAGAGATGATTTTACCTTCTTTATTTTAATAAAATCCTTCTTTAAGAAGCTGACTGTTTTCTATGGTGTTAAAACCCAGGGGGTGGGTTTTTAGATGACTGTGTAACCAATTGGTTGGGAGATTGTTCTCAAGCTTCCCAGGAAAGGGGGTGTACGGCTTGAGGGGGTATTTTGGGGGGGAGGGAAGTTCAAGTGATTCCTTTCCTGGATTCCTGTTAGATACTTGATGGTGGCAGCGAAAGAAGCATTTCTCAGGGTGCAGGGAATTTTGTACCTTGGGGGTTTTAACCTAAGCTGGTAAAAATAAGCTTAGGGGCTCTTAATGCGGGTCCCCACGTCTTTACCCTAGAGTTTAGAGTGGGGAGGGAACCCTGACAGCCTGTGACAGGAATCAAAGATACCCATTGGAAGGACTGCAGCAGTAGTAACACTGCCTGCTTTCCACTAGGGTAAATCTCTCCACCTGGTACAGGAGGCTTAGCTGGCATAACTTCCTGCGCCAGTTTTTCCAAATTTGGCCTCGAATGCATATTCACAGGTTTATTACCTCTATTATCCTTTAATACTATTTGTCCCGCAGATCTGAGCTACACTGTTTTGTATCCCTCCCATACTGAGGAGTGGCCATGACTAGTCCTTAAATGCTGGGTCCAAATACCAATAGACACTTTGGAGTGAAGGAACTGGACAAGAGGATGGGCGGGTGTTGGTACTATAGAAGGAAGTGACAGAAAGCTGGGCTATAGGATGGAGAAGGTGGGGGTGGTCTTCAGAAGCAGGGATGATAAGGCAAAAGTACCTGGGATATACATAAAAGGACTATCTGCAGCTGTTAACCACTATTTTGAGTTTATATTTGGGCATTTATATTTGTTTTCTCAGTGTTGGATTTGCATGAATATGAATAACAGCAAACTCCACAGATGGAGAAAAAACAAATTTCAGAGTTTGTACCCCTCCCCTCTGTGCGAAGAATGGCAATTAAAAACATACCTACAAAATGATCTGTAAAACAAATCTCTCATTCTTAAATTTTCTGTGTTACACAGCCACTGCCTAATGATTCTCGCTTTCAGTAACGTCCTAGTGAGTCTATTTGAATGTCCGAAGAACTGGCATCTGGGTGAGGGTATAAATGTGTTTGGTCCATTTTGTGAATTTTGCACAAAAAATAAACCATTCAGTGCTGTTAAAAAACATCTCTTCTGTAGAAGTTGCTTCTACTCCCAAATTATAGGCTCTTTGGTATTTACTGTCACTGAGGTTACAATAATCTGTGGTAACAAACAAGTTATTACATTTAAGCAATTTATAACTCCAAATAAATCCGAGATGAACCCCAGTTATAAAATCCAACATCTATATCATCAATAAAATATATCTCAATCTCTTGTCCCTGGATTCCACCAGTGCTACCCTTCCTCCATCCCTTAAAAAATAGTCTTAGTGTATGTGCCACATTTGGATAATGTACTTTTAGTTGCCACATTGCCTAAAAGCAATCTTAACAACACAGTTGGTCTCAGATAAGGGACACAATACTGAGATGCCTGAGGAGGGAAGTGGCTTCATGCTTTCAATATGTTTAATGTATTGTTCCAATGCAGATTTGTATCACTTTGCGAGAGATCAGCAGTTAGTAACAAATTGTTAATAGTGCATGTGACATGCTCGGAAGTGACTATTGCAAATATAGTCTGCTAGAGAATTCTCTTTATAGGGTCCTCTGGGATCATTTTCTGTTCGTCTTTTCTGTTCTCCTTTTACCTCTCCAGTCTCAGACCCTGTCCAGCAATAAGTTTCCCTCTGGCTAAGAATATTGCCACCTCTGGAAATTGTCAATGCTGCTGGAAACATAGGCCAGATGGGTCAGTCACGAGTGAGAAAGTGCTTCCTAGGGGCTTAGTACCCAGCTGCCACAACATTTACAGCTTCTGTGGACTGAAGTGTCAGGGAAGAAGACCTTTCTCCATCTGACTTCCCCAGCCACACCCCACAGAGACAACATACTTAATAAAGCCTCTAATTCTGTATGTTGCACACAGAGTGAGCGCTTCGCTTTCAATGACCGTGGCAGTGGGATACATGTATTGCTGTATCTCATTTCTGAAGAAGATTCACAAGCTTTCACACTAGTTCACAACTGGCAACATTCAACTCAACAACAATTAACGTTCTAGCCACCATATAGGATAGCATGTGCTCAGGAGGTAATGTTCAAATGCCACTAATGTCTAGCTTCACTGTATTGCTATTTGTGTGCTTCATCCTGGTTTTTCCTCTGGAGTAATTTAGATTTTTGTCACAGATAAAAAATACTCAGCATTGGACCTCCTTTGCTCGGGATCTGGGTTATATAGTAATAATTAATTGATTAATATGTTGCAGGTCTTTTTAAATACTGACGTCAATGGAACAATGCTGATTTACACCAGCTGTGGATCTAGCCCCTTGTGTACAGCCAGTGACTAATGCAGACATCTGGTAGAGTGAGGTGTCTAGTACTCTGGGCCATAAACTTAGGTGGGATAAATGACCTGGCCTGTCATTATTTGTATTGCAGTAGCAGTTGGGGTGGACCAGGAACCCCATTGTGTTAGCCACTGTACAAACACAGACCAATGAGTGTTGAAAATCATTTTGTCCCATCTCCATGAGCAGTCCAAAAACATAAATAAATAAAGACAGCAGCTCAGATCCCCATTTCCTGTACTGGGAAACTTCACAATGTTCACATTGAAGTTGAACTCAGGTGGCTTTCACAGTTAACTTCCTATTGAGATGAGTGGTGGTGGTGAAGGCTTCACAGCATTCATCCTGGCAGCAACTTGTGAATACTTGATGATATCTAAATAAACCATGTGCAATAACTAATTCAGAAAATTAATGTAGCTATGCCGCCTTACACCGGCTGAGCATCTGGCCTCAGGTGTTAAAATTAGCAGCCAAACACTTTCAGTCCTGGTTGAGCAGGGAGCTTGTGGGGTGTGTCAGAGAGGGGCTGTTTCTGATACCTTTTGTTAGCGAGTTGTGTTCTGAGAACATACAGAGCTCTTCTGTACCTGGCCAAATTCCTACCAATAGTAGGGCATTCAGAAGTGAATCTGCTGGTGTGAGAATGGCTTAAGGAGTTCTCAGCACTGGATGATGATCAAAATGGTGCCTCTCCATGAAAGTAATTGGTCTCCTCCTCCAACCTAACTGCACACTTATGGAGGAAAACAAAACACTGCAGTGCCCATTACTAGCATCTGCCAGTGCACTTCAGGCTCTGAGTGTATGGCTGTGGGACTTCAGTAACGAACACTGTAGAGTGTGCTGGGCAGTGAGAAATCTCAGGTTTGCTTTGTGAATGTTTGAACTGCTTGACGATTAATCAAAGGACAGCTGCCACTCGCTCAAAAGAATCAATGATTTGATTTCCTGGTTTTGGGGGAGGGCAGTGGAGTATGAAATGAAAAACCTATCGATGTACTTTGAAATGGCGGGTCGTGGCTTGATTTTTAAATAGGGCTGTCAATTAATTGCAGTTAATTTTTTGAGTTAATCATGTGAGTTAACTGCAATTAAAAAAATTAATCGCGATTAATCACACTGTTAAACAATAGAATATCAATTGAAATTTAAATATTTTTGCATGTTTTTCTACATTTTCAAATATATTGATTTCTATTGCAACACAAGATACAAAGTGTACAGTGCTCACTTTATATTAGTTTTTATTACAAATATTTGCACTGTATGCTAAAAGAAAGTATTTTTCAATTCACCTCATAAAAGTACTGTAGTGCAATCTCTATTGTGAAAGTGTAACTTTTATTTTTACATAACTGCACTCAAAAACAAAACAATGTAAATCTTTGGCGCCTACAAGTTCACTCAGTCCCACTTCTTGTTCAGCCAATCGCTAAGACAAATAAGTTTGTTTACATTTACAGGAGATAATGCTTCCCTCCTCTTATTTACGTCGTCACCTGAAAGTGAGAACAGGCGTTCGCATGGCACTTTTGTAGCCAGCATTGCAAGGTATTTGTGTGCCAGATATGTAAAACATCTGTATCCCCCTTCATGCTTTGCCCACCATTCCAGAGGACATGCTTCCATACTGATGATATTAGTTAAAAAAATAGTGAATTAATTAAATTTGTGACTGAACTCCTTAGGGGGAGAATTGTATGTCTTCTGTTCTGTTTTACCCACATTCTGCCATATATTTCATGTTATAGCAGTCTCAGATGATGACCCAGCACATGTTGTTTGATTTACAAACACTGTCACTGCAAGATATACTTGAGAGCTTATAGAAAGGATGTAGGGTCATTCCTTCTCCACTTTGCATTGCAGTAGATCTTTTCATAACAAGCCACTGATCCAGTTCCAGTGCAGTGGAAACCGTATGATCTGCCTTTCTCCACTAAGCAACCCCTTGTCTTAAACCATCACTTTACTTTAAAGTATTCCCAATGTGTCATGTACTATTTTGTTTGACCTTTCGCTAAAGATCCTATCTGCTCAGCAAATGTTTTTACTGCCCCCATAGGGAGGTTACTTGAGAGCAACCCCCTGTTTCCTGTTTTTTAAATATATATAGTCTGACTGCGGTTTTTATCATTCTTATTACAGTAACATTTTGTTTATTTAAGGACAACAGGAATCAGGCTCCTGTTTGAAATTAAATTAAAGCAGAGGTTTCTCATTTCTATGGTTTAAAACTGACTTGCTAACATCTCGAGTTGATTTGAAGTTGGATCCTGTTGTACAATGCAAACCCTCTTGTATACTAAGCGCTTTTCCAGAAATCACATCTAAACACTCGAAAGCTAAACTAATATGAAGTATGAAAGGTGCCCTGGTCATACAGAATAAAAGGCCAATATAATAAGCATGTAAGATTCTTAAATAACTTTAGTTAAGCAATGTGGAAATGCCAAATGGTGCCAATAACTGAAATAAAAAATAATTTGCTCTTTATAGCCAAAGTAACATACAACAAAATAATAGCAACTGTATATACACAGGTTTTTCCAGTACTTTGCTGAGTGCAGTCCTTCAGGCTGAACTATATAATTTTACAAAGAAGGGAAAAATACAAAGGGCAAGAACAATCCAGTAAATTGGATTTTCACAGGTTCATAGGGTGTTATTTGAATGTCTCCAACCTACTTAGGCTTTATATATATATTGCAACAAAAGGTAGAAGCTGCCTTAGTGAAGGGCTCAAAGAAACTTTAGTTACGGAATTGGTCAGGAAAAAGTATCATTGTGAATACATTTACCTAGCATGGCAGTATTTCATCTAAACATCAAGGCTCTACATAGTGATTTAGCTAGACAGGCCTGAACTAAAACCCTGAGAAAGTTCCAAGCTCAAAGTTTTTTGGGGGGCAATTCAGTTCTGGATCTGAATGTTGTGTTCATGCCCACCTGTAATTTGAATCCCCAGGATTCTAGTTAATCTGTATGTCATTATGGAGGCTGGATATTTTCCTAGACTGTCAGTGTAGGGGGATGAAGGAGGGTTTATAGCAGCCAGGAGGAAGGTACCTCAGTACTCACCTGAACCCCTTGAGCTTCTAGCATGTATTCGGGTACCTCTGGTAACATTTACTGGGAGCATTGCCATGTTCTGGAGCTTAGAAAGGGCTGCGGAGGTTGATGGAGCCCTTACATGGCCAAAAGGAAGTGGGGGAGCAGGAGTCCTGCTGGGGGAAGAGGAAGGTAGCATGCAAGAATACATATACTAGAGCTGTTGCATGGCTTTTTGTTGGAAAATGCCAATTTGCTGAAACAACAACTTTTTTGAAGGAAAGTGATACTTTTTGTCAGGAAACTTTCTTGGGTCTACAATGGAACTTCTAGAGAGGGACCCTAGTAATTAGGGCACTCAACAGGGATGTGGTAGATCTCGACTCAAGACTGTGTTCTACCTGTTTGGGCGAAGGGACTTGAAGTTGGGTCTCCTGCATCCCAGGTGGGTGCCCTGACCACTGACCTACAGTCAATTGTATGTCTCTGACCAAATGAATATTTAATTACAAGTGGAACATCCCCATCAGGAGCCCACGACCCACCACAGAATAGCCAATATCCTTATGGCTAGGGAACTCTGCAGAGATTGGATGGGGCATAGAGAATGAAGGCTACACTGTGTGAGACAGAAAGGGCACCAAGGCAGCAGCTGGGCAGATGTCCTAATCTGTCCTTTCCTCCAGGTTTGTTCACCCCAAGATTTCTCCATCCTCCTCAGGCTTCCCAGTCCCATTCACTCCCCTCCTCTAGCAATCCCAACCCTTCCCCTTGTACCCCAGCTGGCCTGGATCCCCCAATCTCCCTGCCTACCTGCTTTTAGGGGTTGTGTATGGGGGGTTACTAAGGAGAGGATAAGCTGCTGCCTCCTCCCACACCTTCTCCCACTGCAAGGGATGAAGGAGATAGATCCTAAAGGGGAAAGAGTGCCCCTTTATTATCCTCAAGAAATGTCATGCACTGAACTGAACTTGGCTGCTTAGGGAATTGACTGATCTCCTGAAATTTGAGTCTGTAAAATACTCGGCAATGGATCTGCCTTAAATCAGGAAAATAAATAACTCATAAACTCTGAAACATAATTACCACCACTGGGAAATGTGTGCTTTTAATGTTTCACAGGGTGTATGTTCTTTTTCTAGCAATGTAAACAGTGACGCTATTGCTGCCTCGACAACACCCTGGCCTTCCACCATTTTCTCATGTTTTTGTATATGCCATGTAAAATCCATCTCATTTTAATCTCCTATTTTTTACCAATAGGGAATCCTCTTTTCTTTGATCCTGAGTCTGAGCATAAGACAAATCTCTCAGGAGATTTCTTTTGTTCCTAACCTCTCATATTATGTAGGCCTTTCTGGTTTATCAACCAAACCTCTGAGGTGAGTTATTGCCCTATTTGTCCACTATCTCCACAATGTCCATCAAAAGAACACTGCTCTGAAAACAACATCAAGTCCAGGTAGTCTGCTACATTTATAGACAGCAGAAAAAGAAAAGAACTAGGCTAATAATTTACCAAGAGGACTGTTC
Source organism: Chelydra serpentina (assembly GCA_037349315.1). Classification (NCBI taxonomy): domain Eukaryota; kingdom Metazoa; phylum Chordata; order Testudines; family Chelydridae; genus Chelydra; species Chelydra serpentina. The sequence goes on from JBAIAC010000023.1 coordinate 5,235,138, forward strand.
ACTGAGAGTGGTAAGGAAAGGAATATTTCATACCACCTCTCCAAGGCAGCATAAAGAAAAGGAATTACTGACAAGAAGCTAGATTTATTATGGTTTAAAATCTAATTTCCATCCTCATGTTTTCCACTAATCCTTCTAAAACAAGAAAGATTAGTTTGAAAAAGTGAAAGGTCTTTTAATAAGTAAGTCCGTGTTATTGTTTTTAAATCACTTTCCCATTTTTTTAAACTAACTTGATGTTGTACTTGGTAGAGAATAATGAATGGAGCAGGAAATGTTTTCAATCTGTTTGGCCTGAGGAGCAAAGACACCACATTGTGTGTGCTCTCACATAGTTATTATCAATCAAAAAAAGCAGATTTAGAGAGATTGATGTTCTTTAAAAGATCAATAAACACCCAACATTCGCTGATGAGCCTAAGCTAGTCTCCAGAGATACAATGAAGGAGGTGCAACTCAGTGAATTGTAGGTTGACTTGAGGACTCACCTTCTAAGAAAGACAAAATCATGTGAAAGGCAATGGTGGTGGCTACACGTGGAGGTTAGAGGGAGATGGGGAAGAGGGAATGTTCAGCAAGGTCCCATTTTTGAACAGGACTAGTATTCAAAGAACACCACTAAGCAGCAGTCTTCCATTCATATCCAAGTGTAGAATTTATCCCTTGGTGGAGATTTGCTGTCTTGGGTAAATTGTGATGCAGCAGCATCCATAGTGTCCATATTTTCCATGTATGCAAAATATATGTACATACTACTTATTTACTATTGTAAATATATATGTAAACACAAAACTTTAAATTGAAAAACCCTATAGATCCACAGTGTGTTTACTGGATGCATTCAGCCCAGACACAATTACAGAGGAAAAACATTAAGTAACAGTACAGTGCACATTTTGTTTAAAAACATCTGACTCTACCTCTTATGTCAGTGTGGTGTACATACCATTTCTATTTGTAAAACGTACTTGCTTCTGAGGGAGCTAATTCTGCTGCCTCCCTGATCTTCCTCAGCTACAAAGAGACTACTGCCATGGGACTAGTCAAGCGTTGACATTTAACCATGTGCTTAGGCCCTGATGCAGCAAAGCACTTATCTCACTGTCAAAAAGAAACCGAGTCAAATTGGACCTGGAGTCCAGTTCAGTGTCCTTCATAAGTTTGTGATGCCCACCACTGTAGTACCAACCAATGAACATTAGCAATGAAATTTAGACAACATATGTTGGCTTCTGCTCATGTTTACAGTAAAATAAAATATTTTAAAATGTACTTACCTGCTTTATAGCACATAGCAGCTTCCCATAAGAGTAAACAATAACAAAAAAAGGAATTACAAGGCAAAAGATGAAGAGACATATGATGTACGATATATTGTTAGCATCCCTTGAATGCCAGTTTACTGAACATGTTGTCCCTGGTCCTTCCGGTCCATAGCTACTCCATCCAAAGAGGGGTGGTAAGGTCCAAAATAAAGAGTACATCCATGACAAGAAGATTCCCATCCATATTTTCCTATAGTTTGTGGCATCTGCTTCTGTAGTTCCCATCATTGTACAGTAGCGTTCATAAGAGAGCACAGCCAAAGATATAAGTGAAACTGTACCTGTAATAAAATATATGTATTTTTATTACCAAAAACAGCTGAATGAATATTTATTTTTTGCTGGTATGTATTGTCATAAAAGGTATTAAATCAGAAATCATGGACTAAATTAAACATGAGATTGAATCCCAGTGTTTTCTGGAACAACATTCTCGAAGAACTGGGAGTATTCTAATTTAATTTGGCCAATTGTAATTAGGAGCCAGCTGTGGAGTTTGGATCCAGATCTGCATAGTCTGAGATGCTCAAACAAATACCTGACTAATATAAACATATATTTTTTTGTTAGTGAGCAGGGATTCTAAAATTTTCAGTCTGTAAGAATCAAGGCTATAAAACTTCTATGTTTCAATTTTTATATAGTCACTAGGGTTTAAATTCTGGTCCCATGTAAGACAAGAACTCAGGAGCCATTATGATGGGTAACATAAAAATGTAGACAGACAGATTTTGTAATTAACTGCAGTGGAAGCAAGATCAGATCCCTAAGGTCTGAAATGTCAGCTCTTGGCCACGATTTGTGCAGGCACATAATAAAGCCTGCACTTTCAAGTGTAGTTTTTTACCTACAGAGTAAAACCTAAAATATTACTCAAGACACAGCATGATGTGTATGCAGGTACTAGGATTTGCACTCATGGACCTCAAAGGGTTCAAAACCAATTACATTCACATCATTACAGGCTGTCAACCTAAAAGTTTCTAGTCCCAAGGTATTAATAATATGAGTCTCTTCAAAACACCCAGAAGCACATAATGATCCCCAAAAGTGTATGAGAAAAGCCTTGAAGAGAGACAGTTTTTAATCCTTGAATTGTCTGCCTTTGTTTTTGATGGCATTTCAGAGGTAACAGAAGTGAAAAAAGGATGCATCCTACATCTATCCTTCATTGGTGAAGTTCTGAACTAGCTAATAAATCATTCTTAAGAGGGGGAAAAGTCTCTAAAAAAGTCATACCACTGACAGCTGAAGAACAGACAGATTGGTCATGTTAGTGAGTGCAAAGTTTCAGCATATACATACCCCATGAAGCTGTCTCTCTCCTTCTCAAAGAGAACTTAGTGGTTGCGGAGAGTGTCAGATTGATGACGCTTGGAAATTAAGTCCTCTATTTGTCTGGTATAGTTGGAGACAAGGACATTTGCTCACTTTGAGCAAAAGAAAGTAGATTAATGATGGGGTGTTGTCTGGGTACCCACATTTGAAATGCTAACCCCACTCCTCTACTATGTGTCTGATCTTTAGGACATTTGCACAGCAGCCAATGGGGGTTGGAGCATGGAAAATCCCCAGCGGAAGAAGAGAATCAGAAAAGGTGGCAGAGATTGCTTTTAAATGTGATGTTCTCCAGGCAAGAGCGCTGTTCCCTCACAAGAGGAAGCCCCACTGGAGGAGGAGAGCCGGAGGGGCTCCCCCCAAGGACATTGACCAAATTCAAAATATTCTCAGGAGTGTTGAGGGCTCTGAGGGGGGAATTGCATTGGGGAATTGGTCATTCTGCATAAATGACTCTACTGTGCAGTCTAAAGTGTGTGTGTTTAAGAAGTTCCTGTAAAAAGCCTGTTTTCCTTGCTTTAAATGGTATGGGGTCCCTGAAGGTTTCAACTCTAAATCAGAGTGACCACAGTGGGTCTCTGGAAGAGTGTAAATCAGAGGCTTGGAAGGTCTCAGTTTGGGGCTTAAGACAGTTAAACTGTGGAGTCCCTCTTCCCACAAAGGGTTCCAGATCAAGAGGTCTGACCCCGGGAAAGTGCCTTAGGAACCCCCACAGACAAAAGCAGTGACTAGACTTTGCCCAGATGCAGATGGCTTGGAAGCCCTTGGGATCCAAAGGCTGGGTCCAATGATAACAGACTAGCGACCTGCCACTAGGGGGACTTCGCCAGGTCTGTGACCCATTCTATTAGGGCCTGATCTAAAACCCATTGAGGTGAATAGATCTTTTTCGATTGACTTCAATGGACTTTGGATAAGGCCTTTAAAAGCAATGTTTTTTATTTTATCTCTGAGATTCTATTTTATGGGAAAGGCCCATATAAGTATCTCAACCTTTTTCTACTTTGCATGTGGAAGCCTTTTGATTTCAGTGGGTGCTCTGCATGTAGAACAGCTGCACAATCAGAGCCTAGACTGTCAACAAAAGACAACGTGAAATAGATGGGTGATTGAAAGTTCTGTCCAGCTAATGCACATTAAAGCTCTGCTCTGATTGAAATAAGCACAGGGACATTTTTATATATCTATGCCTAGATATCAGATTAAGCAAGCAGATGGAGCAGATGTGACTTTGATTTAAATATATATTTTAGTGGAAATAAAACAAACTGCATAACTGTGATCACACCCCACACACAGCAATAGAAAACTATCCTCTCATTTTGTAAAATACCAGTCTGAAAACTTTGTCTTCTATCCTCTGCTTTATATAAAAGATCAACTGGTTTTTATTCAGCTGTTTTATGCCATGCTGCAGTTTACACTTTTGTAGGTATTTTTAAGCAACCATGAAGCACAGAGGCTAACTCTGTTGATCCATAAACCTCTTAAAGAGATGCATAACATGCGTCATATTGAGTCTCTCACTCTGAGCTTGAAAATGTCTTACATCAACTCCACCACTTCTGAGATGAAAAAGGAAAACACAGAAATGTGTGTGTTTGGAAATCTTTCCAGGCCTGAGGCTCCCCTGCCTTACACCTTGTATAGTCATTTACACCTGGGCAAAGTAAGCATCAGAGGCTACCACCTACTTAACAGAGTGGAGAATTTTGAGTTGGTAGCGTTTCCCCTCCACTTTGCACGAGGTGTCAAGCAGTGGTGATTTAGGTCCACTATCTACAATACCACAGATATGCACGAGCACAGTTCTACCTACATACTCACTCTCTTTCTAGCTGGGATATCATTCCCCTGATAACCTCTCAAAAAATCGATACTTTCTGGGACCTGCTGCAGACAACCAGCTAATCAATGTTATAATCCTTCCCACCTCCAATAGGTGGCATCCTCGTGTCTTATTGTAAAAAATATAGCATTCTAGATTTGTTGCTCCCAATGCTGAATTAATACTATTACAAGCTGTGGTATCTGGGGTCATTATTGCCGAACATGCTAGCTGAGTATTCTCTTATTCCATAGAAGCATAGCTGTCACTTAGCCTGCACATTGATAAAGATATTCCAGTGTTCAAAGATGTCCAAATGTTTGGAAAGTACAGTAACTGCAACGTGGTTGATGCATAGGTCCAAAACTACAATAAGTAGTAATATTCAGCACAGTTACCCCTGTGGTGGGGGTAGTCTTTGCAGCTTCTCAGTCCAAATTTACCTTAAAGCTCTTGGTCAACACAGAGTTTATAAATACATATAGAACTTTAATATCCCCAACATGGATAAAGGAGATCTTACAAAAACATGGTGTGACCCTTAAATAACAAGAAAATAAACATGGACTTTGAAGAAAAGAGATACAAGCAGACAAAATATATTCCAGTATATATGGATTTCCCAAAGCCATGGTATACTCCTGAGAGCTGTAACATCTACTCCACCCAGGACGTTGCTGAAAGCTGTTTATCAAAGCAGAGCTTTGCTTGCTTGAACTCTCTGATAGCTGTACAATGAGAGAACTATCTGAATGCTCTCAAAATGTGCCATAGGACTTTGCTTATAGCCCTACCCCACTCAGAATGGATACTTGGGCTTCATAGGTATATGCTATAAGAGAAGCAGCAAAGACTCAATCTCAGCTATACAGAACAGAGAAATATCATCTGTTAATACATCTTTTGCAGCACAGACAGGTGAGTGAACAGGGTGAGAATGCATTATGACTCTGGCAATCATCAGTGAAGTCATTTTAATTCAAAGGAACCTAGAGAGGTTAGGAAAATGCAGAAAACAGCAGAATGAGATTGAACTTGGAAAAATGCAAAGTTCTACACGAGGGAGGACACAAACACAGATGGAGGGAGGGAGATACTTGGAAAGCGGTAATGCTGAAAGAAACACAAGATAATAATGGACATCTTGTTGAAAACTATGTGTAATGTGGTTTGGTAGCACTGAAAGGACAATGTAGTTTATGGTTGTATGTTGTCTTCAATGGGAGTAGAATTAGGCCAACACTGAGTGCTTTTGAGACCCTAGCCCATAAATCCCATCATCTGTGTTTTATTGAACAGTCCAAATTCTCCTGATTTGTGTTTTTCTACTACGTTGTTTTTGCTGGACAGGAAATTCATTCCCTGTCTCTTTCCCATTCTGGTCACTTCTTTGCTCTCTCTGGAGAACTCTTTTCCATGGTCATATTTTCAGTATGCAAACAGGTAAATGATGGAATACAAATAATGACTGATGAAAATAGAAAAATCTCTGCAGAATTTTCACAGGCTGTATGCTCTCCATACATCTTTCAAACTTTTCCCAAATATATTTTACACCTAATCATGTTCCTCAAGTATTGTAGTATTTACAGTGTTGCCAACCAGAATCAAGCCCCCTCTCCCCCCCAAAAATCACGGAATTTCCTTAAAAATCATGAGATTTAAAAAAATATATACATTTTAGGCTCTTGTTATTTGCTTTCCGTTTTCTGAGCCTTTAGGGTGCACTCAAACCACGTTTTCAAGCTTTTCTCCAGAACCATTACATAATAATCTCAGTGTTATTTTAAGTGAATAAATCATCAGGATTCCAGGAGCTGGTCCTTTAAGAAAAACACCAAATATTGCAAAACTTGTGATAAAGCCATGAGAAAGTGAGATTCATAGGAAGACCCACTGCTCACAGATGGAGTCTGCTCATGAGAGAGTAGAGTGAACATTAACAATTCCTGGTTGAGTGACTGTTTGAATCTCAGGTTTAAGAGACACAATAAATATCCTAGCAATGACTCTACAAACAAAAAAATATGGACTGTATGGAATCCAACATCCTTATTTCCCAATTTTGGGACCTAGTGTCACATCTAGTAGTGAAAATTGCAGCTAATAAAATGCAATATTTTACCATTTGAAACATTAAGACATCTTTGTTTTCCTGTCTAATCTGAATTTTATCTTTGCTAGGTATAATAATCTCTCTTCTGAGATGTAGGTAATACAGAGGTCCTAGTTGGTAAGTGCAGTGCAGTGTTATATAGATGTAATTGGAATTAGAAAATAACAGATCGGAGGTAAATGGAGCATATGATTGTTGTTTGGATTTTGCCATGTGTATTGCTCCTGTGAGGAGAAAACAAACTATAATGTTAACATTAAATTGTAAGGTATTTTAACAGTGTGCTGGCACAACTGTAACTAAGAGCATAATTTGACTAAACACAGATAACTGGTACTGACACACATAAAACTGAACCTTTTTCTGTGTTTAAAATGCAACCACATGCATTTTGGATACAGCTCATACCACTGCATACTTTTATCAGAGAGAGGCTACAACAAATACCCTGAATCCAAACTGCAGATGTGAACTTTTTATCTTTAGAACCGGCACAACCAAAAACTTAGTTCAGAACATTCCTGACATTGGGGATTCACAGTCTGGCTCTGATGATGGGCTGGTTTCAGTGTTATCCCAGCTCATTATTACTCAGTAATGAGTCCCTAGTTAAGGTTGTGTCCAAGCTTCCATTGTAAGTCTTATTTTTTTCTACCCATCTCTAACCTTATGGTTGGAAATAGTGAATTGTCTGAAAATGTCTGGGGTTAAAATATTTTCAGAGAAAATTGTTCCAGAGAATTTTGAAACTAGAAGATTTTAAACAAAAATCCTTAGGACACTTAGTTTTTGTTATGAACTTTACCAGTATCTCATGATTCTTCAGGCACCTTTTTCTTGCCACAGAAAGCATCTAAGAATTCCAGATTTCACTTGTGTTGATTGGTCTCGCCACACTCAAGCACAGAGTAGTTTTCTCAGAGAAGGCAATTTAAAATAAGTTACTCATGGATCATCTTTATTATGCACTGGATCTCCACTAGCTGCCTGGTGATAAAAAGTTGGGGACATTAATCACCTCTTAACAGGTGCACAGCACCTGTTACAACCTGATGTAGAATTGGGAGCTTTGGCTGCCAGTGGCTAAGAGAACTTCAGGCAAGAAAACTCTGGGGGGTGGGGGGCTGGAATTGGAATTCCCTCCCCCTATTTTTCAAACTAGCACAGCTCCATTGACTTGACTAGAGCTATGCCAATTTACACTAGCTGAGGATCTGGCCCCACATTTGTTATAAAATGAAACATTTAAGTCTCCAGCAGAGCTTTGGTGACAGAGCTTTTTGTGGCCTGACACTGTTCATGCATCAAAAACTCCACAGCAATTAACTTGGATTATAAAGTTAATAAAGTTCTGACCTTAATAGAAATATCACTAAGCACTAGATCTCAAGGGCTCTTATGTTGATGCAAATAAAGCAGATCTGAAGTTTCTAGGCCAAGCTGCTTTTGAGCTTAAGACCTGACCAAAAAAAGCATTAGAAGAATTTTCAAAGAGTAAATTACTTCTATTTTTTTGTTCTATCCATATCGTAGCAGTAGCATGTCTTATTGACCTTAGACTCTTCCAGAACATTCTTCTGTGGCTAAAATCTGCAAAATTTTAAGCATATCAATTTTGACAGGGCTGGGTGTGCGTTTATGGCGCCAGCCAGGCATGTGATGGTTTGCAGGCACGACACAGATGGTTGTACTTTAGGCCATCCTCTGCTTGTTGACCAGTGAGTTGAGGTAGATCTCATGATCACATTTTGCCATGCCTCGGAAAATGTCTTTCAGACATTTACATTCTTGGGCATATCCCTTCTTGTGTACTTCTGCCTTTATTATATATATATATATATATATATCTCAAAGTCCCCTTCAAAAAGACAGGATTCCTTGTACAACGGTCTGAAGCCAATTGTTTTAGCAGCAGTATGTGACATAGCATGGCGTATACAACTCCAGGCAACATCCATGCTATCCGACGGGTATCTGAGTTACATATAGCATCATTGTCCACAGCAATCAGGTTTCACAGTTGGGTGATCAACAATGGACACTGTCCTTCTCTTTCAGCTTCTGGCTGACCAGCACTTAAAATTTAACCATCAGCTTCACATGGCCTATATTGACATCAAAGTGGATTTTAATTTGGTTGACAGGAAAGCACTTTGACTTGCACTGAAAAGAGTTGGCAATGCAGATGTTCTGCTAAATCTAGTTCACGATCTTTATGCCATTATTGGTGTGAGAGTGTGCATTCACCATGTTTCTACACAACCTCAGCTGCGTGGCAGTGATGCATTCTTACCCCAGAGCTACTCTGTTGCGCTATCGACTGGATATTAGGACTTCCTGCATCAAAAACAAGGTTGGTCAAGAGGTGTTCCTCAACCAAGACTACACTGGCGACGCTGCCTTGCTTGTGGAGAAGTCAGAGAATTTCAGCATTGCCCTCTAAGGTCTCCAAGACACCACCCACACTATAGGGTTGAATGTCTCATGACAGAAGACCAAGGTCCAGAACCTTGGAGCTGGACCACCAGAACTCTCTGTGCAGGTGAGGTCAAACACTGTGAAAGGTGTTGATGAGTTCATCTCTCTAGGCTGCATGCAGAGTTCAAATGATCACAGAAAACCAGACGTTCTTTGATGAATAGGTCTCGGTGTCTCTGGCATGAAGTTTATGTCTTGCTTAATGGCACAAAAATTTCTTTGCACTGAAACAAAGATCAGGATCTATCAGACCTGTGTATTACCTGTATTGTTATACAGGGCAGGAACTTGGACCCTCCTACAGGCAGACTTGGAGCCACTCGATAGATTCCATATGTGTTGTCAGTGCCAAATCCTGAGCATAAAGTGGTTTAACTTTTTGTGCAAAATGCCATAATCTCAGAGATCTGGCTTTCCTGCAGTTGCGCACTACATTCAAAAGTGGCATTGCATGTTCTTCAGCCAACTGAGATCAGAGCAGAATTGTCACACACAGTGAGAAAGTATGCCTGTGGCAAAGAATTTACAATCTGAATTGTCTAGACAGACAAAGGAAGTATTATCCCCATTGTACAGAGGAGAAACTGAGCCAGAGAGAGACTTGATGGCTTGTTGAAGGTTTCACAGGAAATCTGTGGAGAAGCAAGGAATTCAACCAAGATCTCTTGATTCACAAGCCAATGTTCTAATCACAAAACCATCTTTCTAGCTGCAACCTTATCTGTGGTAGCACTCTAGTCTCTCCATAAAGATGACTGCTACTTTTTCAGATAATGAGTCAAATCTGGTTTGCCTTACTTGTGGCATGGGTCAGTTCAACTTCTCATGAGAAAAAAGTAAGCAACACCTGGCTCACCGTTTACAACAACCAAGCTGTTGTTGGGAAGGATCGCTTAGTCATCTAAGCTTCAGAAGTCAGCTTTTGCTCCCCAAATGGACATTTTGCCATTAGCTTCAATGAGTATGTAATTGGGCCCCATATTTCAGGCACTGAAACCCACTAGAAGAGCAAATTCATACTCCATCAGAGACCATTCTTGTTTCCTATGTAAATAAATTGAGCTTACTTTATGAGAATCTTTCAGGTAAGACCTTAAAAACTGAAGCCCTGTGTATTCTGTGTGGGTACTAAAAATCTCTTGGCTCTCTTGTAATATTGTAGATTTTCACTAGTTATCCTGGGTCAAAATTCCTTCTCCCTACACTTTTGTGCAGTATATTGAACACCAGTTGCTTTCTACTCTCCACACCAGTGCTGGCTGTATTTCAATGATGCTATAAATATCTAGCTTGTAAAGCACTTTGAGATCCTACTTTCTTCACTGCAGAGGCTCAAGACCCAGCAAATAATAATCGCCTGCCTGTCTGTACGTACACACACACACACACACACACACACACACTGTAGAAAGCAGTCCTGATTGTTCTTGATACTTTCAATCAATAACAATCGAATACCTAAGCTCTGTCAGAATGGGAACACCTTTAGATAGTAAATTACCCATTCTTTAATATTGTCTAGGATTGCTGCTAGCACATTGGCTGGAAATGTAAACTGATTCCTGTTTCAACGCATCTTGGCATTTGTGTAGATTGTGTACTGCTCCTGCCTCATGCTCCAAGAATATGAAGCAACATCAGTACACAGCTAATTCCAATGCTCCACATCATTCTTTCCAGGATGTGAGATCTAGTAGATTCTGGATGAAAGGCACGGAGGATGGAGCTATGGCTCTGATGTACTGTGCCCTTTCCCCCACACCTTCTAGGAACTATTCTGTTGGCACTCTATGGAGCATTGTGTCCGTTGGGTTTTAGGGTGCTGACTGGGCTGGAAGGCAGTGGAAGACAGGATCAGATGCCTGTAAGGCATCATATAGTGCTGAGCCAATGGATTTCTGTTCAGAAATCCCCTCAGGAGTCAGTACTGCTTGAAGCAGTACTAACTCTTGGTAGCTGCTCCTGAACAGCCATGTGAGAGGTTTCAGTGTAGTAGCCGTGTTAGTCTGTGTCAGCAAAAAGAAAATAAGAAAGGAATACTCGTGGCATCTTAGAGACTAACAAATTTATTTCAGCATAAGCTTTCGTGGACTACAGTCCGCTTCGTCGGATGCATAGAATGGAACGTACAGTGGTTCGATATTTATAATTCAGAGAAACATGAAAAGGTGGAAGTAACCATATCAACTGTAAAAGGCTAATTAATTGAAAGGAACTGTTATCAGTAGGAAAGAAACTGTCAACTGTCTCTAATGGGCCATGTTGATTATCACTTCAAAAGTTTCTTTCCTACTGATAACAGTTCCTTTCAATTAATTAGCCTTTTACAGTTGATATGGTTACTTCCACCTTTTCATGTTTCTCTGAATGTATAAATATCGAACCACTGTACGTTCCATTCTATGCATCCGACGAAGCGGACTGTAGTCCACAAAAGCTTATGCTGAAATAAATTTGTTAGTCTCTAAGGTGCCACAAGTATTTCTTTCTTATTTTCTTTTAGCCATGTGAGATTTAGTCAAAGGAAGATGATGCCTGAATAAGTGATGCTAGCAAAGAGGAACCACAAACTTCCCTGTCTCCCTGGTTCTCAATCTTCCCTTCTATGCTGAGTCCCAGGATCCCCTGGGATTGGAAGCCACATCCCCCTACCCACTTTGCACCCCATTAGTCCCTCCCACCTCAAGGGATGATGTCCTGAAAACTCCATTCTCTTGGAGCTATCTGCCCCCATTGCTCTGCTTTGTGGGAAGGGACAGTCTAGTCCAGGGATCTCAAACTCAAATCACCACGAGGGCCACATGAGAACTAGTAAATTGGCCCGAGGGCCGCATCACTGAAACCTTTTCATACAATGATACAAAAGTATAGTCAAAAATGAAGAGTAATATAGAATTCTATTAAAAGTCAATGTATTAACTTTTTAAAACTGTAATGCAAAGAGAGGTCTTAATAAAATGTAAACACTCAGTAATGTTTGGAGCTTGGCTGCCAGTGGAGTCGGTGCCTATGGCGGGCCGCAGGAAATCACTCCGCGGGCCGCATGTGGCCTGCAGGCCGCGTGTTTGAGACCCCTGGTCTAGTCCAATGGCAGTCATAGAGACATGTAAAAGATCTGTGGGTCAGTTTGCAGACCCTTTCCTGGAACAGCATAGTGGCACCATTAGATAGTGTCACTTTTATCTTTTAAATATAACCTCTTTTTTGCTATTGGTTTGCAAAATTCCCCCCTCCAGGAACATAAAAGCCTCACCAAGTATTTTTTTTATTTAAACGCTGTGAATATTTAACTTGAGCTAGGACTTAATATAGCAGGTTTCTATGTATCAGGAATTTTTGTACAGTAATTTACAAATCCATGAAAGCAAATATTTGTTTGAATGGTACCTTTATTATGTGTTACCAAACATCATTCTAATAATAACATGGTTGGATTGTGCACCTGATTAACACTTGTCTGCAGATAAATTATTACTGATTGCAAAGGAATTCTCTAATCTCACTCTAAGCATATGCCTACATTGCAGTCATGGGGTGTGATTGCAGCATGTGTAGACATACCTAAGCCAGCTTGCTTGGGTACCAGAGTTGTGAAGCTGCAGTGGTGTGCGAGTAACTAGCCAGGGTCCAAGGTGGGCTTGTATAGTCCACTGCTCTGACACCCAAGATAGCTAGAGTAAAGCTAGATTAGGTATGTCCATATGAGCTGCAATCCCATCCTGTGATTGGAGTGTAGGCATACCTGTAGCAATCCAGCACAGAACTCACATCTCAGGGGCAGGCTAAGATGGCTTGAAGCTTTCTTTCTGCCCTCCCAATCTTGGACTGCCCCGAGCAGCCCGTGGCATACCACAGACAGCCCTAAGCGCCTATCTAAGTTACAGATGCCTCACTGCTTGGAATGACTTTGAGTATATCTACACTGCAGCTGGGAGCAAGCCTCAGAGCCTGGGTAGACAGACAAGACTAAAAATAGCAGTGTGGATGTTGCAGCGCAGGTGACAGCTCTGGCTAGCCACCTAAGTGCAGAGCCAGGGTTAGATGTGCTTGTGTGTGGACACCCAGCATAAGTCTGTCTCAGTTTAGGGCAACTGCACCTGCATTCCCCCTCTGTGGGGGGGCACACCCACTCTTAGGCTGCTGGCTACCAGCTGTCACCTGTCTTGGGTGGAGACATTTGTGTCTCTCCCTCCTGGCCAGGGTGATTCCAGACAGCACAGTTCCCTGCCTACACTGTGAATTCCCCAGCAAGACATTCTTCCTGATCAGGCCTGCTTGCCCTCCATTCTCAGAGGCTATAAAAAATGTAATTGATCACAGTAAAGCTCCCACACAGCTCTTTCAAAGCAAGCACAGTTATTCATAAGGTGAAAGCATTGCAAAGAACACAGATTAAAAACAATGAAAGAACCTCCATGCATGCTAATAAGCTTACAAGAGATCACCCCAATTTTGACAAGGGCTCAGAGAGGTGAACTGTCCTTCATACTCTACCATGGGGTTGTTTGTGGTCATACGTTCATAACCACCTTGTCTCCAAAGCTGTGAGTCCCTCCTTGATATGCTTTGGGTCTTTGATCAGGGAATAGGTAATTCATAGACAATGGGCTGCCTACTCCCCACGGCAAAGGCGTCCTGCATAACTGGAGGGGTTATAGTCACATACCCCTCCTCCAAGAGATTTCCCAGGAAATCCATTTAACTTTAAGCACATTGTTTCAATTAGTCTTTTTGAAGCTCATTACACTTTCCAGGGTTTACATTAGTCAGGTCCCCTCCCTAGGGACATTACATACAATCCCACAATAATACATAAACATATGCATTTTAATACAATGAACTGAAAGGATATTTAAACTTAATTCAGTAAGGATTATCCGGGATATTGCAGGAAATTGCCATATTTATCACACCATCCACCTCCCTTTTGGGAAACCTCTCCCCTGGGGTCTCACTCCCTCCCCTCATCCCTCTAATTTTTGCAGGTCTGCACCCTTCTCTCTTCCTTTCCTCTTCTCTCCCTACAGTCGCCCTGACTTATCCCTGGTTTGATGAACTGTGATTTCTCTGAGTGTTTTCCTTCAGTGTGGGAGAAGATGATGCAGCCCTCTTGAGTCCCCTTTCCTACTTTGTAGGTCTTACACTTCCATTGCTCTATTTCTCTGTCCTCTAACCCCTTCAGATCTCATAGCCTTTAGCTCCCTCCCCACAACTGCATATAGAGTCTTTACTTCCACCTCACAGCACCTCCAGCACTTCAGTAAACCCCTTTACATTGACAGCCCAGCCTTCCAACCCCCCAAAGCACTCTTCAGTCCACTCTTCACCAACATCCCCCAGACTCTCCTCACACAGCATTTTGGCACTCTCAAGTACACAGCTCTTTAGTGTCCTCCTAACACAGAGAGCCCCACACTCCTTCTGCCTTTCCTCACCCCCCCCCACACACACACACCCCATCATGCTCTCCTCAGGTTTTTGCACACACCGCTCTTCACTCTCCACACAGGTGCCTTCACTCTCCTCTCTCTCTCCCTCACACAACCTCCGCTTCCTTCTTGCCTTCTCTCTTACACCCTCCCTCTCTCTCTCTCTCTCTCTCTCTCACACACACACACACACACACACACACACACACACACACACAGCTTCTTCCTTCCCCATCCCAGTATTGTCAACCCCAAAAGTTAAAGAAAATCATGTTGCCAGTCCCTAAAATTATGAGGTTTAAACACTATAATACATTTTAAGTTTATTTGCTTTTTGATCCTCTAATGA